>LR991086.1:18070000-28070000 GCA_905163515.2 Lymantria monacha | reverse complement strand
TCAAACGTTTCATATTGTGCTGTTATACCCATTAGTATTACACATTTATCGCGTGATACACGAACGCATTTTATATTTCGTCCGAACTGCGTGCGTGGAGGGCGAGGACGAGAGAAATCGATTCAACTACGATTTAATTCGGGTCAATTTACAGTTTGAAATAAATTTAAAAAAATAAATACAATAGTAACACATTCCTCATCAGACATGTACCTATCAATATCATCAACCCGTCTTCTAAGCGTAGCAATTATAATATTATCCCTCCTTAAAAAGGTATATGTACGATACTGTACGTCTATAAGTTGATGGATGCATGGATATGCAGAACTTACCAGAATTTTGACATAGCTGTCTGGCTTAAGAGCGACATTATTAAAAAAATCCATTTGTTTAAGAGTGATATAGTGAAAAAGAAATCATGTGAGAGCATTTTGTCATCAGTGTCCATCACCATGTTTTGCTGTAGGTTGTTATTTAATTATGGATGTTTTGCTGTAGGTTGTTATTTAATATAGATAATACCTATATGTACCTAACAATTAAGTAGGTATACCTAATTGTTAGGTACATATAATTATTATCTTAAAACATGAAACTGGATGAATTTCACAATCTCAAAATATACAACTCAGATATTTTAACCCTTCATTTTCGAAGAGCTCTAACTGTCAGATGGTCACAATTCTGATAACTTGGAGCTTGTATAAACTGCTACGTAAACCGAATACAGCCAAGAGAGTCAAGGGAGGGAGTCAAGAGTAAAATTCAGATAACCACATTGCCCGATCCACTAAGCTATAGCAGACTTACAAGGAAAACATAAAATAACAACGCATTAGTTTCATTCTAAAGTTCAAATCAATCTTCTTAACATTCTATGCCTAGGCAAATCTCCATTACCCTTTTTTTGGCAGGCTATGGTCAAACGCGGTCCGTTTCGTCTGAAGCGACAAAAGGGCGGCGCGCGGCCCTATTTTCCACCGTGTTCCCTCCCCATCACCATTGGGCCGACAAAACTCTCCCTTAGCTTTAGTAAATACGCCCCTATCTTACAACATAATCAAATTATATCTATTTAAAGCGAAGGAAGTCATTTGTCGAATCCATACTTATAAAAGTTAATGATAGTTTCTAAAAACAAAACAAATGAGAGCAAGAAATAGCGCCTAAATAATAGTTTAGTTTATCAAATAAATTCAATTAGCAAGTAAGCTGTCTAGTATTATCTAGTGCAACTAACGACAAACCAGAATGTCCAGTTCCTAAGTTAAAAATATATTACTTTAAGATTGCTTTAATCGAGTAATCTAATGCTGGAGCTAAAGGCTAACGGGAACCTTTCGATTGACTCTTATCTAAGTACCCGCATAATTGGAACCAATTTACACAGAAAAACAGGCACAACATTGATGAAGGTAACTTTCAATTTATTTATAGGTTGGTATTAAATAAATAGCTGATTGTATTTTCAATGCAAGATTATGAAACGAGAACACTACACCACATAATCTTATGTTCCTTCCTGCCCTTGTTTTATTTATGGAAAACTTAATATATTCTACGCAGTCCTGTTATCTTTGCATTTACAACCTTTTTATGCAAAAGGTATATGAAAAGTTAGAATACAAGGTATATTTAAGTCCTTAAGTATAAAACCGTTTGCGTACCTACCCTAACTTCATTTCCATCTCATTTCATTAGCGTTTGTGATTAAGAATCTACATCCATCATCTCTACAGACATCAAAGGAATAGGATGTTTGAAAAAGATTTACTAATAACAAAACAATTCTGTTCGATCCCTCGCTAGTTCCCGAAATGATACGTACCTTCTAGTTCTAGATGACACGATAAATGATATTAGTAGTTATAAACTTATATTTTATGTGCACCGCGTAAACATATTTCCATGATACAGCCTAATAAAATGCGATTGAAAGTTAAATAGAAATGGAAACAAAAGTGTAAGCCGACACGGCTTGTAACTATTAAATTCCAAAAGAAAGTCCCTCTCGTCACACCTCATACAGATAGAAATAATTTAGTTGCAACATTCGTTTCGTTCAATATTTAAAGCCGGTTTTAAATAAAACAGTATAGTCTCCAGCAGCGAGGTGCATTGGGTATGCACTGACAGAATTATCAGAGCGTTCGCGGTGTGGGGAGGCATTTATTTCTGTACATTTCGCGAGAATTGTCGTTAACATTCAAGATATTACGGGCGACATTACTTGTAGCACGGCGTTCAAGTCGCGGACGACTTGCATCTCAGACATTACTAAACAACCATGACCATCGAGAAAATTTTGCCTTTACAACAAGTACTATATAAGTTATTTTTACTATGAATAAAACTCAATATTTAACGAGATAAAAAGTCTAATAAAGTTTAAAACACTTAAGTGACATACACCAGACTTGGGTAGATCAAAGCGATAATTTACTGCTTACTTTGAACGTCTCGAAACAGACTCCATAAACGTTTGATGACCATTTACGTATTTTTCCAAACTGTTTAGCAGACATCCTGCAATTTAAAAGCATGGAATTCCATATCATCTTTTGACAATTACATGGACAAAAAAATTAATACCTTAAGAACCAATTTATATACCTATATATTTATATAGTAGAACGGAATAAAAATATTTTTTGTGTATGAGATGAGTAGTAGAACAGATAATAGACATTTACCGGTTCTAAGATACCCGTATAAAACTCTTTATCAAAAGTGAAGATCTGCTTGACCAGGTCTTCAACATGACATAAATCAGCGATAAGTAATAGCCATTTCAACAGAAGATCAGGATGTATTGCACTATTGATTGCTTACGAAACCTGAACACAACATATTCTTTGAGTAAAAAAACTTTCTGCCGAAAGCTGCCCAACTGGTACTGTTCAATCTGAGAAATCGTGTCCATCTAAGGAATCGAGAAATACGACTGCTTCTCGTGAACATACGTCCGAGAAAGTCAATTCATTACAATTGAAATAAGGCAACTATATACTTAATATTTGTATAGTAACGTGTAAGATGTTACGTGTTTTAAGGAGGAGGGCAACGCAAATGGAGCCTGCCTCGATGCTCGCTTCCACTCGCTTATAAACACGTGGAATGCAAAAAGACCAACGTATCACGGAAGAATGTATCATGGTTTCTTTACAGACTATGCTTGTCCTATGCCGATAAATTCGTGTACATATCAGTTTTATGAGCATTTATACTAATATTATTATTAAATATATCATCATTTCAACTTATATACGTCTCGCTGCTGGGGGAGCCTTCTCCACAATAGAACAGAAATTGACCTACTACACCACGCTAGAGAAACGGGTTGGTGTAGGGTTTTATTTTAAGTTTTTTTTTCGCTTACATAAATATAATACATATGCATATTATATCCCTTATTCATCTTTTACACCCACGTGGAGGATAACGGGTGATGAATCGATGTATGAATGTTCTTATTTCATCACCACGCGGAAAATACATTGAGTTAGTAAGAACCGGATAGACTGCACAATTGTCTGGTCTAAATGACGACCTTATATCCGTTAAAGTCAAAGAAATCTAAAGACCTCGTTAGAACTTCTGTATTAAAAGGTGCACAATTTCTATTTTGAGAACATTGTTGCCTATTCCACAGTCAAGCTTAATGCATATAGATTTTAAAAATGACACTACGATTACTTTATCATATGAATTTAACTAATCTAGTTTTTCTATGCAATTTCTTAGTTAAATTTATTTTATAAGTAGCGATTATCTCTACAAAACATTTAAGCTCATTAACCACTAAAAATAATAAGATTCCAAAAATATTGTAAGTTCAGTTCGGCAATATATTCTAACTTCGTGCATATCAAATTTGACATTATTTTTTCAATTTTATGCAATTATCACTAAGTTCTCAAGTACGCTATCACACCTGTAATCCTCCCATAATTCGCTTTATAAGTTTACTTGTGATAGAAGCCTGGTCTATTGACGTCTACCAAACAACATTCTAGACATAATAATTAGAATGTTCTGTGAAATATTCCAATGACCCCCGAGCAAAAACTTAAATCTATAGAGCGTTCAGTGTCTACGTTATGCTTGTAGCCCCCTAACGCGCTTTATATTTACTTAACTGTTCAAATGCGAGATGATCTCATGGTTTAATTAAAGGAATTTCGCAATGTGACAAACTACATATGAGAGTATGATAAAATCAACATTAAAAATGTGAATGTGTAAGTGCACTTAGCACTTCAATTACATACGGCTTACCGTATAACACAGCATAACCACCCGGTTTTATAAGACATGCAGTATCGTGGGAATGTTTACTTAATAGGATATTTCAATTAACGCTACTTGGATTCCTTGTAAATATTTTTCCATATAAATGAAACTTATGACACCTACAGTTATAACGATGTACAGGCTATACAATTTAATACACATTACAAAAAGATATTAAATAACATAATATATGCCATAAGCATATATTATGTTATTTAATCTATAAATAATCCTTTTGATTGCTTGGTTATTGCTCTCCATATGTTAATGAATTGGGAATAAAATGAGTCACCACCCCTTGTTTTCCCATGAGAGTGGTAAAATCCGTCATCAGTGGAATGTACAGCAGTACTCTCATCGGAAATATTCAACTAGGATCGTCAATCCCTTTATCAAGCGCGGTGATTATGCCATGTTCGCGCCCTGGAAAAGACTATTTTTAACAGTGCTTGTGGCTAGAATGAATGAAAATATTGCTTTGCAAAGGCATCCGCTTGCCTAAGCTAAATATTGATTTTTCTCTCTATTACAGTGTATTGCGACTGCAGTCTGTATGAGTCTTCTCAGACCTTGGTCATGGGACTCTTTCAATTCAGGGAACTTTGCTTACTACATGTTGACTAGATGGGTTCGCATAGGATTTTATTTCTAAAATTGGCCTTCTCCGAGAGTGATATCATGTGGGCCACTGAAGACAAAGATTAGGTTCCGGTGGCCCGCACGGCGAAGCAAGTCGCTTTGCAGGGTGGGTCTGAGGTCGCGCGTCGTCTCTTCCGTCGCTCCGGACCGATTTGGCGGGGCGTGACCACCTCCATAGTCCACCGCAAAAAAAAGAAAAAAGGAGTGATATCACGTTAAGGACATGATATCACGTTAAGGACATGATATCACTCCATTTTTTTTAAATTAAATTTTATAATAGGTACTCACAAGAAAAATAAGAGGTAGTGATAATAAAACACTCGAGTACTAATTGCGTTTTAATATTAACTTTTAAAACAAAAATTGTCGAACACATTACGTGGCAATGAAAATAACCGACAAATAAGTTGCCTGTATTAAAGAACAATGAATTCAAAATAACATTGAATTTACGTAAAACCTTAAGTAAATATACATCGAGAATACATGCAAAGACTTTTGAATCGACATTATTGGTGGTTATTTATATGCTAATATAAATCTTCCTCCTACCTTATGCTGACCCAAAGTAACATATGATTCACGGAGCCATGAGTCTATCTGTTAATTCAACACAAATGAATGAGGCATTGTTCTAGCTAAAATATTGAGGATAATAACACTTGTATCCCTCAACAGAATTGTATGTGGCGTGTCATTGTAGTGGAGTTTTATTATTTTTTTAGTATTATCTTGAATTAACGTAAGATTAAGGGAACTATCACTTCAAAGATATATAAATTAAAACTAATAACGACACATCAATCATTATTCCATAACAACTCAATCAATACGTGACATAAAAGAATATTTATATCGCTACTAGCTTCTGCCCGCGGCTTCGCCCGCGTAAAAGATTACTTTCCTAAAGTTGAACTATTATCCCAAGGGAACACATTACCGGGATAAAAGTAGCCATTTTTTTTATATCTAATCAAAAGCCAAATAAAAAACGTTTCGTCGTCAATCTAGCTTCAAAAATAACCAATTTCCATATAAACTTGCCCTATTTTTATATTACCCCCTTAAGAGTTTTTTTTTTACAAAATTTAAAGTCATATTTATTTATATCTAATCAACAGCCTCAAAAAAAGATTCAAGCTTGTGGCTTTAAAAATGACGATACTTCCTTATAACTTATCATCCCCCTTTACAACCCTTTTTTCGCATTAAAAAGTCCCCTATATTCTTTATCAGTCTCTAGACTATCTGTGTACCAAATTTCATTCAGATCGGTTCAGTAGTTTTGGCGTGAAAGCGCGACAGACAGAGTTACTTTCGCATTTATAATATTAGTAAGGATTATAAAGCTGAAGATATTGTTTGATGGCACAAATCTCAGAAACAACTCATTCAGCTTGAACAAATCTTTGTACGTTCAATAATCTAGTTTTTTTTTAATAGGGTCTATTCCTACCACAGATATCTCTCACTGTAACTCCCGTACACTAGAATCTACAATAGATTCTTTATTGTTTTGGGATCCACTGGAGATTTAATTAGAAAAGGTAAGAAGTTGGAATAAGATCCGGATAACATACTATTCCCGAAATAACTTGTAAGTTACCATAAGGTCGCGCTTCTTACTCAGAGACAACACTCTGTGATGAGCTCTTTATCCATAATTGCAATTATAAGTGGAAGGAATGGTGAAGGTACCAGTTTTTAAATAGAACAATTTTACTTCTAAAATGCATATGATCGAAGGATCTTTCGGAGAATTGCCAGTAATAAGCTATTAGGAAGCTTATAACATCAACAGCCGATCACAAAAAAATAATCGACGCTATTATGTCATTATTTCTCTTGAAAGGCCCTGTCTAGCAGTGAACTCCGACAGTTTCATATATTTCTATGCGAAATTTATATTGCCTTAATACTTTTTTTTATATTAGGTATATGGAAACATGCTATTTTCAGAGATACCAAGAAAAGTTCGACAAACCTATTACTGAAAAAAAAACCTGTATTTATTGTTATCTTACAAGTAAATTTGCATTTCCTATATGCATTGACTGTGACATGGTGGTTCATAACGATAAAGTTTTTGACCCATTAAGGATTAAAGGTTGCGGTTGATTATACAAATTAACCAACGAAAACCATAGCCAAAATCAAAATAATCCTTTACCTATCGCATAAGGAAGTGCACTCGGCATGAGAGATCGTTACTCGATGGCTACGCCATCTGTGAAGCGTATTTATTGTAGTATTATCATCAACAGGCGTCACAATAAGCACTAGATACATGTAATACTGAAAATGAGTCAGCTGGGGTCAGTTGGTGGGTCAGAAGGATGGCGACTGTGTGGGTGTGGAGCAACTTGTAACAGAACCTGTTCAGGTCAGCCAACTCATACGCTTCTATATATACATATAAACCGCACGACTTGCATGTAATCGGCTAAATGTAAATGTATATATGCACAAGGCGAGACGTGGGGGCGGCCTTCGACTATTTATAGACCTTTCAGCACTCTTCCATCACTATTTTCTTAGTCTCAAAATCAAGGTTTACAACATCTTGGGTGACGACAGATGGCAATTCAATCAAAGATAATAAAAAATGACTTAGATCTCTTAGTTGGAGCTCAATCTTGTTTTATCAGGACGTCTAATGAGAGGATAAAATTTCAAACCCCGATTCCCGCTATATAAAACCTAAAGCAATATCAGTCAGCACCATCATCTCGGCCCATATACATCCCATGTTGGGATTAAGCCCACAGTAGGAGGGAAATTGACCTACTATACTGCACTGGTCAGGCGGGTTAGTATAAGGTTTTATTTCGACTTTTCCTTCTCTTGAATAGATGTTATATGTATATTATACGAGTAAGATTTGAATTCTTACTCCGTTACGTTATGGATGGTATGATATCACTTATATTAGTAAAATATTGTATAAGTAGTAATCACAAAATACCAATGGATAAAATTAGTACGTAGCACTATGCCTAATATTGTTTACACGTATCATGCAATCACCAAACCTAACCACACTAATACTTATGATATTATCGCCATTTGGGGAGGCCTATGTAAAATTTCTTTTACAGGAAAAATATTTTCCACGTCATATGTCAGATATATTTGTTTACATTGACTAAGTTAAAATCTCATAGATCGAATTCAGAAATAATTGCTCTAATTAACAGGTCAATTAATTGTATATTTGTATGGTTTCCCGTGACACAAAAACTTATTCTTTGGTTCGGTCTTTAGCTTTAAAAATATCTCCACATAAACGATACGGTTGCAAATAGTTGAATAATAATAATTAGGAGTCGCATTTAAAGTTAAGCACAGTAAGATATTGTTAAGCGTCCTACGCGTTCTGGTTTTATACTTGCATTTGAGTGGGTGGACAACGCTAAGTTATCCTGCAGGCCTCGGTATCGAGAAACGCGATAGCACGGTCGATGCCACTTTTTTAACATAGCTACACATTTCTTGCATACCATCTGTTAAGTGCCTTGGATACTTCCAACTAATCCTTTATAATTAATATTACAAGCCCAAAGAATACATTTATTTAAACTCAATAATATCATTAATGAGCAATCTGATTTTAAAGAGATTTTTAATGAAATTTTATGACATGGTTACAAAGACCTTTATGCCAAGTCTTTAATTATAAATTATCACATCATTTAAAGTTGTATGCTAGTAAGGCAATAAAACATTTGTACACTACATTTCAAATCCACCACACCTTAGCACTTCCACTGCATTATTACATAAAATACACCAAAATTATTTAATATTAAAATACCAAATATAATACATGACGCTTTTATAATACAAGACCACTACATGATGCTTTCTCGTTTCTGCTAAAACTTCTACTCCAAAATATCAAGATTAATTGGTTAAAAAACATTATAGATTATAAATATAACGCATCCATTGCATTGAAGGAATAATATGTCTGCAACCTATATACATCCTACCGGTAGACGTGGGCCTTCTGTATAATAATAATATTTAATAGTCGCAGGACTACGCTGTCGACAGTTCTCTGTCTATAGCCGTGGGCCGGCCCGTCCGAGGTAGTACCACACTCTCGCAGAAGATCGACGTCTGAGTAATGGCAATGTGCTATTGCGCTTCGTTCGGTGAACGAGAGAGCCGGAAGCCCAACTGGGGTAATTTTAGGGTTTATATTGGTAGGCAGCGGCCTAGCTATACTCTTGGTATTGGAAAGGTCCATGTCCGCCAGTGACACTTACCATCAGGTGTGCTGTCTGCTACCCGTGTGGCGACGGGAATAGAATACAAAGGTCGTCACCCCTTACTTGCTCGTGGGAGTCGTAAAAATCGGCTAAGGGTCTCACCGGGAGATTGGGCAGCGGCTATCTCCCGGGTAACTTAATAACATCTACCGCGATCGCCAATCCGCTCGCCAAGCGTGGCGATTATGGCATTATTACCCCCCCAAAATAAATATGGATGCACAAAAAGTCACGGCCCCCAGTCACGGCAGTTCCGCTGTTCCACGGGCTCATTTTGGTAGCGGGCCTGTTGGTGGCGGGGCAGGGGGTGCTAGGAATCTCCGGCCGCGATCCGGCTACCAAAAAAATCGACCCTTGGCCCTGGTAACACACAACGTTCGGACGCTTAGGACCGACGAGAGGGTCATCGAACTGGATGAGGAATTGAGCAAAATCCGATGGGACATTGTAGGATTATCAGAAGTGCGAAGAGAGGGGGAGGGCACGATAATCCTCCGGTCTGGAAATTTGCTCTTCTACCGGGAGGGAGATCACCCATCCCAAGGCGGTGTAGGGTTTATCGTTCGTAAGTCTCTCGTAGAGAACGTGGAGAGGATCGAAAGTGTGTCAACAAGGGTAGCGTACCTTATACTCAGAATTACCAAACGGTATTCGTTGAAGGTCATACAGGTTTACGCACCGACTTCGACATACTCCGACGACGTAGTGGAGGCCTTATACGAGGATATCTCGAAAGCCATCCACACGTCCAAAACCCACTTCACGGTAGTTATGGGAGACTTCAACGCAAAACTAGGCAAAAGGACAGACGATGAGTTGAGAGTGGGACAATATGGATTTGGACAGAGAAACCAAAGGGGCCAAAAACTGGCCGACTTTTTGGAGAAGGAAGGCCTCTTCATGATGAATTCCTTCTTCAAGAAACGGCCACAAAGGAAGTGGACCTGGATTAGCCCTGATGGATCCACTAAAAATGAGATAGACTTCATCTTGACGGACAAACGACAAATATTCAATGATGTCTCTGTGATCAGCAGGATTAAAACTGGGAGTGATCACCGGATGGTTCGAGGCACATTGAATCTTCGTACGAAAGTCGAGCGGTCCCGCTTGATGAAGTCTACACTCCGACCTACACCTGTCCAATACCAGAACCCCGATAGCTTTCAACTCGAATTACATAATCGCTTCCAATGCCTGGAAGAGTGCGAATCTTCGAACGATATGAACAACAGGTTCGTGGAAACTGTCCACGCGGTCGGGTCAAAATTCTTTAGGGCCCGTCGCGCTACTAGAACAAAAAAGCTTTCTGACCAGACTCTTCAACTCATGGAGAGGAGAAAGGAAATGACGATACAGTCTTCAGCCGATTGGTCCGAACTCAGGCAGCTTAATAGACAAATCTCTAAATCTATGCGACGCGATATTCGCCGATTCAATACACTGCGTATTGAAGAGGCGATAGAGCGAAATCGAGGCTCCAAAGTGTTCGCACGAGATTTGTCTATCGGGCAGAGCCAAATGACTAAGCTGAAGACCGATAACGGTACTCTCATTTCATCCCAGAGTGAGATCTTGGGAGAGGTCGAAAGGTTCTATGGGCAGTTGTACAAATCATCCCTGAATCCTGTTGTCAGCTTGGTCCAAGACCCCAGATCCAAGCTAACTCGGCACTATACCGAAGAAATCCCGGACGTCAGCTTGTACGAGATCAGAATGGCTCTAAAACAATTAAAGAACGGAAAGGCACCGGGAGATGACGGAATTACCACAGAGCTCCTGAGGGCAGGCGGCAAGCCAGTTTTAAAAGCCCTACAGAAGCTGTTTAATTCTGTCATTCTCGGGGGCGACGTTCCAGAGTCGTGGACCAGGAGTGTGGTGGTGCTGTTTTTCAAGAAGGGCGATAAAACGCTCTTAAAGAATTACAGACCTATCTCACTCCTGAGCCACGTGTACAAATTGTTTTCAAGAGTCATTACGAACCGACTCGCGCGCAAGCTAGACGACTTCCAGCCGCCCGAACAAGCCGGTTTCCGAAAAGGTTATAGTACCATAGACCACATCCACACGCTACGCCAGATTATACAGAAGACCGAGGAGTATAATCGGCCTCTGTGTCTAGCGTTTGTGGACTATGAGAAAGCCTTTGATTCTGTCGAAACTTGGGCAGTGCTGCAGTCCCTTCAGAGGTGCCAAATTGACTATCGATATATCGAAGTGCTGAAGTGTTTGTATAAAGACGCTACTATGTCAGTCCGTATCCAGGATAAGAGTACGAAACCGATCCAGCTGCAGAAAGGCGTGAGACAGGGAGACGTTATCTCTCCGAAACTGTTCACCACTGCGCTGGAAGATGTCTTCAAGCTCTTAGACTGGACCGGACTCGGCATCAACATCAATGGCGAATACATCACTCACCTTCGATTCGCAGATGATATCGTAGTCATGGCAGAATCCCTGGAGGACCTTGGCACCATGCTCAATGACCTCAGCAAGGTCTCCCAACTAGTAGGGCTGAAAATGAACATGGACAAGACGAAAATCATGTCTAATGCCCATGTCATTTCTGTACCGGTCCTGGTTGGGAATGCGATTCTCGAAGTTGTCGATCACTATGTTTACCTAGGACAAACAGTCCAATTAGGTAGATCCAATTTCGAGAAAGAGGTCAGCCGACGAATCCAACTCGGCTGGGCAGCGTTCGGGAAACTTAGGAGGATCTTCTCGTCTAATATTCCGCAGTGTCTGAAAACAAAGGTTTATAACCAGTGTGTGTTACCAGCGATGACTTACGGCACTGAAACGTGGTCTCTAAATGTCGGCCTCATAAAAAGGCTCAAAGTCGCTCAGCGTGCTATGGAGAGGGCTATGCTCGGTATTTCTCTACGTGACAAAATCCGAAATACGGAAATCCGTAGAAGAACGGGTGTAACCGACATAGCCCGAAGAATTAGCACGTTGAAGTGGCAATGGGCAGGCCACATCGCTCGACGAACCGACAACCGTTGGGGAAAAAAGGTTCTCGAGTGGCGACCACGAATCGGACGACGCAGCGTAGGACGACCCCCCACTCGGTGGACTGATGACCTCATCAAGGTCGCAGGAAACCATTGGATGCAGGTGGCACAGGACCGTTATAGATGGCATTCTCGTGGGGAGGCCTATGTCCAACAGTGGACGTTTACGGGCTGATGGATGGATGGATGGTGCTGTCTGCTCGTTTGCCACCATAAGCAATAAATAAAAAATAATAAGACAGAAATTGGCCAATGTATTAAGCTAGCTAAACGATACGCCATACTAATATCGAGTCTTATTTTTCTTCAATAATATGATGATATTAAGTCCTGTAGAACACTCAAGAGAAAGAATAGGGAGGTAACTTTTTGTCTATAAGTATAAAAAATTCGGCAAAATATTGAAAAACGATGGGACAGGTGCCTAGGTGATACATATAATTTGTAGCTTTAATGTATATGAAACAGTTTATATAATTAGTGACTTAATGAAGACCAAAAGACAGGCATTTTGTAAAACTGTCAAATTGTTCAATATAAATAAGTATGTCATATCGTGGGCCGAATGTAGGAGTACGAAATTGATACCGAAAGCCGGTTTAGTTGCGTTATACAAAGTATTATTAAACCGACTATTGTTTTTCGTAAAAGCTTCATTGTTCTGTATCAACATAGTAATTGTATGAGATACAAGATTTTGATAGCATCGCAATGATGTCGAAAGTATATATTTTTCTTTCGATAAAATCTGACTACAGCTGCTACGAAATTGGAGAGATATATATATATATATATATATATATATATATATATATATATATGTATATATATATATGTATATATATGTATATATATATATATATATATATATATATATATATATATGTATATATATATATATGTATATATATATATATATGTGTGTGTGTTGATAATAAACAAAAATATTATATTAAAATTGATTTAAGAGAAACTAAAATGATCCTACACGTAAACTGATGAAGGTTAGCTTGAATGTGTGATCTTACCGACCGCCATTTTAGTGAAACAGCAATTTTTGCATGTGATAACGGCGTAATAATACAATTCTCCATCCCCATCTTAGCCGTGAGAAGACGACTAAGGGATACAATAGCATATAACAAAAAAAAAAACCTTACCAGCGTGCTATAGATAAATTTAATTCTAATTTTTTGGACGCTCCAGCTTTGCAGTAGAATGGAATGTACATAAGCTAAAGTGACAAAAATAATCCAGTATATTTGGTTATACGGCATATTTGATGGTAGAATTCATTGTCCGTTACCATACGGCAATGTATAGAATTGCAATACCTCGCCCATAACATTCTTGAGATTAGTAATTGGTGTAGCTCATTCGACATGACCAATACACTATTAAATAAGTATATATCTACCAAAGGCGTGTTACATTCCTACGGTCATCGACACCAGTAAAATTGTTTGCAGTGTTTCCTATCTCTTCAGAACAACACGCTACAGATACATACATAAATGAAAGGAAAACGCAAAGAATAATCTGTTGTTAAGGCAAAAGTTATTATTATATAGCTTCTAATTAATTTCTACGTAATACTTTAATGAATCATTGAACTTAATAATGCTGGTTCCTGTTGGCAGTATTTATATCCGATAGAAAACAGAGTAATAGTCATTTTGCAAATATGAACGCTTTTACGTGGGTATCGTTTTCAATTGATGTTGCGGTGCTGTGGCCACGTAGAAAGTAGGAAGTGGGGGCGACAGGGCAGAGCACCGCACACCAAGTTCATATCAATAAATCAAATCATCCTATGAAAAATTAAACCGACATAACCAAATAAAAAATACTCCCGATAAAACTTCTACAAGATTTTACTCTTTAATGAGAGATTATGTCTTTTAAAAATAAATATTGATTTAATCCAAATATAGCGAAAAATAATAAAAAAACTGAATGTATGTAGATAATTTTTAACATTGCTCAAATTAACTACGCATTGATATAAAAAAAAAGAATTTGCAGGATACCAAAATAATTTTTAACAAATGCAAACGAAATCGTGACAGAATTTACTGTATCCTATGTAGGTCTTAACACAGAGCGCATGACATTTAAAGCGCAGAGCCGTGACATGATTCACGCCGTTGTATTTCGGTAAATTTAAACACACATATTAATATATTTTGCTTAAACATCACTTATTCTGACTAAAAAACATCATGTTATATAAAAACCGAGTGATAAAATTACAACACAAGGGCCCTAGACTTCATACGTCAAATGTCACGATTACATTACTTGTAACATTCCAAGTAAAGGTGTTAAAGAATATGATAAAGATTGGTCAAATTTACTTAAATTTCAATGTAACCTTGTATAACAGAAACTAATAAAAAAAACAAAATCTAGAGTTTTCAAGCAATTATCGATTAGTCAGTCGTACCGATAATAATGTTTTTATCTCACTTCTTACGATATTAATCGACCTCATTAGCTAACAGAAAAAAGGTTTTTCCTCTATCCATTTCGTTGGAACTCGACGTGCAACACTGCATCGAAATGACAATCGTAGATTGACCTTCAATTGTTACCAAAAGATTTTATTAATCGTCCGTAGTGTCGGTGGCGCTACGTTCGACTCGAGGACAGCATTGCAGTTTAAAATGCCTTTAGAAAGTTCTGGAGCACAGACATATTACTTCTTCTCGATTTACCCAATCGTCAATGTAAATATGTTGTAGGTAATGATTTCCTTTTAAATTTGTTTTCTCATGTTTAATTTGTTTCTGTCTGAGTGAAGATCGAAACGTGATAATACTTTGTAGACTGCACGCGGTGGCTCGGGGATGCTGGTCGCTCTGCGCACTGTCGTAATTGCAGCCATTAAGATAAGTCACGCTTAGTGACGCGTCTAAGTTCCGTCTGTTTTATCAAACGCATCTTTAGATAGATGTCTTTCTGCAATCTTCCACTATTTTTATAAATAAATAACAAACACTATTTTGATATATTAATTTACAAACTCGAAAATGGGTTTCTTTAATACATGCACTAGTAAATACTGAGATGCAGGCGAATTTACTCTAAATAATGAATGACTATTTTAATTATAACCATCCAAATACCACCCACCCGCGCTCCAGTTTGGTTAACACAGAAACTTTACTTCTAACATACGTAGAAGAAGAGCAAGTCATGGTAGTCACCATAGCTTTATTAAACAAAATCGATTGTCACAAAAATACCCTATGATACTATGAAAACGACCCATATGTGAAAGGGTTCTATGAAAGACGCTGCTCATGTCATACATATGTTGACCTTGAGGTTGTTTGATGGCCGTACGTTGTGCAGAGTTGATGCAGCCCGCCTGTAGAGAGAAAGCGGCGGTCGTTGTCGTTTCCGCGCGAAGGCCTCCGGTAATGGCGAGCCGAAGTCACGCTCCCCACGGGTGACGTCAACACAACTAATTAGCAGGCAGGCGCACATGCTCATCCAGTAATGCCTTGCGTTCCTCACAGGAAATCGCCGCTTACATCATCTAAGAACGTGACCCATTCCATTGTTTGACAGGTATATCCAAATATGCAATGTTATATTACATTGTGCCTTTGGGAAACCCGTTTAGTATGCCGCATCTATAATGTGATGTGAATTTTAAGAATATAATGTGGGATGTATAGGAAACCATTACCACAGCAAATTCAAAATTTGGCAGCTTAATAAATACTAGCAAATTATACATAAATATCCTATTTTTAACCTTTATCAGAAGAATATCATTTTTCTCACAGAGGCACTTACCATCTGAAATTACGTAAACACGCTGTTCCGAGTATAAACCATATTTCGAGGAAAACTAACCCGGAAGAGGCAGCTATACATGTGGCCAGCCTCTCACCATATATTCCCATAATCCCAACAATACCATATACATAAAATCCTCTTAGTATAATTATATGGCATTAATGGACAGAATTGCAGGGCAGTTATAGTTTACATGAACATGTGAAAATAGGGTATATCGTAATTTTATTTTCTTGATGTTAAATGCTTATATTATGTCTTCTTTTAGTTAAAATTACTGAAATTTAGCATTTAATATGCTTAATTATTTATAAAAACCGATTACGAAGTGAAAAATGATGTCACAAGCGGGATTAGAACCCGCGCCTATTGGGATTCCGGCCCAATCGTGCTGCCACTACACTACCGTGACTAATTGTAGGGCATGCAAATTTCACTTTGTATCATATTTACGTCTTAAGGTGACGGTATGCTATCTACCCGACAATGTTTACACATTGTTATAGGCTTAATACTTCAAACTTTACAGTTAGAATTGTATTAAACGATGACACAACCTTGTTATTTAAATTACTGAAATTTAGCATTTAATATGCTTAATTATTTATAAAAACCGATTACGAAGTGAAAAATGATGTCACAAGCGGGATTCGAACCCGCGCCTATTGGGATTCCGGCCCAATCGTGCTGCCACTACACCACCGTGACTAATTGTAGGACATGCAAATTTCACTTTGTATCATATTTACGTCTTAAGGTGACGGTATGCTATCTACCCGACAATGTTTACTTTTCTTCTTTTAGTGTTTAAAGAAAACATTTCGCACTAAATAATAAATCTTTGCATCGCGTAGGAACATACAAATTGACAAGCACAAGTTAACCCAGACTCAGAAAAAGCATTTGTGGATCACACAAACAGTTGCCCCACACAGGGATCGAAGGTACGAGAGTTCGATATTTAGACCACTCAGCCGCCTGTGCAGTCAAGTATATAAAATATAAACTATAACTTAGAAGGCACTCTCTAGTGAGAACCCATGCAAATACTTCGCGCTTTTATTGGTCAATTTAATAAGGAAGTATGTAAATATTTATCAGTTCAAAATGAATGATATTCTAAAAATATATAACATGAAAATCATCTTGTTCATTTCAGTTGGTTTCATGATATTTTTGTGAACATAATAAAGTTTATTCGGATTTATTAGTCTAATATATATACGGGTACGGCATATTAATACAACTTGATAAACATAGGTTCTTTATAGTTGATAAATGGCAGAGAATCAACTGACTTATATGAAAACACTAATTTTAAAATATTTACTTTTCGTCATTAGATTGGCAAATAACAATAACGTAATAAGTTAATGTTATTTTAAGATATTTTATTGCGAGATATTTTATACCGATAGAAAAATAGCGTTGAAATTATATATAGTTATAGATTATGACAATTTGTAAAATAACGTGATTGATACTTATTGACATGAGATGACAATTCGTAAAATAACGTGACTGAGCTGAACGTAAAAAAGAAGCTAATCGTAGACACGATGCGCTACAAATTAACTTTAGTAACCAAATGTTGGGCGTCTGTGTTTCGTCGAGGGTATACTGAGGCATCCATCAACCACGTCTCTTTTGAAGTGCGCCCCACTTCCAATTAGTTATTGACCAACACAGATACCATTAATCTTGTCACTGCTCCTTTTTCCAATAACGTCTTGAGTGACACGAATTAAAAATACCTGTCCGGACTGTTAACATTTTATTAGGATTAATTGCATAAATATGTATAAAGCGATCATAAGCATGTTTGAAATTTTAACAACAACATTTTATGCATTTATATAAAACTAGCTTCTGCCCGCGGCTTCGCCCGCGTAAAAGGTTACTTTCCTAAAGTTTTTCATCCCCTATTTTTATTTTACCCATTAAGGGTAATTTTTTTTGCAAAATTTTAATGTAAAAATAAGTTTCAAGCTTCTTCCTTTAAAAATGACGATATTGCCTTAAACTTTTCATCCACCTTTACAACCCTTTTTTTGCATTAAAAAGTAGCCTACGTCCTTTGTCAGGCTCTAGACCACATGTGTACCAAATTTCATTTAGTTCAGTTCAGTAGTTTTGGCGTGAAAGAGCGACAGACAGACAGAGTTACTTTCACATTTATAATATTAGTAAGGATATGTAAGTTTTTGTCTACGACTTCGCATAGGTAGTTTCATTTTACCCTTGGGCATGTTACATTTGAGAAAAATAAGATCAGTAATACTAATACCCTTTTTTTTGCGGTAACCTATGTATGTGTTCTCGCCCCGCCAAATCGTTCCGGGGTGACGGAAGAGGCGGCGCGTGACCCCATAGACCCACCATGCAAAACTCCTCTCTTCGCCGTGCGAGCGGGCCACCGGCACCCGATCTTTGTCTTTGATGGCCCGAAATCCTAATACCCTAAAGCTATAATTCAAAATTACAAGAACTATCTGTACTAACCTCTTCGCTCACGTATATTACTTAACTATTTAACGCCATTACGTTATTAAACTACGTCATCCCATAACAATAATAATGTCCATAATCAATCATTCATTTTTATTATTACTGCAGTTGTCATAACATGTTTTAATAATAATAACAAATTTTATTTTCTCTTAAAGTTTCACATGTATTGTTTTATTGTATTGGTGAAGTCTCTGACTTCTGTGTTACGTGGTAAACCTGTGTTACAATAGTCCGCGCCCTCATATATTATACATACATCAAATTGCATAGAACTTTTAATGTATGATGTCAAATTATTACTAATTTATGTCTCATATGCTAATATTTATAGAAACTGCTACGTCTCTATTTGTCGTAGCATTATTTAGTATGCCTTTCGCGATAAACAGATATTATATAATGATAGTTTTTGGAATCCAAATAGCAGTTTCTAAGATTAGTGCCTTGAAACAAACTTTCCTTTTTCCGATTTTTTATAGTATCTAATATAAATTTCAATGTATCTCTTCATAAAGAGTCTGTGATACATAATAATGAATTTACAATGTATGATGCCACTAGATACATTATTTCGTAGCAGAGATGTTTCTAGATTGCAACAAATGCTTGTAAACTGATCGTTGAATCCTGAATTAACAATTTAGATTTGATATATGTTTATCAATAAATCCATACCATTTTACAGAAAATCTTAGCACACACTGAAGGGGCATGCGGAGAAGTAATAAATTGGAACATGAAGACTACTCTTCTAAATATGGCCGCATTTATAAATAACTCGTGACAAGCCCACGAACGAAGATTTTGAGCGAAATAAGCCGGCCGGGTTTACAGTGCAAGAGAAACAAAATAAAATATCGCGTGACATATGACAGCGCACTAATTTAAGTTCCCCGACTGAAGTAGAAGGGACAGTAAATCAAGCCACTCCCGTACACGAAATGTAAATATGGCTATGAGCGAGCACGCCCCACATGCTACAACACCTCGGATCACGTTAATAAACCCCACATATGAATATTAATGTTACACATTTTCTCCTCGCATGTCCTGCATTTCTTTACCAAAATTAAGGATGTATGATTGACAAAAAAAGTTTGTTTATACAGACTAGACTAATACTAGTCAATTTAAATATTGACAGTTATTGAACTTTTGAATTTTTAAAATATTTAAATTACTGAAATTTAGCATTTAATATGCTTAATTATTTATAAAACCCGATTATGAAGTGAAAAATGATGTCACAAGCGGGATTCGAACCCGCGCCTATTGGGATTCCGGCCTAATCGTGCTGCCACTACACCACCGTGACTAATTGTTGGACATGCAAATTTCACTTCGTATCATATTTACGTCTTAAGGTGACGGTATGCTATCTACCCGACAATGTTTACACATTGTTATAGGCTTAATACTTAAAACTTTACAGTTAGAATTGTATTAAACGATGACACAACCTTGTTATTTAAATTACTGAAATGTAGCATTTAATATGCTTAATTATTTATAAAACCCGATTACAAAGTGAAAAATGATGTCACAAGCGGGATTCGAACCCGCGCCTATTGGGATTCCGGCCCAATCGTGCTGCCACTACACCACCGTGACTAATTGTAGGACATGCAAATTTTTAAAATATGTAAAGATTATGCCGTCACATTACTAAGCAAAGTGAGACATTAAATTCTTTACCCGTCACCACTTAGCAGTAGTAGTAATGTGTAAAGAGCCGGCTTACTTAGTAATTAAGTATAGATGAGATGCAATTATCAGAACTAGATCACGCTGAGACACTTCCGACGGTATTTGTGCTACCTCAATAGGTAATATGCAAGAAAATGTTGGATGACGGCATAAACTCGCGACGTGGTACCGATCTCTTCAATTCAGTATCGTGAATTCATTCCCCACGACAATGTTTTGTGCAATCTATACAATATTATTGGATATCTGCGTGTAATTTGTGTCAGTTTGATGTATGCTTGTGAAGGCACCCGACAAAACGATTTTTATTACAGCGTATTTTACTAGAGCGTTATTTCATAAAAAAAAAACAAGAAGCTAATAGAAATCCTTAAAAAATCACATCTTCATGACTTTACAATTCTGATGTATGCCATCTCGTCTCGTCACTCACCGCCTTTCGGTCCGTATAACTTTTCACGTAATAAATCTATTGCCTTCGGATTTTCTAAACATCTATAACACACGCATACTTAAATCCCTCCCGGCAACACCATTTACAAATCACATCGTCACATGTCTATACAACGACAAATGCTTCTACTTAGAAAAAGATAGGCGTACATAATTTATTGGAGATGTAATAAATAATATTGCAACATCGTAAAGCAGCTGTTCTTTGTATTAGCTGCACTATTTTTAGGCGTTGCTCATTGCATAATATTGTAAACAAAGAGTTTAAGCCTATAATTTTATGCATTGCTTATTATTACGGAATACACTATGTACAAACAACTAAAACGTAGCATTGAAGGGTAACGTAGCGCACACAAGGTGATTTGATTGTAGGTATTAATCCATCTCAGCGCATATATTTACGTTTCACAATTAGACGTAGTACCGAAATTCTTAAATTATATTATGCTGTTGATTCACTACTGGTAAGGCCACGGTAGTTTAGCTGTTCGAGAAATTGATACGGCGATTAAAAAGACTAAGTATTTATAAATTTCTCAATCATAGTGTAAATATATCAAAATTCTCAAATTTTACTGTCAAATTTTTAGTTTATAAAAATAAAAAAGATGCTACGAATAGGTTTTGAAACTATTGTTCTGAAAATACTTGAGGAAATTGTGTTGAATATTACGAAAATGTCATGCCTTTTGTAGCAAATTGTGGGCTGACCCACGGTACCAGTCCGTCACACACGCGCTATTGTAGTAACTCATAACTTAACATAGGATATCTGTCTGCTTTTAGAGCTCTCTGATTGTGGGAATTTGCCTGCTGTGGTCTTCGTAGTGATGTATTACTCTTAAGCTGAAGTTAAATTTATTACTAATAATCATTACAGTGTGAAATATAATTTTGGCAATTGATGTTTCATGATTATATGGCTGTAGTGTTATTTAAACTATGGAATTTAATGATAATACGAATAGTATTACCAGCATTGTATATTTAATGTAATTCATTACAAGTTATAAATGGGTTTACGGTGTTATGCATTCATAATGGAACACCATAAATGAAAAGGAACGTCATACATAATTATTATATTCAAGACACGATATATATTTTCTATTTTAACTTAAAATCAAAAGCACAAAGGTATAAATTCTTCGCGGGTGACTTTACATATACAGTGTAAACTCTCTATAACGTTGTTCGTTATAACGAAAACCTTTCTATAACGTAAAGTTATATCAATTTGGTTGGTTTACCACAGAACCAGTACATTAATTCACTCTTTATAACGCAACAGCCATGTATAAAATACTTAAAAAAATATAAAACAAATATTGGCATAATAAAACATGTCAGGCAAAGTTAACACAATATGTGTTTAGAATAATTTACCTATTAATAGTAATAAAATTAAACATTATCGTAATTAGTTAAATTTTGTTGATTTTTCTCTTCTCTCCGTATAAACTCTTTATAAGGAAACAAAATTATCAGGCCCTTGAAGTTCGTTATAAAGAGTTTACACTGTATATAATTAACGAACGCATAGATTGTCCTATTGAGGATCAACCCGAGAGATCACTATAGACTATGTACGACACCTATACCGATACCGGAGTAAAATAAAAAATAAAACCGGAGGTGTCAAGGGACACCCGGATGGAACGAAGTTCTATTTTAATTATATAATTTTTTTCTGCCTTAAGCGATTTTTATCGTTATATTTTAGCCAATTTGCAAAATATCTTTATAAATTATAGCCTATGTGTTATTCTGATGTGCAAGCTATATTACTATAAATTTCATCAAAATCCATTCAGTAGTTTTTACGTGAAAGAGCAACAAACATGTTCACATCCATACATTATTACAAACTTTCACGTTTATAATATTAATAATAGGATATACAATTCCACTAGACTACCAAAACTTTTCGGCCCCGAGCTCGAACGCGAGCCGGCCACGCGGCCCGGTCACGGGCGAAAATAATTTCGTTGCGCATTATTTTGATTTTGCTATATCTCTTAAGGTATTGATTTAATTTGCATGGTCTGAAGGAAAAAAAATATCTTCATGAAATGCTCAAGCCAACTAATGTATTTAAAATGATAAGGATTAATACAGTATTTGTGTAAATAGCTTTTCAATTACCGTTTTATAATAGAACATTTTTTAAAGTATTAAAATGGATATAGTATGTTATCCTTAAGAGATAGATATATACCATCGCGGACTTTTTTGTAGGCCTTTTTAAGCTGTATAATACTGTAGTACTTTATTTTGATCTATTTCGTAGGGTTCAGCCAGCGTTTGCAATGTAAGCGCAAAATAATGTGTTTATTTACGACATCACTTACAGCAGCTCACAATAGCTTACTATAGCAAAAAGTGTCGTGACAACTTTTCGTAAGAATTTTTTCCGTCTAGCCCCCTTTCACAACGCGCGATAAGGAACTTCGTTCCAATAATCATCACTTTCCTGTGCTATAATAATATTGTGTTGATTTTCTTAAGTAAGCTTGGTGTAAAACAACAAGACATTAATGGCCTTTCTAAAAATATCGTGTTTAGATAGCTGATGGCATCTTAGACGGCTGTTACATTATTATTCTTGGTTATACTATATCCTGAAAATACTTCAATAAAGTTTAAAACTAGCTGCAATCCTTTCTTTTAAGATAAAACATCCTCTTTATTAAATTTGATCAAACACGAAACAATCACAAAATTTTATTAAAATTTAAACATAGAGATTAACCGGAACGAACATGTATTTATATGTAAAAAAGAGATAAGAAAAGTTCTTCTTAATAATAACTTTATTGACGACTGATAAATATCACTAAGGGGCTGTTCATAAATTACGTAAGAGATTTTGAAGAATAATTTGGCCCCTTCCTCCCCTACCGTAAGACATCATAAGATTGCAACTACTCCCCCCTGCCCCTTACTTTTTGTAAGTAAAGGCCCTATTTATCAAACATAACACCGTTTATTCTGAAAATATAATTATTTTATTACAAACTTCTTACTTGCTACTTACTTACTCTACAGGTAGGTATCATTAACTCACTGCAATAACATTAATCTTATTAATCTATCACAGTTTTGACCAAAATTAGTATTTTCAAATTAATATCTTACTTAATGTCAGGTTCACTAACCCCTCCCTGCCTATAGTAAGAAATTATAATATTCAGTCAACACATAAACGCCTTACATAATTTATGAATAGCCCCTAACCCTTTTATTTGGCACGTATTCAATACAAAGTGATTAAGGTAATGTATCAATTACTCCGTGCATTTATCTGCCATAGTAGTACTACTGCATTGTATTAAAGGCTAGGGCGCCAGTTATCAACAGCTACCACCCAACTAGTGAACCATAACGTTAAATGAAGAAAGCCAAACTGTAGCGTAGTTAATATTTAGTAACACTATAGGCTAATTTTAATTAATATTAATTTTGATCCATATCTGATGAAATATTTAGTTACGTGAAGAACGTCTAGTTTTTATAACTATGTATTAAAATTTTGGCAATATAATAGCTGTACCATAGCTACTTTTCCTATACCAACCCGTCTACAATGTAGAAGGAAAATGGGCCTACTATAAAGACAATTTTCTTATTGTGAAGGAGGCTGGATCCCAGCTGTGAGAAGTACATTTTGAGCCGACTATGATTCAGTTTCATAGTTCGCAAATTCTTTGCCCCTCGAGGACCCATATCCTTCGCCTAGGTAACGCGGACACCTTTCCTATTTTTGACTCTATCCTACTAATTCCTACTAATATTATAAACGTGAAAGTTTGTAATATTGTATGGATGTGAACATCTTTGTTGCTCTTTCACGCAAAAACTACCAAATTGATTTTGATGAAACTTTACAGTAATTTAGCTTAGACATCAGAATAACACATAGGCTATAATTTATAAAGATATTTTGTAAATTGGCTAAAATATAACGATAAAAATCACTTAAGACAGAAAAAATCGCCCATCTGCGAGTTATTTTTGCATACGCTGCAAAGATCTTGAAAGTTAGACAAATGTTATGTATTGTGAAAATGTACCTCTTAAATAGTTTTACAAAAAAGTCCGCGACAGCATATATCTATTTTTAATATTTAAGCATTTATCGTTAAAATAGTAAATTAAAAATTCAAAATAATTTGGTATTTATTGCCGATGCACATTTTATAGTAACAAATTGATTCTTATGCAAACAAATGCTTTTATTGCTTTCGATATTTAAAGTATATATTTTTTGCTTTTTACCGCGTGTCGTTTGGTACAATGTTTCAAAAGTTAGAACGATAAAAGTGCGCAGTGCTGTGGTCAGGTAGCAACCGGGCGCACTACAGAAATATGGCAAGAAATCTATGATCGCCGATTGTGCGACCCGAACACTAGTAAAGACGTGAGAGCGGTCATCGTTGATGATTGTTGTATTTTTGACAGCACTATCGATTTGTTAATAACATACTATACCTGTATATAATAGATAGGTATTGAAATTTTGTGATATGAAACATCTTTTTGCGCGCCTTGACAGTAAAATTATGTCAACTGGAAATGATAGATTGGGTTAGGTAGGTACTAAGGCAAATGTGGTCATGCCTTGATACAACGCCGCTATTCTCTATTCATTTGTGTGTGCGCGCGTATGACAGCTGTAGCTGTCTAACATAAGTGTGACATTAAATCCTTACTAATATCTATTATAAATGCGAAAGTAACTGTGTCTGTCTGTCACTCTTACAAGCCAACACTACTTAACCGATCTAAATGAAATTTGGAACACAGATAGTCTAGAACCTGATAAAGGACATAGGCTACTTTTTAATGCAAAAAAGGATTGTAAAGGGGGATGAAAAGTTGTAAGGAAGTATCGTCATTTTTAAAGCCAGAAGCTTGAAACTTATTTTTTGGCTATTGATTAGATATAAATAAATATGACATTAACATGTTGTAAAAATTTACCCTTAAGGGATAAAATAAAAATAGGGGATGAAAAATTTTAGGAAAGTAACCTTTTACGCGGACGAAGCCGCGGGCAGAAGCTAGTATTATAATAATTGATGCATAAAGATTTATTAGGCCATTTTTAGGCTACCTTTATGTGGGTGACAACAATATATGAGCTTTTATTTCAAACAGTGTAAAACATTAAAACGCTAGGTTCAGAGATCCACCTATACAAAGTTATGTATCCAGGACTAGCATAACTGGTTGTAAATATACCCACAAGTTCACCCATACATTTATTAAAAATATTTTGCATATTGGTTTCAAAGCGAAAAACCATTTATTACATTACTACTTGCTTATTAAATAGGGTTTATCCATCAATCTTATCCGTTTTATTTCGACACACTAGAGCAATTCGTAGTAGATGCTATGCTGGTTTTGTAATCGAGTTACTCGTATTGTTATTATCCGCCTGTCGGAAGCTGTCCTACATCCAACTATTACAATTTTAACTCGATTCATACGATACCCGTGGGATGTAGCACATTTTATTCTTAGTTACTACCATGAGGCAATCGTAATTCTATGGTTGGTACATCGTAATGGACTTACAATTCACAATGTGTTTTATGTTACATGTTTAAGAGAGCAAAGTATTAAATACTAAAAGTTTTTAATGGACACATTTTTAAATAATAAGGATTTTTTATTTCAAATGCCTTAACACTACTTTATCGTATGATGTGAATTCTATATTATATTTTCTTCATTAACGCAAAGGCACACGAAGTTTTACAATATTCACGTTATTATTTAAAGTATGCTAACATTTGAAAATATAATTTAAAAAAAAACAATACAAATTACTTCAGTGGCAATTACATAAAGTAGGCATTTCTGGAAATAATTTGAAACAAATTTAAGAAGGCTAAAGAATACAATGTATCACAGTATATAATACATTGTCTATCTATATCTACATATTAATATCTATCCTGGAAATCTCGTTTTTCACTAAATAAATGATAACGTTATTTCGTAAATGAGAAAATACTTTTACCGGAAAACACGATCTTACAATCAAAAAATGGTGTACAAAATATGGAAACTAGTACCTATTCGATATAAGGTAAATAGTTTTAATGGAAAGCCATCACTTCCTTATAAACATGCGCAGAGCAATAAATTCTCCTCATCTTCCTACTCAAAACTGTTACAGATTCACACTAACGTCGCTCGTTTGTTTCTTTCTTTAAAAAAACTATTAAGCACTAAATCCGCGAGCTTTAAAATATAAATACGTAAGGACATAGAGAACTTTACAAACATGCAATTAAGAATACTTACACAATTAGATTCAAAAATAATTGTGGCTCGCAGAAACGATGGTCCTACGTGGGAATCGAACTCATATCACACGGCAAGAAAAGTCGATAGTTCGACTCTAACTACGCAGAATAACTATGCAGTCAAACACTTTTAACCGAGAGTATTTCAACAAGCGTTATATAAAGATATTGTAAAATTTTAACGAGCGGCTCCGCTCTGTTACTACTTTCATGTGAAATGCTCAGCTGAAAGTACCGTTTCATTATTTCCGACTGTTTAATATGTGAGCGAATAATATATTTTCTAAAAACTTAGTATAAAAATTAACTATTTACATATATTTAATTACGAAATCGTATTTTGCATGAACATAATGTGATGTGAATAGTATAAATATTAATAATAAGAAGAGACATTTTATATCGCGTTATTCTGAAACTGTAGTCACGACTAGGCTGTACCGCACGCCATTGCTCGCATATGTTTACGTAGCCGGAACTACTACCGACTTACAAACATGTATAATCCTATAAAGCACTGAAGCCATCTTATATGTGGACTAACATTTTTCAAAAACATAAAGAAAGTACAAATGACATCATCATCACTCTCCTGCTTTTACCCCAATACTAAAATTATAGGAAGAATGTAGTATAGTTTATTTTATTCATGGCTAAGGGTTAAAGGTAAATGCTTCTTACACATCATCATCATCATCGCCTCTCTCTCTCTCTTCTCCTATAATGTGTACTTCCAACGTACATATTACAAAAATTTTGGCAATAATTTTATGTCCAGCCTCTGCCTGACATCAAGGATTCCTCGGAAACGTAATTATTGGCTCAGATCTATCTAAAGAGCTAGCGAGCAGCTAGAGAGCAAGAGCTTCCTCCACCAAGGAACCGAATTTAACTTTGCTCGTCAAATGGAATAGCAATGACTTTTATTCTAAGTTTTCATTCTATTACAGTGATATTGTCGGCTTACATCCCTTAGTCGACCACCAAAAATACAAATATATATAATAAATATTCATATAGAGATTAGGAACTTTGATATATAAAGAAATGCACATCTAAAAGATTCTCACTAGTTTTTAAAGTACTCAAACGGCGTGCAGTTAGTCTGCGGTCGCAATTAAAACCGTGATCCACTTCAGTACACTAATGAGCCAGCCTCCCCTTAGTGACAGCCGATGCTGACTTGAAGCATTTGTAATGTATTCCAAGCCAATTAATATAAACTTATATTACTGTTAGTTGTTTTTTTTTTTTACGTAGTGTTAGAAAGCAGTTCATGGTTAATCGCAGGTTAAGAGATATATATATGAAAATCTAATATTATCTACGTGACTAACTTAAATGTGGACCAATTTTCAATTATACGAAGTATAGTAAACGCGAAACCTTGTGAGGACTGGATATATTATTCACACTAAAACAAGTGAACAAATTTTGTTACTTATTACTTGTTTACTACTTCATCATCATCATCTCAGCTTATATATGTCCCACTGTTGGGCTCGAGCCTCCTCCGTAATGGAAGGGAAATTGACCTACTATACTACGGCGGTCAGACGTTTGGTATAGAGTTTTGTTTCAAGTTTTCCTTCTCTTGCATAGATGCTATATGCGTTTTATATCCCTTAGTCGTCTCTTACGATCACCCACGGGTAAGATTGGGAGTGATGAATTATAATCTTACTCCGTCACCACACCGATAATTTATTACTTATTCACACTAAATCAAATGAAAAAAATGTTGAAGTTTTGCAGGTTTATAGGGTACTAGTAAACCCAGCCCGTTGATTTGTTCGTAGAAGACGATTTAACGCAGCGCCGCCATCAATGGGCATATAAACCTTCTCCGTGAAAAAATGCATTTACATACCAATTTTCATAATTATCGGTCAAATACTTTTTAAGTTTAGCGATGTCATACATACAAACATCCTCTTTTATAGATATAAAAGAAATACAAATTATACATCTATATTTTTCGGATTGAGAGCCCTCAGCGCTCACCTACAGTTCGGGTAAAGTTGTCATAGCCATCTGAGGCTAACAACTAAGTCACAAAAAAAAACATCTATATTTCTTTTTCAGCAAACTTTAATGAATGTTATTATATATGGCAATTGTTATATAAGTATATAACTAGCAGTTTTATTTTTATTATCTTGCTATTGAATTGCAATACATAGATGTTGTTATCAAGCCCGTAATCAATAGAAGTAGACGTTTGCACCGGGAAACATAAACTCACGTACTCTAAAGCTATTGCCAGCCCTCATTCAGAGAACGTTGGTACGTGCGTGAAATATACAACACCTAAGTATCGGGGTCAATATTTATTTTAATAAATAATCAAAACAATGTACAAATGGGCGAAACAAAACAATAAACCGAGTTATTGATAGCAACGACATCTAAAAGTAATCGGCATGTATAATTTCTTGATAAAGAAACAAAAGACTTCGAATACAAAGCTATCACGTTTTTATGCTATCGCTAATAATGCTTTTCAACGAAGCTAATCTAGTGCTTATCTCTATATACATATAAACATAAAGGTATATTCTACTAATCCTACCTAATATTATAAAAATTAAAAATTGCGAAGATGTTTGGATGTTTGTTACTCAATTACGTGTAAACTGTTGAACAGATTTGGATGAAAATTGGCACAAAGATAGACTATTTCATATAGGATACTTTTTATCTAAGTAATGTGTTCCCTTGGAATAATAGATCAACTTTGGGAAGGTTATTATTTAATCGGACGGAAGCCGTGGGTAGAAGCTAGTATTATATATGTGAAAGTTTGTGAAGATGTTTGGTGTTTGTTATTCAATCCCGCGTAAACTGTTGAACATATTTCATGAAAATTGGCACATAGACAGACTAATTAAACCAAATAATTTCCTGGATTAACACATAGGACATTTTTTATCTCGGTAATGTGTTCCTTCGGGTTAATAGTTCAACTTTGGGAAAGTTACTATTTACGTGGATGAAGCCGCGGGTAGAAGCTAGTTAATACTAGCTTCTACCCGCTTCTATATGTAAAAGTTTGTGAAGATGTTAGAATGTTTGTTATTCAATCACGCGTAAACCTTTCAACTAATTTGGATTACAATTGGTACATAGATAATTAGATAGATCATTTCCTGAATTAACATAGAATATTTTTTTATCCTGGTAATGTGTTTTCTTCAGATACTTTAGTGTTAAAGTTTTATATTGTGAAAGTCACGCTTTAAGCGGACGAAGCCACACGCAGAAGCTAGTATAAAATAAAAACATCGATGCAGCTGCAAATATTTAACACGATGTTATCTGTCATAGCCGCCTATAATGTAAACGAATGACATATAGTTATGCATTTACAGTAAATGCGCCGTACAAAACTAGAAAGTTTCTTGTAAAAAAATATGTAGGTACGGTGAAATGACAAAAAAACGAAAGCATCTAATTATACTCCATACTCTCTTTAACGTGCAACTTAAGATGTATGCATGAAGGTGATAGAAATTCGTGTGATGGGTGGAGATCGCTTTGCGTGACGAATGTAGTAAAAGTAGCAAATTGGCGCGCAATATTCTAGTCAATAATATACTATTTAAAGTCGAAATTGCTGTGCACAGTTTGAATGAAAAGATGATAAAACATGTGCTTAATAGACAAATCATCGATATATTCAATTAGTAATTACAAAATGTAATTACGAGTAACGATTTGGCTTTATCTGTTTTCACTATTCATTTCGTATTAAAAAGTGCAATAACTATTCATTGTAGTGGAAGTTGGAAAGGGGATACCGTTTTCGCACTTATTAACAGCAATACACAACTCCCACGAGAAATTTTCGTATTGGAAGGGTGACTAAAGTACAGGAGGGTCGGTGATATTACACCACCCTTACAAAAACTGTGTATTCTAGGTAATTTCATCAAATGCAGTCAAAAAAAATCGATAACGGTGCTAGCGATATGAGTTGGTTTGTAACATTTCAAAACTTTCACGAATTACACTAATTAGAATTACAGACAGACGGCGAAAGTTTCAAACGCCTTAATATTTTAAACAATAACTATTTAATCTACCGACATTTTCAACGCCCGCAAACACAACTTACTATTAATTAAAAACACTCAGAAAAAATAACACATTTAATTAATAATGTTTTTTTTTAATATATTATTTCAAAATATAGTGTAGGTGTGAAGTAAAACTAGCGTTTTATGCAGTTTTGTTCGCATTATAGTTATGCGCTTTTAATACGTATTAAACTGCCAATACTTTTTTTGGGAATAAGTACTGAAACATTTTTGATTTTCCCTAAATTGCCTTAAAAATGCAATAGAAATAGAAATCGTATTTGATTATCAATGGTACACAATTGCTCTTCTTTTTTGTTATATTTTTTTTTAAAGTTGCCTGGTTTAGTCATTATAAAATGTGTTATCTACTAATAACTCCCGGATGACATAACCGTTTAGAGATTAGCCGGAAGAAATAGACAGACATGCAAAAAAAAATCAAATATAATGTTTGCCTATTATAAAAAATGTATGCACATATGTATTGCTATACCATCATTAAGAAGCTGCTAATTTATTTGACTATTACAATTCAATTTTATTTATTTGTATAGATAGGTAGCATAAGAAATGTATTTGAGAATTATACACTAAATTTTGTATACACAAACTATTATGATTATATTTTTTATTAATAACAAGTCGTAAAATATTATATAAGCACAAAGTAAATTAATTTGTAATCAAAATGAAGATGAATAAATCCTTAAGTGGCGTGTAACAAAAATAATAAGTAATAGATAAAAGTTATGTATCATGTCTATACCCAAACGCTTGACGTCATACATTTTTATTTAATTATAAATAATATTTAGTGGCAACAATAAAAAATACTGCAATGACGCTTGTTTTAGATTAACAACTATATAAAACGTAATAAATTATATTGTTATAAGTATAGCAAGTGATTTTAACGTACTTACGGATGTAATTTAACATAAAGAAAATCTTAATGTCAAATTTCTAACCGATACTGACTTAACTTGTTTTTTTTTTCTCTTGAAAACTTATTAGTAATATTAGAACACCTAACGCTACTCTCAAAAGACCAGGTGACACGATGTTTCGTGTTCTTCTTATATATGATTAATAATATACCAGAAGGAGTGACGAGGCAGGATATATAAACAGAGGCATAGCAGAAATAAAATTGTGGCTTATTTTACAGGTTGCCCCAGGTCGGCATTGCTTTTAGGTCGTATGTAATAGAATAAGTTATTCATGGTTATAGGTACTATGTAGGCACAGCGAGAGAGGCGCGCTCGGGGGTTGAAGCGGGTCAACGGCCGCGGCGAGACGTGACGTCAGCCGCCCTACAGCTGTCTATGACGTCACCTCCCGCCCTACGCTCAGTCAAAACAAACCAAAGCGTATTCTAGCCCCATAAACGTATGATTCAATCTCGAAACAATCAGAACAATGTGGTCACCACATGTCCTCGTGTATGATATTAAAATTCAATATTGTGTGGTTACTTAGTACATATGACGTAAACAGATACTTGTACCTCGATGAGAACTTTATTACGTACAATTTAGACAGCTGATAAAAATAATAAAAACTTAAATATAACTACTAGCGCTTTTGTTATCAAACTACCCATCAAAATAAATAAGCAATCCATCTTATGAATAAACTATGATATATTATGATGCCATAACTTTAATACAGTATTATTAAAGTACCAGAACAGTTTCTATTTATCAAAAGTAAAATGCAGGTTAACAGTGTAATACGACGTAGGCGATTAATTGACCGCATTGGCAAGACGAAATGCATTAAATGGAGATCAACAGCCATAGAAAGTACCGTAGCGGTGAATAGCGGGATTGCCATGATTTCTCATCATAACAGCGACCGGTGCCGTCAATGTCTCACAGTCTGCTAAACCGAATTGTGTTCTCGAATAGCATAAGAGAATATTTCACGTGCAACTGTATCTAATGACGATAGCAACGGTAATAATCTGAGAAAAACGACCCGCAAACTACAGAATCTAGATCAAACTGAACAGATAGAACCTAAACAAAGAACGCTACCAACGTTCATTTACAATTGTAATAGACAAAACGAATGATAAATTATTACGAAAATCTTGCTGTATATTCATTCTCATGAACGAATATAAATTTCTCAGTAGCACTCCTACAAGATTTGAATCAGCTCTTAATTTCACATCGACATGATTCACGTTTGCTGCTGTGTTTATAATAAGTACACCCATATAGGTAAGTACCTACTGTAAAAGATGAGCAATCTTGAATACCATATTGCGCGACGTCATACAAATAAGATATACAAAATATGCAACGCGTCTTGTAAGTATGAAACATGCAGATGACAGATTTAGTTCGAGTATAGATTGGTTGATTTAATATATTGGTTGGTTGGTTAATCTAATAACTTCGATTCTTGTGTATTTCTATTTATTCAGAACCTCAAAAACGGCTCCAACGATTACTATGAAATTTAGTATGCAGGTTTCGGATGTGATAAATTGATCTAGCTAGACTTTATTTATAGAATACCTCGTTTTATGAGTGTTTTCAGGTAATTCAAAAAATATAATAAGAACATGAAGTTAACTAAACTATGAACTAAAATATGAAGGTACTTAGGTTCTATCGCCGAACGTATTGATGTTTCTAGTTGAAAGATTTCGAGAGGGCCACTTTGTCTTACATTTGTTACAAAATAAGTACGTCATATGCAATAGAATAATTAGTGATCTTTACTTAAGCTCCTCTGATGAAAGTTTAATTAATAAATAAATTTAGACAATCGAAGAATAAAAATAGTTCAGTTAAAAAATGTAGCTGTCCTTTAATACAGGCTAACCTTAGTCCTATTCTCGGTTTCCCCGGTTATATTAATTTTTCTTTTGATTTTAATTATTTCATCAATATTTAATTAACTATATCCTTATTATGGCGTTAAGATATAAAAAAATCAGTACGTAATTTGTATTCAAATATAAATTATTTTTAAATAAAAATTACTGAAACTCGGTTACAGCGCTTTAACATTTAAATAAAACATACCGATCTAAGCTCAGTCATGTAGTAATTAAAAAACAAAAAAAAAACATTTGATTCAAAACATTTGTTAGCAGATATTTCGACATAATGACTGAATATTATTAGTTGTTATCTGTTTATAATATATTATGACTAGTATCGGGTTAAAAGCCTACAGTGAGAACAGTTGGGAGTGACCGCATCGACACAATTCGGTAGCTAACGGCGGGTATTAATGTCGATCGATCAGTTAGGTGCCTTGTGTTGCAACCACTGACATATTACCGGTCATTTTCAATAAATAATCTATCTGGATGATCACATATTAATCTTTATCTTCGACTTATCAGTAATGAGTAAGTTTGCGTTTCGTAATTATGGAGCCGTAACTTATGTATCCTTATTCTAGTATGGATAAACAGATTACCTACATTGGTAATGTTCGTCAATCATTCTGGATACATAAGCGCAAAGATCATTTTTTATATTTATTTACTAACTCACTCTGGCACTCTGTTCTCTCTGCCTACCCTGCAAGGGATATGACGTGATGATATTAGTAGAGATAGTAAATACATACGTATTTACTAACTGAAATAACGGACGTAACGACATTTCCTCCTCCACAATGGGAATTAAATTGACTTATTATACCACGTTGATGAGACGAGTCAGTATAAAGTTTTACATCAAGTTTTCCTACTGTGATATTGATGTTATCAGCATATAATATCTACGGGCAAGATGGCAGTGTGCTGAATGGTATTCTTACTCCGTCAGTAGATGGCAATCTTTTTCAACGCTGCAATAATAATTATAACCAAATTTATGTGAAATCTACATAAGAAGATTGCAAGATTATATTCATTATTATTTTAAAAATTCGTCCGTATGTCCTAAAGAAACAATCAAAAGAGAAATTGAAATTTCTGGCTAAAATCATCTAGCAATATTGAGTTGAATATTATAATCAAAAATTTGACTTCCACACATAAATACATTCAATTACAATTATGTTCTTATAATGATGATACATAAACTTTTGCATTTATCAGACACTCTTATTGTAATGGCAAAACGAATCCATCAATGTCTTGTAAAATTCAACTAATGACGATCTCTAAGCTTAACGTTACGTTTTGAGTCAAATATAACGGTACATTTAATTGGTTTTAAAACAAAACATTGGTATATGATGTGATAAAAAAAGCTATAATAATAGGACCTATCTACTTATCGGTAAAGAACGGTATGTGAACAAAATTTCTCGTAGACAGTTTATGCAAATTACAGCTATTTAATATGCCTTCTGAATATGTAACTTTAATTAGGTACATTGTGTAACATAATTTATACAATACTATTACGAATTAACCAATTGTTGATTATCACATATAACCGTTGCCGCCAATATGCACATTTCCGTAGCAATTGAATTTATTATTAGAAAATTTTACATATCAACTTTAAAAACAAGTACTTTAGGTATATCTAGGCGACTACGAATACTACCCCTCCTCTTACCTCTTACATCGCTCGTGGATATCGTAAAAGGTAACTAAGAGCTTAAGAACTTTACATCGACTTGTGTTAACTGCATCTGATGCTGTCTGGTCATAAAACTATTGCCAAAACTTATGCAATATGTACGATGGAAAAAAAATATTGGAAAGTAAAAATCATGTTGACCCCTATTAATTGGGATATGAGCAGGATGATGATGATGACGTATAGGGAGGTATAGTTATAGGCACTTAGATAAGTGCAGAAATCATACAGCTACACACAAAATACGAACACGAAGTCTGTCACCCAGAAGTTTAAATGAATAGGATCTTATTACGTATGTATGTTCAGATCACCAAGCGTAAGCAAATATTATTATTATATCTTTGTATGATAAAGTGCTCAAAATATGTCACCACCTCTCTCTTCCCCGTGAGATAAATGTGTCCAGCAAATGGGCAACAGCAAACTCTTATGAAACTCATAACACCAAATGTGATTACATCGCTCGCTAAATGTGGCGATTTCGGTATTATTAGACTCGCCAAGGTTGGAACATTGGTGAAGCTTGGTCCAACAGTGGACATAAGATCATGGAAGGATGAATTATCATCGAAATACTCAGAGGCAGTCAGCTGCTGAGTATGTACCCGAAAAACGTGCAATTATACCCTAGCTTGCGTGCCCTCTATTACAAGGAAGTGTGGGTATTATATCCCTCTCTTTATCCCTTTAAAATTTAGTTCAAACAAGCATTCATTATTACAGCATAATGGCATGTTGCCCCGCTGTTATCGAAACTGGTGAAAGAAAAACAAAAAACTTTCCCCGATCCGGGAATAGGAGGAATAACTGGTGACTGTGCAGCGGTTTCGTTCTTCTAGCACTAGACTATTGACTTATTCCAATAGTGCATAATTACACGTGAGTCAATTAGCATTCATGTAAACAAAAAAAAAAGCGACAATTCACACAGCATTATTCTATTGAAAAGTTAGTTAATGGCTTAGTGACGATGGTATCCGACAAATCTCTCTGCGTGGTCATTTCTTAAATTTGACCAAATACAAAACTGTACTGAATTAGAATCAGTTATTCATCACGAAGCAGAACGAGCGCGAAATAGCATTAAGTCCGTCGTGCAATAATCCCATTTCCACGGTCGGTTCGTAGACCCCCGTCGGACGGCGGCACTCCGTCGCTGGCCGGTCGTCATCGACGGCATCGTCGACATTACGACCGGCACGCTTTCGTGGTACCAACACTTGACGTTCGCGTGATCGCACCTCCACCCAACGGGAATTGCATTAATTAATCTAATCGACAACTAACCATTCGATGCAACCATTCTATTATGGCACCATTCCACCATCTTGCTTTAGGGATTACTTTAATTAATTAGTCATACCACTCGCAGCGCTGTTAGTAGGCGACGTCACGCAAAGTTTAGTCATACACTGGGAATTTGACCATTTGAGAGTTTTAATTGACTTTTATAACAATGAAGAAAAGACATAAACGCAAAACGAAACTATGTCATGTGTTCAAGTAATTACAGTTAATTAATTTTGCTGCTGTAATACTTTCTCTTTAGTAAACGCAGACAATAGACTTTCATATAAACGCAAACTTAAAAACCATTCGTATAATACATATCACATTCTTATGCATAATATAATAACTTCAGTATTCATCGGCAAGGACATAAGATATAAATTTGTAAAAACAACAGATATACTTATTGTTTCAGTATATATCATTTACATATAATGACGCATACAGATCTTATAAGTAGGTACATAACGTCAAGTATCACTAGATATAAATGAGGCATTCTAATACGTGACCACACCGTTCACTAAGTATCATGTTAGTTAATTGCACCACAAAGAGGTTATGGAAAAGCCGGCCGGCATTTAAAGAAACCAGCGGGCGATGCGAGTAAGACGAGGCGGTTGTCACCACTAGTGTGCGGCGAGTCGCGCATGGGCGTGTTTGCTGTCTAGTGGCTAGACTCACATGTGTACAGCACAGCGGGGTGTAATTGCCGCTGGTCCTGGGCGGGCGGCTGACTCACTGAACTGATCCGAACGCGGGAGGGTCGCGACAGAGCGATGCAGCGTTATCGCGGTGGCCGTTCGCGCGGCCGGTGTCTCGGGGACTGGTGAGTGGTGCGTGCCTCGCGCCTGGCCCGGTGCGGCGCCCGAGCGCACCCCGCAAGCCGCGCGCCCCTCCGACGCCCGCGCAATTCGCCCTCCAGCCAGATGACACCCACTGTCGCCGTTCGCAGAAACCTCCAGAATCCACTGCTTCATAAATCTTTGTCGCACCTAAATAAGCCTCATGAATGCGCCACGACAGGTAAGTAATAAATTTTCAATGTATTTACATTGATTCCTAAATCATTCGAGAATTTCGCACATATAATAGTTAGTTGTATTATAATCATAAAGCACATAGACTGTGATAGAATGTTGCAGCTTCGCTGATGGAAGACGGCGAGCAGCCGACGACCCCGCGGCTGCCACGCTCCGCCGCACTTTTCGCCGGCTCGCCGAAACTTCGCACTTCACTTTTCCACAAGGAACAGTTCAAAGGCGCGCGAGCCGTGAAATCACCGCAAAACTGACGTAACAACAATCTTCCGTCACTTCACTATAGCCACATTTGTTAAAATACAAAAACGGTAGTTACACTTGAATCTGCGGTCATAAATAAAAAAAGGCTTGTTGCTTCCTTTATTGCTTTGCAACTTGGGCATACATGCCTTTTGATTTTTTTTTTTTGGACAATATCAAGAACTGGTTCGGATATTAAAGTACCACAAAAACGCCATTGCTTAAGCTAACTGTGAGATTACCTCAATACCCACCACAATTGTTAGCTATAGGACAACGACATCTTCAAATTATTTTTAATATAAAATCAACCTTACGCTCCTAAAAGAAAGAATGCATACGTTGCGTTCCTATATAATTCTTCACTGTTATTAATATTTTCATAATACCTCCAAATTTCTTTAATTTCTTGAAAGTTTAATTCATGTTGAGGTAATTAGCATAATGACTACTTACTTTCAACATTATTGGACAAGTTTAACAGAATAGGTATTATTTCATAAACCTAACTCCTAAACTGAGTGTAATTCAGTCATTTTAACCACGCTGCCTAATCAATCAAAATATCTAATAACTATAATTCCCTTGCCAGTTATAGAGGATTTATTATGTACATAACTCTAACCTAGTAACGACATACACTTTCATACAATACTTTCTTAAAGATTGATGAATTAACAAGTAAGAATCAGCTGATTCTTGAATGAAAACACTCATTATAAGATGTAAACAATTTTTTTGGCATTAAGAGGGTAAATAATATTTGAAAGGGCGTATTAAACGTTAATGAACGTTTATGAATTGACGTGTAATGAATTTGTATTATATTCTCAAAATGATCTTTGTTATTATCCGGGTTGAGAGCCCTCAGCGCTCACCCATAGTCCGGGTTAAGCTGTGACAGCCATCTGCGGCTAACAGCTAAAAGACAGACTCAAAAAAAATTGTTATTATGCAATTTCATAATGACAAAAGCGTGCTTGTGAAAATATGTACATAAATTTATATAATTCTACAAAACGAACTTAGAATTGATGGTGGCAACAGAGAGTAACTACGCTACCGTTCCTTTATATACATAAACTCCAAATAATACGTAAAAAATGTTCGAAGATTTTCGGAGAAGACGCACAGCGTTTGAGATTTCATTAGCACATTACTTTTATAACAACACCGAACATAATAAACAAATTATCCCAGCTCTAATAAGAAATCCTATCAAAAATCAACATCTTTCTCCTGCTTTTATCCCAATTACTTGAGGTCGACAACATATGTACTCTTCTTGCATCATACATATTGTAAAAGGTGTTAGCAATAGTTTTAAACCGACTATTCGACGTCAACCCTCCGTGGGAATGTAATTGTTGACCAAACAGCATCAGGTGAAGTTGACCCAGGTCCCCATAAAGCACTTAAAATCGTCTTTTACGATATCCAAGAACAAAATAAGGGCTGATAGCATTCGTGGCCGTTACCTACCATATAACAAAAATCCTATCGAAAATATTTACATTTAAATCCTTTTTCTAGATTATATACGTTCTAGTATTGAACACGAGCTTTCTCTACTTTGAAGAGGTATAATCTACTATGGAATCAGTCGACTATGTCACGACAACCAGGGATTAAGTTATCCTTATTTTGTTTACCCTACTATAACGACCTGGGCCAACTCTATCTGATGTCGTTTGGTAAACAATTACATTCCCAAGGAACGTTGACGTCTGGCAGGCGGCCGGTCATAAAACTATTGCCAATAACTTTTACAATATTTTCTTTGAAAGAACAGTACATATTGTATCCACCTCAAGTAATTGGGATAAGAGTAGGAGATTGATGATGTTTACCTCACTATATGATCCACTTCCCTGATCTCTCACAGTCAAGTGAGACGACAGCTTTCTTCTACTTCATCATCGTATACAATAATTTCAATATTAATCAATATCGAGCGAAAATTATTATTGAGTGACAGTGCCGTGTATAACTTGCATTAAACTATCGCCGCAGCCTATTCTCATGGAACAATTAGCCTTTCTAATAACCTTGCTTTCGCCAAATCCGAAACGTAAATGTGAATAGTTTTACCACAAGCGTGAAATTACATTTTGATATGGACGATTTGACATAAATAAAATTTTTACATTTATTGATAAATAATAAAACGTTTCAATATTGTACATTGTATAATAATATTGCGTATAGGCCGTAAATTAAACGATGAGATTTTATATTCGTGGATCAGCTAAACTGGTAAACAATGGAAACATTACGAAGTGGCCGGATAAGGAGAAGTTTGGCGTACATCGAGTCGTGCTGAATCCCAATGAGGCGGCGAGGTCCGCGCTCAACTTTATAAGCGTCTAGTTGAAGCTATTATAAAGTAGATATGAGTCATATCTACTTCAATCAAACTATAATTTACGCAAACCCACAAGGGATAGAAGATATTGAGGAACTTAGTTGCAGTGAGTGACAACAATTTAAAATTCAGATTGTAAATACTTTATTATATGCCTTGTATTGAAAACTGAAATATAATATAAGTTATGTGAAAATTATTTTAATTACAAGTAGTTACGTTTCTCTGTATGATAACTTTACAGTTGAGCGGATGTCACGATGTCTTTAGTGGCGATAGCCTCTGTCACCAATTACGGACCATTAGTCATGCGTGTGATATTTATTAATAAGTATAGGTATATACGTAAATATATTAAAGTATATCAATCGTAATCGTATCGTAGACCAATAATAAAGAAGGGCCATGAAATTGGTGAATATTATTAATCATAAATTATCAACATTCTTCGAAATGAAGAAGGAAAATATGATGAGGTAATCTGTAGATACGTATGACAGTTTATTATATCGCCTTATTAGAATATATAGTAAAATAATAATACAATAATTCACTACAGCTTCTCGTATTGTTAGAAACTTTAAGATTTTCAACAACGACCTATAAATTCTAAGGCAATACAAGTGATATATAGCATTCATCATCATCTCAGCTCATAATATGTCCCACTGTTGTGCTCGAGTCTCCTCCATAATGCGAGAGAAATTGACGTACTATACCACGCTGGTCAGGAGTGTTGGTATAGGGTTTTGTCTCGAGTTTTCCTTCTCTTGCATAGATGTTATATGCGTTTTATATCCCTTAGTCGTCTTTTACGATCACCCACGGGGAAGATAAGGGGTGGTGAATTGTATTCTTACTCCGTCACCACACGGGAATATATAGCATTCATATTATTCACATTGATAACAATAATAATATAGCAAGCATCAAGCCAATTGCCGCCTCACTGTAAATTAGACTAGACTATACCGTGGACGTCATATGGTCTTCAAATAGTCTATAGAGATGAAAATCTTAGTGAATCATAAACTAATCACGCTATAGGTGTTATTACATATATTGTTAATGAATGATAAGATTAGGAAAAAAATTACTAAAACGTATTTTGAATATATTTTACACGAAAACTTCGTGACGTTTTACGGTTCTTAATTGCCACAACTATAACTGTTATCGGTGGAGACCAATATCCGAAAATGTTACCCATATTTCTTTATTCTCTAGCTTACCCGTTTGGGAATAAATATTTATGATCATTATCATCATCATGATCATAGCTCATATATGCCCCACTGCTGGGCTCGGTCCTCCACACTAGGAGACTAGGAGGGCAATTGACTTACACTACGCTGGTCAGACGTGTTGGTATAGGGTTGTATTTTAAGTTTTCCTTCTCTTGCATAGATGTTATGTGCATATTTTATCCCTTAGTCGTCTTTTACGATCACCCACGGGTAAGATAGAGGGTGATGAATTGTATTCTTATTCCGTCACCACACGAAATATTTATACCTTACTCTTAATAAACAAGTAGAACCGAGACATAACGACGCTACTTTATCACAGTTCGGTAAACCGTCTCTTGACTTTTACATTTTTCATAATTTGGAGGACGAGTGTACAAAAATTGTGAGGTCGTTGATCTAGCGTTCGCCAAAAACTGTCTATTGTGGAAGTGCGTCGCTCGAACCGTGCCGCGGTGGCAAGCACATGTATACTATTGATAATACAAAAACTTTGTAATTAAACTCATAAATTAATATTATAATTTCATTAACTAATCATTTTTTTGTACTCTCACGCCATCATGCCCAAAGAGATAATGGTGTGTGACACTTTAAACTCACTTTATGAATTGATACACTGAAATGCCTTAGAAAACTTAAACTAAGAACGTAAACTCAAAACAAGCAATTCGATTATTTCATATTATTTTAGTAACGTACGTCTTCTTATTCCTTTGTATACTTACACCTCGTTGATTTAGGGATAGGGTTGCCTATAAAATAGAGTAGCCTATCAGCTATACCTAGTACAACTCCAAATTGACGACTTGGCGACAAAATTCAATAACACTTTCTCATAAGTCGGAATCGAACATATAATCATATGGTGCGCTCTAGTGCGTAAGTAAAAATCAACGAGATAGTCCATAAACTCAAAATTAAATGAAATCCGATTTGTAATAGAATTTAATAAGTAAAATATAATTTTGTATTATAACTGAATCGCATGAGTATTATACCCATCGCAATTCTGTGAAACAAAGTAACCGCAAACGTTTCTCGATCCTCTATGTAGGATCACTTGTCAAATTAAACAGTCTGGCTACTTACTGGCAGTACAATAGCATACTGCAAACATGGATCAAAATGAACAACGCTCGACAAATACAGACTGCTTAGCAAACCTAGTGTCTTTGCACGCAAATTTATTCATTGAAAACCATGCCGCGGAGATAACGAAATGAAATCCACCGCCTTATACAGTGACTTATTAGAATAAAAGACGTTAACTGAATTAGTCTTAGAGATGGATTTATGATAGATTGGACCACACAGCATAGTATTTAACATTGAATAGACTACTTTGTTGTTGTTCTGAGACATTAAACGTATCCATATTTGTTACATCAATACATATTTATATACTACGTATATTGACTGAATTTCACCAACATTTTCTTTCTCGCGGACGACACCCGTAAAGATTGAAGTCAGCACGGAAATTGACCTTCTATTGTGAAGGAAGGAAGGAGAAATATCATATGAGCGAGGCGAAAATATTTAAAGACCCCTGTATTATAAATTCATCGTCCGTTTGTCCGTCTGATGACGGTGTATGAATACAATACACCAAGTCCACCTTCACTCAAACTACCCATGGGTCGTAAAGGACGACTAAGGGGTATGAATATAACATGTATATAAATGAAGAGAAACTCGACATAGAACACGTCTGACTATCGTAGTATAGTATGGCCACGGGTGATCGGACCGGGGAATTGTCCGGTCACCCGACGTGAGGCCACCGCGTGAAGACGACGCCTCGACGGCGAAAGCTGTCGGGGCGTCGACAGGAGAGGAGCCCGAGAGGGCATACCGCCGAGTGGGCCACCGAAGACAAAGATCGGGTACCGGTGGCCCGCTCACACGGCGAAGAAGAGGTGCTTGCAGGGTGGGTCAATGGGGTTGCGCGCCGCCTCTTCCGTCACCCCGGGCCGATTTGGCGGGGTGCGACGTCCATAGCCCACAGCAAAAAAAAAAAAAAAAAAAAGTATAGTATGGCCAATTGCCCTCATATTATGGAGGCGGCTCTAGCCCAACAGTGTGATGTAAGTCGGGCCGGCCACTGACGACAAGTTCACGCTGCTCCGGTGGCCGATCCAACGACGAAGGCGAGGTTCACGGGTGGGTTATGGGTGAGCGTGCTTACGCCCTTCTGTCGCCCCGGAAAGAGTGGTATGAGGAGCGCGACGACCGTAGCCCACCCCACAAAAAAAAAACAGTGTGATGTATACGAGCTAATATGATGATTATGACATTTATAGTTAACTAGCTAGCGTCAGTTAGCCAAACGCACCATTATTATTAAAGCATATTCCAACAATTTATTAGTGGTAAGACTATACGCTGTTGACAGTTCTGTGACTACAGCCGCAGGCCATCTGGGGTAGTACCACACTCTCGCAGAAGATCGACGTCTCAGTAATGGTTAAAGTGCTATTGCGCTTCGTTCGGTGAGCGAGAGAGCCGTAAGCCCAACTGGGGTGTTTTTGGGGATTTTAATGGTAGGCAGTGGCCTGGCTGTACCCTTGGTATAGCAAAGGTCCATAGGCAGCAGTGACATTTACCATCAGGTGTGCTACTGGCTTGTTTGCCGCTATAAGCAATAAAAAAAAACAAACATAATTAATCTTTTTTTTACAGAAAGTTTCGTATAGTAAACAGATATTTATTTAAATATGCATAACCACTTAAAGAATAAAATATTTACCCGACACTAATGAGGAATTCGTATAATAACTCAAAATTCCTTAAATTTAGTTGTTAATGCAAACAGAAATGACGTAAGCGTCTTTTGATTATTCAAATGGTTGTAGATGAGACAGCGTCAACGATCCATGTGATGGTAGATGGTCGATGGTAATTAGTCACTTTCTCAACGATGCTTCATTCATTGACAACCGCAAGGGACCGTATTGTCTGGGCAAAAAGTAAGCACAGAACTAGACAACAACTCTAATACAGGCATATTATATCTTCTCTTCCTCCTTCTACTGCTTCCTTTTTTCAACTCCTATAAGTCACGTTGATCACGAGCCTCTGTGAGAAAAGACCCGGTACAACGCATAGGAGGATAACGAGTTACCATAAAATTTTACTTCGAGTTTTCCTTCTGAATAATGATGATATGTGCTTATATCACGTAGTTGGTTTTTACGAAGCTGTGGGAACAGTAGGGCGATGTATTGTAGTACTTCTTCATACCCACACTTAAAACATTGTTTACCTACTATCCTATGGCAGAAACTTCATTTGCATCGATTACTTAGTATATTACTTTGTTGGAAAACCTACGTAGCTACATTATCATTATAGTAATCATATCATAGTTACTTGGGGTCGACGCAATATGTACTCTTCCATCATCGTGCATACTGTTTAAGCAATAGTTTTATGAGTGGCCGCCTGCCCGAGATCAACTCTCTTTAAGAATATAATTATTGACCAGATTTGATTTGGATTTAGCCCTATATGAAGCTCCTAGTCGTCTTTTGCAACACCCACGAGCATATGTATTGGTAGCATTCGTCACACGGCTGTTGTGCGGTATTAATAAAAATTATAAACATTAATAATATCCATAATAAATCAATTATATTTTTTGTTAGCTCAGCAGTTACAGAGACTGTGGTAACTAACTACGCAGAAATGTTGACGGTCATTGTAAATTAATTTCATTCAATTTGCTAATATCTAGAGAAACTATTCCGCTGTATTTGTAGTAGAGTTATGTAATTATAGCCTATAAACCTTTTACGACAAATAAGCAATCTGACATAACAGCATTTTATGGAGTCCAACCGATAGTTCCTGATAGTGACGTGTTCTACCAAACTTCTTTAACATTATAAGAGATGATTTCTTTTTCTTTGTTGGAACTAAGCCCACCACACATTCCCCACCACTGTAACTCCTGTAAGCCGGGATCCAGGATTATAAGAGTAACATAAATCGTATATTTTTAATTAATTTAGACGATTATCGAACTCGAGGTAAGTAAGACTAGTGATGATTGCGTTTTTTTTTGCGGCGGGCTATGGTCTTGTCACACCCTTAGCGTGATATCCGTCCGGGACGACAGATGAAGCGGCACGCGACCCCATAGACCCGCCCCGCAATGTACCTCTCTTCGCCGAGTGAGTGGGAGTGAGAATTGTCCTGCCGTTATTTTTTTTTTCTTATTTGGTTTACCAATAATTGTTTACGCAAATTCTTATTAATAAACATATTAAAGCACAAATAACAGTGTAACATCTAATTAAAGGTAAACAACACATGCACAGTAAATAGGATTATTTGAGCAGACAGAAAACAAAAATCTTTAAGGATTATTCCAAACCCGTTATAGCCCTTCTGGGGCTATCCTATAACGGGTTCGAAAGTAACATAGATACACGCTATCACTGATCTACAGTGCAGTTGAGCTGAACATCGGCACAAAACATTCTGTGGCATTGTTCATGTGTGAACTCAATTATATAGTTTCGCCACAGTCTGGCAAATACTCTCGCTGTATCGTGACTTTGTCGGACACGCCAGAAACAAATTGCAGCTGTGTTACTACGCCGCCGTTTTAATGAATAAAATCTGATTAAATCAATCTTGCTCGATAAAAGATCATGTACGTAAGAAAGTTGAAGAAGAGTACGGGCTATACATATTAAATTGATACTGTATAATTTCATGGAAGACATGAAAGTATAATAAATGCTGTAGAGACAAGAGCTCTTCGTAGTATGTTTGGTGTAAGTCTAAAAGATAAAATTATGAATAGGAGCGCTGCGGCGTGAACGAAGAAAAAGCGACAAATATAAGAAAAGGTGTGCTAAGGTGGTTTGGCCACGTACAGAAAATGAGTGAAGAAAAGTTGACGAAGTAAGTATAGAAAGCAAGTGTGAGTAAAACGCTTACAAGGGAAAAATCACGCCATAATTTTCTGGATCAAATTGGAGACCTAATGACAAAAAGTCATATTAAGAGTACGCGTAACCGTTTCATGAAGAGAGTGATGACTTCTCTAGTAGTTGATCGGTTATAGAATGTATTTTAACCAAATCGTTTGTTATATATTTTGCTAAACAATATATTGTTCGGAGGGCATCAATGGAGCTAATATTTTATCTTTAAATAAATTTATTTGAAGAGAGACAAGCTCGCATACTCTCTTGCCGAATATTTTCAACGGAGGCCGTATTTTGAGATGTTATCTGAAATTGACGATATGTAACTCGCCCCCCCATAATACGAGATCCGGCTGCAAAATCACTATGCTCAACGCGTATGTTATTCAAATTCACATTTTTACATACATTTATAATTAGGAGAATACATTGATAACAGGGTGCCAGTCAATAAGTGGTCGCAAGTAATTTTAATTTAATTAATATTAATTAATTTGCCAGAAAAAAATTCGTACAACCAATTATAGTTCTGAGTCTGGACGTAATTTATGTCCGTTAATTCTGTGTTTGTAAAATCCCCTGCAATACAAGGATTATTTCCTTTGCAGTGTGTTGCCTATTTAAAAAAAAAATCTAGCATCCTCTTAGAACATTTTACAATTTCTTTTAATCTTTGTTGCATAGATTTTGCCTCTTTAGAATTATAACTATAAAGTATATTATGTTAATAGCATACTATTGAGTCACAATTTTAAATATGTAAAATATAAACATATTAACATTTTCTAGCGGATGTTACACTTACGTTGACAAGGCTAGTTTTGGGGCTTCGTGCGGGCCTGCTGTCACCACGAACAGGTGCGATCAAACCATAGCAGATCAACGAAAAAAAGCGGACATTAAATTTGGTAATCGGCAGAGCACTTAATGAAAACTGACGTGCAACATGCTCGTTTTAGTTTACATATTATCTACTATTTTTACATATATACATATCATCAAGCCATATCCCTTGCAGGGTAGGCAGAGAGAACAGAGTGCCAAAGAACTCTATCCTTGCATACTTCACTCGCTTCTTCTACTTACTATTTTTATTCTTTACTTTATACTACATTATTTCGTTGTGGTGGCAGAGTAAGAATACAATTCACTACTCTCTTTCCTGTCCGTGGAGGTCGTAAAAGATAGAAGTTTAAGGAATATAATATGCATACAACATCTACGAAAGACTTCTCTTACCTTCGTAATTACAAAATATATAAAATTCTATACCAACGCGTCTGATCAGCGTGGTATAATAGGTCAATATTCCTCCTATCGTGGAGGAGGCTTGAAGCCAGGAGTGGGATGTAGATGAGTTGAGATTATGACGAGATAATGCTTTACTAGTTGTTAACCACGAATTAAACATACGCAATGTTTACAAGCGTTAATTCAGTAATATATTTGATAATTATCTTTAGATCACGATAATTTATTTGACTGACATTAGTATTGGATTTGCCATGTGTTAAAGGAGTAAGAATACAGTTTAACACACCTTACCCTTTGCTGCTTTGCTTGCGTTGATTACCTGGATATTAAAATTTAAAATTCTATCCATATAAGGGTGCAATTACGTTCTATTCCGTATATTATATTTTTGTATCGTGCGAGTACAAACATACAGACTGATAAAAATCTATAAATTAGTAAGGGGACTTACCCATTCTACGTGACCTGTTTAGGGGAGGAAGAGGAGTTCTCAAAAATAGCATGGAACGAATTGTCCTGGCAGCATATAACGGTGGTCACTGATAGGAGGAGGGGCTTTAAAAATTGTAAAAATGAGTGACGTAGTATGAGACTTTCTCTAATGCTCCTACACGTGAACTGCTATAAGTTATAATATACAAATGATCATCGTCATCATTCTGCTCTTATTTCAATTGCTTGAGGTCGACACATGTGCACTCTTCTTTCATCGTATACATTGCAAAAAAACCGCCCGCCTGATGTAAACCCAACAAGGGGGAATGTAACTGTTGACCAGACGGCATCAAATGGAAGTGGCCCAAGTCCAGGTTTATCTCTTAATCGTCTTTTGTAACAGCCACGACCAAGGTAAGGGTTGATATTATTCGTAGCCATCAACCACAGAGCAATAAAAAAATCATAAATTTTCTCTATTGAATTCACCATCTATTCATCGTACTCTGTATTAATGTGAATAAATGTATTTCAATCTGACCTAAATAAACGATAAAAAAAAATTCACGTTCCATTACAATCCATATTGTCACGTTACATTACGAAGGCGTGTTACTAAACACAAGTATAAGAACGTGTACGACACGCCGCACGGCCCAACTACCACCCGCCCACTTTCTCCCTAGCAACATGTAACACGAGCTTACATTACGTTTCAACACATTACATGTCGTTAACCTCTATACAAAATCACTGTTTACATTACTTACACCGGGCCTATACTTAAATACATCAAGAAGTGCTAATCAACAGATAACAGAAGGTGCATACTGCTAATAAACAAATTAACGCCGCGTGCGCCACCAACTTCTAGCGAGGTTTCTGTTTTCTTTAATTACATGCTAGCTTGTAGTCGTGCCCTTAGTTCGCTTATGTTGATTTCGTCAATTAAATATTATCTCACGTGCAGCGTATATTCCGAAGGGATGAAAAGTAGCTTACATATATTTTATTCCAGATTGTAACTTATGTTTTAAATTTTATTCAGATCCGCTCAGCCGTTTTGAAGTGGATTAGTAACAAACCCGCGGCGAAACAAAAAAAAATGCTTTGGATATTATCCGCAGATAGGTTGGTATAACCAATCTACCTGCGGATAATATCCAAAGCAGAAGAAAAATTCGAAATATGTTTTTGTTACCATACCTAACGTAAAAAAGCAGTAAGTGAAAAAAAAAATAAGCTCGAGTTTATGATCTTGTCAGTGGTTACTGAGTTTCGATCCAGAGTTACAGCTATTCAATTAATTTATAAGATAATCTAAAATTGACAATATATAAGTAGACTTAAACATAAAAAAGTATGTGGGTTTAAATGTTGGTACATAATTTAACATTAATCACGGTATACCAACTGCTTAAAAACTCTAAACCAAAGTCGCTGCCTATTCGGGAATAACCGCAGGTAACTATAAAAAATACCACAAATAGTTTTTCATAAAGAATTTCATCGACCACATTCGGTGGAACGGCGGAATAAAACATAAAGTCTCAGTGAAAGTTTAACGAAATGTTACTAAATAATAACCGGGCATATATTATATAGTTTATTTTTATTAATATTTTTATTCATATCTTCCGGTTAGAACAGTGACTGCGGAAATTCGCCGACAAAGCGAGATTAATATTAAAAAAAAACACAGGTCAACGACTGACACGTATGAGAATGTAGTAGTACAATAATATTTACAAACTGGTAAAAAAACACAATATCTCTACACTAGCTATGATTAATGAAGATTTTGTTAATATTTCATAATCTCTTGCGAATAATACTTTGGCCGTGATGAAAGGTAACCTAAGACCTTTTCTTTATCTTTGACGTGTGTGCGAAATTTGAAGACTCGGTTGAGTAGTTAAAGCGTGAAAGCGTAACATACAAACGGATATTCGGATTTATAATATTACTTAGGATGTATTCGTACATGGTGATGGATTTAGAGTACAGTATAACACTTTTCCTTCCTTACTCGCCGGAGTCTTAAAGACGTATGCAGTTATTATAGTGTTAGTAAATAGGCTACTAAGACTCGCATTATTTATAAAGTATTTTTACAACAGGAGATACATAGAATAGAGAACTAACATAGAATAGAGAAGTAAATATTATGTGTCAATAAATTAATCGGCATAATGACGCCTTAAATATCATCAATGTATTGAATAAAAAACTTTGTTGAAGATTTCAAACAAAGTTTGAATGCTAAATTGCGTCTATTATTTCATTTAATAACAAAGCTATTGGTGTATAGACACGCAATAAACGAAGTGGTAGCCTAAAATAGTAGTAAATCTAAGCATATATGCGTTTCATCATCTATCTTTAAGCTTGTATATCTTGAAAAATGCCCTAAAATATGTTTATTTGCGCGCCGGCCGCCGACAATTATGGAGGTGTCTTTCATCGTGTCGGTGTTTTGCTCTTGCCTATTAAGCTATGATGTCCTATGGCAAATATTAAGTTGCAGTTTCATACTTAGGTAAAACAGCATTTTTTTTGTTACTGCCTAGAATCCACAGAGCATAGAAACATTTCGCTTGCATTCCATTGCCGTTTTGTTCACTGTTATCAGATGCAGCTATTAGACAAAAAAATACATACACGGCTATCATTACACTAATGAAGTAAAAAGCGAACAGCATTTAGTGCGACCACCCACGCGCTCCCGGAACTGCGTAAGACGCCACAGTCTTGGACGACATCCAAGTAGAGTTTACGACGAAGTAAAATTAAAATGTGCAATGTATCCATACAACGTCATCGTCAACTATATCGGCCATCGAGATTATTAATATGGAAACTTTCTTATTGCTACATAATAATGAAAATAAAACTTGAGCATTTTGAAAATTATCACGCGTAGTTAAGTAATTCTACCGAATAGCAGGACTTGAACTAACTAGCGCGTAGTATAGGCATATGACTGACTAAAACTTTAAATGACAAGATATATCTTGGAATGATATTTGTTTTCATTATTTCTAAATATTTATTTCATGATTAAGTGAGTACATAATAATTTCAACACATATGGTATGGTATAAATATTCATAGAACTATCTATCCATCCAAGTAGCGGCAGGACCACGCTGTTGACAGTTTTCTGTCTACAGCCGCGGGCCGGTCCGTCCGGGGTAGTACCATACTCTTGTAGAAGATCGACGTCTGAACAATGGCAATGTGCCATTGTGCTTCGTTCGGTGAGCGAGAGAGCCAGAAGCCCAACTGGGTGGGTTTGGAGTTTTTATTGGTAGGCAGCGGCCTAGCTATACCCCTGGTATTGCAAAGGGTCATGGGCAGCAGTAACATTTACCATCAGGTGTGCTTGCTCGCTTGCCACCATAGGCAATAAAAAAATCCAACAGCGGTCTATTGTTGAACGTAGGCCTCGCTAAGAGGATAACGCAATATTCGCCACACTTGGCAGACGGATTAGCAATCACAATTGGTGTTATAATCTTCCAAAGAGTCACGTACCATTTGAATAGTTATCACTTAACCGATATTTACGTCTATAATGAGGAAGTAAGCGGTCACATTTAATTGTGAACCCATTACCAAATGGATTATAAGTATAAACGTAATAATTCCATATCTTTCATAATATCGACGATGAGTCTTATACATTCACGACATTCCGTCATACGGATACACAGACCCGCATAAATTGTGCTCTTGTAATCCCCCGTTATACGATTGAAAGGATTACAGTGTTCTTTATCAGCCGAGAAAAGGGGGACCGATTATAACGACCAAAAGAGACAAATTGCGGAAGTCTGCCCTTAGTTCCCCACATTAGGAATTAATGTTTTAATTTAATTTAAAATTACATCGATTTTGCAAATAACAGATCATTAATCTGTCTACTATCCATGTGATGATGAAGTAGGAATAGAATTCACCACTCCCAGAGAAGGATTTAAATAGTCTCCAATGATGATGATGAAACTTCATACAGACATTTCTTATTTTAAATCAGCAATTACTTGATCATATCACAGCCTAAGTCGGCAAGTGATGATTTAAACTTAAATGATTGAATTTTCATCCGCGTGGTGACGGAGTAAGAATACAATTCACCACCTCCTATCTTACCCGTGGGTGATCGTAGGAGACGTCTAAGGGATATAAAACGCTTATAACATCTATGCAAGAGAAGGAAAACTCGAAACAAACCCTTATACCAACACGTCTGACCAGCGCGGTAACTATACCGCGCTGGTCAGCGGTTATAATCTACTAAGGTTAATTTCCCTCCCATTACGGAGGAGGCCTAAGCCCAGCAGTGGGACTTATATGGGCTGTGATGATGATGATGATGATTGAATTTACAGAACTAGCATGTAAGTTTCTTACATGTTAATTCTGTAATACATTAAGATATTTTAGTTTTTTTTTTTAAAGACAAGGGTGCGCACTAATTTGCTTTAACTTTGTGCGGAGCCTTGTATTTAAAAAAAAAGTATGTGTATTCCACAAGCTTTACATGCTCCATTGACAAATTTAAATTAATTAGAATTTCCATCGTTAAATTAATTAGAATTGAAATATAACTTTAAATAATTGCTTATATAATGGCTTGTGTAAAAGAATACAGCCTGTTGCCGCCACCGACTTTATCATGAGAATCGTAAATAACTGCTGAGCGATCGCCAGAAGAACGAGCACCAACCCTAACTGTGATCCATACTTTGTGGCCCCTACGTTCAGAAATAAAAGACAATTGATAACTTAAAGCCTATAATCATTCTCCCACAAGTTTTTAATTCTTCAAATTCGTTCATCCAAATAAATCAAAATATTTATCAACAGTAATAGAAAATTAATTAGCATTGTCAAAAAAAAAATAGAAGAAAGGAAAGCTATTACAATTGTAATTATAATAAACTAGACTAGTTTAGCAAATAAAAATACGGAGAAAAAAAACACAATGCTCTTTAAATTCCGTTGTAAGTAATACCTCTATAATCGAGTGTAGTGGGTATAGCGGGTAAGGGCCAGGGGTTGCACTGTAATATAACGATGTCAAAGCTGTGGAGGCGGGCGGACCGTCGCTATAACGAGAAGCCTCCCCATTCCACGAGATCTGCACTTTTATTGTAAAGCAAAACAACCCTCGCGAAGCTGCGAGACTACTCGACTGCGAAACACATAATCATTACAGATAAGGCATCCCTTCAACAATATTGTGGCAAGTGCAGTGATGTATTAAAATTGGAACAAAATCATATTATCAAATCACGCTCATAGGCAGGTGTTAATTTAAACAAAAAAAAATGTTTAATGAATAATAATGAAAAGCTGCCAAAACAATTTGTATAAATATTTCAGTCTATCGACAACGGACCACGATGATGAATCTGGACTAACTAATACAAAAAATAAAAACAAATCTTTACAATTTTGGGCTATATCAAATTAAAACATTTGCTTGCCCGTTCTGTTTACAATATTAATTTAACTTACATACAAGTATAAGGTGGAAATAAGAACACCATCGATGATATTCACACATCGATCTCTACGGAAAATCTGTGGAGTTAGACTGACCGATCGCATTCGTAACGACGACGTAAGAGAGCGAGTAGGTATGAAAGAGAGTATTGGTGTAAAGATGCGAAAGGGAATGCTCCGATGGTTCGGACATGCGGAAAGAATGCTGAACAAACGTCTGGTTAAGAAGATATTCAATGCGAAAGTGGAAGGATGTAGCTACCGGGGGAGACCAAGACTAACCTACCTAGACCAGATTGGTCACGTACTAAAGGAAGGTGGAGTCAAGAGTCTTCGAAACCGACGAGCGTGTATGAAGAGAATTATGAATGTTGAGGAAGCGAGTGAAGTATGCAAGGATAGAGTTCTCTGGCACTTACTTCTTTCTGCCTACCGTGCAAGGGACATGGCGTGATGATATGTACGAGCATGTATGTATCGATTATATTCTTAGTTAATATTTGTAATCTATATATGTAAAATATTTATATATGATATCAGTCTGAAAATCACGTCTTTTTTGGTTTTTTTTTTTCCGCAAGGTGGGACGGGACCATGGATGCGGTCGCGCCCCGGCAAATCGGCCCGGGGCGACGGAAGAGGCGGCGCGCAACCCCATGGACCCACCCTGCAAACACCTCTCTTCGCCGTGCGAGCGGACCACCGGTACCCGATCTTTGTCTTCGGTGGCCCGCCCAGCGATATACCCTCTCGTCGACGCCCCGACAGCTTTCGCCGTCGAGGCGTCGCCCTCTCGCGGTGGCCTCACGTCGGGTAACCGGACAATTCCCCGGTCCGATCATCCGAAGCCTTATACTTATACTTTATTAAATATATAGGCTCACATATAGGCCCCATAAGCGTTGCCATATCCGTGGTGCTGTACTGCTGCGCTTCACGTATCAGTACATCCTCTTATCTATTGGCCTATTAGCCAATTTTTGCTTCATGTCTCCCGCTTTGCATAGGAGGGAAGTGAACTTTTTTCAACTCCCCCTGTTTTTCTTTTCTAATTAAATTTGTTGCGGGTTCCAAGACAGTTAAAAGCGTTTCCCGGGACTTCCCGAGGGTCAAACCTCGGTGTCTTATATGGAGACCATTGTGGATCCTGGCTTACAGGAGTTACAGTGGTGGGAATGTGTGGTGGGATTAGTCTCATAAACAAAAAAATATGCTATCTCGAAATTATAGAAAAGGTTCATACCCAATAGGGGAAAAAAACCTTATACTACCTCCTCATTCCCTTATATAATCTGAAAATAACCTTTTGAAGTATAAAACCACAAAGATCTCTTCTGTTTATACGAATATCACGCTTGCTTCTTCCATTATGCATATTGCAAAAGTTTTGACAACATTTTTATGACGCTGTCTTACATCAACTTTTCTTGGGAATGTAATTGTTGATCAGACGGCATCAGATTGGCCCAGGTAAAGCTCGTCTTTTACGAGCAATGTAAGGGTTAGGTAGTATTCGTAAACGCCACCACAGAGCAACAATATTTAAATAGAATGACATGATTATTGGGTTTTTAATAAATTAAAATAACTTCTGGCATGACTATTAAGAGATATATATTAGCACTGTAAATAACAACAGATCTTGCCAATAATTGACATGAACAAATTATTAAGGACGGTTATATTTTAAATATGAAATAGATTGAATACGTTTATGACGAATATGACGATTCAAGACTCGTTGTTTGAATCTTGTACGCAACAATATGTTTTCTCTTTGTAGCTACATACATATCGCATCACGCCATATCCCTTGCAGGGTAGGCAGAGAGACCAGAGTGCCAGAGAACTCTATCCTTGCATACTTCACTCGCTTCTTCAACATTCATAATTCTTCTCATACACGCTCGCCGGTTTCGGAGACTCTTGACTCCACCTTCTTTCAGTACGTGACCAATCTGGTCTGGATAGGTGAGTCTCGGTCTCCCCCGGTACCTACATACTTCCACTTTCGTTGTATTTTCTATTGTATATCTTCTTAACCAGACGTTCGTTCGGCATTCTTTCCACATGTCCGAACCATCGGAGCTTTCTCTTTATATTCAATCAAATCCCTTTTTTTTATCGACATACGTATTGTCACTTCAAGTGTATATCATCAGCAATTTGTCAGTCAATTACTGCTGATCTGTCATTGCCGTCACGACATTAATTAGTCATCATAATAAGTTTATGACTAAATTATTCTTTTTACCGTGGTTAACATACACAACTAAAGATATGTCCGCACGAGTTCGCGAACATTTAATTTGCATTTTACTCGTATATAACTAGCATATATACATTGGAGTGACTAGATTCATGTCGCTATCTTGTGTTTCAAATTTAAGTAACTCAAAACTCTGACGAAATTTAATTAAATGTTATTAACTCCTTTTTTTTCATCCAATATACTTCTTATTAATGGCCACGTGCCTCCTCGACAAAGGGTGGAGTTGATAATTGACCTACAGTAGTAGCACGTTGTTCCAACCGGTTGGTGTAGCAGTTTTTTTTAAGCTATTGTTATCTAGCAGTGAGGTTATGTGTCAAAATCTCTTTACGATGTTTTACGACAAAGTAAAGGTAGTGAATTTTATATTTTACTCCGTCGACACACGACTACTGTGCTGCATTATAGCAAAAATTATAATAATTAAAGATTAACAGTTACTCGTGCTTTACGTGCTACGGTAGCCAAACAGGAGTCTTTAAGTTTATTGGTTTAATCGAGTCTATCAGACGTAATTCTACATTAAGTATTAACTTTCCTTCCTAAGCAAAGTAACGGACGTTTAATTTCCAATGGGTATCGTAGAGTCCAGGTAGGCTACCAAGAGAATGGTCTTTAGCACTCTTCTAATACACTTATAACATCGACAGCCATCACCAAACTATATGAAAAGCGTGGTGTTTGTGGCTATACTTCCATTTATCACGCCACCATCTATTAGAAAACCTCTATCCAAGAGAGAAAGGCAACGGACTAATGTATGGAAGGTCTCAGAGACAAGTAGACATTTTGATGTGAATCACCATTACGCTAATCTACGCGAGTAGTTTTTTGGCATAATAAAACTGTGTGATACTCTATTGAATCATTTAATAAAAAGTTATTGTCCAAGCAATAAGCCAAAGTCCCCAAATAAATGAGATTAAAAAAAAAAAAAAAAAAAAAAAAAAAAGCAATAAGCCGAACAATATATATCGTTAGATAGTATTTGAGTGCCCACTCATAAGCACACGTTTATTTTTAGCTGTTATACTAAAAATACTCATGTGTTAGCCGTGATGAGGTAGAACATTAGTCAAGCGAAGCATGCGCGCGCCCGTCACTGTGTTTACAATGCAAATTCATCGAGAGCCGCCCGCGCACAGCGCATACGCATCGTTCGACATGTCATTTAGAGCGAAACTACCTCCACGTTCTACCACTACTTTCCTAGGGAACAAATCATATACACTTTCGACGGTGCGCTAAGAAAGCATAATTAGTGTATTTTAATTAAGAAATTAACCAAAGGGCTTTCTATTTAATTTTCGGATAATATTAAAGCGATTTCCGTGTGGTAACTGAGTAAGAATAGAGTTAACCAACCCGTTTTCTTGCCCGTGGGTGTCACAATAGAGGATTCAGGAATATAATATGCAGACAATGCCTAATTAAAAGAATAAAATCTAGAAATAAAACAACCCCATACCAACCAGTCTGACCAGAGAGATGACGTGAGAAAGTTATAGATTAAATTCCTGTAGTAGGAGGAGGAGAGAGGAAGGAATTTGAAATACAAAGGGTATTTGAAACCCACTTGGCTTCGGTGCTATAGTAGATTGATGTGCCATCAATTTCAATGGAATAATGCACCTTTCTGTGTGGTAACGCAGTAATAATACAATTCACCACCCCCTTTTCTTACCCGTCAGTGTTATGAAAGACGACTAAGGGGCGAAGAACAAATAAAAAGCAATAACACCCATACAACTAATTTAATTCCATTATTATGCAGTTAAATTACCTTTAGAAGATATATAATGCGAAAGTGGAAGGAGGTAAGTACCGAAGGAGACCGAGACTAACCTACCTAGATCAGATTGGTCACGTACTAAAGGCAGGTGGAGTCAAGAGCGTCCGAAACCGGCGAGCGTATATGAAGAGGATTATGAATGTTGAGGAAGCGAGTGAAGTATGCAAGGATAGAGTTCTCTGGCACTCTGTTCTCTCTGCATACCCTGCAAGGGATATGGCGTGATGATATGTATGTATGTAAATTACCTTTAACTATAAAATCGTACATTGTCACGCGAATCAAACGTGTGTGCCAATTTTCAATCCGATAGCTTTAATGGAAGTAGATTAAATATTGATTGCAAAATTCCAGGACATACTGTAAGTTATATAAAAGTGAAGTATGTACTGAAGTTAAACATACATAGTGAAAATAAAACATAACAGATCCGAGGATTTTATTGGAACAAACAATTTCAATAACGATATGTGTTTATATCCCACGTCCCGAATGGTAGATGATTAAAAATAAAATCCCCGTGCACTTTCCTTTCCTTTTGGGAGCCGCAAAAACCGTCCAAGAAATCAGCAGGAAAATGATCAGCAGCATATTCTTGCCAACCCGCCTTCCAAGCGCAACGACTATGGCATTATCACCACGTATAGTGAGGTGTATAACCAAACCAGTTTTCGTAAAGAACCACCAGTCATAATACACATTAATTAGAAAAACGGAGTACTCGCACATACAATTTTCCGTTATCTCGTACAATATTAAAATTACATTATTCTAATTTTTTTTCTTTTAACTATATACGGTAAAAGAAAAAAAAATGGCAAGTAATTTTATTATTTGTTATGACAGCGGCCAGAGAAGTAAACATTCTATGATTTTGTTATTGTACCAATTATATAATATTTATTTTCATATCTTTATATCACGTCGTATGCGATAGGATGGATATTGACCTGTTATACCACGTTGTTTTCCGTATGGTGACGGAGTAAGAATACAATTCACCACCCTCTATCTTACCTATGGGTGATCGTACGATACGACTAAGGGATATAAAACGCATATAACATCTATGCGAGAGAAGGAAAACTCGAAACAAAACCCTGTACCAACACGTCTGACCAGCGTGGTATAGTAGGTCAATTACCCTCCCATTATGGAGGAGGCTCGAGCCCAACAGTGGAACATACATGAGCCGAGATGATGAGATGATACCACGTTGGTCAGACTTAGTCAACCTTTACCCACGTGCTAAGATGGTGAATTGTATTTTTCTCTGTTTCCTTTTGACCTTTTTTTTTACACAGCAAATGTCATTTATAATATGCTTATAAATAAGTAGGCGGACGGATGGGTACAAGAGCAGAGGCTTAGTAATAGAATATCCTTGGCAGCGTTTACGTACGAAACTATAATAAGCTATGCTTTCAACACTCTTTAACCTACAGCGTATTTTTTAATTAACCGACTTCAAAAAAGGAGGAGGTTCTCAATTCATCTGTATTTTTTTTTATGTTTGTTACCTCATAACTTTCGACTGGGCGAAACTATTTTAATGATTTTTATTTGAAAGCTGGTGCTTCCCGTGTGGTCCCATTTCAATTTAGTCCAGTTCTGAAAATGGTATCTATGAGAAAACCATATAAGTCTAAAATTGGCATTAAGTATGTGTGCGACAAATGAACGAGTAACTCAAGCGCTACTAATAGAACAACCTATGTGTATCTGTAACACTAAAGAGTAAAAAATAAAAAAAAACTACGTTTAAAAAAAACAACTTGAAAAACTGAAAAGTACAAAATAACTTAAAATACTATCATTTGTATGTGCTATCTATTGATAGGTTTGAAGTCGGTGCCGGTGTCGATATCTTTAGTCTATGAATTTCATTACAGTAAGTAAGCTGTTTATATATGTTATATATGTTATTTAAGGCTTGGCACCGATTTCATACCTATCAATAGATAACATATACAAATGATAGTATTTTAAGTTATTTTGTACTTTCACTTTTTGAAGTCGGTTTTTTTAAACGTAGTTTTTTTTTAACACTTAAATGAAGATGAGACCTTGTTGTGTAAATGCCTAAATCATGTTGCATGAAAACGCAAACAGTCCATGGCTTGTTTACTAACTAGGGCTTGCACATAAATCGATACACATTCTCCTTTTAAACGGCGTGATTATTTCTCACTTTTGGTAATTCCAAACAATTTTACACTCAACTGTGTCACGAGTAATTGTCTAAGAGGACAATTATCTCTATTAACTTTATTTAGGCCGACAGTTCCTGTAACAGTCTTAACGACATTACATTGTTTCTCTAAATAATATACGTGTGACACTTTAACGACCTTTAAAAGTTGAATTAGAGATCTTTCTCACTGCTGTACATCAGCCTATCCACGTTTACTGTTGAACTTAGGTTTAATCGCCAGATTTGTCAACGAACTTCTTCGACTTTGAACTCAACGACTACGCTGCTATCCCTGGTTCTCCATTAGCTTTTACGAACCTCGTTTGAAAGTATAACTTACTTATTTTTATTGTACAGTCCATATATGACATCCATACGATATAGTTTACATGTCGCAGAAGATTTCTTCACAATATAAGTAAGTAATTTTGGACAACCAAGCTGGCTAGACTAATACGGCACAAAGTTCAAGGTTCTCCTCCTGTAGTGGTTTTTTTATAAAGTGTATCTAGTCATCATTCATCATCATTCTCCTGCTCTTATCCCAATTATTTGGGGTCGACGCAGTATATGGGTACCTACTCCTCTTCCATCGCATTAATTGCAAAAGTTATTTATTGACAATAGTTTTATGATTGTCCGCTTGCCTGACTCCAACCCTTCTTAGGAATGTGATTGTTGACCAAACGGCATCAGGTGGAGTTGTCCCAGGGTCTATAAATCTTAGTCGTGTTTTACGACATCCACGAACAAAATGAGGATTGGTAGTATTAGTAGCCGCTACCACACAGCAGAAGTACCTATGTAGTAAATATAAATTATTATTTACTCCACAGAATAAAACATATTCACTTTTTGATACATTTTTGGTTGATATTTAACACAAAATGTATCATTACTCTTATAGTATTTTTATTTACTAATGTGTCTTTGATATCCTGCGTATAGGCCATCCGGAGTGAGAACAGGATTGCATAGTATCTTACAAACAGCCATGGGTCCACTCGCCGCCTTTTGAGGATTTACAACTATTTTAACAGATTTTATCGCGTTTGTATTTGATTTTTAATTTCCGACGAACGCTGTAGTGTTCCAAACGTTGGAGAATTAAAAATCAAATACAAACGCGATAAAATTCATAAAAAATAGTTTCATTTCTTATATACTCAACTTCAGTCATCTGCCAGACCTAGTCGCTATACATTTCAGCAAAATTAAAACTGTTTCAAATCTTTTAATTCGTAATTTTTTTTCCAAAAGTATAGCGTTATCAACTATACTCATTTAATTGTATGTGGGACATTCTTCTTTTTTACCAACAATCTGACCGGCAAATTTTTATATTTGTTAAAAAAGTAAAAATGTGATTTGTTTAGTAAAATGTGATTTAAATTATTGCCTCGTTATTGTAGATTTCAAAAACATATAATGCATCGAAGTATTACTTGTAATTTTTGTTTTATTTCAAATTTAGTAGGAATGGTATCAAAAAAATAACACCTCAGTCACAGAAATGTTTATTTTTTTTATTTCTCATTTAAAATCAGATCTTCAGTTTCTTATTACTTTCTTATCAAGAATATAAACATTTATTTTTACCTAGCTCCATTGGACGGAATTATTAAAATAAACATTTAAAAAAATATATCCAATACCACTCTGTCACATTTTTGATTTTTAAGACAAAATACTATTTAATATTATGAAAGTCACCCAATAAAGTAACTTGAAAATCTAGTGAACACCTTTATTGTTTAGCATGTAATACTAGAACACGTTATTTTTGTAAATATTACCAATAAAGTGGTTCATACATTACTTTGAACTTCAATTATAAGGGGGACAAAATTGTGACAAAGTGGTAAACGAAGTGACGGAGTGGTAAATAATGTTTACCCGCGTTAACCTTATAACAATTTTTAATTTTAGAAAACAATAACAAATTATAATATTTCCTTAAAATATTACTATAAAGTCTTTTGATTGGTATCCATTCTTTGGTGGATATTAATTTAGTTTCACAATATCTTTTCACTTACTCTATTTTCAAAAACTTCTATTGGTTGATCGTATTCGTAAAACACGCGTCTTCCTCTTTTAACTACCTTAGGAGGTGGAATAATTTGTAACAAATTTTCAAACATCACATCCGACACATCAGATTCTAACAATTTAAATAATTTTCCAGTATTATCAACAGAACTGAGATAAAAATCATGAATTTTTTGTTTTAATATAGTATTTTTTGGTAAGACGGAACTATACTTCGTCACTCTCTTAATTCCCATGGTTTCTTTTGCCAGCTGAAGTTTTAGTCCGGAACGTTGAATTGTTGGGTTTTCAAGTATACTTTTGATATAGCGTTTTTTTTGTGGTCTTTTGTGTCCTTGTAATGTTTCTTAATGGTATTTGATAAAATAGTATATTTTCTGTTTTCTTCTTCGCCATGTTCATTTTCATTTTCACTATAGGTTGTATTATGCACTTTATTTTCTTTCTTTTTCTTTTGCTGAAGTCTTTTCTTGTATTTCTGTACTTTTCTTAGTAATTCTTGTATTTGGTCTTAAAGTGAAATATTTTGTCTAAAAAGTCGTGATCTATCCCGTCTAACTTATTTTCTTCCGCTTGCACTGGCAGTAGACGAGGGTGGAGTCAGTGAACGAGATCTAGGACTTAATGGAAGTAGTCTGGGACTTGAAAGAGGTGGTGTTGAAGCTGGAGTATTCATCAAAAAGTTCTGCAAAGCTTTCTGTCGTTCTCTTCTCTTCTTTGCCATTCTCTCTGCCATTCTCTTTATTTTTTATGCTCTTTTGGTGTCATATCTTTAACCAACTTTTTACGAACATGATATCTTTCTAAATCTTTACGTTTCACTTCTGCAACGATTTCAGCGTTAAGTTTCCTTTTTTCACGACACCGTCGCTGTCATTCAGCCGCAGATAATGCCATTTTTCCATTTAACTGATGGTAACACCTTAAACTAAGAAAATAATCGACGATATAATAACCAACATCCGATATAATCATCAACATCTATTATGAATATTAACTAAGGCTCTAAGTTCCAAGCAAAAATGACCACTTCGTCACAAGTTATACCACTCCGTCACATTTTTGTGACAGAGGTGCTTCGTGACAGAGGTGTAAAATAATAGTGTTCGAGACTCTCAGCATTTTCCTAATTATAATTTACGCATAAAACTGGGCATATATGAAATACTTATCAGGAATCAATAAAATAATATTAAAACACAGAAATTACAATAACATTTGGAAGTAGTAACTTACGTGACAGAGCGGTCGCTAAATAAACACACGCACCTCCTTTTACTGTTTGCGAGTGACTGACTGGTATTTCCGGGGCGTAGGGACGCATACCGTGGGTCCGGGGTGGAGTGGGGCTGTTGTGTTGTCTAGTGACCAAGGCCAAAATTCCTAACGCACATTATTTTGCACCATGAAATGAGTGACAGAAGGTAGCAACAAAAATCATACACGTGAGGAGACAGCCAATAAAATATTTTTTTTATTTAATAATAGAAACATTAAAAATTATTTCTTCTTATTAATTTAATAACAAAGGTCAAGTAGTTCAGTAAATGTTTTTGGATAGAAACTTTTAATGTATTTTTTTTTTACGAGAGCAATTTGTTTACATTAGTGGTCATAGAGAGACACACTTTATTTGTATGTAAAACACCTCCGTCACGCTTTTTGTATACTATGTCACACTAATTTTGTAAAAAATATTAATAATTAAAATCTACTTTTGAGGATATTATACTTATTGCATTGTCAAGTGTATTTTTATAAATAAAAAAATAAGAAATTTAGTATTTAGGAGCAATATATTTATTTTTTTGCGGAGAAGACAAGTGATTGTCGATAAAAAAGAAGAACGTCACATGTATCATATTCTTAACGAGATAACAAATGAATGAAAGTTGGCAGATAACGCGACAACATCAATGTCAAGGCCGGTGCGTGTTTTGCGTGTTTGTATCGCGCTGCCAACTAAATAATCACAAGAAATGTTAAACAAACTTTGTCTACGCATGTCCGATTCATAAAAAAAAATATCTCACCGAACAAATATTCGAGTGACGACATTTCCGCATAATTCAACAAATGCTATGTTATTATTAAATCTTAATAATAATTATGACGCTTATAATAATTAGCTCATCATTCTCCTACGTATATCCCAATTAATTGGTGTCGATACAATATGTACTCTTCTTTCATAGTACATATTGTAAAAGTTATTGGCAATTGTTTTATGATCGGCCGCCTGCCAGAAGTCAACCTTCCTTGGGAATGTAATTGTTGACCAAACGGCATTAGATAGAGTTGGCCCAGGTCGTTATAAGTCCCCATCCACGAGCAAAGTAAGGGTTGGTAGTATTCGTAACCGCTACCATACAGAAATATTTCTATGCGCGGTTATCTTATAGAAATACAAACGTTGTAACCATTGAACGTAATAGTACACAAAAGATTACAAGTATAGAAACCACGCACGTGGGAAGATAATAACTTATCTGTCACCTACAATAAGTCTGACTGTGCATAGAAAGGGATTTGAAGAGCGCCGGAATATCGCTCAGAGTAGAGGTTGCCTAGAAGAGCAATTCAATGAAAGGACACTTAAGTAATTGCCAGTGGTTCTCTCAAAAGTCAAAACACGGCGCAAAGCGATTTATACCTTCACATTGGCCTAATGTCAACTCGGACAGTTGAGCGGAATTTGGTCTAACCCCAGCCCCAAGAACAAAACAAGAATCATCATCTCATTTAAGATAGTTGCCATTCAGATCAAATTTTCAATAATAATTCTTAAACAATTTGTAATTTTGTGTGAATACAAGAAATTAATATATTACAAACAAATTGTATTCCACGCTCCCGTGAAGATAGTTCTTGGTACGACCTAAGCTTCCATCGCAATATACAGAATGTAGCAGAGAATGGAGCAGCTGGTCAGAAGGGTGGTACGTAATGATGGTAGGAACACCTGGCAAAAATTTGAACGGAAAATGTCGATTCGTTAATGAATAACAGGCATTTAAAGTTTTCAATTTTGTCGTCGCTTTTCCTTTGAAACTGAATAAAATGTACCAAATAAATGATAAATAATCTGTTACATACTTATACTTTCTTAAAAATTCATTAAAATCTAAATAAATCAATGATTACGTTTGCTACAGTATGACAAGCGTCGCCTTTACAGCCAGCTGATGAGTCAATGACCTTGACATTTGCCGTTCAAATTTTTGTTAGGTGTTCCTACCGTCATTACCTACCACCCTTCTGACCAGCTGCTCCATTCTCTGATACACCCGGTATGTAGCTCACTCGTGCCTGAAATCTCCAAGTAAAAGAATTATAAAACTTTTGAATTATAAACACAATAAATGGTCAAGATGTATGTAACTCGATCCATCCGGTAATATTTTCAGATAAGTCTTTTTCTGTAATAGTTGGAACGAAGTTCCTTATCGCGCGTTGTGAAAGGGGGCTAGACGGAAAAAATTCTTACGAAAAGTTGTCACGACACTTTTTGCTATAGTAAGCTATTGTAAGCTGTGCGGCGTCGCTCGTCGGTTCTCTTATAGAAAGCAAGCCAGATATTTTCATTTCTATTTCGCATTGAACAGTGTGGTGTCGCGACGATTTTTTTTATAGATAGAGTGATTCAAGAGGAAGGTTTATATGTATAATATATGCATAATGTACTAGAGAAACACTGATAATTTTAGAGGTTTCTAATGTGATGTCGTAAATAAACACATTATTTTGCGCTTACATTGCAAACGCTGGCTGAACCCTACGAAATAGATCAAAATAAAGTACTACAGTATTATACAGCTTAAAAAGGCCTACAAAAAAGTCCGCGATGGTATATATCTATCTCTTAAGGATAACATACTATATCCATTTTAATACTTTAAAAAATGTTCTATTATAAAACGGTAATTGAAAAGCTATTTACACAAATACTGTATTAATCCTTATCATTTTAAATACATTAGTTGGCTTGAGCATTTCATGAAGATATTTTTTTTCCTTCAGACCATGCAAATTAAATCAATACCTTAAGAGATATAGCAAAATCAAAATAATGCGCAACGAAATTATTTTCGCCCGTGACCGGGCCGCGTGGCCGGCTCGCGTTCGAGCTCGGGGCCGAAAAGTTTTGGTAGTCTAGTGGGATTGTATATCCTATTATTAATATTATAAACGTGAAAGTTTGTAATAATGTATGGATGTGAACATGTTTGTTGCTCTTTCACGTAAAAACTACTGAATGAATTTTGATGAAATTTATAGTAATATAGCTTGCACATCAGAATAACACATAGGCTATAATTTATAAAGATATTATGCAAATTGGCTAAAATATAACGATAAAAATCGCTTAAGGCAGAAAAAAATTATATAATTAAAATAGAACACTTCGTTCCATCCGGGTGTCCCTTGACACCTCCGGTTTTTATTTTTTCAGGTACGTCTACGGAATGATCAATTTGTATTGTGACTACTACGAAATTTCCTTGAAATTGGTTCTGACTTTTGTAGATTTTGGGCGATATTTGACTTGTTTATAGATTTTTATATGTAATTGGACATAAGTTTACAGATTACTAGGCCTCCCTTCAACTTGGCTAGCGTAGATTACCACCGTATTTATGATTATTGTTTCAAGAACCCACAGCGGTCCTCTAATGTGGCTCATAACTTTATATGTGAAAACGTTGTCCGCACATATTACTTCGATAATAATATTTGATATTTCTTTACCCGATTGCTAACATTGACAGTTACTGTTGCTCACAATTACATTTTTATATAATAGCATACATTGTTTCCTTACAAATAAGTAGCATTATTCATGAGTGCTACAGATTAATACTTTGTATTCTGGGTAATTTCTTTGCGGAGAATTCTACGTGCGATTTCAATTTACGAGTACATATATATTAAAATAAAAACAGTGTGTGTGTCAGCTCCGACGCACGACTGGAGTTTACTCCTTAAGTACGATTATCAAAACAGGCGCAAAAAAAGCTCATTTGACTGAAAATAATATATATATTTTTATTTACATTTATTAAAACTCTTCAGTGAAGTATTATCTCACGTCAGAAAGTGAAAGGTGCGCAGAATAGGTTGCGCACCAAAAACGTAACGAGGTCATTCGATCACTAGATTTTACTCCTCAAATTTTTCTCATACCGGGTGCCTTATATGAAAATCGATTCTTAAGGAGTAAACTCCAATAAAACAAAACATTTTTATTTCAGTCGTCATTTGCCAACTCGTATCCCAATTACTTTGGGTCGATACAATATGTACTCATAGTACATATTGTACTTTCATAGTACATATTGTAAAAGTTATTGCCAATAGTTTTATGACCGGCCGCCTGCCAGACGTCAACCCTCCTTGGAAATGTAATTGTTGACCAAACGGCATTAGATGGAGTTGACCCAGGTCATCATAAGGCTCTTAGTCGTCTTTTACGACATCCACGAGCAAAGTAAGGGTTGGTAGTATTCGTAGCCGCTACCACACACCATTTTTATTTCAGTATAGAGTAATAAATACAATGGTGCTTTTACGATTACATAACGTATCAATCGTTTATTGCTCTATAGATTAATACAATGTTATCATGTCGCCAGCTGGTAGAAAAGTCTATACAAATAAAAATGTATACATTAAAACAACAATACACATCTTAAGTGATTTGACTATTCCAATATACGATTAACACATTATTATCACTTATTCACAATAACAACAAGTGTTAATATAATTCGTACAGCAACGCTAATAACAAATGTCAATATAAAGTTCATTAATGACAGGCGCTTGTACAATTTATACCTACTACTATTATGGTAAATAGAGAAAGTGTTACTAGATGTCTTTGTAATAAGGACTATATTATGGTGTCATAAATATTAGGGGAACTTTAAGCCGTAGTTGCCTCCGGCTACATTATTCTGACCACCCCTGTTTGAATACAAAACATGCGACAGATTAAACATTCAAATCGCTTAATCCAATGAGACGGGCGTAGTGGTCAGCGAGGCGTAAAACTTTTAAAGGGTAAAGTGTAAAACTTTGTGTAACACGAGCGTATAAATAAAATCAAGGGTTCTAACTTTAGCCCATAGAAGGCCAAACGATATGTACGAGTTTCCTACAAATTGAAAAGATAATTGACATACTAATTATTTTCTTCCCTCAAAGTGATATTATTTTCTAAATTCCATACGGTCACACATAAAAGTCATAAAAAAGGGAGGTGAAGCTTCAGATTATTATTAGTCTCCATGTGCTCCGACTAGACCGTAGGCGAATTTGTAAAATGCGGCAACTAAAGCAACGCCGAAATCGGCGTATTCGGCGTACCCGAGCCAGTCTCGTAGCAAGTAAAGAGTGAGATGGACATGCTATGTGTTGTATTATATTTTATCATAATCCGAAGCACAATGCTAATTTGCGTAGTAAAACTATGTAAAAACAACACTACAAGAAATAAGAGAAATACTACTACAGTATTTACCAGCTGGTAGCAAGTATCGTATGAAACAAAATAATACGATTTCCAAAAAGTGACAAATATTAAAGATGCCACTCGGTGTTGCCGCGAAAACAAAGAAAAGTTTCCCGCGAATAACATTACGTATTGTATTTGACATGACTATTACTATATTTTATAATCATCATCTTGCCTCATGTACGTCCCCATTCTTGGGCTCGAGCCTCCTTCACAGTGGGAGGGAAATTGACCTACTATACGACACTGTTCCGACTGGTTGCTGTATATTGGTTTTTATTTCTAATTTTCCTGTTCTCATATTATACTTTATATTCATATATATTTTATTATATTCTATAATATAATAATGGTTCTTTATTATGTTATGGTGTTCTATGTAATGTTGTTCAAATGCCCTAATATTACCAATGACGTAAGCAAGCAAATATTTTACCATTCATATTGTTTAACCATATTATGTGTATGTAAACAAACAAATTAACTATTGAAAATGAAGAACCCATACTTATAACCATTTTCCTAAAAAATCCATGAATACAGTTGGTACAGTTACAATTAAGTAGCTGGCAACACAATTTTTACGCACACCAGCATTCTTGCAAAATATCTTATTTACACTAGAATATAAAGTTAAGAGTTATTGTTTTTAGGTAGTACGGTATCTAGTCGGAGCGCGCGGAGGCCTATCTATACCTATAACCAAAAGGGAGAATGAAATATTATAACGTAACGATTTATAAATTTTTAATTGAAATATTGATTTCTTTGCTTAGAAAGCTAAAAACTACGAGAAATAATAGTAAATACATTATATTAATTGTATTATTTCATATTTGGTTTCCGGTTTTCTGATTTGAAAGCTGCAGTAAAACACTGCGTTTACGTGCAATTTAGAAAAGTGATAATTAGAATGGCTTCGTATCGGCGCGCGGGTAAGAGGGAGGGAGGACAGTGGCGAGGCGCAACGGCGCAGGGCTGCAACAGGGGGACAAAACGAAGTATCAAATTTCTCCATTTCCCCACTTCCGACGTAATTACGACATAATATTGTGGGGCTGTGGCCGAGCGACCTGACCGCAGCTCGACTGAAATCTAGGCACCGCAACAATATCGTTACGGAACATAAAATACATTCTTATTGTTCGACCGGTTTTTTCGCAAGAGCTATTCAAACAAAGAAACCTGTGCCCGTTCTTAACTATCCACGTTACGTATACAAGTGTTTTCATTTCATTTGTTAATGCATGCAACATAAAGCTGCACCGTGTAGATAGTAAAATATATTTACCTTTCCGTGTGGTGACGGTGTAAGAATACAATTCACCACCCCCTATCTTACCCCTGTGTAAGAGACGACTAAAGGATATAAAACGCATATAACATCTATGTTCAAGAAGTAAAACTGGAAACACAACCCTATATCTATGATTTACCTTTATAAATTGACAACAGCGAAGAAATATTTTGAAACAAATGCATACTTCTTAGTCGTAATCGTATTCAAAAGCAACAAAACGTAACGTTCCTTGTTAGTAGATACTTTCACGAATTTTCTGAATGTGAATTATCATTAACGTACGAAGCATTATGGAAAACGAAACAGGAAAAATAATAGTCCAAAGAAATAAAGTAGTACATATATTGTATTAATTAAGGTATAGGCGACAAATAAACAAGGCCCTAGAATGAAAGTGATGTTTATAGGGTCTCGCCCTTATGATGTGGGCTGACAAAGTGGCGGCGTAATACCCTATTACGACACTTTGGAGCAATACCGCTACATAATACTTGAGAAATTAATTCGCTTCACTAGCTAGCAAACGTTTATGATTTACAAGCATGTTGAATGCACGATATGTATATCGCAAGTATGTCTAATAATCCATACTTTAAAATTAAGTAGTCTATTTTTTTCTTTCCGTGTGGTGACGGAGTAAGAATACAACTCACCACCCCATATCTTACCCGTGGGTGATCGTACGAGACGACTAAACGATATAAAGCGCATATAACATCTATGCAAGAGAAGGAAAAACTCGTAACAAAACCCTAAACCAACACGTCTGACCAGCGCGGTATAGTAGGTTAATTTCCCTCCCATTACGGAGGAGGCCCGAACCAACAGTGGGATATACATGGGCTGTCATGATGATGAGTCTAATTTTTTATTTAAAATTATTACTTTTGTTTTGGATTGTTGCTGATAATCCAATTGGTCGCAAGTGGGTTTTGCAAGTCTGCGTATAAACGATTATATTTGAATTTTGTTTTTAACATTTTGTACCTTTACAGATAGACGTGCAAGTTTTCAAGAAGCCATTAGATGTATCACCTTATAAAGTACACACCCATAAGAAATGGAAGAAAAGGAAACAGTAATAAAATAAATTTGTATTTAACAAAAATTCTAAAATATACTACCCAAATATACACTTTCACGAGGGGAACAAACTCCCTTTCAGTTATGAAAATACTACACGCAACAATTTGACCTAAATAACCTCGCATGTTATGGATTTGACAGCCAAATACAATAGAAAGACAACTCTTAGACGTTTCGTTGACATCAAAAAAGTTATAACCCCATTTTCCTCTCCATCACTTGCACAATACAAACTTTAATATTTAGAGACAAAGAGGGAAAAATCTTTTGAACATGATGAAAACTCTCATCGCCGTCAACGTCGGGTTCTATTAAAGACACTTCACAAAGATTTGAGGGCGCAAAAGTTATTATTCTAACCATAATGCTCGCACCTAGTGCCTACCCCACCGCGATTTGATCTATACGGAACAATTGGGGTACGAATAGGGGATAATATACGTCAGAGATCTCAATGAATATTTGAACAAGGGCACTCGAATTCGCGACAAATATAGCCATTATGTTATCCTCTACGACAAGGTCATTCATGATTTATGTCAAAAGCTGTCCGTCATACTACTTGATGAACGCAAACCGCTTCCATTATACGACCAAAACGGAATATCAATAACACAAATTAGACAATTTACAGAAACAATAATATTGCTATTGTTATATTAAACGGGTACTATTTTGTGAATAACCAAAACAAATCGATATTTTTGTATAATGGCAAACCAATTAAAACGTTGCAGGTTGTTTTGTAAGGTAATTGTTAATTTATCCTGTCTGGTGAGCTGCGATGACTCATGCGGTTATTGTGCAAGTATTGTTAACGTCAAGGTCGACGCGGAACGATTGATAGATAGCTAGCATTGCATAAACATAAACAGACCTGTTTACACCGTTAATTTTGCGATAATTCAACATTTGGTGAAGAAATTTTCAAGTAAGATTTTATGGTTCTAAATGTCAGACGTCGTTCAAAGTGACTCGAAAGATCACTAGCCAGGCTTAACTTAACTAAGTTAAAACCCCAAGTGCTAGGGTGTGCTCAAGAGTCGCCGAGTGAGTGCAAGACGGGCCGTGGAGCCCGTTGTCCCCTAAGCTGTGGCGACATGACTTAATATTATTTTCTATTGATAACCGATTACCACCACTAATCACTGCTCTTAGGAACGGAGTTTCAGCTATTTTACCCTACAGTCCAAAACGGAACGAGGTGCAACACAGCTGTTTATAACAGAGTAATTTTCAATACATACTAAAGACAAATTTTATATTTAAAACATAAATTAAATAAATCAAAATAATAAAAATCACGGTGTAAACGAAATAAAAAAAAATAGTTTAGTATTTTTTTATCTTGCGATCCTAGCTAGGATATTATAATGAAATTATGAAGTTATTGTACCGTCTTTGGTATTTATACTAAATTTCAGATGTATCAATATCAGTAAAAATTTCTGAAATATTCCATTCATTACATGGATACATATTATTCAAGCTTTCAAATGTATGTTAAAAGACTTACCTGGATCTGCAGCTAATTGCCTATACACAGATAGTGCGACGTCATCTTCGCTGACAAAATCCCAGAGACCGTCGCAGGCAACCACCACGAAGTCCTCATCTCCATCTAGCTCGACAGTCGCGATCTCGGGCCGCGCCGTCACATATGGCTTGTATTGGGCATCGCCTGGATAAAATACATAACATTGTATAACAAATAAAACAAATCTTTCCGTGTGGTGACGGAGTAAGAATACACCACCCCCTATCTTACCCGTGGGTGATCGTAAAAGACGATTAAGAGATAAAATATGCATATAATATCTATGGAAGAAAAGCTAAAAACTCGAAGTAAAACCCGATATCAACGCGTCTGACCAGTGTGGTGTAGTAGGTCAATTTCCCTCCTAATATGGAGAAGGCTCAAGCCCAGCAATGGGACATATATGTATATTAAATAAAGCAAGAAATCGCTTAGTTTTCTTTGACACTCATTTTTAGGCGGCGGGCATCTTTAAAGACACTGGGAAATATGTATTTGGAAAATAGTAATGGATATTTATATGTATTACACATGACGCAAGGAAAACTGGACGGAAAAAAAATACATAATAGCGCATTTCAAGTATTTGCCTTAAAGTACTGTTTAGTGATATTTTTCGTTAATTTACTAACTAAATATTTACAATAAACAATTTCTAAATAACTACTACGTATATTTTCTGATCACTAATACGACGAAGAGCAATTCTGAATTAATTACGTGTTTTCATAAAACTACCAAAGGAAATTTAATTTAAATATTGTTATTTGTGTCACGCCAATATTAAAATGCATATAAAATTATAAGGCTTCGTCTATGTAACTCTTAAACCACACGTCATACGCAGCGAACATATTTCTATCAACTCGCTGCAGTTCAAACTTTGCTGCTACTCAGATTTTCGTAATAAAAAAACGTGATAGCAGGACCTAGTGATTAAATTCGGTACTCACGATCAGAAATCTCATGGCACAAATCGTCAGCCAGTTCCACCAAAAATATGCATTTATTAAAATAAAAGGCTGTTGCATGTTACGAATATGGGTCGACATCCATTACTTACCCGAGAGACTCCTAAAGATCGACTAATGGAACACCAAGAAAGTTGGAACTTATAATAACCAAGTGCGATCGCGAACTGTCCTGTTCTAAGTGAAGCTCTGAAGGCCCAAATGCAATAGTGGATATCGCATATTTGTTCATATTCGGTTGTATGTAAATTGTACAAACTTGAGACGTAATTACCAGTGATTTTTTGATATATATATATTAATTAGATTTTAAAATAAGACATTCAATCTATACTAATGAAATACACATTTACATATATCTAAATGCTACCATTACATTTACTATAATTATATTTACAATAATCCAAAACTGACTAGAATATCCGATAAATTCGTACCAAACTAATCTTACATGAAAATCTGAGGATAACTTTAGCATCTCCATTGGTAGGGGCTTAAAGTAAACGATTCGGGGCTTTAATCTGCCACGGAATGCGAAATCGATGAATTTTAGTCCCGATACGTGGGGATACGAAGCTGAGAGTCGAGCTGTGAAGAGAATGTCAACATTATTATGTTACCTTCCTTACCGATGCCTCCCCTAGTGTCCTTAATAGAGATTAAGAGATAAAGGATCTTTATCGATACTTTTATTATTTATGGATTACAACTATATTTCGAATTGTTAAATCCTGTGTGTCTATGTGTATCCTCTATCTATCCTGTGTGTCTTGTAAAATCAGATTTTAATATGTATAAAATTCACAAAACGTATAAACTTCAAAAAATATTAATTAAGACTACCAATAAATCTCTGATTTTTTTCAAACCGGCAGAAGATATATTAATCCAGTTCTTCGTTTTTTTATATTGGCAATCGACTACCTATTGTTGCCGATGTCACAATTTACTTCACAAATTATCAGGTTCTTCATATTATCCTATTCATAGTTGAATGGTTTTCTGATTCCGTCACTACACAGAAACAAAACGAATAGAACGAAATAAACTACAGAACCCTATTCATTAGCATTTGAGTGTCTATGAAGTAAGGTACCATTTGTTATAAACTTCAAAAGACGATAATATAATATTACCAACAGACTTTCTTCTATAAATAGACAAGCTAACTTCCCTAATCAATTATTAGTTCTCGTTAATAGTAACTACACGAAGTGTATAACGACACTTAGGTAACTACTCTACTAAAGTATATAGCATACATTTAATTTGAATAACAGGGTCGCGTCATCGTTTAATACAATTCAAACCGCAAAGTAAGAGTATTAAATCAGTACAATGTGTAAACAATGTCGGGTAGATGGCACACGTCTCCTTTAAAGATAAAAATATAATACGAGGCGAAGATTGTATGTCATACAACAGTTCACGTTGGTGTAAGTGGTAGGACGATTGGAACGGAATCGCATATGTGACAATCATTTTTCGCACGTAATCAAGTTTTTATACATCGCATAAATATTTGAAGTATAAAAAAAGATTTTTTATAAATTATTATCACGTTCTAATTTGATTTTGCTATTTTATCGTTTCGGATACTTTATATTGTTCTTATAATCATTATGAAATAGTAATTAATACTATAACAATTAAAATTAATAACAAGGGACGTGCAAAAAACAATACTATTGATATAGACGTCTACTCGTTGCGTTCATAATAATATCAACATTAATAGCATTGATAATACCGCAACGGTTGCCATGACAACGGATGTCCTGTTATTTAATATTAATCCGATTTAATCGGTCACAGTGTTATGTATTACATACAGTTTTAATCGATAATTGTTTTGATTGGTTTTTTTTTACACCAAGAGATAGTTTATGATATTAGCCCGTTCAAATAAACTCTTCAACGCTTACTAGTTTTATCAAATCAAATTATTTATTATGCATAAGCCCTATAAGGGCACTTAAATATTGTCCATTTTACATATTTTTAAATTAATCTACCACCGGATCGGAAAGCCGCCACAAAACTGAGAAGATCCGGCAAGAAACTCAGCGGGCTCGTCTTTATAGATTATACTATTCTTATTCACAGTTAATATTACATAAAATTGTGACTTCAAAATTTACAATTAAAACAAGGGTCTAGATCAGGGTTTCTTAAAGTGGGGTCCACGTACCCCTAAGGGGTCCGTGGCATGTGTATCAGGGGTCCGCAGTAGGTCGGGCCCCTGATAGGGCGCAGGGCTGATTTTTTTTCTAAACAAACGTATTTTTTGACAGGGGTCCGTGAATTGTTTAAATTGTGAAAGTGGTCCGTGACTACAAAAAGTTTATGAAACCTTGGTCTAGATGGTCCCTTTGTTTTAACGACGTTGACGATAACGTGTGACAACGATGACAAACTAATTAATCTAGTTCGCCTGTTACCATAGTTGTTGAAAAGCGAATTAAAACGCAATATAAATCGCAAAAATAGTTTAATACGTAAACACTGCTCTACATAAGCATCAGAGAACATTACTTATAGTACGCATTAGTTGAAAATACATATTTTTAAACAAGTCAACTGTAAAATCTATAACTTTCTTCTAAACTCGAAAAAACATCCCATTCACATTTAATAATAAACACATTTTATTTTATTATATTAATTTAGAGGTAGTTATAATACCCATAATACTTTGTCGATAATAGGAAGCAATAAAACTATCGGTCGTTTTAATAAATATACATGCGTTACAATTTATTACCACATTAGATGATGCTTATGTTACATTGCACGCAACTTACTAAAATAACATTTATTTTGTCACAAGTAATACCAACTTTTATGTTTCCTTAAGATATTCAAGGAAATACGAGCATATGACAAATAAACAACTTTATAAGTGATAATTAAAACAATATAATACTCATATTAGTAACAAATACTTGACAATTTAATAATTTATTTGTAAAATAGTATTAAATTAATTGATAAATTTTCATTTCATCGATGAATTTGAAATTCGATTTATTAAATCGAGTACAACACTAGAAGTCAAAACGCAGTCCGAGGTGGTCGATACCTTTTTAGAAATATATACGTATAGAGTTATATAGTGGTGTGTATACCATGGGGTTGATACAGGGGTCGATTGTTCACGCGAGGGTGCCGTGCCGCCGCGCGACACAACGGCGCCTAAACAATCCTTACACGTCCTAGTGATGCACTCTTCCTATTGTTTCGTATTTGAACTTGAATATGTATGCCCACCGCATCGTCCCTCCTTTATTATATTCTAATCGCACGCTTGTTGACATTGTTATCATTTTAATGATTTATAACTCAATTTGTTTATATTAAGCCGTCAAATTATTCGGGGCGTGGTCATTGTTAAGAACAAAAAAGATAGACCCGTATACATTTTATAAGACAATGGTTTGAATTTTTTCAAAGTAGTCTAATTATTTGTGTGGTGACGGAGTAAGAATACAATTCACCACCCTCTATCTTACCCGTGGGTGATCGTAAGAGACGACTAAGGGATACAAAATGCATATAACATCTATGCAAGAGATGGAAAACTCGAAACAAAACCCTAAACTAACACGTCTGACTAGCGTGGTATCCATCCATCCATCCATCAGCCCGTAAACGTCCACTGTTGGACATAGGCCTCCCCACGTGAATGCCATTCAACACGGTCCCGCGCCACCTGCAGCGCGGTATAGTAGGTCAATTTCCCTCCTATTGTGGAGGAGGCTCGAGCCCAGCATTAGGACGTTATGAGCTGAGATGATGATGATGAAATGGCCAACGCCTCATAAAGAAGCTTAAAGCAACGTGTTATGGAGATAACTATATAGAGAAATCTGTAAAAACGAGTGTAACCGACAATACCCGTGGGATGGCATGCTGAAATGGCAATGAGCAACCCATATCGCTCGAAAAATCGACCACCGTTGGAAGAAAAAGGATCTCTAGTATCGACATGGTATCGGACGATGTTGTATATGGCAACTATAGTGCAACTAGGTGAATTGACAACATTATGAAAGTGGGATAGAACAGTTGCAGGCAACACAAGGCTGTTCTACGTGGCCATTCTTGTGGGCAGTACTGTCTTGTTAGACATCTATTATGAACGTCGATTGGCTAATGGATGGATGGACATGTGGATAGTTTATAAACGTATAAAAATTGGACATTTCATCATCATCATTATCTCAGCTCATAACGTCCCCATGCTGGGCTCGAGCCTCCTCCACAATAGGGGGGAAATTGACCTACTATCATATACCACGCTGATCAGACGTGTCGGTATAGGGTTTTGTTTCGAGTTTTACTTCTCTCGCATAGATGTTATATGCATACTATATCCCTTAGTCGTCTCTTACGATCACCAACAAGTAAGATATGGGGTGGTGAATTGTATTCTTACTCCATCACCACACGGAAAATCCTTACTCGCGTTATATTATATATCAGTAAATACAACAAAACTTCCGATAAATCAGTGAGAATCCAAACGAAATATAGTAATGCAAAGATTTTTATTAGTTTTTCTTGACCGATCTCGTTATGCGTGGAAAGATTTTATACACATAAATATGAGTAAGGGCTATAACGCCAGAAGACCTTTTATATCCTTTTTGTTCAATGGTTATGTCGAAATCCCAGTACATATCACCATATCAAATAAAACCCTGTAGTACTCATATTGCAGAGGGCCAAGTCTGCCAGAATGAACCTTTCATTTCTATAAAATTTACAAGTTTATAGCGCTATTTTTGGTAGCACCATCAAGTCTGATTTCTAAGGTCTATCGCTCTCTTATAATAAATTACAGAGAAAATATGTCTAGATCTGAATAGCTTTAATGAAAGTAGGCAATCTAGCTGGAAAGTAGGTTAGAGGTAGAGAATGAAAGTATTAGGAAGAAAATTTGATACATGAATTATTATCCTTCGATTTGAAGTTATCCAATTTCAACGAGAGAGAAAAGTCTGAAATATAGGTCAGACCAGGACGATGAAGAAATTATGATGAAAACTTGATATCTGAATTTCTGCAATCTGAAATATAGACAATCACTTTGGATCAAAGGCTTTGAGTTAGCTTTAATTTTTACCATTTGATTAATAAGAAAAATTAAATACATAAATTAAAAAAAAAAAAACATTTTGAAATACCTATTTGATTAAAACGTTTTTATTTGATAATTTTTTACAAGTTCTATATACTCTTGTCGTCGAAACTGAAATTGGGAAGAAACTGAAATTAGCTTAGTTTGGTATAGCAATCTTAGACTTCTGTTACTATATCTACAACTTATGTTAAAGTTAGTGGCATTCTGACAGCCATCACACGGCTAGAAACCGTAAAATTAACAACGTCTAATGATTATAATCACCGTGGGTTCAAAAAGTTGTGCCTACTCGTATATTTCTCGTCATCCCAGCAGGGAGCTCTGCTAACTATTTAATGATCAGCACACGCCGCCAGTTCCCTACGCAAGTGTTGAGAAATGGGTTCGCGTCCGACCGATAACAATAAAACGACCAATTAACTTCTCGCGTTCGTCATTCACACTCGTAGAGGGGCGACGACGCTATGATAAATTTATAAATATATCGCCGTTTTGTTACCGTAATAAAAAACTCATAATAGTTTTCTTTTTTTTTTTTTAAATCCACACCCTGCATTAATTAAATAATCCATGTACGGGGTACGGGGTGTTTTACAAACATAATTAACGACCACAAGTTCCACCCAGGCTCAGGACAAGAATTTGGATGGCGCAAAATATTGTACTGCATGATAATCGAACCCATGACACTTGACACGGTAGTTAGATCTCTTAACCACTATGATCTATCCTAACCACTATGGCATCTATGCAGTCATTGTTACAAAATGAAAAATTACGCCCGCACTAATTAAGAATTATCATTTATAAATCAGATTTATATTTTTTTTTTCCTTTGTCAGTAGACCACCAAGCAACTCATATAATAATAAGTGGTAATTGCCGCCCTTGAACTTGATAAATACCAGAGATACTCATGAAGTTCATGAGTTGCTAAGATGCTACAGTCGGTACAGGATTGAAAGTAATGGAATGAGGACTAAAAGAGAGGGGCTTACGATTTCCCTCGCGTAGCAGCAAATTGTTTATACTCAAGACGTCGTTTGCTGTGAGAGTGCGGTACTACCCGAACTGACCCCATACATGGTTTCGAGCCAAAAGCTGTCAATCAGAACAACACTTCCGAGCGGGAGTCGACCACAATATACAGCGTTATAGGTCACTTGTGTGCGTTATAGGTGATCGGACCGGGGATTAGTCAGGTCGCCCGAAGTGAGGCCACCGCGTGAGGACGACAAGAAAGGAACTCGTGAGGGTAAAGCACCGGGCGGGCCACAGAAGGTAAAGATCGGGTTGCGGTGGCCCGCTCGCTCGGCGAGGAGAGGCGCATTGCGAGGCGGGTCTATGGGGTCGCACGCCGCATCTTTTGTTGCCCCAGATGGATCTGGCGGGGTGTGATCAGACCACCCCGACGGCGAAAGCTGTCGGGCGTCGACTCGAGAGGAACCGGCGAAGACAAAGATCGGGTACCGGTGAACTCCGCAAACAAAAGTGTGTGATCAGACCATAGCCGCAGCAAAAAAAAAATGGGTCGCTTGAATGCAGATATTCACGACTAACTATAAGCACAGCTTCACTAGCAAGGTATGCGTGCTAGTTTACTAATCGGGTATTGCTGCATAGATAATAATAATCCTAATGGGATAGGAACAAGCAACTTTACCATAATACAAAATGATTTGCTTAATAATAAATTTAAACAGTGGTAGATCCACAATGTTGATGGTTTACTGTCTACAGCCGAGGGCCGGACCCACCGAGGTAGTACCACACTCACGCAGAAAATCTGAGCAGCAACAATGTGCTGTTGCGCTTCGTTCGGTGAGCCAGAGAGCCGGAAGCCCAACTATCGGGATGGATTTAGGGGTTTTCATAGGTAAGCAGCGGTCTACTTGTATCCTTGGTATAGCAAAAGTCCATGGGCGACAGTAACGCTTACCATCAGCTGTTCTGCATGCTTGTTTGCCATCATAAGAAATAAAAAAAAATGTTAAATTTATTTTAATTATCTCATAGATGATAACTTTATCACTGAATGTCTAATTTATGTTTATTTATTTCTCTTTCTCTAAACGATAAAGAATTATGGTCTCCTCATATGGACTTTAATATTATACAACAGGAATTTATATCAACAATATATTAAATACACCTGTTTATTCTGTAAAGAGGATGTAGAAAACGCGAGCGCGATGGCCATAGTAAAAGTTTACGTCCATCATAAAAGTTAAATAGCAACCGAGGCTGGAACGCTCTCGTGAAAATGTCGACTCGCAACGTAACAATATGGCGTATTTACAACGTACTAAAACGTAAAATGTTCATACTGTCAATGTTTTAAGGTTGAAATATTGGTTAAATATTGTTAATTGTGTACCGAGAGATATTTCACCACGTATTCGTAACTTTAAATCAAATAAATTTCATTTCACACACAAAAAAATTAATAGTGCTAGGACCTCGCTGATGACAGTTTTCTATCTACAGCCGCGGGCCGGTCCGTCAGGGGTAGTACCACACTCTCGCAGAAGATCGACGTCTGAGTAATGGCAATGTGCTATTACGCTTCGTTCGGTGAGCGAGAGAGCCGGAAGCCCAACTGGGTGGGTTTGAGGATTGTAATGGTAAGCAGCGGCCTAGCCTAGGCCTAGTATAGCCTTGGTTATAGGCAAAGGTCCATCAGCGGCAGTGAAACTTACCATCAGGTGTGCTGCTAGCTCGTTTGCTACCATAAGCAATAAAAAAAATAATTATCAATAACTTTGAAACAATTTATATCGACATGGGCCAACTGCACCTGATGCCGTTTAGTCAACAATTATATTCCCAAAGAGATTTTTCCGATTCCCATCAGGCAAGCAGCCCAGTCATCAAACTATTTACCCGCAAGGGTAGACCGTCGGGTGGGTCAAACACCGGGTTCCGGTGGCCCGACCAACACGGCGTCGATTGGTACGTTATTGGGCGGGTCTACGGGGTAGCGCGCCGCTTCTTCGTCGCCCCGGACGGATTAGCGGGGTGTAAACACAGCCTAGCAGGCCGCCAAAAAAAAAAATAAACTATTACCAATAACTTTTGCAATATGTGCGAGTAAATATTACGTCGACCCCCTAGTAATCGGAAGAGCAAAAAATTGATAAATAGCTTTTAAAAATAACCAAATCTAGTGAGTATTTTTAATACTCGCATAAACATGTAGATATCGTTAAGTTTATTACCATTTCCTCCCCCATATACTTTAGTGTCATTAAGGTACAGGTTTTCAAGTATACAGAGACTTCTATTAAGTTAATTAATTAAACAAAATACTAATTAAGAAAAAGCAAGAGGAGCTACAAACACGGATTCCACATATGGAGGACTGTATCACTAACGACCGAAAGCCTATCCAATTTTCGTGATTACTATTAATTTTCGGTCAAGACCAGTAAAATGTTTTGCCCAATCCAGACTTCGCACTCGGGATATTAATGATAGCAGTCACATCTTACACCAATGTTATTTCTTTTCTTTTGATTGAAGACAGGCTATGGTCTGGTCACACCCCGCCCAATCCGTCTAAGACGAACGAAGGGACAGCGTACAACCTCATAACCGTACCGTACACGCCACCTCTCTATCGCTATGTGAACGGTCCACGCGTCTTACACCACTAGACCAACAAGGTAGTGGATTTCTAGCATACATTGTAATTATATTTTATAGAAATTAATACATAATTAGAATTAGACAAGAATTAAATAGTTCATTGTATTTTTCGGTTTTTAGTGTTTTAAGTAAGTATGGTTTTTGGCTGATCTTATTTTGAAGTCGGTTTACATTTTTTTAAGTTATATTATTTTTTAATTTTTAGTGTAAATAATCGTAGTTAAGTAATAATTTTAACTAGTTCATATGAATTAAATTATTTATTAAATATAGCACTATGAGTAGATCGACTAAAAATGCTCGTGGCACGAGGAAGAATAGAAGTAGGGAATGAAAATAAAAAAGTAAAGAACGTATTTCAAAAAAATGAAAATGAAATGCTGTATCTCGATGCCAATGGTTTAAATTTCACTGTTTCAATCAATTCGCGTATACACCATATATGGGATATTATCCAAACTTGTAGGCTTCACCTTCATTGTGACCAAATTGAAACAGGTTAGTTACCTGATTTGGTTTTTATAAAATTTGATGGCGACACTATTGGCACAAAAGTGAAAGACAGTGACGGGTTAGTTGCCATAACGCCTGTGTTAACCATATATCAGGCAACGAAAGGTTACGGGATAATGAACGGAAAATGCTTCAGCTAATCCTCTGTTGGGCGGTTACGGTATATAAACTCCAGGGTATTTTACAAAGCCTTAAACAAAGCTGTCATTGATTTAGGCAAAAATAAAACTGCCAATGATCAGTTTTATATTGCACTGAGTTGTGTAAAGACTCTAGGGGGACAGCTTTTTGCGACTTAAGGTCTAATAAACTACTCAAGAGACTATACCAAGAGAAAGCCAAAGAATAAGACGGTTTAAAATAGGTACGTATTTAAATTAGAAAATTTTGATACAATTATTCAATACGGCTGGACAGCGTTTAGGAAACTTAAGAGGATCTTCTCACCCAACATATCTCAGTGTCAGAAGGCACAAGTCTATGACCAGTCATGATTTATGACAAAAAATGTGGGTCTCGTAACAAAACTCAAAGCCGCTCAGCTTACTATGGAGCGGGGTATGCTCGCTCGTCTCTGCGCGAGATAGGATTCGAAATACGCTAATCTATAGAATAACGGATGTAATCGACATATGACGAAGAATTAGCACACTAAGAGGCAATGGGCAGGCCACATCGCTCAACGAACTGATAATTGCTGGATAATAAAAGTTTGGCAATTTGTGGCGAAATATGAGAGAAGCTTCAGTCCAGATGATGGTACATATTTACAACAGTTTGACTTTGAGAAAGGCGAATTGAAAAAGGTCCATCTTGCCAGCTCGGTATGTAATTTTCTACCTACGTAACAAAGATCATATATCGGCAACATAAAGAATTATCTAACTCCTAATCGTTATGGAGTAGTACTTACATTATCAGCTTACGTGATTAACTTGAAAGTACACAGTTAAAGGTCTATGCGTACATATGATATTGAAATAATTGTCCTCCAACTCCTAACCGCTAAGGAGATGTACCTTCCATCACCAGCTCATCTAAATGAGATTATCACTGCCAGATGCAAATATTTGAATAGCTTTGGAAAATATATAAGAAACGTAATATGAGCCTATAAAATTTGAAGGTTGCCCTCGATTTTCATGAATTTCCATCATCAGATCATGACTTGGTGACAATGGGACCACCTCTGGAGTATACCCTTTAGAAAAAAAAAAAATTTGAAAATCGGCCTACAATTGACAAAATATCGCTGAACATACATAAAAAAAAATACATTCAATGAAACATAGAACCTCCTCCTTTTTGAAGTCGGTTAAAAATGGAGCGCCAGTTCAAAAACATAAAGAATTTTAACATTTGAAAAAAATTATTGACTAAAAAAAAATATATAAAAAAGCATAGGGTGCGCATCAGCAAACCGGCTGACCAGCGTGGTATATTAAGTAAATTTCCTTCCAATGTGGAGGAGGTTCGAACTTAGCAGTAGAACTACATGAGTTAAGACGATAACGATTATTATGAAATGATGAAATATTGATTACCTTTTTGTTATTTTAGCACGTGCATCACACTAAGCTTTAAAATAAGATACGTGGAACTTGAACCCACAACTACTGAAAAATGCTAATGAAAATTGGAAAGTGATTGAAACATGAGTTTTTATAGTAACTTCACTATATCAAGCCAATAAATACATCATCATCATTCTCCTACTCTTATCCGAATTACTTGGGGTCAATACAATATGTACTCTTCTTTCATAGTACATATTGTAAAAGTTATTGGCAATAGTTTTATGACCGGCATATCGAGCCAATACAATTGTTGCATATATTTAATCTATTCGTGGCATAAGTAATTGTATACTGTAATATTCACACATATATTAGATAAAATTTATTTTATTTACATTAGAGATTCTAATGACTATTAGATAATTATGATAATAACAACATAAGGAAGTGATAATTAAGTAACTAATACATATTCCAAATGAATTGAAGAATTTCATTCATACTATCATAATGCATAATAAAAATGGTAAATTACATGCAAAAAGGAAGCGCATAGTAATTGTAAATTATATTTTTTTAACGTTAATAAATGATGCAATGTTAGCTTGCCCCACCCTAAAATGGGTGCGACAGCTTTTCTTGCTTACGGTATGCACTTTAATGTCATTTCGCAGTTATCAAAGTGTACGACAATATAAGGAACAATTATATACGTAGGCCAATAGCTTATTATGTACCACTAAAAACATGTAACGGTTGACCAACCAATAGACCAGAGACTTGATGAATAAATCATTTTACTAAAAGGGATTTCCATTTTCTAATCATTCGTTATGTTTAAATAGTTATTAATGTATCTAGCGAGTAGGTATGAAAGAGAGTATCAGTGTAAAGATGCGAAAGGGAATGCTGCGATGGTTCGGACATATGGAAAAAATGCCCGAACGAACGTCTGGTTAAGAAGGTATACAATACGAAAGTGAAGGATGTAGGTACCGGGGGAGACCGAGACTAACCTACCTAGACCAGATCGGTCATGTACTGAAGGAAGGTGGAGTCAAGAGTCTCCGAAACCGGCGAGCATGTATGAAGAGAATTATGAATGTTGAGGAAGCAAGTGAAGTATGCAAAGATAGAGTTCTCTGGCACTCTGTTCTCTCTGCCTACCCTCCAAGGGATATGGCGTGATGATATGTATGTATGTATCTAGCTGTCACCGTTAGTTTTATCCTTTTGTTTTAGATATATGCTATATGATCAGACTCTGTTCAGACTATGCAAGTACATGGAAACGTTGTTTTGACTGGCAGACTCGTCCTGACAGACCTACCGCAACTTCGGCTAATATTATACCAAAGGCAAATACTAATGTCTTCGAAAGCATAAGAATTCGCAACGAAATCAGTTTGAACGCTGTCCCCTGTAACATGCATCGCCGCCTCCTATCAACCTTATGCTAGTAATTTTTATCCCACCTTTACCCCAATCGTCTGTATATATTTTTTTTTCTTTTCACTACAATATATAATATTGTAGTTAAAGAAAAAGCATAAAATATTCCATATAACTTTAACAATCGGCCTGTTGGAATTTTACTTCTCAACTAGATAGTACTAACTAGGGGTACGATGTCAGAAACCTCCACGCGGTGTACCCTGGGTGCGGACGGCGGTCCCCAGTTCTTCTGTTGTACTGTCGTCCGTAGCGAATATCTGGCGCTTCGCTCCTAGCCTTCTATCCGTAGAAGGTGACCGGACGCGAATCCGCGACGGGCTCAGTCACTCATTCATTTGAGGGCTGGGCAGGCATGTTCCACCGCCACCGTCGTCAAATCGTAAACCTGATTCTTTGCTTGTCTTAGTTTCAGGAACGAGGGTCTTGGCTTAACCGCCCGGACCGCGAGGAAGACAACCTCTATAAAGAATTTCGAATGTACATTCGAATTCGGAAAACACCCATAATCTTAAGTTTTGGCGTGCGGCGAGAAGATGCATGGCAGATGGGTTGTTCTGTTCTTAGCACGCTCCAGCCAGGGTACCGGCTGCCCCCCTGGTTGGTAAATGTAGGCTTGCCCGGGTACAGGGATCTCTGCCCGGGTCGACGTAATAGTATCTCCCATACTCGTGGGTTTAACTATGGATACTCATTTAAATTTTAATAGCTACGTGGATCATAGTGATTCCTACCTCAAGGCCCGGTCATGCCAACGGAAAACTGACCGAAACGACGCCTCGTCCTCGGGACTCGAGGCGTCCGCCGAGGGTCCGGCACAACACGCAGAGGCCCAAACAACATCGAAGCGGAGGTCGCCCAGGAGGAGCCGGGGGAAGACCTCCAGCTTCAAACGGCGTTTGGAGGAGCGGCGAGCGCGCAGAAAGGCTGCCGCCGCGGAAGCGAGGAAGGACGGCGGTAGAGCCGAAACGGAGCCGTCGACGGACGAGGGCGACAGCGATGTCGCAGAGCCGTCCGGAGAAGACGGGGGTGGCGGTTCTACCGCCAAAATGGACGAGGGCGGTGACATTCCCGCAGGGCCGTCCAAGAAGGATAGCAGGCCGGCTGTTGAAGCCCCTGCCAGGTCGTCAGCGCGTCTTGTGGCAAAGAGCCCGGCGCCGACAGCGACAACGCTGACGACCAAGGAGAAGGCCCTCCCCTCGCAGAGGAAGCGCCGCCTGAGTAAGGGTGGCAGCTCGGGTGCCGACTCTGAAGGGAGCGTGGCCAACATGCCGCCACCTAAGGTCGCCTCCCGAAGAGGGCGAGGGGCCACGGGAGAGGAAAGGGCGGCGGCGGTTGCTGCCCGCGCCAATGGCGACCCCCCCGACCTGCGGGCCGAAAATGCCCGCCTTAATGGCGAGATGTCCGCCATTCGGACCCGGAACCGGCAGTTGGGGGATATGCTGGCGGGGATGCGGCGGGCAAACCGCCAGTTATTAAAGGACGTGGCCGACCTAAAGGCGCAAATGGCGCTGCTCGCGCCGCCTGCGCCAGTTGCGCCACCGGCCAAGGCCGGCCACTCAGCGGCCGCTGCAGCGCCAAAGCCGCCTCGCGCCGCGGTGCCGACGACGTTGGGCACTGGTGTGACGGTAACACCCGTGCCCATGGCGAGAAAGACGCCAGCCGCTGCGAAGCGCGCATCGCTGGCTGGCGCTGGCCCAGCCGCCGCGGCGAAACTGGTCCCCGTGGTGAGGATGACGCCTCTCGCTGCGGACCGCATGCCGCCGGCTAGCGTCCCTGCGGCGCCAAAGCCACCAGACGCTGCGGAACGGGCCCCCGAAGAGGCCCAGCCGACCCCGATACTTGCGGTGGGAGGCCTACCGGACGAGGCCCTGCGCCAAATCATCGACGCAGTCGGAAAACTCGTCGATGCGCGCATGGCCGTTCTGGAGGCAAGGTTGCCTCCAGAACCACGTGTCCGGCCGCCTCTCGCCGCGGACAAGCGGCCGCATGTGGCATCAGCCCCCGCCCCGCTGCCTTGTCAGGGTGGCCGCGTGGGGGGCAGCTACGCCACGGCCGCGGCGGCGCCCAAGCCCAAGGGGCCCGCGCCAAAGCCAAGGAAGAGGACGGTACCGGCTCCTGCCGGACCGCAGTCATCGTCGGCAACAACACCGCCGGCGACGACCAGCGCGTCAACGACTGCGCCTTCCGCGCCTGTCGCGCCTGCTGCGCCCGAGGGTTGGCAGGTGGCCGAGCGCGACCGGAAGAGTCGCGGTCAGAGGAGGAGAGCGGAGGCCAAGCGCGCCGCTGAGGTCCCCGCTCCCGCTCCACAGGCAGGAGCCGGTAAGAAGAAGAGGCCGCGCAAGGGGCTCAAGTCGCCGAAGACAGCCGCAGTGGTGATCACTGTGCTGCCTGAGGCGGCTGAGAAGGGCCTCAGCTACGAGGCCGTCTTGAGGAAGGCCCGGCGGGAGCTAGACGTCTCCGATATTGGAGGCGTCGAAGCCAGGACCCGCAAGGGCCGGACAGGGGCTCGAATCCTCGAGTTCCCCGGGTCCGAGGGCTCCAAGACGGCCGACAGCGTAGCTGACAAGCTGCGAGGTTTGTTTGCCGAGGAGGGTGGCATCAGGATCGCCAGGCCCGTCAAGTGCGCCGAAATGCGCATCGCGGGTCTGGACGACTCCGTGACGGTGGAAGACATCCGGGAGGCTATTGCCTCGAGAACCGGGTGTCCCATAGACACCGTCCGGGTTGGTGTCATCCGCCCCGGTCCGGGCGGCGTAGGTGCCGCCTGGGCGCAGTGCCCGGTGGAGTCGGTCAGGCAACTGGCCGGCTCAGGCAGGCTCCTCGTGGGCTGGAGCTCGGCGCGGGTGACCGTGCTTGAGCACCGGCCTGCGAGGTGCTATAAGTGCATGGCGGTCGGACATACTCGACCGACGTGCACTAATTGCTTCGACTGCGGCGGACTGTGTTTCCGCTGCGGTCAAACCGGGCACGTGGCGGCATCTTGCGCCGCCCCGCCCCACTGCCCCGCGTGTGCGGCGGGCAATAAGCCCGCCAAGCACCGCATGGGCTCTGGGGCGTGCAAACCTCCAGCTTCGGCCCCAAAGGGGCGGGGCGGCCCTCCGACCACGGCCGCTCCCGCTCCTAGCGCGGTCCGATCGCCCGCCGGCGAGGGGGAGGTCATGGATACAGCCCGTTAATGGCTACACCATCCATGCACCACCTCTTGCAAGCCAACACCAACCACTCCGCCGGTGCGCAGGACTTACTCCTGCAATCCATGGCGGAGTGGTCGATTGGTGCAGCCGTAGTCGCGGAACCGTACTGCGTGCCTGATCGCCCCAATTGGGTGGTCAGCCGAAACGGTACTGCGGCAATCGTCGTCTCTACGCAGCGGCACTTCCCGTCCTTGTCTCTTTTGGATAGGGGCGAGGAATTTGTCGCGGCGGAGTGGGGAGGGGTCACGCTATACAGCGTATACCTCTCCCCTACCAGGAGAATGGACGATTTCAGGGCCTCCCTCACCAACTTGGAGGCCTCGATACGGCGACTGGCACCGGGCCTCGTCCTGGTTCTGGGGGACTTCAACGCCAAATCCACGGCGTGGGGGTCCCCTATGACGGACGACCGCGGGCGGGCGGTCATCGAGTGGGCGGCTTCACTGGGCCTCTGTGTTCTTAACAGGGGCTCAGTGAACACGTGTGTGCGGCAGCAGGGCGGGTCGATAGTGGACTTGTCGTTCGCTAGCCCCGCTGTCGCACCACGGGTGAGGAACTGGAGTGTCCTGGAGGAGGCGGAGACCCTATCGGACCACCGGTACATCCGGATGGAGGTCTCCCCTCTCCGGGACCCCGGTAGGGGTCACAGGGCGGACGGAGCTCCCGCGTTTCCGCGGTGGGCTGTGGGTCGTCTTGACAGGGACCTACTGGCGGAGGCGGCCATCGTTCACACGTGGCTGTCCTCACCGCCCCCAGCGGACGGGGTGGACGCCGAGGCTGTCCGCATCCGCAGTGCGTTAACGCAGATCTGCGATGCGGCCATGCCCAGAGTGCGGCGGCGTCTACCTCCGAGGCAGGGGGTCTACTGGTGGTCCCCAAGATTGGCGGACCTTCGTGCGGCATGTATCAGAGCCCGAAGGTCCTACACCCGCAGCCGGCGGCGTCACCGCGACGCTGAGCGGGAGGGCCAGCTGTACGAGGCGTACCGCGATGCGCGGACGGCCTTTCGGCTGGCCATCCGAGCCGCCAAGGGTGCGAGTTGGCAGGAGATGCTGGACGGTCTCGACCGTGACCTCTGGGGTCGCCCGTATCGCGCGTCGCTGAATAAGCTTCGCGCGCAGGGCCCCCCCCTCACCGAGACCCTCCAGCCCGACTTCCTCTGTAGGGTGGTCGAGGAGCTGTTTCCACGGCAGTCGGAACACACGCCCCCGGTCATGGCCTCGCCAGAACAAGACCGGGAGGCTGACGACGAGAGTGTTCCGCCCGTGACGGAGACGGAAGTGGGAGCAGCTGTGGCGCGGATTCGTTCCGCGACCACGGCCCCCGGCCCGGACGGAATACCAGTCCGGGTGCTGACGTCGCTCCTCGAGCACCTCGAGCCTCGCCTCAGGCAGCTGTACAACGCCTGTTTGGCGTCTGGACGGTTCCCTGAGTGCTGGAAGGAGGGGAGGTTGGTTCTCCTGCCAAAGCCGGGACGGCCCCCGGATTCGCCGTCGGCCTACAGGCCCATCGTGCTCCTCGACGATGTGGGTAAGCTGCTGGAGCGCATCCTCGCTGCCCGCATCGTCCAGCACCTGGAGGAGGTGGGACCCGATCTGTCGGACGCTCAATTCGGTTTTAGAAGGGGGCGTTCGACCATCGGGGCCCTGCTACGACTGAGGCAGACGGCCGCGGAGGCTGTCACCGGCGGGGGAGTGCTGTTGGCGGTGTCGCTGGACATCGCCAACGCATTCAATAGTCTGCCATTCAGCTGCATCAGGGAGGCGCTCCGATTTCATGGGGTGCCCTTGTACCTGAGGCGGCTGGTGGCGGACTATTTGGAGGGGCGCAGTGTCCTTTGCGCGAGTCCCGCAGGGGACATTGTGCGGACGTCCATGTCGTGCGGCGTTCCACAGGGGTCGGTTCTGGGGCCGACTCTGTGGGACATCGGGTACGACTGGGCGTTGAGAGGGAGTCTCCCCCCCGGGCTGAGCGTGATATGCTACGCTGACGATACGCTCGTCACAGCCCGGGGCAGGACACTCGAAGAGGCGGCGAGCCTGGCCACTCTCGGCACCGAGGAGATGGTCGGGCGAATCGAGGCGCTGGGGCTCAGGGTGGCCCTAAATAAGACGGAGGCCCTATTGTTCCATGGGCCACGCGTAAGGCCGCCAATCGGCGTCTCGCTAGTCGTCAACTCCGTCCACATCAGCATCCAGGCCCATATGAAGTACTTGGGTCTGGTGCTCGACGGGCGATGGTGGTTCCGGGAGCATTTTCGCCGAATTGCTCCCCGGCTGGTCGGCGCGGCGTCCGCCCTTTCGCGGCTCATGCCGAACGTGGGCGGACCCAGCTTCGAGGGCCGACGGCTGTATGCGGGGGTGATCCGTTCTATGGCCATGTACGGCGCACCCGTGTGGGCGAGGGCTCTGAACGTCCAGCTCAGGGCTGTTCTGTGGAGACCCCAGAGAGTCATGGCGGTCAGAGCCATTCGCGGGTACCGCACGGTATCGACCGAGGCGGCATGCCTACTGGCCGGGACACCCCCGTGGGACCTAGAGGCGGAGATGCTCTCCGACCTCTACCGGCGGGTGACCTCACTGCGCGACGAAGGTGGCTCCCCATCGCTGAGCGAGATAGCCACCTGGCGCGAGGACGCCCGCCGAGACGTCATCGCCCGTTGGGCTACGCGGCTGGAGAGGCCTAGACACGGTGTCGTCACCGTCGAGGCTCTCCGGCCCGTATTGATGGAGTGGATGGAGCGGCGGCACGGAGTCCTCTCCTTTCGACTGGTGCAGGTGTTGTCGGGGCACGGATGCTTCGGCTTTTACCTGCACACGGTCGCGTGTAGGGAGTGGACTTCGTTCTGCCACCATTGCAGCAGTGACGAGGACACGGCGCAACACACGCTGGAGGCGTGTCCGGGCTTTGACCGGCAGCGCCGTGACCTCGTCGCTGTTATCGGTGCCGACCTGACGCTGCCGGCTGTCGCGAGAGCGATGGTCGACAGCGTCAGGAACTGGGACGCGGTCGCCGCCTTCTGCGAGGCTGTCATCTCGCAGAAGGAGGCGGCGGAACGAGTCCGGGAGGAATCCCGCGACCCGGGCCGCCGTCAGCGGCCGGGGCGGCGCAGGCGCGAATACCTGCGCCTGATGCCACCCTAACCGAGGCCTCGGGTGATCGGACCGGGGAATTGTCCGGTCACCCGACGTGAGGCCACCGCGTGAGGGCGACGCCCCAACGGCGAAATCTGTCGGGGCGTCGACGAGAGGAACCCGCGAGGGTAAACCGCCGGGCGGGCCACCGAAGTTAAAATCGAGTACCGGTGGTCCGCTCGCACGGCAAAGAGAGAAGGTTTTACGGTGGGTCTATGGGGTCACGCGCCGCCTTTCCGTCACCCCGGACCGATTCAGCGGGGCGAGACGCACCCATAGCCCACCAATAAAAAAAAAAAAAAAAAAAAGATAGTACTAACTAGAATTGACCTAGGTCTGCGAAGACCACATATTGGAGTAAACGACTCCCTAGAGCAGTATTTACTAATATATTGTACCAACTACGATGCGACATTGAAATACTAATTGCAATAGCAGCAGTAAAATAATGTTATAATTTATAGTATTACTTGATATACATGTACATATCCGTTGAGAATGTATATTTCTGATAGATCATGATCGAATGCCGATTTTTTACGGCAACGAACATTATGATTTCAAGATTAGCGGCGGGCTTTACAATGTCTGTATTTCAATCGATAATTTAATTACTGTTTTTAAACATAAAAAAGATATACATGTTATAATATCTATCTGCAGACAGCGTATGTCTAGATTTAGATCAATAAACCAATTTCTGATATCATAATATATAACAAATAAATAGCCATATGTATTGTAAAGATAGCGTAATGATTTAAATATTGCCCTCACGAATCGACCATCAGGGTTCGATGTCCACAAAAGTTTTGTCTGTCAATTGTGTTTGTGAAGTTCCATAAGTCATCTAATAAAGTATCCTATCAGCACCTATAGAATTGCCACGGAAGGCAAGGAAGTGGTACCAGTGGCCGGCCCAATGGTGATGGGGAGGAAATACGGTGGGTTATGGGGGGACGCGCTGCCCTTCCGTCGCCCCGAACGTGCGGGCGAGGTGTGTCCGGCCTCGGTCTATAGCCTACCAAAAAAAAAAAACCTATAGCACATCCAATCCAGAGAGGAATATATAATATCACAACCCACAAATATATCCTTCAAAACCATTTAACCTATTTTGCGTGATTGAGTAACATAAATATATACTTTCGTATTTCTAATATTAGTAGGAATAAGTATTGAAATTTGGCTCTAGTATAAGAACATGTACCCACTTACCAATAGCTCTAGAAACAGCCAGTTGTCCATTAACCCGCCACGTACCCCAGTACATTACTGTACCACCGGATGATTCTATTCTATCCCTTTCATCCTGAAAAATACACCATATTATAGTTTCTTTCACATACGCAATTACATCGCAAGTATATTTGAATTAATTTTTGTCTTAAAACTTTCAATTGCATCGTGATACTAATCGCAAACAATAAAAAAAAGCAAGGTTTAGTTACATAAAACAATTTACGTAAATAGATAATTCAACTTTCTATTGTAAATAGAAGAAAGTGTTTTAACTATTATTCAAAGTCGAGATTTATTATGGAGCTATAAAAATGCAATATAATTATGAAATAAAATAAATTATAACAGTAGTTGTATAATTGAATAATAAAATTATACTATTTTATAAATGGAATTTATATTGTAGGTACTTGTCATTGTTTGAATGAATCTCGGCTTACGTAAATAATGTGAGAATTTGGGACATGAGAACTTAAGACATAAACCAAATTGTTATTTCCATAGCTTAATTAATGAAAAAAAACATTGCAAAACAGCTGAAACTATACTAGTTTCACTGCACAATTGAAGTGACACTGCAAATATTTGGGGTGAAACTTCTTAGCCGGACTTAAAGTCAGAACTTAGCTGTTATGTACTCGTTGTAGACAACGAATAGAAAATATTATATTTAGTATTTGTGTATTATTTATATTTGTATATTTTACGGTATTAGTATTTAGTTACATTTTATGTCTCATAAAAATCTTATTTTTGTATGATAAGCTTATAGAAAAAAAAACAGTCAATACAGCACGAAACTCCAATTACGAACATTTCAATTCAACAAGTGTTTTGCTTCTGAATGAGGCCTTTTATCGATATTGCGAAACTAGTCATCCCATAAGAGCTGGAGGCTGGAGGAATACTATTAGGTTTGTAAGTGACCAAGTATGGCAATAAAGCTACAGTTACCTGTCGACCAGGTTTATGTGGTCTGACGAGCTGCATGAGCCGCATACGTTTGGCGAGCAGGGCTAAGGAGTCGCCGGCCCATGCTGCCAATAATCGTCGACCGCGTACTGCTACTGTCACGGCTGTACTGCCGCCGCATGCTCTCTAAACAATAAACGCATCATTAATATCAACATTATTGTTAGACCACAATAATAATCATAGGTATCGAAAAACTTTATTCTCTTGATTTACTAGGATTTAAGAGCAACAGCAAGCTCTAAGTTTGGAACTGTCATTAATCTGTACATACATACATACATATCATCACGCCATATCCCTTGCAGGGTAGGCAGAGAGATAATTAATTAACCCATTAAAATTAATTTTTCCATTAATCTGTGATACCAATTAATAGTAATAGGCTAGCTTTCTAATACATGGCATCAAACAATAAAATGTTAAAAAAAATAAAAGCTTCCTCCACGATAAAGACGGGAGAAACTGTATAAGAAAAACTAAAGATATTATTATTATCAACCCATTTCTTCTTCTTTTTATGTATTGGCAATCAGCTAGTTATAAGAGCCATTGTTGCCAGTGACGAGTTATAATTTTCTTCACGTCTTTAGTGTCTTCAGGTTAGTCTATCCATCAGTCAGTCAAATCGTCGCCATTGCAGTGCTATGGCCACACTGTTAATAGTATCTTCTAGGAATTTTAGTGAGAAACGAAAACGTTGCAAAGCACTTTCATATCATGTTCATTATATCCCAGCGTTCCATCGCATCACATTACATAAAATGTCAACTAAAATTATCTAATATAACGCGTTAAAACACTAAGATATCGAATATAACACAAGAGCACCACAGGGCGTTTTCAATTCCCGCCCAAAGTCCCTATCAACCCCTTACTTATCAAAGTTGGGCAAACTCTCTTCTTTAGAATAGTGGCTTTTGAGCAAATTAAAAAAAAATGTTTTATTTAGACATGCATTTAATCATATAGACACCCGCAACACATGCCACTTCAGCATTCCATGTATAGTTGAAAATAATTTGGAAAATCCAAAAGCGCACGCCTCATAACTTTTATATTATTTATCATTCACTATTATTAGTCAATGCTATAAATGAAGGAAACAAATCCCATAAAGCCATGGGTTTACAATGCTGCAAGCATTGTAAATGAACAGCTATGTTTACAGCTACGTTGAGAATGGCACGAAATTTTAAAACATTTTTTTTTAATTTTCATTTCATCATCATTCTCCTGCGTTAATCTGAAGATTGTTTATTTAAATTATTTATTTAAAATTTATTGATGTTTATTTAAAATATTATCGTTTCTTTTTACATTTTTTTATTGATACGTTTTTATGATCTCTCTCTCTCTCTCCCTCTCCCCCTCTCTCTACTACCCCCTCTCTAGATCTAGATCATTGTATGCTTATAGGCAGTATAAGGCATTTTAATTTTCTACTGTAATATATTTTGTTTTTATAACTGGTAAGTTTTAACAGTTTTACGTATTAATACTGACCCTACGCTATGAGTTTGCCCACTTTTTCTCACGATAGCTATACATTCAGTACCTACCATGCGCACTCATTGATTGCATTTGCAATATAAATATAAATGAATTTGTTTGTTGATTCGTTTTAATTTTTATAATAATATATTTTATGATCATAATATACGTATATATAATTATGCAAAAACTTTTACACTTATAATAAAACAAATATTAATAAAGAACGCAACTGAGAGGGTTAATGACCTTATAAAGTGAGCTTAGTAAGAATATTATTTATTAATCTATTTAATTTAAATAGGTACTAAATTTTCCATATGGTGACGGTGAAAGAATACAATTCGCCACTCTCTAGTCGTCATTTACGATCACCCATGGGGATCGTAAAAGACGACTTAGGGATAAATTTATGCAAGAAAAAGAAAACACGAAATAAAACCTGATTAGCGTGGTGTGGTGGTTCAATTTCCTACCTGGTGTGGTGGAGTGTGGTCCAGTGGGACATATATGAGCTGAGATGATGGAATGATGACATAATTGATCGTAATAAAATTTAAAGATTGTGTGGCTAAGTACTATTTAACAATTTCTAAACTTAACGGCATATACCTTCTCCATTCCGATATAACATGGTGATAATAAAACAAATCGTATTGAATACAATTTTTACTATTCTGAACCTTTCAATAACTTATATAGATGAATGTAGAACAATACATGCTGGCCATCAAATACCTTAGTTTAGCCATCCCATATGTTTATACTATATATTTGACGTCAAAGATATCATCGATATTATTTATAACGTGTAATGACTGAGTATAAAGAGGTTCTTATACATTTTAAGTAAAAAGAAAATAATACCAAAGAAAACTTAACTCACGCATCGATTTATTTGCCATACGATTGAAACTTACGCATCCTTTTTAAGAATATTCAAGAAAATTCAGTTCAAGAAAATTCAGAAATTTCAAGGCAATTCTGTAAGCATGATTCTCACTGTTTACATAAATAAAGGGAACCACGGACTTTCCTTTTGCTGTAGATGTATTTTTTTTGTCATTGCCTATTGTGACATCCTTCTAATAATATAAATGTGAAAGTTTATGAACTAAGTTTGTTACTTAAACAGGCGTAAACTATAAAACCCCAATTCGTAAACTATTGAACGAGGCATAAACTATTAAACAGATTTGGATGAAAATTGATACACAAATAAACATTTTTTCTGGATTAATATACAAAATATTGTTTATCCTAGTAAAATGCTCGTTTAGGATAACAGTTCAAGTTTGGGAAATTACTTTTTATTCAGCTATACCTTTTAAAACTTTTTTTTTTTTTTTAAAGACATCACCCTGCACTAAGGAAATAAACCTTGTATTGCGGGGGACTTTACAAACATGCAATTAACGCAGACAAATTACACCCAGATTCAGAACAACACTTTGTGGATCACACAAAGTAATGTCCTGCGTGGGAATCGAACCCACGGCACTGGCACGGAAGGTCGGTATCTTAACCACTACGCCATCTGTGCAGTCACCGCAGTGCACCTTTATTCGTAGTTATACCTTCTATTCATTCGGCGAAGCCGCAGGCACAAGCTAGTATATAATATATTCATAACAATAAGTAGCTCCCTTGATTGTTATAACTGCCGCATATATACTACGGCATTACTAGAAGTATAGCCAAGTTGCTGCCTACTCTACGTGCAGGATGGGAAGGATAGGAAGAGGGACAAAAAGAGAGAGAGGAAAGCGTTTGAACCTCTGACACTCTCACTGAGTAAGTTGCTAATCAGACGTCGATATTCTATAAAAGTGTGATACTGCCCCTAACGGGCGGGCCCATTAATGACTGCTAGCGGCAACCTAAAGGAATATTATCAGCGCGATGTAATATATACCAAGAGAAGAAAAACTCAAAACAAAATCGTACGCCAACCCATCTGACCAGACATCTTTTTAATTAAATTTTCGTCTTTATATAGAGGAACCCAGTAACAGAAAATGAAGTCCCCTTAGACGTTATTTGAAGCTTAGTATAAAGATACTCTAACAGCCGTATTTTATTTGCAATAACATAACGATTTCTTATGTTTACGCGAGTACTAAACGCGTAAAAATAAAACTATTTTTACGGATTCTATCATGGTTGATATGAACGCTGTAAAGTGTTAGAAACGTCGGGCAATTAAAAATCAAATACAAACGCAATAGAAACCGTATAAAAAGTTTTATTTCAAATATGTATGTATGTATATGACTCGCGTAAACATCAGAAATCATTATTATTTGAAGCTATACATAATATAATATTAATTAAACGCTGCAAGCGTTTAATTAATATTATTTTATAGTACCTATAAACTTTTAACAATGACTAATAACTTCTTTTGCCAACATTAACGGTCTCATTAAACAAATTTTCTCAAAAACATTTCGTTCATCGCATTATTCAAATAAATTGTACGGTCGTTTAACAAGTGGATTACTGAAAATATTCTTCAATTCGCTGTCTAATTCATCCATCTACATATTACAAAAGGAGAGTTGCCAACGTGAAGAGAATGTAACGATAATTATGTTAATATCAAATGATTACATGACATATAATCAAATATAACATATATATAAAGGAAATATATCATCATCTCTGCTGATATAAGTCCCACTACTGGGCTCGAGCCTCCTCTACAATGGGAAGTAAACGAGTTAGTATAGGGTTCTATTTCGAGATTTTCTCCTCCCGCAATGAGGTTATATGTTTGCGTCTATTACGACCAACTACCTACATTAAACGAAGAGGATTTAATACATTGTACTTTTAAACCCTTTTTCAATATTATTCGGTATCACGATTGCAACCATATTCTTACCTAGGTAGATATTTAAGTAAGAAGTACCAGCATATGCAATTAACAAATGTGAAGTTTGCACGAAATACCATAGAAATATCTTATAAAATTAATTATTATAAGCGAATCGTATGTAGATATGCAAAACATAAAACAAAAAATGTTAATATTGTCAAATTTAATTTAATGCATGAAATAAAAGGCTTTTTATTTTATTTTTATTTTATTTTATTTATTATTATTTATACTTTTAAACCATCATCATACTATCACTACTAGAAACCGCGTAGACTGTGATAATAGAAATGTTATAACAGAGCAAGCCCAGCACGAAAAATTAGATCGACTAATTTTTCGCTATGCTTTTTCGCAACCTTATATTTCACTTTTATATACAAAAAATACAGTAGTACAAAAAATTATCATCATCATTCTCCTACTCTTACTTATTTAAATCCATGTTATTGGGTTATACAATACCTACCAACGGTTACATTAGTCTAACATAAATAGATACTCGTGCTTTACTTGCTACGGTAAAACGAAAAAATGTACCTGTTAAATTACTTTGGAACTAGTCGCATTTTGAGCTATGTGCCACTATAAAAATAGCTATCCACTGTATTTCAGTTATAGCGACCACCATAATTTTTTTTATTGCGCAGGACATAGTACTAGTAGTTCCTATTACCTTGCTATTATTATCGTATTCCGATGAGAGTGAGACACGGCTAGAGTAAGTGAGGCGCGAGACAATTAACTTGCAAGCTTGAACACAACAACAAAATAGGAACCTTCTGACAGTGTCAATGTTTGCTTACGATATCTAACCATGAGCTTTTCGTCATAAAAAAAAAAATAATACGTAATTAATTATTAAAAAATCGACAGCCTACCGAGTGAAGGTCGATGATAACAATAATTATGTATGTGAACAGCGGAAAACAAAGTAATAAAGTTAGTATTTTTTTTTTCTAAAACCTCGTTATTAATTAGGCATTTTTTTTTTGACACCGTTATATAGCATACGAGTTTATAATTAAAAAAATAACTGTTACTCTTTAAGTTAGAATAAAAAAATGTATTTCGACCAAAGATTATAATAATTCAGTTATTTGCCATGAGCATAGTTTCAAATTATTGTTATTTTTAAACAGAATTAAGTTATTAATAAAAATTTAACAAAAAGAAATCGACTACAAAACAATGTCGTGGATGTCATCCAAATATGCATTATTGAGAATAATACAAAAACTACTGGTCAGATCTTGATCAAATATAAATGGTACTATATAGAAATTACCAGCTTTCAAATGAAAAAAGAATCATCAAAAACCTGTTTACCTAGAAAAAGTTCTGCGGTGACACACAAAAAAAATAGAGACTAATCGAGAATCTCCTACTTTTTGAAGTCGGTTAAAAATAGGCCACTATGGAAACCACACAAAGAACATCATCTTATAAATCTACTAGGAATCCTTTTTAATTACTTTAACTAATGGAGTTACTGTAGCATAACATTTTGTTTTACTTTTTAAAATAAAACTATTTCACGCGTCGCATTTGTATTTTATTTGTATTGCCCGATGTTTAGAATACTTTTCAGCGCTCATAGTCACAGGAGAGCAGTTCTCCCGTTATCGAGAAAGTTGAAAAGTGTGCGATAAAATCATTATAATATTTCGAATGGTTAATCATTTTATAAATCATCAGTAATTATTATTTTCGTTTGGTGACGGAGTAAGAATACAATTCACCACCCCCTATCTTACCCGTGGGTGATCGTAAGAGATGACTAAGGGATATAAAACACATATAACATCTACGCAAGAGATGGAAAACTCGAAACAAAATTCTATACCAACACGTCTGACCAGCGCGGTATAGTAGGTTAACTTCCCTCCCATTACGGAGGAGACCCGAGCCCAACAGTGGGACATATATGGGCTGTGATGATGATGAAGAATTATTATTTTCCCTTTTTTTCATTTACAGTTTTAACTTTTACGATGAATTATCACGACATCTGTGGGATATATTTGTAAATATGCAGATTAATTGCTATCCGGCAGTAAAGGGAATGTATTTGACAGCATTAATATTACTATGTTTAAGATAAGTATGTAGGTTTTCGTAAAATGTGAGAAATGATAAACTATAATAGTCAAGATCACTTTATTCCCCGTGATTGTCGTAAGAGATCACAAAAGGAACATGAATTATAAGAGAAAGTAAACGTAAATTTAAACCCTGTACCACCAACTTTTGTGATGACGTGTTCGAAATAAAAATCCAACTAGTTTTGTTATGTGGTAACGGCTACTAATACTACCAACCTTTGCATTGCTGTTATAAAATATGACAGCGTTATATCGACCTGAACTAACTGCATCTAATGCCGTGTGGTCAACAATAATATTCCCTAAGAGGGTTGTCATAAGATAGGTCATCACCCGGTCATAAAACTATTGCCAATAACTTTTACAATATTTATAATGGAAGAGAAATACATCTGCGTCTACGGTAAGAGCAGGATGATGTGTGACTAACACGGTATGGTAATATTAATTCTATCAATCTTATCAGCCCATCGCCGTATACTGTTGTAGACCTCCCCAAGGGCATATACAATACCAAACCATAGTCATTTCATCTCAGCTCATACACGTCCGACTGTTAGGTTCGAGCACAGAGCAAATACAAAGAGGAGACGGCCTAAGTTACTGTGCACTGTGATTCTCAAGTAGGCCTTGACGTCATCGCGTTAACATCAATAGTAGGCGTGGCTTATTAGTCTGCTGTCGTCGCTGCCGGTGTTCGTACGGTGCATACAATTATATTCTTATTGTATTTTTATGTTATAACGAAGAAAACCATGAAGTGTTGCGTTTTATCATGCAAAAACTACTCCGATAAACGTTCGGTTGCTATGGAAAGAATCACATTTCATTTGTAAGTATATTTATTCATAATTTATCAAAATAATTTCTAGAAAAATCTTTTGACGGTATCATGTTCAAAAATAATTTTACTCAACGTTAGATGGCACCACTTTGCGTAATAGAACCTAGAACTATAAAAGCACATAAAGTTCAAACTATTAAGATTATCGTAATAACTAATAACCATGAGTATTAAAATTTATACCCAAAGACTTTTACCTCGACAAAAATATGAGTTTTATATGTAGTTTACAATTATTTTGTAAGCAATACGCCAGCTGTCGTTAACTATGAAGAACCATAAAAGTGTCAAAATTCCAGGGTCGTAATTAGAATATAATTATAATATTCGGCTTTTTCATCAAAGAAAAATATTTTTTACACTACTTTAAATGCACATATAATAGGTTCATTTAAATTTTAATTAAACTGCAAATTTTGTATGTTTTAGAATACCGTCCAATGATAATGTTAAGAAGCAATGGATTAGAGAGATTAGAGAGTACGGTTTGCACTAAATGCCATGATAATTTGGAGTCCCTAAAACAATCCATACGATTGGCAGTGAAGAATTTTCCCATTGAAAGAGTGCGTGCTTCTATTGACAACTGGCTTCTACGTTTAAAGGACTGTATTGCAGCCAATGGAAACCACTTCGAACAAGCTTTTTATATTTTAAATCGTTTTATATTTATGTATTAAACTAACACTGTAAAAGTAATAAATATTTTTTGCAATAGAAAAAAGTTTTCTTTGTTACAGTACTTAGGGCAAGACTAGGTATAGCTCAAGAAATACATATATGATGCAAAAGAGTATTTCATTTTTATTATTGGAACCAATGTCTCCCTTTCTCCTTTATTTATTAATAATGTAATTGCACTCGATGTAATTTCTTGATAAGATTAACGAGGTTGAGCACGTCACAAAAATTCAAAATGGTGGTGGCGTCGAAGACCGGGTCTTCAAGTTACCTTTGGCATGGCTAAGTTTTAGATGGCCCGTGTGTCAATCAAACGGTTGCTACCAGGAGGGGCTGGTCTGCTCGCCTGAAATACTCTTTTACATGTCTTGGTCATTGACACTATTGTTGCATTATCGATTGTATAAAGCATTATTTTAATACAGTGGTTTGATTCTTTTTTATATGGAAAAGACAAAAAGGAAGGAAATAATACCGTGTAACTAACATATTTACTAAAAAGTCCAACTAGGGCTTACATTCGACAATTTGTTAGAAACCCAAACAAATAATTATATTATTTGGTCGTATGAAAAGGACACAAATATGAAGAAAAAAAAGGTTTCTAAACTTCTGGGTTTATCAGAATGACAGAAAAGAAAAGATGGATTTTTCATAAAATATTATCGTTATGAACAATGCTGACAAGCCTTATAAAGAAATTTGCGGTTAAAAACAGTAGTCATTCACCTATTCGCTATGCAGAACTATTTGATAATAAACATTTATATTTGAATAGAGCAAACAGCTAATAAGATTTGTTTGTATCTTTAAAATAAAAAAAATTAGCACTCCTTGATATAGGTAAATTCTGAGTACGTCCCTGTTACACCATACACTTACTGACATCTAATGCAAGATAGCTCAACTGCATAAAATATACGAAATTAGTAGTTGTGCTGATAGCCGGTAGATGAACATAAAGGAGGGAGTGAGACAAGAACCATTACTAGCTCACTCTCTTCATTAGCAGCGATCCCCTAATCCCCTGTAAATGACACGCATTGTTTCATAGAAAATATACATTACAACAGCTCCTCTTTGTATTTGCTCTGTGGGTTTGAGCCTCCTCCATAATGGGATGTAATTTGACCTACTATATGACGCTGGTCAGACGTTTTGGTATAGGGTTTCCTTTCGAGTTTTTCATCTCTTGCATAAATATTATATGCATTTTATATCGCTTAGTCGTCTGTTATGATCACCCACGGGTAAGATAGGGATATTATAAATTTCTTAGGAGAGTGCTCGCAATAAAAGACTATACCAACCCAGCTTGGTATTAGTAGGTAATTTCCTCTCACTATGCAAGAGGCTCGAATCCTGCGCTGCGAAGTTCTTAGTCATCTTTTATGACACACATGAGCAGTACGTTGATAGTAATCATAGTGGCTACGTACCAAACATCAAATTAAAAATAAATACCACAAGATCAATAGAGTAAAGAAATGCTTTTTATATTAATGATGAACATTGACACAAAGGTTTCATAATCACACCCAGTTATTAGTTGTCATAAAATTAGGTACAATTAATTTCATTTTATTCACTTCGCAAGCAGCCAATCTAATGGTAAGATGTGCCTACCACTCACTAGTAGGTACTGCAAATACTGGCAGCAAATCTCAATCGCTGCGTACAGTATTCGTTTTGGCCTCCGGCTGTTTCGGTCATCGAACAACGTGCATTAGCAAATCGCTAATACTAACGACGTCAATTTTCTGCAAGAGTGGGATACTACCTTGAACGAACCGACCCATTTGTGGTTGTAAGTAGAAAACTATCTACTCTGTTGACCTAATACTACATAAGTAATTTCTTCATGTCTTTAAAAAATCATTTCCAGCAAACGTCGTCCTCTATTTAGAATTTTAGACAGACAAAATGAAGTGCAGTAAATTACCACTAGATGGCGTAGTATTATAAATTTCAAACTGTACTTTAATTAACAAACACGTAAATACGTATCACTATTAGAAAGGAAGCTTATTCATCCTAAAAATGGTATAGCAAACATTAAATAAAAAAAACGCCTTTTAGATATAATATGTATAGATCCAAAGAGGGAAATTTTGTATCAGTTAATTTGTTCACAAATCACACAACTGGGCTTAAACTATGGTATGATAATGATTTATATTTTGCAACAATATACAAGATCACTTTAATCGTCCCTACGGACGATATTCATCCTTACTAATATTATAAATGCGAAAGTAACTCTGTCTGTCTGTCGCTCTTTCACGCCAAAACTACTGAAGCGATCTAAATGAAATTTGGTACACAGATAGTCTAGAGCCTGATAAAGGACAAAGGCTACTTTTTAATACAAACAAGGGTTGTAAAGCGGGATGAAAAGTTGTAAGGATATATCGTTATTTTTAAAGCCAGAAGCTTGAAACTTATTTTAAAGCTATTGATTAGATATGAATAAATATGATATTAACGTGTTGTAAAAATTTACCCTTGCGGGGTAAATAAAAAAAGGGGACGAAAAACTTTACCTTTACTAACTCTACCTTTTAGCAACCTAGTAGTTAATATATTGAAATAATATCCCGCAATCAATTATAAATAATTGAAATAAGAATACTAAAGTATAATGAGTACAATAGAATACCACACGAATGACACACCAGCAGCGGCAATCTACGGTAAAATTCCTACGGTCTTTAAAACCACCAACTTCAACAAAACACGTTTAGAGATGGCGATTAAGACATTATCCTCAAAATAAATCTTCTTTTCACTAATACCTGCATCGATATTTCACGTCAGATCATCACATTCTCTAACAGCTCATTCTAAAATGTTAGACAGTTTTCTGCCATGTCCGAAGTGGTATACTATCTTGTAGCAAAACCGTCAAATCTCTATGGCTTCAATCATTTTACCATAGTACTATTGAAATAAATTTTAAGCTTTACATATAGGTTCTGTTATGCGTTACCTGAACCATGGTTATTTGTATATTTGTACTTATCGCAGTTACAATCATATCAGTCACTCTAAAATCTATGGCTTGCATGTATGAAATAGCATCTATGTATGCAATAGCATAGGATGACAGTAGAATCTATTTTTCTAACTTCACTATTTTAATATATATTTATTACGAGACCAAGGAAATTTCTTTAAATAGAGAGAGTGAGTTCACGGTATCATCCCTAAACTCACGGTGGATCTTAGTTTACAGGCGTTATAATAGTAGTAATGCATGTGTGTATGATTCTTAAGGCTTAACGTAATAGTAGTAAACAGTATCACTTGCTCCAAGATAGATGGCGCTGATCTGAGGAAAATTAAGCTAAATGTATATTTAAATATTTATCTTTGAATTTATTACTTGAGAGGCCTCAGCGCTGACCAGGCAAATAGTCCAGGCAAAACTGTCAAAGCCATCGCTTTTTTTTGTGTCTGTCTTTTAGCTATTAGCCGCAGACGGCTGTCACAGCTTAACCCGGACTATAAAGCCATCGCATTTGATATTCAGTTTTTCAGGGAAGCGCTGCCATGCATTCTCCAGGTGACACTCAACCGATTCGTCCCTTACACATTTAAAATTATGGAAAGAATTCAGCTCAGGCGTCATAAGGCGTTACGAGAGGCGCGTCGCTTTATAGCAGTGAATGATCTACAGCATAACTAATAATGTGTTATACTCGCGAAATTAGAAATTATTAAAAAACAATAATCTCATCATCTCATCTCAGTCCACATATGTCCCACTGTTGGGCAGAGGCCTACTCCATAATGTGAGGGAAATTAACCTACTATACCGCCCTGGTCAGACACGTTGCTATAGGGTTTTATTTCGAGTTTTCCTTCTCTTGCACAGATGATATATGCATATTATATCGCAACGACGACGTAAGAGAGCGAGTAGGTATGAAAGAGAGTATTGGTGTAAAGATGCGAAAGGGAATGCTCCGATGGTTCGGACATGTGGAAAGAATGCCGAACGAACGTCTGGTTAAGAAGATATACAATGCGAAAGTGAAAGGATGTAGGTACCGGGGGAGACCGAGACTAACCTACCTAGACCAGATCGGTCATGTACTGAAGGAAGGTGGAGTCAAGAATCTCCGAAACCGGCGAGCGTGTATGAAGAGAATTATGAATGTTGAGGAGGCGAGTGAAGTATGCAAGGATAGAGTTCTCTGGCACTCTGTTCTCTCTGCCTACCCTGCAAGGGACATGGCGTGATGGTATATATGTATGTAATATTTTAAGTACCATACATTATTAAAAACAAACATAACGCAATACACTTGAAAGAGACTTTATTCCATTAAAAAAAACTGCACCAGTCAAATTTTAAATCGTTTGAACGGAAAATAAAGTAACCCTAAAAGAACATTTAGTGTTTTAAAATTTATCTTTTTGTTTTTCCATCTATAATCAGAGTCAAATGACTAAGCTGAGACCAACTTTGCACCGATACCGTATTGCAACAAATAAGTGAGATCGTGATCTGAAGGTTCTGTGGGTAGTCGTAGCACCTTACTGCCAATTTAATGTGGAAGCTCAGACCTACGCTAACTCGGCACTATACCTAAAACGTCAGCTTGTGCAAGATCAGAATTTCTGTCATACAACCAAAACAAAAGGCTTCAAGCCTTTTGTTTTGGTTGTATGACAGAAAAGAGAAGAGAGAGAAAGAAAGAAAATATTTATTTTGCTCTTTTTTTATAAAATAGCGCTGATAATCTGCCAACACCTGCTTGCGTTCTTTTCTTTGATGAGAAGACAGAGTGACAGCAACTTTTGCAGAGATTTTAAAAGCTATTTAATGCCATTATTATCGGAGTTAATGTACCAGAGGCCCAAGTCAAAAAGAATTACAGTGCAGTTATGCATCAATAATGATGATAAAATGTACCTAAAAAACTGAAGGACATTCATACTCTTGAAATAAATATGTATTTCAAGAGTATGATTTTCCGAGAGTCGTTAAAAATTACGTGCAAGTTTCATTGGCTTTCAGTAGTCTGAAGTTATAAATTGTTCAGAGTCTGAACAATTTAGTTTCCGAAAAAGAAGAAAGGATTTATAGCCCACATTACCATGATTACCACACGCTAGATTAGCCAGAAGATGAAAGAATACAATCGGCCTCCGTTCTTTTGTTGACTACGTATGAGCAACAATTTAGTCGAAAGTTTGACGATTCAGCGGTGCGAAATGAGCTATTGGTATATTGAAGTAAGATAATATAGCAAGATAATAATAATGATTAAGGAATATACGACGATAACATCACCGCTAAAGATGAATAACACCCAATAAAACTATAATCCGTGTGGTGAAGGAGTAAGAATACAATTCACCACCCCCTATCTTACCCGTGGGTGATCGTAAAAGACAACTAAGGGATATAAAACGCATATAACATCTATGCAAAAGAAGGAAAACTCGAAACAAAACCCTATACCAACACGTCTGATCAGCGTGGTATAGTAAGGTCAATTTCCCTCCCATTATGGAGGACGCTCGAGCCCAACAGTGGGACATATATGAGCTGAGATGATAAAAACCCTAGGCTATTTCTGGCCAGCGTAATATAAGTAAATTTTTTTTTTTTTTTTGGTAGGCTACGGTCTGGACACACGCTGTCTGTTCCGTCTGGGGCGACCAAGAGACAATGCGTGGCCTCATAACCTAACTCCTCCCTATCGTTATTGAGCCGGCCACTGGTACCGAATCCTTGACGTCCATGGCCAGCACGGCAGATAAATTTCTTAAAGCTCATGGCCATCAGTATGACTTACATTAACTGAGAATAAGAATATCTCAGCTATTAATTTATTTAAAACAGAATTAACGCTATTATGGTAAATAATGTCTCACATTTAATTAATATTGTGGTTTTCCTGTACATATTTAAATGGTATCATTATACAATCTATGGTATTATGTACTTTGAAAAATATAATAAATATTTTTAATTGGAAAATACAGTAAATATTTTTCTGTGGCAACATTTATGAAATATAAAGTAAACATTGTTATATGTGTTGAATTTGTTTATCAAAAACGTAGGTTCAGTTGAATTGAATAGCTGGTATAATTAATTGGGTGGTGGGAATTCATTTTGCAACCTAATTAGAATAAAAACTTTTGACAGGAAAAACAAAGTTATAATAATTACAATGACAGAGAGTCATTGTAATTATTTAATAGTAATTATTTTCAAGTATTTTTAGTTCTACGCTAGAGATTGTCGTATCTCATTAAAGGGATGCCTTTATACAGTTCAAACTGTATATGGTCCACAGTGGACACACACGGCCTTCTTAATATGGAGAAGATGAAGAAGAAATAGAGCTTAAGACTTGTTGTTTTTTTGAACCAGTTCCTAATTTAGTAATGCCGAGAATTTCTTAAAGAAATCTGACGATGACGGCGGAGAATAAAAAATCACAAATTTAAGATTAAGAAATGCAAACTTACGCTACTAAACATAACTGAGTCGCTACATTAATTAAAAATATATAAAAAGTATAATGCTAGTAATATTTCCGAGGACCCGAAGATAAAGCACTTCAAAATAATTTAAAACTCTGTAGTATCTTTATTATACCATGTGCCCCTTAATCTTGTAATTACACGGCATTTCAATACGTTAGGCGAAAAACCTGGCAATAGAACAGTGTGCCAACCCGTGTGGTTGGCGTGGAATATCAGGTAATTTTTCCTCCTATCATGGATAAGCGTTAGGTAGTAAGGTTAACTTTGATTCATTATTATCATCATCATCATCATTTCAGCCCATCGCCGTCCACTGCTGGACATAGGCCTCCCTCATGGTATGCCACAGAGTGCGGTTCTGTGCCGTCTGCATCCATCGACGCCCAGCAATTTTAACTAGATCGTCTGTCCACCTAGTGGGGGGACGTCCTACACTGCGTAACTTTGATTAGCTCTTAAAAAATAAAATAATAAAATAGGACAAAGCCTAGAATACCTCTTGATTACTTTTCCTAATAAATTCTGCGTCAGTTTTAAGGTAGGCGTCCCTCATGGCTCGCCTTAAGTCTGTAGTGAAGTGGGGGCTCTCAACTAAATACTGATGCAGGTGCGCCGCGCTGTATGTTGCTGCTGCGGATCCTGCATGCCCGTCATATACTGCGTAGAAACTTGTGGGTTCCGTCGTCTGAAACAGAGAGTCCTTCTTATCAGAATCGTATAAAATACAAAATATATATTAATTTAAATATAGACCCACTATATTTTATCATATGACATAAAATGATATCAACAAATGAAAACGAATAAGAATGTACTAAAAAAATGATTCATCATCATTATCTCAGGTCATACACCTGTGTCCTTTACCTGAATAATATGATGTAGGGGCTGAGAATAGATATTGAATCTGCTTATGTTTTAAGTTTTTCGTAGTACCATTTGTATACTAGTCGAATCAAAAATACAATTTGGTTACAATAAATCAATAACATTCCTGAGGAATAAAGACTATAAAATTGCTGATCTCGAAATGTAATCTTATGTAATACAGCGACTGTTATCGTATTTTCCCGTCGAGAAATTATATCAATTGTAACAATAGTATTGTCTAATTGTGAGACTTATACCCGGTATCACCAACGTCACCTACATTTTAGATAACACCTAAGGCAGTAATTAACTGATGTGATGTATCATTCATTCATTGTTTAAGTTAATGATAAAAAGGATAATAGTAGTTTAAAAATACAGTGGAAAATCGATTATCCGGCCTTCAGTTATACGGATTCGCGATTATCCGGACTACTTACTACTACTACTACTAAATTGTGGTAGGGCCACACTGTTGATAGTTCTCTATCTACAGCCGCAGGCAGGCCCGACCGGGGTGGTACCACACTCTCGCAGAATATCGACGTATGAATGGTGGCTTTTGCCGCTGTGCTTCGTTCGGTGAGCGAGAGAGCCGGAGCCTAACTTTCCGGGTGTGTTTTCGTGTGGTGGGTTCTGGTGATGCTTGAAATTTACGGTGGTAAGGTCTTGGTTGGGGCATTGGGCGTGAGGGGCTGATATGGGGTACAGGGAGACCCGGTGGGAATGGTCACCGCCGGCCACCTGCCGGTCAGCAGGGGACCCGAGCCCAGGACTATCCCCCCTGGGAGGCTGTCCCGCCAACCGGCGAAAATCCCGTTGCGGAGTCGTCGTGCCGGAGTGGGAAACCGGAGTGGAGCCCGACGACTACGGGCGGGGGGGCACCGGGGGCCCTTCCGTGCTTCGTGTCAGCTCCTCACAAAACCCACCCTCCAACCATGTACTATGCCCCGCACCTTTTTTTTTTGGCATCACCGGACCCCATTCCACGAAAGTACACTCCCTTCCTCTTCTTATACAAAACCCATGAAAACGAAACACAAAAAGAGAAGGTTTTACACGGCGGTCCCTCTATCCACATTTGACGTGGACTTTTGTAACATTAGGGGTTTACACAGCAATCTCGACGCCGTCCACCAACACCTCGAGACGGCGCGGCCTGCCTTGCTCTTTTTAACGGAGACGCAGATAAGTGCCCCGGATGATATTTCGTACCTAAATTATCCAGGCTACGAGTTGGAACACTCCTTCCACCGTAAAGCTGGGGTGTGCGTGTTCATCCGGGATGACATCTGTTGTCGCCGCCTTAGGGCCCTCGAGCATGGTGACCTATCAATTTTATGGTTACGCGTAGACTATGGAGGGTATACCCGCATCTACGCGTGCCTCTACAGGTCCCATGGCAGTGATTCAGGGTCAACTCAGTTATTCGAGAACGTTCAATGGGGGATTGGCGAAATATTGGAGCAGTGTCCATCAGCGGAGGTGGTGGTTCTTGGAGACTTTAATGCTCATCATAAAGAGTGGTTGGGGTCCCGAACCACTAACCTCTTGGGTAGGCATCTCTTCAATATGGTCTCTCACAACTGGTAACACAGCCCACCCGTGTTCCAGACATTAAGAGCCATGAGCCGTCTCTACTGGATCTTCTGCTGACTACACACCAGCACGGATACCGGGTAGTGGTCGAAGCTCCTCTTGGGTCATCTGACCACTGCTTGGTCCGTAGCAAAGCCCCAATTGCGAGGCCTAATCGCTCTAAAGCGACTGGGACTCGCAGAGTCTGGCAATATAAGTCAGCAGATTGGGATAGGCTTCGCGAGTTCTACGCATCCTACCCATGGAAGCAGCTTTGCTTCGCCTCTAGGGACCCTGGCATTTGTGCGGATTGCGTTACCGATACCGTTATTACGGGGATGGAATTATTCATCCCCAACACCAAAATACCGGTCGGTGGCCGCAGCCGGCCTTGGTTTAATAAAACCTGCAGGACGGCTGCACAGCAAAAGCAGTCCGCATACCAGGCCTGGAATAGGGCCCAAAACTGTCGGGACCCAAATGTCAGGGAGGAGAAGCGAAAGTTTAATGCTGCTTCCAGATCTAGTAAGAAGGCTATTGCCAGAGCCAAGGCGGAACATGTTGCCAGAATCGGCGAGCGATTGGAGAGCTATCCCGCCGGGAGTCGTGCATTCTGGTCGCTCGCCAAAGCTGCCCAAGGCAACTTCTGCCAGTCCAATCTCCCACCACTGCAGAAAAATGATGGCAGTCTAGCCCACAGTGCAAAGGAGAAGGCCAATCTTTTAGGTCAATTCTTTGCCTGTAACTCGACTTTGGACGCTGGAACCGCCACACCACCTATCATCCCGCGGTGTGAAAGCTCTCTGCCTAAAATCCGCATTACGCAGCGAGCGGTGAGGCGGGAGCTGCGGCTAATAGACGTACATAAGTCGAGCGGGCCGGATGGCATCCCTGCAGTGGTCCTGAAAACGTGCGCCCCCGAGTTGACCCCCGTCCTCACGCGCTTATACCGACTTTCCTATGATACTTGTAGGGTTCCATCTTCGTGGAAGGTAGCCCATGTCCACCCGATCCCGAAAAAGGGAGACCGGTCGGACCCGTCGAATTACAGGCCGATTGCGATTACATCCTTGCTCTCCAAGATAATGGAGAAAATAATCAACCATCAGCTTCTGCAGTACCTTGAGGATCATCAGCTGATCAGTGACCGCCAGTATGGGTTTCGTCATGGCCGGTCGGCTGGTGATCTTCTTGTGTACCTCACACACCGTTGGGCAGAGGCCTTGGAGGGCAAGGGTGAGGCGCTAGCGTTCAGCCTAGATATCGCGAAGGCGTTCGACAGGGTTTGGCACAGGGCCCTTCTATCGAAGCTACCATCATATGGAATCCCCGAGGGACTCTGTAATTGGATCACCAGTTTTTTGGATGGTCGGAGCATAAAAGTAGTCGTCGATGGCTCCTGCTCCGAGACCATGCCCATTAATGCTGGTGTACCACAAGGCTCGGTGCTCTCCCCGACGTTGTTTATTCTGCATATCAATGACATGCTCTCCATAGAGAGTATTCGTTGCTATGCGGATGACAGCACGGGTGACGAGCGATACACCGAGCATCAGAATGTCCCTCGGAGTATGTTACAGGAAAGACGGGCTCAACTTGTGTCTGAAGTCGAGCGCTCTCTAGGGCGGGCCTCAAAATGGGGTGAACGGAATTTAGTCCAGTTCAACCCCACTAAGACACAAGTTTGCGCGTTCACTGCGAAGAAGGACCCTTTTATCATGGCGCCTCAGTTCCAAGGAGTAACTCTCCAAATCTCCGAGAGTATTGGGATCCTCGGCGTCGAGCTATCGAACAAAGTCCAGTTTGGGAGTCATTTGGAGGACAAAGCCAAATTGGCAAGCAAAAAGTTGGGCGTGCTGAGCAGGGCCAGGCGGTACTTCACGCCGAGTCAACGTCTTGTGCTATATAAAGCACAAGTTCGTCCTCACATGGAGTACTGCTCTCATCTCTGGGCAGGCGCGCCTAAATATCAGCTAGACCCACTTGACTCCCTACAAAGGCGGGCAGTTCGAATCGTCGGTGATCCCAATCTCACGGACAGACTAGAGTCGCTGGAGCGGCGGAGAGACTTTGGGTCACTCTGTGTACTCTACCGGCTCTTTCACGGGGAGTGCTCTGAGGAACTGTTTGACTTGGTACCACCGTCACCATTTTACCACCGTACCACTCGACACCGTAGCAGGGTTCATTCATTTCACCTGGAAACGATATGGTCCTCGACCGTACGTTTTCAGCGATCATTTCTCCCACGTACATGCAAGATCTGGAATGAACTACCTGCTGCTGTGTTTCCCGAGCGCTATGACATGTCCTTCTTCAAACGAGGTTTAAGAAGAGCTCTTCCTTCACGGTAGGCAGCGGCCTGGCTGTACCCCTGGTGTTACTGGGTCCATGTGCAACAGCACTACTTACCATCAGGTGTGCTGTTTGCTCGTTTGTCACTGTAGACAATAAAAAAAAAAAAAAAAAAAAACCAATCGTAAATCAATCTAAGTACATTTATCAGAACTGGCATTACGCCCGAGCTTCGCGTGATCTATGTTCCACAAGTATCGTTACACTAACAAATTGAACTAAATTACGGACATATGTATGTACATGTTGGATTTCATAATTATTTAGTTTTAGAAAATATGTATGAAACTAGATAAATTGCATACGTTGTATGTTGGATTTTTTTATAAAACATTGATTTTTGATAAGTATATTTTGATAAGTTTACTTGTTATTTTTTATAGAACCTAACTGCCACATAACATATTATACGCAATATGTAGAAAAACAGATTTTGCTTCGTATATTGTATTAACTGGATTTTCGATTATCCGAATGCTTAACGACAACAATTAGTCCGGTTAATCGAGTTTCCACGGTATTATCATTACCAAAGACTTACCTCGATTCCAAATAAAGCTTCTAAATTTCCAATCTCCACATGTCTATCTTCCATTACTCGGCGGGAGTTCTTTGTGGCACATGAGACAGTCTTCAGGTCCCTTTGAGCGAGAGGCGGTGGAGGCGGCAAGGTGTCAAGGCGGGCGTTGTCCAAATACCGTAGACATACGTCGTTCACACGAGCCGTCACCGCTTGCATTAATCGGAGGGCTATGTACACTGAAACATATTAAAAAAAACATCACACATATGTACAAAAAAGGATTCATCTGTGTGTTCATCAGAAATCATGGCCTGATTATCTATTGAATAATTTTAATAAGCGGTTAAGACAGCACGCAACAAGACCATAATTATAATAGACCTAGGTACCAAATGGTACTAAAAGAATGAGATCGTTCGATCGTTTTAGTATCTAATTGTTTGGTTAATAATATTTGATTATTGTTATTAGCATTTCATTGGTCAGTTTTAATAGTTAAGGTAAAATGCTTAGATTTTATTAATTGAAAAGAATCTTGTGGAACGTGGAGCTTTGAGCTGCATAATTCAGAAATTGTGACACTTTATTGAAAAAAATAACTCATGATAATTAGTGATGAAATTTATTTTTGTATTATAACTGAAAAAAAAAAAATGATTACATGTTAAATTTTAAACTTGAATAACTGTTACAGAAATGAAATTACGAAAAAATCTTAGGATACCTTTTTAAGCGTTTAATTTCCTTCCGAAAAGTATGTATCATTCATCTTGATATTTCACTCATAAATGAGTTACAAAATTACAAAGTTGCAAATAAATTTCCGCATGTAATTTAAACGTAAAATAGATATTCACATTGAGCGACCTTTAAATATTAATATTACGAGCTCCAGTTTTTACAGGCTTCATTTTCCACTACTACGAAGATATATATAGTAATAATATATTTTATGAACCGATCTAATGTCTCACTGTTGGGTTCGGGTCTCCGCCATAATGCGCCAAACCGCGCTCGTCAAATGTGTTGGTATAGGGTTTTATTTAAAGTTTTCTTGCACAGACGCTATTTGCATATTATATCCCTCAATCGTCTTGTACGATACCCATGGGCAAGAGAAGGGGTGGTAAATTGTATTATTACTCCGTCACCACACGGAAAAAGAAGTGGAACCGCATTGTATTCTTAGGCCGTTATCACACGGAGAAACACATACGTAATTTACCTCCATATTAATCATAATCTTACACTTATTTCGATAACAGGCGACAAAATTTTGGTAACGAGCTATGAAGTATAAACATTGTTTGAACATGGATTTCAACACATTTTCCCTTGCGAGTATCAAATGAAGTAAAATGGGTTTAATAGTAACTATCTAGTAAAATTGTTATTTAAACCACTAAACAAGACAAAGCGTATTCCTTTATGATAGTAAGTGAAGCTCTCAAACCACTACATTATACTAAATCATTTAAACCTCAAGTAGATATATGAAGCAAGACATTCATGTTAAATACTTGTAGAATAAACCTTATTTGAAAGCAGATTAACGTAGTACTAACATTATTCAAAGGCAAACCGATAAAAACTCTGCCTTAGAGTGTGATCGACGTGAATGCATTTTTATGTTATTTTTTTGGGCAGGCTATGGTTCGGACAAGCGCTACCCGTTCCGTCCGGGACGACGGAAGGGCAGCGCGTGGCCTCATAACTTACTGGATTTCCTCCCCATCGCCATTGGCCGGCCACTGGTACCGCTGCCTTGCCATCCATAGCCAGCCCGGCGGGTTACCCTTCCGAGTGCCATACACCGTCGACACCCCAGCTAACTGCCGGGGCGTCGGCCTCACTCGGTCAGCTTCTCTGCGGGTGACGGACTGTTCCCTGTCACCCACGGCCTGTGTCCAGTCACTCACGGCCTCAGCTAGGGCGGCATCAGCCGTGAATGCATAGGATATTGACATACGATAATTATGACGAAGTTGTTCTCGTATAGAAACCTTAAAATTCCTTCGAAAATAGTCTAGTTTTAAAACATAATGATTTCTGATCTTTACGAAATCAATTGCAATAAAACTATTTTTACGGATTGTATCGCGTGTATTTGATTTTAAATAAATAACTAATACTGTAGCAGGTAGATATAAGTCTCTGTAATAACGATGACTTGTTGGACGTGAGACACTTTAGTCCTCTCGTGACCATGAACACTGTAAAGTTTTCGAAACGTCGAGAAATTAAAAATCAAATACAAACGCGATAGAATCCGTAAAAATATTATTATTGCAAATAATTTTAAGATAGATTGTATCCTGACGTGATTTAAAAATTAAAATTTACGCAAATTTTCATGTTGCTACCCCAAAACTTGAGTAAACGATTTCTCTGGGGGCAAGGTTCATAAATATGAATTCCCCGGCGATAGTAAAACATCGGACATCACATGGTTATTTTATAAGACAACAAGCAGCTTGGACAATACTGATACAAGCCACGAATAGAAAGAAAAACATACCAACCGCATATTTAATCACACTACTGAATGGAAGAAATTAGGTCAACCGTAACTAGTAATTTAATTTGAGCAGCAATTAGTTCTAGTATAGTTTTACGTATTGTGTCAGATGTACGGTATAAACGTCCTTTGGTTTTTGAGTCTGTCAGAGCATTAATGCAATGATAAGACAAGAAATGTTGCAATATTGCAACAACAAAATTGCATGGTCATGTTGAGATTTGTCTTCCTTTTTATTTATAACCGCTACTGTCATCTAATTTTATTTTATAGACGTTAAACTTGAAAATGTGTGGTAGCGGTTAGCTGTGTGGTAGCGGCTACGAATACTACCAACCCTTACTTTGCTCGTGGATGTCGTAAAAGACGACTAAGAGCTTTATAACGACCTGGGCTAACTCCATCTGATGCCGTTTGGTCAACAATTGCATTCCCAAGGAGGGTTGACGTCTAGCAGGCAGCCGGTCATAAAACTATTGCCAATAACTTTCATAATATGTACTATGAAAGAAGAGTACATATTGTATCGACCCCAAGTAATTGGGATAAGAGTAGGAGAATGATGATGAGACGTTAAACTTGAAAGTTTTTTCTTACAATTCTTTCAGTAAAACTAAGTAGATGTAATGATTTCTGATGTTAACACATTTGAAATATAACTATGTCTATCGCGTTTGTATTTGATTTTTTCCCGAAATTTCGAATACTTCAAATTTTGAATACGGGAGAACTGAACGTTGGTTCAGTTCTCCCGTGACTATGAACGCTGGAAGTATTCGAAACGTCGAGCAATTAAAAAGCGATAGAATCCGTAAAAATAATATAATTTCAAACTATATAGATGGGTACATCTATTCATTTAGTATTTCTTATGTCATCTTTATATATAATTATACACATAGTCACACATAGTCGCACCTTAATAACGATATCTACAAAAGCGTTATAGAGAGTAAAAACTACTAAGAATTCTTCTAGGTATTTTTATGGACAAATATTCATAGAGTGAATGAATCATTATATGATCGAATTCTTCAACGGAATTCCTAGTACGGAAATCAAGGGCGAATCTTATCATATTTGTGTGAAATAACACGATAATATCAATTAAGACAGGCGCCAGTTGCCTATCCATGTTTCTTAACGTCTATAAGATTACCAGTGAACCGGTTTTAGCGGGAACCGTATTGTCGGTTACCGATCAGGTCATTCGCTTCTAAAAAGCCAGGAGTCTATAATGTTAATATCAAGGTTTTGAAGAATTACAAAAATTATTTATTTATTTTCATTGAAATAACATACAATTTATCATGTTCAATTTTCTAAATAGCATGAAGTGTACGAAAATTGTAAATAAACCATTTTCATAGACCCTGGCGGACGCTTAAAATTAACGTATTACGTATTCGTCAACAATTACGTGCGTCTACCGAGTTATTCTGAACCACAAGCGATTATAGATTATGGTATATTATATCTATGGATCACACCCATTTTTATTGAGTATGTTTAAAAACTATATATTGTTATATCGCATTTATATTTGAACAATAATACTCGTGTATGCCAAATATTTCATCTCCATGTAGAGCCAAAAATAGGACCACTAAAGAATCCCTTACGAAATGCATTCAAAATTAATCGAACAAATATCCGGTACAAGTAATTGTATGTTATATTTTTAGACTACACCGATTGTAATGATCAGCTAGTGGCTGATGTAACACAATAAACAAAATGAGATTATATGATATCATATCTAAAGTCTTTGTCTAGATGCCCTAAACAATGAAAACATTACTCATCTATATATGGTACATAGGTTGTAAATGTCCCTCCAAAGATTACGTAATTACAAACAAAATAAGACTGCCAAATATTTCCTATGTATCGATATGTTTAGCGCTTAAAAATTGTTAAAATAATATAGTTAAACGCGTAATTACTTCGCAGAAAAAGATTACAAGCTTTTAAAATGCTGGAATTGTACGGATCGTCAAACCTTACAAAACTAAGTACAAAAAAAAAAAAATTTAACATAGCGAAATAAGTCCATTAAGTTAACAAATAAAAATAACAAAAGAGAGCGATAACATATGAAAAGAGAAGGAAAACACAAAAACCCTATACCAACTCGTTTAACCGGTGTGTCAGTTTCTCTCCTAGTGTGGAGAAGGCTTGAGAACAGCAGTGGGATACGTGCTGAGATGATGATTATCATGAAGTTAACAGATGCCTAGTTCGTCTAACAAGACCACCGTGGCGTGCCGTTACCACCAAGGTAACGGTGATGCTGAACTTATTTTTTTATGGCTTATGGTGGCAACCGTGAAGGCAGCACGTCTGGTGGTAAGTGTTACTACCGTCTATGAACCTATGAAATACCAAGGGTATAGCTGGGCCGCTGTCTATCAATAGAAACCCTAAACCCACCCAGTTGGGCTTCCGGCTCTCTCGTCGTCGATTTTCTGCGAGAGTGTGGTACTACTACCCCGGACGGACCGGCCCGCAGCTGTAAACAGGAAATTGTTAACAGCGTGGTCCTACCACTAAAATTTCTTATTCCCCTTTAATTTAAGTTTTGAATCATTTTGTATGAGCCCGGGATGGTAGCGCCTAAGGTCCATACCTAGTCCACGATGATCTGTTACCTAATCCCACGTTATTATTGCCTTAGACGCACATATTTACATGTGTTAAAACCGCTACAGTAAACATTTTATGATACTATAAATTTTAATAATAAATAATATTTCTATTGCAGCAGTCACACATTACGAAGGAATTGCTTCAGAGATGCTAAGGAAGGCACGTAACTAAATGTATTAATTGTCTTATTGTATCACCTTAGCACGACAACAGATTATAAATATGAGGTAATACAGTATGCAGCTCTGACAGCGCAAGCTTTACTATATCCCACGCATATTGCATATTATCGCCCAAATTGGCGAGCATTATCGAAATACGGTCAGTAGGTTGATTGGTGTGAGTCCAAGACATTTGTTTTTTGTTTAAATTTCTATAGTTAAACACATACATACATACATACATGTCATCACGCCATATCCCTTGCAGGGTAGGCAGAGAGAACAGAGTGCCAGAGAACTCTATCTCTGCATACTTCACTCACTTCCTCAACATTCATAATTCTCTTCATACACGCTCGCCGGTTTCGGAGACTCTTGACTCCACCTTCCTTCAGTACCTGACCGATCTGGTCTAGGTAGGTTAGTCTCGGTCTCCCTCGGTACCTACATCCTTCCACTTTCGCATTGTATATCTTCTTAACCAGACGTTCGTTCGGCATTCTCTCCACATGTCCGAACCATCGGAGCATTCCCTTTCGCATCTTTACACCAATACTCTCTTTCATACCTACTCGCTCTCTTACGTCGTAAGAGAGATAGTTAAATATAGTTAAGTCTTAGTCTCTATAGTTAAATCTTTGCATAATCGCTGCTTTGGGAGTTATAACATAGGGCGACGCACCTGCTTCGTCTGATTTATATCCAAATTCATTAGGTGTCTTTTTCGATGCTACTCGCACCTCGTCCAATATTATTCGCCGAAGCGGGGTCATCAGCGTCGGCGGACATTGTCTGAAATCGAGAAACGACAATATTTAGCATAATTATTATAATTATATTATAATCTATTAAAAATGTGGATCAAAATTTAATATCTTATAGGGTAGATATAAATTTCTGTAATATCAATGACATATTGGACGCAAGGAAGGACTTTCCGTGTGGTGACGGAGTAGGAATACAATTCACCACCCCCTATCTTACTCGTGGGTGACCGTAAGAGACGACTAAGGGATATAAAATGCATATAACATCTTGGTAGGTTAATTTCCCTCCCATTACGGAGGAGGCCCGAGCCCAACAGTGGGACATACATGGGCTGTAATGATGATGATTGGGCGTAAGACACCTTAGTCCTCCCGTGACCATGATCACTGTAAAGTGTTGGAAACGTCGGGAAATTAAAAATCAAATACAAACGCGATAGAATTCGTAAAAGTAGTTTTATTTCAAATGTGTAACACGCGCGTAAACATTAAAAATCATTATAATTATAATTAGCTCAAAGGCCAATTTTTTTATCTAGTTACTATAGCGATTTTGGTTTCATCAAGAGATCTAGATCACCATATATACGTGGTCTAAAAAGTTTAAACACTACTCGGTTCAGTTGTATAGTTATGGGGTTGCTGTGATCGTTCATTCGAACTCATGATCAATGCACAGTTCCTTTGACTCGCTTTTCTTATTTTTGGTTTAGACAATTAAACCTACGAACATACCTACACGTAACCCGGCTGTCCATAGTAACAAATAACAAATAAGCAAGTTATATTGGGACCCCAAAATATAGAAACGATGCGCCTGTTTTCCACCTTGATTTTGAATCTTGATCTCATGACGGTCCTTCCCACGAACCTAAGCACAAAAGTAGAAAAAGTTGTCAAGTCAATAAATTCATATTTTTTTTATTTGATAACGGAAGAAATATAATAAAAATTTTTTTCGATTTTTTTTTTTGTAGTGGGCTATGGTGTGGTCACGCTCCGTCAAGTCGGTCCGGGGCGACGGAAGAGGCGGCGCGCGACCCCATAGACCCACCCTGCAATGGGCCTCTTCTTGCCGTGCAAGCGGGCCACCGGCATCCGATCTTCGTCTTTGGTGGCTAAATTTAATAAGCCTACCCTAATTTCCCTATGGATATTGTAAAAGACCACTAAAAGATGTTATCAGATAACATGGCTGTAAGAAAAGAAATTATTCTTGTGGTGAGTAAGAATACTATTTACCAACCACTTTCTTGTGTCGTTAAAGATGACTAACGAATATAATATGTGTGTAGTTGACATATATGCTAGAGAAGGAAAACTTGAAATAAGACCCTATATCAACACGATTGACTGTGTGTAGAAGAGATGCGAATGTTGATATGGATGTGCGGTGTGACGAGAATAAAGTTTAAAAGTTGCGCCAGCGACCGTTAAGCTTAGCGCTTAGCGTGGTATGGACATGTGATGAGACGGGATAAAAGTAATGTTGTGAGAAAAGTCTTAAATATGAATGTTAAAGGCTTTAGGGTCGGGGAAAGACCAAAGAAAATATGGATGCACTTTGGGAAACATGACATAGATAGACAAGGAGTGATCACTGATAGGGTAGTATGGAAGGAGAGAACATATTGCGTCAACCCCAAATAATTGCAATAAGAGCAGAGTGATGATGAAGAACAACACGATTGACCAGCAAGGTATATAATATGTATATAGTAGGTCAATTTCCTACCTGTTGTGAAGAAAGATGATGATGAAGGAAAGGTATATCAAAATAAAACACTATGCCAAGTCGTTTAGACAGCATGGGATAGAAGGCTATTTATACTTCTACATATTATGATGGAAGCCCATGCCCTATAGTATATGGACAAACATATGCGAGATTCTAATAAAATTCTAAACATTCAGTAACACAGTATTAATGCAGACCATGAAGCCGATGTATTTCAATGTCAAACCTGTGTATATTACTATAAATATAATTAAAATTACTATTTAAAAATTCAACAACATTAATGCAATTAAACAACAATGACTAAACGTAGGTGTGACCTCAAGCGTCACGTACACATATACACTTATGTATGTGTTTGTGAGTTCTTCAGAGTTTTTAGAGGCAGTTTCAAATACGCCGCTAACACGTAATATTACTTCTAATTAGCAATTTTTTTTTTGTTGTAATAGTATAAATATTGAAATTTGCTACTTTAAAATGTAACTAATTATGTTTGCTGCTTGGCTCGTATAAATGTAGAACTTGAAAGATTTTATCCCCCTTTTTTTTTACGGTGTACTATGGATGCGTCTCGCCCCGCCGAATCGGTCCGGGGTGACGGAAGAGGCGGCGCGTGATCCCATAGACCCACCGTGCAACTCCTCTCTTCGCCGTGCGAGCGGGCCACCGGTACCCGATCTTTGTCTTCAGTGGCCCGCCCGGCAAGATTTTTTATACCTTGGATACAGTATATTTTTCGGGATGAAAGTTTAAATCCCGTATCTGCTTTTCTACCCTAAGAGAATAATATTTTTCTTGGATGAAAGGTTGGTTACCCTGCTGACTTTTCTGTATGACTGACAATTGTATACGTAATCGCAATACGATCGATTTAGTGGTTAAAGCGTGAAAGCTTAACAAACAAACCAACAGACTTACATTCGCATTAATTAAAATTTACCTTCATGCAGTAAAGCGCCAAGTCGATAGAATATAATATTTATTTCCAATTTACCAACTCTACTTAATTTGCACTCATTGTTGTCTACACAGCATCCACAGGAAGGAAATTTAATATTAATTAAATACGTGAAAACAAATTGCAGACTATTTCAGACATAAATTACCTATGTATGAATGTTCTTACTTTAGCAATAATAATTAAAGCTAGATGTCACACCTTAGGGGCCGTTCATAAATTACGTAAGTGATTTTGATGAATGATTTGGCCAAACCGTAAGACATCATAAGATTGCAACTACTCCCCCCTGCCCCTTAATAAGTTTTTTTGTAAGATAAGGCCCTATTGATCAAATATAACCGTTTATTCTGAAAATATCTTTTATTAATATCTTACGTAATGTCAGGTTCACTAATGCCTATAGTAAGAAGTTATAATATTCAGTCAATCCCCCTCCCCCACCCACGCAAACGTCTTACATAATTTATAATTGGCCCCTTACGTTATGAAAAGTTTCGATAATTTGATGATGTGTGTATGATAATTGATAAGACAAGCACAGACTTCAATGAGCAAATTGTGACGTCAATGGAATTAAAATCAATAAACAGGATGGATGAAACGATATCGTTTCGTTGCTGACACGATCTTTATACATATGTAGGTATACAAAATATTACAACTCGTTTAACCACTTATAATAATCACCAGTTCGGCTCGCCATTTCAAACGCATTGTATTTTCTATCGATCACTAGTATTTAAATCGACGCCTCGGATCCGTGACCAATGTGACCATCCTACGTTTTACTTACGTTACGTTATGCTTTATCCGTTATTATCCTACGTTATGCGTTTAACTGTAATATTTTGAATGTATTTAAAAAAGAAGGAGAGAGTTCTCAATATTTTTAAACGTATTTAAAAAAAGGAGGATAGAGTTATCCATTCAATATTTATTTTTTTATGCCTAATATTTATATATCTTCGTATGGCGACGGGATAAGAATACAATATCACCACCTCCTAGTTGTCTGCGGGAGTCGTTAAAATCGACTAAAAATCTCACCAGGATATTGAGTTTTCTCTTGGAAACATGTTCAACTCAATGCGATTGCCAACCGGCCTGTCAGGCGTGGCGATTACGGCACACTATCCCCAGAATGATGATGATGACATTTATGTTTACTGGTCATAGTCACACGCAATACAATTCTCAATAACAGATAGTGTAAACAAGAAAAAAATATTTTTCAGAACTTTGAACGGCAACTTGAAGGATTAACGAACAAACAATCCTAGAGTTTATTTAATAATAGTGATGTTGATTTAGATTACGCGAAATTTCACCATTATATATATACGCAACGTGTATATACATATACATTAAATTTTAGTGGCTTTGCTCGTGTGGACTTCGCAATCTGCGTAGCTCGACTGTGTCTGTTGAAATATAAAATTCTTGGTTTTATTTTTTTATTTTTTTGTTAAAAATTAGGCCAATGCTTGACTACCTACCTACCTTCTATTTAATGGAAAGTGTAAATGTAATTTTAAATTGTAAAGCGCATCGGCTGTGTAAGTATATAAAATCGTATCCTTTGACGATAGCTAAATCAAAATCCGACGTGAACAGAAATACCGGTATATTTTTTTATCAAAACCATTCAATAAAAAATTAATAGAAGACCATATATTATTAGATTTTTAATTACTATTTGTGGATTTAGCATTTAACTCATCATCGTCATCATCTTGCTCTTATCGCCAAATTGACGCAATATGTCCTCTCTTCTACATACATCGCTATAAGACGTCATCTAGGTGATTACTCCCTGTCTATCTGTGTAATGCTTGTCGCAGTACATCCATATTTTTTAACTTACCCCTAAAGGCTTCAACATTTAGATTTAAAACTTTCCCTTACATTACTACCATCCAATCTCGTCATATAACCGTACTACGTATTTTTTTTCTCCACCTCAAGGCGATAGAACATCAACATCATCATCTCAGTTCATATATGTCCCACTGTTCGGCTCGAGCCTCCTCCATGACGGGAGGTAAATTGACCTGCTATACCACGCTGTTCAGACGTTTTGGTATAGAGTTTAGTTTCAAGTTGTCCATCTCTGGCGTAGATGTTATATGCGTTTTATATCCCTTAGTTGTCTCTTACGGTCACCCACGGGTAAGATAAAGGGTGGTGAATTATATTCTCACTCCGTCACCACACGCAATGGTGATTGATACTTGATAGAAAGATTGATTGAAGACACTGCGCCCCTCCAAATAGTCCGCCACCAGCCGCCTCAGGTACAAGGGCACCCCATGAAATCGGAGCGCCTCCCTGATGCAGCTGAATGGCAGACTATTGAATGCGTTGGCGATGTCCAGCGACATCGCCAACAGCACTCCCCCGCCGGTGACAGCCTCCGCGGCCGTCTGCCTCAGTCGTAGCAGGGCCCCGATGGTCGAACGCCCCCTTCTAAAACCGAATTGAGCGTCCGACAGATCGGGTCCCACCTCTTCCAGGTGCTGGACGATGCGGGCAGCGAGGATGCGCTCCAGCAGCTTACCCACATCGTCGAGGAGCACGATGGGCCTGTAGGCCGACGGCGAATCCGGGGGCCGTCCCGGCTTTGGCAGGAGAACCAACCTCCCCTCCTTCCAGCACTCAGGGAACCGTCCAGACGCCAAACAGGCGTTGTACAGCTGCCTGAGGCGAGGCTCGAGGTGCTCGAGGAGCGACGTCAGCACCCGGACTGGTATTCCGTCCGGGCCGGGGGCCGTGGTCGCGGAGCGAATCCGCGCCACAGCTGCTCCCACTTCCGTCTCCGTCACGGGCGGAACACTCTCGTCGTCAGCCTCCCGGTCTTGTTCTGGCGAGGCCATGACCGGGGGCATCCCTATCTTACCTGTGGTTGTCGTAAAGACAAGTAAAGGATATAAAATGCATATAAAACCTGTGCAAGAAAAGGAAGACTCGGAGTAAAGCACAGGGCTTTAACTACACACTACCTCCTCTGACCGGATCAATTTTGCGTTCATTTAGGAGGATGTTCGGGCTAAGTATTATGGAATATATGAGCTTAAACGATGACAATGATGAAATGTCTTTAAAATCAACAATTTTATTATATCTGGTTATAATTTTTGATTTCATCTTTTAGCATAATACAAAATCATCAAAATTCATCCAAATCACGTAACACAATCCAGTTAGTTTGGTTATAGATGGAGAGAACATATAAGAGACACATTCAATCAGATAGATATCCGACACAATGGTCATATCAAGCGTCGAAATACAACCACACTTTTTTTTTGTGTTGTGTCTTTTAGTAGTTACCCGCAGATGGCTTTCACAGCTTAACCCGGACTATGGCTGATCGCTGAAGGCTCTCAACCCAGGCCGAAATACAACCATATGATAAAATACGTATTAACAATTAATGCAATATACAAAAGGGGCTCAGGTGGCCTGTGAGCAACCTAAATTTTGACTGCCGGTGTAAAATATTGCTGGTGTTTAATCCCTGCGATTGTATATAAAATATATATACTAAACGCCTAACTCTACCTAGCTAAATTACTAAAAATGTTGGGTTGAGAGCTTACAGTGCTCACTCATAGTCCAGACTAAGCTTTGAACGCCATCTGCAGCTAACAGCTAAAAGACACGATAAGAAAAATACTAAACATGATGACGATGTAAGTGTGTGAAAAAAACTCAGTCATGTTCACTCAAGTTGAGGGACGAATAAACAAGTGGCGTTGTTAAGGTCAGCACCGACATTCTATTCATAATAACAATACCTATATAAAAAAAAACGTTTTAAGCTCTATATATATAATAGAGCTTAAAACGTTTTTTTTTTCATCATAAAAACTATCACCTTTAATTTTTAGATATTGTGTTCTAAATTTAGATGTTGGGTTTACATTTTATAATATTGCCTACAATTGCTACCAACCCTAACATTGTTCGGAGGTGTCGTAATAGCTTAGCATCGTGGAAGAGATCTGTACCCAATAGTAGGACTTAGGAGTCGAAGAAAAGATACACACACAGATAAACTAATATATACAGAAATTGCATAAATAAAATGGTTCAATTGAGGTATTATAAAATGTTTACGGAACTCTAAATTAATTTTATTATGTATTGATAGCACGGAAACGACCGTGAGTTTCAGAGGAAGACCGACAAAGATTCAATTACCGATATATTTATTTTTAATATACGCGATTACGTGTTCGAAAAAGTGAATCATAAAATTAGTTGCTTCATTCAATATGTATCAATGACGAGTATCGTGCACCATAATCGTACATTTCACACGAAATTGTTTATACTTATTATCTTTTTCTAAGGAAATAATCCTTGTATTGCGACCGACTTTACAAACATATAACGCAGACATATTACACCTAGACTCAGAACAACAGTTTGTGGATGGCACATAGTACCTATTGTCGAACCCAGAGCACTGGCAAGGATGTTCGGTATCTTAATCTTAAGATTAAAAATTGCCAATTTTATGCAGAGATTTAATCGTATTTAATCCTTAATAAAAACATAGTTATTAAATTGGTAAAAAATTAATTGGGGGGCATAGTCCGGAGCGTGCTCGTTCGCGTCCCCTGCCAGTCTAATTAGACTGCTAATCCGGCTCGAAATGCGTACCGCAATGCGGGTTAGGGCGTCCCCCGGAGGCGACGCGTACCGACCCGCCCCCGTCGGTACGAACATCGGCAGTTGCGGCGATGGGGGCCGCCACCCATCACGCCTTGCCCAGTTAGGCGAGTCGAGGAGAACGGAGTGCCGGGTGGGCACGTGGAATGTAAGAGGTTGTGTGGAAGGTAAGTTGCACGAGCTGATATCCGTCATGGCGGACAAACAGCTAGACGTGCTCTGTGTAACAGAGACCAAGCGAAGGGGCAGCGACGCCTGCGATCTTCCTGGTGGCGGGATGGCTCTGTGGTCTGGTGTACCACAGAGCGATCGAGCCAGCATGGGGGTAGGAGTGCTGTTGTCCTCTCGCTTGGCCTCAGGTGTGAAGGATTACGGAATGTATGATCCCAGACTTCTCTGGGTCCGTATAAAACTAGGTGTCACCAAGGTATTCATGGTTGTAGCATATGCTCCCGTAGGATCCTCGGTGGCATCAGACCTAGAATTATATTCTCACTCCGTCACCACACGCAATGGTGATTGATACTTGATAGAAAGATTCTATAGAAACTCACCGAGGAATGAAAGAAAATTAACACATGTGGGCTTTGAACTCGCATCTATTGCCAATATTTTCTTAACCAATTAAGCTAATGAGAAAGTTATGTACAGCAAAAATTAACTATTCACATATTCATTTTCGCAGACGCCACGTTTTACAACGTCATCTATCTGTAGTAAACATTGAATAAACAGTTTAAATCTTGATTGAAGTAAGTATTTCAAAGATAATTTTACACATATTTTGTCCAAAAAACGTAATGTTCATATTAATTAGTGCAACTACACATTTAGTATACTATGATGAAACTACGCAGACTTGAGCCTTTGAGGATATTAAGTCGAATGATCCATAGAATATAGGTATGTAAATAAACTAAGCTAAGGTAAACAGATAGTGGACAACTACCCGCAATAATGTTAACTTAAAGGCAATCGAATGCGCCGAATTATCTATCCGGATATAGTATATGATAAGGCCAGAACAACTCGATTAGTATCTTACAATTATACTGTTATCTGCTTCCAAATAATGCCAATCAAAAGTCGACATTAATATAGAGAAGAATAAGTAAGTATAACTCTTTTTTTGCGGTGGGCTATGGACATGGTCGCACTCCGCCAAATCGGTCCGGGCCGACAGAAAAGGCGGCGCGCAACCCCATAAACCCACCCTGCAAACACCTCTCTTCACCGGTACCCGATCTTTGCCTTCGGTGGCCCGCCTGGCGAAGAAAAAGACTTGCGGGTAAAATAGCAACCTGGACTCTGATTCTGGATCCTGGAACTGGATTCCTCTATAGATTTAGTAGTGACTGAAGAAACGGCAACCCAATCAATTAAACATGTCAATAGTTCCTCTATGCCATATTTCAATCTAATATTTTACATCGTATAATTCATAATTAATTATGTAATACGCTACATTTATAAATAGAGGGACATGAAAAAAAAAATGTGGCGTTCATTGGCTATCCATATCATATAACTAATGCTCTCACTAAACGCAACAGAAAGCAAGGTTAATTTAAACTCCTTGACTCAGTCCGACAATTAGTTTTATTTATATTGACTTCGTAATAATTTTCTACATTAACTAAGCACCTCCGTTATAATCAGTAGGTATAGTCCATTCTAAACGTTAGTTAAATATTTAAAAATAATTCTCTATGTAGGCTTTATTGAATACTAAAAAATATCTTTATCATCCCTACGGTGGAGAATAAGAATACAATTCAATAATCCCTATCTTACCTTTTTTTTTTTTTTTATTGGTGGGCTATGGGTGCGTCTCGCCCCGCTGAATCGGTCCGGGGTGACGGAAAGGCGGCGCGTGACCCCATAGACCCACCGTAAAACCTTCTCTCTTCGCCGTGCGAGCGGACCACCGGTACTCGATTTTAACTTCGGTGGCCCGCCCGGCGGTTTACCCTCGCGGGTTCCTCTCGTCGACGCCCCGACAGATTTCGCCGTCGGGGCGTCGCCCTCACGCGGTGGCCTCACGTCGGGTGACCGGACAATTCCCCGGTCCGATCACCCGAGGCCTCGGTTAGGGCGGCATCAGGCGCAGGTATTCGCGCCTGCGCCGCCCCGGCCGCTGACGGCGGCCCGGGTCGCGGGATTCCTCCCGGACTCGTTCCGCCGCCTCCTTCTGCGAGATGACAGCCTCGCAGAAGGCGGCGACCGCGTCCCAGTTCCTGACGCTGTCGACCATCGCTCTCGCGACAGCCGGCAGCGTCAGGTCGGCACCGATAACAGCGACGAGGTCACGGCGCTGCCGGTCAAAGCCCGGACACGCCTCCAGCGTGTGTTGCGCCGTGTCCTCGTCACTGCTGCAATGGTGGCAGAACGAAGTCCACTCCCTACACGCGACCGTGTGCAGGTAAAAGCCGAAGCATCCGTGCCCCGACAACACCTGCACCAGTCGAAAGGAGAGCACTCCGTGCCGCCGCTCCATCCACTCCATCAATACGGGCCGGAGAGCCTCGACGGTGACGACACCGTGTCTAGGCCTCTCCAGCCGCGTAGCCCAACGGGCGATGACGTCTCGGCGGGCGTCCTCGCGCCAGGTGGCTATCTCGCTCAGCGATGGGGAGCCACCTTCGTCGCGCAGTGAGGTCACCCGCCGGTAGAGGTCGGAGAGCATCTCCGCCTCTAGGTCCCACGGGGGTGTCCCGGCCAGTAGGCATGCCGCCTCGGTCGATACCGTGCGGTACCCGCGAATGGCTCTGACCGCCATGACTCTCTGGGGTCTCCACAGAACAGCCCTGAGCTGGACGTTCAGAGCCCTCGCCCACACGGGTGCGCCGTACATGGCCATAGAACGGATCACCCCCGCATACAGCCGTCGGCCCTCAAAGCTGGGTCCGCCCACGTTCGGCATGAGCCGCGAAAGGGCGGACGCCGCGCCGACCAGCCGGGGAGCAATTCGGCGAAAATGCTCCCGGAACCACCATCGCCCGTCGAGCACCAGACCCAAGTACTTCATATGGGCCTGGATGCTGATGTGGACGGAGTTGACGACTAGCGAGACGCCGATTGGCGGCCTTACGCGTGGCCCATGGAACAATAGGGCCTCCGTCTTATTTAGGGCCACCCTGAGCCCCAGCGCCTCGATTCGCCCGACCATCTCCTCGGTGCCGAGAGTGGCCAGGCTCGCCGCCTCTTCGAGTGTCCTGCCCCGGGCTGTGACGAGCGTATCGTCAGCGTAGCATATCACGCTCAGCCCGGGGGGGAGACTCCCTCTCAACGCCCAGTCGTACCCGATGTCCCACAGAGTCGGCCCCAGAACCGACCCCTGTGGAACGCCGCACGACATGGACGTCCGCACAATGTCCCCTGCGGGACTCGCGCAGAGGACACTGCGCCCCTCCAAATAGTCCGCCACCAGCCGCCTCAGGTACAAGGGCACCCCATGAAATCGGAGCGCCTCCCTGATGCAGCTGAATGGCAGACTATTGAATGCGTTGGCGATGTCCAGCGACATCGCCAACAGCACTCCCCCGCCGGTGACAGCCTCCGCGGCCGTCTGCCTCAGTCGTAGCAGGGCCCCGATGGTCGAACGCCCCCTTCTAAAACCGAATTGAGCGTCCGACAGATCGGGTCCCACCTCTTCCAGGTGCTGGACGATGCGGGCAGCGAGGATGCGCTCCAGCAGCTTACCCACATCGTCGAGGAGCACGATGGGCCTGTAGGCCGACGGCGAATCCGGGGGCCGTCCCGGCTTTGGCAGGAGAACCAACCTCCCCTCCTTCCAGCACTCAGGGAACCGTCCAGACGCCAAACAGGCGTTGTACAGCTGCCTGAGGCGAGGCTCGAGGTGCTCGAGGAGCGACGTCAGCACCCGGACTGGTATTCCGTCCGGGCCGGGGGCCGTGGTCGCGGAGCGAATCCGCGCCACAGCTGCTCCCACTTCCGTCTCCGTCACGGGCGGAACACTCTCGTCGTCAGCCTCCCGGTCTTGTTCTGGCGAGGCCATGACCGGGGGCATCCCTATCTTACCTGTGGTTGTCGTAAAGACAAGTAAAGGATATAAAATGCATATAAAACCTGTGCAAGAAAAGGAAGACTCGGAGTAAAGCACAGGGCTTTAACTACACACTACCTCCTCTGACCGGATCAATTTTGCGTTCATTTAGGAGGATGTTCGGGCTAAGTATTATGGAATATATGAGCTTAAACGATGACAATGATGAAATGTCTTTAAAATCAACAATTTTATTATATCTGGTTATAATTTTTGATTTCATCTTTTAGCATAATACAAAATCATCAAAATTCATCCAAATCACGTAACACAATCCAGTTAGTTTGGTTATAGATGGAGAGAACATATAAGAGACACATTCAATCAGATAGATATCCGACACAATGGTCATATCAAGCGTCGAAATACAACCACACTTTTTTTTTGTGTTGTGTCTTTTAGTAGTTACCCGCAGATGGCTTTCACAGCTTAACCCGGACTATGGCTGATCGCTGAAGGCTCTCAACCCAGGCCGAAATACAACCATATGATAAAATACGTATTAACAATTAATGCAATATACAAAAGGGGCTCAGGTGGCCTGTGAGCAACCTAAATTTTGACTGCCGGTGTAAAATATTGCTGGTGTTTAATCCCTGCGATTGTATATAAAATATATATACTAAACGCCTAACTCTACCTAGCTAAATTACTAAAAATGTTGGGTTGAGAGCTTACAGTGCTCACTCATAGTCCAGACTAAGCTTTGAACGCCATCTGCAGCTAACAGCTAAAAGACACGATAAGAAAAATACTAAACATGATGACGATGTAAGTGTGTGAAAAAAACTCAGTCATGTTCACTCAAGTTGAGGGACGAATAAACAAGTGGCGTTGTTAAGGTCAGCACCGACATTCTATTCATAATAACAATACCTATATAAAAAAAAACGTTTTAAGCTCTATATATATAATAGAGCTTAAAACGTTTTTTTTTTCATCATAAAAACTATCACCTTTAATTTTTAGATATTGTGTTCTAAATTTAGATGTTGGGTTTACATTTTATAATATTGCCTACAATTGCTACCAACCCTAACATTGTTCGGAGGTGTCGTAATAGCTTAGCATCGTGGAAGAGATCTGTACCCAATAGTAGGACTTAGGAGTCGAAGAAAAGATACACACACAGATAAACTAATATATACAGAAATTGCATAAATAAAATGGTTCAATTGAGGTATTATAAAATGTTTACGGAACTCTAAATTAATTTTATTATGTATTGATAGCACGGAAACGACCGTGAGTTTCAGAGGAAGACCGACAAAGATTCAATTACCGATATATTTATTTTTAATATACGCGATTACGTGTTCGAAAAAGTGAATCATAAAATTAGTTGCTTCATTCAATATGTATCAATGACGAGTATCGTGCACCATAATCGTACATTTCACACGAAATTGTTTATACTTATTATCTTTTTCTAAGGAAATAATCCTTGTATTGCGACCGACTTTACAAACATATAACGCAGACATATTACACCTAGACTCAGAACAACAGTTTGTGGATGGCACATAGTACCTATTGTCGAACCCAGAGCACTGGCAAGGATGTTCGGTATCTTAATCTTAAGATTAAAAATTGCCAATTTTATGCAGAGATTTAATCGTATTTAATCCTTAATAAAAACATAGTTATTAAATTGGTAAAAAATTAATTGGGGGGCATAGTCCGGAGCGTGCTCGTTCGCGTCCCCTGCCAGTCTAATTAGACTGCTAATCCGGCTCGAAATGCGTACCGCAATGCGGGTTAGGGCGTCCCCCGGAGGCGACGCGTACCGACCCGCCCCCGTCGGTACGAACATCGGCAGTTGCGGCGATGGGGGCCGCCACCCATCACGCCTTGCCCAGTTAGGCGAGTCGAGGAGAACGGAGTGCCGGGTGGGCACGTGGAATGTAAGAGGTTGTGTGGAAGGTAAGTTGCACGAGCTGATATCCGTCATGGCGGACAAACAGCTAGACGTGCTCTGTGTAACAGAGACCAAGCGAAGGGGCAGCGACGCCTGCGATCTTCCTGGTGGCGGGATGGCTCTGTGGTCTGGTGTACCACAGAGCGATCGAGCCAGCATGGGGGTAGGAGTGCTGTTGTCCTCTCGCTTGGCCTCAGGTGTGAAGGATTACGGAATGTATGATCCCAGACTTCTCTGGGTCCGTATAAAACTAGGTGTCACCAAGGTATTCATGGTTGTAGCATATGCTCCCGTAGGATCCTCGGTGGCATCAGACCTAGAGAAGTTTTGGGACAATGTTAGGGAAGTTCTGGATATGGCAGAAACCAGTGAACGCGTGATTGTATGCGGAGATTTGAACGGATGGGTGGGGACCAAGCGTCCCGACTATGAGGACGTACTTGGTCCATTTGGTGATAAGAGAGTGAACGACGCAGGTAGGCTCATAGCGGATGTATGCATGGAGAGAAACCTTATTGTGTCAAACACATTTTTCCAACATAAGGACATCCATATGTATACATGGAGAAGGAATGAACAGAAAAGCATAATAGATTTAATTTTGGTAGACAGTCGCCTCCGAAGCAAAATATTGGACGCAAGAGCCTACAGGGGCCCCACAGTCGACACGGACCACTATCTCGTTATTGCGAGATTTAGTGGTCTGTTCAGAAAGTGGAGGCACTGGCGAGAGCGTGTCCACTTCGGAGGGCTTGAAAGAATAAAGGTTGAAAGGTTGCAAGAAGAGTGTGTAAGAGAAAAGTATGCAGAGGGTGTCCGAGAACGGCTGACGATGGCAAGCCAGCCGCAATCGGACATTGAAGAATGCTGGAGAGTATTGAAAGAGAGTATGGTAGATACAGCGAAAGAAGTATGTGGAAGTTCAAAGAAGCATAGAAAAACAAATGGTGATGCATGGTGGGATGCGGAAGTGGCAGCTTCCGTAGAGCAAAAGAAGAAAGCGTGGCTGGACTATGTCTCTTCTTTGAATCTGAATGACAGTATGACTGAACAGAAGAAAGAAATATATCGGCAATGTAAGAATGACACCAAGGCCTTAGTGAAAGAGAAACGTGATAGAGCAAGTATGAGTGCAGAAGATAGGCTGACTAAAAACTTCGAGGGTAACACCAAACTCTTTTGGAGGGAGGTGAAGAAGTCTCGGGGTGGTTGGTCAGCCTTCAGAATGAATAAAATAAGGTCTAAAGGTGGAGACATTCTTACACAAACACAAGACGTGTTAAGCCGATGGAGTGAATATTTTGGCGATATGTATGCGGATGCTACGGTTGGCGCCGGTGTTGGATGTGGTTTAGTAGATCAACATTCGACAACGGCGTCCTCCGATGGCATCAGTATGGATGAAGTTGAATGGGCGATAAGAAGTTTGAAAAATGGTAAGGCAGCGGGCATTGATATGGTGTCTGCCGAGATGATCAAGCTTGGTGGCTCTTGTGTCTGGGAGGCGCTCCTGTTGCTCCTCAATTTATGTTGGAGCTCGGGAATGGTTCCCAGGGACTGGAATAGCGCAGTCATCGTGCCTTTGTTTAAAAACAAGGGTTCACGTTATGACTGCGCAAATTACAGAGCCATAAGCTTGACCAGTTTGGCAGCAAAAGTGTATGGAAAAATTATTGAAAGGAGAATGAGGATGGTGTCCGATGGTTTACTGTGTGAGACACAAGGAGGTTTCAGGAGTGGAAGGGGATGCATGGATCAAGTGTTCTCTCTGCGCAACATTGTGGAGAAGCATCTGGCTCTAGGTCAGAGGGTTTTCTGCAGTTTTGTGGATCTGGAGAGAGCATTTGACACGGTTGTACGAAAGGAACTTTGGGACATTTTACCGGAGTATGGTATTAACGGTAAACTGCTACAGGCTGTGCAGTCCAGTTACATGGGCTGTAGAGCCTGTGTGCGGCTGGATGATGGAATGTCGCCTTGGTTTGACGTCAATATCGGCGTTAAGCAGGGGTGCGTTCTGTCAGCCAGGCTGTTTATCATATATCTGGATAAATGTCTCCAAAGGTTGAACGATATGAATGTGGGAGTCCAGATGGGCGACTCAGTGGTCACTGCTCTGCTTTATGCAGATGATGCAGTCCTGCTGGCACAGTCAGCGATTGACCTGCAGACCCTAGTCGACACAATGACAGAAGATTGTAAGAAAAGGGGTCTACGCGTGAATGTGAGCAAAACCAAAATAATGGTCTTTGAAAGAGATAAAACCAGAACAGATGTAAGAGTAACAATAGGTAATGATGTACTAGAGCAAGTGGATGAATTTGTATATCTTGGATGTGGATTTAGCCGAGATGGAAGGTACACCACTGATATAGAGCGAAGAGTGAATGCGGGAAATAGAGTGAACGGAGCGTTGGGGCAACTTCTCGGCAGCCACCACCTCATTTTTTTTTTTTTTTTTTTTTTTTTTTTTTTTTTTTTTTTTTTTTTGCGGTGGGCTATGGACGTCGTACCCCGCCAAATCGGTCCGGGGTGACGGAAGAGGCGGCGCGCAACCCCATTGACCCACCCTGCAAGCACCTCTTCTTCGCCGTATGAGCGGGCCACCGGTACCCGATCTTTGTCTTCGGTGGCCCGCTCGGCGGTATGCCCTCTTGGGCTCCTCTCTTGTCGACGCCCCGACAGCTTTCGCCGTCGAGGCGTCGTCCTCACGCGGTGGCCTCACGTCGGGTGACCGGACAATTCCCCGGTCCGATCACCCGAAGCCTCGGTTAGGGCGGCATCAGGCGCAGGTACTCGCGCCTCCGCCGCCCCGGCCGCGGGCGGCGGCCCGGGTCACGGGAATCCTCCCGGGCCCGTTCCGCCGCCTCCTTCTGCGAGATGACAGCCTCGCAGAAGGCGGCGACCGCGTCCCAATTCCTGACGCTGTCGACCATCGCTCGCGCAACAGCCGGCAGCGTCAGGTCGGCACCGATGACAGCGACGAGGTCACGGCGCTGCCCGTCCCAGCCCGAACATACCTCGAGCGTATGTTGCGCCGTGTCCTCGTCGCTACTGCAATGGTGCAGCCACCACCTCAGCCAGAAGGCACGTGTAGCAATACATAACGCAGTGCTTGTCCCAACATTACTGTATGGAAGCGAGAGTTGGGTATGCAGAAAAGAGTATGATAGTAAAATTAATGCGGTCGAAATGCGATCTCTGCGAAAAATCTGTGGAGTTAGGCTGACCGACCGCATTCGTAACGACGACGTAAGAGAGCGAGTAGGTATGAAAGAGAGTATTGGTGTAAAGATGCGAAAGGGAATGCACCGATGGTTCGGACATGTGGAAAGAATGCCGAACGAACGCCTGGTTAAGAAGATATACAATGCGAAAGTGGAAGGATGTAGGTACCGAGGGAGACCGAGACTAACCTACCTAGACCAGATCGGTCATGTACTGAAGGAAGGTGGACTCAAGAGTCTCCGAAACCGGCGAGCGTGTATGAAGAGAATTATGAATGTTGAGGAAGCGAGTGAAGTATGCAGAGATAGAGTTCTCTGGCACTCTGTTCTCTCTACCTACCCTGCAAGGGATATGGCGTGATGATATGTATGTATGTGTGTAGTTATTAAACATCGGTTACGGTAAACAAGGAAATCCTTCTTAACAACAGGCCACTTTGCGGACTGTTTTCTGCCTGTAAGCATAATATGGGTTGACTCATCTGAGGTAGTGCAATACTCGCAAAAAAAATCGACGTCTGAGCAGCATTTTGTTTATGCGCTCGGTGAGAAGGAGAGTCGAAGGTCCAAACTCCCTCACCTACTTCCCTGTTCTCATTCCACTAAATGCGGTAAAAAAGAGCTGTCTTCTTTGAATGAAGTAAACTGGGATAGCGTCATATTGAAAGCGCCAAATAGCGTTTACAATTTCCATCTTTAGAACGTCACAAGAAATAATCTCTTTCTATAAGCACAGATTATTAAATATCTTTTATATAATATAGTTAATATACGTTTTATTTCGCTGGGAGTGTTTCTGCTATGTCAACAATGCAGAAAGGTATTAATTTGGTGAAAGGTAAATGTAACGCTATCAGATGGTGCATTAAAAAAAAGCACTTTAGATTCTGTCTGTGTTCTGACTGTCGATTTGTAAAGATTTGTTGAAATCTTAACAATATAAAAATGAATTGGCTAAAGTTACAGTCGTTAAATGACATTGTTATCGAGATCAAATCGTATTAACTTTCCGAATAAAAGCACTTTTTATATATATTTAAAATAAAACTATTTTTAAGGGTTGTATCGCGTTTATATTTCATTTTTAATTTTCCGACGTTTTGAAAATACAGCGTTCATAGTTGCGGGCAGGACTTTAGACTATTTTAGAAAATAAAAAAAAACATTGTAAGAATGACACCAAGGCCTTAGTGAAAGAGAAACGGGATAGAGCAAGTATGAGTGCAGAAGATAGGCTGACTAAAAACTTCGAGGGTAACACCAAACTCTTTTGGAGGGAGGTGAAGAAGTCTCAGGGTGGTTGGTCAGCCTTCAGAATGAATAAAATAAGGTCTAAAGGTGGAGACATTCTTACACAAACACAAGACGTGATAAGCCGATGGAGTGAATATTTTGGCGATATGTATGCGGATGCTACGGTTGGCGCCGGTGTTGGATGTGGTTTGGTAGATCAACATTCGACAACGGCGTCCTCCGATGGCATCAGTATGGATGAAGTTGAATGGGCGATAAGAAGTTTGAAAAATGGTAAGGCAGCGGGCATTGATATGGTGTCTGCCGAGATGATCAACCTTGGTGGCTCTTGTGTCTGGGAGGCGTTCCTGTTGCTCCTCAATCTATGTTGGAGCTCGGGAATGGTTCCCAGGGACTGGAATAGCGCAGTCATCGTGCTTTTGTTTAAAAACAAGGGTTCACGTTATGACTGCGCAAATTACAGAGCCATAAGCTTGACCAGTTTGGCAGCAAAAGTGTATGGAAAAATTATTGAAAGGAGAATGAGGATGGTGTCCGATGGTTTACTGTGTGAGACATAAGGAGGTTTCAGGAGTGGAAGGGGATGCATGGATCGAGTGTTCTCTCTGCGCAACATTGTGGAGAAGCATCTGGCTCTAGGTCAGAGGGTTTTCTGCAGTTTTGTGGATCTGGAGAGAGCTTTTGACACGGTTGTACGAAAGGAACTTTGGGACATTTTACCGGAGTATGGTATTAGCGGTAAACTGCTACAGGCTGTGCAGTCCAGTTATATGGGCTGTAGAGCCTGTGTGCGGCTGGATGATGGAATGTCGCCTTGGTTTGACGTCAATATCGGCGTTAAGCAGGGGTGCGTTCTGTCAGCCAGGCTGTTTATCATATATCTGGATAAATGTCTCCAAAGGTTGAACGATATGAATGTGGGAGTCCAGATGGGCGACTCAGTGGTCACTGCTCTGCTTTATGCAGATGATGCAGTCCTGCTGGCACAGTCAGCGACTGACCTGCAGACCCTAGTCGACACAATGACAGAAGATTGTAAGAAAAGGGGTCTACGCGTGAATGTGAGCAAAACCAAAATAATGGTCTTTGAAAGAGATAAAACCAGAACAGATGTAAGAGTAACAATAGGTAATGATGTACTAGAGCAAGTGGATGAATTTGTATATCTTGGATGTGGATTTAGCCGAGATGGAAGGTACACCACTGATATAGAACGAAGAGTGAATGCGGGAAATAGAGTGAACGGAGCGTTGGGGCAACTTCTCGGCAGCCACCACCTCAGCCAGAAGGCACGTGTAGCAATACATAACGCAGTGCTTGTACCAACATTACTGTATGGAAGCGAGAGTTGGGTATGCAGAAAAGAGTATGATAGTAAAATTAATGCGGTCGAAATGCGATCTCTGCGGAAAATCTGTGGAGTTAGGCTGACCGACCGCATTCGTAACGACGACGTAAGAGAGCGAGTAGGTATGAAAGAGAGTATTGGTGTAAAGATGCGAAAGGGAATGCTCCGATGGTTCGGACATGTGGAAAGAATGCCGAACGAACGCCTGGTTAAGAAGATATACAATGCGAAAGTGGAAGGATGTAGGTACCGAGGGAGACCGAGACTAACCTACCTAGACCAGATCGGTCATGTACTGAAGGAAGGTGGAGTCAAGAGTCTCCGAAACCGGCGAGCGTGTATGAAGAGAATTATGAATGTTGAGGAAGCGAGTGAAGTATGCAGAGATAGAGTTCTCTGGCACTCTGTTCTCTCTGCCTACCCTGCAAGGGATATGGCGTGATGATATGTATGTATGTATGTGTAAAAAAAAACATAAATCGGATCTAAATAACGTCTGTTGGCTAGTTACATATATAAATAATGCGAAAAATAAGCGTAATCCTAATTGAGTATTAGAAAGACACTTTAATTTTGATAAATAAAACAAAAAAGAAAAACATCAACTGAAATCAAACGCCAACAAATCTAATTTATCATCTAATATAGACGATGACAATGATATACTTAAAATAAATAAACCATAGAGCATGCTCAAAATAACGGGAAAGCCGCTATAATACAAATTATATAAAATACATTTAAAAAAATGAGTACCTAAACCATAGCCTGTGTCACTTCTGCAGTTATAAAACATAAAAAAATCCTTAGAGACATACAAAACAATGCAGTTTTTTTATATACTTTTTTTTAGATGAAATTCACGATATGCTTCATGTATAAAATAATGAAAACAAACAACCAGCCGAATTACAGTAAGCTTCCCTACAGTTTACAAGCAGTTGTGGTAATAAAATAAAATGCGGCCGCATACGTCTATCTGTACAATACATTAACAGTTCGGTGACCCGGTTCTCAAAACAATTTCATGTAACCGAGTTGACACAACATTCTGGATCTGTAGATATATTTAAATTAATCTGCTTCCAAAAAATACGGGCAATTGAATCTGTGGTAGAACAAAACTCATATATTTTTAATTAATTTTATTAATACCGACCGACCTTCCGTGTGGTGTCGGAGTAAGAATACAATTTACCACTCCCTATCTTACCCGTGGGTGATCGTAAGAGACCAATAAGGGATATAAAACGCATATAACATCTATGTCAGAGAAGGACAACTCGAAACAAAACCATAGGGTTTTTATACATATACAGGGCGGAAGGGGACCGCTCCCGAAAACAAAGACAGGCTAGACTTGTAATGATAGTCTAGAAAAAAAAACAATTCGGATGAAAAAAATTTTTTTTACACCACGCGATGTCGTTGAACTCTTGAACATATGATAGTGAGTTTTGAATAGATTGCGTCTTTTCAGATCTGAGTAAAGTTACGTATTTTTATGGAATTATCGTTACATGTCACTGTCTTAATACGATGGAATGTGAAAAAAACTTAAAATTCGTAGTGATTTTTTTTCAACCGAATCGTTTTTTTTTGCTAGTCTATCATCTTATTACAAGTAGGACTAGTAGGGTCACTTCGTCTTTGTTTTCGGGAGCGGTCCACTTCCACCCTGTATAATATATATTTTTTTAGGGGTTAGACAGCTATACCAACACGTTTGACCAGCGTGGTATAGTAAGTTAATTCCCAGCCATTATGGAGGAGGCTCGAGCCCAAGAGTGGGACGTATATGGGCTGAGATGATGATGATGAATACCGACCGATAAATAATAATCGCAATCGAAGATATTAAACGCGTCACTTTCCATTGACAAAACAGTATAGATCCATTATACCTACTATTCTATAAAAAGTAACATTTTAATGACGATTAAAAGTAATTAAGAGTTTAAAATATAGTGAAAATAAAATTTGAATAGCGTTACTTTAGTCAGCGTTATATTATATATATATATATATATATATATATATATATATATATATATATATATATATATATATATATATACATATTCCTTGCATCAACTAACCGAATATTTACAGAATATATAATGCGTACAGTGCGTTGACATGGGTACGTGTTACTATCACGAGCATCCGCAGCGGCCCACGCGGTCTCGCCCGCCAATTTATGCATCGAGGGTACACCAATCCTACGACCTCAACCCACAGGCCCTAGAGAAAAAAAAACATATTGAATGTTTCAAAACAATGAACATCTGTGTCGAGAGAAAGTTAATATTATTGTAATGAGTTACTTTAATTTATTAGGATGCTTTCGATCTTTTGATGTGATTTATTTTTTGATGACCTCAGATCTATAGTTGATTGCCAAGTTTCGCAAATCTATTTTAAGTTTGTTACGTGCAAGACACATTGGCCTTATCAATACACATCTAGATTTATAACAAGTTTCTATTAGCATCCAACGTGTCAAAAGAATAATTGGTACGCTGTGATATTTCGTACGCGATTCTTGTTTCATACAAGCAAATGGTGGTATTATTATGAGCTATTATATAAGGTTTGTGAAACATTAAATTTGAACGAGGAAAACACAAAAAATATTTTTGTCTTTAAAATATATGTTTAGAATATTTATTAAGCCCAACTGGGTGGGTTTGGAGTCTGTATTGGTAGGCAGCGGCCTTGGTATTGCAAAAGTTCATGGGCGGCAGCAACACTTAACAGTGTGCTGCTTGCTCGTTTGCCACCATAAGTAATAAAAAATATATGATCTAAGAAAAAAATATATTGACAGAGTAAAAATGCAATGTTGAATTATACAAGCCGCTGCAAGAATTATTACGTACTAATAATTATTATTGGCTTAGTAGCAAATTTGAATTAATTAATCATAATAAAAACTAGAGCTTTCCTTAACTGTTTTAGTAATATATGAATTAAAAATTAAAAATAGTTTAATAAATATTAATGTTGATGCAGATAGTGTCGTGTGGTAACGGCCACGAATACTGCCAACCTTGACATTGTTAGTGGATGTCATAAAACCGTCTAATAATGCTACAACAACCTGTGGCAATTCTATCTAGAGCGATTTTTTTAATACTACTCTACAAAGCTTAGGAATAAATCCTACTAATCCTCCACGGATGACTTCACAAACATAAAATTGACGGTTACAAATTATATTCAAACTTAAAAACATAATTTGAGTATGGCACCAAGAATTACACAGCTTGGGGATCAAACCTATGATATTTCGTTGCGTGTCTTGGATTTGCCACCACTTGCGTTAACGTACATATATAGCTGCAGCGTGAATCCCATATATTGTAATTAGGCCAGGAGGATAATGTTGAGAATGATAACTGTTTCGAAACGGTTGATCATGCAAACGTTTGTGTATTTCGAATGGTCATTAATGAGGCCGTATGTAAATAATTTGTTGACATTTACTATGCCTACATCTTTAAAGACCCCACACAAAAACATTTGCATTCATTCACATCATACATCCATGATCCACCAGTCTAACGTAGTCGATACGCTTGACAGGTGGGTTGACGATAGCTATGGGTATTATGAATTTGGCAGGCGAGTACTGGCGCCCATACGCCACTTGTTTACTTTAGGCGATTTAAACACTCCCACAGGCAAGTATGGGGTGATAATGCAATCTTCACTTTTGCGTAACGAACATCAATATAAGATCAATAAAAAATCAAAAAGGCATAAACCATCGGGCTAGCATTACAAATTAGAACAATATCCCACCCATTGTGGACTGTGGAGCAAGCTCATAACTAACAGTGAGATATATGCGAGTTATAATGTAAGAAGAAAGAAAATTATTACAAAACTTAAAGGGAAATAAATCACATTATAAATTGTCTCAATACATAGGATATATTCGGTGTAATAATATTATGAAAGAAATACGTTTGTAGTACCGTAACATACTATTTACGCTGCATTACGGCACATAGATTAAATAGAGCGTGTAGTATAATTATCTATGAGGTAGATAGAGTACTTAAATGTTTGTTTACTATGACAATGTAACATTAAGACAAATAAAGGTTGTTCAGTTTACTCATTTTTATTAAAAATTCGTATATTCTTTTTTATAAAAACTAGTTTAACACACTGTTTTCACCAATGATTCCTAAAGTTTAAGTAACACTTAAGGCACTATAAATAATACATAACATTGATGTTATGTGTCATTTATATCGCATTAGGCGATGTTATATTTAATTAATATTACCTTAGGTGTGACCTAAATTAAGGAAACATTGATGAAAACAAGTTTTCACTCGTTTTCACCGCCCCAGCTCGTAATTAGAATTTCGTAGTCATCGTCTCAGCTCATATGCGCTCCACTGATGAGCTGGGGCCTCCTTCACAATAGGAAAATAATTGATATTATAGCTATCATGCTGGTCAAACGAGTTGGTATAAGTTTTTATTTCGAATTGTCCTTTATTTTCACACATGTTGTATGCCTATTACATCTCTTAGTCCCGAATACCCACGAGCAATATAGCGGTGATTAATTATACACTCACTCCGTCACCACACGGGAAAAAAAATAAGAATTTACAAGATTATAAATCTTTCTGCTCTAGGTACTTGCAGATAAGAGATGATATAATTTTTTAACAAAAGTGTTACGTTAAAATAGCGTAATGTCAGTGTTGCAAGCTCGAACAGCCTTTCCGATCTAATAAATCAAAGAAACTACACAGGTGTTGGATAGATAACTAAGGTAGTATTCATGTACATAGTGTCGGACTAAATATACATAAAATCACCATCTTTATCTTAAGATACCACTAAAGCCGGATTTACATTACGAAATTAGTGGCATAAAAATAGTTTCAAGACACTAGTTTCATAAATAATTTCACGTGTAAACATCAAGTTTCACAGTGCATGCAATAATTTCATGACACTAATTAGTTTCGCGTCCCGCGCGATTTTTTGGTAAAACTAATGTCGTGCAACTAATTTCACCGTGTAAACTTGACGTGAAATTAGTGTCGCGAAAGTATCTGCGTGGAGTGGACGTATGTTTTTTTAGCTTATACGCGTCAAAAATGGCGCATCAACGTTGGCCGGCCGATAAAAACATACAATTCATAAATGAATATCAATATAGCCAATCTTTTTTTAATTTTATATATTATAATCTGTACAACAACGCTTTGCACTGCGAAATAAAGCTTCGATGTTGACGGAGCCATGATAACAGCAATACTGTTAATTTCACGGCATTAATATTTTAACGAAACAAGTTTCACGAGTACTGCAACCAGTTTCATGAAAGTAATTTCATCATGCACGCCACTAATTTCGTAATGTAAATCCGGCTCAAGAGACATAGTTAATAACAGTACTGCAACGGAAGGAAAACGTAAAGTAATCAGAGGCTAGCCGGTTAAGTGTTTAATCGACGACAATAGATGATAACACGGTGCCAGCCTATCAAAGAGCTCTCTATGAAAGATACGATCGTAGATATTGATTATAGCATAAAGCGTCTTAATACGTAAGAGTGGCGATAATGGCACAATAGAGTAAACTACGCTATCCCCAACCTGTGCTCTACAGAAGCGCGATATTAAACGCGTTTAATACATGAACAAAAAATGCTGTCTAAATATTATATACATACATATATAGCCTTACGCCTGTTTCCCAGAGAGGTAGGCAGAGACTACGAATTGCCACAAACCACGATCCTGACATACCTCCATCATTTAATTCACAAATCACACTCATCACAGTCTTCATGCATGCTTTACGGTTACGCATACTCTTATTCTTACCTTTGTGTCCATGTCATATTATACATCTTGAATAAATAAAAAAAAACCGTGTAGTGACGGAGTAGCAATACAATTCACTAACCTATTTGTAGTCCGTGGGTAGCGTAAAAGGTGTCAATTTTTTTTTGCGGCGGTATATTCACCCCGCTTAATCCGTACGGGGCGACCGAAGCGGCGCGCGACCCCATAGACCCGCACTGCAATGTACCTCACTTCGCCGAGCAAGCGGGCCACCGGAACTCGGTCTTTGTCTTCGGTGGCCCGCCCGGCGGTTTACCCTCGCGGGTTCCTATCGAGTCGATGCCCCGGAAGCTTTCGTCGTCGAGGCATCGTTCACACGGTGTAGCCTCACCCCGGGCGACCGGACTAATCCCCGGTTCGGTCACCCGATGCCTAGGTTAGGGCGCCATCAGGCGCAGGTTCTCGCGCCTGCGCCGCCTCCTTCCGCAAGATGACTACCTCGCAGAAGGCGGCGACCGCGTCACAGTTCCTGACGCTGACGACCATCACTTTCACGACGGCCATCAACGTCAGGTTGGCACCGATGACAGCAACGAGACCACAACGCGTTGGCGTTGCGGTCTCGTCCAGCGCCTAACACGAGCCCAGGTCGTACAAACCTCGAGCGTATGCTGCGCCGTGTCCTCTTCACTGCCGCATCGTTGACAGGACGGAGTTAACTCCCTCCTTGCGACCGTGTACAGGTACTTGCCGAAGCAACCATACCGACAAGACCTGCACCAGCCGGAAAGAGACTACTCCATGCCGCCGCTCCATCCGGTTCGTATCGTTGAGACCGGAGAGCTTCAAAGGAACGAACACCGTATCGAGGCCTCTCCAGCCACGTGATCTAACGGGCAATGACGTCCCGCCGGACGTCCTCATACCAGGTGGCCAGCTCGCTGCGCAATAGGAAGCCACCTTCGATGCGTACTGAAAAGGAGAAAGTCTCCGTCTCCAGGTCCCACGGGAGAGTTCTGGCCAATGCACACGCCGCCTCGGTCGCCACCGTGCGGTAACCGCGGATGGCTCTGACCGCCATGACTCTCTGTGTGGATCGGACGGTCGGGGACCTCGCCCACACGGGTGCGCCGCCAAACAGCGCCATTGAGCGGATAGCGTAAAAGATGACTACGGGATACAATAGATAACCACTATGCAAGAGAAGGAACTTTATAAGCGTGGTATAGCAGGCCAATTGTCCTCTTATCGTGGAGACAGTTTGAGCCCATCAGTAAAATTTATATAAACTGAAATAATGATGATGAAACAAAAGTTTATTTCATAACATTTAGTGCCAGACGAATAAGCAAGCCACATTGTGAGCAAATAGCAACAGATGCTCGACGACCAGTACCATTACATTTAGTGCCAGACGAATAAGCAACCCACCTGAGAGCAAATAGCAACAAATGCTCAACGACCAGGTGCACATGTATACAAGTTGTTTCTTCTCATAAAATGGGATTTCTCGCTCACCTAATGAAACACAGCGAATTACCTTCTACTACCCAGACGTTAATTTTCTATGACAGTTGAATTTTGTTAGTGTGGAACTCTATTGCTGACATTTTTCTATCTATATTAATAAAAGACCGGCTCGTCCAAAGTAGTTACCACATTTTCGCAAAAAATCGACGTTTGAGTAGTAGCTAAAATACGTTCGGTATACAAGATTGCCGTATGCCTAAACCTTTATAGAAAGATTTGATCTGCTTAAGCCACTAATATTGCAGAGATCCATGAGTAACATTTACCATCATGTAACCTGTCTGTTCGTCTAACATCAAATGCAGTAAAGAAAATACCCCAGACGAACTGACCCATTCACGCCTGCAGATATAAAATTATATTGACCTATCCACTATTGAAATAATAAATTAGAACCGTAAAATATCACTGAGGATTTATACCAAGTACTTTTTTTCATTTGAATAGGTACTTCCTATGCGAGCACACATAATTGAAGTTCCGAAACACATAACACGATGACACATCAATAGCATGGTTTTCCGCATAATATGTACAACGACAACGATCAGGTATGCGTGTCATTTGTGGTTTGTTTTGTGATCAAGCTTTGGCTGAGTAACACACTCCTTTTGTACCGTCAACAATAAAATTATTACGCAATCAGTAATGGACAATCGTATGTAATCATTATAGGGCAATAATACAAACTAACTTATTAATCATGTGAGTGACTAACATTTAAAATTAAAGAGACTTTTTATATCTCATTATCTCCCTCTAAATTGCCGGATGTCTTATAAGTCGTTTTTAACAGCTACAGCCGCGAAATTTACTCGGGTAAATTTCGACCAAACGCGACCCTAGTATAAACATTGACGATTATGCCTGCTTTACATGGTACGGTAACATGTCAAAAACCTGTCACTTGGTTTACAACTCTATCTGCGCATCATTTTGCTTTCGCAATAGACCTCTTAATTCACACACATACATACATAGCCTCACGCCTGTTTCCTCGAGGGGTATGCAGAGACTATGGATTGCCACAAACCATAACCCTGGCATACTTCCACGGCTTCATTCACACTCATAATAGGCTTTACGGACGCTCTACGATTACGCATACTCTTAATATGACCTCTCGTCAACACATCGCCAATTTGCTCCAGAAAAGTATGACGTGGTCTTCCCTTTATATTCGTCCTATTCACGCTTGCTTTATATATTTGTTTCGTCAACCTCCCCTCATTCATACTTTATACGTGTCCCAAACTACCTATTAATTTAATGAAATAATTTAGGTCCTACAATGTAAACAAACATACACATGGTTTAGGTAATCATATTTATAATAGCACCTGTACAAGCAAATGTATTAATTACCAAATGACACACAAGGCTGTGGGTATTTCTTTAAGATCAACAGTATCTCTATTTATAGTACATAAACAATTTGTTCATGCTTCCATCGGTCTATTGATGTTCACTGTTGGACGACTTTACTACGTTTAGACTTTCACAAGGGTTATAATGTCACAGGAATGTGACATTTGGTAGGTGGGTGTGCCATGGAACAGGAAGGGATTACAATGTATTCTTGAGGTCACACTGTAACTAAATATTCAGTAATGATAATAAAATTACTTTAAAAACATAAATGGCTGCACAATAATTTTACTATTCATTCATGCTGAAACTAACAATAGTGTTCAGTGCCACTTGTTAAAAAAAAGCAATACTATGCGTAAGGACAGCACCTAAAGTAAAACTTAATATAAATTTATATTATCTTAGTCAATCTTCTCAAAATCTGTAGACGTAGTATCTTAATGATACAAAAATACTACTTAATACTAGAGGACCCTAGAACTACTGTTGATACAAATTTCTTTTATCCTTTTAAAGATATTAATTATAGTATACTTAATATTATTAACACATTTAAATTTCCTAAGAGATATTTCATGTAATATTGCAAATGCACAATATTACACAAGGCCAATCAACAAAACATACAGAGGCACTAGTTAGAACTCTAATTTATTATTTTAATGAAACTTTAAAATTTTAACTATATGGATGCCTATGGAACTGGGTGGCATATGGAACTAATGTATTCATAAAATTTTACTAACATTTGTCTAGACATTTAGAGCATTTAGATGAGTCATGAATATTGATTGACATAACTAGTCTTCTTTGTATCCAAAAGAAATGGGAACTAATATAAAAATATGTTTGAAATGAATAAATACATGAATATGTTTGAAAACAAGCCTGTTATTTACTTAGGGACTATATGGGATTAATATTAGCCCTTTTATATTGTTTGTCCGAAATTAATAAACTTTGTATATTAGAGTTGCCTTGTAAACTATATACCTATTCTAAAAATTCTTTTTCCATTTGAAATTACCTTAATCCAGACAGGCTTAAACTTTAACATATATACATATGTATATAAGCAGTAGTTGTAACTTAGTAGCTATTATGTTATAGCAATTATCATTTTTTAAGTTAATTTGACGTACAAATTATCTTGTAAAATTATGCTTAGTGAAGGTTTCTTTTAAGAACTATTTGACTCAAAATATGAAATAAGACCCATCTCATAAAATTGATTCATTAACCACTTCAACTAATGTTCAAAAATCATGTAGATAGTAATAATTTTTGTGACCTATTAAATTTGTTCTAAAAATGTTAAGGTCATTTTACAAATTTAATCTTAATGTTTATTTAAATAATATGTTAATCAACAATATTTACATTTACATTACAACAAAATTGCTATTTGCAACATTTAATTTAGATGAATATATTAGCCAATAATAGAGAATGAAAATATGTTTAGGATTTAACGCTGTTAGGTGTTTGTGTGTTTCTATCTGTTATGATAAGTATAAAAATAAAAATGTAACTTTAATATTAAACTTGCATTACTAAGGTAGTAGAGGAAAAGCTTTCTAAGTAAAATATTTAGTTTATAACAGGATTACATACAAAAACAAATAATGTTTTAATGAGCAAATACCAAATGGGATCAGTCCAATACCCCCATAGTATATTTAAATTGAAGTACACCATAGAGTATAGTTAACTTGTTCTACCTCTTCAGATATAAGCTAAGTTCATTTGTTTGCAGAAGGAATAGATGAAGTACTAAACTGGTAAATAGGTTAGTACGCTAAGTACTTTGCTTAGGTGGTAAATTTCATTAAAAATTTTACAGCAAACCAATAAATAAGATATAAGCAAACATTTAGTCCGGTCTGTCTTATAAATACAGTTGTAAAGGAGAACTTTTACAGCATTTTCTACAAAGAAATCCATATGTTATTGCCTTATTTCTTTCTTCAAATAAGCTTTTGGTTTAAATCTTATAGATTTTTATTGGTCTCATTCAAAATCTGCTATAATTATTTTACTGATTGCACTTAAATATATTTTAAATCTTATTCCAGTATTGTATATATATATATTTAAAATTAAACATTTCATTATATACTTTCAGTATGTAATAAGCAGTACAATCCTTATCAGTCTAACATTATGATAGTGTTATCAAAATCACAGGTTTATCTATTATACAAAAGAAAGCTATTGCATCTGCATTAATATAAAAAAAAACAAGCAAGGATCAGAAAAATAATTATACTTACTTTTCGCTTAAATATTGAGTGGTCCAGTAGAGAACTTCGCCAACTAATTCAGCCTCGGTAATAGTGTATCCTGCTATGTGAACAGGCAATTGGTCTTCTGGATTAACAGTAGCGGCAAAATTCTCAAAAAACACTCTATACGATGTCAAGTAGTCCTCCTTGTCACCCATTTTCGAAAGTTTGAAAACAATTACAAATGCAACTAAATTATATTGCGTTTATTGGCCACCAAACAGCACTTCGTAAAAATTACAAGCTAAACTCCAGCTAGAAGTCTCGCCAATTATATTATTTTGTAAATATCAAGCACAATTGCATTACAATATAACACTTTAACACATTATTGTAACTATAGTTAAATAGCATTTATATTAATCTAAACTTCATTTACAAAACAAACACAAAAATAACAACTCGCTCAATTTTATGCAGACTTCTTGTCACCGTAATATTTGCTGTTTAGCTGTCTGCTGCTCTATTACAAAAAAACCCCACACCCGAACATTCGAAACATTTAATAAATGTAGCGCGATATAAAAAAAAACCTACTACAATTATACAATATAGTTGTACTAGGATTTTTTGTATAATACAGTACTATATTATAAATAGTACATTACATGATAACAGAATTTGATAATTTCAAATGTACAAATTTACAAGTATTCTAAACTCTGAGAAAATTAATAATTTATATAGTTCATATGACTTAATATTTTAGTTTTTGAACGCGAGCTTGCCTTGTTAGAAACTATACGCTTAACGATAATGCCTTCCTCCACGACATTAGCGTCGCTTAGCGGCAGAACACGGAACTAAATTAGCAAATACTTTGGATATCTTAAAAACAATGGTGCTTAATTTTATAAGAGAGTGCCGTGGTGTGAATGAAGAAGTAGTGACAAAAATCAAAACAGGTATGCTAAGGTAGTTTGGACACGTAGAAAGGCTGAGTAAAAAGAGATTGACGAAGCGAATATACAAAGTAAGTGTAAGACGATAACAAGTGATAGAGATATGCGAGGATCGTGGCTAATGGCAATTTCTAGTTTCTGCCTACCCCTCTGGGAAACAAGCATGAGGATATTCCTAACCTCTCTGGGAAATAGGCGTGTGTTGCTCTAGGAAATGTGTATGTATATACTAATTATGAAAGGTGATTAATAGAATTTATGTAATATTAATCTTGTAAAAGATTTGAAATCAACGTGATAACAATCTAGATACCTACTTCTTTAAGTAGATGTAGAATGTAAGATTTATGTAATTTATCAGTATTATTTTATTTCAATTAAAGTAGTCATCTATACATCCATCAGCCCGTAGCCTTTTACTCTGGGGGGGCACACTTAAAACATTACTTATTTTTACTGACCGTCGCGCCGCCTACAGATTGGTTGTACAAACTTAACTGCTGCCATTTTGTCCTGCCTGTCAAACGTTTGACAACTGAGAATTGTTATTTTTTGTTCCTAGCGTAGGTACTTATTGTCATGGATTTATTTTCGGTTATTGATATTTTTCTGAAAATTATCTCAAGTTTCAATGTTAGGCTGATATTATTATTGTTTAATTATCAGCTGATATGTTTTTTTTATATTTCAGGGTAGCTTTCATAGTAAAAGAAAATTCTATGTAATTACACATACACATGTAGATATGTATATATATTACTTCAACTTTAGTTCACTGCCTAAACTCTGGGTGGCAGCACTTTCCATACATGCATATTTTATCATCGAGTTGCCACTCTTTTTCAATTTAATAACTTTACTCTTTGCTTTTACTATTGAACATAGGGCTCTCAACGAGAATACTACTCAGAACGCTTCTGTGCCACATGCGTCCAACGACTTTTAAGATGTCATCAGTTCATCTTATGAAAGGTGATTTTGCGCTGCATGTGTTATTTGATTCGTGGTTGCCACTTGAAACCCTTTTACCCAACAGTTGTTGTTGCGACGAAAGATATGGTCTGCCCGTTAACACTTCAACTTTTCTTTGGGCTATGTTGGTGTTGGCTGTTCTTCTATAGATATTCGTATTTGAAATTTTATCACGTAGAGAAATACCGATCATAGACATCTGTAGCACGCTAAACGACATTGGGTCCAGTTAAGAGATCGACATTTAGAGACTACGTGTCAATGCCATAACACATACTTATATAATTGTAAAAACCCGATTACGAGCGAAAAGTGATTGTCACAAGTGAGATTCGAACCCACACCTATTGGAAAGCCGTTCCAATCGCGCTGCCACTTACACCACCAAAATATATAAGTATTTATTAAAAAAACATGCCCGTTTATTTAAAAAACTTGGAAATTCCGCATCTAGTCGAACTCTTCGGCATGGATCTAGACTACAGTTACTACAGATGCTAAAAATAAAACTAGAAGTATTCAAGAAAAATGCATAGGTAGACTGGGTACGATTGAAACAGGATGGTTGAAACAAAGCGAATATCTCGTGAACAGTGCGTGATAACGTGAAGTGTACAAGAGGAGAATGAAGCGGGTAACAAGTCGAAACACGAATTTTAGTGTTGAGCTGAGTTGAGAGAGTGCGTCGCTCTTCGCGCACTGTGCTTGAGTGCAGAAGGCCCCGTTGTGCTTTTTGACGGAAAAGTAAGTATTTTGTTTGTAATTTTTTGTAATTATTATGATTTTGTTTACAGTTACAGTATTTAGGGTTTTGTATAGTTTTAAGTGAAGTTTTTAGAATATGGATGTATGATTAGTTTTTATTTAAATTTATTACTATTCTTACTGTGTGCTTTCCATTTAATATAAAAAGTGACGCAGTGTTCGATAAGGCGCTTTCCATCAACGGCACTGTTGAACACAGCCGTACACTGTTCGACACTCGAAAAAGTGGTGTTTGACAGATGCTAACCTACTTTCATAGAGTACTTTAAATATATATGTACTACTTTGCTTTAATTAAGTATCATTACTTAACCTTGCAATTTATTTACGGCATATTCTAGTAGTATTATTTGAGATTATTAAATTGAGCTTGTCTCTTACTGCTAATTAAAATTTAATAAAAATGTTCAAATGTAAATATTGCACTATTGAAGTGAGCCCTGATAATGTGGTTATGTTTATAAATTATTGAGCCAAGACTTTGTCAAGGAACTTGCATTTAGGTATTCAACGCCCATAATTTTGTGATATTGATACACTCTAGTGTTATTTTGAGACAACTAGCTGTTTCATTTAAACTTTTACACAGTGTTTGGCAGTGTTTCACAATGTACCGCAGAGTCCCTCTGTGTTAACTAAATGGAAAGCAACCACTGTGATCCATTTCATATCTGGAAGAGAGTTGGGGACAGTTTAAACTTTTTGAAGTGAAAGTTCTTTAGAATCGTTGTGATTTCAAACTCGATGAAACGAAAAAATAAGTCCATAAAGACACAAACACATAAATGTATAGGATTCAGCCGGCGAGAGAATGAGATAGAACACATTAGACGTTCTCGGTCTCCTCTTTGTGCGACTCTTTGTAGCATCCCCACTATCTGACCACCCACTAGAGAGATAGAGAGTGAGATAGAGAGAGAGAGAGAGAGAGAGAGAGAGAGAGAGAGAGAGAGAGAGAGAGAGAGAGAGAGAGAGAGAGAGAGAGAGAGAGATAGAGAGAGTACACGCTATTGGTTGATGTACGTAAAATAGATTTAAAAAATAGTTTGCCAAAGTTTCACTTCTGATATGTGTACTTTGTACGCACGCATATTTTTTTTTGTGAGTACGGTTGAAGCAGTATATTTATTTAATTTTCTTCTTTCTTAGATACCAAGAGTATGCCAAAGGAAGACTACAAGCGATCGTATTGACTTATCAACATATAAACTAGCTTATGAAGATGTAAAAGCGGGATTTTCGTGAATCAGCAGCAGAAAAATCCATTGAACCACTGTTCCCGGTTGAGATATCTCGGGGGATATCTACGACAACTACCAAAAGCATTTCCATGGCTATTATCAAGTAGGACAATAACGTCCAAGTAGTGTTGACCAAATGCAAGACCAAGTGTCGCTGCAAGAGTCTCGCAATGCTCTCTTAGACAGCATTTTACGATTCCTTTGACAAAGAAAGATTGTCAACACGTTGTATTCTTAATACCAGCAGTACACGGAGAAATAATTTGATGTTATTTTAAACAGTCTCATGATAGATAGGTGTGACTATAGCCCCACTCCCGTTAATTGGTACATACCTAATTATTGTTAATTGTACAGTTAATGCCAGTAGATGAATGAAATTTCATTAAATTAGTTGGATATTTCATTTCTATAAAAACAAGTGAGTCTGTGTTATTCTAACAGTGAGTCTCGCAAGTGTCTTGCATTTGGGCAACACTACTTCTAAGGCAATTAATAGGCAGGGCCCGAAAACTAGAAAATCTACCATCTATACTGACATCTAAAAAGAAGATATAAGAAGAGAACATGAAAGCAAATTAAAGTGTACCAAATCTAAGCAAGTTAAGAAAATGTTAGGTGGAGGAAAGATTAAAAGAAATACTACAAATCTGAAAAAACTATCACGCAACATGAATCATCATCATCAGAAAAGAAGTATGTACCTAAAGTGTTATTGGTATATCAGCATGTTCAGAAAGCAGACCGAGGTAAAAATTGATACAGTATATCTACATTATGTAGAAGGTACGCGCTTGAAGAGTGTGCACAAGGTAGTCTTAGTTATGTGTTGTGTGTTAGTGGGGTGACTATTTAGGACCCACCAACTCGTAGACTTTACTCTTAGTATCAGAATCAGAAAAAGGGTTGTATGTGAATAAATAAAAGTTTGATGAAACTTCCTTAGATAATTTTATTCACGCAGTGACACATTACACGTTTACCAAACAAGAAAACAACAGAGCATTCCAAAATCAAATACAATATACAAAGTAGAAAAATAAAACTTGTAGGAAAACAGACACATACATACATACATACCATCACGCCATGTCCCTTGCAGGGAGGCAGAGAGAACAGAGTGCCAGAGAACTCTATCCTTGCATACTTCACTCGCTTCCTCAACATTCATAATTCTCTTCATACACGCTCGCCGGTTTCGGAGACTCTTGACTCCACCTTCCATCAGTGCATGACCGATCTGGTCTAGGTAGGTTAGTCTCGGTCTCCCCCGGTACCATCTTCCATTCACTTTCGCATTGTATATCTTCTTAACCAGACGTTCTTTCGGCATTCTTTCCACATGTCCGAACCATCGGAGCATTCCCTTTCGCATCTTTACACCAATACTCTCTTTCATACCTATTCGCTCTCTTACGTCGTCGTTACGAATGCGATCGATGAGCCTAACTCCACAAATTCACCGTAGAGATCACATTTCGACCGCATTAATTTTACTTTCATACTCTTTTCTGCATACCCAACTCTCGCTTCCATACAGTAATGTTGGGACAAGCACTGCATTATGTATTGCTACACGTGCCTTCTGGCTGAGGTGGTGGCTACCGAGAAGTTGCCCCAACGCTCCGTTCACTCTATTTCCCGCATTCACTCTTCGCTCTATATCAGTGGTGTACCTTCCATCTCGGCTAAATCCACATCCAAGATATACAAATTCATCCACTTGCTCCAGTACATCATTACCTATTGTTACTCTTACATCTGTTCTGGCTTCATCTCTTTCAAAGACCATTATTTTGGTTTTGCTCACATTCACGCGTAGACCCCTTTTCTTACAATCTTCTGTTATTGTGTCGACTAGGGTCTGTAGGTCAGTTGCTGACTGCGCCAGCAGGACTGCATCATCTGCATATAGCAGAGCAGTGACCACTGAGTCGCCCATCTGGACTCCCACATTCATATCGTTCAACCTTTGGAGACATTTATCCAGATATATGATAAACAGCCTGGCTGACAGAACGCACCCCTGCTTAACGCCGATATTGACGTCAAACCAAGGCGACATTCCACAGCCGCACACAGGCTCTACAGCCCACGTAGCTGGACTGCACAGCCCGTAGCAGTTTACCCTTAATACCATACTCCGGTAAAATGTCCCAAAGTTCCTTTCGTACAACCGTGTCAAATGCTCTCTCTGCAGATCCACAAAACTGCAGAAAACCTTCTGACCTAGAGCCAGATGCTTCTCCACAATGTTGCGCAGAGAGAACACTTGATCCATGCATCCCCTTCCACTCCTGAAACTTCCTTGTGTCTCACACAGTAAACCATCGGACACCATCCTCATTCTCTTTTCAATAATTTTACCATACACTTTTGCTGCCAAACTGGTCAAGCTTATGCCTCTGTAATTTGCGCAGTCATAACGTGAACCCTTGTTTTTAAACAAAGGCACGATGACTGCGCTATTCCAGTCCCTGGGAACCATTCCCGAGCTCCAACATAAACTGAGGAGCAACAGGAACGCCTCCCAGACACAGGAGCCACCAAGCTTGATCATCTCGGCAGACACCATATCAATGCCCGCTGCTTTACCATTTTTCAAACTTCTTATCGCCCACGACACCGGCGCCAACCGTAGTATCCGCATACATATCGCCAAAATATTCGCTCCATCGGCTTAATTCGTCTTGTGTTTGTGTAAGAATGTCTTCACCTTTAGACCTTAATTTTATTCATTCTGAAGGCTGACCAACCACCCCGAGACTTCTTCACCTCCCTCCAAAAGAGTTTGGTGTTACCCTCGAAGTGTTTAGTCAGCCCATCTTCTGCACTCATATTTGCTCTATCACGTTTCTCTTTCACTAAGGCCTTGCTGAAATTCTTACATTGCCGATATATTTCTTTCTTCTGATCAGTCATACTGTCATTCAGATTCAAAGAAGAGACATAGTCCAGCCACGCTTTCTTCTTTCGCTCTACGGAAGCTGCCACTTCCGCATCCACCATGCATCACCATTTGTATTTCTATGCTTCTTTGAACTTCCACATACTTCTTTCGCTGTATTTACCATACTCTCTTTCAATATTCTCCAGCATTCTTCAATGTCCGATTGCGGCTGGCTTGCCATCGTCAGCCGTTCTCGGACACCCTATGCATACTTTTCTCTTACACACTCTTCTTGCAACCGTTCAACCTTTATTCTTTCAAGCCCTCCGAGGTGGACACGCTCTCGCCAGTGCCTCCACTTTCTCAACAGACCCCTAAATCTCGCGATAACGAGATAGTGATCCGTATCGACTATGGGGCCCCTGTAGGCTCTTGCGTCCAATATTTTGCTTCGGAGGCGACTGTCTACCAAAATTAAATCTATTAATTATACTTTTCTATTCATTCCTTCTCCATGTATACATATGGATGTCCTTATGTTGAAAAAATGTGTTTGACACAATAAGGTTTCTCTCAATGCATACATCCGCTATGAGCCTACCTGCGTCGTTCACTCTCTTATCACCAAATTGACCAAGTACATCCTCATAGTCCGGACGCTTGGTCCCCGCCCATCTGTTCAAATCTCCGCATACAATCACGCGTTCACTGGTTTCTGCCATATCCAGAACTTCCCTAACGTTATCCCAAAACGTGTCTAGGTCTGATGCCACCGAGGATCCTACGGGAGCATATGCTACAACCATAAATACCTTGGTGACACCTTGTTTTATACGGACCCAAAGAAGTCTGGGATCATACATTCCGTAATCCTTCACACCTAAGGCCAAGCGAGAGTACAACAGCACTCCTACCCCCATGCTGGCTCGATCGGTCTGTGGTACACCAGACCACAGAGCCATCCCGCCACCAGGAAGATCGCAGACGTCGTTGCCCCTTCGCTTGGTCTCTGTTACACAGACATCACGTCTAGCTGTTTGTCCGCCATGACGGTTATCAACTCGTGCAACTTACCTTCCACACATCCTCTTGCATTCCACGGGCCCACCCGGCACTCTGCTCTCCTCGACTCGCCTGACTGGGCAAGGCGTGATGGGTGGCGGCCCCCATCGCCGCATCTGCCGATTTTCGTACCGACGGGGGCGGGTCGGTACGCGTCGCCTCCGGGGGACGCCCTAACCCGCACTGCGGTACGCATATCGAGCCGGATTAGCAGTCTAACTAGATTGGCAGGGGACGCGACTAGCACGCTCCGGACTATGCCCCCCAATTTGTGACTTCGCATGATCTCGTAATCACAACGTTGTTTAAAATATTTATTGTTATAGAAATAATAGAGGTTTAAGTATGACATACATACATACATACATATCATCACGCCATATCCCTTGCAGGCTAGGCAGAGAGAACAGAGTGCCAGAGAACTCTATCTCTGCATACTTCACTCGCTTCCTCAACATTCATAATTCTCTTCATACACGCTCGCCGGTTTCGGAGACTTTTGACTCCACCTTCCTTCAGTACATGACCGATCTGGTCTAGGTAGGTTAGTCGCGGTCTCCCTCGGTACCTACATCCTTCCACTTTCGCATTGTATATCTTCTTAACCAGGCGTTCGTTCGGCATTCTTTCCACATGTCCGAACCATCGGAGCATTCCCTTTCGCATCTTTATACCAATACTCTCTTTCATACCTACTCGCTCTCTTACGTCGTCGTTACGAATGCGGTCGGTCAGCCTAACTCCACAGATTTTCCGCAGAGATCGCATTTCGACCGCATTAATTTTACTATCATACTCTTTTCTGCATACCCAACTCTCGCTTCCATACAGTAGTGTTGGGACAAGCACTGCGTTATATATTGCTACACGTGCCTTCTGGCTGAGGTGGTGGCTGCCGAGAAGTTGCCCCAACGCTCCGTTCACTCTATTTCCCGCATTCACTCTTCGTTCTATATCAGTGGTGTACCTTCCATCTCGGCTAAATCCACATCCAAGATATACAAATTCATCCACTTGCTCTAGTACATCATTACCTATTGTTACTCTTACATCTGTTCTGGTTTTATCTCTTTCAAAGACCATTATTTTGGTTTTGCTCACATTCACGCGTAGACCCCTTTTCTTACAATCTTCTGTCATTGTGTCGACTAGGGTCTGCAGGTCAGTCGCTGACTGTGCCAGCAGGACTGCATCATCTGCATAAAGCAGAGCAGTGACCACTGAGTCGCCCATCTGGACTCCCACATTCATATCGTTCAACCTTTGGAGACATTTATCCAGATATATGATAAACAGCCTGGCTGACAGAACGCACCCCTGCTTAACGCCGATATTGACGTCAAACCAAGGCGACATTCCATCATCCAGCCGCACACAGGCTCTACAGCCCATATAACTGGACTGCACAGCCTGTAGCAGTTTACCGCTAATACCATACTCCGGTAAAATGTCCCAAAGTTCCTTTCGTACAACCGTGTCAAAAGCTCTCTCCAGATCCACAAAACTGCAGAAAACCCTCTGACCTAGAGCCAGATGCTTCTCCACAATGTTGCGCAGAGAGAACACTTGATCCATGCATCCCCTTCCACTCCTGAAACCTCCTTGTGTCTCACACAGTAAACCATCGGACACCATCGTCATTCTCCTTTCAATAATTTTTCCATACACTTTTGCTGCCAAACTGGTCAAGCTTATGGCTCTGTAATTTGCGCAGTCATAACGTGAACCCTTGTTTTTAAACAAAGGCACGATTACTGCGCTATTCCAGTCCCTGGGAACCATTCCCGAGCTCCAACATAGATTGAGGAGCAACAGGAACGCCTCCCAGACACAAGAGCCACCAAGCTTGATCATCTCGGCAGACACCATATCAATGCCCGCTGCCTTACCATTTTTCAAACTTCTTATCGCCCATTCAACTTCATCCATACTGATGCCATCGGAGGACGCCGTTGTCGAATGTTGATCTACCAAACCACATCCAACACCGGCGCCAACCGTAGCATCCGCATACATATCGCCAAAATATTCACTCCATCGGCTTAACACGTCTTGTGTTTGTGTAAGAATGTCTCCACCTTTAGACCTTATTTTATTCATTCTGAAGGCTGACCAACCACCCCGAGACTTCTTCACCTCCCTCCAAAAGAGTTTGGTGTTACCCTCGAAGTTTTTAGTCAGCCTATCTTCTGCACTCATACTTGCTCTATCCCGTTTCTCTTTCACTAAGGCCTTGGTGTCATTCTTACATTGCCGATATATTTCTTTCTTCTGTTCAGTCATACTGTCATTCAGATTCAAAGAAGAGACATAGTCCAGCCCCGCTTTCTTCTTTTGCTCTACGGAAGCTGCCACTTCCGCATCCCACCATGCATTACCATTTGTTTTTCTATGCTTCTTTGAACTTCCACATACTTCTTTCGCTGTATCTACCATACTCTCTTTCAATACTCTCCAGCATTCTTCAATGTCCGATTGCGGCTGGCTTGCCATCGTCAGCCTTTCTCGGACACCCTCTGCATACTTTTCTCTTACACACTCTTCTTGCAACCTTTCAACCTTTATTCTTTCAAGCCGAGCCTCCGAAGTGGACACGCTCTCGCCAGTGCCTCCACTTTCTGAACAGACCACTAAATCTCGCAATAATGAGATAGTGGTCCGTGTCGACTGTGGGGCCCCTGTAGGCTCTTGCGTCCAATATTTTGCTTCGGAGGCGACTGTCTACCAAAATTAAATCTATTATGCTTTTCTGTTCATTCCTTCTCCATGTATACATATGGATGTCCTTATGTTGGAAAAATGTGTTTGACACAATAAGGTTTCTCTCCATGCATACATCCGCTATGACCTACCTGCGTCATTCACTCTCTTATCACCAAATGGACCAAGTACGTCCTCATAGTCCAAGCGTCCCGCTTGGTCCCCACCCATCCGTTCAAATCTCCGCATACAATCACTCACGCGTTCACTGGTTTCTGCCATATCCAGAACTTCCCTAACATTGTCCCAAAACTTCTCTAGGTCTGATGCCACCGAGGATCCTACGGGAGCATATGCTACAACCATGAATACCTTGGTGACACCTAGTTTTATACGGACCCAGAGAAGTCTGGGATCATACATTCCGTAATCCGGACAACAGCACTCCTACCCCCATGCTGGCTCGATCGCTCTGTGGTACACCAGACCACAGAGCCATCCCGCCACCAGGAAGATCGCAGGCGTCGCTGCCCCTTCGCTTGGTCTCTGTTACACAGAGCACGTCTAGCTGTTTGTCCGCCATGACGGATATCAGCTCGTGCAACTTACCTTCCACACAACCTCTTACATTCCACGTGCCCACCCGGCACTCCGTTCTCCTCGACTCGCCTAACTGGGCAAGGCGTGATGGGTGGCGGCCATCATCGCCGCAACTGCCGATGTTCGTACCGACGGGGGCGGGTCGGTACGCGTCGCCTCCGGGGGACGCCCTAACCCGCATTGCGGTATGCATATCGAGTTTAAGTATGAAATAGCCGTTTTAACGTATTAGCCACTTTGAATTAAAATTAAACCTGCATAGTGTCAGATATCAAAGTGAAACTGTTTTCAAACGAAAACTATAACATTCTATGTAAATTTAAAAATGTATAACCTTTGATCGTTCTTCGTTCAATTGTTTTTATATTCCTCTTTTGAAGTGATCATGGATACGACGAAAATCAGAGTAATTTTCGACTACGAGTTCCAACGTGGGACTAACGCGGCAGAAACGGCTCGTAATGTCAATGAAGAGGATACGACTAACGAACGCACTGTGTATTTTTGGTTTAACCGCCTTTGTAGTGCCTACTGGGACTTGAAGAACGAACCACGAGGAAGACCAACCATTATGGTAAATAACGATGAATTGAAGGTGATGGTGTAAGCCGATCAGAGTCAAAGTACCGAGGCATTAGTGGCATGGTTTAACGTTAATATACCCACAATATTGATCCATTTGCATCAAATGGATAAAATAAAAAAATACTTGAAAAATGGGTGCCACATGATTTGACTGATCTGCAGAGAGCATTGCGCGTTGAAGCTTGCCTTATCCTGTCAAACCGATATAGAAATGAATGGATTTTGGACCGAATTGTGATGTGTGGTGAAAAGTGGATTCTTTATGATAATTGCAAGTGTATGAACAACTCAATGGCTAACCCCAGGTCAAACGCTACATCAATGCCCTAAAGCGAAGCTTACCCATAAAAAGGTGATAGTAACTGTTTGGTGACCACTTCATAGTGTAATTCACTACAGTTTCCTCAAATCTGGTCAAGCAATAATTGCAGATGTCTACTGTGCAGAACTCCGAACAATGATGGCGAAACTTGCAGTAAAACACTTCTCAATCAATCTTTACCATTATTGCTCTATGATAACGCAAGACCTCGTACTGCTTGAGAAACTGTTTTAACACTGCAACACCAGCAGTTAGAAACCATACGTCATCTTCCGTTCATTTGGACTATTTTTTTGCACGGAAAAAAATTTCTTCCGAGGAGGCAGTACAAAATACCTTTACACAGCTTGTGGAGTCCAGGACCCCAGAGTTCTATCGCAAAGGTTTAAATAATTTTCCAATTAGATGGCAGAAACGTATAGATAACGAGGGTAAATACTTTGATTAAATCTGGTTTAAGAACAAAAAAAAATGGTTTTAATTTATCAGTACGAACGGCAATTTCATACTTTAACCTATGTCTAAATCTCTAGTTTTTCGAAAATTTATTTTATGATTAATAGTGTTGATAAATATTACCGTCATCAACATCAGATTGTCATTTAGTTTAATTTATACTTAATATTGTTCATTGAAGGTTGATTAAAGAAATTTGTTGAGAAATTGGTTAAATTATAAATATCACGTAAGACTTGAATATTGATAACGTGCAGGACAACGATTAGCAATAGTTTTATAATATTTTATAACTAATTTTATAATAGTTTATAAGCTTAGACTGCATATAGTAATAAGAATTATGAAAATAAAGAATACTACACTTAAGCATTAACAAATTGGAGGCGGCTCTTGTTAAGGTAACGCCGCCTAGTACTGAAGCTTAATAATTTGTATTAGAAATAAGGCATGGCTCTTGTTACGGTAATGATCCGTAGAAAAAAACAAAGTAGTTGGTTATAATTCCGACCCTGTGATTGGTTAGAAAAAGTTGTAAAAATTTGACCAATCACAGATTCGGAATTATTTGAACAGAAAACATATATTCACATATACAAACGAGGCGGAGCCATGCTACCGGTACCTCTCGTGGCAAGTATCAACGTAAAGTTGCAGCGCAACTATTTTACGGCGATACTCTTCTTCGATGTAGGTAACCAAAGCCTTTGACAAGGTATGGCACAATGGCCTCATTTTGAAATTATTCCAATTAGAAATTCCCCACTACCTCGTGATGATCGTAAAAGACTTCCTGACCGACCGTAGCTCCCGCTACAGAGTAGAAGGGACCTTATCATCCTCACACCCCATCTGAGCCGGCGTTCCGAACGGCGTCTCTTCTCTTCTATTCACGCTATATACCAGCGGCATCCCCAAGACAAAGCTAGTGCAGTCAGCACTCTATGCCGACGACACGGCGATTTTCGCGTCCGGGCTTAACCCGTCTAAGGCTAAGCCTGACGACGAGATCACCACCGCACAGACATCGGCATACACGGTCCACGAGGCAATTACAAAGAAAAGATCACGGTTTCGTCCTCGCCGTCTAAGTGTGAAATCGTGCGGCGTAAAAGTCAATTCACATAACGTGGGAACTCCCACATTGCTCTCAGCAATGCCCCAAGTCGAGGATTGTACCCTAAAAGGGGTGCCCTCGGGCCCCGTTGCTTAAATATTTTGGGTTGATAGCCCTCTGCGCTCACCACTAGTCCGCGTAAGGATGTAACATCCATCTAAGGCTAACATCCTCAGTTCAACATAAAAAGAACTATCGGTACCGTCGTCGGGTGCTTCTCTTAAGAAGAACAAGGAAGAAAATAACAGCAAGATTACTCTACCAAGCACAAAGTCTCTTCTTTTCCTACCAATCCCAGCAATAGGTATTCAATGTCACCGTACAGATAAAATGATAATTGTGCCATTACGAGTAATAAAATGTTATCTGATGATTAATAAAACATAAGAATTTATTATATTAAGTATTATTTGCGTGTGTTTTAATTGACGCCAGGCACTGTTTCAAGCGATCCTGGCATGGGGATGGTTGAAACAAATTATATTGTGCCCTTAAATAGGATTTTACACATAAAATATAATAAAGTTATCTCAAACAACATTGCCCATTAGTAGACGGACAAACGGTCTTTTATTTAATATGTTTACTTTATAGCTAGCTTAACTAATCCCGGTGCAATACACGATATATGTTAAAATGTTTCAACCGTATCCAGTCTTACGGGTTGAGAGCCCTCGGCGCTCACCCACAGTCCGGGTAAAGTTGTCATAGCCATCTGAGGCTAACAACTAAGACACACAAAAAAAAAAAAAAAAAAAAAAAAAAAAAAAACCGTATCCAGTCTATCTACTGTATTTCTGTAATACTACTGTTTAACCAGTCACCACAAAATCTACTTTAGATAGCGATTTTATATATATTTCACTTTGAACTGACATTCTATTGAGTAATTATATTTTAATAATTCAGACCAATAAATTAAAATTTGTAGACTACAAGTCTACAAATTTTAGCTAATATATATTATATATATTTTTGCTATAGCAGCTATTTCTATTTCAGCTATAGCAATAAAATTATATTAAATATTTGCACGTATACAATATGTTCAGTATACTAGCGAGTTAGTTTCAATCTGGGGTCAAATCTGGGATCAAGCCGGCAAAAAGTTTCTGGAAAGATTTATACAACTGTCCATAGAACTTTTTGATCTCTCCCAAGATCTGACTCTGGGACGAAATGACAATACCATCATCAAACTTTAGATTAGTTATTTCGCTCTGTCCGCTAGACAAATCTCGTACAAACGTTTTAGCTACGGTACTGCTATCACTTCCTCAATACGCTGTGTATTGAATCGACGAATGTCGGGTCGCACAAATTTGTAAATTTGTCTATTTAGCTGCTTGTTTTTGGACCAATCGGCTAAAAACTTCGCCATCATTTCCTATCTCCGCTTCATGAGCTTGGTCAGGAAGCTTTTTAGGGCTAATTGCGTGACAAGCTCTGAAGCATTTCGATTCATAATTTTCGCGAGCCTATTACTCATATCCTTCGAGGATTCACACTCTTCCTGGCATCGGAAGCGATTATGGGATCTGGCCTGTAAAATCTCGATATTCTGGTATTGGACTGGATTGGTGAAGGTCGGAGTGTACACTTTATCAAGCGAGACCATTCGAAGATTTTAAGTGCCTCGTACCAACCAGTGATTAGTTCCCATTTTATCCTGCTGCTCACATCTCTGTGAGCATTACTGCATATTTGTTATTTGTTTGACAAGATGAAGTATATTTTACTATCTCATTTTTATTTAAACCATCGGCTAACCCAGGTGCACTTCCCGTGTGGAAGCTCTTTGAAGAAAGAATTCATCATAAAGGGACTTTACTTTTCTAAAAATCAGGCGCTTTTTCCCCTTTGGTTTTTTTGTCCAAATCCATATTGTCCCATTCTCAGCTCATTATCTATTCTTTTACCTAGTTACGAGTTAAAGTCGCCCATAGCCAGCGTAAAATAAGTTTTGGACATATAGATGGCCTTCTAAATTTCCTTTATCCTTCGTGTAAGACCTTCAAGGAATACCGTTTGGTAATATTGAGTATAAGGTACGCTACCATTACTGAAATTTAGCATTTAATATGCTTAATTATTTATAAAACCCGTTTACGAAATGAAAAATGATGTCACAAGCGGGATTCGAACCCGCGCCTATTGGGATTCCGGCCCAATCGTATAAATAATTATAACTAACTGTATAAATAATTACGCTACCATTGTTGAAACACTCTCAATTCCTGTCCACGCGGTCCAAGTGAGATTTATGAACGCTAAACCCTACACCGCCTTCGGACGAGTGATATCCCTTCTGGTACAATAGCAGCTTTTCAAACCGAAGAATTATCATGCCCTTACTCTCTTTTCACACTTCTGATTATCCTACAATGTCGCATCGGATTTTGTTTAATTCCTGCTCCAGCTCGATGACCTTCTGATTGATCCTGAGCGTTCGAATGTTGTGTGATACCACAGCCAACGAATTTTTAATAGCTGGATCGTGGCCGAAGATTTTTAGCTCTCCCTGCACTGTTACCAACGAGCCCATGGAATGACGGAACTGACGAGCCATTGTCCCGTCGCCTCACGAGGAATATACTAAAATAATAATAATTATTATTTGTCAAGTTTTCTTTACTACTACTGCTGTTTATAGAAAATAAGTGTTTTTAATGATACAGATCATGAGAGTCGGAGTTCCATCTAATTACGGAACTACATATATACTTTTATATCTAGAATACAAAAAAGTATATTAATCGAATTTAAACTATTGTAGCAGTTGAAAAATTAAAAAGATTTTTTTTTAATAATTTTATTTTCGACAGCAATAATGTATATTATAGTATCTAATTGACTCTATCATAAATGTGTGCATATAGATCAACAGGGTAGCATTCAACAAGTAGAGAATTAACTCGCTGACAAGGGGTTTTAGAGGCGCGGTGTCAACACATAGTAATTTAGTATAGTTTTATAATTTATGGGTAAAAAATTGTTTTTGGTTGAAGAATTACATTATTATGTATGCGTTGATATTATAACGCGTAATAAGTGCAGGCAGGGACTTTTGGCGGGAATCTAAAACGTCATGTGGTGCTCTTGTATTATATTTGATATCTTAGTGTTTTAACGTGTTATATTAGATAATTTTTATGGTATTTTATGTAATATGATGTGACAGAACAGCTGGGATGTAGTGAATATCATATAAAAGTGCTTTACAACGTTTTCGTTTTCCATCAAAATTCCTACAACATACCATTAACAGTGTCACCATAGCACTGTTGATGGCGACAATTCGACTGACTGACAGACAATGACTAACTTGAAGAGATTAAGAACGTGAAGATAATTATAACTCGACACTGGCAAAAATGGCTCGTATAAGTAGCTGATTGCCAATACATAAAAAGAAAAAGAAGAAGAAGTGCAGGCAATTCGTTATTACTTAAAAATAATGGAACTACTTAGTAATTATTAGTAAGGCTACTAATGGCTACCGCTCCTTGGGTTCTTTCGAGTTAAATTAATGTGCTTTTGCTAAAACCGCTCCTGACCGAATTACCGTACTTGAGAATAGACTGATAGAAGCAATAATAGACAATACAATAATTGTGCTGGATATATAGATTTGCAACCTTTTGCTACAAAGTTGAGTATCCTTAGTTTCAGTTTAATAACTTTACTCTTTGATCCTTAGGTACTCAATTACAAAGTTGGCGAAAGTGAACTTTAAGAGATAGGTTTTGATCTATTACTATCCTTAAATACCTATAGAGTTATAATAGTAGGTAGCCTTTAAAAACAAGCAACTGCGCTAGCTTAAAATCTATCTATGGATCGAACAAGTGTGCAGTTTGACTAACAAATATTGAAGAGAATTGGACAATACATGGTTATATATTTTTAAGCATTCAAGATTAGCAGAGTTCTGTTTAAAGTATTGGCTACTTTTACTAAGCCATTCACTGCATAATGTTATAGGTACTCATTCATACCCATGCTTTGGCTCTATGCCAATATATGTGCTACATAGTTTTTGCATTTTCTAGTGAAAGATTAAGTAACGCTAATGTAAAACAAACAGAGTCAGGCCGTCTACTGACCGGAATACCAAAATTTAAGGATTACACAACCCTAGTATTACTTCTACGAACTGTCTGTAATTTAATAAATAACCTTCTGAATCGATCTAGTGATAAATCTTCACTCCAATTATGAAATGAAGTTTATTCAAAAAATATCAAACCTTTGCTCAGATCTAAACACAGGCCTCTACAAATAAAAGCGTAAAGATCGTAGCAACAGCGTCTTCTCTAGACTTCCTCTTCTAAATCAGAACAATCGGTCTGAGATTAATTTATGGATTATCAAAAACGTAATAAGCGAATGTGTATAATCTTTTCAAGTAATTTAGATATCATATTCAATAATGCGATAGGTCGGTAACTGTTGCTAACATCCATTTGAACGTTTCTCTATTATGTCGGATCTACAGTTGCAATTTTCCAACAATTAAGGAATGGGAAGCCTCCCTGCTTTAATTTATTATGTACGTATATGTAAAAAATACATATCATCACGCCATATCCCTTGCAGGGTAGGCAGAGGGAACAGAGTGCCAGAGAACTCTATCTCCGCATACTTCACTCGCTTCCTCAACATTCATAATTCTCTTCATACACGCTCGCCGGATTCGGAGACTCTTGACTCTCTTTACTCTATAGGTAAAAGGTTTTCATATAATCTTTTTAATCACTACTTTTAATATTCGAGCTTTGCTAACGTATGGACCATGTGGACATTCTTTTTTTAATGCCGATCTAATTTAATTTTCGTCATTAGACTGAAGAAAAATTGAATGACTAAACTTATTCCGTGAGTGGAATGCCCGGAGGCCTAAACCCTTACAGTAGGAAGCGACCTGACCGTGTCCCTAATATAGCAGAGCTCCATGAGCGACGACATTGGGTTTTTACTTGTCTGCCACCAAAGGCAAAAAAGTATTTAACAAACTGAAAACTGTCATTTTACGATTTGTGTGAGTCATAGAGATAGAACTATACATTACCAGCTTCTGCCCGCGACTTCGCCTGCGTAAAAAGTGACGTACACATTGTAACATTTTATTACTAAATTACACCCAATGAACTACTTACTATTTCCTGGGATAAAAGTAGGTATCCTATTTGTTAATGTAGGAAATGCTCTACCTGTATGCTAATTTTCATCCAAATCTGTTCAACGGTTTACATGTGAAAGAATCAAACTTTCAAACACCCAAGCAGCTTCATAATTTTTCACATATAGGTATAATAAGAGTAGGATGTATGTTTTATACTCTGAGATTTTAATATAAATATAAATGTAATCATGCAAATTAAAAATATCACGATGATAATCAACATTTTATCATTTTTTAATCATTATCCCCGGATTTTGTTCATAATCGTATTGGAGTCGACATTATAGACTGATCAGTGTCGACAAAATATTATTTTTCTATCCGTGTAGTGACGTACCTAGTAAGAATACAATTAACATGTAACATGTCTTACCCGTATAGACCGACTTCAAAAACTAAAAAGTATAAAATAACTTAATATAGATTTAATTTAATACACCTCTTATGCTTATCCTTTAATATTAATAATAAAACACTATCATTTGTATGTGCTACCTATTGATATGTTTCAATTCGGTGCCAAACCCTAAACAAAATTATAAACAGCTTACTTACTGTAATGAAATTGCTACACTAAAAATACCGGACACTGGCACCGACTTCAAACCTGTCAATAGATAGCACATATAAATGATAGTATTTTAAGTTATTTTGTACTCTTTAGTTTTTGAAGTTGGTTTTTTAAAACGTAGTTATTTTTTTATTTTACATAGGCGCTTCGGACACTATAAAAAATTACAAGGCCAAACTACGTTAATTTTTTATGAGACTAAATTGCAGCTATTCTGCATCAAACTATAGAAGAATCGCGTAAATCGTGTTATAAGTCTCCGTGTAATCGGTGTACATACATAAAGAAAAAAATACCAATCGAATTGAGAACCAGTTCCTTTTAGAAGTCGGTTAAATAAAACTCTATACTATTTATAATGTGATACCGTCTATGATTTGTGATACCAACTCGAGTTAAGCAGTGGAATGAATGTATATGAGCCGAAATTAGATTATTGTTCCACGGAATGTGTTTGTCGGATACGGCGGCAATCCGGTAACCTCTAAACAAGAAGAGAATGATTAGATAATATGTCAATATTTGATTTAAAATGACTAATGAGGCACCATTTCATGCAGAGATTTCATACAGTGGGTTTGGGATCTTATTGGTAGGCAATGGTTTGGTTGTATTGCAAAGGTTCATGGCCGGCAGTAACACTTACCATCAGGTGGACTGCTTGCTCGTTTGCCACCATAAGGAATAAAAAAATTCCAAGTTCTTTTTAGTGTTGGCAATCAGCTACTAATACGAAACACGAGAACGAAGTTTTAAGGTCGTAGCTCACTTATACGGCCCGGCTCCAATACCTCTCCCTCACAACACCGCCTTAAAAGGAGATAACTACTCGCTGTCCACTCGCAGACAGATAGCAGGCCACCACTGCCACCAGCTGCCCACGCGCTTACAACTATCAGGCAACTAACGGTCCCCGCGCTTTCAGCTAACAGTCGTTTAGCATTTTTAGCGACAAACACCGTTGTTTTCAGTCTCCGATGGCTAGAATGGCGATAAGGAGAGATAACGATGGATTATGAAGACACGCGGATGGTATGGACCGCTTGTGTGCAGACCATAGCCTGCCAAAAAAGTGGGTGCTGATTGCTCGTGTACCATCGTACACAATAAAACAAAAAACACTTTGAATGTGTTGCAGTTTCGTGTTATTGAACATCTAGTTTTGTCTTATTGAAGGTGTCACATTGCTCTCTAAATCTAATATAGGGTTTAAACTTTGAGCCTATTTACCACCAAGAAGCAGCAGTTTCTGACATAGCCACTGCTAAAGTTATTTTACGCTGTCTTCTGATTTTGGTAAGTTGCACTGCTCAGATAAGTCTTTCTAGAACTACCTGAGATATCTAGGATAAATGGCTTTCTATCATCTATCATATTAGTTTATATACGTCCTAATATTGGGCTCAAGCCTCGACTGTAATGGGAGGGAAATTGACTTACTATACCACGCTAGTCAGACGTGTTGGTATATAGTTTTGTTTCTAGTATTCGTTCTCTTGCATAGATGTAATATATATTTATAGCCCTTAGTCTCTTAAAGGGTGGTAAATTGTATTCTAACTGCGTTACTGCAGGGATAAATATATAATAAATGGCTTTCATTACGAAAGAATTAATAATTAAAAAATTCATTGCTTGGTCCATGTCGCTCTTTAGATTTGAAAGACAACAATAACATAATTAAAAGCAAAAGACTCAAACGAATGGGGAGGATTATGACTGTTAAAGGCCTCCTCAAGAGTGTCATCTCAGCGCTGATTATCTTCAAGTGCTCTGCAAGCTGCTTGAAACGTACTCTATGCTATAACAATGTACAAAAATGTAAAAAAGTAGGCCCTTGCACAATATGCAGCAACAAGCGGCAGTAATAGAATTTGCATAGCAATAGCTAAGGTGATGATGCTGTGATAGGGCATGGTTGCTTCGGCATGTACATGCTCACCACGGTCGCAAGGAGGGAGAGCACACTGTCCCACCACTACTATGATTGCAAGGTGGAAATGGCACTGTAGACGCTCAAAGTTTGCGTAGCCTGGGCAAAACAGCGCCGTAAACTCACCACAATCATCGGCAGCAAATTGGCATGGTCGACCATCGCTAAGACAATGCTCGATAGCGTCCGGAAGTGGGACTCGGTCACACCTTTTGCGAGACAGTCGTTTCACAGAATGAGGCGGCGGAGGGTGTCACAGAGGAGAATCTCCATACTGATTGCTCACAAACTCTGCCACCGTTGCATCGGACTTCACAAGCGTTAATACCTGCCCCTATTGCCATCCTAGCCAAGGTCGCGGGTAGATAGAACATGGCAATTAATCTACCACTCGCAGAGGCGTCAACCATCGGAGCCGATGCCTGAAAGGGTAAACCCTCGAAATGGCCACGGATGTCAAGAAAGCAGTACCAGAGGCCAGCGTGAAGGCGATGTGGAGAGAACACGGTGAGTTATGGAATCACACAACACCTTTCTGTTGCTCTGAAAGGAATGGCCGTGTCCAGACCATAGCCTACCAAACAAAATAAAAAAAGGGTACACTTTGCATACTCGCCTCAAAATCAGGTCTTACCTAAGTATGTATGTTTTGTACCTGATACATGATGTGGACCTTTACTTTTCTTTTTCGTATGTGACTTAGTTGTTACTTTGTTAGTCGCAGATGGCTATGGCAACTTTACTCGGACTGTTCTGTACGCGCTGAGAGTTTTCCTACGCGAAGTACTTTTACGAAGTTTAAGAAGTTAATGTAGTACTTTTGAAAATATAACGAAAGAATAATTTAAACAATATTATAGCGCCATCTATTTTCATTTAACAAACTAAAGAAATCATGCATTTTATTACTCTATAGCTAAACTATATATTCCATCCATCCATCCATCCATCCATCAGCCCGTAAACGTCCACTGTTGGACATAGGCCTCCCCACGGGAATGCCATTCAACACGGTCCCGCGCCACCTGCATCCAGCGGTTTCCTGCGACCTTGATAATGTCGTCAGTCCACCTAGTGGGGGGTCGTCCTACGCGGCGCCGTCCGATTTGTGGTCTGCACTCGACAACCTTTCTGCCCCAACGGTTGTCGGTTCGTCGAGCGATGTGGCCTGCCCATTGCCACTTCAACGCGCTAATTCTTCGGGCTATATCAGTTACACCCGTTCTTCTACGGATTTCCGTATTTCGGATTCTATCACGTAGAGAAATACCGAGCATAGTCCTCTCCATAGCACGCTGAGCAACTTTGAGCCTTTTGATGAGGCCAACATTTAGAGACCACGTTTCAGTTCCGTAAGTCATCGCTGGTAATACACACTGGTTATAAACCTTTGTTTTCAGACACTGCGGAATATTAGACGAGAAGATCCTCCTAAGTTTCCCGAACGCTGCCCAGCCGAGTTGGATTCGTCGGCTGACCTCTTTCTCGAAATTGGATCTACCTAATTGGACTGTTTGTCCTAGGTAAACATAGTGATCGACAACTTCGAGAATCGCATTCCCAACCAGGACCGGTACAGAAATGACATGGGCATTAGACATGACTTTCGTCTTGTCCATGTTCATTTGCAGTCCTACTAGTTGGGAGGCCTTGCTGAGGTCATTGAGCATGGTGCCAAGGTCCTCCAGGGATTCTGCCATGACTATGATATCATCTGCGAATCGAAGGTGAGTGATGTATTCGCCATTGATGTTGATGCCGAGTCCGGTCCATTCTAAGAGCTTGAAGACATCTTCCAGCGCAGTGGTGAACAGTTTCGGAGAGATAACGTCTCCCTGTCTCACGCCTTTCTGCAGCTGGATCGGTTTCATACTCTTATCCTGGATGCGGACCGACATAGTAGCGTTTTTATACAAACACTTCAACACTTCGATATATCGATAGTCAATTTGGCACCTCTGAAGGCACTGCAGCACTGCCTAAGTTTTGACAGAATCAGAGGCTTTCTCATAGTCCACAAACGCAAGACACAGAGGCCGATTATACTCCTCGGTCTTCTGCATAATCTGGCGTAGCGTGTGTATGTGGTCCATGGTACTATAACCTTTTCGGAAACCGGCTTGTTCGGGCGGCTGGTCTAGTCTGGCCGGTCGTCTAGCTTGCGCGCGAGTCGGTTTGTCGGCGAGTTTGTATACGTGGCTCAGGAGTGAGATGGGTCTGTAATTCTTTAAGAGCGTTTTATCGCCCTTCTTGAAAAACAGCACCACCACGCTCCTGGTCCACAACAACAGCACCACCACGCTCCTGGTCCACGACTACTATAACTATATATTATCAATCATATATAACTATATATTATCAATCAATTAAACTATTTTATGCGTCACAAATAGTTTTAATAGTTATTTGGAGCACCTGACCAACGTTATATAGCATGTCAACTTCCCTCCTACTTTGGCGGAGGCTTGAGCCCGGCAGTGGGATATATTTGAGCTGAACCGATTAACTGACTACTATAATATTAAGTAGGTAATTGAAATACACACACATATATCACAACGTTCACAGAGTATTTAGTCGTTTTTGCAGATTCAAATCATTAAGGGCACAACATCGGATACCAGTAGTTAGCTTGCATGGCGTTGATAGGTATTGGAAGAGCGATATAGGGTCGCACGCCGTTCCTTCAACCCCGTCGCCCCCGAGGCCTCGAGCGGGGTTTGACCATCCATAGCCGGCGCCAAAAAAATTGGTCCACTTCATCGTGAAATTGTTTAACAGTGTTAAGTTTTGGCTACGCTGCGAGTACCGAGAAAACATGGATATTATGCTATGGAGACTAATTGACAGTACCTAAACATAGGGTTCTAATTATTTCACTTCGCACCTGCACTTTTAACGTATCAATTAACAGGGTGTCCGTTTATACGCGCTTAAAAAAGGGCTTAATTCTTAAGTATAAATCCCAGGCACTTAAGTCACTGTGTAAACATTTAACTAATTGCAAATAATTCAAATTAATTAGATTCAAATGACAACAAAAAAAATAATTTTAATTTTCTTGAATCAATTCAATGTGAGGTATCGTTTTAAAACAATATTATTTTTAATCCAAAATATCGATTCTTTAATTAATCGATTTCAAATCATCATCGCTAAATTAGAAAAATACTTAATGTCAGTCTTTCTCTTTAATCAGCTGTTTGTTATTATCTCGTGGATAGTGTGGATACGTCAATATGTCATCTTTATTGTAACAGTCGTAGATCAATATACCTTTCGTTGCTAATAGCCACTAATAGCTTTTTGATCATTACTTGGAAATATTAGTCGCTTCTAAATAAGTACCTTTTTAATTACATTAAAATAGGTAATCGAGGCTTTTATCAATTAATTATCCATTTCACGTACGTGATTGATAAATTAAGGTGATACTGATAAGATATTTAATTACTATTATTTAAGCATTACTGTCGAACGTACTATTGTGGTATAACCCTTACTGAACTCGTAATAAAAATGCCATCAATTGTAGGCAAATATCAACATTACAAAAATGAAGACATTGAAGATTACTTTATTGCAGTGGGTAAGTTATTTTTTTACAATCAACTTTAAGAGTAACTTTACTCAAATATATGGTTAAGCATTCATTTATTATATTTTATGAAAATATTTCTTTAAATTAATTTGTTATCTTGTTAAATTATTATAAATTAGACATTTATTTTAGGTGTACCTTTTATGGGACGTAAAATGATGGCAATGTCATCGCCCGTGATGGAAATTTCTCTAGATGGTGATTTAATGACTATTAAGAATGCCTCATTACTGCGGACAGTCGAACTTAAGTTTAAATTGGGAGAGGAGTATGAGGAACACATGCCTAGCACAGTTATCAAAGTAAGTTGCCATTTTTTAGAATGTTTATTTATTCATATATCATCATACAACTAAGTACTAGATCTTATTATAATATATATTATAATTGTATGTTACAGAATTTTAATATTTTAGCTATTTCATTACACATTTAAATGGAAGTAGGTGATAAATATGTATTTCCAATGCATAATTATTTTGAAATGAGTATGATTAAGAAAGGCCCATCAATTTTACAGAATTTAACAAAATACAACACACCTTAAAATAAAAATGAATCCAGGATAGGGTCAAGCTAGAATATATAAGTGAAATATACATACATAAACTTTAACTTATTGCTATAATACTAATAATAATGGACACATTTTTGAACTCTTACATACACAACCCCATATCAGTACATGAAAAATAAAAAGATGTGTATTGGAACATTTGTAAATAACTAAAAAACTAAGAAAAAGGTAACTAATAAACATGTAGAGCAGAAGAAATAATTGGCACATTGGATAGGTCCCCAGTCATAGTGGAACTCTTGTGAAAATGGCTTGCTTAGAGGTCAAATATGTATAGAATTAACATTTTAAGTTCTGTGGCAAATAGACAGGCCAAATTTTGAAGACTTGCTGAGTATGATGTATGAGTAAGAATGTTACTTTTTCATTTTTTTTTTAAATAGTGGATTTTAGTTTAAATTCTTAATTTTAAAAAAACATTTCATATACATACATATATATCATCACGCCATATCCCTTGCAGGGTAGGCAGAGAGAACAGAAAAAAAACATTTCATATAGAGTACCTATATGAAATGTTTTTTATTAAGCCATGTAAATATTCTTTTTTGTTTTAAAAAATGCACATACTGTTAAAGTAGAGGAGTTGAGTTTATATTCTTAATTTTAAAAAACATTTCATATACTCTATTCAGTAATGTAAATATTCTTTATTGTTTTAAAATGCACCTGCTGTTAAAGTAGTGGATTTTAGTTTATATTCTTAATTTTAAAAAACATTTCATATACTCTTTTCAGCCATAATTATTTTTTTTTGTTTTAAAATGCATATACTGTTAAGTAGTGGATTTTAGTTTATATTCTTCATTTCAAATAGCATTTCATATATTCTATTCAAAAATGTAATGCATCTTCATTGTCTACCAATCACCATCATCTCAAATTATATATCTCATTGCTGCGTTTGAAGCTATTCAACAATAAACTAGAAATTGACACACTATACCATGCTACACAGACAAGGTTAGCATAGGATTTCATTTTAAACGTTCCTTCTCTTGCAGTTATGTTATCTGCTTACATTGTTATCATATCATGGACTGTGTTATCAATTGAAAGGAAGGTGCTGTGACACATTGCATTGTATGTATTCTTACTGCACTGCCAACTTGACAAATTCTTTATTAGGTGTATTAAATATGTTATATTTGTATTATCAGCCTGTTATATTAAGATATTCAATGCGAAAGTAGAAGGATGTAGGTACCGGGGGAGACCAAAACTCACCTACCAAACCAGATTGGTCACATACTGAAGGAAGGTGGAGGTCAAGAGTCTCCGAAACCGGCAAGCGTGTATGAAGAGAATTATGAATGTTGAGGAAGCGAGTGAAGTATGCAAGGATGGATAGATAGTTCTCTGGCACTCTGTTCTATCTGCCTACCCTGCAAGGGATATGGCGTGATGATATGTATGTATGTATATTAATACAAACTTTATACCTACTTATTACCAATTTTATAAATCTTTCAGGTTATTAAATTGTAAATAATAAGAAAGCAGAATAGATGTAGTTGAAATGTTTTATTATTTTACTTGATTTTTTGCAACATATGTATTTAGTACTTTTGTTTGTTTACAGATGGCACAGTGGTTAAGATACCAATCTTTCGTGCCAGTGTCTTGGGTTCGATTCCTATGCAGGAGAATAATTTGTGCCATCCAAAAAGTGTTGTTCTGAGTCTGGTTGTAATTTGTCTGTTTTTAACCGACGTCAAAAAAGGAGGAGTTTGTTACCTCATAACTTTCGACTGGGCAAAGCGATTTTAATGATTCTTTTTTTATTTGAAAGCTGGTGCTTCCCGTGTGGTCCCATTTCAATTTGGTCCAGTTCTGACAATGGCATCCATGAGAAAACCATATAACTCTAAAATTAGCATTAAGTATGAGTGTGACAAATGAACGAGTAGCTCAAGCCCCGCTACTAATAGAACAACCTATGTGTGTCTGTAACACTAAAAAGTAAAAAATAAAAATAAAAACTACTTTTAAAAAAACCGACTCCAAAAACTGAAAGTACAAAATAACTTAAAATAGTATCATTTCTATGTGCTATCTATTGATAGGTTTGAAGTCGGTGCCGGTATCGGTATCTTTAGTGTAGGAATTTCTTTACAGTAAGTACCTAAACTGTTTATAATTTTGTTTAGGGCTTGACACCGATTTCAAACCTATCAATAGATAGCACATGCAAATGATAGTATTTTAAGTTATTTTGTACTTTTCAGTTTTTGAAGTCGGTTTTTTTAAACGTAGTTTTTATTTTTTATCAAGTATTAAGTCCTCCGCAATACAAGGATTATTTCCTTAGTGCAGGATGTTGTCTTTAAAAGAAAAAGTATAGAATATAGTAGGGAATTTAACATAAAATATGTTTGAAGTGAAACTATTTGTCAAAAGTATCAAACCATAGAACACTAATACTTCTTAACTTTTTCAAGAGATTGTTAACTTTTTAATTTACATACAGTTGAAGTTATCTATACTAACATTATAATGCTGAAGAGTTTGTTTTTTGTTTGAACGTACTAATCTCGGGAACTGCTGGTTCGATTTAAAAAATTCTTTCAGTGTTGGATAACCCATTTATCGAAGAAGGCTTTAGGCTATATATTATCTCACTAAGATCAGTAGGAGCAGAACATCAATGATGATTGTTACAAAATCGGGAGGTTTATTTTCCTTTTGAGTGCTGCCGCTACGTACGCTGCATAAACGGTTAAAGTTTCTTAAAAATCATTTATGACAAGAATTATTCCTCTTTTAAAGTTCTAAAAAAAGTCCGAGACAAAATATGTTTATCGCTAAGGGTTGATCTACTATAACTTTTTTATGCTAACCAAATTTATTCTAAAATAATGCGATATTTGCGAAGGAGATTTTATAAAAAATGATATTAATCTTTGTCCAAATAAATATCGTATTTCATCACAAGTACCTACCTATTTTTTTAAAACAAAATTGCCCTTTCCATCATTTGTTTTCAATGAACACCTTGGGTCAGGAGATATCGCAGTTTTAAAATAACATCACAGCAAAATAATGATTAAGTACCTACTGCGCGCGTATTTCATAAATAATAATAATAAGTATAGATAAGACTCAATACTTTTACCTAACGTTTTGATGTTCTTCTCTTATTGACAAAAGCGTTATGCAGTATTATTTAAAAATATTTCTATGTTTTGCCTAATCGAATTCGCGAATTAAAGTTAGCGTTCAAATTCAAATTCATTTATTAGCCCAAAGTAACTATTCCACGCGGGCAAAAGCTAGTATTACCTATTATACCTATGTAATTTATTTTTACTATAATAGTTAATACATTGCTTACAGAGTGTGACGCGCATTAAAAATGACAATGAAGTAGAGACAACCTCAGTGATTCCAGAAACAAATGAAAAATGTGGTAGACACTATCTGTTTAATGATGAGGAATGTATTATTGTAAGTAAAGAAGAATTTCGTTACGTTTATAAATTTGTATAATTTTATTTATTTCTTACTATGATTTATGCTTCCTTCTCACCGGTTTTTAAATAGTATTTCTTTGCTATGTGCCGTTGATCATTTCAACCAATAGTCTACTCTATCAATGTTATTCTTTTGATCTATAATGAAGTCATCATATGCTCACAACTTCTTTTCTATTCTTCAACGATTTATCAAGCTACAATCAGTTACCTAATTGGATTCTATATTTTCTATTTCAGACACTTACACATGATAAAGCTAAAACTCCGGGCAAACGTTATTTCCGAAGAATTCAGTAAACATGAACAATATATGGAAAACATTTTTATACATTCCTAAGCCAAATTACTGTTTTTTTAATTATACTTTAATACAATTGGTCTTTGTAGAATTAAGAGAATGCAAAGTAATATAACTTTATACTTTTATATGGGTTATTTTTATTGAATATTGTATTGACTTTGTCATATAAAACAAAGTACCGTCAACTGCACTGATTTTGCCTCGCGACCTGTGTTTGCCTAAAATGAAGAAAGGGTAATATCTTATCTAATTTATTTAATTGGAAATTGTGAACTTTGTCAGTTTATAGAATTATTATCTGGCTAAACCAAACCGGTGACAATATTTTGGTAATATAATTTTCGACTGTTGTGTTTCAAACCTAAGTGCGACAAGTTGGTGAATATTGGTTTCGAAAAACGTTTTAATATTGGTCGTACAAATAATTACATTTCTAACTTGTATTGAAGTTATTCTATAAATCATTAATAACTTGATCGTGTGTCATTGTTTTTGATGGGGAAAACACTGTATTTAGCGAAAAATATATTATTTTAAGATAGACTTTTGAACGTGTACTGTTCTTCCTACACGAATATAACATGTATAGTTCATCTAATCTAAGAAGTGCATTTTGACGTTTCGCATGTTTTAATACACAATAACCTTGGTCAAACGTATACACATGATTGCAAACAATAAATCTTAAATTTAAAAGAACTATTAAGTTATTTACATAATTTACGTTGCGGGTGACTTTCTTGTACAATAATGTAATGTTGAAACTCGTAAAATTAATTTAAAATTAAAATAATATGGTAAATAGTAATTATTATTAACGATCTTACAATGTCATGTCATCACGTTCTACACAGTAGTGCTTGACAACTTCCAATTCACGAATATCCAAATAATCGGTAAAAATATTAGATTAATATATTTAATCGAATAGTGATTTTGACAGCGATGTACGTTTCGACAATGTTATTGATAAGGAAATAATTATTAATGTTCGCGACGATAATAATGCAAGTAATAGTAGTGATTCTGAATAAATAGCTATTTTCAAATACAATTTTTGTTTTTACTTAACCTAATCCTACTAATTATGATGAATAGATTTTATGACGAGATAATTAAATTTGTTTATTATTAATTTAGCACTTAATTTACTCATCTTCTTTTTGAAAAATAAAAAATAAACCGATTATTAATTACAAAGAATCAATATCGATTTCTCACTAAAATCGGATATTTTCGACCGCGATTATTTGGTTCACATACCTAGACAAGTTACTCCGACAGCTGTCAAAGTGCACTTCTTAGATTAGATAGACTTTAGGTATATACAGGAAGTAGTTGTTCACGTTGTAACGAATAAACTGCTCAACCAATTTCTTATTTTATGTTTTGGAGGATGAAAAATGACATGTGGTAACGAAATAAGAATGACATTGATAGACTCTACTGCATCGTTTAGCCGTGAAAATAGTGATACGTAAATATTATAGTTTTGTTCAGGATTTTTTTTTGCAAAAGCCGTGTCCTTACTGTCTTGAGAATATTATGAAATTGTCAAGTTTCCACCAATCCCGATGGTTAAAGAAAATTTCTCTAGAATTCAACCAATGGGGGGGCGCATTCAAAATGAAAGGGACAAAAATCTTTTAACATTTTTCTTATAACCATAAATAGTCTATAGTATATATTATACTACATGTCATATGTAATTGGCTTAAAGGTCTCAGCAACCAAGCTATAAACTCCAAAAAAAAAATACTACATATGTAAAGACGTTTTCATTTTATTGATTGGTGTTTTTAATTGATTTGTGTATGTTGTAAGGTTCCTTGGGATTGTAAGAATTCGAAGAACAAAGGAAGTTTAATTTTTGTGTGTCTGTCATCTAGTATCTTTCTAGCTAAACTTGAATTTTAATAAAATGACTGAGTTTACTATTGCCTCAAATCAGGTAACGATATATTTTTTCTTACAGAACTAATACATTAATTTAATTAGTTTTCAGTTTTTTAAGATAATCCTTTTTATGATCGTAAATATTTAAGCGAATGTGGTAGACTTACAGTCGCCACACGTACATAATGTGAATGTGTAAGTAGATGCGTGCTTTTTCATTTTATATGCAAATTTTCAGGATCAGCAGGTGAAAAAGCTGAAGAGATTCTTGGAAGGTTGGCGAATGGCGGTCTTGCCATTAAAATCCATCATGCTGTGGGAGCAACAATGGCATCCATGTGCCATTGTAGGCTTGCTGTCTACCCTCTTCTTAGTTATTTGGCTAATGGATTTAAATACTCTAGCAACCGCAGCTGTTATTGGTCTAATTCTTAATTTTATAGACTTCATTGTGCCTGTTGTCTGTAATTTTCTCTATGGGCCCACATCATGGACTGGTCAGCATGAAAAAAAATTTGAAGATATTTGTAAAAGTATTGTGACCAGCTATAATAATGGATTACAAAGCATTCAAACATATTATTCCTTAAGAGAAACCAATCCTTATATGGTGAGACTAATAATTTAGAGATATATTTATAGCAATTGTGTTTTGTGAAATATTCTTAATGATTTTCTGTTTTTTTTTCAGTACTACATAATTTCAATCAGTATGCTGTGTACAATAACTTGGGTGTCATCTGCTATTAATAATATATTTTTAATTTATCTAATGTCTACTGTGATGCTCTTGTGGCCAGGCCTTCGGCACAAGGGGGTTTTTAATATGTTTTTTTCTCTTATGAACAAAGTACCTAAAGGTTTCCTCAAAACTGAATAAAAATATGTTATGTAGCTTTTAATATGTGTTTGGTCTGGTCATAAGTTTAAGCATAGCTTATTGTGAGCTTTAAATTAATTCATGTGTGATATTACTTTGATATTATAGAGCAGAGCTTTTATATAATTGTTTTATTGTTACTTTTCATATGCGCATAACTAAGCTACCAAAGTTATTGATAGAAAGACAGGTAAATATTGTAGAAATATCAAATAAATTAGACATAACTGTTTTATCAATCATATTTGCTAATTACAGCTTAACACCATGTTGCAGTGTTTATTGATAGTTAATATTATCTATACATTTTGTTTAGTGAGGCAATATTGTTTTAGCTCTGCTCATTATCTAGCTTTAAATTACTGTGTGATATACTTTGTTATATTAAAAAGTCAAAACATGTGTAATGTTTTAGTTATTTAATCTATTAAAGTGGTTTTCTTACTAGAATTACTAATGATGTTTTCGGAGTTGAGTTCACAATGCATCAAAAAATGTCTATACCTTCTATTTTATTATTTCACATCTAGATTGAACAGATAAATTTTTAGCAATTTGTGGATCCCTAATATTTTCCACATGGTAACAAGAGTAAGAATGCAGTTCACTTCTACAATTAGTTCTGATGTTTTTATCTGCTCGAAGTAGGTAATCTAAAGTGCTAATAGCACTGTTAGAAATACTAAACCATACCAACTCCTGAATTCCCCTGTATTCTTATTCTATCACATGGGTGTTAGCCCGGTGTATGTTGCACCATAATTTGCACAAAGTGGTCTTAGGTCCAGATTTTTTCATCGAAATGGTGGGTGTGATTTGTATGAAAAGCAGTCCAAGCACCAATAAAACAGGATATATAGTTTGTACTGATTAATTAGTATATTATTTGTTTGCTGCATGGTGTAGTTTGTTTCATGACGGGTTAAGAATATAATTAGTGATGCAACGGATCTCTGTTTCTGTTTCCGCAAGTGCGGCAGTTCCGCTTTTCAACATTCGTTTCTGCTTCTGTTTCCGCAACTTTTATAACGGAGATCTAATCGGAAGTTTACGACGGCTGAGAGTTACGCATTCACGGCGCGAGGTGCGTGCGAGTCACTGGACGTCACATTTTCAGGAGTACAAAATAGAAAAGCGATTACCTTTAAATGAAGATCCTCTTGTGTGGTGGAAATTAAATTCACACAAATACCGTAATCTTTTGCCATTAGTGCGCCAATATTTGTCGATACTCCCCAGCGGCATCGCCAGTGAGCAATTATTTAGCTGATCTTATATACGAAGAACACCGGAAGAGATTGTTAGGTGCAAAAGCGGCCAAATTACTTTCATAAAATATACCTTACCACTACTTAATTTTGAATATTAATAAATTGTTCAGTTGCAATATTGTTTTCTATAGTAGATCCTTACTAATATTATAAATACGAAAGTAACTCCTGTCGGTCTTTCACGCCAAAACTACTGAACCAATCTAAATGAAATTTGGTATACAGATAGTCTAGAGCCTGATAAAGGACATAGGCTACTTTTTAATACAAAAAAGGGATGAAAAGTTGTAAGGAAGTGTCGTCATTTTTAAAGCCAGAAGCTTGAAACTTATTTTCAGGCTATTGGTAAGATATAAATAAATATGACATTAACATGTTGTAAAAATTTACCCTTAAGGGGTAAATAAAAATATGGTAGGAAAAACTTTTTTTTAAAAAAAGATAAGTAACCTTTTACGCGTGCGAAGCCGCGGGCAGAAGCTAGTTTTTGATATATCTTTTTCTAATCTAGATTTGGTGTATTTGATACTTAATAAAGAAATATATTTGTAATTTTTTTTCATTTTATATACACTTCCGTTTCCGTTTCTGCTAAAATTTTCTTTTGACATCTGTTTCCGTTTCTGGTTCCGCTAAGACACTTCCGTTGCATCACTAAATATAATGTCACCACCACTCTTACTTTTCCCTGAGTGAAGTAAAAACCGGCGGAGGATTCACCAGGAGAATGGTAGCAATACACTCCCCCAATGTCTGTCTATCAACTACGATTGCTAAACCGCCTACCAAGCGTTGCGATTTTGGCATTATCCGCCATTGGAGAGGCCCTTGTCCAACCTTGATACTTCAATAGGCTGATAGGAAAGAGGCAGGTGGTTGCGTCGAATGTTGCCATCCACGGAATTCGAAACTACTCCAGGTAGACGACAATCATCTCTTTAGTTCAAATGTAACTAAAAAAGTTAAATCAACATTTCAAATAACAAAGTTCAATTCGCGCGAGCTTCTTCAATAGTGTGATAGAAATTAACCTAGCTACTATATTACTGGCCAGAAAGTATAGTTATGCGTTTTCCCTATTGCTGATTTATGTTATTAGATTACATCTCTTGGTCGTCTTTTGTGATCATCCACGGGAAAAGAAGGGGTTATGATTATTTATTGTATTCTTACTCCATCACCACACGTTTAAAAAATTACGTACGTTTACTAAGAAAGTCTGTGTAACAGAAAATAAGATCAAGGCTATCTCACGCTGAAAAGACAAGTACACAATTTTATTTGGAGTTTCCTTTCTCTTGTGAGTTAAAAATTAAGCATGGCATAATTCACAAGTAGCAGTTGAAAAATCATATGAATTGATTTGTCATACGTCACACTTGTTACTCGCCTTAACATCATATGAAATGATTTTTCATACGTCACACCTGTTACTTGTCATCGTCATCTAACCGTTACAGTATAAAAATAATCGGACGCAAAGTAAGTCGGTCATCGTCCTCACTGATGTCCGGTTTTAGTATAATACTTAAAATAATGGCCATTCAATAAAAAAGTTCATAGACTTTTTGAGACAATCTAGAAGGTATGAATTCATGACTTCGTTTAATTTGTATTTTTGTAATTGTTCTTTAATTAAAATGCCATTGAAATTTATAAATGACACTCAAATTAGCATCAATTTATAAAATTAACACAAAAAAAGCAATCTGTGTGTTCCCACCAAAGAGCTAATGATCTAATTCAAATTGTAGCGCCATTAATCATAAATCATTTTGCATTTGTAATAGCAAACTTGTAGTAAGTGTGACATTAGAGCATTGCGAAAAAAAAATCATTGGATATGAAATTTCACACGTGAAATCACAGTGATAAAGAAGATAATTTCACCAAATGAAATGAAAGTAGCAATCATTTCCATGTCTATTAAAAATACAAAATTAAAGGCAAGAATGTCGTATTTTACGGAGCCCGTGCAAAGAGGTGGTGAATTGTATTCTTACTCCTTACGCACTCATGAAAAACTCCATGTACCAATTAAGCAGGCGAAATCAGGATTAGTACACTTATACTTCGATTTTGTACTGTGTGGTAGCGGCTATGAATACTACCAACTCTTTCTTTACTCGTGGATGTCATAAAAGACGACTAAGAGCCTGATAACGACCTGGGCCAACTCAATCTGATGCCATTTGGTCAACAATTACATTCCCAAGGAGGGTTGACGTGTAGTCTAGCAGGCGGCTGGTTATAAAACTATTGTCAATTACTTTTACAATATGTACTATGAAAGAAGAGTACATATTGTATCGACCCCAAGTAATTGGGATAAGAGTAGGGGAACGATGATGACTTCGACTTTGTGGCAGGACTGTTTACGCCTCGAGATGGTACCCGAAAAGGTAAGCCACCGGACGGGCCACCAAAGATAAAGGCCGGTTACCGTTGGACCGTCCATACGGAGTGTGACTAAACCATAGCTTGCCACCAATAAAAAAAGTGACACTAATGTAGTATAATTGTATAAATAAAAATTCAGATATGATTACATCAACTATTTTATTGTAATATAAATTCATATTAAATACATTCATGTCATTATTTTAAGATTTCCATCAGAAATTTCTACGATGCATGTGTTTTATTCCCGTTTTCAACAAACACAACAGAAACACCTAAATTTATTAACAAGCATATTTAAATTTAACGTTTTGAATGACATATAACAATAATCAATCATTAATGTTGTCTGTCATATAGATTGTTTTACCTTAAATTTAGGTGTGCTTGTTGAAAATGGGCATTAGTCTAACTAGAAAAACGTGACCATACAGCAACTGTAAAGTTACTCCATCGAAGACTGACTATTACATGATAATTGGGCTATTCTAAGGCCACAAAATGTTACATACTACATGTGGAATTTATTCAGCATATACAAATACTTTAACAATAAAAATAATTAATCACAAATATAGGCAAGTAAAATTCTATCTATAAGTCATATATTTCATAATATACATCGAATATACGACACAAGCAATCAATGAATGGCGCAGAAAATATAACAACGTTTAAATTATCGCCTGTACTGTTACAGTTATTCTATATGCATAACTTTTAACAGTTATTGTGTATTGTATGCATAACTGATAAAAGTTATTTATTTTACGCACAACTGATAACAGTTATTCTACATAGTATGCATAACTGATAACAGCTATTCTACATTGTATGCATAAAGGCTATCAGTTATTCTATAATGTATGCATAACTGATGTAAGTTATTATATATTTTATGCAGACTTGATAACAGCTATTCTATATTGTATGCGTAACTGATAACAGTTATTCTGTATTGTATGCATAACTGATAATAGTTATTCTATATTATATGAATAACTGGTAACAATTATTCTTTATTTTATGTATAACAGGTAATAGTTATTCTATAGTATTATGTGCACAACATTTTCAGAGATTCTTATAAGTATTGAATACTGTTTATATATAAAACAATCATTCTTCTTTAGCCCTTATTGAAAGCAGGTCTCCTGTAACCGGAGAGCAATTGATCTACTATACAATGCTGGTCAATTGAATTGGTTTAAGATTTTATTTCGGTTTTGCCTTCTCTTGTAATGTTGTTAGGAGCTTAAAGAGTAGTCATTTAGTCGCCTTTTACACCTGCATAGTGTATTAACGTTTTTACCAAGTTCGATATTAAAAATCGTTAAAAATAGTATCACTTTCCTGACTAATTTTAACACTAATTGCGATTGCCAACTTGCCTTCCAAGCGTGACGATTAAGGCTTTATCACCTATCCGTGGAAAGATCTATCTTCATAGATTGATGCATGGTTGGAATTATAAGTATATACTTAACTTTTATCCCATTTAAACGATTTTTTAAACACAACCTTGCAGACTTGTACGAACAGTATATCACTTGTTCGGAAGAATAGTGACACAATTAAAAAAGCTAAACTTTTCCAGGGGGGTCAAAATAAGTATTTCCTTTTTTTCAGCTCAGTTCAACAACGATTTCATATTTACGAACGTCAGCATAATATCCTTAAGAATGACGAAGAGTTGATTGGGAGAACTTATAATATTAACACCTCTCCACCACCAAAAATTGAAATATAATGAAAATTGTAATTTTTAGAGTTGTGACACTATTCTTCCGGACAAGCAATATGTTGAATCGAGCAAGCTGTTCACACTGACCAATCTACATTGCGTCAGCCATATTTACAGATCGACAAATTTAAAATCGTCAAAATTAGATTTAACTATAGATGCAGGCGTTACAAATAACTAGTTATTATTGTATTGAATTGTCCAATTTGTCGATCTGTAGGTACGAAGAGCGAGCTGTATTATTGGACTTATCTGCTAATGGATCTGCAATAATGAGCTAGTTCTAGAAAGGTATTCGTAACGACAATAGGCTTTATTGCAATAAAAACACAGCCAATATGGCTTGCTTTTGTCTAGTTCTTAAGGAAAAACCATGATTATAAAAATATAACAAGATGTAATACAACTTTATGTTTCAGAAATGGTAAAGCCAGGTTTAACATTCGTGTTTTTCGCCTTAGTTATATATGGCACACCTGCCTCAGTCATCAAGTTGTTATTGGACTTGCTATCATTAGATGTACTTGGTCTGAGAAGATCATCAGTCACTAATGTAGTTTTAAATCTACTGTTGACTACAACTTGTGAGTTTAAATTACTTTTTTGTGCACTACTATCACTATATCGCCTGCTACCATTATTTAGAATATCATTCTTTCTACTTTTACATTTATTATCTTTGCTTTGCAAATTTAACGAATCAATATTAGGCAGATATTGCGTATTTTCCTTTACGCATTTCTGTTTAGACTCATCTAGATTAAAATTCTTACTACTTGACGGCAAGTCCTTGTAGAAACATTCCTTAGTTTGTTGCAAATTAAGACCATAGAAATCTGTAGAACATTTACTAGTGGACGGTTGACTGCTATCCAAATTCAAAGATCCAACTTCAGAGGATCCCTGCGAGCTCAGGTTATTCTTGATCAGTCTCACTGGTGAACCGCAAGGGTCCATCGATAATGTTTCTTCGTCGTCTTCGCCTTCAGCACTCTGAAATTGATTATAATGCGTTAACTCGTTGTTTTACTATTAACGGGCAGAGAGCATTAGGCATATTTTTCGACATCCGCTAGGAGTAGCAGTGCTTTGTATTCTTAATCTATCACTAGTAAAGGCGGAGTGGTGGTGGAATTCACTTCACGAGAACTACCTCGTGAAGTTAATTCCACCACAAACGCTAAACTACTGAACTAACTATAGTTCAGTAGTTTAGCGTTTAATTAGTATAAAGTTGACAGATGCTGGTATTATAATTTTTGCAAATCTTACCAAAAGATCATGGTCAGTAATGGACCCGGCGGTCGCTTCGTTGCTGTTAAACTCAAACTCCGAAGCCAGCGACACCGGAGTGACGTCACCACTAATAGATGAACCTGCATAAGCGAGAGCTAGGTATGTATATTCTATACTTATTTACTGCCATTGTATAATCAGGCACGAGATTTCATGACTCGAACACAAACTATTTTTATCCGTATAAACTTGGTCATGGAGGCTCAGTGCCTTCTAAGTGCGTTTTACATAATCCTCTCAAATTAGCTGACTGATCATACGGTATGATTAGATCGGAATTCATCCTCTATGGAGAATTTCTGATAAGAAATTGACGAGGGCATACTTTTATAATTACTTCTTATACAAATTTAGATACAAAATGTTTTAATAAATACAAATTAAATCTCCATGTTGTCCTTCGACCAAGATATAACTCTTATCAAAATATAAAACAAAGAGATTGCAAGAAGCGGTGCTTAATCACAATATTTAATTAGTAACAGCAGCAAAGTTGCACGTATAGTTAAGATTTAAGTTAAAGTTGGAACGGGTTTTGTAACTGAATTTAGCTGCTAAGAAATTACTTAATACTAGAAAATACTTAGTCTGGTACAACAACTCGTAGACAACCATACGCTCGTCTTTATTTGTATGAAATTAAAACTTACAATAAAAGCCTTGATGGCATAAATAAATAAAGATTATATTTGAGGATAACACAAAGTATATTTATATTTAGTTAGATGCAGAAAATTTTAAAATATAAACCTATTTATTATGTTTTACGTTAATCATTTTGATATATAAATAATTGAATAGAAAATATGGAAATAATAATTGTGAAATTAATGCTATTAATGAGCCCATAAAACCTAACATACTTGTTCAGTCATTCTCCTACTCTTACCCCAATTATTTGGGGTCGATACAATATGTACTCTTCTTACATAGTACATATTGTAAAAGTTATTGGCAATAGTTTTATGACTGGCCGGTTGCAAGACTGACGTCTTGCATCTACATTCACAAGAAGGGTTGACACCCTTCTTATGAATGTAATTGTTGACCAAACGGCATCACATGGTGTTGGCCCAGGTCGTTATAAGAGCCTTAGTCGTCTTTTACGACATCCACGAGCAAAGTAAGGGTTGGTAATATTCGTAGCCGCTACCACACAGCTAATATTCTTGATTAGTTATATATAGATTTAAAATTCTAATGTTTACGCGAGTATTGCACATATTAAATAAAACTATTTTTACGGATTCTATTGCGTTTGTATTTGATTTTTAATTTCTCGACGGATTGAACACTTTACAGCGTTCATGGTTGCGGGAGGACCAAAACGAAATATCAAATACAAATGCGATAGAATCTGTAAAAATAGTTTTATTTCAAATACAGATTTAAAATTTATTAAATATGCAATGTTACACAAAATTGTTCCTTTAAGTTAGTATAGAATAGTGCAAGGCATGCTGTTTCATATTCATGCAACAAGGGATAGTTTATACTTTACAAAGTGTATTTATAAATCATAAGTTTCCTTTTAATCACGTGAGCTATAGAGTATAGTATGACTTAATGAATTCTATAACATCGAATACCAATGAATATAAAATATATTCCAGATCCCTAGCGTATATAAAACTTAGAGATTGTATATAAATTATAAACCTTATTTAAAAATTAACAATGGATATTCCTAATATCCGAGTATACCTATTATGATTTAGGGGTTATCACAATGTAATACAATATTACAAAAATTATAATAAAATACTATTGGAACGCACGGGTTCGAATCCCACTTGTGACAATCATTTTTCGCTTGTAATCAAGTTTTTATAAAATACTGTTATTAAAAAAATTGGGTACTACGGTATAATCGCCACGATTGGCAGGCGGGTAAGCAGTCGCTATTAGTTGCCCAATAGAGAGCTGCTCCTGCTCATTTTCTTAGTAATCCCTAGCAGATTTTGATAAGTTTTACAGGAAAGTATGGTGATGGTGACATATAATCTAACTAAACGGTGACTATACAGGTACGGTAGACTTTTTTGGGACAAGCTAAGGTCTGGTCACTACCTGTTCAAATCGCCCGGGCACCGGCGAGCACACTACATTTCCGCACTGCCTCACTATAGTAGTACCCACCACAGTACCACTACAGTGAATATGTAGCTATTTATCCACAAAAGTCTACATAGGTGCTAGGTTCAAACGTCCCTAAAAAGGCGGAGGCGCAACTCTTTTATCACAATAAAAACTACTGAATACTTTAAGTCTTGATAAAATTTTTTTTAAAGATTAAATAATTTATTATTATTATTAATTCCATGTCTTTAAATAATCGTTATATATCATTCATAGCTCACGTAAGTATAGGAAGCCACATATAACTCACCTGTTTGATGGTTAGGCAACGTTTTCGAGAAACTTCATTTAAAGATAACTTGACAGCTCTATAATGATGCATGTGCTCTTTGTTGTTGACTTTAAGGCTAAAAGCAACTCCACTTTGTGTTGCATATTTATATGTACATGCAATTCGTGCATAAATATTCGGTATGCATACGAGCCGCGTACACAAATTACGTTCCGAGTACTACTAAGATTGTTAGATTACCTTTTAAAACTACCGTGCTTACCAAAAAGAACTATGAAACCAAAATAGATAAAGTTTAAACTATTTCTTACATGTTGCTTTTACACTTTTGACATGCTTTCTATAATCTGTAAAATGTATTTGCGAACTATAGAATCGTTTATCTAAGATTAGTCTGAACCCATATTTACAATAATTCATTTTCTTCTCTAATATTTACAATAAATGTGACAGTATTTTTTTCGAGCGGAAGACATTAATTACAGGTACATAGAGAGTTCCATAAAAAATCCTATAATGCGAAGATGATTTTAGACTATTTAAACAATGTATTAGGATCTGGTAGGTGGCGCTGCAATAAACTCCAGGGAATTCTATTTTCTTTTTTAATTTGAACCGAAGAGTTTCTGTTGGATCAGTGAGTAAAATATAAAGATGCAGACAAAGCAAGGCAACTTCTACCGCACAGAGCTGCCTATCGTCTCGCTACATTCATGGTGCTTGCCTTTAGTGGCAGACGAGTAAAACCACCTAATAGCAAGTGGTAACTGCCGCTCACCAAATCAAATCTAATAAAGTACAGCTATATTCATGTATAATACCGTAATATTACTAATATATAATAGAGAATGCGACACCGCAATATATGTATGTACGGCTGGTCGGTCGCTAACACAAGTAGAGGATGCGGTCGGTACCTGGCAGACTGGCGTGAGGCACGTAAGGGTGCAGGCTCGACTCGAACGCACACAACGTCGCCGCCTCGCCGTCCCACTGTCCGAGTTTGCTCGGCACATTTTTACTCCAATTGCTACTGGAATCGATAACGTTTAGTTTACCAGCCAACGGCTGCAACCACCACTTAGCTCAAACAACAACCGCCAATTAATATAAGCGTGAATGTATACATAAATGATCATAGCCGCTACACGTTCGACAAGATACACCGATATATGATAAAAAATTATTTTATTCACTTTTAGCATAGAGATGCAACTTTAGTTGGTGATCACACTCTCCCGTAAAATGTCTATACATATTTGTCTTTGGTTTAAATAACAAGTAACATATAAACAGACAAAGTAAAACTAATATCAAGCAACATTAGCACATACGTTATACAAGAAAGTGTTTATAATACAATCTAATTATGTGAACTGCCATTGATAGATTTTGAAAGCATTTTCCTAGGCATCTAATAAATATACCCTTGACACATAGAAATGTTTTTTTTTTACTTTAGTTAAGATAGGAAACTGGTTCTCTTTCGCGGCATAATCTTTCTACCTTATTGAAGGAATTCTATCAATTTTATTTACATATAATTTTTAAAATTGCGTACCAAATTTAATCTGAAATTAGGAGATTCACAGAATTTAAAAAAATAATCACACAATTTATTTGCCATTTCAAAAATATCGCAAACAAGCAGTTTATTATCAAACCACAAACAAAAGATTAGATTTATTTAAAAATATAATTTTTCAAACTTTGTGTTGAGGGTAGTTATAGTTAATAAACCAAGAATAAGTTACGAAATATCTATGATAGTTTCATGATGTTTGGAAAATACATTCAAGCTAGAGAATCGTCCCTCTATGATTGTGACCAAATATTCTGAAAGCTTTGAAGATAATTTAATTCTGTATACCTTTCGGTAGATGTTGTTTTATGTTCAGAGTTGGATGCGTAGTTGGAGTTAGGTGACGATGGTCCCGCGGATGAGAGACCGCTCGGTAATTCGCCGGATGACGACATCAAGGAAGATGGACCACTCCATCCCACACCTGAACGTATAAAATGTATACATAAATCAATTATATTCATATTTCAATGGATTTAATACAAATTATTTTGTATTTTGTTTCTAGTAGTAGTATGCTGTTGACTGTTTCTGCCTGTCGCCTTAAATAAGCCGTTTCCTACGGAATAGTACCACATTCTCATAGAAAAACGACATTTGAATAGTAGTGTAAATTGTTAAATTTACTAATGCGCTTCTGTCGGTGGTCCATATACCGCAGTTACTACCAACTTACCACCAGGTGAGCTGCTTGCTCGCCAGCCACCAAAAATAATACTAAAAAAAATAGATTAAACGATTTTTTTTGTGTCTGTCTTTTAGCTATTAGCCGCAGATGGCTGTCACGGCTTAACCCGGACTATGGGTGAGCTCTGTGGGCTCTCAACCCGGACGATTAAATGACTTGTACATATATTCATTTAAATAGATTCAACTTAGATTGATTTTAATGTTATTTTTTTGGAAAATACTTATATGACTTCAGCTTATTATTTTCGATTTACTCATAAATCACAGTATGCCGTACCAAAAGACTTCCAAAGGGACTCTTTTAACTAAGTTTCCGCTCTGTCCGTTAGCGGTATTCCATAAGCCGTAGTAGATAAAATTCGAATTTTTCATACTGTGAACTTCTGTTACCGTTTTAAAAAATAAATGGGAAAATATATAATTAACATGTTTTACTCGATTAATATTTCATTTAAATAATATAGCAAGTTATATTGTAAAAATTACTTACACTCACTATTTGTGGGCGAAGGCTGTTTATTTGTAGGTGGATTCGTCGGGGGTGGAGGTGGCACCGTGACTCGCTCCAAGAACGCGTCGAGCTGTCGCAGTGACAGCGCATTGTGTAGTGTCTCCAGGGGACGAATTGCTGGCACGCCGCCGAATCCCTCCACTGCCGCTGTACGATCAACATTATTATCAAATTTCTAGTGTTAGATATAAGCCTTTCGAAGAAAAGGGACAATGGCATAATCGCTTATGCATTACACTTGGTAAGCGGGCAATGTGATCATTTCATTTCTTCACATCTTTAACTAGTGCCAATGAGTTTGTATCAAAAGAGATAACTAATTCTGTGAACGGATAGATATACATACATACACATACATATCATCACGCCATATCCCTTGCAGGGTAGGCAGAGACAACAGAGTGCCAGGGAACTCTATCTCTGCATACTTTACTCGCTTCCTCAACATTCATAATTCTCTTCATACACGCTCGCCGGTTTCGGAGACTCTTGACTCCACCTTCCTTCAGTATCTGACCGATCTGGTCTAGGTAGGTTAGTCTCGCGTCTCCCTCGGTACCTACATCCTTCCACTTTCGCATTGTATATCTTCTTAACCAGACGTTCGTTCGGCATTCTTTCCACATGTCCGAACCATCGGAGCATTCCCTTTCGCTTCTTTACACCAATACTCTCTTTCATACCTACTCGATCTCTTACGTCGTCGTTACGAATGCGGTCGGTCAGCCTAACTCCACAGATTTTCCGAATTTCTCTTTTCTGCATACTCAACTCTCGCTTCCATACAGTAATGTTGGGACAAGCACTGCGTTATGTATTGCTACATGTGCCTTCTGGCTGAGGTGGTGGCTGCCGAGAAGTTGCCCCAACGCTCCGTTCACTCTATTTCCCGCATTCACTCTTCGCTCTATATCAGTGGTGTACCGTCCATCTCCGCTAAATCCACATCCAAGATATACAAATTCATCCACTTGCTCTAGTATATCATTACCTATTGTTACTCTTACATCTGTTCTGGCTTCATCTCTTTCAAAGACCATTATTTTGGTTTTGCTCACATTCACGCGTATATATAGATAGATATAAATCTCTGTAATAATGATGACTTGTTGGACGTAAGTAGTAACTTTCTCTTACAGTAACTATAAATGAAGAAATAATAACGAGAAACTAAAAATGACCTACAACCGCGATAAAGTGCGTCTTTAACCAATTTTTATAATTTCTACGAGAATATATAGGTAAAGATACATTGTATTCTTAACCTATCACTACATGGGTAGCAACTGTACAGGAACTCATTATATCGTATCTTCAGCCCATATACAATTATACATACACACACACACAATTGGGAAATATTGAGAAGTAAAAATGGCATACAATTCTACGCTGGTCAGATGCGTTCGCAGATGCTTAGAATATTCCTTCTCCTGTAGTTAAGTAATATTACTCGCTTACACATGAATATAGACGAGTAATGGTGATGACTAAGGTATCATCTGAAGAATAGACATCACACTCTTCTGAAATAATGTATAAAATACATATAAACGTATAAAATAAATTGTGATCTCCAAATAATATAGAGGTTAAAAAACATTATTAATGGTTTAATTGGCTCAAAGTATCAAGCTATGTGGTAGCGGCTACGAATACTACCAACCCTTACTTAGCTCGTGGATGTCGTAAAAGACGACTAAGAGCCTTATAACGACCTGGGCCAACTCTATCCGATGCCGTTTGATCAACAATTACATTCCCAAGGACGGTTGACGTCTGGCAGGCGGCCGATCATAAAACTATTGCCAATAACTTTTACAGTATGTACTATTAAGAGTACATATTGTATCGACCCCAAGTAATTGGGATAAGAGTAAGAGAATGATGATGAATTGGCTCAAAGTACCGCGTGAGTAATATATTTAGAATAGTTTTTAGCATGCGTGTAGACACTTACCGTTGGCGGCGTTGGTAGCAGGGATCATAACGCGAAGGTTGGGCGCCGAACTGGACCCGGAGATGACTGCGGTGCTGAACAAGCCGGCGGCGGAGAGCTTCCCGCGCGCACCCAGCCCCAGCATCTTGAGGTAGCTCATCTGGCCGGCGATGCTGTGCCGCTGGCGGCGCCCTGCGTCCCCTGACACGGTACAGCCTGCTAGCCACGGCCACGACCCACCGCGCGCACCGAACGTGATGGCGGACAACGGGAGTTCGTTAGTCGAGGACTCGACGCCGTCCACGTTAATGAGGGGTGTTAGTGGCTCGGCCCCGGGGGACCGGCCGGACGGCGTCGTCAACGTTAGTACGGGGAGCGCGGCCGCTCGACTAGCTGCCGCGTATGGCAGCGCGGTTTAGTAAGTGTTACACGAACGAAACGGTTACGTGAATATGCGATGTTAGTGACGGGACGGTGATAGAGAGAAAAATAAATTAGTGATTAATATAGATAGAGAAGTAAATATATAAATATGTAAAGATAGTTGTCTCGAAGCGTGCGTCGTATATATATACATATATATATAATAGCAAATATGAAGTACGAATTTAACATCACAACCTAAAGGTACCCATCAACCTGCGCAGTTTGACGTTTGTTGGGCACTTGATGACGTAAGCCTCGATGTACCGTACCCCTCTCTCGCTCACATCAATATGTGACTGAGGGAGGAGGCAAGGACCTAAAGTTTACGCCGAGCTGCCACTCAATGATAACATAATCTCTAACTAATTATGTAGAGTATTAGTTATGTAAGTATATAACGTATAAAACGTTAGCATGCGTGTGCGTTACAAAAGTCAAACGTGCGCAACACAGAGGTCAGCCGAGAACGCAACACAAACACACACAATATCGCCGGCCAGATTGAGCTCAACAACAGCGACGCCGACCACCTCGCCTCTATAACTCCAAATTGATTATACACACACGCGCGTGCCATTAACCTCCTTATTCAGCTTCATTTACAAACAATATTATCTATGAAGTACCAAATGAAACGATCAAATATAATAAATATATATACACAACTCTTGCAGAATTTGAAACAACAAATGGTTTGGAACGGTAAACGGTTTGTATCTTTAAATTTGATTTACGTCATACATACTTAATGTAGGGCTACGTGAATTATATTTAAGCGATTTAAAAATATATTTAAACGATTTCAAAAAATATTTAAACAATTGATTTCAAAATATATTTAAACGATTTCAAAATAAACGATTACAAAAATAATATGTGTATAATAAAATTAAAATCTATGAATCTATCAGACCTCCTTATGCACGGGTTATAAGGGAATTTAACGTAATGTAATATGGTTACGTGAACCATATTTAAACGATTCCCAAAAGAAGGGATAGATCTCAATTCGTATGTTTTTTTTATGCGAGTTACATTAGTATTTTTTTTAGGTGAACCGATATTGATGATTTCTTTTACTTGTAAGTTGGCATTTCCAATGTAGTCCCATTTAGACTACATTGTTTTGAAAACGTTCTTTTTTAGGCGGCATAAAAAAAGTGTCGTACTTTTGAAGACCATAAACAGGTCACTTATATGGGTAAACTACCTAATACTATAATCGCCACATTGGCTCGCCTAACCACTTTTTACGCCTCCGGAAAATTAAGGGCATGGATCTATTCTATATACTAATACTGTATTCTTAACAAGTTCTCATAAAAAATACATACAACTTATATAAAAAAAAAAAAAAATATATATTCAGAATTAAATTCATAAAAAAATAACCGAAATCTCTCCATCAATCTCGAACATTTCTTGAACTTTATAATATGATAACAATGAAATCGTGGGCTTATAATATATCTGATCGAACCATATGGTACTAAATGATGATGTACTGCACTTCTAGTGAACATGCCGGCATGCTACTTACCTCATATGATTATTTATAGATGTAATCGACAATAGACTGAATATGACGACATAGACAACATACCCTATACACAATAACGTACGAAGTACAATGATAACAGTGCGGCTAACACTATATAATTTACTTTTAAATAAAAAAGATATGTGTTTTCAGATCACGTCTAAAATTAATCTGAAGACCCACGTACAACGTTGCTAAAGTATAAATACTGTACTGATGGCGTAGTTTTTAAGATACCTACTATGGCGAGAGGACAATACTATGTGTTATCCACAAATTGTTCTTTTGAGTCTGGATGTAATTTGTGTCTGTTAATTTTGTGTAAAGTCCCCCGCTATATAAGGATTATTTTTGCTCAGTGCAGATATTGAAGCCGAGCGGGCCACCGAAGACAAAAATCGGATACCGGTGGCCCGCTCGCACGGCGAAGAAGAGGTGCTTGCAGGGTGGGTCAATGGGGTTGCGCGCCGCCTCTTCCGCCACCCCGGACCGACTTGGCGGGGTGCGACGTCCATGGCCCACCGCAAAAAAAAAAAAAAGTGCAGATATTGAAAATAAAAATTATCTGTAATTGTAACAGATACATAATAATATAACGGTCCGATCAGTAAAGAGTAATTCTGAAGTTGAATAGTACTTTATATATATAGATATAATTCTTTGGAACGTCTGTATGCGACTCTCGTAAATGGCTGGACAAATAATGAAGAATTTTTACATGTGTTCAGGTGGATACAACAATGGTTTCAACAAAATTGGACATTCCAATATTGTGTTACATTGTTAATATTATTTCTGAATTGTTTTTTTCTGTCATTATAAAATAATCTTCATAATACTGCATTAATTTTAAGATTTGTTCTGCAATTTTGAAAATTATTTTCTAATTTAAAGAAAAACATATAACATTAAAAAGTTTTGTTTAATAATAAAGTTCTCTGGCATATCAACAATGTCTTTATATTCAACATTATTTAATAAAACTGATTATGCGAAGTATTGACGAGGGATTTTATAATAATTATAAGTATATAAAATGACCCGCACAGAGCAATTTAATCATAAGATGTATTGTAGAGATTATATTATATATTATATAATTGTATATGCGTATGTATGTATTTTTGTAGCTGTGTGGTAGCGGCTAGGAATACTATCAACCCTTACTTTGCTCATGGATGTTGTAAAAGACGACTAAGAGTCTTATAACGATCTGGGCTAACTCCATCAGTTGCCGTTTTGTCGATAATTCTATTCCTAAGGAGGAATGACGTCTGGCAGGCTGCCGGTCATAAAACTACTGCCAATAACTTTTACAATATATACTATGAAAGAAGAGTACATATTGTATCGACCCCCAGTAATTGGAATAAGAGTAGGAGAATGATGATTATGCGTATATATGTATTTTCGATATGTAGTATATATTCTTGTATGTCTCTCTGTCTGTCTATCTGTCTTTGTAAAGTGTATTATTATAAATTTGTAGCATATAGTGTGCAAGTGCTCTTTGTTATATTGTATAACATTAAGTTAATAAATTAGAAAATGCCCTAGCTTCTACAATTTCTGCTTCACCTTTGATTGACTGGTAGAAAATGCCTCTGGCATTAAGCACGACATTGTACTCATTGCATGAAGTTTAATTAATTAATAAATTATACAAAAAAAATCTGCGGTGTAAATAAGGTCTTCAGATTGTCATATTTTTTTATTCTGACTAACGCTATGTAGATGTTATTTCGTAAGTGTTAGCCGCATATACAATATGGCACGGCCGTGTGCACTGACCTGACTGGTGGACTACCTGCAGGCTCTGGTAGCGCGGCCCGACGGCGCTCGACAGCGGCAGGGCGCTCGCACTCCTCTCTGTCACACACACTGTCTCACACCACCAATCTAACACGTATTCACCGCACGGATTTCAACTAAATATTTATCAATGTTCCTAATATATTTCCATACTCTAATTACGGCATAGATTATAATTACCCATTAAATCTGAGTATTACTAATTTTAGTATAATATTATTCATTGCCCTTATCCCATATAGTGAATTTTAATAGTTATTTAATTAATTGATTTACAAAATTCATTGAAAATATTACTGAATTTTATTTAGACGATCATTCACTGCCGCTTAGATTCCAAAGGGATATAGAGAGTCATGACCACATAAAATTAGAACTTGCCCGTACTACCCTCAAATAATTGATATATATATATATATAGGTTGGATTTATATTTTCTTAACTTTATTTTCTCAACTTTATTTTTAATCCTTATCCATTATACTTAAACAAATTTAGAGTAATTTATCTGTAAACTTGATCAAAACCCTTGCAGTATTTTCTGCTCTTTATCCACCCATTTACTTTTGAAAACGAAATAAGTGCTAGGGCACCTATAAATGTTAAGACAGTTTCAAGTTTTAGGCTACACCTAATTGGAACAGAATACTCATCATATGACTTACTATGTTGGAAAATTATTTTAGAGCTTGGTAGAAATAGATATACCTATGTAGATACACCTCCACACTTGATGAGGAATTAAAATTTATGAACGTTAACGCATTCACTATCTGATTTAGACATAAAATATTAATTCAATTTTAATGTATCATATTCAGAGATAGGATACCTTTAAAACTTCTAAAACAAGTAATTAATCTTTTTCATGTTTCGTTGGAATCCGTGTCAATGTGAAGCAAATTAAAATTGCTATAAATTGCAAATAAAACAAAATAAAAATCTATTGCATTCATTACCTATCGCTATAAATAATCACTAATATTTTATATCCCTCATTACATATGGTATTCATTAAATATGGGATCCATTATTTTTTTTCTATATTTTATATTGTTTTGAGTAATACTCTATATATACTTATTTCTACGACGTGCCGAATGTGTTTTTAAAAAATGATCATTACACCAATATAAATACACCCGTATTTATATACAAATATTGGTGATACCTTGGTTGTAAAAGATTCACTATAACAATCAACGGTTATAATATACTTAAGTTTTTTTTACAAATTCAAAGAAATATATATATGTATAATTGTATATGTAAGTATGTATATAAAAAGAGATTGTAGAATTTCTAATATCCTGCACTCTATGTTCACAAAAATGGAACAAATAATGGATAGCCATTATTATATAGGCTTTCATTTGTTCTCTCTGCCTACCCTGCAAGGGACATGGCGTGATGGTATGTATGTATGTTCATTTGTTAATTTTTGTGAAGGTTCGTTCGTCGCTAAATTAAAAAGTTAAACTATACATTAATATGTAATACGATTTGGTATTGTTCCCGAGATACATGAAATATTTAATACACGGAATAATTGCTTGTCTAAATTTATATAATTTTTTTGCATTGGTGATAGTGAATCTTCTTTCTGATAATATCATTATATATACAATATTTAGGTATACATGGTACACTTCACACAGTTCATTATACACTGGTACTGCGTTAGTGGGAGGGTTTAGTGTCCAGGCATGCGGGAACCATTCACGTGCACATACTTACCGGTGTCATGAGTCTGCTTGTGTTGGTCGTAACTACGAGCGCGGGGTGGCGCTTCTTCCACGTCTTTAGCCTCTTTCTCTTCACACTGAAAACGATAATTTTAGAAGATTAATGATCGAGTCTTATTCAATACGCTACTCTTTAAAAATCCATCTCTGAATTACATTACATAAAAAAACACTAAAATTATTTAAATTTAACACGTTGAATCCCTAAAATGTTAACAATAGTAAAAGAACCTCTCGTACGTTCCCACCAAAAACTCAAACAGTTCCAAATGTTGAGCATGCTATATATAATTATATATAGCATATATATATATATATATATATATATATATAGCGCATGTATAATTAAAAAAAAATGCTCCAAATTCGAGGCAATGTACAGAAATCCTAAAATATTTTGCGCATAATACATACCTATAACACGCGTACTGTGTAGTTATGTATGTGTTTAAATATTTATGCATAAAAGTATGTACTTATTTATGTATAAAAATTAGTACATAATATGTACGTATCTATCTTACTTTATTTTTTTTCATATAATTATATATATATATAATTATATATACACATTAGGGTGCTTTTTTTTGCGCCTTCTTTTTTTTTCGCTCCCATACCGAAATTTTGTTGGAAATACACCCAAAAAAATTCCCTGAAAGTTTGAGCCCTTAATATTAATATTAAGCACTCGACCAAAGCGTGTGAAGATTTCCCATTCAAAATACACGTAAAACTTGATTTTTTTTCTTTTGAATTTTATAACTCAGCGGCATTTAATGGTATCATCTCGTCCAAAAACGGGATTTTCTCAGAATTAAATGCTCTACAAAAGTCTCCATTACGGCAAAGTCATAACTTCCACTTGCGGGGTAGTACGGGCCACTAAAGCTATTTTTTTCATAAAATTTGCGTTTGTTTGTAACTATCTCGCAAACAACACTAGCTACAGAAAAATTGTAAATGACAGACTTGTAGGAAATTAAATTTCCTACAAAAAAGGTTCGGAGCACTGAATCGTTAAGAATTATACTTTTTGAGATATAGAGGTTTTAAGTTGAGGCGGTATGGAATGTTTGAGTTAAATTGTGAAATAAATTCATTTCACTATAAATTGCCGTATAAATCATTAATTATTTATATTTTAAATTACAAATAATTGAAAAATTGAATAATTGATCATTTTGAAACTGATATTAAAAAAAAATTAAAACCTTAATTTAAACTTTTATTGTTGTGCAATAGACAGTATTTCTATTGTATTATTACCTTTTATTTTTTTCTCTAAAACAAATTTAACAGTAATATTATTAATGAAGTACCTCTGTAGGGTCCCCTGTGTCGCTGTGTAGCGTACGCGCTCGCAGTTCGGCGTTGAGTCTCGCAGCTAGGGACGACGCCTCGTGACCGCTCACCGTGTAGTGCAGGTTGCTGTAATTGTCACTGCTCCAGTATGTTAGAACAAATTTTATTCTATTTCTTTTCTCAGCTGGTATACGACCCAGTGTTGGGTACAGACTTCCTCCAAACGAGGGCAATTACCCTATACCACGCTGGCCAGAAGTATTAGATAATCTTACGTGTTTCTTTTTATTGCTTATGGTGGCAAACGAGCAAGCAGCACACCTGATGGTAAGTGTCACTACCGCCCATGGACCTTTGCAATACCAAGGGTATAATAGTTTAAGCCTCTGTCTACCAATAAAATCCCCAAACCCGCCCAGTTGGGCTTCCAGCTCTCTCGCTCACCGAACGAAGCGCAATAGCACATTGCCATTACTCAGACGTTGATCTTCTGCGAGTGTGATACTACCCCGGACGGACCGACCCGCGGCTGTAGACAGAAAACTTTCAACAGCGTGGTCCTACCATTATTAACGTGCGCGTATATTGCGTGCGGTAATGGACTAAATATATACTTCATATTTACCACCCATTTCCTTGCCCATTTGTAAAAAGCAACTAAAGGTTATAATATCTATGCATAACATCACCATCAAAGAATAAAACCTCCATTTTTATAAGACTTTTGGTGAAAATAAAGGCATTTAAAGTGCAGGTTCGCAAATGGTTACAATCTATATAGTTTTTGTACAACGATCCAAATTTTTAAAACTTTGTTATTCTTCATTTTATTATATTGTGCTCTTTTTTTTGTTATTGATCTTTTAAATTATATTTTGCTTAAAAAAAAACTTAAAACGGCAACCAGTACCTCAGCAGCTATGTTTTTAAATAATATAAATAATAATAAAAAAAGAATATAAGAAGCATTGTCTAAAGTATTATAATAACAAAAAGAGACTCACCATATAGGAATGGGATCAGAGGGCCTGATCTTTGATTTGGACAGCCTCCTCGGGAATGTGCTGTCCATTTCATCAGCATCCTGCAATACGTTAGTTTAAATAAGAAATTATCTTCATAAAGTTATTTTCATTTATTTTTATTAATACTAAGTCGTTAAAATTGCAATATAGTTTCTCTATTACAAGATGACCAGACCATTTTTTATGTCTATTCTAACAGACTGACAAGTAGCACACCTGATGAGAAGCAATACTGCCCTTCATAGACATAGCAAAGAAAGTACTTTTCTTAAAATTCGTTTAAAAAGGACACGTGATAGCGCTAGGGAAACGCCGTAGCAGATAATTCATTCCATACTCCATTCATACGTAGGAAAAGCTATCGCTGAAAATGTACAGTTGAGGATGCATAATTTCTTCAGGTGAAATGGATGGATCCTGTAAAACGTCGAGTGGTACAGTGGTAAACAGTGGTGGTACCAAGTCAAGAAATACTTCAGAGGAGCGATCCCTGTGAAAGAGACTGACTAGCGCGACGATCTCTCATCACCACATAGTAGACCATATCATCCACCCACCATCGAGCGCATTAAAGTGCAATGTGGAACAAAAATCTCTCTACGATGGTAGATACTGACATAGTCTCCACGCTTGGTAGTCGGATTACCGGTTTAGTGTTACAATTTTTAAACGGGATTGCCGATGCCTATTCGCCTGGTAATCCATTAGCTGGTTCTTACGACTTTCACTCCTCCCAGGCGAGTAAATGGTGCGTTGATCCACTATATACTTAACCCATTACCGAATTAGTTATAATTGTTACTGAAGCATGAATAATTGTGCACCCTAATCTCATAATTCGCTAGACCGACTTTCATAAAACATTGGGTATAAAGTTGGTACAATCTTCCATTAATTGGAGAGATTGGATAGTTTCTTAGCAACCAGATAATAATGTTTAAAAAAACTTACAGGCTGCAATGTTTCTTGACTAGCCATATTGTCATCCTCTCCTTCTTCCTCTATACATTTCACTTCATCAGATGAACTTTGCTGTAAAGCCATTATATATTTTTATTTATGAGTAGGGTAAGTAGATACTTATGACAATATCAAATTATGGTTATTTTCTTTTTATAAAAAGACACCTCCCTGCACTAAGGAAATAAACCTTGTATTGCGGGGAACTTTACAAACATGCAACTAACGCAGACAAATTACACCCAGACTCAGAACAACACTTTGTGGATCGCACAAAGTATTGTCCTGCGTGGGAATCGAACCCACGGCACTGGCACGGAAGGTCGGTATCTTAACCACTACGCCATCTGTGCAGTCGAATGTATCGCCATCTGTGCAGTTTTGATTCCAATTGTTTATGCATTTTTAAAACCATTTGAATGATCACAAACGATAAATAACGTCATAAAATAATATAAGTGATGATCGAATGCTAATTCTTCGTTTCATCATCATATCAGCTCACATACGTCCCAATGCTAGGCTCAAGCAAACACTATAGGAATAAAATTTACTTACTACAACCACGCTGGTATAACCATCATATATATATGGGTTGGTGTGGAATTTTATTTTAAGTTTGCCATCTCTTGCATAATTTTATATACACATTATATTCCTTAATCGTCCATTACAATGGAATAAGATTACAAAATACTCAGCATTTCTGGATATTTTATGTGAAAAGAAAATCGACAAAATAAGGTGGCAATAGAAAACTTAACTATGCAGTAGGTTGTTGCTGTATGCTTTATTGTTTCTATACATTATATATTAAAGACAGAAAGCTTCAAATAACTTACAGAGTTATTAGTAGTAGAATGGTTTCTACTGTGAGGTCTGAAGCCAGGTCCGGGCGGCAAGTTCTTTTGTACGCAACAATTCACGCCTGGGCTAAAATGTAGCTCCACATGGAATCTGAAAAATTTTAATGAATTTTCTTGGTATCTATATATATAAGATGCCAATGTCGCTAACATTAGAAAGGAAAGCTGGGAAATGTAGAAGCTTCTAAGGAAAAATAATAGATATTTACTTTTACGACATTTCATTAAACCTTGTTTAACTTCATATATCAATGGTAACTGATAACGCGCTGGTAGTTATTTTCCAGGTTGTTTTAAACTATATACACTTAAGCTCGCTAACTTCATTCACGTTTAATTCCACTCTAACATTATGCCATAATACAACTTATGTCATTTGATGAAATATCTTGACTATGGATTGAAAACGCCTAATTAAAAAAACGGAGGTTCAGGTTTCTGGTTTGTTACAAAAGGCAGCGAGCGATGCTGATGGCTTTTAATAGCATTAATATGCTTATGAATTACTGAAATTTAGCATTTAATATGCTTAATTATTTATAAAACCCGAATACGAAGCGAAAAATGATGTCACAAGCGGGATTCGAACCCGCGCCTATTGGGATTCCGGCATTGTCGACATTGTCGGGTAGATAGCATACCGTGGTGTAGTGGCAGCACGATTGGGCCGGAATCCCAATAGGCGCGGGTTCGAATCCCGCTTGTGACATCATTTTTCGCTTCGTAATCGGGTTTTATAAGCATTAATATGAATGATCAATTGACGTTATGTATGTATTAAAAATCACCAAATTTTTGTTGGGCAATATATGATGATGAAAAAAGACATAAGTGTCGTTATTTTTGGAAGCTAATAAACAATTATTACGTAAGTACCTCTCCTCTGAGTAAGGATCTTTGGTGGGATCCTCGTATAGCATCACGACAATCTGCGACATGTAGTTTAGCTCCGATACGGTAGACACATATTCCATAGCACGACGCCATTGTTCATCCTTTAACGCCTGTCGAATACATTTTTAGTATTTATCATTATTTAATTATTAGCAATTTTACAGATTTCATCGTTAGTTTCTTCCTCTTACTGTACAGCTCATAAATATGCTGTGTGGTAGTCTACAAATATTACCAACCCTTACTTTTAATTGCGTAACATTTCAACCACTTCAGCGTTCAAAGACATGGGAGCTCCTCTCATGATTACGCGAAATACAAACCATAAAATCCATCCAAATCCAAAGCTATTTGAGTTTTTACCAGGGGTATAGCTAGGCCGCTGCTTACCAATACAAACCTACCCAGTTGGACTTCTGGCTCTCTAGAAAAATAGCACATGGCTATTACTCAGACGTCGATCTTCTGCGAGAGCGTGGTACTACCCCGGACGGACCGACCCGCGGCTGTAGACAGAAAACTGTCAACAGCGTGGTCCTACCACTAAAGAATAATCGAATTAAATGTACCTCAAAGGTGTGAAAGCGGCCTGTCCTGGTTGGTCCTGGGTAGCTCAAAACACTGACTATGATCGCTAATACATCTGCTAAACATAGGTTGATGTTTATTTTTTCCCAATAGTGAGACTATAAGACGATAAATGAAACTTAAGTATAACTCACATCCAGTAAGCCTCCAAATCGCAGCACAGTGAGTAGTGAATGCACGTGACTCTCGCTAGTGAAGTACAATCGCGTACGTACATGACGTCCCGGACTCGATACGCCGTGACTGTATCTGACGGGCAAATACTTCTCTATTCAGACACATTTTTATATATAGCAAGATAATACATACACTCTTTAAGTACTTTGATGATCAAACTACTGAATGAAAAAGGATTCATCATCTCAGGTCATATATGTCCTAGTGTTGGCTTCAAGCCTCCTCTATAATGGGAGGGAAATTGACCTACTATACTACGCTGGTCAGGCACCTTGGTATAGGGTTTTGTTTAGATTTTTCCTTCTCTTGCACTAATGTTATATGCATTTTATATCCCTTAGTCGGCTCTTACGATCACCCACGGGTAAGATAAAGGGTAATGAACTGTATTCTTATTTCCGTCACCACACGGATAGAAAAATGATTACATATTATTATTAAATCTTATCAGACCAATGTCTCGCAAAATTTGATTACACAAATAGCGTAGTGCTCTAAATAGTGACCTCACATGCTGAGCGTAGTGGGTTCGATATCCAAGGATAATCCTTTTATACGATACGCAAGCGATTGCAGAGGCGAGTTTATTCCTGTTTTAACTGGACGGATATAATACAATTTACGTGTAATTACAAACAGCAAAGACATAATCTATGATATCCATTGGTTTATATATGGATCTCTTAAACGGATTGGAAATTGGCTCGTGCAAAAGTACGCCATAAACTATAAAGTCCACCACACTTACAGCGTAAAACAAAACTATCACCTTGGATTCAATCTATTGACAGTTTCTTCACCAGATTCCTCTATATTCCGCTGCAAATCAGCTCTGATCTTCTTCAACAGTGGTGTACAAATACCTTGACCTATAGTCTGTTTCTCTTGCGTTGTTAGACCATATTCCTAAAATGAAACGATGAATCTGATTTGAATGAATAGGTAACGATATTTACAAAAAAATAAAGCAGTAGACAACAGTTAATTTTGTGAGTTTCTCAAGAGCGTTAATTTTTACGACTCGTACGAGCGTTCCTTACTTGCTCGTGGGGGTTTTAAAAATCAGATAACAGTCACATCAGAATGTGTACAGCAGCTCTCTCGTGAGAAATCTTATATCTCACTGCAACTGCCAACCCTGCCAAGCATGACAATTATGGCATGATCTCCTAATTTCTGATATATATATATCCGGAGACAGTAAAAGGTTGAATTATGGTGATCTTTTTTTTAAATTAGATGTGTTTGGACCCGATAGAAAACTAGTATTAGAGATATGTTTATTTTACGGTTGCTACTATAATTATAAAGTATTTTGCATAAAGAATTTTATTTTCTTTTTAATCTGTTGTTGTTTATGGCAAATGGCTTTGGTCATTCTCACTGAAATGTTTGCTTACGCTAGCTGCATGGATCGGGTCTCTCCCTCCTCTCCATAGTGGTTGAGGGGTGTGGTAGTTGTTTCAGTAGTTAACTCGTGAGAGGTTGCCCCTTGTGAGATCTGATTCAAACATAACCTTTTGCATTATATTTTAAAATTATATGATATTTTGCTTCGAAAGGCATCACACTAGATCTAATATTTTTCAGGCATGCAATTTTCATAAAAAAAAAAATAGAAAATAGATAATTCCACTGATGGTCATTGTTGAATATTCTTAGTGGTCGCCTTCCGATCTGGTGGTAGTTATTTGGATTAAGTTGAGGTCAACTTGAAAAAATTGACAATATGTAAGTGCACCTGCGGGATTTATGCATAATAAATTATTATTTTTAAATAGGTTAATTTCTGATTTTGATATGACAATAAGTACATATTACATGCGAATAGCAAGTCAAGAGTCAAGAGTCTCCGAAACCGGCGAGCGTGTATGAAGAGAATTATGAATGTTGAGGAAGCGAGTGAAGTATGCAGAGATAGAGTTCTCTGGCACTCTGTTCTCTCTGCCTACCCTGCAAGGGATATGGCGTGATGATATGTATGTATGTACATGCGAATAGCCACGGTATACCATGTCTTCTAGTGTTGGAATGATGTAAGAATACAATTCACAACCCTAACTCTCCCGCAACGGATAAGGGAGGTAATTTTATAGGAGATCCATATCCAGTTGTATAGTGTATATGAGCTTAAGAAGAACAAAAAGAAATGACTCCAGCTTGTTCTTCTCGAAACATTATAAATGCAAAAGATTTTTTTTCCATGTGTTGACGGAGTAAGAATACAATTCAACATCCCCAATCTTACCCGTGGGTGATCGTACGTGGCGACTAAGGGATATAAAACGCATATAACACCTATGCAAGAGAAGGAAAACTCGAAACAAAACCAACACGTCCGATCAGGGTGGTGTAGTGGTTCACTTTCCCTCCCATTATGGCAGAAGCTCGAGCTCAACAGTGGGACTGATATGATGATGATGAAAAGATTTCAGATTTTTTGCTTTTTGAGACAAAATTTGTAGCGTATATAGCTTAGGGAACGTACCCACATTACCTGACCAATTTTATACCATTTTGTAACCCCTCACCCCTCGATAACCATGTGTAGTATGCAGCCAACACCCAAGTTTACTCTAGCTTGGTATTTTTGAAGAAGGGATAAGGCGCGCAATATGGATATATTCCTTTAAAATACGTGATATTCTTATTCAATAACCCGAATAAATTACCTGTGGTATGACAATGTCCGCTAAATACTTCGCATATATATACAGTTCCTCGGCGAGATCAAATTGCAACGTATGTTGATTATGTTGCAAGTCGTACTTGATACAGTCATATATATCAGGTATCTTCGATATGTCGTATGACTTGTTCTTTGTGCAGAAGTCCTTCTCGATTTTGCCCCAGCGACGTCCCATTAGCTCCCATGTTTCACCGTGATACAGTATTGTATCTAAAGAAGAATTGTATAAATATAATAAAAATAATATTTATTATGATGTCTCAATATTATTATACTCTCGCCTGCGGCTTCACCCGCGTGGTTTGTTAATAAAGAGGTAGAATGTCCCCTTCTACAGGTTTCAGTCGCGTCTCGCCACTCGGCGTCCTCAAAGGTTTTAATTTTGTTTATGCGAGACTATATTTTTTTTTCTAAAATAAAAGTAGCCTAAGTTACTCATAACATCAGCTACCTGCCAGTGAAAGTCCTGTTGAAATGTGTCTAGCTGTTTCAGAGATTAGCCGGAACAAACAGACAGACAGAGAAAAATTTAAAATAGATTTTTTATGAAGTACCGTATATGCTTTCATATGCATTTAGTGAAAAGCTATTAATTTAGAATCACAAACAGCCACTTTAATTTTATTTATAGATTATATAGTGTGAGTTAAGAACGCAATGTGTCGTGTATCTTTTATGTCATCACGGGAGTCATAACACCACCAGGGGATCACCAAAAAAGAAATTGAACTACAATACCATACAGTTTAAATGCACTGGTATATGGCTTTATTTCGAGATTTTCTCCTTTTACTTCATCATCTCAGCTTATATACGACCCACTGCTGGGATCGAATCCTCTTACACAGTGCAAAAAATTACCTACTATACCACATTGGCCAGACGTGTTGATATAGTTTCATTTCGGATGGTACGATAGCAGTTTCTACAACCGCAGTGAGATCAGCGGGTAAGGCAATGACATAGTATATTGCTGCCGGGACATCGACGTGAGAAAGTCTCCAAAAAGGTGAATTTAAAGAATCGATCCCGGTGTTCCGTTCAATAAGCGAAGATACTAAAGACGGCGGCCTCAGATCGCTTTTACATCGCCCGGAATGAATAAGAGTGGTCTAAGCAATAATTATATAATATTGACAAAAACATTACAATCTATAAGAAACATGATGAAGCGTAACGTAACCTTTAGTCTTGGGGTCGTCCTTCTTGATAAGCACAATATGCACGAGATGTTGTATAAGCGTATGCACGTGCGCACAACAACGCACTGGATTCTTCACGAAGTCCATCGCCGTATTGATGCTGACCGACTCGCAAGGATTGATACGCGCGCGATCCTCCTCTGTAAAGTCGCGGTCCACTTGCATTGCCTCGTGCAGACGCGCTTTGGCCCTGAATGAAGATATCTAATTATATTAACTACTAGCTTCTGCCCGCGGCTTCGCCCGCGTAAAAGGTTACTTTCCTAAAGTTTTTGATTATTTTTGACCGTCGGTAATACAGTGCAACGGTTTACAATACTCAGGGTTGGAACTTCATTACTGGACTGCTAGATGGCGTTGAAGAAGCTAGATTTTGAGATTTTTTGACAAACAATTTTTTTATTTTTCATATAAAAATTTTGATTTTTTTTAATAAAAAGTATCCTATGTTACTTTTAATACCTCCAAGAATATGTGTACAATGTTTTATGATGATCGGTTGAGTAGTTTTAGCGTGAAAGCGTAACAAACAAACTTACATTCACATTTATATATTAGTAGGGATAGGGATAAAGCATCGTAAATTATGTGTATCGAGATTATTATTGCATCATCCTGCACTAATCCCAATCACTTGGGGGTCGACGGTTCCTTTAACCCTAAAGCCTTCAGCATTCATATTTAAAAACTTTCCTCACAACATTACTTTCATGCCGTCTCATCACACGTCCATACTATGTCATCCGTTCACTCCTTAACTTTGCCGTCACTGGCTCAACTTTTAAAATGGAGATTATTATTGTAAGAAAAGGAATAATCGATCCAAAATCCTATGTCCTAACGTAACATCGTAGACTTATTTTGAGGAAAATTTTTGGAAGACATACGATGTCTCGGGGCGGCAGCGAATACTACCAACCTTTACATTGTTCATGAGTGTCGTAATAGAGGACTAAAACCTTAACATCAACCTGGGCTAAAACCATCTAATGATATTATAAAAAGATCTACTTACATATTCTGCACCTTAGATGAATCACAATCGTTATCTAGTAATCCATTAGTGTTAGCTGATTTGACCATTTGTACAAGAATTGGTGTTAATTCTCCCTCCAGCGCGAGCAGACCCTTCGCAAAGGCGGCGGCGGTCATCTGCACGCGACCTTCGTCTGATGCGTAAATCTTGAGATCATGTCGGAACGTCGAGTGAAGTCTGAGTAAACCTAGCCCTTGAGTACCACCTTCGCCTGGAATAAGATCAAAAATCTCTAACGTACTTTCCGTGTAGTAGCGTTGACTATAATTCTCCGCCCCTTCTTATCTCGCGGGCATCATAACAGACGTATAAGCGAAGCATACACTATAGGTTATAGTAATATCTAATAGTGGTAGGACCACACATTTGGTAGTTGTCTGTCTATAACCGCACTCTCGGAGAAAATCGACGTTTAAGCAGTTGCAATGTGCTGTTGCGTTTCGTTCGATGAGCGAGAGCCGGCAGCCCAACTTTCTGGGTGGATTTGGAATTTTTATTGGTAGGCAGCGTCCTAGCTGGACCCGTTTTTTTTTTTTTTTTTTTTTTTTTTTTACGCTGCGGAAACGCATACGCATTTACGCGCTAACCCCTTCCCGCCGATGTCGTGACGGGAGGGAGTGTGGGGCTCGCCAGCCGGCTAGTCAAACCGGAATACCCACTAAAACCACAGCGGCCCCCTTCCGCGCTTTTACGGGACGCCGGAGAGATCGTCTACTGACATTCGATCCCCGACGCCCCAACGCTTGGCCTTCTGGCCACGCCCAGTCGGTCCTCAAGGCGGTGGGAGGAGATGCACATAACGGCGCCTCCCCCTACCTAGCCGCCGGCGGCGGAGCGATTCAGCGGGCGCAAGCCTCTCGCGTTCCCGCTCCGCAGCCTCCTTTCTCTCCATGACGGCCTCACAGAAGGAGGCCATCGACTCCCAGCACCTGTCGCTGTCGAGCATCTTTGAGATGATGGTCGACAGCGACAGGTCTCCTCCAACGACCGACGTCAGGACGTGGCGCTGGGGCCCCCAGGCGGGCCATACTTCCAGAGTATGACGCGCATCATCTACTGGCGCGCCACACTCGTGACATCCTGGGGCCCCTTCTCTTCCAATTTTATGCAGCTACTTATCGAAGACCCCGTGTCCGGTAAGCACCTGCACCACCCTGAAGGTTAGGCTGCCGTGCCCCCTACTAATCCAGCGGTGGAGATGCGGCGCGACCGCCTCCACAGTCCCCCGCCCTGCTACGGGGGACTCCAGATCCTCCCGCCACCGCCGGATGATTCCACTTCGGGCCACTTCCAAAGCTCTGCCCAGTCTCCTTGCGGAGACTTGCTCGCCGCCGGCGCGCGCCACAACGCGCAGCCGGTAGGCCTCCGCCAAGGCCTTGGCCATATGCGGCCAAGGCGGGTCGCCCGCCAACAGTGTCGCTGCAGTCCAAGACACCGTACAGTAGCCCCTAATGGCTAGCTGGACCCCTGGTATTGTAAAGATCCATTCCATGGCCAGCAATAACACTTACCATCAGGGGTGCTGTTTGCTCGTTTGCGATCATAAGCAATAAAAAAAGAAAAAGCAATCCGTTTGGCCAGTGTAGAATTGCTTTTTTCAAAGACAGTCTGGTGACGTGTTGTACCATAACCAGCCATATTAGCCCTCATCGCCAGTGCTAGCGCCCAGAATCAATTAACTAACTTAGTGGCGTGCACGCTGACCCTTCCGGATATCTCACCCGGTCGACGACCTACTAATGGTAGAGCTTCTAAGACTGTGCGTGAGAGATGACAACAGGCTTGCCTTCTTGTATATGGAGCAAACCTACATAAAACGTGAGTGCGATACAAATTTAAAAATTATTTTAAAAAATATAGGTATTCTTCTGTATGGAGTCACAAGCACGATGGACGGTCTCATATCCATCCATAGGTAAACATAGACTGCTTCCAAAAGTAGAGTTAACTCCATAATTGCCATAGTTGGCAGGCGAATTGGCAATCACAGTTACAAGTTGTCTTGTGATGCTGTACATTTTTTGAATAACTAAATTGGTTGTTACAACTCCCATTACAAATTCAGGGATGATTACAAATTATATTCTTAAACTTAATGCGTTCTCAAAATTAATGACTTAAAAACAAAGACACCTTACCTTATTCACTTGTTTTTCTCTACAGATATATTGTAAAAATCAGAATGATATACGCATAACTAACCAGGTATATGCCGCCCCTGGCCGCCAGGATACATGGAGCGAAACATGCGGCCTAACTCCTCGGCTTGTATACGCCCTGCGGGTGTCAGTTCTCCACCCCACTTCAGTATCAGTACCAGTGAAGGTTCGCCACCTCCTCCTACTGTATAAGGAATACGACAGTAAATAATTAACTTCATTACTATTATAATTAGGCCGACAGATGACTGAGAATAAAAATTGTCTAAATTTCTCAGTTGTTTGAATATGCTCACTGTAAAGAACTGTGATATGTGGTGATTTCCATCACTATATCCTATACAGATAGATCCTATATATATATCCCTCATACAGAGACTGTTACATCCGAAGGAAAGAAAGACATGGTGATACTTTGCCTGCTTAATTCCTAAATACCGATGCAGAAATTATCTTTCAGTCCGTAAATGTGGCACATTTATGGGCTGCAAAAGGACTACAGTCTCATCAACAACATGAATAAAATGAAACTACTATACCACGCTGGTAAGACTATTTGGTAGTAATATTTCAGGTGTTCTTTACTGATTCCATAAGTCGTATTTTAAACGTCAGCCGCATCAAATGTATAAGCTGAGAATAATACATTTACTCCATTTCCACACGAATAATTAAAATCAGTAAATTTTAATTTTAAAGATGTTCAACTTCGTTAGCCAATTTTCAATTCACACTGGTTAAATAATTTTTGGTACTTTATATTTTATATGACATTAAACTATTTTTTTTACGCATATTATCGCATTTATATTTGATTTTTACTTTTCCAGCGAACATTTTTCAAAGTTCATGATCACGGGGGAGCATGACCTCTCCAGACCAATAAAAATTGTTTTATTTCATTCGGGTAAACTTCAGATATGAATGCAATAATTATCGTATTTTCACTATATTTTCTACTCATCATGTTATCGTAAATATATATAAATCACTGCGACTATGTACTCATGGAAGCCATGCTGCATAACATATGTGTATTACGTAATTTGCAAACATAGCAAAGCTAACAAATTGTTTTCACTATCAACAGTGATATACTAATGAGATAAGCGCCTATTATCTATAATAACAAGTTTAACTATGTTGACTGCTCTCTTAAATGGAATGGTAGTTTTTTATGGTGGGCCTTTTTTTGTGTTTGTCTTTTAGCTGTTAGCCGCAGATGGCTGTCACAGCTTAACCCGGACTATGGGTGAGCGCTGAGGGCTCTCAACCCGGTAAAAATTTTAAGCGACAACGCCCGAGGGCTCTCCCTGTGGAGAACGGACCTCGGCTCGGGGCGTCGCTGGTAGAAAAGTGGGCGTGCCCACGTTTGAATTATTGACTATTTCGCGTCGCGTCTTCCTTCCCCGGCGGCGAAGGTGGAAGTGCGGATATTTATATGTTATGGCCGCGCGGGCCGTGTATGCTCTTTTTTGAGCGATCGTAATCGAATCGTCAGAGTCGGACGTAGTTAGCCACCCCAACCATTAATTGGTTGGGGTGTGTCATGGCAGAGTTTATGGTGTGCTATAGCAGACGTACTTTATGTGTATTAGCGGGCGTCATGTTTTATTCGAAATAGAATGGATCAAAAATATTATCATAATAATTTTTTTTTTTCGAGATCCTGGGTATGCAGAGTATTACATAAGAAACATGTTTTTTATTTATCAGCGTATCGACGTCCACTATTGGCTTAGGTCAGTAGGCCGAATATAATGGAATAACGGCTACGCTTGATAAGTTGATAGATGAATCGGAATTGGTATTTTAAAATGCTCAGGAAAGCACTCCTGCCCGTACTCTTGAGTCTATTTATTTATATAAAATATTATTATTATTTATGGGCAAATCAGGGAGGTAATTTAACTTCGTACTTTTAATGAGACACCACACATGAAATATTGTATCGAGAGAAAATTATTGCAAATTCAAAGGATCACAATAAAACGTTCGTTAAGTGGGTATCCAAACGAAACCTGTAATTAAGGCACAAAAAAAATGTGAAGAATTTTACCATTCTTCGAAAACAATAAAACAATATTTCTGATGGAAATTTAGATCTGCAATAAACCTGTCAAGAGTTGAGTTCTGCTTATACAATGTTGAAATGACAACCTGGAAAATATTATTTTAACCCTATAAAATGGGAATCCATAATAGGATCAGAAACTCTGGGGTGGTGTATAATTAGGGTTCCGTACCCAAAGGGTAAAAACGGGACCGTATTACTGAGACTTCGCTGTCCGTCCAACCGTCTGTCACCAGGCTGTATCTCAAGAACGGTGATAGCTAGACAGTTGAAATTTTCACAGATGATGTATTTCTATAGCCGATATAACAACAAATACTAAGAATAAAATAAAATAAATATTTAAGAGGGGTTCCCATACAACAAACTTGATTTTTTTCCGTCATTATATATATATATATATATGGTACGGAACCCTTCGTGCGGGAGTCTGACTCGTACTTGGCCGATTTTTTTTATAATATACATCACAAGATATTAAAAAACGTCTACACTTAATTTATTTGAATGCGCTTATCTCAATAACTACCATCCAGATTTGTATGATTCTATTTCCCTATACAGATGAAAACTATAAAACGCTATGACGTATAAAACGAAGCAGTGACCATAAGCTTATTAAAACAAAGTTGATAACACTGTATAGCATTACGTGCTGTAATCAAACCAGTGCAAAGACAACATTGTTGATACATCTTACTTAACTTCTTTCATGTACCCACATCTGGAATATTATATATATCATTTCACAATATTTCTATATTCATGGCGATTAACAGGATTTGAAAAAAAAAAATAGGAATAATAATAGAATTACAATTTGACTAAGACTTTTTGTTTTAATTGCATGAATGGCCTAGTGGTTACCATCTTCTTTGTCGAGCATCAGAGTTTAATTCTCACGTAGAGCATATCCTAGTGTGATTCAGAAATGATTCTGAATCTAGGTACAGTTTCGCTTTTCGTCCATTATTTGTAAATTCTTAAATCGACACTTTCTATCTCAAAAATACAACTTATATTTTTTTAAAGGCACGAGGTTGTTGTCTTTTAAAACAAAAAGAATAATGATTTTCAAGTGGTTCTTAATATCTAAATAATACTATGCAATGCGATTGTCAAAATGTTACAACCAATACAAAGCTTGCAAACTTGAAAACCTACAATGCCCGTAAACTGTATTTATGCCAGTCTCTCCTCGCTTTCATTCTTAAAAAGTGTCTGAACTGACAATGTATTTGATGTAGCGTGATAGGTGTTAGGGCCATTCATTAATTACGTAAGAATGATTTTGACAACTTTTGAACTGCCCAAGCCCCATGTAAGAGTACCTAAGATTTATCGAACTCCCTCCCTCATTTTTTGTAAGATTTAATCTCGTTTTTCTGAATAATCAGTTATACAAAAACTCACAGTTTGACGTAAATCAAAGATTTTTATTTTTAGCAGATAATTTAGGTTATATATACTTTATCATTGCTATCAAATATAGATTATCTTTATATTATTAGATAATTATCTAGTCTTTGGTATATGATTATTATGATTAAAAGTAAGTTTTTTAAATAATTTTAAAGTGAACAAACATAAATTAATTAAACAATCCTTAAACGAATAATACTTTTAAAATAATGATTAACTAGTTTTAAATTACTTTTAATGAAAATAAATTTCATAGTAAAAGCTTAATAAATTTAGATAATCGACGTCGTCTGGACTAAATGGATTAGCAAGCCAACCTGGCTATGTCCATTAGGAAATAACTGGTAACTCATCAGATGCTGTATTAGATATAAATTCATCTGGCACGGCTATTGGCCGATAGGAAGATGAATTGTATAATTGTATAGCACAGCACATTTTAAAAGGGCTTAGAAGGTTAAAGCATTTTTTTGAAAATAGGACCTACGCGGGATTTTTAAAGTTATTAATTTTAGTAAAATATATTTCGCTATTATTGAGGAGGCTCGTGCCCAAATAATAGGGCACATATAGCCTAAAAAAATTGGCCTGTTCAACACGTTTGGTGGAAGTAGGAGAGGCATATCCAGCAGTGGATTACAAATAATTAATTGATGTTCTTTAAACAATAACTTTGCCAATGACATTGCATAGTATTAAGCGGATAAATAAAGTGCAAAAGCGGACCGTCGTCGAGACACTGTGGCGCGTTACCGTCGTCGGAGCTGGAGCCACGCGGACGACCTCGGGGCTGGTACTTCATCTGTACCTTGCGGTTGATACCAGAGAAATGACCATACCTGACAAAATACAATAATTTTAATTATTTTTAAGCACGTTTTCCCTATGAGAATTGGTAGGCTTGCTTTAAGCCACGAAATCATCATTCTCCTACTCTTTTCCCAATTACTTGGGGTCGATGCAATATGTACTCTTCTTTTATAGTACATATTGTAGAAGTTATTGCCAATAGTTTTATGACCGGCTGCCTGGCATACGTCAACCCTCCTTGGGAATGTAATTGTTAACCAAACGGCATCAGATGGAGTTGGCCTAGGTCGTTATAAGGCTCTTAGTCGACTTTTACGACATCCACAAGCAAAGTAAAGGTTGGTAGTATTCGAAGCCGCTACCACAAAGCTTTAAGCCAGGAAATAAAATCCTAATTTGTTAATTAAATAGATAGTCTTTCCATCAGGGCATATGCCTCCCGAAGGAGTATAATATCAAAAATGCCAAGCGAATTGGTGATTGCAGTTGTTGCTATGAGTTTCGCTGTACTGCTATAGTGCTGACTATTTTTCTGATGATACCTTGATGTGGGATGGATGAAATGGCGGCAGGTCACGGGTACAACATGCGACCCCAAAGTACCCCTTAAATTAAAGGGCCAAATATATAAAAGCCTAATAACACCTGCTGTACTGTATGGATCAGCATGTTGGGCGACAATAGCGACGGATGAGAGACGACTGCATGTAGCGGAGATGCGAATGTTGAAATGGATGTGTGGTGTGACAAGAATGGATAAAATAAGCAATGAACATATAAGAGGAAGTTTGAAAGTTGCGCCAGTGACGGAAAAATTAAGGAGTGAAAGATTGACATGGTATGGACATGTGATGAGACGGGATGAAAGTAATGTTGTGAGGAAAGCTTTAAGTATGAATGTTGAAGGCTTAAGGCGTAAGGGAAGACCGAAGAAAAGATGGATGAACTGCGTGAAACATGACATGGATAGACAAGGAGTGATCACAGAGATGACGTCTGATAGAGTTGTATGGAAGGAGAAGACATATTGCGTCGACCCCAAATAAATTGGGATAAGAGCAGGTTGATGACGATGATGACCTGAGTAGACTGTTTGGCAGTACAACTCCCTTGGGAAATTAAAGGCTGGTGACACATTGTATACTTAACTAGTCACCAGGTTAATATAATTGATCTTAGTTTCATTTATTATAAAAATAAACATTTTATAATTAATTATTTTTTTATTTTTTTGTGAGACTTAGTTGTTATCTGCAGATGGCTATGACAACTTTATCCGGACTCTGGGTGAGCGCTGACGGCTCTCAGCCCGAATCTGCAAACCAGCTGTGTAGTAGTTATATAATATAACTTACATTTCTAAAACACTTTTCAGCTGTTCTAGTTTGCCTTGTTTCTCTTCAATTTCTGGATCCGCGTGTCTAGTTTGTATATCGGAGAGCAATGCACGTGCAATATCCAAGATTTCTTGTAACTGCTTTGGCTTTTTTAATTTAACGTGGCCGCGTTTAAATCCGTCGTACTTTTCAAAGATTTCAAAGAATCTGTAAATTCGAAAGTTGACATTCACGATTAGACTTGAAAATTTAAAGATTACAAAGAATCCATATGATACAAGGCGTAATTTACAATTAATAATAAGCTCTGTTAAATATACCCTTGTCTGAATACATGAAAAAAAAATTCAGGCATATTCGTATATAGTAAAATGAAAGGAGACAAAAAAAGAGATTATTTTTTAAAACAATAAAGCAAATAAAAAATATTCTTGTAATTTAACATTGAGAAAAATTATAATTCGTTGTTTATGTAACTACATAGACATCGAATTATAGATTTTTAGAACAGCATTTGTATGTTTACTTCAGAATTATTATATTTATTGAGCATCATTAGTGAATATAGTCATATTATAACTAATGGGACTAAACGTCGCAGCTGATGATAGCTGTGAGGTTTAGTCCCATTATTTGCACAAAGGAAACAATCTTTACACAGATTGTTTCCCTTATGGAAAAATCTTTGTATTGTGGGACACTTTACAAATTAACAAAGTTAAAATGCTAGGATGACACAATAAGGATTCCTATAAAACAATTAATATATTTACACATTTAATTTATGAACTCATTAAAAAACATCTCACATACCTTTGGTGTCTAACTTCTACTTTCATCTTTTGCTTAGGCGTTCTATCACCATGTCTTATAACTGCAACTACACATCTAAGCTCCATCATCTTACCAAAAGTGGTTGGTACAATAGGCGGGTCGTCAAGTTGGAACGGCACCGACCACGGTATGTGCAACGTCGGAGCCAATTCCCGGAGAATCATGTTACCCAAGATCTTGGCGCAGTCATCGTAATATTTATTCGAGTTCTTTACAAATGAGAATCCGTTCACATCGCAAACAAATGACTTGCCGTTGGCTCTGTATGTACAAAACTTATAATTAATGACTGTTGTTTATGCGAGTAGTTGCTGTGTGGTAGCGGCTACGAATACTACCACCCCTTACTTTGCTCGTGGATGTCGTAAAATATGACTAAGAGCCCTATATCGATTTGGGGTAACACTACCTGATGCCATTTGGTCAGCAATGGGGAATATGCATGACATGCTTTTATTTTTTTAAACGTTTCTACTAGTTATTACATTACCAAAAATAAATATAACACATCCAAAATATAAACTATTAAGCTAAAAAAATTTATTAAAATCACTATCATTTTTGGGCGATAAAAACGCGGCTATTATGGCGCGCTTCTGTGACGTCAGAATACACACACATGTTGGATGGTCATTAACGAAATGGTTGGTTAACGAAGTTATTGAAAATTAAAAAAGTGAGTGTAAAGTCAACTTATTACCATGGAAAAGAACAGAAAACAGTATTATAAATATTGTGTCGTTCCTATGTGCCAAAATATTATCAAAACTGTACCTAACAAAGTATATTTCCTTATGCCGAGAAATGTAATAAATAAGAAAAAAATGATGCAAGGCGATGAGAAAAGACAATGTGTTGTGTGCAGTTTATACTGTTGTGAAGATCATTTTAACGTAAGTAAACACAATAGAGAAGTGATGAAGTACATAAAAGAGTAATTTTTCCTTAATTACATGCACATACTTGTTTTGTTAACAAACTTCGACGTACACTACCTAGTTTACGTAAAGTTCTTAAAGATATATTCTCAATATGTAATAGGTACATGGGTCTAAAAGTAATATATGTTTAGTCATCTATGATACCTATGAATGAAAACATGTAACTTGTTAGAGTAAGAGAAAAGTTTGAAATTATTTATTAATCATTTTTCTATTGGGTTTCAGATACAGAGAATTATATGCAATACAAAATAATGGCATTAGAACAGGGACAAAAAGTGACGTTTGTTAAGTCTCTCATTCACAAGGATTAATACTTGAACACAGAAAACTAATAACTCATGAAATAACTGGGTAACGATAGAAAATAATCACTATAGAAACGCCTTGATACCAGAAGACTCGAGTGTACGATGACGTCACGTCAAGACGACAAATTTCTAAAACGCAACGCGATTGGTTGTTCAAGAACAACCAATCGCGTTGCGTTTTAGAAATTTGCGAGCAAATTTCAAAAAAGCCGATTTTTGATAATTAAATTTCACTATTAAATAATGATGAATTTCAAAAATAATTGTATAGGTATCTTTTTTAAGCAATAAAGATTACAAAAAAAAAAATATTTTGTTCATTTTGGAGTCACGTGCATATTCCCTATTGCATTCCCAAGGAGGGTTGATGTCAAGCAGGCGGCCAGTCACAAAACTATTGCAATATGTAGGAAGGGGGGTACATATAGCGTCGACCTCAAGTAATAGGGACAAGAGCAGGAGAATGATGATGTCAATGCGAGTAATCACCATCATCATTATATCAGCTTAGGAATTGCATGCCACATCTGGGGTTAAGCTACTTCCACGATGGGAGAGCAATTAACCTACTACAGAAGAAAGTTCGTTAGGTCATACTTCTTAGTAAGTGGAACTAAATGCCATTCGCGTCTGCTGAACTATTAAATACGCGATATATTGAATTACTTAGGTTTTGTGAATCAACAAAATATTATTTACCCGCAAGGAATTCATAGAACATATTTCTACTCTATAACTCCAATTTCTTCTAATCTATTGTTTGTGCTTGGTACACGGGCAGTGGGTGAATACATCCATTAAACTTTCTAAGTAACTTAAAGACTCTCGTAAGTCGAAATTTTGGAAATCAAATACTCTATAAAAAAAAAATTTAAAAGTATCTTAGGTATGGCTCCACGTGTTTATAACAAGTTACCAGAAGAAACGAAGTCCCTTGACACCATTCATTTTAAAAGAAGACTAAAATTATTATTGACCAAGAAATGTTATTATAGTATTGACGAATATTTAAATGATGAATTTATATGACATTATAAAAATAATTTAAATTTTGACATTAACTATGCAATTGGAATCTAATTTAAAATTGTCTAATTTTAATTATTTTGCTATGGAAATTTAATTTTATTATTATTTGAATTTTAATGTATAAATACTAATTATTAACAAAATTTATACGCTTATCGCCATGACATAGTGATCTCCATCATAAAATTTTATTACCTGACATCTTATATTACCTATGTTATACAAATTAATAAATGATTTGATTATATCTCAAACTAGTTTTTTTTTTTGCATTTTTATTGACGTTCGAGTTATCGAGATTTCACTACACCTATATCATTACTGATCGGTATTTGATTGGTATTTTTTTTTGGCTGCGGGCTATGAAGTGCTCACGCCCCGCTAAATTCGTCCGGGGCGACAGAAACTCTCGCGGGGCACCGGAATGACGGATTGGTATAAGATATTATTTAAAATTTTCATTTTCTTAACTTATTTGTTTCCGTCCTTTAATCGTCTTTTACGATCAACCGCGCCAAATAAAGAGATATTGACATATTATATACTTACTCTGTAACTATATTTTTTTTGGAGTTTGTGGCTTGGTTACTTAGACCTTTAAGCCATCTGTAATTATAGTATCCCTATAGTTACAGTGTAAGAAGCACAAGTGATAGACATACGAAATAAAACTACTATATGGATATGATAGCCGAAATATTATAGAGGGCTTCTTCAGGAGATATATATTGAACCTATTATTGGGTCGTACGCGATTGACACGAATTTGTACTGCTGTCACATGCTGATCATATAGTTTGGGATATAATATTTGCTTTGAGGTTTACTTCTCTTGCCAATTTTAGAGATCAAAGCTGATTAGGCACATCGTTACTCATACGTTATGAAAGTACAGAAAAAGTCCGACGTAATACCACATTCTCGCAGAAAATCGACGTCTGAACTATGGCAATGGGCTGTTGCGCATTGTTAGGTGAGCGAGAGAGCCGGCAGCCTAACCTTTCTGGAGTGGGTTGGTAGGTAGAGGCCTAGCTGTATCCTTGATATGGCAAATGTCCATGAGCGGCAGTAACACTTACCAAGAGGTATGCTGTATGCTCGTTTACCACCATAATCAATAAAAAAAAATCCCTTCAATATAATAAAACGCGATAAATACGAAAGAATTATTCTATTTCATAAATTTATAATTAATTTATTTATTACTAGCTTCTGTCCGCGGCTTCGCCCGCGTAAATTGTTACTTTCCTAAAGTTTTTCATCCCCTATTTTTTTTTACCCCTTAAGAGTAATTTTTTTACAAAATATTAATGTCATATATATATTTATATCTAAACAATAGCCTAAAATAAGTTTCAAGCTTCTGTCTTTAAAAATGACGATACTTCCTTGCAACGTTTCATCGCCCTTTACAACCCTTTTTTTGCACTAAAAAGTAGCCTATGTCCTTTATCAGGCTCTAGACTATCTGTGTACCAAATTTAATTTAGATCGGTTCAGTAGGTTTTGGCGTGAAAGAGCGACAGACAGACAGACAGAGTTACTTTCGCATTTATAATATTAGTAAGGATGAATGGTCGCTATCGATGATAATCATCTTTTAAAGTCCATAAGAGGTTGTACATAATATCTTATACTAACAATTTGTATATGGCGTATGTGAATTAAATAAACTCGTGTTTCTTATTTGCTTAAACTAGTGTTATTGGGTAGTGAGATAAAAGATTTAATTACGACGAAGCTAAAACATAGTGCTTTTACATATAAACGTGCTTATCATATAAACCTTAACACTTAAATATTTTTAAAAGTAATTGATGAAAATATTGCAAAAAGTTATCATTAACTTGTTGCTGTTTGAGAAACCGTTATTATTACCGCGTTATAAAACGAAATTATACAACTACGTCCTTTATATTAGATCTGTATATGAAAGGTTTTGCTACTTAAAACCAAGGACTTCATTCATCTTAGCTCATATATGTCCCACTGTTGGGCTCGAGCCTCCTCCATCGCGGGAGGGAAATTGTCCTACTATACCACGTTGGTCTGACGTGTTGGTGGTTTGTTTTCTTCTCTTCCACAGATGTTATATGCGTTTTATATCCCATCACCCATGGGTAAGGTTTTAGGCGGATTAAGGGGGTGGTGAATTGTAATCTTACTCCGTCACCACACGGAAGAAAAAACTTCTTCATTATTTCCTAAATGTAAACAAAAAATATGTTATTTTAACTGATTCGAAAAGTTCTGTGCAACATTTAGCTCGGTACACCTCGCATGGGCGAGGTAACCTGTAGCTTATCGGATATATGAATCCATCTTAAATGAGCGAAACTCCAAAGCTATTTTCATTCAATGGATCCCGTCTCATATACAATTAAAAGAAAATGATGAGGTAGACGTGTTAGCTAGGCAAGCCATGGTTGATGGAATTCCCTTAAGAATTACTCCCTTATATTCAGACCATATCATTCATGTGAAAGAGCTATGTTTAGAGATTTGGCAAGAATATTTCGATGCAAGATCAAGAGAAAAAGGCATATGGTATCGTACTATCCAACCTCGAGTGTGTTATTATCCTTGGATAGATAAAATAAATTTAACTAAACCAGTTCTGACTGTTGCTCTTAGGTTACGTTCTGGCCACATTCCATCTAATAACTTCAAATATTTAATGAAAAAGATTCCTTCGCCCAATTGCACCACGTGTGGAGTTGTTGAAGATGTCCTACACGTTCTGATGGAGTGTGAGCGGAATTCTAGTCTTAGAAATTCGTTTTTTAAACAGGATAAGCTTTCTGATGTTGGTCTTTGTAATAGCATCTTGGCTAGTCCGTCTTCAGATGAAACATTTTTTTTTGTATAAATTAGTAATTAAGATAATTTAGCTATTAATTCTGTAACTTTACAAGGCGGTATTATCGCTAAGCGACAAATCCTTCTTTAAATAAATTAAAAAAAAAAAAGAAATAACCGCTTTGATCTAAGGTTTAATTAAAAATAAATATTGAACGTAAATATAGAGTTCATTTTCTACCAAACTTTATAGAAGTAGTTTGGCTCTCAATAGTTTCGTGTTATCAGTCGGTCATTTGGGAACATAAGCAAAGTCCGTTTAAAGGACATTTTAATTCTCTCATAAGCTTATGTTAATAAGCGGATTGTATTTAAAATCTTTCATTTCAAGCAGCCAAAAATACAGTTATGTGAAGCGCGGTATATTTACATTGTATTATTTGAATAATTCGTTCTTTTTTCGAGCTAACTAAACTTTTTTTTGTATTATTGTTGTCAAAATTACCAAATTATAAGCAAAATACTTTATGAAAATATACAGTATAAACGTTGCTATAATTATGGTAACATGAAAACGTATATATTCTTAAGGCAATAAATACGTATAAATAACTATAGAATCCGTGTGGTGACGGAGTAAGAATACAATTCACTACCCCCTATCTTACCCGTGGTTGATCGTAAGAGACGCACGACTAAGGGATATAAAACGCATATAACATGCAGCAGGAGAAGAAAAACTCGAAACAAAACCCTATACTAACACGTCTGACCAGCGCGGTATAGTAGGTTAATTTTCCCTCCCATTACGGAGGAAGCCCGGGCCCGATAGTGGGACATATATGGGTAGTGAAGATGATGAATTATAGAAACAAAAATAATATAAAATAGATCTTACCTAAGTAAATCAAATCCGCAAACAGTCTGTTTGAATGCCAGGCAAACTTTCCTAGATATTAGCTTCTCCTGGTTGGACAATATCACAGGATATCTGATCTCCTTGCCCTCAGAATCTCTCTCAACTTTACCATCAAGAGCAGGACTTTTCCTTGCCTCCGCATGAGCATAATCCGGACCTACTGTATATACTTTGACATCCGTACCTAAAGAAATATAGCATTGAGAAATTACTTATGTTGATATTACAATAAAGAAATATTTAGGCGGCCATATGATTGATATATTTAGTAATAATAAATGGTAGCTTTTCCATGCCGTAATAGACCTTTTCTTGACCTTGTATCTCGTAAAAACTACTAAGGGGTATTATATGCAGATAACATCTTTGTTAGAGAAGGAAAATTTGAAATATAATCCAATACTAGGTCGTCTGATATATTAGGTCGATTTCCGTTCCAATGTGGAGGAAACATAAACCCATCAGTAGAATCTATATGAGCTGAGAAGAAGCTTATCAAAGGGTGGGTAAATCGAGATGTTCTTAGTACCTAATATGTGATGTTGATTATCTTCTGCTATAAATATGTACATAAATTAATCCACAAGTACTGCGGGGCATAGACCCAGAGTTTTAGGTATTTTTACATTCTTTTTACCTCCAAGTGTTTCTTGTGACTTTTATAATATCTATCGTGTGTCTAATTTGCGAGTAATATATTAGCGAGCGTAACATACTACATTACTTCCATCTTCAAAAATACTACGCAGGAACAAAATTGAGTCTTGGCTGTATACCACGTATAGTCACACCGAAGGAGGCAGAGATTCAAAAATTGTAAAAAATGACTCACGTAGAATAGGGACGTTCCCTTATACAAAATTCTAAGCCAAGCGGATGTTTTAATTACCAGCAATAAAGTAGTTTGGTAGAAAAGACACTCAGTGCAGAGAAACGAATACTAAAACGAATATGTAACGACCTATGATAGATTTTCTTCAAGCAAAACGTTTTGTAGGTTTGAGTACAAAATATTGTGTTGTTTATAAAATATATGCATAAAAATTGTAACTAAATATTGGGAATACTAATAAAAAAATATGAACAACTAACAAACTAAAATTTTATAAACCATTTTAGTTTGTTAGTTGTTCATATTTTTTTATAAACATCAACGCAAAGTTTGACCGAAATGTTTTATTTATAGTTTGAATTCACGAGGAAATAGTATAAATAACTTTGGTTTTGGAGAGAGGTCTCGTATCAGCTTTCTGCCAACTCGATGAAATCACGCAAACATGACATGAGTCATGACATAAATACACATAAATAACTGCACAAATGTCATGATAGACTCTGGCATTGAAGTTCCATGCTGAATGTCATGGATACAATCTCCACGGATAACCGTCTTTTATGCGATCCACAAATAAATGTCGCGAGACGCAAAGTCTAGTTGTAAATTGTGTTCGTTAATTATGTTTGTAAAGTCCACCACGGTAAAAGGACTCATAGATCAGTGCGAGAGGTTGTCTTAAATAAACACTTACCATCAGTTGGCATAAAGTCTTCATATATAAACGATCCCGTTTTCCTTACTCTTGATTCTGGCGAATATATACTACTTCGGCTACCTATCTGTAAACAACAACAAAAATATGACTCAATTGTCTTGTGTGAAAGAACGAAAACATACACAGAAATTAAAAATAATATCTTGGCTATGTATTTCGTATGAGAACACAAGTAAACACACTAATGCATATTTATTTTTAAGAATATGGGCCTGGCCTGACGTCAACCCACCTTGGGAATGTAATGGTTGACCAAATGGCACAGATGGAGTGAAGTTAGATCGATGTACAAGCTCTTAGTCGTCATTTACAACACCCACGAGCAATGTAAGGGTTGATAGTTATCCGCACAGTACATGGGGCATCTAAGTTAAATTGATATTACCGACATGAGAATGGAAACTCTAAATAAAATATCTTAAACCGTCTCGCCAGCATTGTGCATCCTTAATGGGTTTATACCCATCTCTCATCTTAAACAGTCATATAGTATACTATATTTTTATTTTAAAGCTACATAAAATAATCAAGCATGTTAAATGCTAAATTTCAGTAATTTGAATAACAGGGTCGTGTCATCGTTTAACACAATTCTAATTGCAAAGTTATAGTATTAAATCTAATCTGTATAATGTGTAAACATGACAGGTAGATGGCACACGTCTCCTCTAAAGGCGAAAATATAATACGAGGCGAAAATTGTATGTCATACGACAGCTTACGGTGGTGTACGTGGTGCACGATTGGAACGGATTTCCAATAGGTGTGGGTTCCAATCCCATGTGTGACAATCATTTTTCGCTCGTAATCAAGCTTCCATATAAAGTCTACCTAGTTAGTGACCTAAATATATTTAAGAAATCAATTGATAGATACTTTTCTGAATAATCGCTGACTGCCACCACCCGCAGACGTTGGATAATATATATAAATATTATGATCTTCGGCCGATACAGGTTTCTCCACGAACGGCTTGTTGAACACAACACCGTTTACTTCCACGTGATCCTCAGATTCAACTAACTCGTGATCTAAAAGTATGGGTAGCTAATTATATGTCTATTAAAACACAAAATTATCTTGTGTATACTAAAGCTAATCCTAATCAAACAGAATAGAATAGAACAGAATAATTTATTTGTATAACATAGGTACATACATAAATGATCTTATAACAATAATTAGTTCACTATGTTTTGCCTCTAGGGCATACAAATTTGATAAAATTTCATCTTTATATTACACAAGATAAATCGAATTTATTAATAAAAAAAACAAAACATACACCATTAAAATTAAAATTGCAATATAAAAAGTATAAAAAATACAGCAATAATGAAATCATAATCTAACTCATACCTATTACCTAATAAATTAATGAATCATGTATCCTGTGCAATGACGAGTAAAGAATACAATGTACACCAGCTTTTATTGTCTCGTGGATTTCTTAAAATTGGTTAAGGGAACATCAAGCAAGTGCGCGGTAGTATTCTTTTGGGGAACGCATAATGCTAACCCGCCTGTCAAGCACTACCATAAAGGCATTTCCGCCTATAGAGAGGTCTATGACTGACAGAGCATGAAAGATTAATAGGTAGATAAATAAGTATTGTATTAAACAAGGTAGACAGGCAGTAATTTACAGCAATATATAAAAACTATAAGTTTTATGTGTGATTTACATATAAACATGTAACCACAAACATTTTTTTAAAACTCATAGAAATCCACATTGATTTTATATACATTATTATTTCCTTATTATATTGACCTTTTCATTCACGGAAATAACAAGTAACCGTGGCGGCACATAAGCAATACCTCATATAGATGTGGAGGCGTTCTTAACTACTGATTTTATTGTTAGAGCAATAGCCGGCTGCACGGGAAACTGAAACGCGATCGCCTTCTACGAATTTGTGATCTGGCAGCAGCGTCCACACTAACTTATTCCACTATCAAAACGTGCGGCAGCGCAAGCGCGAGTATCTGTGCCTGATAAAGTCCTAGCCGTGACCGTGTGTCTAAAGAACTGTTTTCACCATACTAACAAGTGCCTTATTTCTGTTCACGCTTTTCAATTAATGCGATATGTGTAATAAAAATGACGAATCGTTTCAGTTTAATGCCAGTATACGAAATGAGACGATATGCTATCTGAATTTACTATGTGTAAAAAACAAAATGGCAGCAAAGATACATTCATGTTATATTAGTTATCAGTCTATTCATGTGCATTGCAAGATATAAGCTCACTTCGAGGATGGTAATACCATAATGGCCACGTTTGGCAAGCGATTTAGCGATCACGACTAGTGTTATGAGTTTCCCAGGAGTATGCTTGTACCTATCGCTGTGTTCCCTTAGCTTGTTTTTACAGTTCCCAATGTAAGTAAATAGTGGCGACACATTAGTTTTATATCGTTATCATACGAGGGCTCTTGGTAACAGAAATTATAAAAGAAAAACTTTAATAGGTTACTATTGTTCAATCATTATTCTCCTTTTGCACGATCGACGCTCGAGCCGCTGGCACAAAAAATAAGGTCAAACGTCGACCTCATTTTTTTTTAAATAAATATGACATTTGCCTTGAGATTTCGTATATTTTCTATATATACTTTTTTTTATATACTTTTGACAATAGTTTTGTTATCAGCCTATTAGAAACTTATGCGATGTCTTATATATATTGTTAGCTGAAAAGCCTCACGTTACCAATTTAATTTAGACAAATATAAAACAAACATTTTTTTTGAAATCCGTTAATAAAAATACTCTGTGGGAGTTGTATAGTTGTGAGGAAGACTCGTCTCAAATGGCACTGCAAAATTGGGCGAAAACAGTATGAAATTCTTTAATTACTCAAACAAATTGATACTAAAACAACTTAGGACTGTGTAATAATACTATACGATTATTATACAGCAATATTATAATAATATAATATATATTTAGGTAATAATATAATTTAATAAAAATATATATATATATATATATATATATATATATATATATATATATATATATATATATATAATATTTTAATATTATATTTAGGTACCGGGGGAGACCGAGACTAACCTACCTAGACCAGATCGGTCATGTACTGAAGGAAGGTGGAGTCAAGAGTCTCCGAAACCGGCGAGCGTGTATGAAGAGAATTATGAATGTTGAGGAAGCGAGTGAAGAATGCAAAGATAGAGTTCTCTGGCACTCTGTTCTCTCTGCCTACCCTGCAAGGGATATGGCTTGATGATATGTATGTATGTATGTATTAATAAGAAACGGTTCTCATAATACGGAAGTGTCACTGAATAACATCTTACAGTATGGCCATTCTGACATAGTAAAAAAATATTGAATACAGATGCAGTGTGTTTAGAGAACAATAGCGTTCGTCTTCTTCTTCAAGCCACAAGACGTATAATATTCAGGCACGAGATAGATTTTTTTACTCAAAATTCACTTTTGGTGGCAAGCGAGCAAGCAGCAGGCCTGATGGTAAGTGTTCAGCCGCCCATGGACCTTTGCAATACCAAGTTTAGCTAGGCTGCTGCCTACCATTACAAACCCGAAACCCACCCAGTTGGGCTTCCGACTCTTTCAATCACCGAATGAAGCGCAATAGCAAATTGCCGTTACTCAGACGTCAATCTTCTGCGAGTGTGGTACTACCCCGGACGGACCGGTCCGCGGCTGTAGACAGAAAACTGTCAACAGCGTGATCCTGCCACTAAAATTTCTGGATCATCAATTAACAGCTTAATATACAATTATATTACGACTATCACACAATTATATTATTTAAATATAATAAAAACAAAACTTACGTTTCGGATCCGAAGAATCTCTATCTAAAACTGCATACCTAGGTATCTCTATACCTTCGCCTTCTAATATAGCATATACTCTTCTACGATCCTGTCGAAAAAAGAAAGTGAGTGACCGTTGCGAATGTCATTTCCACTGTGTATAATTGTATATACAATACGCATAAATACCTGTATGTCATACTGCATATGAAGATTGTTAATAATATACGGCTTCCTTAACTTCTCGTACTGTATAGCCTTGTCTAAAGGGAAGCCTTTTGAATGAAACGAAATAAGACAGTCGCAAATGGGCCATTCTTCAACGGGTTGCTGCAATAAAAATCCAATTTCGTTATTACACGCAATAATTGCATGTAAAATAAAAAAAAAACATTGCCGAATATACAGAATACAGGGCTTCACATAAACACGTTAAAATATAAGCAGTGAAATCTTGCGAGTGATCCATTATCGAGACCAAACGATATGGTTATACGACACCGTTTACACAAAGCAGGGTAAGTGTAATTGCATGCAGCTATTCAATGAAAAACAATACGCAGATATATTAGTATGCACTATATGAACGTAAGTATATTACTGGTGGCATCATTAGACATGCAATCCAATGAATGTTAGTTATGAAAATAAACCAAATGACATATAGTAAAACAAAATATGACAACGAATTTTGAATATATGTATTTCTATTATAATGTTGTGTTTCTAATTACTTATCTAAACCGTTTTCCTTGGTTATTTTTTCGAGGTGTGGCTCCAAAATGATTAATTACTATTTAATACGTAATATCTTGAGCACGTCATTAGTGCCAGATCTACTGGATTGGTTTTCATGGTCCTAGCTCCATTGTAAACTGGGCTTTTAATGAGAATTATATTAATATTATTAAAAATATTTCATATACTGATAAAAACCACTTACTGCATTTAATGTAAATGTAATTTTGCTTAAGGTATTGATCTAATTTTTTTTTTTAAATGTTCGCTCTAGTATGTACCACTGACTACAAAATAGATAGGTATACTAAAGCAAAAATTAACATGATATCTAAGTTACTTATCAGGGTGATCCATATTTTGTTCCACTAAATGTGTTAGATAATGTGGAGAACCTTAAGGATAACCTCCTCAGGGAACACGAGCATCTTGATGTACTCGAACTCGTCGAGCCTCGTGAGTATCTCCTTCATGGGCTTCGACTGCGACTTCTTGGCCATGGCGCATACGCCGACCACCACTTTCTTGCCGTTGCCATCGCAATGCAGGTCCAATGGATCGCACAGGTCTAACTCGCCCTTAAACAATAATATCATAATAACATGCGTCGAAATATTATCACTATTTCATCATCAAATAATCACTCGCCTGCATAATATAAGAAATCTCTTATATTATGCAGCTTATTAATATCTCTTATATTATGTAGTTTCGTTTAGTAGAACATCTGCAAAACGAGCATAGCACGCTCGTTTTCCAAATGTGCTTATGTGTTTGAGATGATTTTAGTTCAGTATCTTACTTGAAGTAGACGCATTTTAAGGACACTAGAAGTCATCATGAAATCCAGGCACTAAATTTAGATTTTAGAATTCTGTAAGTATCAAGCTATACCAGCAGGGTGTATAACATCAATTTTCAGAGCCTGGCGCAGGACAGCCTACGTTTTTGAGTGAGTATTAAAAGAAGGGTATGTGATTTTAAATATCTTCAAACTCTTAAACAATTACAAGAACGCTGACATTACTATTCTTGCTATAGATATATTACTTTTGTTCTAACTAAACCGTTTTACCTCTTATTTTATAATAGAACAATAGATCGACGTCAATTTTTCCGTCCGATTTTAATTTAGTCCTCATTAAGCAAGAGTCAATTGGGATTTCTAAAGGCTAATTCAACAGTAGATTTGGAATGTATAGGTAATTTTTTTTAAATTAAAATGCATTTGAAGCGCCGAGGATGCTTGTTTCAGAGACGAAACACGTGTCGAATCGATAATCGACGTTCTGCGGTAAATTGCAAGTTAAAGTTCTGGAGGTTACTTATCACATTGGATATAATTGATTGAATTAGGCGATACATGGCGGAAATCAATTATTATTCTAAAATGGAGGAAAAGAAGGAAGATCCACGACTTTCCCACGGTTAATCAATATACCGTGCACCTCAAGAAAGGAAGGAATACGGGATGGGATCAAGGTGGAATAGGATATAAGGAAATCTTACTCCTGTGATGAACACCTTCCAGAACTTCCATTTGTAATTTTTCGCAGAACTTCGAATAAGGATTCGACACGTGTTTCGCCTCTAAACGAGGCATCCTCAGGACGCTTCGGCTTCAAATGCATTTGAAGCCGAACCGTTGTGGAGGGTGCTCATCATAGAAGTAAGATTTTATTATATCCTATTCCACCTTAATCTTATCTTGTATTCCTTCCTTTCTTGAGGTGTGCGGTATATTGATTAACTTTTTACGGTCATTTGTTATAAATATATAACATTTTATAGAATATGTTTAGTAAGTATTATGCCCTATGTGATGTCCCTTTCAACCTAGGATATTTTCTTCTTTTCAAAATATAATGCAATAATAAATTGCTTGACTAAAACCCAGAAATGGCACTTGATTACGAGTCAACTACTGCAGTCATAACTTCAAAATCTTGCTTCAACTTCTTTGCGTATATTTTTTAATTATATATTATTAACTCATCATTTAATAATTTGACAGCAGTCCTCAAATACCAAATTACGAATTATTAAAGTGGTACTAACTGCAAATCACGAGCAAGAATCACAAGTTTTCTTAATTAATATTAAATACTACAGTGGAACAATTTCAGAGATTGAAATGTTAACAAGGAAGCCCCTTATTCAATTAAAGATAGATTTATTACATTATTTGTTTGAGTATGTCAACCTATTTCATTTCAACTAAGACTACCGCTGAACGCACGTTAGTACTGCATGTAACTGTTTTTACCAAGTGTCTTAATGTCACTGGAGGATAAGAGTTCCATTAGAACTGGCTGCTAGGTTGAGAACTTGACGAGGATAACGACACTACACTTTCCTTTTTGGAAGGTCAGGGTTGATACAACCATAGATAATCAAGAACAATCAAGAGGTTGCCAGTGCTGTGAGATTTCTGCACTCTCCTAATGTTACACCTTGGTGATATCAAGACTGCAACAGTCCATAAGACCAGGGTTTTTTTTTACCCTAAAAATGGTGTTGCTAATATACAAAGTATAAAATTTACAATATTGACTTCATTTCAAGTGAAGTATGAATATGTTTCTTAATATAGATAATTACCTCACCGTAAAGAAACTATATTTGGTCATAAACTAATTTGATTGATGGACATGTTGACGTCAATTAGAAGAATAATACCGTACATTTATGAGTTGGTATATGAAAAATTATTCGACTTTTGACGGGAATTTGAAAACGTCATGTGGTGCTCTTGTATTATATTCGATATCTTAGTGTTTTAACGTGTTATATTAGATAATTTTGATGGCATTTTATGTAATATGAAGCGGCGGAACTACTGGGATGTAGTGAATATCATATAAAAATGCTTTACAACGTTTTCGTTTTCCATCAAAATTCCTACAAGATACCATTACCAGTGTGGCCATTGCACTGTTAATGGTGACAATTTGACTTAGACAATGACTAACTTGAAAGACTAAAAACGTGAAACTGGCACCAATAGCTCGTGTAAGTAGCTGATTGCCAATACATAAGAAGAAAAAATATTCTTATAATTCTTTTAAGTAAAAATATTCACAAAAGAGATTTGTATTATCATTATTTTATTGTTATTTCAAATTAAACTGGATCATTACAGCAAATTTACCGCTAAGGCATATGGTATGTGGAAAACCAACTACTAAAAATATAAATGAAAAGTGCTAATTAGTAAACACTACAGACCCAAACAGTGCTAACAAATTTATGGTAGCACTAGTTACTATTCTTATGGTAGCACTATTAGTAAGTTAATCAATCACTCTAGAATGACTAAATGGTTCTGGATGAAAGGCACAGGGATAAATTATATCTGGATTATAATAGTAGGGCCATGCTGTTGACAGTTATGTTCTGTCTCCAGATATGAACAAGCCTGTAGGGACTAGTACCACACACTCACAGAAAATCGACATCTGTGTAATGTGCTGTACGCTTAGTTTAGTGAATGAAAAAGCCAAAAGCCCAGTTTTTGGGAGGGTTTGGGTTGGTAAGCAATGGCCTAACTGTACTATTGGTCCATGAATGGCAGTCACATTTACAATCAGATGTATTTCTTGTTCGTATGCCACCACAAGAAATTTAAAAAAAATACACACATCAAAAAAATGTAGTTCTTACAATATATATTTGATTATCCCTTTGCGGTAACATGTTAAGAATACAATGTGTCACTACCATCAACTTTCCAGTGGGAAGCATCAAGGATATGAGCAAAGGTTGAGAAGCAGCACTCTTGGGTATCTTATAATAACAACTGCTGTCACTGTGGACATCAAGATGAATATATATAAATTTTATTGCCAAAATATACATTAATGCAAAGAAAGCTTGACACAGATGCTTTTGTTATAAAAAGCGAAATCTGCAATACACCATTAATCAAACCATTCCTTTTTATTTTTTCATTTTATAGCTTTTGGTGGCAAACGAGTAAGCAGCACACTCAACGGTAAGTGTTACTGCCGCCCATGGACCCTTGCTATACCAGGAGTATAGCTAGGCCGCTGCCTACCAATATAAACCCCAAACCCACTCAGTTGGGTTGCCGGCTCTCTCGCTCACCGAACGAAGCGCAATAGCAGATTGCCATTGCTCAGACGTCGATCTTCTGCGAGAGTGTGGTACTACCCCGGACGGACCGGCCCGCAGCTGTCGACGAAAAATTGTCAACAGCGTGGTCCTACCACTATTAATTAAATTATGTAGTTTTTATTTGTGTCAAGAATGTCAAATCTTATACTTCAATGTAACATGTCTTAGAAGACTGATTTATATATAAAGTTTTCGATGTTAACTGAACATTGAATAATAACTATCTCAACTGCCTATCAATAGTCACAATCATTGTATTTTATTTCGAACCTAACAGCTAAATGTATCAAAAGGCATACAACAACCAAAAATAGCTGGACTGGAGTTGTATGAGAATTACAATTTTTAAGCTAAGTCAACAAATTCCAAGAGGTATAACTTTAAATCCAAGTCGATGGTACAGAACCTCTCCTACTGACATTCTACGGCAGAGACCTCTTAGTCCTACATTGGTTAGCAAACAGCTGAATGATCAACTAGCTTAAATTATGAACAATAACATCATCAGAAAAAAGAATGTAAGATAACCCCATACAATATCAACCCATTTATTTTTTTTGCGGTGGACTATGCATGCATGTCGACCCTCCAAATCGGTTCGGGGTAACAAAAGAGATGGCACGTGACCCCATAGACCTACCATGCAATCTCCTCTCTTCGCCGTGTGAGCGTGCCACCGGTACCCGATCTTAGTCTTCGGTGGCCTACAATATCAACCCCTACTAAACATCAAAAGTGAACAATGGCTTAATTCTGAACCTTCATGACAGGACTAATTTTCCAAAGGCTTACTACCTTTGGTGTTAGGCGAAAAAGAAATAGACCTCTACAAATTTTATTTATTATTTTCTGGCTGTTATTCAAGTATTATATGTTATAATAATAGAAGGCCTTGAAATAAATGAATAAAATGAATATTACTTTGCAAGAATGCAAAAATATCCAAAATATACAATGCTGCATGTTATTATTCATCCAAATAACAGCTATTGATTGTCTCATTAAACTACTAATTTAGTCAAATGACTGCCAACTAACATTTGAATCTGAATTTGGATACTATAATAATAAAATAGTCTTTTGCCTCAATATGCTCAGTAGATGACTGTAGTGTCATCCCACATTACATAGACTAAGAGTTCAATTGGTATAATGTGGGTGCATTCCAACTCTGCCTATCCCTTGGGGACACAGTAAGGCGTAAAATATAGTTTAAGAATAATAATTTTTACACCTATAATAGAATGGCTACATGTGATAAATGATAAATTTTCATGTTAGCCAAGTTAAAGCTATTATACAAAAAATAACATAAGAATATAAAATAAAAATAACCCAACTAAAAAGCACAAGAATATTATTTTTGCTGTATTAACTTTAAAAATAAAATCTGCTACGTAGTCCTTCACTGTCTCTGATTCCAAAAGGTCAGAAGCATTAGCAATAAATCAGAATAAATATACAGCCACATTGTTCTATATTAATTATTCATTTTGAATAAACAAGTGTGACATTTTCATGTCATAAATTGATTGAAATATTGAAAGAATAAATAGCAAAAATTGCTTAAAAAAATAACATGATGTTTCTAAAGCAATCATCATCTTACATCTGGCAGGCAGTCATCACAATAACAAATGTCATCATCGCTTTGGCCTTTCTTGTCCTTGCTTCTCCATCTTTTAAGACGCCACCAATCTTTAAGCCACTGCCACTCCATCACTACTCACTATCAATGTATCACTAGTATGATATCAAAACAGAATATTGTGATAAGCCATACAAACAACCTTGCTAGCCATTGGCTGTCACTGCTTTACACATGATAACTAAGATAAACTTGACATAAATTAACATTCTACATTACCTCACTTGTCATTGTCAGTAAAATGTAACACTGTAATAATCTATTGTATTTGTGTAATGTTATTTAACTATGTAGGTATACCAATCTAGAACCATATTTTAAAGCTTCTAACAAGTGCATATAAATTACTGTTATCAGTTTTTAAAAGTAAGTTTACAAAGAGAGTAAATATTTGTTCACTTGAAATATGTACATATTAATGGTGATGTTATTACAATCATTTTTAACATTCATTGTTTGGATAACGGATGAACGCTCTAACATCATATATAAATAATTCCTTTTCTTATCTGTAAAAGATGTCATCAAATATTCTTCATTATATTTCAACGTGACATAATCAACTTACTGATGATCTTATTGGTACAAGGTTTCCGTCATCTCCGACATAAAACTGAGGATGAGCAGCTTGCCGCAGCCCTTGATAGCCATGCTCGAGCTCAGTGTATGACATTACCTACATATGTTTGCTTAGTTTTCTATTTAACTACTTAAATCATTAAGCAGAACTGAAAGCGTAATTATTAAATCTCAAAAACAGATATATAAATCCAAAAATGTAAGATAATTTCGAAAAAATGACCTCCACAGACATCACAAACAATATTTGAATATGACTTGAAGGCCACTGTTATTGTGACGTCGGACTACAGAATTGTAATATCTATTTGTCATCGTTACTGGAAGCAAAAGAGGTGCTCCCACGTTTTAGTAATATCTACTACAAGGTTACTGAACCCGACAGGGATGGGATGAATTATTGATTACACGGAAAATATCTTCTTTTCACTGTCTGCATATTAATAATTTAATTTTAATAGTCTAATAATAATTATAGTTAAATTACTGCAATTTAGTATTAAATATGCTAGATTATTTATAAAAACTCGATTACGAACGAAAAATGATTGTCCCACTTATGACAATCATTTTTCGCTCGTTATCGGGTTTTTATAAATAATTATGTTTACCAAACATTTACTTAATAGTATTAAAGGCGGACGACAGTTTTATACTCAATAGATGTGTACAATTAAATACCATTTAAGAAGATATATGGTTTTATTCGTTAAGAATCAGACATACCGTATAATGACATTTAATAAATGGATACAATACCTATTCTGATATTTAAAAGGTAAAATGAAGTGGCCAGTTACATATCATGACATTCTCCCCAGGTTAAGAAGTGTCGTACTCCCTTAAATAAGTAGGTGGCTGATGCACACGTGCCGAACGACGAGGAAGAGGAGGACTTTCTGTGCTGACATGATCGGGAACTATGTTCTCGTGCACTTCTGATATATTAGAATCGGCAGAGGCCCAGTTTAGGTCGGATTCCATTTCACTGTCAGATGATGAATCTCCTGTGAGTGCCAAATGTCGATTCGAGACTACTAGCTCTGGTCCATTCTGTAGTCGTACATGAGAATGTAGAGGATTAGTTTCAATAAGCTCAACTTCTTCGGCTATAGGGTCATATTTACTTTTTCGATCGTTATTGTTCAATAAAGCTCTCTCTGCTCCGGTAAGCCACGTTGGCATAGATTGTCCGTTAAAAGATCGGCGTGGATGACTACACAACCACTCGTGAGGGGTGCATCCAGTAGCTGTACATAATAATGACCGTATGGAGTGTAATGACTGTTCTAAAACCGTTTCCCAACTATTAATAGGTAGATTTAATGATTTCAAGGACAGTTGTACTGTTTTCCAAATAATTCCATTATAGCGTTCAGTTTGGCCATTACCTTGAGGATTATATGGTGTAGTGTAACTGGTGGCTACGCCTATTCCGTGCAAAAAAATTTTCACTTCGGCAGATGTAAAAGAGGTCCCTCTATCAGAATGTACATAGCTTGGTATACCAAATACTGCAAATAATTCGGGTAGCTTCTTTATGACTGTTTCTGAGCTAATATTAGAACAAGGAATTGCAAAAGGAAATCTTGAATATTCATCCACCACGGTGAGCATGTAACGATTATTAGTATAAGATGGCAGTGGTCCTTTAAAATCAATTGCAATTCTTTCAAATGGAGATGTAGCTTTAATTAAGGTACCCTTTGTCTTAAAAAATCTATGTTTTATTTCAGCACAAACTGAAAATGAGCCTGTGATTCACCTGATTTCTTCAACAGAATATGGCAGATTTTTAGCTCTAACCCAGTGAACCATGCGTGTTATACCAGGATGACATAGCTTTTTATGGAGTTCAAAGAGATTTTCAGAGACAGCCTGTGTTGACGCTGTTATGTTTGCACGCGAGAGAGCGTCAGCGGCTATGTTGTCCTTACCTGGGCGATATATGATATCAAAATTATAGCAAGAGAGTTCTAAGCGCCATCGCCGTATTTTATCATTTTTTTATTTTTGTGTTATGTTTTTGATCAAACATATACGATACCGATTTTTGATCAGTTATAAGTTGAAATGTTTTACCTATAAGAAATTGTCTCCATTTTCTTATGCTTTCTACAATAGCAGCGGCTTCTTTCTCTATTGCTGAATGATTGCGTTCATGAATGTTTAAAGTTCTAGAAAAGAATGCTATTGGTCTTCCTTCCTATGTAAGAACAGCAGCTATAGCATAATCAGATGCGTCAGTTTCAACAGTTAATTGAATGTTTGGATTTATAACTGTTTTTGCAGCTTTTGCTATTTCTTTTTTTAATGAAAGGAAGGCATTTTCAGCGTCAGGCGAAAGCGGCATTTTTTGTGATTTTGCAATTAATTAATTTATCTGAAAATTTAGGTATCCATTTTGAATAGTGCGCGAAAATGCCCATAGTTCTTCTTAGTGAAGCTAGGTTATTAGGTACCGGCATCTCTAAAAGTGGGCGAAGTCGTTCTGGATCAGGTTTTATTACGTTATCACATATATTATAGCCCAGTAAATTTATTTCTGTCTTAGAAAATTCACTTTTCTCGAGATTCAAAGTTAAGTTGTAGCGAGTTGCAATCTCTTGAAATGAGATTAATTTCTTATCATGATCAGCTTGATCGTATCCACAAATTATGATATCCAAATACGCATATACTCCTTGTAAATTTTCTTTTTCTAGTATATTATTAATGGCTCTTTGAAAGGCTGCTACGCTATTAGTAACACCAAATGGTATACGTCGAAATTGATATAAATGTCCGCAAGCTTCAAAGGCAGTATACGCTTTTTCGTGTTCCATAATAGGAATTTGATGATATGCGCTACGTAAATTAATTTTGCTAAATATTTTGTGTTTAGCGACTTTTGAAATAAGTCCTTCTATCGACGGTAAAGGATAAGCATCTAGTTCTGTGTATCTATTTTACCAGCGATGACTTACGGTACTGAAACGTGGTCTCTAAATGTTGGCCTCATCAAAAGACTCAAAGTTGCTCAGCGTGCTATGGAGAGGGCTATGCTCGGTATTTCTCTACGTGATAGAATCCGAAATACGGAAATCCGTAGAAGAATGGGTGTAGCTGATATAGCCCGAAGAATTAGCGCGTTGAAGTGGCAATGGGCAGGCCACGACGCTCAACGAACCGACAACCGTTGGGGAAGAAAGGTTGTCGAGTGGAGACCACGAATCGGACCGTGCCGCGTAGGACGACCCTCCACTAGGTGGACTGACGACATTATCAAGGTCGCAGGAAACCGCTATGCAGGTGGCGCGGGACCGTGTTGAATGGCATTCTCGTGGGGAGGCCTATGTCCAACAGTGGACGTTTACGGGCTGGATGGATGGATGTATATATATATATATATATATATAGTACATATATAATACATTACATATTATTATTTATTTATTATATATACTACTTAAATTAGAAAGCAAACTACATGAATTTTAGTACTACAAATTCTTTTATTTACTTTTCATAATCTATTTTTCTTATTATTTAAGAAAAGAATTGACAAATTATTTAGTCGATAATTTATTGTTGTTATTCTATATTTATTTTCATTATACGATTCTCAAGAACAACCGAAAATAAACGAAATTGTCTGTATCGCTCGATTGACGGTTAATTAACCCGATCTCAGGATTATCAATTATATAATTGAATTTTATTTTAATTTTACATATTTTAAAATAACGAGTCATCTATTATTTTGAATGGAGTTTTAGGCACCTGCGTCCATGGGGCTTAGGGCCCCTTGGACGCAAAGGTGCCTAGAACTCCATTCAAAATAATAGACGACTCGTTATTTTAAATATATAAAATTCAACGCAGCCCAAAAAGTAAGTAAGTAGATCCGCCTCTGAGCATGGATTAGCATGGATTGATGTCCCATCCCACTTTTACATTAAATTTCATCAAAGATCTCTGTATATTAGATCCATATCGCCATGTAAGTCCGGGCATCTTCTTTATACGTAGATACTGTGAAAATATACTGAGATACCTAAAATAATAATAAATATTGCATATGAAATTTAAACTACAAAGCCTGAATCGTTAATGTTGCCTGTATTGAGTTGCAAACTTAAATTGTGGCTGCAAGTCATTCATTTAAATAAAACATAGAAAAGTTTTAAGAAGGTAATTTCCAAGGTTTAGTCGATACAATACTTGTCAACATATACTCATTAAGTAAAACTATCGCATAGAAAGTATCTTTTTTGAAGGAAAAGTACTTAATACCACAAAAGTACTTAATACATTAATTTTTCGTTTCCTACACGAAGTAAAGCAGAATTCTCGAAGATATTGTTTAGCTTCACTTTTCGGAGTCAAACTTATTGTCACAACACAAACTACAATTTAAATTTCATACGCATAAATTAAAATCATAGTGTTACCATCTCTTTTAATTGTGAACCATAGACTCCATTTTCCTATCTATTATTATTATCTATCTACCATAAATTTTAAACCATATACACGAAGTATAGCTATACTTCGTGCCATATACTACCAAAAAGCACATTGCTGAAAATGTTTTTAATTTTTATCTATGTGTGACCCAAGACCAGGGATGTTGCGAATATTCGCATCCGCATCCGCAAATGCGGAGCTTCAGCATAGATTTGGACATCTGCATATGCATCTGTATCCGCAATAATCAATGCGGATGTTCATGCGGATGCGAATGATATACAAGTTGCGACAAGAAAGAAATTGGGCAGGGCCAGTGACCGGCGCGTGTCGTTTGTACGTAACAATGACCAATAGGAGCGAAAAATTTGGTGACAAGATCTGACGCGTTTGCTGTAGTGCATCATTTGATTCTTGTAAATAAATCATTACGTGTTTGGGCTGTGGATCACTTAGCGTGTAGATAGATATTTTGAGTGTTATTGTGATTCAGAGATCGCTATATTGTATATCTATTGTATTTACATAATTGTTTATTGGAAAAGCTTAAGCTCAGCTTATTAAATAAAAATCGCCAGGTAAATACCATTTTGTTACAACCGGTATAATACGTTTTATTGTAATATTTTGATCGTTTTATAACAATATTCTTTATTTTCCAGTGAGCTTCTCGTTACCTATTGATAGATTATTTAACAAGTTAATTAACAATGTCACCGCCGACACAAAGTAATATATGGAATTATTTTGAACCAAATATAGCGAACCATGATAAAGCTGATTGTAAAATATGCAATAAAAGCTACTCTCGCAAGGATCGAACCACCTCGTCTTTAAAAAATCATCTAAAGTCGATGCACCCAGAAGAATTTTCCCTATTTGAGAGGATGAGTAAAGAAAAACAATTACAGACGATAAAATCTGATGCAAGTAAGTTTCATCATATACAATTTTAATTTATTAGTTTTTCTTGAGGCGTTGTTCAGTTTAATAGTTTAGTTACAGTGTAGTTTAGGGGATGTTTCCACTCAATATTATTATTTGTTGCTGTCACATAGCTCAGTTACTTGTAAAAAAATTTAGATAATTCATTATCTATTTAAATGTCTTATAGAAATTTTATTAAGATCGGTTCAACTTTTTTTAATACATTGTAAACGAGTTTGCGTATTTCGCTTTTTTAACAAACTAGTCTAGAGATATATAATTTCCATAATGTTAATTTATACCTATGTGTATTTCTTTCAGATAAAGTGACCACTCCTCTGCAAGAAGCAAAAAAACAACTCTCGTTAGAAGAAGTAATTCTAAAAGAAAAGATGTGGGACATTAATAATATAAATTCGAAAAAAATTGATAAACTCACTGAAGAAATGATTGCACTTTAAAATTTACCATTCAACTTTGTTGAAGGGCTGGGTTTTCGCAGATTGATACAAGAATTAGCACCTAGATATAATTTTAGGGGACGTAATTTTACTTATTTTGTATGCAAGGAATTACATATATGGCAAAGTTGCTCAAAAAGTTGAAGAATTAATCAAAAAATTTGATTACATGTCGTTTACGTCTGATATGTGGTCGGATCCGAGTTCAAACGCTTCTTTGCTTAGTCTGACCTGCCATGGCATTGCAGAAACCTTTGATAAATCATCGATTATATTGAAATGCGAGACATTCGATGGCCGTCACACTGGTGACATAATTGCCAAAAAAATTAACACGATGCTTTCTCAATGGAATATTAAAAAAAACAAGTGCATTGCCTAATCAGAGATGAAGGATCTAATATGAAGCGAGCTGAATTGAATGACATAGATTGTACTATTCACAAAATACAACTTGCTATCCGCAGTTGTTTAGGTTCGCAAGAAAACATAAAAATAGTCAAACAAAAATGTAAGAAAATTTCAACTCATTTTAGTCATTCTATCATCGCTCAGAAACAGCTGCAAACAATTCAGGACAGACTGAATCAACCTCATCTCAAAGTCTTCCAAGATTGTGTAACGCGATGGAACAGTACTTTTTATATGTTTGAGCGGTTTTCAAAGGTAAAGGATGACCTAAGTATTTACATCAATGATAATGAGATTAACCTTATTTTGCCGGAAGAATGGAAAATCATTGAAAGTTTTATTGAATTACTGAGACCTTTTGAGGAAGCCACACGGGAACTGAGCAGCTCTCACGCCCTTATTTCATCTGTGATTCCAATAATACAAATGCTTCAAAAAAAAAGTTGAAGATTACTTAACTAGTTCACAAGAGTTTGATTCGATTCGACAGGCCGTCATGACTCTGAAAAATGAACTTTCAACAAAGTTTTCCGGCTTGGGAGAGAACAATTTATTTAAGATCGCCACCTATTTAGATCCTCGCTATAAGCACAAATTTTTTACACCGGTGACTGAAGAAAAAATTAAAAACGAAATTTTGTTGATGATAAATACTGAGAATGAAGTTTTCGGTTCTTTTAATGCCAATTCCGAATCCGAAAGGGCTAAAAAAATAAGAATAAATGATTCCACGGAAAAGGATATGGAACAATTATGACCAGGGACATCAAGTTTCGTTAGACAGTCGTGCTTAAAAAACGACCTTTCCATGATGCTCGATTTATCAAGTGAAGACGAGAATGAAGAACTAACAAAAAATGGTAGCACTGAAGCTATACTTAAAAAGGAATTACTTTCTTACCGTACTAAAAAAAGAGTCGATGTGGATGACAATCCTCTTAAGTGGTGGAGTGTCAATCGAGAAGAACTTAAGATATTATCACTGATAGCCCGAAGATTTTTATCCACTCCACCAGGCAGTGTTCCTAGCGAACAATTGTTTAGTAGCGCGGGTTTAATTTATGGACCTCTGCATAACCGCCTTGAATCAGAAAAGGCAGCAATATTACTCTTTATTAAGTATAATGCTCATATTTTAACTTCACTTACTAATTTGAAATTGAGTAAGTGAATTTAAAAAATATAGGAACATTATACTTAATAATACTTTTTATTAATAAAAAATATTATAATTACTTTACCATTGTTTTAATTCTTCATTAATATACTATATTTATATAAAATCTTAAACATCCGCATCTGCATCCGCGGATGTGAAAAAATTGGCATCCGCAACATCCCTACCCAAGACTATCTGAGTTAAATTCTTCTTCTTTTTATGTATTGATAATCAGCTTCTTAAACGAGCCATTGTTGCCAGTGTCGAGTTATAATTATCTTCACGTTTTTAGTCTCTTCAGGTTAGTCATTATCCGTTAGTAAGTCAAATCGTCGCCGTTAGCAGTGCTATGGCCACACTGTTAATGGTATCATGTGGGAATTTTGATGGAAAACGAAAACGTTGTAAAGCACTTTTGTATGATATTCACTACATCCCAGTAGTTCCGTCACATCACATTACATAAAATGCCATCAAAATTAACTAATATAACACGTTTAACCACTAAGATATTGAATATAATATAAGAGCACTACATGACGTATTCAGATTCCCGCCAAAAGTCAGAGTTAAATCCTGGTTATTTTGATCAGATAGGATTATACATTCTTATGTCTGTGGCATATATCTGCTATAAATTAAGTATGTGGTAACTATGTTACAATAGCTATAGCTACTGCCTGTATGACGTATGTTGAGTTTTCAAGTCTTATTAGAAACAGATAAAAAAGATTAACTTGGGCGTAATTTTGTCGAATTTTATGTCTCATTAGGAAAGCTTATGAAAAAGTTCAATTTAAATCATCATTTCATTCATTGTCTTATCGGGCTACCTATTTTGAAAGAAAGAAATTAAAATTTATACTTTAAAAAAGACTTCTAAACTTTAGCGAAACGACTACTGTAATGTAAATAGTAACTTAGCATATGAGGCTTAAAATTCAATATAATTAATTACTGTTTGAGTGCAGGATAACATACGGACAGCAGAGTGTTTTGGTTATATTATTTTATGAAAATTGATGTATAATCTATAAGACTAAACAATGAGATCTTCTAAATCGATTCATACATCATTAACAACAGACACATTTTGGGAATCCATACACATTTTGATAACAAAACCACATGTTATTAATAAAAGATTATGGGGCAGTAAAATATGGTATAAACATGACTGCAAGTTTTATGACTCCAATTGGAATTTACCTGAAATGTGTGAATATTTAGATGATATAGTCACTGATAAAAATGTGGACACATTCATACATAATATTTTTGTGAAGTTAAATATATGTATTGCTTATGAGGAAAGTGATTTGGAAGTTATTCTTATTGAATTAATACCAAAAGCCTATACAGAAAAGCATGTATACCAACTTGTATTTCTTAAAAAAGATAAAACTGCGATTACATTCTATAATGTGACACCAACAGTTTACAAGCAGAACTTATGCCCTGATTTTACTTATACAATACAACTAGAAAGCAATGATATTGTATTAACTGCTTTTGATGGTTAGTTTATAATGCTAAATTGTAATTAAGACATTATCAATAACATCTATTATATAATCTTCTGTATTTACAGATGGAAGATCAAAATCTTTTTTGTGGCTTGTTAATGTTCTGCTTCCACAATTGATTAAGTGGGGAACAGATTCACTAAATAAAAGAACTAAATCTAGTATATGCACTGAATCTTTAACTCATGTATCTAATACATTGTATTATGAAAAGTATAATGATTTGAAACTGAAATATGGAAGGGAAATGGTTAAGGTAAGACTAGCAAGAAGGAGCACCAAATTTATTATATTTTGTCAATTGTGTAGTACTTAAATAAAATTAGGTGATGTACCAACAGCAATTCTTCCTACCGGGTTCAATATTGTTTACAAACCATCCAGGAATCAATTGAAATATACACTAAGCAAGTATTCAAATTGGTTCAGTCGTTTAGGACGAGTTAGGTGACAAACACACATACAAAAAAATTATACATGTATTCATTATATTACTATTAATAAATAAAATGAAAACATTTTTTTAACATAGTTTTCAAATCTATTTTAAAATACAGTACATAATTGTATAATATAATGTGCTCTTTTATATTTCTAGATTTGGCCTGAATGTACAGATGCATCAAAATTTGTTTATGAAGATGTTGCAATTGCTACATACCTACTTCTCCTTTGGGAACAAGATGAAAAGAAAATGAAAAAATTTCTTGATTTAGGCTGTGGCAATGGTTTACTTGTTTATATTCTAACCAAAGAAGGACATAATGGTATTGGAATAGATGTTCGAAAAAGAAATATTTGGGATATCTATCCTCCTGAAATTATATTGCAGGTAAAAATATTTACTATTTTATATATAGGTATAGAGATCAGAAAATATTTAATCATCAATAACTTTTAAAGGTATACAAGGATTTTCTTTATTGCTCTCCATGGCAAAGCAAGCAGCACACCTGATGGTAATGCTGCTGCCCATAGATCTTTGCAATCAACAAACAGCTAGACCACTGCCTAACCAATAATGCTAAACCCACCCAGAACGATGGGCTGCTGGCTCTCACTCACCGAATGAAGCACAGCAGCATATTGCCACTGCTCAGATATTGATTTCTGTGAATGTGGTACTGCCCTGGACAGATTGGGCTGCGACTTTGACAGAGAACTGAGTGGTCCTGCCACTATCAAACAAACAATTAATCAACTTTTTCAATTTCAGGAGAAAACAATCACACCATCTGATATTTCTTCATTTGCTGATGTTGATTATGTTATTGGAAACCATTCGGATGAGCTCACACCTTGGATTCCAGTTATAGCAGCAAAAAGTTCTTATAAATGTAATTTTTTCCTTTTGCCATGTTGTGCTTACAATTTTGATGGTAGTAAATACCAAAGAAAGAATTCCTATAACAGTCAATACACAGATTATTTAGAATATATAAAACAATTATGTGGAGACTGTGGTTTTGAAGTCAGTACAGATAGACTTAAAATACCAAGTACTAAGAGAATTTGCTTCATCAGTACTGGCAGAATATATTCTGAAGAAGAACAACAACAGTATTGTAAAAAAATTGATGCAATAATCAATTGTGAATATAATATAAATGAAGATTTTAAAGCTAGGGAATCAACTGAAAGAGTAAGAAACTGTACCCAAGTCGATAGGAATGTGATAAATGCAATAATAAACTGTATTACACATTTTCTTCTAAAAGATTGCAGTAAAATAGATGAGAACTGGTTAATAGGAAAGACAGCTGCAATTACTGAATTAGTGCAACTGATACCTAAGGATCAATTGAATGAGCTGAAATGTGAATGTGGTGGACTGCAAACATTATTAAAGAATAATCATCATATTTTTAAGGTTCAAAATGGTATAGTAAGCTTAAGATATCCAAAAACAATCGAAGAAGTTATTAGTACTAGTAAAAAAAGGAAATCTGCTCAAAATGCTGTAAACATACAGAAAAAACCCTGTTGGTTTTACAATTACCATCCACAAGGCTGCCCTTTGGAAAATAAAGATTGTAGTTTTTTACATGAAGAAGTTAAAATTAAAAACCTAATTTAAAAATATAAAAATGTATTTCATTAACAATAAATCCCAAATAAATTAAAGCTACCCATTTTTTTAACCATATAACAGAATATTATATCAATAGCTTCTCCCTGTATATAAATTAATTGTAAAAACACAAATATATTAACTGTAAATGTGAATGCTTATTGTGCTCAATACCTATAACTGTGTTAAAAGGCAGCACTCTGATTTATATTCCTCTATTACATACATCACATGTGGTATGGCTGAGCTGAAGTATAATAATCTACACATTACAAAGGCAGCAGCAGTAAATCATCTGGTCCTTGTAGATATGCCCCTCAGCTCTGTAGCTCTTGTTACTCTGTTTGGAATAGATTAAAAGTTCAAATATTATGCTATATTGTATTGTGAGCACTCTCATTTATAGCTTTTATGATAACAAAGCCTTGCCTATATGACATATATAGAATATAGTACATTTCTTATAATTTAAAATTGACTTATCTACAATCCCTAAAAACATTTCAAAATCATCTTTCATTCTATTTGGAAAAATCTATTTAGTTCTTCTAAATTTCTCTCATCCACTAATTTTGCAACTTCATGTTCTCCCATAAATGAGCAGACCATCCTCAATGTTGTCCAAATAGTGGATGAGCTAGTGTCAGTGGTAGAAGAGTCTGGGAACATGCCTTTGGCTTTTTGTTGTTGATTTAATGCCACCAAGAAATGTTCTGCAGCCTGCCTATGTGCACCCAAGTTCATACATGTGATACCAACATTATACCTGGCTCTAATAAAACCTGGTTCCAAATTTAAAGCTTGATGATAAGCATCAACTGCTTCTTCAGATCTATTGCTGTTAGCTAATGTGGCTCCAAGTCTATTCCATAATTTTGCATTATCACTAGACACCAACAAAGCAGTTTTAAAACAATCCACTGCCTTGTCATATTCTTGACTAATATTGAATAATACACCCAGAGCATTTTGGACATCAGGATCAATTAAACTAGGGTTCAACTGCACTGCTCTTAGATATAAAGTTTTCACATGTGCTTCTAATTCTTTGATATCTAATGTTTGAGGATTTACATCTTGGGGAAACAAGTCACTATATTTAGGACTAGCTCGAAGCCAATCTAATAATGAGCAATATGCATATTTAGACATATTTTCATTTGTGTATGCTGCAGCTAATGTAATGTACCCTTCCATCTGAGTGGGATTAAGTTCAAGAGACTTTTTTAATGCTGTTATAGCCAAAGGATCTTGTTCATTCTCTGCTTGAGTGGTACCTAACAGAAACCATGCTTCAGCAGAATTAGGTTGCTGCTGGGCAGCTGCTTCAAAGCAGAGAACTGCACCAGGGATATCTCCCATCTTCAGTTTTTCTTTACCTAATTCAAGGGCACTTCTATTTTCTAACATAATATTGCCTTCAATAAATGTATAATCTTTTGCTATGCCATTTGCTGCTTCAGTTTGCCAATAATCTGTGACATTACTGAGTTTGTCCCATTCTTCTTTATATTTTTCAGCCATTTCATCTAATATTTCATCTCTATTTATACTTCTCTGGTTTTCTTCAACAGCTTCACCTAAATTCATTTCCCCTGCACTAATCTTTTTCATAAATGACATAAATTGATTGTAAGCAAGTTCATCATCTTCTTTTACACTGTTTACATATTCTGAAGCTTTGGACCTGACATCAGCATTCATTGTATTTTCAAGATCCTCCTCATTAACATATTCTATCTGAACATTGGATTGTGGAAAGGAATGTAAAGGTGTCTGTGGTCTAAAATACGCCGACATTAATGGTTGCTGGGGGAAGAAAGAAGTTGAAGGTCCTGGAGTCCATCTACTCATGGGAGTAGCCACATCAGATGTATGAGCAGAAGTTGAGGAAATAGGAGCGTTCGTTTTAGTCACATTTGTTGGTAAATTATTTAGTAGTGCATTCATGTTAAATGTTTGTGGAACTTGCATGTTCTGACTCACGAATTCTTGAACAAACTGGTCGGCTTGTGATAACGGCTGAGAAAGGGATGCATCGCGCCGTACTATATTAGATAGTTGAACTAGGGAGTTATTGCCACCACAGTCACCACCAACTAGTTTATTTAATGACATGTTTACTCCTAATTTTTTCTACACATTTAATGTTCAGAAGACACAGAACGGAACAGACACAGTTCAGAACAGATAGACCGTTTAACTATAAATAAAAAATATTAAACCTATTTCACAATTTAACTCCTGTAATAAAAGATTCAAACTACAAAGTTCACTATTGAAATGAAAATGAAGATTGTAATGACTCTAATGACATTTGAAATTTTGACGGACCATATTTGACATAGAGGATTTGACGTAAGTGGCATGTATTAATAGTTTTTCAAGTGGCATGGCTGCAAAGTCTTTTATACCATGACTTTATTTATCAATTATCACTTCACTAAAAGTAACTTCATATCAATAAACTAAATCGTCGCCTTCAAGAATGCCCTGACTGTGGTAACGCTATCGTTTAAATCGGCATAAAGTTTCAAATTGTGATTGACATTTGTATGAAATTGAACATGAAAAAACAGAAAAACTAATAACCGTCATGAATATGTTAGCGATGAGACGAATGGTATTTTTTTCAATTCGAATCAATCGAATTAAAATTATTATTGATTCGAATCACAATTCGAATTGATTCGAATCGTCACGTGGGAGTCGTCAAATCGCGCGATGAATTCGCGAAAGCATTACAGTCGAATTCGTACTCGTATGTCGAGTCATCCGCCTGTTAAGCCGAGTTGGCGAGTTTATAACTCGTTTACATTATTATTCATTTTAAATTATTTATACTGTTTGTTGTATTACCAATATTTATAACTACAGGAACATAGTTTACACGAAACTGTTTCCATCTTCATTTTTATTAAAAAAACTCCCAGGTCAAACTTTTATTTCCTCTAGACGACTCTTTGCAAATGTAATAGGTACGTTAAACGAATGGAATTGTATCCAACCAACTCGTGATTCTTAGAACATTTCATGTATTTTCGTATTTTCTCACTCGTAGAATTCATTCGTTAGATTATTCGACTCCGTATTAGAACGAGAGAGCGAATCAACGAATGTCCAATTAAGCCGAGTCGACTGATCGCTGCGCCGCAGCGGTCGCCCGCGCTGCGAGTAGGTACGACACGAGTTAACGAATTGATTCGGTTTCGGTCAAAGGCGATTCGAATGAACGAGTCAATAGTCTTATTCGAGTTATTCGAATTAAACGATTCGAATTACCCATCGTTAGAATATGTACCTATTTTAGGTACATATTCAAAATCAAGCTAATGTCAAGCACAGAATCCCTACTAATATATAAATGTGAATGTAAGTTTGTTTGTTACGCTTTCACGCTAAAACTACTCAACCGATCATCATGAAACATTGTACACATATTCTTGGAGGTATTAAAAGTAACATAGGATACTTTTTATTCAAAAAAAAAATCAAAATTTATATATGAAAAATAAAAAAATTGTTTGTCAAAAAATCTCAAAATCTAGCTTCTTCAACGCCATCTAGCAGTCCAGTAATGAAGTTCCAACCCTGAGTATTGTAATACCGTTGCACTGTATTATGTATGTATTATGTACCGACGGTCAAAAATAAAAATAGGGGATCAAAAACTTTAGGAAAGTAACCTTTTACGCGGGCGAAGCCGCGGGCAGCAGCTAGTACGTAATAAAAATGTCAAGTGTCAATGTCAATTAGCGTTGCGAATAATGTGTCACTGAAATGAAAAGATATATATATGTCTTTTCACTACCGTGAACTATATCTATCTTTTAGTTCAGTAGTTCATTTAGTTCAGTAACTTGACAAAAGTGTTTTTGTCTTTCGTTCGGTTTTATTTCAATAGTTCATCGACAGATTTAGAGATATAGAATGAGTTGTTTAAAGAACAGTTCATTATATCATGATTTTATCAGTCATCTAAGATTAGTTACACGAACTCGTATCGAGTAGGTTATTTACAGATTTCCCATCATATTTGTTCAGATTAGAAATGACATTATAAATAATTTCCATGGGGATAGTTGAAATATTGGTGAAAGTTGAAATGAGTTGGGATGGATGTGGTGAATGCGGTGTAATTTTATATATTTGTGCTTGAAATTTGTACGCAATAAGTTTTGAAAACTATGCTTTCAATAAGCAATAGCAAGAGCGGGAAAAATGCTATTTTGTACATCACAAGTTTTTTCATCTCTTAAGAAATAAGATAGTAGACAACTGGTATAAATATACAAAAGGGCTCGTCATCTAAAGACATAACGCTTTAAAATACATTTTTCTTATAATTCGACGAGGACTCCGATACTTATGAATGAAAACAATGCGGTCCATTTATATTAATTTTATATTAGAATAAAAGTGTTCAGAAATTATACATTGTCATTTTGCTTAATAGTTCAAAATTAGTTTAATTGTATGTACGAGCAATGTACAGCGAAAACTAGAAGATTGGTTCTTTCTCGAATTCTACTACGTAATCAAGACAAAGTGTGAGTGAAACAGAAAACCATTTCGGTATCTACAACAGAGCGTGACAGCAAATTATTTCGTTCGTATTTGGGATCGTTCACGGCCGGTGGACTACACAACTGAACTAAGAACTAATTGAATTGTAACTGAACTAGTTCACTGAGATAGTCAGACAACTGAAGTAGTTCATTTGAAGGATTCATTCGTGAACTACACACGACTAATGTCAATTGATGGCCGGTCGTCAAATTTAAAGCGAAGACTTGTTATTTAATTATAATCGTTAAGACTTATCGCCTTTAATATTGTAATATTAATTAACAATACTATTTCATTGATATTGCTATAAATACATACTGCAATGTCTATACATACCGAGATTATGTAAGTGTATGAATGTTAGGTTATGTAGCATGCCCAAGAATGAATAATATATAATTATTAATAATAATATAAATATTCGGTAAATTATTTTAATAATTATGGCAGAAACTAAACCGGGTTCAACTACTAGTGAAGAAGCGCAGCAGGAAAATAATCTTCAAGCTACAGTTGAAGAAGAAAAGTGGCAGGTTATTTATTCATATACTACCGATATTTATTTTACTAGCGTCTCATGACGACTACTAAAATTGCCGAAACATGGCATAGGTCTAATGCATCCTCAATTACATACATTTCTAAAGTATTTATTAATCTTATGCAATAGGCAACGAGTCAATTGATATCTTTTGACCTATCTATAAGTCAATCTCTGAATCTCTATATCACTACCAATATTTTCATACAGATGCTAGTTATAATAACATCATAAGCTACATAACACTTACGAAGCAGTAGGAATGTCACCCATCTTTCATTATTTTATTAGATATCATAAGTAGACTGTTTATATTGTAGATATTTTATGCTAACATTAATATGAGATATTTCATTTTCATCATTACAAAAATAATAACTTTAAAATATTTTTCCTATGTGGCACTTACTTGTGGCAGTTGTGAACATTTGATATTGCTATTACTAGTTGAATAGGTAGCAGCTCTCTTTTGGGTAGCTTATAGTGCTTGATTACGGCACTATCTCCTCATTTATGTGAGAGTCCAGGAAACAAGCTGAATGATGATAATGAATTTATAGGCCTTGATTCTCTATTACTAGATAACAAAACATGCTTGAAGTTATATGTTCATCCTTATATCTGATTCAAATTTTAAAATTGTTATACTCACTTATTTTTTCAGATCAGAGAATGTGACTTGTACTATGATGAGTATAAAGAATGTACAAGCTTCAGGGGCAGGTTCCAGCAGTATTTTGTGTATGGCGACACTTTAGATTGTAATCAATGGAAGAAAGACTATGACAATTGCTGCAAATGGAGGGACAGCAAAGATTACAAAGCTGCTGTATGTATAATTTCAATTTAAAAAAAAAAATTACATAATGTGATATTTAACACTGATGTGATTTTGGGTTTTACTACTCCTTATTTTTATGTTACTATTGTAAGAATTGGCTAGCATTATGCTTGGTTTTCGTTGGCTTATGTTCAACAGTGAACCTCAATAAACTCATGTATGGTTAAATGGAATGACATTTCTGTTAGAATAAAAGAGTGTTTATTTTAATATAAGATCTTTTTTCTTACAAGTTTTATTTTTCTACTTTGAATATTGTATTTTGATTTTGGAATGCTCTATTGTCTTCTTGTTTGGAAAAACGTGTGATGTGTGTCAGTACATGAATAAAATTATCTGAGGAAGTTTCATCAAACTTTTATTTTATTCACATATAAACATGACTCTTAATCTAAGAGTAACTCTGCGAGTTGGTGGGTGTTAAAGAGTTACCCCACTAACAATTTCTCTTTCTATCCTTTTTTTTTGGTGGCGGGCTAAAGACTATTCTCACCCCACTAAATCCATTTGGGGCGACAGGCACTAAGGAAATAATCCTTGTATTACAGGCGACTTTACAACCATGCACACAACGCAGACAAATTACACCCAGAATCAGTAACAACAGTTTGTGGATAAAGTATTGTCCTGGGTGGGAATCGAACCCATGGCATTGGCACAAAAGGTCGGTATCTTAACCACTACAACACCTATGCAGTCAAAGTTGTAGAACTTACAGTAATAATTATTCCTAATTGTATTGTTAATCATTTTCATATGGTAATGGAGTAGGTATATAAGTCACCACTCTCTTGCTCATCATGGGTATCTTAAAAAACGAAAAAGGGATATGATATGCAGATAACATCTATGTAAGAGAAGGAAAACTTGAAATAAAACCCTGTACCAACCCATCTAACCAGTGTGTTATAGTAGGTTAATTTGCTTCTTATTATGAAGGAGGCTTGAGTCCAACAGTGCGATGTATATGAGTTGACATGAAATTTATTGAAATTGAAAACATATTTTTTACAGGATGCATTAATAACTAGTGAAACAAATAGAAGAATGCTAAGGTTCAGAGCTCATTACAGAAATGATACTTGGAAGAAACGGGATTCACCTCCTGAAGATTGGGATAAACCGTTACCAGAATGGATGGTTAAGAGAGACGAAAATACTTACCTCGCTCTAAGGGCCAAAGAAATGAAAGAAGGAAAAGTAGAAGAAACAAAAAAGAGTTGTTCGATAATGTGACATTATCAATACTTATATAAATATATAATAGTAAAATTAAATTAAACCTAAAAACTAGTGATATTAAAGTTAAGTGTTGTGAATTAAAAATTGGTATTATTTATTTTAGTTGAATATATGCCTAGCGTTTCTTGAATTGTTTAATTTTTTTATTTAAATGCTTGGACTACAGATGGCTAGTGGTTGAAACTACTGACCTACCATGCCAGTGTGGTGGTCTGGGTGCAATTTGTGTCCGTTAAATTGAATGTTTATAATATCCCCTGCAATACAAGGATTATTAACTAAGTACATACATACATACATATCATCACGCCATATCCCTTGCAGGGTAGGCAGAGAGAACAGAGTGCCAGAGAACTCTATCTCTGCATACTTCACTCGCTTCCTCAACATTCATAATTCTCTTCATACACGCTCGCCGGTTTCGGAGACTCTTGACTAGGGATGTGAGGTTCCTGGAAAAAAATCGATTAAATAAAAATCGATTTTTTTTAATTTGATATTAATCGATTTGCCAAAAATCGATTATAATCAAAATAAATAATCGATTTTTATGAAAAAATCGATTTTTTTCTATTATTTAAAAATGTATATACTTTTCATATTCCAATAATAAACCTTCTTTTTTTTTATTGGTGGGCTATGGGTGCGTCTCGCCCCGCCGAATCGGTCCGGGGTGACGGAAAAGGCAGCGCGTGACCCCATAGACCCACCGTAAAACCTCTCTTCGCCGTGCGAGCGGACCACCGGTACTCGATTTTAACTTCGGTGGCCTTCCAATAATAAACCTAAGAGATTCATATTAACAATTTATCAGATTAAAATCAAATAAAATTATATGAATAAAAAATCAACCAATTCAAATCTAAAAATTCATCAAAGCGAATATTCCTTTAAATTTCCAAGGTAAGGGGACGTCCATTAATCACGTGATCTTTTTTTTAGCATTTTTTAATATCATAAATAGTATATAGTATAATAAATTTAACTTTGGTAGACAGTCGCCTCCGAAGCAAAATATTGGACGCAAGAGCCTACTGTGGCCCCACAATCGATACGGACCACTATCTCGTTATTGCGAGATTTAGTGGTCTGTTCAGAAAGTGGGGGCACTGGCGAGAGTATGTCCACTTCGGAGGGCTTGAAAGAATAAAGATTGAAAGTTTGCAAGAGTCTGTTAGAGAAAAGTATGCAGAGGGTGTCCGAGAACAGCTGACGATGGCAAGCCAGCCGCAATCGGACATTGAAGAATGCTGGAGAATATTGAAAGAGAGTATGGTAGATACAGCGAAAGAAGTATGTGGAAGCTCAAAGAAGCATAGAAAAATAAATGGTTATGCTTGGTGGGATGCGAAAGTGGCAACTTCCATAGAGCAAAAGAAGAAAGCGTGGCTGGACTATGTCTCTTCTTTGAATCTGAATGACAGTATGACTGAACAAAAGAAAGAAAGGCAGCAAGAAGGCCTTAGTGAAAAAGAAACGTGATAGAACAAATATGAGTGCAGAAGATAGGTTAGCTAAAAACTTCGAGGATAACACCAAACTCTTTTAGAGAGAGGTGAAGAGGTCTCGGGGTGGTTGGTCAGCCTTCAGAATGAATAAAATAAGGTCTAAAGGTGGAGACATTCTTACTCAAATACAAGACGTGTGAAGCCGATGGAGTGAATATTTTGACGATATGTATGCGGATACTCGGGTTGGCGCCGGTGTTGCATGTGGTCTAGTAGATCAACTGGTAAGGCAGCGGGCATTGATATGGTGTCTGCCGAGATGATCAAGCTTGGCGGCTCCTGTGTCTGGGAGGCGTCCTTGTTGTTCCTCAATTTATGTCGGAGCTCGGGAATGGTTCCCAGGGACTGGAATAGCGCAGTCATCGTGCCTTTCTTTAAAAACAAGGGTTCACGTTATGACTGCTTAAATTACAGAGCCATAAACTTGACCAGTTTGGCAGCAAAGGTGTATGCTAAAATGATTGAAAGGAGAATGAGGATGGAGTCCGATGGTTTACTGTGTAAGGCACAAGGAGGTTTTAGGAGTGGATGCATGGATCAAGTGTTCTCTCTGCGCAACATTGTGGAGAAGCATCTGGCTCTAGGTCAGAGGGTTTTCTGCAGTTTTGTGGATCTGGAGAGAACATTTGACACGGTTGCACGAAAAGAACTTTGGGACATTTTACCGGAGTATGGTATTAACGGTAAACTTCTGCAGGCTGTGCAGTCCAGTTACATGGGCTGTAGAGCTTGTGTGCGGCTGGATGATGGAATGTCGCCTTGGTTTGATGTCAATATCGGCGTTAAGCAAGGGTGCGTTCTATCAGCCAGACTGTTTATCATATATCTGGATAAATGTCTCCAAAGGTTGAACGATACTGCCAAACTGGTCAAGCTTATGGCTCTGTAATTTGCGCAGTCATAACGTGAACCCTTGTTTTTAAACAAAGGCACGATGACTGCGCTATTCCAGTCTCCGGGAACCATTCCCGAGCTCCAACATAAATTGAGGAGCAACAGGAACGCCTCCCAGACACAAGAGCCACCAAGCTTGATCATCTCGGCAGACACCATATCAATGCCCGCTGCCTTACCATTTTTCAAACTTCTTATCGCCCATTCAACTTCATCCATACTGATGCCATCGGAGGACGCCGTTGTCGAATGTTGATCTACTAAACCACATGCAAAACCGGCGCCAACCATAGCATCCGCATACATATCGCCAAAATATTCACTCCATCGGCTTAACACGTCTTGTGTTTGTGTAAGAATGTCTCCACCTTTAGACCTTATTTTATTCATTCTGAAGGCTGACCAACCACCCCGAGACTTCTTCACCTCCTCCAAAAGAGTTTGGTGTTACCCTCGAAGTTTTTAGTCAGCCTATCTTCTGCACTCATACTTGCTCTATCACGTTTCTCTTTCACTAAGGCCTTGGTGTCATTCTTACATTGCCGATATATTTCTTTCTTCTGTTCAGTCATACTGTCATTCAGATTCAAAGAAGAGACATAGTCCAGCCACGCTTTCTTCTTTTGCTCTACGGAAGCTGCCACTTCCGCATCCCACCATGCATCACCATTTCTTTTTCTATGCTTCTTTGAACTTCCATATACTTCTTTCGCTGTATCTACCATACTCTCTTTCAATACTCTCCAGCATTCTTCAATGTCCGATTGCGGCTGGCTTGCCATCGTCAGCCGTTCTCGGACACCCTCTGCATACTTTTCTCTTACACACTCTTCTTGCAACCTTTCAACCTTTATTCTTTCAAGCCCTCCGAAGTGGACACGCTCTCGCCAGTGCCTCCACTTTCTGAACAGACCACTAAATCTCGCAATAACGAGATAGTGGTCCGTATCGACTGTGGGGCCCCTGTAGGCTCTTGCGTCCAATATTTTGCTTCGGAGGCGACTGTCTACCAAAATTAAATCTATTATGCTTTTCTGTTCATTCCTTCTCCATGTATACATATGGATGTCCTTATGTTGGAAAAATGTGTTTGACACAATAAGGTTTCTCTCCATGCATACATCCCCTATGAGCCTACCTGTGTCGTTCACTCTCTTATCACCAAATGGACCAAGTACGTCCTCATAGTCGGGACGCTTGGTCCCCACCCATCCGTTCAAATCTCCGCATACAATCACGCGTTCACTGGTTTCTGCCATATCCAGAACTTCCCTAACATTGTCCCAAAACTTCTCTAGGTCTGATGCCACCGAGGATCCTACGGGAGCATATGCTACAACCATGAATACCTTGGTGACACCTAGTTTTATACGGACCCAGAGAAGTCTGGGATCATACATTCCGTAATCCTTCACACCTGAGGCCAAGCGAGAGGACAACAGCACTCCTACCCCCATGCTGGCTCGATCGCTCTGTGGTACACCAGACCACAGAGCCATCCCGCCACCAGGAAGATCGCAGGCGTCGCTGCCCCTTCGCTTGGTCTCTGTTACACAGAGCACGTCTAGCTGTTTGTCCGCCATGACGGATATCAGCTCGTGCAACTTACCTTCCACACAACCTCTTACATTCCACGTGCCCACCCGGCACTCTGCTCTCCTCGACTCGCCTGACTGGGCAAGGCGTGATGGGTGGCGGCCCCCATCGCCGCAACTGCCGAAGTTCGTACCGACGGGGGCGGATCGGTACGCGTCGCCTCCGGGGGACGCCCTAACCCGCATTGCGGTACGCATATCGAGCCGGATTAGCAGTCTAATTAGACTGGTAGGGGACGCGAACGAGCACGCTCCAGACTATGCCCCCCTAATTTTTTTTTCATTTCAAATTTGGTTTCAAGTTTCTTTGAAAATAACTTCGATCTTTTTCTTGTCTTTTCCTATGACAAGTCCGTCATCAACGAATAGTCCGATTATTATTGACTTATCTTCGTTTATGAAAACGCATCGTGATTCGATCGATCTGTTTTGATTGTCTTGAATCCCAAATCAAACATCGCTGGGGTAAAAGTTTTGTTCCATGTAAATGGAGCTTGTTTTAATCCGTACAACGATTTTTTTAATCGGCAAACTACTTCAGTAGTATTGCAGTCAGTCTCATAGCCAACAGGTAATTTTATATAAACTTCATCTGTTAACTCTCCGTATAAGAAAGCTGTCTTAACGTCAAATGTCATGAAGTAGTAAGATTTAGATGCGGCAATTACTAATAAAGTTTTTAATGCAGATTGACTTACTACTCGGCTATAAATATCTTCGAAATCCAGGTTTCCTTTCTGCTCGCATCCACGTACAACTAATCTAGCCTTGTACGTACCGTCATCTTTAATCCCAAATACCCATTTGTTCGACAGTATTTTGTGTCCTTTGGCTTCTGACTTGTCAACTAATACCCAGGTCATATTTTTCTGTAATGATTCCATTTCAGATTGTATCGCCTTCTCCCAATTTCGTCTGTCGGTGCCAGTCACAGCTTCTTTGTATGTGAGTAAAGAGCAGTCATAGTCGTCATTATTTTCTGACGTAAACATGGTCACGCAGCGACTTAACTCATAATCTTTGGTCCATGCTGGTGGTCTCACGTCTCTTTGTGATCTTCCATTTGAGGGAGATGGTTCATCAACAGGATCTTGACTAGAGCTGGAATAGAGGGGGTTAGGTTCCTGAAAAGGTAAGTTCTCATTAATTTTGTTTCTTTTTTCTGGAATTTCAATTTCAATTTGTTCTGTTTCAGGTTCTGGAGAAAGATCTTCGCGTTTCTCAGCAGGAGTACCGTCATAATGCATCTTTTCGATTACTTTTACATCTCTGCTGATAACAACATCATCCCTTTCGGGTATATAAATTCTAAAACCAAGAATACTCCTTCTGTGGCGTTGGCTGTGAATTTTCCTCTTTGTTTTTTGTTCATTACAAACGCTCTATTTCCGAATACGTGTAGGTGATTTCCTGATGGTGTTCGTTGTACCCATTTCTCATATGGGGAATTGCCTTTGAGAGCTCTTGCTGGGCTTCTATTTATCAAATAGTTTGCGGTGTTTACTGCTTCCGCCCAAAATTTTGCAGGGATATTGGCATCTAGCATTAGACATCTGGCTTTATCCATCAGCGACCGATTTTTCTTTCACACATGCCATTTTGCTGTGGGGTATAAGGTGCAGATAGTCTTCGGCTTATACCGTTATCTTTGAGGAATTTGTCAAACGTTTTTGACCTGTATTCGCCTCCATTATCAGATTGTAGATTTTGAATTTTCTTCTTATGAAACAGTTCAACATAGTTTTTATATTCCTTGAATTTATCAATTACTTCGCTCTTTTCTTTTAAGAAATATACACAGCAGTATCTTGTATAATCGTCAATAAATGTTACGAAATACTTTGATCCGGCCATTGATTCATTCTCAAATGGGCCACACACGTCACTGTGAATTATCTGGAGCACTTCGGTAGAGATTATTTGTCCATGGCTTTGGAATGGTAGAGTGGAAAATTTTCCTTTGATACAAGTCTCACAGGTACCCAAAGTTTTTTCTTTAAAGTCGAGTCCTCGCATCATTTTATTTTTAACCATTTCTTTTAGGTCTCTTTCATTGACGTGACCTAATTTCTTGTGCCATTTCATAATTTCGCTTTCATCACTAGGCGTGAAGTTTGCTGTCTCTTTCGGTTTATCAAATTCAACATAGTATAATTCATTTCTTCTGTTAGCTTTTAATACAGTTTGCCCGCCTTTTGTGACACTAGCTTGTTCCTTTTCAAATAGAACCTTATAGCCATGATCCACAATTTTGCTTGCAGAAATTAGATTATTCGACAAATCAGGTACATATAATGTGTCAGAAAGACTAATTTTATAGCGTCGATCCTTTGTATAAAGTTCGGCTTTTCCTTTCCCTTTAACTTCGGTCGTATGCTTTTCTGAAGCTAGCTTTAGAGTGTCAGTCGCGGGGATTAAGTTATGGAGTATACTTTTATCACCCGTCATATGTGACGTACAGCCACTGTCAAGACACCATAAATTGCCTTTACATTTCGACGTTCCTGTTGTTAAACAGATGTTATTTGTCTTTTCTTGACCTTTAGTTTTATTGTGGTTATTAGGTCTCTTCTTTGACCAACAAGTTTCTGTGGAATGCCCTTTCTTTCTTTTAATTTTGCAAGGATTGCAATAGCAATTCTTGCAAAATTGTACCTTTTTCTTCGTCTTTGTGCAGAATGCTTCTGAAGTCTGAGGTTTACTCACTTCGGTTTGCCTTCTTGCTTCGTATTCTTCTACGATTTTTATTTTTAAATTGTCAGGACTTGGCAGAACATCTCTCGACTCAATTGCCGTTCGGAAGCTATCGAAATTTGTAGGTAAACTGTACAACATCATTATGCTTAATAACTCTGGATGAATTTTGACATCCATGTATTCTAATTTACCTACTCCATCCATAAAATTACTGAGATGGTCTCTCACATCTTCTTGTGGAGTCATTTTCTTCAATACTAGTTGCTTTAATAGCGTAGCCTTTCTTGCCGGCCCTGAACTTTGATGTACAGACTTTAGTTTATCCCACACCTCCTTGGATGTATTACACCCTTTAATTTGTTTCAAGTTCTGGTGGAGATATAAGTAAAAATAGCTCTGACCTTGCCTTTAAGTCTTCCTTTAGGAACGCACTGTTTTGTACGGCAGTCGCAGTTGCCGCTGACGTTTTTTCACCACTAGCGTATTCCCACAAATCGTATCTTATGAGAATCGCCTGTGCTTGTAAGCACCAGGTATCGTAATTTGATTTTGTCAACAGTTCTATGCTTCTGATACTCGAGCTCATTTAAAATTTTTATTTTCTCATTTGCCACTAGATATTCATCCAACCACGCTCTGCTACCACTGATAGGGTGGGCTAGCGGCTATAGCAATTAATTAAAACGTTAATAATAAAACATTGTGTTTTATTTGTATATGAGAAAATATATAATATAAGTCTTATTCCATAATACACGTAAGAGAGCGAGTAGGTATGAAAGAGAGTATTGGTGTAAAGATGCGAAAGGGAATGCTCCGATGGTTCGGACATGTGGAAAGAATGCCGAACGAACGTCTGGTTAAGAAGATATACAATGCGAAAGTGGAAGGATGTAGGTACCGAGGGAGACCGAGACTAACCTACCTAGACCAGATCGGTCATGTACTGAAGGAAAGTGGAGTCAAGAGTCTCCGAAACCGGCGAGCGTGTATGAAGAGAATTATGAATGTTGAGGAAGCGAGTGAAGTATGCAGAGATAGAGTTCTCTGGCACTCTGTTCTCTCTGCCTACCCTGCAAGGGACATGGCGTGATGATATGTATGTATGTATGTATTCCATAATGACACCGCACATCAAAAGTAAAAGAACATAATTTAAGTTCAAATTTAGTGCATCATAGACAAGTATATGTGGACAGCATCACGACCTTCCAACAGACCTCTGCCGGGGCCTGCTCCACGATGGCAACATTTGACGGGCTGGCGCTGGTTGGCGGCGCACGCTCCGTAGTCGGAGGCTTCTTCGGCGCGGCGGCAGCCACTGGACGCCCAGCGCCTCGAGGCGGCTTCGGAACGGCGACGAAGGCGACGGTTTCTCGGCGGCCAGCACTGTCCGGCGGCGTAGGTGGCGCAGGCGGCACGAGCCGCGCCATTTGGGCCCTCAGCTCTGCCACATCTTTGGAGAGGACGCGGTTGGCCCTCCGTACCGCGGCCAGCTCCGCCGATTCTGGGCCCGCGGGCCTGACACCTCGCCACCAAGGCGGGCATTTTCGGCCTGCAGGTCCTCCATGTTAGGGGTGTTACCGCTGGCGCGGGCACCAGCGGCCGCCACTTCGGTGGGAGGGATACCGGACAACACCCCCAGCACCCTCGCGGCGACCACCTCGTCATCGGCCCGCTTCCGAGCGTCCGCCCCTCCACGCGCTCCGCCGGCCGGGGAGTGGGTCGTTCGGCCCGTCGCCGCGGCCCCTCGCCCTCTACGAGAGGCCGGAACCTTGGGAGGAGGCATGATGACAACGCTTCCCTCGGAATCGGCGCCTGAGCTGTCCTCCTTGTTCAGGGGGCGCTTCCGCACCCTTGAGGGGAGGGCCTCCTCCCTTACACTCAAAGCCGCGGTCATGGCCGCCGCCGCAGGACGCGGTAACGACCTGGCGGCGGCGGTTTCCCCCGCCGACCCGCTGACCTCTTTGGACAGCTCTGCGGAACTACCGCTTACTTCTTTCGCTGTATCTACCATACTCTCTTTCAATACTCTCCAGCATTCTTCAATGTCCGATTGCGGCTGGCTTGCCATCGTCAGCCGTTCTCGGACACCCTCTGCATACTTTTCTCTTACACACTCTTCTTGCAACCTTTCAACCTTTATTCTTTCAAGCCCTCCGAAGTGGACACGCTCTCGCCAGTGCCTCCACTTTCTGAACAGACCACTAAATCTCGCAATAACGAGATAGTGGTCCGTATCGACTGTGGGGCCCCTGTAGGCTCTTGCGTCCAATATTTTGCTTCGGAGGCGACTGTCTACCAAAATTAAATCTATTATGCTTTTCTGTTCATTCCTTCTCCATGTATACATATGGATGTCCTTATGTTGGAAAAATGTGTTTGACACAATAAGGTTTCTCTCCATGCATACATCCCCTATGAGCCTACCTGTGTCGTTCACTCTCTTATCACCAAATGGACCAAGTACGTCCTCATAGTCGGGACGCTTGGTCCCCACCCATCCGTTCAAATCTCCGCATACAATCACGCGTTCACTGGTTTCTGCCATATCCAGAACTTCCCTAACATTGTCCCAAAACTTCTCTAGGTCTGATGCCACCGAGGATCCTACGGGAGCATATGCTACAACCATGAATACCTTGGTGACACCTAGTTTTATACGGACCCAGAGAAGTCTGGGATCATACATTCCGTAATCCTTCACACCTGAGGCCAAGCGAGAGGACAACAGCACTCCTACCCCCATGCTGGCTCGATCGCTCTGTGGTACACCAGACCACAGAGCCATCCCGCCACCAGGAAGATCGCAGGCGTCGCTGCCCCTTCGCTTGGTCTCTGTTACACAGAGCACGTCTAGCTGTTTGTCCGCCATGACGGATATCAGCTCGTGCAACTTACCTTCCACACAACCTCTTACATTCCACGTGCCCACCCGGCACTCTGCTCTCCTCGACTCGCCTGACTGGGCAAGGCGTGATGGGTGGCGGCCCCCATCGCCGCAACTGCCGAAGTTCGTACCGACGGGGGCGGATCGGTACGCGTCGCCTCCGGGGGACGCCCTAACCCGCATTGCGGTACGCATATCGAGCCGGATTAGCAGTCTAATTAGACTGGTAGGGGACGCGAACGAGCACGCTCCAGACTATGCCCCCCTAATTTTTTTTTCATTTCAAATTTGGTTTCAAGTTTCTTTGAAAATAACTTCGATCTTTTTCTTGTCTTTTCCTATGACAAGTCCGTCATCAACGAATAGTCCGATTATTATTGACTTATCTTCGTTTATGAAAACGCATCGTGATTCGATCGATCTGTTTTGATTGTCTTGAATCCCAAATCAAACATCGCTGGGGTAAAAGTTTTGTTCCATGTAAATGGAGCTTGTTTTAATCCGTACAACGATTTTTTTAATCGGCAAACTACTTCAGTAGTATTGCAGTCAGTCTCATAGCCAACAGGTAATTTTATATAAACTTCATCTGTTAACTCTCCGTATAAGAAAGCTGTCTTAACGTCAAATGTCATGAAGTAGTAAGATTTAGATGCGGCAATTACTAATAAAGTTTTTAATGCAGATTGACTTACTACTCGGCTATAAATATCTTCGAAATCCAGGTTTCCTTTCTGCTCGCATCCACGTACAACTAATCTAGCCTTGTACGTACCGTCATCTTTAATCCCAAATACCCATTTGTTCGACAGTATTTTGTGTCCTTTGGCTTCTGACTTGTCAACTAATACCCAGGTCATATTTTTCTGTAATGATTCCATTTCAGATTGTATCGCCTTCTCCCAATTTCGTCTGTCGGTGCCAGTCACAGCTTCTTTGTATGTGAGTAAAGAGCAGTCATAGTCGTCATTATTTTCTGACGTAAACATGGTCACGCAGCGACTTAACTCATAATCTTTGGTCCATGCTGGTGGTCTCACGTCTCTTTGTGATCTTCCATTTGAGGGAGATGGTTCATCAACAGGATCTTGACTAGAGCTGGAATAGAGGGGGTTAGGTTCCTGAAAAGGTAAGTTCTCATTAATTTTGTTTCTTTTTTCTGGAATTTCAATTTCAATTTGTTCTGTTTCAGGTTCTGGAGAAAGATCTTCGCGTTTCTCAGCAGGAGTACCGTCATAATGCATCTTTTCGATTACTTTTACATCTCTGCTGATAACAACATCATCCCTTTCGGGTATATAAATTCTAAAACCAAGAATACTCCTTCTGTGGCGTTGGCTGTGAATTTTCCTCTTTGTTTTTTGTTCATTACAAACGCTCTATTTCCGAATACGTGTAGGTGATTTCCTGATGGTGTTCGTTGTACCCATTTCTCATATGGGGAATTGCCTTTGAGAGCTCTTGCTGGGCTTCTATTTATCAAATAGTTTGCGGTGTTTACTGCTTCCGCCCAAAATTTTGCAGGGATATTGGCATCTAGCATTAGACATCTGGCTTTATCCATCAGCGACCGATTTTTCTTTCACACATGCCATTTTGCTGTGGGGTATAAGGTGCAGATAGTCTTCGGCTTATACCGTTATCTTTGAGGAATTTGTCAAACGTTTTTGACCTGTATTCGCCTCCATTATCAGATTGTAGATTTTGAATTTTCTTCTTATGAAACAGTTCAACATAGTTTTTATATTCCTTGAATTTATCAATTACTTCGCTCTTTTCTTTTAAGAAATATACACAGCAGTATCTTGTATAATCGTCAATAAATGTTACGAAATACTTTGATCCGGCCATTGATTCATTCTCAAATGGGCCACACACGTCACTGTGAATTATCTGGAGCACTTCGGTAGAGATTATTTGTCCATGGCTTTGGAATGGTAGAGTGGAAAATTTTCCTTTGATACAAGTCTCACAGGTACCCAAAGTTTTTTCTTTAAAGTCGAGTCCTCGCATCATTTTATTTTTAACCATTTCTTTTAGGTCTCTTTCATTGACGTGACCTAATTTCTTGTGCCATTTCATAATTTCGCTTTCATCACTAGGCGTGAAGTTTGCTGTCTCTTTCGGTTTATCAAATTCAACATAGTATAATTCATTTCTTCTGTTAGCTTTTAATACAGTTTGCCCGCCTTTTGTGACACTAGCTTGTTCCTTTTCAAATAGAACCTTATAGCCATGATCCATAATTTTGCTTGCAGAAATTAGATTATTCGACAAATCAGGTACATATAATGTGTCAGAAAGACTAATTTTATAGCGTCGATCCTTTGTATAAAGTTCGGCTTTTCCTTTCCCTTTAACTTCGGTCGTATGCTTTTCTGAAGCTAGCTTTAGAGTGTCAGTCGCGGGGATTAAGTTATGGAGTATACTTTTATCACCCGTCATATGTGACGTACAGCCACTGTCAAGACACCATAAATTGCCTTTACATTTCGACGTTCCTGTTGTTAAACAGATGTTATTTGTCTTTTCTTGACCTTTAGTTTTATTGTGGTTATTAGGTCTCTTCTTTGACCAACAAGTTTCTGTGGAATGCCCTTTCTTTCTTTTAATTTTGCAAGGATTGCAATAGCAATTCTTGCAAAATTGTACCTTTTTCTTCGTCTTTGTGCAGAATGCTTCTGAAGTCTGAGGTTTACTCACTTCGGTTTGCCTTCTTGCTTCGTATTCTTCTACGATTTTTATTTTTAAATTGTCAGGACTTGGCAGAACATCTCTCGACTCAATTGCCGTTCGGAAGCTATCGAAATTTGTAGGTAAACTGTACAACATCATTATGCTTAATAACTCTGGATGAATTTTGACATCCATGTATTCTAATTTACCTACTCCATCCATAAAATTACTGAGATGGTCTCTCACATCTTCTTGTGGAGTCATTTTCTTCAATACTAGTTGCTTTAATAGCGTAGCCTTTCTTGCCGGCCCTGAACTTTGATGTACAGACTTTAGTTTATCCCACACCTCCTTGGATGTATTACACCCTTTAATTTGTTTCAAGTTCTGGTGGAGATATAAGTAAAAATAGCTCTGACCTTGCCTTTAAGTCTTCCTTTAGGAACGCACTGTTTTGTACGGCAGTCGCAGTTGCCGCTGACGTTTTTTCACCACTAGCGTATACCCACAAATCGTATCTTATGAGAATCGCCTGTGCTTGTAAGCACCAGGTATCGTAATTTGATTTTGTCAACAGTTCTATGCTTCTGATACTCGAGCTCATTTAAAATTTTTATTTTCTCATTTGCCACTAGATATTCATCCAACCACGCTCTGCTACCACTGATAGGGTGGGCTAGCGGCTATAGCAATTAATTAAAACGTTAATAATAAAACATTGTGTTTTATTTGTATATGAGAAAATATATAATATAAGTCTTATTCCATAATACACGTAAGAGAGCGAGTAGGTATGAAAGAGAGTATTGGTGTAAAGATGCGAAAGGGAATGCTCCGATGGTTCGGACATGTGGAAAGAATGCCGAACGAACGTCTGGTTAAGAAGATATACAATGCGAAAGTGGAAGGATGTAGGTACCGAGGGAGACCGAGACTAACCTACCTTGACCAGATCGGTCATGTACTGAAGGAAAGTGGAGTCAAGAGTCTCCGAAACCGGCGAGCGTGTATGAAGAGAATTATGAATGTTGAGGAAGCGAGTGAAGTATGCAGAGATAGAGTTCTCTGGCACTCTGTTCTCTCTGCCTACCCTGCAAGGGACATGGCGTGATGATATGTATGTATGTATGTATTCCATAATGACACCGCACATCAAAAGTAAAAGAACATAATTTAAGTTCAAATTTAGTGCATCATAGACAAGTATATGTGGACAGCATCACGACCTTCCAACAGACCTCTGCCGGGGCCTGCTCCACGATGGCAACATTTGACGGGCTGGCGCTGGTTGGCGGCGCACGCTCCGTAGTCGGAGGCTTCTTCGGCGCGGCGGCAGCCACTGGACGCCCAGCGCCTCGAGGCGGCTTCGGAACGGCGACGAAGGCGACGGTTTCTCGGCGGCCAGCACTGTCCGGCGGCGTAGGTGGCGCAGGCGGCACGAGCCGCGCCATTTGGGCCCTCAGCTCTGCCACATCTTTGGAGAGGACGCGGTTGGCCCTCCGTACCGCGGCCAGCTCCGCCGATTCTGGGCCCGCGGGCCTGACACCTCGCCACCAAGGCGGGCATTTTCGGCCTGCAGGTCCTCCATGTTAGGGGTGTTACCGCTGGCGCGGGCACCAGCGGCCGCCACTTCGGTGGGAGGGATACCGGACAACACCCCCAGCACCCTCGCGGCGACCACCTCGTCATCGGCCCGCTTCCGAGCGTCCGCCCCTCCACGCGCTCCGCCGGCCGGGGAGTGGGTCGTTCGGCCCGTCGCCGCGGCCCCTCGCCCTCTACGAGAGGCCGGAACCTTGGGAGGAGGCATGATGACAACGCTTCCCTCGGAATCGGCGCCTGAGCTGTCCTCCTTGTTCAGGGGGCGCTTCCGCACCCTTGAGGGGAGGGCCTCCTCCCTTACACTCAAAGCCGCGGTCATGGCCGCCGCCGCAGGACGCGGTAACGACCTGGCGGCGGCGGTTTCCCCCGCCGACCCGCTGACCTCTTTGGACAGCTCTGCGGAACTACCGCCCTCGTCCATCACATCGGCAGATCCACTGACCTCGTCTCTGGACGGCTCTGCGACAGAATTCTCGCCCTCGTCCGTTGACGGCTCTGCAGTGGATCTGCCGCCGTCCTTATCCTGCTCGCGCGCGTAACGCTCGCGGTTTTCGGCACTCCGCTTCTTTTCGCGAGCGTTCGCTTTCGCGGCTTTCCCACATGTGAACCGTGCCGGTCGACGCTTCTTCGTCTTCGAGTGGGGGCTCTGTTGTCAGTGCCGGGCCCTCGGAGGACGCCTCCAGTCCTAAGGACCATTTTGGTCAGTTTTGCATTGGCTTGACGAGGCCTTGATGTGGGAATCCTCTGGATTCCCGTCTGGTGAAGGTAAAATAGGTTAATCCATATGGTTCCCACGAGAATAGGAGAAAAACCGTCGACCCGGGCAGAGATCCCTGTACCCGGGCAAGCCTACATTTACCAACCAGGGGGTCGGCCGGTACCCTGGCTGGAGCGTGCTAAGAACAGAACAGCCCATCTGCCATGCATCTTCTCGCCGCACGCCAGAACTTAAGATTCTGGGTGATTTCCGAATTCGATGGTCGAATTCTTTATAGAGGTTGTCTTCGTCGCGGTCCGCGCGGTTAAGCCAAGCCCCTCGCTCCTGAAACTACGCCTCACAACAATATATCTTGAAGCAAGATATTAGGTTTACAATATGTCGGCGGTGGCATAAGCCTGCCCAGCCCTCAAATTAATGAGTGACCGGGCCCGTCCGAAATTTCGCCTCCTGTACCCTCTACAACTAGAGGGCCAGGAGCGAATTGGGGCTCAAACCATTGCTGGGGAACCCCACCCCCCTCGCGCCAGAGATTCGCTATGGACGACAATTTGACAGAGGGATCTGGGGGACTGTCGCCCGCACCCAGGGTACACCACGCGGGAGTCGGAAGTGGGGGCAGCCATGGCGAAGATTCGTTCCGCCACCACGGCCCCCTGCCCGGACGGAGTCCCAGTCCGAGTGTTGACGTTGCTCCTCGAGCATCTCGAACCTCGCCTCAGGCGACTGTTCAACGCCTGTTTGACGTCTGGACAGTTCCCTGAGTGCTGGAAGGAAGGGAGGTTGGTTCTCCTGCCAAAGCCGGGACGGCCCCCGGATTCGCCGTCGGCCTACAGGCCCATTGTGCTTCTGGACGATGTGGGTAAGCTGCTGGAGCGTGTCCTCGCTGCCCCCATCGTCAAGCACCTGGAGGAGGTGGGGCCCGATTTGTCGGACGCTCAATTTGGGTTTCGGAGGGGGCGTTCGACCATCGAGGCCTTGCTACGCCTGAGGCAGACGGCCGCGGAGGCTGTCGCCGGCAAAGGAGTGCTGTTGGCGGTGTCGTTGGACATCGCCAACGCCTTCAATAGTCTGCCATTCAGCTGCATCAGGGAGGCGCTCCGGTTCCATGGAGTGCCCCTGTACCTCAGGCGGCTGGTGACAGACTATTTGGAGGGGCACAGTGTCCTCTACGCGAGCCCCGCAGGGGACATTGTGCGGACGCCCATGTCGTGCGGTGCTCCGCAGGGATCGGTTCTGGAGCCGACTCTGTGGGACATCGGTTACGACTGGGCGTTGAGAGGGAGTCTCCCCCCCGGGCTGAGCGTTATTTGCTATGCTGAGGACACGCTCGTCACAGCCCGGGGCAGGACACTCGAAGAGGCGGCGAGCCTGGCCACTCTCGGCACCGAAGAGATGGTCAGGCGAATTGAGGCGCTGGGGCTCAGGGTGGCCCTAAACAAGACGGAGGCCCTACTGTTCCATGGGCCCCGTGTGAGGCTGTCCATCGGCGCCTCGTTAGTCGTCAACTCCATCCACATCAGTATCCAGACCCATATGAGGCATTTGGGTCTGGTGCTCGACGGGCGATGGTGGTTCCGGGAGCATTTCCGTCAAATTGCTCTCCGGCTGGTCGGCGCGGCGTCCGCCCTTTCTCGGCTAATGCCGAACGTGGGCGGACCCAGTTTCGAGGGCCGACGGCTGTATGCGGGGGTGATCCGCTCAATGGCCATGTACGGCGCACCCGTGTGGGCGAGGGCTCTGAACGCCCAGCTCAGGGCGGTGCTGTGGAGGCCACAGCGAGCCATGGCGATCAGAGCCATTCGCGGGTACCGCACGGTGTCTACCGAGGCGTCATGCCTATTGGCCGGGACACCCCCGTGGGACCTAGAGGCGGAGATGCTCTCTGACCTCTACGGGCGGGTTACCTCAATGAGTGAAGGGGGTGGCTCACCATCGTTCAACGAGATAGCCACCTGGCGCGAGGACGCCCGCCGAGAAGTCATCGCCCGTTGGGCTACGCGGCTGGAGAGGCCTAGACACGGTGTTTTTACCGTTGAGGCCCTCCGGCCCGTACTGATGGAGTAGATGGAGCGGCGGCACGCAGTCCTCTCTTTCTGGTTGGTGCAGGTCTTGTCGGGGCATGGTTGCTTCGGCAAGTACCTACACACGGTCGTGCGGTGGGAGTGGACTCCGTCCTGCCACCATTGCAGTAGCGACGAGGATACGGCGCAACATACGCTCGAGGTATGTTCGGGCTGGGACGGGCAGCGCCGTGACCTCATCGCTGTCATCGGTGCCGACCTGACGCTGCCGGCTGTTGCGCGAGCGATGGTCGACAGCGTCAAGAATTGGGACGCGGTCGCCGCCTTTTGCGAGGCTGTCATCTCGCAGAAGGAGGCGGCAGAACGGGCCCGGGAGGATTCCCGTGACCGGGGCCGCCACCCGCGGCCGGGGCGGCGCAGGCGCGAGTACCTGCGCCCGATGCCGCCCTAACCGAGGCTTCGGGTGATCGGACCGGGGAATTGTCCGGTCACCCGACGTGAGGCCACCGCGTGAGGACGACGCCTCGACGGCGAAAGCTGTCGGGGCGACAGGAGCGGCGCCCGAGAGGGCATACCACCGAGCGGGCCACCGAAGACAAAGATCGGGTACCGGTGGCCCGCTCGCACGGCCAAGAAAAAAAAAGGGTACACCACGTGGAGGTTTCTGGCATCGTACCCCATCCTGGTCACCCTGGAGTATTACAGGTACCAACAAATACGAAATTAATACAATTATAAACTTAGAATATTTTTGACGCAAATTTAATAAAAACATAAATTTTTAAACTCACCTGGTGACTAAAATACTTACCTGGGAGCTGAAAAAACACCTGAAGCCTATACTCCGTCTGTATAGCTTCCACAATATATCATCGGCACCACCATTGTTTCGTTGGTCCTTGGGAGATTCTGGTTCTTCCCGAAAAAACCGTTATTTTTTTTTCAAAATTTTACATCAAATCGCAGTACTTCGTTGTTTGTCATACTGAACCGGTCCCAGATTTTTAGTCGACCGTGTAGCCAGTGAGAGGACAAATCTCTGAATACCCCACTCGTGGGCTTGCGACGTCTCCTTCCCGGATTACTCGAGAGAGTGCAATTACCTACTTGCGATAATTAATTTATCCTGTATATACAGAGAGAGGGACAAGGGACCGAAAAATTCCTGAAAAATTATTATTACCAATTAATTTTTTATATTTTTGACTGGTCATTGACCACTAACTAACTTTTCGGTGCGACGCCTAAAACTCCCACAATAAATTCACAAAGTTTTAATTAATTCAACACATTTACTTAATTTTTATCATGGATAAACAAATGGAAGTGTTTTTTCCAAAAAATGAAGGAAGAAATGTCAGCACAGACACGGGAGATAACCGAAGCCATCACTAAAAAAGTATCAGAGAGTATCGACGAAAAACTAACTGCTCTTATGGAGGAAAATAAAAACCTGAAGATTGAAGTCAAAAAATTACAAGAAAAAATTAAGTTAGCGGATGATCACAAAAAGAAAAATAACATCATTTTCTTTGGTATGAATGAAGAACCAAACGAGTCCACAATGGAATCTATTACGAAATTACTGAGAAAAAACATGGCCATTCATATCACCTCCCAAGAAATAAATAATGCTTACAGACTTGGTGCCAAGAAAGACAGCAAACCACGCCCTATCCTTGTGACTTTTACTACAAACTGGAGAAAGAACGAAATACTTAAGAACAAAAAGAAATTGGATTCAGGAATTTACATCAAGGAAGATCTCAGCAAGGAAATCCTAAAGAAGAGGAAGGAGCTCATGCCTCAGTTAAAAGAACAAAGGGCAAAGGGTAAAATTTGCTACTTCGTCAGGGACAAAATCGTTACTAAGGAGCCGAAAGATGATAAAAGAGATAAGAGGAAAAGAGACTGCATCGACTCGCCAAATAAATCACCCAACAACCAATGCACGTCGGCCCCAAAAAAGATTAACAAAACATCCTAGACTACGTCGCACGAGGCAGATCGGCTTCACTATCTCTACACACAACCTCAAAAAACGACCAATAGACACCGACAATAGGAAACCGAAAACAACCAACAAAAACTATCAACCCAACAAAACTACCCATACACTCACCCCAAGACGGCTGGATACTTCGTATAAAATACCGAAGTCACTAATGTAACCACAGTTTTATCGCGATAACTTTCTAGTGTACAAAACATACGAAGCTTCGTCACACATTACTTCGAGACGATACACGCAGGTGCGGCCCTAGCATTAGAGTTAGACCAAGATAGCAATTAAAGTGAATCTTTCTTTTTGACTGTCACATTATTGAATTTTATATACGGCAACGATTATAAATTTACTTTTAATAAAAGGTGATACGTTTTTTGTAGGGCAAATATAAGCTGATTTCGTGTGCCTCATTCGGTCAGATATAGGCGAGACGGGGACAGTGGCCCACGCGCTAAACGGGTTGAGAGCCCTCAGCGCTCACCCACAGTCCGCGTAAAGTTGTCATAGCCATCTGAGGCTAACAACTAAGACACACAAAAAAAAAAAAAAAAAAAGTGGCCCACGCGCGTATTTGCTTATGGTGTTCGCTGTCGACTGATATGTTATACTACATACATACATATCATCACGCCATATCCCTTGCAGGGTAGGCAGAGAGGACTGATATGTTATCGTCTGGAATTAACGTATTTAATAAAACCTCCGTGGAGACCACGTATCAATACCCGTAGTATGTTTATCATTTATTTTACTATTTATTTGTAAGGACCACCACGGATCTTCACTTTCTAATTTTTCTACAATTTGGGTATATGAGAAAGTTATTTTTTCGTCAGGCTATGGTCTGGACAAACGCTGTCCATTCCATCCGAGGTAACGTAAGGGCAGCGCATGTCCCTATAATCTACCGTATTCCTTCTCCATCGTTTTTGAGCCGATCACTGATACCGAATTTTTGACATCCGTTGCTATCCGGCGAGTTACTCTTTCGGGTACCATTTACCATCGTCGCCCTCACCTGGTCAGCGTCTCTGCGGGTGACGGACTACTCCCGGGTCCAGTCACCTGCAGCCTCAGATAGGGTGGCATCAGGCGCAGATACTAGCGCCAATGCTGCACCAGGCGCCGGCGGCGGAGTGTGTCACTGAAGAAGATTGCCTCTAAGACCCGCCCCGCCGCCTCCTGCAATGGTCTGCAGCGTCAGGTTGCCACCGATGATTGCGATGAGTTTACGGCGCCGCTCTGCCCAGGCCACACAGACCTCGAGCGGGTGCTGAGCCGTGTCCTCGTCGCAATCGGAGTGGTGGCAGGACGTTGTCGTCTCCCTCCTCACGACTGTGTGCAGGTACTTGCCGAAGCAATCACGCTCCCAAGACCTGCACCACGCGGAAGGAAAGTATGCCGTCATGCCAACCCAACCACTCCATCAACACCGGCCGGAGACATCGACGGTCCGAACATCGAACCTAGGTGTCTTCAGCTAGGTTGCCCAAAAGACAATGACGTCACAGCGGGTGTCGATCCTCCAGGCGGCTGTCTCGCTGGACGAGACGGTACCGTCCCTTGCCCGCGTCACCGACACCCGCCGGTTTAATCCGGTGAGCATCTCTGTTTCCAGGTCCCACGGGGGAGTTTCGGCCAACAGGCATGCTTCCTCCTTCACCACCGTGCAGTATCCGCGTATGGCCATGACCACCCTCGCGTACAGCCGTCGGCACGTAGTGTTAGGTCCGTCAACGTTCGGTATAAGCCAGGAATATGCGAAAGTTCTGAACCTTTCTTCTAAATCCTATATCCCCAGTTAATCATTGTTATCTTTATTGCAAATAATAGAATATAAGTTAGTAGTACATTTCAAAGTAAATGGTCTCTCATATGAGCGTACAAATTCCAAGACCGAGAGACAATGATAAGAGTTCAACCAGGTCCACTATGCTTATCCCAAGACTACAATCAGAAGAGGAATGTGGTTGAATATTTTTGAACACACTAAAATAGAGATACTACTACTTCACTGCGGGTTAAAACGGGCAAGGTGCAAGTGGAGATAGAGCCTAATAGGTTTTACCTTCACTTCCACCACTTCTAGGTTAGCATTGCCATTCAACGTAGTAATGCTGCCAGCCTTCTGGGCACATTACCGGTGGACAGTGGTGCGCAGGAATTTTTCGATGCCTGAATGTGATTTTTGTTTTTTTTTTAATTCCATTATTCTATTTTTTTCTATTTTTCTGTAAATATTTTAATTTAAAACTTAGCGTGTGCAATGAATTATATATAAAACCAATTGTATAAATAATGTACAAATAGGTTCTATTATTGAACATCAGTCTGCCCAGACATCTAGGCAGCTGGGGCGGTTAGGTTAGGTTAGGTGGCACACCAAGTAATGATGCGCGTCACACACTGGAGACATGTACCGCTTGGGGGCCTCAGCGCCACGACCTGTCGGTGGTTATAGGATTAGACCTGTCGTTGTTGACCATCATTTGTAATGTGCTTAACAGCGACAGGTGCTGGTCGTCGTTGGACTCCTTCTGCGAAGAGGTGATCTCTTCGAAGGAGGCTGCGGAGTGGGAACGCGAGACATTTGCTTCAGCAGACTCTCTTCACAGGCGGCGGCCAGAGAGGAGGCGTAGTTATAAGCGCATCTTCTCTCACCGCCTCGACTGTAGACTGGACGTCTCCAGATGGCCTCAAGTTGGGGTGTCGGATACAGAATGTCAATAGACGATCTCTCCGGCACCCAGTAAAAGCGCAGAAGGGACCGTTGCGGTTTTAGTGAGTATTGATGTCGAGCAGCCGGTGAGTCCCACACACCCTCTTCCCGTCTATCACCGACGCCGGATAGTACGGAAATGCATTTCAACAGCGTGAACAAAAAAAAGAATACCTCATCATCATTAACCTAATTCAGAACTGGAGTGGAAAAAACTGGAGTGGACGTACCACTCCAGTTTTTAATTTTATCTCCCTTGCATAGATGTTATATGCATATATCCCTTAGTCATCTTTTGCGACACTCACGGGCAAGAAAGAGGTTTGTGTATTGTATTCTTACTCCATCACCGAAAAAGAAAAAGATTCCTCCCGACTCTTATATACCTAATTGATAATAACCCAACGAAGTAAGATGCATAATATTCACATAAATAAATTACCAATAGTAGAGAATTATCAACCCATGACCTGGCAACAGGCTTATCACAAAGTAAATACTACGTAAATGACTTATTATCTTTCAGATAAGTAGCAGCGCCTTTTAAATAATTATTCACAAACATGATAATATTTTATGTCACACATACATACACACAAGTATAGATGTTAAATGTACTATTGTAACAAGTTTCGCCGTGAAAGTCGTACAAATGAGCTGGGTTTTGTGTAAGACAGTGTCGTCTCTGCGATTTGTACGTTTAACGATGGCTCGTAGTGCTTCTTACCTTATTCAAGACCCTAAATACTCCTTCTTGAAGGATTTAGGACTACAGGAAAAAAATGTGGGCGTGTTCAATGGAAAGTGGGAAGCAAATGGTCAGGTAAGTTGATAAGATATGCTACTTTATTACAATGTATGCTCTGTGTAATGTGAGTAATTTAAATGAGCACCTGTAATATTGCTTACTTTTGATAAATCCCCTTGCAAACATACTTACATAGGCAATACATAATACACTTCATAAAATAATAATCGTGAACTTGGCGGGAATTGAGTAAAATTTTAAAAAAGATATTATACTTAATTTTTTTTAAATATTTAATCTAAGGTCAATCGCATAGATGAATTAATATTAGTAGTATTTAACTACTATTCTATATTTAAAAGTTTGACTAATTTTACATAAAAGTAGACTTGTAATAAGAAAATATGGCCAAAAAAGCACTTTAAAGGTTTTTATTTTAATGAACGGCTAACTGGAATAATAACTAAAAACATTAGGTATTCTTTTAGATTCAGATTACTGTATATTTACCCAGTTAAATTTACTTGCTACCTAGCCTTGCATAACCAAATCTGCTGTGCTTAATACCTAACTTGCTAATTGTTATGTAATTAAAGACCATTTTAGTAAAAAATGTCGGTAATTAATTCGTGCCGGCTGTAACTGCACCCTTGAAAATATTTTAATGTTATCCTATTTTATTGACAAAATTGATGAAATTAACTAAAATACGTGTCTCTAAAAATAAAAACATTGTCGAGAAATAACGTATTGTTCAAGGCTACGTGCTTAATAGAGTTTATAATTATGGTATCTTACATCCATCCATAGCCGAATCCGAATACTTTAAGTTTTAACAAACCTTAAAGAGCCGCACATTTTTTTTCTTTATTTAAGGTACCTACATTCATTTAAGGATTAAAAGAAATAGACCCCATAAAATTTAAACAAATTGTATTTATTTATAACTTCTCCTTCTTCTTCTTCTTATGTTTTGGCAATCAGCTACTTATACGAGCTATTGGTGCCAGTGTCGAGTTATGAATATCTTCACGTTTTTAGTCTTTCCGGCCAGTCATTGTCTAAGTCAAATTGTCACCATCAACAGTGCTATGGCTACACTGTTAATGGTATCTTGTGGGAATTTTGATGGAAAACGAAAACGTTGTAAAGCACTTTTATATGACATTCACTACATCCCAGCAGTTCCGCCGCATCAAGCCGTCAAAATACCTATTTATAATTTTTATGTTCTTTCAATAGATAATTGTCATCTTTGAAGTTGGTTGATAAGAATTTTATTTATGCTAATAGCTATAAAGCATTATCTAAAGCTTTTAGACCTCCCCAAGATCTACGTTCTCTGTTTGGACACCGCTGATATTATATTTCTACTACTCATGTAGCTAGGTAGGCGTAGCTCTAGATAAATGCGTTTACATTTACTTATCAGAAATGTAAACACAACATTTAGAAATCATATTTCACTATAAATAATTTAATTTAAGTAAATTTTTGAAAACATCTGGTACCTACTGCACTCTTAAGCCCTATCGCACGTTTAAAAAAAGCTGGAGCTCAAAAGCCTTACTTATTTCATTAACATTGAGAAATAAGTTAAAAATTATTTGTCCTTTTTAAAACTAAATAAATTATTTTATAATTACTAGATGAAAAATTATATAGATAGTACATATCTACACTGATTTTTATTTTGCATAAAGAGAATTAAGCCAAAACTTTTTCCTATCTCATTTTACAATTATATTTATATATTAACACGAATTTTTATTATGATTTTTTAAATCAAAAGACAAACCCTAAAGTAAACCTTAAATTTTCAATTGACAACAATTCAATGAAATTGCAAATCTAATTCTCTTTAATTAATGGTATTTAGGGAAAGGGAAATTGAATCACTATACCACGCAAGTCAAACAGTTTGCTGTTTGACCTGTGTGGTGTAATGATTCAATTTCCCTCCCACATGGAGGAGGCTCAAACCTATTAATGGCGCGTATATGAGCCGATATAAGATAAACTCGTCATTCTCTGCTGTTCTTCCATTTAACTGGGGTCAACGCAATATGTTTACATAATACAAAAGTTATTGAAAATAGTTTTATGACCGGATGCCTGCCTGATGTCCAATCTTCTTGTAAATGTAATGTTGACCAATCGGCATCAGGTGGAGTTCACCTAGTTCGATATAAAGTCGTCTTTTACGCCATTCACGAGCAACGTAAGGATTTATAGTATTTGTAGCCACTACCACACAGCAATATAAGAAAAACTATGAATGTTCAAGCAATAAAAATGGCGTATTGTCTTGAGTGTGAGCTGTTGGCAAGAGTGTCCGTGGTCCGTGCTGGTTCGGTCAAGTGTGGCTCTGACCTGTCCCCGCTTCCTCTCTTAGCTGTAGATGGCGCTAACAATGAACAAAAAATATTTATTCTCTAGACTCCTATGATGACTGGAATCAAACTCGATCTCATAAAATTTTATATGGTTCTTGCCATTGCTTATATCAAATAATGAAACATTATCTACCTATACTTACATAATCTATGAAACTATCTATTAACTCTTTGTGACTGCTTTGCAGGTTATCCAATCCTACAGCCCGGCCAGTGGCAAGATTATAGCAGAGGTCCAAGCAGCCAGTCCGTCCGACTATGAGGCCTGTGCCAGTGCAGCGCAGGAGGCTTGGCATTCTTGGGCCGAACTCCCTGCGCCAGTTAGAGGCGAAATTGTAAGGCAAATAGGCGACGCTTTAAGGGAGAAGTTACAACCGTTGGGACAACTAGTATCATTAGAAATGGGTATGTTATCATTATTTCAAAGACTATTCAATATCTCTGTATCCATCTATAATACTTTCTTTTTTAAAAAATGAATAGGTAACACCTATTAATTTTTTAGACGAAACGTGGGTTCTAATAGTCCCGCCAGAAATGAAAAAAAAATACTAATGCATAATTGTGTCACAATTAGGAATGGGTGATTTATGACAAAAATTACTTTCGAATTGTTGAAATTAGAGAGTAAGTAATATATACTTACTAGCTTCCGCCCGGGTCTTCGATCGCATTGTTTCTTATTTAATTGTAAGTATTCTTTCTTTGTCGTCACTCAAACTTGCGCGAATTATCCGTGTGGTGACGGAGTAAGAATACGATTCACCACCCCCTATCTTACCCGTGAATGATCCTAAGAGACGACTAAGGGTTATAAAACGCATACCTATATCATCCATGCAATAGAAGGAAAACTAGAAACAAAACTCTATACCAACACATCAGACCAGCGCGGTATAGTAGGTTAACTTCCCTCCCATTACAGAGGAGGCCCAAGCCCAACAGTGGGACATATATGGGCTGTGATAATGACGATGATGATGACCTATAGGTACCATAATTAAATGATATCTAATTGATCCGCAATTACCTAAGGTGGTAATAGGTACGTAAGAGTATGCTACTGACCGTGATATTCTAAGTAAGTCTTCTTGAGGTTTTCGCGAGATTATCACTTCTCTGTTCCTGAGATTGGGTGTTCTAATTTTGTTTGCCAAATACGAAATCAAAAGAAACAGCGGGCAAATTCAAATTTTAAATAAAATTGTAGGTAATTGAAAGGTTGATTATTATTAAATTGCCTATGAGTGGTTAAATTCAAATCAATTGCATAATATAGTTGGTGCTAATTTTACCGTATATACTAGTAAATACTAATTAAAATAAACCAATGAAGTTAACTAAAGTATAAATCGTTATCTACTTCCACAGGTAAGATCCTCCCAGAAGCCATTGGAGAGGTGGTGGAATATATTCACGTATGTGACTTAGCTCTTGGCTTGTCTCGTACACTGCCCGGCACTATTTTCCCCTCTGAACGACCTGGCCACGTCCTGATAGAGAAATGGAATCCTCTTGGTGCGATCGGAATCATAACAGCTTTCAACTTCCCTGTTGCCGTATTCGGGTGGAATAGCGCTATTGCTATGGTATGTCGCAGTTTTTGTAACTACATAAAAGTTTGTACGCTATCAATTTAGTAACGAAAATGTACAATAACATTACATATTCTTAGCGTGGCATTAATTCAAAGCGCTTTATGGTGCACTAGTTGATGTTGCTGGTAGACGAATTGGGGATAACGCCTACCGAGTAAGTCACATCGTCCCAAACTGAGCCTGGATATCATACGAAAGATAAAGCCGCTGAGGCGATTACTGAATTGGAATGTACTTAGTGACAGAAGCAACAGCCAACACTAGTTTTCATTTCATAAGTACAGAACAGGGCATTTGCATGACAACACAATTCAAGAGAAGAATACCTTTAATTCATGAATATTTTAACGTAATGTCAACATTATTTGTCAAATTTTTGCTGCTTTTTTTATTGCTTTTGGTGGCAAACGAGCAAGCAGCACACCTGATGGTAAGTGTCACTGCTGCCCATGGACCTTTGCAATACCAAGGGTATAGCTAGGCCGCTGCCTACCAATAAAACCCCAAACCCACCCAGTTGGGCTTCCGGCTCTCTCACTCATCGAACGAAACGCAATATCACATTACCATTACTCAGACGTCTTCTGCGAGAGTGTGGTACTACCCCGGACGGACCGGCCCGCGGCAAGTGTGGTCCTACCACTAATAAAATTTGAGACGAACTTGTCGGTCATATAGTCCGACAAGGTCTGAATGATACACTCATTTGTCGGACATATAGCCCGACATGGCAGCTAACATGTTAATTAGTCAAACGATCATCATGAGATTTTGTTTTATCAGGGTTGAAAAAGAAACATAGGCTACCCTTCATAGAAAAAGAAAACCCAAAGGATGTAAACATTTGGAACGAAGTTCCTTATCGCGCGGTGTGAAAGGGGGCTAGACGGAAAAAATTCTTACGAAAAGTTGTCACGACACTTTTTGCTATAGTAAGCTATTGTAAGCTGTGCGGCGTCGCTCGTCGGTTCTCTTATAGAAAGCAAGCCAGATATTTTCATTTCTATTTCGCATTGAACAGTGTGGTGTCGCGACGATTTTTTTTATAGATAGAGTGATTCAAGAGGAAGGTTTATATGTATAATATATGCATAATGTACTAGAGAAACACTGATAATTTTAGAGGTTTCTAATGTGATGTCGTAAATAAACACATTATTTTGCGCTTACATTGCAAACGCTGGCTGAACCCTACGAAATAGATCAAAATAAAGTACTACAGTATTATACAGCTTAAAAAGGCCTACAAAAAAGTCCGCGATGGTATATATGGATAAGGATAACATACTATATCCATTTTAATACTTTAAAAAATTTTCTATTATAAAACGGTAATTGAAAAGCTATTTACACAAATACTGTATTAATCCTTATCATTTTAAATACATTAGTTGGCTTGAGCATTTCATGAAGATATTTTTTTTCCTTCAGACCATGCAAATTAAATCAATACCTTAAGAGATATAGCAAAATCAAAATAATGCGCAACGAAATTATTTTCGCCCGTGACCGGGCCGCGTGGCCGGCTCGCGTTCGAGCTCGGGGCCGAAAAGTTTTGGTAGTCTAGTGGAATTGTATATTATCCTATTATTAATATTATAAACGTGAAAGTTTGTAATAATGTATGGATGTGAACATGTTTGTTGCTCTTTCACGTAAAAACTACTGAATGAATTTTGATGAAATTTATAGTAATATAGCTTGCACATCAGAATAACACATAGGCTATAATTTTTAAAGATATTATGCAAATTGGCTAAAATATAACGATAAAAATCGCTTAAGGCAGAAAAAAATTATATAATTAAAATAGAACTTCGTTCCATCCGGGTGTCCCTTGACACCTCCGGTTTTTTATTTATTAAATTTACATCAACATGACACTAGGCCACGAACATAGCGCTTAAGTACATATATTACGAACGCAATTTTACCACGGTTTCGATCAATATGTGTGTATAAATATTTTTTTATAGGTATGCGGTGACGTGAGTGTGTGGAAGCCATCAGACACGACTCCCTTGATCGCCGTTGCCGTCACTAAAATAGTACAGAGCGTGTTAGAAAAGAACAATATTCCCGGCGCTGTTGCCGCTTTATGTGTTGGCGACAAAGAAATCGGTGCTAAGCTGGTCAAAGACGAAAGGATGAAGCTCGTGTCATTTACTGGCAGCACTGCTGTTGGACAACAGGTATGACGACAGATTTGGTGACTGTGACGACTCATTCGACAGTAGGCTTTCACGAGAGCCAGAACGAATCTTGTCATGTCGAAGGAATCGGGAAAGGGGTGGTTGTATATGCAGAAGAAAAAATGTTTGATTCAGTTTTTGTCAATAAGACCGATGTCAATATGACCGATAATAACCGATGTAAAATCTTTAGTAAATAATGCGAAAGGGAATGCTCCGATGGTTCGGACATGTGGAAAGAATGCCGAACGAACGTCTGGTTAAGAAGATATACAATGCGAAAGTGGAAGGATGTAGGTACCGAGGGAGACCGAGACTAACCTACCTAGACCAGATCGGTCATGTACTGAAGGAAGGTGGAGTCAAGAGTCTCCGAAACCGGCGAGCGTGTATGAAGAGAATTATGAATGTTGAGGAAGCGAGTGAAGTATGCAGAGATAAAGTTCTCTGGCACTCTGTTCTCTCTGCCTACCCTGCAAGGGATATGGCGTGATGATATGTATGTATGTAAAATCTTTAGTAATCTTCAGTATATTTCCAGCCCTTTTGTCTTACCAGTTTACGTGTAGGCTTGGCAACAGTGTAATTACTGGTGCTACCCAAACGCTACATAGGCATATTGAGTTGTCCTTTAGGGGCCATCCATTAATCACGTGAGGTTTGAAAAGGGTGGGAGGGGTTTGACAAAAATCACGAAATATCACAAGGGGGAGGAGGGGTGTAGTAAGATATCACGTGTATTTATTTTTTCGTCAAAAGCTGCGATTTCTAAACTGAAAAGCAGCGTGTAGTGTGTGACTTTGACTTGCCGTCACCAGGCAACGAACGAAGTTTAAAGTAGGTGATCTGTATAAAGACCTTTTGCGAAGTATAAAAAAGCAAAAAACCGAGAATATAATGAGCTGTGGGCTACTTCTTTATAGCTACTAAAAATTCACGTGATGTTGGTGGGGGAGGAGGGGTCAGTCTTAAACCTCACCACGTATCACCAAGGAGGGGGGGTTAAAAAATGCTAAAAAAAGACCACGTGATTAATGGACGTCCCCTTACAGGAGGTTAAAGGGTTTTCCCCCAGAAAAGAGTCAGTAACTCTGGTAATACATATCGCTTTGATTTGTGATTTATATGAAAATTGTACTTGTTGCCCGATTTATAAATTTTCTTCCAGACGTATAAGTTTTAAAAGATTACATTAGCTTAGTGTTATTTGTGTCACAAAATCATATTCTCCTTCCGCGATACTGCACAGCAGAATTGACTAAAGCTGAGAGCCTTTTACATGAGAGCACCAATTTTAAAAACTCAAAAACGTTATTAATATGTATATACCTAAAAATAATTAATACCTACAATACGATGTTCTTCTATAAAAAAATTAAAACAATCATGTTAGATTTATTGAATTCGTTTCTTTTTTATTTTCACTATCTATAGGCAGTAAGAGTACCCGATGTTCCAGGAGACGAATATAATGATCATCCCTTTCTTTCCCGCCAGTGGCATAACTAATAATTCTTAGAGCATCCACACACGCTACAACGGTCGCACAGACTATCGTATCGAACCACCACCGACAGTTCGCTTATCATACAAAGTTGCCACCTCCGTCGCAAAGTTTGATTTGCGACCAATCAATTGACGATCGAACCTGTCGCACATGACCTAAGTTCGTAGAACAGTTCTAGCGTGAATGGCCGCTCTTATTACCCGACTGTAAAGGAGGTATTGTGTTTAACAGTCTATGTATGTATGTTTGTATGTTCCTTTGAAGCACTATATATACCAAACGCCTGGGCCGATTTTTATGATTCGCACGTCAATCGATTCCTCTTAATCCGGCGAGTGTCACTAAAGATATGACGTTATTGAAAATTCAATATGGCGACTACTGGACGCCATTTTGTGAAAATAAAAAAAAATAAAGTCAACAAACTGTATCGAGTGGGGTATCGTTAAATAGGTATTTAAAAATCATTATTAGCTTTCTTTCAACATTTTTCGATTTGACTGGCCGTTTAGGATCTATATCGATTTAAAGTTTCGTAACAACCTATCTCACATATAGGTTTTTTAGACAGTAGAAATTTACGATGAAAAGACGAAAAATTCATATAACTGGATGTGGATGGACATATACTGAAGTATCTAGTAGGTATATTGTCCAATATACCATAGGTAGTCCTACCTAAAGTATCTAATGTCTGACGCGGTCGCCCATCTCCAATTTCTAACGATTTAGTACTCAACTTCAGTCGAAAAACTATATATAGTTAGGTACTTACCTACTTATTAATAAATAAGATAACTATAGCTACCTAGGTATTTATAACTAAAAAGTATAAAATAAAAAAATGATTAAAAAATCAAAAAACCCGACTGCGTAAAAAGTCACCAAAACTACGTACATAATAAAAAAACTGAAGAGAAAAAAAACAAGCACTTATGTGTCCGGTGGTCTAGAATTCCATAATATATTATTGAATAAATACTATTGCAGAAAATGAAATATATTTTAATAATAGAACATGACAGCTGAACAGTTGGGATCCTTTATTCGACAGCAAATCTAATTTTTCAATGGATCCCCACTGTTCAGTTGTCATGTTCTATTATTAAAATATATTTCATTTTCTGCAATAGTATTTATTCAATAATATATTATGGAATTCTAGACCACCGGACATCTAAGTGCTTGTTTTTTTCTTTTCAGTTTTTTTTATTTTGTACGTAGTTTTAGTGACTTTTTACGCAGTCGGGTTTTTTGATTTTTTTAATTTATAACTTAGCTGATAACATTACCCACTGTAAGAGAAATTCACAAAACATAATTCTCTAACGAGATGACTGCGCAGCGTAGTAAAGTAGACCATTTTCTCTGCTACTATGCGAAGACTCATACTTATCACTGAATCGTATATGAAGTAAGAGTAATAATAATAATAACTACTTATAATCTTTTTTTATGCCAGGTGGGCGTAGAAGTACAAAAACGTTTCGGGCGCCATTTATTGGAACTGGGCGGTAACAACGCCATCATAGTTAACGAGGACGCTAATCTCGAGCTGCTGCTTAATGCGGCTCTGTTTGCATGCGCAGGCACAGCTGGACAGCGGTGCACTACGACCAGAAGACTATTTATACACAAAAAAGTAAGCTTTATATTTTTTTACACGTCTGAATAAAGCATCAGTATCTGCCTAGATAGTCTTGTATATCCATCATATCAAATATTGTAAGTTTTATACCATAAAGGTATAATATAACGATTACCATCGACTCTACGTGTGTCTAGGTAAAGAAAGCTTCAAATAAAACTCTGCCAGATATACCTAGTAAAACAGTTCCACTTCACTTTAGAGAATGCGGGTACTACAGGAGTAGAACTAAAGGGTTGTAAAAAACGAACCAAAAGGAGAAAATCTTATGTCTCCAAAAATTTAAAGCGCGTTTATAGATGAATTGTAAATGATTTTACTATATCCTACAGGTATTTAATGAAGTGGTATCCCGTTTGAAGAAAGCATATGCTGGTGTTGTAAGCAAGATTGGAGACCCTCTGCTGTCAGAGTCACTCATCGGCCCTCTCCATACTCCTGCTGCTGTAGAGGCGTACAAAAAGACAGTTGCTGAGGCCATAAAGCAAGGAGGAACAATTGAATTTGGTGGAAAGGTAAAAAAAAACTTTTAGTACTAGAGTACCTACTGCTCTCTATTTTCTTAGTGATTCCTTAGTTGATTTTTATGACTTCTAACAGAAAGTAAGTCAGTGGTGACACATTGTCATCCTTAGCCCTTCACTACATGATCTTGCGAAGTGTTGGTAGCTTTCGTAATCGCCACCACATAATTAATATTTGCCGTATTAATATAAATGTGATTTTTCAGGTAATGGAACGCGAAGGTTACTTCGTTGAGCCGACTATCATCACGGGTTTGGCTCATGATTCTACTCTTGTCAAGTCTGAATGTTTTGCGCCCATCGTCTACTGCATCGAGATACCTGACTTGGACACCGGTATCAAGTACAATAATGAAGTAGAACAAGGATTGTCTTCTAGTCTTTTCACTGAGAATCTCGGCGATGTTTTCAAGGTAGGTTCAAAAGTTTTTTGTGCTTTATTTTTCATTGTTATAAAATAAATCAAGAACGACACTTCCGATGCAAAAAAAAATAAATTGTAAATCACCTTATATTAAGGTATACAAGGATAAACTTGTCCTGCAATTAATGCTTTATAAATATACAATTTAATGGACACAAAACTCAGAAAAATAATTTATGAATCGCACAAGTATTGTTCTGAGTGAGAGTCGAACCAGCGACATTTCGCACGTACGGTATTTCGGTATCTAGAACCACTACGTAATTTGTGCAGGAAGAATTACATTCATCATCATAATATACCTACTGAAATTGAAATCGCCGGTCAGACGTGTTGGTATAAGGTTTTATATCGAGCGTTGCTTCTCTTTTATATAGCGATTGCCCAACAATAAATGGTGAGCTAAGTTATTATAAGCAAGCTATAGTATAGGTTCCAGGCTAATTATACTTGCCGACACACAGGTAGATACGGTAACTATTTATCTAGTTACTTGAATGCTACTTTGGCAACGCCGGCAAAATTAATCTTAATATGAACTCTCAATCTCAAGTTACTTACCCATAATACGTGAGCTATTTCAATTCCAATCCAATTTTAACTCTCACCCTAAGGCGACCTGAAACATTTTGTGCTGCCGTGGTAGTTTGAAAGACCGCCCCTTAAACTAAATCCTCTAAACAGGTACATATAGGAGGGGTACGTTTCTAACATGATAAAGTACAACTGCTTCGTGTCCTACTTTCATTCAATATCATATTGATACACGATCTGCGCAACTTGACATACCATGGTTTTACTCTGCAATTAATCCGACGTCACTACTCTGAAATAAAATTTGCTAATGATAAAATATTTCTAGTGGATCGGTCCCCATGGTTCGGATTGCGGCATCGTGAATGTGAACATCCCGACAAATGGAGCAGAAGTAGGTGGCGCTTTCGGAGGAGAGAAGGCAACTGGCGGCGGACGCGAATGCGGCTCGGATTCTTGGAAAAACTACATGAGAAGATCCACTGTCACCATTAACTATTCTGGCACAATCAAACTAGCACAAAATATCAAGTTCGGAGACGAATAAGGACTTTATTAGAAATATACTAATATAGCAGTAGGGATTTACAGTGTTCTCAAATATATTTAAGTTAAGCATTGAAAAGTAATATTTACCTAACTAAACTAAAAATTTTAAAAGTTATTTGTGAAATGTGCAAAAACACTTATTTACGAATGAAAAATGATTACCACACGTACGAGTTGAACCTTCACCTATGGGAAATTGTCGTGCAACAATTTGGTCTGTACACATACCTATCCATATTGACTTAATTGGTTGGCACGGATTTCCAATTAAGTGTCCGAGTCGCAAGTGTGGTGATAATTTTCGTTTGAAAAGAAGTTTTTACATATAACATAGTATGACAAATGCTAAACCAACACAAAGTACTCAAACATTGTACGAAAAAGCTGTGATTAAAGGAACTACTGTAGTACTTAGGATCCATTAGATGACACCTCTTTATTGGTAACACCGATTACCTCGAACATCGTTTCTACATTATTTGGTCCCCACATTCGTTTTTGTATTATTATTGTAGGTACTCGTAAATGTTTTCTAAGTGTAATTTGCTTTAATCATTAAATCTATTGAAATCATTGATTTGAGTTATAAATTCTTTAAGTGATAGTAGGTAGAGATATGGAGATCATTGGCATTTCGAATCATTTTTCCGAACGAAATTTTAATAATAACCTAATGATGTCAATATCAAGTCAATAAATCAATCTGCAATCATGTTTTAAATTGTCTCGATTCCAAAGATCTTGTCCTCGGACATTTCGAAATTAAATTACACATCTATCTAATTATATAATTATTTCAAAATGTATGTTGACGAAATTAAATGAGTTTCGTATTTCAGAAGTTTTTGACTTATTTGCACATTTCTAATCAGCTATTTCCGCAGTGATTACACACGCGCATTATGGGTTTTTTTTTTTTGATAAAAAATCCCCACCGTCCACTAAGGAAATAATCCTACAAGGATTGATTGCGAGATTGCGGGGGACTTTACAGACATAAAATTAGTGCAGACCAATTACACCTAGACTCAGAACAAGTTTGTGGATCGCACAAAGTATTGTCCTGCGTAGGAACGGAACCCACGGCACTGGCACTGAAGGTTGGTATCTTAACCACTACGCCTTCTGTGCAGCACTACACCATCTGTGTTTTGTAACATTGATAAATAAGGGTACAGATTCAAGACCGCTTTTGACCCGTATGGGTTGATAAATGCAATTCAAAAGAATTTAGAGAACGTCCACATAGTACGTGACGTATTTTATGAGGTCCTCAAAAATTGCCACGCTGGAACAAAGTTGGCTGTTTTGACGGATACTAAGGATGGTCACCGATGGAAGGGAAAGGGGTTAAAGATTGTAAAAATACCACCTTTAAAAATATAGTCGAGTTCAAATAAATACGCATTATTGAGGAGAACTCGAAACACTATTTGTCAGAGGAAGTACCAACTTTCAAATAAAAAAATATGATCAAAATTGGTTCATCTAAAAACGTCTGTATTTTTTTGTATGTTACCTACACACAAAAAAATAGAGACGAATTCAAAACCTCCTTTTCTCGAAGTCGCTTAAATATATCTCACGTATGGAATCCATAGTACCCTTACCTGATTTCACTTATGGTTTTACCTCTTTGGTATTATAATATTTTTTAAGTTCCCGCAAGTATTACATATTTGAATTTAAAACTATTTTTACGAATGCTATCTCGTTTGTATTTAATTTTTAAGTTCCCGACGTTTCGAGCATTTTACAGCGTTCATGGTCACGGGAGGACTGCCTGTCTGTCAGTCTGACAACGCATCGTCATCCGAAACGTGATGGAATCGGTAAAAAAAATCGTTTTACCTCTTTTATATTTCTTGCACAAATTCTTTTATTTTTCTCCATCTGGTCGCTTTACGGTTAAAACCACACTCCCGATGCAAGCCACTCTATCTGTTAAAGTGAGATAGATGCTGTATCTGCTAGTCTAACGATGTACCTCCTAGAGCTTTAGGTATTAAATACAAGTCTCGACGGCTATCTATCTAATTATTGTAGAAATTAATTCTCCTATGTCTAGTAAGTCTCAGTCGCTATTCTTGGTGGCCCCTCAGAAAGATGCGAAACTAATGTGGGTGATGTAACTAGCAAACTGTTTTAAATCAGCCTCCCCGCAGTACAGCGCTCATGAATGCTAGAGATCATTCCAATCTCTTCGGTGCCTGTAGTGCACCTACTGTGGCATTGGAAACTACTAGCCCTCTCCCGTTTGCTCTCTACCGCTTTTATTCGTATATCATCTTCTTGCATGAGTTGCCTTCGTCCCATGTGCCATGCAACCTACCATAGCGGTGAGCGAGAGATTTTCCATCCTGACTGCCGCTGTGAGTGCACATCCCGAGCCGGGATTTCCAACTACGAGTTCAACGCCATATCTTTGAGTTCACCTCATTAATAGTGGCTTCATCCCTAGCACATATACTACATGCAATTGAGTCCATGCCGCTTGTTATCCTAGGTGACTATAAATTCAACCAAAGTATCTATTATTGTAAATTTATTATCTGGAGATAGCTACTGTAGGGCTGATAAATAAATATAAGAAATCATCATCATCATTCTCCTACTCTTATACTTGGGGTCGATACAATTTGTACTCTTTTTTCATAGTACATGTTGTAAAAGTTATTGGCAATAGTTTTATGACCGGCCGCATGCCAGACGTCAACCCTCCTTGGGAACGTAATCGTTGATCAAACGGCATCAGCTGGAGTTGGCCCAGATCGTTATAGGGTTCTTAGTCGTCTTTTACGACATCCACGAGCAAAGTAATGTTTGGTAGTATTCGTAGCCGCTACCACACAGCAAATATAAGAAATATTCCATATATTTTACATACATTCATATCATCACGCCATATCCCTTGCAGGGTAGGCAGAGAGAACAGAGTGCCAGAGAACTCTATCTTTGCATTCCTCAACATTCATAATTCTCTTCATACACGCTCGCCGGTTTCGGAGACTCTTGACTCCACCTTCCTTCAGTACATGACCGATCTGGTCTAGGTAGGTTAGTCTCGGTCTCCCTCGGTACCTACATCTTTCCACTTTCGCATTGTATATCTTCTTAACCAGACGTTCGTTCGGCATTCTTTCCACATGTCCGAACCATCGGAGCATTCCCTTTCGCATCTTTACACCAATACTCTCTTTCATACCTACTCGCTCTCTTACGTCGTCGTTACGAGTGCGGTCGGTCAGCCTAACTCCACAGATTTTCCGCAGAGATCGCATTTCAACCGCATTAATTTTAATTTCATACTCTTTTCTGCATACCCAACTCTCGCTTCCATACAGTAATGTTGGGACAAGCACTGCGTTAAGTATTGCTACACGTGCCTTCTGGCTGAGGTGGTGGCTGCCGAGAAGTTGCCCCAACGCTCCGTTCACTCTATTTCCTGCATTCACTCTTCGCTCTATATCAGTGGTGTACCTTCCATCTCGGCTAAATCCACATCCAAGATATACAAATTCATCCACTTGCTCTAGTACGTCATTACCTATTGTTACTCTTACATCTGTTCTGGTTTCATCTCTTTCAAAGACCATTATTTTGGTTTTGCTCACATTCACACGTAGACCCCTTTTCTTACAATCTTCTGTCATTGTGTCGACTAGGGTCTGCAGGTCAGTCGCTGACTGTGCCAGCAGGACTGGATCATCTGCATAAAGCAGAGCAGTGACCACTGAGTCGCTCATCTAGTCTCCCACATTCATATCATTCAGCCTTTGGAGTCATTTATCCAGATATATGATAAACAGCCTGGCTGACAGAACGCACCCCTGCTTAACGCCGATATTGACGTCAAACCAAGGCGACATTCCATCATCCAGCCGCACACAGGCTCTACAGCCCATGTAACTGGACTGCACAGCCTGTAGCAGTTTACCGTTAATACCATACTCCGGTAAAATGTCCCAAAGTTCCTTTCGTACAACCGTGTCAAATGCTCTCTCCAGATCCACAAAACTGCAGAAAACCCTCTGACCTAGAGCCAGATGCTTCTCCACAATGTTGCGCAGAGAAAACACTTGATCCATGCATCCCCTTCCACTCCTGAAACCTCCTTGTGTCTCACACAGTAAACCATTGGACACCATCCTCATTCTCCTTTCAATAATTTTACCATACACTTTTGCTGCCAAACTGGTCAAGCTTATGGCACTGTAATTTGCGCAGTCATAACGTGAACCCTTGTTTTTAAACAAAGGCACGATGACTGCGCTATTCTAGTCCCCGGGAACCATTCCCGAGCTCCAACATAAATTGAGGAGCAACAGGAACGCCTCCCAGACACAGGAGCCACCAAGCTTGATCATCTCGGCAGACACCATATCAATGCCCGCTGCCTTACCATTTTTCAAACTTCTTATCGCCCATTCAACTTCATCCATACTCATGCCATCGGAGGACGCCGCTGTTGAATGTTGATCTACTAAACCACATGCAACACCGGCGCCAACCGTAGCATCCGCATACATATCGCCAAAATATTCACCTCCATCGGCTTAACACGTCTTGTGTTTGTGTAAGAATGTCTCCACCTTTAGACCTTATTTTATTCATTCTGAAGGCTGACCAACCACCCCGAGACTTCTTCACCTCCCTCCAAAAGAGTTTGGTGTTACCCTCGAAGTTTTTAGTCAGCCTATCTTCTGCACTCATACTTGCTCTATCACGTTTCTCTTTCACTAAGGCCTTGGTGTCATTCTTACACTGCCGATATATTTCTTTCTTCTGTTCAGTCATACTGTCATTCAGATTCAAAGAAGAGACATAGTCCAGCCACGCTTTCTTCTTTTGCTCTACGGAAGCTGCCACTTCCGCATCCCACCATGCATCACCATTTGTTTTTCTATGCTTCTTTGAACTTCCACATACTTCTTTCGCTGTATCTACCATACTCTCTTTCAATACTCTCCAGCATTCTTCAATGTCCGATTGCGGCTGGCTTGCCATCGTCAGCCGTTCTCGGACACCCTCTGCATACTTTTCTCTTACACACTCTTCTTGCAACCTTTATTCTTTCAAGCCCTCCGAAATGGACACGCTCTCGCCAGTGCCTCCACTTTCTGAACAGACCACTAAATCTCGCAATAACGAGATAGTGGTCCGTATCGACTGTGGGGCCTCTGTAGGCTCTTGCGTCCAATATTTTGCTTCGGAGGCGACTGTCTACCAAAATTAAATCTATTATACTTTTCTGGTCATTCCTTCTCCATATACATATGGATGTCCTTATGTTGGAAAAATGTGTTTGACAAAATAAGGTTTCTCTCCATGCATACATCCGTTATGAGCCTACCTGCATCGTTCACTCTCTTATCACCAAATGGACCAAGTACGTCCTCATTGTCGGGACGCTTGGTCCCCACCCATCCGTTCAAATCTCCGCATACAATCACGCGTTCACTGGTTTCTGCCATATCCAGAACTTCCCTAACATTGTCCCAAAACTTCTCTAGGTCTGATGCCACCGAGGATCCTACGGGAGCATATGCTACAACCATGAATACCTTGGTGACACCTAGTTTTATATGGACCCAAGGAAGTCTGGGGTCATACATTCCGTAATCCTTCACACCTTCATATATTTTATATACCTGAATATTAAGGTAATTTACAAATTAAACAAAAATAACAACAAAGTGCAGTTACTAAATACAATATTTTTATTTCATACATTTTGTTTATTAATTATTAACAAAAAGTTTAAAAAAGAAAAGTGGAATAACCAAGATAGTAAAAGAATTTTTGAGATTTTTTAAACATTATATAGTTACTAGAAAAAATTAAACTAAATATTATTAAACTAGGCAATTATAGACTGTAAATTCATAATCTGGTTAACTGTAGATCCTCAATGTGGATGATGTAACCGCCATAGATCAACAGCTATATCCGTAGAACTATTCTTATGAAACCTATATGTCGCCGGAAGGTTATATTTCATTTGAGCTATCACACTACCTTTCATTCCCCATTCCTTAATCTTCTTCTCTATATGTGACCTGGTATAACAAAATGTTGATATAAACATATAATATAAATTGATTCATATACAAGTAGTTGATAATTAATAAATCCTGGATTATATTCTGATTAGGGGTCATCCATTAAACACGTGATGTTTTTTTAGCATTTTTAACGAGCCAGGTGGTTACAACCCCTTTCTTCCCTGTGATATTTCGTGATTTTGATCCGAAGCTCCCATACCCTTTTCAATGGACGACCCGTCAGAGCAAAAAAGCTGTTTATTTTCCATCTTAACTGGTTCAACATACATATTCACAAGCACAAAGTTTACTTTACTCGTAGGCTAGTAGACAGCAATAGGCATCTTATTACGAGGAATAATGTTCACTTTAACCAAGGGTCTTCAAAAATACCACGTTGGAACAAAATTGGATCTCGACTATGTACTACAGTGGACAGGGGAGGGAGTTCACATTGAAAAAAATGGGTCACGTAGTACTTTCGTTTTACGTTATAGGCTTATAGGTACCCTAACATCAATTATTGATTAATATAGCCTATTAATGTATAAATTTGCTGTAAGCATATAGGCGACCAACCACAAATCGGACGACGCAGCGTAGAACAGCTGGTGGACTGACGACATAATGAAGGTAGCAGGAAACCGTGGGATGCAGGTGGCACAGGACCGTTTTGGGTGGCATTCTCGTGGCGGAAGGCCTTTGTCCAACAGTGAACGTTTACAGATTGATGTATGGATGTAAGCATATAGGACTTAAATTGCAACTTAAACAGCGGTGTTGAAGTGCTATGCAATACAAAGCCTATTGAAATTACTGAAATTTAGCATTTAATATGCTTAATTATTTATAAAATCCGATTACGAAATGAAAAATGATGTCACAAGCGGGATTCGAACCCGCGCCTATTGGGATTACGGCCCAATCGTGCTGCCACTACACCACGTGACTAATTGTAGGACATGCAAATTTCACTTCGTATTATATTTACGTCTTAAGGTGACGGTATGCTATCTACCCGACAATGTTTGCACATTGTTATAGGCTTAATACTTAAAACTTTACAGTTAGAATTGTATTAAACGATGACACAACCTTGTTATTAAAATTACTGAAATTTAGCATTTAATATGCTTAATTATTTAGTTTTAAGTATTAAGCCTATAACAATGTGTAAACATTGTCGGGTAGATAGCATACCGTCACCTTAAGACGTAAATATAATACGAAGTGAAATTTGCATGTCCTACAATTAGTCACGGTGGTGTAGTGGCAGCACGATTGGGCCGGAATCCCAATAGGCGCGGGTTCGAATCCCGCTTGTGACATCATTTTTCATTTCGTAATCGGATTTTATAAAGCCTATTGACTTAATACGAAGTGTTGTGATCGCAATAATGTCGGTAAATTACCACAGATTAAAATAGGCCGTAAGTAATATTACTGCGACCAGTTAGTGTAAACATTAAAGCCTAAATTATAATTTATGTAGTAAAGTTACATAATGTATAAAGAAATTCTATCCAATTTAATTTTTTTTCCAATTTCAAACATTTAGAAATTAGTAAAAAGCTTTCAAAAGCAGAAATTGTCAAAATTAAAACAAACCTTGTAGAGGACTTGTGCAATGAGTAAACACTGTCACAACTGAGGAGAGTGCCCATTCGAAGGAAGTTCATGTCAATGCCAGCATTATTTTTTGTCCCAAATGGTGGATTCATTAGTACTGTATCGAAGTAGCCTTCCCATCTGAAAACGAAAATAATAGGACGTGCTTAGATTTTATGCAAAATATTCATCATTTTCACATAAGTGTTCCGGCAATTTTTTTATCAATAAAGTGCTATGCATCTTCTGCGCCGTTGTGCGAAATACTAATAAGCACCTTTAATGAGCCAAAAGTATGATTCCGTTAAAATTTAACGCCAAAATACAAAATAAAAAATATTAACTTGCTCCGACATGCATTTAAATAAACCAAACATTTTGCAAGCTTAATCCTGAAAACTGAAGAGGAGTACAAAACAAAAGTACACCAAAGAAAAATCAATATTGTAGAAATAAATTACACATACAGTGGAAACTCGATTAACCGGATAATAATAATTAGTGAACGACCGAAATTTCGGTTTCAGCCAGTTTCGGCCTTAGTTTCGGTTTCGGCCAAAATATAGCCGAAACTCGGGTGTTTATCTTTAAAATTTTGTAAACACAATTACGTATCACTAGTTAGCTATGTACTATACAAGAAGAGGTCCAAAAGTTCGTGGAATGGAAGGGTTTTAAATAAAATGACTCAAATCTATTTTTCCTTTTCAATATACCCTTAAGTTGTATATATTACCCTTAAGTTGTATATACCCTTAAGTTGTATATATTTATTAGATCTATGAATTAATTTTGATCTATGAATAATGATTTAGAAATCATTGTAAAAATATTTTTATCTATTGCCTCATAATGGGTCAAAAGTGCTTTCTTTACCCCATTACCTTCCCCGTAAATCTGTATTTTAAATTGGAAATCAATGAAAATCACTTGGGGCCAGATCTGGACTGTAGGCTGGGTGGACTAGTGATTCGAAGCCATACGTGTGCAGAGCCATTGTGCATACCCGCGCGTTGTATTGCTAGAGCAACACACCCTTGGTCAATTTTCCTCGACGTTTTCGTTGACGTTTTTTAATATGTTGCATCGTATTCTCCGATTGTGGTCCTTCCCTGTTTTTATAATCAATCAGTATTATCCCCTCCCAAAACACAATAGCCATCATTTTCCCAGCCTACTCCGATACTCTGAATTTCTTTGGCGATGGTGTTCCCTTTTTATGCCACTGCATGGGCTCTTGTTTGAGCTCTGGCTCAAAGTGATAAACCCATATTTAATCTTCAGTAAAAATTCGCACCAAAATCTGTATAGGTTGGTCTCCACACAATTTCAAAAATTGTTTTGACACATTGACACGCTGCTGTTTCTGAAGCGGCGTGAACATTCTCAGTACCCATCTTGCAATGACTTTTGTTATACCCAGCTTGTCATGTAAGATTCACAAAATGGTGGTATCTGATACTCCAACTAAAGCAGATAATTGTTTGTTCTTCAAAAGTGTGTCCTCAAGCACAATTGTTCCACTTTTTCGACGATGTCTGATTTGGTGGCCAAGGCATATCGAGGAAGGCCAGTTGCCTTCCTAAGTGAGGATCCTCTTCAATTGATGCCCGATTATGTTTAAAAAGTTTATGCCACTTGTAAATCATTGATTTATTAATAAGGCACTGTTTCCCATAAATGGTTTCCATTTCGTTCAAAACGGTCTGAGTGTTCTTTCCTTGCTTGGTAAGGAATTTTATTACAGCATGGTGTTCAATTTTCTCCATAGTTTCAGTTTCTTTCTGGATTCACCTGTTTAGCAGGCGAGTGTAGCTGTAAACGAATGATGCAATAGGGTTGAAACTCAGTCTATGTACGATGAGTCCTCAATTATGTGAGACACTAAGCGAGCGCTAACTTAACCCCGCCCCATCCCCTCCATTCCACGAACTTTTGGACCTATATGTCTAAAAATTTAACTGAAAATTGTTTTTTTTTTAATTTTCTTCCAAGAGTAAGTCTTGTATATTCTAATATTCATGTCATAAAAAAAATGTTACGTACTTTAAGGAGTCTTTTTTATTTATTTATTTATTAAAGTTAACAAACAAACAACAATTATTTTATTTTATTTAACACTTTTTGACGGTCTGTATATATATACATATGTGCAAATTTATGTTAAAAAAACAGTAAAATTCACTAAATAATCGTAATTTTAAATGTTTTAATAAGTTTCGGTTTCGGCCGAAACAGAGAGCAAGGCCGAAAGTTCGGTTTCGGCTGAAAAATCAGTTTCAGTCGGACACTATTATTATTAATAATTGTTGTCGTTAGGCATTCGGGTAATCGAAAATCCGGATAATAGAATGTACGAAGAAAATCTGATTTTGTACATGTTTGCTGTATGCCTAATATCATGTAGTTAGGTGTTTATAAAAAATAAATATACTTATCAAAACAAAAATCAATGTTTATTCAGAAGTTACAAAATATGCAATTTATTATTTATGTACTTACTCATATTTTCTTAAATTAAAATAATTATGAAATCCAGTATGTATGTTACATGTGTATGTAATATAGTTTAATTTGTTTATAATATTTATGTATTTCAATTTGGGTTCAAATAGTTGATAATTGCCATTTGATAACAAAATACGTGATGAGTGAGAGCGGGCGCGTAATGCCAGTTCTAACATGTTTGCTTGCATTCATTCAATTTGTATGTGCAAGACTGCTATTGGTAGTGCGGATAATCGCGAATCCGTATAACTGAGGGCCGGATAATCGAGTTTCTACAGTATCCATAATGAAATTACATAGGTATATATACATACATAAATTACTATTTTACCTAACATTTAGCTTAAACTACATTAATCACTAATAAAAATCAGTGATTTTATCGATATAAAAAGATAATTTTATTTTGAAAATTCTTATCAAACTAGTTTTCATACACACCACAAAGAATTCTGAATCTAATATGTACCTGCATACATTTGGATCAAGGAAATCACACTGTATGGCTTCAATATTTGTGAGTTCCATTTCATCAATATTTTCTTTAAAGATTTTAAATACATCAGGATCAATGTCAACTGCAGTAACCATACCAGCGCCTAGAAGTGATGCACCAATAGCCCACACACCTGGTCCACATCCAGCATCTAATACTGAACAATTCTCTATGGATTCAAACTGTGTCTAAAAATAAAAACAAAAATATAACTTTAGTATCATTAATGGATAACTATAGACAGTAGTGTATGTGGGTGGTGTTATAATTACAAAACAGAATCATGTACAAGTGACTTTATCAAAAATACAATTTGTAAAAAAAAACTTACAATGCAGTGGTGAATATTTTACTACAAAGTTTGTGAATCTCATGTAAAACCAAGTAAGTTATTTTAGTTGGTGTTTATTCAAGCACCTATTGATATGTAATTACATATTATCTATCCATCAAAATTTATAGTGACCATATCAATGGTCACTAAAACGTTTATTTTGGTCATTATAAAAAAATATATATTATTTAATATTCATTGTTATTGATATATTAAACATCTTTATTTCTACAATCATTATTATGATTTGGCACTCACGCATCATAATTATGAAAAGATAATTTAATTACAAAGTAAATCTATAAAGTGCAAAGTATGTATTTTATTGGTAGATTATATTGCAATGTAATTTCTTCTTTGCAAAAATAATAGCGGAAAAACTAGAAATGGAATCCTATACCAATTTATCTTATAAGTGAGATATGAAAGTCAATGTCATTCCCATTTTGAAGAAAATAAATGGATGTGTAGTCTAAAAAAGAACAAGATTAATATTTTAGTTTAGTTACTTGTATAGTATAAAGAGCAGTCGCTGCAAGATGTGGTGGTGTCTCATATTGTTCAAGCTGTATTTTAGGATCAGAAAATCCACTCAGGTCTTCCAAATAACCCTGGAGAGTCTTCAGCTTCATTACAGCCGACATGGCTGAACTCACTTATTATCAAATCTTGGCAAAACAGGGAGTATTTGATTGCCAAATGATGAATCCTGTGATACAAAGTAGCCACAGGATGTGGCATTTGCGTGTTGAAGAGCCGCCCTATGACTTGTGTTTACAATATTTGCTTCAGGCAATTGAGGAAAACCCTACAACAGTAATAAACATATTCACATCATACTGTTCACAAAATATCATAAATAATTTAAGTGATATTATTAAATTTACACAGTACACACTATAAAAGATAAACATAGTACCTACAAAATTAAAATTGAACACTAGACAGGAAAAACGCATTAGTTCTTTAATTACAAAATTTATTACTTTTGTATTTATGAACCTAGAGTTGTTGTTTCTGGATATAATCCAAAAACTACAACTTTATAATTACAATTTTTATATTATTATTTATGCTTTAGAACATCATTATGATGTGTGTTAAATACAATATAAGGCACTGTTAAATTATCATCATCATCGGGTTGAGAGCCCTCAGTGCTCAACCACAGTCCGGGTAAAGTTGTCATAAGCCATCTGAGGCTAACAATTAAGACACGCACAAAAAAAACATCATCATCTCAGCTCATATACATCCCACTGTTGGGCTCAAGCCTCCTCCATACTGGAAGAGAAATTGACCTACTATACCACACTTATCAGACATGTTGGAATAGGGTTTAGTCTTGAGTTTTCCTTCTCTTGCATAGATGCTATGTGGATTTTTATATCCCTTAGTCGTCTCTTATGATCACCCACAGGTAAGATAGGGGGTGCTGAATAGCATTCTTACTCCATCACCACACAGAATATTAAATGCAACATAGAAAATGTGTAATAAAATTAGTTTCATCTGTCATATCATAATTATTAGAATATATTGTATACTTACAGCAGTTGCAGAGACAGGTGGTATAGAACACATAGGTAGCTGACTCACTGGATTGGGTTGTGTCAGTGTTATGGATGTAGCAGTCAGAGGAGCCACTGCACCCTGTTTTAAGAGCATCTGCTTTTTTAATTGCAGCTCCTCTAATATCTTTCTATTTGTTAATTCTGTAATAACAATTTATAAATAACTTTTATTAATATTTGTTTATGGAAATATTGAGACATGTAATTATAATCTCTGGAACCATAAATCAGATTAAAATATTCTTATGCATATTGTTTCAAATCGAATATTCTTTCTAATAGCTACATTGTCTGAGTGCTAATGTCTTTTGTACAAACCTCTAAGTTGACAATAAGCAATGATCCTTACATCTAATAGATTTACGCTAATTGTTACAGAACTTGTATCCGTGTAAAACTATGTCGACTACATTTGATTACTAAAGTTTATGGATACACGTTACATGAAAATATTACTATTGAAAATGGACAATGTATGGCTAATTTACCTATGCATATTTATACAACATAAATGTAAAATCAAAATAGTTTGTCTAACCTCTCTGTGCGTTAGGCTGTGGAAACGCCATCTAATATATAACTTTTTAAAATTCTAGTATCACGACATTAAAGCTCAGTCAGCAAGTTAAGTAAAAAAGAAGTACCCAGATAGTGATTATTATCTAATAATACATTTAACATTAATAAAATATAATATAAGAAACATTGAGCTCCACATAGGGATATACGATAAACGTAGTGTTTAATTTCTCTGTGGAAGTGTGGATTAGAGCTGTAGCAAACCGTATGTATTCGTTACTAAGTAACGGGTGCGCCATTTAGTACGAAGTAACGAAACGTTACTCACGAATCCATTTCGTTACTCGCATTTTTCGTTACCAGTGTAGGTGATACTGTTTTAATTCTCGCAAGTACCGTTGATGCCTACAACGAATCGTTTGCTGATTGTATGTTTTACGCATTCGCACGCTTATTCGGTTAATTTAAAGACATACAAACATTACAAAGAACAATGTTTTTTACTAAGTATAATTTGAAAATTCGTTGTCAAGTTTTAATAGTTCAATTGTAAATTTACACTTTAACTATTAAATGAAAATAATTTTAGAATAACTTTTTTATTATTTTCCTTTTATTTTATATAACATCTAATACTTATCTCTTTTAATTACTTATCTCTTAATTAATATTAGAAACTTCATTGGTGATAGTGTTAATTATTTTAATTTTTTTTCTTATCGTAATTAATTATAATAGTGTATGTTTCTTTGATGCAATAAATAAATAAGTCTGGTTCAAAATGCAGCTAAGTGAAAAATGTAGCTTAGCTTGGAACACATGTATAAGTATATTGTCTACAAACTATGAATGTTGCTAGTTGCTACGCCGGGACGTCATACTGTAAGTGTACGTAATACGATACGGTTCGTTGTTCTACCATAACAGCATATTATAAGATATCAGAAGTAACGGATAACGATAGTAACGAGTACTAATTGTTATAGTAACGAATACATACGGGTACGCTTTTTTTCGTTACTTTTACACCTCTAGTGTGGATATACATCGATGCATCGAAAACATCGATGTTTACAATGCGATACATCGAATCGATCCGATGTTTTGAAGAGCTATCGAAATACTCGATGTATCGATGTTTTTTCATAAAACATCGAAACGATGATAACCAGTAAATGCCACAAAAAAAGACCTTTTTTTTTTTAGAAATCTGTTTTATAAGGGACTGGGATAGGTATAAATGCCACAAAAATAGTCTTGGGTAGTTCGCGAACGACCTAGGTTTTTTTTTTTTTGTGTGTCTTAGTTGTTAGCCTCAGATGGCTATGACAACTTTACCCGGACTGCGGGTGAGCGTCTCAACCCGTAAAAGTTAAGTACGAATGCGGTCGGTCTGCCTAACGCCACAGATTTTCCGCAGAGGTCGCATTTCGACCGCATTAATTTTACTTTCATACTCTTTTCTGCATATCCAACTCTCGCTTCCATACAGTAATGTTGGGACAAGCACTGCGTTATGTATTGCTACACGTGCCTTCTGGCTGAGGTGGTGGCTGCCGAGAAGTTGCCCCAACGCTCCGTTCACTCTATTTCCCGCATTCACTCTTCGCTCTATATCAGTGGTGTACCTTCCATCTCGGCTAAATCCACATCCAAGATATACAAATTCATCCACTTGCTCTAGTATATCATTACCTATTGTTACTCTTACATCTGTTCTGGCTTCGTCTCTTTCAAAGACCATTATTTTGGTTTTGCTTACATTCACGCGTAGACCCCTTTTCTTACAATCTTCTGTGATTGTGGCGACTAGGGTCTGCAGGTCAGTCGCTGACTGTGCCAGCAGGACTGCATCATCTGCATAAAGCAGAGCAGTGACCACTGAGTCGCCCATCTGGACTCCCACATTCATATCGTTCAACCTTTGGAGACATTTATCCAGATATATGATAAACAGTCTGGCTGACAGAACGCACCCCTGCTTAACGCTGATATTGACGTCAAACCAAGGCGACATTCCATCATCCAGCCGCACACAGGCTTTACAGCCCATGTAACTGGACTGCACAGCCTGTAGCAGTTTACCGTTAATACCATACTGCGGTAAAATGTCCCAAAGTTCCTTTCGTACAACCGTGTCAAATGCTCTCTCCAGATCCACAAAACTGCAGAAAACCCTCTGATCTAGAGCCAGATGCTTCTCTACAATGTTGCGCAGAGAGGACACTTGATCCATGCATCCCCTTCCACTCCTGAAACCTCCTTGTGTCTAACACAGTAAACCATCGGACACCATCCTCATTCTCCTTTCAATAATTTTACCATACACTTTTGCTGCCAAACTGGTCAAGCTTATGGCTCTGTAATTTGCGCAGTCATAACGTGAACCCTTGTTTTTAAACAAAGGCACGATGACTGCTCTATTCCAGTCCCCGGGAACCATTCCCGAGCTCCAACATAAATTGAGGAGCAACAGGAACGCCTCCCAGACACAGGAGCCACCAAGCTTGATCATTTCGGCAGACACCATATCAATGCCCGCTGCCTTACCAGTTGATCTACTAGACCACATGCAACACCGGCGCCAACCCGAGTATCCGCATACATATCGTCAAAATATTCACTCCATCGGCTCAAACTTCTTATCGCCCATTCAACTTCATCCATACTGATGCCATCGGAGGACGCCGCTGTCGAATGTTGTTCTACTAAACCACATGCGACACCGGCGTCAACCGTAGCATCCGCATACATATCGCCAAAATATTCACTCCATCGGCTTAACACGTCTTGTGTTTGTGTAAGAATGTCTTCACCTTTAGACCTTATTTTATTCATTCTGAAGGCTGACCAACCACCCCGAGACTTCTTCACCTCCCTCCAAAAGAGTTTGGTGTTACTCTCGAAGTTTTTAGTCAGCCTATCTTCTGCACTCATACTTGCTCTATCACGTTTCTCTTTCACTAAGGCCTTGGTGTCATTCTTACATTGCTGATATATTTCTTTCTTCTGTTCAGTCATACTGTCATTCAGATTCAAAGAAGAGACATAGTCCAGCCACGCTTTCTTCTTTTGCTCTACGGAAGCTGCCACTGCCGCATCCCACATGCATCACCATTTGTTTTTCTATGCTTCTTTGAACTTCCACATACTTCTTTCGCTGTATCTACCATACTCTCCTTCAATACTCTCCAGCATTCTTCATTGTCCGATTGCGGCTGGCTTGCCATCGTCAGCCGTTCTCGGACACCCTCTGCATACTTTTCTCTTACACACTCTTCTTGCAACCTTTCAACCTTTATTCTTTCAAGCCCTCCGAAGTGGACACGCTCTCGCCAGTGCCTCCACTTTCTGAACAGACCACTTAATCTCGCAATAACGAGATAGTGGTCCGTATCGACTGTGGGGCCACTGTAGGCTCTTGCGTCCAATATTTTGCTTCGCAGGCGACTGTCTACCAAAATTAAATCTATTATACTTTTCTGTTCATTCCTTCTCCATGTATACATGTGGATGTCCTTATGTTGGAAAAATGTGTTTGACACAATAAGGTTTCTCTCCATGCATACATCCGCTATGAGCCTACCTGCGTCGTTCACTCTCTTATCACCAAATGGACCAAGTACGTCCTCATAGTCGGGACGCTTGGTCCCCACCCATCCATTCAAATCTCCGCATACAATCACGCGTTCACTGGTTTCTGCCATATCCAGAACTTCCCTAACATTATCCCAAAACTTCTCTAGGTCTGATGCCATCGAGGATCCTACGGGAGCATATGCTACAACCATGAATACCTTGGTGACACCTAGTTTTATACGGAACCAAAGAAGTCTGGGATCATACATTCCGTAATCCTTCACACCTGAAGCCAAGCGAGAGGACAACAGCACTCCTACCCCCATGCTGGCTCGATCGCTCTGTGGTACACCAGACCACAGAGCCATCTCGCCTCCAGGAAGATCGCAGGCGTCGCTGCCCCTTCGCTTGGTCTCTGTTACACAGAGCACGTCTAGTTGTTTGTCCGCCATGACGGATATCAGCTCATGCAACTTACCTTCCACACAACCGCTTACATTCCACGTGCCCACCCGGCACTCTGCTCTCCTTGACTCGCCTGACTGGGCAAGGCGTGATGGGTGGCGGCCCCTATCGCCGCAACTGCCTAAGTTCGTACCGACGGGGGCGGGTCGGTACGCGTCACCTCCGGGGGACGCCCTAACCCGCATTGCGGTACGCATATCGAGCCGGATTAGCAGTCTAATTAGACTGGCAGGGGACGCGAACGAGCACGCTCCGGACTATGCCCCCCAAAGAAAGAAAAGATTTTATGTGCCATAAATAAACGTGTGAAATATTCACGTAATATTTTGTACTTTTTAAATAAAAATAAACAGAACTTGCAATCATTATAAATATATTGTTTTCTTTATTTATTGATTTTACTAAATTATTTCAGAAAAAGAACTAATGAACTAATAGAGCGAAGTAGTTCGCTATTAGATTATGAACTAAATTGAGCGCTCTCAGTGGTGACCGACTAAGCCCAAGACTACACAAAAAGGACCTTTTTTTTTAGAAGTCAGTTTTATAAGGGATTGGAATAGGTATAAATGCCACAAAAAAGACCTTTACCTTTACACTACATTATCTGACGTGAATATTGTTTATTAATCTGTAAATACAGGTAAAGGGAACAAGGCTCATGCAGCCAAGTCTTGAATATTTTTTTACAAATTATCAGCTTCTTCAGCAGCTGATGGAATTAACTACTGCTTTATACAAAAAAAATACGATTTATTACTTCATTTAAAGTCATTGTCGGTCAGTAAGTGAATTCATCGCCCTCAACTGCGCCATGGCCACACTATTCATATTAACTACTGGGAAACGAAAATCAGCAGAATGAAATAAGTATCTGTTTCATAAAACACCTTTTATTTATTTTTAAATGGCTCAATGCCTTTTATCTTTCTTGTCTGAATGAAGTCCTTACCCATAATAGGTATATGTGGAGTGAAAAGGAAAAGGTTTGATAAGGAAAGAGAAAAAGTATTTCATAAAGAATCATCATCATCACCTGAACTCATATACGTCTTACTGCTGAGCTCAAGCTGGATGGCTTATATAACAGGCATTGGATTGACCTACTATACGTCCTACACGTGATGACGAATGATGAAAACCCTCAGCACTCACCTGTAAGCTGTGTAAGCTATCTGGGACTAACACATAAAACACAAAACAAAAAATACATACAATGAAACATAGAACCTCCTCCTTTTTGGAGTCGGTTAAAAAGAGACCTACTATGCCACGCTGGGCAGACGTATTGGGATAGTTTTATTTCGCGTACCCTTCCTTTTCTTGCATGAATAATAATAATTGACTTTATTTGATAGGACATTGTACCTATTTTGTAAAAATAGTAAGCATATTTTTTTAAAAAGTAAATTAAACCATTATAATCGATGCATTACCGACTTTATATAAAGGTATCAATAAAGGTGCTCAGTTCATGAAGTTAATAAATAATGGACTTTACTCATAAAATTTAAACGAGGCGCTTTACTGCAATTGAATAATCAATCTATGCATATAAAATTTTAATATTGCAGTCTTAATTCGCGAATGTCTCGTTACAATATAGATTTGGCGGCAATCTTTAATTTTATATCTAACCAGCTGAACTAAATTTTTACTTGACCCCTGTTAAGTACTTACTAGGTTAGTAAAGACTGCCCGAAGGTAGATGTGAAGGTCGATGGAAAAGATCTTCTCCAATTACCCCCACTCACACTAATATGTCACATAGTACTTATAATTACACTTCACTATACCTAAATACACCACATACCTTCCCCTATAGTTTATTTATTGTCCATTTTATTAATTACACATTAGTCCCTAATATTACTGATATACTATAATAATTGTCTTTAGTTATATTACACTTCTGTATCCATTTTATAATCGTTTCCCTTCATATGTTACCACCGCCTCTTGCGGTATTCCGAGAAGGTCACGTGTGTCACTATTTGGGCCTGGAGCCACATCTGACTCTCTACGGCGTAACTGATTCACATGTCTGGTTACCATTGGACCATTTTCCATTTTTACTAAGAAGCGTACTGGGCCTTTAATTCTAATTATTTCACCTTTAACCCACTTCTCCCCTCTGGAGTAGTTCCGTAGCCACACCTTGTCTTGTATACTGAATACTCTAACTGGTACTTCTCTATTTTTCTCAATTTGACTTTCTGCTTCAGTTTTGACAGAAAATGGATGAATCATATCAAACCGTGTTCTAAATCTTCGCCTGTTTAGCATCTCTGCAGGGGATTTCCCTGTAACGGTACTTGGAGCAATCCGTAAACCAAATAAGAGTCTCTGCAGTTTAACATTATTATCAACTCCAGGTAGGCTTCTTAATTTATTTTTCACTGTTTGAACTGTCCTCTCAGCCTGTCCATTTGTTGATGGACTGTAGGGTGGTGTAAAAATGTGTCTAATTCCATTACACCTCATAAAATCCCCAAATTCTTTGGATGTGAAAGCAGTGCCATTGTCTGAAACAAGCACTTCTGGCAAGCCTTGTTCTGCAAATATCTCTCGGAGAGCTTGAATTGCACACTGGCTAGATGATGATTTTACAACCTTCACCTCTGGCCACTTACGAGTATGGATCAATGACAATCAAATATATTTTCTGTCTAAATGGCCCTGCAAAATCTACATGTAAACGTTGCCAAGGATTTGATGGCGTGATCCATGAATGTGCTGTAGTTGCTGGCATACTTCTGTTTACTTGACAGTTGTCACACTTCGCAACCTGAGCTTCTATCTCATGATCCAAACCTGGCCACCAAAAATAGCTTCGTGCTATTGCTTTAGATATCACCACACCATCATGTGTTTCATGCAATGCTTCCAGCATATATTCACGCATTGGCGGCGGTATTACTACTCTACTTCCCCAAATGATACACTCATTACTAATAGATAATTCTTTTCTCTTCATCCAATAAATTTTTAAATTAGCTTCATCCACTCTTTCAGGCCATCTATGTAATATCCAGTACTTGACCTTAGATAAAACTTCATCTTCTCTTGTCTTTTTTGCAATATCTTTCGGTGAGTACTGCACTGCACTTGGTGTCTCTGACAATAATAATATATCTTCTATATCTTCAGTTATCGGATGCCAGTCCTCTGATTCTATAGGCCATCTACTGAGTGCATCAGCATTTCCAATACTGGAACCTTTTTTATAGATTAATTCATAATCATGAGAATTTATCTTCAAAGCCCACCGCATCATTCTAGGGGACAACACTTTGGGTATTGCTTTATTTGGGCTCAGTATTCCTAGGAGAGGCTTATGATCTGTGTATATTATAATATGTCTGCCATATACATATTGATTGAATTTATCTATTCCAAACATAATCGCTGCCGCCTCTTTATCAATCTGAGCATAGTTGCGTTCTGTTCTGGATAATGTTCTGGACCCCATAGCTATGGGTTTTTCTGAACCATCATCCATTATGTGAGCCAATACTGCCCCAACCCCATACTCACTTGCATCGCATGTTAAAGTTATCTTTCGATTATTATCAAAGTGTACTAGAGTTTGTTCATTTGATAACATCTTTTTTTGCCTTAGTGAATGCTTCCTCTTCATCATTTTTCCATATCCATTTCGCATTCTTGTCTAACAATCTGTGCAGTGGCTCCAACACTGTAGCCTTATCCTTTATAAAGCGTTCATAAAAATTCAGAAGGCCCAAGAATGCCTGAAGCTCCTTAACATTCTTTGGCTTTCTTGCATTGCTTATTAATTCCACTTTTTTTTTACTAGGATGTATGCCATGTTCATCTACTACATATCCCAGAAACTCTATTTTGTTTGTGGCAATCTCACATTTCTTTTTGTTTAATCGCAGTTCCACATTATATAGGCATTTCAGTACCTTCTCGAGTCTTTCATTATGTTCTTTGCTATCTCTACCACTAATCAAAATATCGTCTAACAGCACGGATACACCCTTTATTCCTGCCAGTGTTGTGGACATTAACCTTTGAAATATACCAGGGCATGCTTTCAAACCATAAGGTAATCTGTTCATTTTATACAATCCCTTTGGTGTGTTTATGGTCAATAGTCTTGCAGTTTCAGTAGCGACCTTCACTTGTGTGTACGCTTCCTTGAGGTCTAATTTTGAAAATATACGACCCCCTGCCACCTCTGACAATGACTCATTGATTGTCGGTTGTGGATAGGTGTCTGTGTCGGTTGCCAGATTTACCGTCAATCGGTAGTCACCACATAATCTTATGCTACCATTTGGCTTTTTTACTGGAACCACTGGTGTGGCCCAGTCTGAATATGGTACTGGTTCTATTACTCCTGTACGCACCAACCTGTCAATCTCATCACACACTTTATCTCGTATAGCAAATGGGACAGGGCGACTCCTCATGAATCTTGGCTGTGCCCCAGGTTTGCAATTTATAACAACATCAGGTCCTTTATATTCACCTAGTCCTTCCTTAAATACTTCTTCATATTTGTTCATTACATCTATAAGAGATTCTTTATTATTTTCTTTAATTGAATTTATTCCTTCCACTGATATCCCTAATGGCTCAAACCAGTTTCTACCTAACAGATTTCCTTTTCCTTTTCCTATCAAGAGAGGTAGATATCCTTTAAAGCTTTTGTATTCTATAAAAACTTGTATCCTACCATGTAGATGTACCTTATTATGTGTCCAGGTCTGCAAGTTCAACTCACTTCTCTCAATCTTAGGTAACCCGTTTGGCCATATTTCATGGGCCTGTTCAATGGACATTATTGAGTATGAGCAACCAGAGTCAACTTCAAAAAATACAGGTTTTTTATTTAACTGTAATTTTGTATACACTGGAGGTTCACGGTAAACTCCAACTCCTCCCATACAATACAAACCATTCATAAATTCTTCTGTTATCTCTTGTACATGTTCCTGTGGCATCTTTTTTATTTTATTACACATTTTTGCTATGTGGCCTAGTTTCTTGCACGCATTACATTTAGCTTTAATAAATTTACATTTGTGATACAAGTGGCTCCCTCCACATCTATAGCAATATAATTTTCTTTGCTTATTCACTTCTATAGCGTTAACTTCCATTGGTTCTTCTTCTACTCTGCTTGAACACGCTTGTGGAGTACATATGTCATTAGTATATTTATAATTTTCAAGTTTAGTGGGTATATTTATAACTTTCATGTCTTCTTCCCTTTTTTCCGTTTGTAGTGCCATCTCCACTGCTGTTTCATATGTAAGATTTGCCTTCTTTAATAAATTCTCTTGTAACTTAGGATTATTCACTCCACATACTAATCTATCTCGTAATGTTCTTTCTAGATCCAGAAAATTACAATACCTGGTCATCCTCCTCAATGCCGCAATGTAATCCTGCATAGATTCTTCCTTAACTTGATTATATATATGGATATATTTTTATAGGATATAGGATTATATATGGAATTTATATGATTCTACTATTTCATTTGGTCGCGGTCTAAAATGATTTTTCAACTGTTCTACTATATCAACTAGAGTTACTTGGCTTAGAGACTTTGGGAAAATTAATGTTTTTACTAACTGATACAAATCATCCCCACATGACGCGAAAAATATGGCTTTTGTTTAGTTAATTCACTCACACCATGAGCTTCTAAAAAAAATCCGAATCTTTCAGAATAAGACTCCCAATCACCATTATTTATATTAAATGTTTCAAATCTAATATCAGCCATCATGTAACACACTTTATTACTCAATTTCACTGTAAATTACACTTAAATAACGATTTTTTCCGCATTCGCCACTGTTAAGTACTTACTAGGTTAGTAAAGACTGCCCGAAGGTAGATGGAAAAGATCTTCTCCAATTACCCCCACTCACACTAATATGTCACATAGTACTTATAATTACACTTCACTATACCTAAATACACCACAACCCCTAAATACAGAGAAGTTTTGTTTATATCATTTAGGTAAAATAATATTTACACTTTTCTTTCATTTTCGGTCGATGAAAACAGTGCGTACCTATCGAGAAGAACGAAACAAAAATCAATTTTATATAAAAGCATTTATTTTAAAACAATGTAGGTAATAATATACTTTCTGATTCTTGGCAAAACAGTCTCACATAAGCAAGTCAACATTTGGCCTCTCTTAAGAATAAACATAAGACTAACATGCGCTGCCATAACTCACAAATGAATAAACTGAAACATCAGATAAATAATATAAAGGTCAAATAAAAAATTACTTTCGTACATCTACATTGCAGTTAGCATTGCATCTCGATTGAGCAATCTTAGATTAATTTGTTTATTAACGTAAATTATTCTAAATAAAAGGGAACATTAACATTACTAGAATTGACTCACAATATTAGCATATATAAAAAAAACCATCTACTGTACCTAATTAACAGTTTTCACAGACGCAGACATTACAGTCCACAATGAGTTTGTGGTTCAGTATTCATAAACATTTGATAATAAATGCACAACAAAAATATAATTTAAGTTGCCTTTGTCTTTTATGATTATAAAAATATACAACAATTTAGAAATAATTATAACAGTTTTCTTGTATAAAGAATTTGGAATAATATTGCACAAGCTCAAAGCTAAATTATTATGTGCATTTCATAAATACTATAAATATAACAACAAACCAACACAACAACACTTCATAATATTCTAAGAAATTAGATTGTATGACTCGTCTTTTAATGACACTTTATTTTTTTATTATCGACAACTACAATTCAGAACGTGATATGTCACTTCATATATATTAGTTTAAAAATTTAGCCCAAGGATCCTAATTGGCCAATTACTAAACGGGACACATTAACACAAAGGCTTGGTGGAAAATTAGGACTATGTTTAAATAAAATTCAGCCACTCCTACACCTATGTGGATGTGTATCTATAACTAATCTAACTAATAGAAAAAATAATATCACAGACAACGTGTCGATTTTATAAAAAGTGCGAATTTTCTACATCTAAAGTGTGTACCTATTATCTAATATGCCAAAATTTTTAAAAGGTACATAACAAATCGGACCGAGAAGTAGATAAAAATAGTTCTGATCATAGTTGTCGAATCCAATATTAAAATTTACAATGTGGTCAAATTTTACAACGAAGGACAGATTTCTTATAAAGCGTCGCAAAACCCGACTAATGAATTATCACCACCGCCCTACACTATTAACATGGAACGATACATCTACGAAAATTTAGTTAGGAAATTTAATTTCCATTATATTATATTATTCTAAATCCTACAACTAAGAACCGTTTTACCGCAAGAACAAAGCGACCACATTGTCCCTCATCGCCACCACCGAGTGTTGGTTTGTTAGGAAATATTTTCACAGCACAGGAACAAACACATTCTGGACTAAATAAAATCTGAAAAATGATAACAACATTTGTTTTTTATAGACTAGCATGTAATTTTGGCACAATGCTGTGTCCTTTCAGAGCACAGTGGCATCGATGTTGTTCTCTTTATATACAAAAGTTTATATATATATATATATTTATATAATATGTTCAGTGAAAACTAAGGGCAACTCAGTCGATATTGGCTAAAGTAGTATGAAGCGATCGGACCGTTGAGGACCGAACGCATTTACACACGTTTAGCACTCATTAGGGTTTCACAAAGGTTCTAAGTAACAGGATCTATACTATTTTGGTGTCGACTATTACCTAATCATTTAATAGCAAGCAAAGGAAACGTAAATAACTTTTAATAATAGTTGTGCCCAATGTGTCATGTTCGATGTATAGTTTTTAAAATTTATTTCATGAAACCCTAAATAATAGCGAACGACCGTCATCGTTCAAACGATACGTACAGCTGCCATTACAATCATAAAATGCAAAATAATGTATATTAAAAATTTAGTACAAAATTATCGTAAATAATTTTTAAAAACTTATTTGAGTAAATAAATTCTCTTGTTCCATTGCTCTTTCAGTGCTATAAGGAGCAGAGTGTAGAATCATCTGTGTCCACGGCGACGGATGCATATGCACTTTATAGACATTACCCTGTCATATTATGATGGAATTTACGTCCGATTATGTTGGAGTACCGTTTACAGAAAATAATAACTTTATATATATAACTATGTATATCAAAACTATTCTATAGCATAGATACAAGTTGAGAGTATTTCAGTGGTTAAGTTGTTTATACACTCTAGCTCAATGAGTATTATACACCAACAACACTCTTATATCCAAACAACAGTACATACCTAACACTTTCCCTGTATAAATATATTATAGTCTTGTAAAAGAAACCATCAAAACCTCATAGGTCATTAACACTACGTGAGAAATTACACAAGAGCATTAGGATACAATATATTGCTACCAGTTAACTTATCATTTGGCACTAAATTAACGTATTGCATCTCGAGCATTCGTCATAATAATAATATATATTTGCAAATTCTTTTTAATTAACTCTCAATTTATCACGTCTAAATTACAATTATATATTTTTTTATTAATTATATTTTTCTAATGATATAATTTATTGGGCCAAATAGTTTTCATGTCCTATTGAATGTGTCTTATGAAATAAAAAAAAAAGAAACACATATTTCATATTACATTGAGCAAACTTACAATTCCCTTATCACTTGATTTTTTTTAAAAAATAAAAGTGTTTTCATTAGCGGGAATGTATGCTATTTACCAAACATTAAAAAAAAAACACGAAATTAAATAAGACAAGACGCGTTCTCGGCAAGTAAAATTTGGCAAAATTGAGCATTAAGACTTTCAATTGGCATCGTAAAATATTACATATTAGTAAAATTTTACTACGTAGCACTGCGTGACTACATTACATATCCTAACTCTGGTAACTGTAACTTATACATAGGTACACTCAAATCTCTTACAGTTTGCATGCTAATGATGTGCAAATAGTGTACTGTACACGATTCAAATCACAAAAACGGGCGATAGATTTGTACATAGTCAACATAGCACAGTAACTTTGGGGCATTCAAAGTGTTTGAATGTTAACGAACGCCTTATGTACCCTAACTTATTTTCAACGGGTTATGGTTAAACCGCAATCCAATCGGTGTTTTATGGCGTTATGAAGGTACCAAAACCCGCCGTGCGACCTATCCTCGCCTTTTGAGCGGACCACTAGTACAATTATACTTCAACTTCAGTGACCCGCATAGCGGAACGGCGCCTTCATCGCACGAATACGTTTTTAACCAGCTGAAAACGGGGACTCCTTGGCAATATATAAAATTACAAATAGTATCTCATTGTTATATTATATTGATAAGAGAGCCATTGAGCCCCCAAGTGCCATACACCGTGTAACAAGCCCGTTTCTATGATGCGAACTTATAATATATTTTCCATAGTTCGTACAAGATGTACAAAATAGTGAAAAAACTAAGTTATACAAATTGATATGACGTAAATGTGAGACTATATAATTATTGAGAATTTATTTATTTGTTCAAAAGAACTCTTATAAATGACCGTGGACTTCTCAAGAGATCTTTCCAATTTACTAACTACATTTATAACAACATGGTTAAAATAGTATTTTAAAAAATGAAATAAATCGTTCATTATCAAATAATAGTTATTGCTTCATTTTGATATGATATTATAACACCTGTGTGCGCAGATGCGTATATAGGGGGGGCCGCTTAGCACTCGAATTGACGTCTCGGATGCGCTTGGCGCGACTAACGCGGGTGAGTGACTTGAGTGAGCTCGGCCACCAGACGGCGCGAGATGTGTCCACACACACACACGCCGGTTACTAATCCACCACGTCGTCATATTATACAAACAATCTGTACAATAATGTAATTACGTTATAACTCTTAATGTATATTTTAAAAATATGACTGCTTTTATATCCATCATGATCACAGCTCTCCATAGACTTTACAATATCCAAACCTTGACACTCCAAAATAAATTCATTTATTATCATTTACATTACACCTATAAAACGAAATGACTATAATATCTATAAGATAGCTCTAAAATTATGCCATTTTTTTTTGATATATTTACTTTGCAATTGCAACGGTCCCTCGTACAGCACTTAAATGCTTCGTATAAAATTTTTTAACGTAACGTTGAAAATGACTCGATTTATATTAAAATAATAAAAAGTAAAGAAAGCATTATAACAACTGACTGATGTATATAAAAAATTTAGAAATAAAAGCGGCAGTGTTCGCGAAAATTCGTGCAATAGAATCTAACTACAAAAACATGTTTTAGGAACCTGGTAAATTATTGCTAGAGCTTCGGGCACGACTCCACTCCCCTTCCTTACAAACGACAATGTATCCCCGGCGCGGCCGGCGGATACATAACGAGATAAAATCTTATCAGTAGCCAATAGAAAAATATCACCTAAATAAATATGAATATTTTACACGGGCAACTCGCCGCCGTCGTTCGTCGTCGCGACGCCGCGCAAATAAATATAAATCTTTTCAAACGACCGACGGGAGCCCGTCCGCTGCTCTGGATGGAGTTCGCAGACGTGGCTCACAGTGACGACAATATTTTCTCTTCTTTTTTGGTAAAAAATAACAAGATTATGAAATTGATATGCAACAGGGTCGCGCCGGCCATCACTGCGCCTCGCCTTCAGCCTCGTCCGGACCCGCGCCCGCTCCGCTCGAGCGGGTATAGTCACCCCCGCTCCCGCCGCCCGCGCTCACTGCGCCTGGACCCTTAGAAGCCTCACTGTATAAACATAAATTACAATATTAACAACAGGTGTATAAAAATGAGTAAAAAAACATAATTATAATGCTTTTTTTTAATACTTTAATGATAGAAGAATTCCCTGTATGGCGATGAGTTAAAAGTAAATTCGCAAAATGGATTGATTTTCTGATGGAAGAAAGGTTTTTTATAATAAATTCCTTCTTCTAAAAGCAGCCACAAAATAAATAGATTTGATTTAGCCACGATAATACAAAATAAGAGATACGACTACACTTGTAAAATAACATGTCAGCTCATATATGTCCCACTGTTAGGCTCGAGCCTCCTCCGTAATAGAAGGGAAATTGACCTACTATACCACGCTGGTCAGACGTGTTGGCATAGAATTTTGTTTCGAGTATGTATTTATTTTCTTGCATAGATGTTATATGTGTTTTATATTCTTTAGTCGTCTCTTATGGTCACCCACGGGTAAGATAGGGGGTGGTGAATTGTATTCTTACTTTGTCGCCGCACGGATTGTAAAATATAAATGTGAGCTACTAACAGTGTGGTCAAATTGACTGTATACAGATTATATAATGAACGTTTGTAACAAAGTCTAGATAACTTACTAATTATTTAAAAATAATAATAGTTTATTGACAAAACAAAATATACATGAGATATACCAAATTTCTGGTCCCTACACTCGCATAGTTATGCTGTATTTCAGAGATTCTCACTTATGCAATTAAATTACATTAGTTTATTATTACATTATTTAGGAAAGTTAATATTTAATTTGAGGGTATTTTTATGTATAATTGAGCCTTTAAAACTTTTATTCAACATAGCAACTGATATATCACTGCCTCCATCGAAGAGACCAGTAAAAGTATTGGTCGCCATTTTATTGACTCGGTATTTATTAAATACACCAAAAAATATTCAGCATGTTTTGTGTTGTTTTAAGATAGCACCCCTTGTAGTTCTACTATATGCATATAAATCCTATAATTCAAAATCTTAACCTTAACTGCCCACTTTTTTGGTTTGTTTTCAATGTGGTGACGGAATAAGAATACAATTCATCACCCCCTATCTTGTGTGAGTGTCGTAAGAAACGACTAAGGGGCACCTATGCAAGTGAAGGAAAACTTAATATCAAACTCTAAACCAAACCGTCTGACCAGAGTAGCATAGTAGGTAATTTTGCCGCCTATTATGGAGGTGGTTGAGCCCAGGAATAGACAGCTGCTTGCCTGACGTCGACCCTCCTTGGTAATGTAATTATTGACCAGACGGTATCAAATGGAGTTAGTTCAGTTCGATGTAAAGCTCTTAGTCGTATTTTACGATATCCACAATCAATATAAGTTCGGTAGTTACACAGCGAAAACATAAAATTTCGTAACACTGAATAAAAAGATAAAACTGATAGTAGTCACTATAATTACCTATTAATAATTCATGGATGACTTTGCAGATTTTAATTTTTCTTACAAAGCCATAGTATGTAGATACTTCACAATACGTGGTCGATGGATATTCTATATTTTTAAATTGATAATGGACAGGAAAATTTAGTTTAATCGTAGCGCATATTCAATTTTTTTATTTTGTAGTTTATGGTACTGGACACAGCCTTCCGTTCCGTCAGCGCATATCCTGACTAATATTAATAATGCAAATGCGAGTTCACTTCGCAAATGCGTTTTAATAAACAGCCTAGCATTTAAAATGCTAAATCAACCAAAGGTAATCAACAATTTGGAATTATAAACTAAACACATTGATGGGTAGTAAATACAATAAACCATCGTGTATAATTACGAGCAAATACCGTTCCCTATGAGTGTATGAAAAATATGTTTTCTAAAACATCTTTACGTCTACGTAAAGATTTTTTTCTTCTTCTCATATATAGGTCCTGTTGTTGTAGGCGCCTGGAGAAGGCTGAGAGGGAAATTTATCTAATATATCACGCAGATCAGATGGGTTGTGATATTGATTGAATATTTTCTAATGGTACGCTGTTGACAGTTTTTAAACTGCGACCATAAATGAATCAGGTCGCCCAAGTACCGTGTAGTAGTAATGTGCTTCATCGGTAAGCGAGAGATGAAAGCCTCGTAAACTCCACCTTACAGTGGGCAATGATCTGGAAATTTCTTTAGTATTAAAGAGGGCAACGAGTGGCAATTGCCACTTACCATCCGATAGAGTCACTTGCTCGCCTATCACCGAAGATAACAAATATGAAAAAAGCATACACAACTAAAAACTTCATAGTCATTCGACATTTCTTTTTGTTAGGCTTGACGCCTACGATTGTAACTGCTCATCAAAGTGTTCAAGTGTACTTTGATGTCGATTTTTGTACACTTACTAGTTAGAGTAGGAAGAGCGTGCGCTGCCGCCGGGTGCGTCGATGTCGCACGGCGGAGGTCGCGCTGCAGCACTCAGCAGGTAATTAGTGGAATCACTGAAACAGTTCGACAACCTGCTACAAATTGTATTACTGCCTCGAGTCACGTCGTATAAAACTATACAATAACCTACATTACATGGAGGACATATTTACGAAGTTGTAACTTTAAGACCGGTCCTAGTATATAGTTATATAGATTTCTGACAGCAAAAGCTTTCAGAAGTAATAGTAAATCTCTTATTTTTTATTTATATACAGTCCAATTTTAAATATAATATTAATTTTGCTAATATATGTTTGATTTGGAAGGGGCCGAATTGCAAATGATAATCTAAATTAAAAGTTACAGACATTTACATCGTTGCAAGAGATTTTTACGAAAGTTGGCATAAATGTATAAAATTTCCATATTAAAATATGCATAGCAAATGTATTTTTATTCCACATTTTTAATACAGTTAATATAATTGATTTATAGAATGTTTCCTTCATAAGACACATTTTTTCTACACCATAAAAATTTTACTGTACGTTCAAAAACAGTAGACACAGTCTTGAGAAATTTGTAAAGACTCAAGAACTCGTCTTAAATACGTAATTCTTTTAAATAAATTAGAAATAATTGATTATTATCAGCGATCACGATTGATGTTGATTTTTTTTCCAGAAAGGCATTATCGCCTACTTTGAAAAAATAAAGGGTTATAAGGCATTGTATTCTAATCTGACACCAGACGAGGAGCATGGTACTGTTATAATATTATGAAATACTAATATGCTAGTATAGACATTCATATCAAGATATAAAAGGTTAGTCATCTGAGGAGGTCATTGGAGTCCTATCTCATAGTTTTCAACCTTATTTACCCAAAAGTCCACAATGAAAATATTATTTTCTTCTAGCTAGGGGCAGCTTATAAAGGATTTTTTTTAACAACCATCCTAACTCTAATTGCCGACAAATGAGTATTATATACATAGGTCAAGCTAGAAATATAATGTAAATATAATATGTGAGCTATATACATCCACCTAATTGCCCATGATGGCTTAAAAGCTAGAGAACGCCGTCGTCATCCATTTAAAAATAAACTCATGACCATAAACCGTACCATAAACAAATAGTACCTACAAAATAATATAGTATATCGTTATAGGTATATTTATAATATATTTTTTGTAATTTAGAATAACATGATTACCCTAATTGTATATTAACCATATGATTCATCTAAGTTCAAGGTCTGTCTAAAAGTTTGGTAAAGATTGTTTTTAGCAAGAAGTCTGGCCATTGTAAATACCATTTTGTTAGCAGTATTATACATTCTTGATTTAATCTATATAAATAATATGTATATGAAATTAGAATCACGACATTTTGACTATATTTTACTCTTGTAATGTAGAGACTCACTAAAAAAGGATTTTTTTATAAATTTCAACCTCAAAGTGGGTGGCGTGCAATGGCAAAATTTACATTGATGGAAAAAATATTCTTACTTTTTTTCAAAGTAAAGATTGTTTTTAGCAAGAAGTCTGGCCATTGTAAATACCATTTTGTTAGCAGTATTATACATTCTTGATTTAATCTATATAAATAATATATGAAATTAGAATCACGACATTTTGACTATATTTTACTCTTGTACTGTAGAGACTCACTAAAAAAGGATTTTATAAATTTCAACCTCAAAGTGGGTGGCGTGCAATGGCAATATTTACATTGATGGAAAAAATATTCTTACTTTTCTTCAAATTAATCACAAATACGCTTCGGCAAATATACGAGATTCAACACTTGGTAATTTTCACTGAGGGTGTAAAATAGGGGATTACATTTCGCTGTGAAATTTTATTTCATCTCTTATTTTATTAAAAATTAGCACAAATAGGTACTAAACCGCATCTTATATTTGAGATGTAGAAACTCACAAAAAATAAATATTCTGGAAATTAGCTTCTCAAGACTCCCGATAGGGAGAAGTAATATTTTTACTAATCCCTATTGAGTGTATAGAGTAGAATTTGCATTAATATTTTTCACCCTACACTGCAAATAATGAAAATCTTATTATTTAACGGGGATATCACACATGACTTCTACGCGAACGAAGTCGCGAACAAAAACTAGTTCAGTATAAAGAACATACGTATATAGAAAAATAAAGTATATTCTTATCTAATTTAAATAACACTAAATGTGTCGAATCGATCATTCAGACACTGTGTATTAATTAATACAGTATAACAGTAAACGAGAATATTTGGAATAAAAAATTGGGATACTAAAAAAAAAAAACCTTATCCATACAAAGCAAATGTCATGAACGGGCGACCTACGACAGGCACGAGTACTTTAGATACCGTCGTTTACATGACAGTATCAATATCATTTAAAAACACCCAAAACTTTTATACAAATAAAGACACCAAGTGCAAAAAATGTGGATAACCTTTTTTTAATTAGCTACACATCATCATTATCCTGCTCTTAGGATAAGACGCTTGTCCCAATTATTTGAGGACGACGCAATAAGTACTCCTACACCATACGGTATATTGCAAAAAGTTATAGACAATAGTTTTATGACAGGCCACCGTCTTGACGTCTACCCTCCTTGGGAATGTAATCATTCAACAGATAGCATCAGATGTAGTTTGCCCAGGTCGATATAAAACTGCCACCGATGACAAAGATCGGGTACCGGTGGCCCGCTCGCACGGCGAAGAGAGGTGTTTGCCGGGTGGGTCTATGGGGTTGCGCGCCGCCTCTTCCGTCACCCCGGACCGATTTGGCGGGGCGCGACCATGTCCATAGTCCACCGCAAAAAAAAAACATAAAAAAAGTCGATATAAAACTCTTAGTCGTCTTTTACGACATCCACGAGCAAAGTAAGGATTGGAAATATTCGTTCGTCGCTACCCCATAAGTACAACTCAAGTTATTATTCTTTTAAAGAACATTTATTACTTCCAAGTCCAAAAGTATTTTATCTTTCCATCTGGCACCAACCATACACATAAGTATATTTTGATAAAAACCGATTGGATGGTTTAGGAAAATGTGTAAACAAACGTGACACGTTAAATTTTACGTAATTACGATATAGCAATATAACTTTAACCTACAAATCTGACTTAATTTATTGTCTTGTAATATTAGTCTTAAAATCATGGCAATGGTACAACATAAACAATACTAAATTGTGGCACAACATAAACAATTCTAAATTATGGTGACCATAAATAATTCTAAATTTAAATTATACAATATGATGCAATTCGTTTTTTTTAAATTACTTGATGCAATATGTCCTTTTTCCAAGAAAATTACAAAATGTTGCCTTAAATTAGTTGATGCAATATGTCCTTTTTCCATGAAAATTACAAAATGTTGCCTTAAATTAGTTGATGCAATATGTCCTTTTTCCATAAAAATTACAAAATGTTGCCTGTCTAACGTCATCAATCCTACTTGGGAACGTAATGGTTGACTAGAAAGTATTAGATAATACATACACAAGTAATGTAGGGGTTGGTAGTATTCGTAGCCGCTACTGCACAACAATTAGGTAGGTACTGTTGTACTATATTCTTCTTTCTGTGTGGTGACGGAGTAAGGATACAATCCACCACCATTTACCTTATCCGTGAGTGTCGTAAAAGACTACTGCGGGATATAATATGCAAATAACGTTTATGCAAGATCAACCCGATTCATCAGCGTGGTATATATTAGGTGAATTTCCCTTCTAATATGGAGGAGGCTAGAGTGGGACATACACGAGCTAAGATGATGATAATGATAACATTTATGGAAGAGAGGGTAACCTTGAAAAAAATCCTTATACCAGGCAGCCTGACCAGTTGGACGAATATGAGCTAAGATGATGATATTATGTTCTAAACTATTTACTACTAAATTAGGTTTATTAAGCATTTCCCCACGTCATCCGTTCCGTCCGGGGCGATGGAAGGTCGGCGCGTGGCCCCATAACCCATCATATCCCTCCCCATCGCCATTGGGCCGGCCACTGGTACCGCTTTCTTGACATCCGTGGCCATCCCGGCGGGAGCTTTTCACCTGCTACACTTTCAATATATGATGTGAAAAGATTAGACGTAGCTGGGATTTATTAAACCAATTTGCAACATCCATTGGAAATCTGTTCTAATTACAAATTCAGTCATACTGTTCATTTCTCACTTTTACAATCGGTCTTTAACTACGTCATTTATCAGTTATATTGAGATATTATTTCGAGTTGTATGACCAAAATTAGAATAATTTAAAATATATGTCCAATGTACCTATTGCGTATAGTATACTCTACTCATATCTTTTATTTATTTATTTTCATTAATTTGACATGTACACATATTACAGTAGTAACTAGTTATGAACCACTCATGGCGATAACGATGGCACACATGGTAAGCTTGATAACCTTTAAACTTGTCATTTCAACATAATCAACACGAAAGCAGTTTTATCGTTCATTCTAGATACCTACAATATCGTATAGGTCAATATACCAATCTTACGGTTTTTTTTTGCGTGAATATTGTACTTATTAAGTTGGCAAATGATACAATTGTCTAATATTATAATATCATAATATTGTCTTATAGAGAGAACGCTATAAAGAGCAGTCCTGTGCCGTCTGCATACAACTGGTCCCTACGACTCTCATTAAGACCTTGTGAGGTAGTTTATCAGAAAGCGCCCGAAGTTTTCGCCATCAACGGTTCTGTTCGCCTGGTCATATGGCGGAGCATTGCTATTTCAGCATGTTTTTTTTTGCGGTGGGCTATGGTGTAGTCGCGCACCGCCAATTCGGTCCGAGGCGACGGATGAGACGGCGCGCGACCCCATAGACCCACCCTGCAATGCGCCTCTCTTCGCCGTGCGAGCGGACCACCGGAACCCGATCTTTGTCTTCGGTGGCCATTTTAGCATGCTTCGAGGTGTGTCGGTCACATTCGTTTTACAGATTTCCGTATTACGGATTTTATCATGTAAAGAAATGCCGAAAATAGCCTTATCTTTAGAAGAATTTGTTCATTTATAGCTTTTCGGATTTTATCCATGCGGTAGTGGGTGAGAAGGAAATCTCGAAATTAAAACCCTTTACCAGCCCGTCTGACCAGCGTGATCTAGTAGGTCAATTTCCCTCGTATTGTGGAGGAGGCTCCAGTAGTGGGATGTATATGGTTAGAGATGATGATGATACATCTGTGTCCAATCTGTCCATAGCACACTCTAGGACTTTTAAGCTTAATTAAGAGGCAATATTTAGAGACTGCTTGTAACACACTTGGCATAAACACTAAGGGCTGGATATTGGACGAGAACATCCTATTATGTCTCGTGAGCCAGTTGGATTTGTGGACTGACATTTTAGTTGAAGTTTGCGTACTTTGATACTGTTTTAGGATAATTTAAATTCTCATCTCTCTGACCTGATGATCTCTTATGACCTGTTGCCATAATTTACCGGCGAATTATAACAATATGATAATCACTAATAAATACTAGTAATGTCTTTCGTATTTCTATTGTTTTATTAATGACGACGTCGAGATATTGATAAAAACACAAATTAATAATATGTGAATTAATGAAAACAGACGTGTTTTTGTGAACACATAGTCGTCACCTTCGACACTATCGAGAAAGGACACTTTACATTCATAATCAACACAGATGACGAGCATTTAAAATTCTTATAAACATCTTCTAATCAGGGTCTAACAAAAAAAAATAGGGTAGTCTCATAAAAAATCCAATAGATATTCTTCATCAATTAAAATAATATTATTTCAGTTGACCGTAACTTATCATTATCATAAAATAATGTTTAATGTAATGATATTGTAGTTTCAATTAACTTTTAATTTTGTATGAATGATAAATATTATATTATACCTATTTACAAACTCGACCCGCTGCTTCATGCGTTTGCAAATGTGAAGACAAAAAAATTCCAGAGTATAATCTTTTGTAGTAATGATGTAAGAATATAATATTCACTAAACTTCCGCGGATAACATAAAAATCGATTACGAAATGTAAGCAAATAATATCACTCCAAGATAAGAAAAACTGGAAATAAGAACTTGTATCAACCCCAGTCGAGCAACGTGGTGTAAGTAACTAATTTTCCTCGTCTGGAATAAGCTTGTGCCTAACAGTGGAATATAGACTGAAAATTAGAAACAGAAAAGGTTCCGCGAATTCCCCTTCATTAGAATATTATTGTAGATTCATTAGCCTAACCATAGTGACATTTTCTAACAGCTTTGTTCTTCATCTCAGCTCATATAGACCTCACAGCAGCTCCATCTTGGGAGGAAAATTGACCAACTATACTATATTGGAAAGACGAAGTCGTGATAGGGTTTTAAATTGAGTTTTCCATCTCTTTTAATGACTCTAATTTCCTTGATACCTGTATGCAATGGAAGAAACGATCTACTCATTGTTTTTGGTACGACAATACACGGAATCAAAAAAATCTTGTTTTTCCAGCCCATATACGTCTTACTATTGGACTAGGGCCTCCTCCAAAATGGAAAGGAAATTGAAGCCACTATACCTCGCTGGTCAGACTGGTTGGCATAGGGTTATATGAAGAATTTTACTTCAACATCATCAGCTCATATATGCCCCACTGTTGGGCTCAAGCCTCCTCCATAAACGGAAGGAAACTGACCTAATATATCACGCTGTTCAGACGTGTTGGCGTAGGTTTTTGTTTTGAGTTTTCGTTTTTTATAGATGTTTATATGCGTTGCGATCACCCACGGGTAAGATATAGGAGTGGTGAATTGTATTCTTACTCCGTCACCACACTCCAAATTTAAGTTCCGTTGCTTGATCAAGGCTCGTATTCGTCTTTTACAACATTCATCGTCATCATTATCATCATCAGCCAGAATAGATAATTTGAAAAGATATCAGATACCTTTATCATTACGGAAGATCTCATATACTTATTTTTACTGATACTTAAGGAAATTTTTAGGGCTTCATTATAGCCCAATCAAGATAGCATCATTGGATTATTATTCTTAGTAATGCTACATTTCACTGTAAGATATGTATCTATATTTTGTCCATCCAACTTCAGAAACACTAGTGATTAATTAGTGATCCAATAGTTCTGTGGTTTATTATCATTAATTTATTTGGTATATCAACAGTTGTTTACACAAATTCCTACCAATAAACATATTAAAATATAAACAACAGCGTAATATCTAATTAAAGGTAAAACGCACAGTAAAACGGTTTTTTGAACATACACACTGTTAAAAATTTCTGCAATTTTTTTACAAAAAACGTTGGAAGTTTTTACGCACAACAAGAAAGTAATACTATAATTCCGTTTTGTAAATTTACTATACAATACGTGTAGGCTTATTACAAAAATACATACAATGAAACATAGAACCTCCTCCTTTTTGAAGTCGGTTAAAAAGATTCTAAAATTACAACTCACTATAGTTTCTTTCATTCCTTCACATGTCTTGTAATTTTACTCGAATTGTATTATGTTTTGTATTAGTATATGTTGATTTGGAATTCTGCTCTTATTTGTTTTATAAAACAGTTGTAATTTTACAAAAAAAATTAACAGTGTAGAAACAAAGCTATTGAAATTCTATCCCGAAGCCTTTTCAAGCGTCATGTCGATGTCGTAAATAATATAGAAACTCTTATCATTCCCCTACTCTTATGGCAATTACTTGGGGTTAATACAATATGTATTCTTCTTTCATAGCACATATTGTAGAAGTTATTGGCAATAGTTTTATGACCGGCCGCCTACCAGACGTCAACCCTCCTTGGGGGATGTAATTGTTGACCAAACGGCATCAGATGGAGTTGGCCCAGGTCGTTATAAGGCTCTTAGTCGTATTTTACGACATCCACGAGCAAAGTAAGGGTTGGTAGTATTCGTAGCCGCTACCACACAGCATAATATATAAACTCATAGATAGATATAAAATAATAGGTACTATCTGTAGAATATAGATACCGCGCAGAAGTAATGAATAATATGGATATACTTATTTGACCTTCAGTAATGGCTCAATGGTCTGTATTATCTTACAAGGTGCCCTTGGGCGATGTTGATCTGAGTAACATTTTTAAGTTAAAATCTCTTTCCCTATACTCATTTTAAAAGTCTGTAGCAACTCTTATAAGCTTAAGGATTTAATAACTGCCCGAGGTTACGGACACAACACACATAAAAACGTACTTTTTAAAATTTGAAGCATCAGAGGCCGTCCATTAATCACGTGAGATTTGAAAGGGGGGGAGGGTCTTTACAAAAATCACGAAATATCACAAGGGGGAGGGGGGTGTAGTAAGATATCACGTGTATTTATTTTTTCGTCAAACTGCGATTTCTAAACTAAAAAGCAACGTGTAGTGTGACTTTGACTTGCTGTTGCCAGGCAATAAACGAAGTTTAAAGTAGGTGATCTGTATAAAGACCTTTTTGCGAAGTATTATAAAGCAAAAAAAACGTCAATATAATGAGCTGAGGGCTTCTTTTTTGTAGGTACTAAAACTCACGTGATTTTGGTGGTTGGGGTCATAGTCTTAAACCTCACCACGTATCATCAAGGGGGAGGGGGGTTAAAAAAATACTAAAAAAGATCACGTGATTAATGGACGTCCCCTCACACAACATAATAATTTTAAGCTAGGGGCAACATCAGGTATTAGTGTTTGTAGAGAATTGCTTCTCTCAATGTGAATGGCACCGATTCTATTATATCGCCACGATTGATGATCCCAGTTTTTAAAGTTCCCAGAGACAGTTGTGTTACTCATTCTCCTGGTGATTGCTTAGTTCGGTTTTACGACTCGCACAGGGAAGTAAGGAGTGGTGACACAATATATTCTTAAACCGTCATTACACGGGTTGTGCCCATGCCCAATATTAAATCAATAATGGCTTGATATATATGTAGTGTATGTTCACCTGGCGGTTCGCATCCGGAGCGCGGCGCAGTTCTCCTTGCACTTGTATGCTAGCACTTGCTTAATCCGGCTGACCTCAACGTCTGGGAAGTGGCGGCTGACGTAGGAGATGAGCGCGTGGACGCGGCGTCGGTCAAGCGGCGGTTTTGTGGGGCGCGACTCTTGCCCCGCACGAGACCAGCGCTGCCCCGTCACCGAGCACGTTGCCAGCTCGATAGGCGAGAACAGCGCCGCTGCCAATCCCCGCGTCACCTTCCTATAATCGCCCCACTTCACGCCGCGCAGCAATTCCTCGCGTATCTCCACGCCCTCACCCAACTTTATCTATCAAAGACAGAAATAATACTTCCTTAATAGTACATATACGTCATAAAGTTGGTCTTTAACCTCGTCCACATAAGCATCGACAAAGTCATAAACATATTTATTTTTAATATCTTTCTTCTTAGCCTTTTCAGCTCATATACTTGCCACGAATAGGTACTGGGCTATTCATGAGGAAAATTAATCTACTATATCACTCTAGTTTGGTGTAAAGTTTTATTTCTAATTTTCCTTCTGTTGCAGTGAAATTACTTACACTAATTAATCGAATTTCACAATGGGGATGTAAGGAATACTGCCATTGTATTCTTACTCAGTTATCATCATCATTTCAACTTATATAGATCCATTGACCCTTTATTATATAGGGTTTTATTTTAAGTTTACCTTTTTCCGTGTGGTGACGGAGTAAGAATACAATTCACCACCCCATATCTTACCCGTGGGTGATCGTACGAGACAACTAAGGGATATAAAATGCATATAACTACTATGCAAGAGAAGGGAAACTCGAAACAAAATCCTATACCAACACGTCTGACCAGCGCGGTATAGTAGGTTAATTTCCCTCCCATTACGGAGGAGGCCCGAGCCCAACAGTGGGATATATATGGGCTGTGATGATGATGATGATTACCTTTTCTTGCATAGATGATTACATCCCTTAATCGTTTTCTACGGCACCCACAGGCAAGTAGGTGATGCATTGTATCCTTACTCTATCACCAACTTTACTTTTAATACTTTACACCAAACAAAAGTTACAGACTACTGCTACACAATAATTAGAATAAAAGGCCCGTCTTAGATTAAAAACACATAGAAGGATAGCTCGGTACATTAAGTGTTAAAAAAAGTGAAGTCAAAAATCCTATTAGTGTGCAAGCGAACGAGCCAGCGTAGGGAGACAATTCTTACACCAATTTAAGTGTTGTCAAATATTGTGCGTGGAATTGGTTTCTATGTGTTATTATTCTAAGGGCCCTCTAAATATATATAACGTTGGCCATACGGGATCTCAGGAATTTGTTTCATGTTTTCTATTTCTTGCAGTGACGATATCTGCCTAAATTCCTTATATATTATAAGAATTAAGGAACGGGCGCAAAGTGATCAATTGTTCGTATTCGATACAAAAATCTATTTATTACGAGAAATCAAATTGAAACATACGACTGCAAGAGAAGAGAAATATTAGGAAATATTCGGTGTCAAGCCGTGTGAACAACTTAAGACTTGTACCGTTCTTGTACGAAATAGTTGACCAGCTATGTAATATAATAATGGGTCTTTATTATGTGATGTGTGTATCTTTTACATAAACATTCTTCTGGCCCATGTCTGCCAAATGTATTGTTCTTAGATAACCTATTCAAGTGATAACGCGAGTACGATAACAGAAATAATATTATTACCACCATAGCAACGCAATAACCGATTTGTCATACGAACGTAGCAAATGGTGAAAACTGTATTATATCAATATAATATCAATTTAGAACAAAGAATAGATTATTGATAAAAAAATATATACTTGGTAGATTTGTATCATATAAAAAGAAAAAAGATGGTAATGTTCTTTCAATAAGCAAATTTACATGAAAATTGTCAAGTATGTATTATATTTAACAAAACAAAATCTGTTGTTTCAGCAAAGTCGAAAAATTATTTGTAGCACGGATTCTGCCTATACGTTTAGGACAGATGGCGATTGGTTATAAAATTAAGAAATTTTCAATAAGTTTCATTATTTTATATGTATCATGTATTTTCTGGCGGCTAAGGTATGACCTATTTCACTCGGACCTTCGTTACGACAGTGTAGCATGAGACCTCATGACTGCCATACATGTTCAGTTTCTTTATTTATTAGCTCGTTTATCGCTGTTCGTAGGCTTACTTCCAAGGAACGGCTCATAGGGCACTCTTGTGCCGCCTCCACCCAACCTCTTGTGACTATGTCCAACAAGTAGTACACCTGGTGCGAACCCTATGACTGCAGATTGTTCAGCCGTTCTTTACTAGCCAAACAAGAGAAACTTACGAGTCTTGGTGCGGCGGTGCCTCCTCGTTCATTTTCCCTCTTGATGACGAAAGGTAAGGCGCGTCGATGTTGTTCTAACCACACTGCATCAGGTACCGGCCGGTTGCGTCTGCCATCCCACCTCCCTACAGCTACATTACATGGGAATAATCATCATTTAAAAAAAAATTAAAGATGTATATACAAAACATATATAAACATACCAGAGATAGTTCCTATAGTCCTTTTACATAGATTTCGAAGTCTATAACGCGTTAATAAAACGCATACAAGTATCAATCAATTTGATAGACAATAGTGATCCTATCAATCGTATTAATAATGAAACAATCATATGTGGTAATAGAAAATCTCAATTAATTCGCAATATTTTATTTTTGATATTTAGTAAAAAATACATTGATGTATATACATAAGTTTATCCGCTAGCCAATGTGCAGATATAGTACGTAATAACATCACGAAAACAATCTTATTTTCTGATATTAAATTAACATTATTAGCAGTCAACGGCAAAACATTTATTTAGGTTATTGTATAATCTGTAGAAAAAAAAAATATGTATATTCAATAACAATAAAGTATTGCTTGTTGAAATTAATCAAACATAGGTAAATAATATATGATTCACCATGTCATAAAAATGGGATAAAAAACGTACAAGTGATTTTATGATTCACTGGATAAAGAAGTAATTACTTGATAATAAAATTAATAATTTTTTTTAAAGATTACGGAACATCCCTATCTTATTAATAAACTAGCTTTATACAAATTTCTATTCACATTCAGCTGTGTGAATGAGATTCTCATTTTATACATTCATAATTTTCGTAATTTTTTTTTCAATTATAAAAGCTGCTTTTAAACTTAGAAATAGGGATTAAAAATATTATTTTAATAAAAAGTGCTTTTTAAAATTACTATTACTAATACGTATAAGCGATTATTTTAAGAGATAATATTATTGCAATTAACTTTCATTCGTAATATTTTTTTTAATATTAATTAAAACACTGTTAAAAATAAATGCAGAATTATAAAAATTTAGAGATCATTGAAATAAATCATTTGAGATCACATATTATTCCAATAACTTTTACAATTAAATTTCCAGGTCATAAACTAATATTATTTATTCACAACCCTAATCATACTTCCATCAGTGTTCCTTCTAAACGCTTTTATTACAAAAATGACTAGATGTGCTTTCCTCATGGCAATCATTTAGTAGAACTACAAAATATAAAAAAAAACTAACTGATCAAAATTCAAAGTTATATAGATACACATACAAAAAATAAGTAATAATAATTCTCACCCTTTTACATCTTGTCGGAAATAATTTAAGAGCGTTTACACTGGTCTAGTGTTTTTTTTTTATTTCGATTTATTACTTGACTAGCGTTTTGCCCACGGCTTCTCTCGCGTCGCTCACTATTACACGGATCTAGATAACATCAGCTATTTAACAGCTAAGTCCCGTAAAAATGGGTCCAGCCGTTACAAGAATTTACGCGAAACCAATAGACAGACAGATAGGCAAAGAATTTAATATAGGTTTTTTATTATTATCAGTATTGTTTATATTGTCAAATGTATTTAATGAAAAATTCTTGCTTTGACATTACAAACTTTATTTATCTGTCTAGATATATTTACCACACATATTCTAATTTAAAAAGCCATGTTTGAGCATTTTTAATTCTTATTAATAGTTGCGTCATAGTTCACTGCTTCACATAACATTATGCATGGACTCGCATATCAATTTATTCATGTGTAAATCATTAGGGTACCATAGTAATTGATTTTTAACTCATTTTTTTTAAAAAAATTATAATAACTAATGTTATAATTTTAAATAATGTCTTTACCAAAATTAAACAATTTTTAAAATATTTATTGGAAATTTTCAAAGCTACGGCACCCTACGACAAATTTATCACGGCCATAGTATTTAATTGCACTAATATTTAATTAATATGTATTAATTAAATCTATTGAAAGCAATTGAACGATTTAGAAATCAGTTAAATGTTTAAAATTGAGTGCATAATTTATTATAAACTATGTAAATTACTTGTGTATGGCATATGGCAACATAAACATGGTGTCTTAATCCAAATAATTACTAAGCCGTAATTTAATTATGCATCAATTTGATACAAGAATTTGAAGACTCATTTTTTACGCTTATTTTTGTACAAACTATTTACCGGGAGCCGTCCAATCACTCAACAATAACACTGTGTATAGATAAAACTATTGTATATAAAAATATCAACTATTGTAGTTCAACGCGGCCTTAAAACAATCTGCACGAGTCCGCGTATTAGACAAATAAAAAAAACGGTTATTGATCGACACTTTTCGTCTTTTACAGTACAAAAAATTATACTCTATTATGAAAATACTCCTATTTATATACGTTTACGACAAAAAGTGTCGAGCAAATTGTGGAATAACGTGTATAATTGTTTTGTCTATATAATAATTATGTAACCAGTAAATAACCTATGTTATTGTAAAAATCAGCACCGGTCGCAACAAATGCTTTAACAACAATCAGTCTATTGTCTGAAAGGAAGGTGCGGTATATGCCCTCTAACAAGCTTCTATTAGTCATCTAGGAAAATTCCTAACTTGACTCAACTATTTAAGTGGTCATATTATGATTATGAATATGATCTGGACTTTCCATGTGGTCGATAAATTTACCACTATTCACTTAGGTATTGATTTGTAACGAATTCGAATAACGAACGACGCATTACAATAACGATTTTCTTAATACTTCATCGATAGATTTAAAGTAAATGTGCTAAGACTGATCATTAGGATACTAACAGAAACTCGTTACAGTGACAGACACCTGGTAATCGGTATATCATAGAAAGGCACACAATAAGCGGAGAGGTGTGACGGCAAATAGGCCCCCGGCGACACTCCGATCACAGACTAGATATCTATTGACAGTCTTCGTTACGACTTTATAAGCCATATCTTCACGAGTTCGCCGCCTGAGGAAACGCAACATAGACGCAAAATTGTAAAGTCAAATGCTCTCCTCAATTGCAGATGGGAAAACGACTGTTAGACCACGAGCTGCATCTAATTCAGCAATGAGGAGAAACGTAACACATTTCTGAGCGCTCCATAAGTCACTGCTATAATTCGCAGGCAGTATTAAACGTAGATTTTCTTTTGGTCTCGGCCCGCATGTTGCATCGGCTAGTGTTGTGGCTACATTTCAAATGTTGGGACATAACAAGTGTATCGATACTCTATCTTGTCGAGTACTCTTCTTTGGCCAACTAAACTTTTGCATCTGATAATAGTATGCAGAAAGAAGAAAGAAATAAGAATTGTTTATTTCTGCGATACTTATAGTAGTATTAATATTCTTGTGTCAAATAGAAATGAGCAATTTAATTTCTTTTGGACTTTCGTCATAATTAAATTTAAAAATGCAATAATCTAAGAAAATGTATAAGTGTTTGTGATGCTTTTATGAGTACGATACTGTTTAATGGATACTAGTCATGAGTATAGTATCGATACTTTAGTTTCGATACCGTATCCCGTATTCAATTTCTAGCGGTCGGTAGGGTGCGTCTCCTCTGGCGGCGTGGGCGCGGGCGCGGTCGGTAGGAGAGAGCGCCGCTCTACTGCAGGAAGCGCTGTGCGGGCCGCAGCGCGGGCAGCGGTGGCGGTGGCTTGAGGCGTGGGCGCGCGGGCGGATGCTGCGCGAGCGTATGCCGGCGCAGGTACAGCGGCGTCTTGAAGCTGCGGCCGCACGTGGCGCACGCCACCGGCTGCGCCTCGTGGATGAGTCGCACGTGCTGGCGCAGGTTGGAAGCGTTGCTGTACCGCCGGCCGCACACCGCGCACTGCGCGCCGCCGCCCGCCGCTCCGCCTGCCACACCCGCTGCCAACAACACCACGTTCGCACCTAGCGCACCGACCGCCCGCACGCCCACCGCCACACCAATACAGAGCCCGCATTGTCCTCACAGTTACCCTATTCAAATGCCAACCCGCTCACCATTCCAAGACATTTATTACCTTATTGTTATTAGTAATACTGATAGAGAAATCTAATGCGATAATTTGTGTAAACGTTACGATCTAACCTACCGTCTTGTGTTTGTTAAACAAAAAAGTGAGTCAGGGCTAGCACGTCTGTCGCTTTGCTCTCGTGATTATTTTTAAGTACACTTTTGTTTTGCTAACTTTTTGATTTTTTATATACAATAACACAATATAATAATTTACTTGTAAAATATAATATAGAGTAACATTAAAATATATATTTCTTTATATTTTTGAGTGATTTAACAGATGTAAATAAGAAAACTATAGACAAAAAGGCTAAATGTCGCAAGTAGAAGGAGTTTGCAGGTTTTGAAAATTAAGTGTTAATAGCCCGCGTTTTCGCTACTAACAAAAGTAATAGCATTTCACAATTATGTACATAAACGTGAATGCATTAAGAATTATCAGTCTTATATATTTCTCATGTTGTATCCGAGCGTAGGTTATTCTTAGCTGAGTATGGATGTCGTGTGGAGTAGGTTAGCATTTGAATAGAACAATTGTACCGTGGTGCCAGTGAGGCGGGCTTCGGCCGGTGGAACAATACGAGCGTAGTGATCGGGGGCTCTACGGCGCGTGCGGTCGCGGTGCGGGGGGCCGCGTCGCCCGACACCCGCGCGCCTAGCCACCTGACGCGATACGAGACGCGCGCGCTCTCTTCTACGGCCGATTGAAATCAAATTGTGCTAAAGAAGGTTCGCCGGGGGCGCGGCTGTCCGAGTCGACGTGTGCGTGTGATAATGACGTGATAGTGAACATATTCAAAATCATATTTACCTTCTGCATTCTCGTCTCGAAGCTCCGCGTTCATGCCGGCCATGAGATCCATATTACCTGTAGAAATAATATTAATTAGAACTTCAAATAACATTTTCTTTGCATTTCGACAAGCCTCTCATATTACATACCTTGCAAAGCAGCAAATGGATTCGCTAAAGAATTGTTTTCATTATAAACCGGAAAAAAACCAGAACGCTCTTCATCGCTAGCTTCTTGCTCCATCATTTCCATTTTTGGTTCTAAAAGATCTGATGCATTGAAATCTTGGCATTTGTCTGTTCTCTCGGAATCTCCGGGGTCCATAAGGATATCACTCTCTTCATTTTTCACATCAGTAGTTTCGAGATCAGTTTTCACCCTCAATGTAGGGTAATTGGGCATTTCCCTATAGTCATCATTATTAGGCCTCGTTTGACTAGAAGTTTGAAAGGAAGCTTCTTCATTGAGATTGTTTCTGGCAACATCGGGAGAATTATGCGTGGAGCGACGGCTTCCGCTCTGTTCTTGGTCATCTGCAGAGGTCGTCTCAACATTTTGGTTTGCGGCTTTGGAAGAGGAGGTAGAGTGTGACGGCTTGGCGCTGAGCAAATTACGTAGTTGAGAAGGAGGTGATTTTCTATTTACCTTCTGTAGAAAAAAAATAAGATTGATATTGTAATTGTAATATTCATAACGCATATATATTGTCATTGAATTGTCTATGGCTACATACTTTATCGTTGTGTTGTGAACAGTCTGTGAGGCCTCGTATCTGTAGCGCATCGGCGGTACGTAAGAACGCGCTAAGTTGCGCCTGCGCAATATTTACTTGTCCCACGTACATAAACTGTAGCAAGGCGCGCACATGCGACACCTCGCAGTCGCGCATAAATATTATTGGGTGAGGACATGGATTGTTCTGAAACCAACCAATCAGGTTATTCAATAATAATAATCATTTAATTATCAATCCACACAATTATAACACTTATGTAACTGATAAAATCGTTTTAGAACATTAGATAGCAAATGTTGTTATCAGAATGCCTAGGCTCTAGCCTCCTCCACAATGAAGGGGCAATTGACTTACTACACCACCCTGGTCAGACAGATTGGTATAGGGTTTTATTTTGAGATTTCCTTTTCTCCGGTTTTATAAAATCTTTTTTCTTTATTGCTATTGGTGGCAAACGAGCAAGCACCTGATGGTAAGTGTCATTGCTGCAATGGACCTTTGCAATACCAAGGATATAACTAGGCAGCTGCCTACCAACATAAACCCCAAACCCACCCAATTGGGCTTATATTATCTGTATATTATAATAAAATTGTGATCAAATTAAATAATTTATCTGCAATACTGTTAGAGTTAACAGATATTTCAATTATTCCTGTTAATTCGTTTTTTTAGAACTAAAATCTGGATACATGCTATGTAAATGCATATTATAAATTTAAGTGCCAGTGTACTTTCCTTTATTTTGGTTTCTAAATAAGTATGTGAAAAGGATATTGTAATCTTCTTTCTTTTTTGGACTTCTTCACAACAAAATAAATCAATATCTTTGATGATGTAAATTTAAATTTGTTTCACTTTCTAGGAAATCAATCAGGCATTATATATTATTTCAATTACCTACAATGAAAGTTTTTTTTTTTATGTAAATATAAATTAATAAGAACTTTGTGCTACTTTTTAAATAATTACAACAATGTTAAGTTTTTTTTAATGATATTTATGATGGTAAATTGTACTTTATTTAAATATTATTGTTACTTGAATACCATATCTTTACATGACTTATGATTTTTTTTTTAGTTCATTATGCACATAATTTATAATATTAATGTATAATTTAGTCAAGCCCTATGTACAACCATTACAGAACATAAAACAGTAATATAATATATATACAAATTTGTTTACTTTCTTTTTATTTGTTAACAGTTTCTTAATTCGTAGTTATTGTATTAATGTGTTTATATTTTTACAATTGATACATGTTTACATACAGTGTAGTTGAACCAAGTAAGAATATTATTCTACATCCTGTGGATATTATAAAAGATGACTAAGAGATATAAGTAGATAATAAAACTTGAAATAAAACCTTAAATCAGCCTCATTATACAGTAAGACATTTTAATAAATGAGCTAAAGAAGATATGTTGATATATCATAGTTATCAACAATTTGTTTAAGAGATATCGATGAATTATTATGTCTGCCATTGGACATAGGTCCCCCGAAGGAGTGGAAATAATACCATAATTGTTACGCTTGGCAGAAGGATTATTGTTAGTGTATGTAAATATCTCAAGAGAATACTGCTGAGCATTCTGTTAATGCTTCCTCAGTCAGTTTTTTAAACACTAATAGGAAAGAATCGAGAGATAGATATTATTTTTAAATCCGTCACCACATGAGACATTATAATTATTTTAATAAGTTATTAAAACGCTCTGTATAAATATAATATCATGATTAAAAACTTATAATATAAATATTAAAAAAATATGTAACACTGCTATAGAGCTCTCATTGCCATTAAAGGCTTATACTAAATAGTGGTAGTATAATAGTTAGTCTTGATATCACTAAACTCTGCATCCTCTAAATCCACTGATCACCTCATAAATAATAACTAAGGTATTTAGCTGATTTATTTGATAGAAATTGTATAGTTGAAATGAGATATGTATTTTGTTCTTCACTTTCATATTCATTAATATATGCTAAGTTTTCCCACTATATCTACCTTGTGCAACTTTAAAATATATATTTATTTGTATAATCCACAATTTCAAATCATGTGTTGCATATGCTTTGAATTTGTAGATTCTTTATTCATAGTTAGAGCACTAAAAATTAGACATAAAATATTAAATTATTTAATTGCATAGAAAAAAAACAGCTGTAATTAGAGAAATGTCTGCAAAATGTCCTTGATTTTTTTTTCTATTTAGTCTACGGGAGTTAACAAGCTCAAGTATTATCACTGAGTAATAAATTTTGAATAAAATAATATGGCAATTAATATAAAGAACTAAAGATATCATCACACCAATATCATTAGACAAATGTATATAAAAATAACCACAGCAACACAATGTAAATACTTGTAAAATTTACAAGACATGTTGACTATTTTAGATGTGGCAATTATTAATGATTCAATGCCAATTTATAATAACAGTAAAATATTTCCTCATAAATTTTATTACCATAATTGAGTTATATATAAATACATACGCTATCAACTAATTGGGAATGTCTCCTCTATTCTCATGAGGGTTTTAGATTCAATGACCCCAGATAAAAGGTGATGTGTTACAAAAGCATTTATATCTTATTAAAAATTAGACAACCACACTCATTAGCATTAACTGTAATGATTACATTATGTGCTAAAGGAATTCATTATATGCTACCAAGACATAAATGTAATCTATAGCCCCGATGGTAATGAGTTAATTAGAAATTGTGAAACAGAATTTTAAAGTAGGTACAAATAAATGAAATCACGAGTACTTAACCGGAACGCGAGACATGGCATTTGTAAGTAGATCAAGTGTTTTATACATAACAACTTTCACTAGAGTCATTGTAATGGTGACACATCAAAGTGTGGGGAGTGAAAGATGGACTTACTTTAAATAATTCCTTGAAATATGGACTACATGCCGATAAAACCACTTTATGTGCCTCCAGCCGATGTCCCTCGCATGCCAGGGTGACATCCACGAAGTCCTCATCATCGCGCAATGCTTCGAATTGAGATGTTATATTTGCTTGAAAATTGTTCCATCTCAAACAAAATTGCTGGTCGCCACCCAGTTCTGTACCTTCCATTACTTATAGACATAACTCGATATCCCTGCTCATTTAATTGGTTGATAAGAATAGTTAATTATTGAAAATAAATATATCACAGTAACTTGCAATTTCAGTCGCCGTCTGCCCGAAAATCTTATGAAAGAAAACAATCAATAAAATCTGGTACCAATATAAGAAAAATAAAAACTTTTTAATTTGTCATTTGGATGGTACATTCACTTCTGCGTTTCATTATACGGTACGGTAATACGGTCTAATACCGATCTTTGTTCCAACATCCTAAGCGGCAACACTATCAACTAGTTTTATTTTATTTATTTTAGTTTTATAATACGGTAATAAAAGTTTATTAATGTAGATATGTATTCAAATTTTATTATATTGCTTTTTTACTCAATTTGGCTTAAATTATGCGTTTGTTATACTTAATGAAGAAGTAATGTGGCGGCAAAATATAAACACTTGGAAGTTGGATTGGTGTTAAAAATAGAAGGTGAATTAACAATTTGATTGACAGATTCTTTTAAATTACTAATAGATTATCTAGGCAATTAGACTAGACTTACAAAATTAAAATATATTTTATAGCCCATATTAATAAACATTCAAATTTGTAAACTAATGAGGCTTGAATAATCTCAAAATATTTTCTATATTACTTCTATAGGATCCACTCCAGATTAGACTTGAGACATACCTACAGCAATCAATATCTAACCTTAAAAATACGGGTATCATCGTATATCCATTACCATACTCGGTATCAAAGCACAGTTACTTGGATTTTTAGATATTTATTTTTATCTAAGCATGTTACATATATTTTAAATACAAAATACAGTTCACAGACGCTGTTACGTTAAACGACGCATATACGCTGTACTAGATATTCCCATATAAAAAATAATATAACAAGATAAAATGAAAATCCACTTAAATATATTTTATGAATTATGTATAGGTTTTTGTATTGTTGATAGAATTAGATATGATGATAGGAAAATAAGTATGTAACAAATACAAGTGTTAATAAAATCATCATCTATCCGAAATAAAGTCATCCGTGTAACGACCTAAATATATAACCTAAGTACCTACATATATTTATCCACTCTAAAATAATATTTTTCGTGAAAAAGACATACGTTTCATAACGCACACTAGCGAGAGGCGTAATCATATTCTGTATGGCGAGCTGTATGAGTATTATAAACAACTGCCGCCGTCGAATGGAGATCTCAAGCACCGGACAAGTATGACCAAGTGTAAGAACGTACAGGTTGTATCATCTTACGATCTCGATCACCAGTTAGCAGTAGAGCTAGTGCGATACTGACAATGCTCATTGTGTACCTACAGAGTCACTTCAGTACATACCCAGAAGGAGTATTGCCAAGTAACTACTGGGTTTTTAGAACTGTTCCAGTATATACGTCTCATTTCTACTCTAGAATACTGTTTAGAAAAGTAAGGAAAATAATGTAAAGCTATTTATTTATTAATTCAACAACACAAGAGATTAAATACATATTATCTCTATGCTAAGTAAACCTCTGCTACCTGTGTAAACTATTTTCCATTACGAGGTATACAATTTCTATTTTAAATACAATGTAATGAGTTTGAGATATTGCAACGTTCTGAATTGCATATGAAATCTGTGCGAAACGTGTGCTTAATGCCATTTAAAGAATGAAATTTAATTTTCGGCTTATTCACCGCGAGCGCGCTTACAACGATCTCTTATTTGAATACAATTTTTGACCACTCGACCATATACAGTGCCTTGAAGATGCTTGCGTAATACCTAATAGTGGATATATTAAACTTACATATATGCAAAAATTGCAGCACTGCTTCAGCGAGGTAAGAGACATCAAAAAGTAACCTGCAGGTACTATAGCAGTGAGCTTAATAGTCTCTCCAATTGCAAAACATTGTTTTTGAAGGATAAATATTACTAACTTTAAGTTCTAGGCAATATAATATTATTAATGCTGGTGGGGCAGCAGTGTCTCGAACAGTGAGTTAGCCACCTAAGCCACCGCCGAGACGTCTTTGCCTATTCAGTGTTTTGGCTTGAGAGGCCTCGGTTCTAGTAGTTAAAGCCTGGCGGCTGGTGCTGGTGGAGTGAATGTAACTGTAGCATCGGGTCCTTTCATTTTGGCTGCAAATCAAATCTTGTCGTAGCTTGCTTACTTCGGCAAGTATCTGTACAACGTCGTGACGAGAGCAAGGGTATCGTCCTGCCACCATTGCGATTATGACGAGCATTTGGCATAGCATACGCTCGAGGTCTGCTTAGTCTGGAGAGAATAGCATCATCAATTCGTCGCAATAATCGGTGCCAACTCGAGGCTGCCGACCAAAGGATGTGACACCGTATTGATGCTACGTGGTGGACGGACAGCTCTCACCAACGTGTCGATCTGCATGATATATGTACTGAGTGATAGCTAGGGTTTGCAGAACGGTTTTTTATATAAGAGGAAGTTTTAAAGTGGCGCCAGTGACGGAAAAGTTGAAAAGTGAACTCCTGACTTGGTATGGACATGTGATGAGACGGGATGAATGTAATGTTGGGAGAAGAGTTTTAAGTATGAATGTTGAAGGCTTTAGGGTTAAGCTCCCTCATGGTACGCCACAGAGTGCGGTCCTGTGCTGTCTGCATCCATCGACGCCCAGCAATTTTCAGTAGATCGTCTGTCCACCTAGTGGGGGGACATCCAACACTGCGTCGTCCGGTACGTGGTCGCCACTCTAGAACCTTTTTTCCCCAGCGGTTGTCGGTTCTTCGAGCGATGTGGCCAGCCCATTGCTACTTCAGCGTGCTAATTCTTCGTGCTATGTCGGTTACACCCGTTCTTCTGCGGAATTCCGTATTACGGATTCTATCACGCAGAGAAATCCCGAGCATAGCTCGCTCCATAGCACGCTGAGCGACTTTGAGCTTGGTTATGAGGCCTACATTTAGGGACCACGTTTCCGTGCCGTAAGTCATCACTGGTAACACACACAGGTTGTAGACCTGTGTTTTCAGACACTGAGGTATGTTGGACGAGAAGATCCTCTTAAGTTTCCCGAACGCTGCCCAACCGAGTTGGATTCGTCGGCTGACCTCTTTCTCGAAATTGGATCTACCTAGCTGGACTGTTTGTCCAAGGTAAACATAATGATCGACAATTTCGAGAATCGCATTGCCAACTAGGACCGGTACGGGAATGACATGGGCACTTGACGTGACTTTCGTCTTGTCCATGTTCATTCGTAAAGTTATTCACCTGACTAAAATTTGTTCTAATCTATGATGACGCAAATTTAAATAAATTTCTTTAATAATAATGTTAGTACTTGGCTTACTATAACATACATAACATAACTAATTAATTAACATTATACATAACATAACTTTAGACAACAATACTATCGAATAGTTGCTTACTATCGAGAGTCCAAAATAGTCGATACTATCGATAGTTTTAAGTTAAAACTAATAGTATTAGCGATACTATCGATAGTATTGATATTATCGAATGAATCACTATCGATAGTATCGTTGTTATTAATAGTATTGCTCGTGGGGAGCTATCGATACTATCGATAGTATTAACGTATTACAATAAAATCGATATACTATTGCTTATACGTAAACTATCGATAGACAATTGATTGCCTATCGACAGTAGACTATCGATATGCAACACTAATGTCATGCTCAAACCACTGTACGTAATCTCTGTCTCCGCACTGAGCTCGCGTAATAATATAAAATATTTTTTTTAAATTTATATATTTTATTTTCTCTATATTGTGATCATTATTTAAATTATTTTTATAATGATAAAGTTGTATTTAGAAATATTTCTAATTTACAATATTATTGATAATTATTTATATTATATTATTAAATTACATATTTATATATATATTTTTATTAATTTATTATTTTATATACATGTTATTTTTTATATACCTACTAATATAATCTACCTATACATTATGTTGTAATTGTACATTGCCAGGATTACTGAAAAATACGTATATTTAACTCTTTTATATGATTAACGTATAATACGTATAATATAATTATACGTTTTATTGTAATACTATTATATGTTACTTGTATTTGTCCTGCTCATGATTAATACAACCAAAAATAAATAATATTATAATTAATATTGAAATAAATTATTATTTTTGTTTTAAAATAATGTTATTATTTATTAATTGTCTTAATATTAATAATTTAGATGTATTTTATCTTAATGATATCATTTATATTAATTTTAATTAATTAATCTCTTTTGTAATATACTTTAATTATCATCGACTAATTGTCACAGTAAGTAATACCGTCAGAGGCAACATCGAATATAACTATTACCGAAGTCACTAGTGAAAATAATTAAGGTGTTGCGATTTTAAAGACATTTTGATTTTTTTTTTGTACATACAGAAAATAAATGTTTATTTATTTAATAATCTGTCATCATTTTCTGGAGAAAATTCGTAATATTATATTTCTTCATCATGTCATAGTCTATACATATTGTATACTTATTACTTGTACAATAACACTGTATACCTATTACTTGTACAATAACACTGTATACCTATTCATCATTCTCCTACTCTTATCCCAATTACTTGGGGTCGATACAATATGTACTCTTCTTTCATTGTACATATTGTAAAGTTATTGGCAATAGTTTTATGACCGGCCGTCTGCCAGACGTCCTTGGAAATGTAATTGTTGACTAAACGGCATCAGATAGAGTTGACACAGGTCATTATAAGGCTCTTAGTCGTCTTTTACGACACCCACAAGCAAAGCAAGAGTTAGTAGTATTCGCAGCCGCTCCACACAGCAAAACACTGTATACCTATTACTTGTACAAAATAATTTCGATGTTTCACATCTGTCAGCAGTCACGTGACTGCTCTTTTTTTTGAGTAGTTCCTACAATATCTTACTCATGGAAGTAATAAGTACTCTGTACACTGCATAAAGGCATTTTCTTAAATTATATTTAATTCAAACACGTCAAGGTACGACAACAGTCCGGCGCACAGTGGGCTGAAAATCGCGTTTCATAGACATAGAAACTTAAGTTATTACATATGATTTTTTGTGTGGCAATGGGTTCTCCTGATCATTACTACATTATAAAATATCATATGAGATAATTTGGTCAACAATTGAACCAGTTATGATTTTTTTTAGAAAAAAATGTATGGAGCGAACCTGAAAAATGAGGATATCTCTGAAATCGCAAGGTCGCTTGCAATATATTTTTTTTAAAAATCGTCAGTTTAAAATTTTTATTTTCGTTGATAACTACTTTTACTTGTACATTTATTTAATAATAACGTTTAATTTTTTCAAATACGCATGTATCTAGCTTACATACGAAGAAATGTAATAAATCACGTTAGTCCGTTGTTTTATTTATCGTTTATGTCCTTTGAACGTAAGTTAGTAATCTCTAATTCTTAGGTACCTACTATACTATATTACTTAATGACTTCGCAGTAGCAAATCATTTCAAATATCATTAAGAACCTTCATTATACTTACGGCATTGCTTAATAAAACATAAAAATACACACACAAAAGAAATTTAGGTAATGTCATGAGCACCGTGTATTTAAGAAGAGTATTGTGTATTCTTAATTACCATCTAAAACATCAATTACTCAATAGCAATAAATAGTCAAAATTGAAATTTTAGTTCATTTCGAGTATTTCTACCGCTAACATCTTTTAATATTTTTGTAAGTTGTGATTGTGAATAATGGAAAGTGTAATTACAAACTTGGAATTGTTTGTTATTTTGAGCAGTCAGGATACTATTTCGTTTGATCACGAAGTATTATTCAATTCACTAGTAGTTCGATTGGGTATCTAGCCTTTCTGATGAAGACAGTGTTACATTCAAGGCATTTTGCCGAAGATTTACACGAGCTGTACAAAAGAGGTGGTTGAGATCCAAACGTAATTCTGAGAAATTTAGGCGTGACTACTCTAATTGGCTTCAGACAAATATTGACTGGCCGAGTTGCGTGCAATCTGATTTACTCATCCAACATCCGTTCAAAGAAAATTTGAGTGACGAACCTTTACCATCAAGGTCAACCATGATATCGATTTCAACAATGACAAAAAGATCTCGGAAGCCTTTTGAAGATCTAGGCAATAAGCAGAAGAAGAGAAGGTCTAACGAACATAACGGCGAAAAACCTTTTCAGTTAGCATATTCAGCTGCAGCACTCTTGAAAGAAGATGGACGTGAAGATATTGCACCCGTTATTGAGTATATGCTCAAGAACCCACAAGCAGCAGCAAAATTCAAGGAAATAATTAGGAAACCAGCTTCTTTATCATTATTTTCTGCAGAAAAAGCACTCGCATTGCTACTTTCATTAAAACTCTAAAAATGGCAATATATCACTTTGAGGGAAACTACAATTCGAGAAGGTTCTAAAGATGTATATCCATCTTATTATAAAGTACAAAAAGCTAAGCTGCAGTGTTACCCTCCAAAAAACTTCATAACTGTAACGGAATCTTCAGCTAAAATTGCACTTCAGGCATTACTGGATTTAACAGTAAATCAAGTGCTGCTTGCTACCTGTGTTTAACTAAACCTACAGAAATAAATATTCTAAATAGCGTTACGTCGCGATACCAAATCAAGTGCTGCTTGCTACCTGTGTTTAACTAAACCTACAGAAATGAATTATCTAAATAGCGCTACGTCAAAGACAGTGTGTTCTGGTGTATATGACTTTGGGTTATCATCATTACATGCCCGCATTAATGTGATGGAATGTCTTCTACATATAGCCTATCGTCTCGATTTTAAAAAGTGGTCTGCGAGAGAAGAATTTCACAAACAGATGTTAAAGTCAAGAAAAAAACTTATCCAAGATAAATTTAACAATGAACTAAATCTTTTAGTCGACATCGTTAAGCAAGGATCTGGCACAACTAATGATGGTAATAACGCGAGGTTTTTTGAGTTTCCTGATAAAACTGCTGCAATCACTGGACTAAACGAAAACCTAATTCGCAGGTGTGGTGGTCGCAGGTTTGGTCTGCAGGCAATCACTTCTGGTGAGATTATAGATGATTAAAGAATATGCCAAAATAACAGCTGAGAAATATGTAGAACTATTTAATTGGTATTACCTACATGTCGTCGACAGTCCACAAGTTGTTAATCCATGGAGGTGACATAATCGCAGTAAATGCTATTGTACCAATTGGTAGTCTTTCAGAAGAAGCTTCAGAGGTGCGCAACAAAGATTTCAGAAGGTTCAGAGAACACCATTCTAGGTAAACAAGTAGACAAACCTCTAATGAGGGTATTCTCAATATGCTTATCCTCTCATCTGATCCCCATATTACAGCAATAAGACCAAAGCTGGACGCTTATAAGAAACAAGCATATTTTATTAAAACATTAGACCTGCTTAAACTCAAGGAACCTTCGATAGAGTTTTTGGGTGTATTGGAAAACATAGAGTCCGATTCTGAAGTGGATTCGGATGGTGATGAAGAATATTAGATTTGTTTTATTTAGTTAACTTAATTATTGCAGTTTATTTTTGTTACTTTAGGTTAAGATTTATTTATATCTAAATATCATGTTAATTTAAATAAATAGATAATATATTAGATATCGTATACTTACTCTATGTAACATGTCTAGTGATCTGAGGTATTTTTTTATTAATGTATATTTTCTTTTCTTTTTATTAAGTTTTTGGTAATGTAGTTTTAGTTTCTTTAATTGAATAAAAATAAATACTATATTTAAAACTATTTTTATGAAAACATTATAATTTATATTCTTAGCCCTTTTTTAATAAAATGCGTAATATTATAACTGTTTTTATCATACAATCCAACTAATTACAACAATAGACGCTTTTATGTTTTACTAAGCAATGCCGTAAGTATAATGAAGGTTCTTAATGATATTTGAAATGATTTGCTACTGCGAAGTCATTAAGTAATAGTATAGTAGGTACCTAAGAATTAGAGATTACTAACTTACGTTCAAAGGACATAAACGATAAATAAAACAACGGACTAACGTGATTTCTTACACTTCTTTGTATGTAAGCTAGATACATGCTTATTTGAAAAATTTAAACGTTATTATTAAATAAATATACAAGTAAAAGTAGTTATCAACGAAAATAAAAATTTAAAATTTTGACGATTTTTAAAAAAAATATCGCAAGCGATGCCGTAATGCGAAGTACGTTAAAAAATCCTAAATAATTATTACTATATACGACTGCGAGGATATAACGGCCAACCTTGCGATTTCAGAGATATCCTCATTTTTCATGTTCGCTCCGTACTATTTTTCTAAAAAAAATCATAACTCGTTCAATTGTTGACCAAATTATCTCATATGATATTTTATAATGTAGTAATGATCAGGAGAACCCATTTCCACACAAAAACAAATCATATGTAATAACTTAAGTTTCTATGTCTATGAAACGCGATTTTCAGCCCACTGTGCGGCATAGACTAAACGACAAACGTGTGTTATGGTCCATGGACCACAACGAGGGTTGCAAAAAAAGTTAGTTGCAGCTAGAGATATAGATAATATCAGTGTTGCATAAAAATCGATAGTTTGACTATCGATAGTTAACCTCAAAAAGTATTCATACTATCGATAGGACTATCGATAGTATCGTACATATCAATACTATCGAGACTATCGATAGTATCGATAGCTCTCGACGAGCAATACTATTAATAACGGCGATACTATCGATAGTGATTCATTCGATAGTATCAATACTATCGATAGTATCGTTAATACCATTAGTTTTAGCGTAAAACTATCGATACTATCGACTATTTCGGGCTATCGATTGCCAGAAAATTTTTCAATAGTATTGCTTAAAAATATAAATACCATAGTTGTGTCCCTGTTGCTTGTTTTCAGTGAATTTTGTGGTGACTTTTCTAGCAGTAACGTGCATTTGCGTTCTTACTTTGAAGCCCAAGTTAGCTAATAATGGTTAAGATCAATAGCCATTGAAAGTTGAGTAAAATTATAATGCTGCGAGACTTCTGGACAATTGGGTCGGTTGTCGGTTGATGTGTGAATGAATGTAAGTGGTACCTTGTACTTGTACCACCCTGTTGACAGTTTTCTGTCTACAGCCGCGGGCCGGTGGTTTCGGGGTAGTACCACACTTTCGCAGAAGATCGGCGTCTGAGTAATGGCAATGTGCTATTGCGCTTCGTTCGGTGAGCGAAAAAGCTGGCAGTTCAACTGGGTGGGTTTGGGGATTTTATTAGTAGGCAGTGGCCTAAGCTATAACCTTAGTATTGCCAAGCTCCATGGGCGACTGTGACACTTACCATCAGGTGTGCTGCTTGCTCGTTCGCCACCATAAGCAATAAAATGAAAAAAAAAATGGTTTGTTCCAGTATACTAATGAAACTCAGAATGTCTATTACTATAAAATTTTAGTGTAATTATTAGCTTTGAAAGTTTCGGTTAAACAAAATTATGAAAAACATAATCAAGAATTCTGAGTTACAATTCTACACAGAATTATGGCCGTAATTAGTCATTAGATTTGTTGTATTTTTAGCGATATTAATCTAGTGAAGTAAATTTAACAGGGTCCGAAAAACATAAGTTCTCTGTATGCTCGATTGCAATGTGATCCATCTAGAAGGCTCTATTAAAAATATGCTTACATATATGTAACTTCACATTATAGGGATATAGAAATATATATCTAACTGAATCCAGAATAATTTTTTAATTGTATTATATACAATTGAAAATGAAATGAGCGAAATGCAACGTTGACATCAAAATTCCCGAATTGAAAACATTTAAACTATTGTGTTACTCTCTCTGACACCACATTAGGTCCATAAACGTCACAATTTGTTCACAGCTTGCGTTGCATGTATCTTTTTTGTAATAAAGTTTTAAAATATGTCGAATTTCTTCATAGAATTGACCCATTTTAACAAAAAGAAAATAAATAAATGAAATAATCCAAGAATATGACATAATACTTCCACATTCCCACCGAAACTCAAGAAATATTGACAGCAGCAAGTATTGCTATTATAATTGTTTCACTTTGTTAGTATCACAAATTTAATGTTATTCACCTGACTAAAATTTGTTCTACTCTTCTTCTTCTTCTTATGTATTGGCAATCAGCTACATATACGAGCTATTGGTGCCAGTGTCAAGTTATAAATATTTTCACGTTTTTAGTCTTTCAAGTCAGTCGTTGTCTAAGTCAAACTGTACCATTAACAGTGCAATGGCCACACTGTTAATGGTATCTTGTGGGAATTTTGATGGAAAACGAAAACGTTGTAAAGCACTTTTATATGATATTCACTACATCCTATTATTGCCGCACATCACATTACATAAAATGCCATCAAAATTATCTAATATAACACGTTAAAACACTAAGATATCGAATATAATACAAGAGCACCACATGACGTTTTCAAATGCCCGTCAAAAGTCGTCTTGTTCTACTCTATGATGACGCAAATTTAAATAAATTTCTTTAATAATAATGTCAGTACTTGGCTTACCACATAACATAACTTTAGACAACAATACTATCAAATAGTTGCTTGCTATCGATAGTCCAAAATAGTCGATACTATCGATAGTTTTGAGTTAAAACTAATGGTATTAGCGATACTATCGATAGTATTGATACTATCGAATGAATCACTATCGATAGTATCGTTGTTATTGATAGTATTGCTCGTAGAGAGCTATCGATACTATCGATAGTATTGACGTATTACAATACAATCGATATACTATTGCTTATACGTAAACTATCGATATGCAACACTAGATAATATACTATAAATGCTAGAGAAATCTCTACTTCATATATCTCGATGTGTGTTGTATTAAATTTAGTTAAAATCCGAAGCAAAATGCCGGTTTGCGTAGTGAAACTGTGCAAAAATAATACATGAATTAAAAGACACTGGATTCATGTACCATCAGTAATTATCGTATAAAATATAATACGATTTCCAAATAAGTACCTAACAAATATTAACGACGATTCAGTGTTGTCGTGTATACAAAAAAGAGTTCCTCCATGAATCACATTACGTATTGTATGTAATATTACTATTATTATATTTATAACCCTTTTGGCTCATGTATGTCCCAGTGTTGGGTTTGAGCCTGTAATTCAAATTCATTTATTATGTATTAACCCTGTGAGGGCACTTACATATTGTCAGTATTAACATTTTAATTTTAATCTAATAAACTACCACCGGATCGGCACTAGACCACTACTGAGAAGCTCCAGCAAGAAACTCAGCGGGTTTGTCTATTATTATTTCTTTTCATTTTTTTATATATATATATAAATAATGGTACATGAAAGAATTAGCTCCAGTGTGATGCCCTTCGAACTTAATAATAGCCAATGGCTGGACCAGATCCCACAAGCGGCACCCGATCACGAGTTAACTACTAGAGCAGCCATCACTCCCCTCAACCACCTTGAAGGGAAGGGAGGGACCCGCTCGACGCAGCTACCACAAGTAGACCTTTCAGTGAGCATGACCAATACCATGTATTACTAACGCTAACCAAAGTCAAAATTCGTTAGGCAAAACACGCTACGCTTCACAGGTATGTAAGATCATTATAAAAAAACGTAAAACAAACAGTTTACAAAGACAAGGTAATTGCTGAATGAGGAGCTGCTCATAGCCAGTGTGTACTATCGCTTAGATAATCCGAGATTTTATAATAACCTTTCTTACAGAGCCTGTTCTGGACAGCCCTTTTAGATTTATTCACAGGCATGTCTCAGATATCTTTTGGCAGTTTATTATAGAAGCGTATACATTGCCCCATAAATGAGCTATTAATTTTTTCGAGACGAGTCGTGTGTACAATTAATTTGTCCTTATTCCGAGTATTAACACAATGAATGTCACAATACCTTTCAAAATTATTGATATTTCTTTTTACATACAATAGACTCGACAGATCCGATATCACCCAGGTAAGGTGACCATGTTTTCCTAAATGTCGCAATATAAATTTTGTTGAGGAGTTAACGTAATTAATGTCTTTTTATTATATTTTTAATGGTTACATATTATCATATATGGCTATTAACTACTGTGTCCTTCAATATAAGCAATCTTTTATTTTCATTTCATTCATATTCGGCGCGCAATTAATACTACGAGACCACCATCACCCCCCTTTTACTATTCTTACATCTCTGGCATCGCATTTAATTCTAATGAAACGTAAAGAAAAAAAAAGATTGCGTAAAAATAAGATATAATTTTTATAATGCGAATTATGACAATATAAACGCCGAAATTGATAAAATAGACTGGGATGACACCATTTTGCCTTATGCCTGAGGAGGCGGTGGATTATTTTTATGATATAATTTACAATATTCTTAGATCTCATGTTTCCAACTAAACGGATTAAATCAACTAAGTTTCCTCTTTGGTTTAATAACAGACTTATTAATTTATTTAAAAAGAAAGATCGGGCCTGGATTAGATGGAAAAAGTTATGTAATATATCAGATTACGAGATATTTTCTAGCTATCGTAGCCGCTTTAAAGTGTTATCTGATGAATGTTTTAAAAAATATATGGACACTTTAGAGACTAATATTCCTACCAATATTAAGCATTTTTGGAGTTATATCTCTGGCCGTAAAGGAAAATCGAGCTGTCCTGCCACTATGTATCATAAAGATATCTCCGTAAACAATCCGAATGATGTTTGCAACTTGTTTTCAAATTATTTTAAATCTATTTATGCGCCTTCTACTTTCGATCCCTTAAGTTGGCAAGCTTCTGAACACACTGCATCTAACTCGGATTGTATAACTAATCTATATATTTCTAAAGATAGTATATACAAAGCTCTAACGACTCTGGATCTGACCAAAGGTGCTGGACCCGATAACTTACCCCAAACTTTTTTAAACAAATAGCTAAAAGTATTTGCTCGCCGCTATATATTTTATTTAATAAATATTTGAATTATGGCATTTTTCCATCCACTTGGAAACGAGCTTTTATCACTCCTATTCATAAGAGCGGTGATAAAGCCAATATTGAAAATTATCGGCCTATTACCATTCTCTCTGTCTTATCCAAGATATTCTAAGGACACACCATGTACACCATTTAATATTTCCATCTATACGTAGACTTATTATACCCGAACAACACGGATTTTTTAAATCCCAATCCACTACCACGAATCTTATGGTTTTCACTAATTATTTATTTCAAAACAAGGACGATAGAATCCAAGTGGATGTTGTATACACCGACCTTCGCAAGCCTTTTGACAGGGTAGATCACAAATTACTTTTGGACAGGATAGCGTTCAACGGCATCAGGGGCAATTTGCTGAGATGGTTCGCATCTTATATCCACAAGAGAACTCAAATTATTGTAGGTAATCAATGGTTTTTAGTCTGACTGTTTTTTTGTCGAATCTGGTGTGCCCCAAGGCTCAGTTTTGGGCCCTCTTTTGTTTATCATCTTTATCAATAATGTTAAATCTTGTTTTCTAAATTCAAAATGTTTAATATACGCAGACGATATTAAAATCTTCAGGTCCTGTCAGAGTATACAGGATTGTTTGTTACTTCAAGAGGACCTTAATAGATTTTCGCGATATTGCTTGCTCAATAATCTTCAGCGATCTTGGTATTACGCTAGATTCTGAACTACATCTTGACATACACATAAATAATATTATTAGTAAAGCCTTCCAGATGTATGGTTTCGTAATGCGATCCTCTGTTGACTTTAGAATACCGTCTACTCTATTATTTTCATATAAAACATTAATACGCCCTCAACTAGAATACGCTGTCTCAATCTAAAATCCTTTCTACGCTAAATACACACACCACATAGAAATAGTACAGATTTTTTTTTTACGCACATTACATTATAAATTCTTTCAGAATAGAATACCATACGTAGAACTATTACAAAAATATAATATTCTAAGCTTAGAATCCAGGCGCACATTGTTGAGTGTTATGGTATTGCTTAGAATCCAGGCGCACATTGTTGAGTGTTATGGTATTGCGTGGCCTCTGCAACGGTAATTATGACTGTACTGACCTTACAGACAAGCTCTGCTATATAGTACCTAGAACGGTGCGTAGGGCTGCGCGGGCTCCTCGTCTCTTTCATACTTTTAAGTGCAGAACCAATGCCGGTATGCGGGCACCTCTACGCCGTTTTATAGAAACATACAATACACACTTTACAGCTATAGACATTTTCGCTGAATCCAATCTAAGATTTAAAAAAAAGGTTATGAGTGTTCCGCGGGATAATTGTTAAATTTTGGATCTATTATTTTTCACATAACTATGAAGGGTAATGAGGAACTACGAAACCTTGACCTTAATTTTGTATGTAGGTAGGTATATATTTCTTTATATTTTTCTTTTTTATCTTTTGTTTATATTTTTTTTTGTCTTTTACGGAACAAAATGTCCATCTTGCTCCGTGCAGTATCTTGTTTTGTCACCATTACATCTTCTGTTAAGCCGTGAACAAAGGTGCTGGTTATACATATGTTAGTTTAATAATATTAGTACACTAAGATCAATACTTTAATGTATAACTGTTTTTGTCCCTAATAAATAAATATTGTATAACCATATTATTAATTTTTGTACGTAAACATTGTAGACATGTAAAAAAATTAAGAACCTATACTTATACGGTGTACCATTGTCCTAAAATTACAGGTACAGTAAGCAACACAATGTTTTATGCATAGTTACATCCTTGCAAAATATACTCACTAGAATATAAAGTTGCCGCATTTACGAAACTATTGTTTTTAGGCAATGCGGCATCTAAAAGCACGGAAACCTATCAATAATCTAAGTGTACCTACTTACATAGGTGATGCAATGGAAATCAAAGTACACATTTTCACAATTACTAAATTAATATTCAAAATTAAAGATGGAACAAGTCTTACCACTAAAATAACTTTGTATATCGCGTCAACTGAAACCTAGTATATCCCTATTTCTAAGAATACTGACCATAGTTGTCGAGTGTTTTAGAGAACATCAGGTCAATGGGTAGCAGTACTCTACTAGGAAACAGAAGCAGCGGTCACCAATCAGTCTACCTAGTTGCAATTATGGCCGTAGCCTCCCTCCATGGGATTGCAAATGTGGTGGTTGTATTTCACCTATGTCCACATAGAACACTACACATTTCAAATGGTATAAAATTTAGTATATTAACTCTCAACATAAATACAATCTCTACAATTATTTTCCACCTTCATTATATTATAGCTAATGTTAAATGTGTATTTCTTATTTACTAAGAACAAATAAACATATAAAATTCAACATATTCTTAAATTAAAGGCATTTATAAATTAGTCACAAATAGCAGCATAATTAAACTACAAAACATTATTTATTGTACAAATCATATTTTATTTACAATCATGAGGTTGTAATTTCTAACTAAACAAATATAATAAGTTACATTGAGTGTTGAAATCTAACTGATCATGGGTAACAATTAACAATACAATACATAATACAACTATAAACATATTTTTATAACGCTTGTTCACCTTCAACCATCTCTTTTAAATTTAATAATTCAAATTGTCCAGTACCTTTAGTTTCGGTGCGAATCATCTCATCTAAACTTCTAAAGTTTCCAGGGTCTATTAAACATATAATATTAGCTGTGCCCGAGTCCCAATTTTCTTCCTCTACACTCATAGCAAGTTTAACAACTTTATCTTTTGTTTTTCTTGCATCCTTACCACTTAATAAAATTCGAACCCTCATTTGGGCTCTCTCTAAGGGAATCTCTTTTTTTAAAAGCTGTATTACTTCAAGTGCCTGCTGTTTAGCACTTTTGTTAACATTCACTGAAAAATGGATATCTTTCATTGCTTTATCTATTATAGACACAGGGTACGGTCGTTTTGTTTCAGGATTGACGCATTTATCTGCGACTGTTGTAGCGATGTCCTTAAATAGGGAGTCTATTTGAGAATGTCTTTCTTTATCCGATACTTGAAGTTCCCCCTTTTCTAAGATCTCCTTACATATTTCCGTCTGATCATCTTTACCAAATATTTTGACCAAATCTTCTTTCTTGGCTACTTGCCCTTTAGATACATTGGTAAATACTGTATGAGTCTGTAGTACCTCATCAATATCTTTCTCTCTGGAAATAAGAAATTCCATATAGATTATGATTACGTATATGCAATGCAATGAACAAAAATTATGTATTTTTACATGTACTCACAATTTATTTCTCCAAGACAATACCTTATTTCTGTAACACGCTATTTCAAATCTTTTACCACCCTTCTTTAACCTAACAATTGCTACGTTAGTCAAACGTATTTGATTAGTGGGCGTAAATATCTTAGACATTATGATAACGAATTTAATCGCTGGTTATAAATATATATTTAGTTACGTATTCTAAAACTCAAGTAATTATGGAATGAGAGCAAATTCACCATAACAACAAACACTATTTACCATATTTTGACCACAAATTAATATATTGTACTACTTTTTTTTTTTTTGTTCTGTTCGTCCATTCGGGCAGGCAAAGGGATCAAAGCCCATACAGCCAAGTCTTATTTAATTATTCTTCATATATTGTTCATCATTTCTTCATATTATGTAGCCTTAATAGTCATTGTCTGTCAGTAAGTCAAGTCGTTACCATTAATCGGGCGCTGATAACCTAATCAATGATTTTCTTTGGGAATTTTGGGCAAATATGAAAATACACGTAAACCACAATTATACCATATTCACTACACTTCAGCACTTTAACTGTACCATATTGCATAAAATACCAGCAAAATTATTCAATATAACACCACAAAACACTAAAGAAATGAATATAATACAAGAGCGTGACATGACATTTCCACATTCGCGCCAAAACCTCTATTGTACTACGTATTTTGAGGATTTTGCAACACATCACAGACTAAAAAAAATGAATGCTGTGAATTTTTTTTTTGGTTCTGTTGACTTCTGTTCTTCTATTCAAAGAGGTAAAGGGAATAAAGTCCATACAGCCATGTCTTGCACAATTTTCTCAACAAATTATTATCACTTCATATAGAATAGCTTATTCATAGTCACTGTCCATCAGTAAGATAAATCAAAATACCATTGATTGGGCGTTGAAAACGAATTATGATAAGGTGGAAATTTTGGTAAAATACATATAAACCACTATTTTATAATATTTACTACACTTAAGCAGTTTATCTGTATTATATCACATAAATAACAGCAAAATTATTTAATATAACACTATACTACTATACTATTTCCATTTCTTTATTTTCTTGATGACAGCTCCTGTGGAAACTTGAACGAGCGTCTTTTTTACATTATGTATACATTATTTAATAAAAATATGACGCTTACGCGCGTACAAGATCATAGCAGAGTCGGAGAAACTGATAGGGATGGAGCTATCCATAAACGTAATACGATAAGAGACCCGATATTTTTTTACAAAGTGTAAGAAACTAAACTATTGCCGGATAATTTTATACAAATTTATTAACTAATATTACATTTCATTACAAGATGTAATTATATTATGTTGATTGTTCATTTATTTATTTTAATCAAAATCTGATGAATCGCCACTATCACTCGATGAGCTCTCCTCAACATTTATTATAAGTTCCTGTATTTCTATATTATCTAATGCCACATGAATTTCCCAATCCAACGCTATAATGTTTTGGGTTCTTCTCACAATTTTTTCCCCGTGTTCGACGGTTACTTCCGCACGTTCTGGGGCCGACTCTGTGGGACATCGGGTACGACTGGGCGTTGAGAGGGAGTCTCCCCCCCGGGCTGAGCTTGGTGTGCTACGCTGACGACACGCTCGTCACAGCCCGGGGCAGGACACTCGAAGAGGCGGCGAGCCTGGCCACTCTCGGCACCGAGGAGATGGTCAGGCGGATCGAGGCGCTGGGGCTCAGGGTGGCCCTAAACAAGACGGAGGCCTTACTTTTCCATGGGCCCCGTGTGAGGCTGCCCATCGGCGCCTCGATAGTGGTAAACTCCATCCACATCAGCATCCAGGCCCATATGAGGTACTTGGGTCTGGTGCTCGACGGGCGATGGTGGTTCTGGGAGCATTTCCGACAGATTGCTCCCCGGCTTGTCGGCGCGGCGTCCGCCCTTTCTCGACTCATGCCGAACGTGGGCGGACCCAGTTTTGAGGCCCGACGGCTGTATGCGGGGGTCATCCGCTCGATGGCCATGTACAGCGCACCCGTGTGGGCGAGGGCTCTGAACGCCCAGCTCAGGGCGGTTCTGTGGAGGCCACAGAGAGTCATGGCGGTCAGAGCCATTCGCGGGTACCGCACGGTGTCGACAGAGGCGGCGTGCCTGTTGGCCGGGACACCCCCGTGGGCCCTAGAGGCGGAGATGCTCTCCGACCTCTACCGGCGGGTTATCACAGCGCGCGAGGAAGGTGGCTCCCCATCGTTGAGCGAGATAGCCACCTGGCGCGTGGATGCCCGCCGAGACGTCATCGCCCGTTGGGCTACGCGGCTGGAGAGGCCTAGGCACGGTGTGGAGACCGTTGAGGCCCTCCGGCCCGTATTGATAGAGTGGATGGAGCGGTGGCACGGAGTCCTCACCTTTCGGCTGGTGCAGGTATTGACGGGGCACGGGTGTTTCGGGTTGTACCTGCACAGGGTCGTGTATAGAGAGTGGACTCCGGCCTGCCACCACTGCAGGAGTGACGAGGACACGGCGCAACACACGCTGGAGGTGTGTCCGGGATGGGAGCGGCAGCGCCGTGACCTCGTCGCTGTCATCGGTGCCGACCTGACGCTGCCCGCCGTCGCGAGGGCGATGGTCGACAGCATCAGGAACTGGGACGCGGTCGCCGCCTTCTGCGAGGCTGTCATCTCGCAGAAGGAAGCGGCGGAACGGGCAAGGGAGGATTCCCGCGCCCCGGGCCGCCGCCAGCGGCCGGGGCGGCGCAGGCGCGAATACCTGCGCCTGATGCCGCCCTAACCGAGGCTTCGGGTGATCGGACCGGGGAATTGTCCGGTCACCCGACGTGAGGCCACCGCGTGAGGGCGACGCCCCGACGGCGAAATCTGTTGGGGCGTCGACGAGAGGAACCCGCGAGGGTGAACCGCCGGGCGGGCCACCGAAGTTAAAAATCGGGTCCCGGTGACCCGCTCGCACGGTGAAGAGAGAGGAGTTTTTACGGTGGGTCTATGGGGTCACGCGCCGCCTTCTCCGTCACCCCGGACCAATTTGGCGGGGCGAGACTAATCCATAGTCCACCAAAAAAAAAAAAAAAAAAAAAAAAACGGTTACTTCCGCACATGCATTTTTTAAGAAATCTAACATCTTGTTTGCCGTAGAAGGGGGATGGTTATTGTTTCGAGCGGCGTGTCCTTTGATTTGTGCCCATATTAGTTCTATAGCTCGTTTGAGCCAGTCAATTATCTCTTGTTTTTTATTGGCCTGCGTCGGCATTTTATCAATTTGTCTAGAGTGATATGTAGCGTTGTCCATAATAATTATCGACGGTTCTTCCAGAGATTGCACCATTTCTTTGCACCATCCTTCGTAAATCTCCGCATTCATTTCTTCGTGGTAGTCCACTGTTTTCTTGGATTTAAAGGCCAGTAAAGCATCTGACACGAAACCTTTCGCAGACCCTGCATGGCATATGATAAGGCGTTCATCTTTTCCCATTGGCACTGAACTAGTGGAAGCGGCAGTGTCGTCAGTACAGTTACTCGATACTGTGTGGTTTGCATTTAACCAAGTCTCGTCAGTGAAAATAACATTTGACCAATCTGATATCTTTTTGGCTTCGCTCAAAAATTCGCAGCGAGCCATAGCAACGTCGTGATGCTCCATCAATATTTTACGTTTGTCCGATTTTTTATAAGAAAATCCAATTTCTTTCAAAACTAAGCTTAATGACGATTTTTGGCCATGGAACAAACCACGTTCACGTAAAGAAACAACAAGTTTTTTAAGTGTTGGAATTTCTTTGCGCAAGTAATAGTCATATATATGACGACGAATAGCGTCAGCGTCGAAGTCGTCAACCGATGTCACACGACGTGGTTGGCGTTTCTTCTTCGGCGTACGAAGCTTATTTGCTTGCATGCCGCTTGTACCGTATGCTTGGGTAGTAATTTTTGAAACAGTTGGTCCACTAATTCCTAATGCGGCCGCAACACGCTCTCGCACTTGAAACATTGGTAATAACGGGCCACCATTTTGATATTCTGCTTCAAAATAATTACGAACCTTGATCACCAGTTCTCTCGCCTGACTTTTCAGAACAGATCCTTTAGGCATTTTGATATTTGACAGCTGAGCAGCAATCAACACGGAGGAACACAAAATACACAACATAACGTATGGATAATGTGAAAAAACTCAGCGAACAGAAATGTAGTGACCATATAGCACGACCGTCTTGTTGCGAGTGACAGATTAAAACAAATACAAAATGGCGGTGAGTCATTGAGTGTTCCCAGCTTGAAAAATATATTTGAATGTTTTTGTTGAATTTGTCTTTGTTCAAAACATACCTATATGTGATCGATATCATTACTTATTTGGTCACAACACTACAACTATCAAATTAGAACTGTCATCGAGAAAATACATACATACATACATATCATCACGCCATATCCCTTGCAGGGTAGGCAGAGAGAACAGAGTGCCAGAGAACTCTATATCTGCATACTTCACTCCAAAGAGTAAAGTTATTAAACTGAAAAAGAGTGGCAACTCGATGATAAAATATGCATGTATGGAAAGTGCTGCTACCCAAAGTTTAAGCGGTGAACTAAAGTTGAAGTGATATATATACATATCTACATGTGTATGTGTAATTATACAGAATATTCTTTTACTATGAGATCTACCCTGAAATATATAAAAAAACCATATCAGCTGATATCGAAACAATAATAATATAAGTTTAACAATGAAAATTGATATAATTTTCAGAAAGTACATCAATAATAGAAAATAGATCGATGACAATAACTACCTACACTATGAAAAAAAAATAACAATTCTCAGTTGTCAAACGTTTGACAGAGAGGACAAAATGGCAGCAGCTAAGTTTGTACAACCAGTCTATAGGCGGCGCGACGGTCAGTAAAAAAAAGTAATGTTTTAAGTGTGCCCCCCCAGCTTCACTCGCTTCCTCAACATTCATAATTCTCTTCATACACGCTCGCCGGTTTCGGAGACTCTTGACTCCACCTTCCTTCAGTACATGACTGATCTGGTCTAGGTAGGTTAGTCTCGGTCTCCCTCGGTACCTACGTCCTTCCTTTTTCGCATTGTATATCTTCTTAACCAGGCGTTCGTTCGGCATTCTTTCCACATGTCCGAACCATCGGAGCATTCCCTTTCGCATCTTTACACCAATACTCTCTTTCATACCTACTCGCTCTCTTACGTCGAAATGGAAATAAAATAAAATAAAAAGAAATGGAAATAGTATAACAGTAGAAAAACCAACTTGACACTTTCTGGTTCTCACCAAAACTTTTTGCGTAGAGAAAAGAAAGTCATTGTAATGCTGTGAATAGAGCTTCTTTTTTGTTCTTTTCATTATTTCGTAGAAGGAAGAAGGGAAAAGCCTATACAGCATTTTCTTATATTATTCCAAACTATTAAACTTCTTGTTGGAATTAATTACAGTTTTACGACGCATTTATTTATAAATAGATGACTGACTGCACAAATGGCGTAATGTTTAAGATAACGACTTTGTTGGGTCTAAGAGTACTGACGGTGGTGGCGCTGCGTTCTATGATCCTCTGAAATCACCCGCTGATAACAAACATAATTGCTTTAAAATAGATCAATATGTGTCAGTTATGTCTTTGGAACTCTATGCAATTTCAGAAGCTCTCACTTATTTACAAAATTTTGCAATCAGAAAAGCATTAATATGTGTAGATAGTAAAAGTGCATTACAACATATAGCACGGTGCGTATATAATAATTAATAATTTAATTGTTTTTTATGATCGAACAATCATCAATGGTGATCGAACAAACGATAATTAATCAAAATTAATTAATCTGAGCGATAAAAATAAAGATTTCTAGTAAGGGGGGCCAACTTAAGGGTGAACATTTGTTTAATTAATTATAAATAAATAAAAGACGAACAAACAATTTTTACATTCGAATAATAACGAACAAACGACGAACAAATAATTAAAAATAAAAAGAATTCAAAAATCAAAATAAGTGGGGCCAAATTCAGTGAGCCTTATCCTGGGGGGGCACAGTTAAAACATTACTTATTTTTACTGATCGTCGCGCCGCGCGCCGCCTACAGGTTGTTTGTACAAACATAGCTGCCGTTTTGTCCTGATTGTCAAAAGTTTGACAACTGAGAATTGTTATTTTTTGTTCTTAGCCATGGAGACTAGAGTAAGGAGTACCATCTTGTATGGGGGATTAGTCAAAAAAGTGTTCACTTGTAAACAGCAAATTATTGTTCGAACACTCACTGAAATAGCGCTAGTGTAGCAAGTGGAAATGATATGAATGTAGCAGTAATAAGCAGAGTGAAGTGTGCTGAGTTACGTAGTCAACTGTGATTTGATAAATAATAACCTATGAACCTATGAAATTTGTGGCGCTCTTTTTAAAATGCTTTCACTTGCTACTATAGCGCCACCTTAATTTGCTCCCGTTCATTGGACACTTCTTAATACACTGAGATGGTACTCCTTACTCTAGTGTCCATGTTCTTAGCGTAGGTACTTATTGTCAGGCGGGTTACCTCAATGCGCGAAGAGGGTGGCTCCCTATCGTTTAACGAGATAGCCACCTGGCGCGAGGACGCCCGCCGAGAAGTCATCGCCCGTTGGGCTACGCGGCTGGAGAGGCCTAGACACGGTGTCACTACCGTTGAGGCCCTCCGGCCCGTACTGGTGGAATGGATGGAGCGGTAGCACGGAGTCCTCACCTTCCGACTGGTGCAGGTGTTAACGGGGCACGGGTGTTTCGGGAAATACCTGCACACGGTCGTGTACAGGGAATGGACTCCGGGCTGCCATCATTGCAGTAGTGACGAGGACACGGCGCAACATACGCTCGAGGAATGCTCGGGCTGGGACGGGCAGCGCCGCGACCACGTCGCTATTATCGGTGCTGACCTGACGCTGCCGGCTGTCGCGAGGGCGATGGTCGACAGCGCCAGGAATTGGGACGCGGTCGCCGCCTTCTGCGAGGCTGTCATCTCGCAGAAGGAGGTGAGGGAACGGGCCCGGGAGGATTCCCGTGACCCGGGCCGCCGCCCGCGGCCGGGGCGGCGCAGGCGCGAATACCTGCGCCTGATGCCGCCCTAACCGAGGCTTCGGGTGATCGGACCGGGGAATTGTCCGATCACCCGACGCGAGGCCACCGCGTGAGGACGACGCCTCGACAGCGAAATCTGTCGAGGCGTCAACAGGAGAGGAGCCTGAGTGGGCATACCGCCGAGCGGGCCACCGAAGACAAAGATCGGGTACCGGTGGCCCGCTCGCACGGCGAGGAAGAGGTGCTTGTAGGGTGGGTCAATGGGGTTGCGCGCCGCCTCTTCCGTCACCCTGGACCGATTTGGCGGGGTGCGACGTCCATGGCCCACCACAAAAAAAAAAAAAAAAAAGGTACTTATTGTCAATAATCTTTTTTGGGTTATTAATGTTCTTTCTGGAAATTATCTCAATTTTCATTGTTAAGTTTATACTATTGCCGTTTCGTTAACGGCTGATATGGTTTTTTTTTTAATATTTCAGGGTAGGTCTCATAATGAAAAAATCCTATATAATTACATACACACATGTAGATACGTATAGGTGTATATCGACGGCGGAAAGCGAAAACATCGTAGTCCACAAAAACGAAAATGTTCATCAGAGCCAAAAAACTGTTTCACTTTTTTTCAAAAAATCATAACTAGCGTATTTTTTAACGTAGACCCACGATTTTTGGATATTAGCGGCGGTCAAATGATTTTTTTTAAGGAAAGCGAAAACGTCGTAAGCAACATTATTTGAACTAAGGCTGCCCAACTGCATGTTGTAAACGTAGTTATTCCATGAAACTAATATCTTAGAATAGGTGTCAAACAATATAATATATATATATATATATATATATATATATATACTAAAGCGATTTAAATTTGACAGAATATTAAAACGTAGAGTTCAATAAATAATACACTACAATATATATTACGAATGTAAAATCATAATAAGCTAAGAAAAAATTAAATTTAAAAATATATGAATAAGTAATTTACTTAATTACTTTGTCTTTAACCATAATAGATGTCATATCTTCTGCTGACTACACACCAGCACGGATAACAGGTAGTGGTTGAAGCCCCTCTTGGGTCATCTGACCATTGCTTGTCCCGTAGCAGTGCCCCTATTGCGAGGCTTTTTCGTCATGTTCGATCAGCTGGCGATCTTTATGTATACCTCATACATCGTTGGCTATTGGCTTTGGAGGGCAAGTGTGAGGCACTAGCGTTCGGCCTAGATATCGCAAAAGCATTCGACAGGGTCTGGCATAGGGCCCTTCTGTCGAAGCTACCATCATATAGAATCCCCGAAGGACTTTGTAATTGGATGACCAACTTTCTGGATAGTCAGAGCATAAAAGTAGTCGTCGACAGCTCCTGCTCCGACCATGATGATGCTGGTGTACCATAGGGCTCGATGCTCCTCGACGTTATTTATCCTGAATATCAATGACTTGCTCTCTATAGAGTATATGTTGCTATGCGGATGACAACACGGGTGACGAATGACACACCGAGCATCAGAATGTTCCTCGGAGTATGTTACAGGAAAGACTGGCTCAATTTGGGTCTGAAAATGAGCGCTCTTTGGGGCGAGCCTCGGAACGGGGTGAACGGAACTTAGTCCAGTTCAACCCCACTAAGACACAAGTTTGGGCTTTGACTGCGAAGAAGGAACCGTTTATCATGGCACCTTAGTTCCAAGAAGTAACTCTCTAAATTTCCGAGAGTATTGGGATCCTCGACGTCGAACTATAGAGCAAAGGCCAGTTTGGTAGTCATTTGGAGGGCAAAGCCAAATTGGTATGCAAAAAGTTAGACGAGCTAAGCAGAGCTAGGCGGTCCTTCATGCCGAGACAACGTCTTGTGCTATACAAAGCACTAGTTCGTCGTCACGTGGTTTACTGCTTTCATCTCTGGGCTGGCGAGTCTAAATATCAGCTAGACAAACTTGACTCCCCGCAAAGGCGTGCTGTTCGAATCGTGGGTGATCCCAATCTCACGGACAGATTGGAGTTTATGGGAGCGGCAGAGAGACTTTGGGTCTCTCTTTGTACTCTACCGGCTCTTTTACGGTGAGTGCTCTAAAGAAATCTTTGATCTGGTACCATCGTCACCATTTTACCATCGTACCACTCATCACCGTAGCAGGGTTCACTCATTTCACCTGAACTTACCCTGTTCCTAGACTGTACGTTTTCAGAGATCATTTCTCCCACGTACGTGCAAGATCTGGAATGAACTACCTGCTGCCGTGTTTCTGGAGCATTATGACATGTCCTTCTTCAATTGAAGTTTAAGAGCATTTTCTTCAAGATAGACAACGGCCTGGCTATACCCCTGGTGTTACTAAGGTTCATGTGCAGCAGTATCACTTACCATCAGATGTGCTACTTGCTTGTTTGCCACCATAGGCAATAAAAAATGTGTCATAAAAATATTAATAGTATTTTTTTATTATCATAATACACTGACAACATCGTACTCGTACTACCAGTAATACAAGCAAGAACAAGTGTTCTTGCTCCCATAAATACGTAGTATTTATTGAAATGATTTACGAAAATAAGTACCTCTTTACGAAAAGATTGCCATCTTATTATACATTACAACAAAAAATAAGAATATAGCAAGCTGAGCAGCAAATAGAGCGTTTAAGGGCGGTAAATCGATGAAGTTTAAATCTGCATCACTGTTAAAATGGTGTATAGCCGTGTACTTACTTTAAATAAGATAATCTAAATGTCATAAATTCCAGAGTAGATTGTACAGAAACCTTACCAAGGGTAGTAATAGAATCGATTCCTTGTACCACTACCCGCTAAAACGTCGTTAATGAGCAAACATCTTTTTTTACGGAAAGCAAATTGCTGTAATCGACATAGTACAAGTTATTACTATTTTTTTCTGTAACGTACAGCGTTTTTGAATGCATTTAAGATTAAACCCGTTTTTTTTAAATGTTAATTTCATAACTATTCATCTTAGAATTATGTAACCCAGACCATTTGAATCAGTTTTTTTTCTGATTCGAACAGTGCAATAAAAATTTTTTTCATACTTTGTGGACTACGACATTTTCGCTTTCCGCCGTCGATATGTATATTGCTTCATCTTTAGTTCATCGCCTAAGCTCCAGGTAGCAGCACTTTCTATACATGCATATTTTACCATCGAGCTGCCACTCTTTTTTAGTTAATATAATTTTACTCTTTGGGAATTTGGCCTTATATGACTTGGTGACTTGGCGTCGCTATTATCGCATTTAGTGTTGCCAGTAGATTCTATTTGCAGTAAAATCGGTAGGTAAGTACTTCCTCATGTAGTACTGGTTTTAAAAACACTAGTTAACACTCCTTTACATAATTTCCTGTGGTAATCATAGAAAATAGAATTAAAGCATTTTCTCCCGTGATGCGTTAGCGCATGGGAAGTGGATAAGTGTGATAGAAGGATCAATGCTTATGGACACATTTTATTATGCTTAATAGAGAAGAAACGAAAATGTAGTTTTTATAAATACTTATATTTTTACACAATGATTATGATCTACAAATGTAGGGCAAATTTTTTATAATGGACATATTCCAGGTATGCCCAAGTCATTTGACTTGTCAGTTACTTCATCATATGATTCATCACTTTCATTCTCACTGTCACTATCTAAAGTGATAATGAAAGGCATCTAAATCTATCCCTTTTTCTGTATTGATTTTCATTTTTTTCACAAGATTATAGTGATTTGTCCATTCGCCTAAAATTAAGGTCCAAATCATTGTAATGGGATTGAAACCGCGACGGTGTGGTGGTAATCTTAACATGCTATGCCCGTTGTGTTTAAGGATTGCGTCAATTTCATAAATTGGCTTACGCTTATGTCTTTTATGTCTTGTATTATTTCATAAAGCTATTTTCTCGATCTCCCGAAAGGGAGGGGGGGAAAAATATACACTGTTGGTTGATGTATGTAAACGAGCCGAGAGAGAACGAGAGAGAGAGAAAGAGAGAGAGAGAGAGAGAGAGAGAGAAGAGTAAAGAGAACGAGAGACTGGTACAGATATTGACGGGGCATGGTTGCTTCGCCAAATACCTGCACACGGTCGTGAGGAGGGAGAGGACACCGTCCTGCCACCACTGCGATTGCGACGAGGACACTGCGCAGCACACGCTCGAGGTCTGTGTGGCCTGGTCAGCAGCATGAACTCGTTGCAGTGATCGGTGCTGACCTGGCACTGCCAACCATCGCTAAGGCGATGCTTGACAGAGTCAGGAACCGGGACGCGGTCGCCACCTTCTGCGACAGTCGTCTCACGGAAGGAGGCGGCAGCACGACTCCAAGAGGAAAACCTCTTGTGTGACATGCTCTACCACTGGTGCCTGGGGCGGCGCAGGCACGAGTACCTACGCCTGATGCCGCCCTAGCTAAGGCCGCGGGTGACTGGACCAAGGAATAGTCAGGGCGTCGAAAAGGGATGGTAACCGAAAGGGTAACCCGCTGGGCTGGCCACGGATGGCAAGGAAGCGGTGTCAGTGGCTGGCGCAATGGCGATTGGAAGGGAATACGGTGGTTTATGGGGCCACGCGCTGCTCTTCCGTCGCTACGGACGAAACGGGAGCCGTGTGTACCTCAGCCTACCCAAAAAAAAAAGTATAGAAAGCCAGAATTGTATATATGTTAGAAAGCTAAAATCACAAACAGCCGGTAGGAGCAGCCTTGCTCCTGGTCTTGTATCTAGATTAGATTTTGATGGATCTTGAAAATGTTATGTCGGCTGTAGTGTTTTGATCCTGATGAAATTATGAAACTACTAAGCACATTTTTAAAGTCTTGTTTAGGATTTAATCAGGGGAACGTGGAGGCATTTAGGGGGACCCCAAGACCAGAGGCACGGGGTGGGACGCCCCTTCCGCCCCCCTGTTAGTCCGCCACTGCCTGTGGCTACTCGTACAGTTTTTCAAAATGAATATATTAATGATGCCTGAATATGTTTTTCTTCCTCTACATAACTTAAAACTTGTAATATAATATTTGACGGTACTTCCGTTTATCGTACGTGCTAAGCGGAAACATTCATCATTTAACAAAGTATTCACTAATCGCGCCACCTAGCGCAAGCTTGTTTAAGAGACGAACAAAACTAAACGACCGACCTCCGTTCGGCAGTCTGAGCCCGCGAGTGGCGCGGTGCACTGGTCGCATATCGTATACTCACTTATGTTAGTTTGGTGGACCTCTCTCATGTTGTCACTTGTGAGAGAGTGGTGTCATGGTTGCTGCGCTTGGCAGGTGGACTGGCGGTAGCGGTAAATGCTGTACGTTCTCCGGAGAAGAGCTGTTGCTCGTTCTCTTAATGAACCCTTAGGTGATTTGGCTGAGGAATCCACGAGCAGGTAAATGGGTGGCGCTGGTTGTGGTCTTGTCCCGTGGTCGCACGGGCAAGACTATCCTGTGTCATCCATCCATACCATATAGTTCTTTGTACAAAGGCGATTGCCTGGGTCTGTCCTGTGAGCTCACTTAAGGTGTGAGTTGTGATTGGTGTATAGGTGTAAAGGTAATCGTGATTACTTGCAGTACGGTCAATTGCAACTCTTTATCCGCATTTATATTCCTCGTGTCTGATTCCTTCTTCTACATCAGAAGTGTGGGATAAAGTACCCAAGCTTATAACCTTACTCAGTTTGGTCATCTAAATTTAAAAGGTTTCGTTTTCATATCTATCCTACGTTTAGGATTAATTTTGAGCGCGTGTGAAGTGATACAAATATACCGACGCGTCGTGTACGTCGCAGCCTAGACAGGGATCGTAAGATTTTATACATAAAGTGAAATCCTTTTAGGCAGAATTTTTTTAAATTTTTTGAATGACGTGATGTGATTGATTTGAAGGGAGTCGGAGACAATAAAATTTTTTTGATGATAATTTTTGATGAAGGAAATAGATTGTTACTGTAAAGGATGGAGAAGCCTTAAACAGCAGAGTGACTGGTCGAAATGGGCCTAGTATGCCCAGTCCACGTTCTTGTTGCTGTTAGGAATAGAGACTCCTTGCATTGTATAGGAATTGTCTCGTATGAATAATTTTCAAATATAAGAACTCGAAGTGTTCTTTTATTTGACATATATATATAAAAACATAAGACCAATTGATAGTTGTAGAATATACTCTTAAATAAAACGTTTATTCTTATACTTTTATATAGTCTCTTTATTTATTATTGTGATGAATTTCCTGCTTTAGAAATCTTATATAAAACGATTTGTTAAATTTTACATGGTAGCAGAGCGTGAGCGTTAAAGATCAACGTATACCTAAATCATATATTGAAAAATGTCGAACATAAAAATCGACCCCCTCACAAGGGAAAATTATGATACATGGGTAATACAGGCTGAAGCAGTGCTAATTCGACAACACTTATGGAAATTCATCCAAGAGACTGATGCTGCTGTTCAAGATAAGGAAGGAGACAGACAGGCAAGGTCACAACTAATCCTTATAATCGCTCCTTCTGAGCTTAAACAAATTAAAAATTGCTCAACAGCACTAGAGTTATGGAATAAACTTAAAAACATATATGCTAGTAAAGGACCGGCAAAGAAAGCCTCCTTACTAAAACAGCTTATATTAACGAGACTGGAAGGTAATGATGTTCGTAGTCATCTTAACATATTCATGGACATTGTAGACAAACTTGCAGACATGGATGTAAACATAAATGAAGATTTACTAACCATTATGATGCTGTACAGTCTTTCTTCAGATTACGACAACTTCAGAGTCGCAATTGAAACGCGAGATACCCTTCCAAAACCAGACGAACTTAAAACAAAAATCATTGAAGAATGTGAAGCTCGTCATAGTCGGAGTATAAACAATCAAGAGAAACCAAGTGAGTTGCCTATACAAGAAGAAGCATTTTATGCGTCTTGTAAAATTTGCAAACGGAAAGGTAACATATTTAAGCGTAAAAGTCATAAAATTTGTACGAATTGCTGGGATAAAAACAATGAGAAAGCTAAACAACATAAGAGCAATTCTCATAAAAACCATTTCGCTACGAAGTGCCTTCTCACTAACAAGAAGAAGCCTGACAATAGTATTTGGATCTTAGACAGTGGCTGTACATCTCACATGACTTATGAAAGAGATCTTTTCAAAAAGATTGATAAATCATCAGGTAAGCTGAAGTTTGCTACTGATGAGCTAGATGCAGAGATAAAGGGGAAAGGTACAGTATCCTTTACTACAAAAAATGATGATAGCGTAGCACCTACCCATCTGAAAGATACACTATATGTACCCAGTCTATCTACTAACTTGATGTCCGTTAGTAAAATGACTGATGTTGGCTGCTCCGTCTTATTTAATAAGGATAAAGCGACGGTCACTAACCCTAAAAGCAAAATTACTCTAACTGCATACAAGCAAAACGATGGACTTTATTATATGCAATGTAAACACAATAAGCGCAACAATTTGGCAAACACAGCGTCGACTACAAATAAAAATTCGAACATTAATGAGTGGCATAAGAAACTCGGCCACATGAATGCCAAAGATTTAAAATATGCACAAAAAAATGATGCGCTACTTGGTCTAAACTTTGACAATTCAGAAAGCTTAGACGAGTGTGAAGCTTGTATTCAAGCAAAATTACATCGAGTTTCTGCTCCACGAGAGAAAACGACTCAACGCACAAAACAACTCTTAGAAATCGTTCATAGCGATGTGTGTGGACCGATCAGAACGCCTACATTAAACGGTAATAGATATTTTGTCACATTCATTGATGATTTCAGCAGATATAGTAGAGTGTATTTCATGAGAAATAAAAACGAAGTCTTAGAAAGATTCAAAGAGTTTAAGGAGTCAGCGGAAACACACACAGGTAACAAAGTTAAGTACTTACAATCAGACAATGGTACTGAATATGTAAATAAAGATTTTAATGCTTTCCTAAAATGCTGTGGAATAGAGCGCAGACTTTCGGCGCCATACACGGCAAGCCAAAATGGCTTAGCTGAGAGGAAAAATCGCAATCTCATTGAAAAGGCAAGGGCTATGATGATAGATGCAAAAGCACCTTTAAAATGCTGGGGAGAGGCAATATTTACTGCAAACTACCTTTGTAATAGGAGTATTAATAGCGCTATTCATCACAAAACACCATTTGAGCAATGGGTTGGCAGGAAGCCATGTATAAATCATCTCTACATATTTGGTTGTAAAACGTATGTTTTATTAAAAAATGGCAATAGTCATAAATTTGCTTCAAAAGCGATACAAGGTATGTTTGTTGGGTATTCTGAAACATCCAAAGCATTCAGAATATACATACCATCTAAAAATAAGATCATAATTTCGAAAGATGTCAGAGTCATGAGAAAAATGTTTTATGATAAACAAAACAAAAATGAAGACTCCAAGCTTTTATATGATCTAGTATTATCACGTGAACAGACAACATCACAACCAATACCTCGTAAGCAAGTTGAAATTACGCTTGAGGATGATGACGATGATGATCACGAAGAAATTCAACAACAGATCGATAGCGACGCAGCAGATGATGATGACGAAACGCTACAACAAAGCGTACTTGAAAATGTTCGTCAAGAAAATGTAGACATAGATAGTGATCAAACTTACGAATCTCTTTCAGAAACTGAAACTGAAGAAACCACAACACAAAATATGAGATCGTTACGAGATAGATCAACTATTACTGTTCCTAAACGCTATGATGATTTTATTTTAGCTGCCGCAGAAGAAATTGAAAATCTGCAGAAGCCAATAGAACCTGTAACATTTAAAGAGGCTTTAGATTCTCCTGAAAAAGAAAAATGGCAAGAGGCTATGGATAATGAAATTTCTGCCTTAATAAATAATGAAACATGGGACCTAGTGGATTTGCCCAAAGGAAGGAAAGCCTTACCTTGTAAATGGGTATACAAAGTTAAAATGAATCCAGATGGCTTAGTTGAAAGGTACAAGGCGAGAATGGTTATCAAAGGTTACTCACAGGAACCTGGCGTTGACTACGATAAAACATTCAGCCCAGTTGTTCGCATGAGCACCGTACGTACACTGCTTGCTGTTAGTGCACAAGAAAAACTAAGCTTAATGCAGTTTGACGTGTCAACCGCATTTCTTAACGGCACTGTTAATGAGGAAATCTATATGAAACAGCCTACTGGTTATCAGGATGGCACAAAACGGGTATGTAAACTTAAACGCAGCCTTTATGGTTTGAAACAAGCACCTCGATGTTGGAATATCTGTATAGCAGAGTTCCTTATAAAATCTGGTTTCGTACAGAATGAAGCCGATCCGTGTCTATACGTTCGAGTTCGAGGACAATCAAAAGTGTTTATTGCACTGTACGTCGACGACGGACTTGTAGCATACAATACAATTAGAGCAGGTGAGGATTTTATAAAAGAGCTTAGAGCGAAATTTAAAATAACCACGAAGCCTGCATCATATTTTCTTGGAATGGAAATAAAAATAAGCAAAGATGCTATTAATCTATGTCAGAAAACTTATACCGAAAAGGTGTTAAGTAAATTTAGGATGGCCGATTGCAAGCCAGCCCCAACGCCAATCATTCGTGAAAATGAGAAGGCAGAGGAAAGAAACAATGTGGATGAGTTGTTTCCATACAGACAAGCTGTTGGAGCATTAGCTTATTTATCAGTAGGCACAAGACCTGATATTTCGTATGCTGTGGGTGTTGCATCTAGAAACCTGGGAGCACCTACCAAAAATGATGTGTTATTGGTGAAGCGCATTTTCCGTTATTTAAAAGGCACCCCGCAAAATGGATTGAAATTTACTAAAAATTCACATCCAAATAATCTGATCTGCTATAGTGATGCTGATCACGCAGGAGATAGCACTACCGGAAGATCAACCTCAGGAATGGTGTGCCTATACTCTGGAGCTGCTATAAGTTGGAGAAGCCAACTACAAACAATGGTCTCAATTTCATCTACTGAAGCAGAGGTCATAGCAGCTAGTGAAACTGCTCAAGAGATTTTATGGTTGAATCGCCTTCTCAACAGTTTAACCAGGACTCGTAAACCAGTGCTAAGATTAGACAACGAGTCAGCTGTCAAACTCTCACATAACCCAAAGTACGAATATCACAAGCGTACTAAACATATTAAACTTAAACATTTCTTTGTAAGAGAATGTGTCAGTAATGGAGAGTTCACAGTGGAACAGGTATCCTCGGAATTACAGTTAGCTGATATGCTTACCAAACCTTTATTCGGCCCTAGAATCAAAGATTTGAGTTCAAGAATGGGACTGAAGAATTTGACTTCAAATTCATAAAAACTGTCGAGGATGTTAGGAATAGAGACTCCTTGCATTGTATAGGAATTGTCTCGTATGAATAATTTTCAAATATAAGAACTCGAAGTGTTCTTTTATTTGACATATATATATAAAAACATAAGACCAATTGATAGTTGTAGAATATACTCTTAAATAAAACGTTTATTCTTATACTTTTATATAGTCTCTTTATTTATTATTGTGATGAATTTCCTGCTTTAGAAATCTTATATAAAACGATTTGTTAAATTTTACAGTTGCAGAATGTTGGTCGTTAGGGCTCCATACGCCCGGACCCTGTAGTATTTAGTGAAGGCTGGTCGTAAGGGCTTCATGTTCGCCACTTGTGTTAGTGGTTTTCTTTTCATATGATTTCTTTTGTAAATATTAATTCTCTTGAGTAAGGTTTCATTTTCCTTTTTTTCCTTTCATCTGGTGGTTCTGGCATGCAAGGGTGCGATATTCTTAAGATTCTTGTGATCGTAATCTTCTGTTTTTCCGAACATTAGTAATGAGATGCTTCACGAAAGATTCGATATTGCTATCATGCATATCATTCGCGATAGTGGCGGTGCGGACGTATCTTGGGGCTCCAACGATCGTTCGCAGGCATAGATTTCGTTACGCTTGAATTATTATTTTTTTGTTCGTATTCGACGCGCATGGGTACTAACCCCAGAGCTGCATATATGAGGCGGCAGCGTATGATCTTTTATAGAGTCCTAGTTTCTTTCCTACTGGTAGTTTTGGTCATAGGATATGCACCAGGGCTGCTCGCGCACTCTTAGCCTTTGCTACAGTGGTATCTGTTTTTTTTTAATGATGATTGCCTGGCTATGTTGAATCCTAGATAAGATACAGAGCTTGTCCAATAACTCGTATGTCAGTAGTGTACCAAGCGTAACACGTCGGCGAAATGCAACTCCCTTGGAGGACTCTAACTTTTATTGATTTCTCGGTGGATTGGACTTGTTAAAACTCCATTATAAATCTCCTAACTGCGAGGAATGAACAGAGGACGCTGATGCTCTTCGTAGGAAGCATGGTCATCGACAGTTTGTGTAGCAGACCTTCGTGCCACACTTTATCGAACGTCTTCTTCTTGTTGTGACTGGTTGACATTTAATTAGTAAATCTCGTTACTTAGAGGGCTGTAGAGTGTGCTACTCCAAACGCAGACTGTTCTTCGCGAGGTTTTAAGTGAGGTGTCATCTTGGTAAGCAGAAGTTTTTAGAATGCCTTTGACATTATGCTCAAAAGTGTGATTGGTCTATAATTATCCGACTTCTTTGAGTCTTTTCCAGGTTTAGGCAGCCTAATTATTTGCCCTATTTTCCACTGGGATGGGAAATATCCTGATCTCATTACGCTATTGAAGATGCGAGTGAGCGCTACCGTGGTTTATGAAGGAAAGTGTCTTAGTGCAGCATTTATCACTCCTTCAAGGCCTGTTACCATAGTGAATAGCGTTACGCTACTGATTATTTCACTAAACGACTGAACGTTTCAGTTAATCTAAAGTCAGGCATGGACGAGCTAACACTAATGCTAATGCATTTTTGTAAGTTTTCAGGCAATTTGTACGAGACTAGTAAGCGCACGAGGACGTGCGACAGTCAGGATTGGCCGTGACGGTACTTCCGTTTATCGTACGTGCTAAGCGGAAACATGTTAACAAAGTATTCACTAATCGCGCCACCTAGCGCAAGCTTGTTTAAGAGACGAACAAAACTAAACGACCGACCTCCGTTCGGCAGTCTGAGCCCGCGAGTGGCGCGGTGCACTGGTCGCATATCGTATACTCACTTATGTTAGTTTGGTGGACCTCTCTCATGTTGTCACTTGTGAGAGAGTGGTGTCATGGTTGCTGCGCTTGGCAGGTGGACTGGCGGTAGCGGTAAATGCTGTACGTTCTCCGGAGAAGAGCTGTTGCTCGTTCTCTTAATGAACCCTTAGGTGATTTGGCTGAGGAATCCACGAGCAGGTAAATGGGTGGCACTGGTTGTGGTCTTGTCCCGTGGTCGCACGGGCAAGACTATCCTGTGTCATCCATCCATACCATATAGTTCTTTGTACAAAGGCGATTGCCTGGGTCTGTCCTGTGAGCTCACTTAAGGTGTGAGTTGTGATTGGTGTATAGGTGTAAAGGTAATCGTGATTACTTGCAGTACGGTCAATTGCAACTCTTTATCCGCATTTATATTCCTCGTGTCTGATTCCTTCTTCTACATATTTATTGCATCGCTTTTCGCATTTTAAAACCACAAAAAATAAATAAACGCGGAGTAAACAACTAATAACGGAAATCTATATCATCATTCTCTTGCTCTTATCCCAACTACTTGGGGTCGACGCAATATGTCCTCTTTTTCCATACATCCCTATCAGACGTCATCTCTGTAGTCACTCCCTGTTTATACATATCATGCTTCACGCAGTCCATCCATCTTTTTTTTGGTCTCCCTTTACCTCTAAAGCCTTCAACATTCATACTCAAAACCTTCCTCGCAACATTACTTTCATCCCGTCTCATCACATGTCCATACCAGCTCAAACGTTCACTCCTTAACTTATCCGTCACTGGCGCTACTTTCAAACATTCTCTTATACGCTCATTCCTTATCTTATCCATTCTCGTCACGCCGTACATCCATCTTAACATTCGCATCTCCGCTACATGTAATCGTCTCTCATCCATCGCTTTTGTCGCCCAACATGCTGATCCATACAATACAGCAGGTCTTATTAAAGTTTTGTAAATTTTTCCCTTTAATTTAAGGGGTACTCTGGGATCACATATTGTACCCGTGACCTGCCGCCATTTCATCCATCCCGCATCAACTCTGTGCTTCACCGCACGATCCAGGTCGCCACTGCTTTGGATAAGCGAACCGAGGTATCGAAAGTTCGAGCATACTGGTATAAGTACTCCATCTAGAGCTATGGGTGTAACATTGGAGAGACCGCCGAAATCGCAGAACATGTATTCTGTTTTAGGTCTGCTGATTTTCAAGCCAACATTCTCCAACTTACAGCGCCACTTTTCCAGCATGCTCTGGACCTCAAGCCCATCTTCTCCGGCGAGAACAACGTCATCAGCGAATAGCATGCACCAGGGTGCCTCTTCCTGTATCTCCGGTGTTAAAGCATCCATTATCAACAGGAAGAGGTAGGGACTTAGCGCCGACCCTTGGTGCAGGCCCACCTCAACGTTGAACCCGTCGGAGTCTCCAACAGCAGATCTTACATACGACCTGGATCGCCAGTACATTGCACAGATTAACCTAATATACTTCACAGGCACACTTTTCTCTTTCAGAGCCCACCACAAAACCGCTCTCGGGATTCTGTCATAAGCCTTCTCGAGGTCAACGAATACCATGTGCAAGTTCCTATGTGCACCCCGATATTTTTCGCATAATTGGCGCAGTGCAAATATGGCATCCGTTGCCCCTCGGCCCGACATAAATCCGAACTGGTTTTGGGTTATCTCACTTTCTTCTCGCAATCGCTTCTCAATGACTTTTTCCCACACTTTCATACTGTGCGACAAGAGCTTTATTCCTCGATAACTGCCGCAGTCCTGGACATCACCCTTATTTTTAAAAATGGGCACTAGTGTACTATTGCACCATTCACTGGGGATTACTTTCTCATGCAGCAGCTTATCGAAAAACAAAGTCAGCCACATATATCCATCCTCTTCCAAAATTTTCCATACTTCAACTGGTATACCGTCAGGCCCTGCAGACTTTCCATTTTTCATGCTTCTCACTGCTTCTCTTACCTCATCTATTGTAATTGATCCTATCAAGCCGATGTTCTCTGGCACATCATCTAGCACTCCACTCCATAAATTCTCTTCGTTCATTAACCTTTCAAAATATCTCTTCCAACGTTCTTTTATTTCATCTTCTTTTATCAAAACTTGACCTGTTTCATCTTTTATACACCTGATATGGATATATATATATATATAACGGAAATCTATATATATATAAAACAAAGACGGGTTTGTTACAACACTTATAACTCGAGATCTGCTGAACCAATATTCATGGTTATTGATTCGTTGGATTTGTCTCCGCCCCGAATAGCATAATACATCTTAAAAACAATGAAAACTCGATATGTGTAATGAATACTCAATCATTTCAATAAATAAATGCTGATTTGTTTATTTAATGTCATTTTTTTGGTTCATTTGTCCATCATTGTTCATTTGATCACAGCCCATACAGCCATGTCTTTGTCCATTCGGACAGGCAAAGGGATCACAGCCCATACAGCCATGTCTTATTTAATTTTCTTTCTATATTAGTCGGCTTGAACAGTCAAGCCAAAGCTCCACATCTTCAATAATAGCTTCATATAAGTTTCAGTTCTTCATATTAAACGTCTTGAATAAACTCAAGCCAAGACTCCACATCTTCACATCTTTATTGAAGAGCTTCAGTCATAAATAGCAGAATTTTATTGTATTTGGTGTTCTTCACGTCGTAAATAAAATTTGCTTCGTGAAAGAGTAGTAGGCCGAAGCCAAGTCTTTTATTGTCAACATCATTATCATCCCAATCCATTTTAAATTTAAGATTAATATTTATATTTCATGTCAAACATTTGTTGTCCAATCCTGTCAAATACTGTAACAACTATGTGTGCGTTCAGAAATTTATTTTTTGTAAAATGTCTCGAAAGTTCAGGTACTGTTATATTTGTTTGTTTTAGACATTGATTTGTGTAAATTATTTATTAATTATTTAATTTTTAATTTCCGAAAATAATACCTAAGATTTATTGTACAGGTTAACAAAAGTGTAAATGTCTTTTTATAGGTTGTCTATGATTTTTCTTGATAAGCTATTCATATGTAGTGGTTATATACATATCATACATACATATCCATACATATCATATATACATATCCAGTATAATATTATAATCTATGGTTATGAGTTTTGGCGCGAATGTGGAAATGTCATGTCACGCTCTTGTATTATATTCATTTCTTTAGTGTTTTGTGGTGTTATATTGAATAATTGTGCTGGTATTTTATGCAATATGGTACAGTTAAAGTGCTGAAGTGTAGTGAATATGGTATAATAGTGGTTTACGTGTATTTTCATATTTGCCCAAAATTCCCAAAGAAAATCATTGATTAGGTTATCAGCGCCCGATTAATGGTAACGACTTGACTTACTGACAGACAATGACTATTAAGGCTACATAATATGAAGAAATGATAAACAAAATAATTTAAAAATAATTAAATAAGACTTGGCTGTATGGGCTTTGATCCCTTTGCCTGTCCGAATGGACGAACAGAACCAAAAAAAAAAAAAAAAAAATCTATGGTTATATACTCTTTGAGCTATTGTCTATGACTCGAGAGTTTTGGCGCGAATGTGGAAATGTCATGTCACGCTCTTGTATTATATTCATTTCTTTAGTGTTTTGTGGTGTTATATTGAATAATTTTGCTGGTATTTTATGCAATATGGTACAGTTAAAGTGCTGAAGTGTAGTGAATATGGATACAATAGTGGTTTACGTGTATTTTCATATTTGTCCAAAATTCCCAAAGAAAATCATTGATTAGGTTATCAGCGCCCGATTAATGGTAACGACTTGACTTACTGACAGACAATGACTATTAAGGCTACATATATGAAGAAATGATGAACAATGTATGAAAAATAATTAAATAAGACTTGGCTGTATGGGCTTTGATCCCTTTGCCTGTCCGAATGGACGAACAGAACCAAAAAAAAAAAAAAAAAAAAAATGTCTATGACTCGAAAGTGGTTTTTTGTGGTTTTATGCGAGTGCACATTCAATATTAATATTAATTATCGAAGAACACGGATATAATCCGACATTTAAGGTAATTTACGTTAAAAACTGTATTTTCTATGATTGTAAAAAAAAATCTGGAATGTAGTTTGTTAGATTTCTGTATTTGTCTCTGAAATAAAAATGGCATGTTATTATTTGAAAAAAAAAAAGTGTTTGTAAAAAAAGTGTTTGTAAATCTAACTATAACTATGGCTTTGACTTTACAGATTCAAGGCCAGATTTGCCATCGCATTGGATCATTGCAACCTATAGAAGAGGCACAGCATAAATTCTTGCAAATATACTTCATGGGCAATATGGAAGAACAACTTGACCGGCGTCAAGGGATCAACACAGCTACGAAAAGAGCAATTCTCCAAGATCTGCAGCAAATGCTTCATGAACATCATGCATTGGTCAGGCTGTTCAAGACTGCTTTAGAGCGCATGCCAAGTGATGACTATAAAGTTGTGATCAGAGCAGATAAAAGACCAGCTGGAACACATGAACGCACATTTAATGCTCCAACAATCGATGAAGTGGCAATCCTGATTGTTGGTGAAAACTTGGAAACACGTGATATTGTACTTACACGACGCAATACTGGGCAACTACAAAGAATATATGAAACACACCGTTCATATGACGCGTTACAATACCCGCTGATGTTTTGGCAAGGAGACGATGGATATCGCTTTAATATCAAAATGATTAATCCATTGAATGGTAAGATCAATATTGTTGTTTTCATTTAAACTTGATATACATTTTATTCTGTTTGCTTTTAGTACCCAAAAAAAGTTGTAATTTCTAATTTAGTAGAGAGTAGCTGTAAGAGTCGTTAACCTATTAGGGGTTCTAAAATACGATTTTACTGCATTTGTTTCAGGTGAGGAAACTACCAAGAAGGTTAGTTCGATGAATTATTACGCATATCGTTTGATGATTCGTGAAAATTCTGACAATTATTTGTTGCGATTTCGTCGACTGCTTCAACAATATTGCGTTGACATGTACGTTAAAATCGAAACGGAGCGCCTGACTTTCATTCGGTTGAATCAAGCTAAATTGCGTTCGGAAGAGTATATTCATTTACGCGATGCAATTAGCACAGAAGGAGATTCAGAAAATGTTGGTCGATTGACTATTTTACCGGCGACATACACAGGTAGCCCGCGTCATTTGCATGAATATGCGCAAGATGCAATGACATATGTTCGTCATTATGGTCGGCCAGATCTATTCATTACATTTACATGTAATCCGAAATGGATAGAAATTATTCAATTGCTGCTTCCCGGACAAACATCAAGTGATCGACACGACATCACCGCACGTGTTTTCAGGCAAAAAATTCGGTCACTAATGAATTACATTGTTAAGCAACACGTCTTTGGGAATACTCGATGCTGGATGTATTCAATCGAATGGCAAAAACGAGGCCTACCGCATGCTCACATTCTAATTTGGTTAGTCGAAAGAATTCGGCCAGATCAAATAGATGACATCATATGTGCGGAGATTCCTGCTCCTGAAACCGATCCAGACCTACATGATGTTGTAATCACGAATATGATTCATGGACCGTGTGGCACTATCAACCGCCAATCACCGTGCATGGTCGACGGCAAGTGTTCCGAACGGTGTAAATTGACGGCAGAGACCATTACAGGCAACGATGGTTATCCATTGTATCGGCGTCGATCGCCCGATCATAATGGTAGAACTATCACAACTAAAGTGAAAGGAAACGATTTCGTAGTTGGCAACAGTTGGATTGTTCCATGTTCGCCACTTCTTTCCAAAACATTCAAGGCACATTGTAATGTTGAGTATTGCAATTCGGTCAAGTCAATTAAATACATTTGCAAATATGTCACGAAAGGGAGCGACATGGCGGTTTTTGGTATCTAAACATCCAATATCAACTATGAAATCACGCGCTATCAAGTCAGTTGATATTTCAACTGCAATGAAGCAATTTGGCGTATATTTTCATTCCCTATTCACGAACATCATCCCACTGTTGTACATTTGGGGGTGCATCTAGAGAACGGTCAGAGAGTATATTTCACAGCGTCGAATGCTGCTCAACGTGCCGAAACACCTCCAGCGACAACACTGACCAGTTTCTTTGCGATTTGTCAAAGCGATCCGTTCGCACGAACTTTGCTTTACTCAGAAATGCCACGTTATTACACTTGGAACGCTACATCGAAGAAATTTCAACGTCGGAAGCAAGGCGATGCAGTTCCTGGTTATCCAGATATGCGTTCTACTGATGCTCTTGGTCGTATTTACACAGTTCATCCGAAGAATGATGAATGTTTCTATTTGCGGTTGTTGCTGGTACATGTTCGAGGGCCAACATCATTTGAATCACTACGAACTGTTAATGGTATAGTGTGCCCCACATTTCGTGCAGCATGTCAAGAGCTGAATTTGCTTGAAAACGATACTCATTGGGACACGACAATCGCTGAAGCAATTATTTCTGCATCTCCAAGTCAGATACGCACATTATTTGCTATCATCATTTCGACATGCTTCCCATCGAACCCACGTGACCTATGGAACAATTACAAAGATAACTGTGTGAGATAACTGTCTGGAGATATTTTACATCGAATTCGCGTCAGCTCAAGAAATTCCGATCTTGAGGTGAATGAGGAGATGCATAACCAGACTTTGCTCTTGATCGAAGATATGTGTTACCTCATGTGCGGCAGTTTGTTAGTTAGCTTAGGAATGCCAGCGCCAGATCGCGGAATGAATGACGCATTTAATAGAGAATTGGAACGTGAACGTGAATATGATCCACATGAACTAATCCAATCAGTCCAAACGAATGTACCTCTGTTGAATCCTAAGCAGAGGGAAGTCTATGATACACTGATTAATGCAATTGATGATGGAAATGGCGGCTTATTTTTTTTGGATGCCCCCGGTGGAACTGGGCAGACATTTCTCATGTCATTGATTTTGGCCACTGTACGTGCGAGATCCGAAATTGCGGTAGCAATTGCTTCTTCTGGAATAGCGGCCACATTATTAGACGGATGCCGTACGGCTCACTCAACGTTAAAATTGCCATTAAACCTTCAAACTACTGAACAACCGACATGTAACATTTCGAAACACTCCGCAATGGCCAAAGTTTTAGTAGCATCAAAAATCATCATATGGGACGAATGCACAATGGCGCACAAACGCGCATTGGAAGCACTAGTCGGTCTAGTGCTTCCAATTAAACTACGTTAAAAGATCTGTGCAATGACTCGAAAAATTACGTTATTAAATTTACGTTAAAAGATCTGTGCAATGACTCGAGATGTTTTGGAGGTGCAATGATTTTATTATCTGGCGATTTCCGACAAACACTATCAGTCATTCTAAGATCTACTGCTGCCGACGAAATAAACGCTTGCCTCAAAGCATCAAATCTGTGGCGATATGTAAAGAAACTTCAACTGTCTGTAAATATGAGAGTTGCATTATTGAACGATCTATCTGCTGATGATTTCTCGAAGCAATTGCTGACTATCGGTAATGGCCGTGTTCCTGTTGACAAATCGAGCGATTTGATTTCATTTCCTCCAAATGTTTGCAATTTTGTATCATCAAAAGACGAGCTTATCAACAAAGTATTCCCGGATATCATTGCTAACCACAAAAATACTAAATGGTTAAGTGAGTGAGCAATTTTGGCCACTAAAAATAAAGATGTAGATGACCTCAATTTTATAATTCAAAATCAAATCGTAGGTACTCTGTATTCATTCAAATCTATCGACTGTGTAACAAACGAAGAAGAAGCCACTAATTATCCAAGTGATTTTTGAAACTCCTTAGATGTGCCTGGTTTACCACCGCACAATTTAAAACTTAAGGTTGGCTCGGTAGTCATCATGCTTAGAAATTTAAACCAACCAAAACTGTGCAATGGAACGCGTTTGGTGATAAAAAAACTGATGAGCAATGTGATTCACGCGTCGATACTTAAAGGAAAATTTAAAGATGAGGAAGTTCTTATCCCAAGGATTCCGATAATCCCAACAGATATGCCCTTTGAGTTTAAACGAATTCAATTCCCGATTCGTCTTGCCTTCGCCATGACGATCAACAAATCACAGGGCCAATCCTTGACTATTTGTGGCCTCAATCTAGAAAATGCATGTTTTTCTCATAGTCAATTGTACGTGGCATGCTCACGTGTCGGCAAACCATCCGCTTTATTTGTTCTTGCGCCTGACCAAAAAACAAAGAATGTCGTTTACCACAAGGTGTTTGAATGAAAATCGCATTAATGAATTAATCCGAGTGTATTCCAATCTCACAACATAGTTTTCAATCATTTTTTTCTGACATGAGTTTGAATTACTTAATTATTATTATTTTTTTAATTTTTATTCTCATTCTGTATGTTTTCATCATCATTCATCATAACAAAATACTTTTATGTTTCTATCTATATTAATATTATTTTGTATCATTGTATTACGTTCATCAAAGCCTAAATTAGTTCAGCTAAAAGGTAACACGACATTCATTGACTGTTAGGCGGTACGAAGTTCGCCGGGTCAGCTAGTATCAACATATTGGGAAGACGATTGACGTTTGAAGACATTTAAAAATGGCGTCATTAGTTCATCAATTTGCCACCGGGTCAGATAACATTATACTACGAAATGTAGGTACCTACTACTTACCCTATTTTGATTGAATTATTAATATTTTATCTATGGTCATCCTGTCAAAGGCAACGCACGACGTGTATTGCTAGAAAAGTTGGCAGTCATTTTCTTGTATTTGTGTGTATATTATCAGTAATTTTATGTGATTAATCATTAAAGATGGCGAAATTGGTTGATATATATAACAGTGAAAAAGAACCTGTGATAAAAAGACGACAGTTGCCGTTAACTATTTATGAAAATCTTACCGTGAGTAGTTTCATGCACTTTGACATTACCACAAGCGTAGAATAACGAAGATAGAGTTAATGGAAATATTTTTTTCACATTTACCGTATAAATTAAGTAATAATTACCTAAGGCATAAGTTCTAATATTTATTGAAATCTTTATATATAATAAATACACATTATTATAGTGGTATTTTATTTTAAAAAATAATGACGTCTTGCTGATGACCTTATTGTATGATTAAATTTCTTTGTTAATCCCTCACAAATTTGGTTTTGTTTACAGATGATCATGGATTTAAACTCAATGGGTCTTATATGTGACAACCCACAAGTTAAAGGACGTGAATACGAAGAATTTATGCGAAAATATAGAATTTTAACCACAGATGAATTAAAAGCAGCACTCAGAGTTGATGCTTCTGATATATTTAATGTTTTAAATCAAAGCATTCCTTGTGTAGGGTGTCGAAGAAGGTATTGTAATATTATTGTTATAGTTTAGGACTATTTTGTGGAGGTTTTTCAATACAACCTATCTAACTCTTGTAGTTTCATAGACAGTAAATATGACTGGTAAATTTGTTATGTAAACAGACCACAAATAATATATAGCTAACACAAGTTACATTTTCCTTTAAAAAGTCATGAGATAAAATAAAAATTCTTATGACATGTTTAGTATCATCCATGCAGTTATATAGGCTTAATATTAATATTCATAACTATTATCATGTACCTATATACCATACCTATGTATAGCTGATGCTTCTGATTTAGCAAAGTTTAATTTTGGCCATTTAAAAATACCAGATATGTATATAACGTTTTAATTTGCTAATGAATTTATACTCGGTGACATTTATATCGTCTTACAAACAAAGTGCTATTAAAATATCCAACCAAAGAAACATATCTTACATATTTAATTGTTCAATTGTGGTAGTCATAAAAAAATAACAAAATAAAATAAATTAAAGTTAATATTTTGTAACACTGTTTATAATGTTTACATTTTAAACAAAAGAAATACGGCAATCAGCATGATTACGTTAGCCAACAATCACAGCTACAAAGTCATCATGTGGACTGCTATTCCAAAGCTTACCTACTCCTAGGTAGTACCTACACAGTATGTAGGTTATGTCGAGTAGGTAGCCTACTGCTCGCTACATGCTGTTCTCTTACTATTTTAATTAGTAATTATTTATAATAATTTTTAGTAGAAAATATTCCAGTAAATATTTTTTTTAACCTTTTAATTGTACTAATGAATAGTAGATACTGGATATGTTAACTGAACTGCTTTTTTAAGACGATATAAATGTCACCGTGTATAGAGATGTCTTCCTATGACCATGAATGCTGTAAAGTGTTCAAAACAATGGGGAAATTAAAAATAAAATACAAACATCCATAATATATAGTAGTCCATAACATATAGTATTATTTCTAACATGACATACTTGCATTATCATCAGAAATCATTAAATTGAGATGTTTTAATACAAGTGACGTTTAATATTACAACTATAATATATATTATACCGTGTATGACCATAATTATTATGCATTTTTTACTGTGCATGCTCATAATTTACATATGTATTTTACCGTAACTAGTTCCTTTTGTGATTGGAAATATAATACCTATGTCATCAAATCATATTCTACTCTTCTTGAAAATTGTAAAGACTTGCTAGAATTGCTAACATGCCTATCAAGTGTGGCATATTGGTTTATACCTATTGTAGAGGCTTACATCCAAGACTAAGTCCTATTGTATTATGAACATATGAGTCACATAGTGAATCGAGTCAAATAAATAACAAATAGTAAATTTTTTTCTAGATTTTATTTATATCCTACTATTTGGTATCATTATATAAACTATTATATTATAAACTATTTATACTATATTTTATTAATCGTAGAGAATTTTGAGACGACTCAAAAACTAGAGATTTATTTATTTAATTAATTTATTCATCATCACAGCCCATATATGTCCCACTGTTGGGCTTGGGCCTCCTCCTTAATGGGAGGGAAATTAACCTACTATATCGCGCTGGTCAAACGTGTTGGTATAGGGTTTTGCTTCGAGTTTTCCTTCTCTCGCAAAAATGTTATAAGCGTTTTATATCCCTTAGTCATCTCTTACAATCACCCACGGGTAAGATAGGGGGTAGTAAACTGTATTCTTACTCCATCACCAGACAGAAACTTATTTATTAGAAGAGTCCATATTCCATATACACAAATTAATTTCATAATAAAGTATGTAGTGGATATAAAAAGGGACGGTTGGTTTCCAAGTTTGACTGAATTTGGCAGAATATAGTTTTATATTAGTGTCGTTTTTTCTACAAACGTACAATAAGGCGAAAGATAAATTTTTTGAAAAGATTTTTATCTTGTTATGCCGAAGAAGTATAACTTCTAACGCGTGTACATAAGTACACACACACTTTTTTTTATTATTATTTTAAATACAATAAAATAATGAAAAAGTTTAGTACAGATGGGACTAGAATGAATTATCACCTGTGATAATCTTGTTTTAATTAAATTAACTACATAGTTTAGTGTGTCATGATCATGAATAAAAATAATATTTGATCCTGTTATTGCCAAAAATTATAAATATAAAATAATTCAAAAATATGTTACAATTATTTATGGTGTCAGATGTCTTTGCGGAAGAGAAGATGTAAATAATAATAATTATTATTTCATTTCTCTTGCAGTGTGGAACGCCTTTTTTATCAGCTTTGTAAATCAGGACATCCCACATTAGATCCATTGGTGATATCATCAGATGAAATAATGACAATTAGAGAAGACAAAATAATACATCCACAATCATTAGCCACTTTGCTAAATGGACACAGGTATTTATCATAAATTGCATTTTCTTAGATATTATTACTGCGACATGCTCCGCCGCCATGGGCGGCGCAGGCGCTAGTACCTGCGCCTGATGCCGCCCCAGCTGAGGCTAAGGGCGGGTGACTGGACCCGAGAATAGTCCTTTACTCGCAGAGAGGCTGATTGAGAGCGATAGCGACGCTGTTAACCAGGGTGTCGACGGGGGTTGGTACCTGAAAGGGTAACCCGCTGTGATCGCCACGGATGTTAGGGAAGCGGTACAGTGGACAGCCCAATGGCGATGGGGAGGGAGAACGGTGGGTCACACACTACTCTTCTGTCGCCACGGACGGAACGGGCGGGGTGTGTCCAGACCATAGCCTACCAAGGAAAAATAATATAGTAATACTTATAATAATAGTATAGTAATACTTCATACAAATTACAACAGAAGATAAACATGTAGATTTTTTTTTAATTTAGGTAGTAAGTTAAAGGGTATAAAAGTTAAAACTTCATTAAAACCAACATTAAAATTTATTCCCACAGCTCTGTTGTATTGAATAATAATACAGTAATTATAATCTTTGCAACTACCCTACAAAATCGTGGAAGTTTTTGACGTGACAACGTCTAATAAATCGATGAACGCTGGCTGCATGCACGAAAAAGTGTCCCATTACGATCATCGGCGAGTGCAGTAATAATAGGATATGTTACAATTGATTAAAAAATTATGGTGATTCATATAATTGATGATAGATATTTGATTACAGTTTATTTCTATGAAAACTTGTTCATAATTGTATGTTTTTAACAGTTATAGTTAAAATAATTTGTTTGTTGAAGTAATTAAAATATTTGAATTAATGAGTGCAAATAAAAGTAAATTCATCAATTAAATTGTAGATATCATTTTATTGCTTCTTTGTATCCATACAGAATAATACATACATACATATCATCACGCCATATCCCTTGCAGGGTAGGCAGAGAGAACAGAGTGCCAGAGAACTCTATCTCTGCATACTTCACTCGCTTCCTCAACATTCATAATTCTCTTCATACACGCTCGCCGGTTTCGGAGACTCTTGACTCCACCTTCCTTCAGTACATGACCGATCTGGTCTAGGTAGGTTAGTCTCGGTCTCCCTCGGTACCTACATCCTTCCACTTTCGCATTGTATATCTTCTTAACCAGACGTTCGTTCGGCATTCTTTCCACATGTCCGAACCATCGGAGCATTCCCTTTTGCATCTTTACACCAATACTCACTTTCATACCTACTCGCTCTCTTACGTCGTCGTTACGAATGCGGTCGGTCAGCCTAACTCCACAGATTTTCCGCAGAGATCGCATTTCGACCGCATTAATTTTACTTTCATACTCTTTTCTGCATACCCAACTCTCGCTTCCATACAGTAATGTTGGGACAAGCACTGCGTTATGTATTGCTACACGTGCCTTCTGGCTGAGGTGGTGGCTGCCGAGAAGTTGCCCCAACGTTCCGTTCACTCTATTTCCCGCATTCACTCTTCGCTCTATATCAGTGGTGTACCTTCCATCTCGGCTAAATCCACATCCAAGATATACAAATTCATCCACTTGCTCTAGTACATCATTACCTATTGTTACTCTTACATCCGTTCTGGTTTCATCTCTTTCAAAGACCATTATTTTGGTTTTGCTCACATTCACGCATAGACCCCTTTTCTTACAATCTTCTGTCATTGTGTCGACTAGGGTCTGCAGGTCAGTCGCTGACTGTGCCAGCAGGACTGCATCATCTGCATAAAGCAGAGCAGTGACCACTGAGTCGCCCATCTGGACTCCCACATTCATATCGTTCAACCTTTGTAGACGTTTATCCAGACATATGATAAACAGCCTGGCTGATAGAACGCACCCCTGCTTAACGCCGATATTGACGTCAGACCAAGGCGACATTCCATCATCCAGCCGCACACAGGCTCTACAGCCCATGTAACTGGACTGCACAGCCTGTAGCAGTTTACCGTTAATACCATACTCCGGTAAAATGTCCCAAAGTTCCTTTCGTACAATCGTGTCAAATGCTCTCTCCAGATCCACAAAACTGCAGAAAACCCTCTGACCTAGAGCCAGATGCTTCTCCACAATGTTGCGCAGAGAGAACACTTGATCCATGCATCCCCTTTCACTCCTGAAACCTCCTTGTGTCTCACACAGTAAACCATCGGACACCATCCTCATTCTCCTTTCAATAATTTTACCATACACTTTTGCTGCCAAACTGGTCAAGCTTATGGCTCTGTAATTTGCGCAGTCATAACGTGAACCCTTGTTTTTAAACAAAGGCACGATGACTGCACTATTCCAGTCCCCGGGAACCATTCCCGAGCTCCAACATAAATTGAGGAGCAACAGGAACGCTTCCTAGACACAGGAGCCACCAAGCTTGATCATCTCGGCAGACACCATATCAATGCCTGCTGCCTTACCATTTTTCAAACTTCTTATCGCCCATTAAACTTCATTCATACTGATGCCATCGGAGGACGCCGTTGTCGAATGTTGATCTACTAAACCACATGCGACACCGGCGCTAACCGTAGCATCCGCATACATATCGCCAAAATATTCACTCCATCGGCTTAACACGTCTTGTACTTGTGTAAGAATGTCTCCACCTTTAGACCTTATTTTATTCATTCTGAAGGCTGACCAACCACCCCGAGGCTTCTTCACCTCCCTCCAAAAGAGGTTGGTGTTACCCTCGAAGTTTTTAGTCAGCCTATCTTCTGATAGAATAATGATAATTCAATAAAAATGATTCAATTTTATTCATAAAAGTATGCAGTCATTTCATCAATGTTTTGTTATGACGTTGTCACGTTAAACTATCGTCCGTAAACCGACTTGACAGGCAACCACTTTTTTTAATATAATATTTATATGAAATTTTGAAACACTGTAATGATTTTCATAGTCGTCTAGTAATATCGCAAAATTCTAATACAATTATATGCTTTATGTGTCTTATTTATACATGTACTCAACTTATTAACTTGTTGTTCACTTTGAGACATTATTGACAATAATATAACCCAAAACATGGCCCATGCAAGTAAATACTCATATAGTAAACATAATATTTTTAATTGTGAAATATTTATTTGAATAAAATATGGAATTTGTTTCAGACATGTGGCATTTACAATGCCAGATTATGTTATAATATAGGCAAATGATTGCCTATTAAATAATTTTAAACATTTACAAACAAGTTCTTAGCATAAATGTTTGCAAATTGTGGCACAATACATACTCGTATTTAATAGAGATGGGTTTATTTTATCTTAGGTTTGAATAGGATTTGTGCACCTCTCAGAGCAATATTTACACATTTGTGTTACTTTTAGTTATTTAAATCTATAATTTTTATCAAGAATACTGTATTGTGTTTTTATTAACATTTTTTTACAAATTAAGATAGTCGCCTGAATACATTGATAACATTTACTTACAAAAAATAATTCGTAATAATGCTAAATAATGCAGTAAAATTTTATGCGAATAATAGCTACAATACCTTTTTCAGCACTTATCATTATGAGCCAGCATTTCTTTTTCAATAGAATGGAAACTTGCTTATTGTATTATAAAGATGTTTATATAGGGTACATCTTTCTCATTCAGTGCTTTAAGCCGCTAAGTCTGTAATGGTATAATCCCTAATAAAACAATATCTTCATGAACATAGTACATTAGTACTATGTTCATGAAGATATCTGTCTGATTATCATGGCTAGCAATGGGCAGTGAACTTATATGAGCCAAGATGATGAATATTAATTAATTATTATTACAGTACAGGCATCGAATGTCTAATACTCAGTCAGCCGAGATGGAAGAAATCACAAAGATGCACTTTACACTCGCTCGAAGCTGGAACGGCGCGTGGATGGGGTGCGGCAGGTGGTGGTACGGGCGCGGGCAACGGTGTCGGAGCGAACAATGCAGCACCGAGCACAACTTGTGGCTGGGGTTGGGCTGCCTGGGGTTGGGGAGGTCGCGCGGCGTGGCGCGCTGCCTGGGACGCCATGCGGGCTTCTGCCCGCGACCACGTCACCCTTGTACACTTTAATACTTTACATGATACACTCCATAACTATCTAAGGAAACATCGCTTCTGCGCCGATTGTAAAACAAAGGTTAGTCATAAGTAAACTTGATCAAACAATTGATACACTGATTCACACAGATATTTATGCACCCAAAAAGACAAAAAACCCTTTTTTAAGAACTTTCATTCATATGTTTCCGTGTGGTGATAGAGTAAGAATACAACTCACCACCCCCCTATCTTACCCGTGGGTGATCGTGCGAGACGACTAACGGATATAAAACGCATATAACATCTATGCGAGAGAAGGAAAACTCTAAACAAAACCCTATACCAACACGTCTGACCAGCGTGGTATAGTAGGTAAATTTCCCTCCCATTATAGAGGAGGCTCGAGGTCAACAGTGGGATATATATGAGCTGAGATGATGATGTGTGTGTATAAGTGTCAGTTTCATCATAATTAGATAAATGTTTGAATTTATATTTCCATGATATTAAAGTATAGACCATACGTCGGCTTAGCAAGGGGAATTACAATAGATGAAGTAAGAGAAGCATGAAATATGGAAAGGAGTCTGATGGTATACCAGTTGAAGTATGGATGGTTTTGGAAGAGGATGGATATAGTTGGTTGACTTTATTCTTTGATAAGCTGCTGCACGATGAAGTAGTGAATGGTGCAGTAGTGTGCTAGTGCCCATTTTTAAAAATGAAGGGGATATTCAGAACTGCGGAAGTTGTCGAGGAATAAAGTATACGTCACACAGTATGAAAAGCTGTGTGGTAGCGGCTACGAATACTACCAACCCTTTGGTCGTGGATGTCGTAAAAGACGACTAAGAGCCTTATAACGATCTGGGCCAACTACATCTGATGCCGTTTGGTCAACAATTATATTCCCAACGAGGGTTGACGTTAGGCAGGCGGTCGGTCATAAAACTATTGCCAATAACATTTACAATATGTACTATGAAAGGAGAGTACATATTGTATCGATCCCAAGTAATTGGAATAAGAGTAGGAGAATGATGATGACACAGTATGAAAAGTGTGGAAAAAAGTGATAGAGAAGCGATTGCGAGAAGAAAGTTAGATCGCTCAAAATCAGTTATGTTTTATGACGGACCGCGGGGCAACGGATGCCACGTTTGCACTGCGCCAACTTTAAAAATATCGTGGGGCACATAGAAACTTGCACATGGTATTCGTTGACCTCGAGAAGGTTTATGACCGAGTCCCAATAACGGTTTTGTGGTGAGCGCTGAAAAAGAAAAGCGTGCCTGCTAAGTATATTACTTTAATCTGAGCTAAACTACTGAAAAAAATTAAGCGATCAAAAAAAAAAATTCAAATCTTTGGGCACTTTTCAGCAAGCCGTAACTTCGAGAGAAATAGTCGTACAGGAAATAAAAAAAAAAAGGAAATTGTAGCTCCAAGTGTCTAGTTTTAGGATTAGAACTTTAAAATTTCGTAACCTCCGCGGTTTTTGAGTAGGGACAGGTGAGGTATAATGAAACGAAAAGGTTCTTTTGTTTTAAAAGAAAATATTTTTAAAAAATATGTTTTATACAGTCATATTATTTATTTATTCCTTTAACTGTAAGTCTTATTTATGAGATCAATAATTAACTTAGTTTTTTTTTTATAATTTTTACAAAGAGGTTCCTTCTGTTTCATTGTGCTCCAGATCTAGGGTACATTGAAACACCCCCTTTTTTTGTGAGGGTGGTCTACGGTCGGCGCGCTTCTCGCACCATTCCGTCCGGGGCGATAGAGCGTATGCACGCACACCCGTAACTCAACCGTGAACCTTGCCTTCGTCGTTGGACCGGCCACCGGAGTAGCGTGAACTTGTCGTTAGTGGCCAGCCCGACGGAATACCCCCTGAGGGTTAAGCCTAAAATAAAAGGCACTTAGCAAAAAAGCAAGCAAAAGGAAAAATAAGGTAAAAGAAAAGAATTACATTCAGAAAAAAACAGTGTTACATTGTGCCCCGTTACATTGTGACCCATGGTAGCAAAAAAAAATCAAATGAAAACGGTAGATTTCGATATTTGAGGTTATGTTAAACAAAACATTACAATTAAAGCTTAAACATGCTATAACTATAAAATTAATTATCCCATACCTGGAGACAATAAGCTTGACAGTAGAAACAAATGTTATATTGCCAAAACTTTTACTTTTTACCTCGGATATCAATTATTTTTAAATCCAAATTCTTACGGTCGATTTGACGCTAGGGTGACTAACTTCACGTAATGCTTAAAGAATCACCGTATTGGTCGAGTTATAACGGCGCGAAAATACGAATATCTTGAAGATTTATTGACACTGTTACACTGTACCCCGCGTTTCATGGATCCCCACTTGTCCCTAATCGTGGAAAAACCAGCAACAAAAATTTTTAAAAATATTTTTAGATTGTTTTTCGGGCTACGGGCGTAGAAAAAGTTTTCTACTACCACCTAGTCTTGGGCTTAGTCGGTGACCACTGAGAGCGCTCAATTTAGTTCATAATCTAATAGCGAACTAGTTCGCTCTATTAGTTCATTAGTTCTTTTTTTGAAATAATTTAGTAAAATCAATAAATAAAGAAAAAAATATATTTATAATTATTGCAAGTTCTGTTTATTTTTATTTAAAAAGTACAAAATATGACGTGAATATTTCACACGTTTATTTATGGCACATAAAATCTTTTACTTAAATAAAAATGAAAAAATAAAATAATTTTCATTAATAATTCGGCAACAACTAGTCTCGTTCCTATTATAATACTTAATCATAATACAATACTTAAAAATTGCGAATTTTTACAATAAAAGTTCTCACTTCTATTTATGGCACATAAGATCTGTTAGAGACAAATAATAATGAAAAAATAAAAAAAACAAAATGATTTATATTTCATTAGTTCAAAACATTTACTTAAAGTCCGTTATTAGTTGTGGATGTGAAGTTGTTTAGTATCGATATCGAAATATCAAGGCGCGCACAGTAAAAGGAAATAACTCGGTTGGTCACATAGCGCCACTGTCTAGTAAAGCGGACGCTAAAAAAATATGAAAAGAACTAAGAGCGAGATCATCGACGAACTAGTTCGCATAGTTCACCTAAAGGAGCGCTCTTCCCACCTAGGTCGTTCGCGAACTACCCAAGACTACTACCACCACTACTATATCTATCAGATAACTTGTTTATTCAGCTTGAATTTGCTTTTTTAAAAAGTTCGATACGATCATTTCTCGCTGAGATATCGAACTTTGAATAGAAAAGGATCTTATTGTCTTTAACCATCAATATCTCAGCAACCAATGATCGCACAGAAAGTTAAAGGTGAATTTCAAGAACTTAAATAAATTCTCCTTAACGACCAGTCATTGCTTTCCGAAAATAAAATATTTTTTTTTCTTTTTATCACATGAACTTGAAAATGCAACAAAAAAGGGCTTTTAGTGGTTTTTTGGAAAATCAAGCGTTAGATCGAAAATATTGAGGAAACCACTAATGTTAAGTGTGCCTTTTACAGCTCAATATGTCCACAAAAATCCTACAAAAAACCAAATTAATCCAGCCAGCCGTTTTTTTTGTTTCACTCGATCGAATTTTAGAAAAAATTAAAGGATTACGTTTTTTGCTCTGAAAAGCTCATAATTTTTAAAAATGAGAAAAGAAAATTGTTTTCCGAGCTTTTTCCACATTTTTGCTCCAGAAAGTGCTTAAATTACGCATTTCCGCAGATTCCTTGATTCTACTGTCTCCATTTAATTAAATTTAAAAAAAAGTTAATACCCCCAATCGAATTTCCATCTTTTTCACACGCTTTTCACAGATTGTTTTTCTTTACTTTTCATAAATCCTTAGCAAATCGCTTAGTACAACAGTTTTTTTCAAAACCCTTTGCACTAAAAGATTTCTTTTTAATTTTTTGGTCAAGATTGAAAATTTCTTATTTTTAATCATGGGTAGACTACATTTATCGGAGCTGGAAGTTGCTCGGTTAGTAACTCTTATTAACGAAGGTACAAAATTTCTAATCCAAAAACTAGACACCTGGAGCTACAATTTCCTTTTTTTTTATTTCCTGTATGACCATTTCTCTTGAAGTTACGGCCTGTTGAAAATTGCCCAAAAATTGGAATTTTTTTTTGATCTCTTAATTTTTTCCAGTAGTGTATGTATCGGCGATCTAGGTCGCACATAAGATCAGCTGCTGGAGACTCCGATAGGTTCAATGTGGAGGTGCGTCTGCACAAAGGATCGGCGGTAAATCCCTACCTCTTCCTGTTGATAATGCTTTAACATCGGAGATACAGGAAAAGGCACGCATGCTATTCGCTGATGATATGGTTCTCGTTGGAGAAGATGGGCTTGAGGTCCAGAGCATGCCGGAAAAATGGTGCTGTAAATTGGAGAATGTAGGCTTGACAATTAGCAGACTAATACAGAGTACATGTTCTGCGATTTCGGCGGTCTTTCCAATTTTACACCCATAACTCTAGATGGAGTACCTATCCCAGTATGCTCAAACTTTCAATACCTCAGTTCATTTATACAAAGCAATGGCGACCTGGATCGTATGGTGAAGCACAGAATTGATGCGGGATGGATGAAATGGCGGCAGGTCATGGGCACAACTTGTGATGCCCGAGTACCCCTTAAATTAAAGGAGAAAATCTACAAAACTTTTATTAGGCCTGCTGTACTGTATGGATCAGCATGTTGGGCTATAAAAGTGACGGATGAGAGATGACGAGGATCTGCTAATGTTAAGATGATGAGATATGGATGTGCGGTGTGACAAGAATGGAGAAAATAAGGAATGAACGTATAAGAGAAAGTTTAAAAGTTGCGCCAGTGACGGATACGTTAAGGAGTGAACGCTTGATGTGGCATGGACATGTGATTTGACGGAATGAAAGTGATCTTGTGAGGAAAGTTTTAACTATGAATGTTGAAGGCTTTAGAGGTAAGGGAAGACCGAAGAAAAGATGGATGGACTGCGTGACCACAGACATGACGTCTAATAGGGTCGTATGGAAGGAGAAGACATTGCGTCGACTCCAAATAAATTGGGATAAGAGCAAGCTGATGATGATGATAAAGGATAGACCATTAATAATAGTTTATGCCTTTTAAAAAATGTTCAGATAGCGATTAATTATTTATAAAATTTATTATCAACAGGTTTTAAGAGCTTATCAGTTGTTAGTTGAAGAAAAAGAACCTCAGAAAGAAAAAGGTTATGTCGGCGCTCTATATGGTGGTATTAAGAGATGTCTCCTGGATAAACACCTACACTTGCAAACGAAAACGGATTATATCGCGCATCTTATAGCTAGAGCAGAACCAGAATTACTTGGCAATCATAGAGAAAGGCATGCTAAAACTCTAGAAATTGCACAAGAAGAGGTCAGTATTTATTTTAAATAATTTAATTTAGAATTAGGTGTTCTACTTTTAAAAAAATCTAAGACATATATTTGCGTCCATGGCGTCATCATATGTTGGCGCATTGGGAAGGCAAGGAGTAATAATATATGATGCATCTGATGATTATAAATGTTTGGTCTTAGACATAGAGTTGCCAGGAGTACAGAAAAGAACATTGGATATCTTCATCTAAAAAAGTGAGAATTGTTGAGGTGGACATGTAATTGAATGAAATGATTGTCCACTGTGAACAATGTAAGAGGTAAAAGGCAAGTTAAAAGACTTATAGCATGAATATTTAATGATCTCGGATGTTAATAGGTTAGGTTACTTTTTACCATCTCTATACGAATGTGGAGTGTGGTGTAGTTATCGTTAATTAAAGGATGATTGAAGCATCTGTGCCTGCATTGTGTGAAAGATGATAGTAAAAGACATTGATGATGGTTGTTAATTGTCCAGAACAGAAAACATGTTACATGAAACTTCTGTCTGCGTAAAAAGTAAAGTTCAAAGTTAAATTATTATCCCAAGACATTACTGGAATAAAACTATCCTATGTGTTAATGAAAATGGTCTATCTACATGCCAATTTTTATCCAAATCTGTTCAACAGTTTTTGCTTGATGGAGTAACAAACACCAAACATCTTCACAAATTTTAAATTTATAATATTACATATATTATTGCATATGGGGAAGACTGGGAATTATTATTATACTTAAATTCATGCGTTGCCTGCAGTTTTGCGTAGTCATAGTTCAGATATGTTCCATTTTACCTATTTGTGTGAGACATTTAAAAGCGTTTCCCAGGGTTTTTTTTATTGATTATTGTGGCAAACGAGCAAGCAGCACACCTAATGGTAAGTGTCACTGCCGCCCATGGAGTGGACTTTTGCTATAACCAAGGCTATAGCTAGGCCGCTGTCTATCATTATAATCCCCAAACCCACCCAGTTGGGCTTCCGGCTCTCTCGCTCAAAAAACGAAGCGCAATAGCACATTGCCATTACTCAGACGTCGATCTTTTGCGAGAGTGTGGTACTACCCCGGACGAATTCGCCCGCGGCTGTAGACAGAGAACTGTCTACAGCGTGGTCCTACTACTAGCATTTCCTGAAGGTTTAACATTGGTGTCAATTAAGGACACCATTGTGTATCCTGACTTACAGGAGTTTTAGTGGTGGGAATAGTCTCAACAAAAAAAAAAAAACATTTTTATTTGCCAAATTTTAGATAGCAAAATGATTTGCATGTTAATTTATTTTTCTAAAACAAAAGACGCCTGAGCATCTATATGGTACTGAAACAGCAAAATTGGTCCAGCCATTTTAGTGATGGGTGTCGGGGAGGGCGGTGCGGTCTCGTTGAGGGAGCTCACCGCCTGGCGCGTCGACGCTCGCCGAGACGTTATTGCCCGTTGGGCAGTCCGGCTGGAGAGGCCTCGGTTCGGTGTGCGGACCGTGGAGGCCTTGCGGCTGGTGCTGATGCAGTGGTTAAAACGGCAGCACGGGGTGCTCTCCTTTCCCCTAGTGCAGGTTTTGACGGGGGCATGGGTGCTTCGCCAAATACCTGCACACGGTCGTCCGGAGGGAGAGTACACCGTCCTGCCACCACTGCAATTGCGACGAGGATATGGCGCAGCATACGCTCGAGGTTTGTGCCGTTTGGGCAATGCAGCGCCGTGAACTCGTCGCAATCATCGGTGCCGACCTGACGCTGCCGACTATCGCCAGGGTGACACTCGACAGCGTCAGCAACTGGGACGCGGTTGCAACCTTCTGCGAGGCAGTAATCTCGCGGAAGGAGGCAGCGGAGCGCGTGTGCGAGGAACGTCCTCGACGACGCGAGCCGCCGCCGGGGACTGGAGCGGCGCAGGTGCGATTACCTGCGCCTGATGCCGCCCTCCCCGAGGGGGGACGTCGGTCAATCAAGGAGGGGGGTATTCCGTCGGGCCGGCCACTGACGTCAAGTCACTCTGCTCCGGTGGTCGATCCAACGACGAAGGCGACGTGTCACGGGTGGGTGCCGGGTGTGCGTGCTTACGCCCCTCTGTCGCCCCGGACGGAGCGGTGCGAGGAGTGCGCCGACCATGGCCCACCCCCAAAAAAGAAAAAAAAACATTTTAGTGATAATCTGCCAAAACCAACAGATAAAAAAAATCAAATGGGTTTTTAATAAAAGTATCATAAATTTCTCAGATGCATTTAGTAAAAAAAATGAGACACAACACGAGACATACAAACGAAATTTTAATTTTGAAGAATGAACCATTAACTGGTTCTTCGTTCTTCAAAATTAAAGTTTTTGTTGACCTACAGTCTAAATAATATTTTTTTATGTAGCATGCATAAGAGTTGATAAGCTAGATTTAATGTATGACTGGCTGGTATATCTACTATGTGGTATAATAGTATTGACTTGAAAAGTATTGTTGCAGGTACTCATTTGTCTAGGTATATGTATTTATGAGAGACTTCAGCGCATCTCCCTAAGGCTACGCGAAGAGGAAGGCACGTGTCAAACTCTAGCAGCAGTCGCTGTAGAGGCGCTCTATCGAAAATTCGAAACTGCCGTAGAACATAAGACTGGTGTGTCAAAGCTGCAACTTTTGTATGATGAAATCACTCAAGAGGAGTTGACGAGGCAACAGCGAAAGGAACAAAAGAAACTAAAGCGACGCAAGAAGAAGGAGCGGCAGGCTGTCGAAAGCAAGTGCAAGGTATTGGTTTGCATATTTATATTAAAACAAAGTCAAGTCATCCAAGCCGGCTAAGGAATTAGTAGAATGGGTAGCGCTTTCTCCTGAGAAAATTTATAACACCAACTCCAAATCCCGCCAAGCATGGCAATTATCGCCCTTTTTGGACGCCTATGTCCAATAATGAAATGCGATAGGGCGATGGGTAAATGGAGGATTGAGGACTGCTGATATCATTGGTAGATGGTTATCATTAATCCTCAGTCGGGGTCTCAAATATCAAAAATGTAAGCAAGAAATTATGATTCAGAGATAATCATTATCTCAAAACCTATCTTTTCATTACATCAACTATATTACTTTTTTATAGATAAAAATGAAGCAAACATACACTAGTGATAACTGTTATTTTTATTATGCAGGAGGCTGATTCTGAAGAACCAGATGAGAAGTGCCAATGTGAAGAATGTTTACTGGAAGAAAGAGACACACCGACTGATTTACTTTCACCACGTGACTATCTTACCCAGTCAAGTTATTATGAGGCTAGTGGAGATGGATGTCACTCGTGTCAAGATGATGCTACCAAACGTCGTTCGCCCAAAAAGACTGCAAAGAAACGGGCTAAAAACGGCAACCTCTCACCCAATGAACATTCTCAAGACTGTGGATATTCGTCTGGTAATAATGGAGGTTGCTGTGAAAATATATCAGGTTCTTCTTCTCTAATGAGCTCACCAGAAGGTTCTGAAGTAGCATGTTCTGAGGGATTCTGTAATCACGAAAGAGGAGACTGTTTAGATATGGCTAAAAGCGATAAGACTTTATGTACTGGTTTTACATTATCCTTACAAGAAATGCTAATGGTAAGTGATATTGGAAATTCGAAATTTATTCAAGACTGACTTTTGATTATAAATTATTTTTATAAAATTTAAGAGCGAAAGAGAACTGTTATTTGAGTAGAGTTATGTAGTTATACCATGCTAATGTGACTGATTTAAATTATTAATATTCTGATTCTAGATACATATGTATCTAAAACAAAAAAAATCTGCAATGTTACAATTATTAGATCCAAAATTTTAGTTTTATTGTGAATAAGATAAGGATAAATTATTTATTTCAGGATACATGTTCATCAGACGAAGAACAAGATACAAGTTATATTCCTATAGAAGAAGTAATGGAGTTCAAATCACGTAGAAATATAACTGAAAAAAGACAAGAGCTGCGGCAGAATCTACGTCAAAAATTCGCTCAGTTATGCGTGAACACGCCGCCACTACAGCCTTCTCTGCAGAAGCAAGACAAGCAAGCTGTCTAATCATCAGTCTCTGTTGAGCATGGTCATCTGCCGCATTATTCAACTGCACTTTGCAAACTGTTACTGTAAAATGGAACTTGTATCTTACATGTATTCCTACTCAAATATCAAATACGAAACATAGTATCAAAAAGCACCATTTAAAATTAGGGTTGCCAATAAATCAATAATGTAATGCCCTTTTCCAACACATTCTGTTGGAGAAACATATTCAAGGTTCATTCCAACAACAGATCATAAATATAGTATGATTTAGGCTGCCTAAAATCTAAAAGGCGAATATTTTTTTAATGGCAGTTGTGAAGAGGAGAATTATCTTTTAAAAGCTCTTGGTATTCTTAACCATTTTTCAAAATACATGCAGTCCTAGCTATGTCGCCTCAGCAGGATTTACAAGCACAATCATGTTGTACAAGTGAAATATTTATTTCTATTTCTAATATTTTCAGATAGTAGCAATACACAGCAATATGTTATAAATAGTTTCTTTGATATGTTTTTAGCTGACTTGTATCAATGAATAGACTGATATTTCTATAGAGTATAAAACCAATATTTTGTAATATCTATATTATTTCTTTTTTTTTTTGAAAAGAATATTCAATAACAGTTTTATATTGTGAATGGGAAATTAAATGCTTTATAAATAAGGTATTACACTAAATTCAGTCCAATTAAGACTGTCTAAGGTAAATTCAAATGGTGTGTGTTACACCTAATTGAATATTTCCATGTCACAGCAGCAATTTGTAACACCATTCTGTCTAGAAAATTTCTTGAAATTATTAAGTTCAATAATTTCAAGTCATAGTTTACCAAAGTTACTTATTTCAAATAATTCATATAATATTTTTTGTATCAGTTTGTCATCATTCTATCATGTCTATCCTCAAGCGATTAGGCTATATGTTAATTGACAAACATTTAGTACAAGTTCTTTATAAATTTAAAGAATTAATTTAGAAGAAATTTTAAAATAATATAAAATTGCAAGTGTAAGTGAATGATTCCAATAATGCAACGGATTGACTGGATAAATAACCAGCATTTAATATATACTATTTAAATTGTTAGAAAGCTTAGTAATGAAATATTTAAAGTAGCATTTTTGATCAAATTTTATTTCAAGGCTTTATGTGACTCAATATTATGTGGTACACAATGAAATATTGCTTGTTATCAAATTTGGGAAATCAAAAGGCAAAAGGTTGCCCATGTTATTTCACCATTGTTATTACAGTCAGAAAACATCTGTAAACTCAGTTTTAAATATACTAATATAATACAGTGACAACTTGTTTTAACTAAATGATTACCTGCCCTCTTATGGCTGTGTGGTAGTGGCTACAAATACCACCAACCCTTACTTTGCTTGTGGATGTTATAAAAGATGACTAAGAGTTCTATATCGACCTGGGCCAACACCACCTGATGCCGTTTGGTCAACAATTACATTTCCAATGAGGGTTGACATCAGGTCAGTCCTAAAACTATTGCACATAACGTTGCAATATGTAGAAAGACGAGTACATATTGTGTTGACACAATGACGATGAGAGTAGGAGAATGATGATTACCTGCTTTGTTAATGAGATTACCGAAACATACTTGTTTAGGATCAGCCAAAAAGACATCACATTGATTTTGGCCACTTTTTATTGGTCACCTTTTATATAGCTGAAATTTTGATTTCAACTAAAAACATACAATAACATTTCTTAGCCTATTCCCAACCTACATACTTGCAATAAATTGCAACCCACAATAAAACCTATGCCAGATTCATATTTTAGATATTTAACAGTTAACTATTAATTTCTTAATGCCCTGTACTACTCAGCATTCCTCTATATACAAATGATAAATTTTCTTTATCACACTTGTCCAATACATAATGTTGCATTAGTACCACCAAAGCCAAATGAATTTTTTAAAGCTATTCTTCTTTGTAATTCCCATGATGTTGTTTCACGTACATAGTTTAGATCATCAACAGGTTCTTCCAAATTTATTGTTGGTGGTAATTTGCCATGATAACATGACAGTACAGTGAATACTGCTTCTAAATTACCTGCAGCACCTAACAAATGACCATGAGCACCTTTAGTAGACGATACTTGTATGTTTGAGCTGTGCTCCTTAAATAAATTTTTTATTGCTCTAGACTCAATACCATCGCCTATAGGAGTAGATGTAGCATGGGCATTAATGTATGATATACTAGATTTATCAATATCAGCATCATTTAAAGCGCGACTCATTGACAATATTGCACCACTGCCATCGTCCCTAGGTGATGTAATATGAGCTGCATCACCTGATAACCCATACCCTAGTATTTCTGCATACATTTTAGCATTTCTTTTTAGTGCATGTTCATATTCTTCTAACACTAAAATTGCTGCACCCTCGCCCATTACAAATCCATCCCTCTTCTTATCAAAGGGTCTGGAGGCTTTTTCTGGCTTATCATTAAATGATGTGCTTAGGGCTCTTAATCTACAGAATCCTGCAATGGCAAGAGGGCTTATACAAGCTTCAGCACCACCGCAAATCATTAGATTTGCATCTCCATTTCTAATGAACCTAAAGGCATCCCCAATTGAATGTGCTCCTGTTGCACATGCAGTAGAGACAGAATGGTTTGGTCCTCTAAATCCATATTTAATACTGATATGTCCAGCTGCCATGTTTGGCAATATTCTAGGCACAAAGAAAGGGCTGACTTTATTATAGCCTGATTTTAAAGCATCATTGGTTTCACATACATCTTTAAGATCAATCATTCCCATTCCTATAGCAACTCCTGTGCTTTCTTTGTCTACATTTGAATCCGGAAACCAATTCGCATCTAATAATGCTTCGGCAGTTGCAACGAGGGCTAAACACGTAGCAGGAGCCATGGATTTCAAATTAGATTTTGAAAGTGCTTTTAATATTTTCTCATCCCCTGTAGGTATTGTACCGGCTATTCGACAAGGTAATTTGGCATATCCATCATCTTGCAAGGCAACTATACCACACTTCCCTTTTAGTATATTCAGCCAAACTAGTTCAGTGCCGGTTCCAAGAGGAGATACAACGCCTAATCCTGTAACAACAACTCGTCTGCGAGCCGTGTATCGTGAGAACAATCTTGAACAAATATAAGTAGTGGACATTTTCAAATGGTTTTATATTTATTCATGAGTGGAAAATTCATAAAATACGTCGGATAAAATATAACTAAACTGTTACGGCGCAGTCACAATTTGTTGCATATTAATCTATGGCCGCTGATAAACGTAGTGTTTATTTTCTCTGTGGCCGCTGACGGCTGACCACCTGATACAGAGTAATTCGCACAATATCAATAATGTATGGAGGGTAAAAGTAAGGAGGACCATCTCAATGTATTAAGAAGTGTCCATTGAACGGGAGCAAATTAAGGTGGCGCTATAGTAGCAAGTGGAAGAATTTTAAAAAGAGCGCCACAAATTATTAGTTCTCTTCTTAATTATTATTTCAATATGCGTTTTGAATAATATTTTTTTCGATAAATTTATCTGACAATTATTATAAAAAATACAAAATTTTTATAGTTAACTTCTGTATCTTTAAATAGTTAATAAAAATTGATTATACATACTGTTGGTCGAAAAAAAGATCGAGGTTGAGACGTATCAATTCCTTTACTTTTCAATTTTCGTCCACTTGGACAACTTTTCACTGAACAAAGTTTTCCCATTGCGTCTATATTTTTTCTATTTGTATTAACAACAATAAAGTCATTAAAATAACAAAAATGTATCAACAAAATTTCATAAAAACAAATCACTATGCACGTTATTTCAAGAGTTTCATAGGTTATTATTTATCAAATTACAGTTGACTACGTAAATAGTTGAGATTTTAAATACTGCATATTTCTTAACTACAGAAGTCAAGAGAAATATTAAATTTTTCAACTCAGCACACTTCACTCTGCTTATTACTGCTACATTCATATCATTTCCACTTTCTACACTAGCGCTATTTCGAGTGTTCGAACAATAATTTGCTGTTTACAAGTGGACACTTTTTGGACAAATCCCCCATACAAGACGGTCCTCCTTACTCTTTACCCTCCATACAATAATGCAAAAGTATTTTATCTATCTATCTAGAAATATTCTATATACATATATATATATATATATATATATATATATATATATATATATATATATATATATATATATATATATATATATATATATATACACCGTGGAATCTAATTGGCTGTTTTCCCGAAACGTATATACTCAGTTAATGATATAGAACCATAATATAGCATTTATTCAATAAAATAAAAACATAAATTCTAGTCATTTGCAATCCCGGACGTTTCCTGAAAATATCATTTTTGCATAATTGTAACATGTTTTGTCTAATAATTTTGTTATACCTACGGTCGTTTGAGAGCATCGACCGTAGGTATTAACCTACGGTCAATGCTCTTACCTTGGTTACCTACTTTCTTTAATTACTTTAAAACGATGACTCCATTTTCTCAAGAATTTCTTCTTCTAATCGAGCAGAATGTCGGCGACACCTACCTCTAGCCTGAGCACGTGTAAGCACTCAAAACTGCCTGTGGGTTAGTAGGCGTTATGTGGCTGATAAAATTATCGCTGTTGTAGGCACAGACGGATTTATAATGCCACATCTGCGTAACGAATCCAGGTGTTCTGGCTGAGCGTACAGCCATCTAGCCTTCGCCAAGTTGTCTCCAGCAATCGCATAAAAACGAACCATGTCTAACCACTCTAAGTCAGAATACTGGTAATGACTTGTCATTTTTTCGCACTTACTAGCACTCGCGTTCGGGATTTGTTATAAACATATGATATACGTCTAAGCCGTTTGGCAAAAAATTGCAAACTGACCTATTAAAACATAGACCAAGGTCGCGCGGCTCGGGCGCATCAAAAGCAAGGGGTGCGTGCGGGACGCGGGCGGGCTACGAGCTACAATGCCTAAATATTTTTTTTACCTATTATTGAGATTTAATTCGAATGCTATGTCGTAGGCATGTTGGGAAGGGGTACGGTGCCAGAAAACCTCCACGTGGTGTACCCTGGGTGCGGGCGACAGTCCCCCAGATCGTTCTTCTGCTGAATTGTCGCCCGCAGCTAATTTCTGGCGAGAGGGCGGGTTCCCCACCAATGGGTTGAGCCCCAATTCGCTCCTGACCCTCTAGTCGTAGAGGGTACAGGAGGCGAAATTTCGGACGGGCCTGGTCACTCATTCATTTGAGGGCTGGGCAGGCTTATGCCACCGCCGACATATCGTAAACCTGATATCTTGCTTCAGGACAAGTTGTCGTGAGGCGTAGTATCAGGAACGAGGGTCTTGGCTTAACCGCCCGGACCGCGAGGAAGACAACCTCTATAAAGAATTCGACCTTCGAATTCGGAAATTACCCAGAATCCTAAGTTCTGGCGTGCGGCGAGAGGATGCATGGCAGATGGGCTGTTCTGTTCCTAGCACGCTCCAGCCAGGGTACCGGCCGACCCTCTGGTTGGTAAATGTAGGCTTGCCCGGGTACAGGGATCTCTGCCCGGGTCGACGGTTTTTCTCACATTCTCGTGGGAATAGTCATGGATTTGCCTAATTTACCAAAAAAAGACGGGGATCCTACGGATTCCCACCCTACGGCCTTGCTAAGCCAACATAAAACTGGCACAAACGACGCCTCGTCCTTAGGACTGGAGGCGTCCGCCGAGGGCCCGGCACCGACCACAGAGGCCCCCCCCTCGAAGAAGAAGAAGCGCCGGACGGCGCGGTTCACATGGGGGAAAGCTGCGAAAGCGAACGCTCGCGAAAAGAAGCGGAACTCTGAAAACCGCGAGCGTTACGCGCGCGAGCGGGACAAGGACGGCGGCAGATCCACTGCAGAGCCGTCAACGGACGAGGGCGACAGTTCTGTCGCAGAGCCGTCCAGAGACGAGGGCAGTGGATCTGCCGATGTGATGGACGAGGGCGTTAGTTCCGCAGAGCCGTCCAAGGAGGTCAGCGGGTCGGATGAGGAAGTCGCCACTGCCAGGTCGTCACCGCGTCCTGCGGCGGCGGCCCTGACGGTAAGGGAGGAGGCCCTCCCTTCGAAGGTGCGGAAGCGCCCCCTGAATAAGGAGGGCAGCTCTGGCGCCAATTCCGAAGGGAGCGTGGTAATCATGCCTCCCCCCAAAGTGCCGGCGTCGCGCAGAGGGCGAGGGGCCGCGATGACGGGCAGAACGACCCACTCCCCGGCCGGCGGAGTGCGTGGCGTGGTGGAAGGCAGGCAGGCCGATAACGAGGCGGCCGCCGCGAGGGTGCTGGAGGTGTTGTCCGGCATCCCCCCCACCGAAGTGGCGGCCGCTGGTGCCCGCGCGAGCGCCCCAGCCGCGAGTATGGAGGCCCTGCAGGCCGATAACGCCCGCCTCAGTGGCGAGGTGTCGGACCTGCGGGCCCAGAATCGACAGTTGGGAGCCGAGCTATCGGCGGTGCGGCGAGCGAACCGCCTGCTGTCAAAGGACGTGACCGACCTTAGGGCCCAAATGGCGCGGCTCATGCAGACTGCGCCAACTGAGTCGTCGACCAGCGCTAGCCGCCAAGAAGTCGAGGTCGCCGCCGCCCCTAAGAAGAGGCGGCACAGGCTCCTGCTGGACCGCAGTCGTCGCCAGCACCAACACCGCCAGCGACGACTAGCGCGACCGCGACTGCGCCCTCAGCGCCAGGTACGCCCGCTATGGCCGAACAGGGTTGGCAGGTGGCCGAGCGCGGCAGAAAGAGTCGCGGCAAGAGGAGGAGAGCGGCGGCCAAGCGCGCCGCTGAGGTCGCCGCTCCCCAGGCAGGAGCCGGAGGAGGCGGCACGAAGAGGAAGAGGCCGCGCAAGGGGCTCCGGCCGCCGAAGACAGCCGCAGTGGTGATCACTGTGCTGCCTGAGGCGGCAGAAAGGGGCCTCAGCTATGAGGCCGTTCTGAGGAAAGCTCGGCAGGAGCTCGACGTCTCCGACATAGGAGGCGTCGAAGCCCGGACCCGCAAGGCTCGGACAGGGGCTCGAATTTTGGAGTTCCCTGGGGCCGAGGGCACCAGAACGGCCGATAGCGTGGCATCGAAGCTGCGAGGTCTATTCGCCGAGGAGGGTGGCGTCAAAATCGCCAGACCTGTAAAGTGCGCCGAAATGCGCATCGCGGGTCTGGACGACTCCGTGACGGTGGAAGACATCCGGGAGGCCATTGCCTCAAAATCCGGGTGTCCCCTGGACACCGTCCGGGTTGGCGCCATCCGGCCCGGTCCGGGCGGCGTAGGTGCCGCCTGGGTGCAATGCCCAGTGGAGTCGGTCAGGCAACTGGCCGGCTCAGGCAGGCTCCTCGTGGGCTGGAGCTCAGCGCGAGTCACCGTGCTGGAGCACCGGCCTGCGAGGTGTTTCAAGTGCATGGCGGTCGGGCACACCCGGCCAACATGCACTAATTGCTTTGACTGCGGCGGACTCTGTTTCCGCTGCGGTCAGACTGGGCATATGGCGGCATCTTGCGCCGCCCCGCCCCACTGCCCCGCGTGTGCGGCGGGTAATAAGCCTGCCAAGCACCGCATGGGCTCTGGGGCGTGTAGACCTCCGGCTTCGGCTCCAAAGGGGCGGAGCGGCCCTTCGACTCCGGCCGCTCCCGCTCCTAGCGCGGTCCGATCGCCCGGCGCAAGCCAGGAGGTGATGATGGACACGGCCCATTAATGGCTGCCCAGTCCACTCACCTCCTGCAGGCCAACACCAACCACTCCGCCGGTGCGCAGGATCTCCTCCTGCAATCCATGGCGGAGTGGTCGATCGGTGCAGCCGTAGTCGCGGAACCGTACTGTGTGCCTGATCGCCCCAATTGGGTGGTCAGCCGTAACGGAACCGCGGCAATCGTCACCTCCACGCAGCGGCACTTCCCGTCCTTATCCCTCTTGGATAGGGGCGAGGAATTTGTCGCTGCGGATTGGGGAGGGGTCACGCTCTACAGTGTATACCTCTCCCCTAATAGGAGAATGGACGATTTCGGGGCCTCCCTCACCACCTTGGAGGCTTCGATACGGCGACTGGCACCGGGCCTCGTCCTGGTCCTGGGGGACTTCAACGCCAAATCCACGGCGTGGGGGTCCCCGATGACGGACGATCGCGGGCGGGCGATCGTGGAGTGGGCGGCGTCACTGGGCCTCTGTGTCCCAAACAGAGGCTCAGTGAACACGTGTGTGCGACAGCAGGGTGGGTCGATAGTGGACTTGTCGTTCGCTAGCCCTGCTGTCGCACCACGAGTGAGGAACTGGCGTGTCCTGGAGGAGGCGGAGACCCTGTCGGATCACCGTTACATCCGGATGGAGGTCTCCCCTCTCCGGGACCCCAGCAGGGGTCACAGGGCGGACCGAGCTCCCGCATTTCCGCGGTGGGCTGTGGGGCGTCTGGATAGGGACCTACTGGTGGAGGCGGCCATCGTGAACACGTGGCTGTCCTCACCACCCCCAGCGGACGGAGTGGACGTTGAGGCTGTCCGCATCCGCAGTGCGTTAACGCAGGTCTGCGATGCGGCCATGCCCAGGGTGCGGCGTCTACCTCCGAGGCAGGGGGTCTACTGGTGGTCCCCAAGACTGGCGGACCTTCGTGCGGCGTGCATTAGTGCCCGAAGGTCCTACACCCGCAGTCGGCGGCGTCGCCGCGATGTTGAGCGGGAGGGCCAGCTGTACGAGGCGTACCGCAGAGCGCGTACCGCGTTTCGGCTGGCCATCCGGTCCGCCAAGGACGCGAGTTGGCAGGAGATGCTGGACGGTCTCGACCGTGACCCCTGGGGTCGCCCGTATCGCGCGTCGCTGAATAAGCTTCGCGCACAGGCCCCCCCCCCTCACCGAGACCCTCCAGCCCGACCTCCTTCGTAGAGTGGTCGAGGAGCTGTTCCCGCGGCAGTCGGAGCACACGCCCCCGGTCATGGCTTCGCCAGATCACAACCGGGAGGCCGTCGAGAGTGTTCCACCCGTGACGGAGTCGGAAGTGGGGGCAGCCGTGGCGAAGATTCGTTCCGCCACCACGGCCCCCGGCCCGGACGGAGTCCCAGTCCGGGTGTTGACGTTGCTCCTCGAGCATCTCGAACCTCGCCTCAGGCGACTGTTCAACGCCTGTCTGACGTCTGGACAGTTCCCTGAGTGCTGGAAGGAAGGGAGGTTGGTTCTCCTGCCAAAGCCGGGACGGCCCCCGGATTCGCCGTCGGCCTACAGGCCCATTGTGCTTCTGGACGATGTGGGTAAGCTGCTGGAGCGTGTCCTCGCTGCCCGCATCGTCCAGCACCTGGAGGAGGTGGGGCCCGATCTGTCGGACGCTCAATTTGGGTTTCGGAGGGGGCGTTCGACCATCGGGGCCCTGCTACGCCTGAGGCAGACGGCCGCGGAGGCTGTCGCCGACAAAGGAGTGCTGTTGGCGGTGTCGTTGGACATCGCCAACGCCTTCAATAGTCTGCCATTCAGCTGCATCAGGGAGGCGCTCCGGTTCCATGGAGTGCCCCTGTACCTCAGGCGGCTGGTGGCAGACTATTTGGAGGGGCGCAGTGTTCTCTACGCGAGCCCCGCAGGGGACATTGTGCGGACGCCCATGTCGTGCGGTGTTCCGCAGGGTTCGGTTCTGGGGCCGACTCTGTGGGACATCGGTTACGACTGGGCGTTGAGAGGGAGTCTCCACCCCGGGCTGAGCGTTATATGCTATGCTGACGACACGCTCGTCACAGCCCGGGGCAGGACACTCGAAGAGGCGGCGAGCCTGGTCACTCTCGGCACCGAGGAGATGGTCAGGCGTATTGAGGCGCTGGGGCTCAGGGTGGCCCTAAACAAGACGGAGGCTCTACTATTCCATGGGCCCCGTGTGAGGCTGCCCATCGGCGCCTCGTTAGTCGTCAACTCCATCCACATCAGTATCCAGGCCCATATGAGGTACTTGGGTCTGGTGCTCGACGGGCGATGGTGGTTCCGGGAGCATTTTCGTCAAATTGCTCCCCGGCTGGTCGGCGCGGCGTCCGCCCTTTCTCGGCTCATGCCGAACGTGGGCGGACCCAGTTTCGAGGGCCGACGGCTGTATGCGGGGGTGATCCGCTCAATGGCCATGTACGGCGCACCCGTGTGGGCGAGGGCTCTGAACGCCCAGCTCAGGGCGGTGCTGTGGAGGCCACAGCGAGCCATGGCGGTCAGAGCCATTCGCGGGTACCGCACGGTGTCTACCGAGGCGGCATGCCTATTGGCCGGGACACCCCCGTGGGACCTAGAGGCGGAGATGCTCTCCGACCTCTACCGGTGGGTTACCTCAATGCGCGAAGAGGGTGGCTCCCCATCGTTCAACGAGATAGCCACCTGGCGCGAGGACGACCGCCGAGAAGTCATCGCCCATTGGGCTACGCGGCTGGAGAGGCCTAGACACGGTGTTTTTACCGTTGAGGCCCTCCGGCCCGTACTGATGGAGTGGATGGAGCGGCGGCACGGAGTTCTCTCTTTCCGGTTGGTGCAGGTCTTGTCGGGGCATGGTTGCTTCGGCAAGTACCTGCACACGGTCGTGCGGAGGGAGTGGACTCCGTCCTGCCACCATTGCAGTAGCGACGAGGACACGGCGCAACATACACTCGAGGTATGTTCGGGCTGGGACGGGCAGCGCCGTGACCTCGTCGCTGTCATCGGTGCCGACCTGACGCTGCCGGCTGTTGCGCGAGCGATGGTCGACAGCGTCAGGAATTGGGACGCGGTCGCCGCCTTCTGCGAGGCTGTCATCTCGCAGAAGGAGGCGGCGGAACGGGCCCGGGAGGATTCCCGTGACCCGGGCCGCCGGTTAGGGCGGCATCAGGCGCGAGTACCTGCGCCTGATGCCGCCCTAACCGAGGCTTCGGGTGATTGGACCGGGGAATTGTCCGGTCACCTGACGTGAGGCCACCGCGTGAGGACGACGCCTCGACGGCGAAAGCTGCCGGGGCGTCGACAGGAGAGGAGCCCGAGAGGCCATACCGCCGAGCGGGCCACCGAAGACAAAGATCGGGTACCGGTGGCCCGCTCGCACGGCGAAGGAGAGGTGCTTGCAGGGTGGGTTAATGGGGTTGCGCGCCGCCTCTTCCGTCGCCCCGGACCGATTTGGCGGGGTGCGACGTCCATAGCCCACCGCAAAAAAAAAAAAAAAAAAAAAAAAAAAAGGCATGTTGGGAACAATACCGTTGCATATCAGACAAACTTAAGAACGTCTATTTATCAGACTTTTTTTTTCAATGTATTATGTTTTTAGTTATGTGGGGATATTAAGAATGATTAACTGAGTACATACGTTTCAGGAAAACAGCCAATTAGATTCCACGGGGTATATATAAGAAGTTTGAAAAATGGTAAGGCAGCGGGCATTGATATGGTGTCTGCCGAGATGATCAAGCTTTGTGGCTCCTGTGTCTGGGAGGCGTTTCTGTTGCTCCTCAATTTATGTTGGAGCTCGGGAATGGTTCCCGGGGACTGGAATAGCGCAGTCATCGTGCCTTTGTTTAAAAACAAGGGTTCACGTTATGACTGCGCAAATTACAGAGCCATAAGCTTTACCAGTTTGGCAGCAAAAGTGTATGGTAAAATTATTGAAAGGAGAATGAGGATGGTGTCCGATGGTTTACTGTGTGAGACACAAGGAGGTTTCAGGAGTGGAAGGGGATGCATGGATCAAGTGTTCTCTCTGCGCAAAATTGTGGAGAAGCATCTGGCTCTAGGTCAGAGGGTTTTCTGCAGTTTTGTGGATCTGGAGAAAGCATTTGACACGGTTGTACGAAAGGAACTTTGGAACATTTTACCGGAGTATGGTACGGTAAACTGCTACAGGCTGTGCAGTCCAGTTACATGGGCTGTAGAGCCTGTGTGCGGCTGGATGATGGAATGTCGCCTTGGTTTGACGTCAATATCGGCGTTAAGCAGGGGTGCGTTCTGTCAGCCAGGCTGTGTATCATATATCTGGATAAATGTCTCCAAAGGTTGAACGATATGAATGTGGGAGTCCAGGTGGGTGACTCAATGGTCACTGCTCTGCTTTATGCAGATGATGCAGTCCTGCTGGCACAGTCAGCGACTGACCTGCAGACCCTAGTCGACACAATGACAGAAGATTATAAGAAAAGGGGTCTACGCGTGAATGTGAGCAAAACCAAAATAATGGTCTTTGAAAGAGATGAAACCAGAACAGATGTAAGAGTAACAATAGGTAATGATGTACTAGAGCAAGTGGATGAATTTGTATATCTTGGATGTGGATTTAGCCGAGATGGAAGGTACACCACTGATATAGAGCGAAGAGTGAATGCGGGAAATAGAGTGAACGGAGCGTTGGGGCAACTTCTCGGCAGCCACCACCTCAGCCAGAAGGCACGTGTAGCAATACATAACGCAGTGCTTATCCCAACATTACTGTATGGAAGCGAGAGTTGGGTATGCAGAAAAGAGTATGAAAGTAAAACTAATGCGGTCGAAATGCGATCTCTGCGGCAAATCTGTGGAGTTAGGCTGTCCGACCGCATTCGTAACGACGACGTAAGAGAGCGAATAGGTATGAAAGAGAGTATTGGTGTAAAGATGCGAAAGGGAATGCTCCGATGGTTCAGACATGTGGAAAGAATGCCGAACGAACGTCTGGTTAAGAAGATATACAATGCGAAAGTGGAATGATGTAGGTACCGAGGGAGACCGAGACTAACCTACCTAGACCAGATCGGTCATGTACTGAAGGAAGGTGGAGTCAAGAGTCTCCGAAACCGGCGAGCGTGTATGAAGAGAATTATGAATGTTGAGGAAGCGAGTGAAGTATGCAGAGATAGAGTTCTCTGGCACTCTGTTCTCTCTGCCTACCCTGCAAGGGATATGGCGTGATGATATGTATGTATGTAAAAAAATTTTTTACCAATTTTTTTTTAAATTACGCACAAATATTGTTGGTAAAAATAAACACAGTGGGGGGCATAGTCCGGAGCGTGCTCGTTCGCGTCCCCTGCCAGTCTAATTAGACTGCTAATCCGGCTCGAAATGCGTACCGCAATGCGGGTTAGGGCGTCCCCCGGAGGCGACGCGTACCGACCCGCCCCCGTCGGTACGAACATCGGCAGTTGCGGCGATGGGGGCCGCCACCCATCACGCCTTGCCCAGTTAGGTGAGTCGAGGAGAACGGAGTGCCGGGTGGGCACGTGGAATGTAAGAGGTTGTGTGGAAGGTAAGTTGCACGAGCTGATATCCGTCATGGCGGACAAACAGCTAGACGTGCTCTGTGTAACAGAGACCAAGCGAAGGGGCAGCGACGCCTGCGATCTTCCTGGTGGCGGGATGGCTCTGTGGTCTGGTGTACCACAGAGCGATCGAGCCAGCATGGGGGTAGGAGTGCTGTTGTCCTCTCGCTTGGCCTCAGGTGTGAAGGATTACGGAATGTATGATCCCAGACTTCTCTGGGTCCGTATAAAACTAGGTGTCACCAAGGTATTCATGGTTGTAGCATATGCTCCCGTAGGATCCTCGGTGGCATCAGACCTAGAGAAGTTTTGGGATAATGTTAGGGAAGTTCTGGATATGGCAGAAACCAGTGAACGCGTGATTGTATGCGGAGATTTGAACGGATGGGTGGGGACCAAGCGTCCCGACTATGAGGACGTACTTGGTCCATTTGGTGATAAGAGAGTGAACGACGCAGGTAGGCTCATAGCGGATGTATGCATGGAGAAAAACCTTATTGTGTCAAACACATTTTTCCAACATAAGGACATCCATATGTATACATGGAGAAGGAATGAACAGAAAAGCATAATAGATTTAATTTTGGTAGACAGTCGCCTCCGAAGCAAAATATTGGACGCAAGAGCCTACAGGGGCCCCACAGTCGACACGGACCACTATCTCGTTATTGCGAGATTTAGTGGTCTGTTCAGAAAGTGGAGGCACTGGCGAGAGCGTGTCCACTTCGGAGGGCTTGAAAGAATAAAGGTTGAAAGGTTGCAAGAAGAGTGTGTAAGAGAAAAGTATGCAGAGGGTGTCCGAGAACGGCTGACGATGGCAAGCCAGCCGCAATCGCACATCGAAGAATGCTGGAGAGTATTGAAAGAGAGTATGGTAGATACAGCGAAAGAAGTATGTGGAAGTTCAAAGAAGCATAGAAAAACAAATGGTGATGCATGGTGGGATGCGGAAGTGGCAGCTTCCGTAGAGCAAAAGAAGAAAGCGTGGCTGGACTATGTCTCTTCTTTGAATCTGAATGACAGTATGACTGAACAGAAGAAAGAAATATATCAGCAATGTAAGAATGACACCAAGGCCTTAGTGAAAGAGAAACGTGATAGAGCAAGTATGAGTGCAGAAGATAGGCTGACTAAAAACTTCGAGGGTAACACCAAACTCTTTTGGAGGGAGGTGAAGAAGTCTCGGGGTGGTTGGTCGGCCTTCAGAATGAATAAAATAAGGTCTAAAGGTGGAGACATTCTTACACAAACACAAGACGTGTTAAGCCGATGGAGTGAATATTTTGGCGATATGTATGCGGATACTACGGTTGGCGCCGGTGTCGCATGTGGTCTAGTAGATCAACATTCGGCGACGGCGTCCTCCGATGGCATCAGTATGGATGAAGTTGAATGGGCGATAAGAAGTTTGAAAAATGGTAAGGCAGCGAGCATTGATATGGTGTCTGCCGAGATGATCAAGCTCGGTGGCTCTTGTGTCTGGGAGGCGTTCCTGTTGCTCCTCAATTTATGTTGGAGCTCGGGAATGGTTCCCGGGGACTGGAATAGCGCAGTCATCGTGCCTTTGTTTAAAAACAAGGGTTCACGTTATGACTGCGCAAATTACAGAGCCATAAGCTTGACCAGTTTGGCAGCAAAAGTGTATGGAAAAATTATTGAAAGGAGAATGAGGATGGTGTCCGATGGTTTACTGTGTGAGACACAAGGAGGTTTCAGGAGTGGAAGGGGATGCATGGATCAAGTGTTCTCTCTGCGCAACATTGTGGAGAAGCATCTGGCTCTAGGTCAGAGGGTTTTCTGCAGTTTTGTGGATCTGGAGAGAGCATTTGACACGGTTGTACGAAAGGAACTTTGGGACATTTTACCGGAGTATGGTATTAACGGTAAACTGCTACAGGCTGTGCAGTCCAGTTACATGGGCTGTAGAGCCTGTGTGCGGCTGGATGATGGAATGTCGCCTTGGTTTGACGTCAATATCGGCGTTAAGCAGGGGTGCGTTCTGTCAGCCAGGCTGTTTATCATATATCTGGATAAATGTCTCCAAAGGTTGAACGAGATGAATGTGGGAGTCCAGATGGGCGACTCAGTGGTCACTGCTCTGCTTTATGCAGATGATGCAGTCCTGCTGGCACAGTCAGCGACTGACCTGCAGACCCTAGTCGACACAATGACAGAAGATTGTAAGAAAAGGGGTCTACGCGTGAATGTGAGCAAAACCAAAATAATGGTCTTTGAAAGAGATAAAACCAGAACAGATGTAAGAGTAACAATAGGTAATGATGTACTAGAGCAAGTGGATGAATTTGTATATCTTGGATGTGGATTTAGCCGAGATGGAAGGTACACCACTGATATAGAGCGAAGAGTGAATGCGGGAAATAGAGTGAACGGAGCGTTGGGGCAACTTTTCGGCAGCCACCACCTCAGCCAGAAGGCACGTGTAGCAATACATAACGCAGTGCTTGTCCCAACATTACTGTATGGAAGCGAGAGTTGGGTATGCAGAAAAGAGTATGATAGTAAAATTAATGCGGTCGAAATGCGATCTCTGCGGAAAATCTGTGGAGTTAGGCTGACCGACCGCATTCGTAGCGACGACGTAAGAGAGCGAGTAGGTATGAAAGAGAGTATTGGTGTAAAGATGCGAAAGGGAATGCTCCGATGGTTCGGACATGTGGAAAGAATGCCGAACGAACGCCTGGTTAAGAAGATATACAATGCGAAAGTGGAAGGATGTAGGTACCGAGGGAGACCGAGACTAACCTACCTAGACCAGATCGGTCATGTACTGAAGGAAGGTGGAGTCAAGAGTCTCCGAAACCGGCGAGCGTGTATGAAGAGAATTATGAATGTTGAGGAAGCGAGTGAAGTATGCAGAGATAGAGTTCTCTGGCACTCTGTTCTCTCTGCCTACCCTGCAAGGGATATGGCGTGATGATATGTATGTATATGTATGTATGTGTAAAAATAAACACGAGATTCATCATTTGTCAATTTCGGTTGAATGACTTATTACCGCTGTTTCAAAATAAATTCCTCCAACACTATGGCAGTTCTTGCACCGGGAGGTAATACTGTGAATGTTCTGTATAAAGAGGTGCTGCACTGATATGTGCACGTTAATATCTTTATACAACAAAAACAGAATATGAAAGGCAATATAGTTTATAGAATAAATTCAAATATAGCTTTTTGTTTACCTCTGATACAGTTTATTTCTAGAGTTACGAGGAATTTTCATCCTCTGAAGGTGAAATAGGAAACTTATTGCATTAATAATTAGGACAGATAGATACCAAAGAGCCTCTTAATTTTATTGTATTGAGACTCACTAACACAGAAACGCAGGTCTATGACCAGTGTGTGTTACCATTGATGACTTATGGCACGGAAACGTGGTCCTTAACTACAAGCCTCATAACAAAGCTCAAAGTCGCTCGGCGTGCTATGGAGCGGGCTGTGCTCGGTTTCTCTGCGAGAGAGAATCCGTAATACGGCAATCCGAAGAAGAACGGGTGTTACCGATATAGAGCGAAGAATTAGCTCGCTGAAGTGACAACGGACAGACCACATCGCTCGACGAACTGATAACCGTTGCGGAAGAAAGGTTCTCGAGTGGCGACCACGTACGGACATGTCAGTGTTGGTCGCCGGTGGGCCGATGACCTGGTGAAGTTAGTTGGCAGTCGTTGGATGCGGGTAGCATAAGACCGCTCTTTATGGTCAAATATAAGGGAGGCCTACGTCCAGCAGTGGATTACAAAAGGCTGAATGATGACACTCGCGTACCTCTACGCCGTGCGGGCGTGCTACTACAACTGAATGTTTGTTAGCGGTGGCCCATCCGGTGGGTTACTCTTTCGGGTATCATCTTGAGTCGAAGCTCTCACGCAATGAACGTCACTACAGGTTCTCACGCCTGCGCCGCCCAACGCACCGGCGATAGAGCATGTCACCGTAGAGTATTTTCTCTCGACCCGCCCTATTGCCTAATTCCGCCAGACAACTAACTCGCAGAAGGCGGCGACCACATCCCAGTTTCTCACACTGTTGAGGTTTGTCCTACAAACCTTCAACGCCTTGCATTGATTTTTCTATTTACCTCTGTCAGAGAGGACTTCTGCGTGGACGAAGTCGCGGGCAAAAGCTAGTTAATAAATAGAATTATTGTTTTAAAGAATTTTATGACAAGTTATTTACCATAGATTTGTTTCTTCGGAGAATATACGGCATATATATATATATACATATCTTTCTTTGTTTTCTACATTTTAGGAGGCGATTTCTTTGCATTCGAGTTTCAGTTTATATAATTAAATTCCTAAACTTCGGATATCTTGCTCATAAGTACTCATATAGTAAAGCAAGATGTAGATTCGGTAGAAACTCGATTATCCGGCCCTCAGTTATACGGATTCGCGATTTTTCGGACTTTCAATCTTGCATATCGAAGATTTTTAGTGTACACGTATTATAAATAATGATGTGATATATTAGGTATACCTATATATATATATATATACTAGCCTTTACTCACGGCTTCGCTCGCGTTAAGAAGTATTATTATTAAACATGCGGCTTTACTTTTGTTTAGCGTGTGTAAAAAATTAGGATTATTTTTTTAATTTTTGGGCTGTGCGTTGATAGATCACTATGTCAGTCATACTATTATATGTCAGATAAGTTTTCGTTTGGTTTAAGTATAGGTTTTGTGGGTTAGACTTTTTTAAAATGGCTAAAGAAAGTCTGAACGTTAATGGAGAAGTTGAAGAATGTACTGTCGTCCCTATTGTTGGTGACGGTGCATGTTTGTTTCGTGCTCTCTCTTATTTAATGTACGGAACACAAGATAGAGCGATGGAGGTGCGTTCAGAAATTGTCAGATATGTGGTTAATGACTGGAGCAAGTTTTCAATGGAAACCCCACGACAGGAATGGTGATAACTACGTAACATCTGACGAATATTTTGCTGATATGATTAAAAATGCTAATTATGGCGGATTTTGTGAGTTCATAGCAGCAGGATTAATATTCCCATTTAAGCTTGAAATTTATAGCAACGGTATCATATATACGGAATCTGGATATAACGACTATCCGGCAAGGTGATTACGATTCAGCCAAGATTTGTCCAGTGGACATTTTGATGACTATCTTCCCATAGCAGCACAGAAGCAGCAAGGAATACCGATGTGCATAGAGTGATTCAGTCACGGTATAGAGAAAATATAATTCAGCGTGTATGGAGAAGCAAGTTGCTTTCGGGTTTGCCGTATGACCCAGATATTGCTTGTGAAACTGATAGCAGTGTAGTCTTAGGTTCTGTGACGTACAAGTGTCAGTGGTGTAACGCCTTGAAGTGGAAAGATGAGACACCTGGCATGTGTTGTAGCGCCGGTAAAGTACAACTTGAGCCGTTTAAACAACTGCCTGAACCACTTTATAGTCTGGTTAATGATTTACACCCAAATCATGTACACTTCATAGATAATATCCGAAAATATAATGCCTGTTTTTAAATGACTTCCTTTGGTGGAAAACAAATAAAAGAAGGGGGTTTGCCACCAACCTTTAAAGTTCAAGGACAAGTCTATCATTTAATTGGAAGTATATTACCGGAAACTAGGCAGGATGCACAGTTTCTGGAAATTTATTTCGTCGGTGAAGATGATAGAGAAGCTAATATTCGATGCTCTAAATTTCCTGATTTGAGACCAAATTATCTATGCACTATGCACAAAAATGGTTAATTCAAATTTCTCTCCAAAATAACTCAATGTATATGGCGTTAGCATACAGAAATTCGTATATTTTAAACTGAAAAGTTATTAATCTTATATAGCCTGCATCTCAAAATCCTTAGGAGATGCCTACGTCATAGTAGCTTTATGCATGCAAAGTCTCAGCCCGATCGGTTTAAAATTGACAAAGTTTCATACAAACTTTCATCCCATATTTTATCCCCTTGGGAGTAGAATTAATCAAAATCCTTTCTTAACGCATGCTTACGTCATAACATCTACCTGCATGCCAAATTTCAGCTCGATCCGTCCAGTGGTTTAGGCTGTGCGTTGATAGATCACTATGTCAGTCAGTCACCTTTGAGTTATATATATAGACTAGCTTTTACCCGCAACTTCGTTTGCGATATTGAGGTAGTTTCATTAGCCTATAAGAGATCGTCTATAGACATATTTAATAATTTTTGAGGTAGTCATTTAGGGTAAGTAAGTCATCATTATCATTTGCCTGCACTCACTCTCCGCTAAGTGGGGTCGACACAACACGTTCTTGTCTTTACAAACTTCTTTCAGCTGTCACCTATGCCTGCATTTACAGCTTTTATGTACATATCCTCGTTTATACAATACATCCATCTCATTTTGGGTCTCCCACGATTCTTACGTCCATCCACAAGCATATTGCTAACCCTCCTTGTCACATGCCTTTCATTTTTCTTCATCACCCGTCCCTACCAAGACAATCTCGCGCTCCCGATCTACTCTATTACGGATGCCACTTTTAAATTCTCCTAATATATTAATTTCTTATTTCATCTAATCTTATCGCCCCACACATCCATCTTAACATACGCGTCTCAATAGCATACAATGCAATCTTCTCTCATCCGTCTTTTTCCATGCCAAACATTTAGATCCATTCATAACGACAGATCTAATAACATTTGTAGATTTTCTGCTTAAGTTTAAGGGGCATCCACGCGTCAGATATTGCTCCCAAAACCTGTCGCCATTTCATCCAGCCTGCATGAATAGTTTAACTAACTTGCCGGTCAATATTGCCATCGTTTTGGAGGAGCGAGCCTAAGTACTTAAAATTAGAGCAAATTGGTAGGGATATCCCATTTAAGACAATGTGAGAGAATTGGGAAAAGCCACTGAAGTTACAGAACAAATGTTCAGTTTTGGTGCGGCTGATCTTAAGGCCAACTCTTTCCAACCTCTCCTGTCACTTTTTCAATCAGCTCTGTACCTCAACTGCGTCCTCTCTGACGATAACAATGTCATCTGCAAACAGCATACACCAAAGTACTTCCCTCGGTATTTTCGATATCAGAGCATCCATCACCAAGAGGTACAGGTATACTGTCTGTGCCAACTTGTTTACCATTTTACATACTCTGAACAGCCTTCTTTACTTCATCTATACTTACTTCCTCTACCAAACCCAATATTATTGGTCGATAGAATCTCTATTTTACTTTCGTTGTTCTCATTTTTCATTAATTTCAAAACAACTCTTACAGCGCCATTTTATGTCTTCATCATTCATTAAAACTCTACCATTACAATCTTATATACATTTAACATTCACAATATCTCTAGCATTCCTTTCTCACGCTTACGATAGACTGTATAATTCTTTCTGTCCATTGAGACTATCGAGACTTTGATATAGTCATCGCTTTGATATAGTTTGATAAAGTATATAGTGTCTTACCTCTAGCAATTGCGACATATTTTTTAGCCTTTTTCTTACATTTCACATAGGCTATATTTTTACTCTTTCAACATCATCAGTTATCAACACTCACACTTTTCCAGTTCTTAAAAGCATTCTTCTTTTCTTTCAAAAGCTTTTGTACACTATCATTCTACCAACATGTATATATCATTCCTTTACTCGTCGTCTCACCAAGAATATCCTTCGCTACTTCTCTTACATAGAAAGCGATGGCTTCCTATGTAAGGGATTCCTATGTAATGAGATGTCATTCCAACATTCATTTACAGTCTTTTCTTTCATTCTTTTCTTAATCTTAATCATTCTATGAACTACTTTCTTCCGAAATTCTTTCACGCAATCTTCTTAGGTTTACTACTAACTTAGCTATTTGCATTGAGATTTTAACTTCCAGAAACAGTAAGCGATGTTGGGAAGTTAAGGCTGACGTGGTATTGCTTTGCAGTTCTCTACTGCGCATATGTTATTTCTTCTAAGAAGAAAGTAATCTATTTGGCTGCTGTGGTTCGCACTTTAATGTGTTATTAAGTGACTTTCGCGCTTCTCAAAAAAAGTATTGACAACAGCAAAATCGAAGGCTAACGCAGTCCGCAGTAGAGTTTCGCCTGCCGCGTTTCGCCTCCCTAAGCCCCACCCGCCATACACTCTCTCATACGCTACTTTCATCCTTCCTACATGTCCATTAAAATCACCTTCTATATGGATTTTCTCACTATGTGGGATACGCATTAATAAAATGTTCAATATTAAATTTTCCAAACCAGTTTAATTATTATAATTCTGTCATTCAGTATCTTTACATCCGTCAAACATTTTTTCAATTCCTTATCCAATACTATACCCACTCGATTTCTCTTACCATCGCCTCCAGAATAGAAAAAAATAGAACACATTCCAATCTCTCTAGCTCTCATACCCTTCCATCTTGTCTCTTGCACGCATGCTACATTCACTCGTCTTTTTTCCAGAACATCTGCTAGCTCTTTTCCTCTTCTAGTCATTGTACCTATATTCCAGCTTACCATCCTCATTCTTACTTCACGGACTCGCGGCTTGAGTCGCACCCGTCCCTGATGCGACAACACTGTTTTTTTTTGGCAGGTTAAGGTCTAGACACACGATCGACACTTTAAACTCTGAGCGATATCCTATCGCCAATTATAATGTTTAAGAACTAATAACCTAAATACAAAATTTTATTGAAATAATGTAGATAAATACAAACACTTTTATACCTACTAAATTTGCACTCCTTTTAGGGATTGAATTTACAAAAAGGGTTATCGGCAATAATCATTTTTAGGAACTTATAACCCAAATACAACATTTTATTTAAATAACTTCAATAATCAGAGAACTTTCATACTAACTTTGCATTCCCTTTTTACCTCCTTAAGGGATGATAATCGAAAAAACATTTTACACGTATTTTATGATTCTTAATGAAGAATCTTCATACTGAATTTCATTCAAATAACTTCAAAAATGGCAAAGTTTCATACTAACTTTGCACCACCTTTTAACCCCCTTAGGGGATGAATTTTCAAAAATCCTTTCTTAGTGCTCCTCTACGTTATAAAAGGAACACCTGTGCAAAATTTCAAGTTTCTAACCCTTATAGTTTAGGCCCTGCGTTGATATGTCAGTCATTAAGTCAGTCAGCTTCTTCTTTTATATATATAGATATATATATTAATAAATATTATATATATAAATATTTTTTTCAGTTCTGATTGTACATCCTCATCCTAATACTGCTCTTATCCCATATACTCGGGGTCGACGCAATATTATGTCCTTTTCAGAGATGTACAAAATGGTTTTAAAAAAGCATTTAAATACAAAATGCAAAATACTTTTCAGATTTACTATTTCAAATGCAAAACCCGCGCCTATTGGGATTCCGGCCCAATCGTGCTGCTCATTTTTAGCTTCGTAATCGGGTTTTATAAATGATTAAGCATATTAAATTCTAAATTTCAGTAATTTGAATAACAAGGTTGTGTCATCGTTTAATACAATTCTATCTGCAAAGTAGTATTAAGCCTATAACAAATGCTGGCTGCCCGTATCGAGCGGCACCTCGTCGGCACGGGGCCCGATCTGTCGGATGCCCAGTTTGGGTTTAGAAGGGGTCGTTCGACGATCGCGGCTCTGTTGCGCCTGAGGGCCGTGGCGACTGAGGCCGTCACCGGCGGGGGAGTGCTGTTGGTGGTGTCCCTGGACATCGCCAACGCATTCAATAGTCTGCCATTTAGCTGCGTCAGGGAGGCGCTCCGATATCACGGAGTGCCAGTTTACCTGAGGCAGCTAGTGGCAGACTATTTGGAAGGGCGCAGCGTTCTCTACACCAAGTAGTAAAACCACCCGAGTAGGGGACGTTGTGCGAACGCCCATGACGTGCGGTGTTCCGCAGGGGTCGGTCCTCGGACCCACCCTGTGGAACATCGGCTACGACTGGGCGTTGAGGGGGAGCCTCCCGCCCGGGCTGGGCGTGATATGTTACGCCGACGACACGCTCGTCACAGCCCGTGGTGGGACGCTGGAGGAGGCGGCAAGCCTCGCGACTCTCGGCACCGAGGAGATCGTCAGGCGGATCGAGGCGCTGGGGTTGAGGGTGGCCCTGGACAAGACGGAGGCCCTCTTGTTCCATGGGCCCCGCATGGGCCCTCCCATCGGCGTCTCGATCACCGTAAATTCGGTTGATATCAGCATCCAGGCCCATATGAAGTATTTGGGCCTGGTGCTCGACGGGCGATGGTGGTTCCGGGAGCATTTCCGCAGACTCGCTCCACGGCTCGTCGGCGCGGCGTCAGCCCTATCATGGCTTATGCCGAATGTGGGCGGACCGAGCGCTACCTGCCGACAGCTGTACGCAGGGGTCATCCGGTCGATGGCCCTGTACGGCGCACCGGTGTGGGCGGGATCCCTGACCGTCCGACTAAGGGCTCTTCTGTGGCGACCACAGAGGGCCATGGCGGTCAGGGCCATACGCGGGTACCGCACGGTGTCGACGGAGGCAGCGTGTCTGTTGGCCGGGACCCCTCCATGGGACCTGGAAGCGGCAATGCTCGCCGGTTTGTATCGGCGGATGTTAGGGGTGCGAGCGGAGGGCGGTGTGGTCTCGTTGAGGGAGCACACCACCTGGCACGTCGACGCCCGCCGCGACGTCATTGTCCGTTGGGCAGTCCGGCTGGAGAGGCCTTGGTTCGGTGTGCGGACCGTGGAGGCCTTCCGGCCGGTGCTGATGCAGTGGCTAAAACGGCGGCACGGGGTGCTCTCCTTCCGACTGGTGCAGGTTTTGACGGGGCATGGATGCTTCGCCAAATACCTGCACACGGTCGTAAGGAGGGAGAGTACACCGTCCTGCCACCACTGCGATTGCGACAAGGACACGGCGCAGCATACGCTCGAGGTTTGTGCCGCTTGGGCAGAGCAGCGTCGTGAACTCGTCGCAATCATCGGTGCTGACCTGACGCTGCCGACCATCACCAGGGCGATGCTCGACTGCGTCAGGAACTGGGACGCGGTCGCATTCTTCTGCGAGGCAGTAGTCTCGCGGAAGGAGGCGGCGGAGCGCGTGCGCGAGGAGCGTCTCCTCGACGACGCGAGCCGCTGCCGGCGACTGGGGCGGCGCAGGCGCGATTACCTGCGCCTGATGCCGCCCTAGCCGAGGCCGCGGGTGACTGGATCGGGGAATTAGTCCGTCACCCGCCGAGAGGCCGACCGCGTGAGGAAAGACCGACACCCTACCCGAGTGGGGACGTTGGTCGAGGAGAGGGTACTCCTCAGGGGTAATCCGTCGGGCCAACCACTGACGTCAAGTCACTCTGCTCCGGTGGTTGGCCCAACGACGAAGGTGACGTCACGGGTGGGTTACGGGTGCGCGTGCTTACGCCCCTCTGTCACCCCGGACGGAGTGGTGCGAGGAGTGTGCCGACCGTAACCCAGCCCCAAAAAAAAAAAAAAAAAAAAGCCTATAACAATGTGTAAACATTGTCGGGTAGATGGCGCATGTCACCTTAAAGACGTAAATATTATACGAAGTGAAATTTGCATGTCCTACAATAGTTCACGGTGGTGTAGTGGCAGTGCGATTGGGCCGGAATCCCAATAAGCGCGGGTTCTAATCCCGCTTGTGACATCATTTTTCGCTTCGTAATCGGGTTTTATAAATTCTGTTATGTTATTAATAATAATAATACTCACTTAAAATAATGTAAAAAACTAGACTAACGAAAAGAGAGCCATGGTTCCATTTTGTGAATTGTGTGGCCATTTATTTCGGTTCACTTTTCTTTTCTCTTATCTTGTTGTAGTACAGTACATAGCCGTTTCAGTATTGTAGGGATAACAACAACACTTCAATATCATAAAAGTGGGTAATCAAATCAAATAAAAAAAGGGCGCGCAGGCTAGCTAGGTGCCTCTATCGGTCAAATTCGGCAATACAAGCGTCATTCGTTCATTTCATTTTGTTTGACTGGTAATGTTGGCTAAACTTAATCACAAAGTATTTTGCATTTTGAAATGAATATTAAAAATGCTAAATACATCTCGAAAGGTATTTCAAATAAAATACAAAATGTTTTTTACTAAAAGCCATTTAAATGCAAAATACAAAATAGGTATTTTGCATTTTGTATTTGCATTTTAAATAGAAGTATTTCAAATAAATCGCATCTCTGGTCCTTTTCTTCTACACAACTCTATCGGATGTCATCTTTACATTTTCTACCCATATCATGTTTCACGCAATCCATCCATCTTTTCTTTAGTTTGCCCTTACCCCTAAAGCCTGCAACATTCACACTTAATTTTTTTCTCACAACATTACTCTCATCCATGTTTATACCAGATCAGGCGTTAATTTTTAACTTCTCTGTCACTGGCGCACTTTCAAAGTTTCTCTCCTTATCCTAACCATTTTCATCACACCCTACATGCATTATAACATTTCCATCTTTGCATTTTGTACTCCTGTCTAAAATGATTTAAGTAATGAAACGTATCAGGAGGACCTCTATTTGGTAATTTTCAGCTCAGTTACTAAACGCTTAGTCGAAGTTTTTGGCGGGAACGATTTCATTTAGAAGTGTTTTCATTTTCCACTTGAATTCTCAGAAGATAGCATTATCAGTATCATAGCACTGTTGAAGGCGACAACTTGACTTACTGACTGACAATGACTTCTTACGACACTACCATAACATAAATTGGCAAAATTCCACACAGTAGTCGTCGCATAACCATGAAATGAAGAAGTGAAGTGAAGTGCAGTGACAATGATTTCAAATGGATTTACAAACAATATGAAGATTCGACTGGCACCAATGGGCCTATATTAGTCAGTAACAGTCATATGTAATTGGCGAATCAGCCTATACATTTTAAATGTCAGAACATTTATATTCATTTATTATTTATAGTTCATTGTATAGTATGTCTGAATCTTAACGAACAAAATCATATATTTTTCAATTCGTATTTAATTATTTAGAAGCCGTTTTAGACGTTTTAGTCAATATTAAAGTACTCTGTGGATTGTGCTGTCACTGTCAAACGTCAGTGCACTGTCAGTCGTCACTCTAAGTCAAATAGTACGTAAACATCTAAAGAATCTAAACATGGTATTGTAACAGTATTTGAAAGAGAATTTGTTTATGTAGGGTGGTATATTTTCAGTGATAAGTCACCGAAAAGGGACTATAATATAAACATATAACCAATATTGACCGAATAATAAGATCTGATATGGTTCTCTCATTTAAATATATTTATAAATAAGTGTTAGAAATTAGAAAGTTTAAGTGAACGCTTACGTGTAAATATACAATTTCAACCCAATTTCACGCATTAAAAGCTTAGCTAGATGTAATAACTGTAATTATTGTTAAACTTTATAGACTATTTTATCGAGAATGGTTTTTAGAAATTTGTTTAGCCGTAAAACAATAATATCCCTATCTATAGTAATCGCTGCAATATTGTATCGTGAAGATCTTACATTATATTTTAATTGGTTGGTTAGAGAAAATGAATACAAAGTAGGATTTTTCTCAGAAAATAAATTAGCACAATATAATGGCATTACTCAAGATAAATTGTATCTAGCAGTATTAGGAACTGTATTTGATGTAACAGAAGGAAAAAGACATTATCAAAAAGGAGCAAGTTATCATTATTTTATAGGTATTATTTTGAACTTTTCTACAAACTATTTCTATTATTAAAATTTAATATTATATATTTAATAATTAGCTACATTTTACAGGAAAAGATGGTTCAAGAAGTTTTGTCACTGGTAACTTTAATGATGAGTCCGAAGAAAAAGATCATGTTATGGATTTATCTTGTAGTGAGCTGATTTCTCTGTTCCACTGGCAGAGCACTTTTAGGAAGAAGTATATTATAGTTGGTACGTACTTATGAAATGAATAAAATCAAATTGTTTCCCGAACAAGAATTTTGTCTAATAGATACATAAAAGTACACTTGGATTCTAGTGCATTAGTCTCAGTGGGTTTGCAAAGCTAAGCTAACTGGAATGTTAATCCAATAAATATTATTACTTTTAGAAAACTTGCAATGATTGTAAAATAACTTATTATTAATATTTCTTTATTGGAGTAAGTAGTACAATTTAAAAATATTTTTGTTTTTTAATAGACACCACCCTGCACTAAGCAAATAATCCTTGTATTGCAGGGGACTTCATAAACATGCAATTAACGCAGACAAATTACACCCAGACGTAGAACAACATTTTGTAGATCCCGCAAAGTATTGTTCTGCGTGGGAATAGAGCCCACGGCACTAGCACGGAAGGTCGGTATCTTAACAACTACACCATCTGTGCAGTCAAATATTAACATTATTCAATAATGTATCTCAAATTAATATATAGTTTATATTTGCCTATATCCTCTTTATATAATTGACCATTAATTGTAAAATAATTCCTATTATCTATTGGTATAACTTAATCTTCAAGTATGCTTCCTATATGATTTTTTATTAAATTGTTTAATATATTATAGTGATAATTCTGTAAACATTTTTATCCTAGGAAAACTGGTAGGAAGATATTATACTAATAATGGAGAAGAGACAGTTTATTCAAAAGAACTAAAAAGTAAATTGAGCCAATGTGAAATTGAAAAGGATAATGCTAAAAAAGAAGATTTTAAATATCCACCCTGTAACATTGCTTGGAGTGAAGACGAAGGCACTAAAGTTTGGTGTACTAAATCTAGGTAAATTATATTATAATATGCTGCTTAATCTGGATTTAATTTCAGAGCAATGTCAGTACATTGCTTATGATGTATGTATGAGATGTGTATTGCACAGACATTATACTTGCAGTTGCTTCATAGGGGTATAAGTGAAAATAGGAGCTTCTTATATTATACCTTATTTTGAATTGCCCATTGTAGTACAATGCTGGACGCAGGTCTCTCACTCGGCACCATAATACTCAGTCCACCACCTTTGAGCCATTGTTTCACCTAGTTGATGAAAGATCCCTCCGATTATTCCACAATATTACCTCATTTGGAGTTTTCACTCTAGGACCTGTCCATTAGCAGACTAATTCAGTCCATTGTCATTATAGTTCGATAATTAAACAAACCCCAAAGATAATAATGCTGATGCTCATTGAGTAACTCAAAAAAATGTATTTCTATTTTGAGTTTAGCCTTCTCTTATTTATATAGATTGTAAAGGATAATACATATCAATACTGATTTTTGATATTCAAACTACAAGTAATATAATAAAAAAAAACATGTTGCTAAAATAGTCTCATATATCCACCATCCATATAATCACATTATTACTGATTGTGAGGTTGTACATTCAAGTTGTTAGCTAAACTAGGTGTTGAGTTTCTTTTGCATATTTTCTCGCTTTTCGATTGTCTGGAAAGTGGAAGGATGTAGGTACCGAGGGAGACCGAGACTAACCTACCTAGACCAGATTGGTTATGTACTGAAGGAAGGTGGAGTCAAGAGTCTCCGAAACCGGCGAGCGTGTATGAAGAGAATTGTGAATGTTGAGGAAGCGAGTGAAGTATGCAAGGATCTCTTCTCTCTGCCTACCCTGCAACGGATATGGCGTGATGATATGTATGTAGGTATACATACATATCATCACGCCATATCCCTTGCAGGGTAGGCAAAGAGAACAGAGTGCCAGAGAACTCTATCTCTGCATACTTCAGTCGCTTCCTCAACATTCATAATTCTCTTCATACACGCTCGCCGGTTTCGGTGACTCTTGACTCGACCTTCCTTCAGTACATGACCGATCTGGTCTAGGTAGGTTAGTCTCGATCTCCCTCGGTACCTACATCCTTCCACTTTCGCATTGTATATCTTCTTAACCAGGCGTTCGTTCGGCATTCTTTTCACATGTCCGAACCATCGGAGCATTCCCTTTCGCATCTTTACACCAATACTCTCTTTCATACCTACTCGCTCTCTTACGTCGTCGTTACGAATGCGGTCGGTCAGCCTAACTCCACAGATTTTCCGCAGAGAATTATGTAGGTATCGTCTGGGAAAATCCTCAATAGTAAGTTTTTTTGTAGCAGAGTCGTGCTGCTGACAATTTTCTGTTGGCCATATATGGTCTTACTCCTCCGGACCACCCTGGCAGATGCCTGATTTGACTTATTCTGCTTAGGTGTCATTGGTAAAAACTGTAAATTCATGATTCTGTCTTGTTATAGATTTTCTCTCATGGTATTACCATACTATTACTAGGTAACACTTTATACATAGGTAATAAATCCTCTACTAATTATATGAAATATTTGCACATTTAGTAATTATATTAATATTTTAAATGTTTAGATTTATTCATTTAATATTTGTTTTAGTGGGGGTATAAAAAGAAGTTGGACAGGAGTTCCAAGACAACTTTATTCACCAGGAATTGAGAAGCCACGTTGTGTATGTCTGAACTTGGATGAAAAAGATAATGCCTCAGGTCTTATTAAAAAGTATAATAGTTGTCCATATATGTCCACAACATGTTTAGTAAAAACTTAATGTTTAATGGAGTTGTAGTTTAATATTAACAGTATTTGTACAAAATCGCATTTATTGATATAATAAAATTATTTAAATTGAAATACAATATTTTTGTAGATTAATTATCCTAGTTGAGGCAATAGACGACACAAGAACGCCTAGTATGCCTTTAAAAAGACTGGAGTGTCATTTAATTTAAGTAAAAAGTAAATAACAAAGGGCAAGCAGAGTTGTGAAACACATAAGTTTGTTATCATCTACCATAACAGGCTGAACTTCTTAGATTCCAAAAACACCAGTGAATTATTTTACTCAAGTTTGCCTATCAACTATGAACAATTCAAATACTATATATTCTCTAGCCTACACATCCTAGAATGGGCACAAGCTTCTTAGACAATAGAAGATATATTGACGTACTAGGTCATGCTGGTCAGATGGATTGGTGTAGAGCATCATTAGAAGTTTTATTTCTCTTGCAGTGATGTTAATTATATATCTTGATCATCTTTTATAATATCTGGGGCAATAAAGGGGTGCCGAATTGTATTTCTCTCTTTCACTACATAGAAAGTTAAATACACTACACTGTCTTCATACACACAATCTGACTAACAAATTAAATACAGGGTGCCGATTTAATTACTAGAATAACTTATACTAGGTGTAGGAATAACATTATAAAAAACATTAAAATTAGTTGCCGACACATAGCTCTTGCCAATCCCGAGATAAAATGATTTGTTACTTAACAAAACAGTAGGTTTGCCAGCGTACATTTACCTGTAGGTACATTTCAACCAGCTATGCGGCTGCGAGTACGGGCGAGAGCAGGAATATTTGCCTATGTGTTATAACTAGTTCAATGTCACACGCATGAGTAACATGACTAACTGTTTAGTAAAGTGCATTGACCGCTTATCAGTAGGGTAATTTAATCAAAAGTTAGGTACTGTTTTTTTTTTACTGATTTGGATAGTGTATCATGGTCTGATATACTCCCTTCAAGGATTCTACTAATTAAATCAGCAACCTGTACAGAGCATGAAAAGTACAAATGAAACATGCTGTGTCATACAATTTTTAAAAGAACATTACTTATGGTAAAAATCTGGCACTAAAATTATTACTAGTATTTGTACTACTAGAGAGGCACCACCTACAAATATATTGAAATAAGTAACCACAATATGCAGTATTAATTTGAATTTACATTGAGAAGTTTTGTTGGTTCCCTAAGTGAACTTATATTAATATTTACTTAACTTATAATACACAAATGTAGATCAGACACAAATACAAAGCAATTTAGTATAGGTCTAACTCAGTTTACATACATTTTGAAAACTACACTTAAATAATGTATCAAATAACACACATATGGTACTAGATTATGTCTATATTATAATTACTGTGTATAACTGAAATAACAATTATTGATGTAATCTTGATACATTTTGAAATAAAATATAGATTGTACAAATGTAGTTTATTTAGTATGTTATGATTAAGAAATTTATAATACCTTAGGTAAAAAGTCTTAATTTTAAACATTAAGTATCATTAACCAGGTTTGATTCAGTTTCAGTTTTAACTACTTCATCTAATTCCAAACACTCTATTGTTTTTAGAAACACTTGCATTGGTATTTTTTTTCGATTTAAAAATGTTTTGTTACCTAATAGTTTTTTTATTTTAGCTCTACGTTTTTTGATTTTGTCTTTTGTGTATTGGTTACCTAACTGGAATGTAAGCAATCTTTTTATTTTTCTGCCTCCTATTAAGACTTCAGCTTCATTACTTTGAGTTTTAGGTTCTTCATATATAGTCTCAAGAGTTTGTGATAACGATTTCACTTTTTTATTCAGATATAATGCTTCTATTTGTTTAGGATTTGCATTTTCAGACATGATCCGTTTACTTGGCTTCATATTAACTCTACGATTAGTAGTCTTGCTTGTTTCTGGCATAATAGTTTTTCGTTTCCGCAATACACGTGAAGCTAAATCAGATACTTGAGACTTATTCTCTTCAGCTTCAATATTCTGATCATCGACTTCCATTAAATCTAAATGAGCCATTTTATGAGGTAGTTCTGGATCAATTCTAAAATGATAAGATAGTATGAATATATGCTCAATTCAAAAATAAAATTGAATAATAACATTTTAAACAGTCTTACTTAGATGGCTCCATACTTTGCTCTTTATTGTATTGACTGTCAACTTATACTAGGCATATCCACTTCATTTAGCATCATCTACATTTATTTCTTCGTTAACAATTCCTTGATTAGACTCAAGTTATGCCGATTTAATTAAAATATTTAAAGTTTTCAGTCTCAGTTATAAATTCGAGCGTAACAATTCAGGCAGTTTCTTGTATTTTTTTTATTTTATTGAAATTTTTGACAATGGAAACAGAGACATTATAGTCTCTAATTATGGAGGGTAAAAACTAAGGAGCACCATCTCAGTGTATTAAGTAGAGATGGTCGTTGCGCAACTTAGCTGGTTATTGAAACTATCTATCGGCACAATAGCGGTTAGATAGTTTCGTCGTACTACAATAACCTGCTAACAGCTATTAACTCAATCACGTCATAATGTTTCACGAACGCAAATCACACAACATTAAGCGTTCGGTAATACTCGATCGCTATCGGCAGCTAACAGTCGCTACTCGCTATTGTAGCTAGTTGTAGCTATTAGCTAACAACAACTCTGTGGCTAACAGCTATTGCGATCGCGACATGGCTGGGACATCGGTTCTTTCATCAATGATCATTTTGTCTCTTTCATACACACACACGCCAAAGCTGCGTTTGACCTTTGACTTTAGCCCTTGGAGCCTTTGAAATAAGATGCATTTTTTGTAAGATTATTTTTGTTATTCGTCATTAGGTACTTAGATAATTGTGAGTTGCAGGCAGGGTTGGATTTTGTACTATAATTATAGTATTTGTACTACAATTTCATACTTCGTACTATATACTATCCATATCTAACGATAGTACGAAAAAATACTATAATTTCAATACCTTGCATATACGACTAATATAAGTAGTATTTAAATATAACCAGTGGCGTACATTATGTTCAGCAATACTACCGAAAAGTGAACCTTACTAAGATCAAGATAAGGAACAAACTGACAAGTGACAACACAATCCATAGACGCCATCTTGTGACACTGTCAAAGACAGTAGCAAAGGTGGGAATTGTACCACAGTGTTTCCACTTTTAGGGATTTCGCCCTATTTCAGGGCGAAACTGCTAATTTAAAATATGGCTTAGGGCCATTTAATATTTTTAGGGATTTAGGGTAATTTGGGGTAAAATGACCTGGTGAAAATCGCTGGGCGGCGATACGTTGAAATGATGATGAATTCAGATTTGACTTTGAAAATGTTTTCTATTTTATAAAATATGTAGATCCACAAATTGTACGACAGTTGGAAAATCGTTCTATAACACATCCTGTGTTCAGCCATTTCAGTTTTTTAAGTAATAAATGTAATATACAAAAAGCGGATAATAAATGGCGTCAACAAGCCCTTATTGAAGCGAATTATTTCAACGAATTATTTCAAGGTTAAAAGTGAAGAAGAGGTCACAAAACTACTAACGTAAGTATATTGGAATAAAGTGTTGAGCTTGAAAGATCATTTTGGAACTTACAAATACCAAAACCTTGAAGTTGTGATTTCACTTCTATTAGCACTGCTATCTTCGAATACTTCACAATGAAACCCTCAACGATTTGTTGCATACCAAACTAGGTATGACAAGCTTGATTTTAGAACCTAATAGACAAATATTGAATGCAGCTCAAAAACTTAAGCCCAGTGCTTTAGCTTCAGCATCACATTGTTCACCATATACTTCTTTCACAGATTAAAATTAATTCTTCTTATGATTAATTATTTACTACCTCTGATTAATAGATGAAAATTAAAATAAATATTCAAATCATCAAGTTTTGCTTTATTTTGAACTCATTTAAACTTTGCGCCCTAAATCAAGGATTTTCAGAGAATAATTAAGGTATTTAGGGCATTTATTAGAAAAATCTAGGGTAAAACTAAAACCTGATAGTGGAAACACTGTTGTACCGACTTTATTCCTATTTCCTACCGAGGATATGTTATAATAAGATTAAATTCTAAGATTTCTGAGGATAAAACTAATATTGAAGAACTGATAAACTTGGAAGAGAACTAAATTTTATGTAAACTCCTGTTGATTTATTGTTTAGGTATTTTCAATTTGAAATAATAAAGTGTACTATAATTTTTTACAAATACTATCTTTTAAAATTTTTTGTACTATCCTTTTCAGCTTACCCAAATCCAACCCTGGTTGCAGGTTGATGCCTAATTATGTGGCCTTGAACTAGTCATTATCTAATTCACGTGTTTAGCGACATTGTGTATTATGGACGTGTCGCTTACTTTTGAGTATAAATATTAAATTTGATAGTCCCAGAGTGTACTCACACAGTACAATTATTTGGATGATGTACACAGTTATTTGTATTGCATCCGGGTGTTTTTTATCTATCTATCTATCCATCAGTCCTTCTCCGTCCACTGGTGGCCATAAGTCTCCCCCAAAGAACGCCACAGCGCGCGCTCCTGCGCCGCCTGCAACCAGCGGCTCGCTGCGATCTTAATTTTTACATTATGTTTCTGTCAAACTATTTTAATTGAAAAGTTCAGATACATTAATGATATACCTATCCAATGAATATTTCACTTATATAGATAGTAGATACGATGCAATACACATAGGTAGTCCGAATATGTTACCGAAATATTGACCGCGACGCTCGCCCGTTCGTGTGCTCGTTAGTTTAGTAGCAAAAATAACCCGCTATTGAAATAGCCTGTTTCAAAAACCGCTATTGACATTCGATAGATAGTTTCGTTTCGTTAACCAAATAAACCGCTACAGCCCATCGCTAGTATTAAGAAGTGTCCATTGAACGGGAGCAAATTAAGGTGGCGCTATAGTAGCAAGTGGAAGCATTTTAAAAAGAGCGCCACAAATTTCATAGGTTATTATTTATCAAATCACAGTTGACTACGTAACTCAGCACACTTCACTCTGCTTATTACTGCTACATTCATATCATTTCCACTTGCTACACTAGCGCTATTTCGGTGAGTGTTCGAACAATAATTTGCTGTTTACAAGTGGACACTTTTTGGACTAATCCCCCATACAAGATGGTTCTCCTTAGTTTTTACCAAAGAGTAAAGTTATTAAATTGAAAAAGAGTGGCAACTCGATGATAAAATATGCATGTATGGAAAGTGCTGCCACCCAGAGTTTAGGCCGTGAACTAAAGTTGAAGTAATATATATACATATCTACATGTGTATGTGTAATTACATAGAATTTTCTTTTACTATGAAAGCTACCCTGAAATATAAAAAAAACATATCAGCTGATAATTAAACAATAATAATATCAGCCTAACATTGAAACTTGAGATAATTTTCAGAAAAATATCAATAACCGAAAATAGATCGATGACAATAAGTACCTACGCTAGGAACAAAAAATAACAATTCTCAGTTGTCAAACGTTTGACAGGCAGGACAAAATGGCAGCAGTTAAGTTTGTACAACCAATCTGTAGGCGGCGCGACGGTCAGTAAAAATAAGTAATGTTTTAAGTGTGCCCCCCCAGGTTTTTACCCTCCATATGTCTAATCTAAGAAGTACACTTTGACAGCTGTCTGAGTAAGTTGTCTAGGTGTGGAACTAAATAATCGCTATCGAAAATATCAGATTTTACTCAGAAATCGATATTGATTCTTTATAATTAATAATCGGTTTATTTTTTATTTTTCAAAAAGGTGATGAATAAATTAAGTGCTAAATTACATAGTACTAAACAAATTTAATTATTTCAGCATAGAATCTATTCATCATATTTAGTAGGGTTAGGTTAATTAAAAACAAAAACTGGATTTGAAAATGGCTATTTATTAAGAATTACTACTATTACTTGAATTATCAGCATCGCGAACATTAATAATTAATTATTTCCTCATCAATCAAAGTGTCGAAATGTACATCTCTGTCAAAATCTCTATTCGATTAATTGTATTATTCTAATATTTTTACCGATTATTTGGATATTCGTGAATTGGAAGTTGTCAAGCACTACTGTATAGAACGTGATGACGTGACATTGTTAGGTCGTCAATAACAATTACTATTTACCATGTTATTTTTATTTTAAATTATTTTTACGAGTTTCAACATTAGATTATTGTACAAGAAAGTCACCCGCAATGTTAATTATGTAAATAACTTAATAGTTGTTTAAAATTTCAGATTTAGTGTTTACAATCATGTGTATACGTTTGACCGAGGTTATTGTGTATTAAAAAATGCAAAACGTCAAAATGCACTTCTTAGATTAGATGAACTATAGTTTAATAATACAATACAATAGAGAAGTCGTGTCATCGATCACTAATAGTGAGTCGTGTACATTAATTATCTACATAACTTAAAGAACAATTTTCACTATTCATGTTGTAGCTTATTCACAATCACTGTCTGTCTGTCTCTGGAGGTATGGCTTGCCAGGTGCTGGTGGTCGATGGCCTCCTTTTGCGAGGCCATCATGAAAAGGAAGGAGGCCGCGGAGCGGGAACGCGAGGCGCTTGCGTCAGCTGACTCGCTTCGCCGCCGGCGACCGGGGAGGAGGAGGCGCCGTTATGCGCACCTCCTCCCACCGCCTTGAGGGACGATAGGACGTGGCCAGAAGGCCAAGCGTAGGGGTGCCGGGAATCGAATGTCAGTAGACGATCTCTCCGGCTCCCCGTAAAAGCGCGGAAGGGGCCGTGGTTTTATTGGGTAGGTATTCCGGTTGGGTTCCAGCTGGCTGGTGAGTCCCACACTCCCCCTCGTCTGTCGCCGGCGATAAAAAGAAAAAATCACTGTCTGTCTATAAGTCAAGTCGCTACCATTAATTAGGCTCTGACCACCAAAGAAGTAACTCCTCTGAGAATTTTGGCAGAACATGAAAATACTTTTGAACCACTGTTATATCATACACGATGTAGCATTTCTTTGCATTGGTTTACATAAAATACGGTAAAATTATTCAATACAACACGTCACACGCACAGGGTCATTTAAAATTCTTACATATTCGCCAAAACATCCCGCGGTTACTTCTGTTTCATCTTTTTTTGTGTTGGCAATCAGTTACTAATATGAGCCCATTGTTGCCAGTCTGGGGTTAACATTTTCTTTATAAATTATCAGTCTTCACATCTTTAGTTTCTTCAAATTAGTCGTTGTCCATCTACAAGTAAAATCGTTTCCTTCAACAGTGCTATGACCATATTGTCAATTTTTGATGGAAAACGAAAACATTTATTAAGGCTGTAGGTAGCAGGTGCGGCTCAAGCACATGTAGCGCCCGGGTGCAATCAATAACCTGGCGCCCTCTTGTACCAAAGTGGATGAACAAAATGGAATAGGTTGATGGTTACAAGCGGCTCTCGGCGCCCCCTAACACCCGGCGCCCGGGTGCACCGCACCCTCTGCACTATAGGTAAAGCCGGCCCTGGTAGGTAGCGACACATTTTATGCTTAATCTGTCACCACAAGGGGGAGTTAAGGTTCGAGTAAATATCTCCTATTATAATAATAGCAAATGCTATGTGGTACCGGCAATACGGATACTACCAACACTTGCCGTGCATTCGAGTGTCGTAAAAGACGGCTAAGAGCTTAATATAGACCGTGACTAACTCCATCTAATGCCGTCAGGTAAAAAATTACATTCTCAACAATGGTTGAAGTCAAGCAGGCGATTTGTCATAAAACTATTGCCCAAACTTTTGCAATATGAACTACAATGGATGAAGAATACATATTACATCGATCCCAAGTAATATGGATAAAGAAAGAAACTGTTGAGGAAAAATTTTTGAGGTTTTGTAAACCTCAGAAATAATATAGATGCCAGCGAAAGAAATAACTATTTGCTAAAAATGCATGAGCCCAAAATATGGAGCTCGTTTCAGCTTATGGTGCAGTAGATACATTGTAGATACTATACCACTGATATTTTGACGGGCCGGAGCAATGAAATCACGGTTATCAAGCAACAGCAAATGCATACCTACCTATAGCACAAAAAGTAAAACAATAACATCGAAATAAGAATAACACGAATTAATACTATACGATATCACTCTAGTTTACAATATATATAACAATTGTCATACAATAGTTTAAATTAAAAAAAAAACAAATGATTTAATAAAGATATATCGGAGAAGCGCGGGAACCTTCAAACGGGTGGTCGTGTTTTGTCATCAAAAAATCTTTTTTATTTAATTTCTTGTGTTAAAGGATCTTGTTTTCTGGTAATATTACGTTTTAATGTGTATATATTTATAGTAGTTTAGTGGTTTTCTTCATTCAGGTAAGTTTTCTTTTTCTTTTAATAATGGATCCTCCCATCCATAAGCCAATCAAATATTAAGCGTAAGAGATTATCGGCTCGCCCTACAAATTGTAGGGCTACAATATGTAGACATTGTAATAAGAAACGCCGAAAAAATGGCGGGAAAAAAGATAGTGATTGTAGTTGTACGCTGATGATGGATACTTCCAATGATATGTCGAGTGATTCAAACCCTACCCACATTCGCCAGGAATCACAGTTAGATATGAAAATAATGAAAGATGTTCCTGCACAGTCTCCGGTCTCGGTGGCTAGATTTCAATACATTTCCTCTGATGCAGCTCCTTACACTGTACATGTTCAAAGAGAACAACAAATAAATGATGGTGCTTATGTTAATCTCATTTCTTTAGGTCGCTTTTTGAAAAGGAATTCTTTTAAGAGTATTATTAATGGTAGTTTAAAAAAAATAGGACGCAATAAAATGTTGATAGAATTCTCGAATTTTCAGGATGCTAATTTATTTATTAATAGTTCAGCTCTTGCAAATGAAAAGTATAAAGCCTTTGTACCAACATTTTCAGTTACCCGTATGGGTGTTGTAAGAGGTGTTCCAACTGAGTCGACAGATGAAGAAATAATAGAAAACATATCTGTTCCTACAGGGTGTGGACCGGTCATAAAGTTAAGAAGAATTAAAACCAAAGTTATAACCGATGGTAAAATAAATAACAATAATACTCAAACGGTTATACTTACATTTGATGGACAAGTTCTGCCTAAACGCATTTGTTATACTGGGCTAACAGTTGATTTATATATATACCCAACAATCCAGTGTTGTAATTGTTGCAGATATGGTCATGTAAAAAATTTATGTAGGTCAACACCAAGGTGTTATAAATGTGGCCAAGGTCATTCTGGTGATAGCTGCTCTCAATCTGATACTTTATCATGTTGTTTATGTAAATGTTTTCATGAGGCTATTAGTAAAAAATGCTTAGAATATGAGAGGCAAAAAACCATTAAAAGAATCCATGGCCAAATGCTGCATTTCATATTCGGAAGCAGCTAAGAAACATCCGCTCATTTAAAAATTTCATATGCTGATGCATTAATGTCGGCCCCTAAAATATCTGAGCATATCACAACCCCAGAAGCTTCACAACCTAGTAGTCAAAATAAAACAACTTCATATAACTTCAAACAACATTTATTAAACCTCACTCTCCTCTATAATCCACTAAAGGTTATGACAAACACATTCACCAGGACCTTATTAAAGGCTACAACAGTTTTGATCCAAAAGATGGATGTGCTAATGCTAACAAAGGAAATTTATCAAATTTATCGGTGAAAGATTTAATAATAGCTTTAATTCAGTCCTTAACTCAAATAAGTTTAATTGTACCGTAATGGACAGTTTACCCAAGGTGATTCAATGAAATTGCAGGAGCATAATTCCTAAGAAGTCTGACATTTTTATATTTTAAATAAATATAAACCATTTGTTTTCGCTCTTCAAGAGACTTGGCTTAAACCAGATTCTTTATTTAAAGTGTCTGGTTATGCTTGTCTCAGAGAAGATCGTTCTGATGCATATGGTGGTGTTGCACTACTTATCCAACATCCTTATTCTTATTTTCCTCTTCCTTCTCATAGTAAAGACTTTTCTATTATAGCTGCTGTTGTAAATAATATCTGTTTTGTTTCTGTATATATTCCTCGACCTTCTAGTGCTATATTTAGTGAACTTGTAAACATTTTTACCTTACTTCCCAAGCCTTATGTAGTATTAGGGGACTTTAACTCACAACACCCTTCTTGGGGTAGTACTTCCAATTGCTTTGGGAATACTATTCTTGATATTGTAGATAGATATGATCTATATGTTCTAAACACTGGTTGCCCGACTCGTCGTACATCGCCATATGAAAGGAATAGCGCCCCTGATTTAACTTTGTGCTCTTCAAACTTAGCCTCATCATTATCTTGGGATGTGATGTCTTCCACATTTAGTACTGATCATTTTCCCTTGGTAATTACTTTCCCTTATAACAATAAAACTCCACCGAAGCGTACTCCGAGGTTAAAATATAGGTTCCATAGAAAATTTTAAAATTTTAACTGATGTTATTTCGGAAACACGTAAATTATTTAAACGGAAAAAGTTCAAAAGCTGGAGGTTCTTTTGTTCATCAATTTCTCCTGATGTTTCGCTGACGGAAGTATAGCGGAACATTAGAAGATTTCGATCAGCATTTAGTGATACGTCATTGACCATTATGCCTTCATCATTGGAAAATAGTTTCCTTAATAAACTGGCTCCTCCCTACGTGCCTGAAAAACCGTAAATGCCAATTATATCAATATCATCAGTTAGTAACCATTCTGGATTTGATGGGCCATTCAGTCTTTCAGAACTGAAGGGTATTTTATCCCATGTAAAACATTCCGCTCCTGGAGCAGATGTGATTCCTTATTCTTTTATTTCTCATTTAAGTGAAGGATGTCTTTTATACTTCTTGAACTTAATAAATTCTATTATGATAAGTGGGAACATACCCCATTGTTGGAAATCTCAAATAGTTATTCCTATTTTGAAACCTAATAAAAATTCTCTTGACAGTAATTCTTAACGTCCTATCGCTCTTGCATCCGTATTATTAAAAATTGCCGAACATTTGGTTAAGAATCGGCTTGAGTGGTATCTAGAAAATAAGAGAGTACTAAGTGATAGTCAGTTTGGTTTTAGACGAGGAAAGGGCTACTCTATATAATATCAGTATATTTATTACTGATATAAGATTAGCTCTCTCTGATAATCAATCGGTAGTAGCTGCATTTCTAGATATAACTTCTGCATATGATAATGTTGTAATTAATATTCTTAAAAATAAACTTGACCAGTTAAAAGTCCCCTGTATCCTCTCTAATTTCATATATAATATTTTATGTGAGAGGCATATTTATTTTGATTCCAGCCATGAGACTAGGACTGTGTGGAAGGGTTTGCCTCAGGGTTCTGTCCTTAGTCCCATATTATACAATATTTACACTTATGATCTTGAATCTTCTTTAAAAAGTAAAATCAAAATACTACAATATGCCGATGACCTTCTTCTGTATTCTTCTGACTTGTCTGTTGCTACCGCCTGCACTTCATTGTCCTCTTCTCTTATTCTACTAAAAAAATGGTTAGATATTAATGGGCTTGAATTATCCTCACCTAAAAGTACTGCTGTCCTGTTTACTCGGGCACGCCTATCGCCGCCTATTGTAGTATATTATGATGGCAACCAAAGTCCCGTAAAATCCATTGCAAAATTTTTAGGAATAGTATTAGATAGTAAATTAACGGGGATTGCTCATATCGACTTTATAACCACGAAATGCGAAAAGCGACTCAATATTTTAAGATGCTTAGCAGGAGTATGGTGGGGAGCTCATCCCCTATGTTTAAAATTACTATATAATGCACTTATCAGAAGTATAATTGATTATGGAACTTTTTTACTGGAACCAGCTAACAGATCAGCTCTTAAGAAATTAGACCTTATTCAAGCCAAAGCGCTGAGAATAGTGACTGGCGCAATGAAATCAAGCCCCATTAATGCCCTACAAGTAGAATGTGCCGAACCACCGCTCTTTCTTCGTCGCCAATACCTCAGTGATAGATTTTTATTTCGCGCCTTACAATTTTTAAAACATTCTTTACATGTCAAACTCCCAGTTCTCGCCGACCAAATTAATTTATCATTTTATTGGTCAGGCAAATATTCACCATGCCTTAGTCAAAGTTATCAGAGATTTCTAGCCCTCAAAGCTCCAACCTTTAGATCACTTTCATTTCCCATTTTCCACAATAGTTACAAATCATTAGTGTATACTCCAGATATAAATCTTAATTTAAGTATTTATAAACATGACAAATCTGCAAATCTTTTATTTAATATTATATTAAATAGCGTGTTTAAAAACTGGCACTATATCCATATGGGTGCTCCAAAACATTCAATTTTAGATAACGTGGGTGTTGGTGTATACCATCAACAATTTGACATTGTACTAAACTACCTCCAGAATCTTCAGTATTTACCGGGGAGTGTTTTGCCATTTATAAAGCCATAGAATATGTTAAAATATTTAAACTGAAGGAAACAGTAATTTTCTCTGATTCTCAAAGTGCCTTGTGGGCTATAAAAAGAATTCCTTTTCGTAGTAAGCATATTCACCCTGTTATTCTATCTATTAGGCAACTTCTCTTCGAATGTCTCCAGTGTGGCTCAAAAATCTCCTTTGCGTGGATTCCGGGTCATGCTATTACAGGTAATCAAAGAGCTGACCATTTGGACGCCGAGGCCGTGAATGGTGGTAATATGTATCCTTACATGAATTATTCCATAGACCTTCTCAATCTGGCTTGGTTTATTCTCCAGAAGTCTTGGAAGATGTGCTGGGCGGAAAGTAATTTAATTAAAGGAAGGCATTATGCGGCTATTCAACCTGAAATACCCACAAAGCCGTGGTATTTAAAATTAAAGTTTGGAAAGGCAGTTACCAGCTGTTTTATCCGAATGAGGTTAGGACATGCCTCTTACCCAGCACATCTTGCTCGACTTAAAATAATAAAATGACCTGTGTGAATGTGGCGAGGATGTTGCAGATATGAATCACATTTTCCTTTCCAGTCCTCTTCATAATCGTGAGCAGTTTATTTATTTTTTAGTCTCCTATGGAATTTCTTTTCCTACCTCTATTTCTGTTTTATTATCTTCTAATGATCTTACTGCATATAATTATATTGCGTCTTTTATGTCTCTTAATAATATTCGTTTATGATGTTTTTTATATATATTATTAATGTATAATATTATTTGTATAAACCTGATCCTTTATTAATTACTTGATTACTCCAAATTACGTGTAAATATTTCCTTAGTGCTACTAAGTTTCCCCGTTTCCGTCATTAGCAATGCGCAAATCGCGACTAGCCACTAAAAAAAAAAGAAAGAAAGATATATCGAAATTAACATTATTATTATAGTGTAAAAAAGAAACCGGAAGGAGAGTAAAGTAAAATCTTGTGATTAGCTAGGAGAACTTGGTAAAATAGTGTAAGAAATAACAACAGTAAATTTGTGGTCTGTATACCAAACAATTTAAATTAATAAATTTTCCATGTGGTGACAGAGTAACAAATATAAATACAATTCACCACCCCATTTCTGGCCCGTGAGTATCGTGAAAGACTGTTAAGGAATGTACTATGCAAGTGGCATCTTGGTGCAAGAGAAGGAAAACTGAAAAACCCTATACCAATACGTTTGACGAGCGCGGTATATTGGGTCAATTTCTCTCCCATTGGGTAGGAGACCCGAGCCCAGCAGTCAGATATATGTGGACTGAGATGATGATACCGAATATTAAGATATCACTTTTTGTATTTCCAGTTGGATTAAGTTTAAGCTTTTATTGGAAAACCCTTGTAGATTTTAAATACAATAATTGAAGTACCTACATTCCAACAATAGGGTTGTATGATAAGTGATGACGCAGGCGTCTCGAATTGAAAATTACGCCACTCTCGCCCGAGTTTATACAGTAGATAATATTTTTAGTCTCACGAATTTATTCGTAGGTAAAGGGTTACACGTGGTGTACATATATTTAAGTAGGTACCTACATATGAAATTTTAAATTCACAATTGTGTTTCATAAGGCTTACTATGGTCTATTGGGCACATTCGTAGACTTGGTGTTCAGTAACACCTTTTGCATACGATAAGCGCGTAGTATCGTTTATATATGTTCACATTACAACTAATTTGAGTTATTTTAAATCATAGACTAATTATGACTACACAGATTGGTTTAAGTACCTATGTTTAATGGCTTAAGTACCGATCCGACCCGATTGATTTTGGTAAAGTTGCTACATATGGCAGTCATTGGTATAGTAATTAGTACAGCTGCTATAAATACACAATAATTGTGTACCATTCACAACATACATTCTCCGTGTGATGATGGAGTAATAATACCATTCACTATCCCTTCTTTTGCTCGTAGGTGTCCTAAAAGACGACTAAATAATGTGCTATGCAGATAACATTTATTCAATAGAAACTTGAAATAAAGCGCTATATTTAACCTACCTGACCAGCGCAGTTTCAGTCCTAATTTGGTAGAGGGTCAAGCTTAATCGTGGATCGTATACGAGTTGATATAAGATAAATGTCTGCGAATGAAATTTTATATTGATAATTATCATTTGACGAAGTTATGAAAGAAAACAGTTAGCTGTTTGTAGAGGGACTATGCATAGCTGTGTAGATGTCCAAATCTATCTTATTATCATCATTTATCCTGGTTTTATCCTAATTGCTTAGGATTGTTGCATGTCTTTTTTGCTACATACTTCATATGCTTTTTTTTCTACACAATCCAATCACATTATTATTATATTCATTTGCGTTATCGTACATTCACCGCTTTTTATCCCATAATAACATAAATCAGAGCGCATTCTCCTGTATCTCTGACGTTAAAGTATCTATTATCAAAGAGAAGACGTAACTGACTTAAGGACCTTTGGTGTAAATACACTTCAACATTAAACTCATCGGATGTTGCAGCAGCTGATCTTTCGTATGACTTACATCGGCAATATATAGTACAATTTTTTTCTACTATTGCGAATGATGGCAGACGAGTATGCAGCACACCTGATGGTAAGTGATGCTGCCACCCATGGACCTTTGCAATACCATGGGTATAGTTAGGCCGTTGCCTACCAATACAAAGCCAAAACCAGTTGGGCTTTAAACTTCAAATTAAACTAAGCTCCACATAGGGGAAGGTGGTACAAAATGATCCCCTTAAGGGAGAATAGCTGTAAAATGTGTATATGCAGCATTTTCTAAAACTTAGATTACTTAAGTGGTAGCTAGGCAATCAAACTACAAATTAAGGAAGCATTGAATCGTATAACCTGTTAGGATTTTTTTATACTAATTATTTCGTTAAGGTCTTCCAAAGGATCATTTTGTACACCCCTGTGTCCAAAATGATCCCCAAGGTGCGGGTAAAATGATCCGGGGATCAATTTACCCCACAATTCAAAATTTAAACAAGAAATAATACTCTCTTTTATAGTAATAATAGTTTTATAGCAATAAAACGGAACATAATCTTAATAACAATATTCTCTTTTTATCTAGTATCTTTAGATAGGTACCTATATCCAATAGGTATGCGTCCGATATATCAAAACGAATCTGAAATCGGATTTCAGTCAGAAATCGTATCGTATCGATATTCAACACTATACAAACTGATTTTAGAAAACGTATTTCGGCAGAAACTAAATCAACACATATCAAAACAAAACGACGAAAACGCAAACTAATAATAAATCTAATCATCGCGCAATCGTTTTCTATTGCTAGTTTTGCAAACCAAACCAATATTTGAAAACTTACTACCTAACTCTTTCACTCCGCTAAGCAATCGCTTAGTTAGAATGAGAGAAAGCGAATTTCATTAAAATTCGCCTCCTTTCATTCTAACTAAGCGATCGTTTAGTGCAGTGAAAGAGATGAAGCGAATTGTCATCAGTTTTGGATTTTGGCGGTTTCTACGAAACTAAGAATGGCAGATTGAAACGAAACAGAATTACAAGAGACAGGGAATAAGATCTATATTAGAATGCAACTACTTCCATGATAATATTACACAATACTTAATGATAGTAGTTTAAGTTTTATGTTCGTTAAATAGAATTTTGAATTATTGGAGAGTTTTTGCACACTTGACCTTGGTGACACGTGCTGTGTGCGCGTAATGTTATTTTTGTGATCTCGTGAACTATATAATTATATAGGTATTTTATGATTCAATACTATACTAACGTATGTTAGTATCGTACATATGATTTGATGATAAATAAGAAATAACTATTAAATGTAAAATGGTAAAAAAACCATACTAAAAATGTACATTATATAATATAATCATGAAATCATTGTAAATATGACGATTTTTAAATACGCCAGAAAGTTTTGTATCACACTCAAAACAAAACATTTTTGCTAGTCTAGTACTCTAGTTAAGCCTAGATAAAGCATGAAGGAAAATCGTACACCTAAATCCAATCAACAAAGAAACTAAAGAAAAATATTTTGAATGCGTTTGTTCGTTTGCGTTTTTCGTTTGCTACGCTAAAATAACTAAAACCATCGAATATCGATCGAGACTAAGGTAAATCCGCTCCGACAATCGCTCTGGAAATCGATTTCTGAAATCGGTTTTTTAAATCGATTTCAATATCAGAAATCGAATTTGTATCGGTTTGCGTAAAAATCTGAAAACGCCCATCTCTAATATCCAACTTTAGAGAGGCTTAACAATCTTAATTATTTACGGGCAAAATTTAACGCAAACGCTTTCTTAATAGCTAGTATCACTTATAACCTTGCCTTAAGGCAATAGCCTTAATATTGGTTGCAAAGAGAATCCTAAACAAACATCATTCTTTTAACTACTATCATTGACCAGTAGGTATGCGTCCGATATATCAAAACGAATCTGAAATCGGATTTCAGTCAGAAATCGTATCGTATCGATATTCAACACTATACAAACTGATTTTAGAAAACGTATTTCGGCAGAAACTAAATCAACACATATCAAAACAAAACCACGAAAACGCAAACTAATAATAAATCTAATCATCGCGCAATCGTTTTCTATTGCTAGTTTTGCAAACCAAACCAATATTTGAAAACTTACTAACTATCTCTTTCACTCCGCTAAGCGATCGCTTAGTCAGAATGAGAGAAAGCGAATTTCATTAAAATTCGCCTCCTTTCATTCTAACTAAGCGATCGTTTAGTGCAGTGAAAGAGATGGAGAGAATTGCGGTTTCTAAGAAACTAAGAATGGCAGATTGATACGAAACAGAATTATACGGGACAGGGAATAAGATCTATATCAGAATGCAACTACTTCCATGATAATATTACCCAATACGTTTAAGTTTTGCGTTTGTTAAATAGATTTTTTGAATTATTGGAGAGTTTTGATCCACACTTGACCTTGGTGATACGTGCAGTGTGCGCGTAATGTTATTTTTGTGTTCTCGTGAACTATATAATTATATAGGTATTTTATGATTCAATACTATACTAACGTATGTTAGTATCGTACATACGATTTGATGATAAATAAGAAATATCTATTAAATGTAAAATGGTAAGAAAAAAACCATACTAAAAATGTACATTATATAATATAATCATGAAATCATTGTAAATATGACGATTTTTAAATACGCCAGAAAGTTTGGTATCACACTCAAAACAAAACATTTTTGCTAGTCTAGTACTCTAGTTAAGCCTAGATAAAGCATGAAGGAAAATCGTACACCTAAATCCAATCAACAAAGAAACTAAAGAAAAATATTTTGAATGCGTTTGTTCGTTTGCGTTTTTCGTTTGCTACGCTAAAATAACTAAAACCATCGAATATCGATCGAGACTAAGGTAAATCCGCTCCGACAATCGCTCTGGAAATCGATTTCTGAAATCGGTTTTTTAAACCGATTTCAATATCAGAAATCGAATTTGTATCGGTTTGCGTAAAAATCTGAAAACGCCCATCTCTATTGACCAGACAGTTTTAATAAAAAAAATCAGACAATGCTCTCTTAATATCAATCAATTCTATTTTCATGTGAAAGCAGCGAAAAATTAATATGATGGTATGAAGTTGCTTGCAGCTGATCCCCAAATTACCGCTGTAGTCAATTCACCTCTCTCAGCAGATGTTATTCTATCTACTTGCTTTCGCCCTTTTGTAGCAAAAATTTTGATATTTTTGGTCGGAACGGTGTTCAAACTTGTCTCATCTACATTAAAAATGCGATGAGAAGGAAATGAATGCTTCTCATAGATTTTTTGTAAATTATTATAAAATTTGTAACTATCGGTTTATACGACAGCGGCACGAGCTAAAAGCTCGAACTTGTGCCTCTGTCGTTGACTCCGGAGCACGTACAGTGATATCCAGATGTCTTTGGTGAAACCCCGTTAGCCAGTCTTTACCAGCTTTACGGGACGTAGTAGAAAACAAATGTTTTATTTTGATTCTTTCAGCTATTTCAAAAGCAAATTTTAGAACGTCACCAACTGTAAAGGCGTACATAGTCTCTTCATTATCTTTATTATGTTGTACAAGCTCCATTTCTTGCTCATCAGTAAATACTTTTTTTATAATTGCCAACACTTTGGTGCCCCCCACAACATGAATGTTTTTTCCTTTGACTCTTCTTTTTAGTGCCATAAGTGGAACCGAGAATTGTTCGGAAGCGGTTTTATATGGCATGTTATCTTTTACGGAATCTATGGTATTAATCATAGTGTTTTCATTTCCGTTTTGGCAAGTGGATTTTCGAATGTAATTACGCGGCATGATTTCTAAAAGTAAAGTAAAAAGGGATAAATGGGTAGGTACCCCATATTTTGGACAAGAAAATAAAGATACGTTAAATAATATCATAAGAATCAACATCGTGACTGATAACTTATGATATTATTGAATACGTGGTTTATGTTCCTACATTTAAATTATATTTGTGCATAAAATACCTTATTTAAAAAACGTACCTAAAACATTTACTAAAGTTAACTGAACGATTGGCAGTAGGTAGGCAGAGGGTAAAATGATCCTGGGATCATTTTACCCACCCTATGATAGGATCGTTTTGCCCCAAATGCCTAGTTTACGAAAACTATCAAAAAATAGCATAATGTTTTTCGAATATTGAAATGAAGAACGGTTCATTCTATTGCTAATTGGTAACAGAAACTGAAACAAACACACCTAACAGATAATATGTACGTAGACTAAAATTACATAATGTTAAATAATGGCTTACCTTAGATTGAGCACAGCAATTTTGAATATTTTATGATAAAAACTTTTCTACTGCCTACGACGCCATGATACTAACAGAGATTGTACGGTTTGACCGTATGAGCACGAAATTCATTCAATATATCCTAGACGGAGCTACTAAGTCGGTAAAACGGCCGGGGATCGTTTTACCTCATGGGATCATTTTGTACCACCTTCCCCTAAGTACCTACACTTTTTTCTTTCAATGCCTATCACAAAACCGTTCTTGGTATTGTCCTTTGATCTTAAAGTATATAATATATCCGACCTATAAATTGTTTTTATTAATACGTGGGTGCTTATAGAATTAGTACTACATCAGGAATCAGTTGAACATAGAAAGAAGTAAATATCATAATCGCCACAATTGGCAGGCCTATTGGAGATCAGCTGTTATAAGTTTCTTTGAAGAACGTTGCTACTCATTTTTCTGACGAGTCCCAATTAGTTTTTACGACTTATAGTCTGTCTAATCTAAGAAGTGCACTTTGACAGCTGTCTGAATAAGTTGTCTAGGTATGTGAACCAAATAATCGCTATCGAAAATATCCGATTTTACTGAGAAATCGATATTGATTCTTTATAATTAATAATCGATTTATTTTTCAAAAAGGTGATGAATAAATTAAGTGCTAAATTAGTACTAAACAAATTTAATTATTTCAGCATAGAATCTATTCATCATATTTAGTAGGATTAGGTTAATTAAAAACAAAAACTGGATTTGAAAATGGCTATTTATTAAGAATTACTACTATTACTTGAATTATCAGCGTCGCGAACATTAATAATTATTTCCTCATCAACCAAAGTGTCGAAATGTACATCTCTGTCAAAATCTCTATTCGATTAATTGTATTATTCTAATATTTTTACCGATTATTTGGATAATCGTGAATTGGAAGTTGTCAAGCACTACTGTATAGAACGTGATGACGTGACATTGTTAGGTCGTCACTAACAATTACTATTTACCATGTTATTTCTATTTTAAATTATTTTTACGAGTTTCAACATTAGATTATTGTACAAGAAAGTCACCCGCAATGTTAATTATGTAAACAACTTGTTTAAAATTTCAGATTTAGTGTTTACAATCATGTGTATACGTTTGACCGAGGTTATTGTGTATTAAAAAATGCAAAATGTCAAAATGCACTTCTTAGATTAGATGAACTGAAATGAATTAGTAAGTGTAGGTGACTCATTCATAAATAGTATTTTGAACCCGTAGTTACAGGTACTTCTATAGTACAATCAATACATTTGTGGCAGGCATATCTGTGGAGTCGCAGTTATACCAGTTTCCAGAGGGATTCTAGACGTGGCCAAAAAGTCGTATAATGCTGGGTTATCAACAGTATACATAATATATTAGATTGTTACAATGAAACACTTGTCGTTTATAACGATTTATTGTACAAAACAATAATACATTAAAATGTACAGGTATGTTTAAACTTTTGGACTCAGGTCCCAAACACTGGACAATTATGTAATTATCCTTCCCTTACAGACACCATTTTGCTCGTCGAGGCGTCAGCACTAATAGAAATGACTCGACTCTAGATAAGCAAACTAGATTACAAGATAATAAAATTATAACAATAAATTAATGAGTGCTCCCAACTTAAGTACACATCGTCAATCGCACTGCTTCTGTCGACGGGCGCTATGTAGTCTTTAATTAGAACAACGATATATAACAAATTGATTAAACCTCCTAAGCATACTGTAGTATATACACATTATGAACAACACTATGTCCCCTCTGATGAACTAGCGCAGGTGAGCAGGTGGCCGGGGGCAGCGCCCCGCGCCCGCTCTTCGCTGCGCCAACCGTCTCACGCCTCCACACCGATGTCTATTCGATCCTACACTATTATTCGTGGACATACGTGGTGTCTTTTTTACGTACATAACTAGAAGCCAATTAACATTACACCGGGAGACGAGAGCGGTAGAAGTAGAGAGAAGCGGGTGAGGAACTATGTATCGGTGGCGTTTACCACTTGTCAATGACCACCTCGTTCGCTGCAAAACAATGTGAGTGTTAGTATTGTACACGTTCGTACGGTGGCTGCCGTCCGAACTTACTAATGTTTATGCAGATATCACAACCGTGTCGTAGTTACTTTAAATGTGTAGTTTCACTGCGGGATCACAACAAACAATGAGTGTTCATGGAATATGTGCGTGCAGTGGCGCTGCGACGGCGATCCGGCGCTTACAGCTTCCACGTCGGCTGGGCTGGGGGCAGACAAGGACAACACCACGTTAGTGCATGCGGGGGCGTGCAGGTTGGACCTCCAATCGTATTTACCGTGGAGCCCATTGATAAACTAAGTTTTGCAATTCACCTTCCATAGTTTAAAATTGCGGATTAATTTTTGATAATGGTAACATATTTTATTTTATTGGCAACATTTGGATAACAGATAATTTAAAAACGCTCAAGTCAATGACTTAAATGTTACAAGATGAAAAATTTCTGCAATCGAAAGGATCATTTGCAAAACTCGTTAGGTACATCGAAATATGTTAAGCAAGGAACAGAGTAAGGTATACCAACATTTATTTGTGCTAAGGACAAGGAATTATCGTACTATGTAGAAGGTAGCATTTTGTGTGATATTCGCAATATATAGGATGTGCAATGTAATTCTAATATTGGATTATTCAGGGAAATAATTCAAACATTAATACTGTTGACTATTTTTAATGTGTAAAATGTATAAACGACTGTACATATCAATAAATTAACTGACAAAACGTAACAGGTTTAGGGTGTTTGGGGGGGTGGGGGAGGGACATTCATAACAGGTTTTTGAGCATGCCATTATTGTGCAGTGTAATTGTGTAAATGTGGGATCAATTTTCGATTCTCTCTAAAGTAGACTTAATAAGGCAATAGGTAGTTTTAAAAGATTTACTGTTGAGAATTAAACAATTGGTGGAGTGTAGTGTACATATAAAGTAAATAGAGACTCATAATGGTTGTAGTATTATCTTTTTGCAATCAATCTTGTCATATTTTAACAATAAATAATATAATCTTTAGTATTTTATAAAGCATATACAATCCCACTCTTAAAGTCATACACCATGCAATGTTTTCATGCGATATTTATTCAAAAAAAAAAAACACAATATGCATTTACTGACCTTGCACCACAATTTAAAGTTGAACAAATTCTCTTTTTATAAACTTACAGTAACATTTATGTATATCAGGATATATATCTATTGCGTGGACATTCAATTTAAAAAAAATTACAACAATTAGTAAATATAAATAAATAAAAGTACCTTACCGTACATATAGGATCACTATTGGATACAAATTTCATACATAAATGACTATACTGTTTTATTTCAATAATATTATATCGTCATACAGAAATAAATAAATGTATATATTCTACATTTAACACAGTATTCACAGAAATATTTACTAATAATTGTATTGAGACAAGGTTTTGATAGGAAACATTTTATGATGTCACTGGTGACGGTAGTACTATTTCAGATTCTAACTCTAATGTCCGTTGTCATCTACAATACTTCAATTTTAAGGAACAAGGCAATATCGTACACAAGATCAATGATTGATTGATATTGTGTCATTAAACATGTAAATGTTTAAATTGCCTTGGGTGATATTTAAAATGTAGATGTTAGTGGTAACGGACATAATAGACTTATTATTACTGCCGACATTAGTTAGTTGAAAACCTAAAACACATTCACTTGTTAATTATAGCTTAGATTAATAAGTGCGCTTCTTATCACCAAACATGTTTGGATAAAAGAAAACTAAAATGCAAAACAAAAAAAAAAGGAATGTTAAGTAGCGAGCAAAGGTGAAAAGACAGAGAAGACATTCTTTTGATATAAAGTACTACCTATGCTGAGAGAAATGTAACCACGTCCCTATAAATACACTTACGATTAAATTACACTAAGCTAACAATGCACATTACTATTCGTAAATAGTTTTTTTTTATATAACATGTCTGCCGTCCAAATGGACAAGGTACTGAGCTATGTGCGAGTTTAATGTGATTGGAGCTTCTTACATAATATCGTTGTATACAAATTGTTTATCATCAAATGCAATCAAATTTAACTTAAATAAACTTTGTTTTAATAAATTCAATTGTTGGTGTTCTACTATTTAGAATTCATAACTATGGTCTTCACAGCCACTTCACATCAAATAATGGTATAATATTATGTACATATATGTACTTAGTAAAAGGAAGAGATTTTTTTTTTATATTTTTGAACTCGCATTGTTGTAAAAAAAGATGAGCTCCATATAATTTTATTGTCTCGCACACAAAATTTATAATTCCGAAGAGTGAGCCGGTTAGCAGCCGGCTCGACTCCCAGATCTACTTCCTAAGCGGAACAAGAGCACTACAAGACTTATGTAAGTTGTTGTTCCATACGTTATGTCGGAACACGTTTGAGCTGTAGCACCGCCGTAGTAGAGTGAGCATTCTGTATATAGTTCACTTGTTCGTTCGGTTAATGTCACTACACGCAGTCCTCGCTCGTCCATCACCGCGGGCGTTTGGGGCGCGTGCACTAGGGGGGAGGTATCACTTCACACACCATGTGCGCCAGAATTAGCATTCCAAACTGTTAGATGTCTTACTGTGGTGAGCGCAGCTCATAGTCTATATGTTTCCACAGTAAAATTTCGTGCGCTACCCACGCTCGATACAACACATCGACTCACACGTGATAACAGAAAAAAATAACTATAATACGAATATAACGGGTGGGTGGCGCAGAAATCGATGGGAGGTTATTAGATGTGAATCAAACGGGGGTTTTGGAGGCACGGCACACGGGGCGGGCCAGTTTATAAGGGTCCGTAGATGATGATGCCAAAGAAGACGGCCCACATGAGCACAATCCATTGCATGCCGTTGAGCCAGTCTAGCACCGAACGCGTCTCACCGTCGGAGATCTTGCGCGCCACGAACTTGAGCACCTCGTCGAGCAACACCACTGGCACCGAGAACTTCATCACGGTCATCCATTCGTCGACAGACAGCGGCGTCACTTGGAACACAGCCTGTGAACACAATGCGCCGGCGAGGGACATTCGTTACAGTATATTATATTACATTTTTTATATGGTTTTACAAAACGTCTATAGGCCTCACAGAATGTATAGTGCTATATTTTGAGAGAGCGGGAGTTAGCGACAAGCTATGCGTTTGGTATTGTGTGAGCGGCTTCTTCGATTATCTGGCACCAAAATAAAAAAAAAAATTGTCACGTTTGACGGGCGGGTAGGCCGTTCGTAGTTTTTGTTAAAAATATACTATCAGATATCTGCTAAAGATCGCTCAGCTAGTTTTATGATTTCCAGGTTAAGGGATCATCACGCAGCGGCAGCCATCTGGGAAATTTGCCTCACCCATTGCAATCCTGTGATGAATTGATCCTTAATGAGGTTCCATGTCGAAGATACGATGTCTATAGACAGATGGGGGATCGATACTATTATTTGAATTAAATAATTTCAAAATATTATAATAACTCACCGACAAGACTTCAACGTAGAGGATGACAAAGTGGAGTGTGAAGGAGAGAGCCATGGAGCCGACAAGCCACATGTTAGACCATGGCGGCATTGTGACAAGGGACTGGTTTTCAGATAAACTGTTCATGGCGTTCAACATTTCAATTGTTACTAATACGGACAGAGCCATTGTCATAGGGTGAGGGTCAGTGAAGATCTTGCAATCGATGCCCTGAAATAACAAATACTTATTAATTAATTATTGTAAAGTAATTTAAAAAACATATTATATAAAGCTACAGACATACTGCCTAGCAAAAATTTTTGTTATATTTTTTTTTACTCCAAATAGAAGTTTATAATATAAAATTATAAACTTCTAGGTATATAAATTTTATGAACAAAAATAAAAATTTTTGTTCATATATACCTAAAATTTAAGTACTTGTGACTGATTACTAATATGGTTGTATTGATTTTAATTATGCTTTCAGTGTGCGATAGTGAGAATTTTGACTTAATTTACCAGTCTAAAAAACTTGTAAAAAATCAACTTATAAGATTTGGGAGTCTATAACATTCCTAATACTACTCATGTATTGGGAGATCTTCATGTATCTACAATTAGTAAAGATCAGTGCAAAAGTATACCTTGAAATCGTCACCACCACCAGTAAGACACTGCAAGTGATGAGTAAGCTGCCAGTATGTCATCTGTGGTCCGAATGGAGAGTACATGAACCACCAAGAAGCAGCTCCAACGGTAGCGGCACCGACGTAACCACCGATAGCCATGTACCTGTAACCATATGAAAAGTGTTATTGGTTAATAAATTGCAGACATTTTCAGCAGTAAAAAAGAAGTAGGCTTTCGGCTATATATGTTTCAGATTTAAGGACCAAGCTGCCGATTTGCTCTTCGTAGTGGATATCACTCCGGTATCGGTACTGCAATTATAGTGTGTTCGATTTTATTTCTATTGACTTATGGTGGCAAATGAGTAGGAAGCTCATATGACGGGCGTTCAGGGACCTTTGCAAGACCAGCGGTACAGGGTCATTGCCTAACAACCGAAACCCACCCAGAAAGATGGGCCTTCTGGCTCCCTCGCTCACCGAACGAAGCGCAACATCATATTGGTACTACATCGATTTTTTGCGTGTGGTACTGGCTCGGACCGCGACTGCAGACAGAAAACTGTCAACAGAGTGGCCCTAGCCCTACTAAATCATTAATGAATGACGTTAACGTTACAAAAATGTCATTACTATATACAAAAAATAAATAAATGTGTGATCATGGGTAGCCTAGCAGTTATGCTATATGCTAGCAGATATGCTATTATGTTAATAATAAGTAACAAAAATCTTATATTCAATAAATATTGCGTGATAAATGGCATTACAAAAAAGTTATAGATAATTGTCATAAAATGACGTTACAGCAAGTTTTTAAGCAAAAATATCTACGAAAGGAATATCCATCCTTTCTTAAGCTGTTGAACATTTTATCCTTCAGAAATTTAATAAATTTACCTGAAGAACAGCCATCCAGAGATGAGACCTTCATCTGCTTTGCGCGGGGGTTTGTCCATGATGTCAAGATCAGGTGGATTGAAGCCGAGGGCGGTGGCGGGCAGACCGTCAGTGACCAAGTTGACCCACAGAAGCTGAACTGGAATGAGAGCTTCGGGCAGACCCAGAGCGGCAGTCAAGAAGATGGATACTACTTCACCAATGTTGGAGGAGATCAGGTAACGGATGAACTGCTTCATGTTGTTGTAAATAGCGCGACCTGTAGACCACAAATACTTTTTAGTAAAATGTTCCAAAAATACATATGTATACCAGTCGGTATTATTTATTGAAATTAATACACATTAAAAATATAATATATACGCACAAAAATTAACCTTATAGTGAAGTATTTAAATCAGTTATTTGTTTACACTACACGTTAGTTACGTCATTACGTAACTTAATAGGTTCAAGCCATGTCATTGGCAAACGAGTATGTCGTACTAGTTCTCTCTCTTATTTCTAGTGACTAATTTTCTTTGCAATATTACTACATTTATTAATCAAGAATACTACATTTATTAATTTCGTCAGTACTCTAACGGAGTAATTCAGTGATGGCAGTTTAAAAATATTCTAAGATACTCGCCTTCCTCAACGGCGGCAACAATGGATGAGAAGTTATCGTCAGCCAACACCATCTCAGCGGCAGATTTAGCGACGGCAGTACCGGAGCCCATAGCAATACCAATTTCAGCTTTCTTCAGAGCGGGCGCGTCATTCACACCGTCACCAGTCTGCAACGAACAAAGAAACCATGTCATCGCCCCAATGATCAGTTTCCAACACCAGTTTATAAACATTACAGTTATAAAATAAACAGTACGCTTCGAATATGTAATACAATGTGTAAACACACAATAAAATGTGCCAATAGTGTTGGCGTAAATTATGAAGTTATTGTTTACTAATATTAATATGCTTTTTGTGAGTTCATTTATCACGGCAATTGCGTTTTGTGCATGATTTTACTTTACGTATATATATATGTAGGTTATATAGACACTTTTTTGAGTTTTTTGATGCGAATGTGGAAATGTCATATCACGCTCATGTATTATATTCATTTCTTTAGTATTTTGTGGTGTTATATTGAATAATTTTGCTGTTATTTTATGGAATATGCTACAGTTAAATTGCTAACGTGTAGTGAATATGATATAATAGTGGTTTACGTTTATATTCGTATTTTGCCAAAATTCCCAAAAAACATCATTGATTTGGTTATATCAGCGCTCGATTAATAACGACTTGACTTACTGACAGACAATGACTACTAAGGCTACACAATATGAAGAAATGCTAACTAATATATGAAAAAAAAAAAAACAATAAGTCTTGGCTGTATGAGCCAAGTTCATCCCTTTGTCCGAATGGACGAACAGAACAAAAAAAAATTAGATACTTTTTTATATAAAGTGCTAGTGAATGACAATCTTAGGCCTTCTTCCTCTATCCATAAGACTGAATTTTCAAATCTCATAGAAAGTGATACTTTGATTCATCATCATCATGATTGAGCCTTTTGTCATCCACTACTGGGACACAGCCCTCCCTTATATTTCACCACAAAGTGCGGTCCTGTGCCCCAGCATCCAACGAAATACTCAAATAATTAATAGTTAAATATTATTCATAGATTAAGACTGCGGCTGTGTTTTAGTGATGGCTTTTGGTGTCTCATCTTATTCTATGTAGCTGTTCAGAGTGATAACAGGCAGGTATAGAGCCCCACAAAATAGAATGCGACCGGGGTTCGTTTTAAGCGGACTATTGCGTGAATTTAATATCAGTGGCTCGTTTAGAAGGTTAATATAATAGATATATACGCACCATAGCGGAGATCTCGTTCATGCTTTGGAGGTATTCAACAATTTTAGACTTGTGCGCAGGTTCTACGCGGGAGAACAGGCGGGCTTTGGCGCAGGCGGCACGTTGTTCAGAGACAGGCAGGTCGTCAAACTCGCGACCAGAATAGGACTTGCCAATGGTATCTTCATCTTCAGTAAATACACCAATACGCCTATAACACGAGTAAATGGTTAATAATTTTATATGTTGATCTGTTATTATAGAGCATATTGTTGGTTAATAGTGTCATATTACCTGCAAATAGCTTCCGCAGTGGATTTGTTGTCACCAGTGATGACGATTACGCGAATACCAGCGGCACGGCAGCGAACGATAGAGTCGAATACTTCTTTACGGGGAGGGTCCAACATTCCAACAACACCAACAAATGTAAGGCTGACTTCGTAAGTGTAGAATTTGGTGGAGTCACCGAGGTCCATTTCATCAGGTTTCATCGGGTTGTCGGCGGTGGCTAGTGCCAAGCAACGGAGGGTATCACGGCCGGTACCGTATTGGCGAGTGAGTTCCAAAATGCGGTTCTTAAGTGTGGAGTTAAGAGGTACCTTGGCAGTGCCGACGCGAGCGTGAGTACAACGTTCAAGTACACCCTCAGGTGCACCCTTCACAAACAGTTTGGGACCATTACCAAGACGAGAAGGTTTGAGGGGAGTGCAGTAGGTAGACATGGATTTCCTGTCACGAGAGAACTCAAGGGTGAACTCTTTCTTCCATTTAGTTTCGACCTCTTGGCGTACGACGATAGCAGAAGAACGGCGGTCGAGACCAGTTTTGGGTACATTGAAGGGATTCATCTTCTCGGCGAGAACAATCAGAGCGGTTTCGGTGGCTTCACCGACCTTTTCGAAAGCCTGTTTGAATTCGTTGAAGTCAATAGCGGAGTCATTGCACATAACGCAAATGGTGCCCAGTTCTTGGAGCGCGTCGAATTCACCAGCCTTTACTTTCTGGCCCTTCAAGTAAACATCGCCAATGGGTTCGTATGTGGAACCAGTGATCTCGAATTCCAGGAAGCTGCTATCGCCACCTTCAATCTTCTCGAAGATGAACATACGCGATACGGACATCTGGTTGGTGGTCAGAGTGCCAGTCTTGTCGGAGCAGATAACAGAGGTACAACCAAGGGTTTCTACAGAGGGCAGCGACCTTACGATAGCGTTTTTCTTAGCCATACGCCTGGTACCGAGAGCTAAGCAAGTGGTAATGACAGCTGGCAGACCTTCTGGGATAGCGGCGACGGCCAGGGCGACTGCGATCTTGAAGTAGTAGACGGCACCCTTGATCCAGCTGCCACCGTGGGCGGGATCATTGAAGTGTCCGATGTTGATGGCCCATACAGCAACGCAAATAACAGAGATTACCTTAGACAGTTGTTCACCAAATTCATCCAGTTTTTGCTGTAGAGGCGTTTTGATCTCTTCAGTCTCGGACATTTCGGTACGGATTTTACCAATGGCGGTGTTGAGTCCAGTTCCGATGACAATACCACGGGCTTTGCCGGCGGCGACATTAGTACCGGAGAAGAGAATGTTCTTTTTGTCCTGGTTAACGGCGCGGGGGTCGGGAATGGGGTCAGTGTGCTTGATGACCGAGACAGACTCTCCAGTCAAGATAGATTGGTCAATACGAATAGTGGTGGAGAAAATCTTAATTAGACGAATGTCGGCGGGAATTTTGTCACCGACAGACACCTCAACGATATCACCGGGTACAATTTCTTTGGCTCGGATTTTTTGTACACCAGATTTGTCTCCTCTGATTACTTTACCCATTTCGGGTTCGTATTCTTTTAAAGCTTCGATGGCGGATTCGGCATTTCTTTCCTAAAATGAATATAATAATCAACGTAAATATTTAACGCAATTATATTACTGTTTCATTTTTTTTTATAACATATTATCGCAGTTTCCAAGAGCTATTCATCTTAAATTAAATACTAAAATGCATACAACTGACCTCTACGTTACTAAAATTATTATTTTCTTTTACGAAATAGTAATTCTTACCTGCCATACTCCTACAACAGCGTTGGCAATAAGAATAAGTAAAATAACGAAAGGTTCTACGAAGGCGGAGAAAGCGTCTTCGTGTTCTTCAAATAAAGCTAAAACCTGCAACAAAAGAATTATGCTAAGAACCTAAAAATCTGTGATACGAAATAACGTAATCGATTTGATCGTTTCAATGGATCACTATAACGAATTGATAATGGATTAATACTTTTGGTTCTAAATTCATTTCAATTCAGTAGATACATTGATGAAAAATTAATAACTGGCAATGAAGTGCATTGGCTATTGCCCCTCAATTAGTACGAACGTAAGCGTACGAGAGACAGACACCGTTAGTAGACTCGACATCAGCAAACGAATAGTGGGGAAGGGTGATACTACATTCTTAGTGCCTGTGGTGACCACAGGTAAAACAAAAAAAGTAATAATTATTTCTCTATTTAGTGACTCAAATGTACAATGGATAATATTACACTTACGAATGAAATAATAGCGGCTAACAGCAAAATCTTGACTAAAAGGTCATCAAATTGTTCCAGAACTAACTGCCATATACTTTTACCTAGGGAAAGATAAATGTTAGTAATTTCACAATAATTGCAACAATGGTGACGCGTAGATATCACAATATATATTTGGAATGTTCTACGCTTATCAATAGATATCTATTAGACTGGGAAAAGAATATGGAGTGATGGCTCCTTCAGTAGATAATCTCGTGATTGATTACCATTTCTAAGTTCTGGTTAAAATCAGTTCAACCTTTAATTGTATGTTGCCATTCCAAGGTAGTCCATCCATGTTTCTATCATGCTATCGATTCTATAGTTGAGCTTAGGTTTCTCCAATGGAGATAATGCCATAATCGCCACTTTTAACAGTCAGGTTAGCGATTGCAGTTGGTATTATAAGTTTCCAGGAGAGGCCTCAGTCGGATTTTACGACCCCCACGGCGAAGTAGTTATTTTAAAATATCCCTTTCTCGACTAGTGATATTTGGTTTAATATTAGACACAATATCAATATCAGTTAAATAATAATAAAAAAAAAAACAATTATTAATTCTATTATAATAATTAATGTTGTATATTTTCATTATTTATTTGTGCTATATAATAGTTTTTCTACTTCAATATGCGCAAAATAAAGTCAGTAAAGCTGTAATCAGCAAAACCAAGGCTGAGAGTCTAACAAATTATCATTTAGGGCCCTGACACAGTTTTCATTTTTAAAGCATGTAATTCAAGCATCTAAACAAAAACAATGCTAGTTTAATTTATTACATAATATTGTAAAAAGAACTGACCTAGAAATGATAATTTTAAAAGCTGGTTGGCAATATTTATAGAATAGGTACGGAATAATTTTAGTCACCTAATCTCTTTGATCAAACAACAATTGAATCACTCGCGTGATATTTTTTTAGCATATCAGAAAATAATAAGCCTATAAGATTATAATGTAAATGGAAGTAAATTAAATGTTTGTGGTAATATTTGATGTATATGTATATAATCTATAATTTTATTACGAATGACATAAACGGACTTGAAAGACACAATATTAATAATTTAGTAATGAGATTAAAAGTATATATGAAATGATTTCGCTTACCCTCCTCCGCTGGCAGTTCTGAAAAGAGAAAAGACCCATAATTAGAATTTGGAATAAAAGATCAAAGGAAGCTAATGTAATGGCGATAAACCAGTCAGAACAGGCACACGATCTATGTCGGCAGTTACGATCGTACATAAATACACTACAGCAATCTGTGTGGATGATTGCTGCTCTTGAGCAGTCGCACGCACCATCCGTATCTCAAAACCTTAAAGAATATAGAAGTCCGCAGAAATTATAAGTACCATGTTACTGCTCCAAGAAATTTAGTTGTTGGAAAAATATTATTATAAGCAACGCCCAGTTTACTTACAGATAAAGCTAAAAAATCTGTTTGTAAACAAAGTACGTACCTAAGTAACCACGTGTGATAATATTTACCGTCGACTAATAAAGGCGTGCAAATTTTTTTGCGATATGTAATTTTCATTGTTAATCGTTGATGATATTAACAATTATAATGTAAAATTTTAACAAAAGCGATTTAAATCTGTGAAATATAATTGTGTGCGTAATATGTGCCGTTTACGATAAATGCTTAGTAGGTATTCAAATTATCTGGCCTCTGAATAATTATCTGTAAAACAACTCACTAAAATATTTAGCGAAATAAATTTAAGTTGTTTTTATTATTATAATTCAATCGGGTTATGACTATATAGAACAGAGATATTAAGATATGGAATGTAAGTCAACGTAATACTCGACTATCTTGTAAGAATTGCGATTAAATTTAATGTAAGAAGTACTATAGTATGTAATATTATATATATGGAAAGTCGTTTATTCCTGTTTAATTAGTAAGAGTATTAAAAATTATTTTGATAAAACATTAATAGTCAACAGTCCAAAATATCTTTGTGGAAAAAAGTTACTGTTAGGGTAATTCAAAATAACTTTATTCAATGTATCTAATTAATATTATTAAATGTTATATAACACGTATGCAAACTACCGTGAGCACTCAATGCAAGATGATAGTTACTGTGCGTTATCCTTAGAAGATAAAATATATCTTATCGCACACATATTTTTATCCTTTTATACAACTTAATTGCCATTTATAACTCCTCTAATGCTCCACAATAAGACGGTGACATATGGTTTATCGTTATTATTATTCTATTTCTGATAAAATTTGTTTTTGAAATCATGAAGTACAGAATTGTTTTTAAACCATCTATATTAAAGTCACAGTGCGAAGCTGGCACCTATCAGCTAGTTATAAAATTTTATCATAATTCCATGACATAGTTTAGAAATAGGCAAGCAAATAGACACATTCAAAGAGCAAATTGCAATATAAAATAAAGAATGTCTATATTTAAGATACGCGTGAAATGTTTACTTCCGCATTCTACTTTAAGCCTGCTTCGCGCATTAGGCCATTATGCGCATCGGACAGTTGTTTTTTCTACGTTTAATCCTAAAAGGCGTGTTATGTGAGAAATGGGCAATGCCATAATTAAAGCTCAATTTGTGACTGAAGAAGAATCAACCGAATTAAACATATAAAATAAAATCGACTATAAAATGGAAATAAATGATAATTGCTGTACTATTTTAATATTATAGCAATTGTAACAACACTATAGGAATTTAAAATTTGTTACAAATGACATATAAGTGATTAGCTCCTGATTTCATGTAATGCTAATCTTCGTGTATTAAAAGCAATGAAAATGCAAGTGCGTTTTCAATAACAAGACATAACACAACGTGAAAGAACACATCGACTAAACTATAAAATGACTTCCGACTTCTGCTGACATTTTAGTGACATGGTATCAAAGTGCATAAGGGCATTCAGTTATTCGACAATACCATTATCACTAATTGAGAAATTTTATATTTGAATTTTGTTTGATCGAATCTAGTTTAGACTGCAACTTTCTCGATCACTAAGAGCTTTATTACCTCAGCTGTTGTATCTACACTAATCTTTAGACGGAAAATTACCTAAATTAAAATATATATTTTGTTTTTAAATATATTTTGTTTCAGGACATTTCAGTAGGTATTCAGTTAAACTTATTAGATGCTCGTGAGCAAACATTAAAGATGCGTTGTATGTTCACAATGACTACTTATTTGTTTTCAGTCTAAGGTCACAGAACTTCCTTATCTATGTAGATAGTAAAGTAATCCAGACAATATTATCTTTTTCATTCAAATGTGCGATAAAATAAGAATTGTGCGTCGTCTCCGCTCAAGTTGTTAGCAGATCTGGCTCTTGGCCTCAAATCATGTACTTGGTTAATATGTCACGCTAACATTGCTTTCAGTCTGCTATTGTAATACAATTGAATCATTATGATGATCCCTACATATTTACTTTAAGAAAATATTTACTGCTCTTAAAATAACGCCATACTCATCATTATGATGTCATAATGGTTTGTAGTTTCAGCTTTTGTTCAATTAATCATCATTTCAGCTCATATGTTCCACTGTTAGGCTTGAGCCTCCTCCGTAATGGGAGGATTATTGACCTACTATACCACGCTGATCAGACGTGTTGGTATAGGGTTTTGTTTTGAGTTTTCCTTCTCTTGCATAGATGTAATATGCGTTTCATATCTTTCACTTTTTTCCCTTTCGTGTCGTTTTTTACGATCAACTACGGGTAAGATAGGGGGTGGTGAATTGTATTCTTACTCCGTCACCACACGGATAGATAAAATAATACCAAAAAAAAGGAAACGTGTATTTGATATTTTATAATTATATTTAGGGATGTGCAATCAAGATGGTTGACCTTCTTTCATAATTACAGGAAGGAGTAAATAAAGAGCCCAAAGCATAACATACATGAGCAATGAACATTACGTTTGTATCTTAATCGTACGGTGTAATCGGGCAACGTGCGCCAAGTCAATCGTTGTATCGACTCTATTTGCGTACGCAGAACGGCTGCCAGCCGCATCGTGACTAATGTAAGCAATTAGTCAAAGCATCGATAACGCCATGTCAGCATCTATGCTCATTGCTCACAAGTAATAATAAAGTAACGATATGCAAAAACTCGGGGACAAGTTGTCGATAGAATGTCACGTTCTAGCAAGCTGCGACGTCAAATACAGTTTATTAAGTGCGTGTCTAGAATATTAATTACGAAACATAATACATAATAACCGTTTGACATCCATCTCATAAAAAATCTATGAGTCGGTTTATGATTCTAAGAGTTGAATAAATCTTTGAAGTTCCCAATAGAGATGTTTTGAATACAAGATTCCGTATATGGATCTGGGTAACTTAAGAGTATTAAAACCGTTCGATTATTGCTAAGAAATCCAGAAAGATAGTTGATTGTTTATTTATTATCAGAATCAGGAAATGATCATAGGTATTAAACAATGAACAATATAAATTTTATGTTACGGCTAGAGTGGTATATTATGCGGACCTTGTAGCACCCCTAGAAAATTACGTTATGGAGTTTCTAATATTACCATCAATTTTAGGGTTCACATATAGGACGCGTAGAGCTCTCTCGTATCCATGGTGCTACTATACTGGTGCGCTCTTCCAAGCTGTACATTCTCTTTTTAATTGACTGACAAGTAAACTTTATTTCCTGTTTTCTACATTGCATACGATGAAAGTGGCATCAATTTTGCCAACCTTTTCTGTTTAACTTTTTTAATTCAAATTGTTGCGGTTATGAAGATATTAAAAACATTCGTGGGATTATCTGAGGGGCAAAATCGTCATCAAGGAGACCATGGTGAATTGGTTTATAGAAGTTATAATGGTGAGAAGACAAAGAGAATACCAAAAATTTAACAGCTAAATTTAAAATCACTTTTAGATTTATGATCATAAAAGAAAATCAAAACAACATCGTTTATATTCCTGACATGTATATAGGGATATGATGGATGAAGTATTTTTATTTCCTATTTACTTAAATGTCTACTATTAAAGAAACAATATACGGAGAATATAACAATTTTCAGAGCTGCAATTAAAGAGCTGTTAGCTTTAATTACCGAGTTGCATTTACCGTGTGAATAAGAATACAATATGTCTTATTTTCTTCCTTTGCCGCGGACAATCGTAAAAGACGACTAAAGAGCGCAAGCAAGTAACATATACAGACCCGTCTGGTCAGCGTGGTGTAGCGGGTCAATTTTTCGCTCCTTCTAAAGGAGGCTTGAGCTCACTAACATACCATTTTACCACTTTTCTGTAACACCAATTACAATTACCGCCTACCTCTACCATTTTTTTATAATTGCACTAGGCATTACTTAATATAATGAATTAAATAATTTAAAAACGTTCTATTATGCAAGTTGTAATCTTAAGAAGTGTAGATCTATGAAAAAAAATAAATAAAACACAACACTTTCTATGTGACATTCAAATAAAGGTGAAAGTAAAAATGGCGAGTAATTTTGTTCTGGTGTTTTTGTTAGTTTGCTAAGTTTTTAGCGATATCAAGAGAAAGGAAAGTGGACGGTAAGTTGAACAATATCTTAGTTTAACGGTATTCAACGACTATTTGTAAATGGACTATAAACGAGTTTTACGTAACGCCTTTTACGTTTCTGTCACAGTTAAGTAAAGCAAATCAAATTTTTTCATTGTAGAATACTATTGTTGCAGTACCTAGATATAAATGGAAAATTTTACTTTGTTACCAACTGTACAAAAATCGTAAAGATTGCAAACAATACAGAGTTAATATAAGCTGATTTATTAATAGAAGACTCAACAGTCAGTTGTTAGAATATATGCAGATTTTCTTTTTTCTTCAATAGTATTATTTTGAGATACGAGGTCATATTAATATGCTAGGATGGAAAATATGAATTTAGTCTTTCCTTATCATTGGTACCTAAGGTGTCAAAGTGTACCAACTGATTAATCCGTGAATCCATCAATCTATCGACGGCCGCAGTCCACTTGGTGACGTAACACTTCCTAGTGTTGTGTCACCATCATGCTTGGTTGGCGATATAGTGATCGTAGTATAAGTTTCTCTGTAGAATGTAGTTCTATATTCTTCTGATAATTCTTCAGTTGGTTTTCAAGACTTTCATAGGAAAGAAACATTATATTATAGGTGGGCATTATATTCACAAAAAGGGTACGATGAGCGTGCACTCAAATAATTCATTTGTTGTTAAACTCTGATGGTTCGTTCGTTGTAGAAAAACATGTGTTTAATCAATTAGCGGTATACTAGCGATATTTTGTAAGTTTAATGGTGTCGAATTTTGCACGTCGAAAATATAATAGGGTACTACTCAAAATTAAAATCACCAAATAGGAAATGTGATCACATAAGATCTCTTTGGGTTAACGAACTTTTGAAAAACATGGTAGCTATTTGATTTTTTTTTTTTTACTATTTTAATTATGTGTAAATAGAGTTTGTGCGGTTTTTATAAATCTCATTTTCGTATGTGACAAGGAATATTATTTTTTTATTATAAAATAGAGGAGAGGAAGTAAGACCCACCACTTTCTCACGGTTAATCAATATTATTTATTAACCTATATTGATTAACCGTGGGAAAGTGGTGGGTCTTCCTTCCTCTTCCCTATTTTATAATAATAATGAATTTCCGCCATGTATCGCCTAATTCAATCAATTATATATTTTTTTTATTTATTTAAACTCTTTAAAGTACAGTACTTGTACCAGGGCAACTCCCGTCATACAAATAGATCAAGAAATCGAGATAAAAGTTTGAATTTACATTGCGCATCAGCGGAATTATTCTGTTCTCGAAGACTCCCTCTTATAAACACAAATAAAATTCAAATGAAGATAATTGCCCTTCAGGGATGAGATATTTTCTGTCTGTCCAAGACAAAATAATACATTGGGACGAAATATTTATCATCATCATCATCACAGCCTATAAATGTCCACTGTTGGACTCGGACCTCCTCCGTAATGGGAGGGAAATCAACCTACTATACCACGCTGGTCGTCTGACCAGCGTGGTATACCAACACGTCTGTGTTGGTATAGGGTTTTGTTTCGAGTTTTCCTTCTCTCGCATAGATGCCATATGCATTTTATATCCCTTAGTCGTCTCGTATGATCACCCACGGGTAAGATATGGGGTGGTGAATAGTATCCTTACTCCGTCACCACACGGTAATTATAAAATTATAATTTTTACGATAGTCTAATTTCTACTATCTACTGTGTTTCTATTAATGCCTTAACTTTTATTAGCACTACTGTTACAAACATAAAATAGTTTCCAAACAGATAAAATATTAAAACGTGCAATGCTTGTGTGGATCGCACGTCAGCCACATTCGTAGACGCAACCCGCCAACGTAGAACGTCCAAAATAAACTTGGGTACCTATATAATATTTCAGCCACTAGGCACTCGAATCTCGCTGCGGGAGTCATCAGCATTCCCGGGCGCTGAGCTTGCTATATACTCTAAAGACAACTGAGTGCACTTATAGCTACTGAAGTATTCACCAAGCTACTTGATCCGCAGTCACAATATAAAGGCGATTGTATAGTGTTACTAGTAGTAAAATGTATGTGTCTAAAGGTGTTCATGACAAAAATTTTAAAGGTGAGTCTTTCGTTGTATGGATATATGATGAAACGGGATGAATGTAGTATCGCTAGGCAAGTACTAGATACTAATGTGGAAGGCGTATAGAAGGCCAAAGGAAAGATGAATTGTGTGAATTATATGTAAAAAGGGTTTGAGCGTATGATGCGTAGGTGTATAAGAGTTTGTGGGACAGAAAAAGGTGAAGCTCAACCTCAATTATTTAGTTGGCATAAGGGTAGGAATAATGTACGCGATGCTTTTTGCAGGTATTTCAGAGAGATCTAGAAGTAAGGTGAATATGAATACCGATAACTATTTAACCATTAAATAAATGCTGACAATATGTTTTTCAGCACGGATTGAACGAATATGAACATAAATTATATGTAAAACTGTTTAAGCTCGATAAAAAAAAACAAAGATTATTTATGTGATCGCGGTAAAAGGCTTTAATGATGGATATAGATATTGTAGGGCAGCAGTTTCAAGATCGATATTACTAATTGAGCTTTAGGCGATATGGTCGCTAAGCGACAGTCTATAATTAAAAAAAAAACTATGTATGCTTTCCCGAATGTATTTATCATTATTATAGTTAGACATATTAGTATAGTGTAATAAAATCCTAGTAAGAGTGAAATCTGCTCGTTTTTAGTTGACGTTAACGACAACTATTGGAAAGGCGTAGATAGGCATTGTATTCTGACTCTGACCAAAAAATTACCTTAAATAAGTTCATCTAATATAATGGAATAGATTGTAAAAAATATTTATGAAGTATGTAATACTTCATAAGTGCCATATTTGATCTATATATAATACATGTTAAAAAAAGTTAGTTTGGAATTAAAAAAATGTATTAACTGTTAATCATATTGTAACTTATCGATTATTTTCCGTGTGGTGACGGAGTAAGAATACTATTCACCACCCCATATCTTACCCGTGGGTGATCGTACGACACGACTAAGGGGTATAAAACGCATATAACATCTATGCGAGATAAGGAAAACTAGAAGCAAAACCCTATACCAACACGTCTGACCAGCGCGGTATAGTAGGTCAATTGCCCTCCCATTACGGAGGAGACCCGAGCCCAACAGTGGGACATTTATGGGCTGTGATGATGATAATGAATTTATCGATGTAGGTTTATCGCAAGTTACATACGAAGTATTTTAGTTATGTGCGTTATGTTAGTTACGAAGTTACGTGGGCATATTTTTAAACACGTATGTCGTGATGTATCAGAAATAAGCGATAGCAATTTTTCTTCAGAATATGTGCAGAGTGCGATGTTGATATTGCGACAAAATTTATAATGAATTTAAAATTATTTCTAACTAGCTGACCTGGCAGACTTCGTAATGCTTCCCTATTTTTTTTATATTTCAAGACCAAAATTAGCTAAATCGGTCCAGCCGTTCTCGAGTTTTAGCGAGACTAATGAACAGCAATCAATTTTAATATATATATATAGATTATAATTATATATGTTTGAATTTATTTTAACAAGATTTTAATAAATACCAGTTCAATCTTTTAATATAATTCGCTGAATTGTTAATCTAAATATTAAGTCGACGTAGTTGAAGACGGATCAGCTATACGTATACGGATGGTAGGTGGATTTTAAATTTCAACAACTGAAATTCGCATCACGAATATATATTTAAAAGTTTCGAATAAAATTTATAAGCATAACTGTTTACACCTGATTAAAAACATAGTTTATGTATTTGATTCCGGCAAAGGCTGAATTCATGACAGCCATCAATGTTATACGGCTCACAGATAATCTATTTTAAATTCAATACTATTAATCGATCTAGTTTAATATATTTTAGATGACAGAAGATAGCACTTCAGAAGATGACCGTTTAAAGGTTGTTGTAATGTGTATAGGACCTTGCAAGTTATAATGATTTGATATAATTGATTGAATCAGGCAACATATGGCGGCAATCCATTAGTATTTAAAAATGGAGGCAAGGAAGGAATACCCACTACTTTCCCACGTTTAATCAATATGCCACACAGTTCAAGAAAGGAAGGAATACGGGACATGATCAAGGTGGAATAAGACACAAGCAAAACTTATTCCTAAGATGAGCCCCTCCAGAACTTCAACATGCAATTTCCCGCAGAAATGCGAATAACGATTCGACACCTGTTTCGCCTCTAAACGAGGCATCCTCAGGACGATTCGGCTTCAAGGCGCATTTGCATGTTGAAGTTCTGGAAGTGCTCATCACAGGAGTAAGTTTTGCTTGTGTCCTATTCCACCTTGATCCTGTCCCGTATTCCTTCCTTTCTTAAAGCGTGTGGTATATATTGACTAACCATGGGAAAATGGTGGGTATTCCTTCCTATTTGTTGTGACCGTGCTTCGATAATGTGACGTCCAGTTTATGCCTACCGTAGTAAAGTAATCTTCAGTTGTATAAGCAACGTAAAAATAAACAACGGCATAGAAGTATTTTGTGGAACGTTATATTTATTGTATATCATCCACTGACCTCGTAAGTCTCTCAAATTCTTATTGACGAATCGTTCGTTACATACAAGCTTTGGATTTTATACAATTTTATTTTGTTCATCATCCTCTCTCCATTTATATTCTGTATGTTGTTGAGATCGGCTTTCTATTCGACGAACCAATTTGGTTAAAATACATTACTTTAAGAAGCGATAGTCATCTGAACTTCGCAAGACAAAGGGATAACGGATATTTAAAGATTAGTCTAGATGTGTTGATGACAAGATTTTTTTGGTGTACCGACTGGGGTCCCTACATAGGCCTTAGATATTTACGACAGCCTCGACCGATTCTTAACCATCGGTAGAAAACAGATGTTTTTTATAGTGTTATAGAATTTAATTACATAAAATAATATATTTCACATTTTTAGCTGAAATTATTGGAACGAAGTTCCTTATCGCGCGTTGTGAAAGGGGGCTAGACGGAAAAAATTCTTACGAAAAGTTGTCACGACACTTTTTGCTATAGTAAGCTATTGTAAGCTGTGCGGCGTCGCTCGTCGGCTCTCTTATAGAAAGCAAGCCAGATATTTTCATTTCTATTTCGCATTGAACAGTGTGGTGTCGCGACGATTTTTTTTATAGATAGAGTGATTCAAGAGGAAGGTTTATATGTATAATATATGCATAATGTACTAGAGAAACACTGATAATTTTAGAGGTTTCTAATGTGATGTCGTAAATAAACACTTTATTTTGCGCTTACATTGCAAACGCTGGCTGAACCCTACGAAATAGATCAAAATAAAGTACTACAGTATTATACAGCTTAAAAAGGCCTACAAAAAAGTCCGCGATGGTATATATCTATCTCTTAAGGATAACATACTATATCTATTTTAATACTTTAAAAAATGTTCTATTATTAAACGGTAATTGAAAAGCTATTTACGCAAATACTGTATTAATCCTTATCATTTTAAATACATTAGTTGGCTTGAGCATTTCATGAAGATATTTTTTTTCCTTCAGACCATGCAAATTAAATCAATACCTTAAGAGATATGGGTGAATATACGCTATTTGAATTCCAGTGGTCCATAGGCAAATTTTATGTTAAACTCAATATATTGTTATTTCTATATGCTTAAAAAATAAAGAATATAGTATATTATTTGGCCCACATAATCTATTCACGATAATTGTTTAATTTCAGGCATTAATAGTTTAAAATAGTTATAAATGTATTCTCCTCTGGCCTCCCCATTACTAAATTATAATGGTTTTATGACCAGATACTTTAAATATGTATTCCATTGTGTTTTTTTTACACATGATCATATGCTGTTATAAACATCGAAACATATTTTATCAAGAAACACTATAAAAATATTTATTAATATAAAAAATAACAACTTATTTGCATGTCATGTTATAATAATGTCACTTCATCTGGCGAAACTCAAAGAAATAAAATTTGACTTAAAACCGCAAAGGTATGTTTTTGTTCTTGAACAACGCGCGTACAACAGTGTGAAGTCAGAAGCAAGCTAACGACGTTGAGCAAAACTCCATTAATATTGCGTCAGTTTGCGATTAACTGTAGGAAAGCGTGTTTGTGCCAGTCGTTGAAGTATTTCCTTTGGTAAGTATATGTTTTTGTATATTATCGTTACGAAATTGTATATTTGCACAATGCCATGTTTATTTTGTATAGATGTCATGTATTACTTTAAACTGTGGTCAGAAAAGCGAGTGATATTGTTTTTGTAGGTTATGTGCGATTTTGTCACTTCTCTGGCGTCACTTCTCTGGCATATTTCATACTAGAAGAAATACATGAGCGCCAGGGGAGTGACAATATTTTTTTTGTTGATATATAATGTTTTAAGGCTTCATTTCATTTGTTTTAGATACTCGAGTATCATCAGACATCATGGTGAATGTTAAAAAGAAACAAACAAGGGAAGAGAGGTTAGAAAAAAACGTCAAGCTGAAAAATTACGCTACCAACGAATTAATAACGATCCTGTTAAAAATGCTGAATTAAAAAAGTAATAAGTGGTAAAATAGTCAAAAAGTATAAAGTGTTGAACCAAATTAATATGAACCCTATAAGACAGTCATGTATTGCGAATAAAAGTTTGGTAGATATGACACGGAAGACAAGAAACGATAAAACGAATGCGAAGTTAGAGAAAATAGTCGCAGAGGTTTTTGAAGAAGATTGCAATAGTAGATTATGCCCAGGTATAAAATTATTATAATAAATTATAAGCATTACAAAAAAATAAAATAAAAAAACAAAAGAGATTGTTACAGGACACCATGAAAAATCTACACACCAAAACTGTAAAGACTGAATTTATTTTTTATATTAAAAAATATCCAAATACTATAATTTATATATGTTTTATTTAATATTAGTCCCCTTTCTTAGCTAATAATCATTAGCCTGTCACTTCTCTGCTTTAATTTGTCACTATTCTGTCAATAGTGTCACTCCCCTGGTAACACATTTTCCTCTGGTGCTTATAAAATTAAAAAATAATGTAAAATCTTCTGGCCCTCATCATTACAAATTTAAAAATTGTGTCAAATAGAGAAATTATCAATATTGAATGGAACAGATTACATTTCTTTCAGGGACACAAAAAAATCAAATACCGTATATTCACCCATATAGCAAAATCAAAATAATGCGCAACGAAATTATTTTCGCCCGTGACCGGGCCGCGTGGCCGGCTCGCGTTCGAGCTCGGGGCCGAAAAGTTTTGGTAGTCTAGTGGAATTGTATATCCTATTATTAATTATATAAACGTGAAAGTTTGTAATAATGTATGGATGTGAACATGTTTGTTGCTCTTTCACGTAAAAACTACTGAATGGATTTTGATGTTTATAGTAATATAGCTTGCACATCAGAATAACACATAGGCTATAATTTATAAAGATATTTTGCAAATTGGCTAAAATATAACGATAAAAATCGCTTAAGGCAGAAAAAAATTATATAATTAAAATAGAACTTCGTTCCATCCGGGTGTCCCTTGACACCTCCGGTTTTTTTTTTATTGTAAACAATTAATAAGTATTTAATTATTATAAAACCAATTCATGGTTAAACGGCTACCCATTACGTACGAAGTCGTTTAATTATTTTTTTTACGGGCTTTGTTTAGATATAAGTATTTAAGTAACATCAACGATGTCATGCGTGAGGGTACGACCCTCATGCTCTGTGCTCGGGCACACGCACCAGTGACAGCCTCCCGCCTCATCGGCACCTATACTTATACTATAAATAAGTAACACGATGGACTGACACATCTATTCACCCATCCAATATAACCTTCTATTAAACATTGATCGACTAAAGATAAAACCAGCCTAGGCAATGCTGAGACTTATCAAGCTCGAGCTTCAGACTCCACTTATTATGTGAGAATTTATTTGTATGATAGTTAGCTTTATTTTTCAAATGATTGTTAGCGTTAGTTCTTTTGGAAGACATTCAAAAAGGTGGTCTTGGGTCTGGATTTTTCCTAATCTACTAGTCTACTAGAGTTGGTGAATAGTGAGGACAATGTGTAATTAATACATTATGCAATAGTCCGTTGACATTGGACGCTGTGACCGTTATACGATTAGAAAGATATTATTACTAACCATATCGCCCATTTGCTATTAATCTCAATATTATATGTTCCTTGTCTATACATAGATGACTCAACGATTAAAAAATCGTAAAGAAATATATTGATTAGAATTGTAAATTCATACAATAAACGTGACCTTCTAAAATCACGCTAAGTTATAAAGATTAACCAAACAGTCATGATGCGACACTAGTCTTTGTAAATAAATTCAAGGCGATAAACATTGAACAATAAAAACGCTAAATAATTTTCTTTTAAATGTATAAGTTAATAAACAATTTCCCTTATAAAAAATTTTGAACAATGTAATATTAGATCGAAACGTAAAATAATTGTGAAACATACTACTTTGCATATGTATCTTAGCAAACATATAATTAGCACGAACTAGATAATTATAAGTGAATGTATATTGTTGTTACTATTGAGTTCGGAATACATCATCACGAATGTCACATTGGCGTTTTGATCTACTGCTCAATATGGGGTAACGAATAACTAATTTATTCTTTTGTTTTAGTAGTATTTTATTCTTTTGATTCAAATTCATTTATTACGTATAAACCCTTCGAGGGCACTTATGTATTGTCAGTTTTAATATATTAAATTAATCGAATAAACTACGACCGGATCGGCACATAACCGCTAATGAGAAGATCCGGCAAGAAACTCGGCGAGTTTGTCTATTATTATTATTTCTATGCTGAGTTTTTTTTTTATAAAAAACATGTACAAGATGATTACTAATAATTAGCTCAAGTTTGATTTATTTTCAACATTAGGAGAACAAATGGTCAATCACTAATACGTTGTCGCAATCGACTATATCGTCTGCTTTATTTGGACAATATGCGTAATGTCAGAGATACGCATTAGGTCAAGCAAATAGTCGAGAATGCAAAATGTTTATAAATTTTCAAGCCAGAATTCAAGATTATCAACTATCAAACACGCGAATGGTCAAGAGAGAATTATATTCACTAGAAGACCCGTCTCGTGTGAATATATCGCATCGTTATTGTAATCCATCAGGTATCCGTTGCCACCATATAGTTTTGAAACTTAAGTTTTAAATTGTATTTTTGAATCAATGGTGCAGTATTCTGGAGATATTTCATAATGACAAAAATACTTTTGAAAAATTATTATATGGGTATACTTTTATATATATGACGGTAAAATTCTCGCAATATGCAAATACTTACTTATGGTTATGTGAATGAAAATAATTTGTGCGTTTTCCACTTAATCACCAAAATAATTGAGTTGTTGAGTAAAAAAAAATCCTAATTATAATAGGATTAGCATTTTAGTACGACATTTTATCTATAGCAGATAGTAACTGGAATCAGTTATTTGATTTGTTACAAATTTCAGGTGTACTTCAATCAATAGATATCAAGCAGATATGTATATGTACACATGAGGGCCGTTCATAAATGACGAAGGGATTTTGAAGAATGATTTGGCCCCGTCTCCCACTACCGTAAGACATCTTAAGATTGTAACTACTCCCCCCTGGCCCTTAATAAGATTTTTTGTAAGCAAAGGCCCTATTAATCAAATATAACTCCCTTTATTCTGACAATATCTTTTATTACAATCTTCTTACTACAAGTAGGTATCATTAACTCACTGCAATAACATTAATCTTATTAATCTATCACAGTTTTGACCAAAATTAGTAATTTTCAATTTAATATCTTACATAATGTCAGGTTCACTACCCCCTCCCTGCCTATAGTAAGAAGTTATAATATTCAGTCAACACCTAAAATGGCTTACATAATTTATGAATGGCCCCTAACAGGTATACATATAACTATAATATCTAGGTACTACATTTTTTAAACGTCTTCAAAAAAAGAGAGGAGATTCATAGTGTCTGCGTTTTTATGTGTGTTACCTCAGACCGTTTTTCTAGATAAACTAATTTTGATATTTTTATTTGAAAGCTGATACTTCCAATATGGTCTCATTTGTATTTGATCAAGATCGGATGAGTAGTTTTTGAGTTATTCTCAATAATGTATATTTGGTTTTGAAGTCTAGTAGTTTTTTTGTCTCTATAGTTTAAAGTAAATTTATATTTTGTGGCTAATGGTTATTTTGTACTGTTCAATATGCTGTGTAATGGAATAGTCATTAATAATTTTAAATATAGACTATAAAATCTTAAATAAAAACATAAATCTCAATCTAGTAAATGTCGCAGTATCTGTAAATTAAGCATAAGTATCAGGATTGTTGGCACCAGGGTTGCTGCTGTGAGCAGAAGATAGTAAACAATAAAATTATACGCCCCGGCCAATATGAATTTTTGAAATAACTGGATTATTTCTAACCTTGACTAGATAATCTATAGGTTTTATATGTTAATAGCCAATACTATATGACTGGTAAAGCTTCTAATGATCTTAACTGATGGCTCGATAAAAATAAAAGATTGTGTAATTTTTAAAACATAGTAGAATATATGGGTTTCATTTGGAGTTTCAAATATGTCGTCTGAAAACTCTATTAGACATATATATTTCCGACAATGTCCTCATATTGTTCACTACAAGCCATAATTAATGATGAAATGTTTCATCATCATTGTTCACATTAGATGCTTTGTGACTGGATTCTCGTATTAAAAGCATTTTTTGTCCTACAATTAGACTATCACAGTTAGATAGATGTGGCACTTATATTTTGTCCGCATTTGCCTGTTGATTGGTACATTTGGTTAATAGTATTTTTTTTTTTATAATTACCTGTAAGTATAATATTATAAATAGAAGAATAATATAGTAAGTATTTATTAGTTACTAGCCTGCTAAGTATAATACAGGTAGATAAGTTTTCTTTACTATATTTCTCCCTTTAATGATGCCACATATTGAGATAAAAATTATATGAACTTTGAAGTTGGTCTAAGCAATACATGGTTGTATATTTTTTTTCAAAATCAGTAGAGCAGTTTCGGAGATTAAAGTAACACATTTTTATAATGCACTTTGTACAAGTTAAATTGCGCATTGTAATAAAAAAGATGTTAGAATGTTATGTTAAAATTGACATGGTTTCATAAATACTTTACATTAACGAATAGATCCTTTATGTATTTTGAATATTTTCCCTGGAGTACTGTTCTGAATAGTTTATCAAACATTATGAAAATAAATTTATAGTGACTTAGATGTGGATATATTTAAATAATAAAGTAAGTGTAACTAGTAATATGTTACTTACCATTTGGCCCATATTTATCTTGGTTCCTTTTTACTTGGTCTGGACTAAGGCCTTTGTCAGGGTCTGCGCCAAAATATCCTAGGACTTCGTCCACGGATTTCGTGTGAGAGTCCTCCATGGTGGAATTACTACGTTGCCGTCAGTTCTAAAAGGCAAGAATGAAATATAGGTTAGAAATGACGAGTCATCATTATCAACATTATAAGAGCTTTGAGGTTATGTTGCTTTGAGAACTTAAAATGCGACATAGTATGCTATATGAGACACGCTTTAAGATCGTAATCTGTAGTAAAATTTTAATAAACATATATGATTGTTTTTAATTAAATGGAATATATTCACTTTTTTTAATATAAAAGATTTAGGAATACATACATGCCTAAATCCAATAAATAATCAAATATTTATTTATAATTGTATAAAACACGAATCCAAGTAATGGTAATAAATTTAACGAGCTATTTCCTAAACCACAGACACCGTTTGACCACTAAATCACTCACCAAGATGTTTTTAATACATGAGAATTGTTTATCACATAAAGTGTTTCACTTATATAAAGTGTTTGATTCTTATTTTTTAAGCTATTACTAAACTTTATAATAATCTAATACTTTTTCTCGTAAATATCATAAACGACACGAACACGTATGTAATCCAGCCGTCATTTTTTACAAGACTGACGTAAAAGAGATCGTTGATAGCGCCACCTCTTTAACCTAATAGAAAACTATTTTTGTCAAAACTACTCAAATCAGACGCCTTTAATTTTTAAAATACAGTAATTTACCGTATAAAAAAGATTTTTAAATTAGAAAGTAGTCTTTAGAATAATAGACAGTGGTCACACGTAAAATTATTATATTTTCGTGGGCTTTATATAATTTACAATCATACATAAATGTGGAGCCATGCTATAGGTTGAATTTGTACCACGTGACTCAAATCTATTTCGGGTGGCTGTAGGCGCCTACAAAATGCGGTATTTTTAAAATTCTGAAATTTGCTTCGCGTTATGTAACACTTTTACACTTATTTACAATCACTAATTTCTTTCCGTAACTTGTAAGACACTTATTTAGCACTAGAGAATGCTACACTCACTGATTTTCTCATTTTATATTGTTATGAAACTTACTGGACTATTTTTTTCGACAGCGTCGGGAAGGAAAGAAGAATTAAGAGTGGCGCGGGAGATGTTTTCCCGCCGCGCCCCGAGTAGCGACTCCCGGGCGAAGAGCGACGATTTTAGAGCGGCGCGGGCGCGGTGGAGGGACACCGTCGGAGATTTCTTTAATTATTTTGGCAACAGTACTCGATGGCACAGTCGAAGCGCTTTCCAGGGTTGCATGTCGCACGGTGGCCGTCATTGACGGTCCTATGACGATCTTTTTATAGCGGTCGCTGCCCGGCTCGAGCTCCCGGAGCTTGTTGTGGATAATGTATTCTGTTTATGATTATGTATTAAAAAGATTTCCTTTTTTAATGTTGAATATCATTACCTATTGTAAGCGCAACCATTTATTTTAGATTTCAATCTTTTCGAAATATTCTAAATAATACCCAAGTCCTTCCAGAGACAAGACGTTGAGTATGGTCACTATTGATGTCTTGAGTTTGATTCGCGTTACGGATCAGTATTTGCAATTAGGTGCGTATTTACTAATTTATCACTTTCTTTATTTGGGAAGTCAAGAAAAATCATTTATCCTAGTCAAAAAGTTTGTTTTTTTTTATCATGTTGATTTGCTACCCAGTTGGTCTATTATGGTGAAGAAATGGAGCGTGCATCGTGTCTTCTTCTGTTTTGACGTATTTGTACATTGGATTTCTCGCAGGACTCGACTTTGTCCACTATAACTGTCATCATTGATCGACATGGTCAGAAAGTCATTATATTACCAAACAAAAGAATGGATAGCTAACCTGTGTTATATATTTATCTTGATAAGTCAACATTGATCAAACATTAGCTTATCTGCCTCATATATGGATTAGAGTTATCGCTGCGAAATTAACTTTCTGAACGTTTTTTAGTTCGCTAATTACGATCAGCTTTTTGGGATCAAATGGTTAGAATGGATATTATTGAGTCATTAATTATTGGCTTGTAATTGGATCGTAGATGACGAAGCAGAAGTGGTTGTCTTGTCCACACTCGTTAAAAATAAATAGTTCAATTTTGCTAAAAAATCTTTGAGCTCATTTTTTTTGGTCTAGCAACGCCACATCTAACCTGCTCTGTTATCGTTTTCTGTTTATTAAGTGTGCCACCGAAGTGGATTAGACCTAGTGACTGTAATGTGTGCTGTATTTATACAGCATAATAAAGACTAAACGTACCTATGCCATTTTTTAGCGGTCATGAATAAAACTATTGTTTCATAAATGTTATAAAATCCAAATGAGAACGATATATATTGTACATATTTCACTAATGCCATATATTTAACGATTAGATATCTAGGCTGGCGGTTGGTTGGGCCATCGAAGACAAAGATCGGGTACCGGTGGCCCGCTCGCACGGCGAAGAGAGGTGCTTGCAGGATGGGTCTATAGGGTCGCGCGCCGTCTTTTCCGTCGCCCCGAACCGGTTTGGCGGGGCGCGTCCGCCTGCATAGTCCACCGCAAGGAAAAAAAGGCTGGCGGTCGGTTGTAAAAATTTGCTTAAACATTATCTAGCATTTTGTTTTTGAAGAAGACATTCTGTGGCGATAAATTGCCATAAGAGCAGGCAGATGATGATGGTGCTGATGAGTAGAAGCCAAAAATATATCTGAGTATATTTATTAAAATGAACTCATCATTCTCCTACTCTTATCCCAATTACTTGGGGTCGATACAATATGTACTCTTCTTTCATAGTAAAAATTGTAAAAGTTATTGGCAATAGTTTTATGATCGGCCGCCTGCCAGACGTCAACCCTCCTTGGGAATGTAGGTAATTGTTAACCAAAGGGCATCAGGTGGAGTTGGCCCAGGTCCTTATAAGGCTCTTAGTCATCTTTTACGACATCCACGAGCAAAGTAAGGGTTGGTAGTATTCTTAGCCGCTACCACACAGCTTTATTTTTATTTATTAAAATGAACTGTATAAAGATATCTATACATATAATAAAAATGTAACGGATCGCTGTCTGTACATGGAAAATATATGAGAAAAAATCTTACTGGGACCTTTATCAACACTAATAGAACCCAAAACAATGATTTTTAAAATTTTTGTCTGTTTATCTGTTTGTCTGTGTGTTTGTGCACGCTAATCTCAGAAACGGCTTATCCGATTTAGATGCGGTTTTCGATAATATATTGTGATAAGCTTCACTTAACATTTAGGCTATTAGGCATTAAGTAATTATTAGGCATTAAGCTTCACTTAATATTTCATGTCAATTAGTTTATAAATAAAAAAGTTATGGCAATTTAAAAAATGTTCGGAGTAAAATCTTTATCGATTCTTTTCAAATTACGTACAAATATTCTCCAGTAAAAATAAATAAACACGTATTTCAGCATTTATTGATTTTCACCCTCTGGGGGTGTAAATTAGGCCTGCAAAGCGGGTTGGACGACTCATTAAATCATTAGCGCCAAGCCGATATTATTGAAGCTGGCAACTTGAAATGTTGACAGTGGTTTCTTTATATGACGTAGAGATTTACTAAGAAAGGATTTTAAGAAATTATACCCCTAAAGGGATGGAGCAGAGTGGTAAAGTTTGTATGGGGAGAAAAAAATCTTTATTGATTATTTTCAAATTATGAGTCGAATCAAATATTCTAGGGTAATATCCGGCATTTGTCAATTTTCACCCTCTGATTGTGTAAATTAGGCCTGTGAAAGGTATTGATCGACTCATTACCGCCAAGCCGAAACTATTAAAGCTAGAAACATTAAATTTTGAAGCACGTTTTTATTTATGACATAGAGATTTGATATGAAAGGATTTTAAGAATTCTACCCCTAAAGGGGTGTAACAAAGCAGTAAAGTGTTCTTCGGTAAAAATAAATAAACACGTGTTTCTCTCCCCTCTCCATGAACCCCGCACCAGTGCAGTGCAGTGTCGTGGCAATCAGTGCCGGCGTGAGAGCTCACACGATACACATAGTGGGCGGCACTAGGTTCTTGCCTAATGGTTTAAGAAACAGGTTAAGTTTAGCTTCAAAAATGTTTACTCTATAACTCAAATAATAAATCGTATCTAACGAGGTCGCAACTCTGCTGGTGAAACAAAACAGTCAAATAAATGGTGGCGATAATTATATTTTTAACCCATGGTTTTACCGTAAATAGTATATTAATGGCAATATAATTTGTAGAATGAATAGATTTTTGAACCACCTTTTTCTTTAGTGACCGGCTATGGTATATAGACACACGCGCGCCGTACACGTACATCTACGTTGTGCGGGCGGGCCACCGCAACCGGGTCATCTCGAGTCGAAACCCTCATGCAGTGAACCTCAATACACATACTTATGCTTGCGCCGCCCAAAGCACCGACGATAGAGCGTGTCAACCTAGAGTATTTTCTCTTGAACCCACCCTATTGCCTAATTCCGTTAGACAACTAAATCGCAGAAGGCGGCGACCGCATCCCAGTTTCTGACGCTGTTGATTATCGTCCTAGCGACAAACCTTCAACACCTTGCATTGCTTTTTCTATTTAACTCTGTCAGAGATGACTTCTGCGTGGACGAAGTCGCGGGCAAAAGCTAGTTGTAAATATAATTGTCTATGACTATGTTGGGAAGAGCATTAAATATGGAAATGTTCGCGGTGTATACACACAGGATGCAGATTCTAGAGGGTCATAGAAATGACTAAACTATGAGATTAGATCATAGCCAGTCCCAAAAAAAGAGTTACTTTTGAGACTTTAACCAATCGCATAATACGAGTAGGTTTAATAGGCTGTTTATGGCACTGCTGTTGGAATAAGGTAAATAGTCAAAGATAAGGATTTTACCGCTTAGACAATAAATTATATTGTTTCATTAAACGTAATTTTTTTAAAATTGAAAACACACGGGCTTCGGCTGGCTGTATAGATATTAATATATTGTACGTGCATGTGTAATTTGTGTCCGATTGTTGTTGGTAGTCCCCCGCGAAATAAAACCATATTACTTCTTGCTCACCTCATCCCACTTAATAAACTTGAACAAACTAATCTACTTAATTTAAAGCAGAATTAGTTATTTCCTGTTTGAATTATCACATTAATTTTAAGGCCAGCAAATCTGATTCTGGTGCCTTGTTTTAACCCTTTTATACTTATTTTTTTTTCTAGCATTATTTTGCAGGTTACGGCTCATTGTATACAGGAAAACAATATTATCTTTAGCTAACACAATTATATAAAAACAACCGTATATTTACATACTTAAAGCTATTAATTAACGTAGTTTTCTTTTATTTTTAAGTTACTTTTTTATTGACGAATTATTACTTGTATAGATAGAGGCTATATAAACATAGAATTAATCGTCCGTGTGGAGACGGAGTAAGAATACAATTCACCACTCTCTATCTTACCTGTAGATGATCGTAAGAGACGACTAAGGGATATAAAACGCATATAACATCTATGCAAGAGAAGGAAAACTCGAAATATAACCCTATACCAACACGTCTGACCAGCGTGGTATAGTAGGTCAATTTCCCTCCCATTATGGAGGAAGCTCGAGCTCAACAGTGGAACATATGAGCTGAGCTAATGATGATGATGAAATGCACTTAAGTAATACACAGACTCAAGGCTATTATTTGTGGATAAAAAAGAACATCTTTCATGGGAATCAAACCCATGAATCACCCATTCAGCATGGGGAAGTTTACTACTTAGACAATAATGGCGACCTACTTAAGTTGTAGGAAGCTACCGATCATGCCAGTGGTAGTCTAGGTTATCAAAACAATTATATATTTTATTTGCTTTTCTCAGTACACCAACAATTGACGAGAAGCATACCAACATACTTCTAAACAGACATTGTTGCCATGTGTATTCCGTGCGATCTTAACTCTTTTAGTAAAAGAACACAGACTTATGCCAAGAATACGCTTTATTCATTTCAGATTTTGGTCTCACTGATTTTCCTTTCCTTTATTTTCATCGACCACTGAAGACAAAGACCAGGTTCCGATGGCCCACTCGCACGGCGTCAATAGGTACGTTGGTACATTGTACATTGGGCGGGTCTATGGGGTTGCGCGTCGCTTCTTCCGTTGCCCCGGACGGATTAGCGACTTGTGAAAACACCGTAAAAATCGTAAAAAAAATTAAAAATTTATGTACTGGACGACAGTCTAATAGATTTTAGAGTTAGAGGTAGTTATGCTTTGCAGTATGGAAACCATTTATAGATAGCGCACCTCATTTTTAAAAGTAAATAAACCGCAGTTAGGCTATCGTTAGATATTGGTTGCATTGAAATCACCTATCGCTTACGAGTAGGTATATATAAATTTTGTACTGAAACTTTGAAGTTTTATGTTAAGCTTACATTTGTAATAGTATTCTTTTAAACCACTTAACTGATTGACATTTTTTTAGATCTCTTTGAATGGTCGTCAAATAAGCTTTTTAATTTTTGTGGTCAATTATTATACTGTTTTATTTGTTTCAATTGAATCAAAAGCAGTTACGTTTAACGGTGCATAATGTTATTAATTAAGCAATTACTCATTTATATCGATCATATTTAAAAACTAGGATAATAAAATGTCTTATAAGAAATCAAAACAGCGAACGCACGATATCCATTTCATGGCAGCCGCAAAAATGTCAACCTTGTGTTTGAAGTAGGTACTCGAAATATATTTAGTGAGTGAAAATAGAAAAGCAGAGTGAAACGGTTGAATGCCAATGTTAACATCTATTTCAGCAGCTGTAAATGTAAGCTTTTTAAAAAAAATATTTTATTTATTCATAATGGATAGATTTATACCCTTTAATCTCTTACTTTTTATTCTCTTGAATAATTGTTCATTATTTTTATATACTTAATTGTTCTTAACCACGCTGTAATTGACATTGGAGAGAATATCATTTTTCAAGGTATCAACTGTCGTCTGATCTTCGTAACTCAAAGAGCAACACTATCTAACTAACCAGCTAACAAAATACCCTCGATATTTGTGGTCATTATCGTTAGTCAATCGATGTTTTTTTTTACTTCATCATTACTCAATTTTACACAATTAATTAGAAAATGTATTATAGTACTTGATGATTGTATAAATATAGTGCTAGAATAATGTTGGCCATCTTCAATGCATTTGACTCCTCTGTAGCACAAATTTTAAGAGATTATTTCAATAAAACTTTACAGTGTTATAGCTTGTTTAGCAAAATAACAAATGCGCTATAATTTTATATTAAAAGGTATTGTATGAATAGATACAAATGTAATAAAAGAAAGAAATTAAACACCAACGATTATATTGGCAGCTCAAAAATGATGAGTTGTCTAATGGTGGCTTATGATGCCCCATCCCGACTTACTATCATCGCGATAGGTTAGCCCAAAGCCGGCTATTCAGCAAAAAAGGATAATGCTTAAAATTAATCTGATGAAGTGGAAATTTTTAGACTGTATTCCGGTGGGTTCATTGGATGAAAGGTTCTGTAATAGCTTGATTTAGGTGACGTTTGACTAGGCGAGCTAACAAAACGGTTTTGATAGCTGCAAGTTATTATATGCAAACTAAATTCAAAAGCATTAAATCGTTATCCTAAGCCTCCGTATGTGCATGTAGTTTTAACCTATAATTAATTGTTATGGTATAGTCGATACGGACCACTATCTCGTTATTGCGAGACTTAGTGGTCTGTTCAGAGAGTGGAGGCACTGGCGAGAGCGTGTCCACTTCGGAGGGCTTGAAAGAATAAAGGTTGAAAGGTTGCAAGAAGAGTTTGTAAGAGAAAAGTATGCAGAGGGTGTCCGAGAACGGCTGACGATGGCAAGCCAGCCGCAATCGGACATTGAAGAATGCTGGAGAGTATTGAAAGAGAGTATGGTAGATACAGCGAAAGAAGTATGTGGAAGTTTAAAGAAGCATAGAAAAACAAATGGTGATGCATGGTGGGATGCGGAAGTGGCAGCTTCCGTAGAGCAAAAGAAGAAAGCGTGGCTGGACTATGTCTCTTCTTTGAATCTGAATGACAGTATGACTGAACAGAAGAAAGAAATATATCGCAAATGTAAGAATGACACCAAGGCCTTAGTGAAAGAGAAACGTGATAGAGCAAGTATGAGTGCAGAAGATAAGCTGACTAAAAACTTCGAGGGTAACACCAAACTCTTTTGGAGGGAGGTGAAGAAGTCACGGTGTGGTTGGTCAGCCTTCAGAATGAGTAAAATAAGGTCTAAAGGTGGAGACATTCTTACACAAACACAAGACGTGTTAAGCCGATGGAGTGAATATTTTGGCGATATGTATGCGGATGCTACGGTTGGCGCCGGTGTTGCATGTGGTTTAGTAGATCAACATTCGACAACGGCGTCCTCCGATGGCATCAGTATGGATGAAGTTGAATGGGCGATAAGAAGTTTGAAAAATGGTAAGGCAGCGGGCATTGATATGGTGTCTGCCGAGATGATCAAGCTTGGTGGCTCTTGTGTCTGGGAGGCGTTCCTGTTGCTCCTCAATTTATGTTGGAGCTCAGGAATGGTTCCCGGGGACTGGAATAGCGCAGTCATCGTGCCTTTGTTTAAAAACAAGGGTTCACGTTATGACTGCGCAAATTACAGAGCCATAAACTTGACCAGTTTGGCAGCAAAAGTGTATGGTAAAATTATTGAAAGGAGAATGAGGATGGTGTCCGATGGTTTACTGTGTGAGACACAAGGAGGTTTCAGGAATGGAAGGGTATGCATGGATCAAGTGTTCTCTCTGCGCAACATTGTGGAGAAGCATCTGGCTCTAGGTCAGAGGGTTTTCTGCAGTTTTGTGGATCTGCAGAGAGCATTTGACACGGTTGTACGAAAGGAACTTTGGGACATTTTACCGGAGTATGGTATTAGCGGTAAACTGCTACGGGCTGTGCAGTCCAGTTACATGGGCTGTAAAGCCTGTGTGCGGCTGGATGATGGAATGTCGCCTTGGTTTGACGTCAATATCGGCGTTAAGCAGGGGTGCGTTCTGTCAGCCAGGCTGTTTATCATATATCTGGATAAATGTCTCCAAAGGTTGAACCATATGAATGTGGGAGTCCAGATGGGCGACTCAGTGGTCACTGCTCTGCTTTATGCAGATGATGCAGTCCTGCTGGCACAGTCAGCAACTGACCTGCAGACCATAGTCGACACAATGACAGAAAATTGTAAGAAAAGGGGTCTACGCGTGAATGTGAGCAAAACCAAAATAATGGTCTTTGAAAGAGATAAAACCAGAACAGATGTAAGAGTAACAATAGGTAATGATGTACTAGAGCAAGTGGATGAATTTGTATATCTTGGATGTGGATTTAGCCGAGATGGAAGGTACATCACTGATATAGAGCGAAGAGTGAATGCGGGAAATAGAGTGAACGGAGCGTTGGGGCAACTTCTCGGCAGCCACCACCTCAGCCAGAAGGCACGTGTAGCAATACGTAACGCAGTGCTTGTTCCAACATTACTGTATGGAAGCGAGAGTTGGGTATGCAGAAAAGAGTATGATAGTAAAATTAATGCGGTCGAAATGCGACCTCTGCGGAAAATCTGTGGAGTTAGGCTGACCGACCGCATTCGTAACGACGACGTAAGAGAGCGAGTAGGTATGAAAGAGAGTATTGGTGTAAAGATGCGAAAGGGAATGCTCCGATGGTTCGGACATGTGGAAAGAATGCCGAACGAACGCCTGGTTAAGAAGATATACAATGCGAAAGTGGAAGGATGTAGGTACCGAGGGAGACCGAGACTAACCTACCTAGACCAGATCGGTCATGTACTGAAGGAAGGTGGAGTCAAGAGTCTCCGAAACCGGCGAGCGTCTATGAAGAGAATTATGAATGTTGAGGAAGCGAGTGAAGTATGCAAAGATAGAGTTCTCTGGCACTCTGTTCTCTCTGCCTACCCTGCAAGGGATATGGCGTGATGATATGTATGTATGTATTAATTGTTATACTCGTTTTTTTTTCCTCTTTTAATTAAGTTCTATTATATAAAATAGAATATTATTAATACTTATTGTGGTAGGACCACGCTGTGGACAGTTCTCTGTCTACAGCCGCGGGCCGGTCCGTCCGGGGTAGTACCACACTCTCGCAGAAGATCGACGTCTGAGTAATAGCAATGTGCTATTGCGCTTCGTTCGGTGAGCGAGAGAGCCGGAAGCCTAACTGGGGTGGGTTCAGGGTTGTATTGGTAGGCAGCGGCCTAGCTATACCATTGGCAAAGGTCCATGGGCGGCAGTGACACTTACCATCAGGTGTGCTGTCTGCTCGTTTGCCGCCATAAGCAATAAAAAAAAAAATATAAATAAAAAAAAAATATATATAAAAGTATAAAATAATTGCTGTGTGGTAGCGGCTACGAATACTATCAACCCTTACTTTGCTCGTGGATGTCGTAAAAGACGACTAAGAGCATTATAACGACCTGGGCCAACTCCATCTGATGCCATATGGTCAACAATTACATTCCCAAGGAGGGTTGACGTCTGACAGGCGGCCGGTAATAAAACTGTTGCCAATAACTTTTACGATATGTACTATGAAACAAGAGTACATATTGTATCGACCCCAAGAAATTGGGATGAGAGTAGGAGAATGATGATGATATAAGTATAAACAATGGTTAACCTAATACATAAATAAGTATCTAACGGATACGTGAACGTTACCTAATACGTGTCATAAATTTTATGACTGTTATAGTAAAATAATTTAGCAACTATTAAACTATGTCCCACGCGCAGCAATAATTCTTAAAAAACAACTTTGATGCTTCATAAATAATAAACATCAAAGGCATAATTCTTGTATATAATGGTATATGAAAATGAATATGTGCCGCCTTACTTCCGACAGTTTGTCAAGATTGCGACAAATATATACAAAACTTTCCTGTTTGTTTACTTAAGTAACAAGAAGGCCAGCGATATGTGAGGTTGTAGATTAGGCTTTAAGAGTCACTTGTTATTATAATCTTAATATATATAAATTACGCGTCACGTTGTTTGTCCGCGATGGACTCCTAAAGTACTTAACCAATTTTAATCAAATTTGTACAGCATGTGTAGTTTGATCCAACTTAAAAGATAGGATAGCTTCCATCTCAATTTATAGTCGCAATATTGTTTTATTACAAATTATTTGTCTATTATTTGACAATCGCAATTATCTGTTATCTTCAAACGTTGACTGGCTTGAGTAAGTATTTAATAGATGGCGCTATGTTAAACGTTTCATATAAGCTACAATTTATTAGCACAACCACCACGTGTTACTGAGGCTACCTTAGTCACAGCAACGAGTGGCCGGTTCTGCTAGTAGTGATATATATCGATAAAAGGAACTGGTGGTCTATATCAGGGAGTTTAAAAAGTCTAAATATGTTAGACTCTATATGCCGTTAACGAAACGAAAATGTGAGATTATAAAATAAAATTTAATATCCAGCGTGTAAATTAAAAATTATCTGTATGGCGACTATTAAGAATAAAATGTGTTGCTACCATTTACTTTCTCGTGGAAGTCGTAAAAGCCGGCTAAGATAGCACCAGCGTCGTGAGCTGCTGTGCTTGCGTAATATATACCATATTAAAAAAAAATATATATTTAATTTTTTTTTAAATTTTATTATCACTCCAACGGATCAAATTAATGGAATACAATGGTAATAATAAGACAAGAATAATTTGAAATCGTACGGAGTATTAAAAAAATAGATAAACATGTATATTGGCATAAATAGATAATTGTGTATATTGGCATATAAATAATTGGCAAAATGAATTTACTGTTGCTTTTTTTTTGTTTTGTCTGCAATAATATAATGTTTTATAATATTTGTAGTGATAGAGCCTAAAAGAAAATACGGTAAAGAAAGCCGATACTTACAACTAAAAACAAGTTAATATTTCGTGAAATCAATAGGAAGTGATATTAAAATTTCATAATTACAATCTGCAACTAATTAAATAAATATTAGCCGCTTCCTTTTATTCAACCCAAAGTATATTCTATTCTAATACGTAAGTAGGTACTATATACGCGAATAGAGCGAGCGGATGACTGCCCGGCAATAAATGACCGTTATAATTTTAACGAGCGATTAAAAATCACTTTAGCTCTGCAAACATATTATTTTATAACTCATTAATATAATATATAGGTAAGTTTCTCGTAATTTAAGATCACTTCCTAGGTCATGAAATTATACGCAATGCCCGTCTGTCAATTACGAACTATAATATATCCACCAGTTCGTGTTCTTTAAATATTCTCAACACATTTAATGAAAATAATTGATATTAATCAATCATCATCATCACAGCCCATAATGTCCCACTGTTGGGCTCGGGCATCCTCCGTAATGGGAGGGAAATTAACCTACTATACCGCGCTGGTCAGACGTGTTGGTATAGGGTTTTGTTTCGAGTTTTCCTTCTCTCGCATAGATGATAAATGCGTTTTATATCCCTTAGCCGTCTCGTACGATCATCCACGGGTAAGATATGGGGTGGTGAATAGTATTCTTACTCCGTCATCACACGGAAAGTATTAGTATTATTAATCAATAATTTAATATATTTAGATATTCGGTTATGTTTAGAAAGTAGGTTAAAGAGAGAAAACCGCTTATCATCAATTTTGGAATTACTATTAACTACTTTGCCAAAAAGAGCTATTATTCCCTATTCAATAAATACCTAATACTATTTTATACTTGTTTCACTTCTAAATGAGGCATCCTAGATATACATATACGGCAAATAAATAACTAAATGTATAATGAGTTTTATTGTGAGTATTACAAATATTAGATTTTAAAATTTCTGGTCTGCAGTTATTTTTTATTAATTTCTGGCGTCAAATAATAATGAGTAATACTTAACATGAGTAACACAATAATATTGTTAGTCAAATTTTGGTTACCAATGTCGAATACTTTAAGGTAGACGAACATCAAAGAAGGTATGTATAAATAATGAGAAGTATGCCATGAATATAAAGAGAGTAGAAATGATACTATAAGGCACCCAGCCTGAAAAAAATATAGTTACTTCAGTTTCCCTGTAATTAAGACTTAAAAAAATATATATATAATGAACGCAACTCTTATTTCTAGCAATAATTAGATGAAATACATTTTGGTGCTTTTCTAGACAATCAATGGCTTATCTATAAAAGATTTTCTCTTCGAACAAAAAAAGATAATAATAGTGTCGCTTAATTTTGATTTGTTTTGGTTTTTCCATTAGCACGTTTCATCATTATTAGGCACCGGTTCCTCTAAAACGGGAGTGAAAATACCTTACTATCTCCAGTTGCTTATGTACTACTTATTCTTTACATTCTATATCCCGGATTCAATCTCGTAGAGAAATTTGGAGCACCTTCCATAGTACCTTGTAGGATTTTGAATTCCTTTATGAGGTCAGAACTTATAAACGTTTCTGTATTGTCATATTTCGCCTCAATATATTCTTATGCAATAGTTTGTGTATAAGTTGGAGTTATTCGACCTATTTTCGATGCTCAGATCATTGACTCGCAGTGCAACAGATAAATAAGTTTTGTTTTTGTTGGCACTTTACTTAAATACTCCCGGTACGTAAGTTTTCGAAAATAGCGAAGCCAGTTCGTCATGAATAATTTATTTTAATCAAAACATTAATCTAGTGAATTTAGGGTATTATTATGGGTGAATCATAAATATTTATTATAACACTTATTTATATTATGTTCCGATTTATTGTAGATATTAATTTAAATGTAAATAATGATAATAAGTAAGTCCACGGTTTATACATAATAAATAGATAAAAAAAAATATTTTAACTTATTATATATCTCTTAGTAACTGTGTGCCGTTACGGCTACGAAAACTACCAACCCTTACTTTGCTCGTGGGTATCGTAAAAGACGACTAACAGCTTTATATTGACCTGGGCAATTCCATCTGATGCCGTTTGGTCAGCAATTACATTCCCAAGGAGGGTGACGTCTGGCAGGCGGCCCGGGTCACGGGAGGATTCCCGTGACCCGAGCCGCCGCCCGCGGCCGGGGCGGCGCAGGCGCGAATACCTGCGCCTGATGCCGCCCTAACCGAGGCTTCGGGTGATCGGACCGGGGAATTGTCCGGTCACCCGACGTGAGGCCACCGCGTGAGGACGACGCCTCGACCGCGAAATCTGTCGAGGCGTCAACAGGAGAGGAGCCCGAGAGGGCATACCGCCGAGCGGGCCACCGAAGGCAAAGATCGGGTACCGGTGGCCCGCTCGCACGGCGAAGAAGAGGTGCTTGTAGGGTGGGTCAATGGGGTTGCGCGCCGCCTCTTCCGTCACCCTGGACCGATTTGGCGGGGTGCGACGTCCATGGCCCACCACAAAAAAAAAAAAAGAAAACAAAAAAAAAATAAAATAAAAGGCGGCAGGTCATATAACTATTGTCAATAACTTTTAGAATATGTACTATGAAAGAAGAGTATATATTGTATCGAACCCAAGTAATTAGGATAAGAGTAGGAGAATGATGAAATAAATAAAAAAAAATATAAAAAACTATGAATAGTGATATAAAAAAAAAAGTAATTTTCTTTTCGTTTAATGTAACACTATTATTCTTTGTTAATGAGATCTTATTATTTTCATATATTTTATTCAACTAAAGAGAATATAAAATCAACTAATAATTACTACTAGGAAAAAAAAAATAGAAAAAAAATGCTGTTTTAAGATGTATTCCTTACATTAGCAGTTATTTTAATGTTTGAGACTCTTTAAAATTAATTTATAGTATATTTATAATCCACTCGTATGTAGTTGTTTTGAGGCTAAATATATTTTGTGCTATTAGTTGACTTTTGTTTTGCAATATTACTATTAATATCTACTTATTGTTGGTTGTTTTTTGTGGTCGGTATAGAAATTTTCTTATGAACACATAATATTTCTTTATGTTTTTAATATATACGTAATAATATTTATGTACAGATTTTATTCACAATCGGAGGGAAATTGACGTACTATAACACGCTGGTTAAATGGTTTGATATATTGATTATATTCAAAGTTTTTTCATAATCGCAACGCTTGGTAGGCGGGTTGGCAGTTGCAGTCATTGAACTAAATATTATTTTTAGGAGATTGTTGCTGTCCATTGTTCCAAGTGCTACCTCAAAACTTTAACAATGCTACTCCCAAGGAAAATGAGGACAGTGACATATTATTAACCCATCACCACCTAACTAAATGGGAATGGAGTTATAATATCTACAATAATCATCATATTGAGTGATTTTCGCGTGGTGATTGTTTAAGAATGCCATTTATCACCACTATGTCCGGTGCTCGTGGAGTTGTAAAAAATTGTTAAGAGAATCAAACATCATCATCATTCAGTTTTTTATTGTCCACTGTTGGATGTAGTCTTTCTCCAGAAATGGAAAGATAGTGCTGTAATTGTCAAGCTTAGCAGGCGGATTGGTGAACGCAGTGATGTGTTATATGTTTCCCCAGATACAAGTGGCTGTTTACTCTACTGGTAAGACCTTTAGGCGATTTTCATGACTACCACTAGCAAGTAAGAGGTGGCGACTATTGTATTTTATTACATTGCCCCAGGGACACAACATATAGAATCACCCAGCAAAAATAAAGGAACAGCTTGAAATCAAACCACATGCATCTGATTAGCGTGGTTTTATAAGCCAATTTCTCTGCTATTATTAAAAAGGAAGTAGCTATGAAGAAAAAAATATTGATTACAGAACCGCAGGGCTAGTTATGTCAATAGTTGCACCTAACTAATATCATATTAATGCATGTGTGATAACACAGGTAGCAAAGTGGTGGAAATAATGATTGTCCGTGCTAAGTACTGTAGGTATCAAGCTCATGCAAAATATTCTATAGTGTGATCTACAAATAATTCAACTCGATTTGAGCGTAACCTGTGTTCTTTAGTTGTAAGCATACATGCTTTTTTAAGCTCCTTACGACATAAAGATTTATTTCTCAATAGAAAAGTCTGTAAAATAATGTAAATTTTTATGCTTTTTTTAAACCTAAGTTACTCAAATAATAATCATGACATTTGCTATACACGTTACCTTTATCTTACGTTACCTCTCATAAAAAAAAAATAAGAAAAAGTGGGTGATTATTTTGCATTCTATATAAATTATGTTCATTATTATTCTTCTATTCTACATGTAAGATGGCGCTTTACTGAAAATAAATCAATTTTACTTCATTTATAATATTAATATTGATAGAGTCTAAGAGTTTATTTGTACGCTTAAATCTCAGGAATTATGAGATCAATATGAACGTGGGGGTTATAAAACCGATATATAAGAAAAATATAATAATCTACATAATGTATTTCGATGACTCACGTTACTACAATAACCTTAAACGAAAAAGAAAATGAGAAAAATATATAACACGTAATAACTGTACGGGAGCACTTACGGCGTTTCAATAAAAGACTTCATGTGTACGGAACCATGGTTCATAATAAAATATAAGAAGTTATGATTGATAATAAATAGGCACTTACCATCAAATAATATTATGTAACAAACAGTAAAGACCAACGAGAGTTTGTACCGTAACGAGGACGTAGATAGAGACGGGCTTTTAAAATTCCTCAATAATGTAGATACGGGGGCTGCTGCATATGATTATATATTATTCTGATATCAAAATATACTCAGCGTACCGAGGGAGCATAAAGTAAGGCTATTCGTCATCTACAAATAAACGGCTGAAGGTAATAATCAAAATAGAATTATCGTACTGGGGAGTGTCGTAACCGTGTGCTCTGGCAGGACCGTCTTGCGGTTTTTGGCGGACTACAAGAGATTTATATCATGTTCGATACGTGTATTTAAATAATATGGCCTCTTATAGATATCACCTGTCCGACCTCGAGCTATTTGGCTTTTATTTCTAATTGGCATTAGATACTGTGACTCATACTTAAACGAAATTTGTTTCCCTTCACCTATGATATGCAAATAGCGTAGTAGGTATGTAGAAAAAACGCAGTCACATTTATGTAGCTTTTAGCAAATTTAGTTGAAAAATAACAGTAAAAAATGTCTTTATATTATTAATATGTTACTATATAGAATCTACATAAATAAAAATACATTTAGGTATGTTATAAAATCTATGAAAAATCATAGTTTATTTTAAAATCATTGAATCAGTCGTTTGATAGCTACTGAATGGTATTTATGACAAGTTATCGGTGTTCTATAAAAATATGGGATGACTTTTACAATGTTTACTGCGTCTAGTATTTTGAATTTTTACTTAGAAATTTTTATTATTCGTAATTTATTAACAACGTTGGATAATTCTGGCAACTTTTTTTTTTGCAAAATGAAAAAAAAAGAGAGTAGACATATCAAATATATCTTCGAATATCATTATAGAGTTGTGTAACATTTATGAAGTGTCTGTCTGTGTCTGTAAACATAATATGTTTATAGCGCACCTATTGACGTCACTATAAATATATTAGTGCTTTGTTCGAATATTCGTGGTTTCACTATTCGAAATCAAGAGTATTTTTACAACTGACTGTAACCGTAGAGCGTAAACATCACTATAATATCAACATTATGAGCATCGATTCCATATGAGATTGCTTTCATCTTAAATACTTTTTTTTTGATAATGAAATATATTTTAAAAGTTAAATGTTATTAATTAGATAATTGTATGCAATTAAAGATTATGGTTATTTATAATGGGTATGTAATATCATGCTTATTATTACTGTGATAATGAAGGCTTATTTGTAAATACGATTGGTAAATGACGTGTTTCAAAAGCGCGTACTCATAAATTAATATATAAATTACATATTACTTGGAAAGTGCAATATTCAACTATTTCTACACTACACAAAAATATCTGCAGAACATAATAACTAGCACATAATCTCGACCCACGTCATACTACATATAAGATGGCGCTTGTGGCCTCGACATTCGTATCTATCGAGATCTTACATTCCCCTCTGTATTCAAAGGTATTTATCAAAATATATAATATCAATTTTGGAACAATCCAGTCTTAACAGGAGCAACGGATAGTAAACGAGCAACAATATACATAAATAAATTTAAAGGTCACGTAAAAATGTAATGCATTTAATAAATATGCACTTAATATACTAGATATTAATTTATATTGTATATTATTATAATTGCTTTGCTCTTAAACATTTTCATTCCTGGTAATACTGGCTTATGTAATCAATCCCAGCGGATGCTATTTTTCAAACTGTTAATTTTTCACGTGTCTCGTTTACATAATATTCGCACTGAGAACGTCCGTTTACTCTTCAAATATGAAAGCACATTCCGTAAGTCTGGCAACACTTAATAATCACTGCACATCACAGTCCTCCGTTGGTAACACCGTCACGGATGAAAAACAAACTTACCGTATCACTTAATCACTTGGTCCCAATCACCGTTTAGTATTATATATACATAAAAATGTTTTTTTTTTTGTTTTGTAGGTACTATCTAGTGGAGTTGGCGCGCTCCATGAGGACAGCGTCAGGAGTGCGGCGCGCCGGGCGCGGGACCAGATTGCCGCCCTCTTTTATAAGCTCCGTTGTGGGCAGCGGGCTATTTGCCAGCGAACACACTTTCACCAACGTATACGAGCGAACTTTATCCCCTATGACAATTAACGTGATATTTAACACCACGCGGTAAGGTTCACAATAACGTGACAATAAGCTTCAACACTGTAAATATAAGTTGCTAGTTCCGTAGTTACTGATAACATTTGACATTAGCTTTAATTTACAAATTACTACAAGTAAAATGCACGTTAATTAATTGTTGAGCTTAGACTTAAATCGTTCTTTATCTGATTACAGTTAATTAATATAAATTATGACGCACTTTCCATGTCAATTAATAAGATATAATTGCGATATTTTTAAAACGAGTTACTTGAAATGTTGGTTAAGAAAATTTCTTTGTAGCATAACTTGATTTTGCTACGAAGTGCTACGTCGTTGTTAAAGGTTTCGTTATATAACCTTTTTATTCATGCATATCTATAGGACCACAATCGGGTGTCTTCTAGCACAGATTAATAGCGTCTTTTGAAATGGTCATATTTGTTTTTTTGTGAAAAAAATCCGAAGACCATATAGCTGTCTCTTATATAAATATATTTTTTTTTTTATAATATATTTTATAGAGCCATAAGAACCATAAGCTTGACCAGTTTGGCAGCAAAAGTGTATGGTAAAATTATTGAAAGGAGAATGAGGATGGTGTCCGATGGTTTACTGTGTGAGACACAAGGAGGTTTCAGGAGTGGAAGGGGATGCATGGATCAAGTGTTCTCTCTGCGCAACATTGTGGAGAAGCATCTGGCTCTAGGTCAGAGGGTTTTCTGCAGTTTTGTGGATCTGGAGAGAGCATTTGACACGGTTGTACGAAAGGAACTTTGGGACATTTTACCGGAGTATGGTATTAACGGTAAACTGCTACAGGCTGTGCAGTCCAGTTACATGGGCTGTAGAGCCTGTGTGCGGCTGGATGATGGAATGTCGCCTTGGTTTGACGTCAATATCGGCGTTAAGTAGGGGTGCGTTCTGTCAGCCAGGCTGTTTATCATATATCTGGATAAATGTCTCCAAAGGTTGAACGATATGAATGTGGGAGTCCAGATGGGCGACTCAGTGGTCACTGCTCTGCTTTATGCAGATGATGCAGTCCTGCTGGCACAGTCAGCGACTGACCTGCAGACCCTAGTCGACACAATGACAGAAGATTGTAAGAAAAGGGGTCTACGCGTGAACATTACTGTATGGAAGCGAGAGTTGGGTATGCAGAAAAGAGTATGAAAGTAAAATTAATGCGGTCGAAATGCGATCTCTGCGGAAAATCTGTGGAGTTAGGCTGACCGACCGCATTCATAACGACGACGTAAGAGAGCGAGTAGGTATGAAAGAGAGTATTGGTGTAAAGATGCGAGAGGGAATGCTCCGATGGTTCGGACATGTGGAAAGAATGCCGAACGAACGTCTGGTTAAGAAGATATACAATGCGAAAGTGGAAGGATGTAGGTACCGAGGGAGACCGAGACTAACCTACCTAGACCAGATCGGTCATGTACTGAAGGAAGGTGGAGTCAAGAGTCTCCGAAACCGGCGAGCGTGTATGAAGAGAATTATGAATGTTGAGGAAGCGAGGGAAGTATGCAAATATAGAGTTCTCTGGCACTCTGTTCTCTCTGCCTACCCTGCAAGGGATATGGCGTGATGATATGTATGTATGTATATTTTATATATCAATATGTTTTATGGGCTGATGGATAGAATTATCAAAAATCTGTATTGTCAAATATAATAATTATTAAAAAAGTACAGCTTTCAGAACAAATACTTTAAAACAAATATTTTTGGATGTGTCTGTGGTAGTTGAAAACCCCAAGTTCGAAGATTATTCTAAGGTTCCATCGAAAGCCGCCCACCGAAGACAAAGATCGGGTACCGGTGGTCCGGTGGCCCGCTCGTACGGCGAAAAGAGGCGCTTTGCAGGGTAGCTCTATGGGGTTGCGCGCCACCTCTTCCGTCGCCCCGGACCGATTTGGCGGGGCGTGACCACTCCATGTCACATAGCAAAAAAAAAAAAAATTTCATCGAAGGCCGTCGCCATCTGTTGCACTATTTGATAAGGCATAGCTCTTTAAAAGAAACTATTTGCAGAAAAAAGTCTTAGAACTATTGCAAATATAAACAATAAGGGTCAGAAGAAGTATCATATTCTTTAATAGTGTAATCTTCGACGTATGGATAAGCTATATTATGTTAGATGCAAGCAAGACACAAGATAAATCTAGAGTAGCTTATTAGATAGAGTTTGTTACAGCTTAGGAGCAGTTTTTGGGTTTCGAGCGGTACTCCCATACCTACAAATGAAATCTGGTATTGCTGTTGTATGGGGCCCCATAACGGTTTACTATTGGTGCCTGGATTACCGTTACTTCGATCCCTCTAGTATCTAGGCCCAAAGGTAATATGTGAGCATGGTACTAGATGGTCAATAGCAGTTTTGAGAGGGTATCACTACAAAGTGCCACTAGCTGTACGCCAGAGTAGTCCAGAACATGCATAGTGCACTGTTGTGGACTACACTGGCAGCACCATTGAGTGTTCATAAAAGGGTTTTCTTGGGGAGACCACAAAAAGCTATAGTACTGGGGATGCCACATCGCATTGATCGAAACGGAGTACATCTTGGCCAACTCCTTCATGAGACTTAATGGTGGAACCGCTTGCCTAACTATTTCAGCTTGTGTCGGTAACATAGGCATGCCTCCTTAGAGCAATAGGTGATAGCAGCAGATACTGGGACGGAATCACAGGCCTTTGAGAGGCAGTTATTTTGCATAAGGAGACAGACAAACAAAGTCCACGAGGACTTATTCTGCCACTGCTGCATCTATGGACATTAGGATTAATTACAGCAATTATTGAATTTTGACCTACTTATAACTTTCATAACTTCTTTTAAAAATATTGAACTAATCTGTACGATTAAGAATAAAGTACTACTTAAGTGCACCATGCTGCATATTTCAAAGTAATATTTTATACCTAAAACTTCAACATTCATATTTAAAACTTTCCTCACAACATTACTTTCATCCCGTCTCATCACATGTCCATACCATGTTAACCTTTCACTCCTTAACTTTTCCGTCACTGACGCTACTTTCAAACTTCCTCTTATATGCTCATTTCTTATTTTATCCAATCTTGTCACACCACACATCCATCTCAACATTCGCATCTCCGCTACATGCAGTCGTCTCTCATCCATCGCTTTTGTCGCCCAACATGCTGATTCATACAGTACAGCAGGTCTTATTAGGGTTTTATATATTTTACCCTTTAATTTAGGGGGTACTTTGGGTTCGCATGTTGTACCCGTGACTTGCCGCCATTTCATCCATCCCACATCTATTCTGTGTTTCACCGCACGATCCAGATCGCCATCGCTTTGGACACGAGAACCGAGGTATCGAAAATCCGAGCATACTGGTATAGGTACTCCATCTAGGCATATGGGTGTAAAATTGGAGAGACCGCCGAAATCGTAGAACATGTTTTAGGTCTGCTGATTTTCAAGCCAACATTCTCCAATTTACAGCGCCACTTCTCCAGCATGCTCTGTACCTCAAGTCCTTCTTCTCCGACGAGAACAATATCATCAGCGAATAGCATGCACCAGAGTGCCTCTTCCTGTATCTCCAATGTTAACGCATCCATTATCAACAGGAAGAGGTAAGGACTTAACGCCGACCCTTGGTGCAAACCCACCTGCACACTGAACTCGTCGGAGTCTCCAGCCGCTGATTTTACGTACGACCTAGATCGTTGGTACATGGCACAGATTAACCTAGTATACTTCACAGGCACACTTTTCTCTTTCAGTGTCCACCACAAAACTGTTCTCGGTATTCTGTCGTAGGCCTTCTTGAGGTCAACGTATACCATATGTAAGTTTTTATGTGCACCACGATATTTTTCGCATAGTTGGCGCAGTGCAAATATGGCATCCGTTGTCCCGCGGCCCGGCATAAAACCGAACTGGTTTTGGGTAATCTTGTTTTCTTCTCGCAACCGCTTATCAACCACTTTTTCCCACACTTTCATACTATGTGACATGAGCTTTATTCCCCGATAACTGCCGTATTCCTGAACATCACCCTTGTTTTTAAAAATGGGCACTAGCGCACTACTGCACCATTCATTGGGAATTACTTCATCCTGCAGCAACTTATTGAGGAACAAAGTCAGCCACATATATCCATCCTCACCCAAAACTTTCCATACTTCCACTGGTATACCGTCCGGCCCTACGGACCTTCCGTTTTTCATACTTATCACTGCCTTTCTTACCTCATCTATTGTAATTTCTTTTACTAGACCGACGTTCTCAGGCACATCTTTTAACACTCCACTCCATAAATTCTCTTCATTCATTAATCTTGCAAAATATTCCTTCCAACGCTGCCTTATTTCCTCGTCTTTTATTAAAACTTTACCATCTCCATCTTTCATGCACTTGACATGCCTAATATCTCTCGCTCGTTCCTTTCGGGCTTTCGTAATACGGTACAGCGCCTTTTAGTAAAGTTAGCGTATATGGATATTATATAAATGGACTAGATCTCATCAGACTGTTGAGGTCAAATGATGTTCGCTTTATGGAGTGAACCAATGTGTAATGCTGTCCTCAATACAATTGGGAAAGATGAACTATCAACTTTTATTAAACCTTTATTCCTCACTAGTATGACCAAAGTTCATTAAACTGTCAGGGCATAGGACGCACAGCAGGTCAATATAGGATAGCTTAATTAAATTTAATGGATCACTAGAATGAAATGCGTCTTACTTGCTTTTACTTAAAACGAACGTGGTAAAATAGAGATAAAGATCTGTCAATATAAATAAAATTGTGTCCTAAATAAATGTTTGCCTACGATGTACTACGCCGTAGCAGGACTACGAATATAATCATAAGAGTATTCGATTAATGGCAGTCACAGTCGGAAAATGTAATTACCGAGATGGCATACTTATTATTACTTATTAATTAAGTTATATTTGTAATGGTTTCCTTACGTTCGAATTATTTTAATAACATTTTAAAAATAGTTCTTGTAATTAAAATATTTTTTTTTGGTACTGTCAGCAAACTATATCAAGAAAGCTGTACTTCTTAATTAATTATACAATGTTATAAACCTTTTATATCTATGATCATCATTTCAGCTAATATATATCCCGATGTTGGGCTCCAGCTTCCTCCATAAATTTGACCTACTATACGAAGCTGATGAGACGTGTTTTGGTATAGGTTTTTGTTTCGAGTTTCCCTTCTCATGCATAATGTTATATGCGTTTTATACCCCTAAGTTATCTCCTACGATCACCCACGGGTAAGATAGGTGGTGAATTGTATTCTTACCCCATTACCACACCACCACTCAGTAACCTATATTAATAATAAATTCTTCATATATTATTATTTAAAAAAAAAAAAAAAAGGTATATAATAAAAAAAAAAAAAAAAAAAATTAAAAAAAAATAAAATTAAAAAGAAAAAAGTAAATAAAATAATAATAATAATAAAAAAAAGATATATAAATAATAATAATAGTTAATTACTCCCTCATTATCTAGTTTTAATTTCCTGTATTCTACTTTTCTAATAGTTTAACCTTAATCTAATACATAGTTATGTTCTGTATGTACTTTAGTGTTTGTACTTTCTGTTCTTTTCAACTTGTAAATTGTATCGTATTGTAATGTAATCAAATCTAAACAAGGTCCCCGATCATGTCAGGGGAGATAGTAGCCCAAACATACGAGTGTTTAAAAAAAAAAGAAAAAAAAAACCTATATTAATACACGAGTATGCAATGTGATAACGGCCTCAAATGTTACCAATCCTAGCACTGCTCCTAAAAGCGCCTAATAGTTTATAATTAACTAGACCACTTAGAGCTGTCTGGTTAACGACTGAAATTCCAAGAAGATTAAAACTTAACTAAATATGGCAGGTTATACTTTTCTGCCGGGCGGGCCACCGAAGACAAAGATCGGGTCCCGGTGGCCCGCTCGCACGGCGAAGAGAGGTGTTTGCAGGTGAATCTATGGGGTTGCGCGCCACCTCTTCCGTCACCCCGGACCGATTTGGCGGGGCGCGACAACGTCTATAGCCCATCGCAAAAAAAAAAGAAGGTTTTACTCGTCATCAATACGCGTTAAAGGAAGAAGGTATGCTGTTCTGATTCTATATAAGATTGGATAAGTAGGTACTTATCCTTACGGATAGGTATAAGTAGATAGGTATAAGTTATATTCCCGTTTGTGTGATGACTGAGTAGGAATTCAAATGCCTTCATCCCTTTCCTATTTGTTAGAGGTGTGTAAGGCTTGTAAGCAGATAAAATCACTGCTATTAAATACCAGCTTGTCTAAATATGGTACAATAGATAAAAATCATTTACTCTGTAAATGGGCACAGTGTCTCATATAGACATATCTAAACCAATATTATTTACCGGGGAAAAAAAAGGTTCTAGAGTGGCGACCACGTACCGGACGACGCAGTGTAGGACGCCCCCCCACCAGGTGGACAGACGATCTAGTGAAAATTGCTGGGCGTCGATGGATGCAGACGGCACAGAACCGCACTCTGTGGCATACCATGAGGGAGGCCTATGTCCAGCAGTGGACGGCGATGGTCTGAAATGATGATGATGATGATGAAACCAATATTATAAAGTGAAAAGGTATTTTATTTTGTATATTTGTTTGTAACAATAAACTTAAAAATTACTTGAGTTATTATTTTTTTTCACCTATAGAATGCTTCATTTCCAGCGAGGAATAATAAAAAGTATATTTTGTTAAAGTAAATTAATAAGTTTCCGTGTGGTGACGGAGTAAGAATACTATTCACCACCCCATATTTTACCCATAGGTGATCGTACGAGAGGACTAAGGGATATAAAACGCATATAACATCTATGCGAGAGAAGGAAAACTCGAAACAAAACCCTATACCAACACGTCTGACCAGCGCGGTATAGTAGGTAAATTTCCCTCCCATTACGAAGGAGGCCCGAGCCCAACAGTGGGACATTTACGGGCTGTGTTGATGTTGATGAAATTAATAAGACAAAATATACATTTTGTTTTCTAAAAATCATAAATAATCTATGAAAATTGTAATAATGTCTTAAAAATCAATTTGTAAAAGTTCTGTTATTTGCTTGCGTTCCGTAATGTCTTTTACAATTGGCCACGAGAAAAGAAGGAGTGGTGACCATTGTTTTCTTATTACTTTACGAATATTCAAAAGCTATCAAGATACAAAAAAAAATATATATGCTACATATTTATAGTACATATTCAACATTACCGAGAAAATCTCCTTGAGACTGTATTTCTAAATATTATCGTCAAGTTACTGACATTAATCGTTTTCGTTCAGTCAACCAAAACTACTGGCAGACTTGAAAAATATTGATTTTCAAGTCATAACTTCAATCCTCAATGAAGTTTAGTGATCAAGGCTACAAGTGCGTAATAATTATATATTTTTTTTAAATATGTTAATTGCAACTTTTCTATGATACGAGTGGTGTAAATGTAATAAGTCATAAAAATTACTTCGTGTAAGCGAACAGCTCATTTCTGTTCATCGTAGACTAACCATATCCCTGGTTTATGGGTGATAACAGGGCATTTCGTGACCTATAATTTGCCTTAAGTTGCCTGCATTTGGGTTACCCTTTGAGGTAGGTATCTAACCTACCTCTACAGTAAGATTTCAACCCATTTCTGGAAGTTAATTTTACGCAAGTGTCTACTTGCATCTTTATCGCCCATGTGCAAGTGGTCTGTCTACAGCCACGGGTCGATCCGTCCGAGTGGTACCACACCGTGAATGAGAGAGCTGGAAGCCCAACTGGAAGGGTTTGGGGTTTGTATTGGTAGGCAGTAGCCGAACGTCTATGGGCGGCAATAACACTTACCATCAAGTGTGCTGTTTGCTCGTTTGCCACCATAAGCAATAAAAAAAAATGTTGGACTTTGACCAGGTTAGTGTTGCTCTTTGACCAATTTAGTGTTGATTCTATTCTACTTAGTCTCCACCGCGTAATATTGTGAGATTATAGTCTCACAGAAGGTGGCGGCCGCAACTCTCGCTTTAATGACGTCTGGCGGCTGCAAGTTCATTCCAGTGATCGTGGCAAGGTAGTACTCTGCCTATATCGGGTAATTAACGTTAGTTGACTACTGATTTTAATTTTAAATTTCTGCACTTAATGATTTTGCGGTAATTTCTATAGTAATGACACACCTTTGTTAATGACAACTAAAAATACATCAATTTGTTGAAATTGTAAGCCAGACTTGAATTATTTTTACAGTAAAATTCAGCTACTAATTGCAGAATTGGTAGTTCAAATTAAAGAAAAGGAATAAAATAATACATGAAATTAAAGGGATCTGGAAACAAGTATATAGTTTTTGCTTAAAATATAGTAGGTATGACGTAGCGCTACGTAAGTGACTACGACGTGTTTCTACGGAATTTACGCAGCAATGGTGACCTTGATTTTTATTTATTCATAAATAGTATTAAATTTTAAAATTAAATTTTATTGTTCTTTCTTTACAATATGTAATAAAATATTCGAACCTATCATCAAAGTTTATCGAGGATTTAATTTGAGATATATCCCGTAAACTATTTACCTGATTGCATATGTGTTTGACCATGATGATGGTCAATACAATTTACAACAATCATATATAGAAGAAAATATACGTTTTATTTAGGTTGTTATAGATTATCAATAGATGTAAATAGATGACATTACTGCTGGTGCTGGAGATGGAAAATTCTAGACACTGTCCAATAGCCAACCGTTTGGCCATCTTTTTCGGCAGGTTATGTTCTGCTCGAGGTGACCTGGACCTGGAGGGTAGTGTTGTGAACACATTGCAACTATTGGTGCCGACCTGTTGCTATCGACCATCGCTAAGATGATGATCGATCTCAGCGTCAGGCACTCGAACGCGGGCGGCTCCCTTTACGTGGCAGTCATCTCGCCGAAGGAGGCGGAGGAGCATCTCACGGTGCAACGCTGGTTTTCAAATATTATAGAACCATGATAGTGATAGTTATAAAAACATAGTAAAAAAATGGATACTTGTTATAGAAGCAGTGTGTGGATAAATTTTATAAAAAAGAGTCATGCGATCTAATTTCATTGCTATTTTATTGCACCATCAAGGGCTTCTATATCTTCAACTGGATTTTCTAGCAATTTATCCATACCTTTTCTACTATCTTATTTTTTTCTGAGTAATCATTGCATTATGATTTTTATCTATGTGGTGATCGAGGCAGAATATAGTTCACCCTGTACTTGCATACCCTACACCTTCATCCCACGTTCTGATAGAATATTGCTTGCTTAGAGATGGAAAAACAGTTTCTCATATTTATCCTCGAATGGTTACCCCTACTATACAAGCAATATAATTTTTAGACTCACGAAATAGTGGCTCTCAGCCACTATTTCGTGAGTCTAAAAATTATAAGGGATTATAATAGATAAGGGAAGTGGAATCTATAAAACTTTTCCTGTTCTTTTTCTTTCTCTTTATCTTTAGCTTTGTTTCGGACTACAAAGACAGTTAAAAGCATTTTGCGGAGCTTTTCAAGGATTAAATCTAGGTGTAATTTGTGAAGAATATTTAGATACCTGGCTTGCAGAAGTTACAATGGTGTGAATAGTGGGATCCCAAATAAATACATACATACATATATATCATCACGCCATATCCCTTGCAGGGTAGGCAGAGAGAACAGAGTGCCAGAGAACTCTATCTTTGCATACTTCACTCGCTTCCTCAACATTCATAATTCTCTTCATGCACGCTCGCCGGTTTCGGAGACTCTTGACTCCACCTTCTTTCAGTACATGACCGATCTGGTCTAGGTAGGTTAGTCTCGGTCTCCCCCGGTACCTACATCCTTCCACTTTCGCATTGTATATCTTCTTAACCAGACGTTCGTTCGGCATTCTTTCCACATGTCCGAACCATCGCAGCATTCCCTTTCGCATCTTTACACCAATACTCTCTTTCATACCTACTCGCTCTCTTACGTCGTCGTTACGAATGCGGTTGGTCAGCCTAACTCCACAGATTTTCCGCAGAGATCGCATTTCGACCGCATTAATTTTACTTTCATACTCTTTTCTGCATACCCAACTCTCGCTTCCATACAGTAATATTGGAACAAGCACTGCGTTATGTATTGCTACACGTGCCTTCTGGCTGAGGTGGTGGCTGCCGAGAATTTGCCCCAACGCTCCGTTCACTCTATTGCCCGCATTCACTCTTCGCTCTATATCAGTGGTGTACCTTCCGTCTCGGCTAAATCCACATCCAAGAAGGGGAATAATATATAAAAAGTAATAATATTAAACATGGTGGTAATCAACATCATCATCTCAGCCCATATACATCCATCTGCTGGGCTTGAGTTTCCTTCACAATCGGAAGGAAATTAACTTTCTACTCCACGCTGGTCAGGCGGGTTGATTTGATTTTTAGTTTTTCTTGTCTTGCATAGATAGGGTATATACATATAACACCTCTATGCAAGAAGTACATTTTTTGATCGTCTTTTACAACACCTACCGGCAAAAGAGCAGAGGAGGTGAATTATATTTTTACTTCGGCAAGAAATAGAAATAATACATATATACATATCATCACGCCATATCCCTTGCAGGGTAGGCAGAGAGAACAGAGTGCCAGAGAACTCTATCTTTGCATACTTCACTCGCTTCCTCAACATTCATAATTCTCTTCATACACGCTTGCCGGTTTCGGAGACTCTTGACTCCACCTTCCTTCAGTACATGACCGATCTGGTCTAGGTAGGTGACTCTCGGTCTCCCCCGGTACCTACATCCTTCCACTTTCGCATTGTATAGCTTCTTAACCAGACGTTCGTTCGGCATTCTTTCCACATGTCTGAACCATCGGAGCATTTCCTTTCGCATCTTTACACCAATACTCTCTTTCATACCTACTCGCTCTCTTACGTCGTCGTTACGAATGCGGTCGGTCAGCCTAACTCCACAGATTTTCCGCAGAGATCGCATTTCGACCGCATTAATTTTACTTTCATACTCTTTTCTGCATACCCCACTCTCGCTTCCATACAGTAATGTTGGGACAAGCACTGCGAATGAAAAATAATAATAATAATATGTATTTCCATGTGAAGCCTAAGAATGAATACAATTTACAGATAACATCATACAAGAGAAGAAAATCCGAAATGAAACCTGACTATACAGATGACGTAGTGGTTAATATACCATCCTACTTACTGTGCTATGTATCGTATCAGGTTCAATTTCCTCGTAGGATTTCTTTATGCCATCTACAAATTGTTGAATTAAATCTGATTGTAATATGTATGCAATACAATTATCTACTTATTGCAGAGTGTTGTCTTTTTACAGAAAAAAAAACCTTACACCAATCCACCTAGTGTTATTACACTATGTTATTATTGTATTCAGTAGGCAAAACTAACGTGGACCAATTCGTTTGGGGTAGTACCATACTCTCGCAGAAAATCGACGTTTGAGCAGTGGCAATGTGCGTGTCATTCGGTGAGCGAGAGATCTAGAACCTTAATTTTCTGGGTGGGTTTCGGTTGGTAAGCTGTGCTCATGGTACTGCAACGCGCAAGTAACATTTACCATCACGTTTGCTGCCTGCTCGTTTACCACTATAAGCAATAAAAAAAGAATAACATTATCAGTGCAGTTGTCAACTGATTTCACCACTAAAATGAATGAGTAGGAATGTTTTCAAGTAGCCATTGTACGAGTAAGCATATGTTTCAAAACTTCACAAATTTAACCGCAGCATAAATTATTTGCTAGTTATATCTCGATCTCAGCGCCAAATACGAAGTAGCCAAGTACTCGACGCATTGTTTTAATGGTCTAAAACAATTTTTCGCATTTGCGTCTTCCTAATGTAACCGATTTTAAGCACATCGATAAAATGGTTTCAAAGTCTTTAACGGACATAGGTTGAAATATTTTTAGTTCTTATTTTTTTTTTTATATTGTATATCCACAGACTTCTGTCCATGCCTTCTTTATGTTGATCTGTTGATGTTATATAATTCAATTTTGTTCTTGAAGTGATGCTATTATATTAAGATGAAAACTTTAAAAATTGAAAAGTTGTGCTTCTATGTTTTTGTCTCTCTGTCTCTTCTTCTCTACGTTAGTCTTCATATTGTTGTTGGTGGAAATCTCTTGTTTACTTTGATGTTTCTTATTATAGTTTTATTCTGATGTGCATTTTAAAAGCTTGTTGTGGTTTGCTCTTTGCTCATTATTCTATTTAGTAGTTGGTAACTCCAGGTTTTTTGTTTGTGCTGGTAGATAAATATTAATTTTGGTACCTAGAGTTGTTTTATAATCCCCATCAGTGTACGTAATTTTGATTTATTTAATGCAAATAAATAATCATTAGAATTGTGACGGTTATATATATTTCTAGATGTTTCCTTGTGTAAGTGACGCCAATTTTTGTATTGGTATATATTTGGCACTGTTATCAGACCATAGATCTGAGAGTCGGTTGGCACGGCTGGTGCGTGTGTATCACTGCCAGAGACATTGTTCCTCACCAGACATATACATGTATTGCGCACATGTCTGTCAAGACCACTATTAATCTTTTGAAAGATCATACAACATTAGTTTAGTTTTTCAGACATTTTTTTTAAATGCTGCGTCATGCTGGTCAAACTGCGAGTACGCATAGGTTGGCCATATTTTATTTATAAACTCGTAGTATTTTCGTATGATTTCTAAATATTATATTTTATAATCTGCCCTATATGAAGTGTCTATTCTTTGGTGACTTAGACGTTGTGTATACTATTAGACGATTCGAGGTACTTCGCAATTAAAAACAAATATTACATATTAAAAAAAACCCGTCAGGTGCAACTCTGCAATATATGCTTTTGCCTCTAGCTGAAGAAAATAATGAGATTGTGTTATCTACTCGTATGTATTGTATTTTATTAAACACATAACGAAATCTTATACTAAATCATCTGATTTACGTGACCTAATAGGTCAAATTTCTTCTACTTTGCAAGTCAGCCGATTGCGGTTGCTCATCACTAAGGTTATAATTAATTATTATTAATTAATAACAAGTTATTCATGGAATTTATAACAATATTATATTTTTGCTGTGTGGTAGCAACTTCGAAAACTCTTAGTTTATTCGTGGACGTCATAAAAGACGACTAAGAGCCTTATAATGACCTGAGCCAACTTCATCTGATACCGTTTGGTTAACAATTATATTCCCAAGGAGGGCTGACATCTGGCTGGCGGCCGATCATAAAACTACTACCAATAACTTTTACAATATGTACTATAAAAGATGGAAATATGTACTATGAGTACATATTGTATCGACCATAAGTAATTGGGATAAGAGTAGAAGAATGATGATGGAATTTATAAAAAAAAACAAATGAGTCATTAAAGCATTTTATCAAATTGATACCATAGTTTATTAATAATAATGTAAAATATGAATCTTTAGCATTTTTTTGATTATTTTTTACATTTTATGCGATTCAATTATAACATCCATGACTAGGATGAAACAATTTATTTAATAAATATCTTTTACCAAACAGTTTAAATAATAGGTCAATAATGCGTCTTAGGGAAGAGGCATGCCTTGAAAGTTTTTCGGCTGATGTTGTTGAGGCAATATTACCAACTATTACATAATTTATTTCATAGAAATTACATTCCTTTTTCAATTATTGATCACTTTTATTGGCGTTGAAAATGTGTTACTATTAAAATAAAAGTAGTAGAGTATTAAAATCAGAACGATGTGCGAACCTTTTTTTTATAGATAGCGGTAAAAGTGACGAGAATTCATGTCACAAATAGTTTACTACACCTATCCATGCTAGCTTAATAAAGAAAAGCAGTGAAAACGAATATATAAATTATCTAACAGATGTGGATTCAAATTTATTTCATCATTCAATCTTTCAATTCAAGCTTGGTAATAATTTTTTCGCGCGCAAATGAGTTTTTACATTTTATCAAATTACATTCAAATATCGAATTCATATATGTCTTTAGATATGAAAGGTGTATATTGTGAATGTTTGTTTTTGAATAGTTTTTAAATTTATTTGCACGCTGGCGCCTCTGAATTCGGATTTTATGGATCATGATAATGGCATCTACATACGACAATAAGTGCGTTAGATACAGCTGTAAATAATGTTTAGCTTTTATCGTTATACAAGGGTCGGCAGGTAATTCCTGGACGCAAGCCAACTGGCCCACGCACTCCACTCGCCTACAGAATATCTTTAAACAGATAAAACTAAACCTTAGTATTTAAAATTTTAAGATACATTTTTAATGTATTTAGTTCAAATCTTGAAATTGATGTCCAAATCTCCGCTGCCATCTGCCTTGAGCCATGTATTTTTATTTTATCGCGTTTATCGCTGGGTTACTGTAAAATGTACTTATCTATAAGTCACGTCTCGCTTATAATATCTTGGTGTACTTTCCAGTGAACATAATGAAAAGTTATTTTAATTCCTAAAACAAACAAAAATAAAATATTCGGGTAATACCATACATAATGTATTTTATATATAATATTATAGGTTTTCTCAACAGATGGTTGCAAAGTACAACTTTTATTATATATATATTTCTTAATTTTGATAAAATTTCAAATATTTTCTTCATAATAAAATTCAAAAAATATCAAAAAGGTGCATTTTTTTGACGGTCGGCGCACTCCTCGCACCACTCCGTCCGGGGTAACAGAGGGGCGTAAGCACGCACACCCGTAACCCACCCGTGACGTCGCCTTCGTCGTTGGGCCGACAACCGGAGCAGAGTGACTTGACGTCAGTGGTCGGCCCAACGGAATACCCCAGAGGAGTACCCTCTCCTCGACTGACGTCCCCCCCTCGGGTAGGATGTCGGTCTTTCCTCACGCGGTCGGCTCAAAAATGTGCATTGGAGATATAAAAAATAATAACTGTTATATGCTCTCGACAGAATGTCGATGATAAAAATACAGGAATAATTAATAATAATTTTATTTCTTTTTGTATTTTTTAGAATGTGTATTTGAGCATCACGGAAAAATTGCTGAATAAATACTTGTATAATTTTGTCGTCCTAATCTATTATGACTTATAAACAATCGCATAATTAAAGCATAATTTTTATATTATCACTTATTTCTCATAAGATCAGCAATAAATGTTAAATATACATATGATATATAGCATATAATAAAAATAAATAAATATATGATATCTTTCCTTATTTTCTTTCTCATTTTGAATTTATGTTGCCTTTTGATGTGTAGTATTGTCAAACTGTCGGATTTTATCGTATTGATAATTTTTTTTTCTTTTAAATTACTGAAATTTAGCATTTCATATCCTTAATTATTTATAAAATCCGATTACGAAATGAAAAATGATGTCGCAAGCGGGATTCGAACCCGCGCCTATTGGGATTCCGGCCCAATCGTGCTGCCACTACACTACCGCGACTAATTGTAGGACATGCAAATTTCACTTCGTATTATATTTACGTCTTAAGGTGACGGTATGCTATCTACCCGACAATGTTTACACATTGTTATAGGCTTAATACTTCAAACTTTACAGTTAGAATTGTATTAAACGATGACACAACCTTGATATTTAAATTACTGAAATTTAGCATTTAATATGCTTAATTATTTATAAAATCCGATTACGAAATGAAAAAATGATGTTGCAAGCGGGATTCGAACCCGCGCCTATTGGGATTCCGGCCCAATCGTGCTGCCACTACACCACCGCGACTAATTGTAGGACATGCAAATTTCACTTCGTATTATATTTACGTCTTAAGGTGACGGTATGCTATCTACCCGACAATGTTCACACATTGTTATAGGCTTAATACTTCAAACTTTACAGTTAGAATTGTATTAAACGATGACACAACCTTGTTATTTAAATTACTGAAATTTAGCATTTAATATGCTTAATTATTTATAAAATCCGATTACGAAATGAAAAATGATGTCGCAAGCGGGATTCGAACCCGCGCCTATTGGCATTTTGGCATTGCATGTCTTACAATTAGTCGCGGTGGTGTAGTGGCAGCACGATTGGGCCGGAATCCCAATAGGCGCGGGTTCGAATCCCGCTTGCGACATCATTTTTCATTTCGTAATCGGCTTTTATAAATAATTAAGCATATTAAATGCTAAATTTCAGTAATTTAAATAACAAGGTTGTGTCATCGTTTAATACAATTCTAACTGTAAAGTTTGAAGTATTAAGCCTATAAAAATGTGTAAACATTGTCGGGTAGATAGCATACCGTCACCTTAAGACGTAAATATAATACGAAGTGAAATTTGCATGTCCTACAATTAGTCGCGGTGGTGTAGTGGCAGCACGATTGGGCCGGAATCACAATAGGCGCGGGTTCGAATCCCGCTTGCGACATCATTTTTCATTTCGTAATCGGATTTTATAAATAATTAAGCATATTAAATGCTAAATTTCAGTACTTTAAATAACAAGGTTGTGTCATCGTTTAATACAATTCTAACTGTAAAGTTTGAAGTATTAAGCCTATAACAATGTGTAAACATTGTCGGGTAGATAGCATACCGTCACCTTAAGACGTAAATATAATACGAAGTGAAATTTGCATGTCCTACAATTAGTCGCGGTGGTGTAGTGGCAGCACGATTGGGCCGGAATCCCAATAGGCGCGGGTTCGAATCCCGCTTGCGACATCATTTTTCATTTCGTAATCGAATTTTTTTTCTGTTTCATTTTAAAATACTATCTTTTCAGTTTAAAAAAACTATTTATGTTTTGATGTTGTCAGATTCAGATTTCGGGGTTGGTCACGCGTCTCTCGGTCACCATACGACACATGGTTTCAATTTGACACTGTTATTTAGATAGCTAATCAGAAATAGCAATCAACAGATCTTAGCGGACCAGTTATATTTGGGGCTATTAATGTGGTTTATAATTAGTATTGGATGTTCCCTGGTAATGGGACATGTACGTATACTTTTTAAATATCATCATATGTAAAAAACTAGTAACTTTGATTATAATCAATGTATTTGTAACTTTAATTTTCTGATTTCTTCAAGCATATTGATCTATATTTATATTATGACGATATAACGTTTGTAAGATTGTATGAGTTAATTGGGAAAAAACTTTAAAACAGAACCACTTATTAGAGAGAGCTCGGAAGGAGTAAATAATTCAAAACAAAGTTAAGATTTTCTGAATAGATTGGTTTAATGACTACTAATGTTTACGCCAGTACTTATTACATATGATATATAACTACTTTTACGGATTCTATCGCGTAGGTATTTGATTTTTAATTTCTCGACGTTTCGAACACTTTACAGTGATCCTGTCTTCCCGTGACCATGATCATTGTAAAGTGTTCGAAATGTCGGGTAATTAAAAATCAAATATAAACGCGAAACTTGGTTTAGTTAACCGCGCGCCTTTAAAATGCGTTTAACGTTAAGATTATAATTTCCAGGGTGGATTACTCTATATGGAATCTCTCCGCCAATTGTTAGTGTCTGGAACACCAGACACTAACAATCTTGATTGTACACTAACAGTATTGTCACCGCCATTATCACTGGTCACCCGAAGCTGGTTATCCCCGGGGCTACCGAGAGTCTCATCTAATTACAAGGCCTGCCATTTTTAGAAAGTGTTTTCACATTTAGCTATGGAAATATATATATATATATATATATATATGTATATTTAAATATATATATATATGTATATTTAAATATATATATATATCTTGTAACTACGGAAAAACTCCGTACTCAGATGATTTGGATGCCAAATACCTCTATATGCAAGAAGTAGATATATGTTTTGTTGATTGTGTAGTCTTACCTAATGTAAAAAGAGTTTACAATCGACTACATTTTTAAAATACTAGGTATAAATGCAAATTGTTTTCTATTGAACACGTAGGTGATTTGAAAAGTAATATAAACTGTGTTGAAATAAAAAAAAAGATAACGAGAAATAACGTAAGTTTGTACCATACATCAAAGTTTTGGCGCGCTTTTAACAGTTGCTACACTGAATTTATCTGCACGCATTTCACTAGGTATTTTATTGCTTCAGTAAATAGATTCTAAATAAAATCTCTTTTCAAAGTATCTATACAGAGGCCTAAATGCAGTGACAGAAAAAAGTTATTTGCAAGATATTTTTTTATTGTAAGAGTGATTTTTTTTACGAAAGAATGACAAGGTTCTCTATCACCGTTGCTCTGTACAATGATTAATGAGCGTAAATGTAAAATCTTCTTAGAAAACGTTTTTGGTATCGTATGCGGTTATTGCGGGCAATCCTCAAAACTATTTTCATCTGTATCTATTCATAAATCTTAGATTTATTACTGCGATGTACAAATATATGCATAAGTCTTATAATAATATTATACAAGTCAAATTGTGCAATCATTTCGTAAGAATTCTAAGGAATTCATCAAAGTTCTCAATTCTTCATCAAAATCTAGTTTTAACTTCTAACCTTAATTTATATATGGACATATATATTACATTACTGAATACAATTATGGACATTACTGAATACAATTGGGAAAGGACAGAAAAGAAAGGTTAAAAACGGGATTTCTTTTACGTTCTTTTGTAGTCATTATCTGCATACTTCACTTTGTCATACACTTTTACAAAGAATATAATTTGCATTCAAAAGAGATGGGATATTGTATCTTTAATCCAAGCTTTTGTTGTCATATTGGTGCTGAACTTCAAATTGATTTGGCGTTTAGGTTTTAAAAATTTGATCAATTTACAAATATTTGTCTTTCGGGCGATGATCACGCTGCCTATTTTTTTTTAGGAATTTTCATACTTGTTAATAACATATCTATGGTATTGTTACATTGCATATGCATTTTGGCTCTTTTTTTCAGCATTACATTGCGTATTTAATATAAAACAGCTACATGATATTTAGACCATCATACGCGCGAGAACTCACCCGGTTAAGTAATGAAAACATTAACATCACAATTTATAAGTGTAAAAATACACAATTACAAGTGTAAATAAGCAATCTATAATTAACACAAGTGAAAGAATTCAGATGCATATTTTCACATTACAATACAATATGGAAATGTAATGAGACGGGATAAAAATAATGTTGCGAGGAAGGTTTTGAGTATGAATATTGAAGGCTCTAGGGGTAAAGGGAGAACAAAGAAAACATGGATGGACTGCGTGAAGCATGATATGTATAAACAGGGAGTGATTACAGAGATGACGTCTGATTGGGCTGTATGGAAAAAGAGGACATATTGTGTCGACCCCAAGTAGTTGGGATAAGAGCAAGAGAATGATAATGATGATTATCACAACAAAGTAAATTGCCTCTTTATTCTAAAAACATAAGCTTTCGACTGCCGATAAAGATATCTAAGATGGAATATAAATTAAGTTATTAAGTGTTATTATTCCGACGGTGATAGAAATGCAAGTCTATCAATTGAATAAATATTGAATCATCTCAGCTCATATATGTCCCACTGTTGGGCTCTAGCCTCCTCCGTTATGGGAGGGAAATTGACCTACAACACCACGCTGGTCAGACGTGTTGGTATAGGGTTTTGTTTTGAGTTTTTCTTCTCTTGCATAAATGTTATATGCGTTTTCTATCCCTTAGTCGTCTCTTGCGATCACCCATGGGTAAGACAGGGGGTGGTGAATTGTATTCTTACTCCATCACTACACGGATATTGAATAACACATTATACTCCTCCCCATTGCCATTGGGCCCACTACTGGTGCCAAATCCTTGATGTCCGTGACCCCATATAGTCCCCTTAAGTTCTATCGTATCCATGTCATTGTACCTACTGCTGTGCTTATAATGATGATGATAAATACTTTTTTTGCCTGAATTGTCAATTTTACTTTTAATTTTGCCTTAATATTTATTCATATTAAATTAATAATTAATATGTACAATTAAAGCAAAGTTTTAAATTAAAATATTTACAGAAAAATAGAAGAAAATAGAATAAGGAGTAAAAAAATAAATAAATAAAAAAAGTGTGTGTGTCAGCTCCGACGCACGACTGGAGTTTACTCCATAAGTACGATTATCAAAACAGGCGCAAAAAAAGCTCATTTGACTAAAAATAATATATATATTTTTATTTACATTTATTAAAACTGTTCAGTGAAGTATTATCTCACGTCAGAAAATGAAAAGTGCGCAGAATAGGTTGCGCACCAAAAACGTAACGAGGTCATTGAATCACTAGATTTTACTCCTCAAATTTTTTTCATACCGGGCACCTTATATGAAAATCGATTCTTAAGGAGTAAACTCCAAAAGAGAAACATTTTACCTGCTTTGTCATAGGAGGAAAGTCGAATCTTTCTAACTATAGTTTTATCGTTTTTGTAATTGACTTTGTTCCATGTCTTATGACAATTAAAACATTGTCCGGTAGTGCCTGAAGAAGAAATGAAGTTATAATGGTTGCAAATTAGCGTGCTGTATCAAATTCATACCATGGCTCGTGCTATATTTATCCATCTATTTGTAAGCCTGCTGAATTCTGCTATTGGACAGGCCTTTTCATGAATGGAGGATAATAAAATAACCTGTACGTATAAAAAAATGATTAAGAGCGATTATTGTCATGCATGGGATCTCATGTGTGACAGTCATTTTTCGCTTCGTTTTTACAAATAATCAAGCATATTTAATGCATAATTTCAGTAATATGATTAACCTGTATGCTTAGCAGGAGAATTGGCGATCGCAGTAGATGTTATCTGTTGTTCACTTATCCTGTTTTTACGAATCTCATGAATAAGTAAAGCATGTCAACACCATGTATTCTTAACCAGTCACCGCAGGGGATAACGAAATTTCAACACTATCATGAGTTATAACATCTTTTGTAAACAAATTACTCAAATATACAAAATCTTTCATTTGTTTTGCTATCTCAAGATTTATAAAAATAATACATTCCATTGCCCGGTCGTATTTTTTAAACACCATAACTTTCTTTTAATTTTTTTTTATAGTTTTTGTTTTTAAAAGCTTTAGTGCACAGATTGTGCTGTGTTCTAGTTGTGTACTACCACGCCGAGTGTCGCAGGTTCGATCCCCACGTAGGATAGTTGTCTGTGAAAACAAGGCATTTCATAACTACATTCGAATCGTTTTTCCGATTTACTTACAATAAAATTAACTTTTCTAAAAAGTCACTGATTCGATTTAGAGTAGGTTTGCTTTATTAAATGTTTATTTTTGAAGTAAGCTTTATTTCTGTTGTGGTATATAATATACGATTACAGTGTTTAATATATAAAATACTTAGCATCGTTAATGGAGGATTTATTACTTACTAGCTTCTGGCGGCGGCTTCGCCCGCGTGCAATGTAACTTTCCCAAAGTTGAACTCTCAAAATTATCGCAAGGGAATTTACTAACAAGGGAATTTAGGAACATTATTAGAATAAAAGTATTCTATATGTTAAACCAGGAAATCGTCTATCTATGTGTCTATTTCCATCCAAATATGTTTACGCGCGATTGAGTAACAAATATCCAAACCTCTTAACAAACTTTCACATTTATAATATTAGTTGGATATAAATGTAAACGGTACAGTTATATCCTACTATTTATTGCTTATGGTGGCAAAAAAGCTAGCAGCACACCTGTTGGTAAGTGTCACTGCTGCTTATCGACCTTTACCATATCAAGGGTATAGCTAGGCCGCTGGTTATCATTATAATCCCCAAACCCACCCAGTTGGGCTTTTAGCAATAATAAATTTCCGACGTAGGTAACAGAGAGGTTAAATTTAATGCTAGATTATAAAATTCAGCCGCTATAATAACAACCAGTGACTAGATATATTTTGATTTCAGTATTGTAACAGTTGAAATGTTTGCCGATGACGATACTCATAATTTTTTTTCTTGGCCTTCCTAAAATAGCACATTAGAAAGCTAATGCGGGGAGATGTTTGAATACAGACTACATATTATATTCAACTAATGAATACTTTGCACGGCTATACAAGTATAAATTAAACAAAAAACATTAAGCGTTTAAGAAACCATAAACGAGATTGACAGGAAAGTTTGTTTCGCCTTGTCAAGATTAAGAGGGTAAATCAAATGATCGTAAATTTCCGTCAGACTGAGAATTACTCCCACTTGCGATGGCGCATATATGAGTGTTGTTATAATAGAATGCTTTAGAGACGCGTAAAACAATAATTAATTTAAAAAGAAGTGTGCTGGCACTAGTCCATAGAAATATTCTGTGTAAAGATCAAACCAAATCCCAGCTATGGCTGGCCATTTCATGTTACGAGATATCATCTCTAAATTCTTCAGCCCGGCAATTTATATTTTTATAATTAAAATAACCACGGGTCTTGTACCTTTCTCTTTCATTTCTGGCTCTTCCCAGCACCCTGTTTGGTAAAATTATCATTATATAAGATGGGATCTTATGCAAATTCGTGTTGCTAATGATCATTACTCTTACCGCGGCCGGCAGTGCCAGATTTGTTCAGGACAACATAACTAACATTTAGTGTAGAGGATTCAAGTACTACCAAACTTTCATCGACATTAAAATTTTCGCCGTCCATTTTTAGTGATAGACCTTTCCTATAGAATCCTACATATTATGATCATTCATTGGAGGAGTTACTGCCAGAAAAGCCATTCATGGCAACCGCGATGGAGATCTCAATAAGGTGTTATACGTTTCCCAAGAGAGTGTTGCGGCCGTTACTCTTGATGACCCCTTCCATTTTAGAAACTCTCACGGGTAAGTAAGTCTTGGTGATAACTCTATTCTTATCCTAGGAACATAGTTGTTTCACAGTTAGAAATGTAAGTATAAGAGCTATAAAGTCTGGTAGGTCGCCGGCGTTTCTGCCGTCATGACAGAACAAAGTTCTGTCAGATTGGTGCTAATCAGATGGTTTAGGGAACTTATTTTGAATTAACGTCTGCTTAATTCATTTAGTCAATCTGCTGTCGTTATCTCATCATTCTCCTGCTCTTGTCCTAATTGCACAATTACTTGGGGTCGACCCAATATGTAAATATACTTATTGAAAAATTACTAGGAATACTTTTATGACCGGTTGCCTGCCTGACATCAACACTCCCTTTTTTTTTTCTACTTTATCTCCCGCCAGTGACAGACGAGGGGTGTGTGGGACTCGCCGGGCGATTTTTCGCCCGAAATACCCACTAAAACCACAGCAGTCCCTTCCACGCTTTTACGGGGTGCCGGAGAGGTCGTCTATTGACATTCTATCCCCGACACCCCAACGCCAGCCCCTCTGGCCACGTCCAGTCGACCGTCAAGACGGTGGGAGGAGCTCCGCGGCCTCCTTCGAAGAGATGACCACCTTGCAGAAGGAGGCCATTGACGACCAGCACCTGTCGCTGTCAAGCATCTTAGAAATGATGGTCAACAACGACAGGTCTATTCCTATGACCACCGACAGGTCGTGGCGCTGAGGCCCCCAGGCGGAACATACCTCCAGGATGTGACGCGCATCATCAATTGGCGCGCCACACTCATGGCAACTAGGGGACTCTTCCCGACCGATTCTATGCAGGTACTTACCGAGGACCCCGTATCCGGTATGCACCTTCGTCATCCTGAAGGACAAGTTGGCAATCCCTTCTCTTCATCCAGCGGTGGAGATAGGGTGGAATCGCCTCGACGGTCTCCCGCCCTGCTACAGGGAACTGGAATTCCTCCCTCCACCGCCAGATGACTGCCTGTCAAGCCGCTTCTCTTGCTCTACTCAGTACCTCCATGGCATTCCGCTCGCCGCTAGCTCGCGCCGCAGCGCAGAGTCGGTAAACTTCTGCCTGTGCCCTAGCCTGGAGTAGCTAGGGGGGATCGTCTGCCAGCAATGTGGCCGCGGTCCGGGACACCGTACGGTAGCTTATAGTCCTCATTCTTATAGTCCTCACCGTTATGGTTCTCTGTACTTGCCGCAGCAAAGCTTTATTAGGGGCGGTGAGAGACCCCTACCAAATCGGGGCACCGTACAGTGCCATAGACTGCAAAATACCCGCATATAGACGCCGGCAGGATGATCCAGGGCCACCAGTATTTGGCAGAAGCCTACCCAGCGCCGCGACTGTCCTGACGAGCCTGGGGACCAACTGGGCAAAGTGCGGCCCGAAACTCCACTTACTATCTAGGTGTAGACTCAGGTACGTCGTCCGGGTCTGGACTGGCACGGCAACTCCAGACACCCTGATCTGTATTCCTCGGGGGTGACCTCGGGAGAGACCTCGGCTTGGACCATTAAATAGGAAGGCCTCCGTCTTCTCCAAAGAAACCCTCAGACCCAATTTGCCTATCCGGTCCACGACGAGCGCTACACCAACCTCTGCCAGTCAGGCGGCCTCCCGGAATTCAGCCCCCCTCACCGTGATGAGGGTGTCATCTGCATAGCAAATAACCCCCATCCCAGGAAGGAGCTGACCCCGTAGAAGCCAGTCGCACCCGACGTTCCACAGGGTCGGACCGAGGACTGAGCCCTGTGGAACGCCAGATTCCACCCTGTAGTGACGTACGCGCCCGTCGTCCCCCAAATGGAATTGGCCCACTCTTTGTTGTCGTTTACGACATCCATGAGTAAAGTAAATGTAGGTAGTTTTCGTAGTCGCTACTACACAGCATTCTTTCGTTGCCTATGGAGTGTAAATAAGTGGTCTGGTGGGACTTATACCTAATCTTAAACTGCCATCACAAGTACATGGGGTATCTTTTTATAATATCAAGTTAGTCTTTCAGGTTTTACACTGGCAAAATAATTAATTTTAATTATTGTAGTTAATTATAATTGTTGTAACACAGTGACATTGTAAGTCAGAGATGCGTGCTAGGAATTCGTTCCGTCGCAATATAAGCTTTTTTATTATTGTCTAAATGTTCGTCGAATACGAAAATAAATGAATATTTTTTCCACATGTCTCAGCTTTAATTTACTAAAATCTATTGCAAAAATGTCACAATGCATTGTAATTTAACAATGTTGAATATGACGTGATTTATCTTGTTATATAGAACAAGCTTTTAGTATAATGTGTTACATTTTTTTTTATTCTTGTAATAGGGAAATAGTTTCGTCAATATATTGTATTTTGGTTTATTTCCTTATGTTATTTTCGCAGCGATAATAAGCTTCGATGTATTTTAGGCGATTCTTGAATCCATAAAGTAGAACATTTCAAATAATATTTGTTTTCAATAGATTATAATTGAATTTTACCTTCAATTTGTATACGTTATGTAGGGATAGTATCCCTTAGCTTCGAAATGCATGTTATAGATATTATAAAAGCAACTATGCTGTGTAGTAGCAGCTACAAATACTACCAACCCTTGCTTTGCTTGTGGATGTCTTAAAATTTGACTTAAAGTTTTATATCGATCTGGGCCAATTCTAACTGATGCCTTTTGGTCAACAATTACATTCGTATTATGTATCTATGCATTTAATTTCGTCCCAAGTAATTGGAATAACAGCAGAAGAAATATGATGAGGAGATAAGAGCAACTATGAAAATATATCGATCAAAACTTGTAATTAGGCACGAACGAAAAATTCAAGAAAATTCAAAAAAGAACGAACCAAGTCAATCAAAACAAGTCAAAACAAGAGCATTGCCTATTTAAAGGAAAAAAAAATCCAATTCATGGTCTACCTAGATGGTGACTATTGATATGTAATGCAATAAATAATATCGATTCGGTAAAATAATTATGCGTGTGATACAGTTGATAATTCAAAATTAAATTCAAAGTGTATACACAAAGAAATTTTAGTATTTTATGGATAAAATACTAAGATTTCTTTGTGTATCTCTGTATAAAAAATGCATAGCTGTTCTGGAGAACAGCTATGCATTTTTTAAAACAATACTACGTGACTTCAAGTTTTAATGTATCCAATTTAATGACTGGATTCATAAATCAAGTATATCAATACTCTAAACACCTGATATTTTTGTGTCTAACATATGTATTATTAAATCCAAAACACCTATCAATCAATGACGAAATCAGATCTGAATTACGCAAGAAACAGAAACGTTTAATAAACTGGCTATAATACAAATCACGTCATTTGGCGTCATCGTCAGTTTAGTTGATTCGCATTTATATATATAAATACCACGTTATAGAAGAAATAATATGTTTTTCATTAGCGTTTAGTAAATTCCCATGCGGTGACGGAGTAGGAATAAAATTCACCATCCACTGTTCTATCTGGTCTGTTATAAAATATTACTAAAGAATACGCAAAGCATATAACATCAATATTAGAGCAAAGGCAAGGACATAATAAAATCAAATATTAATTCATCTGACGAGATTAGTTTAGCAGGTCAATTGCCCTCCTATTGTGGGACAAGATAAAGCCTGACAGTGGGACTTATAGGAGCTGAGATGATGATGATGATGAGTGTTTAGTGCGAGCGTATAATATGTATGGATCATATGTTATGGAGTAGTTTAATATACATTTTCTGTCGGATGACTAAGTAAGAGTATTATTTTAACATATCTTCTGTGTATGTCGCAAAAGACGAGGCACATGAATGGTCGAATAATAAACTATAAATGAATAAATTAGTATCATCACGACTGTTGTTTCAATGATGATGCACCACAATTCTTGCTGTGTAGTGGCGATTATGAATGCTATTAACCCTTAGATTTCTCGTAGATATCGTAAATTACGACCAAGAGCTTTAAATTAACTTGAGTCGATTCCATCCGATGCTGTCTAGTGGTACAATTACAATTACGAGTACATGGAGGATTGACGTCAACCAGGCGGCCGGTCATAAGGCTATTACCAAAACTTTTGCAATATATACCATGGAAGAAGAGTATATATTGCGTTGATTTCAAATTATAGGAATATAACGTTGATAATGTATCAAAATTCTTCTGTTTAAAAGTGCATCACAATGTAACAAAAATTAAAAAAAAATGTTTTATTCTTCATTTAAAGTATTTTTTTTTATAATGAATGAACATATAAATTTATCCTTTAACATAGTCTTTAATAGATTTTCATAATTATATCAATTGAACCTTTTCCACTCAACGACCTAAATCGACCCTTTTTCAGATAATTATAGCCTATTCAAGGAGACGAGGGATGGACGTTGCCAGGAAAGTTTTTAAGGTAAAGAGGAATTCTATTTGACGATGCTTCAAACCTAATGAAAATTTTATTCATAATCGATGATTTTTAAAAAAGAATTAGATTATAAAAGTTTTGGCAATAGTTTTGACTGACCCGAGTGCCTGACGTCAACTCATCTTGCGAATGTAATTGTTGACCAAACGTCAACAGGTGGACCACATCCACAAGTAATGTAAGGGTTGCTAGTATCCATAGCTACCATCAAAGAGCAAAAACCGGGTATTTTGATATGACAATTAGCATAAGTTACTCAGCATCTCAAATATAATAATGGTTTACATCTGGCTTATGTTTATTATTTCATAAAACATTGTGAAAATGCTCTTCTAATAAATAGTTACAATGTTTTCAAGACTTTTATTATGTTTTAGGAGGTGAAGTAGGATAGTTAATATGAATCAAAATAAACCAGATTAATCTAACGGCGATTCTGCTTATTATACGTCTGTTATTATCTTATATTACGATCTGTTCAGTTTATCAATATGACTCCCACGTTCCAGCTGAAAAAAACGTTCTGTTGTAACATTAAATGCTTATTTTATTTAAACAGAATAACAATAAGACCCTCACGCAGTTATTAACTATTTTTAAAAATAGTTGTCAATTAGTTACAATACTTTTTAGGGTTCCTTACCCAAAGGGTAAAACGGGACCATATTACTAAGACAGCTGTCTGTCCCTCTGTCACTAGGCTGTATCTCATGAACCATATTAATTAGACGGTTGCAATTTTCACAGATAATGTATTTCTGTTGCTGATAGAATAACAAATACTAAAAACAGAATAAAATAAATATTTGAGGGCCCAACACAACAAACGTGATTTTGCTAATTTTGCTCGATATTGATTACAGAGTTCAAAAGCTCCGAGTTTTTATAGATAATGTACGTTCTGTACGCGAGTTCGACTCGAACTTGGCCGGTTATTTTTGTATATATTATTCGATTAGACAAAATCGACTTGCCAGATTTGAAAACAATCCTTTTTCTCCCTTAATAAATGCCAGTCAACCTACAATTACAGACTTCGTGCTTGATATCGGAAATTTCTTTAGAATAACCTGCAGATTAGTATAAACTTGTGGTTGCGGTGAAAAACCGGAAGAAATTAACAAAAATAGTTTAATTTATAACTTTATCAAAGTTCTGCCTTTGTGTATCTTTGCCTAGCCCATGATTACAGAGGTATGATTGCACGTGTATTTTCTTAGTGAGCTAAAAAGATCTACCGTAATTGAATTCATCGAATTTTTTATTACAAGGCTGTAGCTACATGGTGTGATACTTAGAATGAGCTAATATAATTAAATGCATAGATACACAAAAATTAGTTTTTGAGGAAAGCCCTCGTCGGGAATCAACCCTGAGTGCTATTGTCATGTTATAACTGTTACTTGGAACAAGCAAACCCAACTTAACCCTAGAACCGTACCCATATTATAATTTCATTAACGGTACCCTGGGGTACACATGCACCCCACAAAAAAAACGTCTTTACAAAAGAATAACAAACTTTTAAAAAATTAACGTACATATCCTTTCTTACATTACTAAAGTCTTTTCTATCACAATTGGATAAACTAATTAGGAACTGTTAAACAATTTGAGCATATTTTGCTTTGGTGCTCATTACAAATGAAAGATTTGCACGTAGCACTTTCTGTACGCGATTGCCGGTCCTTGGACCTTGGACAAAAGGAACACCTACCAGATTTTGAATTTTAAGGAGTTCCCACAGCTACTAGTCGTTTTGTTCCTAAATATCTCCATTACTTACTTGCAGGGACGTTGGCAAAGTTAGGTACTGAAATCTTTCTTCCAGGTAGGGTTTGATGAGATTAAAAGCGAGAGTCTTCAGGTAACTGCGTCTATTATCTTGCTAATTAGTGGTCGTTGAAGAATGCAGCAATATCATAGAATTAATCCCAACAATATTTAAAGAAACAAAGACTCCAACAACGAGTTTTGCCAGATATGCTGTTTGTATGACAAAGCTGGTCAAATGTATCAACGCCTCCCTATGTTTGATTATAATAACTAAAATTGTATCTAAGAAAGAAAATATCAATGTAAAACAAAAACAACAGCAACTTTTAGCATACATAAACCATCTGTGTAACAATTTTAGACTAATTCATGTTCAAAACAATGAAAAAAATATGTTAAAATACTTACGTTGATAGTACCCTGGGGTACTGGTGCACCTCACAAGCATTTTACCACGTTTTGCCCTTAGCAGAAGTGCCGTCCGATAGAAGCATCCACGCTTCCCTCCACCCCGCGTAAATACTCCGACGTGCAACACAAACAGTCAAAAAGAAAAAAAGTTATAAACGATTAAATATTTTTTTTCCGATTTGTACCCCAGGGTACGGTTCTAGGGTTAATGCATATATATTTTTTTTTGTCTGATATATTGATGGATGAACAGTTTCCTTGTCGAGAGCTAACTGATATTATTATAAATGTTTTTAATTTTATCACATTTTATCAATATTCATAACAACTTTTTTCCTTATGGTGACGGAGTAAGAATACAATTCACCACCCCTTACTTCCCCTACTTACCTGTGGGTGATCGTAAGAGACAACTAAGGGATATAAAACGTATACAACATATATGCAAGACAAGGAAACCTCGACATACCAACATGTCTGACCAGCGTGGTATACTAGGTCAATTTCCTTCCCATTATGGAGGAGGCTCGAGCCCAACAATGGGACATATGTGAGCTAAGATGATGATGATGATTCATAACAACGATATCAGTAGGGTAATGTGTAGGGTAGGCGCGCTATCGAAGTCAAGAAATCGTATGACAGAAATAACACTTTTTGATGAGATGACCACCATCTCATATCCAGTAGCCGTGAATCGAATAAAAAGACTGCGACTAACATTAAAATATTTAAAATCTGTATAATAAATGCTTAATTTAATTTAGTGTATTTTAACACATCATTTATATAAATTTTAGTTTTCTGCACCTCTCCGCATCAACTTTAATCTTTGCCAAATCTCATACTACACTACGTACGAAATATTATTAAAAATCTGGGTAGGTACCTAGATTTGCTTGGCGTTATTAATACACCTCTCATAAAAAAAAATCGAAACACTTTCGTCTTTATGATTCATGTGACAATTTTACATGAAAGTTCAAAAATGAAAAATGAATTTTCAATTGTTTATTTCTTTAAATGAATTGAACTGCTGTTTTGAAATAAATTTATGGTTAGTGTCACAGTAATCAAATATTAGCGATTTTTTTATTTTTATTCTGTACGTTAAATTTTACTTTATGGGAGTTTTATAGGAATATGGCAATTTCGTGTCGCGCTCTTGCATTATATTCATTTTTCTTTAGTGTTTTTAATGAATAATTTAGGTGGTAGTTTATGGAATATATGGATATGATATAATAGTGGTTTACATGTATTTTTACTTTTTTGCCAAAATTCCAAAGTTACGAGTTAGTCAGTGTGTTATGGTTGCAGGATTGTATCAAAGCTTCTCTTCTCTAACTATGTCTTGAGCCTCATGTGATGCCATATGCATATTTTATTGGAGATGACTTCATATATATGTACGATAAGACGTACGCTTACATTACGGCCGTTGTATGAGATTATCTTACTTAACACGGTATTTCTGGAATAGCCAGCATAAAACCCGAATATGATTCCTACAGAAGATTTACATGATAAATTAAAAAGACGAATTTGAGCTAAAGATATTGTCCCTGCAACTCTTGGTTAGCTGGTAAAATACATCAATACCAATACAATACCCAAGAAGAATGTGATAACATTTCACAACACATGATTTAAAAGTTCGATGAAGGAAAACAAGTTATTGAATAATTGTTTGAATTTAGGCGTCTATAGACTTTTGGCGGGAATCTCAAACGTTATGTGGTGGTCTTGTATTATATTCAATATCTTAGTATTTTTACGTGTTATTATATATTAGATTATTTCGATGGCATTTTAAGTAATGTGAAGCGACGTAACTGCTGGAATGTAATAAGTATGATATAAAAGTGCTTTGCAACGTTTTCGTTTTCTACTAAAATTTCACGAAGGTACCATTAACAGTGTAGCCAGAGCACTGTTGATGCCGACGATTTGACTTAATGACTAACCTGAAGAGACTAAAGACGTGTAGAAAATTATAACTATATAAATTATAACTCGGTACTGGCGACAATGGCTCGTATAACTAGCTGATTGATAATACATAAAAAAATGAAGAAAATAATATTTGAATTTGGAATATCTATAAAATCTCATAGTATCCAAGAGTCTATCAATTGATTTTTAATAATCTTTCTAAAATGTAAACTCGTGATGTGTTTCGATTTTTTTAGGTGAATGTATATATAGTAGATGAGTAGAGAGGGTACACGGATTGGTCATTGATCATCGCAGCTCTATTAAAAACAAATAAATGTTCAAGTTTTATCTATGAGCGTATTTTATCGAGTTCAATAGATGAAGAATGGATAGCGCAGTAACTGGGATGTGACTGCTGTAGTAAGTCATCCTTATGGGATGTGATTGCTGTCAGCAAGTCGGCTTCTGTGTGGAAAAAAAAATACAATCCACCATAGACAAGGAAGGGGTTCTTGTTTGAGGATGTCTTAAAAGATGACTAAGGAATATTATATGCAAATAAAATTTACGACAGAAAAAAACACTCGAATTAAAACTCTACTGGATGTGTTGGTACACGTCTGACCAGCACAGTATAAGTGAGTCAATTTCTTTCTGATTGTGAAGGAGCCTCGATCTCAGCACTAGGAAAGTGTAAGCTGATATGATGATGCCGATATGATGACTGCTGTCAGATCAAAATGTCCGTACTTATATTCTTCAATATTATATTATGTTGCATTACCTTGAGTATAAAATTAGATAGTTTTATATGTAGGCAAGTGTTATTCGCCCGTCTTTAATATTTTTAGTGCTAGCTAATACAAATTCGACATCATGCACTATCATGATAGGTAATGATATTTTTGGATTTATTCAGTTCTTATCAGTACCTTTATATTGTTTTATTATAACTTTTTTTTTACTAGGCAATGGTTTTATACCACTTCTTTGACCATTGAGAGTATAAACTGGGCAGCATAAGGCTTATTGATACCATAGGCATTCGCTGACAATCAATTTTATAAAAGGATTTAGGTAAATATTTATTTCGATTAATTATTCTTTATACCAGCTTTTATTATTTTAATAGTTTTGCTTTCAACAGCTTGCTATTTACCATCATTTTGCTTTTATCCCAATTAATTAGGGTTGATGTAATATGTACTTAGCTTCCATCCGTAAATATTGCAAATAATTATCGGCAATAATTGTATGCCCGGCTGCCTGCCTGACATTAACCCTCCCTGGGAATGTAAGTGTTGAACAGACGGCATCAGATGGAGTTCGCCCAGGTCTTTATAAGGCTCTTAGTCATCTTTTACGACACCCATGAGCAAAGTAATGATTAAAAGTATTCGTAGCCGCCGTCACACAGTACTTTAACAGCTTACAAGTCTATTCAAATTAGATAAACTACCAATTAATTAGAGAACAACAATAATATTTTAAGATCATATTTGCTATAGTTTTACGCGCACTTCAATAGACAAATTTGAAGAATATGAAATGGTTGAGATCATACAGTTTTTCTCGCTGTTTTTTTTCATTATTAACAAAATTTAAAATAATATCGAAATTTTATTCTTCATTTTGGGTGGAAGACGTGATTTCTTAGTCGGTTATGATCTGGCCGCACCTTCCAACCATCTGGGTTGCTGGAAGGGTGGTATGGCGTTTCATAACCCGTCTTATTTCTCCTTTTTGCCTATTAAGCTAGCCATTGGAATCGATTTCTTAAGAATATAGCTTATAAAATTAAGTGAGCAGCGTCTCGCTGGCTGGACATTCAGATCACGCGTGCCAGCTTCCAGTTCTGACAAAAAAATTCGTTACTGATGATACGTTTTCTATTTTTAAAATAGATAATTTATTTTGCGTAGAGGACAGGGTGCCGAGTGATGATAATGGACAAAATAAAAACTTGTATAGAGAGTCTTTTCTGTCGTTGCTGAAAAAAAAAACAATTACCATTTTTAGTTGTGACTCAGAATTATGTATATCTCTTACACAAAGGAAAGAAAGAAAATAATATTTTTGACTTTATAATCAGCATTCCTAGGTATGGCGATTAATAAATATTCAATTTCTAGTTATTTTTTTTTTCTTTAATAGAGCTACCTTTCCATTAAGACTTGAAGTACTAGCGAGTCAATAGACAACGTCGACCTTCATCAATCACCCGCATATTGAGTGATTTACTTTGAGGTACGTCAATAGAAGTGCCCACGATAATGATCGGTTTATTAGAAGCTTTTATTATTTTTCATAGCCTTATACATTTGCCCTCGAGAGGTTTGACAATATAGTACGAAATGAAATATCATTCTGCTAAATATACAGAAATATATACTTAAGTTTTCCATATGGTGATGGAGTAAGAATACAGTTCACCACCCCCGTTCTACACGTGGGTATTGTAAAAGACGACTCAAAATCGTGTGTAAACAGCATCTATGCAATAGAAGGCAAACTCGGAATAAAACCATATATCAACTCGTCTGAACAGCGTAGGACAGTTGATTAATTATCTTTCTAGGCCAACTCCATCTAATGCCATTTGGTCAACAATTACATTCCCAAGGAGAGTGGACGTCTGGCAGGCGGCCGATCGTAAAACTATTGCCAATAACTTTTACAATATGTACTATGAAAGAAGAGTACATATTGTATCGAGCCCAAGTAATTGGGATAAGAGTAGGAGAATGATGATGTGAACCATTGAATCCAGCAGTGGGACATAAACGAGCTGAGATGATACACTTTAAATATGTAACCTTTTTAGTGCTCACAGTATTATTGCCTACCCTACTGGGATAAGATAAGAAACAATTTAAAAGTGACGGAAAATTTGAAAATTGAGCGCCTGACTTGGTATGGACATGTGATGAGACGGGACAAAAGTAATGTTGTGAGAAAAGTTTTAAGTATGAATGTTAAAGGCTTTAGGGGTAAGGGAAGACCGAGGAAAAGATGGATGGATTACGTGAAGCATGATATGGATAGGAAGGGTATCTATGGTCACATATGACTTCGAATAGGATTGTGTGGAAGAAAAGAACATATTGCGTCCACCCCAAGTAATTAGGATAAGAGCAGGGTAATGATGATGGTATTATTGCCTACCGGTTACTGGTTTTAATACCGCGGTGGTATTGATAATTTCTTTACAGATATACTCAATAATATTTGGCATCTCATATGTCTCATTGCGTCGGTATATGGTCTAAGTTCAAATTTTCTTTCTCTTGTCTAGATGATAGATGCATATTATATCTCTTAATCGTTTTTTTTTTTACGACATTCACGGGCAAGATACGGATGGTGAATTGTATTATTACTCGTCACCAAAGGGAAAACTCACATTCATAAAATAGCAGTTATTTACCTTCTATATACAATACTAGCTTCTGCCCGCGTTCTTATCTTATCTTTATTTTACCCCTTATGGGAATTTTTTTTTGGGGCGGCATAGGCGCGATTACCTGCGCCTTATGCCGCCCTAGCCGAGGCCGCGGGTGACTGGACCGGGGAATTAGTCCGTCACCCGCCGAGAGGCTGACCGCGAGGAAAAGACCGACGCCCTCCCCGAGGGAGGGGATGTCGCTCAAGAAGAGGGTACCCCTCGGAGGGTATTCTGTCTGGCCGGCCACTGACGACAAGTTCACGCTGCTCCGGTGGCCAGTCTAACGACGAAGGCGAGGTTCACGGGTGGGTTATGGGTGAGCGTGCTTACGCCGCTCTGTCGCCCCGGACAGAGTGGTGCGAGGAGCGTGACGACCGTAGCCCATCCCACAAAAAAAAGGTTAAATTTTTACGACATGTTAATGTCATATTTATTTATATCTAATCAATAGCCTAAAAATAAGTTTCAAGCTACTGGCTTTAAAAATGACGATACTTCCTTACAACTTTTCATTCCCCTTTACAACCATTTTTTGCATTAAAAAGTAGCCTATATCCTTTATCAGGGCTCTGGACTATCTGTGTACCAAATTTCATTTAGATCGGTTCAGTAGTTTTAGCGTGAAAGAGCGACAGACAGACAGACAGACAGAGTTACTTTCGCATTTATAATATTAGTAAGGATAACTACTCGTAGATTATATCTGCATGTCGTGCTACCTCCATGTTTGGCCAGTAATTATAATCGTATATTAGTCTCGTCGAGGCCTCTATTGCTATATCTATTATGTTATCATGCCATCTTCTTGCGGGCGCGTATTATGTTTCAGATACCAGTACCATAGGGCACTAATACCAGGTGGCGCCACCTGTCATCTAATGCTCTTGAGACGTGATCTACTTACTTCCATTTTAACTTCCTTAGTAGGTTACTGCTGGATCTGTTCATCTTTAGGCTTATCTTACGATCATACGCATTAGACCATTACGCTAACAGACCAAAGACGCTGTTAGTCATATTTTAATATTGCAATAAATAAATTTAATATTAAGATTCATTTTCAGGCTCATTGCCAATATATAAAACTATATTCTGCTTACGGTTTCGCCAGCGTAAAAAGTAACCTTCCCAAAGTTGAACTATTAATCCAAGGGAACAAATTATTGGGATAAAATCTATCCTATTTGTTAATCTAAAAATGATCTATATACGTGATACCTACTTTAACCATATCTGTTCAACGGTTTACGCGTAATTGAGTAACAAACATCCAAACATCTTCACAAATTTTCACATTTATAATTTTAGTAGCATTGCATTATATCTTTGTGTATGAGATAATTAAATATATAATGAAGTGTCATATAATACTAATGAAATAGTAAATTTATTTCTTTATATAAATAATGAATCCATTTGATTTACTATTTTTGCTTTTATGTGTTCCGCCATTGAACATAAAGTTTCTCTGTAAATGTAGGCAATTTGAGATCTAGCCTTGTTGGCGAGACGCGTTGATATATTTTTTATAGAAGAGTTATTACTTACTAATAACTGTTTTAACCAAAGACATCTAAGTTTTAGGTGACACCAAAGGCACTTAGTATCTATAATTCATTAACGTTGTATTAAAGAAATCTGCCGGGTGAGACACTAAATCAATTAAATGGTAAGAAATATATAGCAGATTATGGTTCACACTGCTTTTCAGTCACCACGGACAGTAAGACTAGAGCAATGCCTTACAAAAAAAAGGTGTTGCCTCAATATTATGACTATACTGGGCATAAATTGAAATTAAGGTACTTCTTTCCTTATATATTTAGCTACAATCATCAACTTACATAACGTACCTGTTCTACATTTTTTTTATTGCTTATGGTTGCAAACGAACATGCAGCACACCTGATGGTAAGTGTTAATGCCGCCCATGGATCTTCGCAATACCAAGAGTATAGCTATGCCGTTGCATACCAATACAAACTTCAAACCCACCCAGTTGGGCTTCCGGCTCTCTCGCTCACAGAACGAAGCACAATAGTACGTTGCCATTACTCAGATGACGATCTTTTGTGAGAGCGTGGTACTACCACGAACGGACCGGCCCGCGGCTGTAGACAAAAAACTGTCAACAGCTTGGTCTGACTACTTTTAAAGCATGACCCATTGTTGTACTTTTTTAACCCCATCGCCCCTGCGTGACCGCTCTTAGTATAGAAAGAGGTTAAATTTTGTTCAAGCGTAGTATTTTTTAAGACTCCTCCCTCTCTGAACAGATCACGTCGTATGGTATATTTGTTTATACACATGTCATAATGGCGTAATAAATTGTATATATGTATAACATTATAGATCATCAACGTATAGAGCATTTTATAAAATGCTCTATACATATATATACTCTATATATATATATATATATGTTAATTTTTCAGAGGCACGATATTTTTTGCGTTGACTACAGAGACCATTATCCGTGTGGTGACGAAGTATGAATGCAATTCACTACCCCCTATCTTGTCCGTGGGTGATCGTAAGACGAAAGGATATAAAGCGCATGTAACATCTGTACCAGAGAAGGAAAACTCGAAACAAAGGGCTATTACTAACACGTCTGACCAGCGTGTTATAGTAGGTCAATTTCGCTCCCATTACGGAGGAGGCTCGAGTCCAACACATATATATATACTGAGATGATGATGACTACAGAGAACACATTAAAGCCACCTCAATTCCAAGAAGCCCGAGTCAAGCGGTTTTTAACGCCGAAGAATTATATATATAGCCTTTTGATAAACGAACAAAGAATATATCTAATTCTAAAGAAAATGATTTCACTAATTTGAAAGTGAATATTACACATCATTTAATGGATTTTATCACCATTTTGTTTGATTTTACAATGAAGGATCACGAAACGAGATCACTGGACTGACAGTTAGTCACAATTGTTAAAAAGTTTTCGAAACTTCGAGAAACTTGAAACCACAAACAAATGAATGAAACGAAAACTGTAAATTGGTTTTATTTTTAAATATATCACGGCATTTCAATTTTGTTTCGTTGACAATTCGAATATTTAAAGCATTGATTATTTCGGAAGAATTTATATTGTTGCTACTCATATTAAATAAGGAATATATTATGGTACATACATACATACATACATACTTATCATCACGCCATATCCCTTGCAGGGTAGGCCGAGAGAACAGAGTGCCAGAGAACTCTATCCTTGCATACTTCACTCGCTTCCTCAACATTCATAATTCTCTTCATACACGCTCGCCGGTTTCGGAGACTCTTGACTCCACCTTCCTTCAGTACATAACCGATCTGGTCTAGGTAGGTGAGTCTCGGTCTCCCCCAGTACCTACATCCTTCCACTTTCGCATTGTATATCTTCTTAACCAGACGTTCGTTCGGCATTCTTTCCACATGTCCGAATCATCGGAGCATTCCCTTTCGCATCTTTACACCAATACTCTCTTTCATACCTACTCGCTCTCTTACGTCGTCGTTACGAATGCGGTCGGTCAGCCTAACTCCACAGATTTTCCGTAGAGATCGCATTTCATTATGGTATATACCAATAAAATATTTTACTATAGCTAACTAACAGCTTATAATTAAATTATAAACGTGTATAAGTTTACGAGTGATTTGTATAATTAATTATCATAATAATAACGAACATAAGCCGTAAAGTCGTCACATACACGATTTACAAGAATTTTACTCACGCCGATCCGCGCTGGCCCAAGTATTCATTGTTTTTTTTAACTCTCGGAGCTTTTACTATCAACGAGATATCGGGTCGTTACATGTATTTAGATACAGAGAAATGCAAATTACAGTCTGAGATTCGTAAAAATCGGCTAAGAGACCATCAGGGCAGTGAGCAGCAAGTGTTCATCTTGGAAACTTATATAAACTACCATCGTCAAATAGCGCGGTCTTTTGGCGATATGGACGGTATATAAATATCGTCCTTCTTAAACGAAGAACACTCACTCTTCTGCTAAGTACTAGCAGAAGAGTGTACTACGCTACGAAAGTAAAAATGATAGTTGTAAATACAAGCATCATTGAACATCGAAATCTGTATGGTACGAATGCAAAAATACAATTCACCACCACCCATTTTGCCCGTGGTTATTATAAAAGAAGACTAAGGGATATAGGAGGAAAACTCAAAATAAAACACTATGCCTAACTATTGTGGTAGTAGGTCAATTTTCGTCCTATTGAGGAGGACACCCGAGCCCAGCAGTCAGTGGTATATGAGAGAGATAAGGTTTATAGAAAACTATGCGACATACATATATAACTATATAGATATTGTATATGTATAGTTTTAATATCATTATATGCTTTCAGATTATCACTTGAACATCAGTGTCCTTGGCAGAATGCTAAACTACATTGGAAATTGTTATAGGATGTAAAAAACGATAAAATATATAAAAATATTCTAGGGTAATATCCGGCAATTATCAATTTTCACCCTCTGGTTGTGTAAATTAAGCCTGTGAAGCGGGTTGAACGACTAATTACCGCCAAGCCGAAACTGTTAAAGCTAGAAAAATTAAATTTTGAAGCACGTTTCTATTTATGACATAGAGATTCAATATGAAAGGATTTTATGAATTCCGCCCCTAAAGGGGTGTAACAAAGCGGCAAAGTGTGTACGGGGAGAAAATTTCTTTATCGATTCTTTTCAAATTACGTACAAATATTCTTCGGTCAAAATAAATAAACACGTGTTTCTCTCTCCCTCTACAACAACCCCGCACCAGTGCCGTTGTGGCAACCAGTGCCGGCGTGAGAGCTCACATGATACACATAGTAGACAGCAATAGGTTCTTGCCTAATGGTTTAAGATACAGGTTAAGTTTAGCTTCAAAAATGTTCACTCTCTAACTCAAATAATAAATCATATCTAACGAGTTCTCTGCTGGTGAAACAAAACAGTCAAATAAAGGGTGGCGATAATTATTTTTTATCCCATGGTCATACCGTAAATAGTATATTATTGGCAATATAATTTGTAGAATGAATAGAACTTTGAACCACCTTTTTCTTTAGTGACCGGCTATGGTATATAGACACACGCGCGCTGTACACGTACATCTACGTTGTGCGGGCGGGCCACCGCAACCGAGTATCATCTCGAGTCGAAGCCGGACGGTAGAGCGTGTCAACCTAGAGTATTTTCTCTCGGACCCACCCTATTGCCTAATTCCGTTAGACAACTAACTCGCAGAAGGCGGCGACCGCATCCCAGTTTCTGACGCTGTTGATTATCGTCCTAGCGACAAACCTTCAACACCTTGCATTGCTTTTTCTATTTAACTCTGTCAGAGATGACTTCTGCGTGGACGAAGTCGCGGGCAAAAGCTAGTTTAAAATAAAATTGACATTCCGATTTTTGATGTTTACGCGAGTATTGAAATAAAATTATTTGTACGGATTCTATCGCGTTTGTATTTAATCTTTGATTAACCAGCACTTCAAACACTTTACAGTGTTCATGGTCACAGAAGAACTGAGTCCTATTTATGGTCACGGTAGGACTCAGACCTCAGAGAAAGAATCTGTAACAATAGTTTTATTTCAAAAACTATTGACACAATTCTCAGAAATATAAGTCAAAATATAAATAATAACTGCATCTGTAATCGGTCGACATGACTGTCTCCCCGGGCTGGCACCTATCGCCAAGGTCCCAGGTGACCGCCACTCGTCTATTAATACTTCATATGTACGCTCAATGGTCGATTTATAGCCTTCATTACCGCGTTTAACGTTAGAAAAATTGCACATACGCTTCAGCTGATTATTTTTATACGTAACATTTTTAGGATTATGCGAGTAGCGAGGTTTGTTAATATTGCTTGAACTAAAATAGATAAAAGTTTATGAATACCAACAGACTAAATTTTATTAATAAATTAACATTTAATACCATTAAATATCAATTGGATTAAAATATACTACAAAATAATAATATTGGTATTTATAATATCATTATCGTTTGGTGACGGAGTCAGAATACAATTCACCACTCCCTATCTTACCCGTGGGTGATCGTAAGAGACGACTAAGGGATATAAAATGCATATAGCATCTATGCAAGAAAAGGAAAACTCAAAACAAAACAAAACCTTATATCAATACGTCTGACCAGCGTGGTATAGTAGGTCCATTTCCCTCTCGTACGGAGGAGGCTCGAGCCCAACAGTGGGACATATATGAGCTGAGATGAGATGATGATGAAGATTATTAAAGTTTTGTTATAAATAGGCTCTTTACGACGGGAAAAGGTAAGTCTTACCTAAATTAGAAAATGAACAAGAATTGTATATAAAATATTATCACTACAAAGTATTCTAATAACTCATTAAAATGCCGTATACATAAGTAATAAAAAAATATCCCAACTAACGTGCCTTGATCACAGATGTTCAAGATATATTAATTTTATTACTTACTGATCGCATTAAATTAACCATAATTTTAATGATCAATCAAATAAAGTTTTGACATTATAATATAATAAATAACATGGTTTATGGCTTCATCAAATATTTTAAAGTGGAACATCGTTGTTCATTATTTTATACAATTCTGTCACATAAATAGTACGACATTTTTGTGCTAAGGAAAGGAGATTTGTCTGCAAAGTTTGATTTGATTGCTGTGTGGTAGCGGCTACGAATACTACCAATCTTTACTATGCGTAAAAGACGACTAAGACCCTTTAACGACCTGGACCAACTCTATCTGATGCCGTATGGTCAACAATTAGATTCCCAAGGAGGGTTGACGTCTGGCGCCTGCCATAAAACTATTGCCAATAGCTTTTACAATATGTACTATGAAAGAAGAGTATATATTGTATCGATGCTCGATAGATATTGTATCGATCGACGCCATTACCAAGTAATTGGGTTATCCCAATTACTCTAATCGATATAATCACCAGCATTCGCCTACTCTTATGAGTAGGAGAATGATGGTGATTATATTGATTTTTACTTGGAAAAAAATTTATATTACATTGTACTGCTGAGACGGAGTGCCATAAGGTTTTCTTCGAGTACGCTTTTTCTTATAGTAATGATAACTTTTTGCTTATTTCATTTTTATGACCACCACAGAAAATGAAGAAATGGTGATAAATTCTTTTTAAGTCTTTTTGTCCATCAAAATTCTTTGTCATTTATTTAGGATCATCTTGCCTGAGTAAGTATTACTCTTCTCTATGGGGTCAGCCTTTATCATCATGTGTCGCCAGGTCAATATGTGTCTCCTCATCTCTGGTGAAATATATATGTGTGATTGTGTGTTCTCACGAAAATATGGCCATACAAAAATCGGAAAAAAATTAACTTCACTGTGCAGTGAAATCTGGTGGTGATGAGAATGGATCATGTTAAAAATATTTAGATAACCTTCAAATTTAGACCTATTTTGGACCAAATCTTGAAAAGTCAAATGAAATGGATGTTGTATAGTTATGAGACGAGTACTAAAATTACATAACAAGATTGGTTTTAGAAAAAGAAAAGTACAAGAACTAGAAGATGTTTTTTAATAGATTTCTTCTTCATCATGAGACGAGTACTAAAATTACATAACAAGATTGGTTTTAGAAAAAGAAAACTACAAGAACTAGAAGATGTTTTTTAATAGATTTCTTCTTCATCTTCTAGTTCTTGTAGTTTTCTTTTTCTAAAACCAATCTTGTTATGTAATTTTAGTACTCGTCTCATAACAATACAACATCCATTTCATTTGACTTTTCAAGATATGGTCCAAAATAGGTCAACATTTGAAGGTTATCTAAATATTTTTAACATGATCCATTCTCATCACCACCAGATTTCACTGCACAGTGAAGTTAATTTTTTCCCGATTTTTGTATGGCTAGTAATCTTGCCATACGTTATACTCGTAGCTGCCAATACTGCGGCTTTTACGCTCTATTTCTGCTACGGCTATTTGCGCTATAACCAGATAAAAAACATCCTATTATCGTACGTACATCACAACGATCAATTCTCTACATTTCATCTACCAGTGTCACGCATTGACTGAGTAATATTATTGAGTGAGTGATATTATTATCTATTATAATACCACTATTAATGATGGAGGTATTTTGGAATGCTAGACTTGCTTTAATCATTATAGGAAAAGCTCATTGATCCTGTGTGAGTGCTTTTTTTTTTGTAGACTATGGGCTATGGCTTATGGCCCGGACACAGCTCGCCCGCACCGTCCAGGGCGACGGAAGCGCAGCGCGTGGCCCCATAACCCACCGTATTCCCTCCCTATCGCTATTGGGCCGGCCACTGGTACCGCTTCTTTCCATTCCGTGGCTACTGTGTGAGTGCTACTGAAGTTCCAGTACATGTACTCAATTTATTCACTCTTTGCTCTAACCGGCATTTTCCACAAATTATCTCCATGTCTCAGATCTTTGGATCGTCTATAGACTAGAGATTTTCGTTGATCAAGAGTCATAAAGGAGATCTTTTGGGAGTGGACAATGAATACGTATTGATTGCGGGTTTGTTAAGAGACTGAACAGTAAGAAGTTTTAAGCTGATGGACATCTACTTTAATCTCAAACTCATCACTCCACCCAGCCGGACTACGCGCTCTTGTAAATGTTCTTAAAGAGGGTTATTAGATTATTCTGGGATGATTTATATTTGTAGTGATTGCCAAATGAGTTCTCTCAGCAAGGGCCAAATAGATTCTCCGTATGTACGAATACTATATAAAGAAATGGCTTGTTATCTTTAAAGCCCTCTATCCAAATACTGATTGAGTCAATTTAAAAGGTAGAAAAGACCGTACTGGTTTTCAATGACCTCTGTGATTTGGATTAACCATTTATTGATTATCCTTTCTCATATTATTAAGACATACAAGGTAAGTTTAATAGCAATTACTTTAGGTCTAGATTTATCCATAATTTTATTTTTAGAGAATAAGAAGAATACAAGGTTTCTCTCCACTCATATGTCGTTACGTCCATTAGACCCTTTAGCTTTGTTAAATTTTTACACTGTTTATATTACATTTTCATTTTAGAGAAAATATGGTTAGAAATTGACTACTATATAGTACAATTTCCCATAGGTCATGGGAATTTTAGAAGTAAATTATTCTATTTTAAACTAGTAGTTTCACCATTTTGTCAATGTTCCTGTTTTTTGAATAAACAGCTCATCACATCCTCTGGGAATGCAGTCTCTGACAAAACGAGCGCAATCTTATGTTTGAGAGTCTGCGGCTCATGTCTGGAGTAGTATATTATACGGACCCTGTAGCAACTTGAGAAAATTAAAATTGCCGTGTGTGCCGGCGCTTCTGCCATACCTACTATTGTAATCAAACTTAAGGCTCACTTATAAGCCCCATAAGCTCTGCCATATCCGTGGTGCTGTACTGCTACGTTTCACGTATCAGTACATCCTCTTATCTATTGGCCTATTAGTCAATTTTGCTTCATGTTTCCCGCTTTGCATAGGAGAGAGGTGGAATATTTCAAGTCCTGTTTTTCTTTTCTAATTAAATTTGTCGCGGGTCCCAAGATAATTAAAAGCGATTCTCGAGACTTTCTGAGGATTAAACCTCAGTGTTTTTTTACGGAGATCATTGTGGATCCTGGCTTACAGGAGCTACAGCGGTGGGATTAGTCCCAATTAAAAAATTACACCTACATCTCTCATTCTGTTTTAGAGTTCTGCTAGGATGTCACTAAAGCATATTAAACGAGAACATCCTTCTAATTTTAATCTAAAATTAATATCACTGTAATTTCTTAAATACATGTCAGACCAGGCATATTCATCTCATCATCATCTCAGCTCATATATATCCCACTGTTAAGCTCGAGCCTCCTCCATAATGGGAGGGTAATTGACCTACTATACCACGCTGATCAGACGTGTTGGTATAGGTTTTGTTGCGACTTTTCGTTCTCTCACATAGATAATATATGCGTTTTATATCCCTTAGTCGTCTCGTACGATCACCCACAAGTAAGATAGGGGGTGGTAATTGTATTCTTACTCTGTCACCACACGAACAGACCATGGGCATAGTGTCAATATTTAATTTAATGAAAAGTGCCTAAGTGAATTGAACAGTGAAACAAGCTGGTAACGTAAAAGTATTTATAAAAGAACGCAAACACCTACGATGGCATATCATAAATATGACGCAAAATGTTTAGTTAAGACTAATGGGATATTAAGTTCTACAACACAAGTGGAATTGGAAGTCCGGAATTTACCTGTTTGTACGACAAAGTAACGAAGTTGAAGGAATATGTTTATTATTGAAATAAAAAATATTCTTACAGATTTTATCGCGTTTGTATATATTATAATATACGACTGCACTGATGGCGTAGCGGTTAAGATACTTACCGTGCCAAGTGTTAAGGATTCGATTCTCACACAGGACGCTACTTGTGTGATTCATAAATTTTTGTTCTGAGACTGAGGGTGATTTGTGTCCCTTAATTATATGTTTGTAAAGTCCCCCGGTAATACAAGAATTATTTTCGTAATCGGCGCTCTTCTCGCACCACTCCGTCCGGGGCGACAGAGGGGCGTAAGCACGCATACCCGTAACCCACCCACGAACCTCGCCTACGTCGTTGGACCGGCCACTGGAGCAGCGTGAACTTGTCGTCAGTGGCCGGCCCGATGGAATACCCCCTGAGAGGTACCCTCTCCTTGAGCGACGTCCCCCCCCCCAGGGCGGACGCCGTTCTCTCCTCGCACGGGTTTTTGTAACCTTTAAAGAAAATCCGGCGAATCGAACACTTTTTGACTTTGATAGTCATACGATGAGATCACCGTGATTGCCGTAATCAGAGATTGACGTGTGGTGACAGAATACACATACATACATACATATCATCACGCCATATCCTATGCAGGGTAGGCAGAGAGAACAGAGTGCCAGAGAACTCTATCTCTGCATACTTCACTCGCTTCCTCAACATTCATAATTCTCTTCATACACGCTCGCCGATTTCGGAGACTCTTGACTCCACCTTCCTTCAGTACATGACCGATCTGGTCTAGGTAGGTTAGTCTCGGTCTCCCTCGGTACCTACATGCTTCCACTTTCGCATTGTATATCTTCTTAACCAGCCGTTCGTTCAGCATTCTTTCCACATGTCCGAACCATCGGAGCATTCCCTTTCGCATCTTTACACCAATACTCTCTTTCATACCTACTCGCTCTCTTAAGTCGTCGTTACGAATGCGGTCGGTCAGCCTAACTCCACAGATTTTCCGCAGAGATCGCATTTCGACCGCATTAATTTTACTTTTATACTCTTTTCTGCATACCCAACTCTCGCTTCCATACAGTAATGTTGGGACAAGCACTGCGTTATGTATTGCTACACGTGCCTTCTGGCTGAGGTGGTGGATGCCGAGAAGTTGCCCCAACGCTCCGTTCACTCTATTGCCCGCATTCACTCTTCGCTCTATATCAGTGGTGTACCTTCCATCTCGGCTAAACCCACATTCAAGATATACAAATTCATCCACTTGCTCTAGTACATCATTACCTATTGTTACTCTTACATCTGTTCTGGTTTCATCTCTTTCAAAGACCATTATTTTGGTTTTGCTCACATTCACGCGTAGACCCCTTTTCTTACAATCTTCTGTCATTGTGTCGACTAGGGTCTGCAGGTCAGTCGCTGACTGTGCCAGCAGGACTGCATTATCTGCATAAAGCAGAGCAGAGACCACTGAGTCGCCCATCTGGACTCCCACATTCATATCGTTCAACCTTTGGAGACATTTATGCAGATATATGATAAACAGCCTGGCTGACAGAACGCACCCCTGCTTAACGCCGATATTGACGTCAAACCAAGGCGACATTCCATCATCCAGCCGCACACAGGCTTTACAGCCCATGTAACTGGACTGCACAGCCTGTAGCAGTTTACCGTTAATACCATACTCCGGTAAAATGTCCCAAAGTTCCTTTCGTACAACCGTGTCAAATGCTCTCTCCAGATCCACAAAACTGCAGAAAACCCTCTGAACTAGAGCCAGATGCTTCTCCACAATGTTGCGCAGAGAGAACACTTGATCCATGCATCCCCTTCCACTCCTGAAACCTCCTTGTGTCTCACACAGTAAACCATCGGACACCATCCTCATTCTCCTGCCAATAATTTTACCATACACTTTTGCTGCCAAACTGGTCAAGCTTATGGCTCTGCAATTTGCGCAGTCATAACGTGAACCCTTGTTTTTAAACAAAGGCACGATGACTGCGCTATTCCAGTCCCCGGGAACCATTCCCGAGCTCCAACATAAATTGAGGAGCAACAGGAACGCCTCCCAGACACAGGAGCCACCAAGCTTGATCAGGCAGACACCATATCAATGCCCGCTGCCTTACCATTTTTCAAACTTCTTATCGCCCATTCAACTTCATCCATACTGATGCCATCGGAGGACGCCGTTGTCGAATGTTGATCTACTAAACCACATGCAACACCGGCGCCAACCGTAGCATCCGCATACATATCGCCAAAATATTCACTCCATCGGCTTAACACGTCTTGTGTTTGTGTAAGAATGTCTCCACCTTTAGACCTTATTTTATTCATTCTGAAGGCTGACCAACCACCCCGAGACTTCTTCACCTCCCTCCAAAAGAGTTTGGTGTTGCCCTCGAAGTTTTTAGTCAGCCTATCTTCTGCACTCATACTTGCTCTATCACATTTCTCTTTCACTAAGGCCTTGGTGTCATTCTTACATTGCCGATATATTTCTTTCTTCTGTTCAGTCATACTGTCATTCAGATTCAAAGAAGAGACATAGTCCAGCCACGCTTTCTTCTTTTGCTCTACGGAAGCTGCCACTTCCGCATCCCACCATGCATCACCATTTGTTTTTCTATGCTTCTTTGAACTTCCAAATACTTCTTTCACTGTCTCTACCATACTCTCTTTCAATACTCTCCAGCATTCTTCAATGTCCGATTACGACTGGCTTGCCATCGTCAGCCGTTCTTGGACACCCTCTGCATACTTTTCTCTTACACACTCCTCTTGCAACCTTTATTCTTTCAAGCCCTCCGAAGTGGACACGCTCTCGCCAGTGCCTCCACTTTCTGAACAGACCACTAAATCTCGCAATAACGAGATAGTGGTCCGTATCGACTGTGAGGCCCCTGTAGGCTCTTGCGTCCAATATTTTGCTTCGGAGGCGACTGTCTACCAAAATTAAATCTATTATACTTTTCTGTTCATTCCTTCTCCATGTATACATATGGATGTCATTATGTTGGAAAAATGTGTTTGACACAATAAGGTTTCTCTCCATGTATATATCCGCTATGAGCCTACCTGCGTCGTTCACTCTCTTATCACCAAATGGACCAAGTACGTCCTCATAGTCGAGACGCTTGGTCCCCACCCATCCGTTCAAATCTCCGCATACAATCACGCGTTCACTGGTTTCTGCCATATCCAGAACTTCCCTAACATTGTCCCAAAACTTCTCTAGGTCTGATGCCACCGAGGGTCCTACGGGAGCATATGCTACAACCATGAATACCTTGGTGACACCTAGTTTTATACGGACACAAAGAAGTCTGGGATCATATATTCCGTAATCCTTCACACCTAAGGCCAAGCGAGAGGAAAACAGCACTTCTAACCCTATGCTGGCTCGATCGCTCTGTGGTACACCAGACCACAGAGCCATCCCGCCACCAGGAAGATCGCAGGCGTCGCTGCCCCTTCGCTTGGTCTCTGTTACACAGAGCACGTCTAGCTGTTTGTCCGCCATGACGGATATCAGCTCGTGCAACTTACCTTCCACACAACCTCTTACATTCCACGTGCCCACCCGGCACTCTGCTCTCCTCGACTCGCCTGACTGGGCAAGGCGTGATGGGTGGCGGCCCCCATCGCCGCAACTGCCGATGTTCGTACCGACGGGGGCGGGTCGGTACGCGTCGCCTCCGGGGGACGCCCTAACCCGCATTGCGGTACGCATATCGAGCCGGATTAGCAGTCTAATTAGACTGGCAGGGGACGCAAACGAGCACGCTCCGGACTATGCCCACTAATGGTGACAGAATAAGAATACAATTCACCACTATTGGACCCGTGAGTGATCGTAAGAGGCGACTAAGGGATATAAAACGCATATAACATCTATGCAAGAGAAGCAAAATCCCAAACTAAACCCGATACTAACACGTTTGATCAGCGTGATATAATAGGTCAATTGCCTTTTCATTATGTAGGAGGCTCGAGGCCAACAGTGGCACATATGAGCTGAGACGATGGTGAGATCTTAGACAGAAAAGTGTGATAAAAGTAAAAAAAAGTTAGTTCGCCTTCATATAAATATGTAATACTCGCGTAAACATCAGAATTCATTATGAATATATGATTCTTTATAACATTAAAGTGATTGATGGCCACTAAAATCAATAAACCTACTAATATACATCAATTGGTTGTGTTATTTGATCGTTTCGCTTAATAATCAGTAGACGTACATAAATAATAGTTAGTGAATACTATTCGACGATAATGGATTGAGATTGAAAAAAAAAACAACTGTAACTTGCTGTATTTGCGACGCGGGATTAAGCTATTTTTTTAGAGACAGGCCATGGTTATGGTGCATAAACTTTTCTATTACCATATGCACGCACTACTGGTACCCGGTCTCTGTCTCCGGTGGCCGATGAACGCCATCTTTTTTTGGGGACAGGCTATGCTGTGTTCACATCCCGCCCCTATCGATCTGGGGTGCCAGAAGGGACGGCGTACGACCACGAAACTGTCGTACATGTACCTCTTAAACGCTGTGTGGGTGGGTGACCGGTACCTAGTTCTTGTCAACGGTGGCCCCGTTGAACGCCATCTACAATAAAATTTACAAATTATACATACATACATACATACATATCATCACGCCATATCCCTTGCAGGGTAGGCAGAGAGAACAGAGTGCCAGAGAACTCTATCTCTGCATACTTCACTCGCTTCCTCAACATTCATAATTCTCTTCATACACGCTCGCCGGTTTCGGAGACTCTTGACTCCACCTTCCTTCAGTACCTGACCGATCTGGTCTAGGTAGGTTAGTCTCGGTCTCCCTCGGTACCTACATCCTTCCACTTTCGCATTGTATATCTTCTTAACCAGACGTTCGTTCGGAAATTAACAACAAAACAAATTATACCTACTCTAAAAAGAAAACTGTACTGTCAATGAATTATAGCTTACAAATCCGCACAACTGGATGCACGGTTCTCATCGCTAAGCCCACAGGACGTGAAGACCATTAATCGGTAAAGAACCTTCTAATTGCACCAACTGTATTCCAGACCCTTCAGGTTGCTATAACAATCACTCAATACATAGCCCTCTGGATAGCTGAAGGCTTTGCGATATGAACCATAACATTCCAAAGTCAGGTTGTGGTAACACAAGCGGAGAGCGGAGTCCTTAGGACCCAACTGTATAGAACTTCCTCAGATTTATACTTACAAATAATCACTCGCAAAGTTCTCAGGTTGCGATAATTGGTACATTATTGCAGCGGCCAGCAAAAGAGGCATTGATGGACGATCGTGTAAATGTAGGTCGAGGCGTACCCGAGGCACATATACGTAATACCGTCAATTCCTAGTTGTGTCCAAGGCTTGTATAGCGTTTTTCTCAAACAATGCGCCGAAATTAAAACTAAGTAGTACTAAGTAGAACTGTAAACATACGAACAACGAACAACATTTTTCACTTGCTATATGGTTGATTTGTTTTTTTTTTTCATTATCAAAAAGGTTTCTTATTCAAGCTAGTTCGAAATTTAAATAAAACTCTGATAAGTTGCCTATTTATAGTTGTACATATATACATACATATGATCATGCCATATCCCTTGCAGGGTAGGCAGAGAGAACAGAGTGCCAGAGAACTCTACCCTTGCATACTTCACTCGCTTCTTCAACCTTCATAATTCTCTTCATACACGCTCGCCGGTTTCGGAGACTCTTGACTCCACCTTCCTACGTGACCAATCTGGTCTAGGTAGGTGAGTTTTGGTCTCCCCCGGTACCTACATCCTTCCACTTTCGCATTGTATATCTTCTTAACCAGACGTTCGTTCGGCATTCTTTCCACATGTCCGAACCATCGGAGCATTCCCTTTCGCATCTTTACACCAATACTCTCTTTCATACCTACTCGCTCTCTTACGTCGTCGTTGCGAATGCGTTCGGTCAGCCTAACTCCACAGATTTTCCGTAGAGATCGCATTTCGACCGCATTAATTTTGCTTTCATGCTCTTTTCTGCATACAGTGCATACCCAACTCTCGCTTCCATATAGTAATGTTGGGACAAGCACAGCGTTATGTATTGCTATACGTGCCTATTATTAAAATTAATAAAACCGGACAAGTGCGAGTCCACTTTAAAAGAAAATATTTTGATGGATTTATTTTTTCTTTAACCGATTATTAATTGTCTGTGGACAATATGAAAAAATCGTTATGCACGGCACTTAGCCAAGTGGGCGGTACCCATCAATGATGTAATTACCTTCAGAACATTTTGATCGGTAAGAAATAGAAAACTTCTTGGGGGTGAACTGTCAAAACGGGCCTTTTATTTTGTGATTACTATAGTTACCATATGTTGAAGTATCAAATCGTTCCATTTTTAAAATACATGACAGATATGGATTTTCATACATTTTTTGCCGGCCGCTATTTGGTCAGTACAGCAATTTCAATTTATCTCGAAGAAGGTTGTCAAAATAATGCTCAATTTTCCAAGCATGTTTGAGAAATAATTTTTGTTATACCTATAGCTTTGTGGATACTCTAATGTACATCGCAGAGCTATCAGCTTGCCTAAAATAAATCATTCCATCCTTGAATTTGAAAAACCGGCTCTCCATTTATTAATTTTAATTTTCTTGAACTTTAATAAATGCACCTGTAAAACATACTATATGACACGTGTTTCTGTGTGCTTATGTGCGTGCGTCCGTAGAGCGTGCGTGCAGACTTGTTTATGAGTGTATGGGTGACTATGTACATATTTGTACATGTGTGTGAGTCCCTTTGAGCTTTGAATATTGGTGAGAGTATTAATGAAACAACATTTATGGTATATTTATAAAACCCGATTACGAGCGAAAAATGATTGTCACAAGTGGGATTCGAACCCACACCTATTGGCAATCTGTCCCAATCGTGCTGCCACTTACACCACCGTGAACTATTGTAGGACAGTCAATTCTCGCATCGTATTATATTTACGTCTTTAATGAGACGTGTGCCATCTACCCGACAATGTTTACACATTGTATAGGCTTAATACTTCAAACTTTGTAGTTAGAATTGTATATGTATATGGCAAAGATGACACAACCCTGTTATTCAAATTACTGAAATTTAGCATTTAATATGCTTGATTATTTATAAAAAACGGATTACGAGCGAAAAATGATTGTCACAAGTGGGATTCGAAACCACACCTATTGATAATTCGTTCCAATCGTGCTGCCACTTACACTACCGTGAACTATTGTAGGACATTCAATTCTCGCATCGTATTATATTTTCGTTTTTAAAGGATACGTGTGCCAATCTTCCTGACATTGTTTACACATTGTACAGATTTAATACTCTAACTTTGCAGTTAGAACTGTATTAAACGATGACACGACCCTGTTATTCAAATTACTGAAATTTAGCATTTAATATGCTTGATTATTTATAAAAATCCGATTACGAGCGAAAAATGATTGTCACTCATGGGATTCGAACCCACAGCTATTGGGAATCCATTCTAATCGTGCCACCACTTACACCAGCGTGAGCTGTCGTATGACATTCAATTATCGGCTCGTATTATATTTTCATCTTTAATGGAGACTTGTGCTATCTACCCGATATTGTCTATCTAAGAGTATGTTGGTACAACAGGACATTGATTCGATAAAGATGAAGATGATGAGTATAGAGATTTTGCCGTGATTATCGTAGAAAATCCCGTAATACCCTCTAAGAGAACGAACGCTCGAAATAAACTAAAGATCAGTACAGTAATAGAAATCAAATCTAGGATATTTGCCGATCGCTAGTTGGGCCGCAATGCTACTTGTAAAGTCAATCAACGAGCTGGTAAAAATAAGAAGCATTTTAACACAGTATCAAGTGTATCAACGAATCACTCACGCGTCGCAATCATAAATAATTTGCAGCTTTATTGGGGATAATACCATCGATTGATTCGTGTGTGTGTGTATATACAGTTTTGACATGCCATTATAACACATTACTTTGCATTATGATCAAAGTTAACCGACAATTTGTTTCAATCACACCGGATCGAGTTTTCAAATAAAAGTCAAGCTGTACCAACATGTGTTGTGAAGGAAAACATCCATTAACTCTGTATTGGGCACAAACTTCCCGCTGGACAGCGTATTGCGGTAAAAATAAAACAATGTAAGCTTTCAGGAATAGCCACGGTCGGAAATAGCGAATTCGGACGGTGACGTGTCCTTGGTAGCGGCTGAGACACGAAGCCCGAAATATGTCATTAGCGGACCGTCATGTCGCTGGGGAATGTTGTTGCATATACATATGTAGATACTACAGTTTTTATATATAGTTATAGTGATATATAAATATAGAAACTAAATCTGTAGGACGGTAGATCTTGAATATTCCATGTTTAGGTCAAACTCATAAAGTAGTTACATTATTGGCGCAAAATTAATAATTAGATACTATTTAAATACATAGTAACAGTTGTATGCGACGAAAATATACAGAAAGTCAATGAATTAATTTAAAAAAAGTGACTTTATCACTTGTATTTATGGACTAAGAATATAATTCGTCGACCCTATTCGTCTTCTCGGAGGGAGTCGTAAATGGTGATTAGAGGATGTAAGCAGATAATATCATTAGAACTGACACAAGATAAGGAAAATATATTATATCAGCGTTCTAGAGAAGTGATTCTGTGTATTGGGACGTATATGGAATGAGGAAGATTGACCAATGCCACCTAAAAAGAGAGCGATATTCTAGGTTGAAACAAGAAGTTACGATATTTGATGATACTCAATCATTATAACGGCCTTTATAGGTGTTTGTGAAAGTCTGGACAGAGGGTTTAACGCACTAACAAGGTCACCGGACAGGGATTTCGTAAATGTTCTAGAATTTTTTTCATAGTAGATTTAGACGTGCCAGTTTTCTAATAATGATTTTCTTCAACGAAATTTTCCTACAATGGAAAAATTCGGCTGCTATACCACAAATATGAACAAGTTATGTTTCATAAAATACCCGCAGAAAAGGAAGGCTCCTATTATTAAACCATTATTGGTCAGCCATTAATTTTATTAACATTGATAAATATTTGAATTGCTAAAATCTGAAAAACTGCATGAAAAAAAACTCATTTAAATATCAATGCATTGTGATTGGGGTTCATTTATATTAAACGTATGTCGCGATTCACATCCAATTCACGTCAGCTTTGTGAAGCTAACACTGTACCACCTGCTCTCCATATATATCAAAACTTGTCGTAACACTCTGTGCGTATCGCTCACTTCATTTCATGTTCATTGTTTGGCAACGGCGCGACGCGGAAAATATATACGCCAACATCTTCTTAAATTGATGGGATTCGCGTTGATTGCTGATTTTGTACGTTAAAATTAGCAAATATACGCGTGAGATTATTGGGATGCAATATTGATTTGTGCCATCAATTATTGCTGCGCATGTTCAATATCATAATCTGAATATTAGACCAGCCTATCGTTTGACATAAATTCAATGTTAGACATAAGTCTAGGGAGACTTATACTTATGTTCAGATGAGATTAACCTTATAATCTAATCACGCTGTTCAGGCGGGTAGGTGATTGCAGTTGATAAGTTTCCCAGGTAGGTAAGTGCTACTGTGCATTCGCCTGATCCCTTAGAAGGTTTTAAGGAATATTTAGTAGTAGGTTTTATTAAAGTCTATTATAAAATTATTATGTACGTTGTAGTTTATATCATATAGGTAGAACTGAAGTTGCAGAAGAATGTCTTAGCTAAATTAACTATTAATATAAATATAACTATTGTTGATTAATATAACACAATCCCATTAAATAATTATTAATGGTTAATAATAGCATAATTTAAAAGAATAAATTATATTAAAAAATTAAAACATTGATTGCTATAATTCTTAAATTTTTAAATTTCTATACAAATATTTTTGGGTAGTTGATGATGAGCCTTTTAGGGCCACGTAACCTACCGTAATACCCCATTACGATCATTGAGCTGGCTACCAGCATCCATTCTTTGACATCCATGACAAAATCTCATACGTAAGTACATCGTAGTTATTTTTTTTACATGTAAAATAATTCAAATATTTAAAAGACGTATGCGACCCTGGCCTTTGCCAAGGCGGCGGCCTAGTAGTAGGAATTAGGAAATGCGTAGATGGAGCCAGTGGGTGTCATCTAACGGTTGCGTGATCGAAACAAATATAAATCAGTGGCAGATCGTCCGGCCGCTGTCACTGGCAGCTGCGAGCTTCGAAACAACTGCCTCAATAAGGTTTCATTTGAAAAAAAATTAAAAAGCTTCTATATTTTCATTAGATTTTTTTCTGTCGAAAATCTTTAATTTATGTGAAGAGAAATGTTAATTTATTTTGGGATTCTTAATGATTAAATCTATTTTACATATCTTCAATTTGTAATAATTATACTAGCCAAAATAATTAGATAGTTATGTTGAACGAAATTATGGCGGCTAATATAATTTCATTAAATTAAATTATCACATCTATTAAATAAATTCTATTTGTCAAAATCTTTTTTTTTATGCAAGTAATCCTTTTCACAGGTTCAAGAGACAAGTTCAATCTATTTTAACACACACAAATGTTGGATCTATTCTATGTTAATCTTAGTGGTTAGCAAAGTTATATTTAGTTGTTGAGATATTTTTAGCAAGACAAGAAAAATAAGTTTAGTGTTTATAAAACATAGCTCTGTTCTATTTTTATTTTTGCTACTGAAATATCAATTTTATTTCATACTAAAACTTACTATTGGCGGTATATATTCTTTTAAATCATAAAAGCTAGTATTCTTGGCGTTATGGATCTGTATATCTTGTCTATATGTTGACGTTTTAATTAATTGATTTGATATGTAAACTATAATTTAATCAAAATACAATGTTAGTACATACATACATACATATCATCACGTCATATCCCTTGCAGGGTAGGTAGAGAGAACAGAGTGCCAGAGAACTCTATCCTTGCATACTTCACTCGCTTCCTCAACATTCATAATTCTCTTCATACACGCAATGTTAGTCTAGTAGCATATATCTTTTGAATTGATTATTACTTATTTTAAATTATATTACCTATAAATTTCATTATTTAGACGAATATTGTTATTTTTAGCCACATTATTTGTTATTAGTAAGAGGACGTCCATTAATCACGTGATCTTCTTTTTAGAATTTTTAACACCCCCTCCACCTTGGTGATACGAGGTGAGGTTTAAGACTATGAACCTCCCTCCCCCACCAACATCACGTGAATTTTTAATACCTACAAATAAGTAGCCCATAGCTTATTATATTCTCGGTTTTTTGCTTTTTTATACTTCGCAAAAAAAAACCTTTATACAAATCACCTACTTTAAACTTCGTTCGTTGCCTGGCAACAGCAAGTCAAATTCACACTTTTCAGTTTAGTTTCAGTTTCACGCCGCTTTTCAGTTTAGAAATCGCAGCGTTTGACGAAAAAATAAATACATGTGATATCTTACTATACCTCCCCACCCCCTTGTGATATTTCGGGCTTTTTTTCAAACCCCTTCCCCCTCTTTCAAACCTCACGTGATTAATGATGGACGGCCCCTAATGTGTAGTATTTTTCCATTTAAACAATATGTTTATCGTCATCTCGCTTTATATAGCTACGGCTGGGCTCCAGCCTCTTCCAGAACAAGAGGGAAATTCATATATTATACTACGCTGGGCAGACGGGATGGTACAGGGTTATTTTAAGTTTTTATTCTCTTACGTAGATGACATATATTATATACCTGAGCCGTTCATTGCTATAGTGTTATGAATGCTCCACGCTGCATGGCGGCTGAAAGAATACAATTTGTAACAAACCCTCCATTAATTTCCCATGGGAGTTGTAATAGCTGCGTTATCACCAGGTGGATGGGCAGAAGCACACTTGTGAGAAACTTATAACTATTTATCAAGCGTGGCGATTATAAAATTATCTTCCATTGTGGAAATCAATGTAGAATACTGGACGTCTAGCTGGACACGGATCCTGAAGCATGTATCTTGATCAAGGTGTGCCTTGAATCTACCAAAAAAAAAAACGAAAAAAATAATGTCTCGAAAATACTATTTTAATATACCTAGAGATATTGATGACTGATCAGAAGATCAGAGAGATCTATAATATAATTTCAAAAATATACATACATACATACATATCATCACGCCATATCCCTTGCAGGGTAGGCAGAGAGAACAGAGTGCCAGAGAACTCTATCTCTGCATACTTCACTCGCTTCCTCAACATTCATAATTCTCTTCATACACGCTCACCGGTTTCGGAGACTCTTGACTCCACCTTCCTTCAGTACATGACCGATCTGGTCTAGGTAGGTCAGTCTCGGTCTCCCTCGGTACCTACATCCTTCCACTTTCGCATTGTATATCTTCTTAAGCATTCTTCGCATTGTATATCTCTCAAAAATATAATCAATATATCTTTAATTATTTAGGATATAGTATCTTTAATATCTTCAATTATTTCATTAATCATAGTAATAAAAATTGTTAATAAAATGTTGATTATTAACTCATATTCTTAAGGAATGACTTCAAAGCAAACTCCTACATATTTATTATACCTAGATGAATATTTTCAGTTGAGTGAACTGTTATGACAAGAATAGAAATATTTCTAGATCACAAACATTTATTTTATACGTCAATAAAACAATACGATATTGCATCGTCAATGCAATAAAAATCAGCCTCAGCAATCTGCTATATCGGAGAGCATGGCAGCCCACGCGCTGATTAAATGAAAATATACTCGACGGTGCCAGCTGCCAAAGAAATTAAATAGAGTAGATTTTTCAGTTGGGCAGACATCCGATGAACAATGGGTCTCGGCTACAAGGTAAGGACAGTTGTGACGTGGCGCGTGCCAGTCCGCAGTACTAGCGTATAATCAACAAATCAATACATATAAATAAAATTAAAGTGTCTGTTTGTAATTCCAAATTAACAGCTTTTCACTAAATGCATACTAAAGTATATACTGCACTTACCTAAAAAAATCTATTTTTAAAATTTTTGCTAATGTCTAAATCGGCTGATAGGTGATATTATAAAAAGTCACTTAGGCTACTTTTAATTTCCAAAAAAAAAAGAAATAGAATTCCGTAATAACAAAATTAAAAACCATTAAAAGACGCCGAATGCGCGACTGAAGCCTGGAGAAGGACATAGGTTATCTTTTTATCAACCATGCGGGCGAAAGCTGTATATGTGCAAACGCATTTCTCATCACCGTTTACTTATTAAGCAGTAAATTATTATTTCTATAAGAACTCTACATTATAGGCAAACTGATGGAGATTTTTAAGCCAAATTTCATGATAACACGTCACAGTATGAATATATAATAAATATATCAATCCACCATCACAAATTTGCGTTTAGACTCCTAATATTAGTGTGATTGCTACGTAGTTCGTTATAAGTTTAGCTAAACGAACGTCTTTTGTCAAATACGTTTAGCTGTTTATAGCGTATTATGAACGTACATTAAAAGTTTACGGATATTTGAATGATGAAAATCTTGTTGGCTTTTAACTTAAAATTATTTCAAGTATTAAGTATTTGCCAGAAAAATATTAAAAAACGTCCATTGAACAACTAGTAACTAATCAATTTAGTCTAAAGGGTTAGCAGTCAGAAGAATGAAGATTCGTTTGGATGATTTTTTTACGGGAAATAGATTCTAAAGTAACGAATTGAAGAACAAACTTCCACTAGGTAAACCGATGAGACAGTAAAGTGTAGGAAACTATTAAACGAAGACGGCGTAAGACTGCAATATGCCGTTATCAGAAGTAAAAATATTTTCAGTAGTGGTCAAAACGAGCTAATGAATTGTTGAATCAAAACATTCAGAAGGCCAATCCAGTATAACATTGATTTATTTGCTGATGAAATGATATAATATTCTAACTAAACATGAAGATGACTGAAATAAGAAAATTGCATAAGAACAATTTATAAAATTTATGATAGAAATAAATATCAGAAAGAATACAAAAGTTTACATTTATGATGACATTGACTTTAAAGCGGCTTTATTTATGAGTATATTATTGACGAATCGATATGAATATTTGTAAGAAGTATTGATTGATAGACATGTGTTTAATTAATGTACACATAATAACAAAGTGTTAGCATCACGTAATACTTCGTAGTACGTCTGACGTACTGCAATATTGATGCTAGTACTATTTTGAATTCAGTGTAGAACATTTTTTGATTCAAAAACAATACTGGCTTTTTTAAAAAATATAACAGAAAGAATATATGATGATTGTGTTTTTTTTTAATAGTATTATCTTTTGTTCCAATGGAGTGTGTTTGATTTTGCTTAAAACATCTTGAGTTTTTATTAAATTTTAGGTCAATTCAACTGTTAATGAAATACAGTTTGTCAGTAATCAGAGTTTTTGAAGTATATAGTTTACGTCATTCAACGACGTCATTCAACAGCTGAGAAACTTTAGATTTCCAGACTTCTTACGTAAAATTTAGTACCTATATAACTCACCAATGAAATTTTAATCCATATTACTAAGTTACACATTATCTATATCCTCGATAATCTGGAATACTGTAATGTTGACAGTCCCACGTGTTTTACATGCTACAGTAGCGTGAAAATGATCTATTCTTTCCTTTATTTGTTTTTATAGAGTCTATTACGAGTTATTCCGTAATACTAATGTATGTTTAATTAAAGTGGGAAGAAATCAATTTCAACTATTTTTATTCTATGTTTGTTTTGGTGGTAGATAAGGAAACAGACCATCTAATAGTAAATGGTGACTACTGCTCACGGATATTTGCAACACTATAGACAACCAGGTCGGTGTCTACCATAAAACATTGAAATTCAGGCTATCTCACTCACCGACCGAAACGAGGTAGCAAATTACCGTTTTTCAATCCTAGATTTTTGCGAGAGTGTAGTACTACCCCAGATGAGGAAGTTATTTATAGCTCCAGATAGAAAAAAGTGAAGCGTGACTCTGTCACTTGAGCAGCGGTTAGGTTCTGCAGGAATGCAATCATTTAATTTCTCAGCGTGGTAATTACTACAATTTTTTAAGAATACAATGTGAAATCCTTTAGCAATGAGTAGTAAAATAAGACTAAAGGACACCGGGTTAATGGGCAACAGCATTTTTTTGAGGGACTTATAAAATCAACTGCAATTAACAACGGCTACCACCAAATTTTAACGTCTCTGCGTGTCAGGTCTAAGTCTAATCGGTTGGCGTTGATACGCCTGTGGATTGATGGATTAAGCTGATTGAAATTACTTATCGCAATTAAACAGGTACAAATTTTAATTACTTTCTTTGTTAGCCCATGTTAGTTATACGTATCTGTCTAATATCATCATCATCCTACTCTTGTCAAAATTATTTGGACTCGGCGTAATATGTAGGTACTCTACTTCCATCGTACATATTGCATAAGTTTTGGCAATGGTTTTATGACCAGTCGCCTATTTGACGTAAACGTAATTTGGGAATGTAATTGTTGGTCAGATCAAATCGCTTGGAATTTACCCAGTTCAATGTAAAGCTTTTAATTGTTAGTCTGTATAAAAGTCCCTAATAATAAATAAAGAGAAAAAAGAAAAAAAAAGGAAATAAATAGAAAAAGAATCATCTTTTACAGCACCTACGAGGTATGTAAGGGTTGACAGTACCTATTCGTAGCCGCCATTACAAAACATGTTCGTTTCCATCAACGGCACCTATTTTTTTTTTTAAAGTAACGCCTAGCGCAATTTAACCATGTGCTGATAAAGTGAGAACAATACCATGTTTTCCCTTCCTATGGGTAAGAAAGTAGTGAAAATAAACTATAGGAATTTGCGTAAGTGGAAATGAGTGGTGGAGAGAACTCGAAACTTCAAGATCAAATGTGATAGAATTTTCTTTACTATTGACTAGCGTCGATTTTTTTTTTATTGCTTATAGTGGCAAACGAGCAAGCAGCACACCTTATGGTAAGTGTCACTGCGCCCATGGGCCTTTGCAATAACAAGGGTATAGCTTAGGCCGCTGCTTATCAATAAAATCTCCAAACCCACCCAGTTGGGCTTCCGGCTCTCTCACTCATCGAACGAAGCGCAATAGCACATTGCCATTACTCAGACGTTGATCTTCTGCGAGAGTGTGATACTACTCCGCAGAAGTGGCTCTAGCACATGTAGCGCCCGGGTGCAATCAATAACCTGGCGCCCTCTTGTATCAGAATGCTTGAACAAAATGGAATAGGTTGATACTAACAAGAAGTTCGACTAAACTCCGAACCTCGCTGGAATGCATTGTTAAATGCTTAGTCTTGTTGTTTTGACACGAAACCCAAGTAAACGCGATCAGATTATAAAGTTACAGTGAACATGGCGACAAAGCAACCTACCCAAACTTGTTTAATAATGCAGCCATTACGTTTATAAATGGTTAGGCACTCGCTGCGTACGGTGCTCCCGCTCCGTGCGGAGCGTTACAGTGGAGACTCTATGTGTCCCGAGCAGCTCTTGGCGCCCCCTAACACCTGGCGCCCGGGTGCACCGCACCCTCTGCACTATAGGTAAAGCTTCTCCTGTTACCCCGGAAGGACCAGCCCGCGGCTGTAGACAGAAAACTGTCAACAGCGTGGTCCTACCACTATTATATTATATTTCCAAATTCATCAGTTTAGTCTTATGTATAAAACATCGAGTGAACTTTGTAACTACGCTGCAATATAAATAAATACACATTACAAACTATATAAATTGCTTTTGTGTAAATTACAATGTTTTCAACGATTTGTACCCAAAATTTACTATGTATAGTATAATTTATTATTATTTCAGACATTATTTGCCAAAACAAAATGTATACTAGCTAGACAATGTTATTACTATGTAAATTTTATTAGATGATCCTTCTGTATGACTACGCGTAGGTAGGTATATCATTATTTCTTAAAGAATTAAGCTTCAACAGCCAGATAAAATTACTTGCAAAATGCAAATTTTCCACGCAAATTTTATCATCATCATTTCAGTTAATATACTTCGTATTTCTGAGCTCAAGCGTCCTTCACTCATTATCACTCTCCTACTCTTATACCAATTACTAGGGGTCGATACAATATGTATTCTTCTTTCATAGTACATATTGTAATAGTTATTAGCAATAGTTTTATGACCGGCTGCCTGCCAGACGTCAACCCTCCTTGGTAATGTAATTATTGACCAAACGGCATTGGCCTAGGTCGTTATAAGGCTCTTATTCGTCTTTTACGACATCCACGAGTAAAGTAAGGGTTGTTTGTATTCTTAGCCGCTACCACACAGCTGTCAAGCGTCCTCCATTATAGGAGGAAAATTGACCTCTTACACCACGCTGGTCAGACAGGTTAGAATAGAGTTTCATTTCGAGTTTTCCACCTCTTGCTGTTATATACATATAATCCCTTAGCCGTCTTTTACTTTATCTACGAGTAGGATAGGCGTTACTTCGTCACAACATGGCAAATTAATGTGTAATGAATTGCCTGCAATATAATAAGATATAGCCTCGTTGGTCTATTAGCATAAATAGAGTATTGTGAAGAGCTCTTGGTTCGAATTCTAAGTTGATCAAATATAATACAAGAGTAACATTGAATGCGATGGCCTAATATTCTTTTTAAAACACCTACTTGATTTGTTAGCGACGATTGATCAACGCAAAATGGAAATTATGAAACACTACATTTGTTTGAGCTTTTTTGTTTTGCTACATTTTTGGGTTGTAAACAAGTATCTATTATAGAATTAATTGATAAAAAAATGAGAAATTTGAAGCAAAATCTGAATAGTTTAGTTCAAGCTAAATTAATTTTTTTTTTCATTAGTCATAGTGGCAAAAGAGCAAGCAGCACACTTGATGGTAAGTTTTACTAAAGCTCTTAGACATTTGCAATACCAGGGTACAGCTGGGCCACTGACTACCAACCAAAATTAACACAGAAAGTTAGCCTCCCGGCTTTCTCTCTCCCTTGAACGATGCGCAAAAGCACATTGCCACTATTCATACGTTGATTTTCTGTAAGTGTGGTACTACTACGGGCGGACTGGCCCGCGGCTGCAGAGATAAAACTGTTAAGTATGGTGCTATCACTATAAAATACTTGTTGAATATATAGGTATAGTCATTAATTCATGTATAGTCTCATTTATTTAGCATTATTATTACTATTTTTTACACGTCAAGACATCCATAGTATACGTCAAGACGTCCGTAGTATACGTCAAGACGTCCGTAGTATACGTCAAGACGTCCGTAATATACGTCAAGACGTCCGTAGTATATGTCAAGACGTCCGTAGTATACGTCAAGTCGTCCGTAGTATACGTCAAGACGTCCGTAGTATATGCCAAGACGTCCGTAGTATACGTCAAGTCGTCCGTAGTATACGACAAGACGTCCGTAGTATTCGCCAAGACGTCTGTGATATACGCCCGCCCTCTAGTTTTCACATAATAAGTGACTGATATGGTTTTAAATCAACTTTTGATAATAAGAATAGAATGCAGAGTATAGGTGGAAGTGGAAAAAACTTAATAATGAACGAATTTAATTTGACTATGTGACAAAGATTTAAAACGGCCTTCCATGCCCTTAGCACTAAGCATCGTATTTTTAAAGACACCTCTCTTCTATGAACTAGTCACGTAATTTGGGAACGCTTGCTTAATAAAAAGAAATAGATATAAAAAAAGAATATCAACATGATAATCACGTTGATATTTCTACGACAAATTATTTAAATCCAAGAAATTTGCACATACCGTAATTTCCTCAAACCAAAAATAAGCTAGTTGGATGCTGTAATGAGTTAATTTCCAGGAAGTTTGTCGGTAGTGTTGCTCGTCGTGTTATACAAGTAAGATGTAAATCAACATAAATCACGCATGTCAAAATGTTTGCCCGTCTTATTCCGGGCGCCGACATCGGTCCAGGAGCCGTTAGGCAGGCTGCACGCTTTATTGTGTAAGCAACCTAACTCATACGTTGTTTGTCTAGCTACCGAGTTATAATCTTTTTCTAAACATTACCGCTACTGTTGTTTATAACGGAAATTTTATATTTATGTTAAATTTGAGAGAAACCGTACCTTTAATCGCTAATCATAGCTTATTTTTTTTTGACCAGTGCATTTTAGTTGATGTGGATACATCCATCAATCAGTCTATCAACTTCAAATATATAATTTACTAAGGAGAGCTCCTAACTATTCTCATTATAATTCTTCAGCAAATTTGCGACACCCAAAAGAATATAAGCATGGCGACCATTGCTTGTTTTATTAATCTGACACGGAGAACATTTAATATAATCCTTCTTCGATTACATATTTATATTATCAATATATTTTCCGTGTGGTGACGGAGTAAGAATACTATTCACCACCCCATATCTTACCCGTGGGTGATCGTACGAGACGACTAGGGGCTTTAAAACGCATATAGCATCTGTGCGAGAGAAGGAAAACTCGGAACTAAACCCTATACCATCACGTCTGAACAGCGTGGTGTAGCGGGTTAGTTTCCCTCCCTTTACGGAGGAGGCCCGAGCCCAACAGTGGGACATTTATAGGCTGTGATGATGATCCCAACATAAATTTACAGTATTATTTAATCGTGCAGTTCGTGTAGAGCATCCTCACGGGCCTGTCCTGGGTTGCATTCCAATATATTATAATTCTTTCTGTGATCCACAAATCTTTGTTACCAGTCTGGCTGTAATTTCTATCCGATAATAGTAGGTACGTCTGTAAAATCCCTCGTGATTCAATCATTCTTTATCAAGTATGGGTCGTTGTCTTATTAAGACACAGTAGGTAGCTATATAATGCCGTTTCGGGTAAGCTCGTCTTTTAATTAACAAAATATTTGTGTGTTCCATTCGAATTTAAATTATTATCATTGCCCCATGATATCTTATTATAATTTGTACGAAATCTTAATTAATGTAAAGGGTTGCAGAAGACAAAAAAAATAATATCCTAAGCGGCGTATATATTACATTAGTTTTAGCCCGCAGCTTCGCCCGTATAAAAAAATATACAAATTTAAACTATTATCCAAAAGGAATACATTACCGGCATAAAAATATTCTAAGTTTTAATTTATTAGGAAATGATCTATCTATGTACCAATTTTTATTCAAATCTGTTCAACTGTTGAACGTTACGTGTGATTGAGTAACAAATATCCGAATATCTTCACCAACTTTTTCATTTGGTACAGAACTATACAAGATAAACCTTATTGTTACCCTTGGTTCCAATCCTTAAATTTAGATAGATCTACTCTAGTTAATGCCTTGAGACTTCGATCTGGTCACATTCCATTAAACAAGTTTGCATATCTTATGAAAAAGGTTTCATCACCAAATTGTTCGAAGTGTGGTGTTATTGAGGATGTGCAGCATGTTATAATGGAATGTGATCGGAATCAACAGTTAAGATCACATTTATTTGAAACGTATAATAATATTTATTTATATAATGTGGGTAGTTGTAACAGTGTTCTATCTCAACCAAATTCTAAATTTGCTAAAGTTTTATATAAGTTGGTAAGGTATTATTTAAAGGTCAGATCGGACGAGGATAGTTTGTAAGATTAATTCTGAACTATACTTATTGTATTATATTATACTATTGTAGTATTCCATGTACTTACGGAATTTACAGGGACGACATGGTCGCTTCCTTATGTGTACCAAGTCCTTAATAAAGATAAAAAAAAAAAAAAAAAAAAAAAAAACTTTTTCATTTGTAATATTAGTAGGATACCAATAAAAATATGTTCTTTCGTCATGGTCTTACGTTATAATGTATAGTATATGTATTCTTCCGAGTTAAGTGTTCCAAGTTAATTGGTACTCGTATTCTTCCAAGTAAACTTTTTAATGAAAGCGAAACTATTGATATTTCCATTTATGTTTTATCTCTATTTGATTGCATACATGGCGGACTGATCCCAGGATGAGGTTGTGAGTTGAACTTCTCGCTAGAATAATTCTTTATGCGATACTCAAATAATTGTTTTCAGTCGAGATGCGACTTGTATGTCTGTCAAACGAATGTTTGTCAAGTCCACCACGATAAAATTATTTTCCTTAATGCGAAATGTTGTTTTATTATAAAAAAGGGCTGTCTGTAAAATGATAGGGTAATCGAATATATAACAAAGTATTTTTTTGTTAAATAACGCATTAGCATAAGTTATATTAACAATTTACGGTTAGATGGAGGGAGCTAACGTTTTTCTAACGAGTTCTATGAGTACATACTCTAAGTTTAAATTTTGGGTTAAGTACCTCTAAACCTTAAGTGAATACAGATGATAATCTAGGGTAGGTATTAACTAACTAACTAACTAAACAATGAGTTCTTGTTAAATGAAAAATATAAATACAGTTTTGATCAAAATAGTATGTTGTGGTTTTAAATTATATTCATTATTTTAGTGTTTTATTATTTTCAATGAGAGTATATGTTATATAATGTGGATAGTGTTTAAGTGTACTGAATATAAAATAACATTGCGTCACCTGAGATTTTATTTCTACCAAAAATTTCATAGAAAATTCTCGCTAAAAAGTGCCATCGCGTTATTGAATGCAACGATTTGACGTATTAAACTAAATGCAAAATCAACTACAAAACCAAGTTTATTATTATTATATATTTAAAAATGTATAGCATACATCGCCCTACCTGCGTCTGATGCCGTCCTAGCAGAGGCTGCGGGTGACGTCCAGGGAATAGTGAGATTCTGACCGCGTGAGGGCGACGTCCTGACAGCAGGGCAGGGCGTCGACGGGGGATGGTACCCGTAAGGCTACCCCGCTGGGCTGGCCACGGATGTCAAGGAAGCAGTAACAGTGGCCGGCCCAATGGCGATGGGGAGGGAGTACGTTAGGTTATGTGTTTTTTCATTAGACTAAATATACCCCCCATATTTGGTCTCACGAAAAAACGGAAATTGGTTACAGGTCACTTCATCTCATCTCATTTCTTCTCAGCCCAAATATGTCTCATTGTTGGGCTGGCGCCTCCTCCATAATGGAAGGGTAATTGACCTACTATACCACGCTGGTCAGACGTGTTGGTATAGGGTTTTGTTTCGAGTTTTCCTTCTCTCGCATAGATGTTATATGCGTTTTATATCCCTTAGTCATCTCGTACGATCACCCACTGGTAAGATAGGAGGTGGTGAATTGTATTCTTTATCCGTCACCACACGGAAAACACACAAGTTTTTCACATTCACATTTTATTGAATTATAGGCCCGCAGGCTCAAGTATTAATAATATGAATATTCCTATAATGTGACTACGTAAAAAAAATTGTCCAATATATAGTTCATACAGCGTTAAGTGTTAATACGATAGTAATACGTCTGTCTTGCATTCATAATAAACTGTTATGAAGTATTTTTACATGTTTGCCGAATAATAACATAAAACTTTAAACATTGTGTAGGTATTTAATGAATGTTTAGTCTATACACTGAGTGAAGTAGAAGTGTTACAAGATGATCTTATTTAACTCACAATTTGTACTGATATTAAACGATGCTACGACTTACCAAACTCCTTTGATACGAACTAATAGACATAAACATTCATTTTATTTAAATTGTACGTGTTAAGAGCCGTTTTATTAGTCAGATAAACATTATATTTCATCTTTTAAGTGTTACTACATACGTATCTTTTAATAAACATAAAAAAATATCACAGTTCACATATGTCCCACTGCTAAAGCCTCCTACACACTAGGAGGGAAATTGACCTACTACACTAACACTACGCTGGTCAGACTTAAGGGTTTTATTTCGAATATTCCTTCTCTTGCATAGATGTTATATGCATATTTTATCCCTTAGTCGTCTTTTACGATCACCCACGGGAAAGTTAGGCGTGGTGAATTATAATCTTACCCACGGTAAAAATATATGATAATTTATGTGTTTTGCAATATCATTAGTTTTATTATGTAATTTAGTTTATATAAACAAATTGATAATAAAATACTAATAAATGATTCAAATATTTATTTTATAAGGTTACTTATAAATTAAGAAACTAACTAAAGTGTACATTTTGTAATCACATATACACCACCTTAATAATTTGAGGTAGATCAATATTAAGTTATTATCTTATATACTAAGAAACTAATATCTGGACTAATTAACAACAGCCATACATATGAGCTAATTCCGTATCTGAGGGTTTCCAATTTAATTGTAAGCTATTTATCGCTTTTTCCGATGTATTATTGCACGCTTTTTGTTCGAATACACAGATTGCCTTAACATTCATTCACGAACATTGTTATATGTCTAACAAATGTAGGAGATACCTTCTTCGTCTTCTTTTTATGTATTGGCAATCAGCTACTTATACGAGCCATACTGCCAGTGTTGAGTTATAATTATCTTCAAGTTTTAAGTGTCTTCAGATTAGTAATTGTACGCCAGTAAGTCAAATTGTAGCCATCAACATTGCTATGGCCACACTATTAATGGTATCTTGTGGGAATTTTGATGGAAAACGAAAATGTAAAGCACTTTTATATGATATTCACTACATCCCAACACTTTCATCGCATCACATTACATAAAATGACATCAAAGTTATCTATTATATAACGTTAAAACACTAAGATATCGAATATAATACAAGAGCACTACAGGGCGTTTTAGATTCCCGCCAGAGTCTCTAAGGAAACCTATACGTCAGACATTAAATTATTAACAATGTTGGTACAGCACTGAAATTTACGGCTTTCACTACAAGAAATGTCTGTGTCTTCTTTACCATAGTAATATGTGTCTCAATCAGAGGAGCGGACCAAAGGCATGACTGACACAGATGGCGTAGTGGTTAAGATACCGACCTTCCGTGCCAGTGCCGTGGGTTCGATTCCCACGCAGGACAATACTTTATGCGATCCACAAAGTATTGTTCTGAGTCTGGGTGTAATTTGTCTGCGTTAATTGCATGTTTGTAAAGTCCCCCGCGATGCAAGGATTATTTTCCTTAGTGCAGGAAGGTGGCTTTAAAAAAAAAAAAAGAAAAAAAAAAAAAAAAAAAGAAAGGCCCGTGACATTCTCTTACATTCATCATTCTCCTACTTTTATCACAATTACTTGGGGTCGATGCAATATGTACTCTTCTTTCATAGTACATATTGTAAAAGTTATTGGCAATAGTTTTATGACCGGCCGCCTGCCAGACTTCAACCCTCCTAGGGAATGTAATTGTTGACCAAACGGCACCAGATAGAGTTGGCTCAGGTTGTTATAAGGCTCTTAGTCGTCTTTTACGACATCGACGAGAAAAGTAAGGGTTGGTAATATTCGTAGCCGCTACCACACAGCAATTTTTACATTATAATTAGAATATTATTTCTATAGGCAATTAGCCTACTATGCCATAAGGTAAGCATAGAGTATTGTTTCCCAGTGATGTCATCTGATCTATTCTTGAATCGATTCTTACGATATCCACAGGAAAAAAAGGGGTAGCGATGATTAATTTTTACTCTGTCACAAAATTATGTCACTACCATGAGCTTAACAATATCTGTTATCCATTTTTTACCACTTCAATGAGCAAATAAAGCATGGTGCTATATTATATTATTAACATGTTAGTTGTAGATTTGTTGGTAAAGAAATCTTGGTGACAGTTAACTAGAAGTTGAATTGTTAAAAATTCTTTAACTCTTGACTTGTATGTAAGAATAGGGAATACGCGTGTTTTATAAAACGATAAAGCAATGTAAGCAGTTAGGCTGCAGAAGTAATAAGAACTAAGGTTCAGCCAACCCGTTTGGATAACAGAGTATAATAATACTCTTATAGTGTTGCCCAAATGCAAGAACAGGACTTGCAACAAGAATCTCGCAATTGTTACAACTCTCGCTGTTAGAATAACACAAAGTATTTGTTTTATGCACACGCCATAAATATAAAAAACAAATAACTAAATTAATGAAATTCCATTTATCTAGCGGCACTAACTGTCTAACTATCTATAATTAGGTATATACAACTTACCGGGAGAGGCGCTATAATCACATCTATCTATTATGAGACTGTTTAAAATAACATTAAATTATTTGCCCCGTATACTGGTATTAAGAATACAAAGTTTTGACAACCCTTCCTTTGCCCAAGGAGTCGTAAAATGCTGTCTTAGGGAGCATTGCCAGACTCTTGCAGCAAGTCTTGGTCTTGCATTTGGGCAACACTATTTTTATACCATTATTGAAGAATGTATATAAACTGCATAGAAGAAATCATTATTGTGGCGTAGTTTTTTGAATCAACGGAAAATTTAAGTTTTTATTATTTTTTTTTTATATTAATTTTAATATCTAATATATTATTATTTTATAATAGGCCTCTAATGCTTTTGTGAATGAAAAATAGTACTACGCTTCCAGTTAGTAACGCACTGCTCCTGAAACAAAGATAAACATAAGACTAAACTTTTGGTGGAGATAGCTTGAATTTTATGCATGTTAAGTAATACGGTAAAGTTCATATAAAAATGTTATTATTATACGATCAATAATAGTTTCAAGGCACAAAATATTTTTAAATGATTTTTAATGATAATATTGACTGCACAGATGGCGTAGTGGTTAAGATACCGACCGTCAGTGCCAGTGGTTAGTTAATGCCAGTAAGGGTTAGATTCCCACACAGAATACTTTGCGATTCATACTGTTGTTCTGAGTCTGGGTGTAATTTGTCTTTGCTAATTGCATGTTTGTAAAATCCCCCGCACTACAAAGATTATTTCCTTAGTGTGAGGTATATATATATATATTAAAATATAAATTATTGTTTACTTCCGCTTGGTAAAGCGATTAGAAGGAATTTTTAACACATGTAGCCAGCAGTGATAAGTATGGTAATCATTTTTCATTCACTAATGAGTGTTTAAAAAAATTGAATTTAAATATAGCCTCATTATAAATATAAAGATTTTCCGTGTGGTGACGGAGTAAGAATACAGTTCACTATCCCCTTTCTTATCCGTGGGTACCGTAAAAGACGATTAAGGGATATAATATGTCATCTGTGCCATAGAAGGAAAATTCGGAAATAAAACCCTATACCAACACGTCTGACCAGCGCGGTATAGTAGGTCAATTTCCCTCCCATCATAGAGAAGGCCCGAGCCCAACATTGGGACATATGTGGGCTGAGATAATGATGAAAAAAGATGGGCATGTTTCTGATGTACTAATATAAAGATAAACGATAAAAAATCATGATATTGACTGCATAGTGTGGTATATTAAGTTAATTTCTATTCTATTATGGAGGAGGTTCGAGTCCAACAGTGGGACGTACCTATATGAGCTGATGTGATGATAATGATGTGTGTTTGTTCATGTATACATATTATTTAGGAGAGTTTGAATTTGTGGTCTTACAATGCAAGCAAAGATTTTTATTAATCTCACAGGCTTCACGGCTTTCATTCAGGTCTTCACGACAATAAGTACAAGCATCAAAGCTAAATACATTTTGTTTGTACCACGGCAGTTTTCAAAAAGACGACCTAAGATTCGACTTCTGCACTTTAGAGTCAACAGAAGCTTGTTTATGCCGTTAAAACTAACGAGGCTATCAACTGCTATCGACTCTTGATTACTACCGCTGCTTCTACTAATCATCTTTAATAAGCGAATGTGCGTCACATCGAGTTCATTAAAATATCGCATCATCGTCTAACGTCACTTAACGAGTCTAATTTAATATGATGTATAGATGTTTAGCATGAAAATCTAAATATACATACATTAAAGAATCATTATTCTCCTACTCTTATCCAAATTACTTGGAGTCGATACAATATGTACTCTTCTTTCATAGTACATATTGTAAAAGTTATTGGCAATAGTTTTATGACCAGCCGCATGCCAGACGTCAACCCTACTTGGGAATGTAATTGTTTACCAAACGGCATCAGATGGAGTTGGCCCAGGTCGTTATAAGGCTCTTAGTCGTCTTTTACGACATCTGCGAGTAAAGTAAGGGTTGATAGTATTCGCAGCCGCAACCACACAGCATTAAAGAATATGTAAAGAGCATACATTAAAGAATATGAGTTCCATACGAATTTTAATCGTTTTCCCATCCCTTTGGCGGCACTCTAAAGCTCTAGCAAATCTAATGAGTTATATCAGATTTAATTCAATAAATTGTCGCCTAATCGATTGAGTACGAATGTGATTTTTCTTCTTTGTTTGTTAAGGTTTCAAGCCTTAATTACTCATCCCATTATCTTAATACTTCACGAACTCTATGTGAGAAATAACGAATAGGTTATAGAGTATCTTTCATCCCGTAAAGTACTGTTCCCAAGGGATATTAAAATAGATTGACAAAATATGGCATATATATATATTATGGCTATGGTATGTATTCATATACACGAGAAGAATTCAAAATACCACAGCAAAAAACTAAATTAAACCCCTGTAAAAACAAGTTTCAGCCAATATCACAAGAATGCTTTACTGCTATATTATTAAAATTGTAAGTACCGCTTTGTATTATTAAATTGGTTCTGTGGTATTTATTTCCTTCATTTTCCTAAGTACTATTGGTGTTAGGTAAGAATCTATTATAAGTTACTGAAATTTAGCATTTAATATGCTTAATTATTTATAAAAACCCGATTACGAAACGAAAAATGACATGTCACAAGCGGGATTCGAACCCGCACCTATTGGGAGTCCGGCACAATCGAGATTTGAATGTCCTACAATAGTTCACGGTGGTGTAAGTGGCAGCACGATTGGGACGAGAATTTTGGGATGTCTCTTGTCTATCTTTATTATCGAAATTTAAGCATTATGGCTGAGTCCGATATTTTATTAATTAATAAAGATGTTTCTATGCGACTTCAAAAACTATAGAGATTATTCCGAATTTGTATTAAAAGATTGTAAATTTTAAAATCAGGTCAATCAAATACTGATTGTATTTAAAAAAAAATATCCTTTATCTTAATCGATATACGTCCCACTATTTGGCATTAGCTATCTTTACAACGGGAGGAAAATCCACCAGATGGTTTGGCATAGAGTTGCATTACTAGTTGCCCTTTTCTTAAAGCATTTACATGAGAGGGAAAGGAAAGACTGTGATACATTGTTCTTACACTTTTTTTTTGGCAGGCCATAGTCTGGACCTACGCCGTCCATTCCGTCCGGGCGACGGAAGGGCGGCGCGAGGCCCACCGTATTCCCTCTCCATCGCACTTGGGCCGGCCACTGGTACCGCTTCCTTGACATCCGTGGCAATTATTCGTACAAATTGACTACAAGACACTATATTTTTTTTTTTAAATTACAAAGCTATAAAAGTTTGCTATAACCAGATTTTTTTTTCTGCTCCAGTTTTATTTACAACCGCATTTTATATATAACACACGAGTTTACATTCCCGTGCAATAAAATACCAATATGATTTATAATAAAAATACCGTCTGGTTAGTAAAAACGTTGCTAGGTTTATTCCATGTAGAATTAGTTGATTTCACTATGAAATATCAAAAGATCTCTGCAAATTAACCGGACGTAGCTAATATATCGAGGTGAGATTGGTAAAGGTTAAAATTTATACCATCATTAATTTATTCTTGAATGGGTAAGCAAAGGTTTAATACCGTTTTAGATGCTACGAACATCTATTATCATTTCTAATCATATTTATCCTACTAATGGGCTTAAGCCTCCTTCATAATAGGAGAGAAATTGACCTACTATTTTTTTACTACTTTGAGGTATATTTTGAATTTTTGTTCTCTTGTACAAATGTTATATGCATATCATATAGTAGTATGGTAATTTTTTACGATACCTATGTGCAAGATAGGCGGTGATGAAATGTATTCTTACTTCGTCACCAAACGGCAAAAATGAACATTACCAAAGCTTAAATTGTATGTCCTTGCAGTGACGAACATCACTCTCTAATTTCCGTAGAAGTCGTAAAAAACGGCTAAGAGCTAACTAGAAGAATAAGCAATATTGTTTTGGATACTTATAACACGAACTGCGATTGACAACCCATCGAGCGTGGCGATTATGGCATTTTCCTCTTTTAGGGAAGCCTACAGCTAACTGTGGACATCTATAAGCTAATGGATATGATATATTACTGTAAAACCGTGTAAGAGCTATATACCGACCTGGGCGAAACCACCTAGTGCTATTTTGGTCAACGATTGCATCCAAGGAGGATTGACGCTAGACAGGCGCCCGGCCGTAAATCTTAGTCAAACTTCTAAGCAGTGTGTACTGTTCTTCTTTCATTGGTGCTAGACAAAGAAAACATGCTGTATTGACCCGTATAGTGATGAAATAAGAATACAATGTGTCATCACATCACATTCTTATTTTTTTGCCGAAGGTGTCGTACAACTTGATTAACAGAATGGCTTCTCTCGTTTAGCTTTGGACCTTGACAAACGATTTTAGCCAGCCCTGCAACGTTTTTCCACTTGAGCGAATCACAACTACAGATGCTATTTGAAAACAAATTTCGTTCAATAACGAGATTCTTAGTTTTAATAATTGAAAATAAAAATCATTATATAAATGGTGACATATTTATAAAAGTTTAAAATAAATGACCTGTGCGAATAACATTAACGTAATTGAAATTGATTGTTGCGCGGAAATGTTCCATGCGCACATATTTATAAGGGAAATGAGTCATTTAAAAGTGAAAAATTAAAACAATAGCTTTGATCCCTTGAGAAGGGTAGGGTGTAAGGAGGCTACATGTAATTTTTAGTCCATCACGAAGTACTGGATTACTGCTTTTACGCCCAGTTGTAAGCTTTTTCCATGTGGTGACGTAAGAATACTATTCACCACCCCATATCTTACCCGTGGGTGATCGTACAAGACGACTAAGGGATATAAAACGCATATAATATCTATGCGAGAGAAGGAAAATTCGAAACAAAACCCTATACCAAGACGTATAACCAGCGTGGTATAAGTACGTCAATTGCCCTCCCATTGTGAAGGAGGCCCGAGCCCGACAGTGGGTCATTTACGGGCTGTGATGATGATGATGCAAGCTTTATACTTTTTTTTAAAGACAGTATCCTTCATTAAGTTTCTAATGTTTGTATTGGATGGGTTTTTATAAATATATAATTAAAGGACACAAATTACCAGCCCAGACTGAGAACAACAATCTATGGGTGTCAAGCAGAAATTGAACCTGCGCCACTTGAAACGATAGCTCAGTATCTTAACCACTACGCCATCTGTGCAATAGAGTATTGCGAATTTAAATAAGGCAAACTTCTTAGTCGTTTTGGCTTTGTCAAGAATTGAATACGAAGCAATAAGTTCGGCAGTCGAACATTCATCGAATGGATTAACGTAATAGTCTAAGATTCAATAACAATATACATACATATAAACCATCAATATAATAATTAAAACACAAAACATAAAAAAGGCAAGGACAAAAATCGGTGGACCAAAATTTTATTATAAAAAAAAATATTCAATAAAATTGGAACATTAATTTACTGTTGCTGCTTTGATTTTTGGTTTTTTGATTGAAGACATGTGAGCTACTATAACACTTTACGAAGAAACGTCTTAAATAGTTTTTATACGTTAAAGAAGATCTTTATTATTTTTTATTATAAATATGCATTATAAATCTAATAATAACGACTAGTTTTACATTTAAAATTGTATTTCGTGACGTTATTGCGTGGGTATAGTTCACAAAATAGAACATCTATGCATATAACAACGTCTTAAAGAAGAAATTTGTTAAAAAAATTTCGCGGCTGATTGCATTTGGAAGTAGTAGCTATAGCAACAGAGTTCTTTTATATTTCTTAATTCTTAAACTTTTCATGTTCGTTGATATATATATATATATGTCATCACTATTTGACATATTCTCATCTAAAATGGGCAAGATATTCATCATCATCACAGCCCATACGAGTTCTAGGGCTGGACTCAAGTATATATTGATAGCGGAATGGACCAACTACACCATGCCGGTCTGACGTCTTGGTATAGGGTTTTATTTAGTGTTTTCCCTCTCTTGCATAAATGCTGTCTGTATATCATGTCTTAGTCGTCTATTACGACACCTAGGGGCAAAAAGGGGGTCGTGAATTATATTCTTACTCTGTCACCACACGGCAAATAATAATATCCGAAAACAAAAGATATTAGTAGGGCAATTGAATTCATATTTTATTATGGAGAAGGCCCAAAGCGGGTAGTTAGATGAGTTGGTCTAGGAATTATAATTCGAAGCATTCTGTTTTTCTTAATGTTATCTGTTTGCCTACACCTCTTAGAAGAGTTACGATACTTGTGACAATGAAAGGGTTACCTGAATTGTATTCTTACTCTGTCACCACAAGGATTTTGAAAATTTTATTCTTTAGCTTTTCTATAGAAAGGTAATGTTAATTCAAATATATAATTTTCGATATCAATAATTCTGATCAAAAGCGATAGTAATTACCATATAGCCATCCTTCCAGCCGCTGAATGCTTATACTTGTTGAAAGCCGATATCTTATATTCTTTGCTGTCCTTGTAACGTTTCATTATTCTGTCAACGCTGTAATATAAGGCATGTAATTATGAAATTGGCAAGAATATATTTTTCTATATTTGCAGCTTTACCTTTTTATCTTTAAATAGTAGGTAGATACATACAAACACATATACACACGCAAACACACAAGCGCACACGCGTACTCAGGCACGCACAAACACAATACACTCAGACACATCTGTATCATTTTATTTTTTAAATGCTATGTAATCGACTCTTGACTCAGGGTCGTAGCATGATAGCATTTAATTTCAACTTACAATCTCTTTCGACCTAAGCAGCTTACTAGTAGCAATATACTTGATATGATGCAAAAAAATAGGCTATTATTTAATTACATTGTAAAATAAAAGAAAATATCAGTGTTTCTTCAATTTAAGAACTTCCGGGTATATACCGAGTGCTCTAACTGCGACACTGATGTGGCTTCGAGCTTGAATATTTTACTACGTATTAGAGGAGCGTTGAATAGAAATTGATTAACATTATTTAATACATAAATCAGTGCCAAATTATAAAAAATATTAAATTTTGAACTCGTACGTAGGCATAGGAACTTGGAATTCTTCGAAGAATCTTCTTACTTATAGTGTTATTCTTTGTTCTAATTTTAACTTTGGGTATAAATTATCCTTATTTAAATTCATATAACAGTTCAGATTTAAAGTTAATAATGGATTACAATATACAATTATGCACTAATTAATATTACAGTAAAAAAAAATTAAAATTAAATTTATTTTATAAATAATTAAAACTGATTTGATATTATTCGATGCGAGATTTTCTTAACATTTGATTTTTCGTAATGAAAATAGTAAGTCGTTGTCAGGTTACCTTGAACGACACTCAGAGAAACACATTGATTCTATTTTTAACAAAGCTAAACCAAGAGCAGATTTATTTATGTTCAGTTGTAGAGGCAATATAATCATTAATATTCTGATACTTACGCAGTTTTGGAACCAGCAGCTATTAAAGCAGTCCGATTCCCATACGGTTGGACGTCTATGGAGCCAAAACTAGCAAGAATCGACGCAATCTACGATACAAAATTAAAACACATATACTAATTAATTGGACGGCCGTGATATCTGTCGTGTATGAAATATAGTGACGAGCGATACACGTTCTAGGATTAATTTTATTTATATCTTAACCTTAAATCAACCTTGACAGTAGTATGAAAATGAGATTTTGTACATTAAAGAAATCAAACACTGCTAGAAAACTGTACAGTATAAAAATAAAAATTTTCGCCTGCGACACTTGGGCATTATCAATCTGTTTTAACTAGCAACGGGAAATATGTGTGACTTTAACTTTGTGGGTGTGCGTACGTGTGAGAGTGTATGAGTGTGTTCCTGGCTTCTAGCCAGGGTTAATGTGTCCCACCGGCGCGAGCTCCGCGTGCCTCGCATCGTCGCGACACAGTGCACAGTTGGAAAACAACCGCCCCGACTGGCACTTCACAACTCGATGTGACAATTATTACTACCATAACCGTTTTTTAACATATGAGAGTTAATTTTGGCTCCCGAGCACCCGAACGGCGCGGATGAACCCGACACTGTTCATTTAAATCATATAAAAATAGCATTGTTTCGCACGAGTTATGCAATTCCTTTTCAACTCTGCCAGATTGTGAAATAAACATTTAATGTCGTAATCATACACTGAATATATTGAAACGAATCGCTCGTTTTATATGTTTAATGATGAGGAGTTTCTATGCGGTTTGTATTCAACGCGTCTAAACTCTCATTAATTTTTTTTTATAAATAATATAGTAATGATAATCTTTATGCGGCGATGGGGGCCGCCACTCATCACGCCTTGCCCAGTCAGGAGAGTCGAGGAGAGCAGAGTGCCGGGTGGGCACGTGGAATGTAAGAGGTTGTGTGGAAGGTAAGTTGCAAGAGCTGATATCCGTCATGGCGGACAAACACCTAGACGTGCTCTGTGTAACAGAGACCAAGCGAAGGGACAGCGACGTCTGCGATCTTCCTGATGGCGGGATGGCTCTGTGGTCTGGTGTACCACAGAGCGATCGAGCCAGCATGGGGGTAGGAGTGCTGTTGTCCTCCCGCTTGGCCTCAGGCGTGAAGGATTACGGAATATATGATCCCAGGCTTCTTTGGGTCCGTATAAAACTAGATGTCACCAAGGTATTCATGGTTGTAGCATATGCTCCCGTAGGATCTTCGGTGGTATCAGACCTAGAGAAGTTTTGGGATAATGTTAGGGAAGTTCTGGATATGGCAGAAACCAGTGAACGCGTGATTGTATGCGGAGATTCGAACGGATGGGTGGGGACCAAGCGTCCCGACTATGAGGACGTACTTGGTCCATTTGGTGATAAGAGAGTGAACGACGCAGTTAGGCTCATAGCGGATGTATGCATGGAGGGAAACCTTATTGTGTCAAACACATTTTTCCAACATAAGGACATCCATATGTATACATGGAGAAGGAATGAACAGGAAAGTATAATAGATTTAATTTTGGTAGACAGTCGCCTTCGAAGCAAAATATTGGACACAAGAGCCTACAGGGGCCCCACAGTCGATACGGACCACTATCTCGTTATTGCGAGATTTAGTGGTCTGTTCAGAAAGTGGAGGCACTGGCGAGAGCGTGTCCACTTCGGAGGGCTTGAAAGAATAAAGGTTGAAAGGTTGCAAGAAGAGTGTGTAAGAGAAAAGTATGCAGAGGGTGCCCGAGAATGGCTGACGATGGCAAGCCAGCCGCAATAGGACATTGAAGAATGCTGGAGAATATAGAAAGAGAGTATGGTAAATTGATACAGCGAAAGAAGTATGTGGAAGTTCAAAGAAGCATAGAAAAACGAATGGTGATGCATGCTAGGATGCGGAAGTGGCAGCTTCCGTAGAGCAAAAGAAGAAAGCGTGGCTGGACTATGTCTCTTCTTTGAATCTGAATGACAGTATGACTTTAACAGAAAGAAAGAAATATATCGGCAATGTAAGAATGACACCAAGGCTTTAGTGAAAGAGAAACGTGATAGAGCAAATATGAGTGCAGAAGATAGGCTGACTAAAAACTTCCCACCAAACTCTTTTGGAGGAAGGTGAAGTAGTCTCGGTGTGGTTATTCAGCCTTCAGAATAAATAAAATAAAGTCTAAAGGTGGAGACATTCTTACACAAACACAAGACATGTTAAGCCGATGGAGTTTTTTGGGACTAATCCCACCATACATTCCCACCATTGTAACTCCTGTAAGCCAGGAACCACAATGGTCACTATAAATGACACCGAGGTTTGACCCTCAGGCAGTCCCTGGAAATGATTTTAATTGTTTTGGAACCCGCAACAAATTTAATTAAAAAAGTTAAAGAGGAGTTGGAAAAGAGTGATTCCACTTCCCTCTCAGGCAAAGCGGGAGACAGAAAGCAATATTGACTAGTCAGCCAATAAGTAAAGAGTTGTACCGCTACGATAAGCGCAGCAGTACGGCACCACGGATACGGGTTAACTTAACGGGGCCTATATGTGAGCCTTAAGATTGGTTGCAGTAGTAGGTATGGCAGAAACGCCTAAACGCACGGCAATTTTCTCGAATTGCTACAAGATCCGTATAGTATACTAGACTAGTATACTACTCCAGATGTTACTTGCAAACTGTCTAACATAAGGTCGCGCTCGTTACGCCAGAGATCGCACTCCCAGAGAATGTGATGTGCTGATTGTTCATACTCGCGGTTATGTGTAGAACATTGACATAGTGGTGAAGGTACGAGTTTAAAAGAAAATAATTTACTTTTAAAGTTGCCATGGCCAGTTAGAAATTGGGCTACAAAATGGTCAACCTCCAACCACACTCTCTAGGCGCTCGCGGACGCATGGGAAAAATAGATAGAAGTGACGGCCCTTAGAAGATGAATCCCATCTTTCTTGCCATTCAATTAAAAGTTTTTCATAGACAACGGATTGTGGTGCAAACAATCGAGCGATTTTATTACGGTCGCGCGGTAGAAGGAAATCTGTGTTCATATTTTCCCTTGTCGTGTAATACATTGATGCCCGTCTCTGAATCTCCAAGTCAACCGGAACACCGCGAGTACTAGCAAGGCCTCGGTACTGACCGTCTTGTAGGCTTTACACAAGAATATTAAGGCCAATCGTTGGCTTTGTAATAATTTAAGGCAAACTGCCCCTATGGTAGCCCTATCAGCCCAAACGGGTGCAGCGTAACAAATACACCCCAAATATGTGGCCATATATATAGTTTTACACATACATACATATCATCACGCCATATCCCTTGCAGGGTAGGCAGAGAGAACAGAGTGCCAGAGAACTCTATCTTTGTATACTTCACTCGCTTCCTCAACATTCGTAATTCTCTTCATACACGCTCGCCGGTTTCGGAGACTCTTGACTCCACCCTCCTTCAGTACATGACCGATCTGGTCTAGGTAGGTTAGTCTCGGTCTCCCCCGGTACCTACATCCTTCCACTTTCGCATTGTATATCTTCTTAACCAGACGTTCGTTCGGCATTCTATCCACATGTCCAACCATCGGAGCATTCCCTTTTGGCGCCGGTGTCGCATGTGGTTTAGTAGATCAACATTCAGTACCGGCGTCCTCCGATGGCATCAGTATAGATGAAGTTGAATGGGCGATAAGAAGTTTGAAAAATGGTAAGGCAGCGGACATTGATATGATGTCTGCCGAGATGATTAAGCTTGGTGGCTACTGTGTCTGGGAGGCGTTCCTGTTGCTCCTCAATTTATGTTGGAGCTCGGGAATGGTGCCCAGGGCCTGGAATAGCGCAGTCATCGTGCCTTTGTTTAAAAACAAGGGTTCACGTTATGACTGCGCAAATTACAGAGTCATAAGCTTGACCAGCATGGCAGCAAAAGTGTACGATAAAATAATTGAAAGGAGAATGAGGATAGTGTCCGATGGTTTACTGTGTGAGACACAAGGAGGTTTCAGGAGGGGAAGGGGATGCATGGATCAAGTGTTCTCTCTGCGCAACATTGTGGAGAAGCATCTGGCTCTAGGTCAGAGGGTTTTCTGCAGTTTTGTGGATCTGGAGAGAGCATTTGACACGGTAGTACGAAAGGAACTTTGGAACAATTTACCAGAGTATGGTATTAACGGTAAACTGCTACAGGCTGTGCAGTCCAGTTACATGGGCTGTAGAGCCTGTGTGCGGCTGGATGATGGAATGTCGCCTTGGTTTGACGTCAATATCGGCGTTAAGCAGGGGTGCGTTCTGTCAGCCAGGTTGTTTATCATATATCTGGATAAATGTCCCAAAGGTTGAACGATATGAATGTGGGAGTCCAGATGCGACTGAGTGGTCACTGCTCTGCTCTATGCAGATGATGCAGTCCTGCTGGCACAGTCAGCGACCGACCTGCAGACCCTAGTCGACACAATGACAGAAGATTGTAAGAAAAGGGGTCTACGCGTGAATGTGAGCAAAACTAAAATAATGGTCTTTGAAAGAGATAAAGCCAGAACAGATGTAAGAGTAACACTAGGTAATGATGTATTAGAACAAGTGGATGAATTTGTATATCTTGGATGTGGATTTAGCCGAGATGGAAGGTACACCACTGATATAGAGCGAAGAGTGAATGCGGGAAATAGAGTGAACGGAGCGTTGGGACAACTTCTCGGTAGCCACCACCTCAGCCAGAAGGCACGTGTACCAATACATAACGCAGTGCTTGTCCCAACATTACTGTATGGAAGCGAGAGTTGGCTATGCAGAAAAGAGCATGAAAGTAAACTTAATGCGGTCGAAATGCGATCTCTACGGAAAATCTGTGGAGTTAGGCTGACCGACCGCATTCGTAACGACGACGTAAGAGAGCAAGTAGGTATGAAAGAGAGTATTGGTGTAAAGATGCGAAAGGGAATGCTCCGATGGTTCGGACATGTGGAAAGAATGCCGAGGTGGAGTCAAGAGTCTCCGAAACCGGCGAGCGCGTATGAAGAGAATTATGAATGTTGAGGAAGCGAGTGAAGTATGCAAGGATATAGTTCTCTGGCACTCTGTTCTCCCTGCTTACCCTGCAAGGGATATGGCGTGATGATATGTATGTATAATCTTTATTGAAAATTAAATACAATTAGCATTTTTATCCGGGTGTTTTCGTCTCTTAATTTAAATAGTATTTGCGACTATTTTTATTGCTTTTGACGGCAAACGAGGAGGCAGCAAACCTGATTGTAAGTATTACTGCCACCTTTGTAATACCAGGGGTACAGATAGGCCGCTGCCTATCAATAATAATACCAAATCCAGAAAGTTGGGTTGCCAGCTATCTCGTACGCCGATCGCAGCGCAACAAGACATTGCCACTGCTCAGATGTCGATTTTCTGCGAGACTGTAGTATACCCCGGACGGATCGGCCAGAAATCTGTCAATAGTATATGGTCTTTATCACTATTTTTATAAATATAGCCCTACCACTATTATGGCTTAATAACATGAATATTATATATTAAATAAAAATATTTTGGATTTAGTATGCTTTACTTTGTTTCTTTTTCTTTTTCTGATAAAGGCAATGCCCTGTAACAAAAGAAGTAATGCTTAGATTGCGAGGGATTTTACAATAGTACAATTAACTAATACAAATTATACCTAGACTCAGAACAACAATTGTGTATTGTACACATTATTGTTCTGCGTGGGAATCGAATCCACGGAACTGGACGGTAAGTTGGTATCACAACCACTACGTCATTTGTGTCAGTCAAAATCAGGCAGTGTGTGTGCGCGCATTAAAATGCCTTGGGCGCCCCATATCCAACGGTTTTAACACCGTCTATAAAGAAATAGGCAAATGTTTGTTTGCAAAAGCTAATCGAGACCAATTAGACGTGAATATGACTTCGACTGTTTGTAGGTAATTGAAAATTGTTTTCTAAACAGTCTCCATGTTAACAAATCGGTGTGAGGCATAATTAGATGCTTTAAATTTTACGTACATTATTTTAGCTAATTTGTAGTATAATCATTTGAAATAGCGCAGAACTTTCGTAGCGACACGCTATTGAGAGTTTCTGTTTGCAGCTATTCATTGGTTTGGTTCGTTCGGGGTAGTACCACATTCTAATAGAAAAAGGACGTTTGAGTAGCAAATTTCGGCAACAGTCAGGCGGAGTCATAAACCTAACTTTATGGTATCTGACAACAAAGGGGCAGACGAACGAAACGAAAGCTGTGAAGTTTTTTGACAGGCTATGTTCTGTATACACCCATTTCTTTTTAACTCTTCCGTCATCATTCTCCTACTCTTATCCTAATTACTTGGGGTCGATACAATATGTACTCTTCTTTCATAGTACATACTGTCAAAGTTAATGGCAATAGTTTTATGACCGGCCGTCTGCCAGACGTCAAACCTCCTTGATAATGTAATCGTTGACCAAACGGCATCAGATGGAGATGGCTCAGGTCATTATAAGACTCTTAATCGTCTTTTACGACATCCACGGGCAAAGTTTGAATAGTGAGGGTTGGTAGTATTCGTAGCCGCTACAACACAGCTAACGTTTGAACTCTTCCGTCGCCGGGTGAAAAATAAAAATGTTCATTAATTTTCGAATAGTGAAATTAGCTATATCCCTTTCTATAAATAAAGAGAACAAAGAATTTTCTCTACTTCATGTTTAGATAGTGGATTAGATTTTTCCTTATCGCCGTCAGGTAAATTTCAAAGTCAAATGAAACAAACACAATGTTATACATAAAGAATAGTTATACAAAGGAATTTACATTATGCTGTGTGAATCACGTAAACGCATTCTCAGTGGACGATAAACGGCTGTGAGATAACGGAGCATTGTATTTATACTGTGTTTATATTTAGAATTACACTAACACACAGCTAAATAGTGCTAAATATTATACTAAAATTACATTTTCTCAAACAAGATTGGAAATTTGACAACCTTCTTCGAGATAAATCAAAATTACTGTACTGACCAAATACATGCAAGCAGCGGCCGGCAAAAAATGTAAGAAAATTCATATCTATCGTGTATTTTAAAAATGGAACGATTTGTTACTCCAAAACAAGGCAACCAAATAGGCAACTTATCAGAGTTTTATTTAAATTTCGAACCGACTTCAATAAGAAACCTGTTTGATAATGAAAAAAAAATCAAATTGAAAAATGTTGTTCGTTATTCGGCATGTATACAGTTTTACTTAGTTTTAATTTCCGCGCATTATTTGAGAAAAGTACTATACAAGCCTTGGCCGCAACTAGGAATTGATGGACTTAGGTATGTGTGCGGCCGTAATTTCACTGTTTCAATCAATTCGCGTATACACTATATATGTGCTATCGATGCATCACGTGAGGCAGCAACTTAGGTATGAGATACTACCAACATCCAAGCGATTTGTGACGGTTTGATGCAATTGTTAAAACTAGACATAGGCTCCAGAGTCATGGTAAGATGCAATATCTCTGTCATTAATGGCTTGGTAAGCGGGCAATAGGGATAATATCCAAATTTGTAGGCTTCCCCTTCATTGTGACCAAATTGAAACAGGCTAGTTACCTGATTTGGGTTTTATAAAATTTAATGACGACACCATTGGCACAAAAGTGAAAGACAGTGACAGGTTAGTTGCCATAGTACCTGTGTCAACCATATATCAGGCAACGAAAGGTTACGGGGTAATGAACGGCAAATGCTTCCGCTAATCTTCTGTTGGGCGGTTACGGTATATAAACTCTAGGGTACTACAAAGCCTTAAACAAAGCTGTCATTGATTTAGGCAAAAATAAATGGCCAATGATCAGTTTTATATTGCACTGAGTTGTGTAAAAACTCTAGGGGGACAGCTTTTTTGCAACTTAAGGTCTAATAAACTAATCAAAAGACTATACCAGGAGAAAGCGTAAGCCAAAGAATAAGACGGTTCTAAATAGGTACGTATTTAAATTAGAAAATTTTGATACAGTTATCCAATACGGCTGGACAGCGTTTAGGAAACTTAAGAGGATCTTCTCACCCAACTTATCTCTATGTCTGAAGGCACAAGTCTATGACCAGTCATGATTTATGACATGAAAATGTGGGCCCTAAATGTGGGTCTCGTAACAAAACTCAAAGCCGCTCAGCGTACTATGGAACGAGGTATGCTCGCTCATTTCTGTGCGAGATAGGATTCGAAATACGCTAATCCATAGAATAACGGGTATAATCGACATATCACAAAGAATTAGCACACTAAAAGGCAATGGGCAGGCCACATCGCTCAACGAACTGATAATTGCTGCAGAATAAAAGTTTGGCAATTTGTGGCGAAATATGAGAGAAGCTTAAGTCCAGATGATGATACATATTTACAACAGTTCGACTTTGAGAAAGGCGAATTGAAAAAGGTCCATCTTTCCAGCTTGGTATGTTATTTTCTACCTACGTAACAAAGATCATATATCGGCAACATAAAGAATTACCTAACTCCTAATCGTTATGGAGTAGTACCTTACATCATCAGCTTACGTGATTAACTTGAAAGAACACAGTTAAAGGTCTATGAGTGCAAATGATATTTAAAGAATTGTCCTCCAACCGCTAAGGAGATGTACCTTCCATCACAAGCTCATCTGAATGAGATTATCACTGCCAGATGCAAATATTTGAATAGCTTTGGAAAATATATACACGTAATATGTGCCTATAAAATTTGAAGGTTGCCCTCGATTTCTATGAATTCCCATCATCAGATCATGATTTGGTGACAATGGGACCACCTCGGGAGTTAACTTGAAAGAATATAGCTAAAGGTCTATGCGTGCGTATGATATTAAAAGAATTATCCTCCAACTCCTAACCGCTAAGGAGATGTACTTCCATCACCAGCTCACCTAAATGAAATGTTCACTGCCAGATGCAAATATTTGAATAGTTTTGAAAAATACATGAGACGCGTAATATGTGCCTATAAAATTTAAGGGTTGCCCTCGATTTGCAAGAATTCCCATCATCAGATCATGATTTGATGACAATAGGACCACCTTGGGAGTTAACTTGAAAGAATACAGCGAAAGGTCTATGCGTGCGTATGATATTGAAAGAATTATCCTCCAACTCCTAATCGTTCAGGAGATGTACCTTCCATCACCAGCTCATCTAAATAAAATGTTCACTGCCAGATGCAAATATTTGAATAGTTTTGAAAAATACATGAGACGCGTAATATGTGCCTATAAAATTTAAGGGTTGCCCTCGATTTGCAAGAATTCCCATCATCAGATCATGATTTGATGACAATAGGACCACCTTGGGAGTTAACTTGAAAGAATACAGCGAAAGGTCTATGCGTGCGTATGATATTGAAAGAATTATCCTCCAACTCCTAATCGTTCAGGAGATGTACCTTCCATCACCAGCTCATCTAAATAAAATGTTCACTGCCAGATGCAAATATTTGAATAGCTTTGAAAAATACATGAGACACGTAATATGTGCCTATAAAATTTAAGGGTTGCCCTCGATATCCAGGAATTGCCATCATCAGATCATGATTTGGTGACAATGGGACAACCTCGGGAGTTAACTTGAAAGAATACAGCTAAAAGCCTATGCGTGCCTATGGTATTGAAAGAATTATCCTTCAACTCCTAACTGTTAAGGAGATGTACCTCCTATCATCAGCTCATCTAAATGAGTTTATCACTGCCAGATGCAGATATTTGAAGAGCTTTTGAAAATATATGAGACACGTAATATGTGCCTATAAAATTTGAGGGTTGCCCTCGATATCCATGACTTCCCATCATCAGATCATGACTTGGTGACAACGGGACCACCTCTGGAGGATACCCTTTAAAAAGAAAAAATAATTTTGAAAGTCGGCCCGTTTGGTTAACAATTACATTTCCAAGGAGGGTTCATGTCAGAGAGGCGGCGGCCGATCATAAAACTATGGCCAATAACTTTTTGCAATACGTGCGATAGAAAACTCGAATAAAACCCTATACCAACACGTGGATCAACCGTTTTGTGGATCTGGAGAGAGCATTAGACACCGTTGTACGAAAGGAACTTTGGGACATTTTACCGGAGTATGGTATTAACGGTAAAATGCTGCAAGCTGTGCAGCTGTGCAAGACGTCAATAACGGCGTTAAGCAGGGGTGCGTTCTATCAGCCAGGCTGTTTATCACATATCTGGATAAATGTCTCCAAAGGTTAAACGATATGAATGTGGGAGTCCAGATGGGCAACTCAGTGGTCACTGCTCTGCTCTATGCAGATGATAGTCCTGCTGGCGCAGTCAGCGTCTGACCTGCAGACCCTAGTCGACACAATGACAGAAGATTGTAAGAAAAGGGGTCTACGCGTGAATGTGAGTAAAACCAAAATAATGGTCTTCGAAAGAGATGAAGCCAGAACAGATGTAAGAGTAACAATAGGTAATGATGTATTAGAACAAGGGGATGAATTTGTATATCTTGGATGTGGATTTAGCCGAGATGGAAGGTACACCACTGATATAGAGCGAAGAGTGAATGCGGGGCGGTCAATAGAGTGAACGGAGCGTTGGAAACTTCACGGTAGCCACCACCTGAGCCAGAAGGCACATGCAGCAATACATAACGCAGTGCAGGCATTACTATATGGAAGCGAGACTTGGCTATGCAGAAAAGAGCATGAAAGTAAAATTAATGCGGTCGAAATGCGATCTCTACGGAAAATCTGTGGTGTTAGGCTGACCGATCGCATTCGTAACGACGACGTAAGAGAGCGAGTAGGTATGAAAGAGAGTATTGGTGTAAAGATGCGAAAGGGAATGCTCCGATGGTTCGGACATGTGGAAAGAATGCCGAATGAACGTCTGGTTAAGAAGATATTCAATGCGAAAGTGGAAGGATGTAGGTACCGGGGGAGACCGAGACTCACCTACCTAGACCAGATTGGTCACGTACTGAAGGAAGGTGGAGTCAAGGGTTTCCGAAACCGTGTATGAAGAGAATTATGAATGTTGAGGAAGCGTGTGAAGTATGCAAGGATAGAGTTCTCTGGCACTCTGTTCTCTCTGCCTACCCTGCAAGGGATATGGCGTGATGATATGTATGTATGTACCAACACGTTTGACCAGCGTGGTGTAGTAGGTCAATTTCCCTTCTAGAGTGAAGAAGGCTCGAGCCCAACACTGGGGCATATATTAGCTGATATGATGAAGATAGATATAACTACTTACTGACTCTTGACTTAAAACACGCTTATTATAATCGGATTGTAATACAGAATTGGGTCAATTATTTCAATCGCTAGTTGTATGTATTTATGAAGGTACACATTTAGTTCGTATAAATTGAACGTCAATAATGAAGTAATGTATTTGCGGTTTTCGTTCATGAATGAAATTGGGATGGAGATAATAAATTGTGCAATAACTGTACAAAATTTTTTGCAAAATATATTTTTTACTGGCTTTTTTTCGCGACTTTGGACGTGTAGATATTATGTGTTATTTTCGCGTTAAATATGATTTTCGTTATTTGTGTAGTAGGGTGAAAAATATTGAAGCAAAATTCACCCCATATTGTTAGGAGAGATGTATATATGTACCCTCTGAGGCTGATTTTTAAAATATTCTTTTTTAGTCAAGTCTTAATATTACAAAAATGAGACGCAGACTTTTTTTTTGGGCAGGCTATGGTCCTAGACGCAGTCTAGTAATTGTGTTAATTTTTTATTCAATAAGCATCATCATCACATCATCACAGCCCATATATGTCCCACTACTGGGTTCGGGCCTCCTCCGTAATAGGAGGGAAATTAACCTACTATACCGCGCTGGTCAGATGTGTTGGTATAGGGTTTTGTTCCGAGTTTTCCTTCTCTTGCATAGATGTTATATGCGCTTTATATCCCTTAGTCGTCTCTTACGATCACCCACGGGTAAGATAGGGGGGTGGTGAATTGTATTCTTACTCCGTCACCACACGGTAGTAATATGAATCATACAATAATATGAATCCCCTATTTCAATGCTTTGTTTTTACTCATGTATCTTTAATTTGAAGACAATGAACTGTTGTTTTTTTCCCCCATACAAGCAACCCCTGTGGATTAGAATTTCGTAATACAGTAGAACCTCGATAACTTAAAAAACTCTATAACTTCAAAAAATAATATGTTCCCTTCCCATCAGAACCCAAAACCTCTATAACTTAAAATAAGCAACCTCTATAACTTAAATAATTAATCTCTGTATTGGCCCTCAGTAACTTAAAGAAATGTTTCCACAACCTCTATAACATAAAATTGTTTGTCAATAAGCCATTTTTAAAGAGTATGCAAAACAAAAGGTTTTTGTATTTGTTGCTTGCACGTGTTCACTAGTTAAATTGTTAACGTAAACAATTCATATGTCACCTATTGTTTGCTTCTTCGTAATTATTTAAAACTTTGCGGCAGGTAGCCTTAACACAAGGGCTTACTTGGATCATAAGTTTTTGATCATTGTCCTGGAAATATCTCTTTACCTACTGTGTGATAAAACTGGCTTAAAATGAGTTCAATAAGAAAACTCACATACGCTGATAAATTAAAAGCCTACCTCTAACATAGACCCTTGATAACTTAAAACCTCTATAACTTAAAATATTTTGTGTTTCCCTTGGACTTTAACTTATCGAGGTTCTACTGTATCTCAAGGAATCACTACGTCACAATAATAACTAATGCCGAAATGTAATGTTTCTACTTTTAGTAATTACGGCTTGGCGTTGATGGGTCTGGCAACCAGAACCCTTATATATGTGTAGAGATAACTATTTAAAAGATGGAAGATAAATACATACAGACTCGGAACAATAATTTCCTGAGTGAAGTTCGAACCCACCACACTTATTTTAGTAATTACATCACTTCGCTATACGTGCAAGATTGGAAATCGTGACGCGAAGTATTCTAGACGTGAAGCATTCTAGTGTGTACTATGCACAATGTAATTTGTTTTTGATTTTTACATTGCTGACATTTCCAACACTTTTCAGTTTCTTATAAAGGATCGGTCTTTCCCACGACTATGTTCACGAGGAAATGACAAGACTGGTCCTCCCGTTACCATGAACGGTGAGAAGTCAGTAACAATATTTTTATTTTCTAAGTGTAAAATACTTCTATCGTATTCTTCAACTTTTTTATACAAAGAAAATATCAATTACTAGCAAAGCAAGCCCGTTGATTTGTTTGTAGAGATCGATATATCGCAGCGCCGCCTAGTGGCCAGTTACATCAATGAATGAAAACATACATATATATATATATATATATATATATATATATATATATATATGTATATATATATATATATATATATATATATATATATATATATATATATATATATATATATATATATATATATGCATATATATATATATATATATATATATATATATATATATATATATACCAATTTTCATAATAATCGGTCAAATAGTTTCTGAGTTTAGCGATATCATATATACAAACATCCTCTTTTATAGATATTAAATTCTTAATACATTTTTCATTGTTACTATAAATTTTATGTGTGAGATGTTTAAATGTACAAAATATCATTCATCAGGATGAAGTCAGATCATCACAGAAGTTAGAATGAAAAATAATTACCTGTCCTACATCGATAGTTCTTTTAGCTAGCGCCTTGATGTGTAGTAACTGAGGCCGGTGACTTGGCGGATCGTTTTCCACCAAGCTCTGCAATAGAAAATATTATAAACATCTCGAAATCGTGAAACAATAATGTAAATGCATAACATAATATACGATGTTTTTATTTTGACATATGTTGAGTTATAAATAATTTACAGAGTAAATATAAGAGTATTACGCTTTCAAAGAATTGCAAGAATGGCTTACTATTTCTCATGTGGAAATCATCCACACACATACTAGTCGGCATTTTAACGGGAAAGGAGAAGTGTCATGTGGTGCTCTTGAATCATGTTCTGTCCACCTAGTGTGGGGTGTACTTTTTTTTTTTTGTTGACGCTGTGTAAACGCTTTTACGCGCTAACCCCTTCCCACCGATGTCGAGATGGGAGGGAGTGTGGGACTCGCCAGCCAGTGTGGGGCGTCCTACACTGCGTCGTCCGGTACGTGGTCGCCACTCTAGAACCTTTATTCCCCAGCGGTTGTTGGTTCTTCAGCATGGTAATTCTTCGTGCTATGTTGGTTACACCCGTTCTTCTGCGGATTGCCGAATTTCAGATTCTATCTCGCAAAGAAATCCCGAGCATAGCCCACTCCATAGCACGCTGAGCTACTTTGTGCCTGGATATGAGGCCAACATTTAGGGATCACGTTTCCGTGCCGTAAGTAATCACTGGTAACACACACTGGTCATTGACATTGAGGTATGTTGGTTGAGAAGATCTTCTTAAGATTCCCGAACCGCCCAACCGAGTTGGATTCCTCGGCTGACCTCTTTTTCGAAATTGGATCTACCTAATAGGACTGTTTGTCCAATGTAAACATAACAATCGACATTTCTAGAATCGCAATGCCAACTAGGACCGGTACAGGAATGATATGGGCATTTGACATGACTTTCGTCTTGTTCATGTTCATTCGTAAACCCACCAGTTGGGATACCCTGCTGAGATCGTTGAGCATGGTTGCAAGGTCCTCCATGAATTATGCTATAACGACAATATCGCTGCGAAACGAAGGTGAGTGATGCATTCGCCGTTGATGTTGACGCCGAGTCTAGTACATTCTAAGAGTTTGAAGACATCTTCCAGTGCAGTGGTGAACGGTTTCGGAGAGATGACATTTCCTTATCTCACGTCTTTCTGCAACTGGATCGGTTTCGTACTCTTATCCCGTATACGGACTGACATTGTGGCGTTCATATACAAACACTTCAGCGTTTCGATATAACGATGGTTGATTTGGCACCACTGAAGGGACTGCAGCACCGCCCAAGTTTCGACTGGATCAAAACTGAGGTAAATTCATTTACTACAACCCACTAATCAGACATCAGGTTAGGTATTTTATTTTACATTTACAATTTTCTGTGTGTGTTTCGGTTGATAGACATTGTTCTAGCTGTTCCACTGGTATTGGAAAGGTCCATGAGCCCTAGTAACACTTTACCATCAGGTGTGCTGCGTGCTCGTTTGCCATCAAAAGCAATAAAAATAATTTATTCGACAGCTTCTCGTCGTCCATTGCTGGGTATACCTACGTAATGGGCGATAATACCAATAATCGGCGTGCTTGACAGGCGGTTTGATGATCGCACTTAGTGTTTTTTTTTTCAAAAATGCTGCTCATTCCTTTGGTGATCTCTCAGCCAGTTTTTACTATTACCATTGCAAATTCGTCAGTCACGATCAAAGTATTCTTAACCCCAACACACAGGAAACGTATTTCAAGATTCATAAATATTAATTAGGGACTCAAAGTTAGCAGAGTGAGAAGCAAACGTTTTTAGCGTCGAGCCAAAGTTAGAATACTTACAATTGATCACCTCTTATTTTATGTTGAAAAATGACTAGTAAGCAAACAACATCACTGTAAAGAAGAACTCGTCTCAGCTCATATACGTCCCACTACTGGGCTCAAGCTTCCTCCAAAAAAAAAACAAAAGGAAAATTGACTTACTTCACCACGGTAGTCAGACGTGTTGATATAGGGTTTTAGTTCGAGTATAGATGTTATATGCATATTTTATCCCTAAGTCATCCTTTACAATCACCCGCGGGTAAGATAGGAGATGGTGAATTGTATTCTGACTCTATTACCACACAGAAAAATAACACAAAAAAGGAGTATTCAAATCAAAATCATTTACCAAACTATCTGTCTATTAATGTGACATACTAGACCAATATTCGTTTCAATTGTAAACAAGATTTGTCCATTTGTACGTAAATGGCTTGTAAACAAGAGGGAAATGTGTGCTTTTATAAAATGTTGTATCGCGAATAACTCACGGAAATATTTATCGCATCTGTTACAAATCACTTGTAGTACTCGTTGGAATTAAAAATATCACAGTGATGGAGACGGGTTTCCATCAAAACTGTTAACACGTCCGTTTCTAATCTTTCAACTTGTCCATTCAACGTATGTTACTTATAGATAGCACGCTGGCGAAAAAATTAATACTTACAATTTGAGTAATGTACATGCATACATATATATTATGCTTATAACCTGTTTATGACATATTTATTTGTAGTTGAAATTTACTGAGTTTATGGTTTAGAGGCATAAATATGTTTTTCTATTGCCTATGGTGGCTACCGAGCAAGCAGTACACGGGGTTTTTTTGGCGGGAATCTAAAACGTCATGTGGTGCTCTTGTATTATATTCGTTATCTTAGTGTTTTAACGTGTTATATTAGATAATTTTGATGGCATTTTATGTAATGTGATGTGACGGCACTGCTAAGATGTGAATATCATATAAAAGTGCTTTACAACGTTTTCGTTTTTCATCAAAATTCTCACAAGATACCATTAACAGTGTGGCCATAGCACTGTTGATGGCGACCATTTGGCTTACTGACGGACAATGACTAATCTGAAGACACTAAGAACTTGAAGATAATGCTGGACTGGTCGTAGCGTTCGGAAAAAAAAACAGCAGCAGATAGTTCAATCGAGAACCTGGACATACGTGAGAAAATGATCGTTTTCAGCGGTGTCCTGGATCCACGTGCAAGAGTGTGAATTCTTACTGCGTCATCATATGGAAATAAAAATCCGTATATTGACTTATAAAAGAGAATCTCTGCACACTGTAATAAATCCTTGCATTATGGAGAACTTTACAAATATAGACTTAACGGACATAATACACAGTCTCAGGTAATAAATCCATGCATCACGGAGGACTTTACAAACATACATTTAATGGACACAAATCCCAGTCTCAGGTAATAAATCCTTGCATCACGAAGGACTTTACAAACATACACTTAACGGACACAAATCCCAGTCTCAGGTAATAAATCCTTGCATCACGGAGGACTTTACAAACATACACTTAACGGACACCAATCCCAGTCTCAGGTAATAAATCCTTGCACCACGGAGGACTTTACAAACATACACTTAACGGACACAAATCCCAGTCTCAGGTAATAAATCCTTGCATCACGGAGGACTTTACAAACATACATTTAACGGACACAAATCCCAGTCGCAGGTAATAAAAAATCCTTGCATCACGGAGGATTTTACAAACACGCGTTCCGAGTATGGGAGTGATTCGTATGCTTAATTGTGTGCTTATAAACTCCGCAAATAAGAAAATTCCTTAGAGCGGGGTGATATTTTTTGTAGTTGTAGTGGCAGCACGATTGGGCCGGAATCCCAATAGGCGCGGGTTTGAATCCTGCTTGTGACATCATTTTTCACTTCGTAATCGGGTTTTATAAATAATTGAGCATATTAAATGCCTAATTTCAGTAATTTGAATAACAAGGTTGTGTCATCGTTTAATACAATTCTAACTGCAAAGTTTGAAGTATTAAGCCTATAACAATGTGTAAACATTGTCGGGTAGATGGCGCATGCCACCTTAACGACGTAAATATGATACGAAGCGAAATTTGCATGTGCTACAATAGTTCACGGTGGTGTAGTGGCAGCACGATTGGGCCGGAATCCCAATAGGCGCGGGTTCGAATCCCGCTTGTGACATCATTTTTCACTTCGTAATCGGGTTTTATAAATGATATTTTTTTTAATAAATAAAAGTACAAAGAAAACTCACCAAGTAAGGTGTGGCTCCTCGTATAACATTAACTTTGTTGGCGAAAGGTGCTAAAGCTGCGATAGTTTCAGTGGGACCCACAGGTTTATACTTGCCGCTATTTTCGCAAGCCATCCAGTGACCAAGACGTATGAAGCAATACCCTATTTCAAATACATAATATACTTAAAATAACTATCATCATCATCATCTTAGCTCATATACATCCCCCTGCTGAGCTGGAGCCCAATCAACAATAGGACGGAAATTATTCTGTTATAAATACGTTATACGCTAGTCAGATTGATTGGTATAGGGTGTTTCGAGTTTTCCTTCTCTTGTACAGATGTAATATGTATAGCATATACTTTAGTCATCTTTTCGATACCATCGGCCAAGACAGTGGGTGGTGGAATGTATTCTTACTCCGTCACCACACAATATAACGGCAACACATGTTTACAAAATATTCGCCCAAATGGTTACGGGTTAAAAATACTAAAAATCACGATAACTATTTTCCTGCGGTAGTCATAAAGATCAACTTAGAAATTCCTAGAGGAATGGTTAACAGTACTTTCCTGGAATACTCAAAATACCAAATGTAGCTTGCCACGCATGGCAATTATAGAATTATAATAACTTTCATGAGAAACCCTATGTTCAATAGTTTTTCGGCTGCACATATCGCGTAGTGTTTACGAGACTGGCTTATGGTGCCAAGTGTTATAGGTTCGATACCCACGATGAACAATATGCGATCTATAAACTGTTGTTCCGAGTTTGAATATAATTTGTGTCAGTTAATTGCATGTTTGTAAAGTCTTCCACAATATAAGGACTCTATCTTTAGTGTAAGGTATGGTTTAAAAATTATGGTTTTTTTCCATATGGTGACGGAGTAATAATACTATTTACCACTCCATATCTTACCCGTGGGTGATCGTACGAGACGACTAAGGGCTATAAAACGCATATAAAATCTATGCGAGAGAAGGAAAACTCGAAACAAAACCCTATACCAACACGTCTGATCAGCGTGGTATAGTATGTAAATTTCCCTCCCATTACGGAGGAGGCCCGAGCCCAACAGTGGGACATTTATGGCCTGTGATAATGATGATTTAAAAAATATAGTAATCATTGAAATGCCGGTAGATGAATATGGTTTGGAAAGAAGTATGGTTATATTATCACCTGAACAGTATGAGTCCCATCCAGCCTCATGATATGTTTGCTTCACATCGAAAGGTCGACTCATTCTAATGAAGTTAACTCCATTTTGTAACTTCTTGCATTTTCCCTCCGAGAAGAATTCATACAAACTGCAATTTTATGATTAAAAAATTGATGACTTAATTAAGAGTTAACCTCATTCTCCTCTTATCCCAATTACTTAGAATCGCCCCAATAGTACTCTTCTTTCATCATACATATTGCCAAAAATTTTAGACCGGTCACACGCCTATGGCCAATCCTCCTAGGGAGTAATATTGTTGACCTGACGGCATCAGATCGAGTTGGACCAGGTCAATGTTAAATTTTTAGTCGTAATTAAACATCTACGAACAATATAAGGGTTGATAGTATTTGTAGCCGCTATTAAATATTAACTGATAATTAAATTTATAAAAAAAACTTACTTGGTTAGACATTATTTCATTATCATCATCATTACAGCCCATATATGTCCCACTGTTGGGCTCAGGCCTCCTCCGTAATGGGAGGGAAATTAACCTACTATACCATGCTCGTCAGACGTGTTGATATAGGGTTTTGTTTCGAGTTTTCCTTCTCTTGCATAGATGTAATATGCGTTTTATATCCCTTAGTCATCTCTTACGATCACCCACGGGTAAGATAGGGGGTGGTGAATTGTATTCTTACTCTGTCACCACATGGAGGTTAGACATATGTCTGAATGTAAATAAACTACCTGCAGCTCCTTCAGTTCTATGTTCATAGCACTACGCAATAAGTGCCGAAATATAGACTTGTAAGTATTAAAAAAATATGGTATCATACATACAAACATACATACATATCATCACGCCATATCCCTTGCAGGGTAGGCAGAGAGAACAGAGTGCCAGAGAACTCTATCTTTGCATACTTCACTCGCTTCCTCAACATTCATAATTCTCTTCATACACGCTCGCGGGTTTCGGAGACTCTTGACTCCACCTTCCTTCAGTACATGATCGATCTGGTCTAGGTAGGTTAGTCTCGGTCTCCCCCGGTACCTACATCCTTACATTCCACGTGCCCACCCGGCACTCTGCTCTCCTCGACTCGCCTGACTGGGCAAGGCGTGATGGGTGGCGGCTCCCATCGCCGCAACTGCCGAAGTTCGTACCGACGGGGGCGGGTCGGTACGCGTCGCCTCCGGGGGACGCCCTAACCCGCACTGCGGTAAGCATATCGAGCCGGATTAGCAGTCTAATTAGACTGGCAGGGGGCATATATGGTATCCCTTCATACATACATAATTTCGCGAGAATTGGTGATCATAATAGTTTGTAATCCCAACCTTTATATATATATAACTAGCGACCCGCCCTTGCTACGTCGCCTTTGGTTTCGTCCACACTTTAACTCGTAAGATTTAGCCAGCGTTAACAATGTAAAAGCGCACCGAAATATGTTTTATACGACATTATATTGCAAATGTTTTAAATTCTTGGCTTTTTATACACATATACTTTCCTCTTGAATCACACTGTCTAATGACGAAAGCCGCATTACAATCCGTTGTATATTTTAAAAGATCTGAGCGCACAGACGATGGAGGCGACTTTGTTCTATACTATGTAAAGATTTCTTTAGTATGTGTGTTTGTCTAAACTCCTAAACAACTTGACCAATTTTGATGCAATTTTATGTGTAAATTTCAGTGGCTCCCTGCATAGTATGAATATACAATTAAAATCGATAGTTGGTATCGTGATTATGTTTTCACGAACTAACGGATATGCTGAACATGTTAATTTCTTTCCGCTCTTTTTTTTTAATAGAATATAGGTTTTGTCCAATCGTTTATTTATATAGTTTTAAAAACCCTTACGTTATCTAAACATGAAAGGGTCTAGCAGAATAAGATAGGGTCGTCAGTGGCCCCAGAAAGATAATTCGAAAATAACTTTTGTGGTAACATTGGCGAGGTAGGGGAATGTGGTCTGAGATGGCATAGCGGTTGAGATGGCATAGTAGTTGTATTTTCGCAATTTGCAGTCCAGTGGGGCCACCACTAGTGTAGGTAGATACCCGACGCATACACGTTGCGACAAGTCCGCTGCCAGTGCGCCAGAACGATCGAAGCTGACACTACGTCTGTTTTTGTGAAATTGACCCTGCGTAAAATTATTTTTTCGATCGAATATAATCAAAATTGTGAGTAATCTTCGTCGCGATATCAGGTAAGTTATATATACATTTATTTGGCGAAGTGTGATGAATATAATGTGTTAATTATAGATCTGTGACTTCTAGTATAATGGAAGTACGATGTTTTTTCTTGATTATGTACCTACAGGGTGAGATGGCATATGCGTATGCCGTCTCACCCAGAGGTAATATTGACGGAAGTTTTATTAGATGATTTTGTAAATAAAGTAGTTTCCTGCTAATATTATTGGCAACTTTGATGACGTAAACTAAAATAAACCATTTTTATTTTAGAATGACGCCATACGTCAGGAAATCAACAAGGCAGGCTTGGGATGAAAAAAATATGCGAGACGCAATTGCAGCAGTTCGTAGCAAAAGAATGGGATGGCAGATGGCGGCAAAAGCATACAATGTTCCAGCTACTACACTCCGACGTCGAGCAGACACGGGTGATTCGTCAAAAGGATATTTAGGTGGTCATAAAGCTACATTCACTAAAGATCTCGAACAAAAAATAATTGAACACTTGCAAGAATTGGAGGTACGTTTTTTTGGAATGACTACAACTGATTTGAGAAAACTTGCGTACCAAATAGCAGTTGCTAAAAAAATTCCTCATAGATTTTCGTCAGAAAACGAAATGGCAGGTTTAGATTGGTTGAGAGGTTTCAGGAAGCGGAATCCCACTATATCTCTACGAATACCTGAAGCTACATCAGCAGCCAGAGCGCGAGGCTTCAACAAAGTCCAAGTACAAACTTATTTTAAGTTGTTAATTGATGTTATCAAGCAGTATAACTTTGAACCTCATCAAATTTGGAATGTTGACGAATCCGGATTCAGCACAGTACCATCACAAAATCCAAAGATTTTTGCGACAAAAGGCAGAAAACAAGTAGGTGTACTAACAAGTGCTGAGAGAGGTCAACACTTTACAACGGTTTGCTGCGTTAATGCTCTTGGCAGTTTTATACCTCCTGCCTTCATTTTTCCAAGGAAACATATGAAAGCCGAATTAATGGATCATGCTCCAAGTGGTGCTGTTGGTTTCGCCCAAGAAAAAGGATGGATGAATGGGGAGGTATTCTTTAAGTGGATGCAGCATTTTGTCAAATATGCTAATCCTTCAAAAGGAGCTAAGGTTCTATTGTTTCTTGATGGACACTCTAGTCATAAAAATTTGGAAGTGTTAACGTATGCCAAAGAAAACAACATCATCCTATTTTGCTTCCCACCTCACTGCACACATAAAATGCAGCCACTAGATATCAGCTTCTTCGGCCCACTTAATACTTTCTATAATCGAGAATTGCATATGTGGTTAAGGAACCATCCAGGCAGAACTATCACACATTTTCAAGTGGCTGAACTATTCAAGCAAGCTTATCTTCGAGCGGCCACAGTAATCAATGGTCAAAAGGGATTTGCTGCGAGTGGTATTTTCCCGTTAAATGAAAACATTTTTCCTGACTGGATGTATGCACCTGCAGATGTCACAGACAATGCTCTTGCGGATTCTTCTGCCCCTATAGTGCCGGATGACCGTGGAGATGCCCAAAACTCTCAGTCGAAGGATCAAACTGAGCCAGAACATACGGAATCTGCGAACTCTGTATCTATGACGCTAGTTGACAATACTGATGCTCAGCAATTCACTTCAAACGACCAAGCTGAGACAGAACATACAGAAGCTATGAGTTCCCAATTGAATGAACCTGAATCAGGGCGTCATACTGATCCACTAAGTCCTCAACCAAACAAACAAGCCGAGGCGATGCTTTTAGAACCGAATGGCTACCAGCCAACTGATGTTTTAGAGGCAGGACCTTCAGAGTTTGTGAGTTCTCAGTTCCACGACCAAACTGAGCTAAGTCCAACCATAGCAGATATTTCTCCGTTACCAAAATCTTCGCAATTAAGACGAATCACCCGTCAAAAGGGTAAATTCGGTATGTTGAATACATCTCCAGATATAGCACAATTGAAAGCTATTGTTGCTGAAAAAGAAGCTGTAAATTTGAGGAAATCTGCTCGTCATTTAAAAAAAAGAGTAATAAAGGCAGATTCTAGTAACGAGGAAGAATCATTTGCCTCGGAAGATGAAGATCCATGTTGCATTTACTGTATGGAGCCTTGGAGTCATTCCCGCTCCAGGGAGTGGTGGTTGCAATGCCAAAGTTGCCGTCATTGGTGCCACGCGGAATGCATAGGTATACCAAAAACGACTAAACGTGTTATTTGTGATATTTGCAAGTAAAACCACTTACAAACATCATGAGTAACACGTTTATCTTGCTCTGCCACTCATCTGAGTGTTTCAAACAGTTTTTATAAATTATATGCCATCTTACCCATAGGGTGTATGCCGTCTTACCCACAGGGGTTAGGTGAGATGGATTTTTGATTCAATTTTATTTTTGATTATTTTTCGAAGAAATTATAATATTTGTTGAACTTTTAGACTGATTTTTTGCCAAAAATAAACTATTATTTGATATAGAATTGGTATTTATTTCAAAACAATGATCTGTCTCCTAATAATGAATCTTTTAGAAATCTATGCCATCTCAGACCACATTCCCCTACAAACTTACTGTTGGCACAATTAGTCTCTTCTTTCGTAGTGTTCTGGAGATATTTGATCAAATAGATGCTAGAAGGGGTACTTTTTAAAACATTTTTTTTTTCAAAAGCTATTGCAGTTGTACTAATGAAACAAAAACTATTCATTAGAAGAAATATTAGTTTACATTATATATTTTTATATAATTTTAATATCGTATTTACTAGTAAAAAAAAAAAGAAAATTTGTTTTTTCATGATTTTATTTAAAGTGCCCGCAGATGTACAATCACAAAAAAATATAATGTAGCTCATTATGTCTAATATTACTATCAAAAAGTGCAAAAATATGAAATGGGTGCAACACTTCCAAAAAAAAAAACCTCTCACGACAATAGTAGTCATGGGTATCCTAATGACTTTACATTAATCTTAGAGCTAGCTAGACCCTTTGTACGCGAATCGTCAGATAAATAACCAGATTAAACTTCATAAAATTATTTGTATCTAATAATGACTAAGAGCGTTGAGTTTCCCACAAAAAAAAACGTATGCTAGGGATACAGATTGGCTGTCCATTTTATGTTAATCTAATAGCTTCAAAGATTTAGATACAATTTTAAGTGTTTGCTGATATATGTCGAAGAACACTTATATCTTCGTTTGTTTATTTTATTAACACGATTCAGTGCTTACAGAGTTATAACGATACAATTGAGAGAGCGGTCTGCAATTTCGGTATATATATATATATATATAATTATGTTATTTTTTTTTAAAGGAATCAAGATACTTAGAACAATTACTGTGTTGAGGGAGTAATAGTCCGACCAAATTAGACCAAAAAATTGAGGTGAGGTTACAAAAATTCGCACCCAGCTGAAAATTGGTAGGATTGTTCAAAACATCATTATAAATGGAATGTGAAAAGTCCTCATAGATCCGACCTCTGGAAAAAAATTACTCGCGGTCAAAGGTCACAAAAATGAGTATTTTGTGATTTTCAGCAAAAGTATAAGTTTTATGATAAAACTAGCCTAGACAAAAATTGTAGATCAAATATTTTTTATCTATAAAAAGTGCCTAAATAATTTCTTCCTAAGAGCCACCGTTTTTAAGATATAACGATTCTAAAACATAAAAGAGTTGTATTCGATATAATATGTATAAGTACACCACGTATATACATTTTTTTTTGTGGTGGACTATGAAGGCGCAAAAACGCCCCGCCAAATCGGTCCGGGGCGACGGAAGGGCGGCGCGCGACCCCATAGACCCATCCTGCAAAGCGCTCCTCTTCGCCGTGCGAGAGGGCCACCGGTAACCTATCTTTGTCTTCGGTGGCCCGATGTACAAGTACACCACGTATATACATCACTGCAGCTGTAATACAAATAAAAAAATCTTTCTATCGGTCAGTGTAACTTACAAATATGTATAAAATATTATAAATATGAGAATGTCGGGTAAAGAGAAACCCAGTCCCTAATTTTATACGCCAGTGTGCTAACTACGTGCATTGATAAATTTCGATATGCATGTTTCGTTAAAAATACTCGTAATATAAAAAAATATCTTTAATTATTCAATAGTTTCAAATTAAACAGAATCACAAAAGATCATTGAAATAGGCCTACTCGGGGAAACCACGTTACAAAAAACGCGTTTAAAGTACACAACCTCAAAGGTGGCGTGGTAACGTGTGCATATTATGACGATTCAGACAGATAACTCTTTTTGAATCGTTATATCTCAAAAACGCTGACTCTTAGGAAAAAAGTATTTATAGTCCATAAAATATAGCTTGATCTCTGTGACAGCTGTCACTAGTGCCGCACGCTTACGATGCAGTCCGTATTTTTGTCGATATAATTCCTTATTTTTAAAGTTATTTGCTACTTTGCAATTGAAAAATCTTATTGAATTTAAATCAATGGAATGGGTGAATCGATTATAAATGTAAAATAATCTATGAAAACCTTATTGAATTTAAATCAATGACTTTAATTTATCTATACATATAATAAAAATGTAACGGATCGCTGTCTGTACATGTAAGATATATGAGAAAAAATCTTACTGGGACCTTTATCAACACTAAGAGAACCCAAAACAATGATTTTTAAAATTTTTGTCTGTTTATCTGTGTGTTTGTGCACGCTAATCTCAGAAACGGCTTATCCGATTTAGACGCGGTTTTCGCTAATATATTGTGGTAAGCTTCACTTAACATTTAGGCTTTATTTCATGTCAATTAGTTTATAAATAAAAAGTTATGGCAATTTAAAAAATGTTCGTAGAAAAAAATCTTTATCGATTCTTTTCAAATTACGTACAAATTATCTTTAGTAAAAATAAATAAACACGTGTTTCAGCATTTGTTAATTATCACCCTCTGGGGGTGTAAATTAGGCTTGCGAAGTGGGTTAGACGACTCAATAAGTCATTAGCGCCAAGCCGATATTATTGAAGCTGGCAACTTGAAATGTTGACAGTGGTTTCTTTCTATGACGTAGAGATTTACTAAGAAAAGATTTTACGAAATTACACCCCTAAGGGGGTAAAACAGAGTGGCAAAGTTTGTATGGGGAGAAAAAAAATCTTTATCGATTCTTTTCAAATTACGAGTCGAATCAAATATTCTATGGTAATATCCGGCATTTGTCAATTTTCACCCTCTGGCTGTGTAAATTAGGCCGGAAGCGGGTTGAACGACTCATTACCGCCAAACCGAAACTGTTAAAACTAGAAACATTAAATTTTGACGCACGTTTCCTTTTATGACATAGAGATTCAATATGAAAGGGTTTTATGAATGCCGCCCCTATTAGGGGGTGTAACAAAGCGGCAAAGTGTGTATGGGGAGAAAATTTCTTTATCTATTCTTTTCAATTTACGTGCAAATATTCTTCGATAAAAATAAATAAAGACGTGTTTCTCTCTCCCTCTCCATCAACCCTGCACCAGTGCCGGCGTGAGAGCTCACACGATACACATAGCAGATAGCAATAGGTTCTTGCCTAATGATTTAAGATACAGGTTAAGTTTAGCTTCAAAAATTTTCACTTTATAACTCAAATAATAAATCATATCTAACGAGGTCGCAACTCTGCTGGTGATACAAAACAGTCAAATAAAGGGTGGCGATAATTATATTTTTATCCCATGGTCATACCGAAAATAGTATATTAATGGCAATATAATTTGTAGAATGAATAGAACTTTGAACTACCTTTTTCTTTAGTGACCGGCTATGGTATATAGACACACGCGCGCCGTACACGTACATCTACGTTGTGGGGGCGGGCCACCACAACCGGGTATCATCTCGAGTCGAAGCTGGACGGTAGAGTGTGTCGACCTAGAGTATTTTCTCTCAGACCCACACTATTGCCTAATTCCGTTAGACAACTAACTCGCAGAAGGCGGCGACCGCATCCCAGTTTCTGACGCTGTTGATTATCGTCCTAGCGACAAACCTTCAACACCTTGCAGTACTTTTTCTATTTAACTCTGTCAGAGATGACTTCTGCGCGGACGAAGTCGCGGGCAAAAGCTATTTAAAATAAAACTGTAAATTAATTCTTTTTATTATTCGAAAGGAGTACATCCAAGTTCATTGTTACTATTATCATCATAGCTGGAGCATTCCTGTAGGTTAATGATGAGTTCTTGGTCACAGATTATTTCATGAATAATCATGTTTATTTTATAAAAGAAAATATCTTATTAATATAAAATAAATGGTCTTATTAATATTATAACTGATGTCTGAATAATAAATTAACACTATTTACTTATTTTATAGCGTAAACATGTGGTTTATATAGGTAATATATTGGTTTTACTTGTTTTATAAATAATAAGAATGTTATCGATTTACGTTTATCGATTGTCCCATCTCTATCTTATTCTCAGTCCATTATGACCTTGTACTTGCGTAAGCATCATATTTTTATAAAATGGTTACTAAACATTATAAAACATATGAAGTACAAGTTTTGGTGTAAATATTCATATTTTTATATAATATCATAATTCAGTTGAGATATAACTGGCAGGTAAAGAATGAAAACATAGGCGATACAAAATAAAATTGTAAACATGACGCGTATTCAAAGTTACTTCATCGGTTTTGTAGCTATCTGTCACAGAGATCAAGCTATATTTTAAGGACTATAGATACTTTTATAGATAATTATTTAGGGCTGCTAGAACCAGAGCGACTTAACTACAATAACCATGTTTTGCAATATGGAGGGAATTATATTTAAATTAAATTAAATTTAATCGATTTTAACATCAGCCGAAAATGTACTTGTACTATCTATTGTTAAAAGCTTGTAAACAATTTTAGGCCGCTGTGGTTTTGTAGATTAACATTTTTAGATTACGAAATTGCAATTAGGTTAAAAGTTGCAAAACTGCTCACTCTGGTTCTAGCAGCTTCATTTGATCTACAATTTTTGTCTTGGCTAATTTTACGATAAAACTTACCGTTTATTTAAAAATTGCGAAAACCCCGTTTTCGTGACCTTTCACCCCGAGTAATTGTTTTTCCAGGGGTCGGATCGATGAGGACTTTTCACATTTTATTTATAATGGTGTTTTCAACGATTCTACCAATTTTCAGTTGGTTTTCAACGATTCTACCAATTTTCAGTTGGGTGCGAATTTTTGTAACCTCGGTTGTCAAAATTGACCGGACTATAAGTATACAATTCACCACCTCTTTTCTTGGCGGTGGCTGTCGTAAAATTCGATTAAGGAGTGCAGATAATATCTATGTGGGAAGGAACACTCGAAAAAAGTTATATACCAACCCGTTAGATATTGGAAAGAATGCCGAACGAACGTCTGGTTAAGAAGATATACAATGCGAAAGTGGAAGGATGTAGGTACCGGGGGAGACCGAGACTAACCTACCTAGACCAGATCGGTCATGTACTGAAGGAAGGTAGAGTCAAGAGTCTCCGAAACCGGCGAGCGTGTATGAAGAGAATTATGAATGTTGAGGAAGCGAGTGAAGTATGCAAAGATAGAGTTCTCTGGCACTCTGTTCTCTCTGCCTACCCTACAAGGGATATGGCGTGATGATATGTATGTATGTATGTTAGATATTAAGTCATTTTTTCCTTATTGAGGAGGACGTATTGTGGTCGCGGCTACGAATACAACCAACTTTATATTTGTTGTGGGTGTCGTTAGACGAGCTTAAAATCTAGCTAGGTCAACTTCATAACAATTGGTCAACAAAGGAGGGTTGACGTCCAAGGGCCGGTCGTAAAACTATTGCCAATAACTTTTGCAATATGGACGTTGGAAGAAGAGGACATATTGCGTCAGCCTCAAGTAATAAGGATAAGAGCAGGTCAATAATTATGATGAGCAGTAAGAATATAATTGACCACATCCTTTCTTGCGGATGGGTGTTGTAAGAGGTGGATATCATCATCATCGCAGCCCATATACGTTCCACTGTTGGGTTCGGGCCTTCTCCGTTATGGGAGGGAAATTAACCTACTATACCGCGCTGGTCAAACAGATATTAAACTCCCGTGCCAGTGCCGCGGGTTCGATTTGTTTGCACAAAGTGTTGTTCTGAGTCTGGGTTTAATTTGGCTGAGTTAATTATGTTTATAAAGTTCCCCGCAATTCAAGAATTATTTCCTTAGTGCAGGGTGGTGTCATTAAAGAAAAAATAAGATCTGCGTGGTAATAGTCAATATACCATTTCTTGTGGCGGATGCTTCGGCCTAGTATCGGGTACCTATGTAAGCTGAAATCAATGACCACTTAGCATAATAAACGTATTCATAAAATACTTACTCTTGTAATGCGTTCGATCTCCATACTTCATCGTATCTAAGTTTTTTTGACATTTCCATTGATATATATTTAGTATCAAAAACATTAGGGAACATATTATGTATATTTGTTTTAAATGTTCTATATTTATTTGGCAACGGTCCTATGAATTGATTATGCAAGAGGACGGTATCAAAAAATATATTATGTCCAACGATAGGTTTCTGTGACTCTTTGAGCAAGGAAATTATTTGTGAAAATCCAAGAAGATGATTCATTAGATTGTCTTCTAGTATCGCCATTGGAGCGCTGTTTGCACCTTCTACATATTTATCTCTGTATATAAGAATCTGAAACAAAACATGTTTTTAATAATCATCTCATTCTAATAAACATCAACATTCCTACTCTTATCCCAATTACTTGGGGTCGATTCAATATGTACTCTTCTTTCATAGTACCTTTTGTAAAAGTTATTAGCAATAGTTTTATGACCGGCCGCCTGCCAGACGTTAACCCTCCTTGGGAATGTAATTGTTGACCCAACGGCATCAGATGGAGTTGGCCCAGGCCGTTATAAGGCTCTTAGTCGTCTTTTACGACACCCACGAGCAAAGTAAGGGTTGGTAATATTCGTGGCCTTAATAATGTAAAATATAATAAGAAAAATGACTTCCATATAATATAGTCAAGGTTAACCAACCAAACACGCATTATTGAGGATAACTCCAAAACTAGTGGTGAAATTTAAATGGTACCACATTGGAAGTACCAGTTTTCAAATAAAAAAAAAGCGTGATTAAAATCAGTTGCCCTAGAAAAAAGTTCTGCAGTAGCACAAAAATATAGACGAAATGAGAACTTCTTCCTTTTTTGAAGTCGACTAATAACGCCCAAATCGCAATAGTTCATTTGACTGAGCGAGGGGAAAGTGTTTTAATTTGGCATGACTCGATGGATGTTACTATATCTATTTTCTGCATCGCACTTTTTAGTTCGACCATCTACAAAAGCGTGTTTTTTAGTTTATTTTTAAACTGGCCATTTTCTAATTAATAATAAAACTAAATAGCAACTGGTAGTATTTTTTTCTAGATAAGATTTTTTTATATTATCAATAGATTATGAAGCGCACATTGTAAAAATACATTTTATCACCTTTCAAATAATAAACCACGACCTTTAAAATAATAAAAATTACACGTTGAAAATAATAATAATGTCGTTTTTATAACCTGGGTTTTAGAAAATAATAACTACTATTGTGATTTAACTGTGATAGTTTGATATATTTCTAGCCATATATTTTTGTAGTTATTTATAAGACCTATTATATGAATGAATGAATGAATGCTCCGATGGTTCGGACATGTGGAAAAAATGCCGAACGAACGTCTGGTTAAGAAGATATACAATGCGAAAGTGGAAGGATGTAGGTACCGGGGGAGACCGAGACTAACCTACCTACACCAGGTCGGTCATGTACTGAAGGAAGGTGGAGTCAAGAGTCTCCGAAACCGGCGAGCGTGTATGAAGAGAATTATGAATGTTGAGGAAGCGAGTGAAGTATGCAAAGATAGAGTTCTCTGGCACTCTGTTCTCTCTGCCTAACCTGCAAGGGATATGGCGTGATGATATGTATGTATGTATGTATGTATTATATTATAGTACATTATTTTGAACTATCATGAATAGTTTTTGAAGCGTACACCACTAAAAATGTCGTTTTTGTTACCTGGATTTTAGAAAATGATACAATATAATAATAAATATATAATACAATAGCAGCATTGTGATTCAACTATAACAGTTAGATATATTCCTCGGCATACATTTGTAGATAAGCCCAAGGTGGTTTTAGAAAATAATAGCTGCTATTTTGACTTAATTATAATAGACCTTGATAGATTTTATGTAGACATTAATAATATGCATAAATTTGCAGTACATTATTTTGTTTTATCCTCAATAGCTTTTCAAGCGTAGGCATGCTACGAATATTTTTGTTTTCATGCCTTGGATTACAATATTGCAACTTTCTTGGCAACCTCTACGTTTTTTTAAAAGAGATTATAGCCTATGTTAACTTCGTGATAGTTTAGCTTTCTATTGGTGAAAAAAAATTGTTAAAACTGGTCCAGTACTTTCAGAGCCTATTTATTACGAACAAACAAGCATATAAACAAAAAAGTAATATTTTTTATGATATTAATTTAGAAATGTTTTCATATAACTGAGATGACTGAAGAATTTTTATTAATTGCTTATGGTGGCAAACGAGCAGGCGGCGCACCTGATGGTAAGTATTATTGCCGCCCATGGACATTTATAATACCACTGCCTACCAATACAAACTCCAAACCCATTCAGTTGGGCTTCCGACTCTCTCGTTTACCTAACGAAGCGCAGTAGCATGTTGCCATTACTAGACATTGTTCTTCTACGAGAGTGTGGTACCACCCCGGACGGACCGGCCCGCGGCTGTAGACAGAAAACTGTCAACAGCGTGATCCTATCACAGGCTAATAATATTATTCAAATAAAGAAATGGACACAGTATCGAGCTACTAGCATAGATTACCTTCTTGCTATTACCTAAACTATCTGTGGTCAGAACGTTAGGGAATCGCGTTCTAATCTCATTATGCACCAGATATCGGAGAACAGGACTTTCAACATCTAAGTATATTGTTCCGTCTTCATTCAGAGTCAGCCATCTGTAATTATATAATAAGTTAAATATTATTTATTGTATTGGCAAATTTGCTAGCTAGGAATGTATTGCCGGGCGGACCACCGAAGTCAAAGATCGGGTACCGGTGGCCCGCTCGCACGGTGAAGAGAGGTGTTTGCAGGGTGGGTCCATTGGGTTGCGTGCTGCCTCTTCTGTCGCCCCGGGCGTTTTATCAGGGCGCGACCACATCCATGGTCCACCTTGCGGGGAAAAAAAAATCTAGGAATGTATAGGATTATCGTTCAGCCTTTTGCTGTTTTCTACACGTAGGCTTCTCACTTAAATAAGAGGAAAGTGCCGTAATCGCCACGCATTGTAGGTGATTTTGAAAGTCTTCTTTCTCAGGAGAGAGCTGCCTTATGGGGCCGCACGACCTTTTGTTGACTCGGACGGAGCGGGCGGGGTTTATCCAGACCATAGCCTGCCAAAAAAGAAAAGAGCCGCTGTCCACGCTCCTGTTGCAACACTTAGACGATTTTTACATCTCCCATGGGTAAGTAAGGGTTGGCGACAATTGTATTCTTATCACATCACCACGCGAAGAAATATATAGACATTAACTAATGATCAAAAGACTAAAATATTGTCTATAGTAGGTATAGGTATGTAGGATTAAATACCTATTTAATATTATTATTTTATTTGTACACTCACATTATACCGTGGTATTATTAATAATATCAACATTAATAACATTCACAATATGTAAATCAATATTTTCTTTGGTATTATATTACAGACTGCAGGTGAATACTGTTGGTCATAGACCTCCCCACGAGAATGCTACTCAAACGGTCCTTTACCACTTAAATTCTCGGTTCTCTGTCTATTTTAATATATCGTCAGTCCATCAAGTAGGAGCTTATCTTCAGCTTAACACCCTTCAAAATGAGATGAATGAGATGATGATAACTCGCACAGTACAATAAGACTGCACATATTTTATATATATTTTGATGTATAATCAATTTTGCACTATATAACTATCCTTATAAGTTGTAAGTTAAATTTATATTATATTGAGTAATCCATATATTACCGCAAAACTATACATATGTAAGTTCTCTCGCAATAAACATCACCATAATAAACCGCACATCACTTTTATAAATTATATGTTGGTGCCGACAAGTGCTCCAATATTATGTTCTATATCATTTCAGCTAGATCTACATAATAAATTGCCATTCAGCAACAACTGTATATAACGTTTGATGCCTGACAACCCATTGATATAAATTTTGGACAGACTTGGTAACATTTATAGACATTGTTCAGCTCCTATATGATATAGCTGATTGTATGTATGTATGGTACTTGTTTTTAGATATCTAATTTATTTTGGAATAGAGCAGTGCATCTAATTTCCGTGTGGTGACGGGGTAAATGTGCAAATTTATTATTATAATAATTATTTCTATTAAATGTGTGCAATCTAAATGTTTTGTAATGTATAAATTTATTATTGTTATTTCTATTAGAATATATTAGAATTATTATTATTTTTAGAATATGTAACTTTGTATGCTATAATTATGGCTAAATATGCTTGGACTAATTAATGTATTTTAACACCTTTATGTATATACCCTGTTTATGACAATAAAGTATTTGAATTTGAGTAAGAATACTATTCACCACTCTATATCTTACCTGTGGGTGATCATATGAGACGAATAAGGGACATAAAACGCATATAACATCTATGCGAGAGAAGGAAAACTCGAAACAAAACCCTATACCAACACTTTAATAACTATAATTTCCCTCCTATTACAGAGAAGGCCCGAGTCCAACAGTGGGCCATTTATGGGCTGTGATGATGATGATCTAATTTCTATTGGCATGTAATATAGATACTAACTTTGCAATCTGAGAGCAGTAATCTTGCAATTGTTTTTCTTCTATAATTTCTAACGATGAAATAAGATTTTTAACCAATGTTTTGTCTTTAATATATTGTCGTATCTTCACTTCTTCTGTCTGACTTAAATATGGAAGGCCTTCATAAATGAACTGAAAGAAAATGATTTATTATAATAAAATTGTATGAATTACACATGTAATCAAGTCTCTTCAAAAGGGCAATTCTTGTATGTATCTTTTTATATATTCAGCACAAGAATTGTGGGAGGGAAATTGATGGATTGTATAAAAAAGGATATGTATTATGAAAGTTGTGAATGCAGATATGACGGCTGATAGTAGTTTGTGGAAGGCGAGACTGTGTTGTGCCGTCCCCACTTAGCGTGGGATGAGGGCAGGCAAATGATAACCCCTCTATATATTCAGAATTTCAGAAAGAACTTAAAATCTATACCTAACTTCACCAATCGAAAACTGCATTATCAGGGAGTAACATGGGCTATATTTTGTCCTCATATTCCCATGGAAACAGGCACCACACGGATGAAACTATAGCCATGAGCTATAAAAACAAGTTATAATAAAATAATTTGGTATTAATCTGAGTAAAGAACTCTAAACAAAGAATTCATTCTTATGCAGAACAAAATATTGCATTCCAATATCATCATCATCATCATCACAGCCCTAATATGTACCACTATTGGGCTCGGGCCTCCTCCTTAATGGGAGGGAAAGAAAATAGATGTTATATACATTTAAATCCCTTACATCATCTCTTATGATCACCCACGGGTAAGATAGGGGATGGTGAATTGTGTTCTTACTTTGTCACCACACGGATAATTCTTACATGCCAATATAGGGAGAAATTTAAGCCTATTAAAATTAGTTGTTTGTAAAGATACTTGTGTGATGATAGAATAAGAATACAATGTGTCGCTACCCCTTAGTCAAAGAATCCTCTTAATTTCTGGGAAGAAAAAAATATATATAAAATGAAAATTTACCTTATTAAAGTCAAATTTATGTCTGCATAGAAACTTGAGGGTAGATGCTTGGAAAATGAACGATTGATCAATGTCTCCAATAACTTGCGGAGATAAGTGGAATGTATAACCACTGGCTATGTATGTATCTAAATCACGATCATATTGAAACATAGTTAAGCCAATTTGTGTCATTAACATTTTGCTTACTTCCGTTTTTAATTTATCATATCTTGATTCATTTGTGTCGAACAGTCTGAAAGATATGAATAAATTTTCATGTTATGTATAGTTATTAAGTAATTACTACTTTTAATATCAGTTTTTTTAATAAAGTCCTACTACTGGACTCAAGCTTCCACCACAATAGCAAGAAAATTTATCTAATATTCTAAACATAGTAAGATGGGTTGGTGTAGGTTTTGTTTCGAGTTTTCCTTCTCTTGCAAATATTTATATGTTATATATATTTTTTATATTTATATATCCCTTAATCGTGTCTTACAACAGTCTCGGCCAAGATACGGTGTGATGAATAGCATTATTACTCTATCATAACAGGGGCATATTTCATCAGTGGCAAAACAAACTTAATATTTTCTAACATAGAAGTGTCTTGAATGAGAAGATTCTTATAATATTATTTTATAGTAGGTAAGCATAAATATTATAATATGATAATAGCCTTACAAACGTTAAAGAAAAACAAAGTACGTATTGTTTAACCTAGTATATATTACATTTTAAGTTTCTAAATAGAACATCTAACCTGTATTTGAATAATTCTCCTGTTAGGAGAGCTGTAAACTCAGCGTCAAAACCCACAAAAGGACATTTATTTAAATCTTTGGCTATGTTATCGAGTTGCTCAACAAAATTTGCCTTAGTTACTTCCATAATGATTTATTAAATTCTAATATTTGTTTATATTATAAATAAGTTATATTATTGTACAAAACATGTGGTAAACACATCAAATTTTTGTTTTTCAATAATCAGTCAACTGTCAACTTTAAATAATGTCAAAATGACAAACTAGAATTACAATTTTTTTTTGGTTTTGTTCGTCCATTCGGATAGGCAAAAGGCATGATATCTATACAGTCAAGTTTCATTCACTTCTTCACAATTTATTTAACACTTCTTTAACGTTTCAAGTCAAGTTGTTATTATTAATTATAGTCCATCTAATCTAAGAAGTGCATTTTGACAGCTGTCGGAGTTAGTTGTCTAGGTATGCGAACCAAATAATCGCTATCGAAATAATCCGATTTTAGTGAGAAATCGATATGGATTCTTTTTAATTAATAATCGGTTTATATATTTTTTTTTTCAAAAAGGACATGAATAAATTAAGCGCTAAATTAATACTAAAGAAATTTATATCTTTCAGCATAAAATTTATTTATCATATTTAGTAGAATTAGATTAAGCAAAAACAAAAACTGGATTTGAAAATAGCTATTTATTCAGAATCCCCACTATTACTTGGATTATCATCGGCTCGAACATTAATAATTATTTCCTTATCAATAAAATTGTCGAAACGTACATCTCTGTCAAAATCTCTATTCGATTAATTGTATTATTCTAATATTTTTACCGATTACTTAGATATTCGTGAATTGCAAGTCGTCAAGCACTACTGTATAGAACGTGATGACATGACATTATAACATCGTCAATAACAATTATTATTTACCATGTTATTTTTATTTTAAATTAGTTTTACGAGTTTCAACATTAGATTATTGTACGAGAAAGTCACCCGCAACGTTAATTATGTAAATAACTTAATAGTTCTTTAAAATTTCAGATTTATTGTTTGCTATTATGTGTATACTTTTGAACAAAGTTATTGTGTATTAAAATATGCGAAACGTCAAAATGCACTTCTTAGATAAGATGAACTATAGGCTCTGAATTAATAGTTTTTCTGGGAACTTTGAAGAAGATATAACAAATATAAACATGAATAAGGTCAAAGCAAAACACTATATTTGCGAATCTAGATTTGTTAATCACGCGTTATAGGTGTCCTCTAAGGGTCGGTCCATATCTGACGGAAAATGCGTCACGTAATATCGGTCGCGTAATGCCAGAATAGACAAATATTTAATAAAACATACAACCTTTCACACTCAACCGATGATGCGTTAGTGCGTCGAGCGTATAGCGTCTGTTCCGTTTCCGTCTTCCAAATAGCTATTGTTACGATGGGCTTTATATTAAAATAAATTATCACATAACACAACCGCCCTATGGATACTGAACACAGAAACTGACTAGACGCGTAATGTGGCAGGTCTAATTTGACCGAATAGATGCGACCGATGATACGCTCGACGCATTTTCAGTCAGATATGTTCGGTACATAACCTAGATTTTATAATTTATTTTTGAGTTACACGTTACGTTCCACTCGTTGGTTATTTATGCCCGTGTATCATCGTTTGGTATTATCTCGTCCCAGTTTTTACTTTAAGATTAGCAGTAGTACCCTATGCTTATAATTATTATAATATTGAACGAAAAGTAAGTACTAAATAAAAAGTCAACTTGAGTCCTTAATACCAACAACAGGAGGGGGCAGCACAGACTAGGAGATTAGTATTGACGCTGATTAGTAAGTACGCTATGCAATGTAGGGCAGCGCAACTTGAGTACCCCTGGCTACATAGTAGTTGGCGTTTAAACGAAAATTTTTTAACTCTAAATAATCATACACGTTGATAAGCTGACACTATTATTCTACTCGTTAATTAATTTTAATTATTTATACATATTGTAATCAGTGCCCGATTAACCCAGCGCGGGGCCTGTAGCAAATTCTGTCAAGGGGCCCTTGATTGGATTTAGGTTCTCAATTTAAAGTTATTAAATATAACAAAACTGTTACCTACAAATTAACTTTTCTAGATTTAATATGGTCAAATTTAGAGATAACTTTCAGTATTGATTTCTTTAAGCAAATCATGCTCTACTTATATATTCAACAAAGTGAGATTAAGACGTTCTTAGCCCATGGTGTTCCTTAACTCATTTTTAACAGTTAGTGATCATGAGAGACAAGTAAATGCGCAAGGTAATTTTTACGTTTGGAAAACACGATTCTAAAGAATTATTTAATAAAAGTTTATAAAATTGCAGTTCCAGAGGCTCTTGTTTCTTGCTGTCATTAATAGTAGCCACGTCTGTTTTCAGCGGCTCAGCGAACTGTACTAATTCGTCGCCTAGGCTATTCTCCAAACCATCTTCAGAAGCATTGACCATACTTTTTTCTTGCGGTGAACTATGGGGGAGGTCGCGCCCTGCCAAATCGGTCCGGGGTAACGGAAGAGACGGCGCGCGACCCCGCAAAGCGCCCATCTTCGTCCTGCGAGCGGGCCACCGGAAGCCGATCTTTGTCGGAGTCGGAGCATCGTCCTCACGCGTACAAAAGAAACCCGCTGGTAGAGATCGGAGAGCATCTCCGCCTCGAGGTGCCACGGGGTTATTCCGGCCAGTGCACATGCCGCCTCGGTCGCCACCGTGCGGTATTCGCGGATGGCTCTGACTATCATGACTCTCTGCAGGCACCACAGAAAATCTCTGAGTTGGACGGTCAGAGACCTCGCCCACATAGGTGCGCCGCACATGGACATCGAGTGGATCACCCCTGTATACAGCCGTTGGCCTTCAAAGCTGGGTCCGCCCACGTTCGGCATGAGCTGTGATAGGGCGGACGCCACGCCGACCAGCCGGGGAGCAAGTCTGCAGAAATGCTCCCGGAACCACCAACGCCCGTCGAGCACCTGGCCCAAATACTTCATAAAGGCCTGGATACTGATAGGGAGTTGACGACTATCGAGGCGCCGAGAAACGGCCCAATGCGGGGCCTATGGAACAAAAGGGCTTCCGTCTTATTTAGGGCCATCCTGAGTCCCAATGCCTCGATTCACCTGACTATCTTCTGGGTGCCGAGAGCGGCTAGGCTCGTCGCCTCTTCGAGTGTCCTGCTCCGGGTGGTGACGAGCGTGTCGTCAGCAGAGATGTACAAAATACCCTGTACAAAGTATCTAGAATACAAAATGCAAGATACTTTTAAATTAAGTATAGGTATCTTCTAAATACTTCTTAAGGTGAAAATACTTTTGTAAGAAAATAAAGATTTTATTTTAATGAATTTAAGTTTATTTTTAATAATTGACATTAATATTATTTACGAATAAATCGTGTTAATAGCTGAAATGAAAGATATAGTTTTAAAACCCTCTAAAGTGATTTTTGATTCATTTTTACATTTTTGTAACAAAGGAAAGATTTTAAAATTTTATTTGCTATACGTCAATGCTTATGAATGTAACCATAAATTCAATCTAAAAAACAATATTAGTTAAATAAATAAATAATAATAAATAATTCATTTATCTCAGACTTACTATTATGTCCATATAAAAAACCTATTATGTCCATATAAATAACGCTAAAATAACTATAATTATTTTCAAAGTTCCCTAAAATGAAATTGACCAATAAAAACACTGCATTTGAAACACGTGACTTGTAAAACTGTATGGTGACATTATTTGTTTTGAGTTGCTCGCGGATTTTAAAAGAAAGACATTCAAAACTATGAAAGACCTAGTACAGTTTGTTAAAAAATGTGACATCAATGAGATGTTGGACTAATAATTTTATAAATGTCTGCTAACATATTAATAAAAGTATTTTGTCAGAAAAAGTATTTATAAAATACTAAGATACCAAACAAAAGGTATAGGTATATTCCTATATACCTAGGATACAAGATAAAATGAATTTTTAAAAAGTTTCTTAAATACCTACAAGATGGAAATACGTATTTTGTATCTTGTATCTATATTTCCGATACTTGTATCTTAGATATTAAGTCACATATCTGGTCGTCAGCATAGCATATCAAACCCAGCTCGGGGTGGAAACTCCCTCTTAACGCCCAGTCGTAACCAATGTCTCACGGAGTCGGCCCCAGAACCGACCCCTGTGGAACATTGCACATCATGGACGTCCGCACAATGTTCCCTGCGGGACTCGCGCAGAGGGCACTGCGCCCATCCAAATAGTCTGCCATCGGCCGCCTTAGGTACAAGGGCACCCCGTGATAGCGAAGTGCCTACCTGATGCAGCTGAATGGCAGACTATTGAATGCGTTGGCGATGTCCAAAGACACCGTCAACAGCACTCCTCCACGGATGACAGCCTCCGCGGGCGATAACTTCCGCGGCGCATCAAAGCCCTGATGGTCGAACGCCCCCTTCGAAAGCCAAATTAAGCGTCCGACAGATTGGGCTCCACCTTGCCCAGGTGCCGGACGATGCGAGTAGCGAGGATACGCTCCAGCAGCTTCCCACATCATCCAGCAGCACTATGAGCCTGTAGACTTATGGCGAATCCGGAGGCTGTCCCGGCTTTGGCAGGAGAATCAACCTCTCCTCCTTCCAGCATCCAGGAAACTGTCCAGCCGCCAAACAGGCGTTGTACAGTCACCTGAGGCGTGATTTCAGGTGCTCGAGGAGCAACGTCAACACCCGGACGGTTATTCCGTCCGGGCCGGGAGCTATGGTGGCGGAACAAATCCTCACCACAGCCACCCCCACTTCCGGCTCCGTCACGGGCGGAACACTGTCGTCTGATCTGGCGAAGCCATGACCGAGGACGTGTTTTCCGGCTACCGCGGAGAAAGCTCCTTAATCACTCTACGGAGTAGGTCAGGCTGAAGTGTTTCGGTGAGGGAGAGGCCCTACGTGCGAAGCTTGTTCAGCGACGCGCGACAAGGGCGACTCCATGGGTCAGTGACCATACTTAAGGCTTTTTCCAAAATCTCTTCAGTTGTAAGAGTTTTTAGCTGTCGTAATTGGTTCTCCAAAAACAATAATAATTTTACGATATGCTTTCATATATGTTATTTAGTTAATTGATGGACTTACAAATGTATCAAATCTGTTAATTAATTAATCTCCTATCTAATAGATATAGATATTTTTATACCATATTAATGTATGATGAACCACAGGATTAATTTCAGATAAAAAAATAAATTATACTGCTGAGTACAGTGAAATCGAAATTTAGTTTTTCAGTTGAAAGGGAAGCATAATAGCCTAAGCACTTCGCGCTTAAGCAATGCCAATATTTTTACACTTTTAAATTGGAAGTTTTTTTTTAACGGTCAGAGAGCCGCAGTTGGAGTGCGGGGCCCCCCACTTCGCGGGGCCCGTAGCATTTGCTACTCTTGCTACGTGGCTAATCCGGCACTGATTGTTATAAAATAAGACATTCATCAGTGCATCGATGTTTACTCCTCATAGAGCACAGGTATCCTCAAGGAGGAGGGACGGTCGTTTTGGTGCTTCCAGTTTGCTTTATAATTTTCATAAGAGTTCTGCTGCTCATTATTCATCATTTAGTTCTAATTGCTCTCACGGACAATTATGAGTTGAGTGACTGAGCGTATTCTCAATCCGTACACGGGGTAACAAAAAATAATACATAGCAAATTTTTAACTTACTATTTTGCCAACCCTGCAATAAATATTCATATTGATTTTATTACCCCTTTATTCAGACATCGTTACTTAGGGATTTATAGCGAGGTTGCCGTCTCTTACAGTAATGGTATCTGCTCACAGCCCTTAGTTGTCTTTTACGACACCAGCGCAAAAGGAAAGAGTGGTGAATTGTATTCTTACCTGTTACCACATGGAAGTCTCGCGGCTCATCACGGATAAATAAATACCATTGATACTTTTACCATCTTTACAGGTTGATAAGCAATGACTGTATAAATACAAGACCTGAAACGTGATTCAACATTGATATTATAGATTAATTTATATACTCAGTCATTAAACTTCATTAAAATAAGCAATTTCGATGCTAATTCTAATATGGCTGCTCTTATTGTGAATTTGTAATGGGGATCTGGTTCAGCCATAATATTATGCATTGTATTTGAGAATTGTGTTATATCTATTGTGGTTCGAAGGGCATTACATTGGAGCTAATAAAGAAGGTCAATTTTCCTCCAATTGTTCTTGAGCCCAGCGGTGGGACATACACGAGCTGATATGATGATGGTATATACTCGTATAAAAGTACTTTTACGGCTTTTACCACGTCTATTGTTGTCAATTGCCCAACGTTTAAATAATAATATAAATATATAAGAGTAGGTATAATATAATATATTTATATTCTCAGGAGAACTAAATCCTTTTACCGGTTTAACTATTATCAGTGATTGAAAAAAAAATATTTTAAATATACACAATTTACCTTTATGAATACAGATTACTTATTTCGAACACAACACAGTTCTACATAAAACTTTCTAATGTTTAAGCGTGTCTAATATATACCGACAATTTATTAATTCATAACCGAATTATGGGCACTACACTGTACGATGTAAATAAGTAACTTTTAGAATGTATTGCCATGGTCCATGGAGGCGCGCCGCTAAAAGTTCAAGACGATTTCAAGATTTTCAATGTCTACTTAGTCTGGCCATAAGTACTGTTACAATTAAAAATAAACAAAATATTACATTTGAATTTGGAATCTGTCATTTTTATATGATTTTTCATAGTTTTCTCATATTGGCGCCAGTGCGTCGTCACTCTAGAACATATTATTATTATGACAGAAATTCAGGCAATTTTAAACCTTATTCCCATGCAATAGGTTTCATTGCAAAAAAAAAAATGTTAGCACAGCGTGTGCAGCCAACTTGACAACAGTTTTTTTACTTTTGTGTGTTGGCTGCAGATTCTTTTCTGCATATTTGGCGCCACAGGGTATTGAGAATTTATTTCCAAGTTTTTATAATAACAATAAGAGTAATATTACATGTATTTGATTTTGAATAGTTTTAATAATATAGCGTTTAGATTTATGTGAAACATTCTAATTGGATGTGCAGTTTTTACCTTCCTGTGATAAAGTGCATGAAAGTTTTTAACGCCTATTTTCTTACATAAAACATTGGTATTGGATGAAATTGTTGTTTTTGAAAGTTATAATAAGTGATCTCGTTAAAATGGATAAACCTGCTATTTGGGAGGAATTACAAACTGAAAAAAGATATATACCGGTACCGGCATCAAATGTATATTTAACAAGAATACCACTGGATCAGATATGTATGTCTTACTTATCTTCATATATGTGAGTAGCTTACATATTTTGAAAAGATATAAATAATTTTAATGGCACGTTTTGTTTTAGATATCGTGGTTTGTAAAAGCGATAAGCCAAAAAGGTCATATGTATTTAATCATAGAAAAACTAAATGAAATTAAGTATGTTCGTAATTTATATTTTAAAGAAGATTATAACAGTTTACTAAACAAATACATAAACCAAGCTTTAAATTTACCATTAAAGCCATTAGAAGACTCTTGTGGATTTGCCACTACATATTGGCTAATATCTAAGACATAGTAAGTATGATTAATTGCCGCCATTATAGTATTAATAAAAGTTCAATAAGAAGATGAGCATTGTTATAAAATGAGAATTGGTAGATTACTAGTATATAAATATATTTATTACACTTTATTATTCCAAAGGATTAAGTAAAGATGTATACTCCCACCGTTCTGTACATAATATTCACATAATAGAAATAGAGCATGAGTTGTGAGTTCATACTCAACAGTGTCGCAATAACATAGTGCATGAAAAAGAAAATAGTTACTACACTTTTATGGCCGTTATCTAATGAGTCATGTGGTGTAAATATCCTATTAACAGGCTTTGTGTAGCTTAGATAGAGAGAAGGAAAACTCGAAACAAAACCCTATATCAACATGTCTGACCAGCGCGGTATAGTAGGTTTTTTTCCCTCCCATTACGGAGGAGGCCCGAGCCCAACAGTGGAACATTTATGGGCTGTGATGATGATGACGTGTAGCTTAGATATTTCATCATGTCACATGTTTTATAATAGTAATAATTTGCCGTCTGGTGACGGAGTAAGAATATAATATTCCCCACCCCATATCTTACCCGTGGGTGATCGTACAATACGACTAAGGGATATAAAACGCATATAACATCTATGCGAGAGAAGGAAAACTCGAAACAAAACTATACCGACACGTCTGACCAGCGCGGTATAGTAGGTTAATTTCCCTGCCATTACGGAGAAGGCCCGAGCCCAACAGTGGGACATTTATGGGCTGTGATGATGATGATGAATAATTTAGATGGATTATTAGAAATTGCATAATTTACTCATAGGGTGATGAAGTAAGAACACAATGGTGTCCTCAACTTTCTCATGAATTGACTGTAAAATAGTACTAAAAGAGAAAATCTTGAGAACTTCTTTGGCATGCTTCGCTTCAATGATTATGGTACCACAAAATTTAAGAACAACTCTTTTTTAGGCTTAAATTTTCTTTTAAGAATAACTTGCATTTATCATTTCTGTTTCAAATTCTTTCTAGAAAGGTAGGACCATGCTGTTGATAGTTCTCCGTCTACAGGCAGGGACGGCCCATTCGGGGTAGTACCACACTCTCGCAGAAGATCGACATCTGAGTAATGGCAATGTGCTATTGCACTTCGTTCGGTGAGCGACAGAGCCGGAAGTCCAACTGGGTGGATTTGGGGTTTACTTCGGTTGGCAGCGGCCTAGCTATACCCTTGGTATTGCAAAGGTCCATGGGCGGCAGTGACACTTACCATAGATATAGATGTGCTGCTTGGTTGTTTGTCACACATAAGCAATAAAAAAAAATTCTACTTAAACTTTGCTTAATGGTATATTTGTAAAGCTATTTTGAAAAAAAGAGTTAAAATATGTCTTTGTATTGCGGGGGAGTTCTAGACTTCACAAACATACCATTAACAGACACAAAGGATACCCAGATTCACAACAATCATTTATGGATTATACAAAGAATTGTCCTACATGGGCAATGTACTCACAAGACAGCATGGCTTGGATTAATAATATGACTAGTGGTTTGAATGTTTTATTTGAGTTTAATTATTTTTGTTGTTATGCCGTCATAACCTACACTTACTATTTGCTAATTGAATTGTAATTATTTTAATATTGAATGATGTACTCAGGTCTCATAAACATTGGTTCTCTGACTGTGAAAATGATAGTCATTATTTTGCTACTAGTTGACACTGGTATGACTTTGTCAACAAAATTATTGAAAACATTTGGATTGGATTGCTAATTATTATAATTGTTGCTTTATTGATATATCTACTATCATTATTGAATTTTTTATATTTTTTTTAAATTTCTTTCTTTTTTTTATACTTTTTTTTATACTACCCTGAATACTCTGCACTAAGGAAATAATCCTTGTATTGTGAGGGACTTAACAAACGTGCAATTAACGCAGACCTATTACACCCAGACTCAGAACAGCAGTTTGTGGATCGCACAAAATATTGTCCTGCATGGGAATCAAACTCACGACACTAGTACGGAAGGTCGGTATCTTAACCACTACGCTATCTGTGCAGTCAAATTTGTTCAGTCTTTTAATTGCATATTTTTATACCTGTAGAAACCCATTTAGAACTCTTTGTATTTTATAAACTGTCATCTTGAATGGAAAGAAGTCGTAAAATAGCTTAAAATTATCAAAAAATATATGCACGGTTTGGGTCCTCAGTAAAATATTTTTTGTAAATGACAAGTTATTAAGGTAGGTATTAAAAGTTTGACATGTTTGCTTTATTAAAATCATGATGGTTTACGCGCCAGTATCGCCAGTTCGAATAGTTTTGTTTAGTTACAGGGCTTTCTATTAATTGTGAATTGTGATCTGATAGAATTAAATCTATTATGTTAGATTAACATTTTTGTTTTATATAGTGCATAAAATTATTGATGCAGATTTTAATTTGATGTCTAGTAGAATTTAATTTCGAATGTGAAAATGATATATAATCCTATAATATGTAAAAATTTCTCTGTCAGAAAAATAAATAGTAACAATATTACATGACAAATTAGTAAAATTAAGCAATGATGAAATGGTTTTATTTATTGATTTGAAATTCCCGTGTGTGTATTACAATCTGAGGTCTTAAATATTATGAACGACCATAATGAATGGACCCTGGGAAAAAGTATCGATAATAAATTAGAATCCCAACACTACTATATCGTGAATGTTTGTCAATATGTGCGCAGCACTAAAATATATAATGACATTGGTATGACGTTGCTAGGCAACAGACAATTTACAGACTAGCCAACATATAACAAAAAAAGTGATTTGTATGGTTGGTAATACTTTGCTGCCGCGTGTAGCTGAAAGCGATGTATGGAGTTCGGACTCTTAATACGTAGTGTTACATACTCTTTGATTGGCGCCAATACATTGTACAATATTTTGCGATATTAAAATGGAGTGGGGTGATAAAGAGAACCGAATCGCTGTGATTGCATTACACCAAAGAGTAAAGTTATTAAATTGAAAAAGAGTGGCAACTCGATGATAAAATATGCATGTATGGAAAGTGCTGCCACCCAGAGTTTAAGCGGTGAACTAAAGTTGAAGTAATATATATACTTATCTATATGTGTATGTGTAATTACATAGAATTTTCTTTTACTATGAAAGCTACCCTGAAATATAAAAAAAAACATATCAGCTGATAATTAAACAATAATAATATCAGCCTAACATTGAAACTTGAGATAATTTTCAGAAAAATATCAATAACCGAAAAAAGATCGATGACAATAAGTACCTACGCTAGGAACAAAAAATAACAATTCTCAGTTGTCAAACGTTTGACAGGCAGGACAAAATGGCAGCAGTTAAGTTTGTACAAACAATCTGTAGGCGGCGCGACGGTCAGTAAAAATAAGTAATGTTTTAAGTGTGCCCCCCCAGCATTACACAAAGTAGGTATGAAGCCAAATGCAATTTTTAAAACTCTCCATGCGCTTGGTATTGGTAAAATGTTTGCGTACCGGGCTATTAATAGGTTCAATGAGATCTTTGTTTGTGACAGAAGAAGATCTCGCCGTCCACGTAGGGTTCGTACGAAAAAAGTGGTCAAAGCAGTAAGGGAAAGAATTCGAAGAAATCCTGTTTGAAAGCAAAAGATTTTATCTCGGGAGATGAAGATAGCATCTAGAACCATGTCGCGTATTTTAAAAGATTTCTTAGGACTTGCAGCCTATAAGAGGTCACAGAAAAATTTTGTTTACGAATGAGAATTTTTTTATACAATTGAGCAACATGTTAACAAACAAGACGACCGCATTTATGCCCAAAGCTCTAAGGAAGCTTCTCAATTAGGCGACAGAATGCAACGTGGGTATTATCCGACATCAGTGAGGGTTTGGTAGGGTAATAGATATAAAGGAGTAACTGAGCCATACTTTTGTGAAAAAGGTATCAAAACATCGGCACAAGTGTATCAAGATACCATTCTTGTGGAGGCAGTGAAGCCCCTTAACAACAGCATGTTCAATAATCAAGAATGGCCCTTCTAGCAAGACTTGGCGCCGGTCATAAAGCTCGGTCTACGCAGTCTTGGTTGGAAAGTTGGAAAGTCTTGGTTGGAATGGTTATGAGTTGCTCCTCTCTCAGCAATTACTTTATATAATTTTAACTTTTACGTTGTTTTAGTGCTGATCCTCACTGTTGTCTGAACTCTGTATATTTATCATTGTCACAAATTGTACAGTGTAGCGTGTTTTGCCTAACGAGTTATTTATTGATTTAATTGAGCGATTTGATTGTAATTTATAGATCTTGGTGTGGTCATGCTTACTAAAAAGGTCTCTGCCTGCGGTAGCTACGTGAGCGGGTCTCTCCCTTCCCTCGAATGTGGTTGAGGGGCGTGATGGCTGCTTTAGTAGTTAACTCGTGGTCGAGTGCCGCTTGTGGAATCTGGTCCAACCATTTCTGTTCTTTTTTGTGTTTTTTGTTAATGGTGTATTTAACTTTTAAAAAATAAATCTTTACTCGAAGGGCATCTCACTGGAGCTAATGGGGATTAAACATGTATCCAATAATATTAGAAAACATGTAATTTAAAAAAAAAATGACGAGCCCACTGAGTTTCTTGCCGGATCTTCTCAGTTTGTGGCGGCTTTCCGATCCGGTGGTAGATTAATTTAAAAAAAAAAAAATGTAATATTGACAATATGTAAGTGCCCTTTTAGGGCTTATGCATAATAAATGATTTGATTTGATTTGAAACGAATGTTTCGGACTTCATCAGAGCTAAAGACTGACCGTCGTCTAGTCCCGGTCTTAATTCGCTGGATTATGATTTACGGTTAGTTTTAGAGAGTACGGCTTGCACTAAACGCCATGATAATTAGGAGGTCCTAAAACAATCCATACGATTGGCAGTGAAGAATTTTCCCATGGAAAGAATGTGTGCTTCTATTGACAACTGGCCTCGACGTTTAAAGGACTGTATTGCAGCCAACGGAGACCACTTCGAATATGCTTTTTAAATAGTTTTATATTTGATTATTAAACTAATAAGTACACTGTAAAAGTAATAAAGGTTATTTTCAATAGAATTTGTTTTTCTTTGTTAACAGTACCTATTTATGGCAGGACTACCTATAGCGTATTCAGATTTAGATAACCTTCAAAATTTCGAAAATTTAGTGTAAGGAAATTTAGGAATATCACCCTCTACCGTGTGTACTATGTCAACTATTTGGTCTACGCAGAGGACGTTGAGATATTACAGTTCAAATCCAGCAATGGCGAAATCTATATTTTATATTATATACGAGTATGTCTTTCTTAGGCTCAAATTTCAGTGGCGGTTATGGAGAAAATTGTGTATCTTAGCCAACAGAAGTTACAGGTAGTTACAGGTAGGAATGTGTGGTGCGATTAGTTTATCAAGCTTACAAATAAGGTACTATGACTTGTATTCCAAATTAGCTAGTAGTAATGGCTATTTATATTGTTCCATTTGCTAATCGATTTCCACTACTAAACATAAGCCTCCACATGATCATGTTTCCTTGCCGTTTGTTATAGCTAGTAAATTGGCTAACACTGGTTATAGAGCTATATTTTCAGGCACTCTTGAGTATTGGACAAAGAGTATAAGTTGCCTGATTGGTAGATACATAGGTATTTTATAAAAAAAATGGATTTTCACGTATAAAGTTCACCCAATTGCGATAAAACTAGTGTAGATGTTGGTAATTCTTTATATCAACCTGTATTTGTTCCGTTTTTCGTCATGAACCTCCTCAAAGATATTAGATTAGTCCTCTGCCATTGTGTCAGAGATGTTACGAAAAGCCAGTATATAGTTAACGACAAGGAAATGGAAATCTGAAGCAAAACCCTGTATCCACCCGTCTGCCAAGCGTTGTATTAGGAGATTGATTTCCCTTTTTGAATATCTATAGTGGTTGAACAAGAAATATATAAAAATGTCACTGGTTGTTGATGTTTTTACCAATTAAGCAATCACATTAAAATACAAAGTTGCAAGCTGAAACTGGTTTTAGAAATACGTTTAATATTAAAACACTGACATTTTTTAATTTGATTTATAGTATTAAATTTAACGCTGTTTTACTGTCATCATCATCATCATCTCAGCTCGTATATGTCCTTTTGTTGGGTTTGAGCCTCCTCCATAATGGGACGGCAATTGACTTACTATACCACGCTGGTCAAACGTGTTGGTATAGGGTTTTATTTGGAGTTTTCCTTCTCTTGCATAGCTGTTATATGCGTTTTATATCCCATAGTGGTCTCTTACGATTACCCACGGGTAAGATAGAGGGTGGTGAATTGTATTCTTACTCCGTCAACACATGGAAGCACGCTGTTTTACTGTGGTTGGTAATAACGAAACACAACATAAAAAAACCCATGACACATATTTTTATATGTATTATTATTATATTACGTATTACTACGTATGGACAACGAACTGGTTCTTGTTATATAATCATTAGCTCCTACCAAAGTTGATATTTCAACAAGGTGCAGCTAGAACATAATAACAGTTGCACAATATAATCTTGCATAACTTCGGCGAGTCGATACTTGGGTCTGTCAATTTACTTCCAAATTGGAGTTACAATCTTAACATCGTGATGCGATCGTCTGTATCGTGGAAGTGCACCACGATGTTGCAACAGTGCTGAAGGCAACGACCATTCCAGTCGTCACATAGTGGTCGACTCGAGGCCTCGCGTAGTCGCGTTCACAGTCGGCCCTCTCACTTACCGTAACGATCAAAACAACATAATTACTATAGAATAAACATGTAACTTCGCAACTAGTACATTAAAAGTTGATAAAAAAAAATCATGGAGTCGGAAAAAGAAACGACGCAAGTGCGCGATGCGTCCTTGGTGAAGCCAAATTACATGCTCATGTCCTTGCAGAGGATATTAGTGTTTACTGTAATACTAGCCGGAGTTCTACTAGTTGTACATCATACACCGATGCCAGGTAAATAATATTACATATATATTTATATAAGTAGAAAAGAGACGGCGATATTCAATTGAAAAATAAACTAGTTTGCCAGCCTTATTTCTTTAGATATATGTAGGCTACTTGTAATGAAAAAGGTTATAAACTAATGTGTGATTATTTTACGTAACTATATATTGACTTACGAAATTATTTAACGGTTTTGAAACATAGGACTATTTTGTTATTATTAGTTATAATTTATAATTAACCATTGAATTCTAATATTTATTGTAACTTTATGCCTTAATCAATTAACGAAAAGAAATTAAAACAGAATCTAGTGTAAGAATAGTTATATATATAGTTAAGGGTAGAGAAATTTAATAGTAATATTTTATAATTAAAAACAATAATTAAAAAGAGATACATACTATCGTAATAGGTATCACTCACAATTAAATAGTGGTTGCACTAGACGAACCATGAAGGAATTATGGTGTTTTCTATTCAGAGTAGACCACTATGTTTACATTTACACATTACACCAGTTACATTTATTATACGGTAATTAAACTAATAATTGTTGTTGTATAATTATTACAGAGTCATATTTCGAAAACTGTGATCGGGAATGTCATGAGTTAGATTGGCCGATGATATGCCGTGTCAAACTAGTCATCGAGGTCTACAAAACACTTAGCAAGTAAGTATATTTTTGAATTGTGATAATAGATATAGAAATTACAAAGTTTGTGAAGGATTTCGTTGGATGATATGAATAGCAACCTACAACGAAACAAAAAGTAAAAGCATTTTATACGATCCAGGTTTTGAGTTTATTTCTGAATTTGCAGTTATATGTGATTCGGTACTACATTTCATTTAAGTAAATTTTTAAGTCATAATAAATAATAAATCTCTTACCGTCGTATTATGTTTGCACATTTATAAATTTCTTTCTTCTATGGATAAATACCTAACGGAAAAAGCCCAGTAGCATTGTCATCGAACTCTACAGCTGACAGCTGTTGCCTGCCTAAGCGATAAAGGAAGTATTACGATAAAGGAACATTTTATTTCTACATAAAAAAATGAATTATTAGTAATTAATAATCTCACGTATCCTATATTCTTATAGGTCGTGTGGGAGCTGCATAGAAAACGATGGCGTTGAATGTCCAACTACGTGTATATCCGCCGATGGAAGAGAACGTGGAATCCTTTCAGCAAATAGAGAACTACCCGCGCCTACATTACATGTGTGTCATAACGATATCCTAGTAGTCGATGTAGTGCATCGGGCTCCAGCACATGCGTTATCCATACATTGGAGGGGACAACCACAGAAAGAGACCCCATTTATGGATGGAGCTCCCATGTTAACCCAATGTCCGCAACCGGCCTATACAACATTCCAGTACAAATTTCGAGCATCAGCAGCCGGTACGCATATGTATCATGCGCATTCAGCTGCCGATGCAGCTGATGGGCTCGCGGGAGCATTGGTTGTACGTCAGTCACGTCGGCTTGACCCTATAAGAAAACTATACGACGTCGATGCTACTGAACATACTATATTTGTGTCCGAATGGGGGCATTCAATGGGACCATTGGCTGGAATTATATCTCATGTGCCCGATGCGGAATCTCTCCTCATAAATGGTAAAGGAAAATCACCAGAAAATCCCGACAGCCCACTATATTCATTTAATGTTGAACATGGAAAAAGATATAGGTTCCGATTAGCATATGGTGGAGGTTCAAAAAGCTGCCCAATTAAATTTTCAATTGATCAACATATTTTAGAAGTTGTTAGTTTAGATGGACATCAAATACAGCCAGAATATGTTACTTCTGTTGAGTTGAGTAAAGGGGAGCGTGTGGACTTTATTTTGGAGGCTAACAAGGTACCTAGTGTGTATAAAGTAAGAGTAGTAGCATTAAATTCTTGTCAAAATGGTTTAGAAGGTATGGCCTATTTAAAATATGAAAACAAGAACAATAAAGTGTTACAAAAAGATGATAAAATTGCTTCTGAAGTGTATCGTGAGTTAACAACAGTGTCTAGTGATCATTGTGAAGCTGACAAAGTGATATGTTTGAGCGAAATACACGCTGCTAAAAAGATCCCCAGCGAGTTGGCTGCAACCGTCGACGAGATAATATATGTGCCTTTTAATTACTCAACGAGGCAAATTTCGGCGAAACGCGCTGGTGAGTAATATAATTGCATATTGTAAAAAAAACTTTCTTTTGTATATGATAATGTGGTAAAAATTGTATATAATTTATTTTTACCCAAGTGCGCTAATGAGAATATGATGAATGTAACGTCACTAAGGATTTTAACTTAGAATTTTGTTTATGAGCACTAATTACTACTAAGTATTTATACGTTATCTCGTAAAAAGCTATAAAAATTCCAGCTCAATTCGGCTCAATTCCATTTAGTGTTGTGTGTTCAACAATCTTTTGTCGTTCTTGAGGAGATTTAACGTCAGGTAGACTGTTGGTCACAAAAATTGTCCCATAATCCTTTATAGTATGTTTTGATTTTCTACAACCTATATTGACAGAGGAAAATATGTTGCGTCAACTCCAGATATATTAGAATAAAAGCTAAAGGATGATGACCATAAATCGCTATCACTTATTCACAGATATACTTGAATGTGGATTTATGTAACTACTATCTGTTAATTTTGAAAAAAGTGACTTGACTCATCCGATATCTCTGGAACCATAAGGCCTACGGACTTTAAATTTGGTAGGAATACTCCTTTTGCCGAGTAAAAGGCAGCTACGAATGGATTTTACGAAATTCCACTCGCAAGGGGGGTTGCTGGGGTGTAAAAATTACGGTTTTTAAATTTAGCTTCTAGAGACTTGAATATTGATAAGCATATTTGTGATACGATTCAGAGGTAAGCTAAGAACGGCTTTTTAAAAATTTCACCACTAAAGCGGATTGCGTAGGTGTTAACTTAAAAATCCACATTTTCCAATACTGCCTTTACAGACTTGGAATTTGGTGTGGATTTTCTTTCTGCCCGGTAAAGATCACATGAAGTAAGATTTTAAGAAATTCCTTCTCCGAAAGGAATTCTACGTTGCGAAAGTAAACTACACAACTGAACTGACGTAACCGAAGCGAAGCGAGTGCGAGTCGCTAGATAAATATATGTTAAAATACATATATTTATTAAATAATATTTATTATTATTTATTACTATTTAAAGTTCAAATTTATCTTCATCACCATCATCCTGTTCTTATCCCAATTACTTGGGGTCGACACAATTTGTACTTTTTCGCCTTTGTACTTTTTCGCCATTGTACTTATGGCAAAAGATTTTAGCAATAGTAGTGTTCTATGAACGGCCATATGCTGCTGCTATCAGACATTCACATTCTACAGGACGCTACGGAAGAACAGCGCTATGGTTTCTCATGTGAGTTACCACAATATTATGCTGAGTAGTGAGGCCCACTACTTTTACTTACTCGTGGGTGGGATTCCAGCTCTTATATGTTATGTTTTACATATCTCTTTTCTGACCTGTTATAAATATTAATTATTTTGTATGTGTGTCCCCCTGCGAGGGAGAAATAAATAATTTTTCTTTCTTTCTTTCTTTCTTCTATAAATACGCCTTGAAATGTAATAGTTGATACGAGTTGCTATAAAGCTTGGTAGGTTGGTAGTAAAGGTTGGTAGTATCTGTAGCCATCACCACTTAAGTACACATAAATATTTAATCAACGTAAACAAAAGATTTTCTACGTGAGTCAACAGGGTCAATGTTAAAATCAGTATTAACAAACTCCCGGGTTTCTCATGACCTCGTTAGATTAGGTGTAGCAATGTTCATTGCATTACCTAATAATATGTTATTACATTCATACATACTTACGTTTAATGAGTAAGGGATAGTAAATATACAATGCGTATGCTTTCAAATCTTCAGTGTCAATTATATTTGTAAGTAACTTAGCTTTTTATAGATCTGGGCCAACTCTGCCTGATGCCGTTCGGTCAACAATTACATTCCCAAGAAGGATTGACATCAGGCAGGCGGCCGGTCATAAAACTATTGCCAATAACTTTTGTAGTATGTATTTGTACATATTGCGTTGACCCCAAATAATTGGGACTAAAGCAGCAGAATGATGATGATGATTTGTAAATAACTACTATATATTAATTGCTAGTACATTATCTGTAATACATACATACATATCATTACGCCATATCCCTTGCAGGATAGGCAGAGAGAACAGAGTGCCGGAAAACTCTATCCTTGCATACTTCACTCGCTTCCTCAACATTCATAATGTGAAATGTGATGAAGAGATTCATACACGCTCGCCGGTTTCGGAGACTCTTGACTCCACCTTCTTCAGTACCTACGTGACCGATCTGATCTAGGTAGGTTGATCTCGGTCTCCCCCGGTACCTACATCCTTCCACTTTCGCATTGTATATCTTCTTAACCATACGTTCGTTCGGCATTCTTTCTTCATTCATATCTGTAATAAAACGTAGAAATCATTGTTTTTTCAAATATTTGTTTTGTAATCGTGATCTCGGTTTATATGCGTCTTACTGTTGGGCTGAGGCCTCCTTTACAATAGGAAATTGATTTGCTACACCACACTGGTTACACATAGAGGGTTTGGTACAAGGTTTTATTTCGAGTTTGCCTTCTCTTATATAAATTCAAATTCATTTATTATGCATAAACCCTGCGAGGGCACTTACATATTGTCATTTTTTTACATTTAAATTTAATCTAATAAACTACCACCGGATCGGAATGAGACAGCTACTGAGAAGATCCGGCAAGAAACTGAGCGGGTTTGTCTAATTATATTTTATCATGTTATTTTTTTTTTATAGACAGCTTATGATATCCCTTAGTCATATTTTACGATACCACAAAAAAGTGCGTTTGTATTTTAAGAAAGGAGCGTTTTGTATTCTTGTGTATTGTATTCTTGCTCTGTCACTACATGGGTGAGGTTTATTTTGTGACAATTCTTGATAAATATTTATTATAACGACGATACTCGTATTGTAATAACACAGAAGTTACAGAACATATTAGATATTTTTTTTGGCAGACTTTAGTTTTTATTATGAAAGCAATGAAGTTTCCATATCCATTGAAGCAATGAAGTTTCATTATCCAATAAAATGCCATAGTGACACTATGGCATTTTATTGGATTTAATAGGATGGATAAAAGATTTTTATCTTACAGCTGTTCACTAAGTAATCATGTGGTATGAACAGGACATATGAGGAACGGGGTGGACGCTATATTTTAGATAAAAGTAATATGGGTATCAGATGACACGTTATTTGACACCTGCCCGTCTTTAAATAGGACATATTTGCATTCATTATGATAGACGATCATTTTTATATTAATTAATACAGATCCTTAAAAGAATTTAAGTGCGAAATGTGCTTGGATTCCTCTAAAGCCTGAATAGCCCATCACATTGAATCCACCCAATTAAAGGCCAGGTACATAACCACCAATGCACTTTGCGTAAAGATTTATTTATTTTAAAATAATTAGTTTGCCATTGGTGACACTAACCTAAAAGTTTCATTATAATTTCTAAGTGAAAGCTCTTTGTAACATTACGTACTGACAATTCAGATCGAGTCTCTGAGTGAAACAGGTTAGCGCAGATGCGTTGCATTAAAAAGGCAGATATAATAATATCAATGAAATAAAAATGGTTGCTGATTACGTTATAAAATATTCACATGAGCTTCTAACCGTCCACATGGGCTTCTAATCGATTATTTCTAGTAATATTATTGATCTTCATTTAATTTAATTAATAAGCATTGCCCTCGTCATATTACTTGTGTAACCTACACAAAAACAAAACCTAAAATTGGACATTGCTATACTATGTTCGCCGGAAGGTTTATAGCACAGTTTATCTTTCAAGTTTTTAGTTTCTTGCCGTCATTTTGTCCAATTAAGTTCCTTCGTTGTACAACAGCTGTGTAGAAATACGGTGGTACAATTTATTTTTTTGCTTACTGCATTATCTTAATGCTAGGGCCGCACCTGCTTGTATCGTCCCGACGTAATATGTGGCGAAGCTTCGTACGTTTTGTACACTAGAAAGTTATCGCGATAAAACTGTGGTCACATTAGCGACTTCGGTCTTTTACACGAAGTATCATGCAATAATTAAAGATGGCCGAAATCATTTTCATGCGTTTAACTATGGATGACAGCTATATTATGCTAATAACTACATAATGATTTTTTTGGATCCCTTCATGAGTTCCGCTTCATAATGGTATAAAAATTCTAACACCATTTCATCGCTCCACTTCATATTTATTGATTAACTGGAGATCCTCGAACGCGTCTAAACACATCGAAAGTTGCCGCCGAAATGAACAACGCTAGTGTGTCCACAGAGCACGATATATTAGCGCGCTAAAACCTAAAACCCTTTGACTTATCGCCAACCAAGCGATAACACACACGAAGCCCAAATGTTCGCGACGATAGCCGATAATGACCGGTCACACCTGTGTATATCGTCTCATTGCACGAAGCTTCGTGACGATACACGCAGGTGCAGTCCTAGCATAAGAAATACTATAAGTCTTATTGGTAGCGAATTTCTATGAAATAGCTATGAGATGCAGAGTGATAGTTTATAAAATGGTACTCCATTTTCATCTATTAGTAGGTATAGGTTGTTAGATTTTACACCATGCCTTGAAAAATTTAAGTGTAAAGACTGTCAATAAATACATTTTGTTTCACAGAATATTTAAAAAAAATCGTGTTATATGGTGGCAGCTACAAATATTACCATGCTCGAGGGTTTCGTACAAGACGACTTAGAGTTTAGACATAGATCTCATCCATCTCTATATATTGCCCTCTGATCAAAAATTATATTCCCAAGAAGGGTTGATTACAAGCAAAGGGAATATAATTTTCATATTAAAACTTTTGACAACAGTTTTGTTTCCTTATTGCCTCAACTCCAAGTAATTAGGTAAAGAGTAGCATAACGATGATGAGAATATAATACATTCTCATTAAAATTAAATGAAAATATGGTTACTGCAAAAATGCTTAACCTAAGTGGTTAATTACTAGGTATATCTGCGACCTCACAAGCGTTTAATTTAAAATACATTTCTTTAAAACGACTAAGGAATATATATATAAGGAAGGAATATATACATGTATATAATACTTTCTATTATGTTGTCTATTAACAAACTAACTGTATAATTTAAACTATTAATAAATCGGAGTGGTAGTTCTTGATATTAACGCATTCAAATAACTATATACACAATTCATCATAATTCATTATTTATACGAAATAATATAACACGCATAAGATTGTATATTTCGTATAATATAATATTATAAATACAATATAAATTATCTCGACTTAATTAAGTGAATGTTTTTAAGAGAATGAATTAGTATGCAGTTGCTATTTAAAGAATATTATAAAATTTTAAATTAGAAAGATAAAAGAATTTTATTTAAAATTAAGAGTTTAATTTTATGGTTATATTTCACATACAGACGTTGTACGTTGTTAATAGTAAAACTTTGATTGGCGGCGAAGTTTTAATAGAGTTTATTTAATTAATGTTCTCAGGTTAGCACACCTCGTTAAAGTTGGTAAAGTAATTGAGATCAGTAGAAAATAATAAGCTGCAGCCAGTATTTAGTTATTGTTATACTAAAACTTTATTTATATATGTATATTTATATCGTGAAATATGATGTCTAAATGTCGGCATCATAAAAAACATCAAAGGCGCTCAGCATGCTATGGAGAAGGCTATATTGGGATTTCTTAACGTGATGAAAGCTGGCATATGGAAATTTATAAAAGAACGGGCATAACCGACATTAACCTGGAAAAGAGGAACGTGTATAACCAATATAGCCCGAAGAATTAACATATTAAAATGGTAATGGGCAGGCTATATTGCTTGTCGAATCGACAACTGTTGGAGGAAGAAATTTTATAGAGTGGCGACCTTGAATCTAACGGGTCTAACCTCCAGTAGATGCACTGATGTCATCTTAAAAGGCGCAGGGAGTCATTGCGTTCAAGTGGCACATAACAGTTCTGAATGGCATTCTGTTTAGGGAGGCCTATTTCTACGGGCTGATTGATAGAAGAATTTTAGAATTAATTGATTGCCACGAACATAAGAATTAAAATTTCTATTTGGTGACGGAGTAAGAATACAATTCATCACCTCTTTCTCACTTGTGGGTGTCGCAAAAGAAGTTTAAATGCATATAAAATACATACACATACACACATACATATCATCACGCCATATCTCTTGCAGGGTAGGCAGAGAGAACAGAGTGCCAGAGAACTCTATCTCTGCATACTTCACTCGCTTCCTCAACATTCATAATTCTCTTCATACACGCTCGCCGGTTTCGGAGACTCTTGACTCCACCTTCCTTCAGTACCTGACCGATCTGGTCTAGGTAGGTTAGTCTCGGTCTCCCTCGGTACCTACATCCTTCCACTTTCGCATTGTATATTTTCTTAACCAGACGTTCGTTCGGCATTCTTTCCACATGTCCGAACCATCGGAGCATTCCCTTTCGCATCTTTACACCAATACTCTCTTTCATACCTACTCGCTCTCTTACGTCGTCGTTACGAATGCGGTCGGTCAGCCTAACTCCACAGATTTTCCGAAGAGATCGCATTTCGACCGCATTAATTTTACTTTCATACTCTTTTCTGCATACCCAACTCTCGCTTCCATACAGCAATGTTGGGACAAGCACTGCGTTATGTATTGCTACACGTGCCTTCTGGCTGAGGTGGTGGCTGCTGAGAAGTTGCCCCAACGCTCCGTTCACTCTGTTTCCCGCATTCACTCTTCGCTCTATATCAGTGTTGTACCTTCCATCTCGGCTAAATCTACATCCAAGATATACAAATTCATCCACTTGCTCTAGTACATCATTACCTATTGTTACTCTTCCATCTGTTCTGGCTTCATCTCTTTCAAAGACCATTATTTTTGTTTTGCTCACATTCACGCGTAGACCCCTTTTCTTACAATCTTCTGTCATTGTGTCGACTAGGGTCTGCAGGTCAGTCGCTGACTGTGCCAGCAGGACTGCATCATCTGCATAAAGCAGAGCAGAGACCACTGAGTCACCCATCTGGACTCCCACATTCATATCGTTCAACCTTTGGAGACATTTATCCAGATATATGATAAACAGCCTGGCTGACAGAACGCACCCCTGCTTAACGCCGATATTGACGTCAAACCAAGGCGACATTCCATCACCCAGCCGCACACAGACTCTACAGCCCATGTAACTGGACTGCACAGCCTGCAGCAGTTTACCGTTAATACCATACTCCGGTAAAATGTCCCAAAGTTCCTTTCGTACAACCGTGTCAAATGCTCTCTCCAGATCCACAAAACTGCAGAAAACCCTCTGACCTAGGGCCAGATGCTTCCCCACAATATTGCGCAGAGAGAACACTTGATCCATGCATCCCCTTCCACTCCTGAAACCTCCTTGTGTCTCACACAGTAAACCATCGGACACCATCCTCATTCTCCTGTCAATAATTTTACCATACACTTTTGCTGCCAAACTGGTTAAGCTTATGGCTCTGTAATTTGCGCAGTCATAACGTGAACCCTTGTTTTTAAACAAAGGCACGATGACTGCGCTATTCCAGTCCCCGGGACCATTCCCGAGCTCCAACATAAATTGAGGAGCAACAGGAACGCCTCCCGGACACAGGAGCTACCAAGCTTGATCATCTCGGCAGACACCATATCAATGCCCGCTGCCTTACCATTTTTCAAACTTCTTATCGCCCATTCAACTTCATCCATACTGATGCCATCGGAGGACGAATGTTGATCTACTAAATCACATGCGACACCGGCGCCAACCGTAGCATCCGCATACATATCGCCAAAATATTCACTCCATCGGCTTAACACGTCTTGTGTTTGTGTAAGAATGTCTCCACCTTTAGACCTTATTTTATTCATTCTGAAGGTTGACCAACCACCCTGAGACTTCTTCACCTCCCTCCAAAAGAGTTTGGTGTTACCCTCGAAGTTTTTAGTCAGCCTATCTTCTGCACTCATACTTGCTCTATCACGTTTCTCTTTCACTAAGGCCTTGGTGTCATTCTTACATTGCCGATATATTTCTTTCTTCTGTTCAGTCATACTGTCATTCAGATTCAAAGAACAGACATAGTCCAGCCACGCTTTCTTCTTTTGCTCTACGGAAGCTGCCATTTCCGCATCCCACCATGCATCACCATTTGTTTTTCTATGTTTCTTTGAACTTCCACATACTTCTTTCGCTGTATCTACCATACTCTCTTTCAATACTTTCCAGCATTCTTCAATGTCCGATTGCGGCTGGCTTGCCATCGCATATAAAATCTTTATCAAAAAAGAGAAAACTCGAAATGAAAACCTATACCAACCTGTCTGACTTACTTGGTATAGTAGGTCAATTAAGCCCCTTATTTTGGAGGGGTTTGAGCTCGGAAGTGATACGTATATAAGCTGAGATGATGATAGATAGAGAATAGATAGATAAAACAAAGAAATCATCCTAAAAATTCGTCAAACCACTTCAAGAGTATGTCATGTATGCCTATACATTACTTTAGGAAAACATGTCAAGACCCCTCATCTTATAATTTTCGCGTCTCAACCATTCGCCACTTCCCTTAATAATAACAGAGTTAAAGGGTTTTTCTTTCATTTTCCTTGTTATTACGAGGACACTGAAAACGTTTTAATAAACGCCAACATTTTCCTGGAAGACTTTGTAGAAAGCGATTCGTAACAATACTTCTATTCTTTATTAATGAAAAGTTCTGTTGTAATTTCAAATAAGGTTAGATTTCAGAAATTCGTATTTTGCTACGAAGTATATCGTTGTTCTTAAACTTAAATTTTATATGTTATCTTTTTATGGTATTAACTAGATTAAACAATATAATTAATGAAAAAATTAACAAAGAAAAACTGATTTTAATACTATTTAGTCGAGGTCAACTAAATACCTATTGTATCATCATTCTCCTACTCTTATCCCAATCACTTGGGGTCGATACAATATGTACTCTTCTTTCGTAGTAGTATTGTATTATATTGTATTGTAAAAGTATATATATCGTAGTATATTGTATTGTAAAAGTTATATGTAATAGCAATAGTTTTATGACCAGCCGCCTGCTAGACGTCAACCCTCCTTAGAAATGTATTTGTTGACCAACCGGCATCATATGGAGTTAACCCAGGTCGTTATAAAGCTCTTAGTCGACTTTTACGACATCCATAAGCAAAGTAAGGGTTGGTAGTATTCGTAACTAAACCAAATACCTATTGTATATTGAGTATAACTCAAAAACTGTAAGAAATAAGTCAGATTTTGATCAAATTAATAAATGTTCATTAATTAAAACAAACTTTCAAATAAAAACAAAGTCGGTTCACATGTCGAAAAATTCGATTTAGGAATCTCCTTCTTTTTACACGTCTAATAAATTAAGAATGTCTCTATGAATGTGCATAAATTAGCTACTACATTTACGTAAATTTGCAAAAGTGGTTTCATATGAGCTAATGATTGAATAATAAAACTGTAGGTATATAAACATTAGTCATTACAAGCACGAATACTCGTCAGCGCTATGAGAATTTTATTATGCAACTGGCATAAGCAATGTTTCTAGGTCGCTACTCCATTAAGTTATTTCGTAAAATATTGCTTTTTATAGATTCCGCATAGAAAAATGTCGAAATTTTTCTAGTTGGTCGTTCTTTTATAAGTTACATCTATATGTTTTATAAAAAAAGATGTGTTACTTGTAACATGAACAGGGCCTATTAAATCTAACTTTACAGGTCACTAAATATTAATTTAATTATATTTAATAGAATTGATTGAATTTCTTTGTAGATTTCTAAAACTTGTATGTCCTAACATTACACTTATATGTACAATATATATATATATATATATATATATATATATATATATATATATATATATATATATATATATATATATATACATATATATATATATATATATATATATATATATATATATATATATATATATATATATATATATATATATATATATACTAGCGACCCGCCCTCGCTTCGGTTCCGTTAATGCAGTAGTGTTGTTTGCTTTTCCTACATAGAATTCCTTTCGGAGAAGGAATTTCTTAAAACCCTACTTCATCTGACCTTTATAGGGCAGAAAGAAAGTCCACCCCAAATTCGAAGTCTGTAGGGCCAGTATATGGAAATGTAGATTTTTTGGGTTAACACCTACGCAAACCCCTTTAGGCGTGGAATTTTTAAAAAGCCGTTCTTAAATTAACTCTGTATCGTAACATAAATATACCTACCGAATTTCAAGTCTGTAGGAGCTATATTTAAAAAAAATACATTTTGTCACCCCAGCAACCCCCCTTACTGGTGGAATTTCGTAAAATCTGTTCTTAGTTGACCTCTACTCGGCAAAGGGAATGTAAATACCAAATTTAAAGTCGTCCTTATGGTTCCAGAGATAACGTGATAGGACAATACATAGGTGGAAATCTCTTATATATATACATAAACATATATATACATATATAAATAAGTAATTGCATTGCACCCGTCGCAACTCTGCTGGTGAAACAAAACAGTCAAATAAAGGGCGGCGATATTTATATTCTTATACCATGGCCATACCGTAAATAGGACATTAAAGGCAATATAATTTGTAGAATTAAATAATGAATAGAACTTTGAACAACCTTTTTCTTTAGTGACCGGCTATGGTATATTGACACACCGCGCCCAATCCGTCCGAGGTGACGCATGACCCTATAGCGCGCCGTACACGTACATATATATCTGCGCCGTGCGGGCGGGCCACCGCAACCGGGTATCATCTCGAGTTGAAGCCCTCATGCAGTAACCTGAATACAGTTACTCATGCTTGTACCGCCCAAAACATCGACGGTAGAGCGTGCCACCGTAGAGTATTTTTTCTCGGACCCACTCTATTGCCTAATTCCGTTAGACAACTAACTCGCAGAAGGCGGCGACCGCATCCCAGTTTCTGACGCTGTTGATTATCGTGCTAGCGACAAACCTTCAACACCTTGCATTGCTTTTTCTATTTAACTCTGTCAGGGATGACTTCTGCGTGGACGTGTATATGTGTATGACACATAAACATGTAATATACATATAAACTTTCCTCTCGAAACACTGTCTATTGACGAACACCACATTAAAATTGGTTGCGTAGTTTAAATGACCCAAGTGTACCTATAGACTACGGCGATGACTTTATTTTATACTATGTATGAATGATAATGATTAATACAGTATTTGTGTATTGCTAGTTTTTTAAAGTATTAAAATGGACGTAGGTAATATGTTATCTTGTACATATATTTTTTTTTTCACGGTGGACTATGGATGTCGCCCCGCCAAATCGGTCCGGGGTGACAGAAGAGGCGGCGCGCAACCCCATAGACCCACCATGCAAAGCTCCTCTCTTCGCCGTGCGAGCGGGCCACCGGTACCCGATCTTTGTCTTCGGTGGCCCACCCATCTTGAGCATATAGACATTTATGCCATCGCGGACTTTTTTGTAGGCATACATAAGATATACTCGTACAATTCCATTACACTACCAAAACTTTTGGGCCCTGAGCTCGAACGCGAGCCGGCCGAGCGGCCCGGTTGAATCATAGGCGGCGCGGCGACACGAAAATGATTTCGTTGCGCATTATTTTGATTTTGTTATATTTCCTAAGGTATTGAATTAATTTGCATGGTCTGAAGGAAAAAAAATATCTTCATGAAATGCTCTAGCCAACTAATGTATTTAAAATGATAAGGATTAATACAGTAATTGTGTAAATAGCTTTTCAATTATCGTTTTATAATAGGCCATTTTTTAAAGTATTAAAATAGATATACTATGTTATCCTTAAGAGATAAGCATATATGGTATATGCTTATCTCTTAAGGACGCGGACTTTTTTGTAGGCCCTTTTAAGCTGTTCAAGACTGTAGTACATTTTTTTGATCTATTTCGTAAGGTTCAGCCAGCGTTTGCAATGTAAGCTCAAAATAATGTATTTATTTACGACATCACATTAGAAACCTCAAAAATAACAGTATTTCTCCACTATTTAATGGATGTTATTATACATATAAACCTTCCTCTTTAATCACTCTACCTATTAAAAAAAACCACATCAAAATCCGTTGCGTAGTTTTAAAGATTTAAGCATACATTGGGATATAAGGACAGAGAAAGCGACTTTGTTTTATACTATGTAGTGATAAAATATTATTAATTATTATTATTAACAATGTTATTATTAATAATCGGATGCTTGATCTAGGGAGACAGAAAGAACTGTTATTGTGTGTTGACAATTTTTTTATACTCGTATCTTTATATGGACGGCACTATATGCTTTTTACTTTAATATATGTATGAAACAAAAGTAAATAATGATGTTCAAGGTCCCTAAGTCTTAAAACCCGCCGCTAGTCTGACCTCAATCCTACTTGGTAAATCAATTAGGTACTGGTGAAATGGCCTTAGGTTAGTAGTGTTCTTACTTTGTCTTTTATAACATCCACGACAATGTTAGGATAAGTAGTAGTTATACGATAAGGAATCAGTTCCGATGATCCGTTTAATTGAGGTTAATTCTTAATACAGCAGATTAAAGTACTATAACTCATCCTTTTTAAGCTTCAGATGGATTAGGTGGAGTGTGGCTAGGTAAACTGTTGCCTGTCAAAAAAAAAAAAAGGATTTGTAGGATTCTCCTGCCAACGGTACACGGCATAATGCCGTGTAGCGTTGGCAGGCGAATCCACATTATATATTTCATAAGTTGCATATAGTTTAACAGTTATCTAACTTTCAATATTATCCACAATTAAGATCAAAATATCTGACTTCTATAAACTAAAGTAATAATCATTTCGCAAGATTGAATTCTCTTATTAGATGCACAAGTTAAGATATTGAAGGCAGAACTGTATCGTGTTCAATTCTATGCTATCATCATCGCAGCCCATAAAAGTCCCACTGTTAGGCTCGGGCCTCCTGCGTAATGGGAGGGCAATTAACCTACTAAACCGCGCTGGTCAGACGTGTTGGTATAGGGTTTTGTTTCGAGTTTTCCTTGTCTTGCATAGACGTTATATGCGTTTTATATCCCTTAGTCGTCTCGTACGATCACCCACGGGTAAGATATGGGGTGGTGACTGTATTCTTACTCCGTCACCACACGGATAAAAATAAAATTCTATGCATATATTATTAGTTAATTTATGTGCTATATATTTTTGCTATGTGGCTACAAATACTACCAACACTTTGCTCGTAGAGGTCGTAAAAAACGACTAACCTTTAGAATTGAAATTATTGATTCCAAAAGACTGACGTCAGACAGGCGGCTGGTCATAAAGCTATTGCCAAATAACTTATGCAATATGTACGAGTACATATTGCGTCGACCCCAAGTAATTGGGATAAGAATGAAGATTGAGAATGATAATAGCGATAGATAATAAGTTACTTCAGTTATATAATACAATACGTTGATTAGAATAAGATTCTGTGATGTAAAACCATCTATTAATGAGCCAAGTTGATTATTTATCAGCACATTTAACGATGTTACTACGTAACGAGCATCTATACATAGTAATACTATAACGATTTGTTTCATACGTACAAAATGTTACATGACAGTAATGGTTAAATATAGATTAAAATGAAAGATTAGACTATTCGTGCATTTTTTTTAATGTAATAAAGTTAAGTTTAAATATTAAATGCTATAGAGGTAGATGTGAGCAGAGCCACACACAGGCGGTGTTCGCGATGATGAGATTTTGGAGAAATGCAGAAATTGTCGAAACTTAGTTAAAGAGAGCTTTTCTATAAGTTCATTTTGGAGAAATGCAGATATTATCGAACTAAGAAAAAAAGCTTCTCTCTTAGTTCGTTAATTTATGTATCCGGTTATGAATTACCGGTTCAAAAAAAAGGGTTGTAGCAATAGAAACTCGTACCGGGTGCACAGAGACGTGATATAGAACTAGATGTGAGGAATATATATGGAATGTAATAAATCATTGATAGTACCTGAGTAGACCTGTATTATTGAAAGCGCAGTATTTGCTAAGTGAAATACGAACTTATTAAAAAAAAAGAAGTTATGCTGATACTAACAAAACTAGCTAGTCAAAAGCAAGACGACATTAACGCATAAAAGCATATTTTGCAAAGCTATTAATATTTAAAATACACGATTGTTCTATCAAGCAAGCAATCAGGTGATCAAGTCATTAAGCAATCAAACAAGTAATCAATCAAGCGATTAATCAATCAATAAATCATTCGATCGGTCAATAAATTCATCAATTAATCAATCAGTCAATAAATCAGCCCATCAATAAGTCAGTCAATGAATTAATCGGCCAGCCAGTCATACAGTCAGCCAGGCAGCCTGCCAGCCAGCCAGCCAGCCAATCATACAGACGGTCAATCAGTCAATCAATCAAACAGCCCAACAGCCTGGCAGTCTGCCAGTCGGCCCTCAATCTCGTAGTCATTCAATCAAGCAAGATGTATATCAATTAATCAATCAATCAGTTAGTCACTCAATCAATCAATTAGTCAATCAATCAATCAATTAGCTAGTCACTCAATCAATCAATTGGTCAATCAATCAGATGGATGTCTTTTTTTTCTAAAAAACGGCGTCCATAGCGTACTATCAAGCGTCGAGGCAATCGATGTAATAGGGCGACTGCCGAGAAGGTCGAGATAGAGATCTTAACCAATCAGGAATGCGTGGTATCGTAGGACAATTATTAATTAGTTTTATTGATGAATCTTGACCAATAGATACAATATTATTTGTTTTTTTATACTTGTCTGAAAAAAAAGACAAAACGAAATAAGCAGTTTAATATTACTCTTTGAATGTCATGTGTAAAAAAATACTAACTGTGTGATAAAAATATATATACTTATGTTTTCACTACGTCTGAGATCTACATCTGTGGTGACATGGCGTGCCATAGTATTTATGAAGAAAGCGAGATAATCACAGTTAGTAATATCCGTGTAAACCACAAATACTATGCTTCGAATGATTACGCTGACAGGAAGAATCGACTACGGTGTACTTGCGATATAGATATTATATTTCTATTTATAATATTTTATTTGCTCTATTATATAGTTCAGTTTGTGTGTCCAACTGTCCATGTTGTTATAGGTTAAATAATTATTCATTAATATATATTATAAACAAATTATATACAATGCGAAATTGGAAGGATGTAGGTACCGAGGGAGACCGAGACTAACCTATCTAGACCAGATCAGTCACGTACTGAAAGAAGGTGGAGTCAAGAGTCTCCGAAACCGGCGAGCGTGTATGAAGAGAATTATGAATGTTGAGAAAGCGAGTGAAGTATGCAGAGATAGAGTTCTCTGGCACTCTGTTCTCTCTGCCTACCCTGCAAGGGATATGGCCTGATGATATGTATGTATGTATAGACAATAATATATATTCGAAATGAAACCTTATAGTAACTTATAGATAGCGTGGTATATAAGACTTTCATCATTTTATTAAGAAGCATGACCGACAGTTCGGCGTATAAGCCGAACTGTGGCTCATGGTATACCTATATATTACCGAATTTATATATAAAATAAAGATGAAAGAGTAGTTTTAATAATTGAAAATGGCAAATAATTCTATTCTGACATACCTACTCGTACCTAATTTTCTTGGAAATAGTCGTACCGTTTATTTAGTATTTATACACCAACAAAATATAAGAAAAACACAAATTGGTCTTACTATAGGACAGTAAATGTTGTTCTAAGTGATCGTTATTTATATAGTTTTCTAAAAATGCTGTCTTAGTCGTCAAGAGCCGACTTTACTCCAAAGAACGATACATATCCGAGCGTTACCGCTACGTCTAATTTAATACACACAAAATAAATTGCAGAGCGCGCCTAAAGAATTTACACTCTAATTCAAAGTTTTTTTTTTAATAACAGTATCAAATTTATTTATGTAACTGTTATATAATATAATATGATTATAAATCGCACATTTTTTTTTCTGCTGTTGACTATGGAGGTGGTCACGCCTCGCTAAATCGGTTCGGGCGACGGAAGAGGCAGCGCGCGACCCCATAGACCCACCCTGCAAAGCGCCTCTCTTCGCCGTGCCCCTTGGCATATGGCAAATGACATCGTCCTCACGCGGTGGTCTCACTTCGGGTGACCGGACTAGTCCCCGGTCCGATCACTTGATGCCTCGGCTAGGGATATACGGATGCACTCTGCCTGAAGACTGGGAAAATGATCTATAAAGCTGCGCCGGTCACATGGGTTCATGTAAGATTTTATTTCGAGATTTTCCTTTGCCTCAGTGATATTATCTGCTATTATCTTTTAACTAAAACTATCTTAGGGAACGTGACCTATTCAGTCAACAAATTACGTGTCAGTTCAACAAATTACGCCACCTGTTCAGGGTTAGTTGATATTTAAAAACGCTTGGTCACAAAGGTTGGATCTTCGTCACGTAATCGAGCTGAATTTATTAATCATATAGCTTTTTTGAATTCCTTGTTACCAAAAAATGATTTAAAACTGTTTTATTTATTTCGCGAAAATTACTTCGGACAGTCACCGAAGAAGGAGGGTTGAAAATGTGAAAATTGGATCATGTAGTGTGGAATCTTTCCCTTGTGAGATTTGAAAGCGATAGCGAATTGTATTTTAATCCAGCGTCAGCCGCGAAAACGGTATATGCAAGTTAATTATTATATAAAATACTTATAGTCGATACGACTATAAGTATTTTATATAATAACTAACTATATATATAATATAACTAAAGGATATACATCCTTACTAATATTATCAATGCGAATGTAACTCTGTCTGTCTGTCTGTCGCTCTTTCACGCCAAAACTACTGAACCGATCTAAATGAAATTTGGTGCACAGATAGTCTAGAACCTGACAAAGGACATAGGCTACTTTTTAATGCAAAAAGGGGTTTGTAAAGTTGTAAGGAAGTATCGTCATTTTTAAAGCCAGAAGCTTGAAACTTATTTTTAGGCTATTGATTAGATGTAAATAAATATGATATTAAAATTTTGCAAAAAAATTAACCTTAAGGGGTAAAATTAAAAAAAAAATGTGTGTGTGTCAGCTCCGACGCACGACTGGAGTTTACTCCTTAAGTACGATTATCAAAACAGGCGCAAAAAAAGCTCATTTGACTAAAAATAATATATATATTTTTAATTACATTTATTAAAACTGTTCAGTGAAGTATTATCTCACGTCAGAAAGTGAAAGTTGCGCAGAAAGGTTGCGCACCAAAAATGTAACGAGGTCATTCGATCACTAGATTTTACTCCTCTAATTTTTCTCATACCGGGTGCCTTATATGAAAATCGATTCTTAAGGAGTAAATTCCAAAAATAGGGGATGAAAAACTTTATGAAAGTAACCTTTTACGCGGGCGAAGCTGCGGGCAGAAACTAGTATTAATATAAAGCAATGTAAATTGATATTTCTATTCAAACATTGCCCATGGTTTCCTCTGTTAATGAATATTATAATAAATGTAGGTCAAAATTGTTATAAAAAGATAAAATTACTGTAAACGAAAATGGTACCGAAGTTGTCCATCACTTTAGTTTTTCTTTAACCTCCATGATTTGTGATGTTGTAAACAGTTTACAGTTAAGAATCCGAAATGGGACAGTGAAAACTGTACTAACTGTAATTATTTACCTATTAAATGTCAGATACGTAGTTTGTGGATTTATATTTTTATTTGCCACAATATGGCGACATTCAGACGCCATATTGCGAAAATGTTGATTACTGAATATCGAATTTGGTTACTGTCGTGTTCTTTTTTTTATTACTGTTTAAATTTTACATATAAATATTCTAAAAGTACAGTGTAGAAGTCTTTATTGCACTTATCTTATCCCAATTACTTGGGGTCGATACAATATGTACTCTTTTTTCATAGTACATATTGTGAAAGTTATTGGCAATAGTTTTATGACCGGTCGCCTGCCAGACGCCAATCCTCCATGGGAATGTAATTGTTGACCAAACGGCATCAAATAGAGTTTTGGCTCAGGTCGTTAAAAGGCTCTTAGTCGTCTTTTACGACATCCACGAGAAAAGTAAGGGTTGGTAGTATTCGTAGCCGCTACCACACAGCTTTCTTCACACAGTAGTCTTCATTGCACTTATAATATGAAAACTAATTTATTAAATAAGAATCATTAAAATTAGCGCATGAGTTAGATCGCTAGACGTAGTGGTTGCATACTCTTTGCCCCAGACATAACAAATGACATAACAGAGGAGTACTGTTGGCGGTGTCGTTGGACATCGCCAACGCATTCAATAATCTGCCATTCAGCTGCATTAGGGAGGCGCTCCGATTTCATGGAGTGACCTTGTACCTGAGGCGGCTGGTGGCAGACTATTTGGAGGGGCGCAGTGTCCTCTGCGCGAGCCCCGCAGGGGGCATTGTGCGGGCGCCCATGTCGTGCGGCGTTCCGCAGGGGTCGGTATTGGGGCCGACTCTGTGGGACATCGGTTACGACTGGGCGTTGAGAGTGAGTCGCCCCCCCCGGGCTGAGCGTGATATAGTGTCAGCATAGCATATGCTGACGACACGCTCGTCACAGCCCGGGGCAGGACACTCGAAGAGGCAGCGAGCCTAGCCACTCTCGGCACCGAGGAGATGGTCATGCGAATCGAGGCGCTTGGGCTCAGGGTGGCTCTAAATAAGACGGAGGCCCTTCTATTCCATGGGCCCCGCGTAAGGCTGCCTATCGGCGCCTCGTTAGTCGTCAACTCCATCCACATCAGTATCCAGGCCCATATGAAGTATTTGCGTCTGGTGCTCGACGGGCGTTGGTGGTTCCGGGAGCATTTCCGCAGGATTACTCCCCGGCTGGTCGGCGCGGCGTCCGCCCTATCGCGGCTCATGCCGAATGTGGGCGGACCCAGTTTCGGGGGCCGACGGCTGTATGCGGGGGTGATCCCCTCAATGCCCATGTACGGCGCACCCGTGTGGGCGAGAGCTCTGAACGCCCAGCTCAGGGCGGTTCTGTGGAGGCCATAGAGAGTCATGGTGGTCAGAGCCAATCGCGGGTACCGCACGGTGTCGACAGAGGCAGCATGCCTATTGGCCGGGACACCCCCGTGGGACCTAGAGGCGGAGATGCTCTCCAACCTCTACCGGCGGGTTACCTCAGTGCGCGCCGAGGGTGGCTTCCCATCGTCTGACGAGATAGCCACCTGGCGCGAGGACGCCCGCCGAGATATCATCGCCCGTTGGCCTACGCGGCTGGAGAGACCTAGACACGGTGTTGTTACCATCGAGGCCCTCCGGCCCGTACTGATGGAGTGGATGGATCGGCGGCACGGAGTGCTCTCCTTCCGGTTGGTGCAGGTCTTGTCGGGGCACGGTTGCTTCGGCAAGTACCTGCACACGGTCGTGAGGAGGGAGTGGACTCCGTCCTGCCACCATTGCAATAGCGACGAAGACACGGCGCAACATACGCTCGAGGTATGTTCGGGCTGGGACGGGCAGCGCCGTGACCTCGTCGCTGTCATCGGTGCCGACCTGACGCTGCCGGCTGTCATGAAAGCGATGGTCGACAGCGTCAGGAACTGGGATGCGGTCGCCGTCTTCTACGAGGCTGTCATCTCGCAGAAGGAGGCGGCGGAACGAGTCCGGGAGGATTCCTGTGACCCGGGCCGCCGACCGCGGCCGGGGTGGCGCAGGCGCGAATATCTGCGCCTGATGCCGCCCTAACCGAGGCTTCGGGTGATCGGACCGGGGAATTGTCCGGTCACCCGATGTGAGGCCGCCGCGTGAGGGCGACGCCCCGACGGCGAAAGCTGTCGGGGCGTCGACACAGAAGGAACCCGTAAGGGTAAACCGCCGGGCGGGCCACCGAAGACAAAGATCGGGTACCGGTTGCCCGCTCGCACAGCGAAGAGAGGTGTTTGCAGGGTGGGTCCATGGGGTTGCGCGCCGCCTCTTTTGTCGCCCTGGATCGATTTGTCGGGGCGCGACCACATCCATGGTCCACCCTGCAGGAAAAAAAAAAAAAAAAAAAGTCATAACATATATTGTTAAATAAACATTTCATTACTTCCCGCAATCGAATAGTTTTGTTCCTTGTAGTAAAATGCAAAATAATATATTTTAGAAAAGATAAAATGAATGTTGGTATTGGGATAGTAGGTACCGGGGGAGACCGAGACTAACCTACCTAGACCAGATTGGTCATGTACTGAAGGAAGGTGGAGTCAAGAGTCTCTGAAACCGGCGAGCGTGTATGAAGGGAATTATGAATGTTGAGGCAGCGAGTGAAGTATGCAAGGATAGAGTTCTCTAGCACTCTGTTCTCTCTGCCTACCCTGCAAGGAATATGGAGTGATGATATGTATGTATGTAAAATGAATGTTGCTTAGAGTTGCAACAAATTTTATTTATTTGTTTATCTTATTAGGTATAAAATTACTACAGGAAACCGAGATTATAAATTACAAAGAATACATAATAATAATAAAACAATACAATAAAAAAATCAAACTAGAATGTGTAATTACATATTAATTATAATTACAAAGGGGTACCCAATAATATTTTTGTAAAAAGATATATGAATTACTATTCGTATATCTTCGTAAAATAAAGTCTTACTCAAACAGAAATTAGAATAAGTACATCAGATGATGTGCAATATTTAGACAGAAATTATCAACGAAGTATGAATATTATGTTAAAATAAAAGACAAGTAGATACTTAATCTAAAAAAAAACATATGGGTGCTTAAAATAATACTAGATTAGTAAGTCAGTAAGCTATACGTTAGAAAAGTAGCGGGGAAAGAAGGCTTGTTAATAAAGAGTTGCAAGTAAAAACTAGACATACTCGTATTAATTTTTCACATCGACACGACGTATAACCAATACGTTTTAACGAACATCTTCAGAATATTATTTTATGATACGAAACAATATTGGAATTAAATGGTGGGATTGTAACTTGATTATTAACACGTCATTAGAAAGTTTCCCTTTCACTTACTATAGTCGGTATTTATTTTTTTGCGCTGCTCGAAACTTATTTTTTAACAAGTACCATTACAATAATACTTTTGATCTGAAGAGTTAACGGCTTATAAGCCGTATATTTATAAATATATAAATAGAAACTTAAGTATGTTGAATATATGTTATACTGGGCTGAAGTGATGGGCCAGTCTTGGTATCATTGGGCACTGACAAGAATTTGCAACGTAAGCAATGTGAAACTTGTGAGTATTGTTAGTTAACGTATATGCATTTAATTTCAATTTTTTTATATTGTTGAGGGTGAATAAGCATTTTATACCAGTCGACCATGCAGTGATATTGTGGATGCTACATAGCGAAAATAAAATAATGATTTAGCAATATTTCAATTTTAAAATACTATCAATAAATTCTTATACAGTGTACGCCTCTTACAATTCTTATTTCGATTTCATAAACTTGCTTACCTAAGCAAGTTTATAAAATCGAATCTGTTGATTAATTGATAAAGTCAGGTATTTATTATTAATTATTTTATCCGTGTGTTTATAAAAAATATGTTAATAGGGAAGTTTGAGTTTTATCATCATCACAGCCCATATATGTCCCACTGTTGAGCTCGGGTCTCCTCCGTAATGGGAGGGAAATTAACCTACTATACCACGCTGGTCAGACGTGTTGGTATATGGTTTTGTTTTGAGATTTCCTTCTCTTGCATAGATGTTATATGCGTTTTATATTACGATCACCCTTATATCCCTTAGTCGTCTCTTACGATCACCCACGGGTAAGATAGGAGGTGGTGAATTGTATTCTTACTCCATCACCACAGTTTGAGTTTGTGCTTCGGTAAATAAATACTGAAATTGTAAAGGTTATTTCGTTTTCTTTCAATCTTGGTACTTCATACCATAACATTTATCTATATCGATCAAGAATATGGTATTATCAAAAATAAGTTTAACATTTGTGCAGTAGTTACAGAGGTAACCCACACACTAACTAACTCACATCCCTCCTTAAACTCAAATATATTCTTTGTTTATATATTAGTTAGGATTACATCATCATTCTCTTACTCCTATCCCAATTACTTGGGGTCGACACAATATATACTCTTCTTCTCAATATATATGTACTCTTCTTGCATAGTACATATTGTAAAAGTTATTGGCAATAGTTTTATGACCGGCCGCCTGCCAGACGTCAACCCTCCTTGGGACTGTAATTGTTGACCAAACGGCATTAGATGGAGTTGGCCCAGGTCGTTATAAGGCTCTTAGTTGTCTTTTACGACATTTACGAGCAAAGTAAGGGTTGGTAGTATTCGAAGCCGCTACCACACAGCAATTTTTATTATATTATAATTTAATTATATTATAATTAATTTATAATTGAATTTATTATTTTATATTATAATTTAATAGGTTATATGTAATTCTAACCTGTTAGTTAGGATTACATATATCTATTAAATTTTTATAACAAAAATACTAGGTACAGTTTAGCCTTTCTGTTTGGGTTGTAAAATCTTCCTGTACTTCATGCTTTTTTTTTTTTTTTTTTTTTTTTTTGGTGGACTATGGATTAGTCTCGCCCCGCCAAATCGGTCCGGGGTGACGGAGAAGGCGGCGCGTGACCCCATAGACCCACCGTAAAAACTCCTCTCTCTTCGCCGTGCGAGCGGGTCACCGGGACCCGATTTTTAACTTCGGTGGCCCGCCCGGCGGTTCACCCTCGCGGGTTCCTCTCGTCGACGCCCCGACAGATTTCGCCGTCGGGGCGTCGCCCTCACGCGGTGGCCTCACGTCGGGTGACTGGACAATTCCCCGGTCCGATCACCCGAAGCCTCGGTTAGGGCGGCATCAGGCGCAGGTATTCGCGCCTGCGCCGCCCCGGCCGCTGGCGGCGGCCCGGGGCGCGGGAATCCTCCCTTGCCCGTTCCGCCGCTTCCTTCTGCGAGATGACAGCCTCGCAGAAGGCGGCGACCGCGTCCCAGTTCCTGATGCTGTCGACCATCGCCCTCGCGACGGCCGGCAGCGTCAGGTCGGCACCGATGACAGCGACGAGGTCACGGCGCTGCCGCTCCCATCCCGGACACACCTCCAGCGTGTGTTGCGCCGTGTCCTTGTCACTCCTGCAGTGGTGGCAGGCCAGAGTCCACTCCCTATACACGACCCTGTGCAGGTACAACCCGAAACACCCGTGCCCCGTCAATACCTGCACCAGCCGAAAGGTGAGGACTCCGTGCCGCCGCTCCATCCACTCTATCAATACGGGCCGGAGGGCCTCAACGGTCTCCACACCGTGCCTAGGCCTCTCCAGCCGCGTAGCCCAACGGGCGATGACGTCTCGGCGGGCATCCACGCGCCAGGTGGCTATCTCGCTCAACGATGGGGAGCCACCTTCCTCGCGCGCTGTGATAACCCGCCGGTAGAGTTCGGAGAGCATCTCCGCCTCTAGGTCCCACGGGGGTGTCCCGGCCAACAGGCACGCCGCCTCTGTCGACACCGTGCGGTACCCGCGAATGGCTCTGACCGCCATGGCTCTCTGTGGCCTCCACAGAACCGCCCTGAGCTGGGCGTTCAGAGTCCTCGCCCACACGGGTGCGCCGTACATGGCCATCGAGCGGATGACCCCCGCATACAGCCGTCGGCCCTCGAAACTGGGTCCGCCCACGTTCGGCATGAGTCGAGAAAGGGCGTACGCCGCGCCGACAAGCCGGGGAGCAATCTGTCGGAAATGCTCCCGGAACCACCATCGCCCGTCGAGCACCAGACCCAAGTACCTCATATGGGCCTGGATGCTGATGTGGATGGAGTTTACCACTATCGAGGCGCCGATGGGCAGCCTCACACGGGGCCCATGGAAAAGTAGGGCCTCCGTCTTGTTTAGGGCCACCCTGAGCCCCAGCGCCTCGATCCGCCTGACCATCTCCTCGGTGCCGAGAGTGGCCAGGCTCGCCGCCTCTTCGAGTGTCCTGCCCCGGGCTGTGACGAGCGTGTCGTCAGCGTAGCACACCTAGTAGTCTGCGCGCGAAGCTTGTTCAGTGCCGCGCGATATGGGCGACCCCAGGGGTCACGGTCGAGACCGTCCAGCATCTCCTGCCAACTCGCGCCCTTGGCGGCTCGGATGGCCAGCCGAAAGGCAGTCCGCGCACTGCGGTACGCCTCGTACAGCTGGCCCTCCCGCTCGACGTCACGGTGACGCCGCCGGCTGCGGGTGTAGGACCTTCGGGCACTGATACACGCCGCTCCTGTACTTCATCCTTAGTGTTGTTCGTTTTTTTTGTTTAGATTGTAACAAGCCCAAACAATTATAACAATATTTTAATACTTGATTCACTAGTTATATATATATAAAAAAGTAATAGTTTCGAGTCCGAATCTACTCAATTGTCATTTTGTTGATTGTCTTTAAGTTCATATTATATCAACTTTCATCTCTGGTCATCTATGGAGCCCATAGAGGTCACCATTAGACGAAACGGAAGCGATTACACTAAAAACGCATCGTGCGTTCACTTCAGTTACGGTACATAATCATAGAAACTGTGTCAATGAAATATCGATGGAAGGTAATAACAGCTAAACTGCTTTTACGAAATATAAATAACTAAATTAGGATGTATGTACCGGGGGAGACCGAGACTTACCTACCTAGACCAGATTGGTCAAGTACTGAAGGAAGGTGGAGTCAAGAGTCTCCGAAACCGGCGAGTGTGTATGAAGAGAATTATGAATGTCGAGGAAGCGAGTGAAGTATGCAAGGATAGAGTTCTCTGGCACTCTGCCTACCCCGCAAAGGATATGGCGTGATGTATGTATGTATGTCAATAACTAAATTATAAAACAATTAACTTGATAATCCAATAATAACCATCACAATTATGATATAAATTAATTTGAATTTGAAATTTTATGCATACAACAGTCATAACAGTATGTTTTTTTTACTCTGCACGTAAATACGTGCAATACTTATAAAGATTTTTTCAATAAGTTTATTAAATTATAAATATGATCCATATTATGTTTAGCCCAAAAGACGGTTGTCTGGCGGTTGCCAGTCGACGATATTGACGCAAATAAATTATTCTATTTATGTACTTACTATGGGTATTATATATATTCAACGTTATCTTGGTACATATATGTCCCACTACTAGGCTCGACCCTCCTCCACAATAGGAGAGAAATTAACCCATTTATAGGTGAGAAATTGATATACAACGCTCGTCAAACGGATTAGTATACGATTTCGAATTGGCATTCTCTTACAGTGATGTTGCCTGCTGATCGTATCTCTTAACCATTTTTACGAAACCCGCGGGCAAAAAGAGGTGGTGAATTGTATTCTTATTCTTAACACATGGTTATCTGTATCACTATTGTAAAACTACTAGTAGAATTTCAAAAAATCTTATTGTGTAACATTAATTGAGACTGGTTACATAACGTTGTGATAAATAGGGGCGGAGTAGCGTTCTTAAATGTTAGTAATAAATCGGATAACATTTGGTAACAATGATCATCATGACATCACGCTTCAAACGTTCTGCGCAATCACCATTGTCATAACAACTGTTGAGATAACAAAAATCTATAGTCAATTATATATTATAAGATATAGTATAGATTTTTAAAGCTGAGAAACAGATTTATAAAGTTGAAGAGTTTGTTTGTTTGAACGCGCTAATCTCAGGAACTTCTGATCCGATTTGGAAAATTCTTGCAGTGATGGATAGCACATTTATTGAGGAAGGCTCTAGATTATATATTATCGCACTAAAACTAATAAAAGCAGAACACTAATGAAGAATGTTACAAAATGGGGAGTTTTATTTTCCTTTTGAGAGTTTGGCACGCTGCGTGTGCTGCGTAAACGGTTAAAGTAAGGGTTAAAGTAAAAGTAAGGGGTTAAAGTAAAAGTAAGGGGTTAAAGTAAAAGTAAGGGGTTAAAGTAAAAGTAAGGGTTGGCTTACTATAACTTTTTTATGGTAACCAAATTTACTCTAAAATAATGCGATATTTGCGATGGTGTTTTTATAAACATGATCATTATCCAAATAAATACGTCATTCATCACAAATATTTAATTTAAAACAAAATTGCCCTTTACATCATTTGATTTCAATAACCATCTTAGGTGATATTGTAGTTTTAAAATAACTTCACAGCAAAATAATGATCTTCTTTTCTTCTTATGATCTGACTTCGTCTGCGTGGAATAGTTACTTTGGGCTAACGCTAACTTTAACACTCGACTTTGAACAATTAAGTAATTATTCCACGCGGACGAAGTCGCGGGGCGAAGTTAGCGATAATATATAATGTTGTTAATGTCGATATCTTTATTAATTCCTATTACGACGACGTGGGTGTTCAGATAAAATTTTTTTTTTTAATTGCTTTTGTTAGCAAACGAGCAAGCAGCACACCTGATGGTAAGTGTCACTGCTGCCCATGGACCTTTGCTATAGCAAGGGTAAAGCTAAGCCGCTGCCTACCATTACAATCCCCAAACTCACGCAGTTGGGCTGTCGGCTCTCTCGCTTATCGAACGAAGCGCAATAGCACATTGCCATTACTCAGACGTGGATCTTCTGCGAGAGTGTGGTACTACCATGGACGGACCGGCCCCCGGCTGCAGACAGAGAACTGTTAACAGCATGGTCCTACCACATTGATATTATTAAACAATTATTTAATAATATCAATGTAGATAGGACCATGTTGACATGGACCACATTGGTATTGTTAGAGATTATTAAATAAGTAATCCAAGCAATCGAAGCTGTGCAGCTGGTAACTAATATGCATAAGAGTATGGAATGACGACCCGTTCGCATTTAATAACTTTAGTTACTCTCGAAGCAACTACATATTCTTATAAATATAGAAAGTTTGTTATAAATAACATTGGGGAAACTGCGCATCGACTCTGAATAGTAGGGCGTTTTTTTTTTTTTTTTTTTTTGTGTGTCTTAGTTGTTAGCCTCAGATGGCTATGACAACTTTACCCGGACTGTGGGTGAGCGCTGAGGGCTCTCAACTCGTGGTAATAGTAGGGCGAAGTAGTTCCTAGTTTTTATTACGGTGTTCTTTAGCAAAATGTTTTGCAGATATGTTATGGTACGTTAATTTTACTTAGTAACACTAAATTTTGGTTTTTCTTTATTTGATATAACAGTTGCTCACAATATTAATTTAAAATTTATTTTACTATAACTTCACATCTTTATCTTTAATAACGGCTGTCGACATATTCGACGAGACAACCCGAGACGCCCTGAAAGCGAGTATGTACATGGTACTCTCGTCTCGTCTTGCGCTTTCGTTCTCGCCTCGGTTAGTCTAGGTCATCTATCGGTTTTTTGCGCCCGAGTCAAAGGGTCTCGTTAAGTCTTGTTAGGAAAACGAGACTGAGCATGTACACACTCGTTCGTTTAGTTGTCCGCAGACAGTATTTTACTTGTTTCTATTGCGATGCATAGCAATCATCCATCATCTTCTTTCTCTCCATGGCTTACAATTTTTTGTTTCACAGTAAATGTTCAAATAATTATAATAGCTCACGGCACAAAGACAAATAGCAGCAGCAGTTTCCACGTCCATTGTCTCGGGTATTTATAGTGCAACTGGCATAACGGGTGTGGACAGGGCATCCTCTCGCCTAGAACTTCTTGGACGAAACTCTCGACGAGAGTCTCTCGTCGAGTGTGTACAACCGCTATAAAGAGATATGCATCGTTCTAACACACTTTTATTTCACCAACTTAATTTACAAGAAATCACAATAAATATAAAACAAAACCATTGTTCGAATTCAATCAGTCTCCTTTCAGTTTTCATGCTCACTTTTAGAACTTGAAGTAAAATATCCTATCCAGGGAAGCACTATGGAATATTACAACAAAAAGTTCTTGTAATAGTCATATCATTTACTCGTTATTGTAAAATAGTACAATAACTTTATCATTATCATTTAGCCTTAGCTGTGTGGTAGCGGCTACGAATACTAAGAACTTTGCTCGTGGATGTCATTTAAGACTATGAGCCTTATCATGAGCTAATTCCATCTGATGCCGTTTGGTCAACAATTACATTCCCAAGGGGGGTTAACGTTAGGTAGGCGGCCAGTCATAAAACTATTGCCAATAACTTTTACAATATGTACTATGAAAGAATAGTACATATTGTATCGACCCCGTAATTAGGATAAGAGTAGGAAAATGATGAATGATATCATTCAGGCTTAATCGATTTTTATGATTCGTCTAGACTCTTAGTCATTTTTACGATTGCTCGTTAAGACCATTAGCCGATTTTTGCGACTCCTTTGGAAAACTAAGATGTAGCGGGCATTACATTCTTCCCCTGTCGTCATCTTACATACACTTTTATTTTTATTGTTATCTTATTATTTGTCTAATTTTGTAAAGTATATTATTCTCTCACAACCGATTTAAAGTAATTATTAGCTAAGATTAAGAATAGGCATTTCAATTATGGCTAATTATATTATAATTTAATTTAATTCTGACATAGGATCATACTTGTGTAATCCAAGTATGTAATCTTACGATTGTTTCGTATTCACTGAAATTTATCTAAATGGTTTCGGTGAAATCTAAATAATTCATCATAGTTGAGTACAGGCAGTAAACCAAAAGTAAAATTATTCTTTATGGTAGTGATCTTGCTTTTGCGAAAATTTTATAATTCTAGCACTTACGTAACTCAAAATAAATACTTTTAAGTTTATAACTTTGCCACCTAAGATTACCGTTGTATTATTATATTTGATTTTAGCAATGTAAAATAATCATTCAACGTATTTTGTTTTAAATTTCAACAGTTTTGATAATTTTGACTACTAATAAAATAGTACAATAACTTTATTTTATTGTTTTCACCACAATCATAAACATAATAAAAGGCAGGTTTATTAAAGGAAACATAAGTTCTTATCAGTCACAGAATGAGAGAGTTGTTTATTAAAATTAAACTACTTTTTCGTGTAATTTATTATTAAGATTTTTTTTTCTATTGCTTATGGTGGCAAATGAGCAAGCAGCACACCTGATGGTAAGTGTCACTGCCGTCCATGGACCTTTGCAATTCCAAGGATATAGCTAGGCCGCTGCCTACCAATACAAACCCGAAATCCACCCCAGTTGGGCTTCCGGCTCTCTCGATTTAGAATTAAGATAGTATGAATAAAAGATTTAATATTCGAAACGTCAGGATAATAAATACTAACATTATACGATATTATCCGAAAAATGGTTTTGTTTCTTATGTGTAAAAAATGGTTTTATTTCTTATGCGTAAAAAATGGTTTTATTTCATATGTGTAATAAATAATAAATACCTAGTAAGCGTTAGATACTTTTTGTTTTTTTTTTTTTTATATAATAATTTCACAAAAAATCTCAAATTTCTTTCCTCTATTAAATAATGTTATACATTAATTGCTTATGTATTAAAGTATTACTATTGTATTTTAATGAGTGTTACGTTCGTACATATTGCTCAAGACCATATTTAAAAATGTTTGACCTGAGTAACAATATTTCTCTCATATAACTTATAAATATATAATGTAAGGGTAAAAAAACGCAGCAGACACAATGAGATAAGTGTAGGTTGGAAAGGGAAACCGTTATAGAAAGTGCTGCTCCAATAACTTATGCAAATTATTATGTAAACTTACACTTTATTTAAAGAAGTAATTTCCATACTAATTTTAATTTCACAGACACTGTCTAGTCAAGAGATAAATATTTTTCCATTAACCATATGGAAGGCATATTAACCTACTGTACTACGATGGTTAGAAGGTTGCGTTTTGTGGTTTTTTTTTCTTATATTACTCTATTCATGTTATGTACTTACTCAACCTAGTCGTGCGAGACACAGTAAGAAAAATGTACGCATTGTATTCTATTCCTTCACCACAGAAAAATGTATAAAAAGTATAAATAAAAAAAGTATATAAAAGTACTAGCAGACCTGGCCACGCGTTGCTGTGGCTAAAGTAGCCTCAGTAACACGTGGTGATTATGGTAATAAATTGTAGCTTATATGAAACGTTTAACATAGCGCCATCTATTAAATACTTACTCAATCCAGTCAACAGATACCGCCATCTGTTAGAATCATTTGGAGATAACAGATAATTGTAACTGTCAAATAATAAACAAATAATTTGCATTAAAATAATATTACTACAAATTAAGATGAAAGCTATCCTATCTTTTAAGTTGGATCAAAGTACACATGCCGTGCAAATTTGATTAAAATTAGTTAGGTACTTTATCAGCTCATCGCGGACAAACAACGTGACACGTAATTTATATATTGCTGTGGCTAAGGTAACCTCAGACATACGCGGTGGTTATGCTAATAAATTTTAGCTTATATGAAATGTTTATACGTTTAACATAGCGTCATCTATGAAATACTCACTCAATCCAGTCAACAGATACCGCCATCTGTTAGAATCGTTTTGAGATAACACATAATTTTGACTGTCAAATAATAGACAAATAATTTATTTGCAATAAAATAATATTGCGACTGTAAATTGTAATAGAAGCTATCCTATCTTTTAAGTTGGATGAAACTACTCATGCTGTGCAAATTTGATTAAAATCGGTTAAGTACTTTAGGAGTCCATCGCGGACAAACAACGTGCCGCGTAATTTATATATATTAAGAAGATGTATAAAATGTGTAAAAGTCTTTAGTGCTCCCGTTACTATGAACGCTGTAAAATGTTCGAAACGTCGGGTAATTAAAAATCAAATACAAACGCGATAGAATCCGTAAAAATAGTTTTATTTCAAAAATAGCAAAAGTAAATAATTATTACTTGATAATCTATTGTTCTTCTATTATTGATTTTAAGTTAAAAGAAAAAAAAAAACAACATTCACAGAGAAAAATACAATGAACTTTTTTAATTATTTTTCTTGGTCGGTTTCTAGGATTAAAAATAAAAAAGAACTTGCATTGTAGTTATTTATAAGCTGCTAATTTTATTGATTACTTATGCAGGGTCGTCCAAAGCGGTTCACCACTCATATTAAGGCATATATAAGGCAGTAGATAAGTGTATAATCGATTGGCCTATCGATGTCCATTGTTGCATTTAGTTCCAATCACGAGAATATCACGTTTGATGGTACCGTGTCACTTGCATCCAAAGGTCACTGCGAGTTTTACAATGTCGTTAGCTCACCTGATTGGAAATTGTCCTACTTTATAAAACTTGATTAAGGTATATCGATACTTATTGCAAGAGAAAGAGATTTCATAATAATAAACATATACCGATTCATTTAATCAACACTGTATACTAATACATATATAGCAGCTTAAATATATTCATTAGCTGGAAAACATATACCTATATGCTAACAAATTAAAAAAAAATCTTTTTAAAAAACAAGCTTTTATTTAAATGTGCTAAATAGAAAAAAAATATCTCTAACTTATAACGTTATTATACAATTAATATGTTTTAAAAGCTTGTCACGAGATTTAAATACTTGTATTGTCTTTACATTTGTCATATAAACCGAATGTGTATACAAAATTTTAGCTCAATCATTTAAAGATATCTGTTTCAAAATGGAGTTTCAAGACTTAGAAGTTTATCACATTGGATTTAGAGTCACTTTATTTTTCGAGTTATTCTTAGCAAGCCCTTTCATTTGATGCCCATATTGTAGGAGCGCATTAAAATAATTAGTCCGCCATCTTGCATGTGCCGCCATGTTGGATTTAGAATGACGTTACAGCGTTACACAGTTAATGCATTATCATCCAAACTGAACGTGTATAGGTACAACATTTCTGCTTTAAAATTGAGTTGCAAGATTCCACCCGAACAAACATATTACATACATTACAATTTAAATAAAAGCTTGTAACAAGAAGTAGAATTAGTAATTATGTATATGAATACGCTACAATTTTCAGAGACTTCTCATTCATTTTGTTCGAACACAATCATAATCATAAATATGTTAATATGTCTATTTAATTCGATAATTACTTAGGCTTTAAACAATTATAAATCACGGAACAGCAATGAATGTATACAAAACATCAAAATATTACCCATCGTTTATACGAAACGATTCTAAATCACCCCATTCATTGCGAAATGAAGAGAAATGGATATCGTTTTTCTTTTGAACGTCGGAAAATTAATGGATATTATCTGTTGTTTAGGAAGTTATTGGTCAAAATTAATGTTTATTTTTATTGAATTAAATTATTGTTTTTATCGAATTAAAACATACATAAAGCGTAATGTTGAATATTTTTTATACATAATTCTATACATAATAATTTTCCTCCGACCTTCTGACTGCTGGATTCGTAATAATCTTTATTCCTACGAAGGCAGCAGTCCTTTACATCTAAACAGTTTTTATAGAATATCATTTTGCCCCCGACAAATTGCTATCTGCTCTCTATAACACAAAGGTATAACAATAATCTAGGATTTACCCAGATGTAAATATTTTAGGATATTGATTGATAAATATCAAAATCAAGATATTCTGCAAGCTTATTCCACGAACCTGCCAAATATCTCGATATAATCTTGACGATATCGGCTCAAACTTTATAGCGGTACACGCACGATTTGCTTTTATCGTAAACCCATTTCTCGTTCTATTAAACTTTAAAATATCTATTCAATTTTAAAATATCTTTGGAAAATGAAATAAATTTTATTTATATTATCATCATGGCGTACCAGATTGCCAGTATTCATAAGGTGGTGGTCAAAGGTACTTAGAGTTGAGTTAGCACATAAAGTAATTTAAACCTTAATATTTTTTCCCTTTTTAAAAGCTCTATCGCTTTTGTATTTGTTGTTACAGTCCTTCCGTGACCATGAACACTGTAAAGTGTTAGAAACGTCGGGAAATTAAAAATGAAATACAAAAGCGATGGATGCGTAAAATGGTTTTATTTCAAATGTTATAGTTCTCACGTAAACATAAGAAATCATTACCTTTACAAAAGTTTTATTTGTAACTAAACGTTTTATGTCTTTCCCATAAAATGTTTTCTAGCTACAAATAGTCCATGACAAAGATACTATAACTTTTATAATTCATTATCATCATAATCTCAGGTCATATATATCCCACTGTTAGGCTCGAACCTTCTCTGTAACGGAAGGGAAATTGACATACTGTATGTACCACGCTGGTCAGACGTGTTGGTATAGTGTTTTGCTTCAAAATTTCCTTCTCTTGCATAGATGATATATGCATTTTATATCCCTTAGTCGTCACTTACGACACCCACGGGCAAGATAGGGGGTGGTGAAGTGTATTCTCATCATAAAATATTGCACATATCTTCTATGCTCTATACATGATATATATTAAGGTCACTGCCGCTGTCTGTACGCTTTGATCTTTTAAACTACGCAATGAATTTTAATGTGGTTTTTGTCAATAGAAAGAGTGTTGCAAGTTTTATATATGTATAATACATACATATTACAATTGAGAAAATCTGAGAATTTAAAGTATTTGTAGTTAACCTGATGTCTAAAAAGCATATTTTTATGCGTTTTCATCGCAAACGATGGCCAAACCTTATCAAAATAATACTATGAAATTATATCTTAAAAAATGTACAAAAAATGTCCGTATATAACATATATGTATATATAATTATTCTCCTACTCTTATCCCGATTACTTGGGGTCGACACAATATGCACTCTTCTTTCATAGTACCTATTGTAAATCGTTTTATGACCGGCCGCCTGCAGATGTTAACACTCCTTGGGAATGTAATTGTGGACCAAACGGCAGCGGATGGAGTAGGCTCAGGTCGTTATAAGGCTCTTAGTCGTCTTTTAAAGTAAGGGTTGGTAGTATTATTTATTAGTATATTAATTGGTCGGTAGAATCCTTAAAGGAGGTGTATCAGACCATAATACACTATCCAAATTAGTAAAGAAAAATAGTACCTAATATTTGATTAAATTGCCCTAATGATAAGCGGTCAATACACTTGTACTATAAAAGTTCGATGTAGGCATATGCTATGTGACATTGAACTAGTAGGCAAATAGTCCCGCTTTCGCTACGCTCACCGCCGCACAGCTGGGTCGAAATGTACCTACAGGTCAATGTACGCCAGCAAACCTATTGTTTTGATAAGAAACAAATCACTTTATCTCGGGATTGGGCAGAGCTAGGAGTCTGCAATTAACTTTATTGTTTTTTATGACGTCATTCACATAAAAGTTGCTCGTTTATATATAGATGGCATTTATTATTATATTACACAAAATGTATGGTATGTAAGTAGAGTTTCTATTCATACCAATCTTCATACAATCCATTTATCTTTATCTATCCCCAGTCATTTTTTATAATACTAAGAATAGTTCATATGTTAAAAATTCCAATTAAATTTTTTAATTTAACTCCTAACAACTTTCATTTTATTGCGCGTCACTTGTACTTGTTGCTATTGTAAAAAGTTCGTTGTACATTTCTTTTTTTAGCTTTTGTACAAGCGTCGTTGTGTATTGATTCCGAACAGAATTACTTTAAAGTAACTCAATACTTTTATATACTTACTATATCTTTAAACTTGTAACCGTGAAAAAGAGAACGGTGAAATAGTGAATATAAATAATTTAATGATATAATCGTAACACTTGCTAGTCATTATAAAGATTGTTATTGGTGTTCATGAATTTTAAACATAGCGGCTGTGGCTCATTTCTCTGGTGCTGGTTAAGGAAATAAACGAGATGGAGTATCTTATTTTTAACGCATCCCCAGCGTGTAATTAATCAATGAATTCACAATTAATTAAATAAATTGCATATTTTAATAATACAAGGAAAGTTATCATTAAAATCGTCGTTTATGTTTCGTGACGTCATCATTACGATTCCGCGGAAAATCAGTGCAGGCTTCTGTCTGCAATATGCTGAGCTGGATCGTTTTATGACGAGCAGTTATTCTATGTAGTTTATGGATACTAAAATTTCATGTCAATTACCTCGTTATAATAAAAAATATTTCTTTTTCTTTATTTCTTTCTAAAAATGTTATGTTAATATACATAATTCTTACTTACGTATGTTTATCATCTAACTCCTCCTAAGCGGCTAGGTATTATATTATTGGGGAACCCATTAGGATGAAATTTTTGTGTATATTCCAAATGGGCTCCTAGATGATTTGAAAATACAATTGGATCCGTTACGTGCCGCTGCTGTCGGTATAATTTAATTTGCTGTACAAATTGACAACATTACTAAATATCATATTTAATATGAAGTTGCTTTGTTAGGCAGGATGAAGTTTACCAGATACGCTAGTTTATTATAAAATAAAAAAAATACAATGATTGTTATTAAGACCTCCCGATGTAGCGATGGGATAGGAATACAAATGTCGCCACCCATTATTTCCCCATGGGAGTTGTAAAAATCGGTTAACAGTTTCTTGGAAGTGTGGGCAATAGCTCTATTTTGAGAAACATCTAATACCTTAAAAGGACCACCAACCCACTCGCCAAGCGTAGTGATTACGGCACTATCTTTTCATTTGTGAAGAACGCCTACGTCTAACAGTGAGTGATGAAAGGCTGAATGATTATGACGAATGATGATCATTAAAACTATAATTAATGTTATTCGTAATTAAAGCAACACCCATACATACACACATCTATCCATTAGGCCTTAGATGTCCATTGTTGAACATAGGTCTCCCCACGAGAATGCTACATAAAACGGTCCTGAGTACTTGCATGCAACGGTTCCTTGTGACTTTTAAATGTCATCAATCCCCCTTGGAGATAACTGGTGGCCACTTAAGAACTTTTTTTCCCAAAAGTTGTCTGTTCGACGAGCAATGTCGAACAAAAAAAAACACCTATTGCCATGCATATTCGTTTTTTCATGGATTTCTGTATTTTGGCATTTATCACGTAGAGAAATACTATCATCATTTTTCATCATCATCATCTAGCCTTATGTCGGCAACTGCTAGACGGAGGACTTTCTCACATTTAAACACAAAGTGCGGTCCTGTACCGTCCGCATCCAATGACTCCCAGCGAACTTCACCAAGTTGTCGATCCACTTGGTGGGAAAGCGATCAACACTGCCACGTCCGATACGCAGTTGCCAAGAGCAGATAAATCCTTACTTCCTTACTAATATTTTAAATGCGAAAGTAACTCTGTCTGTCTGTCTGTCGCTCTTTCACGCCATAACTAATGAACCGATCTAAATGAAATTTGATACATAGATAGTCTAGAGCCTGATAAAGGACATAGGCTACTTTTAAATGCAAAAAAAGGGTTGTAAAGGGGGATAAAAAGTTGTAAGGAAGTATCGTTATTTTTAAAGCCAGAGGTTTGAAACTTATTTTTAGGCTATTGATTATATATTAAATATGAAATTAAAATTTTATAAAAAAAACCCCTATAAGGGGTAAAATAAAAATAGGGGATGAAAAACTTTAGGGAATTAACCTTTTATGTGGGAGAAGCCGCGGGAAGAAGCTAGTACTATATATGTAAATATTATATAGCACGCGAAGCAAAGGTGATGTTATAATGGTCCGAGAGCCAGGTGAAAATTTGGTTAATTATTTCTTCTCGAGAGATAATTGGTGATACGCATCAGACAATGGTATCATGAAGCCTTATGACCGTCAGCTGCAGCACGGTGGGGGGGGATGAGCAGTTGTAACCTCCCAAGCTCGAAGAAAAAAAAAATACATTCACTCATTTCCTCTCTGCTAAAAATTTATCAAATTATAGCTAACCCAATATCTCATCAAAAAAAAAAAATCAGCTGGCTATAACATAGTGTATTGTACGTCAGCTGATGTCTCGATCATGGAAAAAAAATCTTCACTTTCAGTGATATCCTCTCAAATAAAAATTTACCTGAAATCAGCTAGCAGTAAGTCGAGGGAAACTTAGTCAGCTGATGCATTTAAATAGTCAGTAAATGCTTCTGGCTAACTTCTACGTTACCTTCAAATTATCAGCTGACGATTTTTCCACCGAGATACAGCCAGCTGACGTATATATTTATCAATAGTTACATATAAGCTATCATCAGGTAAATTTTTATTTGAGAGGATATCACTGAAAGTGAAGATTTTTTTTCCATGATCGAGACATCAGCTGACGTACAATACACTATGTTATAGCCAGCTGATTCTTTTTTTTTTGTTGAGATATTGGGTTAGCTATAATTTAATAAATTTTTAGCCGAGAGGAAATGAGTGAATGTTTTTTTTTCTACTGCTCATCCACCCCACCGAGCCTTAGCTGACGTTCACGAGACTTTATGGTTCCATTTTCTGATGCATTTTACTAATTATCACTTGAGAGTAACTTGCACATATATGTATATCTGTTACTGGCTCTTGGACTATAAGGCCGACCTTTAGTTACCATGTTTCAGTGTCACATAATATAAAAAAATATATAATTATTTAAATTTATATTTTATGCAAATCTTCATTGCCTACTTTTGTCGTAATCTTCAAGGTCAATATACCTTTAGTTTTGAAGATCATTTAAATATAAGGAAATGTAATAAAATTTCAATTGAAATTTTATAATTCTTTTATTTGTAATTAATTTTAATTATTTAATTATTCCAGAGAGTTGGGGACAAACTGATGGTCATCGCTTCACATATCCAGCTTCACCTCTCTTAACTCAAGGAGATAGCGTTAGTGACAATGAATTCTGTCCAAACGAATCTGGCCAAGGCGACGAGTGCGTTCATGTCAAGAAAATACGCCTAGACTCTGCTGTAGAAGTGGTCATGTTTAATCAAGGTGATTATATTTTATTTTTAATATTAATATAGACGGTCTTAAACTTTCATGTTTATGTAGTAGCTTGTGGTCAAGCCAGTTCTGGGGCGGACAGAGCGTCCTCGACTTTTCCGTCAGGAAAGACTACCGGGCCGGTCATGGATGTTAATGGCGATAAGAAGAGAGCATTATAGGTTTTATAACTCGTGCGATGGAAAGGCCTGTTCAGGTGCACCCAGGAACGGATGGAACGGACGCTGTGTGTTGCTAGGAAAAAAAAAGAAGGCTAGCTTGCCAGGGAAAAAAGAAGATATTGATAGCATAAGCATCGATTTGATGTACACGTAACGTATTTGTAACGTGCTGTGTGGTAGCGGCTACGAATACTAGCAACCCTTGTTTTGCTTGTGGTTGTCGTAAAAGACGACTAAGAGCCTTATAACGATCTGGGTCAACTCCATCTGATGCTGTTTGGTCAAAAATTACATTCCCAAGGAGGGTTGAAGTCTGCCAGGTGGCCGGTCATAAAACTATTGCCAGTAACTTTTACAATATGTACTATGAAAAAAGAGTACATATAGTATCGATCCCAAATAATTGGGATAAGTGTAGGAGAATGATAATGTAACGTACGTGTAACGTGAGTGTCGAAAAATTCAAAATATAATCATAGATGAAATTTTATGTAACTGTTTTGGGATTCAAAAAATAGTAATATTTGGTAGATTCAAAAATAATAATGCCATTCAATTTTATCATCATCTCGGCTTATATACGTCCCTCTGTTCTCAAACCCCCTCCGCGGTTACGTTCCATTCTGGTGGTAGTTTATTCAATTAATTTAAAATGTTAAAACTGATAATATGTAAGTCCCCCTCGCAGGGTTTATCTATACTCATAAATAGAGAGCTGGTTTTTTTTTGTTCGGTTATACTTCGAAAACTACTGGAATCGATTGGAATAATACTTATATTATAAGGTGTAGCGTGTTTCGGAAAAGGATTTAGTATATGATATTTTGGTGACTACTTATCCGGAAAGGAGGGAAGCAGGCGGGACAGCTAGTATATAACAAATAATATGAATTTGTAATAGGAGGCGAATTGACTATATCACGCTGGCCAGACGATATTATTGTGACATCAAATTCACTAAAAGTTATTATGGGTTGTAATATAAAAAGAGATATATTAAATATTATTGTAACACCAAATTCACTAAGAGTCATTTATGGGTTGTAATATAAAAAGAGATATATTAAATATTATTATTGTGGTAGGACCACGCTGTGGACAGTTCTCTGTCTACAGCCGCGGGCCGGTCCGTCCGGGGTAGTACCACACTCTCGCAGAAGATCGACGTCTGAGTAATAGCAATGTGCTGTTGCGCTTCGTTCGGTGAGCGAGAGAGCCGGAAGCCTAACTGGGGTGGGTTTAGGGTTGTATTGGTAGGCAGCGGCCTAGCTATACCATTGGCAAAGGTCCATGGGCGGCAGTGACACTTACCATCAGGTGTGCTGTCTGCTCGTTTGCCGCCATAAGCAATAAAAAAAAAAAAAAAAAAAAAAAAAAATATTATTGTAACACCAAATTCACTAAGAGTTATTTATGGGTTGTAATATAAAAAGAGATATATTAAATATTATTGTAACACCAAATTCACTAAGAGTTATTTATGGGTTGTAATATAAAAAGAGATATATTAAATATTATTGTAACACCAAATTTACTAAGAGTTATTATGGGTTGTAATATAAAAACAACTATTGAGTTAATAATATAAATATAACTATTATTAAATTCGTTATCAATTGCGACATATTGTTAAAAATGTTTGAAATATTATTCTCAAGATTTTGAAACATAGGCAATATTTTATTTCAATATATTGCATCCTGTCACAAAGTTTATGAACAATTTAGACTAATAGTAGAACTCTTCTTTCAGAATTTTTATTAATATATATATATATATAATCCACATAGATTCGCCGGGTTTCAAGCAAGGTTTTTTATGCTTATTTTTAGCCTTTGCAAGGTACTCTTTGTGGTACTATTGTAATTTAGAAATATGGCTGTAATGTATACATGAATTAACGTAGATACGTTTACTTGATAGTAGGCCACTAAGTCAACAAAATGTTACGAGTTCACGAGTCAACGCAATGCTGAACTATTACACTTTGTAAACATACAATTGAATTTAAGTAATTTATTATGGAATAGGCATATTATTATATAAAGCTACAGCTTTGCCGTTACAACGCCTAAAACAACATTAATAGTTCTATTTCCATTATTTGGAATAAGATTTTAGTGTATGGAGGCGAGAGCTAGGTATGCAGAAAAGAGTATGAAAGTAAAATTAATGCGGTCGAAATGCGATCTCTGCGGAAAATTTGTGAAGTTAGGCTGACCGACCGCATTCGTAACGACGACGTAAGAGAGCGAGTAGGTATGAAAGAGAGTATTGGTGTAAAGATGCGAAAGGGAATGCTCCGATGGTTCGGACATGTGGAAAGAATGCCGAACGAACGTCTGGTTAAGAAGATATACAATGCGAAAGTGGAAGGATGTAGGTACTGAGGGAGACCGAGACTAACCTACCTAGACCAGATCGGTCATGTACTGAAGGAAGGTGGAGTCAAGAGTCTCCGAAACCGGCGAGCATGTATGAAGAGAATTATGAATGTTGAGGAAGCGAGTGAAGTATGCAGAGATAGAGTTCTCTGGCACTCTGTTCTCTCTGCCTACCCTGCAAGGGATATGGCGTGATGATATATATGTATGTATGTATTTTAGTGTTGACAATAAAATTGCAATCTTCGCTTATGGTATTGTGTACTTTTATTATACTTGTAGAATTTCATAAGCGTATCTTTGATTTTACGAAGTTATGAGCGTGTTAAATCGTAAATTCTTAATTATCACTTTCATTAACTGTGATAAAAACATCGTGAGGTAACCTGTACGTTTACGATTTCTATATTAACGTTCTGAAAGAGCTATTAGCGCCGAATATGTTAAGCTGGCCCGGCTAGAATCTCTATGATGTTTGTTATATCAAATCTCTGCTCTTAAAATGAATGTATACATGGCGGAGTGGTTTAACTACTGATGCTGAGTGTACTGAGTGTCGTTAGTTTGATCCTTATGCAGACAATTCTTTGTGCAACAAAAAAAAAAACCCAAATTATTGTTCTGAGTTGCGGTATAATTTGTGTCCGTTAATTTCTACATTTGTAAAGTCCCCCGAGATGCAAGGATTTATACGTTAGTGTTTATAAAATATCTTGTAATATTCAATCATAGAATATTAATATGTTTTTGAGTTGCAGAATTCAGATAGTTGTCGCTTTGTGGCAAATGTTTTTTTTTTAAATAACATTATGCATAAGGTAATAAATTGACAACTAAAATACGAAATAAAAGATGTTGTTGTGTTAAGATATAACTTGCTAAATATTAATATTCAGTTCATATAGATACAGTTTAGATTTTGACTTCTTTTTTTTTTGCGGTGGTCTATGCTGTGGTCACGCCCTGCTAAATTAGTCCGAGGTGACGGAAGAGGCGACGCGCGACCTCATAGACCCATCCTGCAAAGCGACTCTCTTCGTCGTGCGAGCGGGCCACCGGTACCCGATCTTTGTCTTCGGTGGCCAATTTAGATTTAGACTCAGAACAATAAACCTTACAAAAACCACTAAATTATCGTTGCATTATATTTTGATGAATATGGATACAATTATGAGTAATAAAAGGCTACAAGAGCGATAATGTAATCGCTGCAGGGCTAATTTAGTGAAAGTATTGGCTATCTAGAAAATATCAGATTTATTGCTTCAAACGGTATGTTGTTATTAAGATAGTTTTATGATTTGCTTGCAAATGTGCTAGTCTCTAACAAATGCTTTTATCGTGATATTAAAATAAGCAATTTCATATAGTGAAAGGTATTGGGTTCTTTGATATAATGAAAATAAACATTGATATTTGTTATTATATAAACTCTGCTACTTCAGATAGTAATCACGTATCTGCGGAAAATTGCAAATTGTAGTTCACGTATATATATATATGTATATATATATATGTATATATATATATATATATATATATATATATATATATATATATATATATATATATGTATATATATATATATATATATATATATATATATATATATATATATATATATATATATATATATATATATATATATATATATATATATATATATATATATGTATATATATATATATATATCTTTATACACGCTCGCCGGTTTCGGAGACTCTTGACTCCACTTTCCTTCAATACATGACCAATCTGGTCTAGGTAGGTTAGTCTCGGTCTCCCCCGGTACCTACATCCTTCATTCATTTACTACTTACCATTAAGTGTGGGCTGCTTGATCATTTGCTAACAAAGTAAATAAAGAAATATCCATCGGATTTCCTAATGTGTACAATTAGTTATTATCTGTCTTGTTTCCGTATAGGGTGAGGTCTGTTGAATGTTTTCACTTCCTAGACCGAAAGTTGGTAACGGCTTTTGTTCTAACGTATGTTTTTGTGTCAATATTAGATAAAATGTTTGCATAACTTAAAGATATTTATTTAAATATTACAAGGTATTTATTTATATTAAATATGATTTGAAATTATTTATAGTTACAGTATATTTATATTACGTTGTGGTGATAGGTAAGTTTCCGTGTGGTGACGGAGTAAGAATAAAATTCACCACCTCCTATCATATCCGTGGGTGATCGTACAAGACGACTAAAGGATATAAAACGCATATAACATCTATGCGAGAGAAGGATAACTCTAAACAAAACTCTATACCAACACGTCTGACCAGCGCAGTATAGTAGGTCAATTACCCTTTCATTATGGAGGAGGCCCGAGCCCAGCAGTGGGACATATATGGGCTGAGATGAGATGATAATAGACAAGAATTTAGTAATAATAATAATAAAAGGTTAATAAATAATAATAATAATAAAAGGTTAATAAATAATAATAATAAAGTATTTATTTCAGACATCAAAGATCCATAGTATTGTTAGTAAATAAGCTTAACCTATGTTAGAGCTTGTTACAATCTTAAAAATAATAAATAATAGTTAAACAATAATAACAGTATTCAATTATTGATGGAATATTGTCCTATGCCATCAATATCCGAACACAGTGCTTGAAAAAAGGGCTGTCCCATTTAATGTTTTAGTTAATGTTTACCACCCGTTACTTTCCAGTGGAATCTGCCTATCAAACGTGGTGATTACTCCATTTGCCTTCTGTATAGAGGTCTATGTTACACAGATAATGGCCTAATGATTAGATGGATGCCTTATTATATTTCAAGGAACATGTTAAAGTATATAGAATTTTAAGTGTTAATTACATAAAATATTAGTTCATCATCATCACAACCCATATATGTCCCACTATTGGGCTCGGGTCTCCTCCGTAATGGAAAGAAAATTAACCTACTATACCATGTTGGTCAGCCGTGTTGGTATAGGGTTTTGTTTCGAGTTTTCCTTCTCTTGCATAGATATTATATGCGTTTTATATCCCTTAGTCATCTTACAATCACCCACGGATAAGATAGGGGGTGGTGAATTGTATTCTTACTCCGTCACCATACGGAAATATTAGTTAATTAAGTAGTTTTAGAGTACTGTAACATAAACTGAAATTTTAGCATTTAATATGCTTAATTTATAAAATCCGATTACGAAATGAAAAATTGAGCCGTGTTGGTATTGATTCCGCTCCAGAAAGCGCTACATTTCAGACACAAATTCAGCCTGTCTTTCCAGTATTACACATTCTGATGCTCGATCCCTCGCTCATTACCCATGCCGTTATTCCAACTACTTGGGATCAACGCAATATCCTCCATCGTACATATAAATTGCTAACACATAAAACATAGTAGACAGACAGACTGTACAAATAGCTGACTGGTCTAAGCACCGATCTCTCGGAACAAGTGTCATAGGTTCGATCCCCACGCAGAACAATTATTTATATAATCTCTAAATGATTGATTTGAGTCTGGTTGCAATTTGTTTCGGTTAATTATATGTTTGTAAAGTCCCCGCAAGACAGTTTTATGCGGGGAGTTGATTTAAAAAAGTAATAATCCTATCTAAATTGCGTGATGGAAAAGAATACAGTTGTAACAACATCTAAAAATACAATGTGTATGATATAAATAGAACAATGACTTGTAAAGTAGCTATAAATAAATTTTACTTTCTTTAGATTGTAATACACTTAGATCCGGCTCCAAGATTTTTACAGTCAGGCAGACTTATGACTTTGAAAATATAAATTTTATTCATAATTATAAATTGGGAAATACATTTTTATTAGGCTGTCTATCGTAAAGTGGTTGCGGGTAATGATATTAAATGACATTAATATTATTAAAATAATTTGTACACCACTTCATAACAATATTTGGAAAGGTAAAGGTATTTTTTTTGCTATGATCGCTACCTCCCTGCAGGTATGACAGCTAGCAATCCATATTTGCGATTATTTTTACATAGAGTATTAATTATACATAGAATAAAAATTGTATTTTATAGGGTTAATAATTTATTTAAAAAAAGTGAATATTGAAGATTTTTTAATGAAAAGTCAATTTATCCGTGTAGTGATAGAGTAATTCCCCGCCCCCTATCTTGCCCGTAGGTGTTGTAAAAGACAACTAAGAGATATGCTTATGACATCTGTGAAAGAGAAGGAAATCTTGAAATAAAACCCAATATCAATCCGTATTATCAGTGTTATATAGTAGGTCAATTTCCCTAGAGTTATGCAGGGGACTTGAGCTTAGTCTTTTCGTCTTTAAGGGGAAAATGTTCATCTGAATGACGTATCAAAAACATTGATGAAGTATTTGATATTGATGAAGTATTGGGTCATATAAATACAAAAAATAGTAGAAATAATATATAGAGATTATTCTTATAAGTATGACATGATTATTTCAAAAGCGACTGCTATATTATATGAGTGTCATGGTAAATAATGATATGTGGATGAAGTGAGAATTAGTACATACAACCATTACTCATTACGACAGTGATAAATGCATCTTTGTATCATTCGAGATTACTACGTAACATGAAACACAGTGGCAGGCGCGCTTTTCTTAACTTTGCTTATACATTCATTTAGTTTATTTGTTATTTCGCCTAGCATAACTTTTTTTTTGTGTGTTTTAGTTGTTAGCCTCAAATGGCTATGAGAACTTGACTCGGACTGTGGGTGAGCGCTGAGGGCTTTCAACCCCATGTAGCATAACATCAGGTGGTTTTCTAGATAACTGTCTCTTTGATTGAAGCATTGACCTTTTCCTTAAAAGAAGGGGGTAAGGATAATTCGTAAAGAAAATAGCATTTTTATTATTTTTTGTGACGACATAGTTAAAATCTCTTTATTAAAGCCAGACAACAAGTCTGACCAGCGTGGTATAGTAGCTGAATTTGCCACCTACAGCAAAATATGCCCGAACCAGAGTGGGACGTGTATAGGCTAAGATGATGAATAAATAAAACTTAAATTCTATTCTTTCTTCGTTACTATAAGTATAGTCGAAGTTTAGCATTCTTAAACTTAAGTCTCCGCTTCTGTTATGATAATGAGTAGAGACTGTAGTTTACTTTATCTTAAAGTTTTCTTGCCAACTTGTACTGTTCTATTTTAGAATGCTATAATAATAATGGAAAAAGATTAAATTCATAAATTAGAGATGATTAACCATCGATAAATGAAAAAAATTTCTTTACGTGTGGTGACTGATTAAGAATACAATTCACAACTCCTTATCTTAGCCGTGGGTGATCGTAAAAAACGACTGAGGGATGCAAAATGCATGTAACATGTATGCAAGAGAAGAAAACTCTTAACAAAACCCTATACCATCAGGAGTAGGTCAATTTCTCTTCCATTATGGAGGAGGCTCGAGCCCAATCATGGAATGTATATGAGCTGAGATGTTGAAGTGAGAAAATAGATTATTTTTTATTGAAAATATTTTCTATATTCAAATTTGAAATGGGCTTATTGTATTAAAAACTTAAAACGAGTTTCCGCTAATACAGCAACACTAGTGAGAAGCAAAAACACTTGTGTTGCTTTTGGGCATTTTGTACTAGACCAAAATGGACTAGTCTTGATTTTGGTCTTGTAGTATGACACCTGGTCTCACCTTGATCATGTTACTGCGTATTCAAATCTTGGTCTTGGTCTTGCAGCAACAGTCTCGAAAGTCTTGCAACTCTTACAATTAGAATAACGCAATAGAATAATTTGTTTTGACTATATTTCACGGCAATGAAAAATCCAAACAGATCAATAAAATTCCATTTATTCCTCTATCAACCTTAGCATCCATTATGGGACATAGCCCTCACCAATAAACATCAGCATTTACGACTGCCATGGCAAAGGAAGGTTTGGCTCTCGTCAAACCTTCCTACCTTTGTGTTCTTGATAAGTCACACAGCAGAATTAATAAAATTAATTTGATGTTATTTTGAGCAGCCTCCCGGTAAGTGGTATGTATGTCTCTAAGTAGTCTCCAGTTAGTGTTTCTTCTAAAAAGGAAGATCTTTTTCGTATTAGCAATCAGCTACTGTATAAGCCATTTTTGCCAGTGCCGAGTTTCAACTTTCTTCACGTCTTTAATATAAATTCGCCATCAATAATGATAAATTTACGGAATTTTGATGGAAAACGAAAACGTTGTAAAGCACTATTATATCATATTCACTACATCCCAGCAGTTTCGTCGCATCACATTGCATAAAATGTCATTAAAATTATCTTATATAACACGTTAAAACACTAAGATATCGAATATTATATAAGAGCACTACGTGAAGTTTTCAGATTCCCGCCAAAAGTCCCGCCAAAAGTCCCATAGTTAGCGCTGTACTTTTAGTTCAGATACTGTGTGGGTGTAAAAATAAGAAAGTATAGATTGAATTATGTGCGTGGTAACGAATTAACATTGCCTATAAAATCTCTCCAATACAATTAAAGATTATTTCTTTGTACAAAATCACCAAATGTTTGCTCAATTTCTTTAAATAAATCTTTAATGTTCAATGTGGGCGTATTAATTTGTGGTAGAATAGTAGGTTGTTAGTAGAATAGTAAAACCAAGTTTGTATTATTATTTATATACATATATAGTATTTTCATATATTTAAACTATTTTGTTAGTTTGGGATGAAACTCTACGACATATTTCTATCATTGCAACTCCTACAAGCCAAGGTCCACAATGGTTTTGACCTTGAGAAAATTCCATGAAACTTTAGTGAAAGTATTGGCTATCTAGAAAATATCAGATTTATTGCTTCAAACGGTATGTTGTTATTAAGATAGTTTTATGATTTGCTTGCAAATGTGCTAGTCTCTAACAAATGCTTTTATCGTGATATTAAAATAAGCAATTTCATATAGTGAAAGGTATTGGGTTCTTTGATATAATGAAAATAAACATTGATATTTGTTATTATATAAACTCTGCTACTTCAGATAGTAATCACGTATCTGCGGAAAATTGCAAATTGTAGTTCACGTATATATATATATGTATATATATATATATATATATATATATATATATATATATATATATATATATATATATATATGTATATATATATATATATATATATATATATATATATATATATATATATATATATATATGTATATATATATATATATATATATATATATATATATATGTATATATATATATATATATATATATATATATATGTATATATATATATATATATATATATATATATATATATATATGTATATATATATATATATATATATCTTTATACACGCTCGCCGGTTTCGGAGACTCTTGACTCCACTTTCCTTCAATACATGACCAATCTGGTCTAGGTAGGTTAGTCTCGGTCTCCCCCGGTACCTACATCCTTCATTCATTTACTACTTACCATTAAGTGTGGGCTGCTTGATCATTTGCTAACAAAGTAAATAAAGAAATATCCATCGGATTTCCTAATGTGTACAATTAGTTATTATCTGTCTTGTTTCCGTATAGGGTGAGGTCTGTTGAATGTTTTCACTTCCTAGACCGAAAGTTGGTAACGGCTTTTGTTCTAACGTATGTTTTTGTGTCAATATTAGATAAAATGTTTGCATAACTTAAAGATATTTATTTAAATATTACAAGGTATTTATTTATATTAAATATGATTTGAAATTATTTATAGTTACAGTATATTTATATTACGTTGTGGTGATAGGTAAGTTTCCGTGTGGTGACGGAGTAAGAATAAAATTCACCACCTCCTATCATATCCGTGGGTGATCGTACAAGACGACTAAAGGATATAAAACGCATATAACATCTATGCGAGAGAAGGATAACTCTAAACAAAACTCTATACCAACACGTCTGACCAGCGCAGTATAGTAGGTCAATTACCCTTTCATTATGGAGGAGGCCCGAGCCCAGCAGTGGGACATATATGGGCTGAGATGAGATGATAATAGACAAGAATTTAGTAATAATAATAATAAAAGGTTAATAAATAATAATAATAATAAAAGGTTAATAAATAATAATAATAAAGTATTTATTTCAGACATCAAAGATCCATAGTATTGTTAGTAAATAAGCTTAACCTATGTTAGAGCTTGTTACAATCTTAAAAATAATAAATAATAGTTAAACAATAATAACAGTATTCAATTATTGATGGAATATTGTCCTATGCCATCAATATCCGAACACAGTGCTTGAAAAAAGGGCTGTCCCATTTAATGTTTTAGTTAATGTTTACCACCCGTTACTTTCCAGTGGAATCTGCCTATCAAACGTGGTGATTACTCCATTTGCCTTCTGTATAGAGGTCTATGTTACACAGATAATGGCCTAATGATTAGATGGATGCCTTATTATATTTCAAGGAACATGTTAAAGTATATAGAATTTTAAGTGTTAATTACATAAAATATTAGTTCATCATCATCACAACCCATATATGTCCCACTATTGGGCTCGGGTCTCCTCCGTAATGGAAAGAAAATTAACCTACTATACCATGTTGGTCAGCCGTGTTGGTATAGGCGCGGGTTCGGATCCCGCTTGCGACATCAATTTTTCATTTCGTAATCGGATTTTACTGTAACATACTTTACCGTAAAACCACTGTTCTTCATTAAATAATACCGCGATGTGACATAACTGCAAAAGTGCTCGCTATGAACCATACAATATGAACCTGCAAACGAGACTTTCTTTGCCTTTGGGCAAATTTATTAGGGAAATAAAATTAATGATCATATCTTAGAATATTGTGACCTTTATGTTTTTTAGGTCTATTGGCGCGGTGAGCCTTGAAAAACTTCGACCCAACGGCGTGGACAGTTTCCACGAACCTGTTGTTCATATCGTTCGGAGATTCGCACTCGTCTAGACATTGGAAGCGATTGTGTAGTTCGAGTTGAAAGCTTTCGAGGTTCTGGTATTGGACAGGTATAGGTCGGAGGGTAGACTTCATTAAGCGTGACTGTTCGACTTTTATGTGGATATTTAATGAAAGCTAATGGAAAAGGTTTTATTATGCTAAATAAGAATAGAAATACTCAAAGAGTATTCTCAACTTTGGTTTCGACTACATATATGGCGTAGTGGTTAACATACCAAACTTTCGTGTGTTGTTCTGAGTCTTGGTGTAATTTGTCTGCGTTAATTGTATGTTTGTAAATTTCCTCGTAATACAAGGATTATTTTCTTAGTGCAAGATGTATTTAAAAAAAAAAGAAGGGAATGACTTCATTAACTCTTGGACCTCAAGATATTCGAACAATTTGAATAGCAGGTTTCTGCAGATAGTCAAGTGGGTCTAACAGATATTGAGGCGCGTCTACCCAGAGATATAAGCAGTATTTCACGCGAGGACCAACTTGTGCTTTATTTACTACAAGACATTGTCTCGAGGTAGAGTACTGCTTGGATCTATTCAGGACTTCTAGCTTTTGGCTTGCCAATTTGACTTTGTCCGCGATATGGCCCCCAAACTGGACTTTGCTTGACAGTTCATTGCCGAGAATTCCAATGCTTTCAGCAATTTTGGAGAGTTACGCCTTGGAGCATCATAGCGCCTCACTATGATAAACGTGTCGTTCTTTGCAGTGAATGCCCAGTCTTTGTGGGATTAAGTTGTAGTCTCCCCATTCCGAGGTCCGCTCCAGAAAGCGCTACATTTCAGACACAAATTCAGCCCGTCTTTCCAGTATTACACATTCTGATGCTCGATCCCTCGCTCATTACCCATGCCGTTATTCCAACTACTTGGGATCAACGCAATATCCTCCATCGTACATATAAATTGCTAACACATAAAACATAGTAGACAGACAGACTGTACAAATAGCTGACTGGTCTAAGCACCGATCTCTCGGAACAAGTGTCATAGGTTCGATCCCCACGCAGAACAATTATTTATATAATCTCTAAATGATTGATTTGAGTCTGGTTGCAATTTGTTTCGGTTAATTATATGTTTGTAAAGTCCCCGCAAGACAGTTTTATGCGGGGAGTTGATTTAAAAAAGTAATAATCCTATCTAAATTGCGTGATGGAAAAGAATACAGTTGTAACAACATCTAAAAATACAATGTGTATGATATAAATAGAACAATGACTTGTAAAGTAGCTATAAATAAATTTTACTTTCTTTAGATTGTAATACACTTAGATCCGGCTCCAAGATTTTTACAGTCAGGCAGACTTATGACTTTGAAAATATAAATTTTATTCATAATTATAAATTGGGAAATACATTTTTATTAGGCTGTCTATCGTAAAGTGGTTGCGGGTAATGATATTAAATGACATTAATATTATTAAAATAATTTGTACACCACTTCATAACAATATTTGGAAAGGTAAAGGTATTTTTTTTGCTATGATCGCTACCTCCCTGCAGGTATGACAGCTAGCAATCCATATTTGCGATTATTTTTACATAGAGTATTAATTATACATAGAATAAAAATTGTATTTTATAGGGTTAATAATTTATTTAAAAAAAGTGAATATTGAAGATTTTTTAATGAAAAGTCAATTTATCCGTGTAGTGATAGAGTAATTCCCCGCCCCCTATCTTGCCCGTAGGTGTTGTAAAAGACAACTAAGAGATATGCTTATGACATCTGTGAAAGAGAAGGAAATCTTGAAATAAAACCCAATATCAATCCGTATTATCAGTGTTATATAGTAGGTCAATTTCCCTAGAGTTATGCAGGGGACTTGAGCTTAGTCTTTTCGTCTTTAAGGGGAAAATGTTCATCTGAATGACGTATCAAAAACATTGATGAAGTATTTGATATTGATGAAGTATTGGGTCATATAAATACAAAAAATAGTAGAAATAATATATAGAGATTATTCTTATAAGTATGACATGATTATTTCAAAAGCGACTGCTATATTATATGAGTGTCATGGTAAATAATGATATGTGGATGAAGTGAGAATTAGTACATACAACCATTACTCATTACGACAGTGATAAATGCATCTTTGTATCATTCGAGATTACTACGTAACATGAAACACAGTGGCAGGCGCGCTTTTCTTAACTTTGCTTATACATTCATTTAGTTTATTTGTTATTTCGCCTAGCATAACTTTTTTTTTGTGTGTTTTAGTTGTTAGCCTCAAATGGCTATGAGAACTTGACTCGGACTGTGGGTGAGCGCTGAGGGCTTTCAACCCCATGTAGCATAACATCAGGTGGTTTTCTAGATAACTGTCTCTTTGATTGAAGCATTGACCTTTTCCTTAAAAGAAGGGGGTAAGGATAATTCGTAAAGAAAATAGCATTTTTATTATTTTTTGTGACGACATAGTTAAAATCTCTTTATTAAAGCCAGACAACAAGTCTGACCAGCGTGGTATAGTAGCTGAATTTGCCACCTACAGCAAAATATGCCCGAACCAGAGTGGGACGTGTATAGGCTAAGATGATGAATAAATAAAACTTAAATTCTATTCTTTCTTCGTTACTATAAGTATAGTCGAAGTTTAGCATTCTTAAACTTAAGTCTCCGCTTCTGTTATGATAATGAGTAGAGACTGTAGTTTACTTTATCTTAAAGTTTTCTTGCCAACTTGTACTGTTCTATTTTAGAATGCTATAATAATAATGGAAAAAGATTAAATTCATAAATTAGAGATGATTAACCATCGATAAATGAAAAAAATTTCTTTACGTGTGGTGACTGATTAAGAATACAATTCACAACTCCTTATCTTAGCCGTGGGTGATCGTAAAAAACGACTGAGGGATGCAAAATGCATGTAACATGTATGCAAGAGAAGAAAACTCTTAACAAAACCCTATACCATCAGGAGTAGGTCAATTTCTCTTCCATTATGGAGGAGGCTCGAGCCCAATCATGGAATGTATATGAGCTGAGATGTTGAAGTGAGAAAATAGATTATTTTTTATTGAAAATATTTTCTATATTCAAATTTGAAATGGGCTTATTGTATTAAAAACTTAAAACGAGTTTCCGCTAATACAGCAACACTAGTGAGAAGCAAAAACACTTGTGTTGCTTTTGGGCATTTTGTACTAGACCAAAATGGACTAGTCTTGATTTTGGTCTTGTAGTATGACACCTGGTCTCACCTTGATCATGTTACTGCGTATTCAAATCTTGGTCTTGGTCTTGCAGCAACAGTCTCGAAAGTCTTGCAACTCTTACAATTAGAATAACGCAATAGAATAATTTGTTTTGACTATATTTCACGGCAATGAAAAATCCAAACAGATCAATAAAATTCCATTTATTCCTCTATCAACCTTAGCATCCATTATGGGACATAGCCCTCACCAATAAACATCAGCATTTACGACTGCCATGGCAAAGGAAGGTTTGGCTCTCGTCAAACCTTCCTACCTTTGTGTTCTTGATAAGTCACACAGCAGAATTAATAAAATTAATTTGATGTTATTTTGAGCAGCCTCCCGGTAAGTGGTATGTATGTCTCTAAGTAGTCTCCAGTTAGTGTTTCTTCTAAAAAGGAAGATCTTTTTCGTATTAGCAATCAGCTACTGTATAAGCCATTTTTGCCAGTGCCGAGTTTCAACTTTCTTCACGTCTTTAATATAAATTCGCCATCAATAATGATAAATTTACGGAATTTTGATGGAAAACGAAAACGTTGTAAAGCACTATTATATCATATTCACTACATCCCAGCAGTTTCGTCGCATCACATTGCATAAAATGTCATTAAAATTATCTTATATAACACGTTAAAACACTAAGATATCGAATATTATATAAGAGCACTACGTGAAGTTTTCAGATTCCCGCCAAAAGTCCCGCCAAAAGTCCCATAGTTAGCGCTGTACTTTTAGTTCAGATACTGTGTGGGTGTAAAAATAAGAAAGTATAGATTGAATTATGTGCGTGGTAACGAATTAACATTGCCTATAAAATCTCTCCAATACAATTAAAGATTATTTCTTTGTACAAAATCACCAAATGTTTGCTCAATTTCTTTAAATAAATCTTTAATGTTCAATGTGGGCGTATTAATTTGTGGTAGAATAGTAGGTTGTTAGTAGAATAGTAAAACCAAGTTTGTATTATTATTTATATACATATATAGTATTTTCATATATTTAAACTATTTTGTTAGTTTGGGATGAAACTCTACGACATATTTCTATCATTGCAACTCCTACAAGCCAAGGTCCACAATGGTTTTGACCTTGAGAAAATTCCATGAAACTTTAGTAATTATATTAATTTCATCATTTCAGCTCATATATTTAATTAATTAATGTTCGGACATGTGGAAAGAATGCCGAAGGAACGTCTGGTTAAGAAGATATACAATGCGAAAGTGGAAGGATGTAGGTACTGGGGGAGACTGAGACTCACCTACCTAGACCAGATTGGTCACGTACTGAGGGAAGGTGGAGTCAAGAGTCTCCGAAACCGGCGAGCGTGTATGAAGAGAATTATGAATGTTGAGGAAGCGAGTGAAGTATGCAAGGATAGAGTTCTCTGGCACTCTGTTCTCTTTGCCTACCCTGCAAGGGATATGGCGTGCTGATATGTATGTATTTTTTAATATTTAATTTAAGGCATAATATGCCTCAAATGCATTTTTTTTATTAACTCCTAGTTGCCCCTTGACCACATGTTTATACTATATTCATCGTATTGTAAGATATAAATGAATAGAATTAATTATTTAATTGCTTTGTATTTCTGAATAGCTATTTGTTCTATACAGAAAAGCACTTAAAAATATTTGCCGCACACAAATGAGGTTTTAGTTAAAAAAGAGTCTTTGTCTAGCCTGTTTTTCAAAGCCCCTATTCTCACTTATAAATTTTTCCTTTGAGGTCATGCCTTTCCTCACGCCTCAGGTTTTCAAGCATTCTATTGATGTTCTGTTTCTATTGTTCAGTTCCGTTTCTTTAAATTATTAACAAATGGTAATTTATGTTGATTTTTTATTATTATTCCTATCGATTTCAAACTATTACTTGTATTATAATGGTGTAGGTGCTGCCCTCTCGTAAATTAGTTGTGTACTATTATATTATCGTATACATCTTAGCTGTACGGCTATACAAAATATTGATCCGTAGGTAATTACTGCATAATCTGGCCATTAGATGGCGTTATATAAACTTCATCTTTGCTTTTCAGTTATTCCGATTCTAGTTTTATATTATTGCGTGTATTTTTTTTTATTATAATATTAATCTAATCATTTTCTTGTATTATTTTATTAAAAATATATTACATACATACATACATATCATCACGCCATATTCCTTGCAGGGTAGGCAGAGAGAACAGAGTGCCAGAGAACTCTATCCTTGCATACTTCACTCGCTTCTTCAACATTCATAATTCTCTTCATACACGCTCGCCGGTTTCGGAGACTCTTGAGTCCACCTTCTTTCAGTACGTGACCAATCTGGTCTAGGTAGGTGAGTCTCGGTCTCCCCCGGTACCTACATCCTTGCACTTTCGCATTGTATATCTTCTTAACCAGAGACGTTCGTTCGGCATTCTTTCCACATGTCCGAACCTTCGGAGCATGGAGATGACTAAGGGATATAAAACGCATATAACATCTATGCAAGAGAAGGAAAACTCGAAACAAAACCCTATAACAACAAGTCTGACCAGCGCGGTATAGTAGGTAAACTTCCCTCCCATTACGGAGGAGGCCCGAGCCCAACAGTGGGACATATATGGGCTGTGATGATGATGATTATGATGACTCAGAGTAAAATTGATATTCGGTTTATCACCATTGTTATCTATTTTATGTACGAGAATATTATATCCTTACTAATATTATAAATGCAAAAGTAACTCTGTCTGTCAGTCTGTCGCTCTTTCACGCCAAAACTACTGAACCGATCTAAATGAAATTTGGTACACAGATAGTCTAAAGCCTGATAAAGGACATAGGCTACTTTTAAAATCAAAAAAAGGTTGTAAAGGGGGATGTAAAGTTGTAAGGAAGTATCGTAATTTTTAAAGCCAGAAGATTAAAACTTATTTTTAGGCTATTGATTAGATATAAATAAATATGACATTAACATGCTGTAAAAAATGTACCCTTAAGAGGTAAAATAAAAATAGGATATGAAAAACTTACGGCAAGTAACCTTTTACGCGGGCGAAGCCGCAGGCAGATGCTATTATTATATATTTAGATCAATGTACCATATATTGTTCTCAATTATCAAACATTTTCACCATTTACATCCTTGCATTTGATATATAATTTTAACGCTTGAGTTCGATTACCCTTAGCAAGTATTTTATCAGCTTGATTAAAGCAAATTTTAGAAACCTATATAGAAGATCTTTACTTTTGACCTGACGCTGCCGGCTATCACTAAAACGATGCTCAACAGCGTTAGGAACAGTTGCCGCCTTTTGCGAGTCCGTCGCTGAATTTCTTTAATTTAGATGGATATTTCACTTCTATGTGGATTTTTCATTTATATCAAAACAAATGACTCTGTGTTATTCTAACAGCGAGAGTTGCAGGACTGGCGAAACTTGCAAGAGTTTTACATTTGGGTTACACTAGTTTGTTTAGTGTTGAGTTAAGTTACCTGAGGCGGCTGGTGGCAGACTATTTGGAGGGGCCCAGCGTCCTCTATAAGAACCGAGTAGGGGATTTTGTGCGAACGCCTATGTCGTGCGGTGTTCTGCAGGGGTCGGTCTTGGGGCTGACTTTGTGGAGCATCGGCTACGACTGGGCGTTGAGAGGGAGCCTCCCGCCTGGGCTGGGCGTAATCTGTTACACCGACGATACACTCGTCACAGCCCGGGGTGGGACGCTGGAGGAGGCGGCACGCCTGGCAACTCTTGGCACCGAGGAGATTGTCAGGCGGATCGAGGCGCTGGGGCTAAGGGTGGCCCTGGATAAGACGGAAGCCTTATTATTTTATGGGCCCCGCACCAGTCCACCCACCGACGCATCGATCAACGTCAATTCGGTTCCCATCAGCATCCGGGCTCATATGAGGTACTTGGGCCTGATGCTCGACGGGCGATGGTGGTTCCGGGAGCATTTCCGTGGGCTTGCTCCACGGCTTGTCGGCGCGGCGTCCGCCCTATCTTGGCTTATGCCGAATGTGGGCGGACCCAGCGCTACGTGCCGACTGCTGTACGCGGAGGTGGTCCGGTCGATGGCCCTGTACGGCGCGGCGCACCCGTGTGGGCGGGGTCCTTGACCGTCCGACTTAGGGCTCTGCTGTGGCGACCACAGTGGGCCATGGCGGTCAGTGCCATACGCGGATACCGCACGGTGGCGACGGAGGCAGCATTCCTGTTGGCCGGAACACCCCCGTGGGACTTAGAGGCGGAAATGCTCGCCGGACTGTACCGGCGGGTGTCAGCGACGCGGGCAGGGGGCGGCACCGTCTCGCTTAGTGAGATGGCCGCCTGGCGGGGTGACGCCCGCCGTGACGTTATTGCCCGTTGGGCAATTCGCCTGGAAAGGCCTCGGTCCGGTGTTCGGACCATCGAGGCCTTCCGGCCGGTGCTGATGGAGTGGTTGGGTCGACAGCACGGGGTCCTTTCCTTCCGACTGGTGCAGGTCTTGACGGGGCATGGTTGCTTCGGCAAGTACCTGCACACGGTCGTGAGGAGGGAGAGGACACCGTCCTGCCAACTGCGATTGCGACGAGGACACAGCGCAGCACACGCTCGAAGTCTGTGTGGCCGGGGCAGAGCAGTGCCGTGAACTCGTCGCGATCATCGGTGTCGACCTGGCGCTGCCGGCCATTGTTAAGGCGATGCTCGACAGCGTCAGGAACTGGGACGCGGTCGCCACCTTCTGCGAGACAGTTGTCTCGCGGAAGGAGGCGGCGGGGCGACTCCGAAAGGAAATTCTCTTCGGTGAGACGCTCCACCGCCGGTGCCTGGGGCGGCGTAGGCGCGAGTATCTGCGCCTAATGCCGCCCTAGCCGAGACCGCGGGTGACTGAACCGGGGAATAGTCCTTTACCCGCAAAGAGGCTGACCGCGTGAGGGCGACGCCCCGGCAGTTAGCCGGGGCGTCGAAGGGGGATGGTACCCGAAAGGGTAACCCGCCGGGCTGGCCATGGAAGGCAAGGAAGCGGTACCAGTGGCCGGCCCGATGGCGATGGGGAGGGAGTACGGTGGGTTATGGGGCCACACGCTGCCCTGCCCCAAAAAAAAAAAGTGTTGAGTTATAGGTATTGAAGTCTAGCCGTACCATCCAATTTTTTCTTGTGAGTATCATATGAGATGACTAAGGAGAAAATTACTTTTAGTTTTTATTGCGTTTGACGTTGCAGATAAAAACATTGGTATAAGAACTGCAATTTAGATCTATAGAAATCACATTTTTTTGCAAATAGCAACCATTCTATTTTTTTTTTTTTTTTTCGCTAGGTGGGCCCATGGATGTGGTCGCGCCCCGCAAAATCGGCCCGGGGTGACGGAAGAGGCGGCGCGCAACCCCATGGACCCACCCTGCAAACACCTCTCTTCGCCGTGCGAGCGGACCACCGGTACCCGATCTTTGTCTTCGGTGGCCCGCCCGGCTTGCAAATAGCAACCATGATGAATGCAAATAGAAAGATTTTGAAGTCACATGGCACAGAAACGTGCATAAAAATACGTAGTAAACGCAACATCATGATCAAAGTCCTCACTGTTGTGAATTAAAACCAGCTCTTTTTTTTAATTTAATGAATGTTGAATTCAGTTATTCAATTCCTTAACACTTGTTAAATTTATTAATACGTATTTTAAACATATAATTTACGTATTATAATATATAGGAATATAAGGACAGCTAATTATATATACATGTATGGATGATGTGTGAGACTATAAACACATGCATATATTCACGTAACGATACACGAGAACATTGCCGACCAATTATTTTGAGGTGACCCATGATGTAATTGTGCATAAAATGAAAAACAAAAAAACAAAACTTTATTCTATTAGCATCTTTTTGTTTTTACCCAAATTTATAAATAAGGAAGGAAATATATATTCTTCCTTTAAAATACCGGCAAGATGAGCAAAACGAAAAAATACGTTAGGTTCTTCTTTTCTTACAAGATGTGGCCGGTTTGTAGCCAAAAAAAGTAATACACAAGGAGTACTATGTATTGTTCAAGCTTCAAGCAAGGCTTTTACGACATCCAATAGCAATGTTCAGATTCAACATTTGTACTAGAAATATAGCAAGCCTCAATTGAGCTTGAAGTTATTGACAAAACTAAGTTAATCTTGTACATATTACGACGAAGCCAGAGAGAAGATAATAGACGCTCCTCGTTTCCTTTTCTTAAATTTTAATGGCGGAGTGTTGGTTGGTAATGGTTTGGTATTGTTGAATTTTTAAACAGCAATTACATTGGGAAGAACGCCGAAAACTCATTTGCTGCTGTCAGCAATAAAAATACGGGTTTTCTCTAGGAACAAAATAACACAGTATTTATTATTTAAATTGATCGTCTTATGCCCCTTTTCACCAACAAGACTTAAATAATAGGCAAGATTTAAGGCTATTTAAATATTAATGGTACATGTTGAATCACTTGTTCTCCAGAGGATAAGAAGTGTAAAGACTCTAATAGAGGTGAAGAAATATAAGGGAATAGCGTAACCCTATTTCTGGGCCAAAGTATACCACACTGTCGCAGCAGATCGACGTCTGAGTAATGGCAATGTGCTATTGCGCTTCATTCGGTGAGCGAGAGACCCGGAAGTCCAACTGGATGGGTTTGGGGATTGTAATGGTAGGAAGCGGCCTAGCCATATCCATGGTGTAGCAAAGGTCCATGGGCAGCAGTGACACTTACCATCAGGTGTGCTGCTTGCTCGTTTGCCACCATTAGCAATAAAAAAGAGCCTTATAACGTCCTGGGCCAACTTTATCTCATTCATGGGCGTTTGGTCAAAAATTACATTCCCAAGAAGGGTTGACGTCGGGCAGGCTGCTGGTCGTAAAATTATTGCAAAGCAATATGCAGGAAGAGGAGTACATATTGCAGCGACCCCAAATAATTGGGATAAAAGCAGGAGAATGATGATGTACTTAACGTAATTAAAAGGTAATTACCGGTGTTTTCTTAGTATATACAGTTATATGAATAATAGAACCCAATAAAAGAAAAAATCTATAGGTTTTTCTAACAATGTTATTCCTCTTGCCGTACTCATGGAAGTTTTATAGAGGCACTAAGGGAACGTTTCGTTAATTTATTTTATCGTATGAGGCTCGGCTGCCAGCTCTCCACTTAGTAAGTCTTGTAATTTAGGATTTCATTACTAGTAATTAGTATTGAAATCTGATGTAATGTTGTTAAGAAACTAGATTTTTATCAGTTGAACATTCATTAGTGGTAGGACCACGCTGTTGACAGATTGCTGTCTTCACCACAACTTTTACTTTTTTTTCTTGGCAGGCTATGGTTTGGACACACGCCGTCTATTCCATCTTAAGCGACGGAAGGGTAGCGTGTGGCCCCATAATCCATCGTATTCCCTCCCCATCGCCATTTGGCTGGTCACTTGTGCTACGGAATCCTTGACAAGTGGAACTTTCACCATAATCTCAGTATGTTATTAGTAGTATTCGTATGGAATATTTTAAAATAAAAGAAATATTATAAATTAAAATTTCCAAATTATTGTATTGTACTGTATTCTTTATTGATAATAAAGTTACAAGGCATTACTTAAATACTAATTCACAGTGATCTAATTATTTTAATATTTTAATTTTACTTTAACTTATTTACGATAATTGAATTTAAATACATTTTATGTATACAATATAAATAGAAATTTTAATATACTTTGTTATTTGCACTACAGGTATGTCATACTTCGGCTAATAAATAAAATTCGTCAATAGAATAAAATGAATGCCCTAACAACCTGGTCTTCAGTCTATATTTAAATATATTATTTATATTAAATCTAATAGATCCAAATATAAATGATGTCTGCGTTAATAAAGCTGTGGGAACAGCTATATTGAGAATTGAGAAAAATAACCTTGAATACTGATTTCTGTATGTATATGTTAGGTAGTCAAATTATCACTTTATCACTAATTGACACTCCGAAAATATTGGCAATGTAAACGACTAGATAGACAAAGCTAAATATTTGAATTCTCCAAAAAAGTTACAATAAATGTCTGCCAATTGCACCATATAAAATAATAACAAAATAGCGTTCTAGTGGTAAGGAGCGTCACGCCTTTATTTTTGGCTGCGGGCTATGGAGTGTTCACGCCCCGCTAATCCGTCCGGGGCGACAGAAGAAGCGGCGCGCGACCCCATAGACCCGTCCTACATGTACCTTTCCACGCCAAGCGAGCGGGCCACCGGAACCCGGTCTTTGTCTTCGGTGGCCCGCCCGGCGGCTTACCCTCGCGGGTATCCTTTCGAGAAGGAGCGTCACGCTAATGAGAGTTTTATGTCGTGATCCTTATATGACTTTTGTGGGGGTACTAAACTCTTGTAGAAAATGGTCACCTTCTTAGTAGTAATTTGCTACAGAGTGACGAGAGAAATGGAGGCTCAAACCCTATTTACGGTAGGCAGCGCTCTGTCTATCAAACGCAATAAAATAAAGTTACAGTAAACCTTTTTTTAGTAACCACTTTTGCCTTCAAGAAGACAAATCAGAAACTACATAGTCCGAATGAAAACGGATTCGCTGACGAATTATTTATTTTCATAATACCATAATCTTTCGGACAGCTCGATCATTATGATCTATATCTAAAAAGTTAGCTTATGGCGTCCATTCGGTTAAATATACATCACAAACAAAATGTATTACAACTTATTTTTTATTTTTTTATTGCTCGTAGTGGCAAACGAGCAAGCAGCACACCTGATGGTAAGTGTCACTGCCGCCCATAGACCTTTGCTATAACCAAGGATGCTGCCTACCATTATAATCCCCAAACCCACCCAGTTGGGCTTCCGGCTCTCTCGCTCGCCGAACGAAGCGCAATAGCACATTGCCATTACTCAGACGTCGATCTTCTGTGAGAGTGTGGTACTACCCCAAACGGACCAGCCCGCGGCTGTTGACAGAGAACTATCAACAGCTTGGTCCTACCACTATTTAAACTACCAAATTATTTACAATTAGTTGTAAGTTTTTGGATGATAATAATCGAGTTTTTGTTTTGATTCGAAATATTTATTTCGAATTTGGCATAACTCTGCTACGAACTACATTAGCGAATTAAAAACGGTACCTACCCGTGTATATATATATATATATATCTATGTATATTGTTAAATACGGAACTTATTAAATATGCATGTCGTGTATTTGTGAGAATGGTTTCACACATATTAATCCAAGCTATGTTGTATAATACGTAATACGCAAAAATAACGTAATACACTCATTTGCAAAAAAAACGGGCACCTAAGCAATGAACCATTTCAAATGTTAATATTTCTTTGTTTGATAATTATAGGTAGTTTTATCCACACAATTTGGTAAATTAATAAGAAAATAATCGTTTTCATCAGTATTTCATAAAATTTAGATACAATTTATGGGAAATAATGCTAAACCTCGCTAGTAGTGTATATTCGCTAGTAGTGCATATGCTCATGAAGTAAAAATAAAAAAGTTTTTTTGTTTGTTTTTCTTTAATAAAGTAAAAGCAGATAAATGTTTAGTATCGAGTGTGACCCCCTCTAGCTAAAATCACAGCTTGAATTCGTCTGGGCATGCTAGCGAGTATATCCCGGATACTTGCTTGCGGAATACGTTCCCACTCCGCAGTAATCACATTCTTCAGCTCTCTGATGGTCTGCGGAGCCGGGTGTACTGATCTCACACGCCGTTTCAGAACGTCCCAGACATGCTCTATGGGATTGAGGTCGGGACTTCGAGCTGGCCAATCCAAACGACGAATGCCGACCTCTTGCACATACGCATTAACATCGCGGGATCGGTGGGCGCGAGCATTGTCGTCCATAAAAATCGAGTCTTCACCTAGAGCGGCCAATGCGGGTTGTGCATGAGAAATTAGAACTTCCGTTATGTATCGATGCCCAGTCAGTGAGCCGTTTTCAATGAAGACTAACTCTGTACGATCCATTGAATTTATTCCTGCCCAAAACATAACAGAGCCCCCACCATAAGGTGTGATTTCTTCGAAACATGCCTCTGCAAAGCGTTCTCCTTGTCTTCTTAGCACTCGCCGACGTCGATCTTCACCGAACAGAGATATCCTGGCTTCATCAGAGAACAAAACCCTATTCCAATCGTCTTGAGTCCATGATTCACAATTTCTAGCGAACCTAAGCCTGTGAACTCTGTGCTCACGGAGTAATTTGGGGCCGCGGGCTGGGCGGTGACTGCGTATATTGGCAGCGAGAAGCCTCCTCCTGACCGTCCATAGACTAATATGCACATTTCTTACTTCTTGGAGGTTGTTCTTAAGATCCACATACGAAGATTTGCGATTTCTCAATGCGCGACTCACAAGAAAACGATCATCCCGTGGTTGGGTACATGGTTTTCTTCCAGAACCAGGCCTTCTCTCGACGGAACCAGTCTCCTGATATCGCTGCCAGGTCCTTTGGACTGTCGAGCGACTAACATTTAGCCTCCTAGCCACGAAACATTGGCTGCAACCCTCTTCAAGCAGCGCGATAATTTTGGTAGCTTTTACCACTTTATCTACCATTTTTGATACAGCCAAACAGCATTAAATAAAGCTTTGACAGTCAAGGATATGAAATTAATCGATAAAAATTGAATAAAAGTTATGAAAGTCGATGTTAACTTCTGGAACTTCGCGCCAAAAATGTAGGATAAAAAGGGGTTTTCTGTAAAAATGAACATCAAATGAAAAATTGAATTTAGAACGTACTTTTTTAAATACCACAGCATTTTTAAAACCGGCCAGTAACGTGTACAAATGATTGAAACCTTTTTGGTATTGTATCTTTTTAAATATGAATGAAAATCAAAACCGCCCGTTTTTTTTGCAAATGAGTTTATGTTATTAATAGCTTATGGAATGTACAAACATATTTGAAGTTTCTTGCCATCGACTATAACAAAATGCTGTTTAATTCACCACTGTCTGTTATCATCTCATCATCTTAGCTCATATATGTCCCACTGTTGGGCTCGAGCCTCCTCCGTAATGGGAAGGAAATTGACCTACTACTATACCACGCTGGTCAGACGTGTTGGTATAGGGTTTTGTTTCGAGTTTTCCTTCTCTTGCATAGACGTTATAAGCGTTTTATATACCTTAGTCGTCTCGTACGATCATCCACGGGTAAGATAGAGGGTGTTGAATTGTATTCTTACTCCGTCACCACACGGAAACTGTCCATTATATTACAGTGTAATGAACCATGGTTAAACTAGTTGTAAACAATTGCTGTTCTAATACAGATGTATTAAAAAGTAGATTAGATAATCTACTTACTATTTTAATGTTTATGACCTTTTGTTCAGGGGTATTCGCAAAAAATAGATAAGAAATAGATATAATGGTACTAATTGTACTATGACTAGCGTGAAATCGTGAACAAAGCGCTTGTATATAAATAATCTGTTATTATATAATGTTAGCAAATAATAAAATTAGTACATCATCATTAACCTGCTTTTATCCCAATTACTTAAAAGTAAACTTTAAGTAAAAAAAAAGTAAAAAAAAATTTTTGGGACTAATCCCACCACACATTCCCACCACTGTAACTCCTGTAAGCCAGGATCCACAATGGTCTCCATAAAAAACACTGAGGTTTGACCCTCAGGAAGTTTCGAGAAACGCTTTTAATTGTCTTGGGACCCGCAACAAATTTAATTAGAAAAGAAAAAGAATTTCCATTTCCCTCCTATGCAAAGCGGGAGACATGAAGCAAAATTGGCTAATAGGCCAATAGATAGAAGGATGTACTGACACGTGAAGCGTAGCAGTACAGCACCACGGATATGACAGAGCTTAAGGGGCCTATATGTGAGCCTTAAGTTTGATTATAATAGTAGGTATGGCAGAAGCGCCTGAACGCACGGAAATTTTCTCGAGTTGCTACTAGGTCCGTGTAATATATAACCCCCGACACGACTTGCAGACTGTCTAACATAAGATCGCGCTCGTTTTGCCAGAGACTGCACTCCCAGAGGATGTGATGGGCTGTTTGTTCAAAAGTGCAATTTGGTGTGGAGCATCGACAAAATGGTGAATCTTTATACTGCAAAAATTTCACAATAGAAACAGAAGTCAGAAGTCTGACATGACATCAAGGGGGGTCCTTAGGAATATCATTGTTGACCAGGTCCCTATTCAGCTTTTTTTTAGATGATGATGAGATAATAAAACCATTTTTTTTTTCATTTCAGGAGGTGAATCGGATCACATTTTTCATCTCCACGGTTACAGTTTCTACGTTGTTGGACTGAAGGTGCTTAATAGCAGTTTTACTAAAGAAACTGTCATGAAGATGAATGATGAAGAAAAACTTTTTACTAAAAATCTTGTAGACCCCGTAATAAAAGATACTATAACAGTACCAAAGCATGGTGTGGTAGCTTTAAGATTCAAGGCTGACAATCCTGGTTATTGGATAATGAGAGATGAACGATCTTCTCATTGGACCAGGGGTTTAGATTTTATATTAAAAGTGGGTGATCAAAGTGATTTTGTTCAAGCGCCTACAGACTTTCCTAAGTGCGGTTCTTATGTTGGGCCAGAATATTTTCTAATATGAGGCTACATATTACCAAAATAGCTTTATTGCTTTATTTATTTCCTTAAGAAGTGTAATACTGGAAACTACAAAGGAGGCTTTGATTAGCGGAGAACCAAAATTAACTGAAATGTAATACAAATAACGCAATGATCTAAATAAATGCCTATCATACCGAATGTCGTGGATCGATATTCACGCATATAGTGTTTTAAAATTTATAAGTAACTAACTTCTGCCCGCGGCTTCGCCCGCGTAAAAGGTTACTTTCCCAAAGTTTTCCATCCCCTATTTTTATTTTACTCCTTAAGGGTAATTTTTCTACAAAATTTTAATGTCATATTTATTTATATCTAATCAATAGCCTAAAAATAAGTTTCAAGCTTTTGGCTTTAAAAATGACAATACTTCCTTACAACTTTTCATCCCCCTTTACAACTTTTTTTTGCATTAAAAAGTAGTCTATGTCTTTTGTCAGGCTCTAGACCATCAGTGTACCAAATTTAATATAGATCGGTTCAGTAGTTTTGGCGTGAAAGAGCGACAGACAGACAGACAGACAGAGTTACTTTCGCATTTATAATATAAGTAAGGAAGTAAGGATTTTATGTTTTATAAAGTTTTAGTATTCAGTGCAGGACGTTGTTTGAAAAAAAAACAATACTGACGAAAAATATAAGGGTAAATAAATAACTCGTCTCAGTCCATATATGTCCCATTATTGGGCTAGGGCCTCCTCTATAATCAGAGGGTAATAAACCTACTATACCACTCTGGTCAGACGTGTTGGTATAGGGTTTTGTTTCGAGGTTCCTTCTCTCGCATAGATGTTATATGCGTTTTATATCCCTAAGTCGTCCCTGACGATCACCCACAGGTAAGATAGGGGGTGGTGAATTGTATTCTTACTCCGTCACCACACCGAAGAACAAATAATTATAACAACAAATAACTATAAAATTAAAATGTTTAATCGATTTTTTTAGTAAAATACAAATATAAATTATATATTTATACATATATTGATGAAAAAATACTACAGTAAATTTAATTTAATTTAGTTGTCGTACGACCAATAAATACTGCTCAGATCGCAAAAGCGATAATTTTTATAAATAAAATTACATACTATATAATATACATTTTATTATCAGTGTGATACCTTAGAGGCTTAGAAGATTGTATTATTTCATCAAGACTATTACAAACAAAGTTCATAATAGCGTAATCAGCAAGCCTATTGACAAATATGTGTACTTATAATTTCATCGCTTTTAATCGCAACATTGAATGTAAACTTAGTCAAAAGGACAATAACTTTAGGTCTGACGTATTTTAAATAACTAGTTATAATATAAAATTGTAAATAAAATATATTTCATATATGACGTGTTTTATTCTACTGAGAATTAAGTTTCCGTTTTTTTTAGATGTTGATAAGAGCGACAAATTGTCCAGTCACGGACAGAAGAATGGTTGCAATTTAGAAACGAGGTAAGTAAAATGAGAATTTTAAATGTTGTGAGTAACATAATGGTGAAAGCGTAGGGTAATTGGGCCGCAGTTTGCAAGTACCTTTGATATAAATTCAGACGTAGCATTTTATGTTCTCAATGTCAATATAATTTTATTCTTTGATTTAATACATACATGTTTATCGATGTGGGCTATTGCATAATGGCCTTCCCAATGGAAGATAATTCCATAATAACCACGCATTTTTTATTTTTACTTTTTTTTGGCGTTGGGCTATTGAATGGTCAATAATGACCACGAATGGAAGGCGTATTGCCGACGCAGTTAATATTTTAAGTTGTCTAGAAGAATGCTATTGTTATTTGTCCTGGTATTCTCTGGGGTGGTTTTTATAATTCTTATTGGAGAGTAAAGGATGGTGACACATGATCGTAACCTATCACCACATGAGAATTAATAGTTTCTTTATATGAAATAAAGTGAAAGAACCATTTAATTTTTTAATATATTTTTTTTTTCTGTAAAAGACAATACTAGGGAAATAATCATTGTATTGCAAGGGATTTTACAAATATATTAAACGGACACAAATAATACCTATAGGGAACAGCAATTTGTGAATCACACAAAGTATTATCCCGCGTGGAAAATCCATGACACTTGGCACCGTAGGTCGGTACCTTAGCCACTACGCCATTTGTATAATCAATTTTTGAATTTTATAATCTATTATCAAATTTATTTCCGTATTCTTCGCACATTCTGTACTCCAGATCACTCAGATACCGACCGACTGGATACTTCGTAGTTATTCTAAACGCGGACATTTTTTAATATTTATGATCATTGCCTTGCTATTGTTAATGAATTATTTTGCAAAGTATAATAATCTATCTTCTATATCTATAAAAGTGGAAGTTTGTATAGCATCGTTAATCTCAGAAATTATTTGACCGATCATTATGAAAATTGGTATGTACCTGTATGTTTCATGGAGAAGCTTTATATGCTAGCTCCATTGATGTAACTCGCCACTAGGCGGCGCTGCAATATATCGAATTCGTCAAACAAACCAACGGGCTGGGTTTGCTATGGTATGTTATAATTATAATATCGAAATATTAACTCTTCTCACAAAGTTATAATATTGTAACTATTCGTACAAATTAATCGGATTTAAAACGACTTATTATTTGTCGTGGGATAAATATATGATTAAACAACTATTTTTCAAAATATAATTGTGATAATAAATTACTTAAATAAACTACTACTACGATTACAGTATGATGACGGAATAAAAATGCAATTCACTGCCCTCTATTTTAGGGTTCCGTACCCAAAGGGTAAAAACGGGACCCTATTACTGAGACTTCACTGTCCGTCCGTCCGTCTGTCACCAGGGTCTATCTCAAGAACGGTGATAGCTAGACAGTTGAAATTTTCACAGATAATGTATTTCTATTGCCGCTATAACAACAAATACTAAAAATAAAATAAAACAAATATTTAAGGGGGGCTCCCATACAACAAACTTGTTTTTTTTTAGTTCTACGGAATCCTTCGTGCGCGAGTACAACTCGCATTTGGCCGATTTTTTCCCGTGGGTATCGTAAAATATGACTAAGGGATTAAATATGCATGTTATTTGCAATAGAACGAATTCTCAAAATAAAACTATGCTAATCCGTCTGACTAGCGTGGTGTAGCAGAGTAATTGCCCTTCTACTGTCGAGGAAGTTTGAGCCCAGAAGTGGGACGTAGCGAGCGGCGATGGTTATAATGAAGATGATAATGAAAATAGTAATACCGACTATCATAATCATCAGTAACTTATAAAGCATTTACAGAACTTAGAAGTATATGCGCTTGACAGGGATAAGCTTGTTCTATATTAAATAAGACTAAATGCCCGTTTAATATGCTTGATTATTTATAAAACCCCGATTAGGAGCAAAAAATTATTGTCACAAGTGGTCTCCTTAAAAGGCGAAAATATAATACGATGCGAGAATTGAATGTCCTATGTTATTATCATCACATATCAACTCATATGCGTCCCACAGGTGGGCTAGAGCCCTCTCTACAAAAGGAGGCAAATTGACCATACTAAACGCTAGTCAGACGGGCTAGAATAGGCTTTTATGACGAGTTTTCCTTCTCTTGTGTCGATGTTATATGCATTTTATATCAACAATCTATGATGCTATGAGCTATCTAGATTGACTTTTTTTTTCTTTTTTTTTGGTGGTGGGCTACGGTCGGCGCACTCCTCGCATCACTCCATCCGGGTTGACAGAGGGGCGTAAGCATGCACGCCCGTAACCCACCCGTGACGTCGTCTTCGTCGTTGGGCCGACTACCGGAGCAGAGTGACGCGGCTTTGGCTAGGGCGGCATCAGGCGCAGGCAATCGCGCCTGCGCCGCCCCAGTCACCGGCGGCGGCTCGCGCCGTCGAGGAGACACTCCTCGCGCACGCGCTCCGCCACCTCCTTCCACGAGACTACTGCCTCGCAGAAGGTTGCGACCGCGTTCCAGTTCCTGACGCTGTCGAGCATCGCCCTGGCGATGGTCGGCAGCGTCAGGTCGGCACCGATGATTGCGACGAGTTCACGACGCTGCTCTGCCCAAGCGGCACAAACCTTGAGCGTATGCTGCGCCGTGTCTTCGTCGCAATCGCAGTGGTGGCAGGACGGTGTACTCTCCCTCCTGACGACCTTGTGCAGGTATTTAGCGAAGTATCCATGCCCCGTCAAAACCTGCACCAGTCGGAAGGAGAGCACCCCGTGCCGCCACCACTGCATCAGCACCGGCCGGAAGGCCTCTACGGTCCGCACACCGAACCGAGGCCTCTCCAGCCGGACTGCCCAACGGGCAATGACATCTAGGCGGGCGGCGACGCGCGAGGCGGTGAGTTCCCTCAAAGAGACCACATCGCCCTCCGCGCGCACCCCCGACACCCGCCGATACAAATCGGCGAGCATTTCTGCCTCCAGGTCCCACGGGGGACTCCCGGCCAACAGGCACGCTGCCTCCGTCGCCACAGTGCGGTACCCGCGTACAGCCCTGACCGCCATGGCCCTCTGTGGTCGCCACAGAAGAACCCTGAGTCGGACGGTTAGGGACATCGCCCACACCGGTGCGCCGTACAGGATCATCGACCGGACGACCCCCGTGTACAGCTGTCGGCACGTAGCGCTCGGTCCGCCTACATTCGGCATAAGCCATGAAAGGGCGGACGCCGCACCGACGAGCGGCGGAGCGAGCCTGCGGAAATGCTCCCGAAACCACCAATGCCCGTCGAGCACCAGGCCCAAATACCTCATATGGGCCCGGATGCTGATGTCAACCGAATTGACGGTAATCGAAACGCCGATGGGAGAGTCCATGCGGGGCCCATGGAACAAGAGGGCCTCCTTCTTGTCCAGGGCCACCCTCAACCCCAGCGCCTCGATCCGCCTGACAATCTCTTCGGTGCCGAGAGTCGCCAGGCCTGCCGCCTCCTCCAGCGTCCCACCGCGGGCTGTGACGAGCGTGTCGTCGGCGTAACAGATCACGCCCAGCCCGGGTGGGAGGCTCCCTCTCAACGCCCAGTCGTAGCCGATGTTCCACAGGGTGGGTCTGAGGACCGACCTCTGTGGGACACTGCACATCATGGGCGTTCGCACAACGTCCCCTACTCGTTTGGTGTAGAGGACGCTGCGCCCCTCCAGATAGTCTGCCACTAGCTGCCTCAGGTAAACTGGCACTCCGTGGTATCAGAGCGCCTCCCTGATGCAGCTAAATGGCAGACTATTGAATGCGTTGGCGATGTCCAGGGACACCACCAACAGCACTCCTCCGTCGGCGACGGCCTCAGTCGCCACGGCCCTCAGGCGCAGCAGAGCCGCGATCGTCGAACGACCCCTCCTGAACCCAAACTGGGCGTCCGACAGATCGGGCCCCGTGCCGACGAGGTGCCGCTCGATGCGGGCAGCCAGCACTCTCTCCAATAGCTTGCCCGCATCGATCTAGATTGACTTAGGTGTTACTTAAAATTTAGATTTAGTTGGTGGAAATAGGCACAAGAAATATGGATAATATGTACTAAGATATTGCTCAAAAGTTTGCATATTTACAAATTGTATTGAAGTTCACATAAAAACTAAAACAGGTTTAAAACAGGTATAGGATTATCAGTTTTAGCGTTATCTATTTTAGAGTTATACTAGCTGACCTAATATCTATTGGGTCAGCTGTGTTTTACAAGTCTAAAAAATATAATTCTTTAAAATCGGGACCTAGTTACCGTCTCTAATTATAAAAATCGGTTCAGCTGTTTAAGAGTTCATTTACATATACAGAAAGAAGTATCCCCACACGAGGATAAAGAATATGATTATACTGCAGTAATTGAACTCTCTTTTTGAATAGATTGAATTTCAGAAATATCTAATCAAGAAAAAATATTATTTTGCCTTTAATTTAACAAGTAAAAATAAAAACAGAACTTCTTAATAAAAACACAGAAGACATAATCCAAATAAACACGTCTGTAGTTAATAAAGGTAACAATGGCATTCTCAAATTACTGAATTAAGTCACGTAATTCTAAGCTAAATCCGCAGCTAAATTACTAAGTATTGAAAGAAGTTTGAAGCAAAATAATGTACTCGTTCATGTGCACAGAGTATTAGGTTTTGGTGACTTTTTTGTATGCACAACACGTTTATGCATCTATGCAATTGCCATGAATATATGATTTAGCAAAGAATTAGTTTTTTATCCAATTATAATTGGTAAAATAAGTCTGAATATTTTTTTTGTTTTTCTTCATTTGGTTTATTATTAATTATTTCTGTCGTTTTTATAGCTTATATTCTATGTTTTTATATTATTATACTGTGTGGTAGTAGCCACAAATACTACCAACCCTTACTTTGCTCGTGGATGTCGTAAAAGACGACTAAGAGCTTTATGGACCTGGGCCAATTCCACCTGATGCTGCCGGGTCAACGATTGCATTCCCAAGGAGGGTAGACGTCAGGCAGGCAGCCAGTCATAAAACTATTGCCAGTAACTTTTGCAATATGTACGATGGAAGCAGAGTAAACATTGCGTCGACCCCAATTAATTGGGATAAGAGGAGGAGAATGATGATGATTCTATATTATCGTAATATTGGTAGCATATTTTTAAAGTGAAAACTTCTTTAGGCGCACCGCACACAGATTTTTTCGTGGGTAGTAAGTTTGGCTGATCCGTAATGCTCTGAGGTGAAACGCTCGATCGGGTGAACTCGAGACCGCCGAGTGTACCCGAGCGAGAAAGATACAGTAACAGCTGCTATTCGCAGTTGTATCGCTGTATTTCGTATGATCAATTCTGACGTCTTAATTGTCTTTATTAAATTAATAGTTATAATTGATACGTAATGATAATTATTATTATTTTAACAATTATCTGTTTTAGATTGTGAGGTTAGTGTGTGTATTTAGCGGTTTGGTAATATTGAAAAATAATACATTTTGGAAAAATAATATATTATTTTTCCAAAATGTATTATTTTTTTTGAATTGAAAAATAAATTATAAACAATAACCGTTACACAAATCATAATTATTGTTATTGATATTATATAAAGAGATTCGATCGTATAGGTAAGTCACATGATGTTTATATTATATGCGTATATATAAATGTATGTATGTGTAATATAATTAAAAGTTAACCTAACTTTTATTTTCTGTGAACTTTTACTTTGGCATATTTTCTTATTTTAGTTATCACAAACCGATTGTATTATTTGTAGAATACGATAACGAAAATAAATAATTTGATTTATATAGAATTTAATAAATATTAACTTTAATTTCTGACTTGTTTCTCATTCAATCTACGAACACGATCCCTAATAATACTACATAATACATAATATTATTTACTATATATATATATATATATATAAATTGATTGGGAGTGGCCAATGAAGTTTTCACTTCTGCCGTGCGGTCTTAAGCGTACACTCTTTTTGGTATTTTTATTTTTATTTTAAGACCTGCTTCTCATGCAGTGATGTATGTTGTTAACTTCATATGGTCTAAATATACCTATCTAGGAATGGAGGCGGTGATGAATAATATTCTTGCCCGATTGCTACACATAGAAATTAAAAAGCTATAGCTGTGGTCTTAATTTCGTGTGTCTATCCTCATATATAAGACCAATATGAGAATTCCTCTTCAGTATATCATCATCATCATTCTCCTACTCTTATCACAATTACTTGGGGTCGATGGTCGATCCTTGGGAATGTAATTGTTGACCAAACGCCATCAGATGGAGTTGGTCCAAGTCATTATAAGGCTCTTAGTCGTCTTTTACGACATCCACGATACATTCCTTTTCAATTGTAGTTAGCAAATAACTTTAAAAAATAAGGAATTATATCGACAAAAATACGGACTACATCGTAAGCGTGCGGCACTAGTGCCAACTGTCACAGTAAAGTAAGGGTAGGTAGTATTCGAAGCCGCTATCACATAGTACATTCTTCTTCTTCCTCAGTGTATATGAGACCAAAATGGTCTTCAACGCTGGTTGTGTGGGATTGTGTTTTGATTTGAGTTTACCCTTTCTTAAAGAAATATTATCGGCTTACATAGAGATGTAAATAGAATATTACATTTATGTGGCTTGTTTAAAGTATTCTGTTTTATATCAAAAGAAAAATAATATATAATATAATTTTTGGTTTCATAATTTTTTTTTTATTTGGTGTGCTTATTGATTTTTTTTATTGCTTATGGTGGCAAACGAGCAAGCAGCACACCTGATGGTAAGTGTCACTGCTGCCCAAGGACCTTTGCTATACCAGAGTATAGCTAAGCCGCTGCCTACCATTACAATCCCCAAACCCACCCAGTTGGGCTTCCGGCTCTCCCGCTCACCGAACGAAGCGTAATAGCACATTGCCATTACTCAGACGTCGATCTTCTGCGAGAGTGTGTTACTACCCTGGATAGACCGGCCCGCTGCTGTAGACAGGGATCTGTCAACAGCGTGGTCCTACCACTATTAAATATTATTATTGTAGATAACTTCTAAAGATGAATGAGAGACGATTGCATGCTACTGAGATGCGGATGTTGAGATGCATGTGTGGAGTGACAAGATTAGATAAGATACGAAATGAGTATATTAGGAGAAGTTTAAAAGTAGCACCAGTGGTAGAGAAGTTTAGGAGTGCGAGATTGTCTTGGTATGGACATGTGATGAGGAGGGATAAAAGGAGATTGATGGATTGTGTTAACGAGGATATGTGTATGAAAGTTGTGGGTGCAGATACGACGGCTGATTAAAGATTGTGGAAGGCAAGAACGTGTTGTGCCGACCCCATTTAGCGTGGGATGAGGCATGATGACCCAAAAGACGTAATGGACATTCTGGATCCCTGCAAGCAAATTGCCAATTATACCAAGTATCTAATAATGAATTCATGGCTAATTATATCGGACACCTTGTTTATGAATATTAACAACTAAATGTGTATATACCCTTATTAAATATTCCTGTTGTAATGGAATACTGTATTAATTTATGATTTGAAAACGCATTTCTAAATGAAATTAATTGATTTTCGAATAGTTGCTTATACCGAAGAATTGTAAGTAGTTTAGTAAGTAATCTTTACTATATAATATTATAAATGCGAAAGTAACTCTGTCTGTCTGTCGCTCTTTCACGCCAAAACTACTGAACCGATCTAAATGAAATTTAGTACACAGATAGTCTAGAGCCTGATGAAGGACATAGGCTACTTTTTAATGCAAAAAAGGGTTGTAAAGAGGGATGATAAGTTGTAAAGAAATATCATCATTTTTAAAGCAAGAACTTATATTTAGGCTATTGATTAGATATAAATAAATATGACGTTAACATTTTGTAAAAAAATTACCCTTAAGGGGTAAAATAAAAATAGGGGATGAAAAACTTTAGGAAAGTAACCTTTTATGCGGGCGAAGCCGCGGGTAGAAGCCAGTATAAAATATTACGTACATATTTATTAAATTTTAAATTATTTATTATCGCCTATTTTATTAGTAAGTATAGAATCATGTGGAAACACAGAGCTAAAAAAAAGAAAAACGGAACGGTCTATTATACCCTAAGTAAAAGGAATAAAAACCTAAGAGTTTTGTCTATGATTCTTCTTGAAGTTTTCTTCTACGAGATTGTAATGGTTTTCTTCTTACAAATTATTATACTGAATTCACAAAGTATCAATAAAATAATTTAATTTATTTTTATTGAGCTAATTAAATAATGATATTTCATTGTTTATTTAACGTAAAATGACTGACTAAGGCATATATCTCTTTGTTCTTTACCATGAAAGATAGGGCAACCACGAAATAAAACGCTTCAGTCCTTCTCTGCTCATATAAGCACATGTAACGAAAAGTATATATGGGCTTGGAGTTAATTTATGTGTTCATTTGAATGCGTCTGTCTCAAAAACCACCAGGCGCGTTATAAAAAATCCCATTGCGTCTGATGGCCTATGTGTTTAGAAATATTATAGAACAACAATGGGATACGTTGACTTGATGTAGTATATACATATCATCACGCCATAATCCTTGCAAGGTAGGCGGAGAGAACAGAGTGCCAGAGAACAAGAACAAGCAAGGATAGACCTTGCATACTACACTCGCTTTCTCAGCATTCATAATTCTCTTTATTCACGCCGAACGAACGTCTGGTTAAGAAGATATACAATGCGAAAGTGGAAGGATGTAGGTAGCGGGGGAGACCGAGACTAACCTACCTAGACCAGATTGGTCATGTACTGAAGGAAGGTGGAGTCAAGAGTCTCCAAAACCGGCGAGCGTGTATTGATGTAGTGATTAACAAATAATCATCTTCAAAACACAAAACCAACAAACATCCTGTGATCATCATATTGACATAGCAAAAATTAAATATTTTTTTTAGTGGTAGGATGACGCTTTTGACAGTTTTCTGTCTACAGCCGCGGGCCGGTCCGTCTGGGGTAGTACCGCACTCTCGTAGAAGATCGACTTCTGAGTAATGGTGATTTGCTAATTACAATTCATTCCGTAAGCGAGAGAGCCGGAAGCCCAACTGGGTGGGTTTGTATTGGTAGGCAGTGGCTTAGCTATACCCTTGGTATTGCAAAAGTCCATAGGCGACTGTAAGACTTACCATCAGGTGTGCTACTTGCTCTTTTGCCACCTTATGGTGGCAAACGAGCATATTGCTTATGCAATAAAGAAAAAATAGTACAATTGTCCAATAATCTTATAAAATTTGGAATTACGGGCAAATTTATTAGGTAAACAAATTTATAGTTGTAGACTTCATGTCAAGAATTTTTTATTACTGCACCCAAAATTGCTTATCCCGGAATTTGAAGGCGTGATCTCATATTCTTTTTATATTATTTCTCTTTTTTTTTTAAATAATATCTCTTGCTTTTAAATAATATATCAAAGATGCTAAATATTATTAATTATCTAACATAAAAAAAGCACAAACTGTTTTAGTTTGTGCTTTTTGTCTTCAAATTTATATTAAACATATAAAAACCTGTTAACGAACGGGTCTTGCTATTTTAAACGTCATTTTATAGACACAAAGGTTATGAATTAGCTAGATTATAAATATGAGAGACGAGTTGAACAAGCTCACTGCCGGCGTAGGTGTGACGTTGTAGGTGGCGTTGGAATGTCGATTAGTTAGAGGGATACATATCCGAAAGGGTTCGTATCATCACCAAGACCATACATACGTCTTTAAAGAGATATATTACGTCTTTAAAGAGTCACTACATTTTAGGGTATAGAATTATGTTTCTCGATAAGCAGTCTCATTCTCCTACTCTTATTCCAATTACTTGGGGTCGATACAATATGTACTCTTATTTCATAGTATATATTGGCCACCGGAAACTTTTGTTTCGGTAGCCCGCCCGGCGGTTTACTCTCACGGGTATCCTCTCGAGTCGATGCTCAGGCAGCTTTCGCCGTCGGGGCATCGTCCTTACGTTGTATGGCCTCGCTCCGGGCGATCAGACTAATACCCGGTCCAGTCAACCGCTGCCTCGACTAGGGCGGAAAAGGACCTACATCGACTATTGACTATTGAGGTTATTAGTAGACCATAACCATTTTTTACATAGCACAATTAAATTACAAGATCTCATGATTCGTAGTCGCTTGATTTTCGGATAATAGTCTCGGTTAGAGAATAATATACAATTGTAACAAATTTATGTAAAATATTCATATTACAAAATAAATAAGATATTAAAATAAATTAAACGTAAAGCATTTCAATTAGGTTATTCATCATTCCATTTCGTTCCAGATTTAACAATTTTACGTTAAATGAAGTTTAGATACGGTTTTTTTAAAGAATTACGCTGCATCCATTCAATATAAGTATAACAAATGAAATTACTAAAACAAAAGAAAATATATAAATAAAAATGTTTTTAAAAAAGGCTATGCAAAAAATGAGTGTTAACACATTATCTACCTACTTAAAAGTTTAAAAGTTTGAATATTTATATTGCCAATAGCTTTTACCCGCGACTACATCCACGTAGAAGTCATCTCTAACAGATACAAATAGAAAAATAATACAAGGATGTTCAAGGGACTGGGTTAAACCTTGAGGCATCTACATAGCTTTGTATTTCTATTCTTTTTTTTTATTGCTAATGGTGGCAAACGAGCAAGCAGCACACCTGATGGTAAGTGTCACTGCTGCCCATGGATCTATGCAATACCAAGGGTATAGCTAAGCCGCTGCCTACCAATACAATCCCCAAACCCAACCAGTTGAGCTTTTTTTTTGGGACTAATCCCACCACACATTCCCACCACTGTAACTCCTGCAAGCCAGGATCCACAATGGTTTCCGTATAAGACACCGAGGTTTGATCAGAGGGAAGTCCCAGGAAACGCTTTTAATTGTCTTGGAACCCGCAACAAATTTAATTAGAAAAGAAAAACAGGAGGAGTTGAAAAAATTCCACTTCCCTTGTATGCAAAGCGGGAGACATGAAGCAAAATTTGGCTAATAGGCCAATAGATAAGAGGATGTACTGATACGTGAAGCGCAGCAGTACAGCACCACGGATATGGCAACGCTTATGGGGCCTATATGTGAGCCTTAACATTGATTGCAACAGTACCCAGTTGAGCTGCCGGTTCTCTCGCTTACCGAACGAAGCGCAATAGCACATTGCCATTACTCAGACGTCGACCTTCTGCGAGGGTGTGATACTAACCCGGACGGACCGGCATGCGGCTGCAGACAGAAACTGTCAATAAGGTGGTCTTACCACTATTCATTGTAAAAATCATATTCCCTTTAATGTTCCACTAAACCGGCACGTTTGACGATGGAATAAGAGTACAATTATCGCTATCCCTTATTTAACTATAAGAGTCATAAACTGGTCAGTCATTAGTGTATGTATACTTTATGAAAATTGGGTTCGTTTACATTTTTTTGTTCGTCCATTCGGACAGGCAAAGGGAATAGATCCCATACAGCCTATTGTAAATGAACAGCTATGTTTAGTAATGCGTCGAGAATGGCATAAATTATTTTTCTTTTTCATTTATGGCATTGACGAATAGTAAATGATAAATAAAATAATGAAAAATTGTCACATGTCTGTTAACTTCAGTATCTTAAAAATATTGCATTTTTTTGTTTCTCTAACTTTTTGAAGTGAAACTTTTTTATCGACGTATGGGAGAAATTATATATTGTAACGTTGTTCTGTTACGCGCCATATTTATTTTGAAGTGTAAAGCGCATGGGAGGGTTATCCGTGTGGTGACAGAGTAAGAATACAATTCGCCTCCCCTATCTTAATCGTGGGTGATCGTAAGAGACGACTAAGGTAAGGGATATAAAACGCATATAACATCTTTGTAAGAGAAGGAAAACTTGAAAGAAAACCCTATACCAACATGTCTGACCAGTGTGGTATAGTAGGTCAATTTCCCTCCCACTATGGTGGCTCTATGGAGGCGTGAGCCCAATAGTGGGACATATAAGCTGAGATTATAAGCGCACGAAGTTAGAGAGAGAGAGAGTGAGAGAGAGAGGGAGAGAGAGAGAGCGAGAGAAAGAGGGCGAGAGAAAGGGAGAGAGGGAGAGAGAGAGAGGGAGAGGGAGAGGGAGAGATAGAGAAAGAGAGAGAGAGAGAGAGAGAGAGAGAGAGAAAGAGAGAGAGAGAGAGAGAGAGAGAGAGAAAGAGAGAGAGAGAGAGAGAAAGAGAGAGAGAAAGAGAGAGAGAAAGAGAGAGAGAACAGTTAGCTAAAGTGTCACTTCTGATATGTGTACGTACTTTATACGCACGCATAATTTTTTGTTTTTTTTAAAGTACAATTTTATTTAATATTACTACCAGATATTGCTCAATGAAATAATTAAGGCGCTTTATTTGTCGTGCATATTATAGCGTTGACTAATAGTAAATGCTAAATAATATAAAAATTATGAGGCGTGCACTATTGGCTTTTCCAAATTATAATTCTAACTTTTCGCAGTATTTTCCAAACAAACCATTAGACCACGTATGACGTGTGCTGTCAGTTGCCATGGTTACATCATCAACAAATGAACGTTTAGAATTTATGTTTTTTTTTTTTTTGTATTAATGTCATATTTTAATATCCTATAACCTATTCCCGACGACAACAAACTCAAAAACATAAAAATCATTAAAATTGGTGCAGCCGTTCTCGAGTTGTAACTAACACAACCTTCTTTTATGTATATAGATGTAATAATTTAAAAGAGAAGACGAAACCATTAAATTTTTTAGTGATTCTTTGCAATAGCGGCCGTCATCCGATCCTGTGAAAGATTATTGGTGCAGTTTTATTCTTATTTTCTAACAAAATTAAACATTTATAATATACGTAATTACTAGCTTTCGTATTTTAATTGTATCAGGTATGTTAAAATAAAAAAAAATAAAATATGAAGAGAATTATGAAGGTTGAGGAAGCGAGTGAAGTATGCAGAGATAGAGTTCTCTGGCACTCTGTTCTCTCTGCCTACCCTGCAAGGGATATGGCGTGATGATATGTATGTATGTTAAAATATTGCTTAGAGAAAATAAACACGTTCACATTGTAAAATTGTATTAATTATTTTTTTACATAAGCAAAACCTTAATCAATACTTGTATCTTATGAATATAACACTTCTAAGGAAAAGCAATTGAAGAATTCCAAATCTGAAATGTTAAGCAATCTATAGTTATGTAATTTTTGATGTAATAAGTTTTCTTACAAAAACTTATGTAAAAACTCATGTAACCTTATTGGAACAAGGTAGGTCATTTCTAATTATCTAATTTTGTATTATTGCACACCTCATAACCGAAGCGTTGAAGTGATGGTCTACTCCCAATATATGAAAACCAAGGATTTTTCAAAACTAAAAGTGTAAACTGTATTTTCTTACACACACAAAGTTGATTAAAAATATATATTCGAGGACGTCCGGATATCTGTCCGTATGGATCTGGCACACTTACGACCGTAAAAAATAATGTATCGAAGTATTTTTATTTTTAAAAGCTGCTGTTTCCTTTCCAAAATGGCTTGGGTATTCTTTGTCGTTTAATTGGAATTAATAAAAAACTAAATGGCTTAGTCTTTAGTGTATGTATACCTTATGATATATATACATATATATATATATATATATATATATATATATATATATATATATATATATATACTAGCAGACCGGGCCACGCGTTGCTGTGGCCTAGGTTAGCCTCAGTAACACTTTTTGTTTATTCTAACAAATTTTAGCTTATATGAAGCGTTTGTACATTTAACATAGCACCACCTATGAAATACTTACTGAATCCAGTCAACAAATTCCGCCATCTTTTAAAATCCTTTTGATATAACATATGATTTTGACTGTCAAATATTAGACAAATAATTTATTTGCAATAAAATAATATTACTATAAATTGAGATTTAAGCTATCCTATATTTTAAGTTGGATCAAACTACACATGCTGTGCAAATTTGGTTAAAATCGGTTAAGTGCTTTAAAAGTCCATCGCGGACAAACAACGTGACACGTAATCTTAATATATATATATATATGAGGGCGACAGCGATGGCTGAGCGATTGAATTGTCGTTGTCGCCGGTCATTGGTACAGAGTTCATATTTTTTTTAAAAATGAAATAATATTTCCGTGTCCGAAATAAATTAACGTTTTATTTGTACAATTTAAATTAACGGTCAATACGTGGCTAACCGACGGTTTCGTATTGGAGAAGTATCTCAGTTGACTCACCGATTAATTATGATTTTCACACAATCCCCACTTCCCAATACGACTCCGTCCACGTGACGCCATTACAAAACTACCTATTGGCGCCACTGTGTTTGCCAATACTAAATTACATTATTAAACTTAGTGGCGCCACTGTGTTTCCGGCAGATGTTGCCAATACTAAATTACGTTACCAAACCTAGTGGCGCCACTGTTGTCAGTATTAAATTAGTCAATAGAGCAACTTGTTTATAAACGATATCTTATTCTACGACACGGCCAACCTGACGAGTTATACGTCCTCGTGTTTACCTGTAACAAAAATAACCAAATTTGAGGTATCCGTTGTACTCGGCCAACCTGACCGCGTCGTGTAAGTTCAGTAAATAGCTTCTAATTAACAGTACAAACTCACAAAAAAAAAACAAAAGGTTCCTCTAAGTTAATCCTCAAAAATTCATCAATTAATTAAATTTTAATACAGACAAGATCACATACAACGCTCATGGCCCGGCTGCCGCAGCAGCTAGTGACAATTTAACATTGTCACCCATATCGTCATCACAGCGTGATGCGACCAACACACATCTAGAGTCTACGACTCCCAGGCCAACACATGACCACAACGCATCTAGAGTCAGCGACTCCCAGGCCAACACATGACCAACACAAATCTAGAGTCTGCGACTCCCAGGTCATTTCATGACCAAACATATCCCCGCCACACCACTAGCTGCCCATCGCGCTCTGAACAACTCACGAATGAGTTGCAGTTACGACTACAGACCAATGCGTGTAGAGAGACCAAATAGCCATGGTATGTGTCTATTTGCTGATGGAGGTATCCTCCTCACCATCTTCAGCTTCAGAAAAATCTAACTCGGCAGGTACACCACTTAGAGGAATCTTTCGTATGCGATCATGAGCATACTTATAAGTTCTACTACCAGTTAGCGATTTCAACTGATAGCGATCTCCATCTAACAACTCCACAATTTTAAACGGTCCCTTATACTTAGGGTCCAACTTAGTCTGATTTCGTTCTTCATTTTGAATTAATACTAAATCACCAATATTGAATTTTACTATTTTAGCTTTATTTTTATCGAATCTAGACTTCTCGTACCTTTTTTTTTTTGCGGTGGGCCATGGACGTCGCACCCCGCCACGTCGGTCCGGGGTGACGGAAGAGGCGGCGCGCAACCCCACTGACCCACCCTCCAAGCACCTCTTCTTCGCCGTGCGAGCGGGCCACCGGTACCCGATTTTTGTCTTCGGTGGCCCGCTCGGCGGTATGCCCTCTCGGGCTCCTCTCCTGTCGATGCCCCGACAGCTTTCGCCGTCGAGGCGTCGTCCTCACGCGGTGGCCTCACGTCGGGTGACCGGACAATTCCTCGGTCCGATCACCCGAAGCCTCGGTTAGGGCGGCATCAGGCGCAGGTATTCGCGCCTGCGCCGCCCCGGCTGCTGACGGCGGCCCGGGTCACGGGAATCCTCCCGGACTCGTTCCGCCGTCTCCTTCTGCGAGATAACAGCCTCGCAGAAGGCGGCGACCGCGTCCCAGTTCCTGACGCTGTCGACCATCGCCCTCGCGACAGCCGGCAGCGTCAGGTCGGCACCGATAACAGCGACGAGGTCACGGCGTTGCCCGTCCCAACTCGGACACACCTCCAGCGTGTGTTGCGCCGTGTCCTCGTCACTGCTGCAATGGTGGCAGGCCGGAGTCCACTCCCTATACGTGACCGTGTGCAGGTACAAACCGAAACACCCGTGCCCCGATAATACCTGCACCAGCCGAAAGGAGAGGACTCCGTGCCGCCGCTCCATCCATTCCATCAGTACGGGCCGGAGGGCCTCGACGGTAACGACACCGTGTCTTGGCCAGCCAGCCTCCAGCCGCGTAACCCAACGGGCGATGACGTCTCGGCGGGCGTCCTCGCGCCAGGTGGCTATCTCGCTCAACGATGGGGAGCCACCTTCATCGCGCACTGAGGTAACCCGCCGGTAGAGGTCGGAGAGCATCTCCGCCTCTAGGTCCCACGGGGGTGTCCCGGCCAATAGGCATGCCGCCTCCGTAGACACCGTGCGGTACCCGCGAATGGCTCTGACCCCCATGGCTCGCTGTGGTCTCCACAGCACCGCCCTGAGCTGGGCGTTCAGAGCCCTCGCCCACACGGGTGCGCCGTACATGGCCATTGAGCGGATCACCCCCGCATATAGCCGTCGGCCCTCGAAACTGGGTCCACCCACATTCGGCATGAGCCGAGAAAGGGCGGACGCCGCGCCGACCAGCCGGGGAGCAATTTGACGAAAATGCTCCCGGAACCACCATCGCCCGTCGAGCACCAGACCCAAGTACCTCATATGGGCCTGGATACTGATGTGGATGGAGTTGACGACTAATGAGGCGCCGATGGGCAGCCTCACACGGGGCCCATGGAATAGTAGGGCCTCCGTCTTGTTTAGGGCCACCCTGAGCCCCAGCGCCTCAATTCGCCTGACCATCTCCTCGGTGCCGAGAGTGGCCAGGCTCGTCGCCTCTTCGAATGTCCTGCCCCGGGCTGTGACGAGCGTGTCGTCAGCATAGCAAATAACGCTCAGCCCGGGGGGGAGACTCCCTCTCAACGCCCAGTCGTACCCGATGTCCCACAGAGTCGGCCCCAGAACCGACCCCTGCGGAACACCGCACGACATGGGCGTCCGCACAATGTCCCCTGCGGGGCTCGCGTAGAGAACACTGCGCCCCTCCAAATAGTCTGCCACCAGCCGCCTGAGGTACAGGGGCACTCCATGGAACCGGAGCGCCTCCCTGATGCAGCTGAATGGCAGACTATTGAAGGCGTTGGCGATGTACAACGACACCGCCAACAGCACTCCTTTGCCGGCGACAGCCTCCGCGGCTGTCTGCCTCAGGCGTAGCAGGGCCCCGATGGTCGAACGCCCCCTCCGAAACCCAAATTGAGCGTCCGACAGATCGGGCCCCACCTCCTCCAGGTGCCGGACGATGCGGGCAGCGAGGACACGCTCCAGCAGCTTACCCACATCGTCCAGAAGCACAATGGGCCTATAGGCCGACGGTGAATCCGGGGGCCGTCCCGGCTTTGGCAGGAGAACCAACCTCCCTTCCTTCCAGCACTCAGGGAACTGTCCAGACGTCAGACAAGCGTTGAACAGTCGCCTGAGGCGAGGTTCGAGATGCTCGAGGAGCAACGTCAACACCCGGACTGGGACTCCGTCCGGGCCGGGGGCCGTGGTGGCGGAACGAATCTTCGCCACGGCTGCCCCCACTTCCGACTCCGTCACGGGTGGAACACTCTCGACGGCCTCCCGGTCGTGATCTGGCGAAGCCATGACCGGGGGCGTGTGCTCCGACTGCCGCGGGAACAGCTCCTCGACCACTCTACGAAGGAGGTCGGGCTGGAGGGTCTCGGTGAGGGGGGGGCCCTGCGCGCGAAGCTTATTCAGCGACGCGCGATACGGGCGACCCCAGGGGTCACGGTCGAGACCGTCCAGCATCTCCTGCCAACTTGCGTCCTTGGCGGACCGGATGGCCAGCCGAAAGGCGGTACGCGCACTGCGGTACGCCTCGTACAGCTGGCCCTCCCGCTCAAAATCGCGGCGACGCCGCCGACTGCGGGTGTAGGACCTTCGGGCACTAATGCACGCCGCACGAAGGTCCGCCAGTCTTGGGGACCACCAGTAGACCCCTGCCTCGGAGGTAGACGCCGCACCCTGGGCATGACCGCATCGCAGACCTGCGTTAACGCACTGCGGATGCGGACAGCCTCAACGTCCACTCCGTCCGCTGGGGGTGGTGAGGACAGCCACGTGTTCACGATGGCCGCCTCCGCCAGTAGGTCCCTATCTAGACGCCCCACAGCCCACCGCGGAAATGCGGGAGCGCGGTCCGCCCTGTGACCCCTGCTGGGGTCCCGGAGAGGGGAGACCTCCATCCGGATGTATCGGTGATCCGACAGGGTCTCCGCCTCCTCCAGGACACGCCAGTTCCTCACTCGTGGTGCGACAGCGGGGCTAGCGAACGACAAGTCCACTATCGACCCACCCTGCTGTCGCACACACGTGTTCACTGAGCCTCTGTTTAGGACACAGAGGCCCAGTGACGCCGCCCACTCCACGATCGCCCGCCCGCGATCGTCCGTCATCGGGGACCCCCACGCCGTGGATTTGGCGTTGAAGTCCCCCAGGACCAGGACGAGGCCCGGTGCCAGTCGCCGTATCGAAGCCTCCAAGGTGGTGAGGGAGGCCCCGAAATCGTCCATCCTCCTATTAGGGGAGAGGTATACACTGTAGAGCGTGACCCCTCCCCAATCCGCCGCGACAAATTCCTCGCCCCTATCCAAGAGGGATAAGGGCGGGAAGTGCCGCTGCATGGAGGTGACGATTGCCGCGGTTCCGTTACGGCTGACCACCCAATTGGGGCGATCAGGCACACAGTACGGTTCCGCGACTACGGCTGCACCGATCGACCACTCCGCCATGGATTGCAGGAGGAGATCCTGCGCACCGGCGGAGTGGTTGGTGTTGGCCTGCAGGAGGTGAGTGGACTGGGCAGCCATTAATGGGCCGTGTCCATTATCACCTCCTGGCTTGCGGCGGGCGATCGGGCCGCGCTAGGAGCGGGAGCGGCCGTGGTCGAAAGGCCGCTCCGCCCCTTTGGAGCCGAAGCTGGAGGTCTACACGCCCCAGAGCCCATGCGGTGCTTGGCAGGCTTATTGCCCGCCGCACACGCGGGGCAGTGGGGCGGGGCGGCGCAAGATGCCGCCATGTGCCCAGTCTGACCGCAACGGAAACAGAGTCCGCCGCAGTCAAAGCAATTAGTGCATGTTGGCCGGGTATGCCCGACCGCCATGCACTTGAAACACCTCGCAGGCCGGTGCTCCAGCACGGTGACTCGCGCTGAGCTCCAGCCCACGAGGAGCCTGCCTGAGCCGGCCAGTTGCCTGACCGACTCCACTGGGCACTGCACCCAGGCGGCACCTACGCCGCCAGACTTCTCGTACCTAGCACTCTTTTCTATATTCGTTGCCGCTTGATCTCTTGCCTTGTCAATATCAACTTCCGGTTCGGTATCATCAATACTTAAAAGATTTAACGGTCTAGCTACGCGCCCTATCAAAAGTTCAAGAGGACTTGCCCCTGTTACGCGATGAACAGAACAATTTAGAGCAAGTTGCACATCCTCCAAGGCTTCTTGCTAAGACCTATCCGAGGTCTCCACGGAAGTAAGCATACCCTTTAATGTCCCCATCACCCTTTCCACCTGACCGTTGGCGCGACTAGATCCTGTAGCGATCAAGTGTAAAGAAATGTTATGGGACTCACAAAAATCTTTAAAGTCTTTACTGGCAAAACAGCGACCCTGATCGGCAATCACTCACACTGGCGTTCCAAATAGTGATACACTAGATTTGAGGGCTCTAATAACGCTTGCAGAATCGATTCTGAGAGTATGGTACATAAGAACAAACTTAGTGAAGGCATCGATTAGAACTATTACGTATTCTTTTGAGTCACTTTTTCCACTAAGCTTACCGGTTATGTCAACATGTACCGTATGCCAGGGAGCACTAATCTTGGGGATTGGGTGAAGCTCAACCTGTACACGACCTGAATGAGATTTTGACACCTTACATGTTATACATCCGTCGACAAACTTACGAACATACTTAGCCATGTGCTCAAACCAATAATGCTCGTATACCCTTTCAAGTGTCTTTTCCCATCCAAGGTGCATGAGTGATTCGTGCACATGGTTAATAACCGACCAACGAAAGGCTCGAGGAACTATAGGGAGACATCGAGTACGATTGTTTCTTTGGACTTTGCGATGTAAAACACCTGCGCGCAACTCGTACGTCTTAGCAATATCGGGTGGAAATTCGCCGTCCTTGAGTTTTGTTATAGAGGACTGAATTTCCTCATCACGTAACTGTTCCGCTAATAACCAGTTCTCGGACAAAGTTGAGAGATCAACACGTTTTTGTTCAACTTTTGAGAGACTAAGAGAATTAGAAGAGACTGGTAGGGGATTTCATGAAAGGAAGTCAACATGAGCCATGCGACGACCTTCACGATAGTTAATTTGGAAGTCGAACGCTTGAAGAAAAGCCCACCAACGATGGACACGTGGTGTGATATCAACTTTGTTCCGCGACGCTTTTAACGAATTACAATCTGTAATAACTTCAAAATGTCTACCTTGTAAATAATGTCGAAAGTGCTTAACAGCATTTACTACAGCTAGAGTCTCTAACTCGTAGGAGTGGTATTTGGACTCAGCTTTTGTGGTTCGCTTACTAAAGTACTCGACAACAAACAATTCGCTATCTACCTTTTGGAATAGAATCGCGCCATACCCGCAAGCGCTTGCGTCGGTATGTAACTCGATAGGAAGGTCAGGATTAAAAATAATGAGCACTGGTTTAGTTGTCAAGACGGAGATTATCTTTTGCCTAATCTGCTCATGTTCTGGCGTCCACGCAAATTGCTTAGCGGTAATCAACAAAAACAATGGGGTCATAATTTGAGAGAAGTTCTTAACAAATTTACGGAAGTACGAAGCAAGCCCTATAAACTGTCTCAACTGATGAATATTCTCAGGGGCGATAATTTAGTCAGAACTTCTATCTTTCTAGGGTTTGGCCTCAGTTCTCCATCTGTAATATCATAACCCAGAGACTCTACATGACGCTTTAGAAAGGAACACTTTGAAATATTTAAAGAAAAACCGGCTTTAGTTAGAGCTATCAACACTTCGCGTAATCTGGAGAGACCCTGATCCTCAGACAATGATGATATCAAGATATCATCCATGTATAATACCACATACGAGAAAATCAGATCTCCCAAGGCACTAGACACTGCTCGTTGGAACACACTAGGTGCGTTTCGTAGCCTGAAAGGCATAGCCAGATATTTGAATTGACCATCGGGCGTAACAAAAGCTGTACACTCTATACTAATAGGGTCCAGGATAGGTATTTGGTTAAAGCCGCTAGCGCAGTCCAGGCATGTGAAAAATTTCGCTCCTGATAACCTAGCTACTTGATCTGATATAAGAGGTAAAGGAAATCTATCAGGCACAGTATTAGAGTTTAATTCACGATAATCGACCACCATACGATCAGAGCCATCACGCTTCTTCACTAGTAGTATAGGACTCGCAAATGGGGATTGACTGGGACGAATGATGTTAGCTTCCATTAATTCATTAACCTTAGAACGTACTATTTGTCTTTCGTCTGGACTAAGCCTATAAGGTCTACGGTAGACTGTTCGGTTCGGATCTTGAAGCCTAATTTTTAATTCACCAGTTGTCACGCGAGTACGAGGCAGATTATCAATGAAAGCGTGAGAGAACTCCTTAAGCAAGGACAACAAGAGATTTTTATTTACCATATCTGTGTCTATATTACTGTGATTAAGTACGGAATTGATTTCGCGACTACAGACAGCGACGGCCTGCTCTTTCGAAATTATCAGAGACGAATTAGACATGTTAATTGTGAACCCTTGTTTTAATATTTCTCGACCAATCATCACGTTATATTTCAAACAATTGTCGGGCAACACATGAAATAGAATGCTTAAACGATTTCCATCAATTAATACGTCACAAAGAATTTGCTCAGTACAGTTTACATTCGCAGAACCTATACCTTGGATACGAACAATCGCGAATTTACGCTCCCCTTTGAAATTACAACCGACAGATTGCTTAACAAGAGAACATTCGGCACCAGAGTCAAAGTAAAAATAATACGACTCACCAGATTGCTGTAATTGTCCACACACTCCCCTTATTTCGCAGTTGTCGACGCGACGTTCAGAAGCAGCGCTGGCTCCGCTGTCACGGCCCACCGATGGTGAACCGCTCATACCCGAGCCGCTACGACGGCAGTTAGATGATATGTGTCCGCTCTCTCCACAACGAAAGCAAGTCACTCTGTTACTGGTTCCAGGTATTGATGCGGATGTCGGCTGTCCCTTGTTGCCAGTGGCTGTGGCAGGTTTCGCGAGCTTAGAGCGACAATCGACCGCCTTATGCCCCGGTTTACCGCAGTTGTGACACTTAAACGCAGCAGTAGCAGTGTGTGGTTTGAAGCGTTTCACATCCGATCCATCCACTCGCCCGATAGAACTGTGGTTTCGATCAAACTTTCGCTTCAAACTTGCACTAGCCTTCACTTCTTGCAGTAATTTGTTTCGTGTTGTAATTTCACTGGTAAATGCTAGACGAAACAGGCGCGAATCGAACTGAGCGACATGGGCCAACACATATGACGTAGCGATTTCTTCATGACTTAAATTTTTCCACCTGGTCAACAGTGTAGTCATCAGACGGCTCGCATATGCGGCAAGGCATTCTCCGTCCTTCGGTTTGCCGTTATTAACACTGATAAGTGCCGCGGCAAGTGTTTCTGAAGAGTCATACCGTGCCAGGAAAAGTTCACGAAAATGTTTCCACGTCATACCCACATGTGATATTTGCGATAGCCACGATGAAGCGCTGCCCTTCAGTGCTTTACTGAGTGCTATGATGAGTGATCCGCCCTCCAATGGACGTTCATCAAGGCAAATATCAACGGTAGCACGCCAAGCACGTGGATCAGAGTCCGGTTGCTCGGGGTTGATTTCCGGCAGAGATATCTTTGGTGACGACACGGGTGTTCGAATTGCTTCGATTAACTGCATCATATTTCTTTGCTGTATCTCGAACATTGTGCGCCAGTGAGATTTAGATCCCGCTTCTGATGAGGGCGACAGCGATGGCTGAGCGATTGAATTGTCGTTGTCGCCGGTCATTGGTACAGAGTTCATATTTTTTTTAAAAATGAAATAATATTTCCGTGTCCGAAATAAATTAACGTTTTATTTGTACAATTTAAATTAACGGTCAATACGTGGCTAACCGACGGTTTCGTATTGGAGAAGTGTCTCAGTTGACTCACTTATGATGATTAATTATGATTTTCACACAATCCCCACTTCCCAATACGACTCCGTCCACGTGACGCCATTACAAAACTACCTATTGGCGCCACTGTGTTTGCCAATACTAAATTACATTATTAAACTTAGTGGCGCCACTGTGTTTCCGGCAGATGTTGCCAATACTAAATTACGTTACCAAACCTAGTGGCGCCACTGTTGTCAGTATTAAATTAGTCAATAGAGCAACTTGTTTATAAACGATATCTTATTCTACGACATGTATATATATATATATATATATATATATATATATATATATATATATATATATATATATATATATATATATATATATATATATTAATGACTTACCTTATTATATAGGGGATAACCAAAACATAGTGTTGTTCGCAGATGATACCTCTTTATTGTTCAAAATTAAAAGACAAATGCTTAATTATGACGATGTGAACAATGCTCTGTCAAATGTTGTTCATTGTTTCAGTAGAAATAACTTGGTTCCTAATGAAAAGAAAACCAAATGTATTAAATTTACCACACCTAATGTGAGACTAGTGGAAACCAATGTTCAAATGAATGGTGTGGCCCTAGAAATTGTGCAGTCCACCACATTTAGGTATTACTATTGATGCTAAACTCCATTGGGGCCCGCATATTGAGAAATTATCAAGTAGGCTAAGCTCAGCGGCTTATGCGGTAAAAAAATTCGAATGTTAACCGATATTGAAATGGCTAGAATTGTTTATTTCGCTTACTTCCACAGTCTTGTCTTATGGCATACTACTTTGGGGATGCTCTGCAGATTTGACTAATATCTTTGTTCTCCAAAAACGGGCTGTCCGCGCGATTTATAATTTAGGCCCTTGAGCGTCACTGCGCGAAAACTTTAGGGAAATAAACATTCTAACTGTTGTATCACAATTTATATTTGAAAACATATTATATGTAAAAAAATATTGATAAATTTGATAAATATATCTTCTCAGTTTGTGGCGGCTTTCGGATCCGGTGGTAGATTAATTTAAAAAGTATGTAATATTGACAATATGTAAGTGCCCTTTTAGGGCTTATGCATAATACATGATTTGATTTGATTTGATGAAAATTGAGTTCGTTTACAATGTTTCCAAGCTATGTTTTGCTTGATTTCTTTTTGAATATTGTATATTTAAAACTATTTGTAAATAACTAATCAGTAGAACTCAAGGTTGACGTTCAAACAAATATTTTTGAGTCTTACTAAATAGATTTATTTTACTTTAGTATTTTAGGTATTTCATTTAAATTTGCCTGTTGTCAATAAATATGATCTCAGATGTGAATGACAAATCATATTTTATTAAGTAAAAGTCATGCATAATAAACAAATTCTTATATACATAACATATAATAATTGCTGACGCATTATGACTGCCAAGTTTGATAACAGAAACAAATAAAACTTTAACAAGAATTTGAATACAAAAATATTGTAGCGGCAAATTTTCTATCCTGTATAATAATGTACATATTTAGAATACATTAAGGACGATGAATATGATGAAGAACTTAATTAGATTTATGTATGCACACTGTGTTGTAACAAATCCATGATGGATTTATCACAACACAATAATCTATGCCCCCAAACGTCGCTGTTCATGTTCCGCTGTGACATTTGAGTGACATCCAAAACTCAACGTTTATTTAGCATTTATAACTCGTATTAGCGCTTACCATTAAGTGAAATATGTCAAGTATTACAATAAATCTACCATAACTATATATAGATAAAACAGAAGTAATAACTTAGACTAAATTGAATATATCCATAATTATTATAGACATAATTATTATAGATTATAATAATTATGGATAACTAAATTTATTATGTATACTGAATGATGATGTATAATCTATTATTTGTACGTATGGTGACGGAGTAAGAATATAATTCAGCATCCCTATCTTACCCGTGGGTGATCGTACGAGATGACTAAGGGATATAAAATGCATATAACATCTATACTAGAGAAGAAAAACTCGAAACAAAACCCTATACCAACAAGTATGACCAGCGTGGTATAGTAGGTCAATTGTCCTTCCATTATGGAGGAGGCTCGAGCCCAACAATGGGACGTTTATGAGCTGAGATGATGATGAAGATGAAATGTAATAATTAATGACATGAAAGACGAATAAGGGATATAATAGAACATACAGAGAACAGAAAATAATAGATAATACCTAGGCATATAACATTTGTGAAAGAGAAAGAAAATTCTAAATAAAACTATATACCAATCCATTTGACCAGCGTGGTGTAATAGGTTAATTCCTCTCTTATTGTGGAGGAGGCTCGAGCCCAGTAGTGGAACGTTGTGAGCTGAGGTGATAAAAAAATATTTTATAAAAAAAACAAAAACCGACTTCAAAACTATACCTACGATAAACGATATACAATAAACTTACACTAAAAAGTAGAAAATAATTCTTTTAATTAGTTTAATCTCAAAAGAATAACAGAGGGAGTATTAGTACCTACCCTCATGTATGGTAGTGAAAGTTGGATTTGGCAGAGAAGACATGAAAGTAGAATAAATGCTGTAGAGATGAGAGCTCTTCGTAGTATGTGTGATGTGAGCCTGAAAGATAAAATTAGGAATAGTGTTATAAGAGAGCGCTGTGGTGTGAATGAAGAAGTAGTGACAAAGATCAAAAAGACTATGCTGAGGTGGTTTGGACACTTAGAAAGAATGAGTGAAGAGAGGTTGACGAAGAAAATATATAAAGCAAGCGTGAGTGGGACGAATACAAGGGGAAGACCTCGTCATAATTTTCTGGATCAAATTAGCGATGTATTGACGAGAGGTCATATTAAGAGTATGCGTAATCGTAGAGTATGCATGAAGACTGTTATGAGTGTGAATGAAGCGATGGAAGTATGCCAGGATCGTAGTTTGTGGCAATCCGTAGTCTCTGCCTACCCCTCTGGGAAACAGGCGTGAAGCTATGTATGTATGTATGTAGAATAACAGAACAATTTACGAAATAATAGTATACCTACCTATTTACAGGCAGCGGCCTAGCTATAACCCTTGGTTTTGCAAAGGTCCATGGGCGGCAGAGACATTTACCATCAGGTGTGCTGTCTGCTCGTTTGCCAAACTAAGCAATAAAAAAAAAGAAAAGCTTTTTTAAAGTTCGTGTTTTAGTTATTTTAAACGATAATTAATTTTTTTAAGTCATTGCATAGTCAACCAACCAAGCTATCTGTGGCAAAAGGGTAATGCGGACTCCATAACCAGCTGTATTACAACCGTCTCCACCTATTGACTGGGCGACTGCTGTCGATTCATCTGCGGATAACTCGGAGTTATTTAACACATTTTATGAATTATTTTGTTCATTAAATATTGGTTCTTTTTAATGATATTTACTTGGGATGTTGCGAATATAAAGTTTCGGATCTGGATATAGTTACGGATATTAGAATAATGTTATATCGGCTTAGGACACGGTTACGGAACATGAAATCATTACGGCTTCTAAGAAAGTTTCCGATATAATCGGTTACGGATATTGGATATTTAGGAAATTATGAAAAATAATTATCGAATATTGGATATTTAGGCAATTATGAAAAATATTATTCTCTTTTGAAGAGTCTTACGTTCAGCCTGCCAGTTAATCTGGTAGAAAGAAAATCTATGACAACGTTTCTCATATAGGCAACTCTATGCGAAAAAAAATTTAAAATTTTATATCGGTTTCGGTTATGGTTATGAAGTTCCGAAACATGCTTTTTTTTGGTAGGCTATGGTTTGGACACACTCCGCCCATTTCATTTGGGGCGATGGAAGGACGACTTACCTATAGCCCCATAAACCCACTGTGTTCCCTCTCTATCGCCATTGGTTTACCAATGGTATCGCTTGCTTGATATTCGTGGTCGGACCGGCTTCATAACATCCCTAATATGAAATGATAATTATATAATCCTTACTAATATTATAAATGCGAAAGTAACTCTGTCTGTCTGTCGCTCTTTCACGCCAAAACTACTGAACCGATCTAAATGAAATTTGATACGCAGATAGTCTAGAGCCTGAAACAGGACATAGGCTACTTTTTAATGCAAAACAAGGGTTGTAAAGAGGGATGAAAAGTTGTAAGGAAGTATCGTCATTTTAAAAGCCAAAAGTTTGAAACTTATTTTTATCCCAATCAGATATAAATAAATATGACATTAACATTTTGTAAAAGAAATACCCTTAAGGGGTAAAATAAAAATAGAGGATGAAAAAAATTAGGAAAGTAGCCTTTTACGTGGGCGAAGCCGCGGCCAGAAGCTAGTGCCCAAATAAAAGCGTAAATAATATTCAGGCAATGTTATTATAATAATAGAAACGTAACAAAATAAACGTAAAAAAGTAGTTACGAAACTGATATGTTTACATACAAGGTTATCTTCTATTTGATGTTTTAGTTTAGTATCTTATTTGCATTTACGTATAATTAAATTTGTCCTTGCTTATGAGTGATAAAGCATATTTCAATAATTGAATATCATGCTACATAGCTATTTTTTTACCTCTATATTATTTAAGATTTTGCATTGCAATGTTGTCGAGTCATGGTGATATGATAGACTTATATAAGTAAACTAGCTCTTGCCAACCATTTTCTTTGTATAGAAATTATAAGTGCCCATATCACCGTTATATATAATTTTCATTATTTGGATTATATGGTGAAAAATATCAAAGCATATTTTAACATACATGATAATATATATAACATGGTCTTTGAAAGAGATGAAGCCAGAACAGATGTAAGAGTAACAATAGGTAATGATGTACTAGAGCAAGTGGATGAATTTGTATATCTTGGATGTGGATTTAGCCGAGATGGAAGGTACACCACTGATATAGAGCGAAGAGTGAATGCGGGAAATAGAGTGAACGGAGCGTTGGGGCAACTTCTCGGCAGCCACCACCTCAGCCAGAAGGCACGTGTAGCAATACATAACGCAGTGCTTGTCCCAACATTACTATATGGAAGCGAGAGTTGGGTATGCAGAGAAGAGTATGAAAGTAAAATTAATGCGGTCGAAATGCGATCTCTGCGGAAAATCTGTGGAGTTAGGCTGATCGACCGCATTCGTAACGACGACGTAAGAGAGCGAGTAGGTATGAAAGTATATATGTATGCGTAAGATTTACAAATAACTGAAGGAAGGTGGAGTCAAGAGTCGCCGAATTATGAATGTTGAGGAAGCGAGTGAGGTATGCAAGGATAGAGTTCTCTGGCACTCTGTTCTCTCTGCCTACCCTGCAAGGGATATGGCGTGATGATATGTATGTATGTATGTATGCGTATTTTAACACCATGTTGGGGAATATTAGGCTTGAAAATTAAATAATTCTTTACGGCAATATAAAAATGATGTATTTCGTTCAATGACTGATTACAGAGAGACAGAAGGTACTTAAAATTAATATTATTTTATAATGTTGAACCAATCTTGTGGGTACTTCATAAATGTATAATATAATGGCGCCTTATTTGAATTGATGTCTTGTAGCATCGCGTAAATGGCAAATAAACATCTCCCCGGGCGTTGAGAGCTTATCTCTCAAACATCAAAATTAAAGTCTGGAGCCTGGCGTTTTAGGCAGAGGACAAATTCGGTTGAATGCTCGACGAACAACTCCAGTAGTGGTCACAATGTCAGCGACACGGCTAATGCCATCCTTGCTGGGATACACGGCTGTGACTCGGCCCAATCGCCATTTCAGTGGTGGAACATTTTCATCTTTAATGAGCACGAGGGTATCAGCTTTTAGCATACTATTACTTGAGCGCCATTTCACTCGCTGTTGTAGCTCAGACACGTACTCTTTGCTCCATCGCGACCAGAAATGTTGACGTAATTGTTCGATTCTCTGATATCTCGTTAAACGGTTGGTAGAAAGGTCTCTATAATTTATAGTTGGCAATGCAATCAGAGGTCGCCCTATCAGGCAGTGTCCTGGTGTAAGTGGCATAAGATCGCTGGGCTCCGATGAGAGTGGTGTGAGTGGGCGTGAATTCAGTAACGCTTCTATTTGAACGAGTACAGTGTTCAGTTCTTCGAAGGTAAGGTTACAATTTCCCAATACTCTCTTTAAGTGATACTTAGTAGACTTAATACCGGCCTCCCAGAGACCTCCAAAATGAGGTGCATAAGGAGGGATGACATGGAAGCTAATTTCTTTCTCAGCCAAATCAGCAGACAACGAATTGCAGTGGTCCTTTATAAAATTTCCAATTTCCTTATACGCGCCTACAAACGACGTACCGTTATCTGAATAGATATGTTTAGGTTTACCCCTCCGAGAAATGAATCTGCGAAGAGCCGATAAAAAATTGCTACTTGTTAAATCACCTACCAACTCTATATGTATTGCTTTCGTCGTAAAACAAACGAACAAAACAATGTACACTTTAGTGAGACGGCAACCACGTCCTTGTCTACTAGCTGATAAAATAGGTCCAGCATAGTCGACGCCTACCACTTCAAAGGGATAGCCCCCAGGATCTAAACGCTGCTGTGGTAAATTACCCATGAGAGGAGGTGCCACTTGTCCTCTCACACGACAATACAATACACATTTACAATTAACTCACTTCGCTAAGTTTTTACCACCTATGGGCCAATAATTTTCTCTTATCGACGCCAATAACAATTGCGGTCCAGCGTGCATGAGCTTCCTATGCATAAATTCAAATAACAATTTTGTAACAACGTGAGTGGACTGTAATAAAACGGGGTATTTTTTGTCATAGGAAAACTGTGAGTTAGCAAGACGACCACCGACACGCATTATTTTATTCTCATCCAAGAATACATTGAATTTTATCAATGGACTATTCTTTGGTAATTGTTCACCATTTAATAAAAGTTTATATTCGGGAAAACTATCTATTTGTGAAAGTCTTAAAATTAAATTTATTGAAACATTCAGTTCATCCTCACTGAGAAATTGATAGTCAGATGGCTGCCTTTTGCAAATATTTATAAATCTTAATACATAAGCTATAGTACGTTTAAGTCTTGAAAAGTTTGAGAATCTATGGAAGTCTATAAGTTGTGGTTTAGTAAAAGATGAAATAAGCAATGATACTTCTGGTCGTAGCTCAGGTAATTGCTCACATCTGACCATAGGGTTAACCGGCCATTTTGAGGCATCATATTTTAAGAATTCGGGGCCTGACCACCACATATCTAAATCTTGCAATATATTCGCGTTTTTATAGTTCTATCCAAATCTGGATTAAAATTAAAAGATGCGTCAAGACATTTTGTAAGATTTTCTTGAACATTACTTGCAACTTTAGTATAAAAATTTCTGTCAAAGCATTTTTCAAATTTTTGTGTAGATTCGTCGGCGATTTTAAACCAATCTCTTGTAGTTGACTCACCAGTTCTGGGTGACCTATGAACGACACCTAGCCTAGAAAGTATCTGGTCGGCATCGGTATTATGGAAAGAAAAATTTGAAGGGATCCGTTTATTCCACTGTATATCATCTAAAATGATAACAGCATTCTTATCAATAACTGGATTGTTACCAAGATTCTTGCTGGGTGGCAAAATTAAATTTGTTGTTATATTATCCTCAATATCAGCTTCATCAATATAATTTAAAAGAGAAGACGAAACCATTAAATTTTTTAGTGGTTCTTTGCAATAGCGGCCGTCATTCGATCCTGTGGAAGATTATTGGTGCAGTTTTATTCTTCGGATGTAGGTACCGAGGGAGACCGATACTAACCTACCTAGACCAGATTGGTCACGTACTGAAGGAAGGTGGAGTCAAGAGTCTCCGAAACCGGCGAGCGTGTATGAAGAGAATTATGAATGTTGAGGAAGGGAGTGAAGTATGCAAGGATAGAGTTCTCTGGCACTCTGTCCTCTCTGCCTACCCTGCAAGGGATATGGCGTGATGATATGTATGTATGTATATTCTTAAAGAGACGTTATTAGGCTGATAATGACTGATGGATGTTTATTCTAATAGATTGTTATCGTAAATAAAGGTTCATATAAGCAATAATTGGAAAGAATCTCTCCTTGTGGTGACTGCGGTGTCGTAAAAGACGACTAGTAAATTAAATATGCATATAACATCTACGCTAAGGAAGGAAACCTCGAAATAAAACTATGTGAACTTGTTAGACCAGTGTGATACAGAAGATAAAATTTCGTTCTGTTCTAGAGGAGCCTAGAGCCTAGTACGACGTATTTGAGCTGAGCTTTAGCGTGGATCTTTAATGGGACTTCTCAGAGCTCGGGACTCTATCTGTATTACTTAGACTTACCACAACCTGGTCTTTTATATTTGACTTTATTCTAATTTCATATCAGTATTCAGACTTTCAAATTCAATTGTGATAGGACCAAGCTGTATACAGTTCTCTGTCTACAACCGCGGGCCGATCCGCCCGGGGTAGTACCACACTCTCGCAGAAGATCGACACCTGAGTAATGGCGATGAGCTATTGCGCTTCGTTTGGTGAGCGAGAGAGCCGGAAGCCCAACTGAGGTGTGTTTGGGGTTTGTGTTGGTAGGCAGCGGCCTGGCTATACCCTTGGTATTGCAAAGGTCCATGGTTGGAAGTGACACTTACCATCAGGTGTGCTGTCTGCTCGTTTGCCACCATGAACAATAAAAAAAAAGAGAAAAAAAAAGTTTGTCGATATCATTCTTTACATAATCGATCTTTCTTTATATTTACTTTTATAATGTATTATCTTAATCTTTTTGATCATCATCATCATCCAACTCTCATTCCAATTACTTGGTAACGATGTAATATGTACACATACTTATTTAGCTGTAATTTTACGACCAGCCACCTGTCCAACGTTAACCTTCTTTAGGAATGTAGGTAATTGTTAACTAGACAAGTATCAGAATGGAATTCGCTCAGGTTGATGCAAAGCTGCTCCGTGTGGTGAAGGAGTAAGAATACTGTTCACCACCCCATATCTTACCTGTGGGTGATCGTACGAGACGACTAAGGGATATATAACGCATATAAAATTTATGCGAGAGAAGGAAAACTCGAAACAAAACCCTATACCAGCACGTTTGACCAGCGCGGTGTATTAGGTTAATTTCCCTCCCATTACGGAGGAGGCCCGAGCCCAACAGTGGGACATTTATGGGCTGTGATGATGATGATGATGATGATGCAAAGTTGGTACATGACCACATGGCAAATATGCAACAGGTATGCACACAGCAAATATTTTGATATTCTTCTTAGCTTTTTCATTATATTTATTTCTATATAAGCTGCTTCGCTTGTATAGATTACTTATCTATTTAAAATTGCGTCATTTGAACAAATCGCCACGCTACATTATTAATAATATCAATATTATTAATAATATTCATAATACATCAATCAAAATTTATGTTATCAGCAGTTGTCTTCACAATGGCGACTGAGATTGACGTCCATTGTTATTTATATTATATTATATTTTATTATATTTTGCTCGAATTACTAACTTTTATAGATACTGCTTTATTCCTGTATGTAACAGCATTATGAATAATATTGAAATCATCATTCTCTTACTCTTATGCCATTTGGGGTCGATACAATATGTACTCTTCTTTCATATTAGGTACATATTGTAAAAGTTAAAGACAATAGTTTTATGATCGGCCGCCTGCCAAATGTCAACTCTCATTGAGAATGTAATTGTTGACCAATTAGCATCAGATGTAGTTCGCCCAGGTCGTTATAAGGCTCTTAGTCGTTTTTTACGACATCCACGAACAAAGTAAGGGTTGGTAGTAATCGTAGCCGCTACCACACAGCAGTATGAATAATAATGAAATATTGATTTAAATCTAACGCGAGAGCCAACTATTAACTTATAATTATGATACATTCTCTCCCCATTCATTGTTGGTCGTAGGTCTCCCCCTAAAATGATGGGATAATACTATAATCGCCATGCCTGGGAGACGGGGTAGTGTTCGCAGCGAAGTGTTATACGTTTTCCAGATCAAAGCTGCTGGACACTCTTATCGTGATATCCTCAGCTGGTTTTTTACCACTCCCATGGGAAGTAAGGGGTAGCGAGGATTATATTCTTGTTCTGTCACCACACGGAAAGTTAGTAATTATTAACATAATATTTAATATTATAACAACAATTGTCTTGTATTAATAAATCATGTTAGGCTGAGATGTAGCAACTTCATGTAGCAGAGATGTTATTGTGAATGTGTGGTATGTGGACAAAAATAGATAAAATAGGAAATCAGTACATTAGAAGAAATCAGAAAGTGGCGCTAGTGGCTAGAAAAATATTACTGTTGTATGAAAAAATATTGCGTTACGCCGACTCCATTAAATGGGATAAGGCCTATTGTCCTACTATACCTAGTCTTGCCATAAATACTGTAACAGATTTTTTTTTTCTATTTTATATAACATTTATTACTTTTACAGTGTGTTAGTGTAATACATAAATATTTCACAATTCAAAATATAAAAAGCTTACTTGAAGTGGTCTCCATTGGCTGCAATACAGTCCTTTAAACGTTGAGGCCAATTGCCAATAGAAGCACGCACTCTTTCCATTGGAAAATTCTTCACTGCCAATCGTATGGATTGTTTTAGAGACTCCAAATTATCATGCCGCTTAGTGCAAGCCGTATTCTCTAAAACTGACCATAAATCATAATCCAGCGGATTAAGATCGGGACTAGACGACGTCTACACGAAGTCCGAAACGTTCGTTTCCAATCAAAACTGCGTAGACTGAGCTTTATGACCCGGCGCCGAGTCTTGCTGAAAGGACCATTCTGGTTATTGAACATGGTGTTGTTAAGGGGCTTTATACCTTCTCTAGAATAGTATCTTGATACACTTGTGCCGATATTTTGATACCGTTTTCACAAAAGTGTGAGTCAGTCACTCCTTCATAGCTAATACCCCAACAAACCATCACTGAAGTCAGATAATGCCCTCGTTGCACTCTGTCGACTAATTGGAAAGCTTCCTTCGAGCTTTGGGCATAAATACGGTCATTTTGTTTGTTAAAGTGTTGCTCTATTGTAAAAAAAAATCTCATCCGTAAACAAAATTTTTCTGTGACTTCCCTTTGCGTACCACTTCAGTAGTCGTTTCGATTCTATTATTTTTTAAATTATAAGTTAAGAAATGACCAGTACGTCTCTTATAGGCTGCAAGTCTTAAGCCATCTTTTAAAATACGCGACATGGTTCTAGGTGCTATCTGTTTGGTGCCTAACTTAATAATATAAGTAAAGCAACAATGTACTAATAATAAATTTATTGTACTTAAAATAATTGAATACAACGACGCTCGAATATTAACACGTATATGTATGCTCGCCGCAGTGATAAGCTAACAAGTGTTCGGTGCCCCGATGTCGCTGGTGTCGAGCTTCGTACCGCTCGCGCCGCCCCCTCTCGTCCAGCTGGTGCATATGCGAAGTTTATTGTCGCGCAAACATATCTTTATCTCCCGATTTAAAATCTTTTGCTTTTGGACATGATTTATTCGAAATCTTTCCCTTATTGTTTTGATCACTTTTTTAGTACGAATACTACGCGGACGGCCAGATCTTTTCTGTCACAAACAGAGGAGGTCTTATTGTACCTATTAATAGCCCGGTACACAGACATTTTACTAATACCAAGCATTTGGAGAGTTTTTAAAATTGCATTTAGCTCCATACTTACTTTGTGTAATTTAATCACAGCGATTTGGTTCTCTTTATCACCCCACTCTTTTTTAATATCGCAATATATTGTGAAATGTATTGGCGCCAAAATGACAAATTACAATGAACAATTATATAGAAATGACAGATTCTAAATTCAAATGTAATATTTTGTTTATTTTTAATTGTAACAGTATTTATGGCCAGGCTAAGTACTTCGCTGGTTAGATGTGTTGTTATAAGGTTTTATTTCAAAGGTTTCCTTCTCTTGCATAGATGCATGTTATATGTTTTACGATACCCACGAATAAGAAAGGGAATGGTGAAAAGTATTCTTATCTTTTATATTTTAATAGTGGCAGGACCATGCTGTTGACAGTTCTCTGTCTACAGCCGCGGGCCGGTCCGTCCGAGGTAGTGCCACACTCTCGCAGAAGATCGACTTTCGACTTTCGATTCGATCGGGCGGCTGTGACACTTACCATCAGGTGTACTGCTTGCTCCTTTGACACCATAAACAATAAAAAAAAAAATCTCGCCACTACATGGATAGAAAGTAGAATGATGTATGCTTCTTTTATTATTCTCGTTATTTCTCAGTTTTGGTATCCCACTCCGACTTCGATCAAGAGCAATAGTAATGGTAGATTTGAATAACGGATTGTTTTTAATATTTTCTCCATACTGCCGTTCAGCGTCTATTATTATTTTTATTTAATCGCCCGGAAGTTTCTACTTTACGATAAAATCTAAGATATTAAATTTAATTATATATGTAGTGTAAATTATTAAATATTATTGAAGATAAGTTTATTTTTACACATCGATTAATAACATCAAGATGTTTTTATTATAATTATATTAAGCAGAAGTTTTTCTTTACCAGAAGGGATGGAGCATATTGACCGCAGCTTTGGGGTTGAAGCTGTGAAATATTGGCTAGGACTGGGCGTAACGAGGTAGCCTCATTTTCTTTGTTACACCGACGAGCCGCTTAGCACACCTCTGACTGGTTCGCTGGATGAGGCAGCATGCCTGACCACTCTCGGTAGCAAGACGGCGATCCGCTGAATCGAAGCGTTAGGGCTCAGTGTGGAGTGCCCCTGTACCTCAGGCGGCTGGTGGCAAACTATTTGGAGGGGCGCAGTGTTCTCTACGCGAGCCCCACAGGGGACATCGTGCGGACGCCCATGTCGTGTGGTGTTTCGCAGGGGTCGGTTCTGGGGTACTTGGGTCTGGTGCTCGAGGAGCGATGGTGGTTCCGGAGCATTTTCGTCAAATTGCTCCCCGGCTGGTCGGCGCGGCGTCCTCCCTTTCTCGGCTCATGCCGAATGTGGGCGGACCCAGTTTCGAGGGCCGACGGCTGTATGCGGGGGTGATCCGCTCAATGGCCATGTACGGCGCACCCGTGTGGGCGGGGGCTCTGAACGTCCAGCTCAGGGCAGTGCTGTGGAGGCCACAGCGAGCCATGGCGGTCAGAGCCATTCGCGGGTACCGCACAGTGTCTACCGAGGCGGCATGCCTATTGGCCGGGACACCCCCGTGGGACCTAGAGGCGGAGATGCTCTCCGACCTCTACCGGCGGGTTACCTCAGTGCGCGACGAAGGTGGCTCCCCATCGTTGAGCGAGATAGCCACCTGGCGCGAGGACGCCCGCCGAGACGTCATCGCCCGTTGGGTTACGCGGCTGGAGAGGCCAAGACACGGTGTCGTTACCGTCGAGGCCCTCCGGCCCGTACTGATGGAATGGATGGAGCGGTGGCACGGAGTCCTCTCCTTTCGGCTGGTGCAGGTATTGTCGGGGCACGGGTGTTTCGGTTTGTACCTGCACACGGTCGCGTATAGGGAGTGGACTCCGGCCTGCCACCATTGCAGCAGTGACGAGGACACGGCGCAACACACGCTGGAGGTGTGTCCGAGTTGGGACGGGCAGCGCCGTGACCTCGTCGCTGTTATCGGTGCCGACCTGACGCTGCCGGCTGTTGCGCGAGCGATGGTCGACAGCGTCAGGAATTGGGACGCGGTCGCCGCCTTCTGCGAGGCTGTTATCTTGCAGAAGGAGGCGGCGGAACGGGCCCGGGAGGATTCCCGTGACCCGGGCCGCCGCCCGCGCGGCACGGAGTCCTCTCTTTCCGGTTGGTGCAGGTCTTGTCGGGGCATGGTTGCTTCGGCAAGTACCTGCACACGGTCGTGCGGAGGGAGTGGACTCCGTCCTGCCACCATTGCAGTAGCGACGAGAACACGGCGCAACATACGCTCCGTGACGTACGTGACCTCGTCGCTGTCATCGGTGCCGACCTGACGCTGCCGGTTGTTGTGCGAGCGATGGTCGACAGCGTCAGGAATTGGGACGCGGTCGCCGCCTTCTGCGAGGCTGTTATCTTGCAGAAGGAGGCGGCGGAACGGGCCCGGGAGGATTCCCGTGACCCGGGCCGCCGCCCGCGCGGCACGGAGTCCTCTCTTTCCGGTTGGTGCAGGTCTTGTCGGGGCATGGTTGCTTCGGCAAGTACCTGCACACGGTCGTGCGGAGGGAGTGGACTCCGTCCTGCCACCATTGCAGTAGCGACGAGAACACGGCGCAACATACGCTCCGTGACGTACGTGACCTCGTCGCTGTCATCGGTGCCGACCTGACGCTGCCGGCTGTTGTGCGAGCGATGGTCGACAGCGTCAGGAATTGGGACGCGGTCGCCGCCTTCTGCGAGGCTGTCATCTCGCAAAAGGAGGCGGCGGAACGGGCCCGGGAGGATTCCCGTGACCCGGGCCGCCGCCCGCGGCCGGGGCGGCGCAGGCGCGAGTACCTGCGCCTGATGCCGCCCTAACCGAGGCTTCGGGTAAGAGGACCGGGGAATCGTCTGGTCACCCGACGTGAGTCCACCGCGTGAGGACTACGCCTCGACGGCGAAAGCTGTCGGGGTCGTTTCATATAAGCTACAATTTGTTAGCATAACCACCACGCGTTACTGAGGCTAGCTTAGCCACAGCAACGCGTGGCAGGGTCTGCTAGTATATTGTATAAATTAATACAATTGAAGAAGAAACTGCAAAGTTTGAAGTATTAAGCCCATACAATGTGTAAACATTGTCGGGTAGATGGCACACGTCTCCTTAAAGACGAAAATTCGTATCATACGCACGCATAAGCGAGATTTGAATGTCCTACAATAGTTCACGGTGGTGTAAGTGGTAGCACGATTGGGCCGGATTCCCAATAGGTGTGGGTTCGAATCCCACTTGTGATATCATTTTTCGCTTCGTAATCGGGGTTTTATAAATTAATACATATACTATTCATCTTAACGTTTACATTTCTGCTATAATCTATCATTCGTTTATATCTATGCTGGACAGCAAATGTCATCAAGTTTAAGTGTGATAGGACCACACTGTTGTCAGTTCTCTGTCACACAGCCACGGGCCGGTCCGTCCGGGTCAGTACCACATTCTCGCAGAAAATCGACGTCTGAGCAGTGCCAATGTGATTCGTTCGGTGAGCGAGAGAGTTGGCATGTCAACTTTTGGGTGGGTTTGGGATTTTTTATTGGTAGGCAGCGGCCTAGTTGCACCCCTGGTATAGCAAAGGCCCATGGGCGGCAGTAACACTTACCATCGGGTGTGCTGCTTGCTCGTTTGCCACCAAGAGCAATAAAAAAAGTAAATATATTTTTTATTTGGCAGACTATGTTCTGGACATGTGTGTCCAGAACATAGTCTGCATAGTAACAAAAAGGCAAACTGTGGTTTGCCTTTTTGTTGGCAGGCTAGGATCTGGACACACGACATCCGTTACGTCTAAAGTGAAGAAAAGGCGGCACGCAGCCCTATTACTCACCGTATTACATCAGCCAGAGGATCTAGCATAAGGTTTCACATTGGGTTTGCTCTCTTTCATCATGTTATCAATTTAAGTCTTTAGTTGTCTCTTACGATACCCATGAAAAAGAAAAGAATGATATGTTGTATTTTAGCTCAACATTCATCGGATTCAGCATATATCTATCTTAATTTTACATAGCAACCAAAAAAATTTGCATCCCTTAACACCTTCGGTGCCAAGAATGATTTCCAAAATCATACATATTTTTGTTTTTTTTTTATTAATTTTATGGTACCCCAAACCCAAATAGACCAAAAGATTCGCCCAGGCCAAAGCTTTTTTTATCTTTAAAGAAATGTATGAAAATTGTGAACATTTATGATACACAACGACTTAGACGCAATGGACGTGGTGTATCATTTTTACGCTGGCGCCGAAGGTGTTAATATACAGCAATAATATCCGCGTGAAGTGATGGTTAAAATTTTGTCATTCATAAGACCGCTTTCCAGTGATCCACCTGTACGGCGTCGAGACGTATGTTGTATGGCGTTGTTCTCTTACTGGATCGTAACGTGACCGTTACTGAACCGATCTCACAAGAAACTCAGGGGGTTTGTCTATTATAAATATTTTTACTGACTTTTTACATACATACATATCATCACGCCATATCCATTATATACATTGCAGGGTAGGCAGAGAGAACAGAGTGCCAGAGAACTCTATCCTTGCATACTTCACTCGCTTCCTCAACATTCATAATTCTATTCATACACGCTCGCCGGTTGCAGAGACTCTTGAAAATTAATTTTTATTGACTTTTTTATAACAGAATATTTACAACACGTTTAGTAAGCATTAGCTCGTGTCTTTTTTGTAGCACGATGTATGGTAAAATACAAATACAATGCTGATTATGGTTAGAATACAATCACAAGCAGCACCCGAGTTAATTATTAGAGCAGACATTACCCCATCTATCATCATATAATATGATGATAGCATCATAGAATTTTCCAAAAACTATTCTTAATGGAGCTTACGTCATATAAAGATACCGTGCACTGACTGGTTTATGCTTATACCATTGAATATTTGCTTCAAATCTGATATAACTACTTGACGTAAATATTTGTAGATATCGCGTTGAGCCACTGTAAGAGTATATTTTCTTATAGCGAATATGAAAGGCAGTTTAACTAATGTCTGAAAAGAAATCAGAGCCTATGTTCGCTATGAGAAAATAAATTAAAATTCAAAGGCTTAGATATTACGTTAAGACAAGATAAAATTTTATTTGATCACATTCAATCAAACTGAATTCAATTTTATTTTCCGTGTGGTGATGGAGTAAGAATATAATTCACCACCCCCTATCTTACCCGTGGGTGATCGTAAGAGACGACTAAGGGATATAAAAGTATATTTTTTATTGTTGTGACGAATCCCACCGCACATTCCCACCACTGTAACTCCTGTAAGCCAGGATCCACAATGGTCTCCATATAAGACACCGAGGTTTGACCCTCGGGAAGTCCCGGGAAACGCTTTTAACTGTCTTGGAACCCGCGACAAATTTAATTAGAAAAGAAAACCAGGAGGAGTTGAAAAAAAATTCCACTTCCCTACTATGCAAAGCGGGAGTCATGAAGCAAAAATTGGCTAATAGGCCAATAGATAAGAGGATGTACTGATACGTGAAGCGCAGCAGTACAGCACCACGGATATGGCAAAGCTTATGGGGCCTATATGTGAGCCTTAACATTGATTGCAATAGTAGGTATGGCAGAATCGCATGAATGCACGGAATTTTTTTCGAGCTGCTACAAGTTCCGTATAATATACTACCCCTGACGTGATTTTCAGACTGTCTAACATGAGATCGAGATATAAAAGCATATAACATCTATGCGAGAGAAGGAAAACTCGAAACAAAACCCTATACCAATACGTCTGACCAGCGTGGTATAGTAGTTTAATTTTGCTCCCATTATGGAGGAGGCCCGAGCCCAACAGTGGGACATATTTGGGCTGTGATGATCATGATGAATCAAACCGATAATCGATGGGGAAGAAAGGTTCTTGAGTGGCAATCGCCTATCGAGCGTCGTAGTGTTGGTCGTTAGCAGGTGGACCGAGGACTTGATGAAGGTTGCTGGGAGTCATTGAACGCGGGCGGCACAGGACCTCATTTGGTGGCGAAATATGAAGGAGTCCAGCAGTAGAAGACAAAAGTCTAAATGATGAATCACATTAGAACCCTGATGGGTTAATTTGATATTATAAACAAACAGTATTTTATTAGTAAATATTGCTAGTACAAAAGAAGAGGTTAAAATGATATAATAAACATCTATATAATATTTTTTTAATATAATTATAAAAGATTCAGTACGAAGTAATAAAAATAATAAGTCCAAATATCACCTCTCAAAAAATAATGAATTTTAAAATTAATTAATAAACAAAAAAATAATAACAATCCCTTAAAAAATAACAATCCCTTAATTAACATTTGTATCCCTTAATTAATTATTAACATTTGTATATTCATTTAAGTATAAATATATTTACCTACGCAATTACTTCGGTATACTCACAGCAACTCAATTCGTTTATAGAATCTCATGAAACACATATTAAAATACATAATTATGTAACTACTACACACTACACATAATATTATTAAAACATAATAATTATGTAAATTGCATTAAAATTTTCGAAAAATAATATATAAAATAAAACCAATCTTTTTTAAAAATTAAATTTATACTATAGTACTGCTGCGAAGGTCAAACAAAATAGTTTCAATAATTTAAGATACTTAAAGATGTATTAAAAATATTTTGATTAATACAACAATAAAGATGAACTTATTATTAAATATCTATAATATAATATTGAAATTATAGACCCAAAGGCAAATAATATAATAAAAAAATGTGAAGCAAAAAAAAACCTTACAAAATAAGCTTTTAATCAGTGTCTCAATTTCAAGACTTTCTCGGAACAAGTCGCACATGGATCCCATCTTGTGGTCCGTTGAGAAGTCTGTTTGGCTCCACTTTTAATACTGTCTTCGAGCAAGCTTCAACACGGAATTTTGATAGAATTTTTGCTACACCCATTCTAGACTGAAGTATTCCAAATCGCATTCCTAAAACAAAAAAAAATACATATTATAGGTATATCTATGTGCAGAAATAGTTAAGAAATTCTGTAAAAAGTTGACTTTTAAAATTAATTATTATACTTTTACATTACGACAAATTAGAAAACTAATTGTATTTGAAAATTTTCTATAAGTTGCCACAGGCCACGGGTTATAAATAATGTATTGTTTGAGAAGAGTGCCTGTTTGATTGCGGAAAAGAAATATAATGCCATAATTGTAATATTTATTATAACTATAATTAAGCAACTTCCGTGTGGTGACGGAGTAAGAATACTATTCACCACCCCATATCATACCCGTGGGTGATCGTACGAGACGACTAAGGGATATAAAACGCATATAAAATCTATGCGAAAGAAGGAAAACTCGAAACAAAACTCTATACCAACACGTCTGACCAGCGCGGTATAGTAGGTTAATTTCCCTCCCTTTACGGAGGAGGCCAACAGTGGGACGTTTATCGGCTGTGATGATGATGATGAATTATAAAAATGCATATTAAAAACGTGGACATGTATATAGTAATAATTCCAATTAATAGTAAGAACATGTCTGTCATCTAATGTCTACATATGTACATAGGTTACAAATACGAATAATAGGTATATTATAAAATTATTTGTATATATACCTATTTGCTACCTGTCTGCATTAAAATTATAATTCTTGTTGAGCCTTATTGTTGTGGGCACATTTAAAATAATGTAATTATAGTACGACTTTAGAGCGATTACTTATCATTTTTGTTTATTATTTTTTTATACAATAACAGCTGGTAATAATGGATCCATTTAGTTTAGATGTTGAACAAGGATTACTCCCAGCCTAAACAAAACGCCGTTTTGTAACTACAGTTATGAGAGAGCTGTACGTTTGTAAAAGCCAGCATATACGTTGACAATGGTCGCCACATCCGAAACAGCATCAGAATGATATAATCATGAAAATATATATAATGAATACACTTACTATTAAATTAATTAAAAAGCTCTGTGGTAGCGGCTACGAATACTACCAACCCTTACTTTGCTGGTGGATGTCGTAAAAGACAACTAAGAGCCTTATAACGGCCTGGGCCAACTTCATCTGATGCCGTTTGGTCAACAATTACATTCCCAAGGAGGGTTGACGTCTGGCATGCGGCCGGTCATAAAACTATTGCCAATAACTTTTACAATATGTAAAGAGGAGTACATATTGTATCGACCCCAAGTGATTGGGATAAGAGTAAGAGAATGATGATGATGATGATGATTACTATTAAATTAATTTATAATTACAATCTTTATAAAGATAAACTGAAAATTGAACACAATTACTATGAAGTTATAACTATTTTGCTCACCTATACAGTTTCTTGGTCCAGTTCCAAAAGGCAAGTACGCACAAGAATGTCTAGCACCCTCTATTTCAGAATCAAATCTGCTGGGGTCGAATATTTCAGGATTTGAATAATATTTTTCATCGTGTTGTATACCTCTAACTGATATTATCACAAGCTGATCCTTTTCAATCACCAAATCTGTGCCGGGTACTTTGTAATTAATCTTTGCTTTTCTTTGTAATGGATCAACAATAGGATTAATACGAAGTGTTCATTTAAATGTTTTTTCTAAGTATTTCAAATCCTGTAAGCATTCATATGTTATTTCCCCACCATGTTCGGCGGTGACTCTATCGACTTCCTCTATTATTTTCTCTTGAACTTCGGGATACTTTGCCAAGTAGTACATAAGAACGGCTACAGTAGTGGCACTAGTTTCATACCCACCTACATAAAAAACAAAAGCCTGTGCCGCAATTATATCTTCAGTTATTTCAATAATCTTTCGTTCTGTTCCTTCCACGCCTCTTTTACTTTGCACTTCACCCTGCTGCCGTAGTTGCAGAATTAAATCCATGAAATCACCTCTACCGGATGGTTTACCGTTTCTTTGTGTGATTATGTTGCTCGTAAGATTTTCAAAAAAATTTATAACTTTAGATGGAAACAATGATATATTTAATTTTCTTAAAATACCTGGGAACATCATATCTAATTCATTTGCATAATTAGGAGTTAATACCAGTTTATCTACCATTTTCAAAGCATCGTCCAAATCGCTATTAAAGTAGTCTATATCAACACCGAAAGCACATGCAAATATTGTAGACACAGTATATTTTTGAACTAAACCATGCATTTCTAATTCAGTGGGCTCTTTGCATTTGTCTACTAGATGGTTTATAAAAACATTAGCACGGCTATTTATCAGTGGAAACATGTTTTTGAGATTTCCAGATGTATAAACAGGAGTAAAACGTGTTCTCAAGGCTCTCCATGTATCACCATCGGCATGAAATAAGTTTTGTCCCAATCCAGATTTGCTGAACTCAACTCCTCGGTCTTGGAATAAGTCAAAATCTTTAATCATGATTTGTTTTATTATATCCAAGTCTCGTATCAATAAGCAGGGCGTAGTCATTCTATAAATACCAATAAATTTCTCCTTGGGATATGCATGATAATATTCTTCAAATACAAGACTCATATTCTTTTTACGGAGTGTCGTCTCTTTTAAATTGCCATAAAATGGAGTGGGTGTCGGTCCGCGTACATTTCGTTTTTTCCAATAATTGAAAGTTCTCGTGAAGTAATAGTACAGACTATATGAAACCACTATTAGAAATATAGGTATATAAATTGACATCATTTTGAAGAAATACCAACTCAGTACGTGCGGTGATTGTTAAATAAATATACTTTGTAAAGCATAGCAACATATTGTCGTGATATTTATATACGCTAAAACTACGTAGAATTAGAGATACGATTTGTTTAGAGCGTAATTTTTTTAGGATTCCGTAGCAATTTGTTGTTTAGTAGACATCTGTAAATTAATATATCATACTATTTAAATTTCACTTTTCTAACTCCGCCATATGTTTCTTGGTCAACATTAAAATTATTCTTGATATTATTTATCTTTTTCTTCTATGTGCCTATTATATATTTATATATTATATATTACCAAATACATGTAGTATTTGGTAATAGATTCACTTTATGCGAAAGCTATACAAAAACCTCTAAATAAGTATAAAGAGATGTATTGGTGAGTATCAAGTTCATTAAACGTTGTGTTTACAATTTTGACTGCTTCATAGTTCAATTAGGTGTTACTTTTTGCGTCATCATTTTTTACCATCTTAATACTAGTAAACAAAATCCTACGATAATCAATTTTCATTAAAAACACTAGATGTTCTATATAATTGTTTTAGATAGAGATACTTTTAAATTTCCTTTTTTTCTAATGAAACATTTAATCCTTGAGGTATCAGCTACGTGCTAGTACAAGACCCGTCAAAATAGGTTAGCTGGAATGCACATAGAGACAAATATTAAAAAATAAAGTTTATTATTATAAGTACCTTCTTTAATCTATATTCTATATACAGGGTGTCCCAAAATTCAACGATAAGCCGGCACCAGCAGGTGGACCTACATATGACTACTCGAGAACAAAAAAGAAAAAAATTCTACCTTGATTTTTTTTTTCATTACGACAAAAAAAACCGATTTCTTTAAAAATCGACATCTTTTATTATATTATTAAGTGCCATTGCTACAATTTTACAAGTAATTCTGTGTTTTTTTTTGTATTGGTAAGGTAAGTAGCACTACTATCGATCACAACCATTAAAAATTCCAGAATATCTATAGTTTTTACACAAAAATCAACCAAAACTATGTTTTTTTCATAAATTATGTAAGATTTTGACTTTCAGCTCACTTTCACTCATCACAGTGAAAAAAAAAAGTATGGACACTACTGTGGCAAATAGTATTAAAAATTGGCGCAACTAACTACAATTCTAAAATGGTATAACATTCTAGGCAAACTAGCCACAAAAATATACTTAGGTGTACTATTTCAAAATAACAACCATACTTCGAAAATTGTTAGTGTTGATAGTAATCACTTTTACTATGTAGCCCAAATGTTTTTGTTGCAAGTTCTCAGAATTTGAATGAGACATGTGCTTAGTCCATAAGATAACATAAGTTAGACAGAGATAGAGAGATTATACGTTAGAGGGAGATAGATAGATGCTAATTGTTTAGTAACATTAATGCAGGTAGAGAAGTAATTAATGTCCTCAGCAGCACAGCAAGTCAGTACGCTCTACTTCTTTGTTTACTGCACACCGTTCTGTTTTAATTAAAGTGGCTCTGATACTAACGACTTTGGATTGAATTAAGTGACCTGGAAATTGACCTGACTTGGCATTATTTTAGACTGTGATTTTGTGTTTTTTTAAAGAAGTTTTGCCTTATTTTCAAGTGTTTAGCATTCATTATGCCGCTACCATATACAGCGTTAGAATACGCTAATATGCACCTAATTTATGGAGAATGCCGATGCAATGCCAACGCTGCTAGCAGATTATATCGAGCAAGGTACCCTACTCTTCAAAGGTATCCGGATTATCGCGTATTTATTAACGTGCATCAAGCATTTTCGGAGGGTCGTATACCATCTGACAGGAGAAACGCTGGAAGACCTAGATCGGAACACGATGAAGAAGTTCTCAAAGAAATAGAAAGCGATACAACTACCTCTGTACGTGGCATACAAGTAGCAACGGGAATTCCAAAAAGTACTGCACATAGAATTTTAAAACGTCACCAGTTTCATCCATATCATTACAGGCGCGTGCAGGCGTTATTACCGCGGGACTATCCACTGCGGGTCGCATTTTGCCGTGTAATGCTGCAAAAACACAGGGAAGATCCCCAATTCTTAGACAAAGTTTTATGGTCGGATGAAACAACCTGCAAGAAAGATGGCTATTTAAATCTTCACAATCTTCATAGCTGGAACAATGAAAATCCGCACCTGGTGAGAGAAGACAAATCCCAATATCAATTTAAGGTTAACCTATGGACGGGCATAATAAATGGAAAAGTGATAGGGCCCTTTGAGTTACAAGGAAACATAGATGGCAATAGCTATTTGAACTTCTTACAAAATGAGTTACCAGGATTATTAGAAGACGTGCCCTTAAGTGATTTGCAAAACATGTGGTTTCAAAACGATGGTTGCCCAGCTCACTATGCCCGCCCTGTGCGAGAGTACTTAGACCAAGAGTACCCAGGGCGTTGGATCGGGCGACTTGGTCCTATCTTATGGCCACCCCGTTCACCCGATCTAAATCCCCTGGATTTTTTCTATTGGGGTTGTCTAAAGGACAGAGTCTACTCAAAACCCATTGCAACCTTGGACGAGCTTCGCCAAAAAATAATTCAGGCTGTGGATCACATGAACAGAATCAGATATGCAAGAAAAATAAAACGTTCATTTTTAAGGCGATGTCGTGCCTGCATTACTGCCAATGGCAAACAATTCGAACATTTATTGTAATTTTAATAATATAGTAAATTCTAATCTCTCTATATCTATCTCTTTCTAACTTATGTTATCTTATGGACTACGCACATGTCTCATTCAAATTCTGAGAACTTGCAACAAAAACATTTTGGCTACATAGTAGAAGTGATTACTATCAACACTAACAATTTTCGAAGTATGGTTGTTATTTTGAAATAGTACACCTAAGTATATTTTTGTGGCTAGTTTGCCTAGAATGTTATACCATTTTAGAATTGTAGTTAGTTGCGCCAATTTTTAATACTATTTGCCACAGTAGTGTCCATACTTTTTTTTTTCACTGTGATGAGTGAAAGTGAGCTGAAAGTCAAAATCTTACATAATTTATGAAAAAAACATAGTTTTGGTTGATTTTTGTGTAAAAACTATAGATATTCTGGAATTTTTAATGGTTGTGATCGATAGTAGTACTACTTACCTTGCCAATACAAAAAAAATCACAGAATTACTTGTAAAATTGTAGCAATGGCACTTAATAATATAATAAAAGATGACGATTTTTAAAGAAATCGGTTTTTTTGTCGTAATGAAAAAAAAAATCAAGGTAGAATTTTTTTCTTTTTTGTTCTCGAGTAGTCATATGTAGGTCCATCTGCTGGTGCCGGCTTATCGTTGAATTTTGGGACACCCTGTATATACATACATACATATCATCACGCCATATCCCTTGCAGGGTAGGCAGAGAGAACAGAGTGCCAGAGAACTCTATCTCTGCATACTTCACTCGCTTCCTCAACATTCATAATTCTATATAGATAGATAGATATATATATATATATATATATATATATGTCGGAGAGAGCCATAGATAAAGCAGAAAGAGCCGTATATGAAGCAGAGATGATTGTTGTTTGCATGCATAATATTAATTGTTTACATTCTAATTACCTTCTAAATTCTTTATTTAATTTTTATTACATTTACACGTTTTTCTATAATTGAAATATCTTCTTAATCTAATAAAAGAAATGAATATTGTAATTTACGTTACGACCAATCAGAGCAGAGCACGTACCTCGAGCGAGGTCGAGGCGCCATCTCTACTTTACTTTATAGCGGCCGACGTATGGGCGACACAATTTGAATTGTAGCAACGGGTCGAGTTGGATCGTTGTTGAGAGTGTATTTGTGGTTAAAGTAAGATCGGTGCCACGAACTCGCTGCTCGGTCTTAACGGTTTATTTTTGATTTCGATATTATTGCATAGTGATAAAACGTTGTTAAAGATTAAATTAAAACGATATCTACAAACATCGATCGTTGTTTTGTGCTCGCATTTTACCCTGATGACGCCCACTAAATCTGCAACAACTAATGATTACATCAATGGAATCGACCCTTCTCCGACATATATAAGAGATTTCCACCTATGTATTGACTCATCACGATATCTCTGAAACCATAAGGCCTACAGACTTTAAATTTGGTAGAAATATTCCTTTCGCCGAGTAAAGGTCAGCTAAGAACGGATTTTACGAAATTTTACCCGTCATCCGCAAGGGGGGTTGCTGAGGTGTAAAAATCACATTTTTAAATATAGCTCCTACTTGTGTTACTATTATATAGAGGTAAACTAAGAACGGCGTCTTAAAAATTCCACCCCTAAAAGGGATAAGTGTTAACCCAAAAATTCACATTTTCTAATACCACCCCTAAAAACTTGGAATTTGGTGTGGACCATGTTTCTGCCCTGTAAAGGTCAGATGATTTTAAGAAATTCCTTCTCCGAAAGGAATTCTATGTCGCGAAAGTAAATTACACAACAGTATTGACGCAACCGAAGCGAAGCGAGGGCGGGTCGCTAGTATCATATATTCTTCTTCAAGAAGACTAGTCTTAGATGTAAGCGGCGAGCTTGATGCTGCGTTAAGACCGGATGTATTATCTCAGATGCTGGGTACATGTTGTTAATATCAATAATTATTTTATATTTTATTATTGAAATTGTATCAGTCGCAAGTAAATCATTATTATTTTGATTTTACAAAGAGGTATTTTATTTTTCTGTTAGATAGATTACCTAGCTGTGTGGTAGCGGTTACGAATACTACCATCCTTTACTTTGCTCGTGGATGCCGTAAAAGACGACTAAGAGCCTTATAACGACCTGGGTAAACTCTATATGATGCCGTTTGGTCAACAATTACATTCCTAAGGAGGGTTGACGTCTGGCGGGCGGTCGGTCATGGAACTATAGCCAATGACTTTTATAATATGTACTATGAAAGAAGAGTACATATTGTATCGATCCCAAGCGATTGGGATAAGAGTAGGAGAATGATGATATTACCAATAATACAATTTTATTTCAACTTCAACTTCTTGTTATGTATGGCTTCTATGGCGTAGCGTTGCCACGGATTTGCCATTGGCTTGTACAATTTTATTTCTGTGTTAGATAGATTACAGGTGTTAGATAGATTATAGACTACAGATGACAGGTGTAATCATAGATAATCCTTACTAATATTATAAATGTGAAAGTAACTCTGTCTGTATCACTGTCATAGCAAAACTACTGAATCGATTTAAATGAAATTTGGTACACAGATAGTCTAAAGCCTGAGAAAGGACATAGGCTACTGATTAATTAAAAAAAAAACGTTGTAAAGGGTTATCAAGGGGATGAAAGATATACAATCTTTTTTGAAAGTATTGTCATTTTCAGAACAAGAAGCATAACACTTATATTTTAGGCTATTGATTAGATATAAATAAATATGGTATTCAAAGTTTTTTAAAAAAGCAACCCTCTATATTTCTGGTTTCTTCTTTCTTTTTTTTCTTTCCTATTGCGTGGGTATTCATGACTACCTTCTGTTTTGATTAACATTAACTTGCGACTATTCCACGCGGACGAAGTCGTGGGCAGAAGCTAGTATACCTATATGTTAGAAATGATGGGTTTAATAATCATGGAATATACTTTTTTAAAAAGATATCATATAAAGTTGATGAGTTTACTGACCTCATTCACAATTGATTCAGATCGGATAAGATTTTAATTTCGAGTTTTTTATAATACATAAGAGTATTTGATATTACCTTAATTACTCGTTTTTTTACAATACCCACAGTCAAGGAGAGGTCACTCATATATTATAATATTAATATGTTATTTCATGAACTAATTGTACATAATTATGTACCTATATAGCAACTTGAGGATTCGTGCGAATACTTTGCACTGTTAGCTGAAGATTTATTACATTTATAACAATGATTCAGCAAGGGCATCCTTATGCCTTATGTAATTGCTTGTGTTGAGTCTGAGCAGTTCATAGTTGTATGCGTATACAGACCCCCATGCTCCCCATATGATGATTTTGAGAAATTAATGGAAGATATCTTACTCAAAACCTCGGCCTCGAATAAAACAGTTGCTGTTTGTGGGGATTTTAACATTAATTTATTAGACAATAATAATATAACACAAAAATTTAAAAATTTAATGAATTCTTATAACTTATATAATGCTTTCCTGGAACCTACTAGGATAACTGCTGGGAGTGCAACTTGTATAGATAATATTTTTATAAATGCTAAACTGATTAGTAAATCCATTATAAACACATTAGAATCAGATCACTGCGGACAACTTGTTGTACTTGCTAGAATTAATAGGATTCCACGAGAATGCATTACCTTTGTTCCTATTAATGTCAGCCGCTTAGAGCACTTTAGACACAATTTGAGTATGAAAGTACCACTATTGCCTTTTCATGATAACCCCAATGAATTGTATACATCCCTATTTCACATAATTGATGATGAATTTAGTAAAATATTTAAACCTAAAACTGTAACAATTGGAGTACCTGCTGGCTTTAGTGAATGGGCAACTTGTGGTATCTACAAGGGTAGACGAAGGTTATATGATCTTTATGACGAAAAGTCTTATAACCATAGTCCAGTGTTCCTAGAATATGTAAAAAAATATTCTAAAATATTCAAACGTGCCTGTTCCTCTGCTAAAGCAATTTATCTGAGAAATAAAATCAAACGATCTAGTGATGTAATTAAAATGACTTGGAACGTGATTAATAGTGAAACTGGTAGAAATACTGTACGGAAGAAGGACTTCAATTTAATTATTGATGATAAAAATATATGTGCGGACGAAGAAGTGGCAACCGAATTTGAAAAATATTTCAGTAATATTCCTTTACTGACAACTAAATCATTGATGTGTTCTCCTATTTTAGCCGAGTCACTCTTGAAACAGTGTATTGTAAAATGCGACACATCCTTTGAGTTCTCAGATGTCAGTAGGAATGATATCATAAACTCTTTTAAAAATCTTAATGTTAAGAAGACAGCTGATTTATGGGGCTTTTCTGTAAAGACAGTAAATTCTATAATTGATATTATTGCTCCCCATCTGGCATCTGTGTTTAATGGTTGTATTGCTCGAGGCGTATTTCCTGATCTCATGAAAATTAGTAGAGTGATTCCTTTGTTCAAAGCGGGCAGTATGTCTGATCTTAATAATTTTCGACCAATTTCCATACTACCCACACTTAGTAAAGTTTTTGAAAGACTTATGCTGAGTCAAATGTTACATCATTTTAAGAGACATGATATATTTCACAAACAGCAATTTGGCTTCACTAAGAATTGCTCTACTACTGATGCGGGTGTAGAATTATTAAAAAATATCTTTACAGCCTGGGAGAAATCACATGATGCTTTAGGTATATTTTGCGATTTATCCAAGGCGTTTGATTGTGTACACCATGAAATTCTTGTCAAGAAATTATACCACTATGGGATCAGGAATAAGGCTCTCGAACTTTTAACATCATATTTGTACAACAGAATTCAGAGGGTCGATGTTAATGGTGTACGATCATCTGGTTCTGTTATAAAAATGGGCGTTCCACAAGGATCCAGCCGGACTGGAGGCCTCTCCAGCCGGACTGCCCAACGGGCAATGACGTCGCGGCGGGCGTCGACGCGCCAGGCGGTGTGCTCCCTCAACGAGACCACACCGCCCTCCGCTCGCACCCCCAACATCCGCCGATACAAACCGGCGAGCATTTCCGCTTCCAGGTCCCATGGAGGGGTCCCGGCCAACAGACACGCTGCCTCCGTCGACACCGTGCGGTACCTGCGTATGGCCCTGACCGCCATGGCCCTCTGTGGTCGCCACAGAAGAGCCCTGAGTTGGACGGTCAGGGATCCCGCCCACACCGGTGCGCCGTACAGGGCCATCGACCGGATGACCCCTGGGTACAGCTGTCGGCAGGTAGCGCTCGGTCCGCCCACATTCGGCATAAGCAATGATAGGGCGGACGCCGCGCCGACGAGCCGTGGAGCGAGTCTGCGGAAATGCTCCCGGAACCACCATCGCCCGTCGAGCACCAGGCCCAAATACCTCATATGGGCCCGGATGCTGATATCAACCGAATTGACGGTGATCGAGACGCCAATGGGAGGGCCCATGCGGGGCCCATGGAACAAGAGGGCCTCCATCTTGTCCAGGGCCACCCTCAACCCCAGCGCCCCGATCCGCCTGACGATCTCCTCGGTGCCGAGAGTCGCCAGGCTTGCCGCCTCCTCCAGCGTCCCACCACGGGCTGTGACGAGCGTGTCGTCGCCGTAACATATCACGCCCAGCCCGGGCGGGAGGCTCCCCCTCAACGCCCAGTCGTAGCCGATGTTCCACAGGGTGGGTCCGAGGACCGACCCCTGCGGAACAACCGCCCATGACCCGCACGTCATGGGCGTTCGCACAACGTCCCCTACTCGGTTGGTGTAGAGGACGCTGCGCCCCTCCAAATAGTCTGCCACTAGCCGCCTCAGGTAAACTGGCACTCCGTGATATCGGAGCGCCTCCCTGACGCAGCTAAATGGCAGACTATTGAATGCGTTGGCGATGTCCAGGGACACCACCAACAGCACTCCCCCGCCGGTGACGGCCTCAGTCGCCACGGCCCTCAGGCGCAACAGAGCCGCGATCGTCGAACGACCCCTCCTAAACCCAAACTGGGCATCCGACAGATCGGGCCCCGTGCCGACGAGGTGCCGCTCGATGCGGGCAGCCAGCACCCTCTCCAATAGCTTGCCCGCATCGTCGAGCATCACGATGGGCCTGTAGGCCGAGGCCGACTCTGGAGACCGTCCCGGCTTCAGCAGGAGCACCAGCCTCCCCTCCTTCCAACACCCAGGGAACCGCCCGGACGCTAAGCACGCGTCGAACAGCCCCCTGAGGCGGAGACCCAGGCGGTCGAGGACCAGGGCCAGCACGCGGTTGGGAACACCGTCGGGCCCGGGGGCGGTGGATTTTCCGCACATGCGCGCCACCGCCGCCCCCATCTCGTGTTCCGTGATCGGCGGAACACTGTCATCGTCGGCCTCCCGGTCGGTGTCTGGCGGAGCCATGACCGGGGGCGTGTGTTCCGCCCGTCGCGGGAACAGATCCTCGACGACCCTGGTGAGGAGGCCGGGCTGGAGAGTCTCGGTGAGGGGAGGGCCCCGCGCGCGGAGCTTACTCAGCACTGCGTATACACGCGACCCGAAGATCCGCTAGCTCCCGGGACCACCAGTGGACAGCCCTCTTCGGGGGCAGACACCGCACACGGGGCATGGCCGCATCGCAAATCTGCGTCAAAGCATTGCGGATGCGGCCAGCCTCGGCGTCCACCCCGTCCAACTGGTGGGCAGAGGACAGCCACGAGTGAACGATGGCTGCCTCCGCCAGCAGGTCCCGGTCCAAACGACCCACAGCCCATCGCGGGAACGCGGAACGTCCGTCTGCCCCGTGACCCTGCTGGGCGTCGGGAGGGTCTGGGAGACCTCAATCCGGATATATCGGTGGTCCGATAGGGTCTCAACCTCCTCAGCGACGCGCCAGCTCCTCACGCGTGCGGCGACAATGGGGCTAGCGAACGACAAGTCCACTATCGACCCGCCCCGCTGACGCACGCACGTTTGCACCGAGCCCCTGTTCAACAGAGAGAGGCCCAGTGCCGCCGTCCACAATTCGACCGCCCGTCCTCGGTCGTCCGTCGCGGGGGACCCCCACGCCATGGACTTGGCGTTGAAGTCCCCCAGAACGAAGACTTGGCGCGGTGCCAGTCGCCGTAACGAGGCCTCCAAGATGGTGAGGGATGCCCCGAAATCAGTCACGTTCCTGTTAGGGGAGAGATAGTCTCCGAAAAGCGTAATCTCTCCCCATTCCGCCGCGACGTATCCGACGCCCCTGTCCCTAAGGGTCAGAGACGGCGAAGGCCACAACGTGGAGGCGACGATTGCCACAGTGCCGTCGGTGCTACCCAGCCAGTTAGGTCGGTCAGGCACCACGTACGGCTCCGCGGCTACGGCTACTCCTATCAACCACTCCGCCATGGCTTGCAGGAAAACATCCTGCGCACCGGCGCAGTGGTTGAGATTGGCTTGGAGGAGACGGATGGATTCGTGGTCCATTAACAGACCGTATCCATCGTCTCCTCCTCCGTGCTAACGGGCGATCGGGTCGCGCTCGGAGCGGGCGCAGGCCCGGTCGATGGGCCGCCCCGCCCCTTTGGGGCCGATGCCGGGGGTCTGCAGTCCCCAGAGCCCATGCGGTGCTTGGCAGGCCTATTGCCTGCCGCACACGCGGGGCAGTGGGGCACCGCAAAGCACGATGGCGCCTGGTGTCCAGCCTGACCGCAGCGGAAGCATAACCCGCTGCAGCCGAAGCAGTTACGACACGTCGGTCGGGTATGCCCGACCGCCATGCACTTATAACACCTCGCGGGCCGGGTTTCCAGCACGGTTACCCGCGCCGAACTCCAGCCCACGAGGAGCCTGCCTGAGTCGGCCAATTTCTTCACCGACTCCACCGGACATTGCACCCAGACAGCACCGACACCGCCCGGACCAGGGCGGATGGTACCAATCCGGACAGTGTCCGAGGCACATCCAGTACACGCCACAATGGCCTCCTGAACGTCCTCCACCGTCACGGATTCGTCCAAACCCGTGAGGCGCATCTCTGCGCACTTGACGGGCCTGGTGATTCGGACTCCATCCTCCGGCCCGAACAGCCCCCTCAGCTTCAAGGCCACACTATCGGCCACCTTGATGCCCTCGGCCCCAGGGAACTCGAGAATACGAGCCCCTGTCCGAGCCTTGCGGGTCCTCGCCTCAACGCCTCCGATGTCGGAGACGTCCAGCTCCCGCCGGGCGCGTCTTAGGACGGCCTCAAAGTTGAGGCCCCTCTCAGCCGCCTCAGGCAACACGGTAATAATGACCGCAGCTGTCTTCGGCGACTTGAGGCCCCTGCGCGACCTCTTTCCCCCTTTGCCGTCTCCCGTCTGGGGAGCGGCGGCCACAGCAGCACTCTTGGCCGCCGCTCTCCGCTTCTGGCCGCGTGCCTTCCTGCTGCGTTCAGCCACCTGCCAGCCCAGTTCGAGCCTGGCAGCAGCGCTGGGCGTAGCAGGCACAGTCGCGGGTGCGCTAGCCGGAGCCTGCAGTGTAGCCGCTGGCGCCGGCCACTGCCCGGCCTTGGCGGGAGCCGGCACCGTGCCGGCCTTCCTCTTGGCCCCCTTGGGCCCGCCTACGGCCGCGGCGTAGGTCACCACGCGGCCACCCTGACATGGCAGCGAGGCGGGAGCTGGCGCTTGCGGCCGCTTCGACTTGTCAGCGGCGAGCGGTGGTCGGAGGGGTGCCTCGGGCGGAAGACGATCCGCCACGGCCTGGATGCGCGCGTCCATCATCAACTCAATTTTGGAGAAGATGACGCGCATCGCCTCCTCCGGCACACCGTGCACCGCAGGCAGCGCCTCCTCCCCTTTCTTGGGCCTTCTGCGCTTCCTGGCGGCGCTCACGGCTGACGCCGCGGGCGCAACCGGCGCAGCAGGCACCACGGGCGCAGGCGGCGCCACGGACGTAGGTGGCACCACAAGCGCAGAGGACGGGCCCGCCCTCCCCGGCGCAACCCGTTTCGGCGGCGAAACCGGTGTCGGCGGCGCGGCTGGCACTAAAAGTGCGAATTGAGACCGCAGGTCAGCCATGTCCTTGGCCAACCCGCGGTTCTCCTTCCGCACCGCCGACAGCTCCGACTCAAGTTTTCGGTTGCGCTCCAGCAGGCCGGAGACCTCCCTACTGAGGCGGGCATTCGCGGCCTGCAGGGCCGCCACCTCACCTCCTTGATCGGCTTGACCCGGAACCGGCCTCGCCGCCACCGCCAACCCACGACCTCTACGCCCACGACGCGCGGTGGGGACCTTGGGAGGAGGCATGACGACGAGTCGGAGCTGCCGCCCTTATGCAGGGGGCGCTTCCGGACACTCGGGGGGAGGGCCTCTTCCCTCTCCCTGACATTTATGGCCGCCGTCAGAGCCTTCGCCGCAGGGTGCGGCTCAGACTCCTCGGCGGCCTCGGCAGCTGGGCTGCCCTTCTCCTTGCTGAACGGCCCTGTGGCATTGCCGCCCTCGTCCCGGCTTCGGCCGACTTCCTCGTCGGACGGCTCTGCGGCCTTTCCCGCCCCCGTCCGAAGACTTTTCCAAGGCCGTGTCGGCGTCGGAGCTTCTGGCGCTCTTCGACGACGGCCCTGCGGCTTTATTGCCACCCTCACTCCGCGACGGCTCTGCGGTAGATCCGCCCTCGTCACTCGACAGCTCCGTTGAGCTGCCACTCCTCGTCCCCTCCTTGGACGGCTCTGCGACATCGTCGCCCTCGTCCCGGGACACACACCCGCCGCCGCTCTCCCTCCGCGGCAGTCCTGCGGCGCTACCACCATCCGTATGCGACGGCTCTGCGGCAATTGTGCCGCCCTCGTCGCTGGGAACGCTGGTCTCACGGCGTGTCGTGGCCTCCAGCGCCTCCCTCTCCTTCTTAAGGCGGTTGGCGCGCCGTTTAGCGCGCTCGCCAAGCGGAGTTAGCATCCGCCTGCTCTTCGGCGTCGTTTGTGTCAGTTTTGCTTTGGCTTGACAATCAAAGCTGTACCTAACAAAGTATATTTCCTTATGACGAGAAATGTAATAAATAAGAAAAAAAATATGCAAGGCGATGAGAAAAGACAATGTGTTGTGTTTGAGCAGTTTATACTGTTGTGAAGATCATTTTAACGTAAGTAAACAAAGTACATAAAAGAATCATTTTTCCTTAATTACATGCACATACTTTTTTTGTTAACAAAATTCGACGTACACTACCTAGTTTACGTAAAGTTCTTAAAGATATATTCTCAATATGTAATAGGTACATGGGTCTAAAAGTAATATATGTTTAGTCATCTATGATACCTATGAATGAAAACATGTAACTTATTAGAGTAAGAGAAAAGTTTGAAATTATTTATTATTCATTTTTCTATTGGGTTACAGATACAGAGAATTATATGCAATACAAAATAATGGCATTAGAACAGGGACAAAAGTGACGTTTGCTAAGTCTCTCATTCACAAGGATTAATACTTGAACACAGAAAACTAATAACTAATGAAATAACTGGGTAACGATAGAAAATAATCACTATAGAAACGCCTTGATACCAGAAGACTCGAATGTACGATGACGTCACGTCAAGCCGACAAATTTCTAAAACGCAACGCGATTGGTTGTTCTAGAACAACCAATCGCGTTGCGTTTTAGAAATTTGGGAGCGAATTTAAAAAAAGCCGATTTTTGATAATTAAATTTCACTATTAAATAATGATGAATTTCAAAAATAATTGTATAGGTATGTTTTTTAAGCAATAAAGATTACAAAAAAAAATATTTTGTTCATTTTGGAGTCACATGCATATTCCATATTAGCACGCTGAAGTGGCAATGGGCAAGCCACATCGCTCGAAGAACCGACAACCGCTGGGGAAGAAAGGTTCTAGAGTGGCGACCACGTACCGGACGACGCAGTGTAAGACGCCCCCTCACTAGGTGGACAGACGACCTTGTGAAGGTTGCTGGGCGTCGTTGGATGTAGGTGGCACAGAACCGCACTCTGTGACGTAACACGAGGGAGGCCTACGTCCAGCAGTGGACGGGAATAGGCTGACATGATGATGATGATGAAAATTGGAAGCATTTCTTCAGATGGTGGTGCTCAATGTACTTGTTGGCATGGTCGGTCAGTATGGTTTTCTCTGTTCGCATTGTCACTGTTGATTTTGTTCATCTCTTCCCTCTTGCAGTTGCGTGAGTTACAAATTGTTTATCTTTTCTTTCAGACATATTCATATGATTTATTTATCTTTTATTTCTTATAATTATTCACTTCACTGTTTCGCATGATTGCTGGTTTAATCGATCGACGGTTCTCTTGCATCTTGCTGGCATTGTTTACAAATAAATACAATAAATTTTGATGTGATATTGTCAAAATGAGTGACGCAACACTTCAGGTAATTGAAATTATTTGGGCAAACTAGGAAAAATGAATTGACTTTATTGACGACTAAAATGTTAATCTACTAATTTTTTAAACATTTTACTTTTACATTGGCGAAGTTGTGGTTAATCACTAAAAGAAGCCATTCATTAACAAGAAGAAGAAATTATTTGGATATTTTTCTCATACAAATATTAAATATTTCCGTGTGGTGACGGAGTAAGAATTCATCACCCCATATCTTACCCGTGGGTGATCCTACGAGACGACTAAGGGATATTAAACACATATAACATCTATGCCAGGCAAGGAAAACTCGAAACAAAACCCTATACCAGCGTGGTATAGTAGGTCAATTTCCCTCCCATTATGGAGGAGGCTCGAGACCAACAGTGGGACATATATGGGCTGAGATGAGATGATGAGATGATTACATTTTAAAATTGCTATTTAACTGGCAGGTGATGTTGAGAAATTGAAAATATTTATCAACTTATTCTCATATTGCAGGACACATCCGGTACGCGCCGTAATGGCCTCCCGGACGTCATCCACCGTCACGGAAAAAATCAACGTTTGAATAATCTCAGATGTTTATTTTCTGCGAATGTGGTACTAGTTCCGTGTGGTGACGCGGTATAAATACAATTGCAGCACCCCCCTATATTGCTGGTATTATCTACCTAATTATAATCATATTTAACTTATGAACTGAGATACATACATACATATCATCACGCCATATCCCTTGCAGGGTAGGCAGAGAGAACAGAGTGCCAGAGAACTCTATCTTTGCATACTTCACTCGCTTCCTCAACATTCATAATTCTCTTCATACACGCTCGCCGGTTTCGGAGACTCTTGACTCCACCTTCCTTCAGTACATGACCGATCTGGTCTAGGTAGGTTAGTCTCGGTCTCCCTCGGTACCTACATCCTTCCACTTTCGCATTGTATATCTTCTTAACCAGGCGTTCGTTCGGCATTCTTTCCACATGTCCGAACCATCGGAGCATTCCCTTTCGCATCTTTACACCAATACTCTCTTTCATACCTACTCGCTCTCTTACGTCGTCGTTACGAATGCGGTCGGTCAGCCTAACTCCACAGATTTTCCGCAGAGATCGCATTTCGACCGCATTAATTTTACTTTCATACTCTTTTCTGCATACCCAACTCTCGCTTCCATACAGTAATGTTGGGACAAGCACTGCGTTATGTATTGCTACACGTGCCTTCTGGCTGAGGTGGTGGCTGCCGAGAAGTTGCCCCAACGCTCCGTTCACTCTATTTCCCGCATTCATTCTTCGCTCTATATCAGTGGTGTACCTTCCATCTCGGCTAAATCCACATCCAAGATATACAAATTCATCCACTTGCTCTAGTACATCATTACCTATTGTTACTCTTACATCTGTTCTTATTTGTTCTATACTCTTACATCTGTTACTCTTACATCTGTCTTACATAATGATGATAATTAACCCTGCGCCAGTTTTTACGACCCCTACAAACAAGTAAAAGGTGACGGCATATAGTATTTTTATACTTATCACCATGATTTATAAGACTAAATAACAACATACCACAAAAATTAATAAATAGGATTAACTGCGAATAGTAATTTTTAGGTAATTAATAAAAATGCCATTGATTATTCCACTTAAGCAACACATCAAAAATACCTATTCCACGATTTAATCATAGATATGTTCATTGACCTATTATCAATATTATGTAGATCAAGTCAAAGCACTAGACACTCAGTTTCCTCTATACATAATGTTAGCTCCTGATTAGTTACGATGCACAAAATACATAAGTAGAACATAGTTTAATTATCTATTTTGCGTTGAATACATAATATTATAAAATATCAATATAATAAAAATCAAGATTATTTATATTTATTATATTTATTAAAAAAAATATCAAGATTATTTCTCGTGTCACGACATTTGATATCAAAGTCTGCCGAAACGGCACTATCGATTTTAATGATTTTTTATTCCTTACTTAGTAGGTTTCCTTTATTTTTGCGGCGGGCTATGGTCTGTCACACCCCGCTAAATCCGTTTGAGGCAACAGTTGAAACGGCGCGCGACCCCATAAACCCGCAGTATGAGATAAATATTTTCAATTTCTCAACATCACCTGCCAGTTTAATAGCAATTTTAAAATGTAATCATCTCATCATCTCATCTCAGCCCATATATGTCCCACTGTTGGTCTCGAGCCTCCTCCATAATGGGAGGGAAATTGACCTACTATACCACGCTGGTATAGGGTTTTGTTTCGAGTTTTCCTTCTCTTGCATAGATGTTATATGTGTTTAATATCCCTTAGTCGTCTAGTAGGATCACCCACGGGTAAGATATGGGGTGGTGAATTCTTACTCCGTCACCGCACGGAAATATTTAATATTTGTATACAACTAGGTAGTGTTGCCCAAATGCAAGAACAAGACGAGACTTAGCCAGTCTTCGTCTTGGTCTTGCGCCAATACACCTGGTCTTGGTCTTGGTCTTGCGCTCCCAGTCTTGGTCTTGGTCTTGCAGCAAGTCTTGCAATTACCTATTAGTCTATTACTATTTATTAAAGTTTACTTTAAATCTTAGAAAAACGTATTAGAATTGAAACATTGTGAGCTTGAATTAACATAGCCATAGTAAAGATCAAGCAGATTAATAAATAACTGAGGATTTGATAAGAAATTCGAAAAATCAACTGACCTATATGTCGTTTTCCATGGAAGTAACTGTTTCTTAATAAACATTTATGATTTATAAGCTTACATTTGCTAAAACATGTGAAAAACAAATTAATTACAATAACTTGACTGTATTTTAAAGAACAATATCTGTCTAGAAAGAGATTGAACCCTCAACTTATATGAAATTTAATAAAAGAGTTTTACGATTTATCATTTATTTCAATAAAAAATAAAATACAACACAAATCAAACATAACAGTACACAACAGCTTTATCATTAGGTTATGTTACTTTATATCAATTCTTTTGACCAAGAATTAATACAAAGTAACCATCTGGCTGACTCATCACTTAACCTATTTCTATGTTTTCTAATTACTAATGATGCTTTAGAAAATAATCTCTCAGCAGGTACTGAAGTTGCAGGTATTGAGAGAAAATCACGGGCCATCTTCGATAAAGTCGGATACTCTGTCTCATGCGTCCTCCACCAATCTAAAATGTCTTCCGAGCTGACAGTTCTTGGTTTTCTCAGGTACTCCTCCAACTCGTCTATCACTAAGCCTTAAAGACAAGATCCAGATGACGTCGAGGGACATTCATAGAGTTTATCAAAGTCTATTACGTCTTCATCTTCATCACATACTTTATTTTCTTTTTTTGGTAATTCCAGAGATTTGTTCAGTGAGTGTAGACTTTTATATTCTTCATAAAGTTCATTGAACTTGCGCAGACTTTCTGTTTTAAGTTGCTTCCCCTACATTGTCAGGTCAAAAGTCTGAGCCTTATGCCTTGGGTCTAAAATTAAAGAAGTACAATAAATCCTGTTGCTCTTCTTATAATGTTTAAGCATTTTGTCTCGAGCTGCTTGGAAAGCTAGAATGAGCCTTTCATCCACTTGAGATCGATTAGGTTTCTCATCTAACTGTTTTACCATGGATTCAATTTTATCTAGCAAGAGATTGAATGATACAATGACTAGCGGTAATGTAACATATTTGTCTCCACCAAGTTTTGTACTTAAAAGTTTAAAGTTTATTAGAAATTTATGTAATTTTTCGAGTACCTGCCATTCACTAGCTGTGATTTGAAAATTAATTCAATTCGGTGACAGAACTGCACAATATGTTAATGCCCGCTCTCACTTTTAAACCAAATCCAATCATATCATGTGTGGAATTCCATCTCGTTGGACAGTCAAGAATGGCATTTAGATTTGATGGCACGCCAGCTGCTTCACAAGCAGACTGAAACTTCTTCTTCACTATCTCACTTCTTTTTATTTTACTGGAAATACTGCGTAACTTTGTTACAGATGTACGCGAGTCAGCAATATTTGGTGCATATTCTTCATCTTCCTCATCCTCAGTTTCGTCTGCATAGTCTTCATACTGCTGATCTTGCGCGTTAGTGTCAGACTCATAGTGTAATGCTAAGGTCTTTAATAAATCTTGTACACCAAGGTTTAAAATGTGAGCAAAGCACCGGAAATGTTGATTGTCTGAATCAAAGTGTGGCGGCAGCTGTTTGCCCAGTTGGGGTCACAGGGCGGACCGGGCTCCCGCATATCCGCGGTGGGCTGTGGGGCGTCTAGATAGGGACCTACTGGCGGAGGCGGCCATCGTGAACACGTGGCTGTCCTCACCACCCCCAGCGGACGGAGTGGACGCTGAGGCTGTCCGCATCCACAGTGCGTTAACGCAGGTCTGCGATGCGGCCATGCCCAGGGTGCGGCGTCTACCTCCGAGGCAGGGGGTCTACTGGTGGTCCCCAACACTAGCGGACCTTCGTGCGGCGTGCATTAGTGCCCGAAGGACTTACACCCGCAATCGGCGGCGTCGCCGCGATGTTGAGCGGGAGGGCCAGCTGTACGAGGCGTACCGCAGTGCGCGTACCGCCTTTCGGCTGGCCATCCGGTCCGCCAAGGACGCAAGTTGGCAGGAGATGCTGGACGGTCTCGACCGTGACCCCTGGGGTCGCCCGTACCGCGCGTCGCTGAATAAGCTTCGCGCGCAGGGCCCCCCCCTCACCGAGACCCTCCAGCCCGACCTCCTTCGTAGAGTGGTCGAGGAGCTGTTCCCGCGGCAGTCGGAGCACACGCCCCCGGTCATGGCTTCGCCAGATCACGACCGGGAGGCCGTCGAGAGTGTTCCGCCTGTGACGGAGTCGGAAGTAGGGGCAGCCGTGGCGAAGATTCGTTCCGCCACCACGGCCCCCGGCCCGGACGGAATCCCAGTCCGGGTGTTGACGTTGCTCCTCGAGCATCTCGAACCTCGCCTCAGGCGACTGTTCAACGCCTGTCTGACGTCTGGACAGTTCCCTGAGTGCTGGAAGGAAGGGAGGTTGGTTCTCCTGCCAAAGCCGGGACGGCCCCCGGATTCGCCGTCGGCCTACAGGCCCATTGTGCTTCTGGACGATGTGGGTAAGCTGCTGGAGCGTGTCCTCGCTGCCCGCATCGTCCAGCACCTGGAGGAGGTGGGGCCCGATCTGTCGGACGCTCAATTTGGGTTTCGGAGGGGGCGTTCGACCATCGGGGCCCTGCTACGCCTGAGGCAGACGGCCGCGGAGGCTGTCGCTGGCAAAGGAGTGTTGTTGGCGGTGTCGTTGGACATCGCCAACGCCTTCAATAGTCTGCCATTCAGCTGCATCAGGGAGGCGCTCCGGTTCCATGGAGTGCCCCTGTACCTCAGGCGGCTGGTGGCAGACTATTTGGAGGGGCGCAGTGTTCTCTACGCGAGCCCCGCAGGGGGCATTGTGCGGACGCCCATGTCGTGCGGTGTTCCGCAGGGGTCGGTTCTGGGGCCGACTCTGTGGGACATCGGGTACGACTGGGCGTTGAGAGGGAGTCTCCCCCCCGGGCTGAGCGTTATTTGCTATGCTGACGACACGCTCGTCACAGCCCGGGGCAGGACATTCGAAGAGGCGGCGAGCCTGGCCACTCTCGGCACCGAGGAGATGGTCAGGCGAATCGAGGCGCTGGGGCTCAGGGTGGCCCTAAACAAGACGGAGGCCCTACTATTCCATGGGCCCCGTGTGAGGCTGCCCATCGGCGCCTCGTTAGTCGTCAACTCCATCCACATCAGTATCCAGGCCCATATGAGGTACTTGGGTCTGGTGCTCGACGGGCGATGGTGGTTCCGGGAGCATTTTCGCCAAATTGCTCCCCGGCTGGTCGGCGCGGCGTCCGCCCTTTCTCGGCTCATGCCGAATGTGGGTGGACCCAGTTTCGAGGGCTGACGGCTGTACGCGGGGGGTGATCCGCTCAATGGCCATGTACGGCGCACCCGTGTGGGCGAGGGCTCTGAACGCCCAGCTCAGGGCGGTGCTGTGGAGGCCACAGCGAGCCATGGTTGTCAGAGCCATTCGCGGGTACCGCACGGTGTCGACAGAGGCGGCGTGCCTATTGGCCGGGACACCCCCGTGGGACCTAGAGGCGGAGATGCTCTCCGACCTCTACCGGCGGGTTACCTCAGTGCGCGACGAAGGTGGCTCCCCATCGTTGAGCGAGATAGCCACCTGGCGCGAGGACGCCCGCCGAGACGTCATCGCCCGTTGGGTTACGCGGCTGGAGAGGCCAAGACACGGTGTCGTTACCGTCGAGGCCCTCCGGCCCGTACTGATGGAATGGATGGAGCGGCGGCACGGAGTCCTCTCCTTTCGGCTGGTGCAGGTATTGTCGGGGCACGGGTGTTTCGGTTTGTACCTGCACACGGTCGCGTATAGGGAGTGGACTCCGGCCTGCCACCATTGCAGCAGTGACGAGGACACGGCGAGACACACACTGGAGGTGTGTCCGAGTTGGGACGGGCAGCGCCGTGACCTCGTCGCTGTTATCGGTGCCGACCTGACGCTGCCGGCTGTCGCGAGGGCGATGGTCGACAGCGTCAGGAACTGGGACGCGGTCGCCGCCTTCTGCGAGGCTGTCATCTCGCAGAAGGAGACGGCGGAACGAGTCCGGGAGGATTCTCGTGACCCGGGCCGCCGTCAGCGGCCGGGGCGGCGCAGGCGCGAATACCTGCGCCTGATGCCGCCCTAACCGAGGCTTCGGGTGATCGGACCGGGGAATTGTCCGGTCACCCGACGTGAGGCCACCGCGTGAGGACGACGCCTTGAAGGCGAAAGCTGTCGGGGCGTCGACAGGAGAGGAGCCCGAGAGGGCATACCGCCGAGCGGGCCACCGAAGACAAAAATCGGGTACCGGTGGCCCGCTCGCACGGCGAAGAGAGGTGCTTGCAGGGTGGGTCAATGGGGTTGCGCGCCGCCTCTTCCGTCACCCCGGACCGACTTGGCGGGGTGCGACGTCCATGGCCCACCGCAAAAAAAAAAAAAAAAAAAAAAAAAAAAAAAAAAAAAAAAAAAAGCTGTTTGCCCAGTTCATACATAAATTTGGTATTTGCAGTTGCGTTGTCGACCGTGAAACCTTGTATTTTATCAATTATGTCATATTCCAATAAACATTCATGGAAAATCGTTGCAATATCTTCCCCAGTATGTCGACCGCGTGATGGTATAAAATCAAGAACTACAGATCGATACTTCCATTCGTTGTCTATATAATGCATAGTAACCCCGTAGTAACTCCTACCAGCAATTGACGTCCACCCATCAATAGTAAACGACATTTTAGATGATAATTGTTGAAGTCGTTCCTTGAGATTCAATTGGAGCTCTTCAAATCGCTCTTTGACTTTCCTTCTAAGTGTAGACCTTTTAGGAAACACCATATTAGGGCAAATACGTCGAAAATATACTTGTGTAGCTTCGTCATCGAAAAATGAGAAGGGAAAATATTTTTTCACCACCCAATCAACTGTAGCTGTCGTGATGTTGTCACTGCTGTTTTCCGACTGAAATAAAACAATAAATCTTGTGTTATTATTTAAAACATACTAGGTTTGAGCGTTTAGGAGGAGGAGGTTTGTTGTTGTTAAATCGAGAAAATCGTTAAATTGACATTTGTTATATTACCAAAATAAAGTACTTAGTTGTTACTGGCCGATTATGAAAACAAATGAAAATATGTGTGTTTATAAAAAATATTTAAGACGATAATTACATACTTAATATGTCGCACCCCTAGATGAAAACACCACTAACTCAAAAATACTTACGTAAGTTAATGGCGTTTTTGAAAGTATCGCATGAATAGCTACGCGGAGTTAAAATTCCCGTAGCGACAACTTCGACCATTGTTAAAAAAATATTCTTACCTGTCCACTTCTTCCAGCGGTTACTAAAAAGCTTGTGATATCTCCACTTAATTTTGGTTTAACAGGAAGAAATATTTGTGATTCCTTTTTGTGGAAAGATATTAGATGTTTCCTTAAGCCTGAAGTGTTTCTGTTTTTCATTTTTATTTCAATCTTTTTATGTTGGCACAATTTACACAAGGCAGTTTGGGATGCATGAATTATTTCGAAAAACTCCTCAAATTTGCTTTTGGGTCTTTTAGATCTGTGACTCAAACTCTCGTTACTCGGACTAGAATAATTTGAATCTTCGTCACTCATATTAAATTGTACACGTGATACGTTTTTAGAAAACAACAAGAATTAGTAAAAACAATTATTAAGTTAGACTCGAAGCACAGCTCAATTGGAAATGACTGGAATTAAAATAATTCCTTTATTTATAGTACGTTTCCTTGCTTTCTACCGCGCCGCCTCGCCACGTGCCGGCTCTATTAAAAGGATGCCGCCGCAAATCAAACGATGCCGCGTGCGGCGTACAAACACAGATTATTACCTACTTGTACAGACGCGACGCGTGAATAAAATATATGTAAATAATTAGTGCCAATCACTATTCTTTACATATAAGTGAATGTTTTGGCGTACATCTATACTTATCTATACTAATATTATAAAGCTGAAGAGTTTGTTTGTATGTTTGATGACAGAAGTTTTAAAATAAATAAATAAATCCTGAACGTCACTATACCTCTAAAGTTACTATTCCTCGTGGACGAAGTCGCGGGCACTGCTAGTAAATACTTACTCTCATCATCTCTCTCAGAGATATTCGGGCTGGTAAGCAATACAAAACTCTTATCGCAGGCTTTTTATTTTATTAGTAGGTAAGTACCTACGCTTTTTATATTATTTTATTAGTTTTGTAGAATTTTTTTACACGTTTCAAGTATATTTAAAAGTGGCTATAATATTTATCAAACGGGTGATATTTGAACACTTTTTTGCTATTTTTTCTTGTAAAAACTTAAGAAATATAATGACTAAATGTACAATAATAGTACCTAAGTAATTAGTTTAAAACCATATAATCAATATTATAATATATACTTACTAGAATAAATTATTATGACATCTACTACCTATCCTTAACATTTTTTCCTATCATAATACTACTTGCGTGATCAGTATAATGTATTCATTTTCATTCTAAGCACTCTGAAACTTATTTATTCTTTGGAACACCTGTAGGTACTCTTAAAATTCGAAATTATTTTGCATGAGTATACCTACGCCCTGTGGCGGCAATCAAATAGTGTCAACTGTTGTGATTTCGGCGCGGCGGCAACGATTGTTGTATATGATTTCAAAAGAAGCCGCCGGCGCGTGTATCATAACCATATACTTCCGAAAAGCGGCAAATTTCTTTGAGAAGTAAGTACAAAACCTTTGATGCCGCATTATCAAAGTGCCGATGGTTAAAACATAACTATGCATGCACTCAGTTTGATTTTAATGGATATTTTTTTATTCGCTATGTCGGTATGTTTATGGTATTAGTCGTAATGCGCATAGGTCCAGTTTTTCATATTCTTTGATACAGTTTTTTGCGTCTCATAGAATTCCTAAGCGTACCTATACACCGAACTGTTACACCTAACTACTCCGTGAAATAGCGCTAAGTCCTAGCTGCAAGACGCAAGAGTCTTGCAGGCTTAGTCTTGTTCTTGCTCAAGTCTTGCACGGTCAGTCTTGGTCTTGGTCTTGCTAAAAATACGCAGTCTTGTTCTTGGTCTTGCAAAAACGCAAGAACAAGACCAAGACTGCAATACCAAGACTGAATTTGGGCAACACTAACATTAAACGGTTTTGTACTTACTTCTCAAAGAAATTTGCCGCTTTTCGGAAGTATATGGTTATGATAGGGAGGATATATATGGTTATGATATATGAAATTAAACTTTAACTGTCAGCTCGGAAGACATTTTAGATTGGTGGAGGACGCATGAGACAGAGTATCCGACTTTATCGAAGATGGCCCGTGATTTTCTCTCAATACCTGCAACTTTAGTACCTGCTGAGAGATTATTTTCTAAAGCATCATTAGTAATTAGAAAACATAGAAATAGGTTAAGTGATGAGTCAGCCAGATGGTTACTTTGTATTAATTCTTGGTCAAAAGAATTGATATAAAGTAACATAACCTAATGATAAAGCTGTTGTGTACTGTTATGTTTGATTTGTGTTGTATTTTATTTTTTATTGAAATAAATGATAAATCGTAAAACTCTTTTATTAAATTTCATATAAGTTGAGGGTTCAATCTCTTTCTAGACAGATATTGTTCTTTAAAATACAGTCAAGTTATTGTAATTAATTTGTTTTTTACATGTTTTAGCAAATGTAAGCTTTATAAATCATAAATGTTTATTAAGAAACAGTTACTTCCATGGAAAACGACATATAGGTCAGTTGATTTTTCGAATTTCTTATCAAATCCTCAGTTATTTATTAATCTGCTTGATCTTTACTATGGCTATGTTAATTCAAGCTCACAATGTTTCAATTCTAATACGTTTTTCTAAGATTTAAAGTAAACTTTAATAAATAGTAATAGAGTAATAGGTAATTGCAAGACTTGCAAGACTCTTGCTGCAAGACCAAGACCAAGACCAAGACTGGGAGCGCAAGACCAAGACCAAGACCAGGTGTATTGGCGCAAGACCAAGACCAAGACTGGCTAAGTCTCATCTTGTTCTTGCATTTGGGCAACACTACTTAATGTGCATTGTATGTATAATATTCATTCATTTTCATCATTCTTCTGCTCTTATCCCAATTACTTGGGGTCGATGCAATATGTAAACATAGATATTGGAATAGTTATTGGCAATAGTCTTCAGTCAGTCAGTCAACCAGCCTGCCTGGCATCAACTCTACTTGGGAATGTAATTGCTGTCCAAAAGGCATCAGGTGAAATTGGCCCAGGTCGATATAAAGCCGGTCGTCATCTTCTGCGAGGCAGTCCTCTCGTAGAAAAAGGCGGCGGAACGAGTCCAGGAGGATTTCCTCCACGCTTACTTGCGCCTGAAGCTGCCCTAGCCGAGGCATCGGGTGTACGGACCGGTGATTAGTCCGGGCGGCCGAAATGAGGTCACCGCGTGGGGTATCGATTCGAAAGAAACTCGTGAAGGTAAACCGCCAGCGAGGCAGCGAAGACCTAGATCGATTTCCGGTGGCCCGCCCTCTCGGCGAAGAGAGGGGTGGGTCTATGGGGTCTCGCGCCGCCTCTTCTGTCACCGCGTATCTGGCAGGGCGTGATCAGACTATAGCTCGTGGCCAAAAAAGGCGATGTAAAGCATTTAGTCGTCTTTCACGACATCTACGAGCAAAGTGAGGGTTGGTAGTATTCGTAGCCGCTACCACACAGGATTGTATGTATTATATATGTGTACATCATCATTACCATCATCATCACAGTCCATAAATCTCCCACTGTTGGGTTCGGGCCTCCTACGTAATAGAAGGGGAATCAACCTACTATACCGCGCTGGTCAGACTTGTTGGTATAGGGTTTTGTTTCGAGTTTTACTTCTCTCGCATAAATGTTATATGTGTTTTTATATCCCTTAGTCGTCTCGTACGATCACCCACGGGTAGGATATGGGGTGGTGAATAGTATTCTTACTCCGTCACCACACGGAAAGTGTAATATATCGCACCCCCGGTGCGACACTGTCACTTTTGCAAAAAATGTAAAAATGAGTTAAATATCCAAAAATGATCCTTAAGCACCCCTTTACTTGGTGGGATAACGTTACTTTTGTAGTACGCATAGTTTCCGTATGAGGCCGTGAGTGTCATTGCCGTTTTGGCGCGAATCACGCGTCGCCGGGAGCAGTATAACTACAGTTATAATTTTTCGTTAGAGCTGCAACGTCACTTTTGACGGGGTTGGAAGGCTTAAATAATGGTATATTATATATTTTTTACAATATAGAGAGATTAATATTTATCCAAAAGTAAAGTTAAAAGTTGACGTTGTAGTATAAGATGTTCATCTCGTCTATGTATTCTTAAATCATTGTTTTGTGAGGTGTCAAAGTTTTAAATGCTTCTCCTGAAAAAATACATTTTTGCATAAGTGACAGTGTCGCACTGGGGGGTGCGATATGTGTACATAATCCGATATTGACTACACAATTGATGACTGTCTATGGAAAGACCATTAGTGCCCACTGTCAGTGTATTCTGGAGCTAATACTTATTAAACATGTATCCAATCACTTTGATAAAAATAGGACATTAAAAAAAAAGCGAGCCCGCTGAGTTTCTTGCCGGATCTTTTCAGTTTGTGGCCAATTTCCGGTCCGGTGGTAGATTAATTTAAAAACAAGTTTTAAAATTGACAATATGTAAGTGCCCTTATGCATAATGAATGGTTTATATATATTATGCATAATAAATGATTAGATTTGATTTCTTTAAAAATAATAATAAAAAGTATTTCAAACATTATTACGTTAATTTCAAAAAAACTTTAATAATATATACTTTTACGGATTCTATCGCGTTTATATTTGATTTTTAATTTCCCGACGTTTCGTACACTTTACAATGATCATGGTCACGGGAGGACTGAGGTGTCTTACGTCCAATATGTCATTGTTATTACAGAAATTTATATCTACCCTATAAGATATTAAATTTTGACCCACATTTTTAATACAAAATTAATACAAATTCAATGCCAGTACAAAAAGAGAATGATTCTATATATAAAATTTATGTTGTTTATGATTTGTTATTATTATTAAATGCTTTAATAATTAATTTTTGTAATAACAATGACATGATGGACGTAAGACACCTCAGTCCTCCCGTGACCATGATCACTGAAAAGTGTTCAAAACGTCGGGAAATTAAAAATCAAATACAAACGCGATAGAATCCATAAAAGTAGTTTTATTTCAAATGTGTAATACTCGCGTAAACATTAGAAGTCATTATAATATATACTTATCACATTGAAGTTGACCTTAACATTGTTAAAAATCGATAACATATTAATTTAAAATTCTCTCTCATATACATGATTTATATATAATATTTTTCGTTTGTCTGTCCATTTCTTACTTTATTATTCAATTACTAATTAATATACGAATTTAAATTATATTTTTTTACGTAAATTTACATAAAGGCTTTCATTAACGGTAGCTAAGATCACAGGCGGAAGAATCAGGGATTGTTCGTTGCCCGCAATAAGATTTAACTCGAAGGTGCAATATATCATAGAGTGAGCTAGGATCTATTAGCCTATCAACGTTCATTGATGGAAATATAGAATATATTTACGCAAGGGAATAATCGCCGTAATCGCCACGATTAGTACATTGGCGATAATCATCATTCTCCTACTCTTATCCCAATTACTTGCGTTCGATACAATATGTACTCTACTTTCATAGTACATATTGTAAAAGTTATTGGCAATAGTTTTATGACCAGCCACCTGTCAGACGTCAACCCTCCTTGGAAATGTAATTGTTGACCAAATGGCACCAGATGGAGTTGGCCCAGGTCGTTATAAGGCTCTTAGTCATCTTTTACGACATCCACGAGCAAAGTAGGGGTTGGTAGTATTTGTAGCCGCTACCACACAGCATGTACTTTGGCGATAAATACTATTATAGTTTGCCCAAGAAAGTGCCACTGCTCATTTTCCTGGTGTTTCCATGGTATGTTTTTATGACCGCCATGGAAAGGTATATACATGGTATCCATACCAGTCATCGCACAAGAGCTGTAGCTGGAATAGCAAGTGATAAATAAAAATATTTATCCTATCAGCTCACTTATATTTCACTAATGGCCAATCCTTTATTATGCTCTGGAATTTGGCCTACTAACTCAAGCTGGTTAGATAGGTTAGAGTAGGATTTCAATTCAAGTTTTCTTTCTATTACTCTAATCTTATTTGATTATATCTTAGTTGTTGCCTGGATTTAACTTATCTGATACCATCTGTTTTACGTGTGGTGACGGAGTAAGAATACTATTCACCACCCCATATCTTGCCCGTGGATGATCATACGAGACGACTAAGGGATATAAAACGCATATAACATCTATGCGAGAGAAGGAAAATTCGAAACAAAAACCTATACCAACACGTCTGACCAGCGCGGCATAGTAGGTTAATTTCCCTCCCATTACGGAGGAGGCCTGAGCCTAACAGTGGGACATTTATGGGCTATGATGATGATGATGATACCATCTGGTCAACAAGTACATTTCCAAAGAGGATTGGCATCAGGTAGGCCGGTCATAAAACTATAGCCCATTTTGTGCAATATGTTACGATGGAAGAGGATATCCTCTATAATAGTTACATATACTATATTGTGTTAGAGATATATAGTATATTGCGTTGACCCCAAGTAATTGGGATAAGAGTTAGTAGTTGGTGATGATGATCTTAATATTGTTGTAAAGATGCGAAAGGGAATGCTCCGATGGTTCGGATATGTGGAAAGAATGCCGAACGAACGTCTGGTTAAGAAGATATCCAATGCGAAAGTGGAAGGATGTAAGTACCGGGGGAGACCGAGACTAACTTACCTAGACCAGATTAGTCACACGTACTGAAGGAAGGTGGAGTCAAGAGTCTCCTAAACCGGCGTGTGTGTATGAAGAGAATTATGAATGATGAGGGAGCGAGTGAAGTATGCAAGGATAGAGTTCTCTGGTACTCTGTTCTCTCTGCCCACCCTATAAAGGATATGGCGTGATAATATGTATGTGTGACCTTAATAGCAGTTGCTTATTCTCTATAATAATTTATCTTCGATTGCTTGTCCTTTATAGAGATTACTACGGTCATTTAAAAGATATGATGGATTTGAATGTTGAAGGTCCGTTAATTTTATTTAAATACGGCATGGTGTGCTATGATAAATATCTTTCTGTTGCGAACGTCCACAATGATTGAACTATAATAGAATGCTAGATCACACACAAAGAATTATTGTACGAGCGATTGGAATTTTGATCAGCCACCATTTATACAATCAAGGTCTCCGTATTCAAACCCTAAATGTATATATACGTATGTCTCATAATTGATTATATGAAGTCAACTAGAGAAACTCTCTAGTTGACTTCTGCATGAAATGAAGTGCATCGAAATTACTAATTTAATAAACCATTTTGAAGATCATTTTTCTCTTTAATGAAGAATAGTGAGAAAATGTGTTAAAATTAATATTTTAATTATTAGATTAAAATTTAAACTTTACATATTGATATGCTCTTTGGTGATAGTTTTATTTTGTCAGTAAATCATTAAATTAAGTAGCACAGCACAAATATATGTACATGGAAGAAATATGTGATTTTTTATCTGTTTTACGGGTCCATATGTAGTCATATCGACCTATTTTTTTTTGGTGGCGGCTTATGGAGTTGTCTCATCCCGTTAAATCCATCCAGAGCGACAGAAGAAACGACATGCGACCCCAAGTACCTATGTACGCCGTGTCAGCGGGCCACTGGAATTCGGTCTTTGTCTTCGGTGGCCCGCCAGTTTTTTTTTGCGGCTATGGACGTGGTCGCGCCCCGCCAAATAGGTCCGGGGCGACGCGAAGAGGCGGCGCGCAACCCCATAGACCCACTGTTAGTTTCATGCAATTATAAAATATATTTTCTTCACAAATAGTGTTAGATCTATGAAAGAATAATATTTCACTACAATTCTCTCTCTCTTTTAAGATGATAAAGGATCGTAGAAGGTAAATAAGATATATAAATAAATAAGTAATTTATACCTCTGCGAGAGAAGAAAACCTCGAAAAGATACTGAAGATAGCTTTTCATATTAAATGATAATATAACATTGAATCCTACTTTGTATCGTTTGACTCATGGTCGGTGATAAATTTTTACTTTGATTTAAGTGAATCAAAGCCATTTACATTGATTAAGAATTTAAAGAATCATCACCTATAAATATTTTATTAGTAAACATTGCGTGTATAAATAAAAGGGTTAAAATGATACTATTATATATAAGTTATAATTATATTATATAATTTTTATTATATATTAAAAAAAAATCAGTACGTAGTAATTATAATAATGTGCCCCAATTTACGAAAAATAATGAAATTTAAATTCTGTCATTGTTTGTGATAATAATAAAGCTATTACAACTTAATGCCAAATAACATATAATGTATTAAAATATATATTCGTTTAATGGCTGTATTGTAAATGTTTATTCACAATTCACTTATAGCAACTCCAATTTTATTAAAACACAATAATTTTCTAACTTTCAACCAAATTGAAGAAAAGTAATGTTAAATAAAACAAATCCCTTTAATAAACTACTGTCATGTACATCAGCGAATATCAAATAGTTAAATTAATTTAAGATATTGAAAAAAAAAAATATATATTTTTTTAATTATTTATATACAACTATAATTACCTAAAGATACTTTTTCTCAATAAATATTAATAAAGTACTATTGAATACTTAATCCCATTATTGCCTGATATGCTTTTGAAAAATGATAACAAATAAAACTTAAGTAATAAATGCCAATTAAACTTTTTTAGAGTTATCTTTACACAAAAACAATTTTAAAAGTGGAAATATATTATTTCAATTAATTTCAAAATTTCCTCGGAGCAAGTTTCACATGAATCCCATTTTGCGGTCCATTGATAAGTCTATTTGGTTCCAGTTTTAATGATGTCTTCGAGCAAGCTTCTACACGGAATTTAGACAGAATTTTTGCGACACCCATTCGTGATTGAAGTATTCCAAATCTCATACCTTAAACAAAAAAAAATAAATATATTAAAAAATAGTAAGAAATTGTATGCTTTTCCGTGTGGTGATGGAGTAAGTATACATTTTACCACTCCCTCTCTTACCCATGGGTATCGTAAAAGACGATTAAGAGATATAATGCATATATCATCTGTGCAAGAAAAGGAAAACTCGAAATAAAACCCTATACCAACACGTCTGACCACCGCGGTATAGTAGGTTAATTACCCTCCCATTATGGAGGAGGCATGAGCCCAACAGTAGGACATATGTCGGCTGAGATGATGAAGGAACTGTCAGTAACAAATTAATTGTTAAAATTTAATATTAGAATAGACTACAAAAAATATTTTTTTTATATTTTTACGTGGAGGAAATAGGAATAATAAAATAATAAAAAATATTAAATGTATAGAAGGTTTCGTTAATAGCAAAGACCTATGAATTAAGTTGTAGAGTGCAAGTATACATATTACACTAATAACTATATTAATAGAAAAACATAATGATAAGGTGAATTATGATACATGCTTATAGCAATAACTTAAGTTAGGTAATATCAAGAACATGTAAATTGTCACATTGCCGCATATATATGGTACATATTATAATATTGCAAAAATGAATTATGTAACATACACATTTGCTATGCCGGCTTTATAGTAATAACTCTATTTAAGTTTTATTAATTTAATACCATTTCAATATAAGTTGATTTTATGGTGTCAATTTTTGTAGTTAGTGATGTAATTAATAGGTAGTTAATAATCAGTATTTCGTTTGCGTTCGATATTTAACTGCATGTCCTTCTATTAAAATATATTATTAAATAGTTTCGCAAGCCGATTGTAGTTTAAGTCCAACGCCATCTGGCATTTTAAGTAATATTGGAGAACTCTGGGGTCATGTTAAAAAAAACCTGATTATTAAGTAATTGCTGTGTGGTAGTGGCCACGAATAATAGCAACCTTTACTTTTTTTTTTAAATTACTGAAATTTAGCATTTAATATGCTTAATTATTTATAAAATCCGATTACGAAATGAAAAATGATGTCGCAAGCGGGATTCGAACCCGCGCCTATTGGGATTCCGGCCCAATCGTGCTGCCACTACACTACCGCGACTAATTGTAGGACATGCAAATTTCATTTCGTATTGTATTTACGTCTTAAGGTGACGGTGTGCTATCTACCCGACAATGTTTACACATTGTTATAGGCTTAATACTTCAAACTTTACAGTTAGAATTGTATTAAACGATGACACAACCTTGTTATTTAAATTACTGAAATTTAGCATTTAATATGCTTAATTATTTATAAAATCCGATTACGAAATGAAAAATGATGTCGCAAGCGGGATTCGAACCCGCGCCTATTGGGATTCCGGCCCAATCGTGCTGCCACTACACTACCGCGACTAATTGTAGGACATGCAAATTTAATTTCGTATTGTATTTACGTCTTAAGGTGACGGTGTGCTATCTACCCGACAATGTTTACACATTGTTATAGGCTTAATACTTCAAACTTTACAGTTAGAATTGTATTAAACGATGACAAAACCTTGTTATTTAAATTACTGAAATTTAGCATTTAATATGCTTAATTATTTATAAAATCCGATTACGAAATGAAAAATGATGTCGCAAGCGGGATTCGAACCCGCGCCTATTGGGATTCCGGCCCAATCGTGCTGCCACTACACTACCGCGACTAATTGTAGGACATGCAAATTTAATTTCGTATTGTATTTACGTCTTAAGGTGACGGTGTGCTATCTACCCGACAATGTTTACACATTGTTATAGGCTTAATACTTCAAACTTTACAGTTAGAATTGTATTAAACGATGACACAACCTTGTTATTTAAATTACTGAAATTTAGCATTTAATATGCTTAATTATTTATAAAATCCGATTACGAAATGAAAAATGATGTCGCAAGCGGGATTCGAACCCGCGCCTATTGGGATTCCGGCCCAATCGTGCTGCCACTACACTACCGCGACTAATTGTAGGACATGCAAATTTCATTTCGTATTGTATTTACGTCTTAAGGTGACGGTGTGCTATCTACCCGACAATGTTTACACATTATTATAGGCTTAATACTTCAAACTTTACAGTTAGAATTGTATTAAACGATGACACAACCTTGTTATTTAAATTACTGAAATTTAGCATTTAATATGCTTAATTATTTATAAAATCCGATTACGAAATGAAAAATGATGTCGCAAGCGGGATTCGAACCCGCGCCTATTGGGATTCCGGACCAATCGTGCTGCCACTACACTACCCCGACTAATTGTAGGACATGCAAATTTCATTTCGTATTGTATTTACGTCTTAAGGTGACGGTGTGCTATCTACCCGACAATGTTTACACATTGTTATAGGCTTAATACTTCAAACTTTACAGTTAGAATTGTATTAAACGATGACACAACCTTGTTATTTAAATTACTGAAATTTAGCATTTAATATGCTTAATTATTTATAAAATCCGATTACGAAATGAAAAATGATGTCGCAAGCGGGATTCGAACCCGCGCCTATTGGGATTCCGGCCCAATCGTGCTGCCACTACACTACCGCGACTAATTGTAGGACATGCAAATTTCATTTCGTATTGTATTTACGTCTTAAGGTGACGGTGTGCTATCTACCCGACAATGTTTACACATTGTTATAGGCTTAATACTTCAAACTTTACAGTTAGAATTGTATTAAACGATGACACAACCTTGTTATTTAAATTACTGAAATTTAGCATTTAATATGCTTAATTATTTATAAAATCCGATTACGAAATGAAAAATGATGTCGCAAGCGGGATTCGAACCCGCGCCTATTGGGATTCCGGCCCAATCGTGCTGCCACTACACTACCCCGACTAATTGTAGGACATGCAAATTTAATTTCGTATTGTATTTACGTCTTAAGGTGACGGTGTGCTATCTACCCGACAATGTTTACACATTGTTATAGGCTTAATACTTCAAACTTTACAGTTAGAATTGTATTAAACGATGACACAACCTTGTTATTTAAATTACTGAAATTTAGCATTTCATATGCTTAATTATTTATAAAATCCGATTACGAAATGAAAAATGATGTCGCAAGCGGGATTCGAACCCGCGCCTATTGGGATTCCGGCCCAATCGTGCTGCCACTACACTACCGCGACTAATTGTAGGACATGCAAATTTCATTTCGTATTGTATTTACGTCTTAAGGTGACGGTGTGCTATCTACCCGACAATGTTTACACATTGTTATAGGCTTAATACTTCAAACTTTACAGTTAGAATTGTATTAAACGATGACACAACCTTGTTATTTAAATTACTGAAATTTAGCATTTAATATGCTTAATTATTTATAAAATCCGATTACGAAATGAAAAATGATGTCGCAAGCGGGATTCGAACCCGCGCCTATTGGGATTCCGGCCCAATCGTGCTGCCACTACACTACCGCGACTAATTGTAGGACATGCAAATTTCATTTCGTATTGTATTTACGTCTTAAGGTGACGGTGTGCTATCTACCCGACAATGTTTACACATTGTTATAGGCTTAATACTTCAAACTTTACAGTTAGAATTGTATTAAACGATGACACAACCTTGTTATTTAAATTACTGAAATTTAGCATTTAATATGCTTAATTATTTATAAAATCCGATTACGAAATGAAAAATGATGTCGCAAGCGGGATTCGAACCCGCGCCTATTGGGATTCCGGCCCAATCGTGCTGCCACTACACTACCCCGACTAATTGTAGGACATGCAAATTTAATTTCGTATTGTATTTACGTCTTAAGGTGACGGTGTGCTATCTACCCGACAATGTTTACACATTGTTATAGGCTTAATACTTCAAACTTTACAGTTAGAATTGTATTAAACGATGACACAACCTTGTTATTTAAATTACTGAAATTTAGCATTTCATATGCTTAATTATTTATAAAATCCGATTACGAAATGAAAAATGATGTCGCAAGCGGGATTCGAACCCGCGCCTATTGGGATTCCGGCCCAATCGTGCTGCCACTACACTACCGCGACTAATTGTAGGACATGCAAATTTCATTTCGTATTGTATTTACGTCTTAAGGTGACGGTGTGCTATCTACCCGACAATGTTTACACATTGTTATAGGCTTAATACTTCAAACTTTACAGTTAGAATTGTATTAAACGATGACACAACCTTGTTATTTAAATTACTGAAATTTAGCATTTAATATGCTTAATTATTTATAAAATCCGATTACGAAATGAAAAATGATGTCGCAAGCGGGATTCGAACCCGCGCCTATTGGGATTCCGGCCCAATCGTGCTGCCACTACACTACCGCGACTAATTGTAGGACATGCAAATTTAATTTCGTATTGTATTTACGTCTTAAGGTGACGGTGTGCTATCTACCCGACAATGTTTACACATTGTTATAGGCTTAAGGCTTACTTGGGTCTGGTGCTCGACGGGCGATGGTGGTTCCGGGAGCATTTTCGTCAAATTGCTCCCCGGCTGGTCGGCGCGGCGTCCGCCCTTTCTCGGCTCATGCCGAACGTGGGCGGACCCAGTTTTCAGGGCCGACGGCTGCATGCGGGGGTGATCCGCTCAATGGCCATGTACGGTGCACCCGTGTGGGCGAGGTCTCTGAACGCTCAACTCAGGGCGGTTCTGTGGAGGCCACAGAGAGTCATGGCGGTCAGAGCCATTCGCGGGTACCGCACGGTGTCGACAGAGGCGGCGTGCCTATTGGCCGGGACACCCCCGTGGGACCTAGAGGCGGAGATGCTCTCCGACCTCTACCGGCGGGTTACCTCAATGCGCGAAGAGGGTGGCTCCCCATCGTTCAACGAGATAGCCACCTGGCGCGAGGACGCCCGCCGAGAAGTCATCGCCCGTTGGGCTACGCGGCTGGAGAGGCCTAGATACGGTGTTATTACCGCTGAGGCCCTCCGGCCCGTACTGATGGAGTGGATGGAGCGGCAGCACGGAGTCCTCTCTTTCCGGTTGGTGCAGGTCTTGTCGGGGCATGGTTGCTTCGGCAAGTACCTGCACACGATCGTGCGGAGGGAGTGGACTCCGTCCTGCCACCATTGCAGTAGCGACGAGGACACGGCGCAACATACGCTCCAGGTATGTTCGGGCTGGGACGGGCAGCGCCGTGACCTCGTCGCTGTCATCGGTGCCGACCTGACGCTGCCGGCTGTTGCGCGAGCGATGGTCGACAGCGTCAGGAATTGGGACGCGGTCGCCGCCTTCTGCGAGGCTGTCATCTCGCAGAAGGAGGCGGCGGAACGGGCCCGGGAGGATTCCCGTGACCCGGGCCGCCGCCCGCGGCCGGGGCGGCGCAGGCGCGAGTACCTGCGCCTGATGCCGCCCTAACCGAGGCTTCGGGTGATCGGACCGGGGAATTGTCCGGTTACCCGACGTGAGGCCACCGCGTGAGGACGACGCCTCGACGGCGAAAGCTGTCGGGGCGTCGACAGGAGAGGAGCCCAAGAGGGCATACCGCCGAGCGGGCCACCGAAGACAAAGATCGGGTACCGGTGGCCCGCTCGTACGGCGAAGAAGAGGTGCTTGCAGGGTGGGTCAATGGGGTTGCGCGCCGCCTCTTCCGTCACCCCGGACCGATTTGGCGGGGTGCGACGTCCATAGCCCACCGCAAAAAAAAAAAAAAGAAAAAAAAAGGTACATTTCTTTTCTTCCAATAATTAAAAGTTCTCGTCAAATAATAGTATAAACTATAAGAAAACACCACTAAAAATATAGATATATAAATTGACAACATTTTGACGTACGTACGTACTTACGTAGCTCTGCGCGAGCAACAGCTATCAAATGTTAAATATATTTAAAGCATAGCGTTTTATCTTAACATTTATATGCGCAAAAACTAGGTAGAATAAGATACGACTCGAATAATTTATAATTTCGTGATGAAGATGCCGTGGTTATAATCAGTTCTTCAGTTGACCTTTTATTAATTTTTCATCATATTTTTCATTTTTTTTATAAAATAAATGTGAATATTATCCAGTTGAATTTCAGTTTTCTTTCTATCTAAATAAATAAATAAACTATAAATTTCACGGGTGTACACAATTATATATACTATTCACCACCCCATATCTTACCCGTGGGTGATCGTACGAGATGACTAAGGGATATAAAATGCATATAACATCTATGCGAGAGAAGTAAAACTCGAAACAAAACCCTATACCAACACGTCTGACCAGCGCGGTATAGTAGGTTAATTTCCCTCCAATTACGGAGGAGGCCCGAGCCCAACAGTGGGATATTTACGATCTGTGATGATGACACAATTATATGGAGTAAGTATATGTCGAATTTTGTTGAAAATTAAAATATTGCAACGGCCTAAAAATAAATAATTTAAATCATATAAATATTTTTTAGAAATTTCTGTCTATCTATTTATTTAAAGTTTGCATTATTATCGAAATATTATGTTTAGATTAAAAAAATCATATTAAGATGTTTAACTAATATGTACTCTCTGTTTTTTAAAATCGCTCTTTTATGTCAAAAGTATAACTTTTGTAGTTTGAAAGAATACCTGAGTTAAGTAAGATAGTAGATTAATTACTGAAATGTACTGCAGTCTTAATTAATATTTAAAAGATAATAATTTAATGTAAAAAAATGTTGATGTATTCATAGAATATTGCATATTCATTAATGGATATCTTATAAAAAAATATGGGGCCAATGTTTCAGTACCATTGGCCCCCATATTTCTCTCCTTGACATCTCTGGCCGGCCTGGCGGGTTGTCCTTTCGGGTACCATCTACCATTGACGCCAGGGCAGCAACCAACACGATGGAGCTTCGATTCAGCTTCTCTGCAGGAGATGGACTATTCCACGTTTTAATTACTTGACAAATTTTCTATCCAAAGATGGATATAATTAAGTACATTGTATTTATTGATTACGTATGCCACAAATTAGTTTTTTAGCGTGTATCAGCTCTTGCTAGGATAAAATATGATTACTGATATGATTACATAGTACGCATAAGATCTATTACGAATTTTATATTTCATTTTTGAACATTCTTTTCAAATAAATAGTGTGTTTCGAAAGCTTTTTAACGTTGTATTTTTTGGACCCCTTGGTAGATAAGGATTAAATTATTAATCATTATCCGCCTGCCTTTATTCTGCTGCCTGAAGTTGTGAGGAGTTCGCATAACATGTCTTATAGCTCCTATATTGATAGGAAAGCAAATACTCGTTATACAGTTAATTGTTTTAACTTACTTGTAAGGTAAGTCGTCTGCTTGATGTTTAATGATAATAAATCCATACCAAACAACGGCATTGTTGACTATACGAAATTAGATTAATTTGAAACAGATTAGTATATTTTTATTTGGCTTTTACGGAAATTCAAGCAGCACACATACCGTGCAACTCTTAATGTTATGTAAAAACAAGTAGTATTAAAATGATAAAAAACATAAATAAATAAAGAAATATCAAAATGCGTGTATAAGTTTAAATTTTATGATAATAAATAGGAAACCTACTGGCAGGTACATTTATATAGCTTATAGTTTAAAATTTCATGTTCCTAAAGATTTTCTGACCAATTCATGTTCTACACATATACTAATATTATAAAGCTAAAGAGTTTGCTTGTTTGTTTGATTGTTTGTTTGAACACTTTAATCTCAGGAACCACTGGTCCGATTTGAAAAATTCTTTCAGTGTTGGATAGCCCATTTATTGAGGAAGGCTTTAAGGCTATATATCAGCTTACTGTCTCCTTAACACAGTCTGCGCAATTATTAATAGCATTAGAAAAGAAACGATACCTCCATAGATAGTATAAATAAAAAATTGCGAAATTCTTACAATCTGTTATTTTGTATTAACAAAAGAAATATCCCATTATATAATCATGTATAATTTTATATAAGCGTGATAAAAACTTAAAATAAATTTTAAATAGCGTTTTCATGTGAAGATTTCCTGGGAACGAGTCTTACGTGAACCCCATTTTCCGGTCCACTGATAACTCTATTTGGTTCCACTTTAAACTCTGTCTTCGAACAAGCTTCAACGCGGAATTTTGATAGAATTTTTGCCACACCCATTCGAGACTGAAGAATTCCGAAACGCATTCCTAAAACAAAAAAAAATAAATATTTGTATACAAATAATAGTAAAGAAACTAGGGTTAAAAAATGTAATATTAAAATTTATTATTATATATTATAATAGCTGTGTGATAGTGGCTACGAATACTACCAACCCTTACTTTGCTCGTGGATGTCATAGAAGACGACTAAGAGCCTTATAACGACCTGCCCCAACTCCATCTGATGCTGTTTGGTCAACAATTACATTCACAAGGAGGGTTGACATCTGGCAGGCGGCCGGTCATAAAATTATTGCCAATAACTTTTACAATATGTACTATGAAAAAAGAGTACGTATCGACCCCAAGTAATTGGGGTAAGAGTAGAAGACTGATGATGATTAAAATGTAGTATTGTAGGAATGCGTCTAGTATTATGAAAAATTTCAAAGCAAATTTCATTTCAAATTTTCTACGGATATCTGCACTGGCCATAGTTCCAGTTCCTAATTACTTGGGGTCGACGCAATATATACGAGTACATATTGCATATAACTAAAGATGACTTAGAACTTGCAGCCTATAATGTCATCATAATAAATATACAGAGTATATTAAAATGTGGATTATGCCAAATGTATATGGTTATAATTGAAGTTCCTTGAATCATGTATTTTATCCAATATCTACAAATGTACGAATTACATAAATTATATGTATAAAGTTTTACTACCGGCCTGCTGCAGCATGGCTTTGTTCGAGAAAGCCAGTGTACTTATTGTCATTGGTCACACTGTATTTAAAATAACATCAGAATGATATCATTATTAAATTTTGTATTTTTAAAATATGTCAATATCATTTCAGCTGAAATCAGCTGATATATACATCACACTGTTAGGTTTGAAACGCCTTTAAAATATAAGGGTATTGACCTAGTTACTACGCTGGTCAGATGGATTAGTATAGGGTTATTTGGAGTTTTCTTTGTCTTGCATAAATCTTATACGCATATTATATCCCTTAATAGTATCTTAAGACACGTTAGGGTAAGAAAGGAATTCACTATGAATTGCATTCTAACTCTGGCATCAAACAGAAAAAAAAATATACAGAAAAACTTTATACATATTAACTAGTAGTTAAACACGACTACCAAAAAGATAACTATTTTACTCACCTATACAGTTTCTTGGTCCAGTTCCAAAGGGCAAGTACGCACAAGAGTGTCTAGCACCCTCTACTTCAGGATCAAATCTGCTGGGGTCAAATACGTCAGGATTTGAATAATATTTCTCATCGCGGTGTATACCTCTAGTTGATATTAAAACAACCTGATCTTTTTCAATTACCAGATCTGTGCCGGGTACTTTGTAATTAACCTTTGCTTTTCTTTGTAATGGATCAACAATAGGATTAATACGAAGTGTTTCCTTAAATGTTTTTTCTAAGTACTTCAAATCCTGTAGGCATTCATATGTAATTTCACCATTATATTGGGCAGTAACTCTATCGAGTTCCTCTATTATTTTTTCTTGTACTTCAGGATACATTGCCAAGTAGTACATTAGAATGGCTACAGTAGTAGCACTGGTCTCATATCCACCTACATAAAAAACAAAGGCCTGTCCTGAAATTACATCCTCAGTTATTTCAACCATTTTTCCTTTTGTTCCTTCTGTGCCTCTTGTATTTTGCACTTCACCTTGTTGCCGTAGTTGAAGAATTAAGTCCATGAAATCACCTCTGCCCGACGGCTTACCATTTCTTTCCGAAATTATATTACTCGTAAGATTTTCAAAAAATTTTATGGCTTTAGACGGAAATATTGATATATTCAATTTTCTTAAAATACCTGGGAACATCATATCTAATTCATTTGCATAATTCGGAGATAATACCATTTTATCTACTGTTTTTAAACCATCATCCAAATCACTATTAAAATAATCTATATCAACACCAAATGCGCATGCAAATATTGTAGACACAGTATACTTTTGAACTAAACCATGAATTTCTAATTCAGTAGGTTGTTTGCATTTATTTACTAGATGGTTTATAAAAATATTAGCACGGCTACTTATCAGTGGAAACATGTTCTTCAGATTCCCAGATGTATAAATTGGAGTGAATCGCGTTCTCAAGGCACTCCATGTATCACCATCGGCATGAAATAAGTTTTGTCCCAATCCAGATTTGCTGAACTCTATTCCACGGTCTTGGAATAAATCAAAATCTTTAATCATGATTTGTTTGATTATATCCAAGTCTCGTATCAATAAACAGGGCGTGGTCATTCTATAAACACCAACAAACTTCTCCTTGGGATATGCATGGTAATATTCTTCAAATACAATACTCATATTCTTTTTACGGAGAGTCGTCTCCTTTAAGTTGCCATAAAATGGAGTAGGCTTCGGTCCAGGTACATTTCTTTTCTTCCAATAATTGAAATTTCTCGTGAAGTAATAGTATAGACTATAAGAAGCCACTACAAGAAATATAGGTATATAAATTGACAACATTTTAAAACGACCACCAACTCCGACCGTCAACTGTTAAATGTATTTTATAAATTATTTTGGCTTATATTTATATGTACACAAACTAGTGAGACTAAGATAAGATTTGATTAAACATACATTACGTAATTTTTTAGGGTTCTCTAATATTCGATTCTTTAATTGGCACATACATATTAGTATTTCATTTTATTATTTGAACTTTTTTTCTTTCCCCTTAGCATGAAATTTCATTGGACAATGCAAAATTAAAATCAAGACCGGAGTCCCTCAGGGATCTGTCCCTCTCCGTACCTCTTTATACTATATACTAGGGATACGCCCAAATTCACTCGCGTACATACGGTTCTGTGTGCCCATGATACTGCACTTTTTGTGCGGATAATACTCCGACAATTGTAATTAAGACACCCCAGACAGCGCCCTTGCCAATTGGTATAGGAAATAGAGGATTGAAAAAAATCCCGGGAAGAGTCAGATAGTTATCTTCACTAAACGAGTTATCTGCTTATAATTTTCGGATAGTATTCCCCTCTTCAATGATTTGATAAGTCTGTTACTTGGAGCAATTAAGCCAAATATCTAGGAGTGACCCTTGATAATGGATTCACTTTCGTATTAGACCAATTCAATCACCCGCTGCCTTTGTTAAGGCGGCCCACATTTATTGTTTTTTAAACCCAAAGTCAAAACTACATACATACATACACATATCACGCCATATTCCTTGCACGGTAGGCAGAGAGAACAGAGTGCCAGAGAACTCTATCCTTACATACTTCACTCGCTTCCTCAACATTCATAATTCTCTTGATACACCAGATCAAGCCAGACCAGACCAGATTGGTCACGTACTGACGTGACCAATCTGGTCAGGGTAGGTTAGTCTCGGTCTCCCCCGGTACCTACATCCTTCCACTTTCGCATTGTATATCTTCTTAACCAGACGTTCGTTCGGCATTCTTTCCACATGTCCGAACCATCGCAGCATTCCCTTTCGCATCTTTACACCAATACTCTCTTTCATAACTACTCGCTCTCTTACGTCGTCATTGCGAATGTGGTCGGTCAGCCAGTCAAAACTATCCTAGAAAAATAAGGTTAGGTTATACACTGCCTGCATACGGTCATGACCTATGCCAGCAAAGTATTCGCGTACACTAGTCCACCTAAGATCCACAGGTTCCAAGGCAGGCCACAAAACCATTTCATGCGACGGGCTAATGGAGTACCGTAGTACATTCGCCATGTCGATCTTCATCGAAACTACATCGAATCGACCTGGAATTGCCGACCATCAGGTAATTCATGAAATGGTGCGCGCAGAGCTACTTTGATTCTGCTATGACTCATCCTAATCCCTTAGTGGTTGGATCTACTTACTATATCCGCCCAGGTCGAAGCATACACAACCCGAGAGGCCTTAAGAAATAAATATCCACGATTCCACCTCCACCGTCGGGGACGGTAATCATGCCACGTTAAAGTCATGAACGTGGGCAACCTACTTTCAAGAAACGCCTACTCAAAAATTGAGCGCAAAACACATTATCCAATAAATGTAATATATCACCAGATCTCATTCGACCCAGTGCGTAACTGGAACAGAGAATAGTCCGTCGCCAGCAGAGAGGCTGACCACGTGAAGGCAACGCCCCGACAGCAAGCTAGGGCGCCGAAGGAGGATGACACATGAAAGGGTAATCTGCCGGGCTGGCCACGAATGTCAAGGAAGCGGTACCAGCGGCTGGTCCAATAAGGCTGGAGAGGTAGATAGGGACGATATGGTGGGTTATGGGGCCACGCGTCGCCCTTCCGTCACTACGACGGAACGGACGGAGTGTGTACAGACCATAGCCTGCCAAGAAAAAGAACCTTATTCGACCCAGGAAGTGGTTAAAAATGGCTATTTAACCCTTTACCACTCGGACTATTGTGGATTATACTTTGAATTGTCGAAACATGAATTTGTCATCTAAGCAATAGCAATTTGTTACTATCTTTACTCTACCTTACGGCAATGACTTGGCTGTGTCCCTGATATAGTGAAGATTGTCAATTTATTCTGCCACCAAAGATAAAAAAAAAGTTGTTTAGTGTGTTTTTGTGTGTTTTTAAAAAAAAAAAAAATTACTGTACAACTTTATAAGAAAATCGTTTCGTAAATTTTGACAGACTAGTAAATAAGGTATATTAATTGGAAGTAGTATAATGTAAGTAACGTTGCATATGTATTTTAACATTGCACGTAGGTATAATAATTACGGCCACCGAAGACAAAGATCGGGTACCGGTGGCCCGCTCGCACGACGAAGAGAGGTGTTTGCAGGGTGGGTCTATGGGGTTGCGCGCCGCCTCTTCCGTCGCCCCGGACCGATTTGGCGGGGCGCGACCACGTCCATAGTCCACCATAAAAAAAAGGTATAATAATTACAGTAAATTAATATAGACTGCACAGGTGAGTGATTGGTTATTTAGCAGACTTTTGGTGACTAGTGGAACAGTATTATTAAAATATTTTTTTGAAGAAAGGGATTAAGAAGCACGATCACGTTGTGCTAACATGTAATAATTTTTTAATAATACATATATATTGCCCGTTCTCAAGTTGATAAAATGGTTAAAGACTGATATCATATTTGTTCAATATTCTCATTACATGAGCTCATTATATTGCAATAAAACTTTAAACTGCTCAAGTCTATGGGTACGTTTGTCACTACGTTGCCTAATGAATATTTAGTATTTGGATTTGAATAAAAATTTTGACTTTAGAATAAAACCTAGGTTTTAACTCTAGCTTAGATTATAAATGAAAAGATCGGGGCGCTTGCTTATTTTATTGCTTATATTTAGCAAACGAGCAATCAGCACACCTGATGGCAAGTGTTACTGCTACCCATGGATCTTTGTAAACCAAAGGTATAGCTAGCCGCTGCCTACCAATACAAACCTCAAACCCACCCAGTTGGGCTTTACTGCTCGCAATCACGTTTATCACGAAGCTGCATAATCAAAAGTAATTGATGTCCACATGGCTCAAGAGTGAAATTGATATGAATATTTTTAAAAATGTTTTAATGCACTTCTTGAAAAATATCATAAAAAGGTAGTAGGCGTCAATGCTCTTCTGCGTGGATTCCCATAAACAACAACTGGCTTCGCCAATCTAAGTCTAGTTATTATATCTGCGTGAGGTGGCCTATGTTGAACAAGAGATGCCAGTAGGTTGATGGATGAGTATTCTAATAGGTTCTCATCATAACTGAATGTGTATGCAATTAATATTTCGGCTTTGCCCGAATGCAAAAAAAAAAACAATGGATTTGTGGAACTAATTGTTTTTTTTTTTCAATTTTTTTTTTGCCAACTCCACCGCCGTCTAACGACAACTAACATCATCATTCTTCTACTTTTATCTCAATTACTTGGGGTCGATACAATATGTGCTCTTTTTTCGTAGTACCTACATAATGTAAAAGTTATTGGCAATAGTTTTATGACGGCCGCCAACCAGGCGTCAAACCTCCTTGGAAATGTAATTGTTGACCAAACGGCATCAGGTGGAGTTGGGCCAGGTCGTTATAAGGCTCTTAGTCGTCTTTTACGACATCCACGAGCAAAGTAAGGGTTTTCGTAAAGTAAAGAGTAAATTAAATATTTTTTTATGACAAATTTTTTATTTTTAGATATTGATTGACCCCATGACGGTATCTTTGCTACGATTTTTTGAGGAGAAGATTATTATTAACAAGGTTATAAGTAATTGAGCATATTGCTGTGTAGTAGTAGCTACGAATACTACCAACCCTTACTTTGTTAGTAGATGTCGTAAAACACGACTAAGAGCACTATATCGATTTGCCGTTCGTTCAACAGTTATATTTCCAAGGAGGGTTGATATCAGGTAGGCGTCCTATCATAAAACTATTAAATTAACCTAATAATGTAAAAACTTTTGCAATATGTAAAATATGAGAGTAGTACATATTGCACCAACCCCATGTAATGGGGATTAGTACAGGAGAATCATAAATTATGAAGTAATTGAGCATATGTAAAGGGCATATATCCATATATATAGAACTGAAACTTCGAGGGTGTGTTTTATGTGTGGGTGTGTTTTACTCGCGCACGACGGGTTCCGTACCTATAAAAATAGCAAAAAAAATCATATCTATTGTATGGGGGCCTCTCTTGCTGGGCTGGCCACGCATGTTAAGGAAGCGGCACCAGTAGACGACCCAATAGTGATAGGGAGGGAATACGGTGGGTTATGGGGCCATGCGCCGCCCTTTCGTCACCCCGGATGGATTAAATGACGTGTGTCCAAAATATAGCCTGCCAACAAAACAAAATGGGAGTCCATCTTAAATATTTTATGTGTTTTATTTTAATTTAATTATTTATTTTTAAAGTATAATTGAATATTTTGTGAATGTTTCGAGCGTCTCAAAACTACCTGTCTAAAAGCGAGCAAAAAATCACATTTGTTGCATGGGAGACCCCTTAAATATTTATTTTATTCTGTTTTTAGTATTTGTCGTTATAATGGCAGACTTACACAAAAACTTCAATTGTCTTTCTATCATGGTTCATGAGATATGGCCTAATGACAGACAGACGGACGGACAGCGGAGTCATAGGTAATAGGATCCCATTTTACCTTTTGGGTACGGAACTCTAAAAAGGCTGAACTCATATAAAAATTTGGTATAATGCAAATAGTCTTTAACATTGGAATGTTTCGAAAGTCACCGTACTATATTAATATGATATTTGAAGGTTTCTAAGCTTTAGAGAAGTCATACACTTTTCAGACACGGCCTCACAGGAACGTAGAGTTTGAAATTATTGGACAGCAGTTTTCTAGGCGGTATATTGGAATTAAGAGCCATGATAATATATTGCATCGAATAACTAAAATCTACGCTAATACGATGCATTACAATACCCGTTTTTATTTTGCTGTGGCGAGGGATCTACTGCAACTTTTTATTTACCGTGTAATGATTAGGACAGGAGAAGATAGTCATCTGCTATATTTCCGTTCACTGTTCAAATTCTTTATTTGCTTAAAATAGGGTGTACATTGGTCTTACAAGCATTTCGAAAATAAATTCAATTTTATCGCCTATTTGGCCATTATATACTAATGCAAATATATACTATAGTCCTTAAAATATAGCTTGATCTCTGTGACAGATAGCTACAAAACCGATAAAGTAATTTTGAATACGCGTCATATTTACAATCTTGTTTGGTATTTCTTTTTATTGCTTATGGTGGCAAACGAGCAAGCAGCACACCTGATGGTAAGTGTCACTGCCGCCCGTTGAGCTTTGCAATACCAAGGGTATAGCTTAAGCCGCTGCCTACCAATAAAATCCCCAAATCCACCCAGTTGGGCTTCCGGCTCTCTCGCTCACTGAACGAAACGCAATAGCACTTTGCCATTAGGCCATTACTCAAACGTCGATCTTCTGCGAGAGTGTGGTACTACCCCGGACCGATCGGCCCAAAACTGTCAGCAGCGTGGTCCTACCACTATGATCGCCTATATTTTTATTCTTTACGTGCCAGTTATATCTCAACTGAATTATGAATATAAAAATATGAACATATACACCGATACTTATACCTCATATGTTTTAAAATACTTTTATAAAAATATGATGCTTACGCAAATACAAGGTCATACTGGACTGAGAATAAGATAGAGATGGGACAATCGATAAACGTAAATCGATAACATTCTTATTAATTATTTATAAAACAAGTAAAACCAATACATTACCTATATAAACCACTTGGTTACTCTATAAAATAAGAAAATTGTGTTAATTTAGTGTTCAGACATCAGTTATAATATTAATAAGACCATTTCTTTTATATTAAAAATATAAATTATTTTATTAAATAAACATGATTATTCATGAAAAAATCAGTGCACAAGAACTCATCATCAACTACAGAAATGCTCCGGCGATGACGATAATAATGACGATGAACTTGTATGTACTCCTTTCGAATAATAAAAATAATTCATTAACAGCTTTAGTTTAAATTAAATAAAATCCATTGATTTAAATTCAATAAGATTTTCATAGATTGTTTTCCATTTATGATCGATTCATCCATCCATTTGATTAAAATTCAATAAGATTTTCATACATTGTTTTTCAATTGCAGTAGCAAATAACTTTAAAAAATAAGGACTTATATCGACAAAAATACGGACTACATCGTTTGCGTGCGGCACTAGTGAGAACTGTCACAGAGATCATGCTATATTTTAAAGACTATAATTCTTATGAACTATGCCTCATTCCATACTACCTACTCTTTATGCTCTAAAAATTGTTTGACTGAATAGAAGGCCTTTTCTAAAAGTCATATTTTAATTTTCTCTTAAATAAATTTATTGCCAGTACTTGCATGCTTTCTGGAATATTGTTATAGATATTTTTACACATGACATAACATTTTTTTTTGCATTCGACAACTTTTGGAACCCCTTCTAGAACCAAGCGATTTGGATTCCTCGTGTTACTTCTAATACATCCTGCTGACCTATATTTATTTTGGTGAATACTGCACATTCATGTTAAGCTAGTAACAAAAACGATTAGTGATAAACACTGAAGCCTCCCGTTCTCCTAATTCACATCTTAAAATTGAGAGTTGTCGCGTCAATCATATTGCTGCGGAATATAAATCCACCAAAATTATGCAATAGCACCAAATTGCAAGTGAAAACAATGTAATCGAGGCAACTATACCGACCGACCAGTTGCTCTCGAACAGAGTGTGTATCTATTCCTAGGATCCTCCTAATACCATTAAATTACCACTTCAAATTCCAGAGAGTACAGTTTGCCATTAAAGTCTGCTTCGCAATGACCATAAATAAAACTCAAGGTCAAACTCTTAAGAGTTTGATAAGAAGGTAGCGGGCGTAGACTTGAGAGAAAGCTGCTTCTCCCACGGGCAGTTTTATGTGACATGCTCCAGTGTAAGCTCACAGAGAAGCTTGGTAATTCTAGCATCCCAAGGAAAACGAAATAAAATATTTAGGAAGAAACACTGTAGTTGGTGTGCCACGGGTGGATGGACCAGTATTAGTCCGTCACCTGCAGAGAGGTTGACCTCGTGAGGTCGACGCCTCGGCACCATTGATGTTTGTTGCCGGGGCGTCGATGGTGATGATCCGCGATATGGTAATCCGTCGGGCTAGCCACGGATCTCAAGGAAGCGGTACCAGTGGTCGACTTAATATCGATGGAGAATATGGTAGGTTCTGGGGCTGCATACTGTCTTTCCGTCGCCTTGGACGGAATGGGCAGGGTGTGTTCAAATCGCAGCTTGCAATAAAAAGCTTCATGTCAATAAAACATAACAAAATTTTATTTTATTTTCATGTTTATTTAACTTTTAAATCCCTGACATTATAATAAAGATTATACAAATATTTTAACATAATTAGTTATTATAAAATTAGTAACGTAAAAAAAAATATCAAAAATCCTATTAGAACCATTTACGACTTCTACGCGGACAAAATCACGGACAAATGCTAGTTTATATATAAATAATATTTATGAGAACTTATTTTTTTGCATGGCTTAATACGACTTTAGCTAAAACAACTTCATAAATCATCATCTCGGCTATATTTTACTTACATACATCTTACTTATTATACGTCTCACTGCTGTTCTTAAGCCTTCTCTACATTAGGAGTGTTTCTTCCCTTGCGTAAATATTATACGCACTTTAATCGTCTTTAATACGAGACGCACGCAAGGCAAGATATGGCGTGGTAAAGTGTATCCTGTCTCCATCACTACGCGGCGTTTCTTCATAAATAAATTCTTAGCTTAGTAAATAAATTTTTTTATAGATTCGGTTTTAAGAAACTATTCTGTGCAGGCTTAATTAACAACCCAAGAGATGCCAATATTTTAAATTTCAATAATCAAATTATTTACATAAAGCAAATAACTTAGAATCTATTGAATATTTGTTCTCCTAAAATCTTTTTTGCAAATATTTAGAAGAGTAGAACCTTCCAGTATAAAAACAATGACTTGTATATAAATATAAAGATGATAATTTGATTAACTTAATATAAGATGATCAGTATCTATCTGAAAACTAGCCAAGCAAAAAAAAAAACAACATGTTTTTAAATATCAAACAATTTTCTAATAGAAAAAAAAAAAAAAAAAAGATGAACAAGAAATTATTCTAAATTTATATTACGAATATTATACTTTCTCCTGATGTCTATTGAACTTATCTTTTTGTGTGGTGCCGAAGTAAGAATATAATTCACGACCCCTGACGACCCATCTTACCCGTGGTTGATCTTAAGGGATTATAAAACGCATATAACATCTATGCAAGAGAAAGAAACTCAAAACAAAATCTTATACCAACGCATTTGACCAGCGTTGGGACATAAATGTGCTAAGATGATGATGATAGATAGAACTTGACATCGATCCAGATCTTTAAGTCATCTATCGGTAAAGTTGCAAATCACATCATAATTATCAGTGTTGAAATTAACGTGGCTGTTTAACCTATTCATGGATAGCTGTTTGAAAGATCTGAAAAATAATGATTGTGGTTTACGAATGAATGAGTTACTTATCAAATGTCTTCTTTATGCCGATGATCAGGTATTACTTGCATCATCGGCAGAAGATTTGCAGGCGATGGTAACTACTATGCATGAAGCTTTTGAAAGAAAAGGTATGAAAGTAAATGTAAGTAAGACGAAAATTATGGTTTTTGAAAAGGATAAATGTACGACGGAATGTAAAATTTTTATAAATGGTGAGGAACTGGAACAGGTGAAAGAATTTTTATATTTGGGTGTTTTGTTTACTAGAGATGGTAAAAATGATGATAATGTTGAAAGAAGAGTAAATGCTGGTAATAGAGTGAATGGGGCACTATACACCTTTATGAAAAGCAGAAACGTGTCCAAAAAGGCACGTTTAGCTGTACATAAGGGAGTATTAGTACCTACTCTCATGTATGGTAGTGAAAGTTGGATTTGGCAGGGAAGACATGAAAGTAGAATAAATGCTGTTGAGATGAGAGTTCTTCGTAGTATGTGTGATGTAAGTATGAAAGATAAAATTAGGAATAGTGTTATAAGAGAGCGCTGTGGTGTGAATGAAGAAGTAGTGACAAAGATCAAAAAGAGTATGCTGAGGTGGTTTGGACATTTAGAAAGAATGAGTAACGAGAGGTTGACGAAGCAGATATATAAAGCAAGCGTGAATGGGACGAATACGAGAGGAAGACCACGTCATACTTTTTTGCACCAAGTTGGAGATGTGTTGACGAGAGGTCTTATTAAGAGTATGCGTAATCGTAGAGCATGCATGAAGACTATTATGAGTGTGAATGAAGCGATGGAAGTATGCCAAGATCGTGGTTTGTGGCAATCCGTAGTCTCTGCCTACCCCTCTGGGAAACAGGCGTGAGGCTATGTATGTATGAAATTAACTCCCATTTTTGTATTTATTTTTGGTGGGATATCATTCCTTTTTTTTGGAAATAAATTTATTATTATTCAAAAGTGATGTTTTTACGACTGTAAAATACTCTGTGTTTACGTTGTATAGTTTTATTGTTAATGCTATTCTCATATTTTATTGAATATAGCCTACTTCAGTTATAAATCAAGTTTATTTACTCGAATTTCGAAGCAAAAAAAGCAAACTTATAAGATCGGGTACCAGTGGCCCGCTCGCACAGCGAAAAGAGGCGATTTGCAGGGTGGGTCTATGGGGTCGCGCGCTGCCTCTTCCGTCGCCCTGGATTGATTTGGCGGGGCGCCACCACATCCATAGTCCACTGCAAAAAAAAAGGGTTAAGAGAACCAAACACTATAAGAACAGTTTTCCCTCGGCTTTCGTCGACCGCATACGCGTCTCAATTAATTAGTTAAACAATTTTCGAGTATGTTTAAGCGCGTTTTATAATCTATTTACTCGATCGAAAGTTTTTAAAAGTTACTTATGCAAGATTATCAGTGCATTTCAAAATGAAGGAATGAAAATTTCAGTGGCGAGCAATATAGATTATTTAAAAACATTTTTATAGATGCTTTTTTAATTTACTTTTATTTATTTAATATTAACATGCATGGTTGTCATTAGCGTGTGCGAAATAAAAAAGCCTTGAAGAAAGAATGAATGAATATCGATGGAGAAATTACTGAGATTTAGATTTCATATATTAGGTTATATATATAAAAACTTATTTACTATTATTATTTGTTATATTTAAGCTGTGTGGTTGCGCCTACGAATACTACCAACCCTTACTTTGCTCGCGGATGTCCTAAAAGACGACTAAGAGCCTTATAACGACCTGGGCCAACTGCATCTGATGCCGTTTGGTTGACAAAACGACAATTACATTCCCAACACGGTTGACGTCTGACAGGCGGCCAATCATAAAACTATTGCCAATAACTTTTACAATATGTACTATGACAGAAGAGTACATATTGTATCGACCTCAAGTAATTGGGATAAAATTAGGAAAATGATGATGAATGATGATGACAATAGTTTCATATATCTTAAAAAAACTACGTTTAAAAAACCAACTTTAAAAACTAAAAAGTATAAAAAAACTTAATAAAGATTTAATTTAATCTCTTATGCAAACCTTTAATATTAATAATAAAATACTATTATTTGTATGTGCTATTTATTGATAGGTTTGAAGTCGGTGCCAGTTTAAATGAAAATAAAATGCAGCCAGTATACACTATTGCAGTGAGTTTAATGAATTTAATAAAGGTTAAAAAAAAAGTAAACAACATGGCATTAGAATTAGCAGCGGCGCGAAGCCCACTTATCGCGACATCTTGCTATGTAGTTTTACATAGGCGCTTCCAACAACATAAATAAAAAAAATGTTCATAAAATGGAAACTACTGGGCTATACAATATTAAATTTCTATGGAACTAAATGGCAACTATTCCGCATCAAACTAAATTATAATCACGTAAATCGGATTATAAATCTCAGCGTAATCGATGTACATACATAAAAGAAAACAATTGAATTGAGAACCTCCTCCTTTTTGAAGTCGGCTAAAAATACTTAAATATACAAAAATAATTTTATTATTAATTCATATTATAACATTTTAAAAAGATATATGTATAAAAACAAATCAATAAAATTAATTCTCCGTGTAGTGACGGAGTAAAAATACAATTCACCACTCCTTGCACGTGGATGTCGTATAAGACGACTTAAAGATGTAATATCTAGATAACATTTATGCAAGAGAAGAAAAACTTAATATAAAACCCTATAGCAACATATCTGACCAGTCAATTTCTCCATTTCTCTCTCATGGACGAGAAAGCTCGAACAGCAGTGGCACGGGCTGAGATAATGATGATTTAACGTCATCAAAAAAAAATGCAGGCGTAATGGTCTAAGTAGGAACACTCTTTTTTGACAGGCTAGTCTAAACACATCTCGCCCATTCCGTTCGGAGCAACGTAAGGGTAGCGTGTGACTTCATAATCTACCGTGCTCCCTCTCTATTATCAATGGGCTGACTACTGCCACTGATTCCTTGATATCAGTGATCTACCTGACGTGTCCGATAATATACAACAGTGTAGCTGAGGCGTTTTACTAACGCAGCCGGTCTTTCTGAGGGCAGCGGACTAATCCCCGATCCATCCACTCACGACTTCAAGTAGTACTAAAGAAATCTATACCAGTGGCTCGCTTAATCGGTAGTGAGGGGTAATACGGAACGTTGTTGGGCCGCTTGCTTCTCTTTCATCGCACCAGCTGGAGATGAAATATTCTCTTCTAATTCTGTCAACACAGGAACAGTTAACGTAGGAAATAAAATTCAACGTACCTTGTATTTAAATTATTTAAGCAATTACTTAAGATTTATGAAATTATACTCAATATTGTGTTTACAATTTCGCAACTCGTAAAACCTTAATATTGTGCCATTATGGGGCTAAAGTACTTACTTCTATAATTAAATCATACAAAATGAATACTTAGACTTAAGATAATGATCTGAGATGATATTTGCTTATTTAATTATTACTAGATGAAGAAAAAATTCTTGCAGAATTAATATTAATATATATCTACATACATACATACATGCATATCATCACGCCATATCCCTTGCAGGGTAGGCAGAGAGAACAGAGTGCCAGAGAACTCTATCTCTGCATACTTCACTCGCTTCCTCAACATTCATAATTCTCTTCATACACGCTCGCCGGTTTCGGAGACTCTTGACTCCACCTTCCTTCACTACATGACCGATCTGGTCTAGGTAGGTTAGTCTCGGTCTCCCTCGGTACCTACATCCTTCCACTTTCGCATTGTATATCTTCTTAACCAGACGTTCGTTCGGCATTCTTTCCACATGTCCGAACCATCGGAGCATTCCCTTTCGCATCTTTACACCAATACTCTCTTTCATACCTACTCGCTCTCTTACGTCGTCGTTGCGAATGCGGTCGGTCAGCCTAACTCCACAGATTTTCCGAAGAGATCGCATTTTGACCGCATTAATTTTACTTTCATACTCTTTTCTGCATACCCAACTCTCGCTTCCATACAGTAATGTTGGGACAAGCACTGCGTTATGTATTGCTACACGTGCCTTCTGGCTGAGGTGGTGGCTGCCGAGAAGTTGCCCCAACGCTCCGTTCACTCTATTTCCCGCATTCACTCTTCGCTTTATATCAGTGGTGTACCGTCCATCTCGGCTAAATCCACATCCAAGATATACAAATTCATCCACTTGCTCTAGTACATCATTACCTATTGTTACTCTTACATCTGTTCTGGCTTCATCTCTTTCAAAGACCATTATTTTGGTTTTGCTCACATTCACGCGTAGACCCCTAGAGAAAATAGAGTAGAAATAGAAAATAGAGCAAAGGAAGGAAGACCCACCTTACCCACGGTTAATCAATATCGTACACCTCAAGAAAGGAAGGAATACGGGATGGCATCAAGTTGGAATAGAATATAAGGCAATCTTACATTTATGATAAGCACCCTCCAGAACTTAATTTTAAATTTTCCGCAGAACTTCGAATAAAGATTGAAAAGAAGCCTGAAGGTTTTTAATCAATATAAAATAGTTGGATATGGATAACAAATACTATTTAATGAATAAAAGCTTATAATATATGCTTATATGGAATATATGCGTAATTTTTTTAAGATGGTGCATATAATATGCTAAAATTTATGTCCTTTACTTGACCTGATAATGAAATCCGTTCAAAGATAAAGTAAGCACTTTTATTGTCTGAAACATCGATAAGGAGTAAGAGAGTCGGGGCTGATGAGGTCAAACGATAAAACAAAGTATTTAGAATGACGCAATATTGCTGATATAGAAAAAATTTTGTTCATCAGCATTTTTAATTGAAATATGTATTCGGTAATAATTGAAAAAAAATATATATATATAGAAGAAAATTATTTATTACTCACTCATGATAAGATTACATAGTAGACGTTTTTAAATGTTTAAAACGTAATATATAAATAAAAAATTAAAAACAAAACAAAATACTTTTCCATGTTTATGAAAGCATTAGTTGCATGGAATGAAGCTGAAACCTACTCAGAAAATAAAATCACTATAATAACGAACACATCTTCAACGATAAGTGTGATAAATGTACTGAGACCATTTTTTTTTTTTTTTCGCAAGGTGGGACCATGGATGTGGTCGCGCCCCGGCAAATCGGCCCGGGGCGACGGAATAGGCGGCGCGCAACCCCATGGACCCACCCTGCAAACACCTCTCTTCGCCGTGCGAGCGGACCACCGGTACCCGATCTTTGTCTTCGGTGGCCAAATGTACTGAGACCATGGATGTTATAAAGCGTCGCAAAGGCAAAAATACGGAACCCTAATAACATAAAGAATGATTAAAATTTGTAAATTCATTTAAAATAATTTGTAGTCTTTTCTTCCGTATGTTGTCGGAAAAAAAAATACAATTCACTGCCCCCTATATTGTCCGTGGATATTGTAAAAGACTACTAAGAAATATAGGTACCAATCTGTTTACCTCTTAAAATATTTACCTCTTAATATATCTACTCCAGACGGACCGGCTGTAGACAGAGAACTGTGAAGTCTGTGAACAGCGTGGTCCTGCCACTAAAAATATATAATATTAGCTTCTACCCGCGGCTTCGCCCGCGTAAAAGGTATAAAAATAGGGGATGAAAAACTTTCCTAAAGTTTTTCATCCCCTATTTTTATATAACCCCTTAAGGGTAATTTTTTTACAAAATTTTAATGTCATATTAGTTTAAATCTAATCAATAGCCTAAAAATAAGTTTACCCCTTAAGAGTATTTTTTTTACACAATGTTAATGTCATATTTGTTTACATCTAATCCTAAAAATAAGTTTCAAGCTTTAATTAAACATGACGATACTTATTTGCAGCTTTCATTCCTCTTTACATCCCTTTTTTGCATTAAAAAGTAGCCTATGTCCTTTATCAGGTTCTAGAATATCTATGTACCAAATTCCATTCAGATCGGTTCAGTAGTTTTGGCGTAAAAGAGCGACAGACAGACAGAGTTACTTTCGCATTTATAATATCAGTAAGGATTACATATATACACATATACATACATACACATATCATCACGCCATATCCCTTGCAGGGTAGGCAGAGAGAACAGAATGCCAGAGAACTCTATCCTTGCATACTTCACTCGCTTCCTCAACATTCATAATTCTCTTCATACACGCTCGCCGGTTTCGGAGACTCTTGACTCCACCTTCCTTCAGTACAAGACCGATCTGGTCTAGGTAGGTTAGTCTCGGTCTCCCCTGGTACCTACATCCTTCCACTTTCGCATTGTATATCTTCTTAACCAGACGTTCGTTTGGCATTATTTCCACATGTCCGAACCATCGGAGCATTCCCTTTCGCATCTTTACACCAATACTCTCTTTCATACCTACTCGCTCTCTTACGTCGTCGTTACGAATGCGGTCGGTCAGCCTTACTCCACAGATTTTCCGCAGAGATCGCATTTCGACCGCATTAATTTTACTTTCATACTCTTTTCTGCATACCCAACTCTCGCTTCCATACAGTAATGTTGGGACAAGCACTGCGTTATGTATTGCTACACGTGCCTTCTGGCTGAGGTGGTGGCTACCGAGAAGTTGCCCCAACGCTCCGTTCACTCTATTTCCCGCATTCACTCTTGAGCCTCCCGCATTCTTCTCTATATCAGTGGTGTACCTTCCATCTCGGCTAAATCCACATCCAAGATATACAAATTCATCCACTTGCTCTAGTACATCATTACCTATTGTTACTCTTACATCTGTTCTGGCTTCATCTCTTTCAAAGACCATTATTTTGGTATTGTTCACATTCATATATCTTCATGAATATATAATTCTTGTACACAATTCATAGATCACTTAATCGGTGTCCACTGTTAGAAGTAGGTCTCCTCACGAAAGTATGTACAATGATTCTACGCCGCATCCATCCGATGAATTCTTGTGACGTTGATGTTATGAGTTCCTCGGGAGAGATTGTAGTGAAAATTATGCTGTTTCCTTAGCTAGTTTCTAGAAACCTTACGATATAGAAAGTCGTAAATCGTTACCATACGGTAAACAATTATTGTATATATGATTGGTCTATTAAAAGACAGTATTGTTGAAGTTTTGAAGTTAGTTTAAAAGAAAAGAAGTATCTTTTGGCGCGTTAGGGATAAATGATAAAGGTAAATTTTTACGATGCGCGCGCACACCGTCTCGAAAAACCGACACCCTGAAGTTAGCGATAGTCAAGGGGTACTATCCCAGAAACCTCCACGCGGTGTACCCTGGGTGCGGGCGGCGGTCCCCAGTTCTTCTGTTGTACTGTCGTCCGTAGCGAATATCTGCGCGATTTCGCTCCTTACTCTACTACAGTCGTAGTAGAGGGTATAGGACGCGAAATATTGGGACGGGCTCAGTCACTCATTTATTTGAGGGCTGGGCAGGCACATGCCACCGCCCACACATCGTAAACCTGATTCTTTGCTTGTCTTAGTTTCAGGAGCGAGGGTCTTGGCTTAACCGCCCGGACCGCGAGGAAGACAACCTCTATAAAGAGTTCGAAGTAACATTCGGACTCGGAAATCACCCAGAATCTTAAGTTCTGGCGTGCGGCGAGAAGATGCATGGCAGATGGGTTGTTCTGTCGTTAGCACGCTCCAGCCAGGGTACCGGCTGACCCCCTGGTTGGTAAATGTAGGCTTGCCCGGGTAAAGGGATCTCTGCCCGGGTCGACGTTGTGTATCTCCCCTACTCGTGGGAATCATATGGATACCTTAAAATTAAATACATTTACCGACGGGAATCCCTGTGATTCTCACACCACGGCCTTGTCAAGCCAAAGAAAAACTGACAACGACGCCTCGTCCTCAGGACTTGAGGCGTCCGCCGAGGGCCCGGCACAAACCGTGGAGGCCCAGAAAAAGAAGAGGAGGTCGCCCAGAAAGACCCGGGGCAACGGCCTGAGCCACAAAAGGCGGCTGGAGGAGCGGCGAGCGCGCAGGAAGGCTGCCGCCGCTGAAGAGAAGAAAGACGGTAGACTCGCAGCAGAGCCGTCGACGGACGAGGGCGACAGCGATGTCGCAGAGCCGTCCGAAGACGAGGGCGGCGGATCTACCGTCAGAATGGACGAGGGCGGTGATATTCGCGCAGGGCCGTCCAAAGAGGGCAGCGGGTCGGCTGGTGAAGGCCCCACTAGGTCGTCGGCGCGTCTAGCAGCAAAGACGCCGCCGGCGACCGCGACTAAGAAGGAGGAGGCCCTCCCCTCGCAGGTGCGAAAGCGCCCCCTGAGTAAGGGAGGCAGCTCGAGCGCCGAAACCGAGGGGAGCGTGGCCAACATGCCTCCACCTAAGATCATGGCCTCCCGAAGAGGGCGAGGGACCTCGGCTGTAGAAAGGGCGGCGGCGGTCGCTGTCCGCGCCGGTGACGCCACGGATCTGCAGGCCGAAAATGTCCGCCTTAGAGGCGAGATGTCAGGCCTGCGGACCCGAAACAGGAACCTGGGCGACATGCTGGCGGAGATGCGTCGGGCAAACCGCCAGTTGCTGATCGACGTGGCCGACCTCAAGGCGCAGGTGGCGCTGTTCGTGTCGCCTGCGCCAGCCGCGCCACCAGCCAAGACCGGCTACTCAGCGGCCGCTGCGGCGCCAAAGCCGCCTCGCGCTGCGGCGCCGACGACGTTGGGTGATGGCGTCACCGTCACACCCATCCCCGCGGCGAGGAAGACGCCTGCCGCCGCGAAGCGCGCGCCGCCGGCTGACGCTGGCGCAGTCGCCGCGGCGAGACTCCCTGTCCCGGTGGTGAGGTTGACGCCTCTCCCCGCGGACCGCTTGCCGCCGGCTAGCGCCCCTGCGGCGCCAAAGCCGCCAGGCGCCGTAGAACGGGCCCCTGAGGAGGCTCAGCCGACCCCGTTTGAGGTGGGAGGCATATCGGACGAGGCCCTCGCCAAAATCATCGGCGCAGTGGGCAAGCTCGTCGATGCGCGCTTCGCCGTTCTGGAGGCGAGGTTGCCTCCAGAACCACGTGTCCGACCACCTCTCGCCGCGGACAAGCGGCCGCATGTGGCACCAGCCCCCGCCCCGCTGCCTTGTCAGGGTGGCCGCGTGGGGAGCTACGCCGCGGCCGCGGCCGGGCCTAAGCCCAAAGGCCCCGGCCCAGCTCCGAAGGGACCCGCCCTGAGGAGGAAGACGGCTCCGGCTCCTGCCGGACCGCTGAAGTCGCCCGCAATAACACCGCCGGCGACGACCAGCGAGGCTGCGACGAGACCTTCCGCGTCTGGCACGACTGCCGTACCCGAACAGGGTTGGCAGGTGGCCGAGCGCGACAGAAGGAGTCGCGGCCAAAGAAGGAGAGCGGAGGCCAAGCGCGCCGCTGAGGTCCCCGCTCCACAGGCAGGAGCCGGACGGAAGAAGAGACCGCGCAAGGGGCTCAAGTCGCCGAAGACGGCCGCAGTGGTGATCACTGTGCTGCCCGAGGCGGCCGAGAAGGGCCTCAGCTACGAGGCCGTCTTGAGGAAGGCCCGGCGGGAGCTAGACGTCTCCGATATTGGAGGCGTCGAAGCCAGGACCCGCAAGGCCCGGACGGGGGCTCGAATTCTCGAGTTCCCAGGGGCCGAGGGCGCCAAGACGGCCGACAGCGTGGCCGAGAAGCTGCGAGGTTTATTCGCCGTGGAGGGTGGCATCAAGATCGCCAGGCCCGTCAAGTGCGCCGAAATGCGCATTTCGGGTTTGGACGATTCGGTGACGGTGGAAGACATCCGGGAGGCTATTGCCTCGAAAACCGGGTGTCCCATAGACACCGTCCGGGTCGGTGCCATTCGTCCCGGTCCGGGTGGCGTAGGTGCTGCCTGGGCGCAGTGCCCGGTGGAGTCGGTCAGGCAACTGGCCGGCTCAGGCAGGCTCCTCGTGGGCTGGAGCTCGGCGCGGGTAACCGTGCTTGAGCACCGGCCCGCGAGGTGCTACAAGTGCATGGCGGTCGGACACACTCGACCGACGTGCACTAATTGCTTCGACTGCGGCGGATTGTGTTTCCGCTGCGGTCAGACCGGGCACGTGGCGGCATCTTGCGCCGCCCCGCCCCACTGCCCCGCGTGTGCGGCGGGCAATAAGCCCGCCAAGCACCGCATGGGCTCTGGGGCGTGCAAACCTCCAGCTTCGGCCCCAAAGGCGCGGGGCGGCCCTACGACCACGGCCGCTCCCGCTCCTAGCGCGGTCCGATCGCCCGCTGGCGAGGAGGTCATGGACATAACCCGATAATGGGTACACCAGCCATGCACCTCCTCCTGCAGGCCAACACCAACCACTCCGCTGGAGCGCAGGATCTCCTCCTGCAATCCATGGCGGAGTGGTCGATTGGTGCAGCCGTAGTCGCGGAACCGTACGCCGTGCCTGATCGCCCCAATTGGGTGGTCAGTCGAAACGGTACCGCGGCAATCGTCGTCTCAACGCAGCGGCACTTCCCGTCCTTGTCCCTTTTGGATAGGGGCGAGGAATTTGTCGCGGCGGAGTGGGGAGGGGTCACGCTCTACAGCGTATACCTCTCCCCCACTAGGAGGATGGACGATTTCGGGGCCTCACTCACCACCTTGGAGGCCTCGATACGGCGACTGGCACCGGGCCTCGTCCTGGTTCTGGGGGACTTTAACGCCAAATCCACGGCGTGGGGGTCCCCTACGACGGACGACCGCGGGCGGGCGGTCAACGAGTGGGCGGCTTCACTGGGCCTCTGTGTTCTGAACAGAGGCTCGGTGAACACGTGTGTGCGGCGGCAGGGCGGGTCGATAGTGGACTTGTCGTTCGCTAGCCCCGCTGTCGCGCCACGGGTGAGGAACTGGAGTGTCCTGGAGGAGGCGGAGACCCTGTCGGACCACCGGTACATCCGGATGGAGGTCTCCCCCCGGGAACCCGGTAGGGGTCACAGGGCGGACGGAGCTCCCGCGTTTCCGCGGTGGGCTGTGGGTCGTCTTGACAGGGATCTACTGGCGGAGGCGGCCATTGTCAGCACGTGGCTGTCCTCACCACCCCCAGCGGACGGAGTGGACGCTGAGGCTGCCCGCATTCGCAGTGCGTTAACGCAGATCTGCGATGCGGCCATGCCCAGAGTGCGGCGGCGTCCACCTCCGAGGCAGGGGGTCTACTGGTGGTCCCCAAGACTGGCGGACCTTCGTGCGGCGTGTATCAGTGCCCGAAGGTCCTACACCCGCAGCCGGCGGCGTCACCGCGACGTCGAGCGGGAGGGCCAGCTGTACGAGGCGTACCGCAGTGCGCGGACTGCCTTTCGGCTGGCCATCCGTGCCGCCAAGGGCGTGAGTTGGCAGGAGATGCTGGACGGTCTCGACCGTGACCCCTGGGGTCGCCCATATCGCGCGGCGCTGAACAAGCTTCGCGCGCGGGCCCCCCCCCTCACCGAGACCCTCCAGCCCGACTTCCTTCGTAGGGTGGTCGAGGAGCTGTTTCCACGGCAGTCGGAACACACGCCCCCGGTCATGGCTCCGCCAGATCAGGACCGGGAGGACGACGACGACGAGAGTGTTCCGCCCGTGACGGAGTCGGAAGTGGGGGCGGCCGTGGCGAAGATTCGTTCCGCCACCACGGCCCCCGGCCCGGACGGAATTCCAGTCCGGGTGCTGACGTCGCTCCTCGAGCACTTCGAGCCTCGCCTCAGGCAGCTGTTCAACGCCTGTCTGACGTCTGGACGGTTCCCTGAGTGCTGGAAGGAAGGGAGGTTGGTTCTCCTGCCAAAGCCGGGACGGTCCCCGGATTTGCCGTCGGCCTACAGGCCCATCGTGCTCCTCGACGATGTGGGTAAGCTGCTGGAGCGTGTGCTCGCTGCCCGCATCGTCCGACACCTGGAGGAGGTGGGGCCCGATCTGTCGGACGCTCAGTATGGGTTTCGGAGGGGGCGTTCGACCATCGGGGCCCTATTACGCCTGAGGCAGGCGGCCGCGGAGGCCGTCGCCGGGAAGGGAGTGCTGTTGGCGGTGTCGTTGGACATCGCCAACGCATTCAATAGTCTGCCATTCGGCTGCATCAGGGAGGCGCTCCGGTTCCATGGAGTGCCCCTGTACCTCAGGCGGCTGGTGGCAGACTATTTGGAGGGCCGCAGTATCCTCTGCGCGGGTCCCGCAGGGGACATTGTGCGGACGCCCATGTCGTGCGGCGTTCCACAGGGGTCGGTTCTGGGGCCGACTCTGTGGGACATCGGGTACGACTGGGCGTTGAGAGGGAGTCTCCCCCCCGGGCTGAGCTTGGTGTGCTATGCTGACGACACGCTCGTCACAGCCCGGGGCAGGACACTCGAAGAGGCGGCGAGCCTGGCCACTCTCGGCACCGAGGAGATGGTCAGGCGGATCGAGGCGCTGGGGCTCAGGGTGGCCCTAAACAAGACGGAGGCCCTACTTTTCCATGGGCCCCGTGTGAGGCTGCCCATCGGCGCCTCGATAGTGGTAAACTCCATCCACATCAGCATCCAGGCCCATATGAGGTACTTGGGTCTGGTGCTCGACGGGCGATGGTGGTTCCGGGAGCATTTCCGACAGATTGCTCCCCGGCTTGTCGGCGCGGCGTCCGCCCTTTCTCGACTCATGCCGAATGTGGGCGGAACCAGTTTTGAGGCCCGACGGCTGTATGCGGGGGTCATCCGCTCGATGGCCATGTACGGCGCACCCGTGTGGGCGAGGGCTCTGAACGCCCAGCTCAGGGCGGTTCTGTGGAGGCCACAGAGAGCCATGGCGGTCAGAGCCATTCGCGGGTACCGCACGGTGTCGACAGAGGCGGCGTGCCTGTTGGCCGGGACACCCCCGTGGGACCTAGAGGCGGAGATGCTCTCCGACCTCTACCGGCGGGTTATCACAGCGCGCGAGGAAGGTGGCTCCCCATCGTTGAGCGAGATAGCCACCTGGCGCGTGGATGCCCGCCGAGACGTCATCGCCCGCTGGGCTACGCGGCTGGAGAGGCCTAGGCACGGTGTGGAGACCGTTGAGGCCCTCCGGCCCGTATTGATAGAGTGGATGGAGCGGCGGCACGGAGTCCTCACCTTTCGGCTGGTGCAGGTATTGACGGGGCACGGGTGTTTCGGGTTGTACCTGCACAGGGTCGTGTATAGGGAGTGGACTCCGGCCTGCCACCACTGCAGGAGTGACGAGGACACGGCGCAACACACGCTGGAGGTGTGTCCGGGATGGGAGCGGCAGCGCCGTGACCTCGTCGCTGTCATCGGTGCCGACCTGACGCTGCCGGCCGTCGCGAGAGCGATGGTCGACAGCATCAGGAACTGGGACGCGGTCGCCGCCTTCTGCGAGGCTGTCATCTCGCAGAAGGAAGCGGCGGAACGGGCAAGGGAGGATTCCCGCGCCCCGGGCCGCCGCCAGCGGCCGGGGCGGCGCAGGCGCGAATACCTGCGCCTGATGCCGCCCTAACCGAGGCTTCGGGTGATCGGACCGGGGAATTGTCCGGTCACCCGACGTGAGGCCACCGCGTGAGGGCGACGCCCCGACGGCGAAATCTGTTGGGGCGTCGACGAGAGGAACCCGCGAGGGTGAACCGCCGGGCGGGCCACCGAAGTTAAAAATCGGGTCCCGGTGACCCGCTCGCACGGCGAAGAGAGAGGAGTTTTACGGTGGGTCTATGGGGTCACGCGCCGCCTTTTCCGTCACCCCGGACCGATTTGGCGGGGCGAGACTAATCCATAGTCCACCAAAAAAAAAAAAAAAAAAAAAAAAAAAAGTTAGCGATAGTCAACATTTTAGTTTTTTAGCTAGATAATGCTTTATAATAAAACTTTCAATGTATTAAATACCTTTTTTCTATTGTTGTCCGTGTCGTTTTTTTCTATAAACGTAGAATAAGGCGAAAGGTAAAATTTTTGTAAACATGTTTATCTTGTTACGCCAAACTTCTAACGGGTGTATATAAGTACACACACACTTTTTTTATATATATATTTTTCTATATTATTTATCTACTTTCCCAATCCAACTGACTACAAAACATTAAAAGAAAAATTATCCTTGAATGTTTGGTGTTACAATTGAACCCAATTGGATTGGTAGGCGACCGCGTAAGTCTTTTTTTATATTTTGATGATATTTATTTTATTTCAGATTTCTCGCATCATCATCATCATCTCAGCTCATATATGTCCCATTATTGGGCTCGAGCCTCCTCTATAATTGCAGTGAAATTGACCTACTATCTACTACTATCTACTACCACGCTGGTCAGACGTGTTGGTATAGGGTTTTGTTGTTTCTAGTTTTCCTTCTCTTGCATAGATGTTATATGCGTTTTATATCCCTTAGTCATCTCGTACGATCACCCACGGGTAAGATAGAGTGAATTTTATTCTTACTAATATAATATTAGTGAAATAGATAAAATTGTATAAAAAGAGTCGAGTACAATTAAAATTAAAATTTTATACCTGCACTACTTGCCAACATGGTAGATGAGAACAATTTTCAGCTAACAGTTGGTGGGCTGAAAATACAATTCGATGAAATAAAACTATTTGTACGGATTTTATCGCGTTTGTGTTTGATTTTTAATTTCGCGACGTTTCAAACACTTTACTGCATTCATGGTTACGGGAGGACAATTCTCCCGTGACCTAGAAAGCTGTAAAATATTACATACAAATGCGATAAAATGCGTAAAAATAATATTATTTCAAATGTGTTTTCAATAATGGTAGGACCACGCTGTTGACAGTTATCTGTCTGTAGCCGCGGGCCGGTCCGTCCGGGGTAGTACCACACTCTCGCAGAAGATCGACGTCTGAGTAATGGCAATGTGCTATTGCGCTTCGTTCGGTGAGCGAAAGAGCCGAAAGCCCAACTGGGTTGGTTTGGGTTTTGTTTTGGTAGGCAGCGGCCTAAGCTATATTTTATTAAGCCCTTGAATTGCAAAGGCCCATGGGCGGCAATGACACTTACCATCAGGTGCGCTGCTTGCTCGTTTACCACCATAAGTAATAATAAAAATGTGTAATACTCGTGTAAGTATCTGAATTCATTATAAAAACCGTTGAGGACTAGTATTAAAACTGTTGAAGTATTGCGTTTTTTTTTCATGGATAGCTAGACTTACCTTCACATTGACGCGGAGAAGTATGGCAGCGTGGAGATTTTCTGACAAAGTATAAATAAAATTTTAATAGCTTATCCGAGAACATATAAAGTTACTTAGGTACGTAATTTTGTATAATTCATTATCATCTTCATCATCTCAACTCATACTGTTGGTCTTGAGCCTCCTCAATAATGGTAGGGCAATTGAACTACTATACCACGCTGCACAGTGGGAAAATCGCGTATATTTCGTCTCAAAACTCCGTATCTCAGTTGTTTCAAAACTAAATGAGCTGTAATTTTGCACACATATATTATACTTGAATGTTTAAAGTTTAAATGATATAACTTTGATTTTAAAAATTCCGTTTATAATTGATTAAACAAATATATTAAAATATACATGCATTATATAAGAAAAAAATACAAAATATGATTGTTTAATTTACATAAAATGGTAGAACATAGTACCAAACCAGAAAAAAAATTATATACACAATTCAGCAAGCTCCTGCAGATTTTCATTGACAGCAAAAAGGGCCTTGGCCTTTTCATCTAAATGTTCTTTCGATATTGTTTCTGAGGTATTTCTCAGACTTGATGTATATGGATCAGAAGTGTACAATAAGGTATGGAACACGTCTTCATTGGTACCCGCTCTTGAACACTTTCTAGAATGATGCAGTCTGAACTTTTTGTAATCCTTATTTCGGGATTCTCGCGCGTCTTCGGTCAATTGGTTGATAGGTAAAATAGCATAGTACTCAATGTTTTTCTCCGTGAATAAGTATTACATGCACGGAAGAAAGCATATAATACCACTTATAATTATTTACGTATAGTTGGGCTGTATTATATGCGTATTCACCGAATTTTTTTGAATCAATAGCCATTCCAGATGACATAGTTTGTAGTACATTCGTTTTATAAGTTCTACACAGGTTCATTACAAGTGTAGACACACCTGTAATGTCTGCAGAGCACGAGTAATTCTGTAAAAATGTTCGAGCTGTGTTTCCGTCATTACTATTTCTAGTGCCTTGACAAAGTTTATCGACATGCAGTCCCATTTCTTCCCTAAACCACTTTTGCCCCAATTTTTTTTCTTTTCGTCCTTGATTTTTTTTTATTTTCACCTATAGTAGCTGACCACTTTTCAAAAGACAAGTTATAGGAAATGTGTAAGATCATCTCCATACTCCTAATCCAAGCATGTAGTGTTTACAGTCCGTATTGAAATGAACCTTCTTTCACATCTTGTGTCCTAACTGCCTCTAATTTATTCATTTGCCGAGGAGTAGCACCACAAATTCAGCGTTCGTTACATTTAGATACCAAGTTTCTTTGCATGTAGGAGACTATAGTAGCCATATTCTCTGGTGACAAAATGTTTTTTTTCGTAAGTAGTCTTCTATATTATGCCCAGTTATTATTATATTAAATTATATTAAATTGCTCAACTCTCGTTTGCTACAAACAAATTCTCCCATTTTTCCAATTAGTCAACATCTGCGAATATTTGAAAATAAGTATAATCTGCTTTTTAGGGCAACTGAATGTCTAACCAACTCAGAATGTTTCAAGGTTCGCCTTCCTTTTATAGGCCAATGAAATAGTGATAAAAGCTAGAAAACTAATAATTTCCACTTTTCCCATAACAAACCTGTTTTCAATTTGACCTTAATAGATAATAAAAGACCATATTTTATCAAGTAGGTGGTCAAAACTGTATCAAAACCACAAAGAAAATTGCACTGTAATCAATTCGACCCTAATAGATACAAAATAATTTTATGATAAAATTAAACAAAACTGTTTTTTTTATCTCGCGATATGTTTTAGCTCCTTGTATGAAAAAGAGCAAGTATGAGCAAATTTTGTTATTCTACTTGCATTTACTAATGTATGAAGATCTTAAAACAACAAATATCTCGACAGCGGCAAGCAGCGGTAAAGGGTAAAAGTCTCGTTAAAAAAAAAGGACACTCAAAATATACCATCTTAAACTGTATTAGTTAATTGTATTTTATTAAAACAATATTTATAATATTAATTATGAAGCGTTATGATTTAAGTAGTCCAAAAATTCTTAAGTATTCCAAAAATGTATAATACTACTACATTTATATGAAAAACTTTTGAGTAATGTGGCGTTGAATTGTAGTAACGTATTGCGTCAAAATTACGTTAGTAAAAATAAGTTAGCTTTGAAGCCTATTTATATACATTCATCATCATTCTGTTGCTCTTATCCCAACTACTTGGGGTCGACGCAAAATGTCCTCTTTTTTCATACATCCCTATCAGACGTCATCTCTGTAATCACTCCCTGTTTATACATGTCATGCTTCACGCAGTCCATCCATTTTTTCTTTGGTCTCCCTTTACCCCTAAAGCCTTCAACATTCATACTCAAAACCTTCCTCGCAACATTACTTTCATCACCCCGTCTCATCACATGTCCATACCAGCTCAAACGTTCACTCCTTAACTTATCCGTCACTGGCGCTACTTCCAAACATTCTCTTATACGCTCATACCTTATCTTATCCATTCTCGTCACGCCGTACATCCATCTCAACATTCGCATCTCCGCTACATGTAATCGTCTCTCATCCGTCGCTTTTGTCACCCAACATGCTGATCCATACAATACAGCAGGTCTTATTAAAGTTATGTAAATTTTTCCCTTTAATTTAAGGGGTACTCTGGGATCACATATTGTACCCGTGACCTGCATTTCATCCATCCCGCATCAACTCTGTGCTTCACCGCACGATTCAGGTCGCCGCTGCTTTGGATAAGCGAACCGAGGTATCGAAAGTTCGAGCATACTGGTATAAGTACTCCATCTTTTTTTTTTTTTTTTTTTTGTGGTGGGCCATGGACGTCGCACCCCGCCAAATCGGTCCGGGGTGACGGAAGAGGCGGCGCGCAACCCCATTGACCCACCCTGCAAGCACCTCTTCTTCGCCGTGCGAGCGGGCCACCGGTACCCGATCTTTGTCTTCGGTGGCCCGCTCGGCGGTATGCCCTCTCGGGCTCCTCTCCTGTCGACGCCCCGACAGATTTCGCCGTCGAGGCGTCGTCCTCACGCGGTGGCCTCGCGTCGGGTGAACGGACAATTCCCCGGTCCGATCACCCGAAGCCTCGGTTAGGGCGGCATCAGGCGCAGGTATTCGCGCCTGCGCCGCCCCGGCCGCGGGCGGCGGCCTGGGTCACGGGAATCCTCCCGGGCCCGTTCCGCCGCCTCCTTCTGCGAGATGACAGCCTCGCAGAAGGCGGCGACCGCGTCCCAATTCCTGACGCTGTCGACCATCGCCCTCGCGATAGCCGGCAGCGTCAGGTCGGCACCGATAATAGCGACGAGGTCGCGGTGCTGCCCGTCCCAGCCCGAGCATTCCTCGAGCGTATGTTGCGCCGTGTCCTCGTCACTACTGCAATGATGGCAGCCCGGAGTCCATTCCCTGTACACGACCGTGTGCAGGTATTTCCCGAAACACCCGTGCCCCGTTAACACCTGCACCAGTCGGAAGGCGAGGACCCCGTGCCGCCGCTCCATCCATTCCATCAGTACGGGCCGGAGGGCCTCGACGGTAGTGACACCATGTCTAGGCCTCTCCAGCCGCGTAGCCCAACGGGCGATGACTTCTCGGCGGGCGTCCTCGCACCAGATGGCTATCTCGTTAAACGATGGGGAACCACCCTCTTATAAGTACTCCATCTAGAGCTATGGGTGTAACATTAGAGAGACCGCCGAAATCACAGAACATGTATACTGTTTTAGGTCTGCTGATTTTCAAGCCAACATTCTCCAACTTACAGCGCCACTTTTCCAGCATGCTCTGGACCTCAAACCCATCTTCTCTGACGAGAACAACGTCATCAGCGAATAGCATGCACCAGGGTGCCTCTTCTTGTATCTCCGATGTTAAAGCATCCATTATCAACAGGAAGAGGTAGGGACTTAGCGCCGACCGGTGCAGGCCCATCTCAACGTTGAACCCGTCGGAGTCTCCAACAGCAGATCTTACATACGACTAGTAGGACCACGCTGTTGACAGTTTTCTGTCTGCAGCCGCGGACCGATGCATCCGGTGTAGTACCACACTCTCGCAGAAGATCGACGTCTGGACAATAGCAATGTGCTATTGCGCTTCGTTCGGTGAGCGAGAGAGCCGGAAGCCCAACTAGGTGGGTTTGGGGTTTGTATTGCTAGGTAGCGGCTTAGCTATACCCTCGGTACTGCAAAAGTCCATAGGCAGCAGTAACATTTACCATCACCATTAGCAAAAAAAAAAATAACATTGATGTATCCAATAAATATTATTTCTAACTATACCTCCACCACCCCCTCGAAAGATTTGTGCACTCGGCTCTGTAGCTCATCGAACGAAGCGTAACAGCCAAATTGTCACTACTTAGATGTCGAAATTCTGCGAGAGTGCGATACTATCACAGACGGACCGGTCCGCAGATGTAGACAAAAAACTGTCTACAGTATCGCCCTACACTTCTGGAGGGTTAAAGAATAGCTTCTTTTACTTATAGAACAATATCCAGGCAGTAAAACAGAAACAAAAAAATACATAACTTTTTTAAGTAACACAAACCGAGATTAAATAAATGTATCAACAAAATATACATATTTATATAGTATTGTAAATGGTATAGCTGTTATATTGAAGCATATTTTGCACCAAAAGCAATCTAACAGATATCTACATTGTAAGCACATTGCAAGGTATGTGGAAGCTAATGTAACGCCATAGGTACTTGTAATGCGGTCCTCTCACATGAGATATAAACTTTAAACAAACTCTATTAAGTTATACATGTACAACATTGTTATTTGAAATTCTACTAGTATCATATCCTGGCTGCGCGTGTCTCTAGAGATATGCTATTTTCGCTACGCTTACGCTTATAGCCCATACCTGTCAAAGTCCATTAGGCGGTGGATGTGATTGTACTCAGCTGCGCAAAAGTGATGATGTTAAATACCTAGGGATAATTATTGATAGTACTTTAAGATTTCGTGAACATATTAATCATCTCAGCAGCAGACTGCGGAAATTAATTTATATTTTCAAAACCTTAAGAGATGTAGCTGATGAAAGTATTTTGAGATCCGTGTATTATGCTCTTGCACAGTCATTAATATCGTATTGTATATCTTCCTGGGGTGGTGCATCGAAATCCATTTTAATTGAATTAGAAAGAGCACAGAGGGCCATTCTCAAGGTCGCCTTCAAACTACCTTTTCGATATCCATCATCGCTGTTATATCAAAAAGCAAATATTTTAACAGTTCGACAGCTGTTTATCCAGCAAGTTATTCTTCGACAGCATAGCCTCCTTAATTACAGACCCTCACTTTCTCGTCGTAAAAGACGTTTTAACCCAGTTGATAGTTTTTGTAATCGCATTACCACACAATTCTCGAAAAGGTTTTTTTATTTTCTTGGTCCCTACCTATATAATAAAATAAACAGAATTTTATCAATTTACCATCTTAATAAAATCAACTGTAAAATGAAGGTTACCAGTTGGATTAAAAAGTTAGGATACCTGGATACTGAGGAACTTCTTGATATTTCGATTTAAAGAGGTGCTTATGTTACTGTAATATAATGTAATGTTATGCTCTGTGACTTGCTGCCTACTGTTATGACTGCACAAGTATGTGTATACTTTACCACTACACTCCTTCAATATATGGTTATGTACATTAGTCACTGCAAATATTAAATAAACATTTGTTCATTCACATATATATCATTCACTACACATATAAGTACATACACATTGTTATAATATCACCCACTAAATATAGGACATTACATGTACATATTTTTATTATTATTTTTTTGTCACATATTATACACACATCTTGCAATGTTTTGAGATTGTTCTGTTGTATGGGTGAAATATGGAAAATTATTTAATTAATTAATTGGTGGGATAGGCGTACGGGTGGAGACCTGGTGACCTGAAATACAGGCTCTGAGCCTAGTTTAGGCACCAGTCTTGCTCAATATGTATCTTTTTTTTTTTATCCTAATCCTGCAGATTATTGTTTTCCTTTTGATATATGTATTGTGGTGAGAAAATAAATTATTATTATTATTATTATTATTATTATTTTCAATAAGAAAAGAAGCACGTTTAAATACTTACATGGTCGTGAACTATCTGTATGTCAATCACTATACATTTTATATATAACTAGCAGACCTGGCCACGCGTTGCTGTGGCTAAAGTAGCCTCAGTAACACGTGGTGGTTATGCTAATAAATTGTAGCTTATATGAAATGTTTAACATAGCGCCATCTATTAAATACTTGCTCAATCCAGTTAATAGATACCGCCATCTGTTGAATCGTTTGGACATAACAGATAATTGTGACTGTCAAATAATAAACAAATTATTTGCATTAAGTTGGATCTAAGTTGGTTGGAGTTCTAAGTTGGATTTAAGTTGGATCAAAGTACACATGCTGTGCAAATTTGATTAAAATCAGTTACGTGCTTTAGGAGTCCATCGCGGACAAACAACGTGACACGTATTTTATATATATTAAGATTAAACACACGTAGTTTTATGTGTTTACATTAAAGAGGTTTTGAGTTATAGAAGGGTCAAAAATGGCACCAAGTTGTTCGTTTAATAATACACTCGGCGCTGGCTAGCCAGTTCCTTTGCTTGAACTTGGCTTGACATGCTGTCGCATGTCTAGATATTAAAAACTTTCCAAGAAATAATTGATTAAATTAGGCGATACATAGAGTAAATCTATCATTAACTTAATACAGAGTTATGAGAAAACCGTAAATTGCCGTGTGGTGACGGAGTAACAATACATTTCACCACCCTCTATCTTACCCGTGGATGATCGCAAGAGACGACTAAGGGATATAAAACGCATATAACATCTATTATGCAAGACAAGGAAAACTCGACACTAAACTCTATACCAACACGTCGGACCAGCGTGGTATAGTATGTTAATTTCCCTCCCGTTATGGAGGAGGCTCGAGCCCAACAGTGGGACATACATATATGAGCTGAGAAGAGATGGGAAAAGGGACCCACCACTTGATTAATTAAGGTTAGTGATTATACCGCACATCCCAAGAAAGAATACGGGATAAGATCATAGTGGAATATGATAAAATAAAGTCTTCTTACTCTTATGTGGCGAGCAGCTATTGCACAGTAAATGCTCCAAACCTGCCGAGGATGCCCCGTTTAGAGGCGCACGTGTTAATCAAAATTTAAAGTGCCGCGGTAAATTGCGAGCTGAAGTTCAGCCACCAAATTCATAGTTAAGGGTTTAATAGTGGTAGGACCATGCTGCTGACAGTTCTCTGTCTACAGCAGCGGGCCGGTCCGTCCAGGGTAGTACCACACTCTCGCAGAAAATCGACGTATGAGTAATGGCAATGTGCTATTGCGCTTTGTGCGATGAGCGAGAGAGCCGGAAGCCCAATTGGGTGGGATTGGGGCTTGGTATTGCAAAGGTCCATGGGTGGCAAGGACAATTTCCATCAGGTATGCTGCATGCTCGTTTGCCACCATAATCAATAAAAAAAATTAAAAAAAAAATTATATTACCTTATATAAAAAAAGACTAATTAAAAAAAATATAGAATCTACGTCATAATCTTATATTATACAAAACTGTCATATAATCTAGGTGTTATAATGAGAACAAAACTAGTTATCATCCCTTTATAAAATTCTAACAACGTGTGACCTTTTGGGGACTACATAAAAGTTTTATCGCTGTAATTACAAGGATGCAAACTTTTATGTATAAACTTTTGATGTTTACATTTTCCAGTACAAAGATACGTTTAGTTGTTGCTTTTGTTGTTGGTTTAAAATAATGATGAATTATGTATAATTATTTTATTTTATTAAATAAATACTTATAAAACTAATGAAAATGTGGTAGGACAACGCTGTTGACAGTTTTCTGTCTACAGCCGCGGGCCGGTCTGTTTGGCAGTACCACTCTCTCGCAGAAGACCGACGTCTGAGCCGTGGCAATGATCTGTTGCGCTTCAGTCGGTGAGTGAGAGAAACGGAATCCCAACTGGGTGGGTTTGCGGTAGGTATGTATTGGTAGACAGCAGCCTAGTTGCTATACCCCAGATATTGCAAAGGTGTATGGACGGACGGAATTATCACTTACCATCAGGTGTGCTAAAAACTCCTCGCACTATGAAATAAATCTTTGTATTTTGACAAACTATAAACATATTATTACTTATGTATTAAAAAAGTTATACGTAAACTCTGCCAGAGTATAGTATTAGACTGAATTACTTTCAAATGCTTAGTCTAATAAAACGAAGAAACAACTCTGAGCTACTAACTCTTTACAAGATCATAAATGGTTCGGTTGACGCTCCGCTAATCAACTATCTAAAATTCAGAGTCAGCACACGAATTTTGCGTCAACCACGTACATTTGATATCCCATCGTCTACCTTAAATACTACCTTTAATAGTCCACTTACACGCATGGCAAGGTCATATAATATAAGGTCTGTTCAAATGGATAATATCGACATATGCAACATACAGACACTTTTTTTTTTTTTTTTTTTTTTTTTTTTTTGCGGTGGGCTATGGACGTCGCACCCCGCCAAATCGGTCCGGGGTGACGGAAGAGGCGGCGCGCAACCCCATTGACCCACCCTGCAAGCACCTCTTCTTCGCCGTACGAGCGGGCCATCGGTACCCGATCTTTGTCTTCGGTGGCCAACATACAGACACTGCCTTTTAAAAGGCGAGTAGTGACTCCTTGGTTTTACTTTGTGTCTTTTTTTCTTTTTTACGGATAATCTGTTACAAATAATTATAATAATATACTAAATTAATATAGTCTCTAATCTAATGTGATAATGAATGTCATGCATACCTATTATCTGTGTAATTACTACTGAGCTATATATGTTAACTCTGTTGTATTGATGCAATCGCTGTAATTGTGCTGTTGGTGTGCTGAATAAAATAAAAAAAAATAAAAAATTAAAAAAAAAAAAAAGAAAAAAAAAATTAAAAAATATATAACTAATGGACCTAAATAACAACCAGACTCAAACCAATATATATCTCCCTCTTGCGGAGGGGCCGAACTCAAGACATTCAGCGCTGGAAGTCGTTATTTAGATCGCTTCGCCATCTGAATGTTGACAGATTAATTATGTTCCCTAACATACTTATTCTGTCACTATTCAGGTGGCACTATTCAGATGCTTAAAGATATTTGGAAAGAATTACATGTGATGCTTACCAATACTGCCGACTATAGTTAGACGTTTTTAGCTGAACATTTCAGCTGATTGTTTTAGGTGACGAAATTATGAATAGAAAGTGCATTATTTAATCAGGTTTTACAATATTTCACATTGTAATAATATCTAGATCAAGAGATGTTCTATTTAATAGATTTTACCTACATTTTTAGTTTTTACTTTATTTTTTTTTAAACAACACCTAGCACTAAGAGAATAATACTGCATGGGAATCGCACCCACGGCACTGGCACGCTAAGTCGGTATCTTAACCACTATATCATTTGTGGAGTCATATTCTATCTTATATTCGTTAACCGTAGACAATTACAAACGTTGTGTATGTCCTCCTCTTTCATTCCGCTCTATTAGGGGTCATCTCTATAGTCGCTCCCTGTCTATCTATGACATGTTTCACACAGTCCATTCATCTTTTTTGGGTCTTTTTTTACCCCTAAAGCGTTCAACATTCATACTTAAAACTTGTCTCACAACATTACTTCCATACCGTCTCATCATATGTTCATTATTATCCAGACCAGGTCATGCGTTCACTCCTTAACTTATCCGTCACTGGCGCCGCTTTTAAAATTTGTTTTATACGTTCATTCCTTATGCTATTCATTATTGTCACGCCATACATCCATCTTAATATTTGCATCTCCGCAACATGCAGGCGTCTCTCATCCGTCGCTTTTGTAGCCCAACATGCTGATCTACACAATACAGCAGGTCTTATTAATGTTTTGTAAACTTTTCCTTTTAATTAAAGGGGTACTTGGCAGACATATGTTGTACTCATGACCTGCAGCCATTTCATCCATCCCGCATCAATTCTGTGCTTCACTGCACGACCCAGGTTGTCATTGCTTTAGATAAGTGAACCGAGGTATCAAAAGTTCGAACATACTCGTATAGGTACTCAATCTAGAGATATGGGTGTAAAATTGGAGAGACCGCTGAAATATCGGAACACGTATCCTGCTTTTGGGCTGCTGATTTTCAAATCAATATGTTCCAATATACAGCGCCACTTTTCCAGCATGCTCTTTACCTCAATCCCATCTTCTCCGACGATAACAATGTCATCAGCAAATATAATGCACCAGAGTGCCTCCTCCTGTATCTTCTAACTTAAAGCATCAATTATTAAGAGGAAGAAGTAGAGACTTAACGTTAACTCTTGGTGCAAACCCATTGCTACATTGAACCCGTTGGAGTCTCCAGCAGCTGATCTTACAAAGGACCTTGATCACCGGTACATGGTCCAGATTAACCTAATATACTTCGCAGGCACACTTTTGTCTTTCAGTACCCACCTCAAAACTGTTCTTGGCATTCTGTCAGAAGTCTTCTCGAGGTCAACAAATACCATTGCAAGTTTCTATATGCACCATGATTTTTTTCGCACAGAGGGTGCAGAGCAAATATGGCAGCCGTTGCCCCGCAGCCCGGCATAAATTCATAATTAATAATAGACCATAAACAATATATATTTTTATATAGAATCACTTTCTTTTTGTACTGGCAATGAAATTGTATCAAAAATGTGCATCAAAAATTAATAATTTATATTGTAGCAATTAGATAACATTTCTGTAATAACAATGACTTGTTGGACGTGAGACACTAGTCCCCCTGCGACTATGAACGCTCTAAAGTGTTCGAAACGTTAAGAAATTAAAATCAAATACAAATGCGATTGAATCCGTAAAAATAATTATATTTTAATGAGCGCAAACATTAGAAACCATTACGTAAGACAATTCTCGGTTCAAATGACAAATATTTATCCAGACCATTTTAACTACATTTCTCATGTGGGTTGCCTTCTAAAACTGCCAACCGATAAAAATGTCAACCGTGGGTAGATGTGTGGGAATTCCGGCGGTCTATTTTCTAACGACATCTAAATGAAACAAGAAAAACATAATATTACTAATTTTAATGGAGTTCACAAATACAGACGAGTTCTTACAGTGAAACAAAATCATCCTTCTCCACTTTATCGAGCACTAACTGTCTTAGATAAAAAAAATAACAATTTTCTATGCCTCTCTCCTCCTTCGCTGCCTAAAACACAAATAAATGTATTAGATTTTAATATTTTTCAGGTAAATTAAACAGTTCAAATACACAACTACTCAATTAAGCAATCTACGTAAGCAATAAAATTATAAGCGACACCAACATAAATCTAAACTTTAGGAGTAATATAAAGAATTTCAGTCAGGTTCTTGGATAAAATTTAGAAAATTGTGAATGACACTTTATTATTTCATTTATTATGTTTCATGATTAAAATATATTGCTTACCTTTTTACAGCAAAAATGATTAGACACTAGTGATGCCAGCAGCTTTGCTTCTGAGAACTTAGAGATGATTTTCTTTGAGCCCATCTTCTACATCTTGTGAATTTAGTAAGAATATCAGTATTAGTACACATATACATACATACATACCATCACGCCATGTCCCTTGCAGGGTAGGCAGAGAGAACAGAATGCCAGAGAACTCTAACCTTGCATACTTCACTCGCTTCCTCAACATTCATAATTCTCTTCATACACGCTCGCCGGTTTCGGAGACTCTTGACTCCACTTTCCTTCAGTACATGACCGATCTGGTCTAGTATTGTATTGTATATTATACTATTGTATACTGGTATTGTATTGTATCAGTATTAGTAATATCCATAATAATTCCATTACATTTTTCTTATCTCAGTAGTTGCCATAACAAAGGTGATGGCTCCGTTACTATTTGTTGCAGATTTATCTATATAACCTATATGTTAAACTTTTTCAATAAAACAGCTATCGTGCTTCATCAGTTTTTACGCGATTCTAATTTCTGCATTTTTCATTCGATTTATGTTTATTATTATAAGAGAATATTTTTAACAGTATTTTCAGTTACTCTTGGCGAAGAAAAATTTTGTTTTTTGTTTTTTCAAACAAGCAAGCAGCACACCTGACGGTAAGTGTTACTGCCGCTCGTGGACCTTTGCAGTACCAAGGGTATAACTAGGCTACTGCCTACTAATACAAACCCCAAACCCACCCAGATAAGGCTTCTGGCTACTTTGCTTTGGCCACACCTTGTCTAAGAAATTTATATTCATGAAAGTATGTGAGATCTCATAACATCATATATAGTTAATAATGTATTACATACAAATTATCTTAGTCGAAATAAGAGAAGGGATCCCATATTATACATATTAAATTACATATACAGAAATAACAACTAATTATTGGAATCAATATAATATACCTTACATGGCTATTATCAATTTACTCATATTAGATATAATATTAGAATAGGAGCTCTTATCCGTGTGGTGACGGAGTAAGAATACAATTTAACACCACCTATCTTACACGTGGATGATCGTAAGAGACGACTAAGGGATATAAAAACGCTATAACATCTATGCAAGAGAAGACTCTCTCAAGAGAAAACCCAAAACAAAACCCTATACCAACACGTCTGACCAGCGCGGTGTAGTAGGTTAATTTCCCTCCCATTATGGAGGAGGCCCGAGCTGAACAGTGGGACATTTATGGGCTGTGATGATGATGATGATGATGTATACGTAGGTTACGCATAAGCTATATATTGTTAAACTCGGGATATAAATGTCAATAATAAATATGTTATCCTCAGCTTACGACTTTTGCTGTGGACATAGCATTTTTTATAAAACGGATAATGCCACGCTTGATAGATAAGCTGTTTTGTTTAATTATATTTAACCTTATATTATAATTACTTAAATTTAGCATTTAACATGCTTGATTATTTATAAAAACTTGATTACGAGCGAAAAATGTATGTAATACGAGCGAAAAATGTATGTATGTAATAATAAATTTCAGTAATTTGAATAATAGAGTCGTGTCATCGTTTAATATAGTTCTAACTGTAAAGTTAGAGTATTAAATCTGTATAATGTGTTAACATTGGCTGGTAGATGGCTCACGTCTCATTTAAAGACGAAAATATAATACGAAACGAAAATTGATTATCAAATAACAGGTCACGCTGGTGTTTCGGATTTCCAATAGGTGAGGGTTCGAATCCCATGTGTGACAATCATTTTTCACTCGTAAGCAAGTTCTTATATTATAAGGTACTAAAAAATTGCTGCGGTATAAAATATAGCCTATATTGCTCGCTGGTAAAATAATTTTTACAATATCAGTTTAGTGGTTTAGACGTGCAACTTTAAAATACAAACAAAATCTCACGTTAGCATTTATAATATAATTTAAGGTAAGCAATCGCACGATTTATGACAGGAGAATGGATGGTCACTTTGAGAACAAGTAGCGCCATCTGTCTTCTGTGTAGGGTATCTGTACCATGCGGGTAGTGGAGACAATTCGGCACAACGATTATGCATTACCAATTAACGTACCAACAATAAACGTCTTGTAACAATATAACTTTCAATCATTGTAATACAGCTAATAAACCAATATTTATCAGTTCCAAGAGTATTTATTTAAAAATCAAAAATAAATGTGTCTTAGCCGACGGCACAATGCGTTTTAATTGATTATTAAATAGATTTTACTTCGATTTTTATTTCAATATAGGGGACGTCCATTAATCACGTGATCTTATTTTTAGCATTTTTTTAACCCCGCCTCCCTCTTGGTGATACGTGGTGAGGTTTAAAACTATGAAAAACATCACGTGACTTTTTAGTACCTACAAAGAAGTAGCTCACAGCTCATTATATTCTCGGTTTTTTTCTTTTTTATACTTCGCAAAAATGTCTTTATATAGATCACCTACTTTAAACTTCGTTCGTTGCCTGGCAACGCCAAGTTAAAGTCACATACACGCCGCTTTTCAGTTTAGAAGTCGCAGTGTTTGACGAAAAAAGAACTACACGTGATATGCTACTACACATCCCCTTGTGATATTGCGTGATTTATGGCAAGCCCCTTCCCCCCCCCCCCTTTCAAACCTCACGTGATTAATGGACGGACCCATAGACTATACATTTTTACACTATACAGTATTAGTAGCTAAAATTTTATGAGAATTGTGTTTGTCGAACCGATTATTGTTGGGAAATAAAGGTTCTCGAGTGGTGATTATGTAACACCAGGTGGACCGACGATTTGGTGAAGGTTGCTGGGAGTTGATGGAAGCGGGTGGCACAGGACCGCACTTTATGGTGAAATATGAGAGAGGCCTACGTCCAGCAGTGGATGATAAAAGTCTGAATGATAAAAATGATGATGATGATATGTTTCTCGGGTCAGATATTTGTGTAAAGCGATAAGTGCCCGGAACAATATTTTACTTAAAATTCATAAATGGACAATAAAATAATCACAATGCAGCTTTGCTTATTCTCAGTTCTAAATTACTATACAAGGGACTTTTGGATTACTTACATACTTAATCATATTTTTTTTTATTCCAGAAATTTCATAATAATATCGTTAATACCTTCCGTGCGGTGACGGAGTAAGAACACTATTCACCACACCATAACATAACCTTACACCAACACGTCTGACCAGCGTGGTATAGTAGGTTAATTTCCTTCCCATTACAAAGGAGGCCCGAGCCCAACAGTGGGACATTTATGGGCTGTGTTGATGATGATGATGATAATGATGATCGTTAATACATCAGTCGAAATATGAATCATGTCAGCAGTTGCTATAACTATAGCGAATGTGCGGCATATTTGACTGTATTTTGTCATTATTACTATATTCTGTCGGATCTGCTAACATTTATAGACTCTGCTCCAGTTCTATTTGTTGAATCGCTATATATTACATCCTACAACCTTTCTCGATAAATAAATTGTCTGATGTACCAAGATTATTTTTGGAATTGCGGGTTCACACACGCATAAAAAAAATCCAGCATTATAATAGTAATATTTCTGTTACTACGCGAATAGCCCCAGTTATTTGCTTTAGCTTGAAAGCCTTTATGTCTATGATGCTTTCTTGCTGTGTTTATTGTAGGTTTAAATAATGTTTTTGTTGGTCAATCAGATAATTTTATCCCTATCACCGATATTGTATAAGAGTGAAAAGTGAAAGAAGTGGAAATCATGTGCCCAAATTCTCGAGTTTATCTTTTTTAATTAAATTTGTTTCGGGTCCTTAGATAAACAAAGACAATTAATCACCCCCTTGACTCTAAGTTAAAACTCAATATTATCCATGAAAATCAATGTGTATCTTGGTTTTAAGGAGTTAAATGATGGGATTAGTCCCCTTAAAAGGTGTTTCTATTCAGATTTTTATAGAAATAAGATTCCCACAAGGATATTAACTGCTTGCTTGTATAAGAATAGATTTTTTCGCTTTGATTACTTCGATTCTATATTCCAACTTCGATATTAAATTTGCAAATGACAATTAATAACTCCAAAATTTTATTAGGATCTGTAATCATTTATGAAGAAAGGAATCAAATCAGTTTTTAGTGATACGAAAATAAGCAGTTCATCTTGTCAGATAATTATATCACAATTAATATGTTATATTTTTTAATAATAATGTCTTGTTCCGTATGGTGACGGAGTAAGAATACGATTCACTACCCCCTATCTTACCAGTGGGTGATTATAACTAAGGGATATAAAACGCATACAACATCTATGTGAGAGATGAAACACTTGAAACAAGACCCTATACCAATACGTCTGATTTGCGTGGTATAGTAGGTTAAATTCCTTCCAATTATGGAGGAGGCTCGAGCCCAATAGTGGGACATATATGAGCTGAGACGATTATGATGAATAATGGCTTTATTGTATCACAAATAAAATATAAATCCTCCATGCACTACTACTATAGAAAGTAAATTAGGTACTATGTATACATATATTTAACTAGCAGACCCGGCCACGCTTTGCTATGGCTAAGGTAGCCTCAGTAACACGTGGTGGATATGCTAATAAATTGTAGCTTATATGAAACGTTTGTACGTTTAACATAGTGCCACTTACTCAATCCAGTCCAAAAATAGCGCCATCTGTTAGAATCCTTTGGAGATAACAGATAATTGTGACTGTCAAATAATAGACAAATAATTTGCAATAAAACAATATTGCAACTGTAAATTGAGATAGAAGCTATCCTATCTTTTAAGTTGGACCAAACTCCACATGCTGTGGAAATTTCATTAAAATCGGTTCAGTAATTTAGGAGTCGATCGCGGACAAACAACGTGACGCGTAATTATATATATATATATATATATATATATATATATATATATATATATATATATATATATATATAAGGTTGTATACATGTTCAAAAAAAGAAAAGAGAAACTGTTAACTCACCGAGTAAGTACATATCTGATAGGGCTCCGATCTTCTAACTTTCATTATATTATAGACAGCTATTAGTGAATAGCAATAATATTTTAACTTTTATAGAAGGCGCTCCCATGAAATTCAACACGTTGTATTAAATGCAAATTGTAATGCGTCTGTATGTACCTGATTCTATATTCGAATGATGTTCAGTGGAGAATTAAAATGTATGAATTTTTAAGAAGCATCTTTTCTTATTTGGTATGGTAACGTAAATGGGGGAAATATTCAAATATGGATCTATGGGGGATGAGTTTCCGTTCTATTTTATGCATAATGTTTTGAAATAATATAGTGAATTTCTATCTCAAGTTTTGCTTTTTCGACTCGACTAGTATTGTTATATACGGAGTTAGAATTCGAGATATTATTTCATTCTTAATCAGAAAATTATCAGTAGTATTAAGTAGTCTGCACCTGTTCTCGTCCGTTGATATATAATTGATGCTATTGAGAATTGCACGACAATAAATAACACATTTGATTATAATCAAGAATATAACTCGGTGTGCCTTCGTTTGTTACATACCTATTAAATAAATGAGTTTACAGACATCACTGATCAATCATCATCATTATCATCATCTCAGATGTGGGACATCTCCCACTGTTGGGCTCGATCCTACTCCATAATGGGAGGGTAATTAACCTACTATACCGCGCTGGTTAGACGTGTTGGTATAGGGTTTTATTTCGAGTTTTCCTTTTCTCGCATAGATGTTATATGCATTTTACATCCCTTAGTAGTCTCTTACGATCACCCACGGGTGAGATAAGGGACGGTGAATTGTATACTTACTCCGTCACCACACGGAAGATCAATAATGTTTAATAATAATACGTCCTCATGAATATATAATCTATATGTTTAAAAATACAATATAACCCATAACACTTATTTTTTTTTGACGGAGGGCTATGTTATGATGACCTCCGGGCTCGATCAGTCCGGGGCGACAAATAAAAAAAAAATGGCGCGCGATCCCATATACCGCTCTAAATTACCTCTCAACGCTGTGCGAACGGGCTACCGGAACCCGGTCCTTACCGTCGGTGGCAGTCTATAGCACTACCATAATATAAAATACTAGCTTCTGTCTGCGGCTTCACTCAGTGTACTACTTAAGTAGTAGTAAATTCCGCCGCAGACTACTTTAGTAGCAGTAAATTTCGCAAAGTTGAATTATTACCCCGGGGGAACAAACATTACCGGCATAAAGTTGTCTTTTGTGTTAATCTAGGCACTGTTCTATCTGTGTCAATTTTCATCTAAATTCGTTCAATCGTTTACGTGTGATTACGTAACAAACATATAAACATCCAAACATCTTCACAAACGTTCACATTTATAATATTAGTAGGATTTTAAATAGAAAAATAACTTTGACACCAAAGAGTAAAATCCCTTTATATTTAAAAAGAAGTGAAATATTCTCTATATCTATCTATCTAATATCTTCAAACGAGCAATTCTTATATATATATATATATATATATATATATATATATATATATATATATATATATATATATATATATATAAATATCTCGGAAAAGGCACCAACAATTTTCTTAAAATTTAGCATGCAGGGGGCTCCGGAGACGACTAATCGATCTAGCTAAGTTTCATTTGTAAAAAATATTGTTTTGTCAATATTTTCAGGCAATGAAAAAATATAATTTTGCGTTGGCTGACAACTATTAAAATATGAAGGCAAATTTTGACGCTGTCATTAAGACACCTCAATTGGATAATCGAACAGTCTAATCGAGGCCGGTTTGAATCCTGTTTCTCTCGTTTATTACTTTTTGACTTTTTAATTTTTTATTATTATGTAATTAATTATTTTTATTATATTTAAATATATCTTCAAAACACACTAAAAAGAAAATACCGAGCGAAAGGACGATCATCCAGATATTTCAAATACATATAACAAAGTTTACTGTTATTCCAAAATAAGTTAGAGGTATAAGTATATAGAATTGAGGAAATTCTACATATAGAATACTACGTAGGGATGACCCTTACATACAAAATTAGAGGACTCATCATTACGAGGTGAATTATTTAGCAAAGAGCAGGATGAGGTTTTTGGGTAACGAATAATTTATAAAGAATCAAATTTTAGTTTCATATAGTTGTAAAAATAGGCCAACAACTTGCGAAGTAAAAGTTATTCCTACATTTTTTTTTAATTTATCTTTCCAGCCAATATAGCCACTATTGAACATTAGCCTTCTCCTCAATGAAAAGATATTGAACCACTATAGTCAAATAGATTCGTAAGTCTTGGCATAGCTTTATAAGATTTTGCCTGTCCTTTCAGTGATGTAATTGCACGCCTCATAAGCGAAGCGTTGAGGTCTTGGTCTACTCTCGACTTATGAAAATCAAGCACTTTTCAAACCTAAAAATGATTGTATTTTTCTCACATTGCACTTATAGGATAATATTATTATACATATGTCAAGAAAAAAACATTCGTCTAAACGTATTTGATATTTTTAAAAAGCAATTATTTTGTTTGAAGTAAGAAAAAAGTTGATTAAAAAAAATTTTCGAGTCTATCCGGATGTTACCGTAAAAGTATCTGAAAGAAAGAAAGAAAGAAAGAAAGAAAAGATTTATTGTCTGGCATGATATCTGGCATTATGTCGACCGTAAAAATGAAAGTATCGAAGTTTTTCTTTTATTAAAAGCTTCATAATCGCAACGCGCTGTTTCCTTTCGAAAATGGCTTGGTAATTCTTTGTCGTTTAATTGCAATTAATAAAAAACTAAACGGCTTAGTCATTAGTGTATGTATACTTTATGAAAATTGGGTTCGTTGTATTTTTTGTTCGTCCATTCGGACAAGCAAAGGAAATAAATCCCATTCAGCCTATACAGTTATGTTTAGCTCTACGTCGAGAATGGCACAAGATATCTAAAGTATTTTTTTTTCTTTCATTACGAGTATGTACAAGCTTTTATTTAGTTTCACCTGTCCCGTTGTCTATAATCAAATCTTACAAGTTAAATTTGATCCCCTTTCCGGTTTCCGATTGAGCTGAAATTTTGCATGCATGAATAAATTAGATGACAATGCAATATTATTGTGACATAGAGCTGACCTGATGATGGACCTGGAAGCTGGCCATAGGAACTCCGTAATTAAACGACGCAACCCGATCGAAATTGGGCTTATTTAATTCGTCTTGACGAGTACTTTGATACTATATGGAAACCAGGGTCTGATCATGGACCTGGAAGCTGTCCATAGGAACTCCGTAATTAAGCGACGCAACCTCATCGAGTTTGGGCTCGTTTGATTCGTCTTGACGAGTACTTTGAGACTATATGATAACCAGGGTCTGACGATGGACCTGAAACCTGGCCATAAGAACTCTGTAATTAAACAGCGCAACTCCATCGAGTTTGGGCTCGCTTGATTCGTCTTGACGAGTACTTTGATACTATATGGTAACTAGGTTCTGATGATGGTCCTGCAAGCTGGCCAGAGGAACTCCGTAATTAAGTGACGCAACCCCATCGAGTTTGGGCTCGTTTGATTCGTCTTGACGAGTACTTTGATACTACATGGAAACTAGGGTCTGATCATGGACCTGGAAGCTATCCATAGGCACTCCGTAATTAAGCGACGCAACCCCATCGAGTTTGAGCTCGTTTGATTCGGTCTTGACGAGTACTTTGAGACTATATGGTAACTAGGTTCTGATGATGGACCTGGAAGCTGGCCATAGGAACTCCGTAATTAAAAGATGCAACCCCACCGAGTTTGGGCTCGTTTGATTCGTCTTGACGAGTATTTTGATACTATATGGAAACCAGAGTCTGATCATGGACCTGAAAGCTGTCCATAGGAACTCCATAATTAATTCGACTGTTATACTGAATCCCTCCACAATGGACCTCTGGGGTGATGAACCCTTTTTGTCCTATATTTGTGGGAACAACACGAATAATAAAAATACTAAAAAGTTAAAAATAGAATTAAAGAAAAATATTTTTTTAAAAACAAGCTTTTATTATTTGCTAATATAATAAACTAAAAAGTTAAAAATAAATTAACTCTAATCAGACATCTAACACTTTATAAGTTCATTGTAACCTTTAACGATACTTTTATTAATCTTCAACAACAAAATAATTCCATATCGTACATAATTATATATTTTTAACACTAAAACTTTACATCATGATTATTAAATCTGCCCGTTTTTATCACAGTCCCAATTTTATAAATAAAAGTGTGTTGCATTTTTTAGCAAATAATAAACAGCTTGCTTTTAAAAAAGGATTTCTTTCTTTAATTTTATTTTCATTTCTGGCATTGACTAATAGATAATATAAAAATTATGAGGCGTGCACTTTTGGATTTTCCAAATTATATTTCTTCTTCTTCTGTTTTAATTTCTTAATTATCTTTAATAACACAACGAAATTGTTTATTTTAATGATTTCTTTAAAAATCACAAACAATGTACAATCATTGTCTGGTAAATGGCACACGTCTCCCATAAAGATGACAAAAAATACGAGTCTCAAATTGAATGTAATACGATAGCTTACACTTGTCTAAATGGTGGGACGATTGGAATGGATTTCTAATAGCTGTGGTGAGGAGTCCCGCTTGTGACATTCATTCTTCGCACGTAGACAAGTTTTTAGAAATATCCTAGCATTTTAAATGCTAAATCTCAGTAATTTATCTGTGGTATATTTATAATGTGGTATCATCGTTTGATACAATTCTAACAAAGTTAGAGCATTAAAATCGGTACAATGTGTAATCATTGTTCGGTAGATAGTACACATATCCTATAAATACGACAAAATAATACCAGCCCCTAATTGAATGTCATACGATATCTTAAACTTGCCTAAGCGGTAGGATGTTTGGAATAGATACCCAATAGGTGTGGGTTCGAGTCCACGTGTGACAATTTTTTGATTGAAACAAGTTTTGAAAAAGGATTTCTTTTTTACTATATATCGATGTTTTGAATAATATGATGGTTTATTACGAGTTTTTAATTTCTTCTGGAGATGTTTTAAGATATTTATGTAATTTTTCAAGACAGTTATGTAAATGTTTTTTAGATCGTTATTATATCGAGGAAACCAAAAGCTATCAATACAAAAATTGTTAGTTCAAAACCAAAATACATGAATTAATAAGAGAGAAGAAATTATACAGTTTTCAACTGTAAGTTTTCAGCGATCATTTCACCCACGTACATGCAAGATCTGAAATGAACTAAAACAAACTTCAAACGAGGTTTAAGAAGAATTCTTTGCAGTAGGCAACGGCCTGACTGTGATCCTGGTGTTTCTTCTTGTGTGGGTTCGATTTACACGTGTGAATTTTCATTTTTCGCTCGTAAACATGTCTTTATAAATAATCTAGCATGCTAAATGCTAAATTTTAATAATTTTTTAATAAAATAATTGAAAGATATTATGATATCACCTGATAAGAATCGTAATTATAATGATGATTGTCTTATTATTAGTCAATCTATTATCGTCATGATTATTCAGATTATTATTATCGTTTATTTCTTTATTTCATATTTATACATTTTTAAATAGATTAGAGGGATAAACAAACACGCACACATACATATACAGTAAAAAACAAAACAAAAACACACAATCTATTTAAAAGAGTAAAAATAGTATAGCACCGGCAGCGGGTGTAAGGACCAAACTACCGGTGGTTAGGGATCCAGAGAGAGAAACCTCCTCACAATTCGTGCCGTGTCGAGGAGAACTGCCTTCTGCATCTGACTCTTGACCCAACCACCTAACGCGAGCCTCGAGAGATGTTGGTCGAGGTTCTTAGCCATTAAGCCATTGACCGAAACAACTATCGGTACAATGATCGCCGAGTCCACATCCCACATATCGACAATCTCATGAGCCAAGTTCAGATATTTAACTTGTTTATCTTTCTCAGCCTTCACGAGATTCTCGTCATGTGGAACGGTAACGTCGACTATCATTGCACGACGCTCTAGACGATCTATCACCACGATATCAGGCTTGTTGGCTACAACAGTCCTATCAGTGATGATAGATCGATCCCAGTACAATGTGACATGACTATTTTCGAGAACTGCTTCTGGTACATACCTATAGTACGGCATTTCTACGTTGACAAGTTTGTACCGCAAAGCAAGTTGCTGGTGGATTATCCTGGCTACTTGATTATGTCTGTGCAAGTACTCGCCGTTAGAAAGACTAGAACAGCCGGAAACGATATGCCTGAGGGACTCACCTGGTCGGTGGCATGCACGACAGATGTCGGCTGTGCCATCCCTCAAGATATATTTCCGGTAGTTCTTGGTCATTATAACTTCGTCCGCAATTGCACAGACAAAACCCTCAGTCTCTCCGAAAAGATTGCCGAAACGTAGCCAGGCTACCGAGGCTAAACTGTCTACTTCGGGACCATTTAGGGCCCTGTAGAATCTGCCATGCAGCTCCTTGCTCTGCCATACATCCTTGCGGTCGTTGGTACTTAGTACTATAGGACTGCACCAATTCTCCTTAGCCAACCGCAGCGGGGTGAGTCCACTATCTACTGCGACCACATCACGATGCACCACCTTTGTCATCCGTAAAAAATAATTTCTAAGGTTGCACACCTCGCGATTATGGAGGGACTTAGTATTTAGAAAGCCTCGTCCCCCACACTTTCGCGGGATGTACAACCTCATCACAGACGAACGCGGGTGATGCATCCTGTATGTTGTCATTAGTGTGCGGACTCTTCTATCTATAGTGTCTAGCTCAGTTTGAGTCCACTTGAGTATGCCAAAGGAGTACATTAGGATTGGCATAGCCCAAGCGTTGCAGGCACGCACCTTATTGCCACCTGATAAAAGGCTGTTGAAGACCTTTTTTAAGCGGCCAAAGAAACGCTCCTGCAACGCCTGTTTCATATCCGCATCCGTAATGTTTAACGACTGTGACATACCCAAGTACCTGTAGGTATCCGTTACGAGAAGTGGTCTAAGATGAAATGTGTCAGAGAGTACACTCTGGGATTGTACTATCCTTCCTCGCTTGACATGCATGACCGCACACTTATCTACACCAAATCCCATCTTGATGGAATTACTAAAAGTCTCAGTAACTTTTAGTAATTCCACCAGCTGTGTACCTGGTGCAAATAATTTGAGGTCATCCATGTAAAGTAAGTGGGATATCACCTGACCACCTCGGCGTAACTTGTAGCCTAGCCCTGAACGCTCCAATAATGTACTTAGCGGGTTCAGTGCTAAGCAAAACCAAAGTGGACTCAAACTATCACCTTGAAAAATGCCCCGCCTGATTGATATCGGTTCGCCAGTCCCTCGACGCTGCTGACAAGTTGGATAGCTAAGAACAGTTTTCCACTGCCCCATACAGGACTTCAAGAAAGTACGTAGCGTGTTATTTATTTTGTAAAGCTCTAGTACCCTCAGGAGCCATGTATGAGGCACTGAATCGAAAGCCTTCCTATAATCTATCCAACATGTCGACAGGTCCTTTCGGTTACGACGAACTTGTTGGCCAATAGTCATGTCAATGAGGAGGAGCTCCTTAGTACCACGGCAACCACTTCCACATCCATTCTGAAAGTCACTTATAATAGAATTTAGTTCAATATGTCTAGAGATTTTGACTCTCAGAATCGATGTCAGGAGTTTATAGATAGATGGTAAACAAGTTATGGGCCTGTAGTTAGAGGGTGCCGTAGTACTACCGTTTTTAAAGATTAGATGGGTAATACCAGTTGTCATAAAATCCGGTAACGAGGCAGAGTTTATGGCTGACTGAAATTGAGATGACAAGCAAACATGTGAACTGTAAAGCCGTTTCAACCAAAAATTGTGCAGTCCGTCCAGCCCTGGAGATTTCCAATTTGATAACGGACGTAAAGCATCCGCTACGTCTTGCGGTGTTATACTTACAGCATCCATTTGTGACATATTTTCACAAGCTTGTTTGACATCCCGTATCCAGTCAGCCTCAGTATGAGTGACAGCTACTGACCAAATATTTCGCCAAAATGCGACTGTTTCGTCAATATCCGGTAATTTTCTGCCACTCAAACTATGCTCTGATCGTTCCCAGCTTCTATATACCCATTTCTGATCCTTTTCGAATGTCCGATTCAGAGTGTAGCGATCCATACGTTTTTTGAATCTACGAATGCGACTAGCCCACCCGTAGACTTTCTGTTTTAGATAGTCGATGCGCTCTGTGATTTGTGACATATAATTTTGAGGATCAATGTTAGTCCCCAAAAATGCCTGATGCACAAAGCGCATCACCCTAGGGCGATTATTGCCGGATCTAAAACAGATTAGTTTCCCTATTTGTTTTCTAGCCTCATTGATACGCCTTTCTATCCTACGTTGCCACATTGGGACCGTTGGTTTTTGCTGTATGACAGGGTTAATTTCTAGGAGTGGGGCTCCTGCCAAACGGCATGTCGCAATAGCAGCACAGTATAAAATTGAGTGAGTATCTGAGATATTTTCACTGCTATTAAGGTAAGTTGTTATTAACCTATTAATATCACTCAACGCTGCTAAATTTCGTCTGTTAATAGGCAAACGCGGTAGACGTGGTCTTAAATTCAGGGGCATGGATCGATATTCTCTGATGGCACATTCTAAAACTTGGCTTACCTCCTCATTGTACTGTATACCCGCAGAAGTAGTCATACCGTTGTCCAAGTCTATGTTATCAGTATTTGCCGATGCAGATATTATTGGTGTTAACGGTGTAGCGACAACTGGGGTAACTGATTATTCAGATTATTATTAAGAATGGTCTGTTATAAGATTTAAATTCTCAATTTTTTCAATTTATTATAGTAATTTTTTGAGCTAGGATGTTAGGTATTTATTATTAGCGTTTTATTTAATTTTCTTATTTAATACTAGTCATCACCATCATTTCAGCCTATCGCCGTCCATTGCTGGACGTAGGCCTCCCTCATGTTACGCCACAGAGTGCAGCCCTGTGCCACTTGCATCCAGATAATACTGGTATGTCGATTGAATTCATGAGGAAATTAATGTCTAAACAAGTTAAAGGAAGGCAAATTGAAATATAAAACATCTATGTCAATATTTTTGGATCTACTTGAGTCTACGTTCTGAGCGAGCTTGAAAGTAGCGCTATAAAATACAATTCTAAAGATAAACTTTTGCATATGGAAGTTCGGATGGAGCCTGAAAGCTGGCAATCTAACTTTAGCATTCGTAAGAATTGAAAATAATGTTTGACTGTATTCTGGAATCTTTTAGAAAAATACTAACCATAAATTTACAGACATATATGCTATGTACAAGTTATATAAAGGACTTTTGGCGGGCATCTGAAGACGTCATGTGGTGTACGTGACGTCTTGTATTAAATTCAATATCGTAGTGTTTTAACGTGTTTTATTACATATTTTTTTGACATTTTATGTAATGTGATGCCAAGGAACTGCTCGGATATAGTGAACATGATATAAAAGTGCTTTACAACGTTTTCGTTTGCCACTAAAATTCCCAGAAGATACCATTAACAGTGTGACCATAAAATTATTGATGGTGACGATTTGACTTACTGACAGACATTGACTAACACGAAGAAACTAAAGATGTGAAGAAAATTATAACTCGATACTAGCAACAATGGTTCTTATAAGTAACTGATTGCCAATACAAAAAATGAAGTAGAAGAAGTTATATGAAAAAGTATATACGTTTTACTGCATTTGTTGTTCATAATCATTTAGTATTAAATTTAAATAAAATATTATAAATAACTTTATTGTCTTATACATAAATAAAAAACACTCGGTAGTAAGGAATAAATCCTTGTATTACGAGAAACTGCAAAAATAAAATTAACAAATCTAAATTACAGAGCGACCCAGACTCGGACCAATGAATTGTGGATTGCTTGATATTATCCTGTGTCATCGTCATCATCATCATTCTCCTACTCTTATCCCAATTGTGTGGCCTTTTCGGTACATGATGCCACAATAAGTTTGCTTCTAATGTTACACAACCGTTGTAGGTTATATTTTTTCCTATATATGCATAATTTGTAAATATACAACTATGACTAGCGTCCTAGTATCTAGTGGTTGAATGTATTTCGTATTTATAATTATTATTAATCATGTAAGTATGGTCATGTACATTTTGATGTGTGGCGCATAGCCGAATGAAGTATGTTTTCTTTCTTTCTTTCTTCAATTACTTGGGGTCGATACAATATGTACTCTTCTTTCATAGTACATATCGCAAAAGTTATTGGCAATAGTTTTATGACCGACCGCCTGCCTGACGTCAACCCTTTTTTTTTTTGCGGTGGACTACGGGCGTGGTCGCGCCCCGCCAAAACGGTCCGGGGTCGCCCCGACTGATTTGGGAAGAGGCGGCGCGCAACCCCATAGACCCACCCTGCAAACACCTCTCTTCACCGTGCGAGTGGGCCACCGGTAACCTATCTTTGTCTTCGGTGGCCCGCCCAGCTTCTTTTATGTGAACGGCATCTGATGGAGTTGGTCCAGGTCGTTATAAGGCTCTTAGTCGTCTTTTACGACATCCACGAGCAAAGTAAGGGTTGGTAGTATTTGTAGCCGCTACGACACAGCTTATTATATTATCCTGTGTATGAATAGAAATTATCGAATACGGCATGGGACTTCGATAGTTAATCCACTGGGCTACTGCTGCATTATTGCTGTAATTGTGCCTAACCTGAGTCTAGTATTATAACTATAATACCTTTTTGACAAGCTTTTATTTAACTTTCAATGTTGGTATGTAAGTTGTCCGCTTCAAAATGCGTCCAAGCATTATTCTGTCACTTATTGGTATCCAATTGAGCTCATTTTGTTTTTTATAAGTACACAACACTTTTTTTTTGCGGTGGACTATGGAGATGGTCACGTCCTACCAAATCGGTCCGGGGTGACGGAAGAGACGGCGCCCAAGCCCATAGACCCTGTAAAATGCCTCTCTTCGGCGTGCGAGCGGGCAACTGGTACCCGATCTTTGTCTTCAGTGGCTTTTATACACCACCCTGCACTAAGGAAATAATTCTTCTATTGCGGGGGACATTATTAATACAGACAAATTACACCTAGATTCAGAACAACAGTTATTGGATCGCACAAAATATTGTCCCACGTAGCATTCGAACTCATGGCATCGGCACGGAAGTTCGGTACCTTAACCACTGTGCCATTTGTGCAGTCATTTTTGCGTATACTTATAATTTTTGTGATAATACAATATCAATCAATCAATCTATCAATCATTTTTTTTGCAAATATGGGTACAAATATGATCTTACAATAAAAAAATTTACAGTTCTTCCATATTTTACCATAAGGCATGCAAACTTTAGGTTTCGTAGTTAAAACAAGAACAATTTATTTAAAATGAACAAGGAAAACGAAAGAAAAAAATTACATTATTAACAATTCATAAAATACTTAAATTAATATTATATCAAGGCATAAAACATGTATTTAGTAATAAGATTAAAATTCAACATTAAGGCATAAAATGATTACATATTAAAATTCAAAATTATTTTCTTCCATATATTCTCTTACACTATATATGTAATACTCAATATAATACTCAATAAAATATAATATGCAATACTCAATGATTATAAAAAATAATATCAATATGACCGTTAGTCCAAGATGGCGGATTAAATAATGGAAACTCTTTTTTTTTTGTATGAATACCCGATTACATACTTAATGGAAACTCGATTGACCAGACTAATTGTTGTCGTTAGGCATTCGGATAATCGAAAATCGAGATAACAGAATATTCTATTATCCACAAATCTGTTTTTGTCCATATTGCATAATATTGTGCAATAGTTGGGTATTATAAAAAATAAAAAATCCTTACTAATATTATAAATACGAAAGTAACTCTGTTTGTCTGTCTGTCTGTCGCTCTTTCACGCCACAACTACTGAATTGATCGAAATGAAATTTGATACACAGGTAGTCTAGAAACTGACAAAGAACATAGGCTACTTTTTATTGCAAAAAAAGGCTGTAAAGGGTGATGAAAAATTGTAATGAAGTATCTTCATTTTTAAAGCCAGAAGGTTGAAACTTATTTTTAGGCTGTCGATTAGATATAAATAAAAACGACATTACAATTTTGTAAAAAATTTACCCTTAAGTGTGTAAAATAAAAACAGGGGTGAAAGTTTATAATTATTTTAGAAGCTAGACTGACGAATTTTTGTTTCTTTTGATTAGATATAAATAAAAATGGTATTACGTTGACCGGCTGCTGTGAGTAGCTCTGCGAGGTGCCATGCCTCGCAGCTCAGACGCATAGTTGGCTAAATATTATATAAAGATGCTATCTCCTGCGATCAGATTTTTGTTATAAATTTTTATGATATCTCATCTTATATTTTAATTATATATTAATAAGTTAGCTATAAGTTTTGATTTGTTATTTTCTATATTTACCAATTTTTCTTATCCCAGTAAAATCACTTATGTTTAAGTTTCCTTTGCAAGCATTTCCTAGATTAACATATAGGATACTTTAATTCCGGTAATGTGTTGCCTTGCGATAATAGTTCAACTTTAGAAAAGTTGCCTTTTACGCGAGCGAAGCCGTGGGTAGAAGCTAGTAACAAATATATTTATCAAAATATACTTATCAAAAATAATATTTTGTGAAGAATTGAAGATATAAATTTTACAACGTACAATGTATGCACCCATTTATGTACCTACTTAATATAATACACATTTTCTCAAATTAAAATAATTATTAAATCCAGTATGGTACACATGTACGCAATATAGTTTGATTTGTTTATAATATTTATGTGGTTTAATTTTAGTTAAAATATTTAGTAATTGCCGTTTGACACCATTTTTGTCTTTTCATTGCTGCTATATCAGAAATTTGTTTAAACTGTAGTAAGCTCATATTATCACACCCTGTTGGATACAATAGAGTAACGCGTGGAGCATAGATCACGCGAAGCATGGCCAGGTAATGTCGATTTTGATAGGTTCGCTTGCATTGATTTAATTTGTATATGCAAGACGGCGATTGGTAGTCCGGATAATAGTGAATCTGTATAATTGAGGTCAAGATAATCGAATTTCTACTGTATATTTCTTTGAAATCCACGTATTCATCATCATCACAGCCCATATATGTCCCACTGTTGGGCTCGTGCCTCCTCCGTAATGGAAGGGAAATTAACCTACTACACTGCGCTGGTCAGACATGTTGGTATAGGGTTTTGTTTCGAGTTTTTCTTCTCTTGCATAGATGTTATATGCGTCTTATATCCCTTAGTCGTCTCATACGTTCACCCACGGGTAAGATAGGAGGTGGTTAATTATATTCTTACTCCGTCACCACACGGACCATCCCATTATAATAAGTATCAAATGAAAGAGCTTAAAAAGTGGAAAACATGTGAAGTGACATAACAGTAAATCCAATGCGACCGTCACTCCAACAGAGCGAATCTCATTTTCCGTTTCATCTTTCTTTATATGGGTATCAAAAAAGGGCTTATAAACTAGAAAACAATAAAGTTTAATATGGCGGTTCAAAATTACGGTACATGTTTTTTTAACCTTAAGGAGAATAATTAAAGTAGAAAACGATAGAGTTAGGTACATCACATTAAATTAAATATGGCCGCCGCCCCCAAATGGCCGTTTACATTTTCATTTCAACCCTAATAATATGGGTTTCAAATCAAAGGTTTTACAGCGTACAAACTAATACAGTTAGTTACCTCATTCATACTAAAAACACCCCCAGATATTACGGTGGTAAGTAATATGAAATATAAAGTTGAATTAATTAATATACTTTTACGAACATTATAATTAATAAAGAAGTCTTAATATCTCATAAAAGTCTGGGGCGTCGACGGGGATGGTACCCGAAAGGGTAACCCCCTGGGCTGGCCACGGATGTCAAGGAAGTGATACCAGTGACCGGCCCAGTAGGGATGCGGAGGGAATACAGTAGTAGGTTATGGGGCCCCGGACGAGAAAGACGACGTGTTTTCATATCATAGCCGACCAAAATAAAATATGTACTTCTTAAATGTTTTGATAATTATACAAGCCGCTAAGTTTTATCTAATAAAATCGATTGATTGGAAAAATTTCAAAGCTTATATAATCACTATTTTCTGATTGTTTCTTTGTATACAGTCAATTTCTTAACTGAATGCTAATTTGAAGTTTCTAGTTCGTCTATATTTATTGCTGGGGTATAAAAATCATATTTTTTAAATATTGCTTCTACAGACTTGGAATTTGGTGTGGACTTTCTTTCTGCCCTGCGTAGGTCAAATGAAGTAGGATTTTAACAAATTCCTTCTCCGAAAGGAATTCTGTGTAGTAAAACTAAATTACACAACTGAACTGACGTAACCGAAGCGAAGAGAGGGCGGGTCGCTAGTTACTAAAAAAATGCATAAAACTTGTCATACTAATGCTATGATTTCTAAATCTAAAAGATATGTAGCGTTAGGAATAATGTTTATGTATTTTATGTGCTCCGTTTCACTCTTTTATTGGCAATAAAATATCATACGTTATAGTAACAATTGTAGCTACGCTTCAACAAATAATGTTTATCTGTACTGCCAATATTTACTTTTTGTCGTTCAATGTTTATTAAGAACCTTTTGTTTTGATCTTATATATAGCTGAATAATAATGGATTAGAACTGAACTATCTGGTAAAAAATGTCTGTATATATGGTAATGTTGTTTGTTGTGTGGTAGCGGCTAAGAATACTACCAACCCTTACTTAGCTCGTGGATGTCGTAAAAGACGACTAAGAGCCTTATAACGATCTGGGCCAACTCCATCTGGTGGCGTTTGGTCAACAATTTAGTTCCTAAGGAGGGTTGACGTCTGGCAGGCAGTCGGTCATACAACTATTGCCAATAACTTTTACAATATCAACTATGGAAGAAGAGTACATATTGTATCGACCCCAAGTAATTCAGATAAGAGTGGGAGAATGAATGATTTGGTAATGTATGTGTAATAAATAATGTAATGGTTTAGCCACACCACTCCCGATCCTATAACCTGCCGCCCACATACTTCTCTAGCTCCGTATGAATGGGCCATTTTGCAATTGCAAATAATAAATGTTAGTTGAATGAAAAAAAATATTCTCAGAAAAATCGCTGATGAACGAACGTTGTGGTGCTTAATTAACCGGGAGGTAAAATAATTTCCGTGTATCCGTGTGGTGACGGAGTAAGAATACAATTCACCACCCCCTATCTTACTTGTGGGTGATCGTACGAGATGTTTAAGGGATATAAAACGCATATAACATCTATGCGAGAGAAGGAAAACTCGAAACAAAACCCTATATCAACACATCTGACCAGCATGGTATAGTAGGTCAATTTCCCTCCCATTAGAGAAGGCTCGAGCCCAACAGTGGGACATGTATGAGCTGTGATGATGATGAAAATAATTGACAGTATAACATATATGTCTGTATTGTAAGTAAGAATACAATATGTTATCAACCCTTTCTTCATTGTGCGTGATCGTAAAAGACGCCTAAAGTACGTAAACACATCACTACAAGAGAAAGTAAACTTGAATTAAACCATAAAACTTAAAGACAGTTATTATTTAGATTATATAAGCAAGATGATATAATTATTACCATTATAAAATGAACGTTGTCTTTGTTCTATTAAATACTTCTCTTCTACCCGATTCATTATTTTTGGCTTCCTTAGAATTTATGAAAATACATTGATAGCTTTTGAACAAAGTATCAAAATTCATTTCTTCATTTGAAATTCGTTGAAAGAAGCCCGATTTACGTTTTATTTAATGCTAAATAAAGCGTTTGGTTATTTAATTTGCCTCATGAAACTTCTACGTAAATGTAACAACATTATTAAATATATTTATTATATATAAAACAGATTAATTTTTATTGAGCGTTTTTAATTTTTCGATGTTTCGAACAATTTACAGCGTTCATGTTCACGGGAGAACTGTTATTACAAGTGTGTAATCATTAGATCAACTTCATTACAAGCGGTTCTACTGTTTTGCATACTTCACTCGCTTCCTCAACATTAATAATTGTCTTCATACACGCTCGTCGGTTTCGGAGACTCTTGACTTCACCTCCCTGCAGTACATGACCGATCTGATCTAGGTAGGTTAGTCTCGGTCTCCCCCGGTACCTACATCCTTCCACGTTCGCATTGTATATCTTCTTAACCAGACGTTCGTTCGGCATTCATATATATATATATATATATATATATATATATATTTATGCACTGAAAGCTATTTATCCTATTCACATTCTTTTTATTTTAAAGCTGTCTTATTTGACAAAGCTTCGGGAAATTTAAATAGCAGAAGATATATCAATTATTTATAAGAAATATAAGCTCGCGTAGATTACAGACTTGGTAACAACACACAATCAAAGCCTAGTCGTACAATAAAATTATTTGTCCATAAATACTGACACTAGTTAAATATTAATATATACATTAATATAATCAAACAGATAAGATTCTCGTGAGCATTTAGACACATCCTTGTTAATATTAGGTTTCTCCATTTCCGTTAAATTAGATACTTGTTTTAATTGGAATATACATTGTCTTCCAAGACACATATTGATATAATAAAATATTGATAAGTATTGTCCTTTTCAAGTAAATTCTGTAGTTCAACATTGAAAAGGTTCGCTTGAGAACAATGGTTTTAAGTGTCACAAAGGGCGCGAATGTTAAGCGAATGGAGGCTTCACGGCTTTGGCGAGCTTGGGGCGGGCGGGAAAGAAGCGGGGCGCAGGTGGTACGCGCCGCCTAGCAGGGATACCAGCGTGAAAGATTTATTACAATTTGTTCTTTATTATTTTGTCCACTGTTTATTTCTATATTTTTAACACTATAAATATTGTCAAAAAATAATTTGTTAATAAAGTAGTTACTTATTAAAAGTGCTACACTAAAGTAAAGCATTTTAATATTTAAGAGTACGGAATTATTTTAAATCGTAAATTATAAGTCATAAATAAGGTGAAGGGACACTCATGATGTAAATTTACACTTTTAATGTTTTTTTTTTACTCCAACTGACGTAATTCTTAGTGAGGAAATAAGAAAGATGTATTTCAAGGTCATTTAAGTCGTCGTCATTTGCATTCAGCCAGTTCTAGTCCTTTCTTTTCTTCAATGTTGGTTTTTTTATTATTGCAAAGGAGTGGTATTGTGTTTAACAGTCTATGTATGTATGTATGTATGTTTGTATGTTCCTTTGAAGCACTATATATACCAAACACCTGGGCCGATTTTTATGATTCGCACGTCAATCGATTCCTCTTAATCCGGTGAGTGTCACTAAAGATATGACGTTATTGAAAATTCAATATGGCGACTACTGGACGCCATATTGTGAAAATTAAAAAAATTAAAGTCAACAAACTATATCGAGTGGGGTATCGTTAAATAGGTATTTAAAAATCATTTTTAGTTTTCTCTCAACATTTTTCGATTTGACTGGCCGTTTAGGATCTATATCGATTTAAAGTTTCGTAACAACCTTTCTCACATATAGGTTTTTTAGACAGTAGAAATTTACGATGAAAAGACGAAAAATTCATATAACTGGATGTGGATAGACATATACTGAAGTATCTAGTAGGTATATTGTCCAATATACCATAGTTAGTCCTACCTAAAGTATCTAATGTCTGACGCGGTTGCCCATCTCCAATTTCTAACGATTTAGTACTCAACTTCAGTCGAAAAACTATATATAGTTAGGTACTTAACTACTTATTAATAAATAAGATAACTATAGCTACCTAGGTATTTATAATTAAAAACTGTAAAATAAAAAAAATGATTAAAAAAATCAAAAAACCCGACTGCGTAAAAAGTCACCAAAACTACGTACATAATAAAAAAACTGAAAAGAAAAAAACAAGCACTTAGATGTCCGGTGGTCTAAAATTCCATAATATATTATTGAATAAATACTATTGCAGAAAATGAAATATATTTTAATAATAGAACATGACAACTGAACAGTCGGGATCCTTTATTCGACAGCAAATCTAATTTTTCAGCGGATCCCGACTAATATATTATGGAATTCTAGACCACCGGACATCTAAGTGCTTGTTTTTTTCTTTTCAGTTTTTTTATTATGTACGTAGTTTTGGTGACTTTTTACGCAGTCGGGTTTTTTGATTTTTTTAATCATTTTTTTTTTAACTACGTATATACTTTTCTTTTATATTCTTCTTCTCCTGTTTTCTTAGAATTTACATAACACTGTTTGCATATATTCATTTTGTTCTTATTTATTATTTTTTTCTTACAATATTCAATTAAATATTAATATTTATTTTTATTTAAACTTCGCAGGTAAGCGGACATTTGTGCACCATATTTTACTAGAAATTGATCATCATCATTATCCTGCTCTTATTCCAATTACTTAGGGTTGACGCAATGTCATCTTCTTCCATATAGGCCTATTGGACGTCGTCTCAGTAGTTATTCCTTGTCTATCCATGTCATGCCTCACATAGTCCATCCATCTTTTCTTTGATCTTCTTTTACTCCTAAAGTCTTCAACATTCATACTTAAAACTTTCCTCGCAACATTACTTTTATCCCGTCTCATCACATGTTCATAGAAAAAAATGTAGAAATTCGTAAATATTTTAAAATTAGCGATAGAGCGAAATCGAGGCTCCAAAGTGTTCGCACGAGATTTGTCTATCGGGCAGAGCCAAATGACTAAGCTGAAGACCGATAACGGTACTGTCATTTCATCCCAGAGTGAGATCTTGGGAGAGGTCGAAAGGTTCTATGGGCAGTTGTACAAATCATCCCTGAATCCTGTTCTCAGCTTGGTCCAAGACCCCAGATCCAAGCTAACTCGGCACTATACCGAAGAAATCCCGGACGTCACCTTGTACGAGATCAGAATGGCTCTAAAACAACTAAAGAACGAAAAGGCACCGGGAGATGACGGAATTACCACAGAGCTACTGAGGGCAGGCGGCAAGCCAGTTTTAAAAGCCCTACAGAAGCTGTTTAATTCTGTCATTCTCGGGGGCGACGTTCCAGAGTCGTGGACCTCCTGGTCCACTCCTCTGTGGTCCACACTCCTGTGTGGTGGTGCTGTTTTTCAAGAAGGGCGATAAAACGCTCTTAAAGAATTACAGACCCATCTCACTCCTGAGCCACGTGTACAAATTGTTTTCAAGAGTCATTACGAACCGACTCGCGCGCAAGCTAGACGACTTCCAGCCGCCCGAACAAGCCGGTTTCCGAAAAAGTTATAGTACCATAGACCACATCCACACGCTACGCCAGATTATACAGAAGACCAAGGTGTATAATCGGCCTCTGTGTCTAGCGTTTGTGGACTATGAGAAAGCCTTTGATTCTGTCGAAACTTGGGCAGTGCAGTCCCTTCAGAGGTGCCAAATTGACTATCGATATATCGAAGTGCTGAAGTGTTTGTATAAAGACGCTACTATGTCAGTCCGCATCCAGGATAAGAGTACGAAACCGATCCAGCTGCAGAAAGGCGTAAGACAGGGAGACGTTATCTCTCCGAAACTGTTCACCACTGCGCTGGAAGATGTCTTCAAGCTCTTAGACTGGACCGGACTCGGCATCAACATCAATGGCGAATACATCACTCACCTTCGATTCGCAGATGATATCGTAGTCATGGCAGAATCCCTGGAGGACCTTGGCACCATGCTCAATGACCTCAGCAAGATCTCCCAACTAGTAGGGCTGAAAATGAGCATGGACAAGACGAAAATCATGTCTAATGCCCATGTCATTTCTGTACCGGTCCTGGTTGGGAATGCGATTCTCGAAGTTGTCGATCACTATGTTTACCTAGGACAAACAGTCCAATTAGGTAGATCCAATTTCGAGAAAGAGGTCAGCCGACGAATCCAACTCGGCTGGGCAGCGTTCGGGAAACTTAGGAGGATCTTCTCGTCTAATATTCCGCAGTGTCTGAAAACAAAGGTTTATAACCAGTGTGTGTTACCAGCGATGACTTACGGCACTGAAACGTGGTCTCTAAATGTCGGCCTCATAACAAGGCTCAAAGTCGCTCAGCGTGCTATGGAGAGGGCTATGCTCGGTATTTCTCTACGTGATAAAATCCGAAATACGGAAATCAGTAGAAGAACGGGTGTAACCGACATAGCCCTAAGGATTAGCACGTTGAAGTGGCAATGGGCAGGCCACATCGCTCGACGAACCGACAACCGTTGGGGAAAAAAGGTTCTCGAGTGGCGACCACGAATCGGACGACGCAGCGTAGGACGACCCCCCACTCGGTGGACTGATGACCTCATCAAGGTCGCAGGCAACCGTTGGATGCAGGTGGCACAGGACCGTTATAGATGGCATTCTCGTGGGGAGGCCTATGTCCAACAGTGGACGTTTACGGGCTGATGGATGGATGGATTAAAATTAGCAACTATTTTAAATGAAGAATCTCGCAAAATTATCTTCAGTAATATTATACATTTTTCACATTTTCTTAATTTTTATTTTTTTTGCACAATTGTAGGTGAAACTGGAGACGATTCGTTCGATAGTGAAACAATAGCGTAACTTATTATTGTTTCTAATAAATAAAATAAAATTAATAGAGGCTTGTCGTGATAAAAGTCTAAAATTGTAATATATTTTAAATAAAGTCTGGCAACACTGTGCCTCAGGCAGACTTGAGCGGGCTACAGCGGCGCGCGAACGCCGCCTGTGCCTCCGAAAGCCGCGCAGCCTTACCATAAAATAGTATAGTGAACATCTTTTGTGAAATGCTTGTTCAGTAGTTCTGTGAACTGATAACGCTTGTTGCATCTAACCGTGTTTTGCGTCGAAAAAGTCGCATCTTTTTGGTGTTTTAACTTATTTCTTGTAAGTACGTAATATTTATATATTTTTTTGAATTTATTACATAGCGTTATTTTAATGAAATAATTGCGTGATTTTATTTCAAGCTAATGTTAACGAATATAAAAAATGAATATAATATAAAAGGATATAAATAAATATCTTTTCTGTACGTTACATATAAAAATGCCTTATAGTTATTGAATATTCATTAAGTTAATGAATAAGTAAAAGAAGAATCAAATTTGAAAACTTAACTTTTAAATACATCTGGACATACAAAAATTCTTTGTTTCCTTCCGATGTTATATATTTATGTTATATATATATATATATAGTAGGTTCATACTCTTCCCAGTTAAATCTTTTATTACTTTCAAGACATCAAATAAATTAAGGAACATTTCTTATGCTTAAAGCGTTTAACTTTTCCTTTAAGCCAATAATTTACGACTGTAGAACGGTAATTACAGATTATAATTTATATGGAATAGTACGTGTAGTTAAGTTTGAAGTCCGTACGTTCCGTTTATATAGAGTATCCGGTTATGCGAGCTCTATTACTGTGTGTGTGACACATTAGCTTCCTGCGTTCTTGTCGTCTGGTGTATAGGCTTCCGTACAATTTGCTTCTACAATTATGTTTTTAAATGTGCAAACATATTTTTTGGTATTTTTAGGTTGAAAATGTATTTAAAATTGGAATTTAAATACATTTTTGAATCTGGTCTAATCGATATGTAAAAATATTTACCGAATTTTTATGTAATAATCACGTATCTTCTTCTAAAAAGCTGTTTCTGATACTGGCTATTGTCTAAACGCTCTCGCTTCGTCAGAGGTATAAGAAAATTTGTTTTTATAATCAGTCGTTGCGACCATCATCTTCTTTCTCAGCGACACTAAGTATCGCGTGTATTTTTAAAATCAATGACACGCTCGGCAATTACCTGTGTTGGCCGCTACGAATATTACTAACCCTTGCATTGCTCGTGGGTGTCGTAAAAGGTGACTAACAGTATCACATGGACCTGCGTCAATTCTATCTGATTCCGTTTGATCAACAATTATATTCCTATGGAGGGTTGATATCAGACAGGCGGCTTCTATAAAACATTACCAAAACTTTTGCAGTATATGCGTGGGAAAAGAGTATATATTTGGTCGACTCTAACTTATTGGTTATCCCAAGTACAATATAATAATGACTTCCTCGGTTTTATACACTTTTGGATATCTGTTTTCTTTAGCGACAGCTCGCGGTTAGAGCTAATACTAAATATTGAGAGATCACTAAAAAAATGGGTAGTAGAAATTTTCTTTGTTTTCCCTTTTGAACCTGTTAAGGCTTTTGATCTATCGACATTGCGCCCAAGCCATTAGTAATCATAGGGCCACACTGTTGAGAGTTTTCTATCTACAGACGCCAACCGATCCATCCGGAGTATTAAGACACTCTTGCAGAAAATCGAGATCTGGATAGTGCTAATGTGCTGTTGCACTTCGTTCGTTAAACTAGAGAGCCGAATGCCTAACTTTCTGGGTGGGTTTTTGGTTAGCGGGTTAGGTCTGGTATTGTAAAGGGGCAAGTTGAGTGGCCCTAGCATTTGAAAATCATGTGTGCTGAAAGCTTGCTTGCTACCATAAGCAATAAAAAGTAGTTTAGGGTGTTAAAAGTGCGGTGCGTGATCCTATAACCTAACCTTTCTCTCTTCGCTGATTGAGTGGGCTACTGCAACTGATACCTCGTTTTTGATGAATAGCACTATTTTGGGCAACTTAAGGCTTCTGAGCTAAGAGTAATGGCATTATCCTTTCTTGGAGAGGCCTATTTCCAATAGTAGACTTCGAATGACTAATGCGTGGATAGAATATTATAATAGATAATTTTTAGCTCTCTATAGTTCATTGCAAGTTTGAGACGACTGTGATTTTTTGGAAGTTATACTTCTTCAGCCGCATTATGAAAAAAATATGAGAATGAAACATTAAAATGCGCGCCCATCACTGGATCCTATAGCCTGACCTTTTCCTCTTCGCTGATTGAGTGGGCAACAACTTGATACCTTGTTTTTGATGAATAGCACTGTTTTGGGCAACTTTCACATCAACTGCAATCGCCCACTTACTTCCCAAGAATGGCGACTAGGCCATTAACCCCCATTGGTAAGAACCTTGTCGAATAATATATCGAATAATCTAATATATGATGATGATAATGTATTTTATCTCAGACTGATAATAAAATAAACATTTATAACAAACATAGCATTTATATACATAATAAATGTGTTAAACTGTTACTGGATTTTAAACACAATATAAATGCCAAAGAGATTTATTGCAAACGCCTGCAATAGGACCAAGCTTAAAACTTTATCCGTTGGTACGGCACTGTGACAGAGAGGTTAAGCCTTGACCGGTTTCTTCATCTCGTTAAAACTTTGTAATACTCCACACATATAGAGTGAAATAAAGCTAGGAACAAAGAAAATGTGGTTGTGAAAGGGATAATTTATTCTAAGGGTACATCTCGTCCCTTATCTGGTACGAGAGAGAAGGCGGCGATATTTTCCCCGACCGTGGTCCTGACCGCAAAATATTCACGATCAATTGAACAAACATTCGGTCTAATGATCTCACGTATAATGTGTAGCTGCTTTCTCAATTAGACCCTTTTGATATTCAACAGGGGTAGAGTCTGAAAGGTAGCGGTCAATCTATATGCAAGAGTTCATTGCAAGGTGAATAAATTTGTTATTTTTAATTAGGAAATGATTGAGTTACTTTTTGTTTATTAATTTATAGTTGGAAGGCAATTTTACTGTGTAAATATGTATTTAAGAATCCCTGATATTTTCCTAGTTTAGTGTTTCTTATTCTTCTCCCGTGTCTTCAGCTGTGTGGTAGCGGCTACGAATACTACCAACCCTTACTTTGCTGTAAGAGCCTTATAACGACCTGGACCAGCTCCATCTGATGCCGTTTGGTCAACAATTACATTCTCAAGGAGGGTTGACGTCTGGCCGGCGGCCGGTCATAAAAAATAAAATATAAATAATAGTCGTAAAAGATATTGGTAATAGACCAATATCTTTTACAATATGTACTATGAAAGAAGAGTCCATATAGTATCGACCCCAAGTAATTGAGATAAAATTAAAAGAGTGATGATGATGATAATGTAACATTAAAAAAAATATTTTCTAATAACAATAACAATATAAAGAATACATACATACATACATATCATCACGCCATATCACTTGCAGGGTAGGTAGAGAGAATAATAATAATAATAATACAATATAAAGAATGCTTCATTTAATTAAAAAAAAATATATAAGCATATGACTGCAGATGATGAGGGATATATAGTTCGAGGGATGAAATACGATAATAGTTCAAGTGTCGTAGATTTGAATCCAGGGTCTAAAAAAATTGGGCTTATGTAGGTTTTTTTTCAAAAAATTGTAAACAATAAGTAAGAGATTAGGAACTCTATATGATACGACAATAGCCTCATTACATGATAAAAAAAAATACACCTACATATAACTGGCAACATTTACATATATTTTTTTCTTATCATTATCATCACAGCCCATATATGTCCCACTGTTGGGCACGGGCCGCCTCCGTAATGGGAGGGAAATTAACCTACTATACTGTGCTGGTCAGACGTGCTGGTATAGGGTTTTGTTTCGAGTTTTCCTTCTATCACATAGATGTTATATGCGTTTTATATCCCTTAGTCGTTTCGTACGGTCACCCACGGGTAAGATATGGGGCGGTGAATGGTATTCTTACTCCGTCACCACACGTTTTTTTTTCTAAATGGTTAGAAATTATTCATGTTGACATGAATAATTAATTAAACAACCTTTTCATTGTGACAGTAAAAAATAGCTTTAGAAACGAGTGAAATGCATTAGATTAGTCGAGTCGATTTTGCATGACCTCAAGAGTATATTTCGCCTAAGGCTTACGTAATATTATAAGATTAAGAGAGTGTTATTTTAAGACCCGACCTAGGCATTCAACTACCATGAGATGTAATCGGATTTGGGCCGTCTTTTCCATTTCCTTACTACGACAGAGCTAGTTTCAGTGTGTGGTTCAAATATTTTATTTGCCCGTATCATGAAATATTAAAAAAATATTAAACTTATGAGTAGATTTTTGCAGGTATATTTGTTTTTATTTAAAGATGCTAATGATCGAATGAATCGCAGAAGATCGACGTCTGAGTAATGGCAATGTGCTATTGCGCTTCGTTCGGTGAGCGAGAGAGCTGAAAGCCCACCTGGGTGGATTTGGGGAGTGTAATGGTAGCTAGTGGCCTAGCTATACCCTTGGTATTGCATAGGTTCATGTGCTGCTTGCTCGCCACCATAAGCAATAAAAAAAAACTGAAATAAAAATATTGAATAAATAGTACTTCTTTTACTCACATAGATAATGGCACTCGTGCTTGATCTTCAATCTGATACCGGGATTTCGGCAATAGTAGCCGCAAAATAATGCGACGATGCTAATAAAGCAATCGATAATTAATAATTCATAATTGGAATATAAATTCATTGATACCAGGATCATTTGATGGAACTATAAAATCATAAAACGATAAATCTATTTATATCTTATGGACATTGTTAGCAACAAAATCAAATTCAAAAGCATATAATATAAAGTTAGCATTTATGATTATTAATTTTTTTTGAAGTGAAAACTTATTTTGGCGCACTGCACACAATTTTTTTCGCAGGCTGTAAGTGAGGCTGATCCGTCACGCTCTGAGGTGAAAGACTCAAACTCGTGTAAACTCGGGACCGCCGAGTGTACACGAGCGGGAAAGATACAATCAGCTGCTCTTCACTGCTGTATCTACTATATTTAATTTATATGTAATAATAGTCATTATTAATTATTATCAATTATTCAATATTATTAGAAGACAGACATAGACGTTATATATACTGTAATAATAGATAATAGATAGAATCATGACTGCTTTGTGTTTTTTTTAATTTTGTCTTTCATCTATTATCTATTATTACAGTATATATAACGTCGAAGTTCTAAATCAATTCATTGAGAGAAATATTTTCAATCTTATAATCTTGATATTGACTACTACTACGTGGGTTGGTATACGTATTACTCCATTGAGAATTTATCTAGGACATAAAGCTATATATGCTTCCGTTGTACAATGCTGATTTATACGATCGTTCATATAACATTTCGTAAATAATAATGAACTTATAGATTCATGGCAAACAAAAAATTCTGATGTTGAACAATTTTCTTTCATTTTGTAAAAGATATATTTACATTATATTTTAATGTGGACATTGTGTTTTCCACATTATGTTTTAATTCAATACGAATATAATTTACAAATGTTAAATATTGTATCGTAAAATATCAGAAATCGAAAGAGAGAAAGAAAATAGTAGTTGAATATTTTTTGGTAAATTAAAGATTTTCTTCGTAAAAATATTCATAACGTTTTCTTTCATTACATCACAAAGCATGAGGGTAATATAAATATTATAAACATTCGTGAGAGTGATGACGTACCTCCGTAAATTTAATTTATTGTCAGTGCCTCACGTTTTGTTAACGTAGTTATTCATTTTCCAAGCGTTATTTTTGTAAACATATTTTATAATTCACCTTTTCTATGCTCTGTTATTTAATTTACTACTGCTATGATTTTTTTTTATTAGGACTAATCCCACCATTGTAACTCCTAGCCAGGATCCACAATGGTCACTATAAATGACACCGAGGTTTGACCCTCAGGCAGTCCCGGGAAATGATTTTAATTGTCTTGGAACCCGCAACAAATTTAATTAGAAAAGTTAAAGAGGAGGAGTTGGAAAAAAGTGATTCCACTTCCCTCCTAACTTAACGAGGCCTATATGTGAGCCTACTGCTATGAATTTTGATAGCATTTCACGTGTGTTGTGCTAAAAATATAATGCGTCATATTAACTAGGAGTTTTATTTATCGGTAAAGAGAGGTCATCCAAGCTGTCCTGGCAAATTTAAAACCAACTTGTAATCGGTAAACCGTCTACGAACGGTGGCAATTATACTCGTAGCACATTCTCCCATTGTTAGCGAGAGGTCCAATAGTGCACGTTGTTAGGATAATGGATTGGATTAAATTGAATTGTTTTTGTTCTTAAGATGAGATAGGTTTTTATTTTTTAGTTTTTCTTTAATTACACTTTAATTACAGTAACATTATGCGTTCATATTCCAAAGTATATGGTATTATTGTATGGAAAGCTGTGTGGTAGCGGCTACAAATACTACCTACCCTTACTTTGCTTGTGGATGTCGTAAAAGACGACTAAAAGCTTTATAACGACCTGGGCCAAACCCATCTGGTGGCGTTTGGTCAACAATCACATTCCCAAGAAGGATTGACGTCTAGCAGGCGGCCAGTCATAAAACTCTTGCCAATAACTTTTAAAATATGTACTATGAAACAAGAGTACATATTTTATCGACCCAAGTAATTTGGATAAGAGTAGGAAAATGATGATATTCTAAAGTATGCACTGTAGACGACTGAGGGATGAGCTGAAAAGTATCATATGATGTATGAGTTAATCTAATATCTTCTATTTTATTTAATAGTAAGTACTTTTTATTTACTAAGCGTTAAATTATGTATTAGCCGAAGGTAGCCAATATTTCACGTAACGATTATAAGTGCTTAAAATATATCACACAAGTTGCTTAATAATTAAACCCATAACGGAATTATATTTCTAAAGAACTATTCAGTAATAGCTATTATTGTCGCTTTTAAACTAACTAGGATATTTAAATGAATTATTGCATTCTTCTGTTTTAAAATTAAAATATAATGTGTTTAAACTCCATATTAATTTTATTCAACATGCTTATTAAGATAATGACAAAAAGAAATATTTCAAAAGTTGATTTAAAATGTCTAGTATAGAAGAAAATTAAGAACAGCGTTTTTTGGGTTGAAAAAGCAGCAAAAAAAAAAATAACGTTTTTTTTTATTGCGTTAAGAGCAGTTCCATTGCTAATTAACATTGTCAAATGAAATGGCCGTAACTATTAAACTGTTAGGGGTGAAATACAACACTTAGCAATCTTGACTAGCTTTCAGTTGGTTAATTGCTATTCAGTTGCCCACTGAAGTTACAGCAAATAATGGTAACAGTAACGTGAGTAATACTTAGTCCAGCTGAGCGTGAAATAGGTAATTTCCTTCGAACATTAAAGGTAAAAATACTTTACCCGCACAGCGCTACACGTTCGCACATAAAACATCATTCTTTTTTTTAAACTAAACGATTGCTCTGTCTCGTTAAAATAAAACACGTTATGACACAGCTGAAATTTTATTAGATCACGTATATTATTCCACTGTAAATCCAAGTGGCTTTAAGTTTATAGAGCTCGAAGTAAAGTGCAGTAAAGTGCTTGCATTTTTGTGTTTCGTAAGAACTGAATATTAAAGTTTTATTACAACGCTATATATAGTATTTTGTTGTCACTAAATTTGAAGAAACTGTTAAGTTACAGAGGAAATTCTATATATATATTCTTACAATACAGTTGGTTCCCCCCACCCGGCAGCAGCCGAAACGTATAAATAGCCGGCACAAAGCGGGTAGCGGGTCATTCTCGCTATCAGATTCGGACCGGCTTTAACTACCTCCTGTCGTTATATTTAATTTAAATTCATGGTGTTATTTGTTCATTTGTCAGATTTCTTTATTAAAAGTGATTTTCTCTTAGCTAATATTATTCATCTTTTTAAAAAATTAAATCCACGTCTGGTTCGTAAAATCAGAAGTGGGATTACCACGCGTTTTAGTGTCGCTTTTGCTATCATTCCTGACAGTAAGTTAAGTTACTCAGTAAGTGTTATTTTAATTCATTCACTAAAGTGCCATTTTAAATCATATCGCTAAACGTTTTATTTCTTTTGTTGGGACTACCGTCACTTTGTTAAAAAAAATGTCGGGTCGCTCATTTAAATCTAGACAAATGGACAAAGAATCGCACCGTTGATTTTGCTACTATACTTTTTCAAGTTAAGAGTACTGACTCTAACCAGTTTTCTACCTATGCCTAGTATGCGCGTAAGTCTCTATTGCCTCTTAGCATTATTAAAAGTCTATCCGACGAACTAAGAACTATCGTTTTGCGGGGTATTTGCGACCCCCAACTTAAAATGGCGGCAACTAACGCAAAATTGCAGTCCAAAGAATTACTTGCCGAAAAGAGTGTAATCAGTTGGTGTTAAACAATACCGTGAAGTACGTCTCGGAGAAGCTCTCGGCATCGCGATCGCGTATCGTATCGATAGGTCGCGTCGTTCTCATGTTATTTCATTCCGGTTTAATCAAATCCATACCAGACTACGTAGTTCGAAACGAAGGAGTAACCACAGTCGAAATCGAGATAGATTAACCCCCAGATCACCGTAAATTGGAGCGTTAACAGCGCTCTGATCACCGAGCCGAGCATCGTAGCGTCAAAGTCATAGTCGTTATAATTTTTTACCCTACGGTAACTGACAAGATTGTTGATGCCATCAGGTTGATCAACATCATGGTAAGGTTGAACCAAAGTTTTTATATTTCGAGGTCTGAGACAGATTTACATAATACAGACGACTGGTGCTCATAGGTTGATCATGTGAAATCTCTGAATAATTTGTGTGATCATGAATACCTTCGCCGAATAGGAAAGTAGACTTCTCTAAAAGAGAGTTTCACTTTAGACTATATTCGTTTATCTAATGAGTAACCAATGATCATTTGTGCTCAAGGACACGCAATATGGCGAATAACCTATGCGGTGTTTTTGTGAAAGTTTTGATGAATGCTCTACGTAACCGCATATTACGCATTGTTCTTTATTTTCGTCTACGAATTGTGGGTACTCTGCGATCGATTACTAACGACTATTGTGATTTATATTACTGACCCACACACCTAAGCATCTGATATCAATCATTTGAACTCAAATAACATGTCCTGATGGTAATCGTAGATCAAAACTTGATTTTGTACCAATGGTGTTCGAGCTCTGTTCCTTCTGTAAATATCTTGGACACAAAATGCATGTGTTTTACGACATATGTCTGAGGGATGTAGTTCGAATATCGCAAAGATTACTTTGCTTTGACTACATTGGTTATTCTGTCAGTGTTAGTTAATTATAACATAAAAATACTGGATTCTTAGTATTACTTCTAGTCAGGCATGACCGAGTCAGTTTTACAAGTTTTTAGATGTAGCATAACAGTCAGAATGGAGATGAAAACTTCCTCGTGACATTAATTTCAACTGACTTGCCCACACGAATGGCGTAGTGGTTGAGATATCGACCTGCCATGCCGGTGTCGTGGATTTGACTTCCACGCATGACAATACTTTGTGTAGTTTGCTTATCACATAAAAAAAGTCCCTAGAGCTCCATCTCAGCTGATTTAATCATGAACAAAACCAGACATACATTTTTCAATAATTCATAGCAACGTTTTAGGTCGCTTACCGGAGTTAAATGGTTATAAATTCGTTTTAATTATTATTGAATTTTTTTACTAAATTTTCTTTATTATGTCCAATATATTGAATCAACATCATGGATTGGGTAAGTGACATAGCAAGCTCCCTGCACTATATTGCACCAGGTATTCACAGGTAAAACGGTCAAGTTGATAGATATTGTCGTACAGTGCTTAATATGCTACGAGTTGAGGTTGGAAACAAGGGAGTACAATGGTCAGACGTATTATGGGAGGTCCAACTGACCATTAGAAGATAGGACACCACCCGGTGTTCAGCATTGCAACTGCTTATTAGTGTAGAAACCGCAACACCTGTTATTAGATCTCTTGTAAGAGGTATTGCTTTTCAGGATTTCAGTTCCAGCAATTTTAATCAAGGAGTTCATGATGACACTAAGACGACTGCGCGCTGCTGGCAATTTGTCAGCGAATCAATTACGTCAAGACGCGTGAGTGTTTGAGAATAGACGTGAACCCCACACATACTCTGTGGGAGATCTTGTCTTAGTATGTAAGAATTCTCAGAGTACCGGCAAATTGAATTTAGGCATGTGCGGCCCGTGCAAGGTGATTACTGCATTGCCGCATCACCGAAACGAACTCGAGCTTTTGAGAGGGTCGTATAGAAAAAGACCCACGCAGCCGTATATATTATGGTGCTGTGCCCGGTGAATGGACGCTGAAAACTTGTGAAGTCTTCTTCCAAACTGGTGACTTACCATGATAATGTCATGCGAACCGCCTAAGTAGCATGCCTCTGAACATTATCATCTTAATTTTTCTGATGTCATGCTAACCGCCTTTGTAGCATGCCTCTGACATCACGTTATTTCAATAATGTCAAGCTAACCGCCTTTGTAGCATGCCTCTGACATCACGTTATTTCAATAATGTCAAGCTAACCGCCTTTGTAGCATGCCTCTGACATCACGTTATTTCAATAATGTCAAGCTAACCGCCTTTGTAGCATGCCTCTGACATCACGTTATTTCAATAATGTCAAGCTAACCGCCTTTGTAGCATGCCTCTGACATCACGTTATTTCAATAATGTCAAGCTAACCGCCTTTGTAGCATGCCTCTGACATCACATTATTTCAATAATGTCAAGCTAACCGCCTTTGTAGCATGCCTCTGACATCACATTATTTCAATAATGTCATGCTAACCGCCTCTGTAGCAGTGCCTCTGACATCCATGTAACTAATAATTTTATTTTAACTTTCAGCACTATCCTTAAATTATATGTAAATATGCACATGGTGCCTTGTACGGTGATAGCTCCACCGCCCATGGCGTGATTAACTTTGTTTCATTTTTAGGAATGTCTAATTGAATTCATATAACTTATGTCTCTAAAATAATCATAGCGATTCCTAGGATGATATTGAGGGGCTGGGTGGTAAAGGTGATCCACCCATTGGAAGACCAGCGGTCGAGGACGCCCCGCAATCAGGAACGGCCGTCTTACAAGACAGTTGGTTCCCCCCACCCGGCAGCAGCCGAAACGTATAAACAGCCGGCACAAAGCGGGTAGCGGGTCACCGGGTTGAGAGCCCTCAGCGCTCACCCATAGTCCGGGTTAAGCTGTAACAGCCATCTGCGGCTAACAGCTAAAAGACAGACACAAAAAAAAATAAAAAAAAGGGTAGCGGGTCATTCTCGCTATCGGATTCGGACCGGCTTTAACTACCTCCTGTCGTTATATTTAATTTAAATTCATGGTGTTATTTGTTCATTTGTCAGATTTCTTTATTAAAAGTGATTTTCTCTTAGCTAATATTATTCATCTTTTTAAAAAATTAAATCCACTTCTGGTTCGTAAATATATAAACTCATTTGCAAAAAAAACGGGCGGTTTTGATTTTCATTCATATTTAAAAAGATACAATACCAAAAAGGTTTCAATCGTTTGTACACGTTACTGGCCGGTTTTAAAAATGCTGTGGTATTTAAAAAAGTACGTTCTAAATTCAATTTTTCATTTGATGTTCATTTTTACAGAAAACCCCTTTTTATCCTACATTTTTGGCGCGAAGTTCCAGAAGTTAACATCGACTTTCATAACTTTTATTCAATTTTTATCGATTAATTTCATATCCTTGACTGTCAAAGCTTTATTTAATGCTGTTTGGCTGTATCAAAAATGGTAGATAAAGTGGTAAAAGCTACCAAAATTATCGCGCTGCTTGAAGAGGGTTGCAGGCAATGTTTCGTGGCTAGGAGGCTAAATGTTAGTCGCTCGACAGTCCAAAGGACCTGGCAGCGATATCAGGAGACTGGTTCCGTCGAGAGAAGGCCTGGTTCTGGAAGAAAACCATGTACCCAACCACGGGATGATCGTTTTCTTGTGAGTCGCGCATTGAGAAATCGCAAATCTTCGTATGTGGATCTTAAGAACAACCTCCAAGAAGTAAGAAATGTGCATATTAGTCTATGGACGGTCAGGAGGAGGCTTCTCGCTGCCAATATACGTAGTCACCGCCCGGCCCGCGGCCCCAAATTACTCCGTGAGCACAGAGTCCACAGGCTTAGGTTCGCTAGAAATTGTGAATCATGGACTCAAGACGATTGGAATAGGGTTTTGTTCTCTGATGAAGCCAGGATATCTCTGTTCGGTGAAGATCGACGTCGGCGAGTGCTAAGAAGACAAGGAGAACGCTTTGCAGAGGCATGTTTCGAAGAAATCACACCTTATGGTGGGGGCTCTGTTATGTTTTGGGCAGGAATAAATTCAATGGATCGTACAGAGTTAGTCTTCATTGAAAACGGCTCACTGACTGGGCATCGATACATAACGGAAGTTCTAATTTCTCATGCACAACCCGCATTGGCCGCTCTAGGTGAAGACTCGATTTTTATGGACGACAATGCTCGCGCCCACCGATCCCGCGATGTTAATGCGTATGTGCAAGAGGTCGGCATTCGTCGTTTGGATTGGCCAGCTCGAAGTCCCGACCTCAATCCCATAGAGCATGTCTGGGACGTTCTGAAACGGCGTGTGAGATCAGTACACCCGGCTCCGCAGACCATCAGAGAGCTGAAGAATGTGATTACTGCGGAGTGGGAACGTATTCCGCAAGCAAGTATCCGGGATATACTCGCTAGCATGCCCAGACGAATTCAAGCTGTGATTTTAGCTAGAGGGGGTCACACTCGATACTAAACATTTATCTGCTTTTACTTTATTAAAGAAAAACAAACAAAAAAACTTTTTTATTTTTACTTCATGAGCATATGCACTACTAGCGAATATACACTACTAGCGAGGTTTAGCATTATTTCCCATAAATTGTATCTAAATTTTATGAAATACTGATGAAAACGATTATTTTCTTATTAATTTACCAAATTGTGTGGATAAAACTACCTATAATTATCAAACAAAGAAATATTAACATTTGAAATGGTTCATTGCTTAGGTGCCCGTTTTTTTTGCAAATGAGTGTATGTGTATATATACGAATCGAAATATTTATTTTTATTTTATATATCTTACATACCTTGCCGCGTGGTAGCGGTTACGAATACTATCAACCCTTATTTGTTCGTGGATGTCGTAAAAGACAACTAAGAGCTTTATATCGACCTGGGCCCACTCCACCTGCTGATGTTTGGTCAAGAATTATATTACCAAAGAGGGTTGACGTCAGGCAGGTGGCCTATTATAGAACTATTATTAGAAAATGGAGGAAAGGAAGGAAGACCCACCACTTTCCTACGGTTAATTAATATACCATACACCTCAAGAAAAGAAGGAATACGGGATGAGATCAAGGTAGAATAGGATGTATAGAAATCTTATGCTTATGATGAGCACCCTCCAGAACTACTAATAGCAGGCTATATTCTAGAAGGTGACCAAATAGTCTAATTTAAGACCTTTTATTATTATTTATAAATTAGTTGTGTTATTATAATATTTTGTCTACATTCACTATTGCATGTAGAAGTTGCCTTATGGAAGGATAACGCCACGGCAGGTATAAGATGGGCGTGTTAGCAATCGCAGTTGCTATTATTCCAAGAAAGTGATGGTTTTTTTTTTGGAATCAGGATACGTCTTACCCCGCTAGCCATATCCATCCAAGGAGTAGGGACAGCGTGTACACGTGTCTCAGGGACGCCGGATTTCACGACTTCCACGGAAAAGTAAGGGATGGTGACTATTATATATTCAATTATCATATTTATCATTAACTCCACCGGTAAGTCTCGTAGGAATGTATATCTTTTTACAGATTATTTGAGTAAATTACAAACGTTTATCTTAATTAAGGATTCCAGTCAGTGTTATCTCTTATTCAACAGTAAAATAGCTATTTTCTGATATCCCAGTTAATCAAGCAATGAATAAATTATTGTTACAAATCCTACGAAAGTACCAATTGAGGCAGGCCGTCTAAATAGGGGTAGAGTATACATTCATTTATTTAACGTATTTATTTCCGAAATAAAACTTTATTTATACATACATACATATCATCACGCCATATCCGTTGCAGGGTAGGCAGAAAGAACAGAGTGCCAGAGAACTTTATCCTTGCATACTTCACTCGCTTCCTCAACATTCAAAATTCTCTTCATACACGCTCGCCGGTTTCGGAGACTCTTGACTCCACCTTCCTTCAATACGTGACCAATCTGGTCTAGGTAGGTTAGTCTCGGTCTCCCCCGGTACCTACATCCTTCCACTTTCGCATTGATTATATATTATGATTATTATACGTATGCTTTATTTATACGTAATGTTTTAATTTCTTATTACATTTTAAGCATTTAAAATGATTCAAATTTACTTTCCAACTAAGCGTCTCTTTTAACTCTATACGTAAAAACAGTACGCGATTGTTTAGTATGCCATCATATGATTACTATTGGATATCATCATTCTCCTACTCTTATCCCAATTACTTAGGGTCGATACAATATGTACTCTTATTTCATAGTACATATTGTAAAAGTTATTGGCAATAGTTTTATGACCGGCCGCCTGCCAGACGTCAACCATCCTTGGGAATGTAATTGTTGACCAAACGGCATCAGATGGCCCAGGTCATTATAAAGCTTTTAGTCGTTTTTTACGACATCCACGAGCAAAGTAAGGGTTGGTAGTATTCGTAGCCGCTACCACATAGTTATATGATTACTATTGGATATATATTCAACAAATAGGAGCGGAAAAATTACCACTAGTTTTAGCAAAGTTGCCAAAAAATTGTAAAAATGGCTCATCTCGCGTCCCGTGTAATTGCAGTTGTAATTAACTTAACAACTTTTACTACTATTACTGCTAAAATAAAAAAAAAAATCACTTGAGATTGTCACTGATATCATGATGTTGTTATTATGGCGGTGTTATTATGATGACGTCATTTATGGTGTTATAACTCTAACTGACTTGATCGTTAGACTAAATTATTTTAAAAACAGAATCTTGTATTTATTCTTACTATATGGGTATAAGTGTTAACAATAAACAATTCTTAAAATAATTAAGGATTATACTAGTGATAGGACCACGTTGTGAACAGTTCTCTGTCTACAGCCGCGGGCCGATCCGTCCGGGATAGTACCACACTGTCGCAGAAGATCGACGTCTAAGTAATGGCAATGTGCTATTGCGCTTCGTTCGGTGAGTGAGAGAGCCGGAAATCCAACTGGAGTAGATTTGGGGTTTGTATTGGTAGGCAGCGGCCTAGTTATACCCTTGGTATTACAAAGTTCCATGGGCGGCAAAAACACCATCCGGTGTGCTGTCTGATCGTTTGTCACCATAGACAATAAAAAAAAAGGATTGTATAATGAAATGTAAAAGAATAGTCAATGTTTATTTCTTTCGTTTAATCCCATTTTCTCTGCTCTTATTATAATATATTACGTTATGTCTTTATAGGCTGTGTGGTAGCGGCTTAGAATACTACCAACCCTTACTTTGCTCGTGGATGTCATAAAAGACAACTAAGAGCCTTATAACAACCTGGGCCAACTCCATCTGATACCGTTTAGTCAACAATTACATTACCAAGGAGGGTTAACGTCTGGCAGGCGGCTGGTCATAGAACTGTTGCCTTTAACTTTTACAATATGTACTATGAAAGAAGAGTACATATTGTATCGACCCCAAGTAATTGGAATAAGAGTAGGAAAATGATGATGATGTATTTATACTAGATAAATTAAATAAATTGATTAACAATTCCAAATATAAAAGTCAATAAATACATATAAACGGAAGTTATTCTTTTTTTTCCGGAAATCTTTATAATATAAAACGACGTAGAATCAGTAACTATTTTATTCAAAACAGAAAATAAGCTAAGTTATTATTTAAAGGCGGAAAAGATCCGGTGAGATTTAAATAAGAATTCAAACAAGCGCCTTTGGGAAGAAAAATAAATTAAATTGTGGTAGAGTTATATCGGGCGCTCTAACCATAATTCTTTATTCATTTATGTTATTATTGGATTGTTTTTTTTTAATGTCGTAACATTAGCAAAAAAAATGCTGTATGGTAGCGGCTACGAATACTAGCAACCATTACATTGCTCGTGGATGCCGTAAAAGACGTCTAATAATGACCTGGGCCAACTCCATCTGATGCCGTTTGGTCAACAATTACATTACCGAGGAGGGTTAACGTCTGGCAGGCGGCCGGTCATAAAACTATTGTCAATAATTTTTACAACATGTACTATGAAAGAAGAGTACATATTGTATATTTAAATTACTGAAATTTAGCACTTAATATGCTTAATTATTTATAAAATCCGATTACGAAATGAAATTTATTTCTTTCGTTTAATCCCATTTTCTCTGCTCTTATTATAATATATTACGTTATGTCTTTATAGGCTGTGTGGTAGTGGCTTAGAATACTACCAACCCTTACTTTGCTCGTGGATGTCATAAAAGACAACTAAGAGCCTTATAACAACCTGGGCCAACTCCATCTGATACCGTTTGGTCAACAATTACATTACCAAGGAGGGTTAACGTCTGGCAGGCGGCTGGTCATAGAACTATTGCCTTTAACTTTTACAATATGTACTATGAAAGAAGAGTACATATTGTATCGACCCCAAGTAATTTGGATAACAGTAGGAGAATGATGATGATGATGGTGTAACATTAGCTAAAATATTTTTTAATAACAATAAACATAAAGAATGCTTTATTGCACTAAAAAAATATATAAGCATATGACTGTGGGTGATGATATCTCTATTCAAATCCTGTTTTGATCAAGCGTTGTTTCTAAAAGAAATTTTCAATATCAACATTGATTTTGAAAGTTGTGCCGGGCACATAGTAAAATCTTGGAATTATAACGAATTAAAATTTACACGGCAAAATGTGGTTATTAACTTCTGTTTGCGTGTTTGGCTAAATACATGATATTATTTTTTGATTGCTTATGGTGCAATACCAAGGGTTTAGTTAGGCCTTTGACGAGACGAACCCGCGAGGGTAAACCGCCCGCCGGGCGGGCCACCAAAGATAAAGATCGGGTACCGGTGGCCCGCTCGCACGGCGAAGAGAAGAGTCGCACAGTGGGTCTATGGGGTCTCGCGCCGCCTCTTCTGTCACCCCGAACCGATTTAACGGGGCGAGACGCATCCATGGCCCACTGCAAAAAAAAGGGTATAGCTAGGCCGCTGCCTATCAATACGAACCCCAAACCTACCCAGGCGGGCATCCGGCTCTCTCGCTCACCGAACGAAGCCCAATAGCACATTGCCATTACTCAGACGTCGATCTTCTGCGAGGTAGGTTGTGGTACTACCTCGGACGGACCGTGGCTGTAGACAGAAAACTGTCAACAGCGTGGTCCTACCACTAAAAGAAATAAAATTTTTAGCCCAAGTAAAATTTTCTGTTCTCAATTGATAGATAATTTTCATTTAATATTGCCACATAAGGCTTCGGTCTTATTGCCATATTATTATCTTAAGGCTTATTACATTTAAATTTCATTCTTGTTATAATAAATAATTATAAAAACTCTATAAAAAACATAGCTTCTCGTAAGTACTCATTGAGTAAATAATTTTAATTGACTAATGGTATCCGACCCAACTATAGTACAAAAATTTCATTTTATTTTACGACATAAAAGCAAGGGACTGTTCTTTGTTTTCATTGTTATTTCTTAACCCAAAAGAGCCTTAGAGAGAAAAAAAATATTATATTTTGTGTGTATTTATCATACTATGAATATATTTGAAATGTTTTCCTGGGTAAATGGTTACGATAGTTTGTGAAAATACACAAAGGAGGTTAGAGTAAGATAGAGTCAGTTAGTTCCATGGTCCAATAGTTTCAGTCCCCGGTGGCTTATAAACTAAGCTTTCTTTTTCTTTATCTTTAGCTATGTTGGCCTCGAATCGTCTCTGTTGGGAAAGATTTAGCTGTAATTTAACTTTCGTGTATCATATTGAGTATTTTATAAAAATATTGGTTTTAAAGAACTTTTGATATATATAGCTGGTTGGTTTAGTCATAAATACTGAACTGAAACTACTGATGAGCTATATGTATTCTCTTCAAATTAGGTTAAAATAATGTTTTTTCGTGTAGTGATGGAGTAAGAATACAATTTAGCACCCCCTATCGTACCCGTGAGTGATCGTACGAGACGACTAAGGGATATAAAACGCATATAACATCTATGCGAGTGAAGAAAAACTCAAATCAAAACTCCATACTAATACGTCTGACCAGCATGGTATAGTAGGTCAATTATCCTTCCATTAACGAGGAGGCCCGAGCCCAACAGTGGGACATATATGGGCTGAAACAAGTGACTATTAAAAATAATTAAACACGTGTTTCAGTATTTGTCGGTTTTTCTGCTCTAAGACTTTCAATTTCTTATAGAAATCAGCATTAAAATCATCCAAAATAAGTACTATACAGCATCTTACTTTAGTGATGAAGAGATTTACTTTTGCATTAAAAAATAATTCTAACAATCCTCAGAGGATATATTACTCCCTAAAGGCGTAAATATAGGGACCAATTATGCTTTGACATTCTTTACTTCATAACACAAGTGATTAAATTCATTATTAACAGGGACGTCACATATAATTTCCACGTGGACGAAGTCGCGGGTAAAGCTAATAAATCTATATAACGAGAGCTGAAAAAATTATAACTTTGAATGTTATCTCAGAAATAATCTAAGTGTCTCCATTGATTATATAATTACGCCGTGAGACGATGTCGTTCAACCCTTACTTCCCTCCCTTCTTTCCCATGGAAGCCATAAATACCGATTAAGAGTACACCAAAAAGTGTACAACAGCCCTCTCTTAGGAAACGTAATAGTTTGAGTTTTTTAAAATGATTTTTTTTTGTTTTTACTACAAAATATATTTTTATTTTTAATAAAAAATATTCGAATCAGATTACATAAATAGAATTTCCTGACCTTTTAACCTTGAGGCTCTTGGGTTCATTGAAATTACTAAGTAAATTATCAGATTATGAAATAAAATTCTCAATTCATTCATAATTGTAAAATTATTCAGATTGATTTTATCATTTCAACCCATTTATGTTCCACTTTCGGGCTCGGGTCTCTTCCATTGTGGGAAGGAAAATGACCTACTATGACACACCGCTAAGACGTGTTGGAATATGGGTTTTACGTCAATTTTATCTTTGTTTGCATATATATATATATATATATATATATATATATATATATATATATATAAATAAAAATATATTTATATATTTATAAATATATTTATATACTACTAACATATCCCTTAGTCGCATTTTATGACACCTACGGCCAGGAGAAATGGGATGGTGAATTATATTCTTACTCTGTCACTACACGGAAATTGATTAAAAGTTATGTTTTAAAATAAAATATTCACTGACTACATTGCCCATAAAATTACTAAATCTTCATGATCGAGTGAGATAATATCTATGAATTTGCTTATCCAAACTTCCTTTGACTATCAACGTTCCAGGCTGGCCACGGATGGCAAGATTACACCCAGATTAATGAACCCACAACAGGTGCACGGTAAGTTGTTATCTTAACCACTATGCAATCTGTGCAGCCAAAGTTTGTTAAATGAAAATTAAATTACGAGATGCCGGCACGAGAATCCATAGAGCAATTGGTAATACGTATACATATAGTTTTAAATGTAAACATTTTTTTTTACTAAAGAATTGTTAGATTGCACGTGGCAACAGTTATTTGCCTTCACTGTCGAGATGTTTGCTCCCCAAATAGCTTCGCAGAGAACATCTGATTTATTCACGATACGATTAGAATAAATTTTCTATGTTTTTGTGTACTTACTTGATAAATTGTATTTATAAGTTTCAACTTATAAAACTATATGTCAGTTTTAATAATTATCTATTTTCTTATTCACGGGCAACCAAAATATAACTTATTTTGTTTCTTTTTTTGGCGGCGGGCTATACAGTGCTCACACCCCGCTAAATCCGTACGGGGTGACAGAAGAAGCGTTGCGCGACCCCATAGACCCGCCCTACATGTACCTCTCTACGCCGAGCGAGTGGGGCAACTGAACCCAGTCTTTGTCTTCGGTGGCCCGCCCGGCGGTTTACAACCAATATATGACTAGCGGAGAACTATTTTAACATCACATATGCTTGTTCATTCTCTAAGCATTAGATTACAATGCAGTAATAAAATATTGCCTTTTGTTTAAATATATTCAAATGGTGACAGGACAAATACAATGCATTGCCAACCCTTGCTTTATTATAGCTAAGAGAGCACCAGGGGAGTGAACAGCGGCATCCTATTGGGAAACTCATAATATCTACTACGATCGTCAACCCACAAACAGACATGTATCTAAAGGCTCCTACACACAGTGCCGGCGGCAATACCGGCGGCTGGGCCGGCGGTCTTACCGCCGGCCTAGCCGCCGGTATTCATGCCGCGGGACTTGCCGCACAAACGACCCGCCGCCATGGCCGCTGGGGTGTGCCGGTGGGTAGCGCGGGGTGCCGGCGTCAGTTCGTTCCTGGCATTCGAGCGGTAGTGGTGTGCGGTTTGTTTAATAGGTATAAAACAAATTAAAATGTCCTTTAATTGGGACGACGAAGCTGTATTGCTATTAATTGAAAAACTTCATGAAAATGATATTTTATGGAATCCCAGAAATGCAGATTATAAGAACAGAAATAAACGAACGGACACATTGAAAATAATTGCAAGTGTATTTGACATTGATAAATGCGAAGTAGAGAGAAAGTTAAAAAAAATTTTAACTTCTCATTATTTTCGGGAAAAATGAAAGTTGAACAGTCACGTAAATCTGGTGCAGGTACAGACGATATACAGGAACCAAAGTGGTTTGCTTACAAGGCATTGAATTATTTTTTATAGTTTTCTATCATTACAGTACCGTTCTGCCATTTTCTATATTGTAAACTTGGGCGCACCCAAAACCTTCTCCTCCTTATATATTTTTTTCTGATTAAAATAAAAATTACAACTGCGAAGGCAGTGCTGATGATTTCTTTATTCATTGTAACGGGTAACCAACGACAAAATATGCACTTCTGCTGCACTTATGCGTTTTACACGACTGTCACAACCGGAATGATGCTTGGCGAATTTGCACGGCATGTGCTGGCGGCCTGTATGTGCCGGCGACATAGCCGCTTGGCATAAACCCGGCGGCGCCGCCGCCGGCACTGTGTGTAGGAGCCTTAATAGAGAAAGTCGATAGACAAAAGGATAGATAGATCTAAATATACAAATTATCTATTAAACACTGGAGAAGAAAAGCCTCTTCCACTCGTTGTCTTTAACCCCTCTTTGAAGTTTTTATTGTTCGTCTGATTGCAGCTGGTTTCTGTCAACCTTCTTAAAAATTCTTCTTTAAATGTGATACACATCATAATCATCATCATCTCAACTTATATATGTTCCACGGTTGGGCTCGAGCCTCCTCCATAATGGGAGGGTAATTGACCTACACCACGCTGGTCAAACGTGTTGGTATAGGGTTTTGTTTTGAGTTTTCCTTCTCTCGCATAGATGTTATATGCGTTTAATATAGTCGTCTCGTACGATCACCCACGGGTATGATAGGGGGTGGGGAATTGTATTTTAGTCCGTCACCACACGGGTAATGTGATACACATATTTAAAAAAAAATTACTAGCCTTAAAAAAGTCTGCAATGATGTGCTCTCTTGCAGTGCTTATTAGTTAAATTGCATTTATTATTAAAGTAGTTATTTATACTCACAACGCTTCTGTACTTCCAGTATCTAATCATTACCTGTTCATTATTGTAATTCACCTGGTAAGAGACCGTGCTATATTGTCCTCTACGTTGTCCGTCTAAGTTGTCATTAGGCCACTCAAGAATCTTCTTCCCCTATGACTGTCAATTAGAAGAGTGATATTTAGTGGCTTATCTATTACTTCTTCTACATGGTTATTCATCAAGCTATTTCAATTACATCTGTTCTACTGTGGATTTTCATGTATTGAATTTTACCGCTTAAATAGGGTTTATCATAGCCCGTGGAGAAACTTAAATGTTCGTTATAAGACTGACATTTAGAGACCCTCTTGCAGCATCATATATCTTGTTTTTAAATACTACGGAATATTGGATAGATATTCCTATGAGACTTTCTAACTTTCTATTTATAAGAAACCCATGGGATACATTTAAGTGATGGCATATTGGACACGGAGAAAACTCTTAAATAAAAAGGCGTTTATGTTACTTTTGTAAAAAAAGCCTAATTTATCTTTCAAACTTTAAATTACAGTTTGAAAAGACTCGTAGACCGTATCTAATTGGATAATGTTTTAAAAGAACAAAATTGGAAAGCATTAAACTGTTCACATTTATTTCCGTACAATGCGTCCCTAAAATCTGTACATTCGATTTCATAGATAACTTTCACGATGTGGAATAAATCACCGTGTCGCGAGGGATTTTACAGAATTCAATATACAAATACACAATATATAGACGCGAAATAACTACGAGCATTTTTACATTATTCGCCGAGTGCGTAGTTTGTATTCGCCAAATTCTCCACATATATTGATGAAATTCAGAAATCATCATCATCATCACAGCCCACAAATATCCCACTGTTGGGCTCGGGCCTCCTCCGTAATGGGAGGGAAGATAACCTACTATACCGCACTGGGCAGACATGTTGGTATAGGGTTTATATTGAGTTTTCCTTCTCTTGCATAGATGTTATATGCATTTTATATCTCTTAGTCGTCTTTTACGATCACCCACGGGTAAGATATATATGGGGTGGTGAGTTGTATTCATACTCCGTCACCACACGGAATAAATTCAGAAATACGATCATTTATTTTTTACATCAATATTAGGTACTTAATATTACAAGTATAAAATTATATAAGATTCATAAATTTTATGTTCAGAACTTGTGAAATAAAACTTACTTAATTTTTACGAATATTATCGCGTTTTTATTTGGTTTAAACTTGCCCGCCACCTTGAACTCTTTTCAACACCCTTTTGTGATTATTTTACATATGCTATACTCGTGTCAGTCCAGAAATGATTATGTTCAGCAGAACTTATACTTTACATAATAATATATAATTTAAAAAAAAACAACTATTTTTACAGATTCTATCGCGTTGGTATTTTTGCGTGTGATTATGGTGCTAGCCCTAAAGGATTGAACTGCGTCTGCAGATAGAAAACTGTCAACATTGTGATCCCACCATTACTATTTTTAGTGTAGCTACTATCGGCGTAGCTACTGCGTAGCTGGTGTCTCAATATCATCATTCTCTTACCCTTAGATATACAATAATTACTTGAAGTTGCCATAAAATATTTTCCTTTTTCATACATGTCAGACGTCATCTCTGTGCTCAACAATTTTGTGTTATATCTTAGTAGCGACCCGCCCTCGCTTCGATTCGGTTAAGTCAGTTTAGTTGTGTAGTTTACTTTTGCTACACAGAATTCCTTTCGGAGAAGGAATTTCTTAAAATCCTAATTCATCTTCACCTTTACAGAGCAGGAAGAAAGTACATTCCAAATTCCAAATCTATAGGGGCAGTTTTGGAAAATGTGATTTTTTTTAGGTTAAAACCTACGCAATCCCCGTTAGGGGTGGATTTTTTAAAAAGCCGATCTTAGTTAAAAAAATATATTTTTATACCCAAGCAACTCAAGCACCCTTGCGGGTGGTATTTCATAAAATCCGTTCTTAACTGACCTCTACTCAGTAAAAGGAATATTCCCACCAAATTTAAAGTCTGTAGACCTTATGGTTCCAGAGATATCATGATGAGTCAATACATCGGTGGAAATCTCTTATATATTATATATATATATATATATATATAATATATAAGAGATTTCCACCAGGGGGACAAAGTCCGGAGCGTGCTCGTTCGCGTCCCCTGCCAGTCTAATTAGACTGCTAATCCGGCTCGAAATGCGTACCGCAATGCGGGTTAGGGCGTCCCCCGGAGGCGACGCGTACCGACCCGCCCCCGTCGGTACGAACATCGGCAGTTGCGGCGATGGGGGCCGCCACCCATCACGCCTTGCCCAGTTAGGCGAGTCGAGGAGAACGGAGTGCCGGGTGGGCACGTGGAATGTAAGAGGTTGTGTGGAAGGTAAGTTGCACGAGCTGATATCCGTCATGGCGGACAAACAGCTAGACGTGCTCTGTGTAACAGAGACCAAGCGAAGGGGCAGCGACGCCTGCGATCTTCCTGGTGGCGGGATGGCTCTGTGGTCTGGTGTACCACAGAGCGATCGAGCCAGCATGGGGGTAGGAGTGCTGTTGTCCTCTCGCTTGGCCTCAGGTGTGAAGGATTACGGAATGTATGATCCCAGACTTCTCTGGGTCCGTATAAAACTAGGTGTCACCAAGGTATTCATGGTTGTAGCATATGCTCCCGTAGGATCCTCGGTGGCATCAGACCTAGAGAAGTTTTGGGACAATGTTAGGGAAGTTCTGGATATGGCAGAAACCAGTGAACGCGTGATTGTATGCGGAGATTTGAACGGATGGGTGGGGACCAAGCGTCCCGACTATGAGGACGTACTTGGTCCATTTGGTGATAAGAGAGTGAACGACGCAGGTAGGCTCATAGCGGATGTATGCATGGAGAGAAACCTTATTGTGTCAAACACATTTTTCCAACATAAGGACATCCATATGTATACATGGAGAAGGAATGAACAGAAAAGCATAATAGATTTAATTTTGGTAGACAGTCGCCTCCGAAGCAAAATATTGGACGCAAGAGCCTACAGGGGCCCCACAGTCGACACGGACCACTATCTCGTTATTGCGAGATTTAGTGGTCTGTTCAGAAAGTGGAGGCACTGGCGAGAGCGTGTCCACTTCGGAGGGCTTGAAAGAATAAAGGTTGAAAGGTTGCAAGAAGAGTGTGTAAGAGAAAAGTATGCAGAGGGTGTCCGAGAACGGCTGACGATGGCAAGCCAGCCGCAATCGGACATTGAAGAATGCTGGAGAGTATTGAAAGAGAGTATGGTAGATACAGCGAAAGAAGTATGTGGAAGTTCAAAGAAGCATAGAAAAACAAATGGTGATGCATGGTGGGATGCGGAAGTGGCAGCTTCCGTAGAGCAAAAGAAGAAAGCGTGGCTGGACTATGTCTCTTCTTTGAATCTGAATGACAGTATGACTGAACAGAAGAACGAAATATATCGGCAATGTAAGAATGACACCAAGGCCTTAGTGAAAGAGAAACGTGATAGAGCAAGTATGAGTGCAGAAGATAGGCTGACTAAAAACTTCGAGGGTAACACCAAACTCTTTTGGAGGGAGGTGAAGAAGTCTCGGGGTGGTTGGTCAGCCTTCAGAATGAATAAAATAAGGTCTAAAGGTGGAGACATTCTTACACAAACACAAGACGTGTTAAGCCGATGGAGTGAATATTTTGGCGATATGTATGCGGATGCTACGGTTGGCGCCGGTGTTGGATGTGGTTTAGTAGATCAACATTCGACAACGGCGTCCTCCGATGGCATCAGTATGGATGAAGTTGAATGGGCGATAAGAAGTTTGAAAAATGGTAAGGCAGCGGGCATTGATATGGTGTCTGCCGAGATGATCAAGCTTGGTGGCTCTTGTGTCTGGGAGGCGTTCCTGTTGCTCCTCAATTTATGTTGGGGCTGGGAATGGTTCCCAGGGACTGGAATAGCGCAGTCATCGTGCCTTTGTTTAAAAACAAGGGTTCACGTTATGACTGCGCAAATTACAGAGCCATAAGCTTGACCAGTTTGGCAGCAAAAGTGTATGGAAAAATTATTGAAAGGAGAATGAGGATGGTGTCCGATGGTTTACTGTGTGAGACACAAGGAGGTTTCAGGAGTGGAAGGGGATGCATGGATCAAGTGTTCTCTCTGCGCAACATTGTGGAGAAGCATCTGGCTCTAGGTCAGAGGGTTTTCTGCAGTTTTGTGGATCTGGAGAGAGCATTTGACACGGTTGTACGAAAGGAACTTTGGGACATTTTACCGGAGTATGGTATTAACGGTAAACTGCTACAGGCTGTGCAGTCTAGTTACATGGGCTGTAGAGCCTGTGTGCGGCTGGATGATGGAATGTCGCCTTGGTTTGACGTCAATATCGGCGTTAAGCAGGGGTGCGTTCTGTCAGCCAGGCTGTTTATCATATATCTGGATAAATGTCTCCAAAGGTTGAACGATATGAATGTGGGAGTCCAGATGGGCGACTCAGTGGTCACTGCTCTGCTTTATGCAGATGATGCAGTCCTGCTGGCACAGTCAGCGATTGACCTGCAGACCCTAGTCGACACAATGACAGAAGATTGTAAGAAAAGGGGTCTACGCGTGAATGTGAGCAAAACCAAAATAATGGTCTTTGAAAGAGATAAAACCAGAACAGATGTAAGAGTAACAATAGGTAATGATGTACTAGAGCAAGTGGATGAATTTGTATATCTTGGATGTGGATTTAGCCGAGATGGAAGGTACACCACTGATATAGAGCGAAGAGTGAATGCGGGAAATAGAGTGAACGGAGCGTTGGGGCAACTTCTCGGCAGCCACCACCTCAGCCAGAAGGCACGTGTAGCAATACATAACGCAGTGCTTGTCCCAACATTACTGTATGGAAGCGAGAGTTGGGTATGCAGAAAAGAGTATGATAGTAAAATTAATGCGGTCGAAATGCGATCTCTGCGGAAAATCTGTGGAGTTAGGCTGACCGACCGCATTCGTAACGACGACGTAAGAGAGCGAGTAGGTATGAAAGAGAGTATTGGTGTAAAGATGCGAAAGGGAATGCTCCGATGGTTCGGACATGTGGAAAGAATGCCGAACGAACGCCTGGTTAAGAAGATATACAATGCGAAAGTGGAAGGATGTAGGTACCGAGGGAGACCGAGACTAACCTACCTAGACCAGATCGGTCATGTACTGAAGGAAGGTGGAGTCAAGAGTCTCCGAAACCGGCGAGCGTGTATGAAGAGAATTATGAATGTTGAGGAAGCGAGTGAAGTATGCAGAGATAGAGTTCTCTGGCACTCTGTTCTCTCTGCCTACCCTGCAAGGGATATGGCGTGATGATATGTATGTATGTATGTATATATATATATATATATGTAGATTATATTTCACACGGAATGTACTATTTAACCTAATACTTTGTTAATAGCATTATTTCCGTCTCTTTGTATTATAATATAAATCTAAATAAGACAAACATTGGCCTTTGAATATCTGGGGCTGGATTAAGTTTCACCACTAATGTAGCTATTTATTCTCTAGAAGTTCCTTTTAAGTTTTTATATTTTTTCTTGTAATTCTGTTTGTACAAAAATAATCTTAGAACCTGCATTTAGGTTAAATTGCGGACTATTTATGTAAATAATACAGTTTTTCTTATATTTTTTACGCATCCCATCCAGTTTAGCGTTATCTAGACTAGGTTTAGTATAATATACATTGCAAAAATAATATTATGTAATCTTTGGTATAGGGATCTTCGGTTAGGGATGTATCGAGTGGAATTATTTCAGTGTATGGTAAGTATCTTAGAATAGAAAGGATAAAAGGTTTGTATATATATAAAGGGTAACAAAATCCTTTTTATCCAGTTCTACAAAGTTTTGTATCAATATTCTATTTTATTTATTTTACGAATTGCTTATTATTTTATATTCCGCTTTTATTTAAAGGATTGTATAGATGTTCTATGATATCTTAGTTTTTCTAGCTATTTTCTGGAGATTTATTTTGCGCTCTATAACCTAACTTAGTACCTACCTACTATATCTACTACCTACTATATCTACTACCTATTATACTATCGTCAATTGCAATTGGGTTAACCACTGATATAGTTTGCTTAACTGTAATGTCCTACGCTTTTTTTTTTTTCAAGGTTGACCATGGATGTGGTCGCGCCTCGACAAATTGGTTCAGGGCGACGGAATAGGCGGCGCGCAACCCCATGGACCCACCCTGCAAGCACCTCTCTTCGTCGTGTGAGCGGGCCACCGGTACCCGATCTTTGTCTTCAGTGGCCCGCCCGGCTTAATGTCCTTATGGGTACCATTTCTTTTTGAGTTCCGGCAGCAAAACGCTAGGGCGTCGCCTACATGCTGTTGGTGGTCCAATCTACCATCCGTTCATCTGTAATCGTGTAGTGTGCTAGCGGCCTCAATATTACCCACCATTAGCTTCTTCTTTTATAGTTAAAGATGTTAACTCTTCTACCAAGATGGAGTATTTAAAATAAATTAATCTTGAATTTATTATTAAAATTATTATCTGTTATTAAGTCAACTTGTCCACTGTATAAAAGTAATTTTACGGAAAGATTTCTTTGAAAATTATTGCAAAGCGTGAAAACACATATATAGAACTCGTCATCACTCTTATCCCAATTACTTGGGGTCGATATTTTATGTACTCTTCTTTCATAGTACATATTGTAAAGTTATTGGCAATGGTTTTATGAACGGCCGCTTGCCTGACGTCAACTCTCCTTGAGAATGTAGTTGTTGATCAAACGGCATCAGATGGTATTGGCCTAGCTCGTTATAAGGCTCTTAGTCGTCTTTTACGACTTCCACGAGCAAAGTAAGGGTTGGTAGTATTCTTAGCCGCTACCACACAGCTGCATAGGTATATAGAACTATTATTGAATATTAACTAGTTTTTAGCAGTTTTTATGCATTAAAATTATTTAATATACATATAGACTAAAATAGTAAAAATTGGAATATAATTTAATACCACAAACATGGCATTTTCACGTTACTGCACCAAACCTCTACTTTTTCTTCTATTTGTGTTAAAAGAAGAAGAAATACTTCAGTGATCCAATTAAAATTGGGATAAATAGAAATGAAGATAGTACGATGATTATATCCAAGTGAATATATTGCGATACAAAATAACTAGGTATTACGTAATTTACCTTTTTTTACGGTTATAGTACCTATCAAGAGCTCATTTTATTTTTACGCGTCATTTGCAAACTTTATTGGATTAAAAAATTTCTTCAACGTTACTTTGAAACTCGTTTAAGTACTTTGATTATTCGCCCGTTGAAGAACCTCATTATAGTTTCATATAATGTAAAAGCTTTAATTTTTCAGCTCACATGCATGCTTAAACAAACCTCAAAACGGGAGGAGAATTGTCTCAATACATCATGATGTAGATTAATTATACTCTCGTTACTTGTATTACCTCTCACCGCCAATAAAAAAGGCTACCGGAATTAAATCCTTCACTTCGGTTGCCTGTTAAGGTTTCTTTTCTGTAAATACGCCTATCGAATTTCTCGCAATGAGGCACCGTGACGCCGCCCTTACGTGACTAACCACTATTTGCGGCTTGCAAAGATGGTAGGTGATAAGACAGGTATAGTAGGTGTCAGAAGATCAATAAAAAGGGGGAAGAGTAATCACATAGTAAAATATGGAGATTCGTGCCAACATTCTGTCATCCCTAATGACCGGACAGGGTGCTATTGGAAGCCATTTATCCATTAAACCATCGCTGTCGATGATGGATACAAACCTACTTAATGAGGTAAACTCCATAATTACCTTGCTTAATAGACTAGTTTTCTGTGTGGTGACAGAGTAATAATACAATTCATCACCTCCTATCTTACCCATACGTGATCGTAAGGGCCCGTCCATTAATCACGTGATGTTTGAAAGGCGGGGAGGGGTTTGAGAAAAATCACGAAATTTATATTACAAGAGGGAGGGAGGGGTGTAATAAGATATCACGTGTATTTGTTTTTTCGTCAAACGCTGAGATTTCTAAACTGAAAAGTGGCGTGTAGTGTGACTTTGACTTGCCGTTGCCATAGGTGATCTGTATAAAGACCTTTTTGAAAAGTATGAAAAAGCAAAAAGCCGAGAATATAATGAGCTGTGGGGTGCTTCTTTATAGGTACTAAAAATTCACGTGATGTTTTCATAGTCTTAAACCTCACCACGTATCACCAAGGGGGAGGAGGGGTTAAAAAATGCTAAAAAATAAAAAAAAAGATCACGTGATTAATGGACGTCCCATAAGAGACGCCTATGGGATATAAAACGTATATAACATTTATGCAAGAGAAGGAAAATTCGGAATAAAACCCTATGTCAACACGTCTGACCAGCGTGGTATAGTAGGTAAATTTGTCTCTCACTATGGGGAGGTTCGAGCCCAACAGTGGGCACGTGTGAGCTGGGATGATAAATAGACTAGTTGGCGATGGGAGTTGGTATGTGTTTACAGTGAAGAGCTGTATACTTGGTGATTATTCAGTCAGTCTTTACACCCCACACTCACCCCGGGTTACGAAGTAAGGGTTGATGACACATTGTATTCTTAACCTGTTATCAGATGGAGGTCAGATCATAGCCTGTTAAAAGGTGCTGCGTGTGCGCGTGTGGCATTTAAATCGAAAGTAGGATGAATAATGTTTTCATAGCAATATACTGACCCCGTTTCACATAATAAGAAAACAAAAAAAGTACATGAAAAATCACAATAAATATGAACATATATACTCAGTTCGTCTTTACGAAAAGGGCAGGTTTAAAAAATAACCAAGAAGTTATTTCTTCAGATAATAATACAAATTAATCATAATTAATTCCTGCAGCATATTTAATAACACATTTTAGCGGTAGCGGCTTCGAATACTACCAACCCTTGCTTTGCTCGTAGGTGTCGTAAAAGACGACTAAGAGCCTTATAATAATGACCTAGGCCAACTCCATTTGATGCCGTTTGGTCAACAATTACATTCCCAAGGAGGGTTGACGTCAAGCAGGCGGCCGGTCAGAAACTATTGCCAATAATTTCTACAATATGTACTATGAAAGAAGAGTATATATTGTATCGACCCCAATAATTGTGTAATTGGGGTAAGAGTAGGAGAATGATGCTTTAATAACACATTTTGCTTTGTAATAATCAACCATAATAAATATGAATTAGTAAAATCTTTATGTCGTTATTTAACATTTTACTGAGCTCCAAACTTCCGTATTTTTTTTTTTTTTTTTTTTTTTTTTTTTTTTTTTTTTTTTTTTTTGGTGGACTATGGATTAGCCGCGCCCCGCCAAATCGGCCCGGGGTGACGGAGAAGGCGGCGCGTGACCCCATAGACCCACCGTAAAACTCCTCTCTCTTCGCCGTGCGAGCGGGTCACCGGGACCCGATTTTTAACTTCGGTGGCCCGCCCGGCGGTTCACCCTCGCGGGTTCCTCTCGTCGACGCCCCGACAGATTTCGCCGTCGGGGCGTCGCCCTCACGCGGTGGCCTCACGTCGGGTGACCGGACAATTCCCCGGTCCGATCACCCGAAGCCTCGGTTAGGGCGGCATCAGGCGCAGGTATTCGCGCCTGCGCCGCCCCGGCCGCTGGCGGCGGCCCGGGGCGCGGGAATCCTCCCGTTCCGCCGCTTCCTTCTGCGAGATGACAGCCTCGCAGAAGGCGGCGACCGCGTCCCAGTTCCTGATGCTGTCGACCATCGCCCTCGCGACGGCCGGCAGCGTCAGGTCGGCACCGATGACAGCGACGAGGTCACGGCGCTGCCGCTCCCATCCCGGACACACCTCCAGCGTGTGTTGCGCCGTGTCCTCGTCACTCCTGCAGTGGTGGCAGGCCGGAGTCCACTCCCTATACACGACCCTGTGCAGGTACAACCCGAAACACCCGTGCCCCGTCAATACCTGCACCAGCCGAAAGGTGAGGACTCCGTGCCGCCGCTCCATCCACTCTATCAATACGGGCCGGAGGGCCTCAACGGTCTCCACACCGTGCCTAGGCCTCTCCAGCCGCGTAGCCCAACGGGCGATGACGTCTCGGCGGGCATCCACGCGCCAGGTGGCTATCTCGCTCAACGATGGGGAGCCACCTTCTTCGCGCGCTGTGATAACCCGCCGGTAGAGGTCGGAGAGCATCTCCGCCTCTAGGTCCCACGGGGGTGTCCCGGCCAATAGGCACGCCGCCTCTGTCGACACCGTGCGGTACCCGCGAATGGCTCTGACCGCCATGGCTCTCTGTGGCCTCCACAGAACCGCCCTGAGCTGGGCGTTCAGAGCCCTCGCCCACACGGGTGCGCCGTACATGGCCATCGAACGGATGACCCCCGCATACAGCCGTCGGCCCTCGAAACTGGGTCCGCCCACGTTCGGCATGAGTCGAGAAAGGGCGGACGCCGCGCCGACAAGCCGGGGAGCAATCTGTCGGAAATGCTCCCGGAACCACCATCGCCCGTCGAGCACCAGACCCAAGTACCTCATATGGGCCTGGATGCTGATGTGGATGGAGTTTACCACTATCGAGGCGCCGATGGGTAGCCTCACACGGGGCCCATGGAAAAGTAGGGCCTCCGTCTTGTTTAGGGCCACCCTGAGCCCCAGCGCCTCGATCCGCCTGACCATCTCCTCGGTGCCGAGAGTGGCCAGGCTCGCCGCCTCTTCGAGTGTCCTGCCCCGGGCTGTGACGAGCGTGTCGTCAGCGTAGCACACCAAGCTCAGCCCGGGGGGGAGACTCCCTCTCAACGCCCAGTCGTACCCGATGTCCCACAGGGTCGGCCCCAGAACCGACCCCTGTGGAACGCCGCACGACATGGGCGTGAGCTCCAAACTTCCGTATGGTGACGACGTAAGAATTTACAACTCTCTTTCGTGCACGTAGGTGTCGTAAAAGAATACCAGTAACCAATGCAAGAAAAAATAACTTGAATAAGTCTAATACTCGCGAAATTTAGATGGACTGGATTTATGCTATGTAGTTATTTTATTACTTAGGAGTTGTCGATATTTTGCCATTGCTGCAAGCGTCATGATCACGACAGAGTTATTAGTAGATTAATTTCTCCCCCACTGTGGTAATGGCTCGAGCTCAACAGTGTGATATATTATGAACTAAAACGATAAGCTGAGCTATTAGATATGGACCTTTACAAAACTAGGCGTACAACTAGGCCGCTGCCTACTAATGCGAACCTTTAACTCAAACAGGAAATTAAGCTTCAAGCTCTCTTAATCACCGAAGTGCAACAACAATTTATATATACATATATTAAAATTTATTTCAAGTTTTCAGTTCCTCTAGCACAGATATTATATGTATATTATATTTTTAATAATCTTTTACAAAACCAATGGGCAAGATGAGGCAAGAACAGGGGGTGAATTATATTCTTATTCGTCACCATACGAAAAATGCGCACCTGTAACTCGTTAGTAAATTGACAATTTTTACTTCAATAGGTTAACGCTTAACTAGTTATAAGCTTTGTATTTCATCGGAGTTTCACATTGAAACATTAACTCATATAAATTACTATAAGAAATACTAGGTACTTCTACTATAGAACAAAGATGCAACAAAAGAAACAGCGTAAAACTTAACCACATCGATTCTGTAATATAAAAAGGATTACACTATATAAATATACATCTATCTCTATATTCGGCAACGTAAAGCGATATTATGTAAAGCATTTCTTACAAACACAATAAAATATTATATTGAAGAATTAGGTTAGGAAATAACCATAAATTTCGTTGTATTTATTTAGTTCTTATATTATTCATGGATTCCTTTTTATGGTATTGTAATAAAACGTACGAGTATCTAAGATTTTGAGAGAATGTATCTTAAATTCTTTTCTTCTTAGGTATTACTAATTATAATCTATAAACGAGAATGTTTCTATATGTGACATCGTTAAATTCAAAAACTATTTGACCGATCATTATGAAAAATTGGTATGTAGCCCCGTTGATGTAACTCGCCACCAGGTGGTGTTGCGATACTCGTATATCGGATTCTACAAACAAACCAACGGGTCTGCTAGTTATGTATTATATAAAACGTCTTGTTTTTGCTATAGGTCTTATTGCATCCGTTAAGATTATATTATCTGATTATGTCTGGTAATGTATTATTATTATTAATTAGAAAGCAATTAAAAAAGAAAAATGTTTTTTATTCTATAAAACCCAATCTGATTAGATTAAATTAATAACGAATACCTACAATTAGATTTATATCATCATTATATATCATTACCAACATCATTAATTATGCAGACAATGATATCAAAACGCGATATCATCATCATCGTCATCATCTCAGCTCACATATGTGCCACTGTTGGGCTCCTCTACAATGGGCGGGAAATTGACCTACTATACCACAATTGTCAGACGTATTGGTATAGGGTTGTGTTTCAAGTTTTCCTTCTCTTGCATAGATGTTATATGCGTTTTATATCCCTTAGTCGTCTCTTACGATCACCCACAGGTAAGATAGGGGGTGGTGTGTTGTATTCTTACTGCGTCACCACACGTATAAAGAATATAATTCACGTTATATTATCATACTCACAGAAAATCGACCTCTGAATAGTGGCAATGTGGTGTTGCGCTTCGTTCGGTGAGCGAGAGAGGCGGACGCCTAACTTTCTGAGTGGGTTTTGGTTGCTAAGAAACGGCTTTGACGTAATCCTAGTATTGCAAAGGTATATGAGCGACAGCAACACTTACCATCAGATGTTCTGCTTGCTCGTTTGCTGCCATAAGTATAAAAAAAAATTATCCGTGCGTACAAAGTACACATACCTATCAAAAGTGAAACTTTGGCAAACTATTTTTTAAATATATTTTACATACATCAACCAATAGCGTGTACTCTTTCTCTATCTCTTTCTCTCTCTATCTCTCTAGTGGGGAGGTCAGATAGTGGGGATGCTACGAAGAGTCGCACAAAGAGGAGACCGAGAACATCTAATGTGTTCTATCTCATTCTCTCGCCGGCTGAATCCTATACATGTATGTGTTTGTGTCTCTATGGACTTATTTTTTTGTTTCATCGAGTTTGAAATCACAACGATTCTAAAGAAGTTTCACTTCAAAAATATCAAATACGTTTAGACGAATGTTTTTTCTTGACATATGTATAATATTAAACTATAAGTGCAATGTGAGAAAAATACAATAATTTTTAGGTTTCATAAGTTCTTGATTTTCATATATCGAGAGTAGAGTAAGACCTCAACACTTCGCTTATGAGGCATGCAATATATAGTTAGGCCGTTAACAGTAGTTTTTTTTTAATTAAACTTCTTTCTTGTTTTATTATTTATGTTGTCACGACAATCTTGGACTTGATTATTTTCTTTGGACGATTTTAACCTTATCTTATTCAGGTTAATGCTGTTTGTACTTAAAAGGATAGCCGACCGAGCTGGCCACGAATGTCGAAGAATCGGTACAAGTGGTCGGCCCAATCACGAAGGAGAGGGTCAGGGTTGAGAGCCCTCAGCGCTCACTCATAGTCCGGGTTAAACTGGCTGTGACAGCCACCTACGCCAAAAAAAAAACGAATGAGGGAATACGGAGATTGCTAGAAAAGTTTATGTTAATTGACATACATCCTAGAGTAAAAAAAAAGTTATAGTAATAACTGCCCAGATCACAAACAAGAATAAAAACAAGGAGAATGTAACGTTTTGCAGTTTCACATTCGATGAACATATATTAATTATTAAAATGTAGATCATACGGTTGTTTTATCCTTACTAATATTATAAATGCAAAAGTAACTCTGTCTGTCTGTCGCTCTTTCATGCCAAAACTACTGAACCGATCTAAATGAAATTTGGTACACAGATAGTCTAGAGCCTTGATAAAGGACATAGACTACTTTTTAATGCAAACAAGGGTTGTAAAGGGGAATGAAAAGTTGTAAGGAATTATCGTCATTTTTTAGCCAGAGCCTTGAAACATATTTTTAATCTATTGATTAGATATAAATAAATATGACATTAAAATTTCATATAAAATTTACCCTTAAGGGGTAAAATAAAAATAGAGGATGAAAATCTTTAAGAAAGTACCTTTTACGCGTGTGAAGCCGCGGGCAGAAGCTAGTTTTAATATAAAATACAGTAAGATAATATAACCTTTAAAACCTAATTAAAAATGGCTAAACCTAAACACTAAAAGCTTTCATCATCACAGCCTATAAATGGCTCACTATTGGGCTCGGGCCTCCTCCGTAATGGGAGGAAAATTAACTAACTATACCGCGCTGGTCAGACGTGTTGGTATAGGTTTTGTTTCGAGTTTTCCTTTTCTCGCATAGACATTATATGCATTTTATATCCCTTAGTTGTCTCTTACAATCACCTATAGGTAAGATAGGGGTTGGTGAATTGTATTCTTAATCCGTCACCACACGGATAATAAAAAAAAAGCTTTATTAAAATTAAACAATACCTAAAAAAACCTGGCATGGCTACACAATAATCCCTCTATGTATCAGCCTATAAGCGGTCGCTGTTGGAGATAGGCTCATTACGAAGGATAATCACCACGAATGATAGAGAAGTTGGCTATTGCAGTTGGGCCGCTACCCATTTTCCTAGTGCCTTGCCTTTTACAATCTCCACGGGCAAGTGAAAGATATTGTATTTTTAATTCGTCACCAAATCGGGCAGCAACATTAAGTATTAAACTGTATTATAATTGGGTTCCCGTATTCTTATGGTGATGGAGTAAGAATACTATGGTCATCATACCTTCCTTTCCAGTAGGTGGTCGCAAAAGACACCTAATTGGCTTAATCACTGCAAGTAAAGGAAACTCGGAACCAAACCCTATACAAATCCATCTGACCAGCGTAGTCCCTCCCGCTGTGGAGGAGACTTGAGCCCAGCAATGGGACGTGTATGAACTGACTTAGTATATAAATAATAGTATTTTTTTGTCTTTTTTATTTTTTATACATTTAGGTACATTAGTTACTGTAGCTACGATATTGCCATCTTTTTTTTTTAAAGGCACTAATTTTTTTTTAGCGTTGGGCTATGGACGTGGTCGCGCCCCGCCAAACCGGTCAAGGGCGACGGAAGAGGCGGCGCGCAACCCCATAGACCCACCATGCAAATACCTCTCTTCGCCGTGTGAGCGGGCCACCGGTATCTACCCGATCTTTGTCATCGGTGACTAAAGGCACCGCCCTGCCCTAAGGAAATAATCCTTGTATTGCGGGGGACTTTACAAACATGCAATTAACGCAGACACCTTACCTACACCCAGACTCAGAACAACACTTTGTGGTTCGCACAAAGTATTATCTTGCGTGGGAACCCACGGCACAGGCACGGAAGGTCGGTATTTTAACCATTACATCATCTGTGCAATCTTAATGCCTCTAATATAGAAGAGAAGGATAGAACAATCTCTGTGAGTCAAGTTTTACAAAAAAAATGTCTGATTTTCAGGTGCGGCAAAGGGATAAAAATATAATTGTCGCTACCTCTAACTTGCCCGTGGAAATTATATAGGTAAATCGGTTAAGAGTCTCACCAGAAGGTAGCAGGTATCTACTGGAAAACTTACAATACCTAGTGTTATCGCGAACCCGCTTACCAATAGTGGCGATTACGGCACTATCCCCTCACTCTTAAGGGAGGTCTACGTCCATCAGTAAACGGAGAGGCTAAATAATGATGATTAACAATATATTTTTGTAAAGTCTCCTTTTCTTTTATTGCACACGGTGGCAAACGAGCAAGCAGCAGTCACCACACCTGATGGTGTGTTACTGCCGCCTATGGACCTAGCATATAGCACTTATGCAATAGCAAGGGTTTCGCTAGGCCGCTGCCTACCAATACAAACCCCAAACCCACTCAGTTGGGTTTTCGGTTCTTTCGCTAACCGAACGAAGCGCAATAGCACATTGCCATTACTCAGACGTTGATCTTCTGCGAGAGTGTGGATGGACCGGCCCGCGGCTGTAGACAGAAAACTGTCAACAGCATGGTCCTACCACTAATAAGTGAATCAAGGATTATTTCCATGGTGCCAGGTTATAGTCTTTTTAAAAAAAGGAAAAGAATAATATAAATAATAATTGTGGGCACTGCCATCACTTACTACTATTGCATACAAAACTTTTAAAACTCTTTAGTATATAATGCAATAATTGGCAAAAATAAGCAAAGTATCTACCTATTAATATCATATTTCTTTAAACCGTTATAAATAAATCGATAGGTACATTACTATATGTACTTTAAGATTTTTTTTTGATTATATTTTTTCAATTATCCTTTAGTTTAGTTCAAAATTATAAAAAGTTTAACAAATTTCTGTAGTTCTGTAATTATAAGGCCAAGAGTTTCGCTGCAATTCTGTAGCACTAACAAACTTTGTTAGACTTCAGTGGACAATTACGATATAATTGTATGACGAAGTACGCTTGTGTCTTAACAATGAAAACTTAAACAATTATCGCAGTCTCGTCTTATAATCGAATTAACGTAGTCAATCTCAATTTTACAAGTTTCAATAGATTTTAATGAAATATTGACAAGCTAAATATTCAAATTACTGAAATTTAGCATTTAATATGCTTAATTATTTATAAAAACCCGATTACGAAGCGAAAAATGATGTCACAAGCGGGATTCAAACCCGCGCCTATTGGGATTCCGGCCTAATCGTAAAAAAAAACCAAGCACGATTGTGACATAATTTATCGCTTCGTAATCGGGTTTTTATAAGCTAAATATTTTAGATAGATAGTAGTTATTTTAGAAATTCAGTTTATTACTCATCTAAGATTGTGACGAATTACAATAGCTAGAAATGGGTTGTGAATGGATAAAATTTTTGTGGCCTGGTCTTGACACACTCTGCCGGTTACGTCTGGGGCGACGGAAGGAAGGCTTGAAGACGCGTAACCTACCGTGAACGTACGGGGTTACCGTGCTACTGCCATAAACGGGGCACCAATACAATGTCCATGTCTTCAGAGACATCAATATATATTCAGATATATGTTTATGTAAGAAAATAATCCATAAAAAATATAACAATTATTAAATGATTTCTAAACCAACATTCATTTACGAAACAAAAATTAACGATTTGTTTTTTATCTCCCGTTTCCCTTAAGATGTATGCGTTTATTTTTTAACTCATGAAAATGGCTCCCATTGCGATCTACTGGCCACAACTACGTGACGCTATTATGTGGTCGAATTTTCAAATGTCTGTCACGAGTTTCTAACATTTGTTCTTTGCAGATTATTTTATAATAATTATTATTTAATTTTGAGCAAATCCACTTATGCATCCAGTTCTTCCCACTGATTTCACCATGGAGGGAACCGAAATCGTATCGAGCCGAACATCGGACTTGCTGTCACTCTGATTTTAATTAAAAAGCTTCTGACACTCATATTTTTATTAATCTCCACATATTTGACTAGAGTGGAACGCATGAACTAAGTTTAACGGAAAGTATGAACCGCTACTACGAACTTCATCAAGCCACACTAGCTTTAGACCAAGTAACTAGTAATACTACACTTAACTCCTGCCTGAGCAATACGTCCTCGGCTCGCCCCAACCGATAGCGGTATTAGGGGCGTCCATTAATTACGTGAGATATTCAAGGGAGGAGGGGGTCGCGCCGAATCTTACTAAATCTCATTTGGAGGAGAGGAGGGGTCTTGGCAAATATCAAGTATTTTTTTAGCAGAAAATGGTGTAAAACTGCGTGAAAGTTAGATTAATGTTAAATGAAAGTAAAAAACCGTTATAAAGTTCAACTTATGAAAAATCTCACGTGAGATTGGGGAAGGGGATCGAGAAAAATTTACATCTCACCAAGCGGGAAGGAGCGTCATAAAATCCTCAAAAATGCCTCACGTAATTAATGGAGGCCCTCTTAAAAACACTTGTCCGCAACTAACCGCAGAATGAGACCCGAGACTTGCTTGAAGTAAAAACATAATGAAAATCTATACGAGCTACGAATCCAAGACCTAAAAATCAAAAGATGTCATAAGATGTCATAGGTTTATAGATCGTACTTATGACATGTCATCATCATCATCATCACAGCCCACACACGTCCCACTGTTGGACCCGGGCCTCCTTCGTAATGGGAGGGCAATTAACCTACTATACCGCGCTGGTCAGACGTGTTGGTATAAGGTTTTGTCTCGAGTTTCCTTCTCTTGCATAGATGTTATATGCGTTTTATATCACTTAGTCGTCTCTTATGATTACTCACGGGAAGATAGGGGGTGGAGAATTGTATTTTTACTCCGTCACCACGCGTAATTATGGAGTAAGAATTACACAACTTGCCACGTTTTTCTTACCTGTGGGTGTTGTAAATAGCATAGGCAATAGACAATTTAATATACTTAAATAAAGCTTATATCCATTTAAAATGACGTCCAACTCTTTCAAAAAAAAAATGGTATAATTTGCAGAAGTTACCCTGCTCAAAAACATTTTATAATAGGCACTTAGTTATTATGGTTGAAGATAAAATAAAATGTAGGTATATGTTGGTACATCAAAGACTGGCTTGCAGACATGTACCATGGTTGAAATGAATATTAAATTAATTTTGTCACGGATTCTCACTCCCTTGTTGCGAATTTAATTAAGTTAGGACAGAAAATTAATGAAAGGCTATTTTCTTTTGTAATATAATCAAATAATAACGCGAGGTCTGTGTAGGGTTTAGTTGCTTATTAAAAGGCAGATATATAGAAAAATATAAGCGACCCTGGGATGCTTACTTGTATAGAGTGAACACGAGTTAGCATTTCTGTTCTTCTACGCATGGATATTCGTTAGACATGCGCGAAACAGTACTTCGCGAAGTGATGTGATTTGGTATTACATTTCGTGCCGAGTAATATTACATTTTAACATCACTTCAAACATCACACATGACATTTCATGTCATGTGTGATGTTTGAAGTGATGTTAAAATCGCTATCGCATCACACATGACATTTCATGTCATGTGTGATGCGATAGCGCCTATATATACGGCGGGCGGCGTCACGAAATATAAGCCTTAACGTTCCAAAAATAAAGCTCAAAATAAATATTGAATTGCCAGACACCGAACTTTGCAGAAATGCAGAACAGTACACGGGTGTTCACGTCATGTTTAATGTGATGTGTGATGTTTAATGTGATGTGTGATGTTTAATGTGATGTTTAATGTGATGTGTGATGTTTAATGTGATGTGTGATGTTTAATGTGATGTGTGATGTTTAATGTGATGTTTAATGTGATATGTGATGTTTAATGTGGTGTGATGTTTAGTCGCGCAATGTGTTATATGGCAGTACGCGGTCGGGTAATATTACGTGTGATACATCACTCGCATTACTTACACATGTCTAATGTTCGTTGTACCTACCAAACTCGTATAAGTTATTTACATAACGATAGAACGAATATCTGATTTTCGCGATTTTTTAAATAGTATAGCATACAGATGTCGCAGATAAGTCGTTAAAATCATTCAGTCTCAGGGGCTTCGAAGATTGGATTACTGACATGTGGCATTCGCTTTTTCGGGACTTTGAGTATTAGCCTCAGGTGGCTATTACATCATTACATGGACTAATGGTAAGCACAGTGTTCAATGGGCCCAAGGTCTTTGTTGAGGGAGATTCGTTTTATTCTGCAAACTTTAGGAATAAAAAATATTAATATCAAACATTTATTTTTATAATAAAAGTAGACTAGGAATTAAATTCTTATCACAGGACTTTCACCAACATTTTATTAATAATGAATACAAAGATATATTCACGTTACAATTAAAGAGTTTTGAATTACAGAATTAATTATTCTACTTGTGATCGAACTCACAGCACTATGCAGCGTTCAAAGAAGACAATGGTTAACAATGGCTTTTGCATACATTACATACTACATCACGAAATCATTGTAAATAATTATGTTAACTAACTTATATTACTTCAACAATTTACACTTATCTTACTTCGACACACAGTTTTAATTTACAAAGTACATTTCACATTATACAAATAATTACTTAACTTACAAAACTTTTGAATTGTAGTTATGTAATATATAGCTACTAATTAAAAAGATAAAGTCTGAACACCTTAATCTCATATCCACCAGTTGGATTCCAGAGAACATTATTGTTTAAAATACCGTTTATTAAGAAAGATAAAAACGCTGCAAAAAGGAGCTGAGTAGCGTCTATGAATAGTAGTCAATCGCGTATTTTTTTATTATATTTTTAATGCTTATGATGACAAGCGAGCACACCTGGTGGTAAGTGTCACTGTCGCTCATAGCTCACCTTTACAATACCAAACGTACAACTAAATCGCTGTCTACCAGTCAGAAACCACCTAAATATTTTGGTTGCCGGCTCTAAAAACACTTTGTCACTTACTTAGACGTCGATTTTCGGCGAGTGTGGTACTACCCCGGTCGGGGAATAAGCAGTTATACATAAGCGTTTTGCTTTGTGTTGTGACACTCGTAACATAAAGACGAATCGAATGACGTAAAAAATATCAAAAGCGGAACACACAATTAGTCCTTAGATCGACAGAAATATAAAAGGGCCATAAACAATATTACCTACTCTCGTTTTCGTTAGAGTTGATTAAAAAGTTCAACTTAATACAGAAACATAACTAATTAATGAACCAAATGTTCTCCATGACATAGGAATCATGCATATCGTCATTATCGTAGAATAGTGTAAGCTCTGTCATATATCAATATGAAAGATTCGTCACTATTCCAAGACCACAACGATATATTTAGAAGGCAAAATGATTAAATGACTATTATTCATGTATTATTGCTGATGTTTGTACATTTCAAGATAGGTACTTCAACATATCTGGAAAAGTATTTGTTTTATAAAAATATATATTTTATTTGACATAAAACATAATCTAAGTGTTAATCACTAATGACACCTTAAAAGGCGCAGGGAGCCGTTGGATGCAAGTGGCATAGGACCGTTCTGAATGGCATTGTCATGGGGAGGCCTATGTCCAAAAGGGGCATCTACAGACTGAGGAATGGACGGATAGATGGAATGATATTCCTTCCATTAGTGGCTCAACTAAATTGAACTGTAATTGAATTAATATGAATGCTATATTCTAATGTTTACTGAAGAACCATGAGTTAAAACAAACTATTCTATTATATTACTATTATTTTTGGTTATCCCAATATTTCCATAAAAACCATACATAAAAACAGTTATACATTAATTATAATTTATTCATCACAGCTAAGCCATTTTAATCCTTAAATATATAAACAATTCTAAAAAAAAAAAAATTGTAAACTTAATTCTGATTGTGATTAATAAAATTATTAAAAATAATTTTTAATTTATAAAAACCCGATTACGAGTGAAAAATGTTTGTCACAAGTGGGATTCGAACCCACGCCTTTTGGAAATCCGTTCCAATCGTGTTGCCACTTACACCACCGAGAAATATTGTAGGACATTCAATTCTTGAATCGTATTATATTTACGTCTTTAAGGAGACGTGTGCCATCTACCTGACAATATTTACACATTTGTATAGGCTTAATACTTCAAATTTTGCAGTTAGAATTGTTTTAAACAATGACACAACCTTGTTATTCAAATTACTGAAATTATGCTAAATTTCTAATATGTTTGATTATTTATAAAAACCCGATTACGAGCGAAAAATGTTTGTCACAAGTGGGATTCGAACCCACGCCATTTGGAAATCCGTCCCAATCGTGCTGCCACTTACACCACCGTGAACTATTGTAGGACATTCAATTCTCGCATTGTTTATATTTACGGCTTTAAGGAGACGTGTGCCATCTACCCGACAGTGTTTACACATTGTATATATTAGTATATACATTGAGTTAGAATCCCACTTATGACAAACATTTTTCGCTCGTAATCGGGTTTTTATAAATAATCAAGCATATTAAATGCTAAATTTCAGTAATTTGAATCATTTTTCATTACTTAAACATGAAGCATGACGTTCGCCGAACATATGATCGATCTCACTGATTCGTGTCAGTTTAATTAAACACACATTGCAATAATATATTGAACCTTCTACCTTAACTATTATTTTATTTTTCCTTAGTAAATTACTATGTAGTTCTCTGTAATAAATTGCCAAGGAAGTATTATTCAACGGATCTAGGTGAACATATTCAATTAATTGATCTTTATATATTGAATCAATGTACATTGACTCCTTTATATGGCCAACATATACATTGATATGGGCAATGAAATCATTTGTATTCATATCACAGTAACCACAATAATAAAATTTTGAGGTTATTTTTTTAATTTTATGTATACTAAGTAAATCTTTTAAATTTTCTGTGTGATTATAACCTTCGACATGTTGGATAATATTGTTATCTGAATTAGGAACATTTGAATCACAAACAAGACATTTCATTTGCGTTGCATTCGATTCAATCATTTGTTTTTTATATTCAATTAGTTTTTCAGGTTTCGTCATATCAGTATGTTCTTTTTTAGAGGCAGTAGGTGCGATCATCGCCTTTGAAGTAGTAGGTGCGACCATCGCCTTTGAAGTAGAAGGTGCGACCATCGCCTTTGAAGTAGTAGGTGCGACCATCGCCTTTGAAGTAGTAGGTGCGACCATCGCCTTTGAAGTAGTAGGTGCGACCATCGCCTTTGAAGTAGTAGGTGCGACCATCGCCTTTGAAGTAGTAGGTGCGACCATCGCCTTTGAAGTAGTAGGTGCTTGCTTAAAGTTATCCTCAGATACTATACTGGAACTAGTACTAGCATTTGCAGTTTCATTTCTGTCGTTAATTAAATATGTCACTAATACTTTCAGCAGATTGTCAACATGGCTTTTCTGAGACTCATGGATTTTCATACTATCCTTAGGTACATGTGTTTGACAAATTTCACAATAGTTTTCTTTATCTTCAATAGTATTTGAGGTTGTGACAGCATTAGCAGGTGTAACTCTTTCCTCAGATTTATTACTTTTTATATTCATTACAGCTGTCTTATGTTTCTGACCTTTAGTGTGGCCCAAGAAGTTATGTGTATCTATGTACTTATTGCAGACATCACAAAATGTTTGTTTTGGATTCATCTCTGGAACAATTTTATCTGGGAGTATATTTGCTACAAGCATTTTATGAAATAAATCTGTTTCATGATTTGTATTAGGGTATACTATTTTGTTGCATAGGATACAATGGCTCCTTTCATCTACCTGTAACAATAAGTATTATATTCATAATAGACCATAGCTGGGCACCGTTAATCAAATAGTTAACTTCGTTAATCCGTTACAAAAAAAGTTAGCTTCGTTAGAGCGTTACATTTCGGAAGAATTAACGCAAGTTAACTTTAACGGTTAATCCGTTAGTATGTGTAAAATTGCATCTTTATATCGTTGTGTTAGTGAACTTATAAAACCTGTTGGTTTAGGTTCTGGAAGTTAACAGGTTAGGAACAAAACAAAATACTTGTATAATTCAAATGGGTAATTTAGTCGTCGGGCATTAGGTGGATATTCCCCTTCATGAACATTAAGATTTTGCAGTAAAGAAATGATCAAACGAAACAAATCTTTTCGCAGTTTTCTTTCTCACTCGCACGCGCCGGCATAATATATCTAGTTTTGTTTCACTCGCTGCCACGCGCCACCCGGCACTTTCAGTGCCGTGCGGTAACTATTAGGCATTGGATTAACGATTAACGGACTTTTGCATATTAACGGAAGTTTACGTGTTCGTTAACATTTTTAAATGTTAACTTAAAAGTTAATTCGTTAATCTGAATGTTAACTTTGTTAATTAACGATTAACGGATTAACGAGTTAATGCCCAGCTATGTAATAGACTTACAGAATGTGTAGGATAATAATTTCTATTTGCAGATCCAATATTATTAATATTATTACAGATTGGTGAAATGTTTATTACTTCTTTAGAATATAAAACTTTCTTTATAGTTGTTCTATCTTTTTTTTTTTGGTGGACTATGGATGCGTCTCGCCCCGCCAAATCGGTCCGGGGTGACAGAAAGGCGGCGCGTGACCCCATAGACCCACCGTAAAACTCCTCTCTTCGTTGTGCGAGCGGGCCACCGGTACCCGATCTTTCACTTCGGTGGCTATCTCACTATATCTTTAAACGAGCAATTCTTATATATATATATATATAATCTGAATCTCGGAAACGGCTCCAACGATTCTATTGAAATTTAGCATACAAAGGGTTCCGGGGGCCATTAATCGATCTAGCTAGGTTTTATTTATAGAAAATATTATTTTGTCAGTATTTTTCGGCACCAAAAAATATAATTTTTCTACTATAGAATATGAATGTTTTCAAATTTTGACGCTGTCATTAAGAATAGACATTTAGCTCAGTCGGCAAATCGAGTAGTCTAATCCAAACAAACCGGAGCTTGGTTCGGATCCTTATTTTTTCTTATTTACTTTTTGGCCTTTTTTTATTATTTTATAAATTATTATCATTTGCCCGCATCCTTGTCTGTGTAGAAGTCGATAATGTTTTAATAGGATTTTTGTTTGTTTTTACGTTATTATTTTTATTGTTATTTGTAGATAATTATGTATAAATGTTTGTATTCTTAAATAGTGTAACAATCTTATCCATGTAGTGACGGAGCAAGAATACAATTCACCACCCCTTATCTTACCCGTGAGTGATCGTAAGAGACGATTAAGGGATATAAAATGCATATAACATCTGTGCAAGAGAAGGAAAACTCGAAACAAAACCATATACCAACACGTCTGATCAGCGCGGTATAGCAGGTTAACTTTCCTCCTATTATGGAGGAGGCTCGAGCCTAGCAGTGGGACATATATTGATGATGATAATGATAACAATCTTTGTTATAGTGTAGGGAAGGTTTAATAACATAAAAATCAAATGAAATTTTGTTATATATTATGGACATCAGGCTATTTCTTAGCAGACCATGTTTTTAACACAACATGCTCATTGCGACCGAGGCGACGGAAGGATAGTGTGCGGCCCCATAATCCACCGTCTTTGCCATCGAAATTAGGCCGATCACTGGTACCGCTTCTTTGACATCCACCCGCGAGGTTATAGAAATACTGTAATAGATGTAGTACACGTATTACAGTATTTCTTTGTAAACAATATCATTTGTTTTTCTTTCGGATGCTAGAATTACCAGGCTACTCTGTGAGCTTACTCTAAAGTATGTCACATACAACTGCCTATGGGAGAAGCAGCTTTCTCTCAAATCTACTCCCGCTACCTTAAGAATATGACCTAGAGTTTTGTTTATGATTATTGCGGAGCAGACTTTAATGGCAAACTGTACTCTGAAATTCGAAGGAGTAATTTGATGGTATTTGGAGAATCCTAGGAATAAATATAGACTCTGCTCAAGAACAACCGATCACTATAGTTGACTCGATTACAATGCAATGTAATGTTTTTTCTTGCAAACTGGTGGCATTGTATAATTTTGGCGCGCCAGCTCTCAATTTTAAGATGTGAGTTGGGAGACCAGGAGCCTTCAGAGTATGCAGGAACTCGACAGGTTGTCGGACTCAGGGTTTATCACTTATTCGAATCTTTATCACTCATTTATTTTAAAATTTTCCTTCGAATGATTTAAAATATTTGCAAGTAAATAGTATAAAGAAATTGAAACGACCGTAGTAGCGCACATAGGCAGGTCATGGCGTCTTGCGAACAATCTGATCAGCATTAACATCCTGTCTCCCTATCGTATCTTACTGATTGTTCCCGTCCGTCCATCTGTCTATCACCAGGTTGTATATCATGAACCATGATAGTTAGACAGCAGTCAGACAGAAATTTTCACAGACGATGCGTTTCTGTTGCGGCTATAACGACAAATACTAAAAAACAAAATCAAATAAATATTTAGGGGTGCTCTCATACGACAAACGTGATTTTGGCTACTTTTTGCTCGATACATTTTTTATTTTCTATTTTAGTACTTTTGCCTTTTTAATTTATTTTTTCATTATTTTAATTATATTAAATATATATTCCAAAACACACTAATAAGAAAATACCGAGCAAGGCTCGGTCCTCCAGATATTAATTGTTCTATCTTTGTAATTGAAATGAGAGACTCACAGATTAAAAGTTAGTAACACATTCAGACTACAGAATTGGGAATTTTATCTATATATTATTATATTCTATCTTTGAATTTCATATAAAGAAGATTAGTTTAAAGATATATACTTACAAGATCTCTAATAAATTCATCATTGATAGGCTGTGTTATGTTTGCGACATGCATTGTAATCTTATTATGCTCTTGCAAATGTTCTTTCAACAGCAGCTTATCACATAACTTGCAGTATAGTACATTGCAATGTACTGAATAACCATGAAAGTCTCGTAATTTAACTTTCTCTCTATAGCCTTTAGGAGTTTCTATACTAACAAAATCATCTAAATTGAATTGTAGAGATTTTTTTGGAGGCACATCTTTTGCCTTGTGTTGATTAACATCTTCAGTACGGCCGTCATTTGAATAAACAGTTTTATATTTGTTGACAGAAGGTTCTTCATGATCTGTATTGTATGTTTCACTATCACACTCACTTAAATCGGAGTTCGATGCAGTGTTATATTCTGAATCTATATAATTTTTATTAATATCATCTGTAGTGATTAGAGATTGTGCTTTATTATCAAAATCTGTTGTTGATTGGTTTTTCGTATACAATACTAAAAACTCTTCTACTTGTTTCACATTCTTTTTACATTGTAAATGATATGCAGTTTTATTGTGTTTTCTTTTATCTTTAACTAATACAACTTTAGAACAAGTTTCACAATAGAACACATCATTCTGATTGTTGGTATTAGCATTTTCTGTATCTATAGATAATTGTTTTGATACATTTTTTAGCACAATATCTGTTAATCTCTTATAATTGTTATGCATTACGCTTCTACAATGTTGTAAAAAAAAGGGTTGCGGTACATTTATGTTACAAATGTGACATATAATTGATTCAAATGATTCTGAAACAAATATGAATGTTAAAGGGAATTGATGCACTACCGGGGACTATGAAGACTTTTAAAGTCTCTATCAATTTTCATTAATATGATTGCATTGTCTCATTTTGAATAAAATAAACATATGATCGCAATAACAATACTTTCTGCTAGAAGTCAACAGAAAGGTGATAAAATGGATCATATGGTTATCCGACATTTGGCTGTATTACTTACCAGCCTCACATATAATTTAATAATATGACAAATATATTTTCATTATTCATAACCATTTAAGATTATTTTAAATTGAGAAGTAAATAAAGTCTAATCTATTTACTAGATTCATAAAATTTATATCATCATCTCAGCTCATATATGTCCCACTGTTGGGCTCGAGCCTCCTCCATAATGGGAGGGAAATTGACCTACTACGCTGGTCAGACGTGTTGGTATAGGGTTTTGTTTCGAGTTTTCCTTTTCCTGCACAGATGTTATATGCGTTTTATATCCCTTAGTCGTCTCATACGATCACCCATGGGTAAGATATGGGGTGGTGAATTGTATTCTTACTCCATCACCACACGGAAAATTTATTTATTTATTTATTATAAATCATCTATACTTAAACTATCATTACAGGGTCTCAACCTAATGCGATAGTAAAGCATTATTCTATTGTACATTAACTCTTTATCCCATAACAAATGAAAGACAAAGTGGCTCTCTCGAAATCACTCGACGAGCAAGAGAAAATATCAATACGTTGAGCGATAGAACTAAGCGTGTGTATTGCACGTGTCAACGGCGCCCTCTGCAGCAAGTTGGTACGCGCAATTGGGACCGCCAGTAGCTTCGGTCGCCATCGTCGCTTCACAAATTCATTAGGCACGTTTAACTGGAGCATACCAAGGATTGCTGGGTTATGGATCCTTCGTCGTAGCACCTTAAGCAAATATGTGGTCAAAGCTGCCTCCCGTCTAACTTCCAATTTATAATATCCTACCATGCCGAGCAGAAACGATGTTGTATATTGTTGGATACCCAGGGTACACTCCATATAACTTAAAGTATAAGAATCATAGGAATTTATTTTAAATTCGTTCTAACATTTCTTTATACTTGACTTCACTAATGAAGTAGGGCTTCAAACATAAGCATTATATTTGAGATGACTTTACAAATGCCTCATATAAAGCCTTTATTGCGGCGATGTTAGTGAACTCATTTGCTTGACATAAAAAAAATCAAGATTGCAGATTGCGGTACACGTTTTTACACACTTCCATAATGTGATTTTTAAGACAAGTTTGCAGTAAACCGAATGCCCAATTTATATACCTACAATAAAATATTATTTCTTGTGTTCCTTCTTTTTATTTAAATCCAATATACCTATGTTGCACTGTTGAGCATGGGCCTCCTAAACAATGAGAGGCAAATTGATACACTATATACTGGCCATATAGATTACCATAGGATTTTATTAAGAGTTTTATTTCTCTTGCAATGATATTACATGCAAATCCTATTCTTTAGTGGACTCTTATGATATATACAGAGCAAATAGACAGTCATATCACATATGAGAGACAATAAATATCATTTTAGGCCTTTTTTATAATTAAATTACCAGATTGTATACATTTTGCATATTACTATGTATAATCCTTATGACACAGAAGTTATAAAAACCAGTGAAGGACCAAGGAAATGGACAGCAGTCGCCTGGGAAACTTATAATATCAACTGCAATAAAAAATCCGTAAAACTAAAATGGCCAAGAAGGCGTCAACTCCCTTTGTGAGGAAACCTGTGTCAATAGACTTCTAATAGGCTAATTATGATGATCCATTGTTGTAAAACTATTCACTTTGCCTTTTATCTTCTTCTATTACAGACTCAATAATCTACTTACCAATATAGGAACTGTCACAATCATCCTCTTCAGATTCCAGTTCTACTTCATAATACTCAGATTCTCCATCCAAAGCTGACCTTGACCATAACACTCTACATTCACCAGTCGACTTTACTACATATTGTCTTAAAAAAGTTAAATCCAAGTCATCAAAGGCTACAATATATTGACTTTCTGAATGCTTTATCGGAAACATTTTATCCTGAAAAGAATAAAATTAAACAGTATTGAAATTACTAGTTTCTAAATAAACTAGATTTTTGATTTAAAAATGTCTTTATTTATAAAATATGTTTACATAGGCAGTATACAATTGATCTTATTCTAATTGATACAATTTCGATATATTAAATAATGTTACTTAGGCTAAGTACGCCTTTATAAACTTTTGGCATGAATAGAATAATTATTATAAAGTAATGAAGAAAATATAAGGGTAACAAGGTTACTTACCATGTTATCTGTATTGCAAGCATACTTAGTGAGTATGCCTAACTAATAAAAATAAACTAGAGGGTCCTATGAAACTATAAGTTAAAACCTATGAAACTGTGCAAGTTAAATCTTAAAGGAATAATGATACTAAAATTCGCAGATAAAGCTCAAGATATTTTTTAGTGAAGAGGTATTTGATAATAGTGATATAGGTACTATTAATACTCACTACAATACTTATTAATAATTACTTCGACAACATTTTTTAAAATTATCTTGACAAATACTTTTAAGTATAGTGTTATCAAACTTGACCATGCCATTTGCATTTTATTTAAATTTGTTACATTTACAATAAGTATATAAAATAATTACAAGATACTAATAGATAAATTAAATGTAATATAATAAAGGCAATTTTTAATGTTAACCACTATACTCTTTCAATAAATCTGAGAGAAATTTGAAATGAATAGTCTTATCTGAGACGGAAATTATATCATGATATTTTAAAGGAAAATTAATAGCAATAATTGAAATAAAAAAAACATATTAGAGATAGTAATTATGTACTTCGCTACTTACTACTACACTACTTATGTCAAATAAACATTTGAAAATGATATAAGATGCAGTAACTCCAATAATAATAAAGATATGTTGTACTTTATGAATAACTTACGTGACTAGTTAGTTGGCTTTATATAAAGTTTGAACTGTGGCTGTAAACTTTACTGTAGTGCACTATTGTAATTGAAACGAAATTGTATATATGTATGCAGTAATTGCGTTATTATATTAAAACTGTAAAACTATCAGAAATATTAATAAGTGAAATATTTTAAATAAGCTATTTATAGATAATTACTACATTTACAACCGTTTGGTATCTGTAGGGTTGCTAATTATTTCCAGTGTTTTTAGACAGTACCTATGTTTTGAAAAAATAATTTGTGATTGGACGAACGGACCAGCTCGCCGCTCTAGACAAAAAACTGTCAATAGTGTGGTCCTACATACCACTATCAGAAATATATACGAATAAAGTAATAATTGATGTGCGTATATAAATTTTTAAAAACGGTAGAATAGAAACCATCTTAAAAAGTAGATATTTATAAAAAAATATTATGCTGGTAATATTATAGAAAAAAAAGCACTATGGATTCTCCCTTTCATAGTTTGCTTTTTTTGGTTCCGTTCAGACAGGCAACGGTATTAAACGCCCATACAGCCAAGTCTTAGATATTTTTTTCATATATTATTTAATGTTTCTGTATATTGAGCAGCGTATTAATAGTCACTGTAGGTTAGTAAGTCAATTAGTTACCATTAATTTAGTGCTGAATACCATATTAAGATTTCTTTGAGAATTTTGGTAGGACATGAAAATACACAAAATTATTCAGAATTTTATAACTTTAAAACACTAAAGAAATAAATATATTCAAGAGCGCGAGACATTTTTATATTCACACCAAAACTTCTTTCATAGGTTTAGGTACATTGATTAATTTAGTTAGGCAAAGAAAATGTAGTTCAAACAGCCCGATCCTTCGAGTAAAATTATAATATTTTATAATATGTGATTTGGAGTTTAAAATATAACTAATTGGACTAAGAAGTAGTATTAATACGCAGAAAAACACTTTAGACACCGAAAAAACACAAAAGTTGTTTATGGGAACGAGATATAAATAAAATTCTATCATAATGATTATGAAATAATTTTGACACATCACTATTACGAACGCGATTTCCGAAATAATAATAATAATAATCTTTATTGAAAACTAAATACATATGACAGTTTACATAGATGTCTTTGCCTCTTGAATTAGGTAATACCTGTGTTTCAAGAGACAGAAAAACGAAACGAAAACGGGAGAATTTTGCATCCCAGAGTTCATTTCGGGGACACCGGGACATATTATTATAAAGAGGGACAGTCCCGCTCAAAACGGGACGAATGGTCAAATTATACATATGTCAAGATAAAAACATTATATCATATTTAAAAAGCAATTAATTTGTTTAAAGTAAGAAAAAAGTTATTTAAAGTAAAAAAAAGTTTTCCGTGTGGTGACGGAGTAAGAATATATTTCACCACCCCTTATCTTCCCCGTGGGTGATCGTAAAAGATGACTAAGGGATATAAAATGCATATAACATCTATGCAAGAGAAGGAAAACTCGGCACCAAATCCTATGCCAACACGTCTTACCAGCGTGGTATAGGAGGTCAATTGCCCTCCAATTACGGAGGAGGATCTAGCTCAACAGTGGGACATAGGTATATGAGCTGAGATGTTGATGAAAAAAAAAGGTGATTTAAAAATATTCGAGGACATCCGGATATCTGTTCATATGGATCTGGCACTCTCACGACCGTTGAAATTAATGTATCGAAGTATTTGTTTTTTAAAAGCTTCATAATCGCAACATGCTGTTTCCTTTCGGTAATTCTTTGTCGTTTAATTGCAATTAATAAAAAAACTAAACTGCTTAGTCTTTAGTGTATGTATACATAAGAAAATTGGGCTCGTTTACAATGCTTGCAAGCTAGATAATATGTTTTGAGCTACGTCAAGAATGGCGCGAAAGTTCAAAAGTATTTATTTCTTCTTTTATTTATGACTGACTAATAGTAAATGATAAATAATAAAAAAGATATGAGGCGTGCACTTTTGGATTTTCCAAACTAGGTATTTATTTATTTTCTAAGAGATGCATTCCGAACACAGTGACCTTAAACACTACGAAACGGGCCGGCGTTTGGAGCTATTTCTGGCTTCAACTTAGTGACTTCGAATTTTGTGCGTGGAATGGATTTCTAAGCTGTTCTTCGAGAATTTTCTCTAGTTAAGTATTTGTACCATTTTTTTTCACTCACTGTAACTTGAGAACTATTAAAGATAATTCTGTAAATACATAGGTATATATCTTACATATCTTAAAACATAATCTAGAAATAAATGCGTACTGTATCTTTTTGCAATAGTTTTGTAATATTATTAACTATTATTTGGCAGCAGCTATTAAATGCCACTTAGGTTAAAGTTCTCATAAGAACAGTAGTGTTGACTCCGACTTTTGATTAGCAGTGACTGTTATTTCGAAATTAAAAATATTTAACCGCATAGCGGTTTTATCATGTTGAAATAGAAACTTTATTTAAAAGCCAAACGAACTTAAGTAATGCTGTGTAATAAGTTTGATTTAAAAGTTATAATTATTTTAAAGATGAATATGAATGGCAAAAGGGTAAGCCACAGAACGATTTATGTGAAAAGTTTTTAGCTTGAAATAAAATGCTTTAATTTGTTGAAAAATAGATTCTATCTTTTAATAGGAACTTCCTATTAGGAAGTGGATTTGTACGTCTAAGAATAAATAGAGAGATAGTCTTAGCAGAAATAATACTTGTATTATAAGTTTGTGAAGATATTCGGATTTTGGATTCGATGTTTGTTACTCAATCATACATAAATCGTTGAATAGTTTTAGATGAAATTGGCACATAGACTATTTCTTGAATTAACACATAGGTTATTTTCTATCATGGTAATGTGTTCCCTTACGATAATAGTCTAATTTTGGGCAAGTTTCACTTTACGTGGGCGAAGCCGTGGGCAGTCGTGTTATATTTTCATTGCAGCTATTATATTTTATAGTAGGTTAATTTCCCTCCAATTACGGAGGAGGCCCGAGCCCAACAGTGGGATATTTATGGGCTGTGAGGATGATTACATCGCTCCACTCCATACTTATTGATTAACTGGAGATCCTCCAAAGCGTCTAAACACATCGAAAATTGCCGCGAAATGGAAAACGCTACTCTGACCACAGAGCGCGATATATTGGCGCGTTAAAACCCTTTGACTTATCGCCACCCAAGCGATAACGCACACGAAGCCCAAATGTTCGCGACGATAGCTAATAATGACCGGTCACATCTGCGTGTATCGTCTCATTGCACGAAGCTTCGTGACGATACACACAGGCCCTAGTATTACACTTAAAAGACTAAACTGTTTGCAGATTCCGAACTGTTAAACGGCAGCACTGGTGTAGGGACATCACCTTTACTTGCCGTGATCTTTATGAGTGTTAGAAAAAAAAAAGGATTAACGACTATGTAGAATAACTACACGCCTATAATACCTATACGCCATAAGTGAAGCGTTGAGGTGATGCTCTACTCTTGATACATGGAAGTCAAGAACTTTTCAAAACTAAAAATGGCTGTATTTTCTTACACTATGTTATCATACATATTATGTCAAGAAAAACATTCGTTTAAAAGTATTTGATATTTAAAAAAAAATATTTTGTTTAAAGTAAGAAAAAGTTGATAAAATAAAATATTCGAGGCCGTCCGGATGTCTGTCCGTTTGGATCTGGCATTCTCACGACCATAATAATTAATGTAACGAAGTATTTTCTTTTTAAAATCTTCATAATTGCAATGCGCTATTTCGTTTCAAAAATTACTTAGTAATTCCATGTCTTTTTATTGCAATTAATAACAACTAAACTGCATAGGCACGGGCAACAGGAACAGAGCCTATACAGCCATGAGTTCGTTTACAATGCTTGTAAGCTATAATTATATATATTCTGCGCTTCGTCAAGAATGACACGAAATTTCAAAAGTTTCTTTTTCTTTCATTTATGGCATTCACTAATTATAAATGATAAATAAAAAAAAATGAGGTCTGCAATTTTGGATTTTCTAAACTATTTCTCATTAGTTCATGGCAACTTCTTAAGTAAACCATTTTTATTCTTAAGGTTCTAGTTTCTTTACTATACAAGTTTCAACTCGGGTTCCAACTCCGATTACAGGTATGAATATTCAGCAGAAATACTATATTTATTGCTCTTCGATTTATAGGCAATAATATAAATACTTCTAGTATTTTTTATAAATTTGCCAAACGACTATATATCACCTAGTTTAATTCTACAAAAAATTACTTCAATATTTGTGATATTTGTAATTATTTTTATTATTGTTCTCGATTTGAATAAAAAGGATTTACAGAAACGGTACAAAGTTAATTACCTACAAGGCCAATTCAATATTCAACTTGAATCATGTTTGGGATATACCTTATGTACCTATTATATTCTCATCCGAATACCGAATTTGAATTTTAAACTTTAATAAATACTATAAAAATATAAATTAAAACTATAAATTAAATAGCACTGTTTTGAATTTTGTGTAGGTATGTTACTTATTATCTCCGAAAGAAGCATTTTTGCGATTTGAACTGGAAACGTCGCGATCAGAGTTACATATGCATGCATGAAAATTGTGAAAGCTATTCGAAAACAATAGCATTCCGTTCTTTTATTATCCACTCCTTATTTCTTCTTAATCTTTTATTCAGTTTATTTAACTTGCACAGTTAAGCACGAGATTCCCCCACTATTTACTTACATAGTGCTCTATTTATATAGCTTACTTATTATAACCACGAGGCCAAAGAATTGCTATAGATTCTTGATTTGAGTTTTATTCTATTGCAGTATATATCTGCTTATGTTTTTTAGCCCTCTCAGGCTACATCTACTCGTATTTTACCATTGGTGTATTTTACATTCATTTGCTCTGTATCCCTGCCTGGCAATGAGTACGTATGTGAAATTTCACAACGGTTAAGAAGTGATGGTGTTTAAACATTGCGTTTATAATGTCCCTAATCGAGAATCCTTTATATATATACATACATACATACATACATATCATCACGCCATATCCCTTGCAGGGTAGGCAGAGAGAACAGAGTGCCAGAGAACTCTATCTCTGCATACTTCACTCGCTTCCTCAACATTCATAATTCTCTTCATACACGCTCGCCGGTTTCGGAGACTCTTGACTCCACCTTCCTTCAGTACATGACCGATCTGGTCTAGGTAGGTTAGTCTCGGTCTCCCTCGGTACCTACATCCTTCCACTTTCGCATTGTATATCTTCTTAACCAGGCGTTCGTTCGGCATTCTTTCCACATGTCCGAACCATCGGAGCATTCCCTTTCGCATCTTTACACCAATACTCTCTTTCATACCTACTCGCTCTCTTACGTCGTCGTTACGAATGCGGTCGGTCAGCCTAACTCCACAGATTTTCCGCAGAGATCGCATTTCGACCGCATTAATTTTACTATCATACTCTTTTCTGCATACCCAACTCTCGCTTCCATACAGTAATGTTGGGACAAGCACTGCGTTATGTATTGCTACACGTGCCTTCTGGCTGAGGTGGTGGCTGCCGAAAAGTTGCCCCAACGCTCCGTTCACTCTATTTCCCGCATTCACTCTTCGCTCTATATCAGTGGTGTACCTTCCATCTCGGCTAAATCCACATCCAAGATATACAAATTCATCCACTTGCTTTAGTACATCATTACCTATTGTTACTCTTACATCTGTTCTGGTTTTATCTCTTTCAAAGACCATTATTTTGGTTTTGCTCACATTCACGCGTAGACCCCTTTTCTTACAATCTTCTGTCATTGTGTCGACTAGGGTCTGCAGGTCAGTCGCTGACTGTGCCAGCAGGACTGCATCATCTGCATAAAGCAGAGCAGTGACCACTGAGTCGCCCATCTGGACTCCCACATTCATATCGTTCAACCTTTGGAGACATTTATCCAGATATATGATAAACAGCCTGGCTGACAGAACGCACCCCTGCTTAACGCCGATATTGACGTCAAACCAAGGCGACATTCCATCATCCAGCCGCACACAGGCTCTACAGCCCATGTAACTGGACTGCACAGCCTGTAGCAGTTTACCGTTAATACCATACTCCGGTAAAATGTCCCAAAGTTCCTTTCGTGCAACCGTGTCAAATGCTCTCTCCAGATCCACAAAACTGCAGAAAACCCTCTGACCTAGAGCCAGATGCTTCTCCACAATGTTGCGCAGAGAGAACACTTGATCCATGCATCCCCTTCCACTCCTGAAACCTCCTTGTGTCTCACACAGTAAACCATCGGACACCATCCTCATTCTCCTTTCAATAATTTTTCCATACACTTTTGCTGCCAAACTGGTCAAGCTTATGGCTCTGTAATTTGCGCAGTCATAACGTGAACCCTTGTTTTTAAACAAAGGCACGATGACTGCGCTATTCCAGTCCCTGGGAACCATTCCCGAGCTCCAACATAAATTGAGGAGCAACAGGAACGCCTCCCAGACACAAGAGCCACCGAGCTTGATCATCTCGGCAGACACCATATCAATGCCCGCTGCCTTACCATTTTTCAAACTTCTTATCGCCCATTCAACTTCATCCATACTGATGCCATCGGAGGACGCCGTTGTCGAATGTTGATCTACTAAACCACATCCAACACCGGCGCCAACCGTAGCATCCGCATACATATCGCCAAAATATTCACTCCATCGGCTTAACACGTCTTGTGTTTGTGTAAGAATGTCTCCACCTTTAGACCTTATTTTATTCATTCTGAAGGCTGACCAACCACCCCGAGACTTCTTCACCTCCCTCCAAAAGAGTTTGGTGTTACCCTCGAAGTTTTTAGTCAGCCTATCTTCTGCACTCATACTTGCTCTATCACGTTTCTCTTTCACTAAGGCCTTGGTGTCATTCTTACATTGCCGATATATTTCTTTCTTCTGTTCAGTCATACTGTCATTCAGATTCAAAGAAGAGACATAGTCCAGCCACGCTTTCTTCTTTTGCTCTACGGAAGCTGCCACTTCCGCATCCCACCATGCATCACCATTTGTTTTTCTATGGTTCTTTGAACTTCCACATACTTCTTTCGCTGTATCTACCATACTCTCTTTCAATACTCTCCAGCATTCTTCAATGTCCGATTGCGGCTGGCTTGCCATCGTCAGCCGTTCTCGGACACCCTCTGCATACTTTTCTCTTACACACTCTTCTTGCAACCTTTCAACCTTTATTCTTTCAAGCCCTCCGAAATGGACACGCTCTCGCCAGTGCCTCCACTTTCTGAACAGACCACTAAATCTCGCAATAACGAGATAGTGGTCCGTGTCGACTGTGGGGCCCCTGTAGGCTCTTGCGTCCAATATTTTGCTTCGGAGGCGACTGTCTACCAAAATTAAATCTATTATGCTTTTCTGTTCATTCCTCCTCCATGTATATGTAGGGAAAATGTCAGACATAAGGAACAATAATGTGGATACAAAGTCGTAAATTCTCGTACTGCAAGTAATCACAATTACTTTCACAACTATATACCAATTACAATTTACACTAAGTGAACACAAAGCAGTCCCAGGCAATCGCCTTTGCACAAACGACTACATGGTACTGGATGACACAGTAAACTGCTATCAGTTCAGTAGTACTAAGGATGACATAGTAACTGATAGATAATACTTCCCCGTGTGACTACGGGACAAGATCACAATTGTCACTACTCTTTTACTTGCATGTGGAATCCTTGGCCAGGAGTTCACCAAAAGAATGAGCAGCAGTTCTTCCTTTGGGAAATACGGCAACAGATAGTTCACTACAGATCTCGCACGTGCGTAGGAGAAATGATCGTCGGAAACGTGCAGTCGTGGACCGCATCGTTTCCAAGCGAAATAGATGAACCCTGCTACGGTATCGGCAGACGCTCGATCTTAAACAGATTAAACAGACCAACAAACAAATAAATTACACAACTAGCGCACGACATGTGCACCGTGGCACGCGCGGGCTTAGACTGACTAAACCGCGCGCTCGCCTCTTTTTATAACAAGTTTGCGTGGCGGGGAATGCATGACGCGCTAGGAGGCGTGGTCAGTGAATATGTTAACACGTTGTAACATGTTTTAGCACGTGCAATAAACGCAAGTGCCGTCACGGCCATGCTGACGTGCGTACGTCCTCGTACGCGTCTTCATTAGTCATCTGGGAACAAATAAACAAACATCCTGGCAAGTTCCAGGTATAGCAATTACCAAAATTATTTACAACAATATTTTTTAATTACAATATTTTCTATTAACTAACATCTTATCATGTCTGGTCCGGTTCACATTAACCCTTCAGATCGTACTGGACCAGTCAGCAGACCCTTCAGTTACAGATTTTACTAGACCAGATATTGATCTCTATAGCAAGCTAGACCAGATCAATTCTCTATAGCAAGCTAGACCAGATCAATTCTCTATAGCAAGCTAGACCAGATCAATTCTCTATAGCAAACTAGACCGGAATTGTCATTCCCTTTAGCCATATCATTGGACCGGCTCAAGCCCTACAATGATGGTAGGCCCCTTTTTCTTACTACTTCTTTTTTATTTTCTTTTGTTTTTCAATAGCACAGTTCACACGTTAACACCAATCAACAATAAATCACAAAGATTTATTTTACGACTAAGAGTCAATGGGGTTACACCCGTACATAGTCCGATCGTATCGTGGCAACAACTCACTCAACAACTGCCACAATTAACTAGTGGCAACAATTCACTGCAACAACTAACTGATTAACACCAACGACCGACTACTCGTCGATTGCAACCGCGAGACTTATAAACCCATTCGAGATTACCCGTTTTCAAAAACTAGAAGTACTAAATTTGCTTGACTCGATTATATAAATTACCAACACAAAATAAATGACTATTTAATAAAAACTCTATTCATGCCGTTACGGCCGTCCTGCATTTTCACACTTCCTCGTGTGCAATGCTCTTATCCTTAGGCAACAGACAGATTACCATTAAGCTCGCCTCGGTCAACCTGACCAATTAATAAACCACTTCCTACTTTGAAGAGGTTATACAAAGAGCTAACGCTCAATAATTACCACTTTCGCTTAACTTAAACACAACTCATCATTTTAAAGATACTGTCTCGTACACATCTGTCAGTGCCGTGCCTCACAGGGCAGACGGCTATACATTGTATATTCCATACCATACAGGCTAGTCAACGTCACACAGGCTAATGTGTATTACACATAGTTTGATGCTTACCACCTCCGTTAACTTACCACCGCCGTTAACGGTGTATCCAGACTCATCTAATTCTGAAGAAAGATCTAGTCCAAGATTCAATTCCAAAGGAACACAGCACTCACGCATAAATCTTAAGCGATCATGGACTTGCTTGGACGTCACATTGGAGTACAATGTCTTCAACACGTACCTGTCACCATCGAGCAGCTAACACTTAGAAATCACGTTAGACATATTTCTTTATACATCATTACAAATTTATATTGGACTACCTTCAAATTCATATATCATGCAAAAATTTAAAATCTATGCTCAAAATTATCACTCTATGTACAAAATCTTACGATACCGGTTCAGGTTTCGACGTACACGACTACGTAATCTATGCGACGTCGGCATATTGGTATCACTTCACGCGCACACAAAATTAATCTTGTAGGGTAGATTCTTTGTTATATGAAAACGAAACATTTTAAATGTAGATGACCAAACTGAGCAAGGTGGTTGTAGGCTTGGATACTTTATCCCATACTTCTGATGTAGGGAAAATGTCAGACATAAGGAACAATAATGTGGATACAAAGTCGTAAATTCTCGTACTGCAAGTAATCACAATTACTTTCACAACTATATACCAATTACAATTTACACTAAGTGAACACAAAGTAGTCCCAGGCAATCGCCTTTGCACAAACGACTACATGGTACTGGATGACACAGTAAACTGCTATCAGTTCAGTAGTACTAAGGATGACATAGTAACTGATAGATAATACTTCCCCGTGTGACTACGGGACAAGATCACAATTGTCACTACTCTTTTACTTGCATGTGGAATCCTTGGCCAGGAGTTCACCAAAAGAATGAGCAGCAGTTCTTCCTTTGGGAAATACGGCAACAGATAGTTCACTACAGATCTCGCACGTGCGTAGGAGAAATGATCGTCGGAAACGTGCAGTCGTGGACCGCATCGTTTCCAAGCGAAATAGATGAACCCTGCTACGGTATCGGCAGACGCTCGATCTTAAACAGATTAAACAGACCAACAAACAAATAAATTACACGACTAGCGCACGACATGTGCACCGTGGCACGCGCGGGCTTAGACTGACTAAACCGCGCGCTCGCCTCTTTTTATAACAAGTTTGCGTGGCGGGGAATGCATGACGCGCTAGGAGGCGTGGTCAGTGAATATGTTAACACGTTGTAACATGTTTTAGCACGTGCAATAAACGCAAGTGCCGTCATATACATATGGATGTCCTTATGTTGGAAAAATGTGTTTGACACAATAAGGTTTCTCTCCATGCATACATCCGCTATGAGCCTACCTGCGTCGTTCACTCTCTTATCACCAAATGGACCAAGTACGTCCTCATAGTCGGGACGCTTGGTCCCCACCCATCCGTTCAAATCTCCGCATACAATCACGCGTTCACTGGTTTCTGCCATATCCAGAACTTCCCTAACATTATCCCAAAACTTCTCTAGGTCTGATGCCACCGAGGATCCTACGGGAGCATATGCTACAACCATGAATACCTTGGTGACACCTAGTTTTATACGGACCCAGAGAAGTCTGGGATCATACATTCCGTAATCCTTCACACCTGAGGCCAAGCGAGAGGACAACAGCACTCCTACCCCCATGCTGGCTCGATCGCTCTGTGGTACACCAGACCACAGAGCCATCCCGCCACCAGGAAGATCGCAGGCGTCGCTGCCCCTTCGCTTGGTCTCTGTTACACAGAGCACGTCTAGCTGTTTGTCCGCCATGACGGATATCAGCTCGTGCAACTTACCTTCCACACAACCTCTTACATTCCACGTGCCCACCCGGCACTCCGTTCTCCTCGACTCGCCTAACTGGGCAAGGCGTGATGGGTGGCGGCCCCCATCGCCGCAACTGCCGATGTTCGTACCGACGGGGGCGGGTCGGTACGCGTCGCCTCCGGGGGACGCCCTAACCCGCATTGCGGTACGCATTTCGAGCCGGATTAGCAGTCTAATTAGACTGGCAGGGGACGCGAACGAGCACGCTCCGGACTATGCCCCCCTGTTTATATATATATATATATATATATATATATTTATATATATATTTATATATATATATATATATATATATATATATATATATATATATATATATCGTTCATGCATTTTGATTCTTCTTACCTTTTCATAGGAAAGTGATTCCTTATTTTCAATCAGCGTGTCGGCGTTTAGTATGGAGGTGTCGTCAATGGATATGGATATTTCTATGTGGTGGAGTAAAAATATAAATATAATAGTGCAATTTACTACCCTTTTTCTTACCCGTGGATGATCGTGAAAGACTAAAAGACGCAAGCTGAGAATATCAGTGCGAGAGAAGGAGAACATGAAAGGAACTCTATTTTGACCTGCATGGTATAGTAGATCAATTTCCGTCTAACCGTAGAGGAGACTCAAGCCTCGAAGAGGGACGGTTGAAGAGAGGATAATGACATAATTGCCACATTCAGCAGGCAGTTTAGCTATTGCAGTTATTGATATACATTGCCCAGGACTTCCCAGGTAGGTACTTCTGTTGTTAGAAGCAAATTTTTTTATGGAATTAAATTACGGGTACGTATCCTTTTGATTAGTAGTACGTATACTATATTGTGTAGGTTTCAGTGTGATGAAGATGAATGAAACCGGATAATGAAGAGGAATGAAAACAATACAATTCACGATCTCCTACTCGATTATGGGCGTCCTAAAAGGCGCCTAAGGGATATAATATGCATATTACGTCTACGCAAGAAAAAAGCCTAGAAATAAAACTCTAAATCAACCCCTCTAACCAACGTAGAATAGTAGGTTCTTATCTCTCCTATTGTAGAAGAAGCTGAGGTGATCACGACAATGATATATAGGTAGGTATATATAGGTACGATTAAACATGTAAATTATTTAATCATGCCTTATCACATTTATACAAAACAAAATAAAAGAGAAAAATGAAGAAAATATATATCAATACCTACAAGTAGAATCTAACTTCAATTTAATGAATACTTCATAATTCTAATTATCTACATACTTGTAAAATATACATACTTAAGTAGGTAAGTACCTAATAATGTTGTACTATTTTAAACAAAAATGTATTTTATCGCTTGTTAATAAGTACCAGATTTATAAAAGAATATTTTCAGCCTCTATGGACGCTATTTTAACTAGCCGTTTGACAAAATCTACGGCGATTTTTTTTAACGACAACGATTTCCTTTAATTCAAGAAAAAGCAATCATTTATGGAGTTAAATACAATTGATGTGGTGAATTGTATGCTTTTTGTAGCGATTTCTTTAAGTTGCAGTAAACCATTATCCGTGTGGTGATGGAGTAAGAATACAATTCACCACCCCCTATCTTACCCATTGGTGATCGTACGAGACGACTATGGAATATAAAACGCATTTAACATCTATGCGAGAGAAGGAAAACTCAAACAAACAAAACCCTATACCAACACGTCTGACCAGCATGTTAGGTCCATTGCCTTTCCATTATGGAGGAGGCCCGAGCCAAGCAGTAGGACATGTATGAGCCGAGATGATGATGATGATGAAACCACTATCACTAAATTTGATAGCACAATAAGCTTAAGTTTAGAGCTTGACTGTAATTGATCATTTAGTTGTTTTACTTATTACAACAATATTATAGACCTTTTTTAAGATGTAAACTAAACGAAGTTACTTTTAAGTTAAAAGTTTTAGTAGTGGTCTTTCACGGCTTATGCCGAATCTGGGCGGACCCAGCTTTGAAAGTCGACGGCTATACGCGGGGGTGGTCCGGTCAATGGCATTGTACGGCGCACCCGTGTGGGCGAGGGCTCTGACCGTCTGCCTTAGGGCTATTCTGCGGCGACCGCAGAGAGCCATGGCGGTCAGGGCTATCCGCGGATACCGCACGGTGGCGACCGAGTTAACATGCGTATTGGCCGGAACACCCCCTTGGGACTTGGAGGCGGACATGCTCACCGGAATATATCGGCGGGTGTCTTCCACTCGCCAGGTTGGTGGCGAGGTTTCGCCTAGCGAATTGGCCACCTGGCGCGAAGACGCCCGCCGGGAAGTCCTTGCCTGTTGGGCGACGCGGCTGGAGAGGTCTCGATTCGGACTTCGTGTCATCGAGGCCGTCCGACCCGTACTGATGGAGTGGCCGGAGAGGTGGCACGGAGTCCTCTCTTTCCGGCTGGTGCAGGTTTTGTCGGGGCATGGTTGCTTCGGCAAGTACCTGTACACGGTCGCAAGGAGGGAGACGACTCCGTCCTGCCAATAGTGCGGCGACGACGAGGACACAGCGCAACATACGCTCGAGGTCTGCGTGACTTGGGCTTCGCAGTGCTCTGCCCTCGTCGCCGCCATCGGTGCCGACCTCTCGCTGCCGGCCGTTGTGAAAGCGATGGTCGACAGTGAGAGGAATTGGGACGCGGTCGCCGCCTTCTGCGAGAGCGTCATCTTGCAGAAGGAAGCGGCGGGGCGAATCCGAGAGGAGCTCCTCTTCGAGGATTCGCGCCGCCGCCGGCGACTGGGGCGGCGAAGGCGAGAATACCTCCGCCTTATGCCGCCCTAGCCGAGGCAGCGGGTGACCGGACCAGGGATTAGTCTAGTCACCCTTGGAGAGAGGCCACCGCGTGAAGACGACGCCCTGACATAGAGACATATTAGTCGAGATGCCAGGGCGTCGACCCGAGAGGATACCCGTGAGGGTAGACCGGATAGGCCACTGAAGAAAAGAACGCGTACCAGTGGCCCACCCGCAATGCGTAGAGAGGTATGTTGTAGGGCGGGTCTACGGGGTCGTGCGCCGGTTCTCCTGTCGCCCCGGACGGATTAGCGGGGCATGACCGTTCCGTAGCCCGCCGCCAAAAAAAAAAAAAAGTGGTAGGGTTACATGGTTGACAATTTTCTGTTTATAACTGCGGACCGGTCCGTCCGGGGTAGTACTATACTCTTGTAGAAAATCGACCTGTGCGCAATGGCTATGTGCTGTTGTGCTTCGTTGGGTGAACGATAGAGTTGGCACTTTCGGGGCAGGTTTTGGTTAGTAGGCAACTACCTAGCTGTACCCTTGGTATTGCAGAGGTCCACCGAGCAGTCGTAACATATATCATCAGGTGTGCTGCTTGCTCGTTTGCTGCCAAGAGCAATAAAAAAAAAATAGAAAAGTTCCTCCAAATTAAGCCTTAGTTGTTAATATAATACTTTAAGCCAAATCACGGAGCTTTATGCGAATTTAATCAAATTATCAACTTTGGTTTAGGAAATATTCAAGTTAAAATCAAATATTCAAATTAAAATCAATTAAAAGACAGCACAATTGCTAAAGTTGTCTTACTTATTATGGATCTCTTGTACTCGATGTCATAGATTTGACCTTTATGTAGGACAATGCTTTGCCTCAACTTATATGTTCTCTTTCTCTTTTTTTATTGCTTATGCTTATGTCACTGCCGCGCATGGACCTTTGCAATACCAAGGGAATAGCTTAGGCCGCCGCCTACCAATAAAATCCCCAAACCCACCCAGTTGGGCTTCCGGCTCTCTCGCTCATCGAACAAAGCGCAATAGCACACTGCCATTACTCAGACGTCGATCTTCTGCGCGAGTGTGGTACTATCCCAGACGGACCAGCCTGCGGCTGTAGACAGAAAATTGTTAACAGCGTGGTCCTGCTACTATTAAAAAGTCTAATTTTGTTCCCATTAATTGTATGTAGAGGTCTGAGGTCTGAGGAAAAGGAAAAGACAGATCTTGCGTCGGTTTGAAAAGTGTTATTAAGGTTTTCTGCAAATATCATTTGGTTTTTGAAGTATTTCGGCAAGATCTAAATTTGGAATTGCACCAGAAGCAATAAAATTGCCCCCTAATATATGGGACTAAGGATTGTGTTATGAATTTGGATTGATTATATATGAGTTCTTAGAAAAAGAAAATATTTTTGGATAATATGATATCTGTAGAAGAAAAAGATTAGGTGTACCCACACATTCTGTATGTAATTTTAGTCCTACGAACTCGAGCGATCAGTAGTTACTAATGTTAAACAAATAAGACAATATGTATGTATGGCATGTATTCTGAATATTGATTAATATATCTGGTGAATGCTAAACCTATTTCAGTATCGCAGCGAGGTTGTACATTCGATGCTATTCAATTTATTCGATGCCACACTCCATCGAATCTGACGTGTTCGACAATTTTTCTACGTCAGCTTCAACGAATACCCGGTTTGGAGTGAATATTGTCTTTGTTGTTCAGAATTGTTTACGAAATATTTTCTTGATGCTTCGCTTTAAAATTACTGCGATTCATTTTATTGTTGAGGTAAAATTTCTTTATGCGCAGTTAATTGGTAACTGAATATTTTGAACCAAATTTGTGTTCCTTGAATGGATGGGTAGTTAGATGAAGGAGATTGACGAACGAAGGGACATATTTTCCATCTGTTTTTTTATAGCAATAACTTGAACATATTATACACGAAATAATCATTAATTGTAACAATATCAAAATAGTTACTTCAACTACTTCAGCCGCATAACTGTTATATGCAAAGTGATAACTTTTTATTATCTACATAAAGAATATTAAATATTTAAAAACAACTACTGATATTGGAGGAACACGTATGCTATTTTTTACTTATGGCAAATTGAATGTTTTCATGGAGAAAATCATCATCATCATCACAACCCATATATGTCCCACTGTTGAGCTCAGGCCTCCTACGTCATGCGAGGGAAAATAACCTACTATACCGCGCTGGTCAGACGTGTTGGTACATGGTTTTGTTTCCTTCTCTTACACAGATGCTATATGCGTTTTATATCCCTTAGTCGTCTCGTACGCTGCGAGCGTGTATGAAGAGAATTATGAATGTTGAGGAAGCTAGTAAAGTATGCAAGGATAGAGTTCTCTGGCACTCTGTTCTCTCTGCCTAACCTGCAAGGGATATGGCGTGATGATATGTATGTAGATATGTATATTTTTCATTAGCTTTTAACGAAAGCAAAATAAATGTTTTCTTTTTTCTTTCTTTTCTATTTTTTATTTTTTTATTGCTTATGGTGGCAGACGAGCAAGCAGCACACCTGATGGTAAGTGTCACTGCTGCCCATGGACCTTTGCTATACCAAGAATATAGTTAGGCTGCTGCCTACCATTACAATCCCCAAACCCACCCAGTTGGGTTTCCGGCTATATTTATTCTATATTGTTACATCGATGAGTTTAGTTCTTATGAATGTCTGCCTCTGAACTTTATGTGGAATTCATCCTATTGTTAGGCTCCAATCTACTCAAAAATGAAAGAGTCATTTTGTCAGAAGAATATATCACCATATTCTTTTTCTCCCGGCATTTTTAGAGATGTAGAAGAGAAGTAGCTTAGGGCCACATTCTTAAGAGTTTTCTGTCTACAGAGGCAGCTCAGTCCGTCCAGGGTAATACCGCACTCGCAGAAAATCGACGTCTGAGTAGTGGACATGTGCTGTTGCACTTCATTTGGTGAGCAAGAGAGGTGGAAGCCTATCTTGGGCGGGTTTTGGTTGGTAGTCAGCGACCTGGCTGTATAGCCGATAATGCAAAGGTCCATAAATGGTAGTAACACTTACCATTCGGTGCGCCGCTTGTTAGATTGCTACCATAAGCAATAAAGAAAAGAAGGAGACGTAAGAATTGACATTAAAGTTGTTTCGTTCCAAAATAACATGTTAATCCATCTACTCATACCACTGTACCTTCCATTATACAAGACACGGTGATCAACAATGTATCCTTTATGGAAAAGAATAAGAGAGAGAAAATTTCGATTGAAACAATATGACCTTAAATTACATTACAAGTTGTGCTCTTTGATTGTCGCAATTTTATGATGTGCTCGTAACTTGAACAATATGGGCGACACTTCCCGAGTTTATTGTTTTGTTAATATATTAACTAGATAAAAACATTGATAGACATCATAGATGTATTACTCGTTGTAATGTTTTCCCGCGTAGTAATGGTTTAAGAATACAATATATCGCCACTATGTACCTACTTTCAAGTGGGTTTTATGAAAATTGGTTGAGATATTGTTAGGGTTATACCCTAGCCGGGCGGGCCACCCAGGACAAAGATCGGGCACCGGTGGCCCGCTCGCACGGCGAAGAGAGGTGTTGGCAGGGTGGGTCTATGGGGTTGCGTGCCGCCTTTCCATCGTCCCGGACCGATATGGCGGGGCGCGACTACGTCAGTATATCATAGTCCACCGCAAAAAAAAACCGTTATACCCTGGTAGTTATACTATAGACAGCTCAAACGAAGACAAGAAATTGGTACCAGTGATTCACCCAAATGCGATAGGGACTTCGTGTATGGTAGGTTATGAGTTTGCACGCCGTCTATTCCATTGCCCCGGGCGCTTGGGCAGGGTGTAACCGGAATATAGTCTGCCCAAAAAAAAAAGATAATCGACAGCAGTGCTATTCTGGAAAATTCGTAATATTGACTGTGATCGCTTACTCGCATGCTAAACGTAGTAGTTATTATGGTGATGGCTGATGGATGGATATAAGATTTATAAATAAAACCGCCCACGAAACTGATTACGTAGACAGTGTTATTCTAAGTACGAGTGGGACTTATTTACGAGGGAGTCTTCAGAATTGTATACGATTTGACATTAAGAACTTTATAAATACTTAGCAAAACAAAAATAAATAGGCCATTTACTTTTTTTTAAATCTTTTTTTGGGTTATAATACTCGTATTTTCATGATGGTTGAAATAAACGCTTAATATGCTCTTCGCATCGCGGTCTTCGTATATCTTCACATATGGTTACTTTACAAAGGTTTCTTAATTAATAAATACATATATGTATATTCAACCTTTCACCATGCAATGTTACCTCCTCTTCCACAAATGAAGGAATAGGCTCGTAATTGTCCAGCCTGGCAGGCGGATTAACGCTGGAAGTGAGATGGCATATGTTTTCCAGAAGAATGCTGGTACTTATTGTCTGAGACACTTAGGCGCTTTTTACGATTGCCACGGGTATCTAAGAGGTAGCTAGATTGTATTCTTATCCTGTCGCTACACGGAAATTTTACGTACATGTCTTAAAAAGTAGTTAACGTCCATATTTTTGATGCTAACATTTACATAATCTTTATACGACTATTTTTGTTTCTATTATTTAATATTTTTAATAAAATAGATTAAAAATCAATATACACGTTTCACGTTTAAGTATTTAATCATCTTCTGATTTTATAAAATATTCCAGTATTTTTTCTCACGCCCAGTATTTTTAGACGCTATTCTTGCCATCATAAATCATATTTCGACAGTAAAAAATTAATCCCAGACAGATAATTACGTTAGCAAAGTCCTTTGTTAGGCGAATAAAGCAAATTTATTATTTCATTTAATTTTGATTGTTAGACAAAAATGGAATAACATATTTTTTAATATTCGTTCTCAACGTCCTTACTAAGGATTTTTGTTACTTATATAATAAGGTCGGGGAAGTAGTCTTTTTGCATATAAACTTTTAATAAAATCTCTTCAGCTGTACCTACTAGTTATATCTGGCTAATTGTGATATCATTAAAAGGTTACATTTAAAAAAAAAGAAACAATTGCAAAATGTTGTTTCTCGCCGTTTTTAATTTGTTTTTATTTCTGTTAAAATGAGTGATTTAATGAAGAAATATGTTGGTATCTAGGTGGACCGATGGCTTGGTGAAGGTTGCTTTTATTTTTTTGGCAGACTATGGTCTGCATGCATGCCATCCATTCCATTCGTGGCGACGGGAGGGCGGCGCGTGGCTCCAAAACCCACCGTATTCCCTCCCCATCGCCATTGGGCCCGCCACCGGTGCCGCTTCCTGGTCACCCATGGCCAGATAAAGGTTGCTGGGAGTCGTTAAATATGGGTGGTACTTGACGTAGGCCTCTGTTCTAGTTTGCATCAACTAATGTCAAAAGTCTAAATAATGATGATGATGATAAAATGTTATTATTATATATTTTAGAATTTAAAAAAAAACATAAAAGAGGTAGTTTCACTAAACAAAATTGAATCAGCTATACCAAAAAATTAACAAGTAAATTTATTTTAAGAAGTAAACTTTGGAGCAATAATGCCAACAGACATCGTAGCTCTCGTAATCTTGTTGCTGTTGCTTCAAGTTAGGTGAGCTTAGCCCCGTTTGCGGTTATAAAGAGTAACGAGTTGAGTTGGTAACTTAAGAAATGGTGTTATTTGTTCAGCTTTGTCTAACACTAGCTGGAGAGAAATATATCATTAAACATATCGAAGTTATACTATTCTGTGCTGTGATCAATAATATGATATCTCAATCTTTTCCATTATTAAGAAACAATTAAGGAATATAAATAGATACATATATATTTATAGGAAAAAAAGTATTATATTAATATTAACCTCATAATGTGACCGATATTAATAAATTTATATAGAAATAATAATTAAGATTATAGTTTAATTTACTAAAATATACTAAAAATATGACTGTGAACTGGATATATGTATTAAGTATGATTTGATAACTTGAAACCCAAAACTCAATACTAGAGCGCTTTACCATCTAGAACCACACAATCATTTCCAATCATCCATCCATCTATTAACGTCCACTCTAACACTTAAGCCTCCCCGCGGTAAGTGGACAATGCCATAACTTAACTGGCGAATCTATGATCACAACTAATGTTAAGAGTTTCCTATGTAGCACTGTTCTAGTCATGTTAGCTGGTTTTTGACAGTTTTGGTGTTTCATGACATCCGTAAGAGAGTACGTAAGTAACCCGTCACCACACATTTATCTATCACTAGCTTCTGCTCGTTGGCTTCATTCGTGTAATAAGTAACTTTAAGCCCAAATTAGTTTAACTTTGGGATAATAAGTTCACTATTACCCTAGGTTGAACTATTATGCCAAGGGAACAAATTCCGGGGCTAACCCGACTAGAAATTTTTTCGTCTTCCTTAGTAGAACCGGACCGGGCATGCCCGATCTGGACCAGATAAGGTATGTAACGCAGAAGATATATCTGGTCCCGATCAGGAAAACCTTATCGGGTCCTTCCTGATCGGGTCCGGATGAAATTTTACTGATCGGAACCAAATCAATCATCTGCGTTATATATCTTGCCTGATCCAAAACGAGTATGCCCAGTCCGGTCCTTTTAAAAAACATGAATATCTTAAAAAACATGTTTAATAGATAAAAATATAAATTAATACCTATATGACGTAGGCAGCGAATGCAGGGCTATATTCTCATCATAGAGAGTCCCAATGAGCCGTTCCAATTAGGGCGCAACCACCAGATGCTAACGACTTCAACTGTCGCCTGAATTCCTCATTCATGATCTGATTCGATAACAACTAATTTAATATTAGGCGATGGCATTACGCTTCGGAGAATCTTAACGCCGCGATTCAGATAATGACGTCATTTTACTAACGCCATCAACAATTTATGACCCAAAACATTAAATGTTAGAGTGATTGTTACAATATTATTATACTTATTTCTATCTATGTTTTCAAATGTACCTATTATTTATTTTTGTTTTTACTTTAAATATAAATTATTTTTATATTATTAATGAAACATTATTATTATTATTAGATACATATGATTAATTAAAGATTTCAGATTAATCTCCTCTGATGCAAATACAATTTACACCATGGCATAAATATGACAATCATGATATGATACTTTTGAATTTTGATTGATATTTTTTTTGTGTTACGAAAACTGTTTCTGGTCCTGATATACTACATGCCTTACCATATACTTGATTATATTTTACATCAGGCTGTCCTTATTTGGTATAGACTTGGTCCTGATCCGGAATGTCTTACCATACTTGATCATATTTCACATCAGGCTATCCTTATTTGGTCCTGATCTGGTTCTGATCCGCTATGCCTTACCATACTTGATGTTATTTCACATCAGGCTATCCTCATCAGGACCAGACTTGGTCCTGATAGGGTTTGCCGGATCCGGCATTTTTTTTTATGGGACTAATCCCACCACACATTCCCGCCATTGTAACTCCTGTAAGCCAGGATCCACAATGGTCACTATAAATGATACCGAGGTTTGACCCTCAGGCAGTCCCGGGAAATGATTTTAATTGTCTTGGAACCCGCAACAAATTTAATTAGAAAAGTTAAAGAGGAGGAGTTGGAAAAGAGTGATTCCACTTCCCTCCCAGGCAAAGCGGGAGACAGAAAGTAATATTGACTAGTCAGCCAATAAGTAAAGGGTTGTACAGCTACGATAAGCGCAGCAGTATGGCACCACGGATACGGGATAACTTAACGGGGCCTATATGTGAGCCTTAAGATTGGTTGCAGTAGTAGGTATGGCAGAAACGCCTAAACGCACGGAAATTTTCTCGAGTTGCTACAAGATCCGTATAGTATACTACTCCAGACGTGACTTGCAAACTGTCTAACATAAGGTCGCGCTCGTTACGCCAGAGATCGCACTCCCAGAGAATGTGATGTGCTGATTGTTCATACTCGCGGTTATTTGTAGAACATTGACATAGTGGTGAAGGTACGAGTTTAAAAGAAAATAATTTACTTTTAAAGTTGCCATGGCCAGTTAGAAATTGGGCTACAAAATGGTCAACCTCCAGCCACACTCTCTCTAGGCGCTTGCGGACGCATGGGAAAAATAGATAGAGGTGACGGCCCTTCGATGATGAATCCCATCTTTCTTGCCATTCAATTAAAAGTTTTTCATAGACAACGGACTGCGGTGCAAACAATCGAGCGATTTTATTACGTTCGCGCGGTAGAAGGAAATCTGTGTTCATATTTTCCCTTGTCGTGTCATTGATGCCCGTCTCTGAATCTCCAAGTCAACCGGAAGTACACCCGCGAGTACTGGCAAGGCCTCGGTACTGACCGTCCTGTAGGCTTTACACAAGAATATTAAGGCCAATCGTTGGCTTTGTAATAATTTAAGGCGAGCTGCCCCTATGGTAGCCCTATCAGCCGAAACGGGTGCAGCGTAACAAATACACCCCAAATATGTGGCCATATATATAGTTTTCAGTGTATTAAAACGAAGGCCCCAGGTAGACGTTGATATTCTAGTAAGCGCATAGAAATTTCGTTTCGCTTTTTCACCTACAGTTTTAATATGCTCAACAAATGAAAATTTTTTTTCTAAGAGTAGACCAAGATAGCAAACTGAATCTTTCTTTTTGACTGTCATATTATTGAATTTTATACGCGGCAACGATTGTAAATTTCCTTTTAATAAAAGGTGATACGTTTTTTGTGGGGCAAATGTAAGCCGATTTCGTGTGACCCATTCGAATATATTATTGAGACAAATTTCTGCTAATTTCTCTAAACCGTCTCTAGTGCTGGATTCTACGAGAAGAAGACCGTCGTCGGCATAGCCGATCAATTGACAGTGTTTCGGCAGAGGTAATTCGAGGAAATCGTCAAAACCTAAATTCCATAGATATGGACTTAGCACCGAACCTTGGGGGCAGCCCATCGTCAGTGGCTTCGACACAGCATGGTGACCAAGTTTCAGTTTAGTCGAGCTTTGTAAAAAGGATCCGGCATGCCTCATTCTATCCTGATCGGGTCCTGATCCGGTATGCCTTACCATACTTGATGATATTACACATCAGGCTATCCTTATTTGGTCCTGACCTGGTCCTGATCCGGTATTCCTTACCATACTTGATGATATTTTATATCAGGCTATCCTTATTTGGTCCTGACCTGGCCCTGATCAGGTATGCCTTACCATACTTGATGATATTTCACATCAGGCTATCCTTATTGGGACCTGATCTGGTCCTGATCCGGTATGCCTTACCATACTTGATGTTATTTCACATCAGGCTATCTTGATCAGGATCAGACCTGGTCCTGATAGGGTTTGCCGCATCCGGCATGCCTCATTCTATCCTGATCGGGTCCAGATACATGATCTGGTTGAACCATACTTTTTTCTAGTCGGAAATAAGTCAATTTTATGTGTTAATCCAGGAAACGATGTATCTACATGTAAATTTTCATCCAAATCTTTTAAACAGTTTATACGTGACCGAATAAACATTCAAACATTTTTACAAACTTATATTTTATTCTACTAATTTCTGATCGCAGATTTACCAGCGTAACAGGTAACTTTCACAATTAAAATAAAAATTATTACTGAATTATCCCAAGGGAACACATTATCGGATAAAAAGCATCCTATGTGTTAATCCAAGATGTGCTCTATCTGTATGCAAATTTTCTTCCAAATCTGTTCAACGGTTTACGCGTGATTGAGTGACAAACATTAAAATATTCAAACATCCAAATATCTTCACAAACTTTCACATTTATAATATTAAGATTAGTAAAATTCTGTCAAATATATAAGCATATTTTCATAAAACATATAATTTACTGATACGCCTATCAGTAAGCAGATTTATCAACATTTCATTGCTTCTCCGATTTATTAGGGTGCAGTTAAATTGGCCAATTCAATGAATTTTCTACGAAATAAATTGCACATATTACTTATTTAACGCAATAACCATTTATTTTGAATATTACACCGAACTAAGTAAATCAAATAACGTTTTATGACGCTTACGAAAGTAAAAAAAAAAAAGAAGGTATCTTGGTTAGATTATCTCACTTAAATACTGCCACGTCAAGGTTTTTCGTGGAAAAAACGTAATAGTCAGCTTATATAATCGCAAGATTAAGTAATAATAGGTACGGGGCTCGCATCAGAGATGATTACGATCAAGTTTGAACACGCGATGGCAGGTGCTTGGTTTCTATCATCTATCATTAGATGATACGTCAGCTTAATACAAGAGTTACGTGTGAAATGGCGGTCGTACTGCTTATTTTATTTATATTCAAGTAAAGTATATTGTAATAGTTAACCTTCACGATTATTATATTGAGATTGAGTATTAAAATCAATTTTACTGAACTTCAGTAAGTAGGGGCCACACTGTTGACTTATATCTACAGCCACGGGCCGGTCCGTCCGGGGTAGTACCACACTCTCGCAATAAATTGACATCTGAGCAGTGGTAATGTGTTGCTGCGTTTCGTTTGTTGAACGAGAGAGTACGAAGCTCAAGTTTTGGGTGGGTTTTGGTTAGTAGGCAGCGGTTTACCTGTTCCCCTTGGTATTGCAAAGATCCAGTTAAAGAGAAGGGCATTAACCTTCAGGTGTGCTGTTTGTTCGTTTGGTGACAAAAAAAAAGCATTAAAAAAAAACAATATTAATATAAAATTCTGATGCATTTTATATCATTAGAACTATGAATGAAATAAAAATAAGGTTATAAAGATTAATTTATTTTTACTACTACGTATATATTCTTCTTCTTTTTATTTATTGGCAATCAGTTACTTATACGAGCCATTGTTGCCAGTGTCGAGTTATAATTATCTTCACATTTTAAGCCTCTTCAGGTTAGTCATTGTCCATCAGTAAGTCGAATTGTCGCCATCAACAGTAGGTATAGCACTGCCACACTGTTAATGGTATGTTGTAGGAATTTTGATGGAAAACGAAAACGTTGTAAAGCACTTTTATATGATATTCACTAAATCCTAGCAGTTCTGTCACATCACATTACATAAAATGCCATCAAAATTATCTAATATAGCACGTTAAAACTCTAAGATATCGAATATAATACAAGAGCACCACATGACGTTTTAGATTCCCGCCAAAAGCCCTACTAAGTATCTATTTAGCTATAATGAAAGTAGGGTAGACCGATAGGTCTACCCTACTTTACTAGGAGATATCCTATAGTGGAAATCGAAAGGCTCATGAATGAATGAATGAAAAGTATTATATCTTTAAAAGTATACTTAAGTTCTATTTAATATTTCAATCCTCATTATCTAAGAAATAGGATCTTAAGTGTGCGTCTTCTTCCTTTTAGAAAGTTAAGTGGTTACTTACCTCTTTATTTGGTTAAGAGAAATTAGTCCATTTGTGTATTGTTAAGCATGTTTTTACAACCTCTAAGAATAAAGATTGAGTGGTATGTTAATAATATGTAGTTTTAATTTTAAAATTGTATAAACGGCGTACATAAGTGTACTATATAATCTGAAAAAAAGAAATTCAATATTTGGTTACCCATCATCATCATCTCAGCACACACGTCCCTTTGTTGGACTCGAGTCTCCTCCATAATGGGAGGGCAATTGACCTACTATAGCACGCTGGTCACACGTGTTGGTATAGAGTTTTGTTTCAAGTTTTCCTTCTCTCGTATAGACGTTATATGAGTTTTATATCTCTTAGTCGTCTCGTACGATCACACATGGGCAAGATGGGGGGTAGTGAATTGTATTCTTACTCCGTCATGACACGGAAAAAAGGTTACTATTTTGTTTAAATTTCAAAATTATATTTATTTAACTCGTCCTTCACATAATTCGTTCAATATTTTATCTTTTTCTTTTTTTACACCCGTAAAGATTAATACTAATATTTAAGTGCTTGCTATTATCTTCTTTATATGACATTCCATGATTTGTCACCCCATGACAAATATTATTGTCTGGCTCCGCATGGTAAGTATATTTATACTACAGCTCAACCACTCATGTTTATGAAGCATCATTTAACTCAAGAGTCACCTCTCTAATACATGCAGTCCGCAGATATCCTTCGCTTTTAGTGCTCTACATTATGTAATTCATGCAGAATTGTATGGAATATATTATCTGATGCAGTGCTCCTTGAGCGTAAAAATGTAGCTTAAAATGTTAAGAATAATATAGTGGTTATTTTATCTAACTTTTGTAATAACCATGACTTGTTGGACGTTAAACACTTTAGTCCTTTCTCAGGCACTGTAAAATATTCTCAAAAAAAAAATCAAATGCAAACACGTTGAAAACCAAAACAAATTGTTTCAGTGTAAACTAGAATTTTATTAAATACTAGCTGATTGAGACACAGTTCTGTAAAAATAAAAAAAATAAAACTTGTTTAAAATCGATCGGTGTGATATCTATCTGGTCCAATTATTAATCTAAAGTATTATTAATCTAAATCATTCTTGAATATACACAATTTTTTTTATCAAAATTAGTCCAGGCATGAATGTGAGCAAAACTAAAATAATGGTCTTTGACAGAGATGAAGCCAGAACAGATGTAAGAGTAAAAATAGGTAATGATGTACTAGAGCAAGTGGAAGAATTTGTATATCTTGGATGAGGTTTTAGCCGAGATGGAAGGTACACCACTGATATAGAGCGAAGAGTGAATGCGGGAAATAGAGTGAACGGAGCGTTGGGACAACTTCTCGATAGCCACCACCACAGCCAGAAGGCACGTGTAGCAATACATAACGCAGTGCTTGTCCCAACATTACTATATGGAAGCGAGAGTTGGGTATGCAGAAAAGAGCATGTAAGCAAAATTAATGCGGTCGAAATGCGATCTGCATCTGCGAATGTGGAGTTAGGCTGACTGACCGTATTCACAAGGACGACGTAAGAGAAGGAGTAGGCATGAAAGAAAGTATTGGTGTAAGGATGCGAAAGGGAATACTCCTATGGTTCGAACATGTGGAAAGAATGCCGAACGAACGTCTGGTTAAGAAGACATACAATGCGAAAGTGGAAGGATGTAGGTACCGGGGGAGACCGAGACTCACCTACCTAGACCAGATTGGTCACGTACTGAAAGAATGGTGGAGTCAAGAGTCTCCGAAACCGGCGAGCGTGTATAAGAAGAATTATGAATGTTGAAGAAGCGAGTGAAGTATGCAAGGATAGAGTTCTCTGGCACTCTGTTCTCTCTGCCTACTCTGCAAGGGATATGGCGTGATGATATGTATGTATGTATGTAGTCCAGGCATTTAGAAGAAGTTTAGCCACATACATACATTCATACTTACAGAAGTATTATATAGACCAAGGTTTATTTGTTTAAATGGAAGTAACGTTTGATGTCTTTTTGAATTATAAAATAAATTCCAATATAAAGATTGTGTTTCTGAGAAGCGTAATCAATTTATCTTGTCCCTCCGAATAAATGTTTCATATAGTAAGTACATAACATCATGAGACAATGTTGTTTTATGGGCCAATTGAAGGCTTCCGGAATGACATCCTTTTAAGAACAAACGAATGTTTCAAACAGAAGCGAGTTGTCGCTGTCAATTTAGTAAGCTTTTTTGTTTTGTGATAAAAAAAGCCGCGGGGTGTAAAACAGAAAATAAAAATACTTTTATAAGACCAAAACATTTTCTTCGTAATGCTTACATGTCATCACCATCTTCATATTCAATGCAAATATATTTTAGACGAATCTTAAGTTCCGGTCTGTGAATCACAGAACGTCTGTAAAATATTTATCATGCTGGACACGTTTCTACTCTCAAAAGTAATGGCTTATTTCAAACTTTACTTCAGGAAATGAGGAAAAATGTTTGCCATTTATTTTTTTTATTATGACATGGGATTGTATTTGTCAGAATCTTTTGTAGTATTTTATATTATTGGTGTAATTTTTGAGATAACATGCTCGTTTTATACTTAATCTGTTGGTTAATTTTTAGGTATTTTTGCTTTGAATAATATTTGTTATCATTATAATAATTTTTGAACTTTAGGCAAGTATTACACATTTGAAATAAAACTATTTTCATGGATTCTATCATCTTTCTAGTTGATATTGAAGTTTTTGATGTTTCGAACACTTTAAAGTCAGGAACTAGTCCGGTCACCCGAAGTGAGGCCACCGCGTGAGGATGACGCCCCGACGACGAAAGCTGTTGGGGCATCAACTCGAGAGGAACCCGTGAGGGTGAACCGTCGGGCGGGCCACCGAAGACAAAGATCGGGTACCGGTGGCCTGCTCGCACGGCGAAGAGAGGTGCTCGCAGGGTGGGTCTATGGGGTAGCACGCTGCCGGAAAAGCTTCCGTCGCCCCGAACCGATTTAGCGGAGCGTAGCCAATCCATAGCAAAAAAAAAATGGAGGTCCTTGAAAATAGTTTTATTACCGTTAATTAAGGTAGGTATGCTATCCATCCATTTGTTTATCGACATCCATTTTTAAACATAGATTTCACCAAGGAGGATTAATGACATAATCGCCTCGCTTTATAGGTAGATCGGCGAAACGCATTATGTAATGTAAAGTTTTAGGAAAGTGTCACTATCTTTTAGTAAAAAAAGGAAAAAAAGTGACTCCTCAACCGGTTTTAATAAATTCCACGTAAACGTAAGGGGTGGTCTTTCATTGCATTCTTAATGGCAACTTGTTATAAATACAAAATAATTTATACTAATAAATTGTATTAACAAAATGATAGAGCATTTATATTAAAGGGGAAACAGGAAAAGTTCAAAAAGAACGAATTATCGTGAATACATATTAATTTTTAATCTCAGCCATAACTCGACTGAAGCTCATATAATACAATTATCACTAAGAGATTTACGACCAATTTTGATTGTTATAAGACAGGTAACAAAACTGACTCTCTATAAGTTCAAAAATTTAAAAATAAATGGCGAAGGTAAAAAAAATTCTCGATATTACGTTTCACGGGCCACTCAAATTTTAAATATTGTTGAAGTTTTATCAAGCTGTGTTTTTAAGCAAACCATTGAATCCTATTTCAATTGGAAAGTGGTGTATATTTACGTCAATTATTATTATATTGATCTGCATACAATTTGTGACATAATAATGACTTTTATGTGTCATATTTCTAATATACTGCTTACGATAACTAAGTAACGTAAGTAAATAACATTACTACATGAGAAGCAAGCCACGAAACAAGCTCTTATGCTACTGTAGTGGAGAATTTTCTCGAATATGGATCTGGCTTGTGTCTTAGCGAGTGGTCTAAACTATCACAAGAAAAAAAAAACAATAATTATCAATCGACAGAGTAAAACAAATCTCTTGGCATAATTCGTTTTAAATATTAGTTACAAATATTCTGAAAAATCGTGTACATTACGGTCAAACATTTTTATTAGTCATGAGGTTCTCAAAAAAAAAGGTTTTAGAGTTCGTAGTTGCTGGTATATTTATTGAGGATATACTTGAGACTGTCTGACTGAGGGATGTACCACGTGTACATATTTAGTTTTGAGGAAATAGGGTATACACATGCCTCATACTTTCAAATATCTGTACATATCTGTAAAGATATTTGAACAAAGTAATAGGATTATTTTCGCAAAACTATTTTATGATTTTCCGTATAATAGGAGAGTAAGAATGCAATTATAATCATGTCTAGAGGGTAGGATACTCAATATTGTTTTTTTTATTTTGTTCGTACGTTCGGATAGGCAAAGGGATCAAAGCCCGTACAGCCAAGTCTTATTATTTTTCTTATATTATATCACTTCTTCATATTGTGTAGCCTTAATAGTCATTGTCCGTCAGTATGTCAAGTCGTTACCATTAATCGGGCGCTGATAACCAAATCAATGATGTTTTTGGGAATTTTGGCAAAATATGTAAATACACGAAACCACTATTATACCATATTCACTACACTTCAGCACTTTAACTGTATCATTTTCCATAAAATACTAGCAAAATTATTTAATACAACACCACAAAACAGTAGAGAAATGAATAATAATACAAGAGCGTAACATGACATTTCCAAATTCGCGCCAAAACTCCTCAATATTGAATTGTATTCTTTCAACGCACGGATATTTTTTATTTGCATTAAATGTTGTATACGAATTAGGTTCACCTACAAGATATCGAGGCTACAGCTAGAACTCCCTACATTCCAATCCTGATTAATATTTAAATAACAAAAAAATATATTCCGTAGTTTTATATCTTCTTATTTCTTCAGTAACACTAACTTTTTCCATGTGGTGACGGAGTAAGTATTCACCGCCCTTTTTCTTGCACGTGGATATTGCAAAAGATGATTAAGCGATATAACGGTGACGGACTAAGAATACTATTCACCACCCCATATCTTACCGGTGGGTGATCGTACGAGACGACTAAGGGATATAAAACGCATAAAACATACAACAACCTACTATATCGAACTGGTCAGACGTGTTGGTATAGGTTTTTGTTCTGAGTTTTCCTTCTCTTGCATAGATGTTGCATGCCTTTTATACACCTTAGTCGTCTCTTCAGATCACTTACGGGTAAGATTGGAGGTGGTGAATTGTATTCTTATGCCGTCACTACACGAAAAGTATATATATTTACGTAAATAATATTTTTATTCTTTTAACAATCGTTTAATAGAGCATTTATTTATCATTTAATACAGTTTAAATATACACATACAACAAATTCATATAATCAAAAGCATTTTTTTTTAAATTATTCATTTTCACGCGAATTCCTTGAAGCAAGAACTTTAATCCCATGACAGCTGTTATCAATCCATCTTAGTACAGTTCTCGGGAGACAAGCCGTTGATACTTCAAAGATTAAACTTTCTCACGTTAAAGAAACCTAGCATTTCCACTGCCAGTGAGAAAAGTTCTTTTAATATTTTCTCGTAAAAATATATTTTATATACTTTTTATAGTTCTATTAACGCCAAAATTACACGATCATTTATGTGAACCTCTTTTTTTGTGGTGGGTTATGGAATGGTTACGACCTACCAAATCGGTCCGGGGCGACGGAAGAGGCGGCGCGCAATCTCATAGAGCCACCCTGCAAAGCGCCTCTCTTCGCCGTGCGAGCGGGCCACCGGTACCCGATCTTTCTCTTCGCTGATTCTTTATCCCACTCAGCATCTTTTATGTGAACCTTAAAACTATTTATAATATATAACATATATAATAATAACCAACTGGTTAGACAGAAAAATATAGAAAACAAAATTTCTCCTTGCCACGAATTTGGTTTACTGCTTTCTTTTACTGTTGTAATTTTTGTTGGTGGTAACATGGTTTTTATTAGTTCTAAACATGGTTTTTACTTGCCTTACTAGCGTTCCCTTATGTTTATTTTATATTTTCAATTCTTAGATCAAAAAATGTTTACTTTTAATATCTATATTTATCCGTGTGGTGACAGAGTAAGAATACAATTCACTACCCCCCATCTTACCCGTGGATGATCGTAAGAGATGACTAAGGGATATAAACGAATACAACATTTATGCAAGAAGAGAGAGAAAAAAGGAAAGGAGAAGAGAAGGAAAACTCGAAATAAAACCCTATACCAACACGTATGATCAGCGTGGTACAGTAGGTCAATTTCCTTCCCATTACGAAGGAGGCTCGAGCCCAATAGTGGCACGTATATGAGCTGATACAAGATTGTAATATCCTTCATAGGGGGTGTTTTCTATATGATGATGTAAGAATACAATTCACCACCCTCTATCTTGCTCGTGGTTGATCGTATGAGACGACTAAGGGATATAAAAGGCATACAACATCTATGTAAGAGAAAGAAAACTTGTAATAAAACCTTATAACAACACGTCTGATCAGCATCCCGACTAGAAATTTTTTCGTCTTCCTTAGCAGGACCGGACCGGGCATGCCCGATCTGGACCAGATAAGGTATGTAACGCAGAAAATATATCTGGACCCGATCAGGAAAACCTTATCGGGTCCAGATCAGGCATTCCTGATCGGGTCCAGATCAGGCGTTCCTGATCGGGTCCAGATCAGGCGTTCCTGATCGGGTCCGGATGAAATTTTACTGATCGGAACCAAATCAATCATCTGCGTTTTATATCTTGCCTGATCCAAAACGAGTATGCCCAGTCCGGTCCTTTAAAAAACATGAACATCTTAAAGAAAATGTTTAATAGGTAAAAATATAAATTAATATATGACGTAGGCATCGAATGCAGTGCTATATTTTTATCATAGAGAGTCCCAGTGAGTGAGTGAGCCGTTCCGATTATGTAACAACTACCAGATGCTAACGACTGCAACTGTCGCCTGAATTTCTCATTCATGACATGATCGATTTGTTTTAGTCTGATTCGATAACAACTAATTTAATATTAGGCCATGTTATTACGCTTCGGAGAATCTTAACACCGCGATTCAAATAATGACGTCATTTTACTAACGCCATCTATTTATTATGACCCAAAACATTAAATGTTAGAATGGTTGTTACAATATAATATTTCTATCTATCTATGTTTTTTTTCAAATGTTAGGTACATTTATATATATATATATATATTATTTATTTTTGTTTTTTACTTCCCATCAACAATTTATGACCCAAAACATTAAATGTTAGAGTGATTGTTACAATATTATTATATTTATTTCTATCTATGTTTTCAAATGTACCTATTATTTATTTTTGTTTTTACTTTAAATATAAATTATTTTTATATTATTAATTAAACACTATTATTATTATTAAATACATATTATTAATTAAAGATTTCAGATTAATCTCCTATGATGCAAATACAATTTCGCCGTGGCATAATGCATAAATATGACTTTTTGAATTTTGATGGATATTTTTTTTGTGTTACGAAAACTGTTTCTGTTTCTGATATACTACAAGCCTTACTATATCCTTGATAATATTTCACATCAGGCTATCCTTATTTGGTCCTGATCCGGTATGCCTTACCATACTTGATGTTATTTCACATCAGGCTATCCTGATCAGGACCAGACTTGGTCCTGATCCGGTATGCCTTACCATACTTGATGATATTACACATCAGGCTATCCTTATTTGGTCCTGACCTGGTCCTGATCCGGTATGCCTTACCATACTTAATGATATTTCACATCAGGCTATCCTTATTTGGTCTTGATCTGGTCCTGATCCGGTATGCCTTACCATACTTAATGATATTTCACATCAGGCTATCCTTATTTGATCCTGATCTGGTCCTGATCCGGTATGCCTTACCATACTTAATGATATTTCACATCAGGCTATCCTTATTTGGTCCTGATCTGGTCCTGATCCGGTATGCCTTACCATACTTGATGTTATTTCACATCAGGCTATCCTGATCAGGACCAGACCTGGTCCTGATCGGGTTTGCCGGATCCGGCATGCCTCATTCTATCCTGATCGGGTCCAGATACATGATCTGGTTGAACCATACTTGTTTTCTAGTCGGGATGTTATAATAGATTACATTTCCATCCTTTATGGAGGAGAATGGAGCCCAACAGTGGGACGCATATAAGCTGAGATGATGACACGATATTATGTTACAAAAAAAATATAGTGGTTATTATTTGCAAAGTACGAAAATATTCCAATAAAGCTGAATATCTTCAACCATCAAAACTTTCGCGCCTATTGGCTGCTAATAAAATGATTCCGACGCCTGTGAAAAGCGTTCACGTGCTTACGCGAATATTGCGCTTCGTGACGGTATTCACTGAATTATTGCTCACTGCAAGGCATGAAGTTATAGACAGCCGAGGATTCACTTGAATTGAGACCACTTGTTATTCAGTCAGTCGCGTTTTCATCATCGTGAGGTGCGGACGTATTTGGTGCGTAAAAAAAATCATGAACCATTTGATAGATAAGATTTTAATACTTAGAAACGTTATCAAGCTACTTCATTTCTTGAAGTATAGAGCTATGTATATTATGTGGAATTTATTTATAATGCTTGTCCAAGTAACCGCCCTGAGGTTCTTTTTTCATAAAATATACGTAAAATTGATTAATATTGCCTTGTATCCGCAACTGAGTTTTCAAGCGACTCCTGCAATATTATAGTGAAAACTTTGACAGATTGGATTATATTTCATATAAATGATTCAATGAAACCAAATATTAAAGCTTTTGAAAGTGATGTTATTGAAGTTTATTTCATCATCATTATTTGATATATCTCGCAATGCTGAGCTCATGTCTCCTCCACAACAAGAGGGACAATGCTGAACTCAAGACTCCTCCACTATAAAAGTGAACTTGACCTTTGCTTTTTTTTTTTTTTTTTTTGCGGTGGGCCATGGATGTCGCACCCCGCCAAGTCGGTCCGGGGTGACGGAAGAGGCGGCGCGCAACCCCATTGACCCACCCTGCAAGCACCTCTTCTTCGCCGTGCGAGCGGGCCACCGGTAACTTGGCCTATTATACTATATTGGTTAAACAGGTTGGTACTGGATTGGATGTTTTCTTTCTCTTGCATAGATGTTACATTTATATTACATCACATAATAGTCTTTTAAAATACCAAGAAAAAAGGGGTGATGAATTTTATTTTTATTTCGTCGTCATCATCATCATGTCAGCCTATATATGTCCCACTGTTAGGCTCGAAACTCCTCCGTAATAGGAAGGAAATTGACCTACTATACCACGCTGGTCAAACGTGTTTGTATTTACGGGTTGAGAGCCCTCAACGCTCACCCACAGTCCGGGTAAAGTTGTCATAGCCATCTGAGGCTAACAACTAAGACACATAAAAAAAAAACAAAACGTGTTGGTATAGGGTTTTATTTCGAGTTTTCCTTCTTTTGCACAGATGTCATATGTATATTATATCCCTTAATCGTCTTTTACGATACCCACGGGCAAAAGAGGGGGTGGTGAATTGTATTCTTACTCCGTCACCACACGAAAAATTCATCACTACATAGAAAAAGTTCATTTAATACTGAGCAAATAAGAAGTTATAAAATTCCTGAATATATTATTTTGTTATTTAAATTATCAGCATCAGAATTTAGGGAGGTCTAACTCTAGTCCTCGATATAATGTAGGTATACCTAATTAGGATACAATATTAAATTAAATATTTTTTCCTTATGGTGACGGAGTAAGAATACAATTTACCACCACCTAACTTGAGAGCAGGTATTGCAAAAGACTAATGAATATAATAAACAGATAACAATTGAACAAGAAAGAACAAAGTGTAAAATTAATCATATAGAATATAAAAATTAGTCTCTGGGAAATACTGAATAGTTTTAAATATCTTTTAGTGATAGGCAAATAAGGTTTGCTACTTCTTAATATGCTATGATCTGGTCACACCCTGTCCAAATTTACCGAGTTCCGGTGGTCCACTTGCTCGGCGTGGAGAGGTACATGGTACATGTAGGGCGGGTCTATGGGGTCTCGCGCCGCTTCTTCTGTCGCTCCGGACGGATTTAGCGAGGCGTGACCACTCCATAGCCCACTGCTAAAAAAAAAGAACCTTGTCCAAATTTGTCGGAATGCCAGAAGGGCGGCATGAAATGCTGTGTTTACCCTTTTCGTCAAATTAAGTGGTCCACTTGAATTGATAACAAAGTGTCAAGATGTCGCTCGCATGCGGTTGGTTTGCCTGCGAGTGTTGGATTAATCCCAGATTTAATCAGCCGTCGCTTCGTCTTTTAACTTAATCCGAGATAATATTTTATTCATAAAAGTAGAGAGGAATTGCACGTACGGATAAGGAAGCAAAATTATCTACATAAGTAAATAAATATTTCTATGATTTAATAAGTGGCATCAAAATATTTAGTGATCAAGTTTAGGTATTAAATTATTTACTTAAACAGTTCATCATCATCATTTTCCTACTCTTATCCCAATTACTTGGGATCCATACAATATGTACTCTTCTTTCATAGTACATATTGTAAAAGTTATTGGCAATAGTTTTATGACCGGCCGCCTGACAGACGTCAACCCTCCTTGGGAATGTAATTCTTGATCAAACGGCATCAGATGGAGTTGGCCCGGGTCGTTATAAGTATATATAACATATAACTTAAACAGTTACATAACATTTTATCTACTATCCGCTTAGGATTAAATTTGATAAAAACAAAGATATTTTGTTTAATTACCAAAATAATAATTCATATATTTTAAATACTTTTCTTACTAACTAGCATTTTTTAAAGACAGCACACTGCACTAATGCTTGTATTGCGGGGGACTTTACAAACATACAATTAATGCAGAAAAATTACGCCGAGACTCATAACAACACTTTGTAGGTCACACAAAGTATTGTCCTGCATGGAAATCGAATCCACAGCACTGTCAAAGAAAGTCGATATCTTAACTATTTCGCCATCTGTGCAGCTATCAGTATTCTCAGTTTAAGTAGTACTTCTTTATATGGTATATCATCATTCTCCTACTCTTATCCCAATATACAAATGTCGATACAATATGTACTCTACTTTCATAGTACATATTGTAAAAGTTAATGGCAATAGTTTTATGACCAGCCGCCTACCAGACGTCAACCCTCCTTGGGAATGTAATTGTCGACCAAACGGCATCAGATTTTTGAACGGAGTGGGCCTAGGTCGTTATAAGGCTCTTAGTCGTCTTTTACGTAATCCATGAACAAAGTAAGGGTTGGTAGTATTCGTAGCCGCTATCACACAGCAGCACCTTTATATGCTATATATCTAATACTTATTTTTAATATGGTTGTCTTTGAAAATGCTCAAGATAAAATCTCTATCTGTATATTAAATAAAAGTACTTTTTTCATAGATGTGAGCTCATAATTGGACGACTCTTGAATATAAGATAATTTCAAACAAAATAGTAATCCTTTGCTTTTTATTCTCTAGTGGAAAAGTAGAAAAGTTTTCTTAATCAATGGTCTAGTATTACGTAACTAATCTTTAAGAGAGTTGCTCCATTTTACTCTTTGAAAGGGTACTTTAGCTAATAGTTTTAAAGGAAAACTTTAAGATTTCAGCTTTTAATAGTAATAAACAGCGTACAGAGCAATGCGCAGTATTTACTCGTAGAATAAAAATAGTAAACTAGGGCACCTGCAGTTAAATGTCTCTTTCATTTTATTAAATACTATACTCTCATTTTAATAGGTTAAGTTAAACTGGATATACAAATTAAATTTAATTCCATTCTATTAAGACAGAGACAGTAATATAAATAAAATGTTTTAATTCTAAATTATACAGACATCTATTCTAATATTTGTTTTTCAATTCTTTTCAATCGTTCGTTTGAAATTTGATACAGATGCCATTTATAAAAAAGAAAAAAATAATTTGGAAAATCCAAAAGTGCACGCCTCATCATTTTTATATTATTTATCATTTACTATTAGTCAATGCCAGAAATGAAAATAAAATTAAAGAAAAAAATCCTTTTTTAAAAGCAAGCTGTTTATTATTTGCTAAAAAATGCAACACACTTTTATTTATAAAATTGGGACTGTGATAAAAACGGGCAGATGTAATAATTATGGTGTAAAGTTTTAGTGTTAAAAATATATAATTATGTACGATATGGAATTATTTTGTTGTTGAAGATTAATAAAAATATCGTTAAAGGTTACAATGAACTTATAAAGTGTTATATGTCTGATTAGAGTCAACTACGGGTTGAGAGCCCTCAGCGCTCACCCACAGTCCGGGTAAAGTTGTCACAGCCATCTGAGGCTAACAACTAAGACACACAAAAAAAAAAAAAAAAAAAAAAATTAGAATTTATTTTTAACTTTTTAGTTTATTATATTAGCAAATAATAAAAGCTTGTTTTTAAAAAAATATTTTTCTTTAATTTTATTTTTAACTTTTTAGCATTTTTATTATTCGTGTTGTTCCAAATATAGGACAAAAAGGGTTCATCACCCCAGAGGTCCATTGTGGAGGGATAAGGGCTTCAGTATAACAGGGTTGGCCCTGGTACTCTGAGGCGCAACGTTAGCGATATGGATATATAATTACGGAGTTCTTATGGCCAGGTTCCAGGTCCATCGTCAGACCCTGGTTACCATATAGTCTCAAAGTACTCGTCAAGACGAATCAAACGAGCCCAAACTCGATGGAGTTGCGTCGCTTAATTATGGAGTTCCTATGGACAGCTTTCAGGTCCATGATCAGACTCTGGTTTCCATATAGTATCAAAGTACTCGTCAAGACGAATCAAATAAGCCCAATTTCGATCGGGTTGCGTCACTTAATTACGGAGTTCCTCTGGCCAGCTTGCAGGACCATCATCAGAACCTAGTTACCATATAGTATCAAAGTACTCGTCAAGACGAATCAAGCGAGCCCAAACTCGATGGAGTTGCACTGTTTAATTACAGTGTTCTTATGGCCAGGTTTCAGGTCCATCGTCAGACCTTGGTTATCATATAGTCTCAAAGTACTCGTCAAGACGAATCAAACGAGCCCAAACTCGATGAGGTTGCGTCGCTTAATTACGGAGTTCCTATGGACAGCTTCCAGGTCCATGATCAGACCCTGGTTTCCATATAGTATCAAAGTACTCGTCAAGACGAATCAAATAAGCCCAATTTCGATCGGGTTGCGTCATTTAATTATGGAATTCCTATGGCCAGCTTCCAGGTCCATCATCAGGTCAGCTCTATGTCACAATAATATTGCATTGTCATCTAATTTATACATGCATGCAAAATTTCAGCTCAATCGGAAACCGGAAAGGGGATCAAATTTAACTTGTAAGATTTGATTATAGACAACGGGACAGGTGAAACTAAATAAAAGCTTGTACATACTCGTAATGAAAGAAAAAAAAATACCTTAGATATCTTGTGCCATTCTCGACGTAGAGCTAAACATAGCTGTATAGGCTGAATGGGATTAATTCCCTTTGCTTGTCCGAATGGACGAACAAAAAATATAACGAACCCAATTTTCATAAAGTATACATACACTAATGACTAAGCAGTTTAGTTTTTTATTAATTGCAATTAAACGACAAAGAATTACCAAGCCATTTTCGAAAGGAAACAGCGCGATGCGATTATGAAGCTTTTAATAAAAGAAAAACTTCGATACATTCATTTTTACGGTCGACATAATGCCAGATACTTAACGGTAACATCCGGACAGACTCGAAATTTTTTTTTAATCAACTTTTTTCGTACTTTAAACAAAATAATTGCTTTTTAAAAATATCAAATACGTTTAGACGAATGTTTTTTCTTGACATATGTATAATAATATTATCCTATAAGTGCAATGTGAGAAAAATACAATCATTTTTAGGTTTGAAAAGTGCTTGATTTTCATAAATCGAGAGTAGAGCAAGACCTCAACGCTTCGCTTATGAGGCGTGCAAAATTGTCACAGTTTTTGTCATAGTCTGCGTCATAGTGTTTGTGCACAGTGTATAATATTCTACATGTATTCTACTATCCACGTACGGTAATGTGGCACCCATATCGAAAGGTGGAGATAAATATATAAGCCGCCATTTTAACATTTTTTGCTGACAGTAATCTTAGATTTAAAATCTGCCATAGTCTAGTGTATTAAGTACTTCCATTTGATACTCATATTGAGAGGGTTGTAAAAAAACATGTAGTCCGCCATTTTGTATCTTATTTGGGTATCTTGGATTTACAATGATACTGAATATGTTTGAAATAAAACTACTTTTACGGATTCTATAGGGTTTGTATTTGATTTTTAATTTCCCGACGTTTCGAACACGTTACAGTGATCATGGTCACGGGAGGACTGAGATGTCTTACGTCCAATATGTCATTGTTATTACAGAAATTTATTTATATCTACCCTATAAGATATTAAATTTTGACCCACATTTTTAATACATTGTATTAGAGTGTGTGTCAAAATTTAATATCTCGGTAAATTAAAAATCAAATACATACCTACAAACGCGATAGAATCCGTAAAAGTAGTTTTATTTCAAATGTGTAATAATCGCGTAAATATTAAAAGTCATTACTGAATATATTAAATTATATTGTCATCAGAAATAACCGTGTGTACCAAATATCAATTCAATATGTTCATATGAAAGGTGTAAATGTTCGATTATTAAATTGGACCCAAATAAACAAACGGTAAGCTAAATAAAACCATTTAATAATAACAAATCATCATTCAATCACTGTGAATTTAGTCACCGTCGCGTCGGTAAATAGGCGCAGATGTCATATTTGTACCTGTTGCTCGACGTACGTTAGTGATTCTTTGAGCATTTCCTTAGTATTGCTCCACGGCTCATCACTCAGCCATGCATTTGCATAATAAAAGTAATAGTGTTAGGACCATGCTGTTGACAGCTGCAGACTGTTCTCTATCTGAAGCCGTGGGCCGATCCATCCGGGGTAATACCACACTCTCGCAGAAGATCGACGTCTGCGTAATGGCTATGTGCTATTGCGCTTCGTTCGGTGAGCGAAAGAGCCGGAAGACCAACTGGGTGGGGGTCCATGGGCGGCAGTGACACTTATCATCAGTTGTGCTGCTTACTCGTTTGCCACCACAAGTAATAAAAAGAAAAAAAAATAAGCAACCGGGCGGGTAAGAAAAAAGCACAGTACGATACGATAATATGGTTTGTCCTTGATATATGGCGTAGCGTAGGTATACCTGCTCCTCATTTTATCTTAGCTGAGACCGCGGTTAGTTGTAATTGTGATGAGTACGATACCAGCACCGTAGCCTTCACGCCCATGAAGTCAGGGGTGTTAGTAATCAAAAGGGTCTACTCATCCAACGGCCCCCGAAGATGTCGGTAGTGCAATGGATAAGAGGTTTCACAGACACAGGTGGGGTAAATAGATTGCCTTAATAGAATTTCTATCGTGTGGGGAATAAGTCACTATGCTTACTGTAAAAATTGTGATAACTGTGAAGGCAATTTGTAGCAACGACATTAAAAGTAATAGTTTTCGGTCTCCTCTAGCTTTATAATTTTAATGATATAATTTACTTTGTAGAAGGTTAAATAATGATTTTATCATAAAAACTAGCGTAGTTTTATTTGTTTCTTAGCCAACAAAGTACTATTCCAAGAGGAAAACTCTTAACATTTTCGTTCTTTTTTTATATCCCTCGATGTACTTACCTAAGCAATATTAATAATATTTTCTTTATATATATTGCGATTGAAAACTAATAAATAACCAGCTTTTCTAATATTTAATAGTAAGTTGAGTGGATAAGGAATATCTGAAGATTTAAAACGTGATATCGCCAACAATTGCTTCAAAGTTGGCACGAAAGCCGAAAGGTTTATGTAATGCCAAGAAAAACACGACCGAGGAAGGAAATGGTTCGAAATAACCGGGTACAGGTGACGCCAGCCGTAAAACGACCTACTTAAGTGCTTTCGTTGGAAAACTATCTGAAAATATCTCGTCCACTTCTAATATATATATTCATGTATTAAATATTAATATTATTTTTCAACTCGATCATAAACAAATACGGCTCGATTCTTCCATATATATTTTCTTCTTTACTTCTTGGGACCATAATATATAATAAAGTGCCACAATAGGATTTAGACTTCATTCACAATAGATGGGTAATTCACCTTACCTACCTAAATCCTACTATACCACCATGCTCAAAGAGATTGTACAGGATTTTAAGTGAGTTTTCCGTTTCTTGCAGCGATATTCTCTGCATATTAATACAAATATGATTGCATGTTGTGTGGTAGCGGCTACGAATACTACCAACGCTTACATAGCTCGTGGATGTCGTAAAAGATGACTAAGATCCTTATAATGACATGGGCCAACTCTATCTGATGTCGTTTGGTCAACAATTACATTTCCAAGGAGGGTTCGTCTGGCAGGCGGCCAGTCACGCCGGGCCGGCCACCGAAGACAAAGATCGGGTATCGGTGGCCCGCTCGCACGGCGAAGAGAGGTGTTTGCAGGGTGGGTCCATGGGGTTGCGTGCCGCCTCTTCCGTCGCCCCGGGCCGATTTGCCAGGGCGCGACCACATCCATGGTCCCACATTGCGAAGAAAAAAAAAATAAAAAATAAAGGCGGCCAGTCATAAAATTATTGCCAATAACTTTTACGATATGTACTATGAAAGCAGAGTACATATTGTATCGACCCCAAGTAATAGGGTAGGTAGGGTAGAGTAGGAGGATTATGATGTTGTAATAACATATGATACATTTTGTAATAAATTAATTTATCTGTTTAGAATAATATCACTTACCATTAACGGGATTGTCATCGTATTAATAATGTCGCTAATAATCTGATTAACAAAATAATCCTCAAAGGTACTTGTACTTCGTTTCTTCTAATGAAAATTAGCCTGGTAAACATTTGCTTGTTTTGCTAAAAATATTTGCGTGTTTTATTTAGAAACGTGATCTTAAAATCTATATGTTGAAAAAAAAAGAAGATTTAGTTGTATAGGTATGTTTCCATTGCTGCTAAAATTCACCCAAATATTTTAAAAATGTCAAATAATGTTAAATACCATCCACATTTTCTCCTTGCCAATGTGATGAATGATATATAATATGTCATTCATCCACTAACAGAGTGAATAATAAATAACAAAACTAAAATATAAATATCTATTTTATATATTATTATAGTACAATTTCTTATATTTTTCTTTCATTCAAATTACTGAAATTTGGCATTTAATATGCTTAATTATTTATAATTTTTTCTTTCATTTTATTCATTTATTTAGGAATGTAATATAATTTCAAGTATGTTACTATACTTATTTAGAATAAAAAGTGGCAGCAATCGACGGTATTCAACCTTTTGTCAGTCAGTGCTGTAAAAAGGTACCTACATATGAGAGAATAGTGACGTAATCGCCACGGTTGACAGAAGGATTGGCGATTACAGGGAGTTGTTGCATGTTTCTCAAGAGAGAGCTACTGCCTGCCCTTTGAACCATTACTTGATTTTTACGATGCCTACAAGCAAGTATGGAGTGGTGACAATTGTATCCCTATTCCTTCGCCACACGGGGTATTTCAAATATTTTGAATATAATATTTATTTTTGTCATAACATGTCTTAAGACACGTAGTTTCGTTGTTCCAAATCCTTTCCTTGTTTTGTTTTTTTTTTTTTTTTTTTATTGTCTACGGTGACAAACGAGCAAACAGCACACCTGATGGTAAGTAATGCTGTTGCACATGGACCCAGCAACACCAGGGGTACAGCCAGGCCGCTGCCTACCGTGAAGGAAGAGCTCTTCTTAAACCTCGTTTGAAGAAGGACATGTCATAGCGCTCGGGAAACACAGCAGCAGGTAGTTCATTCCAGATCTTGCATGTACGTGGGAGAAATGATCGCTGAAAACGTACGGTCGAGGACCATATCGTTTCCAGGTGAAATGAATGAACCCTGCTACGGTGTCGAGTGGTACGGTGGTAAAATGGTGACGGTGGTACCAAGTCAAACAGTTCCTCAGAGCACTCTCCGTGAAAGAGCCGGTAGAGTACACAGAGTGACCCAAAGTCTCTCCGCCGCTCCAGCGACTCTAGTCTGTCCGTGAGATTGGGATCACCGACGATTCGAACTGCCCGCCTTTGTAGGGAGTCAAGTGGGTCTAGCTGATATTTAGGCGCGCCTGCCCAGAGATGAGAGCAGTACTCCATGTGAGGACGAACTTGTGCTTTATATAGCACAAGACGTTGACTCGGCGTGAAGTACCGCCTGGCCCTGCTCAGCACGCCCAACTTTTTGCTTGCCAATTTGGCTTTGTCCTCCAAATTTTTTGTTGGTCCAAAGTTTTGGTCTGAAGACGTCATCAAGAAAAATAATAATAATAGTACGATCACACTGTTCACAGTTTTCTGTCTACAGCTGTGGACCGGTCCATCTGTGGTAGTATCACACTGTCACATATAATTTACGTCTAATTTGTGGCAGTGTGATTTGTTCAATGAGCGAGAGAGCAGGCAGCTCAACTTTCTTTATGAGTTTGGGGTTTTTATTGATTGGCAGCAACCTAGCTGTACACTTGGTATCGCAAAAGTCCATGAGGGTAGTAATATTTACCATCAGGTATATTATTTGCTCTTTGACATCATAAGCAATAAAAAAAATCTACAGATACATTGCATTTATTTTTATACTTCAGATTTTACAATATGGTTGAGTATACCGAGAGAGCAACCGGATCATTGCCGTTGATAATCTGTGACACTTTTCTCGCTGCTATTTGGAATATACCAACTTCGGACATGCTTTCAACTATATCTAGGTATTTACCTACTTGTAAAATGACCAATATTGTAAGAGCAGCGAAACATTTTTATGATTTCGAATTGTTTTTTAAAATACAACGCCTCTAACTGAAGATCAAAACCTTGAAGCTTGGAGGATATTACGAGCATATATTCAAATTAATATCTTATGTATGTATTTTTTGGCGGCGAGGTATTGTGTGCGACAGAAAGTACGGCGTGTGACCTCATAGACCCACCCTTCATATACCTCTCGATGCTAGCGAGTGGGCCATTGGAATCCGGTCTTTGGCTTGCGGTGGCAAAATTAAGGATCTGAACCGAGTCCCGGATCATCTAATTAGTTCACTCAATTCTGTATAAACCCGGCGAGAGCACTTAAATATTGTCAGTTTTAACATTTTTATTTAATCCAATAAACTACCAATAAACTAGAACGTAACTGCTACTGAGAAGAACCGACAAGAAGACTCAGCGGGTTTGTCTATTATTAGTTCTTTATATTGACTTTAAAAAAAAATGTATAACGTGCAGATGTAATGTGAAAATCAAATACTAATATACCTACTAATATAATATAAAAGCTTATGGCTGGATCAGATCTAGTGAATAGTTACAAATTAGATTAAGATTTTAAAGAATCAATGGTGAATAGCATATATATATTAAACTCAGCATGATAGATCATTATCGTCATATAGATATCATAATTAATATTATACGCATTACCTTCTTCAATGTAAATTTATTATCATTATATGCGTTATTTAATTTATTGTAATTTCATCATATTTTTTTTAATTTTATCGATCCATGATCATCAATACTCTGATAGAGTATTGATGATCCAAGGGGAGATAATGTAATAATCGTCACGCTTAGTAGGTGGATTGGAATTGTAGCTGATATTATATTTTCATTGTCATGCAGATTCCTTAGGCGGTTTTTATTTCTCCTATAAGAAAACAGGGTTATTACATTATATTCGTAACTTCAATATTTATATTAGCATAATATATTAGCATAATCTATTAGTGTGTGAATCTGTGTGGTGACGGAGTAAGAATACAATTCACCACCCCCTATCTTGCCTGTGAGTGATCGTAAGAGACGACTAAGGGATATAAAACGCATATAACATCTATGCAAGAGAAGGAAAACTCGAAACTAAACCCTATATCAACACGTCTGACCAGCGTGGTATAGTAGGTTAGTTTCCCTCCCATTACGGAGGAGGCCCGAGCCCAACAGTGGGACATACATATATGGGCTGTGATGATGATTAGTGTTAATATTTATGAGTTCACGTATTAAGAATGATGACATTCTGATGATGACATGTATCATCAACTTGATGACATGATGACATGTATCATCAACTTTTTCTTTCCCGCATATGTCACTAAAGACGACTATTTGCAGTGGTAAAAAAGGAGAATTCGAAATTGTATGCTATTTCAATCCATCTTAGTAGTGTCGTAGGTTTTTTGTCCTCTTGCCGTAGGTAGTCAAGCGTAGCAATAGCGTATTAGCTTTTTTCTTATTTTTGTTTTGGCGGCGGGCTAGCGAGTGGTCTCACCCCACTAATTCCGTCCGGGGTGATAGAAGAAACGGCGCGTGACCCCATAGACTCACCCTACATGTATTTCAAGCGCATTAGAGTTTAATAGTAAAATATTCAAATAAACTAATGAATAAACAACAAATATAGGATATATCTGAAAATTATTCAAACAAAAGTCGATATAATCCTCCCCTGTTTTAACAACGGTACAAATATACTTTACGCATGAAATCTGCCGTTTCTATTCGCCAGCCAAATAGGCTTGGGATATAACAGATACAGCGGTATTGTTTGACCGAACACCTCAGTGATTTTATCTGAACAACAAACACGGCAACTTGATCGTTCCGAGAACAACTTGATCGCAGCGGGTTTATCTTGAAAGCCAATCAGAGGTAAACATTGTTCTAGTCTAGTTGACATGATTCTGTTAAAACTGATACAATTTAATGGAACTCGGTTAACATTTAAATTAATGTTGAACGTTTGTTTTATGCAAAGTATGTTTATAACGTAAGTATAAGTTTGGAAATGGAGTAATGCAAATATTAGAAAATGATGAAAGTTTTTCATTTTAATATAGCTTGCTATAGTTGTTGTTTTCGTGTGGTAACGAATTCAGAATAATCTCATCATCATCATCATCATCTCAGCTCATATATGTCCCGCTGTTGGGCTCGAGCTTCCTTCGTAATGGGAAGGAAAATGACTTTACTATACCACGCTGGTCAGACGTGTTGGTATAGGGTTTTGTTTCGAGTTTTCCATCTCTTGCATAGATGTTATATGCGTTTTATATCCCTTAGTCTTAGTCGTCTCTTACGATCACGGGGATTTGATCATAAATTGTATTCTTACTCCGTCACCACACAGAAAGATTCACAATACATTGCACTTATCTTGTCTTTCTTTGCCTTCTTTAGCGTAGAGTTTCATAAGAGAGGAATATAGGACCTAATTGTATAACATCATTACATTAAAAAAAAAAATAAACCGCCTTCGAAATAACCCAAACATTTACTTAAAACACCAAAAAACGAAAAATAATGTGGACTATTCAATTCAAAGAATAATAATGTAAAATAACATATGCAATATTAATGTTTTTATAAATCAAGCTACATATATGTATTTAAAAATTATAGTATTTATTTACACTTACAATAGGACAATTTTTGTTTAATTCAAATTATCTATAAATTTTAATAAAATATAATTATAATGTTTCCTAGATATCCACTGACACGATTTGAAGTCGGTGCCAAGCCAAATAGGTATACTACATTGCATTATCACCTCGCTACGCTTGCGACTAAGTAATCCGAACGCGCGAGCGTGAGTGGGGACATCGTATTGAGTGATTCAACCAGTGTTGCATAAAAATCGATAGTTTGACTATCGATAGTTAACCTCAAAAAGTATTCATACTATCGATAGTACTATCTATAGTATCATCACATATCAATACTATCGAGACTATCGATAGTATCGATAGCTCTCCACGAGCAATACTATTAATAACGGCGATACTATCGATACTATCGATAGTGATTCATTCGATAGTATCAATACTATCGATAGTATTGTTAATACCATTAGTTTTAACCTAAAACTATCGATAGTATCGACTATTTCGGGCTATCGATTGCCAGAAAATTTTCAATAGTATTGCTTAAAAATATAAATACCGTAGTTGTGTTCCTGTTGCTTGTTTTCAGTGAATTTTGTGGTGACTTTTCTAGCAGTAACGTGCATTTGCGTTCTTACTTTGAAGCCTAAGTTAGCTAATAATTGTTAAGATCAATAGCCATTGAAAGTTGAGTAAAATTATAATGCTCCTAGACTTCTGGACAATTGGGTCAGAATGTGAGTGTGAATGAATGTATGTGGTACCTTGTACTTGTACCACACTGTTGACAGTTTTCTGTCAACAGCCGCGGGCCGTTGCGTCCGGGGTAGTACCACACTCTCGCAGAAGATCGACGTCTGAGTAATGGCAATGTGCTATTGCGCTTCGTCGGTGAGCGAAAAAACCGGCAGCCCAACTGGGTGGGTTTGGGGATTTTATTAGTAGGCAGCGGGCTAAGCTATACCCTTGGTATTGCCAAGCTCTATGGGTGGCAGTAACACTTACCATTAGGTGTGCTGCTGCTTGCTCGTTCGCCACCATAAGCAATAAAATAAAAAAAAATGGTTTGTATCAGTATACTAATGAAACTCAGAATGTCTATTACTGTAAATTTTTATTGTAGTTATTAGTTTTGAAAGTTTCGGTTAAACAAAATTAAGAAAAACATAATCAAGAATTTTGAGTAACAATTCTACACAGAAATATGGCCGACACACACAGAAACACAGAATTACACAGAATGACTAGTCATTAGATTTGTTGTATTTTTAGCTATATTAACCTTATGAAATAAATTTAACAGGGTCCGAAAAACATAAGTTCTCTGTACCTACGCTCGATTGCAATGTAATCCATCGAGAAGGCTCTATTAAAAATATGCTTACATATATGTAACTTCACATTATAGGGATATAGAAATATGTATCTAACTGAATCCAGTATCAATTTTCAATTGTATATTATATACAATTGAAAATGCTATTGAAAATGAAATGAGCGAGATGCAACGTTGACATCAAAATTCCCGTATTGAAAACATTTAAACCAACTTGTGTTACTTTCTCTGACACCGCATTAGGTCCATAAACGTCACATTTTTTTCACAGCTTGCGTTGCATGTATCTTTTTTGTAATAAAGTTTTAAAATATGTCGAATTTCTTCATAGAATTGACTCATTTTAACAAAAATAAAATAAAATGACAGACGACGGAAAATAATATTTTACTAAATTGTTTCTTTATTTAAATGATACTTTTAATTTGTTATCAATACCAGCCAGATATAACTAGTACAGTCAAAGAAATTGTATTAAAAGTTTATACAGACTATTTACGAAAAGACTTTTTCTCTGTCTTAGTATATACCAATGAGTGTAATATAACACTGTGTGATAGTGATAAACACACTAGAAAAATGAAATAATCCAAGAATATGACATAATACTTCCACATTCCCACCGAAACTCAAGAAATATTGACAGCAGCAAGTATTGCTATTATAATTGTTTCACTTTGTTAGTATCACAAATTTAATGTTATTCACCTGACTAAAATTTGTTCTACTCTATGATGACGCAAATTTAAATAAATTCCTTTAATAATAATGTCAGTACTTGGCTTACTACATAACATAACTTTAGACAACAATACTATCGAATAGTTGCTTGCTATCGATAGTCCAAAATAGTCGATACTATCGATAGTATCGATAGTTTTAATTTAAAACTAATGGTATTAGCGATACTATCGATAGTATTGATACTATCGAATGAATAACTATCGATAGTATCGATAGTATTGTTGTTATTAATAGTATTGCTCGTGGAGAGCTATCGATACTATCGATAGTATCGATAGTATTAACGTATTACAATAAAATCGATATACTATTGATACTATTGCTTATACGTAAACTATCGATAGACAATTGATTGTCTATCGATAGTAGACTATCGATATGCAACACTAGATTCAACTCAAACGGTCAGACACGTGCGGGCAGACGTCATTGACGGTTGTCTCGAATGCTATTAAATTTGACGCGCTTGTGTTCTGAATGCATCTTTTAATTCTTATTTCTTTTATTATTTTGATATTATTAGTTCTTCACTCTGTGTATATTATATCATTAAGCATTATTATTTTTGTTATTTTTGCCTTGGCACCGACTTCAAATCGTGTCAGTGGATATCTAGGAAACCTTATAATTATATTTTATTAAAATTTATAGATAATTTGAATTAGACAAAAATTGTCCTATTGTAAGTATAAATAAATACTATAATTTTTAAGTACATATATGTAGCTTGATTTATAAAAACATTAATATTGCATATGTTATTTTACATTATTATTCTTTGAATTGAATAAACACATTTTATTGTGGTAGGACCACGCTGTGGATAGTTCTCTGTCTACAGCCGCGGGCCGGTCCGTCCGGGGTAGTACCACACTCTCGCAGAAGATCGACGTCTGAGTAATAGCAATGTGCTATTGCGCTTCGTTCGGTGAGCGAGAGAGCCGGAAGCCTAACTGGGGTGGGTTCAGGGTTGTATTGGTAGGCAGCGGCCTAGCTATACCATTGGCAAAGGTCCATGGGCGGCAGTGACACTTACCATCAGGTGTGCTGTCCGCTCGTTTGCCGCCATAAGCAATAAAAAAAAAAAAAAAAAAAAAAAAAAAACATTATTTTTCGTTTTTTGGTATTTTAAGTAAATTTTTGGGTTATTTTGAAGGCGGTTTAATTTTTTTTTTAAATTTTATTATTTTTTAATTTTTAGTATTAATAACTAATAGTAGATAAGTAATAATATAAACTAGTACATTAAACTAAATAAATTATTAAACATAGCACTATGGGTAGACCAACTAAAAATGCAGCTCGCATGAGGGAAAATAGAAATAGAGAATCCATAACAAAATCTAAAGAACGTCTATCGAAAAATTGTAAACGGAATACTATATCTCGTTCTCGCGAATCACCAATAACTCGTAACGTCAGATTATCGCAGATGAGATATTACATGAGTACTCAATTATCACAGGAGTCGCAAAGTGATAAAATTCATCGACTCAATCGGATACATGAACGTTTGAGTGGCGAATGCACTGAACAGCGCGAGCATCGTTTAGATATTATACGAAACAGATTGACTAAAGAGACATCCGAACAATGTAAACATCGTTTAGATATTATACGAAATCGATTAAATAATGAGACTCCTGAACAGCGTGAACTACGTTTAGAAGTTATACGAAATCGATTAGATAATGAGACTCCTGAACAGAGTGAACTACGTTTAGAAGTTATACGAAATCGATTAAATAATGAGACCCCCAAACAACGTAAACATCGTTTAGATGTTATACGAAATCGATTACATACTGAGACTCGTGAACAGCGTGAAAGGCGACTCAATGTTATTAATGAACGCAATAGAGCTGAACTTCCACATCAACGTACTCAAAGACTGAGAACAATGAGAGAGCGTAATAGTAAAATATTAAGAGTTGAAAATCAGGAGCAAAGACAAAATCGTTTGGAGAGAATGCGTGATAACCGACGCAGAAATCGATTTATAGGAGAAGATGATTTTCTATCAGCCATAAACGTTTTTGCAGATGTATCATGCACTGTCTGTAGAAAATTGTTATACCCCAAGCAGCGATGTCATTTGGAAACTTCATGTCGACAAGATTTACTACCTAATGACTTAGTAAAATTGAATAAAATCGTGACATGTTTCCGATGTTCTAATAATCTCAGAAAACGTAAGGTGCCTTCCCAGGCGTATTGGAATAAAATGGACGTCATACCCATACCAACAGAACTAGCTTGTTTATCTGATATAGAGCAACGTTTACTTACACGAATTATCCCATTTATTAAAATTATTAAAGTGCAAAATAGGTTTAACCAAAATTGGTGTAAAGGACAAGTAGTTTTATTTGCACAAGACGTAGTTGAAATTGCTGAGCAATTACCGTTACCGCTTACTAGTGCAGGATTGGTTATTGTTGTTGAAACCAGAGAGAGTTTGCATCGACAAAAACAATTCAATATAGACATTATAAGAGTAAAAACTGCTTAGCAATGGCTATTAACTCATAACAACTTGTATCGAGACGTCATTCCAAACTTTAAAAATATATTGGATTACGATGTCTCACAAATAATTCAAGTCACTGAAGATCACCAAGATTACGATAATGCTCAAGTGCAGACAAATGAGCCCCATCAAATGCTTGTAAAAGTACAAGAAAATCAAACCAGTAGGTATGTAAATATAGATAACGGTATATTTATTTTGCGTGGGTCGTTTCATCAAGGTAATGATCGATTTGGTATAGACTCTCGTGGAAAACAATGTACCGCTGTTGCCGCAGTTGCTTGTGCTGCATTTACTTTATCAGATGTAAATACATGGGTTTTAAGTGATATAGACTACATAATAATTATAGGGGATTCTTTCTATCGCCAATGTATTGTAGCACGAGATAATCCTGATGCCAGGGAACTAAATAGAGAATATCTAGCATAAAGAGAAATTCTGCCGAGTTTAGTATTTAATGGACAACAGTTAAATTTAGATGTAAAAAACAATAGTTCGATAGATGGTCACATTGATAGAGATCAGAGTGAAGAAGGATTCCCGAATTTGGAAAACGAATTCCACAACGATTATTCCTAAAAAATATTACATTTTTTAGGAATAATCGTTGTGGAATTTTTACAAGCAATTCAATCTCAGTTGCTATTGCATGTCAAAATTTGTCTAATAATATGCATTATTGGCTATTTGATTCTCATGCTAGGGGACCAAAAGGTTATAAAGCGCCATCTAGAGGGGCATCATGTTGCATGCGATTTGTAAATATTCATCAACTGTACTTAATCCTAAAGCGTAATTTAAAGATAAGTACAGGCAATGAAAACTTTTTAAACATATACAGCATTACGCCTATTTCCTTTAGCATCGAAAAGCAACTAGAGCACGTAGCTACCCAGGAGTCACTTATATACACGTGTTCGCATAAATGTATGGATCTGGTCAACGTAAATGCATCTAGTATTTTATCCCATGACGTCACCACTAGAAATAATAAGCCGACTACTTCTCGATCTATAGACACATCTATATATGTGTCATCTCTCAACTTTGTTTGCAATATGACACATGATTCTACATCTCCAGATTCTCAACGAGTTATTTTTTCAACAAGTTTACTTTATCCTATTGACGAAGATGTACCAAATTTAGATAACGTTATTAACACTAATAATAGAAATGAGGTAAATGATCAAATCAGAGTTGTTGACGTTTAAAGAAAGACCGCACCACCACTGAACTTAGAGAGAGAGAAAAGAATGGAAGAACTTTGTTGGTACTTTCTCTTCCCTGATGGAAAAACGGATTTGGTGAAAACAGAGATATTTCTATAACAGCTCTTGATTATTTTCAAGCGAATTATGGACACTGATAATAGATTTCAAAGAAATGATTACTTATTTTTTGCTTTATCGGTCGTTGAGTATTTCAAAGCTAAGCAAGTGTTTCTGTTTCGTGTCGAATGAAACAAGGTGAACATACACCTCAAGGCCTCGTTGATAATATGCACCTAACAATGAGAAACATAAGAGGATCAGCCGCATACTGGAAAAAATGTTGCGCCGAGTTAATTGCCATGGTGCGTAGTCTTGGTCCCCCAACTTGGTTTGTTACATTTTCTTGCAACGATCTCAATTGGTCGGATATGATTAAAGCATTAGTCATTGCAGATGGTCGTCCTAACGAAACATCTGATGCTGTTGAAAACTTACCATTCGCTGAAAGATTCGAATTAGTACAAAAATACCCGGTAGTTGTAGCTAGGCAGTTCACCCTTAGGGTAAATGCTCTAATTAGATTTTTGAAAACTAATACTGATTGTTTAGGGGAGCTGTTAACGACTACTGGTATAGGATAGAATTTCAAAATAGAGGTAGCCCACATTTACATATGCTTTTGTGGTGCAACTCTGTTTCCAATTTTGATAGTTCTGAAGGCGTTCGTGTAATTGATCAAGCCGTGACATGCTCAACTGATGGTGATAATGCTGAGATTGTTAAAAGGTTACAAACCCACAAACATTCGAAAACATGCTATAAAGACAGAAATTCTGGATCCTGTCGTTTTGGATTTCCAAGGCCCGTAAGTACCATAACAAAATGCTTAGAACCCGATGATGCTCTTCGTAATAATGGACGTTTTTGTATTCTACAAAGAAATGTCAACGAAGTTATGATTAACAATTACAACAAAGTTCTTCTGAAAATTTGGGGAGCAAATATGGATATACAACCTTGTGGGTCTGTAACAGCTGTTGCCTATTACATAGCTAAGTATGCTAGCAAGTGTGAACCGAATGATTGTGGCGACGTTGTGAGGGCAGCGCTTCATAAAGCAAAACGTCAAAGTAATAACGTGTGGAAGCAATTGTTTGCTGTTTCAATGGCAATTCTTGGTCAACGATTAGTTAGCGCCCCAGAAGCGGCATATCGTCTCTGCCATTTGCCTTTGAAGATGTGTACAAGAAAATCCGTTTTCGTGAATAGCTGTCACCCAGAGCAACGATACAGACTCTTACGGTTTACTGAAGATGAGAGATCAGTTTTCAACAATATATTCGATCGCTACCAACAAAGACCAGACGATCTAGAAGAGATAAGTTTGGCTGAATTTGTGGTACGCTATGAAACCGTTTCAAGTACAATTTGGAATGATGATAACGGTGACATTGAGTTAAGAGATTACGAGAACGAGAACAGCAGATATATTCATTTGCGTGATAATACAATAATGAGAATTAGAAGTGAAATGGCAATTCTGCGCACTCGTTACTACACCATAAATAGTGACCGAGAAGGGTATTTTTACAATCTAATTGTCTGTCACATACCTTTTCGAAATGAATGTGAACTCATTCAAGAGGGTGAAACAGTTGAAACTTGTTTTTTACGACGACATTCAGAGCTAAGGCCTCTTTTACATAACTTATCTGTAGAAAAATTTAACCATGCTGAACAAGTTATACAGCAAGCTCTGGTTCAGGCTGTAGCACTTAACGCTGTTAATCAAAATGGTGGCATCGCCGATTCTGAAGAACACAATAAGAATGTCTATGCAGAGGACCAAATTAATATTTATAATCACGATGATTTCAGCGAAAATAATGCCCCCACAGCTATGCTCGACGATATTTTCATAAGTGGTATCAGAAGCCTGAATGTAGAAAAAAAATATTTATTAAAAAAAATATCGAACACCATTCACAATGACATCAGGTTAAATGATAACCTTTATTATATTTATTATTTTATTATTATTTATCACAGAGCAGGAAGCGGTAAATCATTCCTTTTAAAATTAATTGTAGAGCATATCAAACGTTGTTATGCTCCAACCGTGGATTTTATGATGAAACCAACTTTTGTGGAAGTGGCATCTTTAACGGGTGTTGCAGCACGGCAAATTTCTGGTAGGACACTTCATTCAGCTTTTTCACTTCCTATCGAAAAAGGAACCACGATGACATATCGTAAAATGAGTGGAACCAACCATTAGAACGAGAAAGGCGTAAGTGGCGTTATATTAAATGGCTAGTGGTAGACGAAATTTTGATGGTTTCATATGAAAATTTACGTATAATTCACTTACGCCTCCAAGAGTTCAAAAACAATAATTTATTATTTGGAGGATTAAATTTATTGTTGTTTGGTGATATCATGCAGTTACCACCAGTTAAAGGACATTGGTGCTTCGAACAGCCGCCTTGGTCCAAGGCAGAAATTCATTTATGGTAACAGTTCTCCTTTTGTGAACTCACCATAAACATGCGTCAAAACAGTGATGTGGAATTTGTTGACTTATTAAACAACTTGCGGTTTGGAGAGCTCACAATTCCACAACTGCAAATTTTATGTGAAGGACGCCGTGTTGAACAGGTTGGTGAATTCGCAGATGGTGTTGCAGTTAGAATTTTTCCAACTATCAAATTGGTAGAAGACTACAACTCCACAATGACAAACCAATTGATTCAAACAAATTGCGTGTACACCATATGTGCTATCGATGAGTCACGAGAGGCAGCAACTTACGGGAAAAGACCACCATCAAATGTTGTCCCTATTGATGCAAATAATTGTGGCGGTTTGATGCAAGTGCTAAAACTCGGCATAGGCTCCAGAGTTATGTTAAGACGTAATATCTCTGTCACTGAGGGCTTGGTAAACGAGGCAATGGGGATAGTATCCAAATTTAAATGGCCTGCCCTTCGTCGTGACCAAATTGAATCAGGCGAGTTACCAGATTTGGTTTACATAAAATTTGATGACGACACTATTGGTGCAAAGGTTAAAGATAGTGACGGGTTAGTTGGCATAGCGCCTGTGTCAACCACATATCAGGCAACGAAAGGTTACGGGGATATTGAAAGGAGAATGCTTCCGCTAATCCTCAGTTGGGCGGTTACGGTACATAAACTCCAGGGTACCACCTTAAATAAAGCTGTCATTGATTTAGGCAAAAAAAAATTTGCCAAGGGACAGGTTTATATTGCACTGAGTCGTGTAAAGACGCTGGAGGGTATAGTTATTTGCGACTTAGAGCCTAATAAATTACTTAAAAAACCACACGATGAGAAAGCGTTGCGTGAAATGCAAAGATTAAGACGGTTGTAAATATATAAACTAGAATAACATACATACATACATAAAGGGATATGGCGGGATGATATGCATCACGCCATATCCCTTGCAGGGTAGGCAGAGAGAACAGAGTGCCAGAGAACTTTATCTTTGCATACTTCACTCGTTTCTTCAACATTCATAATTCTCTTCATACACGCTCGCCGGTTTCGGAGACTCTTAACTCCACCTTCCTTCAGTACATGACCGATCTGGTCTAGGTAGGTTAGTCTCGGTCTCCCCCGGTACCCACATCCTTCTACTTTCGCATTGTATATCTTCTGTAACCAGACGTTCGTTCGGCATTCTTTCCACATGTTCGAACCATCGGAGCATTCCCTTTCCTATAAAATTTAAGGTTTGCCCTCGATTTCCAAGAATTCCCATCATCAGATCATGATTTGGTGATAATGGGACCACCTCGGGAGTTAACTTGAAAGAATACAGCCTTTAGCTGTATTCTTTCGCATACGCACGCATTGACCTTTGTCAATGCGTGCGTATGATATTGAAAGAACTATCCTTCAACTCCTAACCGTTCAGGAGATGTACCTTCCATCATCAGCTCACCTAAATGAGTTTATCACTGCCAGATGTAAATATTTGAAGAGCTTTTGAAAATATATGAGACACGTAATATGTGCCTATAAAATTTGAGGGTTGCCCTCGATTTTCATGACTTCCCATTATCAGATCATGACTTGGTGACAATGGGACCACCTCTGGAGTATACCCTTTAGAAAGAAAAAATAATTTTGAAAATCGGCCCACAATTGCCAAAAATATCGCTGAACATACATAAAAAAAAAAATACGTACAATAAAACATAGAACCTCCTCCTTTTTGAAGTCGGTTAAAAAGTAATAAGATGGAAGAAATTATTAATAAGTTAAATGAGTTATATACGTGCCTGGTTTCTTGAGAAAATAAAGCACGGCGAAATATTGCAGATTTAATACTTTACGATACGGGAATAATTATTTGGCAAAACAATTTGTTTTATAATAAAACCTAAGTACAAAAGTACAAAAATAATCCACGACAATCTAATGCAATTCTATTGCTTTCCTTATATTTATACAATCAGCAGCATAAAAATAATAACGTACATTAAAATACGTTGTAATTAAACTCTTTTTTATCCTTAATCACCATGAATATCTGATAATAAAACGTTTTTCAAGTATACATAGCATTGGAGAGGCGCCAGTTTCTTACAATTTAAAACGCCACTGTGAGGATTTCGTTAGTCTGCAATGCATTTACCAGATTTAATATCGTTAAGAAAATTCTCACGGCAGAAACTGTTTCTAAAATGGATTTGACTGTGGTTTATATGCTGCAATATTTTATTTGCGTTTCACTTCTGAAATTTATGCAGTTATACAATGAACAAATTATTCGTTACAATTTGTAAATTCAAAATAGTGCGTCTATTATTTATGCATTCAAAGTTAGTTTAGTTTGAATAAAAGTATTTCCTAGCTTTTGTTAAACATAGTAGAAGACTAGAAATCACAGTTCACTACTGAATATAAATCTACCAAAATATTAACGAAAACGCTGTTGAGTTTTGAAAAGTCAGTGACTATACGAATACAAAGTATTACTTCATTCCATCCATCAGTCCGTAGACGTCCACTGTTAGACATAAGCCTCGTTCATGCCATCGGCTGTGTCGTTCATTTCGTGATCGCCACTTCAAAATCTTTCTTCCCCAACGACCAAATGGTTGTCATTTCGACAAGTGATGTGGTCTGTCCATTACCACTTAAACGTTTTAATTCTTCGGGCTATGTCAGCTACACCCGTTCTTCTATGAATTTCTGTATTTCAGATTTTATCACATCATATAGCCGTATTGAGTTAATAAGTTTATTAATTTAAAAGAGGTGACAATAATACAAGCGAGTGTTTTTTTTTTTGTAAAAATGATTTAATCTTTGTAGTACTCCTTTAATTATGTTTAATTCGATATAATGAAGCTCAGAAATGTATAAAATAACTCTTCCTCTGTACATATTACTATTGAGGACCCAAAACAACTTGTTAATGAATTTAATTGTTATTTTTGAATAAAATACAGTTTTTTTTTTCCATTTATTACTGGTATAAATTTTTACAAAAATTGATCAATTGTTTGCTTACAATCTAAAAACCACTAAGGTTTGTCCAGATCGCAATAACATTCTGCGTAGCCGAAACAACAACATAATCAATTATCACATAACAATATATAATCTACCTACCTTCATTGGCTAGATTTCATTATTATGACAATGTAGGTAAGTGTACAAAATTATGAATAAATATCGTGTTATATGTGAGCTACAGGCTGTTTAAAAAGTATGTTTTTAACTTCGTTTTTATATTTTCTTTTGTGATGTTATTTTTTAAGGATAGGTCAAGTTGATTAATTATTCTAGGAATTAAATAGGCCATAGTTCTTTTACCATAATAATTCGTGGCTTTTATAATTACAAGATCCTTATTTGTTTGTTGCCGTGTCTGTATTTTATGCGATATGTAATTTTGTATTTGTGTATTAAAATATTGTTCTATTAGTAAACTATACGTAACTTTTCTATAGACGGGCATAACCTTACAATAATAAAAAAGCTGAGAAGCGTTATCCTTGAATTGAATTTGTATTTTTGATGGAACAATTAGCTTCAAAATCCGTAGTTGCAGGTTATAAATTCCATCAAGGTAAGTGTTGAACGTTCTACCATAGCTTGTAATCCCATAAGTAATAGTTGATTCTGCCAGTGCATAGTATAACATAAGTTTGATTTTGTAAGGCACTCGCCTCCCAATTACGTACAAGTTGGCCAACAGTGCTCTGAGTTTATCACATAAGTGATTTATGTGAGGTAACCAGTTAAATTTGCTATCAATAATTAAACCCAGATATTTGTGGTTATTGGTAATCTCCACAATAGGGCAAGAACATGATGCATTATTAGGTTTATGAAGACAGGAGTGTTCATGTGATATTATTTTGGGATGTATTTTTTGATGTTCTTTGGCAAACGGTGATCTAATATGCACTATTTTGGTCTTAGCAGCATTTATAACCAAATCATTATCATGACACCACTTGCATATGTTGTTAAAGTCTGATTGTAGATTTGCTATGGCAACATTGGCATCACGATTTGCAATTATCAAGCACATGTCATCTGCGTACTGGTATGAAGTGCAGTGGTTTAGTACGTTGTTCATATCGTTGACATATGCTATAAAGTGCAAAGGACCAAGCACAGAACCTTGAGCTGTTCCTTTAGTGACAGGCATTTTGTCACTGACAACATTATTAAGTTTAACGGTTGATGTCCTATTATTGAGATAGTTTTCGCACCATGTAAGTATGGGACCGCGGACTCCTGTATCTGCTAGTTTCTCTAATAGTTTTGAATGATTTAAGTTAATAGCCCATTCTAATTAGAAAGCTACATTGACTATTTTAAGTATAAAATAACTTTATTTAGTGCTTCTTGTAAAGCACAATAGGTATTTGAAATCATTATGGTTCTGAAAAATACAAATATCCTCAAAAAACACTTAAGGTGTTTTGAATATTTCGTATGCTATATTATATGATGTTTACCACTATTTATGTTATATTATTAATACATCTATTACTACTGTTACATTCCCCAATACATTGAAAATAGCCATTATCAAGCCCATTCTCAAAAGAGAGAATAAAAAGATGATAGAATATTATAGACCGATTTCTCTTATTCTTTCGATACTCGTATCTCTAAAATATTTCAAAAATATACAACATGAATTAAACAATTACATTAGAGTATACATATTATATCAGAAACAAAAAGAATTTTGTGTTATTATAAACATGGTCATTTAAAATTTCTACACGCTAATTAATAAAAAGGAATAAAAAAAACGCCCGTTTGTGCTATGTTTTGGGACACGATGTAAGCATTTAACTATGTAAAACATGACATACTATCTGATAAACTTGACGCATATGGTATATACATATAAAGAAATATACCGACTTTAATTAAATCTGGGCAATAAGGTGCAAAATACAACAATTACTATAATTAATATAACTAAAGAAGTAAGTATAGAAAATATTTGTCAAATGAATATACCCAGCAGTTTGGTGCACCCCAAGGAAGTGTATTGAGCCCTCTTTTGTTTATTCTGTACATCAACGATCTTCAAAGTCAACTTAGTGTCTTATGATGATATTCGGGGATGATAGTACTACTGTGATTAGTTAAAATGATTATAATTATATAATACAAAACAAATTTAATATTCACAATTGCATGAAATTAATAATACAAGGTAGATAATAATAATATAAGGATTACTTTAGATAAAATTATAATACACTACAACCAACCATTAACGACAGATAATGTGGATATTGATATAAATAACAAAATGATTGATAGCGTAGATGATACTACATTTCTTGGTTTTCACAGAAAAACTGAACTGGCAGTCACATAGTATTACTACTATAGAAAAAAAAATTGTAAAAAAAAAGCAAGTCTGCTTTTGCATTTGCACTCCTTCAGTACAATTGTCTATATATTCTAATCATGGTCTATCACGGATTAGCATTGACGTAATTTAGATTTGTCATCATATTCTGGTCGTCAATTCTACAAATTTTGACGTCGTATTAAAATACAGATCTGGGTTTAAAAATAAGATACGTATCAATATATTTAAAAAAAAATCTGCTATGGACTCTGGCTTATATTTATGTCCTGAAAACTACAATATTTGTTAAGAATAATTTTAATAAACTCCGTAGACATCGGAGAGAGCCGCTCAGAAATTCAAAGGTTAATTGGTAAATTTTTAACTTGTAAAACATTTATAAAACTCTTAATCTCTTAATGTTGCAATGTCTGGATGACCGAGCCTTGCTCGGTATTTTCTTTTTAATGTGTTTTGGAAGATATATTTAAATATATTAAAATTAATGACAAAACAAATCAAATAGGTAAAAAATAAAAATAGAAACTAAAAAAATATCGAGCAAAAAGGAGCAAAAATGACATTTGTTGTATGGGTGCCCTCTTAAGTATTTATTTTATTTTGTCTTATAGTACTTGTCGTTATAGCGGCAACAGAAATACATCATTTGGGAAAATTGCAACTGTCTATCATGATTCATGAGATGCAGACTGGTGACAAAGAGACGGACGGACGGACTGCGAAGTTTTAGTTATAGGGTTTTGTTTTAAGCTTTGGGTACTGAACCTTGAAAAGGTTGAACTCCCATAAAAGCTTGGTACAATGGAAATACTCTTTAAAATTGGAATGTCTCGAAAGTCACAATACTGTATTAATACGGCATTTGAAGGTTTCTAAGCTTTAAAGAGGTCATACACTTTTAGTACACAGCGTCATAGGAACATGGAGTTTGAAATTTAAAATCGATGGACAGCAATTTTCTAACCCGAATATTGTAATTGATAGCTATGATTACAAATTGCATCAAACTAACTGAAATCCATCGCTAATAAGATGCATTAACCGTTTTTATTTGACTCTGGCGAGGGTATTTTTACCATATAATGATTAGGAAAGGAGAAGATAGTCATTTGCTATATTTTTGTTTGCTGTTTAGTCAGCTATTAATCAACATATTTGCAAAAATTGAAACGGAAAGGTTGAGTTATATTAGGAACAATCAATGAGATACGATATGGAGACAGCATATTGATGCTAATCAGATGGGTTGCAAGATGTCATGATTTACCTATGTGCGCTACTACAATCGTTTCAATTTTTTTAAACCATTTACTTGCAAATACTTAAAAACATTCGAAGGGGTCAAATATCAAAATAAATCCTTTGAATAAGTGATAAACCCCGCTTCAAACAACCGGTCGAGTTCCCAAATACACCGAAACCTCCCGGTATCCCAGCTCACATCTTAAAATTGAGAGCTGACGCGCGAAAATTATATAATGTTTGTAAGTTTGCAAGAAAAAGCATTCTAAGATTCTCCAAATGCCATCAAATTACCTCTTCAAATTTTAGTGAGTGCAATTTGCCATCAAAGTCTACTTCGCAATGACCATAAACAAAGCTCGAGGCCAAATTCTTAAGGTAGCGGGAGAACTTGAGAGAAAGCTGCTTCTCCCGTGGGCAGTTGTATGTGACATGCTTCAGAGTAAGCTCACAGAGTAGCGAGGTAATTTTCAGATGAATCTGAAAGAAAAACAAAAGATATTGTTTACAAAGAAATACTGTAGTTGGTGTAGTATTGCGGGTGCATGAACCTGGTATTAGTCCGTCACCCGCAGAAAGGTCAGCCTCATGAGGGCGACGCCTCGGCATCACAGTTGTTTATTGCTGGGGCGTCTATAGTGATGATACCTGAAAGGATAACCCGCCGGGGCGGCTACGGATGTCAAGGAAGCGGTACCAAAACACGGTGGGTTATGGGACCGCACACTGCCCTTCCGTTGCCTTGGGCAATGGGCGCAGCTGTTCAAAACGTAGCTTCCTAAGAAAAAAGCCTCGTGTCCATAATATATAATATAATAAAATTCATTTTATTGTCATGTTTATTAGATCTTTAAATACCCTTTTTTATTTTTTTTTATTTTTTTGGTAGACCATGGATGCATCTCGCCCCGCCAAATCGGTCCGGGGTGACGGAAAGGCGGCGCGTGACCTCCATAGACCCACCGTAAAACTCCTCTCTTTGCCGTGCGAGCGGGCCACCGGTACCCGATCTTTGACTTCAGTGGTCATCTTTAAATACCCTACACTATAATAAAGATTGTTATATTTTATAAGTAACAAACATTTAAACATAATAATTTATAAATTATGTATAATAAAATTAATAACGTAAAAAAACAAAAAATCTATTAGAACCATTTTCGACTTCTATGCGGACGAAGACGCGGACAAATGTTAGTAATTAATAAAATAATAAAAAGCCAAAAAATGAAAAAAGAGAAACAAAGGATCTAAAACCCAGCCCCGATTCCCTTGCATTAGACTACTTGATGTTTCAACTGAGCTATGGCACATCTTAATGACAGCGTCAAAATTTGCCTTCATATTTTAGTAGTTTTCAACCAATGAAAAATTATATTTTTATTGCCTGAAAATACAGACAAAACAATATTTTCTAGAAATGAAACCTAGCTAGATCGATTGATCGCCCCCCAAACCACCTACATGCTAAATTTCATAAAAATTGTTGGTGCCGTTTCCGAGATCCAGATTATATATATACATATATACAAGAATTGCTCGTTTAAAGATATAAGATTAATAAAATATGAAGACACAGACATTTAAAAACGCGGAAAAAATGGCAACTTCAAAATGTTTCTGCGTGTGTGTAGATTAATACTTTTCCAATAAAAAATAGTAATATCAGAATATTATGTTTTATTTTATATAGATAGTTTACATAATCTATTATATTTAAATTACTGAAATTTAGCATTTAATATGCTTAATTATATAAAATCCGATTACGAAATGAAAAATGATGTCGCAAGCGGGATTCGAACCCGCGCCTATTGGGATTCCGGCCCAATCGTGCTGCCACTACACTACCGCGACTAATTGTAGGACATGCAAATTTCATTTCGTGTTGTATTTACGTCTTAAGGTGACGGTGTGCTGTCTACCCGACAATGTTTACACATTGTTATAGGCTTAATACTTCAAACTTTACAGTTAGAATTGTATTAAACGATGACACAACCTTGTTATTTAAATTACTGAAATTTAGCATTTAATATGCTTAATTATATAAAATCCGATTACGAAATGAAAAATGATGTCGCAAGCGGGATTCGAACCCGCGCCTATTGGGATTCCGGCCCAATCGTGGTGCCACTACACTACCGCGACTAATTGTAGGACATGCAAATTTCATTTCGTGTTGTATTTACGTCTTAAGGTGACGGTGTGCTGTCTACCCGACAATGTTTACACATTGTTATAGGCTTAATACTTCAAACTTTACAGTTAGAATTGTGTTAAACGATGACACAACCTTGTTATTTAAATTACTGAAATTTAGCATTTAATATGCTTAATTATATAAAATCCGATTACGAAATGAAAAATGATGTCGCAAGCGGGATTCGAACCCGCGCCTATTGGGATTCCGGCCCAATCGTGCTGCCACTACACTACCGCGACTAATTGTAGGACATGCAAATTTCATTTCGTGTTGTATTTACGTCTTAAGGTGACGGTGTGCTGTCTACCCGACAATGTTTACACATTGTTATAGGCTTAATACTTCAAACTTTACAGTTAGAATTGTATTAAACGATGACACAACCTTGTTATTTAAATTACTGAAATTTAGCATTTAATATGCTTAATTATATAAAATCCGATTACGAAATGAAAAATGATGTCGCAAGCGGGATTCGAACCCGCGCCTATTGGGATTCCGGCCCAATCGTGGTGCCACTACACTACCGCGACTAATTGTAGGACATGCAAATTTCATTTCGTGTTGTATTTACGTCTTAAGGTGACGGTGTGCTGTCTACCCGACAATGTTTACACATTGTTATAGGCTTAATACTTCAAACTTTACAGTTAGAATTGTATTAAACGATGACACAACCTTGTTATTTAAATTACTGAAATTTAGCATTTAATATGCTTAATTATATAAAATCCGATTACGAAATGAAAAATGATGTCGCAAGCGGGATTCGAACCCGCGCCTATTGGGATTCCGGCCCAATCGTGCTGCCACTACACTACCGCGACTAATTGTAGGACATGCAAATTTCATTTCGTGTTGTAATTACGTCTTTGTACGTGTTACGTATTGTATTTACGATTGGGCCGGAATCCCAATAGGCGCGGGTTCGAATCCCACTTGCGACATCATTTTTCATTTCGTAATCGGATTTTATATAATTAAGCATATTAAATGCTAAATTTTAGTAATTTAAATAACAAGGTTGTGTCATCGTTTAATACAATTCTAACTGTAAAGTTTGAAGTATTAAGCCTATAACAATGTGTAAACATTGTCGGGTAGATAGCACACCGTCACCTTAAGACGTAAATACAACACGAAATGAAATGTGCATGTCCTACAATTAGTCGCGGTAGTGTAGTGGCAGCACGATTGGGCCGGAATCCCAATAGGCGCGGGTTCGAATCCCGCTTGCGACATCATTTTTCATTTCGTAATCGGATTTTATATAATCTATTATATTTTAATATGAAGTAATAAAATAATAAGTGTTAAGTTAAGAGAATAAAATGTCCAATAGGGTCAGCTGTTGATACTAGAATTCTATTTATCTATGGAAAACATAGTTTTTCCAATAAGTATCTTTATATTTTGCTAGACACGTACTTCAAGCCACCAAAAATACGCTAATAATTATATATTTACTCTTCAGTAAATAATTATAAGAAGTTTCTCGTAATCATTAATATTTTTTTATTTTAATTAATATATTTTAAACTCAAACCAACTCTCAAATGAGTGTGTTTTGGGACCCATGCTTGGATACCGAGAAACAGTGCACCGTTTCATTCAGATCATATAAGAAAAACCTAAACAACATGCTTTAACCAAACACTTTTGTATGCAATCATCTAAATTACTGGGTACTGCTTATCAAAGATAGACTTTACAGAATTATTAGGAGAAAGTAAAAGATTAACATATATTATTATTGTATTCATACGACTGTTGGAAATGAAATCTTCATAGCTTGCCTAAGGCGTATAAAGTTTTGTGTGAAATTACATCTGTATTAAGTGAAACGTTTAAATGAATATTTTGCTTCAAGGGTGCCGGCTTCTCATGTAAAGTCCAAGTTCCTTTGTGTCCTACTTAATAATTTACATGATTACAATTTAAGTTCAATTTACTCCTCTTTGTATGTATAGGAATGTTTTAGTCTTGTTGATAATTTGTGAAGTCATGAGCTACAGTTCAATTTGTGATTTTCAACCACTTTCATTTAAGTAAGTATCAATCGCGACGTCCTGGCAACACTGTTGGTTGTTGTCGGAGCATCGATGGAATTGATACTTGAAAGGGTAACCCACCGGCCACGAATGTCAAGGAAACGGTAGGTACCAGTAGTTGGTTCAATGACGATGGGGAGCGGACACGGTGAGTTATGGGGTCGCACGCCGCCCTTTCATCACCCCGGACGGAACGGGTGGTGTGTGTCCAGACTATAGCCAGCCCATAACAAAAGTAGGTATGCATCTATTCAGGTTATAAAACAAACGTAGAATAATATAGTTTGGAAAATCCAAAAATGCACGCTTCATAATTTTTATATTATTTATCCTTACCATTATTCTTTAATATTATTCAAACCTACTACTCTTTGCCTTTCCGAATGAACGAAAAGAATAAAAAAAAATGTAAACGAACCCAATTTTCATAAGGTACTTATATACTCGTACTCATATATATACACTAAAGACTAAGCAGTTTAGTTTTTTTATTAATTGCAATTAAACGATACAGAATTACCAAACCATTTTCGAAAGAAAACAGCGCGTTGCAATTATGAAGCTTTTAAAAAAAGAAATACTTCAATACATTAATTTTTACGGTCGTGAGAGTACCATATCCATACGTAGACCCGGACGTCCTCGAATATTTTTTTAATCAACTTTTGTCTTACTTTAAACAAAATAATTACTTTTTAAAAATATCAAATTCGTTTAAACGAATGTTTTTTCTTGATATATGTACGATAGTATTACCCTATAAGTGCAGTGTGAGAAAAATCCATTTATAGTTTTGAAAAGTTCTTGATATTCATATATCGAGAGTAGAGGATCATCTCAAAGCTTTGCTTATGAGGCGTGCAATAAATTATCATTATGAAGATTAGTTGATAGTTATGTTGCATAATTTGTGACACTACATATAGGCTTATAGCATAGGTACATCTACTTTCTTCGATGGATGGTGAGGGGTAGCACAACAGGTGGGTCGAGCAAACAGTACTTTTCTGTTGATCCGCTTAAGGGAAGCGTAAACCATAGCCTGTCAAAAAAGACTATATCTACGTAGACATCGAAGGTATGTAGTACTTTTAGGTGATCATGATGTCCCATTGTTTGATTTTATTGTTTAATTTTATATTACTTGATATCAAATCAAACTAAATTTATGGAGGTCTCCAATTATATCTTGGTCCTCTCGAGACCACGAATACTGTAACGTGCTCGAAACGTCAGGAAATTAAAAATCAAATAAAATCGCTAAAATCCCTTAAAAAAGTTTTATTTCAAATGATTTGCCCTTAAAAACGTTTTATTTGTTAAATTTTGCCTCTTCCAGATAACAGAAGTTAGCTTATTTTACCACACTGATCGGATACAATCCTACACGATGGTACAGATTCGATTATACATACATATGTCGCAGGTGTCAATACCGATCTACTGCACTGAGTATCCTGGATTCGATCCTTAGGCAGGTGATTTTTTTATGCTATTTCATATGATGGTCCATGAATGATTAATTGTGTGGTTATAAAGTACCCCACGAAGCTTGGCATTATTCGTTAGAACGGATTTGAAAAAAATGTTTGGTATATAGTTTTAAACCAATCTTATCTTCTCTTACAGGTATGTTATCAACTTACATTAACTTATCGAATCTTACCATATCTAATGTAAATAAAGTGGTGGTAACTATTAGTATTTTTACTCAATCATAACATTGAGATGAAAGATTTTAACAGTGTAATAATAATAAAAAAATGCGTGCGTACAAAGTACACATATAAGAAGTAAACAAACCAATTTTTAAATCCCGTTCACATACATCAACCAGTAGCGTATATTCTCTCTCTCTCTCTCTCCCCCTCTCTCTCCCTCTCTCTCCTCTCGTGTCGCGTTTCAACTGTAAAAATTTCACCCTCATGCGCGCAAAGAAGTTTCACTTCAAAATAAATATAGCGCGTAACGGAAAAATGTGACTTAGGAATAAAGATGGCGCCGTAACAGAAAGACGTTACAATAATATAATTTTTTTACAATAATATAAATGTTACTCCCATACGTCGATAAAAAACTATCACTTTAAAAACATTAAAAGATAACTCAATGGTTTTAATTTGACTATACGAGATACAGATAAAACATGTGACTACACACGTAGTCTACATCAATGAACACCAATAATTCTAGCGTTTAGAAAGCTGGTATTTCACATATATAATGTTAGTTCATTAATTTTAACTGAGCTTTTGATTGCAATGGATGCTATTTGAATACACTATATATGTTACTGGGAACAATGCATTCATTAATTAGCTGGGGTATACTGCATAATTCTCTTCAACGAGTTTTATTTAAGTTCGTTAGATGAAAACATTCAATGCTCTTCAGAAATTTAGCAAAAAAGAAAAGATTTTTAATTTTGATCATTTGTTAAATATTTCATCAATCATAATCTTGCACTTAATGAGATCTATTAATATATTTTTTTTATTTTTCTATTCGAAATAGATGTCTATGTAGTATTAGCCGCATAAAACATGTAACCAACAATTCTTTGTCTTTATAGTCATCATCATCATCATCATCACAGCCCATAAATGTCCCACTATTGGGCTCGGGCCTCCTCCGTAATGGGAGGGAAATTAACCTACTATACCGCGCTGGTCAGACGTGTTGGTATAGGGTTTTGTATCGAGTTTTCCTTCTCTCGCATAGATGTTATATGCGTTTTATATCCCTTAGTCGTCTCGTACGATCACCCACGGGTAAGCTATGGGGTGGTAAATAGTATTCTTACTCCGTCACCACACGGATAATATATATGTCTTTATAGTAAGGTGTTGAAAACAAATATTACGTCATCCACCTTTACTTTGTCGTGAAAACCTTACACATCTCAGAGGTCATTAGAAAACAAAAAACAAAAAGAAAAAGACAAGAAATCATTAGAAAAATGGTCAGCAGAATTCTACTGAGAAGCTTATAACAACAACTACGATAGTTAACCGTACTGCCAAGCGTCATGATTATATTCTAAATACAATTCTTTTCCTCTTCGTACGATCCTCCATTCCTCATTGTGGAAGTTAAGTTTTAAACAACTTGTAGTACAATACATCACTACCGTAAAGTATTTTTTGATATTACCTTCTCTTATAATTATATTTGTTTATATCAATTACTTTGTTATAACACAGGCAAAAAAAAAGTTATCTTGAACATAATATATTCATAATCTGGTCTCTTTCACTAGCATTTTCAACAGTGCGAGGAAAGTTGTTCTGTTATGCCATCCTGGTCAAAAAACGTTGCCTAAATAAAAACGTATGCTTTTATTTCGATCCTGCCTTTATAGTGATACTACAACTTATATTGATTAGTTTATGACATTTGTGGCAAACGTCGAGAAGGTGAATTGTGTTCCTATATTCCTATGCCGTTACCATATGAAAAAAAAACATAAGTATACTGTGTATTAATTATGCTGTATAAATTATTACCATAATACTGTAGGCAGTGCTTCAACAGTCGGCCTTTTAATATTTATTTATCCCAGAATCACAATTATCTAGACACAAATGGGCGGTAAAACAAATGAATGGGCGTATTATTACAACTTCGTGTAAACACCAGCAATTAAAGTCCCCGTTGCCCTGTTGTGCCAATAGCAATTGACTTACATTTATATTGCATACCCAATCTTTACGTTTCATAGCCACGATATTTTCTATTTTTTTTTTATTTCAATCAATTATTTAATTTATTTTAATCTAACACAGTATACTTTACAACTGTTAAAATATTATTGTTACTTTTATAAATAATCTATGAATAGAATAATTTACTAGCGTTAATTACATTTTAATTTATTATGAACGAAACGATTGTTATCTCACGAAAATGCTAATTACTTTATTGAATGAACTTGATTACCCGTTTAGTTCTTATAGAAAGGTTTTAAGTCATAAATAAAATTTCTTGTGTTTCTTTTTTTTTTGCTTAGAATAAAATTCAATTAAAATAAACTTCAATTCATATCTTTGTTATTGCATTTTATATGCTTTATTTATCTCCAATAATAACAGGAACTACGCCTACGTAGCTTAGTAGCATTCATAATATTGCTGAATTCTAAAAGCAGTATCTATACATGTCATTTCAATTATTCTTTGGTCTACTGTTATTATAGAGAACAAAAACGATAAATAAATGCTACAATAATCTAAAGAGAATTGGACTGAATATAATTTTTTTACGCAAGCGTTAGTAGAGGGCTCCTTTTATAAAGCAATAACGATATTCTAGAATAAAATCAGATGTCAGTATGATTTAGGGTTCGTATGTACTATACTGGTTACTTGTGGATATTTATGAAATGAAATTATAAAATACTAGCTTTTACCCGTGGCTTCGCTCGCGTTGAAGCCTCGAAATAAATATCAAAGATCATACATTCCAATAGAATCACGTTGATTCAGTATTTAAAAATACGCTCCGTAAACATTAATAATAATAAGTATATAGGCCCTTTCTAATACCTTGAAGACTATGTTTCATGATAATTGATTAAGTAGTTTTGGTGTGAAAGCGTAACAAACAAATTTACTTTCACATTTATAATATTAGTAGAGATTTGCCGAGAAACAGATTTCATACACCAAAATACACAAAGTAATAAAGTTAGTGAGTGGTTTAGAAAATGATTAGATTAAAATTTTGCATTATTTAAATTGAAAACGTAATTAATCCATTTACATAGAAATACCTTAGGATAGAAATTAACTAGAAAATGTACACAAAGAAATTTGCTTTGTCTAGCTTTTGAAATAAATCTATTTTACGGATTATATCGCCTTGTATTTAATTTTTAATTATCCGATATTTCGAAATTCAAATTTATGTTAGAATTCAACTTTTAAATTTCTAATAAGTATTATACTGTATATTCAATTACGTTACGTACGTTCGATATTTCGAAATTCAAATTTATGTTATAATTCAACTTTTAAATTTCTAATAAGTATTATACTGTATATTCAATTATGTATATACTTAATTATAAACTTTATTCAGCGTAAATAATAACAACAAAAGGAAAACTCGACACCAATTTCTATGTAAACCTATTCGGCTAGTGTGATATTCTAGTACATTTATTTATTTACTTGACTGAATACTCTCTTATTGTAAAAGAGGTTACGCTCTGTCGCCAATACGGTTTTTATTTGATGATGTCGTGCTTAAAGAAGTTTTGTTTCGTAAACCTCAATAATGTTACGGCAATTTCGATGAGGGTCTTAATAGACCATTTGAAAAGTTTCATTGTTTCAGTTACGTGCTGATAATGACTTGCATGTCTTATAAACTTCAATTACAAACCTTTACGCCGCAATTATGTAATAAACTCTAGCTTTTAAAGGTTTCATTCGTAATTTTTAGAGTGTAATATTGCTCGCATACGTCTGTATAAAATGTAATATTATTTACATAATCCATACACTCGCAACTGCTCTACAAAGAAAAATATTGTATGGTAAAATGAAATAGGGCAATCTGATTCTGATAGAAGCTTTATATTCCTTTGTATAGAATTAAATGTGTTTCCAGCTTCAATACATTAAACTTCGTACATATTGAACTGTCTTTTCATTCTACGGGTATTTGGCACCACAATTTGCATAGCACAGTTGTTGCTCATTTAATATATACATACATATCATCACGTCATATCCCTTGCAGGGTAGGCAGATAGAACAGAGTGCCAGAGAACTCTATCCTTGCATACTTCACTCGCTTCCTCAACATTCATAATTCTCTTCATACACGCTTCCGGTTTCGGAGACTCTTGACTCCACCTTCCTTCAGTATATGACCGATCTGGTCTAGGTAGGTGAGTCTCGGTCTCCCCCGGTACTTCCACTTTCGCATTGTAAACAAATGTATTTTAATTAAAATATATGAAATATTATTACGAAGATACGATAAATATTTTTCAGCTTATATTCACTCATCAGGTCATCTCAGTTTATATAGGATCCATAACTTTTGATATTTTTTTATATTTTTTTTATTGCTTTTGGTGGCAAACGAGTAAGCAGCACAGGTGTGCTGTACTATTAGGTGATGGTAAGTGTCACTACTGCCCATAGACCTTTGCAATACCAAGGGTATAGCTAGGCCGCTGCCCACCAATACAAAGAGCTTCCTTCATAATATTAGGAAAATTTACCTAATATCTGATTATTTGGTGTAGTGATTTATTTTGAGTTTTTCATCTCTTACTGTACTATTCTCTGCATTCTTTAGTCGTCTTTTACAGCATCTACGGGCAAGAAAGTAAGTGGTGAATTTTATTTTTATTCCCTCACCATACGGTGAAAAGCATAAGTTTTATAAGGAAATTTTTGATTTATCTCAATCAGTAGTTTTTGTGTGGAAATAAAAACATCTGATAAATATAAAGATTTGGTTAATTTATGTTAGGTTAGGTACGCGTAGATTTCTAGTTTATTTATTTTTTTAATTCAATTTATTATAAATATATCTACATCTTAGCTAGAATATATTTATTGTGCGATATCATTTACCATTTAGTGATGGAGTAAGAATACAATTCATCATCACTCTCTTGTCCGTTGATGTTTTAAAATACGATTCCATCCATCCATCCATCAGCCCGTAAACGTCCACTGTTGGACATAGGCCTCCCCACGAGAATGCCATCTATAACGGTCCTGTGCCACCTACATCCAACGGTTGCCTGCGACCTTGATGAGGTCATCAGTCCACCGAGTGGGGGGTCGTCCTACGCTGCGTCGTCCGATTCGTGTTCGCCACTCGAGAACCTTTTTTCCCCAACGGTTGTCGGTTCGTCGAGCGATGTGGCCTGCCCATTGCAAGTTCAACATGCTAATCCTTAGGGCTATGTCGGTTACATCCATTCTTCTACGGATTTCCGTATTTCGGATTTTATCACGTAGAGAAATACCGAGCATAGCCCTCTCCATAACACGCTGAGCGACTTTGAGCCTTTTTATGAGGCCGCCATTTAGAGACCACGTTTCTAAAATACGATTAAGGGATATTATATACAGATAACGTATTTGCAGTAATGGTAGGATCACGCTGTTGACAGTTTTCTGTCTACAGCCGCGGGTCGGTCCGTTCGGGGTAGTACCACACTCTCGCAGAAGATCAACTTCTGAGTAATGGCAACGTGCTATTGCGCTTCGTTCGGTAAGTGAGAGAGCCGGAAGCCCAACTGGGTGGGTTTGGGGTTTGTATTGGTAGGCAGCGGCTTAGCTATACTCTTGGCATTGCAAGGGTCCATGGGCGGCAGTGAAACTTGCCATCAGGTGTCCTGATTGCTCGTTTACCGCCATAAGCAATAAAAAAAAAAGAAAAATTCAACAGAAAACCCAATACCAATAAGTCAGACTGGTGTGGTATAGTACATCGGGAGATGGGAGGGATCTCATAGTAAAGGACTGATAACAGTTGGAAGTATTTGAACTGAGGGTATCGTAAATTGACAAAATATGATACTTATCAGTTTAAGTGAAATAAACATATCTATTGTGGTTAATAATATCATATGTAAAGTATCATGCTGTATAGTAGCGGCTTTGAATACTACCAACCCTTACTTTGCTCTTGGATATCGTAAAAGACTACTAAGAGCCTTATAACGACCTAGGCCAACTCCATCTGAAACCGTCAACAATTACGTTCCCAAGGAGGGTTGACATCTGGCAGGTGGCCGGTCATAAAACTATTGCCAATAACTTTTACAATATGTACTATGAAAGAAGAGTACATTTTGTATCAACCCCAAGTAATTGGGATAACAGTAGGAGAATGATGATGATGTAAATTATCATATTGTGGGTATATATTTAAAGTAAATGCTCTAAATGTACTAGTTGCGAGTATTATTGAATAATAAGAAATTTGAAATAATAAAATTTTATTGTTTAATTAACTAAACACAGTAGGAAAGTTTTTCTTAAAACCAGAGTTATTTTTAGAACATTTTACCTGTAAATTCAAACAGTTCTTCTCAAAAATAAATTCGATTTATACAATTTTATCTGTATTCGTCAATTTATTCAAGTTCAAACTTTAATATTTATCTTTTATCCACTCCTACACATTTTCTAAATACAATTAAAACTTTTATAGAACTTATAACCATAGTTATCTATCCAAATAACCTTTAAGTGGAGACGGATTAAGAATGTAAGTATCCATTCCTTACTTTCCTATGTGATTAATCGAAATTGGCTTTCTTTTACTTATTTTTAAATTTAAATAATTACCTGTGTGTTAAGAATTCAATGTCTCACCACCCGTTTTCCCTTGGGATTTGTTTTTTTTTATTGCTTATGGTAGCAAACGAGTAAGCAGCATACCTGATGGCAAGTGTAAGCCCATCGACTTTTACAATTCCAGCAGTATAGCGAAGATGCTGCCCACCAACCAAAAGATGAGCTGCCGGCTCTCTCGCTCAGTAAATGAAGCGCAACTGTACATTACCATTGCTCAGACGTGGATTTTTCACGAGAGTGTGGTACTACCCCGGATGGACCGGTAGTTGGCTGTAGACAGAAATTGTCAACAGCGTGGCCATTACTGTTCTCGACAATTTATAACTTTATGAGTTTTGAAAAGAGGAATATGAAGGCAACTGAAATTATTTTTATTCTATATTCCTCGAGCTAAACCTTCGGTAGAAGCTAGAACTTAATAACTGACTTATTAATGAACTATATAAGTAAGGAACACAATTTTGAAGAAAATATACAAGATTACACTTGTTGATTAGAATAAAAATCCTTTATGTCTTCACATTGGTTCATTTTTCTTTTCTGAAAATATTGTAACATTTTCTCACAGTAAGCTTCAATTTAAATTTTCTACTCTGTACCCGTTATACTCCATTCCACTTAGATTCAATCTCGACCCAAAGACTGTAACAGTCTCGGGTGTCTTAATACTTGTTAAACAAAGGACCTTAACCGCGATATTGTAGAAATTCGATAGAGTTGAATGATTTTAGAATCCCTAAGTACTTTAACAATATCAAAGTTTCTACTTGACTTATTGAGAGCACAGTATAATATCAACAAGAATATATAATGTAAAACTAAGTAATGAATTAGAACACACATGTACATTAGGTATTCTGAAATAGGTCATTAGTGTTAATTATTGCAAATTGTTCTTGTGCCTGTAAATATATTCTCGGCCTGGTGTTGGGTTATGAATATAATGTATCATTACACCTTACTTTTCAGTAGGAGTCGTAAAATCAGCTAAAGAATCACCATTTTTTTTTTTTTTTTTTTTATTTTTTTATTGGTGGGCTATGGGTGCGTCTCGCCCCGCCGAATCGGTCCGGGGTGACGGAAAAGGCAGCGCGTGACCCCATAGACCCACCGTAAAACCTTCTCTCTTCGCCGTGCGAGCGGACCACCGGTACTCGATTTTAACTTCGGTGGCCAGCTAAAGCATCACCATGAGGTGAGGTAAAGCTGATAATACGAACTGTGTTTGGTTTTGACTGTCAGCGGGCTGATATATGATATGTAACGGGTTGCACTGGATGGAATAGAAGTATTTATTGACTTATTAGTGATTCTTTGGCAGTCTTTGGTGACAGTAGAGTAGCGTAGGTACCTTTTGTTACACATATCATCGTGCTTCTTCACTTAAAATTAGCACTTGGGTGCTAGGCTTACTAAATAGGTTAGACCTTTGCTTTCGACCTTATTGTGGGTAGCAAATTAGTCTCGGTTATTCCACTAACTAGTTACTGATAACAAGATCTGATGCCACCATTCACAATTGCGCCTTATATCAAAAAAACTATGACTTCTATTTTCCGCCATTATTTATTTCTATTTTCATATTTTTATTTTACGACAACATGACTGATACGGCAACGTGGTTCCTAAAAGTAGGCTTTGTAAAGAAGCTTAAAGCCGCTTACTGTGGTATGGAGCGGACTCGGGATTTCTCTGCGAAATAAGATCCGAAATACGGAAATTTGTAGAACAACAGATATAGACAACATACCACAAATAATTAACACACTGAAGTAGCATCGGGCAGGTCACTTCACTCGTCGAGCTGATAATCGTTGAAGAAGAAAGTTTCTCAGGTGGCGACCGCGAATCGGACGACGCAGTGTAGGACGCCTCTCCACCGGATGGACTCACGACCTGATGAAAGTTGTTGGGGGTCATTGTATGCGAGCGGCACAGAAACCGCACTATGAGAGAGCGCGAAATATCAGAGAGTCATACGTCCAGCAGTGGACGACAAATAGCTGAAGTGATGAGATGATTTTAAATAATTATTCTAGTGAAGATTTATATACTGACAGAAGATTATTAGCTTTTTTCTCTCAGCCTATATACAAATTGCTCTGGGTACAAGCGTCTCCAGAATGGAAAGAAAGTCACTTTAATAGATTACACTTTTATATACAGGTTGATATATGATTTCTATTAAGTATTCCGTCTCTAGTAGTATTGTTTTTTATTATATCCTTGAGGTAATAAACGTATACGTCATCACAGAGACCGATTTTTATTATGTATGAAGTTTACTTAACATATGAAATACACGAATCGCAAAATAAAATTCATAAATTTTGACCACAGCGCCACGCCGTGGATCCACAAGTAAATCTAAATTATCCAAGGATTCACTCAAACAAATAAAATAGGATAGAACTTCAATCATGAACACACGTACAAAACAATTATTTAAATACATTTTACTAGATTCTGCCTGCGACTACGTCCGCGTAGAATAGTTAGTTTGGGCTAACACTAACTTTTACTCGCGACTTCAATTAGGTAGAACGTGGATTTTTTTTCAAAAATTGCGATATCTCCTAAGATGTTCATTGAAATAAAATGATGTAAAGGGCAATTTTGTTTTAAATTAAATATGAATGACATTTTTATTTAGATAAAGATTAATATCATATTTATAAAAATACCTTCGCAAAATCGCATTATTTTAGAATAAATTTGGTTAGCCAAGCCAACCTTTAGAGATAAACATATGCTGTTGCGGACTTTTTTTTTTAGAACTTTAAAAGAGGAATATTTTTTACGAAACTTTAACTGTTTACGCAGCACACGCAGCGAAAGCTCTCAAAAGGTAAATAAAACACCCGATTTTGTAACATTTGTGTTCTGTTCCTATTGATCTTAGTATGATGTTAAATAGCCTAGAGCCTTCCTCGATAAATAGGCTATCTAACACTGATAGAATTTTTAAATCGGACCAGTAGGACCTGAGATTAGCGCGTTCAAACAAACAAACAAACAAATAAAGAAACTCTTTAGGTTTATAATATTAGTACAGAATAATTTAATGATTTCAATGTCATAGAGACATATAAATATCATTCAGAATAGCTAGTAGTTTCTCAGTAGTAGATATTCAGTCGTAATATAATTAAATTGTTGTCTTTTTAAAAGTATATTTAGTAACCTTCACTATTTGCCCGGCATAACTTCGTACAGTTGATAAGAATAAAAAATGTGTCAACATTACTCGTGACCTGGTTCGTCGTCGATGCGTGGTGAGGTTCAGGTGTGTCCTTGCGTTTCATGCAGCCCTAGGCGAGACCGCAGTTGGTCGGACCAAAGATTAGTCCGTCAACCGCAGTGAAGCTGAGCGTGTGAGACCCATGTCCTGACATTTTGTTGCCGGGTCATCGCAACAATAAATTACGAATTATATCGCGTTTGTATTTGATTTTTAATTCCACGACGTTTCGAGCACTTTACAGCGTTGGCACGGCTGATGAACGCTGTAAAATATTTGAAACGTCTGGCAATTAAATACCAAACACAAACGTAATAGAATCCTTAAAAAAAACCAATTTATTTCAAATGTGTAATACTCGCGAAAATAACAAAAATCCTTATAACAATAAATTATTTAAGGTAATATTAAACAATATTACTTTAATTAATTTATTGTTATAAAGTGGAAGGATGTAGGTACCGGGGGAGACCGAGACTAACCTCTCTAGAGCAGATTGGTCACGTACTGAAGGAAGGTGGAGTCAAGAGTCTCCGAAATCAGAGAGCGTGTATGAAGAGAATTATGAATGTTGAGGAAGCGAGTGAAGTATGCAAGGATAGAGTTCTCTGGAAATCTGTTCTCTCTGCCTATCCTGCAAGGTATATGGCGTGATGTATGCATATTAAACAATAAAATATTTTCCGTGTGGTGACAGAGTAAGAATACAAATCACTACCTCTCTTGCCCGTGGGTATCGGACAAGACAACTAAGTGTTTTGATATGCATATAACTTCTATGTAAGAGAAGGAAAACTCGAAATTAAACTTTTTACTAATTCGTCTGATCAGCTTGGCTCGATCGATTGCCCTATTATCATAGAGGAGGCTAGAGACTAGCAAGGGGCGTATATGAGCTGAGATGCTTTTAGAACTACCTTGAATTATTGTTCATTTTATTCCAATACACAGATGATATACAATTGACTGCACAGATGGCGTAGTGGTTAAGATACCGACCTTCCGTGCCAGTGCCGTGCGTTCGATTCCCACGCAGGACATTACTTTGTGTAATCCACAAAGTGTTGTTCTGAGTCTGGGTGTAATTTGTCTGCGTTAATTGCATGTTTGTAAAGTCCCCCGTAACACAAGGTTTATTTCCTTAGTGCAGGGTGGTGTCTTTTAAAAAAAAAAAAAAAAAAATAGTCATATGCAAGTTATCCTAAACATTATTGTAAGTAAATAAGTACGTTATGTACTCACTTTACTCTCACTATTTAGTAATAATTGTCATACTTACAATAAAAGAGAAGGAAAACTTGAAATAAAACCCTATACCAACACGTCTGACCAGCGTGGTGTATTAGGTCAATTTCCCTCCTAGTATGGAGGAGGCTCGAGCCCAGTAGTGGGATTTATATGAGTTGAGATAATTATGACTTACAATGCTCTTATATACCATCATCATTCTCCTACTCCTATCCCAATTACTTGGGGTCGATACAATATGTATTCTTCTTTCATAGTACATAATGTAAAAGTTATTGGCAATAGTTTTATGACCGGCCGCCTGCCAGACGTCAACCCTCCTTGGGAATGTAATTGTTGACCCAATGCAATCAGATGGAGTTGGCCCTGGTCGTTAGAAGCTCTTAGTCATCTTTTACGACATTCACAAATGCTCTTATATACCATACGTGGCTTAAAATTTAAGTGTCGATTCCCTCCACGCATCAATTAATCAACATCCACTATTAGCTATAGGTCTCCCTACGAAGGACGGATTATGGCATATATACCGCACTTGATAAGCGGGTTGATAATTGACTTTGCTAATAGACTTCTAAAAGAACGTTGCTACTGCCCTCAGTAGTCCGTAAATCGGTTTTTGCCGTTTTATCAGACCTTAGCACCGTGAAGATAATCATCGCAGAAGTTATATTTTTTACGAAATTGTTTACTAATCATATGCGTGTGATGACGGAGTAAAAATACAATTTACTACCTCATATCTTATTCGCAGGTGATCGTAAGAGGTCGTCTCTCTAAGGGTTATAAAACGCATATAACATCTATGCAAGAAGAAAAACTCGAAACGGCTGGGGCCCAACGGTGGGACGCATATGGGCTGAGATGATGAATTGACTTTGCTAATAGACTTCTAAAAGAACGTTGTTGCATATGCCCTCAATGGTTCGTAAAGCGGTTTTTGCCATTTTATCAGAACCTAACACCGTGGCGATAATCGTCGCAGAAGTCATATTCATTACGAAATGATTTACTATTTCCTTTACCTGAAATGCTAAAGTTTAATTTGTAATTTATTTTCAACTTGCAATAATAACGCAAATAACTATAGCGCTTGCTGGAATTTTAACTTCGAATTTCACTGAAAATACCGATATCACTGTCTCGTGTTCTTTCCCGAGGGTACCATGAAAGTCAGCTATCTAAGGAAATAAATCGGTTATATTCAATCGTTACAAGAGCAGGTAGCTGACAACTTAAAGTTATCTATAAAATAGATTTATCGTAGAGTACCTACTATAAAATTGATTTGATATAAATATTGATAAAATATATTCAGTATAAATATTGGATTAGACTAAAATTCTATTAGTGGTATTCAATGCTGTTGGTAATATATATCTATTATGTATTGATATAGGTTGATTATTTTCAATGTGGTGACGGAGTAAGAATACAATTCACCACGATCTTGGCCGTAAATTTTTCATTTTATTGTTTTTGGTGGCAAACGAGCAAGCAGCACACCTGATGGTAAGTGTTACTGCCACCCATAGACCTTTACATAACCAGGGGTATAGCTAGGCCACTGCCTACCAATACATATCCCAAACCCACCCAGTTGGGCTTCCGGCTCTCTCGCTCACCGAACGAAGCACAACAGCATATTGCTATTGCTCAGACGTCGATCTTCTGCGAGAGTGTGGTACTACCCCCGACGGACCGACCCCGCGGGTCGGTCCGTCGGGGACCATGCTGTAGACAGAAAACTGTCAACAGCATGGTCCTACCACTTCTGATAGATAATTGTAAAGGGATGACTAAGGGAAATAAAACGCATATAACATGTATGCAAGAGATGGAAAACTCAAAACAAAACCCTATACCAACACTTCTGACCAGCGTGGTATAGTGTGCTCCCATTGTGGAAGAGGCCCGAGCCCCACAGTGGGTCGTATTTGGGCTGAGATGATGATGATGAATTGCTCAGTAGTAATAATCTGCAATGGTGTCCAATATCCGTCATTTTTTTTTACACGATATTAACTACATGTGACTTAAATGTAATGAACTCGATGAGTTTGAATTTTCGGCATTTTAAGGAAATATAATAGTAGATCAATTTCCCTTCCATTATAGAAAAGCCTTGAGACTAACAGTGGGATATATATTAGCTGAAATGATAATGCGTTTGACTAGACTAACGTTTTTCTATCTGAAGGTAAAAAATATAATAGTAATAAATATATAAATCAGCATTACTGTTATACCCCAATATTGTTTTAAAAATGCTTTCTTTATAAAATGTCTTAAGCTAAATCTATTTCTAAAATATAATTCAGAACCGAAAGAGTTATCGGGCTTTTATAAATAATTAAGCATATTAAATGCTAAATTTCAGTAATTTGAATAACAAGGTTGTGTCATCGTTTAATACAATTCTAACTGCAAAGTTTGAAGTATTAAGCCTACAATGTGTAAACATTGTCGGGTAAATGGCGCACGTCACCTTAAAGACGTAAATACGATAAGAAGCGAGATTTGCATGTCCTACAATAGTTCACGGTGGTGTAAGTGGCAGCACGATTGGGCCGGACTCCCAATAGGTGCGGGTTCGAACCCCGCTTGTGATACATATTCACGAAAAGGATTTAATAAAGTTTAATATACTGTACGCTTTTATAAAAAGTAGGAATGTGTCTAAAAAAGCAAGCCTGGCTGTACATAGAGGAGTATTAGTGCCCACTCTCACATATGGCAGTGAAAGTTGGATTTGCCAGGTAAGACATGAACGTAAAATAAATGCTGTAGAGATGAGAGCTCTTCGTTAGTATGTGTGGTGTAATTCTGAAAGATAATATTAGGAATAGTGTTATAAAAGAGCGCTGTGGTGTGAATGAAGATGTAACGACAAAGATAAAAAAAAAGAATATATTGTTATGGTTTGGACACGTGTAAAGAATGTGTGAAGAAATGTTGTCTAAGCAAGTATACAAAGCGAGTATGAGTGGACGATTATAAGGAGAAAAACACGTCGTAATTTTCTGGACCAAATTGAAGATGTGTTGGCGGAAGGTCAGACTAAGAGTACGCGTAATCGTAGAGCATGCATGAGGACTGTGATGAGTGTAAATGAAGCGATGGATGTAGGTCAGGATCGTCGTTTATGGCAATCTGTAGTCTCTGCCTATCTCTCTGAGAAACAGGCGTGAGGCTATGTATGTATGTATGTAATATAAAACTAAAGTAATCACAAAATCGAATACATTTTAAATATGTTTGACAGATTATAAAGCTTGGCTTTACTACTATATTAAGTAAATTAATTTTCAATTTTATAATAAAATATATTTCACGAGAATACCACGAATATTTTAACGCCCTACCGATGAGCTTTTACACTTTTTATAATCCTATGTATCAGTTCAGTTCATTGATCTAGAGAGAGTTTTCAAAGGAACAGAATAACCTTAAAAAATTAAGAAAAAGAAAGTTGTTTGACAAAATTTTAATTGAATTTTTTGTTACAGGACCGCGGATAAACGAGGCAGGCGAGTTATAAGACACCTAAAATATTATAGGTAAGTGGTTTTAATTTCGCTGCCAGAATTTAAGAGAGATTTAGTGAAGAATTTTATGATCATAAGCTTTTAAAAAAACGAAGGATGCCTATATATTTTAATGTAATAGATTTTTGACAAAATATCCATTTCTTATATAGATCAAGTCTGCATACCGGCAGATGCAAGAGAAGTAAATATATTCATATCTCGCCATACAATTTTAAACCATGTAAATGTATGGTAGAAGGGTGGGTTTTCTACTAAGGGCGTGTCTATTTTCGTTACCTGGACAGAATTCTCAACTTGGAGTTTGCTCTTTAGAATTTGCTTTGCTAACCTAATCCAAAACACTCTTTGGATTATCATTTTTATTTTTATTTGCGGTGGACCATGGACGTGGTCGCGCTCCGTCAAATCGGTCCGGGGCGACGAAAGGAGCGGCGCGCAACCCCATAGACCCATCCTGCAAACACCTCTCTTCGCCGTATGAGTGGGCCACCGGTACCCGATCTTTGTCTTCGGCGGCCTCTTTGGATCGAGCTAGGAATTGAACCTATGCCATCACCATTGTTCCACATATATAATATTTATATTCTTATAAACCAATGAGATAGGAATACTAAGCAGATATATATAACTCACGAAATTAGTTCATAAATAAAAAATATATGAATGAAAAATTGTATACAGCTGTTCAACAAACTCATTGTAAGGCACAAAATGAAAATTTGTGCGGCAAGATAATGCGAAATAATTTTGTAAATAATAATGATGAATATTCAACGGCACTCACATTAAGGCAAATTGGGATGCGGCACCGGCACTGATTCTGATATACATATTTTTTTTATTACGGCCTGCGTTAAGTATAGCGGTAGCTACTATATACTCCTCATTATTACCGTAAATATAAATTCATTTTTCTTTTCTATAAATAGTGCTGTGAATTTAATAAATTAAAATATTTATATTGCTTTCGTAATAATACTTCTAGGATGCTTGACTGGAAATTTTCAATAATGGGAAATATTAAACTAGTTTGTCAGGATTAATATTGAATCATGTGAATGGACCGGAGACTAGTCCGGTCGAAGTGAGGCCACCGCGTGAGGACAGCTTTCGCCGTCGGAGCATCGACTCGAGAGGAACCCGCGAGGGTAGACTGCCGGGCGGGCCGTCGAAGACAAAGATCGGGTACCGGTGAGATCGGGTACCGGTGGCCCGCTCGTATGGCGGAGAGAGACACTTTGCAGGGTGGGTCTATGGGGTCGCGCGCCGCTTCTTCCGTCGCCCCGGACTGAATTGGCGGGGCATGACCACAGCATAGTCCACTGCAAACAGGATTAATATAGAACATGTAGGACACAGGCCATACACGCTTAGTGATATAGCTATTAATTAACGTACTATTAATTACTACACTGCCCAAAATAAAAAATATTCGAAACACGTATCACATAAATAATTTAATTATTTTGCCAACTGCACAGATGGCGTAGTGGCTAAAATATTGACCGACCGTGCTAGTGTCATGGGTTCGACTCCCACCTAGGACAATACTTTGTGATCACCGAAGACAAAGACTGAGTTCCGGTGGCTCGTTCTCTCAGCAATCAGAGGCGCCTTGAAGGACGGGTCTAAGGGGTCGCGTGCCGCTTCTTCTGTCGCCGTGGACGTATTTAGCGGAGTGTGGCAAAACTATAGCCTACCGCAAAAAAAAAAAAAAATATTATGGCAGCAGATTGGTAGGTTTTTGATTTTTAGATTCGTCACAAAACGAGTAAAGGAAAGATATATTCAAATATGCTTAAATTAAAATATAAACCGATTCCTGCAAACAATGTTTTCGTAAATAAATTGAAACACACGTAAGGCTAAAATTTTACTTAACAACATTCTTATTATAATGCATGTTCTTTTGTATAGACAACAGGAAAGACAGCCCAAAAGCCTCGTTCACAAAAGGCTTAGTAAAATAGACTAAAAACGATTAATCATGACCGTATTAGTTACGTTAATTTAACGTAGGCGTACGTGTATGTATATAAAGTGAGTATCTGAAAATCCAAAGTACATTAGACCTAGAATCATTAATTCTCTTTGATGCGATTATGTAACGATCAGACAAAAAGAAATCGTATTGGGATCAACTTTATAGTTTAACAAAAGTGAAAAGCTCCATCTAGGGATGGATGATTGTAACAAATTCATGAATTCAACTTATGCTGTTGTATTTTTATATTTTTACATACATACATATCATCACGCCATATCCCTTGCAGGGTAGGCAGAGAGAACAGAGTGCCAGAGAACTCTATCTTTGCATACTTCACTCGCTTCCTCAACATTCATAATTCTCTTCATACACGCTCGCCGGTTTCGGAGACTCTTGACTCCACCTTCCTTCAGTACATGACCGATCTGGTCTAGGTAGGTTAGTCTCGGTCTTCCCCGGTACCTACATCCTTCTACTTTCGCATTGTATATCTTCTTAACCAGACGTTCGTTCGGCATTCTTTCCACATGTCCGAACCATCGGAGCATTCCCTTTCGCATCTTTACACCAATGCTCTCTTTTCTTTCATACCTACTCGCTCTCTTATATTTGCTATGTACGTAAGTACCTAAGTACTATTCAAAATCTTACACAACAGTATAAGATACAGAGTTATCATCATCTAGTCATTCGGCTCATATACATCCCGCTACTAGGCTCATACTTTCTCTAAAATGGGAGAGAAATTAATCTACTATACCACGCTAGTCGGACAGAATTTATTTGGTTTTCCATCTCATATATAGATGTTATCTGTATATTATATCCCTTACTCGCCTTTTATGATATCCACAGACAAGAAGGAGGCAAGCAAGAGCGTGGTGAATTGTATTCTTCTTTGGTACTATACGGACAACTTATATAGAAATATAAACATTTAGCTATTTATGTAAATAAGAATAAATAGAGGGACCGTACGAATAATTCGCACTATTAATAAGGGACCATAAAAGATTATTTAGGTATATAACTGGAACCTGGAAACGATATACATTTCATTAAAAATTATTTAAATTTATATATATATATATATATATATATATATACATATATATAACAATAAATATAGGTCGTTTAAAATTGATTCAGGTGAAAAAATTAACTGCAATTTTTAATGAAAATATTAAGGATAACTATATTTCTTCGTTAGAGGGAAGATATTCCTCAAAATAGCCTATTAAATTTTAATATTAATGTATGGGGTATGCAGATATGGGTATGCAGAAAAGCATGAAAGTAAAACTAATACGGTCAAATCTCGATTATGATGAGAAATGCGATCTCTATGGAAAATCTGTGGAGCTAGGCTGACCCACCGCATTCGCAACGACGACGTAAGAGAGCGAGTAGGTATGAAAGAGAGTATTGGTGTAAAGATGCGAAAGGAAATGCTCCGATGGTTCAGACATGTAGAAAGAATGCCAAACGCACGTCTGGTTAAGAAGATATACAGTGCGAAAGTGGAAGGATGTAGGTACTAGGGGAGACCGAGACTTACCTACCTAGACCAGATTGGTCACGTACTGAAGGAAGGTGGAGTCAAGAGTCTCCGAAACCGGCGAGCGTGTATGAAGAGAATTGTGAATGTTGAGGAAGCGAGTGAAGTATGCAAGGATAGAGTTCTCTGGCTCTCTGTTCTCTCTGCCTACCCTGCAAGGGATATGGCGTGATGATATGTATGTATGTAATATTAATGTATTATAAGATATCTTTCATAATTGAAAACAAACATTTTTGTAACCATACGGTTAATTATATATATTTATTTATACAGATAAGCGAAATGCTACCTGCTCAGTGCTTCATCACGAGATCTCTCTGAATATAAAAAAAAGACTTTTGTGAATTTCACTTATAAAGAAGGAAAATGAAGGATGACCGATAGGTTACAAAAGCTTTTCTTTTCTAAATTAAAAAGCGTGGGTGTTTTTTTTATAAAAGTAGATGATTGGAAATAAATGTACACGTGTTTCTTGTGACAATTGTGCCATTGAGAAGATAAAATTCTATTTACAGTTATATTCGGCAACAACATGTTTTTTATATCTTAACAATTATTTGGTTACTGCATTATGAGGGCACAACTTTTGAGAACTAATATGTTCTTTAAATATGTATATCTTACTTATTAAATATTTACATACATACACATATTTATCATCACGCCATATCCCTTGCAGGGTAGGCAGAGAGAACAGAGTGCCAGAGAACTCTATCCTTGCATACTTCACTTGCTTCTTCAACATTCATAATTCTCTTCATACACGTTCGCCGGTTTCGGAGACTCTTGACTCCACCTTCCTTCAGTACGTAACCAATCTGGTCTAGGTAGATTAGTCTCGATCTCTCCCGGTACCTACATCCTTACACTTTCGCATTGTATATCTTCTAAATTAAATATTGAAATTACATTAAATATTTAAATATGCATATCTTGATGGGTATATCTCAACGAACCGACAACCGTTGTGGAAGAAAGGTTCTCGAGGGGCTGACCACGAATCGGACGACGCAGCGTAGGACGACCCCCCACTCGGTGGACTGATGACATTATTAAGGTCGCAGGAAACCGTTAGATGCAAGTGGCACAGGACCGTTGCAAATAGCATTCTGCTGGGGAGGCCTATGTCCAACAGTGGACGTTTACGGGCTGATGGATGTATGGATGGATCTTGGTGGGTGATCGTACGAGATGACAAAGAGATATAAAACGCATATAACATCTATGCAATAAAAAGAAAACTTGAAACAAAAGCATATATCAACACGTCTGACTAGCGTGGTATAGTAGGTCAATTTCTCCTCCATTATGGAGGAGACTCGATCCCAACAGTGGGACATATGTGAGCTGAGATGTAAATGATGATGTAAATATGTAAATTGTAAACTTAAATTATATTAAACGTAGAAGTCTAAATTAAATAGAACTTGGATACCCTTTACATGCTCTTATAGGTTAAAAAGTAACGGTAACAATCTTATTTATCCCCTTTATCCGTGTAACAAGTGGTCGATGTATTGAGTCCTCTTCGTTCTCATAAATCACGATAAGCCGGCGAATGTACTGAGATCTGACGGTTGTTACGTATTTTCGAAGGGAATAGATAAGATCCATATGATCCCTCGTCATTAAAACTAGGATCAATCGTACTGACGTAGTTTTTCGAGTAATAGCACTTTATAAAGGTATTGTAGATATTTCTTTTTGATACTGTTAAAGGACTAAATTAAATTTAATGGATTCCAGATATTCGTAATCAAGATTTGGCAATCAAAATTTGTGTCCAGGTATTATTATGTATGCAATTCATATTTGTTATAATAATTGATTCATATTTACATTACTGATTTTACAAAATTCAGTTCCCAAATGGAATTTCGTAGGTGTTAACCCAAAAAATCTACATTTACAAATACCACCCCTATACATTTGGAAATTGGTGTGGTTTTTTTCTGCCCAGTAAAGGGCAGATGAAGTAGGATTTTAAGAAATTATTTCTCTGATTCTATGTTGCGAAAGTAAACAACACAACTAAACTGACGTAAAACTTATATATATATATATATATATATATATATATATATATATATATATATATATATATATATATATATATATATATATATATATATATATATATGTGTGTTTTATATATATATATATATACACACATACCATACACTATTAAATATAACTTGTGAAATATGGATATTATATTCAAAAGCACCCAATTTTTCTAGATCTTTCTAGTAGATTTATAGATACTTACCGTGTTAACATTTGCAATCTGTGGTATTAGAAAAAGTTCATGTTTTATTTAATAAAGTAGATAATGACTTTGCTAGATATTACATTATAGCCTATTAAGTAAACCGGTAATAAAGGTTCAGTGTTATTTGATATTGGATGCGCAAAATGTTGGTCGATCTGCCCTTTTTGCAATAATATTGAATGGCGTCATCGAACTGTGAAGGTTCGATAACACAAGATTTTACCTTTAGCTCCCTTACGCTGTATTACATTCCATTATAAGGTTATGGTTCATCTGTATTTATTGAAGGCTGTACGACCCTTATATTTTCATTCGTTCAATGGTTTAATATAAGATTATCTGTCTCATATTTTCTATCTGCAAATTCATTATCATTCTCCTACTCTTATCCCAATTACTTGGTATCGATACAATATGTACTCGTCTTTCATAGTACGTATTGTAAAAGGTATTAGCAATAGTTTTATGACCGGTCGCCTGCCAGACGTCAACCCTCCTTTTTTTTTTACGGTGGACTATGGATGCGTTTCGCCACGCCAAATCGGTCTGGAGTGACGGAAGAGGCGGCGCGTGACCCCATAGACCCACCGTGCAACTCTTCTCTTCGCCGTGCGAGTAGGCCACCGGTACCCGATCTTTGTCATCGGTGACAGATGTCAACCCTCCTTGGGAATGTAATTGTTGATCAAACGGCATCAGATGGAGTTGGCCCAGGTCGTTATAAGGCTCTTAGTCGTCTTTTACGACATCCACGAGCATAGTTAGGGTTGGTAGTATTCGTAGCCGCTACCACACAGCTTGCTATCTGCAAATTATGATGATTAATTTTATATTTCAACTTAAAACTTGATTTATTGAAAGGTTCTTTGACAATTCAATGATTGTACTACAAACAGTTTAAACGAAGTTTAAATTTTCATTTTATATAAAGGAACTCTCAAAAATTCTGAAGACTTTTTTGGCGAATATGTCGAGTTTCTACTTTAGTGGTATTGTACATCTTTGTATTATATTCATAGTGAATGTATATTATCTCTTATCTTTATATCCAAAGCTCATTATTAGGCTGAATGATGCATTTGAGTCTAACAGAAGAAGTTTTCCGTGTGGTGACGGAGTAAGAATACAATTCACCACCCCCTATCTTACCTGTGGGTGATCGTAAGAGACGACTAAGGGAAATAAAACGCATATAACATCTATGGAAGAGAGAAAGAAACCTCAAAACAAAACTCTATACGAACACGTCTGACCAGCGTGGTATAGTAGGTCAATTTCCCTCCCATTATGGAGGAGGCTCGAGCCCAACAGTGAAAGTGATGAGTGAAACAAACATGAACAATGATGAGTGGAAGTCAATGGCTGGTGAATAGACAAATTGATAGATGTCTGAAATCATAAAGGATTTGATCCCCATTTTATGTAAGTTTAAAATCTCTTATAATCTATAGGTACATATAAATAAAATGGAGCTGTCTGTTTGTAATTACAAATTAACAGCTATTCACTAAATGCATAGGTATGAATGTATATGCGATACTTATATACATTAAAAATCAATTTTATAATTTTTCTCTGTCAGTCTTTATACTCCGGCTAATCTCTGAAACGGCTAGACCGATTTTAACGGGACTTTCACTACAGGTAGCTGATGTTATAAGGAGTAACTTAATAATGCTTGCTTTAGAAACTGCTCCGCAATAACAAAATTAAAATAATTGAAAGACGTTAACTGACATCGAGTGCACGGACATAAGCTAACTTTTTATCAATAAACCGAGCGGCTGAAAGTTAGTACATTATATTCTATTGAGAAGTAAATTTAATAACTGCTCAACGAAAAACTTTTTTATTTGAATCAGAATAACAATAACAGGCGTTTACGCAATTTAAGTAAAATTAATACGGTCGAAATGCGATCTCTACGGCAAATCTGTGGAGTTAGGCTGACTGATCGCATTCGTAACGACGACGTAAGAGAGCGAGAAGGTATGAAAGAGAATATTGGTGTAAAGATGCGAAAGGGATTGCTCCGATGGCTCGGACATGTGGAAAGAATGCCGAACGAACGTCTGGTTAAGAAGATATACAATGCGAAAGTGGAAGGATGTAGGTACCGGGGGAGACCGAGACTAACTTACCTAGACCAGATTGGTCAGTTGGTCACATACTGAAGGAATGTGAAGTCAAGAGTCTCCGAAACCGGCGCACGTGTATGAAGAGAATTATGAATGTTGAGGATGTGAGTGAAGTATGAAAGGATAGAGTTCTCTAGCACTCTGTTCTCTCTGCCTATCCTGCAAGGGGTATGGCGTGATGATATGTATGTATGTACGCAAATTAAAGAGTTAACAATCTGCAACAGATATTTAAATATGTATATTGAACAAACCCAGTCCGAAATGTTAAATCTCTTAGTACAATAACGTCTGTTCCACTAATAATGAAAGTTACTCGACAGCTCGTTGCCACGTCGAGTGGAATTGTACAAGCTTTTTCATAGTGCATTCACTTAGCAAGCCTTTTCATACTCCATTCCAACGAACTTAATTGGTGCATAAAACTGTAATGGTTTTGTTCACCTTTTGTCTGCTTTTACATATCAAGATTGACAAGAAATTTATGGTACACATAATTAAATGATATATATATATATTTTTTTCATTTACATTACAGCGGCTAAGAATACTACCAACCCTTATTTTGCTCGTGGATGTTGTAAAAGACGACTAAGAGCCTTATAACGACCTGGGGCAACTCCATCTGATGCCGTTTGGTCAACAATTATATTCCCAAGGAGCCTCCCACCCGGACTGGGCGTGATCTGTTACGCCGACGGCACGCTCGTCACAGCCCGTAGTGGGACGCTGGAGGAGGCGGCAAGCCTGGCGATTCTCGGCACCGAGGAGATCATCGGGTGGATCGAGGCGCTGGGGTTGAGGGTGGCCCTGGATAAGACGGAGACCCTCTTGTTCCATGGGCCCCGCATGGGCCCTCCTGTCGGCGTCTCGATCACCGTCAATTCGGTTGATATCAGCATCCGGGCCCATATGAAGTATTAGGGGCCTGGTGCTCGACGAGCATTGCTGGTTTCGGGAGCATTTACGCAGGCTCGCTCCGCGGATCGTCGGCGCGGCGTCCGCCCTTTCGTGGCTTATGCTGAATGTGGGCGGACCGAGTGCTACGTGCCGACAGCTGTACGCGGGGGTCGTCCGGTCGATGGGCGTGTACGGCGCACCGGTGTGAGCGGGGTCCCTGACCGTCCGACTCAGGACTCTTTTGTGGCGACCACAGAGGACCATGGCGGTCAGGGCCATAAGCGGGTACCGCATGGTGGCGACGGAGGCAGCGTGCCTGTTTGCCGGGACTCCCTCGTGGGACCTGGAGGCGGAAATACTCGCCGATTTGTATTGGCGGGTGTCGGAGGTGCGAGCGGAGGGCGGTGTGGTCTCACTGAAAGAGCTCACCGCCTGGCGCGTCGAGGCCCGCCGAGACGTCATTGCCCGTTGGGTAGTCCAGCTTGAGAGGCCTCGTTTCGGTGTGTGGACCGTGGAGGCCTTCCGGCCGGTGCTGATGCAGTGGTTAGAACGGCGGCGCGGGGTGCTCTCCTTACGACTGGTGCAGGTTTTGACGAGGCATGGATGCTTCGCCAAATACTGCAGGTACTGCACGGTCGTCAGGAGGGAGAGTTCACAGTACTGCCACCACTGCGATTGCGACGAGGATACGGCGCAGCATACGCTCGACGCTTGTGCCACTTGGGCAGAGCAGCGCCGTAAACTCGTGGCAATCATCGGCGCCGATCTGAGGCTGCCGACCATCGCCAAGGCGATGCTCGACAGCGTCAGGAACTGGGACGCGGTCGCCGCCTTCTGCGAGGCAGTAGTCTCGCGGAAGGAGGTGGCGGAGCGCGTGCGCGAGGAGCGTCTCCTCGACGACGCAAGTCGCCGCCGGCGACTGGGGCGGCGTAGGTGCGATTACCTGCGCCTGATGCCGCCCTAGCCGATGCCGCGGGTGACTGGACCGGGGAATTAGTCCGTCACCCGCCGAGAGGCTGACTGCGCGAGGAAAGACCAGCGTCCTCTCCGAGGGCGGGGACGTCGTTCAAGGAGATGGTATCCCTCAGGGGGTATTCCGTCCGGTCCAACGACGAAGACCAGGTTCACGGGTGGGTTACGGGTGTGCGTGCTTACGCCCCTCTGTCGCCCCGGACGGAGTGTTGCGAGGAGTGTGCCGACCGTAGTATTTCAGAATGAAATCGTAATCAAGCAGCACGTGGCACTAGGTGAAACTCATCACGCCTTTAGAGACGACAAGCAATGTTAGGGTTATTGGTATAAATATACGCAGTGATTTACTTAATTTATAATATCATCATTCTCCTACTCTTATCCCAATTACTTGGGGTCGATGCAATATGTACTCTTCTTTCATAGTACATATTGCAAAAGTTATTGGCAATATTTTATGACGGCCGCCTGCCAGGCATCAACCCTCTTTGGGAATGTAATTGTTGACCAAACGACATCAGATGGAGTAGGCCCAAGTCGTTATAAGGCCCTTAGTCGTCTTTTACGACATTCACAAGCAAATTAAGGGTTGGTAGTATTCGTAGCCGCTACCATACAGCAATAGGAGATAGATAAGAGCAGGATAATGATGATGAATTACACATTATTAGATCTAACCTGAAAATACGTGTGGCACTCGGGGACTGCCGCGGTAAAGCTATTGCATAGCATTTTTTATCAACTTATGCAATTATAATTATTTATTTATTTTTTATTTATGTAGTATTTTTTTTTGATATTAATTCAATTTTTTTTTCTTTGATATTAATTCAAGTTACACCTATTTATTAAAACTACTAATTAATTAAAACATTTAAAGTACACGTTTTTAAACTGTTTTATTTATAATATTATTAAATTATTATAAATAAATTTTGCAGAAATAAATTGCAAAAAGAGTTTGACGGCGGTGAGATTCGAACCCACGCCTACGGTACCGTAAAACCAGCGCCTTAGACCACTCGGTCACGCTGCCTGAGCATAGTCAATGCAAAATTAACTGCTGCTTTCCAACCATACAATCTTAGGTTTTAATTTCGTTACGGAATTTCTTGATTCGGTCGCCGCGCTCAAAACCCGCGATAAAAGCTATGCAATAGCTTAAAAATAAATTTAATTTTTACGTGGGTGAAGGCACGAGCTGAAACTAGTTTGGTAGTATAAACGATATACTTCGATTATGTGTAACTATTGCTAACGAAATGAATTATTAACAAAAGCTATTTCATGTTAAAAGCGTTAAATTTTGGGGGCGATGACGTAGTACCATTTGTCGTAGTAATATATTATTGGTGTATATCCATAACATGTCAAATACCTATACTGTTATAGAAGGCTATTTATTGTGTCCCCTTTGTTCACTTGCCCCACCTCACACGCGCGCTATGAACACAATACATATCGTTATTTTTTATAAATTCAAAAGGTTCTCACATTTTTAGTATAAAATAACATTGTATATGTTAGTCTCTTCTAGTTTTAAAAGATAATGGCAATAGGAAATAATTTTTTAAGTCTTGGCAATTCTTGTAATCACATAATTAACAAATTTATATTGGTAAGCAGCGACCTTTTTTTTTCTTTTTTTTTTTACTGTGGTCTATGCTTCTCGCCCCGCCAAATCGGTCCGGGGTGACGGAAGAGGCGCCGCGTGACCCCATAGACCCACCGTATAACTCCTCTCTTCGCCGCGCGAGCGGGCCACCGGTACCCTATCTTTGTTTTCGGTGAGCAGGCAGCGGCCTAGCTATACTCTTGGTATTGCAAAGGTCCATGGGCGGCAGTAACATTTACCATCAGATGTGCTGCTTGCTCGTTTGCCACCAAAATTAATAAAAAAAATATCATACACAGATTACAAATAGACAAATAGAATTGTTTAGTGATTCCAATAGAATTATTTAGTGGTTGGACGCTGTTGACAGTTTTCTGTCTAGAGCTGCAAGCCGGTCCGACCGGCGTAGTACTACACTCTCGCAGAAGATCGACGTCTGAGCAATTGCAATGTGCTGTTGTACTTCGTTCGGTGTGCGAGAGAGCCTAGCTAGCAGCGGCCTAGTTACACCACTGGTATTGTAAAGGTCCATGGGCGGTAGTAATACTTACCATTAGGTGTGTTGCTTACTCGTTTGCCATTAAAATCAAAAAACAATAAATAAAGACTTAATAGCCACCATAAGTGGATATTTGACGTGATAAATCACCCTTAGAACACGATCATCATTATATAATAGTATAATAATAAATAAAGTAATATAAAGAATATAATAAAAATAAAATAAAATATGAAACTATTACAACGAAAACAAGTACAAATAAGAACTTGTCACCTGTTGCTACCTATGATACTGGAGGCGAACCCTCGTTATCGTATCGAACACGATTGGCATTTGCAACTCAAATTAATATTGATGAGTTGGCTCGTCTTCAAGACAGTCATTACGTGATCTTAAAATCTTCAAACTTCTCGGCACTATGCGGAGAGGAAACACTAAGGATAAGTCGAAAATCTTGCTCTAATTAGTGACTAATTTAATTATTTCGTACCAGTCACGAGAATTTTAAGTCCATAACGTCTTTAGTATAGGAGCTTTAATTGCTTTGTTTATAAGAAATTTATAAAGCTATCATTACTCTAGGAGTAAAATATTATATTTAATAAGAAATTGCAGGAAAAATAACGCTGTGTGGTAGCGGCTACAAATACTACCAACCTTTGCTCGTGGATGTCGTAAAATACGACTAAGAGCCTTATAACGACCTGGGCCAACTCCATCCCATTCCAAGGAGGTTTGACTTAAGACAGGAAGTCAATTGCTAATCTTCTTTTGAATACGTTATCTTCTGAGGGACTTCACAAACAATAGTTCGATACGTCATCATTCGCACAAACAACCGTCCGTGGGGTCGTACCAACAATACTGGACTTGGAGAGAAAGAGTCCGTGGGGTCGTACTTAGTCTACTAGATACATCATATGTAGTGGTGGATTGTGGTATAAACTCGCGAGGGTCGGATCTAGGGTGGCAAAAATTTTTAACGTGACAATTTTTTTTTACTTTTTTTAATAACTGTGAGATTTCTTTTTCCTTTTACAATCTTAAAATATAAAAATAGTACAATTCTTTTGTTGAATTGATCACTATTAAGTACTTACATTACTAAAATTTTAAATATTTAACAAATAAAATATTATTAATTTATTATTATAATATACAAGAGCGTAATTATTAATTTGGGCTTAGGGCGTCATCGAACCTAAATCTGTCACTGTCCATGTGTGCATTATAATTAAAGAAACTAACCTCATATATATTGGGATAAATATTTCATAACACAAACGAACTTTATGAACTATACTGGAAAATTAACAAAACGATTTCGCTGTCACTGTTCTAACTTCAGTAATTGGTGTCAAAACAGAAATTCAACCAATATTTCGCTATGAAGCATTTCGAGAATATTCATCGAGCTATATGAATTCACCATCAGCGCTAACTTTGAAAAGTCGTATACTAATTTGGATACATAGATTCGCACCTATTTAAAACTAGAGATAAAAGCTATAGAAGCTATGATTAAGTGTTTATTTTCATAAACTAACACCCAGCATTAAATAATAAATCATTGTATAGCGGGGGACTTTAGAGATATATACTTAACGAACACAAATTACTCTAAGATTCAAAGTAACAATTTATGGATTACTCAAATAATTATCTAACATGAGGATGGAACTCAAGACCCTTGGGGGAGAATCTAGTATATAGTATTCTAAATAAAAGGAACACTCAGCACTAAACAATTAATCATTGTATCGCAGAGGACTTTTAAAAAATACTTAACGAACATTCAGATTCAGAAAAATAATTTATGGATTTTTCAAAGAATTATCCCACGTGAGGACAGAACTCACGACCCTCGAGTGAGAGATTATTATTTAATATTCTAAGTACTTGTATTCCAAACATTCGCCATCTATGCAGCCAAATATATAGAAGAGTTTGAATATTAGAAAATCTATTTTAAAAAATAAGAATATTGAATAGAAAGTATGTGACGAAGAGAAAACGATACGGCGAGAACAAAATGGCGGAGTCTTCTGTTCAAAGCGTGCCAATACAGTTCTTTTTTTTTTCTTTTACGACACCGTTTCATAGTAAAGTATTTAGTGTATTATCTTTATAAATGCCATCTATATAAATATAGTTAATAATCACAAATTATATCCAATTAATTTCCCATTCAACGTAATTAACCTTTTCTCTAGGTGTCTGTTAGTTAAGAATACGAAGTATCTCTTTTCCTTACTTTTTTCTGGAAGTCGTGATAACTGTCTAGGGGTTTACCAAAGGAACATTCAATAGGGTCTTCTAAGAAATTTATAATTCTAACAGCGATCATCAATAAGTTTTTAGCGTTATATTTATGGCAATATATCCTTTCATGGCGAATATCTTTAAAAAATATAATGAATAAGGGCGGTCCATACCAGATGGTGATAATTAATTATTTATCTTGTTCCTTTTTTAAAAATGATCACTGACTATTATCGTCAGTTTTATGAATTATTTCTTTAAGAATTGGGCAGTATAAGTTACCGCTGCCGTGGCTAATAATATTCAACATCATATCAATATTATACACATTGTGGATTCATTCCATCTTTGTCATAAAATCATATGGGTTGTAAATGAAAACCATTTATTTATTTATATTGAGATAGACAAATTATTAATGGATTGCTAGATATAGTTGAATTATCGGTCAATTAGATACTAAAACATCGCTGATCTAAGATCAAAGGTATGATCTTAACAGTTGATAAGTTAAAATATTTGGGCATTCAACTGTGATAAAACTCGTCAGACTTTACTAGCGAAAGATTTTCATAGCTACGTTGTTATTTTAAATATACGTACCTATGTACATCTTATTTTTCTTCTTTTCATTCTACACATGTTGTATTGTAAATAAATTTGAATCAAAAATCAAAATACTGTCAATATTTTTGAAGTTAACAAGTGCTGGCTCATTTACTGATACGTCATTCTGGTAATCTTTTGTCAATAGATATATTTTATCCGTGTGGTGACGGAGTAAAAATATAATTCACCACCCCTAACTTACCCGTGCGTGATTGTAAGAGATGGCTAAGGGATGTAAAACGCATATAACATTTATGTAAGAGAATGAAAACTCGAAACAAAACTCTATACCAACACGTCTGACCAGCGTGGTATAGTAGTTCAATTTCCCTCCAATTACGGAGGAGGCTTGGGCCCAACAGTGGAACGTGTATGAGCTAAAATGATGATGATGAATGATATTGAAGATCTCCCACAGCTTTCTATATTATTCACTTACTCTTCTTATTATGAGGCTTTTAAAAATTGATATTTTTTTTTTACTTATGCAAATATTTACAGTAAAGAACACAAAACATATGAATTATCCAATTTGATTCAGTTGTTCAAAAGTTATGCGCGTACTTACATTTCAAGTATTCATTTTTATTTTATGTCGATACTAGCTACTGCCCGCGGCTTCGGCCGCGTAAAAGGTTACTTTCCTAAAGTTTTTCATCCCCTATTCTTATGTACCCCTTAAGGATAAATTTTTTACAAATTTTTAATGTCATATTTATTTATATCTACTCAATAGCCTAAAAATAACTTTCAAGTTTCTGGCTTTAAAAATGACGATACTTACAACTTTTCATCCCCCTTTACAACCCTTTTTTTGCATTAAAAAGTAGCCTATGTCCTTTGTCAGGTTCTAGACTATCTGTGTACCAAATTTCATTTAGATCGGTTCGGTAGTTTTGGCGTGAAAGATCGACACACAGACAGACAGACAGAGTTACTTTCGCATTTATAATATTAGTAAGGAAGTAAGGGTTATGAATGTTTACCGATTTTGCTTATAATTAGAGAAAACACGGCAAGTCTTTTTGCCTGTTACTTTGCATTATGTTATGAAGTAACTGACAAAAAGCTGCGCTTAATACTTAAATATCATATTTACAGTATTTAGATATTTTCTACTACTAAGTTTAGCTTTCTTTGTGAATAAAAGTGTACATAAAGGTATTGCCATTTTTTTAAACTATGCCATTGTCAGTTGCAGACATTAGTTCTCTTAGATCACAGAAAAGTCTACCTGTTGCTCTCACAATACCAGTGACATTTATAAAACAAAGGCAACTTGTCTTTTTTACTTTATACTTTTCTAAAGATATTTTTTTTTTATTTTTTGTTTTTGCACAAGAAACGGGTCTTCTTTATTTAAATATTTAAACAAGAGAATGGAATACAAATGACTTTTTTAAACAGTGTCCTCCTTTTAAAATTCATATCCTATATAAATTCTGTGAGGGCTCTTACATATTGTCAACTTTAACATTTTAAATCAATACAATAAATTACCATCGGATCGGAACATGAGCACTACTGAGATAAAAAGATCCGATAAGAAACTCAGCGGGTTTGTTCATTATGATTATTTCTTTACCGAATTTATTTATAAAAAAAAAAAATATTATATTATACATGTATAGTAAGAATTAACTCCAGTGATCACACTGGATTTAATTATACTAGTAAGGTTTGTGGTTCGAAAGCATCATCTTTCGAACCACAATCCTTACTAATATTATAAATGCGAAAGTAACTCTGTCTGTCTGGCTGTCGCTCTTTCACGCTAAAAATACTGAACCGATCTAAATAAGATTTGGTACACAAATAGTCTAGACCTTGATAAAGGACATAGGCTACTTTTTAATACCAAAAAAGGATTGTAAAGGGGCATGAAAAGTTGTAAGGATTTATCGCCATTTTTAAAACCAGAAGTTTGAAACTTATTTTTAGGCTATTGATTAGATATAAATAAATATTACATTAAAATTTCATAAAAAAATTACCCTTAAGGGTTAAAATAAAAATAGGGGATGAAAACTTTAAGAAAGTAACCTTTCACCCGGGCGAAGCCGCGGGCAGAAGCTAGTATAATATAAAATTTAAATACATTGTAAAAGATAAATATAGCTGGACCAGATCGCACAAACGACTCTCGACCACAAGCTAACGACAATTATAATTAATATTAATTTGATTATGAAATTATATTTAATTATGAAATAAAATTGAAATTATGAATATAATGTTCGTTTTGTCATCTATATTTTTAAATAACAAGCATAACATAGATCTAAAAATCATAAACAGATATTTCACGTCACATACAATCTTCTAGATACAATATCTTTAATGTTTAAGCTGAGCTCAAGACCTTTGAGCATAATTAATCTTAACAACGGATAGAGAATACTTATTTACCTACTATTAAGTACCATTTACCTACTATTAAGTACCAACTGATTCGATGCTGTTTGTGGCAACAGCATCATTTTCAAGTTTACTCAGTAAAGAAATAGAGAGTTACGAAAGTTTGTTCTTTGTTATAAACCACGGCATATTATTAAAGTACCCTCATTATCATAAAGTGATTACTTAACAGAAAGTCAAACATAGTGTCCCGTCTCTTAATTGTATTCACAAAGTATACAAGTACAATATTTACGATTAGAACTTGTGATCTATCGTTATATTTCTTTAAAGTAATACTTGCTGCTAACCATTTTTTTTTTGTTTTTTTGCGGTGGGCAATGAACGTGGTCGCGCCCCGCCAAGTCAGTCCGGGGCGACGGAAAAGGCGGCGTGGAACCCCATAGACTCACCCTGCAAACACCGCTCCTCGCCGTGCGAGCAGGCCACCGGTACCCGATCTTTGTCTTCGGTGGCCTGCTGCTAACCCCTAATCAAGAGTTGCAATATTGGCTATGTCCTCAGGCTTATGTCCAATAGTGGTCATTCAGAAACTGGTGGATAATGGATAGAAGTACAGAGATGCTATCACCGTCAGAAGGTTTGTTGAAGTAAAAACTGATGGTCTTAAATGTCGCTGAAATTAAATCCTTACAGTCGTTGAAATCAAATACTTATGGCTGGATTCTGGCTGCAGTGGTTCGCTGCTAAAGTGATGAAGCTACCACGGTTGTCAAGGAATAGATCATAGTGATCACCCTAATGGTGATGCATAGGAGGACAGCGGAGATTTATGGGACCGCAGGCCACTCTTTCGTCACCTCGCATGGAATTGGCTGGAGGCACCAGACCATAACCTGCTAAAAAAAGTGATACTACCTACCAAAGTCTTGTAATATATGGATGTCTAAATATTAGCGATTTGTTACTGCGCTTCTTTTTCTAAGCGAAAGAGCTGGTAACTCAATTTTGGCCTTAAGGTGAGTAGTGACCTGGCAGTGCTCCTGGAATTGTAGAGATTTGTGATTGGTACATACTGTTTACCATCAGATGGCCTACTAGCTCGTCTATTGACTAAGCGTGGTCGCCTGATTAATAGATCGTATAAGTGCGCCTGAATGTATCTGGAGCTATTGAATTATATTACTAATAGATAACTAGATCAAGCAATACACTATAAAGTCCTATATCTCTAGGTATTTAATACTCAAACACTTCAAAGCCGCGGCAGCTCGGTTAATGAAATTTCAAATTATGTACATAAAACGCAGAGATTCAATCGCATTAGATAACTAGATTTTCCCTTACGGTTAAAACAATTATTATAATTAACTGCTTACTTTTGATATATGTGTAATATTATTTAATATTATGTATTTCATTTTTATGTTGGGTAATATTGTGTAATATTATTTAATAATATTATTATTATATTATTTAATATTATGTAATATTCCCATGTAATACATATTATATGGGAATATTACTGATGATTATAACGCAAAAAAATTGTTAATATTATTTGAAAGTTTAAAGAACTTGAAAATATTTTGTAGATTATTTTTTAGTCAAACCACCTGAAACACTTAAAATAGTGATGTTTCGGAACTTGATATCGGTTTCGGACATGCATTTCAAATTATTTCAGATTACCAAACAATTTCGGATCGTTTCATTAACGGATATTGAACTTTTAAGGAATTATAAATGGGAAATTCTGAGTTTGTTGATCGTCGTGTTAGGGACGTAGTAGGTAAATTACTGTTCATTGAAATATGAACTTTTGAGCGCCCTGTTTAGACACACTTTGTATTGACAACACAAATTAGCAGCGAGCTGCAAGCGAGCAGTCTTATGTGACCCTTATTCGCCTTTTACGAACCTTACATTTAGGGTGTTGGTTCGGTTAGTTGAAATAAAACCTGTAGTAAAGTACCTCATACAAAAACCAACCTTATCTGAAATTATTCGAAACTATTATATTGGTTTCGGATATATTTTCGTTTTGGATATCCAACAGTTACAGTTACGGAACTTCATAACAAACTTAATTTAAAATTCTCAGTTGAATACTAAGCTGATATGCAAACAGGGTATGCGTAGTTTCAAACTCAGTGAGGGAAGTTTGTTACGAAATTTATATTGTAGAAGTTTTTTAGAATACCGGATTCATTCATGTATACTCGAGTGTTCTAACAGTAGAGTGGGTAACTTTCTCTGTGCAATGAACAAACAACGATTGTGGAATTGCGGTTAAGAGTTAAAAACAATACAGAAAAATGTTGAGATTTTTAAAAGTATCTAATAATAAATAAGAAAGAAGACAATAAAATTATACATTTAGATATATATTGAGATAGTTGAAATGTTTTTTTTTATTGCTTGTTTGTGGCAAACGAGCAGATATCACACTTAATGATAAGTGTCACTGCCGCCCAAGGACCTGTGCAATACCAAGAGTATAGCTAGGCCGCTGCCTACCAATACAAACTCCAAACCCACCACAGTTGGGCTTCCGGCTCTCTCGCTCACCGAGCAAAGCGCAATAGCACATTACTCAGACGTCGATCTTCTGCGAGAGTATGGTACTACCCCGGACGGACCGGCCCGCGGCTGTAGACAGAGAACTGTCCACAGCGTGGTCCTACCACTATTAAAATAATGTTGCTGTGTGGTAACGTAAATGAATACTGCCAACCCTTACTTCGCTCTTAGACGTCGTAAAAGATGACTAAGAGCTTTTTAACCACCTGGGCCTACCTCACTTGATGCCGTCAGGTCAATAATTACATTCCCAAATAGGGTTGACGTTACGTAGACGACCGATCATAAAACTTTTGGCAGTAACTTTTGGTTGATGGAAGCAGAGTACATATTGCGTCGACCCCAAATAATTGGGATAAGAGCAGAATGATGATAATCGAGATAGTTAAAATATATAATTAAATAAAAGTCATTAAACAAGTATCATATTCATGTTCGTCATTAAGCCATTTGACGTCTACTGCTGGATTAAGGCCTTCCCCATAGAAGGCAAGAAGGCACGGTCTGCTGTTGCACGCATTCAACAACTTAATGAACAAATATTTAATCATCATCATCATCATCGTTACCCTGCTCTTATCCCAATTACTTGGGGTCGACGCGATATGTTCTTTTCTTTCACACAATCCTATTCGAAGTTATATCTGCGGTCACGCCCTTCCTATTCATATCATTCTTCACGCAATCCATCCATCTTTTCTTCGGTTTTCCCTTACCCCTAAAGCCTTCAACTTATACAATACTTAAAACTTTTCTCACCACATTACTTTCGTCCCGTCTCATCACATGTCCATACCAACTCAGGCATTCACTTTTCAACTTTTCCGTCACTGGCGCCACTTTCAAACTTTTCCTTATACACTCATTTCTTATCATATCCATTCTCATCAGTCCACACATCCATCTCAACATTCGCATCTCTGCTACATGCAGCCGTCTCTCATCCGTTGCTTTTGTAGTCCAACATGCTGACCCATACAATACGGCAGGACTTATTAAGGTTTTGTATATGTTTAATAAACTCATTTGCAAAAAAAACGGGCGGTTTTGATTTTCATTCATATTTAAAAAGATACAATACCAAAAAGGTTTCAATCGTTTGTACACGTTACTGGCCGGTTTTAAAAATGCTGTGGTATTTAAAAAAGTACGTTCTAAATTCAATTTTTCATTTGATGTTCATTTTTACAGAAAACCCCTTTTTATCCTACATTTTTGGCGCGAAGTTCCAGAAGTTAACATCGACTTTCATAACTTTTATTCAATTTTTATCGATTAATTTCATATCCTTGACTGTCAAAGCTTTATTTAATGCTCTTTGGCTGTATCAAAAATGGTAGATAAAGTGGTAAAAGCTACCAAAATTATCGCGCTGCTTGAAGAGGGTTGCAGCCAATGTTTCGTGGCTAGGAGGCTAAATGTTAGTCGCTCGACAGTCCAAAGGACCTGGCAGCGATATCAGGAGACTGGTTCCGTCGAGAGAAGGCCTGGTTCTGGAAGAAAACCATGTACCCAACCACGGGATGATCGTTTTCTTGTGAGTCGCGCATTGAGAAATCGCAAATCTTCGTATGTGGATCTTAAGAACAACCTCCAAGAAGTAAGAAATGTGCATATTAGTCTATGGACGGTCAGGAGGAGGCTTCTCGCTGCCAATATACGCAGTCACCGCCCGGCCCGCGGCCCCAAATTACTCCGTGAGCACAGAGTTCACAGGCTTAGGTTCGCTAGAAATTGTGAATCATGGACTCAAGACGATTGGAATAGGGTTTTGTTCTCTGATGAAGCCAGGATATCTCTGTTCGGTGAAGATCGACGTCGGCGAGTGCTAAGAAGACAAGGAGAACGCTTTGCAGAGGCATGTTTCGAAGAAATCACACCTTATGGTGGGGGCTCTGTTATGTTTTGGGCAGGAATAAATTCAATGGATCGTACAGAGTTAGTCTTCATTGAAAACGGCTCACTGACTGGGCATCGATACATAACGGAAGTTCTAATTTCTCATGCACAACCCGCATTGGCCGCTCTAGGTGAAGACTCGATTTTTATGGACGACAATGCTCGCGCCCACCGATCCCGCGATGTTAATTATATGCGCGTATGTGCAAGAGGTCGGCATTCGTCGTTTGGATTGGCCAGCTCGAAGTCCCGACCTCAATCCCATAGAGCATGTCTGGGACGTTCTGAAACGGCGTGTGAGATCAGTACACCCGGCTCCGCAGACCATCAGAGAGCTGAAGAATGTGATTACTGCGGAGTGGGAACGTATTCCGCAAGCAAGTATCCGGGATATACTCGCTAGCATGCCCAGACGAATTCAAGCTGTGATTTTAGCTAGAGGGGGTCACACTCGATACTAAACATTTATCTGCTTTTACTTTATTAAAGAAAAACAAACAAAAAAACTTTTTTATTTTTACTTCATGAGCATATGCACTACTAGCGAATATACACTACTAGCGAGGTTTAGCATTATTTCCCATAAATTGTATCTAAATTTTATGAAATACTGATGAAAACGATTATTTTCTTATTAATTTACCAAATTGTGTGGATAAAACTACCTATAATTATCAAACAAAGAAATATTAACATTTGAAATGGTTCATTGCTTAGGTGCCCGTTTTTTTTGCAAATGAGTGTATATAAGTTTTGTAAATATTTTGTTTAATGAACAAATGTTTAATATGATGTAATTATTATATCATATTAATAATCATATATAGTTTAGTGTCTATATTTTAGAAGTAATGGCTTAGTTAAACGTATAAAAATACATACATACATACATATCATCACGCCACATCCCTTGCAGGGTAGGCAGAGAGAACAGAGTGCCAGAGAACTCTATCTTTGCATACTTCATTCGCTTCCTCAACATTCATAATTCTCTTCATACACGCTCGCCGGTTTCGGAGACTCTTGACTCCACCTTCCTTCAGTACATGACCGATCTGGTCTAGGTAGGCTAGTCTAGGTCTCCCTCGGTACCTACATCCTTCCACTTTCGTATAAAAATAGGTACTTGGTAATCGAATAGCAAATGGAATTACAAATTAATATGTGGTTTTAATTATTTATGACTATATGACATCTATCTATTGACTCTTGTAAATATGACTCTTGTATCTATCTATTGACTCTTGTAAATATATTTAGCAAAATATTAGGTAGATATATAATATACGACTCGACAGATATACAGATGTCGTAATAGCTAACAGCTTGCGCGATCCGAAAATTGTTGTTCCAAGTCTGATGTAATTTGTGTTGTTTGTTTGTCGGTAATTATATTTTTATATTAATTGTGTTTTTTTCCGTGTGGTGAAGGAGTAAGAATACAATTCACCACTCCCTATCTTACCGTGGGTGATCGTACGAGACGACTAAAGGATATAAAACCCATATAACATCTATGCAAGATAAAGAAAACTCGAAAAAAACCCTATACCATCACGTCTGACTAGCATGGTATAGTAGGTCAATTACCCTTCCATTATGGAGGAGGCCCGAGCCCAATCTTGACTCTTTTAAATATGTGTAGCAAAATATTTCGTAGATATGTAATACACGACTCGACAGATACACAGATATCCTAATGGCTAATAGTCTGTGCGATTCGAAAATTGTTGTTCCGAGTCTGGATGTGTTTCTGTAAATTGTATTTTTATAAAGTGTTATTTTTATAAAAAATACATACGTACATTTCTTTTATGTATACAACTTTAATGTTTCACTAACTCTAATGAAAATATAAAACCAGTAAATCCATTATAACCAAAGGGCCTATAGCTTTAAGATATAATATTTGATGGCCATTAAGATTCATCAGGGGCTTAAATTTAGAAACAAAGATTGTTGCCCTCGCATTTTGTGCAAAAAGCGTCTATTTGAAAGCCTTTTAACGGATTATTTTTACGGTCTCGTTTCACGTTGGTCTATATAAAATGTCTATTTCTTATGATCTTATAGAGTACTGAGTGTATTGGTGATATCGTGTACTTATAGTTTTACGATGCATTTATATGTTAAGCTGATTTTATTTGGGATCTGTCTACGGATAAAATGATTTGAAGATTTTAAAAGCAATCATTTGCCGTAATCCTGTGCATATTACACATACATTGTATGTGCATGTGTGTGTATTGCAAATACATTAAACGAATTATATTAAAAATTCATTAATTATGTTCATGTTTTAAATTTAAAGTAGTCTCTTAACAGAAAAGGTTATTTCTAAAAAAACCTACATGGTTATCAAATAAAAAAGAACAATTTTGAAGCCGTATCCAAAATTGGGCATAAATCGATACCGAAAAGCAGAAAATGACAAAAAAATGTTATACTTGTCTTCTCGAGTGGTGTGGTGTTTTTAGTAGTGATATCCCATGCTCAATGTATATAGATCATCATTCTCCTATTCTTATCCCAATTACTTGGGGTCGATACAGTACTCTTATTTCATAGTACATATTGTAAAAGTTAATGACAATAGCTTTATAACCGGCCGCCTGCCAGACGTCAACCCTCCTTGGGAATGTAATAGTTGACCAAACGACATCAGATGGAGTTGGCCCAGGTCGTTATAAGGCTCTTAGTCGTCTTTTACGACAACCACGAGCAAAGTAAGGGTTGGTAGTCTTCTTAGCCGCTACCACACAGCAACGCATGCTCAATATATATAGATGACAATTAATATTAATATTTTTATGCAAAACATCGTGGTTTTTGTAATACAGCCCAACCAAAATTTTCGTGTGTATATATTAGGGTAAGAATACAATGCAGTATTATTGCATGAGAAGAAAAACTCAAAACAAAATACTAGGCTAATTGTTCTGTACAGCGACAGATACCATGCTACTTTCTCGCTCATTATTGAGGTGGATCTGAGCTTGATATTAAGGCCTATATAGACTGAAAAGATGAAGCTAATCCATTAGTACTTACTATATTTTTTTTTTAATTTTTTAGTGGTATAAATTTTTACAAAAAATAATCAATTGTTTGCTTACAATCTAAAAACCACTAAGGTTTGTCCAGATCGCAATAACATTCTGCGTAGCCGAAACAACAACATAATCAATAATTACATAAATAGATATATCAATATATAATCTACCTACCTTCATTGCTTAGATTAATTGCTGCTATAACTTAAAAACAAGAATTAATATAATATCACTGCGCCTTACTTCCTCATGGAAGTCGTAAAGACCATTCACCAAAAAAATTATGTAGGAGAATCCTGTAAAATTTACAATACCAACTGTAACCACCAATTCACTACCCAAGCGTGAGTATTACATCATTAACACCCGATAGGAAGGCCTGTATTTGACAGTCAGTTACTTAGAATAACTAGTTAGGCCTCAATGTGTCTATGCATTCTTCTATTTTTACTCATTTACTTCAAATATAGACTAATTTAATGAAAGTTTCATATTTTAATATAGATATCTACATATTTATTTTTAAATGACTCATATGGGTTGCCAACTGAAAATCAGGGCTCAATGTCTTGCCATCTAGCTTATACTGGGATGGCTACTTTTTCTGGCAAGACATTTTTTTTATAATTAATAATATAATTTATTTTAGTTTTTTAAGCTATTTTTGTGTTTTTTTTGTGAATACAATTTCTTTCTTTCTTCATAATTGAAATTAGCATGTTGCATTACACAATCAACAACAACCCACCTAGGGTTGAAATTAAAATTTATTTATAATTTGTCTTCTTTTAAAAGGATATACTGCAATTACATATTTAAAGGTTCATTTGCATTTATTGCGGTTGAATGTAGCCGCGGGCGATTGATCGCGTATGGTTGATACGAGCTGCTGATGCGATAATAGTCAAACTATGAAAATGTATGGCGCAGTTTGAAAATGTATCACGCATGGCTGCGATCGCCCGAAATACACGGGAAATAATTCTTTAATCGTTATGCTACCCGTGGGAAGAGCAACGGGAACGCCACTGGGAAATAAGCCATGGGGTTACATATTATTACATACATACATACATATTATCACGCCATATCCCTTGCAGGGTAGGCAAAGAGAAAAGAGTGCCAGAGAACTCTATCCTTGCATACTTCACTTGCTTCCTCAACATTCATAATTGTTTTCATACACGCTCGCTGGTTTCGGAGACACTTGACTCCATTCCTTTAGTACGTGACCAATCTGGTCTAAGTAGGTTAGTTTCGGTCTCCCCCGGTACCTACATCCTTCCATTTTCGCATTGTATATCTTTTTAACCGGACATTCGTTCGGCATTTTTTCCACATGTCCGATCCATCAGAGCATTCCCTTTCGCATCTTTACACCAATATTCTCTTTCATACCTACATTATTCATACGTGATGCGGGCGGGCCAGCGCAACCGGGTTTCATCTCGAGTCGAAGCCCTCATGCAGTGAACTTCAATACCGGTACTCACGCTTACGCCGCCCAAAGCACCGACGGTAGAGCGTGTCAACCTTTTTTTTTCTTTTTTCTTCCCGCAAGGTGGACCATGGATGTGGTCGCGCCCCGACAAAAACATCCGGGGTGACAGAAGAGGCGGCATGCAACCCCATGGACCCACCCTGCAAACTCCTCTCTTCGCCGTGCGAGCGGGCTACCGGTACCCGATCTATGACTTCGGTGGCGGAGCGTGTCAACCTAGAGTATTTTCTCTCGGACCCACCCTATTGCCTAATTCCGTTAGACAACTAACTCGCAGAAGGCGGCGACCGCATCCCAGTTTCTGACGCTGTTGATTATCGTCCTAGCGATAAATCAACACCTCAACACCTTGCATTGCTTTTTCTATTTAACTCTGTCAGAGATGACTTCTGAATGGACGAAGTCGCGGGCGAAAGCTAGTCTATACATATAATAAAAAAAATGTATCGGATCGCTGTCTGTACATGGAAGATATATGAGAAAAATATTACTGGGACCTTTATCAACACAAATAGAACCCAAAACAATGATTTTTAAAATTTTTGTCTGTTTATCTGTTTGTCTGTGCGTTTGTGCACGCTAATCTCAGAAACGGCTTATCCGATTTAGGCGCGGTTTTCACTAATCCTGACGGGCTTAGAATACAAGGAAATGCTTGAATTTTCTATTCTATGAGACTATAAAAATATAAAATCACCAAATTTATCTAATTACATATGAAAATCTCAATGCTAGTATTTCAATATGACAAATAAACATTAGAATTTCCAACAGAACCGAGTCATTTAAGTCCCTCTCATCAAGCAGTATATTTCCCTGGTGACATAATCAGTCGCAAATTAACCCTTGTTGCTCATTCTGAAAGCTTTTTACTCTGTTTACCTATTTACGTTGTTACTGAATCTATATATTCCCTTGTTTATAAGGTTGTTAGGTAAATATTTTTTTATCAGTGAATCAGATATATTGACCTTATTCTCAACATAAGTGTTTTAAAGTTAATTGACCTTGTCTAAGGTAATTAAATATTGTTATAAATTTTGTGCTAATAATAAGATATCATTTCGTTTCATATACATGCTATTGCTAGGCTTAAGCCTTCTCTACTTTTGGAGGGCAATTTGTCCATTATATCACGCTAATCAGACGGGATGGTATGGAGTTTTATTTTGAGTTTTGCTCCTCTTGTGTAGATAAATATTTTCATATTATATCCCGTATTGGTCTAATGTGACACCCACGGGTGAGAAAGCGGGTAGTGAATGGTTTTCTTATTCCATCACCGCGCGAAAAAGAAATTTATCATTTATATAAAACATTCTAGAACATTCTAGTACTCATCATATTTCGCCACAAAGTGCGGTCTTTTGCCACCCGTATTCAACGTTGTTATCGCTGTGGAAATGCTTTTACGCACTATCCCCCGCCAGTGACAGATGGGGGGGGGTGTGTGGGACTCGCCGGCCATAGATGTTGGCGGCCGGAATACCCACTAAAACCACCAGCGGTCCCTTCCGCACTTTTACGGGATGCCGGAGAGATCGTCTATTGACATTCTATCCCCGACACCCCTACGCTTAGCCATCTGGCCACGACCAGTCAGCCGTCAAGGCGGTGGGAGGAGGTGCGCGTAGCGGCGCCTCCCTCTCCCTGGTCGCCGCCGGCGGATCGAGTTCTCAAACGCGAGTACTTCGCGTTCCCGCTCCGCGGCCTCCTTTGCAGAGATGACTTCCTCGCAAAAGGAGGCCATCGACGTCCAGTACCTGTCGCTGTCAAGCATCTTGTTGATGACGGTCGACAACGACAAGTCCGCTCCTATGACCGCCGACAGGTCGTAGGTGGACGGTCCACCTGCTGGTGGGCGACCAACACTGCAACGAAAAGCATTAAAGTTCTTATTATAAAATGATGAATGTAAAATTGATATGCGTAATACCAATTTGTATAATCTGGTATTTATTTTATGTATCGTTTAACTATTTTACTAACAGTCACATTTTAATATGTTTAAAATTCTTGCTTAGATATATAATACTATGTATTAATAGGATAGAAAAAACCTAATAAAAATGGCTTTGCCAGTCGATAAGAAACACCACTGTAATTATAGTAAGGAAATGGCACAGCTATATTTGAACAAACATCAACTGCTAGTTGTAATGAATCCATTAATAATGTAGTATTACCCTTAAGGTATCAGTGGTGGTAGTATCACGCTGTTGACAGGTTTCTATCTACAGCTACGGACTGGTCCGTCCGGGGTAGTACCACACTCTCGCAGAAGTTCGACGTCTGAGCAATGGCAATGTGTTGTTGTGCTTCGTTCAGTGAGCGAGAGAGCTGGTAACCGGTTTTTTGTTTTTTTTTTTGTTTTTTGATAACGCAGAGGTCCGAAATGCATTTACGCACCACTCCCCGGAATGGGGAGTGTGGGACTCGCTAGCCTCGGGGCTAGAATACCCACTAAAACGTATCCACTGCGATCGCTGTTAGCCGAGAGGGCTTTGACAGCTTAACCGGACTATGGGTGAGCGCTGAGGGCTCTCAACCCGGTATCGGGAGCCGGAGGTATGTTTCGGGTTTATGTTGGTAGGCATCGGCCTAGCTATACCCTTGGTATTGCAAAAGTCCATGGGCAGGGGTGACACTTGAGCGGACCGCCGTAGACAAAGATCGGGTACCGGTGGTCCGCTCGCACGGCGAAGAGAGGGGATTTTACGGTGGGTCTATGGGGTCACGCGCCGCCTTCTCCGTCACCCCGGACCGATTCGGCGGGGCGAGACGCACCCATAGCCTACCAATAAAAAAAAAAAAAAAAAAAAAAAAAAAAGGGGTGACACTTACCATCAGGTGTACTGCCTGCACGTTTACTACTAAATGCAATAAAAAAAGGTGATGGTTGACAAAAATTGGAGCATAGTCTCTTATAGAGTATACTTGCAAATTCTTGCGCAAGAAGTCTGCGAAAATGATTAATAGAGAAAACCGTTTAAGTTGACTCAATCTATCGAAGATGCCTGTAGGTATAATATCTTCATTGCTAATGAACTTGGTCACTAATATCACAATAGCTACAACCATAATGTTTTACGATAACTTATAGGCTGCCTTCCAAAATAAGGCCTACGGTGAATTTATTGTCACAGATATCCTTTCTAAAATTTTAATATATCTTAATTGTTTTGTACTCTTCTTTTACGAGTCATAGGAAAGGATTATTATTTAGTTTGACTGTTTTGGACGTTTATGACCTGTGTCGTGCTTCCTACTATACCTAAATAAGATGATTATTTGCGCCTTCGTAATAGTTCCATTGAGCCACCATTGGCTCAGATTTCCACCATTTATAAATTGTACAACGTCATTTTTTATTATTTTGCCTTTCGCCGTTCAATGTCTCACGCAGGTCTCACCTACGAATAATAAAATAGTGCCGTAATCATTGTGGTTGTCAAACTAGTTGGATGTCGCAGTGAGGTCATATGTTTCCTAAAATACAGCTACTATCCACTCTCCTGGTCAACCTCTACGGGCAAGTAAAGAATAGTGACAATTATATTCTTATCCCATCGCTCCACGAGTAAGTTTTATAAATAAATTCTAATAATTTTAATGTAGCTTCACTACAGAATAATATATATTTCTAGGCTAACTAAATCAAATATTTGTGTTCCCTTTTTGGTAACGCTTAATAAAAGTTATATAAAATAAAATTGTTTTTGGTAAAGAAGCTTAAAAATTCCAATTCCCGTATATTGATGTAAATGATATGGGTAAATAATGGAAGTTCAAACCGACCTTTTATAATGTATACATTGCGTCATAAATTAAAATTCGTCATTATCTCAGCTAATATATCTATGTCCCATTATTGGGCTCACGCCTCCTCTATAATGGAAGGGAAATTGACCTACTATACCACGCTGATCAGACGTGTTGGTTGGGTGTTGGGTTTTCGTTTTTTTTGTTTCGAGTTTTCTTTCTCTTGCATAGATGTTTTATGCGTTTTATATCCCTTAGTTGTCTCTTACGATCACCGTCGAGTAAGATAGGTGGTGGTGAATTGTATTCTTACTCTGTCACCACACGGATAGCACGAAATTAAAATTATGATAATCAATATCTATCTCTTCGTCATAAATTATATTACTAAAGTTTAAACGTATTATAACATCGAAAGATTATAATTCTTATCATATTTCAAAATGGTAATTTGCTAAGAAACATTTGAGCTTATTAATTTTTATTAATTTATGTTTTATTTTTAAAGGGCACACCGTTTGAGTTTAATTTGGTATAACAAAGAGTTTATTAAATTAATCTTGAAGGAAAAGACGATTAAAAACTTGACGTTTTACGTACGACAACTTTAAATTGTTACGAGAGGCGAATCAAAGCTACAAACTTTTTTAATCTTCAAATTAAATGTCTGCAAAAATTGTTTCATCTTGTTTTGATATTAGTAATTAAAATCGACACTCCAGCGTCTTTCTCTAAAATTATTTTCAATAAAACGACGGCCGCTATTTCAGATACCTTTCTGGGATGTACCTATGTCTTCCGAGTCTATTTTTCTTATTACCATTAAACAAGCCTTTCTTATTTTTGTAAGGATATGGTCTGTCTACGCCAAGACCTTAAAAATCCAGGGTGGCAATTGTGTGTCCCATAACCTAAGATATTAACACCAAATAGGCCATCAAAGGCTATATTACCTAAACCTCGTGGCCATTTGAGTTACCAGACCTTATTTTTTTACTTCTTTAACCAGCTCGTCAGGTTACTCTTTACCATAGCAAAGTGCCGGGTCACAGCTGTCATGTGGTCGATCACCTTATGGTTGGCGGACTAAACTCTAGTCCGACCATCCAGATCTGCTGCCTATTGTTCTGGTGATCTTTCAGTTGATTTTAAGACTATCTCTGGAAAATAAGGGGTGGTATTATTGTTTTGAATATAAACAGAATAATCGATGGCCAGAAGCTCAACCTTCTGGGTGGGTTTGGGATTATATAATAGGCAGCGGCCTAGTATTGCCATTAGTGTGCTGCTTGCTTATTTGCAACTAAGAGCAATAAAAAAATCTTCTATTCACCGTTTTTTGTCCATGTTTATAATCTAGTATTCTTCTCCTGTGCCCTTGACTACATATAAGCAAAATTGCATGATTAGTCCAGTAATTAAGACACAAAAGCGTAAGAAATTACTAAATTTACATATGTTTATAAAATAGTCATAATCATCATCTCCTCAGGTCTTATATGTCCCACTGCTGGGCTCGAGCCTCCTTCATAATGGGAGCCTCCTCCACGGGGATGGTGAATTGTATTCTTACTTCGTCACACGCAAACGATATATAAAATATTAGTTACTTTTAACTATACATATGGCATAGTAGTCTAAAATGCAGCCTGCTATCCCGAGTGTTATAAGTTCGACCCACACGCACGAAAGTTTTTTGTGCAATGCACGAATTATTGTTTTGTGTTTTCATGTTATTTGTATTTATTAATTGTATATTTGTATAAATCCCGCAACACAACTATTTTGTGATTAGTTGGGGATATTATTTTTATGGAAAACAAAAAAACGTGAAAAATGATGTCACAAGCGGGATTCGAAGCCGCGCCTATTGGGATTCCGGTCCAATCGTGCTGCCACTACACCACCGTGACTTATTATAGGACATGCAAATTTCACTTCGTATCATATTTACGTCTTAAGGTGACGGTATGCTATCTACCCGACAATGTTTACACATTGTTATAGGCTTAATACTTCAAAATTTACAGTTAGAATTGTATTAAACGATGACACAACCTTGTTATTTAAATTACTGAAATTTAGCATTTAATATGCTTAATTATTTATAAAACCCGATTACGAAGAAGAAATTTTTTCACTTCGTAATCGGGTTTTATAAATAATTAAGCATATTAAATGCTAAATTTCAGTAATTTAAAAAAAAAACGTATCATTATTATTGGGTTTTCATAATATTTGTACCTGAATTCGACTTTACCATTTGTTGACCAGCAAATCCAATAAAGAGTTATACTTGATATAAAAATAGGTCTTATATTCGGCAGTCATTTATCTACCACCACAAGGCCAATGGCGGCCGTCCATCGTTTTATAAATTCGCATTAAGTATATTGTGGCGAATAAAATACAGTTACCATGCAAAAGTATTCTCGACTGCGAATATTTTAGGGTTGTGAAACGACCTTTCAAATATACTATAAAATGTCTTAAATCCCTAAATGGACATTAGCTAACTTTGCTCAACCGTAAAATCGACTATAGAGCAGAGTTACCATGGCGTAAGCGAAAGTGAATAGGCGTAAAAAGGAATTTCACTCACAAAGCACATTGAGTATTTGAGAAACTGAAGCACACAATATTTTGCAAAGAGTTTTGTTTTAATTATATTACAATCTGCTAGGTCGTAGCACTATTACTTCTACGCGAAAATAAAAATATGGTTACTTTTTTTATAGCGTATTCGTCATTATCATCATTAGCTTATCGACGTTCACTAATGACCGTGGCGTTTTATATTTTTATTATATTTTCTTAAAAAATATTCGTAAAAAGACAACTTAAATATAATGGTCATCCATTTATTAAATTTCATTAAATACATACATACATACATATCATCACGCCATATCCCTTGCAGGGTAGGCAGAGAGAACAGAGTGCCAGAGAACTCTATCTCTGCATACTTCACTCGCTTCCTCAACATTCATAATTCTCTTCATACACGCTCGCCGGTTTCGGAAACTCTTGACACCACCTTCCTTCAGTACATGACCGATCTAGTCTAGGTAGGTTAGTCTCGGTCTCCCTCGGTACCTACATCCTTCCACTTTCGTATTGTATATCTTCTTAACCAGACATTCGTTCGGCATTCTTTCCACATGTCCGAACCATCGGAGTATGCCCTTTCGCATCTTTACACCAATACTCTCTTTCATACCTACTCGCTCTCTTACGTCGTCGTTACGAATGCGGTCGGTCAGCCTAACTCCACAGATTTGCCGCAGAGATCGCATTTCGACCGCATTAATTTTACTTTCATACTCTTTTCTGCATACCGAACTCTCGCTTCCATACAGTAATGTTGGGACAAGCACTGCGTTATGTATTGCTACACGTGCCTTCTGGCTGAGGTGGTGGCTGCCGAGAAGTTGCTCCAACGCTCCGTTCCCTCTGTTTGCCGCATTCACTCTTCGCTCTATATCAGTGGTGTACCTTCCATCTCGGCTAAATCCTCATCCAAGATATACAAATTCATCCATTTGCTCTAGTACATCATTACCTATTGTTACTCTTACATCTGTTCTGGTTTCATCTCTTTCAAAGACCATTATTTTGGTTTTGCAATAATTTTTTTATACTCTCAATACTTATTAAATAATGCGTGTCCCATCGGTTGACATACTTTTTTTGTGTTGCATTTGATGGCAAACGAGCAAGCAGCACAGCTGATGGTAAGTGTTACTGCCAACCATGAACCTTTACCATACCAGGGTATATCTAGGCCACTGCCAACCAAATAAAACCCCAAACCCACCCAGAAAGTTGAGCTTTCAGCTCTCTCGTTCACCCAATGAAGCATCGTAGCACATTGCTACTGCTCAGATGTAGATTTTCTGCGAGAATGTGGTACTACTCCGGACGGACCAATCCGCCGCTGTAGACAGAAAACTGTCAACAGAGTGAAGAGCACGAGCAAAGCAAGGGTTGGTAGTATTCGTAGCCGCTACCACACAGCTGCCTTGATCCATATCAATATAGTCGCGTTTTACTATATCTTATCCAAGAAATGGGATGGTTACTTTCTATGTTTCCATTCTATTATTACTCTAAGAAATCATTTGTTGTGTTGTAAATTGCTACGTTATTAAACATTTATTCGTCCATCTGTTGATAAACTACTACTAATCACAATTTCAATGTATGCATTCATAATTTAAGGATGGCGTGTTAGCAACTTGTTTTAATGTAGGGATGTTAACTTGTATTCGTAATGATCATTTGTTATTTGTTCACAATAGGTACTTTTTCATACAAACAAATTTTTATAGTGTATTACATTTACGATGGACAAAAAATATAAATAAAATCTATAGGTATTATCTTCTCTATATAAATAACAATGAATGGCTGAAATGTATGCGAATAACTTGCAAAAGACTACGCCAAATAGAATAATTCTTTTTTTTGTGGATCAAAACAATCATCATTGTCTCAGCTCATATAAGTCCCATTGTTAGGCTCGAGCCTCCTCCATAATGGGAGGAAAATTGACCTAATATACCAAGCTGGTCAGAGGTGTTGGTATAGGGTTTTGTTTAGAGATTTTCTTCTCTTGCATAGATTTTATATGCGTTTTATACCCCGTTTTATATCCTCGTCTTTTATGATCACCCACGGGGAAGACAGGGAGTGATGAATTGTATTCTTACTCTGTCACCACACGAAAAAGTCAAGAGGTTTGTATGAAAGAAAATTAAAAAAGTCCTATGAAGAATTTTTAAAAACCGCATAATATAAAAAGATAGAGAGTGAAGGAGATAGAAGGTTGAGAAAGATCTTCAATATATTAACTAAACATTGACAAATTGACGTTCAATAGTATTTGATTCGTTGAGTCAGTAGTAATTGATAAATTCAAAACTATTGACTGTATGGATAGACTCACATTATTTTAATTAGGAAATGAAAATGAATCGAAAAAATCGCAGACTAAATTGCAAAAGGTAAATAAAAAAAAAAAAAAAAACAAGCCTTGTTATTCAAATTACTGAAATTATCATTTAATATGTTTAATTATTTATAAAAACCCAATTACGAAGCGAAAAATGATGTCACAAGCGGGATTCGAACCCACGCCTATTGAGATTTCGGCCCAATCGTGCTGCCACTACACCACCGTGAACTATTGTAGGACATGCAAATCTCGCTTTGTATCATATTTACGTCTTAAGGCGACGTATGTCATCTACTCGACAATATTTTTATAAATAATTAAGCATATTAAATGCTAAATTTCAGTAATTTGAATAACAAGGTTGTGTCATCGTTTAATACAATTCTAACTGCAAAGTTTGAAGTATTAAGCCTATAACAATGTGTAAACATTGTCGGGTAGATGGCATACGTCATCTTAAGACGTAAATATGATACGAAACGAGATTTGCATGTGTAGTGGCAGCACGATTGGGCTGGAATTCCAATAGGCGCGGGTTCGAATCCCGCTTGTGACATCATGTTTCGCTTCGTAATCGGGTTTTTATAAATAAATAAGCATATTAAATGCTAAATTTCAGTAATTTGAAAACAAGCCTATTAAAATTTAAAAAAAAGACATAATTGCTGTTTGCCGCTAAACGACATAAGTAAAAAAAGTCAAGACAAGGTTAATAATACAAAATAAATATTATTCTTTATTCTATAATTACAAATTATACGTACATTTATGCATATAATTTCTACGTATATATTGTAATTCGTATATAAATTACTTCAGTTTTAGTAAATTTTTAAAAGCTCATAACTTTATTTTAAGGACTATATAGTCTTTAAAATATAGCTTGATCTCTGTGATAGATAGCGACAAAACCGATGAAGTAATTATGAATACGCGTCATTTTCACAATTTTATTTTGTATCATCTATATTAAGTCAATAATAATAATCCATATTAATCATTTTTTACATGCCACTTAATTCAGTTGAAATACAACTGAATTATGATTATAAAAATATGAATATTTACACAAAAAATTTGTACCTCATATGTTTTAAAATACTTAGTAACCATTTTATAAAAATATAATAGTTACGCAAGTACAAGGTCTCACGGGACTGAGAATAAGATAGAGATGGGACAGTCGATAAACGTAAATGAATAACATTCTTATTAATTATTTTTAAAACTTGTAAAACCCAATACATTTTCCCTATATAAACCACATGGTTACTCTATAAAATAAGTAAATTGTGTTCATTTAATATTCAGACATCAGTTACAATATTAATAAGACCATTTCTTTTATATTAAAATGATATTTTTTTTATAAAATAAACATGATTATTCATGAAACAATCTGTGACCAAGAACTCATCATCAACCTACAGGAATGCGCCAGAGATGATGATTCGAATAATAAAAATAATTAATTAACAGCTTTAATTTAAATTAAATAAAATCCATTAATTTAAATTCAATAAGATTTTCATAGATTGTTTTAAATTTATAATCGATTCATCCATCCATTTGATTGAAATTCAATAAGATTTCATACTTTGTTTTTCAATTGCAATAGCAAATAACTTTAAATAATAAGGAATTATATCGACAAAAATTTGGACTGCATCGTAAGTGTGCGGCACTAGTGAGAACTGTCATAGAGATCATGCTATATTTTATAGACTATAGCAATAAATCATCACACGAAAAAGAAATTGTGGATACACATCCATGTCTACTAGAAGTATAACTGACCAGATTATAAACAAAATTCACGACCTCACTTTTTTTTGGTTGTCCGCTTGACGTGAAATACCCCATATGTTAAGATAAGTTGCTTGAATATGTAAAGATTTATGTGTAATAATGAATGGTCATATTTTTTTCTTTTTCTACTAGTATTTATTATTAATATGAATCAAAATTGACATCTATTGCTGTAGAGCAGCGGTCGGCAACACGTGGCACACGGGCCGTATGCGGCCCGCGAACGTCTTCTTTGCGGCCCGTGAACGTTTTGTAAATAAGTTCTAAATATCAAAATAAATGCAGGAACAAAGGATCGACCGTATACCATATATTCTAGGGTTAATATCACTAGTGTAGCCCGCCTTTAGTTTATTTGCCACCTTGCCCTTGCCTGGCAAAAGGTTGCCGACCACTCCTGTAGAAGATTGATAAATATCTCTGTAATTACGACGGTGTATTGAACGGGAAACATAGCAGCTTAATCTTTCCGTGACCATGAATGCTAAAAAGTATTTGAAACATTTTAGAGCGGTTATGCACTACGTCCGATCCGAACCCGTGAAAATATGGATCTAGAAAACTCGGACCGAATTCGGATATTGCTTACGCACTTGTCCGATCTGAACCCGTGAAAATATGGGTCTAGAAAACTTGGACCGAATTACGTGATTTTACGCCACATTTACATTTTACGTCACAGCAGAGTGTTCACGTCGTTGATCACGAGTCCTTTAAATCGACGTCAACTTCTGGCAATACTATTGTACGTACGAAGAACGTAGACGTACGTTCATACAAATAATTCTATGGCTACATCGGTCCGTCAAAAATCTTTTCCGGCATGGAGATTCTAGAATGACGGAAAGAAATCGGATGACAAAGATCGGATGTAGTGCGTAAATTACCATAGAAATAGTTCTACGGCTACCACGGACCATATTTTCATGGATTTGGATCGGATTTAGTGCGGAACCGCTCTTAAAAGTAAAAAATAAACACAAAATAATATAAATAAAATGCGCAAAAAAATTGTTAAAATTCATATGTATTTGAATAGATGGATGAAGGTATTTTGTTAGAGACAATTTTGATTACATTTTCGACGTTTCAATAAGTGAAAATATTGAGTAGTAGAAGCACTTATAGTATTACTTTTTGTGTCCATTTCTGATAGTCAGTTTTCGTAAAAGTTTTGACACACGCAATTTATTCGATAACGTTATTGTGCTATATGTTTTCAAACTATAGTAATAATGTCTTTTATTTATTTTTAGCGGCTATGGTGACCGTCGTGGAACCAGCATACCTAATGATAAGTAATACCTTCTGCTCTTGGATTTCGACAATACCAGGGTACAGGCATATCGCTGCTTACTGAACAAAAAAGGACTTGCCATAACGTTTCTTCTAATGACTTTGATGTTCTGTGGATAAAAAAGGGTATTTAGATGGTATATATTTGGTTGTCATTCATCTATCAGCCTGTAGATGTTCAGATCATAGGTTTCCCTATGAGAATGGCACTGAGATCAGCCCTGTGCCATCTACATCCAATGGCTTCCTGTGACTTTCAAGATACCATCAGTCCACCTAGTGGCAGTTCATCCTACTCTTCGTCGTCCATTTTGTGGTCACCACTCGAGAACCTTTCTTTCTCAACGTTTTTCTCGTTTGACAAGCGATGTGGTCTGCCCATCGCCAAATCCACGTACTAATTTCTTTTTTGTATTAAATCTTCAAAATCATGTGATCTTCTGTTAAATAGTTCTATAATCACTTGTTATCATTAGATAAATATCGCATTTATTGTTAAAATTTTTCGAAAATGCAATTGTTATTTTAATTAATATTTCATTGCGTTGATACTAATTATATCAGTCAACGTAATTAAAAACATTGGATTTAAATAACATTGCAGATTAACAATATTTTAAAAATAATAAACTGTATATTTTTTGTAAGTAAATTACACCAATGAGAAATCAATATAACTGAAAATTTTGTTTACGTTTTAAGTTTACGTTTTCAAATTATATTTGTCATCAAATTACTATGAATGTTTTCTAATTTATATTAAATAATTAATTATAATAACGAATATTAAATAATGTTATCTGATATTCAGCGAAATAAAATTTGCAAATGGAGATTCATTTAATATTCTTATTCATAACTTTAATGTAATATAATAATGCAAAGTAATGAGTTGAAATGAAAATGAAAAATCATTTATGAATTCTTTGAAATACATTTAATTAATTTTGTTTTGAGTGTAAATAACGGCAATCATGTTTCCTTAAACATGGAAATTAATTTTGGTGGACTCTTTGATGAGTTCGTCGAATACTATGTGAATATAAAATATGGCGACATATTGATAATACGTCGTCCTACTACGTCATTGCAATCAATTAAAACTATTTTCACAAATGATTTTTCGGAAGAGCCAATTATTCAATATATATGCTATATATATATATATATATATATATATATATATATATATATATATATATATATATATATATATATATATATATATATATATATATATATATATATATATATATATATATATATATATATATATATATATATATATATATATACTGCAGATTTATACATTTTGATATACTTAATGATTTATCCGTGTGGTGACGGAATAAGAATACAATTCACCATCCCCTATCTTACCCATGGGTGATCATAAGAGACGACTAAGGGATATAAAACGCATATAACATCTATGCAAGAGAAGGAAAATTTGAAAAAAATCCATAGTTTTTAAAAGATAAAACATATTTGAGTAGGAACACATGGTGTTTAAAATTAAAAGTATTTATTTAGATGATGATTGCTCGATGTACTATTCCCATACCTATCAGTTGAACAAACAAAAATTCATCAAAATTTTTCGGCGTTCGACAGCAAATACTGTGACATGGGATTTTTATATATTAGATAAAAGTACCGGCGAGCGTGTTAGTGTAGTAAGTAAGTAGTAAGTGTTATACCTATATATATATATATATATATATATATATATATATATATATATATATATATATATATATGTATATATTCATATACAGGGTGGAAGGAGACCGCTCCTGACAACCGAAACAAAGACAGGTAACCCTATACTAGTCCTATTTGTAATGATAGGCTAGAAAAAAAATCAAGTAGGATGAAAAAAAAAAATTTTTTTTTACCGCGCGAGGTCGTTGATCTCTTGAACATATGATCGTGAGTTTTGAATAGATTGCATCTTTTCTCATCTGAGTAAAGTTACGTATTTTTTATGGAATTATCGTTACATGGCACTGTCCTAATACATTGAAATGTGAAAAAAAAAAATTTCATACGAATTGGTTTTTTTTCTAGCCTATCATTACAAGTAGGACTAGTAGGGTCTTTGTTTTCGGCAGCGGTCCACTTCCACCTTGTATATTAAAGTAACAAAGTTTATAAATCTATTTTCGCGTATTTAAAGGTCGACAATGAGTTGAATGATAACTATATAATAAATGTAATAATAGTTAATTACTAAATATATTATCAAATATAAATTACTTCCAATAAGGTAAGTTAAATCGTCTTCGTGATACAAACTTTACTCGAGGACTCTAAGCTTAATGATTCGTTTCTATGTAATTTATATAGCCATTAGAAAGCTGAATACAAAATTTGTTTCTTCGACTACATTAATTTCAGTATCTATTAGTCAATGTAGGAGCTTTTTTGTTTTGTTATCCCGTTTACGGAGAAATATTACAAAAGGAATTCGTGAAACTTAAAAAGACACATATTTGAGAGCAACCTTATATTAAATCCTTACTAATATTATAAATGCGAAAGTAACTCTGTCTGTCTGTCGCTTTTTCACACCAAAACTACTTAACTGATCTAAACGAAATTTGGTACACAGATAGTCTAGAGCCTCATAAAGGACATAGGCTACTTTTTAATGCAAAAAAGAGTAGTAAAGGGGGATGAAAATATGTAAGGAAGTATCGTCATTTTTAAAGCCAGAAGCTTTAAACTTATTTTTAGGCGAATGATTAATTAGATTTAAATAAATATGATATTAAAATTTTGTAAAAAAATTACCCTTATGGGGTAAAATAAAAATAGGGAATAGAAAACTAGGAAAGTAACCTTTTACGCGGGCGAAGCCGCGGGCAAAAGCTAGTATGATATATTGTAATTAATGTTATCAATTGCAAATTAAATTTAATGACATACTAACAACAGCGCTACTGACCTAGAGAATTTAGGTGACAAACACACGTACGTTAAAATTATATAAACAATATTATTAAAAAAAAAGAGAAAACATCATTTCATTTTTCGTTTCGTAATCGGGTATTTATAAATAATTAAGCATATTGAATGCTAAAAATTTCAGTAATTTGAATAACAAGGTGGTGTCATCGTTTAATACAATTCTAACTGTAAAGTTTGAAGTATTAAGCCTATACAATGTGTAAAAATTGTCCGATAGATGGCATACGTCACCTTGAAGATGTAAGATATAATATGAATCGAAATTTGCATGTCCTAAAATAGTTCACGATGGTGTAAGTGGCAGCACGGTTGGGCCGGATTCCCAATAGGTGCGGGTTCGAACCCCGCTTGTGACATCATTTTTCGTTTCGTAATCGGGTATTTATAAAAAAAAGAGAAAACATATTTTAAAATTTAAAAAAAAAATAAGCTATTTATAACTGACACATTTATAAATAGAATAATTAATGGAATATGTATACCTGAAAAAGATAAAATATTCATTCTATAGTTTATGTATCCTTTAGAGTGTAATGAACAAATTGTAATAAATCATCATCATCATCATCACAGCTCATATATGTCCCATTGTTGGGCTCGAGCCTCCTCCATAATGAGAGGGAAATTGACCTACTGTACCACGTTGGTCAGACGTGTTGGTATAGGGTTTTGTTTCGAGTTTTCCTTCTCTCGCCTATGCGAACATCTATATGTTATATGCGTTTTATATCCCTTAGTCGTCTCTTACGATCACCTACGGGTAAGACAGGGGGTGATGAATTGCATTCTTACTACGTCACCACACGGATGACTGATGATTGTAACAAATATATTTTAAAATACCATTTTACAGATAAAATAATACAGAATAACTCTAGCAGATTATATAGAAATAATCTATCGTTGAAACTAATTACAATCTGTAAAACACCTCAATGAGGATATTGGCTCTGTCACCGCACTATGCGGTCGTTTTGATGTAGACAGGAACACGTTCGTTAACAAGTCGATCCCGAACCTTAAGTGATATAATTGGTTTGGAGACTAACAGTGGAATAGAATAGTTTGAATTCAAATTTAGAATCTATAATTTAAAAAAAAACATGTGTGCTTTAAATAAACATAAGTTTTGTTTAAATAAACATAATCCTTATTGTTTCTAGTAGGTATCAACAACTACGACATGATTTTTTTAACAAGCTAAGGTCTGGTCACATACTGCCCAAGCCATCCAACGTGGTGGAAGCAATGGTGTACAGCCCCATCACTTGTCGTATTGGATCTCTTTAGTTGCCATTTCGGTATGACTGGTACCAACTCTTAATTTTCAGTGATCCATAGATCTCATTATATTCACAGTAGATTCCATAGCACCGTACGCAGTTATAACGTATATGAATAAGAATACATTGAACGAGTAAGAAAACTACAAATAAATTAGCACTATAAATTACTTACAAACTTCACTATAAATTACTTCAAACCAAACTAAAATATATTAGAGTAAAATAGCAAAAAAACATATTGTTTCGTACTTTCGTCAATTCAATATTGGCATGGTAATATAGAAATAAAAACGGGTAAATACTTGAGGTTTTATTACTTTTTACTACGTAAATCTTTAAGTAACATTTATGTTATAATTAGTGGTTATTTCATCGCTATATTCAGGGCAATGGAACAAGAACCTTTTAAAGTCAACACTGTTGTAAACATTTTAAGATATATATCGCCCTCATTTCTATATTTTGTGCTTACACCACGTTCAAATCGTCTGTGCTGATGAAAGGGCAACCGGAAGTAGGCCCCATTATATGTCGTATACTAATTGAGTGCGCCACCGGAACCGATTCCTTGGCCTTAGTAGTCCACCCAAAGGGTTTCGAATATTTATCGCTTTCGAATCTACCCACGCTAACGTCCTACAATTAAGCACCGAGATATTACTTTCATGCGGCTAATTTTCCTGTGAGATGTAGACATTTTCCGGCCCGAATACCTACAGCCTCGGTACTAGACGCAGTAAATCTGCGCCATCCCTATGGAGATCTCCTGGTGGATCCCGTCGCACGACTAAGTGCCGAACCACTAGGTGAAAGGCGGCCACCCCTTGCCTATGTTGTACATCAAACAACAAAATATAGATCCTCTAGCTTTTATTATTTCCAGTAGAATTGAAATGTTTATCAATAATATTCGACCAAAATATGATCTATATTTTATGATTTCACAGACTCGCAAATTCTAATATACAGATAACTTCAGCTATGAGATACACGCCGTGGTAGCAAGTTTATACGCTCTGTAGGACAGTTTATTAGTCTGTCCATTAAATTAACACAAATTATAATGTTAAAATATAAAATATCTAAGATTTAATTAATTTCAAAAATCCTTTACACAATTTTTTCTTATTACAACAATTATAAGTTACAGAAATATTGAAAGTTTTATTTTTTTACGTTGATTTGAATGAGCCTAACTGTTGTAATGTTTTGAAAGTATTAGTTGAAAATAATGTTTTATTTTCCCTTGGTTGACACCAATTATTTTGATCTAACTTGATTGGAAATTGAATCTGAAACAGAGCATTAGCAATTAAAATTGGCAGAGCTATTCTTTTTACACTATACAAATAAAATTATTTACCCAAAAAAGTGTATATAATATTATTATTAAACTAATTATAATAATTTAGAGAACTTTTGTTACAAAACTTTTATTAAAAATGATAGATCATTGATAACAAGCATATTTTAATTTATAAAAAGATTAATATATAATACATAATTATATATACTATGAGTTATACTTGTCTTTTAGTTTTTAAAGGTTTGTGTTGCTTGGTATTAGGCATTTGTTTAATTATGTCAAAACCCCAATAGTAACTCTAATCACTTGTCGTTAAAGAATGAAAATATATTGTCCAAAATAACTTGAAGTAAAGATAGCTAAAAGGGTAATGACGATTCGTTTATCTATAGCATATCGTTATTCAATATACAGCCAAGTTGTTGTCGTTATTTCTGATCCGCTAGTATTGATCACAATATATTTAATTAAAAACATTTTTATATTATAAAAACCCGATTACGAGCGAAAATGAATGTCACAAGTGGGATTCGAACCCACACCTATTGGAAATCCTTTCCAATTTTCAAATATTCGTCATATTCAAATTTCCGTCAATCTGTAAACAATGTCGGGTAGATGGCACACGTCTCCTTAAGGACGAAAATATAATACGATGTGAGAATTGATTGTCCTACAATATTTCACGGTGGTGTAAGTGGCAGCACGATTGGAACGGATTTCCAATAGGTGTGAGTTCGAATCCCACTTGTGACAATCATCTTTCGCCTGTAATTGGGTTTTTGTAAGTAATCAAGCATATTAAATGCTAAATTTCAATAATTTTTGTATTTTTTATGCAATCTCGATATTCATATTTTTTAATAATGAAATTAGTTAATGATAATGCTGATAACTGGTAATAAAAGGGCGCGCCAACTTTTTAAATACACCTAAAATACTCTAGGGAATAAACATAGTTATTTTATTGTTCTTAAAAACAAAAAAGAGTAAACAAAAACTGGTACTAACTTTTATCATTTTTATTATGCTCACAAAACTAATAAACGAAACATAACGTAATACCGGTGACCGAAATAAATCCAATAGCCAGACTCCCAAAGGTGGAACATATTTAGACACAGAAAACAAATAATTGCTTTTCCCTGACACAGCAAATCAAATTATTTTACCGACGTGCTTAGATATTTTAACATTACTATTTCGCTTTTATGATTCATGGTGGAAAGTTCTGTTAAGTTTTAATTGTTTACTTCGTGTGCTAACTGTAGTTTACTCAGTAGTAGTAGGCGCGAATCTTCTAAATGAGTCAGGCAGCTTCGAAAGTACTTCCATATTTGCGTTAGTGAAATGAGTATATGTTCTTAACTGTTATAATAATTAATATGAGAATGCATATATACTCGACTAGTTATTATTAGTTTGAATTAGTTTAGTAGTCAATTCAATAACATGGACTATCCTTTTGACTTATATTTTTTTATTATTATTCTATATTTGTTTTATTTAATACATTTTAAATCGATTACCAAATAGAAAAAAATAACATACGCACACACTACGAAAAAGAACACACAATCGATTTAAAAATTTGAAATAAAACTATTTTTTACGGATTCTATCGTGTTTGTATATGATTTTTAATTGCCCAACGTTTTGAACACGTTAGAGTCCGTAAAAATAGTTTTATTTGAAATGTGTACTACTCGCGTAAATATTAGAAATCATTACACTATTTAAAAAGTAAAAAGTAAAACGGCAACATCATCGGCCGTTATTGTGACCAAGCTATCAATAATTGATGATGATGCGATGATTAAGTATGCAAAGGGTGGAAATTTGTCACAATACGAGCTTATTGTTATATTCCTTAACGGTTTTATACATACATACATACATATCATCACGCCATATCCCTTGCAGGGTAGGCAGAGAGAACAGAGTGCCAGAGAACTCTATCTCTGCATACTTCACTCGCTTCCTCAACATTCATAATTCTCTTCATACACGCTCGCCGGTTTCGGAGACTCTTGACACCACCTTCCTTCAGTACATGACCGATCTGGTCTAGGTAGGTTAGTCTCGGTCTCCCTTGGTACCTACATCCTTCCACTTTCGCATTGTATATCTTCTTAACCAGACGTTCGTTCGGCATTCTTTCCACATGTCCGAACCATCGGAGCGTGCCCTTTTGCATCTTTACACCAATACTCTCTTTCATACCTACTCGCTCTCTTACGTCGTCGTTACGAATGCGGTCGGTCAGCATAACTCCACAGATTTGCCGCAGAGATCGCATTTCGACCGCATTAATTTTACTTTCATACTCTTTTCTGCATACCCAACTCTCGCTTCCATACAGTAATGTTGGGACAAGCACTGCGTTATGTATGGCTACACTTGCCTTCTGGCTGAGGTGGTGGCTGCCGAGAAGTTGCCCCAACGCTCCGTTCACTCTATTGCCCGCATTCACTCTTCGCTCTCTATCAGTGGTGTACCTTCCATCTCGGCTAAATCCACATCCAAGATATACAAATTCATCCACTTGCTCTAGTACATCATTACCTACTGTTACTCTTACATCTGTTCTGGTTTCATCTCTTTCAAAGACCATTATTTTGGTTTTGCTCACATTCACGCGTAGACCCCTTTTCTTACAATCTTCTGTCATTGAGTCGACTAGGGTCTGCAGGTCAGTCGCTGACTGTGCCAGCAGGACTGCATCATCTGCATAAAGCAGAGCAGTGACCACTGAGTCGCCCATCTGGACTCCCACATTCATATCGTTCAACCTTTGGAGACATTTATCCAGATATATGATAAACAGCCTGACTGACAGAACGCACCCCTGCTTAACGCCGATATTGACGTCAAACCAAGGCGACATTCCATCATCCAGCCGCACACAGGCTCTACAGCCCATGTAACTGGACTGCATAGCCTGTAGCAGTTGACCGTTAATACCATACTCCGATAAAATGTCCCAAAATTCTTTTCGTACAACTGTGTCAAATGCTCTCTCCAGATCCACAAAACTGCAGAAAACCCTCTGACCTAGAGCCAGATGCTTCTCCACAATATTGCGCGGAGAGAACACTTGATCCATGCATCCCCTTCCACTCCTGAAACCTCCTTGTGTCTCACACAGTAAACCATCGGACACCATCCTCAGTCTCCTTTCAATAATTTTACCATACACTTTTGCTGCCAAACTGGTCAAGCTTGTGGCTCTGTAATTTGCGCAGTCATAACGTGAATCCTTGTTTTTAAACAAAGGCACGATGACTGCGCTATTCCAGTCCCCGGGAACCATTCCCGAGCTCCAACATAAATTGAGGAGCAACAGGAACGCCTCCCAGACACAGGAGCCACCAAGCCTGATCATCTTGGCAGACACCATATCAATGCCCGCAGCCTTACCATTTTTCAAACTTCTTATCGCCCATTCAACTTCATCCATACTGATGCCATCGGAGGACGCCGTTGTCGAATGTTGATCTACTAAACCACATCCAACACCGGCGCCAACCGTAGCATCCGCATACATATCGCCAAAATATTCACTCCATCGGCTTAACACGTCTTGTGTTTGTGTAAGAATGTCTCCACCTTTAGACCTTATTTTATTCATTCTGAAGGCTGACCAACCACCCCGAGACTTCTTCACCTCCCTCCAAAAGAGTTTGGTGTTACCCTCGAAGTTTTTAGTCAGCCTATCTTCTGCACTCATACTTGCTCTATCACGTTTCTCTTTCACTAAGGCCTTGGTGTCATTCTTATATTGCCGATATATTTCTTTCTTCTGTTCAGTCATACTGTCATTCAGATTCAAAGAAGAGACATAGTCCAGCCACGCTTTCTTCTTTTGCTCGACGGAAGCTGCCACTTCCGCATCCCACCATGCATCACCATTTGTGTTTCTGTGCTTCTTTGAACTTCCACATACTTTTTTCGCTGTATCTACCACACTCTCTTTCAATACTCTCCAGCATTCTTCAATATCCAATTGCGGCTGGCTTGCTATCGTCAGCCGTTCTCGGACACCCTCTGCATACTTTTCTCTTACACACTCTTCTTGCAACCTTTCAACCTTTATTTTTTCAAGCCCTCCGAGGTGGACACGCTCTCGCCAGTGCCTCCACTTTCTGAACAGATCACTAAATCTCGCAATAATGAGATAGTGGTCCGTATCGACTGTGGAGCCCCTGTAGTCTCTTGCGTCCAATATTTTGTTTCGGAGGCGACTGTCTAACAAAATTAAATCTATTATACTTTTCTGTTCATTCCTTCTCCATGTATACATATGGATGTCCTTATGTTGGAAAAATGTGTTTGACACAATAAGGTTTCTCTCCATGCATACATCCGCTATGAGCCTACCTGCGTCGTTCACTCTCTTATCACCAAATGGACCAAGTACGTCCTCATAGTCGGGACGCTTGGTCCCCACCCATCCGTTCAAATCTCCGCATACAATCACGCGTTCACTGGTTTCTGCCATATCCAGAACTTCCCTAACATTGTCCCAAAACTTCTCCAGGTCTGATGCCACCGAGGATCCTACGGGAGCATATGCTACAACCATGAATACCTTGGTGACACCTAGTTTTATACGGACCCAGAGAAGTCTGGGATCATACATTCCGTAATCCTTCACACCTGAGGCCAAGCGAGAGGACAACAGCACTCCTACCCCCATGCTGGCTCGATCGCTCTGTGGTACACCAGACCACAGAGCCATCCCGCCACCAGGAAGATCGCAGGCGTCGCTGCCCCTTCGCTTGGTCTCTGTTACACAGAGCACGTCTAGCTGTTTGTCCGCCATGACGGATATCAGCTCGTGCAACTTACCTTCCACACAACCTCTTACATTCCACGTGCCCACCCGGCACTCTGCTCTCCTCGACTCGCCTAACTGGGCAAGGCATGATGGGTGGCGGCCCCCATCGCCGCAACTGCCGATGTTCGTACCGACGGGGGCGGGTCGGTACGCGTCGCCTCCGGGGGACGCCCTAACCCGCATTGCGGTACGCATATCGAGCCGGATTAGCAGTCTAATTAGACTGGCAGGGGACGCGAACGAGCACGCTCCGGACTATGCCCCCCATCAGTTTTATAATAGCAAGAAATACTATCTTTTTTTTTCGGTGGACTATGGATGCGGTTTCGCTCCGCCAAATCAGTCCGGGGTGACAGAAGAGGCGGCGGGTGACCCCATAGACCCACCATGCAAAACTCCTCTCTTCGTCGTGCGAGCGGGCCACCGGTACCCGCTCTTTGTCTTCGGTGGCCCTCCCGGAAGAAATACTACCTACCCTAATAGTGTCGTGTATGCTATAATTACCTTACCAAGAAAGATTGATAATAAGCCGACCGGTCAGCAATATAATATTTAGATAAAATGATTGTATTTTTGTACTTACAATGGATTTGTAAAAAAATATGGGTCGAAATTTAATACGGTGGAGGATAGATAAAGAAAGACAAAACTAATTTAATTTGGTTTTAATACAATAAAAACATTGTAATATAAGGACAAGTGACAATTTAGTTAATAAGTACATAACTTGTAAAGTTAAGCAAGAAGTAGTATATAATATTTACACCACATGATAATAATATACTCTGTGTTATAATGATTTTTGATGTTTACGGGAGTACTGTACGTTTGAAATAAAACTATTTTTAACTATTCTATCGCGTTTGTATTTGATTTTTAATTTCACAAAGTTTCGAAAACTTTACAGCGTTCATGGTCAAGGGAGGACCCTCGTGACCATGTCCTCCGGAAATTATAAAAATCAAATACAAACGCGGTAGTATTCGTAAAAATAGTTTCATTTCAAATACTCTCTAATAATGATGACTTATTGGACGTGAGACACCTTAGTCTGTCAGATACTATAAACGCTCCAGTGTTCGAAACCTCTGAATACTAAAAATTAAATAAAATGCTATAAAAGCAGTATTTTTTTTTTCAAATGTTATTACGTAGTAAAAAGAAACTCTATACTTTTTTTTTATTGCTTTTGGCGGCAAACGAGCAAGCAGCACACCTGATGGTAAGTGTTACTGCCGCCCATGAAACCTTTGCTATGCCAGAAGTATAGCTGGGCCGCTGCCTACCAATATAAACCCCAAACCCACCCAGTTGGGCTTCCGGCTCTCTCGCTCACCGAACGAAGCGCAATAGCACATTACCATTGCTCAAACGTTGATCTTCTGCGAGAGTGTGGTACTACCCCGGACGGACCGGCCCACGGCTGTAGACAGAAATCTGTCAACAGCGTGGTCCTACCACAGTGACTTAATGGATGCACTCAGTTAATTTCAGGTTATTTATTGTCTTGCAACAGAAATTGTGGCTTACACATTTTTATATTCATCATCTCAAATAAAATATATCATAGCATATTTGAATATCTAAAATCGCAGATACTCAATCACTAAAAGAAAGTGCCTTTGACTTGTCGCGGATTACTGCTAACGCTATCGCTATATATAATCCAACTCGATAACACTTTCCAAAGCTTCGATAAATGTGGATTATTGGAATTCTACGAACTACCAGAACATATATACAATAGTTTCTCGTTTCGTCTTAAAGATATTGATCATTTTTGTTTCTATTATATTATTTTTAGGTACTTAAATACGAAAAGGGAACTGTAATCATTGTGAGTTTCTTTTTTTTTTATTGCTTGTGATGGCAACTGAGCCAGCAGCACACCTGAAGTTAAGTGTAACTGCCACCCATGGACCTTTGCAATACCAAGGGTATGGCTAGGCCGCTGCTTACCAATATAAACTCCAAACTCACCCAGTTGGGCTTCCGGCTCTCTCGCTCGCCGAACGAAGCGCAATAGCAGATTATCATTACTCAGACTTCGATCTTCTGCGAGAGCGTGGTACTACCACAGACGGATAGGCCCGTGGCTGTAAACAGAGTCAACAGCGTGGTCCTTTTTTTTTTTTTCTTTCGGTGGGCTATGGACGTCGCACCCCGCCAAATCGGTCCGGGGTGATGGAAAAGGCGGCGCGCAACCCCATTGACCCACCCTGCAAGCACCTCTTCTTCGCCGTGCGAGCGGGCCACCGGTACCCGATCTTTGTCTTCGGTGGCCCGCTCGGCGGTATGCCCTCTCGGGCTCCTCTCCTGTCGACGCCCCGACAGCTTTCGCCGTCGAGGCGTCGTCCTCACGTTGTGGCCTCACGTCGGGTGACCGGACAATTCCCCGGTCTGATCACCCGAAGCCTCGGTTAGGGCGGCATCAGACGCAGGAACAACCTGAACATACCTCGAGCGTATGTTGCGCCGTGTCCTCATCGCTACTGCAATGGTGGCAGCACGGAATCCACTCCCTCCGCACGACCGTGTGCAGGTACTTGCCGAAGCAACCATGCCCCGACAAGACCTGCACCAACCGGAAAGAGAGAACTCCGTGCCGCCGCTCCATCCACTCCATCAGTACGGGCTGGAGGGCCTCAACGGTAAAAACACTGTGTCTAGGCCTCTCCAGCCGCGTAGCCCAACGGGCGATGACTTCTCGGCGGGCGTCCTCGCGCCAGGTGGCTATCTCGTTGAACGATGGGGAGCCACCCTCTTCGCGCATTGAGGTAATCCGCTGGTAGAGGTCGGAGAGCATCTCCGCCTCTAGGTCCCACGGGGGTGTCCCGGCCAATAGGCATGCCGCCTCGGTAGACACCGTGCGGTACCCGCGAATGGCTCTGACCGCCATGGCTCGCTGTGGCCTCCACAGTACCGCCCTGAGCTGGGCGTTCAGAGCCCTCGCCCACACGGGTGCGCCGTACATGTCCATTGAGCGGATCACCCCCGCATACAGCCGTCGGCCCTCGAAACTGGGTCCGCCCACGTTCGGCATGAGCCGAGAAAGGGCGGACGCTGCGCCGACCAGCCGGGGAGCAATTTGACGAAAATGCTCCCGGAACCACCATCGCCCGTCGAGCACCAGACCCAAGTACCTCATATGGGCCTGGATACTGATGTGGATGGAGTTGACGACTAACGAGCGTCCTGACAACAGCGTGGTCCTACCACTATTACTTTACACTAAGTTACTTTTTTAAAAGATGCCCTGTATTAAGGAAACAATCCTTGTATTGCGGGGGACTTTACCAACATGTAATTAACGGACACAAATTATAATCAGACTCGGAACAACAGTTTGCGGATCGCACATTGATTATCAATTGATTAGTTAATATCTAAGGCGATTGACTGATTATATTTTGATCACATTATATAAGTACCAAATAACTAATATTGACGAAATACAACGAAAGGTATTTTCTGCTCTCGCCTGAGGGAATTCCTTTCGGGGCTGATTCGGAAATTGATATCAAATCAATAAAACCACCTGTACACAACATTTTGTTGCGAAAACTTATTTTTCAATTTTAGTATATTATTTTTCAATTTTTACGTTTACATTTTGTAATATAAATGTAACATTTTATTTGTCGTTATTATCGATGAATATTTATTGTAACAATGTTCGCTATATTAGCCACAGGTTAGTGGACATGTTTATTTAAAGTTATACAGATACTTTAAGTTGAATTATAAAGCTGATGTATAAAATTTATTTCTTTAGGGTTAAAAATATGGCACGATGACGAATATCGGGTTCGGGGTTTAGAGAGGTACTGGGTAGAGGGGTACTATACTACTAAGTTATTGAATCGCGCGGCGTTCCTCCCATAGCTCCGATTGGATTGAGCGGGCTGTGACTATACCATACTCTGTCCTAAAAAGAAAACTATTAAAATATAATGGGCAAATTAAACTTTAAATTTTTAGTGGGTGTTATAATACCAGTTAAGGATCAACGTAACCTATATTATAAGTAATATATATATATACTTATAATATAGGCAAAATCTACGCGTAAATGTGAGCAAAACCAAAATAATGGTCTTTGAAAGAGACGAAGCCAGAACAGATGTAAGAGTAACAATAGGTAATGATATACTAGAGCAAGTGGATGAATTTGTATATCTTGGATGTGGATTTAGCCGAGATGGAAGGTACACCACTGATATAGAGCGAAGAGTGAATGCGGGAAATAGAGTGAACGGAGCGTTGGGGCAACTTCTCGGCAGCCACCACCTCAGCCAGAAGGCACGTGTAGCAATACATAACGCAGTGCTTGTCCCGACATTACTGTATGGAAGCGAGAGTTGGGTATGCAGAAAAGAGTATGAAAGTAAAATTAATGCGGTCGAAATGCGATCTCTGCGGAAAATCTGTGGAGTTAGGCTGACCGACCGCCACCCTGGAAGTATGTCCCGCCTGGGGGCCTCAGCGCCACGACCTGTCGGCGGTCATAGGAGCGGACCTGTCGTTGTCGACCGTCATCAACAAGATGCTTGACAGCGACAGGTACTGGACGTCGATGGCCTCCTTTTGCGAGGAAGTCATCTCTGCAAAGGAGGCCGCGGAGAGGGAACGCGAAGCACTCGCGTTTGCGAACTCGCTCCGCCGGCGGCGACCAGGGAGAGGGAGGCGCCGCTACGCGCACCTTCTCCCACCGCCTTGACGGCTGACTGGTCGTGGCCAGATGGCTAAGCGTAGGGGTGTCGGGGATAGAATGTCAATAGACGATCTCCCCGGCATCCCGTAAAAGCGCGGAAGGGACCGCTGTTAGGTTTTAGTGGGTATTCCGGCCGTCAATCTCATGGCCGGCGAGTCCCACACAACCCCCCGTCTATCACTGGCGGGGGATGTGCGCAAAAGCATTTCCTCAGCGATAACAAAAAAAAAAAAAAAAAAGGCTGACCGACCGCATTCGTAACGACGACGTAAGAGAGCGAGTAGGTATGAAAGAGAGTATTGGTGTAAAGATGCGAAAGGGCATGCTTCGATGGTTCAGACATGTGGAAAGAATGCCGAATGAACGTCTGGTTAAGAAGATATACAATGCGAAAGTGGAAGGATGTAGGTACCGAGGGAGACCGAGACTAACCTACCTAGACCAGATCGGTCATGTACTGAAGGAAGGTGGAGTCAAGAGTATCCGAAACCGGCGAGCGTGTATGAAGAGAATTATGAATGTTGAGGAAGCGAGTGAAGTATGCAGAGATAGAGTTCTCTGGCACTCTGTTCTCTCTGCCTACCCTGCAAGGGATATGGCGTGATGATATGTATGTATATATATATATATATATATTTCTTATTTTCTAATCTTTGTTTATTTCCTTTAACCACAAGTAATTATTACTTTTATTAACAACTAGCTTTCGCCCGCGGCTTTGCCCGCGTGTTTTTTGATAAAGGAAGGATACACCTTTCCCAGGCCTCAGTTGCGCATTCGATGTTGAAACATCATTGCTTAGGCCCACAATACGTCCTTCCCATCTTGTCATGATATATTTTCAAATATTGAAATCTACATTAAATATTGAAAGCGACAAATATCACTATTTAGATAAGAATTAACTAAATGCTCTAATTCCGCGTGGTAATGGAGTGAGAATACAATTCACCACCCCCTATACCTGTGGGAGATCATAAAAGATGACTAAGGTATACAAATGCATATAACATCTATGCAAGAGAAGGTAAACTCAACTAAATTACCTTATACCAACACATCTAACCAGCGTGGTGTAGTAGGTCAATTTCTCTTTTAGTGTGAAGGAGGCTCGAGCCCAACAAAGGGACATGTATGAGCTTATAATTTAGGATATATTGGCTTCCATATAAAGAGTAAACTGTCGTTATTTTTTGTTCAGAACTATTTAAAATAAACTATACGTTATCTTCGTGTGAATTCTACAGTTTAGGTAGTGCTCGCCAATGTAATTCAGATGGAAAGAATTATATTATATTGCTTAATAACAAATAGGTATTATTTTAAATACTAAAAAGAAAAATAAAGCCGGTCTCTAAAGTAACTTGTTATTTCTGTTTATTATTATAATTGACATTTTACATACAAAAAAGAGTGAATTTAATTTAAGATTAATATTGAATTTTATAATGTCACACTTATGTTAGACAGCTATCCCTGGCATACACGCGCACACACAAATGAGTAGAGAATAGCGGCGTAGTATCACGGCATGACACATTTACCTTAGTACCTACCTAATCTATCATTTCCTGTAGTCAACACAATTTTACTGCCAAGGCGCACAAAAAGATGTTTCACAAACTTTCACTACCTATCTATATATATATATATATATATATATATATATATATATATATATATATATATATATATATATACATATATATATATGTATATATATATATATATATACAGGTATAGAATGTTATCGGCGTTATATAATCGGCGATCATAGATTTGTAGCCATATTTCTGTAGTGCGCCCGGTTGCTGCTTGACAACAGCACTGCGCATTCTTACTTTTTCCTAACTTTTGAAATATTGTACCAAAGGACACGCGGTAAAAGGCAAAAAATATGTACTTTAAATATCGAAAGCAATAAAAGCATTTTTTTTGCATAAGAATCAATTAATTACTATAAAATGTGCATCGGCAATAAATACCAAATTATTTTGTATTTTTAATGTACTATTTTAACGATAAATTCTTACATATTAAAAATAGAAGTCCGCGACAGCATATATGCTTTTTGTAGAACTATTTAAGAGGTACATTTCCACAATACATAATATTCGTCTGAGTTTCAAGATCTTTGCAGCATATGCAAAAATAGCTCGCAGATGGGCGATTTTTTCTGTCTTAAGCAATTTTTATCATTCTATTTTAGCCGATTTACAAAATATGTTTATAAATTATAGCCTATGTGTTATTCTGATCTGTAAGCTATATTACTATAAAGTTTCATGAAAATCCATTCGGTAGTTTTTGCGTGAAAGAGCAACAAAGATGTTCACATCCATACATTATTACAAACTTTCACGTTTATAATATTAATAGGAATAATAGGATATTAGTGAAAGTATTCCATACTTGCGTAACATATTAGAAAAATATTATCATAGAACGAATAGTGAATTAGTGATAGATGGTAATTAATGGTGCGACCACGTTGTTGAAAGTTTTCTGTCTACAGCCACGTGTCGGTACGATTGGGGTATACCACATTCTCGCAGAAGATCGATATCTGAGTAATAACAATGTATTATTGAGCTTCGTTCGGTGAGTGAGAGAGCCGGAAGCCCAACTGTATGGGTTTGGGGTTTGTATTGGTAGGTAGTGGCCTAGCTATTTATACTATAGCTTTTGGTATTGCAAAGGTCCACAGGCAACATTTAACATCAGGTGTGTTGCTAGCTGGTTTGCTAACATATACAATAAATAAAAATGTGAAATAGAGAAAATAATCTATCTATGTATCTTATAAAGAAAAAGATCATCGACTACACTAAACTAGATCATTAACGTATTTTAGGCGTTGAATTTTCAAAGGTAGATAGTGCCGTTATAATTATGTTCAATAGGCGAGTTGTCGATGACAATTGGTTGTTAGAATACTGCTGCTAGCATCTTTCCTGGTGACTCCTTACGACTCCCAAGAGAAATTAAGGAGTGGTGACATAATGTATTGTTAAACAATCACCACACAGGGAAAAGAAAATTTACATATTTGTAAATTTTGTAGTGGTGTTTTATGTATTGCGAAACATAGTTTTTATCTTGGAAGTGCTTTTACCAATTTTATTGAATGTAAAACTTTATAGGTGTGCCCCTTGTCATAAGAAATTGTATTTGGACACGTCTCTCGGGATGCTTACCCATCACGTCTAGAAAGTAAGTGAATTAAAAAAAAAGCATTTCAATACATTATTATGTTGTGCCATAATATATTTTTTTTTTTTTTTTTTTTTTTTTCATAAGAAATTGTATTTGGGCACGTCTCTCGGGATGCTTACCCATCACGTCTAAAAAGTAAGTGAATTAAAAAAAAAGCATTTCAATACATTATTATGTTGTGCCATAATATTATTATCTTCTTATTAAGATAAGTTTTAATATATATATAAATTACGTGTCACGTTGTTTGTCCGTGATGGACTCCTAAAGTACTTATCCGATTTTAATCAAATTTGCACAACATCTAGTTGTTATTCTTATTCCAAGTGGCAAGCTATAAATTCGAGCAAGATATACAATGCGAAAGTGGAAGGATGTAGGTACCGAGGGAGACCGAGACTAACCTACCTAGACCAGATCGGTCATGTACTAAAGGAAGGTGGAGTCAAGAGTCTCCGAAACCGGCGAGCGTGTATGAAGAGAATTATGAATGTTGAGGAAGCGAGTGAAGTATGCAGAGATAGAGTTCTCTGGCACTCTGTTCTCTCTGCCTACCCTGCAAGGGATATGGCGTGATGATATGTATGTATGTATGTATGCACAACATCTGTAGTGTGATCCAACTTAAAAGATAGGATAGCTTCCATCTCAATTTATAGTCGCAATATTATTTTATTGCAAATTATTTGTCTATTATTTGACAGTCACAATTATCTGTTATCTCCAAACGATTCTAACAGATGGTGGTATCTGTTGACTGGATTGAGTAAGTATTTAATAGATGATGCTATGTTAAATGTACAAATGTTTCGTATAAGCTACAATTTATTAGCATAACTACCACGTGTTGCTGAGGCTACCTAAGCCACAGCAACGCGTGGCCGCGTCTGCGGGTGTTATATATATACTTACTGTCATTTCACTTACCTGTCATTTCCAGTTACCTGTCATTTCCTTTCTATAGATGTGGACTGTCTATACCAATTTGATATTTTTATCTGTATACGAAGTTATTATGAACAATATGGTATTATATCTTACCCACTTAAATATATTAAGCACATTATAGATATAATCATCATTTGCCTACTCTTATCCCAATTACTTGGGGTCAATAGAATATACAGTACATTTTGTAAAAGTTATTGCCAATAAAACGGCCGCCTGCCAAACGTCCACCCTCCTTGGGAATGTAATTGTTGACCAAACGGCATCATATGGAGTTGGCCCAGGTCGTTATAAAGGGCTCTTCTTAATCGTCTTTTACGACATCCACGAGCAAAGTAAGGGTTGGTAGTATTCCTAGCCGCTACCATACAGCCACATAATAGATATAATTTAGGTTAAAAATTTACTTATACAGTATAATATCATTAAAATGAATATCTTAACAGTTATGAGAGATTTAAAATACGGGGTCAGAGTATATTATTTTACTCTATGGGTCAGAGGGGCCGAAACCGGAGCGAAACGAAGTCCGGTCGCTATTTAAAAAATAAAATTATGTTCATTCCATTCTGTTGCTGTAATTCAATATAACTTGATTAGTCTAATATTACTTTGTTAGTCTACTAACTTCAACAGCAGACCTTAAAGTCTGTCCTAAGAACTTCTTGTTTAATATTCAGTCGAGTGTAAAACACAATGTTTAACTGTTTACGAACTTGGTGTATCTAGAACATAAATTATACTAGGTATTTATATATCTAACAGTCCATTTAAAGCCACTATGGAGCATATGCCTTCCAGTGAAATTGCCACTCAGAAACTTACTGTGGCATTTGCATTAAACGTCTAAAATAGTATTAGCTAATTTAAACATTATCTTATCCATTCAGTATTTTATTCTTTTTTTTATTATATTGCTTATGGTGGCAAACGGGCAAGCAGCACACTTGATGGTAAGTGTCACTGCCGCCCATGGACCTTTGCAATACCAAGGGTAAGCTAGGCCGCTGCCTACATAAACAAACTTCAAACCTACTCAGTTGGGCTTCTGACTCTATCACCCGCTGAGTTTCTTGCCTGACCTTCTCAGTAGCAGTCTCATGCCGATCCGGTTGTAGTTTCTTTGATTAAATTTGAATGTAAAAAATGACAATATGTAACTGCCCTCGCAGGGTTTATGCATAATCCCGAGATGGGGTGACGGTGGCGCGCATGCGCGGAAAATCCACCGACCTCGGGCCCGACGGTGTTTCCAACCGCATGCTGGCCCTGGTCCTCGACCACCTAGGTCTCCGCCTCAGGGGGCTGTTCGACGCGTGCTTAGCGTCCGGGCGGTTCACTGGGTGTTGGAATGAGGGGAGGCTGGTGCTCCTGCCGAAGCCGGGACGGTCTCCAGAGTCGGCCACGGCCTACAGGCCCATCGTGCTGCTCGACAATGCGGGCAAGCTATTGGAGAGGGTGCTGGCTGCCCGCATCAAGCAGCACCTCGTCGGTACGGTCCCCAATCTGTCAGATGCCCAGTTTGGGTTTTAGAGGGGTCGTTCTACGATCGCGGCTCTGTTGCGCCTGAGGGCCGTGGCGATTTACGCCATCACCAGCAAGGGAGTGCTGTTAGTGGTGACCCAGGACATCGCCATCGCATTCAATAGTCTGCCATTTAGCTGCGTCAGGGAGGCGCTCCGAAACCACGGGGAGTCAGTTTACCTGAGGCGGCTAATGGCAGACTGTTTGGAGGGGCGCAGCGTCCTCTACACCAACCGAGTAGGGAACGTTGTGCGAACGCCCATGACGTGCGGTATCCCGCAGGGGTCGGTCCTCGGACCCACCCTGTAGAACATCGGCTACGACTGGGCGTTGAGGGGGAGCCTCCCGCCCGGGCTGAGCATGATCTGTTACGCCGACGATACGCTCGTCACAGCCCGCGGTGGGACGCTGAAGGAGGCGGCAAGTCTGGCGACTCTCGGCACCGAGGATCATCAGGCGGATCGAGGCGCTGGGGTTGAGGGTGGCCCTGGACAAGACGGAGGCCCTCTTATTCCAAGGCCCCGCATAGGTCCTCCCATCGGCGTCTCGGTCACCGTCAATTCGGTTGATATCAGCATCCAGGACCATATGAGGTATTTAGGCCTGGCGCTCGACGGGCGATGGTGGTTCCGGGAGCATTTCCGCAGACTCGCTCCACGGCTCATCGACGCGGCGTCCGCCCTATCATGGCTTATGCCGAATGTGTGTGGACCGAGTGCTACGTGCCCACAGCTGTACGCTGGGACCATCCGGTCGATGGCCCTGTACGGCGCACCGGTTTGGGCGAGGTCCCTGACTGTCCGACTCAGGGCTCTTCTGTGGCGACCACAGAGGGCTATGGTGGTCAGGGCCATACGCGGGTACCGCACGGTGTCGATGGAGGCAGCGTGTCTGTTGGCCGGGACCCCTCCATGGGACCTGGAAGCGGAAATGCTCGCTGGTTTGTATCGGCGGATGTTGGGGGTGCGAGTGGAGGGCGGTGTGGTCTCGTTGAGGGAGCACATTTGAGATTGCGACGAGGACACGGCGCAGCATACGCTCGAGGTTTGTGCCGCTTGGGCAGAGCAGCATCGTGAACTCGTCGCAATCATCGGTGCTGACCTGACGCTGCCGACCATCGCCAGGGCGATGCTCGACAGCGTCAGGAACTGGGACACGGTCGCAACTTTAGTCTCGCGGTAGGAGGCGGCGGAGCGCGTGCGCGAGGAGCGTCTCCTGGACGACGCGAGTCACCGCCGCCGACTGGGACGACGCAGGCGCGATTACCTGCCCCTGATGACGCCCTAGCCGAGGACGCGGGTGATCAGGAAAACCTTATCGGGTCCAGATCATGCTTTCCTGATCGGGTCCAGATCAGCCATTCCTGATCGGGTCCAGATTAGGCATTCCTGATCGGGTCCGGATGAAATTTTACTGATCGGATCCAAATCAATCATCTGCGTTATATATCTTGCCTGATCCAAAACGAGTATGCCCAGTCCGGTCCTTTTAAGAAATATGAATAATGAATATCTTAAAAAACATGTTTAATAAATAAAAATATAAATTAATATTTGACGTAGGCAGCGAATGCAGTGCTATATTCTTATCATAGAGAGTCCCAGTGAGCTGTTTCAATTAGGGCGCAACCACCAGATGCTAACGACTTCTACTGTCGCCTGAATTTCTCATTCATGACCTGATCGATCTGTTTTGATCTGATTCGATAACAACTAATTTAATATTAAGCAATGTCATTACGCTTCGAAGAATCTTAGCACCGCGATTCAGATAATGACGTCATTTTACTAACGCCATCAACGATTTATTATGACCCAAAACATTAAATGTTAGAATGGTTGTTACAATATTATTATATTTATTTCTATGTTTTCAAATGTACCTATTATTTATTTTTGTTTTTACTTTAAATATAAATTATTTTTATATTATTAATTAAACATTATTATTATTATTAAATACATATGATTAATTAAATATTTCAGATTAATCTCCTCTGATGCAAATACAATTTACAGCGTGGCATAAATATGACAATCATGATATGATACTTTTTTGAGTTTTGATTGATATTTATTTTGTGTTACGAAAACTGTTTCTGGTCCTGATATACTACATGTCTTACCATATACTTGATTATATTTTACATCAGGCTGTCCTTATTTGGTATAGACCTGGTCCTGATCCGTAATGCCTTACCATACTTGATGATATTTCACATCAGGATATCCTTATTTGGTCCTGATCTGGTTCTGATCCGGTATGCCTTACCATACTTGATGTTATTTCACATCAGGCTATCCTGATCAGGACCAAACCTGGTCCTGATAGGGTTTGCCGGATCCAGCATGCCTCATTCTATCCTGATCGGGTCCTGATCCGGTATGCCTTACCATACTTGATGATATTACACATCAGGCTATCCTTATTTGGTCCTGACCTGGTCCTGATCCGGTATTCCTTACCATACTTGATGATATTTCACATCAGGCTATCCTTATTTGGTCCTGTCCTGGCCTGGACCAGATCTGGTCTTGATAGGGTTTGCCGGATCCGGCATGCCTCATTCTGTCCTGATCGGGTCCAGATACATGATCTGGTTGAACCATACTTTTTTTCTAGTCGGGCAAACGAAGCGCAATAGCACATTGCCATTAATTAGACGTCGATCTTCTGCGATAGTGTGGTACTACCCCAGACGGACTGTGCGGTTGTAGACATAAAACTGTCAATAGCGTGGTCCTACCACTAATAAATTACCCTAAGCTTAATATTAGCATAATATAACTAACAATTTTTCGCACTGGTCTACTCAAGAGCCGTGAAATTGTTCTCATACTTTATAACAAAAAATGTTTTTACTACTGTGATAAATAAAGTGTTTTACATTATTCAAGTGCACTACTTATGTAGTTTCTCGACGCCAACATACGCGTACCTTTGTATAATATATACAAACTTGATGTCGTAAATCCACCCTTTTAGACTGCCCTGGATAATAGTTAGAAATATAAATGCGTCATTTGTCTTAGTCATATCTTGCGATAGGCTCGAGAAAGGCTTTTCTTGCTATGCTATTTCTGTCTCTTTGTTATATCTCACTGTTCTCTATATATATATATATATTTAAGGTAGAAAAAGAGGTATTGCTGTTGTTTTGTTGTGAAGAGTCTTATATTTTTAACGTTATTAGTATGTTTCTTCATTTTCGTCATCATAGGTACAATAGTTATACAAAAATATATAGATTTAATTTTATGGATGAAAATTAATTTAATATATAGCTTTAATTGTACATATTAATTATTAGAATTTTCAAACCCATTAATATTATCAATTAAACATTATTATTATTATTTATAGATAAAAAAAAATATATATATTTCTCTGATAATATAAAAGACTCAACGTTGAAAAACATAGGAACTGAAGTAAAAGATAAGAAACGATTCTCTGTATGGAAGCCCGCATAAAAGATATGACGTCAGACGACCTGCTAATATCATGAGGGACGGTCAGACGAAAATTTAAATTATCCAAAAAAACATATAGTTCTTCAAACTGTATACAAAATTTGACTCTCACACTAACGAAAATTGATATATTTACTAGAATAGCTTTACGAAAACTTTGCTTACCAATAGAAGTGGATATATTAAAACTGTAACTTAGCAATGGTTTTTTTTGTACTCTTAGTAGCGTTTTGAAAGGTTGGTACATATGGGTTAATCAATTGTCACCAAATGGCGCGTATAAAGGCAAATTTTAAATTGCAATTTTAACGCAAATAATAACTGTGAGATATATATTCCGTTCCGGGCTAAGCTTGATATGCTATGCTGACGATAGGCTCGTCAAAACCCGGGACAGAACAACCGAAGAGGCGGCCAGCCTGGCCACTCTCGGCACCGAGGAGATGGTCAGGCGAATCGAGGCACTGGGGCTCAGGATGGCCTTAAATAAGACGGAGGCCCTATTATTCCATGGGCCACGCGTAAGGCTGCCAATCGGCGCCTCGTTAGTCGTCAACTCCATCCAGATCAGTATCCAGGCCCATATGAAGTACTTGGGTCTGGTGCTTGACGGGCGATGGTGGTTCCGGGAGCATTTCCGCCGAATTGTTCCCGGCTGGTCGGCGCGGCGTCCGCCCTATCACGGCTCATGCCGAACGTGGGTGGACCCAGCTTCGAGGGCCGACGGCTGTATGCGGGGGTGATCCATTCGATGGCTATGTACGACGCACCCGTGTAGGCGAGGACTCTTAACGCCCAGCTCAGGGCTGTTCTGTGGAGACCACAGAGAGCCACGGCGGTCAGAGCCATTCGCGGGTACCGCACGGTATTGACCGAGGCTGCATGCCTACTGGCCGGGACACCCCCGTGGGACCTAGAGGCGGAGATGCTCTCCGACCTCTACCGGCGGGTTACCTCAGGAGGATTCCCGTGACCCGGGCTGCCACCAGCGGCCGGGGCGCAGGCGCGAATATCTGCGCCTGATGCCGCCCTAACCAAGGCTTCGGGTGATCAGACCGGGGAATTGTCCGGTCACCCGACGTGAGGCCACCGTGTGAGGAGGACGCCCCGACGGCGAAAGCTGCTGGAGTATGAATACAATTCACCACCCCCTATCTTATCCATGGATGATCCTACGAGACGACTAAGGGATATAAAACGCATATAATATCTATGCAAGAGAAGGAAGACTCGAGACAAAACTCTATAATAATATATATGACCAGCGCGGTATAGTAGGTTAATTTCCCTCCCATTACAGAGGAGGCCCGAGGCCAACAGTCGGACATATATGGGCTGTGATGATGATGATATATTTATTTTTCATTATTAGAACTGAAATTAGTATTGATAGTGGCATATCTAAAGTTAAAATTAATGCAGTAAAAGTGATATTTAATTTTCATTATGAGAAAAATCGTCTTTAATAAATAATATATGTACTACACAGATTTTCTTGATATTAATTATAGTTTATTCATTATATTTTTCTTGATATTAATTATAGTGTATTATATCCGTGATTATATTGTAAAAAATATTTTGAATTTAATTAAGCTCTTGGAAGCGTTAAATAAAGAATACAGTTGGTTTATGGGCGCCTCAGTATAAGCCGGGAAAAAAGTTGCTGTGAATTATGGCGTCCGTTTTGTATGAAGTACGGCGAGCGTGTATGAAGAGAATTATGAATGTTGAGGAAGCGAGTGATGTATGCAAGGATAGAGTTCTCTGGCACTCTGTTCTCTCTGCCTACCCTGCAAGGGATATGGCGTGATGATATGTCTGTATGTATGTGTAGTATATTTTTAATATAATGCCACGTGATGGCAAAGTTAGAATAGAATTTAACAGCTTTTCTTGTTTATATATATGAGCTGTGATAATGATTATCGTTTTAATTGCTGATTGAATACTTTTTTATTAAAATTATGACTTTCGAGACTATTGTAATAGAACTTTAAATACTCCAATTAAAATTTGTGAAAGTTTTAGCAATATATTTATTTTTATATAAAAGAGGGTTAATTAATGGATTATTTTTTTATGGTGGTAACCGAGCAAGCAGCAAACCTTATGGGAAGTATCACCGTCGCTCATGAGCCTTTTAAAATTAGGAGTTAAACTAGGCTTAGTAAACAAAACCCACCAAGAAAGATAGGCTACCAGCTCTCTCACTCTTAATGAGTGAGAAATCGCAGTAGCACATTGCCACTCAGACGTCTATTTTCTGAGAGAATGTTGTATAAGTCTGGACGAACCAGCGCATGGCTGCAGACAGAACACCGCCAACAACGTGACCCTACCACAATTAAATATAATTATAATATAAAAATAAAGGCATAAAGATAGCGTTATTTCCTTTTCTGTACTCCTAATAACGTGCATGTAAATTATGATAATTAGAGTCGTTAAGACATAAAACATAACAAACTCTTTTCACGTTGTGAACAAGTCACGCCATCTGTCGTCTGTGCGCGGCGTCCGTGCGGGTAGAGGTGACAATTCAACGCAACAATCAATGATATTCCAACAATAAATGTCTTGTAACACTATTCAATATATGCCGATAATTTTAATACAACCAATATGTATCAGTTTCAAAAGTTATTAAAATAAGTTATTTAAATCAAGAATAAATGTGCTTCAGGCGGCACAAACTCATTCTATTGTGATACATAATATATACAAAGTGTAATAAATAACGCCCTGCAAAAACCTCTAAAAAAAAGGACACGCGAATGTTGGATCAAAATAGAAAATAAAAAAAACTACGTTTAAAAAACCGACTTTAAAATAAAAAATAACTAGCTTAAAATCATGCATTCGTCTACCAGGTAGAATCCGAAATACGGGAATCCATAAAAGAACGGCTGTAACCAACAAAGTAAGAACATTTAATATGATCAAGTGAATTTAATAAACAGATCACATCATACGATAAGCTAATAACGGTTGAGGAAGAAAACTTTTCGAGTTACGATACGTGTTGGATGACGCAATATGGAACATCCCCCACTAAGTGGACCGACGATTTTGTGTTTATCGCTGGGAGTCTTTGAATGCGAACGATATAAGACCGCCCAATAACGTCCAGAAGTGGATGGCAAAAAGCTTTAGCTTTTCATCATTCATTATTATCATCATTTATGATGATGATAATAATGAATAAAGGCAAAATGATATTTTCTTTTATTGCCTATGGTGGCAAACGAGCAAGCAGCACATCTGATGGTAAGCCGTGTCACCAAGTGTCACCGCCGCTCACGGACTTTTCCAATACCAAGGTTGTAGCTAGGTCGCTGCCTATTAATACAAACCTCAAACCCACCCAGTTGGGTTTCCGGCTCTCTCGCTCATCGAACGAAGCACAATAACACATTGCCATTACTCAGTAATCGTTCTTCTGCGAGAGTGTGGTACTACCCCAGATGGGACCGACCCGCGGCTGTAGACAGAGAACTGTCAACAGCGTGGTCCTATCACTACTAAATATACATACATACATATCATCACGCCATATCCCTTGTAGGGTAGGCAGAAAGAACAGAGTGCCAGAGAACTCTAACCTTGCATACTTCACTCGCTTCCTCAACATTCATAATTCTCTTCATACATGCTCGCCGGTTTCGGAGACTCTTGACTCCACCTTCCTTCAGTACGTGACCAATCTAGTTTAGGTAGGTGAGTCTCGGTCTCCCCCAGTACCTACATCCTTCCACTTTCGTATTGTATATCTTCTTAACCAGACGTTCGTTCGGCACTACTAAATATAGTAGATAGAAATAAATATTAATAGTGTAAATTGCCCATGTGAATATATCTCTATAGTAAATAAAAGTAAAAGTAAACAGTGTATGAAATAAACAGGAATGAAATAAGCAGGAAGCTTTACGAATGATTATTTAGATCCCTTTAATAGCGCCACAATAATGTTTATAGATCAGCGTTAAAAAATGATACCATCATTGTCAGAAATAACGTAATAAAAGCCACCTGGGGTGGCTCGTAAAAAGAATATTCAAGTGATAAATCTGGATCTCGAGTGACGTAAAGATTTGTATATTTTGAGTTATAACTTAGCAGGTTTGACTCTTACATAGTACCTATATTATATTATATTCCGTTCAACATTGTTTTTTTTTTATTTGAGCTATTGTACACGCACATCAAACTTTACGTGAAAATTTATCAGGCTATATAAATGTTAATTAGTTTTCACTCAAAAACTACTAGATGGCTTTACCTCAATACAAATAAATATTTGAAACAACCATGTATTAATACCTGGATGACCGAGCTTTGCTTCGTATTTTCTTTTTCGTGTGTTTTGCAAGATATAAATAAAATATTTAATAAAATAATGAAAATATAATTAAACGAGGCAAAAAATTATAAAAACGGGAAACTAAAGATCTGTACTGGATCTTTCTGGATTAGACTCGATGGCTCGATTATGCAAGAAAGCTATGTTCTATGTGCTATGTGATAATGACTATGCTTTGAGTATGTAATGACAGCGTCAAAATTTACCTTCATATTTTAATAGTTTTCAGCCAACGAAAAATTATATTTTCAGGTAACAAAAAATTATAATTCTTCGTTGTCTGAAAATATTGCTAAAACAATATTTTCTATATATTAAACCTAGCTCTAGATTGATTAATCGGCCCCGGAATCCTCTGTTTGGGGTCGATACAATACGTACTGTTCTTTCATAGTACATATTGTAAAAGTTATTGGCAATAGTTTTATGACCGGCTGCCTGCCAGACGTCAACCCTCCTTGGGAATGTAATTGTTAACCAAACGGCATCAGATGGAGTTGGCCCGAGTCGTTTTAAGGATCTTAGTCGACTTTTACGACATCTACGAACAAAGTAAGGGTTGGTAGTATTCTTAGCCGTTACCACACAGCATTGCTTGTATGTTTGTTTAAAGGTATTACATTGTTTAAAGGTTTTAAATTATTTGTTTGTTTAAAGGTATTAGATAGTTTATACAACTATACTATAAATCACTTAAAGCCAAAGCTTTACCACGATTGCAATCATAGGCAAGTCAGTTTTTCATAAATATATTTAAATTAAATACTGTATTTATATTTTATAGTTTTACATTACATTTATTTCAAAAGACATAATGGACAAAAAGTACTTCCTACTATCATAATGACGATGGTCTCATTAAGTTTAAAACATTAATGTTTTTATTTAACCAACGCTGGATGAAAGATTTTCATGTGATGACGAGCTAAAGATATATCTTTTCACACCTATACCTTTTTCACAGAAGTCGTAAAAAAAACGAAAATATTAAAATAAATCTTCCCATTTCAGCAAGTTTAGTCAATATAGTATAGTAAAACAATTTCTCTTCAATTACGTACGAGCCTTGTGCTCAACAATGGTGTGTATACGGACTAAAGAAAATGGTAGAGTTCTAAAATACTAAACAGAAACTTTTTAAACATATTCTTATTGACTTCAGTAGGAAGATAATTGATAAGCATATTGACAATCTTACTAAATGTTACTAGGTTGCTGCTGGTAAATAACCTTGAACATCCCTTAACCGTTTTGTACAACTCGACTACGTGAAAACAAGGATAGGTGACACATTATTCTCAACTTATGATCACTCAAGGAAATTGGTTTATATTTATTATCTTTTTCTTTACCGTGTTTATTTAATAAATAACCATAAATAATAGACTAACGACTAAATATTCATTTTTTCTGTTGCTTAATATTCATCATAAATTTTCAAGAAAATAGAAGGAACGATTGTTGAGCAGAACGCGTCACAAAAATAGTAATTGTCCCATTATTTTTCATGTACCTACGCGCAGAATTTCTAACGAATGTTCCTCTGCGCAGTTTCCCAATCAATATTATTTGTCCTTGTATAAATAAGAAATAGAAGAAAACTTTTCCCTTAGATAGACAGTTGCTATGCCTGGTAATTCTGAGATCATTGGATAGTTACCGCTAACTATGAAAACGCTGCTGTAAAGTCGTTGGCAATGAAATATGTTAAAGAACATATATCTAAGAAGCAAGAAAATTATTACAAAAATAAATATTATAAAGTGAAATAAAAAAAATATAGTGAAATTAAAAAAAATAGTAAAAATAGGTACCTACATAATTTTACCTTAGTAGATAGATAGATATAGACGCTGAGTTTTAGTTGTAAATACATATAAGTTACTCAAAAATAGCAATAATACAAATATATTAGCAAATAGGATACTGCACCGTAATTATTGTGTAATTTAAGAATGGGTAGGTAGGTATGTAGATATTTATATGTAGACTTTAATCATCATCATTTCGACTCCTATACGTTACACTGGTGAGCTCGAACCTCCTCAGCAGTGGGAGATAAATTAACCTACTATACCGCACTGGTCAGACGTTTTGTTACAGAATTTTGTTTCGAGTTTTCCTTCTCTTGCATAGATGTAATATACATTTTATATCCCTTTTATGTTCAACCACGGGTAAGATAGGGGAACCGTCACCAGACTGAGATGTTTTAATAGCAAAATAAATTAATAATTATGCAGTGCTAAAATTAGAAAAAATTAAACTGAATATAAAACTAGTTAATTGAATAATATTATTATATTTTACTAAGTAATCGTTGTATTCGTTTTCATATTATAAACAAAAAAAATGTTAAATTTATGTTTCTCTGAATTTGTTACTCGTCTTTTTATTTTTGGCGTTGGCTACGGTACATCACGCCCCGCTAATCCATCCGGGGCGACAGATAAGCGACGCACGACCCGTAGATCCACCCTACATAATCTTACTCTTAGATACCTAAAGAGTTAAAGGCAGTCAAACATCAATTTGAGAGAGTAAATAAAGAAACTAAATGTATTCAACTAAATTTTCCTATTGTATATAATTTTATATTATAATAGAATTGAATTCTGACAACCTAATTAGATGTTAACGAGTTTATGCTGAAGGTACATAATAATATATAACGAACATTTAAACTGTTTTTCATCATCATTTCAAAGCAAACGATTGTAAATAAGCAATTACTCCATTATTGACAGCGTGTTATTTTCAAACGATTTATATTTTTATTATAAAAAAATCTTTAGTAGTATTTGCTTGGCCACCGAAGACATAGATCAGGTACCGGTGACCCGCTTGCACGGCGAAGAGAAGAGTCTTTGCAGGGTGGGTTCTTGGGGTTGCGCGCCGCCTCTTCTGTCGCCCCGAACCGATTTGGCGGGGCGCGACCACAGGCGTGAAACTCCTGCAAGAAAAAAAGTTAGTATTTGCTTTCTAAAATTAGACTTATCAATGACTTTTATGGATATTATTCAGGATCTTGTTGGATAAACGTTTAGATGGCAACGTTTAAAGTTCGATGGTTTGAGATTATACATCGTGCTGTGTTTTTTTTAATTTGGTGGTGAAATAATAAGAAAACTCACCTTCTTAATTTTTGTATAGTAGTATTGTATAGCACTACTAAAGGATCATCATCATTATCATTCTCCTACTCTTATCCCAATTACATGGGGTCGATACAATATGTACTCGTCTTTCATAGTACATATGTTGTTAGCCTAGGTCGTTATTTGGCTATTAATCGTCTTTTACGACATCTACGAGCAAACTAAGGGTTGGTAGTATTCGTAACCGCTACCACACAGCTATAGGATTTTTTTTTGCACTACTAAAGAATATAAGTAATAATATTCAATATCACTACTACCCACTACAAAAGACAAAGCTGAACGCCGCTACAAGGATACTTCCACTATATGATAACCGAGCGAAATCCGAATACCGGGTAAAAATAAAAAAAAAATCATCACGTAGTATGGGTACTTAGCTTAATATGATATAATAAAAGATTTAATTAAAAAATCAGTTGATTATCCTACGTACCTCGCTTTTGAGTTTATCAAATTATATAAATTTTCCTTTTTAGGTCACCGTTATATGTGAAATATATTCTCAACTAACGGTGCGTAATATTCGCACTGATTTTCTAGTATATGTACGTAATAAAGGTCCAACAATCTATTGAATAGAGCATAAGATTCCTCAAAGGGAATATTGCCATAATCGCTTTGCTTGGCAAGAGTTGGCAGTTGTTAATATAATATTATAATTTGCCAAGAAAAGTACTGCTGTCCTGTCCATGCTACTCATAATCCTCTGGCCGGTTTTCACGACGCTCATAGACACAGAATTGAGACATATTCTATTTTTTGCTGGTATCCATAGATGAATAAGATTACAATATACAAATTGCGTTATCTATAGGAATAGTACAATTAACAAAACAGATTATTTTTTACTGTAAAGTTGTGAAAAATGATTTTTTTCTGTTCTGCCTGTTCTTTGCTTGTTCTTTGAACGGCAGTGGGCTCATCAACACAGTGATTTGCGTTACAACAAAATACCTACTTATATTCAACAACCTTGTCTTTTGTGAACAATTGTTAGGCTACACAAATGTTATGATAATTTATTTATTTATTTATTCAAAAACATAAAAGCTTACAGTTAAAACCAAAACGCTTATATGCTATACTACACAATCTAAATATCTACTTATTATATCTAATATTATAATTAACAAATAAAATAACATTAACAATACATAGACAGAGCGAAACTTAACGTAGCGCCCAATTTAAATATTTATTTATTTGGTTGTTTATTGCACATGTTCTATCAGTAAATATATCTACACCTGGAATCATTTTCAACATATTGTTCATTAGAATAATAGCCCTCCCAGTAGGGCTATTACTAGCTTGGCAAATCTGCCATGTTGGCGGACAGGCAAATAGTCGATGTTGTCTTCGACCGATACCACGCATGTAGTTATCAGGCACATACAGGTTTATGCACTCACGCACCGATGGATTGTCTACCTTCCCACCTAGTAGCAGAAAATAATGCATAATATGCGCAAACTTCGCCTCAGCTCCAGTGTATCAAAACCGACCATCCCACATACAAACATAGAAGGATACGAAAAAGGATAGTATCCATATATCCGCTTATATAAGTTTCGACAAAATTTACGCTGTATTTTTTCGACCATCTCACTATAAATTTTCCTTTGTGGATCCCAAAGTATTGAATTATATTCCAACTTGGAGTCACATAATTATAAGATTTTAATAAAATCTCATAATTATGTTCAATATATAAATAAATGAATTTTTCTAATTTTAATTCTTTTTTATTTGGGTTACTTGTTTATTTTAGTTAAGCAATTAGTATATTCTTGATGGAAAATAAAAGCGTGTTATACTCTATTTTGTTGGTGTTAAATGTTTTACACGCCTTTATTAAATTGTTTAATTAATTATTTTTAATCTTTTTAGTTCTTATTTCAACTAAATTAAAGTTTATTTGTTAATTATTAAAATGTTAACGGAGTTGTAAAAAAAATGTAATCCGTCATTTTGGAACGACGGCCATATTAAATACATTGAGATGTCATTAGCTTCACCGTTTTCTACTTTTCAAGCTCTTTTATTTGATACTCATATTTTGGTGAGGTGAAAAGAAAAATAATACCCTTATCTTGGAACAGTGACCATATTAAAATGAATGTAATAAAATAAGTGTGATGTCATTATTTTATCGTTTACTACTCTTTCAGCTTTTTTATTCGATACCAATAATGATGTTGAGGAAAATGTATGTTGTGTTATTGTGTAGTGTGCATGTATAATATATTGAAATTATAATATTATATATTAAATTTAATAAGGAAATCTCGAAACAAACCCTATAACAACACGTCTGACCAGCGGGGTATAATAAATCAATTTCCCTCCCATTATGGAGGAGGCTCGAGCCCAACAGTGGGACATTAATGACCTCAGAGGATGATGATGATAACGTGTAAGATTTGATTTTTAAATAGACTGTAACCCTGGTGACTCTTTATAGAAATAATTTACCTGTCCTGATAGGTGAAACTAAATAAAAGGTTATAATAAAATATATCTGCTACTGTTCATCATCATCATCATCTCAGCCCACATATGACCCACTGTTCGGCTTGGGCCTCCTCCATAATAGGAGGGAAATTGACCTACTATACCGCGCTGGTCAGACGTGTTGATATAGGGTTTTGTTTCGAGTTTTCCTTCTCTTACATAGATGATATATGCATATATACCTACATACATACATATCAATACATATATCCCTTAATGCGATCTCTGCGGAAAATCTGTGGAGTTAGGCTGACCGACCGCATTCGTAACGACGACGTAAGAGAGCGAGTAGGTATGAAAGAGAGTATTGGTGTAAAGATGCGAAAGGGAATGCTCCGATGGTTCGGACATGTGGAAAGAATGCCGAACGAACGCCTGGTTAAGAAGATATACAATGCGAAAGTGGAAGGATGTAGGTATCGAGGGAGACCGAGACTAACCTACCTAGACCAGATCGGTCATGTACTGAAGGAAGGTGAAGTCAAGAGTCTCCGAAACCGGCGAGCGTGTATGAAGAGAATTATGAATGTTGAGGAAGCGAGTGAAGTATGCAGAGATAGAGTTCTCTGGCACTCTGTTCTCTCTGCCTACCCTGCAAGGGATATGGCGTGATGATATGTATGTATGTATGTGTATGTATCCCTTAATTGTCTTTTACGATACCCACGGGTAAGAGAGGGGGTGGTGAAGTGTATTCTTACTCCGTCATCACATGGATACTCTGCTACTGTTACGAGCTTTTTATTATCTTCAGTGACAGCTAATTTAGCAAGCCGACCTAAATAATAATTGCTGCTCATGCACCTCTGCAATATCAGAGTTACAGCCAGGTTGGTGTCTACCATAATGTGGGTTTAGACCTACAACTCTGTCCTTCGCCGAACAAAATGCAGTAATAAATAGTTACAACGACATCAATCTTCTACGAGAATGTGAAACTATACCATGAGTCAATTTATTTGCTACTGCAGGCAGATAACTGTTCATAACATTTCTCTACCATATAATAGGGAGTTGCTGATATTAATTATCAGTTTGTTCATGTAAATACTAGTTTTGATTCTTGAATTATATACTCAGCAACTGGATTGTATATATAAAAATTAAACGCTTTGATATTATTCCGATTTATATTAGGGTTCCAAAGGGTAAAACGGGACCCTCTAATTAGTAATAGGGTCCCGTTTTATCCTTTGGAACCTTTGGAGTTCACTGTCTGTTCGTCTATCTGTCACCAGGCTGTGTCTCATAAACCGTGATAATTAGACAGTTTCACAGATGATTTATATCTGTTGCCGCTATAACAAAAATACTTTTTTTTTTTTTTATTTTTTTTATTTTTTTACTTTGTATATTATATACATCCTCTGCCAAACTGGAATACAGTTTGTCGGCAGTATACTCGTGGCGAATACATGTTGGTACATCATACACATATACACATATTTACAATATGCACATATACAATTATGTATGGCTAATACTGATTACACCAATTCACTTTATCTACGGACACATACTTAAGTAGTGTTTCCACAATAGGTTTTTAAGTGCGTTTTTCCTAATACCATCAGTACACAAGTGGTCAGGCAGCTCATTTAATAAAGACGGAGTAAGCCATTGCCGCATGCGTTTACCAAAATAGTTATTAGCCTTTGGCACTTTATATTTACTTTTAATTTTACCCGAAGCTTTACGGAATGGTTGCCTATAGACTGTTTTATTTTTATATTTATTTGAATTATATTGTTCTAATATTATTAAAGACTTTACTTTTATATCTACTGGAAGGATTTTACAAATTTTGAATAGCTTTTCATAATCTCGGTTAATATTGTCCTTTGTTTTCTTATCTATTAATAATTTCAGTAATCTGATTTGTATTTTTTTAATTTTATTTAAGTGTGTTATATAAGTAAGTCCATAAGCTCCCAATCCGTAATTTACAATGGACTCGGCGAGTGTATGATAAAGGATATACAATATTTTCTTACTAACTATGACTTAAAGAAAACTATGACTTAAAAATAGAATAAAATAAATATTTAAGGGGGCTCCTATACATCGATAATATATATGATCTCTTCTTTGTTCAATGCTCGTTTTTATAGATATTAGCAGGGTACCTTTCGAGAGCTAGTCTGTTTCGCACAGGCCGGTTTTTCATTCAGCGGTGGGATGTATAATGAATACAAGGTTCAAAAAACAAATTTCTAACTAGCTATTTACTAACCTAACAAGTAACCGATGTTGGTCTCAACTAACAAATAATTTATGGTAATTTCACCCTAAAAGGGGTAAGTTACAGGGTGGAATCGTGTAATGTTTACCCATGCAAAGCCGGGACGAGCCAGTTGTAAATACAAAGTACACTAACGCAAGGAACGCTGCGACGAAATTGTCACAAGTTCGGTTAACAGTTTCAAACTGCATAATTACTGTTTTATCGTAGCATAGTTTAAAGCAGAGATTAAATTGGCTTTGGGCTATAGTAATATAAAATTTATGCACCATTTAAATTTGTACCAATATTATAAAGAGGCAAACTTAAATGTAGGTATAATTTCCGGAATCCTATCCTTCTGGTGACGGAGTAAAAATACAATTCATCAACCCTATATAAAACGCATATGACATCTATGCGAGAGAAGGAAATCTCGAAACTAAACCACCAACACATCGGACTAGCGTGGTATAGTAGGTTAATTTACCTCCCATAACGGAGGAGGCCCGAGCCCAGTAGTGCGACATATATGGGCTGTGATGATGATGAATTGCCGGAATTATTATAATGATTTTAACAATACTATGTATTCAATATTTCGCTTTAACCGTAAATACTCAGAATTTGCCTGCCCTTATCCCACACTAAGTGAAATTTCTTATTGTTCATCATCATCATCTGGCTATTGACGTGTACCGTGGGAAGGATGGAAACCTCAGTGCTGGTCCTCTTTATTTTGATATTTGCATAACCGCTTTTTACGAGTCCCATGGAAGAGTAAAACGAGTTGACAGACTGTTAAGCTATATATACTAAGATATATACATACATACATACATATCATCACGCCATATCCTTTGCAGGGTAAGCAGAGAGAACAGAGTGCCAGAGAACTCTATCTCTGCATATTTCACTCGCTTCCTCAACATTCATAATTCTCTTCATACACGCTCGCCGGTTTCGGAGACTCTTGACTCCACCTTCCTTCAGTACCTGACCGATCTGGTCTAGGTAGGTTAGTCTCGGTCTCCCTCGGTACCTACATCATATATACTAAGATTCTAGTGATTAATGATATCCAAATACTTGTATACAAGCATTTGGTAGGGTAGGCTGTTTATAAGATCGGGTACCGGTGGCCCGCTCGTACGGCGAAGAAGAGGTGCTTGCAGGGTGGGTCAATGGGGTCGCGCGCCGCCTCTTCCGTCACCCCGGACCGATTTGGCGGGGTGCGACGTCCATAGCCCACCGCAAAAAAAAAAAAAAAAAAAAAAAAAGGGTAGGCTGTTTATGAATATGCATTTGTGAATCAAAAAAATACTACATAGTAGAATTAACTAAAACATTATTGAAAACCCTTTTGCATTCTTATTTTTAAGACGTTTTAACGTACCATTAGAAAATATTTACACATTATTGATTTACTATATCATCATCATCATCACAGCCCATATATGTCCCACTGTTGGGCTCGGGCCTCCTCAATAATGGGAGTGAAGTTATCCAACTATACTACGCTGGTCAGACGTGTTGGTATAGGGTTTAGTTTCGAGATTTCCTTCTCTCGCATAGATGTTATATGCGTTTTATATCCCTTAGTCGTCTCTTACGATCACCCACGGGTAAGATAGGGGTTGGTGAATAGTAATCTCCCTCCGTCACCACACGGAAAATTTACTATATAGGATTAGGAAAGATTTACTATATAGGAAAATGTTTTTAAGAGATGTGGATTTAAATAACGCTTGTGGTAAATATTTTTCAGTTAAGAAATATCAGGATATGACTACGATGATAATTTTGAGTTTTAAGTAAAATAAGTATTGTAAGGATTCTAGTAATAGTGCTAACTTTGGAGCAATGAAACTAAAATTTTATTTGAAAAATATGGGTTTGTTAAATTTACCCAATTTAAGTAACTTAAGTTCAGCCAAGACAAGGGTGAAAATGGCCGTATTTAATGATGCTATTGAAGGTTAGTTGTTGGTTATATTTTGAAGTTTCTTACCCTTGAATTGATGTGATCTGTTTACTCCCTTAAATTGTCCCATATGATATTGAAAGAAAACACAATACGCTTATTCAAATTACTGAAATTTTTAGCATTTAATATGCTTAATTATTTATAAATACCCGATTACGAAACAAAAATGATGTCACAAGCGGGGTTCGAACCCGCACCTATTGGGAATCCGGCCCAACCATGCTGCCACTTACACCATCGTGAACTATTTTAGGACATGCAAATTTCGCTTCATATTATATCTTACGTCTTCAAGGTGGCGTATGCCATCTACCGGACAATGTTTACACATTGTATAGGCTTAATACTTCAAACTTTATAGTTAGAATTGTATTAAAACGATGACAACCTTGTTATTCAAATTACTGAAATTTTTAGCATTTAATATGCTTAATTATTTATAAATACCAGATTACGAAACGAAAAATTATGTCACAAGCGGGGTTCGAACCCGCATCTATTGGGAATCCGGCCCAACCGTGCTGCCACTTACACCATCATGAACTATTTTAGGACATGCAAATTTCGCTTTATATTATATCTTACGTCATCATTTTTCATAAACGGGATGAAAGTAATGTTGTGAGGAAAGTTTTAAATATGAATGTTGAAGGCTTTAAAAGTAAAGGCAGATCAAAGAAAAGATGAATGGACTATGTAAAACATGATATGGATAGATAGGAATTGACCATAGAGATGACGTCTGATAGGACTGTAAGGTAGAATAGGACATACTGCGTTAACTCCAAGTAAATAGGATAAGAACAGCATGATGATGATAATCAAATTATTAGGAACGCCATAATTTTTGAAACAAAAAGAAATTAATTTTAAATATTAAAATATTTTGTGCACTTTTGTCTCCGAAAAAAATAATGAAAGTGTAGTAATTTTTGTCTTGCTTTATATTATAATTATTAATCTTACACGATGAATGGTTGCCGCTATTGAAGTTAATAAATAAGGAGTAATACTAGAGTTCATATTTGCTATTAAGAATCTATTTAGAAATCCCGCAGAAAGGAAAAATGTTAAAATTTTATAATCTGCAGTTACTATAAGTAATATGACAATCAACCAAGAAAATACTATCTGTAACAGTTTTTGATTTTAAACATATATTTTTTTTTTCTACTTTTAATGCTATTTATATCATTCTATATTCCGAATCTTACGCTACTCAAACCATTAAAGCCTTAAACGGCGCGAGAAGTAATGACTTACTATGCGCCCGTTTCGGCCTATTGAGTGGGCCACTGGAATAAATTCCTTGACAGCGATAGCTCATCCACCATTTTATTTTTTGAAGTGTAATATTCTTGGAAAATTACAAACATCAGCAATATATTTTCAATAGTAAAGTTATCAACACAGCAAGTATTAAAATACAACTTTAGGCAATAACATGACCCATGTTCAAGGTCCCCCAATACGTAAAACGTAAATACACATTTAATAGTTAAGTACCTATATCTATGTAGAAGCAATAGTTTGCAACACGCTACGTTTTATAGTTACTTTAAGCCTTACATTCTTTTTATATTTGAGGGCAATTGAATTCTAAATCAAAGGAAAACCATATAATATTGATTTATTATTCTTGTAACAATTTACGGTTTCTATTAATTAAAAAAAATACTATTCGTTTATGATCCGTGTGGTGATCGTAAGAGACGACTAAGGGATATAAAATACATATAACATCTATGCAAGAGAAGGAAAACACGCCTAACCAGTATAGTATAGTAGGTCAAATTTCCCTCTCATTACGGAGGAGGCTCGAGCCCAACGATGTGACTGCATACTGCACTGATAGCATTTGATTATGCCACAGCCAATCCTAAAAGAGGTTATAATGTACACATATATCCGCTATAATTAAACACGGCGCAGCTATTAATGGCAATAAATAAAATAAAAAAAATGATTAAAAAAATCAAAAAACCCGACTGCGTAAAAAGTCACCAAAACTACGTACATAATAAAAAAACTGAAAAGAAAAAAACAAGCACTTAGATGTCCGGTGGTCTAGAATTCCATAATATATTATTGAATAAATACTATTGCAGAAAATGAAATATATTTTAATAATAGAATATGACAACTGAACAGTCGGGATCCATTGAAAAATTAGATTTGCTGTCGAATAAAGGATATAAATCGATATAGATCCTAAACGGCCAGTCAAATCGAAAAATGTTGAGAAAAAACTAAAAATGATTTTTAAATACCTATTTAACGATACCCCACTCGATATAGTTTGTCGACTTTAATTTTTTTAATTTTCACAATATGGCGTCCAGTAGTCGCCATATTGAATTTTCAATAACGTCATATCTTTAGTGACACTCGCCGGATTAATTTGATGTGCGAATCATAAAAATCGGTTTTTTTTTTTTTTTTTGTGTGTCTTAGTTGTTAGCCTCAGATGGCTATGACAACTTTACCCGGACTGTGGGTGAGCGCTGAGGGCTCTCAACCCGTAAAAGTTAAGCGACCGTTCCCGAGGGCACCCCCTGTGGGGTACGGACCTCGGCTCGGGGGCCCAGACGTTTGGTATATATAGTGCTTCAAAGGACACACACAATACCACTCCTTTGCAGTCGGGTAATAAGTTCTTTCAAAAATAATTAATAATGATCAAGATTTTGATCAATTGTTCTTATAATATACATATTCTCAAGTTATTGTTCTACGTGTCCAAACGTCAAACCCAAGTGCTTTATAAAATAACTATAAACAAAGCAAACGTGACCAAAAGTCCCAGCTATATCTTTATTACGATTTTCAAGGTAAAGAAAACAGTGTAACGGTGTCGTGTTGTGAGGTAGAACGTTACCTCCTCGATCAATATTCCACCCCGCTACTCCGCATCTCTAAAATTATCCGATACAATTTAGCCCCACGTCGCTACGTGGTGGCGTCGGTTCAGACAGTACGTTTTAAATTTATATTATATTTATAGTAACATAGTTCATATATTCTATCAGATTGTATGGGAAAATATAGGTTAATTATGATAGTATTTTATATTGAAATTCTTGATTTTCCATCATAATTTTCACCCCCTATACTTATTGATGGTCTATAATAATTTTTCCAATCAGATTAGAGTCGTAATTATAGTTTCACCAATTGCTGTAGAATATTATTTTAGTATACAATCTTTGTCATATGGACTCTACGAACTAAAACAGTAAAAAAATTCTAAGATTATATTAATTGTTAAAATATTTGAGGATACCTACTGATTCTTATATCCACTATGACAAATATGCCAATCATGTCCAACTTACCGTACTTTTATTCTTCGTTTTTATGAAAATATTTTTAAAGACTCTTAGATGATTATTATGTGGTTGTGGCTACGAATTATCATCATCATCATCATCTCAGCTTATACACGTCCCACTGTTGGGCGAGAGCCTCCTCTGTAATGGGAGGGAAATTGACCTACTATACCACGCTGGTCAGACGTGTTGGTATAGGGTTTTGTTTCAAGTTTTCCATGTCTCACATAGATACTAAATGCATTTTATATCCCTTAGTCGTTTCGTATGATCACCCACGGGTAAGATAGGGGGTGGGGAATTGTATTCTTACTCCGTCACCACACGAAAAATACTACGAATTATACCAACCCTTATTTAGTGTTGATTTCGTAAAAGACGCTACCTAATGCCGTCTGGTTAACAATTGTATTCGCAAGGAGGGTTGATGAGAGGCGGGCAGCTGGGCATATAACTATTGCCAATAACTTTTCTAGTATGCATGACGGAAGAGGAGTAGATATTGCGTCGACTCCAAGTAATTGCGATAAGAGTTGTATGATGATAATTCTTTGATGTTTAGGTGTTCTGTTGATATTCTCATAATTTTGTTATAATCGAATAAAAAATAACATGTATCCTTTGTTAACCGTGTACCACTAATGCTTTTAATCTAGTTATGGTCGACTCACGTCCGCGGCTAGCATGAAGTTTTGTTTTAAACTCTTAACATAATAGGTACCTGATCTTCAGTTAACTGTTTCTAGAGAATATAGACATGAAGCTTTGATCTCATGTATATTGTAATAATATAGAGAATATAATTATAATAACTATTTTTATATACAAATAATCCTTACTAATATTATAAATGCGAAAGTAACTCTGTCTGTCTGTCTGTCTGTCGCTCTTTCACCCCAAAACTACTGAACTGATCTAAATGAAATTTGGTACACAGATAGTCTAAAGCCTGACAAAGGACATAGGCTACTTTTTAATGCAAAAAAATGGTTGTAAAGGGGATGAAAAGCTGTAAGGAAGTATCGTCATTTTTAAACCCAGAAGCTTGAAATTTATTTTTAGGCTATTGATTAGATGTAAATAAATATGATATTAAAATTTGGTAAAAAACTTTTGTTTGTTACCCTTAAGGGGTAAAATAAAAATATGGGATGAAAAACTTTAGGAAAGTAAAAGGTTTACGCGGGCGAAGCCGCGGGCAGAAGCTAGTACAACATATTTTCTTTAACGTAATTTTACATGAAATATAAAAATATCTGGATGACCGAGCGAATGGTATTTTTTCTTTGTATAATATAATTAGGCATTGAAAATTATTTAATAAATATAATTAGGCAATGTAAATTATTTACTGAGATAATTAAAATAAAAATATATATGTGAAGAATAAATAAAATGGAATGAAAATAAAAATATATAAAGAATAAAAAAAATAGAAAATTACAAAAAAAGGGATAACCAAGGTTTGAACCCGGGCTGTCTAGAGTAGACTAATCGATATTCCAAGCTATTTCTGTTCTTAACGTTATTGGCCAAATTTACCCTCATATTGCAATTATATTTTATCGTTGGCTGAAAATACTATATTTTCGCGATATTTTCTTTACATGAATACTAGATCGATTTATCGCCCCCGAAACCTCCTCCTACATAGGTACTAAATTTCTTGGAAATCATTAGTGCCGTTTCCTAAATTCTGAGTATATATAAATATTCAAATATATATACAAGAATTGCACGTTTAAAGATATTAGATATAACTTGTTCAAATAAACTGTAGTCGCTTTACGCTTGCATACGCCGAGGCAACGCTTAAGCAGGCACATATTATCATACGTACGTGGATCAAAATACTGCTACTTTACTAAATATTGTACGCCTCATAACGTATAGCGTATGGGTGAGCTTTACACTTAAAATACCTGAACATTCCAAGACAAAAATGTTTATAATTTCTGAATTTTCATAAAATAAATTGCACACCTGAAAATTGGTCATAAATTAAAGCCATAGTTTAGTTATCATCACGTAGTTAAATATTTTTCAGCTATATACAACTCTATTGCGATTTCTTTTGCTTATAACTTGCTTGTAGCAGTTGAGAAAGTTATTGCCACCAATATGACAAGAAGCGGTTACTGGAGGCCTACTCACATGGCATTGAGAGGTATGAGTGCAGATTATAGGATAATGCGCCGTCTCTTCTGTCGCCCCGGACGGTTAGACAAGAGTGTAATCATACCACAAAACAATGGCCAACAAGGTCACTTGTAAATAATATTATCGAATAATAAAGCGCGTGGATTATTACTTCCTAGAGTACTTGGTAAACGTAGTTTATGTAGTTTCCCCTCTACCAATCTTTTTCATGTCCTTTCTAAGTAATCAATAAAATTATAAACAAACAGCAAAAAATGGTTAACTGGTAATATTTTTATGTCATTTACACTTTTATACAATTTATTCTTATCATTCTTATATTTTTTTCCGTGCGGTGACGGAGTAAGAATACAATTCACAACCCCTGTATTACCCGTGAGTATCGTAAAAGACGATTAAGGGATATGCATATGGCATCTGTGCAAGAGAAGTAAAACGAAATAAAACCCTATACCAACACGTCTAATCAGCGTGGTATAGTAGGTCAATAAAATTTTCCTCTCATTGGGAAGGAGGCCCGAGCCCAACAGTGAGACGTATGTGGGCTGAGATGATGATGATAATTCTTATATTTTTATATACAATAATAGTAAGGAATCAATTCATGTGTGATGGCTAACTTAAAATTGAATGACAGACACAAATTAGATCGTATAAACAATTGTCCTGGAAATCTAATCAATAATACTCGTTATGGGAGGTCAGTACTGCCCCATATGTGTGGTCAATTTGCATATAATATGTAATCAATAACAGTAACCATATGGTTCCAGAAATATAATTATTCAATTCATTCAATATATTTCATATACATTTATAATCTCAATTGGATAAGTTCGTAATCCAATTCCAATTGAGCGCAAATTGGTTCGCCCAAGTACGCAATGAAATTATTTTGCCAGCAATAATGTGACAATTATGAATACCTATTCATGTTTTCCTTTACAGAAGAAGTCGAAGATAAATTAATAGCTATATATATATATATATATATATATATATATATATATATATATATGTATATATATTTATTTATATATATATATATATATATAGTATATATATATATATATATATATATATATATATATATATATATATATATATATATGTATATATATATATATATATATATGTATATATATATATGGACGTTGATTTTGTAAGGATAATAAGAAATAAATGTGGCAACGGAGTAAGAATACAATTTACCACTCCTTTCCTTAGACAATGAATGAATGAATGACTAAAGCGTGATGTGCAGATAACATCTATACAAATGAAGGAAAACTGGAAATAAAACCAACCAATCCGTCTGATAAGCGTGGTGTAGCCTAGTATATCAATTTGCTTCCTTTATGGATGAGGCTTAAGCCAGCAATGGAACGTATATGAACTAACATGATGATGTGTTGGGTTAAGAATACAATATGTGGCCACCCCCTACTTTTACCTTTTACTTCCTATTGTAGGTGAGGCTTGAACTCAGCAGTAAGATATATATGAGCTAAGATGATGGTGTAGTGACGGGTTAAGAATTCATGATGTGGCCACTGTTCCGGCGGAGTAGTAAAAAAAAATTGACTTTATAATAATGGCAGCAACAGTCTTCTGAACGACTTATAATGATTATGACAAATGAGAGTTTTTGGCGGGAATCTAAAACGTTATGTGGTGCTCTTGTATTATATTCGATATCTTAGTGTTTTAACGTGTTATATTAGATAATTTTGATGGCATTTTATGTAATGTGATGTGACGGAACTGCTGAGATGTAGTGAATATCATATAAAAGTGCTTTACAACGTTTTCGTTTTTCATCAAAATTCTCACAAGATACCATTAACAGTGTGGCCATAGCACTGTTGATGGCGACAATTTGACTTACTGACGGACATGACTAACCCGACTAGAAAAAAAGTATGGTTCAACCAGATCATGTATCTGGACCCGATCAGGATAGAATGAGGCATGCTGGATCCGGCAAACCCGATCAGGACCAGGTCTGGTCCTGATCAGGATAGCCTGATGTGAAATAACATCAAGTATGGTAAGGCATACCGGATCAGGACCAGGTCAGGACCAAATAAGGATAGCCTGATGTGTAATATCATCAAGTATGGTAAGGCATACCGGATCAGGACCCGATCAGGACAGAATGAGGCATGCCAGATCCGGCAAACCCTATCAGGACCAGGTCTGGTCCTGATCAGGATAGCCTGATGTGAAATAACATCAAGTATGGTAAGGCATACCAGATCAGGACCAAATAAGGATAGCCTGATGTGAAATATCATCAAGTATATAGTAAGGCTTGTAGTATAGCAGAACCAGAAACAGTTTTCGTAACACAAAAAAAAAATATCAATCAAAATTCAAAAAAGTGACATGATTGTCATATTTATGCCATGGCGAAATTGTATTTGCATCAGTGGAGATTAATCTGAAATCTTTAATTAATCATATGTATTTAAAAATAATAATAATGTTTAATTAATAATATAAAAATAATTTATATTTAAAGTAAAAACAAAAATAAATAATATATATACATATATAAATGTAACTAACATTTGAAAACATAGATAGACAGAAATATTATATTGTAACAACCATTCTAACATTTAATGTTTTGGGTCATATTAAATAGATGGCGTTAGTAAAATGACGTCATTATTTGAGTCGCGGTGTTAAGATTCTCCGAAGCGTAATGACATGGCCTAATATTAAATTAGTTGTTATCGAATCAGATTAAAACAGATCGATCAGGTCATGAATGAGAAATTCAGGCGACAGTTGCAGTCGTTAGCATCTGGTGGTTGCGTCATAATCGGAACGGCTCACTGGGACTCTCTATGATAAGAATATAGCACTGCATTCGGTGCCTACGGTCATATATTACCTATTAAACATGTTCTTTAAGATATTCATGTTTTTTAAAAGGACCGGACTGGGGCGACTGGGCATACTTGATACTCGTTTTGGATCAGGCAAGAAATGTAACGCAGATATTGATTTGGTTCCGATCAGTAAAATTTCATCCGGACCCGATCAGGAACGCCTGATCTGGACCCGATCAGGAATGCCTGATGTGGACCCGATAAGGTTTTCCTGATCGGGTCCAGATATATCTTCTGCGTTACATAGGTACCTTATCTGGTCCAGATCGGGCATGCCCGGTCCGGTCCTGCTAAGGAAGACGAAAAAATTTGTAGTCGGGAATCTGAAGACACTAAAAACTTGAAGATAATTATAACTCGACACTGGCAACAATGGCTCATTTAAGTAGCTGATTGCCAATACATAAAAATAAGAAGAAGAAGATTATGACAATTTTCTTACTTGGAAAATCTATGTCCAACAATGGACGAGGATAATCTGATGGATAATATATGTATAATATAATAAAGATAAAAGGCCTCTCGCATGAACAAAACCTTATGCTGTGTGGGTTACACTAACATTAATGGATAGAAATGAAATACATTAATGAACGATTAGGCACAAAGAATTGTCATCCATGGGATTCAAGCCAACGGCACACAACATAAGAGATTTATCTGACTAGATGGATGATATCTAATATCTTTCTATCTCTTAGCGAGCAATTCATGTATATTTCAGTATTTGTGTATTTCTATATAACTAAGAATAATAACAACGGTCAACGATTTCTTTGAAGTTTAGATTTTTTTTTTATTGCTTATGGTAGCAAACGAGCACGCAGTACACCTGATGGTGAATGCTACTGCCACCCATGGACCTTTGCAATACCTAGGATATAGCTAGCCTACCAATACAAACCCCAAACCCACCCCCAGCTGGGCTTCCGTCTCTCCAGCTCACCGAACGAAGCGCAATAGCACATTACCATTACTTAGGCGTCAATCTTCTGCGAGAGTATGGTACCACCCCGGACGGACCGACCCGCGGCTGTAGACAGAGAACTGTCAACAGCGTAGTCCTACCACTACTCAATGTAATAGGTTTTGGGGTTCGATAAATCGCTTTAGCATTCATGTAAAGAAAATATCGCTTTGACACTGTTCCTAGTCATAGAAAAATATATATCGAATATGAAGGTAAGTTTGGTCACTGACGTTAAGAAAAGAAATAGATTTGATTTATAGGAAAAGTTATTATTGTCAGTATTGTCAGCCATTAAAATATATAGTTAGAATATGAAGAAAAATTTAGTCACTCTCATCAAGATTAGAGATAGCTTAGTTTTCGCTTAATCCAGACAGCCCCGGTATCGATCCATGAATTGCTCCAATACCTTTTTTCCATTATATTGTTAATTATTTTTATTGTCTTTTTTAAAAGACACAATTTTGTATAAAAATCATATATAAAAACAGGCCACTCTCAGAAATAATGCCTTGTACAGCATGAGCTTCCCAAATAATATTAACGAATAGAAATATCATCTAGACAGAAAAATCTTTTGTGGTTGGCAATTAGAACTGTCTTCCAATCGATTCGAACCCAAAACACACAATATAAGAAGATCATATTTACACCAACACACCATTTATATAACTTTTCTAATTCCTAAGGTGTTTTTAGTTAAAAGTATAAATCTTTTCTCAATAAATTATAACAGATACAATTTTCAATAAAAAAAACTATTTTATATATTTGAGTTCACCGACATTATCTGCAGAATGGTCACCATTGCTCTCTCAACACGTAAATAGAGTTATAACGACAAAACGATACGACACTTCCTCGCACAATGACTCTGCCTAAACGGAGGTAGCCTATCAAATGATAATAGAATGTGATCAAACGAAGGGGCCTGGTCACTCGCGGATGTTCTGCGCAGATGTATTTGACATTCGAAAACAAACTAAACATCTTACTATAAACGGATTTATTTTAAGATATATACAATTATAATCATTTGCAATATATATAATATATATAATAATTCGTATTTATATTGATCTCGTTATTAGGTGTTTCAATAGACTGTGATGTGTTTGTGTGTGATGTAATGTGATAATTATAATTATTAAATAAAAAAAAAACATATCGTTTCTACGGATTTGTAAAAGTGCAATTTATCTGTGACGAACCTGCCTTTAAGTACCGTTTTACGGGATTGATAAATCGTGGTAAGTTACTTTTTACTATAAGAGAACGTTAAAATTTTTACTATAAGAGTGCGTTAAAGTTTTTACTATAAGAGTACGTGAAAGTTTTTACTATAAGAGTACGTCAAGTTAAAACTCTGCACTAAATATATAAAATCCTTATATAGCGGGGGACTTTACAAAAATTAAATTAATTGTCCGTGTGGTGACAAATTAAGAATACAATTCACTACCCCCTCCCCTATCTTACCCGTGGGTGATCATAAGAGACGACTAAGGGATATAAAACGCATATAATATCTATGTGAGAGATGGAAAACTCGAATCAAAACCCTATACCAACATGTTTGACCAGCGTGGTACAATAGGCCAATTACCTTCCCATTATGGAGGAGGCTCGAGCCCAACAGTGGGACATATATGAGCTGAGATGATGAGATGAAATTAGTTCGTCACAAATTACACTCAGCCTCGGAGCAACAATTTGTTGATCCCATAAAGTTTTGTCCTGTGTGGGAACTAACCTATGCTACCTTAAACTAACTACCACATTATCTCTGCCGTCAATTAGTTCTTATCAGGAAGTATTTTATTATTTACTTTCAGAGTTTATTTACTGTTGAAGCCATCTTGAATATACCTCAGTATATAATATCATGATCTAAAAAACTAACTGCCAGGCAAGAAATATTACAACATAGCATGCAATATCAGGAATGCTTTACCGGGCATCAAAACGAACTAACCCACAGATTATCTGGATTAGACAGCTTACTCATAGTAGATTAAAGAGACACAGTGTATCCACTCTACTAGATAGGTTCATCAATGTGGAATGAGATACTCTTCTGGTTATTCTCTCTAAACTGAATAAAATATAGTAACGTAGATAATGTATCAGTCAAAATTATGGTCTATTGTTGTTTAATATTTTGCTACATTGCGGAAAAACTGAAATGAAAAAAAAACTGTTATTTTAGAAGTTGATTAAAACGTCATCATTTACCTGCCTTCATCCTACGCTAACTGGGTTCGACACAATATGTTCTTGCCCTACACAAACATTCATCCATTTCTTTTTGGGTCTTCTATGATTCTTACGTCTATCCACAAGCATATTGATAACCCTCCTTGTCATATACCTTTCTAATCTTCTCTATCACTGGTGCTACTTTGAAACCGTATCTTTACTAATCTTGTCACCCAATATATCCATCTTAACATACACATCTTGATAGCATATATATATATATATATATATATATATATATATATATATCGTCTTTTTCAATATCCAAGATTCAGATCCATACATAACGATAGCTCTAGTGAATGACATTTTAATAGATTTTTGTAATTATAGTTTCACCAATTGTTGTAAAATATTATTTTAATATACAATCTTTGTCATATTGGACTCTATGAACTAAAACAGTAAAAAAATTCTAAGATTATATTAATTGTTAAAATATTTGAGGATACCTACCGATTCTTATATCCACTATGACAAATATGCCAATCATGTCCAACTTACCGTACTTTTATTCTTCGTTTTTATGAAAATATTTTTAAAGACTCTTAGATGATTATTATGTGGTTGTGGCTACGAATTATCACCATCATCATCATCATCATCTCAGCTTATACATGTCCCACTGTTGGGCGAGAGCCTCCTCCGTAATGGGAGGGAAATTGACCTACTATACCGCTGGTCAGACGTGTTGGTATAGGGATTTGTTTCAAGTTTTACTTGTCTCACATAGATACTATATGCATTTTATATCCCTTAGTCGTTTCGTATGATCACCCACGGGTAAGATAGGGGGTGGGGAATTGTATTCTTACTCCGTCACCACACGAAAAATACTACGAATTATACCAACCCTTAATTTAGTGTTGATTTCGTAAAAGACGCTACCTAATGCCGTGTGGTTAACAATTGTATTCGCAAGGAGGGTTGACGAGAAGCGGGCAGCTGGTCATATAACTATTGCCAATAACTTTTCTAGTATGCATGACGGAAGAGGAGTAGATATTGCGTCGACTCCAAGTAATTGCGATAAGAGTTGTATATATAGTTGTAATTTTGTAAAAAACTTTTGTTTGTTACCCTTAAGGGGTAAAATAAAAATATGGGATGAAAAACTTTAGGAAAGTAAAAGGTTTACGCGGGCGAAGCCGCGGGCAGAAGCTAGTACAACATATTTTCTTTAACGTAATTTTACATGAAATATAAAAATATCTGGATGACCGAGCGAATAGTATTTTTTCTTTGTATATTTTGATAAATATAATTAGACATTGAAAATTATTTACTGAGATAATTAAAATAAAAATATATATGTGAAGAATAAATAAAATGGAAAATAATAAAAAAAGATAACCAAGGTTTGAACCCGGGCTGGAATAGACTGATCGATATTTCAAGCTATTCATATATATATATATATATATATATATATATATATATATATATATATATATATATATATATCGTCTTTTTCAATATCTGTGATGAATGACATTTTAATAGATTTTCCTGAAGTTTAAAAAGGGGCATCCGAGAAATTGGGAGAGCCACTAAAGTTGCAGAACAAATGTTCAGTTTTGGTGTAGCTGATCTTAAGACCAACACTTTCTAACCTCTCCTGCCAATCTTTCAATCTGCTCTGTACCTCAGCTGCGTCCTCTCCGATGAGGACAATGTTATCTGCGAACAGCACACACCAAGGTACTTCCCCCTGTATGTCCACTGTCAGAGTATCCATGAGTATCCATCACCAGGAGTAACAGATAAGGGCTTATAGCTGAACCCTGGTGCAAGCCTGCTGCCACATTGAACTCGTCAGTAACGCTGGATTAGGTCCAGATATTCGTTTGCCCTCCTGCATATATATCTTTCACTAATCTTACATACTTCCTAGGCATACCTCTTTCATTCAAAGTTCACCACAGATCTTTTCGGAGAATTTGATCGTACGCCTTCTTTAGGTCTATAAATGTCATGTGCAGGTTTTTATGTGCACATTGATATTTTTTTATAAGTTGGCATAGGAAAAAAATGCATCCGTGGTACCCAGTCCTGGTATAAAACAAAATTGGTTCTGGGTTATCTTACATTCCTTTCTTTTTCTTTTCTCTATTACCTTTCTTCCAAATCTTCATGCTAAGTTTATATATTATAGATTATTATATATTATAAGTTTTATATATTATAGATTATTCTCTCTTAAGGCAATTATGGTCAAATATATCTCAATAAGAAGACTTTTTTTTTATTGCTAGTGGTGGCAAACGAGCAACCAGCACACCTGATGATAAGTGTCACTGCCGGCCATGGAATTTGCAATACCAAGGGTATAACTAGGCCGCTGCCTACCAACATAAACCCCAAACCCACCCAATTGGGCTTTTGGCTCAAATATTTTATTAATTCATTTATAAGGAGGTAAGTTAAATATTAACTCTTTTTATGTAAAATAACGTCATCTCAAAAGTCACAGGGAGCCGTTGAATGTGAATGGAACAGGATCTTCTGATTTGCATTCCCGTAGGATTAATGACTTATGATTAGTGGACGTGTGGTGGATGGAGACTAAATATCATACAAAAGATTTACCATGTTGGAAAATATACTCAGTATTGCGTGTGTTTTTAATAAAGGTAGGTCATAAGGTCGCATAATCACATAAATTAACTTCAAAGTAAATAGAACAATTAGTAAGCGGTGTGATAAATAAAGAACAAAATGTAAATTATAAAACTATTTTCATAATAATATGTAAATTTTAAAGCTTTTATTTTATTCTGTGAAATCAAAACTAACAATACAATAGAATTGTAATATAAAATAGAAAAATAATGTATTTATCAACATTCTCTTGAGTGGAAGGGGATGCATGGATCAAGTGTTCTCTCTGCGCAACATTGTGGAGAAGCATCTGGCCCTAGGTCAGAGGGTTTTCTGCAGTTTTGTGGATCTGGAGAGAGCATTTGACACGGTTGTACGAAAGGAACTTTGGGACATTTTACCGGAGTATGGTATTAGCGGTAAACTGCTATGCAGTCCAGTTACATGGGCTGTAGAGCCTGTGTGCGGCTGGATGATGGAATGTCGCCTTGGTTTGACGTCAATATCGACGTTAAGCAGGGGTGCGTTCTGTCAGCCAGGCTGTTTATCATATATCTGGATAAATGTCTCCAAAGGTTGAACGATATGAATGTGGGAGTCCAGATGGACGACTCAGTGGTCACTGCTCTGCTTTATGCAGATGATGCAGTCCTGCTGGCACAGTCAGCGACTGACCTGCAGACCCTAGTCGACACAATGACAGAAGATTGTAAGAAAAGGGGTCTACGCGTGAATGTGAGCAAAACCAAAATCTTTCTTGTCTTTGAAAGAGATGAAGCCAGAACAGATGTAAGAGTAACAATAGGTAACGATGTACTGGAGCAAGTGGATGAATTTGTATATCTTGGATGTGGATTTAGCCGAGATGGACGGTACACCACTGATATAGAGCGAAGAGTGAATGCGGGAAATAGAGTGAACGGAGCGTTGGGGCAACTTCTCGGCAGCCACCACCTCAGCCAGAAGGCACGTGTAGCAATACATAACGCAGTGCTTGTCCCAACATTACTGTATGGAAGCGAGAGTTGGGTATGCAGAAAAGAGTATGAAAGTAAAATTAATGCGGTCGAAATGCGATCTCTTGGGAAAATCTGTGGAGTTAGGCTGACCGACCGCATTCGTAACGACGACGTAAGAGGGCGAGTAGGTATGAAAGAGAGTATTGGTGTAAAGATGCGAAAGGGAATGCTCCGATGGTTCGGACATGTGGAAAGAATGCCGAACGAACGTCTGGTTAAGAAGATATACAATGCGAAAGTGGAGGGATGTAGGTACCGAGGGAGACCGAGACTAACCTACCTTGACCAGATCGGTCAGGTACTGAAGGAAGGTGGAGTCAAGAGTCTCCGAAACCGGCGAGCGTGTATGAAGAGAATTATGAATGTTGAGGAAGCGAGTGAAGTATGCAGAGATAGAGTTCTCTGGCACTCTGTTCTCTCTGCCTACCCTGCAAGGGATATGGCGTGATGATATGTATGTATGTATGTGTATCAACATTCTTTATAAAAACTTATGCACAAAAGGAACAATGATTATTTCTTATACTCATCATCTCAGCTCATATATGTCCCACTGTTGGGCTCGAGCCTCCTCCGTAATGGGAGGGCAATTGACCTACTGTAGTGGTACAGTGTACAGACCAACGTGGGTTGATCAGACGTGTTGGTATATGGTTTCGTTTCGACTTATCCTTCTCTTGCATAGATGTTATATGCGTCTCTTACGATCACCCACGGGTCAGATGGACAAGACGGGGATGGTGAATTGTATTCTTACTCCGTCATCCGACGGATCTATTATAACAATATAAGGATTTGTACCAACATCTATTAGAAATCCGTTTCAAGTGTTTTATCAATTAGGCTAGTGTTGCAAATAGGTTAACCAATCCTTCATTAGAATTATATTAAATACATGGAGACTAGAGTATAAGGATAACAATCTCAAATGGGAGAAATGTTGAAAAAGTGTCCAGCTGTATGCTATAAATAACAGTTCAAAAACCTTCCACAATCGCGCTGGTGTAGCAAAAGGTATGAATATAGTAATTGTAGATGAACTGAAGTATGCCGAGTTAAAAAAATTAATATGATTAATAACATTCAATAATTATTACAAGAAAACGTACACCTAGAGTGATTTTGTTTCGTAAACTGTGAATAGTAAGCTTATTAATTTATTAGTTTTCTTTTCCCTTTCCTTTCAAATTTACCCCGATGCTAATGTGGCGCCACCCTTATTTAATACATTTCGACGGACACTTTTCATATACACAGATAATTCCTTATACCTATAGTCTTCATGATTAAATATAACACAATCCAAATTCTAAATGGTAATACTGCCTAAGTTTATTGTAATATTTCATAATTATCTAGAACTATGGCAACAGCTAGGTAACAAAGCCCCAAGGACATTTAAACAATTTCCAATTTAATTTGAAACGAATTGAATATTTATGAGAACTAAGACCTATGGTAATAAATCGTGTTTTAGTTTATTATGGCGTAATCCATCCATCCATACCTCGATTTATCAGCTCATTAAAGCCCCATAATGGATATAGGCCCCTTGAGGAAGATAATACCAAATTCGCTAAGCTTGATGGGTAGATATGTTATTATATTTGGTGTTACAAGTTGCCCAAGAAAACACAGCTAATCGTTCTCAAAAATATTCCAGAGTTGATTTCTACGAATCTAACGCCGAAGTAAGAAGTGGTGAAGCATTGTATTCTTTTGCCATCTACTACTACTAACTAGACGGAGACTTCTGATAACATGGCTACGTCGAATATCACGAATCAATGTATATTTTTTTAGTTAATACTCTAATATTTTCATGACGCTGGTACTTATAGAGCATATAAGGACAAAATAATGTAATTCTGTAAGTATATATGTACTAAGTAGTAGAAGTATATAATTCTACGCGGTAAAGAATAATGACATATTATATTCTAAACTAGCTGAACCCAGCAGACGTTCTATATGAAATTGAAAAATATAAATACAAAATAGAATTTCTTACAATTTCTTTAAAAATAGAATTTGTTTATTCCTTTTAATCGATTACAACGCCATCTATTATCATCTTCCCATTAATATCTTTCTAATGAAACGCCTTTAAGATATACAGTTGGATGGTTCTAAAATCTATAACGGATTTAGAAACTGTTTTGTTTTATATATTTAGACCAGCGGCCATATTGACAAAATATAACTATTTTTCTTTCCAAATAGAGAGTATTTCAGAGACACTGAATGTATTTTGTACCGTTTGAATAGCATTCAAATTCACAGTGAAAATTCAAAACCGTGTTTAAACTTTAGCACATAATTATGCACGCTTCCAACATTTCCATAGCAAATATGAGTACGTTTGTTAACATTGCTCAGAATATATGCGTTTTGTATTGGTAGAGCTTAATACTCAATGAAAATTTAGTTTTCTTTTTATCTAAAACTAAAATAAGTTCAAGTTAATGTTATGAAACACTATGTTATTCTCTCTCCTACTATAAAAGAGACTGCAACCCAACAGTAGACAATGATCAAGAAGTCTGCAGAATTAGTATTTTTTATTTATTTTTTACCTTAACACTTTGTAGTACATAATAATACTTACTCTGAAGTATACAAATATGATTATGGATCTCTGATGCTCGTCGTAGGTAAAAAAAAATACAAAACAAATATGTAATAAACGAATAATACAGCTTATGATAATTGTAACGATAAACAGCAGTATTTAGTCGTTATTAGATCTCAATTCAGGACGTAGAAAAATATAGCGTTCTAAGCTACAGAATAACATATTATCTATATGCTAGAAGAAATATAATATTGGAAATATTTTTCTCGATCGTGATTTATTGGTATGAGCGAGGATTACGCCTGTAGCTTTTTTTTAGTTAGACTGTGGTCCGAATACAGGTCGCCCGTTCCGTTTGGGGCGACGGAACAGCAGCGCGTGGGCCTTATTACCCACCGTATTCCCACCCCATCGCCATTGAGCTGGCCACTGTTACCGCTTCCTTGCCATTCTTGGAAGCCAATTTAGCTGACTATTTTTCTATTCAATAATAAAAGAAATTAAACATAAGTTTACTACATATATTTAGCAACGTTAGTTTAGTTAGAATAACCATGGACAAGATTAATTACACGTAGATTAAGCGATTTCGAATCCACGCGGGTAACTTTAGTTTTTAATAGTTGTTTTCCTTATTTTCGGCTTACAAGCTCCAATATTGAGGTTAGATCTTTTTCCTTGATGAGAGGGAATTTGAGATACTGTGCTTTGTTGGCCGTTAGATCGGAAAAAGATTTTATATCAAATTTCTTCACTGCTGCAGTAATGATATCTGCTTTTGTCCCTTAAGACACAGCTTTTGATACTCACGAGCAATAAAAATAACATAACAAAATAACATAGATGGTATTTTATTTTGTCTACGATTATGTTTAATTGGTCATCATATTTTGATAGATACTAAAGTAATATTTCCACTTGATCTAATGCTGATGTTAAATATTGTAACGAAGTATATTAGAATATCGAAATCTGCAAGGTTATCTGTAGTTGATGTAGATATTGGCAAACCAATATGGCACATTTTATTTTTCTTTTTTCATAGTTTTTCTTCTAGCCATATTCTGACTAAACTGTTCGAAAGATGATGATACTGATGACAGTATCATCATTTTTCGAACAAAAATTACAGATGGGGATTTCACACACAATCTAAATACATATCTATACTCAAAGGTGACTGACTGACACAGTGATCTATCAACGCATAGCCCAAACCACTGGACGGACCGGGCTGAAATTTGGCATGCATATAGATGTTATGACGTAGGCATCCACTAAAAAAGGATTTTGATTAATTCTATCCCTCAAGGGGATAAAATAGGGGATGAAAGTTTGTATGAAACTTTGTCAGTTTTAAACCGATCGGGCTGAGACTTTGCATGCATAAAGCTACTATGACGTAGGCATCCCCTAAGAAAGGATTTTGAGATGCAGGCTATATATAAGATTAGTAACTTTTTAGTTTAAAATATACGAATTTCTGTATGCTAGCGCCATCTACATTGAGTTATTTTGGAGAGAACTTTGAATTAACCATTTTTGTGCATAGTGCATAGATAATATATCTAGCGGATTATATTTGACGACTAGCTTTTGCCCACGGCTTCGCTCGCATTAAGAAGCATTGTTATTAATTAGGTATAGTTTTTGCGGCTTTACTTTTGTTTAGCGTGTGTAAAAAATTAGGATTAATTTTTAATTTTTGGGCTGTGCGTTGATAAATCACTGTCAGTCATACTGTCATATGTCAGATAAGTTTTCGTTTGTTTTAAGTATATGTAGGACTTTTGACGGGAATTTGAAAACGTCATGTGGTGCTCTTGTATTATATTCGATATCTTTTTAACGTGGTATATTAGATAATTTTGATGGCATTTTATGTAATATGATGCGCGGAACTACTGGGATGTCGTGAATATCATATAAAAGTGTTTTACAACGTTTTCATTTTCCATAAAAATTCCAACAAGATACCATTAACAGTGTGGCCATAGCACTGTTGATGGCTACAATTTGACTTGGACAATGACTAACCTGAAAGACTAAAAACGTGAAGATACTTATAACTAGTTATTGGCGAAATCTTGTTGAGTATATGTAGGTTTTGTCGGTTAGACTTTTTTATAATGGCTAAAGAAAATCTGAACGTTAATGGAGAAGTTGAAGAATGTACTGTCGTCCCTATTGTTGGTAACGGTGCATGTTTGTTTCGTGCTCTCCCTTATTTAATGTACGGAACACAAGAGAGAGCGATGGAGGTGCGTTCAGAAATTGTCAGATATGTGGTTAATGAATGGAGCAAGTTTTCAATTATGACCCACGACAGGAATGGTGATAACTACGTATACGTATTACTATACTACTACGTATTTTGCTGATATAATGAAAAATGCTACTTCTACTCTTACTAATAAAAGCGTCATGTAGGTACCTAAAACAGATTTAACGTATGTATTATTTAAAAATATTTCCACCTTTTACGTAAATGAATTCGCGAGTTAAAGTTAACGTTAGCCCAAAGTAACTATTCCACGCGGACGAAGTCGCGGGCAGAAGCTAGCTTTAACCTACTACACCGCGCTGGTCAGGCGTGTTGGTATAGGGTTTTGTTTCGAGTTTCCTTCTCTCGCATGGATGTTATACGCGTTTTTATATCCCTTAGTCGTCTCGTACGATCACACACGGGTAAGATATGGGGTGGTGAATAGTATTCTGACTCCGTCACCATACGTTTTATCTCAATTACTTGGGGTCGATACAATAGGTACTCTACTTCCAACGTGCATATTGCAAAAAGTTATTGGCTATAGATTTTATGACCGGCCGCCTGCCAGACGTCAACACTCCTTGGGAATGTAATTGTTGACCAAACGGCATCAGGTGGAGTTGGCTCAGGTCAATATTAAGCTCTTAGTCGTCTTTTACGACATCCACAAGCAAAGTAAGGGTTGGTAGTATTCTTAGCCCCTACCACACAGCAGTATCCTTGCTAATATTATAAATGCGAAAGTAACTCTGTCTGTCGCTCTTTCACGCCAAAACTACTGAACCGATCTAAATGAAATTGGGTACACAGATAGTCTAGAGCCTGATAAAGGACTTAGGCTACTTTTTAATGCAAAAAAAAAGGTTGTAAAGGGGGATGAAAAGTTGTAAGGAAGTATCGTGATTTTTAAAGCAAGAAGCTTGAAACTTATTTTTAGGAATATTGATTAGATATAAATAAATATGACATTAATATTTTGTAAAAAAAATAGCCTTAAGGGGTAAAATAAAAATAGGGGATGAAAAGCTTTAGGAAAGTAACCTTTCACGCGGGCGAAGCCACGGGCAGAAGCTAATATATACATATACATCATTTCCGTGTGGTGAAGGAGTAAGAATACAATTCACCACCGCATATCTTACCCGTGGGTGATCGTACGAGACGACTAAGGGATGTAAAATGCATATAACATCTATGCAAGAGAAGGAAAACTCGATACAAAACTATACCAACACGTCTGACTAGCGCGGTATAGTGGGTCAATTTTCCTCCCATTATGGAGGAGGCTCGAGGCCAGCAGTGGGACGTATATGGGCTGAGATGATGATGATGATATACATCTAATTCATATCAAACAAACAAATAAAATGAAAACTACCAAATTTTATAATATCATTAGGGACTTGGCAAATATATTTATTTTTTAAACTACACTAAGTAAATAATCCTTGTATTGAGGGGAACTTTACATACGTATAATAAACGTAGATAAATTACACCCAGACTTAGAACGACAGTTTGTGGATCGCACAAAGTTTATCCAGCGTAGGAGTCGAAGCGATGGCACTGGCACGGAACGTCGGTATCTTAACCACTACTTAACATCTAAGCAATCAATATGTTTTCAATTATAATTTATACTATTTATTTCTCTTCGTCTTGCAGTTATATTATTTACAGATATAAATTTGTTCTATTTTACGATATCCGCAGGAAAGGAAGGTGTAGGAGGAGAGCGGAAGCCAAGCGCGCCGCTGAGGTCCCCGCTCCACAGGCAGGAGCCGGACAGAAGAATAGACCGCGCAAGGGGCTCAAGTCGCCGAAGACGGCCGCAGTGGTGATCACTGTGCTGCCCGAGGCGGCCGAGAAGGGCCTCAGCTACGAGGCCGTCTTGAGGAAGGCCCGGCGGGAGCTAGACGTCTCCGATATTGGAGGCGTCGAAGCCAGGACCCGCAAGGCCCGGACGGGGGCTCGAATTCTCGAGTTCCCAGGGGCCGAGGGCGCCAAGACGGCCGACAGCGTGGCCGAGAAGCTGAGAGGTTTGTTCGCCGAGGAGGGTGGCATCAAGATCGCCAAGCCCGTCAAGTGCGCCGAAATGCGCATTTCGGGTTTGGACGATTCGGTGACGGTGGAAGACATCCGGGAGGCTATTGCCTCGAAAACCGGGTGTCCCATAGACACCGTCCGGGTCGGTGCCATTCGTCCCGGTCCGGGTGACGTAGGTGCTGCCTGGGCGCAGTGCCCGGTGGAGTCGGTCAGGCAACTGGCCGGCTCAGGCAGGCTCCTCGTGGGCTGGAGCTCGGCGCGGGTAACCGTGCTTGAGCACCGGCCTGCGAGGTGCTACAAGTGCATGGCGGTCGGACACACTCGACCGACGTGCACCAATTGCTTCGACTGCGGCGGATTGTGTTTCCGCTGCGGTCAGACCGGGCACGTGGCGGCGTCTTGCGCCGCCCCGCCCCACTGCCCCGCGTGTGCGGCGGGCAATAAGCCCGCCAAGCACCGCATGGGCTCTGGGGCGTGCAAACCTCCAGCTTCGGCCCCAAAGGCGCGGGGCGGCCCTACGACCACGGCCGCTCCCGCTCTTAGCGCGGTCCGATCGCCCGCTGGCGAGGAGGTCATGGATACAACCCGATAATGGGTACACCATCCATGCACCTCCTCCTGCAGGCCAACACCAACCACTCCGCCGGAGCGCAGGATCTCCTCCTGCAATCCATGGCGGAGTGGTCGATTGGTGCAGCCGTAGTCGCGGAACCGTACGCCGTGCCTGATCGCCCCAATTGGGTGGTCAGTCGAAACGGTACTGCGGCAATGGTCGTCTCAACGCAGCGGCACTTCCCGTCCTTGTCCCTTTTGGATAGGGGCGAGTAATTTGTCGCGGCGGAGTGGGGAGGGGTCACGCTCTACAGCGTATACCTCTCCCCCACTAGGAGGATGGACGATTTCGGGGCCTCACTCACCACCTTGGAGGCCTCGATACGGCGACTGGCACCGGGCCTCGTCCTGGTTCTGGGGGACTTTAACGCCAAATCCACGGCGTGGGGGTCCCCTACGACGGACGACCACGGGCGGGCGGTCAACGAGTGGGCGGCTTTACTGGGCCTCTGTGTTCTGAACAGAGGCTCGGTGAACACGTGTGTGCGGCGGCAGGGCGGGTCGATAGTGGACTTGTCGTTCGCTAGCCCCGCTGTCGCGCCACGGGTGAGGAACTGGAGTGTCCTGGAGGAGGCGGAGACCCTGTCGGACCACCGGTACATCCGGATGGAGGTCTCCCCCCGGGAACCCGGTAGGGGTCACAGGGCGGACGGAGCTCCCGCGTTTCCGCGGTGGGCTGTGGGTCGTCTTGACAGGGATCTACTGGCGGAGGCGGCCATTGTCAGCACGTGGCTGTCCTCACCACCCCCAGCGGACGGAGTGGACGCTGAGGCTGTCCGCATTCGCAGTGCGTTAACGCAGATCTGCGATGCGGCCATGCCCAGAGTGCGGCGGCGTCCACCTCCGAGGCAGGGGGTCTACTGGTGGTCCCCAAGACTGGCGGACCTTCGTGCGGCGTGTATCAGTGCCCGAAGGTCCTACACCCGCAGCCGGCGGCGTCGCTGCGACGTCGAGCGGGAGGGCCAGCTGTACGAGGCGTACCGCAGTGCGCGGACTGCCTTTCGGCTGGCCATCCGAGCCGCCACGGGCGCGAGTTGGCAGGAGATGCTGGACGGTCTCGACCGTGACCCCTGGGGTCGCCCATATCGCGCGGCGCTGAACAAGCTTCGCGCGCGGGCCCACCCCCCTCACCGAGACCCTCCAGCTCGACTTCCTTCGTAGGGTGGTCGAGGAGCTGTTTCGAACGCTCAGTATGGGTTTCGGAGGGGGCGTTCGACCATCGGGGCCCTATTACGCCTGAGGCAGGCGGCCGCGGAGGCCCTCGCCGGGAAGGGAGTGCTGTTGGCGGTGTCGTTGGACATCGCCAACGCATTCAATAGTCTGCCATTCGGCTGCATCAGGGAGGCGCTCCGGTTCCATGGAGTGCCCCTGTACCTCAGGCGGCTGGTGGCAGACTATTTGGAGGGCCGCAGTATCCTCTGCGCGGGTCCCGCAGGGGACATTGTGCGGACGCCCATGTCGTGCGGCGTTCCACAGGGGTCAGTTCTGGGGCCGACTCTGTGGGACATCGGGTACGACTGGGCGTTGAGAGGGAGTCTCCCCCCCGGGCTGAGCTTGGTGTGCTACGCTGATGACACGCTCGTCACAGCCCGGGACAGGACACTCGAAGAGGCGGCGAGCCTGGCCACTCTCGGCACCGAGGAGATGGTCAGGCGGATCGAGGCGCTGGGGCTCAGGGTGGCCCTAAACAAGACGGAGGCCCTACTTTTACATGGGCCCCGTGTGAGGCTGCCCATCGGCGCCTCGATAGTGGTAAACTCCATCTACATCAGCATCCAGGCCCATATGAGGTACTTGGGTCTGGTGCTCGATGGGCGATGGTGGTTCCGGGAGCATTTCCGACAGATTGCTCCCCGGCTTGTCGGCGCGGCGTCCGCCCTTTCTCGACTCATGCCGAACGTGGGCGGACCCAGTTCTGAGGGCCGACGGCTGTATGCGGGGGTCATCCGCTCGATGGCCATGTACGGCGCACCCGTGTGGGCGAGGGCTCTGAACGCCCAGCTCAAGGCGGTTCTGTGGAGGCCACAGAGAGCCATGGCGGTCAGAGCCATTCGCGGGTACCGCACGGTGTCGACAGAGGCGGCGTGCCTGTTGGCCGGGACACTCCCGTGGGACCTAGAGGCGGAGATGCTCTCCGACCTCTACCGGCGGGTTATCACAGCGCGCGAGGAAGGTGGCTCCCCATCGTTGAGCGAGATAGCCACCTGGCGCGTGGATGCCCGCCGAGACGTCATCGCCCGTTGGGCTACGCGGCTGGAGAGGCCTAGGCACGGTGTGGAGACCGTTGAGGCCCTCCGGCCCGTATTGATAGAGTGGATGGAGCGGCGGCACGGAGTCCTCACCTTTCGGCTGGTGCAGGTATTGACGGGGCACGGGTGTTTCGGGTTGTACCTGCACAGGGTCGTGTATAGGGAGTGGACTCCGGCCTGCCACCACTGCAGGAGTGACGAGGACACGGCACAACACACGCTGGAGGTGTGTCCGGGATGGGAGCGGCAGTGCCGTGACCTCGTCGCTGTCATCGGTGCCGACCTGACGCTGCCGGCCGTCGCGAGGGCGATGGTCGACAGCATCAGGAACTGGGACGCGGTCGCCGCCTTCTGCGAGGCTATCATCTCGCAGAAGGAAGCAGCGGAACGGGCAAGGGTGGGTTCCCGCGCCCCGGGCCGCCGCCAGCGGCCGGGGCGGCGCAGGCGCGAATACCTGCGCCTGATGCCGCCCTAACCGAGGCTTCGGGTGATCGGACCGGGGAATGAGGTGAACCGCCGGGCGGGTCACCGAAGTTAAAAAGCGGGTCCCGGTGACCCGCTCGCACGGCGAAGAGAGAGGAGTTTTAACGGCGGGTCTATGGGGTCACGCGCCGCCTTTTTCGTCACCCCGGACCGATCTGGCGGGGCGAGACTAATCCATAGTCCAACAAAAAAAAAAAAAAAAAAAAAAAGGAAAGGAAGGTGTGTTAATAATATTTGATACTTCATTATCTTGCCTCCTGGAAATTTGTACATACCATCGGCAAATAAAAGTAAAATTAGTAATAGCTGATGTTTACGCAATACACTTCTTATATAACTAAAAATAACTATTTTTTCCGATTGTATTGCATAAAATATTCTATTATCTTAGGTCCTTTTGGAATTATATATTTATTAATATCACAATAAATCTGTCAAGTTTGATTTCAAAGAGCTCACTGACATATATTCCAATTCCAAGATCTAACTTTCATCAAATTAAAACAGAATCTCTTTTACATATCCCCTTTAAAATGAATAATCATCTACATTTACACATAATTAAATGAATGTCATGCCCGAACATGGATAAAATAATGTATAGGTATGTAGCAAAATTGTTAATTTTCTCTTTTTTATTTTGATAATAAAATAAAAAAAGAAATCAGATGGAAAAATTGGTTCTATAATCTACATATTCATGTAGCTATTGACAAATAAAAGTACTTAGAGAGTACATAACGAATAAAGAGAACTCATAAAGTTGCCGTCGTAGCAGAAGGGACCGTTCCATTTATTTTCCAGATTAATTAACGTTATTATTTTCCGAGTTGTTTATCCAATTTTAACAGAAAATTGGACGCAGTTACGAAGACATAGCTTTATATATGTTATGTTCCAACGGTATAATAAAATTGACCATGTCTAGTTTTTTATTTTAACAATTAACACGCCTTTTTTGGCAACCTATGGTCGGATATGAAAGAAGTCCAGAAAATATGGATGGACTGCGTGAGGTTTGACATGGATAGACAGGGAGTGACTGCAGAGATGACGTCTGATAGGACTGTATGGAGAAAGATGACATATTACGTCGACCCCAAGTAATTGGGATAAGAGCAAGATGATGATGATAATGATGGTCTGATATGAAAGAGTCGGTTGAGTATACACAAAAACCCAAAGTCTCGCCGCCGCTTCAGAGATTCCAATCTGTCCGTGAAAATTTCTTTCACCGACGATACGAACAGCATCTGCCCAAAGATGTAAGCAGTACTGCACGTGAGGAGGAACTTGAGCTTTATGTATTACAAGACGTTGTCTCGGAGTGAAGTTTCGATTAGTTCTATTCGCTCAACATTCTGCTGACTGGAGTCTGACGCATGCAGTTACTTTGTTGTAAAATGCTTGTGTGTATAGAAATTATTTAGACTATACTTTGTGGATATTGTTTAGACTATAATTGATTGAGAATAATAGAGACTCGTTTGATCATTTATATTTAAAACAAGCATTATCCACGTATAAAATTAGGAATAGTGTTATAAGAGAGCGCTGCGGTATGAATGAAGAAGTAGTGACAAAGATAAAAAAGGGTATGCTGAGGTGGTTCGGACACGTGGAAAGAATGAGTGAAGAAAGGTTGACTAAACAAGTATACAAAGCGAGTGTGAGTGGGACGATTACAAGGGGAAGACCACGTCGTACTTTCCTGGATCAAATTGAAGATGTGTTAGTGAAAGGTCAGATTAAGAGTACGCGTAATCGTAGAGCATGCATGAAGACTGTGATGAGTGTGAATGAAGCGATGGAGGTATGTCAGGATCGTGGTTTGTGGCAATCCGTAGTCTCTGCCTACCCCTCAGGGAAACAGGCGTGAGGCTATGTATGTATGTATGTATGTATTATCCACGTAAACTTCAGATATAAAGCTGTAAAAATTATACAAAAAGGAAGAAAAAGATATTATTAAATCAAGTGAGCTTGTTATGGAATGATATGCATCAAAGAATGTGTAATCTTATTTTTTATTTCATTCCGTTATTTTTTTTTTAACAAATGACCTAATTTTTTTTTGTAGGTTATATTATCCATCATTCATTCTCCTGTTCTTATCCCAATTACTTGGGGTCGACGCAATATGTACTCCTCTTCCTACATGTTATAAAAGATATTGGCAATAGTTTTATGACTGGCTGCCTGCCTGACGTCAACCCTCCTTGGGAATGTAATTGTTGACCAAACGGCATCAAGTGGTGTTGACCCAGGTCGATATGGAGCTCTTGGTCGTCTTTTACGACATCCACGAGCAAAGTAAGGGTTGGTAGTATTCGTAGCCGCTACCACACAGCGATAGGTTATATTAGGTATATAGGTAGGTTATATTATCATAAACACATACATATCATCACGCCATATCCCTTGCAGGGTAGGCAGAGAGAACAGAGTACCAAAGAACTCTATCCTTGCATACTTTACTCGCTTCCTCAACATTCATAATTCTCTTCATACACGCTTGCCGGTTTCAAAGACTCTTGACTCCACCTTCCTTCAGTACATGACCGATCTGGTCTAGGTAGTTGAGTCTCAGTGTCCCCCGATACCTAAATCTTTCCACTTTCGCATATTATCCATATGAAATATTTTATTTCATAGTATTTCGTAATAATTTATCATATAGGGAGTCGAAAATCATAAATTTCATAGTAATAAAGCAATGAATGTTCACCACCTACACACATATTTTACCAGAGTTTTAATAACGTTGGCTTGTTTGTAAGACCTTTTAACCTTAGAGAATCATTTCTGATAAATTTATTATGTGAAACCATATAAGATTTTAGGCAATTTTTGAGGACGATGTACGCTAAGGGTTACGCTTCAACAAGTCATTCAAATTTAATTACCAAAGACCCGAACAATTTAAGGGTTACGATACCTACCAAATTAGGTATCTTAGTCTGCTAGCGTTAATTTTACAGCAAATTATACAAAATTAGATAGACAACAAATTTATAAAAGTTAGGATTAGAAACTAACAACATATGACCCTAGAATCACTGCAACAATTTCAATTTTCATAAGTTTTTTTTATTGCTTACGGTGGCAAACGAGCAGACAGGACACATGATGGTAAGTGTTATAGGCGCCCATGGACCTTCGCAATACCAGAGGTACATTTAAGCCGCTGTCTACCAATAAAAATTCCAAATCTAAGCAGAAAGTTAGACTGCCGGCTTTCCCAATCACAGAGCTAAGTGCAGCAACATATTGGCACTGCTCAGACGTCATGCGAGAATGTGGTACTACACCGGAAAGCCCATTTACTTGATTATTACGAAAGTTAAGTATTTTTTTTTTACGCAATTAAGCAAAATCTTCTAAATTCACTTAAATAGCATTTGTTACATAAATAATTTAAGTTAAAGTACTAATTAAAACTTAAATTCTAATATAGTTGCTGTATGAGATGATGATGATGATAATTTATTATTACAATTCACCTTTTCATTGCCTGCAGGTATCATAAAAGATGTTTAAGTATCGTAATTATATATAAAAAAGGGGTCTACGCATGAATGTGAGCAAAACTAAAATAATGGTCTTTGAAAGAGATGAAGCCAGAATAGATGTACGAGTAACAATAGGTAATGATGTACTAGAACAAGTGGATGAATTTGTATATCTGGGATGTGGATTTAGCCGAGATGGAAGTGTACCTTTAACTGATATAGAGCGAAGAGTAAATGCGGAAAATAGAGTGAACGGAGCGTTGCAACAACTTCTCGGTAGCCACCACCTCAGCCAGAAGGCACGCGTAGCCATACCTAACGCAGTGCTTGTCCCAACATTACTATATGAAAGCGAGAGTTGGGTATGCAGAAAAGAGTATGAAAGTAAAATTCATGCGGTCGAAATGCGATCTCTACGGAAAATCTGTGGAATTAGGCTGACCGACCGCATTCGCAACGACGACGTAAGAGAGCGAGTAGGTATGAATGCCGAACGAACGTCTGGTTAAGAAGATATACAATGTGAAAGTGGAAGGATGTAGGTACTGGGGGACGCCGAGACTAACCTACTTAGACCAAATTGGTCATGTACTGAAGGAAGGTGGAGTCAAGAGTCTCCGAAACCGGCGAGCGTATATGAAGAGAATTATAAGGAAGCGAGTGAAGTATGCAAGGATAGAGTTCTCTGACACTCTGTTCTCTCTGTCTACCCTGCAAGAGATATGGCGTGATGATATGTATGTATATATGTAATTATATAAAAAATAAGGACAACTTGAAATAAAACTCATAGTAGAAATATATGTTTACAAATCTAATTATACAAATTATTCTCTCAATTAACATCACAAACACGCAGTCAGTTTGACTAGTTTAATAAAACATATTACATACTGCTATTTCTTGGTGATTGCGTCCGATTTTGTGTTCAAATTGGACAAGCGACTGAGAAAATATAAAGTTAATTAAGGTAGAAAACAAAGGATACGATCCCTTCCGTCGCGACGGCTTTATGAGTGTTCTTTGTTCAATACCAACTTACTAAGTACTTTATTAGTTCATGGGTATATGGACACTCTGAGACATAATATTAAATTAATTTCATATACTATATATATATATATATACATGTATATATGTATATATATATATATATATATCTATATATATATATATATATATATATATATATATATATATATATATATATATATATGGATATATATATATATATATATATATATATATATATATATATATATATATATATATATATATATATATATATATGTATATATATATATATATATATATATATATATATATATATATATATATATATGGATCTTAATCTAAGATAATTAACATAAGAATTGTTAGTATCTATGTGAGAGACTGGCATCTGTACTAGGACGACCTGTATGACAGATTACCAGCCTCTCCTAACTCCAGATGAGTTGGTGTTTAGTAAAATCCATTTTTTTTTTTTTTTTTTTTTTTACAATATATTCTATTTTACTTAAATTAATTTGTGTACTTTTGTATCTGTGGTGTGGGTGTGTAGGTGTATATGTTTGAATGCAGTGTGTATCTTGTGTATGTGTATGTTTGTGTGCGCGCGTGTGCGTGCGCGTGCGCGCACTATTGTGTGTGTGTGTGTGTGTGTGTGTATATAATATATTCTATACCTATGTTAGGACGTGTATCAAGTCTTCAGTTTCCTCATAATTAAGAGTTTTCAGCCAACATGTTAAGGTCTTTTTACAATGACGTTTATTGAGAGAGTAAATGTGTATTTTTTCATTAACCCTATTATATAAGTACTTTCCCAGGAACTCAAAGAATTTACCAGAGAAAGCTGTAGAATACCGATTTCCAATTAAAGAGAAAACCTTGTATTTCTTTCGCTTTTTTGTACGCAGAATGTCATACGGGAGTAAGGAGTGTTGCTTTAATATAGTACTTAGGACATATAGTTGCCTTACGGTCAGTACATTCGCGAGTTGGTATAAATCTCTTGTAGGGTATAAATAAGGCAAAGAAAGACTTACCTTAAGAATTGCCCTTTGAGCTCTTTCTATTTTTATTAAACTAGTTTTACAAGCGCCACCCCATGCCGATATGCAGTATGATAAGATGGGTTAGCATAAAGACATGTAAACCATTCTGATAATTTGTCTATCCGCAACGTGGCCTAAATTCTTAAAAATATATAACAACTTACGTATTCTTGATGATAAAAGTTCTATATGGTGATTGAAGCTTAAAGTGCTGTCGATCACAATACCTAAATATTTAATATGGGAGGTAGTTTCTATAGGATCACAGGTACAAAGGTTATGAGGTTGATTTGGTAAACAAGAGTGAGCTATAATACGGTAGCTGTTAAATAAGTCAGACGGAGTAGATTTAATAGCGAAAGGCATAAATTTAGTTTTAGTGGCATTAAGCGTTAGTCCATTATCTTTTAGCCATGAGCATACAATATTAAAACCCTTTTGAGCAAAGGCATAAGTATCATCCAAGTATCTCCATGAAAGACCAAAGCAGTGTCATCAGCAAAGGTTATTATTTTGCCATTGCTTAGTTGGAGGTTACATAACTCATTTATATAGGTGAGGAAGAGCGTGGGACCCAGGACGCTCCCTTGAGGGACGCCGTACGTAATAGGTAAGTCATCACTAATGATTTCCCCAACTTTTACCCGCTGACATCTATTGGTAAGGTAATTTGTGAATAATTGGAGTTGGGTGCCGCGAATACCTAGTTTTTCCAGTTTAGCTAGTAAGAGTGGGATGGAGACTGCATCGAAGCCCTTTGCTAAGTCCAGGAAAATAGCTACTACTTTTTTCTTTTTGTCTAATTTTTTCACTATGTGATTCGTTAATTCATGAACAGCGTCATTAGTTGAGGTTTTAGCTCTAAAACCAAATTGAAGTGTAGACAGAAGGTTTTTAGTCTCAAGATAGTGAATTAAACGTTTATTTAAAAGCTTTTCAACTATTTTGGAAATGGTAGGTAGAATATAAATAGGTCTATATATTGATACAGTCTCTGTCGCCACTCTTATAGATGGGGATTGCCTCGGCACGTTTAAATTCCTTAGGATCATCCTTCCTTATATATATATATATATATATATATATATATATATATATATAGGGGGGGAATAGTCCGGAGAGTGCACGTCGCGCCCCCTACCAGTTTAGTCAGACTTCAATCCAGCTCGTTTGGGATTCCAGTGATTGTAGTGTTGTAGTGGCAGCACGATTGGGCCTGAATCTCAATAGGGGCGGGTTCGAATCCCGCTTGTGACATCATTTTTCGCTTCCTAATCGGGTTTTATAAATAATTAAGCATATTAAATGCTAAATTTCAGTAATTTAAATAACAAGGTTGTGTCATCGTTTGATACAATTCTAACTGCAAAGTTTGAAGTATTAAGCCTCTAACAATGTGTAAACATTGACGGGTAGATGGCATACCGTCACCTTAAGACGTAAATATGATACGAAGCGAAATTTGCATGTCCTACAATAAGTAAGTAAGGGTGGTGTAGTGGCAGCACGATTGGGCCGGAATCCCAATAGGCACGGGTTCAAATCCCGCTTGTGACATCATTTTTCGCTTCGTAATCAGGTTTTATAAATAATGACAGAAGATTGTAAGAAAAGGGGTCTACGCATGAATGTGAGCAAAACCAAAATAATGGTCTTTGAAAGAGATGAAGCCAGAACAGATGTACGAGTAACAATAGTTAATGATGTACTAGAACAAGTAGATGAATTTTTATATCTTGGATGTGGATTTAGGAAGGTACACCACTGATATAGAGCGAAGAGTAAATGCGGAAAATAGAGTGAACGCAACGTCGGGACAACTTCTCTGTAGCCACCACCTCAGCCAGAAGGCACGTGAAGCAATACATAACGCAGTGCTTGTCCCAACATTACTATATGGAAACGAGAGTTGGGTATGCAGAAAAGAGTTTGAAAGTAAAATTAATGCGATCGAAATACGATCTCTACGGAAAATCTGTGGAGTTAGGCTGACCGACAGCATTCGCAACGACGACGTAAGAGAGCGAGTAGGTATGAAAGAGAGCATTGGTGTAAAGGTGAGAAAGGGAATGCTCCGATGGTTCGGACATGTAGAAAGAATGCCAAATGAACCTCTGGTTAAGAAGATATACAATGCGAAAGTGGAAGGATGTAGGTACCGGGGGAGACCGAGACTCACCTACCTAGATCAGATTGGTCACGTACTGAAGGAAGGTGGAGTCAAGATTCTCCGAAACAGGCGAGCGTGTATGAAGAGAATTATGAATGTTGAGGAAGCGAGTGACGTATGCAAGGATAGAGTTCTCTGGCACTCTGTGCTCTCTGCCTACCCTGCAAGGGATATGGCGTGATGATATGTGTGTATGTACTTTTATACTTCATTAAAATAAAAGAAATGAATACGTGTACTGTACGCGCGTGAGAAGTTATATATATATTTTTTTTTTTAATAGTTTTTTTTTTTTTTATAACCACCCTGCGCTAAGGAAATAATCCTTGTATTGCGGGGAACTTTACAAACATGCAATTAACGTAGACAAATTACACGCAGACTCAGAACAACACTTCGTGGATTGCACAAAGTATTGTCCTGCGTAGGAATCGAACCCACGTCATCTTGCTCTTATCCCAATTACTTGGGGTTGACGCAATATGTCATCTTCCGCCATGTCATGCCTCACGCAGTCCATCCATCTTTTTTTGGTCTTCCTTTACCCGTAAAGCCTTCAATATTCATATTTAAAACTTGCCTCACAACATTACTTTCATCCCGTCTCATCACATGGCCATACCATGTCAACCTATCACTCCTTAACTTTTCCGTCACTGGCGCAACTTTCAAACTTCCTCTTATATGTTCATTTGCTATTTTATCCAATTTCGTCACACCACACATCCATCTCAACATACGGATCTCCACTTTATGGAGTCGTTTCTCATCCGTCCGCTTTTGTCACTTAACATGCTGATCCATACAGTACAGCAGGTCTTATTAAGGTTTTATATATTTTATCCTTTAATTTAAGGGGTACTTTGGGGTCGCATGTTGTACCCGTGACCTGCCGCTATATCATCCATCCCGCATCAATTCTGTGCTTAACCGCACGATCCAGGTCGCCATAGCTTTGGATAAGAGAACCGAGGTGTCGAAAATAGTACTAGTTACTAACATACTAGTATAAATAAAGATAAAATACACAGATGGCGTAATGTTTAAGATACCGACCTACCTTGCTCGTAGTGTGAGTTAAATTCTCACATAGGACTATAGTTTGTGCGATCTATAAATTGTTGTTCTGAGTCTAGGTGTAATGTATGTCCGTAATAAGATGATTATTTCCTATGTAGTTTTTGTACAACTATTTATCTTAAGCCTTTTGTAGGCTAAGCAGCTATAGCCTAATCATACCTCGTCCATAGTAATCCAGCAAATGGCAGCGTAAGTCATCATAATCCGTAGTCATAACAGTCGTCCATCCCAGATATTATATCTTAAATGGTATTTCTTACCTTAAATATTCTTATCATCAACTGCTTACCTTGTTTTGCTTCTAAATTATTATTCAGGTAACAAATAATTACAAAATATAATAACAAAATAGTAATAGACGGAGTATTATCTATGGTAACTTGATTGGCAAGATAATTAGGCGTTTTTTTATCTACGGGTGGCTAGTTGCCTAACAGCCGGACGTGTGTTGGCTGTATAGAAGATGAAACATACTTATTAAAACTAAACTATATCAAAAATAAAAATAATATTTATTAAAACATAGTTATTAAAACTAAACTATATCAATAGCTCTTCTACGTCGCAATGACCGTCTCTCCTTTTAATATCTACTCGTAATATTTATATTACTTGGGGAACTTTAGTTCACGACTGAAAAATGGTCTTCTAAATATTTATTTTGAATATAGGTCCATAGACAAAGAGGTTATTGCTGTGTGCTAGCGGCTATGAATGTTACCAACCCTTACTGTACTCGTGGATGTCGTAAAACACTACTAAGAGTTTTATATCGACCTGGGCCTACTCCATCTAATGCCGTTTGATCAACAATTACATTTCCAAGGAGGGTTGACGTCAAGTAGGCGGCTGATCGTAAAACTATTGCCGATAACTTTTACAATATGTAGGAATACATATTACGTAATTAATGACACAAACACAAACGCAGAGCGAGCGAGAGCAGAGAGAGGCTAACAAAGTATTGTCCTGCGTAATAATCGAACCCTGGAAGGGAAGGTCGTATATCTTAACCACTACGCTATCAGTGCAGTCAATATGCTAAACTAATATTTATGATTTAAAATTGTAATTTTCTACAATATAACGCTAATGGAAAAGATGAAAATGGAGTTAATAAAACATAATAGAGCGTATGTCTAATTGGAGGTTTAGTGTAAATATAAAATAACTAGCAACGAGTGTCCTAAGTAAACCTCAACGTGTTTTATTCTACTTAGCGTAAAGAGTTTACACAAACCGTTCAAGTGTACTTTTGTGAGCGGGTCAAATTCCCTCATGGCCAAAGGTAATAAGAAGGGGTGTGTAATCGAATTAATTAAAGGAATGATGGATAATTATGTGAATCCCATGCGTAAATATATTGTGAACTTATTAATGTAATTTTTAACCTTGAATTATATTTTGGTCGCAATGGCATATTAGCTAGTTTGAGGACGGATATTTGAGGACGTTATTTTAGTATTGAATTTTATTATTGCGTTGACATTGAAAGAATCAATAAATTTATAAAAAACACGATTACGAGCGAAAAATAATTGTTACAACTGGGATTCGAACCCACACCTATTGGAAATCTGTTCCAATCGTGCTGCCACTTACACCACCGTTAACTATTGTAGGACATTCAATTCTCGCATCGTATTATATTTTCGTCTTTTAAGGAGACGTGTGCCCTACGCGACATTGATTATAAATAATCTCGGGTAGATGGCACACGACCAAGTAATTGAGATAAGGTAGGAGAATGATGAAAGCTGTACATATTTTGTTTTATATCTGCAAAATTTTGCAATAGTATTAACTATTTTGTATTTCACGATAGTGAGATCCCAATTTGTTATTATATTTTTTATGTATGTTAAAAAACAATTTATTTGTTTTTTGATGTTTATGCGATTATAACATTTGAAATAAAACTATTTTAGATATTACAAAAATATCACAGAAGTATATAATAATAATTCTTCCGTGTGGTGACGGTGCAAGCATACTATTCACCACTCCCTCTTTTACCCTTGGGTGATCGTAAGAGACGACTAAGGGATATAAAACGCTTATAGTATCTATTCAAGAGAAGGAATACTCAAAATAAAACCCTATACCAACACGTCTGACCAGCGTGGTATAGTAGGTCACTTTCCCTCCCATTGCAGAGTAGGCTCGATTCCAACCGTGGAACATATATGAGCTGAGATGATTATGATATAATCATTTAAAATAAGTCTATTTTAGAACATGATACGAAATCCTTCCATCATAAAATTTTTAACTTTATTATTAAATTAAATAACCAAAATAAAAATTAATTGGTCAGTCTCTATCTTTTAAGTGGGAGCTTAGTGAGCCAACCTTTTTGATTGTTAGAGTGGTGGATACTTGATTAATAATTGTATATTATATAAATGTTAATTTATTGGAAATAAACTTCAAATACATATTTTACCGTTGGAAGGTACAATGCGACAATAGGTACAGTGTACAGGATACAATGCGACAATAATAGGTGCAGATTATAAAATCAATTGAGCTGATATTTATTTCAATAAGCCAAGAGATGGTGCTATGTTCAACATTTATTAATACAAATTATAACACTGATAACTTACTAGTTATCGACATCCAACGTCCACGGTCCTTGATCGACATCCAACGTCCACAGGAATGTCACGTGTAAAAACTGTTGACTCGTAGAATTTTACAATATTCATCTCTTTATTATAAAGCCTGTGTGGAAACCTAAAGGAAAAATATATTATTATCATCCTAGAACCTAATAAAAATAAGGGTTTCATTGCGGGCCAAAATCTATTTGTTTCAAGACCGCTTTTAAACTCGTAGGCACGCATGTAAATTGAATACTAAAATTCGTTTCCAACGAAATAATTTTGACGTCAGTTAATATTTGCTTCTAAAATTATTGCCATTGTTATTTAATTTATTTTACAATTGTAAATTTTAGTATTTGAAACATATTAAATTTACAGTAAATTATTTTTTTAATATACCATTGAAGTAAATAGTACATAGACCGTGGAGAGTATTAGGAAGGCCTATGTGTAACACACTATATCGATAGGTTGATTGATGAACCATACGCTTGTTCAAATTATATAAACTCAAATAATTCATTATTTATCCCTCTCATCATCATTATCTCAGCTCAAATACCTTCTAATTTCCTTTTTTTGCTGGGTTCGAACATCTTTCACAATGGGAAATTTATCATATATAGCTAGCTGGTCAGACGAGTTGGTAAAAAAATCTCTTAGTGGAGTGGAGAAGATATGTGCCTAATAGATAATAATATGACATATAAGTATTTTTATGTTCAAAATTATGTATCATTATTAAAATGACAAGATTAAAACGGCTTAAAGATGACCGCTTTAGTTAGTATATGAGGTAAGACAAAATATAAGGAATATTGCTAGAAGAATGATAGATATAAATGTAAGGTAAGGTTGTAACCATTAAGGAAAATTAAAGGAAAGATCGATGGAGCGGGAAAGTGAAAATGTCATGGCTGGCTTGCCTTATGTTCAATATTTTAAGTGTTTTTAGTTGTTATATCCAATAGGTTATACTTGATGACTTTTATGTAACATAATACCGGTAAATTAAACGAAACTACTGGGCAATAAACTGCAGCAAAAAAGTGTTTTAAGTGTGCTTTCAAAATCTTCATTAGAAGACTTTACTAGCTGACTTAAGGCTCCGATTTTTCTCACGTGATCAACCGCAGAAAAGCTGACCGCGTGAGGACGGGGGGGGTGGTACCGGCCCAATGACGATGGGGAGGGGAACACGTAAAAGAGCATCAGTAAAATTGAAAGCAGCGCCCTCTCGGGCAACTCATAACAACAAATATTAAACCACATGCCAAGTATGGCGCCGGGCTGGCCACGGATGGCAAGGAAGCGATACCAGTGGCTGGCCCAATGGCGATGGGAAAGAAATACGGTAGGTTATGGGGCCACGCACTGCTCTTCCGCCGCCGTCGATCGTCGTCGAACGGGCGGCGTGTGTCCAGACAATAAATCCAAAAAAAAAGATGATTAATATTGCGATAATGGCATTAAACTTTTTGGTGGCTAGAAATAAGTCTAAAAGTGTATTTCGATAGGTTGATAGATACATACATACATACCATCACGCCATGTCCTTTGCAACGTAGGCAGAGAGAACAGAGTGCCAGAGAACTCTATCCTTGCATACTTCACTCGCTTCCTCAACATTCATAATTGAGTTGATAGATAGATAGCGCGATAATCATTATAATCTTAGCTCACTGTCTCACTGTTGGTCTCTGGTCTTTTTCACAATTGGTGGGTAATCGATCTACTATACCATGCTGATCAGACATGTTGGCAAAAAGTTTCGAATTTTTCATTTCTTGCAAAGATGATATAGGCATAACGAATCCTTTAGTCGTTTTTTATACATCCACGAGTAAGATAGAGGGTGGCAAATTGTTCTCTTACTCCGTCACCATATAGAAAGTCATGATTGATGCTTTATTTTATGAACATTTCATAAAATAAAGCATAAATCTTTATCATAAATAAAAAAGACATATATTATATACGTTTCCTTTTTATTATAGTCTTACACCTTTATCTCCGAAGTGGCAAGCATAGGTTTAACAGTGTTTACAATTTGTCACATATTAATTCCGCATAATAAAGAGCTTATTCACCTTATGTGAATACAGTCTTGAATGTCCATGTCCTACGTGTGACAATCATTTTTCCCTCGTAATAAAGCTTTTGTAAAAAAATCTAGCAAGTTAAATGCTAAATTTCAGTAAGTTGAATAAATGGATGTGTCAAATGTTAAGCCATATGTACTTATGTTTAAAAATAAAGATAAATACTCATTATGCGTCTCAAACCCTTAAGGTACATTCTTCTACTAATAAAATGAACTGATGACCGTAAAGCGCCCGAACATATTTCACAAATTGTAGTTAAGAAAGATCTCGATCATGTCAGCTTTTAAACAAAAACAAACCGCATCGGTCCATTCGTTTAAGAACTGTAATGCCACAGACAGAAACATAGACACGCTACACTTATAACAGACCCCATTTTTTTTTTTTTTTTTCTCGTTGAGAGTTAAAAATATCTTTTCTCTCGAACTAATTTTCAATTACTTTATTTACCTCATGAGCAGCAATCATATGCCACCAAAGCTAATGCTATATTAATATATTTTAATAGAAATATCATCAACATCATCATTATCATTTCAGCTCATATATATCACTGTTGGACACGAGCTTCCTCCACAATACCACGCTGGTCAGACGTGTTGATATAGGTTTTTGTTTCGAGTTTTACTTCTCTTGCATAGATCTTATATGCGTTTTATATCCCTTAGCCGTCTTTTACGTAAACTTACGGGCAAGATAGGTGGTAGTGAATTGTATTCCTACACTGTCACCACACGGAAAAAAGAAATACATACAATTAAGATTATTAAAAATGATTGTACCTAAACATATTAGAGAAAGATATAAAAATAATGTAACTGAAATATTTAAATATTGTAAAGTAATGAAATTAAAATTTAGCATTCTCATAGACATTAATAAACCCACATTGTTGGTAGAGAAAAACAGACCCAACTATCTGAGAATAATTTCTAATAAAGATAATTACAAATTATCTAGAACGAATAATTGCTATAGAGAAAGAGTTGAAGGATATTTACTTCCATTTCTGTTAAATAAACTTCTTGATAAATTACAACAAAGGTACAAATCAAATCCTAAACATTTTAAATACCAACTTAAAAAAAATATGTAAGTAATTAATAGGAATAATACAATTCACCGCTACCCAGATAAACCCTACGTGGTTTACGTGGTACGGTTTACTAAACTGGTGATTTACTTTTATTAGAATATTGGAAATAAATAAATAATAATAAATATTACAAAACTTATGATTTATACTTTAAAATCATCATTATTTTACTCTTTTCCCAATTAATTGGGGTCGATACAATATATACTCTTCTTTCATAGTACATATTGCAAAAGTTATTGGGAATAGTTTTATGACCGGCCGCCTGCCAGATGCCAACCCTCCTTGGGAATATAATTGTTGACCAAACGGCATCAGATGGAGTTGGCCCAGGTCTTTATTAGGCTCTTAGTCGTGTTTTACGACATCCACGAGCAAAGTAAGGGTTGGTAGTATTCATAAGCGCTACTATATATATATATATATAGCTATACTTTATACTTTAAAATATAAGGAAATATGTTAATATAAAATTTATAGTTATAGTATAACATATAATATATATATATATATATATATATATATATATATATATATTCAATTAAATGATAAAGCATGTATAAATTAGATAATAACCCGAATAAAGACTTCATTTTCTTAACAAAATTGATACTAAAGTAAGGGAGTAATAGACGGGATGTACACGTCACCCGACCTTCCAAATAACCGACATCTAGTAATTCACTTAGCTGCCGGCAGAAGCGAATTAGTATTCTTTATTTGTACAGTTATATACGAATATATACATCACATAAATTGCAAAATATTTGTATATTTTTTTTTGTAAGGCTACTAACTCATTGTATGCGTTATTTTTGTTATTTTAAAGTGATTTTCTATTTGATTCCAATTTCAATTTCAAAAATTCTAGAGCAAAATATGTGGAGTGGATTGCAAACGTTTATAATATTTAATTATTTTGGAGGAAGACATAGTGATAGTGAATTCTTACTATACTTAATTGTATGCGTTATTTTTGTAATTTTTAAAGTGATTTTCTATTTGATTCCAATTTCAATTTCAAATCCTAGAGCAGAATATGTGGAGTGGATTGCAAAGGTTTTTAATATTTAATTATTTTGGAGGAAGACATGTGATAGTGAATTCTTACTATGCTTAATTGTATGCGCTATTTTTGTAATTTTTAAAGTGATTTTCTATTTGATTCCAATTTCAATTTCAAATCCTAGAGCAAAAGATATGGAGTGGATTGCAAACGTTCATAATATTTAATTATTTTGGAGGAAGGAATAGTGATACTGAATTTTTACTATACTTAATGTAGTGAACATACAAAAAAAAGAGTAAAAGTAATTAATATTCTGTTTCTTTAAGTATGAAAACGTAAACTATAAATAAATAATCTTAATTTTTTTCAAAAATAAAAGTAAAAACATTCGCTCTTACAAGAATGCGCAAAATTATAATCATATTGTTTTTTTTTTTGTAGCATGATACACATATAAAGCTTTGTGGTAGCGGTTACGAATACTACCAACCCTTACTTTGCTTGCGGACGTCGTAAAAGACGACTAAGAGCCTAATAACAACCTGGACCATCTTCATCTGATGCCATTTGGTTAACAATTACATTCCCAAGGAGGGTTGACGTCTGGCAGGCGGCCGGTCATTAAACTATTGCCAATAACTTTTACAATATGTACTTACTATGAAAGAAGAGTACATATTGTATCGACCCCAAATAATTGTAGTAGGTGAATGTTGATGATGAGACACGTAATATGTAGCCAGTATCTGCTACAACAACCAAGTTTCATACTACTTTTTTGTGTGGTCACGTTTTTCGAAGTTACATACTTGAAAGAATATGAAAGCAAAACGTTAATAGTAATAATACAAATACTTAAACTAAGTAGATTAAGAAATAAAGTAATACTACGAGTATTATATTATGAAGTGTGAATTCGTGGTAGTTTCATTAAATACACAACAGATGATATGATTTGTAAAAGCACACAACAGATGATATGAGTTGTACAGTGTAGCGTTTTTTGCCTAACGAGTTATTTAATTATTGATTTGATTGAGCTATGTGATTGTAATATATAGATCTTGGTGTGGTCATGCTCACTAAAAAGGTCTCTGCCTGCGGTAGCTACGTGAGAGGATCTCTCCCTTCCCTCAAATGTGGTTGAGGGGCGTGATGGCTGCTTTAGTAGTTAACTCGTGATCGAGTGCCGTTTATGGAATCTGGTCCAACCATTTCTGTTCTTTATTTTTTGTTAATCTTGTATTTAACTTTTAAAAAATAAATCTTTACTCGAAGGACATCTCACTGGAGCTAATAGGGACTAAACATGTACCCAATAATATTAAGAAAACATGCAATTTAAAAAAAAAAATTACGAGCCCGCTGAGTTTCTTGCCGGATCTTCTCAGTTTGTGGCGGTTTTCCGATCTGGTAGTAGATTAATTTAAAAAAAATATGTACTATTGACGATATTTAAGAGCCGTTTTAGGGCTTATGCATGATAAATAATTTGATTTGATTTGAAAAAGCAAAAACTAATTGTAATATAAAATTTTACGAGGTACGCCTAATAAATTTATATACAAAATTTGCTTATTTTAATATATGAGGTCAATATAAAAATATATATATATAAGAACTGAGTACCAGTGCGGCATGGATAAAATAATCGAATTACCGCCTTAAATTTCCCTAAGGTACAAAGTGAGTATAGTTTTAATGTATTTTGAACAAATTTATCTTCTCTTTATTAGTTTACAATTGACAGATCAATAGTTCTTAATTAGGTCAAATAATAAGACCTTTATATAACAAAAAAAAATAAAATAAAGATTAAAAAAAAACGTATCGTACCATATTCATCTATAATTTCAACTGGAAATGATACGGTTCTCACTTCTCGATTGTACGTTTTCAGCGATCATTTCTCTCACGTACATAAAAAATTTGGAATGAACTACCTGCTGCTGTGTTTTCCGAGCATTATGATATGTCCTTGTTCAAACGAGGTTTAAGAAAAGCTCTTTCTTCACAGTAAACAGCGACCTGACTGTGCTCCTGGTGTTGCTAGGTCCATATACAACAGTATCACTTAGCATTAGGTGTGCTAATTGCTTGTTTGCTACCATAGACAAGGAAAAACTTTAACTTTATTATATTACATACATACATACATAGCTTCACGCCTGTTTCCCAGAGAGGTAGGCAGAGACTACGGATTGCCACAAACCACGATCCTGGCATACTTCCATCGCTTCATTCACACTCATAACAGTCTTCATGCATACTCTACGATTACGCATACTCTTAATATGACCTCTCGTCAATACATCGCTAATTTGATCCAGAAAATTATGACGAGGTCTTCCCCTTGTATTCGTCCCACTCGCGCTTGCTTTATATATTTTCTTCGTCAACCTCTCTTCACTCATTCTTTCTAAGTGTCCAAACCACCTCAGCATACTCTTTTTGATCTTTGTCACTACTTCTTCATTCACACCACAGCGCTCTCTTATAACACTATTCCTAATTTTATCTTTCAGGCTCACATCACACATACTACGAAGAGCTCTCATCTCTACAGCATTTATTCTACTTTCATGTCTTCTCTGCCAAATCCAACTTTCACTACCATACATGAGGGTAGGTACTAATACTCTCTTATGCACAGCTAGACGTGCCTTTTTGGACACATTTCTGCTTCTCATAAAGGTGTACAGTGCCCCATTCACCCTATTACCAGCATTTACTCTTCTTTCAACATCATTATCATTTTTACCATCTCGAGTAAATAATACACCCAAATACAAAAATTCTTTCACCTGTTCCAGTTCCTCACCATTTATACTAATTTTACATTCCGTCATACATATATCCTTTTCAAAAACCATTATTTTCGTCTTACGTACATTTACTTTCATGCCTTTTCTGTCAAAAGCTTCATGCATAGTAGTTACCATCGCCTGTAAGTCCTCCGCCGACGATGCAAGTAATACCTGATCATCGGCATAAAGAAGACATTTGATAAGTAACTCATTCATTCTTAAACCACAATCATTATCTTTCAGACAACTATCCATGAATAGGTTAAACAGCCACGGTGATGCTACACATCCCTGTCTAACACCTTTATCAATATTAAACCATTCCGTGTAGGATCCGTTTATTCTTACGCACGCCCTAGAGTCCTTATAAATTAAGTAACTTTATTATATTAAATTAAAATAAAAGAACGCATGTGTATATACGTATGTATATATACGCATGCAATATATGCGCTATATCATGTATATCATGTATAAGTACTGCACGTACTTACATATCGAAAATACATAATGAAACTTATGTCAGCCAATTAAACCAAATTCAAGAAATATAATAATCAATAAATAGTTATAGATTAACCCCCCACTCAGTGGACTGACGACATTATCAGGAAACCGCTGGATACAGGTGGCACAGGACCGTTTTGAATGGCATTCTCATGGGGAGGCTTCTAACGTGGTCCAACATGGATGTTTACGGGCTAATGGATGGATGGAGTCATAGATTGATCGCATAATATATTTTATATTATTATTATTTTCATTACTTATTGTAGCAAAAACGCAAGCAGCACACCTAATGGTAAGTGTTACTGCCGCTCAAGGACTTTTGCATACATACAATCACAACAACAACAATCAACATACATATCATCACGCCATATCCCTTGCAGGGTAGGCAGAGAGAACAGAGTGCCAGAGAACTCTATCTCTGTATACTTCACTCGCTTCCTCAACATTCATAATTCTCTTCATACACGCTCGCCGGTTTCGGAGACTCCTTCAGTACATGACCGATCAAGTCTAGGTAGGTTAGTCTCGGTCTCCCTCGGTACCTACATCCTTCCACTTTCGCATTGTATATCTTCTTAACCAGACGTTCGTTCGGCATTCTTTCCACACTTTTGCAATACCAAGGGTATAGTTAGACCGCTGTCTACTAACCAAAACCATCCAAGAAAATTGGGCTGCCGGCTCTCTCGCTCATCGAACGAAACACAATAGTATATTGCCACTGCTCTGACGTCGATTTGCTGCGACTCATGTACTACCCCGGACGGACCTGCTAGTGGTTGTGTACAGAAAGCTGTCAACAGTATATCTCAACCACTACCAAATTACCACTGTTAAATATTATTATAGAGTAACGAGATTTCTGTAACAAAAAACGTTAACTTCTTCCTTCTTCCCTCTTCTTCCTTCCTTTACTTCTTTTCCTCACTCTCATACCACGGCTAAAGAGCCTTCAACAAAATAAATCTTATGTTATGTAATTAAATTCAGAAATATATATTGAATGTAGTAACAGAACTGACTTGTAGTTTATTATCTAATTTAAAAATGAATAAAAAAAAGCTATGCCATTTTTTCTTTATGGACGTCACACCCCGCCAAATCGGTCCGGGGTGACGGAAGAGGCGGCGCGCAACCACTTTGACCCACCCTGCAAGCACTTCTTCTTCGCCGTGCGAGCGGGCCACCGGTACCCGATCTTTGTCTTCGGTGGCCCGCTCGGCGGTATGCCCTCTCAGGCTCCTCTCCTGTCGACGCCCCGGCAGCTTTCGCCGTCGAGGTGTCGTCCTCACGCGGTGGCCTCACGTCCGGTGACCGGACAATTCTATATATTCTTATATATACTATATATTCTTATAATTCTATATATATCTATGCCTGCACTTAAATTCACCCTTTCCCAATGTTAAAATATTTTATCATAGGTTTAGTAATGATGGCGTAGTTATTAAGATACTGACCTGCCGTGCCAGTGCCATGGGTTCGATGCCCACGCAGGATATTAACTTTGTTCCGTCGGGTCGGCCACTGACGTCAAGTTCACGCTGCTCCGGTGGTCGGTGCAACGACGAAGGCGAGGTGTTACGGGTGGGTTACGGGTGTGCGTGCTTACGCGCCCCTCTGTCGTCCCGGACGGAGTGGTGCGAGGAGTGCGCCGACCGTAGCACACCCAAAAAAAAAAACAATGTTTTGTACGATCCACAAAGTGTTGTTGTGAGACTGGGTGTAATTTTTCTGCATTTTTATTGCATGTTTGTAAAGTCCCCCGTACCTAATACAAGGATTATTTCCTTTGGTACAGGGTGGTGAATTATTAAAAAATCAAAAATAAGATAGCCTGTTTAGTTGTTAAGCATTTCTTCTTTTATAAATATTAAAAGAAAAATCATATCTTAATATTAACATCAATAATTCATATCACACTAAACTGTTCAACTTTATAAAGCAATTATTAAGCTAATACACTCTCACTAAACCATTAGAATAGGTACGAAAAGCATATGTATACATTATTAGTATACAAGGATTATTATTATTCACATTGTTGTTGACAATATATCTCAGTGTTTGGTGTATATTAAACTGATGTTATCTTCAACAGGGCGGGCCACGGACGACTCCTGTGAACATGACCTAGTGCCCCATGACATCGGCACTCCCCTCGCCCTCACATAATCGCTCGCCGACCTGACACACACACATAGACAAACAAGTAAGTACCCCTATATGTAATCGTCATAGAACACGAACAAAATAAATTTTATAAGGGGTTTTCACGACGTGTTTTATGTTTTAGTATAGAATTTTAATGATATGGTACATTTTATGTCTGTAAATTTAAACTATGCTATTTTATTGGTTGTTTTTTTTGTGTCTGCTATATTTAACAAAAGATAGTGAAGTTGTAATTAGTGAATTTATAATTCTGTTAAATGTTTTGTGGTAGCGGCTTCAAATGCTATTAATATTTATATAGCTCGTGGTTGTCGAAAAAGACTTTACAAATACCTACGTCAACTCCAACTGATGTAATTTTGTTAACAATTGGGAAATTGAAATATATTATATCTAATTTTTTTTTTTTTTTTTTTTTTTATATTTTTATTAATTAAATTGATACTTAAGGCAGGCCTACGTCACTCGGGGTACTATCCCAGAAACCTCCACGCGGTGTACCCTGGGTGCGGGCGGCGGTCCCCAGTTCTTCTGTTGTACTGTTGTCCGTAGCGAATATCTGCGCGATTTCGCTCCTTACTCTACTACAGTCGTAGTAGAGGTTATAGGACGCGAAATATCGGGACGGGCTCAGTCACTCATTCATTTGAGGGCTGGGCAGGCACTTGCCACCGCCCACACATCGTAAACCTGATTCTTTGCTTGTCTTAGTTTCAGGAGCGAGGGTCTTGGCTTAACCGCCTGGACCGCGAGGAAGACAACCTCTATAAAGAGTTCGAAGTAACATTCGGACTCGGAAATCACCCAGAATCTTAAGTTCTGGCGTGCGGCGAGAAGATGCATGGCAGATGGGTTGTTCTGTCGTTAGCACGCTCCAGCCAGGGCACCGGCTGCCCCCCTGGTTGGTAAATGTAGGCTTGCCCGGGTAAAGGGATCTCTGCCCGGGTTGACGTAGTGTATCTCCCCTACTCGTGGGAATCATATGGATACCAACTTAAAAAAAATCTTTTTCACCGACGATCTGTGTGATTCTCACACCACGGCCTTGTCAAGCCAAAGAAAAACTGACAACGACGCCTCGTCCTCAGGACTTGAGGCGTCCGCCAAGGGCCCGGCACAAATCGTGGAGGCCCAAAAAGTGAAGCGGAAGTCGCCCAGGAAGAGCCGGGGGCAGGCTTCCAGCTACAAGAGGAGGATGGAGGAGCGGCGTGCGCGGAGAGAGGCTGCCGCCGCTGAAAAGGAGGACGGTAGCAGAAATGCTGCAGAGCCGTCTACGGACGAGGGCGACAGTGACGTCGCAGAGCCGTCCGTGGATGAGGGCAGCAGATCCGCCGCTAAGATGGACGAGGGCGGTATATCCGCAGGGCCGTCCAGAGGAGATAGCGGGTCGGACGCTAAAGCCCCCGCTAAGTCGTCGCCGCGTCCTGTGGCGGCGGCTGAGAAGACCAGGGAGGAGGCCCTCCCCTCGCAGGTGCGAAAGCGCCCCCTGAGCAAGGGAGGCAGCTCGGGCGCCCCCTGAGCAAGGGAGGCAGCTCGGGCGCCGACTCCGAGGGGAGCGGGACCATCATGCCTCCACCGAAGGTGCCGGCTTCTCGCAGGGGACGAGGGGCCGCAGTAGCAGGAAGAAGGTCGGTGACTCCTCGGCGTGAGGCGGCGCCTGCTGCGAGCGACGGCCCCCTGGACCTGCAGGCTGAAAATGCCCGCCTTAGTGGCGAGGTCTCAGGCCTGCGGGACCTGAACCGCCAGTTGGGGTCCGAGCTGGAGTCGCTGCGTCAGGTAAACCGCATGTTGGCCAAAGACATGGCCGACCTGCGGGCCCAGATGGCGCAGTTCCTACCGCCTGCGCCAAAGCCGTCGGCCAAGGCGCGCAAAACAGCGGCCGCGGTGAAACCCGTCCCTGCGGCGAGGAGGACGCCCCCCGCTGCGGAGGGCACGCCGCCGGCTGAAGCCGTCACGGCCACCGAGCCGACACCTGTCCCGGTAGCGAGGAGGACGACTCGCGCCGCGGCGAAGAAGTCGCCAAGCGTCTCGGAGCGGGCCCCGGTGGAGGCTCAACCGGAGGCGCCGACCCCGCTGCCGACCCCAATGCCAACCCCGCTGCCAACCCCGCTGCCAACCCCGCTGCCTGCGGTGGGGGGATTGCCGGATGAGTCCCTGCGCGCGATAATTGACGCAGTGGGCAAAATTGTCGATGCGCGCTTCGCCGTTCTGGAGGCAAGGCTGCCTCCAGAACCACGTGTCCGGCCGCCTCTTGCCGCAGATAAGCGGCCACATACGGCACCAGCCCCCGCCCCGCTGCCTTGTCAGGGTGGCCGCGTGGGGAGCTACGCTGCGGCCGCGGCCGGGCCTAAGCCCAAAGGCCCCGGCCCCGCTCCGAAGGGACCTGCCCTGAGGAGGAAGACGGCGCTGGCTCCTGCCGGACCGCTGAAGCCGCCCGCAACGAAACCGCCGGCGACGACCAGCGAGGCTGCGACAAGGCCTTCCGCGTCTGGCACGACTGCCGTACCCGAAGAGGGTTGGCAGGTGGCCGAGCGCGATAGAAGGGGTCGCGGCCAAAGAAGGAGAGCGGAGGCCAAGCGCGCCGCTGAGGTCTCCGCTCCCAAGGCAGGAGCTGGCGACAAGAAGAAGAGGTCGCGCAAGGGGCTCAAGCCGCCAAAGACAGCCGCAGTGGTGATCACTGTGCTGCCTGAGGCGGCCGAGAAGGGCCTCAGCTACGAGGCCGTCTTGAGGAAGGCCCGGCGGGAGCTAGACGTCTCCGATATTGGAGGCGTCGAAGCCAGGACCCGCAAGGCCCGGACGGGTGCTCGAATCCTCGAGTTCCCAGGGGCCGAGGGCGCCAAGACGGCTGACAGCGTAGCTGAGAAGCTGCGAGGTCTGTTCGCCGAGGAGGGTGGCATCAGGATCGCCAGGCCCGTCAAGTGCGCCGAAATGCGCATTTCGGGTCTGGACGACTCCGTGACGGTGGAAGACATCCGGGAGGCTATTGCCTCGAAAACCGGGTGTCCCATAGACACCGTCCGGGTCGGTGCCATTCGTCCCGGTCCGGGTGGCGTAGGTGCTGCCTGGGCGCAGTGCCCGGTGGAGTCGGTCAGGCAACTGGCCGGCTCAGGCAGGCTCCTCGTGGGCTGGAGCTCGGCGCGGGTAACCGTGCTTGAGCACCGGCCTGCGAGGTGCTATAAGTGCATGGCGGTCGGACACACTCGACCGACGTGCACCAATTGCTTCGACTGCGGCGGATTGTGTTTCCGCTGCGGTCAGACCGGGCACGTGGCGACATCTTGCGCCGCCCCGCCCCACTGCCCCGCGTGTGCGGCGGGCAATAAGCCCGCCAAGCACCGCATGGGTTCTGGGGCGTGCAGACCTCCTGCTTCGGCCCCAAAGGGGCGGGGCGGCCTTTCGACCACGGCCGCTCCCGCTCCTAGCGCGGCCCGATCGCCCACTGGCGAGGCGGAGGTGATGGATACGGCCCACTAATGGCTGCAGAATCCATTCACCTCCTGCAGGCCAACACCAACCACTCCGCCGGAGCGCAGGATCTCCTCCTGCAATCCATGGCGGAGTGGTCGATTGGTGCAGCCGTAGTCGCGGAACCGTACGTCGTGCCTGATCGCCCCAATTGGGTGGTCAGCAGAAACGGAACTGCGCCAATCGTCGTCTCAACGCAGCGGCACTTCCCGTCCTTATCCCTTTTGGATAGGGGCGAAGAATTTGTCGCTGCGGAATGGGGAGGGGTCACACTCTACAGCGTTTACCTCTCCCCTAACAGGAGAATGGACGATTTCAGGGCCTCCCTCACCACCTTGGAGGCTTCGATACGGCGACTGGCACCGGGCCTCGTCCTGGTCCTGGGGGACTTCAACGCCAAATCCACGGCGTGGGGGTCCCCTATGACGGACGACCGCGGACGGGCGGTCGTTGAGTGGGCGGCTTCACTGGGCCTCTGTATTGTTAACAGGGGCTCAGTGAACACGTGTGTGCGGCAGCAGGGCGGGTCGATAGTGGACTTGTCGTTCGCTAGCCCCGCTGTCGCGCCACGGGTGAGGAACTGGAGTGTCCTGAAGGAGGCGGAGACCCTGTCGGACCACCGGTACATCCGGATGGAGGTCTCCCCCGGGAACCCGGTAGGGGTCACAGGGCGGACGGAGCTCCCGCGTTTCCGCGGTGGGCTGTGGGTCGTCTTGATAGGGACCTACTGGCGGAGGCGGCCATCGTTCACACGTGGCTGTCTTCACCGCCCCCAGCGGACGGAGTAGACGCTGAGGCTGTCCGCATACGCAGTGCGTTAACGCAGATCTGCGATGCGGCCATGCCCAGGGTGCGGCGTCTACCTCCGAGGCAGGGGGTCTACTGGTGGTCCCCAAGACTGGCGGACCTTCGCGCGGCGTGTATCAGTGCCCGAAGGTCCTACACCCGCAGCCGGCGGCGTCACCGCGACGCTGAGCGGGAGGGCCAGCTGTACGAGGCGTACCGCAGTGCGCGTACTGCCTTTCGGTTGGCCATCCGAGCCGCCAAGGATGCGAGTTGGCAGGAGATGTTGGACGGTCTCGACCGTGACCCCTGGGGTCGCCCGTATCGCGCGTCGCTGAACAAGCTTCGCGCGCAGGGCCCCCCCTCACCGAGACCCTCCAGCCCGACTTCCTCTGTAGGGTGATCGAGGAGCTATTTCCACGGCAGTCGGGACACACGCCCCCGGTCATGGCTTCGCCAGATCAAGACCGGGAGGCCGACGACGAGAGTGTTCCACCCGTGACGGAGTCGGAAGTGGGGGCGGCAGTGGCGTGGATTCGCTCTGCCACCACGGCCCCCGGCCCGGACGGAATACCAGTCCGGGTGTTGACGTCGCTCCTCGAGCACTTCGAGCCTCGCCTCAGGCAACTGTTCAACGCCTGTCTGACGTCTGGACGGTTCCCTGAGTGCTGGAAGGAGGGGAGGTTGGTTCTCCTGCCAAAGCCGGGACGGCCCCCGGATTTGCCGTCGGCCTACAGGCCCATCGTGCTTCTCGACGATGTGAGTAAGTTGCTGGAGCGTGTCCTCGCTGCCCGCATCGTCCGACACTTGGAGGAGGTGGGGCCCGATCTGTCGGACGCTCAATATGGGTTTAGGAGGGGGCGTTCGACCATCGGGGCCTTGCTACGCCTGAGGCAGACGGCCGCGGAGGCTGTCGCCGGCAAGGGAGTGCTGTTGGCGGTGTCGCTGGACATCGCCAACGCATTCAATAGTCTGCCATTCAGCTGCATCAAGGAGGCGCTCCGGTTCCATGGAGTGCCCCTGTACCTCAGGCGGCTGGTGGCAGACTATTTGGAGGGGCGCAGTATCCTCTGCGCGGGTCCCGCAGGGGACATTGTGCGGACGCCCATGTCGTGCGGTGTTCCACAGGGGTCGGTTCTGGGGCCGACTCTGTGGGACATCGGGTACGACTGGGCGTTGAGAGGGAGTATCCCCCCCGGGCTGAGCTTGGTGTGCTATGCTGACGACACGCTCGTCACAGCCCGGGGCAGGACACTCGAAGAGGCGGCGAGCCTGGCCACTCTCGGCACCGAGGAGATGGTCAGGCGAATCGAGGCGCTGGGGCTCAGGGTGGCCTTAAATAAGACGGAGGCTCTATTATTCCATGGGCCACGCGTAAGGCTGCCAACCGGCGCCTCGTTAGTCGTCAACTCCATCCAGATCAACATCCAGGCCCATATGAAGTACTTGGGTCTGGTGCTCGACGGGCGATCGTGGTTCCGGGAGCATTTCCGACAGATTGCTCCCCGGCTGGTCGGCGCGGCGTCCGCCCTTTCTCGGCTCATGCCGAATGTGGGCGGACCCAGTTTCGAGGGCCGACGGCTGTATGCGGGGGTCATCCGCTCGATGGCCATGTACGGCGCACCCATGTGGGCGAGGGCTCTGAACGCCCAGCTCAGGGCGGTTCTGTGGAGGCCACAGCGAGCCATGGCGGTCAGAGCCATTCGCGGGTACCGCACGGTGTCGACAGAGGCGGCGTGCCTATTGGCCGGGACACCCCCGTGGGACCTAGAGGCGGAGATGCTCTCCGACCTCTACCGGCGGGTTACCTCAGTGCGCGAGGAGGGTGGCTCCCCATCGTTGAGCGAGATAGCCACCTGGCGCGAGGACGCCCGCCGAGATGTCATCGCCCGTTGGGTTACGCGGCTGGAGAGGCCTAGACACGGTATCGTGACCGTCGAAGCCTTCCGGCCCGTATTGATGAAATGGATGGAGCGGCGGCACGGGGTCCTCACCTTCCGACTGGTGCAGGTGTTGACGGGGCACGGGTGCTTCGGGAAATACCTGCACACGGTCGTGTACAGGGAGTGGACTCCGGGCTGCCATCATTGCAGTAGTGATGAGGACACGGCGCAACATACGCTCGAGGAATGCTCGGGCTGGGACGGGCAGCGCCGCGACCTCGTCGCTATTATCGGTGCCGACCTGTCACTGCCGGCTGTCGCGAGGGCGATGGTCGACAGCGTCAGGAATTGGGACGCGGTCGCCGCCTTCTGCGAGGCTGTCATCTCGTGGAAGGAGGCGGCGGAACGAGTCAGGGAGGACTCCCGCGACCCGGGCCGCCGCCAGCGGCCGGGGCGGCGCAGGCGCGAATACCTGCGCCTGATGCCGCCCTAACCCAGGCCTCGGGTGATCGGACCGGGGAATTGTCCGGTCACCCGACCCGAGGCCACCGCGTGAGGGCGACGCCCCGAAGGCGAAATCTGTCGGGGCGTCGACGAGAGGAACCCGCGAGGGTAAACCGCTGAGCGGACCACCGAAGACAAAGATCGGGTACCGGTGGTTCGCTCGCACGGCGAAGAGAGAGGATTTTACGGTGGGTCTATGGGATCACGCGCCGCCTTCTCCGTCACCCCGGACCGATTTGGCGGGGCGAGACGCACCCATAGCCCACCAATAAAAAATAAAAAAAAAAAAGGCCTACGTCACTCCATGTACTTACGCGCTATAATTACCTACCGCCTGGCCAAGCGGTTGCGGGCCGTCTGCGGACCAAATTCAGTGCGGTTTTCACAAGCGAAGCGCACGCATACGATTCAACTTTATTCGTTCCATTTATTTATACGCGTACGTACGATGCCGTCTGGTGCCTTATGTTCAGTAGATGGGTGCAAATCAAGTAAAAGAAGGGATAAACACCTAACATTTTTCCATTTACTTGTCAATGAAGAAGTTAAGTGATAAACTATTACTATTTTTGTCGTTTCTTTATTATTTTTAAAAGGCAGGTATAATAAGCATTAGCTTGCCTTTCAGATACAGATTGACATATTTTTGTTACATAGAAACGTCATACTTAGCTTAAACACTATTTTAACAACATTTAAAAAGCTTTTTTTACTAGAATAAAATTGTGATATTATTTGACGGACAGTCGCGCAAATACCTACCTACGAAACTTTCAACACAAGTCGCGCGCAGTGACCTGTCTTAACTTGTGCTGTTAGTGTAAACAATTAAACACGGGTGATTCGGCTTTATGCGATTTGATCGATCGATCTACATAAAAATAAGTAATAGTTTCCACCAGCAACTTTGCACGCGTGGTATGTAGTATAAGTATCCTCTGTCCTTTTCTGTACTATTGAAACATCTAATAATGATAATAACTTGTAATAAATTTCGTTATAATGGGTCGAGTTAACTAATAACACGCGAATAACAAACAAACTCACATTTCAATTTATAATATTAGTAAGGATAAACATAGTATTTTATATTTTATCAAGTTGCCAAGCATTTCTGTGTAACAAAATCAATCAACAATAATTTCATTGTTTTGTCAATGGTGTTGACAACTGTGACGTCGTAACGATCGCCGACGGCAATCTTGAAGTGAACGCGTAGTAACAGTAAATTGATAAATGTCAATAATCAAATTTTTTTAAAAAATATATAAAAATAAAACACATGTAACTTTTAAATATTCTTTTTATTTTACCTACACACTGACCTCTATAATTATGTTTTAGATGTATTGCACAGTCAGCACCTATTTATAAAAAAAAATATATTATAAACGATACAATTTTTAACTACCATATAGTCAGAACATATTCACAGTTCTCAATAAAATAGACACAAATAATTATTTATGTTAATTTTATCGAGGAGCAGCCCTTCGATTGCTGTGGGATCGCGCGGTACGAAGCAATCACAACTGTACGCTTGAGCATTTAGACACATTTTAGCATGCAGCGGTTGCTGACGCGAGTCAGCCAGCCAGCTGTAGGCTATTATAGCAGTAGGTATTGGTAATTTTGTACTGAGTGAAGTATCTGTTATCTATTAAGTAATCTGTGCTTAAGGCGAAGAACTAAAAAAAAAATCAATTAATTATAAATAATTAAAAGTTGCTAAAATTTGAACAAAAATCACGTGACTGTGAACGTGCCATGATTTGTCACCACACTTGTGACGTCATAATGTTAAAACAATTCAAACATTGTACTTATTATGTCTGTTTGCTACAATGGGTAAAAACTAACATTATGACGTCACACGCGCTCGAGTTCGTTCAGGAGTTGTTGGCGGGTCTTCAGTACTGGATTCAAAAAATAATTTTTATTTTGATATAACTTTTTAATTATTGCGAAAAACAATTCAAAAGTTAGTTTTGTTATAAAACTTATATAATGATCTTTCTATATATCACAAAAAAAAAATCAAAAACCCAATTAGGGATGAGGTTAGGTAGGCGGCCGATGATCAAATTAGCCATAGCTTTTGCAGTATATACAATGGAAGAAGAAAACACATTGCGTTGACCCTAAGTAATTGAAATAAGGTTACAACATACAGAATTATATGTGGCTATCTATGAGAAAATATCCTAAATAATTGGAATTTCTTTTTTGCGTATATTTGATTGGGCTAAAAGTTAAATAACATCTATTTATATATAATTAGACCCAGTGGGTTATATTAAATCCAGTAAGCTACCTAGCTTACACACAGCACCTGCTGTGACTGATATTTGAATTTTGAAATATTAATAATTTAATTTTTCAATCTTTTTTTTTATTTTGTTATTATTGCTATATTTCAAAACTATTACATTAAAATTGATTTAGAAAGACACGGTTATACTGAAACTGTATTATTAATAATAATAATCTTTATTAAAAAACAGATACATTTGACACTTTTACGTGGGTGTCTCTGCCTCTTCAATTAGGTACCTGCGTTTCAAGAGACAGTCCCTTACCGAATTACATAATTCGTAGACATAAGATTATTTCTAAGAAATATTTCAATCTTAAGTAAAAAAGTCGTAATTTAATAAATTTAATATAATGATTTGTTTTATTTATTATTTCTTTATTTTCCTTTACGTAATCTCTCTTATTTACGTAATCTAATTCATCTTCTCAGTCAACATGCAACCCGCTGTTAAACACATGGCTACCCAGCCGTTTAGCCTTCTAAACCACGTTGGCAATCTATCTGGCTGGCATTTCCCTTTCCCTCCCACTGTGTAGAAGGTTTGAACCCACCAATGGGACGTATATGAGATGATGATGATAACCAATCTTTATTTCTAGACTCAACGTATGAATGGTGAAAGTTTTCAGTCTCTTTGATATTCTCTGTACGTAGCAATAGAATATTCAACATTCCAATATGTACCACCACGTACGGTCTGAATATATAGCGGCATTAGTTACCGATACGTGCTTCAAGACGCAATAAAAGCATAAAGATTTATTGATAAAACTAGAAATATTATATCTATGATTATGATAAAATATAGAATCAACAGCTACAAGTTTAAGGTTAACGATAACGAAGTAACGTACCCTAACTAGAGTTAGGGTATTGGTAACAGTGGTTTCTGATTTGCACTGCCACCCATCCGTCAATTTATCGAATTTCCAAATGCACATAATTGTTCTCACACCATAATTACCCCACTTAGTGGGTTTTTCGTCCACTCCACTGATACTCGTCAATTTTGACGATCCTTACTACAAATGAAAGCGTAATAAATAAAAATTGTATTCATATTTTATAACTAAATAGGCTGAACATATTCCTACTGACTAGAAGCATACACAAAAGCTCTTGTTAAACTATATTATACCCGCAAACCCAGCACATGGTTTGTTTGTAAAAGTCGATATATCGCAGCGCCACCTAGTGGCGAGTTACATCAATAGGGATAGCATAAAAATCTTCTCCGTGAAAAAATACATATATATACTAATTTTCATAATGATCGGTCAAAGAGTTTTCGAGTTTAGCGATGTCATATATGCAAACATCCTCTTGTATAAATATAGATAATAATGTTCGTATGATAGCATACATAGCCTCACACCTGTTTCCCAGAGGGGTAGGCAGAGACTACGGATTGCCACAAACCACGATCCTGACATACCTCCATCGCTTCATTTACACTCATCACGGTCTTCATGCATGCTCTACGGTTACGCGTACTCTTAACCTGACCAGAAAGAAAGAAAAGAATTTGATCCAGAAAGGTACGACGTGGTCTTCCCCTTGTAATCGTCCCACTCACACTCGCTTTGTATACTTGTTTAGTCAACTTTTCTTCTCTCATTCTTTCCACGTGGCCAAACCACCTTAGCATTCCCTTTTTTATCTTTGTCGCTACTTCTTCATCCACACCTTTATTATTATTTCGTATGATAACATGCAAGAGAAAAAAAGAACTTGAATTAGAACCCTGTAATCTTCTGACCAATGATATTTCTTCTTCTCAGCCCATTTGCGTTCTACTGCTGGGCATGAATCTTCTCATGATGCGAGATATTATTCTGCTATATATACTATAATACTACTATACTAGCCAAGTGGATTGGCATAAGCTTCTATTTGAAGATTTCCTTCTTTTGCAGTAATGCTATTTCTTTACATCCCTTAATCGATGTTTACCCACGGGAATGAAGCTAGTGATAACCTACCATTATTTCGTAATTACACAAACAGCGTTGTCGCGTGGTAGCGGCTACGAATACTACTAACCCTTACTTTGCTCGTGGATGTCGTAAAAGATGACTAAGAGCGTTATATTGACCTGCGCTATCTCCACCTGATGCCGTCTGATCAGTAATTACATTCCCAAAGAGCTAACGTTAGGCAGGCAATCGATCATAAAACTAATGCCAATAACTTTTGCAAAATTTACGATGAAAGCAGAGTATATACGACATGAGCCCTGAGTAATTGAGATAAGAGCAGAATGATAATGAATTTACATGAGCTGTAGAATCAAAATTTCCCTCCAATTGTGGAGGTGACCCATGCTTAGAAATTATACTAAAATAAGCTAAAGTATAATAGTATAATTATACTAAAATAAGCTAAAGAATAATTTGCAAGTAATTCATTAAATATAAATTCTTTTCATAACATCTCATAGGTTATAAAACTTACAAAAGATTTTTGTGAAACAATTCTTAAACGTTTGAACAATCTAAAAAAGATTTTGCAACAGAAATGTAAAGTAGCTACGTTCTTGTACAATACGAAGTCTCATTTTAAAGCTAAGATATGCAGCAAAAAGAAAAGAGTATGCTTGCATTTTCTTGCTGTTATGATTTTGATGTCGCAATTTTGAATTGTATAAAATTTATAAAACTGTGAATTAACTGGCAATTGGCATCGCATTCAATATTTGATAATATTGCACGCCCCATAAGCGAAGCATTGAGGTGATGCTCTAACCTCGATATACGAAAATCAAGGACTTTCAAAACTAAAAATCACTGTTTTTCTCTCACACTGCACTTATAGGATAATATTATTATACATATATCAAGAAAAACATTCATGTAAACGTATTTGATATTTTTAAAAAGCAATTATTTTGTTAAAGTAAGAAAAAAGTTGATTAAAAAAATGTTCGACGACGTTCAGATGTTTCCGTATGGAACTGGCACTCTTACGACCGTAAAAATTAATGTATCGAAGTTTCTCTTTTATTAAAAACCTCATAATCGCAACGCGCTGTTTCTTTTCGAAAATGGCTTGGTAATTTTTGTTCTTTATGGCTTTATTTGTAATAAGATACTAAGGTAACTCTGTTAAAAAACCTACACTGTCCTTCCGTTTTTTCATCAACGAATAAGTCTATATATTTTTATGGTAGTTATTTTTGGTAAGAAATATTATATAGATATATATATATATATATATTTTACAATAATAATATCTGTTTACACCCTTTACACCCCTTAATCGTTCTTTGTAACACACGCGGGTAAGGTAAGGTGATAAAAAAACACCACATGGATATTAGGAATATAAAAATTAAAAATGGAATATTTTTCATCCATATAAAAATATATTTCTACTGAATTCATATTCGTTACAATTTTGGGCATAGAACTTTACAATGGTACCGTAATTGACTTACAATGCGACTAACAGAAGGGAGAGCTCGGGTCCTTTATTATTAATTTCATTATCTTTTATATTCTAATGAAGTTACCTACATGTAGGTATTCAAATGTATAAAATGTATATGCAAGGTGAAAAAAATATAGTAATTTCTGTATAATTATGTCTTAAAATTAGATTAGTTAGAGTTCAACTATGCTATAGTGTTGGAAAGCTTTTTTCGATAACTGCTATTATAGACTCCGTCCCATTTAAGACTTCGCAGTGAGAGTAGGTTAAATAGGTGTCAATGCTTTTTGTTGCCTAAACTTATAGGGTCGATAGAAGAGCGGTATGCGGATTTATAACCTGTCGCATTACCTCCTCTTGCTAAATAGCACCCAAATGGGTAGACCACCGATACAGGTAATTTGCCTTTGGTAACCCGCCCGATTAGATTCAAATCTTAAGATATAAAATCTGTATTCATCGTAGATGTTCCACTGTTGGGCTCGAGCCTTCTCCATAATGAGAGGAAAATAGACCGACTATACTACGCTACCATGGTCAGAAGTGTTTTATTTCGAGTGTTCCTTCTCTTGCATAGATTTTATATGCGTTTTATATCCCTTAGTCGCCTCTTACGATCATCCACGGGTAAGATAGGAGGTGGTGAATTGTATTCTTACTCCGTCACCATACGGATCGATCGAAATCCGTATTAAGAAATACGAATCCATGACAATCTGTATTAAAACTCGACACTTAACCATTAAGTGTTTTAAAACTTAGCGTTATTTTATTAAATCTAAGTAAAAGAAATCATATTCTCATAAACGTATAGTGTACTTGACTGCACAGATGACGTAGCGGTTAAGATACCTTCCGTGCCAGTGTCATGGGTTCGATTCCCACGTATGACATTTACTTTGTGCGATCCACAAAGTTTTGTTTTAAGTCTGGGTGTAATTTGTCTGTGTTAATTGTATGTTTGTAAAGTCCCCAGCAATACAAGGATTATTTTCTTAGTGCAGGGTGGTGTAAAAAAAAAAAGAATATAATGGTAATATATTATACAGGCTATCCACAATGATGGCACGCTGGCTGTTGGTATGCTGTGTGGTGATTTGCGCAAGACCAGCGTACCCACAGGGTGCGCAGCAGTGCCCTGCGCCTAATACAATCGCACCTTGCAGTTGTACCGTCAAGAAGAACGGCCTGGACATACTATGCGAGTTCACTGAACAACAACACATACAAAAGGTATTTTGTTTTCATAATATTAGCTACTGTTATGCATTGTAAAAGCGACGAATGAGAGACGACTGCATGTAGTGGAGATGCGAATGTTGAAGTGGACATGAGATATGACAAGAATGGTTGGAGGAAATTGGAATGTTGCGCCAGTGACGGAAAAGTTACAGAGTTCGTTAGACGTGTTATGGACATGTGATGAGACGGGATGGAATCAATATTGTGAAGAATGTTCAAGGCTTTAGGAAAAACCGAAGAAAAGATCGACATGTTAGGAAGCATAACCGGGATAGACAGCGTAACTATGGAGATGATATCTGATAAGGCTATATGTTAGGAGAGGACATGTTGCATCGACATCAAGTAATTTGAATAAGAGCAAGATGATAAGAGCAAGATGATGATTATGATTATGAGCTAATGGTTTAAATCAACAACTAATGGCCGTATTTGCTATTTGAGAATACTTTTTAATAATTACTATTCTTCGTTAAAAACAATCAAGGCCTAATCTTTATCGTTCTCTGCTGAAAAAACATATGATCTTCACACTAGAACACCATTTGAAACGGTCATGTTATTTCATATCTGAAATTTATAAAAAAAAAATTCACGCAGTCAAATTATGTAAGTAAATGTAATTTAATTAACATAATTAATTCTGTAATGATGTCTCGTGACAAGATAAAGTTAACGTAATTCATAATTATGTCTAAATTTGATTTGAATATGTCAAATAAATTTTTGGTGTAATTACTAATAATTTCTATAGTAATACTGTTTTAACGTTATTATTTTATATTTGAGTCAGTTCAACCACCAGTTCACCTACTTAAAATATAATATTATGTTTGCTCTATAACCTAGTTCAATTTCATTGATTTTATATAGCAATAGTGGTAGGACTACGCAGTTATCTGTCTACAGCCACGGGCCTTCCGGCTCTCTCACAGAAGATCGACGTCTTAGTAATGGCAATGTGCTATTGCGCTTCGTTCGGTGAGCGAGAGAGCCGGAAGCCCAACTGGGTGGATTTGGGGATTTTATTGGCAGTCAGCGGCCTAAGCTATAATCTTGGTATTACAAGGGTCCATGGGCAGCAGTGATACACCATCGGGTGTGCTGCTTGCTCGTTTGCCACTATAAGCAAAAAAAATATATTATCTATCTAAATTTAATTTCACGTAATTTTTTAATATATGTATGAAACTTCTTTTAATATTGACTAATAATATAATATTAAAAATAAACTTTATAAATAATTTTAGTATTTCTTACGAAAAACAGTTTTGTTTTGTCGTATTGAATAAATTCATATTAATAAATACATATTTAAGCTACTAAGCCGAAATGCAAATTAAAAAAGAACAAATTACTAATAAGTACAATATAAATAAATCCAAAATAAAACTGATCATAATATATTTACATTTGCCAGTTTTGATCTTTAATACTAAAATTTAGAAAAATAAAAAATATCTATTATAATTTTCATCCACATTCATTCATTTCAGCCCACTGCCGGTCCCCTCCGCAATGGGAGGGATATTAGCCTAATATACTGCTATGGTTAGACGGGTGAAGGGTTTTGTTTCGAGATTACCTTCTCTTTCATAAATGTTATACGCGTTTTATATCCCTTAGTCGTCTCTTACGATCATCCACGGTAAGATGAAGGCGGTGAATTGTATTCTTACTCCGTCACCACACGAAAATTCATTCAAATAAATCACTAATAAATTTCATTGATAAATTAATATTAATATTCATTAATCTGGTCCTACACTAACAAAATTAAGGTTTATGTTAATGCAAAATTGAATTTAAATAATATCTAAATAAGTTTAATTGATGTTAAATAAGTGATTTATTACCTTTAGTTAGTTTAAACTTCAGCCATATTTTTTATTTCGAGGTGGTCTTAGAATAATTACACTGCGTAAGATTATTTATTTAAACCAACGGTCTACTTTTACGACCTACTTACTTTAAGTGTTTTAGTGATAGAAGCAGCGGTCTGCCTAATAGTTAGTGGTAACCTCGCTTATGGTTTTATGTCATTGTGACTTATTTCTTTTATTTTATGCTGCACGAAATGTAAAGGGGTGACTTTTTATTTGATAACATGGTATAAATTAGCCAGCGAAAATGATAGTGGGCTATTGAAACATAAAATAATATTTCGGCACAAGATTTTATGCGGACACAATAAAGTTAGGTTAACAAAGCTATGGTATGTCGCTCAGCAATTTTCCTTACATGCTAACCCAGAGTTACAAGAAAACCATTTTTAATATTTCTTATCGATATTACTGTGTGTCGCAAACTAAGGGATATAATATTGAGATAACATATAAATGATAGAGATAAAATCCTATATCAACACGTTTGACCAGCCGGGTAAGATCACTTCCACTCCCATTATTGAGAAGGCTCAAGCTTGGCGGACTGTAAATAAATTGAAATGGCGAAAATGATAATTTGTTAAGCGACATTTAAGAACATGACTTTTTGGTGGTTTCGAATTATAAAATGCAAAAATAGTGCCTTACTTTTTCATGTGAGTTATAAAAACAATCTAATAGAATTTAATAGAATATGGTGAATTGAACAGCAGCATTGTCCTGGGAAAGGTACAATTGTGCCCTGCCGCTTTTTTTTTGTGTCACTTAGTTGTTAGCCTCAGATGGCTATGACTACTTTATCCGGACTGTGGGTGAGCGCTGAGAGCTCTCAACCCGATGTGGCCTGCTGCCTGTCAAGTGATAATGATATTATTCCGTCTCTGTGAGGAAGCCTTTGCCTAACCATGTCTGTAGCACGATGTATTAAATAAGTCATTAAAATATTTGTGTTAAAAATAAATCTTGTAGTTTTTAACTACATAGTTAAGACATTTAAAAAAAATATTGCATAGCAAACGTTCACCTTACTTTTAATATAGGCAAAATTACTTTACAAATTAATTAATAATTATTTTAAAATATATAAGAAAGTGATTATTTTATAATTATAAGTTAAATATTACTGACAATGAAGAAATCATAGATGTTGTCATAAAAATTGACCAAGGTATGAAAGCAATAGCCGTACTTAATTTGAATTTCCGTTTCACAGGCGATGAACACTTTACGCTCCAAGCCAATGATAATCTTCTATCTAAAACTACGTCACAACAATCTGGCTAAGCTACCCTCATACATATTCCTCGGGCTAGATATTCGTCACTTGACCGTACATAATAGCAGCTTAGCCGTCATAGAGGACTCTTCTCTCAGTTCTATTGGTACGTATTCCAATTCTATAATAATAAAATTGCAATTTATACTACACTACTGGAAATATATTTTTGAATTACCATTAACAAGGTTATATGAGGATTTTTGGCGGGTATTTAAAACGTCATGTAGTGCTCTTGTATTATATTCGATATTTTAGTGTTTTAACGTGTTATATTATATAATTTTGATGGCATTTTATATAATGTGATGTGACAGAACTGCTGGGATGTAGTGCATATTATATAAAAGTGCTTTACAACGTTTTCGTTTTCCATCAAAGTTCCCACAAGATACCATTAACAGTGTGGCCATTGCACTGATGATGGCGACAATTTGACTTACTGACGGACAATGACTAACCTGAAGAGACTAAAAACGTGAACATAATTACAACTCGACACTGGTAACAATTGCTCGTATAAGTAGCTGATTGCTAATACCTACTTAAAAAGAAGAATCTTATTCTTCTTCTTAGGTTCTATGAAGAAAATAAAAATGGCGAAAAACAAATGTTCACAAAAATGTTTTTTTTTTTATAGTTCTACACATTAGGCTCTCGACTTACGAGTTCTTATAAGTTCAAAGATATAGTTTCGTTTCTTTCATATAAAAGGAACACTATCTTTATGTATGACATAAAACTTTTAGTGTAACAAGGTAACTCAATAACAATATTGTTCTTAGGTAACAAGCTGACTCAACTTGACGTATCTCAGAATAGCCTTGCGACAATACCGACCTCTTCATTCACGCACCTTAATCATCTACTTATACTCAACATGAACCATAATAAGGTAAGACTGGCTTTTAACGTAGATGTAACGTTATGTTTCGGGGAGTAAGAGGCATGACTCAATTATCTTTTCGTGAAAATTTTGCTGGCTTGGTAGCTGTTGTTATATCAATGATTTTATTTGTATGAAATGAAACATATTTCATGGTTTTATGTATCATTAATTTTTATGATACCGTATATCTTACAATATCTGTAGTCATTAATGGGCGTACTTTATTTAAGTAAAATATTTGAAAATGGAACGACCGACTTTTTTTTTGGTCTGGTGGCCTTATTAAGTAATTTAGAAAAGAATATCTTTATTTTCATGCTATAATGGGAATTTATTCTGACATCATATTTGTACTTTAAAAATATATCTAAAATTAGAAAATGTTACTTTTTAGGGTTCCGTACCCAAAGGCTAAAAACGGGACCCTATTACTAAGACTCCGCTGTCCGTCCATCAGTCTGTCACCAGGCTGTATCTCAAGAACGGTGATAGCTAGACCGTTGAAATTTTCACAGATGATGTATTTCTATTGCCGCTATAACAACAAATATTAAAAATAAAATAAATATTTAAAAGGGGTTCCCATACAACGAACTTGATTTTTTTATGTTTTACGGAACCCTTCGTGCGCGATGTACTCGCAGTTGGCCGATTTTTATATTGTTTATTTGAATAAAAGTTCTTTTTTAGAGTTTACTCCTTAAGAATCGATTTTGATGTAAGGCGCCCGGTATGAGAAAAATTTGAGGAGTAAAATCTAGTGATCGAATGACCTCGTTACGTTTTTGGTGCGCAACCTATTCTGCGCACATTTCACTTTCTGACGTGAGATAATACTTCACTGAACAGTTTTAATAAATGTAAATAAAAATAATTAGAGAGTATTGGTGTGAAGATGCGAAAGGGAATGCTCCGATGGTTCGGACATGTGGAAAGAATGCCGAACGAACGTCTGGTTAAGAAGATATACAATGCGAAAGTGGAAGGATGTAGGTACCGAGGGAGACCGAGACTAACCTACCTAGACCAGATCGGTCAGGTACTGAAGGAAGGTGGAGTCAAGAGTCTCCGAAACCGGCGAGCGTGTATGAAGAGAATTATGAATGTTGAGGAAGCGAGTGAAGTATGCAGAGATAGAGTTCTCTGGCACTCTGTTCTCTCTGCCTACCCTGCAAGAGATATGGCGTGATGATATGTATGTATGTATGTAAATAAATATATATATATATATATATATATATATATATATATATATATATATTATTTTTAGTCAAGAAGGTAAGAGTAACAATAGGTAATGATGTACTAGAGCAAGTGGATGAATTTGTATATCTTGGATGTGGATTTAGCCGAGATGGAAGGTACACCACTGATATAGAGCGAAGAGTGAATGCGGGAAATAGAGTGAACGGAGCGTTGGGGCAACTTTTCGGCAGCCACCACCTCAGCCAGAAGGCACGTGTAGCAATACATAACGCAGTGCTTGTCCCAACATTACTGTATGGAAGCGAGAGTTGGGTATGCAGAAAAGAGTATGATAGTAAAATTAATGCGGTCGAAATGCGATCTCTGCGGAAAATCTGTGGAGTTAGGCTGACCGACCGCATTCGTAACGACGACGTAAGAGAGCGAGTAGGTATGAAAGAGAGTATTGGTGTAAAGATGCGAAAGGGAATGCTCCGATGGTTCGGACATGTGGAAAGAATGCCGAACGAACGCCTGGTTAAGAAGATATACAATGCGAAAGTGGAAGGATGTAGGTACCGAGGGAGACCGAGACTAACCTACCTAGACCAGATCGGTCATGTACTGAAGGAAGGTGGAGTCAAGAGTCTCCGAAACCGGCGAGCGTGTATGAAGAGAATTATGAATGTTGAGGAAGCGAGTGAAGTATGCAGAGATAGAGTTCTCTGGCACTCTGTTCTCTCTGCCTACCCTGCAAGGGATATGGCGTGATGATATGTATGTATGTATGTATGTATTTTTAGTCAAATGAGCTTTCTTTGCGCCTGTTTTGATAATCGTACTTAAGGAGTAAACTCCAGTCGTGCGTCGGAGCTGACACACATACTTCTTTTTTTGTCTAAAATGTTAATGTTTCACGGCTTAATCGATACTGTATGATCGATGTCTCGAATATTACTTATAGATCATTTGATAAATATTTGTCGTACAGGTGACTGCAGTCCACAACAGAGCTTTCATGGGATTGGATACACTAGAAATACTGACGCTGTATGAGAATAAGATTTCTGTAGTTGATGGTGAAGCTTTTAAAGGACTTGAAAAGTAAGTACTTATAAATAGCGACTATTCACCAAAGTCTTAGGAATGTGTTAATTTATCATTATCGTTGCTTTTCAAGTACCTATTTCTGTTACAAAGTTAAGCTTTATTATTCTAAGTGAGAGAATCCGGAGATTTAAAAATAAAAGCTTTACGTGCAAAAAAGAATTAAAAGTGAAAGCTCTGAATGTTGCTAATTAAGTTTTATAGTCAAGAAATTCTCAACACAAGCACGAATTATTGAACTGTGCAATAATGATAATTTATATTCTTGGCACAACGCTTATTATAATTACACTAATTAAAAATAAAACAATATTTCTCATTGTGAGGCGTGTATAATACAAATGACATGGAACAAATTACACTTTTTTTTGCTCTCTCTAAAATTATATTTTAATTTACCATTATTATGACTAATATGTAAATAAGCTTTTACGCAACCCAAGCAACTTTTTCCTGAAATAACATTTTTCTCACCACCTTGTTGCTCGCTTGGGATAAAGCTATAATTATGGTATAGCGTTTGTAAAAAAAGGGTTGGCGTTTGTAGTTGGTGTTATAAATTCACTTGAACAGTGCTCCTAGAATCCTTAATCAGTTTTACAATATTTAGGCGAAGGCAATACATTGAATTCATAAATCGTCATCACTTACCTAATATAACCTGTATAATTTCCTACCTAATAAACATAGCTACTGTATAATTTCCACTTGTTATAATTTATATTACTGAAAATTATAAAGCGTATTGATACAATGATTATAATAATTATTAATAATATATATAATAAATATATATTGCTATTGCGATGAGGACCATCTATTAAAACTACAAGAAAACCAATTATGTGGGCTAATTACACAATAAAGGAAATTAGACTAACAGCAGATTGAACATTGGCTATTAAGAAAAAGAATGTAAAAAAAAATATAATAATAATGTATACTCGTATGTAGTAAAAATGGATAAGTTAAAAGGGTGTCAGAAAGAATAATGAGGATATCATTTTAAAAAGATTTCTCTACTTTTAGGAAATTGAAGCGCCTAAATCTTGGCGGTAACGACTTGACAGCCGTGCCACAAAAAGCTCTTGCCTTGCTCGAGAATTTGAAAAAGCTGGAAATGCAAGAAAATCGTATCGGAACAATTACGGAAGGCGACTTTGCAGGTAGATTTCACTTCACTTAAATAATATATGTACTTTATATACACTAAAAGTTTTAGTATATATCTGAACCTTTTTAAACCTTTACTTTCTATTATTAAACAAAAATAAGTTTATATCGTCACTATTTTTTGTTAAAGCACATTTTAGTCAATATAAAAATATAAAATTATCAACCTTATTTTAAATAATAATACTAATCATTAAATAACATATTCTACAGGCTTAAGAAGCTTAGACTCTCTAGGTTTAGCGCATAACCAGTTGCGTGAAGTACCGTCCCAGGTATTCTCGCATCTGACATTCCTCAACTCACTGGAGCTTGAAGGCAATCTTATTCAAAGAATTGATGAAAAAGCTTTTGCGGGTCTCGAAGGTAAATATACGTATATTAGTTCTTTTTAACTTGTACACTACGCTAATCTAAGAATATACTTATTACTTTACCTTATATATTATTAATAAAGTAATTATAAAATTAACTTTAATTTTAGTATATTTAGCATATAATTTATTTTATTGTAAAATATTTCTTTTAACCAATGTAATAAAAATAAAAAAATATCTATAGGCGATTTATCGAATTCTTTGATTACTCTAAACTCTTTAGTTATTGAAAACAAAATTTACATTAATATAACAATATTGTTATAGCTCGCCTTATATTTCTTTCTTTCGTTTAAATATTATTTTGATTAGTATCTCTAAGTCTTATAAATAAAATATCATATTAAAAGAACTATTCAAATGAAAAAACAAATCTAACGTAATAAGCTGTCAGAGAACAATAATCGGCTCGATGCATTTTTAATCTATATGGATTAATTATTTGATTTAGCATATATTTTATATAAAAACATGTACATTTACATATATAATATAATACCGATTTCTTTTTCTTAGACCATAGGCAGCAATATATGTACATACTAGCTTCTGCCCGCGGCTTCGCCCACGTAAAAGGTTACTTTCCTAAAGTTTTTCATCCCCTATTTTTTTACCCCTTAAGGGTAATTTTTGTGCTAAATTTTACTGTCATATATATTTATATCTAATCAATAGCCTAAAAATAAATTTCAAGCTTCTGGCTTTAAAAATGATGATACTTCCTTATAATTTTTCATACCTCTTTACAACCTTTTTTTGCATTAAAAGTAGCCTATGTCCTTTATCAGGCTCTAGACTATCTGTGTACCAAATTTCAATCAGATCGGTGCAGTAGATTTGGTGTGAAAGAGCGACAGACAGAGAGACAGACAGAGTTACTTTCGCATTTATAATATTAGTAAGGATTTGTAAAATTAGACAAGAAACTTAAGCATTATGATTTTCTATAATATCTACTTGTGTGTGTGTTCACACTTGTACACTTATATGTTAGTTATAGAGTAGTGTATTAACATAAAAAGAGAAACGTGTAAATAACTAGCTTTGAAATATTAAAAACTAGCTTCTGCCCGCGGCTTCGCCCGCGTAAAAGGTTAATTTCCTAAAGTTTTTAATCCCCTATTTTTATTTTTGACCGTCGGTAATACAGTGCAACGGTATTACAATACTCAAGGTTGGAACTTCATTACTGGACTGCTAGATGGCGTTGAAGAAGCTAGATTTTGAGATTTTTTGACAAACAATTTTTTTATTTTTCATATAAAAATTTTGATTTTTTTTAATAAAAAGTATCCTATGTTACTTTTAATACCTCCAAGAATATGTGTACAATGTTTCATGATGATCGGTTGAGTAGTTTTAGCGTGAAAGCGTAACAAACAAACTTACATTCACATTTATATATTAGTAGGGAAGTAGGGATAGGGATGTATCATACCCAATTTATATTTTACACACATTACTAATTGTATCGTATATAATCCTACGTGCAGTACGCAAATTGCTGTCAGGCGTGAATAATATTTTTATTGCTACAACTGTAGACAACGCATACAAACATATTATTATTATGATAAATTTGAGTATAATTATTTTTATTTAAAATTAGTACCATTAGTGAAATACACAAATAGATTTTTCTTTACAAACTTCTTTGGTTCGAATTGAAAATCTTCTTTTTAATTTATAGAAAACTTGCAATATTTACGTCTTGGTGATAATCGTCTCCACGAGATCCCCTCAGAAGCTCTTCGTCCATTGCACCGCCTGCGCCATTTAGACCTTCGTTCTAACAACATAACATACATCAGCGAAGACGCCTTTACTGGCTACGGAGATTCTATTACCTTCCTCAATCTGCAGAAGAATATGTAAGTGCATTTTATTTTATTCATTTCATTAGTTACATAATTAAAATCATCATCATTCTCCTACTTATATCCTAATTACTTGGTATTGATACAATATGTACTATTTTTACATAGTATATATTTTAGAAGTTATTGACAATAGTTTTATGACCAGCCGCCTGCCAGACGTCGACCCTCCTTGGGGATGTAATTGTTGACCAAACGGCATGAGATGGAGTTGGCCTAGGTCGTTATAAGGCTCTTAGTCGTCTTTTGCAAAGTAATAGTATTCGTAGACGCTTCCACACAGCTTAGTTACATATCAAAATAAATGAGTAATTTATTTTTCAAAAAAAAAATATTTTCCTTTTTATTAATAAAACGTCATCATGTACGAACTAAATTTCACCAAAAATAAGATGATTATGCTATGTCTGCCCAAAATTTGGAGATTAGCTACATACCCTTGTGCGGCCCCATCTTTCAAGCCCTGAATTGATAGGCGGTAATAAAATGATGATGCAATAATGTGAAAATTATACAACTGCTATGAAATATTTATCTTGTAAATGTGCTTATTTTTGTTGTAGTGGTACCAACATAAGGGACTATACTTACAGTATAGTCGCAATAGTAAACTTTTTAATAAATTCCCAGTCTAAATGCCTGTATAATACGAGGCATTTATACGGATTAAGAGTCGTAAAAAAACTGGCTAGGGTTTTCTCTTAGGCAGTTTATACACATTTTTTAAAGATTTTTTTATTTTTACGTTAACAGAAAATCTCTCGCCTAAAACTTATAATACCTACTGTGATTACCAACCTGCCTGGGGCGTTACGATTATAAAACTATCTTAATGTGTATAAAGCCCTAATTTGTATAGAGGCTTACGTTTAATATTGAACGACAAAACATTCATGGCTGAAATAGACGAATTAAAAAAAAACAACGTCATTTTTATATTTACATACATACATACATACATACATATCATCACGCCATATCCCTTGCAGGGTAGGCAGAGAGAACAGAGTGCCAGAGAACTCTATCTCTGCATACTTCACTCGCTTCCTCGACATTCATAGTTCTCTTCATACACGCTCGCCGGTTTCGGAGACTCTTGACTCCACCTTCCTTCAGTACATGACCGATCTGGTCTAGGTAGGTTAGTCTCGGTCTCCCTCGGTACCTACATCCTTCCACTTTCGCATTGTATATCTTCTTAACCAGGCATATGTTTTTATATTTATATTTCAGATAGTCAGCTTATATATTATTTATGAGTTCATTTTATTATCTAGTATTCATGTGATTATAGAATTAGAATTAAAGAAGAACTACCGACAGAAATATGTACCTACTTCAATGTAGACGTCCCTGTGGCCAACGATGAAATGAATATAGTTTGAAAAGATAGGATATTTGAAACGCTGTAATTGCCTGTAATTATAATGACTAGTAATGAAGTACAACCTACTATATGTTATACCAGATCTTGAAAAGAACGATATACATTAAAAGATCTTAATAATTTTATTTAATATTGTGCTATGATTTATTATAAGAATATCGTTTATAAATATCCGAATAAAATACGTTACATTTTATTGGCTATTCGTTTCAAATCCTTAAAAGCGTAAAAAGGATGAAAAGATAAAATAGACGTAAGAAAAAATCGAGTAACATCGTTTTTACTGAGCTCTCTATTAAATATTCTCGCTTAATATTCTGTATTCGAGTTGTAAATTGTGTTAGCGTGAATTACTACAGCTTTATTATTAATAAATATTTCTCATTTTGTGAGTTAGTATTCGCGTTTGAATAATTTGTAGTATGGTATGATAAAATTAGACTTAATTTATTTTCTTGTAGCTCACCGTTTTAATTTATTCTACTAGTCGAACTCTAAGGGTATATTAATAGTATTTGGCTAAGAGAATCATCAAAACAAATCAAGTTATTGATTATATTTTAATACTATAAAAGATTATCGCAGATATTTTGATGATAACTAGTTATATAAATGATACATTACCTTAAAAGTATTTAAATACCAAAGTTTTGCTTCGCAACTCATTTGAATATTGGGTATGAACTTTCTCAATGATAGAAGGGCAATTCTGTAATATGCTATAGCAGTATTTGTCTTGGTGTTCATTAGATCGTAAGATCTAGTTATGGAATTAGTAGAAAATGGGCAGTAGCATTATTTTGATACATATAACTTTAACTCCTATCGCCAGGACGTTTCCCAGCTTTGTGATTTTGGCATTATCCAAATGTGTTGAGAAGAGTATGTCCAATAGTCACTAAAATAATATTAGGAAATAAATAAAAAAAAATCTTGAATTTTTCTCCGAAATGTAGCCAGATAATCTGGCAATAATAAGGATGATACTGGTGATTAAATTTTGATATTTTTTTTCTAACAGGATACATCAGTTGCCGACTATGGGCTTTGATAACTTAAATTCTTTGGAGACACTTAATTTGCAAAATAACAAGCTACAACATATTCCAGAAGAAATAATGGAACCAATATTGGATACACTTCGAGTTGTTGATATTATGGGTTAGTATAAATTTCCGCAGTGTCTGAAAACAAAGGTTTATAACCAGTGTGTGTTACCAGCGATGACTTACGGCACTGAAACGTGGTCTCTAAATGTCGGCCTCATAACAAGGCTCAAAGTCGCTCAGCGTGCTATGGAGAGGGCTATGCTCGGTATTTCTCTACGTGATAAAATCCGAAATACGGAAATCCGTAGAAGAACGGGTGTAACCGACATAGCCCTAAGGATTAGCACGTTGAAGTGGCAATGGGCAGGCCACATCGCTCGACGAACCGACAACCGTTGGGGAAAAAAGGTTCTCGAGTGGCGACCACGAATCGGACGACGCAGCGTAGGACGACCCCCCACTCGGTGGACTGATGACCTCATCAAGGTCGCAGGAAACCGCTGGATGCAGGTGGCACAGGACCGTTATAGATGGCATTCTCGTGGGGAGGCCTATGTCCAACGGTGGACGTTTACAGGCTGATGGATGGATGGATAAATTGGTAGAAAATAATATATAAAAATTCATATTTAGTCACGCAAGATAAAAATCTCGTTAGATAATACCTGATGTATTTTTGTATTCTTTGATGTAATCCGTCATTTCATAGAAGATAATTTGAGTTTTTCATTTCTAAAATATTTAATCTTCTGTCTGTAGATAACCCATTGATATGTGACTGTGAGTTGGCCTGGTACGAAGCGTGGCTCGCTGGTCTGCGTGATCGAGATGACGAAATGATGCAAAAAAAGAGGACCGTATGCACAACGGCTAATGAACATCGAGAGTACAGTGTCGCTAAAATGCCTCTTGAAAAAATGAACTGTAAAAGGAAACCAGCATACGGACGCACTTCTGGAGCGGCGGTATTTCGCTCAAACCTCAATTTTGCGATAAATGCAGTTCTCATCGCTACAGCTAGGTGGCTCTAAAATAATTTGAATTTATTTTTATTTACCACTTAAGTTAATCCTATTTTTATTTGATGTGAAGAACTACTCTCACGCCAGCTGTGGCCGGATGGCTTGAGATTTACCTCTTCGCAATGTTAATATATTCCGTTGAAACCTTCGTAAAGTGATGAATGTGTGCAATAAACTACGATACATATCAATTTGGGCTGATTAACAAAAAAATGTAGTATATAACGTGGAGCGGTAGCTTGATAAGATAAGACGGTGGTTATTCAAGTACGGTAAATTAGTGGTACAATATTTTTACAATGTAGTGGACATCATTTATGGTATGCCTTACTAGTAATGTGTAATGTGTCAAAAAATACGATTGAATACACAATTTCAACTACATGTTCTAACACCAGGCATTTTAATATTAATATGTATCACTGAGGGTGTGTTTAGCTAAAATTCGATCGTAACAAGCCCTATATTATGAAAGATAAATAAAATTACGTGATTCAAAAATGTGATTTCTAACCATGAGCTAAATATATTTCATGATCTTTAGCAATGAATATTATCATTTAAAATTTACAATAACCTAAAAATTTGATGGAAAACTTTTAAATATTTTTTTATCATTTACCCCCCCCCCCCTGCCTTACAATGTAATCTATTACTAAGCTTCTACGTATTTACAATGTTGACTATTATGATATTATTCTATAATATATGTAAGTGACGTTTGAAATGTTGATATATCTTCAATTATCATGCTCTTCAAATACATAGGTAAATAAAATTGCTGGTTGACATTTCCATGTAGTTGAGCTATATGTATTACACAAGCAATTACTTTTAGCTTTCGAAATGATATAACAAATTTATGATCTTGATTATTATATTATATATTTAGTGGCCATAAATGTTCGATTAAATGTAGATTTAGTATTAAAATAGATAAGTGTTAGAAGTTATTTCTTAAAAAATATATGCTATTTATTCGTTAGATTTTTTAGCTATTAATCACTAGATTATTTTTATTTAAGTAGATATATGATTCGTACTGTAGACTTTATTTTTATGTGTAAATTAGTTAATATATAAAGAATTTAATTTAATAAAAATATTGTACGATTTGTTATTTTAATTAACAGGCTTTGTAGTAGCTTTGAAAGATTTTATTGTTAATTGAAATTTGATTTTTAACCGACTTCAAATAGGAGAAGGTTCTATGTTTTAAAATATATTGTTAGTTCTTAGTGGAGTAATAAATGTGACTCTGAACATATTGTTATAATTTTAATAGCTCACTGTAAATTAATTAAAATTATTTTCCATGTAGACTTTTCAATATAAATAAGTATAATATTGTGAAACATGTAAAAATGTACGACCTTTATACCAAGTGATAAAAATGTAACCAAAAACATATCCCTTAGTCTGAATTACTATTATAAGAATAAATATTGTTATTTACAAGTATTAAAATTTAATATATAAGGGATCTTATTGAAAATTATAAATGCTTGTACAATGCTCCCTCAAATTTAGACTCAATTTAGAACTCACTTTCTATGAATCCTTTTGGGAAAGTAAAAAGCAAATAGACTCAAATATTTTAAAAATAAATCAGACACATTGAAATAATAACCGATGTTCTGTAAAAATTACATTGCATCATTTGACCAGTAAATTATATAAATGAACGTTGTCAATAAATTACAAAATTTTGAAGGCATCTTGTTAATCGATATCGATACGATCAACAATGATTTACATAGTTAAACTTGAAAATTGATTTTGGGGAGTCGCGGGATGTGATTTTAGAAATAAATCCTCTAAAAGGGGCAATTCAGCTGAAAATAATAAATAGAAAGTAAAAGAAATTATTCCACTCCCTCCTATACAGTGTGAGATGATACTCTCATTGAAAACTGTATTGACTGATGTGTCAGTAAAGAAAAGGATAGCTTGGCTTATAAAAGTATTGCTACTCCTAAGATAAGCCTCATTAAAAAATATTAACGTATCCAAACTTTACACTAAATTTATCCTTAATTATCACATTTAGGTACAAATATTTTAGCTAAAGTAATTATTAGGATTAAAATGTGTTAATTATGTAAGACGCGAGATTGGGCACAATTTAGACCCAGTTACATATATTGATACATTTTATAAATTCACTTCAATATTCGTGCACTAATCAATTTTATGCAACTATTTATATGAGTAATCAAAATCGAGGTCAAATCGATCTGATTATTGTTAAAATGAAATTTTTTGAACCGTCTCATTATTATCTATTATATAATCACTATTAATCATTAAATATTTTTGATGTTATATGTCGTGATGCACTATTGTACTATTTTTAGTCATTCTTAATGCTTCTTGTGAAATCCGACGTAAGTTAAGATTAAGAAATACTCTACTTTGTAATACTGCTCTCTTTTTTTGTCAAGCGAAAAATCTCATAAAAAATATCTTGCTATGGATGAATATCTATTGATTAATACACAATTTACATTAAGAAGAATACATAAATAATTTGGAAAATCCAAAAGTGCACGCCTCATAATTTTTATATTATTTATCATTTACTGTTAGTCAATGCCATAAATGAAAATGAAAGAAAAAATACTTTTGAAATTTCGTGCCATTCTCGACGTAGTACTAAGCATAGCTGTATAGGCTGTCTGGGATTTCTTTCCTTTGCATGTCCGAATGGACGAACAAAAAAATGTAAATGAACCCAATTTTCATAAGGTACATACACTATTGTGTGTATACATACAGTATTGAAAGAGAGTATGGTAGATACAGCGAAAGAAGTATGTGGAAGTTCAAAGAAGCATAGAAAAACAAATGGTGATGCATGGTGGGATGCGGAAGTGGCAGCTTCCGTAGAGCAAAAGAAGAAAGCGTGGCTGGACTATGTCTCTTCTTTGAATCTGAATGACAGTATGACTGAACAGAAGAAAGAAATATATCGGCAATGTAAGAATGACACCAAGGCCGTAGTGAAAGAGAAACGTGATAGAGGAAGTATGAGTGCAGAAGATAGGCTGACTAAAAACTTCGAGGGTAACACCAAACTCTTTTGGAGGGAGGTGAAGAAGTCTCGGGGTGGTTGGTCAGCCTTCAGAATGAATAAAATAAGGTCTAAAGGTGGAGACATTCTTACACAAACACAAGACGTGTTAAGCCGATGGAGTGAATATTTTGGCGATATGTATGCGGATGCTACGGTTGGCGCCGGTGTCGCATGTGGTCTAGTAGATCAACATTCGGCGACGGCGTCCTCCGATGGCATCAGTATGGATGAAGTTGAATGGGCGATAAGAAGTTTGAAAAATGGTAAGGCAGCGGGCATTGATATGGTGTCTGCCGAGATGATCAAGCTTGGTGGCTCCTGTGTCTGGGAGGCGATCCTGTTGCTCCTCAATTTATGTTGGAGCTCGGGAATGGTTCCCGGGGACTGGAATGGCGCAGTCATCGTGCCTTTGTTTAAAAACAAGGATTCACGTTATGACTGCGCCAATTACAGAGCCATAAGCTTGACCAGTTTGGCAGCAAAAGTGTATGGTAAAATTATTGAAAGGAGAATGAGGATGGTGTCCGATGGTTTACTGTGTGAGACACAAGGAGGTTTCAGGAGTGGAAGGGGATTCATGGATCAAGTGTTCTCTCTGCGCAACATTGTGGAGAAGCATCTGGCTCTAGGGTTTTCTGCAGTTTTGTGGATCTGGAGAGAGCATTGGACACGGTTGTACGAAAGGAACTTTGGGACATTTTACCGGAGTATGGTATTAGCGGTAAACTGTTACAGGCTGTGCAGTCCAGTTACATGAGCTGTAGAGCCTGTGTGCGGCTGGATGATGGAATGTCGCCTTGGTTTGACGTCAATATCGGCGTTAAGCAGGGGTGCGTTCTGTCAGCCAGGCTGTTTATCATATATCTGGATAAATGTCTCCAAAGGTTGAACGATATGAATGTGGGAGTCCAGATGGGCGACTCAGTGGTCACTGCTCTGCTTTATGCAGATGATGCAGTCCTGCTGGCACAGTCAGCGACTGACCTGCAGACCCTAGTCGACACAATGACAGAAGATTGTAAGAAAAGGGGTCTACGCTTGAATGTGAGCAAAACCAAAATAATGGTCTTTGAAAGAGATAAAACCAGAACAGATGTAAGAGTAACAATAGGTAATGATGTACTAGAGCAAGTGGATGAATTTGTATATCTTGGATGTGGATTTAGCCGAGATGGAAGGTACACCACTGATATAGAGCGACGAGTGAATGCGGGAAATAGAGTGAACGGAGCGTTGGGGCAACTTCTCGGCAGCCACCACCTCAGCCAGAAGGCACGTGTAGCAACACATAACGCAGTGTTTGTCCCAACATTACTGTATGGAAGCGAGAGTTGGGTATGCAGAAAAGAGTATGATAGTAAAATTAATGCGGTCGAAATGCGATCTCTGCGGAAAATCTGTGGAGTTAGGCTGACCGACTGCATTCGTAACGACGACGTAAGAGAGCGAGTAGGTATGAAAGAGAGTATTGGTGTAAAGATGCGAAAGGGAATGCTCCGATGGTTCGGACATGTGGAAAGAATGCCGAACGAACGCCTGGTTAAGAAGATATACAATGCGAAAGTGGAAGGATTGTAGGTACCGAGGGAGACCGAGACTAACCTACCTAGACCAGATCGGTCATGTACTGAAGGAAGGTGGAATCAAGAGTCTCCGAAACCAGCGAGTGTGTATGAAGAGAATTATGAATGTTGAGGAAGCGAGTGAAGTATGCAGAGATAGAGTTCTCTGGCACTCTGTTCTCTCTGCCTACCCTGCAAGGGATATGGCGTGATGATATATATGTATGTATGTGTACATACACTAAAGACTAAGCAGTTTAGTTTTTTATTAATTGCAATTAAACGACAAAGAATTACCAAGCCATTTTCCAAAGGAAACAGCGCGTTGCGATTATGTAGCTTTTAATAAAAGAAAAACTTCGATACATTAATTTATACGGTCGTGATCCTGCCAGATCCAGAATATTGTATCCGACGTCTTTGAATATTTTTTTTAATGATAAGAGGCGTGCAATTGGGATTTTAGAATCGAGTTTAACTTCGACTTCTAGCTAAGTTTGACAGAGACTTATGTATTACATAGTATCTTGACAACTATAGCTTACTTTCACGATGTGAGACAATATCAAAAGAAAATCTACATATTTAATAAAATAATATCTAATCTAAACTCGTATCTTTAAAAACCCTGTGGAAAGCTGTTGTAAATACAGTTTATACAAGTTGTTAACTTCAATACTTTCAGTATTCAATACTTCAATACTTTAATAGTAGTAGGACCACGCTGTTGATAGTTTCCTGTCAACAGCCGCAGGCCGGTCCGTCCGGGGTAGTACCACACTCTCGCAGAAGCACTTCGTTCGGTGAGCGAGAGAGCCGGAAGCCAAACTAGGTGGGTTTGGAGTTTGTATTGGTAGGCAGCGGTCTAGTTATACCCTCGGTACTGCAAAGGTCCATGGGCGGCAGTAACACTTACCATCAGGTGTGCTGCTTGCTCGTTTGTCACCATAAGTAATAAAAAAAACTTAAAATATCGCTATCCGCTTCCATTACTGAAGTTAAATCTCACATCGTAGATATATATTATTCTATTCTATTGAAATTAATTGAACTAGAAAATTGATGAATACAATTGATCATAATAGTGATTAGGTAGAGTTTTATTTATAGATATATAATATAATTTATATTAGAGAATAAACATAAAAAAAAAATATATTATACGCACGAGAAATACATAAAATAATAATGTTTTTACACTAACAAACGATATTTAAAAAAAGGGCCAGCAGTATTATTAAAGTTTAAAAATTATACAAACATATTTTAAATTAATATAATATACATCACAATTATCATTATAGATAAGGCTTTTGTGTATCCGTGTATTCACATAAACTGATGTACTGTGTACTGGAATACAATTAATTATTTAACTCTATTGATATTATTATAAAAATAAAATATATTAATAATTGTATTTATATTATCTTCTTCTATCAAAAAGAACCAGCATGATACATATCGTGGGAGTGGGAGCATTGTAATCTAATATTAAGCACCACTGACCTTAAAATCTTGCATATCAAATTAGTATTAAGGTATAATGGAATTAAAATATATATATATATATATATATATATATATATATATATATATATATATATATATATATATATATATATTCACTGTTATTAATATATGTGTGTTATTTATAAAAACTTACATTTGTTGTTGTATATTTAAATGTGTTAAGCATCCATATTTATTATAATCTGTGTACCCTAGTTTAAGAATTCTTGTAGTAATTGATAATTACAGCAATAATATTTAGACCTCTGCGATATTTAATATTTTATAACACATTCCTCAGTGTATTTCTAGTTTATAGTCACATTTATTATTTAATGAAAATAATATAAATGTAGGTAATTTAAAATTGAAATTTGCTGTAAAGGTGTAATAATTTAATTTCAGTTTAAATAAAAGTTTTAACTATGATCATGGAATTTTATTGCAATATAAATTAATTAGACACCGATAAATAAAATTATTTTTATTTTATTGTTTTACCTTTGTTGTTCATGTAATATTGCAGACAGGCTTTAAAAGTTTTGAAAAAGAAAGAGAGACTGTTATTTGCAAAATTTTAATAAAGTTTCTTTTAATATGTTTTTATTATAGCATATTAGATATTGTGATTATGCTGTGACTATAAATTGTGCAAATGTAAAATTAAATATTCATTTCCATTCTGCAATAAAAACTTTTTCATGAACTAAATAAAAAATAAAAAAATACATCCTGAATGAAATTGTATGGTCACATTTTTCCATATTCAAAAAGATACAAAATGAAATAAATTAGAATATAATAATGAAAAATATACCTATTGCACGCCTCATAAGCGAAGCGTTGAGGTCTTGCTCTACTCTCGACATATGAAAATCAAGCACTTTTCAAACCTAAAAATTATTGTATTTTTGGACGCCTCATAAGCGAAGCGTTGAGGTCTTGCTCTACTCTCGATATATAAAAATCAAGCACTTTTCAAAGCTAAAAATGATTATATTTTTCTCACATTGCACTTATAGGATAATATTATCATACATATGGCAAGAAAAACATTCGTTGAAACGTATTTGATATTTTTAAAAAGCAATTATTCTGTTTAAAGTAAGAAAATAGTTGATTAAAAAAAAATATTCGAGGACGTCGGATATTTTTTTTTTGTATCTGGCAGGATTTACGACCGTAAAACTTAATGTATCATAATATTTATTTATTTAAAAGCTTCATAATCGCAACGCGCTGTTTCCTTTCGAAAATGGCTCGGTAATTCTTTGTCGTTTAATTGCAATTAATTAATAACTAAACTGTTTAGTCATTAGTGTATGTATACCTTATGAAAATTGGGTTCGTTTACATTTTTTTGTTCGACCATTCTGACAGGCAAAGGAAATAAATCCCATTCAGCCTATACAGCTATGTTTAGCTCTACGTCGAGAATGGCACAAAATTTCAAAAGTATTTCTTTACTTTCATTACAAACTTATACTTAGTTTCACTTGTCCCATTGTCTGTAATCAAATCTTGCAAGTTAGATTTGATCCACTTCCCGGTTTCTGATTGAGCTGAAATTTTGCATGCATATATAAATCGGATGACAATGCAATATTATTGTGACATAGAGCTGATCTGATGATGAACCTGGAAGCTGGCCATAGGAACTCCGTAATTAAACGACGCAACCCTTTCGAGTTTAGCCTCATTTGATTTGTCTTGACGATTACTTTAATACTATATGGTAACCAGGGTCTGACGATGGACCTGGAAGCGGGCCAAAGAAACTCCGTAATTAAACGACGCAAACCCATCGAGTTTGGGCTTATTTGATTTGTCTTGTCGAGTACTTTGAGACTATATGGTAACCAGGGTCTGAAGATGGACCTGAAACCCGGCCATAGGAACTCCGTAATTAAACAACGCAACCTCACCGAGTTTGGGCTCGCTTGATTCGTCTTTTAAGAACAAGAATAAAAATCATTTATTTTGTCTTGACGAGTACTTTGATACTATATGGCAACCAGGGTCTGATCATGGACTTGGAAGCTCGCCATAGGAACTCCGTAATTAAACGACGCAACCTCATCGAGTTCGGGCTCGTTTGATTCGTCTTGACCAATACTTTGATACTATACGGTAACTAGGGTCTGACAATCAACCTGGTAGCGGGCAATAGGAACTCCGTAATTAAACGACGCAACTCCATCGAGCTTGGACTCGTTTGATTCGTCTTGACGAGTACTTTGATACTATATGGTAATCTGATGTTGGACCTGGAAGCTGGCCATAGTAAAAAGAAGGTGCTAAATGTTCTTAATCATACCATCAAAATGTAACACGCTTTTATTTATAAAATTGGGTCTGTGATAGAAACGGGAAGATTTAATAATTATGGTGTAAAGTTTTAGTGTTAAAAATATATAATTATGTACGATATTGAATTATTTTGTAATAGACGAAGAAGCTTAATTATCGTTAATAAAGTGTTATATGTCTTATTAGAGTTAATTTATTTTTACCTTTTTATTTTATTAGCAAATAATAAAAGAATGTTTTTAAAAAAGGCATTTTCTTTAATTTTATTTTTATTTCTGGTATTGACTAATAGTAAAAGATAAATAATATAAAAATTATGAGGCGTGCACTTTTGGATTTTCCAAATTATTTATTTATTTAATTATTACAACTGTTATCTTATTTTATATGTCATACATATCGAGTGACTGGTACCTTAGCTAAGCTGTTGTAGCAACTTGTATTAAAGGTACCAGTTCGTTTTTTAAATAATGAGTAAATATATGATAACATTTGGTGAAATAAAAATTAAAAATAATGAATTGAAAAGTTTAAATTAAAAATAATGAATTGAAAAGTTTGTGTGTGAGTATGTTTATGTAGGTGTGTGTGTAGTATGTGGGTCTGTGTGTGAGTGTGTGAATGGTTGTGTTAGTCTTTATATTTTATGGTAACTTATTTCTTGAGAGAACTTTAGATTGTGAGCATATTTTCTGTTTTGTCGTAATCCAATTTTTTTATTTATATTTTATATTTTTATTATTTTACCTATGTAAATCAAGCGTGATTAATATCACAATTAATTACTATAGGATATTTTTTTATTATTTGATTTAAAAATCACCATAGAGACCACTCAAAAAAAAACAAAAAAAACATAAAATCTCTCACTTGCGTAGCCAACTCAACGTCTAATACCCCTTAATCTAGATAACTCACAACTAAATAATTAATATCTGGATGAATTTCGCTCGTTATTTTCTTTTTAATGTGTTTTGAAGATAATTTAAATATAATAAAAATAATTAATTAAATAATAATAAAAAAAAAGTGTGTGTGTCAGCTCCGACGCACGACTGGAGTAAACTCCAGTACTCTACTCTACTACTCCAGTACTCCTTAAGTACGATTATCAAAACAGGCGCAAAAAAAGCTCATTTGACTAAAAACAATATATATATTTTTATTTACATTTATTAAAACTGTTCAGTGAAGTATTATTTCACGTCAAAAAGTGAAAGGTGCGCAGAATAGGTTGCGCACCAAAAACGTAACGAGGTCATTCGATCACTAGATTTTACTCCTCAATTTTTCTCATACCGGGCGCCTTATATGAAAATCGATTCTTAAGGAGTAAACTCCAAAAAATAAAAAGTCAAAAGTAATAAAGAGAAATAGAATCCGAATCGGCCCCGATTAGAGTGCTCGATTATCCAATTGAGGTGGCTTAATGACAGCGTCAGAATTTGCCTTCATATTTTAAGTTATCAGCCAACACAAAATTATATTTTGTCATTGCCTGAAAATATTGACAAAACAATATTTCCTATAAATGAAACTTAGTTAGATCTATTAGTCGTCCCCGGAACCCCGTGTATGCTAAATTTCAAGAAAATTATTGGTGCCGTTTCCGAGATTCAGAATATATATATACAAGAATTGCTCGTTTAAAGATATTAGATTATATAATAACAGTATTTAAGATTACTAATTTATTACACTCCATCTTATACGGTCTCAATGGCATTCTTGTGGGAAGGCCTATGTCCTACAGTGGGCGTCCAGGGGCTGATGGATAGATTGTATTATTAGCATCGCTGCTTTTGTTATTGCTATCAGTGAGAGAAGCACCAAGCACGCTTTTTGCTTTTGCTTTGATATAGAGTAAGCTATGTAAATGAGATATTACTACGTCGCTGACTACAACGAAATAAAAATACTCCACAGGTGGACAACCTGTGGAGTATTTATTAAACTGGTATTTATTCATCATGATTATTATCATCATTCTAACTTTCACGTCCATTGCTGCATCTAGGCCTCTCCTATAGAATACTACATGACACGATCATTCATGCTAGGGTTATTACTATAATCTCTTTGTGAGCGAGTTGGCAATCGTAGTAAGGTAGAGATCGGTGCTGCTTATTATACGAGCCATCCCTCTACCTATTTATACTATTTTAATGGGTAATTAAAGGGTAGGAACAATTGTATTCCTAACCGTATCCACACGAGTCTTTATTAATTCTAGTAATTATATTTTTCTAATTTCTATAGCGCAAACACGCTAGGTCAACTCCAAAGAAAAATATTCAATATTCATAATGAGTCACCGTAATTATTCATATAAGTATGAGAATATATTAATTTGACGTAACCAAAATGTAAGTTTTCTAAATACACAAATGTATATTAAATGTATTGTTATAACTCAAGGGTACCAAAAACCCCTATTTCGTTACTCGTTACTATGTTATTGGACTGTCTCATTAGTCCAAAACAAATGGTTTCTACGTAAATTGACATCGATCGGCCCCTACAAATTAATGAGACTTTTTCTTTCAATGCTCTAACAGGAAGCAAGGTAACACCTTAATCCAGTTGATGGGACCTCTTTCAAATGAATAGAATTCTATCATTAATGTTATAGGACTAGCGAATATAACAAAAATTTATTTGATAGATTTGAGACTAGCATCTGCTTGAATAGTTTATATTATTTAAAAAAAAAAACATATGTTCTATATTTTCCTTATAAAATCTACATTATTATATAATTTTTGTCTTATGTATTAATATGTAAAATAAAACTTTCAGTTCGTTTTTAGAAACTGCCAAAACGAAAGTGTTAAATAAATCTCTAATTATTGTTTTGTATAAAATGCATATGGTTTTTTTTTTACCATCGTAGATATATATTGCAATAGCTTTGGCAATAGTTTTATGGCTGGCCTCATGTCAAACTTTCTTAGGAAATAACTATGGATCAGACGGTAGCAGAAGCAATTGGCTTAAGTCGACGTAAATATCTTAATCGTCTTTTATGGTACCTACGAGCAAAGTTTGGTAGTATTCATAGCCGCCACCACTTAGCAAACTATATTATTATTTATACTATAAATTAATAAAAAATCATAATAACTAAACTAAATAAAAGAAGAAAATATATAAATTAAAGCAAGAAAGAAAGAAAGAAAAAGATATCACTGGACTAAACCATGTTAAAATGCATGAAATACTTATAATTTGTAGGTTCCTAATATTCCATAAATTATGTTGAAAAATTAATCATCGTAAGCCGCAAGCATTAGGCGGTCGATAGTCCATTAGGGGTGTGGTACATAAAATATCTATAATAAACCACTTCACTATTAAAACGAAACATATACATACAATATTGTTATTAATTTATTGACGTTGAACGCACGATTCTAGTTTATATATCTCTACATATTCGATATACTCTGCATGCTTGTAGTATACAAGCAGAACTAGAATGTATTCTACAAGCAAAACTAGAATGTATCAGGGCAGGCATTGAAGAGAAGGATTGGTTACCAATAGCTACAATTAGTGACAGGAAAGTTCAATACAGCCGACCGCCACCCCTGACGATCTGGCAAAGGTGTAATTGAACCATAACTGGCATATGTTGAGTGATATTTCTTCTTCTTCTTCTTATGTATTGGCAATCAGCTACATATACGAGCTATTGGTGCCAGTGTCAAGTTATAAATATTTTCATGTTTTTAGTCTTTCAAGTCAGTCGTTGTCTAAGTCAAATTGTCACCATTAACAATGCAATGACTACACTGTTAATGGTATCTTGTGGGAATTTTGATGGAAAACGAAAACGTTGTAAAGCACTTTTATATGATATTCACTACATCCCAGTATTTCCGCACATCACATTACATAAAATGCCATCAAAATTATCTAAACACGTTAAAACACTAAGATATCGAATATAATACAAGAGCACCACATGACGTTTTCAAATTCCCGTCAAAAGTCCTTTATTTGACTGATATTTTAACAGCTGGAGTAGTTTATTTCGATTACTTTCATACGTCACGTCACGTCTTATCTCATACGTCATATTACTGTGGTAATGCTCCGCGGAATTGAATAGAATTTTTGTAACATATGTAAAAAAATATATATCGGTAACTTTGAATAAAATTCCTATATTTTTCACAATCATTATGAATACTTGGAATAAGGAAAAAGGTTATAATATGTAATTTTATCTAGATGATAATATAGACTAATTATGAGCAGCTTTTCCTCATTATTTTAACGAAAGTGCCACGCATATTTAGTAGTAGTAGGGTGCACAGTGATAACAATTTTCTGCCTATAGCTGCGTGCCGGTCTAAAGAATGTCTCGTAGAAAATCGAGGGCTGAGCAGTGGCAATGTGCTGCTGTTTGCTGAGCGAGAGAGCCGGAAGCCCAACTTTCTGGGTGGGTTTGAGCTTTTTATTGGTAGGCAGCGGCCTAGCTATACCCTGGTATTACGAAGGTCCATGGGTGGCAGTAATACCAACCATCAGGTGTGCTGCTAGCTCGTGTACCACCAAGAGCAATAAAAAAAAATAAAGAAACAAGTTTATTTTGCTGTTAATACTGTATTTGTAAAACGTAACTTGTTTTCCATAACGAATTTTGTCTCCTTTTTTGTTTAGAGTTTATGTTTATGGCCTTGAAAGACCTTTTTTTTTTTTCACGCTGTGGAAATGCTTTTGCGCACTATCCCCCCACCGTTGAGAGTGGGAGGACTTGTGTGGGACTCACCGGCCACCGTGCGACCGAAATACCCACTAAAACCACAGCGGCCCCATCCGCGCTTTTACAGGGTGCCGGGGAGATCGTCTGATGACATTCAATCCCCGACACCCCAACGCATGGCCGTCTGGCCACGTCCCGTCGTCATTCAAGGCGCTCGAAGAAGAAGCGCGTATCTGCGCCTCCCTCTTCCTGGTCGCCGTCGTCGGAGCGAGTCAGCGGACGCAAGCGCCTCGCGCTCCCGCTCCACGGCTTCCTTCCTCTTCATGACGGCCTCACAAAAAGAGGCCATCGACGACCAGCACCTGTCGCTACCAAGCATCTTGGAGATGATGGTCGGCAGCGACAGATCCATTCCCAGTTCCGACGACAGGTCGTGGCGCTGGGGCCCCCAGGTGGGGCATACTTCCACTGTGTGGCGCGCATCGTCAATTAGCGCGCCACACTCATGACATCCTGGGGCCCCTTCCCTTCCAATTTTATGCAGGTACTTACCGAAGACCCCGTGTCCGGTAAGCACCTGCACCATGTTAGGCCGCCGTGCCTTCTCGTAAGCCAGCGGTGAAGGTGTGGGGTAACCGCCTCCACAGTCCCCCGACCTGCTACAGGGGACTCCAGATCTGCCTTCCACCGCTGGATGACCGTCCTTTGGGCCACTTCTTGTGCTCTGCCCAGTCTCCTTGCGGAGACCTGCTCACCGTTGGCCCGCGCTGTGGCGCGGAGCCGGTAAACCTCCGCCAACGCCTTAGCCACAAGGCCTTGAAAGACCTGGTTATTGTAACTATATGAAGTGGGTCTATCCCTTTCCTCCAAGGGTTTGATGACCGATCCAAAAGTTAACACGTGATCGAGTGCCGCTGCCGCGCAGAAACCATGTCTGATCTACCCATAATCTTTACATTTTATTTGATTTATCGAATTTTTCTTGATTTATTATATTATATCGTGGTTCAAAGGGTATCAAGACTAGAGCTAACAGCTATTAGGCATGTTATATGCCATTTTCACGAAAAATAAGTTATTAAAATAAAATAAAATAGACAAACCCAATAAGTTTCTTGTCGCATCTTCTCAGTGCAGCCACGTTCCGATGGTAGTTATTCATATTAATATGAACTATTTACCTGGTACTCAACAAGTTTTGGTAGTTCCGGGAGCATTTCCGCAGAGTTGCTCCTCAACTTATCGGCGCGGTGTCCACCCTCTCCCAACTTATGCTGAACGTGGGTGGACCCAATGTGGAATGTCGACGGGGTGGTGATCCGTTCAATGGAGCTGCATAACGCACCCATGTGGGTGTGATCTCTGACCGTCTGACTTAGGACACTCTTGTGGCGTCCACAGAGAGCCATGGTAGACACGGCCATTCGCGGATACCGCACGACGACCAAAGCAGCATGTGCATTGGCCGTAATACCCTCGTGGGAGGCGAAGATGCTTGCTGATCTTTATTGGAGGGTGTTTGCAATACGTGAGGCGGAGGTCTGCAATACGCAAGGAAGGCGAAGAACAGGCCACCTGGCGTGAGGCGCTATCCAGGACAGCATTTCTCGTTTGGTAGCACGGCTGGAGAGGACTCGATCTGCGTGTTCGCACCGTTGAGGCCCTCCGGCCAGTACTGATTGGGTGAATGGAGCGGTGGCACGGAGCCCTCTCTTTCCGACTGATCCAAATGTTGTCGAGATATGGATGCTTCGACAAATATCTGCACCCAGTTGCAAGAAAGAAGACGACGCCGTTCTGCCAATAGTAACGTAGTGACGAGGACACGGCGCGGAATATGCTCGAGGTCTGCGTGACCTCCCAGCACCTCGGCGCACTCGTCGCTACCGTTCTGTTTGACGCTATGAACGGAATTAGCGGGGTGTGTTCTAAAATATCTACCATAACAACAAGAAGTAATCCAGAAATTGGCGCCAGCATCCAGCTATCCATCACCCCGTAGACGTCTACTGTTGGACATAGGCTTCCCCACGAGAATGGCACTCAGAACGGTTCTGTGCCACCTGCATCCAACGGTTTCCTGCGACTTTTATAATGTCATCAGTCCACCTAGTGAGGGTCATACTACGCTGTGTCATCTGATTCGTGGTGGCAATTCAAGAACCTTTCTTCCCCCATGGTTGTCAGTTCTACGAGCGATGTGGCCTGCCCATTGCCACATCAACGTACTAATTTTTCGACCTATGTCGATTATACCCATTCTTCTACGAATTTACGTATACCGGATTTTATCACGTAGAGAAATACCGAGCGTAACCCTCTCCATATCATGCTAAGCGACTTTAAAGGCCACGTTTCAGTGCCGTAAGTCATCACTTGTAACACACACTGGTTATAGAGCTTTGTTTTTTAAGTGCCACAGGAGTTTAATTGGTAAAATACTTGAATCTAATTTCCGCTAGTTATGGTTAAGTGGGTTCACTAAACCGAGCTCTACCACTACCACTCTTCACTTAAATTTCACCATCACTACTATTTTGAATTTATCACGATAAGCAATGAGGCATTCTTTGCATTTCGATCAATTACAATTACTCTTTAACGGATACTGTGAGTATAAGTTTCCAAATTCAGCAGCCTTGTACTCTCTCCATATATACAATGAGAAGGAGTTCTATACTGTATAAAATTTGTACCTTCGGGAACCTTCGCTGTTGAGCATCAGTTTATCTTCATTATTTGCTAGTTTTCAGTTTAAGTTTTTGAGCTATTCTATGCTAAATAACTAACTGCTTCCTGCTCTTATTTAGTTTTTCATGCAACGAATTTTATGCCTCTTATAAAGTACATATCTAAGATTGAAGTAGTATAACGTGCTACTTTAATTTCGTTATAAAGTAAAATATTAATACATTTAAAAACCACGATAATTTGTGCTGTAAATCATCTCCAGTAAATGCGGTCGTAAAACTATATATTTTGGTACTGCTGGAATAATGAATGAGGTTATCTAAGCTCCTTTTAAGTTGTTCATACAAGTTGGATTCATAGCCCGACCTCTTTCTTGAAATTGTATTTACTTAACTGGACTGTTTGCTTCGGGCAAACATAATTACGACATTCTCGCATTTTTATATAATCAACTGATATAGTAATAACGGTAAACATTTTCTAACATCTATACTATTATTTATTTTTCATCATCATCATCTCAGCCTATATATGTCCCACTGTTGGGCTTGAGCCTCTTCCATAATGGAAGAGTAATTGATCTACTATACCACGCTGGTCAGACGTGCTGGTATAGAGTTTTGTTTCGAGTTTGCCTTCTCGTAGATGTTATATGCGTGTTATATAACTTAGTCGGCTCATACAATCACCCACGGGTAAGATATGGGGTGGTGAATTGTATTCTTAGTCCGTCACCACACGGATATTTTTACTTTTTTTTAAAAGGACAACATTCTCCACTAAGAAAATAATCCTAGTATTCGTAATAAAGTGAACTTCATAAACATATTAATGACCACAAATTACACCCAGACTCAAAACAACAATTTGTGGTTCGCACAAAGTATTGTCCTGCATGAGATTCGAACCCTTTTTTTTTTTTTTTGCGGTGGGCTATTGACATCGCACCCCGCCAAATCGGTACGGGGCGACGGAAGAGGCGGCGCGCAACACCATTAACCCACCCTGCAACCTCTGCCACCTCTTCTTCGCCGTGCGAGCGGGCCACCGGTACCCGATCTTTGTCTTCGGTGGCCCGCCCGGCGGTTTACCCTTACGGGTTCCTTATTGGCCCTGAGTTGGGCGTTAAATCCACGAATTTTATGCTCTAAACTGTAAATGCAAATAATGAATGATAAATTGCTCGTGTGCCGTAAGTATGATTAAAAAGTAAAACTCCAAGTAAACTTATTTAACTTTACATAAAATAAAATTAGGCACCGCAAAAATTGTTGTATGTATATAGTTGTTGTTGAGTTTATTGTTTAGTTATATTTTTATTATTTTCTCAACATTGTGACCAAATTATGTAAATATATTTAAGTATACATATAATATGACCGAAATTCTTTCTCTATGAATTTTCGTAAGAGCCTTTTTTATGCTGTTTGCGTTCAACAAATGGCCACTACTTCAGTCAGATTGTTCATCCATAATTTAGGTGAGGAGCCTCCAAAGTTATGAATATTATTTTCAACGTGTTAAATAATTAATTATAAGATCGTTGTTAGCAGTTTTGATTGAAAAGTTAACTTATTGTTGTTTAAAAATTATACAATATAACATAAATGAAGTCGGTTAAAAATAGATATGATCAGACGTCCTTAATTTGTACCACCAAATGGAGGCATAGAAAGTTAGACATATCATAGCCAATAAGATTCTTGGTTCGAATCTTGAGCAACGCTTCAGAAAGTAGAGTCGTATTAGAGTATTAGAATTTGCTGCAGGTTTTGTTAATTATCCAGGATTGTTCATATCATTTAAAGCACAGTCGTACGGACTATAAACCTTAGTTATACGTGTGGCCAAAGGTCTGAGAATCTTACTAACTGCTTCTTTTTTCCTCATGCATCGTAAATAAAGCTAAGATTATGTAAGAGAATAAAATTATTATGGTAGAAAGAGAACTCCAAAAATAACCCCACCCCAGCCGCAGTATTTATTTTATGCTTTTGGTGGTAAATGAACAAACAGCACACCGTGAGTGTTACTGTCACAAATGGATCTTTACAATGTCAAGTCTACGGCCAGGTCGCTGCCAAAAATAATAAGGTATGCGTGCGTACAAAGTACAAATATCAGAAGTGAAACTTTGGCTCTCTCTCTCTCTCTCTCTCTCTCTCGTTCCGCGTTTCTCGTGTTACATTTCATCTGCAAAAAAATTACCCTTATACGCGCAAAGAACTTTGACTTCAAAATAAATATGGCGCGTAATGGAAAAATGTGACTTTTTTTTTTTTTTGTTGTGGCTCTGTTTATACTTAAGGCAATGTCAAAGTTAAGTTGCAGCTTCTTCTTCTTCTTCTTTTTATGTATTGGCAATCAGCTACTTATACGAGCCATTTTTGCCAGTGTCGAGTTATAATTATCTTCACGTTCTTAATCTCTTCAAGTTAGTCATTGTCTGTCAGTCAGTCGAATTGTCGCCATCAACACTGCTATGGTGACACTGTTAATGGTATGTTGTAGGAATTTTGATGGAAAACGAAAACGTTGTAAAGCACTTTTATATGATATTCACTATATCCCAGCTGTTCTGTCACATCATATTACATAAAACACCATAAAAATTATCTAATATAACACGTTAAAACACTAAGATATCGAATATAATACAAGAGCACAACATGACGTTTTAGATTCCCGCCAAAAGTCTTTTCAAATGTGACTTAGAAATGAAGATGACGCGTAAAAAAAAAAAAGGGCAGCACATTGCCACCAATCAGACGCCGATTTTCTGCGAGAGTGTGGTCCTACCACAATGATATGTTATAAGAGGCTAATCTTCGTGTCTTTACAGAGATGGTGCGTTCTACAATAGGGATTCTACTAGAAAGAAGTTTACTAAATTATAATTTGTAATTATTACTTAACACTTAATAAATACTTGATAATATTCTTATAAATCAATGGATTTGAGAACATTAGACGAATAGGAACTTCGAGACATAGACTAATGTGAACCGAGGAAGCAATATCTCTCTGTGACAGTTGATTTATCGCATTTCCGCTGTTAGCTTGACACTGGCGCATAGGGAACTTGTGTTTTAAGTAATCTGTGTGTTACATAACTACTACCGTATTTAGCTAAGTTTTATTTTGAAATAAATTCAATCTGTGAGCATTCGCATGGATGTTGAATTATTGTTTCTGTTTCATTTTTGGATTATTTCTTATGTCCAACATTTATTACGAATCAAGTTACAAAAGCATCTATGAACTTGATTCATTGTTACTGTTTTAGTATTAGTTTTAGTACCAAATTATTCAAAAATTATCTCTCTTACATTTAAATAATAATTAACATTTAAATGAATAATAACCACGCAGAATATTTTTTTAAATTAATTGTGTAAACATCGAAGTAGCTTTTAACGCTTTATAAAATATGGGTATGTAATACATGTCATCATCATCATTCTCCTACTCTTATCCCAATTACTTGGGGTCGATACAATATGTTCTCTTCTTTCATAGTACATATTGTAAAAGTTATTGGCAATAGTTTTGTGATCGGCCGCCTGTCACATGCCAACCCTCCTTGGGAATGTAATTGTTGACCAAACGGCATCAGATGGAGTTGGCCCAGGTCGTTATAAGGCACTTAGTCGTATTTTACGACATCCACAAGCAAATTAAGGGTTGATAGTATTCATAACCGCTACCATACAGCTCATTACACGTATGTACTGTAATTATATCTGAGCTGGTGCTTCCAAATATTAATCTGTCAATGATTCAACGCTAAGATGTGATCAGAGGTTTTTAGACGATTGCGACATGAGTAATTTCAAATTTCTTAGGTATTTTATCGAATTATTGAAACGAATACTGTAATAATTCATAATAAGGTATACTCATTATTTTATAAATTAATTAATATCATTATTATTAACCTACTACATATAGTATATGTGTGTGTATAAACACACGATCTTCTAGTTTTATTATTATTTAACCTTTTTTCGTCTAATGCTAGAGGTAGACCTCCCGCGTACATGTGAGGAGAAAATAAAGTGCCGTAGGTTTGACTATAACAGTGAGATGTTATTTTCTTCTCAGGAAAGAGCTTCTGGCGATTTTTATGGCTCCCATGAACAAGTAAGAGGTGGCGACAATTGTATTCTTATCCCGTCGCCACAAGGGATATTTTAGTTAGTATCGAACTAAATATTTTTCTAACAATAATAAAACATGATACTTTATTGAGATAATATGATATTTTAATAATAGGCCCATGAATTTAATCTTTAGTACTATAGAGTTAATAAAAAAACATAAAACATGACCTCATTGCTTCGTGCTAGAGTCGGGGCAATTGAAAATAGTATAAAAAATACATAACTGAGAACATATTTTTCATCAAGACTGAGGTCGGGCGGGCGTGAACGGACGGCGGGAATATTGCAATCACGAATCCCGGACGCCTGGCCGTTATTTTCATCGTTTTCACGAATAACTAACTGTAATTTTGTGACAGAAGTTTCGCATGGTTAGTACGAATCACCAAGTGCTACATTTAACAATAAAATGTCGCATAAAAACGCACGCACTAGTTATTTTAAATAGTAACATAAACCACAACATACTTCATTATTATTTTCTTTAGCAAGATTTATGGATAATATTATCCATATTATTATGATAACGCCTGTAAGCCAGGGTCCACAATGGTCACTATAAATGACACCGAGGTTTGACCCTCAGGCAGTACCGGGAAATGATTTTAATTGTCTTGTCTATACTCCCGAGGTGGTCCCATTGTCACCAAGTCATGATCTGATGATGGGAAGTCATGGAAATCGAGGGCAACCCTCAAATTTTATAGGCACATATTACGTGTCTCATATATTTTCAAAAGCTCTTCAAATATTTGCACCTAGCAGTGATAAACTCATTTAGGTGAGCTGATGATGGAAGGTACATCTCCTTAGCGGTTAGGAGTTGGAGGACTATTCTTCTAATATCATATGCACGCATAGACCTTTAACTGTATTCTTTCAAGTTAATCACGTAAGCTGATAATGTAAGGTACTACTCCGTAACGATTAGGAGTTAGGTAATTCTTTATGTTGCCTATATAGTAATCTTTGTTACGTAGGTAGAGAATAACATACCTAGCTGGAAGGATGGACCTTTTATGTCTAGTTTTAACAATTGCATCAAACCAAATTATTTACATCACTTGGATGTTGATAGTAGTCAGGGGTACTATCCCAGAAACCTCCACGCGGTGTACCCTGGGTGCGGGCGGCGGTCCCCAGTTCTTCTGTTGTACTGTCGTCCGTAGCGAATATCTGCGCGATTTCGCTCCTCACTCTACTACAGTCGTAGTAGAGGTTATAGGACGCGAAATATTGGGACGGGCTCAGTCACTCATTCATTTGAGGGCTGGGCAGGCACATGCCACCGCCCACACATCGTAAACCTGATATCTTGCTTCAAGACACGTTGTCTTGAGGCGTAGTATCAGGAGCGAGGGTCTTGGCTTAACCGCCCGGACCGCGAGGAAGACAACCTCTATAAAGAGTTCGAAGTAACATTCGGACTCGGAAATCACCCAGAATCTTAAGTTCTGGCGTGCGGCGAGAAGATGCATGGCAGATGGGTTGTTCTGTCGTTAGCACGCTCCAGCCAGGGCACCGGCTGACCCCCTGGTTGGTAAATGTAGGCTTGCCCGGGTATAGGGATCTCTGCCCGGGTCGACGAAATGTATCTCCCATTCTCGTGGGAATCTAATGGATACTGCAAATTTAAAAGAAAAAACCGACGGGAATCCTAGCGATTCTCACCCCAAGGCCCAGTCATGCCAACGCAAAACTGACCAAGACGACGCCTCGTCCTCAGGACTTGAGGCGTCCGCCGAGGGCCCGGCACAAACCGTGGAGGCCCAGAAGAAGAAGAGGAGGTCGCCTCGAAAGTCTCGGGGCAACGGCCTGAGCCACAAAAGGCGGCTGGAGGAGCGGCGAGCGCGCAGGGAGGCTGCCGCCGCTGAAGAGAAGAAGGACGGTAGACCCGCAGCAGAGCCGTCGACGGACGAGGGCGACAGCGATGTCGCAGAGCCGTCCGAAGACGAGGGCGGCGGATCTACCGTCAGAATGGACGAGGGCGGTGATATTCCCGCAGGGCCGTCCAAAAAGGACAGTGGGTCGGCTGGTGAAGGCCCCACTAGGTCGTCGGCGCGTCTAGCAGCAAAGACGCCGCCGGCGACCGCGACTAAGAAGGAGGAGGCCCTCCCCTCGCAGGTGCGAAAGCGCCCCCTGAGTAAGGGAGGCAGCTCGAGCGCCGAAACCGAGGGGAGCGTGGCCAACATGCCTCCACCCAAGATCCAGGCCTCCCGAAGAGGGCGAGGGACCTCGGTCATGGAAAGGGCGGCGGCGGTCGCTGTCCGCGCCGGCGAGGCCACGGATCTGCAGGCCGAAAATGTCCGCCTTAGAGGCGAGATGTCAGGCCTGCGGACCCGAAACCGGAACCTGGGTGACATGCTGGCGGAAATGCGTCGCGCAAACCGCCAGCTGTTGATAGACGTGGCCGACCTCAAGGCGCAGGTGGCGCTGTTCGTGTCACCCGCGCCAGCCGCGCTATCGGCCAGGGCCGGATACTCGGCGGCCGCTGCGGCGCCAAAGCCGCCTCGCGCTGCGGCGCCGACGACGTTGGGTGATGGCGTCAGCGTCACACCCGTCCCCGCGGCGAGGAAGACGCCTGCCGCCGCGAAGCGCGCGCCGCCGGCTGACGCTGGCGCGGTCACCGCGGTGAAACTCCCTGTTCCCGTGGTGAGGTTGACGCCTCTCCCCGCGGACCGCTTGCCGCCGGCTAGCGCCCCTGCGGCGCCAAAGCCGCCAGGCGCCGTAGAACGGGCCCCTAAGGAGGCTCAGCCGACCCCGTTTGAGGTGGGAGGCATATCGGACGAGGCCCTCGCCAAAATCATCGGCGCAGTGGGCAAGCTCGTCGATGCGCGCTTCGCCGTTCTGGAGGCGAGGTTGCCTCCAGAACCACGTGTCCGACCACCTCTCGCCGCGGACAAGCGGCCGCATGTGGCACCAGCCCCCGCCCCGCTGCCTTGTCAGGGTGGCCGCGTGGGGAGCTACGCCGCGGCCGCGGCCGGGCCTAAGCCCAAAGGCCCCGGCCCAGCTCCGAAGGGACCCGCCCTGAGGAGGAAGACGGCTCCGGCTCCTGCCGGACCGCTGAAGTCGCCCGCAACAACACCGCCGGCGACGACCAGCGAGGCCGCGACGAGGCCTTCCGCGTCTGGCACGACTGCCGTACCCGAACAGGGTTGGCAGGTAGCCGAACGCGACAGAAGGAGTCGCGGCCAAAGGAGGAGAGCGGAGGCCAAGCGCGCCGCTGAGGTCCCCGCTCCTCAGGCAGGAGCCGGACAGAAGAAGAGACCGCGCAAGGGGCTCAAGTCGCCGAAGACGGCCGCAGTGGTGATCACTGTGCTGCCCGAGGCGGCCGAGAAGGGCCTCAGCTACGAGGCCGTCTTGAGGAAGGCCCGGCGGGAGCTAGATGTCTCCGATATTGGAGGCGTCGAAGCCAGGACCCGCAAGGCCCGGACGGGGGCTCGAATTCTCGAGTTCCCAGGGGCCGAGGGCGCCAAGACGGCCGACAGCGTGGCCGAGAAGCTGAGAGGTTTGTTCGCCGTCAAGTGCGCCGAAATGCGCATTTCGGGTTTGGACGATTCAGTGACGGTGGAAGACATCCGGGAGGCTATTGCCTCGAAAACCGGGTGTCCCATAGACACCGTCCGGGTCGGTGCCATTCGTCCCGGTCCGGGTGGCGTAGGTGCTGCCTGGGCGCAGTGCCCGGTGGAGTCGGTCAGGCAACTGGCCGGCTCAGGCAGGCTCCTCGTGGGCTGGAGCTCGGCGCGGGTAACCGTGCTTGAGCACCGGCCTGCGAGGTGCTACAAGTGCATGGCGGTCGGACACACTCGACCGACGTGCACTAATTGCTTCGACTGCGGCGGATTGTGTTTCCGCTGCGGTCAGACCGGGCACGTGGCGGCATCTTGCGCCGCCCCGCCCCACTGCCCCGCGTGTGCGGCGGGCAATAAGCCCGCCAAGCACCGCATGGGTTCTGGGGCGTGCAAACCTCCAGCTTCGGCCCCAAAGGCGCGGGGCGGCCCTACGACCACGGCCGCCCCCGCTCCTAGCGCGGTCCGATCGCCCGCTGGCGAGGAGGTCATGGACACAACCCGATAATGGGTACACCAGCCATGCACCTCCTCCTGCAGGCCAACACCAACCACTCCGCCGGAGCGCAGGATCTCCTCCTGCAATCCATGGCGGAGTGGTCGATTGGTGCAGCCGTAGTCGCGGAACCGTACGCCGTGCCTGATCGCCCCAATTGGGTGGTCAGTCGAAACGGTACCGCGGCAATCGTCGTCTCAACGCAGCGGCACTTCCCGTCCTTGTCCCTTTTGGATAGGGGCGAGGAATTTGTCGCGGCGGAGTGGGGAGGGGTCACGCTCTACAGCGTATACCTCTCCCCCACTAGGAGGATGGACGATTTCGGGGCCTCACTCACCACCTTGGAGGCCTCGATACGACGACTGGCACCGGGCCTCGTCCTGGTTCTGGGGGACTTTAACGCCAAATCCACGGCGTGGGGGTCCCCTACGACGGACGACCGCGGGCGGGCGGTCAACGAGTGGGCGGCTTCACTGGGCCTCTGTGTTCTGAACAGAGGCTCGGTGAACACGTGTGTGCGGCGGCAGGGCGGGTCGATAGTGGACTTGTCGTTCGCTAGCCCCGCTGTCGCGCCACGGGTGAGGAACTGGAGTGTCCTGGAGGAGGCGGAGACCCTGTCGGACCACCGGTACATCCGGATGGAGGTCTCCCCCCGGGAACCCGGTAGGGGTCACAGGGCGGACGGAGCTCCCGCGTTTCCGCGGTGGGCTGTGGGTCGTCTTGACAGGGATCTACTGGCGGAGGCGGCCATTGTCAACACGTGGCTGTCCTCACCACCCCCAGCGGACGGAGTGGACGCTGAGGCTGTCCGCATTCGCAGTGCGTTAACGCAGATCTGCGATGCGGCCATGCCCAGAGTGCGGCGGCGTCCGCCTCCGGGGCAGGGGGTCTACTGGTGGTCCCCAAGACTGGCGGACCTTCGTGCGGCGTGTATCAGTGCCCGAAGGTCCTACACCCGCAGCCGGCGGCGTCACCGCGACGTCGAGCGGGAGGGCCAGCTGTACGAGGCGTACCGCAGTGCGCGGACTGCCTTTCGGCTGGCCATCCGTGCCGCCAAGGGCGCGAGTTGGCAGGAGATGCTGGACGGTCTCGACCGTGACCCCTGGGGTCGCCCATATCGCGCGGCGCTGAACAAGCTTCGCGCGCGGGCCCCCCCCCCTCACCGAGACCCTCCAGCCCGACTTCCTTCGTAGGGTGGTCGAGGAGCTGTTTCCACGGCAGTCGGAACACACGCCCCCGGTCATGGCTCCGCCAGATCAGGACCGGGAGGCCGACGACGACGAGAGTGTTCCGCCCGTGACGGAGTCGGAAGTGGGGGCGGCCGTGGCGAAGATTCGTTCCGCCACCACGGCCCCCGGCCCGGACGGAATTCCAGTCCGGGTGCTGACGTCGCTCCTCGAGCACTTCGAGCCTCGCCTCAGGCAGCTGTTCAACGCCTGTCTGACGTCTGGACGGTTCCCTGAGTGCTGGAAGGAAGGGAGGTTGGTTCTCCTGCCAAAGCCGGGACGGTCCCCGGATTTGCCGTCGGCCTACAGGCCCATCGTGCTCCTCGACGATGTGGGTAAGCTGCTGGAGCGTGTGCTCGCTGCCCGCATCGTCCGACACCTGGAGGAGGTGGGGCCCGATCTGTCGGACGCTCAGTATGGGTTTCGGAGGGGGCGTTCGACCATCGGGGCCCTATTACGCCTGAGGCAGGCGGCCGCGGAGGCCGTCGCCGGGAAGGGAGTGCTGTTGGCGGTGTCGTTGGACATCGCCAACGCATTCAATAGTCTGCCATTCGGCTGCATCAGGGAGGCGCTCCGGTTCCATGGAGTGCCCCTGTACCTCAGGCGGCTGGTGGCAGACTATTTGGAGGGCCGCAGTATCCTCTGCGCGGGTCCCGCAGGGGACATTGTGCGGACGCCCATGTCGTGCGGCGTTCCACAGGGGTCGGTTCTGGGGCCGACTCTGTGGGACATCGGGTACGACTGGGCGTTGAGAGGGAGTCTCCCCCCCGGGCTGAGCTTGGTGTGCTACGCTGACGACACGCTCGTCACAGCCCGGGGCAGGACACTCGAAGAGGCGGCGAGCCTGGCCACTCTCGGCACCGAGGAGATGGTCAGGCGGATCGAGGCGCTGGGGCTCAGGGTGGCCCTAAACAAGATGGAGGCCCTACTCTTCCATGGGCCCCGTGTGAGGCTGCCCATCGGCGCCTCGATAGTGGTAAACTCCATCCACATCAGCATCCAGGCCCATATGAGGTACTTGGGTCTGGTGCTCGACGGGCGATGGTGGTTCCGGGAGCATTTCCGACAGATTGCTCCCCGGCTTGTCGGCGCGGCGTCCGCCCTTTCTCGTCTCATGCCGAATGTGGGCGGACCCAGTTTTGAGGCCCGACGGCTGTATGCGGGGGTCATCCGCTCGATGGCCATGTACGGCGCACCCGTGTGGGCGAGGGCTCTGAACGCCCAGCTCAGGGCGGTTCTGTGGAGGCCACAGAGAGCCATGGCGGTCAGAGCCATTCGCGGGTACCGCACGGTGTCGACAGAGGCGGCGTGCCTGTTGGCCGGGACACCCCCGTGGGACCTAGAGGCGGAGATGCTCTCCGACCTCTACCGGCGGGTTATCACAGCGCGCGAGGAAGGTGGCTCCCCATCGTTGAGCGAGATAGCCACCTGGCGCGTGGATGCCCGCCGAGACGTCATCGCCCGTTGGGCTACGCGGCTGGAGAGGCCTAGGCACGGTGTGGAGACCGTTGAGGCCCTCCGGCCCGTATTGATAGAGTGGATGGAGCGGCGGCACGGAGTCCTCACCTTTCGGCTGGTGCAGGTATTGACGGGGCACGGGTGTTTCGGGTTGTACCTGCACAGGGTCGTGTATAGGGAGTGGACTCCGGCCTGCCACCACTGCAGGAGTGACGAGGACACGGCGCAACACACGCTGGAGGTGTGTCCGGGATGGGAGCGGCAGCGCCGTGACCTCGTCGCTGTCATCGGTGCCGACCTGACGCTGCCGGCCGTCGCGAGAGCGATGGTCGACAGCATCAGGAACTGGGACGCGGTCGCCGCCTTCTGCGAGGCTGTCATCTCGCAGAAGGAAGCGGCGGAACGGGCAAGGGAGGATTCCCGCGCCCCGGGCCGCCGCCAGCGGCCGGGGCGGCGCAGGCGCGAATACCTGCGCCTGATGCCGCCCTAACCGAGGCTTCGGGTGATCGGACCGGGGAATTGTCCGGTCACCCGACGTGAGGCCACCGCGTGAGGGCGACGCCCCGACGGCGAAATCTGTCGGGGCGTCGACGAGAGGAACCCGCGAGGGTGAACCGCCGGGCGGGCCACCGAAGTTAAAAATCGGGTCCCGGTGACCCGCTCGCACGGCGAAGAGAGAGGAGTTTTTACGGTGGGTCTATGGGGTCACGCGCCGCCTTTTCCGTCACCCCGGACCGATTTGGCGGGGCGAGACTAATCCATAGTCCACCAAAAAAAAAAAAAAAAAAAAATGTTGATAGTATCTCATACCTAAGTTGCTGCCTCACGTGACGCATCGGTAGCACATATGGTGTATACGCGAATTTATTGAAACAGTGAAATTTAAATCATTGGCAACGAGATACATTTTTTCATACATGCATTTCGTTTCCATTTTTTCGAAATACGTTCTTTCTTTTTTTTATTTTGATTCCCTACTTCTATTCTTCTTCGTGCCATGTGCATTTTAGTCGATCTACTCATAGTGCTATATTTAAAAAATAATTTAATTTATATGAACTAGTTAAAATTATTACTTAACTACGTTTATTTAGACTAAAAATTCAAAAATAATTAAACTTTTTAAAAACTGTAAACCAACTTCAAAATAAGATCAGCCAAAAACCATACTTACTTAAAACACTAAAAACCGAAAAATAAGATGAACTATTTAATTCTTATCTAATTCTAATTATGTATTAATTTTTATAAAATATAATTACAATGTATGCTAGAAATCCACTAACACGATTTGAAGTCGGTGCCAAGCTTAAATTAACAAAAAACAATAAGCTTAATGATATACAGAGTGAAAAATTAATAAAATCAAATTATTAAAGGAAAAGAATTAAAAGATGTATTCAGAACACTATAACGCCACAAATTTAATACCATTTGACACAAACGTCTACGACGTCTGCCCGTATGGATTAAATCGCTTAACCGCTTACGCGTTCAGATCACTTAAGTCACAAGCGCGGCGTGGTTTGAATGCGATATAGTATACCTATTTGGCTTAGCATCGACTTTAAATCGTGTTAGTGGATTTCTAGCATACATTGTAATTATATTTTATAAAAATTAATACATAATTAGAATTAGATAAGAATTAAATAGTTCATCTTATTACTACAATACAACACGAAAAAAAAGAAAATTAATTGATTTTTTTACAGCCTTATTTCTGTTAATGGTTTTATACAATTGTATTAGATTTATATTATATATCAATTAAGACAGAATTCATTCATATTTAAGTAAATCATATACGTCACAGTGTTGTTGGGGCTCGAGCCTCCAACTTAATAAGAGGAAAATTTTCTCTACTGTAGTAAGCAAGTCAGATAAGTTGGAATAAAGTTATATTTCGTGTTCTCCTTCTCTTGCATAGACATTATAATTACGCATACTTTTTTTCTTTTTGGCAGCGTGCTACGATACATTACAACCCGCTAATCCGCGCAATAGGAGAGGCAGCGCACGACCCCGTAGACCCGCCTTACAGTGTACCTCTCTACACCCCGGTCGTTTACTTCGGTGGCCCACCCAGCGGTCTACCTTCGCGAGTATACTTACCCCTCAGTTGCCTTTTACGACATCCACGGACAAGACAGGTATTATTACTCAATCACTACATAGAGAGATGAAATATACAATGAAAATACAATATTAGCTTTTTAAAGTTAGTAAAACTGGTAATTCAATTTGAATAGGATGTATCTCGTGTATGTTCATATAATATAACTTATAATTTATGTTAACTTTTAAGTGCTGTTATTTTGCTTATAATCGTTAAAGTTTAGTCCATTTACTAACTTGAGTATTTGAGACATAATTATACACTCACAATCCATGTGGTGACGGAGTAAGGATACAATTCACTACCTCTTATCTTAGCTGACCGTAAAAAATGGCTAAGGGATATGAAACGCATATAAAATGAGAAAGAAAAGTATTAATTACCATAGCTGTACTTTTCTTAAAGTAACAACTGTGCTTTTTTATCCAGATGCATTGTACCACCTCGGGAATCCTTCTATCTTTATTAAACATTTATTATTTTATATGATTACTGGCAGGCACTCTTTGGTCAACTAATGTGATTGCAGCCGTTGTGACTACACGACTCAGTATATGATTGAAGTTTATCATTATCCTACCTGACCACATTAGCTAAGCCTATAACAATGTGTAAACATTGTCGGGTAGATGGCATACCGTCACCTTAAGACGTAAATATGATGCGAAGCGAAATTTGCATGTCCTACAATGAGTCACTGTGGTGTAGTGGCAGCACGATTGGGCCGGAATCCCAATAGGCGCGGGTTCGAATCCCGCTTGTGACATCATTTTTCGCTTCGCAATCGGGTTTTATAAATATGGTTACCTTTTTCAGCTACATCATAAATTCGCTGAAGAGAGTCATCATGCTAATCAGAACTACGGTGTAGACAGGAGTACGCAAACTTGATAATACTTTTTTAATATACGTTCATAAAAAAAGTTATGTAAAAAAAATAATACAAATATACATATATTGAGTTGATTGGAATAATAATATATTTTAAATGTACTAGCGATCAATACTTATTGATTACCAAAGTATAGGGTTTGTTATTCATGAGCTAGCTATTGGTTTAAATATTTAAATAGCGAATGTTAATTTGTGTTACTATCTTTACTTACCTTACTTACTACCCTTCCATTTTTTATAAACAATACCAAAACAATGAAATTTTATAAACAATGGAAGGACCTACAGGTACCGGGGGAGACCGAGACTAACCTACCTAGACCAGATTGGTCACGTACTGAAGGAAAGTTGAGTCAAGAGTCTCCGAAACCGGCGAGCGTGTATGAAGAGAATTATGAATGTTGAGGAAGCGAGTGAAGTATGCAAGGATAGAGTTCTCTGGCACTCTGTACTCTCTGCCTACCCTGCAAGGGATATGGCGTGATGATATGTATGTATGTATGAACAATATTATTATATAAATTGAATAGTAAATATATTAACTTAAATAATGTAGTTAAGTGTATTTTTTTTATTTATAAGTTTAACAGAGTAATAACACAACGTCATGCTCCATGCAATTGTTATGCTACACAATAAGAGGTGAAGCTATTGTATTTTACCGAAGAAAATTCAAGCCTGAGATTGTACTTGAGAGCTTGTTATGACAAATCTGTATGAAATAGGAAAGAATTTTTTTTTTGAAATTAAAGGTTTTATTGAAAAGGAAAATAACAATGGTTATTATTTATATATATATATATATATATTAAACTTTGAGGAAACTTAAGAGAATCTTCTCATTCAAAATACCTCAGTGTCTGAAAACGGAGGTATATGACCAATGTATGTTACCAGTGATGACTTATGACACGGAAACATGGTACCTAACTCTAAGCCTCATAACCCAGCTCAATATCGATCAACGTGCTATGAAGCAGGTTATTCTCGGTATTTCTCTGGGAGATAGAATCCGTAATACGAAAATCCGCATAAGAACGGCTGTAACCAACATAGCATGAAGAATTATTACATTGAAGTGATAATGGATAGATCACATCGCTTTACGAACCGATAACCGTTGGAGAAAAAGGTTCCCGAATGTCAACCGCGTGGTTGGTGGATCAACGACCTGGTGAAAGTTCCAGGGAGTCGTTGGATGCGGGCGGGACAAGACCGCAATTGGTGAAATATGAGGGAGGCCTACGTCCAGCAGTGGATGATTAAAGGCTGAATGATGATGATGATGAAGATAATGTATTAAAATCTGAAAGTAAATGAAGTGTGTCTCATATACCAGTGATTACAATAGTATCCTCATCAGACGAATGAACCGAACAAAAAAAGAAATATGATGTACGTAAAATTTCTATCAATACTCAACAGCTCATATCAATTTATATTTAGATTTACTCAAACCCACACTACGACACTCTTTTTTATTTTTTAACCTGATCAATGCATCAGATTGAAGATGAGTAATCATTGTATATAGGACTTAAATAATTATATTTTAACTTTTAAAACATTATCAGGCTGTAGTCTGGACATACCTCGCCCATTCCGCCCGGGGTGACAGAAGGGTGGGGTGCGGCCCCATAGCCCACCGTGTTTTCTCCCCATCCCCTTTGGATGGACCATTGAATAGCTTCTCTGATATCCTTCCGTAGAAGAATGGATGTAACCGATATAGTCCAAAGAATAAATAGGTTAAAATGGTCAAAAAAGCTTGGCCATGGTCGGCTCACATCACGCGTCGAACCGACAATCGTTGCGGAAGGAATGACATTTCAAAAGCCTGAGTGGCATTCTCGTGGGAAAGCCTATATGTATCTAACAGTGAACATCTACGGGCTGATAGATGAAGTCACGTTTGGTGAATTAAAAATTTTAAATAACAAATATCCCATCTTATTAAGGTAATCTAAGGAGCAGTTTTTTTTTTTTTTACCTTGCCGCCGGCGACTGGGTCGGTGTAGGCGCGATTACCTGCGCCTTATGCTGCCTTAGCCGAGGCCGTGGGTGACGGGAACGGGGAATTAGTCCGTCACCCGCCGAGGTGATGATCGCGAGGAAAAGACCGACGTCAGCGGAGGGGATGTCGCCTCAGAAGAGAGTACCCCTCAGGGGGTATTCCGTCGGGAATCAGAAGTGGGGGCAGCTGTGGTGAAAATTCGTTCCGCCACCACGGGCCCCGGCCCGAACGGAATACCAGTCCGGGTGTTGACGTTGCTCCTCGAGCACCTCGAACCTCGCCTCAGGCGACTGTACAACGCCTGTCTGACGTCTGGACAGTTCCCTGAGTGCTAGAAGGAAGGAAGGTTGGTTCTCCTGCCAAAGCCGGGACGACCCCCGGATTCGCCGTCGGCCTACAGGCCCATTGTCCTTCTCGACGATGTGGGTAAGCTGTTGGAGCGTGTCCTCGCTGCCCGCATCGTCCGACATCTAGAATTGGTGGGGCCCGATCTGTCGGACGCTCAACTCGGCTTTCGAAGGGGGCGTCCGACCATCGGGGTCCTGCTACGCCTGAGGCAGACGGCCGCGGAGGCTGTCACCGGCAGAGGAGTGCTGTTGGTGGTGTCGTTGGACATCGCCAACGCATTCAATAGTCTGCCATTCAGCTGCATCAGGGAGGCGCTCCGATTCCATGGAATGCCCTTGTACCTGAGGCAACTGGTGGCAGACTATTTGGTGGGGCGCATTGTTCTCTGCGCGAGTCCCGCAGGGGACATTGTGCGGACACCCATGTCGTGCGGTGTTCCGCAGGGGTCGGTATTGGGGCGGACTCTGTGGGACATCGGTCACGACTGGGCTTTGAGAAGGAGTCTTCTCCCCCCCGGACTGAGCGTGATATGCTATGCTGACGACACGCTCATCACAGCCCGGGGCAGGACACTCGAAGAGGCGGTGAACCTGGCCACTCTCGGCACCGAGGAGATGGTCAGGCGAATCGAGGCGCTGGGGCTCAGGGTGGCCCTAAATAAGACGGAGGCCCTTCTATTCCATGGGCCCCGCGTAAGGCTGCCTACCGGCGCCTCGTTAGTCGTCAACTCCATCCACATCAGTACCCAGGCCCATATGAAGTATTTGGGTCTGGTGCTCGACGGGCGTTGGTGGTTCCGGAAGCATTTCCGCAGGATTGCTCACCGGCTGGTCGGCGCGGCGTCCGCCCTATCGCGGCTCATGCCGAACGTGGGCGGACCCAGTTTCGAGAGCCGACGGCTGTATGCGGGGGGTGATCCGCTCAATGGCCATGTACGGCGCACCCGTGTAGGCGAGGGCTCTGAACGCCCAGCTCAGGGCGGTTCTGTGGAGGCCACAGAGAGCCATGGCGGTCAGAGCCATTCGCGGGTACCGATTGGCCGGGACACCCCCGTGGGTCCTAGAGGCGGAGATGCTCTCCGACCTCTACCGGCGGGTTACCTCAGTGCGCGACGAGGGTGGCTCCCCATCGTCTGACGAGATAGCCACCTGGCGCGAGGACGCCCGCCGAGATGTCATCGCCCGTTGGGCTACGCGGCTGGAGAGGCCTAGACACGGTGTTGTTACCGTCGAGGCCCTTCGGCCCGTACTGATGGAGTGGATGGAGCGGCGGCACGGAGTGCTCTCCTTCCAGTTGGTACAGATGTTGTCGGGGCACGGTTGCTTCGGCAAGTACCTGCACACGGTCGTGCGGAGGGAGTGGACTCCGTCCTGCTACCATTGCAGTAGCGACGAGGACACGGCGCAACATACGCTTGAGGTATGTTCGGGCTGGGACGGTCAGCGCCGTGACCTCGTCGCTGTCATCGGTGCCGACCTGACGCTGCCAGGTGTCGTGAAAGCGATGGTCGACAGCGTCAGGAATTGGGACGTGGTCGCCGCCTTCTGCGAGGCTGTCATCTCGCAGAAGGAGGTGGCGGAACGAGTCCGGGAGGATTCCCGTGACCCGGGCCGCCGCCAGCGGCCGGGGCGGTGCAGGCGCGAATATCCGCGCCTGATGCCGCCCTAACCGAGGCTTCGGGTGATCGGACCGGGGAATTGTCCGGTCACCCGACGTGAGGCCACCGCGTGAGGGCGACGCCCCGACGGCGAAAGCTGTCGGGGCATCGACGAGAGAGGAACCCGCAAGTGTATACCGCCGGGCGGGCCACCGAAGACAAAGATCGGGTACCGGTGGTCCGCTCATACGGCGAGGAGAGGTGCTTGCAGGGTGGGTACATGGGGTTGCGCGCCGCCTCTTTTGTCACCCCGGATCGATTTGTCGGGATGCGACCACATCCATGGTCCACCCTGCAAAGAAAAAAATAAAAAAAGGGGATATTCCGTCGGGCCGGTCACTGACGACAAGTTCACGCTGCTCTGGTGGCCGGTCGTGTGCGTGCTTACGCCCCTCTGTCGCCCCAGACGGAGTGGTGCGAGGAGCGCGACGAAAAAACTTGTTTTTTTTTTATGTATACTTTATTCTAACAATAAAGCCTTTTCATTTGATAAACAAATTAACAAAATCACCAACATAGGACGAGTAAGGTAGCACGTTTATTTGTATTTTCTTTAGGCTAAATTAGTTTTATACGGGTTCCCATATTTCGGATTTTGGTTCGTAAAGATATCCTAAATACTACATCGTGAGGTATTAAGGGACCAGCTTTCTTATGAGATGAATATCTAAAGACAAAGTTAAAGTAGTAAAGAAAAAGTTTCGAAGGTTGATCATAGTTTATTAGAAGTTGCGGCATTTCAAAGAAAATAATTCTCTCTAATTCTTGAATTATATCTATAGTTATATAAACTGGATAGATAGCGTAGTGGTTATAGATGCATCCAAAGTTTCAGGTGGTACAGATACAATCTCATATTTACATTTTGCGTTATAGTACATTACTGCACCGGCCAGCAAAAGAGGCATTGATGGACGAACGTATAAACATACGTAAGTCCATCAATTCCTAGTTGTGGCCAAGGCTTGTATAGTGCTTTTCTCAAATAATGCGCGGCAATTAAAACTAAGTAGTATTAAGTAGAACCGTATACATGACGAACAACGAACAACATTTTTCACGTGCTAAAGGGTTCATATGTTTTTTTATTTCATTTTCAAACAGATTTCTTTTTCAAGCCAGTTCGAAATTTAAATAAAACTCTGATAAGTTGCCTATTTGGTTACTAGAATTTGAAATAACTAATCGTTCGGAGTTTTTGGCGGGAATCTAAAACATCATGTGGTGCTCTTGTATTATATTCGATATCTTAGTCTTTTAACGTGTTATATTAGATAATTTTGATGGCATTTTATGTAATGTGATGTGACGGAACTGCTGAGATGTAGTGAATATCATATAAAAGTGCTTTACAACGTTTTCGTTTTTCATCAAAATTCTCACAAGATACCATTAACAGTGTGGCCATAGCACTGTTGATGGCGACAATTTGACTTACTGACGGACATGACTAATCTGAAGACACTAAAACTTGAAGATAATTATAAATCGACACTGGCAACAATGGCTCATATAAGTAGCTGATTGCCAATACATAAAAATAAGAAGAAGAACTAATCGTTCCATTTTTAAAATACACGATAGATATGAACTTACATATATATTTATTTGGCCGCTAAAACACGACAGATATGGATTTTCATACATTTTTTGCCGGCCGCTGCTTGCATGTATTTGGTCAGTACAGTAATTTTGATTTATCTCGAAGAAGGTTGTCAAAATAATGCTCAAATTTGCAAGCATGTTTTAGAAAAATAATTTTTTGTTCTTAATGTGAGTAGAATTTCTTTCCATTCATTAAATATTTGTGAATTCCCGCGCAAAGATGATTTCCAGAGTATAGTCTTAAAAAAATATAAAAAAAACAGAGATAGAAAGAGAAAAACGAGAGAAAAATATAAGTTTTGTAGCTGTCCGTGTGGTGACGGAGTACAAATACAATTCAACACCCCCTATCTTACCCATGGGCGATCATAAGAGACAGCTAAGAGATATAAAACGCAAATAACATCTATGCAAGAGAAGGAAAATTCGAAACAAAACCCTATACCAACACGTCTAATCAGCGTGGTAAAGTATGTCAATTTTTCTCCCATTATGGAAAACGCTTAAGCCCAACAGTGGGACAAATATGAGCTGAGGTAATGAAGCTTTGTAATACGTATATATTTACACTTTAAGTACTTCATTTTAAACTAAATAATATGGTTTGCAAAGACACAATTTACGGTCAACCACATTATAGGTTTTCGCGGTGTAGATTGTAACATTTGAATATGTTCGGATATCTAATATTATTCCATTAATACAAATTATGCCTATTAAATTAACAGTACGTTAGAATATGGGCAAAGCTGACAGTACTGTCAAATCCCTTTTGAAATAGACTTCTATTATAATTGAATTCTACATAGTTTTATTGTTTATTATGTTAACGTCATTCTCCTACTCTTATCTCAATTACTTGGGGTCGATACAATATGTACTCTTACTTTATATAACAGTATATATTGTAAAAGTTATTAGTTTTATAATCGGCCGCCTGTCAGACGCCAACTCTTCTTAGGAATGTAATTGTTGACCAAACGGCATCAGATGTAGTTGTCCCAGGTCATCATAAAGCTCTTAGTTGTCTTTTACGACATCCATGAGCAAAGTAAGGTTTGATAGTATTCGTAACCGCTACCACACAGCTATTATGTTAAAATTTAAATTATTTTAAAGTGTAACATTTCGGTACTAACGGTGTATTTTCTTAGTTTCACGTAATAAAGAACGATCTTATTGTCGCTTATTAGACATCCCCATATCTCCTTCAAACTTAAATACTGCTGAATACTGCTGAGAAATTCCTAAGAAATCTTCAAATAAATCCGACAAGCCTTTTTTGATATACGTAGGATTTAAACCCCAAAAGAGCCCGTTATTATATAGCATATTTACGCTACTGAGTAGTGAGAAGTAATAAATATTTTATGAATACCCATATCATTGGTCTGCTTATCAACGTCTACTGTTCGATATAAGCCTATTCGAGGGGGGATTATTTCACAATATCCTTGGGCAGGCGTGTTAGCGATTGCAGTTAATATTCCAAGTATCTCAGAAAATTTCTGCTCATGGTGATATAGTCCATTTTTATAATTTTCGCGGGAAAGTGCACTGTTTGATTGGTGTATTGGTTAATATATCTACCGTGCCAAGTTTCATTCTCTCTATTTCCATGTGGATGTGAATTTGTATATCTTGGATGAGGATTTAGCCGAGATGGAAGGTACACCACTGATATAGAGCGAAGAGTGAATGCGGGAAATAGAGTGAACGGAGCGTTGGGGCAACTTCTCGACAGCCACCACCTCAGCCAGAAGGCACGTGTAGCAATACATAACGCAGTGCTTGTCCCAACATTACTGTATGGAAGCGAGAGTTGGGTATGCAGAAAAGAGTATGAAAGTAAAATTAATGCGGTCGAAATGCGATCTCTTCGGAAAATCTGTGAAGTTAGGCTGACCGACCGCATTCGCAACGACGACGTAAGAGAGCGAGTAGGTAAGAAAGAGAGTATTGGTGTAAAGATGCGAAAGGGAATGCTCCGATGGTTCGGACATGTGGAAAGAATGCCGAACGAACGTCTGGTTAAGAAGATATACAATGCGAAAGTGGAAGGATGTAGGTACCGAAGGAGACCGAGACTAACCTACCTAGACCAGATCGGTCATGTACTGAAGGAAGGTGGAGTCAAGAGTCTCCGAAACCGGCGAGCATGTATGAAGAGAATTATGAATGTTGAGGAAGCGAGTGAAGTATGCAGAGATAGAGTTCTCTGGCACTCTGTTCTCTCTGCCTACCCTGCAAGGGATATGGCGTGATGATATGTATGTATGTATGTATTTCCATGTAGGACAGCATTTTGAGCGATCTAGTAATTATTTTTCTTAATTTAGGTGTAATTTGTGTCGTTAATTGTAGTTTTGTAAAGCAATACAAAAAATATTTGCTTAATGCAAGCTATTTTTTGCCAAAAACAAATAAAAAAGTTTCATCATCATCATCATCTCAGCTCACACATGTCCCACTGTTGGGCTCGAGCCCCCTCCACAATGGGAGGGAAACCGATCTACTATACCACACTGGTCAGACGTGTTGGTATAGGGTTTTGTTTCGAGTTTTCCTTCCCCTTACAAGGTTTAGTATTAGTAATATATGTATCTCTCAACTTATCACTATATAAGCATTTGAATCACGCTTGATGATATTTATAGATATTACACTTGATAACGTCATAACGGATAAATTATAAAAAATGCGTCGTCATATTCATTAATTATGTTGATTATTCCAAAATATATTTTATCATTACTATTATATACATTTTTCTAATGATGGGTATATGTGGTTAACTTTATTCTTCGATAAGCTGCTGCGCGATAAAGTAATCCCCAATGAATGGTGCAATAGTACGCTAGTGCCCATTTCTAAAAATAAAGGGGATGTTCAGGACTGCGGTAGTTATTGAGGAATAAAGCTTATGTCACACAGTATGAAATTGTGGGAAAAAGTGATTGAGAAACGATTGCGATAAGAAAGTGGGCTCACCCAAAACCAGTCCGGATTTATGTCGGGCCGCGGGGCAACGTATGCCATGTTTGCACTGCGCCAACTGTGCGAAAAATATCGTGGTGCACATAAAAACTTACGCATGATATTCGTTGACCTCGAGAAGGCATATGACAGAATACCGAGAACAGTTTTGTGGTGGATACTGAAAGAGAAAGGTGTGCCTGTGAAGTATGTTAGGTTGATCTGTGCCATGTACCGACAATCTAGGTCGTACGTGAAATCAGCGGCTGGAGACTCTGACGAGTTCAGTGTCGAAGTAGGTCTGCACCAAGGGTCGGCGTTAAGTCCTTACCTCTTCCTGTTGATAATGGAAGCATTAACATCGGAGATACAGGAAGAGGCACTCTGGTGCATGCTATTCGCTGATGACATTGTTCTCGTCGGGAAAGAGGGCCTTGAGGTACAGAGCATGCTGGAGAAGTGGCGCTGTAAATTGGAGAATGTAGGCTTGAAAATCAGCAGACCAAAAACAGAATACATGTTCTGCGACTTCGGCGGTCTCTCCAATTTTACACCCATAACTCTAGATGGAGTAGCTATACCAGTATGCTCGAACTTTCGATACCGCGGTTCTCTTGTCCAAAGCGATGGCGACCTGGATCGTGCGGTGAAGCACAGAGTTGATGTGGGATGGATGAAATGGTCACGGGTACAACATGCGACCCCAAAGTACCCCTTAAATTAAAGGGCCAAATATATAAAAGCCTAATAAGGCTGCTATACTGTATGGATCAGCATGTTGAGCGACAAAAGCGACGGATGAGAGATAACTGCATGTAGCGGAGATGCGAATGTTGAGATGGATGGGTTGTGTAACAAGAATGGATAAAATAAGGAATGAACAAATAAGAGGCAGTTTGAAAGTTGCGCCAGTGACGGAAAAAATAAGGAGTGAAAGATTGACATGGTATGGACATGTGATGAGACGGGATGAAAGTAATGTTGTGAGGAAAGCTTTAAGTATGAATGTTGAAGGCTTAAGGGGTAAGGGAAGACCGAAGAAAAGATGGATGAACTGCTTGAAACATGACATGGATAGACAAGGAGTGACCACAGAGATGACGTCTGATAGAGTTGTATGGAAGGAGAAGACATATTGCGTCGACCCCAAATAAATTGGGATAAGAGCAGGTTGATGATGACATTTTTCTAATGATGTTATGTATCACCATATATTAATCGAATCGATTGCCAAACGTATTACGCATAATACAGCTTCTAACAAAATCACATTGAGTTTATATACAAGGTAGGTAGCGGCTACGAATACTACCAACCCTTACTTTGCTCGTGGATGTCGTAAAAGACGACTACATTCCCAAGGAGGGTTGACGTCTGGCAGGCGGCCGGTCATAAAACTATTGCCAATAACTTTTACAATATGTACTATGAAAGAACAGTACATATTGTATCGATCCTTAGTAATTGGGGTAAGAGTAGGAGATTGATGATGATGATGAGCTTGTATACTTTCACTGACAACAATTTAGAAATATAACTATTTTTTATAATACTTATTTGAATACCTGGAATGAAAAAAATGTAAGAATTTCATTATTTTATATCATTACATTATTCACTATTCCCTTTCTTGTCCATGGGTATCGTGAAATAAGACTATAATATATTATGCGTATAATATCTATATAAGAAAAGGAACACACTAAATAAAACTCTATTCTTATCCGCCTGACAAGCGTAGTATAATAGATAAAATTCTCTCCTATTATAGAGGAGGCTCTCGCCCAGCAATGGGACATGTTTATACATGTTGTCGTGATGATGATGACATAATTATTTTTTTTAGTTTCTCGACGCTCTGATTATTAAACCTACGTACCTAAATCGCATACAAAACTTTACATGTATTCATTATACACAATTGTGTTCTTTTTAATCTATACCGAGATAAGTAAATGGATTAGTATAGGATTTCACTTAGAATTATTTTTCCCTTTTTCTCTTAGTATATACGTTCGCTTAGTTATTGGAAAATAATAGCTCTTCTATAGCAACGCGTTATACTCTTAGTTTATTTCTGTTCTTCTTCTTGTAGCTCATGTAAGTCTCACATTTATCTCACGATTTCCTTCTTAATAATTTCCAAATTGCCTTCTATGTTGTCATGTTACCGGCTTAAGTCCGTAGTCTTTTAAAATCAACAGGAATAAAGGAACATTCAGTGATGTATTCTTATTTCCTTATCACGCGTGTGACTAGCCTATAAATCCCCTTTTCTATTTGAATGGTAATAAACGCCCTTGCCCGTGAAATTACATCGTTCAATCATTGTAATATTTACAAAGTTTATCACGATCATAGCTAATGGGCCGATATAGTATTATTGTTAAGCTTATCAAGATATGGATTACTGAAACTGTTATATTTACGTGCTATTCACAAATATTAACTTAGTTTTTGAACAGTTTTAGAAGTGTGTTCTTGATTCCATTGTAAAAGGAATGCAGTTGGCACGTGGATCCTCTAAAATATCTCATGGGTTTACATCTATTTTAAGGTAATTATTTTTTTATCCTTTTTCTATCTTATACATTCATTTTATTTAAGTAAATAGTGGTTAACACGCTTATAACGCAATTATTGCAAGCTATCATCTACTTTGAAGACTTTATTTTCCATCCATCCGTCGTATCGGATATGACTATTGCTAGAGGAGACCTTCAAAAGGATATAATATCATAATCGCCATGCTTAGCAGACAAATAGATGATTACATCATCATTCATATAAATCTCACTGTTATACTCCGGGTTCCTTACACTGAGAAAAAATTGGCCTATTATACCATGCTGGTCAGACGAGTTGGCTTCATCCCATCATCATCATCTCAGCTCATATATGTCCCACTGCTGGACTCAAGCCTCCTCCATAATAGGAGGGAAATAGACCTACTATACCACGCTGGTCAGACGTGTTGGTGTAGAGTTTAGTTTCGAGTTTTCCTTCTCTTGCGTAGATTTTATATGCATTATATATCCCTTAGTCGTCTCTTACGATCACCTACGGGCAAGATAGGGGGTGGTGAATTGTATTCTTACTCCGTCACTACACTGAAAAGTTGGCGAGTTGGCTTAATTAAGGTATATATCGAGTTTTCCTACTCTTGCTTCTATGTTATCTACATATTACATATCTGAATCGTCTTTCACGACATCTATGGGCAACACTGTATTCTTCTTCTGTCACCATATGAAGTCTTATACAGCATTATGAGTCATGCTTGCTGTTGAAATAATATTACTATTGAGATAACAGTGTCTACCCTTCCTTTTCCGCGGCTGTCCTAAGAGATGACTAAAGGATAGAATAATAGATATCATCAACATTATCATTAAGCCTTTTATCATCCACTGCTGGGCATAGACCTCCCTCATATTTGACCAAAAAGAGCGGTGTTGTGTAGCACAACGACTCCCAGCTCCCAGAATAATGAATAGAAGTATTTTTAATTACATATTTGATATTGGAGTCAAGAGTCTCCGAAACCGGCGAGCGTGTATGAAGAGAATTATGAATGTTGAGGAAGCGAGTGAAGTATGCAAGAATAGAGTTCTCTGGCACTCTGTTCTCTCTGCCTACCCTGCAAGGGATATGGCGTAATGATATGTATGTATGTATGTATGTTTAATTACATTTTCTTGAAGTGTAACATCACTTCCAAAAAATGCGATGTCAAAACGTGATATAGGTAACTTTCTATTTTATTATGTTAGACGCTCATATTCAGCAATGGATGTATTAGCTGAGTAAAAAAAACAGTTCCGATAAATCTGAATCATAACTTGCACTTTTTATTCTAACAATGTTGTGAGTTTATTTGGCATTCTTAAATATATTGATAATATATTAGATGCTTTTGTTAGCTTATATAGAAAAAGCACTTTATTTTTTTTATATTTTTTATTTTTATTTTTTTTTCTTGCCTTGGACTATGGATATGGTCGCAATGGATGAGAAGGCACGCAACCTCATAGACCCACCCGGCAAGCACCTTTCTTCGCCGTGCGAGCAGGCCACCGGTACCCAAGCTTTGTCTTCGGTGGCCATATAGAAAATAAAAATAAAAAAGCGCTAGAAATATCTTCTTCACTTCGCATCTACTAATATTAGTGACGTCATTTATCTTTTCTTTTATACTCCACTCAACCTTATTGGAATTGATGTATATTAACACAGAAAAGCTATCAGTATTTTGTTACTCATAACAGTTAAGTAGAGGAAATGTTGAGATAAAAATACTATTTTATTTAATGCACCCAGATTTAATATTGATAAAAATCTTTACTATCTATACCTATATAAAGGGATTTATTGTCTGACTCATCAACGCAGAGCCGAAACAACTGAAGCTGAGTAACATGAAATTTTGACAATTGTTTTTTTTTGTGACCAAGGGATTCAGTTAGAAAGGCTTTATGAAGTTCAATCCCATAGGAGATAAAACACTGTGGTTAAGTTATCAAAGATTTTCATCCCTGCTTTATATCCTTTGGGATTGATAAATTAACAATTCTTCAGTAAAAATAAATAATTTGGAAGATCCAAAAGTGCACGCCTCATATTTTTTATATAATTTATCATTTACTATTAGTCAATGCCATAAATGAAAATGAAAGAAAAAAATACTTTTGAAATTTCGTGCCATTCTCAATGTGGTGCTAAACATAGTTATATAGGCTGTATGGGATTTCTTTCCTTAGCCTGTCCAAATGGACGAACAAAAAATTGTAAACGAACCAAATTTTCATAAGGTATACATACACTAAAGACTAAGCAGTTTAGTTTTTTATTAATTGCAATAAACGACAAAGAATTACTAAGCCATTTTCGAAAGGAAACAGTGCGTTGTGATTATTAGCCCATCTCAACATCGCAAAAGAAACACATTGTCTATTATTAATTTTCATCCTCTAAGGGTATAAAAATCGGTGATTATATTTTATATATACAATTTTACTTGATTTCCTATTGAATTAAAAATAGATAGTGTCTTATTTTTTTGATGCAGAAACTTACTAATTAAAAGAACATTTTGAAAATAGTCGCTTTAAGGATGAATTCCTACGGATGTTCAATAAGAGTGAAGTTTACTTGACATTTTCACACTATATCACTATATATGAATTTCACTAAATTTACATTTCACAGAGCCGTCAAACATAATTTTAACGCAGGCAAAGGGGCAGACAAAATGTAGTGGGTAAATAAAAATAGTAAATTCATCAAATCTTATAAAAGGAGAAAATAATAAGCACAAATATTCTGAAATATTTCTATATAAACATAAAATTTTACACAAATCATTTTGACTTTGGCAATATAAACGCTATTTTCTGAACTAGTTGAATTAACCCCAATTCCAATTATCAAAAGTATGAAATATTTAATTGGTACTAGGAAATATATCCTTCATTCTTTCTTTGCAATCTAAATATACCATTATTAGGGATGAGTATTTCCCATAATGGTAAATTTCCATTAAAATCACTTTAATTTATTATATACGGCTTTATTTATAAATACCCGATACGAAACGAAAAATTATGTCACAAACGGGGTTCGAACCCGCACCTATTGGGAATCCGGCCCAACCGTGCTGCCACTTACACCATTGTGAACTATTTTAGGACATGCAAATTTCGAATCATATTATATCTTACGGTCATAGGTTATCTCTCATAGGTGCGGGTTCGAACCCCGTTTGTGACATAATTTTTCGTTTCGTATCGGGTATTTATAAATAATTAAGCATATTAAATGCTAAAAATTTCAGTAATTTCAATAACAAGGTTGTGTCATCGTTTAATACAATTCTAACTGTAAAGTTTGAAGTGTTAAGTCTATACAATGTGTAAACATTGTCCGATAGATGGCATACGTCACCTTGAAGACGTAAGATATAATATGATTCGAAATTTGCATGTCCTAAAATAGTTCACAATGGTGTAAGTGGCAGCACGGTTGGGCCGGATTCCCAATAGGTGCGGGTTCGAACCCCGTTTGTGACATAATTTTTCGTTTCGTATCGGGTATTTATAAATAATTAAGCATATTAAATGCTAAAAATTTCAGTAATTTGTATACGGCTTTATTTTTCTTTTTTATCTTTATTTTGAGTATTGCATGCCTCATAAGCGAAGCGTTAAGGTCTTGTTCTATTTTCGATATATGAAAATCAAGCCCTTTTCAAACCTAAAAATTATTGTATTTTTGGACGCCTCATAAGCGAAGCGTTGAGTTCTTGCTCTACTCTCGATATATAAAAATCAAGCACTTTTCAAACCTAAAAATGATTATATTTTTCTCACATTGCACTTATAGGATAATATTATCATACATATGGCAAGAAAAACATTCGTTGAAACGTATTTGATATTTTTAAAAAGCAATAAGAAAATAGTTAATTAAAAAAAATATTCGGATATAGGGAGGGAGTTATGCGAGGGAGAGAGGGAGAGCGAGAGAGAGGGAGAGATTAGTTAGCCAAAGTGTCACTTCTGATATATGTACTTTATACGCACGCATATTTTTTTTTTTAAAGTGCAATTTTATTTAATTAATATTAGTACCAGATCTTGGTCAATGAAATAATTAAGGCGCTTTATTTATCGTGCATATTATAGCATTGACTAATAGTAAATGATAAATAATATAAAATTATGAGGGGTGCACTTTTGGATTTGCCAAATTATTCTAACATTGCACTTATAGTATAATATTATCATACATATGTTCAGAAAAAACATTCGTTTAAACGTATTTGATAATTTTAAAAAGCTATTATTTTGTTTAAAGTAAGAAAATAATTGATTAAAAAGCATATTCGATGACGTAAAAAAACGACGTAAAAATTAATGTATAAAAATATTTATTTTTTTAAAAGCTTCATAATCGCAACGCGCTGTTTCCTTTCGAAAATGGCTAGGTAATTCTTTGCCTTTTAATTGCAATTAATAAAAAACTAAACAGCTTAGTCATTGTGTATGTATACTTTATGAAAATTCGATTCGTTTACATTTTTTTGTTCGTCCATTCGGACAGGCAAAGGCAACAAATTCCATACAGCCTATTGTAAAGGAACAGATATGTTTAGCACTACGTCGAGAATGGCACCAAATTTCAAAACTATACTTATTCTTTCATTTATGGCATTGACTATATACTATACTTGTAAATGATAAATAATATAAAAATTATGAAGCGTGCATTTTTGGATTTTCCGAATTATTTATTTTCTTTAGTCAATAATATTGAATATTATCTTAGATAATGTCATATACCTAGTTACACGCTTTTACTTTCGAATAATATCTTGAAAACTTTCCAAATTTCCATCTTATCATCTTCATCATCTCACATGTGCTCCACTTTTGAGCTCGAGCCTCCTACATAAAGGCAAGGAAATTGACCTACTATACTACGCTGGTCAGACGGATTGGTATAAAGTTTAGTTGCATTTTATATCCCTTAGTCACCCCTTACGAAGATTGAGGAGTGGTGAATTGCATTCTTGCTCCGTCACCACACGGAATTTTTTTCACAATACTTTCTCTGACTTATTTTAAATACTATGACACTAACTTGAAAACAATTTAATTTTCAGGGATGCATCATTTAGCAAAGGGTGGTTGCATTTTGCAGTTCAGTGCTTTTTTGCAATCATTACTGTAGTGAGTTTCATCCTCATCATCATTATGTCAAAACCTAATGGTGGACAACATCAACCGGTACCTCCCCGAGTTCCTCGCTGTGATACGACAAACTGTATAATCTATTGTGATGGGGTACCTTACTTTGGGAGATACACAGAAGACATTGCATACGCTGTTTCGGTAAATGATATTAATTTTTATTATTATTATTTTTTATTGCTTAAGGTGGCAAACGAGCAAGCAGCACACTTGATAGTATGTGTCACTGCCGCCCATGGACCTTTGCTATAACAAGGCTATTATAGCTAGGCCGCTGCCTACCATTACAGTCCCCAAACCCACCCTTTTTTTGCGGTGGGCTATGGACGTCGCACCCCGCCCAATCGGTCCGGGGTGACGGAAGAGGCGGCGCGCAACCCCATTGACCCACCCTGCAAGCACCTCTTCCTCGCCGTGCGAGCGGGCTACCGGTACCCGATCTTTGTCTTCGGTGGCCCGCTCGGCGGTATGCCCTCTCGGGCTCCTCTCCTGTCGACGCCCCGACAGCTTTCGCCGTCGAGGCGTCGTCCTCACGCGGTGGCCTCACGTCGGGTGACCGGACAATTACCCGGTCCGATCACCCAAAGCCTCGGTTAGAGCGGCATCAGGCGCAGGTACTCGCGCCTGCGCCTTCCCGGCCGCGGGCGGCGGCCCGGGTCACGGGAATCCTCCCGGGCCCGTTCCGCCACCTCCTTCTGCGAGATTGTCATCTGCAAGGCTGTCGCCTTACGTAGGAGGCCTGAGCCCAACAGTGGAATATTATGGGCTGTGATGATGGTGATGATGATATACTTAAACATATGTGAAATCTAACCTTTGAGATCACATCATTCATTAATTAGCCTTCATTCTCGGCTAAAATGTATTTTAATTGCTGAGTCGATTTCAATAGTTATTACATTGTAATAGTAACAGCTTATCTAATTCATGACTATTACTATCAATATAGGTATAGCTTGCAGTGGTTAGAGAACAATTCCCTTGAACAAAATTATAATGTGAAGAGATTGTTTGACCTATACAATCAATCCTAAATATTATTTGTATATGAAAGATGATACGTCTACAAATATCTCTAATGTCATTTTACATGGATGCCTCTAATAGAATATGAAAGTGAATCTTACATAAAAGTTTGCATACTAGTTATCCGTGCATAAGGGAATCGTTTTTATGTTAAATCGGGGGTAAGATAAAAAATGAGTAAGATATAAGCAAATAACATCACTACAAGAACAGGTTCACATGAAATAAAACCTTATATACCAACCCGTCTAACCAGCTAGATGTTCATATATTTAGGGAAAATTCATCATTCATTATTCTCCTACTCTTATCCCAATTACTTGAGGTCGATACAATACGTACTCTTCTTTCATAGTACATATTGTAAAAGTTATTGGCAATAGTTTTATGACCGGCCACCTGCCAGACGTCAATCCTCCTTGGGAATGTATTTGTTGACCAAACGGCATCAGATAGAGATGGCCCAGGTCAGCTAAGGTATATAAGATAAGAGGTATATAAGATAAGGTATAAAGATAAGGCTCTTAGTCGTCTTTTACAACACCTATGAGTAAAGTAAGGGTTAGTAGTATTTGTAGCCGCTACCACACAGCCAATTAATAGTGCGCCCAATATTGCAACATGCTTGGACATAAAAAGAAGAATATAATCGTATATCTAAAGGAATTAAAATTTGTACAATGACTTAAGCATTTTTATATGAGCATTAAAATATATTTAATTGATAAAATAGGTAGGAAATATTAGTACGAAAAACAGTGAGGCCGAGTAACTCCCATCAGGAACGAACTTCTTTGTGCTATTTTTTAAACTCAAAACGTGTTTTAAAATGTAGATTTTCTTTGGTTTAAGTATTTCACACCAAAAAAATGCAGTCTACCGTTATTTAACTATCTCTCTCTTTGAATACAACAATGTTAAAAACATATTTTAATTAATAAAAATATTTGATAATTTAGAAAAAGACATATAATATAAAAAAATCCATTGTAAATGATAAAAAATACATCTTTTACCGTACACGATGTTTACACCCTATCAAGGCTGACGTCCCTCAGGACTCGGTCCTCTCCCCTTTTCTATATACGCTATAAACTAGCGATATGCCCGATATTTAATAGAGTCCATAAAGCGCTTTACACTGACGATACAGCACTCTTTTGTGCAGGTAAGACCCCGACAACAATAGCAAAGACTTTCCAAAGAGCGGTTACCGCCCTAGCCAATTGGTTAAGGAAATGGAGAATAGAAATCAACCCCGCTAAGAGTCAGGTGGTGATGATCACTAGGCGAAATGCCCGTACCTACTATTGATAGCATTCCCCCCTTAAAATCTTTAACAAGCCTGGAGCAAGCAAGCCAAATACCTAGGTGTAACCTTTGACGACCAACTCAGCTTTGCCCCTCACATAACGCAAGTACTCAAATACGTTGTAATAAGTTGTTATTGGGACCGTATCTTTCTATATCATTATCATCATCATCACAGCCCATATACGTCCCAATATTGAGCTCGGGTCTCCTCCGTAATGGGAGAGAAGTTAACCTACTATACCGCGCTGGTCAGACGTATTGGTATAGGGTTTTGTTTCGAGTTTTCCTTCTCTATTTATAAGTTTACTTTTAAAGTTCTTTCTGTATAAGATTACGTTAAATGTAGTTCCTCTCTGCTGCGTGAGAACTATTACACTAATTTAAATTTAAAATGCTTAAGATTGGTTGCAGTTCCTACAATGAAATTTTAAAGTAATATATGGTTTAATATTTGAATCTAATCTAACTTTTATATTGCAGAAATTACCTGATACCTGTGCTGGATATTTCTTGACGCTACATAAACCTATGTTTAGAAATGAAACCTTACCTACTCAATGGTTACCCAGAACAAATATACCAATTCATGAGCTGTCTATCATCGATGGAAACCTGAATCATTTTCCACCAGAAGTATTCCTACATCATAACATTGCTACTCTTAGAACTTTGGTTCTTCATGGTTTAATGATAAAAACTCTTACAGTTAACAGCCTTGTTGGTTTATCTAAGCTATTACGTATTTATATCAAAAGGAGTACCATTGTTAATATACAAGCAAATGTATTTAGAGCGGTTGATGATACACTTGAATTTCTTACAATATCACAAAGTGAATATTGGAATCCAGTGAATATAACAGGAACAACAAAGCTATTGCAATTAACTACCGTAGATTTTTCCCACAATAATTTTAACGAGGTATTAAATAGGAATAGTTTTTCTGGTTTGGTTAACTGCAAAACTTTGTATTTAAATTCTTGTAAAATATCTGCTATAGGTAAAGGAACCTTCGATAATTTGCTTCATATTGAAATGTTATTTCTCAACAATAATCTTCTTGTTACGATACCACCAGAACTGTTTGCTAATATGATGTTGCTTATACCAAAACCTAGAATAAATATGCAGGATAATTTATGGCGTTGTAACTGTCAGATTCCAGTTATCAAAGAATTGGTTGCGCAGGACATGTTACTAATTGATCCTGTCTGTGTTTCTCCAAGGAAGTACAATGGTAAAACTTTCTCGGAACTTAAAACTTATTGTAATAATAACACTAATGATATAGAAAAGGAAGACCCTAATGAAATTATGACACAAGATTCTATTGATAATATTAATGGCTTTATTTATATAAATAATGGATGCTATAATAGCAATGAAAATGCTTCAAATAATTATATGAAAATTTTAGCACCGTTACAAGGTCATGGTTGCAGTTCTACAGATATTTATAAAGAAACTTTTAAGATCCGTGCTATTATAAAAGAACAAGATGAAGAAATGTTATCACAAAACAATTGGATCACATTCATGTTTTTCTTAAAATCTAAAAAATATACTATGCTTCAAATCGGTACTATACCAACAAATAATTTTGGTCTCTTATGGTATCAGTCGACCTGCCCAAATGAAGTGTATTGTGTTAATGTAGTATCTACTGACTTAAAAGTTTTCAATGTGGATATGGAAGCAGATTACGTATTTTGTCCAGTACATCTGTTATCAGGGATATTAGAAACGGAAAGATGCGTTTTTTATAATGCGGCCAAATTTGATCACGTGAATTTTAGAACAAAGCTTCAACTATTGGCATACATCTCTATTGGTGGAATAAGTTTGGTACTGGGAGCTATTTTTGTATATGCACTGGTCCGTAATAATCCTAATCTCCTCAAAGGCAGTAAAAGAATTTTATTTGTAAAACATAAAAACGTAGATGCTTTAGTTTTACCGCCCAAAGTTCCATTGCGAAATGGCTTCATGCAAGACAATAAATCAAATTTAAATGAGAAAAATATTTTTACAATTCCAAGTCATGCATTTGCTCCGGCAAAGTTTAATAGAAATAAATCAACAAGAAGTAGTAAAAGCAATGCACCTAGTTATATTTCTGCTTTACAGCCAACAGAAGATCAACTAGCGGAATGGCGTGTTAAGAATCATTTTAATAATGATTTGACTATATGTAGTGCAGATTTTTATCCTTACATGGATATTATGGATAATGACAAAACTTATGACAGTTTGAATTGATTTTTTTGTTGATTAAAATTGATTATAAACAGAAAAGTAACATTGATTATAAAGCTTATTAGCTGTTGTTCTTTTCTTAATTCTGAATGGACATGAAATATTTTACAAGTACATACAAATTGTACATCTAAAAATTATGCAACTTAATTTAGAATAAAGGAATTGAGATTATTTTAATAGATTTTGTATAATTTAAGTTTCTTACAACGTTATAGAAGAACCAGCAAATTATATGCGATGACGAAATTCATGAAAATTATTATCGTTTATGCCACCCATGGACAAGAGAGGGTGAATTGTATTCTTACTGCGTTACCACCAAAAAAATTGGCCCCAATTAACTCAAATTCTCCTTAATAATATTTACATTAAGTAGGCTTTCCAATAAATAGTAATTAATATTAGTGCAATTGATATAATGAAGTTTTTTTTACATGATTTATTTATATTCATCACTTGTAACTAATTATGTAATAAAGTCTTGCAGAAATTTTTTAACCTACTTTTAATTTAGTCTTAACGACATTAAACTTTGCAATTATTTGTAATGTTGATGGCAATGAATTAATTTGGTACCATCGACCTGATCTAATGATGAAGCTAGGAAATAGATGATAGAAGCTTTTCAATTGCTGCTAATAAACCTCTCGATTTTAGACTGATATGATTTGAATTTATATCAAAATTCTTACAACGCAGTATGTCAATTTCTTATAAAGAAAGAGGAATCAGAACAATTTTTAAATATTAAATACATTAGAATTGATATGGAAGTCTTTTCAAGTGTATCAAGTAGCAGATAGAAATATTAAGTAATCAGAATATTGTATGCGGCATTTGAGAGCTGTCTGGCGAAGTCGTATTGATAACCAACTGAGCTTCTTAGAGTTTATAGATACTTAATCTTATTTAATAGTAAACATGAATAAGACAAGAAACAAGTCTAAATTAAATAATGTTTATTAAGATTCTTCTAGGTCTCCGATTTAATAATTCTTCGATAACAACAGATAATAATTTTTAGTTATTATGTTACAATGATTTTTATCTATTTTAATAGTAAAAGTATATATAAAACGTATTTTCTTTTATAATGCATAATTTGCGTAGATAATTTATCTGAACAACTACAGAGGTTTTCATTCATAACTTTCCAATAAAGAGTTTATTTATCCCATTGTCTATATTTTTTTCAAACAGAAATACAAAAAATATCCCTCTTATCTTATCATATATGTATTTTTTTTTATGTTATTTGTTCTTCACTAAGAAACAAGTGTCAGTAAATATTCTTTTAGTTTTGTATCCTTCTTCAATTTAGAGAGTTGATCAAGACTGACACATTCATTTTTTGAATAACTTGTATTACGGGGTGTTCTAGGGTTAAGGTATGTGACTCATGGGTGACGAAATTGAATAGAATTATTTGTGAGGAGGTGTATATACATACAAATGTATACAAAATTAGTTGAATAAAATAGGTTTTTTTTTTCATATTATAAGCATGTTCATGTTCTATGTAAAATCTGATTTGTAAGGTCTAATAAATAAACATTTCTATTATATTGGCGCTGTAATTTTTAAGACTTTAAACCTATTGAAATAAATTTAAGGGAAATTGCCCAAAATATGTTTTGTTACTTTAAAAGCAACAAAACGTATTTCAGATAGTTTTTATTGATGTTTAAATTTAATTTGGAGATAGCTGATGAGTATTCTATTGAAAGATCGTAATAAGATCATCTTAGATAAACAATATTAAAATCTTATTTTTTTTTTTTTTTTTTTTTTTTTTTTTGTGATTATCTACAATCAGTCCTAAACTATAAGCAGATTTGTTGTATGCCGTTTATCGTTTTAAGGAGCTCCTCAGCAGGAGACCCCTTATCCTTCACCATCTGTCACCAAGTTTCTGTATATCATGGCGTTTCAGCCGTTTAGTGTAGTTAATAGTTGCTAATGCGGTGGCTAGGTCATTTGGGTGATTTTCCAGTCGTGTTTTATATTTATTCCCTGTCAGCTTCAACTCCTCCTTGACAGTTCTTATGGTCAGAGCTTCATGGATCTCTGTGTTAGTGATGAACCACGGCGCATTTGAAATGGTTCTTAGTATGCCATTTTGCAGCCTTTGCATTATGTTTAGATTGGAGTCGCTAGCACTTCCCCACAGCTGTGCGCCATACATCCATATTGGTTTTAGTATCATTTTGTATATCAGCAGTTTGTTGTCGATAACGTAACGACGACGTAAGAGAGCGAGTAGGTATGAAAGAGAGTATTGGTGTAAAGATGCGAAAGGGAATGCTCCGATGGTTCGGACATGTGGAAAGAATGCCGAACGAACGCCTGGTTAAGAAGATATACAATGCGAAAGTGGAAGGATGTAGGTACCGAGGGAGACCGAGACTAACCTACCTAGACCAGATCGGTCATGCACTGAAGGAAGGTGGAGTCAAGAGTCTCCGAAACCGGCGAGCGTGTATGAAGAGAATTATGAATGTTGAGGAAGCGAGTGAAGTATGCAGAGATAGAGTTCTCTGGCACTCTGTTCTCTCTGCCTACCCTGCAAGGGATATGGCGTGATGATATGTATGTATGTATGTATGTATGTATGTTGTTGTCGATCGAAAGTTTGGAGTTACGTGCCATCAGCCAGTAAATATTTCTGAACCGCATGTTCAGCTCGTCTCGTTTTGATTTGATGTGCTTTTTCCAGGTCAGCCTTTTGTCCACATGTATACCGAGGTATCGGACGGAGTCACTCTGTGGCAGAACATTGTCGCCCATTTTAACCGAAGCACAACTTCCTCTCTTTAGCGTAAACGTGATGTGTACTGATTTAGTTGTGCTGGCTTTGATTCTCCATTTCTGGATCCATTCGTTGACCTTATCAATGCTGTTCTGCAGTACAGCTGATGCTTCGATCGGATCCTTGCTGCTTGCGAGAATTGCAGTGTCGTCAGCAAATGTAGCTGTAGTTACTCCTTGCGTTTCTGGGAGGTCAGCAGTGTAGATAGTGTATAAAATGGGACCAAGGACAGATCCCTGTGGAACTCCCGCTATTATATCTTGAATAACGGAGAGCTCTCCGTCCTCTCTCACCTGAAAAAATCTGTTTGTGAGGTATGATTCCATTAAAAGGTAGTAACTATGTGGTAGAGACGTTTTTATTTTGTAGAGAAGGCCCTTATGCCACACTTTATCAAAGGCTGCCTGAATATCCAAGAATACAGCGGAGCAGTATTCCTTTTTTTCAAAGGACTGTCTTATCTTGTCACACACTCGATGCACTTGTTCTACCGTAGAATGCTGTTGTCTGAAGCCAAACTGGTGTTGAGGTATTATCAAGTTTTCGTTGAGTATGGGTAACATTCTGTTCAGGAGGATCCTCTCAAATATCTTAGATAGCACAGGTAAGAGACTTATAGGTCTATACGATGACGCGTCTTCCGGGGGCTTGCCTGGCTTGTGTATCATTGTTACTATGGATACCTTCCATATTCTGGGAAAATATTGTACTCGAAGCACCCCATTAAAGAGGAAAACTAGAAAAACTAATGCTTTCCTGGGAAGTTGCATAATAACTTCTTTTGTGATGAGATCGAATCCAGGGGCTTTTTCGTTTTGCAGTCTTTTTATGTTTCTCTTCAGTTCCCCAACTGTGACTGGTCTTGGTGCGATAGACAGTTGTAGGTCCTGCCGCAGTGTACATTCGACTTCGTTTTCGAACTCCACATTATTGCCTTCATTAGGTGTAAAGATGGCGGCTAGGTGTTTTGCAAACATGTTGGCTTTTTCTCTACTTGTTTTAGTCCAGCCAGACTGAGTTCTAATAGGGCATTTATATTGCTGTGGCCTATTTAACGCCTTTGTAAACTTCCAGAGAGAGTATTCTGTCGATTTTGTGGCAGTTAGATTTTCCAATTTACTTTGCAGTGTGGCATTATTTAAGCTATCTATTGAGTTTTTCAGTTCTCTGATAGCTTTGTTAAGTGCAGTCTTATCACATTTATATCCAGTTTGGTGCCATATCCTACGTAATCTTCTCTTTTCTAATATTTTGCGTTTTATCTCGAGAGGTACGTTCCCAACCGCCTGGCATGTTTTTTCTTTTTTTAAAGGAGTATTAATCCAGCAAGCTTTTTGTATAAGGTTAGTAATATATTGGGTTGCATCATCTAACTCATCAGGTGTTTTCAAGGAGATATTTATCTCAATGCTTTTCTCAATGTACTCTCTGAAGCCTTCCCAATCAGTGAGATTATTGCACAAGGCATCAGGCCTCTCGTAGCTAATGATTGACATACTAATAGTAAGGAGGACAGGAGTGTGATCAGAACTACTGTCTAGGCAGGATTCGGCCTTCATGTAATTGGTCGAGAGTCCCCTTATCATGAAGAAGTCTAACAAATCTGGTTTTTTATTTGGATCTGTGGGCCAGTAAGTTGGTTCTCCTGATGAGATACAGTTGAGATTGTTTTCATCAAGGCTTAGTTTCAGTTGCCTGCCTCTAGTTGTTGTTAATCTTGAGCCCCAGTATGCATTTTTGGCGTTCCAGTCTCCACCGGCCACAAATCTTCCCCCCAATGTTGAGAAGTATTCTGTGAAATTTACTGCACGAATTGTATGTCTCGGTGGACAGTATATTGCTGACAGGTTAAGCTGTCCACAGCTGCTTTCTACCGCAATGGTTGTAGCCTGAATATGGTTTGTCCTAAATTCTGGGAGGACTTGGTGTCTGATGGAGTTTCTTATAACAATGGCTGTTCCTGCATGGCCTGTTCCATCAGGATGATTAGTGACGTAGGTGTTGCATCCTTTGATGATAATTTTGCTTTTGTCTGTACAGTGTGCTTCAGATATTAGAACAACATCAAGTAGATTATTGTATATCAGGAGTTCTAGTTCAGCCTTGTTTGGGGCAAGACCATTGATGTTCCACGTTCCTATTCTCAGGGCGGTCATTTTGATATTTTTTCAACTAGAGTAACTATGAGACTCATAAGAGTGCTCATCTGTTGTAGGATCATCTCGAATTTTTCGGACTGTTTGATTAATAGCTCTTCTATTTTGCTACTTGTGCTGGTTGTAGTTGTTGGTTCGTTTTTTTTCTTTCTCAATATATCAGAGTAGAGCTGTTGTTCCCGCGTTTCTTTGAGATGAGGTCGGGTATCTATGGGAATAGTTTTACTTGGCACCTCTCGTGTTTTACCCTTGAACATTGGGTTTCTTGCCATACGTCTTTCCAGGATCTCTCTGTAGACCTCGCAGCCTTTATAATTCGCCGGGTGTGCTCCTTGGCAAAGGGCGCATTGTGCTGGTGTGTTACGATCTTTCTTTGGACAATCTGCGGTTCTGTGTCCCTGAGCACATTTTACACATCGGTAAGGCCTCATGCAGTAATTTTTGGAATGACCGTACTGTTGGCACCTTTGACATTGTGGCATTGTTGATTTCTTTTTTGGATCTTCAATTATTATCGACTGGTGATGGATATATCTAATATCTTTCACTGCTGCGTTGTTGTCTCCTGGTTCGATGTTAACAAAGAATGTGGAGGTTGGTTTTTTATCTGGTCCAAATTTTGAGTTTATAATTTCACCACAGACTTTGTTCCCAGTTTTTTCAATTACTTCTACGATTGCACTATGTGGGGTTGTATGGTGTAGGTTTTTAATGACAACTCTATAGCAGCGTTGGTCTTTCAAGTTAAAAGTATGACCTATGAGACCTTTGTTTCTGATTAGAGTGATAACATTCCTGTATACTGCTGTGTCCACACAGGTTACTCTCAGTTGGTTTCTGTTGACAATTTTTATTGTATAGCTGTCATTGTCTGCTGTGGACTGTAGCAAGTCTACAAGTTTGTTAACGTCTTCAATGCCGTATAATATTATGGGTGGTGGTTTGCTTGGCCGTTTTTCTGTTGACGTCTTCACATCTTCTTTGTGATCGAGAGGTAATCCGCTAAACCTATTGCTTGTTGTGATTTTTTTTGGCGAAGGGGACTCTAGTTTCTGTCTTTTTCGCTTGTGGTTTCTGCTTACAGGGACTCTTTGCCAGTCTGGTGGTTTTGGTGCTGGCACATCCGGGTTATTGTTCTGCAGCATTGTAGTAACAGCTTCTGACTGTGAAATACTTTCCATCGACGAGCTTCTAGTTCTTGCGAACAAATTAGGATGAAGTACCTGCTGAACAAATCGTTTTCCAGTAGTATTCACTGGTGCAGGGGCCTGGTTACTCACCTCTACACAGTCTTCGGTAGCAGATTTCAGACCATGAGGCCCGGGTACCTCATGGCGCCGGGGGTTGGCCGGATCGCATGACAAATCGTATTCTTTATTTTCCATCATTTCATAATAAGAGGGTGGGAGAGTAGTAGCAAGTGTTTCCCATGCACCTGCCCTCGGTCTTTTTGAGGATATTTGATCACTCATGGTCTCCGATGGCCAGATTGATGGGTTGGTTGACCGCCGCCCATGGCTCGGCGTTGACGATTTTTACGGCTGGCTTAGATGTTGTGAGTTTCGTCAAAAGTTGTTGTAGTATTAAAATCTTATAATTATAATAGTAGCTGTAAACAATCAGAACTTTCAGATTTAAAATCATTTTATTTTCTTTAAACTCGTAACAATGTTATATTTTAAAATATCACAAAATTTTCTGTACGAAGTAAGTAAAGCAACGTTCATAAATACATAATTTAGATAACTTCCCCAATGTATAGATAAAAGTCATATCATTAATAATAACTTCTAGATAGTTTAGTATCGAAATTTCAAGAAATAGATTTCATACTAGAGAAATACAAATACACCTAAGACACCTCACAACTGCCATTATCATAAAAACCATAGTGCAGCTATAAAATAGCTTTTTTTTGCGTAGGCTATGGTTTGGTCACACTCCGCCAAATCTGTCCGGGGCGACCGAAGAGGCGGCGCGCGACCCCATAGACCCGCCCCAATGACAATGCGCCTCTCTTCGTCGAGCGAGCGGGCCACCGGAACCCGATCTTTGTCTTCTGTGGCCCGCCCAGCGTTTTATCTTCACGGGTGCCTCTCGAGTCGATGCCCCGATAGCTTTCGCCGTCGGTTTGTCGTCGTCATCGCGCGGTGGCCTCACTTCGGGCGACCGGACTAATCCCCTGTACGCTCACCCGATGTCTCGGCTAGGGATGGGCAAAGGGATAAAATATATCGATATATACCGTATCGATATTTCTCAAATATATCGATTTAATTTTACAAAAAATATCAATATTTCGATATTTTTTCCCGAAGCGGTTATCTATAATACACTGTGGAAAAATTGATATTAAATAAAGTAAATACACATCTGCCATATTTATTATTTATTAAAAAAAATATATGAACCAACTATTCATTCAAACCAGTATTCATCTAGAATGGATATCAGCAGCACTCTTTGTTTAATGTGCTCCCCAATTAGTCTACTTTTGTTGTCCGGCACTGTTAATTTAACAACTGAAGCAACCCTTTTGGATGATACTGATGAAGCTTGACATATTAAACATTTTAAAGCAATTTCTGAAAGAACCCACGTGAAATGTCGGCAATTCAATATTTATTTTGAGCTTTATTTGCAGAACGTTAAGGCTAATATTTTATGACGCCGCCCGCCGTACCTATATATAGAGTGCTATCGCATTACGCGACATGAAATGTCATGTGTGATGTTTGAAGTGATAGAAAAATGTAATATTACTCGGCACGAAATGTAATGCTATATCACATCACTTCGCGAAGTACTGTTTCGCGCATGTCTATGGCTAACCCACTTGCTATGGGTAGTGACGTGACACTCGTCTCATCTGTGGGGTAGACTTACGTTCAAATCGAGAGGATACCCGAGTGGGTAGACCGCTGGGTGAGCCACCGAAGACAATAAAAATAATTGTTATATCGAATACCCTGAACTAAATAAATCCCTGACATTACTGGTAATAGATCCTTTATTATTGTACATTGCCTAAACAAGTTAAAAAAAAAAAAAGATTTTTAAAAATCGATATTTTTATTGCGATTTTTTCTTGTGAATCGATTTATCAGGCTGTAAATTGAATCAATACAAAAATCGAGCTTTTTCGGAAAGAATCGCCATCCCTAACACACACCCATTATTAGACACAATAAGGTTTTTTTTTTTGGCGGAAATCTAAAACATTATGTGGTGCTCTTGTATTATATTCGATATCTTAGTATTTTAAGGTGTTATATTAGATAATTTTGATGGCATTTTATGTAATATGATGTGACGGAATTTCTGAGATGTAGTGAATATCATATAAAAGTGCTTTACAACTTTTTCGTTTTTCATCAAAATTCTCACAAGATACCATTAACACACTGTTAATGGTATCCATAGTACTGTTGATGGCGACAATTTGACTTACTGACGGACATGACAAATCTGAAGACACTAAAAACTTGAAGATAATTATAACTCGACACTGGCAACAATGGCTCATTTAAGTAGCTGATTGCCAATACATAAAAATAAGAAGAAGAAGACACAATAAGGATACACAGTGACACCAACCAAACCAACTGATTGTCACTCAGTGTTGTCCTCATTGGTTGTCCTAGTTCAAGTTGGCTCCTCAGGTTGGTTGCGCTGCACAAACGGTCATAGACTATAGGTATTTTTTTATTTATGTTCGAGTCCAGGCGAATGATACTCATACGGTCTATCAAGCCTTTTCGTTAGATAGATACATGACGCGAAGCTTGATTAGAGCTGTTAAAAAATATATCGGTTTTGATATCAGGAATTAAATATCGAAAATCGATATATCGAAAAATATAAAATCGCCGATATATATCGATTATTTTTTGAAAATATATTGATATTTTGATATATCGATTTATTTTACCCAAGCCTAGTCTCGGCTAGAGCGGCAACAGGCGCAGCTATAAAATAGCTGTAAAATAGTCTAACGCACTCACCGATTTTTATAGTATCTGCATTTGAAATATACATTGATGTCCGTGACATTGAAAGTCCAACCCCATTCAAGTTTAGGGAAGAATCCATTCACAATTTTTATATAAATTTTCGAAATATAATTATCCATAACATGTTTTTTCAGCTACTAGAATTTTAAGTAGACGTTTAATTAACATTAAAATCTAGATACTCATGCTCAAGCATATTTACATCTAACTCTAAATGACCTTTAGTAAATCAATCTATTACAGCTGTTTCATACACGTTGCGTAGGCGCAGTCCCGGTGATGTGGTATTGTTTTATATATTAGAAGTTCTATTTTAGTACATATATAGATTAAAACATTTTTGGCTTAAGGAAATTGAATTAGTAACCATGTCTATACATTAACCCTACCTATAGAGGTCATTTTTTTCGCGCTGATAGTACGTGGAATATTTTAAAGGTTTGATAAAATGCTTTTTAAAAAAGGGTCATCATCATTATTCTCTTACTTTTATCCCGGGCGGCATGTGTCCGGACCATAGCCTAGCAAAAAAAAATGTCTTTAAAAAAATATCTAATCTGACTATATATATGTACATTACATCAGCAAATATATATATACATATACACACATATCATCACGCCATATCCCTTGCAGGGTAGGCAGAGAGAACAGAGTGCCAGAGAACTCTATCTCTGCATACTTCACTCGCTTCCTCAACATTCATAATTCTCTTCATACACGCTCGCCGGTTTCGGAGACTCTTGACTCCACTTTCCCTCAGTACATGACCGATCTGGTCTAGGTAGATTAGTCTCGGTCTCCCTCGGTACCTACATCCTTCCACTTTCGCATTGTATATCTTCTTAACCAGGCGTTCTTTCGGCATTCTTTCCACATGTCCGAACCATCGAAGCATTCCCTTTCGCATCTTTACACCAATACTCTCTTTCATACCTATTCGCTCTCTTACGTCGTCGTTACGAATGCGGTCGGTGAGCCTAACTCCACAGATTTTCCGAAGAGATCGCATTTCGACCGCATTAATTTTACTTTCATACTCTTTTCTGCATACCCAACTCTCGCTTCCATACAGTAATGTTGGGACAAGCACTGCGTTATGTATTGCTACACGTGCCTTCTGGCTGACGTGGTGGCTGCCGAGAAGTTGCCCCAACGCTCCGTTCACTCTATTGCCCGCATTCACTCTTCGCTCTATATCAGTGGTGTACCTTCCATCTCGGCTAAATCCACATCTAAGATATACAAATTCATCCACTTGTTCTAGTACATCATTACCTATTGTTACTCTTACATCTGTTCTGGCTTCATCTCTTTCAAAGACCATTATTTTGGTTTTGCTCACATTCACACGTAGACCCCTTTTCTTACAATCATCTGTCATTGTGTCGACTAGGGTCTGCAGGTCAGTCGCTGACTGTGCCAGCAGGACTGCATCATCTGCATAAAGCAGAGCAGAGACCACTGAGTCACCCATCTGGACTCCCACATTCATATCGTTCAACTGTTGGAGACATTTATCCAGATATATGATAAACAGCCTTTTTTTTTTTTTTTTTTTTATTTTTATTGGTGGGCTATGGGTGCGTCTCGCCCCGCCAAATCGGTCCGGGGTGACGGAGAAGGCGGCGCGTGATCCCATAGACCCACCGTAAAATCCTCTCTCTTCGCCGTGCGAGCGGACCACCGGTACCCGATCTTTGTCTTCGGTGGTCCGCTCGGCGGTTTACCCTCGCGGGTTCCTCTCGTCGACGCCCCGACAGATTTCGCCGTCGGGGCGTCGCCCTCACGCGGTGGCCTCGCGTCGGGTGACCGGACAATTCCCCGGTCCGATCACCCGAGGCCTGGGTTAGGGCGGCATCAGGCGCAGGTATTCGCGCCTGCGCCGCCCCGGCCGCTGGCGGCGGCCCGGGTCGCGGGAGTCCTCCCTGACTCGTTCCGCCGCCTCCTTCCGCGAGATGACAGCCTCGCAGAAGGCGGCGACCGCGTCCCAATTCCTGACGCTGTCGACCATCGCCCTCGCGACAGTCGGCACCGATAATAGCGACGAGGTCGCGGCGCTGCCCGTCCCAGCCCGAGCATTCCTCGAGCGTATGTTGCGCCGTGTCCTCGTCACTACTGCAATGATGGCAGCCTGGAGTCCACTCCCTGTACACGACCGTGTGCAGGTATTTCCCGAAGCACCCGTGCCCCGTCAACACCTGCACCATGATAAACAGCCTGGCTGATAGAACGCAGCCCTGCTTAACGCCGATATTGACGTCAAACCAAAGCGACATTCCATCATCCAGCCGCACACAGGCTCTACAGCCCATGTAACTGGATTGCACAGCCTGCAGCAGTTTACCGTTAATACCATACTCTGGTAAAATGTCCCAAAGTTCCTTTCGTACAACCGTGTCAAATACTCTCTCCAGATCCACAAAACTGCAGAAAACCCTCTGACCTAGGGCCAGATGCTGCTTCACAATGTTGCGCAGAGAGAACACTTGATCCATGCATCCCCTTCCACTCCTGAAACCTCCTTGTGTCTCACACAGTAAACCATCGGACACCATCCTCATTCTCCTTTCAATAATTTTACCATACACTCTTGCTGCCAAACTGGTCAAGCTTCTGGCTCTGTAATTTGCGCAGTCATAACGTGAACCATTGTTTTTAAACAAAGGCACGATGACTGCGCTATTCCAGTCCCCGGGAACCATTCCCGAGCTCCAACATAAATTGAGCAGCAACAGGAACGCCTCCCAGTCACAAGAGCCACCAAGCTTGATCATCTCGGCAGACGCCATATCAATGCCCGCTGCCTTACCATTTTTCAAACTTCTTATCGCCCATTCAACGTCATCCATACTGATGCCATCGGAGGACGCCGTTGTCGAATGTTGCTCTACTAAACCACATGCAACACCGGCGCCAACCGTAGCATTCGCATACATATCGCCAAAATATTCACTCCATCGGCTTAACACGTCTTGTGTTTGTGTAAGAATGTCTCCACCTTTAGACCTTATTTTGTTCATTCTGAAGGCTGACCAACCACCCCGAGACTTCTTCACCTCCCTCCAAAAGAGTTTGGTGTTACCCTCGAAGTTTTTAGTCAGCCTATCTTCTGCACTCGTACTTGCTCTATCACGTTTCTCTTTCACTAAGGCCTTGGTGTCATTCTTACATTGCCGATATATTTCTTTCTTCTGTTCAGTCATACTGTCATTCAGATTAAAAAAAAAGACATAGTCCAGCCACGCTTTCTTCTTTTGCTCTACGGAAGCTGCCACTTCCGCATCCCACCATGCATCACCATTTGATTTTCTATGCTTCTTTGAACTTCCACATACTTCTTTCGCTGTATCTACCATACTCTCTTTCAATACTCTCCAGCATTCTTCAATGTCTGATTGCGGCTGGCTTGCCATCGTCAGCCGTTCTCGGACACCCTCTGCATACTTTTCTCTTACACACTCTTCTTGCAACCTTTCAACCTTTATTCTTTCAAGCCCTCCGAAGTGGACACGCTCTCGCCAATGCCTCCACTTTCTGAACAGACCACTAAATTTCGCAATAACGAGATAGTGGTCCGTATCGACTGTGGGGCCCCTGTAGGTTCTTGTGTCCAATATTTTGCTTCGGAGGCGACTGTCTACCAAAATTAAATCTATTATACTTTTCTGTTCATTCCTTCTCCATGTAAACATATGGATGTCCTTATGTTGGAAAAATGTGTTTGAAACAATAAGGTTTCTCTCCATGCATACATCCGCTATGAGCCTACCTGCGTCGTTCACTCTCTTATCACCAAATGGACCAAGTACGTCGTCATAGTCGGGACGCTTGGTCCCCATCCGTTCAAATCTCCGCATACAATCACGCGTTCACTGGTTTCTGCCATATCCAGAACTTCCCTAACATTGTCCCAAAACTTCTTTAGGTCTGATGCCACCGAGGATCCTACGGGAGCATATGCTACAACCATGAATACCTTGGTGACACCTAGTTTTATACGGACCCAAAGAAGTCTGGGATCATACATTCCGTAATCCTTCACACCTGAGGCCAAGCGAGAGGACAACAGCACTCCTACCCCCATGCTGGCTCGATCGCTCTATGGTACACCAGACCACAGAGCCATCCCGCCACCAGGATGATCGCAGGCGTCACTGCCCCTTCGCTACATTCCACGTGCCCACCCGGCACTCATTTATATATATATGTATATATATGTATATATATATATATATATATATACATATATATATATATATATATATATATATATATATATATATATATATATATACAGGGTGAACTTTATGTATGGGAACACCTGAAAATCTCGAGAACTATTGGATATATCGGGAAATAACCTGGACAAAAGTTTCATGGGAAGGAACGGGAAACTCGAATTAAAGCTCAAATTTGACCTTGGGCATGACCTTCACCCAAATTCGAAGGTCAACTTTGTTTTTTTAAATGGAAACCTCTATTTATAACCTCGGATTCGGAAAGAACGAAAAATTTTACGTTCAAAACCATATTCGGGATCGGGATCCACGGGATAACCTCTGGTACCACTTTCTTGACATCCGTGGCCGGCTCAGATTAGGTCTACTCTGGTCGTATTTAGGTTCGCCTTTACAGTAAATGCTTATAAATATTTCATTTGAATTGCTTTGATCTAAGTTATTTTTACTACTCTCATCAAAGTAGTTGTGTATCTTACGATGATTAATATTAAAGTTTAGCTTTTGTACTATTTCCTTATCACGCTTATGGTGATCGCTAATAGCAGTAATGAAGTAAAAATACAAGTCACTGCCCAGTGAGCCCAGCCTAAAGGCAGAAATCACATAGCATTACTGCAAGGGAAGTAACACTTATAAAACGCGAATAGTGGATTGTTTATGGACTTAAAAGAAAGCCATTTCAATTTATCGTGTGACAATGGACTTTGAGTGCGAGTGGTTTCCTGGCAGCGACATCAAAGTAAAGGTAAAATCATTACTAAAAACGTAAACTTAAATCAAGCACTATGCAGACCCACCTGACGAACATAATAAAGTAGGCAAATTTGATTTCTTTTGAGTTCTCATTTTTTATTAAACCTTTTATAAACTTTGCTTTTTATCACAATAATATTTCTGAAAGGATATTAACATAAATATATCGTCATTCTCCTGCTCTTATCCCAATTACTGTAGTAGAAGTATTACGGCATCAGGTGAAGTTGGCCCTGGTCAATATTAAGTTCTTAGACATCTTTTACGATAGCCAAATATGTATGTACTAGCAGACCCGGCTACGCGTTGCTGTGGCTCAAGTAGCCTCAGTAGCACGTGGTGGTTATGCCAATAAATTGTAGCTTATTTGAAACGTTTGTACATTTAACATAGCGCCATCTATTAAATACTCAATCCAGTCAACAGATACCCGCCATCTGTTAGAATCGTTTGAAGATAACAGATAATTGTGATTGTCAAATAATAATTTGCAACAAAATAATATTGCAACTATAAATTAAGATAGAAGCTATCCTATCTTTTAATTTGGATCAAACTGCACATGCTGTGCAAATTTGATATATATATATATATATATATATATGTACACACATATATATATATATATATATATATATATATATATATATATATATATATATATATATATATATATATATATATATATATATATATATACATATATATATATATATACATACTGATGTTGTTGCTTAAATAAGCCATCACATTAATAAGGCACATTCATCTAATAAGACGCTGTAGTGCTACGAACACAAAATATGAACTATCATAAATCAACTACCACAATACTATTGTTTAGCAAATTAAATATCAAATTCACCTTTCATTATAATGACGCTAACAATAGTTCTAAACGAGCTACAATTCTATTGGCAGCAAATCATCGCGGTAGAACAATACACTTGGCATTGACATTGTTAGTTTGGCAAGTAGTTTAGACTTGGTCATCGAGAAATCATATCCATATGTCACTTGTGAAAAATGACCTACATTGTATATTAAAAAACTGATTTGTGTTAATTGACGCGATAAATTGAGAGTAAGGTATAATCACATTTATTATTTGTGAAATAATATTATTTCAAATAATTTAAAGTGACCTTTTACAATGTATAATATGGTTAATGAATAAGAGTTTAACCATATTGGGTTTCACTGGCTATTTTATTACTGGCCAGTTGGATTTGTATGTGTAATGAAAATAGAATTTAATTTTAAACATACGTCAGAAAGTATTTGTGAAATAAAAAAAGGTCTTTTGGCGGGAATCTAAAACGTCATGTTGTGCTCTTGTATTATATTCAATATCTTAGTGTTTTAACGTGTTATATTAGATAATTTTGATGGCATTTTATGTAATGTGATGTGACAGAACTGCTGGGATATAGTTAATATCATGTAAAAGTGCTTTACAACATTTTCGTTTTCCATCAAAATTCCTACAACATGACATTAACCCTCCGCTTGTCGCGCCTTTTTTATTACCTGAACAGTCGCATGGGGTCTGCAGCGACCAAAAATAAATAGCAATTAATTGGTATTGTATCATAATTTTTTGAGATAATTTTAATGTTTTACATTTGAACAGGACTACATTGAAATAAAAAAGTAAATATATTGCAAATCAGACATTTATTTATATTTAAAAATCTTAAAGAAATAGGAGTTTCATTTTTCCTTACAATTTAACTCAGTCATCTCAAAGTTAACTTAAAATTAAAAAAACAAGGACTTCTTCTCTTTTTTATAGATGTTTTTGAGAATAATGAACTAAAAAATTAAATCGAATATAAATCAACTAAAAATATAACAAAAAAATATATACTTCTTAGCTCTAAGTGAACCACCTAATCATTTCTTTGGATACAATCAGTACATATGGCTTTGGTATGGTTTGGACAAATATTTCCTTTGCAATAATAACAAATCGACTTAAATTTTCTATCTGTACGTCTTGGACAGTGAATACAACGCTTTCTCATAGGTGCAAACTGAGCATCATCAGGAGACAAGTCCTGAAGAGGAGATATAAACCGTCGTAAACACTGTTTCAAATCACGAGGTAACGTCGGCACAGTTGCCCGTGATTGCAATTCTTGACGGCACATTTCAAATGCTAATGTTTTCAAAAAAACTTTCCGCTGGATCTTGTTTGAAGGGTTGACAGTGTCCAGTATTATATGAGCATTCAGTGCCCCAACGTCGAGGAAAGTAAATAGAAGTCGCAGTGGCCAACGGCGACAAACTCGTGCCACTGAATAAGAACCAATAAGCTTATCCACGACATCTACACCTCCTTTAGTTTTATTATAGAATTCTATAATTTCTGGCAATTTCTTTACGCTGGTTTCGTCGATAACGCCATTGTGGTGCATTGTTGAAAGCAAAATTACAAATTTATTTTTTTTTGAGCAATAAGAAAGCATAGTTTTCGTGGGCTGAAAACCAAAAATCGTTGAATGTTCTTCTTTGACATTATTTTTGAGCTCATTTGGAATTTCAGGTTTATTTTTCCTCATGGTCCCCACCATGGTCAAATTGTGATCTTTGAGCAGGTCATCCGATAGACTAACACTTGAAAACCAATTGTCCATGGTAACATTTCGTCCGGTGCCTGATATTGGAGCAATTAGCCGCTTGACAACAGCATTAGTCGAAGTGTCTTGATAAAATGGACCTTCCGGTTGTTTCCCTACATAAATTTCCAACTTTTTTGTATAAAATGAAACAGAGTCTACCAAAGAAAACAACTTTATGCCATATTTGGCGGGTTTGCTGGGCATATATTGGCGAAATCGACAAGAACCTTTAAAACTCTCCAACATTTCGTCTATAGTAACAAACTGAGTATTAGAGTAATATTTCTCGCAATTCTTGACAAACGATTCACAAATCAACCTGATTGGTGCCAGTTTGTCACTTTCATTTCGTTGTGTACGAGTGTGAATATCATCAAAACGAAGAGTTCTAAGTAAAAATTGAAATCGTTGTTTAGACATTACGGCCCGACAATAATCCAGACCAGTTCCATCAGTAATCCAAATGTCATCAATACAAGTGTGTGACGACTTATGCAACCCTATTATATATAAAAGGCCAAACAAAGCTCTCAATTCAATCAGATTTGTTAGACCGCAGTCTCGTTCTCTTTCATAGTTTATTTGCATTGAAGTAATTTTTATATTTGTGCAAGTCACTACATGTTGTAGCATATCTGTATCCATAAACAATGACCAAGCTTCTAAAGGGCTACTAACCTCTCGCGCAGCACCTTGTGGACCTGCAGGTTCTGTGACTATACTATGCTGTCGTGTTCTTACGCCTTGTGGGTAGGGAGTCTTCTTCTATTTGCAAACAGTCGTGTAAGAACCATCTCTTTGTTTTTTTTTGACAGTATAGAAATTACGCGACAATAAATTCGCTAATGGCATATCATCTTCGTCACTATCTGACATAACCGAAGGATAATCCTGCTGAAGATGACCACTTTCCTCATTTTCCTGTTCAGACTCCGTATCATGTTCACTTACTTCATCCTGATAATCAACATTTTCTTCATCCTCGTCACCACCAACAATTTCCTGATCTTCTTCTTCTAACCACCTTAAAATACGTTGAGTTTGTCTATCATCCATTTTTTACTGTTATAATAAATATTCTGGAACAATAAAACATAAATATAAACACTACAACAAGAAAAAACGATTAGGTTAATAGTAAAAGTTTACTTACGTCGTTTGTCGCGTGGGGTCTTTCAGAGCCTTGCGCAGAAACACACGTCCATATCTCACGGCGCACACGCGCAGACTGAGTTGCGATGGCGCGAGCGCGAGCCGTAATCCTTTTTAGGAGGCTACCTAAAGTAAGGGATCTGTAAATTTATTCTAAAAGTACATACTTTGCAATTTTCTAAGACCTGGGCTTTGAAAGACCCCATGCGACGATTCGAGGGTTAACAGTGTGGCCATAGCATTGTTGATGGCGAAAATTCTTTTGCATTTTCAATTTTTTTCATTATTTCATTTAATAACTTTTAAATTTATTTTGTTAATTAAACAACCAGTTCATATCTTGGTTATCTCGATAGGATATAAAAATTATCGTATTTCTTTATTATATGTATTTTATCATACTATCTATATTATATATATACATATATATATATATATATATATATATATATATATATATATATATATATATATATATATATATATATATATATATATGATGGAAAACGAAAATGTTGTAAAGCACTTTTACATGATATTAACTATATCCCAGCAGTTCTGTCACATCACATTACATAAAATGCCATCAAAATTATCTAATATAACACGTTAAAACACTAAGATATTGAATATAATACAAGAGCACAACATGACGTTTTAGATTCCCGCCAAAAGACCTTTTTTTATTTCACAAATACTTTCTGACGTATGTTTAAAATTAAATTCTATTTTCATTACACATACAAATCCAACTGGCCAGTAATAAAATAGCCAGTGAAACCCAATATGGTTAAACTCTTATTCATTAACCATATTATACATTGTAAAAGGTCACTTTAAATTATTTGAAATAATATTATTTCACAAATAATAAATGTGATTATACCTTACTCTCAATTTATCGCGTCAATTAACACAAATCAGTTTTTTAATATACAATGTAGGTCATTTTTCACAAGTGACATATGGATATGATTTCTCGATGACCAAGTCTAAACTACTTGCCAAACTAACAATGTCAATGCCAAGTGTATTGTTCTACCGCGATGATTTGCTGCCAATAGAATTGTAGCTCGTTTAGAACTATTGTTAGCGTCATTATAATGAAAGGTGAATTTGATATTTAATTTGCTAAACAATAGTATTGTGGTAGTTGATTTATGATAGTTCATATTTTGTGTTCGTAGCACTACAGCGTCTTATTAGATGAATGTGCCTTATTAATGTGATGGCTTATTTAAGCAACAACATCAGTATGTATATATATATATATATATATATATGTATATATATATATATATATATATATATATATATATATATATATATATATATATATATATATATATATATATATATATATATATATCAAATTTGCACAGCATGTGCAGTTTGATCCAAATTAAAAGATAGGATAGCTTCTATCTTAATTTATAGTTGCAATATTATTTTGTTGCAAATTATTATTTGACAATCACAATTATCTGTTATCTTCAAACGATTCTAACAGATGGCGGGTATCTGTTGACTGGATTGAGTATTTAATAGATGGCGCTATGTTAAATGTACAAACGTTTCAAATAAGCTACAATTTATTGGCATAACCACCACGTGCTACTGAGGCTACTTGAGCCACAGCAACGCGTAGCCGGGTCTGCTAGTACATACATATTTGGCTATCGTAAAAGATGTCTAAGAACTTAATATTGACCAGGGCCAACTTCACCTGATGCCGTAATACTTCTACTACAGTAATTGGGATAAGAGCAGGAGAATGACGATATATTTATGTTAATATCCTTTCAGAAATATTATTGTGATAAAAAGCAAAGTTTATAAAAGGTTTAATAAAAAATGAGAACTCAAAAGAAATCAAATTTGCCTACTTTATTATGTTCGTCAGGTGGGTCTGCATAGTGCTTGATTTAAGTTTACGTTTTTAGTAATGATTTTACCTTTACTTTGATGTCGCTGCCAGGAAACCACTCGCACTCAAAGTCCATTGTCACACGATAAATTGAAATGGCTTTCTTTTAAGTCCATAAACAATCCACTATTCGCGTTTTATAAGTGTTACTTCCCTTGCAGTAATGCTATGTGATTTCTGCCTTTAGGCTGGGCTCACTGGGCAGTGACTTGTATTTTTACTTCATTACTGCTATTAGCGATCACCATAAGCGTGATAAGGAAATAGTACAAAAGCTAAACTTTAATATTAATCATCGTAAGATACACAACTACTTTGATGAGAGTAGTAAAAATAACTTAGATCAAAGCAATTCAAATGAAATATTTATAAGCATTTACTGTAAAGGCGAACCTAAATACGACCAGAGTAGACCTAATCTGAGCCGGCCACGGATGTCAAGAAAGTGGTACCAGAGGTTATCCCGATGGCGATCTGGGCGAGCCGTCCCAGAACATAAAAAATAAAATATATATAAATAATATATATAAAATATATATAAATAATATATATAAAATATATATAAAATATATATAAATAATATATATAAAATATATATAAATAATATAATATAAATCTGAAATACAATTTATATATAACCCAGTAATTACCAGTCAGAAAATGAAAAGAATAATAGTATGTAAATGAATAATTTCTTTCATCTTACAATGATACAATTTGTAAAGATTTCAGATTTTTATTGTAATCCACGGCTTTAGCGATTTCATTCATGAATTTCTAACGAGATATATTTGATCACCGACGCCGCGCCGTCAGTAATAAAGATCTTTGAGCTACAGATGAATAAAATTCATTGACCAAAATAAAAATGTAGGTTATTGTTATACGAAAAAAGTGTTTTATCTGAATTTGACTTCAGCGTGATCAAAATATTTTACATTTAACAAAATATCTTTTATGTTTATCATAATCATCATCATCATCTTAACTCATATATCCCACTGTAGGGCTCAAGCCTCCTCCGCAGTGGGAGAGAAATTGACCTAATATTCCACGCTGGTCAGATGTGTTGGTATAGGGTTTTGTTTCGGTTTTCCTCCACTTACATAGATGTTATATGCGTTTTATATCCCTTAGTCGTCTCTTACGATCACCCATTGGTAAGATGTGATTGTGGTGAATTATGTTCTCACTGCGTTACTATACGGATAATCTGTAAATATGTATTTCATAAATAACTGTCATAATAATGGTGGTTGAAGAATAGGTTCTAATTTATTGATGAAAACATTTTTTATATTAAAGAACCTCAAGCTCGAGTTTATTCAATAATAAGAAGTAAATTTACCTACTATATCACGCTGGTCAGATGTGTTGGTATAGGATTTTGCTACGAGCTTTTGCATAGATGTTATATGCATTTTATATCTTTTAGTCGTCTCTCAATATCATCCACAGGTAAAGTTTAAGTTTCCCAAAAGAATGCTGGAGGCCATTCCCCTCATGATCCTTGAGACAATTGTAACGACTCCCACGAAATTCAAAGGACGGTGACACATTGTATTTTTACTCCGTCACCACACGGAAAGTGATTATTTTACAACATTTAATAACTTTTAAATTTATTTTGTTAATTAAACAACCAGTTCATATCTTGGTTATCTCGATAGGATATAAAAATTATCGTATTTCTTTATTATATGTATTTTATCATACTATCTATATTATATATATATATATATATATATATATGTATCTAAATATACTCCAAAACTCTGGAACAACCCTTTAATACCTATACATATTTACCAATTGCGTGATATAAAAGTTACGGACTAAAAAGCATATTAAATAAACAATACCACGATCCCTTCCTTTTCCGCGGTATAATATTGATTATGCTATAGATTTATTCCCTATATTTTTGTATAATTAGCAAACGCACTTATAGCAAATTCTGTTTGATCCTCGTACGATATGAACAATTTAAAACATACGCTAGCTACATCTATTTGTGTAAGCTTAAAGAAGTTTATTCTTAACAATATTTAATTTAGTTTTAGGTAATATTTTAATTTTTATATTATATGTCCCGAGAGAGATTTGCGTTAAACTGAGCGCAAACTGCAAATATTTTGCAGTTTTTTATAACACTATGTAAAATATTTCCGTGTGGTGACGGAGTAAGAATACACCACCCCATATCTTGCCCGTGGGTGATCGTACGAGACGACTAAGGTATATAAAACGCATATAGCATCTATGCGAGAGAAGCAAAACTCGAAACAAAACCCTATACCATCACGTCCGACCGGCGCAGTATAGTAGGTTAATTTCCCTTCCATTAGGGAGGAGGCCCGAGCCCAACAGTGGAACATTTATGGGCTGTGATGATGATGTAAAATATTAAATAAACCTTACAATATAAAAACTTCTCTTTGCTACCTTTAATTTTAAGAAAAAGAAATACTAATCTATATTCTATATCCTTACTAATATTATAAATGCGAAAGTAACTCTGTCTGTCTGTCTGTCGCTCTTTCACGCTGAAACTACTGAACCGATCTAAATGAAATTTGGTACACAGATGTTCTAGAGCCTGATAAAGGACATAGGCTACTTTTTAATGCAAAAAAGGGTAGTAAAAGGGATGAAAAGTTGTAAGGAATTATCGTCATTTTTAAAGCCAGAAGCTTGAAACTTATTTTTAGGCTATTTATTATTGGCTATTAATATAAATAAATATGAAATTAAAATTTCGTAAAAAAATAACCCTTAAGGGTAAAATAAAAATAGGCGATGAAAAACTTTAGGAAAGTAACCTTTTACGCTGGCGAAGCCGCGGGCAGAAGCTAGTATTCTATATTTCTTCTTTTTTTAAACACTACTCTTCACTAATCCTTGTATTGCGTGGTATTTTACAAACATATAATTAACGCAGTAAAATTACACGCAAACTCATAACAATACATTGTAGATCGCACAAAGTATTGTACTGCTTAGGAATCGAACACCCGGCACTGACACGGAAGGCTGGTTTCTTAACCACGATAGTTCTTCTATAGCCTTAAGCTTAATTGTTAAGGAGAGTACTTTCATAGTATACCGGAGCCGACAGGCTACGGTATACTATGCCACTACCACTGTTGGGCTCGAGCCTTCTCCATAATGAGAGGGAAATTGATCTACTATACCACGCTGGTCAGACAATTTGGTACAGGGTTTTGTTTCGAGTTTTCTTTCCCTTGCATATATGTTTTATGCGTTTTATATCCCTGAGTCGTTTTTTACGATCACCCACGGCTAAGATAGGTGGTGGTGAATTGTATTCTTACTCCGTCACCACACGGATAGTCTTTTACGATATCTACGAGTAATGTAATGTTCATAGCTAGCACATATCAAACTTATTTGCCTAATTTTACATATCTACATATATTCTGCCATACCTACTATTGTAATCAAACTTAAGGCTCACATATAGACCCCTTAAGCTCTGTCATATCCGTGGTGCTGTACTGCTACGCTTCACGTGTCAGTACATCCTTCTATCTATTGGCCTATTAGCCAATTTTGCTTCATGTCTCCCGCTTTGCATAGGAGGGAAGTGGAAATTCTTCAACTCCTCCTGTTTTTCTATTCTAATTAAATTTGTTGCGGGTCCCAAGACAATTAAAAGCGTTTCCCGGGACTTCCTGAGGTTCAAACCTCAGTGTCTTTTATGGAGACCATTGTGGATCCTGGCTTACAGGAGTTACAGTGGTGGGAATGTGTGGTGGGATTAGTCCCAAAAAAATATCTACATATAATATGTATTATCTTCTTATATTAAGTTCCTTAGTTGCATTTTGCTAGACCTGTAATAAATTAATGTTATTCAATTCTTATCCATTATATTGTATATTTGATTCAATATCTTCTTCTCAGTTTATATACGTGGGCAAAGGTCTTTTCCACAACGAAAAAGGTGGATGGAAATCTGCGATAACACGCTGGTCAGAGGCTGGCATAGATCCTTAATCTAATGTCATATGGAGGGTACTAAAAATAAACGCATAATGCGAAAAAGAACTTAAACTATTATAGTACTAATATCCAACAGTAGACATCGAAATTTGAATTTAATTTTTTTCTCTTGCAGTAATAATATTTTTCTTACATACTTAATTTAGTTGTTTTTTTTTTTTTACGAAATCCACGACTAAGGAAGGAGTATGGAGTAGAGAGAGTATTGTAATTTTTTATGTTACATAAATTAAAACATAGCTATATACAACACAATATCAACTTAATATCTGAAGATTTATTTTAAATAACGTTGTGATAAGAAACAATAACAACGTTTTTTAAATTTATTTCATTGAAACCTGTACATACGTATAGCTTTCACTAAAATAAATTAGTTAATAAGTTTAAGAGAAAACAATATTGTACAAAAAAATTTACTAATAATATACTAGCTATTAATTGCAAGCACCTGTACCAGTGATTAGGGTACGACTAGATGAAACATTAATTAAATGTGGCTGGCCACTGCACGCGCGCATGCCAAATCGTTCGAACAACTAAATAATATTCAGTTAGAAATACTACCAGGAAATTTTGATATACATTGGTATATAGATACAACTCTAAACTCATATATATTTTCTTTATATTAACTGCACTCAAAAACCAAATAAATAGAATTTATTAAAATTAACTTTTAATAAATGCAATTTAATTATTAATTTCGTGTAGATTTCGTAGGTCAAGAAATTTAAACAAATTTCTTTGCAGTATCGTTTTTCTTTTTTCATTTATATATATAGTGCAGAAGTTATGCTGTGCTTATTATTTGGCTGACTGTGATTTAGTTACATTCCGTCCAACCATTCACTAAAATGACGTAAGATCTGCCTGGCGTCCAATAAACCCCAATAAGTCTCTATGTTTTCTTTTGTCACCAATTAAACAGACCATCGAAATTTATTTCTTGATTTCGGTGGATTACTCTGTGAGATATAGACAACTCAAAAAGCTTTCTCAAGCAATCAACCTCTCTGTGGATAGTAGACTAGTCTATAGGCCAATCCACCCGCGACCTCAGAAAAGGCAATGTCTGGCGTAGGTGTTTGTACTTGCGTTGCCCCAGGCACTGTCAACAGAGCGATTAACTGAGTTACTGAATCTCCTCCTTCTACGGGATATTTTCCTCACAAAAGATGGTGACAGCATTACAGTTCCGTTCCAGACCATTGCTTTACTAATCCTCGGCAGTGATGTTTGTTGTGAGTAGATAATCTTATTTTACATAATTGGCATAGAACTTGAGCGTATACTGGACCCTCTCCTTGCTACAATTAGAGATTGAGTCGTTTCTTTCTCACGATAGTCGAAACAGAGTTTCAGTTCTTTTGTATTTTTTTTTATTGCTTATGGTGGCCAATGAGCAAGCAGCATACCTGATCGTGTGTCACTGCCGCCCATGGACCTTTGCAATTCCAAAGGTATATATAGCTTAGGCCGCTGCCTACCAATAAAATCCTCAAACCCACCCAGTGGGGCGTCTGGCTCTCTTGTTCACCGAACGAAGCGCAGTAGCATATTGCCATTACTCAGACGTCGATCTTCTGCGAGAGTGTGGTACTAAGCCTGGACGGACCGGCCCGCAGCTGTAGACAGGAAACTGTCAACAACGTGGTCCTACCACTATTAAACTGTTCGCCTGTATTCCTAGAGCAGTCGAATGGAAACTATTCTTTGCTGTCAATACATCCACTTAATCAGCACCAGCCACGGTCTAGACATTTACTGGAGGCCAAAAAACGGGACGATAATAATGTTTATAATTTTAACTAAAGATTTCGTGTTTATTTTAAAGATTATAACTCTATGTAATTAACATTATTACTAAAGCATCTAAACTAAGCAATAACAAACAAATCGGGTAATTAATTGGTTAGCAATATTATGTTTACCTACTTACTTAATTGTTCCGTCTTGATAGTTCAAATACTTCAGATATAATACTGAAATAATTTGGATAATCCAAAAGTGCATGCCTCATAATTTTTATATTATTTATCATTTACTATTAGTCAATGCCATAAATGAAAATGAAAGAAGAAAAAAATACTTTTGAAATTTGTTGCCATTTTCGACGTAGTGCTTAAACATACCGGATCGTTTACAATATGCTGTATTGGATTTGTTTCATTTACCTGTCCGAATGGACGAACAAAAAAATGTAAACGAACCCAATTTTCATAAGGTATACATACACTAATGACTAAGCAGTTTAGTTTTTTATTAATTGCAATTAAACGACATAGAATTACCAAGCCATTTTTAAATTATGAAACTTTAAAAAAAAGAAATATTTTGATACATTAATTTTTACGATCATGATCGTGCCAGATCCAGAATATTTTATCCGACGTCCTCGAATATTTTTTTTATCAACTATTTTCTTACTTTAAACAAAATAATTGTTTTTTAAAGATATCAAATACATTTAAACGAATGTTTTCTTGACATATGTATGATAACATTTTCCTATAAGTGCAATGTGAAAAAAATACAATCATTTTTAGGTTTGAAAGGTGCTTGATTTTCATATATCGAGAGTAGAGCAAGACCTCAACGCTTCGCTTATGAGGCGTGCAAAATTGATAACTAGTATAACAAGTAATTGTTTTGTTAAAGAAACTAATATTCAGTTTCATTGTTATCTATTTTAGATTTGGCTTGTTACGAGTTGTTTATATTACAAAATAAGATTATCAACTTTCATTCGAAAAGCGAAACTTGGGCAACTTGAAACCATTCTGGCATTCAAATGCTTTATTATCGTTTGCCTAGAGAAGAATTTATTTATACTTCGTTACAAACAAATAAATGCAAACTGTTTATATAGTGTTGGTTATTTTTTAAACTACAATAGTTTTATAATTTATTTATGTGGTGACGATGTAAGAATACAATTCACCAACCCTTTTCCTGTGGATTTACGATTATGGGAATAAATACCTCTTATATGCATAAATAACTTTTAAATAACTTTATATTATAGAGAAGGAAGACTCATAAAACCCAGTACCAATGTGTGATCAGCGTGGTTTAGTAGGTCAATTTCCTTCTTCTTGTGGAGGTAGGTCGACCCCAGTAGTTGGACGAGTATGAGGCGAAATATATATATATATATATATATATATATATATATATATATATATATATATAGAGAGAGAGAGAGAGAGACTCTTGACTCCACCTTCCTTCAGTACATGACCGACCTGGTCTAGGTAGGTTAGTCTCGGTCTCCCCTGGTACCTACATCCTTCCACTTTCACAATGTATATCTTCTTAACCAGACGTTCGTTCGGCATTCTTTCTACATGTCCGAACTATCTTTACATCAATACTCTCTTTCATACCTACTCGCTCTCTTACGTCGTCGTTACGAATGCCGATCGATCAGCCTAACTTCACAGATTTTCCGTAGAGATCGCATTTCGACCGCATTAATTTTACTTTCATAAGTTTACATTCATATATATATATATATATATACACCAATTTATTTGTTTTAATCATATTTATCCATTCATCCATTCATTAGCCTATATAAGTCTACTATTGTAGATAGGTTTCCCCACGATTAACGTAATATTAATATACTAGATATACTTACTTTTTCTTGGCAGGTAAGTGCGGTCCCATAAACCCCGTATTCCCCCCCTTCGCCATTACATTACTGGCACCGATTAATTTACATCCGTGGGTGGCTCGGTGGGTTACCTTTTCGGGTGTTATTCTCATTGATACCCCGACAACCAACAACGGAGATCTATAGAACAACAGGTGTAACCGACTTACCTCGAAGAATTAGCACGTTGAAGTGTCAATGGACCGGCCACATCGGTCGTCGAACCACGGACGATGTAGCGTAGGGCGACTCCCCACTAAGTGGACTGACGACATATCAAAAGTTGCAGGGAGATTAAGGTGACATAGGACTGTTCTGAGTGCCATTCTCGTGGAAAGGCCTATGTCCAACAGTGGACGCCTGTGGGGTGATGGAATAAAGTAATACGCTATGGGCTAATATGGTTTAAACAGTATTACTTACAGATTTATAGACTACTACAATGCGCTATTGGTAATTAGTACATTATAAATCATCACCTCAAAAATATCAAATCATTGTACGAATGTATTTGAGAGCTCGATTGAGAAAGATTATTCAATAGATACCCGATACGAAACGAAAAATGATGTCACAAGCGGGGTTCGAACCCGCACCTATTGGGAATTCGGCCCAACCGTGCTGCCACTTACACCATCGTGAACTATTTTAGGACATGCAAATTTCGAATCATATTATATCTTACGTCTTCAAGGTGACGTATGCCATCTATCGGACAATGTTTACACATTGTATAGACTTAATACTTCAAACTTTACAGTTAGAATTGTATTAAACGATGACACAACCTTGTTATTCAAATTACTGAAATTTTTAGCATTTAATATGCTTAATTATTTATAGATACCCGATACGAAACGAAAAATGATGTCACAAGCGGGGTTCGAACCCGCACCTATTGGGAATCCGGCCCAACCGTGCTGCCACTTACACCATCGTGAACTATTTTAGGACATGCAAATTTCGAATCATATTATATCTTACGTCTTCAAGGTGACGTATGCCATCTATCGGACAATGTTTACACATTGTATAGACTTAATACTTCAAACTTTACAGTTAGAATTGTATTAAACGATGATACAACCTTGTTATTCAAATTACTGAAACTTTTAGCATTTAATATGCTTAATTATTTATAGATACCCGATACGAAACGAAAAATGATGTCACAAGCGGGGTTCGAACAAGCACCTATTGGGAATCCGGCCCAACCGTGCTGCCACTTACACCATCGTGAACTATTTTAGGACATGCAAATTTCGAATCATATTATATCTTACGTCTTCAAGGTGACGTATGCCATCTATCGGACAATGTTGACACATTGTATAGACTTAATACTTCAAACTTTACAGTTAGAATTGTATTAAACGATGACACAACCTTGTTATTCAAATTACTGAAATTTTTAGCATTTAATATGCTTAATTATTTATAGATACCCGATACGAAACGAAAAATGATGTCACAAGCGGGGTTCGAACCCGCACCTATTGGGAATCCGGCCCAACCGTGCTGCCACTTACACCATCGTGAACTATTTTAGGACATGCAAATTTCGAATCATATTATATCTTACGTCTTCAAGGTGACGTATGCCATCTATCGGACAATGTTTACACATTGTATAGACTTAATACTTCAAACTTTACAGTTAGAATTGTATTAAACGATGACACAACCTTGTTATTCAAATTACTGAAATTGGTGTAAGTGGCAGCACGGTTGGGCCGGATTCCCAATAGGTGCGGGTTCGAACCCCGCTTGTGACATCATTTTTCGTTTCGTATCGGGTATCTATAAATAATTAAGCATATTAAATGCTAAAAATTTCAGTAATTTGAAGATTATTCAAACTTGTATTTGTTGTAAGTTTAAAAGTTTTGTTTACGTAATACCTACCTACGTTTTCTTAAAGACAAAACAAAGTAAAAATTTACTGTTAGAACTATGATTTATAACTTTCAAGATATTGTTGTAGTTCAGAAATTACAATATAGTTGTTGTCTAAGGCAAATTTTAGCAAGTACCTACCTATATACCTACTACTAAATTTGTTATTTGAGGTGTAATATAATAACTTTTAATTTCTTATATAATACTAGCAAACCCACCCCGTTGGTTTGTTTTAAAGTTAAATCAATGGGGATAACATATAAACTTTCCCCGTGAAAAAATGCATATACCAATTTTCATAATGATCGGTCAAATAATTTCTGAGCTTACCGATGTCATATGTATATATGACATCGGTACACACCACGGAGCAAATACAAAGTATTTGTGGTACATACATATATATATATATATATATATATATATATATATATATATATATATATGTATATATCTATATATATACAGGGTGGAAGTGGACCGCTCCCAAAAACAAAGACAGGTGACCCTACCAGTCCTACTTGTAATGATAGGCTAGAAAAAAAATCAATCGGGATGAAAAAAAAATTTTTTTTTTCACTAATATTTTTAAGTTTTTTTCACATTCCATCGTATTAGGACAGTGCCATGTAACGATAACTCGATTAAAAATGCGTAACTATACTCAGATGAGAAAAGACGCAATCTATTCAAAACGCATAATCATATGTTCAAGAGTTCATCGACCTCGCGTGGTGAAAAAAAAATTTTTTTCAGCCTAATCGATTTTTTTTCTAGCCTATCATTACAAGTAGGACTAGTAGGGTTACCTGTCTTTGTTTTCGGGAGCGGTCCCCTTACACCCCGTATATAATATTATAAAATAATTAATCACGTAATTTTACAAAGTATAATATAACTAGCTTCTGCCCGCGACTTCGTCCGCGTGGATTGGTTACTTTGGACTAACGTTAACTTCAACTCGCGAATTCGTTTACGTAAAAGGTGGAAATATTTTTAAATAATACATACGTTAAAGCTGTTTTAGGTACCTACATGACCCTTTTATTAGTAAGAGTAGAACATTTAACCTTAAGTAAAATAATAATAATAATAATAATCTTTATTGAAAACTAAATACATATGACAGTTGACATAGATGTCTTTGCCTCTTGAATTAGGTAATACCTGTGTTTCAAGAGACAGTTCCTTCCCGAAATACATAAATCTTGAACATCAAATTATTTTACAGTAACATACCTACATTATAAATAATGAATATATATATATATCTTACGTAATAAAGACTAATGACAAAGAAATCTATAATAAATGAATGAGTGAGAATTAACGTGTTAGTGAGCGCGCTCACACGTTGTGTGTGTGTGTGTGTGTGTGTATGTGTATGTTGTGCGTTTGTTTGTGTGTGTGTGTGTGTGTGTGTGGTGTGCGTGTGTTTGTGTGTGTATGTATGTTTGTGTGTGCGTGTGTGTGTGTGTGTGTGTGTGTGTGTGGTGTGCGTGTGCTTGTGATGTAGTGTGCGTGCATGTATGTGTTTTTTTTTTTGTGTGTATTTGTAGTTACGCGAAATAAGTATTTAAAAGTGATTTAAGTTTGACGTAATCCATATAATGCAATGTAGTACCATATAAAGTAATGCAAGTAAAAGTATTGGGTCTTATCTATACTTTCTATAGATATATACAATGTATGTATATTATACATACACTTACGCCTATTTACGATTACACATACTTTTAATGTGTATGAAATCGCTGTGTGGTAGCGGCTATGAATACTACCAATCCTCACTTTGCTTGTGGATGTCGTAAAAGACGACTAAGAGCCTTATAACGACTTGGGCCAACTCCATCTGATGCCGTTTGGTCAACAATTACATTCCCAATTAGGGTTGACGTCTGGCATGCGGCCGGTCATAAAACTATTGCCAATAACTTTTATAATATGTACTATGAATGAAGAGTACTTATTGTATCGACCCCAAGTAATTGGGATAAGAGTAGGAGAATGATGATGATGATGACCTCTCGTGAACAAATCGCCAATTTGGTCCAGAAAAGGTCTTCCCCTTGTATTCGTACCATTCACGATTGCTTTATATGTTTGCTTCGTCAACCTCTGCCCACTCATTATTTCTGCCACTTCGTGTCCAACCCACCTCAGCATACCAGCGCTCTTTTATAACATTATACCTAATTTTATCTTTCATACTTACATCACACACAGCTTACGAAGAGCTGTCAGCTCTACAGCATTTATTCTATTTTCATGTCTTCCCCGCCAAATCTAACTTTCACTGCCATACATGAGGGCAGGCACTAATACTTCCTATACTTATTATTATTATTTAGGATGTGTAAAGCCGACGGAAGGTCATGAGAAGAAAACAAAACTAAAAATGTAGTGTGTGCAGAAGTACTTTGAAATAACATTAGTTTGAGTTTTTTTTTAATATAAGATTATAAAATCCAGTATTTTTATCGTAAATGCGCGCCCAGTACTTGATCATTATTTTGCTGCGATGTTATTTTTAAACTGCGATATTTCCTAAGATATTCATTGAAATCAAATAATGTAAAGAGCAATTTTGTTTTAAATTAAATACTTGTGATGAATAACTCATTTATTTGGATAAAGATTAATATTATGTTTATAAAAACACCTTCGAAAATATCACATTATTTTAAAACAAATTTGATTAGCATAAAAAAGGTTATAGTGAGCCAATCTTAAAAGATAGACATATGCTGTCGCGGACTTTTATTTAGAACTTTGAAAGGGGAACAATTATGTAGTACATAATTTTTGCGCAACTTTAACCGTTTACGCAGCGGAAGCTCTCAAAAGGAAACATAAACCCGATTTTTACACATTCATCATTGTTGCTCTGCTCCTATTGGTCGCAGCGTAATGCTATATAGCCTAAAGCCTTCCTCTATAAATGGACTATCCAACAAAAAAAGAATTTTTCAAATCGGACCAGTAGTTCCTGAGATTAGCGCGTTTAAACAAACAAACAAACAAACAAACAAACAAACTCTTCCGCTTTATAATATTTATAATTATAATATAATATAATTCTATAATTGCTTATACAAAAATTATAGTTAATGCCGTTTCGTATCATTAGCTTTCCTCTTCATTTGGCACCAACGAGAGCAACAAAATATGTCACTGTCTGCGAGCTGTTGCACCTGACGCTATTCCTTTCTAGATCTGTATAGAATTATGTTTTTATTTACAATGTTGTAATTTAAATTCAATATGTTGCCAATAGTCACTAAATAATTGACAGATTTATAGAAAAGACTATTAATAAAAACATGTTTTAAATAAATAAAATTGTTACATACAGACTTCATGGCTGTTAATTATAATAAAAAGTAATAAGATAACAAATGTCTACCTTATATATATACCTTAATCATCACATTCGGCCCGCGGGGTGATAATCTCAGCTTTTGTTATAAGATTCCCAGAAGAGTGCAGTGCAGAAGAATGTGTGACCTTATATCGCAGGAAAATTTCATTCATCGGGCAATGGGACATAATATACGAAGAATAGGCGCTACATCTAAAAGCTTTGTAGTTAGTCAACTGAGAGTGATCACATATTATCATGAGGCCATTTATAATTAGGACTTATTAGGAATATGCAAACTTAGGAGTTAATCCTAAGTTTGCATATTATTTGCACATTTTTTATTGCAGAAAATTCTCATTAACAATATGACGTCTGAAATTAGAGTAGACAGCAATAAGTTTGCCTTGTTGCAAGTGGGACTCAAAAGTAACCTACCTCTGGATAGATCATAACACAAGTATTAAAAAAAAGTGTGGTAATAGAGTAAGAATACAATTCTACTCTCTATCTTGTTGATAATATTTATACAAGAAAAGAAAAAGTTGAAATGAAACCTACACCAGCAGATTTGACCAGCGTGATATAGTAGATCAATTTCTCTTCTATTGTGGAGGTTCGAGCCCCGCAGTAGAATGTATATGAACTGAACTGAGAATATGATATGTAAAAAAACAACTTTGGACAAGTTCTGAAGCTTTTTATAGCCATTTTGATGCCTATAAAATTATTATGTAGCAAAGAGTTCTGTTAGAATAGCTTAAAAATATGATTCTACGTGAAAAATATCAACATATGAATACTGTAAGATTTTTATTACTGTTGCTTAAAATATTTTTATACACATGGCATGGCAATAATCCAAATGACACTAGTATTATTTTAATTAATGAGTAATTAATATCAAGTCGGAATCAATCTGATTATATGGTAAAATACGCATTTGGCTTTGGAATTGAACATCCGACAAGCGGTCTAATATACAATAACCTTAGAGGCCATAGTTAATAAAAGTATTTTATGAAGATAAAAACGAGTGGCTCCCGCACTCGGATGTCGAGTAGAAAAGCAAGTCACCACCTTGATCAACCTGAATGATATTTTTGCACGTCTCTGTCTAGCCGCCCAATTCATTCGGATAAAAGGGCTTGTATTACTCTTAGTGTGGTTCACTCTGGCACATACCATCGTGCAATTCTTTTATACATACAAACCCGTTGCGTGTAATAGTGAAAAATGGTGAGCGGTTTTGTCACTTAAATGTGTTATAGTGAAGTGTATTTGTTTTTTTTTAAATGGAAATTATGTGCGTGTTTTTAATTTTTAATTTTTGTTGGTGTTTACAGGAAGAACTTGACAAGGACCAAATTGCCAGTAAGTATCTTTTTAATAAGTCTCCATATATGTATATTTTAAATTAAATTTGAGTTAGCATAATATTAAAAAAATTAAGGCGTCTTAAAAAATTAAGAACTTTAAAATCTTGTTATTATCCACATAATCTAGTCTATTGCCATTTATTAGCCTTAATTGCAGATTAAATATTGCTAATACAGTGGACCCCCTCGTAATCCTACAAACTTTGTGCGATTTTATAGTTATAAAGTACTGCCATATATTCCTTAAAAGTCAAGAAGATTTTTTGAAAGAATACTCTATTAACTGCAAATGAAAGAGCAAAGTGTGAAAACACTATTTGAATAATAAATTATACTATATATGAATATAATATAAGCAATTTAATCAATTAAACAGCACAACGTAGAGCTTATATTTAATATAAATTATAACGTTAATATAATTATTTTATATTTAGTATTACAATATAATTAAAACCTACAAACATAACAAACTATAAATAGCAAAATGTGTAATTATTATCATATAAGGCGCAAATTGATTTTCATGCAAGGGCTCACATTTTTCTAAGCGATAGAACGATTGGAAGGGATTTCCAATCGTTAAACCAATTAGTCCCACATGTGTCATTAATTTTACGCTCATAAACAAGTATTTAGTAACTTAAATAATAACAAAGTGTTAGAAATTAATTATATAGGTACAAAAAATATGCTAAGAATTAATTGCTTCAGAGAATACTATGAATATTTAAAAAAAATCTATGAATACAAAGATGAAACAATCAATTTATATACCATAAATTTAAATATAATTATATATTTTATATTTCTATTTTTTTTTTTAATTCTTCAAAGGCGATATACCAAGGCGTGGTATCACCTTCGAAGAATTAAGAAAAAAATCCGTATGGTGACGGAGTAAGAATACTATTCACCACCCCATATCTTACTCGTGGGTGATCGTACGAGACGACTAAGGGATATAAAACGCATATAAGATCTATGTGAGAGAAGGAAAACTCTAAACAAAAGCCTATACCAACACGTCTGACCAGCGCGATATAGTAGGTTAATTTCCCTCCCATTACGGAGGAGGCCCGAGCCCAACAGTGGGACATTTATGGGCTGTGATGATGATAACACCAAGGCTTTTGGCGCATACAAGTTACAATCTGTATAATCATGCATTACTTTGTAATAGTCATTATAATAACGGGTAAGTGATAGGATTACAGAGGGTCCAATATATATCCAAGTCAAATTTTAACAAAATATTAATTCTGAGCTATTTTGTAAATTTTAAATGTGAATTATCCTCAAAGATTTTATATAATTACAGTTTTGAAGAAAGCTTTCGAGGCGTTCGATCAAGAGAAAAAGGGATGCATTGGCACAGTGATGGTAGGAACAATCCTCGGCATGTTAGGTCACCAAGTCGGCGATGATACATTGAAAGAGATCATCAACGAGGTTGATGTTGATGGTTTGTATTTACATTTTACTGTCTCAATACGTTGTTATATCTCATCATCATCATCTCAGCTCATATATGTCCCACTGTTGGGCTCGAGCCTCCCCCACAATGGGAGGATAATTGACCTACTATACCACGCTAGTCAGACGTGTTGGTATAGGGTTTTGTTTCGAGTTTTCCTTCTCTCGCATAGATGTTATATGCGTTTTATATCCCTTAGTCGTCTCGTACGATCACCCACGGGTAAGATATGGGGTGGTGAATAGTATTCTTACTCCGTCACCACATGTCGTTATATCTAATAGGCTTTATTAGAAGGCGAGAGAAAATAGACTACTATCCCAGACTGGCTAGACAGGTTGGCATATGAAGTGTTTAAACTTGTCTGAAAGAGATACATCCGTTAAGCGTTTTTTTCATATAAGGGACCTTACCGAATGTTATAAGGCAACGTTCCTTAACACCTTACTCAAATTACATGACCTGTTCATGAGTTCTTTATAATACCACGCGTGGTCCTTGTAGAATAGGAAAAAGGGGTTAAATCTTCTTAGTCGAGTTCAATTCAGTTATCATCATGCTTGTCACACAAAAAGTGATTTAACTCCATATTTATGGCTGCATCGTCATCATCTTGCTCTTTTTACTTGGGGTCGATACAATATGTCATCTTCCTCCATGCAGTCCTATCAGCCGTCATCTCTGCAGTCACTCCCTGTCTATCCATGTCATGCCTGACACAGTCCATACATCTTTTCTTTGGACTTCCTTTACCCATAAAACCTTCAACATTCATATTTAAAAATTTCCTCACAACATTACTTTCATCCCGTCTCATCACATGTCCATACCATGTCAACCTTTCACTCCTTAACTTTTCCGTCACTGTACAGATTACACATTGTACAGATTTAATACTCAAACTTTGCAGTTAGAATTGTATTAAACAATGTAGGGTAGATGGCACACGTCTCCTTAAAGACGAAAATATAATACGATGCGAGAATTGAATGTCCTACAATAGTTCACGGTGGTGTAAGTGGCAGCACGATTGAAACGGATTTCTAATAGGTGTGGGTTCGAATCCCACTTGTGGCAATTATTTTTCGTTCGTAATCGGGTTTTTATAAATATTCGTCGTCATCATTCTCCTACTCTTTGCCCAATTACTTCGGGTCGATACAATATGTACTCTTATATCATAATACATATTATAAAAGTTTATTGGCTTTATGGTTTTATGACCGGCCGCCTGCCAGAAGTCAACCCTCCTTGGGCGTTTGTGCGCTCGTTTCATAAGGCTCTTAGTCGTCTTTTACGACACCCACAAGCGAAGTAAGGGTTCGTATTATTCTTAGCCACTACCACACAGCTTTTTACAAATAATCAAGCATATTAAATGCAAAATTTTAGTAATTTGAACTTTTTAGTTAGTATTTTAAATAAATATTTAAGTACATAAAATATACTTAGTATTTACAAAAAATATTAGCGGACAAATTTTTTGCAAGATTAGAAAAGCTTTATATAAATCCCACCTCTCCAGCGTGGTAAATTAACCCAATATCCATTTATCGGGTAGCTTCGTGTCTGAGATTGGCACACACACATGTGCTGAGAAAAATAAGATAAAACGATATACTTAGAGTTTAGCTTTTAACTTTAATAACTTACAAGTATAACATTCTATCACAATTCTTGACAAATAACATTCATTTGTGTTAAAGTTTCGCTCTTACTGAACAAGAATAAGTAACTCGAATAAAACTCGTTACGTATATTTGGATGATTGATAAGAATTTATACGAATCGCTTTTATTTTAGCAGCCTTATATTTTTTTACATTGTGATTGTTTGAAATTTTTCCCCGCTTTAAAAATAATCTTTATATAAGGAAAAATAATATAGTAATAAGTAATCCTTACTAATATTATCAATGCGAAAATAACTCTGTCTGTCGCTCTTTCATGCCAAAACTACTGAACCGATCTAAATTAAATTTGGTACACAGATTGTCTAGATCCTGATAAAGGACATAGGTTACTTTTTAATGCGAAAAAATAGAGTTGTAAAGGAGGATGAAAAGTTGTAAGGAAGTATCGTCATTTTTAAAGCCAGAAGCTTGAAAAATATTTTTAGGCTGTTGATTAAATATAAATAAATATCCTTAAAAAAAACCTAAAGGGAGTAAAATGAAAATAGGGAAGTTGGTTATTTTTGAAGCTAGATTGACGAAACATTTTTTTATTTCGATATTGATTAGATATAAATAAAAATGACTACTTTTATACCGGTAATGCGTTCCCTTGGTATAATAGTTCAACTTTAAGAAAGTAACCTTTTACGCGCGCGAAGGCGCGGAAAGATGCTAGTATTTTATATATAACAGTTTTATGTATGAATTTTGAAGGCTTTAGACCGAAGAAAAGGTAAATAGATTGCGTGAATGATATGGGTAGATAGAGAGTAATAAACGCAGAGATAACATCGCCATGGGTTTGTGTGTATGAAAAGGACATAGCGTAGACCCCAAGTAATTATAAGAAGAGTAGCGTAATAATATAAGGAAAAATAACTATATTAAAGGCAACTTGAAGCCATCTGATGAGAAACTATTTTTGTACGAAAAATAATTTAAAATTATTTTTAACGTTCAAAATATTATTATAATTAGAATAATTAGTGTATATATGATATTAGGTTAAAATACAATTGCCTGTCCTATTTTTTTTTCACGGCTCACGTATTAAATGATTGAAGGAATTTAATCAGATAATAATGCTGCTGGAGAACTGTAAACAAAGCATTAAACAAACTTGTTTGATCAGAGTTCGTATTACATAGAAAGGCTTTTCGTTCATTAAATAAACTTATATAGTTAAGATAGATGTGGAATATAGTTTAGCTTCATCCATGCTGAAGGCACCACCGAATCTTCTATTTTTTTTTATTGCATGTAGTGGCAAACGAGCAAGCAGTACACCTGATAGTGTATGTTACTGCCATCTATGGATTCTTGCCAAACTAAGGGTACAGTAAAGCTGCTGTATACTAACCCAAACCCACCCAAGTTAAACTTCCGTTTCCCTCAATCACCGAACCAAGCGCAATAGAACATTACCACTGAACAGACGTGGATTTGCTGCGAGAATGTGATGTACTAACCCAGACAGACCGGCCCGCGGCTGTAAACAGAACACTGTCAACAATGTGATTCTACCACTACCAGTAGATTAAATAATATATAAATTACGCGTCACGTTGTACTTAACGGGTTTTAATAAAATTTGCGCAGCATGTGTAGTTTGATCCAACTTAAAAGATAGGATAGCTTCCATCTCAATTTATAGTCGCAATATTAATTTATTGCAAATTATTTGTCTATTATTTGACAGTCACAATTATCTGTTATCTCCATACGATTCTAACAGATGGCGGTATCTGTTGACTGTATTGAGTAAGTATTTAATAGATTGGCGCTATGTTAAACGTAAAAACGTTTCATATAAGCTACAATTTATTAGCATAACCACCACGTGTTACTGAGGCTACCTTAGCCGCAGCAACGCGTGGCCAGGTCTGCTAGTTATGTATATAAGTAATGCGGATATTATCGGTATAAATCTTTTGTCTCTTTACATTCAATTTAATTATGTTAAAATTATGTTAATGATATTATGAGTGTTGATATTATGAGTAATTCGTGTGGTGATGGAATAAGAATACAATTCACCACCCCCTATCTTACCCGTGGGTGATCGTAAGAGATGACTAAGGGATATAAAACGCATATGACATCTATTCAAGAGAAGGAAAACTCGAAACAAAACCCTATATCAACACGTCTGACCAGCGTGGTATAGTAGGTTAATTTTCCTCCTATTACGGAGGAGGCCCGAGCCGAACAGTGGGACATATATGGACTGCGATGATGATGATGATGATATTATGAGTTGCTTTAGTATTTGCCCGGTTCCATTATTTTTCCAATCCATATTTTAATTAGATGTATTCAGCTTCATATATTTTTTAAGTTTATAAGTATAATTTATTTCACTTAAATTAATTAGTGAAAGAGTTGGTATATCATTCAGTTAAAAGCTTAATGAAATTTTAACATTTTTAATTGAAGCAATTTAAATAACTTTTGCAGAATTTCGAAATTATATGATAGGATATGGAATTCACATAAATATTTGATTCAATCATCATTAAGGAATTCGTAATAATAGTTGTAATATTTTAGAGGAATTAGAAATTCTATACACTTATTTATCTACCAGCCCGTGGATGACCAAAATTAGACATAGGTCTATCCGAAAAGGGCCAATAATGTTATAATTTCCATTCATGGCAGGCGGGTTGGCGATGGCCACTGAAGACAAAGATCGGATACTGGTGGCCCGCTTGCACGGCGAAGAGAGGAGTTTGCATGGTGGGCCTATGAGGTCACACGCTGCCTCTTCCATCACCCCTGACCGATTTGGCGGGGCGAGGCGCATCCATAGCCCACCGCAAAAAAAAAAAAAAGAAAGGCGGGTTGGCGATCATAATTATCATTGTGAATTGCCCAAGAGAATGATATTGTCTACTCCCTTAGCCGTATTTTAGAAAGTTCATGGCAAAATAGTAAAGGATGACGATATATTATAATCCACCCACAATAGCACAAATTATTTATCGAATTGCAATAATTCATATATTTGTTAACATTTTTAGTTAACCGGTCAATCTGTATATTATAAAATCCTTTCACAGGCTTTAAAAATAAGAAAATATCATATGAATAAAGATTATAATATAGTAAATTACGATGCTATATTTATACTCCTATTTTTCTTTTGAATATTTCTTTTGCTAACAGGATCTGGTGAGCTTGAATTCGAAGAGTTTGTAACATTAGCTTCTAGATTCATGGTTGAAGAGGACGCCGAGGCTATGCAACAAGAACTTAAAGAAGCATTCCGATTATATGATAAAGAAGGTATATTTTATAAGAATTTGTATAATATTACTCGTTTGCGTATTTAGATATATTAAAAGTACAATAAATTATTAAAATTTATTGATACTCTAATTGCACAGATGGCGTAATGGTTAATATATATACCTATCTTGTCAAGTATGAGTTCGATTCCCACACAGGATAATACTTTGTGCTATCCACAAATTTTTGTTTTAACCGTATTTGTGTTCGTTAATTATATGTTTGTTAAGTCCCCGCAATACAAGGATTATTTCCTCAATACATGGTGTTAACATTCAAACATTCATTAAAAAAAAAACTGGTACCGTCTGAAACAACTGATGAAAATAAACAGACAAACTGGATAGAGAGGATATGTATATATATATATATATATATATATATATATATATATCAGTCTGATCAATACGTTAGAGTAGTGTATGCTTTGGTTATTTCTAGTATCAATGCCAGAGGATCAGTGACGAGTCGCAGCCTATATGCATCAAACTATCCATTCCAAACTCTTCATTAATTTCACTATTGATCATTATGCAGTACGAGTTCGTGATGCATTAAATTATATTAAAACTAAATACTAGCAAATATGAGAAATATATTCATTTAGTGTATGCGCTTAGTATGTAAATTTATTAGGAAAGCAATAAGCTGCTTTCCGTGTGGTGAATGAGTAAAAGTACAATTCACCACTACTTGTCTTACCCGTGGGTGATCGTAAGAGACGAATAAGGTATATAAAACGCATACCTATAACATCTATACAAGAGAAAGAAAACTGAAAACAAAGCCCTATACAAACATTTCTGACCAGCGTGATATAGTAAAGCAATTTCCCTCCCATCACGGAGGAACCCAACCACAGTTGGGTTCGAGCCTCCTCATTATATTATCTCAGGTCATATAAATGTCCCACTGAATATTTAAATGAGCTGAGATGAATCTGCTTAAGATTAGTTATTAGTTTGTTACTTGATGCTTGGGTAAGCTGAAGAAGAAGTATTTATATATATGTATATATAAATACTTCTTCTTCAGTATATATATTTTTACATATATTTTTTTTTGTATATATATTTTTTCTCAAAGATGCTTTCTTTTCTCTATGAAATATTTCAAATATAACAAATTTATAAGAACTTCATAAATAATTATATTGAACGTGTTATTAAGAAAAATATTATCATTTATAATATATGAGAAAATTGAGGAATAATATTTTTACTAAAAAAAATGTGAGCCGTCATGGGACGCCTGGCAGATGTGAAACATCGTGTGTGTACAAGTAATATGCATAAAAGATAATATTATTACAGGAATTAAATATAGTCTAATGAAAAAATGAAGTATTACGAATTTCTTACAGAAAATGGTAACTTTATTTAATAAACATTTATTTACATGTGATATAAAAATTCGATATTAATATCAAGTGGCCACAATTTAAATATTTAATTATTGATCCCTGTGATGATTGTTGGGAACTGAAATATTTAAAAAAATATGATATTAAAATACACAAGAAAAAGAAAAAAATTTTGAGTGTGGCTTCAATATACTCATGAACTCAAATCTTAGTTAATTATTGCAATATATGACTAAAGATTTGTAAATATAAATTTTATTAATAAATTTTTCCATATTAATTCCTTCATGAATAATAAAAAAATAATTAATTGAAGATAATATTCATATAATTTATATAATTATTAATCTTAATATAACTTATATAATTACTCATATGATTAATATGAATATAATTAATTAAATATCGTCGAACTGAGTGAGAAACCACACCGTACACATAAAATATATATATGTATACCTTAGTATAGCGTGGCGACCCGTCGCCACGGCAAGCGTCGCCACGCCAACAATTCGGTTTACAAGTGAGCCTATAGATGTTTCACATCAAAAATCGTTTGATTCTCAGGCAATCTCTAAGAATAAGTATTCTATGTAAGAATATTTCTATGTACCCAAGAATATTTTTCAGTTATATATCTAATAAACTCTCTATAAACGGTTGAATGTATTTGGATGGATCTTCCAGCCATTACGTTATTAAATTTACGGCCTGGGCTTCGTCATCGTCCCATATCTGATGCATGACGTATACAGCCCAGGCAAAATAGTTATCTTTGTCTATCCGATATACATCACTGTTTTAAAATTTGACATTGTAATACCTCTACAGACTTTGGCAATGTTCAATTTTCTAATCTTGCATAATGTTATTAATCTTTATGTTGACAGTCTAATGGTTGTTGGATCAGACAAATTTACTATAGTAATTGTATAGATTAATTAATATTTTATCTACCTTCATCTATAAATAGAATTAAACAACATACATATTATCCGTGTGGTGACGAAATAAGAATACAAATCACCACCCCCTATTGTACCCGTGGGTGATGATAAGAGACGACTAAGGGATATAAAACGCATATAGCATTTATACAAGAGAAAGAAAACTCAAAATAAAATAATACCCACACGTCTGACTAGCATGGTAAAATAAATCAATTTCCCTCCTATTACGAGGAAGCTTAAGTCCAACAGTGGGACATATATGAGCTGAGATGATGATGATGATAATGTATACATATTAAATAAAATATCATAAAAACATAGTTGCTGTGTGATAGCGGCTACGAATATTATCAACCCTTACTTTGCTCGTGGATGTCGTAAAAGACGACTAAGAGCCTTAGAACGACCTAGGCCAACTCCATCTGATGCCGTTTGGTTAACAATTACATTTCCAAGGAGGGTTGACGTCTAGCAGGCGGCCGTTTATAAAACTATTGCCAATAACTTTCACAATATGTACTATGAAAGAAGAGTACATATTGTATAGACCTCAAGTAATTAGGATAAGAGTAGTAGAATGATGATGATCTTAAAAACATAGTAAACTTACTAAATTTTCAAATAACCTCAAATGTAGTAATATGCATTAACAGCATTACCGTCATACAATATTCAAAAGCGGTCGGCATCAACACGGCCTTGAGGAATCCCAGATAGAATCGTCAATATTAAATGAATCCCATTTCCATTGCATTAATAATTTAACTTCTGAAAGAAAATGAATTATATTTTTTAATACGCCTTATAATATGGCAATAAATTATAATTTGCTTTTATAGATAATAGCAAATAATTGTCTCTAATAAATTCAAATTCAGTTTTGGTTTTACAAGTGCAAAATATCATATTATATTCATCATCATCATATCAGCTGATATATGTCCCACTGTTGGGCTCGAGCCTCCTCCATAATGGGAGGTAAATCGATCCACTATACCACGCTGATCAGACGTGTTGGTATAGGGTTTTGCTACGAGTTTTCCTTCTTTTACATAAATGTTATATGCGTTTTATATCCTTAAGTCGCCATTTACGATCACCCACGGGTAAGATTACACGGTGGTGAATTGTATTCTTACTCCGCCACCACACGGAAAATATTATATTATATTACAGAGATTTATTCATATATTACAGTATTGATAAATAAAACACTATTAAATATAATGCAGGTATCACAACAAGAGTATTGAAATCAGAATCAAAAATCTAGAATGTTTGACTGTTGTAAATATATATGTATTAAGTTAATTGAAAGTCCAATAACATCATTTTATTTCGGGTAACTGGACCGGGCAATAGTCCATCACCCGCAGAGAGGCTGTCCGCGCAAGGACGACACCTCAACGATTCAGTACCAGTGGTCAACCTAACGGTGATGGAGACGGAATACGATGGGTTATAGGGCCACTTGACGCTCTTTCGTCGCCCCCGACGGAATGGTTGGCGTACGTTCAGACCATAGCCTGCCAAAAAAAAGTATATTTCAATATATGTAGTTTTATATGCCCATTCATAGTCCATCATATAGGTTTAAGTCTCATCATTAAAACTACTTCCTAATACAAACGAATTATTAATATACCTATTATTTCCAAAGTGAAATTTCAAGAGCATCATTATTCTCAGATTTTCACAGGAGAAAGAAAATAGGGATATAACTTCATTATTTTCTAATATTATATACAAAACTACATAATATTCAATATTCGTGAATTTTGTAATATGTAAGGAATCGGTCATATTTGGTTTTAGGTAACGGTTACATTACGACGGGCGTATTGAGAGAAATCCTTAGAGAATTGGATGACAAGATCAGCGCAGAAGAACTGGACATGATGATTGAGGAAATTGACTCTGATGGCTCAGGGACAGTTGATTTTGATGGTGAGTATTACATACATACATACATATCATCACGCCATATCCCTTGCAGGGTAGGCAGAGAGAACAGAGTGCCAGAGAACTCTATCTCTGCATACTTCACTCGCTTCCTCAACATTCATAATTCTCTTCATACACGCTCGCCGGTTTCGGAGACTCTTGACTCCACCTTCCTTCAGTACCTGACCGATCTGGTCTAGGTAGGTTAGTCTCGGTCTCCCTCGGTACCTACATCCTTCCACTTTCGCATTGTATATCTTCTTAACCAGACGTTCGTTCGGCATTCTTTCCACATGTCCGAACCATCGGAGCATTCCCTTTCGCATCTTTACACCAATACTCTCTTTCATACCTACTCGCTCTCTTACGTCGTCGTTACGAATGCGGTCGGTCAGCCTAACTCCACAGATTTTCCGAAGAGATCGCATTTCGACCGCATTAATTTTACTTTCATACTCTTTTCTGCATACCCAACTCTCGCTTCCATTCAGTAATGTTGGGACAAGCACTGCGTTATGTATTGCTACACGTGCCTTCTGGCTGAGGTGGTGGCTGCCGAGAAGTTGCCCCAACGCTCCGTTCACTCTATTTCCCGCATTCACTCTTCGCTCTATATCAGTGGTGTACTTCGATTTGTATTCCTAAATTCTTGTATTGAAATCGAATTCAATATTAATTCAACGCTTAATATTATTTAAAGAGTTTACAATTTATAGAGGTTTTAAATTTTTGGTTAACATTAACACTTTTTTTAAATGGTCTAGGTTACTCTTATAATATCAATTCTCTGTCAGTGAGTTAAGTAAAAACCGGTCCACCTGTTTAAGATGATTTAAGCTAAGCTGAAATAAACAAATAGTCTTTTTTTATTACAGTATTTATAATGTCGTAGACAATGTCTATGCATTTAAAAAATAATTTGATAATATTTTGACTTTTTTAGTTTTCAGACAATCGCAGTCATTGTGAAAAGTTATAAGTAGAAATTAAAATTTTGCTGTTGAAAACAACAAAAGTATTTCGATACTTTACAATTGATATAAAAGTGTGTAATTTTGAACATTTTAATAAATTACTGAAATTTAGCATTTAATATGCTTGATTATTTATAAAAAACTCAATTACGAGCGAAGAATGATTGTCATTTATTACTTATCCCATATGTGACAATCATTTTCCGCTCGTAATTGGGCAATTTTAATAACTTCACTTAAGGTCTTAGACCTTAGACGCTGTTCTGTACAAATCTAAAAAATAAAATGGAATTCCTTGAAATCAATCACTACGCCATCTACTGCAAACAATTGTTAATCGAAACCAATCTTGAACGATATTTTTGTGAACTACAAGTTCTTAGCTATTGCCTATTTATACATTACCGGTAGATGCTCGTTACGAATATAATTTTAGCCAGCGCAAAAATAAAATAGCTCCGGTTAATTTAAAGTCTTATGCACTTATGCACTCTTTATTGTTATGCTAAATACGGTTAATTAATCTTATTAAAGATTTCATTCTATTTATCGAAAATAATTCTAATTACGGTCTGGTTTTTATATTTTTTTATTTATCAGTTATAATAAACATCTAGTCATTTATTACGGGTACTATAAATAAAAGAGTTATAATAATCACCATTATAAGATATTTTCGACACGATAAAAATAAATATTGATAAAACGTACCCTAAAAAAACTTTGCTATAAAATCAATGTAAAGAAAAAGAAATCCAATATTTTGGCATCCATTCAATAGTCAAGTTATTGGGCCTCATTTATATAGAAGTGAAAGTTTGAGAGATTTAGTAAGGCCATAGGGTAAACTGTACCGATCAGATTAAAAGTGAAAGTCTGTGATTTAAAATGTGTAGAGGGTTAAAATTACTTTCACCCTCTATAATTTATCTTAGTAGCTAAAATTATTTGAAATATATAAGCAGTAAAAACATTTAGGAACGTATTTCTGAATGATTATATTTTCTATTAGTAATGGTGGCCAAACATTTACTTTGTAAATATCTGTTCTTATGTAAACTTTTCTTGAACTCAAACGAATATAATACAGAAAGATATTCATTATTTAAATTCTAAGATATGTTCTTGAGAAAATATAAAAGTTTCCCTTCAGTTTATTTTTCTTCTAAATAATAGAGTTTTATTTTAGTTTTATATAAGAGAAGGAAAACTCAAAATTAAACCCTATACCAACACGTCGGACCAGCGTGGTATAGTAAGTCAATTTCACTCCCACTATGGAGGAGGCTTGAGCCCAACAGTGGCACATATATGAGCTGAGATGATGAGATGATGATGATTAGAGTTTTTTAAATATTAGGTTTTCTACTTCAACAATTTACTTGGACTAATACAAATATTTAAATAAAATCATATTTCGGTATTCTTGAGCAGTATTCAATTGAGTATATGTGATATATATACTTTAGTGGTCATCACCTTTAACTTGCCCATTGGGAGGTGTAAGAATCTGCTGAGGTATCAGATCAGAACCAACACCATAGTCTCCTAGAAAACGTTTTCTGTGATAGCCAATCCGCTAGCTAAGCGTGAGGATTATCGCATATCTCTCCAATAAATCACCGCAGCATATGGCATTCCATGATGATGCCCACATCTAATAGTAGACGGCAAAAGATTGAAAGAAGATGATGATACTATTGTTTCTATATTTATATCTCGTATTAATTGACAGTTGTAATTATTATTTTTACAAAGTTAGCTCAATCGTTAGCTAAACGCTGTAAAGACTTGTATAATATTTCTTGTACACTCCCCGCCTTAAATAATGCACATCGATCTTCGAAAAGAAGCAATCGGTTAATTTCGACTTCGTAGAACGTTGTTTCTGTCGCACATTACGTATGACGTTTGGTGGATAAACGTTGTACAAGTGCGAGTGAGTATAATTGCGTACAGACAATATATATATATATATATATATATATATATATATATATATATAGGATTGTTAAAACCGCAAAAATTTAGAAAAATCCTAGTAGAATAACTGTATATTATTTAATGACAAAATGTCATAATTATTTTATTAGCTCGTGATAGATACCATATTGTTGATGGTTCATGCGACTGTTAATAAAATTAAGACTGTTATTATAATAATATTTATTATTTTAATTAATTAACGTGAAATATTTTTTTCAGAATTCATGGAAGTCATGACGGGAGGCGATGACTAAGCGACTGATTAAATATAGCCTAAGATTTTGTTCATGTTGATTATGAAGATACTCCAAGACACTTCATATTAATGTAGACCCGATTTATGTGGCACTAACTCATTGTATAAAGCGTGAACCTAAAACATCTGAATTCAAATATCTTCTAAGTTAATTTTGTAATAAAACATTTTATTAACGATATATTTATTTTCTTTAATTTATATCGTTTATCTCCTAATCTTTATCTATTCATTTCTCAACAACTTTACTATTAATTATTTAAACGTTTAATAATTGTTTTAATGACACTGATTATATGCATTTCTTCTTCTTTTTTTAAGTATTGGCAACCAGCTACTTATACCATTGTTGCCACTATCAAGATATAATTTTCTTCATCCCTTTAGTCTCTTCAGGTTAGTCATTGTTCGTCTGTAAGTCAAATCGTCGCCACCAAATGTTATTGCCACTCTTACCAGGGTATTTTCTGGGAATTTTAGTGAAAAATGAAAACGTTGTAATGCACTTTTATATAAAAGTATATATATATATATTCACTACATCCCAGTAGTTCCGTCGCATTACATTACCTAAAATGCAATCAAAATTATCTAATAAAACAGGGTTTACACTAAGATAACGAATAATACAAGACCACCACATGACGTTTTCAGATTACCGCCAAAGTTCCCTTATGTTTCTTTTTTTTCACCACCCGACATAGGCATTGGCATAATCTCATTTGCCAGTGTCAAGTTCATATGCTCCTTTTTAAAGTGGGTTCCAAATTCGTGATTTGAATTTAAAACATGGTTTGTCAAATATGATAATTTAAAAAAAGTATTTATTTTTTCAAGAAATTACATGTTATCTACATTACAAAAACTACACTTTAAAGTTTTTTTTATTGAAGATCGTAAGAATTTAAAATTAGTTTGATAGGTAATTTGTTAAAAGGAATACTCGTTGCCAGCATATCTTTAAATCTAAATACTTGCCCTAGAAAACAGTAATAGAACATTTAATTATTACTTACAATTAGTTCTCGGATAATGTGAAATTTCCACCTGTCATGTCATTTGCTACAACTAAATAACATTCTTGATTTTATTTTAATGTAAAGCTAGTTAAAAAACGTTCTTATCAATATAGATATATTTATAACTAATTTAAATATTCTAAATTTTAAATGATACGAAGATGTTTTTTTTTTAATTTTTAATTGTGTATATATTTTTTTTAAATTTATTAAAAACCTAAAAATTATATAAGGCTACTCTGCATATATTTAAAGTTTTTTAAATAATAATAGAAAAATAATATACTTCTGCAATTATTTTGCTTACATAACCAATATTAATGAAAACTAATTAATTAGCCGTGAAATAGTTAATAATTATATATATATATATATATATATATATATATAAGACTAGCAAACCCAGCCCGATGGTTTGTTTGGAGAAGTATATATATCGCAGCGCCACCTGGTGGCGATGATGGCTGATTGCATGGATGAGGATAGCATATAATCCTTCTCCGTGAAAAAATACATATACACACCAATTTTCATAATGATTGATCAATTAGTTTCTGAGTATATCGATGTCATATATACAAACATCCTCTTTTATAGATATAGATTCAGACAATATATTTACTCTTCTATGATAAAAATAAGTAGAATATAGAAGCACAACCAACTGGCCAATGTCAACCAGTCTAGGTAATATATTCGTGGATCGACCAGCACTATAGGGAATTGGCTCGAGACACTGTAAAGCTCCGAGTCGAATTTTATTTATAACACATCTTCCACCTTTTCTTCACAGAAAGTTCTAGTATGCTTTTATGTAGCATGGTATGTTTGCGACGAGATCTATGAAAGTCTTTTTATGTAAAATCTACTAAAATATAAATACTCAAAATACTCTAACTGAACTTTCATTGCGCAGATGGTGTATTGGTTAAGATACCGACCATCCTTGTCAGTGTTATGGGTTCAATTCCCACGCAGGAAAATATTATGTGCGATCCACAAATTATTATTCTACGCCGTCCATGGCGACAGAAGGGCGGCGAAACCTACCGTATTCCCACCCATCGCTATTGGGCCGTCCACTGGTATCGCTTCCTTGACATCCGTGGCCAGCCTAGCGGGATATCTTTTCGAGTACCATCCTCCATCGACGCCCCGGCTAGCTACCGGAGCGATGCCCTCACGCCCTAGGTATCATCAGTTTAGCTTGCTAATTCTTTATACTATGACCGTCATCCCAGTTTTTGTATAGATATATCCTTATCTGGGATCCTATCTCACAGTAAAACATCGAGGATAGCCAGCTCCATAACCCACTGAGTGACTATAAACCTACATTTAGATGCAATTTAGGAGAATAATATATCATTCTCCTACTTTTATCCCGATTGCTTGAGGTTGATACAATATGTACTATTCTTTCATAGCACATATTGTAAGTTATTGGCAATAGTTTTATGACCGGCCGCCTGCCAGACGTCAGCCCTCCTCCGCAACGGGTGGAGTTGGCCCAGGTCGTTATAAAGCTCTTAGTCGTCTTTTACGACATCCACGAGCAAAGTAAGAGTTGGTAGTATTCGTAGCCGCTACTACACAGTTTAGGCAATCTATATGATCGTAATAAACAAATTTTATGTGTGATATATATAATCAAGCTGACGGAGAAACTTATATATTACCCTTACCATATTATTGGTGTAATACTGTTCATTATTTTGCTTGTGGCTGTTTGTAGCATGAATATTCCATACACGGAAATAATACTACCACGAATATTAAGTTCCGAGTCAATTATAATAATAGTAGAGTCAATGATTATTAACCTTCTATAGTTATATTGTTACGATGTTGGTACGTTAAGGTCTTTTATGACCCTCATGAGCAAGGCACATTAAAAGCAGCTTATAGTGAACAACCATGCAACATAAAACTTTAATTAAATTAAACTTCTTTAATAACTGATACAATTATAACTACTGTTGCATATTGTGGAAACTAATAAAGTTTTTTAAATTGAATATAGTATTCAAATTAAAAAATAAGAATATAAAAAGAATGGAAATCTTCTACCTTAACCCAGATTCATTGCGTGTTCTTTACACTAATTTTATTTTATTTTAAACACATTCATATTTATCTCTAAATAAAAATTTCAATATAATTTGTCTCTGTATTTAAATTTCCGTGTGGTGACGGAGTAAGTATATAATTCACCACCCTGTTTCATACCCGTGGGTGATCGTACGAGACGACTAAGGGATATAAAACGTATATGACATCTATTTCTTTTTCTATTTTTTTTTTCTCCGCAAGGTGGACCATGGATGTGGTCGCGCCCCGACAAATCGGTCCGGGGCGACAGAAGAGGCGGCACGCAACTCCATGGACCCACCCTGCAAACACCTCTCTTCGCCGTGCGAGTGGGCCACCAGTACCCGATCTTTATCTTCGGTGGCCGGCCCGGCAGTATACCCTTGCGGGTTCCTCTCGTGTCGATGCCCCGACAGCTTTCGCCGCCGGGGCGTCGCCCTCACGCGGTGGCCTCACGTCGGGTGACCGGACAATTCCCTGGTCTGATCACCCGAAGCCTTGGTTAGAGCGGCATCAGGCGCAGATATACGCGCCTGCGACACCCCGGCCGCCTTCGGCGGCCTGAGTCATGGAGATCCTCTCGGACTCGTTCCGCGGCCTCCTTCTGCGAGATGACAGCCTCGCAAAAGGCGGCGACCGCGTCCCAATCACTGACGCTGTCGACCATCGCTTTTGCCACAGCTGGCAGCGTCAGGTCAGCACCGATGACAGTGACGAGGTCACAGCGTTGCTGGGCCTAGGTCACGCAGACCTCCAGCATGTGTTGCGCCGTCGTCACTGCCGCACTGGTAGCAGGACGGAGTCGACTCCCTCCATATGATCATGTGCAGGTATTTGCCAAAGCAGCTGAGCCCCGACAACACCTGCACCAACCGTAAAGAGAGGACTCCGTGCAGCCGCTCCATCCACTCCGTCAATACGGGCCGGAGGGACTCAACGGTAAGAACACCGTGCCTAGGCCTCTCCAGCCACGTAACCCAACGGGCGATGACGTCTCGACGGGCGTCCTCGCGCCAGGTGGCTATCTCGCTAAACGATGGGGATCCTCCCTCGTCGCGCACTGAGGTCACCCGCCAGTAGAGGTCGGAGAGCATCTCCGCCTCTATGTCCCACGGGGTTGTCCCGGCCAACACGCATGCCGCCTCGGTCGACACCGTGCGGTATCCGCAGATGGCTCTGACCATCATGGCTCTCTGTGGACGCCACAGAAAAGCCCTGAGCTGGACGGTCAGAGACCTCGCCCACACGGGTGCGCCGTACATGGCCATTGAGCGGGTCACCCCCGCATACAGCCATCGGCCCTCAAAGCTGGGTCCGCCCACGTTCGGTATGAGCCGTGATACGGTGGACGCCGCGCCGACCAGCCGGGGAGAGAAGAGGTGGCTCGCAACCCCATAGACCCATCCTGAAAACACCTCTCTTCGCCGTGCGAGCGGGCCACCGGTACCCGATCTTTGTCTTCGGTGGCCCGCCCGGCTTGGTATAGGTGCCTGAGGACGGGGGTCCAGGGATACCATCTGGCCCACTCGACATTACGGACGTCTAAAAGCCGCAGCTTCCATCTGACAGCTCGCTGCGTGATACGGATTTTAGGTAGAAAGCTATCACACCGCGGAATGGTAGGTGATGTGGATGGTGTTGAAGTCGAGTTACAGGCAAAGAATTGACCTAAAGCTAGCTCTGCTATGGACCAGGGAGAAGACCCAGTTAAAAAGACTCGTGGCTCTTAATGTATGAGACACGACTGGGCTGTGTCATCAGTTGTTACAGTCCGTAGGACGAGACCATATTAAAGAGATGTCGACCCTAGAGGTCAGTGGCTCGGGACTCCAACCAGTCTTTATGATGAGCGTTGAAATCTCCAAGAATCATCATTTCCGCTGATGGACACTGCTCAAATATTTCGTCAATCCTCGATTGGACGTTCTCAAATAACTAAGTTGACCCCTAATCACTGTCATGCGACCTGAAGAAACAAGCGTAGATCCAGGGCCCAAAGCCAGCTATTACAGATATCACCCCGAATGAATACGCACACACCCCAGCTTTACGACAGAAGGAGTGCTCCAACTCGTAGCCGGGGTAGTTAAGGTATGAAATATCACCCGTGGTGCCTATGTGTATCTCCGTTAAAAAGAGCAAGGCAGGCCGCGCCGTCTCGAGATTGTGGTGAAGGCCGTCGAGATTGCTATGATGTAAACCCTTGATATTGTAAAAATCCACATCAAATGTGGATAAAACGATCGCCGTAGAAAACCTTCTCTTTTTTGTCACTTTTCATAGGGTTTTATTTATTTATTTTATTTGGAATAACAACAGTCGTTACAAATACATATAACATAGAATGTAACATATTAATTAATAGGACCAATTACAGTTATTCACAGTTATGTACAATGTTTATAAATAACAGACTTTCTTTTTAGATACAATACATTATAAATAATTAGAGAAAAAAAATCAGATAGATACATAATAAACAATTCTATAATCTAATAAATCAATATGCAACTACCCACCACTACACCAAGATCTGCCTGCGCTTCTAGCGCTTGGTTAGAACATGTACTATTGAAGCATAATGGTAGGTAATTGACATTACAATAAATTAATTATAATTATATATGCAGAAGTATCCAGAGATAGAGCTCTCTGGCACTCTGTTCTCTCTGCCTACCCTGCAAGGGATATGGCGTGATGATATGTATGTATGTATGTATATATGCAGAATTATTTATGCAGGTTATACTAATAGATTGTATAAACAACTATATATGACTATTGATTGATATTTATGATATAATTTGATAGAAAATATACTCTTGATATTTAAGCGAGAGCAGCAATAACTCAATTACCATTGGTTATAAGTTCCTTAATATTTTGCATAAATACTTATTTACAAGTGATAAAAGGGTCTAAAGTATTGAACTTTGTATTGTATGTACCCGCTATTCTAGTCATCACAGCATTCTGACCATATGATGTGGAATGCGACAGAACAAACAACATTTGTGTATGTCGAGTACGATATGTTAGTGTCCTAAATGTTATTTTAGAAAGTAGTGGAGGGCAATCAATACGTCCGCGGAGCAAGTCAAATAATAATCCCATATCCATAACTGACTTCCTCTCCTGTAAGGTAAGTAAATCGTATGTTCGACAATTATCCACGTAGTTTATGGCGGGTTTTTTGAATTTAAAGTTGAGGTAATGTATAAACTTTTTTTTAATTTGTTCTATTTTATTGACATCGACCATATAAAATGGTGACCAAACCTGACAAGCGTACTCCAAAGTGCTTCTAACATAAGAGTAAAAAAGAATTTTACGACAAGTTAGACTTCTAAAAGGCTGACAAGTACTTATTACGAATCCTAGATTTGTTTTTTTTTTAAGAAGAGCAGAAAGGCAGAGATTTGCGTGCAATGAGATTCGATGGTACCGAGAAAAACGTGCCCCATAGTGCATGGTTGGAAGGTGAGTTTTATGAGAAGCTGACACGAAGCAGGGAAGGACCCTGGTGCCCTCCCAAGTTGGGCTTCCGGCTCTCTCACTGAATAAAGCACAACAGCATATTGCCATTGCTAAGACGTCGATTTTCTGTGAGAGTGTGGTACTACCCCGGACGGACCGGCCTGCGGCTGTAGACAGGACACAGTGTAGTCCTACCACTAAAAAAATGTTTCTTCCATTATGTCTTCTAATTAATTTCTACGATATTCTCGTAAAATGAATTAGTGAATATTTTTACTCTGTCAAACAAAAATAATAATTAATTTGAATTTACAATAGTTGTAAATTATTCTATACGCCTTAAATTATTCTATAGGCTTTCAACTAGGAGTTGTAACAATTTTTAACGTTAGATTTTATTTATTGTCAATATATTTTAAACTGAGTAATGCAAAAACAAAATAAACCATTTATGTGAACATTTCTTAAAAATAATACCTTCCGCTTACATAATATATAATATCTATGAAGCAGTACTGTAAGCGAATATTTGAACACTTGCCTTTGTACAACATATAAATAATATTTTAATGAAAATTATACATTGCTTGATTATTGCGAAGTCTTCAACAGTTTTCTATAGTAACAACGCAATGTATATATTGCTATAGCTTTAGAGACTTTCAATGTTAGGTTGCTTGGTATGTGTTTTATGCTCCTTGGAGACGGCACAGATGCTGCGTTTCCACGTTAAGCATCGAAGCAATTATAACAAGTTCACAAATGGTTGAATTAGACTATAAACATTACAGAGTGTTAACTACTGAAATGATTTTCATAGTTATGAATTGAAATTGTAAGAATAATATTAGTGTTAGTTATAATTTGATAATATGCATAAAATAAATAATTAACACGATATGAAAACTTATAATAGTCCGTCTGTTTTTTTTGGGTGGGCTACAATCGGCGCACTCCTCGCACCACTCCGACCAAGGCGACAGACAGGCGTAAGGGCGCACACCCACCCGTGAATCTCGCCTTCGTCGTTGGACCGGCCACCGGAGCAGCGTGAACTTGTCATCAGTGCCCGGCCCGACGGAATAACCTCTCCTATAATAGTCCGTCTGGCGAGCGTAGTATAGTAATACAATTTTGACGTTGAAAAAGATTCATGTTCCATAATGGAATGTATAGTATAAAAGAAACTAAGATGAGGAAAAAAGGACATCATATTTATGCAGATTATTTTTTGTTACTCGTAAATTACATTGCTCGTGGATGTCGTTAAAGACGACTAAGAGTCTTATAACGACCTGAGTCAACTCCATCTGATACCGTTTGGTCAATAATTACATTCCCAAGGAGGGTTGACGACTGGCAGGCGGCCGGTCATAAAACTATTGCCAATAACTTTTACAATATGTACTATGAAAGCTGAGTAGATATTGTATCGACCCCAAGTAATTGGGATAACGGTAGGTGAATGATAATGATGATATTGTTTATTTTTTCGTTGATTTAATATTTGAAAAACGAACGTTTTCTAAAATTTCATAGTAAATCTGTAATCTGTACAATGTGTAAACAAACAATATTGGGTAGATGGCACAAGTCTCTTTTAAAGACAAAAATATAATACGAGGCGAAGATTGAATGTCATGGAACAGTTCACATTGGTGTAAGACGGATTTCCAATAGGTGTTGGCTCAAATCCCATACATGATAGTCATGTTTCGCTCGTAATCTAGTTTTTATAAATTTCATAGTATTTTTACAAAAAAAAAATAATTTACGAAACGAAATATGAACGTTTCCCGTAAAAACGAGAAAGCAACCGAGGAAAGATTTGTTATTACACACAACTTGTTCACTCTAGCTAAATTAGTGCAGCGGTTTATGATAGATGTGGATTCGCATGTTACATATAATTAAAATGCTTTATAAAAAATCGCTGCTATACAATTTTTCTCTAAAATTTCTTATCCCCAATTTTTAATTTAGACATTAATATACAGACATATTAATGTTATGTAACTTGTAGTGATGGGGTATGATTAGAGTATGTTATCGAAGCTTACGTTTCTATGGGTCACACCCACAAATCCGTCTAAATGATTAGTAAGATAATAGGCAACAGCATTCTTTTGGAAACTTTTAACTAACACTACGATCGTCAAACGCTTTGGCAAGCTTTAAAACTCTCAATATACGTTATAATATCTCACAACAGATATAAGTATGGTGTTATAATCCCAAACAGAGATATCTATAGGCTGACGGATAGATAAAATAATTATATTGACAAATTTTCTAACGAACATTCATTCATGACTTTATTTACATACGCCATTCTAGTTCGTAGCGTCACCGCTGTGTGGTAGTGACTACGAATACTACCAACCCTTACTTTGCTCGTGGATGTCATAAAAGAGCCTTATAACGACCTGGGTTAACTCCATTTGATACCGTTTGGTCAAGAATAGCTTTCCCAAGGAGAGGTGACGTCTGGCAGGTGGGCGGTCATAAAAGTATTGCCAATAACTTTTACAAAATGTACTATAAAAGAAGAGTACATATTGTATCGACTCCAAGTATTGGGATAAGAATAGGAGAATGATGATGATTCTAGTTCGTAGTACCGTCGTTCTACAGCACGCTACGGAAGAACAGCGTGTGCGTGTGGTTTCTCATGTGAGTTACCAAAATATTATGCTGAGTAATGGGTATTTTTACTTGCTCGTGGGTGGTATTCCAGCTCTTATAATGTTATGTTTACGTATCTCTCTTCTGATCTATTATAAATCTTAATTATATTGTATGTGTGTGTCCCTGCGAGGGAGAAATAAATTATTTTTCTTTCTTTCTGTATATGTTAAGTTAATAATATTTGAACAATAAATACAAACGATAGGTTTTTTATGTTCCCAATAAAGTACTATTCCCGAGTGATATAAAATATATTTTTAATGGTCGTACGGTATATTCACGCGAGCGACACTGCAATTGTAGTCAATCATATATTTATAGCCACACTAGCTTCTGCCCGCAGCTTCGCCCGCGTCAATGGTTACTTTCCTAAAGTTTTTCATTCCCTATTTTTATTTTACCCCTTAAGGATAATTTTTTTACAAACTTTTAATGTCATATTTATTTATATCTAATCAATAGCCTAAAAATAAGTTTCAAACTTCTGGCTTTAAAAATGACGATACTTCCTTGCAACTTTTCATCCCCCTTTACAACCCTTCTTTTTATTAAAAAGTAGCCTATGTCCTTTATAGTCTAGCTATATGTGTACCAAATTTCATTTAGATCGGTTCAGTAGTTTTGGCGTGTTAGAGCGATAGACAGACAGAGTTACTTTCGCATTAATAATATTAGTAAGGATTGATATCAATACCTACCTACTCTTTTTTTTTATGCAACGACATGCTATAAGGAAATAATCCTTGTATTGTGGACGACTTTACAAATATATAAATAAAGTAAATCCAGACTCAGAATAAAAATTTGTGGATCGCACAAAATATTCAATAACATGGAAACTGAACCCACAACGCTGGCACAAATGATATCTTAACTATTACGCTATCTGTGCAGTCATGTATTTAAAAAAGTAGTTTCAGATAATAGTTCAATTCGTGGACAAATTTCTTCTGCTTGTCTTCTATTCTGAAAGAGGAGCAAAGCAACAGATAAGCACAAAAGAAAAAGCGGGTCAATATTCCCACTAGTCGGTTTATTGTTGTGCTCCGTTCAAAATATAAAAGGGATATGGTGATACTATGGGCACTATAATACTTTACTCTCATCCCAGATAACTGGCCAAGATGCAGTCAGAATACCTCTAAAAGTGCAGTAAAGTATTGTCCGACAAGCATCACCGTAACTTTTAAATTGATTTTGGCATGGGTGTTAAAATCACAAACTATTCTGGACTAAAGGTCCCGAATTAAATGCAAATTTACATCTAACAGAAACTCGAATCTATGTACATGCTAATAAAGTTCTTACTCCTCCAAATAATATACGGCTTAAAATACTTATAAACCATTAAATAAAAAATATTTTAAAAAATGATATAATGCAATAATTCTTTGATTAACCTAAAGGCAATGTATATATATATATATATATATATATATATATATATATATATATATATATATATATATATATATATATATATATATATATATATATATATATATATATATATATATATATATATATATATATATATATATATATATATACATATACTACATGTGTCGTGAAACTAGAACACACATCTATAACGTTTTCTGATTCTTAAGCTTTGTTGGTTTTGCGTATTTTATTGCTTATGGTAGCAAAAGAGCACGTAGCAGTATTACTATTGCTCATGGACCTTTGGAATACCAAGGGGAACAGCTAGGTAGGTTCCTAGCAACCAAAACCCATTCAGAGAGTTGGGATTCCGGTTCTCTCGCTTATCAAACGAAGAGCAACAGCGCATTGCCATTGCTTGATGTCGATTTTCTGCAAGAGTATGGTACTACCCTAGACAGACCGGTTCATGACTGTAAATAGAAAACTGTCAACAATATGGGCCTGTCATTACTAAACCACTATATACTGCGTATTAACAAAGACAATTAAATAAATTCAAATCAGTCCGTATTTTTATCAACAAAGTCTTAAAGAGCAGTAAAATGGTAGTCTTCCATATTGCTTATAAAGCCATCAATTAACTGTATAACAAAGTATTGAATTGTGAACACAAACCACCATGAATTTATCAGAATATTTCGCACAAGTTGACTAATGAAATGGTTCCTTTTTTTTTTTGCTTAGCACTTATGGACGTGTTCGCGCCCCGCCAAATCGGTCCGGGGTGATGGAAGAGGCAGCGCGCAATCCCATGGACCCTGCAAACACCTCTCTTCGCCGTGCGAGCGGGCCACCGGTACCCGATCTTTGTTATCGGTGACCCGCCTGGCGGTTTACCCTCACGGGTTCCTCTCGTTTCGACGTCCCGACAGCTTTCGCCTTCGGGGCGTCGTCCTCACGCGGTGGCCTCACGTTGGGTGACCAGACTATTCCTAGGTCCGATCACCCGAAGCTTCGGTTAGGGCGGCATCAGGCGCAGATATTCGCGCCTGCGCCGGCGGCGGATCGGGTCCGCATCCAAATCCTCACTGTCGACCATCGCTTTCACGACAGCCGGCAGCGTCAGGTCGGCACCGATGACAGCGACGAGGTCACGGCGCTGCACGTCCTAGCTCATACATATCTCGAACGTATGTTGCGCCGTGTCCTCGTCACTACCGCGTTGGTGGCAGGACGGAGTCGACGCACACGGTCGTGAGGTGGGCCTCACGACCGTGTGCAGGTACTTGCCGAAGCAACCGTGCCCCGACAAGATCTGCAGTGACCGGAAGGAGAGGACTCCGTGCCGCCGCTCCATCCATTCCATCAGTACGGGCCGGAGGGCCTCAACGGTAACTACACCGTGTCTAGGCCTCTCCAGCCGCGTAACCCAACGGGCAATTACGTCCCGGCGGGCATCCTCGCGCCAGGTGGCTATCTCGCTAAGCGATAAGGAGCCACCTTCGTCATGTGCTAAATTAACCCGCCGGTAGAGGTCGGAGAGCATTTCCGACTCTAATGAAATGTAATGGTTCCTAAGAGCGTGTATATATCGAATATAGCAATGCTTAGAAAGCTCTGTCCTGAAATGATGCGTTGTGTGGCTTTACTGAAAGCTCAATAGTATTAAAGACACTAAATAGAATTGCATTGTCATTTTGGATCTAAGCCTAAGGTCTCAGATCCAAAATTATCATCGCTTTACATATTCATAAGTATATAAGTAGTAAAATTGAGAATTTTGAGTCTACCTTTAAGCAGTAGTTTTGTATTTTTTTTAAATAAAACATTCTATTGGCGGTGCTTGTTTTTAATCGAATACAGAAAGTTTACAGAACAATCCATCTAACCTATCCCAAAAATATCTTCTGTAAAATTGTCTGTAAATTATCTTGTTAGTTTAGTAGCATGATATTAAATAATCTATGCTCGCAAGAAGGCAACAAAATCACCTCCTATTAATACATTCACAAAGCAACTGATTTATCTGTACTTTGCGTTGGTGCCATACTAGACGTTTTAGAACTGGTTATAAACTTTCATTGTGAGGCCAGACATGTCTTGCAACGTTGTAAAAACTAAAATCCTTTCTATTTATAAATACCCTATATGAAATAATTAGTAGATACTCTAAAATAGTAAGCAATGCGTTGACACCCTTGCGCCATCACATCTTCCAAACACGTCAGGTTGTGCTGGCGCTGCTGCCGCATCTGCAGAGAAGCTCAAGCGGCGAAAGTATAATAACCTTATTGGAAATTATATTTTCGAGCCGTTTGGGGTCGAAACTCTTGGGCCTTGGGGTCCCAATGCGCGCATTTTATTTAAAGAGATCGCAAAAAAATTAATCGCTGCTTCACGTGATCAGAGGGCTGGCCTATATTTTGCACAAAAGGTTAGCATTGCCATTCAACGTGGCAATGCTGCTAGCCTTCTGGGCACATTACCAGTGGACAGTGATGCGGTGGAATTTTTCGATGCCTGATTGCGCCTTTTGTTTCTCCTTTTATTTATTTATTTTTTATTCCTTATTCTATTGTAAGCAATATAAAAGTAGTTTGGCAAATCCAAAAGTGCACGCCTCATATTTTTTTTATTATTTATCACTATGTAATATGCCATAAATGAAAGAATAAAAAATACTTTTAAAATTTCGCGCCATTTTCGAGTAGCGCAAAACATAGCTTGCAAGCATTGTAAAGGAACCCAATTTTTATAAGGTATACAGATACTAAAGACTAAGCAGATTAGCTTTTTATTAGTTATAATTAAACGACAAAGAATTACCAAGCCATTTTCGAAAGGAATCAATCAATGTGCAGGCCACATTGCTCGACGAACTGACAACCGCTGGGGAAGAAAGGTTCTCGAGTGGCGACTACGTATTGGACGACGCAGTGTAGGTCGCCCCCCAACCCCCCAAACTGGGTGGACAGACCACCTGGTGAAAGTCGCTGGGCATCGTTGGATGCAGGTGACTTAGGGCCGTACTCTGTGGCGTAACATGGAGGCCTAAATCCAGCAGTGGACAGCGATAGGCTAAAATGATGAATGATAAATTATCGCATTGAACCTGTAAAGTAAAAAATACTTTTATTTATTTTTATATTAATAAATACATGATTAGACGTGTACATTATATCTCTGCCTACTCCATAAAGATTAAATGTGTATAATTGTAAAACAGCTAACATTAGAAATGGACGAATAGCAAGGAATCCATCAATTGCACACGGAAGCGGCAATGAAATGTCAAAGGGGTGCCGGATGCTGTAACCGCGTTGATTTGATGTAATATCCGCTACCCGTATTTCAATTCTATTGAACCAAGTAAATTCGCAGTTGAATTTATAGATGTAATAGAAATATCAATTTTCTAAAATAATGACTGATGTTATTGATAGCTTTGTAATTTGTAAATTATACTCGTTCCAACCATTTATTTTACTTTTGACACATGCTTTAGGACGTAACTGTTTCATTATATGCAATTATTAACTTTGAAACGAGTGAACAGAGAAATATATAAACTGTCCAATAATATTTATATATCTTAATTATTACCCACTAAATACATTAATATGCCGTAAATAGCTCTATTCATAAAATTTAAGTGATAATTCATTTCCGTTATAAAAAAAGTTACGTTCTATCGCATCTAGTGACAGAATCAAAAGTATTCGGTGCAAACTAATGAATCGCAAATAATCGATTACACTTATTTGCAGTTAAGTCAGCTGACAACTGAGTTTTGAATTGTTGTAATAGACAACACGTTAAAATTGTATCAGGGAGATATAAAAATCTTCTCATCATAATAGGTATATGTAACATGAAATAAAACAACGAAAATATTTTAATATTATTTTATTATAACGAATCGTCGGATTCTTCATACGAACTCGAATCGTCGCTTGAATCATCTGCAGTGTTTATTATTAACTCTTGTGTAGGTATGTTGTCAAATTCAATTTCTCGATCCCAATCAGAGAATATTATATTTTTTGTCTTGTTGACGACACTCGCCCAGTTTTCAGGCGTCACACTAGCACATGCGTTTTTTAAAAGTTCAAGCATTTTATTTGCTGTGAAAGGAGGAGTTGTATTGTTTCTTGCGGCGTGTCCTTTGACTTGTGCCCAGATCATTTCAATTGGATTATATTGACAGTGGTACGGAGGAATTCTGATTACAACATGCCCATATTCTGCTGCCATTTCGTCGATGACATATCGTGTTGGCTGCTTTTTACTTTTTAATATTTTAAGTAATTCTACTTTTAGTAGGGATTCGTCCACATCTTCCCCATTATCACGAAGCCAGTTTATAATCTCGTGTTTTTTGTTGGCCTGTGTTGGCATTTTATTAATTAAATGATGAGGCGTTCAGCTTTCCCCATTGGCACTGCAGAAGTAGAAGCAGCAATATCGTCAGTCCAACCTTTTGGTATGGAATGATTGGCATTGAGCCAAGTTTCATCTGTGAAAACGATATTCGACCAGTCTTCTATTTTCTTCGCTTGTCTTAAAAATTCACAGCGAGACAAGGCTATATCACGACGTTCCATTAAAATTTTTCTTTTGTCGGATTTCTTATACAAGAACCCGATTTGGTGCAGCACCTTTGACAAAGAAGATTTTTGACCACGAAACAAGCCACAATTTCGTAGAGACGCTACTAATTTTTTCAAAGTAGGAATCTCTTTGCTTGTGTAATAATTGTATATATGACGACGAATAGCATCAGTATCAAAACTGTCAATTGCTGTCACTTTACGGGGCTGACGTTTCTTAGGCGTAGATAGCTTGTTCTGTTCAATACCACTACTACCATAGGCTTCTTTAGTGATTTTCGCCACCGTTGGAGCACTAATACCTAATGCTGCTGCAACACAGTCTCTAACTTGGGTTACTGGTATAAGGAATCCGCCATTGCGGCTTTCCTTTTCAAATAATTCACGAAGCCGCAGCACTAACTCTCTGGATTGTCCTTTAAGCATCATACCTTTCAGCATTTTGCAAGTAAAATCTTACTGGGAAGAATGATACACTCAACTCAATCAAAGTAAGAACAATGAAATCAATACGGTGGAATATAAATACTCAACACAGCGTATGAAAAATATGAAAGAGCACTCAGCGAACAGAAATGTGACTAGCACGGGAGTCTTGTTGCGAGTGACAGACAACACAACAAAATGGCGTCGCCGGCGAGCCGTTCAGTGTTGCCAATTCGGCTTAAAAAAAAAGGGGTAGCCTGGATGAGAAAATTAGTGATTTACTACCGCAGACGAGGGCGCCATTGTCTCTAAGTAAAGTTTGGAGCAGCGGACCCCGCTAAATGGAAAAATGCTTCATAAAGCAGTTATTTTTTATTTTGCAAAGTACAAAGTAAAATATTTTGGGAGGACTGAATTAGTGGGTATGCAAAAATTAATGTGCCCAAATAACAAATATATTTACAGAAGTGAAGTTTTTAAATAATATGAAATATGTATTTAAGCAAAAATAAAATATCCGTGTTAAATCGATTAAAAGTTCTTCCTGACTAAAATCGATTATTACAAAACATAGTATCCGTAATACATTGGTACAACACTAATTGATCAGAATTCGACCTGTCAAAAGTAAAATAAATGGTTGGAACGAATATAGTTTCTAACGTTTAATGCGAGTATTACGCTTATTCTATTGAAATGAATTATTTTTACGTAGCATAACTACATAAAAATAATTATGAAGATGATGAATTTAATATGTATATTTTTTTTAAAAGTATAGTGTATTTTTTAAGATTATTTTAATTTAACTTTAAGTTTTTGTTTTATTTATTATGTACGAACTATTTACTGTGAAAAGCTTGTCCCAATTTTTAATTTAATTTTTAATATACAAAATTCGGTACTTTTCTCTTTTTTAGTGCTCACACTCCGTAGGTACATTCCATTCGGGACGACCGAAGGGCGGCATGCAACCCCATAATCCACCGTGTGCTCTTCCCTTTGACATTTAACCCACCTCTAGAAACGATTCCTTAATATCCGTGGCTTGCCTAGCAGGTTATCCTTTGCGATTATCACAGTGGGTATTAAAAATCTTTATTTTTCAAACTGATTTTTTTTATTGAAATATTAAAAATCATTTTCCCAGTGTAAGACAAATCCTGAAACAAGCAAGATCTTTACGCCTAACTATTTTATAATAGTTATACGCAGCTTAGCTGTTAAAAAGTTATTTATATGTGCATTAAACAGTAAGCAAATTCAATCTCCTACTCTTATCCCAATTACTTGAAGTCGATACAATATGTACTCCTCTTTCATTGTACATATTGTATGACCGGCCGCCTGCCAGACGTCAACCCCTCTTAGTAATGTAGGTAATTGTTGACCTAACGCCATGAGATGGACTTGGCCCAGGTCGTTATAAGGCTCTTAGTCATCTTTTACGACATCCACGAGCAAAGTAAGGGTTCGTAGTATTCGTAGCCGCGCTACCACACAGCTTTCAAATTATATGTACATTTGTATTTGATTCACCGTATTAAAAATTCAATGTTCCATCCCTTACTTGCTCATGAGAGTCGTAGAAATCGGTTGATGAATCACCTTTAAAATAGGCAGCGTCATGGGAAAATTATAATAATAGCCGGCAACGATAACACGCCTGCTAACCGTGGCGATTGTTACTTTATTTCTCTATGGGAGGGTTATGTTTAACAGCGAATTGAATGATGAATTGATGAATGATTGATTTTATTTTTCTTTTATACTTTAAAGTATAGATATATCTGATGTTTAGATATACTTAAACCATTAGCTGCATGATATCGTTAATTTATATTGTGTACTTTTAACCATAATAATTTGTCCTTTGAGTCCCATAAAATAAATGTGTTTATAAATTAGCCTAGTTATAAAGTCTAGTCTAGTCTCGTCGAGAGGCTGACCACGCGAGGAGGGACCGACGTCCGCCCCTTACCTCGCTCAAGGAGAGGGTACCCCTCAGGGAGTATTCCGTCGGGCCGGCCACTGACGACAAGTTCACGCTGCTCCAGTGGCCGGTCCAACGACGTAGGCGAGGTTCATGGGTGGGTTGAGGGTATGCGTGCGTACGCCCCTCTGTCGCCCCGGACGGAGTGGTGCGAGAAGAGCGCCGACCACAACCCAACCGTAAAAAAAAAAAGGCCGGACCACATATGGGCTAGAAACAGTATTCACCATTTCAATAATCAAAAAATGGTTTTATTATATTTCGCAAGATCGTACAAATAAAATGTTAATACCTAAAACAAAAATTTAAATAAACATATTTTAAAATTGGTATTACTTTATATATTTACATCACACTTATAAAAATTTAATTTACAAATTATTATTTTTACATATTTACACATCTAAAAATATTTTGGCGTTATATGTTAAACGAGGTACGGAACCCTAAAAATAATCAAAATAATCATTAGGATTTCTTTATCATTAAAAACTAAAACTATATCATCATCATTCTCCTACTCTTATCCCAATTACTTGGGGTCGATACAATATGTACTCTTCTTTCATAGCACATATTGTAAGTTAATGACAATAGTTTTATGACCGGCCGCCTGCCAGACGTCAGCCCTCCTTGGCAGTCCTTGGGAATGTAATTGTTGACCAAATGGCATCAGATGGAGTTGACCCAGGTCGTTATATGGCTCTTAGTCGGCTTTTACGACATCCACGAGCAAAGTAAGGATTGGTAGTATTCGTAGCCGCTACCACACAGCTAGAAACTAAAACTATATATCAATAGATTAAAAAAAAACAAAACACAAAAAGAAATTTTGTGTCGAAAACTTACAAATAGCCCGTCCACTAGGAACACATTTTCTATAGATCATTGGATTCAAGATTCATGAATGAAATTAAAATAGACGCAATCGCAATCTCTCCTCTTTCCAACAAAAAAAAAATATTTAAATCAGTTCATAAACAAATATATTATAATCTAAATATCCATAAAAATAAACTTAAATATGGACTTTTGGCGGGAATCTAAAACGTCATGTGGTGCTCTTGTATTATATTCGATATCTTAGTGTTTTAACGTGTTATATTAGATAATTTTTATGGTGTTTTATGTAATATGATGTGACAGAACAGCTGGGATGTAGTGAATATCATATAAAAGTGCTTTACAACGTTTTCGTTTTCCATCAAAATTCCTACAACATACCATTAACAGTGTCACCATAACAGTGTTGATGGCGACAATTCGACTGACTGACAGACAATGACTAACTTGAAGAGATTAAGAACGTGAAGATAATTATAACTCGACACTGGCAAAAATGGCTCGTATAAGTAGCTGATTGCCAATACATAAAAAGAAGAAGAAGAAGAAGCTGCAACTTAACTTTGACATTGGCTTAAGTATAAACAGAGCCACAACAAAAAAAAAAAAAAAAAAAAAACTTAAATATTTAAAAAAAATCTTTCAACTCGTTAAAAACTATTATTAATCGTCTACGTCGACAAATGTGAGAACAAATACTATAAAACTTATATTATTAATACTTCATATCAACTAACACTTCCTCTTTTATCATAAACAGCTATACAGATTATTAATTTATTACTGGTTGTTAGTAAACAATAATTTATATCAATTAGTAAGGTGACAATGTATAACGTGCACATATGATTTATTTATAGGCAGATACACTAGCGTCGGCCCTGTCGATATCATTGGATGACACGATCCGAGGATTCCAAGCTTCGTAAATGTTCGCATAGCATTCAGATGTGATCAACATGCGTGATACAATATTATAGAAATATACCATTGTTATTTAACTCATAGTGTCTTAATCTTTTACGCGCCTCATAAGCGAAGTGTTGAGGTGATGCTCTACTCCCGATATATGATAAATCAAGAACTTTTCAAAACTTAAAATGATTGTATTTTTCTCACATTGCACTTATTGGATAATATTATCATACATATGTCAAGCAAAAACGTTCGTTTAAAAGTATTTGATATTTTTATTTTTCTGAAAATTCTTTGGTAATTCCTTGTCATAATAATGGCAATTAATAAAAAACTAAACTGCTTAGTCTTTAGTGTATTTACAGTTATATTTACCTTATGAAAATTGGGTTCGCTTACAGTGCTTGCAAGCTATGTTTTGCGCTACATCGAGAATGGCGCGAAGTTTTAAAAGTATTTATTTTTCTTTAATTTATGGCATTGACTAATAGTTAATGATAAATAATAAAAAAATATGAGGCGTGCACTTTTGGATTTACCATAGTACCTTATTAAATACTAGTTTTTCATATGGTGATGAAATAAGAATATGTAAATATAAATAAATCTGAGCAAGAGAAGGAAAACTCGAAATAAAATTCTGTACCAACCCATCTGATACAGGAGGTAAATTATAATCCTTTTTTACAGGCATATTCATTCTTTGAAAAATTAAACAGAATGAAAACTTCAAACCAAAAATTGAGTAATTTACTGAGAAATGTTTTTTTTCTGCACTACTAAGAATTGCAACTAAAATTTAAAATTTTTTTTTTAAAGATTTCGTATTTTGAGTATTTTATTGTTCAATTAGTCACGAAGTCCCCTTTCCCATGAAACAGACAACATTAGAGATATTATAAAAACTAAAAATAAAACCGATTATAAACCTATTATTAATATGGCATGGTAGGCTAATCGTTCTCTTGCAAAGAAAACTTGTGGCCAATAGCGGCACTTATACGAGCTGAAAAAGAAAAAGGGTAATCATTCAAATGTATTGCAATTATTATTAAGATAAAGAAAAATCAGAACGAACGAACGAACGAAATATAAAAAGATAGAATGTGAAATGAATCAAATGTTGGTAGCATTCAATATTTCACGTCATTAGTGCTATTCGACAAGTTATACGCTCAAGTTTCGAATCGTATTCAAACTTTTAACAGAATTGAATAAATAGCATCTTTCAGATAAAATTTAAATTTTATTTCCTAAAGAAATTAATGTAGTACTAAAGGCGTGCGGTAAGATTTTCAAATAAAATATTAGATAATTAAATATACATTATAAAAGATTTAAAAAAAAGTAATTTAAATATCTTTTTCATTCTTTCATCACATCTTCATCATCATCATCATCATCATTCATCTTTGCATCACAATATTAATTGACAAAAATAATAAATGAGGACTTTATAGACATTTCAATTTGTTGTTATTTTATTTAGAATTTTTCTTATAATGTTATTAGCTCATGTCCCTAATTAACATCTTAAAACATCTACAAAAAAGGCCGAGGGATGGTGACTCAATTACAATTGACAATATGACATTGAGTTCAGAATAGAATTTATTTTTCTATGAGTCCTAGGAGCCAGCAAGGAAATAGAGTAGAAACACTGTCTTAGATTAATAATATACCTGGATTTCTCTAAATCTAATATATTATTTGCATATTTTTCTGATGTAGATAACTACTTACATTTAATTAAATTTTATTTATTATATAAAATTTTCATCACCTCTTTCTTGCTCGTGAAAGTCGGTAAAATTGGCTGAAGGTCACAAATCAGGAGCGTAGGCAGCAGCTTTTCTTATGAAACACAATAATTTACTGCAATCGCCAAACCGCCTGCTAAGGGTGGAGAAGTCTACGTACAGTAGACAGCATAAGGTTGAATTATGAGGTTAATAGTAGTAGGATCATACTGTTGACAGTTCTCTATCTACAGCCACGGGCCGATCCGTTCGGGGTAGTACCATACTCTCACAGAAGACCGACGTCTGAGTAATGGCAATGTGTTATTGCGCTTCGTTCGGTGAGCGAGAGAGCCGAAAGCCCAACTGGGTGGGTTTTGGGGATTTTATTGGTAGGCAGTGGTCTAACCAATCAGTGCCAAGCCTTAAACAAAATTATAAACAGCTTACTTACTGTAATGAAATGCCTACACTAAAGATGCCGACACCGGCACCGACTTCAAACCTATCAATAGATAGCACATAAAAATGATAGTATTTTAAGTTATTTTGTACTTTTCAGTTTTTGAAGTCGGTTTTTTAATCGTAGTTTTATTTTTTTATTATTTACTTTTTAGTGTTACAGACACACATAGGTTGTTCTATTAGTAGCGGGGCTTGAGTTACTGTTTCATATGTCGCACACATACTTAATGCTAAATTTAGACTTATATTATGGTTTCCTCATGGGTGTGGTGTCAGAACTGAATCAAATTAAAATGGGACTACACGGGAAGCACCAGCTTACAAATAAAAAAAGAATCATTAAAATCGCTTCGCCCAGTAAAAAAAAACAGACAAATTAAGAACCTCCTCCTTTTTTGAAGTCGGTTAAAAATATCTATAAAGCTACTTAGATGACTTAAATTAAAGCAATATGAAATCTCATCTTAAACACAGTAGCACACTTAACGTACGCCTGTTCACGTCTTATCAACTTATTCTGTTTTCTTTCAATTATAATGAAATTATTATTCAGTACGTATATGTGTACGTGTTTTCCGCAATCTTCTTAGAACACGCACACACCAGTCATCTGTCACATCAAGCTGTCTGTCTAGATAACAGACTCTCGACATCTGGATAGACAGATGCAGAATTGGTTCAATAAATATTGAAAGGTTTCTTTTATATTATCAAATCGCTTTTATATAAGTTCAATACCAGTATGTCTCGAATAGTTGAAGCACATGCTATTGAAGGTTCATGTAGCTGTCTGTATAATATGAATAAACGAAATACTTTATACTTCGCTTGAGTTAAGATATCTAGAAAGTAACTTTATAGACCATTTTCGATATTGTCGATTTTCTTTGCTCGAAAGTCTTTTAACTTATTACATTATTTATTTTATTTACTTCGTTTTGTTGTATTTGATTTGCTAATTTTAAATGATATAATATTTGAAGGCATGTTGAAATTAAGTTACATGAAAGAAATAGCTGAATATGCACTTATGATTGCTTGAATTATATAAGGATTTTGTTTTTATTATTTTGTTTGTATACCTACATCGTGCTGTGATGTTTATAAAATATTAACATGGAAAACTCGATATAAACCCTTATATGGCACTAGTATCGCAATACGGCAGGCAAATTTCTCTCATCAGAGGAGTATATGTGTGTCTCATAGTATATATATTGTAGTGTATGCGAATAATGGAATTAGGCATACATACGCTGTCTCCTGTGCCACGGATTGGCGGCAAAAAGGGATGACAGGAGCTGTCATCAATGTCAGGTGAACACACTCACGTGTGTGGACCGGTGTGTGAATAGTTAAGATTATTATGGCAATACCAATCCGTGGCCATTGTCGAGCCAGTGTTTAGGTGTTCAGAAGACAAGTAATAAAGACTAAACAAACACTATATATATATATATATATATATATATATATATATATATACACTCATTTGCAAAAAAAACGGGCGGTTTTGATTTTCATTCATATTTAAAAAGATACAATACCAAAAAGGTTTCAATCGTTTGTACACGTTACTGGCCGGTTTTAAAAATGCTGTGGTATTTAAAAAAGTACGTTCTAAATTCAATTTTTCATTTGATGTTCATTTTTACAGAAAACCCCTTTTTATCCTACATTTTTGGCGCGAAGTTCCAGAAGTTAACATCGACTTTCATAACTTTTATTCAATTTTTATCGATTAATTTCATATCCTTGACTGTCAAAGCTTTATTTAATGCTGTTTGGCTGTATCAAAAATGGTAGATAAAGTGGTAAAAGCTACCAAAATTATCGCGCTGCTTGAAGAGGGTTGCAGCCAATGTTTCGTGGCTAGGAGGCTAAATGTTAGTCGCTCGACAGTCCAAAGGACCTGGCAGCGATATCAGGAGACTGGTTCCGTCGAGAGAAGGCCTGGTTCTGGAAGAAAACCATGTACCCAACCACGGGATGATCGTTTTCTTGTGAGTCGCGCATTGAGAAATCGCAAATCTTCGTATGTGGATCTTAAGAACAACCTCAAAGAAGTAAGAAATGTGCTAAAAGACTAATATAGTCTATGGACGGTCAGGAGGAGGCTTCTCGCTGCCAATATACGCAGTCACCGCCCGGCCCGCGGCCCCAAATTACTCCGTGAGCACAGAGTTCACAGGCTTAGGTTCGCTAGAAATTGTGAATCATGGACTCAAGACGATTGGAATAGGGTTTTGTTCTCTGATGAAGCCAGGATATCTCTGTTCGGTGAAGATCGACGTCGGCGAGTGCTAAGAAGACAAGGAGAATGCTTTGCAGAGGCATGTTTCGAAGAAATCACACCTTATGGTGGGGGCTCTGTTATGTTTTGGGCAGGAATAAATTCAATGGATCGTACAGAGTTAGTCTTCATTGAAAACGGCTCACTGACTAGGCATCGATACATAACGGAAGTTCTAATTTCTCATGCACAACCCGCATTGGCCGCTCTAGGTGAAGACTCGATTTTTATGGACGACAATGCTCGCGCCCACCGATCCCGCGATGTTAATGCGTATGTGCAAGAGGTCGGCATTCGTCGTTTGGATTGGCCAGCTCGAAGTCCCGACCTCAATCCCATAGAGCATGTCTGGGACGTTCTGAAACGGCGTGTGAGATCAGTACACCCGGCTCCGCAGACCATCAGAGAGCTGAAGAATGTGATTACTGCGGAGTGGGAACGTATTCCGCAAGCAAGTATCCGGGATATACTCGCTAGCATGCCCAGACGAATTCAAGCTGTGATTTTAGCTAGAGGGGGTCACACTCGATACTAAACATTTATCTGCTTTTACTTTATTAAAGAAAAACAAACAAAAAAACTTTTTTATTTTTACTTCATGAGCATATGCACTACTAGCGAATATACACTACTAGCGAGGTTTAGCATTATTTCCCATAAATTGTATCTAAATTTTATGAAATACTGATGAAAACGATTATTTTCTTATTAATTTACCAAATTGTGTGGATAAAACTACCTATAATTATCAAACAAAGAAATATTAACATTTGAAATGGTTCATTGCTTAGGTGCCCGTTTTTTTTGCAAATGAGTGTATATACATAAATATATATTATATATGGGCGTGAAAAATAAGAAAAATAAACGGTTCTAAATTTATAATTTATTTACAATTAAATGTGCGCCATTTTTTAATCCAATAAAGACAATTATTTAAAAAAAGAACGATGCCACCTAGCTGGGCTAGCTACGCACAATCCATAATAAAATTATCTATCTTTTTAACAAAAGATTATCCTTTAAGCGAAGAATACAAATATATTAGATTAAGTACAGAATGTCGATTATTTTAGTTACCTGTTATATACCAAGAAGTAATTAATTGCGTTTAAAGAGACTTAAACATAATCGAATAAACTGAATAGTCTAATTCAAGAAATGGGTGGTTTCTTAATTAAATAACTATTAGCGAATTTACCTAAATTATCTGTCAGCAGCGTCTTAAAATAGAGAGATAGATAAACTTATGATAATTTCTACAGCATAAGTGAAAACTTGTAAGGATTTATGAACCACTTAAATGTTTTAAGTGAGCTCATGAAGAAATTTATAAAACAAGTTTCGAAACAATAGAAACTTAAAAGTAAAGCAATTAAGAAAATTGTTCATGTTATATATAATGCAAATTTTAATGTATTCTAGAACCTTATGTGTGAGTAAATTTTATCGACAAAGCGAGGTTTTAAGTCTACTTCTGTCAGATCAAAGAGAAAAATTATACATAAAGCAAACAAGTTAAGAAACTCTTACAAAATTCTACAAAAACTATTACATCTTATGTTAAAAATACTTTACGTACCTGATTTTTTCTCAAACATATTTGGAAGTTTAAACATTATTTTGACAACCTTCTTCGAGATAAATCGAAATTGCTGTACTGACCAAATACATGCGAGCAGCGCGGCCGGCAAAAAAATGTAAGAAAATCCTTATCTGTCGTGTATTAGCGGCCAAATAAATATACATGTAAATTCATATCTATCGTGTATTTTGAAAATGGAACGATTTGTTACTCCAAAACATTGCAACTAAGGAGGCAACTTATCAGAGTTTTATTTCAGTTTCGAACTGGCTTGAAAAAGAAACCTGTTTGATAATGAAAAAAAATACCAATGAACCCTTTAGCGCGTGAAAAATGTTATTTGTTGTAAAGAAAATAAATATTAGGTAATATTAAAAATAATATTATTTATAGTCTAGTTGACACAATGACAGAAGATTGTAAGAAAAGGGGTCTACGCGTGAGTGTGAGCATAACCAAAATAATGGTCTTTGAAAGAGATGAAGCCAGAACAGATGTAAGAGTAACAATAGGTAATGATGTACTGGTGCAAGTGGATGAATTTGTATATCTTGGATGTGGATTTAGCCGAGATGGAAGGTACACTAGTGATATAGAGCGAAGAGTGAATTCGTGAAATACAGTGAACTGAGCGTTGGGGCAACTTCTCGGTAGCCACCACCTCAGCCAGAAAGCACGTGTAGCAATACATAACGCAGTGCTTGTCCCAACATAACTGTATGGAAGCGAGAGTTGGGTATGCAGAAAAGAGTATCAAAGTAAAATTAATGCGGTCGAAATGCGATCTCTACGGAAAATCTGTAGAGTTAGGCTGATCGATCGCATTCGTAACGACGACGTATGAGAGCGAGTAGGTATGAAAGAGAGTATTGGTGTAAAGATGCGAAAGGGAATGCTCCCATGGTTCGGACAAGTGGAAAGAATGCCGAACGAACGTCTGGTTAAGAAGATATACAATACGAAAGTGGAAGGATGTAGGTACCGGGGGAGACCGAGACTAACCTACCTAGACCAGATCGGTTATGTACTGAAGGAAAGTGAAGTCAAGAGTCTCCGAAACCGGCGAGCGTGTATGAAGAGAATTATGAATGTTGAGGAAGCGAGTGAAGTATGCAAGGATAGAGTTCTCTGGCACTCTGTTCTCTCTGCCTACCCTGCAAGGGACATGGCGTGATGGTATGTATGTATGTATATTATTTATATATCATTCATGTCTATAAACTTATAAACTAGTACTACTTAGTGTTAATTTCGGCACATTATTTGAGAAAAGTATTATACAAGCCTTGGGCCACAACTAGGAATTGCTGGACTTACGTACTCGTTTGTGTTTACACGTTCGTCCATCAATTCCTCTTTTGCTGGCCGCTACAGTAATATACTATAGTCTTAATAAACGAAATAATTTTATACGTAAGTAAAATTAAATATTCGTATATATTTAGTAGACGTTTATCAAAACGTCATTAACGCCAAATTGATATTTAAGCAACAATTTTGTATGTGAACGATTTATTAAGGTCGTTTTAAATTACAGTTTATGTTTGTTGTAAGTTTCAAATTACTTGATATAAAATATCGATTTCATTCAAGTAAAGGGTTCAAATTGAAATATTGAAGTCTCCTAATCGTTGAGTTTTACTTGTTGAAGATTTTTACATATGTTTATGTATCAAATTTGTAATGTAATTTTTTATTGAAGGAAGATAAAGTTTCCACCATTTATATATTGATTCAGTTCTTGCGTTTTAGATAAGATTAAGATTTTATTGCTCTGCTATTTTATTAAACATTATATAATAGCTATTAAGTATATATAAATCTATACATAATATATATATTCAATTGACGCTCACTATATTAACTCTCAGACTAACAAAGCCGTAGATGTCCTCGTATGGTAACGAAGTAAGAATTTTCACGTACTTTTTACGCGCGTGTTCTAGAGGATTCCAAGAGAAATAAATGTCGAAATGTAACTATATCTGTTTAATTATAGTTGTCCATTTCCTTTCTACCGTGTAGGGTATATGCGCTGAGTAGTATTTCACGAAAATATCAAGTCTACACAACCATTTTTTTTACGGTGCACTATGGATGCGTCTCGCCCCGCCAAATCGGTCCGGTGTGACGGAAGAGACGGCGCGTGACCCCATAGAGCAAACTCCTTTCTTCGCCTTGCGAGCGGGCCAGCGGTACCCGATCTATGTCTTCGGTGAAGTCTACACAACCATGTGGGACTATGTGCTTCGGTAAAACGATGGTAAGTTGGTATTTGGTTATATTGTTTAACAAACTACTATTTGTTTCATAGTTTTAAGTTAAACTGAAGTAAAAGTCTCATCAACATTATCGTGCTCTTATCGACGCAATAGATATCTACTTGAACATATTGCAAAAGTTATTGGCAACAGTTTTATTATCGGCCGCCTGTCTGATGTCACCCCTCCTTGGGAATTAATTTATTCAATTCAGCTACTTTAATAGCAATCTTAATTATTGATACTATTTAATCTCAGTTTTGGTTATTGCATAAGCTGTTTTAAGGTATTCGCATATACTTTCATTATACAATAACGATTTGAGTGAGTTTTATTGAAGATGGGATTAATATAGGTATATTCGGCAGACGGACTGCAGCGGCCAGAAAAAGATGCATTGATGGACGAACATGTAAATGTGGGCCGAGGCGTAGCCGGGGCACGCATAGGTAAGTCCACCAATTCCTAGTTGTGGCAAAGGCTTGTATAGTGCTTTTCTCAAATAATGCGTGAAAATTAAAACTAAGTGCAACTGTATACATGACGAACAACGAACAACATTTTTCACGTGCTAAAGGGTTCATTTGTTTTTTTTTTCATTATCAAACAGGTTTTTTCTTCAAGCCAGTTCTAAATTTGAATAAAACTCTCATAAGTTGCCCATATAGTTACCATGTTTTGAAGTAACAAATCGTTCCATTTTTAAAATACACGATAGATATGAATTTACACGTACCTATATTTATTAGACCGCTAAAACACGACAGATATGGATTTTCATACGTTTTTTGCCGGCCGCTGCTCGCATGTACCTACAATATTAGGTCAGTATAGCAATTTCGACTTATTTCGAAGAAGTTTGTCAAAATAATGCTCAACTTTCCAAGCATGTTTGAGAAAAATTAATTTAAATAATGTTCATAATAACAAAATGAAATAATTTTGAGAGATGCATCTATTCATAAATTTAAATGATTTAAATTATTTAAAAAATAATTAATGGTCTTTTGATTGCAATGCCAAGGCCACCGACGACAAGGACCGGGTATTGGGTGAACCGCGCACATAGCGCTAGAGTTTCGTGATACGACAGGTTACGGGATCACAAACCGTTCCTCCTGTCACCCTGGAGGAATTGGGCGAGATATAATTGCACCATCGACTGCCCAAAAAAAAAAAAAAAAGAATTGCAGTTCTCCCATGAACGCTGTAAATTCCAAACGTCGGGCAATTAAAAATCATATACAAAGGCGATAGAATCCGTAAAAAAAGTTTTATTTTAAATATATAATACTTGCGTAAACATCAAAGATCATTAAAGATTTCAAAACCAAACGGTGCTCTAACATAATAAATAGTAATCTTAAATTAGCATCAATTTATTTAATAATTAAATAACCATATCACTGTTATGCTGTGTAACATAAAAAGATTAGGAACATAATGTTGAAAGGTTGTCATTCTCTGAACTATTCAATCTAGGCGGAACTAAATCGAATTAGACTATATAAATCAGACAACGATTACTACTTCAAAATCAATCTCTAGCATTAATAAAAAAAAAATATTGTGAAAAGTGGTGACGAGAATTAAAAAATGGTGCGTTTTACTTTAAAATACAGCATTTATATGTAAAGCGTTTTAAAATATTATAAAAAAGTTTTATATTTAGTCGTAAGATTGGATGTATTTGAAATGTTGTTAATTAATTTATTAATATTTTTATTTTATTTCATGCGTGATATACAGGAGGAATTAGACAAAAGTCAGTTGCAACGTAAGTAATTTTTATTACATTTTTTATTATACGCATAATAATATAGAGTAATTAATAGACAAAGACGCTACGAAAAAAAAACATTTCAACATTTGGGATGCTAGATACTTTTTTCTATAAATACTAAATGATGTTGAAAATGTACTATGCGTGGGACTTACATAGGACTTACATGCATGGGACAATGTATAGGAAATCCGTTCCAATTGTTTTACCTATTAATTAAGCCACAGCCATATTCACGTGTTTCCGTGTGGTGACGGAGTAAGAATACAATTCATCACCTATCTTACCCGTGGGTGAGCGTACGAGACGACTAAGGCATATAAAACGCATATAACATCTATGCGAGAGAAGGAAACCTCGAAACAAAACCTTATACCAACACATCTGACCAGCGTGGTATAGTAGGTCAATTACCCTCCCATTATGGAGGAGGCTCGAGCCCAACAGTGGGATATATATATAAACTGAGATGAGATGATATTCACGTGTAAAAAAATAATTTCTCGTTCACTTCATGCTTTATTTTTATTATCATTTTTTTGTTAATTATTATAATAAATGATAATTACTATCGCCATATTAGTAATCAGTAGGTAGTAGCCATTTTTTTAACATGATTAATATCTCAACTAAACTTTAGATATAGCTATCTCTTTACGTAACAAAATTCAAATACTACATGTTAATTTATTATTCTAATAAATTTAGAAGTCTAACCCTAATAGAATAGGGCATAATGAAAATAAAGTTAGAATTATACCTAAATATTGTTTTCCAGTCTACATTTGGACATGAGCTCTCTTTATAATATGAGTAGTCCACGCTTGCCAGATACCGTCACACCTACTGGTTTATTTTGTGTATTATTTGTTATATTTTTATTTTAACAAACCCACTGATAGTGTTGATTTATTCCTGCAGTTCTCAAGAATGCCTTCGATGCTTTCGATCACGAGAAAAAAGGTGTAATAAGTACAGACATGATTGGTACAATTTTAGAAATGTTGGGCCATGATGTGGATGAAGACACCCTGAAAGAAATTATTACAGAAGTGGACGTTAACGGTATTTATATACTGCTTTGTATTTTTCTGGGGGGGCACAGGTAAAACATTACTTATTTTTACTGATCGTCGCGCCGCCTACAGATTGTTTGTACAAACATAGCTGCCATTTTGTTGTAATTGTCAAAAGTTTGACAACTGAGAATTGTTATTTTTTTGTTCCTAGCGTATGTACTTATTGTCAATAATCTATTTTCGGTTATTAATGTTCGTTCTGGAAATTATCTCAATTTTCATTTTTTAAGTTTATACTATTGCCGTTTCGTTAACGGATGATATGTTATTTTTATATTTCAGGGTAGGTTTCATAGTAAAGAAAAATCCTATATAATTACATACACACAATATTATGTAGATACGTAGGTATATATGTATATTACTTCAACTTTAGTTCACCGCCTTAGCTCTAGGTAGCAGCACTTTCCATACATGCATATTTTACCATCGAGTTGCCACTCTTTTTCAGTTAATATAATTTTACTCTTTGGTATTTTTATTGCGATATAGTGTTTTAGATGATAGATAGCGTTAATCAATAAATGACATTTAACAGTAGCTCTTCACTAATGATGTATCAGATAGTTTCTATTGTTTTGTATAGATGGCGCTTAAACACAAAATTAATGCATGAATTTTCTAAACCATTAAATAGTATATCCTTTTAAAAATACATTAGCTGCTAATAATACATGTTACATAATAAAATAATAATATTAAAGTTGCCAAAAGGCGTAGTAGCACCTACATCCAGTGAATGTACACTACACCGGTAATACTACGTGAAGATAGTTTTGACTTTTTTGTACAGATGGAGTTAAACTGAAGTTTTATGCATAAATATTTTTAGTGAAGGCCATACATTAGTAAAATACTGAAATTCATTACCAGCTAATTGTAAATTTCACATAATAAAAGAAAACTAAAATAAGCTTTATTAAAAAGCTACCGTCTCACCGTGACAATGTTTACACATTGCCGTGACCAGGATTCGAACCTGGGTTACTACGGCCACAACGTAGGGTCCTAACCACTAGACGATCACGGCTATCGAGACATGGTTTTCAAATGTCAAATAACTTACTACTATCTAATTAACCCTGTGGTATAATATACCATATAAATATGTCTTTACAGCAACGGGCGAGTTACAATTCTCAGACTTCTGCACATTAGCTGCTAAATTCTTGACAGAAGAAGAAGAGGATGATGAAGCCATGTTGAAAGAATTAAGAGAAGCTTTTCGGTTATACGACAGAGAAGGTGAGAATGCTGAACACATAAAATACTTTTATACCTATCTACCTATGTCTCACAGTATAAAAAAAAGAAAAAAAAACTGTTTTTTTTAATGACAACAGCGATAGCAAAGATATTAAAAAATAATAACCTGTTACGCGAAGCACGGCACACTTCTATGAATTCAGAATCATCCTATGAATAATAAATAATATCTTCTGAATTCAGATATCATATCGCTTTCTAATTATTATCGCTTACTTCAATAGTGGCTAATTTTATTATCCCTTTATTTCCGCATTATGAATACAATTCCATATTCTATCTTGTCCGTGGGTGTCATAAAAGAAGACTGAGGGATATATTATTTACTGCTGCCATATAAGAGAAGGAATACTCGAAATAAAACCCTCTACCAGCACATCTCACTACGTGGTATAGTTCGTCAAAATTCCTTACTATTGTGGAGGAAGTTCGAGCCCAGCTGTGAGACGTCTATGAGCCGAGATGATCACTTTAAAGGTGAACCAAAATATCGTGAGGAAACTCGCTATAGTGGGTCCAAAAAAAAAACTTTTATAAATGTGTGAAATCCGTGTTGGAACTCATTTAATGCTGTGAATGACGGCTGTGATGAAAATTATGATATTTAATAGGTAGTCAATGCTTTGAATCCTACTCTTAGAATATTGTCATCCCTCTGAATAATAGAGGTAAAATATTATTCTGCCAAAACTGCGGCTATAAATCCGACCACATTACAGTTGTGTCTAACAAAGGCTCGAAAAATATATGTGTACCTACCTATTTTTGTGTGGGATAGAAAGAGCCATGTCTTTCCATCGACTATATTGTTTACTTTAAATAAAAGGAATGCAGGCAAGATCAAAATTGATTCGGGTTGAGAGCCCTCAGCGCTCACCCACAGTCCGGGTAAAGTTGTCATTCATTTGAGGCAAACAACTAAAACACACACAAAAAAAAAACAAAACATACATAACAAAACGCATTAAGTGTTTTCGTTGCCCTAATATCAGGACTAAAAAGAGTTTTATCTTTTTAGTTCTTCTATCTTCACACTACCTGCTTGTTTTATTTGAAGTGTAGGTTACCGGCGTTTATTATCGCTTGAATCATTATAAAAACCTGCTGCTTCTCTTAAAGCATTGGTATAACGGTTTTTCTTAATTTATTCTCATATTCACAAGTCTATTTTGCTTTAAAATTTATTCAAAGTCGTAGGCGTTTTTTTTTTAATGAAGTACAAATTAATTTTAAAGATATCGAGTTTTGCGAACCCCATTTTTACTTTTAATAATAACGCCTATGCCTATAAGCTTTCCCTTTCTTATCCGTGTGGTGACGGAGTAAGAATACAAATCACCACCCCCTATCTTACCCGTGGATTATAAAAGAGGACTAAGGGATATAAAATGCATATAACATCTTTGCAAGAGAAGGAAAACTATTATGGAGGAGGCCCCAGCCCAACAGTGGGACATATATGGGCTGTGATGATGATGATGATGAAGCTTTCCCTTGCCATGAAATTTAAGGTTTAGTTCATAGATGCGTAAAAAAATTAAAAAAAATATTACGGCAGATTACACTCTGGATAAACAGGAGAATTTTGTAATAATTTCTTTACTACTACATTTTCAGGCAACGGTTATATCACCACAGACGTGTTGAAAGAGATTTTCAAAGAGTTAGACAACACAATTTCACCAGATGACTTGAAGACAATGATTGAAGAAATTGACTCTGACGGGTCAGGGACAGTAGACTGGGATGGTAAGAGTTGTTTTACTTCTAATCTTTCATCATTAAACGTAAAGGTAATTCATTATTACTTATATTGTTATTAACACGCAGCGTTGATTATATATAGATACATATACGATATATTATAAGCAGTTTTAGGGCTCAGCTTAGTAGAATTCAAAATGTCAACTAATATCTTTTTGAAAATTCTTGTCGCTTATAAAGTTTAATCGTATTGAAGATAGTTGTTATTATAATATTTTAATTCAAGTTTAGATAATTAGCACTGTCTGTGACTAAGTTACTTAAATAGCATGTTCAAGACGAATCCTATAAATGTAAGTCTTTATAATTACCTATATGGATGTATTTTATAAACTTCTAAGATGTTTATGTATAAACTTCTCGACGCGGTCATTGGGCCGCGAAGCTAAAATGATTTTCAATTTAGAAAATATTCAAAATTTTAGAATGTGGTTAATTATAGCCCTTTCCTTTTTTTTTTTTTTTTTTTGGCGGCGGGCTACGGAACGGTCACGCCCCGCTAATCCGTCCGGGCGACGGGAGAAGCGGCGCACGACCCCGTAGACCCGCCCTACAATATACCTCTATACGCATTGCGGGTGGGCCACTGGTACGCGTTCTTTTCTTGGCCTAGTGTGAACTCCGTTCAAAAGATCAAATAGAAATAAAGATTAAAAAAACATTAAATAATAATTTGTACCTACTCTAAATCTAGCATTACATTCATTACCATTATCTTTTGTAATTTTATTTTAGAAGTATGTTTATTTTTTATTTATTTAACACATGAACCTTATGAATAGATCCTCCTTTATATTTAAAAACAACGATGAATTGAAATGCTTATATAGCTTAATTATCTTAGAATACCTTATTATTCTAAAATTGGAATGGTTGAATTATGTATTATTGTTTAAATTATGAATGTTGAGGAAGCGAGTGAAGTACCTATGCAAGGATAGAGTTCTCTGGCACTCTGTGTGCTGAGTGTGAGTATTGTCGCTAACATGACGCGCTCCTCAGCGTGCGCGTAAGCATGCCATTTGTATGAACTTATGAAGAAATGTACAGCGCCACTAGCGGCGCGTTTTTGAAACTACATATCTTTATACAAATGGCATGCTTACGCGCACGCTGTAGAGCGCGTCATGTTAACGACAAAACTCGCACTCAGCACACTGTTCTCTCTGCCTACCCTGCAAGGGATATGGCGTGATGATATATATGTATACAATGGTAATTTTTTAATTAATTTTTAAGAACTTTTCATTTAATATTTTTCCTTTTATTTGCAGAATTTCTTGAAGTAATGACCGGAGAATAATCTTAGATAATAGAAAGAAGTAATTAAATTATGATATCTATTTTAAGAAGTTTGAGACTAAGATATTATTTAAAAATTAAAGAAGTACTTGTTCTTTCTTTGAAGAAGTTACAAACAATTTCCTTAGAAATTGAAGAGTGTGCAAATCTAATGTGATATTTACTATGATGATATGGTAAAAATAAGTTAAGTTATATTGTAGATAATCTGCGCGCAGTATTTTTATATAAAATAAATAGAAAATTAAAGTATTGTTTTTATTTTCTTTATTTATACCTCCTTTATAACAGCACCATCTATATAAAAATAAGTATACTAAACAACTTATAGCCTACAGCCATTACTAGTAAGTTATTTAATAAAAGAATAGGTGGCAGCACTAGCTTAAGTATATTTTACGTGACTGCGCGACGCAAAGGAGTGGTATTGTTACATCTTGTTAATCATAAGTAATATTTTGAAGAGTTAAATAAGTTTCCTAAACTACAAAAATAAAATACAAAAAATATAAATGTAGCCAACCGCAAAATGTAATTGTGTGTATTATTAAATGTAATTATTTGCTAGCACTAACAAAATTTTATAGAAATCATTTTTCAGCTTTATGATCTCAATTGACGATTTATATTTTTGGCAGTATGATTAGTTTCCTGAAGTACAAAAACAAAATAAAATATATATAAAGCTAGCCAACCGTAAAATGTAATTATTTGTTGGCCATTATTTTTTGCAATAATTCAGTTTATCTGACACCACTTTTTAGTGAATTTATTGTTACTGACAAAGTAGAAAGGAAGCGAAGACGCAATGGATTTATTTTCTAAACAAAACTCACTTATTAGCTACTGGACAGTCGCTAGTTAAATCTGACTTCAACGTAACTGAGAATTTCTCAAGTAAGTAATTGTATAACGCTTTAGTCGTAAACTTATAACGCTTTTACTTTTTTCCTGTTTACTTTAACGATGTCGGCTATAAACTCCGATGTTAAGTGTCATTCTTTTCACCGCAGGCGTTTTCTGTTTTCAATCGCTCATACTTTTACTAGATAGTATGTGCCTGATATTTTAGAAAATTTTATAGAATATGCATAAACATCAAATATAGGTTTTTATAAATTAAATTTTCAGAGTGTGAATGTAAAGATTACACATCGCCACCTTCTACAAGATACTTGTCTTCTGGTCGAACTTCTGGAGGCAGCAGAACAGGTCAGGAACAAATACATCTGCGCTGAACTGTTGTGCCACTAGAGCGTGAGGTGATGCAGTTGCGATTAACTGCACCTGTTACCGCCTACCGATAGTTGGAATTGAGGATCAATCTGTCACCCACAGAGAAGCTAATAATTGAAGGTGTAACGTGTTAGAAAGATTGATTTGTTGAGCGGGCCCGAGTATCTGCTTCTGATGCCGCCCTAGCTGAAGTCGCGGATGGACAGCTCTTGGATTAATCCATTAAACAGTAGCCGGGCGACGATGGTAATGATACCCAAAAGCTTAATCTGTCGGACCAACCATGGATGTTGCACAGATGTAAAGGAATCGGTACCGGTGGTCGGCCTAATGGAGATGGGGAGGGCACACGTTGGTTGTGACGACGGTCGACTCTAGGGGAGCCCGCGAGGGTAAACTGCCGTGCGGGCCACCGAAAACAAAGATCGGGTACCGGTGGCCCACTCGAACGGCGAAGAAAGGAGTTTTGCATGGTGGGTCTATGGGGTCGCGCGCCGCCTCTTCCGTTACCCCGAACCGATTTGGCGGTGCGAGACCACGTCCATAGTCCACCGCAAAAAAAATAAAAAATAAAAGGGCACACGTTGGCTCTTATACGGCCGCACGCCATCCTTCCGTCGCACCGAATTGAATGAGCGGTGTCCTGACTATAGCCACCTAAGAAAAAGGAGAAAAGAATCAGTGATACTCTTTTAACGTGACACTATACAGCTAAATTAATCCAAAATATCTAATATAAACTATATAGTTCACCTACAAATAAGCGTCAAAGTGTCTGCAATAGTTAGTTAGCCAGTGGAGGTCATAAACTAAACACGAATTTGTCTAGAATCATTTATCATAGTAAGTTATTGACGCCAGGTGCCCCCATATTTTGACAAGTTAATCCAGTTCGCATTGAATGCAGGTCATGATAGCCGTAAGGGACCTTAAAGGTCGGTATAATATACACGCAACATATGCAAAGTTGTAGGTATATGTATTCGTAATAATGACGTCAACTGACATACGTCATTCCCTTAACAAGGTCTTGGAAAATATTTCATTCAATTGTAAAGCAAAATAAAGTTTTTGGAGTTTACTTTCTTAAGAATCAATTTTCATATAAGGCATACGGTATGAGAAAAATTTGAGGAGTAAATTCTAGTGATCGAATGACCTCGTTACGTTTTTGGTGCGCAACCTATTCTGCGCACCTTTCACTTTCTGACGCGAGATAATACTTTACTGAACAGTTTTAATAAATGTAAATTAAAATATAAATATTATTTTTAGTCCAATGAGCTTTTTTTGCGCCTGTTTTGATAATCGTACTTAAGGAGTACTTAAACTCCAGTTGTGCGTCGGAGCTGACACACACACACTTTTTTTTTTTTTTTTTGTGTGTCTTAGTTGTTAGCCTCAGATGGCTATGACAACTTTACCCGGACTGTGGGTGAGCGCTGAGGGCTCTCAACCCGTGTTTTTTTTATTTTTATTGGTAGGCAGCGGCTTAAGCTATAACCCTTGGTATTGCAAAGGTCCATGGGCGGCAGTACCACTTACCATCAGGTATGCTGCTTGCTCGTTTGCCACCATAAGCAAAAAAAAAAGTTATATTACGAACAAAAAACTTTACAATTTGTTTAATTAAAATATATAAATCTTTTCCATCTGCTATAAATAAATGCATCGCCGAGCTGCCTGGCTCAGACTCGTATTGTCGCTAATTATAAAAAAGAGGGCATGACGAATTTAGATCAAATTGCCATTTACAGAGTTTTTTTCTTTTTCAAATCCTTTATATTTATGATAAACTAGCAAACTCGGGCTAAGTTTGTTTTATAGAAGTTAATATATGACAGAATATGAAGAAGTGTATGAAGAGAATTATGAATGTTGAGGAAGCGAGTGAAGTATGCAGAGATAGAGCTCTCTGGCACTCTGTTCTCTCTGCCTACCCTGCAAGGGATATGGCGTGATGATATGTATGTATGTAATATATCACAGAGCCGCCTGGTGGCGAGTTACATCAATGGGGATAGCATATAAATTTTTTTAGCGAAAAAATACATATTATTATGCATACAAATTTTCATAAAGACAAAGGTCATATAGTTTCTCATTTTAGCGATCATAACAATATACAAACATCCTCTTTTATAGATATAGTTTTGAACGCATGAGAAAATTTTAACGCATTCGGATAATGCATCGTCACTTTAAAATAAATGTAGTTATAAATGTATTTATTCTCAGCGCGAACACATTCCCTTTCTAGTCGGTAATTCCCCCACAATAAAAGGGCACCTTTTATATTACACTGGTCAGATGGGTTAACCTTAACATAGGGTTTTAATTGCAGTTTAACTTTCTTTTATTGTAATTACTGAGGATGTTACAGACCTAAAGTTTCGGATCTGGAAGCGGATATTAGATTAACAGTGCACGGGTTTGAGATACAGTTAAGGATATGAAAATGAGTTTTTGGCGGGAATCTAAAACGTCATGTGGTAACGTGTTATATTAGATAATTTTGGTGGCATTTTATGTAATGTGATGTGACGGAACTGCTGAGATGTAGTGAATATCATATAAAAGTGCTTTACAACGTTTTCGTTTTTCATCAAAATTCTCACAAGATACCATCAACAGTGTGGCCATAGCACTGTTGATGGCGACAATTTGACTTACTGACGGACAAATGACTAATCTGAAGACACTAAAAACTTGAAGATAATTATAACTCGACACTGGCAACAATGGCTCATTTAAGTAGCTGATTGCCAATACATAAAAATAAGAAGAAGAAGGATATGAAATTATTTCAGATATTCGATAATATAGGTAAAGGCACACTGTTGACAGTTTTCTGTCTACTGCCGCGGGCCGGTTGATCCGGGGTACTACCGTACTCTCGCAGAAGATCGACGTCTGAGTAATGGCAATGTACGGTTGCGCTTTGTTCGGTGAGCGAGAGGGCCGCAAGCCCAACTTTCGGGGTGGGTTTGGAGTTCTTCATTGGTAGGCAACGGCTAGTTGGCTTTACCGTTGCTATTGCAAAGGTCAATCTGGTGTGTTGCTTGTGCGTTTGCTACTTAAAACATTAAAAAAAAAATGTTTGAGATAGTTAGTTGCGGTTATGGAATATCTAGGAAAGTGTGAAAGAGAAACACTAAATATGGTGACTATTATATTATGCCTCTTTGCAGAGGCTTTCGTTTAGACTGTCAGTTCGGTTTATTAAATGAAAACGTGTAACAAAAAATATTATAAAACATGTTTCTGATATATTTTCATATCATATTCGACAGTTTCAGTTATGTGTATGGAGCTCCATAATATTCCTAGTAATATTACGCCAGTTGCAGCGTATGTTACAATTACAAAATACTTTACGATGTATCTCACTTCATTGCTACGTAACAAGTCTAACATTAATATTATTTATTCATCATCATTTTTCATCATTTCAGCTCATCTATGTCCCACTACTGGGCTCGAGCCTACTCCGTAATGGGAGGGAAATTGACCTACTACACCACGCTGGTCAGACGTGTTGGTATAGGGTTTTGTTTCCAGTTTTTCTTCTTTTGCATAGATGTTATATACGTTTTAAATCCCTTAGTCGTCTATTACAATCACCCACAGGTAAGATAGGGGTGGTGAATTGTATTATTACTCCGTCACCACACGGAAAATTATTTATTAATAAACTATTAAATGTATAATCAACATTAAAATAAAAAATTGAATTATAATAAAAAAAATATTTAAAATCAATGTGAAATTGTCCCAATATATCTCATTCAGTCAGACGGGTTCACACAGAGGCGGATTAATCTTAAGGCAAACTAGGCACGTACCTAGGGGCGTGAGGGTACAAAAGGGCGCGTGGGCGGTATTGTAAAGACATTTCCACATCACAGTAGTAACGCTAACTACAGTAATCAAATTACTACTACTACTACTAGTTACTTTTATAAAAAAACAAAAACCGACTTCAAAACTATACCTACGATAAACGATATATATATAACTTACACTAAAAAGTAGAAAATAATTCTTTTAATTAGTTTAATCTCAAAAGAATAACAGAACAATTTACGAAATTATAGTATACCTACCTATTTACAGGTAGGTATGTAAAACTTATACTATGTCAAGAAAAATGGATAATAATATTATATTTTGTATTTCAAAGCAAGGAGCATTGAAATACAATGAACGCAATTGTTAATATTTATTTACAAGTACTATTTTTTTGGAGTCGAATTGAGAACCTCCTTCTTTTTGGAAGTCGGTTAAAAATAGGGACGCCAATGAAATGTTTGCCTTACTCTCAACGTTTAATCTACCTCTGGGTTGGTATAAGGATTTAATTCGAGTTTACCATCTATTGCATTAATTTTATCTGCATATTGTAACCATTACTCGTCATTTACAACATCAACCAGTATGAAAGGAGGTGGTGAACTGGATACCTGTCTATCACCACAAGGAAAGTAAATTTATCTTCTCACTGTGGTCGCGTTCCGATCCAGTAATAGTTTTTTAGATTTATTTATGTATCTCTTAATGGTAATAGTTGAAAGAATGGAAGTGCGCCCGTATGGTGATGGTGTAAGAATACAATTCACTACCCCATATCTTACCCGTGGGTGATTGTACGAGACGACTAAGGGATATAAAAACGCATATAACATATAGATGTTATTGCATAGGCTAGAGAAGAAAATCTCGAAATAAAACCCAATACCAACACGTCTGACCAGCGTGGTATAGTAGAACAATTTCCCTCTAATTATGGAGGAGGCTCGAGCCCAACAGTGGGATATATGTATATGAGCTGAGATGACGATGATGAAGTGCGACCGTGGGGTTTATGTGTGATAAATAATTTGAATTTGTCATTTTTCTTTTATAACACTTAAAAGGAAGGAAGGATTAGCGAATTGTATTCCTACTCCATCATCACATAGTATAATGAATACACGGATAAGTAAAATACAGTAAAATAAATAATTCTAAATGAGTTTTGTATTATAATAGAAAAACAAACAATATCTACGTGATCGAGGACAACCGCAGCAAACTATTTGTTTCTAAAGTATCAACACTTTTTTTATATTTAGATAACAGATGTAAAATTTAGGTCACGTCCTAATAATAACAATTGGTTATTCGCAATGATTACTCAAAGAAAAATAATAGATTCGATTACGCATTACATGTTTTTCAGTCACATTTTCTATGGCGACTATTATAATGACTGAGAAATTTGGCATTGACCAAATCGTTGAAAATATAAGAAATAGAGTGTTTTTATTGAAGTTAAGGTACGACCAAACCCGCGCGACCAAAGTGACTGCAAAGCGAGCGCGTCAGCCCCGCGACAGACGCTACAGGACGCTATCCGTGATATCTTATGGCGCCATGCACATCTAAGCGACCATGGCGCGGTACTTATTTTACGCGTTTTTAGACGCTCGCGTTTCACGTCCCACGTGTTAGACGCGCAGGTTTTGCCGTACCTATAAGCTTCTATACGATCATTCGGGGACAGCGCACTAATACCGTGCTGAGCGTGAATAAAGTTATCGTTACACTACATATGGATCATTATTCACCTCTTATCCCAATTACTTGGGGTTGATACAATATCCCGACTAGAAAAAAAGTATGGTTCAACCAGATCATGTATCTGGACCCGACCAGGATAGAATGAGGCATGCCGGATCCGACAAACCCTATCAGGACCAGGTCTGGTCCTGATCAGGATAGCCTGATGTAAAATCAAGTATGGTAAGGCATGCCGGATCAGGACCAGGTCAGGACCAAATAAGGATAGCCTGATGTGTAATATCATTAAGTATGGTAAGGCATACCGGATCAGAACCCGATCAGGATAGAATGAGGCATGCCAGATCTGGCAAACCCTATCAGGACCAGGTCTGGTCCTGATCAGGATAGCCTGATATGAAATATCATCAAGTATGGTAAGGCATTCCGGATCAGGACCAGAAACAGTTTTCGTAACACAAAAAAAATATCAATCAAAATTCAAAAAGTATCATATCATGATTATCATATTTATGCCACGGTTTAACTTGTATTTGCATCAGAGGAGATTAATCTGAAATCTTTAATTAATCATATGTATTTAATAATAATAATAATGTTTAATTAATAATATAAAAATAATTTATATTTAAAGTAAAAACAAAAATAAATAATAGGTACATTTGAAACTGGACTTGGCTGACTGGATTTGGCACAAGACCGTTACAGATGGCATTCTCGTGGGGAGGCCTATGTCCAGCAGTGGACGTGTACGGGCTGATGGATGGATGGATGGACATTTGAAAACATAGATAGAAATAAATATAATAATATTGTAATAACCATTTTAACATTTAATGTTTTGGGTCATAATAAATTGATGGTGTTAGTAAAATGACCTCATTATCTGAATCGCGGTGTTAAAATTCTCCGAAGCGTAATCACATCGCCTAATATTAAATTAGTTGTTATCGAATCAGATCAAAACAGATCGATCAGGTGATGAATGAGAAATTCAGGCGACAGTTGAAGTCGTTAGCATCTGGTGGTTGCGCCCTAATTGGAACGGCTCACTGAGACTCTCTATGATAAGAATATAGCACTGCATTCGCTGCCTAGCCTACGTCATATATTAATTTATATTTTTATCTATTTAACATGATCTTTAAGATATTCATGTTTTTTAAAAGGACCAGACTAGGCATACCTACTCGTTTTGGATCAGGCAAGATATATAACGCAGATGATTGATTTGGTTCCGATCAGTAAAATTTCATCCGAACCAGATCAGAAATGCCTGATCTGGACCCGATCAGGAATGCCTGATCTGGACCCGATAAGGTTTTCCTGATCGGGTCCAGATATATCTTCTGCGTTACATACCTTATCTGGTCCAGATCCGGCATGCCCGGTCCGGTCCTGCTAAGGAAGATGAAAAAATTTCTAGTCGGGAAGTACTTTTCTTTCATAGCACATATTGTAAAAGTTATTGGCAATAGTTTTATGACCGGCCGCCTGTCAGACTTCAACCCTCCTTGGGAATGTAAGTGTTGACCAAACGGCATCAAATGAAGTTGGCCTAGGTCGTTATAATGCTCTTATTCGTCTTTTACGACATTCACGAGCAAGTAAGGGTTGGTAGTATTCGTAGCCGTTACCACACAGCTTACACTACATATGGATATACCTAAGTATATAACCGCGGTACATAATATCGACCTATACGAAAAACAGTAACATATGATTATGATACCACATCGTTATAAAGCTAAACTGATATATATCTAAATTTAGGAACTAATATTAGAAAAAATATCAATCCCTGTACAAAACAATTAAGAAAAATATTAATGTTGATTTTGTGTTTGAATAATTTTAAATAGCTCTCCTCTAAAGTAGTGATTATGCAGACGTATCTTTATTCTACGTATAGGTCGATATATCTATATTTTCTAGTGGTAGTACCGCACTGTTGACAATTTTCCGCACCACTCCATCCGGGGTGACAGAGGGGCGTAAGCACGCATACCCGTAACCCACCCGTGTACCTCGCCTTCGTCGTTGGACCGGCCACCGGAGCAGCAGCGTGAACTTGTCGTCAGTGGCCGGCCCGACGGAATACCCTCTGAGGGGTACCCTCTCCTTGAGCGACGCGGGATAGTAGGTCAATTTCCCTCTTATTAAGAAGGAGACTAAGTCCAGCAAAGGGTCGTATATGAGCTGAAACGATGAGATCATAATAAGATATATAAATATGAGTGAGAAATTGTAGGCTATACTAATGTTAATATGGTTTGTGGGTTGTAAAACATGTTTATATATAGAAGTACAGGCTAGGACGACGGTAGGCCGGGCAGTCCATCGTAGTTAAAAAAGCGGTCTCAGTGGTTCATGACGCTTATTAACGATGCTAAGATAATACGGAATATTATCGACCCACACATCGCTCTTCCATGGTCTCGGATAGTTTGGACAGGTATGTCCAAGTTATAAAAAAAACACGCTGGCAGCTAAACTAGCTTAAATAAAATTTAAATACGAATATTACCACGTAATAGCATAGTGACATAAAATTTTGTACAAACACGTGCAGTTACCAACATTTAAGTTCTATTTTAGTAGTGTTTGTTAAATCTGGATTGTATTGCATAAGTATTACCTAAGTATTCCGAAATTGAATTCGATAATTTGCAAGGAACTGGTACAAGAATCGCAATATTTGAACATACCCTAACAAGGAAAGTTGAATATAAGCTCGCAAAAATATACTCATTCGGTCAGGATGAAATATTATTTATAGCCAACAGTCTGATTAGATTAGCCGCAGGCAAAATTCAATCAGACTTTGTAGAATATATAGAAATTAAAACTCTTACCACACTTGTATAGGTTTGAGTGATAACCACGCATGATTGCAACAATAATCCAAATAGATTATCTTTCTACGAGTTGATTATAACAGCATAGAGTAATGAAAGCCTATTTAAATAAATGATTCATTAACTTTAACAACTTGCTTGTATGAACGCTGCATAGTTTGCGGTCTGTCCTTATTTCATTTGATTTCTTCCTGCTGACTTGTCGTGATTAATATTAGGACCAGGAAATTGTATGGAGAGCAATTCTATGGTGTAATTTAAGTTATAATGTATTGTAATAGAAGTAATTGTATTCAAATAAATATTATAAGGTCATAATGTAATTGTTTTTGCAAGATAATTATTAATTATTTTATAGGCGACTATTTATTATGTGTAATAATACGATATGAAAAATAATAGTTATGGTTCACTTGTTATTATTTCATTGTGTGGGCTTTGTATACAAAAGAAAAAGTAGTTTATTGATTTATTAATGATAATAATAATAATTTCTGCCTTCCCGAACTAGGAGTAAGTTAAGTTACTTACAAGCAAACATTATAAAAAACAGATTATGCGATTTTACATCTAAGTTTAATTTTGGATTCTATTCAATTATGGGTCTTATTACGTCTTTTACTCACGCTTTTCTCTTTTTTTTTTCTCCCCACGTAGCGACGGGATAACAGTACTGTTGTCGCTTATTTGCCATGGGAAGCAGCAGCGCTGTCCTGGGAAACATAAACCTTAACTTTAACCAGCTCAGCAATTGTAGTGATTAGGTCAATAACTCCTCCAATGAATAACCGCGTCATAACTTAAAGATGAATTTCATTCAGACAGGTCTTCGTCCAAGGGCCACCGAAGACAAAGATCGGGTACCGGTGACCCGCTCGCACGGCGAAGAGAGGTGTTTGCAGGGTGGGTCTATATATATATATATATATATATATATACATATATAGGACCGATTTGGCGGGGCGCGACCACGTCCATAGCCCACCGCAAAAAATAAAGGTCTTCGTCCAACAGTAGACGGCGAAAAACTAAAAGACAATACACCTTTACTTTAAGGATCACTTAGAGAGACTATGTAAATAAAATGTAAAATACAGATTCGTTTAAAATTCAAAATATAATAATATACCTACCTAGTACGAATTAAAATTTTACAATGTTAATTGTTTAAATATTAAGATTGGAATCTAACATAAAATCTTAAATCATAACCACAATCTCATTATCATATATGTTGGTATAATATTTTTTTAAGTGGTCAAATGGTCGAGAACTGAGCACAATTAATGTCATACTTTTGCATTATATATTATGATAACCGATCACTATAACAAATTTAACTGTTTTGAATATAAATACTGCCATACTGTGGCAGTATTTATAGCTAAAATAGTTACATTCCAGTTCTAGTTACAAAATTGCCGAACAATCGTGACAAATAAAATATTCAGATATATTATTTAATATTCTGTATTTACCTTGGTATGGCAATTGTTTTTAGTTAATTAAATATTGGAATGTTGCGTATTAATAATATAAAGGCGAGATTTAATAATAAAAAAATATATTGTTGACTAAAGACAGCATTATGGTACAATCATCATTCATCATCATTCGCCTACTCTTATCCCAATTGCTTGGGGTCGATACAATATGTACTCTTCTTTCGTAGTACATATTGTAAAAGATATTGGTAATAGTTTTATGACCAGCTGCCTGCCAGACGTCAACCCTCCTAGGGAATGTAATTGTCGACCAAACGGCATCAGATGGAATTAGCTCAGGACGCCCACGACCAAATTAAGGGTTGGTAGTATTCGTAGCCACTACCACACAGCTTGATGGTACAGTATTGAATTAAAAATATAATGTGTCTGATTAGAGGGTTTTTCGTGTATTGGTGGCAGGCTGTGGTGTAACCACGCCCCACTCACTTCGTTTGGAGAAGACGGCGAGTGACTCCATAACTTGCTGTACACATATTTATCTAGCACTATGTGGGCAAGTCACCGGTGCCCAGTTCTTGTCATCTGTGGCTCGTTCGACGGCAAAAAAGTGACTTACCGTGTAAGTAGTACCTACATTAAGTTACTACAAAACTAATGGCTCTGATATTCCTGTGTAAAACCTACAGAATGGTTAATACTGAGGCCTTACCCGTACTTGTGGGTGTACTTCTGGTTGATTTGGAGGTTCAGAAACGGGCGTCAATGTATTACACTACCAGGGAAACTATGAATACCGAATGATTTCCTTCTAACACGGGACATGAGATTCATCATTGAAAGGTCGTCATATATTTTTATTTTTCCTATGTACATGCCAGCGCCTAAAGAAAGTGTGGATGAAGTGTGGAGCTTGACAATTTTTTGGCTCAATTTCTAACTGGCCATGGCAATTTTAAAGTAAATTATTTTCTTTTAAACTCATACCTTCACCTTTATGTCAATGTTCCACAACCGACCACGAGTATGAACAGTCAGAACTTCACATGCTCTGGGAGTGCGATCTCTGGTGTAACAAGCGCAACTCGAAAAAATGCCGTGCGTTCAGGCGTTTCTGTCATAGTGTTCCGCCTATGACAGAGTCGCAAGTCGGAGTTCGTTCCGCCACTACGGCCCTCGGCCCGGAGGGAATACCCGTGCGGGTGTTGACGTTGCTCCTCGAGCACCTGGAACCCCGCCTCAGAAGACTGTACAACGGCTTTTTTTTTATTATGGCAAACGAGCAAGCAGCACATCTGATGGTAAGTGTCACTGCTGCCCATGGACCTTTGCTATACCAAGGGTATAATAGCTAGGCCGCTGCCTGCCATTACAATCCTTAAACCCACCCAGTTGGGTTGCCGGCTCTCTCGCTCACCGAACGAAGCGTAATAGCACATTGCCATTACTCAGACGTTGATCTTCTGCGAGAGTGTGGTACTACCGCGGATGGACCGGCCCGCGGCTGTACACAGAGAACTGTCAACAGCGTAGTCCTACCACTAAAAACGGTACCGCTGTACGTATTGATACAATTTAAAAAAAATACTATGGAATTTAGTGTTTTTAATCTTGATTCTTTAAGAGTTCTCATCTGTGACACCGAAACCTCCAACAAATATATTTTTTTAATATTGGTGCCTTATTGAAATGTATTTTATTAGAATACTATATATGCTTTGAGTTATTATTTATGATACAAGAATATTATATTGTTCAATTTTGTATGTAAATTGTTATTTTAGTAATACAATTTACATATAATTTTGTATTTCCTTTATTCATTTCCTTTTGTAGATGCATTTAATTATTGGAATACCTAAACAATTTAGAACTATTTCACTATTACATAACTGTTTCCTCTTCATAATAAACCTACAACGACAGAATCCCTACTAATATATAAATGTGAATGTAAGTTTGTTTGTTACGCTTTCACGCTAAAACTACTCAACCGATCATCATGAAACATTGTACACATATTCTTGGAGGTATTAAAAGTAACATAGGATACTTTTTATTAAAAAAAAATCAAAATTTTTAAATCAAATCAAATCATTTTTATTTGCAATGCATTTTTATATGAAAAATAAAAAAATTGTTTGTCAAAAAATCTCAAAATCTAGCTTCTTCAACGCCATCTAGCAGTCCAGTAATGAAGTTCCAACCCTGAGTATTGTAATACCGTTGCACTGTATTACCGACGGTCAAAAATAAAAATAGGGGATCAAAAACTTTAGGAAAGTAACCTTTTACGCGGGCTAAGCCGCGGGCAGAAGCTAGTATTATATATATGTATATATTAATTACAAAATATTTAATTGTTTATGCACAATTTAATTTCAGTATGTAATTATATTACGGCAATTATATTGCTCAATATTATAAACGATACAAAAGAATTATTTAATTTTATAAGAAAATGATTCTTTACTTATTACTATTTTGATTTGTTTTGAGCAGTCTTAAGATCAAATGCTGTAAATTGAATTTGAAAAGTTATTAAAGTGTTATTATATAAATGACGTTTTTTCGTATATGATGTATCCCCTTAAAAAATTGTAGTAATACTTCCGTGTAGTGACCGAGTAAGAATACAAATTCACCACCACCAATCTTATTCGTGGATGATCGTAAGAGACGATCAAGAGATATAAAATGCATATAACATATATGCAAGAGATGGCAAACTCGAAAGGAAACCCTACACCAACACGTCTGACCAGCGTGGTGAAGTAGGTCAATTTCCCTCTCACTATGGGACATATATAAGCTGAGATGATGATGATAATGATGAATAGTGATAGGGAGTAGCAGAACCCCCATAGTAACATCTTATTTTTTTAATCGTTATTTTAAATACCCTCTTTTGAACGCAGTTCATGCCAGAACCATCATAAACTTAAAACATATTCTAAAATCTTAAATATTTAATAAGTTATAAATCATTATAGTTTCACGAGACATTGGCCGAGTCAGGAATTCTCTAAATACGCTCACGTTTAACCTATTTATGTTAAGCTTTGTAACAATTCTTATTTTCTCTGATTCGTTCCGTACACACTCCACCGAGAGATGGTGCACATACGTTCAAAGATATGTTTTTATTTTTCTAAAATAATTCAATTTATTAGGAAGTGTACGGAATTAATAACGAACTAAACTTATTGTAATAAATAAATTCAAAAGTGGGTAAAAACCCCTTTTCAAGACTCAGAACAACAGTTTCACAGAGCATTTTCCTGCGTCAGAATCGTACACTCGATAGTGGCAGGGGAAGTCAGTATCTTAACCACTATGCCATCTGTGCAGTCACTTTAATGAACAAGACGTTTAATTAATTAATAAAAAAAAATATATAAATAAATTTAAAAAGACGGTACCTATTAAAGTTTCATTAAGCTATCATGACATAAATCTTATGAACTTAGGAGATATTAGGCATGTTATAACTAACTTAACCTAACAGAAACAATTGGGTATTCAAAATGAAAATAATTATATGTCAAATCATAACCAATATAAAAGTTTCGAATAATTTAGGATAGAATCTGTCTTTACGATAAACCGAACTGATCGGTTAAACGTATGGGCTCTTCAAAGGGAATAAATACGGAAACCATCATACTTACCATGTCCCTTTTACAATTCTTTAAAAAACCAATAATGGTAACGGAAACTATGCAAAAATTTCGTATAATCCGAAATGATTTCATAGCCTTATATGAAACTGCCATAATGTTATTCTAATATCCGCAACCGTGTGCAATTGATCAGAAAATTTATATCCGCAAGATCTCTATTAGATGCCTAAATGAAAATTATTAATAAATTCTCCATCTTAAATTTTTAAGATTGCGTTCCTAATATAAAATTAAGATTACAATTAAATCAGTATTTGTACGTGGAACATTTTACAACATTTGTTCATCTTTCTCAATTGACTGTATTATATCTGTTAAAGTAATTAAAAACTACATGTTTTTAAATGTTGTACAATACTAAAAAAAAACTATTTGTAAGCGAGTACGACTCACTAATGGCCAATTGTTCTTTTAACGAACTTTTAATTACTTTACTTTATTAATATTTGATGAAATCTTTCAACAGAATATTATATAATTTGATCAACCGATTGAGCTAAAATATGGAATTATTATGTATATTCAGTGACATTGTAGTAAACTAGAAACTGTACCGTAATTGTACATGAAATCTTTAAAAAATAAAAGGCATACTGTTGAAAGTTTTTTTTTTTATGTTTATTAACACAAAAGGTATCGCACTGATACATATATACGAATGATATGTTATTTTATGGTTTTTTTTTATGGTTCGGATATGTGGAAAGAATGCCGTACGAACGTCTGGTTAAGAAGATATACAATGCGAAAGTGGAAGGTTGTAGGTACCGAGGGAGACCGAGACTAACCTACCTAGACCAGATCGGTCATATACTGAAGGAAGGTGGAGTCAAGAGTCTCCGAAACCGGCGAGCGTGTATGAAGAGAATTATGAATGTTGAGGAAGCGAGTGAAGTATGCAGAGATAGAGTTCTCTGGCACTCTGTTCTCTCTGCCTACTCTGCAAGGGATATGGCGTGATGATATGATATGTATGTATGTATGTATGTATATGTTATTTTCAAATGATCTAAAATATCTTGCTTCAAAATAAACCAGCTCTAACAATTAAAGAAAAAAAAATAAGTTACATTCATACTGATTCATAATTATCCTGCCTTTATTCCAATTATTTGGGGTTGACGCAATATGTACCGTTCTTCCATCGTATGTATAGCAAAAGTTAATGGCAATAGATTTATGACCGGCCGCTTGCCTGACGTTGTGCCATGCCCAAAGAGGGTTCTTTAGGAATGTAATTGTTGATCATACGGCATCAAGTGGAGTTGATCTAGATTGATATAAAGTTCTTAATCATGTACAACCTACATCTTCAAAGCAAGGGTTAGTAGTATTTGTAACCGCTACCATACAGTAATACATGCATATTATAATGTAATCATTGTCCAGTAGATGGCACATGTCTTCCATAAAGACGATAAAATAATACGAGCCACAAATTGATTATCACAGGCGAGCTCACATTTGTCTAAATGGTTAGACGATTGGAATTGATTTCGAATAGGCGGGGCTTCAGGGAGTGATGGCTGCTCTAGTAGTTAACTCGTGATCGTGTGCCGTTTGTGGGATCTAGCCCAGCCAGTTTTGTTTTATTTATATATATTCTTGGTTTAAATATGTATATAACTTTAAAAAAATGTATCCTTACTCGAATGGCATCTCACTGGAGCTTATACAAATTAAACATGTATCCAATAATTTTTAATGAAAATATATAGTTTGAAAAATGACGAGCCCACTGAGTTTCTTGCCGGATCTTTTCAGTTTGTGGTCGCTTTCCGACCACAAACTGAAAAGAGAACACAAGAGAAAAGAGTTTGGTAGATTAATTTAAATTAATTAAAAAAAATGATGCAAAATTGAAAATATGTAAGTGCCCTTATAATATAATAAACGATCTGATTTGATTTGATTTGCTCATGTCATATGTGTGACAATCATTTTTCGTTCGTAAATAAGTTTTTTTTTTACATTCATATCAATTAAGTTCTGAATATATATTGAAAGGCTAACAAAAATTAACTTACAATTACTCGTACCTGTGCCTGTGGGTATCAAAAAAAAAAATCAATTAGTGCTATAACCTTTTTACATGCTATGCATATTGTTCCGGTTAAAAACCCAATATAGGTAGTGTATTGTGTATAATAATTAATTCTAAAGCGTTCTGTAATAAAATACAAAGTATATTTATATTCAAACTCACGGATCTGATACGAAAGGTCGCTTATTTTCTTTTCAAGGAAATCTTGTTTGTTGGGACTATTCGAGGCAGGTATTACGCAGGGGATTTTTAAATTGTGTGCCAATTTATTGTAGCAGAAATGGCTATCTCGAAAAAAACCCAGTGAAATTTAACCACATCGTGTTGTTAAATAATACAGGTAATGTTTTGAAGAATTAAATTTGTTCGTTTAGAGCAGTATTTTTAAACCTTTTTCAAGACACGAACCCTTTAGTATGAAGAAATATTTCACGACCCCCGTACTTTTTTTTCTTAGGTAGGCTATGGTCTGGACACCCTTCGTCCATTCCGTCCAGGGCGACGGAAATGCGGCGTGTGGCTCCATAAACCACCATGTTTCCTCCCGATCGCCATCGGGCCGGCCACTAGTACCGCTTCCTTGACATCTGTGGCCAGCCCAGCGGTTAACCGTTTCAGGTATCATCCCCGTAGATTCTCCGGCAGCAACAACGGTGTTGCCGTGGCATCGCTTTCACGCGGCCGGCCGCTCTGGGGGTGGCGGACTAATCCCCGGCCCATCCACCTACAACCTCTCCTAGGACGGTATTAGACGCAGGTACCTGTGCCTACGCCTCCCGATGCTCCGGCGGTGGAGTGTGTCAGCACGAAGTGTCCTCTCTGACACGCCCAGTCACCACTTTCTGCGAGAAGACTGCCTGGCAAAAGGCAGTGACCGCGTACCACTTCTTGACGACACTGTTCAGCATGGTCGACCCAACCAGTCCATCAGCACCGGCTGGAAGGCCTCCTCGGTCCGAACACCGAACTGAAGCCTCTCCAGCCAGATAGCCCAACGGGCAATGATGTCCCGGAAGGTATCGCTCCGCTAGGTGATAAACTCGCAAGGGAAGAGATTGCGGTCGCCTGTCAGCGTCGCTGACACTCAACAATAAAATCCGATTAGCATCTCCGCCTCCAAGTGCCACGAAGGATCTCCGGCCAACGGGCACGCAGCCTTCGTCGCCACCGTGCGGTATCTGCGTATGACCCTGACCGCTATGGCCCGCTGTGGTGGCCACAAGAGGGTCCTAAGATGGGTGATCCGGGACTTTGCCCATACAGGTGCGCCATACAGGGCCATGGATTACACCACCCCCGTGTACAATTTTTGGTACGTGGCGCTGGGTCCCCCATATTTAGCATAAGTCATGAAAAGGCAGACGGCACATTGACAAGCAGCGGAGCAAGTTGGTAATAATGCTTCTGGCAACACCATCGCCCGTCGAGCATCAGACCCGGATATTTCATTTGGGTCCAGGTTCTGCTGAGGACCGAATTGACCCTTCTACTCCTTCCTCCTCCTTGTGTCTCACATAGTAAACCATCGGACACCATCCTCATTCTCCTTTCAATAATTTTACCATACACTTTTGCTGCCAAACTGGTCAAGCTTATATGGCTCTGTAATTTGCGCAGTCATAACGTGAACCCTTGTTTTTAAACAAAGGCACGATGACTACGCTATTCTAGTCCCCGGGAACCATTCCCGAGCTCCAACATAAATTGAGGAGCAACAGGAACGCCTCCCAGACACAGGAGTCACCAAGCTTGATCATCTCGGCAGACACCATATCAATGCCCGCTGCCTTTCCATTTTTCAAACTTCTTATCGCCCATTCAACTTGAACTTGACTATTTATCCTTGTCAAATATGCAGTGGAAAACAATAAACATGAGTTTTATATTTACATATATACAAATCATCACGCCATATCCCTTGAAGGGTAGGCAGAGAGAACAGAGTGCCAGAGAACTCTATCTTTGCATACTTCACTCGCTTCCTCAACATTCATAATTCTCTTCATACACGTTCACTGGTTTCGGAGACTCTTGACTCCACCTTCCTTCAGTACTTGACCAATCTGGTCTAGGTAGGTTAGTCTCGGTCTCCCCCGGTACTTATATTATATAGTTTTATATTTATCGTAACTAAATGATATTTTGGTTGATATAATTACAATATGTCAAAATTAGGCTCTCTAATTACAGGTGTCGTACAGAGTCATTAGAATGTTAGTAAAGTCTATATTGCAATAAAAAGTACTTGACACTAATCACATTGTTGACTAATCTTTTATTTCTAGAAATTTTAATAACTACGTAAATTTAATAATAAAGTGATTGCGAGATGAAATGGTCACCTCGGACAAAATAATAAATTTAATTAACACAAAATAAAGACAAATGTAACGACGAATGCGATGCTTTTGCCTTGAATTGTTACACAATAGAAAATCTGTTTTAAAAAGTAATAGTTGTGGCAGAATTAGTAATGAATTAGAATAGTAATAATATTATTAGTGAAGAGGAGTAAAATAAAATTATTTTTGCGGACGATTTTATTTGATTTATAACTATCCGATATTTCTTTTAAACATTCACAGTTATGGGAGGACTAAGTTGTTTCTCGTCCAACAAGTCACCATTACAGAGATTTTTATTTACTTGCTACATTAGTAATTATAAAATATTGACCCATGTTTTTTGATATAATTTCATTGTTGTATATGTAAAATTCTATTACAACTCAATTACAAATCAATTACAACAACTTTTACAGATTTTATCGCGCTTCATTGCTTAAAAATAGTTTTCTTTGCCTATTCCTCATGTTTGATACACTCGCGTAAACATCTAAAAATATCATAAGGAGAAGGATAAATATCAGGAATAACATAGAGTATAGACATACCGTAGTTCTAGGGAGGTTTAACCTAGATAAGGCTGGGGGTGATTAGACTGCAAATATTTCAGAGGGAAATCGACCATATTAGGGCGACATCCATTACTTTGGTGCAGGACGTTAATTGATGTTGATATCCTAAACTGCGAGAAGGGCGACCGTAGTCATTGACTTAGTTCTGGTGGTCCTCACAAATGGTGGAGATGGGTAATGGGTTTCAATTTTTAAATTATATAACACTTGTGAGTCTGTTATTGCATCACAGTGCTCTGTCTTTATAGAATAATCAAATAATATAAAATTAATATTAAAATATAATTTTGCAAGCAGTTGTAATTATTAAATTAGAGTTTATTAAATATAATAGAGTTATATTTTATCTAAATAATTATTTATTCTTAATCAAATTCGCATCAAATTGCATAATTTGTGAGATGACTTTCATTTTTCGTATATAATATTTTTACAGTAATTTATTATAAGTATCACATGATATACGTGCCACTACTGGGATTCAACATCCTCTATATGAGAAGGGATATTGACCTACTTTAACCCCGGTCAGAACGCTTAGGACGAACTTAGGTCAAGTGGGTTGGTATTTCATTTCAAGTGTACTTTTTTATGCATAGATGTTGTCTGCATATTATATTCCTTCTTCGTCTTCTGTAGATATAAACCTACAGCCACGAAAAGAGGTGGTTGTATACTTGTTAACACATTAACATTTACTTAAAGTACTACACTTTATGTAAATGTTTAGACATTGGTATATTCTCCAGAAATGTAGAAGATAAATATTGTTGACAATATGATTCCTGAAGACACTTCGTCAAATTTTTTTATTTCAGCTCTAAGAAGTATCGATCGAAGAAGTAAAATTTAGAGTATTATATAGTTGCCGGACGAACCACTGATGGAATACAAGGACCGGGTACTAGTGCTGCTGGCTCGACCACTTGGCGTAGGAGAGGTACATATAAGACAGGCTTTGAGGTTGCGCTCCGTTCCCTCCTTCGCCTCGGACGCCTAAATACACAAAACCTCTTTCCAAGAAAAAGACGATTGTTTAGTTATTATAAAATTTATTTTGAAAATATTACTAATATCAGCAACATTAATAATATTTAATAATTTCGTCTTTTTTTTTTACGGGCTATGGTCTAGACACACGCGGTCCATTCCGTCCGGGGCGAGGGAAGGGCGGCTCGTGGCTTCATAACCCACCGTATTCCTTCCCCATCACCATTGCACCCGCAATTGGTATCGCGTCCTTGACATCCGTGATCAGCCCGGTGGGTTAACCTTTCGGGTAGGTACCAACCAAAATAATTTCATCTTGCCAATATCCGAAACAAGCTCTCTCAACAAAGGAAAAGAAATTAGTCTGCAACATCACGCTAGTTATATGCGTTGGTTGGATATGGGTTTGTTTTGTTTTGAGCCTCACTTGCAGTTTTTTTTTGTGGTTTTAGCTGTTAGCCGCAGATGGCTTTGATAGCTTTACGCGGACTATGGGTGAGCGCTGAGGGCTCTCAACCCGAATCTCACTTGCAGTGATGTTATTTGTTTACATTTATTATACGTCTTCTACTACATCCAAATCAAAGGAAGGTAACGATGAATTATGTTCTTACTCCGTCACTACTAAACTTAATAAATAATACTGAAGCGTAATAATAAATTCAATTATGATTTCATATTCATTTTAAAAACTGACAGTGATAGTCAGAAAACAGAAATGAAAATCATTTTAATGAAACTTTTTTTTTTTAAATATTATTGACAGTTTTCACTAACAAACGGATTATGGTAGCACCAATATATAAGCATAGGGCCGGTACTGTATGTGTGGTTACGGATATCAAGGAATCGGTATCATTGGTAGGCCTAATGGTGATAGAAGTGTCAAATAATGGGTTATGTGGACACGCTATCCTTCCATTGCCCCGGATGAAATGAACGGGGTGTATCCAGACCATAGCCAGTTGAAACAGGAAAAAGGTATGCGTATATAGGATAAGATTTTAGTCTGGTTCAACTAAGTACAAGTATAGGTTCTTTATTACTTTAATCGAATTGTAATTTAGGGCCTATGGGGAAAAAGGGGCTATGACCTATTGTGTTGGTTTTTTTTTAACACGGTACTCGCTTCGAATTGCGTAATTATGAACGTTGCATTTTAAGATTTGAGTTTAATGCATTAAATTGAGGATGCCTCTTATCCAATTGAGATAAAGTTAAGTACTCTCGCCTTAAATTGAGGTTTAATGTGATTACGTAATAAATATCTGAAACGTTAATGTAGGCTTTCGTCTTTATATAAATAATGAGTAGGATCTACGCAGGTTGAGCGACGAACGGAACTTACTTGTATTCATTAATTTAATACATTGTTTATAAAATAAATTCAAAATTTGTTTGTTCTTGCCATGTTCATGACCGAAAATTTGTTATCTTAATTGCATATTACTGTTATTTTATAACTTAAGTAAACAAAAAATAAAATTGACATTTCAAGGAGCTTATGCTTAAAAACGTTAAAGAAAAACTATAACAATACAAATGGATATTTTAAAAAATTATCAATTTTAAAATGATAATATTAAATTTAAAACGTTTTCCAGTTTTAATTGAAGATCATATAGTGATCTTCGTGATATAATAAGCTAATATCACTGTATAGTAAAGGAAATTCGTTTCTCATTCATTCACCTACTCTTATTCCAATTACATGGGGTCGATACAATATGTACTCTTCATTCATAGTACATATTGTAAAAGTTATTGGCAATAGTTTTATGACCGGTCGCCTGCCAGACGTCAAACCTCCTTGGGAATGTAATTGTTGACCAAACTGGCATTAGATGAAGTTGGCCCAGGTCGTTATAAGGCTCTTAGTCGTTTTTTACGACACCCACAAGCAAAGTTAGGGTTGGTAGTATTCGTATCTGCTATCACACAGCATATATAGTAAAGAAAATTCGTGTATAATAGTAAAATATATTACTATGATCGCTCTTATATCAATTACTTAGGGCAAAGAAAGTGAGCCTCCTACTCTCTCACTTATCAAACGAAACACAGCAGCGCATTGCCACTGCCTAGACGTCGTTTTGCTGTGAGAGTGTCGTACTATCTCTACTATCGATTTTATTTTTTTTATAATACACAAATATTTTTATGCCTATACCATATATATATATAGTTTTTTGTGTGCAACGGCTACGAATACTACCAACCCTGAATTAATAAACTTTATTAATTTAGCTAAGCTTTACATACATACATATCATCACGCCATATCCCTTGCAGGGTAGGCAGAGAGAACAGAGTGCCAGAGAACTCTATCACTGCATACTTCACTCGCTTCCTCAACATTCATAATTCTCTTCATACACGCTCGCCGGTTTCAGAGACTCTTGACTCCACCTTTCTTCAGTACATGACCGATCTGGTCTAGGTAGGTTAGTCTCGGTCTCCCTCGGTACCTACATCCTTCAACTTTCGCATTGTATATCTTCTTAACCAGGCGTTCGTTCGGCATTCTTTCCACATGTCCGAACCATCGGAGCATTCCCTTTCGCATCTTTACACCAATACTCTCTTTCATACCTACTCGCTCTCTTACGTCGTCGTTACGAAGCTAAGCTTTATATCCGCCTAAATCTAATCTACCCGATGCTGTGGTCAACAATTATAAGGAGGGTTAACGTCAAGCAGGCAACGGTTTATTAAACTACTGCCTATAACTTTTGTAATATGTACAACGAAGAGGAGTACCTACATATTGCGTAAATTCCAAGTAAATGGGATAAAAGTTTCAAATTACGACTTCGCAATTAGAATTTAGTTTTAATACAACGTGTAAGTAATATGAAAAGTGTTTATCATAAATAGAGTATATTTTATATTAATAAGTTTTGTAATAGATTAAGATAAGCTTAATTAAATATTTTACGATACTGAATACAAATGATTTATGTGTATATATTTTATTCAGTAAATTATATTAGATGTGCATTTGAAGAAATGCTGACGGCACAGTTGTCTGTAGTATTTAGTATTCACTCCGATTGCCATTAAGGAAAAATAAGTATAATTTTTGTTCGGCAATTGTGTGAATGTAAATTCACAAATAACTATTTCTTAATTCAGAGTAATATTTTTTATAGATAACTAGCAGACCCTGCCACGTATTGCTGTAGCTAAGGAAGCCTCAGTAACACGTGGTGGTTATGCTAATAAATTGTAGCTTATATAAAACGTTTGTTTGTTTAACATAGCGCCATCTATAAATAGTTACTCAATCCAGTCAGCAGATACCGCCATCTGTTAGAATTGTTTGGAGATAACAGATAATTGTGACTGACAATAATAGACTGATTGTATATTTTACCATAATAGACAAATAATATGCAATAAAATAATATTACGATTATAAATTGAGATGGAAGCTATCCTATCTTTTAAGTTAGATCAAACTACACATGCTGTGCAAATTTGGTACAAATCGGTTAAGTACCTTAGGAGTCCATCGCGGACAAACAACGTGACGCGTAATTTATATATATGAAGATGATTCTAATAATATTATAAATGTGAAATATTGTGAAGATGTTAGGATGTTTGTTACCCAATTACGCGTAAACTGTTGAACTGATTTGGGTGAAAGTAAGCAGATGAGATACTTTTTAATTACACTCGAATTAATTAATACGTAGAATACTTTTACTATATAATTTTACTTGGCAGTTTCCATAGGCAAAAGTTAGTGAAGAATAAATTTGTTGTAGTGAACACGAATTACGCCTAAACTCAGAGCCATTTGAGGATCACGCAAATAATTATTCTACGTGGGGAGAAAATCAAATTAAGAATCTTAAGTGGGGATCGAATCCACGACACTTGACACTATCATTGAGTACTTAGATAATTCTGTGCAGTCATGTACTATCTGCGCAGTCATATATTATCTGCGCAGTCATGTATTATCTCTCCATCTGTGCAGTCATGTATTAGAGAATGAGTCAATAAAACATTTGTGTAACAGAATGACTCACCTAACTTGCACTCTATCGGAATGTTTTATCATTGTTATACAATCTTATAGTATGTCGTAAAGTTCAACATGTGGATTATTATGACAAGTGTGTAGAGTCAATTTTGCTACACGTTTCAACTTTGACCTAGTTAAACTCTTAATGTTGTCTTTCGGACTATAAGTATTCACATATCTACATCTTTCACTGCATAGATGGCGTAGTTGTTAGGTATCCTTCAATTCCCATGCAGGATATTTGGTGTAATGAACGAACTTTTGTTCTCAGTATGGGTGTAATTTGTGCCTATTAATTTTGTTTTTATAAAATCTCCCACAAAATACGTATTTGTTCCTTAGTGCAGAATGTTGACTTTACTAGTGGTCTACCCATGGTGGTGAAGAAGGAATACGATGGGATATAGGGTCGCACGCCAACCCTTCGTCTCTAGACCATCATCATTCAATTGGGATAAGAGTCCTACTCTTACTCCTCAATTACTTGAGGTCAATACAATATGCACTCTTCTTTCATAATACACATTGTAAAAGTTATTGGTAATAGTTTTATGACCGGCCGCTTACCAGACGTCAACCTTCCATAGGAATTTAATTGTTGATCAAACGGCATCAAATGGAGTTGGTCCAGGTTGTTTAAGGCTCTTAGTCGTCTTTTACGACATCTACTAGCAAAGTTGGTAGTATTTGTAGTCGCTACCACACAGCTCTTCATCTCTAGACCATAGCCTGCCAAAAAAAAAACATATTATGATCTGAATTGTAAGGCCATGCCATTGTTTAATTCTAACTGCAAAGTTAGAGTTTTAAATCGGTACAATGCGTAATCATTGTCCATAGATGGCACACGTCTCCTATAAAACTACAAATTGATTATGATACCACAGCTCTTAGCGGTAGCGCGATTGGAACGGATTTCCAATGGACGTGAATTCGAGTCACATCTGTGACAATCATTTTTCACTCACCAAGAAGGTACATCTTTGATTGAAATGATATATTTAACGGAACTCCTAGGAGCTAGTCATATCTTATAAACATTATCTAATTATTTTAATACCATTCGAGCATTTTTTTATGCACCAATTTTAATAAAGGGCCTTTCTTCAATAAGTATCACCGCTGGTATGGTCAGCCTCCACAATATGTGAAAAATAGTGGCTATTTGCAAATTAATGCGGTCGAAATGCGATCTCTGCGGAAAATCTGTGGAGTTAGGCTGACCGACCGCATTCGTAACGACGACGTAAGAGAGCGAGTAGGTATGAAAGAGAGTATTGGTGTAAAGATGCGAAAGGGAATGCTCCGATGGTTCGGACATGTGGAAAGAATGCCGAACGAACGCCTGGTTAAGAAGATATACAATGCGAAAGTGGAAGGATGTAGGTACCGAGGGAGACCGAGACTAACCTACCTAGACTAGATCGGTCATGTACTGAAGGAAGGTGGAGTCAAGAGTCTCCGAAACCGGCGAGCGTGTATGAAGAGAATTATGAATGTTGAGGAAGCGAGTGAAGTATGCAGAGATAGAGTTCTCTGGCACTCTGTTCTCTCTGCCTACCCTGCAAGGGATATGGCGTGATGATATGTATATATGTATGTATTTGCCACTGTTTGCAGTTTGACTCTAATCTTGTAAGACGGCTTAATGTACATTTTTTTATATTGTTAGCAATATATATTATTTTTCTTAGTCGTCTTTCACTTAACTCATACATACATATACAGCCTTAACATATATAGCTTTCTCAGAGGGGTAGGCAGAGACTACGGATTGCCACAAACCCTGATCCTGGCATACCCCCATCGATTCATTCACACTCATAACAGTCGTTGTGGATGCTTTACGATTACGCATACTCTTAATATGAGCTCTTATAAACACATCGCCAATTTGTTCCAGAAAAGTATGACATAATATTCCCCTTGTATTCGTCTCATCCTGTGGCTTCATAAGGAAACTGTGTAGTAGAAAAGTATAGTCAGATATTATATTCCCACTCTGTGTTCATATAAGACCTAAAAACTACTGTCGTATATCTTTATCACGAAGATTATACAAATATATTATATGTATATAATTTTATAACAAAATAAAGATTTATGTGTATGTTTTTTTTATTATTGCATATGGTGGCAAACGAGCAAGCTGCACATCTGATGGTAAGTGTTACTGCCGCCCACGGACCTTTGCTATACCAAGGGTATATCTAGGCCGCTGCCTACCAATAAATACCCCAAACCCAACCAGTTGGACTTCCGGCTCTCTCGCTTACCGAACGAATCGCAATAGTACATTGCCATTACTCAGATCTCTCGTCGATATTCTACGAGAGTGTGGTACCCCGGTCGGACCGGCCCGCGGCTGTAGACAGAAAACTATCAACAGCGTGGTCCTACCACTGTGTGTAAGAGAAAAGTATGCAGAGGGTGTCCGAGAACGGCTGACGATGGCAAGCCAGCCGCAATCGGACATTGAAGAATGCTGGAGAGTATTGAAAGAGAGTATGGTAGATACAGCGAAAGAAGTATGTGGAAGTTCAAAGAAGCATAGAAAAACAAATGGTGATGCATGGTGGGATGCGGAAGTGGCAGCTTCCGTAGAGCAAAAGAAGAAAGCGTGGCTGGACTATGTCTCTTCTTTGAATCTGAATGACAGTATGACTGAATAGAAGAAAGAAATATATCGGCAATGTAAGAATGACACCAAGGCCTTAGTGAAAGAGAAACGTGATAGAGCAAGTATGAGTGCAGAAGATAGGCTGACTAAAAACTTCGAGGGTAACTCCAAACTCTTTTGGAGGGAGGTGAAGAAGTCTCGGGGTGGTTGGTCAGCCTTCAGAATGAACAAAATAAGGTCTAAAGGTGGAGACATTCTTACACAAACACAAGACGTGTTAAGCCGATGGAGTGAATATTTTGGCGATATGTATGCGGATGCTACGGTTGGCGCCGGTGTTGGATGTGGTTTAGTAGATCAACATTCGACAACGGCGTCCTCCGATGGCATCAGTATGGATGAAGTTGAATGGGCGATAAGAAGTTTGAAAAATGGTAAGGCAGCGGGCATTGATATGGTGTCTGCCGAGATGATCAAGCTCGGTGGCTCTTGTGTCTGGGAGGCGTTCCTGTTGCTCCTCAATTTATGTTGGAGCTCGGGAATGGTTCCCAGGGACTGGAATGGCGCAGTCATCGTGCCTTTGTTTAAAAACAAGGGTTCACGTTATGACTGCGCAAATTACAGAGCCATAAGCTTGACCAGTTTGGCAGCAAAAGTGTATGGAAAAATTATTGAAAGGAGAATGAGGATGGTGTCCGATGGTTTACTGTGTGAGACACAAGGAGGTTTCAGGAGTGGAAGGGGATGCATGGATCAAGTGTTCTCTCTGCGCAACATTGTGGAGAAGCATCTGGCTCTAGGTCAGAGGGTTTTCTGCAGTTTTGTGGATCTGGAGAGAGCATTTGACACGGTTGTACGAAAGGAACTTTGGGACATTTTACCGGAGTATGGTATTAACGGTAAACTGCTACGGGCTGTGCAGTCCAGTTACATGGGCTGTAGAGCCTCTGTGCGGCTGGATGATGGAATGTCGCCTTGGTTTGACGTCAATATCGGCGTTAAGCAGGGGTGCGTTCTGTCAGCCAGGCTGTTTATCATATATCTGGATAAATGTCTCCAAAGGTTGAACGATATGAATGTGGGAGTCCAGATGGGCGACTCAGTGGTCACTGCTCTGCTTTATGCAGATGATGCAGTCCTGCTGGCACAGTCAGCGACTGCCCTGCAGACCCTAGTCGACACAATGACAGAAGATTGTAAGAAAAGGGGTCTACGCGTGAATGTGAGCAAAACCAAAATAATGGTCTTTGAAAGAGATAAAACCAGAACAGATGTAAGAGTAACAATAGGTAATGATGTACTAGAGCAAGTGGATGAATTTGTATATCTTGGATGTGGATTTAGCCGAGATGGAAGGTACACCACTGATATAGAGCGAAGAGTGAATGCGGGAAATAGAGTGAACGGAGCGTTGGGGCAACTTCTGGGCAGCCACCACCTCAGCCAGAAGGCACGTGTAGCAATACATAACGCAGTGCTTGTCCCAACATTACTGTATGGAAGTGAGAGTTGGGTATGCAGAAAAGAGTATGATAGTAAAATTAATGCGGTCGAAATGCGATCTCTGCGGAAAATCTGTGGAGTTAGGCTGACCGACCGCATTCGTAACGACGACGTAAGAGAGCGAGTAGGTATGAAAGAGAGTATTGGTGTAAAGATGCGAAAGGGAATGCTCCGATGGTTCGGACATGTGGAAAGAATGCCGAACGAACGCCTGGTTAAGAAGATATACAATGCGAAAGTGGAAGGATGTAAGTACCGAGGGAGACCGAGACTAACCTACCTAGACCAGATCGGTCATGTACTGAAGGAAGGTGGAGTCAAGAGTCTCCGAAACCGGCGAGCGTGTATGAAGAGAATTATGAATGTTGAGGAAGCGAGTGAAGTATGCAGAGATAGAGTTCTCTGGCACTCTGTTCTCTCTGCCTACCCTGCAAGGGATATGGCGTGATGATATGTATGTATGTATGTATGTTATATATTCGATACTTTAAAGAGAAAGATATTTTAAATGAAATTAATCACTAATATATATATATATATATATATATATATATATATACTAATATCTATTAGTAGAACAAATACAGAAAATTGGACCGAATACTAAGTACGCTATTAAGAAACAATACTTGATATTACTGACTTTCCGTGTGGTGACGGAGTAAGAATACTATTCACCACCCCATATCTTACGGTGAGGTGATCGTACGAGACGAATAAGGAATATAAAACGCATATAACATTTATGCGAGAGCAGGAAAACTCAAAACAAAACCCTATACGTCTGACCAGCGTGGAATAGTAAGTTAATTTCCCTCCCATTACGGAGGAGATCCGAGCCCAACAGTGGGACATTTATGGGCTGCGATGATGATGACTTGATATTATATTCCTATATATAAGTTTTATTTAAAATTACAATTATATCCACTTGGGTCATTAATAAATCTTGTCTTGCTTCTCATAGTACACACCTATATGGATATAACTATCATAAATATATCAAAAAAAAATAGTTAATTATTGTTTTTTTTTTATAAAATTTAAGAAAAACAACGTGAAAAGACTTGCATATGTAGAAAACCTACAAAAATTTATAATATTCTCGTTGAAGTATGGAATCCGTGTCTTAGAGAGCAACCAAAACTTATGACCCGGCTAGTATTTATTTATTTCTTAAATGGAAACAAAATAAGCTTACTCTAAACACCAAGTTTCTTATATGCCATACTATCAATTTAACCATTTTTTTTAAAAGACACCATCCTGCACTAAGGAAATCATCATTGTTGTATTGCGGGGGACTTTTCAAACATATAATTCATCATCATCATCATCATCTCAGCCTATATATGTCCCACTGTTGGGCTCAGGCCTCTTCCATAATGGAAGGGTAATTGACCTACTACATATATCACGCTGCTCAGACGTGTTGGTATAGGTTTTTTTTTCGAGTTTTCCATCTTTCTTAGATGTTATATGCGTTTTATATCTCTTAGCGTCTCTTACGATCACCCACGGGTAAGATAGAGAAGAAGGGGGTGGTGAATTGTATTCTTACTCCGTCACCACACGGAAAACGTTCGTATTTATTAATGTTTATTTATCAACAGCAATTAATATTATGTAGGCTAGTAGTTCTTCTGATGTTAATAACTAAAATGTTACGCCAAAAAACGAGGTGTAGCAAAAACTACGACGGTAAAAAGTTAATTTGTTATCTTGAGAATTACATTATCTTTCTTTTCTTTCTTTATTTACAGCTAGTTATTTAAACGCAGCTCCAGACTTAGGGGGCTTATAAATTAAAAAATTTCCTCATTTTTTTTATATTATTCAAGAAAAATATTAGAAGAAAATTTGCAGGCAATTCCATTAGAAAATCAGCATCTACTGCTAGATATAAATTCGCGATTAGTTGGTCTTATAAGCTTTCAGGAGAATGCTAATATTTATTCTATTGATGATCCCTTTAGTTTATTTTTAGCAGAAAGTAGTGACGTTTTATTCTTAGCTCAACACCACACGGAGAGAGATCAAACCAGAACTAACGAGAGAATTAAAGAAATCCATATCTATATACATAGCTTCAAGTCGCCGCTGACTGTATACTTAGATAATTTAAACTATGTAATAGATGTTTATGCGATGGAGTGATTCATGGGGAATATTTACATGAATAATTCATGTATATTATATTATTATTGGTAGAAAAACCGTTAAATTAAAAGATTTGTAATGCCATGTCGTAAAACACATATTTTATAAGCTTACATTGTAAACGTTGGCTAAACCTTGCAAAATATATCAAAATAATATACTAGGAAATTGTATATATTAAAAAAAAGTGTGTGAATACTTATGTACACGCGTTAGAAGTTATATTTCTTTGGCGTAACAAGATAAAAATCTTTTCAAACGTTTTATCTTTCGCCTTATTCTATGTTTGTAGAAATAAAAATCGGCCAAGTGCGAGCTGTACTCGCGCACGAAGGGTTCCATTAAACTAAAAAAATATTTATACAGAAGTTTTTTTTTATATATTAATTCAAGTATTTTTTTGTGCTGTGTGGTATTGGCTACAAATACTACCAACCCTTACTTTGCTCGTGGATGTCGTTAAAGACGACTAAGAGCTTTTAACGACCTGGGCCAACTCCATCTGATGCCGTTTGGTCAACAATTACATTCCCAAGGAGTTTTGACGTCTGGCAGGCGGCCGGTCATAAAACTATTGTCAATAATTTTTACATTATGTACTATGAAAGAAGAGTACATATTGTAATGACCCCAAGTAATTGGGATAAGAGTAGGAGAATGATGATGATGAATTCAAGTTTTTATTTTCTTTGATATTAATTCAAGTTACACCTATTTATTAAAACTACTAATTTATTAAAACATTTAAAGTAGACGTTTTTAAACTGTTTTATTTATAATATTATTAAATTAAAATAAATAAATTTTGCAAAAATAATAGCGAAAAGAGTTCGACGGCGGTGAGATTCGAACGCCTACGGTGTCCAAAACCAGCGCCTTAAACCACTCGGTCACGCTGCCTGCTTATATTTAGTGCAAAATTAACTGCTGCTTGTCAACCATACAATCTTAGATTTTATTTTCTTTACGGAATTTCTTGATTCGCTCGCTTAAAAATATGTAATGTAACTAAAAATTTAAGGTTTTCTGAATTTCTCCTTCAATCACTGTAATACTAATCAAATATTACATTTAAATAACTACTAAATTACTATTTTAATCTTAAATTAAAGCTAAGTTTTAAATTAAAATATTTACAGAAAAATAGAAGAAAATAGAATAAGGAATAAAAAATAAATAAATAAAAGAAGAAACAAAAGGCGCAATCAGGCATCGAAAAATTCCTCCGCATCACTGTCCACTGGTAATGTGCCCAGAAGGCTAGCAGCATTGCCACGTTGAATGGCAATGCTAACCTTTTGTGCAAAATATAGGCCAGCCCTCTGATCACGTGAAGCAGCGATTAGTTTTTTTGCGATCTCTTTAAATAAAATGCGCGCATTGGGACCCCAAGGCCCAAAAGTTTCGACCCCAAACGGCTCGAAAATATAATTTCCAATAAGGTTATTATACTTTCGCCGTTTGAGCTTCTCTGCAGATGCGGCAGCAGCGCCAGCACAACCTGACGTGTTTGGAAGATGTGATGGCGCAAGGGTGTCAACGCAGGTCGCGTCCCACACCAAAGGCCTACCCATCCTCCAGGGCAGCAAAGACATGCCGTCCGGTCTCTTACCATCGTCGCGTACCAAGCCGTTGGGTTCTTTAACAGCTGGTATACCGGCGGTGACAAGAGCTAGACGGATAATTTCGTTGATATTGGCATGCCTTGATATTCTACCTGCGCTCCTGCCGCACGATAGGCCGTGGTGTCCGAGACTATCAACTTGCTGTCCACAGTGACATTGATGCGGAGAAAGAACTGGAACACCCAAACGAAGGCAAACTGCAATACGGAAGGTAGTATCATCCAGCATAGTACCTATACTGGGTGACGGTAGTGCCTGTATCCAAATACCAGATTCCCATTCTGACACAGCCAGCAAACGAGCGCGCTCTGCAGATCCAACAGATGTATTTAAGAGATTTTCTCTAATTGCTCTGCAAAGCGGCAAGTCCCACTGTCTCTGAGAGAGAGGGTTGGTGGGCAAGTCAGTGTTTGGACAAGCCATTTTCCAAGCATTCAAAGCATCAGTCTTGCATAATACTTCTGAATTAACCAGTGTGCGCATTAAAATTTTCCTGGTTAATTCTTCTGTGCTATGGACCGATGATAGGAACGCCGGTAAGCTCACACTGGAAATTTTGCGTATGCCAAGTCCACCTAAGTGAACCGCAAGTGATGCTTGTAGCCATGCTCGATCATTTAGATTTACATTTAAAATTTTACTCAGAGTGGTTCTAATAATATTATCAATTTTTTCTAAAAGGTTTGAATGTTTAAAAAACTGAGATGATCTTATTGCATACGTAAATTTTGGGACAAAGAGACAATGTCGAATAATGGTAAAAGCAGAATGTATATTGATTTTGAAAAGGCGATCCGAAACTGTATTAAAATTTTGTATCTTCTCTTCTATGAAAGAGATGTAGGCATCTTCAAAGATAGGAGACCCAAGGAGGCGCAAGGAACTTCTTTCTATTATTTGAATGTTTGGAGCCAAAACGTTAAATTTTTGAAAAACTGATTCTTTGACTGTATTTTTGCTGAAAAATATTTCACATTTTGATGTATTTAAAACTGAACCTATTGATTGAAATTTATTCTGTAAAAAAAGCCAAATCTTGAAGAACTGTATCTGCGTTGCCTCCAAGGGTTCCGTCATCTAAATACCAGACGTTCAATTCTGAATTTAGTTGCCGAATAATTGGTTGTATAGCCAAACTAAAAATGACTGGTCCAAGAGGGTCACCCTGTTGACAACCAACCGCCGATTCTAAAAGATTGTCTTTATATAGTAATTTAGAAGGATATCGGTAACATTGCCAAAGAAAGTTAAAAATTTTTGGTGTCTCTAATTTTGCTTGTGACAGCAGGGTGTCCCTATTCACTGAGTTAAAAGCATTTTTTAAGTCAACCTTTAAAATAACCTCACCCTCACCAGAACCAAGATATGTAGCCACGGAGTGTATTGCAGCTTCGCAGCCTCCTCTCGACCCGAAGCCTAGTTGGTGTGGCTGGAATGTAGAGGCGAGCTGAGATTTGTAATATTGGCAACATATTTTAGCTGCCATACGTCGGTATGTACACCCTACGGCAATGGGACGAATGCCACCATCTTTTTTCAGAAGAGCACAAAGGTTGGCCCCATATAAAATATCAATGATAGATTCGTTCACATTGCCGGAGAGCATAAGGTTTATTAAATTGGTCAACTCCTTTAGAAGGGCTTCGCCAGCTGCCGCCGCAGTCGGGCATACGAGATCTTTTAAATGTTGTGGTGACAAACCGTCAAGACCGCCAGCAGAGCCCGTACGGAAGGAGTTAATCACCGTAAAAACATCCTTAACAGTAGTGCATAACTGTACGGAAGCAATATCAGGTGGATCTGGAAAGGTGAGATCATCAGAAGGCGTTGGATGCTTGCTCTTCAGACCTTCAAGCGTGTCTGAAGAGCAAGGCGCAACTGTATCACTGCCAAATAAAAGCTTGGACGCTCCCCTTATATCGCCTTGTCTTAATTTAGACTCTACATAATGATATATTGAATTTTTGAAAATTTTGTTATTATTAGAAGTTAAGTCAATAGCCGAAAGATTGCAGTTATCTTTAATTTGCGCAGTTAAAGTTTTTGATGAATTCTTGTTGCCTGATATATGTAAAATCTTATAAGGGAAAGCGAGTAACTGTTCCCAGGCTGTTTTAGTGTTTTTTTGGACAACATGACATATATGGTTAACTAGAGCATTTGCTACCGATGGTCTCGCGCCTCGGGGAATTCTTTTCAAAACAGAGACAGACTCTTTCAAATGAGCGAGAGTTTTCCAAAATGGTTTATCATTGTGGTCTAATTGTGGCGCAGTGTTTGTAAATGCAGAGGGGTTCTGAAGTACATTTTGCGATTTATGAACTTTGCCAAAATGTACTTTCAAACCCCGTTCACCTTTAAAGAGACGGACCTGGGAACAGAAAGGACACCGAACTAGATTGGTTTGTGATACAGCAGGTTGACTGGCACTAAATTCCCCATTACAAGCCACGTTTTGGTGTTCACTCATAGGAAAAAAAAGGTACTTACAGATTAATAATTAAAATATACACAAAAACATGTAAAATATTTACAATGACACTGTCTATTAGATAAAACTGATTGTAAAGAAGAAATGTCAAGTTTAAAATTGTCTCTGCGCGCGAGAGTGCCACCTCGTATAATGAGACTTCAGTGGTATGCGCAGCCCCTTCTTACTCATGTACACACTATACACAACAAAAATCACTTCACGAAATTGGTATAATAAGGGTAATCTAAAGAAGCGATGTGTTTGAACACAAAAATCAAGTCTATTGTCACCTTTTTATTTTCATATAATAATGTGATGCTGAATACGGCCATATCATCATGGACGTTTGTCATGTCAACAGAACTTCCTTTCATATCTGAATGAGTACCTAACTATTGCAAATTATTTTTATGCATATAATATATATGAATATCGGCATTTTCATGTATTTTGTTGTAATTTTATTTAAGTAGCCTTGTAGTTATTAATATAATTATTTAAATTTGAAAAATATTTGCATGACATTGACATGACATTTTTTAATTGTATTGACTTAAAAACATAATCATTTCTCCTTTATATGTGCTATAATTGTGCATGTGCATTTCTTCATGCCAAATTTCAAGATTCTAGGTCGACTGGAAGAGTACCTTTCAGGTTTTGATTCCCTTACAAGTAGTTGCGAGTTTGAAAATATGCGGCTTAAATTGCTATTTCTTTTGATTGCGTTGACATAGAAGTTTGATTTTATTACAACTTAAACGTATTATAGATTTGAGTATTTAATACGAATTTCAATTTAATACCTCTACACGTTCAGGTGAAAAGGGGTAGTGAGTTTAAAATTATTAAAAATATTTTTTCATATATGATGTAATCAAAAATTTACAGTTTTCACTTATTTACACTTCATTAATTATATAGCCTGCTGTAGCTATTGCTTCTCCCCATAGTTCCTTTGGCAAATGAGCATCAAATAACATACATTTGGCCCTTTCTACCAATGTTCTGTTCATCGTTTCTGCAAGACCATTCTGCTGGGGTGAATATGCGATAGTTTTTTCATGCTCAAATCCATTTTTAATTAAGAAATTATCAAATACTTTGTTACAATACTCTTTTCCATTGTCTGATCGAAGAACTTTTATCTTTTTACCTAGCTCAGTCTCAACTTTACATTTAAAGTCTTTGAATACTTAAAGTGCATTTAATTTGTCTTTTAAAAGATAAACATGAACTTTTCTAGTAAAATCATTAATAAATGTCATAAAATATTTCATACCTCCTAGTGATGCTTTTTCCATCGGTCCACATAAGTCAGAGTGGATAAGTTCTAATGCTTGCAAAGCTCTTGAACCAATATTGTTAAAAGGTAGTCTGCTCTGTTTACCCTTGAGGCAGGTGGTGCATGTAATTGATCCTTTATTTTGTTCAGAAAATGGGTTGACTCCCTCTACATGATCTGGTAACTTTATAACATCTGAAAAATTCAAGTGTCCCATGCGCCGATGCCATAGGACAACATCATTTAAATTAGTTGAACGGGTGAAGTTTGAAACAACTCTACGAGTATTCAACTGGTACAAATTGTTCACCAGTGTAGCTGAACCCAGGAAATTATTATCTTTGCCATAAATATCACAACATTTGTTCCTAAAGTTTATTTTACAGCCATTTTTCACCATTGCACTTACTGATAAGAGATAGGCTGCAAGTTTAGGTATGTATAAAACTTTAGTTGCCTGAATTTTAATATCTTCATTGCCATTCAACAAAAGATCAACGTTGCCCATACTTTCTACAGGTAGCAGTGTTTTACTGGCAACAGTTATAAACGGAATTGGTGGTCTTGTTACATCATACATCCAATCAGATCTGTTAGTCATGTGCATTGAGGCACCTGAGTCTACAAACCATTTTTTTTTTGCGGTGGGCTATGGACGTCGCCAAATCGATCCGGGGTGACGGAAGAGGCGGCGCGCAACCCCATTGACCCACCCTGCAAGCACCTCTTCTTCGCCGTGCGAGCGGGCCACCGGTACCCGACCTTTGTCTTCGGTGGCCCGCTCGGCGGTATGCCCTCTCGGGCTCCTCTCCTGTCGACGCCCCGACATCTTTCGTCGTCGAGGCGTCGTCCTCACGCGGTGGCCTCACGTCGGGTGACCGGACAATTCCCCGGTCCTATCACCCGAAGCCTCGGTTAGGGCGGCATCAATCATACTGCAATGGTGGCAGGACGGAGTCCACTCCCTCCGCACGACCGTGTGCAGGTACTTGCCGAAGCAACCATGCCCCGACAAGACCTGCACCAACCGGAAAGAGAGGACTCCGTGCCGCCGCTCCATCCACTCCATCAGTATGGGCCGGAGGGCCTCAACGGTAAAAACACCGTGTCTAGGCCTCTCCAACCGCGTAGCCCAACGGGCGATGACTTCTCGGCGGGCGTCCTCGCGCCAGATGGCTATCTCGTTGAACGATGGGGAGCCACCCTCTTCGCGCATTGAGGTAACTCGCCGGTAGAGGTCGGAGAGCATCTCCGCCTCTAGGTCCCACGGGGGTGTCCCGGCCAATAGGCATGCCGCCTCGGTAGACACCGTACGGTACCCGCGAATAGCTCTGACCGCCATGGCTCACTGTGGCCTCCACGTAATTATGAATTTTGTTTCACATGAACGGCTTTTTTCCTAGTGAAGAATGCTGTACTTTCTGAGCATTGAACTTCCTGCAGGAGTTTTGTTTTAATTGCATCTGCACTAATCTTGATCTCTGAGCTCTCCAAGCCCATGATTATTGGCTTATAAGTGTCTGGTAAACCAGATAACATCAATGTGCCGAGCCATTCATCATCAATGTCAAAATTAATGTTCCTAAGTTTGTGGGCAGTCAACATGATCTTGTTTATCTACGTTTCGTGAACTATCCAATGTAGTTGTAATAAGATCTCTTAACAAGGCTACTCTTCTGTATAACCCGCTGTCATCAAAAGCCTGTTGTAAGTTCTCCCAGACTTCTTTACACGTAGTTGTACTCTGTACATGTACATAATTGATGGGATCTAGCAACAGAATAAGTTTTGATTTTGCCTTTATTTCTTTCTTGACGTCCATGTTTGTTCCTTCAACACAGCTCCATAACTCTTCAAGCTTAAAATAAGCCTCAACTGCGAACTTCCAACTCGCATAGCTATCTCTTCCAATGGGCTTGTCTATGTGAAATGGATTGTGACTAATATTGTTGGACATCTTCATGTAATATCAATTTTTCGGTGATATAAATGTGCCCACGTCACCTTAAAAATGTACGTACAAACAGATACGCCGGCCGGTTTTCGGTAGTTTTTTCTGGTTCTCACTTTGATGGACTATATATAACCACACTCTGCTACCATGTTGATATTTCGGGTCAATATGTGAAGAAATAAGTATGAAGAACTTTAAAATGCACATAAACGTATATTAACATCGTACTCGTACATGAGTTAGCGGAAAAAGGAAAGAAAACAGAGTTGCCAACAAAAAAAAAACAACAATAAACTTATACAGTCAACTTAGGATTAAAGGTTGCGTTCTCAAATGCCAATAAATATAAATAAATAATAATAATATATTATAAATTAAGGTAAGTACTTAATGTTATATGTTTAAGTTATATTAACTCCTCAGCTAGATTGGCAGCTTAGATTAGGTATTAAAACCATCAACAGTAAATCGCAGTTATTGACAAGACTTGAAACTTGAGTGACAAGGCATTCATTGAAATGTCTTATTTATCACAATTTCTGCGAAAAAGATTATTAAAATATTTCATTTATGTATAATATTATTATTGAAGTGGCAATGGGCAGGCCATATCGCTCGACGAACCGACAACCGTTGGGGAAGAAAGGTTCTCGAGTGGAGACCACGAATCGGACGGCGCCGCGCAGGACGACCCCCCACTAGGTGGACTGACAACATTATCAAGGTCGCAGGAAACCGCTGGATGCAGGTGGCGTGGGACCGTGTTGAATGGCATTCTCGTGGGGAGGCCTATGTCCAATAGTGGACGTTTACGGGCTGATGGATGGATGATAATATTTTTATGAATGTATTTATGCTAATGGGTATACTATGTGTCTGTCTGCCTTTACTTACATATCATCATCTTCAGTCTTTGTAACGCGGAAGATTTTACAACCAAATAACGAGTACAAATTATATCTAAAAGTGAAACGTTAAATTCTATTTTAAAACTTGAAATAAAATTTGCTTTTCTTATATACAGAGTGGAGATGACAATACAACAATAAATGAAAAAACCGGCAATACTAGCGTAAACTTGGAAACTATCAAAAAAGTCCTCACATGGAAATTTTAAATATTTCTTTTTTCAAACAAACTTTTAATCATAAATATGGAAACAAAATAGAATACCGTTTGTAAATATTAGTTTACTAACCTGTGGTCCGACCGAGTAGGTCCTTTCATTATACCGCATGCATTAGGTACTTTTAATTTTCTTATCTAAGTTTGATGACACAGTTTATATGGATCTTATGGCTCAGTGAAAAGGTATAATATGCATTAATTTGTATTGCGTTTGGCGAAGAATTGAAGCGGTACACTGGCGATATGTAGGACCTTCATATTAGTTTATACCGAAGCAGCAAGGGAGGTCTTTGATCTCTTGGTGATAGCCTAATAATTTAAATTTTTAATACAGAGTGTGGAAAATGTTAATAATACAAAGTAATGTTCTGTGACTAAACTATACGATATGTTATATTCAATGTTTCTATACAAGCTAGGCAAGTCATCAGATACACTAAATTAAAATTATTATCCCATGTCATCTCCACCTTGTATATACTTATATAAATATCCTTCTCTTCTTTCTATCTTCTTTTATATAAATATCCTTGTCTTGCACTGATTTTACGTGCTTAGATTATTTAGTCAGTATAGACAAGAAAGGAAAAGCCATATTCTTATTCAAGTACAATACGGATACACAAGATACATAAGACAAATATACAATAAAATTTATTAAAAGTATTGGATCTTCAGATGATTTGATTCATTAAGATTAACACGTATAATTAACAGATCACCTTAATGTTTCTAAAATTAATGTACCGAAGCATAAAATACGGTTACAATACCATTAACAATGAAATGTATACAGAGCGTTAAGCTAAAGTCAAACGCCCATTTTACGAGACAAGGTGATATTACGAAATACGCTTAGGGTTACTACAATCAACAACGACCAAACGGATGTTGAAAATATTTCTTCATTTTATTATTTCATTAGTTTCTAATCTCTTTATGAAACGATTTAATAATAACTAAATCTGACAAGTAATAAGAAACTTTCCATTTTTCTTTGTACAGATGTTAGATAAGGTGACTAAGTTGTTATTGAAAAATAACTTCTATAAGATCAATATTAGTCAAGTCAATTGCTACATTAGATATTTTTTAAAGATTTATAATTTAATTGATACCTCTATTGATATTATTTATCTAATATATGTTCAAAATATTTGTGTGGTATTAGATTTAACGATTTTAATGATGTTTTAGCTTACTTATTTTATACAGATTATTATTATCTTAGATTAATTAAAGAATTTACAAACTTGTAAGGTAAAATTAAAAAGGCATTACATCTCCGATATTTTCCAAATTGTACCATTTATCGTTTCATAATTCTATTTCACTATTTATATTAATAACGTTTTAACTATTCTATCTAATATATATATATATATATATATATATATAAATATATATATATATATATATATATATATATATATATATATATATATATATATATATATCATCATAAATGTATTAAAGCCACTTTAAGAAACCTTGAATTATATAACATCAATATAGTAATCAAAATATATAACAAAAAAAAGGCACGGACAAAAGTCTGTGGAACAAAACTTTATTATATATAAAAAAATATAGAGTTCAATTGTTATTAACAATATACTCTGAAGAAAAATTACGCATTTTTCTATGTGAAGTACACGTAGTCAAATATGGTATTACAAATTGCCGAAATTAAATTCTTTTAAAGGTAAGTCTGTAAGAGCATTCTAAGGATTAAATTTAACGTATCTAGTATTATAAGTAAATACTTTGCAAAAACAATTGAGTGTTTGTATCAAAGTAAATATTTTGTTAAGACGCACAACATCTAAAGCTGTTCGAATTTAGTGGGTGGAAGATAAAAGCAAGGTCGCACTAGATTTGCTTAGACAACACTTTACTTAAGAAAAGTTATTTAAAATTATCTCGTAATCGAATAGATTTTATAGAATAAAAAAAATCCAAATAGATGATGGCTGATAGCCCTGAATTTATAAATTGGAAAACATAACCTAAATAGTGAGCGATTATTAAATGGCTTTGTTATGCTTTTTATCAAGGGTTCTGGGTGCTATGTGCTAATAGTATTTATTACACTCAAACCGTCAGCAATATGAAAAAAAAACTCAATACTTTAGCATTAATTACGTAGTTTTACACCATTTAGGTAATTTTAGGTTAGTGGGTGAGCATTCAGTAGAAATTACGATACTTCATAAATATTTTAAGAGTTTTGTAACCTTATGATTATGGATCTAAAGTCTAAAACGGGACGTAACTAAACGGGAGCGGGAATATACGGGATAATAATAGAATACTTTATAGACATCATTCGTGGGCTGTTTTCTCAAGCATTATAGTACACAAGTCTCAAGCATTATATACACTTTTACCATAGTTAATATTTTTGGTAAAATACTATTTGAGGTATGAGCCAATAACGATGAATTAAATTTTGTTGTTTTACGCTACATCCTTCGTTTCAGGATAAATCCTACAATCAAGGAAGTTACATTTTCCATCAACTTTAGTCAAACTTATTGCTTAGATTTGACTCACATTAAAAGTTCAATATTATTTTACTCAACTCTAGTAAGATAAAATAAGTTTCCTCTTAAAAGTCAATAATTAGTATTTTTTTTTCCAAACACTCGTATGTTTGGGCTACTATCTCCCCTGACATGATCAGGGACCTTGTTTAGAGTGTTATATTAGATTTAAAACAAAAGAACAGAAAGTACAAACACTAAAGTACATACAGAACATAAATATTAGATTAAGGTTAAGTAGAATACAGGCAATTAAAACTAGATATTGACGGAGTAATATTAACTATTATTATTATTATTTATATATATATATATATATATTTCTTGTTTTTTTTATTATATACATTTTTTTTTATTGTTTTTTTTTTTAAATAATAATATACGAAGAATTTATAAATTGTGTTATTTAAAGTAATAAATAAAGAACAGAAAGTACAAACACATACGTACGCAGAAAACAAGAATTTCATAATAAGGAATAATATAAATTTGAAGTTAGAAAAACAAAACAGAGAGTTTTTTATTAAAAGTAAAGAAAGCAAAAAGAAATAAGACTAAAGATATGAGGTAGAAATAGAAGAAAATAAAGAAATGATAGATAATAATTAGTATTAGGCTCTCTGAGTTTTCTTGCCGGATCTTCCTCAGTATAGCCACATTCCGTTCCGGTGGTAGTTTAGTAGACTTATTACTTTTTGTATTAGTAAATTGTGATAATATAATAATTACCACAAAGGGGAATGCTCATTGAAGTATGGAGTACGGTTTCACGTTGTGCATTATTGAAAGACACCTTATTTTGTTGGGCTTTAAATGTATTTTCTATATCTATATATTCTATTAAAAAAATATGTCCCTATATCGCCGAGTTGTTGCACAAAAGGCCTATGGAGTCATTAAATTAGGTTATTTTTTTCACATTAAAGGGGTATGAGCATTTATGGTTTTTTTTTTATAAATAATTAAGCATATTAAATGCTAAATTTCAGTAATTTGAATTTATGGTTTTGTTTAGAACATCAACCAAATTATTATCAAAAATCAAGTTTTCAATTATCATGCCCCCCTTTATATTAACAAGTCATAATAACACCAGATATAATATGCTAAATAATTAAAAAGATTTTTTACGTTTGTGGCATTTTTTAATGTATTGTTCTGCATAGTTGCCAGTATTTTAGAACTCTATTAATCGATTTTAGGATATGGTTTGGTTTTGCGTTTTTATTTATTGCTATTTTCCTAACCTTAGAATAATTACATAGTATAGTTACCATATATAAGTTCTAAATAAAATAGATTATAATACATTACTCATAAACATGTTTTTTAAACATTAAGTATGTATTTTTAAACATATTACGCCATTGTCTACTAATAAAATCCCGATTCTCGATTTTCTGCGAGAGTGTGGTACTAACCCGGACGGACTAGCCGCGTTCTACTATGAGACTGTCTTACAATAAGATTTTATTAGAAATCCGACTGATAGTTTTGAATATTTTTTCAAACATACAAACTTTCAATATTAGTACAATAGATTTTTTTCGATTGATAGGTAAATAAGTATTTTATAATGTCAACGTAATCATGCAAAAAGGCATCTCTACCACAATGAATTCCTGTGGTAACACTTCGACAATTACTTTTGTTCTTTAAATGTTATATAACGTTTATTCATGCAGAAATTGTTCTTGTTTACTTTTTCATTTGAAATGATTTCATTTGTATTTTTTAGGTAATTTATCTATCTATCTATTGTCTTTAAATGAGCAATTCTTATTTATTTCTATTTGTATATTCCTATATTTTCAGAATCAACAATAACGGCACCAAAGATTTCCATAACATTTAGTACGCAGTTTCAGAGGTAATAAATCGATCCAGCTAGATTAGTCAGCCAGGACGTAGCATAGGTTTTATTAATAAATATATATATTAATAATTTGGAAAATCCAAAAGTGCACGCCTCATAATTTTTATATTATTTATCTTTTACTATTAGTCAATACCAGAAATAAAATAAAAATAAAATTAAAGAAAAAGCTTTTTTTAAAAACATACTTTTATTATTTGCTAATAAAATAAAAAGTTAAAAATAAATTAACTCTAATAAGACATATAACACTTTATAAGTTCACTAGCAGACCTGGCCACGCGTTGCTGTGGCTAAGGTAGCCTCAGTAACACGTGGTGGTTATGCTAATAAATTGTAGCTTATATGAAACGATTGTAGGTTTAACATAGCGCCAATCTATTAAATACTTACTCAATCCAGTCAACAGATACCGCCATCTGTTAGAATCGTTTGGAGATAACAGATAATTGTGATTGTCAAATAATAGACAAATCATTTGCAATAAAATAATATTGCGACTATAAATTGAGATGAAAGCTATCCTATCTTTTAAGTTGGATCAAACTACACATGCTGTGCAAATTTGATTAGAATCTGTTAAGTACTTAAGGAGTCCATCGCGGACAAACAACGTGACGCGTAAATTATATATATTAAGATTGTAACCTTTAGCTTTAATTATCATTAAGCTTCTTCGTCTATTACAAAATAATTCAATATCGTAATTATATATTTTTAACACTAAAACTTTACACCATAATTGTTAATACTGCCGTTTCTATCACAGACCCAATTTTATAAATAAAAGCGTGTTACATTTTGATGGTATGATTAAGAACATTTAGCACCTTCTTTTTTCTATGGCCAGCTTCCAGGACCAACATCAGACCCTGGTTACCATATAGTATCAAAGTACTCGTCAAGACGAATCAAACGAGTCCAAGCTCGATGGAGTTGCGTCGTTTAATTACGGAGTTCCTATGGCCCGCTACCAGGTCGATCGTCAGACCCTAGTTACCATATAGTATCAAAGTACTGGTCAAGACGAATCAAACGAGCCCGAACTCGATGAGGTTGCGTCGTTTAATTACGGAGTTCCTATGGCGAGCTTCCAAGTCCATAATCAGATCCTGATTACCATATAGTATCAAAGTACTCGTCAAGACAAAATAAATAATTCTTATTCTTAAAAGACGAATCACGCGACGTCAAACTCGATGGGGTTGCGTCGTTTAATTACGAAGTTTCTTTGGCCCGCTTCCAGGTCCATCATCAGACCCTGGTTACCATATAGTATTAAAGTAATCATCAAGACAAATCAAATGAGGCCAAACTCGAAAGGGTTGCGTCGTTTAATTACGGAGTTCCTATGGCCAGCTTCCAGATCCATCATCAGATCAGCTCTATGTCACAATAATATTGCATTGTCGTCCGATTTATATATGCATGCAAAATTTCAGCTCAATCAGAAACCGGGAAGTGGATCAAATTTAACTTGCAAGATTTGATTACAGACAATGGGACAGTTGAAACTAAATATAATGAAAGAAAAAGAAAAGCAGCTTTGTAATGAAAGAAAAGAAATACTTTGGAAATTTCGTGCCATTCTCGACGTAGAGCTAAACATAGCTGTATAGGCTGAATGGGATTTATTTCCTTTGCCTGTCCGAATAGTCGAACAAAAAAATGTAAACGAACCCAATTTTCATAAGTTATACATACACTAATGACTAAGCAGTTTAGTTTTTTATTAATTGCAATTAAACGACAAAGAATTACCAAGCCATTTTCGAAAGGGAACAGCGCGTAGCGATTATGAAGCTTTTAAATAAATAAATATTATGATACATTAAGTTTTACGGTCGTGATCCTGCCAGATACAAAAAAAAAATTATCCGACGTCCTCGAATATATTTTTTAATCAACTATTTTCTTACTTTAAACAGAATAATTGCTTTTTAAAAATATCAAATATGTTTAAACGAATGTTTTTTCTTGACATGTGTATTATAATATTATCCTATAAGTGCAATGTGAGAAAAATACAATCATTTTTATGTTTGAAAAGTGCTTGATTTTCATATGTCGAGAGTAGAGCAAGACCAAGAGGCGTGCAATAGAAAATATCGTTTTGTTAGTGTTTTCAGCCAATGAAAAAATATAATGTTTCGTTGACTGAAAACTATTAGATTAGACGTTGTCATTGAGTATAGACATTGCTCAGTTGGGAAATCAAGCAGTCTAATTCAGATAGCCGTGTGGTGATGGAGTAAGAATACAATTGACCACCCCCTCTTCCCGTCGGTACCACATCTTACCCGTCGGTATCATAAAAAATGATTAAGGGATATAATATTCGTATGACATCTGTGCAAGAGAAGAAAAACTCGAAACAAAACCCTATACCAACACGTCTGATCAGCGCGGTATAGTAAGTCAAATTCGCTCCCATTATGGAGGAGGCAATCCCAACAGTGGGACTTATGAGCTGAGATGATGATGATGATACCAGATAGCTCCAGTTCGTTCCGTGGTTCTCCTTTTTTATTACTTCCTTTTTTATTTTTATATATTTATTTTCATTGTTTTATTAATCATTTTTTAAACATCGAAATATATTTTCCAAAAAACACTTCCATAGAAATAACGAGCTAAGCTATCTACGCTATTATTCAGATATTATTATTTAATGAAAAATATTAAGAGAGGGAATTTCTTTTTGTTGTTGATGTCAATCGTCCTTGCGAAAGTAATTATTAACTAAACAAAATCTGGTGGTTTTAGCCCAGCTTTTAGTCGTCTTGTACAACATCCACGAGCAAAGTAAGGGTTGGTAATATTCGTAGCCGTTACCACATAGTGAATAAAATCGTCTGTTCTTCTCAATTTATATATGTCCTACGGTTGGGTTCGAGCCTCCTTCATAATGGGAGGGCAAATTGACCTATTTTATCACACTGGTCAGGCGTGTTGGTATAGGGTTTTATTTCAAGTTTTCCTTCTCTTACATAGATGTTATATGCATTTTATATCTCTTAGTCGTCTCTTACGATCATCCACGGATAAGACGGTGGTGAATTGTATTCTTATTCCGTCACCACATGGAACTAAAATAATTGAGCAAAAAGTTACAATATAATCACAAAAATGTCACAACATTTGCTGTATTCACAGCGGAGTTGCGGGCACATCTAGTAATAAATAAACATTTAAAACTATTAGAAAGTTGAATTAAAATGATATATAATAATTATAGTAATGCATTTTATTTAATTAGTACTTATATAGGTGTTATAGCATTCAACCACATGTGTATACATTAATTGATTGAAATCAGAAACTAATAAAATGATTTCTCAATTTAGAGCTCACGGCAAATACAGATATTAATAGTTTATGACTAAGTAATCGTTCTAAAGTTCAAATACGTCATATCAATTAGTGTCACAGTAATTATTATTTCTTTTTAATATGTCAAGTATTTAACATAAGTATAAACATACTAGCGACCCGCCCTCGCTTCGCTTCGGTTACGTCAGTTCAGTTGTGTAGTTTTCTTTCACGACATAGAATTTCCTTTCGGAGAAGGAATTTCTTAAAATCCTACTTCATCTGACCTTTACAGAGTAGTAGAAAGTCCACACCAAACTCCAAGTCTGTAGGCAGATTTTTTGGGTTAACACCTACGCAATAAGAGGAAGTAGCGTCAGTGACGGCAAAGTTAAGGAGTGAAAGGTTAACATGGTATGGACATGTGATGAGACGGGATGAAAGTAATGTTGTGAGGAAAGTTTTAAATATGAATGTTGAAGGCTTTAGGGGTAAAGGAAGACCAAAGAAAAGATGGATGGACTGCGTGAGGTATGACATGGATAGACAGGGAGTGACTGCAGAGATGATGTCTGATAGGACTGTATAGAGGAAGATAATATATTGCGTCGACCCCAAATAATTGGGATAAGAGCAAGATGATGATGATGACCTACGCAATGCTCTTTATTGGTGGAATTTTCAAATAGGCGTTCTTAGTTTACCTCTATATCGTAACACAAATATGCCTACTGAAATTCAAGTCTGTAGGAGCTATATTTAAAAAAATGTGATTTTTACACCCCAGAAACCTCCCTTGCGTGTGGAATTTCATGAAATCCGTTCTTAGCTGATATCGTGATGAGTCAATACATAGGTGGAAATCTCTTATATATTTATGTATATAGAATAGATATAGGTAGATAATATGAATATTAGTTGTACTCATAGCTTCACTTGTTCGTAAATCATCATTATCATCATTTGCTTGCACTTAACGCTAAGTGGGGTCGGCACAACATGTTCTAGCCTTCCATAAGCTTCTATCAGCCGTTACATCTAGACTCACAACTTTCATACACATATCCTCTTTCACACAATCCATCCATTTTGAGTCTCCCACGATACTTTCGCGTGTTCCCTTGATCGTAAATACTTTTTTTTAAAGAAAATAATAATTTTAATCCAGTCCTATCATTACCATCAGCTCGTGGGAGGTCCACTGCTTTGCTTGTGTCTCATTTATAATAAGAAGCAAATTGTCCATGCTGATCAGATAGTGTCGTAGATAGTATTTTTTTTTTAATATATTGGTATAGAGGTTTTTTCGAGTATTCGTTCTCTTACATAGATGTTATATACAAATTATATCCTTTAGTCGTCTTTTACAACACTCACAGGTGGGCCAAGAGAATACTGTAATGTTCTTATACTGCTGGCGATATCTCAGCCGATTTTTACGAGTGCCGTCTATATGTAACAGTAACACATTGTATTCTTCACATGTACTCTGAATCAGCTATTTCACGTTAGTCAGTCTATTTGCGTCTTACTATTGAATATCAGCCTTCTTCAAAATCGTATTTAAATTAAATTATTAATACTCTGTAATACTCTGCTGTCAATATAGTTTCTTTTTTCTTTTTGTTATTATATAATGGTACTTTTCTTGTGGTGATGTACTTTCAAATTCACCAACCCCTATCTTGGTCGTGGGAGTCGTATGTAGAATCTATACAAGAGTAGGACTCGAAATGAAATCCTATAATAACTCCGAAAAATACACAACTTGTCTGACCAGCTTGGTATAGTAGGTCTATTTTTCTTCAATTTAGGTAGGGGTTCTAGTGCATCAGTGAGATGTATATGATATGAGATAGGATGATGATATCTCTTTGATATAGGATTTTGTTTGGAATTAAGCTTTTCTCACATTCCAGTTACCTGTGTAAATTTCTTATGCATATTTTGCCAACAATTGTTATTTCGCAAAGACTGATAGATTGTTTTTTTCTTTAGTGCTGATGGTGGCAAACAAGCAAGCAGCATACCTGATGATAAGTGTTACTGCTGCCCATAGCCAAGCCTTTGATATAGTTAATCATAAAACTCTACTTAATAAATGCGAACGCTATGAGGTTAGAGGTCCAGCTTCAGGCTGGCTCGAAACATACTTAAATGATATAGAACAATACGTAGTTATAAATCACATCAATGAAGAAGTAGTTAGCGTATCATGCAAATCATATTCACAATACAATATATCGGGAGTGCCTCAGGGAAGTATCCTCGGGCCTCTCTTGTTTTTATTGTATATCAACGACTTGCCAAGTGTTACAGACTATAAATGCGTATTATTCGCTGATGATGTATCGGTAGCTATACCAGAGACTAATAAACAATTTCATAATGAAGAGACTAATAAAACTATAGACACTATATTAGATCGGTTAACAAAAAATGATTTAATGGTTAATCTATCAAAAACTAAGTATATTCAATTTTTAAATTATAAACAACAACCTCGTAAAATCAACTTTATTTACAATACCGAAAGTATTAGCAAAAACGATAATGTAAAATTTTTAGGACTTACATTAGATGAAAACTGTAGCTGGAAATTACATATTGATGCTGTTTGTAAAAAAAAATAATAGATTTGTGTTTGCTTTAAGACAGTTACGTAATACTACAAGTGAGCAAGCAGCATTAACTGCTTATCATGGTTATGTAGCCTCTACTTTGCAGTATGGTATTCTCTTATGGGGTAATTCTGTTCATGTGCAAAGGGCTTTTATTGTTCAAAAAAAAATGTTTAAAAGCAATAACTGGTGATGCACCATATGTAACTTGTAGGCCCATTTTCAGAAAGCTAAATGTTCTGACTATAACTTCATTGTATATCCTAGAAATTGGAATGTTTGTAAGAAACAACCCGCATACATTCACTAAAGTAAGTGAAAAAAGTAGATTTATTAAAAGGGATCCTACTAAATTAAAGAGTGAATTTTGTAGAAGCACTCTTCATCTCAAAAATAGCTTTCTAATGTGTATAAAAATTTATAATCATATTCCTCAACAATTTAGAGAACTACCTTTATTAAAGTTTAAATCAAAATTAAAATCTTGGCTACTTGAAAAGAGCTTCTACACAATTAATAAATTTAAGTAAATTGTAATGATTAATAAATAAGTTAGTATAATATAATATTTGCATGCCTTAAAAAGGTGGATGTGCCGAACTTAATAATATGTATTTAATAACTATTGTACCATATCCTAAGCAAGTAAATAAATAAATAAATAGACCTTTGTAATACTAATGGTGTAACTAGGCAGCTGCCTACCAAAGAAAGCTCCACGAGGAAATTGGGATGCCGGCTCTCTCGCTCACCAAATAAAGTACAAAACCATATTCCCAATGCTCAGACGTCGATTATCTGCGAGAGTCGTACTACCCTGGACGGACCAGCCCACGACTGTAGATAGAAAACTGTTCCGATCCGCCCTGCAAAGTACCTCTCGTCGCCAAGCGAGGGGGCATTGGAACCCGGTCTTTGTCTTCGGTGAACAGTGTGACCATTTGTTTTTTTTTTTACTGTGGACTATGGAGTTGGTGACGCTCCGCCAAATCGTTCCGGGGCGACGGAAGATACGGTGCGCGAGAACAATGTGACTCTACCATTATTATTATTGTATTTTTACTCCGTCACCATACAGTTAGATTTAGTTTTAATGTGTTGAAATGCAACGTTTTTATTAATATCAAATTCCCACACTTTTTTTATATTACATATAGATAAATAATATTAATTTTGTCAGTTCATATGTGAATGTGATATGTTGTTCTATTAGCTACATCATGACTAATATAGACGGCATATTAATAACCAATAAAAAGTTTGGTAAGCATCCGGGAAACCAACATCCACTTGTGTGATAATAGTTAATATGTCAACATAATATGAATTTAATTAAACTAAATTTGAATAAATTAAGTTAATGATTATAACTTCATTGTGAACTGATATATTGTGAAGATAGTTACAATAATCTCATTTATTAGCTCACAGAAGTTTGAATCTTCTGAAGTTAATAAGATAAAGATAATAGTTAAGTTTTAAAATTTGTTATTTTTAAATTTTTATAAATTAAATGCTAAACAGTAATTTGAATAAAAGGGTCGTGTCATCGTTTAATACAATTCTAACTGCAAATTTAGAGTATTAAGTCTGTACAATGTGTAAACAATGTCGGGTAGATGGCACACGTCTCCTTAAAGACGACAATAGTTCACGTTGGTGTGTGTGTAGTGGCAGAACGATTAGAACGGTTTTCTAATAGGTGTGGGTTCGAATCCCATGTGTGACAATCATTTTTCGCTCATAATTCAGTTTTAATAAATAATCAAGCATATTAAATGCTAAATTTCAGTAGTCATGTTTTAATTTACTTTTCGAAATTCGGTAGTATGGCACTGAAATTAAGCGGTCAAAGTATAAATAACTCATAAGATAATTATATCTTATTATTATGTAAGACTAACGATCTTATTGTTTTAGATATAGGTCAAAACAATGTAATTTTGAGCATTAGAACAATGGTTATTTTATAACTATTTTAATTCAATTTATCGCTTTTGTATTTAATTTTATTTTCCCAATGTTTCAAACACTTTATAGCGTTCACGGTTACGGAGAGACCAGATCTCTCCAGATCAGGACAGTCCTTCTGTGACCATTAACATTGTAGTGTTCAAAACATCGGGATATTAAAAATCAAATACAAACGTAATAGAATCTGTAAAAAAAGTTTTATTTCAAATGTAAAATACTCGTGTAACATCAGAATTTATTATTATATATACCTAGTCTTGGCATAAATACTGTAACAAAGAAAGAAATTCTATTGCGGATAACATTTATTACTTTTACAGTGTGTTAGTTTCATACATAAATATAAAACAATTTTAAATATAAAAAGCTTATTCGAAGTGGTCTCCATTGGCTGCAATACTGTTACGGTTCTCTTTATCACCCCACTCCATTTTAATATCGCAAAATATTGTACAACGTATTGGCGCCAAAATGAGAAAACACAATGAACAATCATATAAAAATGACAGATTCCAAATTCAAATGTAATATTTTGTTTATTTTTAATTGTAACAGTATGTATGGCCAGACTAAGTACAATAATATACATCTAAAAATGTTAGCCAAATATTAATAATAATATACTAAGAAACTGATATATTATATTTCTATGTAGTGAAAGTTTAAGAATATAAAGCATCTTTACTCCTTACTTTTCATCATCTTTTAATATAATATGTTAATGTAAATGTGTCACAGTATAAATATTACCTATGTTCAAGTATCTAATACCTTATAGAATCATCATTATCCTGTGCTCATCTCAATTATTTGGGGTGAAGGAATATATATTTTATTTATAACTAATGGTGGCAAACGAGCAAGCAGCACATTTGATGGTAAGTTTCACTGCCGCCCATGGACCTTTGCAATACCAACGTTATAGCTAGACCGCTGCGTACCATTACAAACCCTAAACCCACCCAGTTGGCCTTCCGGATTTCTCGATCACCGAACGAAGCGCAATAGCACATTGATATTATTCAGACGTCGATCTTCTGCGAGAGTGTGGTACTATCCCGAACGGACCTGCCTGCGGCTGTAGACAGAAAACTGTCAACAGCGTGGTCCTACCACTATATAAATGTGTGTGTGTCTTTTCATGTGATGTAGTAAGAATACAATGCACCACCCTCTTTATCTTATCCGTGAGTGACGGCTAAGCGAGATAAAACGCATATAATATCTATGTAAGAGAAGGAAATCTCGAAACAAAATCCTATACCAACACGCCTGATCCGCGTGGTATAGTAGGTAAATTTCCCTCCCATTGTGGATGAGGCTCGAGCCCAATAGTGGGATATATATAAGCTGAGATGAAGATGATAATGTAGTCCTCTTCCATCGAGCATATTGAAAAAAATATTGGCAGTTGTTTTATGATCGGGGGCCGGACGGGTTCGTTTACAATAGGCTGTATGAGATTTGTTTCCTTTGCCTGTCCGAATGGATGAACAAAAAAATGTATGCGAACCCAATTTTCATACGGTATACATTCACTTATGACTAAGCAGTTTAGTTTTTTATTATTAATTAATCGACAAAGAATTATCAAGCCATTTTCGAAAGGAAACAGCGCGTTGCAATTATGAAGCTTTTAAAAAAAGAAATATTTTAATACATTAATTTTTACGATCGTGATCGTGCCAGATCCAGAATATTTTATCCGACATCCTCGAATATTTTTTTAATCAATTATTTTCTCACTTTAATCAAAATAATTGCTTTTTAAAAATATCAAATACGTTTAAACGAATGTTTTTTCTTGACATATGTATGATAATATTATCCTATAAAATAAAAATACATACAGTCATTTTTAGGTTTGAAAAGTCCTTGATTTTCATGTATCGAGAGTAGAACAAGACCTCAATGCTTCGTTTATGAGGCGTATTTACAGTATTAGACTGCACATATGGTTTAGTGATTTAGATGGCTGTCTTGTACGCCCAATATAATGGATTCAATTCCCAAGTTAATAAATACTTTGTGTTATCCGCAAATAATTTGTGTAAGTCTGGATATAAATTGAATCCGATATTTATATGTCTCCTCACATAGGCGTGATAAAGGCATAATAATCGAGTTGTCGACCGCAGTTGCTGTTATCCGTTTTCTATCTACTCTCCTGGTGGTCTCCATTCATTCTCTGTTTTGGAAATTGGCCAAAATACTAATATTTACTTCTTAGTGTTACTTAAAATAATAAAATACCTGTGTGGTAGCGGGTACGAATACTACCAACCCTTACTTTGCTTGTGGATGTCATAAGAGCTGACTAAGAGCCTTATTACGACCTGGGCCAACTGCATCTGATGCCGTTTGGTCAACAATTACATTCCTTTTTTTATGGTGGGTTATGGTCGGCGCACTCCTCGCACCACTCCGTCCGGGGCGGCAGAGAGGCGTACGCATACATACCCGTAACCCACCCGTGAACCTCGCCTTCGTCGTTGGACCGGCCACCGGAGCAGCGTGAACATATCGTCAGTGGCCGGCCCGACAACAATTACATTCCCAAGGAGGGTTGACGTCTGGCAGGCGGCCGGTCATAAAACTATTGACATTAACTTTTACAATATGTATTATGAAAATAGAGTACATATTGTATCGACTCTAAGTCAATGGGATAAAAGTAAGAGAATGAGAATGATGACTTAAAATAATAAAAATAATAAAAAAACAAATGTACAAAAACATTGTTAAACAGTATTACAAAATTAAATCAGTTTGTATACATTGTATTGAAAGGAAAAACGACAAACTAGTAAATAACTTTGCGATACAAATTGCCATAGACTTATGAAATCGATGACATAAGTTGTAGTCAGGACACCAATAATTTTAGATAATACACAACGCTATTACACTTTCTATTTAGATAGGAAATAACACTTTAATAACATTCTTTAAAACACATTTACAATGAACTTAGCGATATTAGTATCAATACCGGTGATTGATTTAACGTCATACAAAATTAAATTATCTTTTAACTATTATATAAAAACTGGCTACAAGCAGGCTATCAGAATAGTAAATGTTTTTAGTTTTATTTATATAATTTCCGTGTGGTGACTAAGTAAGAATACAATTAACCATCCCTTATCTTACCCATGGGTGATCATAAGAGACGACTAAAGGATATAAAACGCATACAAAATCTATGCAAGAGAATGAAATTTCGGAACAAAACCATATACTAATACAACATGAGTAAATAAACGTACAGAAAACCAACTTCTAAGGAGCGAGCAAAATTGTTACCTATTCTGATAGGGTTGGCACATGAGGATGAAAATAAATACACAAAACGTTTGTCAGCTTTTTTATGTATGGATATTTATTTACAAATTGCTTAATCTAAATAGTGTTTGTAATTTTTGATTTTTAATAATTTGTTATATCTCTTAATCGAATGATAAATTCTAAATCTAATATAAAGTTTTTTTTTAAATAATCAATGGGAAATCACTTGTATGGCATATCAAATTTACAATCTTGTATACGTTTTAGTATATCACTACTAATATTAACAATATTTATTTCTAGATCGAAATATTCTCGAAATTTCTTCTCAAGCAATACAACAAATGCGATGAAGTTGTCAGGAGGTATTATTAAAAAACCCAATTATATACTGCTTTTGTTAAAGTCTTTCTAATGGCTGAAAAAAGAGTCTTTCCCATATTTGTAGGTTGTTCAGATCTATTAACATACAATGTCATTTTCAAAAAAAAATATGTTTTAATATTTTCGATTGCTGTTCATGCACATAGTACAATAAACCATATTTACACTCTTTCTAATTAATTCAAATTTCAAATTTAAACAAACACGCACGATGCGATGCACAGCGAGTGGTGAGTGAGCCCTTTGTTTGAGCACTGGCCGAACCAGCTTAAACAGGTTTCGTTCCGTAGGTGACGAGCCGCCAGTGTTCACGCACACACGCGCATCATACTTGTAGCGATGTACCTACCGTCGCGCAGTTGTTTGAATGTTTGTTTCTGTACGTTCATTTACTCATGTGCTAATAAGTCTGACCAGCGTGGTATAATAGGTTAATTTCCCTTTCATTATGGAGGAAGTTCGAGCTCAATAGTGGGATATATATGAGCTGGGATGATGATAAATGTGATAATGCTTACAAGGACATAAATAAGTAGGTATCGGCTACCTTGAAAAGTGCCATGTATTCCATTCTCAATGAAGACAATACTTTGAGCAGATTTACAAGTTAATGGTCTAAGTCTGGGTATATTTTTTGACTGTTGAAAGGGCCTCTTAATAAAAAACATGGTAAGTTATGCAGTTAGATGGCATCCTCTTGTTCTACACGTTTGGAAAGGATACGCACGTCACGTAAAAATGCCTTAAATGACTAAGCGCAGAATGTACAGTAAGGATATCGATACATTTTAAATAGAGTCGCCATTTGTCGGCCACATTTTAAATAGAGTCGTAGATTTGAATGAATTTTAATAATTATGCCAGCTATTTAGTGATTACATTAACATCATTAAATATTAAATGCACCAATTAATAATTAACAGTGCATTTAATGGATTTAAGTGAGGAAAATATTCGTCGAAGGTTAGATATTAAATAGCTGTCAGAAATTATTATGTATTTAAATATGCAAATTCAATGCCACAATTTGGCGATTCTGCTTTTGATAAAGTAGCAAAACGCTTGACGCATTTCCTCTCTATTTCTTTTAAGACGTTTTACAAATGTAACACAAAGAAAATTCTTTGTGTAATATATAAATCATTATTATTTAATTTATTACATTTGGAGGAAATATTTAAAAAGTATATAAATCATATACGATGATTTGGAACACTTCAAGGTCGAGTTCAATTCCTACCTACCTGTTTTTTTTTTAATTGGAATTATACATTTCTATGATCAGACTGATTCGATAATAATGTAGCGTATACTTGCTTATTCCTATCTTAAGTTCCTCAGTTGAAATACAAGGTTGATGTAAAGCTTACAGTTGACTTATAGTTATTATTATTTTATTTTATTTGGGAGACCAACAGCTAATAGCAACAATATAAGTGAAATAATTAGATTTTTTAAGCCAATAATAGGTCTCCACGCTTATGTAACAATACTCAAACAAATGATCATGTATGCGCATGTATTCAACATGAAAGTTTAAAAATAAATAAGTAAAATGTAGATATTAATTAAGCAATAATAAAAATAAAAGTAAACTTATAAATATTTTTCAAAGAAGTCTAGACTAAGCATCCGTTTTACTGGTTCCACCTTAGTTACAAATATATCAAAGTTTAGTGTTTTTGTTTGACTATTTAAAAAGTTGCTCGCTCGTCACAAAAATGCATTCTGACGATAGTTGGTGGGCGCCACTGGAAGATGAATTGGGGTATAGTGTCTGACAGATTTTGTTGGTATATTAAATTTAATTTTTGATAGAAGATTGGGACTATCAATCTTCCCTGATATTATATTTAATAAATATATGATATCAGCTATATGACGACGTACGACCAATGTCAGTAAATGATATTTGGCACATATCTCTAAACACCTTGTTGATTGATAACTATGTTTAGCTTTATAACATAAATACTTAATAAACTTCTGTTGAATATTTTCTATGCAAGAGATATAGGTATTATATCTCGGATTCCAGACTTGACGTATTCAAGTACGCAGCAGTTGTGTGAATACTTGTCTTTTTGGCGGTATGACATGCTCAGAGTTGTGTAATAAATCACTCGTGGTGACAATGGGTTACAATATAATATTTTATCAGTGCTTATTTACCCGTAGATTTCATAAACCCGTCTGAGAGATTAACAGGAGATATACGGGAGAGATTAATAGGAGAAGAAAGAAAGAAAGAAAGAAAAGAATGCCGAACGAACGTCTGGTTAAGAAGATATACAATGCGAAAGTGGAAGGATGTAGGTACCGAGGGAGACCGAGACTAACCTACCTAGACCAGATCGGTCATATACTGAAGGAAGGTGGAGTCAAGAGTCTCCGAAACCGGCGAGCGTGTATGAAGAGAATTATGAATGTTGAGGAAGCGAGTGAAGTATGCAGAGATAGAGTTCTCTGGCACTCTGTTCTCTCTGCCTACCCTGCAAGGGATATGGCGTGATGATATGTATGTATGTATTAATAGAAGATAATAAACACCAATATTCTCCTAAGAAACTTATCTGTAACACCGACTGCTTCACCAAACCGTTTGCAAAGCGTGGCAATATTGCATTATTCCCGCTTAGAGAGAAGCATATCTCACTGGTTTGGGCTAAATCCACAGTGCAAGCGAAATTATTGCCAGACATGTATTATAGGTCAATGCTCAGATAGGGTTTTGTTTACATGGATGGATTTTAATTACATTCCCAAGGAGGGTTGACGTCTGGCAGGCGGCCGGTTGTAAAACTATTGCCAATAACTTTTACAATATGTACTATATGTACTATAAATGAAGAGTACATATTGTATCGACCTCAAGTAATTGGGATAAGAGTAGAAGAATGATGATGGTCAGACAGGGTGTTGTGTTGAGTTTCGTGTTTCTTATATTAATATTAACAAGATAGCATCCTTTATTAGTCTTTTATGATACTCACACGTAGAAGACGATGCTCACATTTATATTTTTAGCGGATACCATACGACCAAACTTTATTAGAAACTTTAGATTTAGATCATGTGTATTTGACACTTATTCCGTGTGATGACGGAGTAAGAATACAATTCACCACCCCCTATCTTACCCGTAGGTGATTGTAAGAGACGACTATGGGGTACAAGACATACAATATAACATCTATGTAAGAGAAGGAAACCTCGAAACAAACCCTACACCAACACGACCTGACCTGACCAGCGTGGTATAGTAGGTCAATTTTCCTCCCATTAGGGAAGAGGCTTGAGCCCAACAGTGGGACATATATGAGCTGAGATGATGAGATAATGTGCATTTGACAAAATATGATAGGTAGTTTAATCTAAACCTTACAGAATAAAGGCTAAATATATAGACAAAATTACGAGTGCTTAACTTTCTTCAATTACACCCGCATGTTTTGTACAAAAAGATTACTTAATAATTGTGCGTAAATAATAAAATCAATATAACAATGTTTTACATCCAGGAAGAGGTTTCAACACTGTTGAATATCTAACAGAGGTATGCAATGTCGCAAATACCTGACTCGTGACTAAACCCAAATGCCCGGAAGTCAATGGCCTACTTGCAACTCATTTTTTCGAAGCCACGATCACGTTATACACAAAATCTTTACAATTAATATAATTGGCTATTTTATAATTAAATCTAGTTGCAAATAAAATTAATCAATTTGTTATATTACACTATCATGTTACGATCGTAGATCTTCTTAATAGTTGACGAACTATTCACTGTTATGACCTGATTTTATAAACTTATATAATAACGCTATTAAATCTCGCCAAAAAGAATCACAAATTAATTTATAATTATTGGAGTTTCCTCCTTAAGAATCGATTTTCATATAAGGCGCCCGGTATGAGAAAATTTGAGGAGTAAAATCTAGTGATCGAATGACCTCCTTACGTCTTTGGTGCGCAACCTATTCTGCGCACCTTTCAATTTCTGACGTGAGATAATACTTCACTGAACAGTGTTAATAAATGTAAATAAAAATATATATATTATTTTTAGTCAAATGAGCTTTTTTTGCGCCTGTTTTGATAATCGTACTTAAGGAGTAAACTCCAGTCGTGCGTCGGAGCTGATACACACACTTTTTTTGTTGTAGCTATTATTTATTTTTATTTTATATAATTATTTGTCGTTATATTATTTTGTTATTTTATAGACTGTTATATTAATTTGCATATCCACATTTTATATTATGCATTGTGACCATGACCATTCATAATCACTAGGCCGGAACCTCTATAGTTCTGCAACTGCATACAATATTAAATAAACCAAACAAGAAGCTACCGTAATTTTAGCCTTTTTTTAACGGGTGTGCACTTTTCCCTGCCATCCGAGTTGAAAGCATAATTTCATAAAAAAAAAACATATAAACCACAGCGGCTCCTTCCACGCTTTTACGGGGCGCTGAAGAGATCGTCTACTGACATTCGATCCCCGGCACCCCAACGTTAGGTTTTCTGGCCACGTTCTATCGTCTCTCAAGGCGGTGGGAGGAGGTGCGCATAACGGTGCCTCCTCCTCCCTGGTCGCTGGCGGCGGATCGAGTCGGCGGACATAGTGCCTCGCGTGCCCGCTCCGCGGCCTCCTCCCTCTTCATGATGGCCTCACAAAAGGAGGCTATCGACGACCAGCACCTGTCACTGTCAAGCATGTGCTCGTGCCGATGTGTGCTCCTTTTGGATGTAGCTTGACCTGCGCTATGAAATAGGAGGGCCTCGGCTTTCTCCATCGACTCCCTCAGGCCCAACATGCTGATCCGGACTACGATGAGCGCAAACCCCTCTTTTGCCAATTGGGCAGCCCTCAGGAAGTCAGACCTCCTCACCGTGACGAGGGTACCATCGGCAAAGCAGATGACCCCATCCTGGGGAGTAGCCGACCCCGTAGGAGTCAGTCGAATCCGACGTTATGTGGAACGTCACACTCCACCCGATGACGATGAATGCCAGGTGCATTCGCTCCCCTCCCATTTTTATCAATACAGCATAACTCCTTATTAAATTAAATGCAATAGATACGTGACAAATTTAATGTACATTAAAGTTGCCATATAGACCATATACCATGTGTGGTAGCGGCTACGAATACTACCAACCCTTACATTGCTCGTGGATGTCGTAAAAGACGACTAAGAGCCTTATAATGACCTAGGCCAACTCCATCTGATGCCATTTGGTCAACAATTACATTCCCAAAGAGGGTTAACGTCTGGCAGGCGACCGGTCATAAAACTATTGCCAATAACTTTTGCAATATGTACTTTGAAACAAGAGTACATATTATATCGACCCCAAGCAATTGGGATAAGAGTAGGAGAATGATGATAGAGCATATACCATGTAGAAGATATTCATCAAAATGAATATCCTGGAAGTTATAGATTTGAAATACGAGTGAACGAATATCTTAGCAAAGCCGGGTCGCTATGTAAAAATATAAGACATTTTTGGTTACAAAATAATCAAATTGAGAAATATTCTCTTTTAATTAATGTATATTGATAGTAGATTATGATTCTTTGAAGGCAATATCTATCTGATAGCTATCATATTTATATTATTTATAACAATGATAGATTGCCTACTGATAAATTATCAATAAAACTATCTAGTTTAATATAGCTAGATATTCATTGTATATATAGATCAATAATAAATATTATAATTATTATATAGTCATAAATAATTAAAAATCGTGAGTGACAGTATGATTCATTGTATATGATTTTGTGAAAGTTTAAATTTATACGGTTCGTATAGTGTTTGTTTTCATTATAATACTTTTGCTTTTGTATTTTAACATATTAAGAATAAAATGTCACCAATCTTTTCTATTTTATCAGGTGTCGTACATATAAGGTCACTTAAAATGTAGTTTTTTAACATATGTATGTACATACAGCTCAGAACCTGGTGAAATACGTTTCTAATCGTAGCCATACTTCAAATAACGCCTTTCATATTGTAGTGTTTGCATATTTAGATGATATAGAAAACTCAAAAAATGTGATTCATAGGCATTTTTATAGTTGCATCACTAGTTGCATATTTAGCTGTTTAATTAGACGACTGACTTCGAGATTTGAAAGGAATTCTGGTATAGTGATTAAGTAAGCTTAGACTTTAATGCGCGATTTCCCTTTTTCTTTCCGGATATCTACTCTAGGAGTTTAGTACTCTTTTGTGTTATTGTGAATTTAAATTTCGGTAGCACTATATCTTATCACTATCTTTTTTTTTTTTTTTTTTTTTTTTTTTTTTTTCTATTGGTGGACTATGGATGTGTCTCGCCCCGCCAAATCAGTCCGGGGTGACGGAAAGGCGGCGCGTGACCCCAGAGACCCACCGTAAAACTCCTCTCTCTTCACCGTGCGAGCGGACCACCGGTACCCGATCTTTGTCTTCGGTGGTCAAATGCTATCCACCATACGTTAGTAGATTTTACAAGCTTGTAAAAGGATAGAAGGGTGACAAATAAGTTGTTCAATAAGTTATCAAACTGATCTATTAGTATTACATAGTAATTATTAAAATGAATACGACTTCAAATGGCTGTAAAGTATAAAGTTGGATAAGGTTTAGGTTTTTCAACCATATTTCTTCCCTTAAGGCTACTATTATGGAACAGTATACAGGTAAAAACTTGGTCAATTGTATATTTACTCCGTCACCACAAGGTTAAACGAGTATTATATTCAAGAGGAAAATTATTTTAGTACAATGGATACCAACACACATTATTCATTTAAGTAAAGCTTGATAGGATGCGCATTACACGGTCGAGTGGACGTAATAAACTATACCAGTTTTTTTTTTGCGATGAATTGACCGATGTTCTTGATTTGAATGTCACAAAAGAAAGCTGTATCGGTATACACTGCTTGATGTATAATAACTAAAAACTTTATTTCAACTTTTTATTTACATTACATTGTTGAGAAGTTGTGTAAAATTTATTACATAAATTCCAGTTTTGAGCACGAGTCTTCTTTATAATAAGAATGCAATCAATCTCTTTGATAGGAATTTTTAAAATTTCGTCCATTAAAATATAGACGGCGATGTGTTACTGCGAATATCGTTGTTTATTTTCCTTTTTTTTTTGGACAGACTATGGTCCGGTCACAACACTAAGATGACACTAGGATAACAAAACCACGTTCAACCTGAACAAAATCTATCGCCTATATACAATCTGTAGCCAGTTGGATAGATTGCTAATACCGAGTATATATATTCTTGTCCTTTTATCACAAGAGTTCAATAAGTTACAATTGTATATAAACAATCCTAAAGTTTTGAGTTCGAGTCTTCTTTATAATAAGAATGCAATCAATCTCTTTGCAGGGCATTTCTAAAATTAGATTCTTTAAAATATAGACGGCGATATGTTACTACGAATATCGTTGTTTACTTTCCTTTTTTTTTAGACAGACTATGGTTCGGTCACAACACTAAGTTGACACTAGGATAACAGAACCACGTTCAACCTGAATAAAATCTATCGCCTATATACAATATATAGCCATTTGGATAGATCGCTAATACCATGTATATATTATACATTTTTGTCCTTTTATCACAAGAGTTCAATAAGACACAATTGTATTTAACAATCTTAATATAGGAGGGATGTTTATATACATAGCTCGTGGATGATCGTAAAAGATGACTAAGGGTTGGGTTATTCATATATCTATCACGACATAGCTTACTCCATCGACGTCAATACACGAAAAAAAAAATATAAGGTCAATTATTATAGCATATATAAAATTAAAGTAATAGACAAAACTAAATCAATAGTGGTAGGACCAAGCTAGGGATAGTTCTCTGTCTACAGCCGTGGGCCGTCCAGGGTAGTAAAACACTCTCGCAGAAAATTGAAGTCTGAGTAATATCGACGAGCTATAGCGCTTAGGGATATTCGATATACATCGATGCATCGAAAACATCTATGTTTACAATGCGATACATCGAATCGATCCGATGTTTTGAAGAGCTATCGAAATACTCGATGTAGGTATCGATGTTTTTTCATAAAACATCGAAACGATGGTAACCAGTAAATGCCACAAAAATCTGTTTTATAAGGGACTGGAATAGGTATAAATGCCACAAAAAGAACCTTTTTTTTTAGAAGTCAGTTTTATAAGGGATTGGAATAGGTATAAATGCCACAAAAAAGACCTTTTTTTTAGAAGTAACACTTCTAATATGACTTTAGAAAAAGTACTCGATGTTTCCATCCGATACATCGAAAGACATCGATGTACAGTTTCTCGAAAGATTTATCGAATCGAAAAAAACATCGATGTTTTTTCAAAGTGGACACCCCTAATAGCGCTTCGTTCGGTGAGCGAGAGAGTCGGAAGCCCAACTGGGATTGGTTTGGGGTTTGTGTTGGTAGGCAAAGATCCATGGGCGGCAGTGACACTTACCATCAGGTATGCTGTCTGCTCGTTTGCCACCATAAGCAATAAAAACAATAATCGTGACAACATCATATTTTGACTATTCGTAAACAATTTGTATTTATTAAAAGCTTGATACTTCTATTAAATATCATATTTACATACATACATATCATCACGCCATATCCCTTGCAGGATAGGCTATCCTTGCATACTCCACTCGCTTCCTTAACATTCATAATTCTCTTCATACACGCTCGCTGGTTTCGGAGACTCTTGTCTCCACCTTCCTTCAGTACGTGACTAATCTGGTCAAGGTAGATTAGTCTCGGTCTGACCCGGTACCTACATCTTTTCACTTTCGCATTGTATATCTTCTTTCCACTTTCGCATTGTATATCTTCTTAACCAAACGTTCGTTCGGCATTCTTTCCATATGTCCGAACCATCGGAGCATTTCCTTTCGCATCTTTACACCTTTTTCATATTTATTCATTTCTTAACATTAAAACTTGTAATTTTGGTTCTGTAAATGATTGAAATTTCAATCACGTACCGTGTAGAACTTAATTGTGAGACAATTACCGTAATTATTCACTGAATTTTCTGTGATTTGAATGCTAATGTCTAATTTGTCAACACAGATACTTGTTATTTTTATTTTATTCGTAAATAAATCTGACTAGAAAGTGTGCACCTCTATGTTAATCATTTGTATGTGTATGGAGTATGTGTATATTGAACAATCCGTCGAGTGATTCAATTAAGTGATATAAAAATGGCACCAGTTACAGACTCAAAGGTCGTGATTAGACTGTGGATTATGGCGTCTCGCCTTACCTTTTTACTACCACAGACTTCCGATCCGGCTGCATTCGAACACTAGTCCAACATAAACAAGGATGTCACGATTGCTAATCAAAGACCCAGAAGGAAATGAGTAATAACTAATTTCTAGAATTTATTGTTCTAGAAGTCATCATCATCATCTCAGCTTATTATTTCCCACTATTGGGCTTGGCCTCCATAGTGGGAGGGAAAATGAGCTACTACACCACGCTAGTAAGACATGTGGGTATAGGTATTTGTTTCGAGTTTTCTTTCTCTACATTTTATATGCGTTTTATATCTCTGAGTCGTCTCTTACGATCACCCAAGGGTAAGATAGGGGGTGGTGAATTATATTCTTATTCCGTCACCATATGGAAAAAAAGACGTATAAGTTTATGATTAGATTTACGTCACAGATATGTGATCTCTAAACCTCAATTTCATAATTCGTACAGTGTACTATGGATAGTACTGTACTAAATCTGAGGTAAAATCCGAGAGATGGAAATTTGCCGAAACACAGATGAAACCAATATAGCTCTAGTAGCTATCACTATGAAGTGACAATAAGCAATTTATTTCATATTTTTATGGGGCAGGGAAAAAGTGTTTTTTTTGTTCATTTTATCCATTCAAATTCGAGAATGCCACGTAGAACTTGCCGCCAGGGTTTAGTTGTTTTTTACGAGTTTCATAATTTTCTTAGTCTATCTGCTATTCTATACGCAGACATCAGAGCCGTGGCTGCCACTCAAGATTCTTTCTCACAAACACTTGTCAGTTTGTTGAGCAATTTTATTGTATTTTACAAAATGAGTACTTCAAAGTTTAGAGAATATTATTTGTAGAGAAATTACGAGTTTAGTGCTAATCATAGCACACTGTGCGAATTTGAATGTTCTTATAAGAACAAAATTACAGAAATACATTTCTATGTCGATTCCAATCCTTAAGGATTGGAATTTTAAATTAAGAAAAGTGGACAAAAAACATATACAAGTAGAAGGATTTCACTAATAACAAGACCACCAGCGCCTAGAAGAAACCCTAAAAAGACATGTAGTCACTTAACATCTATGACACATGAATTGCGCTCTTAAAGCTTTAACCAACTGTAATAAAGTCACTTCAAGAAAATTAATGTTGTAAACAGACCACCATAACAATTAAATTCAACACAAAGAACACGAACAAAAAGTCTGTGAAATAGCTTATAACAAATAAAAAGAAAACAAGCAAAGATGTCAATTTCTAAAAATATTTCAAAATTGTTTAAGATCGATAATAAACGACAACATGAAATGTGTAAATATTAAAGATATTTTATCTGTATTTACACAATGCATTTGTAAAGAATAAATGAACAGTGACCTAATTAGGTTAAAATGATATCACGACTAATTATCAATGTCATTTGTAAGAATATCATAAGTTTGCTATTACCATTGCTAGCTATAATAAAAACCTTTCATATACTTGAACTAAATGTTATTATAGATATTTTATTGCTACCTTGATATATAGTAGCAAAAATATATTAGAAAGAATGAGTGCCCAGGTTCGATATCTAGGTAGAGTAATATGGGTTATTTGCAAAGATTTATTATAGCTAATCTCTGAAATGTTTCCGGTAAATGGTGATAAACTTATTTTCTCCTAAGTCATCACCATCATCTCAGCTCATCATACATCTCACTGTTTGAACCTCTTCCATAATGGGCCGCAGATTAACTTCCAATACCACGCTGGTCGGAATTATTGGCAAAGAGTTTTGTTTCGAGTTTTCCTTCTCTTGCATAGATGTTATATGCATTTCCTATCCTTCACTCGTCTTTTACGGTCAACCACGGGTAAGAAAGGGGGTAATGGAACACCACATGGACGGAGTTCTCCTAAGTGAAATATACAAATTCCATCTATTCATTCAGCAACGTTGATTTTTGGAAATTGGTCTCTCCAAAGAGTTACAAAGCCACAAATGCCACAGTTGATATGGAAGCTGTCGATTAATTGGTTTTATAAGTTTGCTAGTCTATGGTATCATGTACCAGCAAAATGGGTAGACCCATTCAGCTAGTGAATTCTCAATCAGTTTTCGAGACTATTACGGGAGTTGCCTTCTGCGAGGCAGTAGGCCAGATGGGCCACGCTGATATGCTCCGCCGCAGGCGCCTTGGGCGGAGTAGGCGGGAATACCTGCGTCTGATGCGGCTGCGGGTGATTGGACGGGGGAATAGTCAATCACCCGTAGAGAAGCCGACCGCGAGAGATATTGCTAACAATATTGCTGAGTCGGCTATGGATGTCAAGGCGTCGGTACCGATGGTCGGCCTAATAACGATGGCGAGGGAATACGATAGGGCGCGCGCCGCCCTTTCTTTACACCGTACGGAATGGATGATGTGTGTCTATACAACCAACCAACAAACAAAAAAAAAAAAAACAAAAAAAAAGACAGATACGGGAATGTAAGAGGTCATCATACATTCATGTATCTATGTATGAATTATATTTAACTAGCTTCTGCCCGCGGCTTCGCCCGCGTAAAAGGTTACTTTCCTAAAGTTTTTGATCCCCTATTTTTATTTTTGACCGTCGGTAATACAGTGCAACGGTATAACAATACTCAGGGTTGTAACTTTATTACTGGACTGCTAGATGGCGTTGAAGAAGCTAGATTTTGAGATTTTTTGACAAACAATTTTTTTATTTTTCATATAAAAATTTTGTTTTTTTTTTAATAAAAAGTATCCTATGTTACTCTTAATACCTCCAAGAATATGTGTACAATGTTTCATGATGATCGGTTGAGTAGTTTTAGCGTGAAAGCGGAACAAACAAACTTACATTCACATTTATATATTAGTAGGGATTACCCTGTTTAGGTTCCTTTTCATAGCTAAAAAGTGTAAAACTTTTGATCAAATGTACAAAAATTAAGATTACTTATATTTATAATTAATTTTACGACGTAATTCTACGTAATTTTGTTAAATTATAGTATGAAGTGATAATGCGGTTCTAAATGTAAAAGAAATAATAATAATATAAATTAAATGTTTTCACTAATAGCTTAAGTATTATTCATATAACATACCGGTAATTTAATAATATCATCATTCTTCTTTCTTTTATAATATCATCTTGGTCCAATTGCTTGGGGTCGATACAATATGTACTCTTCTGTCATAGTATATATTTTAAAAGTTATTGGCAATATTTTTATGACCGGCCGCCTGCCAGACGTCAAATCTCATTGGGAATGTAATTTGTTGATCAAACGGCATCAGATGGAGTTGGTACAGGTCCTTATAAGGCTCTCAGACGTCTTTTACGACATCTACGAGCAAAGTAAGCGTTCGTAGTATTCGTAGCGGCTACCACACAGCTAATTAATAATATAGATAATTTAATAATATATAGATATTTAAAAAACCGCAGCTAGATATTTCAAGCTTATTGTCCTTTCAAATTCAGATTTTATTTTTAGTCCGTCACAGTAGAGAAAATTTTGTCATAATAATAATACAACCTATATATTGAATTTGGAGCCTGAAGCCTCTATATTTGACAGCCTATCATCCAATCGGACCCTGAACAACTGGGGGATAGAAGAGTGACATAGGATCCCATAACTCGCGATAATTTTAAAGTCAGTTCCTGCCTTTACTTAACTTTGGTAAGCTAATCATGGGCCTGAATAAGTAACATAATATAATATATATACAATAACATCTACAAATGACAACATATTTAAATATACAAAGTCTTAAAACTTACTTGACGTCAATTTCCTTTTTTTTTTCATTTAATGACAACCCTGTCGTAAGTAAATATAATAAATCTTGCCATATAATTATTAGTTTACAGAGCAGTTGACGTTATGAATGACTCTAGACTACTTAATATAAACGGAAATATTAATGGCGTTGCTATTTAATATGACGATATATTTATGTGGTTTTTAAAATTAATTGCAGATTTTCAACTTGCTTTATCAAATACATTTTTTTTTATTGTTTATGGTGGCAAACGAATAAGCAGCACACCTGATGGTAAGTGTCACTGCCGCCCATGAACCTTTGCAATACCAAGGGTATAGCTAGGCCGCTGCCTACCAATAAAAACCCCAAACCTACCTAGTTGGGCTGCCGGCTCTGTCGCTCACTGAGCGAAGCGCAATAGCACATTGCCATTATTCAAACGTCGATCTTCTGCGAGAGAGTGATACTACCCCGGATGGACTGGCCCGTGGCTGTGGACAGAAAACTGTTTACAGCGTGATCTTACCACTATATGCCACTATGCCTATATTCACCTTAAATAGAGTACAATAAATGGATGTAATGATCTCTGATGTGTACGCGGGTATTACACATTCGAAATAAAACGATTTTTACGGTTTCTATCGCGTTTGTAATTGATATTTAATTTGATATTTAATTTCCCGACGTTTCGAACACTTTACATCGTTCATTATCACGGGAGGACACTCCGTAAAAATAGATTAATTTCAAATAAAATAGATGTTGCAGTCATTTTTAATATATATCTATATATTTAGCCTTTAGCATATGAAGTACAGAGTTATTTTAATTTTAATATTTATTAAAAGCAAAGTAGATTTAAATAGTATTAAATAAAATTTGCATTTAATTACTTTGTCAATATAATATAATTGTTAAATATGTTTCTAGTCAATAGTATTCTCAGTATATCCGTGTGGCGGCCACGGATGTCAAGCATACGGTACCAGTGGCCGGCCCAATGGCGATGGGGGAGAGAATACGATGGGTATGGGGCCACGCGCCACCTTACGTCACCCCGGACTAGACGGCGTGTATCCAGACCTTAGTCTACCAAAAAAAAAGTATATCCATATGGTGACGGAGTAAAGATACAATTCAGCACTTCCTATCCTACCCGTGGGTGATTGTAAGAGACGACTTAAGGATATAAAAAATATATAACATCTATGCAAGAGAAAGAAAACTCGAAACAAACCTAACAACACGACCCTATACCAACGAACCTTATACAAACGAACAAAACCCTATACTAACACGTCTAACCAGCGTGGTATAGTAGGTTAATTTCTCTGCCATTACGGAGGAGGTTCGAGACCAACAGTGGGACATTTATGGGCTGTGATGATGATAATGATGATAATGTAACTCCATACCTTTAATTTTTGTAAAAGTAGTTGTATATACGTGGGCAAGTCGTGTAATTTATTTGTTTGTTGGTCTGTTTAATCAGTTTAAGATCGAGTGTCTTCCGATACCGTAGCAGGGATCATCTATTTCGCTTGGAAACGATGCAGTCCACGACTGCAGGCTTCCAGCGATCATTTCTCCCACGTATGTGCTAGATTGGTAATGAACTACCTGTTGCTGTGTACCCACGGGTAAGATATGGGTTGGTGAATAGTATTCTTACTCCGTCACTACACGGATAAGTTACATTATATTCTTAACAAATTATTAAATGAGAAAATAATATATTTTGTTAAATACTTAATCGTGGCAACGCAATACTTTTGACAGTTTTCTGTCTACAACCGCGGGCTGGTCCATCCGGGGTAACTATATTCTCGCAGATAGTCGACGTCTGAGTAGCGGCAGTATGCTATTGCGTTTCGTTCGGAGAGCGAGAGAACTAGAAGCCCAACTTGGGTGAGTTTTGGTTAGTACATTAGTTATATATATCTTATTGTAAAGGTCCATGGACGGCTGTAACATCTATATAATCATCTTATCATTGACATCTTACTAATAGATGTGCTGCTTGCACGTTTGCCACCATTTGATATAACAAAAATCGTACGAGATTTAGAGAATTAAAATAAAAAATATCTATTTATCCATCATATGTCAGCTTATTAAAAACAAACTCGAATTATTTATTATATATAAACTCGGTTAGCATACATAAACATTATCAATTTTAAAATTTACGATTAAATCAGTAATATATACAACTGGATCAGAATACACCCTCCACTGAGAAGGTCAAGGAATAACCAAGTAGTAAAGAATCCCGGCTGGCTTCTTCATCGTAGAACACTAGTGCGACATAGTACTGTAATCGCCACGCTTTGCAAGCGAGTTGGCGATCATAGTGATATCAGTTTCCTAGAAATGTGCTATATATTCTCCTTATGATCCCTCAAACGACTTTTAAATCAAATCAAATCATTTTATTTGCAATATATGTAAGTACAAACTCTTGTTACAGAATGAGGTTAGTAGGCATCTCTATATTTTGCCACAATAAGGCGTGCAAATATTTAATTCAATGTTATAAAATATATTAGCTATAATTTAGTGAAATGTCAGTAAAATTGCTTATGTCAATATTATCTATTAGGAAATCATTAATTGTATAATAAACATTTGTCTACCAAAAACTTATTCATACATTTTTTAAATTGTGTTGTATTTAATGTTTTAATATCATATGGTAATTTATTGAATTTTTTTTGTGCCAAAGAAAACTCTTTTTACGATTTAACCAGTAAAATAAGTGGTTAGCTTGCTTTACTATGAGAAAAAATTAGTTTCTATACCGAATCAGCCAAATAGGTTTATATATATGGATGTCTCGGTTGAGTTTTGTTTAAATATCTCGTACAATATGAAAGGTTAGTGACATAGTACACTATTACTTCATGAAGACATCGAGAACAATATAAGCTTCTAAATTTAATACAAACTCACTAAATACAGAGGTCAACTTATCTCTCTTAATTTGAACGACTCAAAATATATATTCTATTGTTACAGATATACACAAATATTTGTGCTAGATACGTCAATCAAATGAATATTCAAGAAAATTAGTGGTAATTTCTCACATTACCCACTTATCAGCGACAGTTTCCTTGGCCTAATGGTGATATAGGCTCCGGAAACGGATACGTTAAGCACGAAACTAATAGTATATTTTGTAACTGAGACCATACATTTAGCATGTTTAAAGTGCAGGTTGACTAATATTGGGTGAAGTATGTCATTATGAACTTAAAATATAGCGCTTATTATGCCCTGCCCTGCCCTGCACTGATTATGTTATTCTTGTTATTCACACTTGCGGTTTATCTTGATTTATACCTTTATACCTTGGGTTTTTATTTGTAAACTGGAAAAGAAATTACAACTTGTAGGCCACCTACATGTGGTAATTTCTGTCTGGGTTTCATAAACGCTTTTTTTTTGGAATTATTGATATAGAGAATTTGAATATTTTGATATTGCATGATTATGAAGTTGTTGCTTTTTCTGAACGTGGAAAAGCACTTAGGTAAATGATTTCCGTTTATGCTTTGCAATTATTTATTTTGATAATTTTCTAATATTGCATTATCCAATATTGGCATGAAATGTATTTTTTAAGTAGGCATCTAATACTGTTGCTTTAACCTAAAAATGATTTTCTTCTAAAGGCCTACTAACCTTTCAATAAATATTTTTGTACTGACTATCCAATAGCAGTTAATGTTTTAGCTTGTTTGGTTTCTTGTTTTAATAAATTTGTTGATGATATAAACCTTTATCGGTACTCAAATCTTCTGTTAATATTGAAATAAACCAAGCATAAATAAATCGAGCAAAATATTTAACTGCCAAGTATCATATCAGGTAAATGATGATGCTAATACTTTTACGACAATCAAAGATAAATTTAGGATATTTTTTATCACGCTCATGTGAAAATTTAAATAGGTACCGAGTGCTTAAATAAGCATCTCTTTCCTGCCTGCTAATTTCTGAACCTGCTAATTTCTGAAAACGTAATTAATCCGCTTATAATGAAATAAACCACAATAGATTTTATTTCATTAGCTATAAATGATAAAAAAATGTTTTTTTAGTCGCATCGATTATTCAATTTGTGGTATGCGCAACACAAAGAATCCTCTTCTTTATTCTCTATAGCGTGCAAACGCGCAAGGACAGATGCCATTGATGGTTGTACTCATTTTTCATTTTTTTAATAGCTAACTCGTACGTACTCGTAGTTTATGCTAATTCTAAGTATGACAAGTAAAAACGCTATATTAAGTAATTCTCTTCAATAAATTCGTTTGTGTATTTGTATGAATACACTTTCACAGCTAATCTGCTGAGTCTTTTGTGATGAATTTAGAAAAGGACAACAAATTGAGCGAGCGAAGCCGCGGGTCGAAGCAACTAATCTATATGTCATTAAACACGAACGAGAAGAAAAGTTGGCTGTTTATTATACTGGCCAAATAGATAAGCAAGCATATTGTATTATGGAAAGGTTTTATTTTACGTGCATGGTTGATCCATCAGTTAAAAATCCATTAGTTATACTGCACCTTAAAGAAGGGAAGGAATGTTAATACATTGTATTACGGACAAAATTGGATCAAACGGATTATTTGTTTAGTCCGTTATTGTTTGTTCAAACAGAAATTTATTTAACATAAATTATTATTTAGCATTACCTTTGAATTTCATTATATGTATATAGATAGTTTATCAGAAATAACAGATTAGCAGTCTTGACTTTGAAGTTTGTATGTATTTAAGCCTACTAATTGACAGTTGTTGCCGCAAGCTCCTTTCAGAACTGGTTATGTGATATTATCCATGGCTGTTTGTGTAGACGTTTCAATGGTGTATTTATAATATTAGTCTTATAGTATTGTAAGCTTACTGTAACGCTAATTTAAGAGAGACTTAAGACAGTTTGTACCTGCTACGATTTAAAATCAATCGTTTTATAACAATATTGAATCATAGTTATATATAAAATATTGATTTTGAGTAATTTTTAACTTGACAAATACAATAACATGATGGGAGTCTATTTTTTCCTTTTTGTTTACTCTATCCATACATTTCAAATAATACTATTTTTGTGGCTTTTATCACGTTTGTATTGGTTTTATTGTTTTGCAAGGTTTCGAGTACTTTATAGCGTACATGTTGATGGGAGGACCATGGAGGTCTATCCATGCATTCATAAATCCGCCCATCGCGGCCCATCGTCAAACAATATCAACCCAAGTGGAGATAATACCGTAATTGCTGATTAATTCACAGATGAGTTTTATAGAGATTTTTTCCATATTCGTGGCAGAGAGAGTTAAAACTACAATATATCACCACCTCTTTATTTTCTTTGGGAGTAGTTAAAACCTACAGAATGATCAGGATGACGATAGTACAGTAACAGCACTCTTCTAATAAACGTAACACCAAATAGAATCACCATTTTTCTATTTTGGACGGGCTATGGTATAACATTCAAAATATGGCTATAGCCACCACCTGCCCGATCCGTCCGGGGCCAGCGAGCCACCAGTACCTAAGTTCTCCCGTTGCGGTACAGTGCAGTTCTTATCGTGGCTGTATATATTATTATTTATTGTCTGAACACTCAATTTTTCCTCATATCGCCTGCATTGTATAGGAAAAAAAAGGAAATTTTTTTTTTCCAACTTAACTTTTCCAATTAAATTTTTGAGTCCTAAAACAATTAAAACTGTTACCCGGGACTGCTTAAAGGTCAAACCTCGGTATAATCTATGATAAATATTGAGGATCCTGGCTTACAAGAGTTATAAACGGCGGGAATGTGTGGTGGGATTAGTCATCCGTATCAGCAGCTGTAGACAGAGTTATCCAGTCGTTGACTCTGTACGGCGCACTCTGCGTCGGCGATGTTCCTGATTTTTTGTAATAAGCTAGTTTTACGTAGATCACGGAGAGCGTGCTTTGTGCTGGCGGCTAAGAATACTACCAAAACTCATTTTGCTTGTGGGTGTCGTGAAAGACTACTAGAAGTTTTACATATACGTGAGCCAATTACATCTGATGCCGTCTGGTCAACAACGTAATTGTCAACAATGTAATTCTCAAGGAGGGTTAACATTAGACAGGCTGCACATAATAAAACTAAACCGAATAATTTTTACAATATGTACGATGGAATTGGAGTGCATAGTGTGTCATCTCCAAGTAATTGAGATAAGAGCAGGATGATGATGATGATCCAGATCACAGAGAGCTGTGGTATTTAAGAATTGTATTGAAACACTCCTGTGGAACTTAAAAGTGGAGGTGAATAATCTGAATTCTGCGACACCTTTTTTTTTTTTTTTTTTTTTTTTGCTGTGGGCTATGGACGTCGCACCCCGCCAAATCGGTCCGGGCTGACGGAAGAGGCGGCAACCCCATTGACCCACCCTGCAAGCACCTCTTCTTCACCGTGCAAGCGGGCCACCGGTACCCGATCTTTGTCTTCGGTGGCCATGAATTCTTCGACCCCAGGGAGTTAGCTACTTGGCGGAGAATTTCTCACTAGTCAATGTTTTGATGTTCAAACTGAAAAAGATCTCAGGTAGATACTGAGCGAGTGAATGAAGTGGCAGTCCAGAGCCTTCAATTGACCCAGTTCTTAACCTACCTACACACGGTCACAATTAGGTAGTTAGAACTATGAAACCATGTAGTCAAAACTGATTGCAACGAGGATGGAACTCAGCATATGCTCGAGACCCTGATGGATTGGGAAGGAAAGTACCATGAACGAGCTGCAATCATTGGGCCCGACTTCTGGCCGTGTGAGGAACTACAACATGATCGCCACCTTATGAAAGAACTGCATCGCTGAGGCTTGGGAAGCAGAAACGCGATCACCTCTCTCTGATGTTGCCCAGGCCAATGCCGTAGGCGCCGGTGGTTATACTAGTTCATCATCTACACTGAGGAATTATATGTTAATTGTACTCTCAGCACATTTCAAGAATACCTCATAAGAGTAGCTTGCCAGACAAGCCGCTAAAATAAAGCGTCTTGTCATTCATGTTCAAAAAGCGTGGAAGAGTTGGATTGTAGAGTTTGGCCTCCCAGACTGCTGGCTGTCGGCGGTTGTACTATAATCGATCAAAAAAGGACAGGTTGTTAGTTAGATATTAAGACACAAATGAAGATAAAATAGGGTGTAAATTAAAAGACATTTATTACAGAAATAAATTTGAAGTTTTACTTTGGGATATATTACGAAATAGAGTTATCTTAATGTACTCACGTAGTACTCTAATTGGTGGTGGTTCTTGCAAATGGATATAATTATCCGCAATAGTCAATTCCATTTAGAATTCTATACCAACTGATTTCCTTTAAATTGAAGTTTCAATGAAGACAGATCTAGTTGCGAATGTAATATTTATAGAGACAATTTTATTTCAACAGCGAAACTATTCGTGCACGATTCCTATGCAGATTTAAAACCATTAATGGAATTTTAAACAGTTAATCTCGGCAAAATGGTTCTTACTTCAAATATTTCCTGCTTAAAGTATTTTAAAGGAATACGAGTAGTGCTAGGACTGTGTGTGTGTATGTGGAAGTATTGATATATTTCGACGTATGGATATTTTGAAAATACAATACAAAATTTATTTTAAAAAAAATCCTTTCATGCGTTCTAATCGATTAACTTCCTAATGTCAATACAGATTACGCTTCTAATATTGCTTTATGTCATTGGCTACTATTAAAATTTATTAAAGGGATGAAATATACGTACTCTACCAACAGTATTATTTCTTAGTGTTCCCCTGGCCGAGCTCGGGTTCGCACAAAGCTCCCGACCGGACGTTGCAGGCGTGGGCTTTTGCCGCCAATAGTTTTTGCATAGTCTCGTCAAATTATCGGGTGTTCAGGATGAGACGCGTCTAAATGATAGCTCGGGAACCGACATTTCTTCGTATCGCTTTGTTCGTCGATGAAATAATGGTGACTATACAGTTAATAGGGACGACATCGAGCTGGCAGAACCACTACTTTGCAGCGCTCGTACAGGGTTCCTCGAAGGTTGGAAGGACACTATCAGTGAATTAGTAAATACTTATATAAACGTGTATTGCTTTCCAATACCCTTCTTCGTTTTACATATATTAATTGCAATCTTAGACTTGCTAACCGATGTTTAATTCTAGCACATTAGGTAATTTCAGATACAAACATATCATCACGCCATATCCCTTGCAGGGTAGGCAGAGAGAACAGAGTGCCAGAGAACTCTAACCTTGCATATTTCACTCGCTTCTTTAACATTCATAATTCTCTTCATACACGCTCGCCGGTTTCGGAGACTCTTGACTCCACCTTCTTCTTCTAATTTCAGATGATATATTAAAATCATATTGGACTAGGATATTTTATTACTAAAAAGGATTCAAAAGAATTTTTGAAAGCATTGTGGTTAGTGATTTCGCTTATTGTGATTTATTTATTTGTACATATTTTAATAGAAAATTGCTGTCCTTAAAAATAAATATAAAAATTACTTTTAATATACAATTTTAATAGCATTTATTACTTTTTTTTCAGCGGCATAACTATGAATTGCTTACGCTTTATACGAAGTAGTGTGTGTAATAACAGCCTTGCATAGATGAAAAAGATAAATCACAGTAACAGACGATAATTAGGAGCAAGTTATATTTACATGCTAATTTCATACATAAATGACTTGTCGTCGTAATATAAAATTGAATATTGAGACATTATAAAGTATTGCTACACTAATCACTCAAAGTCAAAGGCTCAAAAATAAATTATTTATATTAGTAGTAAAAATAATTATCCATAAAAAATATTAGCCATGAAAATGTAAAATGATTTTTTTTTTAACAACAAAACACCTGCACTAAGAAAATAATCCTTGTATGGCGGGGGACTTTACAAACCTACAATTAACACAGGCATTACATACCCAGACTCAGAACAATACCTGTCCCTAATTCCTAGAGATTAGCGATGTATCTACTAGAGCAAAAAATATATAATAATGTACAATAACGTATCTTAGTTATACCAGTATGTCTTAGAATTTACCACAATATACGAATGGCTCTTTAAAAGAATATTTCTCTAGCTTTTACATTTCAACTTAATATTCGTTATATTTTATTAGAGACAATATATTATCGATATTCGTCGTATATTCTTAATATTTCTAGTCATATTACTATTTCCATTGTCTAAAAGAACCAAAACAAATCTACTTACACACTATTTCCATGAAACCTAAACGGCGGTGGATCGCAATGGCAAGTGATCAGATAGGTACCCTGGGTTCGTTTATAACAAGGATGTAGGAACCCTAGCTTCATCGATAAATATCGTAAGTAATGAGTCGTTTCATATTTCTCATTTCATAATAATGCTCATTAATTATGGCTCTCACAAAATATTGTACCGCATGGGAATCGAATCCCCGGCACTGGCACGGAAGGTAACCTTAAACACTACGCCATCTGTGTAGTCAAAGTCAAGTCAAAAAAGAAAAATATATTTTTGTTTATAAGACTTTATACAGTAATTAAATGTTAAACCTCATATTGATTTTATTACCAAGGTGACGTCTAGAAAGAAGCATTTTAAAGTGATTTCATAAACTGTATCATTTTCTATTTATTTCTTTCGTTTGCTACATACATGAAGTTGAAAAGAAAGTGTTATCCGACATTTTAAGGTATTAAATTATATTGTGTGGAAGCTATATTAAATTTAGTGAGATGTCACTATTTGTTACGTTTCCTGTATTTTTAAGGCCTTTTATTCAATAACTGTATTGAGAGAGTTGAAAAATTGACCCCACAATCTTAAGGGGCGTGCCGTGTTTAATTTTGTGTAATATTACAAAGTTTATAGTTTTCTACTCTTCAAGTTTCACGATCATTATAAGTAGTTGAACAAAAAAAAAATTAGTGTTATATCTAAAGCTATAAAGGGTTTATCGAGAAGAACGCTATATAAGAGAGCGAGTAGATATGAAAGAGAGTATTGGTGTAAAGATGCGAAAGGGAATGCTCCGATGGTTCGGACATGTGGAAAGAATGCCGAACGAACGTCTGGTTAAGAAGATATACAATGCGAAAGTGGAAGGATGTAGATACCGAGGGAGACCGAGACTAACCTACCTAGACCAGATCGGTCAGGTACTGAAGGAAGGTGGAGTCAAGAGTCTCCGAAACCGGCGAGCGTGTATGAAGAGAATTATGAATGTTGAGGAAGCGAGTGAAGTATGCAGAGATAGAGTTCTCTGGCACTCTGTTCTCTCTGCCTACCCTGCAAGGGATATGGCGTGATGATATGTATGTATGTATGTAACGCTATATAACTACAGTTAAATCATGTTCTTCTCCCTTTCATTGAAAATACAAAGTAATCGTCTTTTTGCTTAATGGCGTCCATATTGAATCTAACTTCATCGTTTTCTACTCCTCAAGTATTTTTATTTAATAGTTTTGGAAAAGTAGATAGTGTTTGGAAAAGAAATGCGATTCGTCAATTTGGCATGGCGGTCATATTAAAACGAATATATTTAGTATTGCACTGTCTATTGTATTGTCACCAATTCTAAAAGCTTATACAAAATTTTATTTCTATTGGACATTTCTGTGGATCAGCATGTTGGGCGATAAAAGCGACGGATGAGAGACGACTGCATGTAGCGGAGATGCGAATGTTGAGATGGATGTGTGGTGTGACGAGATTAGATAAAATAAGAAATGAGCATATAAGAGGAAGTTTGAAAGTTGCGCCAGTGACGGAAAAGTTAAGGAGTGAAAGGTTAACATGGTATGGACATGTGATGAGACGGGATGAAAGAAATGTTGTGAGGAAAGTTTTAAATATGAATGTTGAAGGCTTTAGGGGTAAAGGAAGACCAAAGAAAAGATGGATGGACTGCGTGAGGTATGACATGGATAGACAGGGAGTGACTGCAGAGATGACGTCTGATAGGACTGTATGGAGGAAGATGACATATTGCGTCGACCCCAAGTAATTGGGATAAGAGCAAGATGATGATGATGGACATTTCTGTGTGAGGACTGAGGAAGAATACAATTTACCACACTCTATCTAGCCTATAGGCTTCTTAAAATATAACTAAGGGTTATGATAGCCGCATAACTTCTATGCAAGAGAAGAAAAACTTGAAATGGGACTATATACCAATTTTTCAGAGCAGCATTGTATAGTGGGTTAATTGTCTATTGTGGTGAAGGTTGAGTCCAGCGGTGGGACATCTACGAGCTGAGACGATGAGATTTTTTTTTATTGCTTATGGTGGCAAATGAGCAAGCAGCACACCTGATGGTAAGTGTCACTGCTGCCCATGGACCTTTGCTATAGCCGCTGCCTACCATTATAATCCCCAAACCCACCCAGTTGGGCTTCCGGCTCTCTCGCTCACCGATAGAAGCTCAATAGCGCATTGCCATTAGTTAGACGTCGATCTCTTACGAGAGTGTGGTGGTACTAACCCCGGACAGACCGGGCACGCGGCTGTAGACAGAGAACTATCAACAGCGTGATCCTACCACTATTAGTAATCAATAGAGATAGTGGATATCGGCAAGTAAGTCAAAATTGACGAGCAAAATTTTATTACAAACAGATAAGGTAAGGTAAGTAAGAGTTTACATAAAGTACTAACAAAGTTTTTTTTTAATGATTAGTTATATTGTTTTTAAAGAATTTATATTTTTAAGTGACAACTCAATCCAATATATTAAAAAATAGCAGTGCATTTGAAAAATGGGCATAGATTCATATTTACGATGTGATATGATACCTCGTATCAAAAACAATGGTAATTATTCGATAAATGGTAATCTAAACTGTAGAGCATTTAGAATCGATGTTTAACAAAAGTTTAAGTGGTATGGTGGATATTTGAAGGATAATAAATGAAGAAATAATTTTATGGTAAATTTAATGTTGTTTTAAATTGACTACTGTCCTAAAAATTTACTTATATGACCAATAAATATGACCGTTTGGAATGTATAATTAAGTGTAATGGAATAATATTGACAAGTTTAATGTTATGCAACTACTAATTTAAATAATTATATAGACATTACAATGTTTCCTTCAATTAATTTAATAAATAATATTTCAAATATAATATATATATATATTTGAAATTTTTTAAGGTGTAATAACAGAAAATTTATGATGGAGTTATGCATTTATTGAAAATATGGAACGCAATCAGTTTTGCGAATTTCTCAACAAAGCACTTCACTTTTTTAGCGCTTTTTTAACAATTTTTACGACTCCCACGTGAAAGTAAAATATAATGACATATTATATTATTAATCCGTTAACACACAAGATTTCGAAGCTCTATCGTAGCATTTAAATTGACTGTCATCTAAACGAATCTCGTGTTTTGATATCGTATGACATAATAACGAGAATTTGTATTTTGTGGTATGTGTAGGACGGCAATCAGTAAAAATCCTCATTTCAACTCATATAAGTCGACCTTCCTCCATAATGTGTGGGTAATTAAGACTAATTACCCACACATTATGGAGGAAGGTCGACTTACCTACTATTACTCTCTATACTCTACTATACCGTGCTGGTCAAACGTGTTGGTATAGGGTTTTGCTTCGAGTTTCCTTCTCTTGCATAGATATTATATGCGACATTATAACCCTTGCAGTCTTTTACGATCACTCACGGGTAAGATATGGGGTGGTAAATTGTATTCTTACTCCCTCACCACACAGATGAAAAAAGTGACTCTAATTGTAAAATTATAAAAGATAGCAAGTAGCACTTACTTTTGCTCATCTACCAACATATTTAAAAAAAAAAGAAGCTATTTTTAAAAATGCTTTTTAAAATATATTCAACATCCAATCACTTGTGTCAGTTAACAGCTGTTATGGTAATCGAATTTACCGCTTTAATATCCTGTCAATTACAATAAAATATTGATTTATGTGTCTACGTGAGTAAATTGTACCGTTGTAGTTTTAAATTTAACATACTTTATGCACAGACAACGTTAAAAGACAGATATGGTATATATTCACGGGTTGCGCGCCGCCTCTTCCGTCACCCCGGACCGATTTGGCGGGGTGCGACGTCCATAGCCCACCGCAAAAAAAAAAAAAAATATATTCACGATTAATTCGTGAATATATTTTTTTTTTTTTTTTATTATATACTCAAACTATAAATTTAGTATTAATTTACAGTCGCAATTAAGGTGATTTCTTCTATAGTTATGCAGAGATAATTATAGTTCAACTAGCTCAACTGGTTTTTAACTGATGACTTTATTCTTTTAATACAAATATAGCAAGGGAAACTCCTTTGTGACATTTGTTTCAAGAACACACGTTACAACCAGATTTAGAACGTCATCATCATTATTCTCCTGCTCATATAATTTCAATTAGTTGGGCTTGATGCAATATGTACTCGTACATTTTACAAAAGTTATTGGCAATAGTATTAAAACCCGCCGCTTGCGTGACGCCCTTTGGGAAAGTAATTATTGACTGAAAACGTCATCAGACGAAGTTAGCCAGGTCGATATAAAGTTCTTAGTTGTCTTTTACGACATCTACAAGCAAAATAAGGGTTGGTAGTATTCGTAGGCGCAAAACAAGGCCATTTCGCATACTTCATAGTGAAACTTTTTGGCTATATATTATTTATTATGTTTAAGAAAAGGTGGAGTTTTTTTTTGTGAAATGTATACTGCATTAATTTTCATATTAATTATTTTCTTCATAGTCAAAAAATAATTAAAAAAAAATATAATTAGCATTTTAATTGATATTATCAGTTTTCCGTGTGGTGACGGAGTAAGAATACTATTTACCACCTTACTCGTGGTACTCTTACCCGTGGGTGATCGTACGAGACGACTAAGTGATATAAAACGCATATATCATCTATGCGAGAGAAGAAAAACACGAAACAAAGCCCTATTAGCTATACCAACACGTTTGACCAGCTCGGTATAGTAGGTTAATTTCCCACTCATTACGGAGGAGGCCCGAACCCAACAGTGGGACATTTATGGGCTGTGATGTTGATGATAATGATGATATCAGCTGATTGCTTTACGTATGTGAACGTTTAAGAACACATGTTTATCAACGTTTATAATTAAGCCATCATAAGCTTATTGTTATATAGACATACTTATTCATTCTACATCATTCTTCTCTGATGAAAAAAATAATAGACACAAAACCTTAATCAATAAAACCTGTGCCTCATCAAAATATCCACGCAAAGGATAAGTCATTATTTTTTATTTTGACGAGGATGGTATTAAACAAGTAAAAAAAAATAGAAGAGAAACACAGAGGTTCGAACATCATATTCTGCAAATTCAGCAAAATTATAATTACTTTACTATTATTTTATTTAATAGAAACAAAACAAACTATATAGAGTTTTAAATTAAATCATGCTTATTGTAACTACAAAATAAAGCCTTTCTCTAAAAGATAACAATGGTTTAATAAAATTAAATGCTAGTTTAAAATAATTATATAAAATATACGTCTATTAAGACGAGATTGTGTCAGCTAATGTGATTTATAAATTTTTTTTTTTAATTGACATTAAAGGCGGTTCTTAGACCATTTTGATTATATTGGAACTGATTTGGGCCAAAGTAGCCTGAAGCTATAATTGTGTATTGCCCACTTATAGGCGGGTACAGCCCAGATAATTCTCATTATAAAGATATTGCGTTATCAATAATATAACTTTAGTACGTTTTAATAAAATTTTATTTGTTAGTTTAGGGTTTATAGCTCAATGTTTATTCACGTAAATGGTTCTTGATGGCATCATCATCACAGACCATAAATGTCCCACTGTTGGGCTCGGGCCTCCTCCGTAATGGGAGGGAAATTAATTAATTACTATACCGCACTGGTCAGACGTGTTGGCATAGGGTTTTGTTTCGCGTTTTCCTTCTCTCGCATAGATGTTATATGCATTTTATATCCCTTTGTCGTCTCGTACGATCACCCACGGGTAAGATATGGGGTGGTGAATATTATTCTTACTCCGTCACCACAAGGATTCTTGATGGCATAATTTTACTAATTTTTTCTGTAAATTTGTAGTAGTTCTATATATTTCTCTCACAAATAGGGATATAATTATTAAAATCTCAGCTGAAAACTGGTCGTGCGGTGATGAAAAAATTTACTAAAGGATCACTAGATTTATGTGCAACATTTTTATCATATAACATCGACTGCAATCGTCAGGGATGGAATTTATGGCATTATTCCTGTCAATAGGATTACGGAAGGATCAATGTTAATGGAGTATTTATAATGTCCTCTGCGATATGAGTGAATTTTTTAGCACTGTGTTCTTTTAAAATCATCATCACCGCCCATAAATGTCCCACTGTTGGGCTCGGGCCTCCTCCGTAATGAGAGGGAAATTAACCTACTATACCACGCTGGTCAGACGTGTTGGTATAGGGTTTTGTTCCGAGTTTTCCTTCTCTCGCATAGATGTTATATGCGTTTCCTATCCCTTAGTCGTCTCGTACGATCACCCACAGGTAAGATATGGGGTGGTGAATAGTATTCTTACTCCGTCACCACACGGATAAATTTAAAATAATATATTTATTTAATTATTGTAATTATAAATATAAGTAATGTAACAGTAAAAAAATAGGAACTACAAGTTACAAATACGTTATTACACGCGAGTTAAAGCCCGGTGTTAAACTGCGGAACTCACCAATTGTTCATTGGGGCCTGTTCAACTATTTAGTCGTAAAACAAACCAGTTGCAATAACTATGAAACCTTTACTTTCACTTTGATATAATCACATTACATTCTATTGTTTTTATTTGTAATTTTAATAACTTTGTAAAAAAACAAACTGTCCGTTTTTTATTCGAAGCTTACAGCTTAGAAATTAAAACATACAATAATATTCTAGATCTTAAGATAGAAATCTTTAGTTTACAATAATCTAATTACTAAATATTATCATATATTTTATCTACCGTATCTTTCTTACAGCATTTTATACTTTATAAAAAATATGTTATACCTTTTTAAAGCAATAGAACGTCGAATATTTTAATACAAAATCAATTGTATCAATTGGTTATGTAATGTATTCATAGACTAAGAATACTCTGTGTTCCCAAACCTTTCCTGGACATTCCTATATCGAACTATAGACATCGAGGATAGTGGATGGATAGGTTAACAGATTTTCCTTAAAATATGTGTGTCTTATATAAAAAAAATATAATAAAGCATAATGAAAACGTTGAATACCTATAACACCCGTATTTATAATATTTAATGTTTGAATAAAGTGACTGTTTTTCCTTTACAGTTTAATAAGTGATCTCTGAAATTAACTGCACATAGCGTTATTCAATAGGATCGTGACTTCACTGCGACTTAATATATGTAGATCTTTTGATAAAGTTTGATAATTTTCTTAAAGCATGTTTTTCTGGATGAAAGGTCACCATATAATTTTCTGTATCCCTGTCAAGGTGTATTTGAAGTTTCAAGAGAATCAGTCGCCGTTAGTTAGGGCCTGAAACTGTATCGTAATTATAATATTATTTCAGATGTTATAACTGTCGTCAATCTATTAGGTTTTGATAATATAGATATCTATTATCATCATCGTCATCGTCATTATAATTTTAACCTTTCGTCGTCTACTGTTAAACGTAGTGCTCTCCAAAAAAAAAATGAGGAAATAGTGGCGCTATTGCCACACTTGGCAGGTAGGTTGGTGATTGCTGTGAGGTGTTATACGTTTCCCAGAAGATAATTGCTATCCATTCTCTTGATTTTTTCATTTCCTCAGCTCATTTTTACGATTTCTACAGGCAAGTGAAGATTGGCTATAATTGTATTCTTATTCAGTCGCCACACAAGAAAAACCATTATCACTATCATCATTCAGCCTTTTTTTATTTTTTGCGTTGGGCTATGGGTGCGTCTCGCCCCGCCAAATCAGTCCGGGGTGACGGAAGTAGCGGCGCGTGACCTCATAGACCCACTCTGCAACTCCTCTCTTCGCCGTGCGAGTGGGCCACCGGTATCCGATCTTTGTCTTCATCAGCCTGAAAGTAGGTTTCCATCATACTTTACTCATGAGGGGATAAGGCCGTAATCGTCACGCTTAGCGGACGGGCTGGCGATTGCAGTGACGTATTATACTAGTCCCAGGAGAGAGCTGCTACCCGCTCTCGTAGTGAAATCTTAGCCGATTTTTACGACTTCCACGGGCAAGCAAGGTTTACATACATACATACATATCATCGCGCCATATCCCTTGCAGGGTAGACAGAGAGAACAGAGTGCCAGAGAACTCTATCTCTGCATACTTCACTCGCTTCCTCAACATTCATAATTCTCTTCATACACGCTCGCAGGTTTCGGAGACTCTTGATTCCACCTTCCTTCAGTACCTGACCGATCTGGTCTAGGTAGGTTAGTCTCGGTCTCCCTCGGTACCTACATCCTTCCACTTTCGCATTGTATATCTTCTTAACCAGACGTTCGTTCGGCATTCTTTCCACATGTCCGAACCATCGGAGCATTCCCTTTCGCATCTTTACACCAATACTCTCTTTCATACCTACTCGCTCTCTTACGTCGTCGTTACGAATGCGGTCGGTCAGGTTTAATGACTGTTGTATTCTTATCCCATCTCTACACGAAAGTAATAGTAAAACTAGAATTTAAATCTATACATATAATAAAAATGTAACGGGTCGCTGTCTGTACATGGCAGATATATGAAAAAAATATTACTGGGACCTTTATCAACAATAATAGAACCCAAAGCAAAAATTTTTAAAATTTTTGTCTGTTTATCTGTTTGTCTGTATGTCTGTTTGTCTGTGTGTTTGTGCACGCTAATCTCAGAAACGGCTTATCCGATTTAGACGCGGTTTTCACTAATATATTGTGGTAAGCTTCACTTAACATTTAGGCTTTATTTTATGTCAAATGGTTTATAAAAAAAAAAGTTGTCAATTTAAAAAATGTTCGGCGAAAAAAATCTTTATCGATGTTTTTCAAATTACGTACAAGTATTCTTCAGTAAAAATAAATAAACACGTGTTTCAGCATTTGTTGATTTTCATCCTCTGGGGGTGTAAATTAGGCCTGCAAAGCGGGTTGGACGACTCATTAAATCATTAGCGCCAAGCCGATATTATTGAAGCTGGCAACTTGAAATGTTGACAGTGGTTTCTTTATATGACGTAGAGATTCACTAAGAAAGGATTTTACGAAATTATACCCCTAAGGGGGTGGAGAGCAGAGTGGCAAAGTTTGTATGGGGAGAAAAAAAATCTTTATTGATTCTTTTCAAATTACGAGTCGAATCAAATATTCTAGGGTAATATCCGGCATTTGTCAATTTTGCTTGTGTAAATTAGGCCTGTGAAGCAGGTTGAACAACTCATTACCGCCAAGCCGAAACTATTAAAGCTAGATACATTAAATTTTGAAGCACGTTTTTATTTATGACATAGAGATTCTATTTGAAAGGATTTTATGAATTCCGCCCCTAAGGGGATGTAACAAAGCGGCAAAGTGTGTATGGGGAGAAAATTTCTTTATCGATTCTTTTCAAATTACGTACAAATATTCTTCGGTAAAAATAAATAAACACGTGTTTCTCTCACCCTCTCCATCAACCTCGCACCAGTGCCGTTGTGGCGACCAGTTCCGGCGTGAGAGCTCACACGATACGCATAGTAGACGACAATAAGTTCTTGCCTAATAGTTTAAGATACAGGTTAAGTTTAGCTTCAAAAATGTTCACTCTGTAACTGAAGTAATAAATGATATCTAACGAGGTCGTAACTCTGCTGGTGAAACAAAACAGTCAAATAAAGGGTGGCGATAATTATATTTTTATCCCATGGTCATACCGTAAATAGTAAGAACTTTGAACCACCTTTTTCTTTAGTGACCGGCTATGGTATATAGACACACGCGCGCCGTACACGTACATCTACGTTGTGCGGGCGGGCCACCGCAACCGGGTATCATCTCGAGTCGAAGCCCTCATGCAGTGAACCTAAATACAGGTACTCACGCTTGCGCCGCCCAAAGCACAGACGGTAGAGCGTGTCAACGTAGAGTATTTTCTCTCGGACCCACCCTATTGCCTAATTCCGTTAGACAACTAACTCGCAGAATCAACACCTCAACGCATCCCAGTTTCTGACGCTGTTGATTATCATCTTAGCGACAAACTTTCAACACCTTGCATTGCTTTTTCTATTTAACTCTGTCAGAGATGACTTCTGCGTGGACGAAGTCGCGGGCAAAAGCTAGTAAGTTAATATAATGACTTCTGATGTTTACGCGAGTGGTATTGGAAATAAAACTACTTTTACGGATTCTATCGCGTTTGTATTTGATTTTTAATTTGCCAACGTTTCGAACACTTTGCAGTCCTCCCATGACTATGATCACTGCAAAGTGTTCAAAACGTCAGGAAATTAAAAATTAAATACAAACTCGATAGAATCCGTAAAAGTAGTTTTATTTTAAATAAGTTAAAATGAATCTATAATAGCATTAATTCACTTTCATTATATGGTTGAAACCTTTTTCCTTAATTTCAAACAAATTGTAATAAAAAAAAAACAAAGATTTCTTAGGCTGCTTAAGTATTGATGTAGTGGTACCCAAAAGGATAACCCACCGAGCGGGCTACTGTTGACAAGGAATTGGTCCCAGTAGTATATCCAGGTCATAGCTTGTCAAAAAAAGTTTACGTGGATACTAGGCAGGTTTTTAAAGCTGAATTATTTCAGTACTTATAGGGTTGATAATTAAATTGGAATTTTGTCATGAACGTGGTGATCTTTATTCTATGCATCGTCAGTATATGTTATGGAGTATGAGTACGGGTAAGTCAATGAAATTTTCATTTGGAAATATTAGATGAGTTAACTTTGACGATACACACTATGGTATATAGCTATTTGCAATAACAACTCACCTTATGTTAGCTAAGCATAAATATTCTTAAGATTAAGTAAACTCGAGGATGATCTCCATCTATTTAGCATCTAATGAAGACTTCTAAAATTACCTAACACCTAATAAGCCACGATGTACATTAGCTAATATTTGGATGTTGCCGAATTGTTCCCTGATTTTTCTGGAAATTATTCATATACTAATATTTGAAGCAATATTATTTTAACGGGAATCTCTTCGATCTTTATTGCAAATCAAATTTTATTAGAAGCTACGAAAAAAATAAATTAAGATTAGTGAGAAATAATTAAAAAAAAAACACTTCAGTTAATCATTGCGGTGAAGAAATATCGTACTTCAATAAGATTATGATGTACTAAAGGAGCCATGATGCACTAATAGTGGTAGGACCACGCTGTTGACAGTTTTCTGTCCACAGCCGTGGGCCGGTCCGTCCGGGGTAGTACCACACTCTCACAGAAGATCGACATCTGAGTAATGGCAATGTGCTATTGCACTTCGTTCGGTGAACGAGAGAGCCGGAAGCCCAACTGGGTGGGTTTGGGGATTTTATAGGCAAGCAGCGGCCTAAGCTATACCCTTGGTATTGCAAACGTCCATGGGCGGCAGTGACACTTGCCATCAGGTGTGTTGCTTGCCCATTTGCCACCATAAGCAATAAAAAAAAGCCACTGGACAAAATACTTAAAACTGTCTCTACCTTTTTTTTTTTCCTTTGCTGGGTGGACCATGGATGTGGTCGCGCCAAGACAAATCGATCCGGGGCGACAAAAGAGGCGGCGCGCAACCCCATGGACCCACCCTGCAAGCACCTCTCTTCGCCGTATGAGCGGGCCACCGGTACCCGATCTTTGTCGGTTCGGTGGCCCGCCCGGTGGTATACCCTTGCGGGTTCTTCTCTCGTCGACGCCCCGACAGCTTTCGCCATCGGGGCGTCGCCCTCACGCGGTGGCCTCACGTCGGGTGACCGGACAATTCCCCGGTCCGAAAAACTGTCTCTACCTTGGTCTATCACGAGACGTGATAAGCGAGTTTCATTATTATGCAAAATCTCGTATGTCATTTAGTGCCTATTAGTATGGCTATTAACGCGATATTAGTAACTGTGCCACACAACTCTGAAAAATACTTTAAAAAAGGAACACGCTTTTGTAGATAATCAATTTTTTTTATACAGAGTGGAAGTGGACCGCTCCCGAAAACAAAGACAGGTGACCCTACTAGTCCTACTTGTAATGATAGGCTAGAAAAAAAATCGATCACGATGATTTTTTTTTTTTTCACTAATATTTTTAAGTTTTTTTTACATTCCATCGTATTAGGACAGTGCCATGTAAGGATAACTCGATAAAAAATACGTAACTATACTCAGATGAGAAAAGACGCAATCTATTCAAAACTCACGATCATATGTTCAAGAGTTCAACGACCTCGCGTGGTGAAAAAAAAATTTTTTTTCATCCGAATCGATTTTTGTCTAGCCTATCATTACAAGTAAGACTAGTAGGGTTACCTGTCTTTGTTTTCGGGAGCGGTCCCCTTACACCTTATATATCGCCCTTATGGGCAGGCTATAGTCAGTCGGCCTTACTGCCTTGTCTTACGTATTAATTTTCTTCATATATTACTTATTATTTTTTGAAATTGTAATTATTCCTTAATAGTCATTGTCAGTCTGTCAGTCAAATCGTTAACATTAATAGGGCGCTGATAATCAAATTAATAGTTTCTTTGGAAATTTTGGGCAAATACGAAAAAAACATGTAAACCATTATTATACTATATTCACTACACTTCAGCATTTCAACTGTATATATTCCATAAAACCCAAAAAACCAAATACCAGCAAAATTATTCAACATAACACAATAAAACACTAAAAAAATGAATATAATACAAGCGCGTGACATGATATTTCCATATTCGCGCCAAAACCTTTATAGATAATCAAACTTAAAAGTAGAAAATATTTTTTATTAAATTTAAATGTAAAATAGATTGATAAACAAAAAATATGTTTCATTGTAAAAAAACGCGGTATGCTTGATGTCAATTGTTATAAAACTCCTATTGATAGATATTATTAAAAGGAGAGTGATGGTAAACATTCCACAAGTCCTATTATGCCTTCATATAAAAAAATATATAGAATTACTTTTTATCACTTAAGTTGTGAATTGTACTTGACAATAAAATTTATTGAGTAATTCTCATTATATAATCTTTACAGATGAAAAAAAGCAAGATAATAAATAATAAAGCAATTATTTACCTTTTAGTAAGTATATAATTATATATAGTTATACTAGCGACCCGCCCTCGCTTCGTTTCGATTACACCAGTTCAGTTGTGCAGTTTTCTTTCTCGACATAGAATTCCTTTTCGGAGAAAGAATTGCTTAAAATCCTAATTCATCTGACTTTTACAGGGCAGAAAGAAAGTCCACACCAAATTCCAAGTCTGTAGCCTGTAATACTCTGCCCGTATTGGAAAATGTGGATTTTTGGGGTTAATACTTAAGCAATCCCCTTAAAGGGTAGAATTTTTAAAAAGCCGTTCTTAGTTTACCACTGTATCGTAATACAAATATGCCTACCGAAATGCAAGTCTGTAGGAGCTATATTTAAATAATATGATTTTTACACCCCAGCAATCTCATTTGCGGGTTTACTATACCACGCTGGTCAGACGTGTTGGCATAGGGTTTTGTATCGAGTTTTCCTTCTCTTATATAGATATTATATGCGTTTTGTATCCCTTAGTCGTCTCTTACAATCACTCACAGGTAAGAGAGGGAGTGGTAAATTGTATTCTTACTCCATCACCACACGAATTTATAATTATATCTTTACTATTCAATTCAAATATTCAACTAGTACGAACTATATTAGAATATTATCATTTCGGGTTGTTTTATTTTAAATAATTGATTATTTTAATTTTATCTTTGTAATGTTCGAGATTTTTGCTCTCGATATTATTTTCATGAAAATAATGTATTTCAGACCAGTCATTTAATAGGCACATAGTTTATTACCCATTTCTACAATTTAAAATAATAATAAATTTGCCTTGTATTATTTGTCAAGAGCAAAGATCTTTCTGTATGAAGATGAATGATTCACTCCTTTACGTAATTCATTTCCACAACCTTTCTAGCTTTGACCCCTAAACAAAACAAGTGTCTATTACCGATTCTCTCTATTATAACAAGGTATTACGTCTGAGGTCATCAAGCACGGGTCAGTGACATTGACACTCTTTCATATTATGATACATGACCCATTGTTATGTGCGAACAATTAATCAAGCTGAGAAGAATTATTTTTTTAAATATAACACGAGCCTAACAATAGGGTTATAAATGTAATGATACTTATATCGTTAAAATATTGAAGTATACATATGTTAATCTTAATAACATTAATATAAACTGTTTTGTGTGAACCGCTATTTATAATCTAATAGTACTTATTCACATTGCAAAATAATGGGTAACGGTATTTATATTTATACTATGTATTTCTTTTTTAGGGTTCCTTACCCAAAGGATAAAAACGGGACCCTATTACTGAGCCTTCGCTGTCCGTCCGTCCGTCTGTCATCAGGCTGTATCTCAAGAACAGTGATAGTTAGACAGTTGAAATTTTCACAGATGATGTATTTCTATTGCCGCTATAACAACAAATACTAAAAATAAAATAAAATAAATATTTAAAGGGGGCTCCCATAAAACAAACTTGATTTTTTTTCCGTTTCTTGCTCGATACTAATAACGGTGACAGGTAGACGCTTTAACTATTCACAGAATATTTAGTTTTATGTTTTCTTTAAATATAATTAATTAAAAGAAAATAAAATAAATAATTAAGGGGGCTCCCATACAATAAAAGAGGTTTTTATAGATGCGGAACCCTTCGTGCGCGAGTACAACTCGCACTTGGCCGACTTTTTCTTATTGCTGATAGTGGCAAACGAACAAGCAGTATAAAGTGTTGCTGCCGTCCACGGACCTTTGCAATATTAGGGTTAAAGCTAGACCGCTACCTACCAATGTAAACCCAAACCTATCCAGAAAGTTAGGCTGCCGGTTCTCTCGCTCACCTAACGAAACGTAATAGTATATTGTTCAAGTGTCGATTTTCTGCGAGAGTGTATTACAACCCTGGACGGATCGACTCATAGCTGTAGATACAAAATTGTCAGCGGTGTGACCCTACCATTATAAATCTATTTCCAAGAGCCATGATCATGGAGGAACGGATTCTCTAATCGTATTCCGTGTGGTGACGGATTGAGAATACAGTTCACCACCCCATATCTTAACCATGGGTGATCGTACGAGACAATTAAGGGATATAAAACGCACATAACAGCTATGAAAGGGAAGGAAAACTCGAAACAAAACCCTTTACCAATACGTCTGACCAGCGTGGTATAGTAGGTCAAATTCCCTCCCATGGCGGAGGCTCGAGCCCATGGAGGAGGCTCGAGCCCAACAGTGGGACATATATGACCTGAGATGATGATGATAATAATAATAAGAAAATAAATAATGTCATGACTTTTTCGCATAAAATACAACTTGTTATGTATTTAAATGACATAGTTAACCTCTGAATACTACTTCATCCGAGGATGTAAAGAGTACACAAAAAAATTAGCAATATCGAGAGAAGTCAAGGAGTCCAGGGTCACCTTGAATAATCTTAGTTTTAGACGTATCTGTTGAAGTAGGATTTCCCACTTTAAATTTATCACGACACGATTTCCGACCCAAGTAGTTCAGACGGAAGCTTGGCTAATTACTTTGTTTTTACAAATGACACCACCTTTTTTTTTGCGGTGGGCTATGGACGTGGTCATGTCCCGCCAAATTAGTCCGGGGCGACGGAAGAGGCAGCGCGCAACCCCATAGACCCACCCTGCAAGCACCTCTCTTCGCCGTGCGAGCGGGCCACCGGTACCCGATCTTTGTCTTTGGTGGTACAAATGACACCACCTTGCACTAAGGAAATAATCCTTGTATTGCGGGGAACTTTACAAACATGCAATTAATGCAGACAAATTACACCCAGATTCAGAACAACCCTTTGTAGATAACACAAAGTATTGTCCTGCGTGGGAATCGAACCCACGTCACTGGCACGGAAGGTCGGTATCTTAACCACTCTGTACAGTCAACTAAAACTTATTTTAGCTTTGAGTGCTATGGAGCACAAATCTAAAATAGTATGGTTCTTTAAAAAATGTTTAACCTTCATTTTGTTGATTCTTTAAAGTGATTCTTTCATCCAGATATGATTCTTTGATCAAAACAATGAAAATATTTTTTGTATAGTGACGAAGTAAATATACAATAATCGCCGCCACAATGGGTGTGCCGCGTGGTGTAATCATACTATTGCCCACAGCCAAAAAAAAAAAAATATGTCGTGTGCCGGGTGTTGAAAACACATGAAAAGTAAATTCGTAATAAGATGCTATAAGATACTATTCTGTCTGACCAGGATATAATAATTTCCAGCCAATTACGGGAGAATTTTCAATAATTAATCTATAATCGATTTGAGTGGTAAAAAGAATAAATAACATATTTTCATTGGAATGATATTTTTAATGTGTAATTCTTTCAGTCAACTATGCCACTGTAGAAATTGGTTAATCTCACCTTATCTTAGATCATATACGTATATCACGCTTAGAGGATTCGATCCCGGTCGATTTTTCTAATCCCGAGGTTTCGGGATTAATGAAGTCCGAAACATTCGTTTATAACAAAGACGGCGTAGACCGAGCTATATGACTCGGTGCCGAATCTTGCTGGAAGGACCATTCTTGATTATTGAACATAGTGTTGTTAAGGAGCTTCACTTGTGTAGATGTTTCGATACCTTTTTCACAAATGAGTATGCAGAAAAGAGTATGAAAGTAAAATTAATGCGGTCGAAATGCGATCTCTATGGAAAATCTGTGGAATTAGGCTGACCGATCGCATTCGTAACGACGACGTAAGAGAGCGAGTAGGTATGAAAGAGAGTATTGGTGTAAAGATGCGAAAGGGAATATTCTGATGGTTCGGACATGTGGAAAGAATGCCGAACGAACGTCTGGTTAAGAAGATATACAATGCGAAAGTGAAAGGATGTAGGTACCGGGGGAGACCGAGACTAACCTACCTAGACCAGATCGGTCATGTACTGAAGGAAGGTGGAGTCAAGAGTCTCCGAAACCGGCGAGCATGTATGAAGAGAATTATGAATGTTGAGGAAGCGAGTAAAGTATGCAAGGATAGTGTTCTCTGGCACTCTGTTCTCTCTGCCTACCCTGCAAGGGACATGGCGTGATGGTATGTATGTATGTATGTATGTTTCACAAATGTATGGCATAGTCACTACTTCATAGCTAATCCCCCACCAAACCGTCACTGTAGTCGGATAATGTCTACGTTGCATTCTGTCGACTTGCTTTGGACATAAATATGGTCATTTTGTTTATTAAAATACTGTTCAATTGTAAAAATTTTCTCATCCGTAAACAAAATTTTTCTGTGACCTCCCTTTGCATATCATTTCAGTAGTTGTTTCGATTTTACCACCCTATTCTTTTTTAAATTATCAGCTAAGAAATGACCAATAAGTCTCTTATAGACTGCAAGTCATCTTATAAAATACCCGCCATGATTCTAGATGATCTTCATCTCACGAGATAAAATCTTTTGCTTTCGGGCAGAATTTTCTCGAATTCTTTCCCTTACTACTTTGACTACCTTTTTCGTACGAACACTACGTGGACGGCCAGATCTTTTTCTGTCACAAACAGAGAAGGTCTCATTGTATTAATAGCCCGGTACACAAACAATTTACTAATACCAAGCGTATGTAGAGTTTTAAAAACTGCATTTGGCTCCATGCCCCGTTTCTGTAATGCAATCACAGCAATTCGATTCTCTTTATCACCCCTCTCCAATACAATGTATTGGCGCCAAAATGAGAAAGAACAATCATTTAAAAATGACAGATTCCAAATTCAAATGTAATACCTGTTTTATTTTTAATTGTAACAGTTTTATGGCCAGACTAAGTATTATCTATAACTCGATCAAATGGGTACCTAACTGATCTACTTGTACCTGAGCCTCCCAGGCACTAACTAAAACTCACACAAAAAAAAGATATTAAAATTTATCCAAGCATTTAAAGGCGGACTTTTGGCGGGAATCTAAAACGTCATGTTGTGCTCTTGTATTATATTCGATATCTTAGTGTTTTAACGTGTTATATTAGATAATTTTTATGGTGTTTTATGTAATATGATGTGACAGAACAGCTGGGATGTAGTGAATATCATATAAAAGTGCTTTACAACGTTTTCGTTTTCCATCAAAATTCCTACAACATACCATTAACAGTGTCACCATAGCAGTGTTGATGGCGACAATTCGACTGACTGACAGACAATGACTAACTTGAAGAGATTAAGAACGTGAAGATAATTATAACTCGACACTGGCAAAAATGGCTCGTATAAGTAGCTGATTGCCAATACATAAAAAGAAGAAGAAGCTGCAACTTAACTTTGACATTGGCTTAAGTATAAACAGAGCCACAACAACAAAAAAAAAAAAAAAAAAAAAAAGCATTTAAAGGTTCAGTCATATATTTACATAAATTGAAGGAAAACTTCTGTATTTTCACAAAATTTCGTAATCAACACACTTTTTAGAGGTTGATTACATTTTAACAAGTAATAAGTATATACGTAATATTTGTAATACAGGGTAATTTTCCATCGTTAAATTAATTTCATAATAATACATAATAAAGATTTTTAAAGTATAATTAATTACTATAGTTTTGTAATTTGTTACTTGTTCGTTGTTTTAATTAATAAGGGTTAATTTATGTACGAAAAAAGAAATATTTATACCTATTATTATGTTTGAAAATTACAATGCTACAGCTAAAACAGTGTAAATTGTATAAAGTTAATTTATTAAGACATTTATATTAATAAGCCATTTATATTAAATATTTAATTCTAACAAACAAGCACATAAATATTATTATAACTGGAGGTATTTAAAATATTAAAGTTACCTTTTTTTTTTCCTTGCGGTGGACTATGGATGTGGTGGCGCGTCGCCAAATCGGTCCGGGGCGACGGAAGAGACGGCACAGCAAACCAAACTCCACAGACCCACCCTGCAAGGACTCCTCTCTTCGCCGTGCGAGCGGGTCACCGGTACCCGATCTTTGTCTTTCGTGGGCAGAGTTACCTTCCATATGAAATTATAGCAACATATAATCATTCATTATCATCATTTAGCCTTTTGCCATCCACTGCTGCACGTAACCCTCTTTGGTAATGTATTTGTTGACCAAATGGCGTCAGATGGATTTGGACCTATAAGGCTTTTAGTTGTCTTTTATGATATCTACGAGCAAACTAAGGGTTGGTAGTATTCGTAGCCGCCATCACACAGCGAGCTGATCAAGACTATACATATACGTATATTCCTTCTTATGTTGTTTTGTGTAGTTTGTGCTTATGGCGAATAATTTCGTTATCGTCAGAATAAGATATAGTTTCATTAAATATTCCTCATCATCATCTCAACTCATATATGTCCAGCAGTGGGACTGCTGGGCTCGAGCTTCCTCCATACTAGGAGAGAAAATGACCTACTACACCACGCTGATCCAATGTGTTGGTATAGGGTTTTGTTTCGAGTTTTCCTTCTCTTGCATAGATGCTATATACATATTTTATCCCTTAGTCGTCTTATACGATGACCCATAGGTAAGATAGGGGGTAGTGAATTGTATTCTTACTCCGCCACCACACGCAAAAATATAAGTATGAAAAACGCCTATAAATATGCCTAACCGAATCAATTGCAGTAGTACCTTTTTTTTTTTTTTGTGGTTGGCCATGGACGTCGCACCCCGCCAAATCGGTAGTAGTAGTACCTACCAAGTCTAATCGTCATATCTTAACTTTATAAGAAAATCCATCACCATCCATCACAGCCCATATATGTCCATATGGCTCGGGCCTCCTCCGTAATGAGAGGAAAATTAACCTACTATACCACGCTGGTCAAACGTGTTGGTATAGGGTTTTGTTTCGAGTTTTCCATCTCTCGTGTAGATGTTATATGCGTTTTATATCCCTTAGTCGTCTCGTACGATTACCCATGGATAAGATATGGGGTGGTGAATTGTATTCTTACTCCGTCACCACACGGATAAGATAAGAAATATAAATACGGATAAAATAAGAAAATAAATTCTTCAAAATGCTTTTAAGGGCTCAAAGCATTTAGGGATAGGACAGTCATATACAGATTTACGTGATTTGAAAGTATATAATAAACGTAAACCTCGGCATCAACATCAACCAAGAATATCTCACTCACCTCCGACTTGTAGACGATATTGTTGTTATGGCAGAATCCATGGAGGACCTTAGCACCATGTTCAGCGATCTCAGCAGGGTATCCTAACTAGTGGGTTTACGAAGTTGAACAGGAAAATCATGTGTTTGACATGAGCCATGTCATTCCAATACCGGTCCTAGTTGGGATTCTCTAAGTTATCGATCATTATGTTTACCTTCGACAAACAATCCAGTTAGGTAGATACAATTTCGAGAAAAGACAATGTTTGGGAAACTTAAGAGGATCTTCTCATCCTATATTCCTCAATATACCGCAGTGTCTGAAAATGATGGATGTATTACCAGTGATGTCTTATGGCATGGAAACGTGGTCCCTAACGTGGTCCCTAATGTAGGCCTCATAACCAAGCTCAAAGCCGCTCAATGTGCTATGGAGCGGAAATCCGCAGAAAAACGGATGTAACACACCACCACGTGGACCGACGACTTGGTGAAGGCTGCTTGAAAGCGTTGGGTGTGGGCGGTACAGAACCACACTCTGTGGTGAAATATTAGGGAAGCCTACGTCCAATGGATAATAATAAGCTGAATGATGAAAGTATACAATACATATAACTTATTATTCAGATCCTATGTGGCAAAGGATTTAATATAAAATGCATAGGTCGTTGTCCGACTGTAAGTCAAATCTTCGGCTGTAATAGTCTCTTGACCGCACTGCTAATGGTGTCTTCTGGAAAATTTGATGGAAAACGAAAATTATATAAAGTACTATTATGCTAAGCGATGCGATATACCAACACGTCTGACCAGCGTGGTATAATAGGTCAATTACCCTTCCATTATGGAGGAGGACCGAGCCCAAAAGTGGGATATATATGGGCTGAGATGATGATGAGATGATTATTATGCTATATTCACTACACCCAAGCGGAGTAAATAATTTTGTTGACATTTTGATGCATTATGTATATCACATCACATACAAGATGCTTTGGCGGAAATGTCCGCCAAAACTTGACAAAAATAATCATACTGTTATTTCAAAATATACTGAACCTTCCTAAAATTCTACCAAGGTTTTTGTTTTAGAAGAAACTTCATAAACAAACGATTAGTGAAATTAATTCTGTAACTGGCTGTGTATTTAGTTAAGTCAGATAGACTATAAAGTATAAACATTTGTGAATCGCACAAATAAATGTACTGTGAAAGATTGAAACCCACGATACTCTACCCTTTATTTGCTACTTATAGTGCTATTTGGTCTTTTTTTTTTGCCGGCGGGCCATGAAGTGGTCACGCCCCGCTAAATCCGTCTGGGGCGACAGAAGAAATGGCGCACGATCCCATAGAACCGCCCTAAAAGTACCTCTCCACGCTGTGCGAGCGGGCCATCGGAACCCAGTCTTTGTCTTCGGTGCCCCAGTGCTATTTGGTCGCTTACACTATAATGGAATGGTATAAAAGAATTGAAGTAGATACCAATTAGTGAATGAGTAGGTAAAAATACATTTAACCACCCAATATCTTACCGGTGGGTGATCGTACGAGACGACTAAGGGATATAAAATGCATATAACATCTGCGCAAGAGAATAAAATCTCGAAACAAAACCCTATACCAATATGTCTGACCAGCGTGGTATAGTAGGTCGATTACCCTTCCATTATGGAGGAGGCCCGAACCCAATAGTGGGGCACATATGGGCTGTGATGATGATGATGATGATGAATGAGTAGGAATTGATATTCCATTAATCAATACCAAAGACGGTAAAGGTATGATAGTAGATGGTTTCAATATAAGGAAAATCTCGAAATGAGGCCCTATAAAGGCCCTATAAGGCCCTTACTTGATCAGCGAAATTCTGACATCAACTTCTCCTTGGGTATATAATAGTTGATCAGATAGTATTAAGTAGAATTAATATACATAAATGTAGAGGTCATGCTCTATGACCTCTACATGCTTTTACAACATCCATGAGCAATCCTGGCTCTGATTTTGTATTCCTTTCTAAGTCGTACAGTATTTTTAAAGCGTGCAGAGGACTAGTTTTCATTTCCATCTTTCATTTAAAAATAATAAAATATTATCGCAATGTATCACCTAATTCAAGGAGGGTTGACGTCAGGCAGGTGGCCGGTCATAAAACTATTGCCAATAACTTTTCTCCTATATACCATAGAAGAGGAGTAGCTGTGTGGTAGCGGCTACGAATACTACCAACCCTTACTATGCTCGTGGATGTCGCATAAGACGACTAAGAGCCTTATAATGACCTGGGCCAACTTCATCTGATGCCATTTGGTCAATAATTACATTCCCAAGGACGGTTGGCGTCTGGCAGGCGGCCGGTCATAAAGCTATTGCCAATAACTTTTACAATATGTACTATGAAAGAAGAGTACATATTGTATCGACTCCATGTAATTCGGATAAGAGTAAGAGAATGATGATGATGGCCATAGAAGACTAGTACATATTACGTCGAGCACAAGTAATTGGTATAAGAGTATGATTATGATGATGATTCAATTACCTTAATAAAGAATATTTCAAAAATCAATTTGATAGTTGATTGATGATTATACTCTGCCATTGTATTGTTAATTGCTATATTTTAAACTGTGAGAAGTAGATTTATGTGTTATAATATCAAAACTAACTCGGCCATGCCACTTTAAAGCCATACATAGTTATTTATGGACATAGTTATTTATGAGCATCAACTTAAAACACATAAACATTAATAAATAAATTAATATGAATTGATACGTTATTTTATTTTGAAGTATAATAGTAATTGTGAATAAGTTGAGTGATATAGTTTTATGTTATTTTATTCAATTTGGCGACTGGAAGTTAGTCAATTCGTAAAGGTTATTTTACCATATACTACACAAACACAGCTTTTTTTTTGGCGCACGGCACGCGTCTTCCTGAACTTGCTATACATGTGCCTCTCTACGCCGTGCGGGCAAGCCAACGTAACTTGTTGTTTGTCATTGATGTCCCGTCCAGTGTGTTACCCTTTTAGGTACCATCTCGAGTTAACACCTAGGCAGCTTTCGTCAAGGAGACGCGCTCACGATCGGTAGCTTCACTGCAGGTGGCGGCGTAGGTACTCATCCTGCGCTGCCCGATGTGTTAGTGGCGGAGCGTCAGCGAAGAGAATTTCCTCTCGGAATCACCTCGCCACCACCAACTGTCTCTAGATACAATTTCATGAAAGGAGGTCACCCGACGAATCCATCTCGGTTGGGCAGCGTCCAGTCTACTTAGGACGGTTTCCTCGTCCAATATGTCGCTGTATCTGAAAACACAGGTGTATGTTACCAGTGATGACTTGCTAAATGTCGTTCTCATAAAAAGTTATCCATATATAGAGTGCTGCCTTTGGTATTTCTCTACTTGATAAAATTCGGAATACCGAAATCCGTAAAAGAACGGGTGCAATCGACATAGCTCGAAGAATAGGCAAGTTGAAATAGCAATGGGCATGACACATCGCTCGTCAAACTGACAACCGTTGGAGAAGAAAGGTTCTTGGGCGACGCAAAATTGATAAACAAACGGACTGTTTTACTTTATTATTTTATAATACGCTATGATTTTAAATTTTTAGACTTCTTTTTTTTATTTAGCACACTTTGGTCTGGAAACATCCCGCCTATGCCTGCCATTCGCAACGGCGGGAGGGTGGCGTGCGGCTCCATAACCAACGATGCTTCCTCCCTGTCGCCAATGGCCCGACCACTGTTACCGCTTGCTTGACATCCGTGGCCGGCTTGGCCGATCCGAGTTACCCTTTCCGGTATCATCTCTATCGACGCCCCGATGACAAACAACTGTGTTGTGTTACCGGGGCATCGCCCTCAAGTGGTCGTCCTCTCTCCTTGGGTATACAGTATTAATGCCCATCCAAACGCTGGCTATGCTTCTATGGCATCCCATCCAACCATCTAAATCGACGAATTGGCGCTATGTGGTTTTAAAACCCTATTTTTTATATATCTTTGGAGCGAATTCTATGACCTTTTCATTTTATTTTTACTATTCTCATATTCACGCAATAATACTTTTCAGCACTTATGATGGTGGCAGAACCAAAATAATTGAAGTCCAACTTGTTATTATAGAAACACAGAGATACTCGTATATCCAATGCATTACCTACAGATATTTCGGTCTCTCTTTTAAAAAAAAATAAAGAGCTATTATGTAAGACTATAACTACCTGAGAACTGATGTAACTAACGTGAAATAGTAGATGATTAGACCTCCCAATTATAATAGACGTGACATATCAATGGATTGGAAGGAAAATAAGCTGAGAAGATTAAAAACTGAGGGAAATAATACTAGTAGAACTTATTTTTGTATACTTCACACAGTTTAAAATTTAACTTTCAATTTTTTTTTTCCGTTTAGTGATGGAATAGCGATATAGTTTGCCACCCACTTCTTGCTCGTGGGTGTTGTCAACGAGACGACTAAGAGGTATGGTTGACAAATCGTGTACCGAGAAGGAAAACTCTACATAAAACCTTATGCCAATACGTCTAATCAACGTGTTATATTAGGTAAGTTTTTCCCATTATGGAGGATGCTTGAGCACAATAATGGGGCTTATGTGGGCAAGATGATGAAGATCCTGATGAGATATATTTCATTTATCGATCTAACCTGCTTAAATTCAATTCCGAAAGAAAGTTCAAAAAAACAATTATAAAAATATTTAATCCTGTCTACACCACCTACTGGCTTCAACTATAACTAAGAACCAATCAAGTAAACCCATAATTATAAAATACTGATTATAAAAATCGATTAAGACGTAAGGAGATGAAGATTAACGAATATCGACTTTCGTATATAAATTTATACATTTTATATAATCACTTTATAATATGAAAATTAGATTATATGATTAATATGAATTATTATTTTCGAAGAGGGCAGGTTGAATCACGAGAGTGGGGTCACGATTAAAAATAGTACGCCCATTTGATAATTCAATTAGATCTACTTACATTAAGCTAACATACCTATATATATACGGTGTAAGTCCTATTAAGGTTAAAATATGAGCGTAAGAAATATTGCCTAATGTGTATTAAACACCTGTCAGTTAGCATTAGATGCGTACGCTCAAACTCAAAATAAATAAGGTTATTTTTTATTTATAAAGACCGTACCACGGATTAAAGAGTAAATCTTTTTATCACAGAGGACTTTAAGTGCATAAAATTATTTATGTTAACTAATAAATATTTGGCGCAACTCAGAATTCAAAGTAGTGACTATTATAATTATTTTTTATAATTTTTCTATTGTGTTCTACATTTTCTTGCTTATTTATTTTTCTATTATAATCACTTTTAAACTCAGATTTCAATTATACTACTTACTAAGAGAACTCATATGAATAGAGTTTGCAGTATATCTGTATTCTGAAAGCCTACTGATCATTGTAAACAAGCAACCAATACGTGAGCCGTTTGAAGAAATTTTATACAAAAAACATGTATTTATTTACTAAAACATTAGAAATATACTATTATAGCTAAAATAGTAAAACAGTCTACCCATTTAATGATAGAGTATGAATTTAAATCACCACCCATCTCAACCCTTTTTTTTTCTTCTTTGCAGGGTGGACCATGGATGTGGACAGCCTCGCAGAAGGCGGCGACCACGTCCCAGTTCCTGACACTGTCGATCATCGCTTTCACGACAGCCGGCAGCGTCAGGTCGGCACCGATGACAGCGACGAGGTCACGGCGCTGCCCGTCTCAGCCCGAACATACCTCGAGCGTATGTTGCGCCGTGTCATCGTCGCTACTGCAATGGTGGCAGGACGGAGTCCACTCCCTCCACACGACCATGTGCAGGTACTTGCCGAAGCAACCGTGCCCCGACAAGACCTGCACCAACCGGAAGGAGAGCACTCCGTGCCGCCGCTCTATCCACTCTATCAGTACGGGCCGGAGGGCCTCGACGGTAACAATACCGTGTCTAGGCCTCTCCAGCTGCATAGCCTACCGGGCGATGACATCTCGGCGGGCGTCGTCGCGCCAGGTGGCTATCTCGTCAGACGATGGGGAGCCACCCTCGTCGCGCACTGAGGTAACCCACCGGTAGAGGTCGGAGACCATCTCCACCTCTAGGCCCCACGGGGGTGTCCCGGCCAATAGGCATGCCACCTCTGTCAACACCGTGCGGTACCCGCGAATGGACCCATCCCAACCCTGGAGTATCTTATAAGACGACATAGCCATCTAAGCATATTACTGTAAATGAAGAAAAACCTGGCAAAATCTCTGTACCCATACGTGTGAACAGCATGGTTATGGTACCTCAATTCCTTTTCAGCATAAAGTGTGCTGGTATCCTGTAGTAGGAGGTGTAGTTATACATATATGGAATAAATAACGACTGAAAAAGAAGTAAAATAATTAAGCATAATTAACTCTCTCCAAAATAATTACTTTTTGTATGTAGCTTGTGCTTGCTAGCTTGCAACTTTTAGTATTTAAAAGAACAATATATGTGCATACTTATAAATTGTGGTATTTAAAAGAACAATACAGTTTAAAAGAGTAGCAAAGTTCAAATATTCCTATACTATTACATACATTATATACGCAATATAAAGAAACCAAGCAAAAGTAAGAAATTGAAAATAAAATATCATTTCATTAAATTCAAAGAAGAATATATATTTATTTAATAATTAATGCAAATATTAATTATTAAATAAATATTTACTCTTCTTTTTCTTCTCAACCATATACGTATCTCTATTAGACTCGAGATTCCTATCCATCTATCTTCAGTTATGATGAAATTGATCTACTATACTACTCTGGTGAGATGGGTTGGCATACCGTTGTATTTTAAGTTTTTCTTATCTTACATCAGTGTTATTGGTATGTTAGACTCCTTAGGCTGAGAAAAGGTATGTTCAATTATATTATTATTCTATGAAAACACAGAATAAGGCATATTTACAAAATAAATGTTTTTAAAGAAAATATGAATTTATGCGAGCCATACAGACCTTTTAACAACTAATAAATTACACGCAAGTCCATTATCTATTAAGGCATAACATATTAAAACCCAACTACATTACAAGGTTCAACAGTTATTAAATATGAGGATAAAGAATTATGTACGGAACTAATTAATTTTATAAATACGTAGGCTAACCTTTCAATCATCACATTCAATCTTATAGTTCTTTCATATTATAATGGAAACATGCAAATGTAGATATGTTTGAGTGGGTATATAGTTATATTATATACGCTATTTGAGTGTTGTAGTAAGGTCAATTATTCAATGAAAATAATAACGGAATGGACTTATTTTAACTTTATTTATAAACTTCATGCCTTGATCCTCGACAAGTATGTTAGAGGTAAACACAACACATCCGCAATCTACGAGAATCTGACTGCGTAAAGGCGATACCTAATTAACACTGTTTTTTATTGATGGATCAATGGAGACGTGCCGGATAGGCTAAGCCGCCGAGCTGGCTACTGATGTTAAGAAATCAGTGGTAGTGGTCAGCTCAATGAGATATTATGGATTTTGGGACTGTACGTTGCTCTTCCACTACCAGAATCACACACATACATCAGCCAAATGACGACCAAAATTCGACATGAGTCTCCCCCAAAAGTATTTATTCCATAATTGCTATGATTGGCAGACGGGCTAGAGATTTCTGTAGTTGTTATAATGTCCAGAAGACTGCTACTTTCCTTTATGCTGTTGATCAATCAGATTGTTTTTGTGTTCTAGGCAAATGTAAGGAGAGGTGATACAATGTAGTTTTTACCCCATTTAGCCTATCATAAAGGATAAAAAACTTTGAGCGTGGTTTCTTATAAACAATTATTGTGAAGGTATTGAGCATACAGTCACTATTTGTATAGTTGTCTCTCACACTAGAGACCACTTTTTTTTGTGCGTTGTTAGTTGTTAGCCTCAGATGGTTTTGACAACTTTGCGCGGACAATGGGTGAGCGCTGATGCAATAGAGAGCACTCTCTTTATATTATATAAAATAGGCACTGTTTGCTAACATTACCTGCGACACTTAATGATGTTAAAATACATAAAATTCGTCTGCATCTTATCTACGTAGCAGTCTTCTTTTTTACAATCTGTCTAACTCCAATTTCACAATGGCCATTTTCTCCATACACTACGCAGATTAGATCAGTTTATATAGGCCATTATTTTAACTTTTCCTTTTCGCAGCATAGTGTGTTATCTATTTACGTCTTTTTATCGATATTTAAGACATATACTGAAACGAAGGCAAATGAAAACGCGAGAAAAAAACCTCATAATAAATCTGTGCTAAATTTTACGAGTTGTATCATATAAATAGGTCATTTAGCTATCTTGTAAGAGTTTGCTGTTTAATCATAAGTACACTGAGAATCAGAATGTGATATAATAGCAGTATTATTTGAGATTATTTTATTTAACCTTCCTTACTACCTTAAGCCTATGCGCTAAACACACAGCCATTGAAAAGTGAATTTAATACACCGGAATGTTTGGCTCGTACATTAATCACGTGGGCGTCCGCACGCATACAACGCCCTTGAACTGATTATTGTATAGTATAGACTATTATTCATTGATTTTTTGGCAACCACCATTTAGGTAATTGAGATTAACCGGATAAGTATCAGCGTGATTGCATCAGAGCTGTCGATGTATAAGAATGAATTGGTTATCCAATGTTAACCAGCTGGTTCGCTCCAATGATAATTATTTTTAACTATCGGCGATTTATACTCATAATTGTTATATACAAGTTGTAAGAACAATCTCGATTGTATGAAATATATATTTACTATTGTCCTATAAAAAAAAGGTCATTTTGTCACGATAAAATATTGTCTATTTTTTTATCTAAGATACAGGTTATCGCCATTCCAGGCTACATAAGTAAAAACTAAAGCATTAGATCCCCTTAAAACGCCGCAGGTGTACATAAAGCTGGTTTATTTTCATTTCAGGCTACATAAATAAAATAACTGAAGCATTAGATATCCCATCAAAACACAATAGGTGAGCATAAAGCTGGTTTTTTTTATTGCTTATGGTGGCAAACGAGCAAGCAGCACACTTGATGGTATTGGTTACTGCCGCTCATGGACCTTGCTAGGCTGTTGGCAACCTTTACAAACCCCAAACCCACCCAGTTGGGTTCCCGACTCTCTCACTAACCGAACGAAGCGTAATGGCACATTGCTGTTACTCAGATGTCGATCTTCTGCGAAAGTGTGCTACTACCCCGGTTGAACCGGCCCGCGGCTGTGGGCAGAAAACTGTCAACAGCGTAGTCCTACTACTATAATTCTATAATTATTTCAGCGCTCTACCCTGATGCTGCCGTTCCGTGTGGTGGACGGACGTGAAGCTGAGGTATGGTCATTCAGAATAGAGCCAGTAAATAAAAGTTGATGTTCTTTTAAATATTTATACAAATTCACGTTTGTAATATTACCAGTTGTGGTGCAATTCTGCTCGAGTGGAATATGTACTCATTATCATCGAACTCTCCGTATGGTTACGATTTCAGAATGCAATGTTACCATGCATTACTTTTCCCGTGAGAATCTTAAAACTGGGTGCAGTAAAATGAGAAGCAGCACTTTTTTTGCGAAACAAACGACAACCCTCAACCGAATTGCCAAACGTGGAAATTATGGTATTATGAACATCTTTATCCTACAATCAATGTCGACAGGCCGATTAATAAGATAAATAAGAAATTAATGTTAGGTGTTTTTGGTGTTTTCCGCAGACTTAATCCCCGGCTGGTCGGCGCGGTGTCCACCCTCTCGGGGCTTATGCCGAATGTGGGCGGATCCAGTATTGAAAGTCGACGGCTACACGTGGGGGTGATCCGCTCAATGGCGTTGTATTGCGCATCTATGTGGGCGAGGTCTCTGAACATCCGACTCAGGGCTCTCTTGTGGCGACCACAGAGACCACGGCGGTCAGGGTCATTCGCAGTTACTGAACAGTGGCGACTGGGGTGGCGTAGGCGCCCGCCTACCTGCACCTCATGCCACCCTATGCGAGACAGCGGGCGACCGGATCGGGGATTAGTCTGGTCGCCCTGGAGGGAGAAAACTGTTGACACGTTGACTGAGAGGTTACCCCCGAGGGTAAACTGCCGGGTGAGCCACCGAAAACAAAGACCGGGTTAACACGGCACGGCATTAAGAGGTACGTTATTGGAGAGTCTACGGGGTCGTGCGTCGCTTCTCCTATCGCCCCGGACGGATTAGCGAGGCGTAAAGGCAATACCGTAGCCCGCCACCAAAAAAAGGCGTTGTCGGTGCATTTTTAATTGTAATTTTGTTTATTCGTTTGTTTCAAATTGTCTCTCGTCGTTCTGATCTATTTGGTACAAGCCTCTGCTCGTTAATCAAATAGATCCAAATGACGAGCTTGGTTTGTTATCAAACTCATAGCCTACTCTCAGAAAAGTACTCTTTATAAATCTAATTTAAAAATATATTATCCGCTCGGGTACTAAAGTAATTAGTAGTTCCTCCCGAAGCTTACAAGTACGTGGTACATTGAATAATGTGTCCTTGCAATATTATATATGTTCCCGGCATATTGTCATTATTCAAAGAATGTGACACTTTTACATTAAAATTTGTGCAAGGTCGTGTCCAAAATATAATAAATATAGTGTACATACGGTGGTTTTGCAATAACATTTTAATGATTTCTTTTATTTTACACAACAAGTTGTCGACCATGAAAAAAAAATATAATTACGTAAGTATTATATTGCAATCTATACTTGTATGTAATAACAGGTGACAAAACTATACCACCATTGATTGTAATAGGTATTTAACTATTGCATGGTTTTTATTACTACTTAAATAAGCTGCATTCATTTGCATAAAAAAGCGTTCAATAAAATTTGAATATTTATTGATTTATAATTTGATCCTTTAGGGTATGTTGAACTAATTATTGAGTAAATGATCATAGCTCGCAAGATTAAATTGGGTGTTTGACTATTAACAAATCATTAAATTATTATTAATATTTTTTTTATAATGCATGTAAATTTAGGTAATATATGTTGTAATAATTAAAAATTATATACGGTTAAATAAATTATAAACTTTTGAAGTTGTGAAGTTGGGTGAAATATTCTATAAATTTCTTGTACATCGACGTTCGTTTAGGGTAGCAGATTACGCGAACGCCCATGACGTGCGGTGTTCCGCAGGGGTCGGTCCTCGGACCCACCCTGTGGAACATCGGCTACGACTGGGCGTTGAGGGGGAGCCTCCCGCCCGGGCTGGGCGTGATATGTTACGCCGACGACACGCTCGTCACAGCCCGTGGTGGGACGCTGGAGGAGGCGGCAAGCCTGGCGACTCTCGGCACCGAGGAGATCGTCAGGCGGATCGGGGCGCTGGGGTTGAGGGTGGCCCTGGACAAGACGGAGGCTCTCTTGTTCCATGGGCCCCGCATAAGTCCTCCCATCGGCGTCTCGATCACCGTCAATTCGGTTGATATCAGCATCCGGGCCCATATGAGGTATTTGGGCCTGGTGCTCGACGGGCGATGGTGGTTCCGGGAGCATTTCCGCAGACTCGCTCCACGGCTCGTCGGCGCGGCGTCCGCCCTATCATGGCTTATGCCGAATGTGGGCGGACCGAGCGCTACCTGCCGACAGCTGTACGCAGGGGTCATCAGGTCGATGGCCCTGTACGGCGCACCGGTGTGGGCGGGATCCCTGACCGTCCGACTCAGGGCTCTTCTGTGGCGACCACAGAGGGCCATGGCGGTCAGGGCCATACGCGGGTACCGCACGGTGTCGACGGAGGCAGCGTGTCTATTAGCCGGGACCCCTCCATGGGACCTGGAAGCGGAAATGCTCGCCGGTTTGTATCGGCGGATGTTGGGGGTGCGAGCGGAGGGCGGTGTGGTCTCGTTGAGGGAGCACACCGCCTGGCGCGTCGACGCCCGCCGCGACATCATTGCCCGTTGGGCAGTCCGGCTGGAGAGGCCTCGGTTCGGTGTGCGGACCGTGGAGGCCTTCCGGCCGGTGCTGATGCAGTGGCTAAATCGGCGGCACGGGGTGCTCTCCTTCCGACTGGTGCAGGTTTTGACGGGGCATGGATGCTTCGCCAAATACCTGCACACGGTCGTAAGGAGGGAGAGTACACCGTCCTGCCACCACTGCGATTGCGACGAGGACACGGCGCAGCATACGCTCGAGGTTTGTGCCGCTTGGGCAGGGCAGCGTCGTGAACTCGTCACAATCATCGGTGCTGACCTGACGCTGCCGACCATCGCCAGGGCGATGCTCGACAGCGTCAGGAACTGGGACGCGGTCGCATCCTTCTGCGAGGCAGTAGTCTCGCGGAAGGAGGCGGCGGAGCGCGTGCGCGAGGAGCGTCTCCTCGACGAAGCGAGCCGCCGCCGGCGACTGGGGCGGCGCAGGCGCGATTACCTGCGCCTGATGCCGCCCTAGCCGAGGCCGCGGGTGACTGGATCGGGGATTTAATCCGTCACCCGCCGAGAGGCCGACCGCGTGAGGAAAGACCGACATCCTACCCGAGGGGGGGACGTCGGTCGAGGAGAAGGTACTCCTCAGGGGTATTCCGTCGGGCCAACCACTGACGTCAAGTCACTCTGCTCCGGTGGTTGGCCCAACGACGAAGGCGACGTCACGGGTGGGTTACGGGTGTGCATGCTTACGCCCCTCTGTCACCCCGGACGGAGTGGTGCGAGGAGTGTGCCGAACGTAACCCACCCCCAAAAAAAAAAAAAAAAAAAAGGGTAGCAGATTAAGATCAAAATTGCGACATTATCGTCATATTATTTGTAAAGCTCCCCCACGCTCTTTCTCTCTCTATTTCTTTTTCAATTAATAAAATTAAAATCATTGGGTTAAAATAGCAATTAATTTAACATCGTTTTCACAAATTCTAATTATTATTCTATATTTATTGTCATATTTTTATTCTATTTTATATAAAGGCCGTAAACAAAAGTTATGTTTTAATTTTAAGATATATTTTTTTTTTTTTTGATTACGCACTATGGCCTTACCGCATTCGATTTGTCCGTTCTTCAGCCTAAACGTTCGTGGCGGTAGTAAGGCAGTATAGAACCTACAAGTCATACTTATAACGCTTTGATCATAGTAATTCAGTCAAATTTCCATTTATCGAAACATTATCAGACTTAAATTATATAATCAACTTATAATAAATAAATAAATATATAATAAATATATAATATATAGGTATATAATAAATATATAATATATAAATATATAATATAAATATATAATAAATATATAATATTTAAATATATATATATAATAAATATATAATATATAGGGGGGCATAGTACGGAGCGTGCTCGTTCGCGTCCCCTGCCAGTCTAATTAGACTGCTAATCCGGCTCGAAATGCGTACCGCAATGCGGGTTAGGGCGTCCCCCGGAGGCGACGCGTACCGACCCGCCCCCGTCGGTACGAACATCGGCAGTTGCGGCGATGGGGGACGCCACCCATCACGCCTTGCCCAGTTAGGCGAGTCGAGGAGAACGGAGTGCCGGGTGGGCACGTGGAATGTAAGAGGTTGTGTGGAAGGTAAGTTGCACGAGCTGATATCCGTCATGGCGGACAAACAGCTAGACGTGCTCTGTGTAACAGAGACCAAGCGAAGGGGCAGCGACGCCTGCGATCTTCCTGGTGGCGGGATGGCTCTGTGGTCTGGTGTACCACAGAGCGATCGAGCCAGCATGGGGGTAGGAGTGCTGTTGTCCTCTCGCTTGGCCTCAGGTGTGAAGGATTACGGAATGTATGATCCCAGACTTCTCTGGGTCCGTATAAAACTAGGTGTCACCAAGGTATTCATGGTTGTAGCATATGCTCCCGTAGGATCCTCGGTGGCATCAGACCTAGAGAAGTTTTGGGACAATGTTAGGGTAGTTCTGGATATGGCAGAAACCAGTGAACGCGTGATTGTATGCGGAGATTTGAACGGATGGGTGGGGACCAAGCGTCCCGACTATGAGGACGTACTTGGTCCATTTGGTGATAAGAGAGTGAACGACGCAGGTAGGCTCATAGCGGATGTATGCATGGAGAGAAACCTTATTGTGTCAAACACATTTTTCCAACATAAGGACATCCATATGTATACATGGAGAAGGAATGAACAGAAAAGCATAATAGATTTAATTTTGGTAGACAGTCGCCTCCGAAGCAAAATATTGGACGCAAGAGCCTACAGGGGCCCCACAGTCGACACGGACCACTATCTCGTTATTGCGAGATTTAGTGGTCTGTTCAGAAAGTGGAGGCACTGGCGAGAGCGTGTCCACTTCGGAGGGCTTGAAAGAATAAAGGTTGAAAGGTTGCAAGAAGAGTGTGTAAGAGAAAAGTATGCAGAGGGTGTCCGAGAACGGCTGACGATGGCAAGCCAGCCGCAATCGGACATTGAAGAATGCTGGAGAGTATTGAAAGATAGTATGGTAGATACAGCGAAAGAAGTATGTGGAAGTTCAAAGAAGCATAGAAAAACAAATGGTGATGCATGGTGGGATGCGGAAGTGGCAGCTTCCGTAGAGCAAAAGAAGAAAGCGTGGCTGGACTACGTCTCTTCTCTGAATCTGAATGACAGTATGACTGAACAGAAGAAAGAAATATATCGGCAATGTAAGAATGACACCAAGGCCTTAGTGAAAGAGAAACGTGATAGAGCAAGTATGAGTGCAGAAGATAGGCTGACTAAAAACTTCGAGGGTAACACCAAACTCTTTTGGAGGGAGGTGAAGAAGTCTCGGGGTGGTTGGTCAGCCTTCAGAATGAATAAAATAAGGTCTAAAGGTGGAGACATTCTTACACAAACACAAGACGTGTTAAGCCGATGGAGTGAATATTTTGGCGATATGTATGCGGATGCTACGGTTGGCGCCGGTGTTGGATGTGGTTTAGTAGATCAACATTCGACAACGGCGTCCTCCGATGGCATCAGTATAGATGAAGTTGAATGGGCGATAAGAAGTTTGAAAAATGGTAAGGCAGCGGGCATTGATATGGTGTCTGCCGAGATGATCAAGCTCGGTGGCTCTTGTGTCTGGGAGGCGTTCCTGTTGCTCCTCAATTTATGTTGGAGCTCGGGAATGGTTCCCAGGGACTGGAATAGCGTAGTCATCGTGCCTTTGTTTAAAAACAAGGGTTCACGTTATGACTGCGCAAATTACAGAGCCATAAGCTTCACCAGTTTGGCAGCAAAAGTGTATGGAAAAATTATTGAAAGGAGAATGAGGATGGTGTCCGATGGTTTACTGTGTGAGACACAAGGAGGTTTCAGGAGTGGAAGGGGATGCATGGATCAAGTGTTCTCTCTGCGCAACATTGTGGAGAAGCATCTGGCTCTAGGTCAGAGGGTTTTCTGCAGTTTTGTGGATCTGGAGAGAGCATTTGACACGGTTGTACGAAAGGAACTTTGGGACATTTTACCGGAGTATGGTATTAACGGTAAACTGCTACGGGCTGTGCAGTCCAGTTACATGGGCTGTAGAGCCTGTGTGCGGCTGGATGATGGAATGTCGCCTTGGTTTGACGTCAATATCGGCGTTAAGCAGGGGTGCGTTCTGTCAGCCAGGCTGTTTATCATATATCTGGATAAATGTCTCCAAAGATTGAACGATATGAATGTGGGAGTCCAGATGGGCGACTCAGTGGTCACTGCTCTGCTTTATGCAGATGATGCAGTCCTGCTGGCACAGTCAGCGACTGACCTGCAGACCCTAGTCGACACAATGACAGAAAATTGTAAGAAAAGGGGTCTACGCGTGAATGTGAGCAAAACCAAAATAATGGTCTTTGAAAGAGATAAAACCAGAACAGATGTAAGAGTAACAATAGGTAATGATGTACTAGAGCAAGTGGATGAATTTGTATATCTTGGATGTGGATTTAGCCGAGATGGAAGGTACACCACTGATATAGAGCGAAGAGTGAATGCGGGAAATAGAGTGAACGGAGCGTTGGGGCAACTTCTCGTCAGCCACCACCTCAGCCAGAAGGCACGTGTAGCAATACATAACGCAGTGCTTGTCCCAAGATTACTGTATGGAAGCGAGAGTTGGGTATGCAGAAAAGAGTATGATAGTAAAATTAATGCGGTCGAAATGCGATCTCTGCGGAAAATCTGTGGAGTTAGGCTGACCGACCGCATTCGTAACGACGACGTAAGAGAGCGAGTAGGTATGTATGAAAGAGAGTATTGGTGTAAAGATGCGAAAGGGAATGCTCCGATGGTTCGGACATGTGGAAAGAATGCCGAACGAACGCCTGGTTAAGAAGATATACAATGCGAAAGTGGAAGGATGTAGGTACCGAGGGAGACCGAGACTAACCTACCTAGACCAGATCGGTCATGTACTGAAGGAAGGTGGAGTCAAGAGTCTCCGAAACCGGCGAGCGTGTATGAAGAGAATTATGAATGTTGAGGAAGCGCGTGAAGTATGCAGAGATAGAGTTCTCTGGCACTCTGTTCTCTCTGCCTACCCTGCAAGGGATATGGCGTGATGATATGTATGTATGTATGTATGTATATAATATATAAATAAATATATAATATAATTAACTTATGAAAAAACAAATATAATTTCTGGTACACGCATCATCATCATTCTCCTACTCTTATCCCAATCACTTGGAGTCGATACAATATGTACTCTTCTTTCATAGTACCTATTGTAGAAGTTATTGGCAATAGTTTTATGACCGGCCACCCGCAGGACGTCAACCCTCCTTAGGAATGTAATTGTTGACCAAACGGCATCAAATGCAGTTGGCCCAGGTCATTATAAAGCTCAGTCGTCTTTTACAACATCCACGAGCAAAGTAAGGGTTTGAAGTATTCGAAGCCGTTACCCCACAGCTATCACCACACAATTTCTGGTACACGCATGTAATTATAAGTTTTAATTTGATTTTTTGAGGACAGGACATTATCCTGATTTTAATCATAAAACACCGTAAGAAACTACATAAATTCTAGATCTAATGCTGTATGTGTATAGTGTGATATTGCTGTTGCTTTCGCACTAAAAACATAGTATTAATTTGAGAATAAATGTAGTATTTTCTGTTCGTGACTGCGATTTAAAAGTCAGAATAATGTATATTTTTTTTTTTGGCGACGGTCTATGGAGTGACCACCCGCTGCTAAATCTGTCCAGGGCAACAGATAAAGCGGCACACGATCCCACAGACCCGCCCCAGAATAATCTATCATGGGACAACTTTCCAATTCTTAAGAGAAATAGTGGAACAGTGAGTGTTATACTTTAATAGCCCGCACAGAAGATTATTCTTTCAAGCAACTTGAGCAACTACGCAATAGGTTTTATTGCAAGTGGTGGGCAGTTCTACTTGCAGTCTCAGTTAGAGATATTGATATACATTTGGATGTTATTATATGAGGTCTACTTGCTTGTACTCTGTGTAGTTGACAAAGAGTTAAACATACACATATGTTGCAAGTATGGTAGATATTTAATCAGAGACCGCTTGATGAGGAGAAGGCATAGCAGCTTGCCCTTCAGGATGATGCAGGTACTTAACGGGCACTGGGTTTTTGGTAAGTACCTACACAGGATCGGACGAGCAGAGGGTCCTAGATAGTTTTATTTACAGATCGAAACTAACTACTAACTATATTTAGTCCATGTAACTTTAACTTATGAGGTAGGTACTAACTGGACTTGTACACTATTTTTTTTTTATTTTGACCACACTGCACTAAGGGAATAATCCTTGTATTGCGAGGGACTTTACAAACATTCCCTTAACGGAGACAGGTACACCCAGACACAGAACAAACTTTTGTGGATCGCACAAAATATGGTCCTGCATTGTCATCAAACCCATGGCACTGGCACGGAAGGTCGGTATCTTAACCACTACTCCATCTGTGCAGTAGATGCAATGAGTATGGCCCGCCAATTAATGATACACGTCACACCCTTTTTCTTTTTTTTTTTTTTTTTTTGGTGGGCCATGGACGTCGCACCCCGCCAAGTCGGTCCGGGGTGACGGAAGAGGCGGCGCGCAACCCCATTGACCCACCATCCAAGCACCTCTTCTTCGCCGTGCGAGCGGGCCACCGGTACCCGATTTTTGTCTTCGGTGGCCCGCTCGGCGGTATGCCCTCTCGGGCTCCTTTCCTGTCGATGCCCCGACAGCTTTCGCCGTCGAGGCATCGTCCTCACGCGGTGGCCTCACGTCGGGTGACCGGACAATTCCCCGGTCCGATCACCCGAAGCCTCGGTTAGGGCGGCATCAGGCGCAGGTATTCGCGCCTGCGCCGCCCCGGCCGCTGACGGCGGCCCGGGTCACGGGAATCCTCCCGGACTCGTTCCGCCGTCTCCTTCTGCGAGATGACAGCCTCGCAGAAGGCGGCGACCGCGTCCCAGTTCCTGACGCTGTCAACCATCGCCCTCGCGACAGCCGGCAGCGTCAGGTCGGCACCGATAACAGCGACGAGGTCACGGCGCTGCCCGTCCCAACTCGGACACACCTCCAGCGTGTGTTGCGCCGTGTCCTCGTCACTGCTGCAATGGTGGCAGGCCGGAGTCCACTCCCTATACGCGACCGTGTGCAGGTACAAACCGAAACACCCGTGCCCCGATAATACCTGCACCAGCCGAAAGGAGAGGACTCCGTGCCGCCGCTCCATCCATTCCATCAGTACGGGCCGGAGGGCCTCGACGGTAACGACACCGTGTCTTGGCCTCTCCAGCCGCGTAACCCAACGGGCGATGACGTCTCGGCGGGCGTCCTCGCGCCAGGTGGCTATCTCGCTCAACGATGGGGAGCCACCTTCATCGCGCACTGAGGTAACCCGCCGGTAGAGGTCGGAGAGCATCTCCGCCTCTAGGTCCCACGGGAGTGTCCCGGCCAATAGGCATGCCGCCTCCGTAGACACCGTGCGGTACCCGCGAATGGCTCTGACCGCCATGGCTCGCTGTGGTCTCCACAGCACCGCCCTGAGCTGGGCGTTCAGAGCCCTCGCCCACACGGGTGCGCCGTAGGGGGAATCCGCAATGAAACGGACGCGTTTTGAAACGGACACTATCGATATCTTTATATTCTAGAAAGAAAATATTCGTGTCGTTTGGTTGTTGGTAGCACTGATAACCATAGACAAACCCACAATAATTACTCCTTTTGGCCGCCATTATTTCAGTCGGCATTTAGCATGTTAGTCAGATACTTGACTTGTGTAAAAAAATTCTTAAATTTGCAAACCCGTTAATTGGATAGTGATAACTTAAAGTACAATTGTGTTAATCGTGTTGTTTGTCACATATTATCGAAAAAACAATAAATGGTTAGTTATAGACTTATTAATACTTATTATTTGGTATTTGGTTAAAATGTTTTTGTGGTTAGATGTGCAATGAACCGGACACATAGTGTCGCATTGAAACGGATGTCCGATTCAATGCGTCATGGCTTATCCGTTTCATTACTCCTATATGTGTAATGTCGTAAATTGGTTTTATTTATTCATTAGATGCCACCAAAGAAGAGAATTCGTCCAGAGAAAGCTGCAATAGAGTCTGCTGTGCAAGAAGTTATACAAAAAGATCAATCAATCCGGTCTGTTGCATCAGCATATAAGATATCAAAATCTTATTTGGCAGATATCGTTAAGAAGGCTAAAGAGTCTTCAGTTACGTTCACTCATGATCCCAAAATCGGTAATAGAAGAATTTTTTCCCAGGAACAGGAGGAACAACTTGCCGAATATTTAAAAAGATCTTCGAAAATGTGCTATGGACTAACTACAACACAGGTCAAGGAACTTGCTTACCAATTTGCCGTTAGAAATAAGGTAGCACCCAAAAAATGGATTGAGCGACAAAATGCTACAAAGGATTGGTTTCGAGGTTTTATGAAAAGGAATCCATCGTTATCCGTACGTAAACCAGAAAATACTTCCCTATCAAGGGCTACATCTTTCAACAAAGAAAATGTTACTAGATTTTACGAAAATCTTGCGAACATATTAAATAAAAAAAAAATCGAACCCCATATGATATGGAACCTTGATGAAACGGGATGTTCAACAGTAACCAACCCACCAAGAGTAGTTGCAACTCGTGGATGTAAGCAAGTTGGACAAGTGACATCGGCAGAGAGAGGACAGTTAGTCACAATGCTTGGATTCATTAATGCTTCGGGTGGTACCGTACCTCCTGTATTTGTGTTTCCTAGGGTCCATTTCAAGGAATTTATGTTACAAGGAGGCCCAAAAGGGTCACTAGGCTTAGCTAACCCAAGTGGTTGGATAACAGAGGAGACTTTCTATAAGTCCATGATACACTTCATCAAATATGTAAAGCCATCGAAAGAAAACCCCTGTATAATACTGTGTGACAATCATTCTAGCCACATAACAATTGACGTTGTCATGATTGCTAGAGATAATCACATAACTATTTTAACGTTTCCACCTCACTGTAGCCATCGCCTCCAGCCGTTGGATGTTTCTGTATATGGACCTTTTAAAGCTCGATATAGAGAGGCCATGAATGCATGGATGTTATCTAATCCAGGAAAAACAGTATCAATTTATGAAGTGGCTCAATTTGCCAACGTCGCGTATACTGCCGCATTTTCAATGGTAAATGCTATCGCTGGGTTTCAAAAAACTGGCATACATCCATTCAATAGAAACACATTCGTCGAGGAAGATTTTTTAACATCTTTTGTCACTGACAGACCTGCGTTAGTTGAGCTCCAAAATGTTGAAGCATCAGCCGATAATGCTCTCGTAACCTCAGGTGAAATACTATCTACAGCCAACGCTCCTGAAATGTCTGCCAGTCCCTGTACAAGCTTCACACCAATAGTGACAGGCTCATCTAATCCAATTTTTTCTTACCTTATCAATTTTACCTTATCCAAAAGCATTGCCTAGAAAGAAGGCTAAAAATCAACCCAGGAAGATGAAAAGTACCGTCATAACTGATACACCCGAGAAGGATGTATTAATTGAAAAACAGTCAGGGAAAAAGAAAGTAAATCCAAAAATAAAAAAAATGAAAACTTCCAAAAATATCAAAAAATTAATAGAGCCATCATCAGGGTCATCAGGTTCGGACTTTTCACTACGCGATTCAGATGAATCGGATGCTATTTCTGAAGGTTCTACAATTAATCAGCCATCTACATCTACGGCTAAAGGCAAATGTAAGGTGAGTAGCACCAGAAAAAAAGGCAATAAAAATGATGACCTTTGCACTGTATGTCAAGGGGATTATTTATGCAGCACTGTTGACTGGCTAATGTGTGCAATTTGTAATAAATGGGCGCATGAGACATGTGGCCTGAAGGGTATGAATAATTATTTTTGTAATAATTGCAATTAATGGCTACTCCAATAAGTAACCAGAAGACTGATTATATTTAAAGAGTATGTGCCTATAAATTATAGGATATAAGGCAACAGTTTGTGATATTTTAATCCTAATATTAACAAAGAAATATATTTGATTATTTTATACTTGTTATTGTTACTCAATTGAAGCCAAGATCTCGTGTTTGTTATATATAAGATAAAGAGCTATTTTATGTTATTCATATTTTCTAGGTATTTAATTTTTTAGGCTAGCTTATCTTGTACCAAAGTGTTAAACTTGTTTAAAGAAGAGTTGTTGATCAAAAGCTAACCATTTGTATTTAAGTGTACGAAGTACTGATTATTTTGTTCCTAGTCCGTTTCAAAACACCCACTGTCCTATTCAATGCTTCCTGTGTCATGAAACGGCCATTAACGTATTTCAAAACATACTATAATATTTCTGAAAATAAATAAGATTTTTAAAAAATATGATGTATTATTGGAAGTATATTACCTCTGAATTCCTGAGAGAGACTTAACTAGTTTCTAAGCTTTACCTACAGTAAGTAATAATACTCCAAAAATAAATGTCCGTTTCATAGCGGATCTCCCCTACATGGCCATTGAGCGGATCACCCCCGCATACAGCCGTCGGCCCTCGAAACTGGGTCCGCCCACATTCAGCATGAGCCGAGAAAGGGCGGACGCCGCGCCGACCAGCCGGGGAGCAATTTGACGAAAATGCTCCCGGAACCACCATCGCCCGTCGAGCACCAGACCCAAGTACCTCATATGGGCCTGGATACTGATGTGGATGGAGTTGACGACTAATGAGGCGCCGATGGGCAGCCTCACACGGTGCCCATGGAATAGTAGGGCCTCCGTCTTGTTTAGGGCCACCCTGAGCCCCAGCGCCTCAATTCGCCTGACCATCTCCTCGGTGCCGAGAGTGGCCAGGCTCGCCACCTCTTCGAATGTCCTGTCCCGGGCTGTGACGAGCGTGTCGTCAGCATAGCAAATAACGCTCAGCCCGGGGAGGAGACTCCCTCTCAACGCCCAGTCGTACCCGATGTCCCACAGAGTCAGCCCCAGAACCGACCCCTGCGGAACACCGCACGACATGGGCGTCCGCACAATGTCCCCTTCGGGGCTCGTGTAGAGAACACTGCGCCCCTCCAAATAGTCTGCCACCAGCCGCCTGAGGTACAGGGGCACTCCATGGAACCGGAGCGCCTCCCTGATGCAGCTGAATGGCATACTATTGAAGGCGTTGGCGATGTCCAACGACACCGCCAACAGCACTCCTTTGCCGGCGACAGCCTCCGCGGCCGTCTGCCTCAGGCGTAGCAGGGCCCCGATGGTCGAACGCCCCCTCCGAAACCCAAATTGAGCGTCCGACAGATCGGGCCCCACCTCCTCCAGGTGCCGGACGATGCGGGCAGCGAGGACGCGCTCCAGCAGCTTACCCACATCGTCCAGAAGCACAATGGGCCTATAGGCCGACGGCGAATCCGGGGGCCGTCCCGGATTTGGCAGGAGAACCAACCTCCCTTCCTTCCAGCACTCAGGGAACTGTCCAGACGTCAGACAAGCGTTGAACAGTCGCCTGAGGCGAGGTTCGAGATGCTAGCAACGTCAACACCCGAACTGGGACTCCGTCCGGGCCGGGGGCCGTGGTGGCGGAACGAATCTTCGCCACGGCTGCCCCCACTTCCGACTCCGTCACGGGTGGAACACTCTCGACGGCCTCCCGGTCGTGATCTGGCGAAGCCATGACCGGGGGCGTGTGCTCCGACTGCCGCGGGAACAGCTCCTCGACCACTCTACGAAGGAGGTCGGGCTGGAGGGTCTCGGTGAGGGGGGGGCCCTGCGCGCGAAGCTTATTCAGCGACGCGCGATACGGGCGACCCCAGGGGTCACGGTCGAGACCGTCCAGCATCTCCTGCCAACTTGCGTCCTTGGCGGACCGGATGGCCAGCCGAAAGGCGGTACGCGCACTGCGGTACGCCTCGTACAGCTGGCCCTCCCGCTCAACATCGCGGCGACGCCGCCGACTGCGGGTGTAGGACCTTCGGGCACTAATGCACGCCGCACGAAGGTCCGCCAGTCTTGGGGACCACCAGAAGACCCCCTGCCTCGGAGGTAGACGCCGCACCCTGGGCATGGCCGCATCGCAGACCTGCGTTAACGCACTGCGGATGCGGACAGCCTCAACGTCCACTCCGTCCGCTGGGGGTGGTGAGGACAGCCACGTGTTCACGATGGCCGCCTCCACCAGTAGGTCCCTATCTAGACGCCCCACAGCCCACCGCGGAAATGCGGGAGCCCGGTCCGCCCTGTGTCTCCTGCTGGGGTCCCGGAGAGGGGAGACCTCCATCCGGATGTATCGGTGATCCGACAGGGTCTCCGCCTCCTCCAGGACACGCCAGTTCCTCACTCGTGGTGCGACAGCGGGGCTAGCGAACGACAAGTCCACTATCGACCCACCCTGCTGTCGCACACACGTGTTCACTGAGCCTCTGTTTAGGACACAGAGGCCCAGTGACGCCGCCCACTCCACGATCGCCCGCCCGCGATCGTCCGTCATCGGGGACCCCCACGCCGTGGATTTGGCGTTGAAGTCCCCCAGGACCAGGACGAGGCCCGGTGCCAGTCGCCGTATCGAAGTCTCCAAGGTGGTGAGGGAGGCCCCGAAATCGTCCATTCTCCTGTTAGGGGAGAGGTATACACTGTAGAGCGTGACCCCTCCCCAATCCGCCGCGACAAATTCCTCGCCCCTATCCAAGAGGGATAAGGGCGGGAAGTGCCGCTGCGTGGAGGTGACGATTGCCGCGGTTCCGTTACGGCTGACCACCCAATTGGGGCGATCAGGCGCACAGTACGGTTCCGCGACTACGGCTGCACCGATCGACCACTCCGCCATGGATTGCAGGAGGAGATCCTGCGCACCGGCGGAGTGGTAGGTGTTGGCCTGCAGGAGGTGAGTGGACTGGGCAGCCATTAATATACACGTCACACCCTGGAGGTATGTTCCGCCTGGAGACCTCAGCGCCGCGGGCTGTAGGCGCCTACAGGCGATCATAGGAATAGACTTGTCGTTGTTGACTATCACTTCTAAGATGCTTGACAGCGATAGGTGCTGGTCGTCGATGGCCTCCTTCTCAAGGAGGTTATCTTTTCGGAGGAGGCTGTGGAGCGGGTCCTCGAGGCATTTGCTTTTGCAAACTCTTTCCAAACGCGGCCACCTACAGCCGCCTTGACTGTTGAATGGACGGGCCAGATGATCTCTCCGCCTCCAGACCGCCCATAATCCACTGTATTCCCTCCCCATCGCCATTGCTTTGCCATTGGTCCGACCTCTGGGTCGGTTTAATAGCAAGGCTGGTAAGACTTCAAGGGGAAGAGAACACCTAAAAGAAGGTGGATGGACTGCGTGAAGCATGCCTTGGATAGACAAGGAGTGGTCACAGAAATGACGTCTCAGGGTTCTATGGAAGAAGAGTAAATAATGTTTAGATCCCAAATAAATAGGGGACAAGGAAAAAGCAGATATATACATACATACATATCATCACGCCATATTCCTTGCAGGGTAGGCAGAGAGAACAGAGTGCCAGAGAACTCTATCCTTGCTACTTCACTCGCTTCCTCAACATTCATAATTCTCTTCATACACGCTCGCCGGTTTCGGAGACTTTTGACTCCACCTTCCTTCAGTACGTGACCAATCTGGTCTAGGTAGGTTAGTCTCGGTCTGCCCCGGTACCTACATCCTTCCACTTTCGCATTGTGTATCTTCTTAACCAGACGTTTCTTTGGCATTCTTTCCACAAGCAAAAAAGCAGATGATCATGATAATCTTCAATAGAAATAAAAGTGTCAAATCTTCAATTAATAATCTGCTGTATCTATAGATGTGTTACTTATAAATTAAAAAAAAAAGCTACTATTACTTGCCAGCAAATGATAGTAACTTATTAATGTACTTAGTAAATGAATCCCTTGTGGTGACAGAGTAAGAATACAATTCACCACCATTTCTTACCCGTGGGTCGTAAGCGTCTCTTATAACTCTCTTATGTATATATTCTCTACGTCTCTTAAAAGACTAGGGGATATAAAACGCATATAACCTCTATACAAGACAAGGAATACTCGAAACAAAACCCTATACCAACCCGTCTAACTAGCGTGGTATAGTAGGTCAATTATTCTTCCATTAAGGAGGAGGCCCAAGTCCGACAGAGGGACATACATGGGCTGTGATGATGATGATAAATGTACAATAAATGTCCTTACAACATTATCATCTCCGTTATTACTTTTAATCGCCAGATTCCTCGTCTCCTCCTCCAAACTGGAAAGAAAATAGACCTACTAAACCCCGCCGGTGTTGGGATAGAGCTTTATTTCGTGATTTCCCTGTCCTGCAAAGAGTTAAATGCATGTCGCCTTAGTAATTTTTTTACTACACGTACGGGTAAGACAAGGTGATTTGGATACTTAATCTGTCACTACACGAAATATATGTATACTAATTACATACCTATTTACTTATATATATTTAATGTTCGAAAAAAGTCTTTTACTTAACAAAAACCTAACGTTTTTTTTTTCACTTAATAAAGATCATTAGGTTTTTGTTAAGTGATTAGTATTGCCACGTTAGTCCAGTAGCAACATTATGCATGTGGTTGCAAATCATGAAATCTCATATTCAAATGCCGTACATTTATGTATATTTAAATAGCTAGGAATATTTTGAAAACATGCAACTAGAAAATATATTTCGAATACAAAAATGTTTGATACATTAAATTTATATTTACTACAACAATGAGACTATTTATTTGAATATGTATTATTTATTTATATCTCCACCACAAATTTAATAATCATCTTATCATCATTTCAGCTCATATATGCCCACAGTTGGGCTCGAGCCTCCTCCACTATGGGAGGGAAATTGACCTACTATACCACGCTGGTCAGACGTTTTGGTATAAGGTTTTGTTTCGAGTTTCCATCTCTTGCGTATATGTTATATGCGTTGATATCGCTTAGTCGTCTCTTACGAACACCACAGGTGGTGAATCGTATTCTTACTCCGTCACCACACGGATAAATTTAATAATAATTACATGCAAATTTCAAAACTACTTTTATCAAATTGTGTAGAAAGTGTAGGTTAATAAAACCCTGGGCCACCGAAGACAAAGATCGGGTACCGATGGCCCGCTCGCACGGCGAAGAGAGGTGTATGCAGGGTGGCTCTATGGGGTTGCGCGCCGCCTCTTCTGTCGCCGCGGACCGATTTGGCGGTGCGTAACCACGTCCATAGCCCAAGGCAAAAAAAAAAGATTAATAAACCCTATATTAATACAGACTTAGAAAACAAAAACTTTAAATTTGTAATACTAGATGAAAATTTTCGGATTTGTAAATCAAATTAGCAAACTAATCTAAATATAATTTATTGGTTTATTACAACAAGGTCATACGGGAAAGCGATGTTTTGCTCTAAAACTATCATTGAATAGATCAATTATCTTCAATCATATCGCAATCGCACATGCCTTGTGGACTCGTGTCTGTAGTCGATTACCAAATATACTAGTGTGGACGTTGCCACCCACCTTCTATCGTATTCATACGTCATTATTATATCTTAAGGAGAAGCTATCTCTAAAATTCACTAATGTGAATAATATTAATTTATTCAACATAATCTTACATTGCCAAAACCTGGAAGTGAATGTATTAAATAAGATGTTTAGCTGTAGTATTAGGTACATTATATTTCATTAAGGATTATCACTAAATTACAATAATTATTTAATATTTATGGGGTTACATTTAAATTCATGTAAATTTAGACATATAAATTTAATATATGTTTCTTAATATTTAGTATACCAGCGATAAGAATATCTCAAAGACACTTTCTCATTTCGATTTATAGATAATTTAAAAGATAGCTAGCTAAGAATGTAATTTGAATAAATAATGAACAATCAACATAGCAAGAAGAAAGATCTTATCAATTAAGTATTTAATAAATAAATAGTTGAAAGTTATAGGTGATTTGAGGTTGAAAAGACTAATATAGTTAATACATGCAAGAATACCATATTTTCTGTATGGTTACGGAGTAAGAATATTATTCACCATCCCATATCTTACCCGTGGGTGATCGTACGAGACAACTAAGGGATATAAAACGCATATAACATCTATGCGAGAGAAGGAAAACTCGAAACAAAACCCAACACGTCTGATCAGCGCATTATAGTAGGTTAGTTGCCCTCCCATTACGTAGAAGGCTCGGGCCCAACAGTGGGACATTTATGGGCTGTGATGATGATGATGATGATGATACAAGAATAACAGTCTTGAGTTCGCCATGTCTTGGTAGCAACCCAAATGCCTTTAGATACAAACGAGATGAAAATGTTTTTTCCTCACTGTAGTATTTGGCTGCAATCTTATTGTTTACGCCCTTGTTAGAACCTGGTGACTTGTCATTGTCTGTGGCTGGTAATTGCCAAAGTTTATAAATAATTGGGCGTGGCTCGTCTCGCACGCGACATTCAATTGCAGTTGCCCAGGGTCATACACAGCATGCGTCCACCGAGATTGAAATAATTTACAGCAACGAGTATAAACCGACAAAACAGTACAATAATCCTATTCCTTATTGCTTATCAGTATTTTAAGTAGCACAGAAATTGTTTTATTTAATGCTAATAAAAGTATTCATTATTATTATTTAGCTGTGTGGTAGCAGCTTCGAATACTACCAACCCTTACTTTGCTCGTGGATGTCGTAAAAGACGACTAATAAAGACTAATAAATACGAGCCTTATAAAGACCTAGGCCAACTCCATCTGATGCCATTTGGTCAACAATTACATTCCCAAGGAGGATCGACGTCTGGCAGGCGGACGGTCATAAAACTATTGCCAATAACTTGTACAATATGTACTATGAAAGAAGAGTACATAGTGTATCGACCCGAAGTGATTGGGATAAGAGTAGAAGAATGATGATGCTAATAAAAGAATTAAATATAAGCAAAGGTAACGACCCCTGCTTGTGTTGTGAATTGTAGCAGGTTTTTTGTTTTGTATTGATCTCAAGTAATCTAATAAGATATCAGATTTCTGATCTTAACTTTTTAATAATGATTTATATGACAAAAGTTAAGTAATTATTAAGCAATACATTAAAATATTCTATTAATAAAGTTCGATATTAAACCTCAGCGTTCACCGCATTACTAGACGAATCGCCGGCGGCTGTGGCCGAGGAGGTAAATGTAGTAATCGCACGATTATAATTCAGATAGTCTGTCTACAATCGATGGTGTGTTGGTCTTTACCGTTTTTAAAGTAAAAACTTTACCATCACTGCATTCTGTCGACGAAATTTCTTGCCGTTGACTCAGGTCTATTTTTTATAGATATTATATCGAGATTAAAGATAATTGAAATTCCAAGATGAAAGTTTAATTCGCTGTTGAAAGAGAAATTTTCCTTTTTTAAATAAAAAAAAACATTTGGTATTTATGGCAACTAAATAGTTCATTCCGAATTTCATTCTGATTATTTATTTATCTTTATATTACATACTTCGTATACTATATAATACATTTAAAAAAATAATGATACTATCGTATATTACAGCTTCTACGATTTCATACGATGCACACTTAGTTTCTTTTATAGTAATTATTTTGTTATTACTAATTAGGCGCAAATTATTCTCAGTTTGTTATAATTTATTCTTTAATTTGGCTTTTAATTTCTATTAATAGTGTTCATAAAATAGCAATTGAATATTAATTAATTGAAATGAGCAAGGATATTCAAATGCACGGCCATATTTGAATATTGACCCAATAAAATTTATTTCGTTCTAGATTTAGGCTGTATATTTTGTATAAAAAATTCTTTAGTCATTTATACCGTTTTAGTATTACTATAATTTGCAACATATTAATTACTCCATTACCCATATATTTTTTACTAAAACAAGCTAATTAATAACGAAATTTAAAAAAATATCTCAAACATGGCACCTCCATTGGTATACCGTACACATATGTTTTTTTCTTAATATATATATTTTTTTTATTTTTCATGATGAGAGGCCAAATAAATTCAGTGATAACCTATATATTTTTAAAGTGTACAACTACTATTATTAATAACTAGTATTATTATATGAAAATGACAGTAAATAATAATAAAAAAGAATATTAGACTTTTGACGCTTATTTTAACACGTTTCTTCATATATATTGTACCTTATAAGACTGGAATGCTCCGATGGTTCGGACATGTGGAAAGAATGCCGAACGAACGTCTGGTTAAGAAGATATAAAATGCGAAAATGAAAGGATGTAGGTACCGGGGGAGACCGATACTAACCTACCTAGACCAGATCGGTTATGTACTGAAGGAAGGTGGAGTCAAGAGTCTCCGAAACCAGCGAGCGTGTATGAAGAGAATTATGAATGTTGAGGAAGCGAGTGAAGTATGCAAGGATAGAGTTCTCTGGCACTCTGTTCTCTCTGCCTACCCTGCAAGGGACATGGCGTGATGGTACATACATGTAAGACTGTTCTATAATGTTATGAAAAATGGCTTATAGAAAATAAGAAAAAAAAAATCTTTTTTGTTTATACAATATTGAATAAAGAAAATTATAAATTTAACGTAGGTAAAGACAAAAGCTTAGCTTGCCTGCACACCAGTCGTTGATTTTCAGCCCGTGCCGCGAAACATGACGGATACGTACCTTCTTGAATTTCTGTCTCTCATAGTAACGTTACAGGCTGAAAATCGTTAGTAATTTCTTAAATTAAAATTGCGTGAACGATAAAGATATGATAATACATTAATTTGTATGAATATGACACGAGAACTGAAGATTATACGGCGATCTTTCACAATATTTAATGTTTTACTGTATCCCTGGGTCAAATTAACTAATGTTTACGTGGATAAGATTACAGTTCGCTACACTTTCTTCTCTCGCCAGTACCTTAAAAGAAGAATAAAGATTGCTGATAATATCATGGTCATCATCATCATCACTCAGCCTTTTGTAAACCACTGCTAGACGTAGGCCTCCCTCATATTTCACCACAAAGTGTGGTCTATAACATAATTATAAGATTCTCGTCGAGTCCTACAGTGACTATGATCACTGTAAAGTGTTCGAAACGTCGGGCAATTAAAAATCAAATACAAACGTGATAGAATCCATAAAACTACTTCTATTTCATTCAAATGTGTAATACTCGCGCAAACATTAGAAATCATTATCATTATAAGAACAAGAAATAAATCATACACCAACTCGTTTAAACAGCATAGTAGATTATTACATAGATTCATACATATCATCACGCCATATCCCTTGCAAAGTAGGCAGAGAGATTCATAATTCTCTTCATACACGCTCGCCCGTTTCGGAGACTCTTGACTCCACCTTCCTTCAGTATGTGACCATTTTGGTCTAGGTAGGTTAGTCTCGGTCTCCCTCGGTACCTACATCCTTCCACTTTCGCATTGTGTACCTTTCTTAATTAGACGTTCGTTCGGCATTCTTTCCACATGTCCGAACCATGTAGATTATTCTGATTTGCTCCCACGATGGTACAGATTGGGGTCCAATAATGGTATGTTGAATTTTCGTGTAATTATTGAATTTAGATACAGTCCCTATTTTCTTCCTATCCTGATAATTGAAAAAGAGAAGGAAATTAGAAATGAGAACCTAAACTAACCTGACTGACCAATGTACTGCAGCAGTCAATAGCTCTCGTACTGTGGGGAAGCTTCCAGTTTGAAACCACGAAAATTATACATTAAGCAGCATATTTTTTTTTATTGTTTATTTTGGCAAACGAGTAAGCAGCACACCTGATTATAAGTGCGAACGCCGCCCGTGGACCTTTGCAATACCAAGGCTATATCTAGGCCACTGCCTACCAATACAAACCCTAAACACACCCAGTTGGTCTGCCAGCTATCTCACTCACCGAACGAAGCGCAATAGCACACTGCCATTACTCAGACATCGATCTTCCGCGAGGGTGTTATACTATCCCGGACGGATCGGCCCGTGGCTGTAGACAGAATACTATCAACCGCGTGGTCCTACCACTAAAAATAATACCAATATATAGTAAAATTTGGCACCAATCCCAACTTCTTTTCTGAAATTAATAGAAATTTTTTTTTTTTTTGGTAGTCAGCGTATAGCTGTGTTTATTTTTTTTTTTTTTTTTTTATTATTGCTGAGTACGTGAAGGGTAATTGTCGCTAATCTTCATTTAAGACACTGATATTATGACAGCAAATGCTAGACACAGAAAAGTTACACGATCTGTATGGGGTTTCATGTTCAAGATTGTCTTCTCTTGCATAAATATTATATCCCTTAGTCGACTTTTGCGATACCCACGTCCTAAGATGGGTCCGTCACCACACGGAAATAGTAATAAATATTAAAATATGTGTTTAATAATCATGTAGGTATTACTGTGGTAGCGGCTACGAATACTAACAACCCTTCCTTTGCTCGTGGATGTCGTAAAAGACGACATAATGCTTTATATTGACCTGGATCAACTTCAATTGATACCATTTGGTCTACAATTACATTCTCAAGGTGGGTTGACGTCAGGACGACGGGTGATTATAAAACTATTGCCTTTGATTGCAAAGGCAGTAGTTACATATTAATTTACGGTGCGAAATAACAGGATAATAATGATTAGGTAAAAATTTATTGTGTATAAATGCATTATAATATAATGTTATATAAATGTATTAAAATTTATATTTAATATTATTAAGAAATCGATATAAAATAATGTAATAAACTCAAAAATTGCTTCGCCTTAACATCTTACTAAAGAATGTTATAACCGCACCTTTTAAAAAAATGTATTCATATAACATTGCAGCACATTCTATCCTCATTGTAAATATTTGTTTACATAACCTCCTCATTTGCACCGCGATCTCGGTTAATAGTTGTCGTATGATCTAGTTCAAGACCAGTTTGTACCAAATAATTAAGTTAAATCTGACCGCAGACATTTTATTTAAAATGCTTCTTCACAATGCTTGTATAAGATACTAGCGTGCCACATGCATTTTTTTTTCATTAATAATGCTACGGCAACTTCCTAGGTGGCTTAATACTCTCAAAAATCTATTCAGATTTGTTAATAATGCAAAAATATTCAAATTAAACTTATAGTTTTGAGATCGCCAGATCCAAATAAGCAATCGTGACATAGAATATTTCTGAGAAATGTGAAATTATTTAAATTTATAAGGGCTCGGCACAAATATACTTATTTCTCAAGCGAATTTTGTTTTCCTTTGCCTTAAATCGTTGATTAATATGCAGCTCCTTACCTGGTGCTCAGCGCTACTTGCCGCTTAAGAACAGCAGGCAACATCGGAGACAATGTCTGTATCTACCATAACAGAGTAATGTGCAAGATTTGAAGCAGTGAATGAAGACAAGAAAGCACTGAAGGCTTTATTTATACATACATACATATCATCACGCCATATCCCTTGCAGGGTAGGCAGAGAGAACAGAGTGCCAGAGAACTCTATCTCTGCATACTTCACTCGCTTCCTCAACATTCATAATTCTCTTCATACACGCTCGCCGGTTTCGGAGACTCTTGACTCCACCTTCCTTCAGTACATGACCGATCTGGTCTAGGTAGGTTAGTCTCGGTCTCCCTCGGTACCTACACCTTTATTTATTTAAGGTTTATTTAAGGCTTTTTTGTATAGGCTTACATCTTTTTCGCTAATGTCCATTTTGTCCATTTTAATTGATCGTTTGAAGCAGAGTAAAAATAAAAAATAACGTTTAAGTTTTACGGTCAGTACATTATTTTACATCAGTAATCATAGAACCACTAGGTGAAATTAAAACAGATCTGTAGAGAGCTGTTATTAAAATTTAACCACACGCAAATATGAACAATGTTAAGGTTTCTAGTTCATATCCGCATCACCGTTTATTAGTAGATACTAAACATGACGTTTCATGGAAAGTATTATTACTATATTAACTAGCTGTGTGGTAGCGGCTACGAATACTGCCAACCCTTACTTTGCTCGTGGATGTCGTAAAAGACGACTAAAAGCCTTATAACGACCTGATCCAAGGGACGCTTGGTCCACACCCATCCCTTCAAATCTCCGCATACAATGACGTGTTCACTGATTTTTGCCATATCCAGAACTTCCCTAACATTATCCCAAAACTTCTCTAGGTCTGATGCCACCGAGGATCCTACGGGAGCATATGCTACAACCATGAATACCTTGGTGACACCTAGTTTCATACGGACCCAAAGAAGTCTGGGATCATACATTCCGTAATCCTTCATACCTGAGGCCAAGCGAGAGGACAACAGCACTCCTACCCCCATGCTGGGTCGATCGCTCTGTGGTACACCAGACCACAGAGTCATCCCGCCACCAGGAAGATCGCAGGCGTCGCTGCTCCTTCGCTTGGTCTCTGTTACACAGAGCACGTCTAGCTGTTTGTCCGCCATGATGGTTATCAGCTCGTGCAACTTACCTTCCACACATCCTCTTACATTCCACGTGCCCACCCGGCATTCTGGTCTCCTCGACTCGCCTAACTGGGCAAGGCGTGATGGGTGGCGGCCCCCATCGCCGCATCTGCCGATGTTCGTTCCGACGGGGATGGGTCGGTACGCGTCGTCTCCGGGGGACACCCTAACCCGCACTGACTGATGCCGATTGGTCAATAATTACATTCCCAAGGAGGGTTGACGTCTGGCAAGCGGCCGGTCATAAAATTATTGCCAATAACTTTTACAATATTTACTATGGAAAGAAGAGTGCAAATTGTATCGACCCCAAATAATTGGGATAAGAGTAGGAGAATGATGATGATTAATTACTATTATGACAAAAGATGCTATTTATTCATGGAATGTATATCTGTGTAATAATCCTCTACGCTGACACGCTCCTCTGCATGTGCATCAGGCGACGTAGGTACTTGGTGGACGGACCGGAAATTAGTCTGCCAACTGGACAGGCTGACTACGAGAGAGCGATGCTCCTACATTTTGTTGTCGGGTCGGGTGGCTCTCCATAGAATAACCTACCAGTTGGGCTACTAAAATCAAGGAATCAGTACTGGTTGGTGGTTAGCCCAAATGGCTTTGGGGAGATTATACGTTATGGTAATCGCATACCACCTTCGATCGTATAGAATGGTATGGTCCCAATTTATCCAGACTCAGACTAGATTCAAACTAGCAAGTAACCACCCTATCAAGAAAGGAACATATAATATCAGTGATTTTATGCACTGATATTATATAGGTATATAATATCAGTGCATAAAATCTTATAACCATCATTTTTCTTTAATAAAATAGATTCGTGCCATTTAAAGGCTTGTAAAGTTGAAGAAAAATTACTGTTCCACGTTGTCCATACAACTGCTGATTGCAACGTTCCACTTTTTAATTGTGCCAGATATTTTTATTACACTGTATCTGAAACATCAATTAAAAAAATATATTATTATTCTGAATAGCAAGATATAATATAACAAGCAACATAATTAAATACGCATTCTTGAACAGAAAGTGCTAAACTATCAATTGCGTATATTACGCATAGCCTACGTAACAAGTGAAATAAAACTACGATATTGCATTGTCAGTAGAAAACGGAAATATTATTGAGAAGAAACAGATATATATATTTTTTTATTATTATAAGTATTTTACAGTTGTTTGTCTACAGCCGAACGAACGAACGTCTGGTTAAGAAGATATACAATGCGAAAGGGGAGACCGAGACTAACCTACCTAAACCAGATTGGTCACGTACTGAAGGAAGGTGGCGTCAAGAGTATCTGAAACCGGCGAGCGTGTATGAAGAAAATTATGAATGTTGAGGAAGCGAGTGAGGTATGCAAGGATAGAGTTCTTTGGTACTCTGTTCTCTCTGCCTACCCTGCAAGGGATATGGCGTGATGATATGTATGTATGTGTGGTCTACAGCCATGGGCTGTTTCGTCTGGGATAGTAACACACCCTCGCAGAAGATGGAAGTCTTAGCAATGGCAATGTACTGTTGCGCTTCGTTCTATGAGTTAGAGAACAGGAAGTCCAACTCTTTTCTTTTGTATAACTTAGTTGTTAGACTCAAATGGCTATGACAACTTTACCCGGACTGTGGGTGAGCGCTGAGGGTTCTCAACCCGAGGAAGCCCAACTGTGTGGGTTTGGGTTTATATTGGTAGGCAGTGGCCTAGCTATATCCTTGATATTGTAAAGGTTCATGGCTAGCAGAAACACTTCTCATAAGGTGGGCTACTCGCTCGTTTCCTACTATATGCAATAAAAAAAATAACTGATCATAATTGACATCTCAACTCATATACCTTCCACTACTGAGCTCGAGCCTTTTTTCAATTTAGGACGGAGTTTAAACTAATATACACTTAGTCACTTCAATTTTATTAATTTATTTAGATAACCTAGAAACGTGCTATGTGGTAGCGGCTGGCTGCGAATACTACCAACCCTTACTTTGCTCGTGAATGTCGTAAAAGACAACTAGGAGCTTTATAACGACCTGCGCCAACGCCATGCTTTTTAGTGAATAACTACATTGCCAAGGAGGATTGACGTCTGGCAGGCGGCCGGTCATAAAACTATTGCCAATAAATTTTACAATATGTACTATGATATAAGAGTACTTATTGTATCGACCCCAAGTAATTGGGATAAGAGTAGGAGAACGATGATGTAGATAACCTAGAAATTTACTGTAAGTACAGTATAGTATTAAGTGGCATCCCAGTCGATGAAGTAATTACTAAATGTCATTAGATAAAGTCGTCACAACAAATTTAACACGAAATGACATGTGTTAGGTTTTTTCTTTTACTTCTTTACAGGTCATACACAACCCACTGATTTGAACAACCTATCTACAGAACAGACGGGAAATAAGCCTATCTACAGCACATCTCTTCTCTCTCGTACATCAATCTTTTAAATCCATTAGTCATCTCTTACGAGATACACTTTTTTGAAGGGAAAACTTCTTTAGCAGCGTTGTGCACTTTTTTGGGATGTGTAAAAAAAAAAAACTCGCGTCAGGACACGTGACCTAATCGAATATTCGTAAGACGGAGGGAGAGTGGACCGTAGGAGAGAAAGTTATAATATAATATGTAAAATATAACATATTTAATATATGTATTAATTGTATGGTCACAGAAATACATACTCCTTTTTATTTTTTTGTATTTGTTTTTTTTATTCATAGGTTTAAGTTTTCACTTCTGTTGGCAGTCCTCGTGACTGTTTTGTATTTTTTTAGACTATTCACGCACCTATGTATCTATAAATTAGCTTATAGATGTTCAATGTTGGACATTAGCCTCTTCAAAGGTGAATAATGCCATAATGGCCACGCTTTTCAAAACATTAGTAATCGCACTTCGTGTTTGATAATCCTTATAAAATGCTACTGTGCACTTCCTTTGTTACTCTCTTAGTCGATTTCTACATTTGCCATAGGAAAGTAAGGAGTTTTGACATATTGTATTCTTAATATCCTAGAAGCAGACACAATTATTATATTTAAAAAGAAATTAAAAGGATACTTATTATCAGACTGTCAAAGCTCCCATTTTTTATAGGTATTATATGCTTTTAAGTTAATTAAATAAACTAAGATATGAAAATATTCATATAGTATAGATATCATATTTAGCTCTCCATGTCGTCCACATGTCATATGTATACTTTGTAATTTTAGTTTTAAGTTTCTCATTTAAGTGAACCATGTAAAGTTCTTTGAGAAATAAATATCTTAAACCATAATCCATGACGGATAAATAGCCGAATGACCATAAAATGGTCTAAATTTGATCCTCAATGTAATAAAGGTTGCCTTTTAGGATTAGATGAAGTTACGATTAAGATATGATAAGGCTGAATAGCGAATAATATGACGGGATTTAAATATCAGGAACTTTATTCAGTGGCAGTAATTTGAAAGGTTTATAATAATGAATATGTCCGTAATTAAACATAAAACATATATAGGTAAGTAGTTTTTTTTATAATCTGCAGGAAGTGCGATTGGTAGTACTGATTTGAAAAGTCTATATTTAAAATAAGAATACTTGTAATTAAACATAGAACTTAACATATTAATCGGTCGGTCTGTCTGGGGCAGTACCACATTGGCACACAAAACCGACATCTGAGTATTAGTAATGTGCTGTTGCGCTTCATTTGGTGAGCAAGAGAGACGGCAGCCCTACTTTCCTGAGTGAATTTAAGGTTTTCATGATAGGCAGCGACCTGTCTGTACCAAGTCTGGTAAGAGATATATAGAAAAAAACTCATGTGCGGTAGAAATACTTACTATAATGTGTGCTGCTTGTTCCTTTGGCACCATAACCATTAAAAAAATAGCAGTTATTCTTTTTCTTTTTGTATTAGTAACCAGCTATTTTTCGAACTATTGCTGCCAGTGTCGAGTTGTAAATTTCTTTACCTCTTTTTTACTTAATCTCTTCATATTAATAATTGTCCGTCAGTAAGTCAAATCGTCACTATTAATAGTATTTTGGCCACACTGTTAGTGGCATCTTTTGGGAATTTTGGTGGAAAACGAAAATATTGTAAAGCACTTTTATATCATATTGACAATATTGCAGCAGTTTCTTCGCACCACATTACATAAAATGCCACCAAAATTATCTAATATAACACGATAAAATACTAACATATTGATTATATTAAAGACTTACTATATGACGTCGTCGGATTGCCGCACACATACAGTTTTTATAACTTACAGGAATTTCGTTCAGAAATTATAATTTGACGTCTATATTCAATATGAATATTATGTAAATATTATGTCTAGTGAATACGTCAAATATAACCTACAAAATGCACATAATGGTCGATATACTTAATTATTGTTAGTTATAAATAAATAACGACAGGTAATAAACATTAGGCATTTAATATTTAAATATTTCTAACATTTAATTATATTACTGACATTAAGTAGCTAACGATAAAAATCGGATGACTGATAAGTATTAATTTGATTAATCATTACTGAAGTATTTTAAAGATCTTTATCTTAATGGAATGAAAATATAAAATGTTATGTATTGTGGCAAACGAGCAAGCAGGTACATAAGTGTCACTACTGCCCATGGCCCTTTGCTATGCCAAGGGTATAGCTAAGCCGCTGCCTACCATTACAAACCCCAAACCCACCCAGTTGGGCTTCCGGCTCTCTCAAGATGTTGAAGAACTTGTCGAGCACTGGGCATAAATAATTGGTTGCGTCTTTAGTTAATACAAAAGCTGCCCATACCAACAGTACATAATTTTTATGGGACACGTAAGCATGGTGTTTGCGATATATCTAATACTCGACTGCATAGATGGCGTAGTGGTTAAAATAGCGACCTATCGTGCCAGTGTCATGGGTTCAATTCCCACGCAGGATAATACTTTTTCAGATTCACATACTGTTTTTATTTTAGTCTGGATGTAATTTGAGGCTGTAAATTGCTTGTTTGTAAAGTCTTCCACAATACAAGGAATATTGTCGCAGTGCTGGAAAGTCAGCAGTCGCAGACTAAGAAGTCTTAAAAAAAATCTAAAACCAAACCAAATATCTATATATAAAAAAAAGTGTGTGTGTCAGCTCCGACGCACGACTGCAGTTTACTCCTTAAGTGCGATTATCAAAACAGGTGCAAAAAAAACTCATTTGACTAAAAATAATATATATATTTTTATTTAGATTTATTAAAACTGTTCAGTGAAGTATTATCTCAGGTCAGAAAGTGAAAGGTGCGCAGAATAGGTTGCGCACCAAAAACGTAACGAGGTCATTCGATCACTAGATTTTACTCCTCAAATTTTTCTCATACCGGCCGCTTTATATGAAAATCGATTCTTAAGGAGTAAACTCCAATAACCCAAACCAAATAAGTATAATAAATAATCATAAATCCAAAGATTCTCATTCCTTCGATATGTCTAGTGTCAACTTAGCCTTGCCCCTCAATTCACCGGTTCTTCATAACACTTCATATAGCCGTTACTTGGTGTTGTCATTTCTTTTTTTATTGAATCGTAATAACTGGGTGATACTCTGAGCTGGTTTTGAAAACAAGAAAACAACCACTAGTACGAGTACTTTGATCCAAACTTTATAATGCCAAGAATTATGATCGCCTTTCGGCCTGACTAACACACCGATTATAGTATTTTCACGCCATAGGTTGGTTTATGTCCTAGAGAAGACTTCATTAGTACTGATAGGTAGTTGTTACATTTTTATTTGAAATTTGTATTTTCAAGTTTGTTGCCATATTTGTGCATATAATCTTAACTAATATCATAAATGCGAACGAAAATTTGTTTGTTTGTTTCTTACGCTTTCACACTTAAACCACTACATCGATTTTAAATATTCTTTCACTACTGAATTATTAGCAAAAAAACGAGAACTTTTTTTTTTGGTAGGCGATGGTCTGGACACGCGCTCTCCATTTCATCTGGGGAAACGGAAGAGCGATGCGTGGCTCTATAGGCCTATAACCTATCATATTACCTGCCCATCGCCATTGGGCCAGCCACTAGTACCGCGTCCTTGCCATCCGTGGCCAGCCTGGCGGAAGAATTGAGAATTGCGAGAATATTGAATAAATAAATAAAATTATTGTTGAAATTAATTTAATGTCATCTCGTATCATCTGAGCTCATGTATATGCCACTGTTGGGCTCGAGCCTCCTCCATAATGGGAGGGTAATTGACCTACTATACCACGCTGGTCAAACGTGTTGGTATAGGGTTTTGTTTCGCGTTTTCCTTCTCTCGCGTAGATGTTATATGTGTTTTATATCTCTTAGTCGTCTCGTGCGATCACCCACAGGTAAGATAGGGGGTGGTGAATTGTATTCTTACTCTATCACCCCACGGAATTTAATGTACATACAACCATTTCAGTAACTGTTTCATTTTGTTATACAGCCCAATTAGATATAAAACTTCCCACATTCATCCTTATTATGAAATATTCAATGTCTAAATAAGCGTTGACCATAAAAATTAATTTAAATTACGGTTTTATGTTTCAAATAATTAACATTCCATGTAAGAATAACAGGTCCGATCTAGATACATATTACTTAAACGTTTCAACATCAATAAATCGTTTTGAACTTTCAATCGAATCAATTGCCTTTCACATTTTTTTTCTCCTAAAACTCTTGTTCTTTTTTTGATATACGTCAGAATTTATTTCGTTAACAATCATATCACTTTCTAACGGAACAATCTGATAAACTGTAACACCTGGGAGGAAATATAGAGTATGTTACATTTAACTTTTTTTTTTAGAACGTTTTGTATTTAAAGTAGTTAAGGCTGGCTGGAGATAATTAATACGTTATTTTTTTTTTAAGAATATATGAAAGGTCTGTTTTTTTACCATAGTCAGCGTCGATTGCTATAATATAGTTTAAAATAAAAGTAACTTACATTGGTTGTAGATTTATAATTTTTGATTTGTATTTTTTTTTTCATAGAATGTAATTGGTACTATCAAAATCAGGCGCCTGCAACTGTTTTTGGTAGGCGCCAATAATCATACTTATATTTTATTAGTTGAAAAGGAACTATAACTATTTTAATCTAGTTTTTTTTTACAATTAAGGTGTATCCCAATTACTTGGAGTCGATACAATATGTACTCTTCTTTCATAGTACATATTGTAAAAGTTATTGGCAATATTTTTAGTACCGGCCGCCTGCCTGACGTCAACCCTCCTTGGGAATATAATTGTTGAGCAAACGGCATCAGATGGAATTAGCCTAGGTTATTATAAGGTTCTTAGTCGTGTTTTACGAGCAAAGCAAGGGTTGGTAGTATTCGAAGCCGCTACCACACTGCTATTTTTACAAATTAAAGTATGCGTTAAAGATGTAAAAAAAAGTCTTAGATTTGGCACTTTAGATCAAAATTTCAAATTTATCAGAGAATAATATTCGACATTCTTTGGTCTAAATGATCTTCGCAACCCATATACTTATATCCCATAGATAGACTTACTAACCTCGTACACAATATTTTAAGTTTTCCGTCTCGTGCTTGATTTTATCTGATTCTTTAGTTTGTCGATTCTTACGCTAGGTGCTGAAAAGGGATGAGGAATATCATATTATGATGTCTTAAACGATGTTTATAAATCAACGATTCCAGTACCTACATTCTTTTGTATGTATTACTAATTTAATGTCATTAATTTATTTGGAAACTTGCTGTGTGGTAGCGGCTACGAATACTACCAACCCTTACTTTGCTCGTGGACGTTGTAAAAGACGACTAAGAGCCTTATAACGACCTGGGCCAACTCCAGCTGATACCATTTGGTCAACGATTACATTCCCAAGGACGGTTGACGTCTGGCAGGCGGCCAGTCATAAAACTATTGCCAATAACTTTTACAATATGTACTATGAAAAAAGAGTACATATAGTATAGACCCCAAGTAATTGGGATAAGAGTAGGAGATCGGGGAGATAGGCCTCGTTAGCATTGGGCTGCAACCTATCTAGGAGAAGGAATACTCCGAAATATAACCCGGGGAGATGAGCCTCGTTAGCATTGTGCTGCAACTCATCTAGGAGAAGGAAAACACCGAAATATAACCCGGGGAGATAGGCCTCGTTAGCACTGATCTGCAATCTATCTAGGAGAAGGAAAACTCCGAAATATAACCCCCGATCCAAGGTGTAAACCGACCCGTGCTGAAGGATTCGCGGCCAGAGGGTAAGTTGGTCGAAAACGGAGGGTGCATGTGTTGGTGGTCACAGGGCACAGCAGAAATTCCATCTTACCTCTACACAAGGGCACTGTGGGGGTGGACCGTTTAATACCCTAATACTCGTGGGAATGCTATGAATTATACTAAAAAATTTAAAATTCCAAATGACGGCGATGCGGCTCGCAACCCTTCACGTCTCGTTCCCAATGAGGGCGAAAAGCGGTCTACGGAGTGCCGCTTTGCCACGCTAAATGTAGGAGGAGGAATGAAAGAGAAATTAAATGAGGTATGTCAAATGATGGATGATAAAAATATTGATATTCTCTGTGTGAATGAGACGAAGCGAAAGGGATGTGAGATTACTAGTCATGGACCTTACACGGCGTACTGGTCCGGGGTACCAATGACTAGTAGAGCCTGTCAGGGAGTTGGTCTCCTTCTTTCTCCTCGAATGGCTCAATGTGTGAAAGAGTATGACTGTGTGAATGCTAGATTAGTATGGATAAGGATGAAAGTAGGTCTGACTCGTATTTTTGTTGTGGGAGTATATGCTCCTGTGAACATGGGATTACATAACAATAAATGTGAACAGGATGCAAGAGAGAAATTTTGGGAGGAACTGCGGGATGTTTTGAGGTTATGTAATTTGAATGAAAGGTTGATTTTGTTAGGGGATTTTAATGGATGGGTAGGAGTAAGCAGAGAAGGATTTGAAAAGGTTTTAGGAAGGTTTGGTGATGAAAGCGTGAATGAAAATGGTCGAAGTCTGCTAGAAGTGTGCTTGGAATGGAATCTTTGTGTTACAAACACTATGTTTGAGCACAAAAAGATCCATATGTATACACGTGAAGCAAAGAATGTAAGAAAGAGTATAATTGATTTTGTAATAGTAGATGAAAGGCTCAGAAAGAAAGTACTAGACACTAGGGTATATCGCGGTATTGGTATTCATACAGACCACTTTCTAGTAATGACTAGAATAAGTGGTCTTATGAAAACGTGGCGAAACCGGATACATAACCCGAAAAGTGTGCTAGAAAGAATAAAAGTAGAAAATTTGCAAGATGAGTATATTAGAGATAAATACAAAAGTAAACTAAAGGAAAAGTTTTTTCATGCGGCTGATATTTGTAGTATGGAAGAATTATGGAAGACTTTTAAAAAACAGGTGGTAAATGTTGCTACAGAAATATGTGGTGTGACTAGAAGAATGAAAGTAAACAAGGTGAAGAATATATGGTGGGATAAAGATGTGCAGAGTGTAGTTCGTGAGAAGAAGAAAGCCTGGGTAGATTGGCTTGCTGTCAGAGCCAATGAGAGAATGAAGAAAGCAACGAATGAAGACATAGATATAGCCAAAGAAGAATATAAGAGAAAAAAAAGAGATGTGAAAGAAATTGTTAGAAGAAAGAAAGAAGATCAAGAAGACGAGTACGATAGAAGATTATCGAAGGATTTCCAAACTAACTCGAAGATTTTCTGGAAGTCCATAAGATCGGCTCGAGGCAAAGCGCAAAATACAGAGCTAGTCTCGATCAGCGATAAATATGGAAGGACAGTGTATGGAGAAGAATGTATACTAGAGAGATGGAAGGAATACTTTGAAAGCTTATTTGAAAGAGAAGAGCCACAAAAATTATCATTTGCGAATGAAAGGGATCTCGAAGAAGGAGAATGCATAAGTATGATAGAAATTACAAATGCATTGAAAGGTATGAGAGCGGGTAAGTCTGCAGGATACGACAGGATTACAGTTGAAATGCTGACGGCTGGAGAAGATATCATAGCTAACATCCTATACCAGCTCTTCAATCTTTGCTGGACTAATGGCCGAGTACCTATAGACTGGTGTCAGGCGGTAATTGTACCTCTCTACAAAGGGAAAGGTTCACGGCAAGATTGTAGAAACTACAGGGGCATAAGCCTCCTTAGCATTGTCGGCAAACTGTATGCGAAAGTGTTGATTGAAAGAGTAGTGAAAGTGACCGAAAAGAAAATATGGGATGCACAAGCGGGTTTTCGAAAGAGTATGGGTTGCACGGATCAAGTTTTCTCTTTACGATGCATGGCGCAAAAATTTTTGGCTAAAGGTCAGAAAGTCTTTTGCGCTTTCATTGATTTAGAGAAGGCTTATGACAAAGTGAGGAGGAATGAACTGTGGTCGGTACTATCTATGTATGGGGTAAATGGCCATCTTATTCAGGCGCTGAAATCCATTTATAAGGATTCCAGAGCCTGCGTAAGGATAAACGGGTCCTACACTGAATGGTTTAACATTGATAAAGGTGTCAGACAGGGATGTGTAGCGTCACCGTGGCTGTTTAACCTATTTATGGATAGCTGTTTGCAAGATTTGAAAAATAATGAATGTGGTTTAAGAATGAATGAGTTACTAGTCAAATGTCTTCTTTATGCCGATGATCAGGTTTTACTTGCATCGTCGGCTGAAGACTTACAGGCGATGGTAACTACTATGCATGATGCTTTTGAAAGAAAAGGTATGAAAGTAAATGTAAGTAAGACGAAAGTAATGGTCTTTGAAAAGGATAAATGTATGACGGAATGTAATATTTTTATAAATGGTGAGGGATTGGAACAGGTGAAAGAATTTGTATACTTGGGTGTACTGTTTACTAGTGATGGTAAAAATGATGAAGATGTTGAAAGACGAGTAAATGCTGGTAATAAAGTGAATGGGGCATTGTACGCTTTTATGAAAAGTAGGAATGTATCTAACAAGGCACGCCTAGCTGTACATAAGGGAGTATTAATTCCCACTCTCATGTATGGCAGTGAAAGCTGGATTTGGCAGGGAAGACATGAAAGTAGCATAAATGCTGTAGAGATGAGAGCTCTTCGTAGTATGTGTGGTGTAAGTCTGAAAGATAAAATTAGGAATAGTGTTATAAGAGAGCGCTGCGGTATGAATGAAGAAGTAGTGACAAAGATAAAAAAGGGTATGCTGAGGTGGTTCGGACACGTGGAAAGAATGAGTGAAGAAAGGTTGACTAAACAAGTATACAAAGCGAGTGTGAGTGGGACGATTACAAGGGGAAGACCACGTCGTACTTTCCTGGATCAAATCGAAGATGTGTTAGTGAAAGGTCAGATTAAGAGTACGCGTAATCGTAGAGCATGCATGAAGACTGTGATGAGTGTGAATGAAGCGATGGAGGTATGTCAGGATCGTGGTTTGTGGCAATCCGTAGTCTCTGCCTACCCCTCAGGGAAACAGGCGTGAGGCTATGTATGTATGTATGTAGTAGGAGAATAATAAATAACAATTTATTTGGAAACTTACATCATACCATAGCACTAGTAATAGCTTATATTCATATCAGCTCATATATGTCTCATTGATGGGCCCAAGCCTCCTCCATATTGAGAGGGAAAATTGACGTATTGGATTAGGGTTGGGTTTCAGTTTTTTTTTCTTGCATATTCGTAGATGTTTATATGCATTTTTTTTGTTTTTTATTGCTTATGGTGGCCAACGAGAAAGCAGCACACCTGATGATAAGTGTTACTGCCGCCCTTTAGACCTTTGCTATACCAAGGGTATCGCTAGGCCATTGCTTACCAATACAAATCCCAAACCTACCTAGTTTAGGCTTCCGGCTCTCGCTCACCAAACGAAGCACAATAGCACATTGTCATTGCTTAAACGTTGATCTTCTGCGAGAGTGTGGTACTACTCCGGACGTACCGGCCCGCGGCTGTATACAGAAAACAGTGAACACCCTGATCCTACCACTATTATTTTATCCCTTAGTCGTATCTTACGATCACACACGGGTAAATTAGGGTGGTGAATTTTATTTTTACTCCGTCACCACACGAATGATATAACTTATATTATTTCAGCATTAATAATATCTATAATATATCAATAACAATATTTGTTATCCCAGTAGTTGAGATGACAACGGTGACTACGAAGTGTAAGAGCATTTTACCGATTTGCTAGCGATTTCACATACATTTCTGCACCCTTATGTAATTGTTACGTGTTCCTATAACCTTTCTCAATAAACAGACTTAGGAACAGATTAGTCATACTCATTAAATTTTTTACAGTCCAACCATTCATAGATTAACACTTCTCCCAGGCTGGCTATGGATGTCAAGGAAGCGGTACTAGTGGCCGGCCCAATGGCAATGGGAAGGGAATACGGTAGGTTATGCCCCAGATGGCATGTCTCCAGACCATAGCCTTCCAAATAAAAAAAGTTCATCACGTTCAATCAAGTTTTTATAGTAAAAAAATAAATAAAATAATTTGGAAATACAAAAGTGTGTATAAAAAATATGAGGCGTGCTCATATTTTTTATATTATTTAGTCCATGCCATAAATTAAATTGAAAGAAAAAATACTTTTGAAATTTCATGCCATTCTTGTATAGGCTGTATGGGATTTGTTTCCTTTGCCTGTCTGAATGGACTAACAAAAAAATGTAAACGAACCCGATTTTCATAAGGTATACATACACTAATGACTAGGCAGTTTATTTTTTTATTAATTGCAATTAAACGACAAAGAATTACTAAGCCATTTTCGCAAAGGAAACAGCGCGTTACGATTATGAAGCTTTTAATAAAAGAAAAACTTCGATACATTCATTTTTACGGTCGTGAGAATGCCAGTTCTTTAGAATAACACCCGGACGTCCTCAAATGTATTTTTTAATCAACTTTTTTCTTACTTTAAACAAAATAATTGCTTTAGGTTTGAAAAGTGCTTGATTTTCATATATCGAGAGTAGAGCAAGACCTCAACGCTTCGCTTATGAGGCGTGCAATAGAATATATAAATATACAAAGTTTAATATTTTATGCTACCTACTAATATTACCTAGTAAACACGACATTACACACACTAATTAATAGCATACGGTCTATCGGCCATCGGCGCACGCGCCGCTACGCACGACTTACTACCGGCATGCATGAAGCTTTATTTATCGAACAAAAATGCTATATAAATTAATTAGCCATGGTCATGTTATTAGGTTAAATTAGTACGCCGGGCCGGCTACCGAAGACAAAGATCAGGTACCAGTAGCTCGCACGGCGAAGAGAGGTGTTTGCAGGGTGGGTCTACGGGGTTGCGCGCCGCCTCTTCCGTCACCCCGGACCGATTTGGCGGGGCGCGACCACGTTCATAGTACACCGCAAAAAAAAAGTTTAAATTAGTACGCATAATACTTACCATCCTTCTCCAGTTCATTTGTTTATTGAATAAGTTATATTTCATATAGGTCTCACTGTTGAGCTCGAGCCTACATACATAACCTTACGCCTATTTTAGAGCAGTAGTCAGAGACTACGGATTGCCAAGTGCCACGACCACAGCATGTTTCTATCGCTTCATTCAAACTCATGACAGTCTTCATGCATGCTCTACGATTATACATACTCTCAATATGACTTCTTGCCAACACATCCCCAATTTTGTCCAGATAAGTATGATGACATAAATAATGCACAGGGTTGTCAAGCAATTTCAACCATTTGTCAGCTCAATTGAGATAAAGTGGGAACAAGGCCGTAAGAAAGTTTTAGCAACGGAGTGAGAATAGAAATCTTACCAGTGAGTGACGTAAAAGATGACTTGGGGATAAAATATGCATATAACATCTATGCAAGAGAAAGAATACTGGATATAAAACCTTATACCCATTGGACAGACCAACGTAGCATAATAAGTCAATTACCCTTCTAATATACATGAGCTGATATGGTGATGGCCGACGATGGTGATGAGAAAGTAAAGGATGGTGATGATATTCTTAACATGTCACAACACGGTCAGATCATACTCTAAAACTGTTATTAAAAGTTTCAGTTTGTCCATGGAGACTCAATTACGTATGAATACTTAAATAAAATCTAGTTAGATAAGATAAAATAATATATAGTTATTATATCTATAATATATTGTATAATAAACTACTATTAAAATAGTTCTGTTAACTAAGAATTTGAGCTCATTAGTCACGAGCTAGTGATAAAATGAAACTATTAAACTAGACGATGTAAATTGGTCTCGTTTTCAACTACCTATTAATTTGGATATAATTGAAATCATTGAGTTGCAGTTGCTGTGTGGTAGTAGTTAGGAATACTATCAACCATTACTTGTATGTATCGTAAATGACGGCTAAGATCTTTATAGCGATCTGGGCAATCTTAAATGTATGGTAGATCTCACCAAAATTAAGGTAAGGCGGTGAGACGCTGAATAGCTTCCGAGAAATAAATAGTGCATTATAGAGATCGCTGCCTCTTTACCATCGCTTCGGATAACGGAGCGAGCTAGGGTTGAAAGAAATAACGAAAAAAATTACATAGTGTTTCAATATGTAGTATATTATTTTTACAATGTACCTTGGAACTACATTAAATTCTTCTACCTACGTTCTATTATCGGACTACCTGAAACTACTAAAAAACAGAATTGAATCCCAATGTTGTATATATATATTCCTTTCATTCGAAGTAAATTCTTTCCATTATATTTTATAACGTGCATAGCAAGAAGAAGTTATATTAGCCGTCGTTATTTTTGCAATAAATGTAAAAAAATAATTATAATATTATATACATAAATATGTAGGAAGATAAGAAAACACCAATATTTATAGGAGTAATGAAATACTAAATTAGAAACTATATATTTTACAAATAAAAAAAATGATTTTGTAATTTCAAATACTTCAACGATGGTCAAACGACAAAGCATATGTAACATAAAACTACTTTTATGGATTCTATCAATCAATCAATCAATCAAATATTTATTTGCGTTGAATGTATGTACATTGATAGGGTCTTATAAAAAATAGTTCGTCCAGATACATTCTGCCCATTGAGCATGCAAATATTAAAAAAGTCAATGCTAACAGTTAATAAAAAAAATAATTCATACAATATTTAAATTACACAAAATAAAAAAAAAATATATTTACACAAATGTCATGTTATTTAAGATTAAACAAATGTCACTATTCAATGTTAAAAAAATATCTCATCATACAGTAATTAATTAATATATAATAATAAAAAATGAAATAATTTCAAAATATGTCATCTAAAAATTCTTTTATAGAATAATAGCATTTGCCCAATAAAAATGTCGTAAGATTTTTCTTAAATGCATCAACAGTTTCAGTCTTTATTGCCTCAGGTATTATATTATATATAACAGGTCCCATAAAAATAGACTTTTTTTGAATATTGCGTAGAGAACTGTCTTACCGTGACAATGATCACTGTAAAGTGTTCGAAACGTCAGGAAATTAAAAATCAAATACAAACGCGATAGATGCCGTAAAAGTAGTTTTATTTCAAATGTGTAACAATCGCATAAATATCAGTAATCACTATAAAACATAGATATATATCTCGTTCAATCTTACGATACGATTTTATTTGTTAGTGTTGTGCAAAAACGTGATTTACAACGACTGATAAATCGATTTTAATGACTACACAATTTTCAGATAGAAATAATGTAAAATATTATATTAAAAGAATTGAAAATGATTTATTAAGACTCACGACAAAACAAAAAAAAATACAACAAATAATCATGTAAATAATTATTTGTATTTCATAAATTACATAGTAACAATTATGAGCATTTTTTTTATAATTAGTTGACTTGTTGAAACATCACCCTAAATATCTAATGTGCGGTAATTTTTCAACTAAAACGCATCAATTATGTGTAAATGTTGATATTATCTATGTAACTAAACAATTATGCGTGTACTTAATTACTATATTTGGTGTGGCTTTATTTCTTTTTTTTTTTTTTTTTTGCGAAATTTACATGTATTTCACACTAATCATATTTATGTAGGTTTAACTCGTATCGTTTGGCAATTGTTGGTATATTACATACTTATTAATTTACTGTCTTAATTGCTGTGTGGTTGCGGCTATGAACAATAACCCTTTCTGCTCGTGGATGTTATATAAAAACAACTAAAAGCTTTATATGATATTGCAAATAAAAATGATTTGATTTGATTTGATGTCATTACCAAGGAAGATTGATATCAGGCAGATGGTTGGTCAAAAACACGATTGCTAAAATCTTTATAATACTTACCATTGTCATAAAAATAATTGTTTTTATTTGTTCAAACACGTGTGTACATACAACCGTTTGACCGTTTATATTGACGTAAAAATATGTCACTGAAAAAAATAAAAGGTATACGTTAATTAATCAATAGTAATAATACATAAATGGTTTCATTAATGGAACACTAATAGTTAAAATAAAAGGGGATAAAAGAAATATTGAATTAAATAAATGTTAATTTTCAAATTGTATTATTTACAAACAATATGTCAGATAATATAATATTGTCATATTATATATTACTTACTTTCGGTGTGGTGACCGAGTAAAAATACTATTCACCACCACATATCTTACCCGTGGGTGATCGTACGAGACGACTAAAGGATATAAAACGCATATAACATCTAAAAGGAAAACTTGAAACAAAACCCTATACCAACACGTCTGACCAGCGCGGTATAGTAGGTTAATTTCCCTCCCATTACGGAGGAGACCCGAACCTAGCAGTGGGAAATTTATGGGCTGAGATGAGATGATATATACTTAAAACCTTAAAACTATGTCTAGTAGTTTTATTACCTGTGGCTGATTATATTCACTCCAATCGTTGAGAGTTTTAGCGCGAAAGGAAAAGTGTCATGTGGTGCTCTTGTGTAAAATTCAATATCTTAGTGTTGTAACGTGTTATATTAAGTAATTTTGATAGCATTTTATGCAATTTGATGCGCGCGAAGTACTGAGATGTAGTGAGTATGATATAACAGTGTCTAACATACGTATTTATTTTCTACCGTGGTCATGGCACTGTTGAAGGCGACTATTTGACTTGACTTTAAATGAAGTTAATTTATAAACCAAGGTTTGGCTTAAAGGTCTTAGTAACCAAGCCATAAACTCCAAAAATAAAAAACTGCAGTCGCTTTTTTTTGGCTGACCACCGAAGACAAGGGCCGGGTACCTACCGGCAGCCCACTCGCACGGCGAAAGAGAGATGCATGTACAGTGGCGCTGGGGGTCGCGCGTCGCTTCTTCTGTTGCCTCGGACGGATTTAGCGGGGTGTGACTACTCCATAGCACACTGCCAAAAAAAAATAGTCCTTTTTGGATACAAATTCAGCAATATCGTAAAATAGTACAATTGTAGTAGAATTAAGAAAAGAGTAGGGTAGTTATAATGATATATTGGTCAGAAGTAAGGATTACAAATCGAAGCTATGAACGCTTTTCTTTCTATTTTTTTAAAGCACATATGCATCTCACTTTTAGACAAATTCGCAATGGGAGAATTTATTTGTTATATAATTTTCTCTGTGGTAGTGCAGTAAATACTTTAGCACTTTCTATTCTTTTCTCATTGATATCGAAAAATATGACTATTCCATATAACTCATGCACAATTTTGCGAGATATATAGACCGAACAAAAGAAGAAAAAAGTCTAGCATGTTGGCATAAGTTTCTCTTTTAAGTTTTCTTTTGTTGTAATAGTTGTTATTGGGTCTTTTATCCGTGGCTTAATATAGGTGGAGACTATATGGTATTCTCAGTTCGTTACCATCATCATCCCAGCTCATTTATGTCCTACTACTCAGCTTCAACCTCCTTTACAATAGGACGGAAATTGACCTTATATACCAGACTGATCAGGCAGATTCATATAAGATTTTCTTCCTAGTTTTTTTTCTCTTGTAGTTTTTTTTCTTTTAAGCTTCACAACTGAGGCAACAACTGTTTTACGACACCCACGTACAAGAAAGGAGGTATTTATACTCCTTTACTACACGGAAGAAAGTCGATTGCATTGGTAAAGCTTAGCCCATACCACATATTTTCTATCCATCCATCGATAGCTCTCCCCAGGGAGGAAAAATATAATAACCATGTTGTTTGCCAAGACAGATTATCGAACTTGATGTTACACGATTCCCAGTAAAATGCTACCAATTCTCATACTGATTGAAAATAAGGTTAAGAATAGCTGTTCCAGTGACCCACCCGCACTAGGTCGAGACGTATGTTGTAGGGCGGGTTTACGGGTTCTTGCGCCGCTTCTCGGTCGCCCTGGATGGATTAGCGGGGAGTGAGGTACTGTAGCCAGCCGCCAAAAAAAAAGGGTAGCTAGTAAATTTTTGATGTGAAACATCTATAGGCGAGGGGTAAACTGATTAGACGTGTAAGACGGGCGGCCGTGGCGAGCGACGCATCGACGCGCTACATGATGCAATATATGAACCTACTATACGTAGTAATGTGTGAGACATAGCGAAGCGATGGCATGCGCAAGCCACTATGCGCAATCTCTCTCGCCGCACTGAGCTCGCGTAATAATATAAATTAATTAATAATTAAAATATTATATTACTTTATAATTAAAATATTTTATTTTTCTCTATACTATGATCATTATTTTACATACATACATACATATCATCACGCCATATCCCTTGCAGAGTAGGCAGAGAGAACAGAGTGCCAGAGATCTCTATCTCTGCATTCTTCACTCGCTTCCTCAACATTCATAATTCTCTTCATACACGCTCGCCGGTTTCGAAGACTCTTGACTCCACCTTCCTTCAGTACCTGACCGATCTGGTCTAGGTAGGTTAGTCTCGGTCTCCCTCGGTACCTACATCCTTCCACTTTCGCATTGTATATCTTCTTAACCAGACGTTCGTTCGGCATTCTTTCCACATGTCCGAACCATCGGAGCATTCCCTTTCGCATCTTTACACCAATACTCTCTTTCATACCTACTCGCTCTCTTACGTCGTCGTTACGAATGCGGTCGGTTAGCCTATATATGTATATATCATTATTTTAATTTATTTAAAATATTTTTATAATGATAAAGTTATATATATAAATATTTCTAATTTACAATATTATTGTTAATTATTTATTTATATTATATTATTAAATTACATATTTATATATACATTTTGATTAATTGAATTTATTAAATATTATGTTATAATTGTACATTGCCGAGATTACTTAATATGTAATATGTATATTTTACTCTTTTATACATATGTTAACGGTATATTATGCGTTTTGTTGTAATACTATTATATGTTACTCGTATTTGTCTTGCTCATGATTAATACAACCAGAAATAAATAATATTGAAATAAATTATTATTTTTGTATTAAAATAATGTTTCTATTTATTAATTATCTTAATATTAATCATTTAGATTTGTTTTATCTTAATGATTTCATTTATATTAATTTAAATTTATTAATCTGTTATTTCTCTAATACTTTTGTAATATACTTCAGTCATTATCGACCAATTGTCACAGTAATATCATCAGAGGCAACATCGAATATAACTATTACACAAGTTACTGATGAGAATAATTGAGTTCTCGCGGTTTAATTTTTTTTTATTTTAAATGTAAATAAACCTTCATCATTTTCTGGAGAAAATTCGTAATGTTGTATTTTTTCATCATGCCATATTTAGTTTCTGTCATAATCTGTACTTTTATGGCTATCACTGGTACAAAATAATTTCGATGTTTCACATCTGCCAGCAGTCACGTGACTGCTTATTTTTAAAGATTTTTTGCTAATACAGTAAGTATTAACCTCTTAACGAAATATGTTCAAAAAAAAAAGCTATTGCATATTATAGCTACATAAAAAATGATTCACCTTGCTTTACAAGTTGTAGATCTGATATCTCTTAAGTAATTGTGTGTAATGAAATAAGACAAATGATATGAATTGAATATAACTAAACGCTTATTTGCCTGAAGCTATTATTGATAAATATTATCGCTGACGGCTGTCTTTAATTTAGGTAAATACTATCAGGGTTTGGTGTTATAGTTTTGAGGTAGGTGGTAATTATATTTCAATTCTTTCTATAGCCTATTGACATAGGTCTGAAGTTTGAAGAATTGTAATACCTAGGCTTTTTAAGTATTGGTGACAAGCCCAGGTCAGTTATAAAACTTTTTTAATAACACCATTGTTTTTAACTTGTCTTTTAAATAACGTGATCACTGTCAAACTGAAACCAAGTGCAGGTGGCCTTATTATATTTCTTCTTCACTTTCCACCAGAGACTGCCTACATTTTTTGAAACTTCTTCCTTTTGAGTTTTTTTTGTAAAAAGGAACCTAATTATTTTTTGAGTCACACTTTTTAGTTTTGCGTGTAAGTTTTGAGAGTAATCTTGTGATAAAATAATATAATCTTTAATATACGTATAATAACTTATTTTTTTTTAACAGGACGTAACTTTTCCCTCTCGCACTTGTACAACGATTATCAAACATCACACAAGTTGTAAGCGAGTGAGACAACGCTATACAAAGCCGAAATTAAGCGATTGCCTCTTACTAAAGATCGAAGTGCAATATTTATCGCTAGGTACTGTAGCCGATACATTCAGAAAAAAAATATACACCATTGAAACATTACAACCATTATTATTTAAATTAATTTACTGTTTACTTATAATTTATCATAGCAATTGTGAAATTTATACATTTGTATAACAATTTCAATGTTCATTACGTATTGATCAATCAAAATAATTACATCGCCTTGTTTTATTGATGGTTTGAAAAATATTAATTTTTGAACAAGTGTGTTAATATATTATTTGAGTTATTAAGTATATTATTTATACATGTAATAAGTATTAATCATTAAACTGATGTATTTCTTTGGTGTTAAATAATCTACATAATCCTTATTAATATTATAAATGCGGAAGTAACTCTGTCGGTCTGTCTGTCGCTCTTTCACGCCAAAACTACTGAACCGGTATAAATAAATTTGATACACAGATAGTCTAAAGCCTGATAAAGGACATAGGCTACTCTATAATCAAAAAAGGGTCGTAAAGAGGGATTAAAAGTTGTAAGGAAGTATCATAATTTTTAAAGCCAGAAGCTTGAAACTTATTTTTAGGCTATTGATTAGATAGAAATAAATATGACATTAACATTTTGTAAAAAAAAATACACTTAAGGGGTAAAATAAAAATAGGGAATGCAAAACTTTAGGAAAGTAACCTTGGGGTACTATCCCAGAAACCTCCACGCGGTGTACCCTGGGTGCGGGCGGCGGTCCCCAGTTCTTCTGTTGTACTGTCGTCCGTAGCGAATATCTGCGCGATTTCGCTCCTTACTCTACTACAGTCGTAGTAGAGGTTATAGGATGCGAAATATCGGGACGGGCTCAGTCACTCATTCATTTGAGGGCTGGGCAGGCACTTGCCACCGCCCACACATCGTAAACCTGATTCTTTGCTTGTCTTAGTTTCAGGAGCGAGGGTCTTGGCTTAACCGCCCGGACCGCGAGGAAGACAACCTCTATAAAGAGTTCGAAGTAACATTCGGACTCGGAAATCACCCAGAATCTTAAGTTCTGGCGTGCGGCGAGAAGATGCATGGCAGATGGGTTGTTCTGTCGTTAGCACGCTCCAGCCAGGGCACCGGCTGACCCCCTGGTTGGTAAATGTAGGCTTGCCCGGGTATAGGGATCTCTGCCCGGGTCGACGTAATGTATCTCCCATTCTCGTGGGATTCACAATGGATACGCAAACTTTAAAACATTTAAAAACCGACGGGAATCCTTGTGATTCTCACACCACGGCCTTGTCAAGCCAAAGAAAAACTGACAACGACGCCTCGTCCTCAGGACTTGAGGCGTCCGCCAAGGGCCCGGCACAAATCGTGGAGGCCCAAAAAGTGAAGCGGAAGTCGCCCAGGAAGAGCCGGGGGCAGGCTTCCAGCTACAAGAGGAGGATGGAGGAGCGGCGTGCGCGGAGAGAGGCTGCCGCCGCTGAAAAGGAGGACGGTGGCAGAAATGCTGCAGAGCCGTCTACGGACGAGGGCGGCAGTGACGTCGCAGAGCCGTCCGTGGATGAGGGCAGCAGATCTGCCGCTAAGATGGACGAGGGCGGTATATCCGCAGGGCCGTCCAGAGGAGATAGCGGGTCGGACGCTAAAGCCCACGCTAAGTCGTCGCCGCGTCCTGTGGCGGCGGCTGAGAAGATCAGGGAGGAGGCCCTCCCCTCGCAGGTGCGAAAGCGCCCCCTGAGCAAGGGAGGCAGCTCGGGCGCCGACTCCGAGGGGAGCGGGACCATCATGCCTCCACCGAAGGTGCCGGCTTCTCGCAGGGGGCGAGGGGCCGCAGTAGCAGGAAGAAGGTCGGTGACTCGTCGGCGTGAGGCGGCGCCTGCTGCGAGCGACGGCCCCCTGGACCTGCAGGCTGAAAATGCCCGCCTTAGTGGCGAGGTCTCAGGCCTGCGGGACCTGAACCGCCAGTTGGGGTCCGAGCTGGAGTCGCTGCGTCAGGTAAACCGCATGTTGGCCAAAGACATGGCCGACCTGCGGGCCCAGATGGCGCAGTTTCTACCGCCTGCGCCAAAGCCGTCGGCCAAGGCGCGCAAAACAGCTGCCGCGGTGAAACCCGTCCCTGCGGCAAGGAGGACGCCCCCCGCTGCGGAGGGCACGCCGCCGGCTGAAGCCGTCACGGCCACCGAGCCGATACCTGTCCCGGTAGCGAGGAGGACGACTCGCGCCGCGGCGAAAAAGTCGCCAAGCGTCTCGGAGCGGGCCCCGGTGGAGGCTCAACCGGAGGCGCCGACCCCGCTGCCGACCCCGATGCCAACCCCGCTGCCTGCGGTGGGGGGATTGCCGGATGAGTCCCTGCGCGCGATAATCGACGCAGTGGGCAAAATTTTCGATGCGCGCTTCGCCGTTCTGGAGGCAAAGCTGCCTCCAGAACCACGTGTTCGGCCGCCTCTTGCCGCAGATAAGCGGCCACATACGGCACCAGCCCCCGCCCCGCTGCCTTGTCAGGGTGGCCGCGTGGGGAGCTACGCCGCGGCCGCGGCCGGGCCTAAGCCCAAAGGCCCCGGCCCCGCTCCGAAGGGACCTGCCCTGAGGAGGAAGACGGCGCTGGCTCCTGCTGGACCGCTGAAGCCGCCCGCAACGAAACCGCCGGCGACGACCAGCGAGGCTGCGACAAGGCCTTCCGCGTCTGGCACGACTGCCGTACCCGAAGAGGGTTGGCAGGTGGCCGAGCGCGATAGAAGGAGTCGCGGCCAAAGAAGGAGAGCGGAGGCCAAGCGCGCCGCTGAGGTCTCCGCTCCCAAGGCAGGAGCTGGCGACAAGAAGAAGAGGTCGCGCAAGGGGCTCAAGCCGCCAAAGACAGCCGCAGTGGTGATCACTGTGCTGCCTGAGGCGGCCGAGAAGGGCCGCAGCTACGAGGCCGTCTTGAGGAAGGCCCGGCGGGAGCTAGACGTCTCCGATATTGGAGGCGTCGAAGCCAGGACCCGCAAGGCCCGGACGGGGGCTCGAATCCTCGAGTTCCCAGGGGCCGAGGGCGCCAAGACGGCTGATAGCGTAGCTGAGAAGCTGCGAGGTCTGTTCGCCGAGGAGGGTGGCATCAGGATCGCCAGGCCCGTCAAGTGCCACTCGAAGAGGCGGCGAGCCTGGCCACTCTCGGCACCGAGGAGATGGTCAGGCGAATCGAGGCGCTGGGGCTCAGGGTGGCCCTAAACAAGACGGAGGCCCTACTATTCCATGGGCCCCGTGTGAGGCTGCCTATCGGCGCCTCGTTAGTCGTCAACTCCATCCACATCAGTATCCAGGCCCATATGAGGTACTTGGGTCTGGTGCTCGACGGGCGATGGTGGTTCCGGGAGCATTTTCGCCAAATTGCTCCCCGGCTGGTCGGCGCGGCGTCCGCCCTTTCTCGGCTCATGCCGAATGTGGGCGGACCCAGTTTCGAGGGCCGACGGCTGTATGCGGGGGTGATCCGCTCAATGGCCATGTACGGCGCACCCGTGTGGGCGAGGGCTCTGAACGCCCAGCTCAGGGCGGTGCTGTGGAGGCCACAGCGAGCCATGGCGGTCAGAGCCATTCGCGGGTACCGCACGGTGTCGACAGAGGCGGCGTGCCTATTGGCCGGGACACCCCCGTGGGACCTAGAGGCGGAGATGCTCTCCGACCTCTACCGGCGGGTTACTTCAATGCGCGAAGAGGGTGGCTCCCCATCGTTTAACGAGATAGCCACCTGGCGCGAGGACGCCCGCCGAGAAATCATCGCCCGTTGGGCTACGCGGTTGGAGAGGCCTAGACACGGTGTCATTACCGTTGAGGCCCTCCGGCCCGTACTGATGGAATGGATGGAGCGGCGGCACGGGGTCCTCACCTTCCGACTGGTGCAGGTGTTAACGGGGCACGGGTGTTTCGGGAAATACCTGCACACGGTCGTGCACAGGGAATGGACTCCGGGCTGCCATCATTGCAGTAGTGACGAGGACACGGCGCAACATACGCTCGAGGAATGCTCGGGCTGGGACGGGCAGCGCTGCGACCTCGTCGCTATTATCGGTGCCGACCTGACGCTGCCGGCTGTCGCGAGGGCGATGGTCGACAGCGTCAGGAATTGGGACGCGGTCGCCGCCTTCTGCGAGGCTGTCATCTCGCAGAAGGAGGCGGCGGAACGGGACCGGGAGGATTCCCGTGACCCGGGCCGCCGCCCGCGGCCGGGGCGGCGCAGGCGCGAATACCTGCGCCTGATGCCGCCCTAACCGAGGCTTCGGGTGATCGGACCGGGGAATTGTCCGGTCACCCGACGCGAGGCCACCGCGTGAGGACGACGCCTCGACGGCGAAATCTGTCGGGGCGTCAACAGGAGAGGAGCCCGAGAGGGCATACCGCCGAGCGGGCCACCGAAGACAAAGATCGGGTACCGGTGGCCCGCTCGCATGGCGAAGAAGAGGTGCTTGCAGGGTGGGTCAATGGGGTTGCGCGCCGCCTCTTCCGTCACCCCGGACCGATTTGGCGGGGTGCGACGTCCATGGCCCACCACAAAAAAAAAAAAAAAAAAAAAAAAAAAAAAGGCCCGTCAAGTGCGCCGAATTGCGCATTTCGGGTCTGGACTACTCCGTGACGGTGGAAGACATCCGGGAGGCTATTGCCTCGAAAACGGGGTGTCCCATAGACACCGTCCGGGTCGGTGCCATTCGTCCCGGTCCGGGTGGCGTAGGTGCTGCCTGGGCGCAGTGACCGGTGGAGTCGGTCAGGCAACTGGCTGGCTCAGGCAGGCTCCTCGTGGGCTGGAGCTCGGCGCGGGTAACCGTGCTTGAGCACCGGCCTGCGAGGTGCTATAAGTGCATGGCGGTCGGACACACTCGACCGACGTGCACCAATTGCTTCGACTGCGGCGGATTGTGTTTCCACTGCGGTCAGACCGGGCACGTGGCGGCATCTTGCGCCGCCCCGCCCCACTGCCCCGCGTGTGCGGCGGGCAATAAGCCCGCCAAGCACCGCATGGGTTTTGGGGCGTGCAGACCTCCTGCTTCGGCCCCAAAGGGGCGGGGCGGCCTTTCGACCACGGCCGCTCCCGCTCCTAGCGCGGCCCGATCGCCCACTGGCGAGGCGGAGGTGATGGATACGGCCCACTAATGGCTGCAGAATCCATTCACCTCCTGCAGGCCAACACCAACCACTCCGCCGGAGCGCAGGATCTCCTCCTGCAATCCATGGCGGAGTGGTCGATTGGTGCAGCCGTAGTCGCGGAACCGTACGTCGTGCCTGATCGCCCCAATTGGGTGGTCAGCCGAAACGGAACTGCGGCAATCGTCGTCTCAACGCAGCGGCACTTCCCGTCCTTATCCCTTTTGGATAGGGGCGAAGAATTTGTCGCTGCGGAATGGGGAGGGGTCACACTCTACAGCGTTTACCTCTCCCCTAACAGGAGAATGGACGATTTCAGGGCCTCCCTCACCACCTTGGAGGCTTCGATACGGCGACTGGCACCGGGCCTCGTCCTGGTCCTGGGGGACTTCAACGCCAAATCCACGGCATGGGGGTCCCCTATGACGGACGACCGCGGACGGGCGGTCGTTGAGTGGGCGGCTTCACTGGGCCTCTGTGTTGTTAACAGGGGCTCAGTGAACACGTGTGTGCGGCAGCAGGGCGGGTCGATAGTGGACTTGTCGTTCGCTAGCCCCGCTGTCGCGCCACGGGTGAGGAACTGGAGTGTCCTGGAGGAGGCGGAGACCCTGTCGGACCACCGGTACATCCGGATGGAGGTCTTCCCCCGGGAACCCGGTAGGGGTCACAGGGCGGACGGAGCTCCCGCGTTTCCGCGGTGGGCTGTGGGTCGTCTTGATAGGGACCTACTGGCGGAGGCGGCCATCGTTCACACGTGGCTGTCCTCACCGCCCCCAGCGGACGGAGTGGACGCTGAGGCTGTCCGCATCCGCAGTGCGTTAACGCAGATCTGCGATGCGGCCATGCCCAGGGTGCGGCGTCTACCTCCGAGGCAGGGGGTCTACTGGTGGTCCCCAAGACTGGCGGACCTTCGCGCGGCGTGTATCAGTGCCCGAAGGTCCCACACCCGCAGCCGGCGGCGTCACCGCGACGCTGAGCGGGAGGGCCAGCTGTACGAGGCGTACCGCAGTGCGCGTACTGCCTTTCGGCTGGCCATCCGAGCCGCCAAGAATGCGAGTTGGCAGGAGATGTTGGACGGTCTCGACCGTGACCCCTGGGGTCGCCCGTATCGCGCGTCGCTGAACAAGCTTCGCGCGCAGGGCCCCCCCCTCACCGAGACCCTCCAGCCCGACTTCCTTTGTAGGGTGATCGAGGAGCTATTTCCACGGCAGTCGGGACACACGCCCCCGGTCATGGCTTCGCCAGATCAAGACCGGGAGGCCGACGACGAGAGTGTTCCACCCGTGACGGAGTCGGAAGTGGGGGCTGCAGTGGCGCGGATTCGCTCCGCCACCACGGCCCCCGGCCCGGACGGAATACCAGTCCGGGTGTTGACGTCGCTCCTCGAGCACTTCGAGCCTCGCCTCAGGCAACTGTTCAACGCCTGTCTGACGTCTGGACGGTTCCCTGAGTGCTGGAAGGAGGGGAGGTTGGTTCTCCTGCCAAAGCCGGGACGGCCCCCGGATTTGCCGTCGGCCTACAGGCCCATCGTGCTTCTCGACGATGTGGGTAAGTTGCTGGAGCGTGTCCTCGCTGCCCGCATCGTCCGACACTTGGAGGAGGTGGGGCCCGATCTGTCGGACGCTCAATATGGGTTTAGGAGGGGGCGTTCGACCATCGGGGCCCTGCTACGCCTGAGGCAGACGGCCGTGGAGGCTGTCGCCGGCAAGGGAGTGCTGTTGGCGGTGTCGCTGGACATCGCCAACGCATTCAATAGTCTGCCATTCAGCTGCATCAAGGAGGCGCTCCGGTTCCATGGAGTGCCCCTGTACCTCAGGCGGCTGGTGGCAGACTATTTGGAGGGGCGCAGTATCCTCTGCGCGGGTCCCGCAGGGGACATTGTGCGGACGCCCATGTCGTGCGGTGTTCCACAGGGGTCGGTTCTGGGGCCGACTCTGTGGGACATCGGGTACGACTGGGCATTGAGAGGGAGTCTCCCCCCCGGGCTGAGCTTGGTGTGCTATGCTGACGACACGCTCGTCACAGCCCGGGGCAGGACACTCGAAGAGGCGGCGAGCCTGGCCACTCTCGGCACCGAGGAGATGGTCAGGCGAATCGAGGCGCTGGGGCTCAGGGTGGCCTTAAATAAGACGGAGGCCCTATTATTCCATGGGCCACGCGTAAGGCTGCCAACCGGCGCCTCGTTAGTCGTCAACTCCATCCAGATCAACATCCAGGCCCATATGAAGTACTTGGGTCTGGTGCTCGACGGGCGATGGTGGTTCTGGGAGCATTTCCGACAGATTGCTCCCCGGCTGGTCGGCGCGGCGTCCGCCCTTTCTCGGCTCATGCCGAATGTGCGCGGACCCAGTTTCGAGGGCCGACGGCTGTATGCGGGGGTCATCCGCTCGATGGCCATGTACGGCGCACCCGTGTGGGCGAGGGCTCTGAACGCCCAGCTCAGGGCGGTTCTGTGGAGGCCACAGCGAGCCATGGCGGTCAGAGCCATTCGCGGGTACCGCACGGTGTCGACAGAGGCGGCGTGCCTATTGGCTGGGACACCCCCGTGGGACCTAGAGGCGGAGATGCTCTCCGACCTCTACCGGCGGGTTACCTCAGTGCGCGAGGAGGGTGGCTCCCCATCGTTGAGCGAGATAGCCACCTGGCGCGAGGACGCCCGCCGAGACGTCATCGCCCGTTGGGTTACGCGGCTGGAGAGGCCTAGACACGGTATCGTGACCGTCGAAGCCTTCCGGCCCGTATTGATGAAATGGATGGAGCGGCGGCACGGGGTCCTCACCTTCCGACTGGTGCAGGTGTTGACGGGGCACGGGTGCTTCGGGAAATACCTGCACACGGTCGTGTACAGGGAGTGGACTCCGGGCTGCCATCATTGCAGTAGTGACGAGGACACGGCGCAACATACGCTCGAGGAATGCTCGGGCTGGGACGGGCAGCGCCGCGACCTCGTCGCTATTATCGGTGCCGACCTGGCACTGCCGGCTGTCGCGAGGGCGATGGTCGACAGCGTCAGGAATTGGGACGCAGTCGCCGCCTTCTGCGAGGCTGTCATCTCGCGGAAGGAGGCGGCGGAACGAGTCAGGGAGGACTCCCGCGACCCGGGCCGCCGCCAGCGGCCGGGGCGGCGCAGGCGCGAATACCTGCGCCTGATGCCGCCCTAACCCAGGCCTCGGGTGATCGGACCGGGGAATTGTCCGGTCACCCGACGCGAGGCCACCGCGTGAGGGCGACGCCCCGACGGCGAAATCTGTCGGGGCGTCGACGAGAGGAACCCGCGAGGGTAAACCGCCGAGCGGACCACCGAAGACAAAGATCGGGTACCGGTGGTCCGCTCGCACGGCAAAGAGAGAGGATTTTACGGTGGGTCTATGGGATCACGCGCCGCCTTCTCCGTCACCCCGGACCGATTTGGCGGGGCAAGACGCACCCATAGCCCACCAATAAAAAAAAAAAAAAAAAAAAAACCGGAGGTGTCAAGGGACACCCGGATGGAACGAAGTTCTATTTTAATTATATAATTTTTTTTCTGCCTTAAGCGATTTTTATCGTTATATTTTAGCCAATTTGCAAAATATCTTTATAAATTATAGCCTATGTGTTATTCTGATGTGCAAGCTATATTACTATAAATTTCATCAAAATCCATTCAGTAGTTTTTACGTGAAAGAGCAACAAACATGTTCACATCCATACATTATTACAAACTTTCACGTTTATAATATTAATAATAGGATATACAATTCCACTAGACTACCAAAACTTTTCGGCCCCGAGCTCGAACGCGAGCCGGCCACGCGGCCCGGTCACGGGCGAAAATAATTTCGTTGCGCATTATTTTGATTTTGCTATATCTCTTAAGGTATTGATTTAATTTGCATGGTCTGAAGGAAAAAAAATATCTTCATGAAATGCTCAAGCCAACTAATGTATTTAAAATGATAAGGATTAATACAGTATTTGTGTAAATAGCTTTTCAATTACCGTTTTATAATAGAACATTTTTTAAAGTATTAAAATGGATATAGTATGTTATCCTTAAGAGATAGATATATACCATCGCGGACTTTTTTGTAGGCCTTTTTAAGCTGTATAATACTGTAGTACTTTATTTTGATCTATTTCGTAGGGTTCAGCCAGCGTTTGCAATGTAAGCGCAAAATAATGTGTTTATTTACGACATTACATTAGAAACCTCTAAAATTATCAGTGTTTCTCTAGTACATTATGCATATATTATACATATAAACCTTCCTCTTGAATCACTCTATCTATAAAAAAAATCGTCGCGACACCACACTGTTCAATGCGAAATAGAAATGAAAATATCTGGCTTGCTTTCTATAAGAGAGCCGACGAGCGACGCCGCACAGCTTACAATAGCTTACTATAGCAAAAAGTGTCGTGACAACTTTTCGTAAGAATTTTTTCCGTCTAGCCCCCTTTCACAACGCGCGATAAGGAACTTCGTTCCAAAAAAAACAAAGAAAAGTAACCTTTTACGCGGGCGAAGCCGCGGGCAGAAGCTAGTACGTAAATATTTCGATCAATAGTCGAAAACATTTGTTTAATAACTGTTTTAGAGAAATTGGTTATCATTTCAGTCCATAAAAATCACACTGAGCACTGGCCTTTACAATGAGAGGGAAATTGACCTAATGTACCATCCAGGTCAAATGTTGACATAGGATTTTGTGCTAAGTTTTCCTTCACTTACGTTCTCATTATATTCTATATATCCTTATTGATAGTGGTAGGACCACCTTGTTGAAAATTTTCTGTCGAAACCTGCGGGCCGGACCGTCCGGAGTAGTACCACACTCTCACAGAAAATAGACATATGAGCAGTATCAATGTAATACTATGCTTCGTTCAGTAAGCGAGAGAGCCGGAAGCCCAAGTTTCTGGGTGGGTTGGGATTTTCGTTGGTATATGTACATGGGTGGCAGTAACACTTACCATCAGGTATGCTGCATGATCGTATGCCACCAAAAGTTAAAAAAAAAAATTTTTTTCGCGGACCTCCCACGTACAAAATGGGGGGTTTGCAGAAAAGAGTATGAAAGTAAAATTAATGCGCTCGAAATGCGATCTCTGCAGAAAATCTGTGGCGTTAGGCTGACCGACCGCATTCGTAACGACGACGTAAGAGAGCGAGTAGGTATGAAAGAGAGTATTAGTGTAAAGATGCGAAAGGGAATGCTCCGATGGTTCGGACATGTGGAAAGAATGCCGAACGAACGTCTGGTTAAGAAGATATATAATGCGAAAGTGGAAGGATGTAGGTAGGTACCGGGGGAGACCGAGACTAACCTACCTAGACCAGATCGGTTATGTACTGATGGAAGGTGGAGTCAAGAGTCGCCGAAACCGACGAGCGTGTATGAAGAGAATTATTAATGTTGAGGAAGCGAGTGGAGTATGCAAAGATAGAGTTCTCTGGCACTCTGTTCTCTCTGCCTCCCTGCAAGGGATATGGCGTGATGATATGTACAAAATAGGATTTGGTGATCGACACCGTACGTAAAATTCATAATAAATAACAATATATACACAGATAGACAGTACAATAATATTTGAGCCTCCTAAATTTACACACAAATTATATAAAAAATGACACTACGCACATAATTATACTTTAGAAAAAAAAAAGTAACAAAATTGGATCTTAATTATACCGCAATAGAAAGCTACCCATACAATTAACTCGAGCGAACATCAATTTACTTATTATCAAATAGCGCAAGAGTGTTACAATAATTTGTATCAATATAATTACCCGAATTTTATGACAACGAAACTACAAAGTTATATAAGCTTATGTAATTTAATAAGCTCACAAAATGAACGTGTAAATTCGTATTGCGTTTCGAACGGTGATTGGAAATGAAAATTACTATAGAAGTAATTTCCAAAGAGCTTTTTTTTATTATCGATTTTTTTTTAAATCTATACTTTATTTTGTAATATAATATTCTTATTAAAAAGCAGAAAATAAGAGTAGGTTTTTATTTAATAGAATTACATAACATTCTCAATATAAATACTTTCGTAAATATCTTCCTTATAGATATTTTATAGAGTTGTTGTTTGGTTAAAGTGATTTTTATGGCAGCGAGATGATGAAAAGAGAGTTTATCACATCCATCGTTACAAAATGAAGTACCTAACTAAAACAATCATTTGTAGTTAATAAGCATATATTGTTACATGATAACAAAATAAAAACATAATATTTGAAATATTATGTATTACGGGAAGAGTCCTCCCGTGACGATGATCATTGTAAAGTGTTCGAAACGGCGGGAAATTAAAAATCAAATACAAATGCGATAGAATCTGTAAAAGTAGTTTTATTTCAAATAATCGCGTAAACATCAGAAACAAAAAACATAATATATTACAATATCTTCCTTGCCCGTAGGTGTTATATTATCAGGCCACCGAAGACAAAGATCGGGTACCGGTAGCCCGCTCGCACGGCGATGAGAGGTGCTTGCAGGGTGGGTCTATGGGGTTGCGCGCCGCCTCTTCCGTCACCCCGGATCGATTTGGCGGGGCGCAACGCATCCATAGACCACTGTAAAAAAAAAAATGTGTTATATTATTATCCTGAGAGGAGTCCGAGAGTGTAAGCCGCGGGGCGGGCCACCGAAGACAAAGATCCGGTCGCACGTCGAAGAGAGGAGTTTGCATGGTGGGTCTATGGGGTCGCGCGCCGCCTTCTCCTTCACCCCGGACTGTTTTGGCGGGGTGAGACGCATACATAGTTCACCGCACAAAAAAAAGGTGTTATATTATTATAACAATTATTAAAATTCTAGAAATGTAATGTGGCAATTGTTTCCGTGTGTTGACAGATTAAGAATACAATTTACCACTCCTTATCTAGCTCGTGGGTGATCTTAAAAGACGACTAAGGGATAATATGCGTATAAAATCTATGCAAGAGAAAGAAAACTCGAAATAAAACCCTATACCAACACGTCTAACCAGCGTGGTGTAGTAGTTAATATAGGTAATATGCCCTATTAGTATGGAGGAGGCTCGAGTCCAGTAGTAGGACATATATGAGCTGAGGAGATGATGATGATTATTGTTATTATTATACCATAAAATTAAAACCTTGGTCCAAACCTCTTCAAAAATTCTATATTAAAAAGTTACATATTCACCAATAGTTGACTGGAATAGTGAAGTTAGTATGTTTCTTTTTATATATTATATACGCGTAGGTCTATGCATAATGAGTTCTATAGTTGATAAATAGTAGATTATATAGTTTAAATATAGTATATGAATGGTTGTTCATACGTATAATATAAGGATTGCTGTGTGATGACGGTTAAGAATACTACCAACCCTTACTTTGTACATGGCTATCGTAAAAGATTTATACCGACTTAAGACAACTCCACCTGATACAGCCTTCTCTACAATTACATTCCTCATAATCATAAAACTGTTACTAATAACTTTTGCAGTATGTACAATGCGATAAGATTACATATTGTATCGACCCTAAGTAAATGAGATAAGAGCAGAATAACATACATATCATGGCCATAGTTAGAGATAATACTATTCTAAAGCAATCATCCTTTTACTCGCTTTATATACCCGTCAATACGAGACATGAATAAACCTATTTGCTGATTTCAAACCAGATTTCGAGATCTCTTCCGCCATACAATTTTATTAGCCCTATCAAGTATTCTATTACCTTTGTGATTACAAATATTGTTACTGTATACTATAAAATTTATTTTAACTTAACTATGTGATTATCATTTTAATTAATTTCCCTATGTGTACAACAAAGAATACAATGTCGCCCTCATGCCTTACTTTTCCAGGTGAGCTGATAAAATTGTTTAAAATAAAGAGCCGGGTACGTGTACGGCGACGGGACGTATCGTAAACATCGAAGACTGCGCCATTAAAAAAAACAGCTATTTTCTTTTACTGGGTAACACATATCACCATCTGTGTTCACCAAATTTCTTGCTGCACCTGCCAATATCTGCTTAAGGCATTATATCTCTTTGGCGGCAGAGCTTTAATAATGGGGGGACGTCACTCAAGGAGAGGGTACCCCTCAGGGGGTATCCCGTTGGGCCGGCCACTGACGACAAGTTCACGCTGGCCGGTCCAACGACGAAGGCGAGGTTCACGGGTGGGTTACGGTCGTGCGTGCTTACGCCCCTCTGTCGCCCCGGACGGAGTGGTGCGAGGAGTGCGCTGACCGTAGCCCACCTCAAAGAAGAAAAAAGGACTTTTAATAATAGTGAGTCTCGATATAGGTTGTTAAATTGAAAGATATCATATTAAAAACAAATATAAAGAAATATATATGACGTATATATCTTTCTAATTGTAAATAATTTCCTAATAAATTACAGATATAATTCAATTTAAACATTAATAATTTTATTTTAATTTGTGAAAGTCATAGGGAGATAATTCAAGATCAGTTTGACGAAACTTAAGAGATTATTTTTAGAGTAATGAAATTAAGAAATCTATTCTAACGATCTGCTTTTCTGTCTGGACTGATTAAATTTAATAGTTTATGGGGTATATTCATGCCACTATTTATACTAGGTGGTATATGGTTCAATTTAGTATATTCAAGAAACTCTAAATTTGCTAGACACTCATCTCTCTATATTTTTTAAGCAATAGAAAAAATTAAACAACCAGCTACAAAAATATAGTGTTTTTTTTTTATATTAATAAAATATAATCATTTTACTATTAGAGCTCATTTCTGATGAAAATAAGCATTCTTACTCAATCTTAATATAAATTTCAACATTCCATTGTTAGGTACGAGCTTCTTCCATAATGAAAGAAGAATGGTTTTATAGAACTACGTTGGCTAGGTCATGGTAAAAATAATTATATTTTTTATTTAAATACTGATGACTGCACAGATGGTGTAGTGGTTAAGATGCCGACATCCAGGAGCCACCGAAGACAAAGATCGGGTACCGGTGGCCCGCTCGCACGGCGGAGAGAGGAGTTTGCATGGTGGGTCTATGAGGTCACGCGCCGCGATCGATTTGGCGGGGCGAGACGCATCCATAATCCACCGCAAAAAAAGGTGGGAAAAAAAGGTGGGTCTATGGGTTTGCGGCACCGCCTCTTGCGTCTCCGCGGGCCGATTTGGCAGGGTGCGACTACATCCATAGTCCACCGCAAGAAAAAAAAAGTCCAGTGCCGTGAGTAGAGAATTCCCACCCAGAAAAATACTTTGTGTAATTGACAAAGTATTATTCTGAGTCTGGGTGTAATTTGTCCAAATTAAATGTATGTTCGTAAAATCGCCTGCAATACAAGAATTATTTTCTTAGCGCAGAGTTGGTGTCTTATAAAAAAACAATTTATACGACACTTAAGGATGCTCGTGAATTGTTTACGTTTGTTTCTTACACATTATATTCTTAATCATTAGGCAGCAAATTAAATATTATATATTTAAACCAAAACAAAATAAATAGTTCTCCAAGGTACAGTAGAATCATTATTTAATTTAAGGTTAGATACATTGTAGGAAATGTAGTAATAATAATTTCCCTATGATTTCCTAAATATAATAATTACAATATTGACATTCACCCCTTTAATAAATTATAACTAGTATAAGCGGATGAATAAAAAAAAACACGTAATAGAAAATGTTGCAAGCTTTAATATATATGCTTAATTGAAATGTATTATTTTGTACGGAATTTATATTTAAAGAATAACCGTTCCCACGGCTTTGGTAGTATCACCATCATCTCAGCTCATGCCTCCTCCAAAATGGGAGGAAAATTGACCAACTATACCACGCTGGTCAGACGTGTTGGTATAGGGTTTTGTTACGTGTTTTCCTTCTCTCGCATAGATGTTATATGCATTTTATATCCCTTAGTCGTCTCTTACTATCACCCACGGGAAAGACAGGGGGTGGTGAATTGTATTCTTACTCCGTCATCACATGGAATATTTACTATATTACTCTTTACTTTGGTAGTATAGTACAACTAATTTTATGACGATATTCATCACTCTCTATCTTACCTGTGGGTGATCGTACGAAACGACTAAGGGATATAAAACGCATATGACATCTATGTGAGAGAAGGAAAACGCGAAGCAAAATCCTATACCAACACGTCTGACTAGTGTGATATAGTTGATGAATTTCCCTCCCATTATGGAGGAAGCTCGAGATCAACAGTGGGAAATATATGAGCTAAGATGATGATGATGATGAATTTAACGTGGGAATCGAAAATCTCGCTATGATGCATAATCACCAAGTGGGCAGAAACCTTTTTCGGAGAAACTCATACTTGTAGCACCAGTTGTGGTCTGTAACCAGCTTATCAAGGCCCTTTATAGCTATCAGCTTACCAGTCTTTAATAAGCCTATCGATTGTGGCATTATACTTCTTTATAATGGAGTGTAATGGCGGATACGTGTCGTATATATGCCTAAAAGTTTTAACATCGATCAGGGCCACTCTATCTGATGCTGTCTGGTCAACAATTACATTCGCCAGGAGATGTGTCTGGGAAGCGACCGGTCATAAAACTATTGCTAAAACTTTTTCAATGTGTATTTGAAACAAGAATACGTATTGTAGACCTCAAGTAATTGGGATGAGAGCAAGAGATGATGATAATTCTTTAATGATATATGACTTTGATATATGTCCGACAGTATATATTAATAAAAGTTAATAATACGTTCTTATAATAAATACACTTTACGATTGTCTATAGAACATGGCACCCATTTAGATCTCAAATGTTTTGTCTATGAAATCAACAACAAGAGAATAATTATTATAACAATGAATTTGGCGCCAATTTTCACATTTATGTTTTTATGAGATACTACCTAATAAACACATTATCAATGTTTCAACGCCATTTTTATAGATCTGCAAACACTTACGCTAGTGACCAGCAATGGCTCGGCGTTTTTTTTGGCGACTGGCTATGTTGTGGTTCCCCGTTAATTCATCCGGGGCGACAGAAAGAATGGCGCACAACCCTGTTCTTCTTTTTTTTTGTTTGTGTTTAGTTGTTAGCCGCAGATGACTTTACCAACTTATGGGTGAGCGCTGAGGGCTCTCAACCCAAGATGCACAACCCCATAGACCCGTCCTATATGTACCTCTTTGCCGTGCTAGCGGTCTACCGGCACCCGGTCTTTATCTCGTCGTAGGGGCATCGTCCTCAACATGGCTCAGCTACTGTCACGTTTTGTATCCTTTTTAGATACAATTATACTACATAACATTCGAATAATAATTATTAAGATTAATTTAATTAAACTAATAAAAAGTCTTAGAAATTTTAGAACTATAATGTATATTATAATTTTGAATTAGATGTTTTACAGTAGTTTTTTTTTTTAATATTTAAGACCAGTGTTGTAAAAGCATTCAATTAAATCTTATTTACGCTTGCTACAGATTTGATGGAGACACAAATCATGCCTTACATGGACTATGGGTCTTGCAATGGGTTGACAAATGTGTAATGGGATCATTAAAAGCCATACAGTTGTGGAACACATAATAAATTCAGTTACTTGTATCTTTAATGGGAGCTATGGAATTTAATTATTTATTAACTAATGAAAACCAAATGGTTATGGCGTCACATTTATAAATGCACATATGTAAAGGTATCTTATATGAAATTCAAATAATATTTTTTTATAACCAGATATTATATTTAAACCATGGCTTAAGTAATAGTCATAAAACCCAACTGAACAATTACTTGGGGACTTGTAAAATCTACTACGACTACCAACCCAGTCGGGTTGGCAGTCGTAGTAAGTATGCCTAGATTTGAGAATTTAATCATATTCACATATAAAGAACAGATTGAATGTAATAAAGAAAACTCGTTTTATACTTTTTTTCTGTGGATTTTTTTAATAATTCACGTTATAAAAACGTTCATGAGAATATGAAAAATGGTTTAAAAAAGTTTATTCCAATTGGTTAAGATATTTTCAACGCGTTTGCACTTAGCAAGATACATTTTAAATTAATGATTTACAACTAAAACGATCTTCAAAATTATTTAAATGATGGGCAGTTATGCCTGAGTGTTAAAGGCTACCTACGAAACTCCAATTACAATATTTATATATTTCTTTGTACTAATTTTTAATAAATTTATATTATTTGGTGAAGATTATAACGTAATAATATATACGTATAAATACGATAACGTAATAATAACGGTGGTCGGTCGCCCACCCGATGGTCTACCCTCGTGGGTATCCTTTGGAGTCGACGCCTTGTCATCTCAACCAATAAGACTTGATGACAGGGTGTCGCTCTCACGCGGTGGTGTCACTCCAGGCAACCGGACTCCTCGGTCCGGTGACCCGATGCATCAGCCAGGGCGGCTCGTGCCTGCGCCGCCCTAGGTGCCGGTAGCGGCCCGAGTCTCCGAGGAGGATGTACTACCGGACTCGTTCCGCCGCCGCCGCCTCATAACGCGTGTGCCTAAAGTATTATCTAAGTTAAATTCTCGGTTATGGGAAATAATGCAATTTTGTAAGTTACGTGGCAAAAACTTTGTATCTTTACAAAATAAATTTACAAACGGATTATTGTATATTCAGATATATAAGTTCCGTTACTGTATACTTATGTTAGAATTAATTAAGAAATCTCTGTAATAACGACAACTTGTTGGTCGAGAGATACCTAAATCTACCTGTGGCCACGAACGCTGTGAAATTCGAATTGTTGGGAAATTAAAAATCAAATCATCATCACCATCACAGCCCATAAATTTCCCACTATTGGGCTCGGAGCTCCTCCATAATGGGAGGGAAATTAACCTATTATATCGCGCTGATTAGACGTCTTGGTATAGGGTTTTGTTTCGAGTTTTCCTTCTCTCGCATAGATTTTATATGCGTTTTATATCCCTTAGTCGTCTCTTACGATCACCCACGGGTAAGATATGGGGTGGTGAGTAGTATTCTTACTCCGTCACCACACGGAAAAAAAAATCAAATACAAATGCGATACAACCCGTAAAAATAGTTTTATTTCAAATATATTAAGAAGTTTTAACATCAAACTGGAATAAACATTCATAAATTCTCACCAAGTTACCCAGTAAACTATTAGTTGTATAGAATGAACTAAGTTAACTAAGTTTAGGATGAATCAAGTTAAGTGAAGTAATGATAACTGAACTTATAATACGAAATATTTTACGATTCAAATTGTGGTTGTATAAATATCTATTGACCTAATTGTATAGCAATACTACGGGACATAATTCCATTCCTTATATTACCAAGGCAGTGTTTTGTTCTAAACGAAGGACTATGAATAGGCTTGCAGTAAATGATTTATTTATTTAGAAAGGTATTGAAATGAAAGGACAACTAATACATTACAAGATTGTACATTCTATATAGTTACATTGTTGAATGGGACAGTGGTATACCGGTAACGTAAATTTTGCAACAACTATGCCAAAGTCTTGTATAAGACACTATAGTTTTCTATATACATAACTGCTTTACTTGACTAAAATAATACATGTAATAAAACCTTCTGCTTCTTCTTTTTATGTATTCGCAATCAGCTACTTATACGAGCCATTGTTGCTAGTGTCGAGTTATAATTATCTTCACGTTATTAGCCTCTTCAGGTTAGTAATTATCCGTCAGTAAGTCAAATTGTCGCCAATATCAGTGCTATGGCACATTCTTAATGGTTTCTTGTGGGAATTTTGATGGAAAATACAAACGTTGTAAAGCACATTTATATGATATTCACTACATCCCAGTAGTTCCACCGCATCACATTATATAAAATTCCATCAAAATTATCTAATATAACACGTTAAAACACTAAGATATCGAATATAATACAAGAGCACCACATGACGTTTTAGATTCCCGCCAAAAGTCTTAGTAAAACCTTCAGTACTACTAGTAGTGACGGCTAGCAACAGAATGAATGTAATCTATTACACATTACGTATGTTCAATCATCATTATCTACGTCCACGGTTAGAGTTAGGAGTTAAGTTAGTTCCCGATGGAAGATATGCCATAATTGTGGAAATGTTTATAGATTGATGATTGCAGTTTAGCTTTGTAAGTTCTCGAGGCGATTATTTAGCCAATTTTTCCGACTCTGCGAGAAAGCAAGAGACGGTGTCACATTATATTCTTACGCACATGGAATTCTATGATTATTATTCCTTAGGGAGAACTGTGTGCAAATTAGACGTCGATTGGCTGATTAATGGAAGAATGGTTGCAAATTATTTTCATTATTTGTATGTTTGTTAGATCCCTCGTTGTTTTATTACATCGAATTTATTCTTAGTATGGAGAATGTTTGCTTAAAAAGTGTTATATTTAATTTATATTCTTCACGATCTAATCTTATTTTGCCTCACAGATTATTTATATGAACGAGTTCACAAAATATTTATGCTTGCCTTATAAAGCAGTAATATAAACATACTTTATGCTCATTAACCGAAAGTGATCGCTGTATATTAGAACCGGGGCGTAGTCAGCTTGTCACAGACCTTGGCTAACTGTGGCAGTGTCAATGAGGCATTTAGGTAGGTATGTTGTAATAATGACCAGTTTACCCGCGTTGTACACGATTAAGACTGGTTTCATTGCAAGCGAGTTTATCTAGAGGAAAGTAAGATTGTCAATCATATTGTGAAAATTATATAAATGACAGAACTACATAGATTGCGAATAGCAAAAGTACCATATTACTATAGCGCTGGCCAGAAATATGGTAAATAGGTAGATATGTAATTATTTGTGTGTTCTTTTTTGTTAGGTTGTGGTCAGACTGCATCCCGCCCAAATCGTTCAGGACCCTCGAAGAGCAGTGAGTAGCTCCATAGTAGGTTATGCATTGGTTAATTGTATTCTTACCCACTAATCATTCAGCATTTCAGCTCATATAGGTACGTCCCACTACCAGACTCGAGCCTCCTCCGTAATAGGAGGAAAAATAACCTACCATACCGCGCTGGTTAGACGTTAAGATAAATGGGTTTGTTTCGAATTTACCTTCTCTTGCATCAAAATCTATATGTTATATGCATTTTATATCCCTTAGTCACACGCATAATCTTTACATCAAACTGAATCTACTATTAAATATCAATAATCAATTAAATAACATTTACGACATCCATTCATAAATATTTCATACGCTCGCAATGAGGCCACACCTTCAAATATTACTAAATTCTACTACATGTTACATTTCCCACGCACAACGTAGACACCGACGTACTCATATTACTTATAATGACTCTGACGTATACAATTTTCACTTCGATTGATGTCTCAATAATTAATTGCAAAGTTTCTTACTAGAGGCATAGAACAAAATAGTTTTAATTATAGAAACATGAATGGGCGTGTATCGTGGGTTTTTAATAATCGTTTGATGTATGGTAATGAATTTGTGAACGGATGTTGTATACTTTAATGGAAATACGCATAGCTGTTATAGTAAAAACCTTGAAATGAAATGAAATTAAATAGTATTTTATTAATGATTTATTTGTATATTTCACTTAAATTGTATGACGTTGCTTTTATTTTTTTTTTATTAAGCTGTCGTTTACTTTTTAAATCTGGCCTTGAATAAATATGTAGTTAAGTATTAATAATATTGACAATAAATTTTGATTGTACAAATGGCTTAGATATCGATCTATGGTATTAGTATGTGAGTTCGATTCCTACGTAAGACAATATTTTGTGCGATCTACAAGTTATTGTTATAAATGTGGGTGTAATTTGTGTCCCTTAATTGTGTACTTGCCTCATTATAACGACTGGATATTTTTTTTGTGCAAGTGTAGTAAAAAAAAAAACTCATTTTGTTTTCATATATTTGTTTTTATTTTTCATATTTCGGAATTTTTGTGTTCATTACGTCAGAAGTATTAGTATAATATATTAGTATACTTCAATTAAAAATAAATATACAATCAGTGATTAGTTCATAGATAGAAAAGGAACAAGAAAACATTCTTATCGCTCAGTTATACTAAAATGACCGTTTTAAAACCACATATAACTATTAGGTAAGTAATATAATAAAACCAGTAATAACTATTCTCGCATCTTCACCAATTTTGATTATTATTTAAGCACATCATCATCATCTTACTGGTGGGCTCAAGCCTACTCCACCATAGGGAGGACATTGACCTATAGTAGGTCTACCATCGTAGTACCTGATCAGCGTGATTATAGCAATCATCATCAATCATCAATCATCCATATTCTATCCCTTTGTCGTCTTTTACAACATCCACCAGCAAATAAGAGATGGAGAAAATTGTATTCTTATTCCGTCGCCGCTCGGGGATATTTGAGTACACATTTCTTTTTGTTACATTTATGTTACTCTCATTTTAAAACAATATCACCGTTTTTATTTCAATAAAAATGAAAAAAAATTGAATGAAAATTTAATACGAATTCGTTATTTCAATAGTTGTTTGGACAACGGCTGTTAGTAACTTGATAACTATATCTTGCAGTTTCTTATTTTGTCTGATTTGCTATCATTTATGATAGAATACTATACTTATAGAAGTAATACTATACCAGATAAGATTGAGTGGAATTGATAATTGTATTTTAATACAATTGTCACTACCTATCGGCTATACTCTGAACAGGTGAGTGGGTCGTAACTTACATGATATTTTTTTTTTTGAGAAGAGTGTCTTCACTAATAACAATGAATAAACACAAATCATACCTAGATTCACGACAATTATAGTATTGTAAAAATAATTATCCTTTTTTTTTTTTTTTGGGGGTGGGCTGCGGTCGGCGCACTCCTCGCACCACTCCATCCGGGTTGACAGAGGGGCGTAAGCGCGCACACCCGTAACCCACCCGTGACGTCGCCTTCGTCGTTGGGCCGACCACCGGAGCAGAGTGACTTGACGTCAGTGGTCGGCCCGACGGAATACCCCTGAGAAGTACCCTCTCCTCGACCGACATCCCCCCCTCGGGTAGGATGTCAGTCTTTAGTCACACGGTCGGCCTCTCGGCGGGTGACGGACTAATTCCCCGATCCAGTCACCCGCGGCCTTGGCTAGGGCGGCATCAGGCGCAAAAAAAAAAAAAAGATTATCCTGCAAATAGATCTAATCTTGTAAAGCATAGCGTGTTTTGATTGCGGTTTCGTTTTGAGATATAGTTTGAATATGCTTGCTAAAAGTTCTCTGCTTGCGGTAGTTACTCGGAGTTAGAGTAGTTGAAAGGAATTATAGACGGCTGTACTAGTCGTTTGTGGCAGCTCGCTCAGTCATAATCTTTTACCACATTTTTATTTAAACAAATAAGACGTTGCTGAGTTTCTTGCTGGCTCTTCATCTTTGCGCTCTAGTACTGATTCAGTCCAGTATGGTCGGTAAATTATTGAAATAATTTGAAACATAAAGGAAAATTGACAATATGTCAACACTTTTGATTATTGGAATAATTTTAAACAAAAGTTAAAATTGACAATATGACACATGTAACATTGACAATACGTCAATGCATTAGCATTTTTTTTTTTTGTTTTGCTACAGTTTGCGGTGCTGCCAAGCCCTGCTAATTCATCCGGGGCAACTGGAGAAGCGGCGTACGACGCCTTAGACCCGCCCTAGAATGTACCTCTTGACAATGTACGGGTGGGTCACCGTAACCCGTTTTTTTACATAACTGCTATTACTAATTTGGATTTGACTAACTACGATACTCGCTATTAGGTTTCTCGAATAATCCTCTATATATGCAGTCTTATTGCTATTACTTCGGAGTCGTAAAATAATAATTAACATATGCATTATACCTTATTTATCCCTACGGGTGAAAAGGTTGTTATTACGAAAAAAAGGTAACCACGAGGCCAAGAACTATATTTTAATTAAAGCATTAATAATTGATGCCCTGAGGCTACTGATTGTATTTAATAAGCGACATTTACGTAAGCACATTCTAATCAGTATTAGACACCATTGAATTATGTCGAACAAATTATATAGTCAAATATATAATATTAATATTTACACCATACTCTTTTTAAGTATTAAAATATGTTGTAATTGATAATTATGAATGTACTTATAAATATCTATAATATATTGGTGAATGATTTATTTTTATTCTATATTTATGACTGATTGAAGTTTGCTTAACACTTATTTTGACCTTAATTTGTGACAGTGTAAATATTAACACAGCATATTTTTTTTATATGTATATAACACATATACATACATACATACATATCATCACGCCATATCCCTTGTAGGGTAGGCAGAGAGAACAGAGTGCCAGATAACTCTATCTTTACATACTTCACTCGCTTCCTCAACATTCATAATTCTCTTCATACACGCTCGCCGGTTTCGTAGACTCTTGACTCCACCTTCCTTCAGTACATGACCGATCTGGTCTAGGTAGGTTAGTCTCGGTCTCCCCCGGTACCTACATCCTTCCACTTTCGCATTGTATATCTTCTTAACCAGACGTTCGTTCGGCATTCTTTCCACATGTCCGAACCATCGGAGCATTTCCTTTCGCATCTTTACACCAATACTCTCTTTCATACCTACTCGCTCTCTTACGTCGTCGTTACGAATGCGGTCGGACAGCCTAACTCCACAGATTTATCGTAGAGATTGCATTTCGACCGCATTAATTTTACTTTCATACTCTTTTCTGCATACCCAACTCTCGCTTCCATACAGTAATAGTATATAATATTTGTACGTATGTATGTAACTAAACATCTCCTAAATGGCTGGAGCGATTTTGATGAAATATTTCAAATGGAGTCAAGAATTATTTAGATTAAAAATTGGATTCAGTAGGCGGGGCTTTTTTGGGTAGGCTATGGACATGCGTCGCCCGCTCCGTCCGGGGCGACGAAGACGACGACGAGGCTGTGATCAATTTTAAGGAATTTTATTTATGTTTTCTTTGGTATTATAAAACAGCGTGGCGTTGTTATAAAAAACTTGTACGTGAAGTAACGGACCTCCACTGTGGAAAAGGGTCGAATACTATAGCGTGAATAATGACCTAAGAAGTAGAAATATAAAAGAAAAAGAAATACGAGTATTGTTTTAATTCTCATACAGTAAGGGTTTATCCGTGTGGTGACGGAGTAAGAATACAAATCACCACACCCTATCTTACCCGTGGGTAATCGTACGAGACGACTAAGGGATACAAAAGACATATAACATCTATTGCAAGAGAAGGAAAACTCGAAATAAAACCGTATACCAACACATTTGACCAGCATGGTATAGTAGGTCAATTTCCCTCCCATTATGGAGGAGGCTCGAGCCCAACAGTGGGACGTATGTGGGCTGAAAAGATGATGACGATGATGAAGGGTTCCCTTGACCTAACTACAAATATTGTACAGTAATTAAAGTACCGGGGTCAAAGGACGGTGTAAATCTACGAGTATGTGTATTAATCGTGTCTTTGTAAAGTCCCTAGGGACATAATGATTTATTCCTTGGCAAAGAGTGTTGTATTTTAGATAGAAAAACTTATTTCAACCGTTGTTGAAATACTGCTAATATCGAAATATAAAAATTGGTAACAGTATTTCGTATATATTCCGTGGTGACGGACTAAGAATACAATTCACCATCCCCTATCTTACCTGTGGGTGATCGTAAGAGACGAACGATTAAGGGATATAAAACGCATATAACATCTATGCAAGAGAAGGAAAAACTCAAAACTAACTATACCAACACGTCTGAGCGGCGTGGTATAGTAGATCAATTTGCCTCCCTTTAATGGGACATATATGAGCTGAGATGATGATGATGATGGTTTCGTATATTGTTTTACATCCACCTAGACTAACTCCATCTAATGCTGTCTAGTTAATTCTATTCCCAAGGACACTTAATGTCAGGCAGGCGACTGATCATAAAACTATTACCAAAACTTTTGCAATATGTACGTTGGAAGAAGAGACTGGAAAAGAGAGAGATATTGTATATTAAAGAGAGAGAGAGAGAGAGAGAGAGAGAGAGATATTGTCTTGATAAGTTTTTTTTTTTAATAAATACCATCCTGTACTAAGGAAATAATCTTTCTATTACGGGGGACTTTACAAACATGCAATTAACGCAGATAAATTATATCCAGAGTCAAAACAACACTGTGGCTCACACTAAGTATTGTCCTGCATGGGAATCGAACCCTCACCCAATGGCACGGAAGGTCAGTATCTTAACCACTATGCCATCTCTGCAATCACTTTGGAGTAAGTGCAGGATAATAATGATACAAGGATGTGTTTTAATTGAAATTAATCTTCGCACTGGTTTTTGAAATCGTATATTATAATAGAAACATAATATATATTGAAAGGTAAAGAGTGCATAGTTTTACTGCATTTTAATAAAAGCAGTTGTAAACGCAGTGTGTATATCTATCGAAGTGTATAACCGCAGTTCATAATAGCAGTGTATAACATGATGGCAGGTGATTATGAATTCATCATCATCATCAAAGATGCGAAAGGGAATCCTCCGATGGTTCGGACATGGAAAGAATGCAATGCGAACGTCTAGTTAAGAAGATATACAATACGAAAGTGGAAGGATATAGGTACCGGGGGAGACCAAGACTCACCTACCTAGACCAGATTGGTCACGTACTGAAAGAAGGTGGAGTCAAGAGTCTCCGAAACCGGCGAGCGTGTATGAAGAGAATTATGAATGTTGAAGAAGCGAGTGAAGTATGCAAGGATAGAGTTCTCTGGCACTCTGTTCTCTCTGCCTACCCTGCAAGGGATATGGCGTGATGATATGTATCATCATCATTATTTTAGTTGATATACATCCCACTGCTGTGCTCGAGATCTGTACAGTATATCATTGGAAAATATCAGTTATCAGAGATTTAAAACGCGGGATCAGAGCGACCGAAACCAAAGCGATGCGAGGGCAGATCCCTGGTACTTATACATACATTAAAACTTCAGAGATAAAACCAGGTAGAATGATACAAGATTACTGAAGTACATAATGCAATAATTCAATATAATAATGATCGGCATTCTATTTACTGTCGGAATTAACATTGCCCAGATAAAAGATACCAACATGATTTATTATATAATTTAAAAATAACTTAAGAGGTGAAATATTTGCAGTCATTTTATAAATGATATTGTTTTCGCAACTTGACATAAAAATAAACAATTTTATCAATATTCGCATTTTCGTATTAATATGTTTCCTTCGCTCCTTTAGAGGAAAATATTCTTAAAGGAAAAAAACATAGAAAGGTTTATAATGCACATCACATTTCACCTAGCAAATATCATCGTGGATGTAAAAAACGACAATATAATATGTAGGTAAACTCTGTGCAAGAGAAGGAGAGATTGAAATAAACGCCATGCCAACTAGTAGATCAATTGGGAAATTGATCCACTATAGGAGGGATCCTATAGTGGAGGTAGGTCGAGCCTAGCAGTGGCGTATATAGGAACCGAGGTGGTGATAATTACGAAATTAGTCTTTAATTAACACTTACTACATCCTTTTGGCAAATTAGAGCTTTTCTAGAGCTTAGAGTATGAGATATAGTTTCAGGTGCTCATCATAAAAAGATGTTCTTTTTTAATACTTGAGTAAAAATAATAAGCATAAATCGTAAATAAAATCTATTGATACTACCAACATTACCCCATTAAACAATGTTGTAATTTATATCTGTAGCTCATAACTTACATAATTTACGACACAAGTTTGGTGGTGAAATTGCGCATCGGATTCTCAGTAGTGAGACTTCTGTTTGCAAAACGTTTTTTTATACTTCAACTATGTTAATGAAGAATTTTTAAATAGGTTAAAATATATTAAGAAATGCGGTCGATATTGCTGTCCAATAAACTTGTTATTTATTTATAGAAATATTTAAAATTGTATCTGTTTGTAATGTGAAAATAAAAGTTTCTATTTTAGTATATATTATTTATTACTTGTAATAAGAATAAGTAATGTAATAATAATTTGTTTGTCTATTTGAACGTAATATTTGAAATGGCAGGACCAATTTAAAAGAATATTCCTTGACAGATCAAATAATTTTTATTTTAGCAAATTCGTTTCGCAATAAAATTCAAATCAATCAAAAAATAATATTCTATCACTACTGTATGGTAGCGGCTACGAGTACTACCAACTCTTACTTAGCTCGTGGATATCGTAAAAGACTGCTAAGATCTTTAAATCGACCTGGACCAACTCCATCTGATGCCATTTGGTCAACAATTACATTCCAAAGAAGGGTTGACGTCAGGCAGCCAGTCGGTTATAAAACTATTGTTGATAACTTTTGCAATATGCAGATACAAGTACCTACTAATTGTGTAGACCCCAAGTAATTCAAATAAAAGCAGAAGGATAAAGATAAGGACACAATTACTATTTAAGTATTTTGACTATAATCTTTTTCGACATTTGATTGTATTCCAAAAAATATATGGAGCAGAATGTATACAGACGCTAATGTGGAACGAAGTCGCGAGTCAGTTAATCAACAATAAATTTGTTATGCAAAAATAAATCCTTAGTAGGCCTCGATAGATAGGAAACATTAGTATTGTTTTAATCAGCGGATGAGAACAATGGTTCGAGTCCATTGTTGAGAAATATTTCTTAATGTGTATTGTACTTAATAAATTGCTTACACAAACTTTCAATTAAAATGATTTTATTGACCGTTCACAATTTACGACATATTGTGTAATATGACTTACTTTTTAATTCAGATATTACGTACTATTTAGATGCGTTTGCATACATATTGGTTTTCTCTAAATTTTTTAAATATATTGATGAGAAGAGTATTGGAATATATGTAGCATAAATGTTTATTCAATGAGTGAACATGTTTAATAATTTTGAATAAATAATTTCTTTTTATTTCATTCTTATTACCAAACTTTAATGGATTATATAAAATTATGCATTTATTAATTTTAATTAGAATAATGTACTTTTGAGAAAGTAAGGATAATATTTATTAAAATTTCAAGGAAAAACTAGCGAAATAGATTACTTTATCAAAATTATACATAACCCTTCCTTTTTTTGCAGTGGACTATGGATGTGGTCTCGCCCTGTCAAATCGGTCCGGGGTGACGGAAGAGGCGACGCGTGACCCCATAGATCCACCGTGCAAAACTTCTCTCTTCGCCTTGTGAGCGGGCCACCCACAGAGCAAATACAAAGAGGAGCTGTTGTAATGAATATTTTCTATAAAACAATGCGTCATTTACAGGGGTTGAGGGGATCGCTGCTAATGGAAAAAGTGAGACAAGTAATAGTACTTGTCTCACTCCCTCCTTTATGTCCATCTACCGGCTATTAGCACAACTAGTAATTTCGTATATTGTATGCAGTTGAGCTATCTTGCATTAGATGTCAGTAAGTGTATGGTATAACAGGGACGTACTCAGAATTTACCTATATCAAGGAGTGCTAATTTCTTTTTTATTTCAAAGGTACAAATAAATCTTATTAGCTGTTAGCTCTATTCAAATATAAATGTTTATAATCAAATAATTCTGCATAGCGAATAGGTGAATGACTTGATATGACTTTGTATTTGCTCCGTGGGGCCACCGGTACCCGACCTTTGTCTTTGGTGGCCCGCCCGGTGGTTTACCCTCGCGGGTTCCTCTCGAGTCGATACATAGGCCTGAAGATATTTAATAATTCAGCTCAAATATGAAAAAAACGACCGAAGAATGATTGTCAAACTTAGTGCTCGAACCCAATAGGATAGAATAGGTGTGGTTTCAAGTACAATTCCACGTATAATCAATAATCATTTTTCGTTCGTAAACAAGTGTATTATAAATAACCTAGCATATTAAATGCTAAATCGCAGTGAATATTATTATATGTTTTAAATATTTCATTAGAATTTCTTTTAGATCTCAATATCTCAGCTCATATATGCCCCACTGCTGGGCTCGAACCTCCTCCACAACAGAAAAGACATTGACCTACTGTACCATGCTCGTCAGATGTGTTCACAATATATGTGTGTATATATATGTGAAACAAAACCCTATGGTTTTGTTTCACATGGCCACCGAAGTCAAAAATCGGGTACCGGTGGCCCGCTCGCACGGCGAAGAGAGAGGATTTTACAGTGGGTCTATGGGGTCACGCGCCGCCTTTCCGTCACCCCGGACCGATTTGGAGGGGCGAGACGCATCCATAGCCCACCAATAAAAAAAAATGGTTTTGTTTCACATATATAGATGTTATTTACATATCACATCCCTCAGTCGTCTTCTAAGACACCCACGGGCAAGAAAGGGGTTGGTGAAATCTATTCTTGCTCCGTCACCACATGGACAAACAGGTTAACCGTATGGTGGCAATATTTATACCAAACATTCCCTATGTGATTTTGTTTCATGGTTTATCTTTCAACTGCGAAAGATTTTGTCAAAATCCATTCAGTAGTCTTTGAGTAATAAGCTGATAAATTAACAGACAGTTAATTTATTAGCTTATTACTCAAAGACTACTGAATAAAATTTGATAATTTAAAAAAAAACTGTGGAATTAGGCTGACCGATCGCATTCGTAAAGACGACGTTAGAGGACGAGTAATTATGAAAGAGAGTATTGGTGTAGAGATGCGTAAGGGAATGCTCCGATGGTTCAGACATGTGGAAAGAATGCCGAACGAACGTATGGTTAAGAAGATATACAATGCGAAAGTGGAAGAATGTATGTATTAGGGGAGACCGAGACTAACCTACCTAGACCAGACTGGTCACGAAATAAAGGAAGGTGGAATCAAGAGCCTCCGTAACCGGCGAGCGTGTAAGAAGATAATTATGAATGTTGAGGAGGCGAGTGAAGTATGCAAGGATAGAGTTCTCTGGCACTCTGTTCCCTCTGCCTACCCTGTAATGGATATGGCGTGATGATATGTATGTAAAAAAAAGAAAGACAAAAATCTCTTCTCAGTTTATAACTAATATTTTTATATGACTACTATATAATAATATTAGATTAATATAAGTAAACTTTTTGAATAGGATATATTAAAAAAAAAACTTGATAAAATCATGATTTTAATCGTAAGATTAGACATCTCAATTGGAATTTGTATATCTATCAAAATATGATTAATTTTATTGCTATTGAATATTTAACACCATGATTTAATTTCGATCTATCAGATAAATTTAATGTAGTATCCATCGCTAATAAATATCATTATATACATAATTTATCCTATACATAATCTTTGTAGATCTCCGTGTTGTAATAGAATAAGAACAGTATCACAACTCATAGCTGTTTTATAATATCTGCAGCTTTCCGTGTGGTGACGGAGTAAGAATACAATTCACCACCACCTATCTTACCCGTGGGTGATCGTACGAGACGACTAAGAGATATAAAACGCATATAACATCTATGCGAGAGAAGGAAAACTCGAAACGAAACCCTATACCAACACGTCTGACCAGCGTGGTATATCGAGCCCAACAGTAGGACATATATGAGCTGTGATGATGATGAATATCTGCATTAGAGAATACTGCTATATATGCTGTGGTGGTAGCGCCTAAGAATATTACCAATTCTTACTTTGCTTATGGATATCGTAAAAGACGACTAAGAGCCTTATAACGATCTGGGCCAACTCCATCTGATGTCGTTTGGTCAAGAATTACATTCCCAAAGTGGGTTAAAGTATGGCCGGCGGCAGTTCATAAAACTATTGCCAATAACTTTTAAAATATGTATTATGAAAGAAGAGTACAGTATATTGTATTGACCCCAAGTAATTGGGATAAGAGTAGGAGAATTATGATGATGATAAGAGAACACTGCTTGAGAACGAAATATACTTTAAAAAGCCTGTATATAATTGTTTGATCTCTCTCTCATAGTAGCGAAGACCTCTACTAAATTATGGTACATATGTACCTATGTGAAGATGAAGAATGTTCGAATATAATTCCTAATTTTGTCTGAGATATTAACTTAAGAGTATATTAATAGAGAGAAATAAAAGAATCAGTTCCGTTATGCTTATATATTTAGATAAGGGCTAGTATGGCACGTTATGGCCAGTTATGGGCACATACGTTTTCCGTCGGTTTAGACAGGATATGGTATTTTTATACATATAGCTATATATTTATCCTTCCTTTTTAAACAATGGCAATATTTATAATTGTTAATAAATGTATAAAAATTATAAATACATAAACTTTTTTTTTGTCTCACGTTTTCAGTTTGTTATTGAGGATTTTCTGTAAAAAGCTAATACAAATTGAGAAAATATATAAAAAAATCTAATAACATATTTTTCAACCGTGAATTCACATTCAGATTTGAAAAAGGTAAGTTGTTGAGCTATGGGACAGATTCAAATTCAAGATCCCACTATCCGCAAATGAATGCGACAAGGGCAACGTAAAATACGGTGAAGTAGATTTTAGCCTAGATAGCTATTTTAGCTTAGATTTTATGTTAATGCTTTCTATAAAATAAGATACTTTTCTAAAATGGAAGCTAAAATGACTTACTTTGACCGTCTAGTCAACGAACTGGCATAGGGTTTTATTTTCGGGCCGGCCACTGACGTCAAGTTCACGCTGCTCCGGTGGTCGGTCCAACGACGAAGGCGAGGTGTCACGGGTGGGTTACGGGTGTGCGTGCTTACGCTCCTCTGTCGCCCCGGAGGGAGTGGTGCGAGGAGTGCGGCAACCGTATCCCACCCAAAAAAAAAATAGGGTTTTATTTCGGCTCCTTCTATCGTAATGCTGTTTACTACTTACATCTCAGACGTCTCTAACAACAACCGGGGATTGGTCTGTATTCCATCACCATACGGTAATATTCTACTTAAAATAATAGTAAGACCAAAAAATATATACATATATTTGGCATTTTAAAAATATTTTCTCTTAAGCTTGATATCAAAAGACGAGGCACGATGTATATCAAAAATATTCACAATTTACGTAACTGTTTTAAGAGCGCCATCTTAAAAGGTAATTCGAACTTTATGTAATTACTTTCGCTCAATTAAAACATACAAAACTTCCGTATATAAATGAAAAAAAAAATGCATCCATATTATTTTTATATTCAATAATGTGATAATTATTTAAATTAAACCTACATAAAATGCGTAGCTATTTAGTGCATATTATAAGTTCAGTATTTTATTGTTTCTTATTTAAAGTTAGGATATCGGATAATATACTCACGAATCGAAATTCGTGGTAACACCTTCCTTTCCTCTCAATCTATATAATCTCGACTATTTGTCCAAAGCCTCCTTTTCCGCAAAAACAACGGGCTCACTAAATGTTAAACAGGCATAACATAGGAATTAATTTCGAGCTTTTATTTCCTTGGGAGTAATATTAGCTTCTAACGTCCTTTAGTTATTTTAGAAAACCCGTCAGAGATTGAAAGATGTTATCACACCCTTATAATCTCTTTGTAGATGGAATTCTATTAATATGTGTCAATATAACTCACTCTTAACAAAACCTAATTTAGGTTTCATCATGTAAACAATATTAATATTTTTTGATACTGTCCGTCCTAATATTGTACGCCTATCTCATGCGCAAAGTGTCTACGGAGCCGTCAGTAATTTTCAAGATATTTCTAATGCTAATTATCTTAAGTATCAGTCATTATTTTCGTATATCTTCATCAGATCATCGATCGTCATCAGATATACAAACACATCCTCTGTCAAAGACCATAAAGGTAGACGTGTGTTAGATTAGAACTAAAAAGGTTATGAAGATGTTGAAGAGCACTGCAACAAGCAAAATGACCAGGTTTATAATATCAAAAAAACTTTACAAATGGTCGGCAAATTATATCATGGTCGTAATCCTGTGTTAGTTATGGTTTCATGAAGTGTGTCTTATCAAGGAATCGCAAAGCATAATTTTTTTGAAACAGCGTGTGAGTTAAGTGAGAACTTTAGCCAGAGTGTATCGTAAAGCATGTTGTGAAAACTCTTAGCAACTCTTGGTTTTTGAAAAACATACTACGGGCTTGTTAGTAATACTCTACACCTTTTTTTTTTTTTTTTTTTTTTTTGTGGACTATGGATTCGTCTCGCCCCGCCAAATCAGTCCGGGGTGACGGAGAAGGCGGCGCGTGACCCCATAGACCCACCGTAAAACTCCTCTCTCTTCGCCGTGCGAGCGGGTCACCGGGACCCGATTTTTAACTTCGGTGGCTAATACTCTACACCTGGCCATAAAGCAAGGACTAGCCCAGTTTGATTAGCAATTAACCTGCCGGATTTTATAACACCTGGCCCTCGTCGAACTCAGACCTAAACTACACATTAATAATAATAATTATGCTTCGAAACGCTTAAGAAATCTTCAGAACAAGCAGTTCTATCTATCCATCTGGGACCTCGGCTAGTGCGTCATCAGGTATAAGTACGGGTGTGTCAGGGTGGAGAATATACTCTCGGACACATTTCGTCACCTCTTTCTGCAAGACAGTCTGTCAGAAAGCGGCGCTCGTGTCTCAGTTTCTGTCACTGTCGAGCGTATTAGAGATAGTCGGCAGCGTCAAGTTGATGGATAGACCCTTAAAAGTCTTTAAAGGCTAGTAGCCTTCAATATACTTAATTGTATTTATATTGATTTTCTAACTTATCCAGTTTCATCAGAATATCATTTTTTACCTTACCGCTGAATTCTAAACTCCATATTTTTGTTAAAGGATAACGGTATTCTAAAATAAGACAAGAAATCTATTGTGGTAGGACCACGCTGTTGATAGTTGTAGATATTATCTGTAGCCGCGGGCCGGTCCGGGGTATTACCACACTCTCGCAGAAGATCGACGTCTGAGTAATAGGAATGTGCTATTGCGATTCGTTCGGTGAGCAAGGGAGCCGGCAGCCCAACTGGGTATGTTTGGGAATTGTATTGGTAGGCAGCAGCCTAGCTATACCCTTGGTATTGCATAGATCCATGGGCTGCTGCTTGCTCGTTTGCCATCATTAGCAATAAAAAATATTTACAGGACTAGCTCTTTATTGTAACAGCGGAAACAACTGGTTAAAATATTTCTTCTTATCAGGAATTGTACACATTTTAACTAAACCACAAAACAAAGGCATAATAAAAATATATATTATACAGTTTTGTATTCAGGAAGGGAAGAAGATATATTTCTATAAACTGTCCTATTGACTGAACAGATGGCGAATTGGTCAAAATATCGACCTACTGCGCCAGTATCATGGATTCGATACCTACGCAGGTCAATACTTTGCGAGATACAAAAATTTGTGTTCAGTTTGGATGTCATTTGTGTTGGCTAATTCTTTAGTACATATGTTATGTGTTCAGTTTGCAAGCTTGACGGGGGTTGAAAATCAACAACTGGTGTTAATCTGAATATTCAGTCACAAGTTAAGGCTAATACCATTTTGTTTTTAGTTTATTTTTAATGTGGTTAGTATCACTCGTAGCTGCCACAACACATCACAATTTCTTTTTTATTTTAATCCTTATGTAGAAATAAATAAAGATATTTTCTTTCTTTCTGATTTTTTTTTATTACTTATGGTGGCAAACGAGCAAGCAACACACCTAACGGTAAGTGTCACTGCCGCCCATGAACCTTTGCAATATCAAGGATATAGCTTAGACCGCTGCCTATCAATCAAATTCTCAAACCCACCCAGTTGGGCTTTCGGCTCTCTCGCTCACCAAACGAAGCGCAATAGTACATTGGCATTACTCAGACGTCGATCTTCTGCGACAGTGTGGTACTACCCTGGACGGACCGGCTCGCGACTGTAGACAGAAAACTGTCAACAGCGTGGTCCTACCACTATTAAATAGTTCGACAATGGATTTAAATCCAAGAAATCTAAGCGACAAGTTAGTTTCCCCCTTAAGATATGATTTCTTAATTCAATATATAATTAAAATAATCACATCAAAAAAAAATAACATTAAAATTTAATCTATTTACAATTTTCATAGACATTACGTACATATAATTTTTTTATTACTTTATTTAATATAGCTATACATTATTTAAGTGTATTCTTTATTTACTACTTACATAATTAATTTAGATTAAGATAAGCATAGTCTAGGTATTACGGAAGACATAAATTATATATCTTTGAGAAACATTTTCAAAATATTAGGTCAAAACAAGAAAGTGTGAAATATTTATTAGACTGTGAATTTTCATATAAAAACTAATTGCTATTATGTGGTACATAAATATATTAATGGCTACTCTATATATTGCATTTATTCTCAGTTTTATACAAAAGTGTGACAAGTCTCATTAGAGCAATGGGAATTTTAAAAATGGAGGGTGCTAATTCCAGGGCCACCGAAGACAAAGATCGGGTACCGGTGGCCCGCTCGCACGGCGAAGAGAGCAGTTCTTGCACGGTGGGTCTGTGGGATTGCGTACCGTCTCTTTCGTCGCCACGGACCGATTTGGCTGAGTGCGAGCGAAAAAAAAGGGTGCCAATTCCAGACTATGCAGGATCGGTTACGTACTACTTTTCAGTCCAAAAACGATTTAATTTTCTTGTCTGTATAAGAAAAAGCATAGTCATAGTATTATAATATGAGGCTTGTGTTTAAAGATCTTTATTTCTCATACAAACTTAATGATATTTCACTTATAATGAGATACAAAATAAACTTAGGTACAATATTATTATTATTCTTCCGCCTCTGGAACATCAATAAATTACATATTTCTTAAATATTCCTTTAAACTCTTTTTGTAGATATACATACCATCACACTCTTTAATATTGTTAGGCAGTTGGTTGTACAGCTGTGCTCCCTCGAACAATATCGTCCTCACACCATAGTTAGTTCGCGGATGAATTAATTGCAACTTATTTTCATTTCTAAAGTTATAACTAGCTGTCTTCCTAGTTAGTTGTATATTTGTTTGAATAGAAGTAGTAATAATTTTTTTAACTAAGATGCAAGTGTAGTATATGTATAGGCTTTTTATGTTTAGTATTTCTGTTTTGTGAAATAATTCGGTTGTTGGAGTTAAGTAATTATAATGAAATAGCACTTTAATTATTTTATTTTGTATTCTTTGTAATGAGTTTAAGTGCGTTGAAGCAGCTGAACCCCATATTTCAATTAAGTATTCTAGATGCGATTTCACTAAGGAATTGTAAATAATACTACTCACCCTCTTAGGGATACAATTTGATATGTTTCGGCTTCTCAGTCGTTTTCTTTAAATTTCACGCAACTCTCATCATAATATTAATTCTTCTTCTCAGCTTATATACATCTCACTGTGATCCAATATAAGCCTTTTGTATTATACAAAAGAAAATCACCTGGTTAGAAAGATTAGTTTAAGCTTACTTATTTTTAGAGATTTCTATGACTTGCCGTGTTTATAATGTACCTTAATCATCTTTTACATCATCCATGGAAAAAAGGGGTGCAAACACATTGTTGATTCTCAATATTATTGCTGGATAGACTTTAATACATTTCTAATCGTTCCCGTTAGGTGACGCTGCGATTAAGTTCTAGTTTTTTAAATTTCTATAAAATATCTCAACGAATGTTTCTTTGGTCAGCTAATATTATTATAAAATACAAAAGCCTATATCCGTGTTGTTAATTGTTAAATAGCAGATGCCATTATCAGGCATCAACTTAAGACATTACAGTTATGTCTTTGATAGTACTAAGAATGGCCAATCACGGTGATATATACGAAACCTTTTTTTCTGTGTTGTTGTTTATCGAGCAAAGTATCAGTGGGTACATGATAAGGCTTTATTTAGTTAAAACAAATGAGTTACGATATTGCCATTATCTCCCAATATGTCAACGCATTTCGAAAGGGTGCGGTATAAATGTCAAATGGTACAATGGCGTTACAAATAACCAAAGCTGGGAACTATATCGACAGAGATCTTAATATAGTCCAGGAGCTGGTGACATTTTAACATTATTTTATTCTTAAAGCTATAAAGCTTTCTTCTAACATTATTTTATTCTTAAAGCTATAAACATTAACGAAGTTCAAACGCAGTTGTAGCACATCTTTGCTTATATTTGGGGATAACCCCAAATATAAGCAAAGATGTGCTACAACTGCGTTTGAACTTCGTTAATGTTTGATTTACTTAATAAAAGACGAGTTTATTGGCGTTAGTCGAAACAAGTTCTACATATATAGTTTTTGATTGTTAAGTATAAAATACCTATTAACGTTATTTTTTAACCTAAATGACAATGTGGTTTTTATTATTATAGTATTAGACTTTCAAATTTCATTTATGTATCATAACTTGTATGGTAACAAGCCGGGAATACAATGTACCGTCAAGTGGTTGGGCTAACAAATATCCATCATATCTTACTTGCCTGAGAGAGCCATAAAACAGATAGATCTCTGTGAAAACTTATTATGCCAACTTCGATCCATAATTCCACCCTTATAGACAAGCTTAGCACAAGAATGGATGTTAAATTACTGATAAATTTATAAATGGATTTACATGTAAAAAATACAATAAATCTATAAATAGATCTAAATGAGTTGTATTATTGTTGACTAGCTCGTAGACTATATCTATATACTTATATATGATTATTTAGCATAACATTATTTATAGCCATTCAGTAATAATAGTAAACGGATAGTGATTAAAAGCTTTCGTTTCCTTAACAATTGATTCAAGGACAACCGACTTATATCTATATTTGTTCAGCTCTAAGCGTTGTGGGCAAGCAATGATTTTAATTACTGATAACGATTAAAGATTTATTTTAAACTGAATTATGTAAATGTCATTCGTGTCTGCATTGTTTTATGTTTTACCCGCCTCTACATGCGGCTCGACTCTCGTGATATTGATTAGAAATAACGCCTATATTATAAATACATTCGAAATCGACTACAAGTTGACTAAATTGTATTAACTCTTGCCTCTCAGTGTAATGGATTCGATTCCCAAATATTGATACAATCTAAAAATAATTTGCCTGCGTCTGTCATATCGCTCGCAATACGAGGCTTTAATGGGTAGAGTTCGGTTTAAAAAATAGTAAAATATTTTTTATATTCTACTCAAGTGAACCCAAACGAACTGGCAAAATTATGCTGAAACTATAGCCCACCACAAAAATATAAAAATAACCATAATTAATCAATATATAAATGATGAAATGATCTAAATACCAGCCTTCCGTGGTTAGAGCCATAGATTCGATCATTACGCATTTTTGTTCAATCCACAAATTGATTCAGTACAGAATCAGGAGAGTCTGTGCAAAGCTTGGGTTTATTAATTTTATGTTAAGGTAAGGGAAACTCGAATTAAAACCTTGTACTTTTCGTGTGGTGAAGATATAAGAATACAATTCACTGCCCCTTTTTTATCCATGGTGTTGTATAAGACGGATAAATGATATAATATCTATAAAAAATTAAATACATATAGTTTTAATTTTACTACATTTTACTTATTTATTTATTTTTTAAGCTTTTATGTATTCAGATCACTTGTTCGTGATTGTTGCATAAGCGTGGAGACCTATTATTGGCTTCAAATATCTAATTATTTTACTTATATTGTTCCTATTAGCTGTTGGTCTTCCAAATAAAATAAAATAAAAAAAAACAACAGGCAGTCATGGGGACTGCCGATAGAAGTGAAAACTATTAACTTAAGACTAATTGAAATAATAATAATTTTCTAATTTTTATATAAAAATAAAAACCTATAAGTTTTTCCCCTCCAAAAACGCTCAACGCACCTAAAGAAGTTTTCATATAGTTATAGATATACTATTAGCATTAGCATGTCGGTGACGCGAACCTATAAGTTTGCCCCCTCCAAAAACGCTCAACGCGCCTAAAGAAGTTTTCATATAGTTATAGATATACTATTAGCATTAGCATGTCGGTGACGCGAACCTATAAGTTTGTCCCCTCCAAAAACGCTCAACGCGCCTAAAGAAGTTTTCACATAGCTATAGATAAACTATTAGCATTAGCATGTCGGTGACGCGAACCTATAAGTGTTTCCCCTCCAAAAACGCTCAACGCGCCTAAAGAAGTTTTCACTTCAATAACATCTATATAAGAGAAGACAAACTCGAAATAAAACCTTATGATCAACTTGGTGTAGCAAGTTAGATATCTTCCTGTTTTGGAAGAGGCTCAAGTTCAGTAGCGGGGTATATATGAACTGAGATGATGAAGATGATGATGACTGAAATATCTGAACAGTATGGTATAACAGGTCAATTTCCCTCCTACTGTGGAGAAGGATCGATCATTAGGACTAATTATATGAGCTAAAATGACGATGATGATAATGAAATCTCTAGTTGCAAGTTGTGTAAGTACTAATAATGCAACGGAAGTATTATAACCTAATGAAAATTGAATCAGATATATAAAATTAAAATTTTAGCCGAAATAGAAACGGCAACGGATGCGTAAACGGAAATGTCGATACAAAGAAATAATTTTTTTAATGCATTTTTAATGAAATTAATATTCAAAATTAAGTAGTAAGTTATATTTTACGAAAAGTCGTTTGGCTACTTGTACATGTAACAATCTAAATGGTGGATTCTAATATTTGTAATGATGAATTCATTATTTGTTATTCATGATGTGACTTTTTTTTATTGCTATGGTGTCAAACGAGCAGACAGTACCGATGGTAAATGTCACTGCCGCCCATGGACCTTTGCAATACCAAGGGTACAGCTGCAGGGCGCTGCGTACCAATGCAAACCCAAACTCACCCCAGTTGGGCTTCCGGCTCTCTCACTCACCGAAAGAAGCGCAAGATTGCCATTATTCAGACGACGCTCTTCTGCGACAGTGTACTTCTACCCCGGGCGGACCGGCCTGCGGCTGTAAACAGACAACTGTCCACAGCGTGGTCCTACCAATATAAAGACTTAGACTATTTAGCCTATAAAGACTTAGATTACGTTTACCTCTTATATGTCGTAAAGCTTCGTTTAAATTATCGATACAAAAGTAACGTAAACGGCAACAGATGCTAAAATATATGCAAAATTTCTGGGTTTATCAAAATATAAGCTGACATCTTGTTCATCATTAATAATTACCATATATCGATGAATTAAAAATACAGAAGTTCTCCTTCCTTGCCATTAAGTATAGTAAAAATCAATTAAGGGATGAAGGCAGATAACGTTACTGGAAAAAAAAAACTTAAAAAAATCCGTAATACAACACACTTGCTAATTAACAAAAAAAATACCCCTTAATGCAACACATTCGCTAATTTCCCTCACCTGGAAAAGTAGAATGCCAAAAATGCAAAGTACATAGGTTGATAAGAAGAAAAAAAAACATATGTCACCCAAGATACAAGGAGTATTACTTAGCTTAGAATAAAAATAAATATATAATAATAAAATAATAGTGTAGAGTAGAATATTGAAAATAAAAATTAAGGCAATTCAATGCAGTTTGCGTAACATTATGAAGTACGATAAAATGTAGAGCACATAGAGACGTTATATTATGTATTTAAATTCTTTTACCTCATTCGTATTCGTTCACATCATCATCTAGATCCGTTAGAACTTTCGTTTGCGTATCTAAATGTCGGGTACGATCTATGCTCCGTTGATTAGAAACTGCCACTTGGTTTGGCTAACATGCTGATGTCATTATACTTCAATGTGATTATTCTGTTCGAGTTACTTCATAGAAATTATATGCGTTTGTAATTGAATAATGATCTACGTAAAAGAATTTATTAAAGTGAAAACTTCTTTGCGCACGTTGTATAATTTATTTTGCGGGTATGGATTGATACTGAGCCGTCACGCTCGGCTATGTAACGCTATAGGTAAAGTCAGCTCTAGTCTATAAGAGCGCATTTTTAGATTACAATTCAAATACTGACTGCACATATGACGTAGTGGTTAAGATACTGAACTACCTTGCTTAGTGTCATGGATTTGATTCCCATGTAGGACAATACTTGTATGATCCACAAACTATTGTAATATGTCTGGGTGTAATTTGTCTGAGTTAATGAGAATTATTTACATAATACAGGGCGTTATCTTTGAAAAAAAAATCACCGATCAATTAGACCATTATTTACCAAAGTATTATAATTTTATATATAGTGTACATATTATTATTATGCTGTGTGGTAGCGGCTACGAATACTACCAACCATTACTTTGCTCGTGAATGTCGTAAAAGATGACTACGAGCCTTATAACGACCTGAGCCAATTCCATCTGATGCCGTTTGGTCAACAATTACATTCCCAGGGAAAGTTCACGTCAGGCAGGCGGCCGGTTATAAAACTATTGCCAATAACTTTTACAATATGTACTATGAAAGAAGAGTACATATTGTATCAATCCTAAGTAATTAGAATAAGATGAAAGAATGATGATGAGTGTAAATATTATTATTAAATGAATATAGAATAAAAGTAAATAGTTGTATTATTAATCACGTCTTGATGAAAGTCATACGCCATATATGGTAGACGGGTTAGTGATTGAAGTTTATCATGAAAATGGTGCAGCCCATTTTTATGGTTATTCATTAAACGCTTATATAAATCCTACAGTAAAGTATGGGGTGATGACATATAATATTATAATATTTAATTCGTCACTACACCATTATACCATGGTTCAGAATTTACTCAGCCTATCCTTTTTTTAAGCAATTTATTATCAGAATATTCGATATTTTGACGAATTAATTTGTTCTGCTGGATGAAGCTAGTCTTTCAATCAATTCAAGTGACAGAATCTAGCAATGCATTTAGTAAGTGGAATACGCACTAAACTGCTGCTAGGTTATATATTTATTTATTGCATCAAAGAAACATACAGTATTATAATTGATTTACAATAAGAAAAAAATATTAAAATAATTAACACTGTGACCAATAAAGTTTTTAATAAATATTAAAACATTAGTAATTAAGAGTCTATTAGATGTTATATAAAATAAAAGGAAAAGTAAAAACATAGGTAAAGAAACACATGAAATTATAAATTATGCAGTAAATTTGGAAAGTTGAGATCCAAAAGTACTAAGAGTTATGTATATGTGTATGGTCTTCTTTTTAACCGACTTCAAAAAAGGAGGTGGTTCTCATTTCGTCTGTATTCTTTTTTGTGTTTGTTACCTCATAACTTTTGACTGGGCGAAGCGATTTTAATGGTACTTTTTTTTTGAAAGCTGGTGCTTCCCGTGTGGTCCCATTTTAATTTGGTCCAGTTCTGACAATGGCACCCGTGAGAAAACCATATAAGTCTAAAATTGGCATTAAGTAAGTATGTGTGCGACAAATGAACAAGTAACTCAAGCCCCACTACTAATAGAACAACCTATGTGTGTCTGTAACACTAAAAAGTAAAAATTAAAAAAGAACTACGTTTAAAAAAACTGACTTCAAAAACTGAAAGGTACAAAATAACTTAAAATACTATCATTTGTATGTGCCATCTATTGATCGGTTTTTTTTATGTCACGTAAGTCTAAAAAGATATGAAGCAAAAATGTGCTCATAATGGTTTTAATATTGCAAAAAAATAAAAGTAATAATAATTAATAAATTTAATACAGCTCACCAAATTATTATCATAGAACGTAATGATCTGGGTTAATTAAAATTTATTTGACATTCTATTTCGTAATATGAGTATAATACGGCGCTAAACTACAGGTATTTTAAATCTAAACAGAAAAACTAGATTCTAATCGTGGCCCATACAAATTGATATTTCTGCTCGGTTTTTTGACAAAATCATTTTTATGCATCAGACTATTCATGTCCACTGCGAGTCATAAAAATCACAGCTATTTTTTACAAATTCCGTGGCTAAATCAGGGAAGTAACATATTTATATTCATAACCCATTACCACAGAGGTTTCACTACAAAGAGATAATACATATTAATGAGTACAAAGTTTGAAACTTTACTCAGTTTGAAACTTTACCCATTTTAAAACTTTACTCAGTTTGAAATAAAACTATTTTAATGTATTTTATCGCGTTTGTATTCGATTTTTAATTTCCTCCGTATTCAGTCCTCCTGTGACCATGAAGGTTGTAAAATGTTCGAAACATCGGGTTGTAAAGTGTTAAAAAATATTTTTATTTCAAATGTGTAATATTCGCGTAAACATCAGATATAATTACTTTACTTACTATAAGGCAATAGTCAATTCTATTATTATATTAAACCAAATTATAAGTTCTAATTGTTTGTTATCGTATGATAATCGAGTAAGAATACAATTCACCTCGCCCTTTCTTGCTCGTTGCTGTCATAAAAGATGACTAAAGAATAAAATAGCCATATAATATCTATACAAGAAAAAGAAAAAGCTGTGTGGTAGCGGCTTCAAATACTACCAACACTTACTTTGCTCGTGGATGTCGTAAAAGACGACTAAGAGCCTTATAACGACTCAGGCCAACTCCATCTGATGCCGTTTGGTCAACAATTACATTCCCAAACAGGGTTGACCTCGAACAGGCGGCCGGTCATAAAACTATTTACCAATAACTTTTACAATAAGTTCTATATAAAAAGAGTACATATTGTATTGACCCCAAGTAATTGGGATAAGAGTAGGAGAATGCTGATGATAACAAGAAAAGGAAAAATCGAAGTCAAACTCTACACCACATGATATAACTGATTAATTTCCTTCCTATTGTGGAGGAAGCTCGAGCCCGGCAGTGAGACGAATATGAGATATGTCTATTTCACACCTCTATTTACCTCTTCAAGTTAATTAAAAATAAATCTTCACACCGTTTCTAATCATCTACTAATTAAATAAAAATCATATCTAGTCAATCTTATAATGTCAATCTTAAAAAAGATAGCAGATGAATAATGACGATAAATGATATAGATAAACATTTAATCGTATAAGTTGTAATCATATAAGTTATTTATTGCATCGGCCAGATATTTAGGAATGAATATTTATGTCATCTAAAATACTAGTGCTAATAAATACTATGGAACCCAACGTTTACCATTTATGAACGTTCTGTACTAAATAATACTAGTAATACTTGAAACTATACCAATTAGGAACGGAAAATACTCTGTTAATTAATAATTTAATAACTCTATTATTGTCGTGTCCCTTTTTACGACCTCCACTGAAGGCAAACTATGTTTTAGAACATACTATTGCAATCATATTATAGTGTAATAATTTTGTAAGATTTTTAAGTACTGATTTACCGACTTAATTAATTATTTATTGTGTTGTCAAACCAAATACAAATGAGAGCAAATATACATAACATTAAAATAATTACGCATTCTATTACAAAATAGTGGCCCGGTCAACTCGTCAACACACTTGTATGAGATTAATTTCTATATAATTAAATAGATGTACGTTTTTAATCCGTGTAATAAGTGAGTGTCTCTATGTATTATTTTTGAAAGGTGTTTTTATTTTGTGTTTATAATATTGCTCCCAAAATACCGTGTTAACATTTTCTGATATACCATTTAGAAAATTATATTTTACTCTATTGACGAAAGACAAGAACGTGCTCATTAAAAATTATTACTCATATTCCAACATACTATTTGGTAATAATTTATACACTTAAACTATTAAGGGTAAGATTTGCTAACAAAGAAATTTAGAAAAAATAAATGTCGCCATCTGTTGGCAAATCCTAATAAACTTTATGATTTTCACAATACTTACGTAGTATTTTTAAATTTAGTAAATACAAGTAAATGGAAAAATATATATTTTGTAACGATACACAATAATCGCACGAGTTTTCTAGTCTAAATATAAAATTAAAAAAACGAGAAAACTATAAATTATTTTGATTTCAATAAAAATGATGGATTTAATAAAGTAATTTATAAATATATAATTGTATTAAAATAAAACTTGCAGAATTACGATAAGCTATGCTAATTACGTTCCGTCACTTTGATATTTTTTTATACAAAATTACAATATTGAAACAAAATCAAATAAATACTTTCTATAAGATAATTTTATAAACTGACATGGACTATTTCTATTGTAACTGTGGCGTATTCTTTTATTATTTTAGGAGTGTCGTTATATGATTAAATTAGATCCGTATGGTGACCTTGAATTCATGTTCCATGTTTACTTTCCTTTGGTGACTCGTACAAGTACCATACAGACATACGGTAGTCAAATAAGGGATTTGAATTTATTTGTGCATTTAACTTCATTCATTTTAACTTATGTCATAAAATATTATTACATATATTAAATTCATTTATACGTTTTCCGTGTGGTGACGGAGTAAGAATACTATTCACCACCCCATATCTTACCCGTGGGTGATCGTACGAGACGACTAAGGGATATAAAACGCATATAACATCTATGCGAGAGAAGGAAAACTCAAAACAAAACCCTATAACAACACGTCTGACCAGCGCGTTATAGTAAGTTAATTGCCCACCCATTACAGAGGAGGCCCGAGCCCAACAGTGGGACATTTATGGCCTGTGATGATGATGATGATGATAATAATACCTCCATTGTAATTAAAGCTTATTATTAATTTGATAATTACATTTTTATATAAACCTAATGTAAATTCCTATTACATTGTTTATGCAGGAGGTTTGTGATAGTGGCTACAAATACGAACAGAGATTTATATTAATCTAGGTCAACCATACCAAATGCCGTTTAGTCAAAAATTACATTCCCAAGGAGTTGACGTGAGGCAGGCGGCCGGTCATAAAACTATTGCCAATAACTTTTGCAATATGTACGATGGAGTAGGAGTACATATCGCGTCGAACCCAAATAATTGGGATAAGTGCAAGAGAATGACGATGTTGATTCTTATGCAGGATATAAAATCTCAAAATATGATCAACGACACGATTTGCCAGTATTAATTTATTCTGGCATATTACAAATACTGCAATGTAAACGATGAAAAAATGTACGTAAATATATTTTATGTAAATTGATGGATGAAGCAAATAAGATAATTATGAAAATAATTTAAAAAAAAAGGTTTGACATGAAAAGAACTCTCAACAATAGGCAAATATTTAAGAAACAAACGTAATTTTATAATTTAGATAATATTTTTTTAGTTTATATAATTATTCTACTTTATGGGTTAAAAATAATATTTCTAACTTTACTCAGTAGTAAAATATTACGAAACGATTACGTAATTGTAGCTCATAATTAAACCATGCAAAATCTTATGATTTTGTTTAAAAAACTACTAAAAGTAAGCTTGCTTTTTTAAATTACATTCGACTAAAAATAAGCTAGCTTAGTTTTGATTAAGTCATATCGCCCACACAATGCAGTTTCTCTTTACTATTTATGTAAAATTTAATATGGTTTTCATTATCTATTAGAATAAAGGGCGTATTATTCGATTAATTTTTCTAGAATAAAATTTAAATTTTGTTCAATAAAAAAGGCTACAATTTAATGCATTTTTAGTATAAAAACAAAACTTTCTGATTTCTTAAAAAATTAAGTAACACGTTATTAGTTATAAAAGTTTTATCCCAGTCAAAAGTTATGAGGTAACAAACACAAAAAGAATACAGACGAAATGAGAACCTCCTCCTTTTTTGCAGTCGGTTTTTATCGTTTGTATCGTTATCAATTATAAAAGTTTTCCAAAATTTGCCAATCATCCTTTCAACAGCATTTCTATGTCTTTTGTAAGAAATAAACTGCTCAATTAAAGGATAATGCCCTAACCACTATGCCACTATGCTTAGTAGGCGAAATGGTGATTGCAGTTGATGTAATAAGCATATCCGAAAAATACTCATTAACCCAGCGAGCGATTAGCTAGAATTCACGATTACCACGAGAAAATAATGAATGGGACAAATTGCATTTTTATCAATTTAACCATTTATCACGTAGGGCAATACTTTGTGCGATCCAAAAAATTGTATCTTGAGTCTGGGTATTATTTGAGTTCGTTAATTATATGTTTGTAAAGGTATGCCTTTAAAGAGCCACCGATGACAAACACCGGGTTCTGGCCCACTCGAACAGTGCGGAGAGGTACATTGTGGGACGGGTCTATGAAGTTGCGCGCCGCTTCATCTGTCACCCCGGACGAACTTAGCGCGAAGTATGACCAGACCATAGCAGGCCGCAAAAAAAAATACTGTGATCTTTAAAAAATAATCTGCGCTGGAAAAGCGTTAAACGCAGTCGCCTTTGATTTAAATTGGATTAAATCTAAAACCCATGCAATAAAGCTTATTTGCTGACATGAATCAAATATCACTACGTGTTTGACAGGCTTCCTATATTTTTGATATGTAAGATAAGTATCGGTATGGCACAGAGTAGGAAAGACAACTCAAGGCCTCAACTTTTCAAGCAATATCCGTAACAGATTCGACAAGATACGACTAAATATTGTTTTGGGAATGTATTAAGCTAACCAGAGTTATATGATTCATATAGGTATATAAAAAAAAAATGTAGCAGTAATTCTTTTTTTGTTTGGCAATAACCTACTTTGTGGGAAGATTATATGAGCGAAATTAATCTTATTTATCTTACTCATATACGTCCTACTATCGGTCTCGAGCGTCTTTTACTAGTTGTCATAGCGATCGAGTTTTTCTTCTCTTGTACAAATTTTGTATGCATATTATATACCTTAGCCGATTTACGACACCCACGACACAATGCAAGGAGTGATCACTTGTATTTTTACTTCATCACCACATGGATGATCGATGACGGCAATTAGTCTATCAATTAATTTATGCTTAAATACCTATTTTTTTTTTAATTGGGACTACCTAATCCCACCACACATTCCCACCAGAATCCATAATGTTCTCCAAAAATTGCACCGAGGTTTGACCTTTAAGTAGTCCCGAGAGATGATTTTAATTGTCTTGGGAAGCGCAACAAATTTAATAAAGCCTAAATAATATTATAAATATAATTATAAAAAAATCTATTAAACATAATCTTTTTGAAATTACATACCATTTTTCGATGCAGGGGTTATTGCAGTTGTCTTATATATTTCCTATTGCATAAAAAATATATATTATTGAGAGACTGCGCTGTGTGGCGATAAACAACGAGTGTAATGTTCACTATTCTTATCTTTCCTATTAATATTGCAACAATCTACCAGAGGTTGGAAATAAAACTAGATTGATGACTTCTAATGTTTACGCGAGTATTACACATTTGAAATAAAACCAGTTTTATGGATTCTATCGCGTTTATATTTCATTTTTAATTTTCCGACGTTTCGAGCACTTTTCAGTGATAATGGTCATGGGAGGACTGAGGTGTCTTACGTCCAATATGTCATTGTTATTACAGAAATTTATATCTACCCTATAAGATATTTTGACCCACATATTTTATATAAAATTAATACAAATTCATTGCCAGTACAAAAAAAGAATGGTTCTATATATAAAATTTATGATTTGTTATTATTAAAAGCATTTAATTTCATAATAATTATTATTGTGGCAATTTACAATTTTACAAAACTAAAAAAACTATTCAGCTACCACCGGATCGGAACGCGGCCATACTGAGAAAGATCCGGCAAGAAAACTCAGTAGCCATGATACTAATTTTATTATTGAATTTTTGAGTGGCGGCCTACTTTTTCTTACTAAAATAAATAAAAAAATTAAAATTATCTATTATTGTGGGTCAAATCTATATATTAAAAGCTCACAGTTGCTAAAACTAGATTTATAGCTTTTATTGTTTCTAAATTCCCGATGTTTTGAACACTTTTAAGCGGTCATGGTCAGCGAAGGACAGAAATGTATAGACAAGTAGAAGAGAACAATTCTGTTAAGAATTTGCCTACAATTTTGAGTACTTTTATATGTTTAGCAGTATCAGGCTAAGTAAACCGAGGTATAAAAACACCAATAATTTACTATGAAATTTTACTCTCAAGTAATATTGTCGATATCAGGCACAGTTTTTAAAATTGAGATTCAGTAAACATTTGAGATTAAAAGTATTTTAGTGGGTTATTCTGTCTCGTCTAATAATATGGATTAGTCCAATATCAAAATATATGGGATAAGTAGATAAGAGAGAATTTAAAGTATAATTTGAGTAACGCATAAGCACTTTGTAGAATGTTCTTACTTCTATTACGTACGTTTTGTATTTTGTCATGAATGCTTGCTTTGCTCGTGGATGGCATTTAGCCAGTTTCGAGTAAATAAATTTATATTGTTGCTTCAGGTTACATAAATAAAAAACGTATATTCCCAAGGAGGGTTGACGTCAGGCAGGCGGTCGTTGATAAATCTATTGCCATTAACTTTTGTGATATGTAGGAAGATGGATATATATTGAGTCGACTCCAAGTAATCGGGATAAGAGCAAGAGAATGGTGAATGTATTTTTATAAATTCTAAAGAATATTTGTACATATATACATACTTATAATAATTAATATAATTGTTTCTCTCTAGACTTTATATTTAAATTATTTAGTAAACCGGTGCTTTATTTATCAATTGAAAAATAGACGTCACAGTTCTAATAATGTTACGAATATTATTAAAACATATAAATTATTAAAAATTCCAGAATAATTTGAAAGATATAACATATTATCTATGTAACAATACATAAAATAATATGTTCCAAGAACTAAGGAAATAAATATATGGCTATAAGCCATGTGTTGTTAGACAAAAAAACGTTCTTTTTTTAGAATGAAATAAATAGAATTTTGGTTTGATATCAAGTCAAAATTTGGCAATAATTTACTATGTATATATAGAACACGTCCATTACGTCGCAAAAACTTTTAAATTCTTAAAATTCACAACCGCATACATTATCTAACTGAATAAAATTCCTCACACCACGCTTCGGAATCGGAATCCGCTGACACGCCTTCTTCTCCACTTAATATAATATTCTTAAATCTATCTTCTCTTGTCATTTCCTCGCAAACGGTCTCGAGTAGGGATGCGACTGGACCCGCTCACGCGCCCTCACTTGTATGTTTCTCTGTTGAGTGTTGTCTCTCGGTACACTAGAACCGAACCCGACGGACCGCGGAGTCGGTTGAACCTGGACTGTCGGACCGGGTCTTCTCAACGGTAACGCCTTACCGACCACAGGTTTTACTATTTTAGCTTTATCACCAGTCACCACACTCCTAGTTTGCATGGTATTAGTTCTATCCACAAGTCCCCTTTTAACAGGCATAGGCTCCAACTTAACACCAACTTTCACGGGTTTCTTCTCATCCACTTTACCAGCCAACACAAATGTGGAGTTCAAGTCTTCTGTGTCAATAATATAGTTCTCTACATCTGGTGCAATGTCATAAGTATACTCTTTCTTTATTTTCTTTGCTGAATTCAAATTTTTATTAGTGTCTAGCATTTCAAAGGAATCATTTATAATTATTGTTTCCTGATTAATCAGTTTTATAGGTGTGCCTTTTCGCTTCTTTGGTGATAATTTAACAGGCTCCTTATTTACTATATCAGTTAAATCTTCACTATCAGTAATTATATCAAGTGTGGCATTATTATTATCTTTGTTTATGGAAGAACCAAACTCTAATGTGGTGGAAGGTTTTTGTAGGTCTAACGTTGATATAAATTTGAAATGTGTGTCAGTTTCATTGTTTTTATCTGACCAACTTATTCCTTTGCCTGATTTTGCTTTCCTCATAACTTCTAAGTATTCCGCTGTTAGAGCAGGTGGTGCTTTATCATATCCTTTGAGTGTCAAATATAACTTCTTCAACATGCTAGGCATTTCACTCATATATTCTGTGAAAGCAATTATCTCATCATTCTGTATAGACATTAATTTCTGTCTCAAATTCTCTCTAGCTACACTTTGTCTGAGTTCAGTCTGTAATTGTATATTTTTGATAAAGTCGCTCAAGTCTGGACACTCTTCCAGTGCCTGTTGGCAAATGGAATACGCAGACGCTGTCGAAGTGCCAGCACACGCTGACGTGACATCAGGTTCAGTAACTGGCTCTCAAGCAGACTATGCATTGACTCTTTTTCTGTGATGCGCCGGCGCCACTCTTTCTTGGCATTCTCTTTAGCTGGATCTGGCTCTTTGTTCACTACCTTAACACTCGACAATGACAATTTCGCCTCCAACTCCTTAACTTTCTTCTTCAATTCCTCAGTAATTCCTTCCTGTTTGCTGAACAGATATTTAGTGAATACATGCGTGCATTTTTTTTTATTTTTTTTTGATAACGCAGTTGTCCGAAATGCGTTACGCACTTACTCCCCGGATGGGAAGTGTGGGACTCCTACTGCGATTGCTGTTAGCCGAGTGGGCTGTGACAGCTTAACCGGACTGTGGGTGAGCGCTGAGGGATCTCAACCCGAAACATGCGTGCAGTAACGGTGTGAGACCTTATTGAAATTATCGTCCGACAGCCGCACTGTCACAGTAACTATTAGGAGTTAGTATATCCAATCAGCGTTACTTTTTTTTTATTGCTTATGGTGGCAAACGAGCAAGCAGCACACCTGATGGTAAGTGTCTCTGATGCCCATGGACCTTTGCTATACCAAGAGTATAATTAAGCTGCTGCCTAGCATTACAATCCCCAAACCCACCCAGTTGGGCTTCCGGCTCCCTCGCTCACCGAACGAAGCGCAATAGCATATTGTTATTACTCAGACGTCGATCTTCTGCAAGAGTGTGGTACTTTCCCAGATAGACCGGCCCGCGGCTGTAGATAGAAAACTGTCAACAGCCTACTGCAATTGTATAGAGTTTCGTATAGAGTGGCAAGAGCTGCCAAACTTCTGGGGCTTACTGGCGCCTACGCCTACGGCTACTAAATTGACAACTATTGCCAGAAGTTGCCATCATTCAAACGTCTTTACCATATTTTAATGATATAATGGTAACGGATAAAGTAAGTGATAAAATGCAGACAATAAAATCTGGAATTCCTAATTTCATTTCACATATGAAGAAAGTAATATTTAAATGAAAGCTTATACAATGCAATAAAATATACTTCATGATCATCATCATCACAATCTACATATATCTTACTGTTGGGCTCGGGCCTCCTCCGTAATGGGAGGGAAATTAACCTACTATCCCACGCTGGTCAAACGTGTTGGTATATGGTTTTGTTTCGAGTTTTCCACCTCTTGCATATATGTTATATTTATTTATTTATTAAACTTCATGCAACAAGTACAATGGCGGACTTAATGCCGGAGGCATTCTCTACCAGTCAACCAAAGGTGAAGCAGAAATGGTAGAAGGTAGGGCATGTTCCAAGGTATTTTTATACAAGGTATTATATGCGTTTTATATCCCTTAACCGTCTCTTACGTTCACCCACGGACAAGATAGGGGGTGGTGAATTGTATTTTTATTCCGTCACCACACGGTTAAAAATAAAATATACTTTCATATTTTAAAAATAATAACTTAATTTTAGTTATTATATATTTCTTTGAATTACATTAAATGTTAAATTTATAATAAACGACAATAAATTATAGAATAATAAATATAAATCAAAGTATTTCGATCTATAATACTTTGTCCAACATGATATTATACATATTATTTTCTATACAATATTAAATAATTGTATATAATACTTTATATAACACATACCTTTTTATTATAGCTTTATATAACATTTTTCTTATGCGTGATAGAATTATAAGGAACAAAATATGAAAATCATTTCAAGTTAACTTCTTTATGACACCAGTTCCGTATACACTACAATTGCGTATATAAATACCGGGAAAATAATGTTATGAATGATTATGAAATTTAACTGCTATTCTTTATGATACTCAGTTTTTTTTAGTATAAGAAATAACTGAGCACTCATGTAATATAATAATTATACTTTGAGTGTAAAAAAATAATGAACAACTACAAAAAAATTTTTAACATTTTTTTATTATAATTATTATTTGTTCACTAAGTTTTCTCTATATAAAATTAACATTCAACTTTAATATGCTAAATAAGTTCCTTCTAAGCAATACACAGTTTTCCGTATGGTTACGGAGTAAGAACATAATGATGAGTAATAGTTGACTTAGTGATATAAACAGCTACTTAATATGTAAACAAGAATATATGGATGACCGAGTTTTCGTTCGGTATTTTCTTTTTAGTGTATTTTGAAGATATATTTAAATATAATAAAAATGATTAATTAAATAATAATAACAAATTATAAAGTCAAAAAATAATAAAAAAGAGAAACAGGATCCGAACCGGCCTCGACTGGACTTGACTGCTCGACTATCCAATTGAGGTGTCTTAATGACAGCGTCAAAATTTGGCTTCATATTTTAATAGTTGGCAGCCAATACAAAATTATATTTTTTCATTGCCTGAAAAAATTGACAAAACAATATTTTATACAAATGAAACTAGCTAGATCGATTAGGCGTCCCCAGAAGCCCCTGCATGCTAAATTTCAAGAAAATTGTTGGTGCCGTTTCCGAGATTTAGAATATATATATACAAGAATAAGATTAAATTTTATTTTCTTTTTAGTTTCTTTTTTCATTTTGTAACCAGTTACTTAGTTGTAAATAGACAGTGATCACTAACAACTTCCTATACCAACCTCCAATGCTTAGTTACAACTTAAAAAAAAAAAATAATAATAATAAATGGTCCTCGTATGTGTTCCTTGCATATTTGTACATTCTCTTGAATAAATAAGAATTTATTCCCAGTTTACAGTTTTATATCGACAAAAATTATAATCAATGAAGACTGCAAGTGTAAGTTAAATGACAATAAAATAAAAATCGGCCAAGTGCGAGTTGTACTCGCGCACGAAGGGTTCCGTAAAACTAAAAAAAATATATGATGTAATTAAAAATTTAAGGTTTTCGGAAATTTTCCTTTATATATGCTATAAATCATTGCTTCATGCGAAATTTTAAGATTCTAGCTCGACTGGAAGTACCCTTTAGGTTTTGATTTCTTTGCGAGTAGTTGCGTGTTTGAAAATATGCGGCTTAAATTGCTGTTTCTTTTGATTGCGTTAATATAGAAGTTTGATTTTGTTACAGCTTAAAGGTCTTATAGATTTGAGTATTTGATATGAATTTCAATTTAATACCTCTACGCGTTCATGAAGAACGGGGTAGTAAGTTTAAAATTATTAAAAATATTTTTATTATATGATGTAATTAAAAATATACGGTTTTAGCAATTTTTCCTTCATCTGTGCTATAAGACGTTGCTTCGTACCAAATTTCATGATTCTGAGTTCACGGGAAGTATCCTGTAGGTTTTAATTCCCTTACGAGTGTCGAAAATTTGCGGAAATTTGCGGCATAAACGCCTGTATCTTTTGATTGCATTAGAACTTTAATTTTTTCACAGCTTTAAGGGGCAGTAGACTTGAGTATTTGATATAAATTTCAGCTTGATACTTCCACGCGTTCCTGAGAAAAAGGGTCTTGACAGACAGACAGACAGACGGACAGTCGGACGGACAACAAAGTGATCCTATAAGGTTTCCGTTTTTTCTTTTGAGGTACAGAAGCCTAAAAAGACATTTTTAAATAATTTTGGATGGTAAGATTATTTTAGGATTGATAAACAATACTTACCAAGGTCCAGGCAAAGGTGCCGGTGGTCCATTCGTTAGGGGGAATATGGTAGGATATGAGGTAACACGCCATCCTTCGATCATCGCTAAACGTTTAACAATGTAGCTAGTAGTCATAAAAAAAGGATTGAAATAGAAAGACTTAAGTATTTATTATAGTCTTTATTTATTTTTGCTTACGGTGATCAAGAAAAACTGTAAGCTTTTATGAAGAGTAGGAATGTGTGAATGTATCTAAAAAGGCACGCCTAGCTGTACATAAGGGAGTATTAATTAGTGCCCACTCTCATGTATGGCAGTGAAAGTTGGATTTGGCAGGGAAGACATGAAAGTAGAATAAATGCTGTAGAGATGAGAGCTCTTCGTAGTATGTGTGGTGTAAGTATGAAAGATAAAATTAGGAATAGTGTCATAAGAGAGCGCTGTGGTGTGAATGAAGAAGTAGTGACAAAGATAAAAAAGGGTATGCTGAGGTGGTTTGGACACGTGGAAAGAATGAGTGAAGAAAGGTTGACTAAACAAGTATACAAAGCGAGTGTGAGTGAGACGACTACAAGGCGAAGACCACGTCGTACTTTCCTGGATCAAATTGAAGATGTGTTAGTGAAAGGTCAGATTAAAACTACGCGTAATCGTAGAGCATGCATGAAGCCTGTGATGAGCGTGAATGAAGCGATGGAGGTATGTCAGGACCGTGGTTTGTGGCAATCCGTAGTCTCTGCCTACCCCTCTGGGAAACAGGCGTGAGGCTATGTATGTATGTATGATCAAGAAAAAAATACAATGTTTTGCTACGGCTTTCATTCTCACGGGTGACAGAAATAGACGAGTGAGGATTGTAAGTCGACAATACTATTACAAGTGAAGTAATACTCAGCTAAAGCCTTGTATGAAACTATCTGAACAGAATGCCCATAGGCTAGTAGCACAATTTCCCTTCCATTGTAGAGATGGTTCAAGCTTAGTAGAGGTATGTGTATGAGATAAAATGGTGTTATCACTATTTGGATAATGCCATTTCTACGACAGCTATACTAAACAAATTCATCATTCTCCTGTTCTTCTCTCAATGACTTGGAGTCGACGAAATATGTACTTATACATATTGCAATAGTTATTGGCAATAGTTTTAAGACTAGCTGCCTGCCTGACGTCAATCCTCCTTGGGAATGTAATTGCTGATCAAACAACAACAGGTGGAGTTGGCCTAGATATTTACCTCTTAATCGTCTTCTACGACATCCACGAGCAAAGTAAGGGTTGATAGATTCGTAGTCGCTACCATACAGCTATACCAAACAAATTAGCATATTTTTTTTTTTGTGAATATTTAGTTATATATTTTAACTAAGGACTGCGTCTTGATAACATTTTACTCCGATGATATTCTCATTATGAAGAATTCTTATACAAAAAAAATAAGAGTTTAAATAAACTGCCACATCGTTATAAACTAGATTCATATTTTTAAAGTGATGTAACAAAACACAAATTGCTTTTATATTCAAATTTAAATGTATGCTTTTTAAGTGTTTACATTTAAATTCGAAATTTGGTTACTTTTATATGCATTCATATAAGAATGTGTGCATTTTAAGCATATTATATGCATTTTAAATATAAATTTACAAATAAGGTCTATGTTATATGTAATTTAATATTTATTTACATATTTTAATTGAAATTATACTAATAAAATTTATTTTGTTAGTAATATCTGTCATGTATGTTTAAATTTATGATTTTTAAAAATATCCTTATGTTTATGTTTAATAAAACTATCTTTGTATTGTATAAAACAAAGTTACTGTTACGCTTAGATGGTTTAAATTACACAAGGGATTTTAATGCGACATTCGTCGATAGACAGAGTGATATTAAAGCAAGGTTTATATCTATAATACATATAAATATAATAAAGAAAAGCTGAGAATTTTATAGGCTTGTAATGTGATGTCGTAAAAACACGTTTTTATGCCCTTATATTGGTAACACTGAATAAAACTTACAAGAGATATCTAAATAATGTACTACGAAATGGAATATCTTACACTGATTAAGAAAAACTCTGTGACGGTGTAGGTTTGTCTACGATAGATAACCAACAGTGACCATGATTATCTTTTACATATCACTACAAAATATTGGGTACCTATTTAAACAATAAATTATATTTTTTTATCCAATCGAATACATGATGTACATGATCTAAATCAAAATTGCGCTTTAAAACGTCACAAAAATGAATATCTCAGGAGTTTATAAACATTTAAAAGTCAATAGTAAAACTGACAAAACCGACACAAAGCGAGTTTAAGATATATTGGAAATATTTTAAGTATTATATGAAAATTCCCGTGCCATCTTCTTTGTTATATCTTTGGCTATTGTCTTTTTAATTGGGAGAGATAAATGACAGTTTCTCTTGGCAATCCCAAATAATAGTATCAGTCCAATGAAACTTAAATTACCTCTATATGAATTATAAAACTATACCTAATACATATTATCCTAAGTTTCATTGCACTGACGCTATTATTTCGAATTACTAATGCTACAGTGATGATAGGACAGAATCCATCCATTCGTCTATCAATAAATCGACATTTACTATTTGATTTGCCCAAAGGGCGGATAATATTGTAATTACCACGCTAACAAGCTGGTTGGCAATTACAGTTGGTGTTATGAGGTTATTAAGAAAATGCTTCTATTGGTCCTTAAAAGCCAAACTAGGAATGTTTTTCAAAAAGGGCTTTTTGGTATTCATCTCCGTCGATGCCCTGGCAACAAATAACAGCGTTGCTGGAGCATCGCCCTCACGCAATCGGCCCTTCGGCGAATGGCGGACTAGTCTCAGATCCATCCACCCGCGACCTCGACTACAATGGCATCAAGCGTGGGAAGACGTACTCGTGCTGTATGGCCGTTAGATCATAGCCGCTTTCAATAGATACTACGTACTGACAGTCTCAGACTGTACGACACAAATAGGTGCAGGCAGGTTATACCTCTACCACGGAACAGTAATCGGTGGCAATAAATTGTATTCTTAACGCGTAAATTTCTTCACGAAAGAATTGTTATTTCCTTTTTTTTGCGTCTCATTTTCTCGCGGTTTGATTTTCTGAAGATTTCATTGCTACATATGTTTGATTTCTTGTTTTAACAGGAAAAGCTAGGGAGCCAAATAAAGATTCTGCCATGTGCCATTCTTTCGCCCAATTTTATAATGCTATTGATTGCAAATCTTATTTTCTTATGACACTTGGTCATGTTTTACGAACCGCGTGATGTATGAATTATTGTAACGGTCATACTGCTAATAGTTATACCTAAAAATCATTAACATATTCTTAAGAACATTAGAAGTAAAAGCTATATTCTAATTAAATATTTAGTAAGAGCTCAAGGCGAGTTTATCGTGAACATGACTATTTCCGTTACCGCCTTCTCAAGGATCCACCCGCATACCAACCTGTCAATAAACATATGCTATTATTGCCCTTAATTTCTTAATAGTTTTTTTTATAAAAGTTTTTGTCAGACATTTATGTAACACACCCTCAAATATATGATTCCACGTCATCTCTTTGTAAGAAAAAAAAACAAAAGAAGGAAATTCTATAATTCATAAAGCCATTACCATAAGGTTAGAGAGGTACTTATATAAGTCGTGTAGCCTTACTTCCGTCTACTTAGAGGGCTGAAGGTCATACTCAACGCATTCATTTTACTATCCCTGACAATGTTTGAACATTTTCTCGCTCGGAACGTAAAAAAATAGCGATGAACTACACTTTAATCTTGTGGGGAATTTATGTTCGTAGGTCTTAGTTTTTGGATTTTCTACTTCCACTACAATAATGTGTTTTGTCGTAGTGACTACGAATATTACTAAACCTTACATTACTCCCGGGACTCCTGAAAGACGACTAAAATTTAAATCGATATTTTTTTTCACACTGCAGAAAAGCATTTACGCACTATCTCTCGCTGGTTACAGACGTGGCTAATGGACACACTGGCCACTGCGCGATCCTAATACCTACTAAAATCAAAGCAGGCACTATCACGCTTTTACGGTTCTCGAAAGATCGTTTGATGACAATCGATCCCCGACAACCCAACGCTTGGCCGTCTGGTCACATCCTGTTGTCATTCAGGGTAAGGAAGTGTGTATAGCGATGTCTCCTGCTCACTGGTCGCCGCAATCCAGCAGACGTAAGTGCGGCGCGTTCCCGCTACGCAACCTCATTTCTCGCCCTAAGGGCCTCACAAAATGACCATCAACCATATATATGGTTATAGATAAATCGATGAGCCTATTCCGGGTTAAAAGCCCTCAGCACTCACCTATAATCCGGGCTAAGTTGTGAAAGTCATCTGAGGCTAAGAGCTAAAAGACACAACATAGAAAAAAATCGACGAACCTTTTACGTACTGTTGGATATCTGAACCGAAATTATATCAACACAATATACGTTTAAATATGAATAAATCTACGTATAGAAATTCAAAGGCGTTTTATAATTTGAATACAATAATGTTTGTGTTATAAAAACAACAGGTTGTTCAACCATCACGATAACATCAGTTACAATTTCTATTTACACACAATACGGATAATGTGCAAACAAAACTCGGCTATGTTTTGTCATTTCGTGGGAAATAACTCAAATTGCGCTGCGTGAACTATGCCGATTACTGTAGTAATGTCAGGATCACGACAGAGTGATGAAATAATAATATCGGACTTATGACGGGAATTTGAAAACGTCATGTGGTGCTCTTGTATTATATTCGATATCTTAGTGTTTTAATGTGTTATATTAGATAATTTTGATGGCATTTTATGTAATATGAAGCGGCGGAACTACTGGGATATAGTGAATATCATATAAAAGTGCCTTACAACGTTTTCGTTTTCCATCAAAATGCCCACAAGATACCATTAACAGTGTGGCCATTGCACTGTTAATGGCGAAAATTTGACTTAGACAATGACTAACTGGAAAGATTAAAAACGTGAAAATATTTATAACTTGACACTGGCACCAATAGCTCGTATATGTAGCTGATTGTCAATATATAAGAAGAAGAAGAAGAATAATAATATTGTAATTTATGTTCTATATCGTGTCTACCTATTCCGTGTGGTGACAGAGTAAGCATACAATTCACCACCCTAAAGGAGATGACTAAGGGATATAAAACGCATATAACATCTATGTAAGAGATGGCAAACTCGAAACAAAACCCTATATCAACACGTCTGACCAGCACGGCACAGTAGGTTAATTTCCCTCCCATTACGGTGGAGGCCCGAGCCTAACAGTGGGACATATATGAGTTGTGATGATGATGGTGTTCTATACATTTTTTTCCCCTTTTTTCCTTTTTATAATAACACCTTAAGGAAATAATTCTTGTATTGCGGGGGACTTTATGAACATGCAATTAACGCAGACAAATTACACCCAGATTCAGAACAACACTTTGCATCGCACAAAGTATTTTCCTGCGTGGGAATCGAAGCAACGGCACTGGCACGGAAGGTCGCTATCTTAACCAGTACACCATCTGTGCAATCAATTTTAATATTTCAGTAGTAGAAAATCGATATACTATTACAGATATTCATCAGTATCTATATTAATATACACTTTTCAACGTAAGCTTTCTTTGTCAAAGTGAGTAATTTCATAATCACTACGTTGTTAATAATTACAGTTGTGTTATATTTTTTTCAAAACGCTGCTGCCTATTTTACTGGTGATCTCTTCTTAAGACTTACGACTCTTCAAATCTTACTACTTCGATCTTAGGAAGCCCATAGCAAAGAGCTGGAAACATTTTGCATTCTTAACCCATTACCACATATATTACTACCCATTACCACCTATACCTCTCCGTATCGCGAGTGGATAAAAATACAATTATCACTATCCCTTACTCGCCCGAGGGAGTCGTAAAAATCGGCTACAGGTTAAGACCTGATAGGTCAGGAGAGTGAACAGCAGCTCTCTTATGGGGAATATATAATAACACTTTGAACCCGCCTGCATAGCGTCGCGATTAGATAGAGATCGCATCATCCCCTCATTTTAAAGTTGGCTTACGTCTAATATGGCTATGGCTTGCGGCTGAAATATTGATGATGATAGTCACCAAAATTAATGATGATGACGATTGAACACGGATATGTATTATTCAAATAGTAATTATAAATACTTATATGTTATTACTCAAATATATTATTAATAATTATGATCACTTATATGTTATGCCAGATGTTTGTATAAAGTTATTTTCCATTTCTCAGCAACATTTGTTTTTCTATATGAAAAATATGACTGACGGGATTATCAAATTTCATTTGGGTAGTCAAAACTGCAAAAATAATTGAATGAAAATGTAATAAAAAATCAAATATACTCAGTAAAACTTACAAAAATAAATGACATATAATAACTTGCTACAATTTATTTAATCAACGTTGGTTTTTTCGAAAGACTATTACGTAGAAGAGCACATAGTATGGATTTATACATGGCGTTCATAGACGGATATACATACATTCGCGGTCAAATACATTAGACCAAAATTACATGACCAAGTATGGGCGTATTACGTATTACTGTTAATATATGACGAATATTAATATCTGACAATATGACTTATGTACATTTACAATTTTTAATCACTCATTTTTACGATCAACGAAGGCAATTATAAACTCAAGCTCAGAGCTCCTATAGATTCAGTGTCTGTGTTTCAAGATACCAAATCTCCTTTTGTGCTGGTTATATAACAAATAGTTTGAATTTTACAATAACCTTTGCTGATAAACAGCATATGAATTCTATTTATTTTTACTATAATATAGTTTTACTAATTTATTGTGTGCCGCTAGCTGTTAGCCGCTACGGCTACAAATACTACAAACCCTTAGATCGTGGATGTCGTGAAATACGACTAAAAGCTTTATATATGCCCTGAGCCCATTCCACCTGATGCCGTATGGCAAAAAAAAATCACACGCCCAAGAAGGATTGACGTCAGGCAAGACGTTGGATGGATCGTAAAAGACGACTAAGGGCCTTATAACGACCTGGGCCAACTTTATCTGATAGCGTTTGGTCAACAATTACTTTTCCAAGGAGGGCTGACGTCTGGTTGGGCTTGATATGCTATGCTGACGACACGATCGTCACCCGGGGCAGGGCACTTGAAGAGGCGACGAGCCTGGCCTGACTCAGAGTGGCCCTAAATAAAGAACAGTCAGGCCGGAACACCCCCGTGGGACCTGGAGGCGGAGATGCTCTCCGATCTCTACCAGCGGGTTTCATTAGTACGCGACGAGGATGGCTCCCTATCGCTTAGCGAGATAGCGACCTGGCACGAGGACGCCCGCCGGGACGTGATTGTCCGTTGGGTTACGTGGCTGGAGAGGCCGCGACACAGTTATGTTACCGTTGAGGCCCACCGGCCCGTACTGATAGAATGGATGGAGCAGTGGTACGGACTCCTCTCTTTTCGGCTGGTGTAGGTATTGTCAGGGCACGGTTGCTTCGTCCAGTCGACCGGACTAATCCTGCACACGATCGCAAGGAAGGAGTTGACTTCGTCCTGCCAACAGTGCGGCAGTAACGAGGACACGGCGCAGAGGTAGCTTGAGGTCTGTACGTGCTGGGACCGGCAGCGCCGTGACCTCGTCGCTGTCATTGGTGCCAACCTGATGCTGCCGGCTGTCGTGAAAGCGATGGTCGATAGCGTCAGGAACTGGAACGCGGTCGCCGCCTTCTGCGAGGCATCATCATCGTCATCTCGCAGAAGTAGGCGGCGGAATGTGTCCGGGAGGATTCCCTTCACGCGGACTTGAGCCGCCGTCGGCGCCTTGGGCGGCGCAGGCGCGAATATCTGCGCCTAATACCGCCCTAGCCGAGGCATCGGGTGATCGGACTAGGGATTAGTCCGGTCGCCTGAAGTGAGGCCACCGCGTGAGGACATCGACTCGAGAGGAACCCGCAAGGATAAACCGCCAGGCGGGCCACCAAGGAAAAAGATCGTATTCCGGTGGCCCGCTCGCAAGGCGAAGTCTGGCAGGCGGCTGGTCATAAAATTATTGCCAATAACTTTTACAATATGTAGGTACTATGAAAGAAGAGTATATATTGTATCGACCCCAATTAGTTGGGATAAGAGTAGGCGGCGGAATGTGTCCGGGAGGATTCCCTCCACGCGGACTCGGGCCGCCACCGGCGCCCTGGGCGGCGCTGACACGAATATCTGCGCCTGATGCCGTCCTAGCTGAGGCATCGGGTGATCGGACCGGGGATTAGTCCGGTCGCCCGAAGTGAGACCACCGCGTGAGGACTTGAGGGAAACCCGCGAGGGGAGGAAACCGTAAGGTTGAACCACCAGGCGGGCCACTGAAGACAAAGATCGGGTACCGGTGGCCCGTTGACACGGCGAAGAGAGGCGCTTTGCAGGGTGGGTCTATGGGGTTGCGCGCCGCCACTTCCGTCGCCCTGGACCGATTTGGCGGGGCGTGGCCACTCCATAGTCCACCGCAAAAAAAAAAGGATCGACGCATATACAATACAATATATAGAAACGTTTTAACAATATTTTTATGACCGGCCGCCTGCATGAAAGACCCTCCTTGTGAATTTAATTATTGACCAGACTACGACAATTAGATTTAACCACAGCTCAGCGATGTTCGATATTCAGCTTTGTCATCATTTTTTAAAATGCTCACAAACAATGTCACACAGCAAATTTCATGTAAAACTGAGACAATGACGATGATCGTAGTTGTCTCAGTTTCTCTGTTTTCCGTTTCTCTCCACAAAGTCCCACTGTTTAGATCACGCCTTCTCCACAATGGGAGGGACAGTGATCTACTATAGCACGCTAATCAGACGTGTTGGCATAGGATTTTATATCGAGTTTACCTTTTCTTGCAACCATATATTCTACATGTCCGATCCTTATTTTTTTGTTTTATAAAACACCACCCTGCACTAAACAAATAATTCTTATATTGCGTGGGGTTTTAGAAACATGCAACTAACGCAGACAAATTACACCCAGACGCAGAAGAACACTTTATGGATCGCACAATGCATTGTCCTGCGTAGGAATCTAACTCAGGGCAAAAACATAGAAGGTCGGTATCTTAACCATTAAGCCATATGTGCAGTCGTCTTTAATCGTTTTTTACGATGCCTTCGAATAAGAGAGGGGGTGGTGATTTGTATTCTTACTCCATCACCACAGATACAAGTAATAAGGCTTATTATTAAATAATCAATATTACATACATACATACATACCATCACGCCATGTCCTTTGCAGGGTAGGCAGAGAGAACAGAGTGCCAAAGAACTCTATCCTTGCATATGTCACTCGCTTCCTCAACATTCATAATTCTCTTCATACACGCTCGCCGGTTTCGGAGACTTTTGACTCCAACTTCCTTCAGTACATGATAAATCTAGTCCAGGTAGGTTAGTCTCGGTCTCCCCTGGTACCTACATCCTTCCACTTTTGCATTGTATATCTTCTTAACCAGACGTTCGTTCGGCATTCTTTCCACATGTCCGAACCATCGGAGCATTCCCTTTCGCATCTTTACACCAATACTCTCTTTCATACCTACTCGCTCTCTTACGTCGTCGTTACGAATGCGATCGATAAGCAATAATAATATATGTAATAAGATTTATATAATATATTTTATCAAATCAATATCACTATAATTACAGGTAGTTGTATATCAATATCACCTTGCATTCCTTTTGTAATCAATAAGAATTGGCCATTAATATTATCTCAGTGCCTTTAAACAATTTGAAATAGTTATAGTATGACGTGACTGTATCGTGTGGTTTATACTGTCGCTACTGTTGACTAAAAAGCTAACTAAATTGTTACGGTTCGCTGGTCAAGAAATTGATTTAATCGATAAAGCAATATTGAGATAATCACAAATTGACGGTTTACTGAACAAATGGCTGTAGTGGTTAAGATACCGACCTTCCGTGCGAGTGGGTTCAATTCCTGCGCAGGACAATACTTTGTGCGATCCACAAAGTATTGCTCTGAGTCTAAGTGTAATTTGTCTACTTTAATTGCATATTATGTGTGTTTTCCGTGTGGTGACGGTGTAAGAATACAATTCACCACCCCGTATCTTACCCGTGGGTATAGTAAAAGACGATTATGGGACATAAAATGCATATGCATCTGTGCAAGAGAAGGAAAACTCGAAATAAAACCCTATACCAACACGTCTGACCAACATGGTATAGTAGGTCAATTACTCTCCCATTATGAAGTAGGCCCGAGCCTAACACTGAGACGTATGTGGGCTGAGATGATGATGAATTGCCTGTTTGTAAAGTCCCCCGCAATACAAGTATTATAGCTTTAGTGCATGGTGGTGTCTTTTATTAAGAAACAAAAAAAAGTGTGTGTGTCAGCTCCGACGCACGACTGGAGTTTACTCCTTAAGTACGATTATCAAAACAGGCGCAAAAAAAGCTCATTTGACTAAAAATAATATAGATATATATTTTTATTTACATTTATTAAAACTGTTCAGTGAAGTATTATCTCACGTCAGAAAGTGAAAGGTACGCAGAATAGGTTGCGCACCAAAAACGTAACGAGGTCATTCGATCACTAGATTTTACTCCTCAAATTTTTCTCATACCCGGGCGCCTTATATGGAAATCGATTCTTAAGGAGTAAACTCCAAAAATTGATGTTAAGTTTATTAATCTATTACTATTTTAAGCTTAGGTTGATGTTGCAGTAATAATGTAGCAGTATCATACTGCTGTTTTTGCAGTTCCACTACAATCATAATGATGGAATCATCTTCCAGGCCAGTCATATTTCGCACTGGAGCTCATACTTGCTACACGTATATACTAATTTTATTTAAAACTAGCTTCTGCCCGCGGCTTCGGCCGCGTAAAAGCTTACTTTCCTAAAGATTTTGATCCCCTATTTTTATTTTTGACCGTCGGTAATACAGTGCAACGGTATTACAATACTCAGGGTTGGAACTTCATTACTGGACTGCTAGATGGCGTTGAAGAAGCTGGAGTTTGAGATTTTTTGACAAACAATTTTTTTATTTTTCATATAAAAATTTTGCTTTTTTTTAATAAAAAGTATCCTATGTTACTCTTAAATCTCCAAGAATATGTGTACAATGTTTCATGATGATCGGTTGAGTAGTTTTAGCGTGATAGCGTAACAAACAAACTTACATTCACATTTATATATTATTAGGGGAAAAGTAACTTAAAAAACGACGAGCCTCATAAATTTCTTGCTGGAGCTTCTTAGCTTGATAGCTTCTTAGCTTGGCTGCATTCCGATCAGGTGGTTGATAATTAAATTATTTCAAATGAAATGCAAAATTAATAATGTAAGTGCCCTTATGCATAATAAATGATTTGATTATAGTAAGAGGGAAATTGATCTATTATACCACGCTGTTCAAATGGACCTCCTTTTTTTGGGCCATCCATGGTTTGGACATACCCTGCCAATTCCATCCGGAGCGACAGAAGGGCGGCGCTCGGCCCTATAACCCACTGTGTTTTCTCCTCATCGATATCGGGTCCACCACTTGCAACACACTTGACATCCGTGGCCGGCCCGATGGGCAGATAGACCTTTATAGGATTTTATTTGACCTTCTCTTTTCCTTGCATATATTTTATTTATATATCATGTACTTTACGATATCTACGGGCAAGAAAGGGGGTAGTGAATAGAATTTTAACTTTTTCACTATATGCATAATATTCGCTGCTGATAGACAGATGGATAGAATAACTGCTTGAGGTTATTATTATATTAAAATTAATTTGATTAATGCTGTTATATAATATTTTGTTACGGACCAGGATCTGACGTTGATTAGGTACTAATATTTTGATGTGGTCACGATATTAAAATTCTTAGAACTAAAATTTAAAAAAAAGAAACGCTTGGACCGCCTACGGCTACGCTTGAAACAATTTAATAAGTCCTGGTTGCAAATATGTTCAATATTTTTTTTATTAAATATAAAGCGAATGTTATATGAACTTAATGCACCTAATTATTAACTTAATGTTTAGTTACTATTAAGTTAATTTTATTACTAATGACTATTGCATTACTAACACTACACTACAGCTTTGTGGTAGCGGCTACGAATACTACCAATCCTTATGCTCGTGGATGTCGTAAAAGACGTTAAGAGCCTTATAACGACCTGGGCCAACTTCATATAATGCCGTTTGGTCACAATTACAAAGAAGGAAGGTTGACGTCTGGCAGGCGGTCATAAAACTATTACCAATAACTTTTACAATATGTACTGTGACAGAAGAATACATATTGTATCGACCCCAAGTATTTGGGATAAGAGTAGGAGAATGATGATGATGAACTAACCTTAATAAGTCTTTATATATATAAAGTTAAACAAAATTTGACTGCACAGATGGCGTAGTGGTTAAGATGGCGACCTATTGTGCCAGGGTCTTGAGTTCGATTCTCACACAGGAATACTTTGTATGATCCACAAATTGTTGTTCTGATTTTGGGTGTAATTTGTGTTAGTTAAATTATATGTTTGTGAAGTCACCCGCAATATAATGATTACCTTAGTACCGGGTACTGTCTTAAAAAAAATATAAACATTTATAATAACACATCTTTTTTTTTTTGGGATGGCCTACGGTCGGCGTACTCCTCGCATCACTCCGCCCGGGGCAACAGAGGGGCGTAAACACGCACACCCGTAACCCACCCGTGAACCTCGCCTTCGTCGTTGGACCGGCCACCGGAGCAGCGTAAACTTGTTGTCAGCCCCCTGAGGGGTACCCTCTCATTGCACCTCGAGCATCTGGGACCACGCCTCAGGCAACTGTACAACGCCTGTTTGACGTCTGGACAGATCCCTGAGTGCTGGAAGGAGCGGAGATTCGTTTTCCTGCCAAAGCCGGGACGGCCCCCGGATTCGCCGTCGGCCTACAGGCCCATAGTGCTTCTGGACGATGTGGGTAAGCTGCTGGAGCATGTCCTTGCTGACCGCATCGTCCGACACCTGGAAGAGGTGGGGCCCGATCTGTCGGACGCTCAATTCGGCTTTCGAAGGGGGCGTTCGACCATCGGGGCCCCTGCTACGCCTGAGGCAGACGGCCGCGGAGGCTGTCGCCGGCAGAGGAGTGCTGTTGGCGGTGTCGCTGGACATCGACAACGCATTCAATAGTCTGCCATTCAGCTGCATCAGGAAGGCGCTCCGATTCCATGGAGTGCCCTTGTACCTGAGGCGGCTGGTGGCAGACTACGACGAGGGAGTCTCCCCCCCGGGCTGAGCGTGATATACTATGCTGAAGACACGCTCGTCACAGCCCGGGGCAGGACACTCGAAGAGGCGGCGAGCCTGGCCACTCTCGGCACCGAAAAGATGGTCAGGCGAATCGAGGCGCTGGGGCTCAGGGTGACCCTAAACAAGACGGAGGCCCTTCTTTTCCATGGGCCCCGCGTAAGGCTGCCTATCGGCGCCTCGTTAGTCGTCAACTCCATCCACATCAATATCCAGGCCCATATGAAGTATTTGGGTCTGGTGCTCGACGGGCATTGGTGGTTCCGGGAGCCTTGCCGCAGGATTGCTCCCCGGCTGGTCGGCGCAGCGCCCGCCCTATCGCGGCTCATGCCGAACGTGGGCTGTATGCGGGGGTGATCCGCTCAATGGCCATGTACGGCGCACCCGTGTGGGCGAGGGCTCTGAACGCCCAGCTCAGGGCGGTTCTGTGGAGGCCACAGAGGGTCATGGCGGTCAGAGCCATTCGCGGGTACCGCAGGATGTCAACTGAGGCGGCATGCCTGTTGGCCGGGACACCCCCCGGGGACCTAGGGGTGGAGATGCTCCCCGACCTCTACCGGCGGGTTACTTCAGTGCGCGAGGAGGGTGGCTCCCCATCGTTGAGCGAGATAGCCACCTGGCGCGAGGACGCCCGCCGAGACGTCATCGCCCGTTGGGTTACGCGGCTGGAGAGGCCTAGACACGGTTTTGTTACCGTTGAGGCCCTCCAGCCCGCACTGATGGAATGGATGGAGCGGCGGCATGGAGTCCTCTCCTTCTGGCTGGTGCAGGTATTGTCGGGGCACGGTTGCTTCGGCTTGTACCTGCACACGGTCGCGTGGAGAGAGTGGACTCCGTCCTGCCATCATTGCAGTAGCGACGAGGACACGGCGCAACATACGCTCGAGGTATGTCCGAGCTGGGACGGGCAGCGCCGTGACCTCGTCGCTGTTATCGATGCCGACCTGACGCTGCCGGATGTCACAAAAACGATGGTCGACAGCATCAAGAACTGGGACGCGGTCGCCGCCTTCTGCGAGGCTGTCATCTCGCAGAAGGAGGCGGCGAAACGAGTCCGGGAGGATTCCCGTGACCCGGGCCGCCACCAGCGGCCGGGACGGCGCAGGCGCGAATGCCGCCCTAACCGAGGCCTCGGGTGATCGGACCGGGGAATTGTCCGGTCACCCGACGTGAGGCCACCGCGTGAGGGCGACGCCCTGACGGCGAAAACTGTCGGGGCGTCGACATGAGAGTAACCCGCAAGGGTAACCCGCTCGCACGACGAAAAGAGGTGTTTGCAGGCTGAGTCCATGGGGTTGCGCGCCGCCTCTTTTGTCGCCCCGGATCGATTTGTCGGGGCGCAACCACATCCATGGTCCACCCTGCGGAAAAAAAAAGGGTACCCTCTCATTGAGCGACGTGCCCAAAGGGACCGGGGGAGCCCGTCGGTCCTTCCTCGCGCGGTCAGCCTCTCGGTGGGTGGCGGACTAATTCCCCGGTCCAGTCACCCGTGGCCTCGGCTAGGGCGGCATCAGGCGCCACCGAAGTCAGAGATCGGGCACCAGTGGTCCGCTCGCACGGCGAAGAGAGGTGTTTGCAGGGTGGGTCCATGGAGTTGCGCGCCGCCTCTTTAGTCGGCCCCGGATCGATTTGCAGGGGCGCGACCACATCCATGGTCCACCCTGCAGGGAAAGAAAAAAAAAAAAAAGGGCGGCATCAGGCGCAGAAGACATAATAACACATCTACGTGTACATCACTTTAAAATAATTCTTTAATATCTATTGTCACAAAAGACGCCTACATTTTCGGTAACATCATCAATATAGATATAGATTAGAGAACAGAGTGCCAGTGAACCCTATACTTGCATACTTCACTCGCTTCCTTAACATTCATAATTATCTTCATATACGCTCTAAATATCAATATTACAAATTGAATACAAAAGTTTTTCGCACGATGACGGAACAAGGTCAGGAGGAATCATGGTTGTCAGACTAGATACCCAGTGTTGACTAAAACGAGGTGCATGATGTCCGACACTTCGTGGGATTAGCAGGCAAAGGTGCTCTCCAGACAATTTAGATGATGTTTACAAAGTAGAGAGGTAGCTGCTACTCCTTACTTAAAGGTTGCAGTACTTGACAGGATATGTTCACTAAACATCTGCTAAAACACCATTAACATTATCGAGTAGCGTTGGAGAGGCTTCACCGACGACAAAAGCCGGGTTCCGGCGGCCTTCACTCGCCGGCCAGCTACTCAACCGGAATACCCACTAAAACCACAGCAGTCCCTTCCGCGTTTTTACGAGGTGCGGGAGAGATCGTCTATTGACATTCTATCCTCGACACTCCAATACTAAGCCAACTGGATACGTCCAGCTGACAGTCAAGGTGGTGGGAGGAGAAGCGCGTGACGGCGCTTCCCCCTTCCGCCTACGGAGTGAGTCTGCAGAAGCAAATGCCTCGCGTACTCGCTCCGCGGCCTTCTTCGAAGAGATGACCTCCTCGCAGAAGGGGGCCATCGGTGACCAGAACCGGTCGCTGTCAAGCGTCTTAGAAATAATGGTCAACAACAACATGTCTATTTCTTTAAACGCCGCCGGGCCGTGGCACTGAGGCCCCCAGGCGGGATATACCTCCCGTGTGTGACTTGCATCATCAATTGACGCGCCACACTCATGATGACATCCAGGGCCTCTTCCCGTCGTTCCTATGCAGGACTTACGGAAGACCCTATATCCGGTAAGTATCTGCGTCATCCTGAAGGACCAGTTGACGTGCCTTCTCTTCATCCATCATTTTGATGCCTATAAAGCCAGAAAGGCGGTAATTGTAAATATAAATCAATAGGGAAGTACATAATTTGGCTTCAAGCAAATAAAACATAAAGTACTTTAAACACATTCAAAAATTTCCTTCGTCATATACTATGACAGACAGCATTAGTTCTCACGACTAAGTGAATAATTGCTCTCTGGCGTATTGGTACCACGGACATATTCTACAGTGCATAGATCAAGTTGATTATGTGTTAAGAGGTAGTTGTCATTGTATTAATAATTAATTAAGTAAAGTATTATGAGTTGATACAATTGTATTTAAACTTAGTCTTGTATTAGCTTCTTTAGAGCAAGTTTATTTTTATGATAAAATTTATTGATTACTTTTTATTCACTTAGCATTTAAAATGTTAGAATTTTCTTATACTCATGTCTATGGGGATTTTATGAATACAGTAATCTGCACTTCTAGCTGATCTCCATAATATTGTGGTTTAAAGACCTACTACAGGTAATCTCTTCTTCACTTTAAAAAAGTGATTCTTAGGGTCACTAAGCCGCTTTAATGTTTGTTTTTATGCATAAATATTTTATTACACCAGTAGCGTGAGTATGGTATTGTGATCCATGTAAACCCTCGTTTGGGCAAGTAACGAAAATATTATTGGATTTACTTTAGATTTTCTTGACCTGACAAGGCTATTCCCGGCAAAATTATAGCAGCCAAATAGAAATTTTGAACTGCCCTGTTAATGGCAAAAGTTTTGACCACCATGTGGCTTAAATTATGCAGCAAAATCTAAGTGTGTTTGCTACACTAATTGAAAGGATAATATTTATATTAAAGGGAGTATATACATAGGCGATAGAGGTGTAAAACTATAAAAATAGAATGAACAATTGTAACAATTTTATGGAAATGTAATTTTGTAATATAACCGTAATAGATTGCAGTTTTATTTGCATTAATATAGGTTCTCAATCATTTTCTCTACCTCTCAAAGCAAGCTTAGTTCTTCGAATAATTAAACAAATAAATATTCTTTTATTCTTACGTTTCAAGACTATAAGTAGTTAAATTATGAAAACATAACACAAAAATAAAACTCTAAATCGTATTTATAACATTGGTTAAAAAACAAATGTGAGTTTTAAATCTATATTAAAAAAAAAACTCTAAAAATATAACGAAAAGATTAGATAAAAATACTCAACCATTTTTCTTCAAACTTCTAACTGTAAAAGTATTAAGCTTTAAATGCGTTTTGATTTTTAAAATGATTAATTCAAAGGGCTCTGACCTTATATAGCCTCAAACTTTAACAAAAGGTATTATCGTAGATCGATACTAACACTTGTACTTGTACTTGACGTGGATTGTAAGTACTTGAAATAATTAAAAGCATTTATAATAAAAGTGACTTTTAAACGAACTAATATCCGGTTGGCCTTCAGGCAGCCTTGCTACTACACTTTCTATAGCACGAAACAAAGTTCATTAATTAGCTGTCTTATGATCACCACTATACAGTTCACTCCCATTTCGTTAATTTAATCGAATCCAGTTTGATTGCAATTATATGAATTTATTAGAATAATTTAACAACTATTTATATTTTTTTAAACATTAAAAATATAGTGTTAATTTAATCATAGGTGGCGGTTATAAATAATAACAGCCTTTAGTGGATGTGATTATTTTAAGTAGACTAAGTATAGCTTAACTATAAATCGTCAAGCGTTAGTAAGAGGTCTAGCTTTCTTATTTGTGTCTTTGTGAAAAGTGTTATTCTGTATAAAAATCAGATATAGATTTATATAATAAGTTTTTTTTTGTTTATATCATAGAGGCACTACTTTTTTTTAATTCCGACTTTCAGTCATAATGAAATATAGTAATGACATTAGTTGTTTTAATTTTTGTTCACACTTCAAATGTAGCTTAAGTTATGTGATAGCGGCTACGAATACTGCCAACCCTTACTTTGCTTTTGGATGTCGTAAATGACGACTAAGAGCTTTTCTTCGACTTGGGCCAATTCCATTTGATGGCATTAGGTCAACATTTACATTCCCAAGGAAGGTTGACGTTAGGCAGGCAGCTTATCATAAAACTGTTGCCAATAACTTTTGCAATACGTATTTTTACATATTGCATCGACCCCAAGCGATTGGGATAAGAAAAAGGAGGCCGCGGAGCGGGAACGCGAGGCAATTGCGTCCGCAGACTCGCTCCGCTGGTGGCGGCCAGGGAGGAGGAGGCGCCGATATGCGCACCTTCTCCCACCGCCCTGAATGACGACAGGACGTGGCCAGACGGCCAAGCGTTGGGGTGTCGGGGATAGAATGTCAGTAGACGATCTCTCCGGCACCCCGTAAAAGCGCGACAGGGGATTCGGATGGAATTCGATTCGGATAAGAGAAATGACGATATCTTCAAATATAGGTTAAGATATTATAGCTTTAGATGGGAGTCGTGATTTATTTTTTATTTTAATCAGGACCATGTAGAAAAAATACATGAAAACATCGCAATATTGGACACGCGTTTTTTCACTTCTTCTTCTTCCACAATGAGAGATTAAATAAGCTATTGCACCAAATAATGACACCAAACAATCTAACGCTGGTTAGATTGTTTGGTGTCATTATTTTACTTACATCAAATTGATTAATAAAAAAAAACGTATTGCTTATGTCTAGACAAATTAATAAAATTTTATGCATTGTTAGAGTCAGGTTTGTTTTCTTGTTCGTCAAACATGTGCTGATATAAAATTATTAATTGATAGAAGCACAGAGTCTGTAATTATATCCAGTAGAAGGCAATAAGCTTGTTTTATATTACGAGAGACAAAAAAAATTATCTTATGATGAAATGTTTTCATTAACCCACTTCGACTTTATATATAGCGTAGCAGTCTTAGCAATGACATCCCACGCAGTTACTTTATATTATCAATAGTAATTATTCTAAAATTTAGTGTAATTTTATTTTCTTTAATTGTATATTTTCCGTGTGGTAATGGAGTAAGAATATAATTTACCAACCCCTTTGCTGTCCTAATTCTGACTAACGGATACAATATACATACACATACGCAAGAGAAAGACACACCTATGAAAGAAAACTCAAAATAAAACTATGCCAACCTTTGTCTATCTGACAAAAGTGGCATAGTAGATCAATTTCTCTCCTATGTTGGAGAGGGCCCAATCCCAGTAGTGAAACGTATGGGCTGTTATGATGATGATGAATGGCATATTTTAAAAATACACCGAGACAAGAATTTATTTCTAGGGTATATTTCAAATCGTGTATGAAGCATTTAGCGTGAACTGGTATGGTAGCGGCTACGAATACTACCAATCATTACTTTGCTCGTGGATGTCGTTAAAGACGACTAAGAGCCAGAGCTGAATTAACCCAGCGCGGGGCCTGTAGCAAAATCTGTCAAGGGGCCTCAGATTTGCTTTAGGTAAGGTAATTAAATAAAACAAACTCATACAAATAATCTTTTCTAAATTTAATATGGGCAAATTTAGAGCTAACACTTTCAATATTGACTTTTTTATGCAAATCATGCTCTATATTCATCAAAGTGAGATAAAAATATTTTACACTCCTATTTAAATTGAAGTTTTTTTATGGTTACACTCCCGCGGTTGGAGTGCGGGGCCCTCCAATTCGCAGGGCCCGTAGCATTTGCTACTCTTGCTACGTGGCTAATCCCGCGCTGCTAAGAGCCTTATAATGACCCGGGCCAACTCCATCTGATGCCGTTTAGTCGATAATTACACTCCCAAGTAGGGTTCACGTCTGGCAAGCGGCCGGTCATGAAACTACTGCCAATAACTTTTACAATATGTGCTATGAAAGAACTCTTCTTTACATATTGTATCGACTCCAAGTAATTGGGATAAGAGTAGGAGAATGATGATGATCTTATATTATAGACTTTTTATACCTCTGCTTACCTGTTGAGTGTAAGGACGTTAAACTACAAAAATTAAAGCGAACAGCATAGAACTATGCAATTTAGCTTAGACCATAGACACGAATTGTCTCAGTAGCTGCTTGTGTAATAAGGTTTTTATACCGTGCGACCCGTCTTTAGATAAATCGTTAGATATTGGTCAAGTACGTGTCAAACACGACTTGTAAATTCTTTAGATAATTGGTACCAGATACATTTATTTGCTTTGACTCGCAAATAAGACCTCTAACTCTCCCAAACATTATTTTAAATTATTGCCTTCAAATCTTATTTCCATGTGACAATACTTTAGGAATACAATTAATTGCCGCCCTAGCCGAGGCCGCGGGTGACTGGACCGGAGAATTAGTCCGTCACCCGCCGAGAGGCTGACCGCGCGAGGAAGGACGTCCCCCCTCCAAGAGGAGGCTCGAGACGTCGCTCAAGGAGAGGGTACCCCTCAGGGGGTATTCCGTTGGGCTGGCCACTGACGACAAGTTCACGCTACTCCGGTGGCCGGTCCAACGACGAAGGCGAGGTTCACGGGTGGGTTACGGGTGTGCGCGCTCACGCCCCTCTGTCGCCTCGTACGGAGTGGTGCGAGGAGTACTCCGACCGTAGCCCACCCAAAAAAAAAGACAGAAAGGAATACAATTAATTACCGTTTCTATTTTTCTGTAAAAGAAACAAGTAAAAGTCCGTAAAAGAGAAACAAGGGATATAAGTAGATATCATCACTGCGGTAGAAAGAAAACTCAAAATAATTAGCTATATGAATCCATCTAATTCACGTAGTATCGTACGTTATTCTGCCTTCATCATCATTATCATCATTACAGCCCCTATACGTCCCACTAGTAGGCTCGGGCCTCCTCCATAATAGGATGGAAATTAACTCACTACACCACGTTGGTCAGACGTGTTGGTATAAGGTTTTGTTTCAAGTTTCCTTCTCTTGCATAGATGTTATATGCGTTTTACATACCTTAGCCGTCGTACGATTACCCACGGGTAAGATAGGGGTGTTGAATTGTATTCTTACTCCATCACCACACGGATAATTGTGCCTTCATCGGTCGAGAAATAATCAGTGAAAAAGTTAAATCAAAGTGGCAAAAGGCGCTTTTGATACACTTGTATATGTCATTTATTTAATAAAACTAACGAACAAATTTAGTATTATTTCAAATTACACGATCTCTTTAAATTTAGGGTTTAATAAAAACAAAATTATTACATAACGCGACGTGTTCAAAGATCAGATAAGTTTGAAATTTTAATTGTCGCTACTAAAACGGATTAGTATTTAAACCTGATGAATAATACAAGTAAAGGTAATTTACCGTACTATAAATCTATAGATACGTAAGATAAGAACATTGTAGTAAATTAAACAAACTTTGTTTTGTTGTAAATTGTAGTCATTTATTACAATGTGACTTAACTATCAACAAGACAGTTTATAAGTAAAAGATTTAAATTTTATTTCACGATTTAAAAGTTATGTTTTCTAATACTCTTAACAATTTAAAACTATGCAGCTATTTGAAAGATGTTTTTTGTTTTTGTTGAAAAAAAAACACCAAGAACCCTCCACTCCACAGACTCCACAGATGGCATAGTGGTTAAGATACTAACCTTCCATACCAGAGCCGTGGGTTCGATTCCTATGCAGGACAATATTTCGTGCGATACACAAAGTTATTCTGAACATGGATGTAATTTTTCTGCCTTAATGATATGCTTGTAAAGTCTCCCCGCAATGCAAAGATTATTCCCTTAGGGGGTAGTTCCTGTAGGGTGGTGTTTTTAAAAAAAATACTTGTATGGCGGGGGACTTTACAGATATATAAATAACGCAGACAAATTCCACCTACGGCTCAGTACAACAATTTATTTATGGATCACACTAAGTATTGCTCTGCGTAAGAATCGAACCCACGACACGGCGGTATCTTAGCCACTATGCCATTTATTTATTTATAAATTTGTTTAAACAAGTTATTCAATACCTACAGTTTTTTCCTGCAGGTACGGGTACAAATTTTATTCTTAGCTCATCCCTACAATGACTAAATTTATTTTAATTTCAAGTACGTTGCATTAATTTTCACTAGAGTTAAAGTATTAAATTTGTCTCATATATGTATATGCTCCGTTTGATGACGAGTTAAGAATACATTCCATTTTCCTTTCCTATCGGAGTCATAAAAACCGACGGGGCAAGCTAATAGATAGATAGATTATTCATTATTTTGAAATAAGAGAGGAGGAAAGGAGATCTACAGTTTCCCACAGCGTATTGATTAATATGCTGCACCCTTCATGAAAGAAAGAAATAGGATCAGAGTAGAATAGAATATAAAGAAAATTCTTACCCCTGTGTTATGAACAGCTTCTAGTATATCAACTTCGAAAAACTTTAAATAATATCCCAACTTATGTTTCGTCTCCGAACGAGGAATATTACGGATGGTTCAGCCTGAAATACGCTAGAGATATAATAATAAGAACTTTTACTCTACATAAAAACGAGAACTACAGTGATCGATCGAGCCCAGATTTTTTTATTTTTCTTATCGTGTTTTTTTTTTAAGAATATTGATTTTTGAGACTCATATTACAAATTTTAAAAGCAGAATATTATCTAATTTGTTAACATCCATTAGCAACAATGCAAGTTTATAGTAATAATAACAACATATTGTTTTGATTCAAGGATAAAACATCTTTCTGTCTGCAAAACCTTGTCAATTATATAAACTTCGACACAGTTTTGCAATAGTAACACTGTGAATTTATAAGTATCCCAGGATAGTAGGCAGTCAACATGACAACCAGGAGTAAGTGTTCTCAAATGAGAAAATCGGACTTATAATAGTTTTATATTTATTCAAACCTAATTATTATGGTACGTAGTTATTTAATTGTGGTAGGACTAAGCTGCTGACAGTTCTCTGTGCACAGTCGCGGGCCAGGTCCGTCTGGGGTAGTACCACACTCTCGCAGAAGATCAACGTCTGAGTAATGGCAATGTACTATTGCGCTTCGTTCGGTGAGCGAGAGAGCCGGAAGCCCAACTGGGTGAGTTTAGGGATTGTAATGGTAGGCAGCGGACTAGCTATACCCTTGGTGTTGCAGGGTCCATGGGCGGTAGTGACACTTACTATCAAGAGTGCTGCTTGCTCGTTTGACACAATAAGCTATAAAAAAATGGAGTTGCACTTTACCAGCGTCTTGTTACAAGATAATCCACTTAAAATTATCTTAAGGCCCTTATTGAAAAGGTAGGAATGTATTAGTTAGCAAAAGCAGTAGTTATTCAAGCATACTACAATATTATTGGTTGATTCCAAGGGAAAATTCAAACGAGTATTTTTCCGCTAAGATTAGCCGTTATAACCTCAACAGCAAATGAAGTACAAGGTCTGAAGATAATGGAATTTATGAAAGAAGTTACTCAATTTTCTGTGGGTGCCAGAAAAAGTGATTTTTCTAGTTCCCTTGTTTTAATTAAAACAATTTTTGCATTGATAATAATATTGGAATCAATAAGTAATTGTAAAATGTAACTGAAATAATGTCTTGTATTTAATAATATAACCTTTAATATTTTTTATGTGTGGTAGCGGCTACGAATACTACCAACCCTTACTTTGCTCGTATATGTCGTACAAGACGACTAAGAGCCTTATAACAACCTGGGCCAACTCCATCTGATGCCGTTTGGTCAACAATTATATACCCAAGAAGGGATGACGTCTGGCAGGCGGCCGGTCATAAAACTATAGACAATAACTTTTACAATATGTACTATGAAAGAAGAGTACATATTGTATCGACAACAAATAATAGGGATAAGAGTAGGAGAATAATGAATGATGATAACCAAATCACAGATGTCGAATATTTTATGGTATATATCCTACAAAGACATATCTATAAAAGAGGATGTTAGTATATATGACAAAAAATGCACATCGCTAAACTCAGAAACTATTTGACCGATTATTATGAAAATTGGTATCGATATGCATTTTTTCACAAAGAAGGTTTATATGCTATCCTCATTAATGTAAGTGTCCACCGTGTCCAGCGCTCGGCGTTGCTGTATATCAACTTCTACAAACAAACCAACGAGCAGGGCTTGCTAGTCAAACAAATATAACAATTTGTTTGTGGATTAAATTCTTTAATAAGAATACAATTTATTATTACCCCTTCCTTATTCATAGTTTTCGTTTGTGATGTCCTTTAGACATCACATCTACTATGGGTAGATAGGTAGAGATAGTAGAACCCAGCGAGGACCACCACTAAAAATAGAACTCCACTTTTTTTTGGCAGGCTAATGGTCTGGACACACGCCGCCATTCCATACGGAGCGACGGAAGGACAGCGCGTGGCTCCATAAGCCACAGTTACAGCGGCCACTGGTACCGCTTCCTTGACATCCATGGCCAGCTGCGAAAAAAAAAAATTAACCTCCTTGAAGGAGATAATACGGCTATCATTAGATTTCTTATATAGTGTAATAAATTTCTGAGGAAATTCTTGCTGTCTATTCTACTGGAGATCGCCTAGAAATATAAAAAAATTTCAACATTGTTCAACTTTCACACATTGGATACAACATTTTCCATCACGGAGAATATATTTGGCAGAAATTTTATATACAGTATAATTAGTTTGTAGATTCGCAATAAAGATCATTTGTTTTACTTACACTAAAAAAAAAAAAATTGCAATAATTGTACATGTTTATAAGTTCAACGAGGTCAAGGAATTGATACCGATGTTCATCTAATGGCGATGGGAAGACAACACAGCAGGGCTTGGAGTCGCACGCTGCCTGTGGGATATATCCAGACTATATATATATGATATAGCATTCTCCGTGTGGTGACGGACTAAGAATACAATTCATCATTCTTTTTCTTATCCGTGGGGATCATAAGGAACGATTAAGGCATATAATATGCATATAACATCTATACCAGATGAAGAAACCTTGAAATAAAACTCTATACCAATACGTCTGACCAGCGTAGTATAATAGGTCAAATTCCCTCTTGTTTTGAAGGAGGCTTAAGCCCAACAGTAGAACTTATATGAGACGAGATGTATAGTTTAGCAAAAAAAAAAATATACGTTTAATTTGCTAACTTTAGCAGGATTACGCATAGGTAATTTTTGGCAGGCTGGACACTTCCCACTCATGTCTCCCTATCCCCACTTGGGTTATCCAGTACTTGATAGATTCCTTGACATCGAAGGTTGAACCAAATACACTCCAGCATATTATTTATTTCTAATTGTATTGACAATTGTAGTTCATTATTCCGTATTAAGTTTTCTAATTCCATGATTATTATATCACAGCCTGTAGTTGGTATACAAATTATTGCATGACCACATATGACAATCAGATTAACTTAATATAGTCACGCTTTCATATCTTAGCACTAAGTATAGGTATTAGGATTATCTAACTTAGATAATAAACTGTGATTAGGTAGTAACGTGCATGTTATTCGCGATGTAGTGAATTGCTTGACTGAGCAGATAACATAGCTTAAGATGTGACCAACCGTATCAAATGTCAGATGATCCATTTTCTAGTAAAACAAACACGAAACTAATAAATAATATTATGATTATTATAAAATGGAGGAGAGGAAGGAAAACCCACCACTTTCCCACGGTTAATCAATATACCGTACACCTCAAAAAAGGAAGAAATACGGGATGGGATCAAGGTGGAATAGGATATAAGGAAATCTTACTCCTGTGATGAGCACCGCCTCCAGAACTTCTACTTGCAATTTTCCGCAGAACTTCGAATAAAGATTCGACACGTGTTTCGCCTCTAAACGAGGCATCCTCAGGACGGTTCGGCTTCAAATGCATTTGAAGCCGAACCGTGGCACGAACGAGGCATCCTGGACGGTTCGGCTGTGGTGTGTGAAAAGTGGTGGGTTTTCCTTCCTCTCCTCCATTTTATAATAATAATGGATTTCCGCCATGTATCGCCTAATTCAATCAATAATATTTTGATTATTTTTTTCTTTTTTAATTGCTTATGGTGGCAAATGAGCAAGCAGCACACCTGATGGAGAGTGTCACTGCCGCTCGTGGATCTTTGCAATACCAAGGATATAGCTTAGGCCGCTGCCTACCAATAAAATTCCTACCCAGTTGGGCTTCCGGCTCTCTCGCTCACCGAACGAAGCGCAATAGCACATTGCCATTACTCAGACGTCGATCTTCTGCGAGAGTGTGGTACTACCCCGGAAGGACCGGCCCTCGGCTGTAGACAGAGAACTGTCAACAGCGTGGTCCTACCACTATTATAATGCATTTTATATTCGAAATAAAATTATTTTTACGGATTTTATCGCGTTTGTATTTGATTTTAAATTTCACTTTACAGCGTTCATTGTTATGGACGGACCATGAACGAGTAACGAGTTCGCTCGTGACCATCGATTCTGTAAAGTGTTCGAAACGTCGTGAAATTAAAAATCTAATACAAACGCGATAAAATCCGTAAAAATAGTTTTATGGCTCAAATTGTTTGTAGTTTCAAATGTATAATACTTCCGTAAACTTGATTATGAGCGAAAAATAATTGTCACACATGGGATTCCAACGCACACCTATTGAAAATTCGTTCTAATCGTGTTACCACTTACAACAGCGTGAACTGTCTGTAATTAACAGTATTGTTAACTTGTGTCCAATGCCAAGAGACACTGACTCACTAAATCAGCGGTCTAAAGTAATAATCTCTAACTTTTAATAAATGAAAACAGAAGCTACATAAAAACTTTTATTATACCGCAATATTAAATAAAAACAACTCGTCTAGAAAAACATTTGTTGTATTAATAGGATGTAATCAAAAAAGTTATCGCAAGATTATGATTCAATCAAATAAGCAAATTAAATCCGTGTTTTTGATTATTTGATTAGTCAATCAAATAAGTAAAAATACGTATTTATTTTGTTTGTAGCTATGTTAAGACCTCGTGTTTTTTTTTTATAATTATTAAAATTACAGAAAATGTACGGTTTTTAATAGAATATAATTATTAAAAATATATTTAGAAAAGCCTTGAAGTAAGGCAGCAAAGTATACAAATGACTTTCTTATTTCAATAATTAGCTGTTCGCATAATGCCTTATACGTTCCTTCCTCTATTTTTTTTTATGTAAATATACTGTGTAAGAAAATTATTGTATATCTCGTAATAGACAAAAAGTAACGTTCTTCCTCTATACAGAATACTTACAACGTAGTTCAGCACACTTAAACTAGTTTTATTTAAGACTTATTACGATAAAAATAATCAATATTTACGACCCTTTAGAACTGCTTTTTTTCTGGATGAAAGGAACTATATTTTTTTTTATCACTGACATCATGTTTTATAAAGTTGTGTGGTAATGGCTACGAATACTACCAGCTCTTACTTTGGTCGTGGATGTCGTTTTGTTTACGTTGTGGAAATGCTTTTACGCACTATCCCCCGCCAGTGACAGACGAGGGGGTGTGTGGGACTCGCCGGCCATAGATGTTGGCGGTCGGAATACCCACTAAAACCAGCAGCGGTCCCTTCCGTGCTTTTACGGAATGCCGGAGAGATCGTCTAATGCCATTCTATCCCCGACACCCCTACGCTTGGCCATCTGGCCACGACCAGTCAGCCGTCAAGGCGATGGGAGGAGGTGCGCGTAGCGGCGCCTCCCTCTTCCTGGTCGCCGCCGGCGGAACGAGTTCGCAAACGCGAGTGCTTCGTGTTCCCGCTCCGCGGCCTACTTTGCAGAGATGACTTCCTCGCAAAAGGAGGCCATCGACGTCCAGTGCCAAAACCTTATAACGGACCTGGGCCAACCCCATCTGATGACGTTTGGTCAACAATTGCATTCCCAAGAAGGGTTGACGTCTGGCGGTCATAAAACTATTGCCAATAACTTTTACAATATGCACTATGAAAGAAGAGTACATATTGTATCGACCGCAAGTAATTGGGATAAGAGTAGGAGAATGATGATCATGTTTTAAATTTAAAGATAATTATTGAAGTAATTAAGGTTATAAAAGCGTATGTAACTCGCACTCTAACACTTACAATCGCATTCAAAATATAATAGTTTTGAATAGGATTAATCTTAATTTTATCACCATGATCACATTACTTCATGATTTTATTTATTAAACATCATCGTCATTCTCCTGCTCTTATCCCAATTTTTAGGGTCAATGCAATGTATACTCTGCTTTCATTGTACATATTAAGTTACTGGCAATAGTTTTATGAACGGCCGGCTTGGGAATGTAATAGTTAACCTGAGGGCTTGAGGTGGAGTTGGACCAGGTCGATGAAAGATCTTAGTCGTCTTTTTTTTTTTTTTATTAGATTAATTGTTGGTCCACAGACTTTTGTCCGTGCTTTTTTTATGTTGTATATTTTTGTCATTATGTTGAAGTTGAAGTTATATAATTCAATTTTTCTTGAAGTGGCTATGATATTATACATTTATGATGGTTTATATGTATTTTAAAGAGATTCTGCGTTATTAGTTTATTGTGAACTTGTGATGATGTCTTTTTATACTTCATGTATGAATTGTTGGTCTTTATTGTGATGTCAATCCGAGCTCTTGTATTACCCTTTGATCTCTATGTTTTATTGCCATCTTTTTAATGTATTCCAGTTCTTCTTAGTCGTCTTTTACGAAATACACTAGCGAAACAAGGGTTGGTAGTATTCGTCGCCGCTGCTATACATCAGCATTTATTACACGTAATATTTAAATTATTGAACGTGCTATATCCACATATATTTTTGTATATAGTTTCGATTATTAATCGTATTATATGATAATTAAATATGTAACTTAAAATTAAATATTTACATAGGCCTATTAAACAAAAATTAATTCATAATTTAATAAATTCACAATTTAAATAATGTTATTATTATAAATTAGCTTATATAAATTTAAAAGTTATATTGATTTTAATGAATACTTATTGTAATTTATTGCAGATTGATATCATTTATATATCTATTTTAAAACTGTTATACATCAAGGTAACGAAATACAAGATGAATATATTACTGACAGCAACGCGAATATTTTAAATAATCCTTTATTTGTAGTTAATCAAAGGTATATTCATCATTAGATTATTATATTAAGGCAAATTGGGTATTGTTATTTTTTTTCCTCGTGAAAGAACTAAACAGCCGGCGTTAACTAATAATCCTTCGACTTTTTTTTTTTTTAATTAATCAAAATAATCGTTTGCTAATCACACGTAGGGCAATTGAACTTCTACATGGGAATCGATCCTAAGATACTCAGCATATCTAGTGATAAGCTGAGTATAATAGTTTATACAACAACACCATTTGTACATTCATACGTAATTAATTGATGCAAATTATATACTTTAATATTATTTTGAAAGGGAAGATAACTCTCCATCATAAAATTCCTTTATGGTTAACAAAACCATACACGTTATAAAGTTAAAAAAAAATGAAAGAAAATTGAAACGATGTGAAAGAAGTCGAAATACATGATGCCTGAACAGATTAATTTTATATAATGAGCTGCTCTTAAAATAAATCTACAGCCAGCTCAGTAACGTGCAGACACCGTATGCTAATTCAGCCATCATGATTACTAATCTGAATTATTTTACGACAAAATCTAACAACAATTTTTCTCGACCAACATCCGAATGTGAGAACTAACGATCGATAATTGTGTAATTATTATATGTATACAGTGTATGTACGACGGGTCTTTATCTAAAAAAATATAATGACTTCTAATGTTTACGCGAGTATTACACATTTGAAATAAAACTACTTACTCAGACGTCGATCTTCTGCGAGAGTGTGATACTACCCCGGATGGACCAGCCCTCGGCTGTAGACAGAGAACTATCAACAGCGTGGTCCTACCACTATTATAATGCATTTTATATTCGAAATAAAATTATTTTTACGGATTTTATCGCGTTTGTATTTGATTTTAAATTTCACTTTACAGCGTTCATTGTTATGGAAGGACCATGAACGAGTAACGAGTTCGCCAGTGACCATCGATTCTGTAAAGTGTTCGAAACGTCGTGAAATTAAAAATCTAATACAAACGCGATAAAATCCGTAAAAATAGTTTTATGGCTCAAATTGTTTGTAGTTCCAAATGTATAATACTTCCGTAAAATTGATTATGAGCGACAAATAATTGTCACACATGGGATTCCAACGCACACCTATTCAAAATTCGTTCTAATCGTGTTACCACTTACAACAGCGTGAACTGTCTGTAATTAACAGTATTGTTAACTTGTGTCCAATGCTAAGAGACACTGACTCACTAAATCAGCGGTCTAAAGTAATAATCTCTAACTTTTAGTAAATGAAAACAGGAGCTACATAAAAACTTTTATTATACCGTAATAATTAAATAAAAACAACTCGTCTAGAAAAACATTTGTTGTATTAATAGGATGTAATCAAAAAAGTTATCGCAAGATTATGATTCAATCAAATAAGCAAATTAAATCCGTGTTTTTGATTATTTGATTAGTCAATCAAATAAGTAAAAATACGTATTTATTTTGTTTGTAGCTATGTTAAGACCTCGTGTTTTTTTTTTTTATAATTATTAAAATTACAGAAAATGTACGGTTTTTAATAGAATATAATTATTAAAAATATATTTAGAAAAGCCTTGAAGTAAGGCAGCAAAGTATACAAATGACTTTCTTATTTCAATAATTAGCTGTTCGCATAATGCCTTATACGTTCCTTCCTCTATTTTTTTTTATGTAAATATACTGTGTAAGAAAATTATTGTATATCTCGTAATAGACAAAAAGTAACGTTCTTCCTCTATACAGAATACTTACAACGTAGTTCAGCACACTTAAACTAGTTTTATTTAAGACTTATTACGATAAAAATAATCAATATTTACGACCCTTTAGAACTGCTTTTTTTCTGGATGAAAGGAACTATATTTTTTTTTATCACTGACATCATGTTTTATAAAGTTGTGTGGTAATGGCTACGAATACTACCAGCTCTTACTTTGGTCGTGGATGTCGTTTTGTTTACGCTGTGGAAATGCTTTTACGCACTATCCCCCGCCAGTGACAGACGAGGGGGTGTGTGGGACTCGCCGGCCATAGATGTTGGCGGTCGGAATACCCACTAAAACCAGCAGCGGTCCCTTCCGTGCTTTTACGGAATGCCGGAGAGATCGTCTAATGCCATTCTATCCCCGACACCCCTACGCTTGGCCATCTGGCCACGACCAGTCAGCCGTCAAGGCGATGGGAGGAGGTGCGCGTAGCGGTGCCTCCCTCTTCCTGGTCGCCGCCGGCGGAACGAGTTCGCAAACGCGAGTGCTTCGTGTTCCCGCTCCGCGGCCTCCTTTGCAGAGATGACTTCCTCGCAAAAGGAGGCCATAGACGTCCAGTGCCAAAACCTTATAACGGACCTGGGCCAACCCCATCTGATGACGTTTGGTCAACAATTGCATTCCCAAGAAGGGTTGACGTCTGGCGGTCATAAAACTATTGCCAATAACTTTTACAATATGCACTATGAAATAAGAGTACATATTGTATCGACCGCAAGTAATTGGGATAAGAGTAGGAGAATGATGATCATGTTTTAAATTTAAAGATAATTATTGAAGTAATTAAGGTTATAAAAGCGTATGTAACTCGCACTCTAACACTTACAATCGCATTCAAAATATAATAGTTTTGAATAGGATTAATCTTTATAAATAGCCGATACGAAACGAAAAATGATGTCACAAGCGGGGTTCGAACCCGCACCTATTGGGAATCCGGCCCAACCGTGCTGCCACTTACACCATCGTGAACTATTTTGGGACATGCAAATTTCGAATCATATTATATCTTACGTCTTCAAGGTGACGTATGCCATCTATCGGACAATGTTTACACATTGTATAGACTTAATACTTCAAACTTTACAGTTAGAATTGTATTAAACGATGACACAACCTTGTTATTCAAATTACTGAAATTTTTAGCATTTTAATATGCTTAATTATTTATAAATAGCCGATACGAAACGAAAAATGATGTCACAAGCGGGGTTCGAACCCGCACCTATTGGGAATCCGGCCCAACCGTGCTGCCACTTACACCATCGTGAACTATTTTGGGACATGCAAATTTCGAATCATATTATATCTTACGTCTTCAAGGTGACGTATGCCATCTATCGGACAATGTTTACACATTGTATAGACTTAATACTTCAAACTTTACAGTTAGAATTGTATTAAACGATGACACAACCTTGTTATTCAAATTACTGAAATTTTTAGCATTTTAATATGCTTAATTATTTATAAATAGCCGATACGAAACGAAAATCTTAATTTTATCACCATGATCACATTACTTCATGATTTTATTTATTAAACATCATCGTCATTCTCCTGCTCTTATCCCAATTTTTAGGGTCAATGCAATGTATACTCTGCTTTCATTGTACATATTAAGTTACTGGCAATAGTTTTATGAACGGCCGGCTTGGGAATGTAATAGTTAACCTGAGGGCTTGAGGTGGAGTTGGACCAGGTCGATGAAAGATCTTAGTCGTCTTTTTTTTTTTTTATTAGATTAATTGTTGGTCCACAGACTTTTGTCCGTGCTTTTTTTATGTTATATATTTTTGTCATTATGTTGAAGTTGAAGTTATATAATTCAATTTTTCTTGAAGTGGCTATGATATTATACATTTATGATGGTTTATATGTATTTTAAAGAGATTCTGCGTTATTAGTTTATTGTGAACTTGTGATGATGTCTTTTTATACTTCATGTATGAATTGTTGGTCTTTATTGTGATGTCAATCCGAGCTCTTGTATTACCCTTTGATCTCTATGTTTTATTGCCATCTTTTTAATGTATTCCAGTTCTTCTTAGTCGTCTTTTACGAAATACACTAGCGAAACAAGGGTTGGTAGTATTCGTCGCCGCTGCTATACATCAGCATTTATTACACGTAATATTTAAATTATTGAACGTGCTATATCCACATACATTTTTGTATATAGTTTCGATTATTAATCGTATTATATGATAATTAAATATGTAACTTAAAATTAAATATTTACATAGGCCTATTAAACAAAAATTAATTCATAATTTAATAAATTCACAATTTAAATAATGTTATTATTATAAATTAGCTTATATAAATTTAAAAGTTATATTGATTTTAATGAATACTTATTGTAATTTATTGCAGATTGATATCATTTATATATCTATTTTAAAACTGTTATACATCAAGGTAACGAAATACAAGATGAATATATTACTGACAGCAACGCAAATATTTTAAATAATCCTTTATTTGTAGTTAATCAAAGGTATATTCACCATTAGATTATTATATTAAGGCAAATCGGGTATTGTTTTTTTTTTCCTCGTGAAAGAACTAAACAGCCGGCGTTAACTAATAATCCTTCGACTTATTTTTTTTTAATTAAGCAAGATAATCGTTTGCGAATCACACGTACGTAGGGCAATCGAACTTCTACATGGGAATTGATCCTAAGATACTCAGCATATCTAATGATATGCTGAGTATAATAGTTTATACAACAACACCATTTGTACATTCATACGTAATTAATTGATGCAAATTAGATAATTTAATATTATTTTGAAAGGGAAGATAACTCTCCATCATAAAATTCCTTTATGGTTAACAAAACCATACACGTCATAAAGTTAAAAAAAAATGAAAGAAAATTGAAACGATGTGAAAGAAGTCGAAATACATGATGCCTGAAGAGATTAATTTTATATAATGAGCTGCTCTTAAAATAAATCTACAGCCAGCTCAGTAACGTGCAGACACCGTATGCTAATTCAGCCATCATGATTACTAATCTGAATTATTTTACGACAAAATCTAACAACAATTTTTCTCGACCAACATCCGAATATGAGAACTAACGATCGATAATTGTGTAATTATTATATGTATACAGTGTATGTACGACGGGTCTTTATCTAAAAAAATATACGTTAATTATTTTAATTTAGTTTTTTTTTTTTCATATTTTCACTCTGTTTTTTTTTTCTTACAATTAAATTTAAATATAATATTATTTTAACTACCTATAAGTATTGAAATAATAACCTGAAAACTTTTTGTTGTGCATGATGTGGCAAAGATAAAAATTTTGCAAATAGTTTAGTTTATTTTATCATAATAATATTTACCTATTATCCGTGCGGTGACGGAGTAAGAATACAATTCGCCACCCCTTATCTTACCCGTGGGTGATTGTAAGAGACGACTAAGGGATATAAAACGCTTATAACATCTATGCAAGAGAAGGAAAACTCTAAACAAAACCCTATACCCTAACGCGTCTGACCAGCGCGGTATAGCAGTTTAATTTCCCTCCAATTATGGAAGAGGCCCGAACCCAACAGTGGGACATAAGAGGGCTGTGACGATGATACACATACATACATACATATCATCACGCCATATCCCTTGCCGGGTAGGCAGAAAGAACAGTGTGCCAGAGAACTTTATCCTTGCATACTTCACTCGCTTCCTCAACATTCATAATTCTCTTCATACACGCTCGCCGGTTTCGGAGACTCTTGTGATGATGATGATGATGATGAATAATGTTTATTATATTTATATGTAGTTGTAGCAATTCTTGGTTGTTCAACTAAATAAATAAATAGATAATGTTTAAATAATAACATAAAGAAGGAAGAAAAGTTAATATTTAATCATGCATATCAGTTTCTTTGTAATCACTTTATATAATTACGTAAGATCATACAGCATGAACATAACCAATACTACTATTCTTCAATAATACATTACCTAATTAAACTAGTTAACCACGCCCGCGAATGAAATATAACAAACACTTGTTTATATGCCTTTCATCTTATACGTAATAAATAGTACTCTGAATTTTTTTTAATAACGATTCGATGAACCGTTTAATAAAGCTATTACGATCGTAACTGTAATTTTCCGTGTGGTGACGGAGTAAGAATACAATTCACCACCCCCCATCTTAGAGTCGACTAAGGGATATAAAAATGCATATAATATCAATGCAAGAGAAAGAAAACTCGAAACTAAACCCTATATCAACACGTCTGATCAGCGCGGTACAGTTCGTCAATTTTCCTTCTATTATGGAAGAGGCTCGAGCCCAACAGTGGGACGTATATGAGCTAAGATGATGATAATCGTAACTGTGTATCTGAGAATAATAATCACGTATTCATAGTAATCGTATACTGATGTATGTGACTGTATAATTAACACTTGAACTTTTGATATAACCGCAAAATAAGTAACATGTGGATTGATTATATATAAGGCAATCGAGAATATATTTCGTGTGGTAATGAATTAAGAAAATATTGTGTCACTACCGCTTCCTTTCACACGGGTATCTTCTTTTTAACCTACATACTTTCCAATATTAAGCGTATAATGAAAGTAACCCAACTTCATAAAGAATAAAAATTAGTCTATTGTGAACTTATTTGTGTTTAAAAAAGTATAGGGGCATAAGTCTCCTTCGCATTGTCGCCAAGCTTTATGCAAAAGTATTGATTAAAAGAGTAATGAAAGTAAACATCAATACATATCATCACACCATATTCCTTGCAGGGTACGCAGAGAGAACAGAGTGCCAGAGAACTCTATCCTTGCATACTTCACTCGCTTCCTCAACATTCATAATTCTCTTCATACACGCTCGCCGGTTTCGGAGACTCTTGATATTCCACCTTCCTTCAGTACGTGACCAATCTGATCTAGGTAGGTGAGTCTCGGTCTCCCCCGGTACCTACATCCTTCCACTTCCACTTCCGCATTGTATATCTTCTTAACCAGACGTTCGTTCGGCATTCTTTCCACATGTCCGAACCATCGGAGCATTCGATCCCTTTCGCATCTTTACACCAATACTCTCTTTCATACCTACTCGCTCTCTTATGTCGTCATGAAAGTAAACAACAAGAAAATATGGAAAGCACAAGCGGGTTTTCGAAGTTTTCTCATTAGGAAGCATAGCGCAGAAATTTTTGGCTAAAGGTCAGAATGTCTAGTGTGCGTTTATTGATTTGGAGAAGGCTTTTGACAAAGTAAGGAGGAATGCACTGTGGTCGGTTCTATCTATGTATGGGGTAGACAGCCAACTTATTAAGGCGCTGAAATCCATTAACAAGGATTCCAGGGCATGTAGAAGAATAAACGGATCCTACACTGAATGGTTCAATATTGACAAAGGTGCTAGACATGGATGTGTAGCGTATTATGGATAGCTGCACAGTAGCACCTATTCATGGATAGCTTTTTTTTTTATTGCCGTTGGTGGCAAACGAGCAAGCAGCACACCTGATGGTAAGTGACACTGCTGCACATGGACCTTAGCAACACCAGGGGCACAGCTAGGCAACGGCCTAGCTTCTTCACGGTAGGCAACGGCCTACCGTGAAGAAAGTACTCTCCTTAAACCTCGTTTGAAGAAGGACATGTCATAGCGCTTGGGAAACACAGCAGCCGGTAGTTCATTCTAGATCTTGCACGTACGAGGGAGAAATGTTCGCTGAAAACGTACAGTCGAGGACCGTATCGTTTCCAGGTAAAATGGATGAACCCTGCTGCGGTGTCGAGTGGTACGATGGTAAAACGGTGACGGTGGTACCAAGTCAAACAGTTCCTCAGAGCACTTCCCGTGAAAGAGCCGATAGAGTACACAAAGTGACCCAAAGTCTCTCCGCTGCTTCAGCGACTCCAATCTGTCCGTGAGATTGGTATCATCGATGATTCGAACAGCACGCCTTTGCAGGGAGTCAAGTAGGTCTAGCTGATACTTAGGCGCGCCTGCCCAGAGATGAGAGCAGTACTCCACGTGAGGACGAACTTGTGCCTTGTATAGTACAAGACGCTGTCTCGGCGTGAAATACCGCCTAGCTCTACTCAGCACGCCTAACTTTTTGCTTGGCAATTTGGCTTTGTCCTCCAAATGACTCCCAAACTGGACTTTGCTCGACAGTTCGATACCGAGGATCCCAATACTCTCGGAAATTTGGAGAGTTACTCCTTGGAACTGAGACGCCATGACAAACGGATCCTTCTTCGCAGTGAACGCGCAAACTTGTGTCTTAGTGGGATTGAACTGGACTAAGTTCCGTTCACCCCATTCCGAGGCCCGCCCCAGAGAGCGCTCGACTTCAGACACAAGTTGAGCCCGTCTTTCCTGTAACATGCTCTGAGGGACATTCAGCTCGGTATATCGCTCATCACCCGTGCTGTCATCTGCATAGCAACGTATACTCTCTATTGAGAGCAAGTCGTTGATATGCAGAATAAACAACGTCGGGGAGAGCACCGAGCCCTGTGATACAACAGCATTAATAGTCATGGTCTCGGAGAAGGAGCCATCGACGACTACTTTTATGCTCCGACCATCCAGAAAGCTGGTGATCCAATTGCAGAGTCCCTCGGGGATTCCATATGATGGTAGCTTCGATAGAAGGGCCCTGTGCCAGACCCTGTCGAACGCCTTTGCGACATCTAGGCTGAACACTAGCGCCTCACCCTTGCCCTCCAAGGCCTCTCCCCAACAGTGTGTGAGGTACACAAGAAGATCACCAGCCGACCGGCCATGACGAAAGCCATATTGTCGGTCACTGATTAGCTTGAGGATTCAAGGTACTGCAGAAGCTGTCGGTTAATTATTTTCTCCATTATCTTGGAGAGCAAGGATGTTATCGCAATCGGCCTGTAATTCAACGGGTCCGACCGGTCTCCCTTTTTCGGTGGACATGGGCTACCTTCCACGAAGATGGAACCCTATTAGTGTCATAGGAAAGTTGGTATAGGCGCGTAAGGACGGGGGTCAACTCGGGGGCGCACGTTTTCAAGACCACCGCAGGGATGCCATCCGGCTCGCTCGACTTATGCTTATGCTTATAGCTGTTTGTAAGATCTGAAAAATGATTATTGTGCTTTAAGAATTAAGGAATTACTTATCATATGTCTTCTTTATACCGATCAGGTATTACCTACATCTTCGGCTGAGGATTTACAGGCGATGGTAACTATTATGCATGAAGCTTTTGAAAGGAAAGACATGAAAGTAAATGTAAGTAAGACGAAAATAATGGTCTTTGAAAAAGATAAATATATGACGGAATATGATATTTTTATAAATGGTGAGGAAGTGGAACAAGTGAAAAAATTTATATACTTGGGCGTACTGTTTACTAGGGATGGTACAACTGATGGAGATTTTGAAAGAAGAGTAAATGCTGGCAATAAAATGAATGGGGCAATGAACGCTTTTATGAGAAGCAGAAATGTGTCCAAAAAAAACACATCTAGCTACTCGTATATAAAGGAGTATTAGAGCCGACCCTCATGTATGGTAGTGAAAGTTGGATTTGGTAGGGAAAATATGAAAGTAAAATAAATTCTGTAGAGATGAGAGCTCTTCGTAGTGAGTGTGGTGTAAGTCTGAAAAATAAATTAGGAATAAGATCATAAGACAGCGCTGTGGTGTGAATGGGGCGACTATAAAGGGTCTTCCCCACGTCATACTTTTCTGGACCAAGTCAAAGATGTGTAGACGAGAGGTCATATTAAGAGCAAACCTAAACGTAGAACATGCATAAAGGCTGTGATGAGTGTAAAAGAAGCGATGGAGGTATATCAGGGTCGTGGTTTATGGCAATCCGTAGTCTCTGCCTACCCCTCTGGGAAGGAGGCCATGTATGTGTGTATATTGTATACATTAGTGTACTATTTCTTTTTTCTATTCCATCGAAAAATTTTGTTGCAAGTACCCAAAAAAAAAGCCTTGAAAGTTTGAGCCCTTAATATTAATATTAAGTCCTCGACCAAGGCGTATAAAGATTTCCCAATAAGAAAACACAGTAACTCTAATTTTTTATCTTTAAATTTCTATAGCTCAGTGGCATTTCATAGCATCGCTGCGACCATGGACGGCTTTTTTTTTTCAGAATTGAATGTTCTACAAAAGTGTGCATTGCGGCCAAGCCGTAACTCGAACCAGCAAGGTTGTACCTCTAAACATTTTTTTTCCGTGAAATTCGCATTTTGTCGCATTTATCTCGTGAATGACAAGAGCTACAGAAAAACCTGTGAATAACAAACTTGTAGTAAAATTTATTTTATTCAAGAAAGTTTCGTAGCAGCAAGTCGTTAAAATCAATATTTCCGGAGATATTTAATAATAAAGTTTTTGTAATTTCAAATTTTTATCCAAAATTGCCTCAAAATTATATTTTTTTTATTATCCATCACTACTTTCTTAACTAATTACTTTTTAATATTTTATAAGTATTCCTACGTGGGAATTGAACCCACGACATTGGTACGGAGGCTGGTATCTTAATCACTACACATCTGTGCAGTCATCAGTATCTATGTATCATCTAGCTATTCCTAACAAGACTTGCTGGAAGCAAAAGGATAGTAAGTAACATTTGATATTCCTACTATATCATCAAGATGGTAAATTGCATCTTGGGTGTTTATCAGAAGAATAAGGAACTCTATTATTAAGGAATGGATTATAATAATGCAAAAATGGCATACTCGAAATAAAACTCTTTGCACTAGATTGGCTAGCATGGTATGATAGGTCAAATCACCTTCCTATTAAAAAGGTAATTTTACGGACTTATTTTTGGACTTATATCAGCTATTAATATTATTTAATAGTTGAATATTAAAAGTAAAATTCTTTTGGACACATTGAAAATTTAAATAATCGACCGCACCGTATAATCTAGCAATTTTATTGTAATTTAGTAGTGTCTGTCACGCCTTCTAAATTTTTATAATCAGCAATTATATAAATAGTTAGTGCAATCATGCGGTCCTTATAAATTATATTTTAACTAGCGGACCCGGCAAAATTCGCTTCGGCTAACAGTCAATGTATGGAAACTATAAAAATCCTACAACTCGATCGCAGCACCACCTACCGGGTCAGATTGCCAATCTATCAAAAAAATCCGTCCAGCAGTTTAAGAGGAGTTCAGTGATATACACATAAGATTGTGTACATAAGTGTACATAAGAATTATATATATAAAGATATGGACCTATCAAAGAAATGCCTATAATGTTAAAAGATATCTCGGATTTGATTAAACATGGAGCTAATGTCTCTTATTATGTTTCAAATTATAATAAATAGGAACTATCTGTGTGGTGACAGAATAAGAATGCAATTCACCACCCGCTATCTTACCCGTGGGTGATCGTAAGAGACGACTAAGGGATATAAAACGGATATAACATCTATTAAAGAGAAGGAAAATTGGAAACAAATACCTATACCAACACGTCAGACCAATATGGTTTAACAAGTTAATTCCACTCACATTGTGGAGGGTGTTCAAGCCCAACAATGGGACATATATGAGCGCAGAGATGATGAGGAGATGAGGAACGTATCAAGTGGTTACTTTCTTTTTATTGTGGTGTAAAATAAATAACTCTTTATTATTATTGACTAATTTGAGTTTGTTAACTCTATAAGCCTTTTCAGCAAGAGAGAAATAAGCCTATTTTACGAAATGTGACATAACGATTTTTTTTCTACAATAATATTGTTTGCTTAGTTTTAATAATTAACTTTTTCGATATCCATAAAAAAAGATAGCGATACATTGTATTCCCATTCCATTATCACATGCAAAGATTCTTTAATCACAATTAGCACTATTAATTGGTTCACTCATATACTTGTCGGAGCAAATTTATTTTACTTTAATTGGCTAAAATAGTGACGACCAATCTTCGCCTTTTTGCTTTAGTTGCTGCGGTCACGGTCGCAGAGTTACACCTCTGACAATATTACTATACAATCTTATGAAACAATTATGAAACAATTTGTAAGAATAAATTAATAAGTTAGGTATAGGCTTCAGAAAATAGTAAAAAATATAACTAACTTTATTTCAATGCCTGGGTCTCTATTGTAAATATTCAGTACACAATTAACTGAATCTGGACAAATCCTTCACCTATTTTTATAGAAATCAGATTTCATCGGCGTGACTAAATAGGTCTTGAACTGTTTCATTGTAATCAAAAATATTTTTCTGTATCTCTCCGCGTATAATTTGATGAAATAATTTTACGCGAACGCAAATTTTCTTATCGCCGACGCAAGGCGTTCCAAGGCCAGTTTATTAAAAGTGGAATCGACAAAAAAAAAGACTCTAGCAGTTGTTACATAAACGGCCGAGAAAGTTGTATATGAGGTTGGGAATGAATAATCTATGTAGCCAGTTGTACATTTATGAATACGAGTGGAATGATTGTTTAAAACAATACAGCGAACAACCGGTCATTATAAATTATAAATACTTAATATTCTGAGCCTCTGGAACTAATATTTTAATTTGAACACTGAATAATATTAATACTGATTCACATTTGAATTATTTGCAAAATGTGGTTACGTCAACATCAAAATCGACAGTACGTATAAAATATGTGTAGCAGACGAAATTATATTTCGAAATTAAAGTTTACATAATGATTAATTATCGTTACTTTTTTTTTTTATAGACATTAGTTTTAATTGTCTAGATATAGAAATATCTGAAAAATTATTAGCGTGTAACGTATATCAAAATTTAATGATGAAATATAATTCATAAATAATTTTATTAGATGTATTTTTTTTAATTATAGACAAGCTTGTATAAAAAAAAAATCATTGAAATTCATCATACCACAAATACCGCACTAAATTTAGTGAAGTTATTATAACTTTATTATTATGTTTGTCTAATCCAAATTTAAGTCTTCATTAAATTATTTTATGTGTTATTATTTTGGTTTAATAAAATACATATATTGTTATTATTACTTATTATACTCATTATAAGTTGGTATCAAATGCACAATTCCATCCATCCATCCATCTACCCCGTAAACGTCCACTGTTGGACAAAGGCCTCCCTACAAGAATGTCATTTGCAACGTTCCTGTGCCACCTGCATCCAACGGCCTCCTGCGACCGTGATATTGTCAGTCCACCGAGTGGGGGGTCGTCCTACGCTGCGTCGTCCGATTGCACTATTATCCTAGCCCAAAATTTATAGGATCTCAATATTTTATTTCTTTTATATATAGTTGAAATAAAAGTGGAAAATAACTTTTTGGGGGATTTATAGTTTGACTATATTATATTGGATTTATAATTATATTATCCGTGTCGTGACGGAGTAAAAATACAATTCATCACCCCCTATCTTACCCGTGGGTCATTGTAAGAGACGACTGAAGGATATGAAATGCATATAGCATCTATGCAAGAAAAGGAAAACATTATTATTATTATTATGGAGGAGATTTGAGCCCAACAGTGGGACAAATATGAGCTGACATGATGATAAAAATAGTTGACTCCATTGCGAGCGATCGTTCATGACAGCAGGTCACTTCAGACGATACAAAAGATAAGGCTTATGGAGACTCACGAACTATCATTTCGTCTCCATCTAGTGAGTATGTCAGCGTTCTGCTAGTCATCGAAGGCTAGACAGTAGTATAGCCTTAAATGACTTATGTCATATTTATATGATATATCAAAGAAATGTAGCATATAATCAATGTTATTTTAAAATTCTGTTAAGATTAATTAGCGAGTTTTAGTCAGGAAAATTTGCAATCAACGTGGAATGCGGCAGTATTTTAGATTATTAATATTTATAAGTATTTAAAAAGTATGAATAAACTTATATCTTGTATTTATTAAAACAACTAGACCAACTATAGTACATTACTGCTTCGTCCAGCAAAACAGGGATTGATGGACGAACGTCTAAATGTAGGCCGAGGAGTGGCCGAGGCACACATACGTAAGTTCATCAATTCCTAGTTGTGGCCAAGGCTTGTAAAGTGCTTTTCTCAAATAATGCGCGGCAATTAAAACTAAGTAGTACTAAGTAGAACTGTATACATGACGAACATGAACAATACCTTTCACGTGCTAAAGGGTTCATTTGTTTTTTTTTTCATTATCAAACAGGTTTATTTTTCAAGCCAGTTCGAAATTTAAAAAAAACTCTGATAAGTTGCCTATATGGTTACCATATTTTGAAGTAACAAATCGTTCTATTTTTAAAATACACGATAGATATGAATTTACATATATATTTATTTGGCCGCTAAAACACGACAGATATGGATTTTGGAGATATGGATTCATACATTTTTTGCCGGCCGCTCGTTCATTCGAATCGCCTTTGACCGAAACTGAATCAATTCGTTAACTCGTGTCGTACCTACTCGCAGCTCGGGCGACCGCTGCGGCGCAGCGATCAGTCGACTCGGCTTAATTGGACATTCGTTGATTCACTCTCTCGTTCTAATACGGAGTCGAATAATCTAACGAATGAATTCTACGAGTGAGAAAATACGAAAATACATGAAATATTCTAAGAATCACGAATTGGTTGGATACAATTCGATTCGTTTAACGTACCTACTACATTTGCAAATCGTCCATCGTGTCGTCTAGAGGAAATAAAAGTTTGATTTGGGAGTTTTTTAATAAAAATGAAGATGGAAACAGTTTCATGTAAATTATGATCCTATAGTTATAAATATTGGTAATACAACAAACAGTATAAATCATTTAAAATGAATAATAATATAAACGAGTTATAACTCGCCAACTGCCAACAAACTGTAATACAGTTTGGCAGAAAAAAGCAAATTGTAAAAGTGTGCATTTTTCCTATGAATAAATTTATTTCTATTCTATTTCTATTCTAACTCGGCTTAGCAGGGGGATGACTCGACATACGAGTACGAATTCGACTGTAATGCTTTCGCGAGTTCATCGCGCGATTTGACGACTCCCACGTGACGATTCGAATCAATTCGAATTGTGATTCGAATCAATAATAATTTTCATTCGATTGATTCGAATTGAAAAAAAAAACCATTCGACTCATCGCTAGCTCGCATGTATTTGGTCAGTACAGCAAATTCGATTTAGAAGGTTGTCAAATTATGCTCAAATTTCCAAGCATGTTTGAGAAAAATATATTATGAATATACCTAAGCCGTAGAGAAAAAAATTACATATGTAGTTAAAATCTTCTACGGCATCAAAGGAATCTATAAAAAAGTCATTCTTACGACGCAATTGAGGTCAGTAATAAATGTATGTTTTGTAATCTCAACAGCGGTCTAGACATGTGATGCTCGTGTCATAAAACAAATTTTATTACTCAAATATTTGATTAGATACCCTTTCAGTTTCATTTTGTAACGCAAACTAATATTGATTATATGGATGCTTCTGTTTTATAATCGAGTGTAACATATTTTATCTTGCCTTAGTTATCAAATTTAAGATGAAACAATAAATATACATTGTTCACTAGATGTAATAAAGAATTATGATATGTTGCGTGAAGTAATGTTATTATATATACGATCTACAGGCGGATCTATGGAGATCCTACGGGCCGGCCACGGAAGTCATAGATTCGCTACCAGTGGCTGGCCTAATGGCGATGGGGAGGGAATACAGTGGGTAATGGGGCCCACGAGCCGCCATTTCGTCACCCGGACGGGACGGACGGCGTGCGTCCAGATCATAGCCTGTCAAAAAAATCATAGTCTGCCAAAAAATATGACACGATACGATACGATCTTAATTTTACTAAAAGACATGCACGGTCTTATTTTTTTGGGTTTTGTGTATTAAATAAAAATGTTTACTTTTTGATGTTAAAATGTATTTAATGTCCCGACTAGAAAAAAAGTATGGTTCAACCAGATCATGTATCTGGACCCGATCAGGACAGAATGAGGCATTATCTGTATCGCGGTGTTAAGATTCTCCGAAGCGTAATGACATCGCCTAATATTAAATTAGTTGTTATCGAATCAGATCAAAATAGATCGATCAGGTCATGAATGAGAAATACAGGCGACAGTAGAAGTCGTTAGCATCTAGTAGTTGCGCCTTAATTGGAACAGCTCACTGGGACTCTCTATGTTAAGAATATAACACTGCATTCGCTACCTACGTCATATATTAATATATATTTTGATTTATTAAAAATGTTTTTTAAGATATTCATTATTATTCATGTTTTTTAAAAGGACCGGACTGGGCATACTCGTTTTGGATCAGGCAAGATATATAACGCAGATGATTGATTTGGATCCGATCAGTAAAATTTCATCCGGACCCGATCAGGAATTCCTAATCTGGACGTGATCAGGAATGCCTGATCTGGACCCGATCAGGAATGCCTGATCTGGACCCGATAAGGTTTTCCTGATCGGGTCCAGATATATCTTCTGCGTTACATACCTTATCTGGTCCAGATCAGGCATGCCCAGTCCGGTCCTGCTAAGGAAGACGAAAAAATTTCTAGTCGGGGTATACATGCAAAAAGCGAAAACTGTGAGTAAATAAAAAAAAATGTCGACCCGATGTAGTAGGAGTAAAAATTTTTTGCAGATAACTGAAAACAATATAAAATTAATAACTACATACTACTTACATGAAGAATAATAACATAAAGAATAATCTGCTTAGCTCGGTATTTTTATTTTCTTATTTTAGAGAATTTGTTCCATAGAACAATTTATCCCCTTTACAAAATATATTTAAATTTTAAAAATAATGGATAAAATAAACAAAAATTAAAAAAGGGAAATCAAAATCGAATCGGGGATATCTGGATTAGACTGCTCAATTGCCTAACTGAGGTATGGTAGGTGTATTTGTTCTTGATGACGCCGGCCAAATTTACTTTCATACTCTAATTATGAAAACACTGACAAAATAATATTTTCTATAGATTAAAACCATGCTTGATTGATTTATCGCGTCGAAAACCTCGTATACTAATTTTCATGACAATTGCTGGTACCGTTTCAGAGATTCTAAATATATGATCATCATTCAGCCTTTTGCCGTCTACTGCTGAACGTAGACCTACTTTATACTCATATGAGAAGGTAGTGTAGTAATGGCCACGCTTGGCAGACGGGTTTAGCGATCACAGTGAAGATGTTATGCAGTTCTCGGAACAGAGTTGCTACCCACTCTCTTGGTGAACCCTTAGCCAATTTTTACGAGTCCCACCGGCAAAGTAAGAGGTGGCGATAATTGTATTCTTATCCCGTCGCCATACAAGTAAAATTAAATTTAAATTATGTACGGTGGTCATAATATTAATGCTAATGTATATTCCATGAACTGGAATAGAAATGAGAGATCACTGATTCTTTATTAGTGCTTGGCTTGAGACTGCAGATAAATATATGATATTTTGTATTTTTTTTTTAATTTTTGTTAACACTGAACTCCATAAAAGCATAACGTTATTACAAATTTAGTACTCATCGAAGAGATTTCTAAGACTTATATTTTTCTTCTTTGTTTTAGGCAATGGCTTTGCGAATAGTCTGCGTAATTTAGCCAATTTCTGTTACCATAGTGTCGTAAACAAAATATAGTATATTGGTAGAAATTTTGTCAAATTATAATATCGATGAAGAGAAGGAAAACTCGAAACAAAACCCTATACTAACACGTCTGACCAGCGTGGTACAGTAGGTTAATTTTCCTCCCATTACGGAGGAGGCTCGAGCCCAATAGTGGGACATATTATGAGCCGAGATGATGATGATGATGATGAGATGATAATATCGATAGTAATTAATAACTAAAGTGATGAATTTAAGCTAATATTTAGGATAATACAATAATATAATAATAGTGTAAAACAATTTAGAAGTTAGTTATTTAATTGTGGTAGGACCACGCTGTCGACAGTTCTCTGCGTACAGCCGCGGGCCGGTCCATCCGGAGTAGTACCACACTCTCGCAGAAGATCGACGTCTGAGTAATGGCAATGTGCTATTGCGCTTCGTTGGGTGAGCGAGATAGCCGGAAGCCCAACTGGTTGGATTTGGGGTGTGTATTGGTAGACAGCGGTCTAACTATACCCTTAGTATTGCAAATGTCCATGGGTGGCGGTGACACTTACCATCAGGTGTACAGTCTGCTCGTTTGCCACCATAAGCAAAAACAAAAAAAATTGATAGATCAGTTCTATTATGATAATAAAACAGAGATAACTACAACTTGATGTTGTTCCTATTAATAAATTCAGATAGTTATTTAATAGTAGAGAAAAATTTGAAGAGTGAAGACATTTGAAAGAAATTTTGAGCAAAAAAATTCAATGAATTTCACAGTTGTACAGTCATACATAGGACATGGATATCATAACTTGAGGCTTGCCAAAAAAAATATGTTTAACATCTAAGGGTTTTCAATTATTAAATTACCATCTAGCTTAGTTATAATATATATAATATATATTATAATATTATCCGTGTGGTGACGGAGTAAGAATACTATTCACCACCCCATATCTTACCCGTGGGTGATCGTACGAGACGACTAAGGGATATAAAACGCATATAACATCTATGCGAGAGAAGGAAAACTCGAAACAAAACCCTATACCAACACGTCTGACCAGCGCGGTATAGTAGGTTAATTTCCCTCCCATTACGGAGGAGGCCCGAGCCCAGCAGTGGGACATTTATGGGCTGTGATGATGATGATGATTAGTTATAATATTGTGTTTGTTTTATTTAGATATAATGGACTTTCAATGTTGTAAGGCAAAATCTCTGGCAAAACTACTGTTAAGTCTCCATATATCCACATTATAAGTTGTGACATTATTAGTTAACCAGCTTCTGCCCGCGGCTTCGCCCGCGTAAAAGGTTACTTTCCTAAAGTTTTTCATCCCCTATTTTTATTTTACCCCTTAAGGATTTTTTTTTACGAAATTTTAGTGTCATATTTATTTATATCTAATCAATAGTCTAAAAATAAGTTTCAAGCTTCTGGCTTTAAAAATGACAATCATTCCTTAGAACTTTTTATCCCCATTTACAACCCTTTTTTGCATTAAAAAACAAAGTACGTGAAAGAGCGACAGACATACAGAGTTACTTTCGCATTTATAATATTAGTAAGGATATCATAGAGTATAATTGACGTCATATATGCTTATATACAATGGGCAATAATTATGAAAAATGTTTATCAGTAGTAATAAACCACAGTTAAATAAGTACCAACCTTGACTTTTTATTTTATAAAGTACTCGTTACACCTCTACTTTGTCTACGGTCTAGACGTAATTCATCAAAAAGTTCTTTATTCATTAAACATTTCACATGCAACTAATTGCTGATTCTAAGTCAAATATTATTCTAACTGAATTTATAACTCCCACAGTAGTTTAAAACTTTGTTATTGTGTTTTTATAACTTCCTACAAACAATCAAAATGTTATTACGTTTTCATCTATATTTTCATTGTCATCATTCTCTTACTCTTATCCCAATTATTTGCAGTCGACGCAATATATACTCTTTCTCCATCGTACATATTGTAAAAGTTATTGGCAATAGTTTTATGACCGGCCACCTGCTTGACGTTAACCCTTTTTGGAACTGTAATTTTTTTTTTTTATAAGACACCTACCTGCACTAAGGAAATAATCCTTGTATTGCGGGGGACTTTACAAACATGCAATTAACGCAGACAAATTACACCCAGACTCAGAACAACACTTTGTGGATCGCACAAAGTGTTGTCCTGCGTGGGAATCGAACCCACGGCACTGGCACGGAAGGTCGGTATCTTAACCACTACGCCATCTGTGCAGTCAGTCAATTGTTAATCAAACGGCATCAGGTGGAGTTGATACCCATTTCTTAGTCGTCTATTACGACATCCACGAACAAAGTAAAGTTTGGTAGTATGCGTAACCGCTACCGTACAGAGCACTACGTTCTCATATATGTATTCTAATGTTTATATATGTAATTGTAATATGCATTCTTGTGTATTTTTATATTTTCAGAATCTCTGTAACGGTACTAGTGATTACCATGAAATGCAGTATGCAGGAGGTTTCGGTGGCGATAAACCGATCTATCTTAGGTTTCATCTAATTCTATAGAAATTATTATTTTCTCAGTTTTTTCAACTTATGAAAGCCAATGTTTACAATAACTAGTATGAAGATAAATTTGGCTACTGTTAACCAGAATATATATAATAGCTCAGTTGGGTAATCGAGCCATCTAATTCAGAACTTGGTTTTCTTTTTTTTTATATTTAAGCCTTCTTTAATTTTTAGATTTTTTATTAAATGCTTTACAAAAAAAAATCTTAATATATTAAAAAAAAAAAAAAAAAGAAAATACCGAGCAAAGCTCTATCCAGATATTTCAGATTTGTATGACTTAATAGCATATATTTTCATAGTCTTCTATTCTTAATTGAAATTAATGAGTTATTTATAACTCAAATATAATGTATGATTTCACAGAGGGTATAGTTGTCTAAGTAAGTAACTCACTCACTGGTTCGAGACCTACACAGAATAATTATTTATGTTATTCATAAATAGTTATTTTGAGTCCAGGCATAACTGGTGTCGGTATATGTGTTAAATCTATTTTTACTTTAGATAATACGATGACCATAATGTTTTCTATTGAGAATTTTTATATACGTAAAGCACTGCTACATCATATCCACTATACTTTAGTATTTTCTCTGCAGTACATAAAATACAGTATAAATAGTCATTCGTGACCGTGACAGGATAAAAATACAATTTGTCACCAGCCCTTGCTTTTCAGATGGAGTCGTAAGAGCCGGCTGGAGGTTCTTCGCGAGAAAGGGCAGCAACATTGTTCTGGTCTGTGAAATATGACAATTATGATATTATCTCCCATGGAGAAGGCTAAGTCCAGTAATAGATCAATGGGCTGATGGATAGATAAGGTAATACTTTTACTACAGATGACTATGAAATAAATATTTCTTTAAATAATTTACATGAAAACTTAAAATCCTTACTACTGTCTGTCGCTCTTTCACGCCAAAACTACCAAACCGATCTAATTGAAATTTGGTACACAGATGGTCTGGAGCCTGATAAAGGACATAGGCTACTTTTTAATTCAAAAAAAGGGTTGTGAAGGGGGAAGAAAAGTTGTAAGGAAGTATTGTCATTTTTAAAGCCAGAAGCTTGAAATTTATTTTTAGGCTATTGATTAGATATAAATAAATATGACATTAAAAATTTGCAAAAAAATTACCTTTAAGGGGTAAAATAAAAATAGGGGATGAAAAACTTTAGGAAAGTAACTATTTATGCGGGTGAAGCCGCGGGCAGAAGCTAGTATCTCATAATGCTTTATGCAACTGCTTCCTTTAATTAATATTACGTTTATATTGTACAAGAAGCACTATCTGACTTTACGACTTAAACACCAATCAAAACGTTTTTTTACTTTTATTGCTTTTATATTTTTAAAAATCAAAAGTTATAATTAAAACGTTCACTCAATATTTTACATCATTTTACAACTAAATGTTGAAATATAGTTGTAGTAGTTTTTACAATGGCATTGGCCAGTGAAACAATTTAACGAGTGTATTTAATGAAACCTTGATATTTTTACGAATTATGTTCTCTAGGAAGCGTCCATATGAATTCCTTTATATTTACCATGACATAAAAACTAATGACGATGATGATTTCAAAAGTTTGCGCGTGTATTACTCACATGAATTTTAATTCATAGTTTTAACTATTTTCCATGATTTTTTTTTTTTTTTTTTTTTTTTTTTATCATATTTTAACATTATTTTTAATATCGCAACGTTTGGAATACCTTTCGGGATTTAAAATTTAACAAACTTAATATATTGAATGTTAAATTCATAGCATATGCCACTGACGAATCGCAATTAATCATAATCAGTTTTTTACTAATTATCTCTTATTAGCCAGCTATATATTCTTTGCATAATTCTAAATTGACACGGAAATATCTATAAAGATTTAAATAATTAACTATATATACAATTATAATGTATCTTATCTTAGTGATCATTAAAATTATCATCAATTACATTTACATCTTTATATATGTATATATATATATATGGGCTCTTCATAAGAATGTCACTTAAGACGGTCCAGTGTGGTCTGCATGCAACGGTTCCCTATATATATATTCTAATAATCTATCCATCTATCTACTTTTCTACCTTTAAGCTGGCGATTTTCTATATTTTTATATAATCAAAATCTCGTAAACGGCTTCATAAATTTCCATGAAATTTTGTACGCAGGAGGTTTCAGGGATGGTAAATCGATTTAGCTAGTTTCATTTATAGAAGACCTCGTTGATTTGTTATTTTCAGGCAATGAACAAATATGAAATAATAATAATAAATAAATAATTACAATATGAATGTAAAGCAGCCATTGCTATCAAGAATAAAAATAAGTCAGTTGGAAAATTAAGCAAGCCCTTAATCCAGGCAGCTACTTCAATCACATCCATGATTTTTAATTTTTCATTATTTTATTATAATAGTTTCTGATGTTTATGCGAGTATTACATATTTGAAATAAAACTGCTTTTACGGATTCTATCGCGTTTGTATTTGGTTTTTAATTTCCCGACGTTTCGAACTCTTTACAGTGATCGTAGTCACGAGAGGACTAAGGTCTCTTACGTTCAAAAGTCATCGTTATTACAAACATTTATATCTATCCGCTACAGTATCAGTTATAAAAGTTTGAATGTTTAATATACATACATATATACATATTATCACGCCATATCACTTGCAGGATAGGCAGAGAGAACAGAGTGTCAGACAACTCTACCCTTGCATACTTCACTCGCCTCCTCATCATTTATAATTATATTTCATATGTTTAATGTAACTGATCATAAACAATATATTTTTTTTACATAAAGAATTATTTTCTTTTTGTACTGGCTATGAATTTGTATTATAAATGGGGTTGACCCACTGACTTTTCACTTTTAATAACTCATACTGTAGCGGGTAGATATAAATTTCTGTAACAACGATGACTGACTTTTGGACGTAAAAGACCTTAGTACTCCCGTGACCATGAAAACTGTAAACAAAAATCAAATACAAAAAATTAAAAATTAAATACAAACTCGATAGAATCTGTAAAAATAGTTTAATTTCAAACATTATTTTATTAAATACATATATTTTTTTTAATTTATGTAAATAACCACTTTATATTCTTGTTATATTGATACGATGTAAAAATATTACTATTTTATCAACTGATTTAAATGTACTCAGACACGCTGTAACAACCCTTATTAATAACCAATCATCATCATTCTCCTACTCTTGTCCCAATTACTTGGGGTCGACGCAATATGTACCCCTCTTCCCACATAATGCAAAGGTTATTATATAAGGCAATAATTTTATGACCAGCCGCCTGCTTGACACCAACCTTCCTTAGGAATCCAATTGCTGACCAAACGGCATCAGGTAGTGTTGGCCCAGGTCGATATAAGCCTCTTAGTCGTCTTTTACGACATCCACGAGCAAAGTAAGGGCTGGTAGTATTCGTAGCCACTACCACACTCGCAGCAAATTAATAACCAATATTATCTAAATATATTTTCCAAAAAAAAAAACACATTATACCTACAAAAAAAAATACATAGCTAAGCTCGGTCATCTAGATTAGGAGTGGCCAACAAGCCGATCGCGATCGACCAATTTTGGTCGATCACTTGCAAGTTCCATGAGGGGACGAATAAAACTAAACACCGTTCTGTCCTAACCGATTCTCATACTGAGGACTCATTGTTATTGTTTTTGTCAGGATATACTCCAAATTATGATGCATAAGTAAAAGAAATGCAGATTCGGGTTTCTCATTAATTTAAATTTAAGGTTTTCAGTTTGAATGAATAAATATTATTATTAATTACTCATGTTGTTTTAATTCCCCTGGACATAAGTTTTTTAACCCATTTAATAAATATTAGTATAGGGGTACATATATATATATATATATTAGGGGGGCATAGTCCGGAGCGTGCTCGTCGCGTCCCCTGCCAGTCTAGTTAGACTGCTAATCCGGCTCGAATGCGTGCCGCAGTGCGGGTTAGGGCGTCCCCCGGAGGCGACGCGTACCGATCCGCCCCCGTCGGTACGAACATCGGCAGTTGCGGGAATGGGGGCCGCCACCCATCACGCCTTGCCCAGTCAGGCGAGTCGAGGAGAACAGAGTGCCGGGTGGGCACATGGAATGTAAGAGGTTGTGTGGAAGGTAAGTTGCACGAGCTGATATCCGTCATGGCGTACAAACAGCTAGACGTGCTCTGTGTAACAGAGACCAAGCGAAGGGGCAGCGACGCCTGCGATCTTCCTGGTGGCGGGATGGCTCTGTGGTCTGGTGTACCACAGAGCGATCGAGCCAGCATGGGGGTAGGAGTGCTGTTGTCCTCCCGCTTGGCCTCAGGTGTGAAGGATTACGGAATGTATGATCACAGACTTCTTTGGGTCCGTATAAAACTAGGTGTCACCAAGGTATTCATGGTTGTAGCATATGCTCCCATAGGATCCTCGGTGGCATCAGACCTAGAGAAGTTTTGGGATAATGTTAGGGAAGTTCTGGATATGGCAGAAACCAGTAAACGCGTGATTGTATGCGGAGATTTGAACGGATGGGTGGGGACCAAGCGTCCCGACTATGAGGACGTACTTGGTCCATTTGGTGATAAGAGAGTGAACGACGCAGGTAGGCTCATAGCGGATGTATGCATGGAGAGAAACCTTATTGTGTCAAATACATTTTTCCAACATAAGGATATCCATATGTATACATGGAGAAGGAATGAACAGAAAAGTATAATAGATTTAATTTTGGTAGACAGTCGCCTCCGAAGCAAAATATTGGACGCAAAAGCTTACTGGGGCCCCACAGTCGATACGGACCACTATCTCGTTATTGCGAGATTTAGTGGTCTGTTCAGAAAGTGGAGGCACTGGTGAGAGCGTGTCCACTTCGGCGGGCTTGAAAGAATTAAAGGTTGAAAGGTTGCAAGAAGAGTGTGTAAGAGAAAAGTATGGAGAGGGTGTCCGAGAACGGCTGATGATGGCAAGCCAGCCGCAATCGGACATTGAAGAATGCTGGAGAATATTGAAAGAGAGTATGGTAGATACAACGAAAGAAGTATGTGGAAGTTCAAAGAAGCATAGTAAAAGGAATGGTGATGCATGGTGGGATGCGGAAGTGGCAGCTTCCATAGAGCAAAAGAAGAAAGCGTGACTGGACTATGTCTCTTCTTTGAATCTAAATGATAGTATGACTTAACAGAAGAAAGAAATATATCGGCAATATAAGAATGACACCAAGGCCTTAGTGAAAGAGAAACGTGATAGACCAAATATGAGTGCAGAAGATAGGCTGACTAAAAACTTCAAGGGTAACACCAAACTCTTTTGGAGGGAGGTAAAGAAGTCTCGGGGTGGTTGGTCAGCCTTCAGAATGAATAAAATAAGGTCTAAAGGTGGAGACATTCTTACACAAACACAAGACGTGTTAGGCCGATGGAGTGAATATTTTGGCGATATGTGTGCGGATACTCGAGTTGCCGCCGGTGTCGCATGTGGTTTAGTAGATCAACATTCGGCACCGGCGTCATCCGATGGCATCAGTATGGATGAAGTTAAATGGGCGATAAGAAGTTCGAAAAATGGGCATTGATATGGTGTCTGCCGAGATAATCAAGCTTGGTGGCTCCTGTGTTTGGGAGGCGTTCCTGTTGCTGCTCAATTTATGTTGGAGCTCGGAAATGGTTCCCGGGGACTGGAATAGCGCAGTCATCGTGCCTTTGTTTAAAAATAAGGGTTCACGTTATGACTGCGCAAATTACAGAGTCATAAGCTTGACCAGTTTGGCAGTAAAAGTGTACGGTAAAATTATCGAAAGGAGAATGAGGATGGTGTCCGATGGTTTATTGTGTGAGACACAAGGAGGATTCAGGAGTGGAAGGGGATGCATGGATCAAGTGTTCTCTCTGCGCAACATTGTGGAGAAGCATCTGGCTCTAGGTCAGAGGGTTTTCTGCAGTTTTGTGGATCTGAAGAGAGCATTTGACACGGTTGTACGAAAGGAACTTTGGAACATTTTACCAGAGTATGGTATTAACGGTAAACTGTTACAGACTGTGCAGTCGAGTTACATGGGCTGTAGAGCCTGCGTGAGACTGGATGATGGAATATCGCCTTGGTTTGCCGTCAATATCGGCGTTAAGCAGAGGTGCGTTCTGTCAGCCAGGCTGTTTATCATATATCTGGATAAATGTCTCCAAAAGTTGAACGATATGAATGTAGGAGTCTAGATGGGCAACTCAGTGGTCACTGCTCTGCTCTATGCAGATGATGCAGTCCTGCTGGCACAGTCAGCGACTGACCTGCAGACCCTAGTCGACACAATGACAGAAGATTGTAAGAAAAGGGGTCTACGCGTGAATGGGAGCAAACCAAAAATAATGGTCTTTGAAAGAGATGAAGGCAGAACAGATGTAAGAGTAACAATAGGTAATGATGTACTAGAGCAAGTGGATGAATTTGTATATCTTGGATGTGGATTTACCCGAGATGGAAGGTACACCACTGATATAGAGCGAAGAGTGAATGCGGGAAATAGAGTGAACGGAACGTTGGGGCAACTTCTCGGTAGCCACCACCTCAGCCAGAAGGCATGTGTAGCAATACATAACGCAGTGCTTGTCCCAACATTACTGTATGGAAGCGAGAGTTGGGTATGCAGAAAATAGTATGAAAGTAAAATTAATGCGGTCGAAATGCGATCTCTACGGAAAATCTGTGGAGTTAGGCTGACCGACCGCATTCGTAACGACGACGTAAGAGAGCGAGTAAGTATGAAAGAGAGTATTGGTGTAAAGATGCGAAAGGGAATGCTCCGATGGTTCGGTCATGTGGAAAGAATGCCGAACAAACGTCTGGTTAAGAAGATATACAATGCGAAAGTGGAAGGATGTAGATACCGGGGAGACCGAGACTCACCTGCCTAGACCAGATCGGTCATGTACTGAAGGAAGGTGGAGTCAAGAGTCTCCAAAACCGGCGAGCGTGTATGAAGAGAATTATGAATGTTGAGGAAGCGAGTGAAGTATGCAAGGATAGAGTTCTCTGGCACTCTGTTCTCTCTGCCTACCCTGCAAGGGATATGGCGTGATGATATGTATATGTATGTAATAAATATTCATGTATGTTGCTTATTTACCCATAAATCATGGAACTCGCAATAGTGCACGTCGGTATAAAAGCACATTGCATAAACGTCCCCCTTCTTACCTAAGAAATAGGTCGATCGCGACACAATTTTAAAATAAAAAGTAGATCTTATGTGCACAAAAGTTGGCCGCACCTGATCTAGATAATTGAATTAAGCTACTGCTTACTCTAAATATGAGATCAAGTTGCAAAAATGCTACGTACATACAAGCGAATAAAATATGATTTAATCTTGTTTTAATTTAAAATACTAGCTTCCACTTTTTGACAGTAAACCTCACAAAAATGTATTACTTCACTTGTAATTATCATCAACGTTTGTATATTTTTATTATATGAAAATTACATTTAGATTTAATCTACATGAACGCAACCGGATCTCGTATTATGAGAAATTTTATTTTAACAAAAATTTTTTTTATATTCTTTTCACTTTATTATTTATTTTGCTTATCGAGACCATTAAAGTTTTCCAAATGTAATATGTAGTTATTATTCAATTTTTTTATTGTCTACTTTCATTATAAAGTCTTATCAATAATTAGACCAGCATCATTAATTTTTTGCAGAAAAAGAACGATTTCAAAACTATTATGATATTCATATCATCAACATCTCAGCCCATATATGTCGCACTGTTGGGCTCAGCCCTTTTTTTTTTTTTTTGGTGGACTATGGATGCGTCTCGCCGTGCCAAATCGGTCCGGGGTGACGGAGAAGGCGGCGCGTGACCCCATAGACCCACCGTAAAACTCCCGCCGCTCTCTCTCTTCGCCGTGCGAGCGGGCCACCGGGACCCGATTTTTAACTTCGGTGGCCCGGGCTTAGCCCTCCGCCATAGCAGGAGGGTAAATGACCTATTATCATATAGGGTTTTGTTTCGAGTTTTCCTTCTCTCACATAGATGTTATATGCGTGTTTATATCCCTTAGTCGTCTCGTACGATCACCCACGGGTAAGATGAATAGTATTCTTATTCCGTCACCATACGAATAATTATGATATTACATTTGATTTACTAATAAAATGTTCTTCTTGAACAGTAATGGAAAGGAATAATTTTAATAACTTTTATTTATTATTATTATAATCTAACAATTGATTTAAAACATACGAAAAATGTCTACTGTTCACTTTTTTTTCAAATACAATACAAAAAGCCATTAATTAATATCATTATTTAGGCCAGACTAGTTATTTAAAAAATATGTTTATTCATTTCACACTAAGTACATTAACAAGTTGCCGAAACATTTAACAAGGTAACAGTTCGGTAATTTATACGTTTAATGTGTTAATGCGTTCTGCTGGTCAGTAAAATTTACTATCAAGCTTGATAATTGTATGTAAATACATATCCTAAATCTCCGTTTGGTGACGGAGTAAAAATTACTATTCAACACCACATATCTTACCTGTGGGTGATCGTACGAGACGACTAAGGGATATAAAAAAGCATATAACATCTTTGCGAGAGAAGTAAAACTCGAAACAAAACCCTATACTATCACGTGTGACCAGCGTGAAACCAACCTACTATAGGTTAATTTCCCTCCGGAGACGGATTACGGAGAAATTCCGAGCCCAACAGTGGAACCTATATGGTCTGTGATGATGATGATGATGATATATCCTAACATTTCAGATGCGTGATTATGTTTTAGCCTGTTTCATCATCATCTGCATTTCATTGTTGGGCTCGAGTCTTCACCACAAAAAGACGGTAATTAACTTAACTAGCCAGACGCGTTGTTATATAGTTTTATTTTGATTTTTCCTTCTCTTACGTAGATGTTATTTGCATATCCTATTATATAGTCGTGTTTCACGACACGCATAGACAGGTAATAAAATAAAAAATATTTTTACTCCATTATTACATAGAATTAAACCACTTTCAACAATACATAAATGACTGTTTACTTTAGCAGCGAAATCATATATCTTCCATGTGGTGACTGATGAAGAATACAATTCACCACCCTATCTTACCCGTGGGTGATCGTACGAGACAACTAAGGTATATAAAACGCATATACATAACATTTGTGTGAGAGAGGGAAAACTCAAAACAAGACCCTATACCAACACGTCTGACCAGCGTGGTATAGTAGGTCAGTTACAATTCCATTGTGGAAGAGACCCGAGCCCAGCAGTAGGACATATATATACATACATAGACATATATATACAGACATAAATAACCATCTATTATGAGGTCTACAAGCTCGTATCTAGCGCCGTTCAAAGCGGTCCTATTGGACGAGATGCAGGCTGTCTACAATCCGCATTCACAAAGGTGTCTTAAGCAATAATGGATATATCTGCTTCTCTTACTCTTTTTCTTTTTTTTTCTATATACGCATCATTATTGGCCTAGAGACTTTTTGCAATGACTTAAATTATACGAATAAGCATAAAATTATATTTGAAGTTTGACTCATTTAGCGTTAAATGGATAACAATTAGCACACAATAAAGTGATATTTAAAAAAAAAACTTAATAAAATAGCTTTAAAATAGCAACTATTATAACCTTCCCACAAACGGAACTGAAAAACTTACGTAATTAATTAAATATTTCGCCGTAAATAACTATAAAGTTATAATAGCCTATTTAAAATAGGATACTAGGTACTTGTGACACAATTATTCAGCTCGTTTCGTGCACTTAAAGATTTATCTGGCGCAGTGATTGTACGATATTACCATAAACGCGACCTTCTTTGTGCCGTATTCAATTATGTAACGTATTAATATTTATTCTGTGCTTATAAACTAACATTGTTTATAACTAACTCAAACCATAATATGGCAGGTGTGATATTATTACTTAAAAATATAGGCGTCAGGTAAGTCGTAAAACTTATGCAAGATATCTGGTTCTACGGATATTAGTGCGTTGCAACTCTTAAATATTTTCACTGTCTAAAATCCTTTGTAATGTTATAAATGCGAAAGTAACTCTGTCTGTCTGTCTAAATGAAATTTGGTACACAGATAGTCTAGAGCCTGATAAAGGACATGTGCAACTTTTTAATGCAAAAAAATGGTTGTAAAGGTGGATGAAAAGTTGTAAGGAAGTATCGTCATTTTTAAAGCCAGAAGCTTGAAACTTATTTTGGGTTATTGATTAGATATAAATAAATATGACATTAACATGTTGTAAAAATTTACTCTTAAGGGGTAAAATAAAAATAAGGGATGAAAAACTTTAGGAAAGTAACCTTTTACGCGGGCGAAGCCGCGGGCAGAAGCTAGTAATAAATATATTAGTTATATAGTCGTTATATAAATTATTTAAATTGAATTAATTTATTTAGGTACATAAATATGAAATAGCACATCTTTTAAATAAAATACAATTATATTTATCTTATATATAAGAACGTTCATATGTTTCGCAAAATATATATATAATCTTTTAGTAAAGATATGTTTTTATGTACTAAATTTATATGATAAATATTTTTTTCTACATTTTTGTTATTTTATTGTTCCTAGCTCATAGAATCAGCATCATAATAGCGGACTTGTTATGTCTAAAATTAAGTGCTAAATGTACTCAAAATTAAGCATAAAATTCAAAATTATAAAACTCTTCAGTGTTTCAAACAGTAACACAGATTAAAAAACCTCTAATTGCATGGCTAATTTTTATCTTTAAATTTTTTTTTTCTTATATTCTGTTCCCTCTTACTTTATGTATATACGAGTATCTCACTGTTAAGCACAGAACTCCAGATAAATTCTCCTTCTCTAAATTAGACTACTAAACAAAACTGGCTAGATATAATTTCACATGGTTTTATTTCAAGTTTTCCTTCTCTTGGCATTCATTATTGTTACGATGCTCTGACCGTTATACAATATTCAACAATAGTAATAGTGATAGATCCACACTATTGACAGTTTTATATCTATGGCCGTGGACCGGTCCACCCGGAGTAGTCCGGACGAGTCCACACTCTCGTAAAAAATTGACGTCTGAGCAATGTGGAGTTGTGCTTCGTTCGGTGAGCGAGAGAGCCGGCAGCCCAAACTTCTGGGTGCTTTTGAAGTTTTAATCTTTAGACAGCGGTCTAGCTGTTCTACATGTATTACTAATGTCCATAGGCGGCAGTAACATTTACCATCAGGCGTACTGATTGCTCGTTTGCCACCATTAGCAATAAAAAAATAGTAATACATAACCATTGTATTAAATGTTATTTATGTTATTTTAATATATCTAATCTATATCTATAAAAGAAGATGTTTATATGTGTGACATCGCTAAACTCAGAAATTATTTGACCGATCATTATGAAAATTGGTAGGTATATGTATTTTTTTATGAAGAAAATTTATGTCCATTGATAAATCTGGCCACCAGGCGGCGCTGCGGTATATTGGCTTCTAAAAAGCCAACGGGCTGGGTTTGCTAGTGAACTATATAATTTGTACAGCGATGATGGTTAGATATGGTCTCAAATTTATTGTATTATCAGTTTTATCATGTTTGATAACCTATATACTGCAAATAAATGATCAATCAATCAATTATCTTCTTACTCCGTCACTACACAGAGACGAGAGTGATTTAAAGTTAAGGAAAAAACCTACTTTGCAATGAAAAGACAATATACTAAAAATATTCTTGTGTATTATGAGAATCTTAACATACTAAAAAGAAATTTTATAAGAGTGATGATAATTATAAAAATGTTATACTTGTGTATATTTTTTATCAACTAAAAAAATCTTTCATACCAATATTATGTTCAACGGGAGTTGTTTATTATTACGCGTGTGACTTTTGTACACGAATTTATAACTTTCTAGATAAATATAGTTGATTGTTTACAAGTGATTTAAATGAGAAATGATTTCTTTATGATAATGATTCAAAAGAAAATATGAGTGTTTCTAAATAAATGTGTTTAAATATAATCATTTCGGTTTCTTGCTGCTAATTTCTTTTATTGGATACAAAGGATCAAAATATAACATAAAACTATATAACATAAAATATAACATAGTCATAAAACTATTGCCAATAACTTTTTCGTATCGACCCCAAGTAATAAGAGTAAGAGAATGATGATGATGAAGTACCTTAGTCCTATATCATGTCCAAATATATCGTAAATTTTATAAATGATAAATTTGAAAATAAAACTATCGAAGTCATCCTTCAAACGTATATTTTCAATATATTTTATTTACGAAACTATGTTGCAACACATTTTAGTAATTATTCCTACAGGCTAATATATATTACAGGGATAGCTGAATGTTATAGAAAATATATGAAAATAGAATGAACATTGTAAATTTGGAAATTCAACAATAAATAAATGGAAAAATAAAGCGAGGAATAATGTTTTAAGAAAGAGTATGGATTATCGCAGTTTATCAGGCAGCATTTTTTTTGTTTACAGGCGCCCTAACTATTGCTGATAACGAGGAGACGTGTAGCCCTATAATCTGTCTTACTGTACCCCTCTTTCTGCATTGGATTGACCATCAATACAGAGTCCTTGCTCTCAGTAAAAGTGTTAGCATAATAAAGAATCTTTCACCAAAATATGAATATACATTGAAAATAACATGTGTCACCATCCCCAATTTTCATATAGTAGCAACACTACTGGGAAACTTATAAAATCAACACCGGCCGCTAATCTGGCCTGCCAAATAGGACGAATAGTACATTATTCCTCTATTATTAGTAGGATGGTGATGAGCTACGTACAATGGTGAACGTCGATAAACTGATGTAAACTGATGTTTGAATGGATTTCATAAGTGTACTTGAGTAAATGGAAAATATAAATAAAGCGAAAGAGATATGTAAACGTAAGCCAAAGTGAAGGTCTTCCTAGTTTTTAGGTACGGAAATTTCTGTATTAGTATTGTATATATATACATACCTATGTAAATAAGTTAACTAACATTCTCCTAGAATGCAATCGTTTTGGTATTGCTACTCATAACAAGGTCATTCCTGTTTAATGTGAAATCTAAATATTTAAAATGTACATTCGAAGTATAATTTATTATATTATTTCACCAAAAACGAATTATATTTCCTTTCTAAAACATAATATGCTCTAAATGCTTTAAAATATATATAAAAATAAATTATTACTTAAAATTTGCAATATTTTTATAGAGATTTATTATGCAACTGAATTAATATTTATAAAAAAACACAAAAATAATGCGTGATTTATTCACAAAGAATGTAATTCATAAAAGATGTAAAAAGAATAATGAGATACTTTACAAAAAAAACTAATGAGATAGGTATTATTACTACATACATATAAATATAGATATTATATGTAAAATTCTAAAAGAGATAGAATACTTGGGTCTACATATAAATAATTAAATATATGGATGACAATGCTTAACTATATTTTTTTCCTTCGTTCCGCATCAGCAGTCAATATGAAAAGTAAAAATCCTACAACTCGATTCACCAGCGCCACCTACCGAGTCCAATTGCGAATCTAAACCATTCTCGAATTCACTTGAACACACACAATAAATTTCTAGAAAACCCGTCCAGTCCCTTAAGAGGAGTACAGTGTCATACACACGTACATAAAAATTATATATATTTATAAAGGTAGAAGATTACTTACTGAATAGCAGTATTAGGACGACTATACCATATCAAAAGTCTTTATCTTTTATCATACGAAAACCTAGCCCGACGTAGTAATTGCAATTCTAATTTAAAAAAAGTATATAGGTATATTGTTTCCTATGGTCCATGATCACATTCACTCTGCTTTGTTACACAACATTACTCTTCCAAAGTCTCACATTTAAGATGATTACAAATGCTTTTGCTATTACTGAATTAATACATTTCACTTGTAGTTTATCTGGTAATCTGCATGTTTAAATTAAAAGAAAAACTATTTGTGAACTTTTTTAAGACAAAGATACATTTAAAGTGTGAGATTGTTCACATAATCATCTGCTGTAAAAATGTAGTGACGGTTTGATTGTTTTAATCGTATTGCGTAAAATACCATAGGGCTTTTATCCGTCTATTGTTTATAATAAGCAATGTATTCGTTAGTTATCTCTCTAAATTTGTGCTTATCGTTATTTAATTCGAGTATGACTGGCAATGAATAAGGCTGTTCCCACACACTTCTCATTCTTTAACCATAGAATTAAACTTTGCTTGAAAGTTCTCTCATTATTCATATTTTTTTACACACTATGTTAAACATTTACAAGTCGTAGAAATATTGTCTCTAATATATTGTAGAATCTATTCGGATAACTTTTAATATTAGAAATACAGAGCAGAAAAATAGATCTTAGCACTGGGCGAGACTTTTTTTTTCATTTTCTTTTTGGCAGATTATTCTTGTATATCTGACGGAGCCCTCTCAGACGATCTAGGTTGTTACCAAAGCGGTATTACCAAAATGATATATGATGAAATTATCCGTGTGGTGACGGAGTAAAAATACAAATCACCACCATCTTACCTGTGGGTGATTGTAAGAGACGACTAAGGGATACAAAAGGCATATAACACCTATGCAAGAGAAGGAAAACTCAAAACAAAACCCTATATCAACACGTCTTTTTCTTTTTTTTCTGTTCACGCTGTGGAAATGCATTTACGCACTAGCCCTCGCCGGTGACAGACGAGGGGGTGTGTGGGACTCGCCGGTCAACTGGTTCGATCAAAATACCCACTAAAACCACAGCGGTCCCTTCCGCGCTTTTACGGGATGCCGGAGAGATCGTTTATTGACATTCTATCCCCGACACTGCAACGCTAGGCCATCTGGCCACGTCCAGTCAACAGTCAAGGCGGCGGGAGGAGATGCGCGTAACGGCGCTTCCGCCTTCCTGGCCGCCGCCTACGGAGTGAGTCTGCAGAAGCAAACGCCTCACGTATCCGCTCCGCGGCCTCCTTCGGAGAGATGACCTCCTCACAGAAGGAGGCCATCGACGACCAGCGCCTGTCGCTGTCAAGCATCTTAGATATGATGGTCAACAACGACAGGTCTATTCCTATCACCGCCGACAGTTCGTGGCGCTGAGGCCCCCAGGTGGGACATACCTCTAGGGTGTGACACGCATCATCAGTTAGCACGCCACACTGGCATCAGGGGCCTCTTCCCGTCTGATCCTGTGCAGGTACTTACCGAAGACCCCGTGTCCGGTAAGTACCTGCGTCATCCTGAAGGACAAGTTGCCGTGCCTTCGCTTCATCCAGCGGTGGAGGTGGGGCGCAATTGCCTCAACGGTCCCCCGCCCTGCTACAGGGGACTCTAATTCCTCCCTCCACCGCCGGATAACTGCCGCTTGAGCCACTTCTCTTGCCCTAATCAATTCCCCCACGGTAATATGCTCACCGCTTTCCCGCGCCGCAGCGCAAAATCGGTAGACCTCATCCGGGTCTGCACCGGCACGGCAACTCCAAACACCCTGATCTGTGCTCCTCGGGGAGACCTTGGCACCGGCCATAGAATAGGAGGGCCTCCGTCTTCTCGAGAGAGACTCTGAGATCCAACTTGCCTATCCGGTCCACAACGAGCGCTACACCAACCAGTCTGCCAGTCGGGCGGCCTCCCGGAAGTCAGCCCTCTCCACCGTGATGAGAGTGTCATCTGCATAACAAATAAATCACACTCCGGGAAGGAGCTGGCCCCGTAAAAACCAGTTGAACCCAACGTTCCACAGGGTCGGACCGAGGACCGAGCCCTGTGGAACGCAGCATTCCACCCTGTGGTAATGTACGCGCCCGTCGTCCCCCTCCCAGAGCACGTGCCTTCCCTCGAGGTATGCCTCCAACAGCCTCCGGAGGTACAGAGGCACTCCATGATATCAGAGTGCCTCCTTCAATGTCTCGTGTGGAGACTATTGAAGGCATTCTTAATGTCGAGCGAGACTGTCAGTAACACTCCTTTTCTGGCCACCGCTTCAGTAGCCAGGGTCTTTAGGGCAGCCAGTGCGCCAATTGTTGACCGGCCGCATCTGAATCCGTACTGTTTATCCGACAGTCCCGACCCAACAACCTCGAGATGCTGGACGAGATGATCCGCGAGCACCTTCTCAAGCAATTTCGCCGTCTCGTCCAACAGCACCAGGGGCCTGTACGCAGAGGGGAGTCGACCGAGCGACCCTCCTTCTGCAGCAAACAGAGTCTGCCACTCTTCCATTCCTCCGGGAACTGCACGGAACTCAGACATTCATTGAGCAGCTCCCGGAGCTTCTCCTTCCAGTATTCTGCGGCGATGCCGAGCGCGAGACCCGGGACACCATCCGAGCTAGGCGCCTTCCTCTTCCCACAAAGTTAGGAGAGGGCCACTTCTAATTCATCGGCAGTGATAGGGAGGATAGATGTCTCCACCTCCACTGCCGATCGAGGAGCCATTCTGGGGGGCACGTGTCCCACAGAAACAGCGCGGGAACAGTTCCTCCATTAGCCTCGACATGAGATTCAAGTCCAGTGTCTCGATGATGGGGGCGCCGCAGCTACGGCGTTTATTTCGTGCTCTCTGATATGGGCGCCGCCATGGATCCCTATCGAGGCCCGCAAGAAGCTCCTCGTGGTCCCTCTCCTTCGCCTGGCTGATGGGCCACTGCAGAGTTTTCTTTCTTCTCTTATATTCCATCCGCAGCTGACCCTCAAGGACATCATCCCGGTCACCTCGCTGTCGGCAACGGACGTAGATGCGACGCGATCGGTTGCAGGCCACCCGAAGAGCTGAAATTTCTGGCGACCACCAATAAACTTGACGTCGCGGCGGTCTACGATGGGCCCTCGGCATCGCCGCATCGCATACCGCTTGCAGTGCGGTCCTTAGTTGGCCCACAAGCCCATTTACTCCTGTGGTGTGCTGTCCCGCTGAACCCCAGCGTTGCACTATGGTGGAGTCCCGAGCCATTTCCAGATCAAATTGACCAATGGCCCATTTGGGGAGCCCACCTCTTCTTCCACGCCGTGGCCGTAAAGGTCCCGGGGAGGCGGAGATCTCGAACCGTATATAACGGTGATCTGAGAGGGCCTCCACCTCTTCCTCAACTCTCCAACCACTCACCTCGCGAGCGACACCAGGGGTGGCGAAAGAAAGATCCACCACGGACCCTCCATTGTGTCGCACGCAAGTGTAGACTGTCCCTCTATTGAGGAGGGAGAGGTCGGAGAGATTGGACCACCCTTCAACAGCCCTTCCCTTCGCGTTCGTGGCCGGGTTCCCCCAAGCGCGAGACTTTGCGTTGAAATCACCGAGGACTACAATTCTCCTCGGTGATTGGCGACGGGCCGCGGCACCGACGGAGTCCAAGAAAAGTTCAAACTTCCCTAGGCCGCGGTTGGGAGAAAAATAGAGACCAATAACGACGAAGTCCCGCCACCCCGCCACAACGAAACCATTACTCCTCTCAAGAATGGAGAGGGGAGGGCCGATACTCCCTCTATTCAGGACAGCAACATCATTATTCAGATCCCCCACCTAATTGGGTGAAGGAGGAACAAAATATGGCTCGCAGGCCACCACCAACTTTGTTTCCCACTCCGTCATGGACTGCAGTAACAGGTCCTGAGCCCCGTCGCAGCGGAGAGCGGTTCAAATTCGCCTGGAGGAAGCGGATTTTGTGACCCATCAAGGGTACATTTGAGACTCCTCCTGGGCCTGGCGGCTCGTCCTTGACACAGCGACTCGAAGTGCCACCACACCTTTTGTTTTAGGGCCTATGCATAGTCTCCCTCCCATTTTATGTTCCGAGGGGCGACCAGCATCTGCGCAGATTGCACAGAGATGTGTTGCCACGCATTCAGCCGCCTTGTGCCCAAGGCTGCCACACCGGAAACAAAGTGCGGAACGGTCGACTGAGGATGGGCACAGCGAGGTTGTATGCCCCAGTTCCAGGCACCGGAAGCACCTCAGTGGAAGGCTTTCTAGCACCTGGACGCTTGCCGAACTCCAGCCGACAAGGAGTCTCCCTGCGTCTGCAAGCGTTTTAGCGGCGGCGACGGGGCACCGCACCCTTACCATACCCATGCCGCGGGGCCCGCGCTGGACTTGCCCAACTTGGACATCCGTGGCATCGCATCCGCACGTGCGGGCCACTGCTGCCTGAAATTTTTCACCAGTGACAGAGTCATCCATTCCGGTCAACCGAATATCAACTCGTTTGACCGGACGAATGACATCCGCCAGTCCAGCTAACACTATCCGTAGTCCAGCGGCCAGTCGGTCAGCGGTTTCCGGCGTTTGGGACTTAGGCAACTGTAACAACCTAGCCTCAGTCACGGAACGCCTAATTTTTAGATCCTCATCGATACCCAGTTCCCTGAGGTTCAATTTCAAAATTACAGCTGCAGAGCGTGGGGCGACAAGCGCCGACTTTAACTTCTTCTGCGCCAAAGCTGCTAGAGCAGGGACCACAGAAAGCACAAAAGCCGCGGTGGATGGCCGGGAGGCGAAGACTTCTTCTTCCCCTTCTTCACGACCGTAACCCAGCTATCTGCAGGCGCATCCTGGGCTGGTGGAGCAACAGCCGAAGTGCCGGGGACCGGGAGCATAGAGAGCACCGGTGCGGAGGCCCCAACGGCAGACGTAGAGGAGGTCGTAGTAGGTTTCGCCACCTTTTTTCTGTCTGCTGCCAGGGGCGGACGAATCACCTTCTCGGGTAGGAGGCGGTCTTCTATGCCCGCGAGTCGAGCGTCTAGCATTGCCCCGACATATCATGTGATGCAAGACTTTAGCTCCTCCATTACGTCAATAAGTACCTATGGCAGACGACGAGGCGGAGGCTCTCATTTCTTGAAACTCCCGGCGGTGCGCCTTGAGTTCCAGTCGGAGAGACTCGTTCTCTTTTCGAAGGCGGCCGACATCTAGACGGAGTTTACGGATTTCCTCCGTCTCCTCTTTCATGCACAGGACTTCTACGATCGCCTGCAGATCTGCCGCTGAGTCCTTCAAGTTTTTGACATACCCTCCTTGGAGGTGGCCCGACTTTTGGGCCACCTCTATGATAGCAGCGATACTTCGACCTCCACGGGCACGCAGCTCCTCAGGGCTCATAGAAGTGGGATCCTCCATAATGACGGATTCGGACGCCGACGTGTCAGCTGATTCATTTGTCACGGCTGGGGCCATCTTTTTAAGTGCCCGACTCCTGAATGTACGTTCAAATTCCACTTCCTTGACCTCGGCGTCTCTAGCCATAAGCTCCGCTCGGGCCCTAACTAGTCCCGTACTATGCGTACTATGGCCTCTAGCTACGGGTTTACCACGGCGGACAGTCCCAATTTTAGGCCTTGGTTCTGCCTCAACGTCCGAGGTTAACTCGGAGGGCTTTTTAAAAAATGTATGCTCATGTGAGCGCTTACGACCAGACGTTCGATCCGTGTCTCTCGTACCATACCCGACACCGGACGCCACATCCGAGTCGCCGTCAGACTCGTCGTCGCCCATCAGCGGCAGATGAGACGACTACCAGGACAACAAACTAATTTACAAACAAATCAAAACAACAACGAAAACAAAACTAATTTAACAAAAGTACCTACAATGAAACGAACGACAAACAAGTATGAAACACAGAACATTAAATGTATCTACCTACAACTAATTATAATCTACAATACAACCAATAAACACTATACACAACGAGAAACAACCTAAACATAAACAGTGCATAAATTAACCTCCCAAATGCAATCCCCAACAACGAATTCAGAAAATAAACAAACAAAAACGATCCGCTGAGATAATTCGCTGACAAAACCGACTAACGACCAGTGCATACGTCCGAACGGTACGAGCGCCTGTCGGCGTATTCTATATCAACACGTCTGACCAGCATGGTATAGTATATCAATTTCCCTCCCATTATGAAGGAGGCTCGAGCCCAACAGTGGGACGTATGTAGGCTGAGATGATGATGATGATTACTAAAATAGATTAATATATGAGGTATCTATCCTCTAAGCGATCTCCACGATATCGCAATCTCGCAGTAAGTAAGTGGTTGTCCTAGGCTCATCCATCTATGCCCACAACTAAAAGGTATTGCATCCTATCATATGCACCGACGGCGGCCCAGGGGAGCATAGCTATATCTATAGCCTCAAATAGTCTCTTTAAAAGAGACTAGTAACTTGTAGGTTTTAGTCTAGTCCCTATTCGTAAACTGTAAATAAGACTAGAAACAATACTGTAGCATTAAATTGCCATATCTACTGTACGAATGGAACTATATTGTAAATCAAAGACGAGTTTACAGATTGAAGTTTACAGATTGAAGTTTACAGATTGAAGTTTACAGATTGAAGTTTACAGATTGAAGTTTACAGATTGAAGTTTACAGATTGAAGTTTACAGATTGAAGTTTACAGATTGAAGTTTACAGATTGAAGTTTACAGATTGAAGTTTACAGATTGAAGTTTACAGATTGAAGTTTACAGATTGAAGTTTACAGATTGAAGTTTACAGATTCAAGTTTACAGATTGAAGTTTATAGATTCATCATCATCATCATTTCAGCTCATATTTGTCCTACTGTTGGGTACGAAACTCCTCCACGTTGTGAAGGAAGGTAATCTACTAATCCACGCTGGTTAGACGTGTTGGTATAGGGTTTTGTTTCGAGTTTCCCTTCTCTTGGACAGCTGTTACATGCGTTTTATATCCCTTAGTCGTCTTGTACGATCACCCACGGGTAAGACAGGGGGTGGTGAATTGTATTCTTACTCCGTCACCACACGATAAGTTTACAGATTGTAATGTAGTAATTGAGTAATATATAAGGCATGTATTGTTATTATAAGAGGGCAGTATAAAACCAAGCTCCAATCTGTAAACTCGTCTTTGATTTACAATATAGTCCCATCCGTACATGGCGACTCTGCCCATATAAGGTTCGGCATCGTGTTCCCGTATCTGAGTATTCGAAATGTGTTAAGGATGACTATGGCGACCAGGCCTCAGCACTGACTGTTCTGTAGGCTTTACACAAGTATATTAAGACCAATCGTTGACTTTGTAATAATTTAAGGCGACCCGCTCCTATGGTAACCCTATCAGCCCAAACAGGTGCAGCGTAACAAATACACCCTTTTTTTTTTTTTTTTTTTTTTTTTTTTTTTTTTTTTTTGGTAGGCTATGGCCCGGTCACACGTCGCCCGTACCGTCCGGGGCGACGGAAGGGCAGCGCGTGACCCCATAACCCACCGTATTCCCTCCCCATCGCCATTGGGCCGGCCACTGGTACCGCTTCCTTGCCTTCCGTGGCCAGCCCGGCGGGTTACCCTTTCGGGTACCATCCCCCGTCAACGCCCCAGCTAACTGCCGGGGCGTCGCCCTCACGCGGTCAGCCTCTCTGCGGGTGAAGGACTATTCCCCGGTCCAGTCACCCGCGGCCTCGGCTAGGGCGGCATTAGGCGCAGATACTCGCGCCTCCGCCGCCCCAGGCGCCGGCGACGGAGCGTCTCACCGAAGAGGATTTCCTCTCGGAGTCGCCCCGCCGCCTCCTTCCGCGAGACAACTGTCTCGCAGAAGGCGGCGACCGTACAGAAGGCGGCGACCGAACAAATACACCCTAAATATATGCCCATGTAGAAAATTTCAACTGTCTAACTATCATGGTTCATGAGATACAACCTAGTGATAAACAGACGAATGAACGGTCGGACAGAGTCTTAGTAATGGGGTCCCGTGTTACCCTTTGTGTACGACATCCTAAAAAGACTGAGCGCACACAAAACAATTCAAATAGTCTTTAAAATTGAAATGTCTCGAAAGTCAACGAAGAAAATATAACAAAATTTTATTTTATTTTCATGTACTACTTTCATGTACCAAACCTTTAAATCCCTGTAGGTACTATAATAAAGACTATTAAGTTTTATAAGTATACAAACATTTAAACATTAGTACATTACTGCAGCGGCCAGCAAAAGAGGAAGTGATGGACGAACGTGTAAATGTGGGTCGAGGCGTAGCCGAGGCATTCATACGTAAGTCCATCAATTCCTAGTGGTGGCCAAGGCTTGTATAGTGCTTTTCTCAAATAATGCGCGGAAATTAAAACTAAGTAGTACTAAGTAGAACTGTATACATGACGAACAACGAACAACATTTTTCACGTGCTAAGGGATTCATTTGTCTTTTTTTTTTTCATTATCAAACAGGTTTCTTTTTCAAGCCAGTTCGAAATTTAAATAAAACTCTGATAATTTGCCTATTTCCTTGCCGTGTTTTGTAGTAACAAAACGTTCCATTTTTAAAATACACGATAGATATGAATTTACATATATATTTATTTGGCCGCTAAAACACGACAGATATGGATTTTCATACATATTTTGCCGGACGCTGCTCGCGTGTATGTGGTCAGTACAGCAATTTCGATTTATCTTGAAGAAGGTTGTCAAAATAGTGCTCAAATTTCCAAGCATGTTTGAGAAAATAATTTATATGTTATAACAAAATTAATAACGTAAAAACAAATCAAAAGTCCCAGTCGACTTCTACGCGGACGAAGTCGCGGGCAAATGTCAGTTTCTCATAAAACTTAAAGTTTCTTTTCCTGAAGAAGTAAAATATGATTAATTAATTATTATTTAATGAAAATGTGAAGGCAAGCTAAATATAATTAATTAGTTCCGACGTTTACGCAAGTATTACACATAATGATTGCGCCTAAATTCTTTACAAAAAATCTTAAAATAAAATAATTATAATTAATTATGCGTTTGCGTAAAGAAAATATCCTGTACTCAATCGTGAGAACCAGTATCAGGACCAAAAGCTATTATCATTGAAAATGTAAAAGTTGTTGACACAAATTCTTAAGTAGATAACATTTACACGCCGAAAATTAAGATATTTTATTAATACTTTTATTTGGAACGCCAAATAAAAGTGACCAGAGTTAACAATAAACATTTCAGACTATTATTTATATAGATATGAATATATATATATATATATATATTATTGTATTTAAATTATTATAGGAAAAGTAAATACAGAGACTATGTATTTTCACGTATTAACGAACATTTATTGTGAATGTAAAATAATTTATGTAAAAATTTGATATACTGACGTTCACTCCTGTTTATATTTTAAGCATTTTAATTAGCGGTTGTGTTTAAATATGCAGTCGACCTTTGAAAACAAGTAGCTATCAATATTTTAATATACAATATGAAATATTTTTGTTTATAATAAAGCTCGTATTTAATAAAAATAATTGTTTTATTGGCTATTTTTATCCTAGCCCGTCCAATCATTCGTAATAATTGACGCGTATGACTTCATAGCTTGCAGTAATTCTCCTCTTCTGCAGCTAATAATCCTTCAAGCAGTTTGTTAAATGATAAATCATAATATGATTCCTTTTCAAGATCTATCTATCTTTTAATTCCAATTTAATGACATGTGTCGAACAATAATTGTATTTTAAAAGATGGAGCTGATTGCTGCTGTTTGTCTTTACAGCCGAGTTGGCTAGTCTAAACGTTTTATTTATTTAGCTATTCAGACCTCTAGCTTTATTTTTAAAAGATTATACTTCATTTTGGGATGTGAAATTTTATATTTTAGTACTTGATTTGACATATTCTAATGTACGAAGAGTCTAAGTTCTCCATGAACTCGATTGTAGTACCACTTAGTATAAATCTAAAGATCTAATTACATACCCTAAAAATTATGAGTCTGACCATCTTTTTGAAGTTATACCTACTTAGTTAGGGAAAAATTATGACAGTATTTTTTTACGATGCGCGCGCACACCGTCACGAAAAACCGACACCCTGAAGTTAGCTATAGTCAACATTTTAGTTTTTTTTTGTGATATTTAAATACATACATACATACATATCATCACGCCATATCCCTTGCAGGGTAGGCAGAGAGAACAGAGTGCCAGAGAGTTCTCCTCTATCTCTGCATACTTCACTCGCTTCCTCAACATTCATAATTCTCTTCATACACGCTCGCCGGTTTCGGAGACTCTTGACTCCACCTTCCTTCAGTACATGACCGATCTAGTCTAGGTAGGTTAGTCTCGGTCTCCCTCGGTACATACATCCTGATATTTAAATAAACTTTATATAACTAGATAGCGCTATAATAAAACTTTCAATGTATTAAATACCCTTTTTTCTATTGTTAGTGTCGTTTTTTCTACAAACGTAGAATAAGGCGAACGATAAAATTTTGAAAAGATTTTTACTTGTTACGCCAAAGAAGCGTAACTTCTAACGCGTGTACATAAGTATTCACACACTTTTTTTTTTTTGAATGAGTTCACAGACATGCACACGTACAGAAGAATTTAAATAGAATTTATCGAGCGAATTAATTTCTTGTTAGATAGCCTGTATCTTGCTACCTAATGGAACAGAGTAATGCAGAAATAACAAATCTTGCTCTGTTATTGCTCTATAGGAAAACATTAAAATATCACCTACATATTTTTAGATAGCGACATCTGATTTCGATTACCACATACACTAGTCACAAGGTAATAGGATATAATTATTAATTAGTGCACTTAACAAAATTTCTCATTATATTTATTTAAGCTAATCTAATTAATGCAAAACCTTCACTTGTCATAGGCCTAATTTATGAATCTGATACTTCCTGTCTTATCTTGCGTATACTTAATTAGCAAACCATATATGGAACAAAAGTAAAATAGTCACATAACTAATTGCACAATAGTTATTTAGAATATTATGATCATTCTCCTACTCTTATCCCAATTACTTGGGGTCGATACAATATGTACTCTTCTTTCATAGTACATATTGTAAAAGTCAATAGTTTTATGATCGGCCGCCTGCCAGACGTCAACCCTCCTTGGAAATGTAATTGTTGACCAAACGGCATCAGATGGCGTTGGCCCAGGTCGTTATAAGGCTCTTAATCCCGACTAGAAAAAAAGTATGGTTCAACCAGATCATGTATCTGGACCCGATCAGGATAGAATGAGGCATGCCGGATCCGGCAAACCCTATCAGGACCAGGTCTGGTCCTGATCAGGATAGCCTGATGTGAAATAACATCAAGTACGGTAAGGCATACCGGATCAGGACCAGATCAGGACCAAATAAGGATAGCCTGATGTGAAATATCATCAAGTATGGTAAGGCATTCCAGATCAGGACCAGATCTATACCAAATAAGGACAGCCTGATGTAAAATATAATCAAGTATATAGTAAGGCATGTAGTATATCAGGACCAGAAACAGTTTTTGTAACACAAAAAAAATATCAATCAAAATTCAAAAAAGTATCATATCATAATTGTCATATTTATGCCACGGCAAAATTATATTTGCATCAGAGGAGATTAATCTGAAATCTTTAATTAATCATATGTATTTAATAATAATAATAATGTTTAATTAATAATATAAAAATAATTTATATTTAAAGTAAAAAACAAAAATAAATAATATATATACATATAAATGTACCTAACATTTGAAAACATAGATAGAAATAAATATTATAATATTGTAACAACCATTCTAACATTTAATGTTTTGGGTCATAATAAATAGACGGTGTTAGTAAAATGACGTCATTATCTGAATCGCGGTGTTAAGATTCTCCGAAGCGTAATGACATGGCCTAATATTAAATTAGTTGTTATCGAATCAGATTAAAACAGGTCGATCAGGTCATGAATGAGAAATTCAGGCGACAGTTGCAGTCGTTAGCATCTGGTGGTTGCGCCCTAATCGGAACGGCTCACTGGGACTCTCTATGATAAGAATATAGCACTGCATTCGCTGCCTACGTCATATATTAATTTATATTTTTACCTATTAAACATGTTCTTTAAGATATTCATGTTTTTTAAAAGGACCGGACTGGGCATACTCGTTTTGGATCAGGCAAGATATATAACGCAGATGATTGATTTGGTTCCGATCAGTAAAATTTCATCCGGACCCGATCAGGAACGCCTGATCTGGACCTGATCAGGAATGCCTTATCTGGACCTGATAAGGTTTTCCTGATCGAGTCTAGATATATCTTCTGCGTTACATACCTTATCTGGTCCAGATCGGGCATGCCCGATCCGGTCCTGCTAAGGAAGACGAAAAAATTTCTAGTCGGGATTGTCTTTTAAGGCACCCACGAGCAAAGTAAGGGTTGGTAGTATTCATAGCCGTTACCATACAGCAGCAGGTATTTAGAATATATTTTGTAATATTTTAAATTAAATAAAGTGATGATTAACTATGTAAGATCAATAAAAAAATATTTTTACGGATTCTTTCACGTTTGTATTTGATTGTTAATATCCCGACATTTCGAACACTTTGCAGCTTTCATGATCACGAACGTGATAAAATCCGTAAAAATAATTTTATTTCAAATGATGAAATGATGTCACAAGTGGGGTTCGAACCCGCAGCTATTGGGAGTCCGGCCCAATCGTGCTGCCACTTACACCACCGTGAACTACTGTAGGACATGCAAATCTCGCTTCGTATCATATTTACGTCTTCATGGTGACGTGTGCCATCTACCGGACAATGTTTACACATTATATAGGCCTAATACTTCAAACTTTACATTTAGAATTGTATACATAGACCCAACCTTGTTATTCAAATTACTGAAATTTTTAGCATTTAATATGCTTAGTTATTTATAAATACCCGATTACGAAACGAAAAATGATGTCACAAGCGGGGTTCGAACCCGCACCTATTGGGAGTCACACACAATGCGTAAACATTGTCCGGTAGATGGCACACGTCACCATGAAGACGTAAATATGATACGAAGCGAGATTTGCATGTCCTACAGTAATTCACGGTGTTGTAAGTGGCAGCACGATTGGGCCGGACTCCCAATAGGTGCGGGTTCAAACCCCGCTTGTGACATCATTTTTCGTTTCGTAATCGGGTATTTATAAATGTATTATAGTGATATATTAGAATGTGATCTAACAGTAGATTTTAGGTATTTTCAAATCTCTTATTTAGAAAGTTTAATCTATTATGCTATATTTACCAGCCTACAGAACTGATATAATCAGCTTATAAGAAAAGCATCGGGTGGTCTCACATCGACATTTTTAATTTAGATATAATCTTATTATAAATACGAACGTACTTAAGGATACATTTGCAACTAAAAACTTATGTTAGTAAAAGGAAAAATACTTGTAAAGCTTCATTTATTTTCCATGTGGTGAGAGGCTATGTCACCACTACTTACTTGCCAGTGGGAATCGTAAGCGACTTGGAGATCTCTAATAGAATAGGCTTTAGCATTCCCTTAGGGAACTATGACATGAAACGCAAACGTCAAACGTTTCTACTAAGTTTAGCGGCTATTTTGAACTAATGGGAAATCTAGATTCAACTGTGGCTGTGTGTGGGCTGGTGGATGGATGAAAAGAAACTTCATATATGATGCAAACAAAATGTAACAATGACCCAAAATAATATCAATATCTTTTTTTTTTTATTTATATTTCAAAATTTTGCATTAATTTTTAAAAGCCTGTAAATTTTAAAAAAATATATATCAGTGTGATATACTTAATTATAACGTACTTTTTAATCAAAATTGTATTAAGATATCTATTACAATAAAATAAACTGACAAAAAATTGTTCAATTTATAAAATAAATTGTTTAATTTATAAAATGATGTAGGGAATCAATAAAAAATAATATTTTACATCCATATCATCCGATTGGTGACGTTGTAAGAATACAATTTACCACTCCCTATATTACCCGTGGCCATCCTAAAAGTCGATTAAGGTATATGATATATGTGTAAGAGAAGGAAAACTCAAAATAAAATCCTATACCAACACGACTGACCAGCGCGGTGTATTAGGTCAATTTCCCTCTCATTCAGGAGGAGGCCCAAGCCCATTTTGGCATCTAATGATGATGAGATGATTTTACACCATTTAACCACATTACTGTTATATTCATAACCATTTTGGCACACTATGCTCTAACCACACCCCAACTGTCCATTCGGATTAATAAGAGAACAGCGTCACCGATAACGTATCGTACTTCATCAAGCCTTTGAACTCTTGAAGGAACTCATGTTGCTGTGGCTATTAACTATATCCATAACTTAAGATTTTGTAAGAGCAAATACATGTTTCGAGAGGATACCCGTGAGGTTAAACCGCGGGCCACCGAAGACAAATACCGGGTTCCAGTCACCCGGCCACCGAAGACAAAGATCGGGTACCGGTGGTCCGCTCGCACGGCGAAGAGAGGTGTTTGCAGGGTGGGTCCATGGGGTTGCGCGCCGCCTCTTCCGTCGCCCCGGGCCGATTTGCCGGAGTGCGACCACATCTATGGTCCCACCTTGCGAAAAAAAAAAAAAAGTCGCCCGCATGTAGAGCAGATCTATGGGGTCGCGAGCCGCTTCTTCTGCCGCCCCGGACGGATTTAGCGGGGTGCTGAACACTCCATAGTCCGCCGCCAAAAAAAAAAAAGATAATTTAACCCTTTTATATATTAACCTCAAAATTTTCAGTATAAGCAATATATTATCAGAAATCAATATTATGTCTCATTTTTATAAAACGTTATGAATCACGAAATTGTACTAAGGAAGTAATTTGTTGGACACGGAATGGACGAAGTAACATACAATTAATTCCATTTTTACCTTTGATATAAAACTTTTACGGTAACAAATGCTTATAGTTGCTTTTGTAAGTCGATATAAATGCAATGATCACGCAAACTAATGCTGCGATTTATTTAAAGGTTGTTTTATTTGATCGTTTTAACGATTATAAAGTTTTCTTAGAGGACGGGGTCAATGCCATACAAGTGGTTCACGTTATGGTAAAGGTGATGCAAATTGTTTCGTCAACTTCCATTATCAATAAATTGTTATGTTTTTTTTTCTTTATTACAATGAGTATTCACGATTCCATAGCTTTATTGTTCTTTTCAAAATGCGTTTTTATAACGGCAACTAGCAGGTAATGCAATTACTATTCTAGCATCAAGTCTTTATTCCTTCTAAATATAAATTATATGCGTATGTATATGTTGCTGGCTGACCGACCGCATTCGTAACGACGACGTAAGAGAGCGAGTAGGTATGAAAGAGAGTATTGGTGTAAAGATGCGAAAGGGAATGCTCCGATGATTCGGACATGTGGAAAGAATGCCGAACGAACGTGTGGTTAAGAAGATATACAATGCGAAAGTTGAAGGATGTAGGTACCGAGGGAGACCGAGACTAACCTACCTAGACCAGATCGGTCATATACTGAAGAAAGGTGGAGTCAAGAGTCTCCGAAACCGGCGAGCGTATATGAAGAGAATTATGAATGTTGAGGAAGCGAGTGAAGTATGCAGAGATAGAGTTCTCTGGCACTCTGTTCTCTCTGCCTACCCTGCAAGGGATATGGCGTGATGATATGTATGTATGTATATGTCATATTTATGATTAATTTTATCAAATAATAGAAATAAATCTTTATAAGATTGCATTCATAAATCTTAAGGCCTTTTTTTCTAATTTTATCCAGTATGTCATTCTTGCAATGGTTTTTCTTTTAAAGGAGAAGGAAAAAAACATTTATTTTTATAATAGCGGAATTATATAGTCCGTTTATTTTAGTGAGGCATATATAGAGCACATATATTATTATTTTAATTTAAAAATTAAAAAGCCCGAAAACAATATCTATACATTTTATGTATAAATAGTGTTAATTATTAGCATTAAGCATAAGAGAAGAAAAACGTGAAATGAAACTATATCAAGTTTGACCAGCGTGGTATAGTAAGTCAATTTCCCTCCCATTATAGAGGAGGCGCGAGTCCAATAGTGGGATTTATATAAACTGAAACGATTCTTCATTAACGATGTAAAATAAAAAATATAATTCAGCCATTCATTAGTCTTTCTAAATAGGTCCAGCTGGACATAAGTATTCTCACGAAAAAAACTTAGAAGGATTTTGAGACATTTGTATGTAATGGCTGACTACGACTTGAATGACGTCATTAGTCCAATTGGTGGGGTATAAATATATTATTTAGTTGAATTGTTGTTATTCAGAATATAAAAAAAATCATTTATGTAAAAAAATCAATACGTTCTATCACATGCCTAATTTTTAAAGAAACTTCTGGGTAAGAATAGAAACAACGATAATATATTATAAAAAATAGTTATTTAGGGAAATACTATTAAAGGGAGTATTTTCTTATCATTATTTTTTATGAAAAAAATAGCCATAAACAAACCTAAAACTTGTTACTACAATATAAACGGCACAGATCATATAAGGAATAAATGTACACGATATTTACAAATGCCAAAGACTGACCCTATTATTGACCTCTGAATATAGCCTGTAGGCGGAATATGCTAATGTGTAACTAATTCCCCTATACTTACCGTATTCGTTTGTGCCAATTATGTTATTGTTCTACTATGTGGTATTTTGATCAATAGAATGATAGTACGTAAATATATTATTTATAATACGTAATAACAAATTTGTATCGATTATGTTGTAGGTCATTTATCTGTGAAAAATTAATAATGCAATTTATCACCACACTTCGCTAATATCATAAATGACGACTAAGGAAAAAACACATAATATTATAAAGAAAATACTCTAAATATAATAACCCGATTATGAGCGAAAAATGATTGTCATAAGTCGGATTCGAACCCACACATATTTATTGGCAATCCGGTATAATCGTGCTGCCACTTACACCACCGTGAACTATTGTAGGACATTCAATTCTCACATTATATTATATTTACGTCTTTAAGGAGACGTGCGCCATCTACCCTACAATATTTACACATTGTACAGGCTTAATACTTCAAACTTTGCAGTTAGAATTGTATTAAACGATGACACAACCCTTTTATTCAAATTACTGAAATTTGGCATTTAATATGCTTCATTATTTATAAAAACGCGATCACGAGCGAAAAATGCTTGTCACAAGTGGGATTCGAACCCACACCTATTGGCAATCCGTTCCAATCATGCTGCCACTTACACATTCAATTCTCGCATCGTATTATATTTACGTCTTTAACTTTACCAACTATTTTTAATTGTATAGAAGCAAAATTTCTCTGTTACTGTTCAAATAGCATTAAATTTGAAAGTTATGCCAGTGACGGAGAAGTTGAGAAGTGAACGTTTTATGTGGTATGAACATGGGATGTGACGGGATGAAAGTTTTAATTACGAATGTTGAATGAAGGCTTTAGAGGTAGGGGAAAAGATAGATGAAAATAAAACAAAGATGGATGGCGTAGTCTCCCTACGCATAAGTGCGGATAGATTTTGTAAGAAAAAGAGTAGTAAATATGAGTTTTCAATTTAGATTATTGTACGGACTGTTTACGAAATATAAGAAAATATAATCTCGAAATTTGTCAAATAGATTTCTTGTATAGAGGAATAAATAGATATATTACGGCATTATCTACGGCAGAAAGGTTTGAAAATTTATTCTAATAAAATGTTTGAAACTTCCTAAGAGTGAATGCTGAATTAGTATTTAATGTCTTCACTGAACACGGAGTATTTCAGAATAGAAAGTAATAAACCACATGATCCATAACGTTTGTCTAATGTGGATTGACAGATTTGATTTAATCATGATTACCACCAATCCTTTCCTTTTCTATCTCACTAATGCCTATATCCATCACATCTACTCCAGATTGATAGCATATGAAAAACAATTTATTTTATTTTTAAAACTAGCTTCAGCCCGCGGCTTCGCCCGCGTAAAAGGTTACTTTCCTAAAGATTTTCATACCCTATTTTTTATTTATTTTAGTAAGTTTGGTAATTTTTTTACAAAATGTTAATGTCATATTTATTTATATGTAATCAATAGCCTAAAAATAAGTTTCAAGCTGCACGATATTTTCTTACAACTTTTCATCCCCCTTTACAACCCTTTTTTGCATTAAAAAGTAGCCTATGTCCTTTACCAGGCTCTAGACTATCTGTGTACCAAATTTCATTTAGATTGGTTCAGTAGTTTTGGCGTGAAAGAGCGACAGACAGACATACAAACAGAGTTACTTTCGCATTTATAATATTAGTAAGGATTGTTACGAACATCATTAACTTGAAGTAAAGCGAGTGTAGGTCGCTAGTTTTATAATAAAGCTGATGTAATATTTCAATCATGCTCGTGTTAATCAATTGTTTACTCTAATTTAATCACATAGATCTAAGATTATAACTAAGGTAATAAAGAGAGCGATGAGCGACTATACAGCTTCTTAGCGTGGCAAACGAGTAAATAGTAGACGCAATGGTAAATTATACTATCGTTCATGGACCTTAACAATATCAGGGGTAGAATCAGGCCACTGTTTACTATGATGAAACTGCTTTTCTTATATACATACATATCATCACGCCATATCCCTTGCAGGGTAGGCAGAGAGAACAGAGTGCCAGAGAACTCTATCCTTGCATACTTTACTCACTTTCTCAACATTCATAATTCTCTTCATAGACGCTCGCCGGTTTCGGAGACTTTTGACTCCACCTTCCTTCAATACGTGACCAATCTTTTCTTAAGCTCGTTTACAGAAAGACATATCATAGCGCTCGAGAAATATAGCAGCTGGTTAATTAGAACGATAGTAGATAAGCAATTTGTAATGATAAAAAGTCTATACTATCCGTGTGGTGACGAAGTAAGAATACAATTCACCCCCTATCTTGCGCATGTGTGATCGTAAGAGACGACTTAGGGATATAAAATGCATATAACATCTATGCACGAGAAGAAAACTCGAAAAAAAAACCATAGGGTTTTTTTATATACCAACACGTCTGACCAGCGTGGTATAGGTTAACTTCTTTTCCATTACGGAGGAGGCTCGAGCCCAGCAGTGGGACATATATAGCTCATAAGCTGAGATGATGAAGATGATGATGATGAATGATAAAAAGAACACAATGTGGTGACAACATATTCCTTTCCTGCAATTATATGAAATCACTAAGGGATGTATCATTAAGAGTTCGTTTCAATAATTAGCGATATTCTAAGAAAAGTAAAATTAGACCAAGACAAGTAAAATTAGACCAAGAGTCTGGTCAATTTCTTTATCACTAGAGACTCATGATGAATAATGAAATAGAAAAATGCCCCAAGTGTTTGTACTCGACCTTCCTGTATAATAAGAAGAGAGATATTGATTGACCTATTATAGCACATTGGCCAGACTATTTAGTATAGCATATAGTATCCCTCACTCAGCTGTGTGGTAGCGGCTACGAATACTACCAACCCTTACTTTGTTCGTGGATGTCGTAAAAGACGACTAAAAGCCTTATAACGACCTGGGCCAAATCCATCTGATACCGTTTGGTCAACAATTACATTCCAAAGGGGGGTTGACGTCTGGCAGGCGGCCAGTCATAAAATTATTGCCAATAACTTTTACAATACAGTACTATGAAAGAAGAATACATATTGTATCGACGCCAAGTAATTGAGATAAGAATAGGAGAATGAGTATCCCTCACTCGTATTTTATGACACGCATGAGCAAAAAATGGATGAAGAAAGATAGCAGTGTATTCCAACTTATTAATCGTAGCCACAGATAATAAACCAAGCATAAATCTCGGCTTTTCGCTAACGGTGACACCGACCTTAACGTCGCGAGGCCTTTGTTACACTCGAATGCTTGGTGTCACGCAACTATTCAAGATATGTAACCTTATCGAAATTACGCACATTAAGTTGTTCAATTCAAGCATGTTACATTCAAAGTTAAGGTCGGTGTATTAAGATTTTAACTAGCTTAAAATATTTACATAATACATGTCTATGTAATTGATCGGCAGTTCAGGGATATCATTGTATATCTCATTGACACGACCCTGTTATTCAAATAACTGAAATTAGTATTCATCATCATTATCACAGCCCCATAAATGTCCCACTGTTACGCTCGGGCCTCCTCCGTAATGGGAGGGAATTTAACCTACTATACAGCGCTGGTCAGACGTTGGTATAGGGTTTTGCTTCGGGTTTTTCTTCTCTCGCATAGATGTTATATGCGTTTTATATCCCTTAGTCGTCTCGTACGATCACCCACGGGTAAGATATGGGATGGTGAATAGTATTCTTACTCCGTCACCATATGGATAATGATTATTAAATCTGTATATATAGAACATACATACATACATACCATCACGCCATGTCCTTTGCAGGGTAGGCAGAGAGAACAGAGTGCCAGAGAACTCTATCCTTGCATACTGCACTCGCTTCCTCAACATTCATAATTCTCTTCATACACGCTCGCCGGTTTCGGAGACTCTTGACTCCACCTTACTTCACATGACCGATCTGTACGTATACAGTACATGACCGATCTGGTTTAGGTAGGTTAGTCTCGGTCTCCCCCGGTACCTACATCCTTCCACTTTCGCAGTGTATATCTTCTTAACCAGACGTTCGTTTGGCATTCTTTCCACATGTCCGAATCGTCGGAGCATTCCCTTTCGAACCTTTACATCAATACTCTCTTTCATACCTACTCGCTCTCTTACGTCGTCGTTACGAATGCGATCGATCAGCCTAACTCCACAGATTTTCCGTAGAGACCGCATTAATTTTACTTTCATACTCTTATATAAAAATTAGAAATCTTCTCTATATATGGAAATTAGAATTAAATCTGTATAATGTGTAAACATTGTCGGTAAGATGGCACACGGCTCCTTTTCCATCGGGCCGACCACTGACGTCAAGTTACCCTGCTGCGGTGGTCGGCCCAACGCGAAGGTGACGTGACACGGGTGTAAGGGTGTACGTGCTTACGCCCCTATGTCGCCCCGGACGGATTGTATCAAAGCCCATACAGCCAAGTCTTATTTTTTTTTCAAATGTTACTTAATACTTCTTCATATTGTGTAGTCTTAATAGTCATTGTCCGTCGGTAAGTCAAGTCATTACCATTAATCGGGCGCTGATAACCAAATCAATGGTCTTTTTTGGGAATTTTGGCAAAATATGAAAACACACGTAAACCACTATTATACCATATTCACTACACTTCAGCACTTTAACTGTACAATATTCTATAAATTACCAGCAAAATTATTCAATATAACACTACAAAACACTAAAGAAATAAATATAACACAAGAGCGTGACATGACATTTCCATATTCGCGCCAAAACTCCCTTTGGTAAATAAACTAAATAAAAATATTTTCTTTCTTTCTTTCAAAATAATTATTACATATATCAGTTATAGTTATACAGAAATGAGAACATATGTATATGTTTTACAATGATAAACAATATTGTTAATTATTAATGCATCTGTGCAAAAACAAAACGCTGTGACGCAAAAAAAAACATAATGAAATAAATACAAGCATTTTCAAATAATAACAAATGTGTATATTGCGAACAATAATTATTGTATATATTAGTTATGGTTATACAAAAATGAGAGCATATGTGTTGTACAATGATACATAAACGGTTAATTATTGATGCATCTATGTAAAAACAAAACGCTATGACGCAAAAAAATATTTGTACTATGTATTGTCTATTATGGTATTCATTCATATATTCGCTATATTTATATAATAATTAACAATAGAACAATAATAAAAAGTGATTGAACTTCATATAATAGCCGGTATTTGCACTCACGTTGATGTTTAACTCAAAAGAATTTAAGAAAAAATGTCCAAGGCACATATCAGAATGATATATTTGATGGAATTAGGCGATATATGGCGGAAATCCATTATTATTATAAAATGGAAGAGAAGAAAGAAGACCTACCACTTTCCCACGGTTAATCAATATACCGTACACCTCAAGAAAAGAAGGAATACGGGATGGGATCAAGGTGAAATAGGATACAAGAACATCTTACTCATGTGATGAGCACCACCTCCAGAACTTCAACTTGCAATTATACGGTTCGGCTTTAAATGTGCAGGCGCATTTGAAGCCGAACCGTCCAGAGGATGCCTCGTTTAGAGGCGAAACACGTGTCGAATCTTTATTCGAAGTTCTGCGAAAAATTGTAAGTTGCGAAGTTCTGGAGGTGGTGCTCATCACAGGAGTAAGATTTTCTTTTTCATTCCTTTCCCATTAAAACCACATATCAAAACTGGAATCTAGTCTGATTTACTAATTAATCTCAATACCATCACGAGGTGGAATATGTTTTTTTAAGACACTACAATATGCTAAAGTAATAATCCTCATATTGCGGGGGACTTTAGAAATATGCAATTAATGCAGACATCATCCATCCATCCATCCATCCATCAGCCAGTAAACATCCAATGTCGGACGTAGGCCTCCCCATGAGAATGCCATTTAAAACGGTCCCGTGCCACCATCTGCATCCAGAGGTTTCCTGCGACCTTGATGATGGTTGACTGACGCAATCTAGTGGGAGGTCTTCCTACACTGCGTCGTCTGATTCATGGTCGCCACTCGAGAATCTTTCTTCTCCAACGGTTGTCGGTGCGTCGAGCGCTGTGGCCTGCCCATTGACACTTCAACGTGCTAATTCTTTGGACTATGTCCGTTACACCCGTTTTTCACGGATTGCCGTATTCCGGATTGTATCATGTAGAGAAATACCGACCATAGCCCTCTCCATAGCACGCTGAGCACCTTTGAGCTTATTTATGAGGCCGACATTTAGAGACAACGTTTCAGTGCCATAAGTTATCACTGGTAATACACCCTGGTTATAAACCTTTGTTTTTTTTTTAGACATTATGGAATATTGGACGAGAAGATTGTACTAAGCTTTCCGAACGCTGCCCAGCTGAGTTGAATTCGTCGACTGACCTCTTTCTCAAAATTGGATCTACCTAATTGGACTGTTTGTCCTAGGTGAACATAGTGATCGACAACTTCGAGAATTCGCATTCCCAACCAGGATCGGTACAGAAATGACTTGGGCATTAGACATGACTTTCGTCTTGTCCATGTTCATTTGCAGACCCACTAGTTGGTAAACCTTGCTGAGATCATTGAGCATGATGTCAAGGTCTTCCAGGAGTTCTGGCATGACTACAATATCATCTGCGAATCGAAGGTGAGTGATGTATTCGCCACTGATGTTGATGGCGAATCCGTTGCAGTCTAAGAGCTTGAAGACATCTTCCAGCGCAGTGTTGAACAGTTTCGAAGAGATAACGTCTCCCTGTGTCATACTTTTCTGCAACTGGATCGGTTTCGCAGACATATAAAACTCAATATAAATCTATCTTTCAATCAATTTCAATATAAATTAGTCTTTAATAAAAATCAATATAAAAAAAAAATATCGTAACAGGTATCAAACGGATATTATATTAAAGTGTAACTATCAATAACATACATGAACACATAACTAAGATATCAGTATGACATTAATCACTATTTTTAACTAACAAAGCGCATAGCAGACACCTGTAGTAACACCAACCTATACCCCTATAACCTTCGAATAACAATCGAAATCGTTTCTTTGAGCGACCTACGGACATTGTCAATTAATAATTAATCTGTCGTCCATATAACGCCCACTTAAGACAAAGGCAAGTCCGCTTGCGAAATAGAATGGAGACGGATTTTATAACAACCGATAGGAAATAGTAATATATATTATTAATCTCAACTTTTTTTTTAAAGACACCACACGGCTTTTTTTTTATACGTTGGACTGTGGATGCGTCTCGCCCCGTCAAATCGGTCCAGGGTGACGGAAGAGGCGGCGTGTGACCCCATTGACTCACCGTGCAACTCCTCTTTTCACCGTGCGAGCGGGCCACCAGTACCCGATCTTTGTCTTCGGTGACCCACGCCACACCCTAAGGAAATAATTCTTCTATTGCTAAAGACTTTACAAACATAAGTTGGCGGACAAAAATTACACTCACACTCAGAACAATAATTTATGGATCATAGAAACCCTAATAAGACTTGCTGTATTGTATGAATCAGCATGTTGGGCGACGGATGAGAGACGATGGAATGTAGCGGAGATGCAAATGTTGAGATGGAGGTACGGCGTGACGAGAATGGATAGGATAAAGAATGAGCGTATAAGAGAATGTTGTAACGCCAGTGACAGATAAGTTAAGGAGTGAACGTTTGACCTGGTATGGACATGTGATGAGACGGTATGAAAGTAATGTTGCGAGGAAGGTTTTAATTATAAATGTTGAAGGCTTTAGGGGTAAAGGGGGGCCAAAGAAAAGATGGATGGACTACGTGAAGCATGATATGGACACACAGGGAGTGACTACAGAGACGACATCTGATAGGGCTCTATGGAAACAGAGGAAATATTGCGTCGACCCCAAGTAGTTGGGATAAGAGCAAGAGAATGATGATGATAATTATGAGAAAGTATTGCTCTGCGTGGGAATTACGACACTGCATTGGTTTATGGTATCTTTATCACTATGCCAACTGTCCAGTCAACCTTTATATGATTATTCAAATAAAATGATTTCCTAGTCTTGTCCCATTATTTAGAGTAGATTCACCTCATTTTTAGATATCAGGATGTTCTGTTCTGGATTATTTGCGGATTTAATTACACCCATTTCATGTCTTGGGAGACGGTTATCCACTTTGTAACCAAGATCAAGTTCGTTTGCCTTTCTTCTTTAATAAAATTATGCAACAAAATCATACACACTAAATTTATGGCACAAAATTTTGCATTCTGTAAGCTGTCTACGTCCACTGTTTGGCATTGGCCTCCCCATAAAGTATGGTATATATAAAAATGTGAAGTAGTAGAGTGTTAAGAGTTTCCCAGATAATTCAAGCTGCCCAGTTCCATTGAAGGTTATTAAGTCAGTTATAACGACTTCCACTGGAAAGTAGCAGCATATTATATTCTTAAACCATATGAATAGTTTCCTTTCCGGATTCGGTTCTTTTTCTACACAACATTTCTTAAGAAGTGTTGTATCTGAAATACAAGACTTCAGTGCAATTTTATTTATTAGTTGTGTTGTAATTGAAGACATTAAATTCGATACATTCGAATAATGAACATAGATTATACTCAGGCTCAAACCTTAACTAATATGTCGAATCAAGCCAGCAACTGTACAAGAAATTGTACTTAAACCGCGTTCTCCCACAAGATTTAATTCTAATTGCACATCATTAAAAAGTAAGAAAAAAATACGATAGTTATTTTGAGCAGGTGTGAGTTCTTTTTTAAATACGATTTTTGGTCTAACCACTCTCCACCCAGACTATTACAGTTATAAAATGATCTAATCATTGTCTTGTAATGAATAAGCAGTTATTACAATCATCACTCAGTTCTTCTTATCATATGTTGTAGAGTAAGTGTTAAACTATCAATTCATTCTTCCATCTAGCATCCTATCAATATCTACTAGTAACTAGTCCTAAGACAGTACTGCTACCAGTTGGTGTACCCTCAACCAGGTTTACAATTTTGACAAAAGTAAGGTGAGAAAACACATTCTATTCTTAATCCATTGCATAAATAATTATCTTCATTGCGAAGATGCTAAACACCAAAGTTGCATACTAAATGTCAACCTAGTCATCTAAATTTGAATTGCAAAATTCAAATTAAAAATAAAAACAACTTTCTAATCCCTTCTAACTCCTTCTAAAAGTATAACATTAAATTGTATTTTTAGGTCAATTTTAATTAGATATAAAATAAGTTATTATTAATTAACATAAAATCGTAACATACTCTATACATTTTTTATGTTAATTTAAATATATCCGGATACGGAAACTATTAGCTATAAGCGACTTTGCTCTCACAATAATTATAGGATACCGCTAAAGTGCAGAATTCGTAATTGTACAGAAAAACTCTGTAATCTACTACAGATTATCTGCCGCAATCTCTGAATGAGTGAAGTTTTACTTAAAAGTAAATATCTACAATGCACCCAGTGATTAAATACTAGATACGAGAATACTAAATACTAACTATTATTATAAATACAGTTATGGATTTTTTTTTGTTTGTTACGCTTTCACGCCTTAGCTACTCAACATATCATCTTGAAAATTCCTATACATTGTATAGAAAAGATTTATAGGATTTCTTTCATTTAGAAAAATCTGCAAATATGCTAGCAAATCTACAAAAATTAATACACAAATGATAGATAATAGAATAGACATTTAGATTAAGTAACCATGGATATCTGGAACAGTCCAGAGGTTGTTCTTGTCAGTACTTACCGCTATACTGATATTTGCCTATGAAGATTCTTCAATATTATTGAATTGCAGAAGAAAGTGTAATCTGTTTTTTTTTAATAATTGAAAATAATGACGGTCTTAGAAATACATATAAACATACGTACTTATACAAAAAAGAAAGGGAGCTACACACATATATCCACACATTAAGAGAGAAAGGCAACACGCATACACAGACATTGGGACTTTTATGGATGGCATAATCGATTTGTCATTATCATCATCATCTCAGTTCATATATGTCCCACTGCTGGGCTCGATCCTCCTCCGTAATGGGAGGGTAATTGACCCACTATACCACGCTGGTCAGTCGTTTCGAGTTTTCCTTCTCTTGCATAGATGTTATATGCGTTTCTTATCCCTTAGTCGTCTCTTACGATCATCCACGGGTAAGATGGGTAAGAAGGGTTGGTGAATATTTTTACTCCATCACCACACGGAAAATCTATTGGTATATTGTTTAAAATTGTTTATTTTATTTTTGTAAAAAATATGTAAAAGCAATTAATTGTTGTTATGTATTTCTTTTATACGTGAGTAGTTCTTTATATAAAGAAAAACAATAGGTTAGGAATTTAGGTCTAGCGAGAAGACTATAAAGAATTTCAACGAAAACGTGGCCAATGTTAACTACCGAGCACATAGCTGTTTTGATAATAATACAAATGTGGAAGGACCGCAGTAAGTATAGAATTATAGCAAAGTGTGAAAATAATGGCAGGTTAGGAGATTGGTATTTAGGGAATGATAAATTGTAGGCTATATAAACGGCGTTTACCTTCAAACCTTTTATAATACTGAACTTTAACAGGAAATTGTTCGTCAATTCATTATGTGGGTATTTTATAAACCTGCCTAATAAGTGCCTTATACTTTGTATTTATATAGGCTAGGCTATAGGAAAAAGTTTCTTCGTACTCTATATGAAAATTCAAAACATTCTTTTTCAAAGTTTATTTAGATTTAATTAATATATATTATTTAGATTTAATATATGTGTTTTTTTATTTGATGACTGTCTACCATCTTATAGTTAGTGACATGATTTTGTTGCTGTAGAAATTTTGGGATTTATGACCAAAACAATGCGATAAGTAGTTTTGGCAGTCCTCTCTTGATGTTAATCTGATACTCATTTCTTATTTTTTTTTTCTTCTTGGCATCGTCCGAAAACATTTGCCATGTTAAAAAATTAGGGAAGTTAATATACATGTAAAATATTAGCGTTAGGAATGAAAGGATCATTCCTGCATTAGATTCACTCATTTTGACAGACATAAAAACAAATGAAAAACGGTGGGAAACAACATTTGCTTCTTTTTTGAAATGTTATCTTTTTAACGGTATCAAAACCAGCCAGATACAACTCGTACAGCCATAGAAATTTTATCAAAAGTTTATACAGACTATTTGCGAAAAACTTTTTCCCCGCCCTATTATATACAGGTTTTTGGTTAGGAAAACAATAAATTGAGCAGCTAGAAATGATAAATATTGAGCCTTTAGTTTCACCGTGACAGAACTCATATATGATGGCCAAGGTCTCAAAGTCTGGTTTCTTTGAAAATTACACTTCCTCGTCCAAGCATACAGCTCTGGTAATATCTCTCTAGTCAACCGATCGAGAAAGTTGAAGGTTTTTTGGATGGTCTTGCTCGCTCCAGCTAGTTTTTAAGAAGAGGCCCTGAGTAATTCTCTGTGGAATCATAATGTCAAACTCAAATTTATCAAATCTCACCAAAAGCTGCCCTGCCGTTTCTAGATTCACTTGTTAATTTTATTACGTGGGTTAACATAAACTTATTGAATTAAAGCCCCAAATAAGTCTGAAAAATTTAAGACCGTGGCTGAGACGAGACCCCACTTATAGAAATTATTTACGTATATTTTTTAATCCCGAAATTATAAAAACACTCAAATCAAATCATTTATTATGCATAAGCTCCATAGGGGTACTTACATATTGTCAATTTTACATTTTTGAAAATTAATTTTATTTAATCTACCACCGGATAGGAAAGCAACCACATACTGAGAAGATCCGGCAAGAAACTCAGTGGGCTCGTCATTTTTTTTAAATTATAAATTTTAACGAAAGTGCTTGGTTATATGTTTAATTTATGCTAGCTCTGAGATCCAGCTAGGAGTGAGATGCTGAGTAAGAATTTTTTTTTTAAATTTTGTATATAATACAAAATTAAACTAAAATATATATAAAACAAAAAACAAACAAAAACGGCTGGACCAGATCCCACAAAAAAAAAATGTTTTTTTTTTATTGTTATTAAAAAACATAATATAGCATTTTTAATTAAATAACATTATACATTCATATTTCCATTAATAAATTAAATTTGCAATATATTGCGTCAATTATCCTCCTTACAAATCGACATATACGAAATTTAATATAATTTATGAAAAGTCTTGAGTAAATTTACAGTTTAAAAAATATCGCAATCAACTTGTATTTCAAACAATCTTTGGGACATATTATGTAAGTACGTTCACAAGCCCTTGCACTTTCGTGTCACCTGGTTTTGATATTTCGTAACGAAATTCCTGTTTTTAAACAATTGAACCAAAATCTCGAGCACTCTCATTGAAAGTGCTCGTGCTTTGTTAAGTTCATTTTAACTACATTCACTTGGTTTTTTTTTATAATTACTCTCTTGTATATAAGGCCTTTTCTACACTTACTAGAATTATTTCTAGACAATATGTTATTAATTAGTTCTAGGCAATATGTTTGGTAGCAAATTCTTACCCGAGGTTTCCTATCATAAACGACTGGATATTCGCATGTTCAAAAATAAAAAAGATACTCAATCTTAAAGTACCTAAGTATGTATTAAAAATTCTAAAAACCTCGTGTTGAGGGACCGCTCCTAATTATTTATTATGTTGTTATTATTATTTATTATGTTATTATTATTATTTATTATGTTATTTATAATTTTATTTTATTATATTGCTTAGTTAGGTTAAGTGAGGTTAGATTATTTGTAATGAAATTGTTAGGTTGGAGCGGACCCCCGACGCAAGGTTCTTTTTTTAAATTATTAATACATACTTAGGTAATTTAAGATCGAGTTTCTTTTTGTATTTATTACTTTTTAAAGAGAACTTAGGTTTTTATGTCGGCGTTTTTTAAAATTTTTAATTTATTTGTTTTATTATTACCAGTATTGATTTAAGTGCACGGATTTTGGAAAACAAACATACTCTATGATTTAATTCAAAGCAATGGCGTGATTGAAACAAAAAATGCGCTGTATAAGTCTAAATACCATTTGACTAGTATACCAGTACTATTCGTGTGTTGACGACCCATGGGTATTTGAAAGAGACGACTAAGGCATATAAAACTCATATAACATCTATGCAAGAGAAGGAAAACTCAAAACAAAACACTAAACACGTCCGACCAGCAAGGTATAGTAGATCAATTTTCCTCCATTACAGAGGAGGCTTGAGCCCAACAGTGGGACATACATGAGCTGAAATAAGTACACCAGTGAATATATTATTTCAAAGTAATTCTATAATTCGATAGGTACTATTATTCACTAAAAAATAGTTACAAATAGTCGAAAGAAATAACGCCCTAATACCTATTGAATAAGTTTAAGCAAATTTATAACAGAGAAATCTCATCATCATTTTCCTACTCTTATCCCAATTACTTGGGGTCGATACCATATGTACTCTTCTTTCATAGTACATAAAGTAAAAGTTATTGGCAATAGTTTTATGACCGGCCGCCTGCCAGAGGTCAACACTCCTTGGGAATGTAAGTGTTGATCAAACGACATCAAATGGAGTTGGCTCAGGTCGTTTTAAGGCTTTTGGTCGTCTTTTATGACATCCATGAGTAACGTAAAGTTGGTAGTATTCGTAGCCGCTACCACACAGCTTATAACAGAGAAATCTATTAATATTTAATGATACAGGATTTTTATTGTCTAAGTTTACTATAGCCAGCGAATTGGATACGCGCCTGGTATTGTTGTAGTCCATAACCGCTAGTTACCACTTACTGCATCATACGGTATGCGTGCGCATCATCAAAACCATCATCATAATTTTGCTCTTATCCCAATAACTAGGATTGGATACAGTATATACTAGTTTTCCATCGTACATATCGCACAAAAATTATTGGCAGTAGCTTTATAACCGGCCGCCTGCCTGACGTCAACCCTCCTTGGAAATGTAGTTATTGACCAGATAGCTTCAAGTGCAGCTCCACTGGATGCCATTTATATAGATGCCATCTATATCGACCTAGGTCAGATGGCCTGCCCTGTTAGTCGTCTTATATGATATTTACGAACAAATTAAGGGTTGGTAGTATTTCTGGCCGCTAGCAAACGTCAAAACCAATAAAAACAAAGAAATTCATAAATTGGTTTGAATCATATTTTATTTAAAATGTATACTTAGGTGTTAAACTTAATTTAATGAAGAGAAATCAATAATTTATACGCAACCATCCCAAATTGGCTGGGTTCTCCTAATTTTTAATTCACAATTAATAGACATATAGAATTTTTAATTATATTTATTAAAAATATTACGAAACCATAAAATAATATTAACGAGATAATTATAATTTAAGATTTTATTAAAAGCTTCTGTAGCAATATAGTGAGTATTTCTATATTTCATAGTTCCTTGTTATTTCCTTTTTTTTACCTGACTGCGCAACGCAAAGGAGTGGTATTGTGTTTAACAGTCTATGTATGTATGTATGTTTGTATGTTCCTTTGAAGCACTATATAGACCAAACGCCTGGGCCGATTTGTATGATTCACACGTCAATCCATTCCTCTTAATCTGGCGAGTGTCACTAAAGACATGACGTTAGTGAAAATTCAAAATGGCGACTACTGGACGCCATATTGTGAAAATCAAAAAAATTAAAGTCAACAAACTATATCAAGTGGGGTATCGTTGAATAGGTATTTAAAAATCATTTTTAGTTTTCCCTCAATATTTTTCGATTTGACTGACCGTTTAGGATCTATATTGATTTAAAGTTTCGTAACAACCTTTTTACATACAGGTCTTTAGACAGTAGAAATTTACGATCAAAAGACGAAAAAAATCGTATGACTGTGCGTGTGGATGTGGATGGACATATACTAAAGTATCTAGTAGGTATATTGGACTACCTAAAGAATTTAATGTCTGACGAGGTCGCCCATCTTCAACTTCTAACGATTTAGTAAGAAGATTTAGTAGAAACACTATATATTGTTAGATACCTACTTATTAATAAATAAAATAACTATAGCCACCTAGGTATTCATAACTAAAAAGTATGAAATAAAAAAAATAATTAAAAAATCAAAAAACCCAACTGCGTAAAAAGTGAACCAAATTACGTACACAATAAAAAAACTGAACATTATTAAAATATATATTATTTTCTGCAATAGTATTCATTCAATATATATTATGGAATTCTATACCACTGGACATCTAAGTGCTTGTTTTTTTCTTTTCAGTTTTTTTTATTGTGTACGTAATTTGGTTCACTTTTTACGCAGTTGGGTTTTTTGATTTATTTTTTTTTCTTTATTTTTATTACTCATAGACCCAGACTAACCAACTAGACCAGATTGGTCACGTACTGAAGCAAGGTGGAGTCAAAGGTCTCCGAAACCGGCGAGCGTGTATGAAGAGAATTGTGAATGTTGAGGAAGCGAGTGCAAGGATAGAATTCTCTAGCACTCTGTTCACTCTGCCTACCCTGCGAGGGATATGGCGTGATGATATGTATGTATGTATTTATTGCTCATGGAGGCAAACGAGCATGCAGCACACCTGATGGTAAATGTTACTGCCGCCCATGGACATCTGCATTACCAAAGGTACAGCTAGGCCGCTGCTTACCAATAACCCCGAATCCACCCTGTTGGACTTCCGGCTCTCTCGCTCACCGAACGATGCGCAATAGCAAATCGCCATTACTCAAACGTCGTTTTCTGCGAGAGTGCGGTACTACCCCGGACAGACCGGCCCGCGGCTGTAGGCAGAAAACTGCCAATTACGTGGTCCTATCACCAACTAAAGTCCTCCTTCTTTCTGTTATACATTTTAGCTAAGAACCGTTGCTCATGACTTAAATTAGTTCATGGTTTCCTGATCATTTGGTCTATACTATTCCCGATTTTTTATATTCCCAAGTTTAAGCATATTCTTCAATATATCATGATGAATTGCATAAATGACTTAGTGGTTTAAGTACCAACAAGCTGAGTGTTGTCGGTTTAATTCCCATGCAGGACAGTTCTTTCTGTGATCCACAAATGATTATTCTAAGTCAGGTTTTAATTTATATGACTTATTAATTATATGTGTATGCAATTAGATTATTCCATAGCATAAAGAAACTCAACGGAAAAAGCTAAAAAAGCAGTCAATTTGCGAGTAGAGATACAACGTCAAGATATTTTCGAATCTAATTACTTAGAGTTTATTTCTCAGTGTTAACGTAGCTCTACTCCAGTAGGGGTGCGACGTCAGTAACCTCCCCGTGGTGCAGGGCTGAGAGACCCGAGGCCATGTCCTGTAATTGAGAAGACGTCGAGCTAGGAGGGCACTTGCGCCCCAGCTCCGCAGTCCCAGGAACGGATTACAGGACGTGGCTTACGAGCCAGACGCGGGTCCCGGGAATAACATGTCGAAAGACGATCTCTCCGGTCCCCCACTTTGTGTCGGAAGCGGGTCCGCTGTGGTTTTAGTGGGTATTCCGGCCGCCAACATCAATGGCCGGCGAGTCCCACACACTCCCCCGTCTGTCACCGACGGGGGATAATGCGTAAAAGCAATTCCATCCATACAGCGATAACAAACAAAAAAAGCGTTACTCCAGTAGATGCCAAATACTTGAAGTGCATTCCTGTGCCATCCGCATTATTTGGTTCTTTGTAACTTTTACTACGTCTTCAGCATTCAAGAAATAAGAATGACAACATCCTACATCGTGTCATTAGATCTGTAGCCGCTCGAGAAATTTTCTCCCTCAAAAATTGTCATATAAATGTGCATGTTTCTATCGTCTTTTTATAGTGCTAAATAAAATATTCTTTCTTAATTTCAAGATGAAATACCACATAAGAAGAACACAGAGGCACTGACTGTACAGATGGCTAGCGGTTAAGATACCGACCTACCGTGGCAGTGCCGTGGGTTCGATACCCATGCGGGACAGTACTTTGTGCTATCCACAAATTGTTATCCGGGTGTAAATTTGTGTCCGTTTATTTATATTTTTGTAAAGTACCCCGCAATACAAACATTATTTCCTTAGTGCATAGTATGTAGTCTTAAAAAAAAAAGAAAATAAGGCCAGTTATAAGATTTGTTAAAAAAATATAATATGCAATTCAATTCTCGGCTCATATTATATTTTCATCTTTAAAGGAGACGTATGCCATCTACCCGTCAATATTTACACATTATACAGATTTTTATACTCTAACTTTGCAGTTGCAGCAGAATAGTGGTAGGACTACGCTGTTGACAGTTCTCTGTCTACAGCCGCGTGCCGGCCCGTTCGGGGTAGTAAAACTCTCGCAAAAGATCGACGTATGAGTAATGGCAATGTGCTATTGCGTTTCGTTCGGTGAGCGAGAGAGCCGGAAGCCAATTGGGTGGGTTGGGGGTTTATATTGGTAGGCAGCGGCTTATCTATACCCTTGGTATTGCAAAGGTCCATGGGCGGCAGTAACACTTACCATCAGGTAGGCAATAAAAAAGAAAAAAAATAGAATTGTAATAAACGATGATACGACCCTGTTATTAAAATTATTGAAATTTCGCATTTAACATGCGTGATTATTTATAAAAACTCGATTACGAGCGAAAAATCCCATGTGTGACAATCATTTTTCGCTCGTAATCAAGGTTTTATAAATAATCACGCTTGTTAAATGATAAATTTCAGTAATTTGTATAATATACGAGATATAAAACAGTGTGAAATAGACTTTATATTAATTATGTGGTAACTGAGCTCATATCAGTAAACTTAGTTATCGGTTTCAATAAAATCGTTTCATCATAAATGTGTTTATTGGCACATTATAAGAACTTTAATTATGGGAAAATATAGTATAAATATACTTAATAAGATTACAAGATACGGTGTGAATTTATTAAACTATTATAATAGATATTTTAAGTAAAGAATTTAGTTTATATTAGTTTATATTAATTATAATTTTTTTATTGCTTATGGTGGCAAACGAGCAGACAGCACACCTGATGGTAAGTGTCACTGCCGCCCATGGTCATTTGCAATACCAATGGCATAGCTAGACTGCTACCTACAATATAAACCTCAAACCCACCCCAGTTGGGCTTCCGGCTCTCTCGCTCGCCGAGTGCAATAGCACATTGCCATTACTCAGACGTCGATCTTCTGCGAGAGTATGGTACTACCCCGGACGGACCGGCCCGCGGCTGCAGACACAAAACTGTCCACAGCGTGGTACTACCACTATTAGATTTTTATCCGTGTGTGTATGTGTGTTTTCTATCCGTGTGTTGACGGAGTAAGAACACAATTCACCATCCTCTATCTTATCCGGGATAATCGTAAGAGACGAGTAAAAGACACAAAACACATATAACATCTATTTAAGAGAAAAATAACACGAAACATAACCCTATACTAACACGTTTGACCAGGGTGGTATAGTAGGTTGACCACCGAAGATAAAGATCGGGTACCGGTGGTCCGCTCGCACGGCGAAGAGAGAGGAGTTTTACGGTGGGTCTATGGGGTCGCGCGCCGCCTTTTCGTCGCCCCGGACTGATTTGGCGGGGCGAAACGCATCCATAGTCCACCAATAAATAAAAAATAAAAAATAAATAAAAGGGTATAGTAGGTCAATTTCGCTCTCATTATGGAGAAGGCTCAAGCACAACAGTGGGCCATATATGACTTGAGATGATGAATTGTGTTTTAACATTAAATAGAAAATGATAATTATAGATTTGATAATAAAAGTACCTACACTAGCAATACAGCCAAGTTCCTATCTGCTAACTGTAACTTTTTTTCTTTTTTATTGCTTTTCATGGCAAACGAGCAAGCAGCACACTTGATGGTAAGTGTCACTGCCGCCCATGGACCTTTGCTATACCAAAAGTATAGCTGGGCCGCTGCCTACTAATATAAACCCCAATCCCACCCAGTTGGGCTTCCGGCTCTCTCCGGCTATACTCAAAATGAGTTAAAGACTACTTAGGAAAAGAGATATATAATAACATTTCTCTTCTAATAGGATAGTATAATTTTAAAAAATAACATATACCCCGACGAAATCAGTATATTTAATTCATAGATTTGATTTGGATTGATTGTTTGATAGCTGTGTGGTAGGGGCTTTTTTTTTTGACGCTGTGGAAACGCGTTCACGCGTTAAACTGGTGTCAAAACGGGGGGAGCGTGTGAGACTCGCCGGTTGGCTGTTCCACCGGCATACCCACTAAAACCACAGCGGCCCCCTTCCGCGCTTTTACGGGACGCCGAAGAGATCGTCTACTGACATTCGATCATCGACAAAGAGTTCGACGGCGATGAGATTCGAACCCACGCCTACGGTGTTTAAAACCAGCGCCTTAGATCACTCGGTCACACTGCCTGCTGGATAGGGGCTACGAATACTACCGACCCTTACTTTACTCGTGGATGTCGTAAAAGAAGAATAAGAGCCTTATAACGACCTAAGCCAACTCCATCTGGACCACTCCAAGGAGGGTTGACGTCTGGCAGGCGGCCGGTCATAAAACTATTTCCAATAACTTTTACAATATGTACTATGAAAGAAGAGTACATATTGTATCGACCTCAAGTAATTGGGATAATGACTAGGAGAAAGATGATTTTTAACAAAGATGAATTTAAAGACTACCAAAACAAAACATGTTATTCTCTAAACACTTATAGTAAACCCTCAATCACTGTCACACTTAGTGTGTTACACTAAACTTGTGATACTTATTTAAGGGGTTAAAATATAAGAGAAAGAAATAAGTTCTGTAGGGAATTATATCAAACTCCACTAGAAAATAAAATATAATATTAAACATATCTTAATATAGGTATATAAATTACGCGTACGCGCGTTACGCGCCCCCGTACTTAACCGATTTTTATCAAATTTGCACAGCATGTGTAGTTTAATCCAACTTAAAAGATAGAATAGATTTCATCTCAATTTATAGTCATAATATTATTTTATTGCATATTATTTGTCTATTATTTGACAGTCACAATTATCTGTTATCTCCAAACGATTCTAACAGATGGCAGTATCTGTTGACTGGATTGAGTAAGTATTAAATAGATGGTGCTATGTTAAATATTTCATATAAGCTACAATTTCTTAGCATAACCACCACGTGTCACTGAGGCTACCTTAGCCACAGCAACGCGTGTTCAGTCCGCTAGTATATATATATATATATATATATATATATATATATATATATATATATATATATATATAATAATATATATTATATATATATATAATCGCCAATAAAAGTACGTGCTAGGATCGATCAGCTCTCAGTTGACGTGCGATTCACAAAGTGCTAATTCTGGGTGTAATTTATCTGCGTTAATTGCAAGTCTCCCGTAATACAAGGATTATTCCTTAGTGCAGAGAGGTGTCAATAAAAAAAAATATTTATAGTGTCAGTTCCAATGGATTTCAGGTGTATGCAATGATGTTCAAGTAATAATATGTACATTTATTATCTTGTAAAATTTTCCATGTGGTGACGGAGTAAGAATACTATTCACCACCCCATATCTTACGTGGTTGATCGTACGAGACGACTAATGGATATAAAACGCATATAGCATCTATGCGAGAGAAGGAAAACTCGAAACTAAACCCTGTACCAACACGTCTGATCAGCGCGGTATAGTAGGTTCATTTCCGTCCCATTACGGACTAGGCCCGAGCTCAACAGTGGGACATTTAAGGGCTATGATGATGATGACATATAAAATCTGGTTTTCAGAAACCGTTACTGATTATCTTTCAAGTATTCAAAAATATAAGCGTAAAAACCCAACCGTATTTGTTAAGATACTCTCAAATAATATAACAAAATAAGCATTTATATAAATTCAATTCTTTATATGCTTCAAGGAAACGATGACAAAATTTACATTGCATGCTGACAAAATTTTCATAATAAAGATTGTCAACATTTGATATAATGTGTGAATATAGATCCGTCGTACGATAAGGATTTATTGTTTTCATAAAGTTCGTTATATTATACAATTTTAAGATTAAAAATCATCACAAACTTGCCATCAGTCATGACCAAAATATTTAATGCTTATTATACCATATTAAGAATTTAGAAAGTATCTACAAAATAGTCGTTGTTGCATCTTTAGATGATGTCAGCAATGCATTACCATAATGAAATACTAATTCTTATGATGCAGTAAAAATACGATTCTATATTTCTTAGATGTCGTAAAAGACGACTAAGGGATATAAGCAGACCGTCCGTAATAAGACTATTGTGAAACTACAAAGAGCCATTGTGCTCAAATCAATATGCCGTGCGGTGTCACCATAAGCAGAGTGCGTGTTGGTCGTATTTTTGCCGTGGGACCAGGGCGCTGAAGCACTAGTCGGCTTATTTTGAGGTTGTGGACATGCAGAGTATGACACCTCTCGCCTGGATATCCCTCGGTAAGTTATCGCGCGTTGGATAGTTTGAATAGAAGGACTCGAATTAGTTTTCGGACCATAGAGTCCGATCCGATAGCTGCTAGCAGAGTAAAATGGAAAAAAAAAATAGTGTTAACCTGCACGAAGTGTCCGAAACATGACCTATCTTTATGTACATTATCATTATCATCATCATTCTCTTGCACTTATCCCAATTACTTGGAGTCGCAATATGTACTCTTCTTCGTACATATTGCAAAAGTTATTGGCAGTAGTTTTATGACCAGTCGCCTGCCTGCCTCAACCCTCCTTAGGAATGTAATTGTTGACTAAACGACATCAGGTAGAGTTGGCCCAGGTCGATATTAATATCTTAGTCATCTTTTACGGCATCCATGAGCAAAGGAAGGATTGGTAGTATTCCTAGAAACTACCACACAGCACTTATATGTAGAAGCCATATCGAAAATTGTAGAGAATATACTTACTACCACTTCGAGGCAAAAATTTGATTTAAAAAAAATGTATTGCAGTAGGTATTGTCAAAATACTGGAGCTAATTATTTAACAAGAATGATTTCTTTAAAAGTGTAATCTTTACTTTTAAAGAATTACGACAAACTTTGGAGCTTTACCCACATAAACTCAAATATTGCATAATTTTTATAAGGCAGTTACTATTAAAAATAATTATATACATTTAAGTATTAAATTTAAAAAAATCTATTTCAAATACCAGAAGTGATAATATAATTTATTTTCTTAATATAATTAATTTAATATTTTAAAATATGTTTTATAGATACATTATTCACTTTAAAAATATTTATGTTTCGTAATTATGGCTATAATGACTTCCACATAAAAGCTACATAGATGCCGCCAAAATTAAAAAAAAAAACATTTTTTTAAAAAGTTGTTTCCTACGTAAATTTAATGTCGCAGCGCTCATGGGATCTGGTCCAGCCTTTATAGCTGTTTTTATGCGTTTTATTTTGAATACAGAAATATATCATAAATCAAAGAGCACATTGGCACTATTTACTAAACATATTGCATACAATTTTATTTAAAAGAAGTAACTTTAATAAATTATGAGCCCGCTGAGTTTCTTGTCGAACCTCAGCTTACGGCTGCTTTCCAATCCGGTGCTAGATTTTTAGATATACTTTAAAAAATATATAATATTGATAATATGTATTATTTAAATTACTGAAATTTAGCATTTAATATGCTTAATTATTTATAAAATCCGATTACGAAATGAAAAATGATGTCGCAAGCGGGATTCGAACCCGTGCCTATTGGGATTCCGGCCCAATCGTGCTGCCACTACACTACCGCGACTAATTGTAGGACATGCAAATTTCATTTCGTATTGTATTTACGTCTTAAGGTGACGGTATGCTATCTACCCGACAATGTTTACACATTGTTATAGGCTTAATACTTCAAACTTTACAGTTAGAAATGTATTAAACGATGACACAACCTTGTTATTTAAATTACTGAAATTTAGCATTGGCAGCACGATTGGGCCGGAATCCCAATAGGCGCGGGTTCGAATCCCGCTTGCGACATCATTTTTCATTTCGTAATCGGATTTTATAAATATGTATTATCTTATAAAGCTTGTACCACCGCCATTAGTAATGAGGAAGAAGAAATAAATTTAACCAACATCAATCTAATAAGAAAGAAGAAATAAAAAAACATCCTCTCAAGTATTGTGATACTTACTACTAATACTACTACAGGCTTAGCTAACTTATTTTACCTTATATTTTCAGCAAGTTACATAATAATGTTGCAGTAGCAAATTGCTACTAATCAGAGGTAAATTGCCTGCGAGAGTGTAGTACTATCCTGGTCGAGGCCCATAGGCTGCAGATAGAAAACTGTCAGCTAGTGGTTCTACCACTCCATAAAAAAATTAAGTGATATTTAACTTAATCCTACTAATATTGCAAATGCGATAGATTGTAAAGATGTTTCGGTGTTCGTTATTCAATCACGTATAAATAGTTAAGCAAATTAGATTATATAGATACATTATTTACTGAATTAACACATAAGACTCTTTATACCGGTAATATATCCCCTTAGGACTTAGAACTATTATTCAAATCTGGGCAAGTTACCATTTAGGCGGGCAAAGCCGCAGGCTGAAGGTAGTGACAATAATAGGTGAAAAAGAGACATGATGCGATAAAAGGGTCCCCACGCTATTCTACTGTCATCAAATGAACGCTGAGAGACTGTTAAATAGCTAATACGACAAGAAAAATATGTGTAGTGATAGTGTTCACAACCCTTCATTATAACTGCAAGTGAAATCTGAAATATATAAGATATTGCACTGTACAGTATCTTACCACTGTACAGTTAGCTGTGTGGTAGCGGCTACGAATACTACCAACCTTTGCTTTGCTCGTGGATGTCGTAAAAGACGACTAAGAGCTTTACATCCACCTGGGCTAATTCCATCTGATGTCTTTTGGTCAACAATTTGTTGTCGCCCCTCGAAAGGTGGCGATTACGAGAGTTAGCAAGATTGTACGATAAGGCATTGTTAACGATGGTTTACGATTTTGTATTATTTGTATATTATGATGGTTTACGAATGCTAAGACTTAAAGATATCCGAGATATGCCCATAAATAAGTTTAAAAAGGCTATTAAAAATAGATTTTGCAAAAAAGGATATTACAACATTTCGGATTATCTAAATGATAATACGGAATGGTTATGAGTTGCTCCTCTCTCAGCAATTACTTTATATAATTTTAACTTTTACATTGTTTTAGTGCTGATCCTCACTGTCGTATGAACTCTGTATATTTATCATTGTCACAAATTGTACAGTGTAGCGTGTTTTGCCTAACGAGTTATTTATTTATTGATTTGATTGAGCTATTTGATTGTAATTTATAGATCTTGGTGTGGTCATGCTCACTAAAAAGGTCTCTGCCTGCGGTAGCTACGTGAGCGGGTCTCTCCCTTCCCTCGAATGTGGTTGAGGGGCGTGATGGCTGCTTTAGTAGTTAACTCGTGATCGAGTGCCGCTTATGGAATCTGGTCCAACCATTTCTGTTCTTTTTTGTTTTGTTCTCTTTTGTTTTTTTTTTTGTTAATGGTGTTTTTAACTTTTAAAAAATAAATCTTTACTCGAAGGGCATCTCACTGGAGCTAATGGGGACTAAACATGTACCCAATAATATTAAGAAAACATGTAGGTAATTTAAAAAAAAATGACGGCTCGCTGAGTTTCTTGCCGGATCTTCTCAGTTTGTGGCGGCTTTCCGATCCGGTGGTAGATTAATTTAAAAAAATATGTAATATTGACAATATGTAAGTGCCCTTTTAGGGCTTATGCATAATAAATGATTTGATTTGATTTGATTATGTGGTAGTAGTTACGAATACTATCAGCCTTCGCTTTGCCCATGGAAATCGCACACGATGTATACAAGTCTTATGTTGACTTGGGCCAACACACGTGATGTCGTTTGGTCAACAATTACACTCCCAGAGAGGGTTGACGTCAGGCAGGTGGCCGATCGTAAAACTACTACCAATAACTTTTGCAATATGTACGATGGAGGAGGAGTGCATATTGCTTCGACCCCAAGTAATTTGGATCATCATTCATCTTCATCATTTCAGCTCACCGCCGTCCACTGTTGGACCTAGGTCTCTCTAATGGTACGCCACAGAGTGCGGTCCTGTGCCGTCTGCATCCATCGATGCCCAGCAACTTTCACCAGGTCGTCTGTCCACCTAGTAGGGGGGCGTCCTACACTACGTCGTCCGGTACGTGGTCGCCACTCTAGAACCTTTTTTACCCAGCGGTTGTCGGTTCTTCGAGCGATGTGGCCTGCCCATTGCCACTTCAGCGTGCTAATTCTTCGTGCTATGTCGGTTACACCCGTTCTTCTGCGGATTTCCGTATTACGGATTCTATCACGCAGAGAAATCCCGAGCATAGCTCGCTCCATAGCACGCTGAGCGACTTTGAACTTGGTTATGAGGCCTACATTTAGGGACCACGTTTTCGTGCCGTAAGTCATCACTGGTAACACACACTGGTCGACATGGGCATTTGACATGACTTTCGTCTTGTCCATGTTCATTCGTAACCCCACCAGTTGGGATGCCCTTCTGAGATCGTTGAGCATAGTGCCAAGGTCCTCCATGGATTCTGCCATAACGACGATATCGTCTGCAAATCGAAGGTGAGTGATGTATTCGCCGTTAATATTAATACCAAGTCCGGTCCAGTCTAAGAGCTTGAAGACATCTTCCAGTGCAGTGGTGAACAGTTTCGGAGAGATGACATCTCCCTGTCTCACACCTTTCTGCAACTGGATCGGTTTCGTACTCTTATCCCGGATACGAACTGACATTGTGGCGTTCATATACAAACACTTCAGCACTTCGATATAACGATGGTCGATTTGGCACCGCTGAAGGGACTGCAGCACCGCCCAAGTTTCGACTGAATCAGATGAAGTAATTTGGATAAGAGCGGAGAATGATGATAGTTTATAATTTTGTTATCAGCAAGCGCAGTGAACTATCACGGCATCCAGGGACGGATGCAGCCACAAGACGGCCGGATGTTATCGCCCATCGAAAGGTGGCGATTCCAAGAGTGTGCTCTGGTAACATTAGCGTTACGTTTGAGTGGTTTCGTGGCGAAAACGGGTATAAATAGCGGTTACAGACGCGTAGACGGGATTCTGTTGTGATATCTAATCTATGGTAGAAACTCTGTTTATAAGTTATATGTATTTATAAATGTTTAAGTGTATATCTATGTCATTTGTTTGTTGTATTCTTATAAATTACATTCCCAAGGAGGGTTGACGTCTGGCAGGCAGCCGGTTATAAAACTATTGCTAATAACTTCTACAATATGTACTATGAAAGAAAATTAGATGTTGTATCGACCCCAAGTAATTGGGATAAGAGTAGAAGAATGATGATATTGCACTGTGCAGTAACGTAGTAGTTAAGTAATGCCATACCACTAGTAGTATCTCACTCATAACAAGTTTTGACTGACTATTACTGGTGACTGCAACAATGGAAGCTTTACCGTCTGCCTCATTTGAAGACGCAGGACACCTCTGTCCCAAGCCTGTTGTAGACTCCCTAACAAATAAAATATATTCTTTATAGTTATTATCATTTAGATTACTTTAAGAAATATTTTGTGTTAAAAAAGGCACCGTATCATCCACGCAAATGTAACTGCGGGTACATCGAATAATAAATTCAAATGGTAATATGAGATATTATGGGGTGTTGGACATAAGTGGCGATTTGTTACCATTAAATTGCTGCAAAGTTTATTGTATGATTGCACTTAATGTGTCTAAAGGTACAACGGCACTTATTTTTATAATTTCTTTGAAGTCTTTATAAACTGCAAATATTCTATTTCACTGCGACGAGTAACTAGTTTTCTTACTAAATAAAAATGTCTTCAATTTCGGAAAATAAATATAAAAGTTTCGATAAAACATTCAAACTTTGCGCATTCTCGCTTGCTTTAGCTTTCCTGTACCCTAACAGTAGGAATATTCTTAAAAGATTTGTTACAGTAACCGTAGTTATACTATTCAATGGCGGTCAATTATTTTGGTTCATCACCTATAGCTACAAATGTATTATTACGCTAGATATTCATAATTTTGCCAGAAATGCTACTCTGGGTGTTGTTGTATTATTATTTTTAATTAAAACTTATTACGGAATTATTATAACTAAAAAATATGCTGTATTATTAAATATAATATCTCAAGACTTAATTGAAGCAAATAACATGGATGAAAAGTACAAGCAGGTATATGACGAATATATAAAACAAGGTCAAATTGGTGAAATTGTTTGGCTTATTACTCCTACAATAATAAGCGCTCAGTTTCCAATTTATGCAGGGATTTTAATGAGTATTGAAAGCATAAAAACAGATGAATTTAAAAGGCTCATGGTTCATGATATGGATTTATTATTTGTTGAGGATATTCAAAGTGAAGCGCCGTTTTTTCATTGTATGTTCGCTTATAATGTTTTGCAATGCGTTGTACTTGTGCCAAACTTTGCTGGATTCGATGGCTCCTTCTGCATAGCCACAACTCATTTACGTTTAAAATTGAAACTGATGATTATTAAAGCACGAGAAGCTTTTACAACAGCTCGTAATCACTTTGAACTTAGAAGCAAAATGCGTAAAGTAATTGAAGATCATCAAAAGGCTCTTGATTTTTACGTTCGAATTCAAAACGTATATGGAACTTGGTTGTTCTTCGTTTTTATGCTGACTTCATTTCTAATATCTTTTAATTTATATCAATATCTTTTACAGAGGATTGATCCTAAGTACGCATTATTTCTTTTAGCGGGCATTATTCACATATATGTACCTTGTCACTATGCGAGCGTCTTATTTCAGGTAATTTGATTTAATTACTTCTAATATTCAACATCTCATTGATTTAATTTCATAAAATATACACCCCACAAAAAAGAGGGTTCAGCGACGAATCAGATTATACTTTGCCGCTGATGTTACACAGGATCTTAATTCTGGCTTTGAATATTGTCGGAAAAGTATATTCTGATTCGTAGCACAACCAAACTTTTTTTTTAACTGGCTGTATCAGTGCAACAGTGCAATATATCTTCTCTCTTAAAGCACAGATGAAACAATCACAGAACTCTTATTTTATGATCGACTATTTAAATACTGTTGTTAGTGGCAATCGTGATTTAGGTTTTTTTTTTGAAGTGACACAGGCGAGTGATCTTGTCTCCGTACTGGTATCTGACATTGAGTCTTAGTATTGTAAGAAAAGTGTATACCTACATCGCAAAAATAATGAATTATAAGTATGCTATGCTGTAAGAGTAATAAGTTTACCAGATATCTGTAAAAAAAAAGACATAATAACAAAAGTATTACATTTTTTATAGTCCATTTTTTTCAATAATCTTTATAGGACTAATTTTCATCTTTTTTCTGAGTGAGCTATGGCCACTCTTACTCTGTTTGCTAAGATGACTGAAGGACAATTTAGGGTCCTATAAGAAGAGCAATCTAAATTTCCACCCGCTTATCGAGCGGACCACCAAAACAAACTTGGCTTAAAATAAATGATGATTGATTTGAATCCTCAAATCAACCGTCATGTATTTTAAGTGCGTGATCCCGCTCAAAATTTCATGCTGCGTGGGTATCAAACCCGGTCGACCGATCGAAATAAGTTACAAACATAAAAGTGTAATTAAAAACACAACCGTACCTTGCAATAGGTTGGAGATATATTGGGTGAGCAGGTGCTGTAACATCTAAGACAGTATATCTCACTCTCAGAGGGAATATTATCAAGTACGTAGTTTTATTAAATTGGTATTTTAATATTAAAAAAAATGTTACAGACTGGTGAAGAGATTCCGAATGATTTATACTGCCTTCCGTGGGAGGAATGCGGGGATCCAGTGACAACCCACCTGCTGATATTCATGATTGCCAGATCTCAACGAAGTCTCATTATAACTGGAAATGGATTAGTGGTGTTCAACATGCAGCTCTTCAAATCTATTCTTCAAACTTCTTATTCCTTCTTTACGTTAATTACTGCCTAATATTCTATTCCTTCATTACTAACTTTTAAATATTGCACTTTTTAAAATCTTATACCTATATAAGTCAATTATAAATTTTCGGTCATTCAACAATTATACATTTCTTTCACAATTATACATTTCTTCGAAATGGATATTTCAAATTGTGAACTCACTTAATATCACCGTCACAATCATTACTATAGTGGCAGCTTAAGAATGCAATATGTTGATGACATATATTCTTTAATTTCTAGTAAAACTCGTAAAAATGGCTGGAATTACCAGGTAAATAAGCAACAGCATTCTTCTAGAATATTTATAACATCCACTTCAATTGCTAACCCGTCTTTCAAGCACATTGATTATAATATTGTCATTTTCTGAGAGGCTTATATCCAGCCACCGAAGACAAATATCGGGTACCGGTGACCCGCTCGCACGCCGAAGAGAAGAGTTTGCATGGTAGGTCTATGGGGTCACGCGCCGCCTCTTCCGTCACCCCGGACCGATTTCGCGGGGCGAGACGCATCCATAGTCCAAAGCAAAAAAAGGCTTATATCCAGCAGTGCCAGCAAGAATTCTTTAAAATAATTTGAATTACTTAAAATTCCACTTCAGCACAATAAAATTATTGAAACAAGAAAATGTGAAATTAAATAATAAAATAAAATTGATTGAAACTGAAGGAACTTTGTAATATGAATTAAATTACTTAAACCCTTCTAGTTCACCTAAATACCTTACATATTATTTGTTCTAGAAAAACCATTCACTACTGTTTATTTTTTCACAGGCAATGCTTTCATATGAATGTGCGAGGTGTGTAACCTCACACATTCCATCCATGACGATGAAGCGCAGTATGCGGCCCCATAGCCCCCAGGTAATCCATCCCTCCCTCTCCATCGCTATTCGTTTATTCTAGTACCGATTCCTTGACATCTCTGACTGCCTCGGAGAGTTACCCTTTCGGGCATCATCTTCATCGACACCGTCTCAATAAACAACTGTGCTGCCGTCGCCCTCGCGCGATCTGCCTCTGTACGGATGGCGGAGTTATCCCAATCCTGGATGGATTTACACCATTTATTTTCCCTAGTATTGTAATTTTTATGCACGAATTAAAAATTAATATATAAAAACGGTTCAAGTCAATTGAAATCGTTAATATTATTTTATATTAAGCATTTTAAAAGACAATAATCCTAAAGAATCGGTATTCTTTACGAAAAGTACTACCGATGCGCTTGCTTGACTATCTTACGACTAAAATTATGTAAAAAAAAAAATACTTCCTGGTTTTTGTGTTTTTACGACGTATAAAATATATAATAACCTGCATCGTTTTCCGAATAAACTTGTTCATGTCTTCACAAAACATGTAGGTTCCTTAATTATATATAGTCATTGCTTCTTGTGTACGGGACAAAGAAAATAATAATTCAAATGTAATTAATTCCAATGCAATAAAAAACTACATAGTATTTTTATTACAGACGATAGTAGAAGGTAACAATTTATGTAAATTATAACCACAGATAACCATAGCTTATGAATTTCCAATGTTTTATTTTAGTCCTTGGCTTATGGATAATAGAAAATAATTTCTATATCAGGACATAAATAGTACTCTACATTTTAAAACTTTGAAAATTTTCCGATTACTATCAATTTATTTCAAAAACGAATTAAAATTAGAATACTTATATTTATTTATTTTCTGTAAGATATATAAAAAAATATCCGTGTGGGGAAGGAGTAAGAATACAATTCACCACCCTATTTTAACCGTGGGTGATCGTAAGAGACCACTAAGGGATATAACAACACATATAGGATCTATGCAAGAGAAGGAAAACTCGAAACAAAACTCTATACCAACACGTCTGACCAGCGTGGTATAGTACATTAATATATATATATATATATATGTATATATATATATATATATATATATATATATATATACATATATATATATATATATACATATATATATATATATATACATATATATATATATATATACATATATATATATATATATATATATATATATATATATATATATATATATATATATATATATATATATATATACATATATATATATATATATATATATATATATATATATATATATATATAATTATATAATTTTGAGCTAGCATTGTGATCCCAAACAGAGTTGACTTGACTTTAGTCAAAACCTTATACGGCATGTTTTGCTCGTTATCTCTCTGTTTTAAATGAAGATATACTGTAAAGACCTAATATATATTACTAGGGGCGTTAGATGGAGTTATCCCACGTGGATGTAAAGCTTAGCTTACTTTTACGATACTCATGAGTAAATGTTGGTAGTACTCATAGCAATATAGCCTTATTTCAGCTTTGCTTACTGTTTTATTTTTATTCGTCATTCTCCTACTCTTATCCCAATTACTTGGGGTCGATACAGTATGTACTCTTCTTTCATAACACATATTATAAAAGTTATTGCCAATAGTTTTATGACCAGCTGCCTGCCAGACGTCAACCTTCCCTGAAAATGTAATTGTTAACCAAACAGCATCAGATGGAGTTAGCCCAGGTTACGGTATAAGGCTCTTAGTCGTCTTTTTTTACGACATTCAAAAGCAAAGTAAGGGTTGGTAGTATTTGTAGCCGCTACCACAACTTACTGTTTTTTTTTTCTAACGTATTAAAACATGACCACACCGTTGATACCAAACGTTTATGATGAAAAAGTCAGGTTTTTTTTTTTTTGGTAACGCAGTGGTTAAAAATGCATTTGTCGCATACCCGCCCCGGGCGGGGTATGTGGAACTCACAGGCCCTGAAGGGGACACTGAATACCCACTAAAACATACCAACTGCGAGCTGTTAGCCGAAGGGGCTTTTACAGCTGAACCGGACTGCGGGCGAGCCCGAAAGCTCTCAACCCGATAAAAAAAAAACGGGAGTTATTTGCCTTTTTAATGGGCTACTGACGTTCTGATTAATTAACTTCATGGGCTCGCTTGACGATTAGCTATTCATCATAATCAAATGACGGTTTAAAAATATTATATGTCATGTATGTTATATAAACAACAGCGTTTCAAAAACCTCATACCACCAACTGATATCGTTCGCATACTAAGCAATGCGATCATACCATAATACTGTAAGTAGATGGATATCCATCATCATTCATTCATACATATGAATACATCTACAGATTAAATCAAAATACTACAATGTGTATAGGTTTACTCTAACTATAATTCTGCAGTCTTGTTTTTTTTTTATTGCTTATGGTGGCTAACGAGCAAGTAGCACACCTGATGGTAAGTGTCACTGCTGCCCATGGACCTTTGCTATACCAAGGGTATAATTAGGCCGCTGCCTACCATTACAATCCCCAAATTCACCTAGTTGGGCTTCCAGCTCCCTCGCTCACCGAAAGAAGCGCAATAGCATATTGCTATTACTCAGACGTCGATCTTCTGCGAGAGTGTGGTACTACCCCTTCACATTCACGCGTAGACCCATGAATAGGTTTAATTCCACTAAAAGGTTTAATCTAAAAGTTTTTTAATTAGTTTACTTAGCAGTGAGGCTAATTACTTACTTTGACCCGCTCGCACGGCGAAGAGAGAGGAGTTTTTACGGTGGGTCTATGGGGTCACGCGCCGCCTTCTCCGTCACCCCGGACCGATTTGGCGGGGCGAGACTAATCCATAGTCCACCAAAAAAAAAAAAAAAGGCTAATTACTTACTTACGCAATATTATCAAAAACATGTCAATGTTGTAATTTTTAATTTAGTTACACAATTTAGGCTAACATTAATTTTGCTGTATGGTAGCGGCTACGAATACTATCAACCCTTACTTTGCTCGTCGATGTCTTAAAAGACAACTAAGAGCTCTTTATCGACCTGGGTCAACTCCACCTGGTGCCGTTTGGTGAACAATTACATTCCCAAGGAGGGTTGACGTCAGGCAGGCGGCCGGTCATAAAACAATTGCCAATAACTTTTGCAATATGTACGATGGAGAAAGAGTGCATATTGCATCGACCCCAAGTAATTGGGATAAGAGCAGGAGAATGATGATTAATTTTGATTTAGGTGTAATATTTTATAAAGAATTTTTTTTTAATCATCGTCGTTATGTTGGGCTCGAGCCTATCATATATATCACGCTGGTCAGACCTGTTGATATAGTTATATATCGAGATTTCATTTTCTTGCATAGATGTTATATGCGTTTTATCGTCCGCCCTCTTTTGTTCACCCATGAGTAAGAAAGGGTGGTGAATTGTATTCTTATTTCGTTACCACAAGGAAATTTTCTCTCGTTATATTATACTACATTTTTCAATGATTACGTTCTTTATTACTAAAACACTATTTTTCTCATTCTACTTAATGGTCTATATATATATAACCTTTATTTTAAAGCACATTAACTTATATGAAAAAATATATATTGAATTTTATTTTCGAAATCGTAATCACATCGGAATACCATGTTTATATTTAGGGCCATGATTTACGAGCTAATATACGGATTAAATTCCGGTTAGATATAGGCTGATGGACAAGCATAGGGTCAAAGACCTATTTCCTCCAATATGTAATACATTTTTTATGATCTATTATCACGTAGTATTTTAAATATTTATGAGTTTTAAAAGATTTATATGATAATTTTGATTATTTTATTCAAAAGTATGGATCTTATCCACCATGTTGGCTTTATAAAATATGAAACTTTTTCTTCTTTTCTTTTCGTCTCAATTAATGTAATTTAATAAGCAATCATCTCATCATCTCAGCTCATATATGTCCCACTATTGCGCTCGAGCCTCCTCCACGCTGGTCAGACGTGTTGGTAGAAGGTTTCGTTTCGAGTTTTCCATTTCTTGCATAGATGTTATATGGATTTTATATCCCTTAGTCGTCTCGTACGATCACCCACGGATAAGATAGCGGGTGGTGAATTATATTCTTACTCCGTCACCACACGGATGACCACTTTAATAAACAATGTGAGGATATAATTTTATTTAACTTAAGGGTCACTGTGATAATGTGGCGATGTTAAAGTTGAACTCAGATATATTTTTGGCAAGCAAGCACGAAAATGTATACCTATATTTTCATGAAAGGAAGAAAGTAAGGAAGGTGGAAAGTAAGGAATATTATTTTAAAGCATTTTTCTTATACGAGTATATTGCGAAACACGTCGATTTAAAAATACACTGATGTTATTCAAAAATGTATTAAACTTATCGGATTTTATCTCATTCAGATAAACTTTATGAACATTTAGAAAATAGAAAAGTTTTTGAATTGGATATTTATCGCATGGCAACATTTCGTGAGTAAAGGATACTGCACGTTGCGCGGCTTACAAAACAACAATACAAATAAGGTTAATGGTCCACGACCTCTCATGCCAAGTGTCGATTCCCACGCAGGACAATTCTTTGCATATCTACAAATAATTGTTTTGGTGTAATTTAATCCGTTAGTTGCATACGTACATAGTCTTATGCTGCGCTAAAATTTATATTCTAGTACTGGGTTTTGACTAAAAAAAAACAACAAGTTGAGTTAACCGCATGGTAGCGAGATCTGTGACGTAATTGGAGTACAACGGTAGAGTCTGTATAGCATGATAACTATCGCGCACCAACGATAGCAAAAGTGTTTGCCGACCCTGGTTTGCCCCCTCTCTGCTGTTGGAGGGGGGCGCCACTTCCAGCTCCCTTCACCTTCGCGCCTCACGCAGCCGTGCGACCAATGACCGACCGCCCCAGCCCGGCGAAAGGTTTTATATACAAGTGGAATTCGCACTACCAAATTGCTATAAGTCAAAATATAGAGTAGTCGGGCGGTTGACTCGATCGCGGTATAGTCGCCGGGTGTTCGAGTTCGAACCGTCATCGTATTTTTTTTTTCGTATTTACGCGCGTGTTTCACGCCTGTTGGGATTATACGCGTTCTGGTACTCCGTGGTAGCCAATGCACGGTCACTGGAAGAATTATTAATAATTCATTAGAGCCATCAGACTTTGTGTGATAAAATGGGGTGTAGTGGAAGGTACTATTTTCTGACTCTTGTTTTGTGTCTTGTGACTGAACATGCTATTGGTGTAAGAGTGGTCGCCAAGAGAAAGAAAGGTAAATTAATTTTATTATTAAAATTTTGTTTCTTATACTGTTTTATATATTATTTTTATACGAAAACATTTTGCTAGATAATAAATCTTTGTATTGCGAGGGATTTTCCAAACGTATAATTAGCGAAATAAATTACATTCAACCTCGGCATAATCATTTGTGCATCATATGTGTAATAATTAAAAAAACTGTCTTGTGTAAAAATCTAACCCACAACACATAGTACAGGTTGTCGCTACCTCTACTCTTAGCCATCTTTGCAGTGTAATTTTGTTATACTTTGACGAATTTAATCAATTGACGCTTCTCGGTTACTTTTTGTGAATGTTGCTACACATTTAACTTTTTCGATGCTAGACTTTTTATGAAACTCATTTGTAAACGCAAAAATGATTACTACACACGGAACTGCGGCAATTGGAACGAATTTTCATTGGCTGTGGGTTCAAGTCCTGCAACAGTAATAATTTTACCGTTCGCAATAAGAAATTTTTAAAATTATTATTTTTTTATACCAGCATATATATTACGATTAAGTAGAGTTTGATCCTGTATCTAATCTCGGTGTCAAAAATGAATTTGATGCTAATTACGTGTGAGTAAAATTTATGATGAAAAGTATAGTACTATGAATTCACGCAGACCTGAAAATGAATTTTAAGTCCAGCTATCTTTTAGTTTAAAAGTGAGAGCATATTTATATTCGTATAAAAAAAAAAATATTTATCATCATATTGAACCAAATTATACTAAGTATTTCTCAGCTGTAGAATTATTTAGGTACACTTACTATAATATAAGACCTAAATATATGTACATATTTGGACGATATGTAAGTGTATTATCGATGAATTTGAAGGTAAAGACACTATACAATTTTGCAAATTACGTGCTGTTAGTTTTGGTGTTAAATGTCTATCAGCCATTTATATGTCGTTATTTCTGTAACGTTATATTTTTATAAAGTACTCTTTGAAATTGTTACACCCATCACTTAAAATATTACCTAACTGAAACTTTTCATTTTGAATAAGTATCTATAGAAATCAATTATCATTAATATTAATTATATTAATTCTAAAAGCAACTATTGAAAATAAATAATAGTATTTTTTTTTTCTAAAATTAATTTATAAGATGAAAGTTATAAACGCTATAATGTGAAACTAAAATGCTAATTCAATAAAATTCATTTAAAAATTGAAATGTATGTGACCATAGGCAAAAATTAAATCTAAATGTGCAAAATAGTCGTTTACAAGTCCATAAACAATTAAATCACATACGTATCGTAATTAAAATCTATTTTATTCATTTCTTAATTGATCGATTGCTATTTTACTTCATACTCCATAAGGATATGATACTAAAGCAAAATAATAAAAACCTTGAGAATAGTTCCTAATAGATAGGACTATAAGTATCACTTATATTAATCTCTTTTTGAATTAATAATTGAGACTTATATTAATTAATTAAAAGGATTAATTGACAAATGATATTTATACAAAGTTTATCGTGGTAATTTCTTAGTATAGAATCAATTATATATTATATTAATTATGTAAAAATCAATTACAAACCCTTATTACTAACGGTTTTTGGCCCACTTCTAACATACAACGATTTAACATCAATAAAAAGTTTTTCGCTGCGCATTCTACTATTTCATCTAGCTAGCAACGACCAAAAAAGTTTTGACCTAGTCTCTATTGTAATAATAATATGATCATGCCTCTCATTTTTTTAGTAGCTTCACCGAGTAACAGTATCGCAGTTAATTATTTTAAACAGGTGAAATCTATTTATCTATCTGTATGTAGTTCCGTTATTTATGTTAAAATTTAATTGTTTACTCAAAACAACATGAATGTGTAATTTTTTTATATAAAATTTTATTAAAAAAGCTATAGTCATTTCGTTGGTATAATATTTGAATCTACTTAGACTTGATAGGCAACCACAGTGAAATATAGAGTAGTAATCAAGGTGGATGATGATTAACTTCTTAGCAGTAGCTTGTGGAATAGAACTATGCTCAAAGAATATAGGTTAATATTTTGTTTGTGAAATAAAAGTTACATATTGTACCTGTACCTTCTCCTCTCTAAGAGTAATGACGTGCCCATTCAGTATAAAGTAAAAAATATAATAATATTATATTTCAGATAGTTTAAAGATGTTCTTTTTAAATTTTATATACATTACAAAAAAATGGCAATAAGATATTTAGATGCACAATGAATTTAATATGATAATCACATATGACCTATCGTAGATAGACTTAATATTACTGATTATATTTGAATATAATCACTATAATACAATGCGAAAGTGGAAGGATGTAGGTACCGGGGGAGACCGAGACTAACCTACCTAGACCAGATCGGTCATGTACTGAAGGAAGGTGGAGTCAAGAGTCTCCGAAACCGGCGACTGTGTATGAAGAGAATTATTAATGTTGAGGAAGCGAGTGAAGTATGCAAGGATAGAGTTCTCTGCCTACTCTGCAAGGGATGATGATATGTATGTATGTATTTGAATATGTTTTTGGGTAAAATTTCAATCATTGTTTTATGCTTGTTAACTAATTGGTATGTAAACTTATTTTTCGACTCCAACCAGCAGTTATTTATATTGTATTCCACCTATACTCGTATATAATCGCGAGAAAAAAATATTAGCATTTTATATTAAACTAAATATGATCTGAAGGAATAATTTCTACCTTCTTTTTGAATGTTAAACTTTACTATAGTAAAAAGTAGCCTAAAGCACTCCAGCATTCCTACTCCTATTATATAATAGGAGTAGGAATGCTGGAGTGCTTTAGGCTACTTTTTAGGTAGGAATATTCCTACCTACTCCAGTATGATATCTTTAAATACTGCAGTGAAAGTATTTTTGAAATTCTTTAAGAAAGCCTAGTGATTATTCTCTAGGTTGAAGCTTACAAACTTTTCCTGTTTATAATATTAGTGAAGATACAGAAAAAAAAATATCTGCCTTAATTTATAAGAAATACACATATTTGAAATAAAAATATTTTTTACGAATTATCTCGGCGTTTTTATTTGATTTTAAATTTGCTGACGTTTGGAACACTGTACAACGTTCATATTCACAGGACGACTAAGGTGTCCCACATCCAGTAAGTGATCGTTATTACAAAGATTCATATCTACCTGCTACAGTATCTGTTATTAATTAAAAATAAAAAATCGTCATAGAATCAGTAAAAATAGTTTTATTTCATATGTGTAATACTCGCGTAAACATTATAATTAATTAAAAAGTTATTTCATTGGTAGGAGATTTTTTTAGCATTTTAAATAAGAGCGGGTTAAATTTTTTGATATTACTATCATGTTATTCTTGATAGCATAGTCGATTAGGATACCTATTAGGCAACAAAATCTAAAATTAACTATGAGCATTCGAAATGATTGCCATTTTCCCACTTCACTAACACATATTCTACAAGGTTAAGAATGTTGCAACTCGGATTTCTTACATGATTATTCTCATACATCCTGTATCGATTAAATATTGCGACATGTAAGCAATATTTGTAATTTCCGATTTAATTATCTGTGGAGTAATATTACTTGTGAGATTATGAATGATGAATCTTCTTAAATAGAACTTCCAACTGTTCTACATTTATTATTCATTTTTTTTTATTATTTATATGAGTATTAAATATTAAAAAAAATAGTTTTTTTTGCGGTCCATCACGGTTTTTATTTCAGCTTTTCGGCAAATTTATATAGTTTTATTCACGGATAGATAAATATATACATAGGAAAATTCATCAAAATGATATTACAATTAAAATTCAATAAAACTGTGCGTTTTCTTTTTGTTTTACTTACTTTTTAGGGTCTCACATACGAACTATGAAATGAACGATATATAAATAAATCTTCGCTATACGTTTGTGAATGGGATCCCCATAATAGCGGTATTTTTAAGTGTTCAACTATTTCAAGTTCAACTTTTAGTTTAATATTATAACTAATAGTTTAATATCACATCTGAAATAGTAAATGGTTGGTATTTTTATTAAGACTGTCTTCTCCCTGCCGTGAGGACCAAATCATTTTCACTAAGGGACTCATTTCATCATCATTATTTCAGCTCTTGTATATCCCACTATATTCACCAAATATTCTTGTATGGCTGCGTGTTCAAGGATCTATCCTCGACTTGTACGACACCCAATCTTCAGACACATTATATTCTTAGTCCGTCGACACAATCGTAAAACATGACCTTCATAACTTCTACTGCTAGTTTTAGACTAGTTTTTAATATAGTCTAGAATACACATCCATTTGTGGTCCGGTTTACATCTGTTTATTAACGGTACTCTTATAAGATACGCTCTCATAGGCAACCTAAAAATATATAATTGTTAGATTAGTCTTATGTTATTATAGATTTACAAGCAATTATTTGAGTAAGAAAACTCTATCCTTACATTCATCAATGTATCGGCATCTACGCTTGCTATAAAGGAATAACTTTGTGTTGTAACGGAGAAAGAATACAATTCACAATATCCTTTCTTATCCGTGGATGTCGTAAAAGAAGACTAAGAGATAAAATACCCATATAATATCTACGCAAGAGAAAAAAACTTAAAATAGAACCCAATACGAACCAGACTAACCAGCGTATGTCCACACTGTGTGATATATACGTCAATTTCCCTTATATTGTAAAGGAGATCGAGCTCACTTGTGGGATGTATATAATGAATGATGATGAGAATAAAGAAACAATTCAATAAGTGCCATGCTTTGATTAGGTTCAGTTCGTCTATTAAGTTTCTGAAGAGAGTACTTCTTATTATCCTGGCAACTACTGAGCCAATTTTTACAACTCCAACAGGAAGGAATATAATGATTTAATATATTCTTAACCATTGGGAAGCATTACAAAGTTTAAGCTCTACAGTATATAAATAACCTTTCTTAATTAACAAATATAATGAAATTTCATTTATAACTATATATATATATATATATATATATACATACATACATATCATCACGCCATATCCCTTGCAGGGTAGGCAGAGAGAACAGAGTGCCAGAGAACTCTATCTCTGCATACTTCACTCGCTTCCTCAACATTCATAATTCTCTTCATACACGCTCGCCGGTTTCGGAGACTCTTGACTCCACCTTCCTTCAGTACATGACCGATCTGGTCTAGGTAGGTTAGTCTCGATCTCCCCCGGTACCTACATCCTTCCACTTTCGTATTGTATATCTTCTTAACCAGACGTTCGTTCGGCATTCTTTCCACATGTCCGAACCATCGGAGCATTGCCTTTCGCATCTTTACACCAATACTCTCTTTCATACCTACTCGCTATCTTACGTCGTCGTTACGAATGCGGTCGGTCAGCCTAACTCCAGAGATTTTCCGCAGAGATCGCATTTCAACCGCATTAATTTTACTTTCATACTCTTTTCTGCATACCCAACTCTCGCTTCCATACAGTAATGTTGGGACAAGCACTGCGTTATGTATTGCTACACGTGCCTTCTGGCTGAGGTGGTGGCTGCCGAGAAGTAGCCACAACGCTCCGTTCACTCTATTTCCCGCATTCACTCTTCGCTCTATATCAGTGGTGTACCTTCCATCTCGGCTAAATCCACATCCAAGATATACAAATACATCCAATTGCTCTAGTACATCATTACCTATTGTTACTCTTACATCTGTTCTGGTTTCATCTCTTTCAAAGACCATTATTTTGGTTTTGCTCACATTCACGCGTAGACCCCTTTTCTTACAATCTTCTGTCATTGTGTCGACTAGGGTCTGCAGGACAGTCGCTGACTGTGCCAGCAGGACTGCATCGTTATATACACTCATTTGCAAAAAAAACGGGCACCTAAGCAATGAACCATTTCAAATGTTAATATTTCTTTGTTTGATAATTATAGGTAGTTTTATCCACACAATTTGGTAAATTAATAAGAAAATAATCGTTTTCATCAGTATTTCATAAAATTTAGATACAATTTATGGGAAATAATGCTAAACCTCGCTAGTAGTGTATATTCGCTAGTAGTGCATATGCTCATGAAGTAAAAATAAAAAAGTTTTTTTGTTTGTTTTTCTTTAATAAAGTAAAAGCAGATAAATGTTAAGTATCGAGTGTGACCCCCTCTAGCTAAAATCACAGCTTGAATTCGTCTGGGCATGCTAGCGAGTATATCCCGGATACTTGCTTGCGGAATACGTTCCCACTCCGCAGTAATCACATTCTTCAGCTCTCTGATGGTCTGCGGAGCCGGGTGTACTGATCTCACACGCCGTTTCAGAACGTCCCAGACATGCTCTATGGGATTGAGGTCGGGACTTCGAGCTGGCCAATCCAAACGACGAATGCCGACCTCTTGCACATACGCATTAACATCGCGGGATCGGTGGGCGCGAGCATTGTCGTCCATAAAAATCGAGTCTTCACCTAGAGCGGCCAATGCAGGTTGTGCATGAGAAATTAGAACTTCCGTTATGTATCGATGCCCAGTCAGTGAGCCGTTTTCAATGAAGACTAACTCTGTACGATCCATTGAATTTATTCCTGCCCAAAACATAACAGAGCCCCCACCATAAGGTGTGATTTCTTCGAAACATGCCTCTGCAAAGCGTTCTCCTTGTCTTCTTAGCACTCGCCGACGTCGATCTTCACCGAACAGAGATATCCTGGCTTCATCAGAGAACAAAACCCTATTCCAATCGTCTTGAGTCCATGATTCACAATTTCTAGGGAACCTAAGCCTGTGAACTCTGTGCTCACGGAGTAATTTAGGGCCGCGGGCCGGGCGGTGACTGCGTATATTGGCAGCGAGAAGCCTCCTCCTGACCGTCCATAGACTAATATGCACATTTCTTACTTCTTGGAGGTTGTTCTTAAGATCCACATACGAAGATTTGCGATTTCTCAATGCGCGACTCACAAGAAAACGATCATCCCGTGGTTGGGTACATGGTTTTCTTCCAGAACCAGGCCTTCTCTCGACGGAACCAGTCTCCTGATATCGCTGCCAGGTCCTTTGGACTGTCGAGCGACTAACATTTAGCCTCCTAGCCACGAAACATTGGCTGCAACCCTCTTCAAGCAGCGCGATAATTTTGGTAGCTTTTACCACTTTATCTACCATTTTTGATACAGCCAAACAGCATTAAATAAAGCTTTGACAGTCAAGGATATGAAATTAATCGATAAAAATTGAATAAAAGTTATGAAAGTCGATGTTAACTTCTGGAACTTCGCGCCAAAAATGTAGGATAAAAAGGGGTTTTCTGTAAAAATGAACATCAAATGAAAAATTGAATTTAGAACGTACTTTTTTAAATACCACAGCATTTTTAAAACCGGCCAGTAACGTGTACAAACGATTGAAACCTTTTTGGTATTGTATCTTTTTAAATATGAATGAAAATCAAAACCGCCCGTTTTTTTTGCAAATGAGTTTATATATATATATATATGTGTGTGTGTGTGTGTGTGTGTGTGTGTTTGTGTGACTGATATATTTATATATCTATGATCTTTAGTCTAAAAATCAGTTCTTTAGAACTTTTTTTGGTCTACAATAGTATAAATTACAATTGTCAATGTGTATTGTACATATTTTTTTATAATTATTTCTATTAATATTGTATTAGTATCAGTATTGTGTTTAATAATAGTTTTAATTGTATAATATGAATCAAATAAGCTATTTTTAGAAAATCGTGCTGTATAGTCATTCTTTCTTTTTTATGTACCTATAACTAACAATCGTATAACTAAAATGCCATGATGATCGTAATTACTTAAGGCTTAGAAGCTTATGAAACAAGCAAGCTATTGTGGGGTTATGATTCATGGCCACCGAATCGACCCACTCGCACGGTGAAGAGAGGCGCTTTGCACGGCGGGTCTATGGGGTTGCGCGCCGCCTCCTTCGTCGCCCCGGACCGATTTGGCAGGGCACGGCCACTTCATAGCTTAACGGAAAAAAAAAGGGAGAGTGATAGTATTCTCATATTAGGTATTCTTATTCACCAGAGGAGTTCTATCTATATTAGTGCTAATTCAGCCCAATTCGGCTAGTGGTGTTTGGTCAACGATTTCATTACTAAGGGTGCTTATTTTCATTCAGGCTGATACCTTTTTTTTTGCTATCTATATTGGAGGAAGAAGCTATAGCTAGTACTATGCTGAATTAGGATTACGTTAACAGTTTATTGACTCAATATAAAATCTGTCTCTTGAATAATAAGATTCAAAAATTCTTTATTTTTAATTAGATAAGATTGATTAAATAAAACATTTTATATTATGAAAAACTAAACGGTAACATTCAAATATTCAAAGATGATGTCGGCGAGAGTTATGATATTGAATCAAGTCGCGTGTCACGTCCGATTTGTCACGTTTTCCAAATAATTAAATTGAAGCACATCGAATTTCTGTTGCTTTATTTCAAGCAATATACCGATATTCTCGTTGAGTGATATAAGATTTTCTTTCTATTTTTTTTTTTAGTTTTCATCACCATCATCATCTCAGCTCATATATGTCTCACTGCTGGGGTCAAGCCTTCTTCACAATGGGAGGGAAATTGACCTACTATACCACGTTGGTCAAACGTGTTGGTATAAGGTTTTGCTTCGAGTTTTCCCTCTCTTGCATAGATGTTATATGCGTTTTATATTAGTTTTAGTCATGTTATATGCAGCCAATCATTACTAATGAGCAAAGATTATAATAATTAACATACTTTTAAATTTGTCCTCCAAATTTTACTTCCTTTTCAATTTAGTGCCACAATCAAGAGAACTTAGGTTCAAAGCTTGTGTGAACAAAAAAATACAACGCGGATTTGGAAAAATATCTAGATATCAAGCGTTAAGTTTGAAATTATGGCAATTCTCACACTATGCAGTAAACATACCTAACAATCATATGGCCAAATCTTGAGTATTTATCTTTTTGGTCGAAAATTAAGGAAAAGAACTTAATATTATTTGATTAAAAAATGAAACAAGTTTTGTACTCTAATGATGTTATATAAATGTATCTTTCCTTCTTTTTCATTCCGTATTGAATACAGGTCTCCTCTCCATAACCAAATGTGTTACAATGACTTACTCTGCCATATTGGCTAGACGATTTGGCACAGATTATATTTTTCTTTTTTACATAGACATTCTTTTTTCCTAATACGCATAAATATGTACGGTATTTGTTTGTGGGTTAGAAAATTCTCAATTAGTTATGATATATGAACCATTTAACTTACCTAAGTTTATACAATGTAAACAATATAGCCTTCAAAGTAGCCTTATTTCTGAGTTACATCCTGTTACGTGTGTTCGATAAAAGTGCCTCTTACATCAAATGCAACTGGCGCTACTTTTTCGTAGAGAACGATAAGTTTACAGAAGATATACATAATGATTTTAAGGATATTTTTATAGTCATTATGATATCAAATTAATTCGGACAGCAATCACTTCTTCCTTAACCGATAAATAACTAGTAATAAAAGTGTTATCTGCATAAAATAACAGTTACCTTCATTATAAATAATGACGACGCTAATTTTGTATATAATTAGTTAAAAAACTTAAAACAAACTTGCTAATTACTTAATATAAATAAACCTTTACTTTTGTTGTATATACGTGCATTATGGTTATTTTATACTAAAATTAAATCATTAAAATTTGTAATAGCTCTTTTTGCTGTGCCTTCATAAAATGTTAGAAGTATTTTTAATAAATGCTAAGGAACCAACATACTATAACCAGACGGAAATTATATTTTGGCTTATAAAATTAATTTCTGAATCACATAAATGGTTATAGCGCTCACATAATGATCGAACCCCTAATACTCAACAGTGTAAGTAGGATGTAGCATCACTTGTACAGACAAATTATGTGACGTTAATTAAAATTCTAAATTATCTCCATTTCCGTACTAAATTTGTATATTCATTATTTTAATGAAATGCTCAATGAATTGTATAACGAAAGTGAAATTGAACGAATAACTTGTTTTTATGCTAGTTATATGGGAAACACGCGGTAAAGTGCTCATAAAAATATATTTACATAGCATAACGTTGGTGACTCGTGCTTCTAATAAATTGTGAATTATTATATAAGTGAAAACATCTACATCTTAGAAATTACAACATCGCATAAAAGTCTTATGATGACTTTTCTTAACCCCAAATTTTCACTCCTAAGCATTAGATTTAAAATTTAGAATTCTAGTATCAAGTCCTACGTAATAGTAGGACTATTGCAAGCATATTTTCAGTCTTTGACTAAAAGATTAATTGGTCTCTGATAGTGCGTTAGTTAACAAGTTACGTACCCATAATAAATTCAAGCTCCGAAAAAAAATAATTTATATTTTTAGTAGGTCATCTCAGCTCATATATGTCCTATTGTTGGGTTCGAGCCTCTCCCATAATGGGAGGGAATTTGACCTACTATACCACGCTAGTCAGACATATTATTTAGTATAGGGTTTTGTTTCGAGTTATCCTTCCCTTGTATAGATGTTATATGCATGTTATATCCCTTAGTCGGCTCTTACGATCACCCACAGGTAAGATAGGGGTGGTGAATTGTATTCTTACTCTGACACCACACGGATAATCTTAGTAGTAGTTATTTTTAAATCTTAGTTGGTATATCCAGGCGCGACTCAAGCACATGTAGCGCCCGGGTGCAATCAATAACCTGGCGCCCTCTTGTACCAAAGTGGGTGAACAAAATGGAATAGGTTGATGGTTACAAGCGGCTCCCGGCGCCCCCTAACACTCGGCGCCTCCTAACACCCGGCGCCCGGGTGCACCGCACCCTCTGCACTATAGGTAAAGCCGGCCCTGGGTATATCTTTCGTATTACTACTAGGCTATTTAGGATTTTTAAGAGCCACTTAAGAAGGGTTAGTGACACATCTTATTCTTAACGCGTGACCACACGGGAAAAATACACGAGTGAAACACGTAATATCCATTAAAAAAAGAACATAATAGTTACTTACTCGGTAGTTCAAGTTTCGACATTATTACACCGTGACGTAATCACTACTAACCCAATTTCATTAGATCAAAGTTTGATACATTTGTTATGATATTAACTTCATTTATGATTTATCAACGCTTTTTTCTTTGTTGTTACGAAAAAAATGTTGCAACTGTCAGGTGTCTAATGTATCTAATATCATCATCATCACAACTTATAATGTCCCACTACTGGGCTCGAGCCTCCTCCATAATGGGAGGGAAATTAACCTACTACACCGCGCTGGTCAGACGTGTTGGTATAGTGTTTTGTTTCGAGATTTTCTTCTCTCGCATAGATATTATATGCGTTTTATATCCCTTAGTCGTCTCGTACGGTCACCCATGGGTAAAATATGGGGTGGTGAATTGTATTCTTACCTCGTCACCACACGAAAAATCTAATATATCTATACTAGCGACCCGCTCTCGCTTCGCTTCGGTTACACAAATATGTCTACCTAAATTCAAGTTTGTAGGATCTATATTTAAAAAAATGTGAGTTTTACATCCCAGCAAGCCCCCTTGCAAGTGGAATTTCGTAAAATCCGTTCTTAGCTGACCTCTACTCGGTGAAAGGAATATTCTTACCAAATTTAAAGTCTGTAGGCCTTATGGTTCCAGAGATACCGTGATGAGTCAATACATAGGTGGAAATCTCTTATATATATATATATATATATATATATATATATATATATATATATATATATATATATATATATCTTATATATATATATATATATATATATATATATATATATAGTATCTATGTATCTAATATAGTGTAAACTAAAGTTTGAATATTAGAGAGTAGTTCATTAAAAGTCATAACGCGAATGAACTGTGTCGGTTACTGTTCATAAATTATTTATATAGATTCTAACATAGTAGTTCGATTATGATAAACATGATTAACATCTAATGCCTGATTTTACTTCAAGCACAGGATTGTATATAAGTTGAATTGTGGGGGAAAATTAAACAATTAAAAGCATGCATATTTTTACATATTACCATGCTATCTGTGTGATGACGGAGTAAGAATACAATTCCCCACCCCATATCTTACCCATGGATGATCGTAAGAGGCGACTAAGAGATATAAAACGCATATAACATCTATGCAAGAGAAGTAAAACTCGAAACAAAACCCTATACCAACACGTCTAACCAGCGCGGTATAGTAGGTTAATTACTCTCCCATTACGGAGGAGGCCCGAGCCCAACAGTGAGAAATATATGGGCTGTGATGATGATGATGATGATGACATATTGCCTGAATAAGATTTCGAACCTCACACAATAAGATGCTCCTTAACCAACGAGTCGGTTAATAGATTATTTGAATATTTTAAAGCGTAATATTATTAAACATGTTTATATAATATCAAATCTTTCATCAATTCATAGTATAATATAAAGAATTAAAAAAATCGATCAAGTTTCAAACGATAAATTACACATTTAGTTTAGATATAATTTAATTATGAAATTTGAGCTATTGTATTTGCTACTTGTATTAGTAATATATTGAGTGGGTGTGAATTATTTATAATATGTAAGCAAGTTAATTGAAGCAGAACAACTTCAGCTATCAAATACTCAAATTATCTCAAGTTAAACTTAGATAATAAAGTCACTGTATATGACAGGTTTCACCATTACCTCAGCTCATATATGTCCCACTGTTGGACTAGAGCCTCCTCCGTGGAAGGGAAATACCATAACCTATTATACTATATGCGTTTATATCCTTTATGCGTCCTATATGCGTTTATATCCTTTAATCGTCTTTTTCGATCACCCACGGCTAAAACAAGAGGCGGTAAATTGTATTCTTACTCTGTCACCACACGAAGCGATTTAATGACAAGTTTAAAATATCGTAAACCCTTACATTTCCACGCAAGTTGTAAAAATCAGCTAGATATAACCATGCATTGTATATATATACCCACAAAAATGTCTGGATGGGCATCGAGCCCATTTCACACAGAGAAGGCGTTGCTTTTTATCCCACATGCCATATGTGTAGTCTAATAGCAATAAAATCAAAAGGATACATTTTTATAAAGATCAGAGTTTAAAATTTGTATCTATATATAATGTTCTCTCTGCCTACCCTGCAAGGGATATGGCGTGATGATATGTATGTATGTATGTATGTATGTATGTATATAACCAAAAAATTAACGGTAGCACTCTCCTATTAAATTTATGCTACCAACTGTTATCACCATCACGACCACCAGTAGTGGTGATTATGGCATTATCCCCTCTCGTTTAATATAATATTTATCCGTATTATTGCTAATTATAAATGTAGTATAACTACCCAATTCTATCTTGCGTGTATTTTGATAGATAATTTAATGAGTTAGTAACTTCACTGAAAAACTTGTATTCAATGCGAGCCCATCAAATCAACACCCTATAATAGACAAAGTTTTACCTCACCATAGAAGAAACGCGTATCCAGTAGACTAAGGTATATAGAATAAGAATTGATTATCATTTAACGGATAATATACGCCCGCAATTATACCCCAATATATACCCGTACATATACATCCAATCATTTCATTTATTTAACGATCCATATATTGTGAGAACTACTCCAGTCATAATTTTTAGTATTCCATTTTGGAAAAAAAAGCATATGGTATAACAGTTTTATTTAAAAGGGATAACTTAAAAAAATACGAGACCGTTGAACTTCTTAGCGGATCTTCTCGGCTTGCTACCGTATTACGGTGGTAGATTATTAGATTTAATTAGGATCAAATATAAAATGGATAGATTTGGGATATGTATAATTATATAATCTTCGCTTTCGTGTGGTGACGAAGTAAAAATACGATTTACAACCCACTTATCTTGCCTGTACCTGTGAGTGGATGTCTCATTACACTCAAACTAGGCATACCATTTCGTGTATTGCACAAAGTATCGGCCTGTATGGAAATCGAATCCTGCTGCTTTTTTTTATAATGGTGGCAAAATTGGCCGATTATAATATATTACTGGAATGACTTTCACAGAGTCTTATTTCAAATCCTAAAACTGGATAATATTTAATGATCCATAGATCATATGCGATTGTTGAGCATCATAAGCTTTTTCATAATGGCAGCAAAATTAGCCGATTATAATACATTAGTGTAATGAGTTTCATTGAGTCATAATTCAAATTTGAAAACTGAATAACATTCAACGATCCATATTCCTAACGTTGCTATCATTGCAATACATTAATGAAGTGAGTTTTTTAGAGTCAATTATTTCAATTTTTTCTGTTCATACAATAATAATTAATTTGTGCTAACATAAATATACTTTTTTCATATTCAATAAAATAAAGTAATTATTGCTCTATATTTTTTAATTAAATTGTAATAACGAATTAGCTATGTACAGTCGAAAGTTTCTGACGTAAATTTTTATAATCGGAGAAGCGATTTCATTGCAACGAGGTTAATTCATAGTTACTGTTAACAAAGGCGGATGCCGATAATATAAAGAATTCGTTTGCTGTATCTATATATTATTTTTACAAAAAAAACGACTACGTCTCTTTTACCTCGGCTAACCAAAAACCATTAACGCACACCAATCATCTCTTATTTCCGTGTGGTGACGGAGTAAGAATACAATTCACCACCCCCTACCTTAACAGTGGGTGGGATCGTAAAAGACGACTAAGAGATATAAAACGCATATAACATCTATGCAAGAGAAGGAAAACTCGAAACAAAACCCTATACCAATACGTCTGACCAGTGTGGTATAGTAAGTAAATTTCCCTCCCATTATGTAAGAGGCTCGAGCACAACAGTGGAACATATATGAGCTGAGATGGTAATGATGATGATGATGATGAATCATGTCTAGATTCAGCCCCATCATTAGAATTGTATATATACCCACAAAAATGTCTGCATGGGCATCGAGCCCATTTCACACAGAGAAGGCGTTGCTTTTTATCTCACATACCATATGTGTAGTCTAATAGCAATAAAATCAAAAGGATACATTTTTATAAAGATCAGAGTTTAAAATTTGTATTAGAAAATATCTGCTTAGTAAGCCTTGAAAAAGAAACTTTATACGAAATTACGAATTATGACTCGTTCACAGTTGGACTTACATTTGATTATACGCAAGTAAAAAAGTTTATATGTTTACCCTTTACGGTAAGTATATATTCCAAAATTCGGTCCCACATTTTTGTAATATAAAAATATATGCCTAGAATCAGACGGATCCTATGAAGGTTTTATTTCCATTTTTACTTCTCATGTAGTGATATTCTCTATTATCTCAATTGCCATTCGTAAGAACCTCGAGAAACGAGAGAATTATGATAAAAAAGGATTCTAAGATCTTCATTACGCGATTACGTGGCAAAAAAATCACTAGTAAAATGTGAATGTATTAATATTTCTGCCAACACAGTCAAGGCAAGGTAGTCTAAGTCAAAATAAAAATGGACAAGTCTAAATAAAAATAATAAAAATACAAATTAAGTTACATCAAGACCTCTGAGAATTCTGATTATTACGCGATATCAAAAAATAATTATTATTAATAAATATAATAACTCCATAATGGGAGGAAAATAATTTATTGTATAACATAGAAATAGCATTAATTTTATGTTTCATAGTTGACAAGTAATATAAATTAAATAATATCAATACATTAGTGTTTCTCTCTATATATACCAATCAATCATAAATTTATAACAGATAAATAAGAACTAAAATTATAATGATTTATGTAACACATGCAAAAAATTACATAATTTTCATCCTTTTTAAATTTTTATGAGTGTAATATTATGTATATGTAAGATCATGTTTCATAACATCCTATGATAATTTATATGGCTCTTTATAAATACATAATTTTAAATTAGAAAGTATCAAAACGGGTATCAGGTTAAATATAAGAATCACTTCCTTATATTTATATATAAGAGAATTCGCTAATTATTATCCTGTCATCAGAGAAACGCACAAAAAAGTCGGTCAGTCCTTTTTTTTTTATTGGCTATGGTGACAAACGAGTAAACAGCACACCTGATGGTAAATAATACCGTTGCACATGGATCTAGCAACACCAGAGCCACAGCCAGGCCGCTGCCTACCGCTTAGAAAGAGCTCTTCTTAAACCTCGTTTGAAAAAGGACATGTCATAGTGCTCTGAAAACACAGCAACAGGTAGTTCATTACAGAGCTTGCGTGGAAAAAATGATTGCTGAAAACGTACAATCGAGGACCGTATCGTTTTTAGTTAAAATAGATGAACCCTGCTACGGTATCGTGTGATACGATCGTAAAACGGTGACGGTACCGATTCAAACAGTTCCTCATCTAATTAACATATTAGCACCTGTTCTCATTATCATAGAATTAATGTAATCAAATAAAGAAAAATATTTTATTAGGTATTTTTTTTAATTTTTGTAACGAAACATATATTATTAATAACATTATTTTAACTATTTATTTTGTTTTCCAATCTATTTCATCAATCAACCCATCAAGGTCTACTGTTGGACATAGGACTTCCAAAGAGCAGTAATGTCATAATAACCACCAAATTTGCCCAGAAAATGCTGCTACCCATCCTTTTGGTAAAATTAAGTGACGCACATTATGTCCTTAACACGGGCATTTTTTTATTAATAGTAATGATGACTATAGAGTCAATTTATTTTCTTTCCATTTTCCAAAGTTTCATTAATAAAACCAACCGTATAATTATTACAGTATGTCTAATAAACAATTGAAAACAATTGTTCAAGCACATAAAAGCAATGTATAAACATAAGAAATTGTTGCAAAAAAAAGTTATTTAGTAACCTAGAAATATATTTAATTGCTATTGTGTGTAGACTAAGTATAGTTCGCTCTATTACATTCCATATATACGTAATACAAAGTGATTATTATCTTGTGAATGGACGCTACACGTACATTTTTGAACTGACATGCTCATTTATTATTACTGTTGATTTTTATAGCACGCATTGCTAACATAAGTACTAAAAATTTATAAACTTCATTTATTTATCACGATTAATGCAAAAGAGATGAACATGGTTGTAATCAATACGCAATAACCATAAAAAATATTTCATTTTTACTTATATATACTATACAGTTATTTGATTATTATTCCGTATGGTGACGGACTAAGAATACAATTCACCATCCCCTATATTACCTGTGGGGGATCGTAAGAGACGACTAAGAGATATAAAACGCATATAACATCAACAACTTAACAAAACCCTATATCAACGTGTTGATATAGGGTTTTGTTAAGTAGGCCTTTTAAGTAGCTCAATTTCCTTCCCATTATGGAGGAAGATCAAGACCAACTGCGGGACGTATACGAACTAAGATGATGATTTAATTATTTACTTTTGAATTTAAAAGAAAATTAAATAGTATTTTATTTATACTAGAAAAAGTAATGAAGAACTATTGAGGCAAGGACTTAACTTGTCTCTATTATAATAAACAGACCTCAATAGCAAAAGTATTACAAGGTAGTATATTGCCTTGAAATTAGGTCTAGTTTTCTACATAATTCCTAGCTGAGGTCGCGGGTGGATAGACCGGTAATTAATTTGGCATCTACAAAGAGACAGATGACGTGGTGCTTGTTGACCGGCGTGTCGACAGAACATGATATCCTAAAGGGTAATCCGGTGGGCGGGCCATCAAAATTTATTATTCAGTGGCCCATTTAGCTATGAGGAGGTAACAAGCTAGGTTATGGAGCTATACACCGCCCATCCGACACCTCAAAAGATTCAAACAGGGTGTATAAAGATTATAAACCTGTAAAAACGATTGCATAATAAGATGGGAAATCCTATTATTCTATGGATATATTAAAATATATTTAATCAAACAGAGAGTTCTAAATACTATTATTACAAGCGAATCATCATCATCATTCTCCTACTCTTATTCCAATTACTTGGAGTCGATACAATGTGTACTCTTCTTTCATACATATTGTAAAATTTATTGGCCACAGTTTTATAACCGGCCGCCTGCCAGACGTCAACCCTCCCTGGAAATGTAATTGTTGAACAAACGGCATCAGATGGAGTTGGCCCGGATCGTTATAAGACTTTTAGTCGACTTTTACGACATCCACGAGAAAAGTAAGAGTTGGTAGTATTCCTAGACGCTACCACACAGCTAGAACTAGCTTAAAAACGAATATAAAAGCAATTATGTTTTACTTTTCCATAAACACACATATACGTGCATATAAATAAGCAATTATTTTATGCGTCTAACTCATAAGATTAATGGTACTATGAGAATTGACTATGTAATACGTCACGTAATTGTTACAATCAAAATGGTAGCTTTCTTTTGATCAATGTCAATATTCTAATCACATCGTATGTTTTCACCAAAAAATCTGATAAAATCGCCTTTCTAGCTTATGGTTATTCATTATCTTACTTTTATCTACGCGATTAGATTTTTTATTTTACGATTTTTTTTTAAATGTTAGAGATTTCTAATAGAAATTAAATATATATAGAGTAGTAATTTCTTTAAGTCAAATATTTTTTTGTTATAAGAATCTAGCATCTTCAGTAATAATAAATAAAATTAAATAATTTAATGTATTAGGTGATTGTAGAAAATATTTTTCATAATGATTTCTTATGTTTACGCGAATGTTACACATTTGTAATTAAAACTATTTTACTGATTCTATCGCGTTTATATTCATGACAATTCATGTTCTATAACATTCATGATCACGAGAGAACTATCAAGATCTCCCGTAAGCATGAACGCTTTAAAAAAAACATTCGAAATGTCTTGAAATTAAAAATCAAATACAAACGCCTATAGAATCCGTAAAAATAGTTTTATTACAAAAATATTTTCATCAGTTTATTCTTATATAGTTTTAGTATAGTACAGCTTTTATCGTGTCGCGACGGAATAAGAATACTAATAATTCAGCACCCCCTATTTTGCCTGTAGGTGTTGCAAAAGATGACTAAGAGATATAATATACAAATAATATATGTATATGTGAATCTAGTAACATATTAACATATGTTATAAATCAAACACCATACAATCATGACACAGATACTTTAAGCAAATACATAACTTGATTCATCACTCGAATGACCCTAATTTATTAAAACGAGTTTTGATATTAACAAATATGACGTAATAACTTTACTTTCTAGTTTCATAGAACTTGATTATTAACATGTTTTAAGTTTTATTAGTTACATGAAATTATTGCACGAATAGTGATAATGATGATGTTCTAAGTAACACCGATATCGATTATCGTGTGTCACAACACTATGAAATTAAAACGTCTATGTAAGAGAAGACACACTCGAAATAAAACTCGATATTAATGGTCTGGCAATGAGTAGGAAATAGTGTGATGTATGAGGACGCACACGACCTTTCCGTAGCCTACCAAAAAAAGAATCAATCCGTCTGACCAGCGTGGTTTGTAGGCCAATGTTGTGGAGAAGATTCTAGCCCAGTAATTGATATATTTTATCGATAAAAATTTTAATGTGAAAATATTTGTTCTGCAATGAATCCATATAATAAACAAAATAGGTATATCGTAGTTGCATAAAAATGTTAACATGGCGATAAATTACTATATTGTCTGCTTTAATTAGCGTTACGAATCGAAGCGTAATATAACTCAGAAACTTGTCAAGAACGTAAAACTTTCGTCATCAACATTTCAACTTTCTACGGATGGATGTACATGCTTAAACCGTTATACAATTACTCAAAATAAATTCCTATACTCTTAAAATACTATGTAATGGGAATTGTATAAAATTGTCTATAATAACATCCTAGAATATATACGAAATAAATCAAGTACAATGAATTGATTTATAAACACTAAAAGCTTTTTAATTTAAATTTTTATAGTTCAATAGTCAAACGATACAATACGCACTTTGGAAATAAATATTGTATTCTCTATTTGTTTCACTAATCGAATATTTTAGTCGAATAACTCGTATAACGTGATTTGAATTTCGAATAACGTCACTAGCTTTGTCACATCCGTCACTTAAGTGCGTTCTTACCGCCGTCAATGTTACCAGTTTACTTACGTATAATCTAAAACTTTCTCTAAAGAGACTGCTCCAACTGGCTAAGTAGATGCCATTGCCTCGGTCAGATTTCCCTTACAAACACTGCCTCATTGGACGTATTATTATAATATTAGCTAAGCGATAATACGATGAACACAAACTTATTATATCATCAACCGGTTTACACCTGATTGGTTATGAGAAAGGTTTGAATAATAAAGCGTTGGTTTTTAAGGTTGAGGTTTTGTTCATTTTTCTATATTTAAAAATAAATTACTATCTTCATCATCCTGCTCTGGATATGAGGGTCATCTGGCAAAAACTGGCAAAAACTGGTAAAAACTGGCTAAAAGAACATGATAGCAATACTATTAAAATAAAATTAACACCATTTGGTAAATATGAAGGTAATATCCCCTTACATGGGAAGTCCTACAGCCATCAGTGGACGATATGCTGGATAAAGCTCTGTTTAATACTTTGCTGATACTCGATTTCTCACGAGAAATCGAGTAAGGAGTGATGATGGTATATTTAACCAATGAATGGCTGGTATTCTTAATAATAATACAAGAAAACATAAGAATATGCTCGTAAATTATAATGATTAATAAATAAAATGTTTAACTTAACTTACTTTAATGAAATTAGTTATATCTCCATTAATAAAGGTATCAACAATATATAGATTTCTCGAAAGAAGGTGGTGTAATAATTATTTAACATGCAATATTAGAAACTTTTTTTATTGTAACATCATCTGATCTATGAAAAGTTACAAGCAATGCATGAAATTAATTGATGAAATAAAACTGAGACGCCGTATTGATAATGATTTTCTAAAAACTTAGTTTAGTTAAGCTTAGTATTTTGAAAACTGGCTAAAGTTTTCTTCTTAATTCGTCGCTGAACATTAAACCCAAGTATTGATTATTTTAGGTTGCTAAGGTTTGTGTACATTTTGTTAAATAAGGCTGGCTCCTATTACATCTATATCTATAAAAGGGGATGTTTGTATATATGACACCGCTAAACTCAGAAACTATTTAGTCAATCATTATGAAAATTGGTATGTATATGTATTTTTTCACGGAGAAGGTTCATATACCTATTGATGTAACTCGCCACCGATCGGCGCTATTATATATCGATTTCTACAAACAAAACAACGGGCTGGGTTTGCTAATTGAAAATAAAAAAGATTAAGACAATTACGATCTTTTGTTGTTAGGTCGTGAGGTATAGCTATTTACTATGGCACTAACTTATTGACCACAAACAGCAATTAAAAAATGTAAAAGTAAAATCGTAAAGAACAATGTCAAGTTTAACAACATCTTAATCGATTAAAATACGAATCAATTATAATCGAGTTGCGGTATTAATCAATTGTTTACGTTCGGATGGCACGTTTCTTTCTGTACCTACGCATTGATGCGGGCGTGGGGCAGGTCAAGTGCGGTTATTTGGCCGTGGCATCGAATATACTAAAGTTCTCGTCTCGCTATACTATACATTATATTAAAGCTGTTTTACACTATACAGAAATACCTTTATGTATAAGTTATTTCTTTGAATTTATTAAAGAAAATTCTTATTTTTTATATTATTTTTTTTTGTGTACCTTTTTTTTTCTTTTTTTTTTGCGATGGGTTATGGACCTGATTGCGCCCCGCCAAATCGGTCCGGGGCGACGGAAGAGGCGGCGCGCAACCCTATAGACCCACCCTGCAAACACCTCTCTTCGCCGTGCGAGCGGGCCACCGGTACCTGATCTTTGTCATCGATGGCCTGCTATATCGGTGTACCTCTAGCACGTGCTTTAATTCTTACTAAAATATGAGTAAGATCGGGAGTATTGTTTATTTAATTTTGTTAATTTCTTATTTAATAACTAAACTTGAATACAGTTATTTTAAAAGATGCTTTAAATATTTCTAGATATTTAAATTGATTGGTTGATATCGATTATGTACGTAAATAGGAGATCATGAATCTTTATTTTTTTTTCATCATCATCATCATCTCAGCTCATATATGTCCCACTGTTGGGCTTCCTTCATAATGGGAGGGAAATTGACCTGCTATACCACGCTGGTCAGACGTGTTGATATACGGTTTTGTTTCGAGTTTTCCTTCTCTTGCGTAGATGTTATATGCGTTTCACATCCGTTAGTCATCTCTTATGTTCACACACGGGTAAGATAGGGGGTGGTGAATTGTATTCTTACTTCGTCACCACACGGATATTTTTTTTTATTTCAAAGATTTATGATGATTTCACATTTAAACATAGATATATTATAACATTAGAGTATTCAAAATGAATACAAATGAAGATATAGCATTCAATTAAGAACAACTTCATATTATTTTATTAATTTTACATAAAATGGCACTCGTATATGTATAATAATAAGTAATAATAAGTATAATTGTTCATGTAATAAGTAATTTTTAATAATTAAACTTCTAATAAAAGGTATATTCCATTGTAGTTTTATAGATTTACGACATAATAATTTTCTATACGTATAAACAGATCATTTAAACATATCTCACTCCCAAATTAACCAATTTAAAGTTTAATTTTATCAATTCTTATTAGTTTTTACAAATAATATATTTCTGAACCAAATATAATTCAAAGTTTATAAATAAATAAATGAAAAAAAAAAACATGTATTCCCAAAACTATAACAACTCACAGTTTAGTTACATATGTTTATTTCGTAATTGGTATCTGGTCATTACTTACAAGGCAATAAATTTAAGTCAGCTATGTGATTCGGTATTTATTGGTCTGATCTAGTTGCTATACAAAATCGAGAACAGCTGGTGCAATCTAAGCACTGTTCTCATGACACAAGATTGCATACAAATTCGTACAATCTCTCACTTTGCTATCCATTATTTACAAAACTAAATATTCTAAGATATAGCTTCATGTTTCGCAGCAATGAACGTTTAAGTAAACGCAAGATGAAATTTATTAATAGGCTTCTAATGTTGGTCTGGATTTTATCTTTATGTAGCAATGGCCTAAGACAACTCATAGGTAATTCAATCTCTTCAACTAATATTATTAACACTTTCACGTTTTATGTAACCTAAAAGTACTTGGAATTTAATACATATTTCATTATCTTAGATAATACTATATAATAAACTGTTAATTCAGAAATAATAACGGTCAAGTACTAATTCACTTAACTTCACTTATTTTCCTCAACACTTCACAATATAACGAAAGGAAAGGAAAATTACCCACTTGTTTTGAAACATAAATAGTCTTTTCGTAAACACTTCTTTGTTATCAATCGATAAAATAACACTTGAGTAAAGTTAAAACACTTGAAATAATTCCATGTAGGCATAAAATATAATAACATATTAACAACTATCATATATTTCTCATAATGTAACATACATGTATGGATTATATTTTTTTTAATAACCGGTCCTTTTTTTTTTTTTTTTGCGGTGGGCTATGGACGTCGCACCCCGCCAAATCGGTCCGGGGTGACGGAAGAGGCGGCGCGCAACCCCATTAACCCACCCTGCAAGCACCTCTTCTTCGCCGTACGAGCGGGCCACCGGTACCCGATCTTTGTCTTCGGTGGCCCGCTCGGCGGTATGCCCTCTTGGGCTCCTCTCCTGTCGACGCCCCGACAGCTTTCGCCGTCGAGGCGTCGTCCTCACGCGATGGCCTCACGTCGGGTAACCGGACAATTCCCCGGTCCGATCACCCGAAGCCTCGGTTAGGGCGGCATCAGGCGCAGGTACTCGCGCCTGCGCCGCCCCGGCTGCGGGCGGCGGCCCGGGTCACGGGAATCTATAATAATTAATAACCGGTCCTGCGCTTTTGAAGATTGATTTTGCAAAAAAAAATAATAAAGTTTAATTCAGGATGCATAGTCAAGACTTAATAATCGTGAATCGTGGTGATCGTAAGAGACGACTAAAGGATACATAACGCACATAAAATCTATGCAAGAGAAGGAAAACTCGAAACAAAACACTATACCAACAGTTCTGACCAGCGTGGTATAGTAGGTCACTTTCCCTTTCATTATGAAGGAGCCTCGAGCCCAACAGTGGGACATATATGAGCTGTGATGATGATGATGAAGAGTTGTTATACAAAAAAAAAATTACCCGGGTGACTTCATGTTCTGTTACAATAGACGTTACCGTTGTCAATAAGTCATCAATGAGATGACATCTCAGCTAACTGTTGTCGTATTGCTGGGCTAAAGCCTTATTTACAATAAAAAGAAAATTGATGTACAGTAAATACCTCGCTGATCAGCTAGATTGATAATGGAGTTTTTTTTTCAAATTCTCCTTCTCTTGAATAAATGTTATCTGCATATCATATCTCTTATCCACGGCCAAAAAAAAGGTGGTGAATTTGGCCCAATAAAAAAATAATATTGATCCGATTCATTTGGATGTATGATATCAATAAGATTGGCTTTCTTCTTTGGTGGCTTAACTAGCAGGTAACATGAACACCTTCCCAATATATTAATGATATATTTTAAAATTAATTTAATTTAAGTTGTGTGGTAGCGGCTACGAATACTACCATCTCTTACTTTATTCGTGGATGTCGTAAAAGACGATTAATAGCCTTATCCCGACCTGAACCAACGCCATCTGATGCTGTTTGGTGGACAATTACATTCCTAAGGAGTTGACGTCTAGCAAGCGGCCGGTCATAAAAGTATTACCAATAACTTTTACAATATGTACCTACTATGAAAGAAGAGTACATATTGTATCGACCCCAAGTAATTGGGATAAGAATAGGATAATGTCTAGATTTTAAATTTATCTACAACTAAATTGACAAATACAGTAGAATAAATATATATTATTAAAAATACTAATATAATTTCTGTAACGTTATTCATTTCTGCGTGGTGACGGAGTAAGAATAATTTACCACACCTTATCTTACCCGTGGGTAATCGTACGAGACGAATAAGGTATATAAAACGCATATAACATCTATGCAAGAGAACGAAAACTTGAAACAAAACCCTATACCAACACGTATGACCAGCGCGGTATAGTAGGTCAATTTCACTCCTATTATGGAGGAGGCTTGAGCCCAACAGTGGGACATATATGAGCTGAAATGAAATTGACAAATATAGTAGAATAAATCTATTATTAAAAATACAAATATAATTTCTGTAACGTTATTCATTAAAATGAATGAAACAAAGAACATAAACGTTTGATATAAACATTAAAATTTTGTGTTACAATGGAAATCAGTTAAGTTTGCCGTTACAATTGAAAGTGAACAGTTACCGAGAAAGTGTTTTTTTTTTAAGAATTTTGCCATTATTGGACTGCGATAAAGATTTCGTTTTATTGTTTTTTTTTTACTTTCACAGCAATACCCATGTGTTGATGCAAGTTATAACATAATATGTAGGCTAATGCTAAATACTTTATGAATAATTTTAACGTTTATTTTTTAGCAATTTTATGTACATTTTTTACATACATATATACATCATCACGCCATATCCCTAGAAAGTTAGGCAGAGAGAACAGAGTGCCAGAAAAATCTATCCTTGCATACTTCACTCGACTCAACATTCATAATTCTCTTCATACACGCTCGCCGGTTTCGGAGACTCTTGACTCCACCTACCTTCAGTACGTGACCAATCTGGTCTAGGTAGGTTAATCTCGGTCTCCCCCGGTACCTACGTACGTTTTTTGGTTGGTTTAAATTGTAGTAGATATACAATGCGAAAGTGGAAGGATGTAGGTATCGAGGGAGACCGAGACTAACCTACCTAGACCAGATCGGCCATGTACTGAAGGAAGGTGAAGTCAAGAGTCTCCGAAACCGGCGAGCGTGTATGAAGAGAATTATGAATGTTGAGGAAGCGAGTGAAGTATGCAGAGATAGAGTTCTCTGGCACTCTGTTCTCTCTGCCTACCCTGCAAGGGATATGGCGTGATGATATGTATGTATGTATGTTTAAATTGTAGTCGCCATGTCTTTCTTGCTCGTGGGATTTGTAAAAATTAGCTAAGTTTATTACCAGGCTGATAAGCATGAGCTTTCTCTTGGGAAATGTATACCTAACTGCGATCGCCAACCCGCAAACCAAGCGTGACTCTTACAACACTATCCTCTTAAATAAAGTGGATACATAAGATATAGGACCACGTCTTTTGACATTCTATGAGGCAGGACTGCGTCCAACAGTGAATGCCGAAAGGTTGAACGACGATTGCAACCTTATAAAGTAGATAAATCTATTGATATTTTTAAATTAATAAGCAAATATATTTATGTCTATTGTGCAAATTTCCGTGTGGTGACGGAGTAAGAGAACTATTCACCACCCCATATCATACCCGTGAGTCATCATACGAGACGACTAAGGGATATTAAACTCATATGACATCTATGCGAGAGAAGGAAAACTCGAAACAAAACTCTATACCAACACGTCTTTTTTTTTTCCCCACAAGGTGGCCATGGATGTGGTCGCGCCCCGACAAATCGTCCGGGGCGACAGAAGAGGCGGCACGCAACCCCATGGACCCACCCTGCAAACACCTCTCTTCGCCGTGCGAGCCGGCTACCGGTACTTACTTACTATACCGGTACGGTCTTTGTCTTCGGTGGCCGGCCCGGCGGTATACCCTTGCGGGTTCCTCTCTTCGTCGTCCTCACGCGATGGCTTCACGTCGGGTGACCGGACAATGCCCCGTTCCGATCACCCGAAGCATACCAACACGTCTGACCAGCGCGGTATATTAGGTTAATTTCCCTCCCATTACGGAAGAGGCCCGAGCCCAAATTAGTGGGACATTTATGGGCTGTGATGATGATGATGATTGTGCAAATGAAAATTGAAAAAATCAAGAACTCGAGAAATTCTTAAGTACAGATTAGTAGTTTTTTTTTTGTAAATTGCCTCAGGCCATCCATTTACCTTTATCAACTTTGTAAAAGGCACTAAAACTATGCAAGCGTTAGGCAATAGGGTGGGTTCGAGAGAAAATACTCTAGGTTGACACGCTCTATCGTCGGTGCTTTGGGCGGCGCAAGCGTAAGTATCTGTATTGAGGTTCACTGCATGAGGGCTTCGACTCGAGATTATATCCGGTTGCGGTGGCCCGCCCGCACAACGTAGATGTACGTGTACGGCGCGCATGTGTCTATATACCATAGCCGGTCACTAAAGAAAAAGGTGGTTCAAAAATCTATTCATTCTACAAATTATATTGTCTTTAATATGCTATTTACGGTATGACCATGGGATAAAAATATAATTATCGCCACCATTTATTTGATTGTTTTGTTTCACCAGCAAAGTTGCGACCTCGTTAGATATAATTTATTATTTGAGTGATAGAGTGAACATTTTTGAAGCTCAATTTAACCTGTATCTTACACCATTAGGCAAGAACCTATTACCGCCCACTATGTGTATCGTGTGAGCTCTCACGCCGGCACTGGTCGCCACAAAGGCACTGGTGCGGGGTTGATGGAGAGGGAGAGAGAAACACGTGTTTATTTATTTTTACCGAAAAATATTTGTACGCAAATGAAAAGAAGGTAATTAATAAAGAAGATAAGGAAATTTTCTCCCCATATACACTTTACTGCTTTGTTACACCCCCTTAGGGGCGGAATTAATAAAATCCTTTCATATTGAATCTCTATGTCATAAATAAAAACGTGCTTCAAAATTTAATGTTTCTAGCTTTAATAGTTTCGGCTTGGCGGTAATGAGTCGATCAACCCGTTTCACAGGCTTAATTTACATAACCAGAGTGTGAAAATTGACAAATGCCGGATATTACCCTAGAATATTTGATTCGACTCATAATCTGAAAAGAATCAATAAAGATTTTTTCTCCCCATACAAACTTTGCCACTCTGCTCGACCCCCTTAGGGGTATAATTTCGTAAAATCCTTTCTTAGTAAATCCCTACGTCATATAAAGAAATCACTGTCAATATTGCAAGTTGCCAGCTTCAATAATATCGGCTTGGCGCTAATGATTTAATGAGTCGTCCAACCCGCTTTTCAGGCCTAATTTACACCCCCGGAGGGTGAAAATCAACAAATGCTGAAACCCATGCTTATTTATTTTTACTGAAGAATATTTGTACGTAATTTGAAAAAAATCGATAAAGATTTTTTTCTCCGAACATTTTTTAAATTGACATAACTTTTTTTTTTTATAAACCAATTGACATAAAATAAAGCCTAAATGTTAAGTGAAGCTTTCCACAATATGTTATTGAAAACCGCGTCTAAATCGGATAAGCCGTTTCTGAGATTAGCGTGCACAAACACACAGACAAACAGATAAACAGATAAAAATTTTAAAAATTATTGTTTTGGGTTCTATTACTGTTGATAAAGGTCCCAGTAATATTTTTTTTCATATATCTTCCATGTACAGACAGCGACCCGTTACATTTTTATTATATGTATAGATATATGTATAGATATATATATATATATATATATATATATATATATATATATATATATATATATATATACATACATACATATCATCACGCCATATCCCTTGCAGGGTAGGCAGAGAGAACACAGTGCCAGAGAACTCTATCTTTGCATACTTCACTCGCTCCCTCAACATTCATAATTCTCTTCATACACGCTCGCCGGTTTCGGAGACTCTTGACTCCACCTTCCTTCAGTACATGACCGATCTGGTCTAGGTAGGTTAGTCTCGGTCTCCCTCGGTACCTACATCCTTCCACTTTCGCATTGTATATCTTCTTAACCAGGCGTTCGTTCGGCATTCTTTCCACATGTCCGAACCATCGGAGCATTCCCTTTCGCATCTTTACACCAATACTCTCTTTCATACCTACTCGCTCTCTTACGTCGTCGTTACGAATGCGGTCGGTCAGCCTAACTCCACAGATTTTCCGCAGAGATCGCATTTCGACCGCATTAATTTTACTATCATACTCTTTTCTGCATACCCAACTCTCGCTTCCATACAGTAATGTTGGGACAAGCACTGCGTTATGTATTGCTACACGTGCCTTCTGGCTGAGGTGGTGGCTGCCGAGAAGTTGCCCCAACGCTCCGTTCACTCTATTTCCCGCATTCACTCTTCGCTCTATATCAGTGGTGTACCTTCCATCTCGGCTAAATCCACATCCAAGATATACAAATTCATCCACTTGCTCTAGTACATCATACCTATTGTTACTCTTACATCTGTTCTGGTTTTATCTCTTTCAAAGACCATTATTTTGGTTTTGCTCACATTCACGCGTAGACCCCTTTTCTTACAATCTTCTGTCATTGTGTCGACTAGGGTCTGCAGGTCAATCGCTGACTGTGCCAGCAGGACTGCATCATCTGCATAAAGCAGAGCAGTGACCACTGAGTCGCCCATCTGGACTCCCACATTCATATCGTTCAACCTTTGGAGACATTTATCCAGATATATGATAAACAGCCTGGCTGACAGAACGCACCCCTGCTTAACGCCGATATTGACGTCAAACCAAGGCGACATTCCATCATCCAGCCGCACACAGGCTCTACAGCCCATGTAACTGGACTGCACAGCCTGTAGCAGTTTACCGTTAATACCATACTCCGGTAAAATGTCCCAAAGTTCCTTTCGTACAACCGTGTCAAATGCTCTCTCCAGATCCACAAAACTGCAGAAAACCCTCTGACCTAGAGCCAGATGCTTCTCCACAATGTTGCGCAGAGAGAACACTTGATCCATGCATCCCCTTCCACTCCTGAAACCTCCTTGTGTCTCACACAGTAAACCATCGGACACCATCCTCATTCTCCTTTCAATAATTTTTCCATACACTTTTGCTGCCAAACTGGTCAAGCTTATGGCTCTGTAATTTGCGCAGTCATAACGTGAACCCTTGTTTTTAAACAAAGGCACGATGACTGCGCTATTCCAGTCCCTGGGAACCATTCCCGAGCTCCAACATAAATTGAGGAGCAACAGGAACGCCTCCCAGACATAAGAGCCACCAAGCTTGATCATCTCGGCAGACACCATATCAATGCCCGCTGCCTTACCATTTTTCAAACTTCTTATCGCCCATTCAACTTCATCCATACTGATGCCATCGGAGGACGCCGTTGTCGAATGTTGATCTACTAAACCACATCCAACACCGGCGCCAACCGTAGCATCCGCATACATATCGCCAAAATATTCACTCCATCGGCTTAACACGTCTTGTGTTTGTGTAAGAATGTCTCCACCTTTAGACCTTATTTTATTCATTCTGAAGGCTGACCAACCACCCCGAGACTTCTTCACCTCCCTCCAAAAGAGTTTGGTGTTACCCTCGAAGTTTTTAGTCAGCCTATCTTCTGCACTCATACTTGCTCTATCACGTTTCTCTTTCACTAAGGCCTTGGTGTCATTCTTACATTGCCGATATATTTCTTTCTTCTGTTCGGTCATACTGTCATTCAGATTCAAAGAAGAGACATAGTCCAGCCACGCTTTCTTCTTTTGCTCTACGGAAGCTGCCACTTCCGCATCCCACCATGCATCACCATTTGTTTTTCAATGCTTCTTTGAACTTCCACATACTTCTTTCGCTGTATCTACCATACTCTCTTTCAATACTCTCCAGCATTCTTCAATGTCCGATTGCGGCTGGCTTGCCATCGTCAGCCCTTCTCGGACACCCTCTGCATACTTTTCTCTTACACACTCTTCTTGCAACCTTTCAACCTTTATTCTTTCAAGCCCTCCGAAGTGGACACGCTCTCGCCAGTGCCTCCACTTTCTGAACAGACCACTAAATCTCGCAATAACGAGATAGTGGTCCGTGTCGACTGTGGGGCCCCTGTAGGCTCTTGCGTCCAATATTTTGCTTCGGAGGCGACTGTCTACCAAAATTAAATCTATTATGCTTTTCTGTTCATTCCTTCTCCATGTATACATATGGATGTCCTTATGTTGGAAAAATGTGTTTGACACAATAAGGTTTCTCTCCATGCATACATCCGCTATGAGCCTACCTGCGTCGTTCACTCTCTTATCACCAAATGGACCAAGTACGTCCTCATAGTCAGGACGCTTGGTCCCCACCCATCCGTTCAAATCTCCGCATACAATCACGCGTTCACTGGTTTCTGCCATATCCAGAACTTCCCTAACATTGTCCCAAAACTTCTCTAGGTCTGATGCCACCGAGGATCCTACGGGAGCATATGCTACAACCATGAATACCTTGGTGACACCTAGTTTTATACGGACCCAGAGAAGTCTGGGATCATACATTCCGTAATCCTTCACACCTGAGGCCAAGCGAGAGGACAACAGCACTCCTACCCCCATGTTGGCTCGATCGCTCTGTGGTACACCAGACCACAGAGCCATCCCGCCACCAGGAAGATCGCAGGCGTCGCTGCCCCTTCGCTTGGTCTCTGTTACACAGAGCACGTCTAGCTGTTTGTCCGCCATGACGGATATCAGCTCGTGCAACTTACCTTCCACACAACCTCTTACATACCACGTGCCCACCCGGCACTCCGTTCTCCTCGACTCGCCTAACTGGGCAAGGCGTGATGGGTGGCGGCCCCCATCGCCGCAACTGCCGATGTTCGTACCGACGGGGGCGGGTCGGTACGCGTCGCCTCCGGGGGACGCCCTAACCCGCATTGCGGTACGCATTTCGATATATATATATATATATATATGTGTATATACGGTAAATATACAATATACATGTATAATAAATATACGATGTTATATCGCCTATGAATCTAAATGGCGGGAGATATTTTGATGAAAATTTTTGTTTTCAGAAGTTCCTAGAAATCACAGCAAAAAATGTGAATTGTATTCCTACTCCGTCACCACACGAAAATAAAATGTATGAACTGTAAAGTTTAAAAACTATATTAAAGAACAAATATGCATAAACGATTCTGCTTGTCGAACTAATTATCTTGTTATTGAAAAATACATTACCTCTCTATTTTTTTTTATAATTATATCAAGAAATGCTATAATTGACTACCTCAATACTTTTAGTTTACCATATAAGATACTCCAAGTTTTACTGGTTTGCTGATATACGAAAGTTACTTTATATAGCACAACGCCTCGTAAATCAATCAGCCTCAGCACTCACATCTTACAATGTGCATTGATACAAAAAATACCTTATATTATTCGTGAAAACTAGAAAAAGATCGAAAGCTAAAACCTGTTTTTATTACTACAATGTCCCTAAACATATTTTATCAGCTTAATTTTATCAGCTATAAAGGGTCTGCAAGATTTGGGGTTATAATACGCGTAGTGATAGTGATCAGATAATGATTTGAACAAATAAGCAATTTATTTTCGCATATTGTTGGAGAATTTTTAAAATAAAAAAGAATACTACCATAATATTATTTTGGCTAACTTTTAATGAACACAATGTTCACCGATGCGGAAACGAATTTATAGAACAAAAAAAAATAAAATAAAACTACAGATACAAGAATATAGTTATACTTTTAATAATCTTGTAAATACTTCATTTCATATATCGTTAATAAATTTAATAAAAGTTGGACATTGATATTCCTTTCTCTCTTCTTCAGCTCATACATATCAAGTTATTGGATATCTGGCCTTTTGAACTGGATGAGAAATTAAGATACTATACCATACATTCTGTTCTCTCTGCCTATCCTGCAAGAGATATGGCGTGATGATATGTATGTATATCATACTGATTAGAAAATTTATTAGCTAAAGTTTTATTACGAATTTTCTCATTGATGTTGTATGTTTACCTCCGTTACTTGTCTTTTACTATACTCGTAGGAATAGAAAAGGTGATAAATTGTATTATTGATATTATAATATATCCGAAATATTGAATATAAAACGTATAAAAGAAATAAAATTTTTGTTATTTTAAGTCTAACATTTGAACAGGAGGATTGACCTCTCGTGATCATGAACGTTATAAAGTGTTCGAAAATTGAAAATCAAATATTACCGCGATAAAATCCGTAAAAATTGTTTTGATTCAAATATGTAATACTCGCGTAAAAATCAGAAATCTTCTTACGTTCTCCTTTAATTAATTTTTCAATTAATTTTACTGTAGATAATAATTGTGTATCGATATAAAATAAAAGTTCGATGAATTTTTTTATTTACGGTTGACAGTAACGGAACGAGAACGAGAACGGCGAATTAACTTTTACTTTCGCCAAACTAGTGCATCGAATGCAATAACTGGTGGCGCAACGGGTTTATGCGGGTGCACTAGAGCACTGGTGACAAGGTTGAGAAATAACAAGAAACTGGTCTAACGCATTCATTACCTTAACGTACCTTTGATTTATTAAAACGAGTCCAACGAATAGTACATAACGAAAGCGAATAGCACTTTTTATTAATAAAAAAAACAATTGCTAGATACGCTTATAAGATACGTGAATATAAAAATATAGATATCGTTGACATGATCTAGTTCCACGCTTAACGAAATACTTACTAATTACGATGCAATTTTTTTTTTTTGAACTAGTAAAACCAGTTGTTTCATTTAAAAATTTCGCTCAACGTGTTGCGTTATTTTTAAAAGTATGCAAGTTGTTGCAAAAGATAAAGTAGTGTATGAAATATGTTAATTGCAATAAAATCTTTAGTTAACAAATCATGGGATTTATATTCTATGGTACAATTTAAATAAATTGTAGGTAACCTTGTATTGTGTAATGTAGAACAGTAAAGCTAATTGTTTCTGAATTTTAAGCGTTGTGTCAGATTTAAATATTTAAGGAACTCATACGCCATAGACAATTAAAAAGATTACATTCGTTCTCATAGATACTATACTTATTTTTAGACACAAATATAATTTTACCTTAGTCGTCTTTTACGATCATTACCCCATAGGTAAGGTGGACATTACCCCATAGGTAAGATAAGGGGTGGTGAATTGTATTCTTACTCCGTTACCACACGGACTGAATAATACCAATATGTTGATAATAAATAGCTTCAAAAAACATTGTTTGCTTATTTTATAGTTACAAAATTGTTCACCTATCTAATTTCAATCCAATTTGACATGGAGGCAGTACGGTTGACCGCAGAAACTGAAATTATATTATACAAATGTACAATCGTCGACAAAAGCTTTATAATTTCCGGAGCAATAATAGTATGGCTCATTGCAGACAAGGCCATGTACCGTGAATGTGTTCGCGGACTTAGTTCACGACAATTGCATACCACATTACTTCTGCTCAAACGAATTTAGCAACTCAGCCCCAGGTGTTAAAGTTAATTTTATTACGACACATTATAGTATCGAAACGTTTTATTGTATGACAGTTTTAAAAGCGGATCTAATTGATTTCTGATCGCAAACAGACCCATGATACGGATGTCGACAACGCCCTTGTCAATAATAATAGTAATCATGATATCTCGGTCCTATTCGCCAATCATACGAATTCGTTGCTGACAGTCATTTTAGATCATTGATACACTAAAGTTTTGCAACTAAATTCAATTCGATACACTAAGAACATTTTGAATAACAAGTCTATGAATACAAATGTATTTAATAAAATGATTGAAAAACTTTATACAATATTATTATTTTTAAAAACGTAGTGATAAATATAAGAAACCTAAATGTCTTGTTAAGATTATAATAAAGAAAAAAAAATGTTCTTTTTTTATTTAATTTAAAAAAATATACTGCTAATTAACTTTAACAAAAGAATATTATATTATTTGAACCATTTTTCCTTATCGTGAAGGAGTAAGAATACAATTCAACACCCCATACCCTGACCTGTGGGTGATCGTAAGAGACGACGAATAAAACGTACATAACATCTATGCAAGAGAAGGAAAACTTGAAACAAAATCCTATACCAAAACGTCTGACCAGCGTGGTATACATAGTAGATTAATTTCCCTTTTTTTTTTTTTTTTTTTTTTTTTTTTTTTTTTGGTGGGCTATGGGTGCGTCTCGCCCCGCTCGGAAATCGGTCCGGGGTGACGGAAAGGCGGCGCGTGACCCCATAGACCCACCATAAAACCTTCTCTCTTCGCCGTGCGAGCGGACCACCGGTACTCGATTTTAACTTCGGTGGCCCGCCCGGCGGTTTACCCTCGCGTAGATTAATTTCCCTCCCATTATGTAAGAGGTTCGAGCCCAGCAGTGGGACATATACGAGCTGAGATAATGAGTACCAGAAAACTTTCTAAAATGACTACCTTTAACAATGTCATTTACTGTTTTTATTTTATTTTAGTAAATTATTTAGTAAATATTCCCAAGTAGGGTTGACGTCTGGCAGGCGGCCGGTCATAAAACAACTGCCAATTATTTTTACAGTGTGTACTATGAAAGAAAAGTACATATTATATCGACCCCAAGCAATTGGGATAAGAGTAGGCGAATGATGATATTATTTTAGTAAATGAAACTTTCTTTGAGCTGAAATAATATACGACAAACTTTGCAAATTATAGTATTATTTTAAAATATTCAAAGTTTTATGATATAATCGTTATATAGTAAATTCTACAGGCATTCAATCAAAAATTCTTCAACCTGTTCACCTAAATCAATTAACTGGAAATCCGGTGGCTAACTGATAATTGTAATTATTCATTATGGAAACGGAACATTGCTTAGTATAGTTGTTGTGGTTGGATATTTTATTTATTACTCGCTATTTATTTTAATGTTATTTATTTAAATTTAATATATATTTAAATTTAATATATATTATACTAATAAATGGAGTGCTAGTTTTTTTGTTCGGTTATACTGTAAAAACTACTGAACCGATCGGAATAATACTTTTACCAAAAGATGCAGCGCGTTTCAAAGAAGGTTTTAGTATATGGTATGTTGGTGATTACTTATTCAGAAAGCAGGGAAGCGGGTGTTTTTGAATGGTTCATTTATACTTAATAAAAGTTGTATTTGGTACGTTGAAGTAACAATTTCGCTTAGATAGCCAATAGGCGATATTATTTAAGATGAAATGAACTAATAGTTTGAATCATTATGATTAAACCATATCACTAGCTTTATTACTAAAATTGTCAGTAAGAGTTCTTCATAAATAATTTATGTGCTTATATAATATTTAAGTGAACTTAATTTTTAAGGAACTCGTGGATATATTTCAATAAAAAGAGTAAATAATAATATTAAATAATAAATTATTCGCTACGATTCTTTTAATAAAAGTCACATCTATATTAGGTACTTGTAAAAAAAATCTTGAAGATGTCTGAAATCTATGCCTTGGAAAACCCACACACATCCTCTTAGTTGAATGTCCATTAGCATTACAATCGATAAAATTAATACTATACTCAGATATTTCGACATCTTATCGGATGACTATTTACCTACCCTTCACCACGCAAAAATATCCCGATATTATTATTTTTGGGTGCTGAATCCTTCACCACGCAAAAATATCCCGATATTATTTTTTTTGGGTGGTGAACCCTTCACCACGCAAAAATATTCCGACATTATTTTTTTTGGGTGGTGAACCCTTCACCACGCAAAAATATCCCGATATTATTTTCTTTGGGTGGTGAACCCTTCACCACGCAAAAATATTATTTTTTTTGGGTCGTGAAGGGTAAATAGTTATGGTAAATAGAAAATTTACATTATTTTGATTTCACTGTAATAAGAAATAAGGCAATGTAAAAACAAAATGTGCATACATACATACATATCATCACGCCCCCTTCCATCCCTTGCAGGGTAGGCAGAGAGAACAGAGTGCCAGAGAACTCTATCTCTGCATACTTCACTCGCTTCCTGAACATTCATAATTCTCTTCATACACGCTCGCCGGTTTTGGAGACTCTTGACTCCACCTTCCTTCAGTACATGACCGATCTGGTCTAGGTGGGTTAGTCTCGGTCTCCCTCGGTACCTACATCCTTCCACTTTCGCATTGTATATCTTCTTAACCAGACGTTCCGAACCATCGGAGCATTCCCTTTCGCATCTTTACACCAATACTTTCTTTCATACCTACTCGCTCTCTTACGTCGTCGTTACGAATGCGGTCGGTCAGCCTAACTCCACAGATTTTCCGCAGAGATCGCATTTCGACCGCATTAATTTTACTTTCATACTCTTTTCTGCATACCCAACTCTCGCTTTCATACAGTAATGTTGGGACAAGCACTGTGTTATGTATTGCTACACGTGCCTTCTGGCTGAGGTGGTGGCTGCCGAGAAGTCGCCCCAACGCTCCGTTCACTCTATTTCCCGCATTCACTCTTCGCTCTATATCAGTGGTGTACCTTCCATCTCGGCTAAATCCATATCCAAGATATACAAATTCATCCACTTGCTCTAGTACATCATTACCTATTGTTACTCTTACATCTGTTCTGGCTTCATCTCTTTCAAAGACCATTATTTTGGTTTTGCTCACATTCACGCGTAGACCCCTTTTCTTACAATCTTCTGTCATTGTGTCGACTAGGGTCTGCAGGTCAGTCGCTGACTGTGCCAGCAGGACTGCATCATCTGCATAAAGCAGAGCAGTGACCACTGAGTCGCCTATCTGGACTCCTACATTCATATCGTTCAACCTTTGGAGACATTTATCCAGATATATGATAAACAGCCTGGCTGACAGAACGCACCCCTGCTTAACGCTGATATTGCCGTCAAACCAAGGCGACATTCCATCATCCAGCCGCACACAGGCTCTACAGCTCACGTAACTGGACTGCACAGCCTGTAGCAGTTTACCGTTAATACCATACTCCGGTAAAATGTCCCAAAGTTCCTTTCGTACAACCGTGTCAAATGCTCTCTCCAGATCCACAAAACTGCAGAAAACCCTCTGACCTAGAGTCAGATGCTTCTCCACAATGTTGCGCAGAGAGAACACTTGAACCATGCATCCCCTTCCACTCCTGAAACCTCCTTGTGTTTCACACAGTAAACCATCGGACACCATCCTCATTCTCCTTTCAATAATTTTACCATACACTTTTACTGCCAAACTGGTCAAGCTTATGGCTCTGTAATTTGAACTAAAGTAATAAATATATACCTACCTTGTGGGTACTGTGAGGAGGATTTTGATGATGCAAACCATATATTTTGATGACGCAAATCATATATTTTAATGTTGTTCTTTCATCTAAATTTCTATATAAAATTTTTTGACCTTTCTTAAATTGTATTTTCGTTCTTTTCTCAGGTAAGTTCAAAACAGCAATTACAAACCAAACTACGTTAACTTGAAGAGAAAGAGATATAAAAAAAAGATAAATATGGTGAGTTCTAGATATATATTTCATTATATAGATACATTCACAAATAACAGCGTTAAATTTAAAAAAAAACATATTGTTCCAAGTTTGAACATTTTTGAACATTGGCGTTTACGAAAGATATTTGACGTAGGCAGCTATCACAGAAACACAAATTTGTAAATAACTAATTTTACGACAAAGTACAGGACGTAATCGTCTAACCCAGTTAGACGATTACGTCCTGTATAATATATTTATTCTAATTTAAATGTCGATTGTCATTGTTTGAATTAAATATGCCATTTGGAATGCAGTAAATATCTTATATTTGGGATTTAGATATCTATGCGTATATATTTTAGCGTCTACTTTTGTCTTTTATGACATCACTTAACTCAGAAAATATTTGACCGATCATAATGAAAAATTGGTATGTATATGTATTTTTTCACGGAGAAAGATTATATGCTATTTTCATTGATGTAATTCGCCACCAGGCGGCGCTGCAATATATCGACTTCTACAAAGACATCAATAGGTAGGGTTTGCTAGTCGTTAGCTTAAATATATACATCTGTATTTTTTAAATTATGCAAAATATTAAAGAATAGTAATTAAGATACCATAAAAATAATAGACTATATAAAAATATGTTATACATAATATATGCGTATGACATTTAAGTCAAAAAGACAAGAGAATTATTGTACAAAATTTGTTCACGTCTTGATGTGAACTTTAAACAGACAATGTAACAAACTTTCTATGTAATTTCGCAAAATAATAACACTATGTGTATCATACGTAATTAGTGTCATGTTCTGACAGTGAAAATATACAAGAAATTCTTTACTATATTTGTTACAATGGTGTGAAGTTAGATGGGATTGAATAACGGCTTAGACTTAAGGCGGAAAAAAATATAGTTATGCCCATTACGGAAGCTAATGTGTGTTAGGTAAAAATACGACATTTGTTTCGTTATCACTAATCTGTTTTAATAATTAGAGTATTTTAAAAATGGTCATAATTCTCCTATTATCTCAATTATTTGTGGTCGATACAATATGTACTCCTCTTTCATAGTACATATTGTAAAAGTTATTGGCAATAGTTTTATGACCGGCCGCCTGCCAGACATCAACCCTCCTTGAGAATGTAATTGTTGACCAAACGGCATCAGATGGAGTTGGCATAGGTCGTTATAAGGCTCTTAGTCGTCTTTTACGACATCCACGAGCAAAGTAAGGACTGGTAGTATTCGTTGCCGCTACTACACAGCGACAGTATTTAAAAAAAAATGTTATATTCTAACAATGAAATGCATTTATTATAAGAAGGCATTTGTCACAAAAGCAACCAGCTATCATACATACATATCATAAGTATGTTATCTCCATTAGCCTATCGGAGTTCACTGTTGGACATAAACTTCAGAGGTAGTATTGTAACCGCCAGGGTTGCAAGCAAACGGTTGCAGCTGATGGTATAAATTTATGAGACACGACACCTACAGCTTAAGAAAGAATAAAAACAAATTGTATTCTAGATCGATCACCATATTTTCTAATTTGTTATTATTTTCTCTCAATTAAGTGATTGATTCTCTAATTTGTTTTAATTTTTTTTCAATCAAGTGATTGAGCTAGGCTGACCGACCGCATTCGTAACGACGACGTAAGAGAGCGAGTAGGTATGAAAGAGAGTATTGGTGTAAAGATGCGAAAGGGAATGCTCCGATAGTTCAGACATGTGGAAAGAATGCCGAACGAACGTCTGGTTAAGAAGATATACAATGCGAAAGTGGAAAGATGTAGGTACCGAGGGAGACCGAGACTAACCTACCTAGACCAGATCGATCATATACTGAAGGAAGGTGGAGTCAAGAGTCTCCGAAACCGGCGAGCGTGTATGAAGAGAATTATGAATGTTGAGGAAGCGAGTGAAGTATGCAGAGATAGAGTTCTCTGGCACTCTGTTCTCTCTGCCTACCCTGCAAGGGATATGGCGTGATGATATGATATTGAGAAAAATAATAACAAATTAGAGAACATGGTGATCGATCTAGAATACAATTTGTTTCTATTCTTTCTTAAGCTATTGTTAAAAAATAAAATAAAAAAACTCCTTTTGTTTATTATAAGAACAAGTTTCTTATAATAAACAAAAGCTGGTGTTTTTTTTATATTTTTTTTTTAGAGATAGAGTCTTTAATTACACAATACAAGTACAATAGAACTACGAAATAAGGGTATTGCAACGAAATCAAAGCTTTTACTGTCTACTATTGAAACGATATTACTTAATTTTTTATACTACTATTTATAACGAAACTACAAATTTGCACGTATAATTATGACAGGAACTAAGCAAGAAACGTTCTTCAGTCATGCATAACTGGTTATGTCAACACTTAGTTATGTTCAGTTATTTAATATTTGAAAATACATTAATATATAGTTGCTTACAATAATTATTATGTACTTATGAAATTTTAATTGACTTTAGATAAATTATTAACACGTAATAATGATGTTTACGCGCGTATTACACATTTGAAATAAAACAATTTTTATGGATTTTATTGCTTGAATCTTCTATAACCAAGTCTAATTCTCAAAAAGTAGACAAAGGCTACGTAACTTGAAATGCCTTTTTCGATTCATAGTTACTACCTTTCATTTTACCACTCACCACGAAATTGATTTAAAAAAACATTCAATACATTATGTCATTTTCATTTGCATCTACTTCATTTATTTCTCTTGTTAATACAAAATACTTAAATGGATCCTTCTGTATTTTAATTGGGACTCCCTAATAAATAATGCCTGGAAAAAAAATTGCCTAGAAAAAAAAAACCTATTATAAAGTCATATTTGCCCTGCACTGGCTTCATGTGTCTATTAGCCTTATGAATCATAATCCGTAGATAGTTTATGAGATTTCATATGGTATGTGTTATTAACAACAGAAAATAAAATTAAGTAAAAGTTATAAAGAATAAAACAGGGTTGCTTTTAGTTTTTATTGCCAATTTTAATAATACAAATTATTATAGCGTATTTATTATTTCTTTAACAAAAATATTTAAAATCTGTACCAGTCATACATTTTGAACAATGGCACAGTACCCTATGTGAGTATTTCCAAACCACCAAAGTAAACTCTTAGTCACTATTTTCACTTTTTTCACTGTACATTACTATTACCCAGCTAGCTAGCAAAGTTTAACGCTTATCATCACCCTATCCGCATGTACGATATTTATCAGAACAATACTTCCTCTTTCACATATTTGTACTTATTAAAAGCTATACATACTGCTTCGCATATACTTAATTAAACTTATTCATACGTAAGATTATACCTATGCGATTATACGTCAAAATTTTATCTAAAGATGGATTTAGATAGAAATTTAATGTATAGGTCTAATGTTATCTTTTTCTAGCTTTCTAACTCCATATGATGACTTAGAATAATGATTATCGAATCTATTTAATTAATATACTGTCTGTAAAAAAAAAACTGACTGACTGTACTGACTGACTGTAAAAAAAAAAAAAAAAAAAAAAAAAAAAATATACTGTCGCTTGATACCATCAAACGATAGTATATTAATTATATACTATATTATTTGATATAGTATATAAATTAATATTATGTTAATTATTTTCATATTTTTACAATTCCATACATACATACCATCACGCCACATCCCTTGCAGGGTAGGAAGAGAGAACAGAGTGCCAGAGAACTCTATCCTTGCATACTTCACTCGCTTCTTTAACATTCATAATTCTCTTCATACACGCTCGCCGGTTTCAGAGACTCTTGATTCCACCTACCTTCAGTATATGACCAATCTGGTCTAGGTAAGTTAGTCTCGGTCACCCCCGGTACCTACATCCTTTTTACAATTATCTTACTAATATCTATATTATTCGTGCATCCAAGTATATCATTGCATTTTGTAGAATTGTTTTATCATCATGATCTCAGTTTATAATGTCCCACTACTGAGCTCCTACCTAACTCCATAATAGGATGGAAATTGATATACAATATCACGCTGGTCATACGGGTTGGTATAGGGTTTTATTTCGAATTTTACTTCTCTTAATCATCATCATCACAGCCCATATATGTCCCACTGTTGGGCTCGGGCCTGCTCCGTAATGGGAGGGAAATTAACCTACTATACCACGCTGATCAGACGTGTTGGTATATAATTTTGTTTCGAGTTTTCCTTCTCAGGCATAGATGTTATGCGTTTTATATCCCTTAGTCGTATCTTACGATCACCCATGGGCGAGGTAGGAGGTGGTAAATTGTATTCGTATTTTATTCCTTGATCATCATTTACGATATTCACGGCCAAAATAGGGGTTTGTGAATTGTTTTCTTATTTATTGTATATATATACATATATTATACATATACATATATTTATTATATATTGATGGTAGTGAAGGTTACTCCTTCACTACCATCAATATATAATAGGTTACTCCTTCACTACCATCAAGGACTTATTGAAGTGTTACAAATATTAAATTGCGATATTTGGTCCTTAGTGTACTAATAACTCAGTCAATTTATATATGATATATTTATATTATGAAATCAGTTTCAAAATTAAACATCGGCTATAAAGTAACTGTCATAGAGGCATACAATTTACTAAAGAATCCAAGACAGAGACCTAGATTCATTGAAGGTGAAGTTTTAACCTTTTAACAGTACAACTGTCAGTGTACACAGAAACATAGTGATTTGTTATAATATATTTAGTATTAGATTTGTAAATGCAAAGGAAAAAAAGAAAATTAGGAAAACTCGAAATAAAACCCTATACCAATACGTCTGACCAGCGTGGTGTATTAGGTGAATATGGAGGAGGCTCGAGCCCAACAGTGGGACATATATGAGCTGAGATCATCATCAGATGATGATGAGGCAACTGTACATATGATGTCTCTAAAATATATTAATTTTACTATCATGTACAGGTAGTTAATAGATGAGAATCTACTGACGTTACCTACATTTCCTCCGAACAGCCAGTACGCTTGGGAATTTTAGAAAAGTTTTTTTTGTATGGGCAAAGTTGTTAATCGTGGATGGCTTTAACAGCTTAGCCCGGACTGTGGGTGAGTGCTGAGCACTCTTAACCTAGAGCTAGCTTGGGCCTGAGTTATAACGCTTTGAATTATTTGCTAAGCTACTGCATAAATTAATTTCAAGCAGCTTCAATTGAATGTTAATAATATGATCTAATCGCAATAGTAAAGTGTAAGGACCATAGTTCTCGTTAAGTCAAGATATAATTTACATACTTATGTACGGCAGTTCTGTTTATAAGACGAAACTTACTACCCTTCATGAATATAAAACCTTTTTTGTTTCGTGTACTTTGAAGGGTAGGTATTAATTATCTTTTCGCAAATATTGCCTACAAGTATATTAAAATTGTAATAGGCCTTATAGATATAGAAGAAAAATATTATAAACAATCTTTATTAGAGCAATAGAAGCCAAAAAAATGAACTATTCTCTCTTTATATGTTTATAAACCTATCACACAAAGTTACTGAATGCAATTTTCATTGCTCGAAGACTCACTTGTCATTTAGGTTAAAATAATAACAATAATTCTCACAAATAAACAAAAAAAAAACTTACTATTCAGATATTAAATACTATTTAACATATTCAAATAATAAAGCCTTGACATATAACTACACGAATAAAACTAGAAATATTTGAGGACTATATTCACGAAACGAATTCGTGCAATCATTATAAGTACCTTTGCGTTTTATGATAATAAGGTAGGTATCGATTAATAAGTACTTCTAATATTGAAATCATACTGTAGTCAAAATTTATATTAAATCACTTGCTACAAATAACTTGCGTGTATTCCACCTTATTAATTGTTTAATTAAATTAAGATACCAATTTCGTACCACCAAGTTTATATCTTCAATTACACTGATTAGTTTTTAATTAAATCAACAATATCGTTCTCAAAATGAATATATTTGTAAGCTATTTTTATATACTTTAAACTATCCATTCATATATTAAACCGTTATAATTGTTTCGTCATCACAGCTCATATATGATATGTCCCACTGTTGGACTCAAGCCTCATCCATAATGGGAGGGAAATCGACTTAATATACCTCGCTGGTTGGACGTGTTGGTTTATGGTTTTGAGTTCTCTCTCTTGCATAGATGTTATATGCGTTTATTATTCTTTAGTCGTCTCTTAGGATCGCCCTTTTTTTTTTTTTTTTTTTTTTTGCGGCGGGCCATGGACGTCGCACCCCGCCAAATCGGTCCGGGGTGACGGAAGAGGCGGCGCGCAACCCCATTGACCCACCCTGCAAGCACCTCTTCTTCGCCATGCGAGCGGGCCACCGGTACCCGATCTTTGTCTTCGGTGGCCCGCTCGGCGGTATGCCCTCTCGGGCTCCTCTCCTGTTGACGCCCCGACAGATTTCGCCGTCGAGACGTCGTCCTCACGCGGTGGCCTCGCGTCGGGTGACCGGACAATTCCCCGGTCCGATCACCCGAAGCCTCGGTTAGGGCGGCATCAGGCGTAGGTTCTTAGGATCGCCCACAGGTAAGATAGGGGGTGGTAATTGTATTCTTACTCCGTCACCACACGGATTCTATAAAAACTGCACTACAGATAATATAAATAATTGAATTGTATTTTTTAATGAAACTGCATTTTTTTATAATAATTGTATTTAAAAATATTTTCTAAAAAGAAAGTACCGATAACTCTATCTAATTGCTGTGATTTTATTCTCGGTCAAGCGCATCATTGCTCAAGCAAAGCAGAGGTCAAGATCATTCAATCTATATAAAAAGTACCTTTTATTGGAGTATAAATTTAGTTTACTACTATAATTATTTTATTTTACTTTAAATAAATCCCTGCAAACACCAACTAAGTAGTTTATATTGAAATTATAATTCACAAAAAATAACATTATTGAACTATTTGTCTAAATAATTAACCGTGATTAGGTCGTCTACTGAGTACCGAATAACGTTTTTTCTTAGTAACTAGCTACTAACTAGTTAACTAGTCTATGATATGGTCTATGGTTTTTCAATGTCGGAAATATCAATCAAGCGGTCAATTAAATTAGAAAGATTGAATAAAGAGATTTTTGAGTTATTCATTTCAAGGTCCTAATAGATCATCATCATTCTTCTACTCTGATCCCAATTACTTGGGGTCGATACAATATATACTCTTCTTTCATAGTACATATTGTAAAAGTTATTGACAATAGTTTTATGACCTGCCGTCAACCCTCCTTGGAAATTTAATCGTTGACCAAACGGCAGCAGATAGAGTTGTCCCAGGTCGTTATAAGGCTCTTAGTCGTCTTTTACGACATCCACGAGTAAAATAATGGTTGGTAGTATTCGTAGCCGCTACCATACAGCACTAATAGATATTGTTTTTAAATTTTCAAAAATATATTAAATGAAGAAATATATATGCTAATTATCTATATATCAGTTATAAATATGTTAACCAGTCAATAGCGATAACAACTTAACAATATTAAGTGTAGCAATATATTGCAATTTCACCATAACTACATTTATTAATTCGTACATTGCACATGAAACAACATGTCAATAACATGACATACGAACAACTTTTACTATGGATATCCAAACGTGGAGACTAGTTCTTTAAGTCAAGTTGACTCAAAACTAATTATTTCTATATACTCGTATATATAGTTTAATACTATATATGTGAGTGTGACAACAAGACTGTGAGAGTTATTCATGACTTTGTCACTCTTTTTCACGAATGGTTTGTCTTATTATAATCATATAGAGAACCAAATTTTAACAATTTACTGATATTAATATTATACATAGAACAATAGACGGCTGTTTTTTCTGTACAAATATAAAAAAAAACAAAAATAGGATGTCTTGGAATCAATCACAGCATCACCTACTACATTATAAAAGGATTAATAAATTCAATACATAGATTTATATAATTTAATAGGCGGATTAAATTCTACAGTTGACATCATATTGACTAAGGGACAGCCAAGTAACGTTAGCAGATAAAATCGTTACAAGACAAAAAATATAAATAAAATCGTAAACTAAACCTATTCATGACATATAATCATTCTCCTACTCTTATCCCAATTACTTGAGGTCGATACAATATGTACTCTTCTTTCATAATACATATTGTAAAAGTTATTGGAAATAGTTTTATGACCGGCCGCCTGCCAGACGTCAACCCTCCCTGGGAATGAAATTGTTGACGAAACGGCATCAGATGGACTTGGCTCAGGTCGTTATAAGGCTCATAGTCGTCTTTTACGACATCCACGAACAAAGTAAGGATTGTAATAAATACATATGTACATATGTGTATAATAAATACATAAGCATATATTAATTTCTATACAAAATTAGTGTTGCTTAACTTTTTTTTATTTATTCTAAGCAATATAAATACTCATTTGTGTGATATTTTAAAGCAAAAAAATTGCAATAAATAAACTAATTTTAATACTCCTTATCTATTTCATATATTTTATGCATGTTTTGTAAGCAATTGCAAATTCGTTTGACGAAACGGCATTTGAACAAACACTTCACAAAATTCCATTGAATAATTATTGCAAATCTTACCAAAACTCTAGATAATTATACAGTGAATTTAATGATTCCAGTTTCTTATATACCTGTAAATATTTGTACATATCTTTGTACATATGATAATAATGTAACATTGAAATATGTCAATCGAACGGATATTCTTATCTTCTTTACAGCCTATTATTAAGAACCACTCTCTAGTGATATATGATATAGCAGGATTATATCATCATCCTGCTCTCATCCCAATTACTTAGGGTCGACAGAATATGTATCTTCTTTCATTGTGCATACTGCAAAAGTTTTAGCATTACTTTTGTGATCGGCCGCCTGTCTGATATCAACCCTTCTTGGTAATGTGATTGTTGACCAAGCAGCATCAGATAAAGTTAACCCGGGTTTATGTAAAGCTCTCAAGGTTGATAGTATTTGTGATCGGTACCACACAGAAAATGAACATAGGTCTCAAGTATGAGAAGAAAATTAGCCATCTATATTACACTATTTAAATAGTTCGAAATAGATTTGTTTCTAGTTTCCCTCCTCTTATGGTGATATTACCTGCATACTTACGCACTTTCGGCTCCCATAGGCAAGGATAGGTGGTAACAGAATGTATTCTTACACCATCACCATAAAAGCATATCCTAAATTGCACGATATAATATTGGTCTTATAATTTTAACCTTCAATTATTTTAATTATTTTTCATTATTGAATGAGATAACTGTTGATTAAATATTATAAAACAATTTAATGTATATTCTAATAAAATATATTTAATAAATAAAACTATTTTTACGGATTTTATGGCTTTTGTATTTTATTTTAATTTCTCAACGTCTCCAACACTTTACAGCATTAATAATCACAGCAGAACAGTCTTCTCGTACGTCATAAAACCCGTAAAATTAATTATATTTCAAATGTATAATACTCGCGTAAACATTAAATGTCAATATATTTAAGAAAAATTTTAGCCAATTGATTGATTGAAAACGTTTCTTGTTAACTTCTAAACTAACAAATCATAGTAGCAATAACAATTGCTTAGACTATTGTATTTGAATAGCCAAACCATATTACGTAAAACACTTCTACGTCATAAAACTTCCAGCCTAATAAAAACCAGCGAAGCATTGTGTGACAAAGTTCAGTCAATTCAGTTACGGCATTAAATTATAGTTTGGTATTGTCTTAGCATCTATTGTATGAGTATGTAGTACTTAAATAATACATGATTTGTTGTACCAATACAGAATATGGTACTTTATTGAGATCGTAAAGGAAGGAGATATAATAAAAAATAAATACGTGTGGCACTCGGGAACTGCCGCGGTAAAGCTATTGCATAGCATTTTTTATCAACTTATGCAATTATAATTATTTGTTTATTTTTTATTTATGCAGTATTTTTTTTTTATATTAATTCAAGTTTTTTTTTCTTTGATATTAATTCAAGTTACACCTATTTATTAAAACTACTAATTTATTAAAACATTTAAAGTGCACATTTTTAAACTGTTTTATTTATAATATTATTAAATTATTATAAATAAATTTTACAAAAATAAATTGCAAAAAGAGTATGACGGCGGTGAGATTCGAACGCACGCCTACGGTGCCTAAAACCAACCCCTCAGACCTCTCACTACTACTGCGTGTAGTCAGTGCAAAATTAACTGCTGCTTTTCAACCATACAATCTTAGGTTTTATTTTCGTTACGGAATTTCTTGATTCGGTCGCCGCACTCAAAACCCGCGATAAAAGCTATGCAATAACTTAAAAAATATCTTTTCCACGGTTTTATTATTCCCAATCGTATTGAGATCGCCTTTTAACCTAACTAGTGAGGTTTATTGCTTTTAGTGGCAGATTTTCTACAGAGTATAATATTATCTCGGATTAGGTGGCCTATTATGGCAGTAATCTATCATTTTATCTCTGTCAAGACAGAAAACTGATAACAGTGTGGCTCTATCACTTATTCTTTTTTCAGCGAAATATAATATTGTGGATCTCTTAAAATTTAAGAGATAACTTTATTCTAGGACTTTTTTATAAAGACAACATTCTGTACTAAAGAAATTCTTGTTTTTTACAAACGTAATTATCGAACACAAATTAAACCCATACTCAGAACAACAATTTATGGATCGCACAAAGTATTGTTCAGCGTCGAACCCGTCGCGGGACGCGCGTCGAACTATCACGATAGGTCGGTATATTAACCACTGCGCCGTCTGTACAATCTAAACCAGTAATCGGGTTTTATAAATCTAAACCAGGATAAAAAGCTTAAAATATTAATAACTAGCTTCTGCCCGCGGCTTCGCCCGCGTAAAAGGTTACTTTCCTAAAGTTTTTGATCCCCTATTTTTATTTTTGACCGTCGGTAATACAGTGCAACGGTATTACAATACCTGGGGGGGCACACTCAAAACATTACTTATTTTTACTGACCGTCGCGCCGCCTACAGATTGGTTGTACAAACTTAACTGCTGCCATTTTGTCCTGCCTGTCAAACGTTTGACAACTGAGAATTGTTATTTTTTGTTCCTAGCGTAGGTACTTATTGTCATCGATCTATTTTCGGTTATTGATATTTTTCTGAAAATTATCTCAAGTTTCAATGTTAGGCTGGTATTATTATTGTTTAATTATCAGCTGATATGTTTTTTTTTATATTTCAGGGTAGCTTTCATAGTAAAAGAAAATTCTATGTAATTACACATACACATGTAGATATGTATATATATTACTTCAACTTTAGTTCACCACCTAAACTCTGGGTGGCAGCACTTTCCATACATGCATATTTTATCATCGAGTTGCCACTCTTTTTCAATTTAATAACTTTACTCTTTGTACAATACTCAGGGTTGGAACTTCATTACTGGACTGCTAGATGGCGTTGAAGAAGCTAGATTTTGAGATATTTTGACAAACAATTTTTTTATTTTTCATATAAAAATTTTGATTTTTTTTAATAAAAAGTATCCTATGTTACTTTTAATGCCTCCACGAATATGTGTACAATGTTTCATGATGATCGGTTGAGTAGTTTTAGCGTGAAAGCGTAACAAACAAACTTACATTCACATTTATATATTAGTAGGGATGAGATCAAATAAGTAGGCAACCTCGTCCTGCAAATCTGCAAGTACAGCTAATAATTAGACAAAATAATTTTATTAAACAAATAACCTGTTTTTTTTTCTTACTCATTAACGACTTTACATCCGTGCATCTATATACTATAAGTCAATTTGAGAATTAATGACCAAACGCTTCCTTCTATAATATCGAGACTTCCTATTTTCTAATCTCTCACTGACAGTTTCTACTTGGTGTTAGAATAGCTAGCGTGTTCGAATTATTAAAGGCAAACGAGTCTTACTTTTCATTATAATGATATATGATAATAATTTTGCTGCCTTTAAAACTGCTTAAATAAGATATTCGAGTAGTTATTATGATTCAAATCAACTAGTAAAACATAATCATTTAATAAGTACTAAGAAACTCCTTGAATAGTAATGACTGATTGTAATGAGTTCATGTCAAGATTTACAGAATATTTTCCTGCTCTCATTTCATATTAATTACACAAGGTTATTGAGATTATAGGTGAAGGTCTATTATCTTTTTTTTTTGATAATATGAAACGATATGGACTACTGGGATATTTTGAATTGCAGTACATATACGATGTTAAACACATACATTAATCATTCGCCCACGCAATGTGTGGGGCCAGGCACGCTATTTAAAAATTTTGAAAGATAATTCAACGGTAGTCTTGCTTAACAAACCCCCATTAGTGAATACGATTAAGCTAAAAAAAAGCTTTATAGAATGAATAATGGAATAAATGACACGGCAAAGAATTGAGACAAAAATATCACGTTTTAGCGAAAGTTAATACCCGCTCTAGATACGAAAATAATGTGTCTATCGAACAGTGAAACCACTTAATTTTACGCGTACGGAATTAAAGTGCGGTATTATGTAAATGCGCGACTCACGATCAACTAATACTCATTCACATACTTGTCTAACTCACTATGACGAACGATATCATACGTAAGTGATACGTTTGTGGGTGTGTGTGTGTGTGTTGTGTGTTTTAATGTAATATGTGTATAACGTAACGCTGAGTTCGTACACATAGTTTATTTATTATGAACCATATTAATAAATTATGTACCGTTTTAATGATATAATTCATTATGAATACAATTTGGTTTTATACTTTTATATAGCATAAGCTTATATACTGTAAGTTCACGACCTCGATTACTTTACACTACCAAAGTCTTTTTAGTTTTTTTTTAATCGCTTATGGTGGCAAACGAGCAAGCAGCACACCTGGTGGTAAGTGTCACTGCCGCGTATGGATCTTTGCAATTCTAAGGGTATAGCTTAGACCGCTGCCTACCAATAAAACCCCCATCATTTGTGTGATTTTTAAGATTTTATTGATATAAAGGAAAGGTGGTAATTCAATAATTTATCGCAGCACTTATTTAGAGGCTGTTTGGTTTCACGGTTTGGTATAGAGTATTATTTCATGTTTGCCTACCTTTGCATATATATTTTTTAATTTTATATACTTTATTCATCTTTTGCAATACTTACGGGTAAAAAAAAGGTTGTGACTTACTCCATCAACACGTAGATAGTCTTTACTTTCTTATTATCTCTTATAATCTTAGCCCATTAACACATCGAAAATAGCACAGCAATAAATATGCCAGTTTGAATAATTTGTATTATAAAATAGCTTGTAATTCTTGAAGTAAGATAATATAGATGATATTAATTAAAGTACGCAAAGATAGATGATATTAATTAAAGTAATTGAATTGGAAACGATACATTTTTATTTGTAACAACTGCACGATAAAAAGGCGGCGTTTACTCTCGTTGTGTGGTAACTCAGGCGCAAATCGTTCTATTATTTTCAGTTAAGTAATATTAATTGCCATCCCAATGTAAAAAAAGAGTGTTGGCAGTTTGCAACCGATTAGTTAGACGCTCGTTAACACTACAGTTAATGCAACCGCTATTACGAAAATGAATCTAATTGGCAATATTAGAAAAATAACAATGATTCTTTTAAAATTGTTTTCGTACATCAACATATATTAAAATATCTCTCATTCATTATAGACCTTATGTAAACCCTCGCTAAAGCAAGATGAGGCATATTTTTAAATCGTTACGTATAAAACGAGTTACCTACTAGAATTTTTGTTAAGAAATTTTGATGTTAAAAATAAAATGATTTTTGTAGAATTTATCGCGTTTACGTATGAGTTTTACCTTCCCAATGTGTCGAACATTTTAATCATTCTTAATCATGATAAGATCCCCCAATGAAAAATTAGTTTTATTTCATGTAATAATCACTTAAATATCAGAAATCATTAAGAAATATGGAGCCTAGCTTATTAATCACTTACATAATACAGTTAATTCCGTACCTTGTGGTGACGGAGTAAGAATGCAATATTAAATATTTTTTTCTATTCGTTACATCAATATCATAATATTTAATTTATAAATTATAACAATCACAAAGGTTTGATTAATTTAAAATAGCCATTTTAAATTTCAAATCAAATTTTGACGGTAATATATCCTCACTAATATGGTACATAATTAGATGCATGTTTTATCTTTATTGCAAAAATTAATTAAAACCAGTTTTGCTGCGTTTACGCTAGCTAATTATCATTTAAGTAATTTACATGAGTATAATATACGACGAACTACGTACCTACATTGCAATACGGAAACAATCTGGCAATGAAATGTACTGTTTAATTGCATGATAAGAGTGCAAATAGTTGGTTTGTTTACCATAATTAAGTAGCGCAGACGATTCTTTACCAACCATATTGTAAGCTAAAATAAAACGGACCAAGCGACGCATGATATATAAGTAACGGCTTATGCATTGTACAAAAATGTAGCACTTGTTCTTTCAGCTCTCTCTTTCGGATCGATCTCCTCTCTTAGATCGATCAATATTACGCAAGAAAACTTTTTTTAACAACACTCTGCAGTAAGTAAATAATCCTTGTTTTGCGGGGAACGGGGAACTTGATATAAATTAATCGCACAAAGGATTATCCTGCGCGAGAATCGAAGCCCCAACACTGGCACGGTACCTTAACCAACGCTGTCGGTGCAGGCAATATACAACATAATGGTTTTAATATTGTATAAAAAAGTGATAGGAATTGTTAGTATACAGCCAACTTGTGTGGGAGAATTAGTATATATTTCAATATTGGGCGGAAATCTCCTTATAAGTAAAGACAATGACTCAAATACCTTAGTCAAACGACTTGTTGGTAATATTCGTTTTATTTTTCCTTTTACTTCAATCATATTTCCAGTTTGACTCACTTATTTAAGCCTCTGACGACACCGCTGCGTCAAACTCAATGGCACAATGGTAGTGACATTGTATTCTTATTTCTACAATTATACCACATAAATATACATAATTCTCGTAGCTATAGCCAGCTTTAAATGACTAAGTGGTGAAAATATTTAGTTAAACAATATACCATGTTGTACTATTTTTATAAATAAATCATAGTGCGATTCAACATCATATAGCGCCATCTATGAATATAACCTAGTTAACTCTAAATGTTAGCTTATTAATTGATTTATTATAAATAATAAAACAATGTTACATTGTATATATCACTATTCGCCTACTCTTATTTCAATTACGAGAGAGATCGATGCAATATATTTATACATATTAGCTATAGATTTATGGCGACCGCTTGCCTGACGTCAACCGGCTTTGGGGATGTAATTGTTGACCAAGCAGCATCAGGTAAAGTTGGTCCAGGTTGATATAAAGTTCTTGGTCGTCTTTTACGATACCCACGAGCAAAGAAAGAGTTGGTAGTAACCTCTAGCACACAGCTGGTAGGTATATAGTAATTATGAAATCTGATATCATTTAAAATCTTCATCAAAATGCGATATTTAAATTCATATATTGAAACTTTATATATTGTGCGGTTTTAAAAATAAAATTAACTATTACTTTTTTTAAGTAATTCCTACTTAATGTTATCGAGTTACTACAAACGGCAGTAAAATTTGTAATCACTGCGTTGGGACACAGATTTATATTTTATACCTGTCCCTATAAATATAAAAAGATTAAATTCAAACTTAACATATACAACACATGCTTGATTTATAATCATAACTATCTAAACTTGGGGTTGTATACATATTAAATTACTGAAAGTCATTTAAAACCCCGATTTTAAGTCGTTATTTTATATTTTATTGGGTTTGTGGACGTTTATGGTTCGTGCTCGGTTTTTATAGGTCGCAGAATTATGTTTCATAGCCTTTCTTGATAAACAGAGTATGTAACTGAGACATAATCTTATGATGCCCTCTGATAGCGCCTACAAACAAACAATATAAATTTTAGCTTATTATAGCATTATTAACTCCTGATGAGCTAGGAATTTAGTGCAATACCACCATAGATTGTGTAGTTCTAATACTATATATTTTGTTTCTAAAAAAAAATTATATCCTACTGCCAAATATTGTCGAAATACTGCTTCAGCTTAATATTATTTTCATATTTATTTAATATTTAAATCATGCACTTTTCCATTATTCTTTGTGATGACGAAATAAATAGGCAATAAATCATCATATATTTCTTTCTCAAGGTTGAATATAAAAGACGACAAAGAAGCTTATGTTCTTTACTTCGAGTAAATGAATACTCTTAATAAAACCCTATACTAATCCGTATGATCATTACTTTCTCATTGTGAAGTTGACTTGAATCCAAGAGTGGCACGTTGTTGAGCTAAAATTATTTATGAACACTTAAATCAAAATATAAAAAGGAAAAATATTTTCTTGCATACTTCACTCGCTTCCTCAACATTCATAATTCTCTTCACACACGCTCGCCGGTTTCAGAGACTCTTGACTCCACCTTCCTTCAGTACATGACCGATCTGGTCTAGGTAGGTTAGTATCAGTCTCACCCGGTACCTACATCCTTCCACTTTCGCTTTGTATATCTTCTTAACCAGACGTTCGTTCGGCATTCTTTCTACATGTCCGAATCATCGGAGCATTCCCTAGCATTCCCTTCATTCCATTCCTTCAGTGTAGTATGCAAGGATAGAGTTCTCTGGCACTCTGTTCTCTCTGCCTACCCTGCAAAGGATGGTATGTATGTAAAAAATATTTTAAGCATATCTAAGACAAATAGTTACAAAATATATTCACGTTTATGTGTATGTAGGTGTATATTGCAAAACACGTTTCCTTTTGTCCGGACTTGCGGTTACGTGCAATCCTATAACATAGACTAACAAACGCCAACCGGTAGCATTCACATAATTCGATTGAATTATGAATGACATAACTTTATTATAATAACACAATACAATTATTAGTTCATATAAATGTATATTCTACTTAGGTTTTTTTTTTATTGCTTATGGTGGCAAACGAGCAATCAGCACACCTGATGGTAAGTGTCACTGCCGCCTATGGACTTTTCCAATATTGTCTACCGATAAAATCCCAAGCCCACGCAGTTGGGCTTCCGGCGCTCACGCTCACCGAATGAAGCGCAATAGCACATTGCCATTATTCAGACGTCGATCTTCTGCGAGAGAAGAATAGATATAGGTATAATAATCTGTTACTAACATATGTATATATACGTTATATATGAAACATAATATAATCACTGTACTTGTAATTACCAGACAAATGATAATAAGTTCGCCGTTTGACGAGTATTTATTTTTCCTTTTTTTTTCTAGTTAATTATTATTGAACATAATATTATATTTTTGTGTTATTTTAATAATATTCAATCAAAAGATTAAATTAAATTTAGGTACTCACCACTTTACTTTTTTTCTTTACTATAAAGCTATAGAAATTAATACAAATTTAAACAAAATTATGATTATTGTCGCAATAAGTCAATACACACTAAAAGTCAAAGTGAGCAGAGATTTGTAAACTAAATATCGGTTTGATTGGACAAAATATTAGTCATAAAGATGTAAATTCGAAGAGATAATGCAAAATTTTCCCACGGTACGGTCGAAAAGGAAACAACAAAATCTATTCAAATTATAATACAAAAAAATGGCCAATTACCATGTGTAATCATTTCATCACTTTTAATAAAATTACTTGGTATAGTCCGGCCTTAGTCCATGGCCTTCGTGTCCGACGAATTATGGTTGCTTTGTTTTGATATTAAAACGTGCGAACAATTTCGCAACAGTCTTATTTTATCTCACGAGGTAGTACAAGTCTCCATGCAGCTTCCAATGAACAAATTATTCCTTAAACGTAAAAAATGTAATTAAAAATAATAAAACATAATAAATTAAATCTAAAAATAGCTACAGCTGAGTGGGTGGCACGCAGCGTACTTCTTTGTCCTTTCGGAATTATACGTCATTATTCTCCTATTCTTATCTCAATTACTTGGGTTGATGCAATATGTAATCCTCTTCCATTGTACATATTTTATAACAGGCCAACTGCCTGGCGTCAACCCTCATTGGGAATGTAATTGTTGACCTGATAGTGAATTTGGCCCACTTCGATGCAAAGAGTCGCAGTTATACATATATATGTAATACATCTTAAAATCCAAATGATCGCTTTCTTTAATGCTGAAGAAAATATGGTGAAGAAGTTTTTATATATAACTTCTTCACCATATAAATATTCTCAAAGTGAAAAATACCCATCTATTTAAATTACTAAAACACTATCTAAATAACTATACACATTTGTATTTCATCAGCCTATAATCGTCCCCTGCTAGACATAAGACTTCCCATAAACTGATAGTGATGCCATAATGGCTATTATTTCTAATTGACGATCATAGTTAGACCTATAACATAATTTTCTCAAGAGAGAATTGAATCTCATTTTTCTGGTGATTCCTCAGCTAGCTTTTATAACTTCAAGGAAAAACTAATGTGTATTGAAACATTATACTCATAAAAGTCACCGTTCCGAAATGTGGTTTATATATAGGTAATAAAACACAACAAGGAAATTACACTGCCAACTATAAACATAGAGGAATTATCTGTATCTTCAAACTTCTTGCGTAGTTGACTTCCTTTACATTGTTGAACATATCGAGTGGTTTAAATTAAACGTTGCGTTTCGCTGGCAAGTTAAGGAGCCCACGGTCGCAAGTCGCAAGACCCCTTGACAATATTATGACATCTTCCGTTGTTGCTATATAGTCCAACAATGCATGAGTACACGCAACCTACTTAGTCTTAATTCATATTTGATTTAAGATCCATCATTAAATATTTCACCATCTTCCTAAACGATGTATTGTTTCTTTTTCATTCCTGATAAATTAACTTACAATAACTATAAAATTATCTTGGCTAACTATAACTATATGAATGTTAATAGCCACATCATTCATATGCTATTGAAAAACAATAGCGCTCATATATTCCATGATTCCTAAAAGGTCTATTGAGTCATTAAGTATTAGAAATACGGCTAAGAAATAATATAAACCATTCAATAAGATCGCCGAATCTAATGTACAATGAAGTATTAATATACTTGATAATATCATTATGCATTTATAGTAATAATATAATGGGAAGATGAAGGACTGATAATAGAGGAGACTAATATAATTCTTTCTGATTCTCAGCTAATATAAGTCCCAATGTAAGGCATAGGCCCCATTCAGATGAAGAAAAGAAGTTCGTACGTTCTATATCACTCTGGCCATAGGATTTTGTATTCTTTAATTGTTTTTTTTTTACATAACCTTTGGACGACATTGTTGTTCTTAAAAAATATCTCGACAACTTTGTCTATATACTAGTTCCTTATGTGACTCAACGTCTCTCTATCAGTCACTTTAATTCATAGCTGTATCATCTGCTCATAATATATAATATGTTGTATTAAATACTTAATCGTAATAATACATAATAACAATGCCTCTTTATTTCATAACTCTTGACAAATTTAAAAATTAAAATGACTATATTTGCTTATGAAATTAGTAGCGACTATAATTTTTAATACCGAGCCGCGTGCAGCCGAAATAAAGAGTTTTAGAACTCATGCTAGCAACTTGTATTCGCTATAAGTATATAATTCAACGCGACTCAGCGCAATTCCTACGAATATTAACGACAAATCTAACATAATGATGCCATAGATAGCGTGTCTGGCTGCGTTAATAGTTCATTTGATCTTATCAGTTCCCTGATCGGCTATCGTAAGGTAATATCATACTTACCTTTTCTTGCAGTGATTTAATCTTCTTAAATCGTCCAGTGGTCTCTTACATCATACGCAGGAGGGATATAAAGGGAAACATTTTGTTACTTCATCTTTATACTGATATAGTAACTAAATAAAATTAAATGGTCCATATAGTCAAATTTAGAATAAGAAACCAGACAATGCAATCGATAATAACTTTCGAAAAACGCCTACAAAGCTTTTAAAACATGATATAACAATGGTCAGTTATGTTTTTGTTTCCTTTTAAGATTGAAATAGTTTAAATAAACATTTAAATAATGTGGTTATTAAGAATATAATTTATCATTGAATTTATTTAGTGGAGAATTATAAAAACCAGCTAAGATATTCACTGAGATAATGGACATTAGAGCTCTCTTAGCTCTCTTAAGCGTGGTCATTATTGGAATATTTTCTATTGCGGACGCGTAAATTCCATAGTGAAGGTCATTAGGTCAATGAATGAACGTCTGTATAGTACTATTTGTGGCTAAAGGTACACGCCTTACCTGAATTAAATGAACTGCATTTCGAAGTGGTTTTCTTACATTGATGGTTAGATATATCACTATAGTTTATATGTATTCCCCATGTGGCAGCGAGATAAGAATATTAGTATTGCTACCCCTTACTTTCCCGTAAGAGCTATAAAATTCGGCTGAGAGTCTCACTAGGAGAGCAAGCTTTGTTTTCTAAGAGATAGTTGTACTATCTCTTAGAAAACGTTTATCACCTCACTGCGATCGTCAACTCAGTACTTAAAAGGCTTAGCGATTATTGCAGTCCTCATTTGTCGGAAAGCATTTCATTAATGAGAGAGGGCCTACATCTAAAGATTGGTTGATAATGATATATATTTATGCCATTATGTTTTCTAACATAACAATATATAGACAAAAACTGTTCATGTCTATAAGAATAATTCTACTAAATTATTCATTACATAGTTGTAATTTTGGTCAGTTTAAATAATATTTTTATATATTATAGCCTATATGTTATTCTAATCGACTGAATCTATTTCTGTACAGTTTAATCTAAATCTGTAATTTCCTCGTGAAACTAGAACAAACATCCGTACATTCTCCTAAACTTTCGCATATACTTCTAAGATATGAGTATATCACAACTTTATATTTAATTTCTATTTACTCGTTTTTTTTTTCATTATATTTCTAATATAATCAGAACAGCAATTTGAAAAGTCCTGATTAGGAATTAAACTCACTTTACTTTGCACGAGGGGGTTGCTATTTAAACCGCTAAAATTGATATTTACATTCATAAGAGAATATAGAACATTAATTTAATTTTTCTGCTGACAATATTGTGTTAAAATATAGCTCAAAAACAAATTAATAACTCAGATAATTATTGTAAAGAGACTTTTTAATTTAAACGAAATCTCTGTAATGACGATAATATGTTAGACGTCAGAATACTTGGCCATGGACTTCAAAGATTAGGTACGCTACATTGCCCCCCGTACGGAACGGACGGCGTGAATCCAGACCATAGCCTGCCCAAAAAAAAAAGTGAGGTTGGCGTACCAAAAAAAAGAAGTTAATTCGTAAGATTATAAAAGTAGTATAATTTCTATTTCTCGAATCGCAAATTTGAATATTGATGAATATCTCTCGAAGTGAAGAAGTTTATTAATTCCTATTACGTTAAAACTATTTAATTGAATTTGTTATATGTATAATTTTAATTCACCATTTGTGGTGTACTTTTTATTTCTCTGATATTTAACATTAATGATTTCACTTAACGATTGCTAACAACAACTGTGACATTAATTGCTAACTAAGTAGCTTTATTATTAAAAATAACATAATATTTTTGTACTAAATCGACGCCACATTGCGTTTGTTTTGTTTTATATTATTAATTATACTGCGATGTAATAATAGCTAATTTGTAACAATAATATTATATAAATGTAATATTATATAAAGTTTATAACTATTTTGTTTATTTATATATACGAGTATATAAGCTAAAACTTTTGATATTTTATATACAATAGCAGAAAAGCATATACTATGTATTATATGTATATTAAAAGTTGATAAGTAGGACTTTGGTGTTATAAATATTTTCGTGCAACTTATCCAAAATCAATAAAGTTGCAAATGAAAAGAAAACGCAATTTATTGTCTCGGCATTTATCACTTGAGTAAGTATCCTAATAGATTTCATTGCATATTTTTAGCCAGTGATTCCTTAAATAATTTCTGTTTGGTTTAGAATTTATTTCAATTGTTTATCTTGCAATGATTGAAAAAAAAGGGAAGGGTGGTATTAGATTAGGTAGAATTACATTTTTAATTCGTCACTACGCGGATATTTTAACCATATCCAATGATAAATCGTGAATAGTAACAGGATAGCGGAAGAGAAATAAAATCGTTTATTTACACTTAGTTCACTGCCGGATTATAAAGAGATACCTACTATGAATCATTTAAAATACCTACTCGCCGCCTTTGAAATTGCCCCAAGTAGCAATTATTGGAGAATTTATACAGTAGAATTATGATTAATATAAAATATCGATAAATTCAATCATAAGAAAATATTTTTTACAGATGGCTTTTAAATAAATTGCTCTTTTATTAATTTCATTCATCAAACTATCATTTGCCACTGTTGGAGATAAACCCCAATACGAAAGGAGCATAATACCAAAATCGCCACGCTTGGCAGGTGGGTGGGTTGATCATAATCAACGTTTATATTGTAACTTTTCAAGAAGAGTACTTCTGTACTATTACTCCAATTATCCAGGACAATAGAAAGCACGAGTTGTAGTTCCATAACCTGCTGTTTTGTACCTCTGTTGCCGTTTGGACTCACCACCGCTACCAGGGGCTTGTGTTCGAAGTGTTACCCATTAGGGTACCATGCCCGTCGACGCCCGTCGTTTATTTTACTGTCACTGCATAAGTAATATAAGATTTAAAATTTATGTAAGAATTCAAGAATGTAATCATTACTTTCTGGACGAATAAGCCAGGTCTATTCCTGTTAAGTAACCAAAAACCATTTACGCTGCATTGGACTCTAACACTTATTTTTTGGGTATTGAATCTTGTTTTTGATAATATAAATAACTAATCATGTCTAATTTATATCACCTTGATAATAGACCGATTCATATCAATACAGAAATCTATAATTTTGTTGTGCACTAAAATATAAACACGTAGGCAGTCCTAAGTAAAGAACATATGAAGTAATTATGTTATTATAGAACACTAAGGCTTTCATTATTTTATTATCGTACCACAAACGTAATTTATAACGACAGCCGATACCAAAGTTGTGACGTTAATTTGATATCGACTTATCACGACCTGAATTAAATATTTCGCTTAAGGCGTGTCGCTACTTTATAGAATTGTAATTTGAATTAAAATATACCAAATAGCACGATATAGATTCCTGATAATGATTATAAGTGAACTTTATTTCAGTGACCATAGAATGGAAGCAATACCTAATATTGCTATCCAATGTTACAATCTATAAATTAATTTAAAACGATTCTTTATCTGACGCAGTCGCAATGTTATACTTTTTGGACTTTCAACTGTACGAGTATAATTTAATATTCATAATAGTAATGTTATTTAGTAACATAACGCTATTATAAACATCTTAGAAACTATTTTTAGTTTTATAATTAATTGTTATTAATGTGTTCTTAGAAACTTATGTTTAAAAGTGATATATCTACAATATTATATTGTTTAAATTATCATAAACTTAACATATAATAATATTTATGAAATGGCCCACAGGTAACCCACGTTTAAAACAAATATATTTTTCATAATCTTTCTCTTCGCAATATTATTTACTTTTTCCATCTTACCTTATTGCAAAAGTTTGACAATGGTTTTATAAACGACTATGAGCCCGATATCTTTAGTAATATAATTGTCGATCAGACATCATTAATTGGAGTTAGCCTAGTTCTATGTAAAACTCGAAATCGTCTTTTACGACACCATCGAACAGTATAAGGGTTGGTTCCTTTCGCAGCCGCTAACGACACAGCAATTTGTTTTCTTTTAAAGAAAAGGCTCAAGACATATATAAGTGGAAATGATGATGATAATCATTTAATCAGTCAAACAACATCCGCCATTAAATGTATGGACTTCGCTATGATAATGCCAAAATCACCACTTCTGATAGGAGATTTAGTGATCACAGTTCGTATTACGAGTTCCCCAAAAGAATACTGCTTCATCATCATTACAGCCCATATATGGCCCACTGTTGGGCTCGGGCTTCCTCCGTATTGGGAGGGAAATTAACCTACTATACCGTGCTAGTCAGACGTGTTGGTACAGGGTTTTGTTTCGAGTTTTCTTTCTCTTGCATAGATGTTATATACGTTTTATATCCCTTAGTCGTCCTTTATGATCATCCACGGGTAAGATAGAGGGTGGTGAATTGTATTCTTACTCCGTCACCACACGGATACCTACTGCTTACTATTCTCTTAAACATACCTTTGAATACATTTTTGTTTTCGATTTTAATAGATTGTATTCTTATCTCTTCATCAACCAGGGTTAATATAAAAAAAGTTTATTTACATATTTGTATAAAACTGGTGCATAGTATAAGTGGCCGTGAGCAGCGAAAGTAATGGCCGCGGTGTCAAGGTGTCTGTGATACAATCGACATGACAAACGATTAATACAAGTCGATATTTTGATGGTAATATTTTTTTTTTACATACATACATACACATACATATCATCACGCCATATTTCTTGCAGGGTAGGTAGAGAGAACAGAGTGCCAGAGAACTCTATCTTTGCATACTTCATTTGCTTCCTCAACATTCATAATTCTCTTCATACACGCTCGCCGGTTTCGGTGACTCTTGACTCCACCTTCCTTCAGTACATGACCGATCTGGTCTAGGTAGGTTAGTCTCGGTCTCCCTCGGTACCTACATCCTTCCACTTTCGCATTGTATATCTTCTTAACCAGACGTTCGTTCGGCATTCTTTCCACATGTCCGAACCATCGGAGCATTCCCTTTCGCATCTTTACACCAATACTCTCTTTCATACCTACTCGCTCTCTTACGTCGTCGTTACGATTTTTTTTTACACTTTAAATATTTTAATTTCGAATTAATTTATCCATTTGAAGCTGTCATCGAACGCGTATGTAATTAATATGTCTGGGGCTGTATCATTTATTAAACTTTCATCTTTCTGCATATATGAATAGACTAGACTGATTTTGACGAAAATTTTTAAATGTTCAGATGGTTCTTAAATACACATAAGTTATTTAAGAAACTTTTAGATTAACAATTAAATGCGACAGGAGGCGCTGCAATCGATTTCAAAGAATTAGATTTTTATTATTTTAGATTTGTACAGGATAATATAGAAATTATTACAAGAAATACATGGTTCCCAACTAAAAAAATAAGAGCGCTCATTACCTTATCTTTTTGATTACAGGACAGTAAAAGTAATCATTATTATCATAATTCGTGATAGCGTTGACACAGATACATTTTATTCCATCGTTTAAATCCATTCATAATCCAATAGCATTGCAATTTAGAATGACTACAGAAATATCAAGTTCAAGAGCGCCTTACCGAAGCAAGAAAAATAAAAATAAAGATTTAACCACATCCAGCAACATCCACTGTTGGATCTAGTTTTATCTAACTGGAGAGAAACCTATAATCGCCACGCTTAGCAGGCGCATTGGCGATCGCGCTTGCTGTTATAAGTTTCAAATAAGTATTGTTCTCCAATGTCCTGTATATAGTTCGGTTAGAGGTTTGAGACTTACTGCGCATTTAATCCTTAACCACATAAAAAATTAACACCCACTTATCTAATATCAAAAAGTGAAGTATACGGATCGTATATTGAGAATATCGAGGCAGAATAGAGGCAGAGGGATCAATGCGATACATTGGTTCCAGGGTCCCAAGTATTATCATTTGAATAATGTGAAATAATATTTGTTTTTGTCCTAAAAAAAAATAATCCCTGTTTTGACTTTACAAAGATATAATTAATGTAGACAAATTACACCCAGACCCAGAACAGCACTTTGTGGATCGCATAAAGTATTGTCCTGCGTGGAAATCGAATCCGCCACTGGCACAGAAGCTAGATACGAGTATCTTAACCACTACGCCATCTGTGCAGACAATGAACTATAATTACGATTGTATTTCATATTTAAGCATGATCAATTCATTATAACTGTTTACAATAAACATTGTTTAAAAAATATCTTTATTGAACCCAACTAATCTCAATTTATCAGTTCATGGTGTTCTAAAAACATGACAATGAGAAGCTTGCGCAATCAAGTATTTGCATAACGCATTCAATTTACAACATCGCCTGTCATTCCATACAATTGTTTGGGAACTGAGCATTTCCTACAAGAAAACAAAATAAGGTTGAGGACAGTAGCCAATTGCGAAATAAGTACTTGTTATATTAATTTTTTTTTGGTTATTAAAAAGTAGTTGACCTTAACAGCCGAGTTATTTTGAACTATATTATTATAATTGTTGTAATTTTACGTTATTTTTAAACACCTTGGTACATTTAAAGTGAGGGAAACGAGTACAATTAATATAAATAAATATACCAGTTATACATATAAATAAACCATTATATATATAAATAAACCAGTATTATAAATAGTTAAACTATTTCATTCACATTTCTCCTTTCCGTGTGGTGACGGAGTTAGAATACAACTCGTCATCCTCTATCTTACCGTGATTATCGTAAAAAATGACTGAGGGTTATAATATGCATAAAATATCTATGCAAGAGAAAAAAATCTAGAAAAAAAATCATACTATACATCCAGTACCTTAATTTCACGCTTACGCTACTTCTTTATTTCTGGCCAACATGAGCCCATTTCTCATGAACCTCTAGCAAGGAGAATTGACTTATTAAGGATACCATAGTAACCAAGCGGATTTTCCGTGTAGTGACGGAGTAAGAATACAACTCACCACCCCTACCTTACCCGTGGGTGATCGGAAAAGACGACTAAGAGATATAAAATGCATATTAACATCTATGCAAAAGATAACTCGAAATAAAACCCTATACCAACGCGTCTAACCAGCGTGGTATAGTACGTCAATTTCCCTTCCAATATAGAGGAAGTTCGAGCCCAGTAATGGGATTTCCGCTTACTACAAGCTGAGATGATGGTGAACTAAGCGGATTCGCATTTTATTGTTTCAAATTTCCTTATCTAATACATTTATAGATCGGAAAACGTTCTTCCGTCAAGCTATGTATAAAACCGACAAAATTAATTCATCAGATATTTATGAACGTAATCTGATTGAATATAAATTAAAAAAAAAAAACTTTTGAATGGTTGTAAACTTGAAGTATTATTTTAAAGTATGTTTATCATTGTACTTTAGTTTATAAACTTAAAAAAATAAGCATAATAGAAATATATCAGTTAAATTATGACAACAAAATCAATAGATGTAATATTTTAAAACGTAAATTATTTCCAAATTAAAATAAGAATATCGCACGTTTTAAATTATATTTACAATAATAATAAACTAGTCACGATCCTGACTTAATATAAAGAGATGTACGCCCACGCGATTGCTAGATTAAACTACATAAATAAATTATAAATAATAATATGTTTCCTAATCACTCTGTAGTTGGCAATTATGAGGCGTGCTCATTACAAACTGGAGCAATAAAATTACTAAGCACCGTAATCGTTTTAAAGCTCATTTTATGCAAGCCCTCTTTATTATTTCTAAATAACGTTTAACTCTTTGTCTCTGCTAATACACAAATGAAACAATATACAAGCGAAAGATGGCATTTGAAGATATATTAATTAATATAATGTAAATAAAATAATTTATTGTTTTAAACGAGTTGCAAAAATAGTTAAACTTATTTCATAATAATAGTTATTAAGCGTGAATAAGTGCTCAAAAATTTTAGGCAATCTTGTAGTTTGTGTTCTAGTATTATTTCGTATGTATTACAAATCATAGCCGACAAGTACAAATACGTTAATTTAAAAGCAAAACTTTGTATTTAATTTAAATAGTATTTAGAATGAATTAATTAAAAAAAAATTACCGGAAATTTTGAAGTTATATTAGATTTTATTGTCATGTGTCATGTATTGTTCTCAGGACTGAACATGCATGTTTATTACCGACTTCATAGGTTTTTTATCTTAATGTCTGTGACGGCCTTTTTGTAATTCGACATTTTTTTTTTATATTTTTATATTATCATCAGCATTGAACACACACACGGACTTTTTGGCGGGAATCTAAAACGTCATGTAGTGCTTTTGTATTATATTCGATATCTTAGTGTTTTAACGTGTTATATTAGATAATTTTGATGGCATTTTATGTAATGTGATGTGACAGAACTGCTGGGATGTAGTGAATATTATACAAAAGTGCTTTACAACGTTTTCGTTTGCCATCAAAATTCCTACAACAAACCATTAACAGTGTTGCCATAGCACTGTTGTTGGCGGCAATTCGACTGACTGACTGACAATGACTAACCTGAAGAGGTTAAGAACGTGAACGTGATAATTATAACTCGACACTGGCAACAATGGCTCGTATAAGTAGCTGATTGCCATTACATAAAAACAAGAAGAAGAAGAACACACACAAATTTATAAGGTTGTATATCAATAAATGATTTTAATTCAAGATCTTTAAGATTTGAAGAATAGCATTAATAAACTATTCTCAATGAATTTTGATGTTTACGTAAGATTGAAATTTGAACATCCAGGACAATCTTGTCCACAATCCTCTTGTCAATCCTTCTATAACCATCAACGCCGTATAATGTGTATATACATAGTGATAAAATCCGTAAAAATAATCCTATTTCAAATAAAGTGTCCACTTCGAACAATCAAACATAATTATAAGGTTAAGTAACTAATATGCCATTATTTTACTTGAATATTAAAATCTCTTTCTTTCTTGAAATATATTAAACATTATTCATCATTCATCATTCAAATTACATAGACTGAACGTGGCGTGAAATTGTAAATACTCATATAAGGAGTACGAATTAATATTACAATAATTCGTAAATAATTTCTGCCAGTCTGTATGTAATTTATGAATTTTAGATTTAGTATTGATCCTTATTTACAACAGAAAGAGATTTTTCCTTGATGTGTTAAATAAAAGCATGAAAGGAATTCCCGCTAACGCTTATAAATTAAGCGTTGTCTAATCACGACCACGATTTTACGGGTGTTACACATAATAATATATCACAAAACATGCATGCTGTCTTGTTATATTGTATTACAAGGAACACATTACAAGGACAACATTACAAAACTTTTTAATTATTAACCTTTTAGTTAATTATATAAATATGGAAATATTTGTAATGCAAATGTACGAATACCGTAATAAATTAGTTAAAAAAAATCCTATTTCGTCAGGAAGTTTCACTTTTTTATATGTGCACATTATGCATAATAAATTAAGTATTTTATGAATATAATTACTTCTGGAATGCTGTAATGATATATGAGATTCACTCACTGAATATTCGTAAGTTCGACGTCACCGGATAAATATATATTTTTTTTAATTTCCTTTACAATTATAACCTTATTGGATGAATAGATCCATCTATTGAGGTATCGACGCTCACTGTTTTATTAAGTCTCTCAAGGAGGATAATAATCGTATTCGCAACGCTTAATAGACGGGTTAACGGTTTTATTGTTACAAATTGTGCAGTAGAGTTCTAAGACCCATTCTTCTTGATTTTTGGTGATTTCTCTGACCATCGAGCCGCAAGAGCCGAGCCAACATACTGTGCTGCTCTTACGGGCTAATAAGATATAGAAACCCAAAGATATATAATATTCTTAAATTGTCACACTCTGGAAGATGAATAATGGAATGGATATCTAGAAAATATTTTGTGTGGAACTATCGTTTTATTTAGCTATGTACCCACCCACCCTTGTGAATGAAATGCTAAGTGCATTTCAGTCAGTATTACACTACTATTTTATTTAATATATAAATTGAACATTGCTTCAATAAATACTTTATAAACACCAGAACTTAGCAGGAGTTATCCTCCATAGATATAGAAACGATGATATTCCGTGCGAGTTGCTGAAATTTAAATCGTTACGCCGTTTATGCGTGGTCAAAAATTTAATGTAATTATTTCATTATTAATGAACTTTTTTTCAAAAACATATTGAAGCCGAAACTTTTTTAAATGGTAGGATCAGGCTGTTGACAGTTTTCTGTCTACAGCCGCGGGCAGTCCGTCCGGGGTAGAACCACACTCTTGCAGAAGATCGACGTCCGAGTAATGGCGATTTGCTATTGCGCTTCGTTCGGTGAGCGAGAGAGCCGGAAGCCCAACTGAGTGAGTTTAGAGTTTGTATTAGTAAGCAGCGACCTAGCTATACCTTTGGTATTGCAAAGGTCCATGGGCGTCAGTAACACTTACCTTCAGGTGTGTGCTTGCTCATTTGCCGCCACAAGCAATTTAAAAAAGTTAATTAAATATAACAAGACGGATTTAATTTAAAAAAAAAAAAGACAAACATTTAAATTTTAATATAAAAACAAATATTTTAATTAATTTAAATGGTTATGACCTTAACCGAATTTTAGTAAGTATGATATATTAATGTTTAAATGCACTGAGAATTTATTAGCTGGCCTTTAGTTAAACAACAAAAAAAAAATCTTATTCACCTTATCCTAATTACTATTTATGTTAAATATCAGTTAATCTTAAGTGTTTGATTGTCAATTATTATCTATTCATCCTTGAGGACATAATTTGAATGTGAAAAGATAGTTATCTATATTTTTTTTTACTTTTACTTTTTTTTACTTTTACTTTTTTTTTTACTTTAATTCTCTTGCGGTATAAGTCCATCCAATTACCTATTAGGCGTTCTTGGACTTAGGCCTCTACAACAAAGAGAGAATAATGACGCTCATCATACTTTGCTGTGTGGTAGCGGCTACGAATACTACCAACCCCTACTTTGCTCGTGGATATCGTGAAAAACAACTGAGAGCCTTATCTGAGCCAACTCCATCTGGCTGCCTGCCAGTCGTCAACCCTCCTTGGGAATCTCCTCCATAGATACTATCTGCATATTATATCCCTTACTCGTCTTTTACGACATCCACATAAAAGACGAACTAAGGGATCCCCTCGATGGTGAATTGTATTCTTACCCAATCACCACACGAAATGCCTTATTTACAGCGTGCATTATCTAAAGCGGTAAAAAAAAAGTTTTGATTAAAGTAATTTCTTTATATTTATAATTGTTTATATTTGTTTCAGGTTTGTTCGTGTTCAAATACCTACATAAAGAGAGGGTTCATCGAAATGCAGCAAGTATTCTTTTTTTTTTTTTGGTAATTTTGAAGTGTATCGTGTGTGTGTGTGTGTATATATATCGTAACATAACTGAGTATTATTATTATTGAGAAAGAAACCTTAAATCAAAACTTAGCCGAACCCGTCTGAACACTATTTCTCTTTTTCATTGTTTGATATGGTGATTACTTTGTCAATGTGAATGATACTTAAAACTTAAAATGGAGTTTTAATATAAAATTCTTCTTAAATAAGAACAAAATATCAGTAAAATGGAAAAATAATAATTATCAATAAAATGAACATAAATTCTGTTAGCTTTTCATGCTTATTCCTACTTACAGCAATGTATGCATTTAAGTAAAAAAAAATTAGAATTTTTCTTACTTTCACATGCATGCATATCCACTATGACATGACAATATAACATGACAGTACAAGCAACACTATAACATGCCCAGTACAAGCCAGAATTAGAACATGCTATGTTCTTACCTAGGTGTGAATTCATTATCTTCTTTTCTATATTTCCAATAGTACCTATATCTAGAGTTCTATTTAGATTTATGGTACCGGATCCTTTCTCAATAAGAATCTGCCGTTTATAACACCATTCTAGTAAGGCGATAGACTACATTAGGTACTCCAGCGCTTATGAGGGCTGGAGTACCTAATGTAGAAGATTATACAGCACCCTTCAATCCTTCGGTGTGTCCTTCCATACTGTCTACGTCACCCTCATAAACTTCTTACATAAAAAAATAAATTAAAACTCGAAAATTTTATAATCAATAGCATATTTTTGCTTGGCATTGCGAAATTTTAGCCAATTTGGACAAACTAGACCACCTTTTTTTATTTTATAGACATCACACGTACATTGCAGACAATTATGAAATTAATTTCTTAATTTATAGCAGTGCATTCGAAATTAATTAAAATCATTTCAAATAACCAGCTTTGAATTTTAATGTATATTAGGATTAAATATAAATTAATATTTTTTTTAGTAGTTGACTGATTTTGTAGATTTTTTTTTTTTTTTTTAGTTAGAACTAATCGAAAGAATTTATTTAGTCGACCACATAATACCTATTTGATGAAATTCAATAAAACAAGGTGTCTTTTTAATTGTGCTACATATAAAAGCTTGTTAAGATTAAAGTCAAACGAGAGCAAATTCGACGAAATAAACACCTAGAAAAATAAATCTTCAAACCATTAGATACTGTAACTAAAATAAGTATAAATTAAAACGAACTTATGATATTTTGCTAGTTCGAAAGTATATATACATATATATATATATATATATATATATATATATATATATACATAATATATAGTTAAAAATCATTAAAGAAAATTCTAATATTAAAAATTTAATTAGGAGAAGAAATGATTTTCTCCGCATCGCATATACTCGTACTTCATCGTACGAATCTAATCGGTGGAGAAAAATATACACCTATTAGCCATATAAGTTGGTACACGGTTTTATCTCCTTTCTTCTCTCTTCTTTTGTAATAACCATTTATCAGCCTAACGAGCAACTTTATTGGGCAAAAACTTTCACACAAATGGGACATAATGTGGAAATCACCACACTTGGTAAACGAGTTGGCAATTGTAGTTAGAATTATGAAATTCTCAAAAGATCGCTGCTGCTTGCTCCTTTAGGCAATTTTTAAAACACTCAAAAACAAATAACGCATGACACATTGTATCCTTAATCTGTTACCACAGGGAGAAAGTTAAGGTTTATGTATAATAATACAAAATATCATTCTTGTACTTTACAATACGGTAAGTATTTATTTTCCGTGTGGTGACAGAGTAAGAATACAATTCACCACCCCCTATCATACCCGTGAGTGATCGTACGAATTGACTAAGGGATATAAAACGCATATAACATCTATGCGAGAGAAGGAAAACTCGAAACAAAACCCTATACCAACACGTCTGACCAGCGTGGTAGTAGGTCAATCACCCTCCCATTATGGAGGAGGCTCGAGCCCAACAATGGGACATATATGAGCTGAGATGAAGTATTTATCAGCTTCGTCTATTAGTGGTCCTGTACATGATAAATCACCATAACTATATCTACTACTGGACCTGTGATACGACATAACTCTACACATATTGTAAACCATTACCTAGGATTTAGGATATACCTTATCTGAGAAAATTAAATACCGTCATATTATCATCCATGACCCCATTGAATGACCTGTGATACTTTAACTATTAAGTGATATCTATCCAAATTACATACCGTAATACAATTGCCCATGACCTTCTTGAAAGATTCAGATAAGATTTGGTTAATAAATTTACAAAAAGTACATGTGAGCTTGCCATTGTTATTTTAATGTCACTTCCACGCAACTAAAACACGACCTAGCAATGTCGCTATACAAAATAACAATAGAAATTATTACGAAATTACAGCGAAACACTAAACTTATACATTATCTCGCTATTATTATTTTAAATCTTTATTTTTCCGAATTATATTGAGGTTGACTTCCTAGCGTTAACAGATTCAAAATATTATAAAAGTTATTACAACTCTGTAGCCTAAACGGATAGAGAACACTAGATTTCAAGGAATATAAGGTATTGACTCGTCTTATATTTTGTTTTATACGTACATTTGTTACGCTTAGTATTTCTTAATCAATAATTTACAGACATTCAAGTTTTTCCATAATCTTTTCGTTCATTAATTTAAGTACGACTTCGAATAACAGAAATGATTTCAAGTCTATAATATGTCTTATTCGTACCATTATTACGTACCTATTACTATAGCGTTTGACTGAAATATACGTGGGTACCCTTATGTAATGACGAATAAAAACTACAATTTATATAAACAATTCCCCGTGGGAATTCTAAAAATCAACGAAGGAAGCAACAGAGGAATAGGCTACGGCGCTCTTCTAAGGGGTATACATAAACTATTAAGATCGCCGAACCACATACCAAGCGTATTGATTATGGCAATATCACACATTCGTAGGAAGGCCTATGTCCAACAGTAAACCTTTATATGCTTACGAGTGAATTAATGGATGGGCACTCTATCATACACAGCTCCAAGCTTTATTATCTGTAACTGCTCAATAAATGGCCATAGGCTCTTGCATAACTCAGACAGACCTCACTCAGCAGCTGATGACGCCTTATGCCGCCATACTAATATTTAAGACTATCGATATCGGAACGATGTGCTTAGGCGCTACCGATAACAAGGACAGGTACCAGTGGCTCGCCCACACAGGGTTTGAGAACTGCGTGTACGGCATGTTATGGGGTTGTGTAGGCATAACAAAATCTATCAAATCAAAAAAATCTTTCTACTACTAAATAATATAGGGTGGCTTTATTACGTGTGATTCCGATAATTAATTCATGAAAAACAAGTTTCATTCATATTGCACAGAAATTCTCATTCTTAAATGCCCCTTGTGTTTAAAAAAAAGTGTGTGTGTCAGCTGCGACGCACGTCTGGAGTTTTAAGGAGTACCTTAAGTACGATTATCAAAACAGGCGCAAAAAAAGCTCATTGGACTAAAAATAATATATATATATATATATATATATATATATATATATATATATATATATATATGTATATATATATATATATATATATTTACATTTATTAAAACTGTTCAGTTAAGTAGATATTATCTCACGTCAGAAAGTGAAAGTTGCGCAGAATAGGTTGCGCACCAAAAACGTAACGAGGTCATTCGATCACTAGATTTTACTCCTCATTTTTTTCTCATACCGGGCGCCTTATATGAAAATCGATTCTTAAGGAATAAACTCCAGTAAACTCCAAAAAACTTCTATATCTATGTTTCATTTTCACTACTGATTTGCTAACGTATATAATGCAGGACACCCATTGATATATTTAATTCTCTCTCACTCTTAAACTTGTCATTACCTATCATGACTAGTAATGACCTGGTTTGCGACCATAATATTGACATTACTAAGTTTAATTGACTCTAGAAACTAGTATTTTCTCATACTTTTCATTAACTAAAAACAGCAACCAAGACCAAATTAGTACGTTAATTCCTCGTATTTCTGCTAATTGTGGAAGCCCGTGAGAACCGCTTCACTTCCAAATAAAGATCTAATTGCGCAAGTACTAACTGTGAATAACTTTTCAAAATGATATATAGGTATGCCTATAACTGCATCAAATTTATTTTATTTAAGAATATTTGAACAAATAAGTATTTAAATAAACGCAAAAACACACTGAAATCAGTTTATTTAACTTTATTATAAATAATACAAATAAAACTTGGGATTTTATTTTATTGCCTTTGGTGGCAAACGGGCAAGCAGCACACCTGATGATAAGTGTTATTGCCACCCATGGGCCTTTGCAATACCAAAGGTAGGCCGCTGCCTATCAAGAAAAACTCCAAAGTCGCCCCGACAATTGGATTGTCAGCTCTTTCGCTCACTTGTTCATACGTCGATTTTATTTGAGAATGTGGTATTACCCCGCACGGACCAGAACGCGGCTGTAGACAGGACAGTGTGACTAACAGAACGGTCAACAGTTTGGCTCTATTACTAATAAAGATTGGTAGTGTTCATAACCGCCATCACACAGTAAAACATTCTCAATGTTTGTTACATAAAAAATAATATGACACTTTATATAACAACTGATACTATCTACATGAAATTCAATTTTGACTGGTAAACTTGAAAAACCAGTAACTTATGGTTATAGTTATGCAATTTAAAAGTCAGTTTACTTTTTTTACGTTTTTTAACTTTCAAACAGTATTTAAAAGATGTGCATCAGACTGGAAAATTTGCACGCAACTAAATACTTACTACGGTATTTTGTTTCCTTTTTCTTAATTCTGCTCTCTCTTCTTACAAATCGAAGCGTTTAACTATTTCATTGATCCAAAAAGTCCATCCAAATTTACCAACCAACTTGTCTCGTAATTATTCTGTGTCACGGAATCTATTTGAATACCTACGTGCTTAGATATGTGCTTAAACAAATATTTTATTAGTCTGTTATATATAATTTATCTATTCATCGGTCTGTTGACAGACTAATGAAGCTCGCCAGGATTATTATTAATTATTCAGATCACTACTGCCTAGTCACCTGGTGAATAGTTAACCGGTTTTTACAAATAATACGAAAAAATAAGGCGTGTTGACACATTATGCTCGTAGTCTGTCACCCACAGGATTTTTTTTAGACTCAGTTGTTAGACTCAGATGGCTATGACAACTTTACCCGGACTGTGGGTGAGCGCTGAGGGCTCTCAACCCGTAACCCACAGAAAAGAATACAGTGTTTTATATCTATAATAACCCATAGAACAGGCGGGCTTTCGAAGAGGATTTTCTACTGTAGACCATATCCACTCTATCGAAATGATCATTGAAAAATATCAAGAGTTCCAGAGACCGCTCTATCTAATGTTCATTGACTACCAAAAAGCTTTTGATACTTTGTACCACCACTCTATATGGGCAGCTCTACACTCACAAAACGTTGAGACTAAATATCTGAAAGTTCTACAACATTTATACCAAAACTGCAACAGTAGAATTAGACTAGAAACGACTGGACCCTCTATACCTATCAAAAGAGGAGCGAGGCAGGGCGATCCTATCTCCCCAACAATTATTATTGCAGTTTTACAAAACGTAATCGAGAAGCTCACCTGGGACAGAGTCGGTTTAAATATAAACAACTATTATATAAGCCATTTAAGATTCGCAGACGATATCGTCCTATTCTCTGAGAATACAGTAGAGCTGCAGTCAATGACAAATGCCCTCCACACAGCTAGTCTACAGGTAGGCCTAGAAATAAACCGCAGTAAAACTAAGATCATGACAAATAACACCAAGAATCCAATATATCTAGAGAACGAAATGTTAGAATATGTTGACAATTATATTTACCTTGGCAAACAAATCTCGTTCGACAAGCAGAGAAATGACCAAGAAGTAGAAAGGAGAATTACAAATGTATGGAAAAAATTTTGGGGCCTGAAAGAAATTTTAAAAAGTAATATAGGAATTGAAATTAAACAAAAAGTCATGGACACTTATATTTTGCCATCATTAACTTACGCCAGTCAAACTTGGAAGTTTACATATAGAGCGAAAAATAAAATTAGATCATGCCAAAGCAGTATGGAAAGAAGTATGTTAAACTTGAAAAAGATTCAAAAAGTGCCAAATACTACAATTAGAAAAAAAACTAAGGTTGCTGATGCCTTATGTCACTGCAAAAAATTAAAGTGGTCCTGGGCTGGTCACATAGCGCGGCTGACAGATAATAGATGGACGCACAGACTAACATTTTGGTGCGGTCCCACAGGCTCTAGAATTAGGGGCAGGCCAGCTGCCCGGTGGATAGATGACATTAAACAAGTGGCTGGCGATCAATGGATGAATACAGCAACCAATAGAGACGCATGGAAATCTCTAGAGGAGGCCTTTACTCTCAATTAAAATGAGAGGTTCTTGCTATCTAGTTAGTACCAAACATAATTTAATTTAGTTAGTAGCAAACTTAATTTAACATTATATTTTTAAAACTTTTTTTGTAATTTTTTTAGTAAGAAATATAAGGCTTTTTTATTTTTTTATTTATTTTATTTATATCTATAATATTTTTGGCAGAATTTTATCAGTTAAAAACTACAGGTACTATTTTTATCTGTATACTCATTCAACGTTATTCTGTTATTATCCTAATTACTAAAGGTCAACGTAATATATACTCTTCTTTCATCGTACATATTTCAAAATTTTTAACCCTACATAGTTTTATAACCACCTGCGTCACGTCAATTTTCTTTGAGAATATAATTGTTGACCAAACGGCAACAGATGGCGTTGACTCAAGTCGATGTAAAGTTCTTAATCACATTTTATGACATCCACGAAAAATGTAAAGATTGATATTATTCGTAGTCTAAAAAAAAATTATAAGTATACTTATTGTAAGTTAATTATCGATTGATTTAATATTCAATAACAACATTGTAAATTATTCTCAAGGCGAATTGGAATATCTATAGAGTTCTATAAGGAAAATATACTTGAAGAATTTTTGCAATTAGTTTCAGTAGATTTATAGCTAGTAAAGAAGTAACCATCATCATTCTCCTACTCTTATCCCAATTACCTGGGGTCGATACAATATGTACTCTTCTTTCACAGTACATATTGTAAAAGTTATTGGCAATAGTTTTATGACCGTCCGCTTGCCTGACGTCAACTCTCCTTGGGAATGTAATTATTGACCAAACGGCATCAGATGGAGTTGGCCCAAGTCGTTATAAGGCTCTTAGTCGTGTCATCTTTTACAACATCCACGAGCAAAGTAAGGGTTGGTAGTATTCGTAGCCGTTACAACACAGCTAGTGAAGAAGTAACCATACATTGATTATCAGCCCTTCCTATTTCATAGGTATCGTAAGAATATATTAAAAAAGATAAAATCCCTGTAAAAGAAGAACCTGAAACAAAAGAATAAACCAGCAACATAGTTTTGAAGGCCAACTTCATTTATTTGAAATAAGCTCTTGTCCAATAGAGGGATATGTATGAACTGTAAAGGAAGGATAATAAAAGTTGGTAGCATGATAATGTTTTTATTAAAGCATTGATTATCTACATATGTACGTGTTGAAGCCCAAGAGCTGTGGTAATATTTAACACTTGACCATGAACATAAAAACAACTAGAAATGTCGGGAAGTGCAACAACGTTGAAACTATTAGAACGTAAAGTATTTAAGAATTTAATAATTCAACTTCCTAGTAATAACATATTTTTATTAAAGAGATTGTTAAAATAAAATAATAATAATAAAACAAAAGCAAAATTAATTTATTATTGCATTTTTGCTTTTTGTTCGTTTTAAAAGCACAATTCTTTTATTATATTTCTTTTATTTTTTTATCCGATGTTGAGATTTTTATACTAATAAATTTAAATGTGAATTAAAACTATTTTTACGTATTATATCGTGTTAGTGTTTGATTGTTACTTTAATGTAATTGCTGTGTGCTACCACACAGCAATAATATTAAGAGGCTTAGAATACTACCAACCCTTACTTTGCTCGTGAGTGTCGTAAAAGACGACTAAGAGCCTTATAACGAACTGGGCCAACTCTATCTGATGTTGTTTGGTCAACAATTACAATCCCAAAGAGGGTTGACGTCTGGAAGGCGGAAAAATAGTACATATTATATCGACCCCAAGTAATTGGGATAAGAGTGGGAGAATGACAATTTGATTTTTACTTTACTGAAGTATCGAACATTATTCAACGTTCATGGTCACGGGTTCTCCTTCTAACCATGAACGATTTCAAATGTATAATACGCGCGTAAATATTAAAAACAATAAATTTATAATAATATCAATAATTTTATATGTAAAACAGTAATAGACTGTCCGTATTACTGATGAATATCGGAATTACCAAGCTTTAAGATATATTTAAATATAATAGAAATATTTAAATTACTGAAATTTAGCATTTAATATGCTTAATTATTTATAAAATCCGATTACGAAATGAAAAATGATGTCGCAAGCGGGATTCGAACCCGCGCCTATTGGGATTCTGGCCCAATCGTGCAATACGAAATGAAATTTGCATGTCCTACAATTAGTCGCGGTGGTGTAGTGGCAGCACGATTGGGCCGGAATCCCAATAGGCGCGGGTTCGAATCCCGCTTGCGACATCATTTTTCATTTCGTAATCGGATTTTATAAATAATAGAAATAATTAATAAAATAAAGAAAATAAATTAAAAAGCCATGAATAATAAAAAAGAGAATCTAAGGATACGAACCGGAGCTGTGTCGATTAGATTGCTCAATTTTTCAACGGAGCTATGCCTATTCTTAATGACAGCGTTAAATTTAACTTCATATATTAATAGTTTTTCGCTAACGAAAAAATATATTTTTTCATTACCTGAAAATACTGACAAAACAATATTTTCTATAAATGAAACCTAGCTAGATCGATTAATTGCCTCCGAAACCCCCTGCATGCTAAATTATATAAACATCGTTGAAGCCGTTTAAAGATATTAGATTAGTAAAAGCTCTTAAGTCTAAAATGGGATATATATTTCAAATTATATCAATATGCATATTTATTCATATACTTTATAACTTTCTAGATAGATTATCATACAAAAACATAGAATTAAATGTACTTCAATGAAAATGCATTATATAGAGTAGTACTTAAGAATTATATGTTTAATTTTTTACATCTCCATACAAAATACATTTACATTCAATGTTATAAGTCACTCAAAGACTCGAAATGGCCGCCAGAAGGCCGGACCTACCCATTATCAAGTAGATATTTACAATTTCACGACCTTAAACAATAATGATAGTTGTAATTACTAAAACGCGATTATAGTATTATACTCTATATGGTTACTTGTTCTTTTTTTTTACGCTACAAATAATTAACGTCGACTTTTGCATATCATGACAGATAATTTAATAGGCTATATAACATTAAACCCCTACTATATCATTATAGCCATAAATATATTTTTTTTTACACAATGATGGATTAAGAATATATTACCTGTACTGCCTTTCTTTCTCTTTAACTCTCTCTTGGATATTTCAGTCATAGATACTCACCTACAAAATAACTGATAGGCTCAAAGATTATTAGGAATTTCTATTTGTCTGAGCTACGTATTTAATGTTATTCTTTAAAATAGATACGTAAGGCTATAACAAATTTTCCTGCTTACGTATAATTATAATTGATTTTTTTTTGTTTTATGAGTGGAGTTGGCCAAGGTCGATATAAAGCCATCGTCTTTTATGACTCGAGCAAAGTAAGGGTTGGTGATATTCGTAATCGCTATCAAACAGTAATTATTTAGTAACTAGATATGTAAGACTATACGGAATACAATACAGAATAATTTTAGATATTAAGTATATCCAAATAAATCTAATTTCTAATATTATTTCATCATCATCATCAGCTCAGCTCATATGTGCCCTATTGTTGGGCTTGAGCCTCCTCCACACTAGCAGGCAAACTGACCAACTACACCACGCTGATCAGATGTGTTGGTGCAGGGTTTCATTTCGTGTTTTTCTTCTCTTGCAAATACATTATATGCATATTTTATTTCTTAGTCGTCTTTTACGATCACCCACCCGTAAAAGAGAGGGGTGGTGAATTGTATTCTCTCTGTAACCACAAGGAAAGTATATAGATATTATGTCGATATCTAGTAATCTGTAACGGCATTTTTCTTTTCAAATGAAGTAATAACCGTTACATTTGAAAGTCACGAGAATGAATTGAAGGTTCATGTGCTATACTACTAAAAAAAAAACTAACCAAAGTGTAAATCATTCATACATAATGTATACCACTCAACATTTCATAATGTTTCTTTAATTCAACTACCCACATAATCTACAATCGTTTACGGCCTAAATTTCCAAATCACTATTACACCTATACAATCTACTTCCAATTCATGAAAGTCACCGCACTTTCTTCAGCTTTCTTCAAATATCGTTATTTATATTTTTTATAAAATTACATTAACTTTCTTTTGAAAATTGCCATTGTACGTATATTTAAAATATGACTATAGTTTGAATATCGCGTGCATATTTTTTATTGCAATATGCACGAGAAAGGTATATTAATTGGTTTGAAAGCGAAATCGGTAATTACTTTAGTTCATCAAGTGAAAAATATACTTTAAAATCTCAGCACATATAAATCCCACTTCTGTGCTTGAGCCTCCTTCCACTATAGGAGGGATTCACCTAATATACGCTGATCAGATGGGTTAATATAAAGCTTTATTTCGAGTTTTGCTCCTCTTGCATAGATGTTATTTGTACTTAGTCGTTTTGTACGATACCCATGGGTAAAATACAATTCACCATTGTCTTCCTTCACCGTGCGGATAAATAAAAATAATACTTAACATAAATTTACACATATCCGGCAAAATTTATAACAAAATATCTTTTAATAAACAGAATTGTGCACTATAATGAAATTACTATATGAAATGCAAGAGAAAAAAAAGGTTTCATATTCTTAGAATAATATACAAAACTTTAAATGAAGGACTTCACAAACCAATGATAGCGTAATACTGTACAAATACAACAAATAATACGCTAGGAACAATATTACTGTAATAAAGTTGAATCATCATTCTTCTACTCTTATCCCAATTGCTTGGGTTCGATACAATATGTACTTTTCTTTCATGGTGGCACCACACTTCGCTATGTGTTATTCGTTATGCGCATTATTGGCCGCATGCGACGAAGTGTGGAGGTCTCATTCGTCTATATTTGCTTTACACGCACACATGACGTATAAGCACGAATAGCAAATACGCGTATCCATCCACTTGTCGGTTTTTCACACACTTCAAAGGACACAAATAAGCCAAATATGTGTGTCGACTGCCCACACTTCGTTCATTCATTCGTTATGTTTACTCGCTACGGCGCGGTCATGTCTCGACGTGTACAGCGTAGGTACTCTGGTCACAGAGTACACGTCGAGACATAACTAGAGTCTAGTGTGAGAAAATAGAGTGGACGAACGATAAGGTTATGCAGTTTCTAGAGTTGTATCAGATGCAACCTTGCATCTGGGACCCAAAAAATGCTTGCCATAAGGTATAAGTAAAGATAAACGATGCCTGGATTGAAATAAAAAATAATACGGGAGACCTCACATGTACAGTGAAAGTCGTGCCAAATATTTGGCATGATTGCATGATGGCACGAAGTGTGGAGTAGCATGTTCGTCATAAAGTGTTTGTCAAATATTTGGGCAAATAAATAGTAGCCGCATAACAAATAACGCATAACGAAGTGTGGTACCACCATCACAGTACATATTGTAAAAGTTATTGGAAATAGTTTTATGACCGGCCGCCTGCCAGACGTCAACACTTCAAAGATCGGGTACCGGTGGCCCGCTCGCACGGCGAAGAAGAGGTGCTTGCAGGGTGGGTCAATGGGGTTACGCACCGCCTCTTCCGTCACCCCCGACCGATTTGGCGGGGTGCGACGTCCATAGCCCACCGCAAAAAAAAAAACAAAAAAAAAGACGTCAACCCTCCTTGGAAATGTAATTGTTGACCAAATGGCATGACATGGAGTTGGCCCAGGTCGTTATAAGGCTCTTAGTCATCTTTTACGACATTTACGAGCAAAGTAAGGGTTGATAGTATTCTTAGCCGCTACCACACAGTTAACTGTAATAAAGTTGAATATCTTCTCATAAACAAAATTCTAAGTGGTTTTGTACGATGTTAGATAAATATCAAAAATAAAAGCAATCTGACTCACTTAATCATGCCACTATTTAGTGCTTCAATGTATAATTATATATTAAAGCTTGTCAATGATAAAAATATAGATAGCAATGTTAAATCTATTAAAGCCATTCTTACACGAGAAAATAAAATTAAATTAAGAGCTGATGGATCTAGTAGTTAATTCGTGATCAGGTAACGCTTATTAGATCATTATCATCACAGCCCATATATGTCTCACTGTTGGGCTCGGGCCTCCTCCGTATTGGGAGGGAAATTAACTTACTATACAACGCTGGTTAACGTGTTAGTATAAGGTTTTATTTCGAGTTTTCCTTCTCTTCGTATAGATGTTATATGCGTTTTATATCCCTTAGTCATCTCTTACGATCACCCACGGGTAAGATATGGGGTGGTGAATTGTATTCTTACTCCGTCACCACATGGATAGTATAGATATTAGATCTATTCCTGTAATAATATTTTGTATAATATTTGCGATATTATATTATAGTTTAACTGTTATCACACTGAAGCTAATATTTACTAAACAGGTTGTGTACAATATTATAGAAAAGAAATCAGTAGAGAAGACTTAAAGTCAAATACGATACGAGATACGACGAAATATAGACAAATCCGATGATGAATTTCTTCGTAAAATTTCTCAATAGCGGTCGCGTTTCGATCCGCTAGAAGTGACGCTGACACGTGCTATTAAATTAATAAATATAATAAATTATACAGTAGACATTTACCACTGCAGCCTGCGTGAATTCACAGACGTTGCACACAAGTGCGTTGCGTATAATTAGTTAAATACATTTAGTTAGTAGTATTGAATATGATAAAATATAATATTAAACTATTATTAATATTTTGATATTATGTTTTATTATTTAGTTTATTGTTATCATTATTTGTTTTAACATATTTTATTATTAATTTTAAATTCATATTGTTTACTTACAATATCGCATTAGGTTACATCCTGTAAAGGTATTGTAATTGCTTCTTCTCAATAAATAAATAAAGTTTATATGATTAAAATACGGTAAAAATATAAAAATAGATAATGTGTAAGTGCTCTCGGGGAATTTATGCCTAATCAATGATTATGAATTTGAAAAAAACAATCACTATATATTTGTATTACATGGACAAATCAGACACTCAAACAAACAATAAATTATCCGTCAAACAAATAACAGCATCATTCTCGCAAATAAATTTACAACGTCGTATAAAATATCTAATACAAGAACAAAAACAAACAATAATTATTATGTAAATGTATAATAAACTTACGCAATTTTAAAATACAATGCTTTAATAAACCAACGTTTATTTCAGTGAAAGTAAAGTGTTGATAGCGTACAGGCAACTGAGAGATGCGTGCGTACAGTTAATATAATTATCAGTAACAGATTGTAATTATACGTCTACGATGAATATTAATGTTGAATAAGCCATATTAAGTTCTCAAGTACATGATGTACTATTTAGAATGACAACTGAGATGTAAGTGATATTATATGAATATGCTATTTTACATAGATTAGCTGTAGTATATGTATTCTAATTTTAAAAGCGTATTTAACATCTTCAAGATCTGTATGTAATTATTTGTTTATGGTTTTATAATAAGCACGTCACATTATACGATGAAGTTTATGATTTGCATAATAATTGTGTTAAACGATAGTTTAGTAAGTAATCACGATTAAGGAATTTTAATTAACAGCCAACAATGAAGGGTAGCATATTTGTATAAATATTCAATTTCAATTAATAATGCATGAAAATTAAAGGAAAATTAGTATTTTTGTCCTTGTACTAATCACTAATGTAAATGGTTACATCACAGAATGCTTAAAGCATTGGTAATCACAAAAGGACAGTCCCGTATGACCAAGAACACTGTAAAATGTTCAAAACGTAGTGAAATTTAAAAAAATGCAAACTTAATAGAATCTATAAAACTAAGTGCTAATTATCAGCTACTGACATCATAATCATTAATCAGATGTCACTAAATGATATTGACCTAGATTTTCTTTGAACTATCAGCCAAGTTAGACAGCTTAGGTACAATGCTTCAGAAAAAAAAAGTGTAAATCCTGATTATAATAACCGTTTGTGATACAATAATTTAAATAATAAAATTGTTTACTTTTGCTATATCATTATTTAATCAAAATTAATGGAAAGATGTAGGTACCGGAGGAGACCGAGTAATCTACCTAGACCATATTGGTCACGTACTGAAGGAAGGTGGAGTCAAGAGTCTCCGAAACCGGCGAGCGTCTATGAAGAGAATTATGAATGTTGAGGAAGCGAGTGAAGTATGCAAGGATAGAGTTCTCTGGTACTCTGTTCTCTCTGCCTACCCTGAAAGGAATATGGCGTGATGATATGTATGTATTATTCAATCAAATATTGGATCGTATTAATGGCGCGGTTGGTTAAGTATCAACTTTCTTTCTCGAATATAGAGTTTAATTTCCCACGCACTACATTTCTTTTTACGATCCAACAGTTGTTGCTTTTAGTACGCTTATTATTTTCCGCTCTCGATGCAAGCGATTTGTTCCTTTATATGCTAACTTTTTATATTACATTTAACATATTTTAGACTAAACTATTTCAGGAATGCTTTTATATTACAATCTTCTTAATTATTATATAAATATTTTATCGCTATCTTTTTAATTATATATATAATATAAAAGGAAAGCAACGGTATAACAACTTTCACTCTTTGCATAGATAGTGATCAAAACCAATTTGCTTGTTAATTGCGTGAAATAAGATTTAATGTAAGTGAACTGTCATAATGGCTATGTTTACTTTCAATCATTTTTTCAGTATGGCATTATACCTTTGTATCCACATACTTGTAGCTGTGTGGTAGCGGCTACGAATACTATCAACACTTATTTAGCTTGTGGATGTCGTAAAAGACAACTAAGAGCCTCAAAACGATCTGGGCCGACTTCATCTGATACCATTTGGTCGACAATTACATTACCAAGGAGAGTTGACGTCTGGCAGGCGCCAGGTCATAAAATTATTGCCAATAACTTTTACAGTATGTACTATAAAAAAAGAGTACATATTCTATCGACCCCAAGTAATTGGTATAAAAGTAGGAGAATGATGATGACTCGTAACAAATAATGAATATTTTCTTCTTCTTCTTCTTCTAACACATCTTCTAACTAAACCTTCTTCAGAATGACAGGGAATTGAACCTAATATTCCACGCTTGCCAGTGCAACTCGCACAGTATTTCAAGTTTTCCTTATCTTACAATAATCTTACAAACTTACTGCTTTATTATCCCTTAGAACATCTAAGGGTAAAATATTTATTCACATCGAAATTGATAGATTGATTAAATACTATTTTTTTTCAATTCTATTCGAGAAAAGATTTAATGATATTTTAAAAAATAAACATAATTTTAATATAATATTTTACTATATTATATCTGAATCGAGCCCAGCAGTGAGATTAAATAAACTGAGATGTTGATAATGATAATATTTATCTTTAATGAATACATTTAAACTTGGCATATTTTCGTCTATATTCCTAATAAAATACGATTATACATTTCACTTGAATCTCTATGCAAATAAATTTTATAATTTCAAACAAGTTATATCAATGATTTGCATATTTATTTTTACATACGTCATCATCTTTCTCCTACTCTTATCCCGAGCATTTGGGGTCGATACAATATGCACTCTCCTTTCATAGTACATATTGTAAAAGTTATTGGCAATAGTTTTATGACCAGCCGCCTGTCAGACGTCAACCCTCCTTGGTAATATAATTGTTGACCAAACGGCATCAGATGGAGTTGGCCCAGGTCGTTATAAGGCTCTTAGTCGTCTTTTACGACATCCACGACCAAAGTAAGGGTTGGTAGTATTCGTAGCCGCTACCACAAAGCGTCTTTGTTACTCTAAAATTATGAAGTTACGTTATTTTTACATACGTAACTTCATAATTTTAGAGTAACAGTTAAAACAACATAAAACTGTAATAAATTTATATAATCATATCATAACAAACTTCAAACAAGCACGCTTATTTAAACTAATAACGTTGATAGTAAATTTGCATGATTATACAAAAACTTAAATAATTATAAATCTAGTTTCTAATTTCATTCAATTGTTTGCAGTTTTGTATTCTTTTAATTACTCTCTTGCTGTTATTTTACACGATGTTATTATCCTATCGTTATTCTACATTTTGCTGGTTTACTCACCATTTGCTGTGAATCAAAAGCAAGGTTTCATATGCCTTTCTGAGTTAACGGGTAGGTAATTCAAATTACTGAAATTTAACGTTTATTATGCTTGATTATTTATAAAATATGATTACGAGCGAAAAATGATTGTCACAAGTGGGTTTCGAACCCATAATATTCATATTGAATAACAGGGTTGTGTCATCGTTTAATACAATTCTAACTGCAAAGTTTGAAGTATTAAGCCTATACAATGTGTAACATTGTCGGGTAGATGGCACACGTCTCCATAAAGACGTAAATATAATACCATGCGAGAATTGACTGTCTTACAATAGTTCACGGTGGTGTAAGTGGCAGCACGATTGGGACGGATTTCCAATAGGTGTGGGTTCGAATACCACTTGTGACAATCATTTTTCGCTCGTAATCGGGTAAGTCAATGCAAAAGTAAGTTTAGTTTATTTAATTATAGCGGTTGATCACGTACTGACAGAAGGTGGAGTCAAGAGTTTCCGAAACCGGCGAGCGTGTATGAGGAGAATTATGAATGTTGAGGAAGCGAGTGAAGTATGCAAGGATAGAGTTCTCTGACACTCTGTTCTCTCTGCCTACCCTACAAGGGATATGACGTGATGATATGTATGTATGTATGCAATTATAGCATGTGTTTTGCGTTGTACTATCGTAAACTACACGTGCGTGAACTTGCAATACATCGATATCAAGATCATGAACTTACTTGGTTAAGGTCAGATTAGAGATCAAATTCCTTAATTCTATCTAAGTAGTTAAATATATAGGTACATAAGATTTACAAACAGATTACTTACATAAATTTGAACATATTCTTACTCAATAATAAAACATAGATATGTCTAACAGTTCAAATATTTAAGATTTAACTCTAGATTTGCACCTTTCAAATAGATATGACTTTGCATCGTGATATGACAAGCATAAAGCACATGATATTGCAATCATCGTATCTACACTCAATCTATTTTATGATGAATTACAATGCTTAAGAATTTCAATGTTGTAAACATTACATACACCATCATCTCAGCTTATATATATCCCACTGTTCTAGGCTCGAGCCTCCTCCATAATAGAAGGGAAATTGACCTACTATACCACGCTGGTCAGACGTGTTGGTATAGGATTTTGTTTCGAGTGTTCCTTCTCTTGTGTAGATGTTATATGCGTTTTATACCCCTTAGTCGTCTCTTACGATCACCCACGGGTAAGATAGATGGTGGTGAATTGTATTCTTACTCCATCACCACACGGAAAGAAACTTTACATACATACAAAGATTTTATAGATATTTCCTTTACTAAGAGACCTTTTTTCAATCCGTCTTCTTTGTTACAAAAGTAATCAATGTGAAATCCATTCCTTATGTAATCTTAGCATTCCTGATTTCAGAGCACTAGTAAAGTTGTCCAAAACATATATAGGCTTATCATTAATATTTTACTCTTCTCGATATCATTATAAACATTTTATACATACATACATATCATCACGCCATATCCCTTGCAGGGTAGGCAGAGAGAACAGAGTGACAGAGAACTTTATCCTTGCATACTTCACTCGCTTCTTCAACATTCATAATTCTCTTCATACACGCTCGCCGGTTTCGGAGACTCTTGATTCCACCTTCCTTCAGTACGTGACCAATTTGGTCTAGGTAGGTTAGTCTCGGTCTCCCCCGGTACCTACATCCTTCCACTTTCGCATCTTCTTAACCAGACGTTCGTTCGGCATTCTTTCCACATGTCCGAACCATCGGAGCATTCCCTTTCGCATCTTTACACCGATACTCTCTTTCATACCTACTCGCTCTCTTACGTCGTCGTTACGAATGCGATCGGTCAGCCTAACTCCACAGATTTTTATCATTATTCTTAGCCTAACATCATTATCCTAACTTCAAAATAGCTAACTAATATTCATAAAGTTTACACTGTGCCAAGCACACGTTAAAATAAACTACACACTACTCATCATTATTCCAAATAACTTAATTCAAAGTTATTATAAACACGGCTAACTAAGGATGTATATAATATTTTTTTCTAACACGCAAATAATTAAAGAAAACATTGATTTCCGTAATAAGCATACAAATTATAAAAAGTATGAAATTAATTGGGCGTTCGTAATCGATGCATTGTTTTATGTAAACGATCGTAATAATATGAAAATAGATATATAATAGCCACTTTTATATTTGGTCAACCTTCATGATATATTTGTATACTGGCTGTGTGGTAGCAGCTTCGAATACTACCAATCCTTACTTTGCTTGTAGATGTCGTAAAAGACGACTAAGAGCCTTATAATGACCTAGGCCAACTCCATCTGATGCCCGTTTGGTCAGCAATTACATTCCCAAGAAGGGTTGACGTCTGGTAAGTGGCCGCTCATAAAACTATTACCAATAACTTCTACATATGTACTACGAAGGCAAAATACATATTGTATCGACCCCAAGTAATTGGGATAAGAGTAGAAGAAGGAGTAAAATATAAGTTAACTAGATAGAAACCGTGAAAATGTTACCTTAATAGTGGTAGGACCCCCCTGTTAACAGTTTTCTGTCTGCAGCCGTGGGCCGGTCCGTCCGAGATAATACCACACTCTCGCAGAAAATAGACGCGTAAGCAGTAGCAATATGCTGCTGCGATTCCTTTAGCGAAAGAGCCGGAAGGCCAACGTTCTGGGTGGATTTAGGGTTTTCACTGATAGGCGGCCTAGCTGTACTCCTAGTATAGCTAAGATCCATAGTAACACTTAACATCAAGTGCGCTGCTTGCTCGTTTGCCACCATAAACAATAAAAAAAAACGATTATGAGTCTGAATGATTATTAACCATTAAGTTGGTTTGACTATGTTAAATAAAGTCTTTCAAGTTTATACTCTGTTAAGTCATTATATTAAAAAAAAAATTGAATTTATCTATTGCTACACTTCTTGAAATCCTCAAAACGGAGTTTGAGAAATTTCAACAGTCAACACAAAGTTTTAAACTATGAACCAAACATGTCGTTACGTTTCCACGCACTACATAGGTACAAAAATTATATAAAGAAAAGTAAATATTTTGTCTTCTGTTTACTACTCTGTATACAAGCATAAATATAAAAAAAAATAAACTCACTAATTCAATGTTCCCTCGAATATCAAACTCCTCACTACTCATATTTTCCCTACTACTAGTATTCTTATTACATAATATCAAGCGAATAAATGACTAAAATTACTTTTTGATAGATTGAAACCATATTATCACACCATTCAATCTTATTCAACCTAATATAACGATCATGTACATGGCTTATACTGACGTAATAATATCAGACACTGCTTCCTTTCACACATATGTTATTATCAGGCTATTGTAATTGCATACATAATACGTGTAATAAGCGTATGATAAGTCCTAACACAATTCAAAGGTTGCTTGTCAAAATTGTTATACATATTTTGACGCATACGTCTTAGTTAATCTATGTTACTGCTACAAAGCGAAAGAGATTTTTTTGTTTGAATGCACTAATTTCCGGAAATATTCTTAAATTGTTTTTCCGTGTAGTGATGGAATAAGCTAAGATAGATAAGAATATATTTCTCTACTCCCCCTCCTTAACCATGAGTATAGTAAAAACGATTAGAGGAATTAAATTATAGAGAGAATCTATGTAAGAGATGGAAAACTCAAATTTGTAAGAGATAGAAAACTCAAACTCTTTGCCAACCTGTTTGACAAGCGTGGTATAGTGTCAATTTCCCTCCTGTTGTGGGGAACATTTGAGCCCAGCAGTGGAATGTATATGAGCTGTAATGATGACTAATCCGAAAATATTATCGTGTATGGATAGCTAATTTGTCGAAGCAAATTATTTATAATGCTGCCTTAAATAGGAATGAAGCAATATCTATAAATGTTAGAGGAAATCGGGCAAAATTTTGGTAAAAATGTCCTATTTTTATCCTCGTCCTTATTATCGTAGATTTAAGATTCTGCGTTATCGTCGTTGTTATAATAAATTCATTAGACAGGAGAATGGGTATTATATCTTTATTTAATTATCATAATAACGGAACGGATAAAATATGTAGTCACATACAATTTTAGAACAACTTACAGTAAGCAAAAATCCCTATATTTTCTTTCTACCTTGTTCCTTAGTACAATCAATTTGCTAATTTCAATAGGTACAGAATAGGAGTAAATGGAATAAGTACAGAAAGAATTCGCATCTCCGCCTATCTCACTCACTAAATTAATCACAATAACAAATCCAGACATCTAATTTGTGCACTCAATCACTTATAAAACTTAGTTACCAATTTAAAAATGTTTGAGTCAAACATTGAAGAATTATTTCAACAGTCACTTACTAAAAAAAAAAAAAATATGGCTGCAGGCAGAAAACCATCATCGAGGTGGTCCAACAATATATTATAAAAAACTTGACAACTGTTTATAGCAATTCAAATATTTATCGTAAGGGAAAGTCAACCGAATAATACTCAGTATTAGAGATACTTATTGTCCTCACTTCTTGTGCAATAAAAATAAACAAAACATTTAAAAAGTAATAGTGATACTTGCTATTATGTATCTATTACATAAACTGAACTGAATACATCTAGTAGCTGTGATTTAAATAATCTATTTGTAATCGATAGATACAGTGGACGTGGGTAATCAGCGTAACTTTCGTTTGACATGGCTCAAGGAACAAAATATATCACTTTAGAGACATATATTCATGATTATAAGACTGCAATATTATTAGGCTAATGATCTGCTGCTCACTATCTGCAAGTAGAATTATGCTGACTGCCCATATTATGATACCAAACATGCAACATATAAATCATTCTTTAAATACATCCAAAACATGTGATTTACTAATTAATTATTTTCTGTCAAATAAAGGTAGTGTGCTAATAATTATATTATACCATCGATATATATGTATTCGTAACGACGACGTTAAGAGAGCGAGTAGGTATGAAAGAGAGTATTGGTGTAAAGATGCGAAAGGGAATGCTCCGATGGTTCAGACATGTGGAAAGAATGCCGAACGAACGTCTGGTTAAGAAGATATACAATGCGAAAGTGGAAGGATGTAGGTACCGGGGGAGACCGAGACTAACCTACCTAGACCAGATCGGTCATGTACTGAAGGAAGGTCTCCGAAACCGGCGAGCGTATATGAAGAGAATTATGAATGTTGAGGAAGCGAGTGAAGTATGCAAGAATAGAGTTCTCTGGCACTCTGTTCTCTCTGCCTACCCTGCAAAGGACATGGCGTGATGGTATGTATGTATATATGTATGTATCATTCTCATGTTGTGACGGATTAAAAATAAAAAATATTATTTTACTTGCCTGCTGGAGTCTTAAAAGCCGTCAAAAAAACCACCAGATGAGTGGTTAGAACTTTTTAACTGCCTTCAGAAAAGGAGGAATAAGAGAGAGTTCTCATTTTTTATGAGTGTTAGAACTTTTGATTAGGTGAACCAATTTTGATGATTATTTTTTTATTTGAAAGTAGGTGCTACCCGTGTGGTTCCATTTCAATTTAGTCCACTGGTTAATTGTTGAAGTCAATTATCTTTTATTGTTAAATTTTAATTTATATTTGAAATTCAGAAAATTAGCTAATTATTAATTTTAATAGGTCGTCCATATTTTGAATACATAAAACTGGAATGCTTTACGAGTATTTGTAGAATCATAATTATATGTCCGTATAGCACTTGGCGAACTAAAGTAATATAATTATAATTATTACTTAGACATAATAAGTATAAGTAGTAGGCAATTGAAGTGTCTATCATTTACTTGTTATTTATGCATAATAATTTAATTTTTAAGGGGTAATTATCTTATTACACCTTCAGTAGTTCTGTATCTTAAAATATATATTATCTGTGGCAATGAAACTAATGCAACTGTTTCCTTGGATTAATAATATTAGCGTACATTGCTGATCATGAGATTCTAGGTTCGACTGATTAATACACTGTACAGTTTTATGTGAGATGTAAATAGAAATGTTGCTTTTATATAATACTAGCTTCTGCCCGCGGCTTCGCCCGCGTAAAAGGTCACTTTCCTAAAATTTTCCGCGATTTTTATTTTAACCCTTAAAGGTAAATTTTACAACATGTTAATGTCATATTTATTTATATCTAATCAACAGCCTAAAAATAAGTTTCAAGCTTCTGGCTTTAAAAATGACGATACTTTCTTACAACTTTTCATCCATCTTTACAACTTGTTTTTGCATTGAAAAGTAGCCTATGTCCTTTGTCAGATTCTCGACTATCTGTCTACCAAATTTCATTTAGATCGGTTCAGTAGTTTTGGCATGAGAGAGCGACAGACAGACAGACTAACTTTCGAATTCATAATATTAGTAAGGATCTCAATTAGCCTATCAACGTCCACTTTAGGTTTGGACCTCTTCCAAGTAATAATGTCTCTAGAGATCATAATTCCGCATGGCAGGCGAGTTGGTCGCGTGAGGGCGACGCCTCGACGGCGAAAGCTGTTGGGGCGTCGACGAGAGAGGAACCCGAGAGGGCATAACGCCGGGCGGACCACCGAAGACAAAGATCGGGTACCGGTGGTCCGCTCGCACGGCGAAGAAGAGATGCTTGCAGGGTGGGTTAATGGGGTTGCGCGCCGCCTCTTCCGTCACCCCGGACCAATTTGGCGGGGTGCGACGTCCATAGCCCACCGCAAAAAAAAAAAAAAAAAAAAAAAAGGCGAGTTGGTGATTGTAATCGGTGTTTGAATTTTTCTAAGAGTGCTGCTACCCATTCTTCCCGTGATTAGCAGTCATATTTTATAAATCCCACTAATAAGTAAGATAGCTCTTAATACTTACTCTTACTTCGTTAAGACGTTGTATGCTCATCCCATCACCAATATTGTAATGATGATGATCGTGATCTCATCATATGTGAAATTTCAAGTAATTCTCATTTTAGTTTTTACAGAATAACGTCTATTGAGTCAACTATTTTATGATATTTTTATCAATAATAGTCCTATATTTTTATATCAACGTTTGTTACGGCAACTGATGCCAATAGTCAGTTGTAAACTATTTGTATCTTGCAATCATAGCCTTAAGCGACATTCAAGTAAGTTGCTTTCACTGTTTCCGCACCATTGAACCTATTGTTAAGCTTTACTTAAAGAAAATCCTTTTCCTTGTTTACTAGTGAAATGAATAGAAACTTTTGTTGTACATTTTAGAAGAGTTCGATGACATGAAATCAATGATTTTAATAATTACATAATAATATTTTACGGATTATATCACATTTGATAGGCAGTTAGTCAGGACAATAATCATAAAAACTATGGTGTTCGAAACTTTAGAAAATTAAAAATCAAATACAAACGTGACAAAAGCCGTAAAAATAGTTTTAGAGAATCATCAGATATTATTAGATGACCTTTATGGTGATGAGTTGATTTTTTTTTTATTTACAATAACTACATTTTGCAGTAAAGAACGGAGCTTTGGCGCGAATATGGAAATGTCATGTCACGCTCTTGTATTATATTCATTTCTTTAGTGTTTTGTAGTGTTATATTGAATAATTTTGCTGGTATTTTATGGAATATGATACAGTTAAAGTGCTGAAGTGTAGTGAATATGGTATAATAGTGGTTTTCGTGTATTTTCGTGTTCACCCAAAATTCCCAACAAAACTATGAATTTGGTTATCAGCGCCAAATTGATAGTAACGACTTGACTTACTGACGGACAGTGACTATCAAGGACTAATTACAATTTGAAGAAGTGGTAAACAATAATATGGAAGACAAGGCACGAAGTGTCTAAACTATGAAGACTTGGCTTAAAGGTCTAAGTAACCAAGCCATAAACTCCAAAAAAAAAAAAAAGCAGTAAAGAACTAATGTTTGTATTGAGAGAGACTTTACAAACACACAATTAAGGGACACGAATTACATCCACACTTAGAACAACGGTACCTAGATCGGTACCACAATCATTACACATTTGTGCTGTCAATATCAAATGTCACCACCATCTACGAATTTAAAAAAATCAGTAATATTGGAACGGATTCCCAATGGGTGTGGCTTCGAATCCCATATGTGACAATCATTTTTTGCTCGTAAATAAGTTTTAAATATAAAAAAAATTAGCGTTTATTGCTGTTAAAACTTACAAAATGTTGATTTTTACTAATTAATATAAATCTATCTTATCTTGCTTATATTTAAGTTTGTGTATCGGCGTTCGGTTCAATAACAGCGTGTCTTTCGACATAGGCCTCCTCTAAAGATTTCCATTTCTCCCTGTTTTTTGCTACTCGGATCCATTCTGGGCCAGCCACTTTTTTGATGTCATCCTCCCATCTCTTAGTTTGTCGCCTTTTACGTTGTTAGTTGTCTTTTACGATAGGCATGACAAAGTAAATTATCACATTTGTGGATATGATAACACATTATAACACTTGTCGTTATACATACGGGTAAATCAAACTTAAATGGGAATAATAAAAATACTAGAAGGATATTTGCCATTTCATAAATAGATGTCATCATCATCATCCTCACAGCCCATAATGTCCCACTGTTGATCTTGGGCCTCCTCCGTAATGGGAGGGAAATTAACCTACTATACCGCGCTGGTCAGACGTGTTGGTTTTGTTTCGAGTTTTCCTTCTCTCGCATAGATGTTATATGCGTTTTATATCCCTTAGTCGTCACGCACGATCACCCACGGGTAAGATATGGGGTGGTGAATAGTATTCTTACTCCATCACCACACGGAGGAATTAATAAATAAATAGATGTATGATAGCATAAATATTTTAATAATATTTTGTTCACTATTAAAATTTACCGACAATTTCTACACTGCTAGCTTTTAAACCTACACAAATTTTGCAATGTTAGTATAAGGTTTCAATATTTACACTCTGTAATATCGTTGCTGAACGTTAATTACTCCTTGACGTTATCTGTTAACTACCAGCTACCTGTACTTATACGTGAACTAAACCGTTTATTAGTTGGTTTCGGTATGAACACGGTTATAGATCTAGAGATAAGAAATTATTAAATAACAGTATTTTATTACTAATATATTATAAAATAACCTATATCTATATTATTAGTAAAATATAGATAGATCTCTGATGTTTACGCAAGTATTAAACATTTGAAAACCGTCCATGTGGTGACGGAGTAAGAATACAATTCACCACTCCCTATCTTACCTGTGGGTGATCGTACGAGACGACTAAGGTATATAAAGCGCATATAACATCTATGTCAGAGAAGGAAAGCTGGAAACAAAACCTTATACCAACACGTCTGACCAGCGTGATATACGAGTAGTAGATCAATTACTCTTCCATTGTGGAGGAGGCTCGAGCTCAACAGTGAGACATATATGAGCTGTGATGATGATGATAATGAAACATTTGAAATTAAAAAAAAAAAATTGGGTTTCTATCACGTTTTTATTTGATTTTTAATTTTCCGCGGTAAAAGTTTCGTAACGTCGAAAAATTAAAAATCAAATACAAACGTGATAGAATCCGCAAAAATAGTTTAATTTCAAATATATGATAGATCAAATAATCATATCTTATTTAATTAATTTATAAGAAGGTACAAATTACCGATTGAGTTTATATGCTGATATATATTTGACAGTCTATAAACGTCTTGGGATACTTGATGGATTATGGATACAGCATATTTTCTTCCATCTTCTCATCTTAAAAGAGAATTAAAAAAAATACATAAGCAGATCACATCACTAGAAGAGAAAGAAAGTGTAGTTTAGTATGTCAAATTCCCTCCCATTAGAGATAAGGAACTAAGATCAAACACTGGATTTTATGATAAATTGAAAAAAATCTAAGAAGAGGAATTTAACTAACAGTGTTTAGAAATAACTAAAGTAAAGATTACTTTTTAAATTAAACACGAATAGCTTTCACAAACAAGTAAAAATAAATAACTTATCACAAATATAAGATACTTTTTATCAGACTCTTTTACAATTTTTAACTATTATACAAACATTTATTTTATTACGCAAAAACAAAATTAAAATAGCTAGCTATATAAATAGCGTTTTTTTTTGTGAAATCACATCGAGTTATAAAGAAAACAATTAGCCAGTATTAATCTAGACTGAGAATCGTGCAATAAACTATTACGACATTATTTTTTTAACAATTAAATAAACCGCTACAATAAATTAAAAACAATTCGTAATAGTAAAAAAGTAGTTTATTTTAAAATAGAAATACACAAGTAATCAATACTAAAACTAGTAGTTTAGTAGTTTATTGAACATTTTCTAAATTTGAATTAATTGTGAATTTATGGTCTTTAATTTTGTTAACGAACTATCACCCTACATGCCTTATTAAACTTTTTATGTATTTACTTATTAAACGTTGTTTCTTGGACATAAAAAGCGGTTAGATATTACCAAATCACTGTTATACTATAGTCGTTATACAGCTACATATATGTAGTGTGCTCGTACAGCACATACGAGGCATTTACGTTGAAAGTCTAAATTATTTTTTAAACTTTCAGATGAGAGGAATTATCTGTCACAAATAAATATATTTTTCTTTAGTTTTCGTATAGTAACGTGGTAAATTTATTGACTATGATAATATGAAACCCATTGCAAAGATAAAATATTTCGTCATCATCATCATTAAGCCCTTTGTCATCCACTGCTGGACGTAGGCCTCCCTTATATATCGCCACAAAGTGCGGTCTTGTGCCACCCGCATCCAATGACTCCTAGCAATCTTCACCAGGTCGTCAGTCCACCTGGTGTGGGCGACCACCACTGCGACGTCCAATACGTGGTCGCCACTCGAGAACCTTTCTTCCCCAACGGTTATTGGTTCGTCGAGCGATGTGGCATGCCCATTGCCACTTCAGCGTGCTAATTCACCGTGCATAATAAAGTATTTGCTTAAACAAAATAACAAACAACAAAATAACAATAGATACGTAAGTAATTCACGTTAAGCTCCTTGATTTGCTAAACATGTATAAGAATAAATCGAAGGAATTCAGTGTATAGATAATTGTGTTCACAAAAACGATTAGATGAATAACCAAGTCGAATCGTAAATGACATAATCAAACATAATCTTACTAAGACTTAAATATCTCAATGATATTACAAGAATAGATTTTATTAGATCGTTTTTACCAACAAGATTACCATTACTCCAATATTGATATATCGACTTAACAATATGATAAATGTTTTTATTTTTATTAATTATTTTAGGCCATTATTATTTATTTCCAAACATATGGGCGTCGAATTTCTTGTGTAATTACTGTCGATAACATATCATGGTTTATCTAATAACCTCTCTGGAATTCAAAAATAACACTAATAAACACACATAATACTAATAAACACTAATAAACTATATTCTAGAATCAAATCAAAATTCATGACTCTATTAGATATAGGGTCTTCCATGTAATATTTAGGGCTTCAACCTTAGACTTCTGCGTGGCCATATAGAAAGTCTCTTCAGTGAGTACTCGCTAAGATTTCAATCTCGAAGGCACAATTTAATTTTTTTTTCGTATATATAAACTAAATAATATAATATTATATTATAAATATTTTTTGGACTTAGTATTTATATTAATATCAAAAGTTTGTGTATCCTAATGCGGACGCATTAGGATACATAAACTTATACCATTAATACTAGCATAGTCGAAACGAAACACTCATTCCAAATCTGTTATTAACTACTCCTAATTTTTTAAAAGAAAAGTTATAAGCCTTAAAGAGTTTTTATCATTTGTATTAGCATGAAAATTGCATGCCAATAAAAATAAAAATACATCTTTTTCGCAAATAAAAGTCCCACAGCCTTAGCTTAAATTAAACAAAGAATTGGTTAACCTGAATTAGAGAAACTACTGAGACAGAAAATCTGAGGTGAAAATTTTGGCAACAAATATCGTGATCATTAAGTTCATGACTAAATCAATTTCACATCGAAGTAATTTCGAAATGATTTCAAAAATAACACTCTAAAATGTATTTTGATAAAAGAGCATTAATACCGAAAATACAATTCTACCACCGCTTAGTGTGTTGGAATCAACAAATTAAAAAAATATGTAACAGAATAAAAGTACAAAGTACCACATCATCTAATTTCACGGATGTCGTCAAACTAAAATAAAGAAACAAGTAATTTGAGTAAGTTTCGAAAGGAAGGCGTAAATTTGGAAGGCAATGTCACAAAAAGAGATTTAGCGATCATCGAATTTTTATTGACAATATTAATAAGTATGTATAAGTTTCTTTTTTTACACATCTTTTACTAATAAATAAATCATTGACACGGATATTAATTAGTGAAATTCAAATAATGCGATATGAATATATCTCTCTGACTCACGCAGCATAATTTTCTTTCCGTTATAGATTAGGCTCGAGCCAGTAATAGTAGCATTATAAATACATATATGAAACGAAGAAAAAAATATATAAAATAATCGAAATGCCTTAAAAAATGCAGTAGTAAGGCCACACTTATTAAACAATTGTATTTTCGGCAATACTCACGCGTTAGAGTAAGTATTGCCGAGTCTAGTAAGTATTGCCGAGTCTAGTTGTCTAACGCGTGAATATTGCCGAAAATACAATTTTATTGTTTAATATATGTCAAACTCACGATAATTTTAATACTAAAATAGGGCCACACTAATGACAGTTTTCTGTCTACAACCGCGAGCTGATCCGTGGTCCACACTCTCACAGAAAATCGACGTCTGAATAGTGACAATATGCTGTTGTGCTTCATTCGTTGAGCGAGAGTGCCGGAAGCCCAATTTTCTTGGTGTACCCCTGATATTATAAAAGTCTAAGAGCGGTAGCAACACCATCAGGTGTACTGATTGCTCTTTTGCCATCAAAGGCCATATAATTAAAAGTATATAAAAGTCAGATCAGACTTACAAGTCAAAATTAATCTTTTATTAATTAGGTGATAATAAATTTGTTGCAACAATTTCAACTTGACTTGTTACTATTAGATTAGATGCTTAATTACAGTTTCAAACAGTATAAATAATCTACTAACCAAACTATGTATTTTCCGCAAGGAAACCTATATACATAAATTTAAAAGTTAGTTAATACAAAGTTAGGTGCAAACCTAGGTACCTACATGCTATTAGCAGGTCTATATGATATGAAGTAATATTTTCTTGGCAATAAGCCTATGAACGATCTCTATTCAACTTACAGCTCAAACGCTATTTATAATCTTATAAATAGCTGTCATACATTCGAGATGAATTTTTTTTACAATCTATAATAGATCTTCGCCATATAGCACCAAAATAAGATTACGGCTATCGTTATCATCAAATAATGGGTGGCTATTACTTGAAATCGTAAAAATCGGGTCAATTTCTTCCTCATTATGGAGGGGGCTCGAACAACAACAACAGTGGGATATAATATATGAACTAAAGTGATGATGGGATAATGATAATAACTCTACGCTATTATTATTATTAAAATTAAAACTATTACTGGTGTCAGAGATTTAGTATTAAGCAATGTATAATCACAGAAATATAAAATCTTAATCTACACGTAAACTCGAATTTATTTTAGCAAATTATTACTCAGTAATAGAAATTTAAGACAAATCCCATACTAAGAAATAAAATCTTTGCCCGCGGTGAAACCGTTCGTACCAACGACAATTTGCACGTGAGTTCGGTTCTTAGACTACTCCGCTATATGTGCATTTATAAAAAAAACCGTTCAAAATTAAATTATATTTTGTGTTGCATTGACTGATACAGTAAATAATAATCCTTATAGAGATCATAGTTTAATAACCATCAACGAAACCAATCGACAATCAATGTTAGATTTACCAATAAGGAAATAAAAGTATAGTCACCTCAAGGTCCCTAAACATGCCTATAAAAAAAACAACCAAGTTTGCATCGAACACGTATTGTTAAGTTCCGCAAGTAGAACTAAATTGGACAGTTTTTTGCATATTAAGCGTGCAATCTTTTATAGAACTTTTACGAAATCTCTATACACAGTCAATAATCGTAGCTTGTAAACATGTTTTATTACAAAATAATAAATTTTCTTATTGAGTAAACTCTCGGCTCTTTAATAATATAGCAATACAAATAGTGGATAAGTAATTACAATAATGTGGCAATTGATACTATCTGACTACGTAATATCCAATTAATGTCTCTTGAAAAGTGTAACAGGGAAGTAAAAGCCCTTCGATTTAAGGACGTAATACCGGAGTCCCTGGTCTGAGTTACGAAAACGCTACCGCGACAAGGGTACCTACCAATTAAATGGTATCTAGTGAATTTGCATTAAATGCACCTGTTGGCTTAACTAATAAACTCAAAAGTGTTACACTTTATCCAAATACAGTCAGCGTCTTAAGAAAATAGTTTAGATTCCTGATAACTGTTTATGTGTTACTTTTCTAATAGTTTAGCAATGATTGCAATGCATACAACTATTAAGATAATGTTCGTTGTGTAATCGCTATTTATGAATCATGATTGTTTCATATTATTAGCTTTTGTTCAAAGATTTAATTGTATGATAACTTTAGGTATTTAAGTGAGTTGGTAAGGAGTGGGTAGTGAAACACTATCGTGTGGGATTACACGCACTTCTAAAACTATCAATCTTGGTTAAATAAATTGATCATTTTTCGATGATCATTCCAAATGACTTTGCATGATTTGTTTTAAACTTTACGAATGATTTGACGATATTTAAAAAGCATGTCTTGTATACTTAAAAAAATAATTGACCTGTATCTCGACCTTGAAACCGAATGACTTAACGGAAAAAGTTAAATCAATAGTTAAGAAATAAGATATCTCGATTTCTACTATTGTATTCATGAACAAATAATGTGTTGTTAATACAATATTATGTTAATTTGTTTTTACTGCAATAGTAAAAAAAAACTATTATTCTATTGAACTTCGAAATAGACCGAAACGACCTCAACAATAACCTTGTACTAAACTTTCAGGTCAAATATTGAGATGACTTTAAGTCGATTTGAAAAAAAATACGTATACAATATTGTCATATCATTAAATAAAAATTCCGTATAGCCATGATATTTCTCTGTATCTTTCATAAATGATTTTTCTGAGGCTGGTTTGATATTTGCGTCCTTTAATCTTTAGTCTTGCATTATATGTTTGTGAGATCACCCGTGATACAAAGATTTTTTCATTAGTGCGGTGTGTTATATTAAAAAAAAAATGTACAGCCCAAGATTCTAGAGGTCAAGGATACATACATATATGAAAAAGTAAAGAGTAGGAATATACTGAAACTACCCCTCAGAAGAATATATCAAATGAATAATCTTATAGGAAACATGAAGTTCGCTGAGAAATCACTAAGATTGAATAGGAATACTCTCCTGGAAAACTTGAGCACCAACTGTGATCACTTAACTGCCTAATTAACTTGATGATGCCCTTAACTCTCTTAGGGAGGACTACATCCACGTTAGGTTAATGATTAAGGCTAATCGGATGGCATCATCATCTTCTTGTCCTTATTTCGATTTATATGATAGCCTGTGTAGCATTTTTCTTCTTCCGAATTAGTTTTCCTTAAAAACTCGATAGAGGATAACGTTGAGACATTTTTATTAATGAAACTATTTTCTATTTCAGAAGCCATAAGTGATGCCGAAGATCAATCAACATCTGCATCATGGTGGCAATCGGGTACAGCTACTCCATACCGTGAGAGCTCCAGCAGTGCGTTCTCCTCATCCCACGGCCTCCGGCAGACTCACCCTGTGAATAGCGACCCTTTCTCTTCTTTTGGAGGCATTGGCAGTACAGCAGGACCGTCTTCTAATCCATTCGCATCAAGTGGTGTTGGACCATTGAGCAGTGGAGTTAGAAACAATCCTCTGCCAGTATTAGCCAGAAGTGCAAACGGAAAAGTATCTCTGAAACATCTGGACTACACCAGTAGCGCTACAGCTGAATTAAGAAGGAACCCGGCTTTGTCAGCACCTGATGAATGTGCTCGTGCTTGCAGAGAAAATGAACCGCCAAGAATTTGCTACTATCATTTCACTTTGGAATTGTACACAGTTTTGGGAGCGTAAGTATATTTTATATTAGTCAAAAACTACTAGGACGTGGTGGTATCTTTCGTGTAGTTACGGAGTGAGAATACAATTTACCATCCTCTATTGCCCCTGGTTGGCGTAAAAGATTGATCGCAACGGCCTAGCAACATTGTTGTTTATTGTCGGGGCGTCGACGGAGATGGTAGCTGAAAGACTCCTTTCCTATATATATAAGGACTCCCTTATTAGTAATCAGTCAAATGGCGATAGGAATGGAATAAGTTATGGAACCAAGCGCCGCTCATCTAACGCCTCGAATAGTCTGGGCGGGATACGTCTAGACCATAGCTAAGAAAAATAACAAAAAAAGTGTCATCATCACAGCAAAAAAGATAAAATAAAAGCAAACCCTTTTATCAATTCAAAAGGCTGAACAGAGGTTTAGTGAGGTATTATATACTTCGCTAAACCTCCTATTTTAGAGGCCAAATTCCCTCCCATTTGAGAGGAGATGCTTTCCTAATAGTGTAATCTATACAATCAAAAAAGAATAAGACATATTTTATTGATACCTACTTAAACACTTGGTGCATAGAATATTTTAATAGATTATCCAAGTAGCCATTGCTCGTCAATGAAGCGTACTTCCTCTTAAATTTGAACGACTCACCGTATTTGTTAAACGGATATAAACTAATTTGATACCAAGTTTTTCGACCGATCAAGTACTTGATTCATTAGAATAACGAGTCGAATCAACAACACTTCGACTGTTTTCTACATCTTCTCCCTAATTTTAAGAAATATTCTTGGCATGTCGCTTAATTAATTCTAAGTGTAGCTATAGTAAGCTCTAATTTGAGGGGTTAAAAACTATGTAGAAAAATTTACATGTGCTAAGCTTTCTTGCTGTCATCTTTATGGGTATTAGTGAGAATATAAATAAATTCTGAAACACCAAAATACTAACAATCAATTTATTTATCATGCCGAGTGTAATCACTTGGCATGATAAATCTCGAGTGATTACAATCGATAAGGATTTGATCTCACGTAGGATAGTTCTTTGTGCAATTCACAAATGATCGTCAATAAAGTTTGTAAAGTCACTCCGAGTATGGTCTTCTTTAGTAAATGGGTAAACATATCTTTGTCCATTCATAATATTGTCTATTCATATGTGTGATATACTTATACTTGGGTTAAATTCAGTTATATTTTTTTACATACATACATACATATCATCACGCCATATCCCTTGCAGGGTAGGCAGAGAGAACAGAGTGCCAGAGAACTCTATCCTTGCATACTATCACTCGCTTCCTCAACATTCATAATTCTCTTCATACACGCTCGCCGGTTTCGGAGACTCTGGACTCTTAAATTTTACTTCTCCTAAATTTTTAAAATATAATAAAAAATATCCAATTATTTTGACATAGAGTTAATGAATCTATCGGTATACCCATATAAACCTTCGCACTTTAAATATGATCATTCAAAAATAAATTATACTCGTATAATTACTCTATGCCATATCTTCAGATAAATCGATGAAGATGCGCAGCTACCATGTAATATCGAACCTCCAAACCTGAGTCAGCGACCGACTTTTCTATTTCACACATTTTACGCTTTGTTTCACGCAGAAAATTAGCTGTTTCGTTTTCAATGCCGTACTCGGTAAACGCCAATTGATCCAAATACCTTCGTTGTATTTATTTGATAGTTGACGACAGCGTTATGCAAACTAATTATTTCGTTATATTCAGCGTATGGAAAAATGTTATGTAGCGTACGAATTATGATATGTGTCATTTTCATATTATATAATATGATATAATTATTACAGGGCTTGTCAAGTGTGTACACCAAATGCAACAAATGTTGTGTGGTCGCATTGCCAATGTGTGTTGGCTGATGGTGTCGAGCGAGGAATTCTTACTGCAAATAGAATGTTGCCCGGTCCTTCTATACAAGTCTGTGAAAACGATAAGGTCGTTATTGATGTAGAGAATCATATGGAAGGTATGGAGGTGACTATCCATTGGCACGGAATTTGGCAGAGAGGCACTCAGTACTATGATGGCGTACCATTCGTAACACAATGCCCAATTCAGCAAGGCAATACCTTCAGGTAAATTATTGATTTATTTTAAACTTGAGCAAATGATTTAACTACAATTCGCATTTTTCATAATTATTTTCTCATTAATTTCAGATATCAATGGCAAGGAAACGCTGGTACCCATTTCTGGCACGCTCATACTGGACTTCAGAAGCTTGATGGTTTATACGGCAGTATCGTTGTACGTCAACCACCTTCCAAAGATCCCAACAGTCACCTTTACGATTATGACCTGACCACTCATGTAATGTTACTCAGTGACTGGCTGCATGAAGATGCAGCTGAAAGATACCCCGGTCGTCTAGCTGTTAACACTGGACAAGATCCTGAAAATGTTCTTATCAACGGAAAAGGTCAATTCAGAGATCCCAACACTGGATTTATGACAAATACACCATTAGAAGTATTCACAATTACACCTGGTAGAAGATACAGATTTAGAATGATCAACGCTTTTGCTTCTGTATGCCCTGCACAGGTCACATTTGAAGGTCACAATCTAACTGTCATTGCGACTGACGGCGAACCAGTACATCCGGTGCAAGTGAATACCATCATCTCATTCTCAGGTAAGCAATAGGAATCTTTAAAATGGATCATCATTATTTCAACCTATTGCCGTCCACTGTTGAACGTAGGCCTCCCTCATGTTACGCCACAGAGTGCGATCCTGTGCCGCCTGTATCCAACGACGCCCAGCAACCTTCACTAGGTCGTCTAATCGTCGTCCCCGTGTGGCGACGGGATAGAATACATGTGTCGCCACCCCTTGCTTGCCCGTGGGAGTCGAAAAATCGACTAAGGTTTCACCAGGAGAGTGGGCAGCAGCTCTCTCCTGGGAAACGTATAACACCACACTGCAATCGCCAACCCACCTGCCAAGCGTGGCGATTACGACTCTAACCCCTTATGAGTAAAACGGATACTTGATTATTAAATATCTATTAATGTAATTATATTGAACATAACACGTTCGGGTAATGAAAATTTACTGCATGATTCCTTTTGCTTTACTGTAACAGTATCGTGATAATTGGTTATTTTTTTTTTTTTTTTGCTAAGGCACGCCTATGTTTTGTAATAGTAGCTCCAATTATGAAGTGCGGTCAGTCGACCAAAAACATTGTATAACAGCATATGTACTTCCTCTTTACAACATTAAACGAAATTATCTAGATCCTAGTGATTCTCTATAAGCAAATTACTGTTATTATAGGTGAACGATACGACTTTGTAATCGAAGCGAACAATGTTCCTGGAGCCTATTGGATCCAGGTCCGTGGTCTGGGAGAGTGCGGTATCAAGAGAGCACAGCAATTAGGTATCCTTAGATACGCAAGAGGACCTTATCAACCTTCTTCTCAAGCACCTACTTATGATGTCGGCATCCCTCAAGGAGTGGTGAGTAGTGTACATTAGATGTATAATACAACGACTGTAAAATATATATATCACTAGTAGATTATTATTAGAGAAGTGAATTATTTCTTTTATATGTACATACTATAAAAAAAAGACTGTAAGTCAGTAGAAGTAGAACTTACAGATGAGTGCTTTATTTTTAGATGCAATGAGGTAAATATTTCTTCGGGCTATAAGTATACACTTTAAATGGCTCATAGTGCGTGTCACAAGACTACTCACCTCAATTATCAAACGGCGGATATTGCATACTGAATTCTTGGTGCCGACACGACAGCCCCTATTAAACATTATTAAACTGATGTTTTTATAGCTAACTAGTTGCTTAAACTTAAATACTAGAGTTGAGCAGATAAGAAACAAATTTCACAGCGTTGAATAAATTAAAAACATAACTATAATAGAGTTACACCATGTACAGACACGAAAGATAATATATACCGGTAGATTAATCGGTTTTGTAAATATATCAATATATTGTTTTATAATTATAATTTTTGAAGTAGAATTTAAAATTAATTATAAAGTAAAGGTTAGTCTTATGGTGCATGTAAGCACTCAAGATTTATTAATTATATTATAGGAAAGAATGAATATTTTTAAGTAGTTTTTAGTAGTAGTAGAAATTTTAGCAATTTATAATGTATATTTGCACGTATTATTAGTAATTGCACGAACCTTTCTCCCCACTAACTCTCCAGGTGATGAATCCATTGGATGCGAGGTGTAATATATCAAGGAACGATGCTATTTGCGTCAGCCAGCTCAAGAATGCGAAGCATATTGATCCCGCCATTCTCCAGGAACGGCCTGATGTTAAAATCTTCTTGCCTTTCCGTTTCTTCGTTTATAGGCCTGAGATGCTATTCCAGCCAAACACTTACAATAGATATTTAGGTAAGTTTTATTCACAAACAAATTACTGTAAACAATAAGAAACTAAAATTATCAATACTAATAAAACACTAAACTCCACAGTTGCTCCTCAAGGAGATCACGTAATCAGTTTGATTGATGAAATTTCATACATGGCTCCACCTGCACCACTGATCAGTCAATATGATGACATAAACCCTGAACAGTTCTGTAACGGTGATAACAGACCAGCAAATTGTGGACAAAACTGCATGTGTACTCACAAAGTTGATATACCTCTTAACGCGATTGTAGAAGTTGTGCTAGTTGATGAAGGTACGTACATAAAACTTTATATACATATTAAAGTTAATTTTATTCAATTAAATAATACATTTACATAAAAAGATTCCAATAAACTTATAACACTTACCAAATCAATTCTCAATAATGATAACGATAGGAAAATAATAACAAATGTAACGACATTTCTGAAATTAAGCGCTAACGTTTAGAAAATAACGATAATAGCTCGTTTAAAAATAAAAGCTAATTATACAGATAAATATTTTATAATCCCAATTGTCATATCTAGTATATTAAATATTTATTAATTGGGATTACCTAATTCTATCACATGTTAACGATACTGTAACCCCTAACAACAAAAATCCACAATGATTCATATTAGACTCGACAGTATAACAACTGTTGTTATTACTAAATATGTTTTTACAACTTGCTTATTTAACGATCGTTATCAATATAGAGACTACCTGTACAATCATTACATCATTACCTACATTGATTTATTTCTACAGTAATTACCCCAGATCTAAAAACAATAGCAGAAAGTTGTATATAAAATGCAAATACTTCAACTTACTTTCCATTTTGCAGTTCAAATCGCAAACTTGTCTCATCCGTTCCACTTGCACGGCTACTCTTACAATGTAATCGGTATTGGCCGTTCGCCTGACCAGAACGTTAAGAAGATCAACTTGAAGCACGCTCTCGACCTCGATAGGAGAGGTTTGCTTGAGCGGCACCTGAAACAAGGAGACCTTCCACCAGCGAAGGATACCATCGCTGTCCCCAACAATGGTTACGTCATCATCCGTTTTAGAGCCAACAACCCTGGTTTCTGGCTGTTCCACTGTCACTTCTTATTCCACATCGTTATTGGTATGAATCTTGTTTTGCAAGTGGGCACACAAGCCGATTTACCACCTATTCCTCCCAATTTCCCCACATGCGGCGACCATCTCCCTCCCATAACTCTCAACTAAGTTGGTTCCTAGTTAATTGCCCAGTTTTCTATGTGCAAAATTTGATCTATATGTACAGTTGATTTATATGTTAACTAAGTGTAAATTTATGTTTGTTTTGTGTGATGTGTCGTCGGTAGATTCGAAGTGCTCGATTCTGCCGTATGTGTTTATTTCTGTACAAGAATGATTCCATGGGAGTTTATGATGGTTTGTGATTATTTAACGAAGATGCACTGTTTCTACAAGTTAAATTCATTTTTTTATTATTATTATTTTTATGCCATATACGGTGATACATTTTTAATTACTTTTTTAATTATTAATATCGCCTAATATATGTACTTTGAGGCTCTTGAACCAACACTTTTTTAATTTCGCGTATAGTTTTAACGAGACTTGTTCGTATTGTAACTAACAACTTGCCATTATAATTTTATTTTCACCAATGATATTTATTACGTGTATATATTTAAAATTTACGTGGTAGATATATTTGTTTAGAATTTTAAGACCAATTCAATCCAATATTGCATGTTACACTAACAATATTACTGTAAATAATGTAATTACATATTTACGGTTCTTCATGTAAATACACATTAGTTGACATCTCTGTAACACATTCTGTACAACTAAGACTGTATATATTGTAACGTAGAATATAGATGTATACAGTTAATTACAATTTTGTGGTTACCATTTTATTTAATAAATTATATAGTGTTACGTCTTTATGAAGTCAATGCGATTGTGCCAACGAAATTTTAACAAAATGGAATTTTCGGTAAGTCCTAGTCGACTCACGACTGTGAAGAACATAATAAAACAACGATTATATCTCGCAACGATATATGTACATGCATTTTGCTAACAAAAAAAAAGGCAAAAGTTACAATTTATCTATCTTAATTTTATAAAATACTATAAGAACGCATAATTTTATACCATTTAATAAAGTTTATGAAAAATATGTGTTTTGTTTTATTTATTTTTTTGTAGTTTTAGTTACCCAGTATTCTTATATGCAGAATTTATACATAATTGACACTAAGTATATACATATTATAGTTGTATATATTAACTGTATATAAGCACGTTAGATCTTATATAATTTAGATGGATTTGCATGTTACCCATTTGGAGTGAATCGAGTAATGAATAGACTTCACTTCGCACAGGTTGTATACACTTTGAATTATTTTGTATTTTAAATTTATAATGTATATAAATTATATTCTTATTTATTAAGTTCTGTATAGCTTATTAGTATCTACTTCTGAAATTGCTAAGCTAACGATCATTTTTCATTAATTTATTAATCCTCTCTGAAATCTAAAATCATTTTTACGTTTCTTTTTTTTTTTCATTTACTTTTCTAGAATCTTTATTCACAAGTTCTATGTCAAAAATTAATTTTCAAACGCACTTTGCTTTTATATTTAAAACAAAAAGGTGTTATGACTACTATTAATTTCATCTCCTAGATATTGAACCCCTTGGATGCTGTCTGTGATGTGAAGAGGAATGATGCTGTGTGCGTTAGTAATTTGAAGTCTGCCAAGCCAGTGGATAAAGATATTTTGCAGGAAAGGCCCGATATCAAGATCTTCCTGCCGTTCAGATTTCATATCTACAAACCTAAGGACTTATTCCAAGAAAATACTTACAAGAATTATTTAGGTAAATTAATTGTTACTTTGTAGTTTTAACCTATGATAAAATATTGACAAATAATAATATTTGACCATATTTTACCCTACTAATAAGAACGCCGAAAAATGCCGAACGCACGTCTGGTTAAGAAGATATACAATGCGAAAGTGGAAGGATGTAGGTACCGAGGGGGACCGAGACTAACCTACCTAGACCAGATCGGTCATGTACTGAAGGAAGGTGGAGTCAAGAGTCTCCGAAACCGGCGAGCGTGTATGAAGAGAATTATGAATGTTGAGGAAGCGAGTGAAGTATGCAGAGATAGAGTTCTCTGGCACTCTGTTCTCTCTGCCTACCCTGCAAGGGATATGGCGTGATGATATGTATGTATGTATGTACTAATAAGAATAGTGCTACTTTAGATGCTAAAACACTATAAAATTATAAAAACATTTTGATATGAACCCATTTCACCTTCTAAGCTTTCCTATAGCTGTCGTACAAACTCTTTAAGAAAATGAATCCTTTACTCGATGCATATCTATCGATGCACGCATATTATTTGATGTAGGTAAAGCTTTTGACGCGGTTTAGTCCTATCTACTATCAAAGTCAAGTTTTTAAATACAGATAGATTAAGTGAACCCTAAACGTCGATTAAAACATTCATAATCTAGTATTATATTGCTCTTTATTACTAGATAAAATGTTTTCAATATCTTCGAGTACAAACTATTTTACTAAAAAAGACAAAGATAGTTTTGATAAATTAAATGAAAAAAAGGATATTGGATTTTGTCACAAAATTTAACTACTTTTAATAAGTAACAATGTGGACACCTCTTTCAGCTGAGATGCTACTAGCCGGTTCCATTCAATGATCCGTAAGCAATAGTGAAGGTAAGCGAGCTTGCCACAATAAGTCTTATATTGTGGACCACTAGTGTTTGGAATTGTGTGACTCTGTGTTCGTAAGGGCACTATTTGATCCTTGCTGTCGCTGTGAAAGAAAAATCCATGAGCGTTAAAAACTTCGGCGACTTGAATGATCTGACACTAGATTATTTCATATGTTTATTTCATTATTTACAGCGTATATGCCATATTAGTAAGTTATGAGAGTCCTCCAGATCGTGAGAAATTGACCTAGAATAGTCAGATTAGATTAGTATTTAGTAATTATTTTTTCGAAAGTTTCTTTCCTTACGGTAACGTCTCATGCATTCTACGTGTTTGGACAATATAATATGACCACAAACCAATTAAAAAATAATAGAATGTGCTTTGGAGAACATCTTATTATTTAGCATAGCATTAGACAGCTCAGTTACATTTTTTAAAGCTATAGATAAATTTGCAAAGGGAAGACCGCCAATTTTATCACATTCGTTTTCTGTCCTCTTTCCGATAAAATGCATAGTCCCACTAATACAAAATAATTCCTTTTACGACAAATTATTTATTGCTCTGAATTGAATGTTATCTAATGTTGATATACGACAATGGATTAATAGATATACAACAAAGACATAATATTAAAATATAAAAAATAAATATAATAATGTAATATATTATTTAATATAATACGTTTGTACATACGAATAGGTTTATTTTAAATAAGTTTGCTTTCATCATCATCATCATCACAGCCCATAAATGTACCACTATTGGGCTCCTCCGTAATGGGAGGGAAATTAACCTACTATACCACGCTGGTCAGACGTGTTGGTATAGGGTTTTGTTCCGAGTTTTTCTTCTGTCGCATAGATGTTATATGCGTTTTATATCCCTTAGTCGTCTCGTCCGATCACCCACAGGTAAGATATGGGGTGGTGAATAGTATTCTTACTCCATCACCACACGGATATATAAGTTTGCTTTACGTGGCCATAACTAAAATTTTATGATCAATATTAAAATTTCTATATTTCGAATTACAGTCGCACCTGGCGGAGACCATGTTCTAAGTTTAGTGGACGAGATCTCTTACAGCGCACCGCCTGCCCCACCACTATCACAGATGGACGAATTGTCTCCAGAGCAGTTCTGCAATGGAGATAATAGGCCACCCAACTGTCCCGTTGACTGCCGTTGCACCCATATGATCGACGTTCCTCTCAACTCTATTGTTGAAATTGTTCTAGTTGATGAAGGTAAATATTATCACCTAACCCACACATCTAAAGTTGTAAAAGAGAAGGTCCACTTAGATTTGGCGGCAAATGAGCGAGCGGCACACCTGATGGTAAATGTCACTGCTGCCCATATACCTTTGCTATACTAAGCGTATAAGCTAGGCCACTGTCTAACATTAAAATTCCCAAACCCACCCCAGTTGGGCTGCCAGCTCTCTCGCTCACCAAACAAAGCGCAATAGCACATTGCCATTACTCAGACGTCGATCTTCTGCAAGAGTGTGGTACTACCCCGGATGGACCGGCCCGCGGCTGTAGACAGAGAACTGTCAACAGCGTGATCCTACCACTGTTATAACATTATTGAGACGATTTTCAGACAATAATTGTAGAATGATACAGTCATTATGTCTTAGCCAGTCACTACAAAAATTATAATTTGTTTTCTTGAAATTACAGTGCAGTCACCGAATTTGTCACATCCATTCCATTTGCATGGTACACCGTACAATGTAATTGGTATTGGCCGATCACCGGACAAGAATATAAAAAAGATTAACTTGAAGCATGCTTTGGACTTGGATAGAAAAGGACAACTGCACAGACAGTACGACCTCCCACCCTTTAAAGATACGCTAGCTGTACCAAATAATGGATATGTGGTACTTAGACTCAAAGCAGATAATCCAGGTAAAAAAATATTAAAAAGAATAACTATTACTCGTTTAATAAAATTAAAAAGACTATAGAAATCTCCCATTGCTTAAAGATCCAGGGTGGATTGAAGGCTATTTGCACGCCCATTTTGGAGAATCACCATGTCCAGTAGTGGATTGTAATGCCACCCTTAGAATTTTCTTAAAAGTTACTTTCAACTTTATTTATAAATTAAGTAAGAAAGAGATATATTTCTTTAACCATTTAAAGATTTTTTGTCTTAGCTTGACAAACATTATTCCAATCTTCCTATGGGAATATCATATTCTCCCTAATTTAAAACAAAAGCTTATAAACACTTAAGAATATTTTAATTATTTAATAGTGTAAAATATTTAAATCGAATCATTAAGACTTAAAATAATATAAACTTACAAATGATACTCTTTTTAGAATATGTATTTAAATAAATAGTAGTCTAGTTGAATTCGCTAATATGGCATAAGTACTTATTATAGTTATTTATTACGAAGTGTCCGTATGGTGATGGAGTAAGAATACATTTCATCACCCCCAAAACTAGCCCGTCGAAACCCACGTCGTAAAAGATTATTGATTGATAAAAGAGACAAGAGAAGGAAAATTTGACAGCAAACCCACCAGTGTGGTACAGTAGATCAATTTACCCCCTATAGTGGTGGAGACTCGAGCCCAGCAGTGTAACGTATATGATCTGCAATGATTACTAATTATAATTCCATAGAAACATTCAATTTTTAAGAGACTTATTTTGAACATTATTCAAGTTTATAAACTAAATACAGTAACGTTGATATCAACAGTCAACTTTCACTCGGGACATATGTATACAATGAGATGATGCTATAATCGCCAAGCTTGGTAGGTAGGCTAGCTATCGCAGTTGGTGTTATAAGTTTAATAAGTGTGCTGCTACGTATTCTTCTATTGCTCCCTTAACATGCTTGTCCGGCTTCCACATGAAAGTAAATGATAGTGATGTAATATTTATGAGTTTATGACCACTACAGGAAAGGAAAGCCTTTTCTGTGAATAACATTAAAATCGATTAAGGGATATAAGAAGATAAGATCCCTGCAAAAGAAGAAAAATCCAATATAAAAACGTAATCCACCCAACATCTGCTCCACACTAAATTAATTGTGTGTAGTGACTAAATTAATTTTCCCTTATCTGAATGAGGCCCGTACCCAACAGTGGGAGAACTATAGGCAATGAAGAAGAAGAAAATTTATCATTTTTGTCTTGATATTTTATGTAAATATTATATTGTTTCCAGGGTATTGGTTATTCCATTGCCACTTCATCTATCACATAGTGATAGGTATGAATCTGATCCTGCACATCGGTACACAGAGTGATCTGCCACCTGTACCGCCGAACTTCCCGCGGTGTGGTAATCATTTACCTACAATCACACCACCGTTCTACCCTATACACTGATGACTGAGTAAACTAAACAGGATGAAATTGACGAAACAAGATGAAATCGTGTACTGCCATATTTCAATTATTGAAACACAGCGTGCGGATGAAATAGGAATTATTTCAAATGTTTGTTTATGTTTGTGTGTAAATAATGATAGCTTAAGTTGCTGTTCGAAACTAACCATCTTAATCACGTTAAAGACCAAAGTATTTAATCAGATCGCTATCTTCATATAATATAAGATTCGATTCGAATGTGTGATCGAAATGGTTATAGCCATCAAATATAAAATTAGTATATAGTTTAAGAATTAATTTGTTACTCGTTTTATAATTTTTGTACATAAATTTAGTTTAGAATTATTATAAGTTTTATGTAGGCAGATAAAAAGATCTTAAAGAAATATATTATTATACCAACTAAAAGGGTTAAGTGCAAATAAGGTTTACCGACTCGTAATATTATAGTATCGTTAAATAATTAGTTCCTCCCGATTGTTACACACTAAAATCTATTTCTAAGCATAAATAATTTCCACTTAATTTTCATATTATTCGATTCTCCAATAAGATATCGGGAGGAAATAGAATCATTAAAATAAATGTTTCATCTATAATATTTTACTCAAGTTTTATTCGATATCATAAAACTTGAGGCCGTAATTATTGTTACGGTATTCTATATACATTTTCTGCCACAGTATCTATTATATTATAAGTTATAGGTTCATCCATATGATTAGTTAGTTCATTAGATTAATTATTGACAACCCATGTGCACACTATACGACGGTCGTAATGTGCTTAGTGAGCTTTCACGTAAGATAAAAATTTATATTTTATTGAGATTATATACTTAGAAAATTTATAAGGAATTTACGAAAGATTTGATATATGACTAAGCTAATTTAGGTTTTTTTTATTACTTTGCTGTGTTAATTACCATAATAATATGCAAAAATATTGCAAAAGTGTAGATTGCATTCGTAAAACAATATGTATTTGGAATATTTCATCTCGCCGCTAGTAAGGCGATATTTTCCTTATAGATAACCAAAAATTCTGAATGTAGTTGATGACATTCAATAATATCCTATTCAATACCTAAGTTAATTCTAAGTAGTCTCGATTAGTTATTTTTCTAAAACTATAAATTTCTGATTTTTATCTTAAGTGTAAAGCGAACTCTCGCTAACAAAAAAGACGCAGGGTATTATTTTTTTTTTATAAAATATATACCTGTGTTTGGTATGCGACATGGAATGATTTCACTCATTTCAAACTTCTTTATATCATTACCTTTTTTTTAAATTATTATCATAATATTCTTCGAACACGATTTCTTGTATTTACAAAAGAGTCATTTTTTAGGTACTGAAAATAAATGTCCATAAAATAGTCTGCCTTTTATTTTAATTGACAATTAAATATTATTTATATCGATATAATTTAATAATTATTATATTATTAAATACACAAATGTATTCATATTAAATACATCCCATCTCAACCGATAAAATGAATCGATTTTATTTTCATATCTGACGTTGTATGGTAACTTCTTCTATTAAACGAAAGATATTTTTTTTGGAGCGTTAAAGTAAAAGCTATGAAATAATTATCTAAGTATACAAATGTATCTAAACTAATCAAAGAAATAACACACGATTTCGATTTCGTTATGATAACCGAAGCCAGTAGCTTCGGTTATCATAACGAAATCGTGGTTACATTTGTATTGTAGCTGCAAAATCCACATACATATGTATTATTCTGATTGAATATTATCTAAGAAATTTCTAATATACGTGATATAGTTACAGTATATTAAATGCCACATTAATATTGTTTCATGCAATGCCTGTTATGTATTTTGGGTGCTTGTAATAGATTCTTGTAGTATTTTCAAGGGTAATCGGTCATAAAAATCACCGATAGAACATGACCGCAAAGCTCACATTGGGGAAACCCCCTTCATTAAATTCTTGAAATTATTTAAAGTTTAACATAAAAAAAATACAAAAAGTTTTATATCTTCTGCACACATTTGTTATATTTATATAAAAATCAATTAATATGTTTTAGAATATCTATACGCTGATATGGATTAATGTTTGTATATATTTTATTTATGCATTAGCCTCTATCTATTAATTATTCGTCCATTTTAGTTACAATTTTTGCTGTTACGTCGCATGTATATCTTTTGATTTTTTGATAGGCTATGATTCGGTCATACCCCGCCTAAACCGGTTAGGTTAACGAAAAGGTGGCGTGTAAACTCTTATAAGTTTATTCTTCCCAAGCTATTTAGGCTGATTACCAGTTCCGAATATGGACTATCGAAGACAAAGTTCTTACCAAGGTCAAGGCTACCGAGGACTGTGGTCCTCGACCGCCTGCCCGAATGTTGCAAGTCCTGCGTCATTTTTGTGAAAAAATTCTAAACATAAAATGATGTACATATCTACTTCGTATTATAACTGCTTAAAACTTAACAAGATTTTTTTTTTATTTTTATAATATAAGGATAGTGGTTGCAGTTTCTTATTCAAGAATTTCCGTGTGAAACTGGGCCGAATAGCCACTCGGCCTGGCTTCGCACAAGGTCAGCTTCGGTGAACGACCATCTATAACTGTGGCCTCAGCTTAAGTGACATGAGCCACTGTGTGCCGCATATGTGTCCTGTCAATATTGTTCTGCCTGTCCCTCTCTGAAGCTATTTTTCGAGAGATCTTAGCCTCACAACAGGCGGCAATCATAACGGCCGAATGTTTATCGTTGCAGACAATCGTTCTGACGACAGTCTGCAGCGACAGGTCTACACCGATAATTGCAGCGCGTTCATGATACTGCTCCGTTCAAGCAGTACAGGATAGCGTCGTGCCCTCACTGTTTGCCGTAATGGCAGCATGGAGTGAATTTCCTTATAAATGTGTGCAGATATTAAAAAAATGCTGTTCAATATGCCATACACCAAATGAAATTTAAAGACTCCGTGCTATCATTCTATATATACGGAGCAACTCCAGCTCAAGCACTTCTATGGTCAAAAAGCAGGCCCAAAATACGCGATCTAGCTATGCTTTCTACGTAACTACGCTAGCTACCTCCGATGAAGTTGCTTATATGGACTTCGTGGCTGAACACCAAAGCTAGAAGAGGGCGATGTGCGTGATTCCCAGTCACAGGACGCAAATCCTGGAGGGTCGCAGAAATAACCAAACTATGATACTAGATCATAGGCGGCCCAAAAATGGCACATTAATGAAAATTCGCACCAGGTGTATAAAGGTCTAGTTACGATACTGCTCAGCACGTGTTGTTTTGAGGTCATGGTCGACTCCCCAGTCCAAATTTTGACAGACAATAGTTTAAAAACCGATTTGTGCCTCGGAAACACTAAGACTCCGAGTTAATATGCCTCTCTGAGGTGGTTCCAACACACCTTCAACACTAATCGTTCAAATTGGTCTTTTAGAGTGAATTAAATTTATCCAGTAGGTACACGGTTTACGGTTAGAGACTGCGGCAGATGTTCTTAAAGGTATAAAGTAAATAACATATTTCCATTCCATAGACCTCGATGCTGGGGCCACATATTGTGGAGTATTAACTAAGCGCTGCGCGGTGTGCTCCCTCGCGGTTTTGCCGTAACTTGTTACGCCAACGACGCGCTAATTACGGTGCGAGGGAAGATACACCGAAAAGAACCAAAAAGGTTGTTGTGATAAGATATATTTATAACTGCAATCAGAGTCAATCGTGGTCTCTGCTCCATGATCCATTGACTATACAGAACCAGTCTCTGTAGTCAATGGATCTTTAGACTTCATTAATGAGGTTTGTTATCAGATTGATACCTATATACGGGCAGTGCTAATTTCCAATTTGAGAAATGGACTAAATATAGATTTGATGTAGAGTTACTTTGATTGTCCTATACAAGGTGGGGTAGAGGTTCTGATGATCCGCAACGTCAATTTTACTACTAAATGATGATGATTTTCTGAGACGTGAGGAGATACCATCTGACCCTCTACCGCGGTGACTTTCTTGAGTGGAATGCAATTATGCAATTTGTATATAGAAAGCTAAATCTAACTGGCGAAGGCGCATAGGATTACAAAGGTCAGCCGAAATTGGCCAAAATGAGCTATGCGTAATCCTCAATACTGACTAAATGTAATTTGAGTATACAACGCATAGTTTTAGCCTGTATACGATTATTTGTTACTATAATATTGGCATAGATAGTGCGCTTATTCAATTAAAATTTCCCCTTAACATATCCATAAACTCTGTCGTATATTAAAATATATATATTTTTCTTAAAAAAATTATATAATTATATTTGAATTTTGATGAATATAAAAAAAGTATAAAAAATTTAGGGAACGCTCGTTATTTTTAACCGCCGAAGCGAAAAAAGGGGTGACCGTCTGTAGCATCGTAGTTCTTAAACGCTTTTACGTCTTTAACTTAATAGATCAAATATAAAGTATTTTTGTGTTTGAAAGCCGACGTAGTCGAGATGGTTTTTAGTTATAATTTGTGAAAATCTGTTCGCTTCAAGGTCATCGATACTTTTTCTGTACTTTACTTTAAAAAATACCTGTGAACTAACATTTTTAAACATCCATGTATGATACTGATGAGCATCCATTTGATTTGGTTCAGCTCGAAGGTAGGAGACGAAATTCTTCATTGTGTATTTGTAAGCCCATCAATCATGCAACCTTATTAGCAAACTCTCAGTTTCAGCACATTTGATTCGTCTTAACGAGTTCTGTTTTAAAAGAATTAAAATTTTACGTAACCCCCAAGCTATATCTATGTAGATATTACTTCTTTACTTGCTGTTCCCCAACGTGGCGAAGATGATCTTAAAAAATGTTAATAGATTCCAGTATAAAGGCGACGAGAAAATTTTATTTATTACTTTAAGAGTTCTTTTTTTGTCGGAGGCTTTTATATAATATTGTAGTGATCTTCAAACGTATTTACTTCCACCTGAACAGATTTCTTTAACAAAATTGAATTTAAATATTATTGGCATATCAAGTGCAGTTGTTGATTTACTAAATTGATTTAATTCATGTCTTGATTTTTACCTGAAACCCCCTTAATTTCAACTTTTAATTAAATAATTCACTTCAAGCCTCTTCATGTTTCACTATAAGCAGAAGTATTTATTTCACGGTTTTGTTGTAGAATACTGGCAAATACTGACATGGTGGTTAGTTCTTGCATAATACTAGCAAAATGTGATGTTCCAGATCTTTCATGATCGTCATGTGTAAGTACTTCTTGATAGTACCTACTACAAATCTATGTACATAAATATTTGACTGAAAATTTCATATCCATTTAGAGTAATCTGTTTTCTTATACATTTCACTCTGCAACTATTGTAAAAAAAGATAATATATGAACTATTGTGAAAAAAATAATATGTCATTTGGTTTGATAACGATAATAAATACGTATTCCAAATTTGAATATAAAAAGAGAGGAAATATTTATTAACTATTTGAATAATAAAAATATTTATTTGAATATAAAAAGAGAGGAAATATTTATATATTTATTAGATGAAGCCAGAACAGATGTAAGAGTAACAATAGGTAATGATGTACTAGAGCAAGTGGATGAATTTGTATATCTTGGATGTGGATTTAGCCGAGATGGACGGTACACCACTGATATAGAGCGAAGAGTGAATAGAGTGAACGGAGCGTTGGGGCAACTTCTCGGCCGCCACCACCTCAGCCAGAAGGCACGTGTAGCAATACATAACGCAGTGCTTGTCCCAACATTACTGTATGGAAGCGAGAGTTGGGTATGCAGAAAAGAGTATGAAAGTAAAATTAATGCGGTCGAAATGCGATCTCTTCGGAAAATCTGTGGAGTTAGGCTGACCGACCGCATTCGTAACGACGACGTAAGAGAGCGAGTAGGTATGAAAGAGAGTATTGGTGTAAAGATGCGAAAGGGAATGCTCAGATGGTTCGGACATGTGGAAAGAATGCCGAACGAACGTCTGGTTAACAAGATATACAATGCGAAAGTGGAAGGATGTAGGTACCGAGGGAGATCGAGACTAACCTACCTAGACCAGATCGGTCAGGTACTGAAGGAAGGTGGAGTCAAGAGTCTCCGAAACCGGCGAGCGTGCATGAAGAGAATTATGAATGTTGAAGAAGCGAGTGAAGTATGCAGAGATAGAGTTCTCTGGCACTCTGTTCTCTCTGCCTACCCTGCAAGGGATATGGCGTGATGATATGTATGTATGTATGTATATTTATTAACATGTGACATTATTTATGGCCGAAATTTCTTTATTCTTAACTTGTGAAATCATAAATGTTTAAAACGTTCTTATTTTCATAATTACACTATTATCTATAACCAAAAGATCGGCAAATTGTTATATTTATCTTTATTGCATTTTTATCTTGTGCTTCCCATCTGCAGAATGAAATCGATATATATTTACTTAATTGGAAATGAACAATTTTTACCTTTTACATTAATGTCGCCATAAATGTACCTTTCCATAGCACTTTCTGCATAAGTCGAATTAAATAAGCTTCAGCCATTTTCGCATAGTTGGAGTTCATATAAAAAGACATCATATTTTACAAAACTTTGCTTATCCTTTTGACTTATTATATTACTTACTTATTTATTTTGCTAAACTAAAATATTAACTTTGTCATGATTTAAAATATATATAAAAATTATAGCATAAGTGTATTATAATTTTGACATATTAAGAGATTTCAGAGTTTTTTTTTATAAAAATGGCATGCTATTATTAACTTCAACCCTGCTATGTATACTATCGACAATGCATTTTTATTTCCTATATTATTATTACAAAAGATACTTATTTGTAACTTCTTTAAAAAAATTCTCAGAGATACTTTAACTTAGGCAATACATAATACTTGTACATACATAAATATACGCATAATTTCTATTTTATTATATAATTTGGTTTCTCCTTTGTAAACTAAAATATTTTACGAAATATGCACAATATTCACTGCAGATTATAATGAACATTCGAGAACTTGGAACCTAAATCACATATTTTTTAACGAACTATAACCACTTTCAAATTTCACGCTAATTATAACCAGTTATAACGTATTAACAATGTTATTGTAACCAGTTATTATTTTTATATATAAATTAATACACTATATTATATCATTACTCTGTACATTTGTGAAATTACATTCTTAAAAGGCTCGTGTATTGGGACTCTGATAAACTTTAGTAGTATCTCTTATACATATAAACAGTATTGTTATTTACATATAGGTATTTTTATTGTATTATAATTATTAAATTTACATATGTAGGTATTATAAAATTATATAAATGTAATTTATCGTATATACATATTATAAGGTCTATTATAATACGAGTGTTTATATATTTTTGTATTTATTTGTATGCATCTTGATATTATACACGTATGTACGTTATATATATATATTTTATTGACATTACCCTTACACACTCTCAAAATTATTTTTACATTTTTTTTTTAAACAATACATCTATATGTTTAGTGTATGATATTAAGGAAGGCACTACAAGATTGCCACCTGTACTTTACAAGGAAAAACGTTTCTTTTCAGCTTATGCTAAGATTTTTCTAAATGCAGTTAGGCGATAAGTACTGGTTACCGCTAGCCCATTAGCATGGCATTGAGAGTACTTGTAGAGCGGATTTATGGCATCGCACGCCGTTCCATCTGTCATCCCGGACGGATCGAGCGGGGTTTGACCATACCAATTAGCCCGCTGCCAAAAAAAAAGGTTTAACTGAAAATTTTGCATGTTACATTATTTAAGCAAGCTGTAAGTAAATATATTTTGCTTATAATTTGTTTCTTCTAATGATTGCTGTGTGGTAACGGCGACGAATACTACCAACCCTTACTTCGCTCGTGGAGGTCGTAAAAGACGTCTAAGAGCCTCATGGACCTGGGCCAACTCCACCTGATGCCGTCAGGTCAACAATTACATTCCCAAGGAGGGCTGACATCAGGCAGGCGGCCGGTCATAAAACTATTGCCAGTAACTTTTGCAATATGTACGATGGAAACAGAGTACATATTGCGTTGACCCCAAGTAATTGGGATAAGAGCAGGAGAATGATGAATGATTTCTTCATTCAATCAGAAAATTTTTGAAAATTTGTGGACGACTGATGTGACGACAAGTTTTCCACGTGTTAATTCAAAATCATCACTGATGTCATATGACTCTTTGATTTTTTAGTAAAATTACAAATCGCGAGGTGGAAAATTTTATATATGTATGTTGCGCATATTTTGTATTAGTTCAGATAAATCAAATTCACCTTTTTACTAACGAGTAAAATGTTTTGGTTTTCTTTGCTGTGTGCTAGTTCAGATAGATCACTACTTTTTTAATGTCCAAAAACGATTTGGTTTCCTTTGCTGTGTGCAAAGAAGCATTATAATGGCAAACTAGAGTACCGTGTCTCGGTTATTTCTCTTAAAACTTATACATCTGGCCTTACATATGTCCCACTACTCACGGGCTCCAGCCTCCTTCATATTAGAAGGCAAATTGACCTACTATGTTACGCTAGTCAGATAAGTTGTTATAGGATTTTATATTGAGTTTTCTTTCTCTTAATTTTATTAAACACAGTGTATTTCTTATACACACGCAAATAAATAATGAAGTTCCACTCAGCATTGATACATCTTAGATTTTCAAGTGGCATCGTTAAAACTGGACCCGTAAAAGAAAAATCATTATAATCATAATTTCAAACTTCCCTTCACAAAAGGTTTGCGATAGGTATAGTGGTATGGCCACACTCTTGACAGTTTTCAGTCTATAGCCGCGGGCCAGACCAGCTAGGGTAGGTATCACTATGGTCTCACACAATATCAACGTCTGATCGGGAGAAATATGTTGTGGCGCTTCGTTTGGAAATCCGGAATCCCAAATCTCTGGGTGGGTTTTGATTGGTAGACAGCGGCCCAGCTATACCCCTGGTATTGCATAAGCGGCAGTGACACTTTCCACCAAGTGTGCTAAGTGTTCGTTTGCAACCATAAGCAATAAAAAAAACCATATCCACATAAATTGACATCACGACTCCCGGGACGATATCGTAAAGAGCATTTGAATATCTGTGGTCCATCATATTTAAATAATATTTTTGTGCACCAATAAACATAGGTCCATTTTTTTATTTTGACATTTCCTGTACAATCCAGCATATTTAAAAAATAAAGTTTCTTAACATATAATTCTTGTGTATTTTATTCATACCAATTTCCAAATGTTCTCGAACCTTAGTGAGACTTATCTCATAGATTTTATTCAATCAGCTGCATCGTGTCACCACGTTTTCGTCGATGTTCTATGAGGTCCTTCACGACTTACAGCGTGTAGTGAAACACGCACTCAACAATAGGTATTCAGCAAATTTATCCATCCGCCGTTGTACGATGATGAAGTAAAGTACACCCTCTTTAAAAATATTTTGCAGTTGAATAGCACAACCTTGTAAAGAAACAACGCTTTTAAAATTATAAAAAACTCGCTCTTTTCGTATTAACTCCATTTTTCCTACAAATAATATATGCCGATACATGAAATAAATATTGTCACCTGTTTTACCCGCCAATTTTTTTATAAACTACTCAAAAATTAAATCCTCAAAAAAAAATACATGATTCGAAATTTGAACAGTTACTGTATATTAAGAATATAAAACTTTCAGTATACCCCACCATTATAATGATAACCACAAATTAATTAATATAATAATTTTTGCACGAAATTCATGATACACTTTAAGGTAATTTGTACAAATTATTGTTTTTATTTCCTAATTCTGTGATAATACCAAACTTGTGTACGGGAAGTCAGTATTATGCGTAAATAACATCTACATTAATTACCTATTTTACTCATTATACAAAATGTAGCAGCAATATGACCGATTTTAATATTGTAATAACCCGTATGTATAATGAAATATTGCTCTTAGTCTAACATTTAACTTCTATGTAAAATATTTCTAATGATCGATCACATACGGTCGATGTACATAAAAATTTTACATACATACATACATATCATCACGCCATATCCCTTGCAGGGTAGGCAGAGAGAACAGAGTGCCAGAGAACTCTATCTCTGCATACTTCACTCGCTTCCTCAACATTCATAATTTTCTTCATACACGCTCGCCGGTTTCGGAGACTCTTGACTCCACCTTCCTTCAGTACCTGACCGATCTGGTCTAGGTAGGTTAGTCTCGGTCTCCCTCGGTACCTACATCCTTCCACTTTCGCATTGTATATCTTCTTAACCAGACGTTCGTTCGGCATTCTTTCCACATGTCCGAACCATCGGAGCATTCCCTTTTGCATGTTTACACCAGTACTCTCTTTCATACCTACTCGCTCTCTTACGTCGTCGTTACGAATGCGGTCGGTCAGCCTAACTCCACAGATTTTCCGAAGAGATCGTATTTCGACCGCATTAATTTTACTTTCATACTCTTTTCTGCATACCCAACTCTCGCTTCCATACAGTAATGTTGGGACAAGCACTGCGTTATGTATTGCTACACGTGCCTTCTGGCTGAGATGGTGGCTGCCGAGAAGTTGCCCCAACGCTCCGTTCACTCTATTTCCCGCATTCACTCTTCGCTCTATATCAGTGGTGTACCTTCCATCTCGGCTAAATCCACATCCAAGATATACAAATTCATCCACTTGCTCTAGTACATCATTACCTATTGTTACTCTTACATCTGTTCTGGCTTCATCTCTTTCAAAGACCTTTATTTTGGTTTTGCTCACATTCACGCGTAGACCCCTTTTCTTACAATCTTCTGTCATTGTGTGGACTAGGGTCTGCAGGTCAGTCGCTGACTGTGCCAGCAGGACTGCATCATCTGCATAAAGCAGAGCAGAGACCACTGAGTCACCCATCTGGACTCTCACATTCATATCATTCAACCTTTGGAGACATTTATTCAGATATATGATAAACAGCCTGGCTGATAGAACGCAGCCCTGCTTAACGCCGATATTGACGTCAAACCAAGGCGACATTCCATCATCCAGCCGCACACAGGCTCTACAGCCCATGTAACTGGATTGCACAGCCTGCAGCAGTTTACCGTTAATACCATACTCCGGTAAAATGTCCCAAAGTTCCTTTCGTACAACCGTGTCAAATGCTCTCTCCAGATCCACAAAACTGCAGAAAACCCTCTGACCTAAAGCCAGATGCTTCTCCACTATGTTGCGCAGAGAGAACACTTGATCCATGCATCCCCTTCCACCCCTGAAACCTCCTTGTGTCTCACACAGTAAACCATCGGACACCATCCTCATTCTCCTTTCAATAATTTTACCATACACTTTTGCTGCCAAACTGGTCAAGCTTATGGCTCTGTAATTTGCGCAGTCATAACGTGAACCCTTGTTTTTAAACAAAGGCACGATGACTGCGCTATTCTACTCCCCGGGAACCATTCCCGAGCTCCAACATAAATTGAGGAGCAACAGGAACGCCTCCCGGACACAGGAGCCACCAAGCTTGCTTCATCTCGGCAGACACCATATCAATGCCCGCTGCCTTACCATTTTTCAAACTTCTTATCGCCCATTCAACTTCATCCATACTGATGTCATCGGAGGACGCCGTCGCCGAATGTTGATCTACTAGAGCACATGCGACACCGGCGCCAACCGTAGCATCCGCATACATATCGCCAAAATATTCACTCCATCGGCTTAACACGTCTTGTGTTTGTGTAAGAATGTCTCCACCTTTAGACCTTATTTTATTCATTCTGAAGGCTGACCAACCACCCCGAGACTTCTTCACCTCCCTCCAAAAGAGTTTGGTGTTACTCTCGAAGTTTTTAGTCAGCCTATCTTCTGCACTCATACTTGCTCTATCACGTTTCTCTTTCACTAAGGCCTTGGTTTCATTCTTACATTGCCGATATATTTCTTTCTTCTGTTCAGTCATACTGTCATTCAGATTCAAAGAAGAGACATAGTCCAGCCACGCTTTCTTCTTTTGCTCTACGGAAGCTGCCACTTCCGCATCCCACCATGCATCACCATTTGTGTTTCTATGCTTCTTTGAACTTCCACATACTTCTTTCGCTGTGTCTACCATACTCTCTTTCAATACTCTCCAGCGTTCTTCAATGTCCGATTGCGGCTGGCTTGCCATCGTCAGCCGTTCTCGGACACCCTCTGCATACTTTTCTCTTACACACTCTTCTTGCAAAACTTTAAAAATTTTAAAGTGAAATAATATACATAAATTAACGAATATGCCTTTGAGAATAAACGTCAATTACAGAGATTATAAAATGTCAATTACAGTGACTATCCAAAAAGCCTGTAGCATTTTGGAATCAATAGAAGTAATATAATTTCTTTTAGTAGATCATTTCGATCTTTTAGCTAGATAGATAGAAATATTATTTTTATTTTTTTTATAATTCGTTATTATGTCTCTCTCACTTTTTATGGTGTAAATTCCTAACCATACGGGCGTTAGCTAAGCGTGATAGGCCTTATTATCTAAGTGGATGAAGTGCATGACTATGTTAAAAATTTTCGAGTAATACGAGGTGTTTAAAATTGTAGCTTTTCGTAGTAGGTGGAATGTTTGTATAGGAATATGTAGGGTATTGAGGCTTTCAATGAGGGTTTTCGGTATAATACCTGTTGGCACTATATGTCCAGTGTGTGCTTTTCATTGATCTTTAGCTCTATTACAACATTTTGGTATTTTGATAGCTTTTCGTAAATAGTACATTGAAGATTTATAAATAATTCCTTTTTCGCTGTATGCTGGAGAACATAAATATTATGTTCTACAGCATACAGCGAAAAAGGAATACCTCGATTGAAACTGGTTCATAACAGTGAGGATAAATAGGGTTATTTTATCTAATATTCAAGTATCAGCTCACCGATTCGACTGCTAGCCATAGTCCTCCCCAACGGGGATTTATGTAATAATCACTAGCTCGCCCAGATCGTTGTTCGTGTTAAAAATTGACTAGGAAAATGCTGCTAATTGTTTTATTCGTAATTACTCGACATGACGACTCCCATGGGAAAGTAATAATGGAGAAATATTGTGTTGATAATCTGTGAATATACAAGGCCTTGTATTCGTCCGACCATTTCTTTTTGTATTTTTTACTCGGTATAATTTTCGCCATGCGTTTAAGCATTTGCGCCGTACCTACTATTGCAATTAACCTTAAGGCTCACACCCCCAGACCCCGTTAACCTCTCCCATATCCCTGATTCCGTACTGCTGCGCTTATCGTAACTGTACACCCTGATACTTGTTGGCTGAATAGTCAATTTTTCTTCCCTTCTTCCACCTGCCTGGGAAAAAGTGAAAACATTCTTTTCTAATTCCTCCCTTTTAACACTCCTCCTAAATTTGTTGCGGGTTCCCAGGTCAGGTGAAAACATCTTCCAGAACTGCCACAGACTCAAACTTTAGTGTCATTTATGAAGACCATTGTGGGTTATCCGTGTGGTGACGGAGTAAGAATAAAATTCACCACCCCCTATCTTACTAGTGGGTGATCGTAAGAGACGACTAAGGGATATAACACGCATATAACATCTAGGCAAGAGAAGGAAAACTTAAAACAAAACCCTATACCAACACGTCTGACCAGCATGGTATAGTAAGTCAATTTCGCTTCCATTACGGAGAAGGCTCGAGCCCAACAGTGGGACATATATGAGCTGAGATGATAATGATTGTGGGTAACATGGACCATTGTGTGTTAGGATTGGTTCCAATTTAAATAGGTAAATATTTAAATTGCGTTTTAAATTATTCTAATGTTTTCTAATGAGAATTTTTCTGAATGGAAAAAAATGTGGGCCGATAACTATTTAGTTCAAAACCATGTTATAAAAAATTGAACAAAACGTTTGCATTGTCAAACGAATACAACATGAATTATAATGTGTACGTTATACTAGTTATTACCAAGCCATTTTGGCTTTGTGTTACTATAGGTAAATATAAAATTATCTGTTTTTCTTGTTGTTTATTTATGAAAACTAATTAGGGTGTTTTTCCGTATAGTGACAGAGTTAGAATACAATTCACTACCCCATACCCTACCCATGGGTGATCGTAAAAGACGCGTAAAGGACAAAATATGCATATAACATCATAGATGTTAGATACATAGGCAAGAGAAGGAAAACTCGAAACAAAACCTAATCCAACTCGAAATAAATACCAACACGTCTGACCAGTATAGTGTAGTGGGTCAATTTCCCTCCTAGAGTGGAGGAGGTTCAAGGCCAGATGAGTTGAGATTATGAACCAGAGTGTGGCGTAACCAAAAAAAGGGGTGTATCGTAAAAGCACACTATAATAGGAGTGAAACTTTAGTATTACAGGATATTTTTTTTTAATTATTGATAATTCACTTTTGACTAGCATAGATTGTATAATAGCTGTGTCGTAGCAGCTACGAATACTACCAACCTTTACTCATGGATGTCGTAAAAGACGACTAAGAGCCTTATAACGACTTGAGCCAACACTATCTGATGCCGTTTGTTCAACAATTACAATCCCGAGGAGGGTTGACGTGTGGCGGGCGGCCGGTCAAAACTGTTGCCAATATCTTTTACAATATGTACTATGAAAGAAGAGTACATATTGCATTGACCCCAAGTAATTGGGATAAAAGTAAGAAAATGATGATGATGAGATTGTGTAATGATTTACATAAAATTGTGATAGTGAGATTTTATATGTTAATCTTCTCCGATAAACAAAGGCAAGCGAGACACTAACCGCTAGGTTACTTAGCCCTACAGTTACCTACTCCCAGAACTCTCCGTCATACGAAATTCCTTGAAGTAATCACCAAAATAAGATGAATTAAATTTGTCACCATTGCGATAAAGATTTATTTGTGTTAAGCTTGAAATGTTTATAATAGAAGATTATAATCTCTAAGTACTTAATATTAGCCTTCAAATATCTTCTCAATGTATGGATATTACATACTATGTTAATGTCCTCTGCCTCCATTCACAGCGAACCCTAATATTAATAAAGGAGACCGAATTATGGGAGGCTATGATGCCGAACCATACAAGCAGCCTTATATGATATCACTACAAATCAGATTTCTGTATATACGAACGCACATATGTGGTGGGGCACTCCTTAACGAATATTTTGTAAGTTATGCTTCCTTCTTATATTTATTTTATTGATACGATATTGTGCCTAGCTAAAGAAATTTTTATATCCAACAGTGAGACAAAAAGCACGTTCGAGTCTGTCGCTACAACCTTAAAAAATATAATTTTAAAATTTTAGATTTTTATATATTTTTTTAAAGTTGAAAAGTTGAAAGTTTAGGCAAAACTATAACTACAGCTTACCATAGGTATATCTTTAATCCCACATAAACAAGGCGAGGTCATTGTCATTTCACACTCACATTTTTAGATTTCTTCTTCTTATTCTTCTCAGCTCATATGTCTCCCACTGTTGGGCTTGAGCCTCCTCCATAATAAGAGGGAAATTGACCTGCTATACCACGCTGGCCAGACGTGTTGGTATAGGGTTTATGTTCCGAGTTTTCCTTCTCTTGCAGATGTTATATTGCTTTCAGATGTTATATGTATATTATATCCCTTAATAAAAAAAAAGGTTAAGAAGATATACAATGCGAAAGTGGAAGGATGTAGGTACCGAGGGAGACCGAGACTAACCTACCTAGACCAGATCGGTCAGGTACTGAAGGAAGGTGGAGTCAAGAGTCTCCGAAACCGGCGAGCGTGTATGAAGAGAATTATGAATGTTGAGGAAGCGAGTGAAGTATGCAGAGATAGAGCTCTCTGGCACTCTGTTCCCTCTGCCTACCCTGCAAGGGATATGGCGTGATGATATGTATGTATGTATGTATATCCCTTAATCGTCTATTTTGATCACCCAGGGGTAAGATAGGTAGGCCACCGAAGTTAAAAATCGGGTCCCAGTGGCCCGCTCGCACGGCGAAGAGAGGAGTTTTACGGTGGGTCTATGGGGTCACGCGCCGCCTTCTCCGTCACCCCGAACCGATTAGGCGGGGCGAGACGCATCCATAGTCCACCAAAAAAAAAAGGGGTAAGATAGATAGTGGTGAATTGTATTCTTACTCCGTCACCACACGAATGTTTCGATGGATTTCTATATTTAGAGTTTAATTATTATAATTGCTTGGTGAAAAATAACATGTTTTGTTTCACTCAATAATTGAAGATAAAGCTTGACAATCAGTAATCATAAGCCACTCGAGAAACGAGGCAACTGGTAATAATAATTGTTCTAATCTTCACAGAACAAGTATATAAATCTCACTGGACAGCGAGATATATTTCTGTACTATATTTTTTAAATCATTCAGGTATTATCCGCCGCCCACTGCGCAACAGAATCATGGCTGATAAGATGGTTACCAATGGATGCTGTAGCTGGTGCTTATGATGTCAATAAATTTCAATCTGACACACAAATCAAGAGTATCTTACATCAAATACCACACCCCCTATATAATGGGTAACTTCTTACATATTTTATTAACTTATTAAATGCAAACGAGACTGGCAATTTCTACGAATATCAAGGAGTACCAGCAGTAGGCCCAAGGGCGATGAGCAAAGAACACGATGTATTATGGGGCTGTACGACACCTTTTAGTCGCCCCGGTTAGTATGGGTGGGGTGTGACTAGATCATAACTCGCCAAAAAATGCCTGTAGTCGTAGGACCACATTGTTGACACTTTTCTGTCTGCAACCGCGAGCCGATCCGTTCGGTGTAGTACCCCACTCTCGAAGGAAATTGACGTCTGAGAAGTGTCAATGTGCTTGTATGCTTCGTTCGGTTAGCGAGAGGACCGGCAGCTCAAGTTTCTGCGTGGGTTTGAGGTTTTTTATTATTAAGCAGCAGCCCAGCTGTACCCCAGATATTGCAAAGATTCATGGACGGCAGTAACACTTATATTCAGGGTGCTAGCTTACTTGTTTGTCATCAAGAGCAATAAAAAAACCAAACATTGCACTTTTATTTTGATATAGATTAATTTATTATACACGCATACATACATATCATCACGCCATATCCCTTGCAGGGTAAGCAGAGAGAACAGAGTGCCAGAGAACTCTATCCTTGCATACTTCACTCGCTTCCTCAACATTCATAATTCTCTTCATACACGCTCGCCGGTTTCGGAGACTCTTGACTCCACCTTCCTTCAGTACGTGACCAATCTGGTCTAGGTAGGTGAGTCTCGGTCTCCCCGGTACCTACATCCGTCCACTTTCGCATTGTATATCAGACGTTCGTTCGGCATTCTTTCCACATGTTCGAACCATCGGAGCATTCCCTTTCGCATCTTTACACCAATAGGTACTCTCTTTCATACCTACTCGCTCTCTTACGTCGTCGTTACGAATGCGATCGGTCAGCCACTTAATTAAAAATACTTTTTTATATATTCACAGCGGTGTTGGCCCTCATGACATTGGTTTATATAAAACAGTAGCACCATTTATATTTACAAAAATAGTGCAGCCCATAAAATTAGCAACTAACTATCAATCCAGTAACGGTGATTTAAAATTATACGGTTGGGGTGTTTTGAAGACCACATTATTTATACCAGTATTGCCTAATAAACTGCAAGAGCTCGATGTAACATATTTACCATTTGAAGGTAAGATTTTAAAGGTAACAGATTAGATTACTAGCCGTCCCCACCCACTGCCCTCCTTTCCGGATAAGTAATCACCAACATATACAGGGTGCCGATTTTATTACAAGAATAACTTAAACTAGGTGTTGAAATGACATCATAAAAATACACAACAAAAATACAATAAAGTTAGTTGCAGACTCCTAGCTCTGCCCAATCCCAAGATAAAGTGATTTGTTTCTTATCAAAACAATAGGTTTGCCAGCGTACATTGACCTGTAGGTACATTTCAACCCAGCTGTGCGGCGGTGAGCGCAGCGAGGGCGGGACTATTTGCCTACTAGTTCAATGTCACAAGCATGAGTATATGCCTACACCGAACTTTTATAGTGCAAGTATATTGACCGCGCACCATTAGGGCAATTTAATCAAAAATTAGATACTATTTATTTTTAGTTATTTGGATAGTGTATCATGACCTGCACTCATACATACACCTCCTGCAATGATTCTACTAATTAAATCGGCAACCTGTATACAAAAACTGCCGAAACACGCTGCATCTTATGGTATAAATATTATGCCGATCGGTTCAGTAGTTTCCGCAGTATAACCGAACAACAAACCGGCTCTCCATTTATCAGTATAGATATGTAGATGGAAGATAAAGTTTATATTTTCATTTATAAGATTTAAAATTATTTACAATTTAAAGGTAAGATAGATACTAAAACTAGATAAATATAAGTACAACAATTATTGAATACCAGACAAATGTTAATAACATCACATTATTTAAAAAAATGCGACAAGATACGATTCTTGGTTACTTTACTACTCTTCTATGGTTACTTTAGTAAACACACCCTCATAATAGTTTTTTCAAAGTCTACAGTTTACACAGACTTTGGTTTCATACTTATATAGAATACTCTGTGAAAATATTAGTAAATCTCAATTTTGTTATATATAGATAACTTTTAATATTCGCATGAAAAACCTCACGCAAATAATCTAACAACTACTCTAACAACCATGCAGAGTTAAGTCGACTTGCTAGTGTTGCATAAATCATAATAATAAGCTTTTTATTATAGAATGCTACAAATCCATTGATAATTTTCTGGAGTTAAATGAAGAAAATCCTTTAGACAAAGACGCTAATATATGCACTGGACCAACTATTGGAGGTTTTGCCGCTTGCGAAGGAGACTCAGGCGGTCCTTTAGTACAGTCTCCTTTCCCGCCACCTAATGATCCAGTAGAAGACAGTACAGAAAAGTACGATGTAAACGATTATAACTGTACTGATAATTATATAAGTAGTGATAATAAATTAAATTATAATAATGTGAATTATAAGTATAATAATAAAAATGAACCACAATTAGAAACAATGGAACCTTTATTAATCGGTATAGTATCTTGGGGTGCATCACCGTGCGGTGATAAAGGGGCACCTACCGTATATACGAATGTCTCCAGTTACATTGACTTCATCAATTATAACATTAATGATTGGTGATTTATAGAAACATATATTTTCAATTAATTGAACTAATAATATAAAACTGTAATATTTTATACAATTAAAACCTATAGTAAATTTATGATTTCATTTCAATAAATAATACATTTCTTGTTCTCGATATTTTGTGAATTTCTTTTTAGAAAATTTAACTATTTAATTTTTATAAAAGTTCGTATTATACAAATTAATTTTGTATGCAATCATTACACCTATTGCCGTCTACTGTTTTATTTTTGAATCGTCTGGCAATAGTCTGATCACAATATCCAGGGCCACGAAAGTAGCATGTAATCCTACCTCATCTCAGCTCAAAGTTAGAAGTGGTAGGACCATGCTGTTGACAGTTTTCTGTCTACAGCCGGGGACCGTTCAGTCCGGGGTAGTACCACATTCTCGCAGAAGATCGACGTCTGAGCAATAGCAATATGCTGTTGTGCTTCATTCGGTGAGCGAGAGAGCCGGAAGCCCAACTGGGTGGGTTTCCTAGTGCCTACGTTGAGTTGGTATAAGATTTTATTTCGAATACGACCTCTCTTGCATAGATGTTATATTAGGCATGTTGTAACTCATAGTAGCCTTTTGCGACACTCACAGGTAAGATAAGGTGTGGTGAACTGTATGCTTACTCCGTCACCACAAAGGGAAGCCCTATAACGTACTATTATCATTCTTTGTCGCCATTTCGGCTGATCATATGACTCCGTTGGTCAATCCTTGTCTCCGGTGGTCGAAATCCACTGTTCGACATAGTCCTTCTCACGATGGCATCTCAGCTCAAATATGTCCCACTGTTGGGTTCGAGCCTCCTACATAACGGGAGAGAAATTAACCTACTATACCACGCTGGTCAGATCGAGTTTTCCTTCTCTTGCATAGATTTTATATACGTTTTACATCCCTTAGTCGTCTCTTACGATCACCTATGGACAATATAAGGGGTGCTGAATTGTATTCTTACTCCATCACCACACAATGGCATATAATAACATAATTGCTACGCTTACCAGGCGAGTTGGTGATCATGGTTCATATTATAAAAAAATTAGGCGTTGTTGCCCAATCCCCTAGTGAGTACTGCACCACACTATACTGTCGCCTTAGCCAGCCTATTCAAATAGCCATAGGAAAGCACGTGATGGTGATATATTTTATTCTTAACCAGACACAGCACCGATTTATATAAAGTTATATTATATATTTTACAACTAATAAACTATAATTTAGGAATATTATAGTTTATTGATTATTATAATCTAAATTAAAGAAAATAAATACAATTAATTTAGAAATATGTTAATAATAAGTTAATTAATTATAATTATTAGCTAAGATATTATATATACATGTATTTTAAAAAATACTTATATCTAAATTGGGTTTTCGAAGTTTAACAATATATTAATTTTGTTATTGGTAAAAGTTTATTTAAATAAAATAAACATCATATATCGCTTTATTACAATCAAACTAAGATAATTTACAATACATAATACTAATTATTTTATACAACATAAATAAAAAACAAATAGTAATTATTTCTTCTTCCTGAGGCCATATATGTATGTATTGGCCACGAGATCAACACACTGCGTAGAAGAGAATTCGAAGTCTCCTTCTTATACAGATTTTCAATGTAAGCAGATACTAATACATAATTATAAAGATAATTTGAGATTCTAACAACAGTTTATTTTTTTTAATTGAATCTATTTTAGATTACTTATTATTATAAATCTGATTTCTGTGGAGTAATAATTCAATTTACAACAGAAAAACAACAGTTTATTTTTTTTAATTGAATCTATTTTAGATTACTTATTATTATAAATCTGATTTCTGTGGAGTAATAATTCAATTTACAACAGAAAAACAACAGTTTATTTTTTTTAATTGAATCTATTTTAGATTACTTATTATTATAAATCTGATTTCTGTGGAGTAATAATTCAATTTACAACAGAAAAACAACAGTTTATTTTTTTTAATTGAATCTATTTTAGATTACTTATTATTATAAATCTGATTTCTGTGGAGTAATAATTCAATTTACAACAGAAAAACAACAGTTTATTTTTTTTAATTGAATCTATTTTAGATTACTTATTATTATAAATCCGATTTCTGTGGAGTAATAATTCAATTTACCATCCCCTATCTTGCCCGGAGTTGTAATAAAAAAGTAATATATAACATCCATGCAAGAGAAAGATAATTCGAAATAAAACCCTGTACCAACCCATCCGACCAGGTTGATATAGTATGCCAATTTTCCTCGGATTGTAAATCCTTTACAATCACACCTTGGGCTCAGCGGACATATATGACTTGAGATGATGATATGGATGGCGAATTTATTTATTTGGACTGCCTTTAGCTTAGAAGTCATCATCATCACACATATGACTGAAAAATTTAATTACATTACTTAACTGGTCATACAATAATTACAAGCTTACAACCCATTGAAATTAAAGAACGCACAATAACTTTAATAAAACTTCAGACTTACGACGTGGCGAGATTTTCTATCGAATAGTTAGCGGCTAAATTAATAATCAAATCCAGCTAATAATTGCGACTGCCCAGTTGGCGTATTCGTGACTTCTATTTAGCCTCAGTTGTGTTCACTAAATCTACGTATGTGTATTAAATTCTTCTACATCGGGCATTTATTCTTTAGTCCTACCTCACTATGAAAAAGTTTTGATATTTATAACTCTACGACATAACAGAAGAAATTATACGCTACATCTATCTATTATATTGTCTATCTTTAAAACTATTAGTAGATATATTTACAATAATTTTACTTATACTCCTTTATAAAAATACTCTTTCTTCTTTATAGGTTTACAAGATATGTACATATATGGATCTTGTTTTAGACATGAGATTCTTGTACTATAAAATTGCAATTGAGGCTGCTAGAACCAGAGCAGCCTAACTATAAGACCATGTTTTACTATTTTTATTATTATTATTTGGATTTAAATTAAATTCAATTTAATCGATTTGAACATAAGCCGAAATTGTACTTGTACTGCCATCTATTGTTAAGAGTTTGTAAACAGTTTTAGACCGCTGTGGTTTTGTAGATTAACATTTTTAGATTACGAAATTGCTAATTGATTAAAAGCTACAAAAATGCAGTTAGGCCACTCTGGTTCTAGTAGTCTCAATTGGCGTACTACGCCACTTTAACTGGATAGTTTGTCATATAATTTTGATTTGAATTTTTCTTCTCTTGCAAAGATGTTATTAGCTTACATGCCTTAATATTTCTATATGATATTCACCATAAAAGGAGTGGTAACAAATCGTTTTCTCACTACATCATCACATAAATATTCTATCAATATTATTAACAAAAATATTATATTTATTTTATTAATGTATATATAATTTTCATAGTATACAATTGTAACCTTGTAAAAACTTATTAACGAAATTTAAAATAAATCTAGCACCAATAATTTCTTCTTATTACCTTTGGTGGTAAGTTAGCAAGCTCTGGTCTTATTAGCAAGTAGTACTTATAGCTTATGGATCTAGCTGCCTACCGTATTTTTTCTCCAAATAAGAGCAAAATTAGCCTACTATACACACTCGTACCAGAACAGCACACACAGGATTTAGTTTCTAATTATCTTTCTCCTGTAGTCATCTCTTACGACCCTCACGAAAAAGGAAAGGGTTATTTACACTACCCTAACACACGCTCGGCAACGGAATTATCTGGCTTAGAAATAATTATAGTCTAGATATTTTTGAGAAATTAATGGGGGTTTTCACTAACAACGCTACACCTAAGGTATTGTAAACGTTCATGTTACATGTTGAATGACACGTAACAAGTGTTATATGATATAAAGCTATCTCTAGCCTTAAGTGTTACCTAAAATTTAGGTATCATTGGTGAAAACATGCCTTAAACTATTACATTACATTATTATTATATATATTCTAATTGACAAGAACGATAGTAGTGAATCTTAGATATCTTAGTAGTAGATCTTTCTGAAGTGAATCTTAGATTTTTGAAATATTTTGAAGTGAAAATATGATAATTATTTCAATTAATATTGAACAATATTACAATTAAATCGTCAACTATGTCATTTAAAAGTATATAGTAGATAGTAAGTACATAATGAACTCTGTTGAATTTTAAACCAATTTATGTAATGAAACAATTTTTACGAATTTAATCGAGTATTTGATTTTTACTTCCCAGCGTTTCGAACATTTTTCAGAGTTCATGACCACGATCAGTTCTCTCATGTTAACAAAAAAAAAGTTTAATTTCGCATGTAATAATTTCATAACTATCAAAAACCAAAGTTTATTAAATATTTTAAAGAAATGCAATTAATGTAATATATACTTTTAAAATATTATTCCAAACAATACGGCACTTATATGCCGCTTAAAATATTTTGAATATCCTTAATAAAATATGGTAAGTAAATTATTTTGGTATATCAAAATTAAGGTCACAGACTTTTAGAAATACTAACATACAGTACATTATCAGTCATTATTATCTACAAGTTAATGTAAAATATCTTCAATTAAGCAGCACATCAGGTGGTCTGTAGTTCCCGCATTTCGGTAACGAGTCCATAACAGCTTTGGGTATTGCTAGAGGTACTGTTATAACAATAGCTGCTGGAAGTGAGGAAAGACCACACGATCGGCATTCCAATAACCAAGTACCTTTACGATCTAATTCGATTCTGACGATAGTATAACCCTTATTTGGTACAGTTATAGTGTCTTTCAGTGGAGGGTTTTGGATATTCCTGTAATTATAGATAAACATAGATTATAATTTATACAACAGTTTAAGAGTCAAGAGTCTCCGAAACCGGGGAGCGTGTATGAAGAGAATTATGAATGTTGAGGAAGCGAGTGAAGTATGCAAGGATAGAGTTCTCTGGCACTCTGTTCTCTCTGCCTACCCTGCAAGGGATATGGCGTGATGATATGTATGTATGTATGTACAACAGTTTAACGACGTCTATCGTTGGGCATAGCTTATCCATAGGGATTTTAGTGTTATTATTACAGAGCTTAGCGATTAGATTGGTGACTACATCATCATTGTAAGTTTTCCAAGCAGAATGCTGCTTGGATCTCCTCCTAGTGATCATTTAGTCGATTTTTACAAGTCCCATGTAAAACTAAAAGATGGCGGTGGTGGACATTATTCTCTTATCTCGTCATCACACTGCGATCTACTTTAGAGAACGCATCCATAGAACGTAATACATTTTTTTATAATTTTTGAACCTCCACTACCCTCCATTCGTAGTACACAGTAAAGGGCCATTTGTTCAAGTATAATATTTTGGAAATCCACTGGTGTATATTACCATAAATGAATATATCCATAGCCATAGGTACATTCATTTATATATATATATGACAATATACGTTATCTTATAACATGACGGAGTACAATACAAAGAATGCACCACGTTCTTTCATAGTCATAGGTGTTGTCTTTATAAATAATTAAAAAATCTAATTAATACCAAATATTTTGTGTAAGTACACAAAATATTTATAACATAAACAGTCGCTGTAGCTACACTAATAATTACAAATAACAATGTAGAAATAAAAAAATTTAAAAAAGTTAAACGGTTTTACTGAAAATGAAGGAAATCATGGCGTAGATGAACTTATTGATAACTAAAAAAAATATTAGGTAGGTGTCGATACCAATCTCCACACAACTCTCCTCATTAATCTAAGATATTCATTAAACTCAAAAATAAAATCAAGCTTAACAATATACATATGAATAAAATATGTGAAAATTACCTTAATATTTTTCCACCTTTGTCTAATCTCTCAAAGTCTTGTTTTGAGACAGGTTTATCTTTAGGGTTCTGCCACGTGGCAATGACCTGCATACTATAACCGTGCATGTGGAATGTATACGAGTCATTACTGCCAAAACCTGAAATATATTAAAAAATAAATAAAACGGAGATGCAGAAAATCGACGTCTGAGCAGTGGTAATGTGCTATTGAGCTTCATTCAATTAGCGAGAAAGCCTGCAGCCCAATTTTCTAGGTGGATTTGGGGTTTTCATTGGTAGGCAGCAACCTTGCCGTACCCCTGGATTTTTTTATTGCTTATGGTGGCAAACGAGCAAGCAGCACACCTGATGGTAAGTGCCACTGCTGCCCATGGACCTTTGCTATACCAAGGATATAGCTAGGCCGCTGCCAACCATTTACAATCCACAAACCCATCCAGATGGGCTTCCGGCTCTCTCGCTCACCGAACGAAGCGCAATAGCACATTGCCATTACTCAGACGTCGATCTTCTGCGAGAGTGTGGTACTACCCCGGACGGACCGGCCCGCGGCTGTAGACAGAGAACTGTCAACAGCGTGGTCCTACCACTATTAAGTATTGGTATTACAAAAGTCCACGATCAGCAGTAACACCTACTATTAGGTGTATTTTCATTTTATATTTTTAGACAATATTAATTTTATGCTTTTTAGGGTTATGAACTTTATTTTTTATTATATTTTCTCATTTTTATTCATGCCACTTCTGAGCTGTGGTCCAAATTTCAAATGTCTAGCTCATCGAGAAGTTAATTTAAAATAAATTACAAAATTCATACAATGTTATAGTAAAAAAATAATTTAAATCAGTCCACGCATATGCGGTGTGCACAAACAAACAATCATATGTAATTACATATGTTATATACATATACACTACCGTCCAAAAGTTTGGAAGCACACCTGTTTTCAAACAAAACAAATAAATGCCGACTAATAGCGGTAAAAATTAGCAATAATCTTCAGTTTTACAACCTTTTACGACTGTCTACACAAACACAAAAGGATTATTATCCTACATTCATCAAGTTTTATAGAATTCCTTAATATTGACGAAACACGTGTTTTATGACTTAATCCGTCGGCTACTTTATCCTATGCAATGGTGTAGTTTTATTGATAATGTTTGCTGGTTTTAACTTTTTTAGACCTTATTCAGTCGCACTTGAGCATTGGCACGTGAAAGTTGTGATATTAACATTGTCTGTATTCGAAAGATATCGGCTACTACTTTGACCGTATTTTTTCTTCTGAAAATGGCAAAACGCAAGCAAATCACGCTTGAACAGCGAAGCGCTATTTGCACTCTACGCGAGGAAGGATACAGTGAACGTCAAATCGCAGAAAGGCTCGGAATTTCTTGTAAAGGTGTCCACTATACCCTTGCTAGAAAACAAGAAACGGGGAAAAATGAAGATAGAAAGAGATCTGGTAGGCCCAAATCCACAACAAATCAAGAGGACAACTTCATTAGAGTTCTTTCTAAACGGAATCGACGCTTAACTGCACCACAGATCACTGCAGCTCTGAATGATACGCGAGAAACACCCATTTCAACAACTACTGTTAAAAGACGCTTACTGTCTGCGGGATTAAGAGGATGTGTTGCTGCTAAAAAACCCAAACTAACAAATCAACATAAGAAAAATAGACTAGAATGGGCAAAAGCGCATAAAAACTGGACTATAGAACAATGGGAAAATGTCCTTTGGAGTGACGAATCAAAATTTCAGATTTTCGGATCCAATAGACGTGTCTTTGTACGCCGGTCAAAAGAAGAGAGGGCTTCAGAGGCATGTACAGTGCCTACCATCAAACATGGTGGTGGTAATGTCATGGTTTGGGGGTGTTTTGTCAACAGTAAACCCGGCAATCTTGTGAGGATAACCGGAAAATTAAACAAGGAAGGCTATTTAAAAATTCTCCAAGATTCTGCCATACCCAGTGGACTAAGTCTCATTGGTTCTGGATTCATTTTTCAACAGGATAATGATCCTAAGCATTCGTCTAAATTGTGCCAGAACTTTTTAAACAAGAAAAAAGCTGAAAACATTTTAAACATCATGCAATGGCCATCTCAATCCCCTGATCTTTCTCCCATTGAACTTGTTTGGGATGAACTTGACAGGAGGGTGAAAAGTCGTTGTCCTACGAGCTCAGAACATTTGTGGCAGCTATTAGAGAACGAATGGAACAAATTAGATAAAGATTATTTTAAAAAATTGATTAATAGAATGCCCAGAATATGTGAGAAGATTATAAAGGAGAAAGGTGGACACTTTGATGAAGCTAAAATTTAATCTAATTTACCATTGTATATTATTTTTTTATTTTGTTTAAGTTAGTTTCTGTTTGTTCTTTATTTTTTTATCAATACATTTAAATTTAAATGACTTAGTTTGGTTTAATTCGATTTTACCTTGCTGCTTCCAAACTTTTGGACGGTAGTGTAGGTATAGACTTGATAAATACATCCACCATGTGGCGACGGGATAAGAATAAAATGGTCGCTAACACTAACTTGCCTAAAAGAAGGCTCAAGGTTTTACCAAGGATGGATAGCAGCTCTATCTTAAGTAACATAAACATCTTCCACGTAGTAAAACATATCAAAAGATGATGATAAACACATAATCCTCCGTCGTATTCAAGTAAAGAGGTTAACGTACTCTAAATGTAAATAAATAATTAACAAATCACCATACCGAAATAATTAAAGAGATTACTGACTCAGTTACATTGTTTTATCATAATATAATTATATTTTTCATAAAATATATTCTAAAATGAGTAAGCATGTAATGTTTGTTTGCGCGGGAGATGATATCTGAAAGGGTAAACAGCCGGGCTGGCCACGGATGTCAAGGAAGCGGTCCCAGTGGCCGGCTCAATGGCGATAGGTAGGGAATACGGTGGGTTATGGGGCCACGCGCTGCCCTTCCATCACCCCGGTCGGAACAGACAGCGTATGTCAAAAATGTAATGTTAGTTTATTGTATAAAATTCTTGTAGACTAACTTATTATTAAACTCTATATAGAAATGATCAGTGGTTTTAGAAATATGTACGTTTATAACTGGTACTACTACGAATATACATACATAGGGTAGGCAGAGAGAACAGAGTGCCAGAGAACTCTATCTCTGTATACTTCACTCGCTTCCTCAACATTCATAATTCTCTTCATACACGCTCGCCGGTTTCGGAGACTCTTGACTCCACCTTCCTTCAGTACATGACCGATCTGGTCTAGGTAGGTTAGTCTCGGTCTCCCTCGGTACCTACATCCTTCCACTTTCGCAATGTATATCTTCTTAACCAGGCGTTCGTTCGGCATTCTTTCCACATGTCCGAACCATCGGAGCATTCCCTTTCGCATCTTTACACCAATACTCTCTTTCATACCTACTCGCACTCTTACGTCGTCGTTACGAATATGTCTAACTACTACGAATATGTCAGATATATATAAGCTTAACTTTAATCTTAACATCAATTTTGTCATAATGATTTCTGATCTTTACTTTCTTGATTGATGATTCTGATGTTACGCGAGTATTACACATTTGTTTCTGGTAGGACCACGCTGTTGACGGTTTTCCGTCTACAGCCGAGGGCCGGTCCATCCGGGGTAGTACCACACTCCCGCAGAAGATCCACGTCTGAATAATGGCAATGTGCTATTACGCTTCGTTCGGTGAGCATGAGAACCGAAAGTCCCAATGGGTGAGTTTGAGGCTTGTATTGGTAGGCAGCGGCCTAGCTATACCCTTGGTATTTTAAAGCTCCATGGGCGGCAGTAACACTTACCATCAGGTGTGCTGCTTGCTCATTTGCCACCATAAGCAAGGATTTGGAATGGCGTTGCTGTGTTACACGACCGCTATATTTCCTATTTTAAACGAGATTTAAGAAGAGCACTTTCTTCGCGGTAGATTATGCCCCTGCTATAGAAAGAGTCCATGAGCGGCAGCATCACTTACCATTTATTGTGGTAGGACCACGCTGTTGACAGTTTCTTGTCTGCAGCCGCGGGCCGGTCCGTCCGGGGTAGTACCACACTCTCGTAGAAGATCGACGATTGAGTAATAGCAATGTGCTACTCGTATTACGCTTCGTTCGGTGAGCGAGAGAGCCGGAAGCCCAACTGGGTAGGTCTGGGGATTGTAATGGTAGGCAGCGGCCTAGCTATAACCTTGGGTATAGTAAAGGTCCATGGGCAGCAGTGACACTTACCCTCAAGTGTGCTGCTTGCTCGTTCGCCACCATGAGCAATAAAAAAAAATGTTGCTTGCTAGTTGGCCACCACCAGTAATAAAAATAAAAACATGTGTACTCATTTTGCATATTAATATAGTATTTTAGGATATTTTGGTTACAGATGTTATTTTTCAAATTTATCTAAATAAATTTCGTCTTTAAGAATATTTTACTAACAAGTTGGATCGTCTAAGTCATCATTCTCCTACTCTTATCCCAATTACTTGGGGTCGATACAATATGTACTCTTTTTTCATAGTAGGTACATATTGTAAAAGTTATTGACCTGCCTGACGCTAACCTTGGGAATGTAATTGTTGACTAAACGGCATCAGATCGAGTTGGCCCAGGTCGTTATAAGGCTCTTAGTAGTATTTTACGACATCCGCGAGCAAAGTAAGGGTTGGTAGTATTCGTAGCCGCTACCACACAGCTAGCACACAAGTTGGATCGTCTAAGGAGGCTTGAGCCCAAAAGCGGGACATATATGATCTGAGATAATGATGACGGGAAAATTTTAATATATGAACACAATAACTTTTCAGTTTCGCATATAAACAAGTGGGACAAATTAACGGCTTTTCTTTTGCTTTTAGAATATATAAATGTAAATTATTGTACATAAAAAAATAATTAGGTTGTTGTTTGAAGTAACTTCTCGCTTTCTGAATAGGTGCCATATGAGTCACGCCCTTATTAACATTACTTAAAAGGTTTTACATGATAATTGATTCAGCGATTTATTTCATACACGCAACCAATTTGTAAAGACAATAACTGCTGTTCTTTTTACTAGCTCCTACGTAATGCTGCTGCACATTTTTAATAGTAATCCCTCGGGCAATATTCCAACTTTCACATGAAAGTAAGAGTGACAAACTATATTTTCAATATGTCACCACACGGGGACAATACTGCCTATCAAAAAATGCAATCATTATCCTTATAAAAAATAAGAAAAAACTGTAGTGTACAATATCGACGACGTTGTCTTAGCTCATAAACGTGCCGCTATTGGGCTCGAGTCTCCTCCACAATAAGAGGAAAATTTATCTACTATACCACGTCAGATAGTTTGGTATCGAATTTGCCTTCTCTTGTATTCTAGTTCTCGTGTAGTGTACATATTTTGTGAAAATTACCTCAATTGGTTATAATTAAAATTATTACCACACGTAATGCTGTGTGGTAGCGGCTACGAATACTACCAACCCTTACTTTGCTCGTAGGTGTCGTAAAAGACGACTAAGAGCCTTATAACGACCAGGGCCAACTCCATCTGATGCCGTTTGATCAACAATCACATTCCCAAGGAGGTTTGACGTCTGGCAAGCGGGCGGTCGTAAAACTATTGCCAATAACTTTTACATTATGTTCTATGAAAGAGGAGTACATATTGTATCGACCTCAAGTAATTGGGATAAGAGTAGGAAAATGATGATGGTTATAATTAAAATGTGAAAGATAATGCTAAAGCAACAGGCTACTTCCATCTCTGCCACATCAAAGGTACCTAACTTAAATGATTTGCCAACAATGACAAAAATGTTTTAAAAATCTGGTGACATTTTCGAAATTACATATAACTTTAAAATTATTTAGCTGATAAACTCTTTCATCAATGGTCACAATTTAATAACTAATACTGTAACGGAAATATATAAATCTCTGTCATAACGATGACTTGTTGGACGTAAGACACCTTAGTTCACCCGTAACCATGAACACTGTGAAGTATTCGAAACGTCGTGCAATTAAAAACGAAATACAAACGTGATAGAATCTACAAAAAGACTTTTATTTCAAATCTGTAATACTCGCGTAAACATTAGCAATCATTCGTATAAATATAGTCATCATACTAAAGTTCAATTCAATACTAAAACCGCGTAATTTACAACCATACATATATTTATGTAACTTCATTAATAACTTAGATAATACCTAAATGATACTCACCTTCATTAACTAAAGCAATTTCAAGGACCTGTCCCTCAACACCTTCAAGTATTTGCATGCACTGCGTCTCGATTTGATTGTGCTCTTCTCCAACTTTACAGATCACGTCTCTTGTGACGTCATGCGCATTCAATAATAGTGGCCCGCTAGGATACAAAAAATTCTTGCCATTTATTTGTACAACACCTTTTTCTTGAAGTGCTGGAATAGAAAATATTTCCATATTAACATCAACTCCTGCTTTTATCCCAATTACTAGAGGTCGACGCAATATGTAATAATATAATACACATTGCAAAAGTTATTTGGCAATAGTTTTATGGCCGACCGCCTATCTGACATCAATCATACTTGTGAATGTAATTATTGACCAAACAGCATCAACTGGAGTTGGCCCAAGTATATATAAAACTCTTACTCGTCTTTTACGACATCCATACAAGCAAAAAAATATTTGTCACACGTGCGATTTGAATCCACATCTACTGGAAATCTGTTCCAATCGTCTTACCAACTTAGATGAGCGTGATCTGAACAACTAAACTATATCTTCGTCGTCATGCAGACGTTACACACGTATAATTAACATGTTAAATACTAAATATCAGTAATTTAGACTATAGTTCACAGTGATTGATTCTAACGATAAAGATGTAATTATCGTATTATATAATGATTATTCTCTGTTTGGGTGTTATTTTTATTCATTAATTACAGTTTATAAAGTCCCTCGCAATAAAGGGTTTATGCCTTAGACTTACGTTGTCTTAAAAAAAAAAAACAAAATATGAGTAGCATGAGTATCCCTTTCAGTTAATGTACAGATTTTTAAAAAGTATACGATCGGACTGTAATTTTTAGTATTGAAATTATTATGAGTTTGACTCATAGCTGGGATTGATTACGTTGACACGAGCATATCCGATGCTCATCATCAGGGCAAGTGCGCAGCTGCATATGCGAAGGCCACCGAAGACAAAGATCGGGTACTGGTGGCCCGCTCGCACGGCAAAGAGAGGTGTTTGCAGGGTGGGTCTATGGGGTTGCGCACCGACTCTTCTGTCGCCCCGGACCGATTTGGCGAGGCGCGACCAAGTCCATAGCCCAACGCAAAAAAAAAATTGCTGCGTATGCGAACCCCGGCATGCACAGCACGTGTGTTTATTACCGTTTATATATTTCTAATCTAGAACTGGCAGGCATAATTGCAATTGTTTTAAATAAAATAAAAAAGAAAAAATTAAAAGAAAAATTCGCGTAATTACAGTAATAAATATTAATTTAGTTTACTTACTCAAAGCCGCGGGAAAGTAAGGCTTCTTTGGTATCGCATCACTAATATATCTAAAATCAATCTCATTGTCGTTCACTTTCACAATATTTTTATCAATGCCCAAATACACAGATTTCACTTCTGTTATGTGACTCTGCTCATATAGTGATTCAAGCATCTGACCGCCAAGAATTATGCCGGAGTTCCAGTTTGAATTTTCGTTTAATTCTGTCTGAAATTAATATATGAAAAGAAATCAGTAATGAAATACACAATATTAAAGATTTTTTATTACCTTCTTTTGCGTTTGTATTTGATTTTAATTGCCCGATTTTACGAAAACTTTAAAGCGTTCTCAAAACGTACGAATTAAAAATCAAATACAAACGCAATAGGATCTGTAAAAATAGTTTTATTGCAAATGTGTAATACTCGCGTAAACATCAGAAGTATTATAACGAGATTCTCTTACCGGTGGGTGTCTTAAAATATGACTAAGGGATACACTATGCATATAACATCTATGCAAGAGAAGTAAAATTCGAAATAATACCCTATACCAGGGGTCGGCGACCTGCGGCTCGGGAGCCACATGCGGCTCTTTGGATGTGAAGTTGCGGCTCTTTATTTCTATACGCAAAAAAAAAAAATATTTTATAAAGAAAACATTTAAAAATGGTTCTGAATTGATTAACGAGGATTAGGCACAAATTATTGTTGGCAAAAAAGAATGTGGCCCTTTAAAAACTTTAATTTTGTAAATTCTAACTTTTGGCTCTTCCGAATCAAAAGGTTGCCGACCCCTGCCCTATACCATCACGTCTGACCAACGTGGTATAATATGTCCAATTGACCTATCATTGTCGAGGAGGTTCGAGCTCAACGGTGAAACGTATATAAGCTGAAATTCTTTACTGCAATAAAATAATTTTTTTTTTTCTTAATAGTTTCTATGGCCGCAGTAGTAGGGTCATACTGCCACCGGCGAAAAGGACAATGTATCAATGGGCCGTTCATACAGCATTGAGAAGTCCTTGATAGGGAGGTTACGGGATCGCGCGCCGTTCTTTCTATTGCCCCGGACTGATCATACATAGCATAGCATGCCGGCAAACAAAAAGGTCATGCTAATTACTATCAAAATATTTTCCCTATGAATAATAATCATGACCTTTCTTTTAGTAAAGGTTTTTAAATATATTTAAGGTCGCTAAGTGACAATGGTAAATTCATTAAAATCTCTTTCGTCTGTTCAAAATCATCATCATCACAGCCCATAAATGTCCCACTGTTGGACTCGGGCCTCCTCCATAATCGGAAGGAAAATAACCTACTATACCACGCTGGTTCTGACCAGCACATAACATCTATGCAAGAGAAGGAAACCCTATACCAACACGTCTGCGTGTTGATATAGGGTTTGTTTCGAGGTTTCCTTCTCTTGCATAGATGTTATGTGCATTTTTTATCCCTTAGTCGTCTCTTACGATCACCCACGGATAAGATAGAAGGTGGTGAATTGTATTCTTACTCCGTCACCATAGGTACGGATAACGTAACTAACGCCTGTTCAACAATATAATTAAATTCATATTACAACATATATTATTGTGTAATTGAAACTATTTATTAAATATGTATACACAAGTCAAATATAAAGTGTCCTTCATTTTTGATGTCGCCATTTTGGTGTAGTTAGCTAACATCACCAAGGCTTTCGACCAAAAAACCACACATTAAATTTATTAGCAAATTTATTTATTTTCTTTATTTTCGCAATTTTCAGATTAGCTGTGTGGCAGCGGCTACGAATACTACCAACCCTTACTTAGCTCGTGGATGTCGTAAAAGACGACTAAGAGCCTTATAACGACCTGGAGCAACACCATCTGATGCCGTTTGATTAATAATTACATTCCCAAGGAGGTTTTTGACGTCTGGCAGGCGGCCGGTCATAAAACAATTGCCAATAACTTTTACAATATGTACTATGAAAGAAGAGTACATATTGTATCAACCTCAAGAAACTGGAATAAGAGTAGTATAATGATGATTTTCGCAGATTAATTGTCATTGTTATAATAAAAAGGTAAAGAATGTGATGAGTGAGAACGAAGCGAAAGTGGTATAACAAGATCGTACCGAGTGGAGATTCGTAAACTTTGAATATGTCTTCGACGCAATCACAAGACGTGGACACTGATATTTTGTTTAGCTTTAATTTGCACTTTATTAATATTGAGTCAAATAAGTAGCAGATATGCTATAATTTTAGAATTGGGTTACAATATAATATCTTGTTTATTGTACACTAATGTAAGCAAAAATAAAAATATACCACATATTATATTTAATCTTTGAATTGCTTGTAAATTCTTGATTGCCTGTGAATTCTCGAGATTTCGAAAGTTCACGTTATTACGAACATTTTGAGCCCGCATAAGGCCCATTTGTTCCCAACCAATTCTGGCCGGGCCGGGTGGCCGCTTTCACGTGAAACGCCTCATATATATATATATATATATATATATATATATATATATATATATATTAATTCTATATTATTTCTTCTGCAGAAACAAAATTGATTATTAACCGCACAGAAGGCGCAGTGGTTAAGATCATCATCATCACAGCACATAAAAGTCCCACTGTTGGGCTCGGGCCTCCTCCCTAATGGGAGGGAAATTAACCTACTATATCGCGCTGGTCAGACGTGTTGGTATAGGGTTTTGTTTCAGGTTTTCCTTCTCTCGCATAGATGTTATATGCGTTTTATATTCCTTAGCCATCTCGTACGATCACCCACGGACAAGATATGGGGTGGTGAATAATATTCTTACTCCGTCACCACACGGAAAAGAGTGGTTAAGATACTGACATTCTATACCAGTGGCATGGGTTCGATTCCCATGCAGGACAATACTTTTTGTGATCCACAGTATTGTTCTGAATTTGAATGTATTTTTCTATGTTAACTGCATGTTTATGAAGTCCCCTGCATTACAAGAATTATTTCTTTATTGCAGGGTATAAAAAAATAAAAAGAATATTACTACTTGTGAAGATCGTAGGGTAAAGAATTAAAATTATAATCTTATACTATCAATATCGTAAAGCTGATATAAAATTTGAAAAATAATAAAACACACAAACAGTCCTGACCTGGTTTTCTTCCAACATGGAAGTGTAGTTGAAACCAGAGTAGATAAGCATTGCTGTTGCCGTGAGACCTGAGCAAGTGTTGCGGCCGTGAGCTCGAATCCAATAACCGCCACCTTCTTGTGAAGCTCGAACCACTACATCCATACGCTCACCTAAACAAACATTTTTCATTGAAATAAAAAATATTTAAAATGCGCAAAATACTCACTATAAGGCTATAAGGCTATAAGCCTCATACATTTTTAATCTGCCCAGATTATGTCTCGTTCAAAAGTGTAACACGGGTAAAATAAATTTTGAAAATTTCTATTGAACAGTCCAATATTATAAAGTTACACTTCTGAAACTCCATTTGAAAATATTAGGTGCAAACTGGCAAATAATGCCTAATTTAATTCATTATAGTAAAGATATTTTTATTTTAAATAGTGTGAAGAAATGTTAGCACAAGACGATTTTTATCTGTGAATATCTGTGCTATGTTGCATGTAATTCCCACCAACAAAGCCGGAATAATATGCAATAATAATACACTTCAAGTATAAAAACTAAATTGACACATTAAAAATGTAAATATTAAATACATACATAGCTTCACGCCTGTTTCCCAAAGGGGTAGGCAGAGACTACGGATTGCCACAAACCACGATCCTGGCATACTTCCATCGCTTCATTCACACTCATAATAGTCTTCATGCATACTATACGATTACGCATACTCTTAATATGATCTCTCGTCAATACATCGCTAATACAATAATAATAATATACATAAAAGTCATCAACGAAATCTCTCAAGCATGAAAGTTGCCAAACCTATATTATGTTGTGTATTATTTTAATGACTCATATGAATTTTTAAAGCAATCACATTTTAAAACTGCAAGTCACAAAATATCAAATCACACGGACCTCTAATGCCTCTTTAGCCAAAATTAAATACCATGATTCATTCGAAACCTTAAGACTATCTATAAAAGTACTCATAACATTATATAAGAAATACTGTCTATAAAAATATATAAAAAATGCGATACAAAAAATCTTAAACACGTAGCTTATTATTACTCCTTATTTTATCTCAGTTTATACTTTATTATTTGGCAGATTATGGCCTCAATACACGTTGTCCGTTCCGTCCGGGGTGAAGGAAGGACGGCGCGTGGCCCCAAAACCCACCGTATTCCCACCCTATCGCCATTGGGTTTCAAGGAAGCAGTACCAGTGGCCGCACTGGTACCGCTTCCTTGACATCCGTGGCCAGCCCGATCTCAGTTCATACCTAACTGCGAATATGAGTTAGTTAATTTTTTATACTTTTACGCCTTAAGTACTTCACCGATCGTCTGGAAATTTTGCATATACCTTGCCAGGAGTACTTAGAGAAATTTTATTGATAAAGTTTAAGGATAAATTTCATCCAGGGCAAAGGATTGTTCACAAGGAATAGAAAAATTGATTAACAAATTCTAGCCACTGATATAATTAATTTATCGTTATCATAATTCAGATGCCGAATGCAGAATGCCGAACGAACGCCTGGTTAAGAAGATATACAATGCGAAAGTGGAAGGATGTAGGTACCGAGGGAGACCGAGACTAACCTACCTAGACCAGATCGGTCATGTACTGAAGGAAGGTGGAGCCAAGAGTCTCCGAAACCGGCGAGCGTGTATGAAGAGAATTATGAATGTTGAGGAAGCGAGTGAAGTATGCAGAGATAGAGTTCTCTGGCACTCTGTTCTCTCTGCCTACCCTGCAAGGGATATGGCGTGATGATATGTATGTATGTATGTATAATTCAGATGAACGCAAACATTTATTTGACGGAATACTGTCATGATTGCCACGCTTGGCAAACGGATTGGTGATCGCAATGAGGTGTTATACATTTCTCAGAAGAGTTAACATCCACACAACTAATGCGACCCTTAGCTGATTTTAATTATACCTACGTGCAAGCAAAGAGCGACGTGAATTATATAGTTATACCATCGCCATACGGTGAAAAGTTAATTTCAATAAACAAATTAGTTTAATAAATCGTAAATAAAATATTATATTGGCCTTCAGTCTAGATTAATTGATTCATCATCATCATTTCAGCTCATATATGTCCCACTGTTAGGCTCGAGCCTCCTCTACAATGTGAGGGTAATTGACCTACTATACCACGCTGATCAGACGTGTGTGTTTTATTTCGAGTTTCCCTTCTCTCGCATGGATGTTATATGCGTTTTATATCCCTTAGTCGTCTCGTAAGATCAGCCACGGGTAAGATTGTGAGGTGGTGAATTGTGTGCTTACTCCGTCACCACACCAAAATCGACGTTCAATCTAGATTAATTGGATAATATAGATTAATTATTTGATATAAACTCCAATAATCTTCACTGAACGTACACTAAGTATACAGACAAAACTTTAATTAACTGTTAGAAAGTGAAACCATAAAAGAGCAATAAACTATTTGTGACGACCTTAAACTTAAACTGGCATCGGGTGCCTTTCTCTTCTCACTTGATGCAGTGAAAATAATATATACATTAACGTTGCTTGGCTCTCCATGAGAAAATACTTATTATTTTGTACACGAACAGATAATTTTCACAAAAATGTCTAGGACAAAAATAACCCGTTTAAGTGGCATTAAAACCGTGTTTAAAGAAAAACTAAATTGTGGTGAACCACAAAGAAAATTGATGTACTAGGCGCCATTCCAGGTTTTAAAAACTTGTTATTGCTTTTTGCTCAAACCGCAGGCGTAAATTTATGCCACCATATCGATTCAGTCGGTCAGACAAATGATGAATTAAAGATATTCTAGAATTTTATTAGTCATTGTTTAAAAAACATCCTTGTTTTTTCTACGTTAGATGTATAAGCTATATTTGACCATTATATATAATATGAATTAAACCTTAGATTGTTTAGTATCTCTATACAACTACAAACACTAATTAATTAATTTTCCGAGTGTTGACGGAGTAAGAATACAATATACCACCCCCTATCTAACCCGTGGGTGATCGTACGAAACGACTAAGGGATATAAAACGCATATAACATCTATGCGAGAGAAGGAAAACTCAAAACAAACCCTATACCAACACGTCTGACCTGTGTTGTATAGTAGGTCAATTACCCTCCCATTATGGAGGAGGCTCGAGCCTAACAGTGAGACATTAATGAGTTGAGATGATGATGACGAATCACTAATGAAAAGAGAGATGAATTGGTTATAGGATTTCAAATTGACCTTTTCTTGCAGTGAAATTATCTGGCGAAAATGAAGAAAAACATTAGGTTTGTTTTAATAAAACTTCACTAATTATATTCAAATGTAACTTAACACCTACAATATCACCTCCGCTTATTTGAACGTGAAAATCGTAAAAACTCTTAAGGAAACTCAGAAAAGTGGTCTACAGTATTTTTAATAATATCAAGTGCGATCCCAAACTGACTAGCAAACTTGACGAATACGACATGAACCTCTTTTCATGAATCGAATGGAAATTTTAATAAAAACGTAAGATTAGATAAGCAATAATCAGTACACTCGCATGTTATTTTTTTTCACAAGTAAGCACCACTTATGGAAAGTATACGGGTTCTCAGAAATTGCATGTCGTCACGGCCAATGGTAAATACTTTCTATAAAAGTAAAAGGTGTAATTTATCTTTATGGAATGAAACATTCACTCTCTCTGTTTGATTCCAAACTGTAGTTTAAATTGGATGATTTAAATTTGAACCTTAGACCAGGTGTTACATAACTTTTAATATTTGAATGACGTGAGCATGAGAGAATGCATGGTGATTTTTCTTCAAAAAGAAATATTTGATAGTGCAGGATATTGTTTTTTTTTTCTTGCGGTTGACTATGGATGTGGTCGCGCTCTGCCAAATCGTTCCGGGGCGACGGAAGAGGCGGCGCGCAACCACATAGACCCACCCTGCAAGCATCTCTCTTCGCCGTGCGAGCGGGCCACCGGTAACCGATGGACGGCAGGATATTGTCCTGCACTATGAAATATTTAAAAATTATATCCTAATATTATCACAGAATTTATAAACATAACATATAAATGGAAAATATTATCCCATTTTCATAGAACTGAAATTTTCAGTAATTATGAAAATAATAGAATAATACTATATTATGATTATCTTTTATACTTAATGAACTGAAACCACCAGCATAAGCATAGTTAAAAAGAAAAATATTTTCAACAGCGAGCGATTGTAATTACTTATTTTAATTTATATTCTTAATCTTTTATTCCTAATATAGAAAGCAAAGATTTAATAAACCTATATCATTCATCATCATTTCAGCTCATATATGTCCCGCTGTTGGACTTGAGCCTCCTCCATAATGGGAGGGAAATTCACCTACTATACCACGCTGGTCAGACGTGTTGGTATAGGATTTTGTTTCAGGTTTTCCTTCTCTCGCATAATGTTATATGCGTTTTATATCCCTTAGTCGTCTCTGACGATCACCCGCGGGTAAGATGGGGTGTGGTGAATTGTATTCTTACTCCGTCACCACACGGAGAATCTATATGTCTGCATTTAATTCCATATGATTAGAGCGATCTTATTATCTGTATTTCTAATGAATAAATGTATTATAGTAGAAAAAAAAAACAACCAATCAGCACAAATACTACGTAAATAAATGCTTAAAAAGTTAATTACCATTAATTATAAAAACATATATGTATATTAAAAAATGTGATAACAAATTACTAAAAATGATAGTACTGCCTATTAACCCAACAGAATAAGCATAGATGCCGGCATTGAGGTCTAAATCAAAAATTCTTATTACATTTTAGCGCCTATCTAATCCAAATACGAATATTATAACTGTAAGTATAGAAACTTTAATGTCAGCAAAATGAATTAATGATATTAACGATATGAATATACTTGCAAGGCTCGAACCGGTAAAGAAAAACTGCACATGTCTATTGCGAGCGGACGTCAGTTTGCAAAACATTTCGACATCAATAACAAAACTTTATTACTATTTCTATTTAATTTTTTTAATAAATTACTGACGAAATAATTTTTCGAGAATTGGGTATGCAGAAAAGAGCATGAAAGCAAAATTAATGAGGTCGAAATCCGATCTCTACGAAAATCTGTGGAGTTAGGCTGACCGACCGCATTTGCAACGACGACGTAAGAGAGCGAGTAGGTATGAAAGAGAGTATTGGTGTAAAGATGCGAAAGGGAATGCTCCGATGGTTCGGACATGTGGAAAGAATGCCGAACGAACGTCTGGTTAAAGATATACAATGCGAAAGTGGAAGGATGCAGGTACTGGGGGAGACCGAGACTCACCTACCTGGACCAGATTGGTCACGTACTGAAGGAAGGTGGAGTCAAGAGTCTCCGAAACCGGCGAGCGTGTATGAAAAGAATTATGAATGTTAAGGAAGCGAGTGAAGTATGCAAGGATAGAGTTCTCTGGCACTCTGCTCTCTCTGCCTACCCTGCAAGGGATATGCCGTGATGATATGTATGTATGTATGTATAATTTTTCAATTTTTCCTAGAACTGTAAATATTGTTTAAACTGTGATATAGTCGTCTCTCCCATATTCCAATTTTTTTCTCTTTACTCCTGTTTCGTCTATATTGTAAGAATACCATGGTCTCCATCTTTTCATTACCGTGATCGTAATAGATGTCTAAGGGATGTAAACAAATAACATCACTGCAAAGGAAAGTAGACTCGAAATAAAACCCACCAACCTTGCCGATTAGCCTGGTATAGTAGACCAATTTCCCTCGCAATATAGAAAAGGGTTAAGCCGAGCAATAGAACGTCTATTGAGCTGAAATGATGATGAATTATGTTTTTAAAGTAATCAATGACATAATGATTCATTGGTATTGTCTTTAAAAAAATACGAGAACACATTGGTTATCAGCAACTTTTTTTATAAAATCACTTACCTGGGTATAACTCTATGCTTCTAGCTAAGACAGGTCTGGTTGGTTTGCCGTCAGTTGCAATAACTATCATTTCATGGTTTTCTATGTTCATGATGATTGGGCACTCAATCGCAATTGCGTTGATCAACCTCAATTTATACGCAAACCCGGGCATAACAAGTACTCTGAAATAGAAAAGTTAAAATTGAAGATACAAAGAAAGTTTAATATACGTTAAAACAGAAATTATCAAAAAATATTACACATGCCATTCACGTTAAAAATAAAGTAGATAGCCATAGATTAAGAGACATACGTCAACTAAGCCTAAAATTTCTTCTACTTTTCAGTTTATATACATATGATTGCTGAGCAGAAGTCTCGCCCATAACAGAAGCAAAAATAATATAATAAGCTGTGTTCTTTTTATGAACAGGCTATAGTCCGGTCGTATTCCTTTCAAATCACTAAGGAAAACAAAACATGCAACGAAAAACCTCATTACCTACCATACTGCACCTCTCCGTTGCCATTTGACAGACCAACGTTGCCAAGTCTTCATCATAGGTGAAATAAGACATAATGACCAGACAAATTTACATAAAATTTTCGCACAAGACTTCTTTCTGTTGCATACGTTAGTTATATTATAATATATTTAGATTGTTATATATAATATATAGTATACGATATGCGCAAAAAAAAGTTCACCTACCACTGAGTTAATGAATTCTATTTTTATTCCACCATCATATATTAGCGAATCTACGTACAAAAAAAACTTTTATACCGCTTAATCCTTATCAATTACTTGAAATAAAAATATAAGATAATTGGACGCTAAAATCGAACTTGACTTTTAAAATAACGCAGTTAATTTCTTGATTTTAAATGCGATTATTACATCATATACAATAATTACAGTTGCGGCACGCTATGATGGCCGTTTTGACACATTACAATAGTGATGTGAAATGTCAATTTATTCTCGAAAAAAAATATAGTTAATGAAATCTATAAGTTTTTATTGCTAGTAACCGATTAAAAAGGTTTAATAAAATATAAATGCTATATAATAAAACAAAAATATAAATGATCCTATGTGACGATCGTATTTAATTTCATTTCTTTTAATTTTGAATTTCGAAAAGCAAATGCCGAGTTGTGGTAAATAAGTACACCAATAATTGTAATCTTATAAAAATAAAAAATAAATGTTCGCGGGACCCTAATATATATAGTTTAGAAATCAATGTAATAAATAAATTTTGTCTCCTAAAATTTATCGAATGTATTAACATTCGATAAATTTTATGACTAACTGCACATCACTATTGACAATAAAGAACAGCAATTTGCTCCTCGAAATGTAATTACTATAAATACGAAACTTCATGAGTGGACAAACGTCAAAACGGCCATCATACCGTGCCGGTAGTATAATTATGAAGCAAGCGTAAAATACACACGATATTGACCCTGTAGCCTTCCACCATTTACTCATTAGCGTTGTCTCAGTCATTATTATAATGACTGAGACAACAAAAAAAATGTAGTTGTCTTAGCTGTTTTATGCCGACTATCATGGATTCGATTCCCACGGCCACGTAAAGCAATCTGTGTACGATTTATAATTTATTGTTCTAAGTAATTTATTTTTAAAACTAATTTCGTAACAAGTTTACAAGTATAATTAAATAAATGCTTAACACCACTGCGAAAGACATTCCGTGTGGTAACGGAGTAAGAATATAATTCACCACCCCTATCTTACCCGTAGGTGATCGTACGAGACGACTAAGAGATATAAAAACGCATATAATATCTATGCGAGAGAAGGAGAACTCTAAACAAAACCCTATACCAACACGTCTGACCAGCGTGGTATAGTAGGTCAATTACCCTCCCATTATGGAGGAGGCCCGAGCCCTACAGTGGCAAATATATGGGCTGAGATGATGAGATGATGACTGCGAAAGAGCGAAGACTCAAACTAAAATCCTACTCCACTCCGTATCACCAGAGTCAGGACATCCTCCTATTATGAATAAGATTTCTTATATTTGTTCGTTGAGATAGTCTGGTGGATGAATGAAGAACAGATTCGTTTCCAAGCATGGAACGTTTAAGGGCTAAAGTAACAACTACCTATTATATACAACCAGCTGAGATTTTTATATGGTAATACTAAATTTTAAGTTGCATTATTTAACTAATTTGGTATTATCGGCATTTTTATTTTTTTAATTTTAGTATCCATTAAGTTCGTAATGATGTATCCAATACGATTTTTTTTTTGTCGATAAAAACCATCACGCGAAAAGAAAACAAATCTAATGGAATATTTTTAAAAACGTATATAATTCATGATCACCTAAGTATTCGTATTAATGTGAGGGTGTATATTTGTTATTTACTCTTCCATAACAAAATAGCTGGGCGATTTTTTAATAAAATTTTATACAAACAATACTTATAAGTAAATGACATTATAAGTAGGTATATTACAGATAATAGATCCAATCTCATCTGATACTGTTTTAGTCCACTATTGTTAAAGAGAAATGACGTGAAGCAGGCGATTTGTCAATAAGTTTAGCCTAAACAGTATATTCTGATATTTTTCACAACAAAACAAAAAAAGGAAGATATGTGTTGCCACACTATAAATTGAATTAAAAGCAAGTATTTTAAAGATGATTTCGCCATAATTTATTATAATTACTTACTTAACTTCCTCGTCACCATTTATAACCAACGCATCAGGTGGTAAACGGCTTACATCTTCAAGTTTAGCCGTTAATAGTTCTGGGAACCTTGAAGCGATAGTTAATGTGTTCTCACTGCTTCTATCGTAGTCGTACAATGAAGAATGTGGTTCCAATGGTTGTGGTTGATTTATTATCAGCGACCCATAAACACCGTCACTATGATGAGAAACTGTAAGACAATATTATATATGAATTCTCTTTACTAATAAATATTTTATCTACAAGCACACAGAAACCGTATGTATGGTAATGAAATAAGAATACCATTCACCACTCTTCACTTGTGGTCGTAGTAACGGACGGCTAAGAGATATAAAATGCATATAACATTTATGCAAGGGAAGCGAAACTTGACGTAACAATATATGCTGAGAATCCTATCTATATGAGCTGATATGGTGATGATAGTGAAAAGAATTTCATACTCATTATGATCATACTCTTTTCCTTTTTTTTTTTTTTTTTTTTATTGGTGGGCTATGGGTGCGTCTCGCCCCGCCAAATCGGCCCGGGGTGACGGAGAAGGCGGCGCGTGATCCCATAGACCCACCGTAAAATCCTCTCTCTTCGCCGTGCGAGCGGACCACCGGTACCCGATCTTTGTCTTCGGTGGTATCATACTCTTTTCCTAATTACTATTGAGGTAGACGCAATATGTACCTCTCGTCGTATATATTTCAATTGTTGGCAGTTATTTTACGTCCGGCTAACTGCCTGACTTCAACCCTCCTTGAACGTAATTGTTAACCAGATGGCAACAGGTGGAGTTGGCCCAGATCGATATAAACAAGGTTAACAAGAAATTATAAGTATTTATGATACATATTAAATTAACCTAAATTACAATTCCATTGAAATAGTGATGAAAATTTTTGTGTGGTGACGGAATAAGAATGCAATTCCCCACCCTTTATCTTACCCGTGGGTGATCGTAAGAGACGACTAAAGGATATAAAACGTATATAACATCTATGCGAAATAAGGAAAACTCGAAACAAACTCCTATTACTACCATGTCTGACCAACGAGGTATAGTAGGTCAATTTCCCTCACATAATGGCGGAGGCTAGAGCCCAACAATGGGACATATATGAACTGAAATGATGATGATGAATGACAAATTCATGTAATCTATAAACAGAAAAATGAGTTTTTTGGCGGGAATCTAAAACGCCATGTGGTGCTCTTGTATTATATTCGATATCTTAGTGTTTTAACGTGTTATATTAGATCATTTTGATGGCATTTTATGTAATATGATGTGACAAAACTGCTGAGATGTAGTGAATATCATATAAAAGTGCTTTACAACGTTTTAGTTTTTCATTCTCACAAGATAACATTAACAGTGTGGCCATAGTACTGTTGATGGTGACAATTTGACTTACTGACGGACAATGACTAATCTGAAGACACTAAAAACTTGAAGATTATAACTCGACACTGGCAACAATGGCTCATTTAAGTAGCTGATTGCCAATACATAAAAATAAGAAGAAGAAACAGATAAATTGAGCTTTTGAAAGAAAAGGTATGAAAGTAAATGTAAGTAAGACGAAAGTAATGGTCTTTGAAAAGGATAAATGTATGACGGAATGTAATATTTTTATAAATGGTGAGGGATTGGAACAGGTGAAAGAATTTGTATACTTGGGTGTACTGTTTACTAGTGATGGTAAAAATGATGAAGATGTTGAAAGACGAGTAAATGCTGGTAATAAAGTGAATGGGGCATTGTACGCTTTTATGAAAAGTAGGAATGTATCTAACAAGGCACGCCTAGCTGTACATAAGGGAGTATTAGTTCCCACTCTCATGTATGGCAGTGAAAGTTGGATTTGGCAGGGAAGACATGAAAGTAGCATAAATGCTGTAGAGATGAGAGCTCTTCGTAGTATGTGTGGTGTAAGTCTGAAAGATAAAATTAAGAATAGTGTTATAAGAGAGCACTGCGGTATGAATGAAGAAGTAGTGACAAAGATAAAAAAGGGTATGCTGAGGTGGTTCGGACACGTGGAAAGAATGAGTGAAGAAAGGTTGACTAAACAAGTATACAAAGCGAGTGTGAGTGGGACGATTACAAGGGGAAGACCACGTCGTACTTTCCTGGATCAAATTGAAGATGTGTTAATGAAAGGTCAGATTAAGAGTACGCGTAATCGTAGAGCATGCATGAAGACTGTGATGAGCGTGAATGAAGCGATGGAGGTATGTCAGGATCGTGGTTTGCAATCCGTAGTCTCTGCCTACCCCTCAGGGAAACAGGCGTGAGGCTATGTATGTATGTATGTATGTAAATAAAAAAAAATACTATTATTATTATTAAGGACTTTTTGGTCTTTTCATTACTACGTCCACGTTGATATATAATTGGGGACAGAAAAATAGAAATGGTACCATATAAATATAAAATTACTTATTTACTGTAATTATGCATTCCATTATTAATTCAATCAGATCAAAGATTTGAAAAAAGCACGATTTTTATTTTAAATATAGTACAGATTCCAGCGGATTTGGAGATTATCAAGAGCGACTCTAAGGTGTATACTTGTATAATATATAATATCTAATTCTGTGAGAAGATACATTTAATGAAATATACTATCGCGTATGTATTTGATTTATAATTGCCCGACGTTTCGAACACTTTACAGTGATCATGGTCACGGGAGGACTGAGGTGTCTTACGTCCAATATGTCATTGTTATTACAGAAATTTATTTATATCTACCCTATAAAATATTAAATTTTGACCCACATTTTTATACAAAATTAATACAAATTCATTGCCAGTACATTTTAATATCTTATAGGGTAGATATAAATAAATTTCTGTAATAACAATGACATATTGGACGTAAGACACCTCAGTCCTCCCGTGACCATGATCACTGTAAAGTGTTCGAAACGTCGGGAAATTATAAATCAAATACAAACGCGGTAGAATCCGTAAAAGTAGTTTTATTTCAATACTCGCGTAAACATTAGAAGTCGAAATATACTATTTAATCAAATACACTATTTAATCAAATATAGCATTCATGTAATGGTAGGTCCACACTGTTAATATTTTTCAACACGTTTCGATTGTCTACAGCCGCGGGCCGGTCCGTCCGGGGTAGTACCACACTCTCGCAGAAAATCAACGTTTGAGCAGTGGTAATATGCTGCTGTGCTTCATTTGGTGAGTGAGAGAGCCGGAAGCCCAACTTTCTGGGTGGGTTTTGTTGTTTTCATTGGTAGGCCTAGCTATACCCTAATATTGCAATGGTCAATGGGCAGCAGTAACACTTACTATCAGATATGCTCCTTGCTCGTTTGCCACCAAAAGTAATTAAAAAAAATATTATAATCCACTTACTAATAACAACATTGAACACGAAAAAGATTTCCGACATATATTAAGTAATTGCTTTGTACATAAACAATAATTTTTAATTAAAAGCAATGTTAAACTAATTCATGTAAATCTAATCGATTTACAGAAATATAACAGGAATTTTTTTCATTAATCACCTAACAAAATGAAACAACAATGTACCTTTTTTTTCCATTTTAATTCGGTGACAATCATTTTTCGTGTACGAAGATATAAAATGCATATAATATCTATACAGGAGAATGAAAACTCGAAATAAAACCTTATACCAACCCATCTGACCAGCATGGTATACCTAATAGGTCAATTTCCTTCCTATTGTAGAGAAGTTTGATGGTCAACAATGGGACGTATACGAGCTGAGATGATGATGGCTTAAATTCCATTCGCCAGAAAACCAATAGGAAAGGTATTCATTTAACCAAAGTTAAGTTATAAATCATCATCATCATCTCAGCTCATAATATGTCACACTATTGGGCTCGAGCCTCCTCTGTAATGGGAGAGAAATTGACTCACTATACCACGCTGGTCAGACGTGTTGGTATAGGATTTTGTTTTGAGTTTTCCTTCTCTTGCATAGATGTTATATAACTTTTGTATCCCATAGTCGTCTGTTACGATCACCCACTGGTAAGATAGTGGGTAGTGATTTGTATTCTTACTCCGTCACGACATGTATAAAGTTATACATATGATATTTTTATTCCTTCAACACAGAACAAATGTGTAACGTAATTTTAATCTTATTGATAATAAGATTAATCATCAAAATATAGAAGAATAATACCATTTGCCTTACGAGTGTGTTTTTATTTGCATTTTATATTAATAATGCTTAATACGTATTTCATAATTACCTGAATCAGCATGATAGAAGAACGTCCCTGGTGATCTAGCTACAAATGCATATTTATATGTTTGTCCGTAAGCGATAGGGCATTGAGTTATCATTGGCACACCATCCATAAATGGAGTTCCATTCTGGTCTATTCCATGCCAATGTACGTTTATATCCTGGTTTGGAAAATTATTGCGAACTTCAACTATAATAATATCGTTGACGCAGGCTTGAATAGGTGGTCCAGGCGTCATACCGTTGACAGTGATAGTTGGTCTACCATTTTCCAAGATAATAGGTTCTATTTTGAAATTGTAGTAACATTGTTTGGGCTTCACATTGAATTTACATGGACGGTAACATGACATTTTTTCTGTAAATCAATGTTTACAAATGCATTTAGAATTTAACCTTAACATTTTTAAATGATAATTATTTATGACTCAACAGTTGAAATACCTATACTTATATTTATAGTAACTATCATAAAAATACCAGAAGGTATTAAGTTCGAGAATGGTTGATTTATTTTTCAAGTTAATGATTTTAAAGTGTAAATATTGTGAATAGGTTAAATTAAATTTATATAGGTTAGTTTAAAAACAAAATATTGATAAAATTACACAAGTATATAAGTATTTTATTTATAAATAAATATATGGACATCTTTAAACATGAATTCAATTCTGCATAAGTTATACATTTTTAAGTTCCTACTTTTAAAAATAGTATTAAAACATTAGATAATTCGTTGCAGAATTACAATGAATTTCCAAATTAAAGACAATAATCATACCTAAACTCTTAGTTGTATCCTCAAAAAGTATATTAGATCCTGTAGGTAAGAAACTCTCCAAAGACGCCTTGCCATTATAACTAATATTTGCTATAATAAATAAACAACAAACAAACACTTTCATTGTTCACAGATTGTAAATATCACTAATGTACTAATTACATTAATATTTCAATCAAAATAATATGTTATTTATCACAATACCGTGCTATTCGCACTGTAAAACGTGCGCGAACGCGGCTAAGGTTCGTAAGCAACTGGTTATACAAGAACAACAAAATAACCAGATTGGAAGAAACACTGTCTCAGTCACGCAGTTCCGATCACTTACAAATAAAGCATTTTCCTGTTTCTAACTACATGGTTTAAATTGTAAAATTATTATTGCTTAATAACTTTTAGAGTTATCGGTTAGTGACTTAGTAGATTATTCTACTGAAATAAAAACCTACCATGGTTATTATTGCGTTGATAACGATGAAGGTCGCAATTCTATATAGCCCTTTCTTTAGCTTTTATTAACTGTGACCTTAATGTGAAGAAAGTGTTTAAGAAATAAATATGCCCTTAGCTCGAAAATACGATATACCAACAACTACGTATTTCTTTTTCTTTTTTGCTTTTTTATTTTTTATACTTCCACATTTTAATTCAATTCGTGATTAGGCAATTTAAATTATTTAGATAATTGATTTCGTCGATAACTGTACTATAGTGATATGTAGGTATATGCAAACAATTTTTAATATATACCTATTATACATAAGGTTTATCTTTAATAAATTTAAAAGCATCTCTTTTAATCCAGTTCATATGTATATCCCTTTATGGAAGAGGCTGTTCTAAATTGAGAAGGTTAGGTTAGCCTTGTGCTAACTACGGCGGCAGAGTGTTTTAACGAAATTTTCTTATACCTAATGCAGTGTTGCACGTTGCATATTAGGTAGCTACCAACTTAATTCGTCTTTTATGACCACGGGTAAAAAGAATTTTTTTTTTCATCACTATCTATCAAATATCTTCAAGGTAGCATTTTTTTTGATATTTCCATATTTTCAGAATCTCGGTAATGCCAGTTATATTGCAATTAATTGGAATTGTGGTTCCTAATATATTTGAAAATGGTTCGTTTTGACTTCGTTTAGTTTCAAATAATACAATTTTTGTCAACGTATCTACAGAGTAATTTAACAACGTCTTGAGCATGCACAAGTTAATTTCAATATATTAGTAAAGTTCACCTGAAGAAACAGCAATATAACAGTGAAACATTGAATATAGATTAAATAAATAACTCATTTAATTTTATTTTTTTCTTATTCCTTATGGTGGCAAAAGAGCACATAGCACGTTTGATGGTAAGTGTAACTACCGCTCATAGACTTACAACACTAGGGGTATAGCTAAGCCGTTGCCTACCAACAAAAACACACACAGAAATTTGAGCTTTCGGCTCTCTCACTCACCGAAATAAGTGCAACAGCACATTGCTACTACTCAGATGTCGATTTTCTGTGAATATGTTGTAATACCCCAGACGTACCGGCCCGCGGCTGTAAACGGAAAATTGTCAGCAATGTGGCCTTAACACTGCTGAGATCATGATCCATTCACCTCGGAGAATAAATATAATACTATGCTAACGTTAGATCTAATAATAATTGTCATTTCTATAGCTTTATAAATAGGTAGCCATCAAAATTAAGAATGTTATAGCCAAGTTCAGATGGCTCTATCTTTATACAGGTGCCGATTTTATTACTAGAATAACTTAAACTAGGTGTAGGAATGACGTCATAAAAAACAATAAAGTTAGTTGCAGACTTTTAGCTCTGCCCAATCCCGAGATTAAATGATTTGTTTCTTATCAAAACAATAGATTTGCCAGCGTACCTACAGGTCAATACCTGTAGGTACATTTCGACCCAGCTATGCGGCGGTGAGCGTAGGGAGAGCGGGACTGGCCACCGAAGACAATGATCGGGTAATGGTGGCCCGCTCGCACGGCGAAGAGACGTGTTTGCAGGGTGGGTCCATGGGGTTGCGCGCCGCCTCTTCTGTCGCCCCAGACCGATTTGTCGGGGCGCGACCACATCCATGTACCACCTTACGGAGAAAAAAAAACGGGCGAGCGGGAATATTTGCCTACTAGTTCAATGTCACACGCATGAGTATATGCCTACATCGAAATTTTATAGTACGTAGTTTTATAGTAGTAGTTTATTTATAGTACAAGTGTATTGACATATCATTAGTGCAATTTAATCAAAAAATAGGTACAATTTTTTTTTACTGATTTGGATAGTGTGTCATGGTCTGATACACCTCCGTCAAGGATTCTACTAATTAAATCGGCAACCTATATGATTCTTCTGTACGTGTGTTGACAGTGAACTCCTCCTAAACGGCGGGACAAATTTTCTTGATTTTTTTTATGTGTGTTTGAGTGGATTCGTGCATGGTTAAGATACGCAATTGGACCCGATAGGTGGCGCCGTTGTCGGGTTGTCAAACGGCTGGAGCGATTGGGATAAACTTTTCTATGTATATTCCAATGGGTCCCTGGATGATTTCAAAACACCATTGGACCTGATAGGTGGCACTGCTGTTGGCATATCGCTTAAAGCTTTTCCGGGCAGGACGACGTCTGCCGGGACAGCTAGTGTATTAGGTATATCGCTTTAATGCATTTTTTAGTCGCGTGGTGACGGAGTAAGAATAAAATTCACCACCCCCTATCTTACCCGTAGGTAATCGTAAGAGACGATTAAGGGATATAAAACGCATACAACATTTATGCAAGAGAAGGAAAACTCAAGACAAAACCCTATACCAGTCACACACAGTACACGTCTGACCAGCATCGTATAGTAGGTCAATTTCCCTCCCATTATGGAGGAGGTACATTGACTCTCATTACCACGAGTAATATGTAATGTATAGGACAATCGCTTGTTGTATAAATAATTTAATTAATTATTATATTATCAAGAGTAATAAATATAATTAAGTAATAACGTAATTTTAAGTGACGCTTTAAAAACCACTGCTGTCTATACCTTACAGTATGGTACAGCCTTAATGTTAAGTGTGTGTAAACGCTATAGTTGTAAGTCCATAGTACCTATAAATATTGTTGACACCGTAATATGTAGTCAGTAATAAACGGGATATCGCTAGTAATGTACGTCTTTAATTGCACTCCCTAACGACAACTTCATATGGCGACCCTGCCAGGATACAACTTCATAACCTACTGAAATTTCATATTCGCCATTTTTCATTATAAATTAAAAATTATTATCAATATTCGATACAATAATAATTATTATTATTTATTGACAAGAAAACATAATATACATGTGATAAACAAAATCTCTGGCTCCTAAACTAGCATAGTAATGTTGTATGTACAGTTAGTTAAGTAATGTATTGTACGTAAGACGAACTGCACTTTGTTAAACATTGTAGTGCATTACATACTAGTCTTCGCTACTGCAAACTGCAGTTGGGCAAATACCACATAGGTATTCTAATGCAACAGATTACAAAATGTAGTCATCGTTCCACACTTGCAGTCTTCGACAGAAACCATTTCAAAACTTACAATGTCCGTAATGTATGTTAAGGTCATTTCGGAATGATAAATGGAATCATATTGTAAGTATATACTAGCTTAGTCCGTGAGAATTAACACGCGATATTTAAAAGGATTTTATGTGCACAAAAATCCTTATTCGTATTGAATGGGTTTACCATAATACATTAAATAAATAGAATAGAGCAAATATTAATAAATGCATATGCTATAAGTATAAACTAAATCATGTTCTGTAATATATTCATCGTTTTCTGTATCCAGCATGTCAACCTTGACAGTAAAAAGAAGGTAATTGCGATATTCTTTTGAGTTTGATGCAGTATTTTTCCAATAATGATAAAGAAACTTTAATATTTAGGCGTAAAGGGCCTCCAGTTGAAACTTTTCGAACTCTATTTGATGAATCACACCCAATGTGTTAAAAGGAGTAATATCATCAGCCATGAAGAAATGATCAAATACGGTGCTCCCCAGAGAAACATTTTGGCTCCCATCTTATTTTTGATATCTATCAATGACTTGTATGATTTAAAACTCTATAAACGTCAGCGAAGGTATCAAAATCGTGTTATTTTAAGTGTTAATAGGTACTTAACACTAGAAGGGCCACGCATCATACTATACCTTTAAAGACCGCAGCGGTCAATTTGACGGTATTAGAGATTCAGTCGGAATACTTATGAGATTATTCTGTATATTACATTAAAATAAAATATAAATAATATCTATTTATTTTTTAATAATAATAAACAACTTTAGCACTTAAACTGAGTAACATTTGTAAACGGTAATAGCTTTTCCCTTAAAATTTTATACATTTGCCACAAACAGCTTTTTACAAATTGTGCAGTTTTCACACGGGTTATTTTTTTTTTCACAATTACGATTGACTTGACATTGCTGCCTCTTATTGTTTGTAGTACATCGTTCACTTGTTTCAGAATTAGTTTCTCGTCTTTGAGTGGTAGTGGAAGTATTTTTTCTTCACATACTTTGCACGTAGATCACTCACTAGTTGAAGGATAAAATCATGCCAAAAAAAAATATTCCTGTGACTTTTCGGTATAGAATCCACGAGTTTATAGCTGCTAAATCAAGTTTATAGTAAAAAACGTGAACAGGCCATCGCCGATTTCCAGCTCTTACGGTATACTTGCGTGCCATTTGATCGATGATGTCTACACCAAATTTTTTTTTAATTATTGAATTCAATTGTCTCAGGCAGCTTTTTTGATCAGTACTTATGCTCACGTTGGGGTGCAGAATACTCAAAAGAATAACATATTTTTCTGGTTTTTCTTGATAGACAGTAAGGGTTGTATCAGCCTCGGTTTTTATTACAAAAGTTTTATATCTTATAGTACAAATACCGCTACAGCGGCGAGGCTCTAATCGGCGGTACTTCTCGTCTTGCACACCGCATTCTTCCAATAATGCTAGTCTTTCAACCATTAAATGTTTAGCCAAATTTAGAGACATGACAAAGATGGCAGTGGTAACGTTTCGGCCCTTTTTGAAATAGGGTTGTACCAGTTTCAAACCCACATATTCGGGTAATGAAATATCGTTTGAACGGTTCTCGTCTTTTCCTAGACGCGGCAATCCACCACATAACATCCCCAAGCAGCAAATCTTAACATCCCCAAGCAGCCAAAACTTTATGCCAAATTTAACATAAATAAAAACAAAAGTACCTTCATTAGTTTGAAGAAATCGTTGTTTACTTATCTAATCTAACTAATCGTTGTATTCTTATATGCTGTCAAATTAACGGTGTGCGGTCTTAGTAGGTATTTGTAAAAGAATTTCATATACAACATATAGTTTAATAATTTTTTTATTGAGATTTAGTCTAATAATAGCAAATTAGGAAAAGTCATAAAATATGAAAAGAAACAAAAATATAGTTCGTAAAATATTTAAGAATGAAATCGCCGTGCGGTCAAATTGACGGTCTTGGTTTTTCTAGTGTTAATGATATTATGGGATCCAGTGTCTTTTTTATTTCTTGTTGTATTATTTTGACATAGTTTCAGTACCCAAATTGGTATTGTACTTCAGGTTATGGCAAAATTCATTACAAAACAACGTTATTTTAGTTACCGCATTTTACAAGTACGCCTACAGATTCCGTAGTTGACGATGTATGCGGCCCCTTACTCGACTTCGGTTTAAATTTTCTACAGGATCGGGTGCCTCAACCGCTGATCTAACTAGCTAGCTAGCATACTAGCTGATTCAACAGACAAAAATTTATTGCACCGCTACCTACTAGGTCCAACTTGCCACCTATATAAAAGAAAAAAAGAACATTGTTTTTGGAAAGGATATAGCATCAAACTCAAAAGAACATCGTAATTAATTTTCTTTTACTAGTTTTAAATGATGGAATAGGTTAATTCATGAATAGCTTCTGTAGTTAATTTATTTAGTGTAAAACTATATTGTGAATTTGATAGGGGGTTATTACTTTCTAAATAGGTTATTAACCTCATATTAAAAATTTGTTCTAAAATGTTTGATAGTGCAGAAAGTATTGAAATTGGTCTATAGTTACTAACGCACTTTTTATCATTCTTGTCGAAATGGATTAGTTACAAATGTAGGTAATTAGTTTCATTAAGACAGCTTAGTTTATTTTTATAACATCTGCGGATCTTAGATCTACCTGTGGTGTAACCACTCTTTAAATTATCTATAGTTGAAATGATTTCATTTTCTTCAGTGAGTAGTATAACGAACGAGGGAAAATGTGATTTTGAATTTATAGAAAGATGTGCTTAGTTTTTACCTTTTGCTAATTGCTAAGATTTTTCCTACATTGGCAAAAAAGTTATTCACACTATTTATTCTATATAGCTGGTTTGATCCACAAATAAATTCGTATGCACATTCTTTATATTTAGAGGCTTATGTTAATATTCTTTTTCTTTTTCATAGCCATTTGTAGTTATTTTTTTACCCTGCAGATTGTAGTTTTTTTTTTATATTGACCTTAACTTCTTTTGAACAACTCGTAACAGAAATTTCTATATGTAAGTCGTCTTACAGTATTTTCAGAATCTTTTTAAGCTTATTATATAATTTATTAGCATTATTCAGATATCCATGGTTTCACTATTGTCCTTCGTTTGGGTGGTCGTAATTTCTTTGGTACTAACAATGACAGTGCAGAAAGTATATCAGCGAACAAAGTTGACACACATACATACATACATATCATCACGCCATATCCCTTGCAGGGTAGGCAGAGAGAACAGAGTGTCAGAGAACTCTATCTCTGCATACTTCACTCGCTTCCTCAACATTCATAATTCTCTTCATACACGCTCGCCGGTTTCGGAGACTCTTGACTCCACCTTCCTTCAGTATATGACCGATCTGGTCTAGGTAGGTTAGTCTCGGTCTCCCTCGGTACCTACATCCTTCCACTTTCGCATTGTATATCTTCTTAACCAGGCGTTCGTTCGGCATTCTTTCCACATGTCCGAACCATTGGAGCATTCCCTTTCGCATCTTTACACCAATACTCTCTTTCATACCTACTCGCTCTCTTACGTCGTCGTTACGAATGCGGTCGGTCAGCCTAACTCCACAGATTTTCCGCAGAGATCGCATTTCGACCGCATTAATTTTACTATCATACTCTTTTCTGCATACCCAACTCTCGCTTCCATACAGTAATCTTGGGACAAGCACTGCGTTATGTATTGCTACACGTGCCTTCTGGCTGAGGTGGTGGCTGCCGAAAAGTTGCCCCAACGCTCCGTTCACTCTATTTCCCGCATTCACTCTTCGCTCTATATCAGTGGTGTACCTTCCATCTCGGCTAAATCCACATCCAAGATATACAAATTCATCCACTTGCTCTAGTACATCATTACCTATTGTTACTCTTACATCTGTTCTGGTTTTATCTCTTTCAATGACCATTATTTTGGTTTTGCTCACATTCACGCGTAGACCCCTTTTCTTACAATCTTCTGTCATTGTGTCGACTAGGGTCTGCAGGTCAGTCGCTGACTGTGCCAGCAGGACTGCATCATCTGCATAAAGCAGAGCAGTGACCACTGAGTCGCCCATCTGGACTCCCACATTCATATCGTTCAACCTTTGGAGACATTTATCCAGATATATGATAAACAGCCTGGCTGACAGAACGCACCCCTGCTTAACGCCGATATTGACGTCAAACCAAGGCGACATTCCATCATCCAGCCGCACACAGGCTCTACAGCCCATGTAACTGGACTGCACAGCCTGTAGCAGTTTACCGTTAATACCATACTCCGGTAAAATGTCCCAAAGTTCCTTTCGTACAACCGTGTCAAATGCTCTCTCCAGATCCACAAAACTGCAGAAAACCCTCTGACCTAGAGCCAGATGCTTCTCCACAATGTTGCGCAGAGAGAACACTTGATCCATGCATCCCCTTCCACTCCTGAAACCTCCTTGTGTCTCACACAGTAAACCATCGGACACCATCCTCATTCTCCTTTCAATAATTTTTCCATACACTTTTGCTGCCAAACTGGTCAAGCCTATGGCTCTGTAATTTGCGCAGTCATAACGTGAACCCTTGTTTTTAAACAAAGGCATGATGACTGCGCTATTCCAGTCCCCGGGAACCATTCCCGAGCTCCAACATAAATTGAGGAGCAACAGGAACGCCTCCCAGACACAAGAGCCACCGAGCTTGATCATCTCGGCAGACACCATATCAATGCCCGCTGCCTTACCATTTTTCAAACTTCTTATCGCCCATTCAACTTCATCCATACTGATGCCATCGGAGGACGCCGTCGCCGAATGTTGATCTACTAGACCACATGCAACACCGGCGCCAACCGTAGTATCCGCATACATATCGCCAAAATATTCACTCCATCGGCTTAACACGTCTTGTGTTCGTGTAAGAATGTCTCCACCTTTAGACCTTATTTTATTCATTCTGAAGGCTGACCAACCACCCCGAGACTTCTTCACCTCCCTCCAAAAGAGTTTGGTGTTACCCTCGAAGTTTTTAGTCAGCCTATCTTCTGCACTCATACTTGCTCTATCACGTTTCTCTTTCACTAAGGCCTTGGTGTAATTCTTACATTGCCGATATATTTCTTTCTTCTGTTCAGTCATACTGTCATTCAGATTCAAAGAAGAGACATAGTCCAGCCACGCTTTCTTCTTTTGCTCTACGGAAGCTGCCACTTCCGCATCCCACCATGCATCACCATTTGTTTTTCTATGCTTCTTTGAACTTCCACATACTTCTTTCGCTGTATCTACCATACTCTCTTTCAATACTCTCCAGCATTCTTCAATGTCCGATTGCGGCTGGCTTGCCATCGTCAGCCGTTCTCGGACACCCTCTGCATACTTTTCTCTTACACACTCTTCTTGCAACCTTTCAACCTTTATTCTTTCAAGCCCTCCGAAGTGGACACGCTCTCGCCAGTGCCTCCACTTTCTGAACAGACCACTAAATCTCGCAATAACGAGATAGTGGTCCGTGTCGACTGTGGGGCCCCTGTAGGCTCTTGCGTCCAATATTTTGCTTCGGAGGCGACTGTCTACCAAAATTAAATCTATTATGCTTTTCTGTTCATTCCTTCTCCATGTATACATATGGATGTCCTTATGTTGGAAAAATGTGTTTGACACAATAAGGTTTCTCTCCATGCATACATCCGCTATGAGCCTACCTGCGTCACAACAAAGTTGAAATTAATTGAAATGCCTATCTAATCAAATAATCTTTACTTCGAACCATAGTAAGTTAATTTACGCAGCTTTGCTTGCTCCTCTTACAGGGAAGCAAGACAATCAAAATCAGAACACGAAATCACACCTTATAATTTCTATAATAAAAGCCAAAACAGCTATTTGAATTTATTGCAATTTATTTATAATATTTTAGAATTCATCTACTTAATTATTGCGAGTGCATTGTGCACCTTGAATTATACATAAGCAAATTAATTTGAATTTGTGTACTCTATAGTGCGTGACCCATATACTGTTTGCTCTTTAGTTGCTGAAAATATACGGCAGCATAATTAATAATAATAATAATAAAAATAATTTATTTCTCTCAAAAGGTTACAGTGGTTTCTTAAATATACTCAGTACACGATTTGTCTTAGTTTAACCTTGTGAGAGCTATATATAATTATCTTGCACTTGATTATATAATATTATAACGTTGTTAAGATTATTTCGGTATGATAATCTTACATTAATTGCAAAATTGCCTAAGTAGGTACATTTTAAAACAAACAATAATTACGATTTAGGCATCTTCAAAGAGACGTAAAACTATTTCAAAATGAATAAATATCATTCCCATGAGCTATTATTGAAAAGTGCATGAGAACTTATAATATAAAAATTAAATCTTTACCACAGTAACAAATTTGTATAATCCCTGTAAAGTAGTTGCAAATGTGTTAATATTGACGGGTATTATATCGGCAGCTAATAACTCCACCGGTTTCTGCGCTTGACAAAGCATTACGTACACCAGTTTTTTTTCTTTCAAATCAAAATTCTCCCAACCACAACAATATACCCATCTCTCAAAGTCTTCCGAAGCATTAATCAATCGCTGACATAGAAAACAATAGAGAAAAATGAGAACATAACAGTATACCACAATCGGTATGAACTGAAACCATTCCTCGATAGGCAAATAAAACAATAGTGCCATGCAAACCCCATTACATCCAAAGTTCACTCCAAGTGGAACTGAATACAATTTCTTTAGTTTATCTATCACGCCTAATATAATAGAATGACGTTTAATTATTAAAGGTAATGTTTCTTTAGCTAATTCTTTTATATTAGCTGCTTTACCATTTTCATTGAGAAATATCATCTCCTCCGTTAGCAACTGAAACATCACTGATGTGTGAGATATAAAAAGCAATAGTAAAACTTGGAAATTTAATACTACTATGTAGATTGTAATTTCTTGTGTTGCCAAAATAGTGAGGCAAATTTCACGGTTTGGTGATGCTGTCAATGGTTCCATACCTTGAAAAAGTAAAATAAAAATAATATTAGTTTATTAGAAAATGGAGGAAAAGAAGGAAGACCTACCACTTTCCCACGGTTAATCAATATACCGTGCACTTTAAGAAAGGAAGGAATACGGAATGAGATCAAAGTGGAATAGGATATAAGGAAATCTTGCGGTTTATTTATTAACCGTGATAAAGTGGTGGGTCTTCCTTCCTTTCCTCCATTTTCTGATAATAATGGATTTCCGCCATGTTTCGCCTAATTCAATGTTTAGTTGTTTAGTTTAGTTTAGTGAATTCGTCATCTGCCATTTTTCTAATTGGTCTACTTTTAAAACTTTCAGTGTAAAATAATTGGCCTATTTTAAAAATATCTTATTTTAAATACCAAAAACATATTAATTATTATATCTGTGATTTCGACCAGAAATACACTGGTAATCAACGTATCATATTCTTCTACCTTTTCTTATTTCTATCTATTTTCAATTACTCTCTGGTAAAAATTTAAAGTATACTTTCATTTTATGATTATCCTTAATTGCCCGTAGGATTCGTAAATACCAATTACAACTACTACGTAAAAAAACGATACAATAAAATTGGGAATCAGCACTCTCCTGGGAATCTCATAACATACGAGTACATTGCGATAGCCAACCCGCCTGCCATCGTGACAATTATAAATCCTTTGGTTGCACCTATGGAGGGTAAAAACTAAGGAGAACCATCTTTTGTGGGGGATTAGTCCAAAAAGTGTCCACTTGTAAACAGCAAATTATTGTTCGAACACTCACCGAAATAGCGCTAGTGTAGCAAGTGGAAATGATATGAATATAGCAGTAATAAGCAGAGTGAAGTGTGCTAAGTTACGTAGTCAACTGTGATTAGATAAATAATAACCTATGAACCTTTGAAATTTGTGGCGCTCTTTTTAAAATTCTTCCACTTGCTACTATAGCGCCACCTTAATTTGCTCCCGTTCAATGGACACTTCTTAATACACTGAGATGGTCCTACTTAGTTTTTACCCTCCATAGTTGCACCAAAGGATATCTAATAATGGACGTCAACAGACTCATTAACCTACATACTTTTGCTTTTGATTACAAACTGTATTACCAATCATTAAATGATGACAGCTTCGTGTGTAATTTTTAGTAGTAGAGTAGAAATAATTAAAGCGAGTGAGTCATTGATTTAGTACTCCCCAAGAGACTGATGATACCATAATCCCCACGCTTGACAGACGTTTTGATACTCACATTTGGAGTTATAAGTTTCTCAAAAAAGTGCATCTGCCCATTTCTTTGGTAATCCCTCATTCACTTTTAATAACTCCTACGGGAAATGTATGATAGCATATTATTTTCTTAAGCCAAGAAAATAATACCCATTTTAAAAACAGCAGTTGATATGTGTCTAAATACTTCAAACCGTATCTTTATATGATTCTGGTTTCTTTTTTCATAAACTGTGAGATTTTAGGACAATGTAATTAAATATCCCACAGCTTATAAGTTCTATTATTTTTTATTTTTTTTTGTTTCTGTTCGTCCATTCGGACAGGCAAAGGGATCAAAGCCCATACAGCCAAGTCTTATTTAATTATTTTTCATATATTGTTCATCATTTCTTCATAATATGTAGCCTTAATAGTCATTGTCTGTCAGTAAGTCAAGTCGTTACCATTAATCGGGCGCTGATAACCTAATCATGATTTTCTTTGGGAATTTTGGGCAAATATGAAAATACATGTAAACCACTATTATACCATATTCACTACACTTCAGCACTTTAACTGTACCATATTGCATAAAATACCAGCAAAATTATTCAATATAACACCACAAAACACTAAAGAAATGAATATAATACAAGAGCGTGACATGACATTTCCACATTCGCGCCAAAACTCTCTATAAGTTCTATTGTCTGATTGTGTTGTTATTAAGAAAATTCTACTTAACAAATATTAATAAGCACTTACCAACACATGGTGTCATAGAAAAGGTACCCGCTATGTTAACACGGTGAGGCATGTATATAAGAAATCCATCCATAACATTGGATGTATAGAATATCAAAATTATCCATTTAATCACCTTCAACAACTTCTTATGCTTGGAAACAAAATGGGTAGACTGTATAGATAAGCGGTCGCTCAAGTTGATATCATTTAAAATTTCGTTTAAGAGAGGTCTGTAAAATTAATTTTGCCTATTTACTATCAAGAAATTTAATATCATCATCATCATCATCACAGCCCATAAATGTTTTACTGTTGGGCTCGAACTTCCTCCATAATGAGAGGGCAATTGACCTACTATACCACGCTGGCCCGACGTGTTGGTATAGGGTTTTGTTTCAAGTTTTCCTTCTCTCGCATAGATGTTATATGCGTTTTATATCACTTAGTCGTCTCGTACGATCACCCACGGGTAAGATATGGGTGGTGAATAGTATTCTTACTCCGTCACCACACGGAAAAAATTCAATATAATTCAGAATAAATAACAAGATAGCAGACTAACAAATTCATTGATAAAAGTACTAATGGATTCGAAAAGTTGCTGTGTGGTACCCTTACTTTGCTCGTGGATATCGTAAAAAACGACTAAGAGCCTTATAAAGACCTGGGCCAACTCCATCTGATGCCGTTTGGTCAACAATTACATTCTCAAGGAGGGTTGACATCTGGCAGGCGGCCAGTGATAAAACTATTGCCAATAACTTTAACAATATGTACTATGAAAGAAGAGTACATATTGTATCGACTCCAAGTAATTGGTTTAAGAATAGGAGGATGATGATGATGGACTGATGTTTGATTTAGAATCAGTAATTTTATTATAATAAATATTATAATCCTTGTATAGCGACGGGATAAGAATACAATTATCGCCACCGTTTAGTCGCCCGTCATCTTGATCATCCTGCTTTTATCTCAATTACGTAGGGTCGACACTATAGGGCCTCCGAAGACAAAGATCGGGTACCGGTGGCCCGCTCGCACGGCGAAGAGAGGTGCTTGCATGGTGGGTCTATGGGGTCACGCGCCGTTTCTTCCGTCACCCCGGACCGATTTGGCGGGTGAGACGCATCCATAGATAGTCCTCGGAAAAAATAAAAAAAAGGGTCGACACTATATGCATTGTACTACTATCGTGCATATTGCAAAAATTATTGACTTTAAGTTTTACGATCGATCATCTGCCCGACGTCACCGCTGTTTGGGAATATAAATGTTGACTAGGTGACATCAGGTGGAGTTGGCTCAGGTCGATCTAAGGCTCTCAGTCGTCTTTTACGACACTCGCAAGCATAGTAAAGATTGGCCACCGAAGTTAAAATCGAGTACCGGTGGTCCGCTCGCACGGCGAAGAGAGAAGGTTTTACGGTGGGTCTATGGGGTCACGCGCCGCCTTTCCGTCACCCCGGACCGATTCAGCGGGGCGAGACGCACCCATAGCCCACCAATAAAAAAAAAAAAAAAAAAAAAAAAAAAAAAGCATAGTAAAGATTGGTAGTATACGTAGCCGGCACCACAATTACTTGCTCGTAGGAGTCGTAAAAATCAGTTGAGTTTCACTAGGACAATGGGCAATATGAGCATGGTAACGTTTTTCTCATAAATGGATAACGCTGAGATATAGGGTGTCTTTCATACAGTAAAAAAGTACTGTCCCAAGGGGTATAACAATTGATTTACAAAATATAATAAATTACTTAATAGTGGTAGAACCACACTATTGGCAGTTTTCTGTCCACAGCCGCGGATCGGTCCGTTCAGGGTAATACCACACTCTGGCAGAAAATCGACGTCTAAGCAGTGGCAATGTGTTGCTGTGCTGCGCTAGGCGAGCGAGAGCCGGTAGCCCAACTTTCTGGGTGGGTTTTGAGATTTCATTAGTAAGCAGCGGCTTAGCTGTACCTCTGATATTGCAAAGGGGCATGGGCGGCAATAACACATACCATTAGGGGTGCTGCTTTCTTGTTTGCCATCACGAGCAATAAAAAAATTTTTTTTTTTTTATTATATATTTACATTAACTTCCATTGTTTACTAGCTATTCTGCTATAATAATGAAGCTCTTTTTTTCTCCTAGTCCGTATATTCGTTCCATTTTACCGAAAGAGAAAGCTTATAAACATTGTGTTACATCATGAAAATATAAAACAGCTACACTAAATTACCTTTGTGTCAAAAACCACCAACTAACATTCATAACAACAGAAAGGATAGCCACATTGGCATAACTTTTGACTATATCTCCAGCTCCTTGAGCATATTTCCATAGATACACATAGCTACCAATACAGTATACATAAATTAAAAGAGAGAAGTGAAGAAGCCAAAATAGCACTGCAATAGAAACGATATATCATTTGGTATATAATAATCATTATAGCGGCTGTACACACTCGACGAGACACCCCGAGACGGGCCAAGAGCGAATGTACATGATACCTTCGTCTCGTCTTGCACTCTCGTTCTCGCCTCGGTTAGTCTCGGTCCCCTGTCGGTTTTTTACGCCCGCGTCAAAGGGTCTCGTTAAGTGTCGCTAGGTAAACGGGATTGAGCATATACACACTCGATCGTTTAGTTGTCTGCTGACAGTGTTTTACCTGTTTCGATTGCGATGTATAACAATCATTCACCATCTTCTTTTTCTCCTTGGCTTACGAATTTTCCTTTTACAGTAAATGTTTAAATAATTATAAAAGCTCACGGCATAAAGACAAATAGCAGAAGCAGTGTCCACGTCCATTGTCTCGGGTATTTATAGTGCAACTGGCATAACGAATGTGTAGAGGACATGCTCTCGCCTAGAATCTCTTGGACGAAACTCTCGGCGGGAGGCTCCCGTCGAGTATGTACAGCCGCTATTACATTTCTTAAGTTATAACCTGTTTTTTTTTCATAGATAATGGTCTGGCCACGTTCCATTTAAATTGGATGGAGCTAATAGAACGACGGTACGATGTCTTATAGCCAACAATTTAGCTTTCTTCTTCTATCAAGTAGACCACCGGAACTGATTCCTTGTTTGGTTATAGGTTGAACATTAAATACATGGAATGAATACAGGCAATAAAATCGTACCCCAACAAATCTTACCAGAGTGATACAATAGGTTAATTTCCCTTCCATTAACGAGGAAGCTGAACTACAGCATGCAGCTGTGGCACGTATGTGAGATGATAATGATGGTACCTCATCATCATCATCTCAGCTCATACACATTCCACTGTTTGGCTCGAGCCTCCTCCCTAATGGGAGGGCAATTGACCTACTATACCACGCTGGTCAGACGTATTGGTATAGGGTTTTGTTTCGAGTTTTCCTTCTCTCGCATAGATGTTATATGCGCTTTATGTCCCTTAGTCGTCTCGTACGATCACCCACGAGTAAGATAGGGGTTGAATTGTATTCTTAGTACATCACCACATGGAATGGTATATGATACCTAAGCAAGCATAAAACTATTTATGATAACAAACCTCCAACATTGTTTTTGAGAAGAGAGAAACCAGCCATATCGGGCACTATATCAACTAACCACAACAAGGTGTGTAAACTATTAGTTTTAAATTTTATTTTTCTTGCTAAAAAGTAATTTTTGAGAGAGTTTAATAAATTCATTCTGAAAAATCAATATTATATCTTTCTCTTTACACGTTAAATTACCAATATCACGATAACTCTCTGAAGCTAGAACATGAACAATGAAAGCCTCGTACTATTACACACCTTATAATTTCGTGTGTGAAGATTAAGGGTTATTAAAAGTAAAAATTATATATGATTGAAAATGACGTATATAAGACGATTAACCTCACACCAATGCAATTTATTATAGCTTATCAATTTGTTCTACATACAGTATGATTAAAAGTTTTATGTATGAACTTTAATGTAATTCTGGTAATTAAACAAATGTATCTAGATAAACGTTAGACAGTGTATCTAAAATGTTATCTATTAACTTTAATGTGATTCTGGTAACTAAATAAATATATCTAGATAGATGTGGAGGACCTTGGCACTATGCTCAACGATCTTAGCAGGGTATCCTAACTAGTGGGTTTACGAATGAACATGGACAAGACGAAAGTCATGTCTAATGCCCATGTCATTCCTGTACCGGTCCTAGTTGGCAATGCAGTTCTCGAAATTGTCAATCATTATGTTTACCTTGGACAGACAGTTCAGTTAGGTAGATCCAATTTTGAGAAAGAGGTCAGCTGACGAATCCAACTCGGTTGGGCAGCGTTCGGGAAACTTAAGAGGATCTTCTCATCCAACACACCTCAGTGTCTGAAAACACAGGTCTGTGACCAGTGTGTCTTACCCAGTGATGACTTACGGCACTGAAACGTTGTCCCTAAATGTAGGCCTCATAACCAGGCTCAAAGTCGCTCAGCGTGCTATAGAGCGAGCTTAGCTCGGGATTTTTATGCGAGATAAAAGCCGAAATACTGAAATCAGCAAAACAATGGGTGTAACCGACATAGCACGAAGAATTAACACGCTGAAGTGGCAATGGACAGGCCACATCGCTCGAAGAACCAGCAACCGCTGTGGTAGAAAGGTTCTAGAGTGGCGACTACGTACCAGACGATGGAGTGTAGGACGAACTAGGTGGACAGACGACCTGGTGAAGGTTACTGGGCATCGTTGGATGCAAGCGGCATAGGACCGTACTCTGTGGCGTAACATGAGGGAGGACTACGTCCAGCAGTGGACGGCAATATGCTAGGCTGAAATGATGATGATGATGATGATTAACCTTAATGTGAGTCTGGTAACTAAATAGATATATCTAGACAGACGTTAGACAGTATGTTTAATTTTTTTTTCTCAAACATGCTTGGAAATTTGAGCATTATTTTGACAACCATCTTCGAGATAAATCGAAATTGCTGTACTGATCAAATACTTGCGAGCTAGCAGCCGGCAAAAAATGTATGGAAATCCATATCTGTCGTGTTTTAGCGGCCAAATAAATATACATGTAAATTCATATCTATCGTGTATTATAAAAATGGAACGATTTGTTACTTCAAAATATTGCAAGCAAATAGGCAACTTGTCAGAGTTTTATTTAAATTTCGAACTGGCTTGAAAAAGAAACCTGTTTGATGATGAAAAAAAAACAAATGAACCCTTTAGCGCGTGAATAATGTTGTTCGTTGTTCATCGTGTATACAGATCTACTTAGTACTACTTAGTTTTAATTTCCGCGCATTATTTGAGAAAAGCACTATACAAGCCTTGGCCAAAACTATGAATTGATAGACTTACGTATGTGTGCCTCGGCCACGCCTCGGCCCACATTTATACCTTCATCCATCATTGCCTCTTTTGCTGGCCGCTACAGTAATGTACTATATCTAACATAATGACTTCTAATGTTTACGCGAATATTACACATTTGAAATAAAACTACTTTTACGGATTCTATCGCGTTTGTATTTGATTTTTAATTTCCCGACGTTTCGAACACTTTCACTGAACCATGATCACTGTAAAGTGTTCGAAACGTCGGGCAATTAAAAAAAAAAAAATCAAATACAAACGCGATAGAATCCGTAAAAGTAGTTTTATTTCAAATGTACTATATCTATTAACTTTAATCTAATTCTAGCAACTAAATAAATATATAGACGTTAAACAGTATGTTTAAAAATGTTATGTATTAACTTTAATGTAATTCTGGTAACTAAATAAACATGTCTTTTTTTTTTTTTTTTTTGGGGGGTGGGCTACGGTCGGCGCACTCCTCGCACCACTCCATCCGGGGTGACAGAGGGGCGTAAGCGCGCACACCCGTAACCCACCCGTGACGTCGCCTTCGTCGTTGGGCCGACCACCGGAGCAGAGTGACTTGACGTCAGTGGTCGGCCCGACGGAATACCCCTGAGGAGTACCCTCTCCTCGACCGACATCCCCCCCTCGGGTAGGATGTCGGTCTTTCCTCACGCGGTCGGCCTCTCGGCGGGTGACGGACTAATTCCCCGATCCAGTCACCCGCGGCCTTGGCTAGGGCGGCATCAGGCGCAGGTAATCGCGCCTGCGCCGCCCCAGTCGCCGGCGGCGGCTCGCGCCGTCGAGGAGACGCTCCTCGCGCACGCGCTCCGCCGCCTCCTTCCGCGAGACTACTGCCTCGCAGAAGGTTGCGACCGCGTCCTAGTTCCTGACGCTGTCGAGCATGGTCGGCAGCGTCAGGTCGGCACCGATGATTGCGACGAGTTCACGACGCTGCTCTGCCCAAGCGGCACAAACCTCGAGCGTATGCTGCGCCGTGTCTTCGTCGCAATCGCAGTGGTGGCAGGACGGTGTACTCTCCCTCCTGACGACCTTGTGCAGGTATTTGGCGAAGCATCCATGCCCCGTCAAAACCTGCACCAGTCGGAAGGAGAGCACCCCGTGCCGCCGTTCCAACCACTGCATCAGCACCGGCCGGAAGGCCTCTACGGTCCGCACACCGAAACGAGGCCTCTCCAGCCGGACTGCCCAACGGGCAATGACATCTAGGCGGGCGTCAACGCGCCAGGCGGTGAGTTCCCTCAAAGAGACCACACCGCCCTCCGCGCGCACCCCTGACACCCGCCGATACAAATCGGCGAGCATTTCCGCCTCCAGGTCCCACGGGGGACTCCCGGCCAACAGGCACGCTGCCTCCGTCGCCACCGTGCGGTACCCGCGTACAGCCCTGACTGCCATGGCCCTCTGTGGTCGCCACAGAAGAGCCCTGAGTCGGACGGTCAGGGACCCCGCCCACACCGGTGCGCCGTACAGGGCCATCGACCGGACGAAACCCGTGTACAGCTGTCGGCACGTAGCGCTCGGTCCGCCCACATTCGGCATTAGCCATGAAAGGGCGGACGCCGCGCCGACGAGCCGCGGAGCGAGCCTGCGGAAATGCTCCCGAAACCACCAATGCTCGTCGAGCACCAGGCCCAAATACCTCATATGGGCCCGGATGCTGATGTCAACCGAATTGACGGTGATCGAAACGCCGATGGGACGGCCCATGCGGGGCCCATGGAACAAGAGGGCCTCCGTCTTGTCCAGGGCCACCCTCAACCCCAGCGCCTCGATCCGCCTGACGATCTCTTCGGTGCCGAGAGTCGCCAGGCCTGCCGCCTCCTCCAGCGTCCCACCGCGGGCTGTGACGAGCGTGTCGTCGGCGTAACAGATCACGCCCAGCCCGGGTGGGAGGCTCCCTCTCAACGCCCAGTCGTAGCCGATGTTCCACAGGGTGGGTCCAAGGACCGACCCCTGTGGGACACCGCACGTCATGGGCGTTCGCACAACGTCCCCTACTCGGTTGGTGTAGAGGACGCTGCGCCCCTCCAGATAAAATAAATATGTCTAGACATATGTTAGACAAAATATTTAAAATCTATTAAGCTTAATGTAATTCGAATAACTAAATAAATACATGTAGATATACTTGTGAAGGTTTACATGAACTATTTGAAATCACATTTGACTTCTTCATAGCTCATAAACTATTTAACACAAACACACTAAATAGTCTAGTCAAATATTACGTTCAATAGTTTATAAATTATTTGCTTGGTGTAAATTGTCACCGGTAGTAGCTTGTGACAATTTCGAAATACCTTTGAAGGCTATCGCCTTATGTCGCGGAATAGACAACGAGTTGAACACAGAAAGACCATTATGTTTAGTGCTACTGCGACGCCAATTGAGTATATTATATAGATACCTAAGCCTTACATGTTATATAATACGAAACAGCAAAGTTGTAAGTTGAGCTTTGTATCTGACATCAAAGGCTGTCAACCAATTGCGTACTTATTTCGATGCTAAAGGTTTATCGAAGTTTATAGGTTACGCCAAGGATACGTTAAGGTACGTCAAGAGTTTATCCAAATTTATTAACTTAATAGGTTTATCTATAAATAAGTTTTTACTCTATTATTAATATGTCACGAAGGGTAACTCAGGTGTCATTAGTCCAAGAATATTCTCTGATTCAAAATGGACATGGATTCAAGATAAAGAAACTTATCTAAACCCAGTTACGATGTACGACACGTTACGGTCTCATTATCTTGTCCTGGATGTAAACCTAAATCACACATATAGACTAGTTCTTATGCAATTTAGCACTCTTTCTCGTCCCTCGCTAATAAACACAGAGAGTACATGTACAAAGAATTGTTAGGGTTTTCTAAACAAATTAACAATTTTCAAAGATTTGACCAAACCATCTGGAGTTGACTAGCTGCACTAATCTCGACTCTAAAAGCGTGTAGCTAAAGATTATGTGGTGAAATATAAAATTAATCATTATCCATCAGTAAGTCAAACTGTCTTCAATAATAATATGGCCTTACTATTAATAGAGTCTTCTAATAATTTTGGTGGAAAATTAAAAGATTTATAAAACATTTTTATATCATATTCAGCACACCCCAGCAGCCCCAGTAGTTCCTCCGCATCACATTACATAAAATTCCATCAAAATTAATTAATTTTATCCGTTAAAACACGAAGATATTGAATATAATACAAGGCCACAACATAACGCATTCATATTCTAAAAATTCATCTCTACTGACTCTCTCTGGATCTGTTGCTGGATTGAATGGAAATACAGTGTAATATAATATGTTTATGATTACAATCCTTACTAGATACGTCATAGAGGTAAATGTTTTTAAAGTGAAAACTTCTTCAGCGGCGTTGTGTACTTTTTTGGCATGGGTAAAAGATATTAAACTCGGGTCAGGACACGTGACCTAATCGAAAATTCGTAAGACGGAGGAAGAGTAGACTACGGTCTACTCTTCCTCCGTCCGTCCGGAGAGGAAATTTGTAAGTCGGAGGGGGAGTAGACCGTAGGAGAATATTGTATTTAACCACACAAATGATAGTACTTTTATACTGCAATATATAAAGCAATTCGTGCGAAATTATTCCCTAACCGTTCTAAAATATTTTTTGACGACTGGCTATGGTATGGTCACACCCATACATACTCCCTGCGGCTCGCTTTTATTTTATTGCTTTTTAACCGACTTCATTTTTTTATAGGTTTTAGTTTTTACTTCTGTCGACAGTCCTCGTGACTGCTTTGTGGTGTTTACGTTTGTTCCACATTACATTGTATTCACTCCCGTAGAGAAAACGTAAATGCATTTACCATATTGTTTAAGAAATGAGCTGTTAAAGTGATGTTGTCATATTCATACCTGTATCTACCTATATTAATTAGATTACAACTCGAATTCGACTCATTGGTATTGTTTTTGTGAAAACTATAAAGAATTGGGCCGAGACTGAGACCATATATTATGTTATTAAATGTAAATGTTTATTTACTTCTATATAAAAACATTAAAATTAAAATCGAAATTTTGAGGTCAAAAAAGCAAGCGCGACGGAATTTTTCGCCTTGTTACTTGTTAGCAACTAACGGCACAAGAGCGTAGAAATTAAATATGTACATACATTTTTCATATACCGAGGGACAAATGGGTTGATGGACGATACATATTATAATCCCATAGTCGTCTTTTACGACACCCACACGCAAGATTTGTTGATGAATTGTATGTTTACTCCATCTCTACACTGAAATTTTTTAACAGAATTAGAATAATTATTATAACCAAAATTGATGAAGTTATGAATATTTTTATACCTGCCAGATTTTTTATACCTACCCAACACGCGCAGAGCAGGAAGCTGAAAAATAAATTAAAGAAGACAGGATACGTCGTAAGCAATGAATACATAGAGAAAATGATAGTTTAGGCGTCATGAATGATAGCAACCTCCTTTATGGACCTGGCATTGATAATTCAGGGTGTGGTAGCCTACAAAATTTGCTTGTAGATGTTTTATTATTTTTTATTGTTCAAAACGTTAAAGCGGTTTTCCCACAACTCAAGCTTTCCAATGCTTTTGAAATTTTGAACACTATTTCTGTACATAATTTACGAGGTAATGCTGGAGAGTTTTTTTTTTATTATGTAATAATTTTTATTTTTTAATAACAAAAAATACACTAATTTTCTCGCAAAAAATCGCGTTTTTCACCTTCAGTATTGTAAAAACGTGAAATATTGAAATATACAATTATTTAACGAAAAACCTTTGATTTTTTTATTTTAAATGATCCAGCACTAAGTAATGAAGGGCACCGCAATTGTACTTTTTCCCGAGGTATGTCCGAATAATTGTTGCTATTGCCGTATTTTATAATATTTATTCGTGAAAATTTCATAAAATATTTTACCAATGTCATACTTTAACATACCGTTTATCGTAACGGCTTTAATAACGAGATTTTAACTGGGTAGTCACAAAACAATAATAATGCTTTTTCTTTACGAATTAACCTTAAGAAACGACGACGAGATCACTAAAACATTCATGACATACATATACATGACCCCTGAGGCCACAACAAATAAAAAAATCATGGTTCTATCCTCACGTTTCAGGTTTAAACCAATGCCGTGTAACAATATATTTAACTAATGTGAAAACTCCCACATTGCCTTCAACAACGCACCAAGCCGAGGTTCGTACTTCAAAGGGGATGTCCTTGGGCCCTGTTGCTTAAATGTTTTAGTTAAGAGGCCTCTATGCTCACCACTAGTCTGCGTAAGGTTGTTACACCCATTTGAGGCTCACCCCCTAGTCCAAATAAAATAAACACTTTTTAACAAAAAAAAATAAACCGCCAAAAAAACTGAAAAGCAAAAAATAATAAACTTTATTTTTATTGACCTTAATAACTAAATTCTTAAACCAATTTAGGTACACCCTGGGGGGGCACACTTAAAACATCACTTATTTTTACTGACCGTCGCGCCGCCTACAGATTGGTTGTACAAACTTAACTGCTGCCATTTTGTCCTGCCTGTCAAACGTTTGACAACTGAGAATTGTTATTTTTTGTTCCTAGCGTAGGTACTTATTGTCATCGATCTATTTTCGGTTATTGATATTTTTCTGAAAATTATCTCAAGTTTCAATGTTAGGCTGATATTATTATTGTTTAATTATCAGCTGATATGTTTTTTTTTTATATTTCAGGGTAGCTTTCATAGTAAAAGAAAATTCTATGTAATTACACATACACATGTAGATATGTATATATATTACTTCAACTTTAGTTCACCGCCTAAACTCTGGGTGGCAGCACTTTCCATACATGCATATTTTATCATCGAGTTGCCACTCTTTTTCAATTTAATAACTTTACTCTTTGGGTACACCTAAGTCGTTTTGAGTCGGCGCCAAATAATCAATGAACTATGATTACTAAATTACTTCTGACGAAATTCACTTATAATTTTAAAATTAAACCAAAAGCCATTTAATTTATTGAAATTTATTAATAATAGAATTTTTTCAACTCGTCTACTTGACTAATATTGTAACTAATTGGATTTATTTCATTCTAATGTTTTTATAATGAACGCATATGTTGTCTCTGGTTTGCAAAACTTTACAGCAGCATAATTAGCTTCCACCTTATTACTTTATTATACAAAGCAATTGACATTATATCGTACTACTACTACAAAATATTTGTGGTATGACAATGTAATAATCATTACAAATTTATACATATACAATTATATCCATACATTCTAGAACCAAAACATTTTTTCATTTTTAGAAAGTCGATATATATATTTCAGAATAAATAAATTTCATTTCCATGTAGCTATATATTAAAGAGCTCATAAGAACTTATTTATAATATAAAACATTAAATCTTTACCACAGTCACAAATTTGTATAATCTCTGTAAAGTAGTTGCAAATGTGTTAATATTAACTGGTATTATATCGGCAGCTAATATCTTCACCGGTTTCTGCGCTTGACAGAGCATTACGTACACCAGTTTTTTCTCTTTCAAATCAAAATTCTCCCAACCACAACAATATACCCATCTCTCAAAGTCTTCCGAAGCATTAATTAATCGCTGACATAGAAAACAATAGAGAAAAAAGAGAACAGAACCGTATACCACAATTGGTATGAACTGAGGCCATTCCTGGACAGGCAAGTAAAACAAGAGCGCCATGCAAACCCCATTGAACCCGAAGTTTACTCCGAGTGGAACTGAATACAATAACTTGAGTTTATCTATGACACCTAATGTAATGGAATGCCGTTTAATTAAAGAAGGTAATATCTTTTTAGCTAATTCTTTTATATCAGCAGCTTTCCCATTTTCATTTAGATTTATCATCTCGTCCGTTAGCAACTGAAACATCACTGATGTGTGAGCTATAAAAAGCAAAAGTAACGCTTGAAAAGTTAAAACTACTATGTAGATTGTAATTTCTTGTGTTGCCAAAATAGTGAGGCAAATTTCACGGTTTGGTGATGCTGTCAATGGCTCCAAACCTTGAAAAAAAAAATATAAAAGTAATATCAGTTGTAGTCAGTCAGTCGTAACATCTACTAAGCCGTTACCAAAACTTCCTAATCCAATCAAAACATTCTGATAAGAACCTGCTCCTATTACTACTTGTGAAATTAAAAAAAAGATTAGAGAATCAGAAAAAAAATATATTTTCACTTCTTTTATCCTTATCCTTACTAATATTATAAATGCGAAAGAACCTGACAAAGGACATAGGCTACTTTTTGTGCAAATAAAGGGTTGTAAAGGGGGATGAAAAGTTGTAAGGAAGTATCGTCATTTTTAAAGCCAGAAGCTTGAAACTTATTTTTTGACTATCGATTAGATATAAATAAATATGATCTTAAAATTTAGTAAAAAAATTACCCTTAAGGAGGTAAAATAAAAATAGGGGATGACAGTTTATATGGAAATTGGTTATTTTAGAAACTAGATTGACAAAACATCTTTTTGGCTTTTGATTAGATATAAATATTTTTTTTTATTACTTTTACAATTACGTTGACCGGCTGCAGTAGCTCTGCGAGGTACCATGCCTCGCAACTCAACATAGTTGCATAGTTGGCTAAATACAAAAATGTTTCCTGCGATCAGCTTTTTGTTATAAATTTTTATGATATCTCATCTTATATTTTAGTTATATATAAATAAGTTAGCTATAAATTTTGTTTTGTTATTTTCTATATTTCCAATTTTTATCCCAGGAAAATCACTTATGTTTATGTTTCCTTTGCAAGCATATCCTAGATTAACATATAGGATACTTTTATCCCAGTAATGTGTTCCCTTGCGATAATAATTCAACAATAGGAAAGTAACCTTTTACGGGGGCGAAACCGCGCGCAGAAGCTAGCATGTTATATATATAAGAATCATAATTATTATACTTTATTAAACAAAAAAGTAAACCACTTTATCGCCTTCAGGCAGTTACAGGGTGGAATCCCATGACCATGAACACTGTAAAAATGTTCGAAACAACGGGTTTTGGAATTGATTTTAAATACTTTATATTTCTCCTTTTTATCTTATTTTCATGTATTATCATCCACTACTGAGGTATGGTCCAAATTTTAAGTATCTAGCTCAACGCGGACAGACATACAAGAAAGCGAGCTAAAAAACGAAACATGGTAATAAAATAATACCCCTACTAAAAACGACCACAAAAAAAATAAACCAACTGATATGTAAGTGTCTAATAAATTATACAAAATCATAAGCCGTAGAATATTTTTCGAAAACTTCCTCAAATATACATCTGGATACCACAACTTATGATTTCATTGCCAAACTGTGTCGTTATTTAAAAAAAAATCTATTAAAGCATTTCTTTTGATATACACATAATTATTCCTAACAAACATTAATAAGCACTTACCAACACATGGTGTCATAGAGAAACTACCCCCTATATTAACACGATGAGGCATGTATAAAACGAGGCCATCCATAAAATTAGATATATAGAATATCAAAATTATCCTCTTAATCGTCTTTAACAACTTCTTATGCTTAGAAACAAAGTGGTTAGACTGTATAGATAAGCGGTCGCTCAAGTCGATATCTTTTAAAATTTGGTTTAAGAGCGGTCTGTAAAATTAATTTAGCAAATTAGCACTTGTGTTCTGTGGTGGTACCATAATATGAACCCTTACATTCCTCGTGGATGTTATAAAAAAATCGGCTAAGTGCGAGTTGTACTCGCGCACGAAGGGTTCCGTAAAACTAAAAAAAAATATGTGATGTAACTTAAAATTTAAGGTTTTCTGAATTTTTCCTTTATATGTGCTATAAAACATTACTTTATCCCAAAATTCAAGATTCTAGGCCGACTGGAAGCACCCTTTAGGGTTTGATTCCCTTGCAAGTAGTTGCGAGTTTGAAAATATGCGGCTTAAATTGCTGTTTTTTTTATTGCGTTGACATAGAAGTTAGATTTTGTTACAGTTTAAAGGTATTATAGACCTGAGTATTTTATATGAATTTCAATTTAATACCTTTACACGTTCAGGAGGAAAGGGGTAGTGAGTTTAAAATTATTAAAAATATTTTTTATGTATGACGTAATTAAAAATTTACGGTTTTCATAATTTTTCCTTTATCTGTGCTATAAGACGTTGCTTCATACCAAATTTCAAGATTCTGAGTTTACGGGAAGTACCCTGTTGCGAGTGTCGTAAATATGCTCAAATTTGCGACATAAACAGCTGTATCTTTTGATTGCGTTAGCTTCGAAGTTTGATTTTTTCACAGCTCCAAGGGACAGTAGATTTGAGTATTTGATATAAATTTCAGCTTGATACCTCTACGCGTTCTTGAGAAAAAGGGTCTTGACAGATAGATACATGGACAGACGGACCGCCAGACGGACGGACAGACGGACGTGCGGACGGACAGACGGACAGGTGGACGGACAACAAAGTGATCCTATAAGGGTTCCGTTTTTTACTTTCGAGGTACGGAACCCTAAAAAACGACTAGGTAATGATAGAACGGGGTTAACTCCATTTGATGCCACCTGGTGGACAATTATATACCCAAGGAGAGTTAACATCAGGCAGGCGGCTGGTCATGAAACTATTAACAAAACTTTTGCAATTTTAACCCAAGTAATTAGGATAACAGAATGACGACGATGAGTATCAAAATAATAATAATATAATAATAATAATAAAGCCTTTTATTCGGAATATGCATATACGAGCTAACTTATTCTCTAATTTGTTGTTTATTAATTTTTTGCAAATCCGTTTGCCAGTCGGCAAAGGCCTCCTCCAACCTTTTCCATTCTTGTCGTTCTTGGGCCACTCTATTCCACATAACTCCCGCCACCTGTTTGATGTCGTCGTCCCATCTTTTCTGTGGTCTGCCTCTTTTCCTTTTTCCTTCTCTAGGGTACCATCGGGTCACTATTTTACTCCATCTGTCTTTTCCTCGTATCATATGCCCTGTTCATCTCCATTTAAGCCTGCTGATTTTTTGTGTTATGTCTATGACCTTTGTTTTTCTTCGGATGACCAGGTTTCTCAGTCGGTCCGATTTCTTCACGTTCATCATACTTCTTTCGAATGCATGTTGGCAGGTTGCAAGTTTGTTCATGGTGTCTTTTGTTAAAGCCCATGTTTGGCTGCCGTACAGAAGGACAGACATTATACAGGTGTTGTATAGTTTACTTTTCATATTTATATGTAGCGTTTTATCTTTCATGACCTCTTTTAATCCCCAGTATCTCCTCCAGCTATTTGTTATTCGTCTCTCTACTTCCTTACGTATTGGTTCGTTTTGCGTTATTAGCTGTCCCAGGTATATGTATTCGTCCGAATAGTCAATACGAGTTATGCCCAAGTTGATGATGTCTCTAGTTCCATTTGTCATCAGTTTTGTTTTTCCTGGTTTAGTTTCAGCCCCACTTTCTCGCTTTCCATTGCCAGTTCGTTTGTCATTTTTCTTATATCTTCAGGTGTCTTGGCAAATAGCACTATGTCATCTGCGAATCTTAAGTGCGTTAGTTGGGCGCCGTCCACCTTAATCCCATGATTTTCCCAATTGAGACTTCTAAAAATGGATTCTAGTACCGCCGAAAATAACTTTGGAGACAGGGGGTCCCTCTGTCTAACACCTTTTCCTACTTTGAATGTTGTGCCTTTTTTTTCTAACTGGATTCTCGCAGTACTATGTCCATACACATTTTTGATTAAGCGGATGTATTTATGTTCTATTCCATGCCCCACCAGTGCCTCCCATATCCTTCTATGAATCAAGGAATCAAATGCCTTGCTGTAGTCGATGAATGCAATGTAGTAGATACATTGGTATTCATTGTATTTCTCCATAACTTGGCGCACTACGTGTATATGGTCGAGCACTGAGTAGCCTTTACGAAATCCTGCCTGCTCAATCGGTTGCTGCTCGTCTAGTATCACTTCAATTCGTTTCAGTATGACTTTGGCAAATATTTTATAAATGTTAGACATAAGGCTAATAGGGCGATAGTTTCTAATGTCATGTTTGTCACCCTTCTTGTACAGCAAGATAATATTTGATTCTGTCCATTGCAGTGGGATAATTTCGGTGTTTATGATATCGTTGAATATTTCAGCGAGGACAGGTATCATAAATTCTTTGTTTTGTTTTAGGATTTCGTTATTAATACCATTGGGACCTGGGACTTTGTCGTTTCTTTGAGTATCTATAGCTTTTTCTACTTCCGCCGGAAGAATACTAGGAATATCTGAGGTGTCCGTCAAGTCGATTTCGTCTTGTACAGTGTTGTCTTCATATAGAATTTTGTAGTAGGAAGTGGCAGTTCCCAGTATGCTCGTTCTGTGATGGATCCATTTATCGCCTTCTTCTTTCATTTTTACGATCCAATCTTTCGAATCTGTTAATTTTTTGTAAGCTTTTTTAGCGCCTCCTGTTTTGGCACTACATATACACTTTTCTATAGTTTCCATTCTAGTCCTTTTTCTATCGCTTTCTTTAATTTCTTTGCTAATTTCAGCTATTTGTCGCCTTCTGTCTTTTGTCTGTCTTGTTTTGATTAAGTTATTTCTACGTTCTAGTAATTTTATTGTGTTGCTTGTTAGACTTTTTTTAGGTTCAGTTATGGTGTTTGCAATATGTTGTATCTTAGTTTTTATGGTGTTTTCCATCCAGTCGTACCTTTTTTGAGTTCCCAAAGTTGTTGTATTTTCCTTAAAGTCTATCATACTGTCTCTTAAGTTTGTCGCTAATTGCTCCATTTGATATTTTCCTAGCTTAGCATTTGCTAGTTCTTGTCTTTGTAGCGATTGTAGGTATTTTCGTATTATATTATATTACATTAATGTTTTGTGAATGTTATGTTGTGGGTATATCTGTATACTTTTTGAAATAAACCAGTCAGCCGTTAGCCCTTGCCTTTCATTGACGTTACACTGGCGACGAGAAAGGTTTCAAATATAAATTTCACGTGTGCAGTCTAGTAATTATCATGCCGATCGGAAAGTTAGAACCGTTTAACCTCGAGTCAAACAAATGGCCCGCGTATATACGTCGTATGAAACAGTACATTTTACTAAATGCGGTGGATAGTAAATTAGTGGTACCGTTGTTAATATCCATCGTGGGGAAAACTACCTATGCACTTATGTGCGATCTGTGCGCACCAAGTTTTCCTGAAGATAAAAACTTTGACGAGTTAGTGAATTTAGTTAGTGAACATCTGGAGCCACAACGATCAGAGGTGGCTGAACGACACGTGTTCCGTCTGCGACGTCAACGCACGGGTGAACCGCTCGCCGAATATTTACAGGCCTTAAAACATCTGGCGTCTACCTGTAATTTTGGCAAATGCGGAACCTGTTCGACCCTGGAAGAGAATCTACGTGATCAATTTGTGTCGGGTTTGCTAAACGACGCCATGCGATCGAGAATATTTGCAGAAAAGAAAATCGAATATAAGGCAGCTGTGGAGTTAGCTTTGGCTCTGGAGGCGGCAGAGAAACACGCCGAGGTGAGCGCCTCCACCGCTCTGGGTATAGCAGCTGACTCGGCGGGCACGACAAGTACAGCCGGCGAGGCACTACATTATGTGCACGGCCGGCGAACTCCGAGCGCGGGCGCAGCCAATACACCGCGTGCTGGGGGAGCGGCGGCGGCCGGCGGCGGCTATAGGCCGTGCTGGCGTTGCGGTAAACCTCACCCTGCGGATCGGTGCCGATTTAAAAGTTATAATTGTGATATGTGCGGGAAAAGAGGTCATTTAAAGTTGATGTGTAAACGTGCCGGTAGCGGCCGGCAAAATTACGTAAGTGACAGTGAGGAAGATTTGTTTAACTTTTCTAGTGCGCAGGCTAAAGGTAACGAACCTTATTTCATTAAATTGAATATAGACAATGTAGCAGTGAAGTGCGAAGTAGACACGGGTAGTCGAATTTCGGCGATAAGTGAGGACATGTATACAAGGATGTTTTTACATAAAGACATTAAACATGATAATATTATTTTACGTAGTTACTCTGGGTCTCGTATTAAGTCGCGCGGTTACATTGAGGTGGACGTCACGTTTAGAACTAGTAAAATTAACTCTTTACATTTATATATAATCAAGGGGGGAGCACGACCTATATTAGGTCGCGACTGGATGCGTGCCCTAGACATAAAACAAATCACCCTCAATGTAATTGCAGACGACGGGTTGGTGAACCAATTACGTCGGGAGTTTCCTGAGGTGTTCCAGGATAAGTTAGGTACGTGTAAACAACCCATACGGCTACAATTGACAGATGACGAACCGGTGTACGTCCGCGCACGGTCCGTGCCGATCGCACTACGCGAGCGTGTTGAGCGTGAGCTAGGCAGACTCGAAGCCGACGGGTCTATATATCGAATCGACTATTCAGACTATGGTACACCGATTGTTCCAGTAGTTAAACGGAATGGTGAAATACGTCTGTGCGGGGACTACAAAATTACAATCAACTCCAAATTAAAAAGGGATTATTATCCTTTGCCGCGTATCGAAGAAATGTTTGCCACGTTAAGCGGAGGGCAAAAGTACTCGAAAATAGACCTTAGACATGCCTATGAACAATGTATGTTAACAGAGGACTCTCAGAGGTATACTGCCATAACCACACACATAGGGACTTTTGCATATCGTCGCACGCCATACGGTTTGTCATCTGTACCCGAAAAGTTTCAAAAAATTATGGAAGAAACATTGCGAGGTATTTCAGGATGTGTAGTATTTTTAGATGATATTTGTGTTACCGGGGTAAACGATAGGGAACACCTAGATAATTTAAGAGCTGTGTTGAAAAGATTGCGTGATGCGGGGCTTACAGTGAAGCTAGATAAATGTAGATTTTTGCAGGATGTCGTTAAATATGTGGGATTTATTATTAACAAAGAAGGTTTACAACCGGACCCGGAAAAGCTGGAAGCAATTTCTAACGCTCCCGTACCAAAAAATATTACTGAGTTAAAAAGTTTTCTGGGGATGTTAAATTATTATGGACGGTTTATAGAAAACCTTAGTGCGTTATTATTCCCCTTGCACAATTTATTAAAGAAAAATGTTCGTTGGGAATGGAATTCTAAATGTGAGGAAGCGTTCACGCAAGCGAAGCGTGCCCTGGTGAGTTCGCGTGTGTTGGCGCATTACGAGGAGGGGCGGCCGCTCGTGCTGTCGGTGGACAGCAGCGCGTACGGACTGGGCGCCGTCCTCGCACATCGCTACGCCGACGGTAGCGAGCGGCCCGTTAGTTGTGTATCGCGCACACTCAACGCGGCCGAGCGTAATTATAGCCAACTAGACAAAGAGGCGCTCGCCATATATTTTGGCGTTAGTAAGCACCATCAGTATTTGTTCGGTAGGAAATTTATATTACGCACGGACCACCAGCCACTCACACACATTTTTGGAGTGAAGAACGGTATTCCGCAGACGGCAGCGAGCCCCCTGTCGGATCACCGATACATCCGGATGGAGGTCTCCCCTCTCCGGGACCCCAGCAGGGGTCACAGGGCGGACCGGGCTCCCGCATTTCCGCGGTGGGCTGTGGGGCGGCTGGATAGGGACCTACTGGCGGAGGCGGCCATCGTGAACACGTGGCTGTCCTTACCACCCCCAGCGGACGGAGTGGACGTTGAGGCTGTCCGCATCCGCAGTGCGCTAACGCAGGTCTGCGATGCGGCCATGCCCAGGGTGCGGCGTCTACCTCCGAGGCAGGGGGTCTACTGGTGGTCCCCAAGACTGGCGGACCTTCGTGCGGCGTGCATTAGTGCCCGAAGGTCCTACACCCGCAGTCGGCGGCGTCGCCGCGATGTTGAGCGGGAGGGCCAGCTTTACGAGGCGTACCGCAGTGCGCGTACCGCCTTTCGGCTGGCCATCCGGTCCGCTAAGGACGCAAGTTGGCAGGAGATGCTGGACGGTCTCGACCGTGACCCCTGGGGTCGCCCGTATCGCGCGTCGCTGAACAAGCTTCGCGCGCAGGGCCCCCCCCTCACCGAGACCCTCCAGCCCGACCTCCTTCGTAGAGTGGTCGAGGAGCTGTTCCCGCAGCAGTCGGAGCACACGCCCCCGGTCATGGCTTCGCCAGATCACGACCGGGAGGCCGTCGAGAGTGTTCCGCCCGTGACGGAGTCGGAAGTGGGGGCAGCCGTGGCGAAGATTCGTTCCGCCACCACGGCCCCCGGCCCGGACGGAGTCCCAGTCCGGGTGTTTACGTTGCTCCTCGAGCATCTCGAACCTCGCCTCAGGCGACTGTTCAACGCTTGTCTGACGTCTGGACAGTTCCCTGAGTGCTGGAAGGAAGGGAGGTTGGTTCTCCTGCCAAAGCCGGGACGGCCCCCGGATTCGCCGTCGGCCTACAGGCCCATTGTGCTTCTGGACGATGTGGGTAAGCTGCTGGAGCGTGTCCTCGCTGCCCGCATCGTCCGGCACCTGGAGGAGGTGGGGCCCGATCTGTCGGACGCTCAATTTGGGTTTCGGAGGGGGCGTTCGACCATCGGGGCCCTGCTACGCCTGAGGCAGACGGCCGCGGAGGTTGTCGCCGGCAAAGGAGTGCTGTTGGCGGTGTCGTTGGACATCGCCAACGCCTTCAATAGTCTGCCATTCAGCTGCATCAGGGAGGCGCTCCGGTTCCATGGAGTGCCCCTGTACCTCAGGCGGCTGGTGGCAGACTATTTGGAGGGGCGCAGTGTTCTCTACGCGAGCCCCGCAGGGGACATTGTGCGGACGCCCATGTCGTGCGGTGTTCCGCAGGGGTCGGTTCTGGGGCCGACTCTGTGGGACATCGGGTACGACTGGGCGTTGAGAGGGAGTCTCCCCCCCGGGCTGAGCGTTATTTGCTATGCTGACGACACGCTCGTCACAGCCCGGGGCAGGACATTCGAAGAGGCGGCGAGCCTGGCCACTCTCGGCACCGAGGAGATGGTCAGGCGAATCGAGGCGCTGGGGCTCAGGGTGGCCCTAAACAAGACGGAGGCCCTGCTATTCCATGGGCCCCGTGTTAGGCTGCCCATTGGCGCCTCGTTAGTCGTCAACTCCATCCACATCAGTATCCAGGCCCATATGAGGTACTTGGGTCTGGTGCTCGACGGGCGATGGTGGTTCCGGGAGCATTTTCGCCAAATTGCTCCCCGGCTGGTCGGCGCGGCGTCCGCCCTTTCTCGGCTCATGCCGAATGTGGGCGGACCCAGTTTCGAGGGCCGACGGCTGTATGCGGGGGTGATCCGCTCAATGGCCATGTACGGCGCACCCGTGTGGGCGAGGGCTCTGAACGCCCAGCTCAGGGCGGTGCTGTGGAGGCCACAGCGAGCCATGGCGGTCAGAGCCATTCGCGGGTACCGCACGGTGTCGACAGAGGCGGCGTGCCTATTGGCCGGGACACCCCCGTGGGACCTAGAGGCGGAGATGCTCTCCGACCTCTACCGGCGGGTTGCCTCAATGCGCGAAGAGGGTGGCTCCCCATCGTTTAACGAGATAGCCACCTGGCGCGAGGACGCCCGCCGAGAAGTCATCGCCCGTTGGGCTACGCGGCTGGAGAGGCCTAGACACGGTGTTTTTACCGTTGAGGCTCTCCGGCCCGTACTGATGGAGTGGATGGAGCGGCGGCACGGAGTCCTCTCTTTCCGGTTGGTGCAGGTCTTGTCGGGGCATGGTTGCTTCGGCAAGTACCTGCACACGGTCGTGCGGAGGGAGTTGACTCCGTCCTGCCACCATTGTAGTAGCGACGAGGACACGGCGCAACATACGCTCGAGGTATGTTCGGGCTGGGACGGGCAGCGCCGTGACCTCGTCGCTGTCATCGGTGCCGACCTGACGCTGCCGGCTGTTGCGCGAGCGATGGTCGACAGCGTCAGGAATTGGGACGCGGTCGCCGCCTTATGCGAGGCTGTCATCTCGCAGAAGGAGGCGGCGGAACGGGCCCGGGAGGATTCCCGTGACCCGGGCCGCCGCTCGCGGCTGGGGCGGCGCAGGCGCGAGTACCTGCGCCTGATGCCGCCCTAACCGAGGCTTCGGGTGATCGGACCGGGGAATTGTCCGGTCACCCGACGTGAGGCCACCGCGTGAAGACGACGCCTCGACGGCGAAAGCTGTCGGGGCGTCGACGGGAGAGGAGCCCGAGAGGGCATACCGCCGAGCGGGCCACCGAAGACAAAGATCGGGTACCGGTGGCCCGCTCACACGGCGAAGAAGAGGTGCTTGCAGGGTGGGTCAATGGGGTTGCGCGCCGCCTCTTCCGTCACCCCGGGCCGATTTGGCGGGGTGCGACGTCCATAGCCCACCGCAAAAAAAAAAAAAAAAAAAAAAAAAGACGGCAGCGAGCCGACTACAACGGTGGGCAACGCGTTTAGCCGCTTACGATTTTTCGGTGGAATTTGTCAAATCTTCGCATAACGGGCCGGCTGATGCGTTGTCACGGTTACCTCTAGCCCGGGAAGGTCGTTTAGAGGATACGGTGGACTATCTCAACTTAGTAGAGGACAAATTACCGGTCTCATTTAAAGATGTCGCTAGGGAAGTGGAGCGTGATATAGTATTAAGCAAAATTAAGGGTTATGTTTTGTTTGGTTGGCCGGCTCAACCAAGAAGCGACGCTGAGAAAGCTTATTTTGCTAGAAAATTGGAGCTATCATTAGACCAAGGTTGTTTAATTTATCGATACAGAATTGTAATTCCACAGTCTTTACAAAAAAATATATTAGCAGAAATACACGAAGGTCATTTAGGGGTAAATAAAATGAAAAGTTTATCACGTAGTTATGTATATTGGCCGTCGCTAGACCAGGATATAGAAGTGACTTGCCGCGGCTGCGAAGCGTGCCGTACAGTACGCGACGCGCCGCCATGCTCTCAATTACACCTCTGGGAGTTCCCGCTCCATCCGTGGCAAAGAATACACGCTGATTTTGGGGATTGTGGTGGGACGCGATACTTAGTAATGGTAGATGCACATTCGAAATGGTTAGAAGCTTTAGCGATGAAAACTACGGATGCACGGGCTACTATTAATGCTTTTAGAAGCGTATTCGCGCGGTTTGGTCTACCATCGCAGCTCGTGACGGACAACGGCCCACCCTTTACATCTCGAGAATTTAAAGAATTCTGTGTAAATAATTGTATAAACCATAGCACGTCGGCCCCTTATAGGCCCCAAGGAAATGGCGCTGCAGAAAACGCAGTTAAGATAGTTAAAAAGGCAATAAAACGGGCGCAATACGAAGGGGAGGACACTAGCGTAGCTTTAAACAAATTCTTATTTAAATACCGCAACTGCCCACATGCCACGACAGGCATACCCCCGTCCGTCGCGCTTCAGGGGCGGCGGTTACGCAACCGCCTGGACGCTTTACGCCCGGACGTGGCCAGCACGGTACGTGCCGCTCAAGAGCGACAAGTACGGTACGGGCCCAGCGCCCTGCGCGATTTTGATATAGGTGAAGCAGTGTTAGCTCGTAATTATACTGCCAGGGGGGGAAAGTGGATGCCAGGTACAGTCAGTAAAAAAACTGGTCCGGTGTCGTATAAGGTAAACGTAGGAGACGGTACACTATGGCGTCGACACGCTGATCAAATCATACCAGTAACAGCACCAACTAATACTAAAAATAGGTTTTCTCTGTCACGTGCTACTCCAGCGCCATTTGACCAGGAGTCGTCTAAAAATGATTACGCGACCGCAAAAGTAGAAGACTTGCCGTGCGGGAGTGAGCAGATACCTTTACCAGTACAAGCGGAAAGTCCGCAGCCGGTACCAGAGTCGCCTCTGGAGCCGCGTTTGGCCACGCCCCCGCCCGGCGCGTCCGCTCGTGCACTGCGTGCATATAATCGAGCTAAACCTTAAATATAATATGTAGCTATATATTCAATGGTTCACATAAGTGTATATTATATTGGTTGTTTATTTGAATGATTTATTTTATTCGCTGTTTATTTCATTACACATTGTCGTGTCTTTGGTGATGGTTTTAGTTCTAAGTAATTTCATAATTAAAGGGGGAGAAGATGTAGCGATTGTAGGTATTTTCGTATTATATTATATTACATTAATGTTTTGTGAATGTTATGTTGTGGGTATATCTGTATACTTTTTGAAATAAACCAGTCAGCCGTTAGCCCTTGCCTTTCATTGACGTTACAGTCTTGGTCTAGATTTTTTGGGTTGTGTTGTTTGCAATTCAGCTCTGATCATTCTATGATTGGTATTGAAATTAAGTTTCTTAATCAAATTGAATTTAGTAAAGTAAGTGCTTCTATTAGTCATGATGAAGTCGATTTCATTTTTTACTTGATCATCTGGTGAAGTCCATGTCCACATATTCTTTTTGCTTTTTTTGTATACAATGTTTAGCATTTTTAGGTTTTTTCTAGCATAAAATTGGTAATTTTTTCCCCATTCTTAGTTCTAGATTTGTTTATATATATGAATGGACCTAATATAGCATTTTCTCCTGGGCGTCTTGCCCCAATTTGGCCATTGCAGTCCCAAATCACGATTAAGTTTTTATGAGCATGTTGTTGTATTGCTTTGTTTAGGTTAAGGTAGAATACATTCACAGAGTCAAGGCCTGATAACTCTGTAGGCGAATATATTTGTATAATAGACCATAAATCTTTGTATCCCGGTAGTTTTAAGTTCATAATTGCTATTCGCTCGGAGATGCCTATAAATTCTTCTACACAGTTTTCGAGGTACTTTTTTATAATGAAACCAACTCCGAATTGGCCTGGGGTCTCACCTATATGGTACATTAAAAAGGATGGTTAAGAGACAATTCTTTCTCCCATTCGTCGTATTTCGCTCAAGCCGAGGACATCCCATTTTATTTGTTTCAATGCATATGTTAGTTCTGTTAGATTTTCTTCGTTTTTAGGGTAAGTACGTTGAGAGCCACGATATAAATTTTGGTGTTTTGATTTTTATGGTAGTTGCTTTTCTGTATTATTGGAGGGTCGTGGTCTTTATCCCCCACGGTGACCAGTCGGCTTGGGGGAGTTTGGTATTTTGTTGTTACTGAGCTGGTATTTTCTCTTCTTTGTTTTTGTTTCCGTTTGCAGTGCTTTAGTTGCTATTCATTTCTCTTTGCATTGGGAGTACTCGGAAGGGAGCCGGATCTGGATCGTATTAAGTCAAAAGCATTGGTTCTGTTGGACTTGGTAGTGTTTACTGTTTGTTGCTTTTTTGGTTGGTTATTATAGTAGGAAGGTGAAGCTGACATTTCCCTTTTCCTCTTCTCTTGACTGGTGTTATTCTCCTTAACTATTAGTTCATCGTATTTCAAGTATGCCATATTTCCTTTTTTCCGCTCTTCAACTAATTTTGCTTGCAACTCTTTCCTTCTTTCCAACACTTCTTTCGAATAGTCCTCGTTTATGTAGATTGTTTTAAAATTCTTTTTGTTTTTCATAATTTCATTTTTCTTCCAATTATTTACAAATGAACACAATACCGGTCTCGGTTTATCGCTCGCTCTCTCCCTACTTCCTAGGCGATAGATTTTATTCACTTCGTGCTTTTCTATATTGACATTTAAATCCTGTTTGGCAATTTCCTTAAAATTTTGTATTAGATCATATGAGGATTTTTCCTTTTCTTCTAGGCCGAATACTATAATATTGTTGTTTCTTTCAACTCTCTTAAAATAGGTTAACTCTTTTTCTAGCTTTTCCAATTTAATTTTTAAATTTTTATTTTCTTCTACTATAGGCATTAATTTTACATCCATCCTTTCCATAATACTACTTGTAATGGAGTTTCTTAATTCAGCATTTTGATGTTGCATTTCAATCTTCATTTTTTCAAATAATATTTGAAATTGGCCCTCCATTTTATTTATATTTTGTAATATCAAAGAGTACAATGCAGTAACGGAACATAATGGATAGAACAATTTGACCGCTTTTATGTTTTTGTGTGGTACGTGAATGCGTTATAAGTTGCTGCGGATACTTCGGGGCTGGAACGCAACTACTCTTTATTTGTTATGTTGGCTGCGCTTCAAGTGAATAGCAAAGTTTTGAAATGGTATCACTGATCACTGAGTTTGTTCTATTGAAAAAGTCTATGGTATTTTTCACTTTGACAGATAAATTTAAGGTTATCGTAAGTTTATTTCACTGTTTTCTTGTTGTAATCTTAGCTTACAGCACTTAATTTTTATCTTAGCATTAACTTTAGTACTTTTATCACTGTTGTATTTCACTTTTTAGTAGATTTAAAGTCTTTTGCACTAGATTTCATTATTTATTATGGAGAACACTGACAAGCATTTTGCTTAACCAAGCACCGGAACCGGAATCCACGGTGAGTATCAAGAAACTAAATATAGCAACTCATTACGAGGAGGTCAGTAGAATACAAGACAGAAATTCATTCATAGTTGAACGAATGATTCGAGAGTATAATTATGTAAGAGAGCGAGTAGGTATGAAAGAGAGTATTGGTGTAAAGATGCGAAAGGAAATGCTTCGATGGTTCGGACATGTGGAAAGAATGCCGAACGAACGTCTGGTTAAGAAGATATACAATGCGAAAGTGAAAGGATGAAGGTACCGGGGGAGACCGAGACTAACCTACCTAGACCAGATCGGTCATGTACTGAAGGAAGGTGGACTCCAAGAGTCTCCGAAACCGGCGAGCGTGTATGAAGAGAATTATGAATGTTGAGGAAGCGAGTGAAGTATGCGAGGATAGAGATCTCTGGCACTCTGTTCTCTCTGCCTACCCTGCAAGGGACATGGCGTGATGGTATGTATGTATGTATGTAAAAAATACCAATCGTATTATCCTTGTCTCAGCTCATAAACGTTCCATTGCTGGGCTCAAGTCTCCTCCACAGTAAGAGGGGCTACTTACTATACCACGCTAGTCACACGGGTTGGTATTTTATATCAGAGTTTTCCTCTCTTGCGGTGATGTAATTTAATTGCGTCCCTTAGTAGTTACTATGATCACAAAACGGTATGAGAAAGGGTGGTAAATTGGATTCTTACCCCGTCACCACACGGATGAATCGCAAATCGTATTCCTTCTTTCAAACTGAAATTTGGTTTATAATCACAAATTAAGTAAAATTTGCATTACATCAATGGCGGTGGGATAAGAATATAGCTGTCGCCACCTCTTACTTGCCCGTGGAAGTTGTAAAAATTGGCAGAGGATTCCCTAAAAGAATCGACAGCAGAGCTTTCCTAAACGTATAAAACTTTACTGCGATAACCAACCTTGACTGCTGCCAATCATGGCAATTTTAGCAATAACCCAATCATATCGCCATATATCATTCTATGGAGGAGGTCTAGTTTTAGTAATGGACGGTGAAAGTCGAAATGTTGCATGAAATGAAAAGATGTATATCCATCATAGTAATAGGTTGAAGTTTGCTTGTAAATGCAATGAAAATATCCTAATATTATATATGAATGTGATTTTATTTGCTTTTATACCTTCAAACCATAATTAATAAACTAATTGTCTTGAAATTTCAGATGCACATAGTCAAAGATATAATAAAGAGCATAGGGTAGTATAAATAGTAAAAAATAAACAATTGATCATGAGTTTCTGCACTTTTTTGATCTCTCCTAAATTTCTGTAACTTTCCATTTCTCACCGAAAAAGTAAAGATTATGTTACATCATGGAGGAATAAAATAGCAACACTCATTAAAATTACCTCTGTGTTAAAAACCACCAACTGACATTCACAACAACAGCAAGGATAGCCACATTGGCATAACTTTTGACCATATCTCCGGCTCCTTGAGCATATTTCCATAAGTACACGTAGCTACCAACACAGTATACATAGATTAAAAGAGAGAAGTGTAGAATCCAAAATGGCGCTGGAAAGAAAAACGTTTATTTGTTATATAATAGGCATGATAACTGATTTTGATAAAATGACTCCACGGTGTTATACACTATCTACTTTAACGAAAATAAATCTATCTAAATAATAAATAAATAGAAAATAAATCTAATTTCCGCAGAAAAAGTTAATTTTTCAAATTACTGAAATTTTTAGCATTTAATATGCTTAATTATTTATAAATACCCGAATACGAAACGAAAAATTATGTCACAAGCGGGGTAAGTAAAAAGTATGTCACCCCGCTTGTGACATAATTTTTCGTTTCGTATTCGGGTATTTATAAATAAGTTAATTTTTGTATAAAAAAACTACCTTTTTAAAATCAAATTTAAAATTCGCTCCAAAACCGTGCAAAAGTAATGGCGTCTGTCTATGACGTCACGCTTTCGTATGCACTCGCAAGTAGCGTTGTTATTGTTTATTGTAATCCTTAATTTCTACAATTCTGTGCAATTATGAATAAATAAGATGAATTCTAATGTGTTTATAGACGGTGAGCAGTTCCTCTATGTAATAATACATCAATAAAAACTCCAACTAATTTATAAATTATTATTAATATGTCTACCTAAGTTTTTATAAAACTAAAAACACATTTGTAAAGTTACAATACCACCATTCAATGTACCTACATTAGGAAAACATGTACAAATAGGACATTATAGGTCACTAGCTAAAATTACCTTAAACCCTAACCAATTTAGATAAATTATATACTTTTGTATATTAACTTTAGCTGAAGGTTCTAATATAAATAAATCTAGGATATAAGGTTAATATTTTAAAAGATAGACTTTTATTGTGTTGTCTTATTGGCTCTATTTGATTGATTGATGAATAAGCTTAGAATAAGTACAGAATTTTTGAAATGAATATTTTTTTTTTAAATGTTATATTGCACTATTATGTAACTTTTTTTTTCCACAGACCTAATAATAGTTTCAGAAAATCAGACATGTAAGCGTCATCGTACATAATACTTATGATCACAACTTTTTATTAGTGTTGTAGTTGTTGTCTGCTACACAGAAGTAGGCTTTTTGTAGCCCTGTAAAATACATTTGTATCTGCGTCTGTAATTACGATATTTGAGTTATATATTGTGTTTAAGTTCATAAATTAAACAATACATACATGGAAGTTCTAATATTTCGAAATTATGCTGAACAAAAATCATTGCTTGATGAAAAAGCCTTTCCCAGTATCGACAAGTCGATTCTCGGCAAATTTGAGCTATTTGCTTTGATAAATCCTAGTTCCATCGCTAAAGTTAATATATACTAGCACAAAAGTGATATCCATTATTAGTTTTTACCACAAAATATCTGGTAAAAGGAGTAATAATACGATAACGAGCTCAGTGCGAACTAAGATGCTAGCAAAATTTACTAATAAACGAAAGCGTGACGTCACTCGCTACTGATTGGTGTTCGAACCAATATGGCGAAACGATATCTTTGGAAATATTTATTTTTAATATTTTAAAGTTAATCGCGCTTGCTATTTCGAAACAAGAGCTTATTTACAATCTTTGTATCCTATATTATTAAAATAAATCACTATTTTAGTGATTCTTAGTTACTGTCATTATGCCTATTAAGACACGTTTTGACGAATTTATAGTTATAATGAGAAAATGGATTGCCTCTCTGATGTGACATCAACGCGACAGCACCATGTATTTTGATGTAATTCCAAGATGAAGTTTAGAAACATGTAAGTACTTGCTAATACCAGTTCGTAAACAAATTATTATTACTAATACAATGTGGCCCTACTCTGAATTAAATGTTTATTATTATGATAGCCTTTTTACAGGCAATGACCAGATCTTTAGAATGCCCCATTACCAGTCATTTTTCCCTCTTCATCTATTTAACATGCCATCGTAACCGATTCCTTGCTGGATGGATATAGATTGATGATGGTTGAAAACTTTATGACTAGAAGATACAGATAATGGCTAAAGTATTTAATATCCATATGGTGACGGAGTTAGATTACCATGGTCATCACCCCTTCCTCTCGTGTAGTTGTTCATATAAAACGACTTAGAAAGGCGAAGAGTAAACATCGATGCAAGAAATACTCGAAAAAAAATCCGTATAGGTAGGCACCAACCCTGTCTAAACAGTACAGTATAGCAGATCAATTTCCCTCCCATTTAAGAGGAGGCTCGAGACTGGCAGTGGAAAGTCTTTGAGATGGTAATAACAGTATTAGGTACTGCAGGACAGCATAAAACTATTATTGTTACAAACCTCCAATATTGTCTTTGAGAAGAGAGAAACCGGTCATATTTGGTACTATATCAACTAACCACAACAAGCTGTCTAAGCTATTAGTTATTAATTTTCTTTTTATTGACGAAATATAATTTTTGAGAGTGTTTAATAAATTCATTCTGAATAATATTGACAACTTTCTCCTCTCAATACTTAACCAACAATAACTTTTTAAAGCTAGAATAATGAGACAGTATCATCAATTATTACACACCTTATAATTTCATGTGTGAAAATTAAGGTTTATTAAATGTAAAAATTATATATGATTTAAAATGACGTGTAAAAGATGATTAATTATTTAAAACATTCATACTAATGCGATTTATTATACCTTAACAAATTGTTCCACGTACAGTTTGTTTAAAAATGTTTTCAATTAGCTTTAATATAATTCTAGTAACTAAATAGATATACATACATACATATCATCACGCCATATCCCTTGCAGGGTAGGCAGAGAGAACAGAGTGCCAGTGTTCAAGAAAGAGGTCAGTCAACGAATCCAACTCGGCTGGGCAGCGTTCGGGAAATTTAGGAGTGGTGGATGTAAAGGGTGTAACACCCATCTGAGGCCTCCCCCCCTAGTCCAAACAAAAAAAAAAGCACATGCCTCAACGGGCTTGTTTACAATTTCCACTTAAGAACATTTTTATTCGATTGACCATTATTCTTTCAATATAATTAATCAATACAGTAAAGTGGCACTTTACTTCTCTTCTTAGGGGTAGTTTTAACATAGGTTCATAACTCCAGTTATGTGTTTAATATAATAACCGCTGTTAGTCCTTCTGGACTATCACCATCATTAATTTTATCGCCAATTATCATTAAACTCTAAGTCTCGGTTCTATAAGCAATAACTGATAAGACACGATATCTTTTATAAAGCTTTGTTTTATGGTTTAGGCATCAAGAAATCACAACTTTTAATTTTAAAATAAAAAATAAACTATAATTTATTGAAATTTATTAATAATAAAATTTTTGTAACAAAACTACTTAACATATATTGTGAATAATTGAATCTATTCCAATTGCCAATTATTTTTCTACTTTATGTATATTCTACTGTTTTTATAATGAACGCGTATGTCGTCTCTGGTTTGCAAAACTTTACAGCAGCATAATTAGCTTACACCTTATTACTTTATTATACAAAGCAATTGAGATTATATCGTACTACTACTACAAAATATTTGTGGTATGACAATGTAATAATCATTACAAATTTATACATATACAATTATATCCATACATTCTAGAACCAAATTTTTTTTTCATTTTTAGAAAGTCGATAGATATATTTCAGAATAAATAAATTTCATTTCCATGTAGCTATATATTAAAGAGCGCATAAGAAATTATTTATAATATAAAACATTAAATCTTTACCACAGTCACAAATTTGTATAATCTTTGTAAAGTAGTTGCAAATGTGTTAATATTAACTGGTATTATATCGGCAGCTAATAACTCCACCGGTTTCTGCGCTTGACAGAGCATTACGTACACCAGTTTTTTCTCCTTTAAGTCAAAATTCTCCCAACCACAACAATATACCCATCTCTCAAACTCTTCTGAAGCATTAATCAATCGCTGACATAGAAAACAATAGAGAAAAAAGATAATATAACCGTATAACACAAGCGGCATAAACTGAAGCCATTCCTGGACAGGCAAGTAAAACAAGAGCGACATCCAAACTGCATTAGATCCAAAGTTTACTCCGAGTGGAACTGAATATAATAACTTGAGTTTATCTATCACACCTAATGTAATGGAATGCCTTTTAATTAAAGAAGGTAATATCTCTTTAGCTAATTCTTTTATATCAGCTGCTTTCCCATTTTCATTTAGATTTATCATCTCGTTCGTTAGCAACTGATACATCACTGATGTGTGAGATATAAAAAGCAAAAGTAACGCTTGAAAAGTTAAAACTACTATGGAAATTGTAATTTCTTGTGTTGCCAAAATAATGAGGCAAATTTCACGGTTTGGTGATGCTGTCAATGGCTCCATACCTTGAAAAAAAATATATAAAAGTAATATCAGTTACTCAGTCGTAACATCTACTAAGCCGTTACCAAAACTTCCTAATTCAAACAAAACATTCTGATAAAAACCTGCTCCTATTTCTACTTGTGTATTAATAAATAATATTAGTGAATCAATAAAAAAATATGTTTTCACTCCTTTTATATATTGATAATGAGAATAATTATCATATTTTATTAAACTAAAAACTTTTGAAGTAAAATCACTTTACCGCGTTCAGACAGTTACAGGGAGGACTCCCTTGAGCTTGAACGCTGTTAAAATGTTCAAAACTTCGGGTAATTAAAAATCAAATTCAAATGTGATAGAATGCTAAAATAGTACATTACTGCAGCGGCAGCAAAAGAAGCATTGATGGACGAACGTATAAATGTGGGCCGAGGCGTCGCCGACGCATATGTACGTAAGTCCATCAATTCCTAGTTGTGGCCAAGGCTTGTATAGTGCTTTTCTCAAATAATGCGCGGAAATTAAAACTAAGTAGTACTAGTAGAACTGTATACATGACGAACAACGAACAATATTTTTGACGTGTTAAAGGGTTCATTTGTTTTTTTTTTTATCATCAAACAGGTTTCTTTTTCAAGCCAGTTCGAAAGTTAAATAAAACTCTGATAAGTTGCCTATATGGTTGAAATGTTTTGAAGTAACAAATTTCGTTCCATTTTTAAAATACACGATAGATATGAATTTACAAATATATTTATTTGGTCGCTAAAAAAATATATTTTTCAAGCATGCTTGAGAAAAACTATTTTTCCCAAATATGCTTGGAAATCTGAATATTATTTTGACAACATTCTTCGAGATAAATCGAAATTGCTGTACTGACCAAATACATGCGAGCGGCGGCCGGCAAAAAATGTATAAAAATCCATATCTGTCGTGTTTTAGCGGCCAAATAAATATATATGTAAATTTAAATCTATCTTGTATTTTAAAAATGGAACGATTTGTTACTTCAAAATATGATAATCCAATTGTCAACTTATCAGAGTTTTATTTAAATTGCGAACTGCCTTGAAAAAGAAACCTGTTTAATAATAAAAAAAAAAGAAATGAACCCTTTAGCACGTGAAAAATGTTGATCGTTGTTCGTCATATAGGTATACAATGTATATACAGTTCTACTTAGTACTACTTAGTTTTAATTTCCGGGCATTATTTGAGAAAAGCACTATACAAGCCTTGGCTACAACTAGAAATTGATGGACTTACGTATGTGTGCCTCGGCTACACCTCGGCCCACATTTACACGCTCGTCCATCAATACCTCTTTTGCTGGCCGCGGCAGTAATGTACTATATTTCAAATGTGTAAAATCGCGTAAATATCAGAAACCCAAAACATTTGTTTATACACTCATTTGCAAAAAAACGGGCACCTAAGCAATGAACCATTTCAAATGTTAATATTTCTTTGTTTGATAATTATAGGTAGTTTTATCCACACAATTTGGTAAATTAATAAGAAAATAATCGTTTTCATCAGTATTTCATAAAATTTAGATACAATTTATGGGAAATAATGCTAAACCTCGCTAGTAGTGTATATTCGCTAGTAGTGCATATGCTCATGAAGTAAAAATAAAAAAGTTTTTTTGTTTGTTTTTCTTTAATAAAGTAAAAGCAGATAAATGTTTAGTATCAAGTGTGACCCCCTCTAGCTAAAATCACAGCTTGAATTCGTCTGGGCATGCTAGCGAGTATATCCCGGATACTTGCTTGCGGAGTAATCACATTCTTCAGCTCTCTGATGGTCTGCGGAGCCGGGTGTACTGATCTCACACGCCGTTTCAGAACGTCCCAGACATGCTCTATGGGATTGAGGTCGGGACTTCGAGCTGGCCAATCCAAACGACGAATGCCGACCTCTTGCACATACGCATTAACATCGCGGGATCGGTGGGCGCGAGCATTGTCGTCCATAAAAATCGAGTCTTCACCTAGAGCGGCCAATGCGGGTTGTGCATGAGAAATTAGAACTTCCGTTATGTATCGATGCCTAGTCAGTGAGCCGTTTTCAATGAAGACTAACTCTGTACGATCCATTGAATTTATTCCTGCCCAAAACATAACAGAGCCCCCACCATAAGGTGTGATTTCTTCGAAACATGCCTCTGCAAAGCGTTCTCCTTGTCTTCTTAGCACTCGCCGACGTCGATCTTCACCGAACAGAGATATCCTGGCTTCATCAGAGAACAAAACCCTATTCCAATCGTCTTGAGTCCATGATTCACAATTTCTAGCGAACCTAAGCCTGTGAACTCTGTGCTCACGGAGTAATTTGGGGCCGCGGGCCGGGCGGTGACTGCGTATATTGGCAGCGAGAAGCCTCCTCCTGACCGTCCATAGACTAATATGCACATTTCTTACTTCTTGGAGGTTGTTCTTAAGATCCACATACGAAGATTTGCGATTTCTCAATGCGCGACTCACAAGAAAACGATCATCCCGTGGTTGGGTACATGGTTTTCTTCCAGAACCAGGCCTTCTCTCGACGGAACCAGTCTCCTGATATCGCTGCCAGGTCCTTTGGACTGTCGAGCGACTAACATTTAGCCTCCTAGCCAGCAGCGCGATAATTTTGGTAGCTTTTACCACTTTATCTACCATTTTTGATACAGCCAAACAGCATTAAATAAAGCTTTGACAGTCAAGGATATGAAATTAATCGATAAAAATTGAATAAAAGTTATGAAAGTCGATGTTAACTTCTGGAACTTCGCGCCAAAAATGTAGGATAAAAGGGGGTTTTCTGTAAAAATGAACATCAAATGAAAAATTGAATTTAGAACGTACTTTTTTAAATACCACAGCATTTTTAAAACCGGCCAGTAACGTGTACAAACGATTGAAACCTTTTTGGTATTGTATCTTTTTAAATATGAATGAAAATCAAAACCGCCCGTTTTTTTTGCAAATGAGTTTATTTATTACCAAAACAATAGTCTCTGTAATAACTAACAAATAGTCCTGATAGTCATTATCCGTGTGGTGACGGAGTAAGAATACAATTACCACTCCCTATATTATCTGTGAATATCGTAAACGTTGATTAAGGGATATAACATGCATCTGAAATTATGCAAGAGAAGGAAAACTCGAAATAAAATCCTATAACAACACTTCTGACCAACGTATTATAGTGAGGTTAAATTCCTTCCTATTGTGAAGGAGGCTCGAGCTCAACAATGAATCGTAAACGGGCTGAAATGATGATGATGATGGTGTGAAAATACATAAGAAAAGCGAGAAGTTCTGTCACCATATTATATGCCGCAGGTACTTACATTGTCTCTTTGAATAATAATACTCATTATTATCATCATTCACTGTTAAGCTTAAGCCTCCCATAAGTCGGGGCTAATGATATATAATTGCCATGATTGTCCTCCACCAAGCTCGACTCCTGCCGAGGGTTATTGACTGCAATTATATTGTGTGTTCGCCGGTTTACTTTTTCTCCTGGTAATCCCTTAGCTAATTTTTACCACCCCCACGTGAAAGTAATCGATTTTTTCGCATTGTTTTCTTAACTCATCAACTCAGAAAATAATTTCTCTCGAGATTGGTATCTGAAAACATGGGACGCATGCAGCAGACAATTGATAATGCGCTTAATATTTTTCGTCACGAATCTTGAGAGAAATTATTTTATACTTTTTAGTCTGTTATAAAAACATGGCATATTATTTTTTTTATTTTATTATTGTCTACTTTTCAGGATAATGCGAATAAAAATTGAATTCTGGTTTTAATACTTTATTTTCTTGCCTTTTTTTCACATTTTCACGCATTGTCATCTATTTCTGAGCTATGGTCCAAAATTCAAGTATCTAAATCGTCGGGAACTTAGTTTAAAATCAATTACAAAATTCCACCCGAACAGACATACAAGAAAGCGTGCTAAAAACGAAAAATGGAAACATGGTAATCAATAATGCTCATAATAAGAAATGACCATAAAAAAAACTAAACAACTAATAAGTGTCTATTTTAATTTGACTTTTGAAATTATAAAGAATTATGATTCTTTCAAACTGTGTGCGGTATTTTATGAAAATATCCTTAAATATACCTACGGCTACGGCTTATGATGTTATTGCCAAACTGTTTCGTTATTTAGACAATTCTATTTAAGCATTAATCTTGGTACACAAATAATTATTCATAATAAACATTAATAAGCACTTACCAAAACATGGCGTCATAGAGAAGCTACCCTCTATTTTAACACGGTGAGGTATGTATATACCTACGCCATCCATAAAATTGAATATATAGAATATTAAAATTATCCACTTAATCGTCTTTAACAACTTCTTATGCTTAGATGCAAAGTGGTTAGACTGTATAGATAAGCGGTCGCTCAGGTCGATATCTTTTAAAATTAGGTTTAAGAGAGGTCTGTAAAATTAATTTAGCTAATTTAGCACTCGTGTTGTTGTGTTGTGAGTATTATAAAAACCGACTAGATAACGATAGAATGGAGTCAACTCCATCTGATACCACCTGGTGAACAATTATATTCCAAAGGAGAGTTGACATCAGGCAGGCGGCCGGTCATGAAACTATTAAGGAAACTTTTGCAATTTTTGTACGATAGATGTAGAATATATATTATGTCGAACCCAAGTAATTAGGATAACAGAATGACGATGATGAGCATCAAGAAAATTAATATAGCAACTCATTATGGGGAAGTAAATAGAATACAAGACAGAAATTCATTCATAAAGAAACGAATGATTCGAGGGTATAATTCAAGTGCCAATCATACAATCATCGTCTCAGCTCATAAACGTCTCATTGCTGGGCTCGAGCCTCCTCCACAGTAACAGCGGCTACTTACTATACAACGCTAGTCACACGGGTTCGTGTTTTATACCAAGATTTCACTCTCTTACAGTGATGTTATTTGATTGCGTCCCTTAGTGATCTCGTACGACCACCCAACGGTAAGAAAAAGGATGATGAATTGGGTTCTTACTCCGCCACCACACGGTTGAATGAACGAATGGCGGTGGGATAAGAATATAGTTGTCGCCAACTCTTATTTGCCTATAGCAGTTGTAAAAATAGGCTGAGGCTGCCTAGAAAAATGGGCAGCAGAGCTGTCCTCAACATGTAAACCTTACTGCGATAGTCAACCCGCTGCTAACCATGGCGATTTTAGCAATAACCCTGTAGAATCATCGGGCCATATGGCATTCTATGAATGAGGTCTACGTTCAGCGGTTGATGGCGAAATTCTGAACGATGAAAGTTGCAAATCCATCGTAGTATCAAGTAGAAGTTTGCTTGTAAATGCAGTGAAAATATCCTAATATTAAATACGAATGTAATTTTATTTGATTTTATACCTTCACACTATAACTACTATAGTCCTTAAAATATAGCTTGATCTCTGTGACAGATAGATACAAAACCGATGAAGTAATTTTGAATACGCGTCATGTTTACAATTTTATTTTGTAATTTTATTTATTGCTTATGATGGCAAACGAACAAGCAGCACACCTGATGGTAAGTGTCACTGCTACCCATGGACCTTTGCAATACCAAGGGTATAGCTTAAGCCGCTGCCTACCAATAAAATCCAGAAACCCACCCAGTTGGGCTTACGGCTCTCTTACTCACCGAACGAAGCTCAATAGAACATTGCCATTACTCAGGCGTCGACCTTCTGCTCAGTGTGGTACTACCCCGGACGGACCGGCCTGCGGCTGTAGACAGAGAACTGACAACAGCGTGGTCCTACCACTGTGATGGCCTATATTTTAATTTTTTACGTGCCAGTCATATCTCAACTGAATTATGAATATAAAAATATGAATATTTACACCAAAACTTGTACCTCATATATTTTAAAATACTTATTAACCATTTTATAAAAATATGATGCTTACGCAAATACAAGATCATACTGGACTGAGAATAAGATAGAGATGGGACAATCGATAAACGTAAATCGATAACATTCTTATTAATTATTTATAAAACAAGTAAAATCAAATCATTACCTATATAACCACTTGGTTACTCTATAAAATAAGAAAATTGTATTAATTTAGTATTCAGACATCAGTTATAATATTAATGAGATCATTTTTTTTATATTAAAAGTATAATTTTTTTTTTAAATAAACATGATTATTCATGAAATAATCAGTGACCAAGATCTCATCATCAACCTACAGGAATGCTCTTGCGATGATGATAATAGTGACGATGAACTTGTATGTACTCCTTTCGAATAATATAAATAATTAATTAGTTTAGTTAAAATCAAATAAAATCCATTGATTGAAATTCGATAAGATTTTCATACATTGTTTTTTAATTGCAGTAGCAAATAACTTTAAAAAATAAGGCATTACATCGACAAAAATACGGACTGCATCGTAAGCGTGCGGCACTAGTGAGAACTGTCACAGAGATCATGCTATATTTTATAGATTATAAATGTATTGTCTTAAAATTCAGTCGCACATAGTCAGAGATACGAAAAAGAACATAGGGGAACGTTTCATGTCGAAAAAGTACTGTTCTCTGAGGAATAGAAAAATTGATTTACAAAATTTACATTATTGCAAGCAAAGACGTGGGTGTATCCAGTAAAAAATAAACAATTGATAATGAACCTCAACTCTTTTTAATGTCTCGCCTGAAAGTCTGCACATATCATTCCATTTTTTACCGACAATAAAGATTATTAACATTATGTTACATCATGAAAAAATAAAATATCAACACTCATTGAAATTACCTCTGTCTCAAGAACCACCAACTGATAGTCACAACAACAGCAAGGATAGCCACATTAGCATAACTTTTGACTATATCTCCAACTCCTTGAGCATATTTCCATAGGTACACGCAGCTACCAACACAGTACACATAAATTAAAAGAGAGAAGTGTAGGATCCAAAATGGAGCTGTAAAGAAAACAATCATCTATATACATAAAAGAAAGTCGTGTTAGTTACACCACTTATAACTCAAGAACGGCTGGATCAATTTTTATGATTTTTATGCTTTTGAGTTTGTTTTCGTCAGAAATAGGATAATAAATATTAAAATATGATATGAATAAATATAAATATACTCTTACGGATTCTACCGCGCTTGTATTTGATTTTTAATTTCCCGATGTTTCGAACACTTTACAGTGATCATGGCACAGAGAGATGAACGACAACTTCATACTTTAGAATTACTTACACGGTGCACACTAGCGCTCCATTTTATTACATCGAAAACATTCGTAGAGCGGGATATTTAAAAATGTAATTATATTTTTAAATATCCCGCTCATTTCAAAACAATATTCAGCTATCGAATTTCCGATTGCTGTTTTTGGACAATACAATTGAGGTACATACCTATATTCGAATGTATAAATATTGTGCAAAAACAACACACGAAAATACTTTGTAAAGGGATTTACAATGGTTAAATAAAACAAGATGTCAGACATTCTCTGTACGATATTTATTTGAAGTCATACCACAATTTTACGTACTTTACAGTTTACTTTCCAGCCTTTGTAGAAAATAACAAAAAGTGTCAGTATCTCACAAATATAATGAGTCTCTATCTCTTAAAACCTTAATAGATAACACAAAAGCGTCAAAATTTCACAATGGAGTTTTTGTCTCATAAGTTATTGTAACACAACACTAAACGCGTCAATTTCATATCTGATGATTGAAAACACTGTAAAACCACAATTATCTTACCAAACTAACATTTAAAAACAAGTAATAGATATTAAAATAGAAATAACGCCGAACACAAATCCAAACAAGTCTTATCAAATACACAGAGTAAGAAATATTATGATCAAATCATATAGTAAAATAATGGATTAAATTGTCAATTTTTTTTTTAATATGACGTCAGTGACGTGATTCTTGTCTGTGTCTCATTCTTTAATAGAGCACCATCTCTTTTGTACCGATAAATCCAGTGTGGGCATGGTCTGCTTTGAAAGCTGACTCCCTGTGAATCATGGTCACGAGAGGACTAAGGTGTCTAACGTCCAAAAGTCATCGTTATTACAGAAATATACCCGCTACCGTATCAGTTATTAAAGTTTGACCCACATTTTAATACAAATTTATTGTCAGTACAAAAAGAAAATGATTCTATATGTAAAAAAAATATATTGTTTGTGATAGTTATATTAAACATTTAATTTATGACAATTATTATGTTGTGGCAATTTACTAGTTTAAAAAATCTAACGCTATTAAGCTGCCACCGGATCGGAACGCGGCTACTCTCAGAAAGATCCGGCAAGAAAACTCCGAAGGCATAATACTAATTTTATTATTAATTTTTAGAGGCGGCTTACATACTTTATATGTATTACTCAAATTGATCACTTTATATTTAGCTATTATTGTGGGTCAAATCTATACAATAAGTGCTCACTGTGTCTTCTTGCAGTATTGTGGCGGTCTTATTAGTTTTATTTTTAATTAAGTGAATAACAGGACAGGTGACGGTTATCCGTGTGGTGGCGGAGTGAGAATACAATTCGCCACCCCCTATCTTATCCGTGGGTGACCGTAAGAGACGACTAAGGGATATAAAACGCATATAACATCTATAAAAGAGAGGGAAAACTCGAAACAATACCCTATACCAACACGCCTGACCAGCGTGGTATAGTAGGTTAATTTCCCTCCCATTACGGAGGAGGCTCGAGCCTAACAGTGGGACATATACGGGCTGTGACGATAATTATTTTAAGCAACTGAGAGGATTAGTCAGTTCTTACCATCTGTCAATTGCCAGATCCCTCTACAGGATGCAGGAGTTTATAAATTAGATTATAACTGTGATCTCTCTTGTATAGGCCAAACAAAGAGATCTGTAAGAACTCGGAACAATGAACATATAGCTGATGTGAAACACCGTCGTCACACTAAGTCTGCCGTCTGTGAGTACAGTCAGGACAGTGCCCATTATTACATCAGGTTTGATAAACCACAAATCCTCGCAAAAGATACTGCAAAACGTTGAAATTAAATTTGACCGGTCAAAGCGATTCTGAGTGCGAGTTGCAAATGCTACGGCTATTATTATAATAAATCTCATTACGAAAATTATTATAATGAATCTCATTAAATCGAAATTATTATTAACAAAGTTTTAACCAAGAAGATCTAATCTTTCCCTACAAAGCCGTAATGTATTAGGATTCTAACCACTGAAGAAGAACGATACGTAAAGAACGCCGCGTTAGTATGGCCCGACTTCGTGCTTCTCAATCACAACAGCAAAGTGTGGCAGCCCGTGAAACGGCTCGGTTGACAATACGAAATCGTCGAGTAAATCTCAGAAATCAACAATTGTGCCACCGACGACAAAGACCGGGTCCGGTGGCCCTTCGCACGGCGTGGAGAGAATGTGAAAGAAAGAAATGCTTTATTGTAACGAGCTAGTTGACATAAAAATGCTTATCCATAACACTGTATATAATAACTGCTCGTCAAAAAACGAACTCAGCTCAGTATATTGCAGACAGAATTGCACTTGCCTGCATTAATCTTCCACCGAGTCGTAATGATGATCTAGCCTGAATGAAGTTTATTATTATTATAGTAATTATGACAAAATCATCATTAGCCTCTGTTGACAGGCTCTATATATATAGCTTATTTATCTAGCCATACTCCATCTAAGCCATCCGGGACGAATGAAGGATGATGAACGATACCTCATAATTTGTCATTTTTCTCCACTTCGTCTATTGAGTAGGCCATCGGGACCGATTCCTTGGTTAATGGATATAGACCGAGAGTAATTGAAAACTTTATGACTAAAAGATATAAGTAATGACTAAAGCATCTAATATCCATGTAGTGAAGGAGTTAGAATACCATGGTCATCACCCCTTCCTTTCCCATAGTTGATCATAAAACACGACTAGAGACGTGAACAGATAACATCAATGCAAGAAATGGTAAAGTTGAAGAAAATAAAATACCAACCTGTTTGATCAGCGCGGTATAGCGGACCAAATCACTTCCCATTTTAGGAGAGGCTCGAGACTAGCAGTGGAATGTCTTTGCTATGACAATAACAGTATTAAGTACTCTAAGCAAGCATTTTCCGTGTGGTGACGGAGTAAGAACACTATTCACCACCCCATATCTTACTCGTGGGTGATCGTACGAGACGACTAAGGGATATAAAACGCATATAACATCATAGATGTTGCATAAGCAAGAGAAAGAAAACTCGAAACAAAATCCTATATTAACACGTCTTACCAGCGCGGTATAGTAGGTTAATTTCCCTCCCATTACGGAGGAGGCCCGAGCCCAACATTCTGACATTTATGGGCTGTGATGATGATGATGAAGCAAGCATAAAATTATTAGCGTTAACAAACCTCCAATATTGTCTTTGAGAAGAGAGTAACCGGTAATATTTGGTAATATATCAACTAACCACAACAAGCTGTCTAAACTATTAGTTTTTAATTTTATTTTTATTGACAAAATATAATTTTTGAGAGAACTTAATAAATTCATTCTGAATGATATTGATAACTTTCTCCTCTCAATACTTAACCAACAATAACTTTCTAAAGCTAAAACATGAACAATGAAACAGTCTCATCAATTATTACATACCTTTTAATTTCGTGTGTGAAGATTAAGGTTTATTAAATATAAAAATCATATATGATTTAAAAGGACGTATAAAGGACGAATAACTAAAGCTGACATATTTAAAATACTCACACACACTAATGCAATTTATTACAGCGTATCAATTTGTTCTATATATAGAATATTTAAAATTGCTGTCATAGCGGCAACTATACTATTTCTTCTTCTTATGTATTGGCAATCAGCTACATATACGAGCTATTGGTGCCAGTGTCAAGTTATAAATATTTTCACGTTTTTAGTCTTTCAAGTCAGTCGTTGTCTAAGTCAAATTATCACCATTAACAGTGCAATGGCCACACTGTTAATGGTATCTTGTGGGAATTTTGATGGAAAACGAAAACGTTGTAAAGCACTTTTATATGATATTCACTACATCCCAGTATTTCCGCACATCACATTACATAAATGCCATCAAAATTATCTAATATAACACGTTAAAATACTAAGATATCGAATATAATACAAGAGCACCACATGACGTTTTCAAATTCCCGTCAAAAATCCTCATATAACCTTGTTAATGGTAACACTGGGAGGAGGACGGTGGAGTAAGTAGTAACGGTGGAGTCAAGAGTCTCCGAAACCGGCAAACGTGTATGAAGAGAACTATGAATATTGAGGAAGCGAGTGAAGTATGCAAGGATAGAGTTCTCTGGCACTCTGTTCTGTCTGCCTACTCTGCAAGGGATATGGCGTGTTGATATGTATGTATGTATGTAAAGTTTATATCCCCATATAATATGTATATAACATTTATGTAAGCGGAACACTCGAAATGAAATCCTCCACCAACCCGCATAATCCATGTAGCAGTTCAAGTTCCCTATTATTATTGAAAGATATCTAAAAATTTAATTAACGTCAATGTTATGTCATTTATGATACCTTTTTTTTTATGGGTAGGCTATGGTCCGGACACACGCCGCTCGTTCCGTCCGGGGCGACGGAAGGGCAGCGCGTGGCCCCATAACCCAAAGAATTTCTCCCCATCGCCATTGGGCCGGCCACTGATACCGCTTCCTTGCCATCCGTGGCCAGCCCGGCAAGATTTATAATACCTTAGAGAATACTTAAAATTTAGGTCTTATTGAAAATGGATACACCTAAGTTTAAATAATTAATTTTGTGCTACTAAAACCTAAAATGAATATAAATGTTTCAAATGGTTGTCTTCTGTTTCATGCCTAATGCACGTCATGGTCGAAAATGTCAGTAATATTTGAACATTAGCACATTTGAAGACGTATAAAAAAATATATATCTTTTTGTACACAGACAAGTGCAACTTCTAAAGATTTATTTCATGATTTAACATATAAAAATATATATATATATAATTATAGGCAATACCTACCTTGAAAGTCTGTAAGACCTCAATTAAAAATAATTAATGCTCATTAAAAAGAAGCGACATATTGTAAAGATATTGTAATAAAATTTGTAAGCTACTATTAATAAAATACAGCTATTCAAATTACTGAAATTTAGCATTTAATATACTTGATTATTTATAAAAACCCGATTACGAGCGAAAAAAAAGCCTGTACAATGTGTAAACAATGTCGGGTATAAGGCACACGTCTCCTTGTGTCCATGAATTCTGCCTAGTTTTCCTCTAATATAAGCATAAGATATTGATAGAGAATATTAAGATTCGGCAGATAAATTCTTGATTAAACATATAATGAGTTTTGCCAATCCTTACTCCGCACGTGGTGGTAAAAGAGAACTAAGAGCTTTATATGGACCTGGTCCTGATGGCTTTTGGTCAACGATTATATTCCCAAGGAGGGTTGACGTCAGGCAGGCGGTGGGTCATAAAACTATTCCTAATATTTTTTGCAATATGTATGTTTACATATTTCCCCAAGTAATTGGGATAATTTATTAGTGGTAGGACCATGCTCTTGACAGTTCTCTGTCTACAGCCGCGGGCCGGTCCGTCCGGGGTAGTACCACAATCTCGCAAATGATCGACGTCTGAGTAATGGCAAAGTGCTATTACGCTTCGTTCAGTGAGCGAGAGAGCCGGCAGCCCAACTGGGTGGGTTTGGGAATTGTAAAGGTAGGCAGCGACCTAGCTATAGCCTTGGTTGTAGCGTAGGTCCATAGGTGGCAGTGACACTTACCATCAGGTGTGCTGCTTGCTCTTTTGCCACCATAAGCTATAAAATGAGTTGTCGGAGTTTCCTTATAACTTTTTTTTTAATTTTCGAGGTAGATTTTTTAATAATAATATTATTAATTCGATATTTATCCAAATTATACTCAACTTATAGCAATAAGTTCGAAATCTATTATATGGAACTAATACCTATATAGCGAAAAGTATAGGTGTACATAAGGTTACGTCAATGTAAAAGACTTTGGGCCCCATGATGTCACGAGTTTGGCGCGCCAGTAGACGATACGCGTCACACTCTGGAGGTATGCCCCGTCTAGGGGCCCCAGCGCCACGTACTGTCTCCGTAAGGGAACTGGGTATAGCACTAGAAGTGACCCAAAGAGGAGTCATCCAGCGGTGGAGAGAAGAACTGGAGTCCTTCGTAGCAGGGCGGGGGAATGTGGAGGCGGTTGCACCGCATCTCCACAACTGGATGAAAAGGCACGGTAATCTAAACTTTAGGATACTGCAGGTGCTTACCGAACACGAGGTCTTTGGTAAGTAGTTGCGCAGAATTGGAAGAGAAGGGACCCCACGATGTCATGAGGGTGGCGGGCCAGTAAAAGATGCGCATCATACTCTGAAGGTATAAGGTATAATAATATAAGGTGATAGGCCTGGGGGCCCCAGTGCAACATCCTGTCGGTAGTCATTGGGATAGACCTGACGCTGTCGACCATCATCTCGAAGATGCTTGACAGCGACAGGTACTGGTCGTCGAGTTAATCGGTTCGATTGCTTTCTTCTTGCAGATTATACATCATACTGTTGTACCTAACCATTTGTGAGGCCAACATGGAGAAGAAAGAGGCCGCGGAGTGGGAACGCGAGGCGCTTGTGTCCGCGGACTCGCTCCGCCGCCTGCGACCGGACATCAAGGTGGACCTTGAGGGACGACAGGACGTGGCCAGAAGGCATTAGGGTGCCAGAAATCGAATGTCAGTAGACGATCTCTCCGGCGGTCAGGCTAGCTGGCCGCCATTCTCGCATTTATAATATTATGTAGTTACGAGTGTTTGTATAACTAAAATCGGTCGTTGTTATTTTTTTATCTAATTAAACTAAAATAAATCCAAATTGTTTAGGCTATTTATCATCTATATACATATATCATGCTTAATACCTTTTTAGGGGTTAGTTTTTCTGATAAATTTTGCAAGAGAATTACTCTCAATACCCTTTTTTTCTTTTTTCGCAAGGTGGGACCATGGATGTGGTCGCGCCCCGGCAAGTCGGCCCGGGGCGACGGAAGAGGCGGCGCACAACCCCATGGACCCACCCTGCAAACACCTCTCTTCGCCGTGCGAGCGGACCACCGGTACCCGACCTTTGGCTTCGGTGGCCCGCCCGGCGATATACCCTCTCGGGTTCCTCTCTCGTCGACGCCCCGACAGCTTTCGCCGTCGAGGCGTCGCCCTCACGCGGTGGTCTCACGTCGGATGACCGGACAATTCCCCGGTCCGATCACCCGAAGCCTCGGTTAGGGCGGCATCAGGCGCAGATACTCGCGCATGCGCCGCCCTGGCCGCGAGCGGCGGCCCGGGTCACGAGAATCCTCCCGGACTCGTTCCGCCGCCTCCTTCTGCGAGATGACAGCCTCGCAAAAGGTGGCGACCGCGTCCCAATTCCTGACGCTGTCGACCATCACTTTCACGACAGCCGGCAGCGTCAGGTCGGCACCGATGACAGCGACGAGGTCACGGCGCTGCCCGTCCCAGACCGAACATACCTCAAGCGTATGTTGCGCCGTGTCCTCGTCGCTACTGGAATGGTGGCAGTACGGAGTCCACTCTCTCCGCACGACCGTGTGCAGGTACTTGCCAAAGCAACCGTGCCCCGACAAGACCTGCACCAACCGGAAGGAGAGCACTCCGTGCCGCCGCTCCATCCACTCCATCAGTACGGGCCGGAGGACCTCGACGGTAACAACACCGTGTCTAGGCCTCTCCAGCCGCGTAGCCCAATGGGCGATGACTTCTCGGCGGGCGTCCTCGCACCAGGTGGCTATCTCGCTCAACGATGGGGAGCCACCCTCATCGCGCATTGTGGTAACCCGCCGGTAGAGGTCAGAGAGCATCTCCGCCTCTAGGTCTCACGGGGGTGTCCCGGCCAATAGGCATGCCACCTCGGTAGACACCGTGCAGTACCCTCGAATGTCTCTGACCGCCATGGCTCGCTGTGGCCTCCACAGTATAGCCCTGAGCTGGGCGTTCAGAGCCCTCTCCCACACGGCTGCGCCATACATGACCATTGAGCGGATCACCCCCGCATACAGCCATCGACCCTCAAAACTGGGCCTGCGCGCGAAGCTTATTCAGCGACGCGCGATACAGGCGACCCCAGGGGTCACGGTCGAGACCGTCCAACATCTCCTGCCAACTCGCGTCCTTGGCGGACCGGATGGCCAGCCGAAAGGCGGTACGCGCACTGCGGTACGCCTCATACAGCTGGCCCTCCCGCTCAGCATCGCGGCGACGCCGCCGGCTACGGGTGTAGGACCTTCGGGCACTAATGCACGCCGCAGGAAGGTCCGCCAGTCTTGGGGACCATCAGTAGACCCCCTGCCTCGGCGGTAGACGCCGTACCCTGGGCATGGCCGCATCGCAGACCTGCGTTAGCGCACTGCGGATGCGGGCAGCCTCAGCGTCCACTCCGTCCGCTGGGGGTGGTGAGGACAGCCACGTATTCACGATGGCCGCCTCCGCCAGTAGGTCCCTATCTAGACGCCCCACAGCCCACCGCGGAAACGCGGGAGCTCAGTCCGCCCTGTGACCCCTGCTGGGGTCCCGGAGAGCGGAGACCTCCATTCGGATGTAACGGTGATCCGACAGGGTCTCCGCCTCCTCCAGGACACGCCAGTTCCTCACTCGTGGTGCGACAGCGGGGCTAGCGAACAACAAGTCCACTATCGACCCACCCTGCTGTCGCACACACGTGTTCACTGAGCCTCTGTTTAGGACACAGAGGCCCAGTGACGCCGCCCACTCCACAATCGCCCGCCCGCGATCGTCCGTCATCGGGGACCCCACGCCGTGGATTTGGCGTTGAAGTCCCCCAGGACCAGGACGAGGCCTGGTGCCAGTCGCCGTATCGACTCTCAATACCCTGCTACCTGTGTTAAATGTTAGAAAATTGATAGACTTATATAATGCATTGTAACCGTGGTTATAACACAATATGCACACCTTTAATGCACCAAATTATGGAGCTAAAGGTGTGAAATAATTAATGTATGAATATCTAACAAGTTTTGTTGCACTAGTATATAATAAGCTGCGGAACATGGTGTGATTAAATAATTAATCAACCCCTATCTATTTCAATTGTATATTAAATAATAAATTAACTAATTCGCCGTATTCTAGATTTTAATTCATACCTAATTTTATACCTATTTTACTTACCTACCGTGCGTTTTGGGTTTAATAATAAATGCTCTAAATGCTTCGTTGATTTAACGGCATATGCAAATTACTTTTTCACCATCCGTAATAGGGCTTGTGGAGACCACCAGGAGCCTCGGTGATCACGACCATACGCAGATATCGTTACACGATAAACGTTATCTCCTGATGCAAGATGCATGGCGGCCAGTACCGATGGGCACCGTTGTCTTGCCTGCCGTCGCCAAAGATGATTCGGGTACGCGTGTGAGCAGACCTCATAGTAACGAATAGACTATCTCAATGGGCCAAACACGAAGGATTTAATTTTGTTTTGATAGACAGTAAAAAATAATTTAGCGCCATCTGCCTGATAACTTTTAAACTAATTTGACCTTCGGTGTTACGTTGTTACAGAAATGAAAGTAATTTTCAAAATGTTCAATAGATGTCGTTGTAGCATATTTGTAAGTCACATGACGGTGAAGGTCAATTTAGCTGTCGCAAACTCGCGACAGCACAGAAACAGGTTTTGTTTAAATACATATTAATTATTGTATACGTTTTCTTAAACTTGGTATTGTTCTAGAAAATATGGATATAATACTCTCATCATAGCAACACCTACTAAAATATACCTATTCTTGAAGACATTATTGCATCTAGATCTGAAGAAAAGTTAATCGGTTCAATTTCTTTCTTCTTGCACATTATACATCCTGCTGTTGTACATAACCTCTTTTTCAATGACAGAAATTGTATAACTACATAATTCTTTATAGCATCTTGTAGCCAGTAGGTATTTTCTTTTGGCGGATTATGGAGTGGTCACAGCCCGCCCCGCCCGGGGCGACAGAAGAAGCGGCGCGCGCCCCCATAGACCCGCCCTACATGTACCTCTCATTCACCGTGCGAGTGAGCCACTGGAACCCGGTCCTTGCCTTCGGTAGCCCACCCGGGGGTACCTACCTCAAGGGTTACCCTCGCGAGTATCCTCCCGAGTCGATCGAGTAGGTATATCATTTATTCCAGTGACGTTATCTACCTAATTAAGGTACTTCCACCCCCTTATCGTCTCACCGGGTAGGTTGCTACTGTAACTGTTTCACATGAATAAAAATCATCAAATATTACCTATAATATTTTTGCTTTCGAGATTTTGCCCATATCCCTAGATAAGCGAAAAATCATACCCCGCATATATAAATAAATAAAAAAGTATGTTTACATACATACACATACATACATATCATCACGCCATATCCCTTGCAGGGTAGGCAGAGAGAACAGAGTGCCAGAGAACTCTATCTCTGCATACTTCACTCGCTTCCTCAACATTCATAATTCTCTTCATACACGCTCGCCGGTTTCAGAGACTCTTGACTCCACCTTCCTTCAGTACATGACCGATCTGGTCTAGGTAGGTTAATCTTGGTCTCCCTCGGTACCTACATCCTTCCACTTTCGCATTGTATATCTTCTTAACCAGGCGTTCGTTCGGCATTCTTTCCACATGTCCGAACCATCGGAGCATTCCCTTTCGCATCTTTACACCAATACTCTCTTTCATACCTACTCGCTCTCTTACGTTGTCGTTACGAATGCGGTCGGTCAGCCTAACTCCACAGATTTTCCGCAGAGATCGCATTTCAACCGCATTAATTTTACTATCATACTCTTTTCTGCATACCCAACTCTCGCTTCCATACAGTAATGTTGGGACAAGCACTGCGTTATGTATTGCTACACGTGCCTTCTGGCTGAGGTGGTGGCTGCCGAGAAGTTGCCCCAACGCTCCGTTCACTCTATTTCCCGCATTCACTCTTCGCTCTATATCAGTGGTGTACCTTCCATCTCGGCTAAAGTATGTTTAAATAGGCAAAAACAAATAGCCTGTAAAAACTTATTTCTATATAAAGTTTTAGTCCAAAAGTTATATATACGTATATGAATGTATATATGTTTTATAGGTTTAATAAACTGACTGCACAGATAGCGTAGTGGTTAAGATACCGACCTTCCGTGCCAGTGCCGTGGGTTCGATTCCCACGCTGGACAATACTTTGTGCGATCCACAAAGTGTTGTTCTGAGTCTGGGTGTAATTTGTTTGCGTTAATTGCATGTTTGTAAAGTCCCCCGCAATACAAGGATTATTTCCTTAGTGCAGGGAGGTGTCTATAAAAAAAAATAAAAATAAAATAAACTCATTTCGAATGCCTTAGAATAGATGAAATGTTAACATTTAAGATCCCAGAATTTTAATATAACGACTAAATTATTCGAATAGAATCGAATTATTGAAAGTTATAAAAAACGAGAAACCGTGACATTGCAGCGTTCACCATCATTATCCTCCTGCTCTTATCCCAATTATTTGGGTCAACGCAATATATAAACATTTATATTACAAAAGTTATTGGCAGTAGTTTATGACCGACCGCCTGCTTGACGTCAACTCTCCCTGGGTATGTAATTGTTGAACAAACAGTACCAGGTTGAATTGGCCCACGATATAAAGCTCTTAGTCGTCTTTTACGACATCCATGAGCAAATTAACTGTTGGTAGTATTCAGGGGCGGCTTTACCTATAGTGCAGAGGGCGCCGTGTGTTAGGGGGCGCCGAGAGCCGTTCGGGACACAGAGCCTCCAGTGTAACGCTCCACACGGAGCGGGCACATCGTACGTAGCGAGTGCCGAACCATCTATAAACGTAGTCGGTGCGTTATTTGACAGGTTTGGGTAGGTTGCTTTATCGCCATGCTCACTGTAACTTCATAATCCGACCGCGTTTACCTGGTTTTATATCAAAACAACGAGACTAAGCATGCGACAACGCGTTCCAGCGAAGTTCGGAGTTTAGTCGAACGTGTTGTAACTATCAACCTATTCCATTTGATACAAGAGGGCGCCAGGTTATTGATGGCACCCGGGCTCTAAATGTGCCAGAGTCGCCCCTGGTAGTATTCGTAGCCGCTACCACACAGCATTTCGGCGTTAAGATTCTATACAATAAGACACACTATGCTTTCTTCAACGTTGAATAGTATGCCCTGACTTATTTTTGTAGACACTAATCGTTACATCATTGCGTTATTTAATGTGCATCTTATATCATTCCAGACGTTTATATTTCTTATATAAGATATTTGCTTATTTAAATCAAATAAATTAGCATATTTGCAAAAAATGTTTATATTTTGTTTTCCTTGTTTTATTAGTCGAAATTTTTTTTTGGAATACAAATTTATTCATGCAAACATTTTTTTTTTTTTTGGGGGCTGGGCTACGGTCGGCGCACTCCTCGCACCACTCCATCCGGGGTGACAGAGGGGCGTAAGCGCGCACACCCGTAGCCCACCCGTGACGTCGCCTTCGTCGTTGGGCCGACCACCGGAGCAGAGTGACTTGACGTCAGAGGTCGGCCCGACGGAATACCCCTGAGGAGTACCCTTTCCTCGACCGACATCCCCCCCTCGGGTAGGATGTCGGTCTTTCCTCACGCGGTCGGCCTCTCGGCGGGTGACGGACTAATTCCCCGATCCAGTCACCTGCGGCCTTGGCTAGGGCGGCATCAGGAGCAGGTAATCGCGCCTGCGCCGCCCCAGTCGCCGGCGGCGGCTCGCGCCGTCGAGGAGACGCTCCTTGCGCACGCGCTCCGCCCCCTCCTTCCGCAAGACTACTGCCTCGCAGAAGGTTGCGACCGCGTCCCAGTTCCTGACGCTGTCGACCATCGCCCTGGCGATGGTCGGCAGCGTCAGGTCGGCACCGATGATTGCGACGAGTTCACGACGCTGCTCTGCCCAAGCGGCACAAACCTTGAGCGTATGCTGCGCCGTGTCTTCGTCGCAATCGTTCATGCAAATATATCACGAAATCGAGACAAATAGAATTTCAACTTTTCACAATTATAAAGCAAAATATTTGGTGCCCTATTAAATTTTCTTTGGGATAAACTCTAATTAGAGTTTCGTTCCGAGCTTGTTTGTATTCTTTCTTACATAGTACACACATAATAAAAAGCCAAGAAGAGATTCGAAAAGTGAAAATTATACATGACGGGTTTTGAATCAACGGACAGACGAATATAAATTCATTTCACTAACAATTACAAGATAGAAGTTTGGAGTGAGAGCCTCAATGAAAATCAGAATAATAATCAGAATAATCAATTTATTGGTAAATATAGTATTTACAAGTCAAAAATCTACATAAACTATCATCAAACGCATTCATTAAATAATTTCATTTTTCGTGATAATTTGTCATAAATAATATAATATAAATTAAATTGTAATAAAATATTAAGGAATTAATGCATCCTCATAAATACACAGGAGTCAAAAAGGATCGTTAAAATGTGAATTGTATAATTAAATTATTAAAGCTATCTTAACCTAGGGACAAAATCCTCTACACGATAGAAAGCCTTTTCAACAAGCCATGACTTTAATTTATTTTTAAACATTGGCAAGCCAGATGCGTCGGTTATATCTTCAGGCAGTTGATTATATAAAGTGGGTCCCATCACGTGTGTCAATTTGTCGGATTTGGCAAGTCTGCGAGGTATCTCAGCAAGTTTCTTATTACCGCGTGTGTTGTAGCCATTTGAGTTGTCTCCGCGAGTCTTGAATAAGTCAAGATTTTGTCTTATGAATACAACAATCGAAGAAATTACGATTGAGGGTAAGGTGAGTATCCGCAGTGATCTAAAATAGGGTTTTAGCGAGGTCTCCTGTGTCACTTTCGCAATCGTCCTCACGGCTCGCTTCTGCATACGGAAAACTCGCTCCCTATCGGCGGCGTGCCCCCATACGTCTGCACCATACTGCAGCAGTGACTGTACAGTCGCAAAATAACAGGTGCGGACCACGTCTGCGGATACCACCCTCGACAGCCTTGAAAGAACGTAGCACGCACTTCCTAGCTTTGCACAGAGTTTATCTATGTGCGTTCCCCAAGTAAGTCCACGGTCTACATTAAATCCTAAAAAGTTTGTTGATGTTTCTTGTTGTATAACTGTCTTCCCTATTGATACAGTCATACTTCTAACTTGTCTACCAGAAATAGAAAAATGGATAAAATGGGTTTTTTTAAGGTTTAGAACTAGCCCATTCCACTCAAACCATTGCGCCAGCCGGCGAGATGTGCGGTTCAACTGCACCTCTAACAGATCTAGCGTCTGTTCAGTCAGGATGACTGCTATATCATCCGCGTACATGAAGACTTCACCTTCCCTTATATGTTGGGGTAAGTCATTGAGCAGCAGAGAGAACAGAATATTGGAACCGAGGATCCTTGCGCTACGCCCATGGTAGTTCCCAGGGCTTCTGATCTAGTCGCACCTCCATCACCAACTACTACTTGCGTCCTATTGCGCAAGAGATCTGTAAAGAGTGAGTGTGCACGACCTCCGATACCGTAGTGTTGAAGTTTGGCCGATAGAACAGTGTGATCGGCAACATCAAACGCTTTCGATAGGTCGCAGCACAGCACAGCAACCTGCTGTTTCCGCTCACAAGCCTCCGTTATTCGACGGATTACTTGTCGAACCAGGGAAGTGGTGGAACGGCCCCTGCGATAAGCATATTGGCGTTCTGATATTGCTCCATTGGTTACGAGGAACTCTGTCAAGCGACGACTCAATCCGTTCTCAAAAATTTTCGCAACTGCGTGAATTACAGATACAGGTCGGTATCCGTCTATACTCTCACGCTTGCCCTTTCCCTTAAATAGAGGTGTAATCTTGCTTACCTTCAAACTTTTAGGAAACACGCCAGTCTCAATGCAACGGTTGAAAAGCACCGCTAAACATCGCGACAATGGTTCCGCCGCGGTCGCTAATAGTTCCATAGAAATGTCATAGATATCTCTACTGGGCTTCTTAGGAATTCGCGCGATTATGTTCAATACTTCAGATGACGTGAAGTTCGTCAGTTTCAACGAACGATCGTACGATGGGCTCGCGGCGAGTGCAGTCTGCACGTGACCGAGCGAGGCGCGCGGTGCACCACATGCTGCAGTCGCACTTACGGAGCGCACGTTCATCGCGTTAGCAGCATCTTGTTGCGACTCGAATGGCGCACCCTTTACGCTCTTAACAACCTCTGTGAAATTTGCACGTATACGAGTGGATGTGCCCCTTTCCGTATTTACAACACGCCAGACAGACTCCATATATTTTGATTAACTATTCTAAAACGTCTAATTCGAATTTTCTAGATTTCGTGATCTATTTTTCTATGTGTGAAATTTGCTGCCCTGTAACCATAACATTATTTTATTAAAGTGCAGAATAATTAGTGTGGTTTAGATACGCCATTGGTGTCCATCATAATCTATCAATAATTTGGAAAATCCAAAATCGCACGCCTCATGATTTTTATATTATTTATCATTTACTATTATATAAATGAAGGAAACAAACTCTCTCTCTCTCCCCCCCCTCTCTCTCTCTCTCGCTCTCTCTCTCTCTCGCTCTCTCTATTTCTCCCCCCCCCCCTCTCTCTCCCTATCTCTCTGTCTTCCCCCCCTCTCTTTCTCTGCCTCTCTCCCTCCCCCTCTCTCACCCCCTCGCACCCTTCTCTCCCTCTCTCCTTCTCTCTCCCTCCCTGATCCCTAACTATAGGGCTCGCGCCTCCACCATAATGGGAGGAAAATTGACCTACTATCCCACGCTGGTATTTCGGTTGTATCTGGTCACCGAGGTCCACACTTCGAAAATCTATCTGCTTGGGCCATATTACATAACTACGGATTTCAGCCAGCTATGTGGTGGCAGCTACGAATACTGACAAACATTACTTTGCTCGTGGATGTCGTAAAAAGTGACTAAGAGCTTTATATCGACCTGGGCCAACTCCATCTGATGCCATTTCGTCAACAATTACAATCTCAAGGAAGGTTGACGTCAGATAGACAACCGGTATTTTTTATTGAGTACTTTTTTCGAAAATAATTAAACATTGATCATTTTTTGGACACATTCATTACTTTCTGAACATTTAATCAAAATTTTAGTCTCTATTTTGTAATATATGGATATTATTAGTAGGATAGAAAATAGAAGAATGAGGATGGTGTCCGATGGTTTACTGTGTGAGACACAAGGAGGTTTCAGGAGTGGAGGGAGATGCATAGATCAAGTGTTCTCTCTACGCAACATTGTAGAGAAGTACCTCGCTCTAGGTCAGAGGGTTTTCTGCAGTTTTGTGGATCTGGAGAGAGCATTTGACACAGTTGTACGAAAGGAACTTTGGGACATTTTACCGGAGTATGGTATTAACGGTAAACTGCTGCAGGCTGTGCAGTCCAGTTGCATGGGCTGTAGAGCCTGTGTGCGGCTGGATGATAGAATGTCGCCTTGGTTTGACGTCAATATCGGAGTTAAGCAGGGGTGCGTTCTGTCAGCCAGGCTGTTTATCATATATCTGGATAAATTTCTCCAAAGGTTGAACGATATAGATGTGGGAGTCCAGATGGGCGACTCAGTGGTCACTGCTCTGCTCTATGCAGATGATGCAGTCCTGCTGGCACAGTCAGCGACTGACCTGCAGACCCTAGTCGACACAATGACAGAAGATTGTAAAAAAAAGAGTCTACGCGTGAATGTGAGCAAAACTAAAAAATGGTTTTTGAAAGAAATGAAGCCAGAACAGATGAAAGAGTAACAATAGGTAATGATGTACTGGAGCAAGTGGATGAATTTGTATATCATGGATGTGGATTTAGCCGAGATAGAAGGTACACAACTGATATAGGGCGAAGAGTGAATGCGGGAAATAGAGTGAACGGAGGGTTGGGACAACTTCTCGGTAGCCACCACCTCAGCCAGAAAGCACGTGTAGCAATACATAACGCAGTACTTGTCCCAACATTACTGTATGGAAGCGAGAGTTGGGTATGCAGAAAAGAGTATGAAAGTAAAATTAATGCGGTCGAAATGCTATCTCTACAGAAAATCTGTGGAGTTAGGCTGATCGATCGCAATAGTAACGACGACGTAAGAGAGCGAGTAGGTATGAAAGAGAGTATTGGTGTAAAGATGCGAAAGGGAATGCTCCGATAGTTCGGACATGTGGAAAGAATGCCGAACGAACGTCTGGTTAAGAAGATATACAATGCGAAAGTGAAAGGATGTAGGTACCGGGAGAGACCGAGACTCACCTCACCTACCTAGACCAGATTGGTCACGTACTGAAGGAAGGTGGAGTCAAGAGTCTCCGAAACCGACGAGCGTGTATGAAGAGAATTATGAATGTTGAGGAAGCGAGTGAAATATGTAAGGATAGAGTTCTCTGGCACTCTGTTCTCTCTGTCTACCCTGCAAGGGATATGGCGTGATGATATGTATGTATAGAAAATAGATTTCCATATTTTTTTTGGTTTTGGTTCTGAATTGTCTTTTACGTATGTATATGTCATAAGCAACATAAAAACATGCATTTCTTTAGGTTAAGTGTCTTTTGCTTCATTATTCGTGGGAATGACTTCTTGTTTCTTTTTAGAGATAGAACTAGCGCTAGCAGCATCGGGGTTCGATGTCGTTAATTCTAGGGTTTTATCTCGGATTCCTTTTTAATTTAAATATCTTTTTCAACGAGATCATTTTATTTTAAATATCTTTTTCAACAAAAAATATTCAGTTGGGTTTTTCGCTCGAGATTGTACTTGGTTGCGATTGTATGTCGTTATTATTGCATTATATTATTGTATTGTATAAATGAATCATTGTTGGTATAATTTATGAGTCTAGAACTTGCAATTCGCATCGTTATATCGGTGCTTGACCCCGAATTTGGCAACGATGCATTATGCATCGGTGACGGCGGCGAAATGTGCTGAGTCTGCCATTGTACTAACCTACTTTGTTATGGCCATCGATTTGCAATGTTTTCGTATATTTTGGCGAAGCACAATGGTTAACCAAATATAATTAATACTAACTTGTTGGCTACTTGGTACAGGTGTACTTAACACATACACACACAAGCACGCACACACACGCATGCATGTATCTCCCGGGACTGCCTGAGGGTCAAACCTCGGTGTCGTTTATAGAGACCGTTGATCCTGGCTTACACCAGTTATAATGGTAGCATAGTGTGGTGGTATTAGTAGGTACCAAATAATCAGTTCATCAATTTATAAACTACTATCAAATGCCCGTGGTTTTACCGGAGAATAGTTCTACTTCCAAGGAGCAACTAGAAAAAAACCTATGTACCTTTCCATTAATGAAAGAATTTTTTAAAATCAGTTTAGGGATTTACGCGTGAAAGCGTAATAAACAAACAACTAAACTTATTATTCGCATTTATAATATTAGTAAGAAATTAGGAATAATACAGTGAAATAAGTGGGCACTGAATGAAACTATATTTTTTATTACTTTTAGAGACTTTTCATTTGCCCAGATTGCCTATTTGGGAAATTGGCAGGTTAATATGGCAGTGGCCACCGAAGACAAAGATCGGGTACCGGTGGCCTGCTCACACGGCGAAGAGAGGATTTGCACGGTTGGTCTATGGGGTTACGCGCTGCCTCATCCGTCACCCCGGACCGATGTGGCGGGGCGAAAAGCATCCATAGCCCACCGCAAAAAAAAAAGAAAAAAGGTTAACATGGCGGTTGTTTTATTTACAGAGGGGCGCTTAAGTGGGATATTATTATCGTGTACGTTTTTTTATCCATGGCGAGAAATATGTTTAAGTTAAGGATACTCTACTAATCGTACTCGTCTTCTGTTAATACACTGAAAACTGATGTTCTCCTTATCTATACATATAATAAAAATGTAACGGGTCGCTGTCTGTACATGGAAGATATATGATAAAAAATATTACTGGGACCTTTATCAACACTAATAGAACCCAAAACAATATTTTTTTAAATTTTTGTCTATTTATCTGTTTGTCTGTGTGTTTGTGCACGCTAATCTCAGAAACGGCTTATCCGATTTAGACGCGGTTTTCACTAATATATTATGGTAAGCTTCACTTATCATTTAGGCTTTATTTTATGTCAATTGGTTTATAAAAAAAAAGTTATGTCAATTTAAAAAATGTTCGGAGAAAAAAATCTTTATCGATTTTTTTCAAATTACGTACAGATATTCTTTAGTAAAAACAAATAAACACGTGTTTCAGCATTTGTTGATTTTCACCCTCAGGGGGTGTAAATTAGGCCTGCAAAGCGGGTTGGACGACTTATTAAATCATTAGCGCCAAGGCGATATTATTGAAGCTGGCAACTTGAAATATTGACAATGGTTTCTTTATATGACTTTTATATGATTTTACGAAATTACACCCCTAAGGGGGTGGAGCAGAGTGCCAAAGTTTGCGTGAAGAGAAAAAAATCTTTATTGATTCTTTACAAATTACGAGTCGAATCAAATATTCTAGGGTAATATCCGGCATTTGTCAATTTTCACCCTTTGGTTGTGTAAATTAGGCCTGTGAAGCGGGTTGAACGACTCATTACCGCCAAGCCGAAACTATTTAAGCTAGAAACATTAAATTTTGAAGCACGTTTTTATTTATGACATAGAGATTCAATATGAAAGGATTTTATGAATTCCGCCCCTAAGGGGGTGTAACAAAGCGGCAAAGTGTGTATGGGAAGAAAATTTCTTTATCGATTCTTTTCAAATTACGTACAAATATTCTTCGGTAAAAATAAATAAACACGTGTTTCTCTCTCCTTCTCCATCAACCCCGCACCAGTGCCGTTGTGGCGATCAGTTCCAGCGTGAGAGCTCACACGATACACATAGTAGACGACAATAGGTTTTTGCCTAATAGTTTAAGATACAGGTTAAGTTTAGCTTCAAAAATGTTGACTAAAAAAATAAATAATAAATCCTATCTAACGAGATCGCAAGTCTGCTGGTGAAACATAACAGTCAAATAAAGGGTGGCGATAATTATATTTTTATCCCATGGTCATACCGTAAATAGTATATTAATGGCAATATAATTTGTAGAATGAATAGAAATTTGAACCACCTTTTTCTTTAGTGACCGGCTATGGTATATAGACACACGCGCGCCGTGCACGTACATCTACGTTGTGCGGGCGGGCCACCGCAACCGGGTATCATCTCGATTCGAAGCCCTCATGCAGTGAACCTAAATACAGGTACTCACGCTTGCGCCGCCCAAAGCACCGACGGTAGAGCGTGTCAACGTAGAATATTTTCTATCGGACCCACCCTATTGCCTAATTCCGTTAGACAACTAACTAGCAGAATCAACACTTCAACGCATCCCAGTTTCTGACGCTGTTGATTATCATCCTAGCGACAAACCTTCAACACCTCGCATTGCTTTTTCTATTTAACTCTGTCAGAGATGACTTCTGCGTGGACGAAGTCGCGGGCAAAAGCTATTTTGAATAATTTTATAAAGAGTTGACGTTGGATTTTCAATTTCGCACTTAGTTCTTAATATTTACACTAGAGGCTGTAATGTCAGCAGACTAACCAATTAGTCGGTAGTAAAGAGACCGACTCGTCAGCTCACTGTTCGGCTAAGCCAATGTAACATACATTGGCTTCCATCTATCCATCAGCCCGTAAACGTCCACTGTTGGACATAGGCCTCCCCACGAGAATGCCATCTATAACGGTCCTGTACCACCTGCATCCAGCGGTTTCCTGCGACCTTGATGAGGTCATCAGTCCACCGAGTGGGGGGTCGTCCTACGCTGCGTCGTCCGATTCGTGGTCGCCACTCGAAAACCTTTTTTCCCCAACGGTTGTCGGTTCGTCGAGCGATGTGGCCTGCCCATTGCCACTTCAACGTGCTAATCCTTAGGGCTATGTCTGTTACACCCGTTCTTCTACGGATTTCCGTATTTCGGATTTTATCACGTAGAGAAATACCGAGCATAGCCCTCTCCATAGCACGCTGAGCGACTTTGAGCCTCGTTATGAGGCCGACATTCAGAGACCACGTTTCAGTGCCGTAAGTCATCGCTGGTAACACACACTGGTTATAAACCTTTGTTTTCAGACACTGCGGAATATTAGACGAGAAGATCCTCCTAAGTTTCCGAACGCTGCCCAGCCGAGTTGGATTCGTCGGCTGACCTCTTTCTCAAAATTGGATCTAACTAATTGAACTGTTTGTCCTAGGTAAACATAGTGATCGACAACTTCGAGAATCGCATTCCCAACCAGGACCGGTACAGAAATGACAAGGGCATTAGACACGATTTTCGTCTTGTCCATGTTAATTTGCAGCCCTACTAGTTGAGAGACCTTGCTGAGGTCATTGAGCATGGTGCCAAGGTCCTCCAGGGATTCTGCCATGACTACGATATCATCTGCGAATCGAAGGTGAGTGATGTATTCGCCATTGATGTTGATGCCGAGTCCGGTCCAGTCTAAGAGCTTGAAGACATCTTCCAGCGCAGTGGTGAACAGTTTCGGAGAGATAACGTCTCCCTGTCTCACGCCTTTCTGCAGCTGGATCGGTTTCGTACTCTTATCCTGGATGCGGACTGACATAGTAGCGTCTTTATACAAACACTTCAGCACTTCGATATATCGATAGTCAATTTGGCACCTCTGAAGGGACTGCAGCACTGCCCAAGTTTCGACAGAATCAAAGGCTTTCTCATAGTCCACAAACGCTAGACACAGAGGCCGATTATACTCCTCGGTCTTCTGTATAATCTGGCGTAGCATGTGGATGTAGTCTATGGTACTATAACCTTTTCGGAAACCGGCTTGTTCGGGCGGCTGGAAGTCGTCTAGCTTGCGCGCGAGTCGGTTCGTAATGACTCTTGAAAACAATTTGTACACGTGGCTCAGGAGTGAGATGGGTCTGTAATTCTTTAAGAGCGTTTTATCGCCCTTCTTGAAAAACAGCACCACCACACTCCTGGTCCACGACTCTGGAACGTCGCCCCCGAGAATGACAGAATGAAACAGCTTTTGTAGGGCTTTTAAAACTGGCTTGCCGCCTGCCCTCAGGAGCTCTGTGGTAATTCCGTCATCTCCCGGTGCCTTTCCGTTCTTTAATTGTTTTAGAGCCATTCTGATCTCGTACAAGCTGGCGTCCGGGATTTCTTCGGTATAGTGCCGAGTTAGCTTGGATCTGGGGTCTTGGACCAAGCTGACAACAGGATTCAAGGATGATTTGTACAACTGCCCATAGAACCTTTCGACCTCTCCCAAGATCTCACTCTGGGATGAAATGACAGTACCGTTATCGGTCTTCAGCTTAGTCATTTGGCTCTGCCCAATAGACAAATCTCGTGCGAACACTTTGGAGCCTCGATTTCGCTCTATCGCCTCTTCAATACGCAGTGTATTGAATCGGCGAATATCGCGTCGCATAGATTTAGAGATTTGTCTATTAAGCTGCCTGAGTTCGGACCAATCGGCTGAAGATTGTACCGTCATTTCCTTTCTTCTCTCCATGAGTTGAAGAGTCTGGTCAGAAAGCTTTTTTGTTCTAGTAGCGCGATGGGCCTTAAAGAATTTTGACCCGACCGCGTGGACAGTTTCCACGAACCTGTTGTTCATATCGTTCGAAGATTCGCACTCTTCCAGGCATTGGAAGCGATTATGTAATTCGAGTTGAAAGCTATCGGGGTTCTGGTATTGGACAGGTGTAGGTCGGAGTGTAGACTTCATTAAGCGGGACCGCTCGACTTTCGTACGAAGATTCAATGTGCCTCGAACCATCCGGTGTACACAAAAAATAAATGGATACCACTCGAACTTACTGGAAAGAACCTAATGAATCGTGTACTCATTTGTGATTGTCTATAGAAGCACAATGAAATGGAATAGAGTTTGAAAATAATATGAGTAGGTATACGAAAAAGATCATAGTCTACGACAAGAAAACTCCACAGACTACAAAATAAACCTGATGAATTTAACGAATTCGCATTAAGGTAATGCTGTGTGTATGTTTAAGGCATTTTCCATTATCCATTATATATTTTCTCCTTTTTCAGTCTCTTCAGAACTCTTTAGGTAGTTTAAATTACTGAAATTTAGCATTTAATATGCTTAATTATTTATAAAATCCGATTACGAAATGAAAAATGATGTCGCAAGCGGGATTCGAACCCGCGCCTATTGGGATTCCGGCCCAATCGTGCTGCCACTACACTACCGCGACTAATTGTAGGACATGCAAATTTCATTTCGTATTGTATTTACGTCTTAAGGTGACGGTGTGCTATCTACCCGACAATGTTTACACATTGTTATAGGCTTAATACTTCAAACTTTACAGTTAGAATTGTATTAAACGATGACACAACCTTGTTATTTAAATTACTGAAATTTAGCATTTAATATGCTTAATTATTTATAAAATCCGATTACGAAATGAAAAATGATGTCGCAAGCGGGATTCGAACCCGCGCCTATTGGGATTCCGGCCCAATCGTGCTGCCACTACACTACCGCGACTAATTGTAGGACATGCAAATTTCATTTCGTATTGTATTTACGTCTTAAGGTGACGGTGTGCTATCTACCCGACAATGTTTACACATTGTTATAGGCTTAATACTTCAAACTTTACAGTTAGAATTGTATTAAACGATGACACAACCTTGTTATTTAAATTACTGAAATTTAGCATTTAATATGCTTAATTATTTATAAAATCCGATTACGAAATGAAAAATGATGTCGCAAGCGGGATTCGAACCCGCGCCTATTGGGATTCCGGCCCAATCGTGCTGCCACTACACTACCGCGACTAATTGTAGGACATGCAAATTTCATTTCGTATTGTATTTACGTCTTAAGGTGACGGTGTGCTATCTACCCGACAATGTTTACACATTGTTATAGGCTTAATACTTCAAACTTTACAGTTAGAATTGTATTAAACGATGACACAACCTTGTTATTTAAATTACTGAAATTTAGCATTTAATATGCTTAATTATTTATAAAATCCGATTACGAAATGAAAAATGATGTCGCAAGCGGGATTCGAACCCGCGCCTATTGGGATTCCGGCCCAATCGTGCTGCCACTACACTACCGCGACTAATTGTAGGACATGCAAATTTCATTTCGTATTGTATTTACGTCTTAAGGTGACGGTGTGCTATCTACCCGACAATGTTTACACATTGTTATAGGCTTAATACTTCAATCTTTACAGTTAGAATTGTATTAAACGATGACACAACCTTGTTATTTAAATTACTGAAATTTAGCATTTAATATGCTTAATTATTTATAAAATCCGATTACGAAATGAAAAATGATGTCGCAAGCGGGATTCGAACCCGCGCCTATTGGAATTCCGGCCCAATCGTGCTGCCACTACACTACCGCGACTAATTGTAGGATATGCAAATTTCATTTCGTATTGTATTTACGTCTTAAGGTGACGGTGTGCTATCTACCCGACAATGTTTACACATTGTTATAGGCTTAATACTTCAAACTTTACAGTTAGAATTGTATTAAACGATGACACAACCTTGTTATTTAAATGACTGAAATTTAGCATTTAATATGCTTAATTATTTATAAAATCCGATTACGAAATGAAAAATGATGTCGCAAGCGGGATTCGAACCCGCGCCTATTGGGATTCCGGCCCAATCGTGCTGCCACTACACTACCGCGACTAATTGTAGGACATGCAAATTTCATTTCGTATTGTATTTACGTCTTAAGGTGACGGTGTGCTATCTACCCGACAATGTTTACACATTGTTATAGGCTTAATACTTCAAACTTTACAGTTAGAATTGTATTAAACGATGACACAACCTTGTTATTTAAATTACTGAAATTTAGCATTTAATATGCTTAATTATTTATAAAATCCGATTACGAAATGAAAAATGATGTCGCAAATTTGAATGAAATTTGCATGTCCTACAATTAGTCGCGGTAGTGTAGTGGCAGCACGATTGGGCCGGAATCCCAATAGGCGCGGGTTCGAATCCCGCTTGCGACATCATTTTTCATTTCGTAATCGGATCTTTAGGTAGTGTTAAATTAAAATCAAGAAAGGATTGTCTCTACTTGTAACAGTCTTTTGATCAGAAGTTCCAAAAATACAATAATGGAATCATGTTATTACCTATGGCACATATATATTATAATCAAATATAAAAAAATATGATAAGAAACTATCTTAAATTTATATAATTTTATAAATATAAAAATTCAGGTTAATTTTTAATCACTTTTTTAACGAAATATTGTTTTCATCAACATATTATGGTCATCAATTGTTTCATAACTTCTAAACAACTAATACTAATTTGTCAAATGAAGTATCAGCTTAGTTGTTCGTTGGTTATATATTCTTAATTTAAAACATTAAGTAGTACTACTATTATATTTGGTATCAAATGGAAAGCCTATATTGATATGAGTGGCTCATATTATGTTACTTATATAGCTATTGTAAAGGTTTTTGCGTTTGATTCTTCTGTGATTATCTAAAGTAATTATAAAGATAAAATAATATACCTAAATAAAAAATAAGTTCAATTACTAAAACACTAATACGAAATATTTGCACTCTAAAAATATGAAACAGAGGAATTAGAGCATAGTCGTGCTCAGTTGCCTTTTAATCCGAAGGATTTATTATTTACATAAGAATGTATTCTTATGTAAATAATAAATCCTTCGTATAATACAAGAATATGCTCTAGGCTAACGTGGAATATGACATCATAATACAATATAACATAAGAATATACTAGGCGAAAATGGAATACAACTCTGGCTATACTCTGAACATGACTATATTGAATATTTTCTTATTTCTTAAACTTTCGTTATTTGTGCAATTTTCGTCGTAGTTAGATTTTTGTCTAAATTTATATTTAACTAGCTTTCTTTTGTTTTTCATTGGTTTTAGTTTTGCTTTCGCAGATCTCTATCCTTTTGTATAAAATAAAAGTACCCTAAGTTACGTTAGCCAGTAAAAAGGTCCCGTTAAAATCGGTCCAAGCGTTTCGGAAATTAGCCGGAACAAAAAAAAATAGATAGACAGATTTTTTTTTGTATGTGTCGTATAATACTTTCATAATATGCATTCAGTAAAAAGCTATTAATTTGAAATTACAAATAGACACTTTAGTTTTATTTATATGAATTGATGCGGCTCGCACTTTCATCCGCATACGTTTTGGTCCCTAGGAACATCGGGATGAAAGAAATCAGCTATAGGTATAAGTATATATCAATTTCATTCATTTTCAAGGGCATAACTACGGGGAAACCATGGCTCTGTTTATCACAGACTCAATGGTGAAACCGGCGCCGCACCGCTCGACACCCCTAGCCACTTGCACCAATGTTGCCCCCTGTTGCCCGAATGGCTTGTGTGCCTGTGGCAACTGTTTAGGGGGCCCATTCAGTGAGTTGGCGAGTCACCGTCTGCCACTGTTCATCTCTCAATATGGGTTTGAAGGCAGATGACAGTTAAAAATTCATAGATTTAAGATGAACCAGTCCACTAAGCAACCACTTCCATAATCAGAAATTAGCTACCATAATCACACAATAGTTTTACACTTACCACTGGCAGTTCACGTATGTTTATGTGCAGACGTGGAATGTCATAGGTAGATGTCCCATCCCAATATTTTGATTAAATTTCTCCAAAGGCCTCTGCGTGTTGGATCCATACCCCATGTAAGCCTCCCAAAGGACCGGGCATCTTCCCTATGGAAGATCCCGTGAAAAAAGGAGATACATAATAATAAATCTTTATTTGGTCAAACATTAAAAACAAAGGATAAAAGATGGAATTATTATCATGTTTGACTGTTTGTATCGGCGTACAAATATTTCATTAGGGAAAATTTACATTAATCTGTAAATGTTATTATTGTCATTAATACACAGATAGTATCCAAATAAATAAATTATGAGCGTCTCGGGGCGCCCGACAGAAGTGATAAATTAAACTAATATAATTAATATAAATAGTTCACTATTTAATATTGAAAATGTATAACTTGAGAAAAGCTTAAGTTATTACTTAAATTTTATGTAACTTAATATGGTAATGTAAGGAAAGGTTATTTATTAATAAAATTTTATAACATCACATCTTTATACGGCTAGCGATGTGGGTTAGCGCGAGAGAGGAGCCTGCCTACCACTGCTATATGTGTGAGAGAAAGGGAAGCCAGACGGACTGGCGCCGTTACCCGTTACGTAACGAAGCGGTTTAACCTACCATGAGAAGTTATCACTTCAATATATCTCAACCAATTTAAATAAGGAAATAGAAGATAACATATAATATCAAAGTCGTACAGAATAAATGTTAAATGTTAATCTTTAAAGTTTATGTTAGCATTTTTTTTAATTGCTTTTGGTGGCAAACGAGCAAGCAGCATACCTGATGGTAAGTGTTACTGCCGCCCAATGTTCTTTGCAGTACTAGAGTATAGCTAGGCCGCTGCCTACCAAATAAAACCCCAAATCCACCCAGAAAGTTGAGTTTCCGGCTCTCTCGCTCACCGAACGAAGCACAGCAACACAGTGCAACTGTTCTGACGTCAATTTTCTGCAAGACCCTATGTCTGTTCTGTACTACCCCGGATGGACCGGCCCGCAGCTGTAGACAGAAAACTGTCAACAGCGTGGTTCTACCACTATTAGGCGATTCACACACTGCCCCGCGCTCCGTCGTCTGACGCAATTTATACGGGAGCTGCTCCCGCGCCGTGACGCGTTTTCGGTGTGTTGGACCTGGCGTCTTTTCTATACTAATCGATGTACTTGCATACAATATTAAAATCTGCCACTCCGCGCCAGGTGACGGAGCACGGAGCAGTGTGTGAATCGCCTTAGGCAATAATAAATATTATCGAAGTGTCTAGTAACTTAACGATTTCTATTTGACTAACTAATTAAGTTTGACTGCATGGATGGCTTTGTGGTTAAGATAGCAACCTTACAGCCAGTGCCATGGGTTCGATTCCCATACAGGATAATACTTTGTGCGATCCACAGTGTTCTTCCGAGTCGGGGTGTAATTTGTCTGCGTTAATAATTAATATTTGTAAAGTCCCCCGCAATACAAGCATTATTTCCTAAATGTAGAGTGGAGTATTTTTTAAAAACAAAAAATAATAATTAAGAATATTATGTCAGGTCTTTTTCGTCTAAATATTCAGCAAGATTGTAAATACGCTTTATGGATCAAAAACTTTGTTTGAATGCCTTGTTGTTCAATTCTCTGTAATGTTTAGGAATTTATTATATGTATTTGAAGCCATACATATGACACTTTTGCGCATGAATGCAGTTTTAGCTACACAGATTCTGTTAGCATCACATCTATTACGCGGGACGGCAATTTGTGAACGAGGAAATAGATTGGAATTATTCTTGATGGATATTGTAGTTACTAGAATATAAATAAAGGGCAGAGTCAATAATTTGAACTATTTAAAATATTATGGTTTTCACGTGCCTACGGTTTTAACCCGAACATGAATCTAATGCATCTTATTTGAGATTTAAATGCTTTGTTAAAATCTGTAGAATTACCCCAAGAGACGATGCCCATATCTTAAGTGCGTCACGGCTAGTCCGTGATACGCCATAATTAAGATATCTTTATTGACTGTGGCACTGAGGGCGTGCGGGCAAAAGCAGACTTACTAATTTCTTTTCTTAAGAGTTTAAATGTGATTTCAAGTTAAGTTTTTTTTCAATTATTAAACCAATCAATTTATTGTTATCCATACTATCAATAGTTTTGTTATTTATATTAATGTATATATTATCTATCATTAAACTTTGGTTGAATTGCATTATTCTAGTTTTACCTAAATTAATGGCAGAAGTCAATAATACGATTTATCCTCCAGAGGGTCCCGACAACAACGGGGTGTCCCTTGCTGAGTTGCCTTCGGAGCGCATTCCCCAGACGCGCGCTCCGAAGGCATATGTATCTGGCACTCTCACGATCGTAAAAATTAATGTATCGAATCGAAGATATTCTTTTATTTAAAGTTTCATAATTGCAACGCGCTGTTTCTATTTGAAAATGGCTTGGTGGTTCTTTGCTGTTTAATTGTAATTAATAAAAAACTAAACTGCTTAGTCTTTTTTACAATGCTTGCAAGCTATGGTTTGCGCTGGTCCGGGTGGCGTAGGTGCTGCCTGGGCGCAGTGCCCGGTGGAGTCGGTCAGGCAACTGGCCGGCTCAGGCAGGCTCCTCGTGGGCTGGAGCTCGGCGCGGGTAACCGTGCTTGAGCACCGGCCTGCGAGGTGCTACAAGTGCATGGCGGTCGGACACACTCGACCGACGTGCACTAATTGCTTCGACTGCGGCGGATTGTGTTTCCGCTGCGGTCAGACCGGGCACGTGGCGGCATCTTGCGCCGCCCCGCCCCACTGCCCCGCGTGTGCGGCGGGCAATAAGCCCGCCAAGCACCGCATGGGCTCTGGGGCGTGCAAACCTCCAGCTTCGGCCCCAAAGGCGCGGGGCGGCCCTACGACCACGGCCGCTACCGCTCCTAGCGCGGTCCGATCGCCCGCTGGCGAGGAGGTCATGGATACAACCCGATAATGGGTACACCATCCATGCACCTCCTCCTGCAGGCCAAAACCAACCACTCCGCCGGAGCGCAGGATCTCCTCCTGCAATCCATGGCGGAGTGGTCAATTGGTGCAGCCGTAGTCGCGGAACCGTACGCCGTGCCTGATCGCCCCAATTGGATGGTCAGTCGAAACGGTACTGCGGCAATCGTCGTCTCAACGCAGCGGCACTTCCCGTCCTTGTCCCTTTTGGATAGGGGCGAGGAATTTGTCGCGGCGGAGTGGGGAGGGGTCACGCTCTACAGCGTATACCTCTCCCCCACTAGGAGGATGGACGATTTCGGGGCCTCACTCACCACCTTGGAGGCCTCGATACGGCGACTGGCACCGGGCCTCGTCCTGGTTCTGGGGGACTTTAACGCCAAATCCACGGCGTGGGGGTCCCCTGCGACGGACGACCGCGGGCGGGCGGTCAACGAGTGGGCGGCTTCACTGGGCCTCTGTGTTCTGAACAGAGGCTCGGTGAACACGTGTGTGCGGCGGCAGGGCGGGTCGATAGTGGACTTGTCGTTCGCTAGCCCCGCTGTCGCGCCACGGGTGAGGAACTGGAGTGTCCTGGAGGAGGCGGAGACCCTGTCGGACCACCGGTACATCCGGATGGAGGTCTCCCCCCGGGAACCCGGTAGGGGTCACAGGGCGGACGGAGCTCCCGCGTTTCCGCGGTGGGCTGTGGGTCGTCTTGACAGGGATCTACTGGCGGAGGCGGCCATTGTCAGCACGTGGCTGTCCTCACCACCCCCAGCGGACGGAGTGGACGCTGAGGCTGTCTGCATTCGCAGTGCGTTAACGCAGATCTGCGATGCGGCCATGCCCAGAGTGCGGCGGCGTCCGCCTCCGAGGCAGGGGGTCTACTGGTGGTCCCCAAGACTGGCGGACCTTCGTGCGGCGTGTATCAGTGCCCGAAGGTCCTACACCCGCAGCCGGCGGCGTCACCGCGACGTCGAGCGGGAGGGCCAGCTGTACGAGGCGTACCGCAGTGCGCGGACTGCCTTTCGGCTGGCCATCCGAGCCGCCAAGGGCGCGAGTTGGCAGGAGATGCTGGATGGTCTCGACCGTGACCCCTGGGGTCGCCCATATCGCGCGGCGCTGAACAAGCTTCGCGCGCGGGCCCCCCCCCCCCCCTCACCGAGACCCTCCAGCCCGACTTCCTTCGTAGGGTGGGTAAGCTGCTGGAGCGTGTGCTCGCTGCCCGCATCGTCCGACACCTGGAGGAGGTGGGGCCCGATCTGTCGGACGCTCAGTATGGGTTTCGGAGGGGGCGTTCGACCATCGGGGCCCTATTATGCCTGAGGCAGGCGGCCGCGGAGGCCGTCGCCGGGAAGGGAGTGCTGTTGGCGGTGTCGTTGGACATCGCCAACGCATTCAATAGTCTGCCATTCGGCTGCATCAGGGAGGCGCTCCGGTTCCATGGAGTGCCCCTGTACCTCAGGCGGCTGGTGGCAGACTATTTGGAGGGCCGCAGTATCCTCTGCGCGGGTCCCGCAGGGGACATTGTGCGGACGCCCATGTCGTGCGGCGTTCCACAGGGGTCGGTTCTGGGGCCGACTCTGTGGGACATCGGGTACGACTGGGCGTTGAGAGGCAGTCTCCCCCCCGGGCTGAGCTTGGTGTGCTACGCTGACGACACGCTCGTCACAGCCCGGGGCAGGACACTCGAAGAGGCGGCGAGCCTGGCCACTCTCGGCACCGAGGAGATGGTCAGGCGGATCGAGGCGCTGGGGCTCAGGGTGGCCCTAAGCAAGACGGAGGCCCTACTTTTCCATGGGCCCCGTGTGAGGCTGCCCATCGGCGCCTCGATAGTGGTAAACTCCATCCACATCAGCACCCAGGCCCATATGAGGTACTTGGGTCTGGTGCTCGACGGGCGATGGTGGTTCCGGGAGCATTTCCGACAGATTGCTCCCCGGCTTGTCGGCGCGGCGTCCGCCCTTTCTCGACTCATGCCGAACGTGGGCGGACCCAGTTTCGAGGGCCGACGGCTGTATGCGGGGGTCATCCGCTCGATGGCCATGTACGGCGCACCCGTGTGGGCGAGGGCTCTGAACGCCCAGCTCAGGGCGGTTCTGTGGAGGCCACAGAGAGTCATGGCGGTCAAAGCCATTCGCGGGTACCGCACGGTGTCGACAGAGGTGGCGTGCCTGTTGGCCGGGACACCCCCGTGGGACCTAGAGGCGGAGATGCTCTCCGACCTCTACCGGCGGGTTATCACAGCGCGCGAGGAAGGTGGCTCCCCATCGTTGAGCGAGATAGCCACCTGGCGCGTGGATGCCCGCCGAGACGTCATCGCCCGTTGGGCTACGCGGCTGGAGAGGCCTAGGCACGGTGTGGAGACCGTTGAGGCCCTCCGGCCCGTATTGATAGAGTGGATGGAGCGGCGGCACGGAGTCCTCACCTTTCGGCTGGTGCAGGTATTGACGGGGCACGGGTGTTTCGGGTTGTACCTGCACAGGGTCGTGTATAGGGAGTGGACTCCGGCCTGCCACCACTGCAGGAGTGACGAGGACACGGCGCAACACACGCTGGAGGTGTGTCTGGGATGGGAGCGGCAGCGCCGTGACCTCGTCGCTGTCATCGGTGCCGACCTGACGCTGCCGGCCGTCGCGAGGGCGATGGTCGACAGCATCAGGAACTGGGACGCGGTCGCCGCCTTCTGCGAGGCTGTCATCTCGCAGAAGGAAGCGGCGGAACGGGCAAGGGAGGATTCCCGCACCCCGGGCCGCCGCCAGCGGCCGGGGCGGCGCAGGCGCGAATACCTGCGCCTGATGCCGCCCTAACCGAGGCTTCGGGTGATCGGACCGGGGAATTGTCCGGTCACCCGACGTGAGGCCACCGCGTGAGGGCGACGCCCCGACGGCGAAATCTGTCGGGGCGTCGACGAGAGGAACCCGCGAGGGTGAACCGCCGGGCGGGCCACCGAAGTTAAAAATCGGGTCCCGGTGACCCGCTCGCACGGCGAAGAGAGAGGAGTTTTTACGGTGGATCTATGGGGTCACGCGCCACCTTTTCCGTCACCCCGGACGGATTTGGCGGGGCGAGACTAATCCATAGTCCACCACAAAAAAAAAAAAAAAAAAAAGCTTGGTTCGCGCTACTTTTTTTATTCTGTTCACCCATTCAGAGAGGCAAAGAGAACAAAGCCCACACATCCAATTTGCGCTGCCTACTAGAATGACGCGTAATTTCAAGTATTTTTTTCTTTCTTTTATGACATTGACTAATAGTAAATGATAATTATAATAAAAAAAATATGTGGCGTGCACTTTTGCATTTTCCAAACTATTTTTTGTTCTATCACAAATAGATTTTCAAGCAACAGGCGTACCTATAAAAAAAAATCTATTTTATACCTTAAATTACATTTTTTAAGTACATCCAAATTTTATTTTTTTAAATCTATTATTTCTATATTACTTCTAGACAATTTGGCTTTATATTGGTAAAAAAATGGTTAACATCAGTCCAGTAGCTTCAAAGCCTATTCATTACAAACAAACAAAAAAAATCCTCTTTATATTAGTATAGGTTATCCGTGTGGTGACTGAGTAAAAATACAATTCACCACCCCGATTTTACCCGTGGGCGTCGTAAGCGTCTCTTACTAACGTCGTCACTAAGTGATATAAAACGCATATAACATCTATGCAAGAGATGGAAAACTCGAAACAAAACCCTATACCAACACGTCTTACCAGCGTGGTATAGTACGTTAATTTCACTCCCATTATGGAGTAGGCTCCAGCCCAACAGTGGGACATAAATAGGCTCTCGGATTCATCATCATCATCACAGCTCATAAATGTCCCACTATTGGGCTCGAGCCTCCTCCGTAATGGGAGGGAAATTAACCTACTATACCGCGCTGGTCAGACGTGTTGGTATAGGGTTTTGTTTCGAGTTTTCCTTCTCTCGCACAGATGTTATGTGCGTTATATATCCCTTAGTCGTCTCGTACGATCACCCACGGGTATGACATGGGGTGGTGAACAGTATTCTTACTCCGTCACCACACGGATAATGATGATGATTAGTATAGGTAGATTACATAGGTCCATGTAGCTATGTTGTAGCATAACAACATAATATAGATAGCATAATATAGATAGCCTGTTTTCTCTGTAAGTACCTAAAAATTGCCAATTAAATTCCGTATTTTTTGCAGAAAATAATAATTTAAAATTACGCAAGTATCTACTTAGATAGCTATATCGTCGTTATAACTAAGAATAAAACTCAAACCAAGATCAATGCTAATAATAATATTGTATTCAATTACAAATCGCCGAGCTGAAACAATCATAAAATTAGATCTTAAATACAATCTATTTCTTATGTAGACGGTACGAATGAAACTAAAAATTGGACATGTGTGCGATGGGGCCCGTTTTGGGATCGTTTCCAAGTAATTCGTCTGATTTTCAAAGTTAACAAAGACCAAGAAATAGTTATATATACGTCGCCGAATTCCTGAAGACAATGTAGCAAGCCTGTTGTTAACAAATAATGTTGAAGCAGATGGATTCCGATTTCGATTATTTACATTAGGAATCTTATTGGCTACACCACTCATACATGTTTCTAACACAGTCAAGTTATGGCATAAGCGTGGAATCACCGTGAAGTATTTACGAGTACAATGATAACGTTTTGACAAATTTCTTCTTTTTGTATTTGAGTTATAAGAATGTTAAAAGTGCTAAAAAGCGACGGATGGGAGACGACTGCGTGTTGCAGAGATGCGAATGTTAAGATGGATGTGTGATGTGACGAGAATAGATAATAGTAAGGAATTACCATATTGAAGAAAATTTGAAAGTAGCGTCAGTGACGTAAAAGTTAAAGAGTAAACGCTTGAAGTGGTATGGACATGTGATAAGGCGAGATGACGCTAATGTTGTGATGACAGTTTTAAGAATGAATGTTGATGGCCTTTTGGGGAAGAGAAGACTAAAGAAAAGATGGATGGAGTACGTGAAGCATGGCAAGGATAGACAGGGCGTAATCACAAAGATTTGTACAAATCATCCCAGAACCCTATTGTCGGCACAGTCCTTGGACTTTTGAGGTCTTGACCTCAGATCCAAGCTAACTTGGTACTACACCTAAGAAATCCCGGACGTCAGTTTGTACGAGATCAGAATAGCTCTGAAACATTTAAAGAACGGAATGGCACTGGGGATTACGGTATTACCACAGAGCCCCTGAGGACGGATGACAAACTGGTTTTAAAAACCTTACAGAAGCTATTTAATTCCGTTACTTTTGGGGGCGACGTTCCACAGTGTCGGACCAGGAGTGTGGTGGTATTGTCTTTCAAGAAAGGCGATAAAACGCTCTTAAGGAATACACACCCAGTGAGCAACGTGTACAAATTGTTTTCAAGAGTCATTACAAACCGACTCGCGTGCAAGCTCTACGTCTTCCAACCGCTTGAAAATGCCAGATTCCGAAAAGGTTATAGTATCATAGACCACATCCACACGCTACCCCAAATTATAAAGAAGACCAAAGAGTTATAATAGGCCTCTGTGTCTGTGACCTATCTGTAACGTTTGTGGACTATGAGAAAGCTTTTGATTCTGTTGAAACGTGAATCTCAACTATGAGCATGTAACAGAAACTATTTACACGCATCGCTATTCTCCGGGGCTGACACGTCCGCTACACTAGAAACATACCTTCCCGAGGGCAGGCCCTCTCCCTCCCACTTTGAGTAATGTCCAGGAACACAGGCACTGGATCTTCCTTGCGTGTTTTTACCGAGAATTTTTGGAATCAAATTCTATACCATCCTGTCTGCCAGCAGATTTTAGTAATTAATACCGAGCTCAAGCATTTACTGTGACAAAACCACATTGTTTTATGTCAGCGTTATAAATAAGAGTTTTGGTTCATCAATATTTTCATCAGATCGACCGATCTGTTTTTTTACGCATTGATTTTTTTAAGGAATATAAAATACTAGCTTCTGTCCGCAGCTTCGTTCGCGAAAAATGTAACTTTTCTAAAGTTGAACCTCAAGGGAACATACATACATACATATCATCACGCCATATCCCTTGCAGGGTAGGCAGAGAGAACAGAGTGCCAGAGAATTCTATCCTTGCATACTTCACTCGCTGCCTCAACATTCATAATTCTCTTCATACATTTCTCTTCTTCTTCACATTAACATATTACCGGCATAAAAGCATTCCATGGATTAATCCAGGAAACGGTCCATCTATATTCATATTATCATTCAAAACTGTTCAACAGTTAACGCGTGATTGATTAACAAACATCCAAACATCTTCACAATCTTTTACATTTATAATATTAGTTGGATTTAAAATATTTATAAAACACATAATTTGCCGTATGGTGACATAATGCCACTGACGACAAAGACCAGGTTCCGGTGGCCCACTCGCACGGCGTCGAGAATTACATTACGGGGTGGGTCTATAGGGTCGCGCACCGCTTCATCTGTCGCCCCAGACGGCTTTAGCGGGGTGTGACCAGACCGTAGCCCGCCGCAAGAAAAAAAAAGAAAATGGTGACAGAAAAGAGAGAAAGAGGCTGTGAACTATACAGGTTGTGTCATAAATACATGATAGAAACGAAACTTATGTGTTAATGAGAAACATTTCAATAACTTTTGAATAGCATGCCATTGACTGTGTTTATTAGGCATTTACCTATTTATATTAAACTAGCTTCTGCCCGCGGCTTCGCCCGCGTAAAAGGTTACTTTCCGAAAGTTTTTCATCCCCTATTTTTATTTTTCCCTTAAGAGTAATTTTTTACAAAATTTTAATGTCATATTTATTTATATCTAATCAATAGCCTAAAAATAAGTTTCAAGCTTCTGTCTTTAAAAATGATGATACTTCCTTACAACTTTTCATCCCCCTTTGCAACCTTCTTTTGCATTAAAAAGTAGTCTATGTCCTTTATCAGGCTCTAAACTATCTGTGTACTAAATTTCATTTAGATCGGTTCAGTAGTTTTGGCGTGAAAGAGCGACAGACAGACAGAGTTACTTTCGCATTTAGTAAGGATTATGAAAGCTAATTGAAGGATATGTCTCCTTATACTGCGATATCCGAAAACAACTGGGACACTGCTCCTGTTCTACATGAAACAGTGAAACCATCAAATTCATTTGATAGCCCTCCCATAAAAAGATTGACTTCTAAAAGAAAACTCAAAACTAAACCGGTCGATCGTCCATATGGTTGGGCATGGACGAGGACGACCGGTCTAGTCAATTTAGTAGAGTAAATTTGATTTCTTCACCTAAAGATGAATCTTCACCCATTCTTAACGGTGAGACGTTGAAATGAAATATAAATATTTACATTATATCACATACAGCTTCAATAAACGTTAATGGAACCAAGCTGTTAGTTTTGCGGCCATCTGTCTATTTTCATACCACATCTGCTATTATTTAAATGAAGATATTTGTAGTAAAATTATTGCCAGTTAGAAATGGAATAACTATTTACATTAACCATCACATCAACTCGTATAGGAGGGAAATTGACCTACATTATACCACGCCGTTTCCGTGTGGTGACAGAGTAAGAATACTATTCACCACACCATATCTTACCCGTGGGTGATCGTACGAGACGACTAAGGGATATAAAACGCATATAACATCTATGCGAGAGAAGGAAAACTCGAAACAAAACCCTATACCAACACGTCTGACCAGCGCGGTGCAGTAAGTTAATTGCCCTCCCATAACGGAAGAGGCTCGATCCCAACAGTGGGACATATATGGGCTGTGATGATGATACCACGCCGTACACCATCCGTGTGATGGAGGAACAAGAATACAATTCACCATCCCAATTCTTACCTGTAGGTGATCATAAGAGACAGCTAATGCAATCAAATAATATCACTGCAAGAGATGGAATCTTCTGTGTGGTGACGGAGTAAGAATACATTTCACCACCCCCGATCTTACCCGTGGGTGATCGTACAAGACGACTAAGGGATATAAAATGCATATAACATCTATGCAAGAGATGGAAAATTCGAAACAAAACCCTATACCAACACGTCTGTCCAGCGTGGTATAATAGGTCAATTTCCCTCCTATTATGGTGGAAGCTCGAGCCCAAAAGTGGGATATTATGAGCTGAGATAATGATGAAGAGATGGAAAACTCGATATAAAACCCAAAATCAATTCTTACCAGTGTGGTTAATAGATCAATTCCCCTCTCACTATGGTGGAGACTTGAGTTCAGTATTGGGACGTTTATGATCGGCAACGATAATACACGCTAGCCAAACGTGTTGATGTTTTATTTAAATCATTTAATTGTGGTAGGATCACGCTGTTGACGGTTCTCTGTCTACAGCCGCGGGCCGGTCTATCCGGGGTAGTACCACACTCTCGCAGAAGATCGGCGTCTGAGTAATGGCAATGTGCTATTGCACTTCGTTCGGTGAGCGAAAGAGCCGGAAGCCCAACCGAGTGGGTTCGGTGTTTGTATTGGTAGGCAGCGGCCTAGCTATTCCCCTGGTATAGCAAAGGTCAATGGGCGGCAGTGACACTTAACATCAGGTGTTGCTGCTTGCTCGTCTGCCACCACAAGCAATAAAAAGAAATCCTCTTTTGCGTAGATTTTGTATTTATATCATGTCACTATAAGTGCTAAATACCGCTCATGGAGTTCAACAATAATAGGAGTATAACCAAATCCCCCACTTACGAAAGTAAGTGAAGATTAAAGAGAGGATAGATTGACGACACGAAGGGAGAGGTGTGCTCATTGTGACGTTGTCATATGCATGACTTGAACGGCGACCTGACAGAATTTTAATCATAAGTTTTGTATCAGAACTAGCGGATAGACCAAAGAGGCTTAGTAATACGTAGTAAGTATAATGTAATATAGATCCAGTACCCGGAGATAAATATCAGTCATCGACCTTTGAAAAGAGAAAATCAACTAATTTCGGCTTCGTAATATCTCTGTTGCACACTACCTGTGAAACTAACAATCGAAGTACTGACAATCTGGTATCTATTAGGAGCTGTTGAAACAATTATGATATGACTTTTTGTAATTAAATAAATTACAGTTTTTTTATTCTAAATTGTTATGGTGTTAGCAACTATATTTTTTTGACGGGACGCAACTACACTCTCTCGCATTTGTATAGCGACTAACAAACGTCACACAGGTAGTGTGCGACAAAGACTATACAATCTATGAAGCCGAAATTAACTTCTTTCTAAGGATTGATGTGCAATATTTATTGCCGGGTAGACAGTAGGTAGTAGATACTATTATAGCATGGCCACCGAAGACAAAGATCGGGTACCGGTGGCCCGCTCGCACGGCGGAGAGAGGTGTTTACAGGGTGGGTCCATGGGGTTACGCGCCGCCTCTTCTGTCGCCCCGGGCCGATTTGTCGGGGCGCGACCACATCCATGGTACACTTTGCGAAAAAAAAAAAAAAGGTACTATTATAGCATCGCGAAGGCTTACTTCGCTGTCATTACTGTCATCTGATCGTTTCTCACAGTTGAATTGTAAGTTGTATCTTATCGCATGTAAGGATATTATAAAGTTAAATTTTCCAAATTGTTTATATCTATCGCTGCTATTACAATAGTAGTAGTAGCGTCACATTCTTGCCAGTTTTCTGTTTACAGCCGCGGACCAATCCATCCGGGATAGTACCACACTCTTACAGAAGATCGACATCTGAGCAATGGCAATGTGCTTTTGCGCTTCGTTCGACGAGTGAAAGAGCCAGAAACCCAACTTCCTGGATAGGTTTTGGTTGATAGGCAGCGGCCTAGCTGTATCACTGGTATAGGTCTATGAGCGGCACTAACACTTGACATCAGGTGTGCTGCTTACTCATTTGCCGCCATAAGCAATAAAAAAGAAATAACAACAAATGATAAATTAAATTTTAAATAGGCAGAACACGCTAATTTTCAACAAACTATTAAAAGAAAAGTTGGCAGGCGGCGAGTTATAAACATAATTTTAATATGTACATTCAAATATTTGTATATACGCCAGCGTCACACGGTACGCGATAACTAGGCACTTTTGTTTGCAATTTATATAAAAAAAAAATATACTAATCACTAAAACAAACCATAGATATATTTTATTTGGCGCCAAACGTCTTGAAATTATATGCCAGATGCCAAAACTCTTTGAGCAACCAATTAATCTAAATGATTTCATTTTAATTACGTCGTAGTTATTAGTGGCAGTAAATGTTATGTCATATTGAAGCTAATATAGTCATTTTGCTTCATCGCTATCTCAATTCATATACGTTCTACTACTGGTCTCAAACCTTCTCCACAATAGAGGAAGATTGATCTAATATACTTGTACCACGCTGGCACGCACGTTTGCTTGCTTATACTAGAAATACTAATTTTAGTTTTTTCGGACGATATATATATATATTTATAGATATATATATATATAGATATATATATATATATATATATATATATATATATATATATATATATATATATATATATATATATATATATATATATATATATATATATATATATATATATATATATATATATAGATATATATATATATATATATATATATATAGATATATATATATATATATATATATATATATATATATATATTTCTTCTTTTTTTTTAGAGAACACTGCACTATAGAAATAATCCTTGTATTTCAGAAGAATTTACAGACATACACTTATAATAACAGGACACTTACACTTAGACTCGGAACAATTACTTGTGATCGCACAAAGAATTGTCCTGTATGGAAATCAAACTGCATTCGGCATAAAAGGTTATAGTGTATGTGATTTACCTATTCCACCAAGTGTAAAGTTTGATGTCAGGTTTGGCGATCGCAGTTGGTGTTATAAGTTTACTATTAAATGTTCCTTTCGAACGAGTGATACACAGAACATCGGAATGTCCCTCGGAGTATATTATAGGCAACACAGGGTCAACTTGCGTCTGAAGTCGAACGTTCTCTGGGGTGAGCCTCAGAATGGGATGAACAGAACTTAGTTTCTCCAGTTCTTCGTAGTTCAATCCACTAAAGACACAAGTTTGCGCGTTCACTCTAAAGAGGGACTCGTTTATCATAGCGCCTCAGTTCCAAGGAGTAACTTTCCAAATATACGAGAGTATTGGGATACTCGGCGTCGTACTGTCGAACAAAGTCTAGTTTGGGAATCACATAAAAGACAAACCCAAATTGGTAAGGAAAAAGCTAGGAGTGCTGAACAGAACTAGGTGGTACCTCACGCCAAGACAACTTCTTGTGCTATACAAAGCACAAGTTAATCCTCACGTGGACTACTGCTCACCACTCTGGGGAGGCGCGTCTAAATATTAGCTAGCCCACTTGACTCTCTGTAAAGACGTACTGTTCGATTCATCGATGATCACAATCTCTCGGACAGACTAGAGTCGTTGGAGCGGTAGGGAGACTATGGGTCACTCTGCGTACTGTGCCAGCTCTTTCACGGGGAGTGCTATGAGGAACTTAGTACCACCGTCATCGTTTTATCACAGAAGGTACCACTCGACTTCATCCATTTCACCTGGTATGGTCCTCGACTGTATTTTTTCAGCCATCTTCTTCTTCTACGTACGTCTTGCACATATCTAGAATGAACTACCTACTGCTGTGTTGCGGGACTGCTCTGACATGTCTTTCTTCAAGCGAGGCTTAAGAAGAGCACTTTTCTCACGGTAGACAGCGGCTTGACTCTGTCCCTGATTTTTTTAAGGTCTTCACACGTCATCGTCGTCGTTCGTCACTTACCATCACGTGTGCTGCTTGCTGGTTTGTCAACCATAGGCAATAAAAATAATCCATGGGAATGATGAAATGTAAGGGATTGTGACTTATGTATTTTTATACCGATATACGAGGGGTTTATAGCCGATACTAGGTTACAAATACTATCCCATCCATTAAATAGCTCATGGATATCATAAAGGACGATTAAGAGCTATAAATCGACCTCAACTCTATCTGATGCCGAATGATACCAGATGATCAACAATTTCATTTCGAAAGAGGATTGACGTCATTTTACCGGCGTATGGTATTAACGGTAAACTGCTACAGGCTGTGCAGTCCAGTTACATGGGCTGTAGAGCCTGTGTGCGGCTGGATGATGGAATGTCGCCTTGGTTTGACGTCAATATCGGCGTTAAGCAGGGGTGCGTTCTGTCAGCCAGGCTGTTTATTATATACGATCGAAATGCGATCTCTGCGGAAAATCTGTGGAGTTAGGCTGACCGACCGCATTCGTAACGACGACGTAAGAGAGCGAGTAGGTATGAAAGAGAGTATTGGTGTAAAGATGCGAAAGGGCATGCTCCGATGGTTCGGACATATGGAAAGAATGCCGAACGAACGTCTGGTTAAGAAGATATACAATGCGAAAGTGGAAGGATGTAGGTACCGAGGGAGACCGAGACTAAACTACCTAGACCAGATAGGTCATGTACTGAAGGAAGGTGGAGTCAAGAGTCTCCGAAACCGGCGAGCGTGTATGAAGATAATTATGAATGTTGAGGAAGCGAGTGAAGTATGCAGAGATAGAGTTCTCTGGCACTCTGTTCTCTCTGCCTACCCTGCAAGGGATATCCCTTGGATTGGCTTGGATATGGCGTGATGATATGTATGTATGTATTGACGTCAGTAACTTTGCAATATATACTATGGAAGGCAATTGCAGCGACCCCCAAATAATTGGGATAATATTACAATAGCGTGTTTGCAAGTTGGTGTGACAACTATAAAAACAATAATGGTAAAGTAAGGAATATATTTACACATCTGCTTGTCACTCTCGGAATAAGGGTATGAGAGTTTTAGACGAACATTTGTTGTTTTTTCACAATTCATGAACTGGTACGAATGGTTTTTTAAGCCCCAGTAGGACGCGAGTTATACCCAACAACCTTCAGATATTTTGGCACGACCTCTAAAATGTGCTATTTGACTAGTCCAATATCCCAATTCAATACTGGTAGAAACAACTCAGTGCGTGAATAAAAATATGGCGCCAATCTATTATTATACTCACGCCTTGAGACCAAAGTATTTTCAACACGTGTTTACCGTTAAAAATCATTTTTTTTGCATGTCAAATAATGCAATGGCTGATACAATGGCGCATACAGCCATTTGTTACAGCAACCTTGGTCGTTAGATCTTCTGTCATCATCATTATTGTTATACAAATTAACGTTATGGATTTTCTTATTATAAAAAATTAGTATAGCTTTATTTTGTTGAGAGTCTGTTATGTGGCCACACCCTGATTGTCTGACATAATAGCAATGCGCCATATAGCCAGTCAACCCGTTGTATAACATCTGTCCCAAGAGTCTTCTTGGGTCCGCATCACCTATCCGGCAATAAAACCTTACGTTTAATTTTTTTTTTGAGCTAATCTATTAACACTATCCAATCGTCGTGGACCTTCACAACCCTTCACTGTATTTCCACTGACCTTGCCGTTTTCTAGATTTCAGTACCTTTTGTATATATCCGTGTGGTGACGGAGTAAGAATACAATTCACCACCCCTTATCGTTAGAGACGACTAAAGGATATAAAACGCATATAACATCTATGCAAGAGAAGGAAAACTTGAAACGAAACCCTATACCAACACGTCTGAACAGCGTGATATAGTAGGTCAATCCTATCAAGTCCCTCCTATTACGGAGGAGGCTCGAGTTCAACAGTGGGACGTATATGAGCTAAGATGATGATGCGTACCTTTTGTATATCTAGAAATATTCTTTTGTACTCACAGAATAGTTATAAACCTTTCCGCATGGTACCTGAGTAATGATTTACTTCAACATCCAATATTTGTCTTGGCTGTCATACAAAACTACAAAGGAATGTAAACAGATAATGGCAAGAGAAGAAAAACCCGTAAGAAAATCTAGCCAATACGTTTTGAACAACATCGTATATTAGTTCAATTTCGCTCTTATTCGAGAGGAAACCCGTGCCCAATAGTATAAAAATATATGGTTTAAAAAATAGGAAGAATAGCGAATATTATTCGCCCATCTTAGGCCAAAATATTTAGTTCGCAGTCTTTTTCTTACACGGTCTTACTTCTTTACTCTTTTTTGTTCAATATTTTTAATAATTCTGAATACATTAGTCAAAGATAAATAGATAGACAACATTCTTATTATGGTAAAATTTATGGACAAGTAACGTTTAGAAATTATTATCGTAATTCTTCATCGGTTGTCGTAACTTTCCATATGGTGACGGAGTTAAAATACAATTCACCACAAATATTCTTCTTGTAGCGTGAGAGAGTTCCGTGTGACGACAATAAGAATGCTATTCATCATCACCTATATTACCCGTAGAGGTCGTTAGATGATATAATATGCATTTAACGTCTATTATCTACGCTAAAGAAGTTTGCTGTGTGGTAGCGGTAGAGGATTCGATCCCGGTCGATTTTTCTAATCCCGGGATTTCTGGATTATCTACAGTTAATCCCGGGATCTCGGGATAGTCCCGGGATTGTATTGGTAATGGAAAATGGTAACAAAAAGTCAGTTAACATATGAAAATCAATTTTTGAGGACATAGAATATTTAAATTTTACATACATAAATATCATCACGCCATATCCCTTGCAGGGTAAGCAGAGAGAACAGAGTGCCAGAGAACTCTATCCTTGCATACTTCACTCGCTTCCTCAACATTCATAATTCTCTTCATACACGCTCGCCGGTTTCGGAAACTCTTGACTCCATCTTCCTTCAGTACATGACCGATCTGGTCTAGGTAGGTGAGTCTCGGTTTCCCCTGGTACCTACATCCTTCCAATTTCGCATTGTATATCTTCTTAACCAGACGTTCGTTCGGCATTCTTTCCACATGTCCGAACCATCGGAGCATTCCCTTTCGCATCTTTACACCAATACTCTCTTTCATACCTACTCGCTTGCTTACGTCGTCGTTACGAATGCGGTCGGTCAGCCTAACTCCACAGATTTGCCGTAGAGATCGCATTTCGACCGCATTAATTTTACTTTCATACTCTTTTTTGCATACCCAACTCTCGCTTCCATACAGTAATGTTGGGACAAGCACTGTATTATGTATTGCTACACGTGGCTTCTGGCTGAGATGGTGGCTACCGAGAAGTTGTCCCAACGCTCCGTTCATTCTATTTCCCGCATTCACTCTTCGCTCTATATCAGTGGTGTACCTTCCATCTCGGCTAAATCCACATCCAAGATATACACATTCATCCACTTGCTCTAGTACATCATTACCTATTGTTACTCTTACATCTGTTCTGGCTTCATCTCTTTCAAAGACCATTATTTTGGTTTTGCTCACATTCACGCGTAGACCCCTTTTTTTTAAATCTCCAAACAAGTAAGTTTAAGTTTTAAATTAAATCTCCAAAAAAGCGGTTAAACAAAATTATACTATTTTTTATATACTTTCTTCTTATAAAATAACCAAACTAGGCACTTCTGTAAATAATTTATGAAACCAACAATAAACTTCCAAAAATCAACTTATTTCTACTTATGTTTATGTGTACTTATATTTTAAATTAAATTGACCAGAAACTTTATAGACTACTTATTTAAACCACAAAAATTATATCATTAATGCATTTTTGCTTTTTAATAATTTGATTATCACCAATTAACAAAAAAATAACAATACTTACACGAAGTGAAATTAGTATGAATCAATTAATAATATGTGTATTCTAAGTGAAATCAGCCGTGTAAACAAGGTGGCTATTAAAACGTCAAATCAAGGTAAGTGCGTTTCGTCTCACGCACATTTTTATTGACTAATTTAAAAAAATGTATCAATCCCGAAAATCCCGGGATTCATAAAATTTTATCCCGAAAATTTCGGGACTGAAATATGACCGTAATCCCGAATCTTCTAGGTAGCGGCGACGAATGCTACCAACCTTCGCTTGTGGATGTCGTAAAAGACGACTAAGAGCTTCATGAACCTGTGTCTACTCCACCTGATGCCGTCAGCTCAACAATTACATTCCCAAGGAAAGTTGACGTGAGGCAGGTGGCCGGTCATAAAACTATTGCAATATGTACGATGAAAGCAGAGTACATATTGCGTCGACCCCAAGTAATTGGAATAAGAGCAGGAGAATGATGAATGATGATCTACGCCAAAGAAGTAAAATTCGACATAAAACCATATGCTAATAGGTCTGATCATTGCGGTATAGTGGGTAAATTTCTCTATCATTGTGGAAGAGGCTCGAACCTTTTTTTTTTTTTTTGGTGGACTATGGATGCGTGTCGCCCCGCCAAATCGTTCCGGGGTGACGGAAAGGCGGCGCGTGACCCCATAGACCAACCGTAAAACTCCTCTCTCTTCGCCGTGCGAGCGGACCACCGGTACCCGATTTTTGTCTTCGGTGGCCCGCCCGGGGGATTACCCTCGCGGGTTCCTCTCGTCGACGCCCCGAAGATTGTCGGGGCGTCGCCCTCACGCGGTGGCCTCACGTCGGGTGACCGGACAATTCCCCGGTCCGATCACCCGAAGCCTCGGTTAGGGCGGCATCAGGCGCAGATATTCGCGCCTGCGCCGTCCCGACCGCTGACGGCGGCCCGGGTCACGGGAATCCTCCCGGACTCGTTCCGCCGCCTCCTTCCGCGAGATGACAGCCTCGCAGAAGGCGACGACCGCGTCCCAAAGAGGCTCGAACCTAAGAGTAAGATATATATGAGCTGACATGATGACATAATATATACCTACATAATCGCTGAGATAATATGATAACAAATAGCTTATCGTTAATTAAATTCTGTTCCTCAATCATCTTAGAATAAGAAGATGCGTAAATGTCATACTTATTGTATCAGTTTGCTAAAAATATATAATGTTTGGTAGTATTCAAAAGAAATTACTTCAATAAAGTACTCAAATAATGGCTAGCTATAATAAGCATGATTGACCTTGATGTATGAAACTAGTCTGTGCTGATATAATCTATTTTAGAACACGTTACCAGTCGATGTGAAAGAATTTTTAGGAGGATATACGAGTGCTGTAAATCTTTGTTTAAACTTTTATGCTGACGTGTCTGTTTAAATATGTATTTTGTTCGCTTTGAACAAATTAAAATTATATTTTATTAACGTTTCAAGGTTATTTGTTATGTTATAATTATTATAATTTTATTTTATTTTTAATAATTAGTTGGTATTTATTTCCAATTAAAAGATTTTCTTCAACTTAGCACTTGAAATAATAGCCTACGTTTGATGGTAAATGTTTTTTTATAGCTTATGGTGGTAAACGAGCAAACAGCACACCTGATGGTAAGTGTTACTGCCGCCCATGGGCCTTTGCATAACCAGAAGTATAGCTAGGCAGCTGCCTACCAATACAAACCCCGAACCCACCCAGTTGGGCTTCCGGCTCTCTCGCTCACCGAACGAAGCGCAATAGTACATTGCCATGACTCAGACGTCGATTTTCTGCCAGAGTGTGATACTATCCCGAACGGACCGGCCCGCGGCTGTAGACAGAAAACTGTCAACAGCGTGGTCCTACCACTAATTGATATAAATTAATGTGTAGGCAAATACAAATCACCGCTCAGGATTGTATTCAGCATTTAAACCGACTAGAAATTGGTTATTAGTGTGGAAACGGAGTAAGAATACAATTCACTATCGTTATAAAAAGTAACTAAATTATATAATATGAATATCTATCTATCTATCTAATCAAATCTCTTTAAACGAGCAATTCTTGTATATATATATTTTCTGAATCTCGGCAACGCCACCAACAATTTTTTTGAAATTTAGCATGGGGGTTCCGGGGACGACTAATCGATCTAGCTAAGTTACATTTGTAGAAAATATTATTTCATCAATATTTTCAGGCAATGAAAAATGTAATTTTCGTTGGCTGACACTCTATTAAAATATGAAGGCAAATTTTGACGCTGTCATTAAAACCCTCAATTGGATAATCGAGCAGTCTAATCGAGGCCGGTTCGGATCCTGTTTCTCTTTTTTATTACATATTGAATTTTTATTTTTTTTACTATTAATTATTTAATTATTTTTATTATATTTAAGTATATCTTTAAAAAACACACTAAAAACACCTTTTTTATGCTCTTCCAGATATTAAATAAATAATGCTCGAAATAAAACTCTATATACCAACCCGTTTAACCAATGTGGTATAGTGGGTCAATTTATCTCCTAGTGAGGACGAGGCTCGAACCCAAACAAGATATTAGTTGGCTTAGTTAACTTACTTTCCGAGCCCAGCTTTGACACTGCATGAAATCTGATTACATACGTATGTGAGCCACCTGTGCTGACAAACTTTCCTTTGTTTCTCTGTTTAGTGTCAAGCTAGTTATTGATTTCATAAAAGTTTCGAAAACTAAAATGCATTTCATTCAATAACTAAAAGAGTCTAAGTAACCTACATAACTTTTCAAAAATTTTATTTAAATGTATCTGAATAATTTGTACAGTACTAACTACTGTCCGCAGCTTCGCCCGCGTAAAAGGTTACTTTCTTAAAGTTTTTCCTCCCTTATTTTTCTTCTCTATCTTTTGAGGAAATTTTAATGTCATATTTATTTATATCTAATCAATAGCCTAAAAATAAGTTTCAATTTTCTGGCTTTAAAAATGAGGATAAGTCCTTACAACTTTTCATCCCCCTTTACAACCCTTTTTTGCATTAAAAAGTAGCCCATGTCCTTTATCAGACTCTAGACTATCTGTGTACCAAATTTCATTTAGATCAGTTCATTAGTTTTGGCATGAAAGAGCGACAGACAGACAGAGTTACTTTCGCATTTATAATATTAGTTTTCTGTTTAGAAAACAGTTGCCAATACTTTGTTGTATAAAAGGTAAGTACATTTTCTAAATCGAATATAATAACAAAGATTCAAAAAACAATAAGCTCATAAATTTTACTTTATTGATAGCCATAGAGTATAGAAATAAATCATCCTCCTGCACGACAGTTTTCTGCTTTATAGGAAAATCGTGTTTTGAAAATTTAAGTAATATAAATGCTTAAATTTAAAAATAAATACATTTGGTTTTTAGAAATCACTTGAAATTGACTGCACATATGGCGTAGTGGTTAAGAGGCTGATCTATCGTGCCAGCGATTCGATTCCTACATAGAACAATATTTTGTGCAATTTACAAATTCTTGTTCTAACTCTGAGTGTAATTTGTGTCCGTTAAATTTAATGTCTGCATAGTTCCCCGTAATACAAAGATTATTTCCTTACTGCAGTATATAATAGAATAAACAGAACAGCATTATATGGCTTATAAAGTTATCATAAACAGTAAAACATATTATAAAAGTAGAAATAATATATTTCATTAATACATCAATGTTATCTAGATTCTAAAACAATAACATTATAGTTTAGTAACTTTAAGATACATTGTTATACTTAAGTACCTGCCGACTTACGACAAACTCTGTATGCATGATATATGCATAAAAATGAAATTTCATTTCACATATTAGTTTTATACGTACGTATCTATTAGTTTCATTCTGCAAATAAAGTAAATAGAAATAAAAAAAAACTTAATATTATTAAAAAATAATAGTAAAATATGAAAAATATATAAGATAAGCTAAAGAAGAATTAACATGTTCCTACACTTTATTTCAACAATAATAACGACACATCCTTCTCTTTGTATATTGGCAATCAGCTACATATACGAGCTATTGGTGCCAGTGTCAAGTTATAATTATTTTTACGTTTATAGTCTTGTCAGGTCAGTCATTGTCTCAAAAAAAAAAAAAACCTAACGACACATTCATATTTTATTTAAAAAATTAAAAACAAATAATGTGCTCCTAGCGACCGGGTCAATTGAACAAACCACTAAAGCTGTGTAATATATTAATTGCTCTCTGTATTTCATTGTTCATATTTAAACTTCTGTTTTAACTGTATTTTGCCTACCATATATTTTCTTTTTCTTCCGTACTTAAAGAATATATTTTGGTTTTTTATAATATAATAAAATATATTAACGTTAATAATATCCAATTCGATTCCAGTCTTAGTAGCTAGTTATCAAAAAATTACAATCACGCAATAATATATCAAAAAAAATAAAATGCCTTATTAAGCCTGCACTAATATATATGAAAAAATTTTTAGAAAATGGCTTTTATTATCAATAAAATATGCCAAAAACAAGGATAGCCACTGCTACTGTAAACATAGGAATATTGCGAACCCCTGAGTTGGAGCGTAACGAAGAATCTGCATAAGTCTGCAGGAGACGACACGGGATAGATTTCCTTATATTCCACGTTGGACTGTGACTCATCACGTAACACTCAGTTTTTGACGTTACTTCCAAAGGCGCACCTTTTAAATCTGAAGCAGTCTTCAATTGTGCTGCATTTTTAACTCCACCAAAAATGCCAGGTATGACTCCTTTTGTTACAAGGGTGCCATTTGGTAATATATCGTATTGAACATTACCGGGACTTTGAGGCGCCGTCATAGAAGGAAGAGAATACGCATTAACATTAATCTCATCAACAAGTGTTCCATTGGGTAGCATTGTATACGCGGAATTGATAGGCGACGCCACACCCTGACCCTGAACTCCGTTAGAATTAATATATCCAAAGGTATTGCTTAAATTACGACTCTGTGCCTCTTGCATAATAAAACTGCTAATAATCTGACAATCTATTTTTATCTCTTCGTAATCTCCATTCACTTTTTTAATACCAAATTTACACAGTTCATCTGGATGTGGTTTATAATTGTGTGCTCCGTTTTTGTGAGTGGATTGATGTGCAGCGTAGCCGGCAACACCTAAAGTACCAAGGTTCATCAACGCTAAACCAGCTAATAATGTACCATACTTGCTGCCTGATTCTTTGTACTTGTAAACGTAATTTGGTGGCGAACCATGATACACAGGATAGTCTATTGGTGGACTGCCATGACGGGGAATATAAACGATCTTAGCAGGAGGTTTATAGTGGTAATTATTGTAAATATTAGTTGTATGATGTGATGGTTTTGCTGAATGTCCATGACCACCACCAGAGATTCCCCCGCCAGAATTTGGGTACGTATGAGTATTCCCAGAAGATGAATGACTATGAGAGCCTCCAGAATGAGTGTTACTAGTGCCTGAAGTCGGATAAGTATGTTTTCCGCTTGGAGCATTCAGATTGTTACCATGCGCTGGATAGCTGTGGTTACTAGTGGATGATGGATAGCCCTGTTTACCTACGGATCCTTGATTTGTTCCTGATAGGATGTTTTGTATGGCTCCAGATGTTGGATAACTATGTTTTCCGCTCGTGGCATTCTGCTTGCTAGGATGTGACGGATAGCTGTGAACACTATTAGCCGGATATCCGTAATGAACTGTGGATGATGGATAACCGTGACTACCTGAAGATGGCAATCCTTGATTAACGCCGCTTAGTGGATGATTGTTTCTTGAAGTGTTCAGGTTTCCTCCAGGATAAGAGCCTGAGCTGGCTTGAGATGGCGGATAGCTGTGTTTCACGATAGAGGAGTTTAGGCTTCCTCCAGGTTTTGGATATGTGTGGCTGCCAGAAGGCGGATAACTGTGAACGGCCCCAGATGATGTAGACCCTTGGGTACTGGCTGTTTTCGGATACAGATGATTGCCGGCAGGTTTTGTATGAACAGTGCCGCTTCCAACATTTGGATTGTAACCAGAGCTACTGCCGGATAATTTACCTTGACTTCCTACAGATGATGGGTAGCTAGGCCCACGTCCAGCTGTCGCATGGCTCTGACTGTTTACAGTTGATGGATAACTGTGACCGCTATTTGATGGCCTACTTGAAGGATACCCATGATTATTACTTGAAGCACCTCCAGCACCGTAATGTCCACTTGAACTGTGACCACCACCAGATAGACCACCAGATTTTGGATAACTGTGACTACTAGAAGAATTTGTTTTTCCCGATGTAGGATTTAATAATAAAGTAAATATAAGTCCCAACAAAAATGTGCACTTGAATAACATTTTGACAGTCAGTTCATATTTATTTTAAGACACGACATACTCCAACAATCTCACACACTATACTGATAAAAATAAAAACGCTAAAATGTAGTTTATGACCCCCGCGCATTAGGCGGACGACTGCACAGCTAAAACGCGGCGTCACGCATTATACACCGCTCATTATACAGCCAAACGAGTATTAGTGTAAATACCTATATCGTGGATACTATATTAGCTAAACAAATATAATAAACCACTTGTTGCTACTTAGTTTGTGAAACCACTGTAGCCACGGCCGTATTTCCGACAAGTTGATATGTGACAATTCTAGAATCGATTTAATGCATGAATATAATACATGCATTAAAAAAAAACTAAAACCCAGTTACGACAAAGTCATGCTATGAAGAGTGTGAAACAAGAAAGTATTCTATATAGAAATCTTCAGAGAATAGCCGTGGTCGGACATATACAAAGAAAGAATTTTGTAAAGCTACTAATGCTAATTTCTTATGTTGTACTACAATAAACCGTATTTTTATATAAATCAAGAATCAATTTAAAACTCACGTAAGAGCCCTAAAGCTCTATCATATCCATGGTTATGTACTGTTGTGCCTCACGTACCTGTGTAGGAATAGTTGCCTTATTAGTCAATTTTACTTCATGTTGCCCGCTGTGCAAAGGAGAGCGGCATTTTCCAAGTCATTCTATTATTCTTATTAAATTTCTTGCGGGTCCCAAGATAATTAAAAGCGGTTTCCAGGACGTCCCGTGAATCAAACCTCGGTGTCATTTATAGAGACTATTGTGGCTAAACTAGGAAGTTTACACTTTTGTGAATGGTGGATTGGTCGCAAAAAGTAAAGATAAAAAAGCCTTCGAATGAAAAAGTACGATTTTGGCATGTGACACAAAAAGTTATTGGCATTATAATAGTTTTATAATCGGCCACCTGCCTGACCAAACCGCAGTTGGTCAACAATAACATTCCTGAGGAAGAGGTCAGATGGAATTGGCCCTGGTTGATGTAAAGTGTGTTTTCTAAAGGATTCCTACGCTGAGTAATTGACTGACAAATATCAACCTAACAAGAATGTAACAACTTTTTAGCTCATATCATTATATGATATCAATCTAATATTCAAGTAATGTTGATATTATTATTGATTCTTCTGCTAAATTTATATCATCATTCCTGTCTTTAACTATTACTTTAATAAAAGATAAACACCTTTTTCGTTTCGTATCGGGTATTTATAAATAATTAAGCATATTAAATGCTAAAAATTTCAGTAATTTGAATAACAAGGTTGTGTCATCGTTTAATACAATTCTAACTGTAAAGTTTGAAGTATTAAGTCTATACAATGTGTAAACATTGTCCGATAGATGGCATACGTCACCTTGAAGACGTAAGATATAATATGATTCGAAATTTGCATGTCCTAAAATAGTTCACGATGGTGTAAGTGGCAGCACGGTTGGGCCGGATTCCCAATAGGTGCGGGTTCGAACCCCGCTTGTGACATCATTTTTCGTTTCGTATCGGGTATTTATAAATAATTAAGCATATTAAATGCTAAAAATTTCAGTAATTTGAATAACAAGGTTGTGTCATCGTTTAATACAATTCTAACTGTAAAGTTTGAAGTATTAAGTCTATACAATGTGTAAACATTGTCCGATAGATGGCATACGTCACCTTGAAGACGTAAGATATAATATGATTCGAAATTTGCATGTCCTAAAATAGTTCACGATGGTGTAAGTGGCAGCACGGTTGGGCCGGATTCCCAATAGGTGCGGGTTCGAACCCCGCTTGTGACATCATTTTTCGTTTCGTATCGGGTATTTATAAAAAAAAAAAAAAAAAAAAAAAATTAACACCTGTCTTGTGAATTATGGAACAACCCAAACGGCTTATATGCAACTATGTGAAGTGTCTGTTAGAGGTAATCAAATTAAAAGCCATCTATTTCAACATTTTAAGTAAATAAGAGTTCAACATTTTGTATTTAAAAACTATTTATTTATTAAAAACTATTTTATTTATTTTGTTTTACTTCTGTTTGTCTTGATTGTTTATTACTCTAAGCAGTATTTGGTCCACATAAGTATTTGGTCTTCGATGCGAGTTCGAACTTTTATTAAAAAAGAAATTGTTACACATAATATTATATTTCAATTTTAAACTTTAATTGTTTGTTTTTAAATATGTACAGAAATGACTTAAAAATAACAAAAAACAATTTTTAAAAAAATACACATTTAAAACAATACTGCAACAATTAGGAACGAAATATTAAGTGAGTGATAACGATATATTAAGTGAGTAATAATAGTAACTACAAAGTAATTACTTTGTAACTTAAAAATCAGGTTGTAATTTGTGCCACCGATAAGATAGAACGGGTATCGGTGGTCCTCCCACATGGAAACAGAATACATGTACGGTCGAAAAAAAGAAAATAGCGTAAAAAAATAAAAATAGGTGTAATTTATTGTGCTCTATAAATGTATGTTTTAAATAACTTCTTAATATAGAGACTCGTTATAAATAATTATTAATTCGAACTATTTATTAATAACGCTATAATTTACCCGCGCGTTTCGACCGCCTAATGTGCCGAAATACTTAGGCGTAGACAAAATGCCAATTCAAATAGCAAATTAATAAACATCAATTATAACACTAGAATCGCAGCGTTTTGTATTCCTAGTATATTTCTATTGCAATATGTACAGAAGTACACAAGTATATAGGCGTTTACGTCATCTTCTTCCTCATCAGGTCAGGTCTTACAACTCAGCACAATGAGAGAGAAGCTCTCACTCTAAGATTAAAGGTGTATTACTTATCTATATCATGCTGATCAGACAGTTTTATTTCGTGTATGCCATATCTTGCTTCGTTTTAATTCTTTTGCTTACATTATTTAATCATTTTTACAACACCCAAGAGCAGACGAGGTTTGCTAAATTGTATGCTTATTATGTCACCATTTAGGTCGTAAAATATTAATAATTGTCATCCTATTCTTATTCTAACTACTTTTGGTCGACGCAATATGTAGGTAATTCTTTTGCCTTCGTATAGATATATATATTTTTTGTTTTGTTTATATTTTATCGTATATATTTTATTATTTTGTTTTGGCAATAGTTTTATGATCGGCAGCCTACCTGGCATCAATCCTCCTTGGTAATATAGTTGTTGACAAGATAGCATATAGATGGAATTGGCTAAGTCGATATATATATATATATATATATATATATATATATATATATATATATATATATATATATATATATATATATATATATATATATATATATATATATATATATATATATATATATATACTCATCTTAGTCTTTATAGTCGATATATATTATAATCCCTTAGTCATCTTTTATGATAGCCACGAGTAATGTAAGGGTTGATAACATGCGCAACCGTAGTGGGCACACAGCAAAGTCGTGCAATAATAATAATACCTAAATATCTTCCCTATTTATTTTCCGTGTGGTGACGCAGTAAGAATATAATTCACCACCCCATATTAAGATATAGGATAGGGGTGATCGTATGAGACGACTAAGGGATATAAAACGCATATAACATCTATGCAAGAGAAGGAAAACTCCGAAACAAAACCCTATACCAACACGTGTGACCAGCGTGGTATAGTCAATTTCCCTCCCACTATGGAGGAGGCTTGAGCCCAACAGTGGTACATATGTGGGCTGAGATGATGATGATGAACCTCACTATTAAGATGTCTATATGCTTAACATTTTCACTTGTACGAAATATGTACTTATACGCAAATGACCTATTACTAAGCACGTAATCCGTGCTTAACAATAAGGATAACTTATTTTATTATAATTACTTAATGACCGTGGGTTATTTCAATCAACTTTACATTAACCGTCATAGGGATAATACCGTATTATCCTCGTCGTCACGCCGATTATAGTGCACAAACTTATCTGACCCGGTAACAGCGTCGCTGTTATCGCATTTAGTGTTGCCAGTAGATTCTATTTGCAATAAAATCGGTAAGTACTTCCCCATGTGGTAACGGGTTTAGAAAACAATATACAACACTCTTTTACAGATTTTTCTGTGGAAGTCATCAAAAATGGAATTATAGCATTTTCACTCGTGGGCTCACGGATGGGAAGTAGATAAATGTGATACAAGCCTCAATGCTTATGAACACATTATATTATGCTTACTAGAGAAACAAAAATGTAGTTTTTATAAATAATTATATTTAAACACAATAATTATGATCTATAAGTATAGGGCAAATTTTTTGTAGTAGACATATTCCAGGTATGCCCAAGTCATTTGAATCGTCAGTCACTACGTCATATGAATCATCACTTTCAGTCTCACTGTCTAAAGTCATAATGAAAGGCTCATCTAAATATGTATCCCTTTATCTGTATTCGTTTTCAATTTTTTTCACTTGATTTCAGTGATTTTTCCATTCGTTTATAGTTATTTTATTAATAGCCTCTGCAATTAATTTAGACGTTGTGGAATTAGAGTTTCTAATATTCTGCTCTGTTTACATTAAATACACATTTATTTTCTGATCATAAACAAATAGATATATACACACAGATACATATATATATATATATATATATATAATACTATTGTATTATTTGTATAAATATATAATAATTATGTTCAAAATATAATTAGACTCTAAGAACAAATTAATTAGTGTTCTTTTCGTTCAAAAACTAACAACACTAACCTGTGGCTGTTCATACAATTTTTCAAAAGGTATTAATGATGCCTGAAGATGTTTTACTTCCTTCATATAACTTAAAACTTACATACATACATATCATCACGCCATATCCCTTGCAGGGTAGGCAGAGAGAACAGAGTGCCAGAGAACTCTATCTCTGCATACTTCACTCGCTTCCTCAACATTCATAATTCTCTTCATACACGCTCGCCGGTTTCGGAGACTCTTGACTCCACCTTCCTTCAGTACCTGACCGATCTGGTCTAGGTAGGTTAGTCTCGGTCTCCCTCGGTACCTACATCCTTCCACTTTCGCATTGTATATCTTCTTAACCAGACGTTCGTTCGGCATTCTTTCCACATGTCCGAACCATCGGAGCATTCCCTTTCGCATCTTTGCACCAATACCCTCTTTCATACCTACTCGCTCTCTTACGTCGTCGTTACGAATGCGGTCGGTCAGCCTTGTCAACTTAAAACTTTGTATTTTAAAACCACAAAAAATAAATAAGCACGGAGTAAACAATCAACAACTGAACTGAATGCTTATAGCATATAGGGAGGACGATTGACGTTTGATGACATTCCAAAATGGCTTCATTAGTTCATCAATTTACCACCGGGTCAGATAAGTTTGTGGCACTATAGTAAATACTGAGTTTTTATTTTTAATTTAACATTTATTATCCCTCCGTAAACGTTACATCGCGTTTGAGGATATCACTAAAAACTTATTACAATTATTATTTTCAATATTTTAAAGTAGGTCCTGGTAATATTAAAATATGGCGGACCTTTTATACTTACAGCTTATTTATATATGAGATGGCGATATTAGCATGGTTAGATACTTAATATAATATAAATAAATAATCATATAAATCCTTTTATGGCCACTTATTTAATTTTAATCGATATATAATAATTATTTTAAACTTTATCAAATTTTAAATTTCTTCTTATTAATTACATACTTTAGCCATTAAATAGAGGAAAAAAAATTGTTTATGTGAGATTTCATTCATTTTATAAAGTTTATATAAATGTTGCCGCAATGCTTAAAATAATAATACAATGTGTTAAATTTGAAGCAACTAAATTGGAGCCAGAAATGACTCCCTACGCCAGCGCGTTCCGTACTCTTAAAAAATAAATATATTATGACTATATATGACTGTAGTATTTCTATAATTTAAGCAATATTTTAATTCATAATTTGTAAATGCTCAGTATTGTCAGATAAGGAAATTATTTTCCCATTTTAACTGGCGCTATTGAAAAGAATTTTTTTTTGTATTTGAATTGTTATACAAAATGTTATTATCTAAAGCCGTATTTAATAATAGAATAACAAATAAAATATTTAAAAGAAAATTTTTAATGTAACTAGTACTAGGTACAAAATCTTTAAGGAACCTGCAATATGACTAGTTGGCATTGTGTAAATGGTATAGTTTAAGATGATATTTTAAATTGTACACAAAAAAACATACAGTAATATATAATAATGGGTTAGGTTTGTATTTTTCATTACGTTGATCATGAACACATTGGTTAAACTTTTAACTTATCGTAGGTAGGTAGCGTAACCTTAGCTATGCGTGGCATTATTTTCAGTCCATCCGATACAAGGATCTTAGCAATGAAGGATAGTGCTATGAATTTGCTTGTCACTAACAATTGTTTAAGTATAGACTCGAGCCATGAGTGATATTAAACCATTGTATGACGAGTATGCATCTACATAGTTAAACCAGTATTTATATTATATTACAATACCCAGAGTTTCTAATAGGTTATTTGGCACGAATCTATAGGTAAACAAATAGGCGTGGGCGTTATTTCACGTCACTAGATATAATAACTAGCTACGTTGCATGTAAACGAATCGCTAGTTTCGAGTCAAATTACAATTGATGAAGTGATTTTTGTTAATGTGTTATTACTGTTTACTGTGATTATTGGATATGAGTAGTAGAGTAAACGAAAGTCGACTCAACTATAAAAATATCAAAAGTATATACAGGGTGGAAGTGGACCGCTCCCGAAAACAAAGACAGGTGACCCTACTAGTCCTACTTGTAATGATAGGCTAGCAAAAAAATTGATTCGGTGGAAAAAAAAAATTTTTCACACCGAATTTTAAGTTTTCACACCATCATATTAGGACAGTGTCATGTAACGGTAATTCCATAAAAAAATATGTAACTTTACTCAGATGAGAAAAGACGCAATCTATTCAAAACTCACGATCATATGTTCCAGAGTTTAACGAGCTCGCGTGTTGAAAAAAAAAATTCCATCCGATTCGATTTTTTTTCTAGCCTATCATTACAAGTAGGACTAGTAGGGTTACCTGTCTTTATTTTCGGGAGCGGTCCACTTCCACCCTGTATAGTATAAACTGTAAATATCATTGTATATGCAACCAAATTAACTTTTAAATGTGCCTGTATTAATAAGTTTATTAAAATCGTAGTTGCATAGTAAACACTAATCAATCATAAATGTATTTAATGCAGCCAATCCGAAGCCTGAATAAAGTATGAAACGAAGAAAGTATGAAGGGTTAACTTACTGATTTAAATCTATAGCTACAAACAGACAGTGACAGTGATTTAATTTACTTTCCTTTTATATGTAGCTGTATAGTTTGTAAAGGTATTTATGTAAACAATCACAGTAGCTGAGTAAAATCAGCTAGTTATAAAAATCACTAGTTTTAAAACAGGTGACGCCGACCAAGTCACTAGTTTCCTTACTTTTTTAGTAATGGTAGGACCACGCTGTTGACAGTTTTCTGTCTATAGCCGCGCGCCGGTCCATCCGGAATAGTAGCACACTCTCGCAAAAGATCGACGTCTGAGCAATGGCAATGTGCTGTTGTGCTTCGATCGATGAGCGAGAGAGCCGGAAGCCCAACTGGGTGGGTTTGGGGTTCATATTGGTAGGCAGCGGCGTAGCTATACCCTTGGTATTGCAATTTTCCATGGGCAGTAATGACACTTACCATAAGGTGTACGGCTTGCTCGTTTGCCACCAAAAGCAATAACAAAAAAAACTTTTCTTGAAAATGATGTAACAATCCACGTCTACAAACAACCAAATGCATTAAACAATAATTGTCTATATCTTCCCTAATATGGAATGTATGGTATAAAACTTCAAAATCATTTCCTTGAGTGATGAGTTGAGGTCGACTAAGAAGACGGAGATAAGTAAGCAAAACATTAAATGAAAAAAGGAGTTGTGAACGTCTAAAGAATAATGCATTTCATTTGCCCCGATCTTGGGGAAAGTAGATTTTACAGGCAGCCCCACTTTAGAGTGCGCGTGTACTCGTGTATCGCTTGCACACTAGCGGGATTTTTTGCTTCACATTTTTTAAACTTAAAGTAACGAACTATCCTTCTAAGTGTTATTATTAAGATAAGATGGAATTATAGATTTAATGAGAACACTTTAAAAATAAAATCACAAGAGTCCATGATCTGCCACCGCAAATATAATTCAAATATCAGGGGCGGCTTTACCTATAGTGCAAAGGGTGCGGTGCACCCGGGCGCCGGGTGTTAGGGGGCGCCAAGAGCCGCTCGGGACACATAGAGCCTCCACTGCAACGCTCCGCACGGAGCGAGAGCACCTTATGCAACGAGTGCATAACCATATATAAACGTAGTGAGTGCATTATTTGACAGGTTTGGGTAGGTTGCTTTGTCGCCATGCTCACTGTAACTTCATAATCCAATCGCTTTTACCTGGTTTCGTGTCAATACAACAAGACTAAGCATGGAACAACGCATTCCAGTGAGGTTCGAAGTTTAGTCGAACGTGTTCTTAGTATCAACCTATTCCATTTTGTTCACGCATTTTGATACAAGAGGGCGCCAGATTATTAATTGCACCCGGGCGCTACATGTGCTAGAGCCGCTTCTGTCAAATATAACTCTACTGATCATTTAAGTTGCTCTTCAAACTAGTGATTTTGAATTTTTGACTCTTATACACCGACTTAACTTAGGTACATTCTAATTGCGGTTACAAATTTACTTTAGACGACGTTCTTATATGGATAACGTACTCATCATATTTTTACTAAAATCTCCCTAGCCTACTATTATTTTTTTATTAAACATTTTTGTTTCCAAACCAAAATTTCACAGCTGTTAATCTAATTTTATTATTTTTACACATTTATTTATTTATTTACAAAACAAAAAATAATAAGGAAAACATTTTAAAAAATGTTAGTGTCAAATAATGCAATAAAGTATGTCCATCCATCCGTCCATCAGCCCGTAAACGTCCGTGTTGGACATAGGCCTCCTCACGAGAATGCCATTCATAATGGTCCTGTGCCACCTGCATGCAACGGTTTCCTGCAACCTTCATGATGTCGTCAGTCCAACTACTGGGGGGTCGTCCTACGCTAAGTCGTCCGATACGTGGTCGCCACTTTAAAACCTTGGTTCCCCAACGGTTGTCAGTTCTTCGAGCGACATGGCCTGCACATTGCAACTTCAACGTGCTAATTCTTCGAGCTATGTCATTTACACCCGTTCTTCGGATTTCCGTATTCCGGATTTTATCGCGTAGAGAAATATCGAGCATAGCCCTCTCACAGCACAATGAGCGACTTTGAACCTTTTTATGAGGCCGATATGTAGAGATCACGACCACCAGTGCCGTAAGTCATCGCTGGTAACACACACTGGTTATAAACCTTTGTTTTCATACATTGTGGAATATTAGACGAGTTCTAAGTTTTCCGAACGCTGCTCAGCCGAGTTGAATTCGTCGGCGTACCTCTTAAAAAAGTATGTATTATTAACTAAATATAATTACATTGTATAAACTATAGAATATTATATAACAATGGCCAGTGAGCATAGGATATGAAGATTATAAATTTGAGTTAACAGAGGAGCAAAACAATATAAATAAAAAACATGTTAACATGCACTGTCTGGTTGTAGGATTGAACAAATACCTACAATTATATCTGGTAGCGACAACCACTGGGAGTAATTCCGTAGGTACTCTATACGACCCATTTCTTTGGTTATAGTCCAGTCACTGCCAATTCACTGCCGTTTCACTGCCAATGAGCGAGCCATCTATATCGATTACTTGAATTGGGTAACAATCGCACGCTGCCCCGCCGACCTCCTATCCTCTTCTACATTTTCCTTCCTTCATGATTCGTTACCTAGAAACATTTCACATCACAGCATTATGTTTTATTTATTTATTTAAGGCTCGTCTACAACCTAAATACAAACTTGTTATAACATTTCAGTGGCTTAAGCCTAGTGATTACTTCAATTAAAGACGTGTACAACATTTAGGCAATATATTACTAAAAGTTAATTAATGTTACAAAAAAACATTAGTTATCTAATAAATAAAATAACGAATAGGAAGTAAAACTTAGTAGGTAAGTAATATGTAAAATAATATACTTTATCGTATTTAAAACGACTAGAATTTGTAGAACTGTAAACTACAAAATTATAAAAATAAAATAAAACACATTCTTTAACAAAAAACCATTTTATGTAAGAGTAACAATAGTGATGTACTAGAGCAAGTGGATGAATTTGTATATCTTGGATGTGGATTTAGCCGAGATGGACGGACCACTGATATAGAGCGAAGAGTGAATGCGGGAAATAGAGTGAACGGAGCGTTGGGGCAACTTCTCGGCAGCCACCACCTCAGCCAGAAGGCACGTGTAGCAATACATAACGCAGTGCTTGTCCCAACATTACTGTATGGAAGCGAGAGTTGGGTATGCAGAAAAGAGTATGAAAGTAGAATTAATGCGGTCGAAATGCGATCTCTTCGGAAAATCTGTGGAGTTAGGCTGACCGACCGCATTCATAACGACGACGTAAGAGAGCGAGTAGGTATGAAAGAGAGTATTGGTGTAAAGATGCGAAAGGGAATGCTCCGATGGTTCGGACATGTGGAAAGAATGCCGAACGAACGTCTGGTTAAGAAGATATACAATGCGAATGTGGAAGGATGTAGGTACCGAGGGAGACCGAGACTAAGCTACCTAGACCAGATCGGTCAGGTACTGAAGGAAGGTGGAGTCAAGAGTCTCCGAAACCGGCGAGCGTGTATGAAGAGAATTATGAATGTTGAGGAAGCGAGTGAAGTATGCAAAGATAGAGTTCTCTGGCACTCTGTTCTCTCTGCCTACCCTGCAAGGGATATGGCGTGATGATATGTATGTATGTATGTTTATTTCTATAAGAAATATAGCAACAGTAAATTAATAATGATGAAATAGTTAATTAAGTGTTTGAGAATCTTTTTTAAAATTTTGTAGTTTGATCGTGAAAAATATCAAAACCTAAGCTTTGTCACCAACTATTTTAACTAGCCGTTTATCTTAAGTTAGAAGAGTTCATAGCTAGATAAGTTTTACACCTAGGAATATGGAAAAAAATAGGAATATATCTTTGGTGAGAATGTTTAGTCTTTCTCAGCAAACATACCATCTTGTTTGGGTACAGGTACACCCGTACACCGTACAACGGTATATACCTATATCAAAGAACAGAAAAGTTATCTATTAAAATGCCCGTTTTATTTTATACCTAGATACATAGTACATAGAATTTAAATTTAATTGATGAAACATTTCACAACCGGTTTTGAATATCCTATTGTTATCGCACTGTAAAACATGTGTTTATAAAACAAATGGTTGAATGCGATATTACGGCGATTGCAATAGATTGGCTGACATTGAGTGTATATGTACACTCAATGTCGGCTATACATATAGAATAGTAACATTAATCAAAAATACCAAATTTTACAGTAGGTACAGCTATTTAAAGGTTTCTTTCAACAATCAAAATGGCGGTTTAATATAGATTTATAGATTAATAAAATGACACTTGTGACAGCACAGATTATACAGATTTTAATTTAATAATCTGTTATTTTTCTATTAAAATTAAAATACTATAATAATGATAACAAAACGTTTTAACGAATAATATCAACTGTCATGTTTTTTAAGAAATGTCACTCTTCTTTTCAACCCACAATGTATTATATTATCATAATTGATTGAATTAGGCGATACATGGCGGCAATCCATTATTATTATAATATGGAGGAGAGGAAGGAAGACCCACCACTTTCCCACGGTTAATCAATATACCGTACACCTCAAGAACGGATGGGATCAAGGAATACGGGATGGGATCAAGGTGGAATAGGATATAAGGAAATCTTACTCCTGTGATGAGCACCGCCTCCAGAACTTCTACTTGCAATTTTCCGCAGAACTTCGAATAAAGATTCGACCGTGTTTCAACACATTCCTTAATGGCATTAGAAGCCGAACCGTCCTGAGGATGCCTCGTTTAGAGGCGAAACACGTGTGAGTGTGTGTGTGAGGTGTACGGTATATTGATTAACCGTGGGAAAGTGGTGGGTCTTCCTTCCTCTCCTCCATTTTATCTCACTATATCTTTAAACGAGCAATTCTTGTATATATATGTATATATATAGGTATATATATGTAATCTGAATCTCGGAAACGGCTCTAACGATTTTCACGAAATTTAGCATACAAGGGGTTCCGGGGACGATTAATCGATCTAGCTAGGTTTCATTTATAGAAAATATTATTTTGTCAGTATATTTCGGCAACAAAAATATAATGTTTCGTTGTACTAAAACTATTAGAATATAAAGATTTTCAAATTTTGACGCTGTCATTAAGAATAGACATTTAGCTCAGTTGGAAAATCGAGTTGTCTAATCCATACAAACCAGAGCTCGGTTCGGATCCTTACTTTTTCTTATTTACTTTTTGGCCTTATTTTTTATTATTTTATTAATTATTATCTTTTGCTCGCATTTTTGGCTGCGTAGAAGTCGATAATGTTTTAATAGGCTTTTTGTTTGTTTTTTACGTTATTATTTTTATTGTTATAGATAATTATGTATAAATGTTTGTATTCTTATATAGTATAACAATCTTATCCGTATGGTGACGGAGTAAGAATACAATTCACCACCCCCTATCTTACCCGTGGGTGATCGTAGGAGACGACTAAGGGATATAAAATGCATATAACATAAATGCAAGAGAAGGAAAACTCAAAACAAAACCCTATACCAACACGTCTGACCAGCACGGTATAGTAGGTTAACTTTCCTCCTATTATGGAGGAGGCATGAGCCCAACAGTGGGACGTATATGGGCTGTGATGATGATGATGATGATGATAATAATCTTTGTTATAGTGTAGGGAAGGTTTAATAAACATAAAAATCAAATGAAATTTTGTTATATATTATGGACACCAGGCTTTTTCTTAGCAGGCCATGTTTTTAATACAACGCGCTCATTGCGACCGAGGCGACGGGAGGGTAGTGTACGGCCCCATAAGCCACCGTCTTTTCCATCGAAATTAAGCCGACCACTGGTACCGCTTCTTTAACATCCCCGTCCACCCGCGATTCTACACCTATTACAGTATTTCTTTGTAAACAATATCTTTTATTTTCCTTTCGGATGCTAGAGTTACTAGGCTACTCTGTGAGCTTACTCTGAAGCATGTCACATACAACTGCCCATGGGAGACGCAGCTTTCTCTCAAGTCTACTCCCGCTACCTTAAGAATATGACCTCGAGCTTTGTTTAGTGTTATTGCGAAGCAGAATTTAATGGCAAACTGCACTCTCTGAAATTCGAAGGAGTAATTTGACGGCATTTGGAGAATCCTAGGCATAAATACAGACTCTGCTCAAGAACAACCGATCAGTATAGATGACCTGATTACATTGCAATGCATGTTTTTTCTTGCAAACTGATGGCATTGTATAATTTTGGCGCGCCAGCTCTCAATTTTAAGATGTGAGTTGGGAGACCGGGAGCCTTCAGAGTATTCAGGAACTCGACCGGTTGTCGGACTTAGGGTTTATAACTTATTCGTAAGTTTATTTTAATACTCGACCCCTTCGAATTATTTAAAATATTTGCAAGTAAATAGTATAATAAAGAAATCGAAACGACCATAGTAGCGCACATAGTTAGGTCATGTCGTCTTGCGACCAATCTGATCAGCATTAACATCCTGACTCCCTTTCGTATCTTACTGATTGTTCCTAATATACCTATATATAGCCTTTCCGTCTCATTTTTTACAAAAATGTTGATTAAACCCTGACTAAACAGCGAAAAAATATAGAAAATGACTATCCCTCTTTACTAATCATTATGCGGTAAAATACCCTCGCCAGAGTAAAATTAAAATGGGTAATATATCTTATGAGCGATGGATTTCAGTTATACGATGCAATGTGTTATCATGGCTCTCGATTACAATATTCGGCTTAGAAAATTGCTGTCCAACAATTTAAAATTTCAAACTCTACGTTCGTATGACGCCTTGTCCTAAAAGTGTATGACCTCTTTATAGTTTAGAAACTTTCAAATGCCGTGTTAATACAGTATTGTGACTTTTGAGACATTCCAATTTTAAAGAGTATTTCCATTGTACCAAGCTTTTATGTGAGTTCAACCTCTTCAGGGTTCCGTACCAAAAGCGTAAAACGGCACCCTATAACTAAGACTTCGCCGTCCGTCCGTCCATCTGTCTATCACCAGGTTGTATCTCATGAACCATGATAGTTAGACAGCAGTCAGACAGAAATTTTCACAGATGATGTGTTTCTGTTGCCGCTATAACGTCAAATACTAAAAAACAAAATAAAATAAATATTTAAGGGGTACTCTCCCATACGACAAACGTGATTTTAGCTCCTTTTTGCTCGATACATTTTGTATTTTCTATTTTTGTACTTTTGCCTTTTTAATTTATTTTTTCATTGTTTTAATTATATTTAAATATATCTTCCAAAACACACTAATAAGAAAATACCGAGCATGGCTTGGTCCTCCAGATATTAATATTATATTATCGTTACGAAGTTATATATACATTATACACCTACAGAAATATTAATCTACTCGTTAGCCAAATTACCAAATAAAACAGGTTTGATGTAATAACTGTTTACTTTTAGTATACATAGCCCTACCATTAGAGACATGCCATAGTTATTATTATACACGAGAATTTGGGTACATCACCACGAAGTTTTCTATGTATATGCTTACATATATAGTAATAACTTCCTTTTATTAATATTTCTTTATGTTGTATATAATCTGTAATTTTAAATTGTCTGTTTTCAATCTGCCATATATTTTATTACAAGACTCATTTGTTACTCCATCTACAATAGTCAATATTTTTGTGCCCTATTTAATTTTAATATAATACCTACCTAATTAGTTAAACAGGTAGACATACTGTAAATCGTAATTTCTATTTAATGTACAACAAATAAACCATAAATAAATATCAATTTCCTAGTTATAATAACTAATGGTTAAACCTATGACTATGATATTCACAATAACGCGAAATATAATCTGGCCGTGCGCTCGCGCATTAACCCGCTTACGTCGTCTGTCAATTTGTGACGTCAGTAATGGAAAGTACGAATTGTCAACGCATGGTTGCACAGTGTTGAAACCCGCTGCCTGAGTATCATTACTTGTTTAAATAGAAATAATTTTACTAAACATAAATATTTTCTGTATCGAACTAAGAATAATTCTTTACTATTACCTCCTCCCTCACGGTTGTATAAGACGACTAAGGGATTTAAGTAAGTAGTAACACTCCAAGAGCAGACAAACTCAGTAGTGGCAGGATCACCCTGTTGACAGTTTTCTGTCTACAGCCGCGGGCCGGTCCGTCCGGGGTAGTACCACACCCTCGCAGAAGATCGACATCTGAGTAATGGCAATGTGCTATTGCGCTTTGTTCGGTGAGCGGGAGAGCCGGAAGCACAACTGGGTGGGTTTAGGGATTGTAATGGTAGGCAGTGGCCTAGCTATACCCTGGTATAGTAAAGGTCCATGGGTAGCAGTGACACTTACCATCAGGTGTGCTGCTTGCTCGTTTGCCACCATAGGCAATAAAAAAAAAAAACAAGCGCCTATGACAAGCCGTACAGTAAATTCTTGTATACCTAATCCACACTTCAGTTACAGCCTATTACAATACCTAAAAGGTTTCATTTTCAAATGGTGCCATTTGAAACTGCATATGTACTATACTAGTAAGTCATTTAGGAACTATTTGCTATAATGTTGCATTCCACCATATTGCTTAATGAACTTATTACGCGATTCATCATAATAGATTATACGTTTATACGTTTATTTTCGATAAAGTCGAAACCAGGGCCATTGAGCAATCGTAACAAAAACCACTGAGAACCTAATAATATCTCAAATATAATACGACCAAAAATCTTTGTCGTTTATCCCCAAATATGTAATTAAAATACCTACCCACTTGAGAGTAATTTTTGAAAGTTGTATACCTAGTTACTACGTAGGTATATCGCGATAGATTATGAAAACAATTCATTACGCGGTTTTTTCCCGCGGGTATTGTTAGAAACTACTAAATGATGTAAGCAAGTATCATCGCTGCAACAGAAAGGAAGCAAGTATGCGAGCACAAAGTGGTATAGTAGAGCAGCTTCCTTTATGAAAACTAGTACCCAATAGTAAAACATATGAATGGTAGAGAAATAATAGTCGCCATCCGCAGAGAGTGGCCGGCCTAGGGATGATCGATGATAAAAAAAAACATTGATGTTGACATTAACAACGATTTATAAGTATCGATGTACGATAAACATCGATAGAAAAAACATCGATGTTTTCGGTAGTAATAATGGGACTAATGGACCAATCTTTATGTAATCTACAAACGATTGCTCCGAATATAGGCGTTGCTTGTTTTTTTTTTATTGCTTAGGGTGGCAAACGAGCAAGCAGCACACCTGATGTTGAGTGTTACTACATAAAACCCCAAACTTACCCAAAAAGTTAAGCTGCTGGCTCTCTAACTCACTGAACGAAACACGGCAGCATATTGCCACTGCTGAGACGTCTTCTGCGATAGTCTGGTACTATCCGGGACGGACCGACCCGCGACCGTAGACAGAAAAAAAAATGTCAACATTCCCTACCCCTATTAAATTTTAAATGTGTCATGAATAATATAAAATCTGTCAATCAATTGTACCTATGTTTGTGAAGTTTTGGCAAAATAGGCTTTTAAAAAAAATATGTACTCTCTAAAAATACTGGACTGAGAACTCTTTCTTCAAAATTCAAATGCTGTAATTATTATAATATACATACATACATACATATCATCACGCCATATCCCTTGCAGGGTAGGCAGAGAGAACAGAGTGCCAGAGAACTCTATCTTTGCATACTTCACTCGCTTCCTCAACATTCATAATTCTCTTCATACACGCTCGCCGGTTTCGGAGACTCTTGACTCCACCTTCCATCAGTACATGACCGATCTGGTCTAGGTAGGTTAGTCTCGGTCTCCCTCGGTACCTACATCCTTCCACTTTCGCAGTTATTATAATATAACTAACATAACATTCTCCATAGTAGCCACCTGTAATAATAACGAGGGCAATGTCCTCATTTTGTTACTAGCAACTGATAAAGATTTCTAGTACACACAGTTCTTGTCCAATAACATAATCTATACATATATAAAAAAAATGATTAAAAAAACCAAAAAACCCGACTGCGTAAAATGTCACCAAAACTACGTATATAATAAAAAAACTGAAAAGAAAAAAACAAGCACTTAGATGTCCGGTGGTCTAGAATTCCATTATATATTATTGAATAAATACTATTGCAGAAAATGAAATATATTTTAATAATAGAACATGACTACTGAACAGTCGGGATCCATTGAAAATTAGATTTGCTGTCGAATAAAGGATCCCGACTGTTCAGTTGTCATGTTCTATTATTAAAATATATTTCATTTTCTGCAATAGTATTTATTCAATAATATATAATGGAATTCTAGACCACCGGACATCTAAGTGCTTGTTTTTTTCTTTTCAGTTTTTTTATTATATACGTAGTTTTGGTGACTTTTTACGCAGTCGGGTTTTTTGGTTTCTTTAATCATTTTTTTTATTTTACACTTTTTAGTTATAAATACCTAGGTAGCTATAGTTATCTTATTTATTAATAAGTAGGTAAGTACCTAACTATATATAGTTTTTCGACTGAAGTTGAGTACTAAATCGTTAGAAATTGGAGATGGGCGACCGCGTCAGACATTAGATACTTTAGGTAGGACTACCTATGGTATATTGGGCAATATACCTACTAGATACTTCAGTATATGTCCATCCACATGCAGTTATATGAATTTTTCGTCTTTTCATCGTAAATTTCTACTGCCTAAAAACCTATATGTGAGAAAGGTTGTTACGAAACTTTAAATCGATATAGATCCTAAACGGCCAGTCAAATCGAAAAATGTTGAGAGAAAACTAAAAATGATTTTTAAATACCTATTTAACGATACCCCACTCGGTATAGTTTGTTGACTTTAATTTTTTTAATTTTCACAATATGGCGTCCAGTAGTCGCCATATTGAATTTTCAATAACGTCATATCTTTAGTGACACTCGCCGGATTAAGAGGAATCGATTGACGTACGAATCATAAAAATCGGCCCAGGCGTTTGGTACATATAGTGCTTCAAAGGAACATACAAACATACATACCTACATACATACATAGACTGTTAAACACAATACCACTCCTTTGCAGTCGGGTAAAAATATAACTCTATTACTATTTTATTGATTTTTAATGGTAATACAGGTATTGAATAGAGAAAATAAACTTTTTAAATCTTTCTCAGATTGCAGAGTTATAACTTGGTGAAGGTATATTAGGATCGTGTTTTTTGTGTAACTTATTATAATAATTACTTACGCTATATATATAAGTAACAAGTGACCGTAACTAATATATAGAGAAATATATAACTGTAATAATATTTACGTAATTTATAATAATAATAATAATAAGCCCCCTAAAATCTTACCTTACGTCCGAGTCGAACACCTGATTCACGTGGGGGGCGGACACGCGTACAAAAGTAACTTACGCGGCTAACAAGGCAAAAGTAACCCTTATATGGAGATGAACAAGAAAGTATATAATTTACGGTCGCTGCCCGGGGGTCGCCGGGGCACATCTGGAGCCGATGCTGGATGTCACAGCATGAGAACCATCGGCGATGAGGGGTTGAGCAGGCGAGCTCCCATCGATAAGAATACTACAGCCGGTCGCCACGAGTTGAACAGGCGGACTCATGACGTAGAAACTACAGCCGATTCTCTGAGCGATGACACTAATTCACTGTTTTCATCAATCCCTTCGACACCTGCATCTCACGCAATAAGTAATTCAACTGATTTGACTTCTAGTTTACCTGATAGTGTTGTGCAAGATGCCAATTTTGACAATGAACTTGTACCCACTTCAGGCACCAAGCGCAGACGCTGGACAATTGACATGAATGAGTTCATATTGCGCACTTATCTTTTACTCACGGCAGTTGACACAGACACGAGAAATTACCTTGAACCATTGCACTTAAAATTTTTAGAAAAATATCCAAATATGAACGTTAGCCGTCAAAGATTAGGAGACCAACGTAGAGCTATAATACGTAACAAACTATTGCCGCAAATAACAATCGATAGGATATATTACGAAGTTAGACAAGAACTAAATCAATTACAATCTACATGTAAAACTCAGGAAACACAACAAAATCTAATAACACAAGAAGAAACACAATCACAAACACAAGTATTACAAAAGAACATTACACAAACGCGAATGAGATGGACTAACGACCATAATGAAGCAATAATGCGATCGTACTACCGAACGACAAAGCTCGGCACTAACGAGACTTCATACAGAAAGTTAATGCACTCTGATCTCATACATAGCTACCCGCCTTTAGCTCATCTTAGTGAACAACGAATCGCTGATCAAAGGCGTGCTATAATAAATAATAAATACATTAGCACAGACCGTTTGAATATAATAAAACAAGAAATATTAACCGAATCCATATCAGTTAACAACAGCTTTAATAACATAGATCTTTACTCTAATAATTCTCCTAATAACCAAGAAAATGGCAATCGAGATATTCAAAGTGAAGGCATAAGCAGTACAAATGTGATTCTAGAAATATCACAGCCATATGAAAACATAAATTCTGAGAAATATCCAGAAATAGATGAAACCTTTCAACAAGCATTGCAATTTTATAAAGATACTGATCCCACGCACAGAACCTACATACCCAAACAAAAACCGTCCAAAAATCTGTCTAGAATAATTAGTTATCTCAATAGTGTAACTTTAAAAGAAAATATCACTGATGGTTCTGACTTCTACAGCTTACAAACGGCTATATATTGTGCAGCTTGGACAGCTGCTAAGGTTAATGGTGCAAAATTAAGATTACAAGTAGGAACAAACACATCATATCAAAAAAAGGAATATAAGCCCAAATGGCAGCAAAGGTTAGAATTAAAATTGCAAGATATACGGAAGAAAATAGGCCGTTTGACACAATATATTCAAGGCAACAGAAGTAAAAAAATAGTTAAACACAGTAATATAATTATAAAACAATACCAAACACACACTACTCACGAAGAACCAAATACACAAACTGTTCATGTTCTAGACACACTTAAACAGAGACTTTCAGTTATAACAGGCCGGTTAAAAAGATACATATCATGCACAAAGAGAAAACAACAAAATGCACAATTCACTTTGAATGAAAAAGTTTTCTATCGCACCATCAAACAAAACACTACCAACCTTACCAATTATTCAAATGACGATGCAGATATCAAAATTTCTTCAGAAAAATTAAAAAACTTCTGGACCAGTATATGGCAAAACCCTGTACAACATAATTTTCAAGCCGAACGGATACAATCAGAAACTACTAACAATATAGAGACAATGTCATACGAATCTATCCCCTCAGGAACATTTCAAGAAGTGCTCTGTCATCTGCATAATTGGAAATCACCCGGATCAGATTATATTCACGGCTATTGGTATAAAAAGTTTACAGCTACTCACACTTATCTATACAAACACATAAATATTTTCATTCAGGACCCCACCACAATACCTTCATACTTAACTATTGGTAAGACTTACTTGATTCCGAAAGATTCCACAGACCTTTCTAATCCAGCTAAATATAGACCTATTACATGTTTACAAACTCTGTACAAGATTATCACATCGTGCATATCTGAAATGCTATATCACCACATAGACACCAATAAAATCTTAGCCGAGCAACAGAAAGGTTGTCGTAAATTTAGTCAGGGCTGCAAAGAACAACTAATCATTGACTCATTTATATTAAGAGAAGTCCAGAAAACAAAATCCGATTTATTTAGTATGTATATTGACTACAAAAAAGCGTACGACTCAGTTCCTCATTCTTGGTTAATTAGAGTACTAGAAATCTATAAAATCCACCCTACTATAATATCATTCCTAAAAGTTATTATGACTAAGTGGTCAACTGTTCTTACATTATCTAACTCAAAGCAAACCATTGAAACAGACCCCATTCAGATACAGAGAGGTATATTTCAGGGAGACTCACTTAGCCCTCTTTGGTTTTGCTTAGCATTAAATCCTCTCTCCCATATACTAAACGACACCATGTACGGTTACCCATTGAAACCTTCAGACCACGCTAATATTGATTTACCGGAAACAATGTTAAGTCATTTACTTTATATGGACGACATCAAACTTTATGCTAAAACTGAAAACCAATTACATGATTTAGCTCATTTAGTAGAACAGTTCAGTACAGATATAAAAATGGAGTTTGGAATAGATAAATGCAAAATAAATTCGATTAAAGCAGGTAGATATTTTCAACACAAATACACCATGACTACGGGGGACGAAATAGAACCATTAGATGAACAGGGAGCATACAAATATTTGGGATATAACCAATCGCTTCTTATACATCACAAAGACACAAAACTTAAATTAACACAACAATTTCAACACCGATTAAATACTATATTAAAAACACAATTAGATTCCAAAAACACAATTAAAGCAATAAATACATTTGTTATACCACTACTCACTTATTCCTTTGGCATTATAAACTGGAACAAAACTGAGCTTAAGAACCTACAAAGAAAAATCAATACCACTATGACCAAGTTTCGGAAACACCATCCCAGAACATGTTTACAGCGATTAACACTACCTAGAAAGGAAGGTGGGAGAGGGCTTATAGATATTTTAAACTTACATAAAAAACAAATTATAAGCGTTCGACAGTACTTCTATAGTAAATCTCAATCGTCCATAGCACACAAAATAATAACACAAAACGACCGTAAACTAACAGCACTTAACTTACAAAATACAACAGAACAGATAAACGTAGAGCTGATAGACGAAAGAGCCAAGATTGCAGAGTGGCATAAGAAGTCACTACATGGAAGACATCGCCAAGATCTATGCCAAAGTAATGTCGACAAGGATGCGTCGAACGCGTGGCTTAAGAGAGGTGACCTCTTTCCAGAAACTGAGGCTTTCATGATTGCCATCCAAGACCAGGTTATTGAAACTAGAAATTACCGAAAACACATTATCAAAAACCTTCACAATGATAATTGCAGAAAATGTAATAGCTCACCAGAAACCATACAACATCTTACAGGAGCATGTAAATCTATAGTTCAGACTGATTATAAGCATAGACATGACCAAATAGCCAACATCATACATCAAAAACTTGCACATCGGTATAAATTCGTCGACGCTGTAATTCCTTATTATAAATATAAACCTCAAACAGTACTAGAGAACTCTATTATAAAATTATACTTCGACCGAGCCATTCTTACTGACCGAACAATCCATTACAATAGACCCGATATTACGCTAATAAACAAAATCACTAAAACAGGATATTTAATTGATATAGCCGTACCAAACACACACAATCTGCAGACTACAATAGCCGAAAAACTTACAAAATATACCGAGCTTAAGGACGAAATTACCCGTCTTTGGCACTTACAAAACGTCACAATAGTTCCGATAGTGCTCTCCACTACAGGCGTTATACCGATACAGCTACATCAATCCCTAACTACACTAAACTTACCAGCAAACACTTACCAACTCATGCAAAAAGCAGCGATACTAAATACATGCAGAATAGTCCGAAAATTCCTACAGGTTGATCCAAATAATATATATTTACACAATCATACATCCTCAACAATAAATGTCTCAACTGCACTTAATCCTTAGTTCCACTAATGTCTACTTGGCTTAGGCCCGTGCCATTAGTATTAAACAACCGGTTAGCCGAGATAAATGAAAACATAAATAAAAATAATAATAATAATAATAAAACCGCAGGGCAGCTTGTGGCGAGCTGAATGTGAGTGGCGACACTGCGGTCCTGAATACTCCAGAGAGTCGATCAGGGACTCGTCTCCAGCTGGCCTTCATTGGCTGGCTAGAGTGGAAACCGAAGAGTGCCCGAAGGACTCTCAGCTCTGGCTTGCCTTAAACAGCTGGTCAGAGAGGGGTCGCCAGAGCTATATGCTCGGGGGTGGAAGTGTCATTTTCAAGGGCATAATTACGGGGAAACCAAGGGTCTGTGTATCGCAGACTCAATGGTGAAACCGGCGCCGCACCGCTCGACACCCCTAGCCACTTACACCAATGTTGCCCTCTGTTGCCCGTATGACTAGTGTGTCTGTGGCGACTATTTAGGGGGCCCATTCAGTAAGTTGGCGAGTCACCGTCTGCCACCGTTCATCTCTTAACATGGGTTTGAAGGCAGACGACAGTTTATAATTTCATAGATACAAGATGAACCAGTCCACTAAGCACCCACTCCCATATTCATATATTAGATACCATCATCACACAATAGTTTTACACTTAGTGCTGGCATTCCACGTATGTTATGTGCAGACGTGGAATGTCATCGGTAGGTGTCCCATCCCAATATTTAGATTAAATTTCTCTAAAGGCCTCTGCGTGTTAGATCCATATCCCCATGTAAGCCTACCAAAGGACCGGGTATCTTCCCTACGGAAGATCCCGTGAATAAATGGAGATACAATAATAATAATAATAAAAGTTTATTGCAGATAGCCATCCATATGTGTTAGTTATACAAAAATAAAAAAACTTACAAGCTATGTTAGTAACAAGAATATACAAATAATCAATTCAAATACCTGTGCCCCTTACCGGGTGCACTCTCACCGTAAATATGTATACGGCAATAGTGCACCAGGAGTGGACAGTCAGGCCTATTAACAATTGCACCCAAGATGCTGTTAGCGCTCCCCCATAGCCGGCTCATCAATGATGCAGATCGCTTCCTGATTATTGCATGAAAACTATCAATATGCGCATCTGCAAACATACCTGAGGCGCTACAAAACCGTGGGAGCCCCATCAACACCCTAAAGGCATTGTTATACTGAATACGGAGAGCGTTGTATGCCCTCAGCGTATATTTAGTCCACAAGCTGCAAGTATAAAGTGATTGACAAAATGCTTTAAAAAGCGTGATCTTAACTTCTTGTGAACATCGAGCAAACCTGCGGGCCAACATATTGCATCGGACAGACAACGCCCTCCGCTCCCTTTCCATATCTTCGTCATCTTTTAAATCTTCGGTAACAATATGGCCGAGATATTTAAAACGAAATACTCGTTTCAAATTTATTCCGTTAATATAGACAGGTGGTAATGTTTCACATATTTTGTTACTCGCCCTAAATAACATAACCTCGCACTTCTTTTCATTATATACGAGACCGTGATCGTTTGCATATTTTTCACATACTCCGAGTAGCCTCCGAAGAGCACTGATCGAGGGGCTCAGTACCACCATGTCATCAGCATAGCTTATACTATTTATAATATTACCCATGAAGGAGCACCCGACTCTGGTACCACTAAGCTCCTCGATCAGCCGATTGATGTATAGATTGAAAAGCGTTGGTGAGGTCAAGCCACCTTGTCTCACCCCGCATTCCAACCCATACTCCTCGGAAAAGTGACCCGACCATTTCACCTGGTTAATTTGGTGATTGTACCAGTATTTAAAAAGCCTTACTAGGTCTTCGGGTAGGCCTTGCTTCCTCATTTTTGACCAGAGGATATCATAATTAACCAAGTCAAATGCCCTGGATAGATCCAGGAACGCAGCATAAACAGGGGTATTTCTTGACGTGTAATACCTGACCGTGTGCTTAAGAGCTAATATAGCTGACTCAGTAGACAGACCCGCTCTAAAGCCAAATTGTGCGTCATGTATATTTATCTGTTCAGCCACACATCTCCCAAGCACACCATCAAGCACCTTGGCAGTTATTGTTGCCAAAGAAATGGGCCTGTAATTTTCTTTATTGGAAACATCACCTGTCTTATTTTTGATTATTGGTACCACTAACGTTTTAGTCATATCGTCAGGCAAGTACGAGTGTGTAACACTAAGATTATATAGCATTGATAGAACCCTAGGGAGGTGCGGGCCTGCTTGTTGATAGTGTTCTATACTGAGACCATCGCACCCCGGGGACTTGCCTCTCGTCATGGACCTAATAACTCGGTTCACCTCTTGAGCCGTAATTGAGGTCGGTATACCTCTCAAAATTCCCTCGTTAACCTCTTCTTTATGCAAGGGTAGCTTCGAAGTGACCTGAAACTGCCTCCTAAACAAGTCCGCAATTTCCCGGGCATCTGTCACACCATTGACGCTCGCGGGAGCCACAGGTTTGGGACTAAGGCTTTTGGTGGCTTTCCAAAATTTATGGAATTCTTTATTTTTCCGTTCAGCCGCCAAAATATCCATACGGATCTGCTCTCTGTTGTCCTGACAAAACTTTAATTTATATTTAAAAGCTTTCCTAGTCTCTCTCATATGTACATAATAGTGACCGGTGTGGGGTTTACCATGCCACACCCAATTTAAAAAGGCTGTTCTGGCATTACAATGGGCCTCCCTGACATGTTTGTTCCACCCAATAACTGTTTTCTTACTCTGCCTACCCCTCGTAACCGTCGAACTACTTATAGCGGCGTCGCTAACCGAGGTTATAATCTCTTTATACAAGTTATCAATAACTTTTCTATGCTCCTTTATTGTACAAAAACTATTGTTACAGTTAATTAGCTGTGATGGAAGAACAATGACTCTAAGCTTATCCATACATAACCTATGGTATATATCTACTTGGTGTGCATTTCTTTCACCCCATATAACCTTATTTTGTAACTTATTTTCTGTTATGCTTGGTGCAATCATTAACCTAATCATTCCTATATCAACCTGTATGCATAGTGGAAAATGGTCGGACCAGTAAATATCCTGGTACACTTCCACCTTCTTAACAGATTTCCACGCCGCTTCAGTCACAAGACAATGATCAAGCCAACGCCTACTTCCGCAAGCCTCACTTATAAAAGTACACGTGCCCGAATCTAGGCCTAGCCTAACATAATCAGCACATTGCCAATCCTGCTCTAAGCAAAAATTTAGCATTTCCCTACTAAATAATTCACCCGGATGTGCATTAAAGTCTCCAAGAATATATACATATTCTAACGCCGAAGTCTCGACTAAGGCCGCAATTTCACTTAAACAATCACAAAACTCATTTAAGTTATCAACGGAATTAGTAGGCATGTATACGTTTACAATAAGTACGGTACGGTCAGTTAACGTCGCTTTGACCGCCACGATACGGTCACTCACACATGGGATGATAGACACTGAGGTGAACAGCGATTTCCTCCATAAAAATGCTACACCGCCATATGGTCTACCCCTCAATACCCCCTCCGATATATCGACAGCTGATTTACCAAAATAACCAAAATTCTCGTCAATAGTACCTAACATAGTTATCTCGTGAGGCAGCAGCCATGTTTCCTGCAGTGCAATTAAATCTACAGACTTACACAGGCTTTGTACACAAGAGGTAGATCTATTTAAAGACTTACAATTATAACTTACGAAACTAGCAACATAATTATTGTTTATTTGTTCGCAACTCATTCACAGTTTTGTTTATTATAATGTCTATTCTCAGTGTGATAATTCACAAATCTACGAAATGAAACCCCAGCGGGCCACAATGATTCACTCATAAACACCTTCAATTCACTATTTGGTATTAGGAATTTATATGCCGCATAACCTTTGTTAACTTTCATATTTATTTTATACATAATAACATCGATACCAGTTCTGTTTTTGATATATGCTATTATGTCTTCCATTTTTGCGTTCTTGTCTACGTTATATATATAGAACGGAACATTCACACATGCTGCCTTAAAAGAGCTGTTAGGAAGCATCTCCGCCTTACCTTTCATGCCAATAAATCGGTTTTGTAACCTTTTACGTTGAACTAAAGTCCACTTATCACTAGGCGATTCTTTTCTCCAACTACCTCCATTCTGCAAAACTTCTGATATCAGCTGTTTAGTCAGTGCGCGCTCCGGTGTCGATGACCTCGCCTCAGCTGCATCCGCCGCCATGTTTGCGTTCGAAACCGCAGTTGGCCTCACCGCTTTATATTGAGTCGCTTGCGCCGTGTTTATCGTTTCATTCGCTAAACTCGCCGTCACCTCTTTCTTTTATATTTCACTTGAAGTATTTTTCTAATAACGATTAATATCAAAATAAAATATTAAGTGTAATGCATTTACAAAAAAAAGAAGGAAAACTCGAAACAGAACCCTAATATATATATACAGTTGTATGCAAAAGTTTCCGGCCAAACAAAATTTTGTAATTAAGTGATGTATGAAGGATGCAAATAGGAAACAAAAATATATCATCGTAAAGTACCTTTACTGTACAATCAAAACGTATATTTCAAACTTTTTATATAATGCTTAATAAATATTTATAAAAAAATAACAATTTTTGCCTTTTCATAAGTGTCCGGCTAAATATAAATTCTCTACTAAACATGAAAAAAAAAACACGATAACTTGAACAAATTCCAAAAATGGTAACAAATGTAATATATTATTTTCATCAGTACTCAGTAGCCATACCCTTCGAAGCTATCACGGCGGCACATCGGTGAGGCATTGACTCAATGAGTTTGACGATTCTATCTTGTGAGATATTTTTCCACTCTTCCTGAACTTTCTCCCACAAAACAGTTTTATTACTATGATTTTCAACTCCTATTCTTAGTGTGAGTTCTTGCCACAAATGTTCTATTGGATTCAAGTCTGGGGATTGACTCGGCCACTCCAAAACACGAACATTTTTCTTCCTGAAAAATTCTTGGAGTAGCTTCGATCGATGTTTTGGATCATTATCTTGCTGAAAAATCCAATTTCGTGGCAAATTTCGACGAGCATAAGGTAGCATTTGTACTGATAGAATGTTTCTATACATATCAGCGTTCATGTTGCCTTCAATTTTGTGAAGTGGACCGACGCCTTTCCATGAAAATGCACCCCAAAGCATAATACCACCTCCACCATGTTTTACTGTTGGTATTTGATACCTAGAAGAATTTCTAGTGCCTTTAGGTCGACGAACATATCTTCTACCATCATTTCCAAAGAAATTAACTTTAGTTTCGTCTGAAAATAGCACTCTTTTCCATTCTTCAGTAGTCCAGTACTGGTGTGCTTTTGCAAATTCCAATCTGGCCTTCTTATTTTTTTTTTACTAATTAGTGGTTTTTTAGTTCCAATGCGTCCAAAAAGTCCCACTTTATTTAATCTACGTGAAACAGTACTCTGACTAATGTCAGCTAAATTTTCTTCGCGTAATTCACGTGCGATGATCGCAGCATTCTTTTTTACGTCTATGACAGCCTTTCTTTTAATAATCTTATCGACCCGACTCGTTGTTTTTCTGGGCCTTCCAGGACAAGGTTTATCTTTTAGATCACCTGTAGTCTTCCACTTATTTATAATATCGTTAACAGTGGATTTTCCTAATGACAAAAGATTGGCTATTACACGTGAAACGTTCCCTTCATTGTGTAACTTAATTACTACTTCACGTATGTCTAAAGACGTGCGTTTAGGCATCTTAACCGATTATTACTAAAGGTAGAATATGAAAGAAATATAGTTCTCGATGTTTACATACCTTTGTAACCGATAACATAAACAAAACAGAGCGTATTGTAGCTTCTTGGAATTTGGCCGGACACTTATGAAAAGGTGAACATTGTTATTTTTATTGTAAATATTTATTAACTGTTACTTGAAAATATTTAGTTACACATTTTGGTTCTATAATAAAGATACTTTGTGATGATATATTTGTGTTTCCACTTCGCATCCTTTATACATTACTTAATCGCAAAATTTTGTTTGGCCGGAAACTTTATTTTGTTTGGCCGGAAACTTTTGCATACAACTGTATATATACTAACACGTCTGACCAGCGTGGCATAGTAGGTTAATTTCCCTCCCATTACGGAGGAGGCCTGAGCCCTACAGTGGGACATACATATATGGGTTGTGATGATGATGATGATTTACAAAAACTATTATAATAACTATAAAATATTAGATATTAAACAGGCGCATGAATATTCTAGTAAAGAAATATTAATATTTTTTTTCCTCTTTGTATTGCCTTACTTTCCTAACTCCTTTCCTCCCTCCAAGAAAAATGATTCATCATTGAAAGGTAATTTTAAAATATTGTGAATCATAATCATCCTCCTGCTCTTAATCTAATTACTTGGGGTCGACACAATATATACGTCAACTGACGTCAACTCTTCTTGGGAATCTAATTGTTAACCAAATGACATCAGGTGGAGTTGGTGCAGGTCAATGTAAAACTCTTAATCATCTTTTATGACACCCATGAGCAATTACAATGCGAAAGTGTAGTACCGGGGGAGACCGAGACTAACTAACCTAGACCAGATTGGTCACCTATTAAAGGAAGGTGGAGTCATGAGTCTCCGAAACTGGCGAGCGTGTATGAAGGGAATTATGAATGTTGAGGAAACGAGTGAAGTATGCAAGGATAGAGTTCTTTGGCACTCTGTTCTATCTGCCTACCCTGCAAGGGATATGGCGTGATGGAATGTATGTATGAGCAATTAAATGTTGGCAATATTCATAGCTACCACCACTCTATTTTTAAATCGGGGTGGTATAATATTTATTTCAGTTGACTCATACGACATTCACAGAAAAGAAAAGATGAGATCACTACATGCAAATATGTTTATAATTTTATTTTAAGACAACATTCCGCACTAAGGAAATAATCTATGAAGCCTACAAAACATTGTCCTACATGGGAGCCGAAGCCCGATATTTGGCACGAAGGCCGGTATCCTAAACACACCACACCACGCCAAAGGCGCATAATTAGATATCTAAATTAATTTCTTCAAATACCCATTTAGGCCTCAAATAATTGTATCATTGGTTTTTATTCAAACAAAAAAATGTACACTGGCAATCATTAATTCTATAACCAATCCAAAATATTAATGATTTTAACGATAGCAAAATAACTCATTACAATTTATAAAGCAACTACGTCGCCAACAAGGAAAGCGATCGTTGAATATGTTGCTGATCTCCACGTTTCAAGGTGAAGGTAATTTATTTTAGACTCGAAATGAACCGCTTGCTGGATATACTGGAGGGATTCGAAGTATATTTTATATTCGCTTATAGATATATAAAAACTGTCATTCTTGTTTAAAGATAAATTAACAGTAGTTAATGCCCGTCTTCATCAATGACCGCTAAATTTTAAGTAATATCTAACAATAAGACAATATTAGTGACAGATAACATGAACGGGGGTTTTTTTTTTGATGTTACGTAATTTCAATAAAATAAAAAAAAATTAGCGCGATGTGACCTTCGCAAATTCTACTTCTAACGTTGTTTTTTTTTTTTCTTAATATATTTTACTATATTTCATTATAAGTGATAACATATTTATTAGAATTTAAAAAAATGATATTAACGCGTATAAGAATATATTAAAGATTTGCCTTGTTTCGTTGTGTATTGATCAATCTCGAGAAGTCAACATTGTAATTTTCTGCAAATGTTCGAATAGTTACTAAAGATCATAGACTTAGTGAGATTTATAGTCTCATTAAGTTTATTAATAAATTCATTAAGTTTTTAAGTTTGTTTAATCCTTCTCTGTTAAAGAAATTGAGCGACTATAGTTAGCTGGTCTGGCGGATTGGTATAGGGTCTTATTAAGAGTTTTTCTTTTCTTAGTAACAACTCTCTAGTGTAATAAACAAACAAAATGTTTGAAATCTTCACAAACATTCACATTTATAATATTACTAGGTTTATTTAAAAATCAGTCATCATCATTCTCTCATCCCAATTACTTGTGGTCGATACAATATCTACTCTTCTTTCATGGTACATATTGTAAAAGTTATTAACAATAGTTTTATGATCGACCGCCTGCTAGACGTCAACCATCCTTGGGAATGTAATTATTGACCAATCGACATCAGATAGAGTTGGCCCAGGTCGTTATCAGGCTCTTAGTCGTCTTCTACGACATCCACAAGCAAAGTAAGGCAAATCCACGAGCAAAATTAAAAATCAAATACAAACGCGATAGAATCCATAAAAGTAGTTTTAAGTATTTTAAATGTGTAACACTCGCCTAAACATCAGAAATCATTAAGCAAAGTAATGGTTGGTAGTATTCGTAACCACTACCACACAGCTAACATCAGTAAACATAAAAAACAAATACATTCAGTCTTTATATGTATAATTCTAAACGAACTTAATTGCAATTATTTCATTACAGTTTCGGAGGTTATCTCATTGGTAAGCGCTAAATAAATTGATTATAAGTGATATAAAATAACGTATCGTTTTAACTTTTTAATACTGAGTTTAAATAATTAATTGTTACGACCTCGACGCAATGCTAGGCAATAAACTATATACTACAATTGGGCCATGTGGTGTATACCTACAGTGTGGAAGGGGACCGCTCCCGAAAACAAAGACAGGTAACCCTACTAGTCCTACTTGTAATGATAAACTAGAAAAAAATTGATTCGGATAAAAAAAAAATTTTTTTTTTCACCACGTGAGATCGTTGAACTCTTGAACATATGATCATGAGTTTTGAATAGATTGCGTCTTTTCTTATCTGAGTAAAGTTACGTAGTTTTTATGGAATTATCGTTACATGGCACTGTACTAATACGACGGAATGTAAAAAAAACTTAAAATTCGTTGTAAAAAAAATATTTTTCATCCGAATCGATTTTTTTCTAGCCTATCATTACAAGTAGGACTAGTAGGGACACCTGTCTTTGTTTTCGGGAGCGGTCCACTTCCACCCTGTATATGTTCTAAGATTTAAAAACATATATATTGTGCATGACGATTCATGAATCATTCATGCCATCCATCAGCCCGTAGAAGTCCAGTGTTGGACATAGCCTTCACACGAGAATGCCATTCAAAATTGTCTTGTGCCACATGAATCCAACGATTCTCTGTGACCTTTATAATATCCTCAGTCCATATAGTGAGGGGTCGTCCTACGATGTCCGATTCGTCGTCGCCACTCGAGAACTCCAATCGAATCATTCATTATTCTAACCTTATTCCACGCTAGGTGTTGTCGGCACACCGGGGAATTGTCCGGTCACCCGACGTGAGGCCACCACGTGAGGACGACGCCTCGACGGCGAAAGCTGTCGGGGCGTCGACAGGAGAGGAGCCCGAGAGGGCATACCGCCGAGCGGGCCACCGAAGACAAAGATCGGGTACCCGTGGCCCGCTCGCATGGCGAAGAAGAGGTGCTTGCAGGGTGGGTCAATGGGGTTGCGCGCCGCCTCTTCCGTCACCCCGGACCGATTTGGCGGGGTGCGACGTCCATAGCCCACCGCAAAAAAAAAAAAAAAAGAAGTTGTTGTCGGCACTATATCCTTACCTTCCATAGACTCCTGTTAGCCATATATGAATATGTACTCACTTTTCCAAACCTATATCGTCATTTACACAGTACATATCTTTTGACGTGCCGAGGAATCTTATATTCAATGATTTTCGTATTTATAGTACAAAATGCCCTTCGTCACTCACTAACGCATAAACTCATGCTCCTCATCCTCCCTATCACTAAAATTGCCAACATTTATTGCATGAAATAGAGTATATCTGATTTCGAAGGAGGCAAATAAAGAGTATTAACTTATAAAACAAGAGAATATTACATTTATTTTTCCTATATTTTTTTTAAAAAGGATTTTTTGGTATTGAGTATGCAGAAACGAGCATGAAAGAAAAAGTCGAAATGCGATCTCTACGGAAAATCTGTGGAGTCAGGCTGACCGATCGCATTCGTAACGACGACGTAAGAGAGTGAGTAGGTATGAGAGTATTGGTGTAAAGATGAGAAAGGAAATGCTCCGATGGTTTGGACATGTGGAAGAATACCGAACGAACATCTGGTTAAGAATATATACAATGCGCAAGTGGAAGGATGTAGGTACCGGGGAAGACCGAGACTAACCTACCTAGACCAGATTGGTCACGTACTGAAGGAAGGTGGAGTCAAGAGTCTCCGAAACCGGCGAGCGTGTATGAAGAGAATTATGAATGTTGAGGAAGCGAGTGAAGTATGCAAGGATAGAGTTCTCTGGCACTCTGTTCTCTCTGCCTACCCTGCAAGGGATATGGCGTGATGATATGTATGTATGTGTATTAAATGCTAAATTTCAGTAATTTATATAAACTATAATACTCTATTTTTGGGATACGGTTGAAAACACTACCCATCACTAATGCCACTTTCACACTTCCCCTAACATCATCATTATCCTACTCTTATCCCAATTATTTGGGGTCGATACAATATGTACTCTTCTTTCATAGTACATATTGTAAAAGTTATTGGTAATAGTTTTATGACCGGCCGCCTGTCAGACGTTAACCCTCCTTGGGAATGTAATTGTTGACCAAACGGCATCAGATGGAGTTGGCCTAGGTCGTTATAACTGAAGACTGCCCCTAATATATGACACTATATTAGGGAATATCCTTATTAAATAAACCGCGAAAAAAGAATTTATTTCTTAATGCTAAGTAGTGTTAAAAAGTACGTGAGGGCGACGCCCCGGCAACGCTGTTGTATGTTGCCAGGGCATCGATGGAGATGATACCCGAAAGTGTAAACCGCCGGGCTGGCCACAAATGTTAAGAAATCGGTGCCAGTGGTCGGCCCAAAGGTCGGCTATAGAGTCGTACGCCACCCTAGACGGAATGGGCGGTGTATACCCAGACCATAGCCAAAAAAAGGATGTAGGATGTTAAAAAGACCTTTCATGTCATATAAAAGTGCTTTACAACGTTTTCGTTTTCCATCAAAATTCCCACAAGATACCATTAACAGTGTGGCCATTCCACTGTTAATGGCGACAATTTGACTTAGACAATGACTAACTTGAAAGACTAAAAACGTAAAAATATTTATAACTTGACACTGGCACCAATAGCTCGTATATGTAGCTGATTGCCAATATACATATAAGAAGAAGAAGAAGACCTTTCATGTTCATGTTTAATTCTTTAAGTCATTATTTTAGGAAAACAGATGATGAAGTCCATCGATACGTCCAACTGTACAACCATTCATCCGCTAGCTCATCCACCCTTAATCTATCAGAATTGTCTTCCGTGTGGATTTAACCCTACTCGGCATTGGAGTTCACTACGCAGACCACTATCACCACTATCAGTCATCCGTACAGTTAGTACACTCGGTAATGTGGTAAGATACTGCGGCTAGTAAGGGAAGTTTTGATAAACTAGAGATAACTTATCATTGGAAATGTGGTCGTTCGGTCGATCCTGTACCATCAAAATAAGTACGTACTGTGTATAATTGTATATAAAGGGTGGACGTGGACCGCTCCCGAAAACAAAGACAGGTAACCCTACTAGTCCTACTTGTAATGATAGGCTAGAAAAAATCGATACGGATAAAAAAAAAAATTTTTTACAACAATTTTTGGAAGTTTTCCACACGCCATCGTATTAGGACAGTGTCTTGTAACGATAATTTAAAAAAAAATACGTAACTTTACTTAGATGAGAAAATACGCAACGTATTCTAAACTCAGATCAGCTGTTCCAGAGGTAATTCCTACACGCGCGCGGTAGGGGGCCGTCCATTAATCACGTGAGATTTGAAAGGGGGGAAGGGGTTTGACAAAAATCACGAAACATCACAAGGGGAAAGGGGGGGTGTAGTAAGATATCACGTGTATTTATTTTTCGTCAAACGCTGCGATTTCTAAACTGAAAAAAGGCGTGTAGTGTGACTGACTTACCGTTGCCAAGCAACGAACGAAGTCGTTTAAAGTAGGTGATCTGTATAAAGACCTTTTTGCGAAGTATAAAAAGCAAAAAGTCGAGAATATAATAAGCTGTGGACTTCTTCTTTGTAGGTACTAAAACTCACGTGATATTTTTCATTGTCTTAAACCTCACCACGTATCACCAACGGGGAGGGTGGGTTAAAAAATGCAAAAAAAAAGATCACGTGATTAATGGACGTCCTCTAAGTGACCCCGCGCGTGTAGGATCGGCCGAACAGATATTTTGATTATTGAATACATTGCGCTTTTTCTCATTTGAGTAAAGTTACGTATTTTTTGAGAAATTATCATTACACGGCACTGTCTTAATATGATAAAATGTAGAAAAACGGAAAAAATGCTATAAAAATATTTTTTTCATCCGAATCTATTTTTTTTTAGCCTATCATTACAAGTAGGTCTAGTAGAGTCACCTGTGTTTTCGGGAGCGGTCCACTTCCACTCTGTATATGTATACGTGGTATATGTACGTACTATATATACGTGGTATGTACCCAAATATAGGTATGTACTATGTAAATAATACACAGATGGCTACACTTCCTACATAAATTATGTATGATTATAATTTTGTGTATATCACGCCTCGTTCTAAGGCAATCTTCGTCGTTGTGTCGCAGACTGAGCAGTAAATAGGGCGGAGTCTAAGCACATGGCGTTGAAATTTTAGTATTTTACTCGATAATCAAACTAAAAACGGAGCAACAATAGAAATTCGCACCTTTTTTTTTTCTTTCGGTGGACTATGGATGTGGTTGTGCCCCGCCAAATCGGTCCGGGGCGAAGGAAGAGTCGGCGCGCGACCCCATAGACCCACCCTGTAAGCACCTCTTTTCGCCGTGCGAGCGGAAATTCGCACCTAACGTATAAAATATTATTTCATCATCATCATTTCAGCCCATCGCCGTCTACTGCTGGACGTAGGCCTCCCTCATGGTACGCCACAGAGTGCGGTCCTGTGCCGTCTGCATCCATCGACGCCCAGCAGCTTTCACCAGATCGTCTGTCCACCTAGTGGGGGGGCGTCCTACATTGCTTCGTCCGGTACGTGGTCGCCACTCTAGAATCCTTTTTACCCAGCGGTCATCGGTTCTTCGAGCGATGTGACCTGCCCATTGCCACTTCAGCGTGCTAATTCTTCGTGCTATGTTGGTTACACCCGTTCTTCTGCGGATTTCCGTATTACGGATTCTATCACGCAGAGAAATCCCGAGCATAACTCGCTCCATAGCACGCTGAGCGACTTTGAGCTTAGTTATGAGGCCTACATTTAGGGACCACGTTTCCGTGCCGTAAGTCATCACTGGCAACACACACTGGTCGTAGACCTGTGTTTTCAGACACTGAGGTATGTTGGACGAGAAGATCCTCCTAAGTTTCCCGAACGCTGCCCAGCCGAGTTGGATTCGTCGGCTGACCTCTTTCTCGAAATTGGATCTACCTAACTGAACTGTTTGTCCAAGGTAAACATAATGATCGACAATTTCGAGAATCGCATTGCCAACTAGGACCGGTACAAGAATGACATGGGTATTTGACATGACTTTAGTCTTGTCCATGTTCATTCGTAACCCCACCAGTTGGAATACTCTGCTGAAATCGTTGAACATAGTGCCAAGGTCCTCCATGGATCTTGCCATAACGACGATATCGTCTGCAAATCGAAGGTGAGTGATGTATTCGCCGTTAATGTTAATACCGAGTCCGGTCCAGTCTAAGAACCTGAAGACATCTTCCAGTGCAGTGGTGAACAGTTTCGGAGAGATGACATCTCCCTGTCTCACGCCTTTCTGCAACTGGATCGGTTTCGTACTCTTATCCCGGATACGGACTGACATTGTGGCGTTCCTGTACAAACACTTCAGCACTTCGATATAACGATGATCGATTTGGCACCGCTGGAGGGACTGCAGCACCGCCCAAGTTTCGACTGAATCAAAGGCTTTCTCATAGTCCACAAACGCTATACACAGAGGTCGATTGTACTCCTCGGTCTTTAAAATAGTACTCTCGTTCTTTCAGACACAGAATAATACAGACTGAGAATAATAATTTGGGACTCGTTTTGCATCGGAGTCGAAATCATGGCGCTCTGCATAGGAGGTTGGTGACTTTGACCAGAAAACCATTCGCGACATTAAATTGCATCAGACCAATACATATATGTATTTGCAACTCAAATCTGAAATTTCTATATAATAATTAATAATTACATAACTATCCGTGTGGTGACGGAGTAAGAATACAATTCACCACCCCCTATCTTACCCGTGGGTGATCGTACGAGGCGACTAAAGGATATAAAACGCACATAACATCTATGCAACAGAAAGAAAACTCGAAACAAAACCCTATACCAACACGTCTGACCAGCGTGGTATAGCAGGTTAATATCCCTCCCATTACGGAGGAGGCCCGAGCCCAACAGTGGGACATATAAGGTCTGTGATGATGATGATGGTGATAACTTACATAATTAAGTATGTACTTTCGAACAAAACAGCAAATCGTCTAGCGAGCTACGTCGAAGCGAAAGTCATTCGGTTCGAAAGTGTGCCTTACCTTACATTGTATAGGTCAACATCATCCTCTCAGCTCATATATGTCCCATTGCTGGACTCTAGTCTCCTTGACAATACGAAGGAAATTGACCCCTTATACCACGCTGCCGCTGGTCAGACGATTTAGTATAGCATTTTGTTTCGAGTTTACCTTCTCTTGCACAGTTGTTATAGGCATATCATATCCCTTAGTGGTTTTTTACGACTCTCAGGGACATTAGTAGGGGCTGGTGAATCATATTTTTTTTTAATCTAATTCGTCATAACGGAAAGGTATAAGTGCCCTCATTATAATTTAGGTGTCAGATGCTTTGGCCGCCGTAATTTAATATACATATAACAGTTACTTGAGTAGATAGATATTTATACATACTTTGGTTTTGTTATACGAGTAGATAGGTATAAAATAATTCCAACTGTTCAAACAAACATGCCTTTGTATAACTCTAATGACTCAACAATTCAGTACATCAACTAACTACGTAGATACCTATATATTAGCTATATATTTTGTTATCTCTAGTGTCAACCAGTTATTTGAAACTTTGCAATTCTTTTGTTAGTAGCTAGGCACTAATCCTTACTCATATTATAAATGCGAAAGTAACTCTGTCTGTATGCCGCTCTTTTACGCCAAAACTACTAAACCGAACTAAATGAAATTTGGTACACAGATAGTCTAGAGCCTGATAAAGGACATAGGCTACTTTTTAATGCAAAAAAGGGTTGTAAAGGGGGATGAAAAGTTGTAAGGAAGTATCGTCATTTTTAAAGCCAGAAGCTTGAAACTTATTTTAGGCCATTGATTAGATGTAAATAAATATGACATTAAAAGGTAAAAAATAATCTCTTAAGGGGTAAAATAAAAATAGGCGATGAAAAACTTTAGGAAAGTAACCTTTTATGCGGGCGAAGCCGCGGGCAGAATCTAGTTAGATATAAATACGTATTTTATTTTATTAGGTTTTATACGAGACGAGAAGTATTTGTATAGCCTTGATAATGTGATTATATTGTGAACAATAGCACACCAAACCAGCACCACTAAACAGAAGTATTGAATTGAATATGATTGAAGAGTCTTATCCCTTTCTTTGGCAGGTTATGGTCCGGACTTACGCCACCCGTTCCGTCCGGAGCGACGAAATGGCGGCGCGTGGCCCCATCCCACCGCTTTCCATCTCCAGCATTGGGCCGGCTACTGGTACCGAATAGTTGACGTCCGTGGCTAGCCCGGTGGGTTTCCATTTCGAGTACCGTCCCCCAGCGACGCCCCGGCTTGCTGCCGAAGAGTCGCCCTCACATGGTCAGCCTCTCTGCAGGTGCTGGAATATTCTCCGGTCCAGTCAGCCTCGACCTCGGTTAGGGTGGCATCGGGCACAGATACTCGCGCCTCCGCCACCCGCGGAGCATATCGCCGCAGAGGATTTCTTCTCGGACCCGTCCCGCCGTCTCCATCAACGAGATGACTGTTTAGCAGAAGGCGGCGTGCGCACCTGACGCTCTCGAGCATCGCCTCAACGATGGTCGGAGAGTTTAGGGTGCTGCTCTGCCCAGGTTGTACAGATCACGAGCGTGTGCTGCGCCGTCTCCTTGTCGCAATCGCAATGATGGCACGGGAGAGTGTTCCGGCCAATAGGTACGTTGCTTCCTTCGCCACCATGCAGTATCTGCGTATGGCCCTCTTTGGTCACCATGGACCTCTTTGGTCGCCACATTAGAGCCCTAAGTCGGATCTATGAGACTCCCCACGATATGAGAGTTGGCACAACGTCCCCTACGCGATTCTTATTCTCCAAATAATCTGCCATCAACCGCCTCAGATGTACGAGCACCCTGTGATACCGGAGCGCCTTCCTGATGCAGAAGAGTTTTATCCCTAGTTAACAGTTACGTCTCAAATTCTAACTTAATTTCTTTATTATGAAATAAATCAATTTTTACGGATATCGTTGTATTTGTGGGTATATTTGTTAGGTATTTGGTTAAATAAAAAAAAAAAAATCATGCGATTAACTACTGAATTAACACTTGATCAACATTTTCTTGAAATGATTTTTGAAGTGAAAATTTTCATAGTGGTAGGATCACGCTGCTGACAATTTTCTGTCTACAGACACGAGCCGGTCCGTCCGGGGTAGTACTACACTCTTGCAGAAGATCGACGTCTGGGCAGTGGCAATGTGCTGTTGCGCTTCGTTCGGTGAGCGAGAGAGCCGTACGCCCAACTGGGGGTTTCTCGGGGTTTATAATGGTAAACAGCAGCCTCACTATACTCCTAGTTTAGCAAAGGTCCATGGGCGGTAGTAACACTTATCATCAGATGTGCTGCTAAAAAAAATTGCAATAAAAACAAGAGTGAAACTGAGAATAACTTGGTGAATAAGAGAGAGAATCTAGGAATAACCTTTGTGCTATATATGACGTCCGTTTGTTGTAGTATGACGTGTTTGTCACTTCCCTTCGGTGTAATTATAAACGGCTACTTCCTACTGTACCTACAAACGCAATGATATCAATAAAAACAGTTTTATTTCATATGTAGGTATTATAAATTCACTTAAACATTAGAAATATTCTAAATTACTTTAAATATGTACAAACCATTTTGGTTTTTTTTTTTGTGGACTATGGATGCGTCTCGCCCCGCCAAATCGGTCCGGGGTGACGGAAAGCCGGCGCGTGACCCCATAGACCCACCGTAAAACTCCTCTCTCTTCGCCGTGCGAGCGGACCACCGGTACCCGATTTTTGTCTTCGGTGGCCAAATATATACAAACCTAGGAATGTTACCTATTATTAAAGCAAATTTTATATAAGAGTATTTTTCAATCTTTTTCTTTTTTTTATTGCTTATGGTGACAAACGAGCAAGCAGCAGACCTGATGGGAAGTGTCACTGCCGTCCATGGACCTTTGCTATACCATGGTATAGCTAGGCCGCTGCCTACGATTACAATCACCAAACCCACTCAGATGAGCTTCCGACTCTCTCGCTCACCGAACTTAGCGCAATAGCACATTGCCATTACTCATACGTTGATCTTCTGCGAGAGTGAGGTACTACCGTACTACCTCGAACGGACCGGCCCGTGGCTGCAGAGAACTGTCAACAGCGTGGTCCTACCACTTATTTTTTCAATTAACAAAAGAATATCTTTTGTTAATTGAAAAATTGTTGTCACTATAAATATATAATATTTTACAGATGACATAATAATTGCATAGATAGGTTAATATTTCTTGTAGCGTGTGAGACCGGACAGGATCATCACCCGCACAGAGCGCGACCGCCTGAGGGCGATACGACAATGATAAGCACTCGGAAAAATAATCCGGCAAATAAGCCAACACAGTAACGAAGCGGTATCAGTGATCCTCTCAATTGGCAGTGAAAGTGATTTCAAAACGACCGATTGAGTAATCACGGGGTGAAAGCATAACATACAAACGTACATTCACATTTATACCATTATTTAGATTCAGGATACCTAGGTTAATCGTCACGACGCTATAATGTGAATAAACGTAACTAGTCGTTATGAAACTTTCACCGACCTTTGAGTCGTTCCTATCTTACGGCCCATTCTAGTGAATTACTGTGACGTCTTAGTCATGTGACGCAACGAAAACAAATGTTGAGCGCGTTGTCTGTAACTTGTTTCTCGGCCATGTTGACTCATTGATTGACGACGAAGCGGAGCATAATTCCACGAAACATGTAATGAAGTCTTAGAATGATATGAAATTTGGATAAGGAAATTCTAAACACAGAAAACAATTCACCATTCACGTACATTTTTAAAACATACAGAGTATTTGAAATAAAACGACTTCTACGGATTCTCTTGACGTTTCGGTAAAACTACAGCGTTCAAGGTCACGGGAAGACGCTGTTAAGTGTTCGAATCGACGGAAAATTATAAATCAAATACAAACGCTACAGAATCCGTAAAAATAATTTTATTTCAAATGCATAATACTCGCTTAAACATCAGAAATCATAAAATACATATTACTTAAATTACTGACATTTTAGCATTTAATATGCTTAATTATTTATAAAAACCCGATAACCCGTAGTTCGGTCGGGTTTTTACATATTACTTATTTGCAAAAAGTATATACCTATATCATTCTAGTGTCCAAACATTTCCAAGCAGCAAATTCCAAAATAACGTCACCTTCTTCTTCATCAACCCATTTACTCTGCACTTATAGTCGTAAGCCTTCTCCATAATGGGAAAGCAATTGGCCTACAATACTATGCTGGCTAGAAAATATTTACATAAAGATATCACAAATATAAGTATTGTCAGTGAAACGAATATTTTATTACTACACCTATATAACACAGCGAATGATAAAACTTATTAGGCAGGTACTAATATATGAAACAATATTATTAATAGAAAAAGTCAATAACATCTTTGGTAAAAATCTCTGAAGAAGGTTGATTTTTTTTTATTACTTTTAGTGGCATACGAGCAAACAGCACATCATCATTAAGTTACTGCCGCTCATGGACCTTTGCAATACCAGCGGTACAGCTCGACCGCTGCCTAATAAACAAAACCCACCCAGTTTAGCCTTCCAGCTCTCTCACAGCTGAACAAAGCACAATAGCATATTGCCACTGCTCAGGCGTCGATTTCCCGCGAAAGTGTGGTACTTACCTCAATGAACTGGTCTGTGGTCCCTACCACCAGGGGCGGCTTTATCTATATATAGTGCAGAGGGTGCGGTGCACCCGGGCGTCGGGTGTTAGGGGGCGCTGAAAGCCGCTTGGGAAACATAGAGCCTCCACTGTAACGCACACCGAACGCAGCGAGTGCCTAACTATCTATAAACGTAGTGGGTGCGTTATTTGACAGGTTTAGGTAGGTTGCTTTGTCGCCATGTTCACTGTAAGTTCATAATCCCATTGCGTTTACCTGGTTTCGTGTCAAAACAACGAGACTAAGCATATGACAATGCATTCCAGCGACGTTCGGAGTTTAGTCGAACGTGCTGTCACTATCAATCTATTCCATTTTGTTCACGCATTTTGATACAAGAGGGCGCTAGGTTATTGATTGCACCTAGGCGCTACATGTGCTAGAGCCGCCCCTACCTATCACTATAAGGTAGGCCTATATCAAGCTATCTGCATTGATATAGGTCTACTTAGGCATTGTTTTTCATATTTAATAGTAAAGTTATATGCCTAATACTGTCTAGACTACGTATAACTTCTGGGTACTCCATAGGGGATACGGTAAACAGTTTCAGGGCATGGCCCTCTTCCTGTGATTTTTTGCACAGCTGATTGATACCAGCCGATCCTGAGGTTGTAAACCGGTCTCTCTTGCTCGTCACAATTTCGTGCTGGTCAGGCCGAGCAACATAAGACCCTCGGAACCCCCGGGGAAGTCCAGCTCGGAACGACCAGCGACAGCGGAGGTGACATAGGCAAAAGGGATTCAGAGATCTGTGGATTCTAGTGGTTAGTTTTACATGGTCTGGTTGTGTAACCGGTCCCACCAGAGCGTAATACGCACGCCACATGAGTGGAGCGCGAGATGTGTGGATTCATAGTCAGTCTACGGTCGAGAGACAAAGTTAAGCACTATACTACTTTCATCCAGGGCATTTTCTAACCTTTTGTTGTAGATGTGGGGGAAGCTTGATTAGGTCGCAAAATATTATGGCCTAGGTTTTGCCCACATTCGCTGACATTTGCCATTGTGTGAGCCATTGTGGAAGAAGGTGCTTTCATGCTCGATATATACGAGTATGTCGTATAATCAGCGAACAAGGAGAGCTTGGCTTCTGGGATGGTAGGTATGTCGTCGGTAAAGTGGACTTATAAGACCGGCGATACGCAGCTGCCCTTGGGGACACCAGCAGATTCTTGGCAAATATAAACTATCATAATTTTCTGGAAAAAAATGGAATAGTGTACTTTTTTATCATGGCATATTTAGTTCCTGTCATAGTCTGTACTTTTATGCCTATCACAAATTTCGATGTTTCACAACCGCCAGAAGTCAATTGACTGCTTATTTTTTTTATTGCTTATAATGGCAAACAAGCAAACTGCACACCTGATGAAAAGTATTACAACTGCCCATGGACCTTTGCAATATCAGGCGGACAGCTAGGCTGCTGCCTGCTTAATGAAAACCCCATACCAACCCTGAAACTTGGGCTGCCGGCTCTCTCGTTCTCCGAACAAGGCGCAACGGCATATTGCCACTAATCAGACGTCAATTTCTGTAAGATTGTGGTACTATCCCGGACGGACGAATCGCGGCAATAGACAGAAATCTATCAACAGTGTGGCCTTACCATTATTAAAGTTTCTCTCTTTCCCTACCACTATTACTTCCAGCTCTTCATTAATATAGACGTTAAATTATGAAACAGGTCTCATTTATTTACAGTATTATCGTACCCATTATATACATCTATTTATAAATAGTTAGGTATAATATAAAAGAACCAGAAATAATTACGCCCACTTGTTTTTGTTTTCCATTCGAAGACGACATAACTTGTTTTGCTCACATGTATGGTCACGTTTAGCTTGACTAATTAACTTAAACATATACCGAATTGAAGAATGTAAATTTAAAGATTGAGACTTGTCTATTGCTCTCTCGACTTGTCTATTATCTATTGCTGGGTGAAATTTTATATTGGAGGGAGACCTCTCCAATATAAAATTTCACCAAATTCTATCGCGCTTCTATCTTGGTATAGTACATTACTGCAGCGGCCAGCAAAAGAGGCATTGATGGACGAACGTGTAAATGTAGGCCGAGGCGTAGCCGAGGCACACATATGTAAGACCATCAATTCCTAGTTGTGCCCAAGGCTTGTATAGTGCTTTTCTCAAATAATGTGCGGCGAATAAAACTAAGTAGTAAGTACTAAGTAGAACTACAGTTGACGAACAACGAACAACATTTTTCATGTGCTTCTGCTTTTCATGGGTTCATTTGCTTTTTTTTTCATTATCAAATAGGTTTCTTTTTCAAACCAGTTCGAAGTTTAAATAAAACTAATAAAACTTTGATAAGTTGCCTATTTAGTTACCACATTTTGCAGTAACAAATTTTTAAAATACGCGATAGATATGAATTTACATGTATATTTATTTGGCCGCTAAAACACGACAGATATGGATTTTCATACATTTTTTGGTCGGTTCTTACAGCAATTTCGATTTATCTCGAAGAAGATTGTCAAAATAATGCTCAAATTTCCAAGCATGTTTGAGAAAACAATATTTATTCAAATCAAGACGAGTAAAATAATATTTATTTTAGCATTATTAATAGGTTAACTAATGGGCATTATCACTAACGACTCCCAATTTTTGGGTATCATCAATATAAATGACACATAACATTAATTAATGAAATTGTTAATCAATATTAAATAAAATAAAAATGTTAGGCTTAAAGCGAAGAAATCAATTTTGTGTTATTCATTTTGCCTTAGGTGTTACTTAAACTTTAAGGATCGTTGAATGAAAAGGGATATAAGGGGCTATAAGATTCATCATCAACATCATCACAACTTACATACGTTCCACTACTGGGCTTAGGGTTGCCAACTTTTATTACAAAAAAATAAAGTAGGTATATTTAGATCTGAAAAAAATGTTATACAGTATTTTAGAAAAATGAACAGTATTTTATTTATTTAATGTTTTAAATATAGTTTTAGAGCTTCTCGCACATTTTATTAATTTTCTGCACTGACCGCCCTCTGAATAAATAAAAAAAATTGTGTGAGCGTCTAAGTCTAACACTTATAGTGTTAAGCATTTTGATGCTGAAAACAATATTTTGAATACATACTTTATTTTTGTCTAACAGTAAAAAGTATAATGTACTGAAAAACAGTATAATACTCTTTTTAACAGTATAGTTGGCAGCCCTAGCTGGGTTCGAGCCTCCTCCAAAATTGACTTCGTTGGTCTAGGGTTTTATTTTGAGTTTTCCTTTTGCAGAGACTTCATACCAGGTATGTATATTATATCCCTTAAACGACATTCACAGGCAAGAGAGGAGGTGGTGATGGTGATTATGCCTCCATCATCATGCAAAAGATATATGTTATAACATTATACAACAATAACGCGTGTTACCAGCGTTGTATAGGTGGTCAATTTGCCACCCAGTATGGAGGAAACTCAAATCCAGCACATTCCTCGATTTTAATTATACAATACGTGCTAATATTTCGAATTATTAGGTAGTAAAAATAACATAAAATCTTAGAATAATAACATTAGTTATTATTCTAAGCTATTTACTCTTTATTTTATTTTTGATTTACTTTTAATTAAATCCTACATTTGGGATGTCCAGCATTTCCTACATTTGGGTACTGCCAAACTTTTGTTACCAATTTCGATTGACACTAAACGACTTTTTATTTTATATTCTCACGCTTTATGTGGGTAATGGCTTACGGAGATCTCATTTTATAACCTTGGACTTCTATAACAGTCGTTTGATGATCGTACCAGATGAATGAGTTTAAAAAAATCATAGAAGATGGTACATAATCATACTTACGAGTACTGACGTCTTAATTCGACAAGGAACAGCCTATTTGGCTATTATGATACAGTATTTGTAGTTGCATTAGATTACATAAAATGCCATTAAAATTTTTGTAAAACGTTAAAATATTGAATATAAGACCGCCTATTGACTCTTTCATATTGCCGACAAAACTCTGAGATGTACATATATGGGTTAACAGACATATAGATAAATAATTTGATCTCCGGACTTTCCCGCGAATAGCCACCCGATGTCGCTGGTCGCCTTCCCCGGGATAATCGAGGATCAGACCGACCGCCATCAAGGTGCGAAGAGTGAAGGATGACCGTTCATCAAACCCCAGGACCCAATGCTTTCAAGCAGCGGAGTCGAAGCCTCAGACAGAGGCCAACAGCTCTGGAAGTGATCACTCGTGGAGTGCACAACACTCGTAGATAAATAATATTATAGAAAAAAGCGAAATAGTAATGCATAACTACCCCACCTAACTGTAAATTAGTTCCATTATCTGTGTGTACAATGCAACACAATATGTCAATAGACTTTCATTTACTGCAGGTGTCATTTGAAACCACAAAATGATGTCAACAGATGAAGTTCACGTTACCTAGCAGTGCACAAGCGGCATAGTTTTTTTTTTTTTTTTGTAGTGTCTTCTTCTTCTTCTTTTTATGTATTGGCAATCAGCTACTTATACGAGCCATTTTTGCCAGTGTCGAGTTATAATTATCTTCACGTTCTTAATCTCTTCAAGTTAGTCATTGTCTGTCAGTCAGTCGAATTGTCGCCATCAACACTGCTATGGTGACACTGTTAATGGTATGTTGTAGGAATTTTGATGGAAAACGAAAACGTTGTAAAGCACTTTTATATGATATTCACTACATCCCAGCTGTTCTGTCACATCATATTACATAAAACACCATAAAAATTATCTAATATAACACGTTAAAACACTAAGATATCGAATATAATACAAGAGCACAACATGACGTTTTAGATTCCCGCCAAAAGTCCCCCTTTTGTAGTGTCTTAGTTGTTAGCCTCAGATGGCTATGACAACTTTACCCGGACTGTGGGTGAGCGCTGAGGGCTCTCAACCCGTAAGCGGCATAGTGATGTAGCGACCTCTTATATACAAAGTATTATAGGCTCGATATCATGATTGTCCTGATTCGGGATCTTATTTATGTTCGTTAATTTTAGATTTGTAAATGTTCCCGCTACACAAGGACGTATACACGCGCGGGGTGCCTTAAGAAAAAAGTAGATACTTAATGAGCTACCTAAATTTTGAAAAGTATTTGCACTCCTATATAAATGCTTAACAAATGATATTGAATTGTTTCGTAGTTGGAGGAAATTTATAACAATTTATTTTATGGTATAAAATTCGCAAGCATTCACAAACTACAATGTTTGATAAGTACGTTAATTTAATTATCAGTATGATCATAGTAGGAAGTTAATGTTGAATTTTAGAATATAGAAGTCCTATATAGTTAGATACCCACCCATATTGTTTTACAGTTGCCAGAGATGCTATGAGATAATACCCAAAGCTTGGCCACGCCCCAACCGATTATTAGGGGTGATGAAAGAGCGACTAGAAGTCTTATAACAAAGTATTTAATTTCTACGCCTGGCTATTCAGTGACGACTTTGAGAACGTGCCTAACGAAGTAGGTTGTTGGGTACCTAATCTAATCTTTATCTTTCTAATAGATTTTATATAAATACACATCTGCATAGTATTATTAACCAAGTTGAATAACTCAAATAAAAATCTCTGAAATTAACTTTATATATTTTTTTTATTTACAATATCACAAGTACATTAGCAGCATAATTAAACTTTATTATCATGGTCAATAGGACATTAAAGAACAGATCTAAAATCATTTACAATTTATAAATAGTTGCCCACACACAAATATAAAACAAAATTATAATAATAAATAATTTTGGTAATTTTGTATATATGTATAATTTTATTACTGTATTGCAAGTAAAGCATAATAATATATATTATGCTTTCCTTGCTATTATATTCAAAAGATCAATCTCAATCAATCTTTTCTAATTCTAATATACCCAATTTGCTAATTAATGGAATGATTGGGATAATTAACTAATCAAATTATTTCTAATCAACCAGTAGTGGTTGATTAGAAATAACTTTTAAATATATAATTAAACATAACTTACAAAACATACTTTTAAATATACAATTGAAAAATATAAAAGCAATATTAAACTTGAGATGTAAATATATTTTTAACTATATAAAATATGTGTGTATATATATGGTATTTGGTAAATATTCTTGTATACAAATAGTGGCAACATGATTTCTCAAACATTAGATTTAAAAAATTGTTGATAATTTTAAAAAGTACATATTTAACTTAAGAAATAAACTTCTAACTTACTTGACAATCACTTATTATATTAAAAAATTACAATATAAAAGGTCAAAGTATTAAAGAATTATTTTGAAATGGAGGATAGATGGGCAAATTAGCTTTTTTTTGCAGGTTAATATTATAATTCATATCCCAGAACCTACATTGATGAACTGTGGCAATGGTCAATTTGACATCCTCCATTTTAAATCAATAATTAATTGCTGCCATTTATCACCTAATTTAATTAATAAGTCTTAAGAAAGAATAATGTGATGTACCATATTAATACTATCAAAACCAGTTTTAAACCCTTATACTAATAAGCTACAATATAAGCAAGAACAGCTGCTATTACAGTAAACATAATGGGCATATTACGTGCTGCAGAATTTCTACGTATTGATTTTTCAGCATAAGTCTGCAATACACCACAAGGTATAGCCTTCCTCATAGTCGATGTAGAAGTATTCCTGATTACAAAACACTGCATTCCCGGTGTTACATCTACGGGTTTGCCTTTTACATCTAAAGCATTTACTACCGTTGTATTAGTTGTTGTAGTTGTTATTACTGAAGATGATGCCAAACCGTTTGATACAGGTACTGATGCATTTTGTGTTAAATTCGGAGTTATAGCAGGTATGTTGACTCCCGTTACATTAACTGGTACTAGTGTACCATTAGGTAGCATATGATAAAGAATATTGCCTGGAGCTGGAGTTGTTGTTGTTGTTGTCTCGCTAGGTAGCATATTAGTATTATTTACTATCGTAGTATTAGTGACAGTTGTAACTGTCGTAATAGTGGAATTTTTTGCAGCACTCGCTGTATTAGTCTGCATATCTTGAAGAATAAAGCCACTAATAATTTGACAGTCTATTCTCGTTTCTTCGTAATCTCCATTCTCTTTTTTAATAGCGAATTTACAAACTTCACCTGGTTGTGGCCTATAGTTGTTATAGTTATTAGAGCCGTGATTTTGACTTGATTGGTGCGCAGCATAAGCAGCAACTCCAAGAGTTCCAAGATTCATTAATGCTAAGCCTGCCAATAATGTGCCGTACTTGCTTCCTGAGTCTTTGTATTGGTAAACGTAGGTCGGGGGTGTTCCACGGTACACAGGATAACTTACGGGTACACCACCTCGAGGAGTGTAAGATATTTGTGCAGGGGGAGAGTAATGATAGTTGTTGTAAACATTCGTTGTGTGCCCAGTAGGTCTGTTTGCATTATGTCCAGTACCGCCTCCAGATAATCCTCCATTGGATGATGGATAGCCATGTTGTTTATTTCCCGATGACGGATAAGTATGAGAGCCTCCGGACGATGGATAACCCGAACCACCACTTTTGCCCGGTGATGGATAGCTGTGGCTGCCTCCCGAAGACGGATAGCTATGACTGCCGCCGGATGAAGGGTAGCCGTGGCTGCCTCCAGATAATCCACCTGATGGATATCCATGACTACCACTGGAAGGATATCCGTGTCCTCCACCAGAAAGTGTGCCTGATCGATGACCTCCTCCAGATAGGCCACCCCTAGAACTAGGGTAACTGTGCCCACCACTTCTTCTACCCGATATAGGATCTAAAAATAATGTCAATAACAGTCCGAAAAACAGTAGGTATTTGAGTTTAAACATTTTGATTGTTTAAATTTTTAGACGTAATTTTTATTCGTACACAAACGCTCGCGTACGTAGCTTCGCTCACGTATTTAAACGGCACTCCTGCGCACTGAACTGAAGCTATCTGCGATTCTGCGCAAACCTCTACAGATACTTCTATGCGATCTGTTCCAATAGGCAAAGTAAACTATGTCTATACAGCCAAGTTTCATAGAATATTTTTAATTTTTTGTTTATGGAACAGTATTTCAGTTTCTTTATATTGTGTAATTTTTCAGTTAATATATATCAAAAGACAAGTTATTCAGTTTAATATACCTGTTGCTATTGAAAGATTTTTAATGAAAATAGTGCTTTACTATTATATCAAAATTTCTGTATATCACTTTCGCAGTTTCACTGCATTACATTAAAAAATGTCAAAAAAAATAATGTAACATCATAAAACAATACGTTAATCAAACATAAATATTAAACATAATTTTGAATCGTCACAAGTCATTTACAAGTTTCCGCTAAAACTCCTTGACACTTATACCATAATAATAATAATTAATCATTATATTACATGTCCATTGCTAATGCTATTTTATGAATCTCCTCAAGAGGCAGGATAACAATGATTCAGAAGGGCCGAGTACGTAATACAATATATTAATCTATGGGGCCGAGTGGTTCTTTAGCATGTGGCCGGCACATTGCTGATATTTTTATTCCATTTTCCCCTAATTGTATGAACATACTGTCTAATCCAGTATACATTCAGGTCGTAAGAGCCAGGATTTAGTCTGCGCTGACCCAATGTCCTACCTACCGCTTAACTTAGGCCTGTAGGGGGCCAGCATACTCTGGACCCAATCAGTAAACGCCACATTAACTATATAGCCGTTAAAAAGATGTATAACATTTTATAACCTTTGGAAGATTGAGCATTCCAATCGTAATTTATTGCAGACTACCGCGTCTACCGCTCATTGGCTTTATGAAACTTTGACATTGCATCACATGCAAATTACAGCATTTTCTTTGATGAGATACGACCTTATAACCAATTTAACAGGCCACCAGTACCATTCCCTTGATTTTAGTTCAGCAGTTTAAAAAGAATGGAACATCTGCTAGAAAAGCAAATGAATATAAAACTTAAGAACTAAGAACAAAATCATCGACGAGAAGATTGCATTGGAACTAGTTCGTGCATGAAGTACACAAGATTTCAGATCAGATTGTAAGATTCACTTTGAAACAGTGTGTATGCATTGTGAACACAAATCATCTATTTGTTAATTGGAGAGTTGTGGCGGGCATGTAAAAAGGTCATGTGTATATTGAATTATTCTAATAATTATGTTATTGTAATATATTAATAGAAAAGTGCTGAAGTGTAGTGAATCTGCTAATATTATAATTATTTACGTGTGTTTTACTAAAATGCCGAGAGAAATGATTAATTTGATTATCAACACCCAATTAATGGTAACGACTTAATTTAATGGCGGACTGTTATTATGAATAAAATACTCAATATGAAGAAGTAAACATTATTCTATAAAGAATGAAGAAAATGGTACAAGACATGCTTATATTCAGATCGGTAGGCTAACAATTTATTGGCCTGAAGGACTTTGTATTCATCATAAAAAAAAATATTATAAAAAATGGTTAATTGTCTATATCTAGGTTTACTTCTAGACTAAAAGTCTTGAAGAATTCTAGAAGTTCTAGAATTTGATCACACTATTCTAGACTAGACAAAAAGTGGATATGTAATCATTGACATAGGAAGGTAATAGATAATGATTCTAGAATGGAAATGGATATATATTATAGTCATAAGTTTAAATTTATGTTTTCTCAGTATCGGTTTTCATTCTGTATGGCGTCACAATGTCCTTATTTTTTTTTGCACGCCTCATAAGCGAAGCGTTGAGGTCTTGCTCTATTCTCGACATATGAAAATCAAGCACTTTTCAAACATAAAAATGATTGTAATTTTCTCACATTGCACTTATAGGATAATATTATAATACATACGTCAAGAAAAAACATTCGTTTAAACGTATTTGATATTTTTAAAAAGCAATTATTTTGTTTGAAGTAAGAAAATAGTTGATAAAAAAAAATATTCGAGGACGTCGGATAAAATATTTTTTGTATCTGGCAGGATCACGACCGTGGGGTACGACGCCAGAAACCTCCGCGTGGTGTACCCTGGGTGCGGGCGACAGTCCCCCAGATCCCTCTGTCGAATTGTCGCCCGTAGCGAATCTCTGGCGCGAGGGGGGGTTCCCCAGCGATGGGTTGAGCCCCAATTCGCTCCTGACCCTCTATTTGTAGAGGATACAGGAGGCGAAATTTCGGACGGGCCCGGTCACTCATTCATTTGAGGGCTGGGCAGGCTTATGCCACCGCCGACATATCGTAAACCTGATATCTTGCTTCAAGACAAGTTGTCGTGAGGCGTAGTATCAGGAACGAGGGTCTTGGCTTAACCGCCCGGACCGCGAGGAAGACAACCTCTATAAAGAGTTCGAATTAACATTTGAATTCGGAAATTACCCAGAATCCTAAGTTCTGGCGTGCGGCGAGAGGATGCATGGCAGATGGGCTGTTCTGTTCCTAGCACGCTCCAGCCAGGGTACCAGCCGACCCCCTGGTTGGTAAATGTAGGCTTGCCCGGGTACAGGGATCTCTGCCCGGGTCGACCGTTTATTTCTCCCATAATCGTGGGAACAAAATGGAATTGCCTACAAAAAATAATAAAGACGGGGAAGCTTCGGATTCCCAACCTACGGCCTTGCCAAGGCAAAATAAAACTGGCACAAACAACGCCTCGTCCTCGGGACTTGAGGCGTCTACCGAGGGCCCGGCACCGACCAAGGAGGCCCCCCCCCTCTTGAAGACGAAGAAGCGTCGACAGGCACGCTTCACATGGGGGAAAGCTGCGAAAGCGAACGCTCGCGAGAAGAAGCGGAATGCCGAAATCCGCGAGCGTTACGCGCGTGAGCTCGACAAGGACGGCGGCAGATCCACTGCAGAGCCGTCAACGGACGAGGGCGACAATTCTGTCGCAGAGCCGTCCAAAGACGAGGGCAGTGGATCTGCCGATGTGATGGACGAGGGCGGTAGTTCCGCAGAGCCGTCCAAGGAGGTAAGCGGGTCGGCTGAGGAAGACGCCGCCGCCAGGTCGTCGCCGCGCCCTGCGGTGGCGGCCCTGACCGCGGCCCTGACGGTAAGGGAGGAGGCCCTCCCCTCGAAGGTGCGGAAGCGCCCCCTAAATAGGGAGGGCAGCTCAGGCGCCGATTCCGAGGGGAGTGTGGTCATCATGCCTCCTCCTAAAGTGCCGGCCTCTCGCAGAGGGCGAGGGGCCGCGGCGTCGGGAAGGGCGACCCACTCCCCGGCCGGCGGAGTGCGCGGAGGCGCGGAAACTGGCAGGCAGGCTGACAACGAGGCGGCCGCCGCGAGGGTGCTGGGGGTGTTGTCCAGCATCCCTCCCACCGAAGTGGCGGCCGTTGGTGCCCGCGCGAGCGCCCCAGCCGCAAATATGGAGGCCCTGCAGGCCGAAAACGCCCGCCTTGGTGGCGAGGTGTCAGGCCTGCGGGCCCAGAACCGCCGGCTGGAGTCGGAGCTGGCCGCGGTGCGGAGGGCCAACCGCGTCCTCGCCAAGGACGTGACTGAGCTGAGGGCCCAAATGGCGCGGCTCGTACCGCCTGCGCCAACTGCGCCGCCGGCTAGTGCTAGCCGCCGAGGAGCTGTCGCCGTCGTCACCGCTCCGAAGCCGCCCCGAGGCGACGGCCGTCCAGCGGTTGCCGCCGCGCCGAAGACGCCTCTGACCGCGAAGCGTGCGCCGCCGACCAACGCCAGCACGCCAAATGTCGCCGTCGTGGAGCAGGCCCCGACAGAGGTCCAGCCGGTAACACCTATCCCACTGCCTGCGGTGGGGGGCGTGTCGGACGAGGCCTTGCGCGCCATTATAGACGCCATAGGGAATATGGTCAATGCGCGCTTGGCCGTTCTGGAGGCAAGGCTGCCTCCGGAACCACGAGTTCGGCCGCCTCTCGCCGCGGACAAGCGGCCGTATGCGGCACCAACTCCCGCCCCGCTACCCTGTCAGAGTGGCCGCGTGGGGGGGAGTTACGCCGCAGCCGCGGCTGGACCCAAGCCGAAGAGGCCCGCTCCAAAAAGGAAGACGGCACCGGCTCCTGCCGGAACGCAGTCGTCGCCCGCACCAACACCGCCGGCGACGACTAGAGCGGCCGCGACTACGCCCTCAGCGCCCGGCACGCCCGCTACGCCCGAACAGGGTTGGCAGGTGGCCGAGCGCGGCAGAAAGAGTCGCGGCCAGAGGAGGAGAGCGGCGGCCAAGCGCGCCGCTGAGGTCGTCGCCCCCCAGGCAGGAGCCGGAAGAGGTGGCACGAAGAAGAAGAGGCCGCGCAAGGGGCTCCGGCCGCCGAAGACAGCCGCAGTGGTGATCACTGTGCTGCCTGAGGCGGCAGAAAGGGGCCTCAGCTATGAGGCCGTTCTGAGGAAAGCCCGGCGGGAGCTCGACGTCTCCGACATAGGAGGCGTCGAAGCCAGGACCCGCAAGGCCCGGACAGGGGCTCGGATCTTAGAGTTCCCTGGGGCCGAGGGCACCAGGACGGCCGATAGCGTGGCGTCGAAGCTGCGAGGTCTGTTCGCCGAGGAGGGTAGCGTCAAAATCGCCAGACCCGTAAAGTGCGCCGAAATGCGCATCGCGGGTTTGGACGACTCCGTGACGGTGGAAGACATCCGGGAGGCCATTGCCTCGAAAACCGGGTGTCCCATGGACACCGTCCGGGTTGGCGCCATCCGGCCCGGTCCGGGCGGCGTAGGTGCTGCCTGGGTGCAGTGCCCAGTGGAGTCGGTCAGGCAACTGGCCGACTCAGGCAGGCTCCTCGTGGGCTGGAGCTCAGCGCGAGTCACCGTGCTGGAGCACCGGCCTGCGAGGTGTTTCAAGTGCATGGCGGTCGGGCACACCCGGCCAACATGCACTAATTGCTTTGACTGCGGCGGACTCTGTTTCCGCTGCGGTCAGACTGGGCATATGGCGGCATCTTGCGCCGCCCCGCCCCACTGCCCCGCGTGTGCGGCGGGCAATAAGCCCGCCAAGCACCGCATGGGCTCTGGGGCGTGCAGACCTCCGGCTTCGGCTCCAAAGGGGCGGAGCGGCCCTTCGACTCCGGCCGCTCCCGCTCCTAGCGCGGCCCGATCGCCCGCCGCAAGCCAGGAGGTGATGATGGACACGGCCCATTAATGGCTGCCCAGTCCACTCACCTCCTGCAGGCCAACACCAACCACTCCGCCGGTGCGCAGGATCTCCTCCTGCAATCCATGGCGGAGTGGTCGATCGGTGCAGCCGTAGTCGCGGAACCGTACGTCGTGCCTGATCGCCCCAATTGGGTGGTCAGCCGGAACGGAACCGCGGCAATCGTCACCTCCACGCAGCGGCACTTCCCGTCCTTATCCCTCTTGGATAGGGGCGAGGAATTTGTCGCGGCGGATTGGGGAGGGGTCACGCTTTACAGTGTATACCTCTCCCCTAATAGGAGGATGGACGATTTCGGGGCCTCCCTCACCACCTTGGAGGCTTCGATACGGCGACTGGCACCGGGCCTCGTCCTGGTCCTGGGGGACTTCAACGCCAAATCCACGGCGTGGGGGTCCCCGATGACGGACGATCGCGGGCGGGCGATCGTGGAGTGGGCGGCGTCACTGGGCCTCTGTGTCCTAAACAGAGGCTCAGTGAACACGTGTGTGCGACAGCAGGGTGGGTCGATAGTGGACTTGTCGTTCGCTAGCCCCGCTGTCGCACCACGAGTGAGGAACTGGCGTGTCCTGGAGGAGGCGGAGACCCTGTCGGATCACCGATACATCCGAATGGAGGTCTCCCCTCTCCGGGACCTCAGCAGGGGTCACAGGGCGGACCGGGCTCCCGCATTTCCGCGGTGGGCTGTGGGGCGTCTAGATAGGGACCTACTGGCGGAGGCGGCCATCGTGAACACGTGGCTGTCCTCACCACCCCCAGCGGTCGGAGTGGACGCTGAGGCTGTCCGCATCCGCAGTGCATTAACGCAGGTCTGCGATGCGGCCATGCCCAGGGTGCGGCGTCTACCTCCGAGGCAGGGGGTCTACTGGTGGTCCCCAAGACTGGCGGACCTTCGTGCGGCGTGCATTAGTGCCCGAAGGTCCTACACCCGCAGTCGGCGGCGTCGCCGCGATGTTGAGCGGGAGGGCCAGCTGTACGAGGCGTACCGCAGTGCGCGTACTGCCTTTCGGCTGGCCATCCGGTCCGCCAAGGACGCAAGTTGGCAGGAGATGCTGGACGGTCTCGACCGTGACCCCTGGGGTCGCCCGTATCGCGCGTCGCTGAATAAGCTTCGCGCGCAGGGCCCCCCCCTCACCGAGACCCTCCAGCCCGACCTCCTTCGTAGAGTGGTCGAGGAGCTGTTCCCGCGGCAGCCGGAGCTCACGCCCCCGGTCATGGCTTCGCCAGATCACGACCGGGAGGCCGTCGAGAGTGTTCCGCCCGTGACGGAGTCGGAAGTGGGGGCAGCCGTGGCGAAGATTCGTTCCGCCACCACGGCCCCCGGCCCGGACGGAATCCCAGTCCGGGTGTTGACGTTGCTCCTCGAGCATCTCGAACCTCGCCTCAGGCGACTGTTCAACGCCTGTCTGACGTCTGGACAGTTTCCTGAGTGCTGGAAGGAAGGGAGGTTGGTTCTCCTGCCAAAGCCGGGACGGCCCCCGGATTCGCCGTCGGCCTACAGGCCCATTGTGCTTCTGGACGATGTGGGTAAGCTGCTGGAGCGTGTCCTCGCTGCCCGCATCGTCCAGCACCTGGAGGAGGTGGGGCCCGATCTGTCGGACGCTCAATTTGGGTTTCGGAGGGGGCGTTCGACCATCGGGGCCCTGCTACGCCTGAGGCAGACGGCCGCGGAGGCTGTCGCCAGCAAAGGAGTGTTGTTGGCGGTGTCGTTGGACATCGCCAACGCCTTCAATAGTCTGCCATTCAGCTGCATCAGGGAGGCGCTCCGGTTCCATGGAGTGCCCCTGTACCTCAGGCGGCTAGTGGCAGACTATTTGGAGGGGCGCAGTGTTCTCTACGCGAGCCCCGCAGGGGACATTGTGCGGACGCCCATGTCGTGCGGTGTTCCACAGGGGTCGGTTCTGGGGCCGACTCTGTGGGACATCGGGTACGACTGGGCGTTGAGAGGGAGTCTCCCCCCCGGGCTGAGCGTTATTTGCTATGCTGACGACACGCTCGTCACAGCCCGGGGCAGGACATTCGAAGAGGCGGCGAGCCTGGCCACTCTCGGCACCGAGGAGATGGTCAGGCGAATCGAGGCGCTGGGGCTCAGGGTGGCCCTAAATAAGACGGAGGCCCTACTATTCCATGGGCCCCGTGTGAGGCTGCCCATCGGCGCCTCGTTAGTCGTCAACTCCATCCACATCAGTATCCAGGCCCATATGAGGTACTTGGGTCTGGTGCTCGACGGGCGATGGTGGTTCCGGGAGCATTTTCGCCAAATTGCTCCCCGGCTGGTCGGCGCGGCGTCCGCCCTTTCTCGACTCATGCCGAATGTGGGCGGACCCAGTTTCGAGGGCCGACGGCTGTATGCGGGGGTGATCCGCTCAATGGCCATGTACGGCGCACCAGTGTGGGCGAGGGCTCTGAACGCCCAGCTCAGGGCGGTGCTGTGGAGGCCACAGCGAGCCATGGCGGTCAGAGCCATTCGCGGGTACCGCACGGTGTCGACAGAGGCGGCGTGCCTATTGGCCGGGACACCCCCGTGGGACCTAGAGGCGGAGATGCTCTCCGACCTCTACCGGCGGGTTACCTCAGTGCGCGACGAAGGTGGCTCCCCATCGTTGAGCGAGATAGCCACCTGGCGCGAGGACGCCCGCCGAGACGTCATCGCCCGTTGGGTTACGCGGCTGGAGAGGCCAAGACACGGTGTCGTTACCGTCGAGGCCCTCCGGCCCGTACTGATGGAATGGATGGAGCGGCGGCACGGAGTCCTCTCCTTTCGGCTGGTGCAGGTATTGTCAGGGCACGGGTGTTTCGGTCTGTACCTGCACACGGTCGCGTATAGGGAGTGGACTCCGGCCTGCCACCATTGCAGCAGTGACGAGGACACGGCGAGACACACACTGGAGGTGTGTCCGAGTTGGGACGGGCAGCGCCGTGACCTCGTCGCTGTAATCGGTGCCGACCTGACGCTGCCGGCTGTCGCGAGGGCGATGGTCGACAGCATCAGGAACTGGGACGCGGTCGCCGCCTTCTGCGAGGCTGTTATCTCGCAGAAGGAGACGGCGGAACGAGTCCGGGAGGATTCCCGTGACCCGGGCCGCCGCCAGCGGCCGGGGCGACGCAGGCGCGAATACCTGCGCCTGATGCCGCCCTAACCGAGGCTTCGGGTGATCGGACCGGGGAATTGTCCGGTCACCCGACGTGAGGCCACCGCGTGAGGACGACGCCTCGACGGCGAAAGCTGTCGGGGCGTCAACAGGAGAGGAGCCCGAGAGGGCATACCGCCGAGCGGGCCACCGAAGACAAAAATCGGGTACCGGTGGCCCGCTTGCACGGCGAAGAAGAGGTGCTTGCAGGGTGGGTCAATGGGGTTGCGCGCCGCCTCTTCCGTCACCCCGGACCGACTTGGCGGGGTGCGACGTCCATGGCCCACGGCAAAAAAAAAAAAAAAAAAAAAAAAAAAAAAAAAGGATCACGACCGTAAAAATGAATGTATCGAAGTTTTTCTTTTATTAAAAGCTTCATAATCGCAACGCGCTGTTTCCTTTCGAAAATGGCTTGGTAATTCTTTGTCATTTAATTGCAATTAATAAAAAACTAAACTGCTTAGTCTTTAGTGTATGTATACTTTATGAAAATTGGGTTCGTTTACATTTTTTTGTTCGTCCATTCGGACAGGCAAAGGAAATAATCCTTTGCATCCCATTCAGCCTATTTATCAGCTGTTTATTTGTTTTCATATTATAACTATATAAAACTTATTTCTGTCACTCTGCGTATACTCCTTCTATGAATTATACTAGTGTTGTGATCAATAAACTTTCTACTTGTGATATCTTCTTTAAATTTTCAATTCACTACATCCACGGAAAGGTATCCACAGGTCCATAGACGGTAGTAACACTTACCATCAGGTGTGCTGCTTACTCGTTTGCCACCATAAGCAATAAAAAAAAACCTAACCAAATCCTTATACAGTCACACATGAATAATAAGATTTTGGATGTTGATTTCTATTCTCTTTGGGATTGTTTTCCTTGAACACAAGACATTAGATGGAATTGCAATAGGTCTGTCTAAAAGCTCTAAAGAGGCTGTTACAATAACCACAAGCAATGTTATAGTACATTACTACAGAGGCCAGTAAAACAGGGATTGATGGACGAACGTGCAAATGTGAGCCGAGGCGTAGCCGAGGCACACATACGTAAGTCCATCAATTCCTAGTTGTGGCCAAGGCTTGTATAGGTAGTGCTTTTCTCAAATAATGCGCGGCAATTAAAACTAAGTAGTATTAAGTAGAACTGTATACATGACGAACAACGAACAACATTTTTCACATGCTAAAGGGTTCAATTGTTTTTTTTTCATCATCAAACAGGTTTCCTTTTCAAGCCAGTTCGAAATTTACATAAAACTGTGATAAGTTGCCTATTTGCTTGCAATATTTTGAAGTAACAAATCGTTCCATTTTTAAAATACACGACAGATATGAATTTACATATACATATACATATATATATATATATATATATATATATATATCATCATCATCATCATCTTGCTCTTATCCCAATTACTTGGGGTCGACGCAATATGTCATCTTCCTCCATACAGTCCTATCAGACGTCATCTCTCTCTCTCTCTCTATATATATATATATATGTATTTATTCAGCCGCTAAAACACGACAGATATGGATTTTCATACATTTTTTGCTGGCCGCTGCTCGCATGTATTTCGTCAGTACAGCAATTTCGATTTATCTCGAAGAAGATTGTCAAAATAATGCTCAAATTTCCAAGCATGTTTGAGAAAAAGTTGTTATTATTCATGATCGCTATCATATTCATCAATGTCCTGCTCTTTTTATCACAATTACTTGGGATCAATGTACTATGAAGGTATTCTTCTCACATCGTACATATGGCAAAAGTTTTGGTAATAGCCACCTGTCTGACATCAACACTTCTTGGGGCGGCAAATTATTAACCAGACGACCTTGGATAGAGTTGGTCCAGGTCGATATAACGTCTATAATATATAGGGTGGAAGGGGACCGCTCCCGAAAACAAAAACAGGTAACCCGTAGGTAGTAGGACTAATAGTCCTACTTGTAATGATAGGCTGGCAAAAAAAATCGATTCGGATGCAAATTTTTTTTTTTTACCACGCTAGGTCGTTGAACTCTTAAACATATGATCGTGAGCTTTTAATTATATAGTAGATTGCGTCTTTTATCATCTGAGTAAAGTTACGTATTTTTATGGAATTATCATTACATGGCACTGTCCTAATACAATGGAACGTGAAAATACTTAAAATTCGTTGTGAAAAAAAAGCTTTTCTTCCGAATCGATTGTTTTTCTAGCCTATCATTACAAGTAGGACTAGTAGGATCACCTGTCTTTGTTTTCGGGAGCGGTCCACTTCCACCCTGTATAGCCGTCTTTTATAACACCCACGAGCGATGTAAAGTATTGGTAGTCGTCACAATATAGCATTCTCACTACCACACTGCATTTCGTATGACATCCACAAATAAGAAATGTGAAAGTTTGAGAAAAACTTTTCGATGTTTTTAATTCATCATTGTAGTTCTTTTAGCTGTGAGTTTGCTTTAAAATAAATAAATAAAAACTCAATCATACCTAACTCATTCAACAGATTTAGATGAAAATTGGCAGATAACCCATTACCTGGATTAACACATAGGATACTTTTTATTCAAGTAATGTTTTCTTGGGATAATAGTTCAACTTTAGGAAAGTTACTTTTCTACATGGACAAAACCACGAACAGAAGCATGTATTATTGTATACTCTTAGAGCGTAATTTTTAATATTAATCTGTTATTTTTACTTGTATTGAAGCTAAAAACAGTATTTGCAATTGCAATGATACGAAATGCCTTAATTGGTTCATTTCTAATCAATCAAATCATTTTATCAGTCTTAATCGCAGACAAAGATACTTGATATGTTAAATTCTTCATCATTTGTAAAAATATAATCATTAAAAGAATTGAAGTGGACGATAATCGCATATTTATATTCAATTAAAGCCTTAAATTATTCAACACTTACAAAGCAACGCTAACATTCAACACATTCACTTATAAATATATTTTTAACAAATCATCGACCTACATAATAATTTAACTTTCGTCAGTATCAAAATGAAACTCATTGAAATATTCATAAAATTATCTATCTTGAAACTTTTTAAATCCGTAGAATAGTTTTTTAATACACTTATGTATTTACCACAAGCAACTCTGCACATAATAATTTATAAAAACAGTTATTTTTAAAGGAATGCTTGTTGTATCCAAAAATCTAATAATTAATAAGTGACACTAATTGCCGGGCAACTCCGGCAAGGCTCTTGTCAGCTATGATCCCCGCTCCGAACTCGTCTTATTAACTCTTCAACTCTTTTATAAGGGCTTTGGCATCTTTCCTCGACAGTTTCTATTAAATAAGGACCCGCCTCACTTTCTCTTGGTTCAGGAGTATGACATTCACTGGATCCATCAGCACCTCTATTTAAAAATGGTTCCACATCTGGAACAACTGGAATAGCTGCTACAACTGCGATATGTTCTTCTGTAATACTTAGTTCGCCTTCTCTTTGTCGTAACCATACTGGTGAATTTACATATATCTTTGGTCTTTCTCTTAAAGCATTGCTTCTTTCTAATGCTGGTCTTCTAACAGGCATCGGAGGCCTGTATGCTGCTTCTAACGTTGATTTCCTTCCGAGAATTGTGCATATGAGACCTTTCAGTGCTGCTCTAAAGTCTTTCAAATGATATGCGTACAGAAAAGGGTTTATGGCGGAATTTAAATGAGAGAATATTATGCAGAAATATGTAAGAGGATTTGGAATGTCCAGATCAGGCATGAATGCTTTTACGGCGTTAACTGTGTATAGCGGTATCCAGCAGACAATAAAAAAAAATACTATGACAGCTAGATTTTGTGTGGCTTTCACCTCGCGCTTTTGAGCAGCTCCCAGTACTCGTAGCATTGTGCCTCCACCTGGGATACGGCCACGACTACCATCCACTGTCATTACCGCGCTCAACTGTAAAAAGAAATATGCGATTACAATAAAATTCATAAATTACAACCGAGAAATAATTACGAATCTGTACCGAAAAATGATTACAAATCTGAAGCGAAACTGTTTCCAAACGCTAAACGAATTTAATTAGTATGATTGTTACGCATGATAATCAAATTATCTCTTGCATTCTCGTCTTTAGGGACATGTTTTACCGTACCGTCTATCAGAAAATGTTTACACATAGTACCTAACTGTTGGAACGGATTTCCATTAAGTGTAGTGTGCAAGTCTCATGTGCGGTAACAATTTTACGGTACACAAATGACTTTTAAAAATTAACTAGAATCTCAAATAATAAAAAGTCAATAACTTAATCCTTACTAATATTATAAATGCGAAAGTAACTCTGTCTGTCTGCCGCTGTTTCACGCCAAAACTACTGAACCGATCTAAATAAAATTTGGTACACAGATAGTTTAGAGTCTGATAAAGGACATAGGCTACTTTTTAATGCAAAAAAGGGTTGTAAAGGGGGATAAAAAGTTGTAAGGAAGTATCGTCATTTTTAAAGCCAGAAGCTTGAAACTTATTTTTAGGCTACTGATTAAATATAAATAAATATGACATTAAAATGTTGTAAAAAAATTACCCTTCATCATCATCATTCTCCTACTCTTATCCCAATTACTTGGGGTCGATACAATATGTACTCTTCTTTCATAGTACATATAGTAAAAGTTATTGGCAATAGTTTTATGAGCGGCCGCCTGCCAGACGTCTACCCTCCTTGGGAATGTAATTGTTGACCAAACGACATCAGATGGAGTTGGCCCAGGTCGTTATAAGGCTCTTGATCGGCTTTTACGACATCCACGAGCAAAGTAAGGGTTGATAGTATTCGTAGCCGCTACCACAAAGATATTTTTTTTAAAAAAATACCCTTAAGGGATAAAATAAAAATAGGGGATAAAAAACTTTAGGAAAGTAACCTTTTACGCGGGCGAAGCCGCGGGCAGAAGCTAGTAATCTATATGTAATTAGTCTCAGATATAACTATAAAATTACACATACATTGTTTTTTTTAGTCAACACCCGGTAGGTACTAAGGAAATAATCCTTGTATTGCAAGAGACATTACAAAGATTAAATTTAACTGATGTGAACAACAAATTGTGGATAATAAAGTATTGGCATACGTAGGAATCGAACCCACGACTTGCCTTGCCCTTGCCGTGTGATGACGGAATAAGAATACAATTCACCACCCCCTATCTTACCCGTGGGTGATAATAAAAGGCGACTAAGTGATAAAATATGCATATAACATCTATGCAAGAGAAGGCAAACTGGAAATAAAACCGTATACCAACACATCTGACCAGCATGGTGTGGTAGATCAATTTCCCTATTAGTGTGGAGGAGGCTCGAGCCCAGCAGTGGGACATATATCAGCTGAGATGATAAACCCACGACACTGGAATGGTAGGTTGATATTTTAATCGCTACATCCTCTGTGCAATTAATTTGCATCCATTTTCATTAGATTAATGTTTAAACGTCAAAACCTCCAAGTTTGCTTGACCATAAACATACTGTTTTATATTTATACATTTGCTTATACTTCTGCGACTTCAATATTATTTCATCATCTCAGCTCATATAAGTCCCACTATTGGGCTCAAGGCTCCTCCATAATGGGAGGGAAATTGACCTACTATACTACGCTGGTCAGACGTATTGGTATAGGGTTTTATTTCAAGTTTTCCTTCTCTTGCATAGATGTTATATGCGTTTTATATCCCTTAGTCGTCTTTTATGATCACCCACGGGTAAGATAGAGGGTGGTGAAATGTATTCTTACTCCGTCACCACACGGAGAATATTATTTAATTAATACCAATAAAAGCATAAAAAAAAATTAAATAACTTCCAGCAAAACGACATGATTATTCTTCACTACCTGACCCCATATACGTATTCCATTCATAGATATATTTCATTTTCTATCACATAGATAAGAAGCTATATACGTATGACTTATCGGCTGGCGTAATGTTGTAAATAACGTGATAAACTTGTTTTATATAGGTCATTATTGTACATTATGTTTGCAAAGCTCCAAGCGAATCATTTCTTTTCTTTTATACTTGAATACAAATATCACTATTTCAAAACGTGTATTTTCGGCATAAGTATCATATTTAGATTTCGAACCATCGATATAATATGTACTACGTATAACTCTATGTTTCGAACACTTATACTATTTCCATTTCTTTATTTTCTCGATGACAGTTCTAATTTGATAGTTGTAGTGTTGTGACCAAATAAGTAATGATATCGATCGCATATATATTTTGAACAAAGACAAATTCAACAAAAACATTCAAATATATTTTTTCAAGCTGGGAACACTCAATGACCCACCGCCATTTTGTATTTGTTTTAATCTGTCACTCGCAACAAGACGGTCGTGCTATATGGTCACTACATTTCTGTTCGCTGAGTTTTTCACATTATCCATACGTTACGTTGTGTATTTTGTGTTCCTCCGTGTTTATTGCTGCCCAGCTGTCAAATATCAAAATGCCTAAAGGATCTGTTCTGAAAAGTCAGGCGAGAGAACTGGTGATCAAGGTTCGTAATTACTTTGAAGCAGAATATCAAAATGGTGGCCCGCTATTACCACTGTCGCAAGTGCGAGAGCGTGTTGCGGCCGCATTAGGAATTAGTGGACCTACTGTTTCAAAAATTACTACCAAAGCTTACGGTACAAGCGGCATGCAAGCAAATAAGCTTCGTACGCTGAAGAAGAAACGCCAACCACATCGTGTGACATCGGTTGACAACTTCGACGCTGACGCTATTCGTCGTCATATATATGACTATTACTTGCGCAAAGAAATTCCAACACTTAAAAAACTTGTTGTTTCTTTACGTGAACGTGGTTTGTTCCATGGCCAAAAATCGTCATTAAGCTTAGTTTTGAAAGAAATTGGATTTTCTTATAAAAAATCGGACAAACGTAAAATATTGATGGAGCGTCACGACGTTGCTATGGCTCGCTGCGAATTTTTGAGCGAAGCCAAAAAGATATCAGATTGGTCAAATGTTAGTTTCACTGACGAGACTTGGTTAAATGCAAGCCACACAGTATCGAAGAACTGGACTGACGACACCGCCGCTTCCACTAGTTCAGTGCCAATGAGAAAAGGTGAACGCCTTATCATATGCCATGCAGGGTCTACGAAAGGATTCGTGTCAGATGCTTTACTGGCCTTTAAATCCAAGAAAACAGTGGACTACCAGGAAGGAATGAACATGGAGATTTACGAAGGATGGTTCAAAGAAATGGTGCAATCTCTGGAAGAACCGTCGATAATTATTATGGACAACGCTACATATCACTCTAGACAAATTGATAAAATGCCGACGCAGGCCAATAAAAAACAAGAGATAATTGACTGGCTTAAACGTCATGGCGAAAATGTGGATGATACTTTATTAAAAGTACAATTAGTGAATATTTTAAAATCTAAAAAAGCCTCCCTAAAAGATATATTATCGACGAAATAGCTGCCGAATGTGGTCATTGGGTTCTTCGACTTCCGCCGTATCATTACCAGTACAATGCTATAGAACTAATATGGGCACAAATCAAAGGACACGCCGCTCGAAACAATACCCATCCCTCTTTTACGGCAAACAAGATGTTAGATTTATTAAAAAATGCATGTGCGGTAGTAACCGCCGAACACTGGGAAAAAATTGTGAGAAGAACCCAAAACATTATAGCGTCGGATTGGGAAATTCATGTGGCTTTAGATAATATAGAAATACAGGAACTTATAATAAATGTTGAGGAGAGCTCATCGAGTGATACTGGCGATTCATCAGATTTTGATTAAAATAATTATTTATATATGAACAATCAACATAATATAATTACATCTTGTAATGAAATGTAATATTAGTTAATAAATTTGTATAAAATCATCCGGCAATAGTTTAGTTTCTTACACTTTGTAAAAAAATATCGAGTCTCTTATCGTGTTACGTTTATCGATAGCTCCATCCCTATCAGTTTCTCCGACTCTGCTATGACCTTGTACGCGCGTAAGCGTCATATTTTTATTAAATAATGTATGTAACATAATGTAAAAAAGACGCTCGTTCAAGTTTCCACAGGAGCTGTCATCGAGAAAATAAAGAAATGGAAATAGTACAATATTTTTTTATAAGTTACACTAGCGAACCCAGCCCATTGATTTAATTGTAAAGTCGATATATCGTAGCGCCGCCTGGTGGCGAGTTACATTAATAGCATAATATGCTATACAAACCTTCTCCATAAAAAATACATATACATATCAATTTTCATAATGATCGGTCAAATAGTTTCTGAATTTATCGATATCTATACAAACATCCTCAGTATTATTATTAGTATAGCAGATGGATTTACCTGTTTCACGACTACACGATAAATGTGCGCGTAGAATGCAGCCAGAAGTACGCTGGGTGTCACAATAGTGGCGAAGTAGAGAAAGAGAAGATAGTTGTAGTCCATGACATCCACAAAATAGCAGCCAGGTTTCTCTTCAGTAGCCTTATGCCAGCCGAACAATGGCAGAAGTCCTACTCCTGCACCAGACACCCAACACACCGATATTATACCTGGAAATAAATTTAATAGAATTTAATAGAATGCAATAATTAAAAATATATATTCATTTACACATTAGCCTAACAATATAGGAATATATGACAACATTATTTTTACTTAAAGCCAAGACGAAACTATGTCAAATTCCAACGAAATTCGTTCTGTAGTTTCTTCATGGTGATGTAGGTACATAACAAAACTATTTTGTATAAATTTCTTGGTTAGACTTTTTAGCTATCTATATGGATTTAATACACATGGTAACTAAGAAATTTTTATTCAATATTGGTCTCTTTTTTAGGGTTCCGTACCCAAATGGTAAAAACGGAACCCTATTACTGAAACTTCGCTGTCCGTCCGTCCGTTCGTCCGTCCGTCTGTCACCAGGCTGTATCTCACGAACGATGATAGCTAGACAGTTTAAATTTTCACAGATGATGTATTTCTATTGCTGCTATAACAATAAATACTGAAAATAAAATAAAACAAATATTTAAGGGGGGCTCCCGACAACAAACTTGATTTTTTTTATAGATAATGGTACGGAACCCTTCGTGCGTGAGTCCGACTCGCACTTTGCTGGTTTTTAGACTCTGCTTTAACATGTTTTTCCCTTATAAATACCCGATTACGAAACGAAAAATGATGTCACAAGCGGGGTTCGAACCCGCACCTATTGGGAAGCCGGCCCAATCGTGGTGGATTTGCAATTGGGCCGGATTTCCAATAGGTGCGGGTTCGAAGCCCGCTTGTGACATCATTTTTCGTTTCGTAATCGGGTATTTATAAATAATTAAGCATTAAATGCTAAAAATTGCAGTAATTTGAATGTTTTTTCCTCTTCTACTTTTTCTATTCAAACCATCCCTGCTGTTGGATTTGAGCCTACTTGACAATAGAAGAGAAATTATCCTGCTATATACTGGTTACACTAGTCTCTAGACCTACAACACTGTCCAGATAGTTATGTATAGCGTTTTACTTCGAGTTTTTGCTTTTATTTTAGCGGCCTTTTACGCTTTATGGCATGACATCGATGGGAATCCTTACCTATGCACGTCATGTCCTCAGAGTGTAGTGTGTTCTTAGTTCGTCACCACATAGAAGATGTTTTAATATTAACAGTATTATTTGAACTGGTGTTTCAGTTTGGCCCTCAATAAATCGATTTTAAAATAGAAATCTATTCATCAGCCTATGTACCTCCATAGGCTTCCCTTTTTTTTTTTTTTTTTTTTTTTTTTCGCAAGTTGGGACCATGGATGTGGTCGCGCCCCCATAGGCTTCCCTACGGGGAAATAATGTTTCGCCGAGCCAGCCATGGATTCAAGGAGGAGTGGTTGGCCCAATCTTGATTGGGAGTGAACACGTTATGAGGCCGCACGCCTTTCCGTCACCCCGGATGGAACGGACAGTATGTAGCCAGATCATAGCCTGCCAAAAAAGGGGGGAAATAACGTCATAACTGCGACATTTGGCGTGGGGGCTGGCATCTTCTACAAGTATTCTGAGTTTCCCCAAAAAGCACTGCTACCTGCACTCTTATTTTTTATTACAATCACGAAAATGTAAAGAATGGTTTAATATTATATTCTTAACTATATATGAGGATAAAATAGTGTTTGCTAATGAGATATTCAACGAATAGGGGCGTGCCACGCGGATAGTAGTGTCAATCGAGTGATTACGAAGGTCATTAAGCTTTGTGTATCAATTAGCAAGAAATACAAAGTCTATATAGATACAGCTAGTTATAACTAAACTCACAAATGCGAAAACGTTTTATTCGTTGGTTTGTATGTAACATTTTCACTCTTGAACTACTCAACTAATAATCATGAAATTTCGCTACGTTTATTATTAGATTTACAGAGGACGTTCATCATTATTATCATCACAGCCCATAAATGTCCCACTGATGGGCTCGGGCCTCTTCCGTAATGGGAGGGAAATTAACCTACTATACCGCGCTGGTCAGATGTGTTGGTATAGGGTTTTGTTTCGAGTTTTCCTTCTCTCGCATAGATGTTATATGCGTTTTATATCCCTTAGTCGTCTCGAACGATCACCCGCGGCCGCGGGCAAGATATGGGGTGGTGAATAGTATTCTTACTCCGTCGCCATACGGAAAAGGACATTAATATCCTTCAATTTTTTAAATACTATTACACGTAGTAGGTAGTTAAGAAAATAATCATTGTATTGAGGGGGAATTTACAAATGTACAATTAACGCAGACAAATTACACCCAGATTCACGAACAATATAACCTTGTGTGGCTCGCTCAAATATTGTTTTGCGTATGATTCGAACTCACTAGCGCGGAAGCTATGTTAACTAATACGTCTGTGCGAACGCATCATTAGAAAATTACTGGTACTAATGGATAAAAATAACTTTTAAACGATCGTTTTACACATACATATCATCACGCCATATCCCTTGCAGGGTAGGCAGAGAGAACAGAGTGCCAGAGAACTCTATCCTAGCTAGGGTTGCCACCCGTACTTTATTATAAAGTATTGTACGTTATTTCAGATAAATGTACTCTATACTTTATGAGAACAATAAAGTATACGAAAATACTTTATTTCGTATGATATGAATTCTTTGGGATTTTGTAAAGTTTAGTCGTAGGTATTTTTTCATTAACGAAATTAACCGCCACTCGCCAGCCCCACATCACTTAGGCACTCATTTTTAATAACCTCTAAATGCAATTTAGCCTCAAATGTCAATTTCTTGGTGTTTTTGTGCGAAACGGTTTGAGTGCACTAAGAATACGATTTAAAAAATCCTACATTTATGCCATGGTAAATCATGGACAAGAATACTCCTCATACACCTTCAAACAGAACTTCGATAATGAAACGGAGCAAATAGATAATGAATATGTTACACCGAAAAAATTATTAAAAAAAAATTAAATAAAAACAGAAAAATAAACTATTGCAGAAGTATAAAAATCAGTGGGAATTCGAACATGGTGACTGGTAAATAATGATCCACACAACAAATATAAAGGCAAGCTGCAAAAGTGATAAAAATATGATTTTAAACATAATAATAAATATAAATAAATTGTACTTTATTTTGATACTGTGTACTGTTTTTTTCCTTACCCATAATAACCAATGTACTTTATTTGCAAAGAAAAAAGGTGGCAACCCTAATCCTAGCATACTTCACTCGCTTCCTCAACATTCATAATTCTCTTCATACAAGCTTGCCGGTTTCGGAGACTCTTGACTCCACCTTCCTTCAGTACGTGACCAATTTGGTCTAGGTAGGTTAGTCTCAGTCTCCCCCGGTACCTACAACTTTCCACTTTCGCATTGTATATCTTCTTAACCAGACGTTCGTTCGGCATTCTTTCCCCTTGTCCGAACCATCGGAGCATTCCCTTTCGCATCTTTACATCTCGTTTTACAATTAGGCTTAATGTCGTGAATGATTTATATTCTTATCGTATGGTGATAGGGTGAAGAAAACATTACTTGTGAATGTAAAGGTAACTTCGGACGGCCCAGCAAAGTGAATATACTGTTCTGGTGGCCTGCGCAATAGGCGATGACGGATACCCTGGATAGATAGCATACATACATACATACATATCATCACGCCATTTCCCTGGATAGACAGCCTCAGTCAAAAAAAGAAAGTGAACTTCTGATCCCTTCATCTTCTCAGCCCATATATGTCCCACTGTTGGGCCGGAGCCTCCTCCATAATGGGAGGGTAACTGACCTACTATACCACGCTGGTCAGACGTGTTGGTATAGGGTTTTATTTCGAGCTTTCCTTCTCTTGCATACATGTTATATGCGTTTTTTTTTCCCTTAGTCGTCTCGTCCGATCACCTACGGGTAAGATAGGGGGTGGTGAATTGTATTCTTACTCCGTCACCACACGGCAATACCCACCATACGCATTAACATCGCGGGATCGGTGGGCGCGAGCATTGTCGTCCATAAAAATCGAGTCTTCACCTAGAGCGGCCAATGCGGGTTGTGCATGAGAAATTAGAACTTCCGTTATGTATCGATGCCCAGTCAGTGAGCCGTTTTCAATGAAGACTAACTCTGTACGATCCATTGAATTTATTCCTGCCCAAAACATAACAGAGCCCCCACCATAAGGTGTGATTTCTTCGAAACATGCCTCTGCAAAGCGTTCTCCTTGTCTTCTTAGCACTCGCCGACGTCGATCTTCACCGAACAGAGATATCCTGGCTTCATCAGAGAACAAAACCCTATTCCAATCGTCTTGAGTCCATGATTCACAATTTCTAGCGAACCTAAGCCTGTGAACTCTGTGCTCACGGAGTAATTTGGGGCCGCGGGCCGGGCGGTGACTGCGTATATTGGCAGCGAGAAGCCTCCTCCTGACCGTCCATAGACTAATATGCACATTTCTTACTTCTTGGAGGTTGTTCTTAAGATCCACATACGAAGATTTGCGATTTCTCAATGCGCGACTCACAAGAAAACGATCATCCCGTGGTTGGGTACATGGTTTTCTTCCAGAACCAGGCCTTCTCTCGACGGAACCAGTCTCCTGATATCGCTGCCAGGTCCTTTGGACTGTCGAGCGACTAACATTTAGCCTCCTAGCCACGAAACATTGGCTGCAACCCTCTTCAAGCAGCGCGATAATTTTGGTAGCTTTTACCACTTTATCTACCATTTATGATACAGCCAAACAGCATTAAATAAAGCTTTGACAGTCAAGGATATGAAATTAATCGATAAAAATTGAATAAAAGTTTATGAAAGTCGATGTTAACTTCTGGAACTTCGCGCCAAAAATGTAGGATAAAAAGGGGTTTTCTGTAAAAATGAACATCAAATGAAAAATTGAATTTAGAACGTACTTTTTTAAATACCACAGCATTTTTAAAACCGGCCAGTAACGTGTACAAACGATTGAAACCTTTTTGGTATTGTATCTTTTTAAATATGAATGAAAATCAAAACCGCCCGTTTTTTTGCAAATGAGTTTACTATGTACCATACATTATTTTCATGTGGTAAGTAAATAAAATTAGGTATGAAAGAGAGTATTGGTGTAAAGATGCGAAAGGGAATGCTCCGATGGTTCGGACATGTGGAAAGAATGCCGAACGAACGTCTGGTTAAGAAGATATACAATGCGAAAGTGGAAGGATGTAGGTACCGGGGGAGACCGAGACTCACCTACCTAGACCAGATCGGTCATATACTGAAGGAAGGTGGAGTCAAGAGTCTCCGAAACCGGCGAGCGTGTATGAAGAGAATTATGAATATTGAGGAAGCGAGTGAAGTATGCAAGGATAGAGTTCTCTGGCACTCTTTCTCTTTGCCTACCCTGCAAGGGATATGGCGTGATGATATGTATGTATGTAAGTAAATAAAATTCACTGCCAATTGGAAATTAAAAAAAAAACAATAACACATTATTTGTGTTACTGCGATATTAATATGTTTAAATTAATAAGGTCATCACGACAATTTGCGTCGTCAATTTATTATAGAGTAAAATATGCTCAATATTTATCCATTGTATTTTTATTGTTATAAAAATCATGTCATCATCTCATCACCATTGTTAGTGGTAGGACCACGCTGTTGACAGTTTTCTGTCTACAGATGCGGGCCGGTCTGTCCGGAGTATTACCACACTCTCGCAGAAAATCGACGTCTAAGTAATGGCGATTTGCTATTGCGCTTCGTTTGGTGAGCAAGAGAGCCGGAAGCCCAACAAGGTTCGGGGGTTATTGGTAGGCAACGGCCTGGCTATACCTTTGGTATTGCAGAGGTCCATGGGCGGCAGTAACACTGTGCTGCATGCTCGTATGTCATTAGCAATAATAAAAAATGTTCACCATTCAGCTTTTTGCTGTCCACTGTTAGAAATAATACTTCATCATATTTCGCTACAAAGTACGATCCTGTGCTGCATACATCTAACGATTCCCAACAACTTTCACCAGGTCGTCGGTCTACCTGGTGAAGGGGTCATCCTAAGCAACATCCTCCGATACGTGGTCACAACTCGAGAACCTTCCTTGCCTTGACTTCGGTGGATTCCTATTAAACACTTTTTTTTTTGCGGTGGGCTATGGACGTCATCGCGCCCCGCCAAATCGGTCCGGGGCGACGAAAGAGGCGGCGCGCTACCCCATAGACCTACCCTGAAAACTCCTCTCTTCGCCGTGTGAGCGGGCCACCGGTACGGGGTACCCGATCTTTGTCTTCGGTGGCCATTCCTATTAAACCCTCAGATAGTTTTTAAGATTTCAACTTATAAGTAGAGATAACACATTGTAATATGAATGTAAAAAGCAAATCATTTATGAAGCTTAATAATGTGTATATTTTAATTAAAATTTATATTTAAATAATTAATACTTACAACATTTCAACGTTCATGTACTACGTGCATGCTTCTCTAATTACACTTTGACTTCTAATTTCATATAAATATAAATTATCTTTATAAAATGTTATCTTATTATGTTGTACCCAATAGATTAAGACGTAGAACGTCTTGACCTTTTTATCTATATAAAAAGTTCCAGACAATTTACGTATTTACAATTATTTTATTATATTGAGTAGAAACAAATTACCGAAATTTAGCATTTAATATGCTTGATTATTTATAAAATCTTGATTTCAAGCGAATAATGATTGTTGTGCATGATTGGGACGGATTTCCAATAGGTGTTGTGTTCGTATCCCACTTGTCACAATATTTTTTTGCTCGTTTTTATAAATATTCAGTAGTTTTTAAAAACGTGCTACCACTAGTAAATTTAATATACCTACATAATATCCTTTTTATCTAGATTAATGTTAGAAATTTTCAGGCAAGTTACGATGATATTTTTATTGAGTAGTTTTTAAAAACGTGCTACCACCACAATCAAATTATATGTAGATATAATGTACCTATATGATATCATATGGATATCCATACATAATGCACAGTTATTTCCAACTTGGACTAATAATTGAGTTGATCACTCAAATATTTGTGATGTATAGGTATGCCTACTTCTGACGTCACTAAAACCTTGAACCAGTGCATTTACACAATTGATGGTTGAAACTATTGTAGTGCAGATTAATATTCGTCTCGCTCAACTAATCTATATTTTGAAATATTAAATGTATATAATTTTAATACCTTTAATACGTTGCCGTGTGATGGCGGCTACAAATACTACGAAACCTTTACATTGCTCATAAGTGTCTTTAAGAGACGACCTAGATTTTTTATTGACATGGGCCATCTCCATCTGATCATAATTATATTCCTCACGAGAGTTGACGTCAGGCAGGCGCCCGGTCATAAAACTTGTCAAAACTAATAAAAAGTTCACATTTTGAAAATATTACTAAGTTCGATATAATTTGTATTAATACTAAATTTAACAAACGTATTGATATTATAATTATATACATATAACATTTATTTTTAATAAAAAAAAAAAATCCGCTAAAAACCTACCATGTTTATTGGAAACACCACCTTAATTTAAGACAGTCAAGTTTGTTATTGCTATAAAGCTACAAAATGGGAGTGAAAGCTCAAATTAACAGTTGGAAATACATTTATTAACATAAAAATATTACTGTAACTAAAAAAATATAAATGCTATAATATGGCACTATTTAAAGACATAACGAAAAGTAGTCAATAGATATATTAAACATTGCGACTGTTTTTGAAATACATAGCTTACCTAATAGATACAATATTAGGAAAAACATTATTAAAATATATTTACAGAGATAGTGAAAATATTAATAAAGTTGGAATCGACGACCATTTGCAATTATTATAAATATTTTCTACTTCAAATATATTCACCTGTCGCAATTGCTAAAATTATGCACCACTTGGCAAAAATCCATTTTTATTTTGATTGGAATTTAAGTTACTATACGTCTCCTATAAACATACGTCATCAATACGCGTTTCTTCTCAGAACGAGGTTTCTTCAAAACCATTATCCATTTCTTGATTCAATATTCAATAGCTGACATTGTGCGGACTTTTGTAAGCTCATTTTCTAATCAAAATAATATGAAATTATCTTAAAATTACACAGCAATGAATACTGACATCCACCAAGGTGGATTTTTTACCCACGACTTTAATTTTTCTTTAGCAGGCAGCATGCCCGTATCTTTCTTAGGCTCTGGCATTTTAGCGTACGACATTAAAGTTTCACAATCAATTTCATTTCTGAATGAAGCCTGTTTGGTATGAATCTCTACAGCACATTCCATGTTCTTAGCATTAACTGGCGGCCCTTTCACTGTCAAAGGATCTACTACAGTGGAATTTGTTGTACATACCGTGACATTAACCATAGTTGCATTTGCTGTAACTGTAGAATTAACTGAGGAACCATTCACTGGTATTGTATTATTAATCATTGTACTATTAGTCGTACATACCGTTTTATTGACCATAGTTTCTGTGGTAGGAGTAACTTTTTTACTTCCCTCGGTAAATGTTGAAACTATTTCGCATGGTATTTTCAATACTTCCATTTTGCCATTTTCCTTAACTCTTAATAAACACTGGGCTTCGTCGTTTGGTTTAGTCTGCGATGTGTATGATGTTCCAGATGATTCATAGCGACGTCTATAATAATCATCATAGTAATAATTATTGTGATAATTACTGTGTGATCTTCCAAGGTTATATAAGGACAAACCTGTTAGCAAGTTTCCGAAGCGACTGTCTGAATTTCTGTATTCATGAACGTAGACATACTGTGGTGCGGTGTAATATGTTGGAATATATGCTGAAGAGGCCGGATAATAATGTGTTCCACGATTGTGCGTTGTAGATCCAATTCCTGTATTTGTATTATATGAATGACTAGAACCATAAGTGTTACCATATGTAGGTTTATAATTATTTGTACCGTATGATGGATAGTTGTAAGAACTAGAACCTGACCCCGAAAGTCCTGATGAAGGTTTTGGGTAAGAATGTGTGCCTCCCGATGTGCCATAGCTTGATCCTGATGAGGGATAATAACGTGAACTTGAACCTGATCCGGATAAACCTGAACCTGAAGAGGGATAGCTGTGTGAACTTGAACCTGATCCGGATAGACCTGATCCTGAAGATGGATACGAGTGTGATCCAAAACTTGATCCTGATAAGCCTGATCCTGATGACGGATAGCTATGCGAACTGGAACTTGACCCAGATAAGCCCGAACTTGATGAAGGATAGCCATGAGAAGACGAACTTGGTTTACTGTAACTTGTACTCCATGATGAGCTTGGTTTACTATAACTTGTACTCCATGACGAACTTGGTTTACTATAACTAGAACCCGAACTGGAACCCCAACTTTTCCCCCATGATGAATGAGAGCTGCTGCGGCTTGAACCTCTACTTGAACTCCTCCCAGAGCTTCTTCCACATTCTATATAAGTAACAGTTAAACACAACACAAAAAGGCACAACAGAATGATTCTGTTGGCCATTTTACTGTTCGTAAACACACGAGAGCGCGGACTAGTGTGAATATGTACCCGTTGATTGGTTTTATTTAAAACGCACGAGCTTTGATGTGTGTGTATGTGTGTGGGAATGACGCAAACGCGTATTCAGAGAATTTTAAAGCCCTGTCTCCGTCTCACTCGTAAGCGGACGATAGGATGAGGCTAGAGGTGAAGTAAATATAAAACTCAATAACAACATTCAGCTACACACGATGTAAGCATTCTGTATACAACATCCAATTTAAACCAATTATACTCTAACCGGTTTCTTTTCTTTATTATTTAATTGCTAATGTACGAATAGTTTTATATTATATTTTGAATGCGTTTCTTATAATTTGAAATATTAATAATGTATCATTATACCTTTATTTTTGAAGCAATGGATAGAGGTGTAGTAGGTACATCTACATTTTGCCATATATAAAATGTTCATTCCACATAATACCAGACAAGTATTTTTGATCTACTGCGTGATGTAAATTTACCTTGGAAATTTAAACGTAGACTACGCTAGGAGAAATTGGGACCTAAATGTGTTATTTATAATTTCAAAAGGACTAAAATTATGACATTGCGTGTTCAGTTTATTTATTTTTTTCTTACAGTTCAGATGATAATATCGTTATCGCGGACACATATATCATAAATTTAGATCACTCAGTATATTATCAAAATACAATAGAATAATGCTTATGTTGCAAATTTCGGTATCAACAATTTTCTTGAGTTACTCTGATATTAAAGTTCAGAATTTGTCTTCATATTTGAACATAAGACTTTACAGTTTGTTATTATTACTTCGCTATTACTCTATTATTGCTCTCCGTGTGGTGATGGAATAAGAATACTATTCACCACCCCATATCGTACCCGTGGGTGATCGTACGAGACGACTAAGGGATATAAAACGCATATAACATCTATGCGAGAGAAGGAAAAGTCGAAACAAACAAACCCTATACCAACACGTCTGACCAGCGCGGTATAGTAGGTTAATTTCCCTCCCATTACGGAGGAGGCCCGAGCCCAACAGTGGGACATTTATGGGTTGTGATGATGATGACGATGATTATTACTGTTACCTCACTGGCAGTAAAGACGAATGGCATAAATGATTTATTTTTAACTTCTGCCCGTACATCCACTCATCCAGGTCCACTTTTGGACAAAGTTGTCTACATAAAGAGGGGATTATCTTATAATCGCCGCGTGGGTTAGCGATCGAAGTTAATGCTACGGTTGATAGTTGTAGGACCACGCTCTTGACAGTTTTATTGTCTACAGCTGCGGGCTGATCCGTCCGGGGTAGTACTACACTTTCGCAGAAGATCGACGTCTGAGTAATGGCCACGTGCTATTGCGCTTCGTTCGGTGAGCGAGAGAGCCGGCAGCCCAACTGGGTGGGTTTGAAGATTGTATCGGTAGGTAGCGGCCTAGCTATACTCTTGGTATTGCAAAGGTCCATGGGCGGCAGTAACACTTACCATCAGGTGTGCTGCTTGCTCCTTTGCCACCATAAGCAATAAAAAAAATGCGAGCGCCCCATGAAAGCGCATCGGTGTACTGCCTATGACAGTTTTTATGGCACCCAAAAGAAACTAAGCAGTGATAACAAATTGTGTCCTTAATCGCTCACAAAACCGGTAGTTATAACTTATATTGTTTTGATACTTATAAAGACCTGGGCCAACTCCATCTGATGCCGTTTGGTCAACAATTACATTCCCAAGGAGGGTTGACGCCTGACAGGCGGCTGGTCATAAAACTATTGTCAATAACTTTTACAATACGTACAATGAAAGAAGAGTACATATTGTATCGACCCCAAGTAATTGGGATAAGAGTAGGAAAATGATGAGTCAATATACCTACTCCTTATATGGTAAGAATAAAAAAGAAATAGGCCATGCTCATGTTCTTCCGATTGAACGCTTAAAATTTAACATATCTGTATTCTGGATGAATAATACTATATATTTTTCTGTACTATTTATTAAATGTATCCAAAGTTTTATGATGATTAATGACTCAACCAAAAAAAATACATTCGCATTTAGTTAGAATAGACGTAAGCAAATCAAATTATAGTTAACAAGGAAATTCAGAATAGTTATAAGTTTAAAATAACAAGGAAAATCAGAATAGTTATAAGTTTAAAACAACAAGGAAAATCAGAATAGTTAAATACTTTGTAGTCTTTGGACTTACAATTTAATTAGATGAGTAATATTGACCAGTTGATAAATATCATAATAGATAAATGATTATAATGCCGCTACGGTCTCGCACGAGTGCAATTTGTTATTGCATTTTATCGTGAAATATGCATCAAGTTACCGACAAATTTACTCATCAGCACTAAGTTCTCGATAAACATAGTTATTTTAGTTGTCATATGAAACTTTTATCCATTAGAAATTACAAAGTATCCAACAACGCATCGTAAAAGATATTCCACTAGGTGGACTGACGATATCTCGAAATTGGCAGGAAGCCATTGGATGTGAGTGACACAGAACCGTTCTGAATAGCATCTTCGTGGTGAGACATACTCGTATATCCAACAGTGGACGTCTATGGGATGGATTAAAAATTGACGCAAAACACGCTAAAGGTCTTGGGTCTTAGTTTTGATCCAATGTGTGAACAGGGGCATGGCATTAAATCTAACTTATATCGTTGCCGTTCCACGTTAGAGCGATGGTCGATAGCCTGAAAACTGAGATGCAGTCGCCATCTTCTATGAGTTTATGATACACATGTAGGTGGTGAATAGTTCACGGGTGGAAGAAAGGGCAATAACCCGCTATGCACATTGCGTAGTGACAGCTGCCGCGTAGATGCGACATCCTGGAGTACCGCTCTGCTGTAACCCCAGGTGGCCGCGTGCAGTCAATATACAGTCTAAAAAATAAGGATGGGGTACCACGGTTAGGTTGGTTTTAAAGACACCACCCTGCACTAAGGAAATAACCCCTGTATTGCGGGGGACCTTACAGACATATCAAACATATAATTAACACAACCTTCAGGTCAGGCACCTTGTCGACAATAAGATAAAAAAAATAGTTTCTTTTGAAAATCTCTTCCGCATTCAATTCATGAGCTTTATCTTCCCCTTCATAATCAAAATGAATACGTCTAAGTGTTGTATAGCCACATCACATGTTTTTGCTTTGCTATATTTTACTTATAGGTAACATTTATCTTTGTAAGAATGTCATACCGTATGACAAATGAAATTCCAAATTCGTAGGTAGTTATTTCCTTTTCTATAGAATGGCATTCACTGACCAATTGACAATTTGTTGTATTTTCTGCTAAATCCTTTAAAGCATCAAATATATCGCTTAGTTATAACCTAAATAAATAATTAAGGATCAAAAGTTTTAAATCAGAAAAATATAGTTAAAAATCTATATTTTTTTAAATTTGATTGAGTTGTTGCGCGAGGCCCCTGCAAGAGCGAGGCCCCCGGCGATTGCCCTGTTTGCCACTTTCTAAGGCCCCCACGGAGTCTAGATCTACAGCACTGGTCAGGCTGTTCTATATAGAGTTTTGCTTCGAGTTTTCTCTTGTGGTGATGGATTTTTCTTTTGTTTTAGCGTTCTTTTACGAATTACGGCATGACATCGATGGGAATCCTTACCCACGGATGTCATGTCATCAGAATACTGCAGTGTGTTCTTAGTAGGGATTGCCATCCGGAAAACCAGATCCGATAATCCTGCGGATCCAGCGTCATTAAACGTTCACCGGATCCGGTTTTAGCAATTTTTGGCAAAATAATATAGTTGTGGGGTATGGGTAGGTACTTCAAATGCTTTGCGCGTGGTGTTCATACGTGCGATTCGTTCGACGCCTAGTCGCCCCAGCCCACTACTTTGTGCCGGTACCGCGCCGCTGCCCCGCATCCCGCATTCATATATATTCGAATAATCCACATATTTATAAAGATACTTACTAAAATAATTGATCTACCTGTTAAAATGCAATCTAGGAAGACTGAGCTACTCGTTACATAGTTAAAATTTTACTAGTTACCTGCACTACTAGATTTTATTTGTTTGCTCGTTGTCTAATCATAATATTGGATTGAAAGTAAAATTGATATTATATATGTTTTATTATTTATAAACTACCTATATTAACTACAACGGCACTTGATTAACTGTTAGTAACAGCTCATTTTGGGCCAAAAAGCGAAAAGCATCCTAATGTGATCAATCCGATCGGATCCGGTCGGAACCGGCCGGATTGAAAATGACGCCGCATTGCAATCCCTAGTTCTTAGTTCGTCATCACATAGAAGACGTTTTAATATTAACTAGAGATTGCAAACCGGGCCCGGTCACCGGACCCGGTAAGTAAACCGCGGTGCGTTTTATGTTACATTTCTATACAAGTTTGGTTGTTTACAGTTACAATACAGCCTAGCCTATAATATTTCGCTATATGCTTAATTAGTAATAATAACACTCACTAGTCTTAATAACCAAAGTTTAAGAAAAACATAATACTTTACTTTTAGCAAATAAGAATTTGTTTTGTTTATACCAAAGCTACCAAAGTTTATCTATCTATGTAATCTAAGTTATTATGACACGTTTAGTACTTTAAGCTGCGTTATTAGTTTCTTATTAATGAATACTATGTTTTCAAATAGACACTATAAGGAGTAAAGAGAAAGACCCGTTTTTAAACTTATAAAAATGAATAATTACTAATACTAATGTTACTTTTCCGTCCATAAGTAAAAGTAATCAATTCTGTATTAAGTGTGATTTTGAGACTTGAGTGAGACTGATTATTGTGATAATTGTTCATAAGCCAGTTTGAAATAAATATAACCTTGAATCATTGTCTTTTTCCATTCACATATTTAGCCGATTTAGCCGAGATGGAAGGTACACCACTGATATAGAGCGAAGAGTGAATGCGGGAAATAGAGTGAACGGAGCGTTGGGGCAACTTCTCGGCAGCCACCACCTCAGCCAGAAGGCACGTGTGTGTATACCTACATGACGCAGTGCTTGTCCCAACATTACTGTATGGAAGCGAGAGTTGTGTATGCAGAAAAGAGTATGAAAGTAAAATTAATGCGGTCGAAATGCAATCTCTACGGAAAATCTGTGGAGTTAGGCTGACCGACCGCATTCGTAACGACGACGTAAGAGAGCGAGAGGTATGAAAGAAAGTATTGGTGTAAAGATGCGATAGGGAATGCTCCGATGGTTCGGACATGTGGGAAGAATGCCGAACGAACGTCTGGTTAAGAAGATATACAATGCGAAAGTGGAAGGATGTAGGTACCGGGGGAGACCGAGACTAATCTACCTAGACCAGATCGGTCATGTACTGAAGGAAGGTGGAGTCAAGAGTCTCCGAAAGCGGCGAGCGTGTATGAAGAAAATTATGAATGTTGAGGAAGCGAGTGAAGTATGCAAAGATTGAGTTCTCTCTGCCTACCCTGCAAGGGATATGTCGTGATGATATGTATGTATGTATGTATATATAAAATTTTCATAAAATACTTTAAAGGTTTCATCGCTAACACACAACCCGGCCGGGTCCGCCGGGCCCGGGGTTGTCGACGAATGCCACTGGGCCCGGCCGGGTTGAGGAACATACCGGGTTGCAATCTCTAATATTAACAGTATTATTGGAACTGGTTTTTTAGTTTGGTCATCAATAACCCTGGATCTCTCACTCATATGATATCGCCAGCGCCAAAGCAAGCGGTAATGACACATTATGTAATATTATATGGAAAAGAATGAAATACATTACCGATTAGAATTAAAAAAATATAATACATCGTTGTGTTACGATGTGTGCGTGTGTGCGATATGAATGTTTTTAAATTAATAAGGTCATCACGACAAATTGTGTTGTCAATTTATTATAGAGCTAATAATTAAACACGCTCACCATTCATATGTATATGTATAACTTCTCCAAGGTATTTGTGTCGTTAAATCTAACATTACTAATCAGCCTTTTGCCGTCCACTGTTGGACATAATACTCCCTCATAGTTCGCTACAAAGTGCGATCCTGTGCTGCCTGCATCCAACGACTGTTATTAACTTTACAAGATCGTCGGTCTACTTGGTGAGGTTGTGTCCTACACTGCGATGTCCGAGAACCTTTCTTCCCCAACAGAACTTGGTTCGTCGGGGGATCGCGAACTATCCGGCTCAATAGTACGCTGAGTAACTTGGAGTTTAGTACATTTAAGGACACACTGATCACACGCATTGGTCATACTATCGAAACTAGTACCGAAACTAATCTTCTGTGGCTTCCTATTAATCTCTCAGCCAGTTATTACGATTTGAATGGAAAATTAAGATGTAACATATAGTATTGTTAAAGTAAAATGCAAAAATCACTTATGCTTAATAACGTGCATATTTTAATTTAACATTATATTTAAACAAATGTACTTACAACGTTTTAACGTTCATATATTATTATGTACATGCTTCTCTAATTACATTTTGACTTCTAATTTCATATAAATAAATAATCTTTATAAATATTATCTAATTATATTGTACTGAATATACTGAGACGTAGAACGTCTTGACCTTTTTATCTATATAAAAAAATTCCAGGCAATTTACGTATTCGCAATTATTTTAATATATTAAATTTAAGTTTTAAAAAACGTGCTGCCACAAGCAAATATATAATATACCTACATGATATCCTTTTTAACTAGATATATATAGGTGTATACAATTTGCAGGCCAGTTATGATAACGTTGTTATTGAGTAGTTTTTAAAAATGTGCTACCACAAGCAAATATAGTGTGTAGGTATAATATACCTTCCACCGAAGACAAAGATCGTGTACCGGTGGACCGCTCGCACGGCAAAGAGAGGTGTTTGCATGGTGGGTCTATGGGGTCACGCGCCATCTCTTCCGTCACCTCGGACTAATTAGGCGAGGCGAGACGCATCCATAGTCCACCGCAAAAAAAAGGTATAATATACCTATATGATATCTACACATGATGCAAAGTTAACTCCAACTTGGATTATTATTGAGTTGATCACTCAAATATAATATTTGTGTTGTAAGTATGCTTACTTCAGACGTCACTTAACCTTTGAACCAGTGCATTTACACCATTGATGGTTAAAACTACTGTAGTGCAGATTAATATTCGTCGCGCTCAATTAATCTATATTTGGAAATGTAAAATTTATGTTTATTATATAATGTTAATAACTTTAATTATATGTTACTGTGTGATGGCGGCTATGAATTACTAACCTTTAAGTCGTCATAAATGTCGATTTCAAATTTTATCGAACTGGGCCAAATACATCTATGATATCAAATATATCTACGATACTGTCTGATCAACAATTGCATTCCTAAGGACGGTTGATGGAAGACAGGTGGCCAATCATAAAAATATTACATAAAGTTCGTTTCTTTGTTTTACATATTTTGATATAATATTCCCTTTCTATTAAATTTATTAATAGTTAATTTAATAATTTCAGAAAAATATTCACATATACCTAATAATAATATATATATATATATATATATATATATATATATATATATATATATATATACAGGGTGTCCCAAAATTCAACGATAAGCCGGCACCAGCAGGTGGACCTACATATGACTACTCGAGAACAAAAAAGAAAAAAATTCTACCTTGATTTTTTTTTTCATTACGACAAAAAAACCGATTTCTTTAAAAATCGACATCTTTTATTATATTATTAAGTGCCATTGCTACAATTTTACAAGTAATTCTGTGTTTTTTTTTGTATTGGTAAGGTAAGTAGCACTACTATCGATCACAACCATTAAAAATTCCAGAATATCTATAGTTTTTACACAAAAATCAACCAAAACTATGTTTTTTTCATAAATTATGTAAGATTTTGACTTTCAGCTCACTTTCACTCATCACAGTGAAAAAAAAAAGTATGGACACTACTGTGGCAAATAGTATTAAAAATTGGCGCAACTAACTACAATTCTAAAATGGTATAACATTCTAGGCAAACTAGCCACAAAAATATACTTAGGTGTACTATTTCAAAATAACAACCATACTTCGAAAATTGTTAGTGTTGATAGTAATCACTTTTACTATGTAGCCCAAATGTTTTTGTTGCAAGTTCTCAGAATTTGAATGAGACATGTGCGTAGTCCATAAGATAACATAAGTTAGACAGAGATAGAGAGATTATACGTTAGAGGGAGATAGATAGATGCTAATTGTTTAGTAACATTAATGCAGGTAGAGAAGTAATTAATGTCCTCAGCAGCACAGCAAGTCAGTACGCTCTACTTCTTTGTTTACTGCACACCGTTCTGTTTTAATTAAAGTGGCTCTGATACTAACGACTTTGGATTGAATTAAGTGACCTGGAAATTGACCTGACTTGGCATTATTTTAGACTGTGATTTTGTGTTTTTTTAAAGAAGTTTTGCCTTATTTTCAAGTGTTTAGCATTCATTATGCCGCTACCATATACAGCGTTAGAATACGCTAATATGCACCTAATTTATGGAGAATGCCGATGCAATGCCAACGCTGCTAGCAGATTATATCGAGCAAGGTACCCTACTCTTCAAAGGTATCCGGATTATCGCGTATTTATTAACGTGCATCAAGCATTTTCGGAGGGTCGTATACCATCTGACAGGAGAAACGCTGGAAGACCTAGATCGGAACACGATGAAGAAGTTCTCAAAGAAATAGAAAGCGATACAACTACCTCTGTACGTGGCATACAAGTAGCAACGGGAATTCCAAAAAGTACTGCACATAGAATTTTAAAACGTCACCAGTTTCATCCATATCATTACAGGCGCGTGCAGGCGTTATTACCGCGGGACTATCCACTGCGGGTCGCATTTTGCCGTGTAATGCTGCAAAAACACAGGGAAGATCCCCAATTCTTAGACAAAGTTTTATGGTCGGATGAAACAACCTGCAAGAAAGATGGCTATTTAAATCTTCACAATCTTCATAGCTGGAACAATGAAAATCCGCACCTGGTGAGAGAAGACAAATCCCAATATCAATTTAAGGTTAACCTATGGACGGGCATAATAAATGGAAAAGTGATAGGGCCCTTTGAGTTACAAGGAAACATAGATGGCAATAGCTATTTGAACTTCTTACAAAATGAGTTACCAGGATTATTAGAAGACGTGCCCTTAAGTGATTTGCAAAACATGTGGTTTCAAAACGATGGTTGCCCAGCTCACTATGCCCGCCCTGTGCGAGAGTACTTAGACCAAGAGTACCCAGGGCGTTGGATCGGGCGACTTGGTCCTATCTTATGGCCACCCCGTTCACCCGATCTAAATCCCCTGGATTTTTTCTATTGGGGTTGTCTAAAGGACAGAGTCTACTCAAAACCCATTGCAACCTTGGACGAGCTTCGCCAAAAAATAATTCAGGCTGTGGATCACATGAACAGAATCAGATATGCAAGAAAAATAAAACGTTCATTTTTAAGGCGATGTCGTGCCTGCATTACTGCCAATGGCAAACAATTCGAACATTTATTGTAATTTTAATAATATAGTAAATTCTAATCTCTCTATATCTATCTCTTTCTAACTTATGTTATCTTATGGACTACGCACATGTCTCATTCAAATTCTGAGAACTTGCAACAAAAACATTTTGGCTACATAGTAGAAGTGATTACTATCAACACTAACAATTTTCGAAGTATGGTTGTTATTTTGAAATAGTACACCTAAGTATATTTTTGTGGCTAGTTTGCCTAGAATGTTATACCATTTTAGAATTGTAGTTAGTTGCGCCAATTTTTAATACTATTTGCCACAGTAGTGTCCATACTTTTTTTTTTCACTGTGATGAGTGAAAGTGAACTGAAAGTCAAAATCTTACATAATTTATGAAAAAAACATAGTTTTGGTTGATTTTTGTGTAAAAACTATAGATATTCTGGAATTTTTAATGGTTGTGATCGATAGTAGTACTACTTACCTTGCCAATACAAAAAAAATCACAGAATTACTTGTAAAATTGTAGCAATGGCACTTAATAATATAATAAAAGATGACGATTTTTAAAGAAATCGGTTTTTTTGTCGTAATGAAAAAAAAAATCAAGGTAGAATTTTTTTCTTTTTTGTTCTCGAGTAGTCATATGTAGGTCCATCTGCTGGTGCCGGCTTATCGTTGAATTTTGGGACACCCTGTATATCTAATAATATATAAAAAATTTAATAAAAAAGCGCTAAAAACATACCATGTTTTATGGAAACACCATAAATTAAAAGCGTTAAGTTTAACATTGCTATAAAGCTACAAAATGGGAGTGAAAGCTCTAATTAACAGTTGAATATAAATTTATTACCATAAAAATATTACTATAACTACAAAAATATAAATGCTTTATATTAATATATAGCACTATTTAAAGACATAACTGAAAGTAGTCAATAGATATATTAAACATTGTGGCTGTTTTTGGAATACCTAGCTTACCTAATAGATACAATATTAAGAAAAATATTATTAAGATATATTTACAGTGATAGTGAAAATATTAACAAAGTTATTATAAATATTTTTCTACATTAAAAATATTCACCTGTCGCAATTGATAAAATTGTGCAACACGCTAAGAAATCCATTTTTATTTTGATTAAATATTAAGTTTACAAAATACTTCCCCTATAAATATAGGTCATTAATACGTGTTTCTTCTCTGAATGATGCTTTTTCAAAACTAATATCCATTTCTTGATTCAATATACGCTTCGTGTAGGGTTTTGTAAGCTCAGTTTCTAATCAAAATAATTGGAAATTATTATCTTAAAATTACACAGCAATGAATGCGGCCATCCACCAAGGTGGATTTTTTACCCATGACTTTAATTTCTCTCTAGCAGGCAGCATGCCCGTATCTTTTTTAGGCTCGTTCATTTTGGCGTACAACATTAAAGTTTCACATTCAACTTTATTTCGGAATGTAGTCTGTTTGGTATGAATCTCTACAGCACATTCCATGTTCTTAGCGTTAACTGGTGGCCCTTTCACTGTCAAAGGATCTACTACAGTGGAATTTGTTGTACATACCGTGACATTAACCATAGTTGTATTTGCCGTAACTGTAGAATTAACTGAGGAACCATTCACTGGTATTGTATTATTAAGCATTGTACTATTAGTCATACATACCGTTTTATTTACCATAGTTTCTGTGGTAGGAGTAACTTTTTTACTTCCCTCGGTAAATGTTGAAACTATTTCGCATGGTATTTTCAATACTTCCATTTTGCCATTTTCCTTAACTTTTAATAAACACTGGGCTTCGTCATTTGGTTTAGTGTGCGATGTGTATGATGTTCCAGATGATTCATAGCGACGTCTATAATAATCATCATAGTAATAATTATTAGGATAACTGTGTGATCTTCCAAGGTTATATAAGGACAAACCTGTTAGCAAGTCTCCGAAGCGACTGTTTGAATTTCTGTATTCATGAATGTAGACATACTGTGGTGCGGTGTAGTACGTTGGAATATATGCTGGAGAGGCCGGATAATAATGTGTTCCACGATTGTGTGTTGTAGATCCAATTCCTGTATTTGTATTATATGAATGACTAGAGCCATAAGTGTTACCATATGAAGGCTTATAATTATTTGTACCGTATGATGGATAGTTGTAAGAACTAGAACCTGACCCCGAAAGTCCTGATGAAGGTTTTGGGTAAGAATGTGTGCCTCCTGATGTGCCATAGCTTGATCCTGACGAGGGATAATTATGAGAACTGGAACTTGATCCAGATAATCCTGATCCTGATGAAGGATAGTTGTGAGAACTGGAACTTGATCCCCAAAATCCTGATCCTGAAAAGGGGTAGCTGTGTGAACTGGAACCTGATCCGGATAGACCTGATCCTGAAGAGGGGTAACTGTGTGAACTGGAACCTGATCCGGATAAACCTGATCCTGAAGAGGGGTAACTGTGTGAACTGGAACCTGATCCGGATAGACCTGATCCTGAAGAGGGGTAACTGTGTGAACTAGAACTTGATCCGGATAGACCTGATCCTGAAGATGGATACGAGTGTGATCCAAAACTTGATCCTGATAAGCCTGATCCTGATGACGGATAACTATGCGAACTGGAACTTGACCCAGATAAGCCCGAACTTGATGAAGGATAGCCATGAGAAGACGAACTTGGTTTACTGTAACTTGTACTCCATGATGAGCTTGGTTTACTATAACTTGTACTCCATGACGAACTTGGTTTACTATAACTAGAACCCGAACTAGAACCCCAACTTTTTCCCCATGATGAATGAGAGCTGCCGCGGCTTGAACCTCTACTTGAACTCCTCCCAGAGCTTCTTCCGCATTCTATATAAGTAACAGTTAAACACGACACGAAAAGGCACAACAGAATTATTCTGTTGGCCATTTTACTGTTCGTAAACACACGAGAGCGTGGACTAGTGTGAATATGTACCCGTTAATTGGTTTTATTTCAAACGTACGAGCTTTGATTTGCGTGTGTATGTGTGTGTGAATGACGCCTTATTCGGAGAATTTCTAAGCTGTCTCTGTCTCACTCGTAAGCGGACGATAAGATGAGGCACGAAGTATAGATACAAGGAGTTCGGACGTAATGTTGAACGAATGTTCTCAATTTAGGGGACAGATATTTTACCGGTAGAGCGCGCCAAATTTCAAGAAATACTCGTTTAAATCCTTACGCGAGAAGTTTTGTTGCTATTGACAGCTCTGGAATTTTATATTTAAATTAATTAAATTCATCATTCGCGAGCTAACGCGTGTTTACGTGTAATAATAATAATAACATCGGTACGTTCAAAACCTAGCGCAGCCAGTGGCAGAGAAGAGAACTAAGATCTGAGTTCATTATTGTGTTCATGGAAAAGCCTATACCATTCGGACTCCATATATCTATACTTCGTGAGATGAGGCTAGAGGTGAAGTAAATATAAAACTCAATAACAATATTCAACTACACACGATGTAAACCTTCTGATTACCTCTAATTTATGCAAACTATCTTTCAGCCAGTTTCTTTTCTTTATTATTGCTAATGTATAAATATAGTCTTATATTGTATTTTAAACGCATTGATTAATCGGTTTGTATAATTTTAAATACTAGTAAATTATCATTATATCTTTACCTTTGAAGCAATGGGCAGGTGTTTAGCACATTTACATTTTGCCGTAAGTATATAAAATGTTATTACCACATAATACCAGACGAGATTTTTTGATCCACTACATGACAAAAATTTTATTTAATTAACTAAATAGTGATAACAAATTGTGTTCTTTATCCCTCACAAAACCGGTGGTGATAACTTATTTTTTTAGACTGGAGGGGAATAGCCCGCCATTCGCAGTGAGAGCTGCCACGTAAATGCGACGTCCTAGAGTACCGCTCTGTAGGTCTGTAGCCCCAGGTGGCCGCGTGCAGTCAATATACAGCCGGAAAAGGCGTTTGGTTTACACAATGGCATTATTTACTTTCGGCGTTTTTTTTAGAGTCACCACCCTGCACTAAAGAAATAATCCTTGTATTGCGGGGGACCTTACAAACATATCAAACATATAATTAAAGCAGACAAAGTACACCCAGACGCAAAACAGAAGTTTGTAGATCGCACAAACTAGCCGCCGTAACTTTTAAATGAAACAAATCTAAATCTAATTTTAAATAGGAAATTAAAATGTAGGGATATAATCCATATTGATTATAAAATTTTAGGTATGTCATAACACGCCATTCTTTCGATTATCCGTGTTTTGATTACCTAACTATTTTGAACAAAGGGCAGTTATGTGACTTAACTATAATAAATACATATAATAATTTTGCGCCTGATGATGAAGCGATTGTTATCTGTAATATAGAAAATACAAGGAACTAATATTACTATGAGTCTTACCTTAAAAATCGAACACAAGCTGTCACAGTTAAAATTTATACATCTAATTTTATTCCTGTTACATCTGGTGTACCTCAAGGATACACCTTAGTTCACGTCTTCCCCAATATTTTTATTAATAATGTAATTCATGCATTTAATCATTAAAATTTTCTTTTATATGCTAATGATACCATAATATTCAGAAAATTATCAACGATAGTAATTCTTTCGTTCTCCAAAATTATTACATAATCTAGATGTTTGTACTAAGAATGGTTAATCTATTAATATATATAAATGTTATATTTATCATATCGAGTTACAATTCCATGAATATAATATTAGTCGCATTCCAATCACAGCAGTATAAATATAAGAAGTACACTCACAAAAATATGAAATGTTGCATTATTTTGAGTCAAGAGTCTCCGAAACCGGCGAGCGTGTATGAAAGGAGGATAGAGTTCTCTGGCACTCTGTTCTCTCTGCCTACCCTGCAAGGGGTATGGCGTGATGATATGTATGTATGTATGTTGCATTATTAGTTTCACAAGAAAATCTAAATTTGTCTTAAATGCATACATACATACATATCATCGCGCCATATCCCTTGCAGGGTAGGCAGAGAGAACAGAGTGCCAGAGAACTCTATCTCTGCATACTTCACTCGCTTCCTCAACATTCATAATTCTCTTCATACACGCTCGCCGGTTTCGGAGACTCTTGACTCCACCTTCCTTCAGTACCTGACCGATCTGGTCTAGGTAGGTTAGTCTCGGTCTCCCTCGGTACCTACATCCTTCCACTTTCGCATTGTATATCTTCTTAACCAGACGTTCGTTCGGCATTCTTTCCACATGTCCGAACCATCGGAGCATTCCCTTTCGCATCTTTACACCAATACTCTCTTTCATACCTACTCGCTCTCTTACGTCGTCGTTACGAATGCGGTCGGTCAGCCTAACTCCACAGATTTTCCGAAGAGATCGCATTTCGACCGCATTAATTTTACTTTCATACTCTTTTCTGCATACCCAACTCTCGCTTCCATACAGTAATGTTGGGACAAGCACTGCGTTATGTATTGCTACACGTGCCTTCTGGCTGAGGTGGTGGCTGCCGAGAAGTTGCCCCAACGCTCCGTTCACTCTATTTCCCGCATTCACTCTTCGCTCTATATCAGTGCTGTACCGTTCATCTCGGCTAAATCCACATCCAAGATATACAAATTCATCCACTTGCTCTAGTACATCATTACCTATTGTTACTCTTACATCTGCTCTGTCTTAAATGATTATAAATTATTAAATTTCAACTTGTAAATGTATGTTCGATCATAACTTGAATACGCTTCCAGTTTGAAATCTCCATTATAAAATTCACAGTTTAAATATTAAGAAAATAAAGAATAAATTCACTTCACACATGAAATACAGAAATATCTTAGATCTTAACTTTAACGTTTGTTCAAATAAAATAATCTTTTTAAAAAAAGAAATAGAGAAGAAATTCGTCGCACGCGCAAAGATTTAATGTTGTAATTTAAAATTAGAAATATATAAATATTTACGGAATGTATGATCCCAGACTTCTCTGGGTCCGTATAAAACTAGGTGTCACCAAGGTATTCATGGTTGTAGCATATGCTCCCGTAGGATCCTCGGTGGCATCAGACCTAGAGAAGTTTTGGGATAATGTTAGGGAAGTTCTGGATATGGCAGAAACCAGTGAACGCGTGATTGTATGCGGAGATTTGAACGGATGGGTGGCAATACATAACGCAGTGCTTGTCCCAACATTACTGTATGGAAGCGAGAGTTGGGTATGCAGAAAAGAGTATGATAGTAAAATTAATGCGGTCGAAATGCGATCTCTGCGGAAAATCTGTGGAGTTAGGCTGACCGACCGCATTCGTAACGACGACGTAAGAGAGCGAGTAGGTATGAAAGAGAGTATTGGTGTAAAGATGCGAAAGGGAATGCTCCGATGGTTCGGACATGTGGAAAGAATGCCGAACGAACGCCTGGTTAAGAAGATATACAATGCGAAAGTGGAAGGATGTAGGTATCAAGGGAGACCGAGACTAACCTACCTAGACCAGATCGGTCATGTACTGAAGGAAGGTGAAGTCAAGAGTCTCCGAAACCGGCGAGCGTGTATGAAGAGAATTATGAATGTTGAGGAAGCGAGTGAAGTATGCAGAGATAGAGTTCTCTGGCACTCTGTTCTCTCTGCCTACCCTGCAAGGGATATGGCGTGATGATATGTATGTATGTATGTGTGTATAAATATTATTCTGTGGTAACAGCTAATAATACTACCAACCCTTACTTTGCTTGTTAATGTTATAAAAGACGACTAAGAGCTTTATCTAAACCTAGGCAAAATCCACCTGATGCCGTTTGGTCAACAATGCGGAATATGCATGATTTTTTTATTATTATTTTTTTTTTTATTATTTATCTTTCTATTGGGTTTCAGATACAGAGAATAATATGCAATACAAAATAATGGCATTAGAACAGGGATAAAAAGTGACGTTTGTTAAGTCTCTCATTCACAAGGATTAATACTTGAACACAGAAAACTAATAACTCATGAAATAACTGGTTAATGATACAAAATAATCACTAGAAACACCTGGATACCAGAAGATTCGAGTGTACGATGACGTCACGTTTTGGACCACCAATCGCGTCGCGTTTTAGAAATTTGCGAGCGAAATTCAAAAAAGCCGATTTTTGATAATTAAATTTCACTATTAAGTAATACTGTACCGTCATTTCCTTTCTCCTCATGAGAGGAGAAGGAAATGACGGTACAGTCTTCAGCCGATTGGTCTGAACTCAGGCAGCTTAATAGACAAATCTCTAAATATATGCGACGCGATATTCGCCGATTCAATACACTACGTATTGAAGAGGCGATAGAGCGAAATCGAGGCTCCAAAGTGTTCGCATGAGATTTGTCTATTGGGCAGAGCCAAATGACTAAGCTGAAGACCGATAACGGTACTGTCATTTCATCCCAGAGTGAGATCTTGGGAGAGGTCGAAAGGTTCTACGGGCAGTTGTACAAATCATCCCTGAATCCTGTTGTCAGTTTGGTCCAAGACCCCAGATCCAAGCTAACTCGACACTATACCGAAGAAATCCCGGACGTCAGCTTGTACGAGATCAGAATGGCTCTAAAACAATTAAAGAACGGAAAGGCACCGGGAGATGACGGAATTACCACAGAGCTCCTGAGGGCAGGCGGAAAGCCAGTTTTAAAAGCCCTACAGAAGCTGTTTAATTCTGTCATTCTCGGGGGCGACGTTCCAGAGTCGTGAACCAGGAGTGTGGTGGTGCTGTTTTTCAAGAAGGGCGATAAAACGCTCTTAAAGAATTACAGACCCATCTCACTCCTGAGCCACGTGTACAAATTGTTTTCAAGAGTCATTACGAACCGACTCGCGCGCAAGCTAGACGACTTCCAGCCGCCCGAACAAGCCGGTTACCGAAAAGGTTATAGTACCATAGACCACATCCACACGCTACGCCAGATTATACAGAAGACCGAGGAGTATAATCGGCCTCTGTGTCTAGCGTTTGTGGACTATGAGAAAGCCTTTGATTCTGTCGAAACTTGGGCAGTGCTGCAGTCCCTTCAGAGGTGCCAAATTGACTATCAATATATCGAAGTGCTGAAGTGTTTGTATAAAGACGCTACTATGTCAGTCCGCATCCAGGATAAGAGTACGAAACCGATCCAGCTGCAGAAAGGCGTGAGACAGGGAGACGCTATCTCTCCGAAACTGTTCACCACTGCGCTGGAAGATGTCTTCAAGCTCTTAGACTGGACCGGACTCGGCATCAACATCAATGGCGAATACATCACTCACCTTCGATTCGCAGATGATATCGTAGTCATGGCAGAATCCCTGGAGGACCTTGGCACCATGCTCAATGACCTCAGCAAGGTCTCCCAACTAGTAGGGCTGCAAATGAACATGGACAAGACGAAAATCATGTCTAATGCCCATGTCATTTCTGTACCGGTCCTGGTTGGGAATGCGATTCTCGAAGTTGTCGATCACTATGTTTACCTAGGACAAACAGTTCAATTAGGTAGATCCAATTTCGAGAAAGAGGTCAGCCGACGAATCCAACTCGGCTGGGCAGCGTTCGGGAAACTTAGGAGGATCTTCTCGTCTAATATTCCGCAGTGTCTGAAAACAAAGGTTTATAACCAGTGTGTGTTACCAGCGATGACTTACGGCACTGAAACGTGGTCTCTAAATGTCGGCCTCATAACAAGGCTCAACGTCGCTCAGCGTGCTATGGAGAGGGCTATGCTCGGTATTTCTCTACGTGATAAAATCCGAAATACGGAAATCCGTAGAAGAACGGGTGTAACCGACATAGCCCTAAGGATTAGCACGTTGAAGTGGCAATGGGCAGGCCACATCGCTCGGCGAACCGACAACCGTTGGGGAAAAAAGGTTCTCGAGTGGCGACCACGAATCGGACGACGCAGCGTAGGACGACCCCCCACTCGGTGGACTGATGACCTCATCAAGGTCGCAGGAAACCGCTAGATGCAGGTGGCACAGGACCGTTATAGATGGCATTCTCGTGGGGAGGCCTATGTCCAACAGTGGACGTTTACGGGCTGATGGATGGATGGATTAAATAATGATGAATTTCAAAAATAATTGTATAGGTATGTTTATTATGCAATAAAGATTACAAAAAAAAATTATTCATTTTGGAGTCACGTGCATATTTCCATATTCAAATTCAAATTCATTTATTATGTATAAACCCTGCGAGGGCACTTACATATTGTCAGTATTAACATTTTAATTTAATCTAATAAACTACCACCGGATCGGAACTATACCACTACTGAGAAGATCCGGCAAGAAACTCAGTGGGTTTGTCTATTATTGTTATTTCTTTTCATTTTTTTCATATATATAATAAGAATGGTACATGAAAGAAATAGCTCCAGTGTGATGCACTTCGAACCTAATAGTTAAAAACAATCTAAAATAGCCAATGGCTGGACCAGATCCCACAAGCGGCACCCGATCACGAGTTAACTACTAGCGAGCAACCATCACTCCCCTCAACCACCTTGGAGGGAAGGGAGAGACCCGCTCCACGCAGCTACCGCAAGTAGACCTTTCAGTGAGCATGACCAATACCATGTACTACTAACGCAAACCAAAGTCAAAATTCGTTAGGCAAAACACGCTACGCTTTACAGGTATGTAAAATCATTATAAAAAAAAAACAGTTTACAAAGAAAAGGTAATTGCTGAATGAGGAGCTGCTCATAGCCAGTCGTACTATCGCTTAGGTAATCCGAGATTTTATAATAACCTTTCTTACAGAGTCTGTTCTTGACAGCCCTTTTAAATTTATTCACAGGCATGTCTCGGATATCTTTTGGTAGTTTATTATAGAAGCGTATAAATTGCCCCATGAATGACCTATTAATTTTTTCGAGACGAGTCGTGTGTACAACTAATTTGTCCTTATTCCGAGTATTAACACAATGAATGTCACAATACCTTTTAAAATTATTGATATTTCTTTTTACATACAATACATTTTCGTAAATATATTGCGATACAACAGTCAGAATATTTACTTCTTTAATTTTTTCTCTAAGTGAAACTCTTGGACCTAGTTTATAAATTGCGCGGACATCCCTTTTTTGGAGAACAAAAATACTACTCAGATCCGCAGAGCATCCCCACAGTAATATGCCGTATGACATGAGAATATGAAAATAAGCGAAATAAACTATTCTAGCCGTTTCAATATCGGTCCATACTCGAAATTTTTTGACCCCATAAGCCGCTGAGCTAAGCCTGCTTGATAATTTTTCAATATGAAGGCCCCATTGCAGTCTAGCATCTATAGTAATACCTAAAAAAACGGTTGATTCGACAAGGTCCAGAGCCACACCATTAATTTGAACATTGATTCCCACTTGTCTCACATTAGGTGTGGTAAATTTGGAGGGGTGGCATAAAGGATTAACGCCAGGCAAGCGGCCGGTAATATAACTATTGTCAATAACTTTTGCAATATATATTTTAGAAGAGTAATTATATTGCGTCGACTCCAAGTAATTAAGATAAGAGCAGTGAAATTGTGATATAAAATTATAAATAATTTAGCTGATTCATAGTAACTATTAAACTAGATAAGATAATGTTGTAAAAGAACAACATCTCGTTGTTTGTCTCTTTATGATATCGCATATCCAAGAACGTCGTGTGAGCAAAATATATTTACAAGACGAGCTCCTAACTATTACAATGTTAAATAAACAAAGTATTGATATATGAAACTCTTAGTACTTTTACATACATACATACATACATATCATCACGCCATATCCCTTGCATAGTATTTTTAGATCTCAATTTTACAACATTGCGACGTAACTTATACTTTTCTATTTGTTTTTTTTATTAATATTTTAAAGGTTAACTTCGTCTTCATCATCATCTCAGCTCATATAATTATGTCCCACTGTTGGGCTCGAGCCTCCTCCATAATGGAAATTCACCTGCTGGTCAGACGTATTGATGTGTTTGTTGCGTGTTTTCCTTCTCTTGCATAGATGTTATATGCATTCTGTATACCTTAGTCGTCTTTTACGGTCACCTACGGGTAAGACAGAGGATGGTCAGTCAATGGTGGTACGTCACCATACGTAAAACTAAAATTATTACTAATTAATTTCTTAATGTTTTATTAAGAAATTGGTGACAGTTTTATTATTATTTCTTCTTATAAACTAGATTAGATCATAACACAACAATAAATCAATTGACAATAAATCAATTGCGGAATAATCTATTCTAATAAAATAATTGACCGATTTTCATACTAAAACAAAGCAGAGGTTTTACTTGATTTTTGCATAGAACTAGTTTACAAATTTGCTAATAGACAATAATATCTTTTGAACTGATTATTTTATCGGGTATCGTACTAAATCTTAAGACTCCTCTTAAATCTTAAGAATCCTCCCATGACAATGAACGCTGTAAAGTGAAATGTGAAACGTCTGGTATCTGAAAAATTAAAAATCGAATAAAAACGCGATACAAGTCGTAAAAATAGTTTTATTTTAAATTTATAAATCTCGCGTAAACACCGGAAATCATTAAATCAAGAGAATTAGAGTTATTCTCAATAAGAAAAATTCTAATTCTCTTAAAAAATCCAAGCAATTACGTTTTTTCCTGGCGTTTGACATTATAATTAATATTTTATAATATTTTTAAATAGGATGGCGATGAACTTTGATGATGGATAGCAACAGCGTATTAGAATCTTAATATATGTTTTGTCTTGACTAAAATGACGCAAATATTTTTTTTTTAAAACCACCAAAATCTAATAAAACAAGTTTGTCAACATTTAATAATATCCTTTCATACCAATACATATACATATCCTATACATATACCTATACATAACTTCATCATTATATCATTTTTCTTTTAATATATGCTATTAACTATTTGCTGTGTTATAACAATTATTAGGGAAAATCCATCCTCCATTTTTTATTATTGCTTATGGTGGCAAACGAGCAAGCAGCACACCTGATGGTAAGTGTCACTGCCGCCCATGGACCTTTGCTATAACCATTTTTTTTTTTTTTTTTTATTGGTGGGCTATGGGTGCGTCTCGCCCCGCTGAATCGGTCCGGGGTGACGGAAAGGCGGCGCGTGACCCCATAGACCCACCGTAAAACCTTCTCTCTTCGCCGTGCGAGCGGACCACCGGTACTCGATTTTAACTTCGGTGGCCCGCCCGGCGGTTTACCCTCGCGGGTTCCTCTCGTCGAACCTTTGCTATAACCAAGGCTATAACTAGGCCGGTGCATCCATTATAATTTCCAAACCCACTCCAGTTGGGCTTCCGGCTCTCTCGCTCACCGAATGAAGCCCAATAGCACATTGCCATTACTCAGACGTCGATCTTCTGCGAGAGCGCGGTACTACCCCGGATGGACCGGCCCGCGGCTGTAGATAGAAAACTGTCAACAGCGTGGTCCTACCACTAGCAAAAAAAAAACCTGCATGGAGGGTAGGGGCCCCTCCCCTCTTGAAAAATACAAAGCTGGAACAGAATTAGGTATTTTTTTAATCGCCTTCAGAGCCAGGCCGGCAGACAACACACCTGATGTTCGGTAGTACCTATCTGTCGCTCTTTGACCTCTGCACCACCAGGAACAAAGCTACACAGTTTGAGCTTGATTTAAAACGAAACCAATAAGATCTAATACTAATATTGTCCTAATAATAATGGTACATACATTATCTGAGAAAACGTTATCAGTTCTTTTTTATCAATGTTAATAATAATAACAGGAAAAGAAAACAAATTAATTAGTTTTCCTTTGAAGGGACACAACAAAGATGCTTAATTAACAACAGATTATTTAAAATCAAAACAATTTAATAAACAAATATATAATTTGTCATTCGATTGTTTTTGAAGTGAAACTTTTTTATCGACGTATGGGAGAAATTTTATATTGTAACGTTTTTCTGTTACGCGCCATCTTTGTTTGTAAGTCATATTTTTCCGTTACGCGACGAGATGAAACGAGGCACGAAAAACGCGGCAAGAGAGAGAGAGAGAGAATACACGCTATTGTTTGATGTATGTAAACGAGATTTAAAAATTAGTTTGCCAAAGTTTCACTTCTGATATATGTACTTTGTACGCACGCATTTTTTTTATGTTTTAGTTTATTTCGGCAAATGATTTTTTTTTAACGTGATAATGAACGACAGTTGCACGCTCGAAAAATTGTAACGTTCCGCCTGAACCGAACAGGCAAGCGAGAGCGCGGAATAAATGATAGAGAGGCACGATCGGTCTAAGCGTTCTTACATTTTAAGAATTTGACATGACCTGTTTTTTCAACCGTTTCTAAAGTGAAGTGAAAAGTTAATGTGGCTTCCATTGTTTATGTTTGTACACTCATAAAAGTATGCAATTTTCATCAATGTTTTCTTATCACGTTATCACGTAAAATTATCTTTCGTAAATCGACTTCATGTTTTTTTGATAAAAGTATGAAAGGACAGAATGGTCCTAAAGAAATTTCGGGGGACTTTACAAACATAATTGACGCAAATATATTACATCCAGACTCAGAACAACATTTCGTATATCGCACAAAGTATTGTCCTGCGTAGGAATCGAACCCTCGCCACTGGCACGGAAGGTCGGTATTTTAACCACTACACTATCGGTGCAATCAAGTTTATTGTATATCGAAGGGCATAATGTGTTATTCATATTCGTTTTTGCTTCCAACCTGCTTATACCTACCATATATGCATTGTTTAATGAATTAAATTGAATGGTTATCACAAGTCTAATGACTCTAATGTCCTATTCCAAGGCTGTTGTTCTGCGAAAATTCATATCGAAGTGCGGATGTGACATTAATTTTTATGTATTTATATAAATAGTCGTCATCATACCTGTAACTCCCAAGGAGTAGATTATATTGGATAGATAGCAGTATTATGGGTGGTACCACGTCTTCTTTTTTTTTGCGCTGGACTTTGGAGGTGATCACGCCCCACCAAATCGCTCCGGAGCGAGGGAAGAGGCGGCACGCGACCCCATAGACCCACCCTACAAAACGCTTCTTCGCCGTGCGAGCGGGCACCGGTACCCGATCTTTGTCTTCGGTGGCCCGCCCGACGGTTTACCCTCATGGGTTACTCTCGAGTCGATGCCTCGACAGCTTTCGGGGCATCGGGTAGTACCATGCCTACGTAGGTTAATCTTTTTGATCAGCCCAAATGATAATACGACGGATTATTGAAGCATACGTGTAGTCCTTCTGTCACCCCGGACGCTTCGGGTGGACGTGCCCAGAACATATAAAAAAAGAAGGGTAGGTCCAAACCATATAAAAAAGGATAGAATATGTTATGTGTATTTGTCTGCAGAATATTTTACCATAGGTATCTCGTAATGAATCATCATCTTCATCATCATCTCAGCTCATATACGTCCTACAGCTGGGTTTGAGGCTCCTCCAGAATAAGAGAAAAATATTCTACTATACTATTAGTACTATACTGATCAGACAGGATGATATAATCATCATCAACATCATCTCAGCTCATAATATGACCCACTGTTGTGCTGGAGCGTCATTCTTAATGAGAGGAAACTTAACCTAATATATCACCCTGGTCAGACGTGTTGGTATAGGGTTTTGTTTCGAATTTTCATTCTCTTGCCTATGCAAACACATCAAATGTTATATGCCTTTTGTATTCCTTAATCGTCTCTTACAATCACCCACGGTTAAGATAGGGGGTGGTCATTTGTATTCTTACTCCGTCACCACACGGACAGGATGATATAGGGTTTTATTTCAAGTTTTCTTACTCTCTCATAGATCTTATATGCTATTCCTTAATCGTCTTTAACGGCAGATAAAATACATTGTATATGTATGAATTATATAGATAAGGCGAATTACATTCTTATTCCATCGCCAACTAGAAATACACACACAAATAAATTAAATAAAATAAATTATAATTATTTTTCAATTTGCAGGTGGCAAATTACAAACACTTGCATTGATATCAAATGACATTGCTTCGTATAACTATCAACATTGTTGTCATAGTTTCAATTATCATTGACATTATATGTATAATAGGAAATATCTATCAAATAGCTAAAAACCTTCGTAATATAAAAACTAAAGTTATCTACGGAAGTGTACCAATTAATAACAGAACTGCTCAGCCCATTAATATGGAATAATTGTAACACGTGTTTCCTGCATCAGCAATTTACTTGTTAAAGAAAATAATGTTTTCAAGCTTATATCACGTTTAGAAGTCGATCGACAGTTCTGCTATGCTTTTGCACGACCGAATACAGTCATCACGACGGGCGTTAGTTACAATCATGACGTCGAACCAACAGCACATTTAAAATGTTACTCAAAGTAATATTACTTAGTACGTTGCATACTATAGTGTTGTGTATTGAAAATAGTGTTAAAGAAGTGAAACCGTATATGTTTCCAGTACCTTTAGAATTACCATACCGAAGCGAGCGCACCGAACAATGCTGGTTGAGAATCGAAGACGTTGAATTGGTGGAAACCGTTGCGGTTTACTGTTTCATCGCTCAAGCGTTTCTTGATAAACATATACACGATTACAATTCAAGAAAAATGACTGAGGACGATGTTGACGTGAGTTTGTGGATTGAAAAACCAAGAAATCCTGACGATTATATTACTCCACCAGAAAGCAATTCCCATTCGATCAAAGATTGGCGAGTAACAACTCTATTGGATCCTATAACGCATAGGCGTTTGTATGTAACTAAAAATGCTGACTGCAGACTCATTATGTATAACAGAGAGGGTACGACGAATTATCTAGTGGACTGTGAGAAGATACTTTTCTATGTGAATGTTCGGATGAGTACAAGTGCCGTTTTTTCCTACGGACAAAATGTTAGAATGTTATTAACGGGTTTGTTCCTAGTGTATTTACTACACCATAATATTAGATAAATAATATATTTATTATAACTAATATACATTCTTGTATTTAGTGCATTAACATAATTTGTATTATTTAATATAGTCCTTATTTATAAAATTTAATAGCTTACATATTTTTCACTTTATTCCGATCCATTCTAGAATTGATACACTGCTATCTATTAACAAAATATCGGTTATAAACTACAGTCCATTTGTTTTTATCATTGGATAGATAAATAAACCGCATAACCGCTTGGCAATTACAATAGGATAGGTCCTTAGTTATTTAACAATAGACAATAGAACATTAAATAAATACGATACATACTGACTTACTATGTATTAGTAATTATTAAAATAAATATGTATAATATACAGAAAACTATAATAACGTAGATCTTCATTATGCTAAACCAGATATATATTTAAGATGCGCGTTTATTAAATGAATTCCAATGTAGATTATTATTTTCCTCTTAAATAAATTGTTGTTTTACCAAAAAAACTAGTTGTATGACGACACGATTACGAGATGTGATATTTACAACAAACTGTGTTATTATCCCAAGTTTTTGTCCCAATGTGCAGTCAGTGAACACTACATCTGCCGATGCAGAACGGTACAATGACAAATCGTCGAACCGTGTCCCCTTCATTTGTTTCAACAGCTGCTCAATTGTTATAGCAAAAATATATCACCATTCAAGTGTTATCTACTTTTTAATTAATATGTATCTTCTTTCATTTAAATTTCAATTAAGTATTTTAGCTACACCTGGTTACTCGAGTGCCGAGACCTTATTTTCGAATACTACTCCTTTATATTACTTAAAATTTATTTAATATAGACAGTACTTATTCCTTGTTTCCGTTAGGCTTAATTAATATTTTAATTAATCCTGTCCTTTTTACGCCGACCGGTCTCGATAGGATATCGTTATTAGTGATCATTACCACAAGCCATCATCATTGGTCTCAATCTGCTGCTATATGTGATATTGCGGATATGAAGTTTCGGATCTGAATATGGATACTAAAATATTATCATACCGGTTTCGGATTCGATTAAGTGTATGAAAATGATTATATATTATCTGATAGTTTTGTGCAGTTACGGTTAGGGATGTTTTAGGATGGGTACCGGTGCCCCGCTCGCACGGCGAAGAGAGGTGTTTACAGGGTGGGTCTATAGACTCTATAGGGTTGCGCGCCGCCTCTTCCGTCGTCCCGGACCAATTTGGCGGGGCGCGACCACATCCATAGTCCGTCCGTCCGTCGTATTATTTCTCTTTGGAGAATTTAACGTTTAGATTGTCTGCTCGGTTGTTTGAAGGGAAACCTGCCCTATCCGAAATTATTTGTAACTTTTATATCGGTTTCGTTTCGATTACGATTACGAAGCTCCATAACATATTTATATGCCCTTGCCTAACATATTAATCTTTAACTTAGTCAGTACACTGTTCTGATTGGTGTAGTAAGTGCTGTCCAATTGGGGAACTTATCTCATCGCAACGCCGACGTAAGAGAGCGAGTAGGTATGAAAGAGAGTATTGGTGTAAAGATGCGAAAGGGAATGCTCCGATGGTAATATAATCCCGTTTTTACCCTTTGGGCACGGAACCCTAAAAACTATAAATTTTTCTGTGCTAATAACTGCTTAGTTGCCATTTTTACAAACATATCAAGAAATCATTTGGTGGTTTTGTAATTTTATTCTATCAACGCAATAATAAGATTCAATTCATCTACCTAAACAAATTGAAGAGGCATTTCAATTTTCAAGGTTAGTGTGATAATAATTACCAATCGTAGCGAAATAATTCGTAGTTTTACGACTATCGTGAGTTCAACTCCGCCGACTGCGTGATCGGCGGCATAGAATAAAGCAAGATAGTTCAAGTACCTTGAGAACTCAATTGCTTTTGTGTTGATTTTTTTTTTTGGAGATTGGCTAACATAGGCAATAACGGCAAAGTTATACAGTCAAATATGTTTGCCGTCATTATAAAATATATTCGATATTACTGCATCAATTTTAATACTACATACGACATTTCGAAGTTTATTTTACCCTCTAATGTGGAAAAATAATTAACAACTTTATAAGTCTGCGATCAAAAACTCAGCTGTTTCTCTCGCGTCCTCTATACATCGTCATCGTCATCATTATTCTTCTGTTCTTATTCCACTTACTTGGGTTCGACGCAGTATGTACTTTTCTACCATCGTACGAGTATATACCTATTGCAAAAAGTATTCACAGTAGTTTTATGAGCGACCAACTGGCTAACGTCAACCCTCCTTAGGAATTCAATGGTTGACCATAAGGCATCAGATGCAGTTGGTCCATACCGATTCTAATCTTACAGTCGTCTTTCATTACGTCCACGGGCAATATAAGGGTTGGTAGTATTCATAGCCGCCACCATATAGCCCTTTCGCATCCTATACTAGCAATGTAAAATATTAAATAGAAGACCTTCTAGTTACTATTATTTTTGACGTCAAACATCTTAAAAATCCAAACCCACACCGTAATATAATAAAATGGTAAATGATCTCACTCCAATTTAACGCGAACTGTTACTTTCATTGATATTTTGCTATTTATAGGCTTACATATTCAGTTTTATTTTAAATTATAATAATGTAGATATATATTTTCCAAAAGATACATTTTTTTTTTTTTTTTTTTTTTTTTTTTTTTTTTTTATGGCGGCAAACGAGCAGACAGCACACCTGATGGTAAGTGTCACTGCCGCCCATGGACCTTTGCCAATGGTATAGCTAGGCCGCTGCCTACCAATACAACCCTGAACCCACCCCAGTTAGGCTTCCGGCTCTCTCGCTCACCTAACGAAGCGCAATAGCACATTGCTATTACTCAGACGTCGATCTTCTGCGAGAGTGTGGTACTACCCCGGACGGACCGGCCCGCGGCTGTAGACAGAGAACTGTCCACAGCGTGGTCCTACCACAATAAAACATGCTGTGTGATAACGGCTACGAATACTATAAACCCTTACTTTGCTCGTGGATGTCTTAAAAGACGATTAAAAGCCTTATACTGACCTGGGCCAACTCTATCTGATCCCGTTTAGTCAATAATTACATTCCCAAGGAGGGTTGACGGCTGGCAGGCGGCCGGTCATAAAATAATTGCCAATAACTTTTACAATATGCACTATGAAAGAAGAGTACATATTGTATCGACACCAAGTAATTGGGATAAGAGTAGGAGAATGATGATAATGTTGTCTTAAATACAATCAAATTTAAGTTCAAAATCGATGCTTTAATGTTGTTAATATTAGGCTATTCACCATCATCAACATCTCAGCTCATATATGTCCCACTGTTGGGTTCGAGCCTAAGCTCCTCCATAATGAGATGGAAATAGACCTACAATACCACGCTGGTCAGACGTGTTGGTGTAGGGTTTTATTTCGAGATTTTCCTACTCTTATATGCGTTTTTATCCCTTAGTCGTCTTTTATGATCACCCACGGGTAAGATAGGGTAGTGAATTGTATTCTTACTCCATCACCACACGGAAATTATGCTAATATGTAATTAAAACACAGGGAATAAAAATAAATTGGTAAATTTTAAAAGTAGGATCGCCTCATTGGCGTAGTGAGCTAAGCGTATGGTCGATGCTCAGACGTTTTTTGAAGATATTTTCCTTAATAAGCAAACAAAATGACAGGCGATAAAATTTATATTTGTGCATTATTTAAATTACTACATATGAGTCACACGTAGTTGAAATATAAAAAGTAAGTACTTTTTAAAATGAATACATGTTTCTTGCTAACTATATTTAAATACTGTAAAACATTTTTGATGTGTATTTCGTCATCTATGAGTAATTTTTAATCAAGATTATGAAGTGAAACCTTTTCCTCCTCATAGTTAACCATACATAACGTATACAAATTAAAAATGATGAGAAATATAAGAAATATTACGATGAAATAAGGAAATTGAAAACATATTCAAAATAATTTGGTTACAAATGTGACTGTTCTGATTATGTCTCATTTTAAGGTGAATACGTGTTAAATATCGAAGTTCAGAATGTATGTACTCAATCAAAAAATATTTATCCAATAATAAAGTTTTTTTTTATTGTCTATTCTTCCTTGTTGCGGAGTAAGAATATAATTCACCAACCCTGTCTTACCCGTGGGTGATTGTAAGAGATGACTAAAGGATATAAAATGCATATAACATCTATATAAGAGAAGGAAAACTCGAAACAAATCCCTATACCAACACGTCCGACCAGCGTGGTATAGTAGTTCAATTTCACTCTCATTATGGAGAAGGCTCGAGCCCAACAGTGGGATATATATGAGCTGTGATGATGACGATGATGAAGGAAATTAAATACATATTCAAAATAATTTAATTACAAATGTCACTGTTTTGAGTGTTTTGATGATGTCTCATTTAAAGTTGAAATTCATGTTAAATATCAAACTTGGATAAGAATGAATGTCCAGAATGTACTCATTATTAATACAACCTGTGTTCAATTATAAAAAGAAACTCTTTATTGCCCATTTCGTGTTGAATTCCAGTATATCGACCTGGGCCAACTCCACCTGATGCCGTTTGGTCAACAATAACATTCCCAAAGAGGATTGACGTCAGACAGACAGGCGACAGGTCATATTATTGCCGATAACTTTTGCAGTATATATCGGGTTGAGAGCCCTCATCGCTCACCCACAGTCCGGGTAAATTTGTTTGTTATAGCCATCTGAGGCTAACAACTAAGACGTACAAAAAAAAATTTGCTGTATGTACGAGCATATATTACGTCGACTCCAAATTAAGAGCAGGAGAATGATGATGATGTCTGTGCCATTTTTTTTCCGAACTATTTTATATGTACTTTTATAATTGCTATATACCTACTAGTTGACAAAAATGGCTAAGTGGTGCGACATAATGATTTCTGATATTTACGCAAATATTGCACATAATGTAATTAAAACTATTTTTACGAATTTTATTACATTTTTATGTATTTTTTAATTTGCCCATATTTCGAATACATTATAGCTTTCAAGGTTACGGGTTGACTCAAAAGTGGTGTGATTAACTCTATATTTTCCAATACAAAATAATATAATAATGCCAACCTAATTAAATTATAAAGTTTTTTTTTAATTTTTTTAAAGACCTCACCCTGCGCTAAGGAAATAATCCTTGTATTGCGGGGACTTTACAAACATGCAATTAACGTAGACAAATTACACCCAGACTCAGAACAACAATTTATGGACCGCACAAAATATTGTCCTGCGTAGGAATTGAAACCACGCCACTGGCACGGAAGGTCGGTATCTTAACCAGCACGCCATCTGTGCCTTCAAATACTACATTCGACGGCACAGATGGCATTTAAAAGGTAATTATTTGTTAATTATCTTCTAGGAATACTTAAAATAATTGTCCCTTTCATTGACCTTTATGTGCGCCTAAGCATACATCCGATTGCCTTGTTATACTCGCAAACGAAAAGGTTTATGTTGAAAAAAACAGAAATGAAATTGTGGAAATGTAATATAGTGATAACAAAGCCTAGTAAATATTGTAATAATTTCTGACGATTAAGTGAATTTTACAGATTTTATTATTTTATCATTGGTTTCTCTATTCCGTCACTTCAAAGATATTTCAATATTTATGGTAACTAGAGGATTTAGTTCTTTAGTATTTAATCTTCAACATCACTTTTATCTGTCTTATTTTTTAATTTATAGTACATTACTACAGCGGCCAGCAAAAGAGGCATTGATGGACGAACGTATAAATACGTAAGTCCATCAATACCTAGTTGTGGCCAAGGCTTGTATAGTGTTTTTCTCAAATAATGCGCGGAAATTAAAACTAAGTAGTACTAAGTAGCACTGTATACATGACGAACAACGAACAACATTTTGCACATGCTAAAGGGTTCATTTCCTTTTTTTTTTCACTATCAAACAGGTTTCTTTTTCAAGCCAGTTCGAAATTTAAATAAAACTCTGATAAGTTGCCTTCTTGGTTTGAATATTTTGAAATAACAACTCGTTCCATTTTTAAAATAGACAATAGATATGAATTTACATATATATTTATTTGGCCGCTAAAATACGACAGATATGGGTTTTCATACATTTTTTGCCGGCCGCTGCTCGCATGTATTTGGTCAGTACAGCAATATCGATTTATCTCGAAGAAAGTTGTCAAAATAATGCACAAATTTCCAAGCATGTTTGAGAAAAATATTTTAATGCTACAAATAGATATGTTTTATTTCTCTCATTAACTTTAAATATATGCTGCTTATAATTTTGTTTAGGGCTTGGCACCGACTTCAAACCTATCAATAGATAGCACATACAAATGATAGTATTTTAAGTTATTTTGTACTTTTCAGTTTTTGAAGTCGGTTTTTTTAAACGTAGTTTTTATTTTTATTTTTTACTTTTTAGTGTTACAGACACACATAGGTTGTTCTATTAGTAGCGGGGCTTGAGCTACTCGTTCATTTGTTGCACTCATACTTAATGCTAATTTTAGACTTATATGGTTTTCTCATGGATGCCATTGTCAAAACTGGACCAAATTGAAATGGGACCACACGGGAAGCACCAGCTTTCAAATAAAAAAGAATCAATAAAATCGCTTTGCCCAGTCGAAAGTTATGAGGTAACAAATTCGACTGTATTTTTATGTGTTTCATTGCAGAACTTTTTTCTAGGTGAAACGATTTTTATGATTCTTTTTTATTTGAAAGCTGGTATTCCCAACGTGATCTCGTTTCATTTTGATTAAAATATCATTAGTAGTTTTTGTTATCCTTAATAATTCACATTTATTTTAAAGTCAAGATTATTTTGTTAAATTTTTGTATGAAAAAAATTTTTGTATGTGAGACTCAATTTTCTCATAAATGTTATCAATTTTGTTGGTATTTCTCTTATTCGTCTTTTATAATATCTGCGGGTAAGAAATGTATTGTGAATAATACAAATTGTATTTTTACTCCGTAAACATTTATTAGGTTACATCTATCTACCATTAATATCAATCAACAAATACAACACAAAGTCAATAAGGGGCGCGTCCATTAATTACGCGAGGTATTCTTGTCGAATCGAATCTTACTAAATCTCACTTGGAGGTGAAGGTTTGCAAATATCACGTAATTCTTATTAGCAGAAAATGTATAAAACTGCGTGAAAGTTATGTTAAATTAAAATTGAATGAAAGTAAAAAATCTTTATACTCAAGTACACGTTTAGAAAAATCTCACGTAATATTTTGGCAGAGGATTGTGAAAAATTTTACGACATCTCACCTAGATAGGAAAAGGTCAAAAAATCCTCAAAAATGCCTCACCTAATTAATGGACGTCTCCTAAGTAGGTATTAGCGAAAAAATCCAAATCATCTCGAACCGAAATTGATGTATTAAGATAGGCTAGGAGAGGCTAGGATATCTCTACTATATTTAATAGCGTTATTAATCTTTGTAATATTAACTAAAGACAAAGTAATCTGACGCTATTGTGTTCTCGGCACGTATTATTATGCTATGTTAAACATAGCTTAATAATAATACGTGATTATATACCATACATTTTCATACACTCAGTAATTATATTTGCATTTCAATATTCTATTTTTTTATAATGCTGTGTGGATGTCGTAAAAGACGAATAAGAGCCGTATAATGACCTAGGCCAACTTCATCTGATGCCATTTGGTCAACAATTACATTTCAAAGGAGGGTTGGCGTCTGGATGGCTACCGGTCATAAAACTATTGCCAATAACTTTTACAATATGTACTATGAAAGAAGAGTACATATTGTATCGACCCGCAAGTAATTGGGATAAGAGTAGTAAAATGATGATGATGTTTTTTTTTTTTTTTTTACACTTGATTTTTATCATGTACTTATAGTGGAAGGATCACACTGTTGACAGTTCTCTGCCTACAGCCGCGGGCCAGACCGGCCGAGGTACGAGTAAGTATTATACTTTCGCAGAAAAACCACACCTGAGCAGTGGCAATGTGCTGCTGTACTTTGTTCGGTGAGTGAGAGCACCGGCAGCGTATCTTTCTTAGTGGGTTTGGGATTATTAGTAGGCAGCGGTCTAGCTATATCCTTGGTATTGCAAAGTTTCATGGGCGGCAGTAACATTTACCATAAAGTGCTGTTTGCCACCAAGAGCATTATAAAACTGTTTCCATATCCTTCGGATATCATAAATTATGATTAATAGATTTATAAATAGATATTTCTGCTAGAAGGACATACATACATACATATACACATACATATCATCACGCCATATCCCTTGCAGGGTAGGCAGAGAGAACAGAGTGCCAGAGAACTCTATCTCTGCATACTTCACTCGCTTCCTCAACATTCATAATTCTCTTCATACACGCTCGCCGGTTTCGGAGACTCTTGACTCCACCTTCCTTCAGTACATGACCGATCTGGTCTAGGTAGGTTAGTCTCGGTCTCCCTCGGTACCTACATCCTTCCACTTTCGCATTGTATATCTTCTTAACCAGGCGTTCTTTCGGCATTCTTTCCACATGTCCGAACCATCGGAGCATTCCCTTTCGCATCTTTACACCAATACCCTCTTTCATACCTACTCGCTCTCTTACGTCGTCGTTACGAATGCGGTCGGTCAGCCTAACTCCACAGATTTTCCGCAGAGATCGCATTTCGACCGCATTAATTTTACTATCATACTCTTTTCTGCATACCCAACTCTCGCTTCCATATAGTAATGTTGGGACAAGCACTGCGTTATGTATTGCTACACGTGCCTTCTGGCTGAGGTGGTGGCTGCCGAAAAGTTGCCCCAACGCTCCGTTCACTCTATTTCCCGCATTCACTCTTCGCTCTATATCAGTGGTGTACCTTCCATCTCGGCTAAATCCACATCCAAGATATACAAATTCATCCACTTGCTCTAGTACATCATTACCTATTGTTACTCTTACATCTGTTCTGGTTTTATCTCTTTCAAAGACCATTATTTTGGTTTTGCTCACATTCACGCGTAGACCCCTTTTCTTACAATCTTCTGTCATTGTGTCGACTAGGGTCTGCAGGTCAGTCGCTGACTGTGCCAGCAGGACTGCATCATCAGCATAAAGCAGAGCAGTGACCACTGAGTCGCCCATCTGGACTCCCACATTCATATCGTTCAACCTTTGGAGACATTTATCCAGATATATGATAAACAGCCTGGCTGACAGAACGCACCCCTGCTTAACGCCGATATTGACGTCAAACCAAGGCGACATTCCATCATCCAGCCGCACACAGGCTCTACAGCCCATGTAACTGGACTGCACAGCCTGTAGCAGTTTACCGTTAATACCATACTCCGGTAAAATGTCCCAAAGTTCCTTTCGTACAACCGTGTCAAATGCTCTCTCCAGATCCACAAAACTGCAGAAAACCCTCTGACCTAGAGCCAGATGCTTCTCCACAATGTTGCGCAGAGAGAACACTTGATCCATGCATCCCCTTCCACTCCTGAAACCTCCTTGTGTCTCACACAGTAAACCATCGGACACCATCCTCATTCTCCTTTCAATAATTTTTCCATACACTTTTGCTGCCAAACTGGTCAAGCTTATGGCTCTGTAATTTGCGCAGTCATAACGTGAACCCTTGTTTTTAAACAAAGGCACGATGACTGCGCTATTCCAGTCCCTGGGAACCATTCCCGAGCTCCAACATAAATTGAGGAGCAACAGGAACGCCTCCCAGACACAAGAGCCACCGAGCTTGATCATCTCGGCAGACACCATATCAATGCCCGCTGCCTTACCATTTTTCAAACTTCTTATCGCCCATTCAACTTCATCCATACTGATGCCATCGGAGGACGCCGTTGTCGAATGTTGATCTACTAAACCACATCCAACACCGGCGCCAACCGTAGCATCCGCATACATATCGCCAAAATATTCACTCCATCGGCTTAACACGTCTTGTGTTTGTGTAAGAATGTCTCCACCTTTAGACCTTATTTTATTCATTCTGAAGGCTGACCAACCACCCCGAGACTTCTTCACCTCCCTCCAAAAGAGTTTGGTGTTACCCTCGAAGTTTTTAGTCAGCCTATCTTCTGCACTCATACTTGCTCTATCACGTTTCTCTTTCACTAAGGCCTTGGTGTCATTCTTACATTGCCGATATATTTCTTTCTTCTGTTCAGTCATACTGTCATTCAGATTCAAAGAAGAGACATAGTCCAGCCACGCTTTCTTCTTTTGCTCTACGGAAGCTGCCACTTCCGCATCCCACCATGCATCACCATTTGTTTTTCTATGCTTCTTTGAACTTCCACATACTTCTTTCGCTGTATCTACCATACTCTCTTTCAATACTCTCCAGCATTCTTCAATGTCCGATTGCGGCTGGCTTGCCATCGTCAGCCGTTCTCGGACACCCTCTGCATACTTTTCTCTTACACACTCTTCTTGCAACCTTTCAACCTTTATTCTTTCAAGCCCTCCGAAGTGGACACGCTCTCGCCAGTGCCTCCACTTTCTGAACAGACCACTAAATCTCGCAATAACGAGATAGTGGTCCGTGTCGACTGTGGGGCCCCTGTAGGCTCTTGCGTCCAATATTTTGCTTCGGAGGCGACTGTCTACCAAAATTAAATCTATTATGCTTTTCTGTTCATTCCTTCTCCATGTATACATATGGATGTCCTTATGTTGGAAAAATGTGTTTGACACAATAAGGTTTCTCTCCATGCATACATCCGCTATGAGCCTACCTGCGTCGTTCACTCTCTTATCACCAAATGGACCAAGTACGTCCTCATAGTCGGGACGCTTGGTCCCCACCCATCCGTTCAAATCTCCGCATACAATCACGCGTTCACTGATTTCTGCCATATCCAGAACTTCCCTAACATTATCCCAAAACTTCTCTAGGTCTGATGCCACCGAGGATCCTACGGGAGCATATGCTACAACCATGAATACCTTGGTGACACCTAGTTTTATACGGACCCAGAGAAGTCTGGGATCATACATTCCGTAATCCTTCACACCTGAGGCCAAGCGAGAGGACAACAGCACTCCTACCCCCATGCTGGCTCGATCGCTCTGTGGTACACCAGACCACAGAGCCATCCCGCCACCAGGAAGATCGCAGGCGTCGCTGCCCCTTCGCTTGGTCTCTGTTACACAGAGCACGTCTAGCTGTTTGTCCGCCATGACGGATATCAGCTCGTGCAACTTACCTTCCACACAACCTCTTACATTCCACGTGCCCACCCGGCACTCCGTTCTCCTCGACTCGCCTAACTGGGCAAGGCGTGATGGGTGGCGGCCCCCATCGCCGCAATATGCAATATGCTAGAAGGAGCGTCGAAATAAAAGCCTATACTTATCATCCAATCAAATCATGTTTTCTCTCATCGTGAAGGAAGTCCGTGACTTATAGTGGTAGGTTGAAAGAGAAGAAGTTGATATGTGGTCATATCTTTAATTAGAATTTTGTGCCTAACATCTTCTTTTTCAATAGATTAAGAGGAAATCTACTCCTAAATTGTCTCCTCTAATCTTAAAAAGATTGCCAAAAAAAGGCCCGCGATAGTACCTATACATTACTAACCTATAGTAAGCAACTATACTCTTTTTTCATAGTACATATTGTAGAAGTTATTGGCAATAGTTTTATGACCGGCCGGCCAGACGTCAACCCTCCTTGGAAATGTACCTAATTGTTGACCAAACGGCATCAGATGGAGTTGGCCAAGGTCGTTTATAAGGCTGGCCACCGAAGACAAAGATCGGGTACCGGTGGTCCGCTCGCACGGCGAAGAGAGGTGTTTGCAGGGTGGGTCCATGGGGTTGCGCGCCGCCTCTTCCGTCGTCCCGGGCCGATTTGCCGGGGCGCGACCACATCCATGGTCCCACCTTGCGGGAAAAAAAAAAAAAACAAAAAAAAGGTCGTTATAAGGCTCTTAGTTGTCTTTTACGACATCCACGAGCAAAGTAAGGGTTGGTAGTATTCGAAACCGCTACCACACGACTCTAATAATATAAAAGTACGTATTACTCTTTATCTAATTAAAAACATTTGATACGTAGTGTATTTAATGTACATTAAAATTGTTTTTATAACATATCATTAAAATGAATATCCTAGAAGTTATCAGGGATTTAAAAAGGCCGGGACAGATAGACCAAATACCGAAGCGAAGCGAGGACGGGCCGCTAGGTTACGTATAAAAAATCTGTCACAACATCCGTTTTTTTTCTTCAATTTATAATAGGATGTTTATTTATAAATTCTCAAAATAATAATTTAAATAATTTTATAGTATAGCATTAATTTTATTTATATATTCCAAATATGTTCATATACTCGTAAGTAATTATATATTCATATATAAAAAATGAACGAGTTTTCAAAAAAATACACATTCAACAATAACTGAGAAGGTTTTTTTTTTTTAATTTAGTTTTATATAAGCACATAAATGACTCCATTGTAATAATTCTATCTAATATAAAATATGGATAATAATAATATTCATAAAGATGGATAATATAGTAATATATTTTAAATATTACAATTGTAGATATCCAAAATGGGATTATAATCATAAATTAATTATTTGAATTGTCTATGTGTCAGACATGTTTCTTTTTCAAAAACACGCTTAGGATCTAGTCAAAATTAAGAAGACTCGCTTCCTTGTATTTTCCTATCCATATAACTAGTAGATACAGATGGGCCTTTATTACGTTCTTTTTTTGATAAAATGTGTCTGGCCACATTTCTTACCCTGTCTTAAAAAACGAGGAATCGTACTATTATATACCACTGACCAAACAAGTATAAGATTTCGTATCAAGATTCTCATACCTTGCAGTTATATTATCTGTATTAGACATCTTAAAGACGTCTGTGGAATTAAAAGAGGCTGGAAAAGTATATTCTATTTTTTTTTATTAATTACACCACCCTGCACTAAGGAAATAATCTTTGTATTGCGGTGGACTTTACAAACATGCAATTAACGCAAACAAATTACGCCCAGACTCAGAGCAACACTTCGTGGATCGCACAAAGTGTTGTACTGCATGGCAATCGAGCCCACGGCACTAGCATGGAAGGTCGGATCTTAACCACTACGCCATCTGTGAAATCGAATTTAAATTATACTCCTTCACCGCACTATTTTTTTTTTTATTTATATTTTGTCAGACCCATGAAGGATGAGATTTTTTTCACGTAAAAGTTCTAATCACTGGAAAGCGAATGAACCATAGATTATATATAACCCCATACTGCCTAGCTAATCCCATGGATGGGAGTGTAACGTGTTTTATATTCTTCGGTTGAAAGCAGTATAAAGGTTTAGACTCATCATATTTAATTACAAAACTATCTCATCTAAATTAATATCGCGCAGGAAGCTTCTCAATAAAAAGAAATAAAATTGTTCGGTACACAATTTTCATCGTGAGATTTTCTTCACTTTGATTGATTCTCGTTGACAGTATCTACATATAAATAAGTTAAAACTCATCTGGAATATAAAGTATCTAATTTACATAAAATATAAATTATCTATTTATTAAAAACAAAACCTACGTCGTGACGTGCAAAAAAAAAATCAAAGCGCAAAGCATACATACATTTGATTTTCCTTAACTGCTTCACCGTGGGAAAATGATTTCATATTCTAGAAAAGATGGAAATAACATCATTAATAGTGTTGCCATTTATAATAATAAGCTATTGTCTCAACAGTTATATCGTGATAAATTTGTTTTATATATTGTCCGTGTGGTGACTAAGAATACAATTCACCACCCCCTATCTTATCTGTAGGTGATCGTAAGAGACGAATAAGGGATAGAAAACGCATATAACATCTATGCAGGAGAAGAAAAACTCGAAATAAAATCCTATACCAAGACGTCTGACCAGCGTGGTATAGTAGGTTAATTTCCCTCCCATTACGGAGGAGGCCCGAGCCCAACAATGAGACATATATGGGCTGTGATAATGATGATGATTATACCGGGTTACCACTTTTTTTATTGCATATGGTGGCAAACGAGCAATCAGCACACTTGATGGTAAGTATTACTGCCGCCCATGGACTTTTGCAATACCCCACGGGGGGTCACGCGCTGCCCTTCCGTCGCCCCGGACGGTGCGGAGTATCCGGGTCATAGCCTACCACCAAAAAAAAAAGTGTAGGCAGAGACAACAGAATGCCAGAGAACTCTATCCTTGCATACTTCACTCGCTTCCTCAACATTCATAATTCTCTTCATACACCCTTTTTTTTTCTCAAGGTGGACCATGAATGTGGTCGCGCCCCGACAAATCGGTCCGGGTGACAGAAGAGGCGGCGCGCAACCCCATGGACCCACCCTGCAAGCACCTCTCTTCGCCGTACGAGCGGGCCACCGGTACCCGATCTTTGTCTTCGGTGGCCCGCCCGGCGGTTTACTCTTGCAGATTCCTCTCATATCGACGCCCCGACAGCTTTAGCCGTCGGGGCGTCGGTTTGCGCATGTTGCGCCGTGTCCTATTCTCTTCATACACGCTCGCCGGTTTCGGAGACTCTTGACTTCACTTTCCTTTAGTACGTGACCAATCTGGTCTAGGTAAGTTAGTGTCGGTCTCCCCCGGTACCTACAACCTTCCACTTTCGCATATACTATATATTTATCTTTAGAGTTAAACATACTTTGGTTCAACAGCAATCAATAATAGCCTTCTAGGACCGTCTATTTACATCAAAATAAATAGCATTAAATAAAAAATATAAACAATCGACTGTATATATGGTATATACATAGGTTGCTTTCCATTTAGTTAACACAGAGGGACTCTGTGGTACATTGTGAAACCCTGCCAAACACTGTGTAAAAGTTTAAATGAAACAGCTAGTTGTTTCTTTTACACAGTGTTTGGCAGTGTTTCAAAATGTACCGCAGAGTCCTTCTGTGTTGTAAATGGAAAGCAACCATAGTACCCCATGAGTTCTAATTCAGCTATAAACAACCTGTGGCCGGGCTTTTGTGATTGGCCCAACAATTGTTACTCTCTTTTAAATTCGTTAATTAGAAAAATTGAGAGCGCACTGTGTAAATTGTTCCTACATAATACTAGCGCGTAGTGTTATTAATATGGTAATTTACCGTAATATACGATATTTTTTGCCGCCCACGACACCATGACTAATACGCGTTTATGGCCCCTATGAAAATAAAGTTCGGTAGCATTGTTTTAAACCTAAGCACAACAGTTCTTTCTTCTATTCACAAATTATTATTTTATTTGTATATTTGGGCAATCTCTTGCAACACAAAAACTTACTACTTAGCGTGGGGTATTTTATTAATACAAATAATATGTATATAAATATGTAATAGTAAATATGTTAGTTTTTTCTTTATATATGGTGACCAAGTAGGAATACAATGTAACGTCCAGCTTCCTTCCTTCCTCGCGGGTGTCGTAATAGATAACTATGAGGCTTAATATATAGACTTAATATGATAAATATAACTTTGTACCAACTTGTATGACAAGCGTGATATAATACCTCAATTTTCCTCCCATTATGGTGGAAGCTCGAGCCCCGCAGTGAGGCATTTATGAGCTAAGGTGATAACGATGACTGGTATATATGTAAATACATAGGTAAGTATTTAAGTATTAGTATGCATAGTTATTCTATATAAAATTATTATATATAGATTGAAACCGTTTCCTAATGTATGTTTATGCTATAAATTCTTCTAAAATACTCAGTGAATGTTCATGTTTCCGACAGCTATTTAATAATATACTCTGAAAGATTACATACGACAATTGTGAGCAAAATTCTAAGCAATCAAATAATCAAAAGGTTGTTTTTAGATGCGTAAACGAGATGCTAACTAAATAGATACATAAGAGTAACATACAACGAAATTAACGCCATCTTTATTTCATAAAGAGGACTTCAAAAATGTTGACAATTTGCTTATTCTCTTAAAATACAAAGATACTTAATTCGAATTGGTGATACGTTTGATATATTATTGTTAGAAATACAGTACATAATGTAGTTGACAAATATTAGATATAAAATTTTATTAATATTAAGAGTAATCCAGGATTTATTAATTTTGCAATTAGTGTAAGTAATTGTACTCAGTGAATGAAAGACCAGAAATATAGAACAAACACAGACCTCTATCCTAACGGTGTAATATAAAAATAAATATAATTATTAATTACTTAAAGCTAAAAATAATAAAAGAACAAAGCAAATGGAGGACAAGACAAACGTTCACTAAGCAGTTTTAATGCGATTAGCGCCAGTAATAATAAAATAGCAACGCTTATTGTGAATCTCTCCAATGATATTGCTTTACATTTTTTGAAGGCATTTTCTTGAACTAGTATACCAGTGTAATTATTTCACAGACTAATATAAAACATAATGTGATCTATCTATCTTCTTCTATACATATAATAAAAATGTAACGGATCGCTGTCTGTACATGGAAGATATATGAGAAAAAATATTACTGGGACCTTTATCAACACTAATAGAACCCAAAACAATGATTTTTAAAATTTTTGTCTGTTTATCTGTTTGTCTGTGTGTTTGTGCACGCTAATCTCAGAAACGACTTATCCGATTTAGACGTGGTTTTCACTAATATATTGTAGTAAGCTTCACTTAACATTTAGGCTTTATTTTATGTCAATTGGTTTATAAATAAAAAAAATATGTCAATTTAAAAAATATTCGGAGAAAAAAAATCTTTATTGATTCTTTTCAAATTACGTACAAATATTCTCCAGTAAAAATAAATAAACACGTGTTTCAGCATTTGTTGATTTTCACCCTCTGGGGGTGTAAATTAGGCCTGCAAAGCGGGTTGGACGACTCATTAAATCATTAGCGCCAAGCCGATATTATTGAAGCTGGCTACTAGAAATGTTGACAGTGGTTTCTTTATATGACATAGAGATTTACTAAGAAAGGATTTTACGAAATTATACCCCTAAAGGGGGCGAGCACAGTGGCAAAGTTTGTATGAGGAGAAAAAAATCTTTATTGATTCTTTTCAAATTATGAGTCGAATCAAATATTCTAGGGTAATATCCGGCATTTGTCAATTTTCACCCTCTGGTTGTGTAAATTAGGCCTGTGAAACGGGTTGATCGACTCATTACCGCCAAGCCGAAACTATTAAAGCTAGAAACATTAAATTTTGAAGCACGTTTTTATTTATGACATAGAGACTCAATATGAAAGGATTTTATTAATTCCGACCCTAAGGGGATGTAACAAAGCAGTAAAGTGTGTGTATGGGGAGAAAATTTCCTTATCAATTCTTTTCAAATTACGTACAAATATTCTTCGGTATAAATAAATAAACACGTGTTTCTCTCCCCTCTCCATCAACCCCGCACCAGTGCCTTTGTGGCAGCCAGTGCCGAGGTGAGAGCTCACACGATACACATAGTGGGCGGCAATAGGTTCTTGCCTAGTGGTTTAAGATACAGGTTAAGTTTAGCTTCAAAAATGTTCACTCTATAACTCAAATAATAAATCATATCTAACGAGGTCGCAACTCTGCTGGTGAAACAAAACAGTCAAATAAATGGTGGCGATAATTATATTTTTATCCCATGGTCATACCGTAAATAGTATATTAATGGCAATATAATTTGTGGAATGAATAGATTTTTGAACCACCTTTTTCTTTAGTGACCGGCTATGGTATATAGACACATGCGCGCCGTACACGTACATCTACGTTGTGCGGGCGGGCCACCGCAACCGGGTATCATCTCGAGTCGAAGCCATCATGCAGTGAACCTCAATACAGATACTTACGCTTGCGCCGCCCAAAGCACCGACGATAGAGCGTGTCAACCTAGAGTATTTTCTCTCGAACCCACCCTATTGCCTAATTCCGTTAGACAATTAACTCGCAGAAGGCGGCGACCGCATCCCAGTTTCTGGCGCTGTTGATTATCGTCCTAGCGACAAACCTTCAACACCTTGCATTGCTTTTTCTATTTAACTCTGTCAGAGATGACTTCTGCGTGGACGAAGTCGCGGGCAAAAGCTAGTTATTTAATAAAAATCTTTGAAAAACATAACGTTGTTTTTATATTTATACATATAGTCATATATTCATATATAAAACTGTGTGGTAGGGCTACAAATACTACCAACCCTTATTTTGTTCGTGGATGTCATAAAAGACGACTAAGAGCCTTATAACGACCTGGGCCAACTCAGTCTGATGCCGCTTGGTCAACAATTACATTCCCAAGGAGGGTTGACGTCTGGCAAGCGGCCAGTCATAAAATTATTCCTAATAACTTTTACAATATGTAGGTATTATAAAAGAAGAGTAGGTACATATTGTATCGAACCCAAGTAATTGGGATAAGAGTAGGAGAATGATGATATACTAATAGATACATATGGGCCTTTATTACTTTCTTTTTTTGATGAAATGTGTCTGGCCACATTTCTTACCCTGTCTTAAAAAATGAGGGATCATTCTATTATATACCACTGACCAAACAAGAATAAGATTGCGTAAAGATTCTCATACCTTGTAGTGATATTATGTGTATAAGTATTTCAAACATCTTGAAGACGTCTGTGGAATTAAAAGAGGCTGGAAAATATATTTTATTAAACTCCTTAACAGAACTGAGTCATATATCCATATTTATAATGTTTTTTTAAAAATTGTTATACAATAACAGATATTTTTTAAGGTAAAGAAGAAAAAACATTACTTGTCATTAATTTCTTTACTTAGAGACTGACTTTAAATTTAACTATGGCAGAGTAATGAAATGAAATAAAAATTTTGGATTGTGATAAAAACTTCAATTATAAGATTTATGATACAAAAATAATACCTAATAAGAATAAATTTGCGCATCATGAAAGGATATCATTTAGCTAAAAACTTATTATAATTAATCTATAAGGATTTACAATGACTGTACGTAACGATGTTCGTAAAATAAACAACTTAGAGATTCATGTTTATGGATTCAAAAAAACTCAAGAGTTTTGTGTGTAAGCGAAATACAAAATACACACAACATTTGGCAAAAATAAACCCTTGCTATTGGTAATCCTTTGTTACAATGTACCAATATTGATATTGCATACATAGCGTAGTGGTGCGTAATAGTGGTATATAAGTATAGGACTCTGGATTCCTGAGTTCGATTTTGGCAAAGGACATTTTTTATGCGATGTGATAATGTCTGTTTATAATAGAAACTAGCTGCCACTTCGACAGGACATCAGACAGCAAACTACAGATTTTTTTTTTGGAGTTGGGTTACGGTCGGCGCACTCCTCGCACCACTTCATCCGGGGTGACAGAGGGGCGTAAGCACGCATACCAACCCACCCGTGAACCTCGCCTTCGTCGTTGAACCGGCCACCGGAGCAGCGTGAACTTATCAGTGGCAGCAAACTACAGATAGAAATGAGTGAAGCGTCGCCCAATCAGAGATAGGACATGTTGATTATCTTACTTATCTTTGTAATAATTAAAGAATTATTTAAATAATTAAAGTAACAGAAAGTATATGTTTCATTATGGAGAAAACACAACAAAACAATGTCATCCTTATTTCAGGTATTAGTTTAAGAAATTAACTGTTACGTGACCTGTCCAAGGGGGCAGGAGGCCTTTAAATTATTACGCTTGGTCAAGGGCGAGGGAGATGTTAGGTTAGTTCGTCACGTAACCGTATCAAATTCATTAATCATCAAGCTTTTTATTATATTCTTCTTTGCAAAAAAAAAATAAACCATATTAACGACTTGACTAAGTGAAAGGTAGAGAGGGAGAGGGTCTTGACACATACTACGGATGGTCACCGAAGGGAAAAGGGGATAAGAAAATTATAAATGATTGGTCACTAGATTCGTTCCCTTATTTCAAAAAATATGCCACTGTTTATTATTAATAAACTATAGTTCATCTAATCTAAGAAGTGCATTTTGACATTTCGCATTTTTTAATACACAATAACCTTGGTCAAACGTATACACATGATTGCAAACAATAAATCTGAAATTTTAAAGAACTGTTAAGTTATTTACATAATTAACGTTGCGGGTGAGTTTCTTGTACAATAATGTAATGTTGAAACTCGTAAAACTAATTGAAAATTGAAATAACATGGTAAATAGTAATTATTATTGATAGTAATGATTCTGAATAAATAGCTATTTTCAAATCCAGTTTTTGTTTTTACTTAACCTAATCCTACTAAATATGATGAATAGATTTTATGATGAAATAATTAAATTTGTTTAGTATTAATTTAGCACTTAATATTTCATCTCCTTTTTGAAAAATAAAAAAATAAACCGATTATTAATTACAAAGAATTAATATCGATTTCTCATTAAAATCGGTTATTTTCGATAGCGATTATTTGCTTCACTTACCTAGACAACTTACTCTGACAGCTGTCAAAGTGCACTTCTTAGATTAGATAGACTATAAAAATTGTATAGTGGCGGCTACGAATACTACCAACACTTAGATTGCTCGTAAGCATCATAAAAGACAACTCAAAGCTTAACCTAATCTAAGCTTTTTTTTTTTGCAAGGTGGACCATGGATGTGGTCGCGCCCCGACAAATCGGTCCGTGGCGACAGAAGAGGCGGCGCGCAACCCCATGGACCCACCCTGCAAACACCTCTCTTCGCCGTGCGAGCGGGCCACCGGTACCCGATAACCTAATCTAACCTAGACCATCGCATCGCCATGTCATACCGTGCATTCAACAATTTTATTCCCAAGGAGACTTGATGTCAAACAGGTCATAAACATATTGCCAAAACTTTTGCAATATGTGCAATGGAAGAAGGGTACGTATTACATCGAGCATGGTCCGCGTAAAGCTGACAAAGCCATCTGCGGCTAAGTAATTGAGATAAAAATAAGATTATGATGATTTTAAGAACATATTTACAGTACCTAAACAATGTCCTAGTAAACAATGTTATATATCTGACTGCACAGATGCCAAAGTGGTTAAGATACCGTCCTTCCATGCGTTTGATATGGGTTCGATTCCCACGCAGTACAATATTTTGTGCGATTCACAAATTTTTGTTTTGAGTCTGGGTGTAATATGTCTGCGTTAATTATATATTGCCATATCCGTGTGATTACGGAGTAAGAATACAATTCACTACCCCCTATCTTACCCGTGGGTGATCGTAAGAGACGATTAAGGGATATAAAACGCATATTACATCTATGCAAGAGAAGGAAAACTTTAAACAAAATCCTATTCCAACACGTCTGACTAGCGTGGTATAGTAGGTCGATTTTAATTTCCCTACCGTTACGAGGAGGCCTGAGCCCAACAGTGGGACATATATGGGCTGTGATGATGATGATGAATTGTATATTTGTACAGTCCTCCGCAATACAAGTATTATTTCCTTAATACCAGGTGGTATTTTTTAAATAAAAATCAATTAAAAATAATTATTTTCACTAACATTAAGTGTTTAAGTCCACGTACAAATTCCATAATTGTAAGTGCCTGTCCAGTCGCGACGCTTTAGGTACTGATAAGAATGACCAATATATACTCAAGTACATTAATCAACGTTACTTGCGTTAAAGGCTGACGGCGATGTTGGAATACTAAAGCCATTAAACGTTAAGTCAACTTGTTTTGATAACGAGTAAAAGCAGTTGGGTAAATGCAACATCGTAAATTTTAAACTTCATAAGATTCTCAGTTTAGTAATGGGTTATGAATGAAATGGGTAGTTCATCCCGTAATTACTATTAAATTGACTAAGATAGCATCAAAAGAGTGGGCAGCAGTGATATATAAAACATAAAGGAACGTACCCATACCACGTATTACGTTGAAGTGGGGGAAGAGGTCTGAAAAATTTAACGCTTGAACAAAATGAGACATTTGCCGCATGCTATGAGTGATCACCGAAGATGAAGGGAATTAAAAAATGGGTCACATATATAGGTAAGTTCTCTAAACAGCTGCAACTGCCTAGTCCAACAATTGAAATAAATAGGTTGATAGCAAAAAGATAGAAGGTAAGATTGATGAACAGTTTGAAAGCAATGACTTATTCATCAGTCAATTTCAATCTTTTTACTCTATATATATATAGTAACCAACAAAAAATACAATTGTGTCACAACTGGTCATTTTTGCAGGTTTAACTAGGTAGGATAACTGAAGCTCTCCTCCTTCTGCACATAAATATGTTGAACACCAGACTTCTGCGTAATTAGAGAGGGATATTAGCATACCAGACGGTTCAGCATATGGTTTTATATTAACTTCTTCTTTTCTTTGATACTTTTTACAGTGATATCGCTCACCATCGTCATCTCAGCTCATAACGTCAGGGAAATTGACCTACTAGGTATACCACGCTGATCAGGCTTGTTAATATAGGGTTTTGTTTCGAGATTTCTTTCTCTTGCATAGATGTTATATACGTTTTATATCCATTAGTCGTTTCTTACGATCACTCACAGATAAGATACCGAGTAGTGAATTGTATTCTTACGCCGTCACTACACGGACAATATAATGATACTGATACTTACGGTAAATGTATAATAACCATACGACAATTGCCATCTCTATTTGCTACTGAAAATAGAAGAGACGATGAGTGGAAGATAGTTAAATATCAAACATGGATTTTAGACAGAAAAGCTGAGAGCAGTTACTGTCTGTTATTTTTTGTTAACAAAAACGATTCTTGAAGTTTACCCACTGAGGAACTATAAACAGAAAAATTTGATCAAACTCAGTGATTCAAAAATAGACGCTAAACTAAATCTTGTTCAAGAAATTATAAATTATTGCTATTATTAAAGTTGTTTCAGTAATTAGCAAACTTTTAAATGGGAGGACTTACATCATGAAAAATTGTTACCCGAGAATTGATGGTAGGGCCACGCTTTTGAAAGATTTTACTCTACAGCAGCGGGCTGATGCATCCAGAATAGTACCACACACTAGCAGAAAATCGATAGAGCAAGAAAGCCAAAAGCTCAACTTTCAAAGTGAGTTTTGGTTGGTATGCAGCGGCCTACCTAGGAATGCAAAAGTCTACGAGCGGCAGCAATAATAATTCCATTTATTTCAGACTTACATAATTATGTCCATATAAAAACTTAACTATTACAGGTACAAATAAAAAAACGAAATTTAAATTAAAATGAATTAAAAAATGTTTTTTGTTCATTAATAAATCAGATTGTTACATATGTCAATTACAAATATCAATAAGATTATAATAAAATGTCAGAGTATAAAAGGAATAAAAGTTAAAAATCTATACTAATATTATAAAGAGGAAAGGTTTGTATGTATGTTTATAATGAATTGGCTCAAAAAGTACTGGTCCGATTTAAATAATTCTTTCACCATTTGAATGCAACATTATCACTGATTATTATAGGCTATTTTAATTGTAAGAAAAATATAAGGATCCCTACTAAAATTACAATAATGTTACCCAAGGTGTAAAAAAACGCCCATAAAATATCTTTCATCGCATGTGCTACGAAAACTATTGATAATAGAACCAAAAATGTTCCACAATATTAAAGAACATATCAATATCTACAAAAAATGTCGCGATAGCATGTGTCTAACTATTGTAGTTATGTTACTCTAACTATAATACTTTTTAACATTTTAAAATTTAATAGAAATTTCGACCATAATCAGATTAAGTTATTTATACCTTTGCCTTAATCCTTACCTAAATAAATGATTTCACAAGTAAGGCTGTTTAAATACCTGTAAATAACTTTTTATTTTATTAAAATCCGACACTCCATTCGAAAGATATTACGAGTTTAATAAAATTGAAATAAAATTAATTCGCCGCCGTGACGCGCCAGCATTAAGGTAAAAATGGAAAATTAAAATAAAAATCTAATAAAATTTAAAAGTCTTTAAAATAAAAGATGTACTTGAATAAAGAAATGATACACAAATAAAAAAAACTACATTAAAATAAATAAAAAATATAAATCAAAAAGGAAAAATAAATGTAAAAAAAAACTTAGCACATAAGTCGGGGTGCTATATTTTTTATTCTATGAAATATGTGATAATCAGTACTTATACAGTAATAGTAGGTATATAATATATCTAATTATTATTAGTATACCTATACTCTAAACCACAGTGAAATGTTTTTAAAAATTACCAGTTGATGTCATTTATTCTGTTTACTCATTTTGTTTTCAATCATCAACCCAAGGGAAGCCAGCGATACACTATTGCTAAATACATTATTATTTAGGTATGTCCTGCATTTACTGTACGTTTATGCCAAAATATTTAATAAATAAATGTTCACCCGTGCGAAGCCGGGTCGGGCCTCTAGTACATAATAAAATAAAAGAGGAATAGTAATACTTATCATGAGATGCGCTGCTTGCTCGTTTGCCACCATAAGTAATAAAAAAATGTATACAAAATTTACAATGTGCAATGCAATATAAAATTTTAAATTGTTTCATTCAGTTTCCGGATAATGCTGAGATCCCTAAAATGCATCTTTCTATAGGCGTCAAAGGTATATATTATTCTCAGCTTTTTCTACATAGACTATGCTCTGGTCACAATTGAACGGATCACTAGCACCGATTCCTTAATTTTGAGGGATCGTTTTGCTCGGTTTGCTCACCTTTGTAACGGACGTTGTTTTCGCGCAGTCGACCTCTCTGCGGAGACTAATTATTGAAGTGAAACTTCTTTGCGCGCATGAGAGTAAAATTTTTTACAGATGAAACGCAATATTAGTGACACGAAAATGTGGGACGTTTTTGTCCAAGAAGAGGGCGATAACGATTGAGACCGATTGAGAGAGAGTGAGATAGAGCGAACGTCGCATCACGCACAGTGCTATGGAGCGAAAGGTGGGAGACAGCTAGCGAGAAAGATTGAGAGAGATAGAGTAAGATAGGGCGAACGCAGCATAACGCACATAGCCATGGAGCGAGAGGAGGGAGAGAGCGAGAGAGAAAGAGAGATCGAGAAAAAAAGCACGCTATTGGTTGATGTATATGTAAACGAGATTTAAAAATTAGTTTGCCAAAAAAGTTTCACATCGAAAACAAAATATACCCAGTCTCGATACCCGTTACACCATCTGTGCAGTCAGTAATTTTTTCTCCCATTATTTATTAAGTTTTGTAACAATATTTGCATAACTATTATGTTGGATGTGTATAATAGACCACATTTTCCGATAAATTATTGAGCATTGAGTGAGCAAGATTTTCAAATAGCCCACACATATAGGTTACACAATGTACGCATGTTTGTAATTATCTACATTTTTGATTATCTCCATGCAAAATGTTAGGCATGACCAAATAATATTGAGGAATAAGAGAAACAAAATATCTAACAAATAAACATGAAATGGCAAGTTTTTATAATTAATCTAATATCAATATCCCAACATTTATTTACTCGTATGTACTTATTAATGGATTAAATACGCGTACTAGGAAAATGTCACGTCGCCATGTTGACAACAGTAATTCTTTTCAATTTTTGTGCGACGTAATAGCCTGTACGCCTCACGTACACTTTGTAGTGAAGTAAATAAAATTCAACGTCGGCTTACTTTGTCATTAGAAAACAATTGGTTTTTCAGCATATTGGGTATTTGGGTGATAGATGTAGATTTTTTTTTGTGTTTGAAATAAAAGCTGACCTAGTCGTTGTGTTTTTATTTACTGCTTCTGTAAAATTTTTTTACAGAAAAACGAAAACAAAAGCTTTCCGTGCTTATATACTAAGAGTATTTAATAATGATTCGTTTTGTTCGAATTTTTTAATTGTATCAATGACATTATGCTCAGAAAGCTGAGAATGTATGCGTGATTAAAAAAACAACGCAACGCAATCGTTTTACGCATTTCTTTAATTTAGTAGCAGGTAATATAGAAAATAATATTTTTTGTCTTGTTAGCAGGCAATAGCCTCGCAACACGCCGCCAGGCATTTTAAATAGTAGGCAGTCTTTTTTTTCGTCTAACCAACGCCGTATTTCCTCTTTCTGTATATCTCTTAGTAGTTTGTTTTACTGTATTGAGTGGGCAAACGGAATTTCTTAACTTTAATATAGTAGGGTAACTATTGGACGCCTGGACGGCGAAAGCTGTCGGGACGTCGACTCAAGAGGAACCCGCGAGGATAAACCGCCGGGCGGGCCACCAAAGACAAAGATCGGGTACCGGTGGCCCGCTCGCACGGCGAAGAGAGGAGTTTGCATGGTGGGTCTATGGGGTCACGCACCGCCTCTTCCGTCACCCCGAACCGAATTGGCGGGGCGAGACGCATCCATAGCCCACCGCAAAAAAAAAAATAGAAAGAAAAAGAAAAGGTTAAACTAGGGGCTTCATTATACGCTCAACACCTGGTTTTTAAGTACCTTCGTACAATCTTCACGATGTCCGGGCATACTTGGTACGACGCAATTCCACTGTGGAATTTTTTGTGGCTTAGTAGGTACCTAGATAAATTCCAGTCAACTTTACAGCAATCGATTGCAATAATTGTAATTTTTATCCTTATATTTAAAAGATTTTACAAAAAGCCGCACTCTTATCCGATCTAACATTACTCCTGCTCTGCTTAGAAACAGGAGCCTCTAAGCGATTTTAAAGACTTCTCGAACACTTGTAAATTTAATAGCGGTTGACATGTAATTTCTACCCTCAATTAATAGTCAGCCGTCTGCGGGACAGAGTGATTTAACTGAACGTCAATCAATGTCAGTCCGTAGCGACCCGACACCATTTCCAGCCACATGTAATAGGATCACAATACCTGTATACATCTGAGAATGTAAACTATAAGTTTATTTACACGAAAGTTAATATATATTCTCTGTGTAGTGACAGAGGAAGAATATGATTCACTATCTTGGCCGGTAGTCAATAGTATTCTTATTTATATAATATAACTAGCAGACTCGGCCACGCGTTGCTGTGGCTAAGGTAGTCTCAGTAACACGTGGTGGTTATGCTAATAAATTGTAGCTTATATGAAACGTTTGTACGTTTAAGATATTATATATAATTATATACATATATTAAATACTTACTCAATTCAGTCAACAGATACCGCCATCTGTTAGAACCGTTTGGAGATAACAGATAATTGTGACTGTCAAATAATAGACAAATAATTTGCAATAAAATAATATTGTGACTATAAATTGAGATGGAAGCTATTCTATCTTTTAAGTTGGATCAAACTACACATGTTGTGCAAATTTGATTAACATCGGTTAAGTACTTTAGGAGTCCATAGCGGACAAACAACGTGACGCGTAATTTACATATATTGAGAAGAAATATAAAATATAAAATTTAAAAAAATGTATACATTTATTTATCTCTTAAAGATGTCGTTCTAAAGGCATATATCCCAAATAACTTATTATAAATAATTGCCAACGTTCAGTAGTGACGCAATTGAGATGGTGATTTATATGACCCCTGTGACCTTTCCAAACGAAAAGGTCACGAAACCTTAAAAATCCGTCCGAGATAATTCGCAGTCCTTTGGGAGTATTTGGTGTCGGTGGTTCAATTAAAATAAAAGGATAATTAAACCGGATAATGAAGTGAATTCTCTGTGTAATAACGAAATTAAGTTGCTATCCATCCATCATCAACATCTAGACATTGGACATTTTCATCATCTCAACTCTGACTGCACAACTGTTCAGTCAGAGCGCGGCGTAGTGATTAAGATATGCCATGCCAGTGCCGAGGGTTCGATTCATACGCAGGACAATACTTTGTGCGATCTACAAAGTGTTGTTCTGAGTCTAGGTGTAATTTATCTGCGTTAATTGCATGTTTGTAAAATCCCCTGTAATATTGGATTATATTCTTAGTGCAGCGTGGTGTTTTTAATAAAACAAAAATATTATATATAGATTAATTACGTCCCTCTGTTGGAGTAGAGCCTAGTCCACGATAGGTGTGCAATTGATCAACGAATCGAAAAAACGGCAAATACAAATCACATATTTAAATTTGGGAACTCATTACTGCGATTATATTAGGTTCTAAGATTAAGGCTATTGTAAATTTCAGTACTAAATTTTGTTATAATAACATTTTAAAATTTTATCTCAACGGAATACACGACCGGGATAAAAATATCCCCCGTTTTAATCTAGAATCGTTTTAGTAACAAACATTCTATACATCTTCAAAAACATCTAGCATTTTATAAGGTAAAAAAAGAACTAAAATAAGAAATCTCTTCGTCACTTTCTTTTGTACTCAACAAGTCAGCTATATCATAATATGTAGATAACGTAGTGAACTAGACATTTATCTCATTTATGTCTATATAACTTTGTTATTTAGGTATCTGTTTGTTTTCCCTAAATAAAGAAATAAATAAAATCCTTCACATTTATACCAATAGTAAGATGACGTCATATACTTATAGTATTATACATACATATCATCACGCCATATCCCTTGCAGGGTAGGCAGAGAGAACAGAGTGCCAGAGAACTCAATCCTTGCATATTTCACTCGCTTCCTCAACATTCATAATTCTCTTCATACATACTCGTCGGTTTCGCAGACTCTTGACTCCACCTTCCTTAAGTACATGACCAATCTGGTCTAGGTAGGTTAGTCTCGACCTCCCCCGGTACCTACATCCTTCCACTTTCGCATTGTATATCTTCTTAACCAGATGTTCGTTCGGCATTCTTTCCACATGTCCGAACCATCAGAGCATTCCCTTTCGCATCTTTACACCAATACTCTCTTTCATAACTACTCGCTCTCTTACGTCGTCGTTACGAACACGATCGGTCAGCCTAAATCCACAGATTTTCCGTAAAGATCACATTTCAACCGCATTAATTTTACTTTCATGCTCTTTTCTGCATACCCTACTCTCGCTTCCACATAGTAAAGTTCGTGCCTTCTGGCTGAGGTGGTGGCTACCGAGAAGTTGTCCCAACGCTCCGTTCACTCTATTTCCCGCATTCACTCTTCGCTCTATATCAGTGGTGTACCTTCCATCTCGGCTAAATCCACATTCAAGATATACAAATTCATCCACTTGCACTAGTACATCATTACACTATTATAGTATTATATATTTATGTATAAAGATTTTTTCATATATAAATAAAAACATCGTGTGTTCATTCGTACTAATAATATTCGGAATTATTAAACCGATTTTAATAAAATTTCATAAATCTGTCTTGCTTAAGCTGCACTTATGAGATGGAATAGTTATCATCTTGATAAGTGGTACCATCTGATATTATTCCTGTGACCTTTGTATTTATTGAAAATGACTTCTTTATTGAAGTGCCTTAGTTCCAAATAATATATTAACAAACTCTCGAAATAATAGGTATCTTCTGAGTCGATAATAATTACAGGAACGTCCAGTATTTTTTTAATTGTAAAATCAAAGCTATGCTGTTAAGGCGTGCCTAGTCGTTTGATGTCCATACAAATTGCCGAGGACAATAGTGGCGATTTTCGTCAACGACCTCTAAATTTTACGCATAGCATAGTAATTAAATCTTTTTCAATTAATTGAGGTTAAAGAAAATTATTTTTTTAGATAAAACGTAAAGTGATATTTAGGTCGCAATATTGATGTTATGTATCATTTATAATTCCGTAGCTGACACCTAAAATTTGTGGAGTCATTGGCGAAGTCGGGTATATAAAAATATGGCAACTAGGATTTAAGCAAAGGCTTCGGGGAGTGTTTATTCTGTCGCATACTATCTGTGTGCATTTGTCAGTCTTTTTACCAGTGCGATAGAGTGCGTTGCATTCAGCTCAAAAAATATGTGTATAGAATGCCTATAACTCAGACAATTTAGAAAAAGTACTTGTAAAATAGGTGTATTTTATTTAATAACAAAAAAAAATGCGGAATTTATTTAACAGCTCTTGATAGATATTAATTCGTTCAACGTAGACACACAGGTAGTGTGCGACAGAGACAACACTCTACGAAGCCGAAATTAGTCGATTCTCACATTCCGAAGTTCGAAGTGCAGTATTTGTCACCGTATACTGTACTAATTCGACTCGGCGGCACTTCACAATGTCATAGTATGACGTTGTGAAGTGCCGCCGAGTCGAATTAGTACAGTATACGGTGACAAATACTGACGATGACACATGAACATAAATAAATTAACATTTTTGTCTACGAAAATGCAGCACCTAATATATTTGTAACACATGTTTTATATAAATTGTAGGTTGCCGTACTTCTTCCCCACATAAACTTTCGTTATACTAAATCTCACAATCCTCTGTGCCCGCAATGTTCTTTAGAAGGGCTCAGAAGTTTTCGTAACATGTATTAATTTTAATATATGGAGGAACTAATGTCGTTCTAGGGATTAGTACTGAATGAAAATTTGCGTTTCATTGCCTATAATATCAGAATATTACCACATTATTATACGTTATAATTAACGATGAAGTACCACAGTGTGTATTTTAATTAAAGTTCGCTTTAAGTAGCTGTAGTAAGCTATGTGATAGCGGCTACGAATACTACCAAACCTTAAAAGACGACTAAGAGCCTTATAACAACCTGGACCAACTCCATCTGATGCCGTTTGATCAATAATTACATTCCCAAGTAGAATTGACGTCTGGCAGGCGGCCAGTCATTAAACTATTGCCAATAACTTTTCCAATATGTACCATGAAAAAAGAGTGCATATTGTACGACCCCAAGTAATTGGGATAAGAGTGGGAGAATGATGATGATGATTAAGTAGAATATTATTGTCTCAGTATAGCTTGGCTCTACCTCGTATCATCATTCATCGTTAGACAGGATAATCACACATATACCACTAAGAGAACTAAAATAAAAAAAAACTTACCAAATCGAGACGGATTCGGTTAAGAAATGCTCCGTGAGACTATTAGATTTAACACTCATCATTATCCTGTTCTTATTCCAATCACTTAGGGTAGACGCAATATGTGCTCCTCTACCAGCGTACAAAAGTTATTGGCAATAGTTTTATGACTAGATATCGACCTTCCTTGGGGATGTATTTGTGGACCAGACGACATCAGTTGGAGTTGGCCCAGGTCGATATAAAGCTTTTAGTCGTCTTTTTCGACATCCACGAGCAAAGTAAGGGTTGGTTATATTCGCAGCCGCTACCATACAGCAGATTTAACACTTTACTATTAAATACATACTTAAATGAAAATAAAGACAAAAAAAATTAATGAACTCCTTTAATATGCACGCCTCATAAGCGAAGCGTTGAGGTCTTGCTCTACTCTCGCTATATGAAAATTAGGAACTTTTCAAACCTAAAAATGATTGTATTTTTCTCATATTGCACTTATAGGATTATATTATCATACATATGTCAAGAAAAAACATTTGTTTAAACGTATTTTATATTTTTAAAAAGCAATTATTTTGTTTAAAGTAAGAATATAAAAAATATTCGAGGACGTCTGGGAATTAATTCTGGATCTGGCATGACAACGACCGTAAAAATTAATGTATCAAAATATTTCTTTTTTTAAAAGCTTCATAATCGCAACGCGGTGTTTCCTTTCGAAAATGGCTTGGTAATTCTTTATCGTTTAATTGCAATTAATAAAAAACTAAACTGCTTAGTTATTAGTGTATGTATACCTTATGAAAATTAAGTTCGTTTACATTTTTCGTTCGTCCATTTGGACAGGCAAAGGAAAGAAATTCCATGCAGCCTATTGTAAACGAACAGCTATGTTTAGCACTACGTCGAGAATGGCACGAAATTTCAAAAGATTTTTTTTGTTTCGGTTATTTTCATTTATGGCATTGTATAATATAGAATTATGACTCGTGCGCTTTTGGATTTTCCAAATTATTTGATATTATAGCGACACTAATAATAACTCTGTGAAAAAATCGACTTTGATTAGATTTTTACAGTTCATCGGTTGCAACCCACTAAGGATCCATTATTCGACAGCAAATCTAATTTTTCAATGTATTAATCATTATTCGATTTTTTTCAATGGATTCCGACTGTTCAGTTATGTTCCATTACTACAATATATTTTATTTTCTTCAATATTATACATTTAATAATATATTATAGAATTAAGGTCACTATTAAAGACCACCGGACATGTAAGTGCTTGTTTTATTTCTTTTCAGTTTTTTTTTATTGTGTACGTAATTTGGTTCACTTTTTACACAGTCGGGTTTTTTGATTTTTTTAATTATTTTATTTATAGTAAGTTGGCCCTTTACCCAGTTGATGTCCCTCTACCTAAGGAGTAGAGAAGGAGCTCCATACAAGCTCCGTAATCGAAATCGAAAATATCGAATATCTGAAACCATAACGGAAACTAATATTAAAGTTTCAAATTATTTTGAATAGAATTGATGACTTTGTGAGGTTTTCTTTCAACCAGCTGAACTGACAACCTAACCATGCGCCTCTCCAAAGGGAATTAATAGAAGAATCACCACACTTAGCCAAAACTATCCAGAACTTTCGGATAATCCGAAATAATTCCATATCCATAACCGTAACTTAATCCTTAGAGATAAAATATTACTACATTTATTAAATATCCTTGTATCATTTTTATATCGTTGGATCAATTTATTTTAAAATAATAAACCTATCATTTATCAAAGTTAGGTCATTAATATTTCTTTCTAACTTATTGTAAAGTTATCGCCAACACTCTACAATATGATAATTAAGTCGGCCACCTAAGAAATGGATGATGAAGTATCTTCAAGGATAAAAGGGAGACTGTCGCAAGCTCACAATTTATTACGCCTTCTAACACAAAATAAGGGTTTACCAGGCCCGTAATAAAATAACTTAGTAAGTTTTAAGGGCTACCTATTTCACAATAATGTTAAAATAGGAGATAACATTGCTTAATTGTATAATACCAAGTACTTTTTTATATTTATTGTGGCAGATAGGTATATAACTTCTATATATATTCCTTTAATAGACAAAATACGTGCGGCTCTCGGGGACTGCCGCGGTAAAGCTATTGCATTTTTTATCAACATATGCAATTATAATTATTTATTTATTTTTTATTTATGCAGTATTTTTTTTTATAATAATTCAAGTTCTTTTATTCTTTGAATTCAAGTTTCACCTTTCTATTAAAACTACTAATTTATTAAAACATTTAAAGTACAGGTTTTTAAACTGTTTTATTTATAATATTATAAAATTATTATAAACAAATTTTCCAAAAATAAATTGCAAAAAGAGTTTGATAGCGGTGAGATTCGAACTACGTCGCCCAAAACCAGCGCCTTAGACCACTCGGTCACGCTGCCTGCATATAGTTAGTGCAAAGTAAACTGCTACTTTTCAACCATACAATCTTAGGTTTTATTTTCGTTACGGAATTTATTGATTCAAAGAAAGCCCACGATAAAAGCTATGCAATAGCTTAATACTTTTTTACTGGCACTCACAGGAATATAAAACCATTTGTGCATATTTCAGTGTAAGAATACAATTCGTTCCCTTTCTTACCAGTGAGTGCCATAAAAGTCGACTATGGGATATAATACGCAGATATTATTTTTACAATAGATGGCAAATTCGAAAGTGACGTAGGCGTCCTACAAGAAGGTGACATAGTCATAATTACTATGCTTGGAAGACAGATTAATGGTCACTTTAGGTGTTCATAAATTCACCCGGAAATTGCTACTATCTAGTTTCTTGGTAATCGTTCAGGCAGTTTTTACGTCGGCAAAGCACATTTACCATGGGACTTTATCAAGCACTTGTTCGTTAAAATATTATCTCAATGTGTCACTATACGGCATTACGTCACTATCACCTACTATCATGAAAATAAACGTATATGTTGAAAGATTTTTTTGGTAAGACCACGCTGGTAACACTTTCCTGTCTACAGCCGCGGGACGGTCCGTCCGGGTAGTACCACACTCTCGCAGAAGATCGACGTCTGAGCAATGGCAATGTGCTGTTGTGCTTCACTCGGTGAGCGGGAGAGCCGGAAGCCCAACTGGGTGGATTTGGAGTTTATATTGGTATTGCAAAGGTCCATGGACGGCAGTGACACTTACCATCAGGTGTGCTGCTAGCACGTTTGCCACCAAAAGCAATAAAAAAAACACTAACTTTTATAAATAAAATCATCTATTCACATTGTTGTTTTAAAGGATTAATTTTTTTTTTTTTGGAGTTTATGGCTTGGTTACTTAGACCTTTAAGCCAAGTCTTCATAGTTTAGACACTTCGTGCCTTGTCTTCCGTATTATTGTTTACCACTTCTTCAAATTGTAATTAGTCCTTTATAGTCACTGTCCATCAGTAAGTCAAGTCGTTACTATCAATTTGGCGCTGATAACCAAATTCATAGTTTCGTTGGGAATTTTGGGTGAACACGAAAATATATGAAAACCACTATTATACCATATTCACTACACTTCAGCACTTTAACTGTATCATATTCCATAAAATATCAGCAAAATTATTCAATATAACACTACAAAACACTAAAGAAATGAATATAATACAAGAGCGTGAGTGACATGACATTTCCATATTCGCGCCAAAACTCTAAAGGATTCAATAAAAAATCTTTTATGGTAGTGGTGTTCTTTGCCTAAATAGAAAACAAGACGTGGTGTGGTCAACCTATTTAATTACCATTGGCTTTTATTTCTTTTAATTTCGTTGTCTCAGCTCATAAACGTCCCACAGCTGGGCTCGAGCCTCCCCTACATTGAGAGGAGAATTGTCCTACTATACTATAGGGTTGGTATAGGATTTTATATCAAGCTTTCCGTCTCTTGCAGTGATGTTATTTGATTGCGTCCCTTAGTCGTCTCTTACAATCACCTACGAGTAAAATAGGGGGCAATGAATTGTGTTCTTCACCTCTAATTTATTTGTATTATAATAATCATAACAGGAAAATATTATTTCTTAGACCAGTATAATCATTCTCCTGCTCTTATCCCAATTACTTGGGGTCGACGCAATATGTACTCCTCTTCTTACATATTGCAAAAGTTCATCATCATCACAGCCCGTAAATGTCCCACTATTGGACTCGGGCCTCCTCCGTAATGGGAGGGAAATTAACCTACTATACCGCGCTGTTGAGACGTGTTGGTATAGGATTTTGTTTCGAGTTTTCCTTCTCTCGCATAGATGTTATATGCGTTTTATATCCCTTAATCGTCTCGTACGATCACCCACGGGTAAGATATGGTGTGGTGATTAGTATTCTTACTCCGTCACCATACGGAATAGTTATGCAAAAGTTATAGGCAATAATTTTGTGACCGGCCGCCTGCCTGACGTCAACCCTCCTTGGGAATGTAATTGTTGACTAAACGCCATCAGGTGGTGTTGGCCTAGGTCGAAATAGGCTCTTAGTCGACTTTTACAACATCCACAAGCAAAGTAAGGGTTGGTAGTATTCGTAGCGGCACAACTTTTTTTATTTAATTTCTTAAACCAATATATGGTCTAAGACATAATATTTTATGACCGACGACCGTTCCACATAGAAGGTAAATTGACCTATACAGTCAATAAGGTTAGCTTATGGTTTTGTTTTAAAATTTCTTTCTTTTGGTTCGTAATATTCTCTTCTTGCTACTATTACAACAATCTGTTTAATCTCAGTGCCTTTTGATATTAATTCTACAAGCAATCACATTTGATGGTAACTTTTTTATATAAAAATTATAGCAAGACGATCATAATACTGAATTTTGACCGTCTGCGACCTTGTATATCCATTTATCACTACTTACTTTTAATAATACGCAGTATTAATGGACAAGATTTATTATACAAATGAATCTGTACATTAATTATTGTACTTAAAACCGGATTAACACTCCCTATATCATTGCACAAAGAATAAAATGAAATTTGCCTTCGTCTTCTTCTGTTTATGTAAATTCAACTGTTAGCATGAACCTCATCTATGAAGAGAGGGCATTTATAGCTACTATACTATATACTCGTATACCATGTGGACAAGATAGGCAGGTAAGAGTTTATATTTTACTTTTATTGCAATAAATAAGAAGATTGTAAGAAAATGGGTCTACGCATGAATGTGAGCAAAACCAAAATAATGGTCTTTGAAAGAGATGCAGCCAGAATAGATGTAAGAGTAAAAGTAGGTGATGATGTACTAGAGCAAGTGGATGAATTTGTATATCTTGGATGTGGTTTTAGCCGAGATAGAAGGTACACCACTGATATAGAGCGAAGAGTAAATGCGGGAAATAGAATGAACGGAACGTTGGGACAACTTTTCGGTAGCCACCACCTCAGCCAGAGCCCAGAAGTCACATAACGCAATACATAACGCAGTGCTTGTCCCAACATTACTATATGGAAGCGAGAGTTGGGTATGCAGAAAAGAGCATGAAAGCAAAATTAATGCGAACGAAATGCGATCTCTACGGAAAATCTGTGGAGTTAGGCTGACCGACCGCATTCGCAACGACGACGTAAAAGAGCGAGTAGGTATGAAAGAGAGTATTGATGTAAAGATGCGAAAGGGAATGCTCCGACGGTTCGGACATTTGGAAAGAATGCCGAACGAACGTCTGGTTTTAAGAGAATTATGAATGTTGAGGAAGCGAATGAAGTATGCAAGGATAGAGTTCTCTGGCACTCTGTTCTCTCTGCCTACCCTGCAAGGAATATGGCGTGATGATATGTATGTATCTATGTAATAAATAACTGGTTCATCTCGTTTTTTACAATTACAAAAAGTCCTGGAATTAGATGGCATCGTGATCTACCGGATCCAACTGTAAATCTTAACAACATAAAAATATTCAATAAAATCTTTACTATCAGCTTTCTTTTTCTTTTTAAATTGGAAATAAATCCCTGATTACGCAGTTTCATTTTGTTTTCATTTTTTTTTAAAAACCGTACTAAGGAAATAATCCTTTTATAACGAAGTACTTTACAAACATGCAATTGACGTAGACAAATTACACCCAGACTCAAAAACACACTTGTGGAAAGTACAAAAACACACAAAAGTGTTGTCCTGCTTAAGTATCGAACCCACGACACTGGCACGAAAGGTCGGTATCTTAACTACTACGCCATCTGTGCAGTCCTTAGTTGAAAAGTTTAAAACTATAAGTTTATAATATGGTTCTCTTGATCATTTACTTAATCCGTCCTGAAAACTTAGACGTTTCTAAATGAATTGTATATCTTGAGGGATTTTAAGCTGATAATTAAGTCAGCACGAGGAATATTAATGATATCTTGGGACGTGATGATAAGCATTTGTCATAAACTACTTATATACAAGTCATAGTTATTATTGTTTTAGTCTTAAACACGAGTTTCTAATTACTAAAATTTAGCATTTAATATGTTTGATTAATTATAAAAACTTGATTACGAGCGAAAAATTATTGTCACATATGGGATTCGAACTCACACCTATTGGAAATCCGTTCCAATCGTGCTCTATAAGTCTGTATAATATATAAACAGTGTCGGGTAGAGAGCACACGTCTCCTTAAACACTATAATATAATACGATGCGAAAATTGAATGTCATACAACAGTTCACGTTGGTGTAAGTGGTAGCACGATGGGAACGGATTTCCAAAGGGTGTGGGTTTGAACCTCACGAGTTTCTATTTAGGGTGGCAGAGGATTATGTCACATTTCACCTTACTTTTCCATACATACAGATACATATCATCACGCCATATCAGAGTAGGCAGAGAGAACAGAGTGCCAGAGAACTCTATCCTTGCATACTTCACTCGCTTCCTCAACATTCATAATTCTCTTCATACACGCTCGCCGGTTTCGGAGACTCTTGACTCCACCTTCCTTCAGTACATGACCGATCTGGTCTAGGTAGGTGAGTCTCGGTCTCCCCCGGTACCTACATCCTTCCACTTTTGCATTGTATATCTTCTTAACCAGACATTCGTTCGGCATTCTTTCCACATGTCCGAACCATCGGAGCATTCCCTTTCGCATCTTTACACCAATACTCTCTTTCATACCTACTCGCTCTCTTAAGTCTAGTCTAGTCTTACTTTTCCATCTAGACACATAACGATATTCCACCTCACGACTTGTTTCTAGCCCAAAGATCAATAACCCATATACGTCCCACTGCTGAGCTGAGCCTGTACACGTCCTGTTCAACAATAGAAGGGAAATTTTATTTCAAATTTTTCTTCTATTTCATGCAAATGTTCTATGCATATTATATCTCTTAATCATTTTTACCAGCACGTCTGACCAGCGTAGTATAGTAGGTCAATTTCCCTCCCATTATGGAGGAGGCTCGAGCCCAGCAGTGGGACATATATGAGCTGAAATTATGATGATGATAATCATTTTTACGATATTCACGAGCCAAAAAGGAGGTAAAATATTCACAGGGATAAGATATCGAATAGAATGACTAAGATAATCTAAAATGACGTCACTTCAAGACAAAGAAAACTTGAAACAAACCGTGAAGAAGAAATTATACAATTTACAAAGAGTTCTTGTCCTTCGGGAGTAGTTAAAAACTATTATAGTACATTACTGCAGCGGCCAGCAAAAGAGGCATTGATGGACGAACGTGTAAAGAACGGGCTGAGGCGTAGCCGAGGCACATATACGTAAGTCCGTCAATACCTAGTTGTGGCCAATGCTTGTATAGTGCTTTCCTCAAACAATGCGCGGAAATTAAAACTAAGTAGTACTAAGTTCAACTGTATACATGACGAACAACGAACATTTTTCACGTGCTAAAGGGTTCATTTGTGTTTTTTTTTCATTATCAAACAGCTTTCTTTTTCAAACTAGTTCGAAATTTAAATAAAACTCTGATAAGTTGCCTATATGGTCATTAGAATTTGAAGTAACAAATCGTTATATTTTTAGCCGACTTCCAAAAAGGAGGAGGTTCTCAATTCGAACGCTATTTTTTTTTTTTGTATGTGTGTTACGCGATAGCAACGCCAATTATGGATGGATTTTTATAATTCCTTCTTTGTTAGAAAGAAGATACTCTAAGGGTGGTCCCATATGCAGGGTATCAAGATCGGATGCTGGGATTCTGAGAAAATCGAGAGTAATTCCTTAAAATGTAGGGCGAAAATGCTGTTTCTGACGCTTCTGTACATAATTTATAGTTCATCCAATCTAAGAAGTGCATTTTGACGTTTTGCATTTTTTAATACACAATAACCTCGGTCAAACTTTGATGACACATGATTGTAAACACGAAATCTGAAATTTTAAACAACTAATAAGTTATTTACATAATTAACATTGCGGGTGACTTTCTTGTACAATAATACATACATACATACCATCACGCCATGTCCCTTGCAGGGTAGACAGAGAGAACAGAGTGCCAGAGAACTCTATCCTTGCATAATTCACTCGCTTCCTCAACATTCATAATTCTCTTCATACACGCTCGCCGGTTTCGGAGACTCTTGAGCCCACCTTCCTTCAGTACATGACCGATCTGGTCTAGGTAGGTTAGTCTCGGTCTCCCCCGATACCTACATCCTTTCACTTTCGCATTGTATATCTTCTTAACCAGACGTTTGTTCGGCATTCTTTCCACATGTCCGAACCATCGGAGCATTCCCTTTCGCATCTTTACACCAATACTCTCTTTCATACCTACTCGCTCTCTTACGTCGTCGTTACGAATGCGATCGGTCAGCCTAACTCCACAGATTTTCCGTAGAGATCGCATTTCGACCGCATTAATTTTACTTTCATATTCTTTTCTGCATACACAACTCTCGCTTCCATACAGTAATCTTGGGACAAGCACTGCGTTATGTATTGCTACACGTGCCTTTTGGCTGAGGTAGTGGCTACCGAGAAGTTGAATAGATTCTATGCTGAAATAATTAAATTTGTTTAGTACTAATTTAGCACTTAATTTATTCATCACCTTTTTGAAAAATAAAAAAAAATTACTGAAATTTTTAGCATTTAATATGCTTACGTATCGGGTATTTATCAATAATTAAGCATATTAAATGCTAAATCAAATTGAATAACAGGGTTGTGTCATCGTTTAATACAATTCTAACTATAAAGTTTGAAGTATTAAGTCTATACAATGTGTAAACATTGTCCGATAGATGGCATACGTCACCTTGAAGACGTAAGATATAATATGATTCGAAATTTGCATGTCCTAAAATAGTTCACGATGGTGTAAGTGGCAGCACGGTTGGGCCGGATTCCCAATAGGTGCGGGTTCGAACCCCGCTTGTGACATCATTTTTCGTTTCGTATCGGGTATTTATCAATAATTAAGCATATTAAATGCTAAAAATTTCAGTAATTTGAATAACAAGGTTGTGTCATCGTTTAATACAATTCTAACTGTAAAGTTTGAAGTATTAAGTCTATACAATGTGTAAACATTGTCCGATAGATGGCATACGTCACCTTGAAGACGTAAGATATAATATGATTCGAAATTTGCATGTTCTAAAATAGTTCACGATGGTGTAAGTGGCAGCACGGTTGGGCCGGATTCCCAATAGGTGCGGGTTTGAACCCCGCTTGTGACATCATTTTTCGTTTCGTATCGGGTATTTATCAATTATATTTTGTATTTCAAAGCAAGGAGCATTGAAATATAATAAACGAAATTATTAATATTTATTTACAAGTACTATTTTTTTGGAGTCGGTGCCAGCTAAATCAAAATTAAATTCCCTTACATAAACCTTTTAAGCACATTAAATCATTAACGAAATCTGCCCGCGTTCGGGTAGTTCACTCAGTGACATCGCCCCTCTTTTTTCACACCTGCCTCGATCCGGCTGTCGCCCTATTCGCAGTGATCGTCCATCTTTGCGTAGGTCAGGTAGGTACTGCGTGGGCCGCGTGATTTTCGCAAAGTAGAAAAACTGTCCTTGGCTGGCACCGACTCCAAGAAAATAGTACTTGTAAATAAATATTAATAATTTCGTTTATTATATTTCAATGCTCGTTGCTTTGAAATACAAAATATAATATTATTATCCATTTTTCTTGACATAGTATAAGTTTTTACAAACCTACCTGTAAATAGGTAGGTATACTATAATTTCGTAAATTGTTCTGTTATTCTTTTGAGATTAAACTAATTAAAAGAATTATTTTCTACTTTTTAGTGTAAGTTTATTGTATATCGTTTATCGTAGGTATAGTTTTGAAGTCGGTTTTTGTTTTTTTTATAATTAAAATACACGATAGATATGAATTTACATATATATTTATTTGGCCGCTAAAACACGACAGATATGGATTTTTATACATTTTTTGCCGGCCGCTATTTGGTTAGTACAGCAATTTCGATTTATCTCGAAGAAGGTTGTCAAAATAATGCTCAAATTTCCAAGCATGTTGGAGAAAAAGAATATAAGCCGATCATGTAGAAGATAGAGTCAAATTAAGTCTCGTCTCTTGTCTCGTCCATTAGATATAGACCATAAAGGAAATATATGTCTAAATCGTAAATGTTTTTGTTGTAAAATATATTTGGCGGTAGCATAATGAATCACAATAAAGTTATGAAAACGAAAAGTTAGCGAACAATTTGTATGAAATCAATATCACAAAAATATTATCGCCCACGATTCACGTGCGTTAAATTTACCAATGGACATTATGTAGACACACAATATACTCTGAATATCCTATGATGAAATTAAATTTCAACAGATTTGTTGATTTTATAGTTACTACTCTGCACCTATATAGACGATAACATTATTTAATGCTAATGCTAAGGGGAACTCGAGGTAAGAAAAAATATCTAAAGAAAAATTTTAAATTAAACTTAAACAACCCGTTTGACTACCGTGGTGTAGTAGGTCGATTTCCCTCCTATTGTGGATGAGGCTCCAGCCCAGCATTAGGACGTATATAAGCTGAGATGATGATGATATACATTTTCATAATAGTGACATTGTATATTAATATTTCCATGTGGTGGAGAACTTAAAAATACAGAGTGAGTTTTGTAAATTTTACTCTATAATTTAAGAAGTGCTAAGAAATGGCATGTAAGTATTCATTTCATCTCAGTCCATATATGTCCCACTGTTAGGCTCGGGCCTCCTCCATAATGGGAGGGTAATTGACCTACTATACCACACTAGTCAGACGTGTTAGTATAGGGTTTATTTTCGAGTTTTCCTTCTCTCGCATAGATGTTATATGCATTTTTATATTCCTTAGTCGTCTCGTACGATTACCCTCGGGTAAGATAGGGGGTGGTGAATTGTATTCTTACTCTGTCACCACACAGAAAGTAAGTATTCATTAATAAACAAAAATATTGTGCACTTTTCTTATTTTAAGACTTATAAACAATCATGGATTTTATTAAACAGTAAAAAAGCCTGAGTTAAGTGATAACAAAAAACAAACATAAATGCATTCAGAAGTAACGAGCACAGTAATAATATATTATTATAGGTTCATTTACCCTTAAAGCGTGACATTGTATCCCGAGATTGTCACCCTTTAAGGGGATCTCATTAAATCGATCCGAACGAATGAACATTACTGGCAACATGGGCTCTGTTATTCCACAAATGTATTGAAACTAGTACGACCTGTTATGTCTACAGATATTACATAGCTACCTATGTATACGTAATACAGTGTCACGATATAACGAAACTCAAGAAGATTAGAAAATTTTCGTTATATCAAGTAAATGTTCCATTGCAGTTTGTTATATAGAGATTAGGCACCTCTGAAATTTTAAAAAGGTAAGAAAACTTAAATATTGTGTACCTCTCTAGTAATATACTTATTCTTATATATCAATTTTCATTAATAAATAAAAACATCCATCATATTCTTTTTTTTTTGGGTGGGTTACAGTCGGCGCACTCCTCGCTCCACTCCGTCCGGGGCGACAGAGGGGCGTAAGCACACATACCCGTAACCCACCCGTGAATCTCGCCTTCGTCGTTGGCCTGGCCACCGGAGCAGCGTGAACTTGTCGTCAGTGACCCCCTGAGGGGTACCCTCTCCCCTGGGAAGGACGTCGGTCCCTCCTCACGCGGTCAGCCTCTCGGCGGATGACGGACTAATCCCCGGTCCAGTCACCCGCGGCCTCAGCTAGGGCGGCATCAGGCGCAGGTAATCGCGCCTACGCCGCCCCAGTCGCTGGCGGAAAAAAAAACATCCATCATGCAAGCCTGTCGAGACATAAATCATTGTTGTTATTGCAAAGGTTAATATCGTAATGATTAGGTTGCCAAAAAAAATAATGTATATATGTAAAGGTTAGGTGTAGCTGTGTGGTACCGGCTACGAATACTACCAACCCTTACTTTGCTCGTGGATGTAGTAAAACGACGTAAGTCGACCTCAAGCAATTGGGATAAGTGTAGGAGAATGATGATGATGTAAGGGTTAGGTGCCAAAAAATAGTTAATTAACGGTAAATCGTATTTACTATCTACATTTAACAGTGATTCAATAACTTCCGTTAATTTCGCTATATAGACGTATCTGATAAAATTATTCTTAATTTAAAGTTATATTTAGTGTTGAATCTTTCGAATAGTTCTAGAGGATTTCAAAAGTTTCGTTAAATAAATGAAATTGTTATATTAAGGTTCGTTATATTAAGGTTACACTGTATAAGGAAGCAGTGGCCGGCCCAATAGCGATGGGGATAGAATACGGTGGGTTAAGGGGCCATACTCCGCCCTTCCGTCGCCTCGGACGGAACGGACGGCGTTTGTCCAGAACATAGAATGCCCAAAAAAAGGAAAGCAAAAGTTACACTGTATAACTTAACTAATATATGCAGTTGTATCTGCAGCAGAATTGAAAGTTTTCTACTTTTTTTTTTTTTTGGTGGCCTATGGATGCGTCTCGCCCCGCCGAATCAGTCCGGGGTGACGGAAAGGCGGCGCGTGACCCCATAGACCCACCGTAAAATTCCTCTCTCTTCGCCGTGCGAGCGGACCACCGGTACTCGATTTTTAACTTCGGTGGCCTCCTTAATCATATCTGAGGTATGCGCAATATAAAACAAACACGTATGAAATTAAATTATTTTTACAGCTTTTTTACATTTGTATTTGGTTTTAACTTGCCTGTAATACGTCAATCCACCATAAACACTGAAAATATTCGAAACAGCGGGTAAGTAAAAATCATATATAAACGCAATAAAATTCATAGACAGTTTTATTTTATAGATTTTTTTTAAGCATATACCCTATATGCATTGGTATGTTGAGTACCATACTTTTCTACAATTGAATAAAATTGAAATTTTATCGAGGTAATCTTCATTAAAAACTCTGTTGCCATCAATGAACGATAGACTGATGAATATCATTAAATCATTATCCTGCTCTTATTCCAATTACTTAAGGTCGACGCAATATTGCCTCCTCTTCCATCGTACATATTGCAAAAGTTTTGGCAATAGTATTATGACCGGCCGCCTCCCTAACATCACTCGTCCTTGGGTATGTAATTTTTGACTAGACGGCATCAGATAGCATTAATCTATATCATGAAATGCGATCTCTACGGAAAATCTGTGGAGTTAGGCTGATCGAACGCATTCGTAACGATGACGTAAGAGAGCGACTAGGTATGAAAGAGAGTATTGGTGTAAAGATACGAAAGGGAATGCTCCGATGGTTCGGACATGTGGAAAGAATGCCGAACGAACGTCTGGTTAAGAAGATATACAATGCGAAAGTGCAAAAATGAAGGTACCGGGGGAGACCGAGACTAACCTACCTAGACCAGATTGGTCACGTACTGAAGGTAGGTGGAGTCAAGAGTCTCTAAAACCGGCGAGCGTGTATGAAGAGAATTATGAATGTTGAAGAAGGGAGTGAAGTATGCAAGGATAGAGTTCTCTGGCACTCTGTTCTCTCTGCCTAACCTGCAAGGGATAGGGCGTGATGATATGTATGTATGTATGTAAAACTCTGTCGTCTTTTACGAAAGAAGCAATGTGCCGTATGTCAAAGAGTTATTAGTATTCGTTACCGCCACACAGCAATATAATAAGCTGATGTATATATGGAATAAAATTACCGTACCCTTGCGCTCTACATTATATTTTTGTGCAATCAAAAGGCATATCATCAATCAACCTGTCATAAGTTTGTGTGTATATTTATAAGTTTGCATCGCCATAATGGATTTGAGTAAAGTTTGAAATGCCAATAATCCTTTGTCTCCGAAGCGATAAATAGAAAAGTAAGTACTTAATAAACCAACACTTCAACAGCAGTTTTTAGGCGTTCGAAATAGAGGGGGAAGTTGTTGCTGTCAACTTATCTTAAAAACATAACACAAAAAGAAAGAAGATGAATCCACCACTCCTAGATATGGGTTGGATTGGAGATATCCAACCCATATATATAATATGTATATAACATCTATGCAAGATAAGGAAAATTGGAACTTAACCTTCAACACGTATGACCATCGTGAGGCCAATTTTCTTTATTATAGAGGAGGCTCGATCCCACCTGTGAGACATGGCCCGACTTCATGCTTCTCAATCACAAAAGTTAAGTGAGGCAGCCCGTGAAACGCCTCGGTTGACAATGAGAAATCGTTGAGCAAATCTCAGAGATCAACAATTAGATAATTTTCAACGCGCAAGAAGAAAAATGCAAGAAGTACCTATATCATAATAAAAAAAAATTGAATTAATCATAATCTGCTCATAAATTCACTGTTAGGCGAAACGAAGTGGTCAGGGTCGGCTAGTAAAATAGGAATGGTCTAACTGGATTAGATTGCAGGATAGATGAAAAAATCAAATTAATCTCTGAGTATGCAGATTAATCCATTATTCAAGAAGCCGTAGAATATTAACGTATACAGTATAAACACAAAATTTTGTACTTGTATAATAGAATCCGTGATAAATCCAATCAATTGAATTGTATTATTAGAAACTTAGTTTACTATAACTTAGTAGTCAAATTATAATTGAGCTAATATTTATTATCTTTACTCCCCTGATTATGGGACATTCTAGCGAAAAAATATGCATATATATGTATGCTGTGCTGTATCTTTTATAAATGTAGCAAATATAATACACTTTTTCTAGAACGTTCCAGCACGCAAAAAATGGCGCTCGTTCTCCAAAATTATATAATTTTTCGTAGTACTTTGTAGAAACTAAGTTCAGTCGAGTCGTTCGACAAAAATGAAGCTTAGCTCTTTCAGCATTATAACTTCAATATATTCTTTGATAAAGGACGAAATCTCTGCATTAAAGAACACTATATATCATTTTTGTCTCCACACTTGTCCCTTGTCAAGAGCACAACACACTTTTTGCTAGTATTTGGAGATAAGATGAATGTTTATAATAAAAAGACTACGACCGTTTAGTAATAAGTAATATCCTAAATATATTCACTTATTCTCAATTATCTTTATATATTGTTAATTTTATTATAAATTATTGTGAATATTTACCACTGAAAGATCTTAATCCAAAAACCCCCTTAAGAAGAAGTAAATCTAATCTCGGGCACTCAACAAACGTACAATCAACGGACACAAAGGAGACTCAATTTTAAAATACCGGATCGTATAGATAAGGCTACTCGCATGAGAATAAAATACACAACAATCAGCAAGCTTCCACAAAAGAAAGCAACCCCATAAAGGCATAATGTCAGAAGAAATCTCAAGAACGTTATATCATCCGTATCAGAAAAACTTAAAAATCTGTCAGAACGATAAAATTACAAAAAAAAAAATGGACGTAAATGTTTGAAGTCTATTTGCTACTTTAAACTCTAGACCACGGCTGTCTCATCACGTTCTGATCAATCCATCCTCATACTTCACGCAAGGGATGTGACGCATATGTGGTATTTACTCTTCAACCCGTTATACCACATACCAATAGGTTTGCGAGTTTATTGAAAGTTACTATGTTTGTACACGTATAAACCAAGTCCTGATTAGTAATTATGTTAGTTTGATAACTTGCGAGATTTAAGCGTATCTCACATTGGAATTTTAAGCATAATAACAAACTTTTGGGGTAAGCTTGTAGTTTACAATAAACAAACAGCTATTTCCTATTTTATTACGGAGTTCAAAGACTTATAACAAAGTAAAGAAACGTATGTTAGATTCTTTATTTTCTCTCAATTGTACATCAATCATCTGACAACATTGCTTATAAAATAAAACACATTGAAATAGTTCGATGTTTTGTTAATGCAAGACCTTCAGTCAGTATTTTAACTGCGTCTATTTTTTTTTGTGAGCTCAATTATTTAATGGTTTTTGACGTTTAAATAAGACTTAGAATAAAGCATTTTTTTTTAAAGACTAAGAAAATAATCTTTTTATTGCAGTAGGACTTTTCAAGCTTACAATTTAATAGACACAAATTACATCCGGATTTGGAACAACAATTTACGTATCGTACAAAGTATTATTCTACGTAGTGTGTAATTGTTGTGTAATCGAACCCAAAACACTAGCACGGTAGTTCGGTATCTTAGTCACTATGCTATCTGTGTAGACGAGTTTGGTTTTTACCATCCCGACACTTCCAATACTTTTTACTTTCGCATTAATTGTGGACGGCCAACATATCATCGTTATTAGGATAGGAGGATAGGATAGATTATTTGGACCTACATCAGTAAAACAACATTAATCCCTAAATATCAATCCTTATATTATATATAAGGAATATTATCCCTAACTTTATAAATTCGAAAGTAACTCTGTTTTTTACGCATTCAAGCATAAACTACTGAACCAATTTGGATGCAATTTCGTATAGAGATAGACTAGAATTCGCGCAAGCTACCTTTTGAAAAAGCTTGAAGGGGTACTTCTGTACAAACTTTAATCCAGTATTTTATACTGGATTAAAGTTGGCACAGAAGTTCATCATTGTCGAAAGTAAACCATAAAACTTTGTATTTAGGCATTCGATAAGATATAAAAAAATATTTGTTCTAAGGTTTTTAAAATTTCGATTGTACACGGCATATAGTACCCATCTGGGACGTAACATTTTAAACCATGTAATCATAACCGGAATGACAAAAGGAATAGTACAGTACTGCAACGGCCAGCAAAAGAGGCATTGATGGACGAACGTGTAAACATACGTAAGTCCATCAATTCTTAGTTGTAGCCAAGGCTTGTATAGTGCTTTTCTCAAATAATGCGCGGCAATTAAAACTAAGTAGTACTAAGTAAAACTGTATATATGACGAACAACGGACTACATTTTTCACGTGCTAAAGGATTCATGTTTTTTTTTTCAATATCAAGCAGGTTTCTTATTCAAGTCAGTTCTAAATTTAAATAAAACTCTAATAAGTTACCTATTTAGTTACCATATTTTGAAGTAACAAGTCGTTCCATTTTTAAAATACACGATAGATATGAATTTACATATATACTTATTTATTTGGCCGCTAAAACACGACAGATATGGATTTTCATACATTTTTTGCCGGCCGCTGCTCGCATGTATTTGGTCAGTACAGCAATTTTGATTTATCTCAAATATGGCTGTATAATGCTTAAATTTCCAAGCATGTTTGAGAAAAATATATATTAGCCCTTATTTCGATAATAACGACGACGGATTTGCCATTTCAGTATCATCATCACAGCCCTTAAATGTCCCACTGTTGGGCTCGGGCCTCCTCCATAATGGGAGGGAAATTAACCTACTATACCGCACTGGTCAGACGTGTTGGTATAGGGTTTTGTTTCGAGTTTTCCTTCTCTCGCATAGATGTTACATGCGTTTTATATCCTTTAGTCGTCTCGTACGATCACCCACGGGCAAGATATGGGGTGGTGAAAATTCTTACTCCGTCACCACACGGAAATTTCAGTATAATAAACTTAAAAGACTGCAGTTGCCCCTGAAAGCAACATTTGCAATGACAATAAGCAAAGCTCAAGGAAAAACGCTTTAAGTTGCAAGTGTACATTTAGAAGAAAACTTTTTCGCTCACGGGCAACTCCATGTGGCGTGGCCACTAGTATAAAATCCGCAAAGACGCGTTTTTGCAAAGTATGGAAAAACAAAACACTTAGTTTATTAGAATGTATTAAAAGAAACTATTTACAGAAACGACAGCGGTTTATGTATATTAGATTTTCAAAATAAGTATTCTAAAATATTAAAATACTACGCAAAGATATTCTCCACGAACGAGCTAGTTGCTAATATAAAAATAAAATGTTTCTGTATAAAATTATAGGTCAACATTAATTTACAGCATTCTTATATTATTTCAATTTATTAAATTAAAGCAAAAATACAAATCTAATATGCTACCATGGGATCAGAAGGCAGCCACATAAGAGACGACGAGAAAAATACGTCAACTCACATGTACTTTTGTTATGATAAGAGTACGAAATGAGGAACATTTTCTTCTCCAGCATCGTAGATATTGCCGTTGCATTATGTATAAACTAGAAGATTGTCTTTTACAATGGGAAACTTAATAATATTAACATTATTGTGATTCTGCTATCGAAATATAATTCTTTTGTATGTGACTGAACTAAACGGCAGAACATATTGATGAAAAATTTTGTATGATTTTAAGTCGATCCTTGGATCGATTACGAGCGAAAAATGATTGTCACAAGTTTTTTAATACAATTCTAACTGCAAAGCTTGAGTATTAAGTCTGTACAATGTGTAAACAATGTCGGGTAGATGGCACACGTCTCCTTAAAGACGAAAACATAATACAATGCGAGAATTGAATGTCCTACGTGCACGGTGATATAAGTGGCAGCACGATTGGAACGGATTTCCAATAAGTGTGGGTTCGAATCCCACTTGTGACAATCATTTTTCACTCGAAATCGGGTTTTTATAAATAATCAAGCATATTAAAGGCTAAATTTTAGTAATTTGAATCACTTGACTACTTCACGATTAGTGCAAGCTCAATTAAAAGCCTAATAATAAACCACCAGCTATACTGACGCCGTCTTGAACATCGCAGGGAACCGTTAAACGAGGATAGTACAAGCCAATCCGAATAGCATATTGTGCAGGGGCCTATACGCAACAGTGAACATCTTGTACTGAAAAATGACGGTATAGATAAAAAGAAATATAAAAAGAACGTGTGATTACATTGTAAACTGGTGACAACGTCTTTAAAATAATACAAATCCAATACCCTAATTCATCTAAACGATAAACTATTCAATTATGTATACTTAGATATTCAATAGTTCACCATTTACCATAACAATAACGACACATCGGCGTGTTTTGCATAAACATTTTTATTTTATAAGCCAAACGGTATCCATCAATTGGACTCAGTTAATACAAAAGGATAAAAGTTATTTTTGTTTTTAATCGTATCTGAATCGATATGTGCTCGTTTTATGGTAGTATATATATTTATAATTGTATATAGAACTACATAAATAAAATACCTATAGTTCTTAAAATATAGCTTGATCTCTGTGACAGATAGCTATAAAACCGATGAAGTAATTTTGAATACGTGTCGCGTCGTAATGCCTTTACAATTTTATTTTGTATCGCCTATATTTTCATTCTTTACGTGATAGTTATATCTCAACTGAATTATGAATATACATACATATCATCACGCCATATCCCTTGCAGGGTAGGCAGAGAGAACATAGTGCTAGAGAACTCTATCTTTGCATACTTCACTCGCTTCCTCAACATTCATAATTCTCTTCATACACGCTCGCCGGTTTCGGAGACTCTTGACTCCACCTTCCTTCAGTACATGACCGATCTGGTCTAGGTAGGTTAGTCTCGGTCTCCCTCGGTACCTACATCCTTCCACTTTCGCATTGTATATCTTCTTAACCAGACGTTCGTTCGGCATTCATTCCACATGTCCGAACCATCGGAGCATTCCCTTTCGCATCTTTACACCAATACTCTCTTTCATACCTACTCGCTCTCTTACGTCGTCGTTACGAATGCGGTCGGTCAGCCTAACTCCACAGATTTTCCGCAGAGATCGCATTTCGACCGCATTAATTTTACTTTCATACTCTTTTCTGCATACCCAACTCTCGCTTCCATACAGTAATGTTGGGACAAGCACTGCGTTATGTATTACTACACGTGCCTTCTGGCTGTGGTGGTATAAAAATATGAATATTTACACCAAAATTTGTACCTCATATGTTTCAAAATACTTAGTAATCATTTTATAAAAATATGATGCTTACGCAAGTACAAGATCATACTGGACTGAGAAAAAGATAGAGATGGGACAATCGATAAACGTAAATCGATAACATTCTTATTAATTATTTATAAAACGAGAAAAACCAATACATTACCAATATAAACCATATGGTTACTCTATAAAATAAGTAAATTGTGTTAATTTAGTATTCAGTCATCATTTATAATATTAAAACCATTTCTTTTATATTAAAAAGATAATTTCTTTTATAAAATAAACATGATTAATATGATTATTCATGAAACAATCTGTGACTAAGAACTCATCATCAACCTACAGGAATGTTCCAGCGATGATGATAATAGTGAACGATGAACTTGGATGTACTCATTTCGAATAATAAAAAGAATTAATTAACATCTTTAATTTAAATTAAATAAAATCCATCGTTTCTGTTAATCCATCGTTTCTGTAAGACACCCCAGTCCTCCCGTGACCATGATCACTGTAAAGTGTTCGAAACGTCGGGAAATTATGAATCAAATACAAACGCGATAGAATCCGTAAATGTAGTTTTATTTCAAATGTGTAATACTCGCGTAAACATTAGAAGTCATTAAAATCCATCGATTAAAATTCAATAAGATTTTCATAGATTGTTTTAGATTTATAATCAATTCACTCGTCCATTTGATTGAAATTCAATAAGATTTTCTTATATTGTTTTTCAATTGTAGTAGCACATTACTTAAAAATAAGGAATTATCTCGACGCATATGTATCGTAAGCGTGTGGCACTAGTGATAACTGTCACAGAGATCATTCTATATTTTATGGACTATAGTTAAAAGTTATTTTTATTCGTATATATATACGTGTATAAATAATAATATTAAAATATTGTGTTTTTTCTTTTTCAATCTAGGTTATATAAGTTCCTTTCGCATAACTACATACAAATAACTATTCTTTCCACGTGCAATTGTGAATTACATTCAAATTCACGTCACATTTTAGAAAACATTCAAAAAGAATACCTATGTTTTACTATGGTAATGATCATCAATCTTCTATTACCAGCATTATTCTTCTATTTGAGGGCATATCAGGAATAATTATTTAAGGCATTAACCGTACAAAACTAATTTAATTAAATCAAGGTCATCATCATTCTCCTACTCTTGTCTATATCAATTACTTGGGGTCGATACAATGTGTAATCTTCTTTCATAGTACATATTGTAAAAGTTATTGGCAATAGTTTTATGACCGGCTGCCTGCCAGACGCCAACCCTCCTTGGGAATGTAATTGTTGACCAAACGGCATCAGATTGAGTTAACCCAGGTCGTTATAAGGCTTCGAGGGCCGACGGCTGTATGCGGGGGTCAAAGAGTAAAGTTATTAAACTGAAAAAGAGTGGCAACTCGATGATAAAATATGCATGTATGGAAAGTGCTGCTACCCAGAGTTTAGGCGGTGAACTAAAGTTGAAGTAATATATATATACATATCTACATGTACGTATCTACATATTGTGTGTATGTAATTATATAGGATTTTTCTTTACTATGAAACCTACCCTGAAATATAAAAATAACATATGAGCCGTTAACGAAACGGCAATAGTATAAACTTAATAATGAAAATTGAGATAATTTCCAGAACGAACATTAATAACCGAAAATAGATTATTGACAATAAGTACATACGATAGGAACAAAAAAATAACAATTCTCAGTTGTCAAACTTTTGACAATTACAACAAAATGGCAGCTATGTTTGTACAAACAATCTGTAGGCGGCGCGACGATCAGTAAAAATAAGTAATGTTTTAACTGTGCCCCCCCAGGCGGGGGTGATCCGCTCAATGGCCATGTACGGCGCACCCGTGTGGGCGAGGGCTCTGAACGCCCAGCTCAGGGCGGTGCTGTGGAGGCCACAGCGAGCCATGGCTGTCAGAGCCATTCGCGGGTACCGCACGGTGTCGACAGAGGCGGCGTGCCTATTGGCCGGGACACCCCCGTGGGACCTAGAGGCGGAGATGCTCTCCGACCGCTACCGGCGGGTTACCTCAGTGCGCGACGAAGGTGGCTCCCCATCGTTGAGCGAGATAGCCACCTGGCGCGAGGACGCCCACCGAAACGTCATCGCCCATTGGGTTACGCGGCTGGAGAGGCCAAGACACGGTGTCGTTACCGTCGAGGCCCTCCGGCCCGTACTGATGGAATGGATGGAGCGGCGGCACGGAGTCCTCTCCTTTCGGCTGGTGCAGGTATTGTCGGGGCACGGGTGTTTCGGTTTGTACCTGCACACGGTCGCGTAAAGGGAGTGGACTCCGGCCTGCCACCATTGCAGCAGTGACGAGGACACGGCGAGACACACACTGGAGGTGTGTCCGAGTTGGGACGGGCAGCGGCGTGACCTCGTCGCTGTTATCGGTGCCGACCTGACGCTGCCGGCTGTCGCGAGGGCGATGGTCGACAGCATCAGGAACTGGGACGCGGTCGCCGCCTTCTGCGAGGCTGTCATCTCGCAGAAGGAGACGGCGGAACGAGTCCGGGAGGATTCCCGCGACCCGGGCCGCCGTCAGCGGCCGGGGCGGCGCAGGCGCGAATACCTGCGCCTGATGCCGCCCTAACCGAGACTTCGGGTGATCGGACCAGGGAATTGTCCGGTCACCCGACGTGAGGCCACCGCGTGAGCACGACGCCTTGACGGCGAAAGCTGTCGGGGCGTCGACAGGAGAGGAGCCCGAGAGGGCATACCGCCAAGCGGGCCACCGAAGACAAAAATCGGGTACGGGCGAAGAAGAGGTGCTTGCACGGTGGGTCAATGGGGTTGCGCGCCGCCTCTTCCGTCACCCCGGACCGACTTGGCGGGGTGCGACGTCCATGGCCCACCGACCAAAACCGACCAAAAAAAAAAAAAAAAAAAAAAGGTCGTTATAAGGCTCTTAGTCGTCTTTTATGGCTTCCACGAGCAAAGTAAAGGTTGGTAGTATTCGTAGCCGCTACCACAGCGAATAATTAGAATTATAAAAATAAATAATAAAAAAACAACCTACTTACTAAATAACCGTAACTACGTACCTATAACATAATGACCTGTTCAGGGAGAGAAGTAGCGAGTACTAAAAATACTAGGCTTGAACATATTTGGACCTTTTCACATACTATGAGTGGGCACCGAGGGAGAATGAGGGGGATAAAAAAATGTAAATAATGGATCACGTAGGATGGGTTGGTGATTTATAACTAATATTTAGGACGTTGAACGTTCTAAATATTTTCACGAAACCTAAGGGCGATTGTTCCTTTATTAAACTAAAATTTCATATTAGATTATACATCGGGGCATGGGACATCTAATTAAAGATATTCGATGTGGTGTGGGTTAAGAGTACAATGTGTTTGTTCCCTGTGGGTGTCATAAATACCGGTTGAGTATTCGATAAAGTATAATCTGTCTATGTGTCTAGCGTGGCGTGATGACATTATCAAGGTCGCAGGATACCGTTGGATGCACCTGCATCCTGTGCCGCCTGGCAGAGGACCGTTGCAAATAGAATTCTTGGTTGAAAAAGGCAAATCGATAACGGTACTATACTCGAAAATTTATAATAACAACTGCAATCACTAACAAATTATATTAATACATCGGGTATTGTATAACGTCATGATTTTCTATAGAATATTCATACTTTCTACTTTTTTTATTGCTTAAAGTGGCAAACAAGCAAGCAGCACACCTAGTGGTAAGTGTCACTGCCGCCCATGGACCTTTACAATATAAACTGCCGGTTCTCTCGCTCACGGAACGAAATTTAACAGCACATTACCATTGCTGAGATGTAAATTTTCTACGAGAGTGTAGTATTAACCCGGATGGACCGGCCCATGGATAGACAAAAAATGTCAACAATGTAACCCTACTACTATTATAATTTAAAAGAAACTAAATATAATTTCAAGATAAATATATTTCTAATTCATTAAAAAACATAATAACCTAGATTTGTATGAATATCTACAAAATTAGTTATAAACTATTGTGATAATACTTTTTTCGTTTTGTAGCCCCGTCGTTATAATTCATCACAGAGTAATTAATTTTGTAAAATAATCGTAACGAAAGTATTATATCTTATCTTAATATATATAAATTACGTGTCACGTTGTTTGTCCGCGATGGACTCATAAAGTACTTAACCGATTTTAACCAAATTTGCACAGCATGTGTAGTTTGATCCAACTTAAAAGATAGGATAGCTTAAATCTCAATTTATAGTAATGTTATTTTATTGCAAATTATTTGTCTAATATTTGACAGTCAAAATCATATGTTATATCAAAAGGATTTTAAAAGATGGCGGCATCTGTTGACTGGATTCAATAAGTATTTAATAGATGGCGCTATGTTAAATGTACAAACGCTTCATATAAGCTAAAATTTGTTAGATTAAACAAAAAGTGTTACTGAGGCTAGCCTAAGCCATAGCAACGCGTGGCCCGGTCTGCTAGTTAATTTATAGATCACAACCGAATTCAACTTAAAATACACTATCATATTTGTATTTGCTTTTTACTATCAAGACGTTTCCACCACTTTCTAGCTTAAGTGACCAAGCTTATAGAAAGCACTAAGGTATTTGTTGTCCATCAAGTCATTACTATTACAAAGATTTTTATCTACCCGCTACAAAATTAGTTATAAAACTTTTACCCACATTTTTGGAACAAATTAATTGCCAGTAAAACAAAAAAGTAAATAGTGGTAGGACCACGCTGTTGACAGTCCTCTTTCTGCAGCCGCGGGCCGGTCCGTCTGGGGTAGTACCACACTTTCGCAAAAGATCGACGTATGAGTGATGGCATTGTGCTATTGCGCTTCGTTCGGTGAGCGAGAGAGAAGGAAGCCCAATTGGGTCGGTTTGGGATTTATATTGGTAGGCAGTGACCTAGCTGTACATCTGGTATTGCAAAGGTCCATGGGTGGCAGTGACATTATCAGGTATGATGCTTGCTCGTTTGCCACCACTAACAATAAAAAAAAATGAGATTAAATAAAAAAAATATATAGTTTTCGGTCTCGATTATGATAATTTATTAATGTAAATATAATTGCTAACATTGGATGGGAAGTCTATCAACCATCCAGTAAGAAGAAACCGAGGATAATAAATTCTAATAACGCCCGATAAAGTCACATTTTAAAGTGTTTTAATTTTAGATTATATATCATCCATGACTTTCTTCGGAATAGTCAACTTTAAACTTGAAAAAAAAATGTACAATTATAAACGAAATAATTTTTTTATGTGTAATATTTGCATAAATACAAGATACTTACATTTGTAAAAATAAAACAAAAGAGGAAAATGTAGAAATAAGTTTATTCTACAATCTTTATAATAATAGCCTCTAACACTTCAGCAAACATTTCTATTTCAAATACCAATTTGTTGAGAAGATGGGATTGGTGTCATTGTACCATTTATTTCTGTAAGATACGAATACTTGTAGTATACATGAAATCACGTCTCAGAGTACTATTTACACAGTAAATAGGAAAAAATTAAATTACATCGTAACGACGACGTAAGAGAGCGAGTAGGTATGAAAAAGAGTATTGGTGTAAAGATGTGAAAGGGAATGCTCCGATGGTTCGGACATGTGGAAAGAATGCCGAACGAACGTCTGGTTAAGAAGATATACAATGCGAAAGTGGAAGGATGTAGGTACCGAGGGAGACCGAGACTAACCTACCTAGACCAGATCGGTCATGTACTGAAGGAAGGTGGAGTCAAGAGTCTCCGAAACCGGCGAGTGTGTATGAAGAGAATTATGAATGTTGAGGAAGCGAGTGAAGTATGCTGAGATAGAGTTCTCTGGCACTCTGTTCTCTCTGCCTACCCTGCAAGGGATATGGCGTGATGATATGTATGTATGTATGTTAAATTACATTTCTGTAACTAACATTCTTCTCGTCCAACATACCTCAGTGTCTGAAAACACAGGTCTACGACCAGCGTGTGTTACCAGTGATGACTTACGGTACGGAAACGTGGTCCCTAAATGTAGGCCTCATAACCAAGCTCAAAGTCGCTCAGCATGCTATGGAACGAGCTATGCTCGGGATTTCTCTGCGTGATACAATCCGTAATACGGAAATCCGCAGAAGAACGAGTGTAACTGACATAGCATGAAGAATTAGCACGCTGAAGTGGCAATGGGCAGGCCACATCGCTCGAAGAACCGACAACCGCTGGGTAAAAAAGGCTCTAGAGTGGCGACCACGTACTGGACGACGCAGTGTAGGACGCCCCCCACTAGGTGGACAGACGACCTGGTGAAAGTTGCTGGGCGTCGATGGATGCAGACGGCACAGGACCACACTCTGTGGCGTACCATGAGGGAGGCCTACGTCCAGCAATGGACGGCGAGGGGCTGAAATGATGATGATGATGATGAACTAACATTGGAGAATAAAAAAATATATATCAACTTCACTTTGATTATTGCAGATTTAACTCAAAGTGTTTTATAAATGGAGAAACTTTACTATTACATTGATTATAATAAAAGTTGAAGTCTTAATTTGAAATATGTATTACTCCTTATAGCACAAAGAATCTATCTCTGTCACCATACAGCACTGTTAATTGAAGACGTTATTCTGTTAATTTGTTTCAATACACCGCAAAGGGTATAAAAATCATCAAGGTTTACATTCAACTTCACTATCCTGCTTCTTTAGGAATCAATAGCAAATCAGTAGCAAGTTTACTAAACTAATATTACTTCCATTCACTTTAATGAAGACCTGTGTCTTCGTCATGAATAATTCAGTATTCTGATATGCGATAACTAGTAACAATATATTTAATAATTATCAATACAGAATATATTCGCCATGTTATTCGGTATAAGTATCACCCATGAAATTCAATTAAAAGTTTTATTAAGAGAAAATTGTTTAATATTTTGTGCACGACGTGCTCATAATCAAGGGTCGGGTCACGTTCGATTTCCCATTATGATATTAATAAAGACCAATGTTTCATTCATCTTACAAAAGTTTTATTATCGGTACAAGTATTCTACAGGTTTTATTATAACTGCAGTCCTTATTAATACTGAATTATTTTATTTATTCGATACACACATGATGATTAAAGAATGTCAGGAGACTTCACAAGTGCACAATTAACAGAAATAAAAATACATGCAGATTTAAATTAATCATTTCTACAAAAAATCCTGTCTGGGAATTAAAACTACAATTCAAACCCGGCAGATGGATACCACTCAGAAATACCCTTCCATTAAATACCTATTACAAGAGCGAATTTCATAAATAAGCTTACTTCGATTTGTACGAAGAAAAACTACGTCACGTAAACACATAAAAGTTTTAATGTCTAGTGAAGAGAATGCCTGATTCTTGATTTCCATTTATTCCAAAGAAGTTCTTTCATTTAATGTCTGGGGGGTCATATAACAAAAGAGTGTTTCGGAGCATAAATCTTTAGTAATAAAAAGTACAGTTAGAGTAAGCACTGTCTGCAAGACATTGACGACAAAGTTCAGTTCGTTTATCAATGAAATCACATTTCATATTTTGTTATTGGCAACGTAGCTATATTACTTATGCATTTAATATACAAATTGTAGTTATAGAGCCATACTGGTGATGATTTTCTGTTTACAGTTTTGGTTTGGTTCGTCTGTGGCAATGCGCCGTTGCGCTTCGTTCGGTGAGCAAGAAACCGTGAACCTAACTTTCTGGATTTCGTCTTTTGGTAGGAATGTTAAAACGTCATGTGATTGTATTATATTAAATATCTTAGTGCATTAAAGTGTTAAATTAAGTAATTTTATAGCATTTTATGTAATGTAATGATGCTGGAGAGTAGTGAATATTGTATAAAAGTGCCTTATAAAAGTTTTCGTTTGCCATCGAAATTTCTCGAAGATACCATTAACAGTGTGCTTATAGCATGTTGAAGGCGACTATTTAACTTAGTTACAGGCAATGACTAATTTGAAGAAATAAAAGGGGGGAATCTGATAATTTGTGAAGAAAATTCTACCTCCACTCGCCAGCCAAACAATGGGCTCGTATTAATAGTTGATTGTCACTACAAATGAATAAGAATTAGTCTACATTTGCCTTTGCTATTAAACTAACAACAATATTTTCATTTTAGTTAAATATATTAGGTCTCTTTTTAATTTTTTTTCGTGTTAACCCTGCTGATATTCTATATAACTAAGCGAAATATAATTTTGTAACCGCGTAGAGCTGCTACGAAAACTACTTTATTCAACGTAGCGAATTCTATAATACAATATGCACTTAGTTTTATAGGGTTATTGAAGCGTAGCGGGTAGTCTCAGCGTGTGGTTACTAGTGGAAAATTAAAGCTATATACATATATAATGCCTACTAGCTTTTAATATTCAATTGTGCTGTTATAAAGCGAGACCAATGCCATGTTTTCTAAATGACTGCACAGATGGCGTAGTGGTTAAGATACCGACCTTTTGTGCCAGTGCCGTAGACTTGATTCCTACGCAAAACAATATTTTGTCTGCGTTAATTGTATGTTTGTAAAGTTCCCCGCAATACAAGGATTATTTCCTTAGTACATGGTGGTGTTTTTAAAAAAAAAACTTTTTATAAATTAGAATATTCTTATATTATAAGTCATAGATTACGTCTTTCCATTCGGTGATGGAGTAAAAATATAATTCACCAACCCTATCTTGGCCGTGGGTGCTATAAAATTAAACTAATATAATAAGCAGATAACATCAATGCAAGAGTAGGAATACTCGTAATAAAACCCTATACCAACCCGTGTGTCCAGCGTAGTATTGTAAGTAAATTGCATTTCTATTGTAGAGGAGGTTTGGGCATAGCAGTACGTATATGAGCTGAAATGATGGTGATTGCGATGATAAATCATTCCATACGATTACCATTTATGAAGATAATATCTCATTACTACTTAATTGACTGCGAAGACGTAAAAACCAGGACAATAACCAGCTGCACTCTTGGGAATCTAATGGCATCAACTACGATTATTATAAACCCGCTTGTCGAGTGTGGCAATTATTACATTAATCCCTTTACATATGGTGATTTCTACTATTGGGCGTTGATAGCTATCAACATTCAGGTGATTTGCATTCCCACCTGTTACTTTTTATCATTCTTCTGCTCTTATCACAATTACTTGGGATTGATAGAATATGAACTTATACACATATTGCAAGAGTTATTGGCAATCATTTTATGGCCCGCCTGCCTCACGTTAACCCTCTTTGGGAATGTAATTATTGACCAAACGGCATCAGATGGAGTTGGCCCAGGTCAATATAAAGCTCTTGGTCGTCTTTTACGACATTCGCAATCATAGTAAGGATTGATAGTATTCGTAGCCGCTATCACACAACACCTACCACTATCAACAATAAAAACCATACACAACTAATATTGAACTATGAATGCGTAAACAGGAACTAAATATATCAAAAGAGGATTACATAAAGAATTTGCAATATGCGTATGAATGAAAAGACCCTTTTTCTATTACAAAGAGAAACCGTCGAACATGCTTCTCGTTGATGTAAATATGTGGCTTTATATAGTTTTGTTTTTATTTTTAGCTTAGAGATTACACATTGTTATAACAATGTGTAATATAATATAAATAATAATAAAATATATAAATATATTTTATTATAAAGATAGAGTGTGTGCTTTTTGATTTAGTTTTTGCATATTATTATATCAAAAAATGTAGTGCTGTTAGTTTTAATTCTGATCTCACGTAGCGAGCTTCAAACTCGATCATAATAAGAACATATTTCAATGCCAAGATTTGATTTCTAATACAAATTTCGTGATACCTAAATGGTTACCCCAATCATCATCACAACCCATATATGTACCTCTGTTGGGCTTGGGCCTCCTCCGTAATGGGAGGGAAATTAACTTACTATACCGCGCTGGTCAGACGTGTTGGTATAGGGTTTTGTTTCAAGTTTTCCTTTTCTCGCATAAATGTTATAGGCGTTTTAAATCTCTTAGTCGTCTCGTACGATCACCCACGGGTAAGATATGCGGTGGTGAATAGAAGTTCTTACTCCGTCACCACATGGAACCTCCAATAGCTGTCACTAATGGAAAGAAAACATTTATTTTGCTCTCTTTAAGAGCTAATAAAAAAAAACAACTAAAAAAATAACTTTTGACATAAAATAATCGAATTTTAACGCGAAACAAAAAGGTTATTTAGGCTATTTCGTTCTAATAAAGTAGCGTTGATATTCTGCTAAAATATTTGAATATAAATATTTGAACTAGAATTATCAAAACTTAGCTAATATGTAATAGTGTGTATTTATGTGTGTATGCGTGTCTAACGATGATAATAATTGGGTCGTGCGAAGCGGAAAAAGCAGATTAGGGGATTACCAAAAAATGGATAACAGCTTTCGCCTGCAAAATATGAGCTTGACGCTTATTGCGATCGTCAACCCACCTGCTACATGGCGATTATGGTATTTTTATCATAAATTACCCTTCATTAAAAAAGACTATGTCCGATAATGGACGCTCGTTTCACGCTCATAGGTGACAAATGGAAAAACTTTTGCGAGCCTGGAGATAGTTCGTGTCTCTAAAAATTTTATGAGATTGCCTATAAATATCGATTCCAAATATAAAGTTTACACGAAAACAAAAATTGGCTAATATAATTATTAGACAATTTTACCGATTTCAACTTTCAAATATTTTGGTTTGAAATGAATACAGTATTATATAAGCAAAATTTTGTTAGATTAATTGAGAGAGATTTTCTTATCCCTTCAGTAGGTTTTTCAAGTTTTTTCCAAACATGTATGACAAACGTCATTCTGTCAATAAAGCTTATAAATTTAAATTTCACTCAAACTTTGTAGGTATCATAGTATTCATCCGTGTCATATTCATTAAAATACAGAGTATGAGAAATAAAATTAAGAATTGAATATGATTCTCATTAAGTAAAGTTTTCTTGTGGTGGTGTAGAGCTATTATTCACTACCTGTTCATTACCTGTTCCATTGCTGTAGGGAAGAAATAAATAACTAAAAGATGCTCATTCAAAAGATGAAATCTCGAAATATGACTCTATTAGATATACCGACCTAACTGACAGTCAACAGGTTGGTTTTGTTCTCAATGATGCTACTTATATTGACTTATGACTAAAGTTAAACCTGAGAAATACATACGTCAAATATTTAATTCCTCGTTAAAGGTTTTGAAAAATCCAAATTTAAAAAAACATTGGATAGATGAATGGAAAACTCAAGAGCATTTGAACGTAATAGTAAAATAAGAAATAAATTTAAAAGAAATAACGCTTGCGTTACAAGCGCTATTATTGTAGAGTCTTGATTCGTTATATCAATGAAGATATCAAGGTAACGCATGACATCACTTGATTCACCTCTGAACGAGACATCTCCAGAACACCACTTATTACCGAACCCAATTTGATCCTATCTTACCTTTCTCTCTATTTTTAGGCACGATGTTACACTGTACACTGCAGTAAATTGTTATATTGTTTGAATTTTCAAATTTGTTATATTGTAGGAAAGTGACGAGGTTTCCTCCCAATCCTCCTTTTAAGAAAAAATACGATATTTTTTTATTGCTCTTGGTGGCAAACGAGCAAGCAGCACACCTGATGGTAATGGTGTTACTGCCACCCATGGACCTTTGCAATACTAGGAGTACAGCTAGGCCGCTGCCTACCAATAACCCCAAACCCACCTAGAAAGTTGGGCTTCTGGCTCTCTCGTTCACCGAACGAAGCACAGCAGCTTATTGCCACTGTTCAGACGTCGATCTTCTGCTAGAGTGTGGTACTACCCCGGACGGACCAGTCCGCGGCTGTAGGCAGAGAACTGTCAACAGTGTGTCAACAATTATATTAATAGCGATAGGGCCGCTATTAATATAATTGTAATAATCATCGAATATTTTGTACCGTATAGTAGGGTCTACCATAACTAAACTTTTCCAGTTCACAATCTAATATTAAAAGCTGTATATAAATCTAATTTTAAAGCTCTAACCTCTAAAGTCTATTTTGTATAGACAGTAAGACAAGACAAGAATATCTCTAAAATGTTTGCAACATGATTTAATGGAGGAGCGATTTTACATAAGTCAAGTATACTATAAGTAGGTACAAAAGCAATAACTATTGACAATTATAGTTTTAGATGTCTTTACCCACGTCATAGTGTCATAGTTTTGTCGGCGCCGGATAGAAGCCATAAAATTCATCATCCATTAAACAATTTGCTGATGTCACATCGACCTCCTACGTGAAACATTAGTGCTCTCTATGACCAATGTAGAAATGGATATTGTCATATGCTGTGAACATTACACAATTATTATTGTATATGTGTATTTTCCGTGTCGTGACTGTTTAAGGTTCACTTGCCCGTGGCAGACATAAATATCAACTAAAGGAGCACCAGGGGACTGGCGCTGTAGTTCCTTGAGAAAAATATAACACTAACTACAATCGCTATAACCCGTAATGCTTATGGCATTTTTTTCTCCAAAAAGTACATTAGATTCACTTATCGGAAGGATGGTTCGAGGCAGCTGTTTCAAAGATTAGCCAAAACAATGAGACAAAAACAAAACAAACAGAAAAATATAGTCTCTAGATAAATATAATTTTTGAAAATGTATTTATTATTATTGTTTCAGTACTATAGTGATTTAGTTAAAAGGCAATACGTTTCCAATGCAAACAAATACTATAATTTATTTATCTGCACATATAGATAGATCTCAATATAACACAGATGACAAAATCACCACACACAATGAAGAAATGCAGAGGCGTCTCGCAAATTTGTTCTAATTACAAGAATCTAATTATTATTATGTAACTCGAGGACATTTTAACTAAACCGTCAGTTAGTTTGTACCTATTATCACATAAATTAACTTAATTAGACAGGCATACGGAAAAATAAGGGTAGTTTATTAACTTAATAAAAATAAGTTGGAATGGTGTATCTCATATTACTTGCTTATGACTACAGAGAATTTCTTTACTAAAATCTGAGAGCAAGAATTAGTAACGTAAAGCTGAGTAAACGTGTATTGTTCTATTTATCTTAATAAATATATGTTTAGCTCTATATTTATATACATACATACATATCATCACGCCATATCCCTTGCAGTGTAGGCAGAAAGAACAGAGTGCCAGAGAACTCTATCCTTGCATACTTCACTCGCTTCCTCAACATTCTCTTCATATTCTCATAATTCTCTTCATACACGCTCGCCGGTTTCGGAGACTCTTGACTCCACCTTCCTTCAGTACGTGACCAATCTGGTCTAGGTAAGTTAGTCTCGGTCTCCCCCGGTACCTACATCCTTTCCACCTTCCACTTTCGCATTGTATATCTTCTTAACCAGACGTTCGTTCGACATTCTTTCCTCATGTCTGAACCATCGGAGCATTCCCTTTCGTATCTTTATATTTATGTACTCTTTATTAAGCCACAATGATCATTCTCCTACTCTTATCCAAATTACTTGGGGTCGATACAATATGTACTCTTCTTTCATAGATATTGTAAAAGTTATAAGGAGAGTTGACGTCTGGCAGGCGGCCGATCATAAAACTATTGGCAATAACTTTTACAATATTATAATATACTAGCTTCTGCCCGCGGCTTCGCCCGCGTAAAAGGTTACTTTCCTAAAGTTTCTGATCCCCTATTTTTATTTTTGACCGTCGGTAATACAGTGCAACGGTATTACAATACTCAGGGTTGGAACTTCATTACTGGACTGCTAGATGGCATTGAAGAAGCTAGATTTTGAGATTTTTTGACAAACAATTTTTTTATTTTTCATATAAAAATTTTGATTTTTTTTTAATAAAAAGTATCCTATGTTACTTTTAATACCTCCAAGAATATGTGTACAATGTTTCATGATGATCGGTTGAGTAGTTTTAGCGTGAAAGCGTAACAAACAAACTTACATTCACATTTATATATTAGTAGGGATAGGGATATACATATAGTATATACATATTGTAAAAGTTATTGCCAATAGTTTTATGATCGGCCGCCTGCCAGACGTCAACTCTCCTTGGGAATGTAATTGTTGACCAAACGGCATCAGGTGGTGTTGTCCCAAGTCATTATAAGGCTCTTAGTCATCTTTTACGACATCCACGAGAAATACAAGGGTTGGTAGTATTTGTAGCCGCTATCACACAGCTAGCTTTATTAATCCACAAGTAACTATATGTATCCATACTTATAATAAAACAGTATAGAAAAAATCTGCACATTGACTGGGCGATGATAGAATCAATGACAGAGCACATTCCAATTATTATCGGAATTTTTGTAAACCTATCTGTTATTTTTTTTTCACGAATCATACATTTTTGTCATCCTGTGTGGCAGCTACGAATAGGAGCGGCTTTACCTATAGTGCAGAGGGTGCGGTGCACCCGGACGCCGGGGGTTAGGGGGCGCCGAGAGCCACTTGGAACACATAGAGCCTCTACAGTAACGCTCCGAACGAAGCGGGCGCACCGTACGCAGCGAGTGCTTAACCATTTACAAACGTTGTGGGTGCGTTATTTGACATATTTGGATAGGTTGCTTTGTTGCCATACTCAATGTAACTTCATAATCCGATAGCGCTTACCTGTCTTTCGTGTCAAAACAACGATACTAAGCATGCGACAATGCATTGCAGCGAGGTTCGGAGTTTAGTTGAACGTAGTAACTATCAACCTATTCCATTTTCTTCACGCATTTTGATACAAGAGGGCGCCAGGTGATTGATTGCACCCAGGCGCTACATGTGCTAGAGCCGCCCCTGGCTACGAATAATAAGACTCCTTACATTGCTTGTGTTTGTCGTAAATCTCGTCGTAAAGTCACTATCTTATATCGTCTCATCAATAATTACATTCTCAAAAGTGTTGATGTCAGGCAAGCTGGTCATAAAACTATTGCAAAATTTTTGCAATATGTTCGTTGGAAGAAAAATACATAATGAGTCCCAGACAGCTCCAAGTAGTTGGGATAAAAGCAAGATGATGATGTTCACGAATTATCCAAAATCAATAGATTGTTTTTTTTTTTTTTAATTTGATGTGACAATAGTTTATACTCTGCGGTAACATGTCGGGTCATTTTAATCTTAACACTTTAAATGCAAAATTCTATGCGGATGGATCGAAAATAGTTAGTATGTACTATATACACAGGTAATAACATTTTAAAGGAAGTTAAAAACCTGGAACCTGGATTGAAGATACAAAGCACGCCATAATTAACAATGAAACAACTTCGAAAAAAATCAGAGCCGTGTAACTACACGGCTCTGATTTTTTGAACTGAACTCAAGATCTTTACGTGACAGTTTTCACATTGCCTACTACTACTTCTCTTTCTCAAAACAGGTAAAATAATATTGTACAGTATGTAATATCTATGTAGGAACTCATAACAATGTTGTCTCTATTAAAGCTGTTGACCTTGAGGCAAATTATCACTTGAGTCGTCTATGATATGCCATCCGCCGCAAATGTAGGATGATATCGTACACCTGATGTAATATACATAAATATTTATACTCTTACCTTAAATTTTTGTCATAACATATATGTTTATTACTTAAAATTTTGCAATGTTGTGAGGGAGTAAAATACAATACCAAAACTACCTTTCTTTCTTGTAGATGTAGTTAAAAGTGACTTGTAAGAAGGTAATATCACTACATCTTATCATCATCTAAGCTCATAAACGTCCCACAGCTGGGAACAAGCTACTTACTTAGAAAGGATATTGCACTATTATACCACGCTAGTGGGACGTTATGTCCATACCATTTTTTCAGAGATCTATGGCCAATAGTAGGACATGTATGGAATGTATGGATAACACAAAAAGATATAGACAAAATTTTCCTTCCATTTTTGGTCCTTAAAAGTATATTATACAATATCACAGTATGAATTACCTAATATTTATAATTCTTTGTATGTATATTCTAAAGGCATTTAACTAAAATTCTATCAGTCGTCTAATCATTTGAACCATCAACTGTAATCACGAATTTGCCTGCCAAGTCGGGCAACTTTATTCCCCTAGTCCTATTTTCGCCACCTGGCGCTAGGACGCCCGCCGAGAAGTCATCGCCCGTTGGGCTACGCGGCTGGAGAGGCCTAGACACGGTGTTGTTACCGTCGAGGCCCTCCGGTCCGTACTGATGGAGTGGATGGAGCGGCGGCACGGAGTGCTCTCCTTCCGGTTGGTGCAGGTCTTGTCGGGGCAAGGTTGCTTTGGCAAGTACCTGCACACGGTCGTGCGGAGGGAGTGGACTCCGTCCTGCCACCATTGCAGTAGCGACGAGGACACGGCGCAACATACGCTTGAGGTATGTTCGGGCTGGGACGGGCAGCGCCGTGACCTCGTCGCTGTCATCGGTGCCGACCTGACGCTGCCGGCTGTCGTGAAAGCGATGGTCGACAGCGTCAGGAATTGGGACACGGTCGCCGCCTTCTGCAAGGCTGTCATCTCGCAGAAGGAGGCGGCGGAACGAGTCCGGGAGGATTCCCGTGACCCGGGCCACCGTCAGCGGCTGGGGCGGCGCATGCGCGAATATCTACGCCTGTTGCCGCCCTAACCGAGGCTTCGGGTGATCGGACCGGGGAATTGTCCAGTCACCCGACGTGAGGCCACCGCGTGAGGGCGACGCCTCGACGGCGAAAGCTGTCGGGGCGTCGACGAGAGAGGAACCCGAGAGGGTATACCGCCGGGCGGCCCGCCCGGCGGTATAACGCTCACCCTATAGTTCGCGTTGGGGTGACCGGACCGGAGATTAGTCCGGTCGCCCGGAGTGAGGTCACCGCGTGAGGATGACGCCCCGACGGCGAAAGCTGCTGGGGCATCGACTCGAGAGGATACCCGCGAGGGTAAACCGCCGGGCGGGCCACCGAAGACAAAGATCGGGTACCGGTGGCCCGCTCGCACGGCGAAGAAGAGGTGCTTGCAGGGTGGGTTAATGGGGTTGCGCTCCGCCTCTTTCGTCGCCCCGGACCAATTTGGCGGGGTGCGACGTCCATAGCCCACGGCAAAAAAAAAAGAAAAGTCCTATTTTCATAAACTAAATAAAAACTTATAAATAAATCAGCAATTTAACATAAATAGCTGCCAATTATTTACCTCGTGTCTCGATAGATGGCGGTTCTGAAATATGTAATGGTTGCGTTAAGTAAATAATAAAAACTACAAAAATAGCTAAATTGAAACCTGAAAATATCCTACAATATATTAAAGGTAATAGAATTTTAGAGTTAAGAAAAGAAAACCTGCCATAGCTAGTTTATATAATTAACTGCTCTCACAATTAACACCCGTCAAGGCAGAATTCTATAAATAAAGCAGTTTCATACAACGACTACCTGTTTACTTTATGTTGTTCTTTTTAAGTGCAACTATAGTTGTTAACCGTAGATGACGATAACAAATTTACGGCAACTATAGGGCTTTTTTTTGGCCGCGGCCTATGTTATGGTCACGCTCCGCTAATCCGAGAATGAGCAGGCCACCGGAACCCGGTCTTTGTCTTCGGTGGCCCGCCCGGCGGTTTACCCTCGCGGGTATCCTCTCGAGTCGATGCCCCAGCAGCTTTCGCCGTCGGGGCGTCATCCTCACGCGGTGACCTCACTCCGGGCGACCGGACTAATCTCCGGTCCGGTCACCCCAACGCGAACTATAGGGTGAGCGTTAAACGTTCACAACGGTAACAGGGACATGCCTAATAGGAATGGGAAAAGAATACGTCGATTTGAAAACTCGTTATAGTCTTCATCATCATCATCATCACAGCCCATATATGTCCCACTGTTGGGCTCGGGCCTCCTCCGTAATGGGAGGGAAATTAACCTACTATACTGCGCTGGTCAGACGTGTTGGTATAGGGTTTTGTTTCGAGTTTTCCTTCTCTCGTATAGATGTTATATGCATTTTATATCCCTTATTCGTCTCGTACGATCACCCACGGGTAAGATATGGGGTGGTGAATTGTATTCTTACTCCGTCATCACACGGATAACTTATCGTCTTAGTCCGGACAAAAAAACTAATAAATCGCCTTTCTTTACGTTCGACGCCATTTACGCAATCCAAAGTTAAGACTACTGAAAACCAAAATATTGCTACGTACATATACATTTTACATACAAAAAATGGTTTCATTCATTATTAAAATCAGGCACACTATCTCGGATTACATTGAATCTCACCTAGATAATAATAATTAAGTACTATCGGATCATTACGGAAGCTATATTACTGCTGATAAGTGGTGACGCAATACGTACCAAATTAACAACAGTTAGAAAACGACAAGTCAACGTTTGATTCTGATAACATTCACGACTTATCAGTTTCACGCCTCGATTGTGTGCGGTCGTAACTGGATAGAAAAACATAAAGAAAAATATTGATTGATGTTAGACAGTTCACAAACTATTGAGAGATAAGAGATTATTTGTTTTTATATAAAATCTAAAACGTAATGTTCTACCATTTTCTTTTATATTATGCTATATTAAATTTTAAATACCTAGTAAGTACTGATCGAAGGCAATAGGCACTTATCGGCCGGTCATAAAACTATTGCCCATAACTTTTACAATATGTGCTATGAAAGAAGAGTACATATTGTATCGACACCAAATAATAGGGATAAGAGTAGAAGAATGATGAAAGTACATCTTAAAAAAAAATTATGAGCCCGCGGAGTTTCTTGCCAATTTTCAAAAGCTTGTTGTTGCCTTCGATCCGACGGTAGATTATTAGATTAATTTCAAACGGAATGTTAAATTGACAATATATAACAATTATGGGACTTATACATAATAAATGATTTTATTTGATATAAATTATTTTGTTAATGAGTTTTGGTTTTAGAATAACACCTTTTAAATTTTGCACGCCTCATAAGCGAAGCTTGAGGTCTTGCTCTGCTTTCGATATATGAAAATCAAGGACTTTTCAAACCTAAAAATGATTGAATGTTTCTTACATTGCACTTATAGGGCAATATTATCATACATATGTCAAGAAAAAAAATTCATTTAAACGTATTTGATATTTTTAAAAAGCAATTATTTTGTTTAAAGTGAGAAAATAGTTGATTAAAAAAATATTCGCGGACGTCCGGATATTTATTCTGGATCTGGCACGATTACGACCGTAAAAATTAATGTATCAAAATTTTCATTTTTTAAAAGCTTCATAATCGCAACGCGCTGTTTCCTTTCGAGAATGGCTAATTCTTTGTCGTTTAATTGCAATTAATAAAAAACGAAACTGCTTAGTCATTGTTGTATGTATACCTTATGAAAATTGGGTTCGTTTACATTTTTTTGTTCCTCTATTCGGACAGGCAGAGGAAATAAATCCCATACAGCCTATTGTAAACGAACAGGTATGCTTAGTACTACGTCGAGAATGGCACGAAATTTCATAAGTTTTTTTTCTTTTATTTTCATTTATGGCATTGACTATATTAAATCAAAATTAGGTTCTCGTTACTTGAATATATAAACTAAACGATTGTCTTCGTATTTATCATATTTTAATGTCTATGTTCTCACAGAATTTTCATAGACTTTCTACATTTTGATGTTAGAGAAGGTTAAAAACTATTTCGAGTTAACGAAAGGGTAAATAACTTTTGAGCTTCGAAACAATAAATCAACTCAAGCGATCGTGACGGCTGACAGCTGAAAAGTGCTATATAAAACGGATTATTCGAGTGCAACAGGCATGTAAACTGTAAAGTATGATAAAAATAAAACATTAAAAATAATTGTACTGAGTGCAAAATGATACAATACCGTTAAAAATATATTGTGGAATGCGAGCCAGATGTTACACCGTTCGGAGGTCTCAGACAAAACGGAAGCGATAGTGATTTGTAATGTTTTTAACACCAGGATATTCTGCCTATATTTATGAGACCGTTTATTAAAATTTATTATCTATTGAAGCAAAATTGTAACTATATTAAGTGTAAGTTTGACTGCACAGATGGCGTAGTGTTTAAGATACAGATCTTCCGTGCTAGTGTCATGGGTTCGATTCCTAAGGCCAATACTTTGTGCAATCCACAAAGTGTTATTCTGAGTGTGGGTGTAATTTATCTGCGTTAATTATATGTTTGTAAAGTCACCCGCAATACAAAGATTATTTCCTTAGTGCTGGGTTAAAAAAGTTATGGTTAAAGTTATGGTATGGAAGATAATAAGATTGTGACTTTAATAGTCACAATCTTATTATCTTCGATACTTCGAAATTTAATTTTTTAATGCTTAAATTCATCATCATCATCATCATCACAGCCCATACATGTCCCATTATTGGGCTCGGGCCTCCTCCGTAGTGAGCGGAAAATTAACCTACTATGCCACGCTGGTCAGAGGTGTTGGTATAGGGTTTTGTTTCGAGTTTTCCTTCTCTTAAATTAGTTAGCTTGCTTAAATTAGGTAATCCTAATTTAAGCAATAAAAGTTCTAACATGAAATAATGACCAGTTATTTCCAAATCCAACGTCGCTACATTAACAATACAGGCTGCATAAAAGTAAAATTTTGGCGGGCACGTTAAAAATCTAATGTGGCGAACCTAAGTTTATCCAATAACTAATATTAAATAAATTTGATACAATTTAATATAAACTAGTGACCATCCATGATCACCCAGAGATCGAAAATCGACAATCATTTATAGTTTTTTTTTCAGTTCCTCTAAAACGAATATATAGGGTATATGAGTAGTTTTATTACTTTCCTTAACTCTAAAAATCCATAAATATCTATTGTTTTTAATTACGACAATTACATACAATATGACAGGAATCCATAAATATCTATTGTTTTTAATTACGACAATTACATACAATATTACATACAATGACAGAAGATTGTAAGAAAAGGGGTCTACGCGTGAATGTGAGCAAAACCAAAATAATGGTCTTTGAAAGAGATGAAGCCAGAACAGATGTAAGAGTAACAATAGGTAATGATGTACTAGAGCAAGTGGATGAATTTGTATATCTTGGATGTGGATTTAGCCGAGGTGGACGGTACACCACTGATATAGAGCGAAGAGTGAATGCGGGAAATAGAGTGAACGGAGCGTTGGGGCAACTTCTCGGCAGCCACCACCTCAGCCAGAAGGCACGTGTAGCAATACATAACGCAGTGCTTATCCCAACATTACTGTATGGAAGCGAGAGTTGGGTAAGCAGAAAAGAGTATGAAAGTAAAATTAATGCGGTCGAAATGCGATCTCTTCGGAAAATCTGTGGAGTTAGGCTGACCGACCGCATTCGTAACGACGACGTAAGAGAGCGAGTAGGTATGAAAGAGAGTATTGGTGTAAAGATGCGAAAGGGAATGCTCCGATGGTTCGGACATGTGGAAAGAATGCCGAACGAACATCTGGTGAAGAAGATATACAATGCGAAAGTGGAAGGATGTAGGTATCGAGGGAGACTGAGACTAACCTACGTAGACCAGATCGGTCAGGTACTGAAGGAAGGTGGAGTCAAGAGTCTCCGAAACCGGCGAGCGTGTATGAAGAGAATTATGAATGTTGAGGAAGCGAGTGAAGTATGCAGAGATAGAGTTCTCTGGCACTCTGTTCTCTCTGCCTACCCTGCAAGGGATATGGCGTGATGATATGTATGTATGTATGTTTAATTACGACGTTCATATTAAATAATATATATGAGTTCTAGTATGATCCATATACCATTGTCCAAGTTATACCAGACTTAAAACCGGGTTGTCATACTTGAATAGAATAAAAAAATTCGGATCTATACTGTTGACTACTGGACTATTACGACTTTAGTCAGGAACTGAACCCGAGTGTAACAGTCATGTAATAGAGATACCAAATTCAACAAAAAAAAATCTAATCTACTGACATAATAGGGTTCAAATGAAAGAGGTTTCCTGAGAACGAGAGGGATAAAACTAAAAAAAAAATATAGTCAAAGTATGATTAAATCAAAATTCTCTTACTATATAAAATGAAAATAATAATTTTATGTAAGCGTGAAAGCTTATATTTATAAAATTAAAAGAGAATTTATGATTGGGGATAGGATGTCAAACTGTAGATAGTACTGTAACTGTAGATGGTATAGTAGTGCTAATACAATAAAAAATATTGTAAAAAGCAACTAAAGAAAGAGCGACGATATCATAATTGTAAGAGAAAAAAACTCGAAATAAAACTATACCTATCAACTAATCTAACCCGCATAGTATAAGACGCCGATCTGTCTTTCATTATACAGATGGCTTTTGCCGAACTTACAAAAAAAAATTTAAGGACTTCTGATAGACTAGACTTATGAGCATATGAACTAGATTTACATTTGTTACGAAAACAGGAAAATATCTTCTAATATACACCTATGTAGGTGTATATTAGAAGATATTTTCCTGTTTTCGTATAAATGTTATGCAAAATGAAATTTGTATTTATATTAGAATAATTATGACAGCAATATTAATTGAGCCAGCTGTTATGAATGATCTAAAGATGAAGATAAATTTCAAGATAATTTATACGGCAAACATATGTTTTTAGATGTAATATCGCTGTACATCTCTGATAATATCTATTAATAATAGTTACAAAGTCATTGACTCTTTACTAATTCTGTAATAGGTAGTTGATTGCATTGTAAAAAAAAAATGTGTTTTTGCTCTCTCGACTGCCTCTCTTGACTGCCCTGCCTCGTAGCTTCGAATAGCGGATTATTCGATACCCATCCATCTATACAAAAAGAGAAAAGTTAGCACATATTCTTGACATTATATTCTTAGTGGATCACTACGCAGAATCTATGAGAAAAGAAAGTTAGAAAATTTTGTCTTATGAACTTAATATCTAATAGCCATAAATGTTTATATAGCCTTGACAAAATATTTCAACCTTCCTTGGGGAGCACCATAGAAATGATAATAATAAAACTATTTATATGATTTCCATAGTGGTGAAAAATTACTGCCAAGTTGACTTACTTCATCGTCTATTGTAATTACTACTAGCAGTGGAAGCTTTGAGCTTTTTTTTCTCGGCTTTGAATAAAAATTGAATAGCTAAAATTTAGATTATAATTACTTAGGGGAGAAATATTACGATTATGGAATAGATGACATAATAACTGAAGAAAGCATCACAATTCAACATTATTCCAATACACTCTAAATTATATGCAAAACATATGGTCGTAATCAAAGAATGCGTCTATTGTGATGTCTTTCAAATATTACTTTTAGAACTGGTGCCTTTGATCAGGGAAAAGATTAGTTTTAATATAATGAATTATATCTCGATATTATAAAATTTTAGATCCTATAATCTAATAGTTTTGATATACATTAGAAAGTCAACTATTAGGAACCCTACCCCCCTACCCTTGTGAGCACTTTTTGAAGGACTCAATCCAGTAGCTTTATGTATCTTCGATGACAGTTAATGTTGAACAATTAAATTGGTGCACTGTGAAATTTCTTAAGGAACTTGATATGATATATATCCAAAAAGTTGCTTACTTGTAACACCCGTTTCACTATCGGCCAAATCTAATAAATATGCATACTTATTAAAATACTTTAAAAATGTTTTAATTAAAAAGACTTATTATTATATTGTCTGTCTTGTTTCTTATAAAAAGCTATTTGAATACTCACTGATCCAACAGAACTTGACTGTCTGTATAAAATTAAAAAAATAAAACTAAGATTCCTTGTTATTGATCGCAGCGCTACCTATCGAGTCTTAATGCATTGTTTTTATGGTCTAAAATCATTTTCAGATTATAATTTTTTTATAATTAAACGAGTTTGAAGTATATCGGTTGAATGCTTTCAAAGTCTGTAATGGATATAGAACATTAGTTTGTATTCCGTAGTACTATAATCATGTACACTCCGGGTGATGATGTTTTAAGAACACAATTTGTTCAAATTACTGAAATTTAGCATTTAATATGCTTAATTATTGCTACTTTACATTTAATATGCTTAATTATTATAAATTAATCGGGTTTTTATAAACACAACTTGTCATCAGTTTCATGTGGAAGTAAAAAGTAAAAATCGGACGAAGGATCACCAAAAAGTTGTCAGCAGAACTGTCCCACGAAATTTATAAAGCTATCTGCTTGGCAATTTTGACTTTGTTCTCCCTTGGGAAGGATCATCTATTTCTATTTTTTCGATGAATGTATAGATAGTTGGATATCTTAGACGGTGTTACGGAATTCTTCGTGACGGAGAAAGACTCGCACTTACTAAGTTTTTTTTTGATCATCACTCAACAAAATAAAATAAATAATTCTACAACAATTCTTCACAGATTTGAACCATTACAAATCTATTTTCGTAAATGATAGACAACAACGCATTCCATGATTATATTATACTAACTTTACTAACAGTCTTGAATGCATTAAATTTGAATTATAATATTTTATTAAAGTTTCTTAAATATTACAAGCGACAAACTACTTAACTTACTTGATTACGAGCGACAAAAGGACGAAAATATAATACGATGCGAAAATTGAATGTCATACAACAGTTTACGTTGGTGTAAGTGGTAGCACGATTGGAACGGATTTCCAATAGACGTGGGTTCGAATCCCATATGTGAAAATCATTTTTCACACCGAATCAAGTTTTTATAAACAATCAAGTAATAAATGCTAAATTTCAGTAATATGAATAACAGGGTCGTGTCATCGTTTAATACAATTCTAACTGCAAAGTTAGAGTATTAAGTCTGTACAATGTGTAAACAATGTCGGGTAGGTTGCACACGTCTCCTTAAAGACGAAAATATAATACGATGCGAAAACTGAATGTCATACAAAATTTCACGTTGGTGTAAGCACGGTTGGTGGTAGCACGGTTGGAACGGATTTCCAATAGATATGGGTTCAAATCCCATATGTGACAATCATTTTTTATTGCCCGTAATCAGGGTTTTTTTTTGTTTTTTTTTTACATAAATAATCAAGCATATTAAATGATAAATTTTATTTATTTGAGTTTCTTATATTTCTACAACCTGCAGATTTAATAGTTTGTACAAAGTGACGCTCGATGGAATTGAATAAGCAAGTAAACGAAATGAATTTTTTTGTCGAACTATCGTAGCATGTAAAGTGCGATTCGCTATAAATTTAAGTTCTAAGATAGCTAGACTCATATTATTACTTGGGTCAATTATATTGATCAACTAAAATAGAATATAATTATTTTTTGGTGCAACTGGAAAGTTCCTCTACAGTGACGAGTAAAAAATACTAGTTTATTGATAGGGCACACTGTTACTGGTTTTCTGTCTACAGTCGCGGGCCGGTTCATTCAGGGTACAAGAAAAAAGCGTTTACGAATTTAAAAGTGATTTATAACCAATGTTTATGGTTATAGTACCAATATAGTAATGGTTAACGATATAATGATCGTAGGGCCAGGGCCGGCTTTACCTATAGTGCAGGGGTTGCGGTGTACCCGGGCGCCGGGTGTTAGGGGGCGCCGAGAGCCGCGCGGGACACTTAGAGACGCCACTGTAACGCTCCAGACGGAACTGACACACCGTATACAGCGAGTGCCTAATCATCTATAAACGTAGTAGGTTCGTTATTTGACAGGTTTGGGTAGATTGCTTTGTCGCCATGCTTACTGTAACTTCATAATCCGATCGTGTTTACCTGGTTTTGTGTCAAAACAACGAGACTAAGCATGCGACAACGATTCCAGCGAGGTTCGGAGTTTAGTCGAACGGGTTTTAAATATCAACTTATTCAACTTATTCCATTTTGTTCCCCATTAGGATACAAGAGGGCGCCAGGTTATTGATTGCACCCGGGCGCTACATTTGATAGAGCCGCGTCTGCGTAGGGCCACACTGTTGATAGTATTCTGTGCAAAGCCGCGGGCCGGCCCGGCCAGAGTAGTACCACACTCTCGCAGAAGATCAACGTCTTAGCAGTAGCAGTTTGCTGTTGCGTTTCGTTCGTGAGCGAGAGAGCCGGTAACTCACTTTCTGGGTGAGTTTTACTTGATAGGCTGAAGTCTAACCAGTCCCCTGATATTGTAACGGTCCATGAGTGGCAAATAATTAAACCAAAAAGTCAGTCAAATTTTTACAGCCCTTTTTGTGTAATTAGATAAGGAATATTCGATATATAAATTTCCATACTTATAATATTAATAGAATTAGTCATGTAATACGCTTTTTTAAATTGTACATACATACATACATATCATCACGCCATATCCCTTACAGGTTAGACAGAGAGAACAGAGTGCCAGAGAACTCTATCCTTGCATACTTCACTCGCTTCCTCAACATTCATAATTCTCTTCATACACGCTCGCCGGTTTCGGAGACTCTTGACTCCACCTTCCTTCAGTACGTGACCAATCTGGTCTAGTTCACACCAGACCCACAGACAGAGTATACAATTGTACTACAGCACTTTATAAATTAACAAACATATACAATCATAAACCTTTGCATTAATGTTATAACATTAATGCGATTTATTACTCATAAATTTATGCGACAGGATACTAAAGAGCGGTGATTTTAAAAGAATTTACGACTTCATATACATAACACAACACAGAGTAGCGTTGCGTTTACTCGTTTACGGTCGCGCCTCGTTCTGTGTTTGTTTGACAGAATTGTGACACCTGTGGTTTGCTCCGAGTGGGCCACCGAACACAAAGACCGGGTTCCGGTGGCCCGCTCGCACGGCGTGGAGAGGTACATGTAGGGCGGGTCTATGGGGTCGTGCGCCGCTTCTTCTGTCGCCCCGGACGGATTAGCGAGGTGTGACCACACCATCATTACCCGCCGACAAAAAAAAATAACTGTGGATTGCCACAGACATAAATGGGCTAGCTCGATCGGAGTGGCACGGCACTTTTTTTGTAGAAAATCGACATTTATTGTACACCCCGAACGATTAATATTGCACATCGGCTCGTAGAAAGAGATATTTGACTAATTTCGCCTTCGTAGTGCGTTGTCGATATCGCAAATTACCTGTATGACGTCATACGAAGCACTGACAGATAGATACTAGAGCATCTATTACAAGCTGTTAAAACAATTACGACTTATTGTTGCTCAACAAAAACACCTATTCTGCAACCTTTTTCCCTAAATTATTGCGATTAATATCGCAAGAGAGTTGTTAATACGACTCTCTATAAATGCATACTTTTGACTGAACATAACTACAATTTTCGGCATTTTTCAACGACTGACAAACGTCACATAGGTAGTGTGCAACAGAAATAACGCACTACGAAGGCGAAATTAACCGAACGCTTCTTTCCGAGAATCGATGTGCAATAATTGTTGCCGATTACCATAACAGCAACTTGCTACTGCGTTACGTTATGTGAAACGGAACCGTAGACCCTAATTTCGTCTCTTTTTTTTTATAGCTTGTGACAGACGAGCAAGCAGCACAGCTGATGGTAAGTGTCTCTGCTGCCCACAGACCTTTGCTATTATACTATAGATCTATAGACCGCTGCCTACCAGTAGGGCTTCCGGCTCTCTCGCTCACCGAACGAAGCGCAATAGCACATTGCCATTACTCAGACGTCGATTTTCTGCGAGAGTGTGGTACTGCCCCGGGTGGACCGGCCCGCGGCTGTAGACAGAGAACTGTCAACTGCGTGGTTGTACCAATAATAATAGGAGGTACTAGAATAAAGATAGGAAGTTAGAGAGAGGAGATTGAAGCCTCTGGTTATACGTTTAAAATAGCAAGGCTGTATCACTGATATTCGTGAAGTCCATCAGGTAGACATCTAATTTTTTTGTTAACAAAGACAACAAAAAAATATATGGTAGCCTTGTTGGTAGGTATATATACCCAACGTCAATCGAAGGTAAAATGTTGTTCTTGAATTGAATCAAAATAAAATAACATCATTGCCTAATTGCGGCCCCGTGTTATTTATACAAAGATCGTTAATACACATACCAAGCAAGCAAAAGACAAATAAATATGTACGACGAAAATTACTGAAAGTTTATATTTTTAAACAGTTGCCCGTGCAATGGTTTATCGTGAATATTACGATAAACTTCCTGATAATTTGTAAAATACAATTTAGGGTAATACTAACTAAACCCGCGACTTACATCGAGCGTTATGGCGGCTGAGGAATTAAATTTTCTCATTCTTTCCTAACATTATTTTTTTAAAAGTAAGCTTTACCTATTTCGGAGTTATGACACGTTCATCTTAACTCATATATCTACATCCATTTTTGGGCTCAATCCTTCTTCACGATATTAGGGCAATAGACCTGCCCTCGCTAGTCAGATGTATAGGGTTTTATTACAAGTCTTCCTTCTTTTGCAGTAATATTATTTGGTTGAATCTCGTAGTTGTTTTTTGCAATCACTCACGTGGAAAAAAAAGGAAGAGATAAATAGAATTCTTACCCCATCATCACACGAAGTCAATACCCCGTATCCGTAGTCGTTACGTGTATATTTCATGATAATCACTTGAGTGATTAAGGCATACAAACGCAAAAAACAAATAAACTCACATACTTTATTGGAATATAGTTATGTTTACACAAGAATCGAAATCTTTACATTTTTTTTTATTGCTTATGGTGGCAAACGAGCAAGCAGCACACCCGATGGTAAGTGTCACTGCCGCCCATGGACCTTTGTAATACCAAGGGTATAGCTTAGGCCGCTGCCTACCAATAAAATCCCCAAACCCATCCAGTTGGGCATTCGGCTCTCTTGCTCACCGAACGAAGCGCAATAGCACATTGCCATTACTCAGACGTCGATCTTCTGCGAGAGTGTGGTAATACCCCGGACGGACCGGCCCGCGGCTGTAGACAGAAAACTGTTAACACCATGGTGCAACCACTGTTTAAAATACTTAATAGAAAATGATTTATCTTAGCAGCTGCATTTGGTTAAGTTAAACTTATTATATTTATTATCATCAACGATCCTTAAATTTTAGATAACACCTATGGCAATATAAATCATCATCATCATCATCTCATGCTAATGTCTTCAAAGGTTGAACGATATGAATGTGGGAGTCCAGATTGGCGACTCACTGGTCACTGCTCTGCTATATGCAGATGATGCAGTCCTGCTGGCACAGTCAGCGACTGACCTGCAGACCCTAGTCGACACAATGTCAGAAGATTGTAAGAAAAGAGGTCTACGCGTGAATGTGAGCAAAACCAAAATAATGGTCTTTGAAAGAGATGAAACCAGAACTGATGTAAGAGTAACAATAGGTAATGATGTACTAGAGCAAGTGGATGAATTTGTATATCTTGGATGTGGATTTAGCCGAGATGGAAGGTACACCACTGATATAGAGTGAAGAGTGAATGCGGGAAATAGAGTGAACGGAGCGTTGGGGCAACTTCTCGGCAGCCACCACCTCAGCCAGAAGGCACGTGTAGCAATGCATAACGCAGTGCTTGTCCCAACATTACTGTATGGAAGCGAGAGTTGGGTATGCAGAAAAGAGTATGAAAGTAAAATTAATGCGGTCGAAATGCGATCTCTGCGGAAAATCTGTGGAGTTAGGCTGACCGACCGCATTCGTAACGACGACGTAAGAGAGCGAGTAGGTATGAAAGAGAGTATTGGTGTAAAGATGCGAAAGGGAATGCTCCGATGGTTCGGACATGTGGAAAGAATGCCGAACGAACGTCTGGTTAAGAAGATATACAATGCGAAAGTGGAAGGATGTAGGTACCGGGGGAGACCGAGACTCACCTACCTAGACCAGATCGGTCACGTACTGAAGGAAGGTGGAGTCAAGAGTCTCCGAAACCGGCGAGCGTGTATGAAGAGAATTATGAATGTTGAGGAAGCGAGTGAAGTATGCAAAGATAGAGTTCTCTGGCACTCTGTTCTCTCTGCCTACCCTGCAAGGGATATGGCGTGATGATATGTATGTATGTATGTATGTATCATCATCTCAACTCATATACGTTCTACTGTTGGGCTCGAGCCTCCTCCATAATGGGAGGGTAATTGACCTACTATACCACGCTGGTCAGACGTGTTGGTATAAGATTTTGTTTCGAATTTTCCTTCTCTTACATAGATATTAATGCGTTTTATATCCCTTAATCGTCTCATACGATCACCCACGGGTAAGATAGGGGGTGGTGAATTATATTTTTACTCCGTCACCACACGGAAAATGATAAATAGCAAAATTTCATCATTATTATCTCAGCTAGTATATATACCAATATTGGTTACAAGCCTTCTCCGCAATAAGAGGGATATTGACCTATTATACCACGCTGGTCAAATCGGTTGGTATAGTTGTATATATTTCTGTTTAGGCCATAGACGTTATATGTACATTATATCCTTTAGTCATCCTTTCTTAGCCGTGACTGTCGTAGTCACGGCTAAGAAAGGATGGATTGTATTCTTACTCTGTAACCACACGGAAAATAACATGAATGACAAATACATTTCTATCGTATAACGATCTGATACTTTCTAAACCTTATTTAACGTCACTGAAACTAAAACTGTTTTTTTTTTTTCTTTTTTTTTGTGTGACTTAGTTGTTAGCCTCAGATGGCTATGACAACTTTACGCGGACTGTGGGTGAGCGCTGAGGGCTCTCAACCCGTACTAAAACTGTACACACAATGTCATTTATATTGCACTAGCGACCCGCGCTCGCTTCGCTTCGGTTACGTCAGTTCAGTTATGTAGTTTACTTTCCCTACATATAATACCTTTCGGAGAAGGAGTTTCTTGAAACCCTACTTCATTTGACCTTTACAGGGCAGAAAGAAAGTCCACACCAAATACCAACTCTCTAGTGATAGTATTTGAAAATGTGGAATTTTTTAGGTTAACGCCCACGCGATCCCCTTTAGGGGTGGAATTTTTAAAAAGCCGTTCTTAGTTTACCTCTGCATCGTAACACAAATATGCCTACCGAAATTCAAGTCTGTAGGAGCTTTATTAAAAAAATGAGGATTTTTTTAGGTTAACATCTCCGCATTTCCGAACGGAATTTTGTAAAATCTGTAAGCAAGAGGTCAAATACCTCTACAGGGCAGAAAAATGTTCACACCAAATTTCAAACCTATAGGAACTATATTTAAAGAATGTGATTTTTACAACTCAGCAACCCCTCTTGCTTGTGGAATATCGTAAAATTCGTTCTTAGCTGATCTCTACTCGTCGAAAGGAATATTTCTTACCAAATTTTAAGTCTGTAGACCTTATGGTTCCAGAGATATCGTGATGAGTCAATACATGGATGAAAATCTCTTATTTATTAAGCTCTATTATATCAACCTGAGCCAACTTCACCTGATGCCGTTTAGTCAACAATTACGTAGGTGGGTTTGCCGTCAGAAAGGCGGTCGGTCATAAAACTATCACTTATAACTTTAGCAATATTTTTTTTTTTAAAGACACCTCCCTGCACTAAGGAAATAATCCTTGTATCGCGGGGGACTTTACAAACATGCAATTAACGCAGACAAATTACACCCAGACTCAGAACAACACTTTATGGATCGCACAAAGTATTGTTCTGCGTGGGAATCGAACCCACGGCACTGGCACGGAAGGTCGGTATCTTAACCACTACGCCATCTGTGCAGTACAATATGTAAGATAGAAGTGAAGTACATATTGCGTCGACCCCAAGTTATTGGGATAAGTGCAGGATCATAATGATTGTAGAGACACTGATACAAATATATATTTTTTTTATTGTTGTTGTCAGAAAATGAGCGAGCAGCACACCTGGTGGTAAGTATTAGTGCCGTCCATGGACCATTTCAATACCAGGGGTATAGCTAGGCCGTTGGCCAACCAATAACAATTTTGGATTTTTCCCACCCACCTAGAAAATTGAGCTGGCGTTTCCCTCGCTCGAAGCATCACCACATCGCGTGCTCAGGCGTTGATTTTCTCCGAAAGTGTGGTACTGCCCCGGACGGACCGGACCGCGGCTGTTGATAGAAAACTGTCAACAGTGCGCTCCTGCCACCTAAAATATATACTAGAGTTTAACTTTTTTTTTTCTGCGCGCCTATCGTGAAATTTTGTTGCAAGTCTCCAAAAAAAATTTCCCTGAAAGTTTGGGTCCTTAATATTATTATTAATTTCTCGACCAAGGCGTGTAAATAGTTCCTCACTGTACCCACCATATAAACAAATACCATAAAATATATACACATTTGGAATAAAACTACTTTTACGGATTCTATCGCGTTTGTATTTGATCACTCCCGTGACCATGATCACTGTAAAGTGTTCGAAACGTCGGGAAATTATAAATCAAATACAAGCGCGATAGAATCCGTAAAAGTAGTTTTATTTCAAATGTGTAATACTCGCGTAAACATTAGAAGTCATTATATAGATATATCAGCCTTTCCACTTTCATTGTTGTACTTAGACCTTCAAAAGGGTAGATAATAAATAATAATAAGCGTTTATTAACTCAAAAATCATAACATATTGAATTACAATTTGAATGATACTTATTTTTTTTTGTAATATGCATAGCACTATTATAACTATGTCTTATAAACTTTTGTCTTAGGAAACAGAGTTCAGCCACTCGATATATTTAAAAAGTTTACAACGTATAGGTATGACATCAAAATGGGTTTAAAAATGTGAATGATTAACATACATAGATACATATTATCACGCCATATCCCTTGCAGGGTAGGCAGAAAGAACAGAATGCCAGAAAACTCTATCCTTGCATACTTCACTCGCTTCCTCAATTCATAATTCTCTTCATACACGCTCGCCGGTTTCGGAGACTCTTGACTCCACCTTCCTACAGTACGCGACCAATCTGGTCTGGGTAGGTGAGTCTCGGTCTCCCCCGGTACCTACATCCTTCCACATTTGCATTGTATATCTTCTTAACCAGACGTTCGTTTGGCATTCTTTCAACATGTCCGAACCATCGGAGCATACCCTTTCGCATCTTTACACCAATACTCTCTTTCATACCTACTCGCTCTCTTACGTCGTCGTTACCAATGCGATCGGTCAGCCTAACTCCACAGAAATGATTTACTTTAAAGTAAATCTTCTTTACATACTCGTAGTATGAGACAAAGTCGCTTCCTGCCGTCTGCACGTTTAGATCTTTTAAACTACGCAACGGATATTTATGTAGTTATCAGCAATATACAGAGTGAATCAAGAGGAATGTTTACATGTATAATACATGCATATTACAGCAAAGAAAATTAAAGATTTAAAAGATTGATAATGTGACGTCGTAAAAACAATATTTTTGTGCGCTTACATTTCAAACGCTGGCTAAATTTTATGAGATAGATCAAAATACTTTATTATAAAATTTTATTCATTAAAAACATTTACAAAAACGTCCACGCTTGTATGTCTTTCTAATAATAGTCCGCAATAACCATGTTTTTCACTTCGTTCTTCGGCCGTCACTGTTGCATCTCTAATCGTCACGCTGGGCAAGCAGTTAAGTAATTGTTTGAGATTTTATAAAGGAGTTTTGACGAGAGGCTGAAAGCGTCACATGGTTGTTTTATATTCAATATCCTAGTGTTTAACGTATACATCAAAAATATGTTTGTATTACAAGGATTATTTTCTTAGTAGACAGTAAGTCTTTAAAAATATCTTTAAATACGCTTGTCGTAAGATTTGAGGATGACTCTGAATCTTTTAGTGGGTTAGCCTTGTCAAGTGGTATGCTCTCAACAAAATGCTTTTAATCAACATTTATATTGATCAATCACTGTTCAAAGCACGATTGTTAGTAAAATAATAAGATTTAATCTTCTACATAATTCTATAATATACGTATAAAAAAACTGACTCATCAACGCCGAAGGGAAACTACTGAAACTAGAAACATGAAACTTTAACGGTAGTTTCTTGTATTTTTGTTATGTAGAGACTCACTAAGAAAGGATTTTACGAAATTCAATCCTAATAAAGGTTGTAACGCAAAGCTTGTGTAGAGAGAAAAGTTTTATCTTTGTTTTCAAATTAAATACAAAAAAGTACTCTTCGATAAAAATAAATACATACATATCATCACGCCATATCCCTTGTAGGGTAGGCAGAGAGAACAGAGTGCCAGAGAACTCTATCCTTGCATACTTCACTCGCTTCCTCAACATTCATAATTCCCTTCAGACACGCTCGCCGGTTTCGGAGACTCTTGACTCCACCTTCCTTCAGTACATGACCGATCTGGTCTAGGTAGGTTAGTCTCGGTCTCCCCCAGTACCTACATCCTTCCACTTTCGCATTATATATCTTCTTAACGCATATAACATCTATATGCAAGACAAGGAAAATTCGAAACAAAATCCTATACCAACACGTCTGACCAGCATGGTAAATAAATTTCCCTCCCATTATGGAGTAGGCTCGAGCCCAAGAATGATACTTATATGAGCTGAAGTGATAAATGATGTAAAGTAGTGGACTAAAATTTTTGCTAATACTTTCACTTGGTTTCTTATTAAACCAAAAATTTTCATCTAGAAGTACTAGACAGCGCCTTACTTTCGTAATGAGATGTGAGACTGTTTGTAAATGGATTTTTCTGCAAATCAGCACTTCAGAGGATATATAACTCCCTAAGGATGTAAATTGAGGAGTAAATTTTGCTTGCATATATTTCACGCACTAACATAAATCATGTAAATGACATTTAATGTTGACGTCACACATATTTTTTTAGGTGGAGGAAGTCTCGACCAAAATCTAGCAATATTACATATCTGTAAGTTTTTAAATAGATATACTCGTATTGTAACCTCTAGAACTAGTAATTCGACTTAAGCCCTAAGTCTCGACCAAAAATTAGCAATATTACATATCTGTAAGCTTTTAAATAGATATATTCTAACCTCTAGAATTAGTAATGCGACTTAAGACCGTGACGGTTGTAAAAGATGACTAATTTATAAAAATATTCAGATAATCGCCAAGAGAAAGAATATTCTGTGTGATAGTGACTAGGAATACTACAATCCTTATTTTGCTCGTGGATGTCGTAATAGACGACTAAGAACTTTATATCGACCTGGGCCAACTCCACAGAGGACGCCGTTTGGTCAACAAATTACATTCCCAAGGTTGACGTCAAGCAGGCGACTGGTCATACAACTATTACCAACAATTTCTGTAATATGTATGAGTAAATATTACTCCGATCTCGTAATTGGGGTAATAACAGGAGAATGATGATCGGCAAGAGAAGGAAAATTAAAAATAAAATCCAACAATATAGCAATCAGAATAGTAATAGCATAATAGGTCCATTTACTACCTATTGAGGAAGAGGCTCAAATCCAGCAATGAGACGTATATGAGCTGTGATGGTAATGGTTATGTAGTCTACACAGTGGTAGGACTACGCTGTGAACAGTTCTCTGTCTACAACCGCGGGCCGGTCCGTTCAAGGTAGAACCACACTCTCGCAGAAGATCGACGCCTGAGTAATGGCAATGTGCTATTGCGCTTTGTTCGATGAGCGAGAGAGACGGAAGCCCAACTGGAGAGGTTTGGGGTTTGTATTGGTAGGCAGTGATCTAGCTATATACTCTTGGTATTGCAAAGGTCTATGGGCGGCAGGACACTTACCATCAGGTGTGCTATCTGCTCGTTTGCCATCATAAGCAATAAAAAAAAACATTTTATTCTCAAAAAATTGTTCTTCTTACACTCAGAACAAGGCTAACAAAGCCAATGCATTAATATCTTGATGAGTAAGAATAAAACTTGATTAAAATAACTAACTAGTACTACTACTTTTGACGACGTAAGAGAGCGAGTAGGTATGAAAGAGAGTATTGGTGTAAAGATGCGAAAGGGAATGCTCCGATGGTTCGGACATGTGGAAAGAATGCCGAACGAACGTCTGGTTAAGAAGATATACAATGCGAAAGTGGAAGGATGTAGGTACCGGGGGAGACTGAGACTAACCTACCTAGACCAGATCGGTCATGTACTGAAAGAAGGTGGAGTCAAGAGTCTCCGAAACCGGCGAACGTGTATGAAGAGAATTATGAATATTGAGGAAGCGAGTGAAGTATGCAAAGATAGAGTTCTCTGGCACTCTGTTCTCTCTGCCTACTCTGCAAGGGATATGTATATGTATGTAACTAGTTATTTCTTACATCCATCTCTCATCTTCTCGACGGTCGCTGTTACACATAGGCCTCCCTACGAGGGGTTATAATGACATAATCACCACAGTTGGTGTTGTATATCTGTGTCATAACCCATGGTAAGAAAGTTGGTGAATTGTGTTCTTACTTCCTCACCACACGGTAATAGAATTCACATAAAGGTCGAAATACATTCCCGTTCAATTTATATATCCAGCCAATTGTTATTTTAGTTTTGAAGAATTTTAGCAGCTCTTCCTGTCCTTTTGTGCGCCGCGAATGTGATGATCGTACACTGTCTAGCCTTCCGAAGAACCACCCGTATATTGTAGGGCCCCATAACCCACTAGATACCCAAATACCCCAACGTTGAGCGCGAGCTATATCAATGAGAAGGAAATTAAACTACAATAATATGAACTACATTAATATCCAGAGGAGTGGGTATATGGTTTTCTTGAACTGATGTTATCTGATTACGTCCCATTTTGCGTTCCTTAGGATACCGTCGACGAAAGAAAGGGTACTGACACATTGAATTCTTAGATCTTTCCCCTCACGTACCGTACCTACATGTAAAAGATTAGAACCTAATTTATCTAATATCTTTAAACGATCAATTCCTGTATATTTATATATATTCAGAATAATGGAAACCCCAATAATTGCCATAAAATTTAGGAGATTTTGGAGGTCAATAAATAGATCTAGCGAGGTTTCATTTATACAAAATCACTTTTTATCAGTTTTTTTTTCATCAATGAATTAGAATATGAAGGTGAATTTAGCCACTATCATCTATATTTTATATCTATAAAAGAGGATGTTTGTATATATGACATAGCTAAACTCAGAAACCATTTCACTAGTCATTATAAAAATTGGTATGTATATGTATTTTTCACTGAGAAGGTTTATATGCCATCCCCATTGACGTAACTCGCCACCAGGCGGAGCTGCGATATATCGACTTCTACAAGCAAACCAACAGGCTGGGTTTGCTAGTCAAAAACAAAAATAGTTTAGTTGGGAAACCAAGCAGTCACTTAAGTTAACTTAACTTTTAGACAGCCCCGGATTGATCCTAGGGTTACCTTTTTTTATTTTTCACTTATTAAGTTTTTCATTATTTCGTTAATTCTTTTCTATTATATTTTTATTTAAATCACCAATTCATATCCTTTATATATTGATAAGATATCAAAATATTCATATTTCATAAGTATGTAATTTATATCAAAATATATTTTGTGTTTGTATCTAAATATACTCTGAACTCCAAAACTCCATCACCACTCTTCAATACCTAAATATTTTATTAAGAAAAAGCAATTAACCCAAAAAAAAATCCTAGCAAGACTAGTTAGTTTTTTTTTTTTTAATAAAGCCTACCTTTATTTTTGCGGCCATTTAGGATGCGGTCGTGCCCCGCCAAATCGGACCGGGACGGTGCCGGTGGAAGAGGCGGCGCGCAACCCCATAGACCCACTATGCAAATACTCTTCGCCGTGCGAGCGGGCCACCTGTATCCGATCTTTATTTCGGTGGTAATAAAGTCTACCTCAGTTATCCAGATATTAACTAAAAATTATCAAATCAATTTTACCAATACTCTATATTATATTACCGTTAGCAATCTATGCTAATGGTAATAAAATAATACTTGTGAAACGTATTTCAAAGCGCATTTACACAGATTTGGTTGCTTTGTAGTGGCATAATCAATTGATACAAATTTTCACGCTTATGAAAACTCTTTGACGTATACAATACACATTTCACGACATAATTTGTTTATATTTCCTCTATATAACTTTAATATAATATAATAAATCAAATATATCATAGGTAGAGCTTTATTCTATTAAAGTGAAATGCACCTGAACTTCGAATCATCTAAATATAATTGATTGTAACTCTTCCTGAACTAAATTATCAGTCATACACAACTCCGCCACAATCATCAGCCATCGAACAGAAAGCATTCGTAATCTTAAGGCATTTCTCAAACGAGTAAACATAGGCAAAACTGAACATGAGTATTTAATCATTTAGTCCAAAAAGAAATACATGAAACCAACAACCGTGAGTTTAGGGGCCTTAGGCTAATATCACTTAGGGGCCCACCTAATTACTCAAAGTGAAAGATAAAAATAAGAGAATAATATATTTGATTTATATTATAATATAGTATTTTGTGTTTGTTAAATACGACTGTAAATAAATTGACAAATTATAAAACAAACCTTCTGCACTTTCCTTTGACAAATTCTTTAAATTATTAACGTCTATTTCTACCCCTCGAATCCATGGGATCTAAGCTGAAGCTTTAAAAGCCAGATGGTAAATCCGGCCCTGCATGAAACGTCCACATACTAAGTGATTGTTTTAAAAAGGGCTGAAATAAAAATGGGACAAAAATCGTTGACGTATGTAATATGTTCAGTCAAAATAAAATATACGTAAATGGACGATAATATGGCTAATTTAAAAACAGCTATCGTATCAATTGAAGTAAAATTGCAACCAAACTTACATATCATCACGCCATATCCCTTGCAGGGTAGGCAGAGAGAACAGAGTGCCAGAGAACTCTATCTCTGCATACTTCACTCGCTTCCTCAACATTCATAATTCTCTTCATACACGCTCGCCGGTTTCGGAGACTCTTGACTCCACCTTCCTTCAGTACATGACCGATCTGGTCTAGGTAGGTTAGTCTCGGTCTCCCTCGGTACCTACATCCTTCCATTTTCGCATTGTATATCTTCTTAACCAGACGTTCGTTCGGCATTCTTTCCACATGTCCGAACCATCGGAGCATTCCCTTTCGCATCTTTGCACCAATACTCTCTTTCATACCTACTCGCTCTCTTACGTCGTCGTTACGAATGCGGTCGGTCAGCCTAACTCCACAGATTTTCCGCAGAGATCGCATTTCGACCGCATTAATTTTACTATCATACTCTTTTCTGCATACCCAACTCTCGCTTCCATACAGTAATGTTGGGACAAACACTGCGTTATGTATTGCTACACGTGCCTTCTGGCTGAGGTGGTGGCTGCCGAGAAGTTGCCCCAACGCTCCGTTCACTCTATTTCCCGCATTCACTCTTCGCTCTATATCAGTGGTGTACCTTCCATCTCGACTAAATCCACATCCAAGATATACAAATTCATCCACTTGCTCTAGTACATCATTACCTATTGTTACTCTTACATCTGTTCTGGTTTTATCTCTTTCAAAGACCATTATTTTGGTTTTGCTCACATTCACGCGTAGACCCCTTTTCTTACAATCTTCTGTCAATGTGTCGACTAGGGTCAACCAAACTTATGTTCATAAAAATAAAAAGATAAGCTAATATGACAAATTTCAAAATGGTCGCTATAAAAATGGATAAAATATTTTATCGTCGAACAGATATTGGATACGGTATAAGTGTTCACTAAGGGTCGTAGCTCTTTTGACAACAGAGCTCGCACCCGGCAAAATACTATTTATTGAAATGTGAACTTTCAAGTGTCCGCTGCAGCAGCGAGCAGACCGCTCACTTATGCCACCGAAGACAAAGAACGGGTACCGGTGGCCCGTAAGGTGGGTCTATGGGGTTGCGCGCCATCTCTTCTGTCGCCCCGGACCGATTTGGAAGTGCGCGACAACATCCATAGTCCACCGCAACAAAAAAAAAAGGACCGCTCACTTATAGCTCGCTGCTAATTTGTGTTGTCAATTTAAAGTGTGTCTGCATATGATGCTCATAAGTTCACATTTCAATGAACAGTATTTTGCCGGGTGGGAGCGGTGTTGTATAAGTGAGCTACAACAATAATAATTTCTGATGTTTACGCATATGAAATAAAACTATTTTACAATTTCTATGGGGTTTATAATTTATTTTTCTTGTGATATATGAATGAACTCTGAAAAGTTAAATACGAACAAAATAAAATCTATAAAATGGTTTTATTTCATATTAGTATTCAGTTCTAACAAAATATACGAAAATATGACCTATAAGAATTTTCTTTTTTAGTTTTTGGCTTGGTTACTAAGACCTTTAAGCTAAATCTTTGTTTATAATTTAACTTCATTTAAAGTCATCGTCCGTCAGTAAGACAAATCATCGCCTTCAATAGTCCCATAGCACACTGTTAACGGTATCTTTTTGGAATTTTAGTGAAAAACGAAAACAAGGCACATCAAATAAAATGCTATTAAAATTACTTAATATAACACTTTAAAACACTAAGATATTAAATATAATACAAGAGCATTACATGAAACTTTTCCTTTCCCGCTAAAAACCTGCCGCGCGATTAGTCGCGTACAACCATAGAGTAAAATAATATGACTGTCGCGCGCGGCTGATGCGACAATAGTTAAAGTAAGAAAATTTATGGCGCTACTTACGTAAGTCGTCGCTTACGATTGTCGCAGACCACAGAAATAGCGCCATATACTGCACAGATGGCGTATTGGTTAAGATACCGACCATCCGTGCCAGTGCCGTGGGTTCAATTCCCACGCAGGACATTACTTTGTGTGATCCACAAAGTGTTGTTCTGAGTCTGGGTGTAATTTGTCTGCGTTAATTGCATGTTTGTAAAGTCCCCCGCAATACAAGGTTTATTTCCTTAGTGCAGGGTGGTGTGTAAAAAAAAATATATATATTTTCATTCTTTGACTAGCCGCGTGTATCAGTCGCGTGATGCACAGAAACTAACCTTAAAATGTCAACGTTATCCTATTATTAAATCTACGTTGGACCAACCGCCTTTCGACAGAAGGATATACAACTCTTCTCTTCGTTTTCAGTGCTGTCTCATATATCTCATGAAATTATTTAAACAGTGCGTAGCTTTAAATATCATACAATATCCTTTATCATACTTCTTCTACATACATACATACCATCACGCCATGTCCTTTGCAGGGTAGGCAGAGAGAACAGAGTGCCAGAGAACTCTATCCTTGCATACTTCACTCGCTTCCTCAACATTCATAATTCTCTTCATACACGCTCGCCGGTTTCGGAGACTCTTGACTCCACCTTCCTTCAGTACGTGACCGATCTGGTCTAGGTAGGTTAGGCTCTGTCTCCCCCGGTACCTACATCCTTACACTTTCGCATTGTATATCTTCCTAATCAGACGTTCGTTCGGCATTCTTTCCACATGTCCGAACCATCGGAGCATTCCCTTTCGCATCTTTACACCAATACTCTCTTTCATAACTACTCGCTCTCTTACGTCGTCGTTGCGAATGCGGTCGGTCAGCCTAACTCCACAGATTTTCCGTAGCGATCGCATTTGGACCGCATTAATTTTACTTTCATACTCTTTTCTGTATACCCAACTCTCGCTTCCATAGAGTAATGTTGGGACAAGCACTGCGTTATGTATTGCTACACGTGCCTTCTGGCTGAGGTGGTGGCTACCGAGAAGTTGCCCCAACGCTCCGTTCACTCTATTTCCCGCATTCACTCTTCGCTCTATATCAGTGGTGTACCTTCCATCTCGGCTAAATCCACATCCAAGATATACAAATTCATCCACTTGCTCCAGTACATCATTACCTATTGTTACTCTTACATCTGTTTTGGCTTCATCTCTTTCAAAGACCATTATTTTGGTTTTGCTCACATTCACGCGTAGACCCATTTTCTTACAATCTTCTGTCATTGTGTCGACTAGGGTCTGCAGGTCAGTCGCTGACTGTGCCAGCAGGACTGCATCATCTGCATAGAGCAGAGCAGTGATCAGTGAGTCGCCCATCTGGACTGCCACATTCATATCGTTCAACCTTTAGAAACATTTATTCCGATTTATGATAAACAGTCTGGCTGACAAAAAGCACCCCTCTGCTTCTAGTTTCTTATATAATAAGACAAAAAATAAAATAAAAATTAAGATTGATAAAATTTATTAAAAAAAACTCTTCATTAACGTGAGTGAAGCCGCAAACCGTAGCTAGTTTATCATATTTTAATATTAGATATAGATCTCTAAATACAGATACATATATAAAAAATCTTAGAAACCTATTTACAAAAAACGCATTTGGCTCAAAAAGCATGGCTAGTCTATATTAGCAGGCTACTAAGTTATAGAAACTTACTAATGATACACATATGCAAGACTAAATTTAAATATTTAATATGCATTCATTCTAATCATCATCATCATCACAGCCCATAAATGTCCCACTATTGGGCTCGGGCCTCCTCCGTAATGGGAGGGAAATTAACCTACTATACCGCGCTGGTCAGACGTGTTGGTATAGGGTTTTGTTTCGAGTTTTCCTTCTCTCGCACAGATGTTATGTGCGTTATATATCCCTTAGTCGTCTCGTACGATCACCCACGGGTATGACATGGGGTGGTGAACAGTATTCTTACTCCGTCACCACACGGATTATTCATTCTAATAATATATTAATAATACCACTACTCCCTACGTTTAGTAGTGGATAGACGATTTTTCTTAGTAGTTATATTAGAATAATATTTGCAGATAATAAACCTATGTTCATATTTAAAAAAAAATATTACTAAAGTTTTGCAATATAGTTATATAAATTACTCAAAATATATTATTAAAACAATGATAGCAAATTAAATCTAATAATCTTTCGATGAAAGCTCTCGATCTACTTTGAATTGTAGAGTAAGATAGGCGATTTCTCTATAATCCTGAGTATTGTAAGGTAACTTCACCATTAACAACTGCCTATTACCTCTTGGTCTTACCATTGCTTAACTTATTAGCGGTGGTTGTCACTTACCATCCATTAATAAAACTAATAGCTAGGTACTCTAAGAACATTCGTCATAAAATATACGTAGATCATTAAATTATAGATACTACACATATCGAAAATATGAATTTCTTAGCTTAACATTAATAAAAATTGATTTCTATATTAAAACATTAATTTCTTAGCTTAAAAAAATTAAGTCGATAATAGCTAATCACTATATAATTTTAAAGCTTTAACAAAACAGTATACCAAGAGCTAATGTTAATTAAAAACTAACACATTTATATCGGTTTATTTAATAGTTAGAACAGTATCCTGGAACTGGTGCTTCATTAATTGGAGCTGTTTCCTTAGCACTCTCATTCTTTTTCTTACAAAAACACGCACAGCACACATATATTATTAAGATTGCTCCAAATAGCGTTGGCAACCAAATATACACAGGAACTCCAGAAGGCCTCACCGTGTTACCGTATTCTTTCAACAACGTACAAGGAACATCAGCAATGATCTTTTTTTCTGTGGTTGTATTATGCCATAGAATACATTCTTGACCGTCTGTCACTTCTATTGGATCGCCTGTACTAATGTAAGGCTTTACATCGATTTGCGATGAAGTTATATCAACTGAAAGCGAATTATTATTATTATTATTATTTTCTGACGTTGATTGCATGAACGTAGATATCATAAAACATGGTATTTCCGTTTCTTCGAAGTGTGGTCCTTTTATGATTTGCATTGAACACTTGTCTTGGGAATGCGCTGCGTAATGTTGACTAGAATGATGATAACCTCCTCCTGACGATCTTCCAAGGTTGTACAATGCAAGTCCTGTTAGTAATTGATTGTACCTACTACCGGAATCTTTGTAAACGTATACATAATTTGGAGGCTGGTTTCTATACACTGGGTAAGTTGTAGAAGACGAACACGAGTGGCATGAAATTGATCTTGGTGGATGATATGTGTACTGGGTGTGACTGGCTGTGACGTAATGATAACCGTATGATCCATAACCACGGCTCGAATGACTTCCGTGGCCTCCATAGCCACCGTGCCCTCCATGACCACCGCCGTGCCCTCCATGACCGCCACCGTGCCCACCGCCTCCGTGCCCACCGCCTCCGTGCCCACCGCCTCTTGCAAAAACACAAACGTTTATTATGTTAGCGTAGATAAATATAGCGTGAATAATCCCCATATTGCTACGTAGGGGGCGAGATTCGACGCGCAACTGCCGGAGGCGAGATCATGAGGGCGCATGGCGCCAGTGCAGACCGGGCGGCGCCAGCTTCTAGGCGCCTGTAGTGAATAAACATAGGTAAACGACGTATTAAATAATCAAGGAATCCTATTTTTATTTTATTTTAGATTATTAATTATAAAACGGTTCATTCTCGTCGTTATTCGATAATCTGTTGTAATGGTTTGCAATTAATGGCCACTACTCCACTCATTGTTATCAATATACATATATTGTTTATGTTCTTTAATTTCTATAGTGATATCCAGTGCAGAGTAATCCATTTTTTACTCTTAATCATAGAAATCTCTTAAAATGTGTTTACATTTTATAATGAAATAACAACACTTTCCTTCTCATTTTTTTAAATTCAGAATGTAATAAACAGCGCTTGTGAAATACTTTTTGAAAAATTGTACATTTTATCATAATTTCACAAAATAATAAATTGTCTCCATATACTGCTTTTATCGCTATTATTGTCGAAATAGGTCTACAAAGAATTCTGAAAATCACTTTGTAAGTTTGTCATTGCCATTTCTGCGAATCTCAAATGCTCTAGAAATAGCAGTTGCGGCTATATCAAACCAAAATTGTTCAAAAATACATATATGAAAAAATAATTCAATTTTAAAATATCACCAATTTTTAAATATTAAGCTTATGAAATAATTGAAGAAGGAATTTTGTTCAGTATTGAGCATATTTAAACAAAATAAAACAAATATAATAAATAGTGTTGTTTTTCCTATTTAGAACCCTTTTTTTTTTGAAAACTAAATTAAAGAAAACTAGCCAGTATTATGACAAGATAAGTCTAACCTATTTTGAATCTTTTTATATGATACTAATATTGTATGTTTGGATTTTGGATGTGTGTGTATTATGTACTACTGAACTCTTACTGAGTTCTCGCTACTATTTTAATAAACTCTTCCCTCTCTACCTGTGCACCTATGACTTTCTAAAATTGGCCACAGGCCATTTCGATGATTGTGAGAGATTTTTGCCTCCTATCTCACGCTATACAGACCACGGAGCAAATACAAAGAGGAGACGGCCTAAGTAACTGTGCACTGTGATTCTCAAGTAGGCCCTGACGTCATCACGTTAACATCAATAGTAGGCGTGGCCTATTAGTCTTCTGTCGTCGTTGACGGTGTTCGTACGGTGCATAAAATTATATTTTTGGTGTATTTTTATGTTATTACGAAGAAAACCATGAAGTGTTGTGTTTTATCATGTAAAAACTACTCCAATAAATGTACAGATGCTATGGAAATAATCACATTCCATTTGTAAGTATATTTATTCACAATTTATCAAAATAATTTCTAGAAAGTTCTTTTGACGGTATTATGTTCAGAAATAATTTTACTCAACGTTAGATGGCACCACTTTTCGTAATAGGACCTAGAACAATAAAAGCATATACAGTTCAAACTATTAAGATTATTGTAATAACTAATAACCATGAGTATTAAAATTTATACCCAAAGCCTTTTACCTCAACAAAAATATAAGTTTTATATGTAGTTAATAATTATTTTGTAAGCAATACGCCAGCTGTCGTTAACTATGAAGAACTATAAAAGTGTCAAAAATCCAGGGTCGTAATTAGAATATAATTATAACATTCGGATTTTTCATCAAAGAAAAATATTTTTTACACTACTTTAAATGAACCTATTATAATTAAACTGTAAATTTTGTATGTTTTAGAATACCGTCCAATGACGATGTTAGAAGCAATGGATTTCAAAAATTAATAGAAAAACTGGACTCCTACGAAATATACAAAGATTTGTTCTTCTCATTTTAACAATGAAGATTTAAAGGACTGTATTGCAGCCAATAGAAACCACTTCGAACAAGCTTTTTATATTTTAAATTGTTTTATATTTATGTATTAAACTAACACTGTAAAAGTCATAAATATTTTTTGCAATAGAAAAAGGTTTTTCTTTGTTACAGTATTTAGGGCAAGACTAGGTATAGTAGGTATAGCTCAAGAAATATGATACAAAAGAGTATTTCATTTTTATTATTGGAACTAATGTCACCCTTTCTCCTTTATTTATTAACCGACTTCCAAAAAGGAGGAGGTTCTCAATTCGAACGCTATTTTTTTTTTTTTGTATGTTTGTTACGCGATAGCAACACCAATTATGGATGGATGTTTATAATTCTTTCTTTGTTAGAAAGAGGATACTCTAAGGGTGGTCCCTTATGCAGGGTATCAGGATCTGATGCTAGGATCCTGGGAAAATCGAGAGTAATTCCTTAAAATGTAGGGCAAAAATGCTGTTTCTGACGCCTCTATACATAATTTATAGTTCATCTAATTTAAGAAGTGCATTTTGACGTTTTGCATTTTTTAATACATAATAACCTCGGTCAAAAGTTGATGACACATGATTGTAAACACGAAATCTGAAATTTTAAACAACTATTAAGTTATTTACATAATTAACATTGCGGGTGACTCTCTTGTACAATAATACATACCATCACGCCATGTCCCTTGCAGGGTAGGCAGAGAGAACAGAGTGCCAGAGAACTCTATCCTTGCATACTTCACTGGCTTCCTCAGCATTCATAATTCTCTTCATACACGCTCGCCGGTTTCGGAGACTCTTGACTCCACCTTCCTTCAGCACATGACCAATCTGGTCTAGGTAGGTTAGTCTCGGTCTCCCCCGGTACCTACATCCTTTCACTTTCGCATTGTATATCTTCTTAACCAGACGTTCGTTCGGCATTCTTTCCACATGTCCGAACCATCGGAACATTCCCTTTCGCATCTTTACACCAATACTCTCTTTCATACCTACTCGCTCTCTTACGTCGTCGTTACGAATGCGATCGGTCAGCCTAACGTCACAGATTTTCCGTAGAGATCGCATTTCGACCGCATTAATTTTACTTTCATATTCTTTTCTGCATACACAACTCTCGCTTCCATACAGTAATGTTGGGACAAGCTCTACGTTATGTATTGCTACACGTGCCTTCTGGCTGAGGTAGTGGCTACCGAGAAGTTGCGCCAACGCTTTGTTCACTCTATTTCCCGCATTCACTCATCGCTCTATATCAGTGGTGTACCTTCCATCTCGGCTAAATCCACATCCAAGATATACAAATTCATCCACTTGCTCCAGTACATCATTACCTATTGTTACTCTTACATCTGTTCTGGCTTCATCTCTTTCAAAGACCATTAATCTAATGTTGAAACTCGTAAAAATTATTTAAAATAAAAATAACATGATAAATAGTAATTGTTATTCACGACCTAACAATGTCACTTCATCACGTTCTATACAGCAGTGCTTGACAACTTCCAATTCACAAATATCCAAATAATCGGTAAAAATATTAGAATAATACCTACAATTAATCGAATAGAGATTTTGACAGAGATGGCCATTTCGACACTTTGATTGATGAGGAAATAATTATTAATGTTCGCGACGCTGATAATTCAAGTAATAGTAGTAATTCTTAATAAATAGCCATTTTTAAATCCAGTTTTATTTTTAATTAACCTAATCCTACTAAATATGATGAATAGATTCTATGCCGAAATAATTAAATTTGTTTAGTACTAATTTAGCACTTAATTTATTCATCACCTTTTTGAAAAGTAAAAAATAAACCAATTATTAATTATAAAGAATCAATATCGATTTCGTAGTAAAATCGGATATTTTCGATAGAGATTATTTGGTTCACATACCTAGACAACTTACTCAGACAGCTGTCAAAGTGCACTTCTTAGATTAGACAGACTATAGTTTGATTATTTGTGTATGGAGATTATCTTTATGAGCTTTAGCTGGTAAAACAACAATGTTACTAAGGGGTAAAACAAGGGTCACGGGATGAACATTTATATGGAAGTTTATCATTTTCAAAGTAGTTAAGTACGAAATTTCGCACACCTACATCTTTTTAGAAATAAAATAATATGTGTGTTAGCGTTTTTTCAAAATTTCACTACTAAGGGTTAGTATAAGTAGTATAAAATAGGTAAAAACAAGTGAAAAAAAATAAAATATTTTTTTTTAATTAATATTAATAATTTTTTTTAAATATTGTATTTTTTTTTCAATTTTGTTAAACTTTCGTGTATTAAGCTAATACGTTGAGATCGTTGCTCCTCGATTTAGTTTGATAAAGTTCGCGAATCAAACTGAGTCGCTGAGAATGACTTTCTGAAGTTTCATCGCGCCTAGATAAGTTTGTGTATGCCCTCATCTGAGAAAGCCTATTGACCCGCTGCTCGTCACTCTCATTTGTAATATTTATCCCATTTCCTAACCCCATTTTTCTTTAAACGACTGTCGCTCTCGTCACTCGTATCTTCCAAACGGTGCTGTCTCATTTGATCAGCCCGTTTACTAGGTCTACCTATTAAAAAAAATCTGAATTCACTTATTTTCCACTAAAAACTGGCAAATAAACAAATATTTTATAAAAAAAACAAAAACCGACTTCAAAACTATACCTACGATAAACGATATACAATAAACTTACACTAAAAAGTAGAAAATAATTCTTTTAATTAGTTTAATCTCAAAAGAATAACAGAACAATTTACGAAATTATAGTATACCTACCTATTTACAGGTAGGTATGTAAAAACTTATACTATGTCAAGAAAAATGGATAATAATATTATATTTTGTATTTCAAAGCAAGGAGCATTGAAATACAATAAACGAAATTATTAATATTTATTTACAAGTACTATTTTTTTGGAGTCGGTGCCAGCTAAATCAAAATTAAATTCCCTTGCATAAATCTTTTAAGCGCATTAAATCATCAACGAAATCTGCCCGTGTTCGGGTAGTTCACTCAGTGACATCGCCCCTCTTTTCTCGCACCTGCCTCGCTCCGGCTATCGCCCTATTCGAAGTGATCGTCCATCTTTGCGTAGGTCAGGTAGGTACTGCGTGAGCCGCGTGATGTTCGCAAAGTAGAAAAACTTTCCTTGGCTGGCACCGACTCCAAAAAAATAGTACTTGTAAATAAATATTAATAATTTCGTTTATTGTATTTCAATGCTCATTGCTTTGAAATACAAAATATAATATTATTATCGCAAGTGGATGAATTTGTATATCTTGGATGTGGATTTAGCCGAGATGGAAGGTACACCACTGATATAGAGCGAAGAGTGAATGCGGGAAATAGAGTGAACGGAGCGTTGGGGCAACTTCTCGGCAGCCACCACCTCAGCCAGAAGGCACGTGTAGCAATACATAACGCAGTGCTTGTCCCAACATTACTGTATGGAAGCGAGAGTTGGGTATGCAGAAAAGAGTATGATAGTAAAATTAATGCGGTGGAAATGCGATCTCTGCGGAAAATCTGTGGAGTTAGGCTGACCGACCGCATTCGTAACGACGACGTAAGAGAGCGAGTAGGTATGAAAGAGAGTATTGGTGTAAAGATGCGAAAGGGAATGCTCCGATGGTTCGGACATGTGGAAAGAATGCCGAACGAACGCCTGGTTAAGAAGATATACAATGCGAAAGTGGAAGGATGTAGGTACCGAGGGAGACCGAGACTAACCTACCTAGACCAGATCGGTCATGTACTGAAGGAAGGTGGAGTCAAGAGTCTCCGAAACCGGCGAGCGTGTATGAAGAGAATTATGAATGTTGAGGAAGCGAGTGAAGTATGCAGAGATAGAGTTCTCTGGCACTCTGTTCTCTCTGCCTACCCTGCAAGGGACATGGCGTGATGATATGTATGTATGTATGTATGTAATATTATTATCAATTTTTCTTGACATAGTATAAGTTTTTACATACCTACCTGTAAATAGGTAGGTATACTATAATTTCGTAAATTGTTCTGTTATTCTTTTGAGATTAAACTAATTAAAAGAATTATTTTCTACTTTTTAGTGTAAGTTTATTGTATATCGTTTATCGTAGGTATAGTTTTGAAGTCGGTTTTTGTTTTTTTTATAAAATATTTTTTTATTAATAATGTAATTGCACTCGATGCAATTTCTTGATAAGATTAACGAGGTTGAGCACGTCACAAGAATAATCAAAATGGTGGTGGCGTCGAAGACCGGGTCTTCAAGTTACCTTTGGCATGGCTAAGTTTTAGATGGCCCGTGCGTCAATCAAACGGTTGCTACCAGGGCGAGGGGGGGCTGGTCTGCTCGCTTGAAATACTCTTTTACATGTCTTGGTCATTGACACATACACATACATACATATCATCACGCCATATCCCTTGCAGGGTAGGCAGAGAGAACAGAGTGCCAGAGAACTCTATCTCTGCATACTTCACTCGCTTCCTCAACATTCATGATTCTCTTCATACACGCTCGCCGGTTTCGGAGGCTCTTGACTCCACCTTCCTTCAGTACATGACTGATCTGGTCTAGGTAGGTTAGTCTCGGTCTCCCTCGGTACCTACATCCTTCCACTTTCGCATTGTATATCTTCTTAACCAGGCGTTCGTTCGGCATTCTTTCCACATGTCCGGACCATCGGAGCATTCCCTTTCGCATCTTTACACCAATACTCTCTTTCATACCTACTAGCTCTCTTACGTCGTCGTTACGAATGCGGTCGGTCAGCCTAACTCCACAGATTTTCCGCAGAGATCGCATTTCGACCGCATTAATTTTACTATCATACTCTTTTCTGCATACCCAACTCTCGCTTCCATACAGTAATGTTGGGACAAGCACTGCGTTATGTATTGCTACACGTGCCTTCTGGCTGAGGTGGTGGCTGCCGAGAAGTTGCCCCAACGCTCCGTTCACTCTATTTCCCGCATTCACTCTTCGCTCTATATCAGTGGTGTACCTTCCATCTCGGCTAAATCCACATCCAAGATATACAAATTCATCCACTTGCTCTAGTACATCATTACTTATTGTTACTCTTACATCTGTTCTGGTTTTTTAGATCCACAAAACTGCAGAAAACCCTCTGACCTAGAGCCAGATGCTTCTCCACAATGTTGCGCAGAGAGAACACTTGATCCATGCATCCCCTTCCACTCCTGAAACCTCCTTGTGTCTCACACAGTAAACCATCGGACACCATCCTCATTCTCCTTTCAATAATTTTTCCATACACTTTTGCTGCCAAACTGGTCAAGCTTATGGCTCTGTAATTTGCGCAGTCATAACGTGAACCCTTGTTTTTAAACAAAGGCACGATGACTGCGCCATTCCAGTCCCTGGGAACCATTCCCGAGCTCCAACATAAATTGAGGAGCAACAGGAACGCCTCCCAGACACAAGAGCCACCAAGCTTGATCATCTCGGCAGACACCATATCAATGCCCGCTGCCTTACCCTTTTTCAAACTTCTTATCGCCCATTCAACTTCATCCATACTGATGCCATCGGAGGACGCCGTTGTCGAATGTTGATCTACTAAACCACATCCAACACCGGCGCCAACCGTAGTATCCGCATACATATCGCCAAAATATTCACTCCATCGGCTTAACACGTCTTGTGTTTGTGTAAGAATGTCTCCACCTTTAGACCTTATTTTATTCATTCTGAAGGCTGACCAACCACCCCGAGACTTCTTCACCTCCCTCCAAAAGAGTTTGGTGTTACTCTCGAAGTTTTTAGTCAGCCTATCTTCTGCACTCATACTTGCTCTATCACGTTTCTCTTTCACTAAGGCCTTGGTGTCATTCTTACATTGCCGATATATTTCTTTCTTCTGTTCAGTCATACTGTCATTCAGATTCAAAGAAGAGACATAGTCCAGCCAGGCTTTCTTCTTTTGATCTACGGAAGCTGCCACTTCCGCATCCCACCATGCATCACCATTTGTTTTTCTATGCTTCTTTGAACTTCCACATACTTCTTTCGCTGTATCTACCATACTCTCTTTCAATACTCTCCAGCATTCTTCAATGTCCGATTGTGGCTGGCTTGCCATCGTGAGCCGTTCTCGGACACCCTCTGCATACTTTTCTCTTACACACTCTTCTTGCAACCTTTCAACCTTTATTCTTTCAAGCCCTCCGAAGTGGACACGCTCTCGCCAGTGCCTCCACTTTCTGAACAGACCACTAAATCTCGCAATAACGAGATAGTGGTCCGTGTCGACTGTGGGGCTCCTGTAGGCTCTTGCGTCCAATATTTTGCTTCGGAGGCGACTGTCTACCAAAATTAAATCTATTATGCTTTTCTGTTCATTCCTTCTCCATGTATACATATGGATGTCCTTATGTTGGAAAAATGTGTTTGACACAATAAGGTTTCTCTCCATGCATACATCCGCTATGAGCCTACCTGTGTCGTTCACTCTCTTATCACCAAATGGACCAAGTACGTCCTCATAGTCGGGACGCTTGGTCCCCACCCATCCGTTCAAATCTCCGCATACAATCACGCGTTCACTGGTTTCTGCCATATCCAGAACTTCCCTAACATTGTCCCAAAACTTCTCTAGGTCTGATGCCACCGAGGATCCTACGGGAGCATATGCTACAACCATTAATACCTTGGTGACACCTAGTTTTATACGGACACAGAGAAGTCTGGGATCATACATTCCGTAATCCTTCACACCTGAGGCCAAGCGAGAGGACAACAGCACTCCTACTCCCATGCTGGCTCGATCGCTCTGTGGTACACCAGACCACAGAGCCATCCCGCCACCAGGAAGATCGCAGGCGTCGCTGCCCCTTCGCTTGGTCTCTGTTACACAGAGCACGTCTAGCTGTTTGTCCGCCATGACGGATATCAGCTCGTGCAACTTACCTTCCACACAACCTCTTACATTCCACGTGCCCACCCGGCACTCCGTTCTCCTTGACTCGCCTAACTAGGCAAGGCGTGATGGGTGGCGGCCCCCATCGCCGCAACTGCCGATGTTCGTACCGACGGGGGCGGGTCGGTACGCGTCGCCTCCGGGGGACGCCCTAACCCGCATTGCGGTACGCATTTCGAGCCGGATTAGCAGTCTAATTAGACTGGCAGGGGACGCGAACGAGCACGCTCCGGACTATGCCCCCCTGTCGAAGAGGGGGTCTTCAAGTTACCTTTGGCATGGCTAAGTTTTAGATGGCCCGTGCGTCAATCAAACGGTTGCTACCAGGGGGAGGGGGGGGCTGGTCTGCTCGCTTGAAATACTCTTTTACATGTCTTGGTCATTGACACCATTGTTGCATTATCAATTATATAAAGCCTTATTTTAATAGAGTGGTTTGATTCTTTTTTTATATGGAAAAGACAAAAAGGAAGGAAATAATACCGTGTAACTAACATATTTACTAAAAGTCCAACTACTTTCATTCGACAATTTGTTAGAAACCCAAACAAATAATTGTATTATTTGGTCGTATGAAAAGGACACAAATATGAAGAAAAAAGGTTTCTAAACTTCTGAGTTCATCAGAATGACAGTAAAGAAAAGATGGATTTTTCATAAAATATTAACATTATGAACAATGCTGACAAGCCTTATAAAGAAATTTTCGGTTAAAAACAGTAGTCATACACCTATTCGCTATGCAGAATTATTTGATTATAAACATTTGTATTTGAATAGAGCAAACAGCTAATAAGATTTGTTTGTATCTTTGAAATAAAAAAAAATTAACACTCCTTGATATAGGTAAATTCTGAGTACGTCCCTGTTACACCATAGACTTACTGACATCTAATGCAAGATAGCTCAACTGCATACAATATACGAAATTAGTAGTTGTGCTAATAGCCGGTAGATGGACATAAAGGAGGGAGTGAGAGAAGTACTATTACTTGTCTCACTTTCTCCATTAGCAGCGTCCCCCTCACCCCCTGTAAATGACACGCATTGTTTCATAGAAAATATTCATTACAACAGCTCCTCTTTGTATTTGCTCCGTGATACAGACAGTTTAGCGTCATAGTACTTTCTCATACTTTTTTAATAAACACAATACCTATTAACTATTTTAAGTATTTATATCAATGTTAGATCAGATTAATTTCTATTTACGGACTATTTATTATTATTTTTTGCCTAAAATTGTGTGTATTAAATACCAGAAATATATTTTAATTTATTTGTAACAATTTTGATTAATCGAAGTGTTTATTACCGACTATTTTATTTGACTATTATTATTATATTGTCCTTCCGTGTGGTGGCGGAGTAAGAATACCTTTCACCACCCCCAATCTTACCCATTGGTGATCGTACGAGACTAAGGGATATAAAACGCATATAACATCTATGCAAGAGATGGAAAAGTCGAAACAAAACCCTATACCAACACGTCTGACTAGCATGGTATGGTAGGTCAATTTCTCTCCTATTATGGCGGAGGCTCGAGCCCAACAGTGGGACATATGTGAGCTGCAGGGGCGGCTTTACCTATAGTGCAGAGGGTGCGGTGCACCCGGGCGCCGGGTGTTAGGGGGCGCCGAGAGCCGCTCGGGACACATAGAGCCTCCACTGTAACGCTCCGCATGGAGCGGGAGCACCTTACGCAGCGAGTGCCTAACCATTTATAAACGTAGTGGGGTGCATTATTTGACAAGTTTGGGTCGAACGTCTTGTTAGTATCAACCTATTCAATTTTGTTCACGCATTCTGATACAAGAGAGCGCCAGGTTATTGATTGCACCCGGGTGCTACATGTGCTAGAGACGCTTCTGGTGAGCTGAGACGATTATATTGTCGTATATACTATGTATGTTATAACATAAGCTTATTTTTAATACATTTTTATCATTTCATCAGCACATTCTTACTACCACGGCTATAATTAAGGGTATAACGATTGAAGTTTACGTGAATATTTTACAATGAAAAATATTATTAACATCTGGATATTGTAAACAAAATTAATAAGGATAAAATACTTAACTGTATCAAATATGAAATACATATGGGTGATTATACAAAAGTTGGGTAACTTTTGACGATATTTTGTTTAATACAGTAAATTAATCAAATATCGACAAATTTGGGTTTATATGATAGCTAATCTAATAAACATATTGTTCCCAATCGGTCCAGTCACTTTTTTAAGTAGATTGTGAAATATTTAAAAATTACATAATTTGAAAAAACATCTAACAATTTACCTTAAAAGTATCTACTAATTATCATGAAATTAAGATACTATGAAAATCAACTATCCTAATCTTCATAACAGCCTTTTGTAATTGTTATATTATAATATATAGGTACCTACCTACTTAATTTTAATATTATTTTACTTAACAGTACGCGCGTACGTGCTTATTTTTCTAATAAATGAAATAAATATAATGAGCTATGCCTTAAAGGTACAAAACATAGTAATAATTTAAATAAAATGAGATCTTTTTCTCCACAAAAAGAAAAAAAAACAATCTTCTGGTGCAATACCTGACAAAGGACTGACGCCAACGGACTGACGAAAAAGACCAAAATTTGAAATTATAATCAGAACTAATGTTTTTTCGATAATTTCAAATATCAACAAATTACATTTTGACAAATCATAGTTAACTATGTATAAATCAAATTAACCCCAGATTAACAAGAAAATAGCGACTCACCAAACGACTGACATTTTGACTGGATCAGCATGCGTATACACGGTGAACATATTATGGCGTCCGTCAAATTGTGCAGTCCACAAGTAACTTCAATACTAACATTAAAATTCAAACAGTGATTTGACGTTGATTCAGTGATATTTTTTGCGAATTTCAACTTTAAACAACAAACAACGGACTGACGAGTAGAACTAAACACAAAGTTTCTTATTTTTTTTAAAGTAAAGTGTGAGATATTGCATTATGAAAGTTGTAGTAGGTATACATTAATGGGCACATTACAGATTGTAGTAAATTAGTAACTTCTCTTAAATCAATGATAATATTTAAGAGATAGTCACTTGATTGTTGGTTTTCGGGATTGTGACATGCCAAAGGACTGACGTTTTAAGCATTTATTGTGTTTTTATTTAAACTTTTATTTAAAATGAACAACTGAAATTGGGTGACTAAGTGTAGGACTTTTAATTGCTTTAAAATAAAATGTAAAATCAATAAAATATAATAAGACTTTGTGTCTATTGGCTGATGACATTGACTTACCCAATTTTTGTATATTCACTCATATATTTCATTTTTAATACAGTGAAACCTGGTTAATTGGGATTTCAAAGGACCAAGGTTTTGTGCAATTTAAAAAGCTTTTCACTTATCGAGTTTTTCAATTAGACAGGCTTAAAATTATATTTGTCTCATTTACACAGGCCACCGCTTATAGAGGTAAAAATATACCATTAAATCGAAATATACTTTTTCATCGATACACTGAGATCGAATTTTGCTAGTTGTTTTGAATAATTCTACACAGGGTTGACTTTGGTATTTTATTCTCCATACACAACTGTATGATTAACTAATCACGCGACTTTCCATAATCTATTTATTTCTGCCAATTTCATAATGTGGTAGAAGCTTTAATTTGTCAGATGCTGTTAATGGGTTATATTTACGTTTGGACATTTCGTACACTTTTATTACCTTGTAATTCATAATAGAGGTTTCTCACATACTCAGGTTCCACTTATCCAGATCCCACTTAACCATGTTTTACTGTATTATTAATTTGATTTTTTACTGTGGTGACGGAGTAAGAATATAATTCACCACCCCCTATCTTACCCGTGGGTGATCGTACGAGACGATTAAGGATATAAAACGCATATAACATCTATGCACGAGAGGGAAAACTCGAATCGAAACACGTCTGACCAGCGTGGTATAGTAGGTTAATTGCCCTCTCATTGTGGAGGAGGCTCGAGCCCAACAGTGGGACATATATGAGCTGAGATGATGATGATGATAATGATTTATTTGACAGCATAGTAAAAAAAATTAACCTATACATCCATAAGCATAGATAATCGTTTAAAATATTGTTACGACGTCAAATATGACATAACATTAAGTAATTACAATCGTAAAATAGCAGTAATTTGATAATGTCATGATCAAAGCTAATTTTCATTCATAAATAACACCATCTAAGGCGCACGCTCGTTAGTCGCTAGTGGACAATCGCTTTAACCGCCTCCGCATAAAGCGATCTCTTCCTGCTTGATATCGAGATTAACGGTTTCCTGAGCATTGTGACGAGACATTGAAGCAATCACACACATCTACTATATTAATTTATCAAATATAATAAAAATATTTGCGTATGATGATGGAATAAGAATACAATCAACCACTTCCTAACCTGCCCGTTGGTGTCTGAAAAGATGACTAAAAGCAGGTATCTATGGCTATAATGCGTGAGAAGGGCAACTCTAAATAAAACCCTGTACCGTTGCCAGACACTTTGCAGGGTGGCAACCCCCTGCCGGACGCCTTTAAAGTTTAATAAATAATAATTCTACTTACGTCATAATATAAAATCTGAGTTTTATATATGCTACTTAGTCAACTATTGAAAGATGTTTCCCAAACGGCCAGACAGTTTCAAAGGTTCTAACACTCTTCCAGACATAGTTGAAGGTCAGCTGTGGGGGTGAGCGCAGAGGCAGTTTATATACTATATGCAATATAAATATAAGTAGTGAGTATGATTTATTGGTCAATCCAATCGTAAAAAAAATATTATTTTTATAAATTAAAAATATCTTTCAATTGATATCAATTTAATTATAATATGAAAGAATATATATATTAATAATATAAAAGAGAACATAATCATTATACAAGTAGTCGGCTATGTCAATTTCTTCATCGCTACTGCAGTTTGTAACTTGATCATTTTCATTATAGTCTTCTTCTTCAGTTTCAGTAAAAATATAAACGAATACGAATAGTATATAATGTGCGACAAAGACAACGATATACAAAGTCGAAATCAACCGATTGCCTCTATCCAAAGATCGATGTGCAATATTTATTTTCAGATACTTTAACAATTTTAAATACTTTAATTACTTATTTCACTGAGCTCTTTAATTACAATATACAAATATAAATTATAACGAAGCTAAGCTGAAAATAATTAAATGTAAATCACAAAGATTCTGTGTGTGGGAGTGTGATTTATGCCCGTTAATTGTATGTGTTTAAAGTTCTCCGCAACACGGACATTTTGACGTTAAGGGTGGATTGTTGTCTATATAAAAAAAACTCATAAAGAGCCGTGTTAGAAGTAAAATTTTTGTACACATTAAATTTGTTGTATTTTTTTTTATATTATTTATCAAAATGTTTTAAATTGCATAGACTTATATGTTTATCATTAATGTATGTAAATAAAATTATAGCAAGAGCGTATCTCTTCTCCTCCTCAAGTTCGCGGGAAAAAAACTTAAACTACTGCATCGCGTATTCACAAGTATTCGTCATATATTTCTCTCTCTCTCTCTCTCTCCATGCCTACCTAACCATTTACAAACGTAGTGGGTGCGTTATTTGACAGGTTTGGGTAGGTTGCTTTGTCGCTATGCTCACTATAACGCGACAACGCATTCCAGCGAGGTTTGGAGTTTAGTCGAAAATGTTGTAACTATCAACCTTTTCCATTTTGTTCACGCATTTTGATACATGAGGGCACCAGGTTATTGATTGCACCCAGGCGATAGGTTATCTCGCACGGCGAAGAAGAGGTGCTTGCAGGGTGGGTCAATGGGGATGCGCGCCGCCTCTTCCGTCACCCCGGACCGATTTGGCGGGGTGCGACGTCCATAGCCCACCGCAAAAAAAAAAAAGAAAGGCGATAGGTTATTGATTGCACCCGGGCGCTACACGTGCTAGAGCCGCCCCTGCGATCGTAGTTACTTAATGTACAACTACTAATATACGTAAGTACACAATCTAGCAGTCACTTAATCTACAACTAATAATATACATAAGTACCTACGCGATCTAGCAGACACTTAATCTACAACTAATAATATGCGTAAGTACACGATCTAGCAGTCACTTAATCTACAACTAATAATATACGTAAGTACACAATCTAGCAGTCACTTAATCTACAACTAATAATATACATAAGTACCTACGCGATCTAGCAGACACTTAATCTACAACTAATAATATGCGTAAGTACACGATCTAGCAGTCACTTAATCTACAACTACTAATATACGTAAGTACGCGATTTAGCATCTTAATCTTTTTGTCTCACAAACATTCTTCACATAAAAAGGAATTAGTATATCAAACCTCTGCTATAAAAAGTTTCACTACAAAATCTTAAAAGTCTAAACTAAATAAAATTATTGTCCTAAGTTGAACCAACGGCACTCAATTCGTGAGATCGCTATAAGAACCCACAATATATGTGCAGTCAATTTAAATTAGTGTAGACAGATATATGGTGAACTATAAAATCAGCCTTCGCCCACATTAGTACTTTGGCGTTACATTTTACGTACACAACAGATGTTAACTTTTCATTCAAGAATAAATTCCCAATACTATACTTATAATAGGTATAAGTACGTACCTATATCTAATGTTTATTTTACTTTCCAAAGATAACGATTAAAGGCACGATAAACAGTGACGTTAGAAAAATATATGATCATCTGAATTTGTATACAATTCAGAACATAGAATTATGTGTGGCGACTATTTATAAACATATGTTTACTTCAGAATTCGTTTTTCGGATTACTCTATTTTCGAGTTTGAGTAATATAAACGTTTTTCAACTACGTAAGAGGAATTGCGTGTAAGATACACTCGAGGATTTTAATAATGTCCACCTGACAGTATTTGTGTCATGACTGACAGTTAATAATATAGCATACTGTTTACGTCTGAGCAGTGTGCTGGCAGCTGTGTCTGGGCAGTGTGCTGCTGTATTTCGTTTGGTGAGAGAGCCGGCAGCCAACTTTTTAGTTGGGTTTGGTATCTTTATTGGTAGACAGCGACCTAGCTGTACCCCTGGTATGGAAAAGGTCCATGGGCCATGCTTGCTCGTTTGCCACCAAGAGCAATAAAAAAATGTATCATACCTTAGATTTCCATGCAGGATAATACTTTGTCACATTGGTGAGTATGTTTATCAATAAATGTGTACACTTTTATTACCGGATAGTCAAAAAAACAACCGGCAAGAGAACAGCAATAACATCTAAAATTAGAACGACTTCAATGTTCATAATATAGCTTCTTCGTCGCCACAATTCCACTAGCCCTTAGATTTCAAAGACACACCTTAAAAATTTAATTGCACGATTCCAGATTAAATGCAACACTGTTCATAAATTGAAAGCCACTCGTGCTTTTCATGTACGATAAAAGTTATTTCATATGCAAATAACTTTTCACTCTCTGTTCTCAGATAAATACTATATAGATCAGCGCTATTCCTCATCATCATTCTGCTTTTATCCCAATTACTTGAGGTCAACATTATGTGTCTGCCTCCATCGTGTAAATTGCAAAACTTTTGGCAATAGTTTTATAACCGATCGTTTGTCGGACGCCAACCCTTCTCGAGAATGTAATTATTGATCAAACAGTATGAGATGTCCGAAGCCAATTAAGAACTTTACGTAAGCTCTTAGTTGTCTTTTACGATACCCCTAAGCAATGTAACACTTAACAGTGACAAGCATGATATTGGATCAATATCTATAACATTGTTAGTAATTAGGTGCTAAATATGGTCTAAGATGAAGCTTTTATATCTAAATATAGAACGTCCAATTATATCAACTAAGTATATGATCACATAGACTTAAATTACTTTTAAAGTGTTGATATAATAGGAGTCTGAATATAATAGGAGCTGTCCTATTATAGTCAGACTCCTATTATATCAACACTGACATGAGAATTTGAATACCGTTTTATATAAAGACGACAAGACTTACGCATTTATGCTTAGGCAGCAATAGACCGTATTTTAGCTTCACAATAAACCTTCTAATACCAATTAGTAATTTCAAATTTAAGCTCAGTTGGTAAAATTAAACCGAAACAAAATTCAACTGTTAGATTTGATGAAATACAAGTTAGATGAAAGTGTTGTGACGTACCGTACAACGCCGCCAAAAAAAATTGAAAAAAAAATTAAAGTGTAAACAATAGCATTTACTGTCGCAATATTTTTTTTATAGGCTATGATCTGGACACATATCGCCAATTCCGCCCACGGCGACAAAAGGGCTGACCGTGGCCCCATAACCTACCTTAGTATCACCTTATCGCTGTTGGAGATCAGTCCAATGGTGACTGGTACAGATTCTTCGACCTCGGTGGTCAGTCCAACAGGAACATGACAATGCTATCAACATCAATAATTTTACTAGTTTTGAGATATGATTTTCATTTTTTTTTATGTTTTATTAAATTATTATTTGTAAAATAAACATATGTGTGATGGCGGCTACGATTACTACTAGCGTTAACATTACTCCAGGGTATCGTAAAAGACGACGAAGAGTTTGATGATATCGATCTGAGCCGACTTCATCTGATGTTCAGTCAACAATTCCTAACATTCCTAAGGAGCAATGACGTCAGGCCGGAGTGGCTGGTCATAAAACTACTGCTAAAACATTTGCAATATGTACGATTGAAGAGTACATATTACGTCGACCTCAAATAATTGAGATAAAAGCAGGATAATGATAATGATTATTGACTATTGTGTAAAAAAGAAGTTTAAATTATCTTAATACATAATAGCTTATCAATTTGCTGTGTGGTAGCGGTTACGAATACTACCAACCCTTACTTTGCTCGTGGGTGTCGTAAAAGACGACTAAGAGCCTGAAGACCTGAGCCAACTCCATCCGATGCCGTTTTGTCAACAGTTACATTCCCAAGGAGGGTTGACGTCTGGCAGGCGGCTGGTCATAAAACTATTGCCAATATCTTCTACAATATGTACTATGAAAGAGGAGTACATATCGTATTGACCCCAAGTAATTGAGATAAGAGTACAAGAACGATGATGATGATAATAGCTTATCAAGAATATTCTAACTTCTTTTTAGATTCGTTTATTTATAGTCCGGTCAATTTAGACATTCGAAGCTACATAAATTCCCAACAAGCTGAAATTTAGTAATATTGTTTAAAATATGATTAAAAATAAAATTTGAAAGTTCCCCCGTCTTTCCTCTGTACGGAAATTTTTATATTCAAGGTCAAAGGTCAAAAAATGAGTTATTCACGATTTTTAGCAAAACGGTAAATTTTATCATAAAATACTTCAGACAAAAATTGTAGATCATAAAATTATCTACAAAAAATGTATCAATACTTTTTTTCCTACGAGCCACCGTTTTTGAGATATAACGATTCAAAAAGTTGTAAAAGTTGTAATCACATTTTTTTGACCTTTGATCTCGCATAATTTTTTGTCTCTTATTTTTTGGTCTAATTTGACCAGTCTATTACTTTCTTTTATATAATCTACATCGAAAGCAATGACGGTTATCGTTAGAAAATAACAATTAATATATTAAATGGACATCGGGGCTATCATAACTGTCATGTGGGCTGATTCAATTAAAGAAATTATGGTAGCTAACGGATATATAAATAGATACCTATTGTACATATGTTCTATAACTAGAATATAGTTATAGTACAAACTACAATAGGCTATGGGAAATTACAAGAGTTAAACTAGAAATATCTTGTTGCCTTAGTGATATAAGGATTCTACTGCTTCTACTAAGACTAATTCAAAGTTTAACATTCTTGGATTTTGTAGTCATCAATTTCAACAAGAAATTATAAAAATACATGCGTTTTATTAACAAAAAAACTATTTTAAATTACTGAAATTTAGCATTTAGTAGATATCCTTGATTATTTATAAAAATCCGATAACGAGCGAAAAATGCTTGCCACAAGTGGGATTCGAGCCCACGCGTATTGGCAATCCGTTCCAATCGTGCTTAATCTTAATTAACTTTGCGTTACGTAATATATTTAATTTCTTTTTAGTTTAGCGTTAACACAATTTTTGTGGCACTCTATTCTCTCTGCCTACCCTGCAAGGGATATGGCGTGATGATATGTATGTATGTACAATTTTTGTAAGGATTAAAATACCGAACTGCCGTGCCATCTTATAAGTGGTAGGGCCACGCTGTTGACAGTACGGGTTGAGAGCCCTCAGCACTCACCCACAGTCCGGGTAAAGTTGTCATAGCCATCTGAGGCTAACAACTAAGACACACAAAAAAAAACTTTTGACAGTTTTCTGTCTAAAGCCGCGGGCCGGTTCGTCCGGGGTAGTACCACACTCTCGCAGAAGATCGACGTCTAAGTAATGGCAAAATGCTATTGCGCTTCGTTCGGTGAGCGAAAGAGCCGGAAGCCCAACTGGGTGGGGTTGGGGTTTTTCGTTATTGGTAGGCAACGGCCTAGCTATACGCTTGGTATTGCAAAAGTCAATGGGCGGCAGTAACACTTACCATCAGGTGTGCTGCTTGCTCGTTTGCCACCATAAGCGATAAAAAGAAAAAGGTATCATAGCTTAGATTCCCATACAGGATAATACTTTGTCAGATCCACAAATTGATGTTCTGAGTCTAGATGTAATTTGTATTCGTTAATTACATTTTTGTAAAGTCCCCCGCAATACAATGAATATTACCTAAGTGCAGAGTGTTGTTCACAAAAAAAAATATATCAATTATATGATACGTGAACACCAAAATATTCTCAGTTACTCTGTAAAATAACGCAAAAGAAAAATATTACGGGACAAAAGGTCAAATGGCGGTCGCGCGAAATTCTGACATTGAAAAATTATATTTTCTGTTGAACTTGCGTACACTAGAAAGGCGATGTCAATACAATGAGTTATCATAAAATATAGGAGAATGATGAAAAATAGAGATATATTTTCACATTTCAAATGTTGTCAAACTTCAATAAAATTCCATTATTTATTACAGTCGCAATAAAAGGAAGTAGTCACAAACACTTAGTGATCCTCTTTATAGTTATGATGTTATTGGATTAACGTCAAATGTATTATACACTAATATAAATATACATGAAATAAAATATACTATATATATAATCATTATCATTATGTGAGCTCAGTCTTCTCAAGTACATAATAAATTGACCGGATCGTATTTTAACGATTTGTCTGTGATTTCAAATCGCATCCAAGATGGCGATTGATAGTTACTATTTGTCGAATACATCCCACTAATGGGCTCGAACCTCTGTCATAAGAAGGAAACTGATTCAACACCCTACGCTGGTCAAACGTGATGATATAAAGTTGCATTTCAAAATTTTCCTCCTCTTGCATAGAGGTTATATGCATAATATATACCTTAGTCAACTATTGAACCCACAGAAAAGAAAGGGTGTAGTCATACTCCATCACACTGACAAATATCTGAAATAAAATATATTATACATCATCATTCTCCTACTCTTATCCCAATTACTTGGGGTCGATACAATATGTACTCTTCTTTCATAGTACATATCGTAGAAGTTATTAGCAATAGTTTTATGACCGGCCGCCTGCCAGACGTCAACCCTCCTTGGGAATGTAATTGTTGACCAAACGGCAACAGATGGAGTTGGCCCAGGTCGTTATAAGGCTCTTAGTCGTCTTTTACGACATCCACGAGCAATGTAAGGGTTGGTAGTATTCGAAGCCGCTACCATACAGCTTGTAATGTATTATACACTAACATAATATATGGAGGAGGAGGATATAATATATGGATTATACACTAACATAATATATGAGATGATCAAGCTTGGTGGCTCTTGTGTCTGGAAGGCGTTCCTGTTGCTCCTCAATTTATGTTGGAGCTCGGGAATGGTTCCCAGGGACTGGAATAGCGCAGTCATCGTGCCTTTGTTTAAAAACAAGGGTTCACGTTATGACTGCGCAAATTACAGAGCCATAAGCTTGACCAGTTTGGCAGCAAAAGTGTATGGAAAAATTATTGAAAGGAGAATGAGGATGGTGTCCGATGGTTTACTGTGTGAGACACAAGGAGGTTTCAGGAGTGGAAGGGGATGCATGGATCAAGTGTTCTCTCTGCGCAACATTGTGGAGAAGCATCTGGCCCTAGGTCAGAGGGTTTTCTGCAGTTTTGTGGATCTGGAGAGAGCATTTGACACGGTTGTACGAAAGGAACTTTGGGACATTTTACCGGAGTATGGTATTAACGGTAAACTGCTACAGGCTGTGCAGTCCAGTTACATGGGCTGTAGAGCCTGTGTGCGGCTGGATGATGGAATGTCGCCTTGGTTTGACGTCAATATCGGCGTTAAGCAGGGGTGCGTTCTGTCAGCCAGGCTGTTTATCATATATCTGGATAAATGTCTCCAAAGGTTGAACGATATGAATGTGGGAGTCCAGATGGGCGACTCAGTGGTCACTGCTCTGCTTTATGCAGATGATGCAGTCCTGCTGGCACAGTCAGCGATTGACCTGCAGACCCTAGTCGACACAATGACAGAAGATTGTAAGAAAAGGGGTCTACGCGTGAATGTGAGCAAAACCAAAATAATGGTCTTTGAAAGAGATAAAACCAGAACAGATGCAAGAGTAACAATAGGTAATGATGTACTAGAGCAAGTGGATGAATTTGTATATCTTGGATGTGGATTTAGCCGAGATGGAAGGTACACCACTGATATAGAGCGAAGAGTGAATGCGGGAAATAGAGTGAACGGAGCGTTGGGGCAACTTCTCGGCAGCCACCACCTCAGCCAGAAGGCACGTGTAGCAATACATAACGCAGTGCTTGTCCCAACATTACTGTATGGAAGCGAGAGTTGGGTATGCAGAAAAGAGTATGATAGTAAAATTAATGCGGTCGAAATGCGATCTCTGCGGAAAATCTGTGGAGTTAGGCTGACCGACCGCATTCGTAACGACGACGTAAGAGAGCGAGTAGGTATGAAAGAGAGTATTGGTGTAAAGATGCGAAAGGGAATGCTCCGATGGTTCGGACATGTGGAAAGAATGCCGAACGAACGCCTGGTTAAGAAGATATACAATGCGAAAGTGGAAGGATGTAGGTACCGAGGGAGACCGAGACTAACCTACCTAGACCAGATCGGTCATGTACTGAAGGAAGGTGGAGTCAAGAGTCTCCGAAACCGGCGAGCGTGTATGAAGAGAATTATGAATGTTGAGGAAGCGAGTGAAGTATGCAGAGATAGAGTTCTCTGGCACTCTGTTCTCTCTGCCTACCCTGCAAGGGATATGGCGTGATGATATGTATGTATGTATGTATAATATATGGAATAAATTCTTCTTCTTCTCAGCCCTGATATGTGATGATAGTTGGACACTTCCTTCAGATAAGGGAAGTTAGTTAGCGCCATGCTGCCCAGTAGGGTTTCATTTCGAGTTTTATTATATGCTATTCATGAGCCCAGAGACGTCCCCTGTTTGAAATAAACCTCTTCTGGAAAGTGCTATTCAGAATGACCCTCTTCAACTTTTGAGATATCGGTAGTCCACCTAGTGCGGGTTTTTTCTCTTGTAGTGCTGCTATATGCTATATATATATATACCGTATTTATGTGGTGACGGAGTAAGAATACAATTCACCACCCCATATCTTACCCGTGGGTGATCGTAAGAGACGACTAAGGGGTATAAAACACATATAACTTCTATGCAAGAGAAGGAAAACTCGAAACGAAACCCTAATTTTTTTTTCATCCTGATCGATTTTTTTTCTAGCCCATCATTACAAGTAGGACTAGTAGGATTACCTGTGTTTGTTTTCGGGAGCGGTCCCCTTACACCCTGTATATATATACAGTATTATATAGGTATTACAATACTGCGAGTCTGTGACATCTTGCAAGAGTGCATTTTAATTTTCATTATAGACGCAAGTCCATCAGTCGTTGTTGAACAGTAATGTGTGTCGCTGAATTTATTCATACGTTCTTTTCTCTTAAAGAAAATTATTATTTTCTTTAAGAATATATAAAAATATTCTTATATAAATATTCTTATGTTAAAGTTAGAGTGGGTAATGCATCCTAATACTTTGGTACATAATACTTTATTTCTTATCTACATTAATAATATGAGTATCAAGTGAAATAGTGTTTTTAAGGATAGGAGCAATAAAATTAGGTCAGAATAACTTCATTATGACAGACGCTCCAATTTTTTATCTACCCTCATACTATAAGTATGATATAAACGACTTGGTCGAAAACAAAACGATTAAACTAAAAATTTAAAAGAAAATATTTAATTAATTAAAACTTTTTTTTTGGCATGCCATATTGTCTGAATACACGCCGTCCATCCCGTACAGGGCGGCGAAAGGGCGGCGCGTGGCCCCAAAACCCACCGTATTCCCTCTCCATCGCCATTGGGCTGGCCACTGGTACTGAATCCTTGACGTCCTTGGCCAACACGGCGGGTACGTAGGTAGAGCACCAAGCCCAGGTACTTCATGTGGGTCTGGATGGGAACCTAATTGACCGAACTGATACGGGCCCATGTAACAATAGGATCTCCGTCTAGTCCATCCTTAACCCCAGGGCCTCGTTCCTCCTGACTATCTCCTTAACACCGAGAACTGCCAAGCGTGCCGCCTCCTCTAGTGTCCCATCCAGGGCTGTGACAAGTGTATCGTCAGCATAGCAGGGAGAAGGCTATCTCTTAACGCCCAGTTCCACACACAGCCGATGTTCCACGGGGTGGGCTACTACTGACTCCTACGGAACACCACGCGTTAGGGGCGCGGAGCTTAACCAGCGCTGCACGATAGAGGCGACCCCAGGGTTCACGCGAGACTTTCCAGCATCACCTGCCGTCTGACGTCCTTGGCCTGACGGATGGCCAACCTGAAGGCAGGCCGCGCACTGCGGTAAGCCTCGTACAGCTGGCCTTCCCCTTCAGCGTCGCGGCGACGCCGCCGACTGCAGGTATAGGGACCTCCGGGCATGTATGCACGCAACCTAGAGTTCTGCCAACTCTTGAGACCACCAGGGAACTGCTCTATTCGAGTAGAGACGTCCTATACGGGGCATGGCCGAATTGATCTATGTTAAAAAACAGCGAATGCGGCTAGCCTCGGTATCCACTCCGTCTACCAGGGGCAGTGAGGACAGCCACGAGTATACGATGGCTGCCTCCGCTAGTAGGTCCCGATCAAGATGACTGCATGTAGCGGAGGTGCGAATATTGAGATAGATGTGTGGTGCTACAAGAATGGATTAAGTAAGAAATGAACACATTAGAGGAAGTTTGAAAGTTGCGCCAGTGACGGAAAAGTTAAGGAGTAAACAACTGATACGGTATGGACATGTGATGAGGCGGGATATATTGTGAGAAAAGTTTTGGGTATGAATGTTGAAGGCTTTAGAGGTAAAGGAAGACCAAAGAAAAGATAGATGGCCTGCGTGAGGCATGACATGGATAGTCTGGGAGTGACTGCAGAGATGACGTCTGATTGGATCGTATGGAAGAAGATGACATATTGAGTCGACCCCAAGTAATTGGGATAAGATTGCTCTTATCCCAATTATTTGAGGTCATCTTGCGATGATGAGGATGATGATGATGTATAAAAATCAATATGTGTATGTTCCCTATGTACCCCAAAACGGCAGGACCGATTTGGATGAAATTATCAGAAAATCTTCAGATTGACCTAGAGAGCTTTTCTGTGTATTGTTGGGTGTTTCTAGTTGCAGTTTCACTTTTTTTAATTATACCTAATATATACGTTCGCAGTATAGCTTTAATTGATTATATGTTTCAAGTAAATTTGTCAATACTTGGAGACCATTAGGTATATCACATTCGCATAATACGCACATACTCTCACCCACACACAGACGCAGACGCACACACGCATGCACACACGCACGCACACACACATGTAGGCATGTACGCATGCACTCACGCACACATCCTTTTTTTTTCTTGAAGTGATTCTTGCAATTGATTCATCATCATCATCTCAGCTCATATATGTCCCACTGTTGGGCTCGTGCCTCCTCCGTGATGGGAGCGAAATTATTACGTGTAACATTATAACGTGTTGGTATAGGGTTTCGTTTCGAGTTCTTGCATAGATGTTATATGCGTTTTATATCCCTTAGTCGTCTCGTACGATCACCCACGGGTAATATAGGGGGTGGTGAATTGTATTCTTACTCCGTCACCACACAAAATTGATTATAAATTCTTTATAAATTAATTTACTCAATAACCAAAAGTTTTACATTTTGACGCTAAATAAATAATAGCTTTAAAGTAAATGTTTTGTTAATGAATTAGCCGTGTTAATGATGATGACAAAGTGCCCTTATTGTAGTAAAGGAGGACTATAAAAGCTATTATAGTATTAAAGTTATACAATTAATGCTAAGCTATAAACTGGATGATGTAATAACAGTTGCTATACCTAATTTGTTTTTATTAATTGGGATCGTTTATCCTCAGTCTCGTTAGGTACAAAATTAAATTATTTATTTGTTTAATTAATTTGCTGTGTGGTAGCGGCTACGAATACTACCTACACTTACCTTGCTCATGGATGTCGTAAAAGACGACTAAAAGCCTTATAATGACTTGCCTAAACTATTGCCTAAACTCAACTATTGCCAATAACTTTTACAATATGTACTATGAAAGAAGAGTACACATAGTATCGACCCCAAGTAGTTGGGATAAGAGTATGGATGTTAAAAAATAATCGATTTTTATTTTAATCGATTATTATTTTCTAATAATCGATTTTTTATAATCGATTTTTATAGTAATATTAATCGATTTTTAATAAATCGATTATATAAATTACGCGTTAAAATCGATTTTTCTAAAAAGCGCCATCTATGCGACGGATGAATAAAACTCGAAGAAAATTCATTATTATTTACAAGTTAAGAGTGAAATAATGTATTTGTTGATAAAATAAAAATGTCTTCTAACCGTATAACAGCTAAAAGCAGCTGGTGAAAATATTTTATAACGAAGAAGGATAATACCACAGCAATATGCATGTACTGTCCGAAAGAATTAAAAATTTGTAATACTACAAATTTAAAATAGCCCATAGAATGAAAACATCCCACTGTCTTACAGGTAACATGAATTACTATATTTTATAATGATTATTGTGTTCCTTATGACAGCAAAATACTAGTCTCTGTAAAATTCGTTCAAAAAACACACAGTGTTATTCTGAGTCAGGGTGTAATTTGTCTGCGTTAACTGCATGTTTGTAAAGTCTCCAGCAATCCAAAAATTATTATTTCTTTAGTAGTAGACTTTTAAAAAAAATATCAGCCTATTGCCGTCCACAGTTGAACGTACGTGTACGTCTCTGCCTACTCCTCTGGGAAACAGGCGTGAAGCTATGTATGTATGTAAATTGTTAATATGAATCTCTTAGGTTTATTACTGGAATACAAAAAGCATATAGATTTTTAAATAATAGAAAAAATCGATTTTTCCTTAAAAATCGATTATTTACATACATACATATCATCACGCCATATCGCGCCATATTTCAAACTTCTTATCGCCCATTCAACTTCATCCATACTGATGCCATCGGAGGACGCCGTTGTCGAATGTTGATCTACTAAACCACATGCGACACCGGCGCCAACCGTAGCATCCGCATACATATCGCCAAAATATTCACTCCATCGACTTAACACGTCTTGTGTTTGTGTAAGAATGTCTCCACCTTTAGACCTTATTTTATTCATGCTGAAGGCTGACCATCCACCCCGAGACTTTTTCACCTCCCTCCAAAAGAGTTTGGTGTTACCCTCGAAGTTTTTAGTCAGCCTATCTTCTGCACTCATACTTGCTCTATCACGTTTCTCTTTCACTAAGGCCTTGGTGTCATTCTTACATTGCCGATATATTTCTTTCTTCTGTTCAGTCATACTGTCATTCAGATTCAAAGAAGAGACATAGTCCAGCCACGCTTTCTTCTTTTGCTCTACGGAAGCTGCCACTTCCGCATCCCACCATGCATCACCATTTGTTTTTCTATGCTTCTTTGAACTTCCACATACTTCTTTCGCTGTATCTACCATATTTCGATTATTTATATATATTTTCGATTATTTACCGACCTGACCGACCGGCTGACCGACCGCATTCGTAACGACGACGTAAGAGAGCGAGTAGGTGTGAAAGAGAGTATTGGTGTAAAGATGCGAAAGGGAATGCTCCGATGGTTCGGACATGTGGAAAGAATGCCGAACGAACGCCTGGTTAAGAAGATATACAATGCGAAAATGGAAGGATGTAGGTACCGAGGGAGACCGAGACTAACCTACCTAGACCAGATCGGTCATGTACTGAAGGAAGGTGGAGTCAAGAGTCGCCGAAACCGGCGAGCGTGTATGAAGAGAATTATGAATGTTGAGGAAGCGAGTGAAGTATGCAGAGATAGAGTTCTCTGGCACTCTGTTCTCTCTGCCTACCCTGCAAGGGATATGGCGTGATGATATGTATGTATGTATGTTCGATTATTTATTTTTATTAAAATCGATTTTTGGCAAATCGATTAATATTGAATAAAGAAAAATCGATTTTTATTTAATCGATTTTTCCATTAACCTCACATCCCTAGATAAGAGTAGGAGAATGATGTCTAATTAATTAAAGTAACTTTTTCCAAATCTCATTTGAAAAAATCTAACGTTAATAATCCAAATAGTTTGATATTTGTCATATTAGCGCTAACATGTGCTGAATTGTCACTATACGACTTTTTTTGCCCACCAAATTTAATTGTGGACGGCAAAACGGATAAATAAATCTTTCATATAAAGCAATTTTAATTTATTTATTAGATAGAATCCTCTCTACCGGAGGTCAACCAGCCAAAATATTCAAGGCTCTAAATTTTAAATCTAAGTCAACGAAACTATTCATCATCATCAACTCATATATGTCCCACTGTTGGGCTCGAGCCTCCCCCATAATGGGATTCCCTCCCATTGACCTACTACAAGTATATCACGCTGGTCAGAAGTGTTAGTATAGGTTTTTGTTTTGAGTTTTCCTTCTCTTGCATAGATGTTATATGCATTTTATATCCCTTAGTGGTCTCTTACGATCACCCACGGGTAAGATAGGGGGTGGTGAATTGCATTCTTACTTCGCAACTAAACGAAACTATTATACAAACCTTAAGTAGTTCAAGACGTTACGATATTTCATTTTAGTAGAAATACAATAAAAAAGAATTATGGATATCTGGTTGACAAAAACAATTGTTTCACAAAGCAATTTATAGAAGTTATTTTAAAAAGCAATAGGCTTTTTTTTGTCAGATATTGACCGCCTACTTCTTGAATACAATCTTGAAATGTAAAACAAAATATGTATAAATCACAATAACATTATGAACAGAAACTGGTCTCTCAGTTTAACAGTAATCTAATCTGACCACAGACCATCTCAGTTGAAGGTTAGTATATCAGCCTATAAAAACAGTTTCATTCTTTTGTAATAAATATATTACATATTATACAGAGTGGAGACGAAAATACGACAATAATTTTAATTTAGTGTATCTGATTATTTGCCCAGCCTGTATACAAACTTTGAATACAATATGTCGTATAGTTTAGCCACAGCACATTACTTTGTATTATTACAGTTTCTACACTCTGTATTAAAAATTGAAATTATTAGGCTATCACTAAGAGATCAAAGACCTCTCGCGCCGCATCGGTATAAACAAATATAAAGGTAGGTACCTACATATCTCCAGTTTACTACTTAAAGTCTTCGCCAATACGCGCAAACGCAATACAAACGCAATACAAATTAATGCATATTATACCTTATTCCTGACCCATAAGATCCATATAAACTGCGTCATCAGACTTAGATAAGACAACTAAAAATACCAAAAGTATGCGGCAAGTGAAAGGGTACCTATTCGGTCGGATTACAGGTCAGTGAACTTATATTTACAAACGGTGTTTACAACTATTTTGTTTCAATATTTATGATAAAAAGTTTGTTAGAAAATATTTTTTTTAAATTTGCATGCGAGGACTTTTTAGATAGTTTTAAAATACTCATATGCACTAATATTGCCGGTGTTTTCATTTATTGTCGTATTGACATCCCCACCTTGTATACGTATCTAATCCACACACTAGACTATAATAAAAAGTAGCTTTTGGCAGGCTATGGTCTGGACACACGTCCTCCATTCCATCCGGGGCGACGGAAGAGCGGCGCGTGACCCTATAAACCACCGTATCCTTTACCCATCGCCTTTGAGCCGGCCACTGGTACCGAAGATAAAAAAGAGTAGCTGAAGGGATTTCACTAAAAGCCTATTTTATAACTTAAACTATCCGTGTCGTGACGGAGTAGGAATACAGTTCACCACCCCCTATCTTACCCGTGGGTGATTGTAAAAGACGACTAAGGGATATAAAACGCATATAACATCTGTGCAAGAGAAGGAAAACTCGAAACAAAACCCTACCAACACGTTTGACTAGCGCGGTATAATAGTACATTAACTTCCCCCTCATTACGGAGGAGGCCCGATCCCAATAGTGGGACATATATGGGCTGTGATAATAATAATAATAAATAACCTAAGCACCCATAAAATATATCTAAAATAAACATAGGGATAATATATTTAAACACGCGCTACACGGTTTCAAACAGTGGTTTGAAGCAACGGCTTCAAACAGTGTAGACAGATGTTTGATGCCAAATTTCGCATGACCTCTAAACGCCCTTGGTAGCGAGGCTTGCGCTACAAACCACTGGCCAAACGTTCGTCTAAATCTTGTTTGAAACCATCTAGCCGCTTGCTTCAAACCAAATGTACGACAGTCACGCTGTAGCGGTGAGCGTAGACGCACGTGACGACGTTCTGCGCGTGAACAGACAGAATGCAATCGCGATGTTATTACTCAACTTCTCAAGTTATACAAAGACTTGCCCTGCCTTTGGGAGTTAAATTGTAAAGCTTATAAAACTATTACACAAAAAAGAAATGCGTGGGATGTTTTAGCAAAAAAATTTTTCCTTAGTAAAAATTGTCAAGCCTTTTTCTTCAATAAATTGTGTAAAACCCAACTTTCCAATACAACTATAGCATCTATATTTTATTTATAAATAATAAATAAAAATGAAAAAAATAAAATAATAAAAATAATTTATAAATAATATTTATAAATATTTTATAAAATGACGTCTCCGTGAATGTCGTACCATCAGACTGGCTCCCATTTCAGCCTTTGAACAAAAATTTTGAGTAACCATTTTTTGTTCTTTTGATAGGTAAGGCACCATGACATCATTGTAGTAAATATACGATACGCGAGCGTAAAGACGTCCTATCCGCGCCACGTTCTCTGAAAACTGTTGGTTTCAAACTAGCTTTGAACCATGTAGCCAGCAAAGCGTATTTCTGCTTTTTCTGCTTCAAACCACTGTTTGAAACCGTGTAGCGCGTGTTTTACACTCTCATATGAATTCCCTTACAATATGCAAGTCATTGTTCAGACGAAACTTGATAAAAGAAAATTAAGGTATATGATAAAATTATCGAGTTTAATTTCCCTTCCATTATATCTATGGTAGATTTATCGACCTTGGCTAACTTCTGAAATAAGGATAATATGTTGGTCGTTAAATACTTTATCCTGTTGTTATCAAAGACGTGACTGTGATAAAACATCCAAAGCGTTGTGATAATATCACTAAAGTCCAGAAACCAGCCCGGTGGCTTTTTCTATTGGTGATGAAGGATAATACAACAGATTATAGGGTCCCACAACATACCCGACGGGTTGGGCGAGGTGTCCCACCATTGCCTGCCAAAAAAGAGTGGAAATAGTTAAACCTATTTAAATGCGAAATGGTATTTCTATTTCACTGTGGAGTTTTCTGCCTGCAGCTAGCTGTAAATGAGCCGACTCATCCAGAGTAGTTGCGTACTCTCGCAGATAATCGACGTCAAAGTAGTAGCAATGTGCTACATCACTTCGTTCGCAGAACGAATTTGCTGTGCCTCTATTCCATAAACGACAGTTGCCAATTACAGTGAGATGGGCCGCCTGTCCAATCGCGATGGGAAAGAAAAACTGTGGGTTTGGGTTATGAGGCCGCCATTCCGCCACCGGATTGTGTCCAGACCACAGCCAGTCAAGAAAAAGGGTGAGTTCCCTGCTCGTCTGCCGCCAAAGTCAATAAATAAAAAAATATTTGACAGTATTTCATATCCTATTTTTAAAAAAATCCAAAGTAACATCCGATCCGACATCCGATATTCTAATAAGGTAAACGTGGGTTAAGATTGCAATATATTACCACCACTCACTCTATTATATTGTAAAAGCCACTTATCACCAGGCAATTTCTTCAATACATGAAAGAAAAAATTGTCATCTATAACTACTAGGTAAGCAAGTACTATTAACCAGAGAGTCATACAGTTTTCTTTTGAGGTTAGGGGAAGTAAATGCCTTAGCTGTATCTTTTTACGACAATCGGCAAGTTCTATTTTTCATCAATTAGCACATAACTATATTTTACTTTTTAAGGTGGTTTGTAAAACCATTCTGATAATTTAAACGTTATTTCTAATTACCGAACTTAACACTGCGTCTAACACGAACTTCACCGAAATTTAAATTTTAGGTAATTTCACGATAATGTTTGTTTTTAGTGGCCACCTAATAGTTTCCTATCTTGTTGAATGAACCAATCCACCTGCCAGATACACACTTCCGCGCATAGTATGTAATAAATTTATTAATGTTAATAATAATCATGATATATTATTGTAAACTATAAATATTTAAAATTCCTATGAAGCAAATCGTTGTAAACGTAACTTTTAATTACTTAATAAAATTACTTATTAATTTCGACTGAACACGCGGCTTAAATAGTAAAGTAGCTAATGTTGTTTTCCGTTCCTACATAGTACAGATATTTAACTCTAAACATTTGTTTAGATTACAGGTCTAAATATCCATCCATTGTTCAGCCTAGCAACTTCTACTGTTGGACATAAGTCTCTCTATGTTGGGGGATAATGCCACAATCATCAAGCTAAGAAGGCGGTTAGACGATCGCGGTTGGTGTTATTCTTTTCGTGATACCTCACCCGAATTTTACAACTCCCACGAGTAAGTAAGGGTTGAAGACACATTGTATTGTTACCACGTCGTCATACAAGTGAACCCCATCCCTTTATATCATAGAGTACGTATTGTTAAACAAATATCACACAAGCATCAGATGAATTGCTGATCGTAAGATACCCACCCGGGTTTGAGATCTTGGCAATGTAAGTCTCGACAGTTAAAGGTTTAACCGCGAAATATATATTTTTTTGTGTTAAATACTTGATATGGAGACTGTTAAGTAGGGATGTTAAAAAATAATCGATTTTTATTTAAATCGATTATTATTTTCTTATAATCGATTTTTATAGTAATATTATTTGATTTTTAATAAATCGATTATATAAATTACGCGTTAAAATCGATTTTTATAAACAGCGCTGTCTATGCGACGAATGATTAAATCTCAAAGTAAATTCATTATTATTTACAAGTCAAGAGGTAATATAGTTGTTGGTAAAATAAAAATGTCTTCTAACCGTAAAACACCTAAAAGCAGCTGGTGAAAATGTTTTATAACGAACAAGGATAATATCACAGCAATATGCATGTACTGTTCGAAAATCGAAAGAAATAAAAACTTGTAATACTACAAATTTAAAACATCACATGTCCGACAGGTAACATGAATTACTATATTTTATATTGATTATTGTGCTCCTTATGGCAGCAACTTACTGGTCTTTGTAAAATTAGTTCAAAAAAACTAAAAACGTCTGTCATGCGAGTCATACATTTTATAACCTCATCATTTTCAATAAAAAATGTGTTATGGTAAACTCGTCGTCAATAAATTTTTACAAACTAATATTTTATTTTAAAACTAGTCAAATGTAAAATCATCATCATCATATTTTGACTCCACAGATGGCGTAGTGGTTAAGATACCGACCTTCCGTGCCAGTGGCGTGGGTTCGAATCCCACGTAGGACAATATTTTATGCTACCCACAAACTATTGTTCTGAGTCTGGGTGTAATTTGTCTGCGTTAATTAATTAATAATTGCAAGTTTGTAAAGTCCCCGCAATACAAAGATTATTATTTCCATAGTACAGAGTGGTATCTTTTAATAAAAAAAAATATCACCCACAGCTGAACGTAGGTCTAAATGTAAAATAGTACTAGACATTTATGGCAATTTTCTTTTGTTCTGATTTATATTTAGATTTTGAGACAAGGTTGTTATTTTGTATAAAAGAGAGTATTGGTGTAAAGATGCGAAAGGGAATGCTCCGATGGTTCGGACATGTGGAAAGAATGCCGAACGAACGTCTGGTTAAGAAGATATACAATGCGAAAGTGGAAGTATGTAGGTACCGAGGGAGACCGAGACTAACCTACCTAGACCAGATCGGTCAGGCACTGAAGGAAGGTAGAGTCAAGAGTCTCCGAAACCGGCGAGCGTGTATGAAGAGAATTATGAATGTTGAGGAAGCGAGTGAAGTATGCAGAGATAGAGTTCTCTGGCACTCTGTTCTCTCTGCCTACCCTGCAAGGGATATGGCGTGATGATAAGTATGTATGTATGTATTTTGTTAGGATGCTCATCATTTCATTTATTTTATAATAAAATGTTTAATGGTACTGAAAATTTGTATCATTTATAAATAATCGAAAAATCGATTTTTTCTTAGAAATCGATTATTTATTTTTATAAAAAATCGATTTTTGGCAAATCGATTAATATTGAATAAAGAAAAATCGATTTTTATTTGACCGATTATTTTCCATTAACCTCACCTCCCTAGACTTAAGTCTCCGTGTCTAGTTAGCGTGGTATTGGAGTCACAATACAATATCTTACTTTTCTTGTTCTCCCTTCCCTTCTCGCAGGCAAAGAGCAGGTAAGATTACACGCAAGAAGAAAATCTCGTCTCCAAACCTTCAGACCAACGTGGAACATATTAAATTTTTGCCACATTATAGACCCTCATTTCAAACATTGGATCAGGATTTAAGTGTATAAGAAGCATTCAATCTGGAACTAAAACCATTAGAAGATATTGGCTTTCCTTTCTATTCATCATCATCATCTCAGCTCATATATGTCTCACTGTTGGGCTCGAGCCTCCTCCGCAATGGGAGGTAAAATGACCTACTATACCACGCTGGTCAGGCGTGTTGGTATAGGATTTTGTTTCAAGTTCCCCTTCACTTGCATAGATGTTATATGCTATGTATATCCTTTAGTCGTCTCGTACGATCCAAGGGTAAGATAGGGGGTGGCGAATTGTATTCTAACTGCGTCACCACACGGAAAGTCCGTCCTTTCTATTAACTATATTAAAAAATCAAAAAAAAACCGGAGGTGTCAAGGGACACCCGGATGGAACGAAGTTCTATTTTAATTATATAATTTTTTTCTGCGATTTTTATCGTTATATTTTAGCCAATTTGCAAAATATCTTTATAAATTATAGCCTATGTGTTATTCTGATGTGCAAGCTATATTACTATAAATTTCATCAAAATCCATTCAGTAGTTTTTACGTGAAAGAGCAACAAACATGTTCACATCCATACATTATTACAAACTTTCACGTTTATAATATTAATAATAGGATATACAATTCCACTAGACTACCAAAACTTTTCGGCCCCGAGCTCGAACGCGAGCCGGCCACGCGGCCCGGTCACGGGCGAAAATAATTTCGTTGCGCATTATTTTGATTTTGCTATATCTCTTAAGGTATTGATTTAATTTGCATGGTCTGAAGGAAAAAAAATATCTTCATGAAATGCTCAAGCCAACTAATGTATTTAAAATGATAAGGATTAATACAGTATTTGTGTAAATAGCTTTTCAATTACCGTTTTATAATAGAACATTTTTTAAAGTATTAAAATGGATATAGTATGTTATCCTTAAGAGATAGATATATACCACCGCGGACTTTTTTGTAGGCCTTTTTAAGCTGTATAATACTGTAGTACTTTATTTTGATCTATTTCGTAGGGTTCAGCCAGCGTTTGCAATGTAAGCGCAAAATAATGTGTTTATTTACGACATCACATTAGAAACCTCTAAAATTATCAGTGTTTCTCTAGTACATTATGCATATATTATACATATAAACCTTCCTCTTGAATCACTCTATCTATAAAAAAAATCGTCGCGACACCACACTGTTCAATGCGAAATAGAAATGAAAATATCTGGCTTGCTTTCTATAAGAGAGAGAGAGACAGAGAGAGAAACATGCGACGCCGCACAGCTTACAATAGCTTACTATAGCAAAAAGTGTCGTGACAACTTTTCGTAAGAATTTTTTCCGTCTAGCCCCCTTTCACAACGCGCGATAAGGAACTTCGTTCCAATAATAAATATTATATAATTATATATTAGAAGCAAACTCAAAAATCCAGATGTTTTTCTCAGGTGGCAGCGTTGCTTTTATTATACATCATTTATGATAATAATTACACACACCTATTAAACAAATAGGTATAGTATGTTTATATTTTTTTTAATAATATAGAATAATTCTCTTTTTCTATTGGCAATAATAATGTATAATAAATGTAGGTCAAAATTGATAATCAAAACTGGTGGGTAGATAAAGAGCTCTATTATAACGAAATGTTTTAATTTTTCCGTGACCATACATGCAGGAAAGTATTCGGGAGCATGAATATAATGGGAAACAATATTAAAAGGCGATAAAATCAGTAAAAATAATTTTATTTCATAAATGCTTTAGTGTTATAATTAGGTGCTATTTCTCCTTGCGCCTCGCACTTATCTTTTTTTGAAGACAATATAAAAAGGAAAAAAAAATTATGTTCCCCGCAAACTTTTAACAGACACGAATTATACCACAGTCATTTAGAGAAACTATTTCTATATTGATCAAAAATGTAACCTACGTGAGAAAAGAAGCTGCTATCCTTACCACGGAAGGTAACAAAATTAAACTAGCACGCTGTGTATGCAGTCAATTACAACTTAATTTAAAAGTAAAATAATAATTTACCGACATTTTATTTACGTCTTAATTTAGCTCCGTAAGAAAACTGACATGTAAGGACATTGTGTTTTAATATTGGCATTGATTTTATATTTATAAAAAAAATACTTCCATTTAAGTTTTTTTTTTCTGGGTAGGACACCGGACACTCGCCGCCCGTTCCGTCGAGGGCGACGGAAGAGCAGAGCGTGGCCCCATAATAACCCACCGTATTCCCTGCACATCGCCATTGGGCCGGCCACTGATACCGCTTCCTTGCCATCCGTGATAGTTTCATTTAAGGCTAAAAGTATGTTTATAGTTTTGGCCTTAAACGAAACTAATTTTTGGCGTAATATTCACACATATTTTCTACACAATTTTTAGCTCTACATAATAGGGAGAATGCCCATCTATGAGTCAGTTCAAATTTGTGTGCTTGCTATTGAGAATTTTATGAGAAATTCTCAAAAATCTAGAAATTTCTACCAATACTTTTGGGGCCTACCTAAATTTTAAACTTCACAGTCCGCAGTGACATGCTTACGCTAATGAACCAACAAGGTATATTTGGACGTCTTTCGTGGAACAATCCATTTTTATACAGCCTGCTAGTCTTTATTACATTTGAATCGGATATTTCAGAAACCCCATAAGTCATATTTTTTTGCCAAGCGGGGTTTTTGCATTTTTGTGTTGATCAAAGATAACTTCATATGTCAAAAAAAAAACCATATAAGTCAACGTAATATCAAAGGAGAAATGTCGAGTCGAAAATTACATGTATTAGAGAAACCCCATAAGTCACTGACTAATGGGGTTTCTGCAGCACATATTTGTTTTAGTTTTATAGATTTAATTAATGGCAGCACTGGCTTTTATAAAAAAAAAAACAAATATCAATGTCATTTTTGAAGTTATTTTCCGTTGGTTTAAGATTGAGCGGTTATTGTAATCGGAATTCATTGGATTGCTTTTTACGTGTTTGATGATAAAACGAAAAATGGATGTAAGTAGTGATTCAAGTTGCGAAATACCCGTTAAGAGAAAAAAAGGAGTAATAAATCGGTCAAAATACAAGAATGAAATTATAAAAAAAGCTCGGGTGAAGGGAGAAGCTTATGTAAATTATAAAGGAATGAGCATTCCCGCTTTGAAGCCAGGGGACAATTGCGAGTTAGTATGCTTTGCTTTCTATTCTGTAATCAAATTAATAGCACGTTATTCATAGCTATTAATATGCTCATATAATATTAGTAATTTCAAAGTAATCTTTGCTTTTTTCAGTTGCAAAAAAAAAATGTTCTAAAAAAATAGAAGAAGAAGAAAGACTATTAATATTTAACAAATTTTTGAGTTTTGAGACCAAGAATGAACAAGATGCGTATTTGCAAAGCATGATTTCAGTGATGGAAGTAAAGCAACGGCGACGTCGTAAACCTGAAGAAAATTCTAATAAGCCTTCTCGTGGCTCAAGTTATAAATACCAAATTTCAACATGTTCTGGATGTTATCAAGTGTGTAAGAAAGCTTTTTTGAACATTCATGGCATCAAAGCTGATAGAGTTAGAAGATTATGTTCTTTATTGTCACAGGGGATGACCCCTAAAGATATGAGAGGAAAAAATATCAGTGGTAATGCCAAAGATTCAGCAACTAGAGCTGCTGTTATGGAACATATTCAGAGCTTTCCACAAAAAATTTCACACTATGCTCAAAAAGAAATCCGTTATTTAGATGCAAAACTTTCCATCAAGATAATGCACACCATGTTTCAAGGAAAACATCCTAATTTGAATGTGACTTATTCGTTTTACAAAAAGATTTTCCATGATCAGTTTTCACTGCGGTTTGGAAGGCCACAGGTTGACACATGTTGCACCTGTGAAGAATTAAATGTAAAAATAAAAAGCAAATTTTTAAATGATACAGCAAAGCGTGTAGCAGTAGGAGAGAAAGTGGTGCACATGAGAAGGTCAAAAAAATTTTATGAGAAGATAAAAGAAGTTAAAGAAATAATAAAAAATGATACTTCAGGAAAAACAGGTGGTATTTGCATAGATTACATGCAAAACTTGGATTTGCCACGAATACCTGTGCAGGAGACATTTTATTTGAGGCAGTTGACTGTAAATATATTTTGTATACACAATCTAAAAGATGATACTGCTACTCTTGTCGTTTACCATGAAGGTGAGGGAGGGAAGGGACCGAACGAAGTATGCACGTTTCTGTATGATTATCTTAAAGAAAACATGCAATCTGTGGATAATTTGCATATATTTTCTGATGGATGCGGTGGACAAAACCGAAACCATACAATGGTTCGAATGTTGTCTAGTTTAGTCTCAATAAAAATGTTCAAAGATATAAAACAATATTTTCCAATACGAGGACATTCTTTTCTTCCCTGTGACAGAGACTTTGCTGTTCTAAAACGGAAACTAAGACAGTGTGATAGAATTTACACAGTTAAGGAAGTTGCTGGGATTTTACTGCATGCTTCAGCCTCTAATAAGTTTGTAGTAATATTACCTTCAATTAAAAACATAATTAACTTCAAAGAATGGTGGCCAAAACATTACAAGAAGAACATGTTATCGGTAGATTCAATGGGTAAGAAAGTTGCCAAAGACAAAAAGATTTCATTCAAAATAAGTCAATATACATTTTTCCACTATAATGGAGAACAAGATGGAGTAGTGACTGCAAGTGAATATATTGGTGGTTTTGTATCACATTCTTTTATGCTAAGGAATGCATCTAGAGCTGTATTATCACTATCCACAAAGTCAGCCTATGTCGGGAAAAGACCCATAAACCTTAAAAAAATGCAAGATCTAAAAAATCTTGAAACTTACCTTCCTCAAGAAAGAAAAATCAAAGTATTTTATGATAAAATATTTAAATGGCCAGTTACAGATCGTGAAAACAATGATGATTAAATCTATTGTTAAATTTGGTTTTCAAATTGCTAATTATTAATAAAGAAATTGATTATAAAAGAAAAAAAGAAATTTTATTTTCTTGTATTTCAGAAACCCCATAAGTCAAATAACTTTTAAGTGATTTTTTATGCACTAAAAAACAAAAATACTTTATTTTGTAAGATATAAACATTGCATTACTATCTAAACCTTCCTATAATAAATAAAACAAAGTTAGTTCAGAACAAAGTTATGTATCAAAACAGTTTTTTGCTTCTCCTGAAAAATTATCTTTGCTTGACTTATGGGGTTTCTAAAATATCCGATTCATTTTTAGTTTAGTCCTCCATGATAAACAGATGACATAAGAGTCTTACTATATATAAATTGCTGCTTAAAGAAAGTACTATATGAATTATATTATTTATATTTGACATTCTTTAAGCAGACCAATCGATATTCGTCAACAAAAATCATTAAGTAATCCTTACTAATATTATAAATGCGAAAGTAACTCTGTCTGTCTGTCTGGCGCTCTTTCACCCCAAAACTACTGAACCGATCTAAATAAAATTTGGTACACAGATAGTCTAGAATCTGAAAAAGGACATAGGCTATTTATTAATGCAAAAAAAAGGTTGTAAAGGGGGATAAAACGTTGTAAGAAATTATCGTCATTTTTAAAGCCAGAAGCTTGAAACTTATTTTTAGGCTATTGATTAATATAAATAAATATGACATTAAAATTTCGTAAAAATATTACCCTTAAGGGGTAAAATAAAAATAGGGGATGAAAAACTTTAGGACCTTTTACGCGAGCGAAGCCGCGGGCAGAAGCTAGTACTTAATAAAAAATCAATGTAAGTTCGAAAAATCGTTTTGCATTTTGAACTTTAGCTTAGTTGATCAAAGAAATATCTCCCTGAAGTTTATAAAATTAAAATAATGGTTTCGTATAAAGACAAGAAGCATGTTTGAACATATATTATTGTACATTACGTTATGCTATACAATTTATTACGTATGATGCTCATATTGGTAAAGATTTGATAGCCATTGTATTAAAACAATGATCTTCAAATAGTTAGTAATAATAGAGGCAATACAATTATCTGTGCCACACAAATGGTTTTGTTCTTCATCTTTGAGGTGTCTCAAATACAAAATAAGGTATAACTTAAAAAAAACAACTGGAAATACACACAAGTTTATGAAGTCGAAAATCTACCAAAAAATCAATGGCTATACTTGAAATAGAAGATATATTTGAGGAGTTTCCAAGTGTATCTTCCAAATCTAAGTTCGGACGGCAATAAAATTATGGCTCACGCTCCCTTACCACCACAAAATAATCATCCATATTTAAACAAGAAAGTTATGCCTGAATATGTACAAAAATGTAATTATAAAAACAATCGATATAAGAAATTTCTCTTTATTTAAAACTCCATAAAGATGTTCAATTTTTACTCACCTATAGCGGTTTTCGTGCGCACATTTCTGGAATAGCACATAGGATGGAGGATTGCCCAATAACGGTCCACGGAGACAGCCACCAAACAAAATATACTTATCGTACACAACATTACTAGTAATGAACATGTGAATAAACACGCATAAAGGTTTCTCGGTAGTCCCACTGAAGCTAGAATCGCAAATGGTATTCCGAGCAGTCCTACCAAAAGGTCAGCTACAGCTAATGACACGATATAATAGTTCGTACGACGACGAAGTCTGCGTTCACATCGAAATACATATATCACCATAGCATTCCCCACTATCGCAACCAACGCCACTAAAATCTCAAAAGTAGTATATGTTGCATGAAGTTCTCTAGTAGGAGTACGATGAGGTGCTGAGGCCGGTGTCGAAGCCTCAACCATTAAATCTTCGGTACTCATATCCATATTCTCAACAGCGGTATCGAAATCTAATCATGTTTTAACAAACGCCCCATCAAGATTAATTTCACAATTTTAAAATTATCTAGAAATTTTACACTTTCATTTAATGTATAAAAAAGCAGCTTAATTATGGCCACTTTGTGTAATTTTAAATAAAATAAGATCATTGTTATTTGCTTTGGCTAACACAATATCTTGATGCCGAGGTGTTGACTTGGTCAAAAACTATTTAACAGTTATTCGCATTCGTATCACGAGCGTTCGCGGACAAGGCGCGCGTGTCCCGCCCGCGAGGCGTGCTTCCCATCACTGCGGGCGCGAATTGGCGCGAAACCACAGCGTCGACGTCCTGCGTCCCGATGCCCTACGCCGTCGCGATTAACACTTGTTGCGATTCTTCATCGCAACCACTTAATGATTCGAAAATTTGTTTTGACAGACTACGGTCTCGTCACAACCCGCCAAAACTATCCGAAGCGAAAGAAGAACGACGAACCTCAAAACTTACCATATTATACCCCTATCTGCCCATTGAGCATGCCACCAGAAACTATTTATTGACTTTGGTAAACTACAAGGCCAACATGCCAAATGAAAAAAAACGCGATTCTTCGAGACATATCTATTTTCTCGCTTTCAGAAAAACACGTGTGAAATTTATTTATTTTATTTACGGTATTACACTATAAGGTAAAGGATATCAATCTAAAAACAAATTGAACCTCTAAAAGCACCATCCCAACTGGCCATGGACATGTGAGAAGCGGGGTACTCGCGCCGGATTCTACATATCTATCACACATTCGTTTTTAGTAAATTGATTGCAGAAAGATTGCGGGCTATACAGCTGTTTAGATAATTTACAGGATTAAACCTTTAACACAATACGCAAAAAGATGGATGTTATAAGATTGACGAGCCTGTGTCTGTGTATCTGTGTGTCTGTTGGTGGCACCGTAGCTGCTAAACGCATGTACTAATTGTAATGCAGTTTTTATTGTTTGAAAGTTGACGTGATCGAGGTGGTTGTTGTCTACAATTTATGAATATCTTTTCAAGCGTTTTAAGGCCATCGTTCATTTTTTTTTAGCTGCCGTAAGTATCTTAGATGCATAATAGGTATTTTTACTTTACTTTTAAACATATATGTCTTAACATTTACACCCATTTATGATGGTAAGGAGACTTTTTGAGATTGATCGTACTGATCACGATTCTCGGTATTTTCAGCAAGCTTAGTATGTAATATTAAAAATCCAGTTAAATCATGAGAAAGAATTAAGAAGAGTTTTAGCAGGGTTTATCTACGAAAACAAATAGTAATATGTATTATAAAATACGAAAATGTTTACTTTAGAGGAACTACTAACTAGTGTAATTCGAAATTAAATTTGTAGTACAATATCAGTTACATACTTTTCCTTCTCAAAAATAATAATTTCTATGACATTATTTCAAAAATATGTACGAAAAATTAAAATATTGCACACAATCATAAGTAATGATACAACTATTCTTAATTTAGTTACTGATATGCGTTCTATCGACTTTGTAATTTCACGCAAAATAATATTAACATTAAAACTATACACATTAACTTACTGACATATATTTTTTTATGTAATGACCATTACAGTCTCAAATCTGGGTTAACGAAACATTGTGTTCTTTATGCCTAATTACAATTGGCACTAGAACAAGTACTTACTGGATCTTCACCTCTTCATCTACCTCAGTCTTCTATTTAACAATTTTGGAATTGCTCTACAATGTATATTTAAAAAAATATATTGTATCCATGCCTTTATGACCACATTATGTACTATATTAATTAGTAGAACTGAGCTAACAGTAGAGTTCACCCTCCAATGATGATGTATTACTAAATAATTAAATCGTCTAATATTCAATCACTATCCAAATTCATCTATAGATTTGTAACAGAAAGTCTGTTACAAATCTATAGATGAATTTCATACAAATTAGGTTGGAAACATACCCATACTATGTCACCAGTTCCACAGAGGGAAAGGTCTTCAAAAACATCACGATTAATTGAAGGGGTGGAGAGTTGAGTATTCCTTACATAGTTGAGCTAAATTCATTCATAAACAAACTGAGGCTTGTTTTCACTTTGCTGTTTTACAAAAACGTATTTAAAACAATATTAATGGCTTGCTACATGAAGACTAGACAGGGCGGGGGATTCCGACGTATGTTACGGGTAGTCACTGTGGATGGAGTGGGTAAAATTTGTCCAGATTGTCTCACATACTATGAGTACATTCCCTTATTATTATTGATAGAAATTCATTGTGTAACGCAAATATAGAGATATTCCAGTTTTATAGAACAAATACATAATAATAATCATTATGCCTAAATGGAGGAAAAGAAGAGAGACCCTTTTGGTCCATCCCTCCATTTGAGAATATGTAATGGTGGATTTCCACTATGTGTCACCTAATTCAACCAATTAAAGAGAACATTATGGGAATTTGGCTATACTTATTACATTTTCTAAATGAATGAGTAAACTTTAAAGTACATCATAGAAAGACAAAGAATAATAATATATATATATATATATATATATATATATATATATATATATATATATATATATAATAATATATAATATTTACATTATATAATACATTCCAGTATCATACATAGTATTTATATTTTATGAAGCAAAACTGTCAAACAAACAAATCTGTAATAATAATCTTATTACAAATGTGTAATACTCACTTAACAAACGAAATCATTAAGCAAAAATAGTTTAATTGAAATTCATAAAATATAATGACTTAATTATTTGACATAGTAATTAGGTATTTGATAAACTTTATTTAGAAACCCACTTTATGAAAAGAAAAATATAAAGTCCACAGATTATCCCCGGTGGACTGTTCTTGTGGGACCATGAATTCTAAATCCATGATACAATCCACAGTAAAAAATCAATTTTTATGGATTTTAATGTGTTTGTAATTGATTTTTACTTTTCTGACTTTCAAACACTTCAGCATCTATGGTCACGGGAGGGCTGACAGAGATAACCACAAATACTCGAAAAGTATTGAATGTTAGTGTTGTAAAATAAGAATAATTTGTAATACTCACACAAACATTAAAAATCATTATCCAAATTAATAATTTTAAAATGGAATTATGATATCCAATAATTAAAGTCACAGATAATGACTAAAATTTTAAATGTATTTTTTTCATATTCTCACTGATTGTGTAATCTTTGTACAAGATGTATTGGAATCCCAATATTTAATAGTGATTTACTGTCCACTTGATCTAAATTAGGATGGAAATTCAACAATGCCTCCCAACATATTTCACTCAATTTCGGTATACATAACCAAACTTTGTACAGAATATTATTTCTACATGTCTCGTCCTCTCTAGGTTCAATACCACCAAACACATACATACAGCCATATGAAGTCACCGCAGACGAATGGAAATATAGTGGGTGTGGTAACTCGGTCTTACGCATCAAAGTCCATTGTAAATCTGAGATGTTTAATCTCCATATATCTTCAAACACTGATTGTCCATCAGAGCCTCCAGCAACAAACACTTGAACACCTTCCGGTGTGTCAATTTGGACAGCACTGTGGCACTTTCTAGGCAATGGAGTGATTGTATCTTTTGCACTATCATCAGCTTTAGGGATTAGTACACTCCATGTTTTTGTCTCAAAGTCAAACACTGGTATTTCCATAAGCTCAAATGCCCATTCTCCAGTTCCTCCACCAATTATATACAGTTTATTATTAACTCGAGCTATTTCATGTCTATATCTGCCAAATGGCTCTCCTTCTTGTCCAGTGCCTACATAAACTGGTTCCCAGACCATTGTTTGTAGATCTAACCTGTAAAGAATACTGGCTATTAGTTTATTACACATATTTAATCAAGTTATAATACTATAACATTAATTCATATTATTGATAAAATATTAATTAATATACTCTACGCATAAAACATACCTATAAATATCACAGTTATAAGCATAGCCGTTTGTGCCACCCACAGTATAAAAACTTCCATCATGACAAAGTATTGCTTGACCATATTGTCCGGGGGGTCTAGTTCCTGTCACTTCTAAAACCTGTAATTTCGCATCTCCATTGCAAGATCGCCACACAATGACATCATTACTACATTTGTTACCAAACGGTGCACCTGTGCCTCCAAAAATCTAAAAAGAAACAACAATATGCTCATTAACTTCATGTTTTTTTTTCATAATAGCATCCAAAGTACAAAACATTACAAACCATTAAGTACCGTCCATTCATACACATAGCATTAGAAGCTAATTCCTCTGGCATATTTTCTATAACTCTGTGTTGCTTCCATTTTCGACTAGCTATCGAAAAACTCCACAGTTCTTTGAAAAGAGGTCGTGCCGGCGTCCATGTAGGATTATCTCCACGAATACTAGTTAAAGGTAGAGAAGGGTTGTAGCCACCGAAACAATATATGTTTGTATCATCACAAACAATCCTGTGTCCACTTCGCGGTCTTGGATTTTCAAAACCTCGACATTTGACTTCGGTAACCTTAAACGGCCTAAAAATGTAATCTGGTCTTGGTGAAGTCATCGTCCATGAAACAAATGTGTTGTTTAATGGAGAAATAATAAATGAAGTTATATTTAAATAGATCGCATCTATACAATTAAACTTTGCACATTACAAACAATAATTTCCAACATGCTCAGCTGGAATCCAAATTTGACAAATGTCACAGTCAGGCAACGTGATATGACAGATAGAAGATTTTGTTTCTACTTCGGTTTGTAAGTTCATTAGGGCAATAGAAACCAATACAGCCAAAAAGATTTGAAATTTTTCTAAAGAATAAAATAGCATTTTTTTTTCCTATTTACGTAACCTGTTCCAAATCACTATCCGTTATCAAAACATCAATCATCTATTAATAATAGAGTTAGCTACCCCAAAATGAAGAATTCTATCAAAATATGGAAGCACACACGTACCTATGTATGTATCACTGGATAGCTCTTTATTACATCTTAACAATTTCTCTGTTTACATTAATTATAATACTAACAAAATTACTTAATGTTATGTTTTTGTAATGGTTGTGTCTGTAATGGTATTTTTAAATTTGTGTTTTCGTCACACCCTGCTCAAACGTAACGCCAAAGGATGGCTTGGAGCACTATACTATCTCCACCAATTATTGACTTTGATGAACCACCCGGTAGGTTATCTTTTTGTTTACCTACCCCCATCAACATCACAGCAATAAAGCAAAGGGTTGTTGCCCTGATCTCCTCGGTCTCCCTGCTTACCAATGGGAGTATCTCGCTTCCGACTATCTGCAGTATCGGCTATAGTGGCACCAAAATGTGTCTTCCTACGTGCCGAAGATCTTATAATATATAATTTTACTAAACTTTTTAAATTAATTAAACTATAATCAGGAAAATTTGACTTACACCATCTCAAAGCGAACGAAACGGAGTTTTTTTTTATACTAACACGAGAGATATGAATAGATATATTATTGGTTAGATTTAATCCAAACTTTCGAAGGAAGAATTAAAACGTAATTTGCTACACGGCCTCTACTGATCGTAATTAGAATTGTACTTGAAATTTTATATACTTTTACGACAAAATATCAGCTAATGTATAAAATCTATATTAATTTAGTTATTCCTATAGTTGTATTTGCTGTTTCTATAAAGTACTAGTTAAATTATAGATAAAACCAACAAAGTGATGATAGTTAAGTTTCTAGTGTTCGCACACGTTAGTCCACAAAGGATCCGCAGGTTACAAACATTACAAAACTAGTCCATGCGACGAGCCACAGGAGCACCGTATTTCATTCGAAATGTCGACCTACACATCGACCTCGAATTGCAGACCATCAGGCTATACATGAAGCGGTGCTCCCAGAGGTTCATTAACTCTTTTTTTTTTGTTCACTCTATGGAAATGCATTTACGCATTAGCCCTCACCGGTGACAGACGAGGGGGTGTGTGGGACTCGCCAGCCAGCTAATTCGACCGAAATACCCACTAAAACCACAGCGGTCCCTTCCGCGCTTTTACGGGGTGCCGGAGAGAACGTCTATTGACATTCCGTCCCCGACACCCCGACGCTATGCCATCTGGCCACGTCCAGTCTACAGTCAAGGCGGCGGGAGACGTGCGTAACGGCACCTCCCCCTTCCTGGCCGCCGCCTACGGAGCGAGTCTGCAGAAGCAAATGAATCGCGTACCCGCTCTGCGGCCTCCTTCGAAGAGATGACCTATTCGCAGAAGGAGGCCATCGACGACCAGCACCTGTCGCTGTCAAGCATCTTAGAAATGATGGTCAATAACGTCAGGTCTATTCCTGTGACCGCCGACAGAGCGCGGCGCTGAGGTCCCCAGGCGGGGTCCTCTAGGGTATGACGCGCATCATCAGTTAGAGCGCCACACTCATGGCATCCAGGGGCCTCTTCCCGTCCGATCCTGTCTGTGCAGGTAGGGATGTTAAAAAATAATCGATTTTTATTTTAATCGATTATTTTTTTCTAATAATCGATTTTTTATAATCGATTTTTATGGTTATATTAATCGATTTTTAAAAAATCGGTTATATAAATTATGCGTTTTAATCGATTTTTATGAAAAGCGCCATCTATAGAACGGATGAATAAAAGTCGACGTAAATCCATTATTATTTACAAGTTAAGAGTGCCATAATATATGTAGTTATTGGTAAACAATACAAATGTCTTCCAATAGTAAAACATCTAAACGCGGTTGGCGAAAATATTTTACGATTAAGAAACATATATACAGCAATATGCAAGTACTGTTCCAAAGAGCTAAAAACTTGCAATAACACACAAATACAACTTTAAGACAGCATACATACATACCATCACGCCATGTCCCTTGCAGGGTAGGCAGAGAGAACAGAGTGCCAGAAACTCTATCCTTGCATACTTCACTCGCTTCCTCAACATTCATAATTCTCTTCATACACGCTCGCCGGTTTCGGAGACTCTTGACTCCACCTTCCTTCAGTACATGACCGATCTGGTCTAGGTAGGTTAGTCTCAGTCTCCCCCAGTACCTACATCCTTCCACTTTTGCATTGTATATCTTCTTAACCAGACGTTCGTTCGGCATTCTTTCCACATGCCCAAACCATCGGAGCATTCCCTTTCGCATCTTTACACCAATGCTCTCTTTCATACCTACTCGCTCTCCTTACGTCGTCGTTACGAATGCGATCGATTAATTTTACTTTCATACCTTTTTTCTGTATACCCAACTCTCGCTTCCATTTAGTAATGTTGGGACAAGCAAGTTATGTATTACTACACGTGCCTTCTGGCTGAGGTGGTGGCTACCGAGAAGTTGTCCCAACGCTCCGTTCGCTCTATTTCCCGCATTTACCCTTCGCTCTATATCAGTGGTGTACCTTCTATCTCGGCTAAATTCACATCCAAGATATACAAATTCATCCACTTGTTCTAGTACATACCATACCTATTGTTACTATTGTTACTCTTACATCTGTTCTGGCTTCATCTCTTTCAAAGACTATTATTTTGGTTTTACTCACATTCATCTGTAGACCCCTTTTCTTACAATCTTCTGTCATTATGTCGACTAGGCTCTGCAGGTCAGTCGCTGACTACGCCAGCAGGACTGCATCATCTGCATAGAGTAGTACACTGACCAATGAGTCGCCCATCTGGACTCCCACATTCATATCGTTCAACCTTTGGAGACATTTATCCAGATATATGATAAACAGCCTGGCTGACAGAACGCACCCCTGCTTAACGCCGATATTGACATCAAAACAAGGCGACATTCCATCATCCAGCCGCACACAAGCTCTATAGCCCATGTAACTGGACTGCACAGCCTGCAGAAGTTTACCGTTAATACCATACTCTGGTAAAGTGTCCCAAAGTTCCTTTCGTGTAAACGTGTCAAATGTTCTCTCCAGATCCACAAAACTACAGAAAACCCTCTGACCTAGAGCCAGATGCTTCTCCACAATGTTGCGCAGAAAGAACACTTGATCCATGCATCCCCTTCCACTCCTAAAACCTCCTTGTGTCTTACACAGTAAACCATCGGACTCCATCCTCATTCTCCTTTCAATAATTTTAGCATACACTTTTGCTGCCAAACTGGTCAAGTTTATGGCTCTGTAATTTCAGCAGTTATAACGTGAACCCTTGTTTTTAAACAAAGGCACGATGACTGCTCTTCCAGTCCCTGGGAACCATTCCCGAGCTCCGACATAAATTGAGGAACAACAGGAACGCCTCCCAGACACAGGAGCCGCCAAGCTTGATCATCTCGGCAGACACCATATCAATGCCCGCTGCCTTACCAGTTGATCTACTAGACCACATGCAACACCGGCGCCAACCCGAGTATCCGCATACATATCGCCAAAATATTCACTCCATCGGCTTCACACGTCTTGTATTTGTGTAAGAATGTCTCCACCTTTACGACCTTATTTTATTCATTCTGAAGGCTGACCAACCAGCACCTCGAGACCTCTTCACCTCTCTCCAAAAGAGTTTGGTGTTACCCTCGAAGTTTTTAGCCAGCCTATCTTCTGCACTCATATTTGTTCTATCACGTTTCTCTTTCACTAAGGCCTTGGTGTCATTCTTACATTGCCGATATATTTCTTTCTTCTGTTCAGTCATATTGTCATTCAAATTCAAAGAAGAGACATAGTCCAGCCACGCTTTCTTCTTTTGCTCTACGGAAGTCGGCACTTCCGCATCCTACCAAGCATAACCATTTGTTTTTCTATACTCCTTTGAGCTTCCACATACTTCTTTCGCTGTATCTACCATAATCTCTTTCAATATTCTCCAGCATTCTTCAATGTCCGATTGCGGCTGGCTTGCCATCGTCAGCATCTGCATACTTTTCTCTAACACACTCTTGCAAACTTTCAATCTTTATTCTTTCAAGCCCTCCGAAGTGGACACGCTCTCGCCAGTGCCGCCACTTTCTGAACAGCCCACTAAATCTCGCAATAACGAGATAGTGGTCCGTATCGATTGTGGGGCCCCTGTAGGCTCTTGCGGCCAATATTTTGCTTCGGAGGCGACTGTCTACCAAAATTAAATCTATTATACTTTTCTGTTCTTCTCCATGTATACATATGAATGTGCTTATGTTGGAAAAATGGGTTTGACACAATAAGGTTTCTCTTCGTGCATATCCGCAATGAGCCTACCTGTGTAGTTCACTCTCTTACTACCAAATGGACCAAGGACGTCCTCATAGTCGGGACGCTTGGTCCCCACCCATCCTTTCAAATCTCCGCATACAATCACGCGTTCACTGGTTTCTGCCATATCCAGAACTTCCCTAACATTATCCCAAAACTTCTCCAGGTCTGATGCCACCGAGGATCCTACGGGAGCATATGATACAATCGTGCAAGGTGACACCTAGTTTTATACGGACCCAAAGAAATCTGGGATCATAAATTCCGTAATCCTTCACACCTGAGGCCAAGCTAGAGGACAACAGCACTCCTACCCCCATGCTGGCTCGATCGCTCTGTGGTACACCAGACCACAGGGCCATCCCGCCACCAGGAAGATCCCAGGCGTTGCTGCCCCTTCGCTTGGTCTCTGTTACACAGAGCACGTCTAGCTGTTTGTCCGCCATGACGGTTATCAGCTCGTGCAACTTACCTTCCACACAACCTCTTACATTCCACGTACCCACCCGGCACTCTGCTCTCCTGACTGGGCAAGGTTTGATGGGTGGTGGCCCTCATCACCGCATCTGCAGATTTTCGTACCGACGGGGGCGGGTCGGTACGCGTCGCCTCCTGGGTACACCCTTACCCACACTGCGGTACGCATATGAGTCGGATTGAAGTCTGACTAGACTGGCAGGGGACGCAACGTGCACGCTCCGAACTATGCCCCCCTACACGCTCCGTACTATGCCTCCCAAAAAAAATCATCAAGTCAGGCTATTGCCGTCCACTGCTAGACGTAGGCCTAAATGTAAAATAGTACTAGACATTTATGGCATTTTTTTGTTGTGATTTATATTTTAGTTTTAGAGACAATAAGGTTGTTATTTTGTTAGGATGCTCATCATTTCATTTTTATGATAATAAAAAAAAATGTGTCACATTTGGTTTCCTTATTCCTTAGGGGCCGTCCATTAATCACGTGAGACTTGAAAGGTGGGGGAGGGTTTTGACAATAATCACGAAGGCCTAAACCTTCATAGTCTTAAACCTCACTACGTATCACCAAGGTTGGGCTTAAAAATGCTAAAAAAAAGATCACGTGATTAATAGACGTCCTCTTACCTTGAAAATTTAAAGGAATATTCGCTTTGATGAATTTTTAGATTTGAATTGGTTGATTTTTATTCATATAATTTTATTTGATTTTAATCTGATAAATTGTTAATATGAATCTCTTAGGTTTATTATTGGAATATGAAAAGTATATACATTTTTAAATAATAGAAAAAAATCGATTTTTTCTTAAAAATCGATTATTTATTTTGATTATAATCGATTTTTTGCAAATCGATTAATATTAAATAAAAAAAACTAGATTTTTATTTAATAGATTTTTTTCCAGGAACCTTACATCCCTATGTGCAGGTACTTCCGGTAAGTACCTGACTTAGGTTCATTGACTTTGCCATGACACACCCCAACCCCTTAGTGATTGAGGCGGCTAACTACGTCCCATCAAAAATATCCACGATCTGACGTCCTCGACATTTACTGACGCGACGATTCCATCACGATCGCTCAAGAGCATACGCGGCCATAACACGTAAATATCCGCGCTTTGGCCTCCGCCGACGGGGTCGGAAGACACGGCGCGAAAAAGTCATTAATTCAAACGTGAGCAACGCCCACTCTGTTATCAACGACGCCCCAAGCCGAGGTCCGTTCTCCAGAGAGCCCTTGGGCGATGTCGTTTAAAGCCTTTTCTCCGGGTTGAGAGCTCTCAGCGCTCACCCATAGTCCGAGCTGTGACAGCCATCTATGGCTAACAGCTAAAAGACAGACAACAAATAAATAAAAATATATAATTACGTTTATTTGCCTATAAATGCTTTTTCAGGAATCATTTTAGGCAACTCTGCGGGTAGTCAGATTGGAAGACAAGCAGATTCTCATCTGTTTGTCATGTGACATTGTCAATAAGAAAATTGTCGAGAACATGACAACACACTAAAACACCATTTATTTTCATATTCACTCACTTAACACTTTCACAGTATTATATTATTCAAAACTATCAAAATTATAACATAACTCAGTAAAACCCTGAAGTGTGGATTATAGTAGAAAAAGACGATTTTTCACGTACTTACTAGCAAAAGCTCTTATAGAAATATGTCTTTAATCTTGTTGAATTACACATTAAATTATTTTTAGTTAATAGTATTTGTCTCCAGAGGTAAGCAGAAGTGTCTAGAGCAGAGGTGTCTAACTCAATTTTATTTTAGTCCGTGGGCGGCAGTGACATTTATCATCAGGTGCGCTGCTTGCTCGTTTGCCACCATAAGCAATAAAAAAAAATACATAATAAAATTGTAAAGATGACGCGTATTTAAAATTACTTCATCGGTTTTGTAGCTATCCGTCAGAGATCAAGCTATATTTTAATGACTATACAAGAGAAGGAACAACTGAATATCCAATAGCAACCAGTTAATTATCAGTGTGGTACAGTTGGTCCAGTAATCAAGTTGTAAAAAAGGCTAGTGCCTAATTACAAAATAACGCTATTATCACCATACGTTCCACTAAACAATTCTTTCAAGAAAGAAGGGCAGGAAGTTTGCCAACTATACAAAAGAAGCCAATTGGTTAGCATTGAGTTTCGCTTTAGGTTTCTCGCATTAGAGCTTATATCTACTGAGTAGTCTGATACGCTCTGGGAAATTACATATTTCATATTTTACATTGTCACCAAAAACTAGAATAAGATATGGGTCCTATGTAATGTATATGGGCCAATGCGCACATTGGCCCATATACATACGACCCATAAATTTGCTTTATAAGAAAAGAATAAGAAAATAAAGGATATAAAAATTAATATTACAATTTCAAAATTTTATTTCACAATTGTTAGAAGATAAAATGACAAGCAGGGGTTTTAAATCTGAAAACCTACTACACATAAAGAAATTACTATTATGCTAGGGCCGCACCTGCGTGTATCGTCCCGAAGTAATGTGTGGCGAAGCTTCGTACGTTTTGTACACTAGAAAGTTATCGCGATAATACTGTGGTCATATTAGCGACTTCGGTATTTTACACGAAGTATCGTGCAATAATTAAAGATCGCCGAAATCATTTCGATGCGTTTAACTATGGATGACGAGTTGTTTTACTTTTACAGCTATAATATGCTAATAATTACAGGATTTTTTAAAATGTTCAATGGTTCAGCTTCATAATAGTGTAAAAATTGTGTTGCAATTTTTACACCATTTCATCGCTCCATTCCATATTTATTGATTAACTGGAGACCCTCGAACGCGTCTAAACACACCGAAAATTTCCGCCGTAATGAAAAACGCTAGTCTGACCACAGAGTGCGATATATTAGCGCGCTATAACCCTTTGACTTATCGCCACCCAAGCGATAACGCACACGAAGCCCGAATGTTCGCGACGATAGCCAATAATGACCGGTCACATCTGCGTGTATCGTCTCATTGCACGAAACTTCGTGACGATACACGCAGGTGCGACCCTAGCATTATAATTAAGTAATTGATACACGTGTACTTGCTACTTTCGTCTGAATTTTCATAATAGAATTGTTTAAACGTGTACAGACAGCCACAAATACATTAATTACATATAATGTTACATAATAATAGTAGAGTACACACATAATAACAAGTCATAAATAGGTTTTCTATACCATTTGCCAAAATATTCAATAAACTTAAAACTTATTAAATCCAATAAAATCTGCAACAAAAATTGAAAAGAATCTATCGATGGTTAGGCTGCACGTTGCATACCAGTGGTAAATAAAAGCTTTTGTTTAGATTTTTTATTTTTCTTGCCAGGTGGCGAAGAGGCGGCATGAAGTGCTGCTTCGATAGCGTCACTGAGGACTAGGGTACGTGGAGCTGACACTTCGTCATCGACAGCTACTGTTGGGGGTGGTTCAACAGCCTTACTACGAATACGCCATGTGCCGCTAGTACTCGCCATCTATAACAAATTGTAAATAAAAGACCAAGTCTAAATACTTATGCTTATTAAGGATCTTTATTGTCAATTTACTTGGTAAGATCATCATTATTAACACGTTAATCGCCACGATAATATCAGAAAAAATTTCACATGGGCCATGGTAACTTTATTAGATAATTTAGTTAAAAATGTATCAAGGAAACTTAATGTATCACAGAAAAAAAATATTTTTGCTAAAATTCACGGAAAAACACTATTTTTTATGTCACACATATATGACTGACATGGCCCTATATTAAAACTTTTTTTCTCGACAAGCCGTTTGTAGTAAGCCAAGAAATTTTCAGGTTTTGTTCCTGATGGCCAAGCTTTCGATACATAATGCAAATGTATCGTTTGCGTCGGACATCTGTGATTGACGTGGCCTTCTACCAAATCGCGTACGTCAGACATATATGTCTGACATGGCTCATGTAGAACTTCTTAGCGTCAGACACATATGACTGACATGGCGATTAACGTGTTAATAAAACCCTTCTAAATTAAAACTAAGTTTTTACATAATATGCTTGTACCTACCTACATATAGAAAATATCACATTCCACTGAATTCCATACAACTATCTCGACTGGTTTCTCATTTACGTGGTCACAATTATCGCAAATCGATCCTTGAAAAAAGACTATCTACTAATTTCGACTTCGCAGGGCGAGGGACAATCCCTGCCGCACATCACCTATGTAACGTCGCAGTGTTTGATGGAACCAAAAAAAAAACCTTCTCCTGTTTATAGCTTTAATCGATCAAGGTATGCATTTAAAATACACAGTAAAACACCCACGTGTCAAATTCAAATACTTTTTTTTATAAAAATTATTGAACTTGACTTTTAACTTTAAAAAAATAAAATTAATTCTAAAAATGTAACTATCCAAGTTGATAGATTTAAATAAATATAGTCTGATAAAACATCCTTGGACGCGTGTCTTTCAATTTTCCTTTTTGGAAAATCACTTCTGGATATTTAGTTATTAATTCTTTTCAAATTTTCGTAATTATTTTTTTCTCCTTAAATACTCAAAAGTGGGACTTGTGACTAGTACAGAAAGATAGCTCTTAGAAAGACCTATCAATAATAAAAAAAACCATGTGCCTCTTCCGCTGCCTTTGGGAGAAATTGACCATTCTGTTCTAAGGTCAGATTGCACGGTATAGGGTTGGCGCAAAAGGTTAATCAATTCTTATTAGCATTTGAAATAAAACTATTTTTTGGATTCAATCTATATTAATTTGCCTAAGTTTCGAACACTTTACAGCGTTCATGGTCCTGGGAGGAGTAAGGTGTCTCACGCCCAATGAGTCATCGTTATTACAGAGATTTATATCTACCCGCTACAGTATCAGTTATTAAATTTTGACACACATTTTTAATACAGATTCATTGCTAGTTCAAAAAGAAAATGATTATATATATAAAATTATATATTGTTTGTGGGCAGTTATAATAACTGACCATAAACCATATAAAATTTTTAAACATTTATGATAGATAATTATTATAATATAGCTATTTACTATTTGAAATAAAACTACTTTTACGGATTCTATCGCGTTTGTATTTGATCAAATACAAACGCAATAGAATCCGTAAAAGTAGTTTTATTTCAAATGTGTAACACTCGTAACGACGACGTAAGAAAGCGAGTAGGTATGAAAGAGAGTATTGGTGTAAAGATGCGAAAGGGAATGCTCCGATGGTTCGGACATGTGGAAAGAATGCCGAACGAACGTCTGGTTAAGAAGATATACAATGCGAAAGTGGAAGGATGTAGGTACCGGGGGAGACCGAGACTAACCTACCAAGACCAGATCGGTAATGTACTGAAGGAAGGTGGAGTCAAGAGTCTCCGAAACCGGCGAGCGTGTTTGAAGAGAATTATGAATATCTATACATATAATAAAAATGTAACGGGTCGCTGTCTGTACATGGAAGATATATGAAAAAAAATATTACTGGGACCTTTATCAACACTAATAGAACCCAAAACAATAATTTTTAAAATTTTTGTCTGTTTATCTGTTTGTCTGTGTGTTTGTGCACGCTAATCTCAGAAACGGCTTATCCGATTTAGACGCGGTTTTCACTAATATATTGTGGTACGCTTCACTTAACATTTAGGCTATATTTTATGTCAATTGGTTTATAAAAAAAAAGTTATGTCAATTTAAAAAATGTTCGGAGAAAAAAATCTTTATCGATTTTTTTCAAATTACGTACAAATTATCTTCAGTAAAAATAAATAAACACGTGTTTCAGCATTTGTTGATTTTCACCCTCTGGGGGTGTAAATTAGGCCTGCAAAGCGGGTTGGACGACTCATTAAATCAATAGCGCCAAGCCGATATTATTGAAGCTGGCAACTTGAAATGTTGACAGTGGTTTCTTTATATGACGTAGAGATTCACTAAGAAAGGATTTTACGAAATTATACCCCTAAGGGGGTAGAGTAGAGTGGCAAAGTTTGTATGAAGAGAAAAAAATCTTTATTGATTCTTTTCAAATTACGAGTCGAATCAAATATTCTAGGGTAATTAATATCCGGCATTTGTCAATCTTCACCCTCTGGTTGTGTAAATTAGGCCTGTGAAGCAGGTTGAACGACTCATGGTAATGAGTCGTTCAAACGTTTGGCGGTAGCCAAGCCGAAACTATTAAAGCTAGAAACATTAAATTTTGAAGCACGTTTTTATTTATGACATAGAGATTCAATATGAAAGGATTTTATGAATTCCGCCCCTAAGGGGGTGTAGCAAAGCGGCAAAGTGTGTATGGGGAGAAAATTTCCTTATCGATTCTTTTTAAATTACGTACAAATATTCTTCGATGAAAATAAATAAACACGAGTTTCTCTCTCCTTCTCCATCAACCCCGCACCAGTGCCGTTGTGGCGACCAGTTCCGGCGTGAGAGCTCACACGATACACATAGTAGACGACAATGGGTTCTTGCCTAATAGTTTAAGATACAGGTTAAGTTTAGCTTCAAACATGTTCACTAAAAAAATAAATAATAAATCATATCTAACGAGGTCGCAACTCTGCTGGTGAAACAAAACAGTCAAATAAAGGGTAGCGATAATTATATTTTTATCCCATGGTCATACCGTAAATAGTATATTAATGGCAATATAATTTGTAGAATGAATAGAACTTTGAACCACCTTTTTCTTTAGTGACCGGCTATGGTATATAGACACACGCGCGCCGTACACGTACATCTACGTTGTGCGGGCGGGCCACCGCAACCGGGTATCATCTCGAGTCGAAGCCCTCATGCAGTGAACCTAAATACAGGTACTCACGCTTGCGCCGCCCAAAGCACTGACGGTAGAGCGTGTCAACCTAGTGTTTTCTCTCGGACCCACCCTATTGCCTAATTCCATTAGACAACTAACTCGCAGAATCAACACCTCAACGCATCCCAGTTTCCGACGCTGTTGATTATCAACCTAGCGAATAACCTTCAACACCTTGCATTGCTTTTTCTATTTAACTCTGTCAGGGATGACTTCTGCGTGGACGAAGTCGCGGGCAAAAGCTAGTATATAATATGTATGTAACACTCGCGTAAACATCAGGAATCATTATGTAGCTATTTATTAGTTTAAAAAACTAACAAATCTATTCAGCTACCATCGGATTGGAACGCGGCCATACCGAGAAAGATCCGACAAGAAAACTCAGTAGGGATACATACATACATACATATCATCACGCCATATCCCTTGCAAGGTAGGCAGAGAGAACAGAGTGCCAGAGAACTCTATCTCTGCATACTTCACTCGCTTCCTCAACATTCATAATTCTCTTCATGCACGCTCGCCGGTTTCGGAGACTCTTGACTCCACCTTCCTTCAGTACATGACCAATCTGGTCTAGGTAGATTAGTCTCGGTCTCCCTCGGTACCTACATCCTTCCACTTTCGCATTGTATATCTTCTTAACCAGACGTTCGTTCGGCATTCTTTCCACATGTCCGAACCATCGGAGCATTCCCTTTCGCATCTTTACACCAATACTCTCTTTCATACCTACTCGCTCTCTTACGTCGTCGTTACGAATGCGGTCGGTCAGCCTAACTCCACAGATTTTCCGCAGAGATCGCATTTCGACCGCATTAATTTTACTTTCATACTCTTTTCTGCATACCCAACTCTCGCTTCCATACAGTAATGTTGAGACAACCACTGCGTTATGTATTGCTACACGTGCCTTCTGGCTGAGGTGGTGGCTGCCGAGAAGTTGCCCCAACGCTCCGTTCACTCTATTTCCCGCATTCACTCTTCGCTCTATATCAGTAGTGTACCTTCCATCTCGGCTAAATCCACATCCAAGATATAGAAATTCATCCACAGGGATAATACTAATTAATGACTTTTGAGAGGCGGCCTAATTGATCTTACTAATTAATATTTAACTATTATTGTGTCAAATCTATACAATAAGTGCTCATAGTGTCTTGCAATCTTGTGGTGGTTTTCTGTGTTTTATTTTTAATTAAGTGAATGATAGGATCTCAGCTTGATGATAATACCCATCCATCATCTCTATTAATTTTTTCATGTTTTTTTTATTTCAATAGCCTCGCGAACCATTATATGCAGTGTTCTTTTGCGAGGATTTGTAGTTTATCAAATTTGATGTAATTGTGGGTGCGGTTCTGACTGTGCTTACAGATGTGTACAGTGTTTCTTTTTAGTGTGAAAATAAAAATAAGTTGAATTACCTACTTTATTTTAAGAAATAAAAAAGTGTCACTGTATATTTATCGTATAGCACGCCCGAAATTATAGTCAAGAAAAAAAGAACTTTGTATGCCATCCTACCTATCATAAAAAACGGCTTACCAAGCATGTAATTTAATTTTACATATTAATGAGACAACTTAAAATAAAAAAAAAAAAATTCAAAATAAAATTAATAAGGATCAAGCAGGGTGACAACCTAACATAGTTTTTTAAAATTCAATTTCTCCCAAATGCCGCGGAAGTGGCACATGGTTTTTTATTATTGATAGGCCTTTTTAAGGGCTATCTTTCTGTGTTAGTCACAGGTCCCACTTTTGAGTATTTAGGGAGAAAAAAAATTATTACGAAAATCTGGAAAAAATTAATAACTAGGGTCATGTATTGTACCTATGGACGTGTTTACCTTTGGACATTGATCATAAATAAAAAACTACCAGTCCAAAAAATATGATATTGTTCCATACAATAAGGATTTTTGTCACTTGGCAACACCAGTGAGTGACGTCACGTTCGCGGCATTGTGTGCTGTGTGAAGTCGATGCGAAGATTTTTAAGTCGAAAAGTAAGTTTAACCTAATCTTTCTGTTTAGTTTTTGACAGTATATGCGTATCCATTTTTAACGAATAATTATTATTTATATGAATGTAGTTAGTTATATTAACACGGCAATTAGCAAAACTTCCATTCCTAACCTACAAAGCAAGGTAAACTTTATTTTTTTTAAACTTATAATGCTTGTACCATTGGACATAACTTTGTGTGTACCAATGGACACGTCCGAAGGTTCAAACAATGTTTGTACCTACGGACACATTAGACTCGTACTAATTGCCTTCTATTTTTTTGTCCCTAGTTCCAAGCAGTAAAGCTGGTGTAAAAAGACCACACGTTAGTACAAAACGCTTGAATCTGGCTATAGAAAAAGTAAAGGATGGAAGTAAAATACGAGCTGTTGCAAGAGAATATCAAATTAAAAAGTCTATGTTACATAAATATATAAAATCTTTTCAAGGGAGTTCTACACTAGACTCTGTAAATTTAAAGCCAAATTGCTTTCAGATAATAAAATAATTATTTTCAGATAACGACTTTGCGCCTTCGTCAGTAACAGAGCGTCCAGAACGGTTCGCCAACACTCAAATAATTTAGAAAATGTTGTTGCTTGTGTTTCGTATAGTAATGTTCTTTCAAAATAGCTTGAATTTCCCTGAAAATCATCCACGTCGCAAGCGTTTGAGTCACATCTGATCACTCCAGAAATGATACGGCCCTCACCAAAACTAGTAAGGAAAGAAAGTAACAGAGGAGAAAAGAAAGGATGCTACCGTATTTTAACTAATACACCAGAAAAGGAGAAAATAAAGAGAAAGGATTGGGGAAAAGGACTAAGCCTAAATTAAATCTTGATAGTCTAGAAAAAACACCCTTTAACATTCCTGAGGAAAAGAAGATTCTAATTCTTAAGCAAAGGATTTATGTTACTTGCAAGTGTCGCAATAGAACCGATACCAAAGAAATGGCCTTGCAATGTAGTTTGTGCAAATTTTATTATCACAAAAAGTGTCTTCTTAAAAAGTTTTTGGAGCATTTTCCAGATGAAGCTGATTCCGAACTATTTTTGTGTCCAGAATGTTTCAAAATTATAGCAATGATGCTGAAGCTGAAGCGTTATTTAAGTTGGTTCGTGCATTTAAATGAAAGTCGTAACATAGTTTGATCTCACTTAACTATATTCCTAATTAATAAGTTCCTACTTGATACTAATGATTATAATATAATAAAAGAATGTTATGCTATTTACTAAAGAAGGTTACTTTTCTATACTTTGTGTTAATTTCATAGAATATTGTTCATTTATAAGAGGATTATAAGACTGATTAAGCTAATTATTGTCTAGTTTCATTTTGTCCAAAGGTACATACAAGTTGTCCAATGGTACAAACCTGTAACATACCTTTGGACAAAACCACCATTTTTAACGTATTGCTGTTGAAAAAAAAACTCATAACATTAGTGCTGCCAAAAAAAACCAAAGATTTTAGATTATATAATGAACAAAATGCAGTAACAGCTATAATCGTACTTTCATAATATTCAAGAGGAGGTTGCTCTAAACTTAAGATAATCCTAAACGTCCGAAGGTACAATACATGACCCTAAATATCCAGCAGTGATTTTCCAAAAATAAAAATTGAAAACATACGTCTAAGGATGTTTTATCAGACTATATTTATTTAAAACAATCAACATGGATAGTTACATTTTCAGAATTAATTTTATTTTTTTAAAGTTAAAGGTCACGTAAAGTTCAATATTTTTTATAAAAAAAAGTATTTCAATTTGACACGTGGGTGTTTTAAATGCATACCTTGATCGATTAAAGCTATAAACAGCGGAGGGATATTTTTTGGTCCCAACAAACACTGTGCGTCGTACGAAGCACTAACAGTCTATTATGACTTCTAAAATGAATCTATTCTAAAAAGTATTTTCCACGTCATTTTTGTACATTCCTAAGAGAAGGTACCCATCAAACCAAGGGAAGGGAGGCCTATATCCAACAAGGCATGTCGATAGGTTGATGGATAGATTAGCCAAATAATGCCATATTATATGCATGTACGGAATTAATAGAATGGACGTATTAGGACTCACTCCCTTGCAAATAATACCATGATGTTTATAAAAATCCCATGCCACAGTTCCCCTAGAATGTTTTCAGATTGTGTGATAATTGTTTTTTATCTAATTGATATATTGGTGTATATTTCCTTATGATTGTTTTTAGTCCCTCAGGCTTATATAACACCTGGGGAAAGGAAAGGCCATGGTAAAGTTTACTTTCGGTTATTAAGGATTTGTTAATGAAGTAAAGAATGTCACCTTAGCAAAAGACAGCCCAGATGGTGGCGAGCCTACGCTCGTGGACGGACTGGACTGTTCGAATGTGCACAATGGTCCAGGTTCCAAAGGTGGACTAGAGTAAGAGGGCGGTGCAGGCGGGAATAAAACTTCAGATGATAAATCAGGTTTCGGCGGCCCTTCTACCGTACGACGATAAGCGCGCTCACGACGTCTCTCATCGCGTTCGTGACGGGCTCGCGTCCTGGCACGGCGGTCCAACTCTTCTGTAAATAAAGCTATCTGAGTAAAACTATAATAATACTTCTTAAAGGATAACAGCAGAAAAGTGGTCATACATCTTCAGCATTAACTCCAAGATACTGGAATTATACACACTACTAAATAATATTCATATATTTATATAAAAGAGTTATACTGTAACAGATCATTGTTTAATGTCCAATAAATTTACCTGCAAAATTTCTTAGTGCTGTATCAGTAACATAAGGTGGTTGCAAGTCCAATTCAACTATATCATATGCACAATAGAGAGGCAAGTGAGCTGTACACGGCATATGCTTCCTGGTCTAAAAACAAATTTTAGTTAGATTTATATTGCTAACGAAATCTCTTATATATTCTAAGTACATTAATTAAATTATGAGCACATTATATCTTCTAATGAATAATACCTTTGAATTATTTTTAATTTTTTAATTTACTCTATGTCAGTTGTTCTGTGTAAAAAACAGCACTGAGATAAGATGATGTATGTCCTTGTCTGCTGGATTCTTACGATTATAACACACACATAAAACCTAGTCTGAACAATTGTGGATTGCACAAAAAATTTTTGCTTATCTTAATCAAAGCGATGACACTGAACACAGAAGGTTGCACTTTAAGTTTTAAGCTATCAGTGCAGTCTATCAAAGTGGGTAGATTTCACTACATTGCAGTTTTTTTTTTCATTGTAGAATGTCAATAATCCATGTAACAAATTTGACTTATTATTTCAAGATGGTTAGACATGTTAGAATAAGTTCTTATATCGAATTTTCATTCTTTGTATCAATGTTACCTGCTTGTATCGTTAGGCATCTTTTTCAAAACTCCACAGCCATGAGGTAGGTAAATATATTCTTATTCCATACCCACGCAAAAATTGGGTACTGCATAGCGATATAAAATCATTATATACTAACTTGTTCATTAAGTGAGAAAGTCTCGCGATGTAGTACACGACCACGTATCACTTGTGGGGCGGCCGCCAAAGCACCCCAAGATGCATTCAGGACACGCACATTCAAACTGTTTAGGAATATTTGCTGTCCATCATCAGCTGAAAAGAAAAAAAATATTAATTCCCCTTCGTAGTCTATACAGCTTTGTGCAAAAGCTTCGAAAGTCATATAGCAAAATTTTTAATTTATTAACACTTAAGGATTCTCTGACATTTTTATTTTAATTTCTTCTTCTCTTAGTGATCTGTTTATGTCTCTTAATGGTCGTTTTAGACACCCATGTACAAGGAAATAGGCGTATATACTCTATTCTCTATCTGGCACCAAATGTATGAGAAAATAATTTATTAAATACTAATAAAAACAGCTTGTTTGACCTTCTTGGTCACGTTTACCTTGATAAAAGTAGAAGTATTTAGTTTGATTAAGCTTGTCAACGTCTGTAACAATATTGTCAATATTTTGCTCAGGTTCTGGAGGTGGACACTCAGTCAACGGAAATTCCTCTAGTGGCGACTCTTCAAGTATAAAAGCTGCTGCTTCAGGATTCAAATTAGAATCAACACTATTATTAATATCTAATCCATCTATTTGGTTTTGTAGTATTTCAATGCATGCTGCTCCTTCCTCATTGACATCAAACCAATCCATTTTGTTTTGATTTATTTCTTGTTTTTCATACACAATGGGAACATCTTCCTCAACAACGGTCATCGGTTTATCAAAGTTAATAATAGTGTTTTCTTCTTTCGCCTTCAGCATTTCCAATGCCTGTTCCAAAAACACTATTTCAGTTGTATCAATTTCAGCTAGTATTTGGTTTTCTATTTCGCTTCTCTCTCTGTGTATAATATCATGGACCTGAAACATCAAATAATACTTAGCTTGATAATCAAGGGCACAATTTTTTTTGCAATTTTCGTTAGTAAAAAAAGGTATTAAATATTTGTCATAAAATACCTGTTGCTTTGTGGTTGAGAAGAGTTTGCAATAGGGTGCATCATCAATCCTCTCAAGTGGTAGGATGGAATTAACAGTCTCTGTAAGCTGTCCTCGTTGCGGTGCAGCTTCTACCGTGGTAGAGCCCCGCAGGCGACGTACCAATCGCATTGTCACCTGTATCAACATTATTGTATTATATATGCAGTCATCATAAATCCTTTCCACACGGGGACATAGTAAAAATACAACTCACCAACCCAATCTTGCCTGTGGGGTGTCTTAAAAAGAAGGAAAACTAGACATAAAACCAAGGTTTTAGCTGGTTGATCAGATGAGTTGTTAGAAGGTACTAACTTATCTGACCAGCATGGTATAGGTCAATTTCCGTCCTATTATGGAGGATGCTTGAGCCGAAGAGTTGTATATCTATGATAATAAATGGAGAGCCGTTTTTTGGTTTGGTTATACTACAAAAACCACTGAACCGATCAGAATAATATTTATACCATAACATGCCGTGTTTCAGAGAAAGTATATGATATAGTATAGTATATGATTTGTTGGTGATTACTTATCTGGAACCTATATTTTTTTCAATTTCAATTAATGAACAATATAATCTTATAAAAGCTATTGATAATGCCATGCAGGTTTGTTCGAAAGTAAGATGGGTACACATTGTACATATTCTTAACCATCAACATAGGGGCAGACCCTTCCTGTTATTATGGAGACATTCCAATGCTGAACTCTCCTGGGCAAATAATATTAAGTAACTGCAACCACAAAATCTTTCTGAGGAATTTAGCAATTATTAATTTCATTACCATTGGAGAAAAGGACAATATTTATAAACTGATTAATCTATCAATTGGAGCATGTAAGGACGGATCCATAAAATATTGAATTACTTGTGCAAATGAATTATATAACTTATTGGTGTTATGATACAAAAAGAAGCTCTCATCTATTTTATAGTGAAAGTTGATAAAAATCTACGCGTTTTAGTTACAAGCCATATATTTTTTTTACAGCTATTACTCCAAGCGCCGTAGCAAAAAAAGTAGGTTTGTAATGCAACGTACGGGACCTGCTATTTTTTTTTGGGAATATGTTCAAGGTCGTCCCCTGAATGTAAATCCAAGTTGGCGCGGCGGGGGAGGGTTTACTTCAGCCGCCATCTTGGAAAACACGTTTTATTGAATATCTCGCGAACTGCGCATCGTACGACAAAAATTGCAGAGACCATTATTGTAGATAATAATATTTGCCATCTTTTTTATTTGAAACTTTTTTTTGTATAACACATAGGTTTTTAATTATAGCGAATCAAACTTTTTACAATATGGTTTTTACTAAATATTTATTTAATGGTCAATGATAAATTACAAATAATGGTAACTGAATTGTAGAACATGAAATTACCTATAAATTCTATAAGAAACTTTTTCTCGTAGCATTTATAGTTTAAGAGCTATAATGCTGTAAATGAGATTATAATGCTGTATATTCGATTGTCCCTATAAATTGTAGTATATATTTCGGGTCGTTCGGAATTTCTCCCTCTTAACATTCCAACAGTATTCAGGTATAAATCCCAACCGTTTTACAAAATCGGAAGTCTCTATTAACTCGCTTCGCTACAAATGCTTCGGGAAATTGGCGAGTAAGACAAGGTTGAATTTATCACTTCTATCTCCAACACAAGATACGGCACGCTACCATTCTTTCAGAGTGTACCACCAGGTTCAAACTTGGCTTGGATTTTCTCACGACGCTGAAAAATGGGGTTGGAAGCGAACTGCACAAGGGCTTGAACCAATTCGAACTGCTAGGGCTCCTGCACCGTCGAGTTTGTTGCAAATAATATCGTGCAAATGCACCAAAAATTGCGGAGCTGCCTGCGGATGCCGAAAAGCTGTTCTCAAATGTTCGATTATTTGCTCCAATTGCAGCGGCCAAACATGCGACAACGTGCCAGACATATTAGATGCCATCCCAACCGAAGACCTAACCTTTGATTCGTCTCCTTCGGATATGGCGGAGGCAGAAGAGATAGATCCACAAGACGATGAGTGACTTCCCTCGACATCGAAAAAAATAAGACTCGCACCGTAAAATAATGCGCCACTTTTTGTTTGTGTAAACAAATGTTTTTTCCGTTTTTTTGAAGTAACATTCGTAAAATTCTTTTCATTTTTGTGATTTCGATAACAATTGGAGATACATAATAATAAAAATAATAACTATTACAATTCTTACGATGTAGCGGGATGTACTATTGTTTTTTGCTACATAGACAATCTTTTATGATGATACCGTTTTAAGTAACAATAAAGATCGACAAATTATTAGTTGTTCTCCACATTATTTATAATTTTAATTGATTTGCTGCACAGCTGTATTGACATTTTTTTTAATACTTTATGCCATTTTATGCATTATGAAATGGTTTTCGTATACAACGAGCAATATTGCCACTGATAATGTACGAGGTGCAAGTTTTACTAAGCTGCAGCTCTTAGACTATAAATGCTACGAGAAAAAGTTTTTATAAAATTTATAGGTAATTTCATGCTCTACAATTCAGTCACCATTATTTTTAATTTATCATTGACCATTAAATAAATATTTAGTAAAAACCATATTGTAAAAAGTTTGATTCGCTATAATTAAAAACCTATGCGTTATACAAAAAAAAGTTTCAAATAAAAAAGATGGCAAATATTATTATCTACAATAATGATCTCTGCAATTTTTGTCGTACGATGCGCAGTTCGCAAGATATTCAATAAAACGTGTTTTCCAAGATGGCGGCTGAAGTGAACCCTCCCCCGCCGCGCCAACTTGGATTTACATTCAGGGGACGACCTTGAACATATTCCCAAAAAAAAATACCAGGTCCCGTACGTTGCAAAAAAAAAGACCCGGCGCTTGGCCTATATTTAAAATAATCCTACACTGTAATAATGATATAGGAAAGTCAAGTTTAAAGGTCATGTAAATGATGATAAGTTATTTGTGCAATTACGCAATACAACCACTAATATTACATAAAAATACCACTATGACTAATTACGTAATTGGCATTTCAAGATTAGATATCTATCCATCTGGTGATAAGAATCTAGTGCCACCGCCGCCCTTTGTCGTCCCACAGGAGTCATAAAAATTGACTAAGGGATCGCCAGGAAATCCAGAATGAGCACCCTCTGAGAACCTTATCAACTGATTGCCAAACTGTGTGTCCAATGTGGCAAATATATTATTATTCTCTCTTGAAGAGACTGGTTTAACAATAGATGTTGCATGATTGTGCTCCAAATTGAATAAGCCTCCTTAAAATACCAACTTTCCTTGTGGTGACGGAGTAAGAATACTATTCACCATCACATCTTACCCGTGGGTGATTGTACGAGACGACTAAGGGATATAAAACACATATAACATTTATGCGAGAGAAGGAAAACTCGAAAAAAATACCCTATACCAACACGTCTGACCAGCGCGGTATAATAGGTTAATTTCGCTCCCATTATGGAGGAGGCCCGAGCCCAACAGTGGGACATTTATGGGCTGTGATGATGATGATGAAAATATCAACTATTTCTGCTATTTCATTTAAAAATTTAAAATTATTTAAAAAATATCATTACCTCTTCAGTAGGAGACTCCCATTGTACAATCCTAGTAGGTTTCATATCCTTGACATGTAAAGGTGCAGTGCACACTGGGCATGGTGGTGATTGCTTGTCATTAGCTGCAGCATAATGCAGCACACAAGCCCAGCAGTACACATGCCCACACAAGCCAACTCGCCCTGCAACTGGAACCCCCAGGCATATAGGGCATTCTGAACGTCCAGTACCTCTAACCACCTAAAATACATAATCATTTATTCTTACATGACAATTAGTTAACAAAAACAACTGAAAAAGATAAAGTAATTGGGACTTCAATCCTATTGTATTGGATCTCTAATAGCGGCTGTACACACTCGACGAAAGCCTCTCGCCGAGAGTTTCATCCAATAGCGGCTGTACCCTAGACGAGACACCCCGAGACGCGCCGAGAGCGAGTGTGTACACGGTACTCTCGCCTCGCCTCGCGCTCTCGTTCTTGCCTCGGGTAGTCTCGGTCACGTGTCGGTCAATATTTTTCCTTTAATTAAAATGCCATTGAAATTAATAAATGACACTTAAATTTTGGCATCAATTTATAAAATTAACATAAAAAAAGCAATCTGTGTGTTCCCGCCAAAGAGAGCCTAATGATCTAATTCATATTGTAGCGCCATTAATCATAAATCATTTTGCATTTGTAATAGCAAACGTGTAGTAAGTGTGACATTAAAGCTTGCGAATAAAATCATTAGATATGAAATTTCACATGTGAAATCACAGTGAGAAAAAAAGATAATTTCACGAAATGAAATGAAAGTAGCAATCATTTGCATGTCTAGTGTACATGCTCAGTCTCGTTTTCCTAGCGAGACTTAACGAGACCCTTTGACTCGGGCGCAAAAAACCGACAGGTGACCGAGACTGAGCGAGGCGAGAACGAGAGCGCGAGACGAGACGAGAGTACCATGTACACACTCGCTCTCGGCCTGTCTCGGGGTGTCTCATCAAGTGTGTACAGCCGCTATAGTGTATCGAAAATCCATTTCAAATACCTCACTCAGTTGCATCTAAACATAAATTTAACAAAAAACTGCCTTTGAAAACCTGAGCAGCTTATAATTTATCCCTTGATGGTTACAGGAACCGAATAAGAATCTTAAACTGCTCTCAAGTCATGTTTACTTGTAGCGAAATAAAGTCCATCACAAGAATATGGCTCATCATATCACAAGAATATCTCAAGAATATGGTTTTATAAATCATTGGAATAATGATATGACTATTAAATTACTCCAAATACAAATTCACATTTAATTTATTATGTAACATGTACTGAATTAATACTAACAATTTCTTCAATTTGCTCCCACACAATGGGCACATCGGGATCCAGTAAATTAGCCTTATAGTTACCATCTTCTTTCACAACAAACTGGCAACTGTAACAAAACATTGTATTTAATATAATTGAAAGTTAAAAATTAGTTTGCAACATTTAATCAATATTGAAAATAGAGACAATATAAAAAGAAACTAGTTTTAATTCGGATTTGTAATCTGGATTAAAACTAGCATCTTTCTATTCCAGAAATATTCCTAATATTTGAGGAATGGTAATGCTTAATTAGTTATTAAGCAGACAACGCTGCTATTCTTCTTTTAAGCTCAAATATATGCCATTGTGCCAATGCCAATATTTCCATGTGGTGACAGAGTAAGAATACAATTCACCACCCCCTATCATACCGGTGGGTCATCGTAAGAGACCTCTTAGGGATATAAAACGCATATAACATATAGATGTTTGCATAGGCAAGAGAAGGAAAACTCGAAACAAATCCCTACACCAACACGTCTGACCAGCGTGGTATACTAGGTTATTTTCCCTCCCATTATGGAGGAGGCCAGAGCCCAACAGTGGGACATATATGGGCTGTGATGATGACGATGATATGCCACTGATTGAATGATTGAAATTAGCCTATTATAACATGCTGATATAACTCATTTATCTTCTATTTTTATATTAGTGATTATATACAATACAACATTTATATATCATTAATTTAATACAAAAAAAGTATTTGAAATAAAATCATTTTTACATTAGTTTGTATTTAACAATAATAATGAAGACTTGTCGGACATGAGCCTAATCCTCCTGTGTCCATTAACACTGTAATGTTCGAAATATCAGGCAATTAAAAATCAAATATGAACACAATAAATAGGATACGTAAAATAGTTTTATTTCAGATATATAATACTCACATAAATATCAGAAATCCTTCAATATGTATATCACTGCTTATAGATCACACAAATAATTAACCACAATATCTATAAGCATTTAAAGTAAGAAAATAAAAATATAAATAACTTACTAAGCCCTTAGATAGAGATCATGCTCATGTCTGTAAGACCCTCTATGTTGTTGAATATTACGCCTTGGCAGTGGACCCCTATGTTGGGGCACCCCACGTGTGGGGTACATAAAGTTCAGCAAATGATTCAAGTTTTGCTTCTTACTTCCGGGCACAAATACAGAGCCAATTTCTGGCTCTTCATCATCTTCTAACCTAGAAGTTAAGAGATTATATATAATATGTATTTTTATGGTCAGAGGGTAAATGAAAAACTTAGAACAGAACCAAAAGATAATTGCATGGCATTGTGCAATGCAATACAAACTATGGACTACTTTGTTATTATGCATTAATGCATTCACAATGTAGTCTATAATTTGTATTGCATTAAAAATTATGTTGTAATAGACAATATATTCACACATATGCCAGTATTTATTGTGGTATCACACCCAGCATGGTCCGTCCGATATGACATAAGGTGCAGCAAGTACTTCCATATTATAATACAATCTTATCCACTTGATAGCCAACATGATTGAGATAGTTCTTAACTTCAATTTATGAATACCTATTCAGTGCTTCAAGGTTTAACAGCTCTTTTAGTTAGTTACCATTGGGATCTCAGCTGTATAATAGGTTTCACTTTACTTACAAACATTGCGACCTAATATTTGAAACACATGTACCTCTGGCACCACTAAGCTACTCTGACTTTGAAGCATGAAGATAGATGAGAATTGTAATGTCAGAGCTTAGTAACGTCTTTATTTTATTTTGGGTCCCATGTAATAGAGCCAAACTTATTGCCATTTACGGAGTATACCTAAAGATTCAACTCAAAACTGATTTGAAAAGATTGCGATTTTCATCAGATAAAGCCAATAAATAATTCTCTTTTTATAAAAAATAATTACATATAAAGTAATCAAGTACCTGGTGCTCGACGTTCCACCCACAGGGAACCCAGATGAACCACGAGTGCGTGGTCGGCGATCAACCTGCCCTCTACCCCTCTGAGCTGGTCCACTCTTGCGGTATGGCTCATTTTTAGGAGCACTACCAGGTCCTTCACGTTTTTTATTATTTTTTGGCCAAGGCTTATGAGAGAGTTCTGCAACAAGTCATATATGCTTTAAACAAAAACAACAGATGGCGCTGACGGCATTAAATGTAATTAATGTTTAGAAAATACTTCTAATACATTTAATATTTTGTTCTTATTCTACTAATTATAATATTAGTAAATTATGTACTTATTTCTAGGTAGGTACATACGTCGTAGTGATCAAAGTAGTACGAACAATGAACTTACCAGTATTTTTCTTACAGTCGACGGCAGTTGCCCTCGACTGTGGTTGAGATGACCGGTTTAAAGATTTCTTGTCCATTTTGGATTCCTCCAACATCCACAATAACACCGAAGCGGGATACTCCGCGAGGAGATAACGAACTTACGTACAAGGTCGACATTTTAGAAAGCCATGTTTGTATTACAAAATAAAGAAAAATACACTTTCTTATTACAAATTATCTTTACCCAGCGGTAAATACTCAAGAGCGAAACTTTAAACACAAAAAAGGGAGTAAAACTACTCCCTTTCGTCGATAACGACGAAAACGCAGAAGTCCGAAATTTTCTAGCTCGCCAGAAATATGGCGACCGACGGACCGGCAGCAGCCAGACAATTCAGAGGATGCGCACTTCCGCAAGCTAATTACATATGAGTTATTAATACCATATATTTATTATTTATATAAGTAATAAAATAGTAAATTATAATTTTAGATCAGTCCTTAATTTTTGACATAGATAAAATATAGACGACTAATTTTTAATTATAAAGTACTTGTCATGACTAAATGATATTTTGTTTTGGATCTTGAAACATATCAATAAACGTAAATACCCTCCTTCATTCATTAATAAAGTTATTGAATTTTAATAATTTGGTGTAATTTCTTAATATGTTTAATACAAAAACTGATAATATTTTTTCTATGGCCAATATTTCAATAATTTCAATGAAAAGCATATTATTTAATAAATAATGTATGTGTTCAAATTTCCCTCGTACATTGGCGAGCTCATAGATATAGTTTATGGTACGTCTCTACAATTTTGGCGCGAACTGAAATTGAAGTTTGAGAGAATTCGTGAACCGGGTATCCTTTTATTGTATTGATTGATTGTTAAACTAAAATGACAGACGTAAGTAAAAGTGCTGATTTACCCAATGAAAAAGCGTTTGAGCCCGATGAAGACGCTCACCAGTCAGTGGTAAGTATTGATGTAACTATGCTTATAGCTAACAAACGCACTTAGACTCAAAACTATAAGAACAAAGATGAGTGTGGTATTATTTCTGATCTGCCTGGAACAATAATAACCTACCTACTGGGTGTATGACCATAAGTTTAACAGCCATGAACGTAATGAACTTTACGTGTAGTGACGGGTTTTGAATGTATTCTAATGTAGGTACTATGGAATTATGTTACCATTTCTCACTTTTCCGTGGGAGTCATAAAACCGACCGTGGGCTCATTAGGAGAACGGGCAGCAGTTCTACTGAGAAACTTATAACACTCGCTGTCGATCGTCAACTCGCTTAGCAAAAGTGCCGTCATGTCAAAAATCATAACTATTAACATCTATTGGGCACAGATGCAGACCTTATGCTTGCTATTGGAAATTCTTCAAAAAACGTTAATCTCAACAGCACTTTCCCATCCAGGACTCATACTAGGTAAGAATTTTATAACAACTTTTCCTTCTCTTAAAATGTTATTTGTTTAAATTTCTTAATGGTCTTACGATACTCGAGAGAAAGGAAAAGGAAGATTATGTAAATAAATATCTTATTTTTATATGATTTCTAACCAATACAATTCTATAATAATTGCTCGTAGGCTTCAAATCCTTGAAAAGCACCATCTGGTGACAGTGATCTTTATAATAAATATTGCAGCATAATTTAGATTCACTAAAGAAATCACCATGAGCGTGTGTGCGATAGAATGCGACCTTTGGAACAAAGCGTACGAAAAAGTGAATATAATAAAGAAAATGTTTGAACTATATATAACGTATATTTAATATGTAGATTGACTTTAAAACAAGGACGGGTTAAGTCTATCTGTCTACCTGGAGGTTCTCAATAGATTAGACTCATGACGATAATAAGTGATAAATTATATGTAAAAAAAACTATGTCTAAACTAGGCCATGTATCTTCCGTAATCCCCTCCCCGTATCCGCCTCTGAATAACATTATCTACTATGTAGTTGCTGCGTAAACCAGAATCAAATTGCAGATAAAGAAAATATACGAGCCAAGAACATAAAACTACCCTCTGTTTTTTTAATACTTATATATCTATAGTTTTGACTTTACATTTCGTGTAAGCACATTTATAGTTGGAATTCTACAGGTCGATGACAACATGCCTCCTTTTACCGGTCCAAATACCTCGAAGAAGCTTGCATTTGCAAAAAATGTTGACTTCACTGAGAAAGCATCTTCACAGACCAGCAGGTAATTTGTAAAAGTATTTGTTGAAATTGACGTCGTCAACAATCCGCCACCCCCTTACGTTCCCGCGAGTGACATAAAAGACAACTAAAGAATGTCAGCAGATCACATCAGCAGCAGTTTGGCTGGCCATGTGTTTGCCAGAATGGCCTTAGCCAGCGCAGACCCCCACAGTCTTGACTTGTGGGGCTTGCCGCAAGTTAGCTAGGCAGTTAATGTTGATAATACAAGCTAGCTCCAACCAATCTTGCCTAAGCTATCTGATCTAATTTACATTTAGTAAATTAGATCAGATAGGTTGTTTATATAATTAGAAAATCTATTAGAAAATCTCGGAAAAAAAGTTGAATCTGTGCAGGAAATCCCTGTCCCGTTTTTGTTAGTTCTGAAAGTTTCTTTACGATGATAACTATTGATCGAATCAATATCCATCATTGGACTTGTAGAAAGTCACACCAATACGACCCTGGATAACGCTGCGAGAGAAGGAAATTCTGAAATAAAACTTCAAACAGCATCTGACCAGCGTGACTTAATAGGTAAATTTCACTCCCATGTACGTGGGAGAAATGATCGCTGAAAACGTACAGTTGACGTCTGTGTCGTTTCCAGGTGAAATGGGTGAACCCTGCTGCGATGTCGAGTGGTACGGTGGTAAAATGGTGACGGTGGTACCAAGTCAAACAGTTCCTCAGAGCACTCTCCATGAATGTGTTCTATCTAACATCTAAAGCAATATGCTTTAGGTGTTAGTTAGTGTTAGGTGTTAGCTTTAGCTAACATTTAGGGGTCCGTTGTAAACGGGGTTTTCGTGTGATGACGGAGTAAGAATACAATATTCCCACCCCCTATCTTACCAGTGGATGATCGTAAAAAGACGACTAAGGGATATAAAACGCATATAATATCTATACAAGAGAAAGAAAACTCGAAACTAAAGTCTTTACCAACACGTCTTACCAGCGCGATAGGTATAGCAGGTTAATTTCCCTCCCACTATATATGTATGATGAAATGATGTCAACGGCCATGATACAGGTTTTAATTTTGTTTTTCCTGTATCATACCAGTGAGTAAGCTTACTTTAGAAGTTTAGATAGTCATCAACACAATTTTCGTTCACATTCGTCATGCAAGACTAACAGTTTGAATATAGACTTTCGTGATTTACCTCTTAACTCTGCCTATAGTACAAATTGCTACAGTGATTAACATATGCCGTAAATTTCCTCCTATTACATATAGATATACGTAAACATTATTTTAAATATTATCATCATTCATTTTAAATATTATCATCATTCTCCTGCTCTTATCCCAATTACATGGCGTCGACGCAATATTTACTCCTTTTCCTACATATTGCATAAGTTATTTGCAATGGTTTTATGACCAGCCGCCTGCCTGACGTCGACCCTCTTTGGGAATGTAATTGTTAACCAATCGGCATCACGTGGTTTTGGCCCAGGTCGATATAAAGCGTCTCAGTTGTTTTTAACGATATCCACGAGTAAAGTCAGGGTTGGTAATATTCGTAGCCGCTCGAACTTAGAAATTACAAAATCATGTTTTCAATTTTGATTTTATTAAAACATAATTGAGAAGGGTTTCAATTCCAAATTTTAAGCCAGTGGCAATCGGCAAGAACGTATGCAAATTATATTTGTGTCATTTTAGTGAGATTCTTTTTTTTTCCCGTTGCTGATGAGGAAACTGGTTTATCATAGAATTTTACAATCTAAATTCATAGATGGCGCTACAATATTTATTTTATATATTACAGTTCCTTCAAGGACATATTAAGCCAACCAGCCTCTTCGCTGTCCCATTGTCAGAAACTATTGTGGCTGCAAAAGCGTCGTACAGCTGGCTTGTGGGCGCAATGTGATCAATGCGATCGTTGGCGATATTTACCTGACATCATTGATAGACATGAACTACCTAAGAAGTGGTATTGTTCTATGAATCCAGGTACTATTTACCATTTATAAATTGCAAACTTTTGGAAACTAAGCTTATGCAGGAAAAAAATTCATATGAGCTAATCAATAATGGAGTCTTAGATGATGAAGCACGCCGGAACATCATTCGGTAAAATAGATAACCGATCGGGTATAAAAAAAAACTATAATTGCCAGACTTGATAGTCAGATTTCCAATTGCAATTTGTGTTGTTGTTTCCCAGGAGAATATGTCCCAATGTCCATTCACCTGGTGTTCTGATTTTTTCATCTGTCACTGGAAAGTAATTGGTACATCCAGGAGCGGCTCTAGCACATGTAACGCCTATGTGCAATCAATAACCTGGCGCCCTCTTGTATCAAAATGCGTGAACATAATAGAATAGGTTGGTACTTACAAGACGTTACGTTTGCCTTACAGTACCCATGGTCCATTGAAAAGCTGGCAATCGCATATACAATGACTTATCTCTATCCATGGCCATTATTATTACTATTAGGTACTTATTAATATTCGTCTGGATTGGAGATAGATTTTCAGTTCCTCTGGTCGTGTGTTCACTCAGACTGCAGTCACTACATTCATAATTTTGAATCTGTCGACACTTACTATACAAACTACCACTTAATGATATGTTACAGATCTTAGTTATGCAAGTTGCTCTATCCCCGAAGCTCCTTTACGTCTTCGCGATGAAGAAGATTTAATCCACAGCATCTATACTGCGGGCTCTATTGTATGGGCCCATCTGGCCGGTTGGCCTTGGTGGCCCGCGATGGTGGACGATTGTCCTGATACAGAACAATTCTACTGGCTGGACGGATTCTCTGATATACCAGTAATATTTACAATTTTTGAAATTCTTTAATAGGCAGAATCATTCTTCGGTTTCTTTCTTTAACCAATGCTACACTATTGGTAACGAGTCTACTATACAATGTAAACGAAAATAATCTACTATATATCAGTGGTATTATAAAAACCTTAACCTTAAAAACCTTAAAAGTCTTATTAAGATTGCCATAGGGTTTTATTTAAAAGTTTTGATGACTATACTCTTCAGTAATGTTACTACTTAAATCTTCCATCTTATACGACACCTGCAAGAATACTTGCAGGTGTCGTATAACGGGCTGATACTGATAAATTCGATTCGTATTCCATTGCCACACGGTTGTATACCGTGGCATTACAAAAATTTAAAAAAAACCATTTTGATGATTTTAATCCTTCTCCCTAAGGTGTAATTATTGAATGTTCGTTCGTCCATTAGAACATGCCTATCTTTGAATCCAATTTCAACTTTAGGTTTACGTAAGGTGTTATTCTGTTTGTATTTCTGCAGAATGTTCTGAAGAAGCATAATGGCGAGTAAATTCAATTAAAAAAGCTTTACTTTTTGATACAGTGACTGATAAATGCAATTAAACTTCTATAATATATAAACGTGACTTTATTTCGCCTATGTTTGCTCCTTACAAATATAAATTAAAAACAAAAATGTAACTTATTTTGATTAGTAAAAAATATAAGAACACTTATATTTCTACAAATAATACAAAAAATCTTAAGATATAAAGAAATGACTAACAATGTAACAGACCTGTTAACTTACCGCGTGGACACTGATATTCAGAATGAACTGTCAAATTACCTGTGATTTTCTTCCGCCAAATTATACCGTCGTATAGTTAAAATGGAAATATGAGACTAACAATGAATAGACATACCTTTTTTTTTCTTTTGCTATGAATGCGTCTCGCCCCGCCAAATCGGTCCGGGGGTGACGGAAGAGGCGGCGCGTGACCTCATAGACCCACCATGGAAACTCCTCTCCGCCGTGCGAGCGGGCCACCGGTACCCGATGTTAGTCTTCGGTGGCCCGCCCGGCGGTATGAATATGACTATGAATAGACATACCTACACATTTATTTAAAAGAATAAAGCAATTTCATAAACCATTTGAGAAATCGTTACGAAGCCCATTTACTTCCACGATATATGATGTTTGACTAAATATTTAAATAGATTTCTGGTTTCAGACGCACTATAATGTGGTATTCTTTGACAACATGGAAGTTACTCGGGCATGGATCTCACCTGAAAATTTAAAGCCATACGCTAACAATAAAAATATATTCAAATATCTACTAAAAGATAAAAATTTCAGTCATCGTCTTAAAGCAGCTATATCTCAAGCAAACGAGGCAGAAAATATGACAATTTCAAACCGTTTAGATAATTTTAGTTTTCTAAGTAGATATAAAGGGTATATTAACAGTCCTAAGAAAGTAAACGTTAATGATCTTAAAAAATATCAAAGACGCATCAAGAAGAAATTTAATATTGAATTTCCTATTGAAACCTCTAGTTCCGATGATGATAACATACATGTAGAGAAAGCATTAAAAAACGGTAACGTTATTATTTTGGGGACACCAAAAAGACCGAAAACAAGTAATAAAGTTATTCCAAAGCGAAGGCTTTCCAGCAATTACATTAAAAATGTACTTAATTCAACGCCTAATATTGAAGAGGAACAAACCCTAACATTAACTGACGCACAGAATTCAAAAGGAGATGAGACCAAAATTGACAAAGCACCAAATTCTATGGTAGTACAAGTGGGAAGCACAGAGTCTGCTACAGCAGTCGATAATGGTAATACATAGAATAAGCGTAACTCAATAGGAAAGGTTTATTTTTATGTTAACAATTCAATATTTTTCATCCCTTTTGGATACTTTAAATTGAGGTACGCTTTAGTGCCTAACTACTACTATATCATGACGAGGATTTTGCCATATTCTTCGCAGTTGATATACGGGTTAACGATCGTAATTGATGGGTACCTATATGTAGTCGAAGAATGCTGCTACTACATTTTCCTTGTGCTCCCTTATCCAGATTTTTTCGATTCCCATGACATTAAGGGGTGCGTACGTGTTTACTGCTTAATCTGTCACCAATTGGCTAAATATATTACCATCGGACTTTTGGCGGATATATGAAAACGTTATGTGGTGGTCTTGTATATACAGGTTGCTTTCCATTTAGTTAACACAGAGGGACTCTGCGGTACGTTGTGAAACACTGCCAAACACTGTGTAAAAGTTTAAATGAAACAGCTAGTTGTCTCAAAATAACACTAGAGTGCATCAATATCGCAAAATTATGGGCGTTGTATACCTAAATGCAAGTTCCTTGACAAAGTCTTGGCTCAATAATTTATAAACATAACCACATTATCAGGGCTCACTTCAATAGTGCAATATTTACATTTGAACATTTTTATTAAATTTTAATAAGCAATAAGAGACAAGCTCAATTTAATAATCTCAAATAATACTACTAGAATATGCCGTAAATAAATTGCGAGGTTAAGTAATGATACTTAATTCAAGCAAAGTAGTACCTATATATTTAAAGTACTCTATGAAAGTAGGTAAGCATCTGTCAAACACCACTTTTTCGAGTGTCGAACAGTGTACGGCTGTGTTCAACAGTGACGTTGATGGAAAGCGCTTTATCGAACACTGTGTCACTTTTTGTATTAAATGGAAAGCACACACAGTATCTTAGTGTTTTAATGTGCTCTATTCAATAATATTATAGCATTTTATGTAATGTAATGCCAAGTAACTGCTGGGATGTTGTGAATATGATGTAATTACATTTTACAAATGTTTTCGTTTGCCACCAAATTTCCCAAAACCATCACCAATACCATTAACCGTGTGGCCATAGCACAGTTAAAGGCGATGGTTTATCTTACTGATGGGCACTATACGGGTTGAAAGCCCTCAGCGCTCACCCACAGTCCGGGTAAAGTTGTCATAGCCATCTGAGGCTAACAACTAAGACACACAAAAAAAAATACTGATGGACAATGACTAACATGAGAAGATACTAAAAACGTTCAAAAACTGATAATTTGTCAAGAAAATTCAAGAAAACTCGATACTGGCAATAATGGCTCGTATAAGTAGCTCATTGGCAATTTAAACTCTGATTGCTAACAAAAAAAAAAGAATTTCGGGTTGAGAGCGCTCACCCACAGTCCGGGTAAAGTTGTCATAGCCATCGCAGGCTAATAACTAAGACACAAATAAAAAAAAAAGAAGAAGAAGAAATCACAATCGTAAATAGTAATAACTAATTTGTACACCTTAATTCCTTTTTTAACATTTCAGACACCTCCACTACATATATACCAGTTAATAGTTCTGAAGACCATAAGCTCAGTGTCGGCATTGAAACACCAAATAGTGATGATTTTGAATTCTGATTAAACGTACATAATACGAATGTAGATACTATTTCTTCCATAAATGTACTTGTGACTTTTTTCAAGAATATTTATACTAAATTTAATATAATAAAGTAACATGTAATATCATTTGTATTTATTTTATGTTAACTTGAAACTCATGTAGTTAGAGTTGTTATTAGTTATATTAAAATCTGCTAAAGAACTGTTTTAGATTTCGGTCCCGGCAGCCAAATTAATTGTATTTTTTTATCGTTGAACCCTTTATTCAGGCCCTACTACATATATACCTATTAATTATTGCATAACTGCCTTCGCTGTCATGATGTGTGTTATTTATAGCTAATTATATTAGGTACCTACTCTTTATATAGTACACTAGCGACTTGCCCTCGCTTCGCTTCGGTTTCCGTCGCTCTGATCCACGTTTTCAACCTCCGATACCTTCAAAGATATTTACTTTAATTACTTGCAAAGTTATTTTGATCTATATTAATTATATTAAATGCATCACGTCTCTAATGTATTTAATTCGTAAATAATACATTATATTTTAGTAATATATAAAAATAGCTGTTGCCCGCGACTTCGTCCATGTAGAAGTCATCTCTGACAGAGGTAAATAGAAAAAGCAATGCAAGGTGTTGAAGGTTTGTCGCTAAAGCGATGGTCAACAGCATCAGAAACTAGGATGTGGTCTCTGCCTCTTTTTTTGTTTACGCTGTGGAAACGCATTTACGCGCTATCCCCTGCTAATGACAGCAGTGTGGGCTTCGCCGGCTAACTGCCCGGTCGAAATACCCACTAAAACCACAGCGGCAACCTCCGCTCCCCGTGTCCGGTAAGCACCTGCACCACCCTGAAGCTTTAGGTTGCCGTACCTGCTGTTGATCCAGCAGTGGAAATGCAGCGCAACTGCCTCTACAGTCTCCTCGCCTTGCTACGGGGGACTCCAGTTCTTCTCTTCAATGTCAAATGACTCCTCTTCGGGCCACTTCCAATGTTCTGCCCAGTCCCCTTACGGAGACTTGCTCACCGTCGGCTCGCGCCGCAACACAGCCTCCGCCAGAGCCTCGACCACTAATGGCCATAGCGGGTCGCCCGCCAACAGCGTCGCCACAGTCCAGGACACCGTACGATATCCCCTAATAGCCCGAGGGCGCAGAGGGCCATGGCCATGGTGAGCCATGGCCATGGCCCTCTGCGGTCTTCGCAAAAGGGCCCTATTGCGGATCGTGAGGGACTCCGCCCAAATAGGGGTACCATACAGCGCCATAGACCGCACGGCGCCGACGTATAAACGCTGGCAGGACGACCCGGCTGTGGTCGCCACCTTCTGCGAGGAAGCTGTTTCGTGAAATTAGGCGATAGGGCGGGCTTGAGAGATAATCCTCTATGGTGACACGCTCTGTCGGTGGTACGTTAGCCGTCAGTACCTACGCCAGATGCCGCCCTAGCCAAGGGCGCAGGTGATTGGACCGGAAAGTAGGCCATCACCCGTAGTGCGGTTCCCTACGTGAGGCAACGCCTTGACAGCGAAAGCTGCCAGGGCTTAGACTCGAGATGATACCCAAAATAGTAACCCGCCGGACGGGTCACCGCTGACAGACATCCGATGGCGGTGGCCCACCCTCATGGCCTAGACTGTTACGCGTACGGCAAGTCAAAGGGTCGCGTGCCGCCACTTCTGTCGCCCCAGACGGATTATATACTATAGCCAGTCACCAAAGAAAAGTTGTTCAAGGTAGGTTGAACTACAGAAATTCAAAGTAGTTTTGTATTTCCATTCATTCTACAATTTATACTACTGTAAGGCGATGGAATAAGAATATAATTATGGCTATCCCTTATTTAACTGTTTTGGTCTCACCAGCAAAATATACTGCAGCCTTCCTGGGAAACTTATAACACTTCACTACTATGCAAACCCACCGATCAAGCGTAGCGATTGATTGGGGTAGGCTTTCGTCCAATAATGAACGAATATATTTCGTTTTCTTTCTGTTAAGAGTGAACGGAATATATTCTACCGGGTCGGCGACGAATTTTAGGGGATCTCTAGGACACAAAAATATATATAGATGTATCACCACAGAATTGAACCCAGTACTACTTGTTACTCTTTTACTCTGCTTACTAATTTAGGAAATGCATATTGATCATGTTGACACGTGTTTATTTATTTTTTCGAAAAATATGTGTACCTAATTTGAAAAAAGATTTTTTTCTTCCCAAACTATGCCGCTCTGTTATCCTTTCTTAAAGGGTCGTTACGTCATAAAAGAAACTACTATCAAAATTTCATGGTCCTAGCTTCAGTAGTAGGTATCGACTCTGCGCTAATGAGCCGTTCAACCAGCTTCTTAACCCTAATTTATACCTCTAGAAGGTGAAAATTGACAAATGCTGAAACACGTATTTATTTATTTTTATCGACGAATCATCATCATCATTCTCCTAGTCTTATCCCAATATTTTTACCGAATTAATTATTTTTAACAAAGAATATTTGTACGTAATTTGAAAAGAATCTATATTTTTTTTCTCCCCATACAAACTTTGCCAGTCTGTTACACCCCTTTAGGGGCGGAATTCCGGCAAACCTTTTCTTAGCGGACCTCCACGTTATAAAATGAAACTACTGTCAAATTTTTATGTTTCTATCTTTATTAGTTTTGGCTCGGCGTTAGTGAGGCGTTCAACCAGCTTCTTAAGTTTAATTTACACCTGTTTATTTATTTTTGTCAAAAATATTTGTACGTAATTTGAAAAGAATCGGTAAAGATTTTTTTCGCCCCATACAAACTTTACCACTCTGTTATACCCCCTTAGGGGCGGTTATTTTGTTAAACCCTTTCTTAGTGGACTCCTTTAGGGGCGGAATTCCGGCAAACCTTTTCTTAGCGGACCTCTACGTTATAAAAAGAAACTACGGTCAAAATTTGGTGTTTCTAGCTTTATTAATTTCAGCTCTCCACTAATGAGTCGTTCAACCAGCTTCTTAGGCCTATTATATACCCCCTTTTTTTTCCTTGCGGTGAATGGAATTGGTCGCGCACCGTCAAATCGGACTGGGATGACGGATGAGGCGACGCGCAACCCCATAGACCCACCCTGCAAGCACCTCTCTTCACCGTGCGAGCGGTCCACCTGTACCCGATCTTTGTCTTCGGTGGCCCTATTTTACACACCTAGAGGATAAAAATTGGCAAATGGTGAAACACGTGTTTATTTATTTTTACCGAACAATATTTGTACGTAATTTGAAAAGAATCTACAGACATTTTTTTCTCCCCACACAAATTTTGCCACTCTCTTCTTAAACCCCGTTAAGGGACGAAATTACGTAAAATCCGTTCTTGGTGGATCTCTACGTCACAAAAAGAAACTACGGTTAAAATTTCATGTTTCTCGCATAAGTAGTTTTAGCCCGAGGCGTTGTTAGGTCAGTCAACCAACAGCTTTATATATATAATAAATAATTAAAAACAAAGATTATATTACTATATAAAGTGAAGTAATGGAAAAGTAATAATTGATTTTTTATCAATTTATTTAACATAAGTATAACTTTGATTTTTTTTATCATCGTCAACTTTTAAGTATCTCAATATCAAAATATTACGCTTTATCGTATTAATTATTTTGAAAATATAGAGTTAGCCGAAATTAGTTTCATCAAGTGCCCTATTATCACATGAAGTAATCGGTGACAGTATGAGTATGACGCATTAGTGGATGGCAGAGACAATCCGCCATGGTGGTTTAGTCAGAAGTCCTAAAATTGTGAGATGCATGTCGAGTTTTTAAACCTTGAAGATCCCAACTATCAAAGCAATAAAGTCATATACTCATAATGTCATTCACAACTCTTCCTAGGTACTTGAGACCTTTTATAGGGTGTAACTTAGTTGTTAGCCGCAGATGACTATAACAACTTTACGCGGACTGTGGGCGAGCGCTCATGCGCTGAGGGCTCTCAATTCGATTTCTTGGGACCCATGACTGGATGGTATAAATAGAATGGTAGAGTAAACTAATACTCTGTGATCATGTATGTAATCTGTGCGCATAGAGTTGCTCATTAAAAGTTGTAACTGTTAAAAACAAAAACTAATTTACATGGTTCAAATAAAGTAACTTTATAATAAACCTTAATAATAAATATTACAATGGTCATTGCAAGTCTCCCAAGAGAGTAATCCCTTGAAGTTGGGATCTTCCACTAATTTTTATTGCTCCTACAGGAAAGCAAGGGGTGATGTAATTTTATTCTTAACCCGTTACGACATGGCTTTAGGGATATTCGATATACATCGATGAATCGAAATCTCTCGATGTACAATACGGTATATTTAATCGAGCCGATATTTTAAAAAGTTTTTCATATATTCAATATATTTCCATAAAACATCGAATCTGTGATAACCAGTTAATTTCATAAAATCTCAGTTTGATCTACAAACCATAACCAAATAAGTTTCGCTGTATAAAAACCCCATTACTTAAGCATATTAAATGCTAAATTTCAGTAATTTGAAGTTTCGCTTTTACAAGTTCTGCAACTGATCGAAGTTGCAGCTAAGGAAGTTGCAGCATAATCAGGAGCGGCTCTAGCACATGTAGCGCCCGGGTGCAATCAATGACCTGGCGCCCTCTTGTATCAAAATGGGGAACAAAATGAAATAAGTTGATAGTTACAACACGTTCGACTAAACTCCGAACCTCGCTGGAATGCGTTGTCACATGCTTAGTCTCGTTGTTTTGACACAAAATCAGGTAAACGCGATCGGATTATGAAGTTACAGTGAACATGGCGACAAAGCAACCTACCCAAACCTGTCAAATAACGCACCCACTACGTTTATAGATGGTAAGGCACTGGCTACGTACGGTGTGCCCGCTCCGTGTGAAGCGTTACAGTGGAGGTTCTATGTGTCTCGAGCGGCTTTCGGCGCCCCTTAACACACGGCGCCCGAGTGCACCGCACCCTCTGCACTATAGGTAAAGCCGGCCCTGAGCATAATAATACCACTAATACATTGTTATGTTTTAAAAGTTAAACCTCTTAAACTCGAAGAGTCTCTTGCAATAGAATTACAGTCGCTGATGCTGAAAGAGATTGACAAGAGAATGGGTTTTATAGAGAGAGTAACTCCTCCCGCTATAGCCACAATTTTGGACCAAAGGGTCAAAAAATGCATTTTATGGACAGAATCGCTTGCGCCATAGATATCACAAAAATCAAAGAAGTTATGGAAACTACAAAACAAAATAAGACCCTTGAATCTAATTCTTCAAATCATTCTGATAAACTAAAAGATACATTTTCTTTGTGAGAAGATCACCACTTAGTCGATAAGAGCTGGCAAACGTTAAGTCTGATAATATTATTTCTGATGAGCTATCTATTTACTTGAGCAGCCCAATAATAGTGATAATGATTCTTTATGGTGTCATATCTCGAGCTATAAAATGTGTTAAACCATTAAGAACAAAAATATAAATAAAACAAGCATTAAGAAAATCGAGTTCATAGTAGTTCCTACTTCCTACTATAGCTCTTAAATTACGATATTATTTTAATATAAAACTCTTAATTATTTTTTAGCTTATATTCACATCACTAGTCTGTAATCTCTGTGTGTGACATTTTGTGAAGGAAAAGGAAAATTGAATTCGATGTGCCTGTGAATTTATAGAAAATTTGTTAATTTCTGATTACAAAACTGTTTATTGTGATTGTAGACAAAATCTACCTACAGCAGCCTTGCTGTGGAATAAGTAAACCATGGCTACCATAACCTTTGCTAAAAGTTTGGTTAACCCAGGTAGGACTAGATAGATTCTGAATTTTAAATTTATACTGCTTCAAATACAATATACTCTACTTATTTTAGAAATATTTTATTATTCATTAAAGTACATACATTTCAAACACTGAACATTTATTTACCGAATTCAAAGCCTTGAGCAGGTTATCAAAAGATTATGTAAAAGGATGCCAATAGCCCTTTTACATCTCTCATCTTATGCATAAAATTTATGAACATGATGTTTGAGTAGGAAAAGAAGTTGAAATATAAACTTTTGTATACATTTAAGTATTTATTATATACAAAATTAAGTTCAATAATTTTAGGTTATGATATTGATTGACATAATGGTTATGAGTTAACAATTTCAGCTGTAAAGTTGCTGTTAAAACAAAACAACTGTTCACACATCAGGGCTACTGCCCCACCTGGACTAACACCATTAAGTATTGTGCTTAGAAGAAATTATGCAGAGAAACAAGTTTTTGAGCGTACAAAGCCTCATTGTAATGTTGGTACTATTGGCCATGTTGACCATGGAAAAACTACACTCACAGCTGCAATAACCAAAGGTAAGAATTGTGTTAACTTCACATATTAACTAACATTTTATTGCACAGATTCCCTAAATGGTAGCATTCTGTTTTTCTAAATGTTGTGGATTTGATACCTATGCAGAACACTTCTCTGAGCTATCCACAAGTGATATTTTATGTGTATTCACTGCATATTTATGAAATCCTCTGCAATACAAGAATTTATTAGTATGAAACATTGTTCTTTACAAATTTGCTTCAAGTCATGGTATCTCCTTATACTTTTACTCAGTTTTTACTGCTCATGGGAAGGAACGGTTTGTGACACACCGTTTCCTTAATCCCTCGGTCTAATTAAACAGTATATCACAAACTCTTCCTTTAATCAATATATTTTTAAAGCATTTGAAATAAAACTACTTTTCCGTAAAAGATTATCGCATTTGTATTTGATTTTTAATTTCCTGACGTTTCGAACACTTTACAGTGATCATGATCACAGGAGGACTAGACAAGAATCCTCCCATGGTAGAATCCCTAAAAGTAGTTTTATTTCAAATGTGTAATACTCATGTTAACATTAGAAAACATTATTTTTAAAGCAATTTAAAGTAAAGAATTAGTTCTGAATGGTAACACTATCAACAAATATGTTTAAGGAAACAAATTACTATGTTTCATAGCCTAGTGATTAAGTATTTTTTATTATTAATGATCATGAAATATTATCAGGCAGTTTATTAGTGTGATAGCCTAACTATACACAACTGACTGTACATTTTTGGGTTTATATTATTTGTATGAATTTTATTCTATCACCATCATCATCTCAGCTCATATTTGTCCCACTGCTGGGATCGAGTCCCTCCATAATAGGAGGAGAATTCACTTACTGAATCTCACTGGTCAGATGTGTTGGTCTATCCCAAAAAAAACCTATGGTTTTTCAATTATTCTATCTCATTATCCTTTACCACATAGGAGAAGTCAAGTGTCCAATAATAGATTTCAATAGGCTAATAGATGAATGTGTGTGACGGAGTGAGAATACAATTCACCACCAGGGGGTGGTCTTACCTTTAGGTGATCGCAAAAGATGACTAAGTGATAAAATATGTATATCACATCTATGCAAGAGAAGGAAAACTCAAATTAAAATCCTATACCAACACGTCTCACCAGCGTGGTGTAGTAGATCATTTTTCCATCCTAGTGTGGAGGAGGCTCGGGCCTGACATACACGTGTATGAGCTGAGGTGATGCTGATGATTAATAGAAGAATGAAATAGTATATGATACTTAACTGTTTTCAAATGTGTGCAATATGATTGTGTCTGTTATATCTTTGAACATTTCTGTTACAGTTTTATCAGATCTCGACTTAGCACAGTCAAAAGGTTATGCAGACATTGACAATGCACCTGAAGAAAAAGCTCGTGGTATCACCATCAATGTTGCTCATGTGGAATACCAAACAGAGTCCAGACATTATGGACACACAGACTGCCCTGGCCATGCTGATTATATCAAAGTAAGTTTCAACTCGGATATATCTTATTGTATCTTTATACAAATCAAGTACTTTATTCAGACAAAATAATTTTGATTAATGCAGAAAGAAAGTGTGTGAGCATAATGTTTACTTCTGATTGGATCAAGAGTTTTGAATAGAATGTAGATGTTTGATTTCATTAGTTTAACTTATCAGTATTATAAAATATATGGGTACATATAACTTATAACATATATTTCAACATTTCTATTATATTCTAACTTTTTAATAATCCTATGTCATAGTCTGTATGTTAGATTACAGATGCTGAATATTACTCTAATAAATATTACCTCCCTTTTTCCCTCATTGTTCATTATTTTCCTTGAACTTCTTAGCTAATAGCTAGTGTCTGAAGTATGCAATCAATTGAAGAGTAAATGCACAATAGAAGAAATCTATTGTGCATTTAGTAAACTTAAAATTGAGTTTTTAAATTAAAAACTCACATTATACCAAAATATTTTTTAGTGTTTCTATAAGTCCTCGTATCTTTGGAAATTTTCCATTCACACATTTAATGAACACATAAGTAGTTAGGTAGGTTAAACAAAGATTGGCCTAAAAAAACAATGTGAACACTAACTCCTGCAAGATATACCTTGGGCATAAAGGACTACTACTTAGGGGGCGTTCAAGTATTACGTAACGCAATTTTTGGAGATTTTTGATACTCCCTCCCCCCATGTAACGCGCCGTAACGTTTCTCTGTATCCCCCCTTCCTCCTCCCTGAACGTTACGTAACACCCACGTGACCGTTTTTAAACGTATTTGCGGCAATAATAAATAAAAAAGGAGCTTCCAAACTCGCAATACATGTGTATGTTGTTTATTCATCATCTAAAAAATAAAATTTGCTTGGCAATACCCGATTACGAAAACGAAAAATGATGTCGGGTATTTATAAATAATTAAGCATATTAAATGCTAAAAATTTCAGTAATTTGCTTGGCAACTTGGGAAATTTTAATTCCCTAGTTTTTTATTTAATAAAATAACAATGTTACATAACGCGTTGTTTGAACCCCTCTCCCGGCTATGTAACGCATTGTAACATTTTACAATACCTCCCCCTATCCCCAAATTACGTTACGTAATACTTGAACGCCCACTTAGACACTGAAATAAACAATACAAAATTTATCTGATATTACAAATTAACACACTTATCCTTTTTAGAATATGATCACAGGCACAGCTCAAATGGATGGTGCAATTCTTGTAGTGGCAGCTACAGATGGTGTAATGCCACAAACTAGAGAGCACTTGATTCTTGCCAAACAGATTGGTATTGAGCATGTGGTAGTATTCATTAACAAAGTAGATGCCGCTGACGAGGAAATGGTGGAGCTCGTAGAAATGGAAATCAGGGAGCTCATGACCGAAATGGGATATGACGGTGACAAAATACCTGTAATTAAAGGTATGTATCTCATTTTAGATTGTTATCTGACTTACATGATAGCTTTACTATAACAGTGGTAATAAAATAATTATAATTATGGAATTATACTTATATACTGTATAATTATAAGTATGGACTTACATATAATATTGTACAGTAAAATAAAAAGTTTTTATGATTATTTCATATAACTTTTACAGTGTAAATTTTTATAAATTTGCATAGCAACTCGGCTGGTATGGCATATCAGGCCAATTTCTGTCCTATTACATCCTATGAATAATATGTATACATGGGCTGATGATATTTGCATATAAAATATGTTAAAGATTAAATGACATGGTCAGGCAATATTATTCTCTTCTTCTCAGAGCATAAACTTTACACTGTTGCATGAGTCTCTTCCGTTAAAGGCAATTAGCCAAAACAATAAAAATAAAATATCTGCTCAGGTTTTGATATGGGAATGAGACTGTCCTAGAAAATTTTAATTGTATTGATCAACCTGTCTAATAAGCCTGAGGATTATTCTCCTTTGGGAGACTTAATTAATAATAGACGTTGTTAGGTTATGGAAAAGATTTACAAATATAACTTAAAACTATCTTCATATTGTTACAGGATCAGCCTTATGTGCCTTAGAAGGAAAAAGTCCTGAAATTGGTGCGACAGCAATAACTGAACTATTAAAGGAAGTGGATACATTCATCCCCACTCCTATTCGTGAATTAGACAAGCCTTTCCTTCTGCCAGTTGAGTCTGTGCACTCTATACCTGGACGTGGAACTGTTCTAACGGGCCGTTTACACAGAGGTATGTATACTATAAATTTAATCAATATACTTTTATTTATAAGCTATATTTTTCCCTGTGATGAGGTTAGGATAACAGTGTATCAGAAACTCTTACATTCGCATGGGATTCGTAAAATCCGAAGGAGTAATCGCAAGCAAAATAGGCAAAAACACTTCTGGGCAATATTATAACCTCAAAAGTGAACGTCGATATGCTGATTAGCAATGGTAATTATTTTTAATAGTACATTTATACTCTTTCTTTCCCAGGGTTTCATGAGTAGAAAACATATAATTATCATCACGCTATTTAGAACTTATTGGTAAAATCTAGTTGTGCATGCCTCTAATAACAATGAAGTTTATTTCACAATTATTTAAATAATTCGTAAAAACCCGATTAGGAGTGAAAAATGATTGCCACAAGTGGGATTCGAACCTACACCTATTGGAAATCCGTTCCAATCGTGCTGCCACTTGTTTACACAATGTCGGGTAGATGGCACACGTCTTAAAGACGAAAATATAAAACGATGCGAGAATTAAATGTCCTACAATAGTTCACAGTGGTGTAAGTGGCAGCACGATTGGAACGGCATTCCAATAATGTGGGTTCGAATCCCACTTGTTACAATCATTTTTCGCTCGTAATCGGGTTTTTATAAATAATCAAACATATTAAATGCTAAATTTCAGTAATTTAAATAATTCAGTTGGTAGGTAAAAAGCAAAATTGCAAATACTGTATTATTGATTTATATCCCTATGCTTTTATCTATATGTAGAGGGGCAAGGAACGTACCCATATTACGTAACCCGTTTAAAGGAATGAGGGAGCTTCAAAATACTACGCTCAGTTACACTGGCTCAGATTTTTGTTACGTAATCGATTTCGCCGTTTTTTAGAGAAATTTCGCGCTTTTTCGACCTATCTTTGATATGGCGCGCAGTGTTTAGTGCTTCTTAGACTCACAATTGATAGCATAATTAACTATATGCATAGATGCAGACTTATGCAATAAACACCGTACTAATACAGAAGATACAATAAAGATCTTTATAAAGACGAATATGAGTCAAATGAAAATATGAGTCAAATGAATGAAACAAATGAAAATATCATTTGTTTTTGAAGATTTGCTTTTAGTTAAGGATATATTTTTTTTATTTACTCATCATTTCATACATACATATCATCACGCCATATCCCTTGCAGGGTAGGCAGAGAGAACAGAACTCCTCATTTCAGCCTTTCGATATCCACCTCTAAATGTAAGCCTCCCCTAGAAATGAGGGTATAGTGTCGTAATCTGCACGCTTGGCAGCGGGGCTGGGGATTTTACCCAGGTTTTACACATTTTCCAGGAGAGCTGTAGTCCACTCTCTTCGACCCTTAGCCGATCAAGTAAGGGTGGCGACAATGTATCCGTATTCCATTGCCACATTTACTCACCAAGATGTATTGTTTTTTCATCTTCAGGTGTACTAAAAAAAGGTACTGAGTGTGAAATTGTTGGACATGGTAAAATTATGAAGACCACCGTAACAGGAGTTGAGATGTTCCATAAAACTCTTGATGAAGCTCAAGCTGGAGATCAATTGGGAGCTCTAGTACGTTCTATCAAACGCGAGCAGATCAAACGTGGTATGGTTATGGCCAAACCAGGTACAGTTAAGGCCCATGACAGTGTGGAAGCCGCTGTATACATTCTAAGTAAAGAAGAAGGCGGTCGCCAGAAGCCATTCACATCTTTTATTCAGTTGCAAATGTTCTCCATGACTTGGGACTGCGCCACTCAAGTAACAATTCCTGATAAAGAGATGGTTATGCCGGGTGAAGATGCTACGTAAGTATTTAACGACACACTATCCGTTCTCTATAAATGTAGGTGTACTTCTCAATACTTATTATAATAGTAATAAACGAAATGCAATTAATGAGTCTTTGAGAGAGATTGATTAAAATCGATCAGAAGTTTGAAATTAAAGTCCAAATAATTATTATACTCGTAAATGGTAACTGTTGAGAAACCAGTGACTACGGAGTTGACCATCGAAGTCAAGGAATCAGCACCAGTTGTCAGTCCAATGACGATGGTGAGGGCATAAGGTAGAATATAGGCGGCCGCGCGCCGCCCTTCCTTCGCCTCAGATGGATTTGGTGGGCCGTGTCCAGACCATAGCCTGGCTCTTTTTGGGATAATAAGGATGTGCAAGTCAATCTATCTCTATGCCAAATTTCATCCAAATCCAATTCAAAGTTCCCTATTTTTGTAGTCTTCTTCTTCACAGCCAAAGGCGTCCCACCGTTTAAATGGGATTTCTTAATAAAAGTAGTATATAATTTTCAATGTAAAGTCTTTAATAACTTAGCTACCTGTTTAATTGACGGCAATGGGCTGACTATATAGGGCAGGTGTGGCCAACTTTTGTGTACATAAGATCTACTTTTTATTTTAAAATTGTGTCGCGTTCGACCTATTTCTTAGGTAAGAAGGGGGACGTTTATGCAATGTGCTTTTATACCGACGTGCACTCTTGCTAGTTCCATGATTTATGGGTAAATAAGCAACATACATGAATATTTATTTAATGGGTTATAAAACTTATGTCCAGAGTAATTATTAATAATATTTATTCATTCAAACTGTTTAAATTTAATAATTTAATTTAAATCAATGGGAAATATTATAAGTATGTTTCATATACTAAGATTTGGAGTTGAATAAGCCTAATGAAGTACATTAAAATCGGTTTTTACAGAAGTTTGTATTAGTGCCATCTAGAATAATATAAAACAAAAATGAAGAATTAAATATTTATATTTCGCTTGAAAAACTCACTAGGTGGCATTAAATTAGCGTCTCGGGGGTCTTGTACTAAGTGACCTTTGTGCTGAGTGTGAGTTTTGACGTTAACATGACGCGCTCTACGGCTCTATAGCGTGCGCGTAAACATGCCATTTGTATGAAGAAATGTACAGCGCCACTAGCGGCACCTTTTTGAAACTACATTTCTTCATACAAATGGCATGCTTACGCGCACGCTGTAGAGCGCGTCATGTTAACGTCAAAACTCACACTCAGCACACAGAGCATGAATTCGTCCCCTCATGGAACTTGCGAGTGATCGACCAAAATTGATCGCGATCGACTTGTTGGCCACTTCTGATATAGGGTACAAATATCTGCTCAATCATAGTTGTATACACTCATCATATGCAGGAATGACGATATTAAGCACTTTTCAAACCAAAGAAATTATTGCCTGCCTTGACATCAAAGTCAACACCCCAGTAGTGCTTACACTTACGGTAAACTGCTTCACGAGAGTGCGCGTGGCTGAATGCGTCTTCTTTGGACCAATATCCTCTCATTTAGCCTATTCGAAACTACCACGGCTTTTTGCGCTATGTGCAAGTATACGCAATACAAGAATTTGTTTCGTAGCACAGAATGTTTCCTAGCAGTTGTCTTTAATAAATTACTTGGATTGGGCTATAAAAGCTGTGTGCTCATCATTGCTTTTTGTGCACACAATGAATAAAAAATAATATACATGTAGAAATTCTTTTATGTACCTATTCATTTCAGACTGCGTCTACGTCTCTTGAAGCCAATGGTTTGTGAAACAGGACAAAGGTTTACTCTACGTTTGGGCGATTTAACACTTGGTACTGGAGTAATTACCAAGATCAATAATAATTTATCTGAAGAGGATAGGTTGAAACTACTCGAAGGCAAGAAAGCACGAGAAAAGGCAGTTGCCAAGAAGTGAAGTTTTTTAGTAATTAAATCTAGAGATATAAGTTTAGAAATGTAGTTCAATATTGTATTATGCATTTACCGATGTAAAGTTTAATAAAAGTGAAAATGGTAAATAGTTTTTGACTTGCATCTCACTTAGAAATAACAATAATGGTCATCTAGGAATATCCTATATGTTACGATACCTATCATTAAAACACAAAGATAATTTCGCCATTTGGTACATCATATTACTATAAAAATAAACAATCACATATTCAACTTTAGTTTGTTACTGTTTGTTTTGCTTCACACACTTTCAGAAAGTCATAATAGCTTTAAATCCAGATCTTATTAGTGTTATTTTAAGCGCTGATCAGTGGCAACTAAATGAAACTTTCAAATGTCAGGATCTTTATACCAATAATAAAAATTAAAAGCATATAGTAAAAACATTGAACCTTTTGCATTGATAGATGCTCATTATATAGATTAAAAGAAAGGGCAAGATAGGATAATATCGCTTAAGAGTATAAACGAGCTCAATACAGTTACTTATTTTCTTAGGCATGGCTACGTCATTTCATAAATTATCCTGCTACCAGCATCAGCGTGTTTGGGCATGAAATTACTTATTAGTGGCGGTAATACCGTGCCGGGCCGGCCACCGAAGGCAAAGATCGGGTACCGGTGGCCCGCTCGCACGGCGAAGAGAGGTGTTTGCAGGGTGGGTCCATGGGGTTGCGCGCCGCCTCTTCTGTCGCCCCGGACCGATTTGTCGGGGCGCGACCACAACCATGGTCCACCTTGCAAGGAAAAAAAATAAAAGTGGCAGTAATACCGTAATTGCCCGGCTGAAAATCGCAGTTGGTGCTTCAAGTTTTCCAGAAGAACGCTGCTGCCACTGCCTACTGATAAATTATTGTATTCATAATTAAACGCTACCACAACTAATATTACCGTCCACCTAACTGTATTTCGGTCGCACCAGTCAGTCACTCGTTTTAAGGAAGTAGTATTGTTGATACTTGATAATCCCTATTACCTGTTATTATGATTATTTCAACTCCATTTCTGTTTTACAATCGTAATAGGTAGCGTTGAACTTTAGAATTTTCATACCGTGTTCAAATATTAAGTGGTTTTCGCATTGACGTCAATAAGTAGCTAAAAATGATGACATCATTATATTTGATAGCAGACTTGGCTCTGGTTTACGAACCCAGCGCCAAGTCAATAGTAATTAGGTACCTATTCTGTTCTTTTAGTTTTTAGACAGGTAATTTAAAAGAATAGGTATCTATTTTCTAGAAGTTAGGTAAGTAGGGATCTATCTACGTAATCAAATAATGATTAACTTTTCCAGCACAAAAAAATATCGTATAGGCATATAAATCTTTTGTCAGTACAATGAACCGTATCATGTACGATTCATTTTTAGCAGATAATAGATCGTGGATAATCGGCTAAGCAGCAGCGCAGCTTGACGCACCACATTTACGTCACCTTTCTTTGCGGCAACGTATCTAGACAAAAGTAACACATCGTATGCTGTAGGCGCTCAAAGAAACTATGGGTATTGGATATGCTGTAAATTATGATTTGAGATTTGCACGGAACACGAGTCTAGTAAAAAGAGCAGAGCAGCCCCAGCACATGCACAACTGTAACGCGTAGATAATATAAAAATGAAGGGTTATAGCATAATAGGATTTTAATAAGATTAATAACGAGCGTTCTAAAGAAATTGAGTACCTAGTTTGAAGCTCACATTCAGGAATGAAAAATGCAGATAAATTCTTTATTGCTATATATCATTTATGAATGTGAACTGTTCAGAAATATGTGTTAAGAAATTACGTATTTATAAATGAAATTATTATAATGATGGGAAGAAATGATTCAATATGGACTCATATAAAAACACCTTGATGGTTTACATTTATTTGAAAAAGTTTCACCACAATTTTACAGTGATATATTGTCAGTCATGTATACAAAACAAAATACAATACTCACTGGTTCTGGTACAAAATTACAGATTAGCATAAATTACAAGTATTCTAAGTTTTTACATAATGAATTAAGAACATGTGTACTGATTGTATATGATAACTGAACCAGCTCTTTGGGTAAAAGATGCCTCATATGATACTGAATTATAAGTTATATTGATACAGTGCTGCAATAACTAATACTAAAAGTTTTACATACAAATTAATTAAAGCAACAGAAGTTGTTGGAATTTATCCATATCAACAATGATCACTCGGAACATAATGGAATGACATTCAATTTAATACATTGTGTCACAATTGCACAATCTATGCAACAGCACTGAAATTTATTTTTAGTCATTACTATATTTACAAGTCTTCATCTTCTTCAGGTAGTGCTGTGTCTTGGGCTTCCTTGAGATCCTTTTCAATCTGGTTCTGCCATTGCGGGTCCATAGTAACTTCAGGAGGCAGTAAGGCAGGCATAGCCACAAACTCTAAGTTACCATCACCAATCAATTTCCTAGCTAACCAAAGGAATGGTTTCTCAAAGTTGTAATTTGACTTGGCGGAGATGTCATAGTACTGAAATAAAGAAATAAATGATTAAAATCTTTTGTAATACTTGTATTATAGTATTATTTATAGATTATGGACTAGCCTGTTGATTCCTTCAAGATCTCAATGGTCACATAAGTCTATATATATCATTGTTATTCCAACATTTTGATCATAATTATTAAAAAGCATTTATTATTCCTATTGACACTAACGTAAACACTAATATAAAATTTCCACTGTTGTTAAACAGTAAAGTACCTATACAAAACAAAGCACACTAGTGTTTTGTTTTACACATGTCACACTAAACATGTTTTTACTCTTTGGTGGGTTTAATGGAACTACTGTGCTTTTATGAGACAAGATTGCGTTACAGCCTGACCTTTATCCTAACAATCACCTGTTGAAAATATCATATGGGGTTCCAGCAAATATCATGATTACTAAAACTATTTAACTCGTTAGCTGCCATGTCAGTCACCTGTACCTGACAGGCGTAGTACTTGTTTAGGCCACGTCAGTCATTGGTGACTGACACCACAGCACCAAGTTCAAATGGCCTCAGCAAGCCGTCCATCACGATTTGCGAGTGTTTTTCTATACAAAACGACTGACATGGCCCCTAGCTAACTACTTGCAGCTTGGCCCGCAAATTGTATGTGTGCCTAATTATGCCTGACATAATTTTATTTTTAGATATTTTAAAGAAACAAATACGTAAATAATTACGAAATCAATTTTTGATGCCATTTAAGTGGTTTTTACTGTAAAATCAGATTTGAAAATTTATGGTCATATTTTTTTTTACTTGGCAGTTAAAGTGTTAAGATACAGAATGTTTTGTATTAATATTTATTGTGTTAAATTTTTAAAGGAAACCATTTTAAGCACTTGATTCCTCAGACAGTATACAGATATTTGTTTTATCCGAGGGAACAGTAGGTTTTTTTTTTTTAGATAACGGTGGCCATATATGCTTTTCTGTACCACATATGGGACATTTGGCATGTATAGGACAATTGGTTAAATAGCGCGAAATCAAAGCAAACAATGATTTGCATTAGTAACATTAGTTAGTGTTATGGACAAGTCATTTATAACTCACCTGCAGATTCTTTTTCCTGTGGAAAACAATAGTTTTCGCCTTGACTTTCCTGTCTTTGATGTCTACTTTGTTTCCACATAAAACAATTGGTATGCCTTCACAAACTCGTACTAAATCTCGATGCCAATGTGGTACGTTTTTGTAGGTGACACGAGAGGTTACATCGAACATAATGATGGCACAATTACCCTGGATATAGTAACCATCTCTTAATCCTCCGAATTTCTCTTGTCCAGCGGTATCCCACACATTAAATCTGATGGGACCGCGGTTTGTATGAAACACCAATGGATGCACTTCGACACCGAGTGTCGCGACATATCTTTTCTCGAACTCTCCAGTCAAATGACGTTTGACAAATGTAGTTTTGCCGGTTCCTCCATCTCCAACCAGCACACATTTGAATGTGGGCATATCATCTGCCATTTTATTATTTTATTGCAATTCTGAAAAGAAATGAAAGAATTATTAGAAAAATTCACCAAATTCCATGACGCAGCTACCTTTAGCGTATTTAAGAAGTTTTGTTAATGAACTATGTACTGGTTAAGTAATAAACCCTATATCTAAGATTAATAACGAAGAATTCAAGAAATTCACTGACCGTATGTAACTGACAACTTAAATTTACTTTAACTCTTCGTCAAATGGCGCTCAACTGGCCTCACAGGAATTTAGCTCTACAGTACCGAACAATAGCACAAATTACGCTAAAACTACACTTTATACAGAATAAATATAACACTATATTATGAGGTTACAAAGCATAGAACTAATTCATATGAAATATAAGCACTAGTTACCAAGATTGTATAAGAAATTCGAGATTTAACTCGTCGCAGCTAAAAGTCGTTACGGCTCACAATGGCGTCTCTTGACTAAACGGAAGAAACTGTTGACAACTAGAGGCTTATTGACTGCTTGACTTTTAAAAATTTTGTTTTCATAATAGTAACGTATTATACATATAATATAATAGTAAAAAATATTTAAAATTACAAAAAATAAATTGATTTCATAAATATTGTTTAAAATATATATATTTACTTTTAAAAAATTAATTAAAGTAATTTGACTATGAAAATCTACGACTGTTTTACCGTCCCTTTTTTCGTCTAAATGACGTCACAAGCTGTAGAGCACAGTTACGCCATCTACAACTTTAATTTCTTTCTCACAAATTCACAATGTATGAGATAGGTAGTGAAGTTTTGTTCCGTGTTCGGTGTTCGCTTCGTGTGTAGGTATCGATTTTTTGAGTGAAGTGAACGTAGTGTTCGTGTCCTTTAGTTTAGTGACGTTTGTTAGAAAAATATCTGTGAATGGGATTGTGTAACGAGATAAAACGTTTACTTGGTGTGTGATATTCTTTAGAGGATGACGAAGGACAGGTTAGCGGCGCTACAAGCGGTAAGTTGGTTTTCCTATAGTTTCCTTAGCACTTCTGTAACCAAAGGCCTCAGATGATGACCTCGAAATCATAAAAAATAGCATTGAAAACATGTGTCATATCGGTTAAATATTATACTGACCTTGGTCTTGGCTCTTGCAAAGTAGGGATATTGCTTTCAGCAGTCGAAATCTACTTCTAATGGTGTTCTATAATCTTGTCGCCCCACCCCGATCTTCACCGCCGAATGATAGCTGTTGTTGAGGGTAAAGAATTAGATGCATTTTCGTGATTTTGCTAAGATTTATCCACCAGATCAATATCCACTATGACTATCTTGTGTCTCAATGCAATCATTTAGCAAGCAAGTTGATTTTGTCAATCTTCAGTGAAGAGATTGCAAAACGTACAATGTAAGAGAATTTCCGAATTTTATTAATATATTTAATTGCTTTTCAATGGTCTTGAGGTAATTTCTAATTATTTTTTCTGTTGCCCTATTGCATACACCTGTGGTCTATAATTCTACATATATAATTTTAGAGCTATTATTATATTTATTAATATATATATTTATATTACCTACATCAATTTAAGACCAATTAGATAAAGTCTTATTGGTATGCAATCACTTGACTGTGATCCTGATGTTGCTGAATGTCATGAGCGGCATTTACCACTTTCTATCAGATGGACTACTTACTTATCTGCCACCAAAGGCAATAAAAAGTATATACTAGATACAACTAAATATGGCTGACTACCTAAGCGTTTAAAAGTAAACGATGTTTTATTTCAGTTAAATGATAATCCAGAGAATTTAAAAGCAATAGATGTAGGGTAGTTTATATATTTTGGATTTTATTTTAATAAATTCCTTTGTAACACAAGATAGTGAGGATATCACTATTCTATAATTGTGAACCTAACTATTGTGATTAGTAATCTTAATAATTGCATTACTACACCTATATTATCATCCTCGAGAATCTGGGAAGTTTTTTCTCTTTTCATGAACATTTTTGTGAGTCTTATCTTGAATATCTACTTAAATATGATTTATAAAATTGATTGCTCCTATTTATGCTTAAGCCTGGTAGTCTTTGGAAAATTTCCTTATTTTGTACTATACTACTGTACAATTTTACAATATTCCTTGTTATAATATTGGGTTCTTTACATATTTTGTTATCTATATTTTAATATTTTCGATAAGAAAATCATTGATAATAATTAAGTAATTATCATCAAAAGAATTAAAATAATTTTAACTAATTATTTGATATTTAGATGAGATGTAGACTGAGACTAACCTACCTAGACCAGATCGGTCATGTACTGAAGGAAGGTGGAGTCAAGAGTCTCCGAAACCGGCGAGCGTGTATGAAGAGAATTATGAATGTTGAGGAAGCGAGTGAAGTATGCAGAGATAGAGTTCTCTGGCACTCTGTTCTCTCTGCCTACCCTGCAAGGGATATGGCGTGATGATATGTATGTATGTATGTGTATGTATTTGATATTTTTTGGGCATAGATCGCCTTTCAGAATGAAAGGGTGTCAAGTAATTTTAAGTATTTCCTGTGGATTCACACACTTAGACTTCACACCTGTACTTGGAGACTTATTGGATACTCCACTATAACATAATGGGATATGGTTAATAAATTAAATTAAAAATATATTCTAATACTTTAAATATACTATTGCTAAAAATAATTTATAACAATTAGATTAAATATTGTGACACATACACATTGAAATGTATGATGAAGAATGCATGCATAACAAAGAGCCAAAAAAATAAAACAAAATATACATCCACAAAATAGAAAAAATTCTGTATCCATCAACAACTACTGAAATATTTCTACTTTTACTTTATGATTATAAATAACAAATTAAATATTGTGACAAATTAATTGTATATTATATATTCAAGTTCTTAAATTAACTACTTAATTATTTACACATGTCATATTTTATGTTGAGGGTAACAAGGACAATACAATTTAGGATATAGATCTAAACCTTCTCTCTTGAAAATATTACTATTGAAAATACTTGATTATCTCAACAATTAACTTTTAAAAATAATTTTACTTAACATTTAAAGTTAATCACAGATTTATTTAGGTATAATTACTAAAGGACAAATATTTTATAAGTAGAAATAGAACTAAATCAACTGTTTACTACTATTAAAAACGCTAAAAGATGAGTATTTCTACATAATAGAGCAATTTGTGATGTTCAACCAAGTTATAATTTATTAACCCTTTCACTGTATTTGTTGGCTCAGAATATATACATACATACCATCACGCCATATCCCGTGCAGGGTAGGCAGAGAGAACAGAGTGCCAGAGAACTCTATCCTTGCATACTTCTCTCCCTTCTTCAACATTAATAATTCCCTTCATACACGCTCACCGGTTTCGGAGGCCCATGACTCCACCTTCCTTCAGTACGTGACCAATCTGGTCTAGATAGGTTAGTCTCAGTCTCCCCCGGTACCTACATCCTTGCTCAGAAAGTAACTGAAAATTTGCTTTATTCATTTGGCTTTAAAATAATTAATTTCAAAATATAAAGATATTTTTATTATTGGCATTTTTCATAATAGCGAGATTACCATTGGTGAGGTTCTGTATACGAAATGTTCTCCTTTCAAATTATATAAACCCGATGACTCAACTTTTATCATTTTAAATTAATACAATAAACTACCACCAGAAAGAATGTGACTGATACTGAGATCTGGCAAGAAACTCAGCGGATTTGTCTATTATTATTTTTCTGATTTATTATATAAAATTGTATACAAGATGTTTAGTAACCAACTGTGACTCCCTTTGAACCACGATATAATATGCAACTAAAATATAATGCCAATTAATCTCCAGCCTTGATAGGCAGGTTGGATACCGCAGTGAGGTATTATACGTTTCCCAGGAGATAGCTGCGGCCCGCTCTCTCGATGATACCCTTAGCCGTTTTTTACAATTCCCACGGGTTCGCAAAATGTGGCACGGTCTAAATAACCAAGAAAAATATTTGCCTAAATTCTAATAATATTAGAAGTGCAAAAGTTTCGTACGGAGAGATGCTTTGTTTTAGTTTCGTGAAACTAATCGTGAGCAATAGTGAGACATATGTGGGTTGAGAAGATTTAGAAGAAGAGTGATAAAAATTTACAATAATGGACTTTGAAATAATTCTTGCAACAAATGTACCGTAACGCCCACATTGCGTGCACTAACAGATTAGATTATATTTATTTTACCCGCTTATCACTGTTTGTTTCATTATGAATATCATTTTTTAAACAACGCCACCATTCGAATTCATGACTAATATTAGTCGTTCAACTGTTGAAATACGTTGACTGGCGCCGTTATCAGCTGTCGATGACAGCATCCGCTGGGCGGCCTTCAGAAGTTAGTCATACAAACATACTAGGTAAGATTGCCAACATCAATCAAGCTCCACATCGTTTAAAACAAAAACTTGAACGTTACTTTTTTGTAACGTTGCTTTGGGACATTTTACCGGAGTATGGTATTAACGGTAAACTGCTACAGGCTGTGCAGTCCAGTTACATGGGCTGTAGAGCCTGTGTGCGGCTGGATGATGGAATGTCTCCTTGGTTTGACGTCAATATCGGCGTTAAGTAGGGGTGCGTTCTGTCAGCCAGGCTGTTTATCATATATCTGGATAAATGTCTCCAAAGGTTGAACGATATGAATGTGGGAGTCCAGATGGGCGACTCAGTGGTCACTGCTCTGCTCTATGCAGATGATGCAGTCCTACTGGCACAGTCAGCGACTGACCTGAAGACCCTAGTCGACACAATGACAGAAGATTGTAAGAAAAGGGGTCTACGCGTGAATGTGAGCAAAACCAAAATAATGGTCTTTGAAAGAGATGAACCCAGAACAGATGTAAGAGTAAAAATAGGTAATGATGTACTAGAGCAAGTGGATGAATTTGTATGTCTTGGATGTGGGTTTAGCCGAGATGGAAGGTACACCACTGATATAGAGCGAAGAGTGAATGCGGGAAATAGAGTGAACGGAGCGTTGGGACAACTTCTCGGTGGCCACCACCTCAGCCAGAAGGCACGTGTAGCAAAACATAACGCAGTGCTTGTCCCAACATTACTATATGGAAGCGAGAGTTGGGTATGCAGAAAAGAGCACGAAAGCAAAATTAATGCGGTCGAAATGCGATCTCTACGGAAAATCTGTGGAGTTAGGCTGACCGACCGCATTCGCAACGACGACGTAAGAGAGCGAGTAGGTATGAAAGAGAGTATTGGTGTAAAGATGCGAAAGGGAATGCTCCGATGGATCGGACATGTGGGAAGAATGCCGAACGAACGTCTGATTAAGAAGATATACAATGCGAAAGTGGAAGGATGTAGGTACCGGGGGAGACCGAGACTCGCCTACCTAGACCAGATCGGTCATGTACTGAAGGAAGGTGGGAGTCAAGAGTTTCCGAAACCGGCGAGCGTGTATGAAAAGAATTATGAATGTTGAGGAAGCGAGTGAAGTATGCAAGGATAGAGTTCTCTGGCACTCTGTTCTCTCTGCCTACCCTGCAAGGGATATATGGCGTGATGATATGTATGTATGTATGTTACTTTTTAATAAATTAATATATAATAAAAAAATAATGAGTATTTTTCATCATTCAGCGTTTTGCCGTTCACTGCTGGATTTATCAATGTCGATGGATACATTTCTGTATTAGTTTCATGAAACGTTTCAGTTCTCTCGTATGAGGATAACACATTTTTACAAAATAGTAAAAATATTTTGTAATTTAATTAGATCAATAGATAGAAGAAAATATAAATATTGAAATCCAATATTGTGTGTTAGCACGATATATGACGAGAAGACTTAACAAAAATCATCCCCGTCGGGAATTACGATACGGCTAATCTATATAATCCACGCCCTACACAGTACGCAAAAGTCTGTTCAGACTGTCATAAACGTCTGTGACAGTTGGTAGGAGTAAGCATCCTGAATGTCGTCATATCTTACTGTACTGATATGTCTTTACCTACTGGTCCATTTATTATAAAAGCGTTGACGAATATTTTCAAACTTCTTAAGGTGTAGATTATCACAAAATTCTATCATCATATAAATTTCGACTTGAAGACTGTGCAAAGCCCTGTTAGATAACTAATTTGGTTTTGCGGGAGCAATACCAAATTAGTTAATATATATGGGAATATGAATAATAAAAGGTATACTTTAAATCCAATTTTATTCCAATATGACAAATTACAGTTCACTACCCTACCAGCCTACTACCTACCCAGGTTTTATTTTTGACTGGTCTTTATATTGGTAAACCATAATTCAAAAAATCTTAGGAACCTAGGCATACACGTGCCGCGATATTCCTTTGAGCACTAAGGAAAATTCAGCTGACGCACAACTAGCTCGACAAAGCTCTTGAATTTGAGAGGACTCGCCATTGTCTCGTATCTATAGAATTAAGCACGAGTAAAGATATAACCCTATATAAATATATAAGGGTCATTTGTAGTGCACATGATTATGCTATAGTTTGTGAGTGGATGTTTTAACGTCTCTATGTGACAATCTATTCAATATATATTATGTACTGATTGAGCCCGAAAATCATACGATGATGAATGAGTTTTTTTTTCTTTTTACATATTATTTATGTTGTATATCTTGTTTTTTTAAATATCTCTTATGGAAAACTGTTTAAAATTGGTGATTTTAATGAGTAGAATTCTACTCTCATTTTAATTTTTCTTTTCTGTGTTACTGCAATCTACTTAATATCTTATTAATATTCATCCATGTATCAGCTGCTCAACGTCGTTTTCTGGACCTAGATCCATGGAAGGGGGCAAATTGCTATATTTGTCACCACGCTTGGCAGGTGGATAAGCGATCGAAGTGTTATATATATCCCAAGAGAACGTTGCTGCGCGCTTGTGGTCTTCGCAGATTCTATTTTAACGAAATCCACAAGTAAATTTGAATAGAAAAAGTTACGAGGATTTTATTTCTATTTCTTTTCAATTTATTTGGAACGTTTATTAATTAGATCAGCATATAATATCTACATGGACTGTATTATATACCTATACTATCTATAATATTCTAGCGATAATAATTAATTATTTTAGAAACATTTCTTATCTAAATTGTTGCCTATTTAGTAAATTTTTGGTTTATCAATTTCAATTGCTTTTCTGAGCCAATGGCATAAGCATGCGACTGCTATTTCAAGTTCACGATTGCAACTCAGGTCTTCACGATTAGGCAAATGAAAGTTATTCAGGGCTTTACTTTAGATTTCCTTCAATTAAAAAGGTTTGTAGGCAAAAAAAAAATAATTATAAGCACAAAGTTTGGAAATAGTTCCAACTTAATTAAGGGATAAATAACCCTTAACTATGTTTTATTACTAGTATATTAAAAAGCGCAATTATAAAATAGCGCTTCTTAACATATGTATTTTCTTTTAAACACGTATATTTCCACTTATTGTGACTTTAAGTCAGATTACACAATGGTTTCCATTGATAATACCGAGATTAGGAACCTTAGGAAGTCCCGGGACACATTAATTATCTCGGTAGCTGTAACAAATTTGATTGGAAAAGATAAACAGGAAGAGTTTGAAAGATACCACTTCCTTCCAATCAATTCTGCAATGTAGGAGGCATGACTCAAAATTGACTCAGTCTATAATTAAGAGGATGTACAACGTTGATAAGTGCAGCACCACGGATACAACAGAGCATAACGAGGCCTTCATTTGAGGCTTGGCATTGATTCCAATAATAGGTATGGCATAAATGCCCGAATACACGGTAATTTTTTCGAGTTGCTACAAGGTCCGTATATAGGTAGCATATCATAAACGCCTGAATAATAGTTATATCATATACGCCTGAATACACGGTAGTTTTAAGTTGCTACAACGTGCGTATGGTATATTACTCCAGATGTGAGGAATGTACCCATATTACGTGATCCATTTTTTACAATTTTTAAAGGGATACCATATATGTATGATGCAACCAAGATCCAAAATTATTCCAACAATAAATCAGCAAAAATTCGGTGCCTATACTTTACGGGTTCAAAGCATTAAAAGAAAGAATGTCTCTTAATTCGAAATTGTGTCCGATCCCCGCCATTCTTAGAAAAGTGCGTGACACTATAAATAATGAATGATCGTGTTAGCCGTTACTTGATATAATGACGTCACATGTAGCTTATTGCAGGTACAGTCTGACTCACATGCCTCTATTTATAATAGCAGTCTCATTCGTCGCTTGAATAAATAGATTACACTTTTAATTTTAAATCCTTTCCTTGGTATTTCCACTTTAACTATCTCAATCCGACTTAGTGTCATCTAATTCATATTTTCCCTGAGAATTGTTACACAAATACATAGTTCCTACTAATTAGATGAAAGAATAAAGCTAGAAACTTACTACTTATTTATTTTTACTAAAATATTTTTTAGTAAAAAAAAAATACATACAATGAAACATAGAACCTCCTCCTTTTTGAAGTCGGTTAAAAATAAGTGAGGCTCATGTACTTCCTATTGCTAGACTTGAGCCTCCTCCACAATAGGACGGAAATTGACCTACTATAGCACGCTGGTCAGACGGGTTGACATAGGGTTTTATTTCGAGTTTTCCTTCACTAGCATAATGTTACAATATCTCTTAGTTGATTTAAATTATTATATCTCTTAATTGTCTTTTACGGGTAAGAATTGTATTCTTACTTTGTCGAAAAATTAAAGCATTAAATTAAAAGTTTGGTCTGTACATAATACACTTTATGATTAATGGGATCTAAGATATTTCATTTTCTGCATTAAATGCACAAATTTTGTGTTCACAGAATCGGCGTCTAGTTCACGGCGTTTTAGTATTTGTGTTAATGTTTTTGGCGACATTCCAAGTGAAGCCTCTACTCACCAGCCCGTTTGAGGTCGCTGGGCCTTGCTGTATGCCAAATGATACCATTAAGATTGATTGATACCAACGCCATAGTTGAGATTCCCAAATATAGTTAATAATTTATAGTTCTATAGCGCATCAATCGTGAATGAAGTTAACGGTAATTTACTTACCGTCACAACACTAACAAAATTAAACGTAACGAAATTGTCGACGTCGTGTTGATTGATCGATATATCGGTTTGAGGGTATTTTAAGAAGTTAATTGACCTCTCATAGATTATTACGAATTCACTTTGGTTATTTTATGACTTATGTTATTTTTCTTTAGGTTTGTTAATTTCTAGCAGATCCATATCACAAAATATAAGCTTAGGTCGATTCCAAACTATTTATTGACTTGTTTCACTTTCAGCTACGAATGGACCGGTTCCTCCGGGGTAATACCATACTTAACAAAAAAAATACATATCAGTAAGTAGTTCAATTTTAATTTCGACGGTGTTCCGTTTGCTCAATGAGGGACTCGAAGCACCAAACCTTCTCATATTCCTTCCTGTCTTCATTTCATCCTCTTCACTTCTGCACCGTCATGATAAGCAGCGACGTGGTTGGAATAAGAGCAAATTATAGTCTTATAAGTTTTTGTGATACCACCCCAATTTTTATGAGACAACTTACTGCTCCTATAAAATGACGTTGTACCAAAGCAATTATTTAATAATCCGCACATATAATATAAGTATTTATAAATATATAAAAGAGAAGACTTATAAAAGACTGCGACCATTGTGTGCAACCTTTCTTTTTTATACCTATCTATTTATTTTGCTTATGTTTAGTTGAATGGAAGGTACACTAGGTCGAGCATAAATTAACACAGGCAACGTGCAATACATATTATTTCTATCTAATAAAGCCACATCTATCCACAAAGAAAAAGCTTAGTTCGCATTTCACGTTTGAATACCTGCCTTGCAGGTATTCAAACGTGAAATGCGAAGTAAGCTTTTTCTTTTTCTATAAGGAGTTTGGAAGTTTAATTATAATGTCTGTTAATTAAGCCTAGTAATTTGTGTCAGAAAAAAGCATGCCATAAAACGAAATAAATGTCCGCAATTCTTGTTGTAATGAAAACGTGATTTAAATCAACGCAAGCAAACCTTTGGTTGTAATTCTGACCCTTGTTTTAGACAAGGATAGTTTAGATAAGCAACTTGATAGAATTTCTCTAGTAAATTAATGTAACCACTAGATCCTCGCCTCGGGCATTTGAAGCGGTTTCTATCATACTAACACGGGTTGAATGAAATAAGCAACGCTTGTTTACTCGTTATTGTATAAATTATATTATCTTAAGGCTCTGAAAACGTGTTCAACCTGCGATTGATCCTGCTATTCTAACATTTATATCCAAGGATTCGGTGATTATTTGTATACCTTTGCTTCTTTTTCCTCTTTGATAAATTATAAATATACTTCGTAAAATAATTATTAGTTCTTAGTTTATTCATGTAAATAGTTTTTAAATAAACATGATGACACAAATGAAATTATGGTAGGTATAAATTTTAAAATGGGCTAGTAGAATTTGAGGAAACAGTATCTATATATCATTAATATATGCTATATACAAATTGTACATTAGATATATATTTTAATATTAGTAATAAAATGGTTTCATTATGGTGGCGGTGTAAAAATAATTTATATAGTAAAGTACGACTATACATCACTGCTACAAAATGAAAACTTGAAATAAGACTTTATGCTAGTGTGGGATAGTAGACTACTTTTACTTCCGATGTAAAAGAGGTTGGTACCCGATAGTAGATATAGAAATAATAATTAATATGAATTCAAAGTGAGACTATTTTAAGGCGGCTTTATTTTTAACAATAAATATTTAGAACATTTTTCATACAAGGAAAAATGGACTGTTGGGATACAGATCCCGCAGTTATTACAGTATTAACAGTTATGCTTTTAATATTTTATTATTGGTAGTGTTTATACATTCCAGAGTAGTTGGAGTTTCTTTAGTAATTTTATTACAAATTTGTTAATTTCACTAAAAAATTGTATCTATCATCTGGAAACAAAATCACGTGCCCGACTTAGCAACGTGTCGGGGCAAGTTGCGGCAAAATTGGTTATATAACATTTGGCGCAGTGTTTATGACTTACTGACGGCCATATCAATGCACAAATGCATTCTGTGCTGCCTATTCTATCAAACAATTTCTGACATATCATTTCAGTATTTTTTGCCATCAAATTTCAACAGCAATTATGTTAGATCACCGCCTATAGTAAAGATTTGAATCTTGCACTTTATAAAAAATCGATTGACCACATTTTTAAAATATATATATGTTTTTCTATATTATGGTAAATGCGTTTACAGTAAAGCACACTAGCTTCATACTTGGATTTAATGTAGAATCACGACGGAACACAACTCGAGTTATTTGTAAGCTTTATAACTAATCTGGATACGAAGATGGGTGCGCTCAAACTTGATGAAGCATTTTGTTTGTCTCTTAGCACGAGTAATATAATATTATTTTCTTTGCCTGTCACTACTTAGAATCTGTTTTTCCGTACCGTTTCAGAATGATGTCTTTTCACCACCCTGTGACGATGAGATAGGAATATAGTTATGTCACTCCTTACTTGCCCTTCAGATTCTTAAAAATAGGGCACACTAGGAGAACATACAGCAGTTCTTTCCTGGGAAACGTATAACATTTTATTGCGACCGCCAATCCGCCTACCAAGCGTGCCGATTGTGGCAATAACCCCAACGTGCAATGTGACATTTTATGTAGAAGTCCAGGAGTGGACGCCGTAAAGCTGAATGAGGAATGTTTTACTTTGAGATTTTTATCAGATTTACTAAGCGCATGAAATTTTGAATATCTGTAATTGTATTAATTTATCGGTGCTTATTAAACTATATTTTCTTTTTAGTTAATTTGTATCTATTGAAAGAGTGAATCGCATTGTAATTTAAATTTTATGATTATTTTCGCCCAGCCACAATTCTGGAGAATATTCCTAAATTTAAGTTCGAAAGCTCGTAAATACATACTACTGAGTAGGGTCTCTTGTTAGACTTTACGACCGGCGACCTGTAAACCGCATGTAAACTTGTGGATTGCGACCTTTGATTTACGCTTACTGAAACAGTTCATCCACTCAGTTAAGAAGACATTATTAATATAATTTATTGTATTGTCACGCTTCCTCAACGATAAAGGCAAACGTTTAATATATTAAAAACTAAAAATATTGATATTATTAATAAAAAAATATTACCTTTACATGTCAAAAAAATCTATAATCTTGTACTTTAAGGTACCTAATCCTAATCCTTTTTAATTTTTCCATGTAACATATCAATGGCTGTACTTATTTTTATTATGCAAATATCGTTTATATTATTTCATATGTTTTGCTACTATACATAAGTCATCATCATCTCAGCTCAGCTGTCCCAATACTAGGTTACAAGCCTCCTCCAAAATTCAATTGACCCATACAACAATTACGTTCACTGGTCAGTTGGATTAGTATAGGGTTTCTGTTTCAAGTTATTCTTTTATATATAGTAGATGTTATATAAATGTTATATTAGAAAATTTAATGGTGACACTTATAATCTTTTGTTTTATGTTCCTCATCTCTTGTTTTTCTTGTATAATAAATAACTGTATGTTTCTTTTGACATGTCATAAATGATTAAATCTATTAAAGCTGAAGAGTTTTTTGTTGGTTTGAAAAGACTAATCTCAGGTCAACTTGGATTCTAAAAAGGCTTGTTGTATAAGATAAGCCCATTTATTTAAAAAGGTGTTAGAATAAGCAATGCTGCTACACGATGAAAGCGGAGCAGTGTCTAATGTTTGCAAATCGGACAAAATTTGGTAAAATTGGAACACTGTTCATCGATTAACGATATTATAAAAGTAGTAGGGATTTGTTGGATATAGGCGTTACAGGACCGCACCAAATGGCCTGCTCGTGGGGAGGCCTATGGCCAACAGAACATTGATAGTCTCGATATTAAAATTCTATTTTAATTCTGTACCAATTAAAATATTTTAGAACTACGAAATTTCATTACTATTATTTACTATATGTTTGGGTATAATTGGTGTCCTTTAATTGTGTTTGTGAAGTCCCTCGCTATACAAGGACTTTTTTTACACAGCCTCGATGTGTTGTTTAAAGAAAAATACATATAATTACATAATTATTTATTTGTTTCATTGTCCTAATTAACTTTTGACATTACAAAAACATTTGGCAATTCTTCACGATCATTTAATTGTAAAACAGCTAAAGTTAATTGCATCGTCGAGATTCTCGAGAGGCCACAAATAGGACGGGTCAAAAAGTTATAAGTGGTGACTAGCGATCTAGTTGCCTCGCCAACCGTCTACGCCGACTTAATTATGTGGCGAGATTTGGGGACGCCGGGTTCGGATTAACCCAGATCTATATAATCCACTCACGGTCTGCTACGCTTATTGTTTTTCTCTTGTAATATGTTTTGTGTACAAATCATGCAAAGGGTTACAGATATCGTAACAAATATTTTTTTAAATACAATTTTTGGTGCCTGATGGGCAAAGGGTATTTACTGATTTAACAGTGATGCTCATACCAAATACTGATGGTCGCTACCACTCGCAAATATTAATAATATCAGTGTTAAAGCAAAACTGTTGCATACTGCGAGATTAATATTCTTATTAAACCACTATTAAATGAGAATATGAACATAGTGGTATGGATGCACTGGTGCCAGTTTTCTGTTTACAGCCACGGACCGGTTCTTCCAGGGTAGCAGTACTTACCATATTCTCAGAGACAATCTATGTCTGAGCAGTGGCAATGTGCTGTTGCGTTTCGTTCGGTGAGACAGAGCCGAAGCCCAAATTTCGATAGGCAACGGCCTAGTTGTACCCCTGGTATTGCTAAAATCCATGAGCGGCAATAACACTTACCATCAGATATGCTGCTTGCTCGTTTGCCACTATAAGTAATAATAATACAGGTACTCTTCTAACAGGTAATTTGTAAACCTAAGCACTTTCACTTACCTCGTAGAAAATATCGCCGGTACGCTACTGTCCTGGACGATTTTGATTTCATTTAGAACAACAAACATGGTATAATATCACTATTACCTACCTCATAAGGAAATTCTTGTCCTAAATGAAGATAAATACCTCCATCTTCCATGGTGACTGACTCGCAAGTTAGAAATAATTAATATTACTCTGCTATACGAATCTGTCTATGATTCTTTTACTCTATACAAATTCGCAAAATATATCTAATATTGGAACTTTGTTTAAAAAAATGTATTCTTATATTTTTGCTGAATTTATTATATTAGTTTCAGGGATGACGAGAGTTAGTCTACTACCCTCTAGACTCTAGAGTCTACTAAGCGTAGTTCGAATGAAGGCCGAGAATACGTTGCGTAAGTCCAACGATCGAAACGAAATGTTCAGTAAAATATGTTCTATTAAAGATTAAGAGGAACAAATCTAAACTTTATTCTTCTTTCTTACAAATAGCGTTCCACTGTCTAGCACGAGCCTCTTCTACAATGGTAGAGAATATGACCTATTATACCACGCTAGTCAGATAGGATGCATAGGTTGTTTCCGAGACATTCTTTGCAGATCTGCTTTAAGTTGTTTCTTACGACAATCATGAGAAAGTAAGTAGATTATTTGTATTTAGTGACCACCCGGCAAAATTTATGAGACATTTCAAACGTCAAGGCTTACGTAATAAATAGATTCAAATAAAGTTCTTTGGATCCTGTGTAGTGAAGGTTTAAGAATGCTACGTGTCATCAACCCTTACTATCTCGTAGAAGTCGCAAAAACAGGCTAACGGCGCACCAAGTGAGGTGTCTGCGGCGTTCATAAAACTGACTGCGATCGTCAACACACACGCCAAGCATGGCGGTTATGGTATTATACTGTGGGCAGGTCTGTTTTTAATACTGGATGTCAATAGGTTGATTGATGGATGGGTTCGTTTTGATTCTTGTCTCCAATACTCCAGTTAGGTCTATGGCTCTATTTAAAATAAAGAAATCTGTATTTTTTTTTATTTTTTAATATTTTTGCCAATATTATATTTATTTTGCATAATAATATAAAATTCAGTTCTATAACATAATTATTTTAGATCAAAATAATTGTTTTTATTAAATTGATTAAGCTAAGCTATTTATACAACTGATAGTTTTATTTTTGTTTAATTAAATAAGTTGTAATTAACTAAACCCTGACAGTAACATTTATTTATTAGCGTGGAAAGCTCACCTTCAAATCGACTATATTAAATCTGATTCCATTGAAATTGGTGTACAATGTTACTGCAATTTGTTACCACTCCACGACACAAAAACAGTACGAACCATAAATTACTTCCCTTAATATTACCCGTTTGCTATATTTAATTTCCGTCATGTAGGTAAATTTTCTTCGTTTATTTACGAAACTAGACTGCTTATAAATCGTTGAAAGAAACTATATTTACAACGTTAGGTAGTTTTTATATATTTTCTTTCATTTGAAATAAACTATTTTTACGGACTCTATCGTGTTTGTATTATTAATAATCAATCTGCTTTTAATGAAGTTAAGAGGCTCGGGCTAAATTTTCTTTTATTGTGTCGGGGGTTGGTCAAAAATTTATTTTTTGTCTAAGCCTCTTAAGGTAAAGAAATCTAGAAGAATCATTACATAAATTTTTGAAAGGCAACTTAAACAGAATGTTGTAATTGCCTCCATAGACCAAACTTCATCGTTCAAGTGGGTCACTCACCACCCGTACGGCGTCGAGAGGTATATTATATGGCGGGTCTACGGGGTCTTGCGCTGCTTTTCTTGTCGCCCCGGACGGATGGGCAGGGTGTGACGTACCGTAGCCCGCCACCAAAAAAAAAAGAGACTAAACTTCATGTTTGTTCTGTTTTTTTGTTAAAGAGTAAAATGCTGAATACTATGACAAATAAATAGTTACACAAAAATTTCTTGTTTCCTGTTGACTATTGAATAATAATATTATCGGGAATCAACTGCACCTCACCGACTTTAGGAAAACTATGCAATGAAAAAATAACAATTAATTCCTCGACGTTTCGAACACTTTATAGCGTTCGTGGTCACAGGAGGTCATTAGAAATCAGTATATTTTCTTTCATTCAAATAAAAAAATACATACATACATATCATCACGCCATATCCCTTGCAGGGTAGGCAGAGAGAACAGAGTGCCAGAGAACTCTATCTTTGCATACTTCACTCGCTTCCTCAACATTAATAATTCTCTTCATACACGCTCGCTGGTTTCGGAGACTCTTGACTTAATAAAAAAATAATAAGCTGATATCAAGTTTTTAGGGTTACATAGGTCTTTCTCAGTTGTTCTACTGTAATCCTAATTCTGGGAACTGGGCTCTGACGCGCTGTGAGTAAAATTACCCCGTTAGATAGATGGGTTGCTAAGATGGTTGATTGGTTGATAAGATTTAGTTTCGAGTTTTTTTCTGCACATAGTCATATTTTATGGGGGAAAGAAAGTGTGGTAAATTATATTCCTCCCTGCGCATAAATAAATATATAATAACGTGTAAATAATGGACAGTGACATTTTGCTTGAGAGTAAAGCTATATGTTATAGTAACACCACTTTCTGTCTGAAATAACATCCAGCAGCTCTTTAATTATTATTTTAAGAAATTACTTAGTTTAAATTTTATTACAGCGGCTTCATCCGACAATTAGTTTTTTTTTTGGAACGAAGTTCCTTATCGCGCGTTGTGAAAGGGGGCTAGACGGAAAAAATTCTTACGAAAAGTTGTCACGACACTTTTTGCTATAGTAAGCTATTGTAAGCTGTGCGGCGTCGCTCGTCGGCTCTCTTATAGAAAGCAAGCCAGATATTTTCATTTCTATTTCGCATTGAACAGTGTGGTGTCGCGACGATTTTTTTTATAGATAGAGTGATTCAAGAGGAAGGTTTATATGTATAATATATGCATAATGTACTAGAGAAACACTGATAATTTTAGAGGTTTCTAATGTGATGTCGTAAATAAACACATTATTTTGCGCTTACATTGCAAACGCTGGCTGAACCCTACGAAATAGATCAAAATAAAGTACTACAGTATTATACAGCTTAAAAAGGCCTACAAAAAAGTCCGCGATGGTATATATCTATCTCTTAAGGATAACATACTATATCCATTTTAATACTTTAAAAAATGTTCTATTATAAAACGGTAATTGAAAAGCTATTTACACAAATACTGTATTAATCCTTATCATTTTAAATACATTAGTTGGCTTGAGCATTTCCTGAAGCTATTTTTTTTCCTTCAGACCATGCAAATTAAATCAATACCTTAAGAGATATAGCAAAATCAAAATAATGCGCAACGAAATTATTTTCGCCCGTGACCGGGCCGCGTGGCCGGCTCGCGTTCGAGCTCGGGGCCGAAAAGTTTTGGTAGTCTAGTGGAATTGTATATCCTATTATTAATATTATAAACGTGAAAGTTTGTAATAATGTATGGATGTGAACATGTTTGTTGCTCTTTCACGTAAAAACTACTGAACTGGAATGGATTTTGATGAAATTTATAGTAATATAGCTTGCACATCAGAATAACACATAGGCTATAATTTATAAAGATATTTTGCAAATTGGCTAAAATATAACGATAAAAATCGCTTAAGGCAGAAAAAAATTATATAATTAAAATAGAACTTCGTTCCATCCGGGTGTCCCTTGACACCTCCGGTTTTTTTATTTGTTTTTATAATATATACTTCAAATATAAGAAACAAACAATATTGATTATTAAATTAATTCTATATATATTATGACGTATCTGTGTGGTGACGCAGTAAGAATACAATTCACCACCCCCTATCTTGCCCGTGGGTGATCGTAAGACACGACTAAGGAATATAAAACGCATATAACATCTATGCGAGAGAAGGAAAACTCGAAACAAAACCCTATACCAATATGTCTGACCAGCGTGGTATAGTATGTTAACTTCCCTCCCATTGTGGAGGAGGCTCGAGCCCAACAGTTACGACATATATGAGCTGAAATGATGATGATATTATGACGTAAATTCAATATTAATTCTAATTTATCTATTGTTTACTAATTTGTTTATAATGACTTGCATGAGGAAGTTATATATATAGCTTAGGTTCCTGGATTTCTGTTTAGAACAAATAAAATATATTATAAATAGTGTCACCAACGTTTTAAATGGAAGACGCTAAGATTCTTACAATATTTTGCTGATTTCACATAGTAACTATCGTTTTATTTTGTCCAGTTTTGCACATCATCATTCTCATGCTCTTATTCCAATTACTTGGGGTCGGCGCAATATGTACTCCTCTTCCTTCGTGCATATTGCAAAAGTTACTGACAATAATTTTATGACCTGCAGCCTACCAGACATCAACCCTCCTTAGGAATGTAATGGTTGACCAAACATCATAAGGGGGATTTAGCCCAGGTCGATATTTATATCGACATAAAAGAGCTTTATAAAAGTCTTTTACAATATCCACGAACAAAGTAAGGTTTAGTAGTATTCGTAACCGCTACCGCACAGCAATATTGTTCAGTTAAATATATAAAATAGATAGTTAATAAATAAATAGTTTAAAAACTATTTATTGTCCATATGTTGTTGTCCTGATATATGAACTATATTTCTATAAAGTTCTAAGAAACTTGACTTGACTTGACCGAAGATTCTACGTGGTAAAATATCAAATATCTGTATTTTTGTAGATACATATATATTTTCGCAATAATAATTTTAGTAAGATCTTTATTTTTCTCGTTATATATGTCTTTGTAATCGAACGATTTTTAACGTTAAGGACCTACCTTTTAAAATAATTTTATAACCGATATTTCCCCGTAGTTTGTTCATCGCCTATAAATACTGTTTATTAGAATTGGTTAGGTGTACATGCTGATTTATATCAAAAATAATTTGTTAGGTCTGGGCTGAAGTACCTACTTTATAGCTACTTAAGTCGGTCGGTAAGCCTTTGTCTGAGCAGGCGGGGGAGTAGTGGCCATGACCGCGTCGCCGACACGAAATTAATTCACTACCTTACTGTTACCACCCGGTGGGATGCGTACTTTTATAAGAAAGCTTTGAATTGATGCTAGCCTTTGTTCTATAAATCTATTATAATAAAATCTGGCAAGTCTGTTAATTTCTTACTTTATACCTCTATTAACTTTAACCCATTTTTCTTTAGTCCATCGGCTTCTACTTTTGATATTAAGACTCCACAGTGAGGATAATGTCATAATTAGTTACATTTAGTAGGCAGGTTGGCGGTCGCAGTCGATGCTATATAAGTTACCTATAAGAATACTGCTACCGCTCACCCTGCTGCTTCACACTCATCGATTTGTAAGGCTTCCACAGGAAAGTAAAAAGTGGTGGCATATTTAAAATGTCTAAGGATGGATATAAATGATTCAACCGACACAATACAAATAAATAGGATGTGAAAGACTTGGGTAGCACCAGCAGGAAGGTACAGGGCATATTTTACGAATGTAGACAGTTGCAGAATGTTTATACAGTATCTAGAAATGCGCGTCTTGTTTGGAGGCTTTAGACGAGTTTAAATGGTTTCTCCCATGTCTCACAGTCACACACACTCTCCATAACAATATTTCTTAAAAATTGTATTCTTGAATTGTATAAACAAATTTGTACGCGGCACTAGTATACTAGTGCCGCGTACAAATTTGTGCGTACAAAACTACTACGCTATAGCGTATGATGTAAAATAATACTAGTGCCTCAGCGACGGCGTTTTTTGGTTGGTATATTTTTATTTTTATTAAAGCAAGACTTAATTAGATTAACTTGAAAAGCAAGTCGTTGACTAAATTTAAGCTAACATTCAACAATAACAAACTTGATCCTCTAAGATCTATATTTTTTTGTGTAAATTTGTTTCGAGGAAAGACACCTAATTGCCTAGGTAAATTTTATAAGCAAAACTTTATCTAAATATAAATTTTGACACAGTCCGTTAGAATTATTTTCAAAACAAAGTTATATACCTATATCGGTTTGAAATCCTTTGGATTCTTTAATACAACGATTGATTAAGATAATATTATGATGGCGTGCGTTATTAGCATGGATATTTTAGTGACTTAATAACAAGGGTTGTATCCAATTGTGGACGTCGATTGACTAATAGATGGATTTATTAGTAAAACATTTACTTAAATCTGAAAGGGCTGGTGAAATAGAGGGGAAAAAAACTCCCAAATAGAACATGTGACCCTCGATCATTATATTCCTTGGTTTCAGTTGCTTATATTATAATAAAATAATAACTCTTCATCTCGTATTCCCTCCCCTCTTCATATGATAACTGAGTAGAAATACAGTATATCATCATTCTGCTTAAATCTTGTGAGAGTACTAAAACGTAAGGAGATAAAAACTTTACCTTCTATTATCATCACCTGCTCTTATCCCAAATACTTGGGGTCGACCCAATATATATTCTTATTCTTCTTCCATCATATTGCAAAAGTTATTGGCAGTAGTTTTATGACTGGCCGAATGCCTGACATCAACCGTCCTTGGGAATGTAATCGTTGACCAAACGGCATCAGTTGGAGTTAGCCCAAATCCTTAGTCGTCTTTTATGACATCTACGAGCGTGTAAGAGTTAGTAATATTCTTAGTCGCTACCACATAGACATACTACTATAAAAGAAGACAATTTCCAAACTTTCCAATTATATAGTCAGCCAATTTTTATGAAGAACTCTCTTGCTATTATTATGAAGAACTCTCTTGTTCAACAGTGCTACATAAGTGCTTAATATTTTTTTCATGTTTTCTCTATTATCTATCATTAAAAAAAAAACTAAGAATTAAGGTTTCGGCAAATAGTGATTATAAGTAATTGGTCGTAATCTAACATATAGTGTCACGATAAGGAGCCCGGGAAATGTATAACAATTACATATTGTGTCGTAAATACAAATCTTCTTTATACAGCCGCCCGAACAACTCGCTTATTTATTTTGTACCATGTGTTGCACGCGTTTATTGTTCACGTAAGTGAAAATATTGCCAGGATATCCATATAACCAAACCCTACTATCTGTTTTGGTTTTCTCTTTTCTGTTGGGGTTTTATTATTTACTTAGGTTAATCAACCTCTACGTGACTTATTGGCAAATATGGTTCAATTTAAATATCAATGCTTTTAACATTAAGTAGCAAATAACAATTTTAAGCAAATGGACTTTATGCATAGCTGAAACCGTGACTTAAGAAAATTTGGGAGAACTTGCTTGGATAAATCTCATTTCTTTTATTAGCCCTTTACGAACTTGACATTTTACGCAATTTTGTTTTTGATGAGATAATGATTAAGATGGATTGAAAGTGACTATAAAATACCATATCATTAGATCCGGATTTTAACTCGTTAATAGGTTTATACATGGCATTGGAATGTTATTTTGAAATAATATTCTTTTTTATGAATGAATATTTCGTGTAGCACGGATACAATGTTACAGCACAGCGCCATATATAAATGCGTAAAAGCATATATAGGGTAAATCAAATATTATTTATTGCTACCAAAAATAATACATTCTCATGTAGGGGGTGTGGGTATTCGACAAGTTCACTGAGTTTATTGCCGGATTTTTTCAACTTGTGGTTACGTACCGATCCGGTGGTAGATTATTTGATTAAATTCAAACAATATCTAAAACTGACCATACGAAAGTGCTATTTATAGAGCTTATATATACTAAATGATTTGTTATTTACAACTCTATACCCAAAGTTAGGCGTAGTAATATATTCTTAACTCGTCACTAAATCAGATATACGTATTTCACGTATTACTCCTGTGTAGTGTTGGAATAAGACTAAAAATTTTCTAGTCTTTTATGCGGCTGTTCTAAAACACGACGCCTGGGCTGGTTACAGTCTGATCATATCCATTCAGTTCACACTTCATACGACCTGATGTCCGAAGCCTGCTAACTGTAATGACATATTTGATACCATTATAGTAACCGTACCCTATTTGAGGTGCAAAAAATTCCTACGCGTATGGAACGTCGTAATAGTTCAAAACTTCAAATGATAATTACCAAATGTATTCTTGGGACTGAATACATTTCATTTTTGAAAGATTTTTTGTCTTTTGATCATTTTGCTACCCTTTCCTTTCACAAAGGTGTTAATAGTTCGGAAAAACAGTACAAATTCTGTGCCAAAACATTTCACATTATAGTATACTATGTCATGAGTGTCATCGCGAAGACCGACTGCCCGACGGATGTATATGGTTTGTAAAAAAGAAAAGAGAAAGATGAAGAAGTTTATGTAGTTACATAAGCATACAATTGTTTTTAAAATGTTGCTCCTGTGATTTGGCTCTGATTTGTACCCCCTGTAAGCAAAAGTCATTTGTACTGCTTGACATCATGAAAAATACTATTCGTTGTATATATATAATGTAGCAACTTACAATCTCTATTTGGTTTGAAATGGTAAGGGACTGTCTATCTATTGCATATTTGATGAGCATAAAAGCTTCGTGTTAGGTACTCGCATATGATTCTGAGCTTGAAACTAGTTTACAGTACCAGTTAACGGGATTAATTTTTCATATCAGCTAAAGTATGTGAAATAAATAACCAACAATTTAGTATAATTATGTGTCTTGCCAGTGAAGACATAAACTTTGTAAATAAATAAATTTCATGATTGACAGTGTCACTTAACCTCGGTTAGCTGTTGATCTCCTCGGTTTCCATTCGGCCACGGGCACTCTATCATTTTTATCTTCGATATCAATAACAACATCGGATGTATCAGATATATTTATCATACGAACGATAATTTCATGTTTTTATAATGTTGTTTATACGTGTATAGAAATTAAAATAGTTATATTTTATGTTTATTAGGTATTTTTTAATCGTAGATATCACATAATATTATATTATCATTATCAAGTGCCTATCACGGTAATAGAAAGCTTTTACTGTAATCGTTTTGTACGTATGAATCATAATAAATAATATAATCAAAAAATGATTATCTGTAACTTGTGTTGTCGACTGTGACGAAGACAATGGTCGAAAATTATATTCAAATACATTGTTACCAGATATTTTTTTTATTTATCATAAAGCAGTTATGATAAATAAACGTTAATAATTAGGTGTTCTAATAGAAGCCATTGTTGTAACGAGCCTCTAAATTAATGCTCGAAGTCGTGTCGTCACGGCAGGCCGTGTCACATTGACCCAAATCAACGGGCGTCGATATTAACAACGGCTCGTAGCCGCTGTCTCGACAATTCCATATTTTAAGCCGTATAATGGTGATCCATTATTGATAAGAAAATTATTGTTGAAATAAATTAAATGTCGACACCATCTCTATTGAAAACGTTTAATGATAACTTCGAGTGTTCACTAATTGGTTAGTATGGATGATACTCACATCAAATAAAGCACTAATCACATCTATACTTAAGTATTTAACGTAAAATTAATTCATTGTATATTATAACTCTTAGTCTCAACACAAACAGGTAGGCATATAAAACAACTAAAAATTACCATCACATTTTTCACTTCGTAATCGGGTTTTATAAATAATTAAGCATATTAAATGCTAAATTTCAGTAATTTAAAAATGACCATGTTACATTAATCCCACTATACGGGGAAGCAGTGCTACTGTCTATTTATATACGGGGTACGATCCTATGCTGGTTTTGAAAATCCTATCTGCAAAACTCAATTACCTACATTTTTCGTACAGGCTGATATTTCAATCCAATCGTACCTGCCCTTTTTTATTTACTTGGGAGTCGCCTCAAAATTTTCTCTTACACCACTTTCTATTCGTATCATTTATACAATCCTTCCTTTTAATGTTTTATTTATTTTATTGACACAAAAATTTATATTCGAATAATTCTAACAATGTTATTTTCGCCTGCTCTTTTCATATTCTACCATTGTATTTACTGGCTAAGTAAATGTTGCCTCGTGTCGCCCGCTTTGCATAGGATAGAAGTACATTTTTTCCAGATTCTATTTATCTTTTTCTATTTAAATTTGTTAGGGATATTAATATTATTATTGAAAGCGTTTTCCAGAACTTCTCGATGGCCAAATCTCTATTATTTATGGAAACTATTGTGTTCTGGCTTACACAGATTACAGTGGTGGGAGTTTGTAGTGGGATTATGGCCACAAATAATAAAACTTGTAAGCTTGTATTCTTACTCATTCATTGCACAGAAACATACCTATAACTTATCAGTATGGTGACGTTAGAATATAATTCACAACTAAGGGATACAAAAGGCAAATAATATCTAAACGAGGGAAAGAAAACTTTAAATAAAATCCTATTCCAACTCGTCTGACCAGCGTGGTATATAGTAGGTCAATTTCCCTCCTATTGTGAAAAAGTCTCGAGCCCAATATTGGAGCGTATATGAGATGATGATGATACCTATGGGGGAGGCCGGGGCTACAATTAACAATAAATGCATTTTTAGTAATACCTTCGAAATTATTCTACATTTAGACCTGATTCTTATGTCACATGATGTTTAAACTATTAAAGTATCATTTTATTAACATAAATTAAACACACAGCAACTGTTGTCTAACATATATATTTTTTTTTCTTCAAAAAAGTCGTTTGTTAATTCTAACTCCGTGTTTGGGGCTAGAATTAACAACCAGGGGGTAAGTATTAACTGTATATTAAACCAATTGGTCTAGGTAAAATAAAACAAATATACTTATGAAATTATTTTTTATTATTAAAAGTGCATTCTATACAAATGTGTATTGAGCACATTTTTTATATCAATTGACATTTTACTTTAAAAATCTATTATAAACTGTCATAAATAATCAACGTCTTATAGTCTATTTTTTTTTTTAAGATTAATCTACCTCTCACATACGTAATAAGTTATGACTTCTATGCTAAAATTTAAATTATTTGACACACAGCTATATAAATTATCATAGATGAGGTAGAAAATGGCACAATTTTACCTTAAAATCTAGTGAATCAGTCTTTGTAACAAGACCATTTTAACAAATACACGGCCTTAATTGATTCGAGATTAAGCGGTTTTTTTTGTAACCCATTTCTGCTGGTTCACCTGCTTTCTGTTTTTTCACAAAGTTGAAGAGTGAAACGTGACACAGATCAAATTCTTTGGCCACATCTCAAAAAATAAATCAAAGAAGTTTCTTTTTTTCTCCATTACTTCTATCGCAGCCAATTCATATACCTCTAAGGATTTGGTTCCTCTAGTAGTTTTACCTCGATACGTTTTCATGCTGTAATAAAAATTGAACGAAAAGAACATAATTAAAATAATTATACGTAGCCGGATAGCTAACCGGTGTTTTAGTTAAAAATATCAGATTAAAATATTTGTTAAAAAATAATTAATATGGTTTTTTACTCATGTGGTATTATTAAGTATGAAATAAACTTCTAGAAAAACAAAAAATAAAATCATAATGACCTGTATATAAGGCATAAATCAAAAAAATGAATAATGTTCGTTACCTGCGTAATAAACTAGTCCGTTACAAAACTCAGTCGCATGACGCGCGATTCACAACTGATCAATCCCGAGTCATGTGGCGTGATTTATGTGACGTTTTAAAACAAATACTATAGATTTAGTTTGTATAGTTTCAAAGAAATTCGCTTGTTAATATTTACCCCTGTTAATTGTAGCCCCGGCCTCCCCTACTTACTTTTAAATATTTGGTACTATAGTAGCTGTCGCACATCCTACTACTATTATAAATGTAACAGTTTTTGAAGATGTTGATATTACTCAATCTAGCGTAAACTGTTGAAAAGGATTTGAATTTGGATGAAAATTTGGTACATAGATAGACAGGATTAACACATAGGATTACTTTTTATCCCGGTAATGTATTCGCTTGATTTAATAGATCACAACTTTGAAAAAGCTATTTTTTACGCGGGTGAAGCCGCAGACAGAAGCTAGTTTGCCTTATTCCCACGTGATTGTCACCGAACGTACCCAACTCAGCGCTAAGGGAGGCCTTTGCTAGTACGAGAACGGATCCCTCAAATTGAATAATAGTCTACTTGCCTCAACTAAGTAGTTCCTATTTTGCCTTATAGATACTATCCAATTTCGTCCCAGGCTTACGTCTCGGTTTACAATGTAGCCCTCTATTTCAGAAACATAATATGTATACAGAATATTATTACAATTTAATTAGTGGTGTATCTAATCATACGTTACTCCTATGGCGCCTGCTGACCTCATAACGTTATTGGTAGATATACGTTGAAACTAACCGATAATTATTTATAAACTACTTGGTGCTCGACGTGGCCTTGTACAACCCCTAAACAAACTGTCTTAACTCAAGTATTGACCTAAAAATACACTATTACTATACTTTATTAAAATACTTTCAGATTTGGGCGTTAAATGTTATTTCCTAAATTAGAGTAAACGTATATCGTGTGGATTTTTTTATATTTACAAATATTTGTATAGTTTGATTTTCTGTGTGGTGACAGAGTAAGAATACAATTCACCACCCCCTATCTTACCCGTGGGTGATCGTACGAGACGATTAAGGGATATAAAATGCATAAAACATCTATGCGAGAGAGGGAAACTCGAAACAAAACCCTGCACTAAACACCGTCTGACCAGCGTGGTACAAGTAGCTCAATTACCCTTCCATTATGGAGGCCCGAGCCCAACAGTGGGGCGTATTTGGGCTGAGATGAGATGATGGTATCTGTGCAAGCAAAGGAAAACTCGAAATAAAACCTATACTAACACGCCTGACCAGCGTGGTATAGTTGGTCAATTTTCCTTACTTTGTGGAGGACACCTGAGCCCAACAATGGGACATATGTGGGCTGACATGAATGATGAATTGATTTTCTAGACTGGTTAAGGGGCAAAGTGTGTATGATATCTATTTGCTGTTAAGTGCCAGGAGTTCGAATTTTGAATTGAATAAAATATGGTATTAGGTTTTTGTCACGCATTTACAGTAGTAACACGAAGTAGAGACCTATTTTATGTGCCACGAATTATCTTTTTATATCCAATAGAGAGCAATTGACTTCTGTATTGTATATAACTTTAGTCTAAACTTTTTCAGTATTGGGTTCAGTGCTTTAGCTATTAAAGGATTTCAGCTCTCTGTCTCTCTTTTAATTGTTTTTGAGTTTATTTTTCAGAGTAAATACAAGCATGTTGAACTAACCTCATGAAAATTATAGGTCGTGTCACCGAGACCAGGATAAGTAAATGTAAAAAAAAATGAATTTTACAAATTTATCAAACCAGTATATCATCGACAAAATGTTTATTAAAATCATTTTTGGGTCTCTTATAAAGTGACTAGGACGATATTCATCCATCGGCACTACCTAATAAATTCATGGGCGATACAGTTACTAGGTCCTTTCACCTAGTCAACCATGTCATCAAACTACGCCTTTTCATTACCAGTATTTCGCTATGTAGGACGAAGACTCTCACTATCATGTGGATGTAATCAAAGGCATTTGGTTTTTTATAGTGTCTCATTTTCATTTCTGGAGGGTTACGCTAATGTGTAGCACATTTTTTTTATCTTACGTAATAGGGGCAATCCGATAGGCTTATCACGGTAAACCGCGCACAATTTCACACTTCGATCTTGTTATTGATATTTTCATATAACTATTCTTATTATAAATAATATATTTGCGGAAATCGAGGAAGTTCCTGGCAAATCTGACAACTTTTTTTTAATAAAAAGAATATTAAAGCTGACTTTAAAAGCTTTGTAATTTAGTAAAAGGCTCTAAAAAAATAAATAATACGTTCTTTATTTACTTCAATTGACTTTTATTAGGACAATAATATATGTACAACATTTTTGTAATGAGTACCAGCTTTTGTCATACTATCTAAATGTGAATGCCTGATATGTTGCTTAAAATATCAAAATCCATATGCGAATGTCTACACAAATTAAGTATTTGGTATTGCCCTCATTCCAATCATTACAAATAAATTTAAAAGAAAACAATAATTTTATATTTTGGTTTTATTTGAAGTCTGTTAAAAGTATGAAGTCCATGTATTTACGAACTATTTTTTTTTTCTGTTTACAGGCGCAAAGCGACGATGACGACGTCGGTCCCGACGATGTCAACGTCGCCGTTGAAGGCGGTTTTATGGATGAATTCTTTAGTGAGGTAAGTTAATTTTATTAACATTATGTATTCTTAAACCGCAACCACACGGGCAGATTCACCTCTAAAATGTATCGCTGAGTTTTCAATGTTTTATTTTGTTAGTTATAAAATCCGGTACAGAATTTTTAATCAACAAGTTTTAATGCCTTTGGGAATGCCCATGACATTTCATCGCGTGGATATTATACATGAATTTTTTTTTCATTTTATTTCCAAAGAACATTCATTTATTCTAGCTACATTGTTTATGTTACATATTATTTGCATAATTTTATTGTTACTGTTATATAAAAGATCTTTTTTGTTGGTATAGGATTAACTGTTCGTGAAATCCTGTGTGTATGTGTCTTGTCATTCCTGATAATAATTAAATCAAAGTTTATGGTCTATTCACGTGTTGTTAGTCGCACTCCTATATTAAATGAACGACTTATCGGCGTAATCTTTTGTGATTTATGTGGTTCTTCGGCCAGTCATTAAGAAGCTACGTTCCTTATAGTTATACAACGCTAGCATTGTATTCGTCACAGAGTAATCAAGATGTCAAGATTTTGCTAAATATAAATAGAATACATACATCTTTATATATATAATTCTTCTGTACGTGTGTTGACAGTGAACTCCTCCTAAACTGCTGGACGGATGTCTTGAAATTTTTTGTGTGCGTTCGAATGGTTTAGATTGGCAATTGGACCCGGTAGGTGGCGCCGTTGTCGGTATGTCAAACGACTGGACCGATTGAGGTGAAATTTTCTATGTATATTCCAATGGGTCCCTAGATGATTTCAAAACACAATTGGACCCGGTAGGTGGCGCTGCTGTCGACATGTCGCTTAAAGTTTTTGCGGGCAGGACGACGTCTGCCGGGACAGCTAGTGTTAATATACTTTTTTATATACTAACCCACACCTTGGGGTTTGAAGAAGTTAATGTGAACATAATCACATTATGATACGCAATCCTCACCGCCTTATTGAAAGTGAGTTTATTGCCACCAACTGGGTATAGCTCCACAATTCAAGCTTTATGTTGTTAATTGTCCTAAGCAATTCTTGGAAACTGAATAGTTTGTAGAGATTTCAAATAACTCTTGTTTCTGTTGGACTCATTATTCGAAACTATAAAATCTCGTGTCACGCGCTCTTCTGTCAAGGTAATCGCCTAAATTATTTAAGAATTTGGTGAAATTTCTGTGATAGGATAGTTTTAGCTCGACAAGTAGTTCCCATTAAGAAGAGAAAATTATCAACAAACGCGAGCCATCTTTTATCGTTTGTAATGATGCTTAGCCGAGCCAGACAGCTGTTATATATTTTTTTATTAATGAAATTTCTGATATTGACTCTTGTTGTATTCTCATTAATGTATACAAACATAATATCGTATTATGCCATAAAGTTTACCATAAAAATACGATATCGCATATACTTAACGTATATAAGAGTAACATAACAGATGTGAATAATCTACTAATAGGCTTTAATTAGCCCGGGGCTGCTGTTCTCCAAGTTTATATTTAGCAAGTATTACGCGAAGGATTTGTTAATTACTATAGTAACCTACATTCTTAAGCTAACTCAGTTACGTAGGTTTTAACATTTTTTTGTAGGCCATGGTTACCCGTAGTATACTCATTGTTGAATCGAAATAAGTAAAATCTTTACTAATTTTATAGAAATTTTTTTTTTTAAAACACACCTCCCTGCATTAAGGAAATAATCCTTGTATTGCGGGGGACTTTACAAACATGCAATTAACGCAGACAAATTACACCCAGACTCAGAACAACACTTTGTGGATCGCACAAAGTATTGTCCTGCGTGGGAATCGAACCCACGGCACTGGCACGGAAGGTGGGTATCTTAACCACTACGCCATCTGTGCAGTCAATAAATTTTGATTGCCATACTCGAAAATATAATCGGGCAATCTTAATGTATGACGTTTGTACTGTCTATTAATGATCTCATAGGAAATGAATGTCATTTTGGTGCAGATATGTCATAAGTACATTTATGTTCAATTTAATATAATACAACGGCAAAGCATAAAATGCCGACCATGGTGTTATTATATCTTGGTCTTGGTGTTGAGTCATACGTGACTTCATTATGAAATATATATATACGGTCGAGTCGACTTTGTCTCACTCTAAACAACGTAGAGTTTACTACCAACGCACTATGACTCCTTTTCTCAGCGGCTGCTAGTACCGCCCCTTGTACTGCCTGTATAATATGTTAAATATTTTTTAACTACCTATCTCAAATATTTGCAGCTATTCTTCTCTCTCGAAAGGAGCTTTTACAAAGATACAGTCAAGCTCCGAACTCCAAAACCTAGAAAGAAAAGTTTACTTTTTCCTTTTTGCAGCGAGATTTATCGCCGGATATAACGTCAGCGTTGTGGATTAAATATTCTTCTACGATAAGAATTTTCTGTATTTTCCTTTTGCTGGCTAACATGGTGACATCACGTCATAATATTATTTACGATTCTTTTATAGAAAAGGTATAAACTAAATAAAGTTTACAAAGTTTACCTTCATGCGTTGTCTGAGTTTTCCAATCAAATGTTTTAGTTGTTAGTTCTCATGTATTGTGTTGTTCTGAACAATGTACGTGAACGATGTTTCTATTATGTACATAGCTATTTTGTTACTAACAGACTTCTCAAGCAGGAATACGTTTCGTTTGTTTTTGAATATGTATACGTACTAGGTGGGTACTTTTAATTATTTGCCACACTCTATACTTAAAACTTGAGCGGGTTAATGAATTTTAACATGTTATAAAATTAGTTAACTAATACAGTTTTCAATATCAGAACGTAAGTAAATTCTAGAACGATCTCTAATAGGACCAGTAAGTAGTAATAATCTCACTGCTTTAACCACTACAAGCCAAGAGACCTCAATAATTGTTTCCATGCGTGACACCAAGTTGGAACTTCAGGCAGTCTAGGGAATCGTTTTTAACTATAGAGTATGTACCTACTCGTTCTACGTGACCCATTTTTTTACATTGTACTACAAATTTGCTGACCTCACATCACTTAACGTAAAGACTTATCAATTATGGCCAGCAAGAAATTCGAAATGCATACCGTAGTAAGCAAATGTGCTTGTACGGTCATATAATTATAAATTGCATATTGTGCAGGCTATGTTGTGTGACGTCAGAGATTTAAATATACGGTTTTACCACTTGCGTGTTAGTAATGTGACCTGATATTTACCGTATCAGTGATCAGGAAGGCTTGATGTTCTATGCAAAATATGTAGTCCTTTTTTTTTTTGGTGCACTATGGATGCGTCTCGCCCCGCCAGATCGGTCCGGGGTGACGGAAAGGCGGCGCGTGACCCCATAGACCCACCGTAAAAATCCTCTCTCTTCGCCGTGCGAGCGGGCCACCGGGACCCGATTTTTAATTTCGGTGGCCCGCCCGGCGGTTTACCCTCGCGGGTTCCTCTCGTCGACGCCCCGACAGATTTTGCCGTCGGGGCGTCGCCCTCACGCGGTAGCCTCACGTCGGGTGACCGGACAATTCCCCGGTCCGATCACCCGAAGCCTCGGTTAGGGTGAAAATATGTAGTCCTCGAATTAGGGCAAACTAGCTTTAATAAATACGTAAGTGATGGGTATGCATTCAACACCTCTACAAGACTGTGAGGACAGTTATTATGTAAGTGTCTAGTGTATTTTTACTACATTACGCCCTTTTAGGCAACCTTTAAACCGAGAAGTGTCTCTAAATAGAACAATTGACTTGAAGCTCCGGTCAAGGCTTCGACCTTTTCTCTTTCAGGTTACGTAAATTAGTGCAATTCAGACATTATTGCAGGACCTATAAATATATAACCTATAAATATAAACAGTGCAGCCATATTTCCACGTGTGACGACGACATAAGAGTGCAAATGTCGCCACACCTAACCTTCTTGTGGGTGTCGTAAAAATCGGCTGAAGGTTCACCAGGAGAGTCGGCAACAGTTCTCTCTCTTGGGGGTCGTATAACACCTCAATGCGGTCCGTCAATCTATCCGCCAAACGTGATGATTATACAACTATGCTCTCATAATGACTGTATTAGAGCGACTTACTAGCATTGGATGGTAAAATGCTGAATAATGATGATGACCATACATGCGCGTACACTTGTACACCATAATGTAGATAATGGGTATATACTCTTACCTATGTACCTAGCATATCTCTCTGGATATTCTGCATTGACTTTTGTCTCTTCTATTTATCATCATCATAGTTCACATAAGTCCCACTCCTCTGTTCGAGCCTCCTTCGTAATAGCAGGTAAATAGGTCTCTCTTACTATACCACGTTGGCCAGATGGGTTAATATAGAGTTTTAATTCGAGTTTACCCTCTCTTTCATAGTTTTGTACATACATATGTATCCTTTAATCGTTTTTACGACTTTTTTATTGTTACTCCAAAAACACACAGAGTGACCCCTATGACCGTAATACAGTCAAATGGTTAATATAATCGTTACCTCTTATTTAATACCTAAAATGATGTATAATAAAAATAATATTTTTTCCTCTGCAGCAGCAGCATCAGCAGCTGATAATAAATAGAGCAAAAATTCATGTTTTTATTTGAACAATCTATACATTATTTCACGGTGCTATTTTCCTTCGATTCCCCTAGCATTCAGTATCGTATTGCCTCATAAAACATGTCGTTTCTTTGCCGAATAAAAAAAGTATATAAATACTATTGCAAGTAGTTATATAGTAGCTATATCCTTAGATATAGCTACTATATAACTACTTGTGATATTATTATTCAGTTTTGAATAAAACATTAGCTTCAATGCCAATAAAGTCTTTCGATGCCGTGAAAAAAGGAAACTATAACCAACCTATAAGATATACTTATTTATTACTTTCATATCTAGTAGTTATTGATCACGAGTTCAACGTTTCATTGATTGTGACGTAATTATACACGTATGCATAGTTATTGTCTCTGTATTTATGACTTATTAATATATAAATTCTCAAGCAAAATATTATAAATATTCAAGGGATTACGATATTGATATTTTAATGTCTTCGACTTTATGCACGGTGTCTATATCTATGATGATGAATACATGGAATACATCATCATGTGTCATCGCCCATTTGTTTATGACAAGGATTTAAGGTTTTAAAGGAATGACTAACTCGTTTAAAAATTGTAAATCAATCCCCTTAAATGATATATATAGTTAACTAATCACTCCGAGAGTGCTAACCCCTCTGAATAAGAAGAGTATGCAAGAAGTGGTGGCGTTAGCGTTACCAGGAGTGGAAAAGTCAATGTACAGAGTTTAAACCTCGAGCCGTATATATAGGTGGACGTAACACCAAAGCGTTTGAACTGGTTTGTGACATACATCGGTCGTCTTATCCTTTCCCTAGCTCGCGCGTTGGTGTGGCGCTCTGAGAGTGTTGAAGCGTTTCCTCGAGTAAGAAACATTACCATCTCATTAAGAAAGAGTGCCCAGCCATAAGACAAGTATTTTTTGAGAAAAAATAAAAATTGTACATTGTTGTGGAGGTAGAGCTAACGTTATTTCACGCCTGCCATAGACGTTAAGGGTTTGACACCAGTGGTTGGCGAAATGACGATGAGGGAATAGGGTTAATTATAGGGCGGCGCGCCGCTCTTCAGTGGACGAAACGGACGACGAGAGTCCAGACTGCTAGCCTGCCCAAAAAAATAAGAGCTACACTATCTATCATAATAACCTATGTTTTAATCTTAACAAATAACTTTGCTGCGGCCGGGTTTTAGGCGGCAAAGGGAAAGTGTCATGATGGTCTTGTATTGTATTCAATATGTTAGTGTTTTAACATGTTATATTAAATAATTTTGATGGCAATTTATGTAATGTGATGCGAAGAAACTAGGTACCGAGGTGTAGTGGATATGATACAACAGTATTTTACATAAGTTGTCGTTTTCCACCAAAATTCCCAGAAGATACTATTAGAATGTGGTCATGGCGCTATTGAAGTCGACAATTTGACTTACTGACGGATTTTTTCATTCTCCTACTCTTATCCCAATTACTTGGGGTCGATACTACATAGTACGTAGGTACTCTTCTTACATAGTACATATTGTAAAAGTTATTGGCAATAGTTTTATGACCGGCCGCCTGCCAGACGCCAACCCTCCTTGGGAATGCAATTGTTGACCAAACGGCATCAGATGGAGTTGGCCCAGGTCGTTATAAGGCTCTTAGTCGTCTTTTACGACATCCACGAGCAAAGTAAGGGTTGGTAGTATTCGTAGCCGCTACCACACAGCAATTTGACTTACTGACGGATAATGACTTTAAATAAAGTCTTTACTTATAAACAAAGATTTGGCTTAAAATTATTAGTAACCAAGTCATAAATTCAAAAAAACAAAAATTACTTTGTTTACTCTATTTCGTTACCTGGCAAATACAAAGTACTAAAATAGGTTAGATCGAAAACGCCAATAAACTTATTTTACGATGTTGAACAAATTTATCGCTTTTATAGTATTGTAAGTTAAACTCAGTACAATAAATACATTTCATTTTTAATCTATTCATGCTATCAATTCACATTAATTTACTTAAACAAAGTAAACGTTCCAGATTAATAGGCGTTTTTATGTTGCTAATTAACATTTTATATTTGTTTAAATGTAATTTAATAATATAGCAAAGTTGTATACAGTTTTAAAATTCCTACCGAAACACGGGAGGGAATATGCAAAAGTCGTACTTTCACGGTTGCCTAATGCGCAGTCAAGTGTTTAATTGGCACGATCGGACACTGAATACGAAATACACTTTTTATCAATTTATAGTGAATTGGAAAATGCCTCTTTTATACGCAACTTATGATCTGTCACAGAAAGACAATGTTTAAATGTGTAACAAATATAAATTAGAGTCGTGTGTGTGTGTGTGTGTAAATATAAATTAGAGGCTTACCCTATTTATTTTATAAATTTATATTTTAATCTACCTTTATTTATATTTTAATCTTGTACTTGAACACGAGATTTATGCTTAGCAATCTCATGTGAGACAGGCAAGACAGTTATAATCACCATTATTTGTTTTTCAGCGTAGAAGTCCTATACCTGAGCGCGACCTTTCCTCAAAATATGAGAGAAATTTACCTAGTATACCAAGGTCGTTAGATTTTATCGTCATACAGATGTATTTTTAAATTTCCTTTTTATGTATTAATGTTATTATATATTTTATTTGTGTCCACTATTTTAAAAAGGGTGACCTTTATATCGGTTAATTCATGTTAGTTAGTTATCAGATCAATCCATCAGGCTATCGACCTCCACTGTTGGATATATAGACTTCTTCAGGGCGACAACTGATAATAGCTACGACTGACACTCAGTTCAGCGAGGGTAATTGGTAGTATAAATCTTTCACTAGAATGCTGCCCATTATCCTAGTGATTACTCAGCCGGTGTTTACAACTACCACAGGAAAGTAAGGATTGGTCACATTGAATTCTTAACACGTAATCGCACGGTCTGTTGTTGGTTGCTTTCCAATTAGTTAACACATGGGGACTCTGCGGTACATTGTGAAACACTGCCAAACACTGTGTAAAAGTTTAAATGAAACAGCTAGTTGTCTCAAAATAACACTAGAGTGCATCAATATCGCAAAATTATGGACGTTGTATACCTAAATGCAAGTTCCTTGACAAAGTCTTGGCTCAATAATTTTGCCAACATTATCAGGGCTCACTTCAATAGTGCAATATTTACATTTGAACATTTTTATTAAATTTTAATTAGCAGTAAGAGACAAGCTCAATTTAATAATCTCAAATAATACTACTAGAATATGCCGTAAATAAATTGCGAGGTTAAGTAATGATTCTTATTCCAAGCAAAGTAGTACCTATATATTTAAAGTAGTCTATGAAAGTAGGTAAGCATCTGTCAAACACCACTTTTTCGAGTGTCGAATAGTGTACGGCTGATTTCAGCAGTGTCGTTGATGGAAAGCGCTTTATCGAACACTGCGTCACTTTTTGTATTAAATGGAAAGCACACGTCATCACTAACTGTTTTCCAATGCAAAAAAAAACGGGCCAAATTATTTCGTATTTTTACTGCATCATTTAAATGCTTATTCTATAAAAATCAACCTATATGTATATATTGACAAATAGATACGTATTAAGCAATTGACATAAATTTTAATATTTTAAATATAGCTCGTAAATACACACGGACACGCACAGACGTAAAGATCATCCAATTATGTAATGTATTAATTTGAGTTCATAAATACTTATTATTATCAAACAAAGTATGTATTGACAAAATCTATATTCAAATTAGTTTACCAATAAAACCTAAGATTTACTAATAGCAACGACGACGTAAGAGAGCGAGTAGGTATGAAAGAGAGTATTGGTGTAAAGATGCGAAAGGGAATGCTGCGATGGTTCGGACATGTGGAAAGAATGCCGAACGAACGTCTGGTTAAGAAGATATACAATGCGAAAGTGGAAGGATGTAGGTACCGAGGGAGACCGAGACTAACCTACCTAGACCAGATCGGTCATGTACTGAAGGAAGGTGGAGTCAAGAGTCTCCGAAACCGGCGAGCGTGTATGAAGAGAATTATGAATGTTGAGGAAGCGAGTGAAGTATGCAGAGATAGAGTTCTCTGGCACTCTGTTCTCTCTGCCTACCCTGCAAGGGATATGGCGTGATGATATGTATGTATGTATTTACTAATAGCTAATGGATATGGATGAATAGTATGCTTGCATCCTGTCTGACCTGCACAAGTCAAAACGATAACTAAATATTTTAAGATTACTTCAGATATCACAATATTTAAGGATATTTACTTCTAATATCAATGAGGAATATGCATGATTTTTTTTTTTAAACTTTTCTACTAGTTATTACATTACCAAAAATAAATATAACACATTCAAAATATAAACCATTAAGCTAAAAAAAATATATTAAAATCACTATTATTTTTGGGCGATTTAAACGCGGCTATTATGGCGCGCTTCGCTTCTGTGACGTCAGAATACACTCGCAAGTTGGATGTCAACAACGAAATCTTTGGTTCACGAAGTTATTGAACACTAAAAAAGTGAGTGTAAAGTCAACTTATTACCATGGCAAAGAACAGAAAACCGTATTATAAATATTGTGTCGTTCCTATATGCCAAAATATTATCAAAACTGCACCTAATAAAGTATATTTCCTTATGCCAAGAAATGTAATAAATAAGATAAAAATGATGCAAGACGATGAGAAGAGACAATGTGTCGTGTTTGAGCAGTTTAAACTGTTGTGAAGATCATTTTAACGTAAATAAACACATTAGAGAAGTGATGAAATACATAAAGGAATCATTTTTCCTTAATTACATGCACATAGGTACTTGTTTTGTTTACAAACTTCGCCGTACACATACTTACCTAGTTTACGTAAAGTTCTTAAAGATATATTCTCAATATCTAATAGGTACATGGGTCTTTATCCATAAAAGTAATATATGTTTAGTCATCTATGATACCTATGAATGAAACATGTAACTAATTACAGTAAGAGAAAAGTTCGAAATTATTTATTAATTATCTTTCTATTGGGTTTCAGATACAGAGAATTATATGCAATACAAAATAATGGCATTAGAACAGGGACAAAAAGTGACGTTTGTTAAGTTTCTCATTCACAAGGATTAATACTTGAACACAAAACTAATAACTCATGAAATAACTGGGTAACGATACAAAATAATCACTAGAAACACCTTGATACTAAAAGACTCGAGTGTACGATGATGTCACGTTTTGAACAACCAATCGCGTCGCGTTTTAGAAATTTGCGAGCGAATTTCGAAAAAGCCGATGTTCGATAGTTAAATTTCACTATTAAATAATGATGGAGTTCAAAAATAATTGTATAGGTATGTTTTTAAGCAATAAAGATTACAAATAAAAATATTTTGTTAATTTTGGAGTCACGTGCATATTCCATATTGTCATAGATATTCATGGTAGCCGGGACTAATGGCTTAACGTGCTCTCCGAAGTACGGATGTCATGTATCCGTGAAACTTTTTTTTTTATAGAACTTCTAGTTAAGATGTTTTTCCGTTCCGTTAAAGCAAGCTAAAAAATAATTTCTGACTTCACAGATGGCTTAGTGGTTAATATAACTGATATATATCGTGATATATAGTGCCACAAACTTATCTGACCCGGTGACAGCGTCGCTGTTATCGCATTTAGTGTTGCCAGTAGATTCTAGTTACAATAAAATCGGTAAATACTTCCCCATGTGGTAACGGGTTTAGAAAACACTAGTCCACACTCCTATACACAATTTCCTGTGGAAGTCATAAAAAATAGAATTATAGCATTTTCTCCTGTGGGCTCACGGATAGGAAGTAGGTTAGTGTGATACAAGCATCAATGCTTATGAACATATTTTATTATGCTTAATATAGAAGAAACAAAAATGTAGTTTTTATAATTACTTATATTTTAACACAATAATTATGATCTATAAGTGTCATCTAAATATGTATCCCTTTTTCTGTATTAGTTTTAATTTTTTTTTCACGTGATTACAGTGATTTTTCTATTCGCCTATAGTTATTCTATTAATAGCCTCTGCAATTAATTTAGGCGTTTTCTTACGTATTTTTCCTGGTGTACAAAGTTTTAATCCACTCTCTTCGGCCTGCTCTTTATCCATTAAAAGTTTTGTTATAAATCCTTCTTCAACCCCTATAAAAATATATTTTTTACATTAAATATAATATTTATTTTCTGATCATCAACAAATAGAAATACACAGAGGTACATATATATATATATATATACTCACTATAATGTTATACTCAAAATATGTTATAGTTAATAACAATCAAGCACATTCATTACAATTAAATTAATATTATTGTATTATTTGTATAAATATATAATAATTCTATTCAAAATATAATTACACTCTTAGAATAAATCAATTCATTATATTTAACACATAACTAACTATATGTAATGTTTATTAATAGTGTTCTTTTTCTTTCAAAAACTAACAACACTAACCTGTGGCCCCTCATACAATTTTTTAAAAGGTATTAATGATGTTTGAACATGTTCTTCCTTCCTCATATAACTTAAAACTTGTAATATAATATTTATTGCATCATTTTTCGCATTTTAAAACCACAAAAAATAAATAAACAAGGAGTAAAGAACCAACAACTGAAATATCGGCATATTGGGAGGATAATTGACGTTTGATGACATTCCAAAATGGCGTCATTAGTTCATCAATTTGCCACCGGGTCAGATAAGTTTGTGGCACTTATACATACCACGCCAGTGTCGTAAGTTCGATACCTACTAGTCCAGTGCAATTACGGAAATAAATAAACATAAAATTATGTAGTTTGGGGATTATGAAGGATCGATAGGGGGATGTATTCTGAGCATATATTCCAATTTGAGGGATTCTGGCGAGGTCAGCTCAAGGTCATTTCGATGAAAACGCGTTTAATTCGATATCTCGAGAACGGCTAGTGTTAGGCAAAAAATTGTGGATACTTTTTCTCTTCTAAATTAAATTTACTAACTTTATTATCTAAAACTTTTTTTTTTTCATCAATATTTTTCAATTTATTGCTTCCGAAAGGCAAAAATTTTACTTTTTTTCCCTCCCTTTTTTTATTTTTCGCCATTTTCTCCCCAACCGTTCAATTTTATTGAACTTTACCGATTATCTAAAGTGTAGATCTTTTATTTATGAACAACTTTTTTCTTAAACTTTTTTCTGTAATGCCAATACCTTCAGAGAGTTATATGTTACTTTACCGAGCGAAATCCGCGCCACTGTCGCAATATCAGCGACATCAGTGGGTCATCAGTCATCATATCATCATTTTTGAACGCGGATTTTAATATTAAACTACCGCCTTAGCCAAAAATTTCATCTGATTGAATACTGGAAGTGATATTATTATTGTTAAATTTTGTAATTCTGAAAAATATTTTTCATAACGGAAATATATGCTCAGAATACACCCCCCTATCGATCCTTCATAATCCCCAAACTACATAATTTTATGTTTTTTTACCCGACTGCAAAGGAGTGGTATTGTGTTTAACAGTCTATGTATGTATGTATGTATGTTTGTATGTTCCTTTGAAGCACTATATATACCAAACGCCTGGGCCGATTTTTATGATTCGCACGTCAATCGATTCCTCTTAATCCGGCGAGTGAGGCGAGTATTTTAATAATAGAACATGACAACTGAACAGTCGGGATCCTTTATTCGACAGCAAATCTAATTTTTCAATGGATCCCGACTGTTCAGTTGTCATGTTCTATTATTAAAATATATTTCATTTTCTGCAATAGTATTTATTCAATAATATATTATGGAATTCTAGACCACCGGACATCTAAGTGCTTGTTTTTTTCTTTTCAGTTTTTTTATTATGTACGTAGTTTTGGTGACATTTTACGCAGTCGGGTTTTTTGATTTTTTTAATAATTTGTTTTTTTTCCATTTTTTTCGTAATTGCACTGGACTTATACCTAGAACAATACATTGTGCGATCCACAAATTGTTGTTCTAAGTTACCAAGACTTATTTATTTTTTCATTTGTGCCCGAATGTTTGTAAAGTCTCCCGCAATGCAAGGACTATTCCTTAGTGATGAGAGTTCTGTTTAAAAAAATAAAAGTACGATTTAATACACATTACTTCAGAAAGATCGTAGCGTGCTTGGATGCGTATTGTGAGGGCTGACTCCAAGATCTTTGCGTAGCAGTCCGTTATCGATGGTTTTTATCGAGACATATTTTGTTTAGGATTTTTATATATACAAAGACCCTAAAACTCGAGTATCACAAGCAATCTTTGACCTGATTACAATAAAGATAACATTAACTTTTAACCTAGCTTTTTTTAGCTGCGAGCTATCTGTAACGTTCCTATTTGATGTAGATATGATACGGAGTAGGTATCTGACCGGGTTCGTGGGTTTAAGTAATATACATTTTTTTACATATTACGATTCGGGTTGAGAGCCCTCAGCGCTCACCCATAGTCCAGGTCAAGTTGTCATAGCCAGGCTAACAACTAAGACACATAAATAAAAAAATAAAAAAAAAAACATAAGCGATTTTAATGCTTCATTCTGCACTAGCTATTGATCTGAATAAAATACATGTATGCTTACAATATTTTTTTGGTATAAGGATATACAATCTGCTAGCGATTCGTTTTGAATCACTGAATGAAGTTCAAGCATATCCATGTACGTTTGTTATTTTTTTGAATAATTCTGCAGGAAACAAACATTTTTCAAAGATAAAAGATTTTCTGTCCTAATCTCGTAAATAAGATTTAGATTTCACTCTCTTCTTTTTTTTTACAAGTTGGCAACGGACATGAATTTTTGTGTAACACCATCTGCGTAGAACCTGGTAGACAGGTTAAGTCACGGATTTGCTATCCAACTAATAAACTATGCCGTTGAATAACACATGACGTGTTCCGGTGCGGTAACTAGCTGAAACTCGAAACGCTACAGTTTTACAATGCATTAAAATAACTTTGAAAATATAATTACGAATAGCATAATAATTGCTGTGGTTTAAGTTAATATGAGATATAAATTAAAACCAATTCATGAACTATATCGTATTACAGATTTGATTTAATTTTTATATCTCAACATTATTGCGTAGATAGAACTTACAGATTACATACATTCATCATCATCATCACAGCCCATAATGTCCCACTGTTGGGCGCGGACCTCCTCCATAGTGGGAGAGAAATTAAGCTACTATACCGCTCTGGTCAGACGTGTTGGTATAGGGTTTTGTTTCGAGTTTTCCTTCTCTCGCATAGATGTTATATGCGTTTTATATCCCTCAGTCGTCTCGTACGATCACCCACGGGTAAGATATGGGGTGGTGAATAGTATTCCTACTCCGTCACCACACGGAAAATTACATACATTATATTAGTTTAATTTATTTTAATTCTCAATATTGCTACGTTACTTTATTTCTTTTTTATAAATAGAACCATAGAATGATTAGAATAACATTGTAATCAAGCAAACAAAATTTTAGAATTACCCTCATCACGCATACAACACACAATTATAAATAAACTATTATAGCTAATCCCACAGATGTGTACACATAAAAAGGGAAATATCGAAGTTCCCCGAAATCGCTCGCAGCGCCACCTACCGGGCATCAATTGTTAATCTACACCAATATTAAACCCATCTAAGAGTTCAATCTAAATTTGTTTAAAATTTTAGCCTTACTGGTAATTATTAATGCATCATCATTAAGTATGTGTAATTAACATTATAATGAGTATATAAAACCTCTAATAACGATAATATTTTCAACGTCAAATATTTTGAATCATTCATCAACCTATCGGCTTCCATCTCTTCCTAAGGCGATAAAGACGTAATCACCACGCCTAAAAAGGCGGACTGACGATCGCTGTTGAGTTACCTGATTATTCCTTAAGCGGCGTTACGACTTACAACGGGATCTTGAAGGGTTACATATTAGAGTATATTTAGCCAGTTAATACATACATACATACATAGCCTCACGCCTGTTTCCCAGAGGGGTAGGCAGAGACTACGGATTGCCACAAACCACGATCCTGGCAGTTAATACACGGGAAAATACAAATATTTCAGTCCTCTTTTAACTAGGTACGTATGCTTTATATTATCGGAAAAGTCATGATATTGAATTTAAAAATTAAAAAAAAAAATATGTACCATGTTTCACATTTTTTTCGTAAAACATAGTAGGTTGTTTATTTTCTACATTGTTTTATTTTAATTTTATCTTTTACTGCTTTTTAAGGCTATGGAATGAAATTTTGGAATTGAACTGTTTTTTTTTTAATTATTTATTTTTGTATTTCTTTTTACAAATTTTAATGCATTATCAATATTATCATCCACTTCTGATTTATGATCCAAATTTCAAGTATCTAGCTCGTCGGGAATTTAGTTTAAAATCAATTACAAAATTCCACCTAGGCAGACATACAAAAAAACACGAGTTCATAAAAACACGGTAATAATATCATGGTAACATACTAAAGTAATATTATTCGCTGTAAAATCCGTATAGTTAGTTAATTAGTTTTATATCACAGTATTAAAATTTAATTCATTTTATAAGCTCAAATTGTGGAATTGTAGTACGAAATATTAACAATAAGTCTAACGAGGTAATGTTTACCGTTTAGGTACATTGTTGTGTTCTTGATAACCCGAAGGTATATAATACAGAATGTTGTTAAATAGCGCTCATAAGTCACCCAGACGAATGGAAACTAAGTTTTACCTCTAAATATATATTCAACATTGTTTCCATTTCAATGAGCAATCGACATCATAACTACCTTATAATTTACATGCAAAGCTAATCATTTACAGAATGCTTTTACCGAATCAATTATTTTAATACCAACGTCGCTATTCTCTTCCGATTACATGATGATGTTAAGACGAGAAGTGATTGGGTTGTATGATGTGCCTTTGGTATTACTGCAAGGTACAATAATTCCGAGCTAAATAAAGCTTTAGAAAAGTTTTATTGACTTGATCTATATGTTTGTAGATATGTATATATAAATGTATTGTAAATCTTTCAAAATAAATTTTGAACATTTTTTATAAGTTTTAATTAATTTGGAAAGTTTCAATACATCAAAATACTGGGACAATGAACTATTAATATATACATATATACAGTATGACTGGTAAAAGAATGTACATATTTTGGGAAACGATAGATAATGGTCACATGTAACCAATAAAAATGTAATAACAAGGCAATATTAATTAACTACACAGTAAACCTCAATAATATTAGTGTTGCAAGATTCTCAAAAAGATGGTCACCGCGCGAGCGATAGGTATCGCCGCGCTATCGAGTTACAGTCATTGATAAAGGTATCAGCCACTTTTCCTTCATACTTTGATCCTAGCTTAGGACAAGCTTATACCTAGGTAGAAGGTAATAGTATAGGAAGGTATAGTAAACGTTCATAACTAAATTTAAAAATTAAATTAATAATTTTTGATGTAGGTACTTAAGTTGTATTAGAGGCATTTGAAATAAATAAGGAGGCATCTTGGTATTTCTGATGTATTTAAAAAGGGGAATCATACCTACGTACAGTGATTAAATAATAAAACTATTAACAATTACGCTAATCCCGGCAAACAAAAGTTAATAAAATAAATGCTTACCCTTTCGCGTTCGTAAATGGTCAACTTTAGTTACTAACATTATTAATTTACAAAGATTCAGTGAATATGCACTCAAAAATTAAACTAATCGTAATAATTGTTCAAAATGTTCACCGCCTCGCGTAATGCACAGTTCGGCACGTTTACACATATTGTTTTTCACATGGTTTAATACAAATTGATCACTCCGAACTTTATCAAAAGCAGTTATTATCCTCGCCTTTAATTCTATCCTGTTGGAGTACTCTGTAGCGTACACAAGGCGTTTGACCTCACCCCACAAATAAATCGCTTGGGGTTCTCTTCGAAATACTCTAGAATTTGCTCTTGTAGATGAACAGGGTATGGTTCTCTCCCTCGGGCTTGGGCATGCGCTAGAACCGTAAATTGTCCAAATTCACGTAAACACTGATTTACGCTCAGCATTGTGTAGTAAGTAGGTACTCGGCGGTTCGGCAATATCTCGCGATACAAATCAATGGCACCTCGTACACTATCATTTGCTCGAGCATAAGCACGAACCATTTCCCAATACTCTTCGTGCGAATAAGACATTTTATCACACTTTACATACAAATAGTCACGGTCAAAATGAAAGCGCAGGTGATCGAAAGACACTTAAGTTATCAAACAATCGAAGCGGCGCGTGCGCTTTGACTGAGCGTGAATCACGCCGAGGTAATCCCCGGGATAACCCTATCGGGGGTGAGGGCAGTTCGGGCGGGGAGCTACTAGATATGTAAGCACCGTTGTCAAGGTCACGCGCTCGGCTAATTACTATTTTAATGCAATTTCAATATTTATGCGGAGGTGTACGTAAATAATCATTTTTATAGGACAATTAGTTCAAAATTTAATTTAGTATCAATTTTTTTTATATATTTGGTATCAAAATCGAGTACTGAATACCCTCCCTCAATATGTACAATCTTTTACCAGTCACCCTGTATATATATATATATTCTTTTAAAATCTGACTTTGATACATTCATCGATTAAAATTCGCCTATGGTTTTTTTTACTTATAGTGGCAAAAGAACAAGCAGCACCTAATGGTAAGTGTTACTGTCACAGCTAGGCCGCTACCTGCCAACCAAAATCCACCCAAATTGGGCTTTCGGCTCTTGCTCACCGAACGAAACACAACAGTACACTGCCACTGTTTAGAAGTCGATTTTCTGTGAGTGCGGTCCTACTTTGAAGGAACCGACACGCGGCTGTAGACAAAACTGTCAACAACGGGGCCCTATCACTACTTAATGTTAATCTAATTAAACGATTTTTTAATAACTCAATTATAAAATAATATGCCTGTTTAAGTAGTTATGTGTATTACAGTACACCAACTTACAAAAAAATCTACAAAATTTTAAAATTGAATGCTTTTTATAGATAACTAGCTTCTGCCCGCGGCTTCGCCCGCGTAAAAGGTTACTATCCTAAAGTTTTTCATCCCCTATTTTTATTTTACCCCTTAAGGGTAATATTTTTACGAAATTTTAATGTCATATTTATGTCTAATCATACATACATACATACATATAATCAATAGTAATACAATATCTAATCAATAGCCTAAAAATAAGTTTCAAGCTTCTGACTTTAAATATGACGATAATTTCTTAGAACGTTTCATCCCCCTTTATAACCCTTTTTTGCATTAAAAAGTAGCCTATGTCCTTTGTCAGGTTCTAGACTGTCTGTGTACCAAATTTCATTTAGATCGGTTCTGTAGTTTTGGCATGAAAGAGCGACAGACAGAGTTACTTTCGCATTTATAATATTAGTACATACATACATATCATCACGCCATATCCCTTGCAGGGTAGGCAGAGAGAACAGAGTGCCAGAGAACTCTATCCTTGCATACTTCACTCGCTTCTTCAACATTCATAATTCTCTTCATACACGCTCGCCGGTTTCGGAGACTCTTGACTCCACCATCCATCCATCATTTTGGTTTTGCTCACATTCACGCGTAGACCCCTTTTCTTACAATCTTCTGTCATTGTGTCGACTAGGGTCTGCAGGTCAGTCGTAAGGATTAATATAGCCATTCATTTAGGACGCCTTGACGATTCTATTAATCTATACAGTTATTTGCTTTTTAGGGTAAGAAAAACGCCGGGCAACACTAATAACTATGGTATTTTTGTATTGACTCTTCGCCATAACCATAATTCACTATTCGAACGATAGATAGACGACATTAATCTTTTTTTTTTTTTTGTAGACCTGAAAAAGTTTTCAGGATAATAAATTGATCAGTTACAAATATACGTGCATGGCCATAACAGCTCAATCATTCAACAGCATTTTTTTTTTATTTTATACAGTTTCAAGTATTTTTTTTAATTGATTTAAAATTTGTACAGAACAATCGGATCAGCCAAGAACTATTAATTTGAAGAGTATCGATTTGGAACTAACAATTTTATTGGTAGTCGTAACACCACACCTGCTCCATTTATATTGCACCAGATGCCGTCCTAACCACAGCTCCGTCTGCTTGGACGTATCTTATCACAAGCATTGCGATCGTCGTTTTAGTGAACCTACTCGAAAGGGTAACTCGCCGTACAAGAGGCAAAAACGACACATATACTCCGCGTGTAATTGCCGTATTTATTGTGTGGTGGCTACGTATACAACCAACACACATTGTGGGTGTCGTTAAAGACGACTAAGAGTTTGACATCGACTTCTGCTTACTTCATATAATGCACCCTGATCCACAATAACACTCCCAAGCAGGGTTGTCATAAAATTGACGGCCGGTCATACAAGTATTGCCATAACTTTTGCAATATGTACGATGGAAGAAGATAATATTTACATCGACCACAAAGAATTGTGATATGAGCATGATGGTGATGTGAATTCTATATGTAGGCCACCCAGTACGCCATCTATGCATCATCATTCTCCTGCTCTTATCCAAATTACTTGGGGTCGACACAATATGTAGGTACTCTGCTTCTATCGTAAATATTGCAAAAAGTTATTGGCTATAGTTTTATGACCGGCCGCCTGCCTGACGTCAACCCTCTTTAGAAATGTAATTGTTAACCGAACGGCATCAGATGGTATTGGCCCAGGTCGATATAAAGCTCTTAGTCGTCTTTTACGACATCCACGAACAAAGTAAGGGTTGGTAGTATTCTTAGCCCCTACCACACAGTACGCCATCTGTGCAGTCGATTAATAAATGGATTACCTTTTTTGTCTATGATATAATCGAATATTGCATATTTTAATTAGTTCGTGACCATTAATTAGTGTATCGTTCACCTTCTACCGTGATAAATGTACATGCGGTAATAACGCTTTTATCAATTTCATTATAAAACCTATCTGATAAAGCTTCCCTTTTAACATCGTTAAAATAATATAGCGTCGATGAATAAATTTGCTATTAATAATTTGTATTTCAAAATATATTTTAACTTTTGTTTTTATTAATATTTATTCCTTAATTGTTCTTGTGTCCTTTAATCGTATTATTTAAACTATGTTTACACATTATTGTAACCCTTTTAACATCGTTAAAATAATATAGTGTCGATAAAAAAACTTTGCTATTAATAATATGTATTTAAAAAAATATTTATTTTTGTTTTTATTCATATTTATTCCCTAATTGTTCTTGTAATCTTTAAATTAAGTTTTATCATCATTCTAACCATTTTAACATCGTTAAAATAATATAGAATCGATGAAAAGCTTTGTTATTAAGAATTTGTATTTAAAAAAAATCTTTTACTTTTGTTTTTATTAATATTTATTTCTTCATTGTTCTTGTATTCTTTAAACTAAGTTTGTTATGTACGTTTGAATGATGATAGTGTAATCACGAAACAAAAAAAAATACAAGAAATTGTTGCCTGTGTTTATATTCAGCATCTTAAATATCTGGCACCTATGAAATGTGTAGCGCGGTTCCCGTATAAGTTTCCTTAGATAAAGTTATAAATCTACCTATGACATGAAATCAGATAGAAGGTTTTTGATAAATTTATATTTCAAGAATTATAACGCTGTAATGTCAGGTATTATATGGTTGTAAAGTCCACCGCTATACAAGGGTTACGGTTTTGTTTTTTAAAGCAAAAAATCTCACCACCCTCAATTTGACTTCTAAACTGTATGTCCAGCAGGTTATAATCTGATGCACGGTTGAAAGAAGTATGTAACTACACTCCTACAAGGTTTGGTGTTTTGATGAAAGCTATTTCGTCGCTTTGAGTTTTGACAGACATCCTTGTTCGGTAATGGAACATAGAAATAAATAGTGACTTGCTCGATATAAATTTGTATATTAAAATAGATAAATAATTACAATGAAAGATATGCGTATGCGTTTTGGAGGTTGATCGGAGAGTGTTCGCGAGTGCGGTGGAGGTGCTTAACAGCTGAGCGCCCTCCCCGCACTCTTTACTGACCCCGTGGTCGCCTTCGACGTAACAATAAGCGGCGACAATCCTAAATAAGCGTGTTGTCTCCTTTATAGATTTATAAATTAACATATATATTATCAGTGTGGTGACGGAGTAAGAATACAATTCACCACCCCCTATCTTACCCGTGGGTGATCGTAAGAGACGACTAAGGGATATAAAACGCATATAACATCTATGCAAGAGAAGGAAAACTCGAAACAAATCCCTATACCAACACGTCTGACCAGCGCGGTATAGTAGGTTAATTTTCCTCCCATTACGAAGGAGGTTCGAGCCCAACGGTGGGACGTTTATGAACTGAGATGATGATGAAATTAACAGTGACTTTTTAAAACACACTCGACTGCACAAATGGCGTAATAGCCTATACGTTGACCTCCGATGTCGGGTATCATCCACAAATCATTTATCTGAGTGTAGGTGTTAATTTATATTCGTTAGGTATATTTGTGAAGTCTCCTGCGATACAAGGATTTATTCCTGATTGAAATTCTTTTTTAATGTTTTTAAGAAGAATAGAAGAACTTTTTTTTAATAGTTACTCATTTTTTTAAGTCTGAAGATATTGTAGTTCATAAATATAATTAGATATGCATTTCTTTAGCCAAGATCAAACTGAAGATTAAGATTACGGTGACATTTCATTTCGTTTTGGGGAATTAATTCCTCTACCGTTGAACTATTCTAGTTCAATTCTGCCCAGAATACGTATAAACTATTATTAATATAACCGACCCAAGGATTGAAACCACATTATTAGTTGTACATATCTAAGTATTGTGGTCGCACTGACTCGGTGGAACTTACTGCAAGTAAGAGACTAGCCCTCGGTGTATATGCCGCGGCCTAAGGCGGAAGAACTAAAATGATTATAATGCCAATATAATTAATACGTAAGAACACTCGCACTCGAGAGAGAGCCGGAAGCCCAACTGGGTGGGTTTGGGGTTTGTATTGGTAGGCGGTGGCTTAGCTATACGCTTGGTATTGCAATGGTCCATGGGTGGCAGTAACACTTACCATCAGGTGTGCTGCTTGCTCGTCACCACCATAAGCAATAAAAAAGAAACACTCACCAGAACCTCTCATCTCAGCTTATATACTTGACCTACTATACCACCCTGGTCAGACGCCTTGGTATAGAGTTTTATTTTGAGTTTATATTCCCTTGCATAGAAGTTATGTGCATATTAGGTATATTCCTTAGTCGCTTTTTACGTAGCCCACGGGTAAGAAATGGAGTGGTGAATTGTATTCTTATAAGTGATTGTATTCTTCACTACACAGAAAGAACACCAAAGTCACCACACCATAACTAGGTAGTTTCGAAAATATATACATTAAATTATAACCTAGATATACTAATAAAACATGTTAAAAACAATGCTAGCTGACTACATGTCAAACAATTTAAAATAAAATAAAAAGGGGATTCGAAGGTCAATTTTTAATCTTTAGCTGTCTAATCTAATCTATTAGCTGTATGGAAATTATCTACATCTGCAGAATCCAAATTTATTAAATAAATGTAATCTAAATTAATTTTCCAATTGAGAGTTTTCTTGAAGATTTTCTTTCAAATCAGATTGTGTTTTTAGGTACTATTTTTTATTATTCCCTTCTTCAAATACATAAGGAATTCTCAAGTTTTATAATCATAATATAAGTAAATATATAGCAGTTCTGCTTTAGTTTCTACATCAATTTATAAATGTCGAGACTTTTAAAAGTTACTACGAGTTGTCGAGTGTCATATACCTACGCACATACCCATAAAAGTTGCCTACAATTTGGAACCAGATCTTTAGTCTTGTTATTACAATGATAAATGGAAAACTTTTCTGTTCCTTTGAAGCTTGTTATCAGTATTTGCAGAAGTTTGTGCTTAGTCTACAGATATGGTTTTATACTTATCTATACGTTATTACCTAGCACATATGGTCTCTTCTTTTTAACCTATATCCATACTTTATAGTAGGCAATTTCATAATGTGATTGCAGTTAACTACTGGCTAATTGGCCAGGCTGCTTTATTTTAAAGTCAAAAAATAACTCTAATTAACCTAATTTGATTCAAGTATCGGTGAACATAATTCATATACTTATATTCATAACATCATACACGCGTCTCATTCATTACATGATATTAAAATATAATATACTTCATTAGGCCATTTATTTTACCACTAAGTAAATAAATTACACTGATATTAAAATCAACACCCATTCTGTTATTTTGGCGCCGTGTAAAATACATTTACCTATTATCTAGCGTGATAAATGCAAAGGGTTATTCAAATCAGGCTCTGCTGAAGAAGATTCTGATTTCTGAAAGAATACGCTTTAAAAACCATGCGTCTATGGATCTGGATCGTCATTTATTACTACAGTGTCGCAATACAGCGTGCCATATCACACTATGTCTCATTCATTACAGCCTTTTCTCCAAAACAAGACAGTTGACCCAGTTTGCTAAGCTAAAATATACTATAACTATAGTAAAACCATCTCACACACGTCCCTTTTGCTCCTAAAATAATGCAGTTGACCTACATACTTCACCACGCCAGATTAATAGTACCGGTGAGAAAATAATACATGCATTGCATGTAAAATGCACGGCCTTCTTTTCGTGATCGGAGTGAGCTCGATTCAATAAAGGGTATCATTATTTAGGAACTGTTAATGGATGCTCTTTTATATACATAAAAAGAAGCTGGTTGACTTGACTCATTAATGCCGAGCCGAACCTATTGAAACCAGAAACATAAAGACGTTGACTTTTGGAAATGAAGATACTCGGTAAGAAATGATTTTACGAAATTCAACCTCAAAAGGATTGAAACGCAGCGGCAAGATTAGAATGGGAAATAAAAGACTAAGTTTATCCAGCGTTTTCAAATTAACCACAAATCATCACAAACTCTTCAGTGAAAATAAATAAAACACGTATTTTTAATAAACTACCATTTTTAATTTTTGAGGGTATTATATATACTCTTAGACGATTATTTTCTCGGATGATAAAGATTTCATTTTTATTGTGGTTGTACTTTACCGATACTTTAGTACACTGCGTCTTACTTTGTGATGAAGAGACTCGCTTAAAAGGAAAATTCTAAAAATCAGCCCTTTAGAGGATATATCCCCTCCTAAGGGTTCTCCTGTCTAAGGCTGTACAGAAAAGAGGGCGAATTTTACACTTGATTTTTTCATCCTACAACAAAAATAATGAAAATCACATTCAATATGGACGCCTCGTATGGTTTCTACGTGGGAAAAAGCTAGTAATAATATAATTTATTATGAAGAAAATGCTATGTTCGTGTGGCAATATTGTTGAAGCTCCATTCTGCTACCAAAAATGACATCATACATGGCGTCATCATGTCATATGACGTCATTTTAATGGTCATCTCGGTTTTTGACATGGAATGTAAGAAACGTGAGAATACTGTTTATCATTTTCCTGTTTTACTGCAGTTATACATTACGGCAGTTTATACATTATCCAAAATCCGACACCTTTTTTTTTTTTTTTTTTTTTTTTTTTTTTTTTTTTTTTTTTTTTGTTAACGCAGTGGTTCAAGAATGCTATTTGCGCACTAACCCCCGCCTGTCGGAAAAAACAGACGAGGAGTGTGGGACTCGCTAGCCCCGTGACTAGAATACCCACTAAACTCTTTCCACTGCGACCGCTGTTAGCCGAGAGGGCTTTAACAGCTTAACCGGACTATGGGTGAGCGCTGAAGGCTCTCAACCCGGAATAGCTTTTAAGCGACTACGCCCGAGGGCTCTCCCTGTGGAGAACGGACCTCGGCTCGGGGCGTCGCTGGTGGCAAAGTGGGTGTGCCCACGTTTGGAATATTGATTTTTACGCGTCGCGTCTTCCTTCCCCGGCGGCGGAGGCGAAAGCGCGAGTGATTATGTGTTATGGCCGCGCGGGCCGTGTTGGCTCTTTCTTGAGCGATAGTAATTTCGTCGTCAACGTCGGTCAGTACGTGTCGAGGACGTCGGATGGCGGATATTTTTAATGGGGTATAGTTAGCCGCCTCAACCACTAGTTGGTTGGGGTGAATCATGGCAGAGTCAATGAACCTCTGGGAGCACCGCTTCATGTATTGCCTGATGGTCGGCAATTCTAGGTCAACGTGAAGGTCGACATTTCGAATGAACCACGATGCCCCCGTGGCTCGTCGCATGAACCGGTTTTGTAGTGATTGTAACCTGCGGATCCTTGGTGGGTTAATGTGTGCGAACACTACGCTGGCATAGGTCATGATAGGCCGTATGCAGGCAGTGTATAATCTGACCTTGTTCTTCAAGGATAGTTTGGATCTGGCGTTTAGTAAGCAATGAAGACGTCCCATCACAAAGGCTGCGCGCGCGCCTACCTGCCTTATGTGTGGAATGAACGTGAGTCGACTGTCAAGGGTCACTCCTAGATATTTGGCTTGCCTGCACCATGTGACAGGCTTATTGAATAAGGTAAGTGGGGGGATGTCATCCGGAGAGCAGATGCGGGCAGTTCGTTTAGTGAACATAACCGCTTGACTCTTCTCGGCATTTATTTCTATTCTCCATTTCCTATACCAATTGGCAAGGGCGGTGACCGCTTTCTGGAGTGTCTTAGCTACGGTTGTCGGGGAATAACCTGCACAGAAGAGTGCGGTATCATCGGCATAGAGTGCCGTGTGTACACGAGTGAATTTGGGTATATCGCTAGTGTATAGCGTGAAGAGGAACGGAGAGAGGACCGATCCCTGAGGGACACCGGCCTTGATAGGGTGGGCGGTCGACAACGTCCCGTCCACCCTGTAGCGAAAGCTGCGATGACTTAGGTAGTCATGTATGACTAGAATTAAATATTCTGGGACTTTGAAGCTATATAGTTTATAAATTAGGCCCTCATGCCAAACTTTGTCGAACGCCTTCGCTACGTCTAGGAATAGTACACCAGCGTACCTGCCTCTGACGAACTGACTGCTGGTGTACTCGACTAATCTGTAAACTTGTTGGACACAGCTGTGCTGTGGACGAAAGCCAAACTGCGCGTCGGGTATTAAGGCGTTTGCCTCAGCGAAGGTGCGTAGCCTACTGAGTACTATCCGTTCGTATAATTTGCCTAAATAGGCACAGACACTTGTTACCCGTTATTTTTCTTCAATTCACCTGTTCATAGATAGGTATATGTTTATAATTACTACATCGCTCAAAGTGTCCACAAATTCAGCTTAACGTATCATACGTAGGTGTAAAAACCTGACAGAATTATTTACGAGATGGCCGGTGAAGTAATTAATGTGTGCGAAACGATGGTTATAGCCTCTCTATGTATGATTGCAATTTATTCGTATTTTTGTTATAAACGAGGGACCAACGTGACTGGTTTACATGAATGATTTATTACCTAGGTAATGTGCAAAGTATTTTATGCAGTATAATGTTTTCATATCGCTCTCGTTAACTGACCGTACTGTGTCAATGTTGTGCGCTCGATTCCTACGTAGGACAATACTTTTTGCAATCCTGAAATTGTTGTTCTAAGTCTGGGTGTAATTTGTTAAAATAATGTCTAATAAAGTCCCCCTTAATAAAACGATTATTTCCCTAGTGTTGGGACTTGGATGTTATCATGTATAAAAAAAATTGACAACTGTGTAACCGTGTTGATAATATACCTCTACAGACGTCTACTGACAGTCATAGGTCTACCTAAGGGAGATAATGCCAAAATCACCACATTTGGCAAGCGAGTTGGCGATCGCAGTCATTGTTATAAGTTTCCTAGAAGAGTATTGCTGCCAACTTTTCATGTGATTTTTTATGACTTTCACGGGCAAAGGCATGTAAGGGATGGTGATAAATTGTAAACCGTCATCATATTTATTGCTTGTACTTTGCTGTTTTGAAGATTGAGTATAATAATATTCATAAATCTTTTACAAACTTCTATAACGGTAATGTTATCACTAGTTGTTTAGACGGTTTGATAACTGTCATTGATAAGATAAACCTTGTTGTAGGAATAGTCTTACTCGACGCTATATCATGCCTAGGCGTCATCGTCCTGTTCGTATTCCAATTACTTGGAGTTGACGCAATATGTATCTCTTCTTCCATCGTACATATATATATATATATATATATATATATATATATATATATATATATATATATATATATATATATATATATATATATATATATATATATATATATACAGGGTGTCCCAAAATTCAACGATAAGCTGGCACCAGCAGGTGGACCTACATATGACTACTCGAGAACAGAAAAGAAAAAAATTCTACCTTGATTTTTTTTTTCATTACGACAAAAAAACCAAAATCTTTAAAAATGGACATCCTTTATTATATTATTAAGTGCTATTGCTACAGTTTTACAAGTAATTCTGTGATTTTTTTTTGTATTGGCAAGGTAAGTAGCACTACTATCGATCACAACCATTAAAAATTCCAGAATATCTATATTTTTTACACAAAAATCAATCAAAACTATGTTTTTTTCATAAATTATGTAAGATTTTGACTTTCAGCTCACTTTCACTCATCATAGTGAAAAAAAAAAGTATGGACACTACTGTGGCAAATAGTATTAAAAATTGGCGCAACTAACTACAATTCTAATATGGTATAACATTCAAGGCAAACTAGCCACAAAAATATACTTAGGTGTACTATTTCAAAATAACAACCATATTTCGAAAATTGTTAGTGTTGATAGTAATCACTTTTACTAAGTAGCCAAAATGTTTTTGTAGCAAGTTCCCAGAATTTGAATGAGACATGTGCGTAGTCCGTAGATCCACAGTCTGAATTATTTTATGGCGAAGCTCGTCCAAGGTTGCAATCGGTTTTGTGCAGACTCTGTCCTTTAGACAATCCCAATAGAAAACGTCCAGGGGATTTAGATCGGGTGAACGGGGTGGCCACAAGATAGGACCAAGTCGCCCGATCCAACGCCCTGGGTACTCTTGGTCTAAGTACTCTCGCACAGGACAGGCATAGTGAGCTGGGCAACCATCGTTTTGAAACCACATGGTTTGCAAATCACTTAAGGGCACATCTTCTAATAATCCTGGCAACTCATTTTGTAAGAAGTTTAAATAACTATTGCCATCTATGTTTCCTTGTAACTCAAAGGGCCCTATCACTTTGCCATTTATTATGCCAGTCCATAGGTTAACCTTAAATTGGTATTGGGATTGTCTTCTCTCGCCAGGTGCAGATTTTCATTGTTCCAGCTATGAAGATTGTGAAGATTTAAATATCCATCTTTCTTGCTGGTTGTTTCATCACGACGACGTGACGTTTTAAAATTCTATGTGCAGTACTTTTTGGGATTCCCGTGGCTGCTTGTACAGCACGTACAGAGGTAGTTGAATCGTTTTCTATTTCATTGAGAACTTCTTCATCGTGTTCCGATCTAGGTTTTCCAGCGTTTCGCCTGTCAGATGGTATAAGACCCTCCGAAAAAGCTTGATACACGTTAATAAATACGCGATAATCCGGATACCTTTGAAGATTAGGGTACCTTGCTCGATATAATCTGCTAGCAGCGTTGGCATTGCATCGGCATTCTCCATAAATTAGGTGCATATTAGCGTATTCTAACTCTGTGTATGGTAGCGGCATGATGAATGCTAAACACTTGAAAATAAGGCAAAACTTCTTTAAAAAAAACACAAAATCACAGTCTAAAATAATGCCAAGTCAGGTCAATTTCCAGGTCACTTAATTCAATCCAAAAGTCGTCAGTACCAGAGCCACTTTAATTAAAACAGAACGGTGTGCAGTAAACAAAGAAGTAGAGCATACTGACTTGCTGTGCTGCTGAGGACATTAATTACTTCTCCACCTGCATTAATGTTACTAAACAATTAGCATCTATCTATCTCCCTCTAACGTATAATCTCTCTATCTCTGTCTAACTTATTTTATGGACTTATGGACTACGCACATGTCTCATTAAAATTCTGAGAACTTGCTACAAAAACATTTTGGCTACATAGTAAAAGTGATTACTATCAACACTAACAATTTTCGAAATATGGTTGTTATTTTGAAATAGTACACCTAAGTATATTTTTGTGGCTAGTTTGTCTAGAATGTTATACCATTTTAGAATTGTAGTTAGATGCGCCAATTTTTAATACTATTTGCCACAGTAGCGTCCATACTTTTTTTTTTCACTATGATGAGTGAAAGTGAGCTGAAAGTCAAAATCTTACATAATTTATGAAAAAAACATAGTTTTGATTGATTTTTGTGTAAAAACTATAGATATTCTGGAATTTTTAATGGTTGTGATCGATAGTAGTGCTACTTACCTTGCCAATACAAAAAAAGTCACAGAATTACTTGTAAAACTGTAGCAATAGCACTTAATAATATAATAAAGGATGTCCATTTTTAAAGATTTTGGTTTTTTTGTCGTAATGAAAAAAAAAATCAAGGTAGAATTTTTTTCTTTTCTGTTCTCGAGTAGGCATATGTAGGTCCACCTGCTGGTGCCAGCTTATCGTTGAATTTTGGGACACCCTGTATATATATATTTACTGCTTTTGGTGGCAAACGAGCAAGCAGCACACCTGATGGTAAGTGTCACTGCCGCCCATGGACTTTTGCAATACCAAGGGCCAGGCCGCTGTCTATCAATACAAACCCAGTTGGGCTTCCGGCTCTCCCTACAAACTTTCGTTTCTCCTTGGGATTGTAATTTTGACCAAACGGCTATAGATGGAGTTGACCCAGGTTGATGTGAAGCCCTAAGTCATCTTTAACGGAATCCTCGAGCTTTGTAAAAATTTATAGCATTCGACATACCGCTACCATACCTAGTACTGAAGAAAATTTCTTAGAATATTTCATATTTGTTAATTTAATTATATGCTCTTTCTTAATACCGGGTATTTTATTTATATTGAATTTCATGACAGTACCTAATTTGTATCGCTGTTGGCTTGTGAACGTATTTAATTGTATTATTTTGTTATAATACCTTGTAGTCAGTCAATCTTGTTTATTTCAAATCTATCATGCTAAACTGCAGATTTATCATTTGAAGAAAGTAATTGACGAAAACCTTATTCCATATGCTGAATAGTTGATCTGGTGCATCACACTGGCAGATCTCTCAAATTTTATATTCTAATTCAATTCAAGTAGTTGAAAGCATTTACTATTAGGTCTTTATTGATTTGGATTCTGTTCTCCGTCCACATAGTGTGAAAGTGGGGAGTGAGTGCACGGTTGGTTGTATATAATGGGGGCTATGCTGATCTTATGTTCCTACCAAAGTCTGGGCCAAATCGACAATTAGAACATAACTCACTAATTAAAATATCTTTATTAATTTGTTAAAAGTACTACACCCTTTTTTTGCCGTGGGCTATGTTCTGGTCAAAGCACTACACCTTGAATCATTCACATACTGAATTATAAAACCAAAGTTAGAGTTTCGGAAAAATGGGATCCATCTATTTTTTGTTTCTTTTTTACTATCATGATTTTTTACTTATAGTATCTGTGATTATGAAATATTTTTTATATCATCAAGGTCTAAAATATCATAGATGTTCAAAATATTGTAACAACAGACGTTATTTCATAGATAAGATTAATAAATTAATCGTGGACTATTAATTTTTATAATATGTATTGCTAATAGAAAAATAAATTGCATCCTGGCACCAGCATTGCATTTTTGTAAAATGTGCCGCGGCAACAACAGAAATCATAATTACATTGATTTCAATCAATGTTAATGAAATTGTTCATACCCCTCATTATATCGATAACGTTTCGATTATCCAGTTAAATATGGAATAGATATTGCCAAATTGTTACGATTTCTTTAAAGTGGGATCGTAATTTGTTAGAGATAATTTGTAAAAATGCTATTATCCTTTCGTGAACCAAGCCCTAAGTCATCATCATCATCACAGCCCATATATGTCCCACTGTTGGGCTCGGGCCTCCTCCGTAATGGGAGGAAAATTAACCTACTATACCACGCTGGCCAAACGTGTTGGTATAGACTATAGGGTTTTGTTTCTAGTTTTTCTTCTCTCGCATAGATGTTATATGCGTTTTATATCCCTTAGTCGTCTCGTACGATCACCCACGGGTAAGATAGCGGGTGGTGAATTGTATTCTTACTCCGTCACCACACGTATTGCAAGCTCCTAAGTATAATATTATAATAAATTATGATAACAAGTCTCTAGTGGCTTTTGTTAACTATTTGAACAATTTCTCATGAGTAAATTACGTAATATTTATTTATTACATTCTTGCACAATTATTTGTGTTTAAGCGGACTTAAATTTAACCATGTAAGAATAGTAAAAACTTAAAAAGGAATAGAACATATTTTTGAATAAAATATGACATTATTAAATGTAATTTTGTTTATCTAATATAGTCTAAATGAGAAAAAGCTATAGTTTCATAGTGATAAGCATTATAGAACTAAATACTCTTACGCATTTTAAATCCATGGATAGTTAGCATGAGTCCACAACACATTATTGTGACATTAACTGTTTTTTAAATCGATGGGCCAATGTGTCCTAGGTATAAGGGCAACATTGGTTCTATATATAGGACCCATTAAAATATGTTTTATATGTACTCAATATAAATGAATTTATTTCTAGCTGTCGCCTTCGCTGTGATAACTGTTTGAACTCGCGAAATGAAACAAATTATGATACAGAACTCATATGCAAATTACTTTATTTTTAAAGTTTGTCTAATCTCACAATTTTAAACCCAGTATCTCTTTTATTTTAATTTTTAGTATTCCCAGAGTCAAACTCAATTATGTACTTATTTTTTAAATATTTACGAAAACCGCTTCAATATCATAATTAAAATTAATAAGTCTATAAGTATACATATATGAAAAAAATATTTCTACCTCTGTTATAGACTTCGAATCATCCGATGTGCCAAACAGATTTCATTAGAAAGACAATAATGCGAAAAGATTTTAGACTACATTACATTATATTATTGCACTATTTATTTTAACATTTTAAACTATACCCTAAAACATCTTAAATTATATAGAGCCTGATCTGTTTTTAATATTAAAAAAAAATATCTTTTTTCAATCTTATTTAATAACGCTTTAGAAAAATGTATTTCAAGTTAAAAATGTTATAGCAGAGATGGTTACTGGGTATGTTGTTATGTAAATAACATAAACTTCGAATTATAAATAACATAAATTTTTACCGAAATTTTCAATTTTAATATAATGTTTACATTTCATATATCATCATTCTCCTACTCTTATCCCAATTACTTGGAGTCGATGCAATATGCACTCTTCTTTCATAGTACATATTGTAAAAGTTATTAGCAATAGTTGACCGGCCACCTGCCAGACGTCAACCATTTTGGGAATGTAATTGTTGACCAAACAGCATCAGATGGAGTTGGCCCAGGTCGTTATAAGGCTCTTAGTCGTCTTTTACAATATCCACGAGCAAAGTAAGGGTTGATAGTATTCGTAGCCGCTACCTCACAGCTAGTATAAATTTCATATAATTATTCTTAAAATCCAAGACATGTGTTCGAAAACGTGTCAAATGCCCTTACGTGGAACATTTTCTTTTACTATTTAAAAAAATAACATACAGTGTCGCCCAATCCCATAACCCCTTTCAAATAATAATTTCCACAAATCCCTTTTATATTGGATCCCTAGATTATATAAATAAAGGTTTTTTTTAACATAAAAAAACCGGATTCACGAAAGATCAGAACTTTATGAAATTTAAATGGAACCGTTCGGAATAAATCTCTTTCAAACAAACAAGAATTTTGCAAAGCCGGCTATACAGAACAGAGTTATGTCTGTATGTTATATAAAGTCGGCGGAAATAAAGTTACTAAAATCCATACGATTTCGACTCAGTTTTCAGATTTTTAGCTAAAGTTCTAAACACCTTCTATCTACTCAGGAATATGAAAAACACGTATTTAATTATTTTTAATTAGACGAAATTTCCGTGTGGTGACAGAGTAAGAATACAATTCACCACCCTCTCTATCTTAGCCGTGGGTGATCGTAAGAGACGACGAAGGGATATAAAACGCATATGACATCTATGCAAGAGAACGACGAAGGGATATAAAACGCATATAACACCTATGCGAAAGTGGAAGGAGACTGAGACTAACCTACCTAGACCAGATTGTTCACGTACTGAAGGAAGGTGGAGTCAAGAGTCTCCGAAACCGGCGAGCGTGTATGAAGAGAATTATGAATGTTGAGGAAGCGAGTGAAGTATGCAAACATAGAGTTTTCTGGCACTCTGTTCTCTCTGCCTACTTTGCAAGGGATATGGCGTGATGATATGTATGTATGTATGTAGATAAACTCGAAACAAAACCTTATACCAACACGTCTGACCAGCGCGGCATAGTAGGTTAACTTCCCTCCCATTATGAATGAGACCCGAGCCCAACAGTAGGACATATATGGGCGGTGATGATGATGATGAGACAAAATTATAGAAACTTATATAATTGGAGATTTATTAACATTGTCGATGTTTATCCAGATTGTTATACTGTAAGAATAATACACACCAATTATATTCATAAACATATTAAGATTTAAGCTAAGGTCATCATCATACTCGCATACAGAAGACTTGACATGTTATTTAGTAATCATGTCATCTCATATGTGGGTCATGTGTCTAATCACTAAATTAAAATTTTATAATTTAATTCCTTTGAAAATTTTTTAACATCCTTATTGTCTTAAGACATTTTATAAATGCGAGTTGAGGATTTTTATTATGCTTTTACGCCTTTTAGTGGTAGAACCACGCTAGTGCAACTGGGTGGGTTTGGGGTTTTTATTGGTTGGCAACGGCCTAGCTAGCCCTTGGTATTGCAAACGTCCATGGGCGGCAGTAACACTTACCATCAGGTGTGTTGCTCGCTCGTTTGCCACCATAAGCAAAAAAAAAATTGAGGATTTATTATATTTAGGTAACACCTTTCATTGGGTATCTATAGTGTTTCATTCACATAAAAAGAACTATCGCGGGTATTAAAAATATTTTTAAACGATCGTTTACCATAACACATGCTATATACTTGTAATTATTGAATATATTCCTTGTTTATTCTAAACGTTAACTACATTAAAAAGTATTATTTTCTCCAATGTCTCTTGATTGACCTTACGAAAATGCAACTCTTCTTTATTCAATGCTGAAGTAACGGCATTGTTACATTTACATCGTCCGGGCATTGGATAGCCTTGTACCTGACAAGCGATCGCTCACAAACTTGAAAATTTGTCATGACAGATATCACGCGCCTTATGTGTTAGCATACCTGCATATTTATCGCTTTACATTCACGACGTTCGTCTAAAAACACGCTGCGCCAAACTTGCTTATTCTTACTTCGCACTTGATTAATATTACAGTGATGAATACTGTCATAATCGTAATATACTCCTATTATGCTTGCAATAATAAGCCATACTACCAAATAATTTTATTCTTATTTCAATATGTTGCCAGATAAAACCTAAACCCGCACCTAATGTGCTTTATTTGCACATAGCTATCACGTGATTAAGTATAAAGATTTGATGCACTAGTTTTTATTAAAAGTATATATTAAATAATTTATATATAGTAATTTAAAAGTGCAACTAAGCTGCTAAAGTGAAATTTTAAAACTACGAAATGTTATATAGTGACAATTTTTTTAAATGAAATTATAGCTTATGGAATTAATTGTCTTTACACAATTGTCCGCTAACATAAAAAAAAAACAAACGTATCGGTGACTCTTAAGATTTCTCATCTAAAAATCAACCAACATTCCTTTAGAAGAATTTGACTTCTTAAAAAGCCTTTGCCAAAGAGCCATTACAGATATATCAAAGTAACGAAAAAAAGGAGGGTCGTCTGCTTAGCAACTTCCTTTGCATTAGTTATGAACATAATATATATGAGGCTTTTAATAGATCGGATTTATTCATAAGGCTACCTTTGCGTAAAAGCTATTAAGAACCTAGTAGAAATCATTGCCTGGTTTCTATGCTTAAATAAATTTAAGACATTTATAAAGTACTCGTGATTAAAAGAGATTATTCACATAACGAGACACTAATTGCCTACTCTCTTTGTCATAATGAAAACTTCAAAATTCAACGATCATCATCATTATCATCACAGCCTATATATGTCCCACTATTGGGCTCGGGCCTCCTCCGTAATGGGAGGGAAATTGACATACTATATCACGCTGGTCAGACGTGTTGGTATAGGGTTTTGTTTCGAGTTTTGCTTCTCTTGCATAGATGTTATATGCGTTTTATATCTCTTAGTCGTCTCTTACGATCAACCACGAGTAAGATAAGGGGTGGTGAATTGTATTCTTACTCCGTCACTACATGGATGAATTATGAAATTCAATGATACTAAAGAAGTTTCAAAATCAAGTTTAATGAAATAATAACAGACGAGGAATGAAAGAAAGCCTTCGAGATAATGATGTAGAATACAGGTATAAAGTGTTTCCCATTACGTCTGACAAAGTATTTTTTTTTGCTCAATCATGATACTAGCTTGGTCTCATTTTCTGGCAATATGTCTGAAGACTTCTCTTCTACCGCATATGAACTGCACCCACATTTATTTATTACTTTTTAATGAGATTTTCTATGTAACAATATTTAGCTTTTAACATTAATGCATCGACGTTTATCGCAACAATTTCATATCCAAGTTTATAGCGAAACGAATGCATCACGTTACAATAGCTCGCTAATGTGTCAGTGACTGCAAATACGATGAAAGTAGAAAACTAAAATCTTTTAGTGCAGTTAATACGTTTTTATAGCAGACATATATTTATCACTAAAATGTAGTTTTGACTTAGGTCAACAACGATATTTCCCAGCAATAAATAATGAAATAGTTTTTGTATATTTTCCACCTTTTAACAACTTAACGATATCTGTTAGTATTGATAGGCCATTGCAAACATTAAGTGGACAATTCTCACGATTACCCACTTAAAATTGAACAATAGAATGGTATTGAAACAACGTTACCGCTATCGATACCATCGTAGCGTTGTGCATTGCACAGCTACTCAGACTAAATGGTGGGAACGAATACTATTGTTCAATACCAACTCATATGTTACTTATAATGCTAAATAATAACTTAAACGACAAATCACATATTTGCTACAGAATTGATTACAAAATATATAACCCAGTTTTATTGCAGGTATAGATTTTGGGTGCGATTATTTTGTGTCAATGAATCTGTTAGACAATTGTTAGTGGTTTATAATTTATGTTTATTATTATAGTGTATAGTCAGAAGAGTTTGTTTGCTTAAACGTGGATCATATCGGATAGTGTTTATCGAGATAGTTTGATAAACTAATAGTTTAATAATAATATTAATATTAGTAATGCTTTTTGATAATTTACGTGTATTATGCAAATTAAATAGAACTTCTAATTTATTTAATGTTAAAATCGTATGACAACAGCCTTTGAAAAATAACAAATCTGTAGCGATTAGACAAAAGTCTGTAATGGATAACAGTAATAACATTGAGCAGGTACATATTAAAAAAAACATCCTTAATCCTCCTATTACCAAAAATGCTGCAGTCTCCAAAACATTGCGACGTAAAAAAAAGAATATTAAAACTTGATAAAATACGAAGTTATATATTTCATAATGGTTTTTGATGTTTACGCGATTATTACACATTTGAAATAAAACTATTTTTACGGATTCCACGGATCATGGACCAATCCTCCTGTGACCATGATCACTGTAAAGTATTCTAAACGTCGAGAAATTAAAAATCCAATACAAACGCGATAGAATCCGTAAAAGTAGTTTTATTTTATATATTTCATTCGATTATATTTTATTTTGAGTGATTTATTACAACGAAATAAGGTATAAATACTTCTCTCTATCTGTAACGTTAATGATAATATATTTACTCTATAAAAAAATGTCAACTATTATCAGAACTGCGACCATCACAAAAAGAAATGGTCGACGGCCTCAGGGAGTTATCTAATTTTCTTCTTGCCTCCACTGTTCTCTGTGATACTAAATACAATAAAAATACGGCTCCTCCGCCTATTTCATTCGTGATGTGAATTCTTTACGCGTTTTCATTTGATTCACAATACGCCACACACAATAGTGTGTCATAAATATTCAGTTTGTGCTTGGTATTCATCATAATCGTGCAATTCATTTGCTTTTATTATATTGTATTACATATGTGCAAATGTGTTGGTCGTTGATGTATTTACATGAGATAGTCGTATATCATTTCTTCATAGTTGCTGTTTGTATATGCAAATATAATAATTACACATATAGGTATACGGTTAGTAATGGTAGAGCCACACTGTTCATAGTTTTCTGTCTACAGCTTCAGGCCGGTTCGTCCAGGGTAGTAAACACTCTGAACGTCTGAAAGTGCTAATGCCCTTCGTTCGGTAAGCAAAAAAGCCGGCAGCAGGATTTTGGTTGGTAGCGCTGCCTACCAACCAAAATCCTGCTGCCGCCGTCTAGTATTGCAAAGGTCATGAGTGGCACACAACACTTAGCATCAGAGGCTGCTTGCTCGTTTGGCACCATAAGCCATTAAAATAAAAAAAAATGTTATAAAGTTAAAGCTTCAATTTTTTAACTCTTCCTTTCGCCAGAAAATATTTATAATTTTTAATAATTAATGTTAAATATCCAAACGTGTCAATCAATTTTCAAAAAAAAAATAGGTCCTATACTGAAAAGTAAAAATAACAAAATATTTTATTCAATCTGAAAGACGATCTAATGACCAATACAGTGTTTGTCTATTATCAGTAGTTCAGCATTTTATTATAAATAAGTAATTATGTACTTATATTTAAATTCTTTCATATCACAAAGCGTGAAAGAAACAAATAAAAAAAAGTGAGACTAACTAAGAGGTAGGTACTGCCATATTGTTAGTCTTAATCTTTCACCACACGAGAAATAGCTTCTCACATATATAGTTTGTCGATTGTATAATCGAGAACCAAACAAGAGTAACATAAGTCATAAAGGAGTATATTTGGATATCATGTTACGCAAGGTATTATTTTTTCATTTTTAATGTCCGTTTATGAGGTCGTTACAATTTTATTCCGTTTGTTCCTACGTTGAAAACATAATTAAATTGGTTCGTTTTAGTTCCTTCTTATGTTATTTGGTTTTAATAGCTACATAGAATATTAATAGTGAAACTGAAAACATGGAAATACAAAGTTATATTTATTAGACCCTTAAAGTTCGCTTGCTAAATATATGTAGGCTTCCCCACGCAATTGCTAAGTCTATATATATACACTACTGGGAAAAATTAAGGGATCAAAAAAAAGATCCTTATTTTTGGGCAATTTTTAACAGGCCATAACTTGGAGAGAAATGGTCGTACAGGAAATCAAAAAAAAGGAAATTGTAGCTCCAAGTCTCTAGTTTTTGGATTGGAAGTTTAAAATTTTGTAACCTCCGCGGTTTTTGGGTAATCGTAGTAAAACCAGCAACACAAAAAACTGAAATTTTTTTGTTGTTTTTTTTTCGGTCTACGGGCGTAGAAAAAATTTTTCCAACTTAACTACTATATCTATCAGATAACTTGTTTATTCAGCTTGAATTTGCTTTTTCAAAAAGTTCGATATGATCATTTCTCGCTGAGATATCGAACTTTGAATGGAAAAGGATCGTATTGTCTTTAACCATCAAATATCTCGGCAACCAATGATCGCACAGAAAGTTAAAGGTGGGTTTGAAGAACTTGAATGAATTCTCTTTAACGACTAGCCATTGCTTTTCCGAAAAAAAAGTTTTGAGCAAAAATGTGGAAAAATCTAGGAAAAACAATTATTTTCTCATTTTTAAAAATTATAAAGTTTTCAGAGCAAAAAACGTGATCCTTTAATTTTTTCAAAATTTCGACCGTTTAAAACAAAAAACCGGCTGGCTGGATTAATTTGGTTTTTTGTAGGGTTTTTGTGGACATATTGAACTGTAAAAGGTACACTTTAACATTAGTGGTTTCCTCAATATTTTCGATCTAGCGCTTGATTTTCCAAAAAACCACCAAAAGCCCTTTTTTTGTTGCATTTTCAAATTAATGTGACAAAAAGAAATTTTTTTTTTCTGACATGTAACGGCTAGTCGTTAAGGAGAATTCATTCAAGTTCTTGAAACCCACCTTTAACTTTCTATGCGATCATTGCTTGCTGAGATATTGATGGTTAATTAGATCCTTTTCCATTCAAAGTTTGATATCTCAGCGAGAAATGATCGTATCGAACTTTTTATATAGCAAATTCAAGCTGAATAAACAAGTTATCTGATAGATATAGTAGTTAAGTGGAAAAAATTTTTTCTACGCCCGTAGACTGAAAAAAAAATCAAAAAAAATTGCGACATTTTTTTTGATGCTGGTTTTCTACGATTTCTCAAAAACCGCGGAGGTTACAAAATTTTAAACTTCCAATCCAAAAACTAGACACTTGGAGCTACAATTTCCTTTTTTTTGATTTCCTGTACGACCATTTCTCTCGAAGTTACTGCTTGTTGAAAATTGCCCAAAAATTTGGATTTTTTTTTTTTGATCCCTTAATTTTTTCCAGTAGTTTACTTATAATAAGCCAAAACGAAAAAAAAAAGAATAAACAAAAATTGTCATTATCCCTTTTGTGACTGTTTTTTAAAGAAATTCCCAATAGGAAACACGGAGATGAAAACCTGTTGACGGCAGTGGAATAGACACAATTGCATTGCAAAATATGAGCGTGTTTAATTTTTGAGGGTTTATAAAAAGATCTTGTAAAATAATGGTACCTTACAATGATGTGTATATTCGCTTAATTCATCGAGCTACATAAAGTATATAATATAACATAAACTTTAATAATCTTGCATAAAACTTTAGAGGATAGTCTGCCAGGTCCGGGTGTATCAGCTGGCTGCATGCCAAACATAATCGGCGCCGCTTCGGCTAGACTTAGAGACGTTCTTTACTTCGATACAGAGATAAACGGCGTACTGCACTGCCATTCGAAAAATAGCCCCATTCAACTTGACGAGTAATTAACTTTGTGTTAAAAGGTTGCTATCCAGACGACGCTAAAAGAATTAATGAGCCACCTTATTAAGTAAGCGCCTTTTGAGCACATAATTTAAATGTGAATATTCTTTCGGAGTTAAAAGGTTATTTATTGGACAAAAATGTTTGTATTATACAGACTGGATTTTTGTGATAAGACAGGAAGTGTGGTGACGGAGTAAGAATATAGTTCACCACACCCCACTCTTGCCCGAGGGTGTCGTAAAAGTACCCCGCGATTTCATATGTTTCGTAGGATAGAATTTTATATATTTTCACTTTCGATCCTTTAAGAAACTAGATATGTATGTTCATATAAAATTATTTTTACCCACCATCACAGTAACTTTTAAAATACATTTACCTATGTTCCATTTCTATAATCCTTGGTATTTTAAAGAGTTTTCCCATTAAGAGTGACCATATCAGTCTTATCACACATTTTGACCGAAGTGCCGTATATCTCGTGCTCAAGGTTGGTTTTCAGCTGCTCTATTGGCTCCGGCTTGTGAACATAGACCATCGTTTGCACATAGTCTCAGAGAGAAAGGTCCAGGTGTTAAGATCGTAAGATCTCAGTGAGCAATTGACGAGCTCATCTCAAAGATAACGCTACACCCGAATTACTTCATCAAAAAATCGATGTTTGTGTTCGCTGTATTCCACGTAGCATAATAATTTTGCATTAATATTATCCTGTATGCAAGAAGGCTGAGAGTCTTTCGCAAAATCGCCACAATAATGTAGGAGACTCCAATTTTTTTTAAAGGCGTGTACCAAGTACCCTTCACTAAGGAAATAATCCTTGTATTGCGGGGGACTTTACAAACATGTAATTAACGCAGACAATTGTTACCCGCAGTGTGGAATCGATTGATTCGGATTATTTTGAACCGATTTCATGACTGCTGCAATATTTTCAACACTTAGTGCGTTTCTTCGTCTCACGGGTATTGGAACTTCATTGAAAATTTGATCTCGAAACTTTTTCATCAACTTATAACTTGAGTGTCGGGTGCAATAATTTTGTCTACCGATAATTGATAATTTAATAATAAAAATAATTGATAATTGAATGCTTCTAAAGTTGCGGCCACTGACCCCGAATTTTGGTAGTAAATTTTAAATATATTTAGTTTTGTAGCACGTAAGTACTAAGTACCTATACTTCATGGCAATTAAATGATATATATTAAGAAGTAAATTAGCTGTAACAGTTTACAGTTAAACTCTTAAGGACGTCTTTATATTGAAAATTAAAACTGTGTTCCTCATAAAGAATCATTTATATTAATTACTTTTTAGAAATGTATAACTACAGTTTTATCTTTATAATGTTTCATATTTTTTTTAAAAAGCTGAAGTATCTTTTAATATGCCCATTATAAATATATGCCATGTGAATATCCATCTCCACCAAAAAAAAAATCAAGAAACTACTAAATCTGTAAGCTTTGGTACTTATTTTTAATCTGTTATAATAGTAATAAACTTATTAATAATGTAGTTCAAAAGTTGAAGGCCAATAAAATTCAGATGTTTAACATTAAGATCGAGACTAAGGTCAAGTAGAATTAGCTTATATATCTTAAGTTTCTTCAGATTAGATTAGCTTGTTTAGCTTTATTGGATCAGATTAACTTTTTAATTTACGACAATTTGACTATAACTATTTACAAACCATTTATGAGGCGAATGTTCCTTGTTGTGACGAAGTAGGAATAAAATATGTGATCACTCATTTCTTGCCCGGGATTTCGGAATAGACGACTAAAAAACGTAAGTAGACAAGATAATATCCAGAAAATTAAAACCCTATCTGACGTATTATAAGAAGCCCAATCTACCTTCAGTGGAGAATTCGCTTATTCTTCAATAGAATATACACTACCGTCCAAAAGTTTGGAAGCACACCTGTTTTCAAACAAAACAAATAAATGCCGACTAATAGCGGTAAAAATTAGCAATAATCTTAAGTTTTACAACCTTTTACGACTGTCTACACAAACACAAAAGGATTATTATCCTACATTCATCAAGTTTTATGGAATTCCTTAATATTGACGAAACACGTGTTTTATGACTTAATCCGTCGGCTACTTTATCCTATGCAATGGTGTAGTTTTATTGATAATGTTTGCTGGTTTTAACTTTTTTAGACCTTATTCAGTCGCACTTGAGCATTGGCACGTGAAAGTTGTGATATTAACATTGTCTGTATTCGAAAGATATCGGCTACTACTTTGACCGTATTTTTTCTTCTGAAAATGGCAAAACGCAAGCAAATCACGCTTGAACAGCGAAGCGCTATTTGCACTCTACGCGAGGAAGGATACAGTGAACGTCAAATCGCAGAAAGGCTCGGAATTTCTTGTAAAGGTGTCCACTATACCCTTGCTAGAAAACAAGAAACGGGGAAAAATGAAGATAGAAAGAGATCTGGTAGGCCCAAATCCACAACAAATCAAGAGGACAACTTCATTAGAGTTCTTTCTAAACGGAATCGACGCTTAACTGCACCACAGATCACTGCAGCTCTGAATGATACGCGAGAAACACCCATTTCAACAACTACTGTTAAAAGACGCTTACTGTCTGCGGGATTAAGAGGATGTGTTGCTGCTAAAAAACCCAAACTAACAAATCGACATAAGAAAAATAGACTAGAATGGGCAAAAGCGCATAAAAACTGGACTATAGAACAATGGGAAAATGTCCTTTGGAGTGACGAATCAAAATTTCAGATTTTCGGATCCAATAGACGTGTCTTTGTACGCCGGTCAAAAGAAGAGAGGGCTTCAGAGGCATGTACAGTGCCTACCATCAAACATGGTGGTGGTAATGTCATGGTTTGGGGGTGTTTTGGCAACAGTAAACCCGGCAATCTTGTGAGGATAACCGGAAAATTAAACAAGGAAGGCTATTTAAAAATTCTCCAAGATTCTGCCATACCCAGTGGACTAAGTCTCATTGGTTCTGGATTCATTTTTCAACAGGATAATGATCCTAAGCATTCGTCTAAATTGTGCCAGAACTTTTTAAACAAGAAAAAGCTGAAAACATTTTAAACATCATGCAATGGCCATCTCAATCCCCTGATCTTTCTCCCATTGAACTTGTTTGGGATGAACTTGACAGGAGGGTGAAAAGTCGTTGTCCTACGAGCTCAGAACATTTGTGGCAGCTATTAGAGAACGAATGGAACAAATTAGATAAAGATTATTTTAAAAAATTGATTAATAGAATGCCCAGAATATGTGAGAAGATTATAAAGGAGAAAGGTGGACACTTTGATGAAGCTAAAATTTAATCTAATTTACCATTGTATATTATTTTTTTATTTTGTTTAAGTTAGTTTCTGTTTGTTCTTTATTTTTTTATCAATAGAAGTCCATAAGATCGGCTCGAGGCAAAGCGCAAAATACAGAGCTAGTCTCGATCAGCGATAAATATGGAAGGACAGTGTATGGAGAAGAATGTATACTAGAGAGATGGAAGGAATACTTTGAAAGCTTATTTGAAAGAGAAGAGCCACAAAAATTATCATTTGTGAATGAAAGAGATCTCGAGGAAGGAGAATGCATAAGTATGATAGAAATTACAAATGCATTGAAAGGTATGAGAGCGGGTAAGTCTGCAGGATACGACAGGATTACAGTTGAAATGCTGACGGCTGGAGAAGATATTACAACTAACATCCTATACCAGCTCTTCAATCTTTGCTGGACTAATGGCCGAGTACCTATAGACTGGTGTCAGGCGGTAATTGTACCTCTCTACAAAGGGAAAGGTTCACGGCAAGATTGTAGAAACTACAGGGGCATAAGCCTCCTTAGCATTGTCGGCAAACTGTATGCGAAAGTGTTGATTGAAAGAGTAGTGAAAGTGACCGAAAAGAAAATATGGGATGCACAAGCGGGTTTTCGAAAGAGTATGGGTTGCACGGATCAAGTTTTCTCTTTACGATGCCTGGCGCAAAAATTTTTGGCTAAAGGTCAGAAAGTTTTTTGCGCTTTCATTGATTTAGAGAAGGCTTATGACAAAGTGAGGAGGAATGAACTGTGGTCGGTATTATCTATGTATGGGGTAAATGGCCATCTTATTCAGGCGCTGAAATCCATTTATAAGGATTCCAGAGCCTGCGTAAGGATAAACGGGTCCTACACTGAATGGTTTAACATTGATAAAGGTGTCAGACAGGGATGTGTAGCGTCACCGTGGCTGTTTAACCTATTTATGGATAGCTGTTTGCAAGATTTGAAAAATAATGAATGTGGTTTAAGAATGAATGAGTTACTTGTCAAATGTCTTCTTTATGCCGATGATCAGGTTTTACTTGCATCGTCGGCTGAAGACTTACAGGCGATGGTAACTACTATGCATGATGCTTTTGAAAGAAAAGGTATGAAAGTAAATGTAAGTAAGACGAAAGTAATGGTCTTTGAAAAGGATAAATGTATGACGGAATGTAATATTTTTATAAATGGTGAGGGATTGGAACAGGTGAAAGAATTTGTATACTTGGGTGTACTGTTTACTAGTGATGGTAAAAATGATGAAGATGTTGAAAGACGAGTAAATGCTGGTAATAAAGTGAATGGGGCATTGTACACTTTTATGAAAAGTAGGAATGTATCTAACAAGGCACGCCTAGCTGTACATAAGGGAGTATTAGTTCCCACTCTCATGTATGGCAGTGAAAGTTGGATTTGGCAGGGAAGACATGAAAGTAGCATAAATGCTGTAGAGATGAGAGCTCTTCGTAGTATGTGTGGTGTAAGTCTGAAAGATAAAATTAGAAATAGTGTTATAAGAGAGCGCTGTGGTATGAATGAAGAAGTAGTGACAAAGATAAAAAAGGGTATGCTGAGGTGGTTTGGACACGTGGAAAGAATGAGTGAAGAAAGGTTGACTAAACAAGTATACAAAGCGAGTGTGAGTGGGACGATTACAAGGGGAAGACCACGTCGTACTTTCCTGGATCAAATTGAAGATGTGTTAGAGAAAGGTCAGATTAAGAGTATGCGTAATCGTAGAGCATGCATGAAGACTGTGATGAGTGTGAATGAAGCGATGGAGGTATGTCAGGATCGTGGTTTGTGGCAATCCGTAGTCTCTGCCTACCCCTCTGGGAAACAGGCGTGAGGCTATGTATGTATGTATGTACATTTAAATTTAAATGACTTAGTTTGGTTTTATTCGATTTTACCTTGCTGCTTCCAAACTTTTGGACGGTAGTGTACCTATAGTATTTATAAATGTGGGAGCATATATAGGAATTATTTTTTGAAAGAGAAACAGTAAATTTTATAATGTGCTAATAGCACGACAATGTTTTGTCGTGCTATTAGAAATTATTTTCGAGTAGCAAGCAGCACTTAAAGAAAAATAATCTACACTATATAGTCTATCTAATCTAAGAAGTGCACTTTGACAGCTGTCGGAGTAAGTTGTCTAGGTATGTGAACCAAATAATCGCTATCGAAAATATCCGATTTTACTGAGAAATCGATATTGATTCTTTATAATTAATAATCGGTTTATTTTTTATTTTTCCAAAGGTGATGAATAAATTAAGTGCTAAATTAGTACTAAACAAATTTAATTATTTCAGCATAGAATCTATTCATCATATTTAATAGGATTAGGTTAATTAAAAACAAAAACTAGATTTGAAAATAGCTATTTATTAAGAATTACTACTATTACTTGAATTATCAGCGTCGCGAACATTAATAATTATTTCCTCATCAATCAAAGTGTCGAAATGTACATCTCTGTCAAAATCTCTATTCGATTAATTGTATTATTCTAATATTTTTACCGATTATTTGGATATTCGTGAATTGGAAGTTGTCAAGCACTACTGTATAGAACGTGACGACGTGACATTGGTAGGTCGTCATTAACAATTACTATTTAACATGTTATTTTTATTTTAAATTAGTTTTACGAGTTTCAACATTAGATTATTGTACGTTGGGGCAACTTCTCGGCAGCCACCACCTCAGCCAGAAGGCACGTGTAGCAATACATAACGCAGTGCTTGTCCCAACATTACTGTATGGAAGCGAGAGTTGGGTATGTAGAAAAGAGTATGAAAGTAAAATTAATGCGGTCGAAATGCGATCTCTGCGGCAAATCTGTGGCGTTAGGCTGACCGACCGCATTCGTAACGACGACGTAAGAGAGCGAGTAGGTATGAAAGAGAGTATTGGTGTAAAGATGGAAAGGGCATGCTCCGATGGTTCGGACATGTGGAAAGAATGCCGGACGAACGTCTGGTTAAGAAGATATACAATGCGAAAGTGGAAGGATGTAGGTACCGAGGGAGACCGAGACTAACCTACCTAGACCAGATCGGTCATGTACTGAAGGAAGGTGGAGTCAAGAGTCTCCGAAACCGGCGAGCGTGTATGAAGAGAATTATGAATGTTGAGGAAGCGAGTGAAGTATGCAGAGATAGAGTTCTCTGGCACTCTGTTCTCTCTGCCTACCCTGCAAGGGATATGGCGTGATGATATGTATGTATGTATGTATTATTGTACAAGAAAGTCACCCGCAATGTTAATTATGTAAATAACTTAATAGTTACAATCTTCAACTTAATCAACTTAATAGTTACAATATAGTGTTTACAATCATGTGTATACGTTTGACCGAGGTTATTGTGTATTAAAAAATGCAAAACGTCAAAATGCACTTCTTAGATTAGATGAACTATAATGCATATTTGCCATACTCACAGACGTTTCCTATAAAGACGACAAAATAATGCGAGCCGCAAATTGCATATATTTATCATACGACAGCTTACACTTCGTATGACACTGAGTGGTAGGATGATTGGAACGGATTTCCAATAGGCGTAGGTTTAGTAATAGTGGTAGGACCACGCTGTTGACAATGCTCTGTCTACAGCCGCGGGTCGGTCCGTCCGGGGTAGTACCACACTCTCGCAGAAGACCGACGTCTGAGTAATGGCAACGTGCTATTGCGCTTCGTTCGGTGAGCGAGAAAGCCGGAAGCCCAACTGGGTGGGTTTGGGGTGTGTAATGGTAGGCAGCGGCCTAGCTATACCCTTGGTGTAGCAAAGGTCCATGAGCAGCAGTAACACTTACCATCAGGTGTGCTGCCTGCTCGTTTGCCACCATAAGCAATAAAAAAAAAGGTTTGTGTCCCACGTGTGACATTCATTTTTCGCTCGTAAACAAGTTTTTATAAATAACTTAGCATGTTAAATGTAAAATTATATTATTTAAAAAACAAGAACTTTTAGTATACATAATTATTTACCTATATGTCCTCTTGGTGCTTGTTATTGCAGGCAATCATTCGAATGAATGTATATTTTTATTTTTTGTCCAACAGAAGTCTACGTCCCTCCGTTAGGAACGAGATTTTTTCATAGGAGGGATTACCATTACTAAACCCACACACTTGACGGGTTTTGTTATTCGTCTTTCACAAAAATGACCGCAGTAATATCTACAAGTAGGTAATAATAAATATAAATTAGAAATATATTCGCAATTAATTGTACCTAATATAATTTAATAAACTTTTCCAATAACATCGTCAAATTGTTCTCATTTTAAAATAGAAACGAGATTGCAATTATCACGTTCCGCACCTTTATTCTCACCATAATAAAATGAAAAGCATCAAGAGTAATTTATTGTGGGTGTTTTATTATACCTCGGGGTAGCCGCGGGGTAGCTATAACCTTATACAACATCCATGCGGACGAAATAACCTTGGAATCGCTATTATAACTTTTTAAATACAGACGTTTTTTATTATTTTATTTAGTTACTTGGATATAATAATGTAATAGAAGAACGCAATTTCACTTGTTTAAAAATACTCAACAGCAGCAGCCTATGTACGTTCACTGAAGGATATAGGCATCCCCACATGGGGAAATTCCATAATCGCCACGCCTGACAGTCGATATTATAATTTCCGAAGAGAGCTGCTGTTCATTCTCCTGCTGTTCTTGACTAGTGTTTACTACTCCCATGTTAATATGTGGTGAAATATATGTTTTACCCGTCATCTCATATTTGTATACGTATCTATTATCATTCCATATGGACAGTTTCATTATCGCAGCTCATATACTGGCCTCTACTAAGCTCGAGCCTCCCCCACAATAGGCGGAAATTTTTTTTTTTTTTTTTTTAAAAGACACCACCCTGCACTAAGGAAATAAACCTTGTATTGCGGGGGACTTTACAAACATGCAATTAACGCAGACAAATTACACCCAGACTCAGAACAACACTTTGTGGATCGCACAAAGTGTTGTCCTGCGTGGGAATCGAACCCACGGCACTGGCACGGAAGGTCGGTATCTTAACCACTACGCCATCTGTGCAGTCAAATTGACATATACCACGCTGCTTAGGCGTTTTAATGTAGAGCTTAATTTTGAAATTCCAGTGAAATTTATTAAATATTATGAATACTGCTTCGTTCGTATAAATATGTGCTATTCAACTACAAAAATACTAGGTCTGCATAAATTTGATTAAATTATATTACCCCTCGCTCTATAATCACTAAAATCTATAATTTGCCATTCCCCACGGCAACAAATCGAGTCTTATGCCATGAGTCTGCATTATTATATTTTATACAGCCTGAAGTTAGCTGGTATTTCATTAAACTATGATTTATAGCTTATATCAAATATAAAGTCCTTTACTGACGTAACACGGCCAATCCGTGATGAGTTTATAGAGTCAAGAATTTTATTAAAACCTAATTATGTTTTTCAGGTGGAAGAGATAAGAGAGATGATAGACAAGATTCAAACCAATGTCGAAGAGGTGAAGATGAAGCACAGTGCCATTTTATCAGCACCGCAATCAGATGAAAGTAAGTATACTCATGTATGTATATACGAATTGGTGGTCACTATTGGTGTTACCCGTGTGGTGACGGGTAAGAATACAATTCACCACCCCCTATCTTACCCGTGGATGATCGTACGAGACGACTAAGGGATATAAAACGCATCTATCATATAATATATATTCTATGGGAAAACTCGAAACAAAACCCTATATCAACAAGTTTGACCATTGTTGATATAGTAGGACAATTGCCCTCCCATTATGGAGGAAGCTCGAGCCCAACAATGTGACGTGTATGAGCTGAGATAATGAGATGATGATGATTGGTGTTATATGTTGCCAAGGAAAGCGTCTTTAACTGTTTCTCCTGTTGTTACAATTAACTTGAAAAATTGAGAGGAGGCGTTGGTTGATAAGTTTTTTTTTTCCAAAATTAGAATAGGGAATTAAGTTAAAAAGTGATTGATTTTTTGCCAAATACCTGCATACGGTCGTCCAGAGGGAGAGTACACCGTCCTGCCACCACTGCGATTGCGACGAGCATACGGCGCAGCATACGCTCGAGGTTTGTGCCGCTTGGGCAGTGCAGCGCCGTGAACTCGTCGCAGTCATCGGTGCCGACCTGACGCTGCCGACCATCGCCAGGGCGATGCTCGACAGCGTCAGGAACTGGAACGCGGTCGCAACCTTCTGCGAGGCAGTAGTCTCGCGGAAGGAGGCGGCGGAGCGCGTGCGCGAGGAACGTCTCCAATAAAATTACAGTTGAAAGAATTTGTAAAAAAAAAACATACTTTTTAATCACTGTTAATTCTTTTTTTAATACTGTCCATAACAAAAGAAAGCCTTTACTAAATCGTGAGAGCCAATGTAGGATCATAGGCCACATAACCTTCCATTGTGGAATAGGCCTATGGCTAATAGTGGAATGCTAAAAAAGGAGAGGAATATATCTATATCACTCTCTTTCTAAAAGTATTAAAATCAACTTCTCCACATTCTAAGAATACAATGGTTTGATTGCCTAGCCAATGGCGTTATTATTGAAAACCGCCTACATGCCTCCCAGTTAATCCTCTAAAAATATCTGCCTTATTGACTTCATGTTCATAGTAGTATTGATGTTTAGCGTCTAGGCGTGGGACGGTCTCAAAGTTCGTAGAAAACCCACACACTAATTGAAAGGGCGAAGTTACTGGCATTTACGTAGAAGTGTAATTTACGTGGGGGCGTTCTGTCTGCCTTAAAGATGACCGAGATTGCAAGAAACCTTTTTTATTTCAACGGAAATCATTTTCCTTCTATAATAGAAATAAAAATGTGTCAATGAATATAACAAATTAAGCATATTGGCTGTTAATATATCTACAGATTCACGTTCACTATTCTCCGTAGAAAATTGCATTAAAATTTCGTTTTAAAATGTGGACTCAGTGAATATTATTAATAGTCACTGATTTGTTGCGAAAATAATTCGAATTTATTTCCTTTTCAAGTATTTGTCAATTTCTAGTGTTGCTATACCGTAAAATTCGGAGCAGACGTACTTTTTAGTGTATTTACTCAAGGCAATTTATCCTATTGTTCGCGCGAAGCTAAAGATATACAATACTACACTTCCGATTGCTTAGCCTTGTGCTTGAACGTTCACCTGGTTGACGTCCTCAAAAATCACTCGCGCTGATGTTTTGTTGCGGTTAATTGATGATAAGACAAATGCATTTGCCTGTCTAAATGTATATCGTAGAGCGACCGTTCGGTGTTCATACATTTTGTTTAGATATTCACTATAAATTATGACGCAACAATGACACATTACAGCTGATAAAGACAGCTGTTTTATTCTTGTGTCCAGTGCAAGAAATGTGCGATAAGATTTAGATCAATTATTTTTGTATTTACCTAAATACGTTACGATATAATTTTATATTAATTTCACTTCACCAACATTATGCCTTATATAGCTACTAGCTTTTGCCCGCGACTTCGTCCGCGTAGTAGCCGTTAATGGTTCTAATAGGGTTTGTAACATTGATATATAAAAACCCAAGATGCACAGTTTCAAACAAAAGTAGCACTCCAAACTGTCACCAAACACTCAATGGTTATACCTACGTAGTTATAGTTTTGCTATAAACATATTTTTTGTAAATTCAATCTTACGCGCATTTATTAAAGTTGTTATTACAAAGCAGTGTTCAATAACCTATCATTTTTTTACGACCGAAGTTAGCCGGCAGGACAGGACATGGAGTGAAGACGAATATTTGTATATTTTTTTTATTATAAGACATTGAGTTAGTATTTTAAGAGTTAGTTAAATTGTGTTCTAAACCCATAATTATACTTTTACCTGAGCGTAAATATGTTTTTGGGCAGGAAGGACATGTGTACATCAATGAAACAAATATTAACTCGTAAAATCATATATTTAAATTTGAAATAATCTACTTTTACGGATTCTATCGCGTTTGTATTTGATTTTTAATATACATACATATCTTCGTCCAAAAAATGCTCAGAATAAACGACGCTTGAATTAGTCGGCTTAAAAAAATCTTCACGCCTTTGTTGACTAACGATTGATGTCCATTCTCCGCATCGTATTGGGTCCGAGGAAAACTAAAATATAAAAATTAGAAATAAAATCTATACTAATATTATAAAGCGGAAGAGTTTGTTTGTTTGTTTGTTTGTTTAAACGCGCTAATCTCAGGAACTACTGGTCCGATTTGAAAAATTCTTCTTTTGTTGGATAGTCCATTTATAGAGGAAGGCTTTAGGCTATATTACATTACGCTGCGACCAATAGGAGCAGAGCAACAATGATGAATGTGTAAAAATCGGGTTTATGTTTCCTTTTGAGAGCTTCCGCTGCGTAAACGGTTAAAGTTGCGCAAAAATTATGTACTACATAATTGTTCCCCTTTCAAAGTTCTAAATAAAAGTCCGCGACAGCATATGTCTATCTTTTAAGATTGGCTCACTATAACCTTTTTTATGCTAATCAAATTTGTTTTAAAATCTATACTAATATTATAAAGCGGAAGAGTTTGTTTGTTTGTTTGTTTGTTTAAACGCGCTAATCTCAGGAACTACTGGTCCGATTTGAAAAATTATTTTTTTGTTGGATAGTCCATTTATAGAGGAAGGCTTTAGGCTATATAACATTACGCTGTGACCAATAGGAGCAGAGCAACAATGATGAATGTGTAAAAATCGGGTTTATGTTTCCTTTTGAGAGCTTCCGCTGCGTAAACGGTTAAAGTTGCGCAAAAAATATGTACTACATAATTGTTCCCCTTTCAAAGTTCTAAATAAAAGTCCGCGACAGCATATGTCTATCTTTTAAGATTGGCTCACTATAACCTTTTTTATGCTAATCAAATTTGTTTTAAAATAATGTGATATTTTCGAAGGTGTTTTTATAAACATAATATTAATCCTTATCCAAATAAATGAGTTATTCATCACAAGTATTTAATTTAAAACAAAATTGCTCTTTACATTATTTGATTTCAATGAATATCTTACGAAATATCGCAGTTTAAAAATAACATCGCAGCAAAATAATGATCAAGTACTGGGCGCGCATTTACGATAAAAATACTGGATCTTATAATCTTATATTAAAAAAAAACTCAAACTAATGTTATTTCAAAGTACTTCTGCACACACTACATTTTTAGTTTTGTTTTCTTCTCATGACCTTCCGTCGGCTTTACACATCCTAAATAATAATAATAAGTATAGGAAGTATTAGTGCCTGCCCTCATGTATGGCAGTGAAAGTTAGATTTGGCGGGAAGACATGAAAATAGAATAAATGCTGTAGAGCTGACAGCTCTTCGTAAGCTGTGTGTGATGTAAGTATGAAAGATAAAATTAGGTATAATGTTATAAAAGAGCGCTGGTATGCTGAGGTGGGTTGGACACGAAGTGGAAGAAATAATGAGTGGGCAGAGGTTGACGAAGCAAACATATAAAGCAATCGTGAATGGGACGAATACAAGGGGAAGACCTTTTCTGGACCAAATTGGCGATTTGTTCACGAGAGGTCTTCATCATCATCATTCTCCTACTCTTATCCCAATTACTTGGGGTCGATACAATAAGTACTCTTCATTCATAGTACATATTATAAAAGTTATTGGCAATAGTTTTATGACCGGCCGCCTGCCAGACGTCAACCCTAATTGGGAATGTAATTGTTGACCAAACGGCATCAGATGGAGTTGGCCCAAGTCGTTATAAGGCTCTTAGTCGTCTTTTACGACATCCACAAGCAAAGTGAGGATTGGTAGTATTCATAGCCGCTACCACACAGCGATTTCATACACATTAAAAGTATGTGTAATCGTAAATAGGCTTAAGTGTATGAATGTATGTATAATATACATACATTGAATATATTTATAGAAAGTATAGATAAGACCCAATACTTTTACTTGCATTACTTTATATGGTACTACATTGCATTATATGGATTACGTCAAACTTGAATCACTTTTAAATACTTATTTCGCGTAACTACAAATACATACAAAAAAAAGAAACACATACATGCACGCACACTACATCACAAACACACGCACACCACACACACACACACACACACACACACACACACACACACACATACACACACGCACACACACACACACGCACACAAACACACGCACACCACACAAACACATACACAAACAAACGCACAACACACACATACACACGCACACACACACACACGCACACAACGTGTGAGCGCGCTCACTAACACGTTAATTCTCACTCATTCATTTATTATAGATTTCTTTATCATTAGTCTTTATTACGTAAGATATATATATTCATTATTTATAATGTATGTTACTGTAAAGTAATTTGATGTTCAAGATTTATGTATTTCGGGAAGGAACTGTCTCTTGAAACACAGGTATTACCTAATTCAAGAGGCAAAGACATCTATGTCAACTGTCATATGTATTTAGTTTTCAATAAAGATTATTATTATTATTTTACTTAAGGTTAAATGTTCCACTCTTACTAATAAAAGGGTCATGTAGGTACCTAAAACAGCTTTAACGTATGTATTATTTAAAAATATTTCCACCTTTTACGTAAACGAATTCGCGAGTTGAAGTTAACGTTAGCCCAAAGTAACCATTCCACGCGGACGAAGTCGCGGGCAGAAGCTAGTAATGTGATATTTTCGAAGGTGTTTTTATAAACATAATATTAATCCTTATCCAAATAAATGAGTTATTCATCACAAGTATTTAATTTAAAACAAAATTGCTCTTTACATTATTTGATTTCAATGAATATCTTAGGAAATATCGCAGTTTAAAAATAACATCGCAGCAAAATAATGATCAAGTACTGGGCGCGCATTTACGATAAAAATACTGGATCTTATAATCTTATATTAAAAAAAAACTCAAACTAATGTTATTTCAAAGTACTTCTGCACACACTACATTTTTAGTTTTGTTTTCTTCTCATGACCTTCCGTCGGCTTTACACATCCTAAATAATAATAATAAGTATAGGAAGTATTAGTGCCTGCCCTCATGTATGGCAGTGAAAGATAGATTTGGCGGGGAAGACATGAAAATAGAATAAATGCTGTAGAGCTGACAGCTCTTCGTAAGCTGTGTGTGATGTAAGTATGAAAGATAAAATTAGGTATAATGTTATAAAAGAGCGCTGGTATGCTGAGGTGGGTTGGACACGAAGTGGAAGAAATAATGAGTGGGCAGAGGTTGACGAAGCAAACATATAAAGCAATCGTGAATGGGACGAATACAAGGGGAAGACCTTTTCTGGACCAAATTGGCGATTTGTTCACGAGAGGTCATCATCATCATCATTCTCCTACTCTTATCCCAATTACTTGGGGTCGATACAATAAGTACTCTTCATTCATAGTACATATTATAAAAGTTATTGGCAATAGTTTTATGACCGGCCGCCTGCCAGACGTCAACCCTAATTGGGAATGTAATTGTTGACCAAACGGCATCAGATGGAGTTGGCCCAAGTCGTTATAAGGCTCTTAGTCGTCTTTTACGACATTCACAAGCAAAGTGAGGATTGGTAGTATTCATAGCCGCTACCACACAGCGATTTCATACACATTAAAAGTATGTGTAATCGTAAATAGGCGTAAGTGTATGTATGTATGTATAATATACATACATTGTATATATCTATAGAAAGTATAGATAAGACCCAATACTTTTACTTGCATTACTTTATATGGTACTACATTGCATTATATGGATTACGTCAAACTTGAATCACTTTTAAATACTTATTTCGCGTAACTACAAATACACACAAAAAAAAAGAAACACATACATGCACGCACACTACATCACAAACACACTCACACCACACACACATATACACATACACACACGCACACACAAACAAACGCACAATACACATATACACACGCACACACACACACAACGTGTGAGCGCGCTCGCTAACACGTTAATTCTCACTCATTCATTTATTATAGATTTCTTTATCATTAGTCTTTATTACGTAAGATATATATATTCATTATTTATAATGTATGTTACTGTAAAATAATTTGATGTTCAAGATTTATGTATTTCGGGAAGGAACTGTCTCTTGAAACACAGGTATTACCTAATTCAAGAGGCAAAGACATCTATGTCAACTGTCATATGTATTTAGTTTTCAATAAAGATTATTATTATTATTATTATTTTACTTAAGGTTAAATGTTCTACTCTTACTAATAAAAGGGTCATGTAGGTGTACCTAAAACAGCTTTAACGTATGTATTATTTAAAAAATTTTCCACCTTTTACGTAAACGAATTCGCGAGTTGAAGTTAACGTTAGCCCAAAGTAACCATTCCACGCGGACGAAGTCGCGGGCAGAAGCTAGTATGCAAATAAAACAACTCGTCTTGTTCAATAGTCACCCGTATTCTATTAAGAACAATATAATTATTCTAATATATTTTCTAACGTATAAATACTCATTAAAAACTAAATACAAAAAAGTTCAAAGTGAATAAACTTATTAATTAAAAAATTAAATACAATAAAAAAAATCGACTCCATTAAATAAGAACAGGGTCGTTTGGATTATGCGACTAAAATAAAAGGCCGTGTAGTAGTCGTTCTTACACTGAAAAAGCGGCCATTGAAATTTGTCGTATTATATTTGGACCGTGAGTGAAGTTTTTAAACAAATTAAATCAAAATCAGATATTACGTCCTGTATTTAGTCATAAAAACAAATCAACAAACTCTTTTACTCACCGAAAATACGATATCCCATCCTTTTTTAACCGTTTTGACGTAATATTTTTACAATTTCTCATCGAACACTTCGGCATTTTTAACGAGCGCAAACAGACGCGAGCGACGCAAGACTATTTCAAAAGAGCGCATAATTTTAAATAATGCGCTCTTTTTATGTGGACGGTTTTGAGTCGCTGAGTGTGTATCTTGGGTTTTTTAATACATCAATGGTTTGTAATTGTTCTTTTAAGTTATTTATCACACATGTTTGATTTGCATGACGTCTCTAAAGCTTAGAAACCTTTAAATGTCGTACTACTAAGACAGTATGGTGACTTTATAGACATTCCAATTTTAAAAAGTATGTGCATTGCACCAAACTTTTATGTAAGTCTAATATTTTTTGAATAAAATCGGATTTAGTTTTCTAACATGTGTCAAAATAAAATGTAATTTAAATCAAAAGCACTAAGGAGTATTGATATCAACTTTGAAGCAAATCAACCCCAAAATAACCTTCTACCCCTTTTTAACCCCGATAGGGGATGAATTTCAATAAAATACCTAACCGTCTTCCATCAATTCTATAAAGAATGTTTATGCAAAATTTGAAATACATTGGACTATATGTAAAATTTGAATTAGATTGGACTATGGAATCACGATGTTCGATACAAACTCTCTTTTTAATTACATTTTATTAATTTAACTTAATGTTCCACATGTAACATGCCGAACGAACGTCTGGTTAAGAAGATATACAATGCGAAAGTGGAAGGATGTAGGTACCGAGGGAGACCGAGACTAACCTACCTAGACCAGATCGGTCAGGTACTGAAGGAAGGTGGAGTCAAGAGTCTCCGAAACCGGCGAGCGTGTATGAAGAGAATTATGAATGTTGAGGAAGCGAGTGAAGTATGCAGAGATAGAGTTCTCTGGCACTCTGTTCTCTCTGCCTACCCTGCAAGGGATATGGCGTGATGATATGTATGTATGTATGTAACTTAATGTTCCTACTTTATTAACTAATGCACCCATTGCAAATTACGTGAGCACAAAAGTGCCTACCAATATTATTTAAAGAGTTGAAACTTGGCACCTCTTTAGGTACATAGTGAGGGAACACCGACGGGAACATCACGAATAGCGATGAATAACTCGATTAGCCATTGACCCGACCTAAATAGCCTCGTATAAACCATCGCTTCTGTTTTTTAATATCGAACAAATTGACTATGACTTTTTGTAGGTAATAAAAAGTCCAATTTGTACCCTTAAAACTTTGTAATAAGGGTGTTCTACTCAATCCATTTAATTGTATTAATTGGTTCCTTTTAACAAGTGACTATATACATACAGTCATCAAGAATGTCTGTACTTGTTTTGTTGGGATGTTTTTATACAATTTTATTAACTAATCCCTAAGATTCGTTAGCACAAATCATTCACATGATTATTGTGATCATTTAGTATATTTTACTTAACACAACCATCATCGTCACCCTGTTCTTATCCCAATTACTTAGGGTCAACGCAATATGGACTCTGCTTACATTGTACGTATTGTAAAAGTTACTGGCAATAGTTTTATGACCGGCCGCCTGCCTGACGTCAACCCTCCTTGCGAATATAATTATTAATCTGGCGGCTTCAGGTGGAGTTGGCCCAGGTCGACAAAAAGACAAAATTTTTAGCACAATATCCGAATATGATACAAAGGTGATTGCCTAATAATGCATTAGCAATATTTTCATCGTATTTTCATATTTTATTCGTGTGATGTCGGAGTAATAATACAGTTCTCCACCTCCTATTTCATTCGTGGATGTCGCAAAAGACGATTAAAGGATATATTATGTGTATTATAATAACATCCGTGCAGGAGAAGGAAATTTCGCAATAAACCAACCCATCTGGCCATAAGTAAGGTCAATTGACCTTCTATTGCGAAGGAGGTTCGACCTAGTAGTGAGACTTGTATAAGCTGAGATAATGACGATGATGACAATCGTGCCTGGCTTGTTAACATTTACGCTCATTGCTCGAGTCTGAAGGAACTTACTCATACTAACGTGACCTGTTCATCTTTAATAATACCATGCTGAAACAAAATTGGGTCTTGGCCGTGTACTATAGATGGTCACCGAGGGTGAGGAGGAGTTTTCAAAATTTTAATAAATGAGTCACGTAATATGGGTACCTCTCCTTATTTATTGTAGCTTTATAATTCATAGCCTATTATATAACACTTCTCGATAGACAGAATGTCTAACACTGTAAAATTTAATACAATAATTAACACAGACCTTAGTTCTCTTTTCTGCTCAGGCTGCGCTAGAGCTCAGGACTACCGATGCTGTTGTTATTGAAAAGTGGCGCGCTCTACCGGCAAAAGTTCTGTCCCCTAAATAAAGACCATTCGTTTAACATTACGTTCCGACTCCTTATATCATCCTCCTTATATCTATACTTCGTGGCAAAAACGTAAAATGTATCTCTAATGACGTAAGGCTCTCAGGTTTTGGATGTTTAACAATATCTCACGCGTCGTTGTCGCTAGCTATGTCTGCATGAGATCTTTATCAACCTCTGTTTGACATTTTACATGTTTTTTTTTTTTGCTGGCTTCAGTGAAGGCGTATGTTCAATTTATTCAGCTAGTCATAGCCAAGTGTGCCATTTGTCAATTGCCTCGGAGAAAAACTAAACATTTTAGCATAAATCTATTCGCAACTCAGGCCATTATGCTAATAATGTAATAAATATGCTTTAATATTTTAGCTCATATTTTGCTTTCAATTCTTACTTGTCGATGAAAGGTGAGGACCTATTGCATCGACCCCGTGTTAGTGTGATAAGAATGATGGACAATCATTTGTCGTCGATTCTGTTGTGTCTAGTGGTCCAGTGTACAAATCTAAATTAAATACTATACCAAACCGTCTAACCGTCATTGTCAGTAATACAATTGCCCTTTTGCTTCGGAGAATTCTTATGTCTAAGAATAATACGTACATAGATTTAGAAGATGTACCAGTTAACATTTTAATTAGCGCACTGTAGTAAGTATAGTAGGTAGGTATTATAATATATATTTCGTTGTATAGTCAATTCTAATTAAAATTTACAGCCTTAAACTAGGAGAATTTCGTTTCAAGGGTTTGAAGAAAACTCCAGCGCTCTCAATATAAATCAAAGCGTTGTTAAATTGAATTTTCTTTTTGCTTTGAACTATACAAAGCCGGTCAAGTAAATTATGTCATACTTTTTTTGGCATGAGAAGGCAGGTCAGTTTCTTTCATATTTTAGAAATATTATTAGGACGTCTAAAATTGTTTTCGTAACAAGCAAATTTCATTGATTAATCAAACTAAAATAACAGTTACTGTATATACAGTTTTAATTTATTGACGCTTAAGATTATATAATAAAATTTCTACTATATGATAAAGCAGTTTGCTTGCTTTTGATTTCATATTTGAGGACTTACAAATTTATACTCTTTAAGGCGAAACATTCTTTCTTTCTTGCTGTTAATTCAGTTTTATATCTGCAGCCAGCTATCCAGCAGTATGGCTTTATTTTGTAATGATGTGACGATGACTTTAAGAAAGAGAGCCGGCTGTGTATAGCATATCATCATTACCATCGATAGACATCAGCTATAGAAAGATAGAAACCCACATCAGACGTTCATCCGGGTTATCGTCATAATCGCTACACTGTGAGTTCAAGATCGCAGTAACAACTTATACGTTTCCTAGGAGAGTGTTGCTTCCCATTTTTCTGGTGATCCCTCAGCCGTTGTTATGATGCCCATGGCCAAGTAAGGATTGGCGACAATAGTATTCCTATCTCGTCCCATGTGGACAATATATTCGTGTAGAAATATAAAAATCTTTTTTTTTGCTTTTGGTGGCAAACAAGCAAGGAGCACACTTGATGGTAAGTGTTCCTGTCGCCCATGGACCTTGCAACATCAGGCCTACAGCTAGGCCGCTGTCTACCAATGAAAACTCCCAAACCCACCCAGAAAGTTGGGCTTCCGGCTCTCTCGCTCACCGAACGAAGCACATCAGCACATTGCCACTGCTCAGACGTCGATTTTCTGCGAGAGTGTGGTACTACCCCGGACGGACCGGCCCGCGACTGTAGATAGAAAACTGTCAGCAGTATGGTCCTACCATTAAAAAATCTGCTGCAAAAATAACACAATCCATGTGGGACGGAATAGGAATCATAGAAATGGTATTCAATGCATTATGTTTAATTAAATTAGCACGCCCGTTAAATTATAGAGCGTCTCGTTAGCACATACTGGTGTGTCAAATGCAAAACTAGCCTTACAATTGACAGTCTCCCGCATTTTATAAGCTACGATAACGCAAGAAGATGTGCAAAAAATGTGCTCCAGCTACTTGTTACTAGACACAAGGGTTACGTCTTTTGCATTCTTTGTTACATCCCTTTTTATTTCACTTTTCTTTTTCATATCCAGCGCTCTCGGACCAAAATTTTTTTTCCATGTCTGATTTGAACGCCTATAGTAGGTACGTGATATTCATCATCATCATCATCATCATCATCACAGCCCATATATGTCCCTCTGTTGGGCTCGGGCCTCCTCCGTAATGGGAAGGAAATTAACCTACTATACTGCGCTGGTCGGACGTGTTGTTATAGGGTTTTGTTTCAAGTTTTCCTTCTCTAGCATAGATGTTATATGCATTTTATATCCCTTTGTCGTATTTTACGATCACCCACGGGTAAGGTAGGGGGGGTGGTGAATTGTATTCTTACTCCATCACCACACTTATATGATATTAGCCCTGCTCATATCTCTCAAAGCCTTGAAAACAAGAACATGCTTTCAGTAATAAGATCTCATCTATGGCTATGTTTATATTACAACTAGCATAACTACAAATATCCAATAGTCAGATTATCAGTGCGTAACAAAATGTACAGGTTCTTCTTCTTCTTTTTATGTATTGGCAATCAGCTACTTATACGAGCCATTGTTGCCAGTGTCGAGTTATAATTATCTTCACGTTCTTAGTCTCTTCAGGTTAGTCATTGTCTGTCAGTAAGTCAAATTGTCGCCATCAACAGTGCTATGGCCACATTGTTAATGGTATCAGTGCTATGGCCACATTGTTAATGGAATTTTGATGGAAAACGAAAACGTTGTAAAGCACTTTTATATGATATTCACTACATCCCAGTAGTTCTGTCACATCACATTACATAAAATCCCATCAAAATTATCTAATATAACACGTTAAAACACTAAGATAACGAATATAATACAAGAGCACCACATGACGTTTTAGATTCCCGCCAAAAACCCGCCAATGTACAGGTTATTCCTTACCACTGACAATAAATGCCAGCCATAATGCCAGCGTTTGGTTATTTGCACAAAATAGTTTATGCAAATTGGTTACGAGTTGTTCTAAATCGGTTTAATTCAATGTTAGAGTAGAGAGAGTTGTTCACATTGAAAGCGTTTAGAATTTGCGACTGCAATCTATTGTTTTACCAATAATCGATTCGAAACTGTTTCGGTAAATATTCAATAGCCCCGTCGCGCCAGGATGTGCAATTTCCGGGACGTGATAAACAGGAAAAGTCGTTATGTTGATGCTGGGCGAAACGGTACCCGATACCGCGAGGGAGATGTAAAGGGATACATTTATGTGTTTCCTCGAAAGCATTTATCATTTTTAACGCAATTGAGACTGATATTGCTTAGTAGAAAATTTTATTCTAATTTTCTTCGGACTGTCTTGGTATGAATTTATTAGCTGTATTATGTTGATTAAAAAATAAAAACATTTTATTCTTAATTAAATTTTATTTGGTTATTTAAATATTTTATTAATGATTTTTTATTCTTCCTTATATTTATACGTTAATGGTTGCAGCTTCGTTTTCATTAAGTTTTAATTATCATCTTAGAAAAACAGTATTTTTGACGAAATATATACGTTATAGCTCATATTTTCATCCAAGTTATAACTCTCCATTTCCAATTTCAATCAAATCGCACGTTTGAGCGTGAAAACTTAACGAACACGTTCACCTACTTTATAATATTACTGAGTCAGCATCACACGCGTGGACGCCCGCGTATGATGGCACTCGAAATATCACTCCTGCCTTTTCACTTTTTCATAAAGGTACAGCAGAATAAGATTTGAGGCCATTGCACTCATAATTGTAACTGTATATCCATCAGATCATCGATGTCCAATAATAAATTTAGAACTCCACAGAAATGGATATTGTCATAATCGCCAGGCTTACGAGGCAGTTTGGTACCACAGCAATGAATATTTCTTAAAATCCATTCAGTGCTATTTGCGTGATGTACTAACAAATAACAAAATCGATTTTTGTAGCGTATTATATGTATATGAGCTGAGATGATGATGAAATCATAAAATAAGTGTTATTATTTTAAAAGCCGATTGATATATACGTATAATATAAGTATTTGATTTTATATTTCAAAGCTGTACCTAATAGCTTGTAGATAACTTTAGAGTGGAATTAAAAGAGAAACATGCAAACCTTTGTATTTATTATATAAAACTAGCTTCTGCCCGCGGCTTCGCCCGCGTAAAAGGTTACTTTCCTAAAGATTTAAGCTTCTAGCTTTAAAAATGACGATACTTACTTACAACATTTCATCCCCCTTTACAGCCCCTTTTTTGCATTAAAAAGTAGCCTATGTCCTTTATCAGGCTCTAGACTATCTGTGTACCAAATTTCATGTAAATCAGTTCAGTAGTTTTAGCGTGAAGAGCGACAGACAGACAGAGTTAGTTTCGCATTTATAATATTAGTAAGGATTATACTAGTATCCAGTCCTTTAATACTAGTATTACAGGACTGGCTACCTATTTAGTATGCATAGTATTAAGTATTATTGAAGACGATTTTATTTAATACAGCGGGTATCATTTGTCATACGGTAGCAGTAAATAATAAAAACTGAAAGGCTTGGTATAATTTACATAGGTAATGCCTCTGTGCGCTGCCGACTTGGAGCAGGCTTCTAAAGGCGCTTCACTCAAGTCAACCTTACCGTGATGTTTTTTAAACTATTCTTCCAAATTACTTAGTATAAAAGACAAAGTGAGAAAACAACCACGTACCGACGACTTGGTGAAGGTTTCTGGGTGTCGTTGGATGCATACGACACAGGACCGCACTCTGCTGCTGCACTCTCTCGCTGGCGTAACATGAGGGAGACCTACGTCCAGCAGTTGACGGCGATAGGCTGAAATGATGAAAAGACAACGTTAATTTTCATTAAATATTGATATTAATAAATTTATTAATTTTCATAAGAATTATCCAAATACTCTAAAATATGCATTATATTGTAAAGTATCCAATTAAAATTTTGGAAATTTTGGCTTCCACATTAAAGGTGGAAGGAGGTTAACCTAACCGTTGCAGTTACACGAAGAAATGCAGCGCAAGCCAAGACAGTTTTTTTTCCGACTTATTTGATACTTATGGTAATATTATGGCTAAATCACATAAAATCTTTACAAATTGTGGCCTGTGTTATTCTGATGTATAAGTTATATTACTGTAAAATTTCATACAAATCCGTATCTAACTTTTTGCGTAAAACAGTAACGGACGTCCATCCATCCTTACGCACTTTCGAATATTTTTTATTGCTTATGGTGGCAAACGAGCAAGCAGAACACCTGATGGAAAAAGTGCTACTGCCACTCATGCACTTTTGCAATATTAGGTCTAAAGCTAGGTCACTGCCGACAACTAAAAAAAAAAGAAATTAGCTCTTCCGGGTCTTTCGCTCACCGAACGAAGCGTAACAGCAACTTGTCAGTACTCAGACATTGATTTTCTGCCCGAATGTGGTACTATCCCAGACAGACCGGCCCGTGGCTATTGACAAATAAATATCAACAGTGTGATCTACCACAATTGTTGCATTTATAATATTAATAAATGAACGCGCTTTCACCCGCATAGTTCCCGTTGAAACATGGGGATTAAATATAGCCTGTGTTACTCGCTGATAATATAATGTATCTTTCCATTGGTGAATGAATTTTTTAAATCGGTTTTGTGGTTTAGGCGTGAAACTCCAAACCAACCACAAACAATCAAACCAACTCATGTTCTTATTTATAATATTAATTGGGATAGTAGTAGTTTTAAATTTAAAAATCATAAAAGATTTTCGGAGTAAATATAATATATATATATTTTTGTTTTTTATTTTATTTTAATAAAAGCCCATTTCTCTTTGTGTTCGATTCTATAGATTTGCTCAATCGGTCGCCCAGATCAAGGCATACATCATCATCATCATCACAGCCCTTATATGTCTCACTGTTGGGCTCGGGCCTCCTCCGTAATGGGAGGGAGTTAACCTACTATACCGCGCTGGTCAGACGCGTTGATATAGGGTTTTGTTTCGAGTTTTCCTTCTCTTATATAGATGTTATATACGTTTTATATCCTTTAGTCGTCTCTTACGAACATCCACGGGTAAGATAGGGTTTGGTGAATTGTATTCTTACTCCGTCACCACACGGATACGAGGTGACGGAGTAAGAGGCACACTGACAAGTAAAAATCATGAACGATACCTACATTGCCAGCGACCTCCCAAGCCAAGGTCCGTACCCCACAGGGAGTTCCTTCGTGACAAACTTTATCGGATTGAAAATCCTGAGCGCTCACCCAACAGTCCGGGTAAAGTTGTTATAGCTATCTGCGGCTATAAATCTTGGTAAATTCTGTATTACATGAGATCTTAAGAATGTAAATAATTATATTTTGTTTTAAAAAGAGCCGTTTGCCCTCAAGAAATACAATTTGACAAATCATTTCTATAATATTTATTATTTCTGACAAAATATATTTAACAAGTTACTAGCTAATTTTGCAAATGACTTGACTATATAAATTGTGGGAAGATTTAATTATAAAGCACTCGCGTATTTCGCTTGTTAATGCTGCTTTAAAATAATTAAAACAGTTTAAATGTATCAGTGTTTATGAAGTAGGTACGTGTATTGTATACAAATCTTTGTGAATATTTCTGTTACGATGTTTTCGTGACCTATTCGTAAATTAATTAACAACTCTTGGGCTTTACAGAGTTATAATATTTTATGAAATGTTGTTTTGATCAAATTGTACGTGCCCTATGTGAGTTCGTAAATACCTGTATAATAATTATAACTCTGTTTCGTAGGGTTGACTTTATACCACTCACTTTTATCGCTGTTATGGTTAAAAATACAATGTGTCACGATCCTTTATTGTTAAGCATCGCAAGAAAAGGCTAAGGGAACTCATTCAAATTATACCTATTAAGGAGTTTTTAAAATAACCCGTTTCTTCACAAGGGTGGAGCAGGGTTAGGTTAGTCGAACTCAATTCATCATCAAGCTTTTTTCTTCTTGTTTGCAAAAAAATGATTTAAAATCATATTAAAGACTGTAGTAAGTCTTTGTAGTAAGTAAAAGGGGGGTAAAGGGTCTTGGCATATACTACGGTTGGGCACTTTGGTAAAAAATGAATCATATAGAACAAGTGTGTTCCCTAAGGGGCCAAAGAAGGCAAAACTTAAAATGAAACAATATGTCTGTCTAACCAGCGTTCTATAATAGGCCATGCATTGACGCACAGTTACTAAAATACTCATGCATGATGGAATTTTCATCATAATAAAACAAATGATGATCGGTATTATAATGACAGTTGAATATGTGCATGATTTCACTGCGTTCTCGTTAAACATTTGGACGAGACCACCGCGTCGTTTATAATTACTTTCACTGACTTTTGTGCACTGTCTCGCTCGCGTTATTCAGCCACCTGTCGAAGTCTATTACTGAATATCGGCCTCCATGATAACATCATCATCTACTTGCTATTATCCCAATTACTTGCGGTCGATGCAATATGTCCCTTCTAGAAGGAGCCAGCCTTACAAGACATCTTTGTGATCACTCCTTGTTTATCCATGTCATGCTTCACGCAGTCCATCCATATTTTCTTTGCTCTTCACTTACCTCCTTAATGAAAATTCATACTTAAAAGTTTCCACACAACATTACTTTCAATTCATCTCGTCACATCCATACCACGTCAAGCGTAAGTTCATTCTTATTTTACCCATTCTCGTCTCACCTCAAATACATCTTGCTAAATTTCCCAGGATATGCTACTGCTTATTCTTCTGATGATCAGCTGTTTATCACTAGTACAAGGGGAGAATAAAGAATAGTAATAAATCAACTTTTCATTCCCCCTCAGCCACGCGCAATTTGTAAAATAATGTTTTAAGAATTTTCTCTCTCTTGTAAACAGTTCTGTTATCCTAAATAAATATACCTTATTTATGGCTTTGTATTTTTCTGTATCACTATTTATAAAGTATCTCCAAAATTTCATGCTCTTCGGTTACAGTTTAGTGTGGTGACGAGGCAAGAATACAATTCACCACCCCCTATCTTGCCCGTAGGTGTCGTAAAATACGAGTAAGCAATATAATGTGCGTTTAACATCTATGCAAGAGAAGAAAAATTCTAAATAAAACCCTATACCAACACATCTGGCCAGCGTTAGGTCAATTTCGCAGCAGTGGGACATATATGAGCTGAGATGATAATGGTGGTGATAAGCGACAATTATCACTTACTGCTTGCTTTTCTGATACCAAAAATAATAAAAATTATAATGACATAGTTTAGGTTTACTCTTCAAATTTATAATTAGCATAGAAGTAGGCGAGACGTGTAGGTGGTTGTAACGAAAAATATCATGACATTTCTGTGGTAGTAGTCATTCCATATATGTGTAATATTTTCTGATGTTTGTTTTTAATTAAAAATGTTATATTATTGTGATTGTCGTTTTAATCGTCATGGTTGCTATAACATCTGCCAAGTTACTTACTCTCTATTTAGAGAGCCTACTCCTGGGGGGACACAGTTAAATATTACTTATTTTTGCTGATCGTCGCGCCACCTACAGATTATTTGTACAAACATAGCTGCCATTTTGTCCAGTTTGTCAAAAGTCTGACAACAGAGAATTCTTATTTTTTGTTCCTAGCGTATGTACTTATTGTCAATAGTTTATTTTCGGTTATTGATGTGCTTTCTGGAAATTATCTGAATTTGCTCAAATTATCTCAGTGCTTTCTGGTAATTATATAGGTACGTATCTATATGATACGTATATAATATGTAATATCACTTCAACTTTAGTTCATCGCTTAAGCTCTAGGTAGCAGCACTTTCCATACATGCATATTTCACCATCAAGTTGCCACTCTTTTTCAGTTGATATAACTTTACTCTTTGGACTACTCTCAAGTCATTGAGTAACGTGCAGAAGGAATGACAATAATTTTATATTATCATTTAAATATCTTATTAAAAAAAATATTCCCAAGGAGGGTTGATGTTTTGCAGGCGGCTGGTCATAAAACTATTGCCAATAGCTTTTGCAATATCTACTATGAAAGAAGAGTACATGTTGTGTCGACCGTCGTCGTTGTGTGTGTAATTGGGATAAGAGTAGGATGATGATGATTGAATAAAAATATTAATTTTTGATCTGTCGTCATTATCATTTCACCTCATATATGAACTGATACTGCTATACTCGAGTTTCCTCGACAATAAGAGTGGAATTGACCCACACTAGTCAGATGGGTTGGTATAGGGTTTTATTTTGAGTCTTTTTTTCTCTTGCATAGATGTAATTTGCATATTTTACCCTTAATTATCTTTTACGACATCCACGGCGTGGTAGTGAGAAGAGAGTGGTGAATTGTATTCTTACCCCATCACCACACGGATGTCAAATTTTTGATTACATTTAAGAAAACCAAAACTATCTAGAAACGGAATAAGAATGCGATCGTCGTCACTTCTTAGTTGCGTTCGTGGAAATCGTAGAAATCGGCTAAGGATTCAGGGGGGTACCAGAAAAGTAAACAGCAGCTCTCCGGAAAAATGTATACTCAACTCACTGTGACCTGCTTGCTAAGCGTGGTGATTACGGCACTATTCCCTTAGTGTGGGAGGACGCCTACGTCTAGTAGTGAAGGTAGAAAGGCGGAATGATATTAAATATCTGTAATTATTGAAATATTAAAATGTACAATGTAGATATTTATATTACGATCCTTTATAAAGTTAATTAGAATTTACACAGTTATAGCTGACGATGAGCTCCCACGCTTGTCCCACGCAGTTATAGGTCAGGCTCCTTAATTATCTTAAATATATAAATGACGTAGTAAGATACCACATTCTGTACGAGTTCACTTCTCATGCAAGTTAATTCATTTTGTGTCCAACAAATCATTGTTCTGGATCTCGATTAACTCCTGAACGACAAAAAAATATTTATTCCTTTTGCGTATGTGTTGTATTTATAAGAAAATCTCTTAAAACTAATTTAAGCTATCTTTTCTTTTTAATTCTTATGTTGGGCAATTAAATTATAAAATGACCCAGTCATACTCGAGTCTGATTAAGTATGTGTTACAGAAAAATATTTTAAACATATGTTTTTAATTTTGCAGAGACAAAGCATGAACTAGAAGATCTTATGGCTGACGTTAAGAAAACTGCCAACAAAGTTAGAGGAAAGTTAAAACGTAAGTATATTTGTGTCTAAACTTCAAACGATAACATTATTGTCAGTAACATCAAAGAGATTATTCCAAATTTACAGATATAGAGCAGAATATCGAGCAGGAAGAGCACTCGAATAAATCGTCGGCGGATCTGAGGATAAGAAAGACACAGCACTCGACACTGTCGCGTAAGTTCGTGGAGGTCATGACTGAGTACAACCGCACGCAGTCGGATTATCGGGATCGTTGCAAGAGCAGGATACAGCGGCAGCTCGAGATCACCGGCCGCGCTACCACCGATGATGAACTCGAGCAGATGCTTGAACAAGGCAACTCGGCTGTGTTCACACAAGGGGTCAGTATCGTCATTACTACTAAATCTAGGTTTACCAAATTATTTTGGTGAGTGATGACTTCATGTTTTTATCACCAAGAAGACGATTGTATTGAAAATATTTATGAGTTTGAAAGCATCTGTTTGCTTCACTGAACCAAATAAAATTAAAAACTTAACTGTTAATAATAGGCCCTTTTCTGAATGCCGCTATGCTAACGCAACACAAATTTCTTGTGTGGTGATGAGATAGAAATACAATATTTTACCATCCCATCACGTGGGTGTGGGAAAACCGGGTAAGGTATTGTCATAAGAATGGCCAGCGCTCTCCTCAGAACTTATTAACTGCGATCGCTAATCCGCTTGCCAAAAATGACGATTGTGTCATACATACACGACGTGGATAGGCTGTGACGGATGAATAGAAGGCATCACAATGTTACTTTGCCTTAGCTACACAATACATAATGATTATAAGAAACTGCTTCGTCATTAAAGGCCATCTCCATAATGATGTCTTATAAAACTTAGTCGAAATGCTTGCATCAGTTCGTTGACCACTAGCACAGTCCTCTATAATCCATTCATATAATCACTTCAAAAGGAAAAGCTAGGAAATGTAAATATAAGGTTAGTTTTACCTTAGAGGGAAACTCACTTTTACAATTTTGTATATTTGTTAAGTTTCTCTTTTACTTTTTATTTCTTAAAGTTGTGGCATTTATCGCCGAAGAAGTAAAGGGAGGTGCAGCATACGCATATTTTCCGAGCTATAATCGCTAGTTTTAGTCCCAGAAAAAAGGTAATGAATCTATATATAGCACTCCTTACAGGACGTAGTTTCAGAATTTTATATTTGAGGGACGTTGCTTTATATGCGATTCTTAATTCAAAGCACGACAACAAAATATTTTTGTCACAATACCAATCTCGAAATCCGATTTTGACTCGTTACTTTAACCATTTCAGATAATAATGGAGACCCAGCAGGCGAAGCAGACGCTGGCGGACATAGAGGCGCGGCACGCCGACATCATCAAACTGGAAACATCCATCCGCGAGCTCCATGACATGTTTATGGATATGGCGATGCTTGTTGAGAGCCAGGTCACAACACACCAGCCCTTTTATACATTTTTTAAAGGCTTTGCTTTAACCACACGTGTGGATGATAGGAAACTTCCAAGTTAATACGTTTACTATTCGCGCGGATAAAGGATGAGGTTATAAATGGCGTTTTATCGAATTCTTGACACACATCATTCAATATGATATATGATGTTTAAGCTACTTTCAGACTAAATAAATGGAAACGGATTTTTCGTGTTAACTGTCTTTACTATCCTGATATTTTGTATAATTTACAGCATCCATAGTCACGCAAAGAGTAAATTAACGTGCGTCGTTATTACACAGGTTTTTGTCTATCAACTACAGTGTTGATTAGATTTTATTGTCTACATTTTGATAAAATTTTAACTATCGAAAAAAAAAGAAAATATTTAATAAACGATATTGATTATAATCACCTTATTATCTAAACCACTTTAAACTAATTGTTGTGACATTTTGATAAACACCGCTGGTATTCTGCCACTCGGATCGGAAGGTGACGCTACTTATCGATAAACAAGACCAGAAAACTATTCGGGTGTGATGGTAATTCCAAATGCGATAGTAATATTAATGACTAAAAGGGTTAATAAGCATTAATTTTTATAGTTTTTGACTATTTTTTTAAATGTTAACTAATATTATCTAATTGTTCTACGTTATAGTACTAATAGTAATTTGAGTACTCCTTGTATTCGTTTTATTATTGTTTTGACATATTAAAAATAACCTTAAATTAATAAATTTAAAAGAATGTCTTTTTGTTAACAACAATTTTATCTTGTTTATTTCATTGAGATAATGAGGTAAAGAGACGTCCAGTTTTAATTATAATAAATTGATAATGCTGTGATTTATACATCAATGTAGCCTGAAGACCGGTAAGGGGACGTCCATTAATTACGTGAACTTTTTTTAGCATTTTAACACCCCCTTAACCTTGGTGATACTTGGTGAGGTTTAAGACTATGACCCCCCACCCCCACCAACATCACGTGAATTTTTAGTACCTACAAAAAAGTAGCCCACAGCTCATTATATTCTCGCTTTTTTGCTTTTTTATACTTTGTAAAAAAGTCTTTATACAGATCACCTATGGCAACGGCAAGTCCAAAGTCACACTACACGCTACTTTTCAGTTTAGAAATCTCAGCATTTGACGAAAAAATAAATAAACGTGATATCTTACTACACCCCTCTCCCTCTTGTGATATTTCGTGATGTTTGTCAAACCATTCCCCCCTCCTTTCAAACCTCACGTAATTAATGGACGGACCCTAACAGTCGTAAATGTATATTACAAAGCGTTTTTTAATCTCATTCTTTATCTCAGCGAATAGTGCGTACTCAGGGCTTGAGAATTTTAGACATATTTAAATAAGTAGTTTGCCGATCGGTTTTAATTTCTATGTTACGAAGGGAACGATACGCGTGAATAATTTAATACGTAACTAAGAATATTCCGATTTATTTACGCATTGAATAGGTATGATGACTGTATTAAAGAATCATGAACTAAATGGTTAATCAAAATAAAGTATGATAACAGAACTCTATCCTTGCATACTTCACTCGCTTCCTCAACATTCATAATTCTCTTCATACACGCTCGCCGGTTTCGGAGACTTTTGACTCCACCTTCCTTCAGTACATGACCGATCTGGTCTAGGTAGGTTAGTCTCGGTCTCTCCCGGTACCTACATCCTTTCACTTTTGCATTGTATATCTTCTTAACCAGACGTTCGTTCGGCATTCTTTCCACATGTCCGAACCATCGGAGCATTCCCTTTCGCATCTTTACACCAATACTCTCTTTCATACCTACTCGCTCTCTTACGTCGTCGTTACGAATGCGATCGGTCAGCCTAACTCCACAGATTTTCCGTAGAGATCGCATTTCGACCGCATTAATTTTACTTTCATACTCTTTTCTGCATACCCAACTCTCGCTTCCATACAGTAATGTTGGGACAAGCACTGCCCCAACGCTCCGTTCACTCTATTTCCCGCATTCACTGTTCGCTCTATATCAGTGGTGTACTTTCCATCTCGGCGAAATCCACATCCAAGATATACAAATTCATCCACTTGCTCCAGTACATCATTACCTATTGTTACTCTTACATCTGTTCTGACTTCATCTCTTTCAAAGACCTTTATTTTGGTTTTGCTAACATTCACACGTAGACCCCTTTTCTTACAATCTTCTGTCATTGTGTCGACTAGGGTCTGCAGGTCAGTCACTGACTGTGCCAGCAGTACTGCATCATCTGCATAGAGCAGAGCAGTGACTACTGAGTCGCCCGTCTGCACTCCCACATTCATATCGTTCAACCTTTGGAGACATTGAAAATGATTATAAAATAAAAATATTAAAATTAAAAAGATTTTCAATAAATTAAAAAGTACAAAATACAGGCAATCGGCCGTGTTTACTGATACACCAATCAGAGCGTCTGACATCACTCATTTGTAGAGACCACTGTGCTAACTGAATTTTTGTTATGATTACGAGTTTCAGTTGTTTTTTTCCAGCATATAATCAATTTGTTTGTTGTTTATCCCTTAGTGCAGGGTGAAGCTTTTAAAAAAAAATGGGCCGATTTGCTTTATTGTGTATAGATATACTGCAATGTTTACTAAGGTGTGACGTCACAGCAGACGCCATGATACCTGTAAACGTTTTCGCGCATAATTCGAAATGGATAGGAAAAAAAGCAATAAATTGCGTTAAAACTTAAGGTTACTCCTGAAATAATATTATTTTTAGAAATAGTGAATCAGAAATACCTACATTATAGAAGAGATATTAAAAATTTGTCATCATGCCTATTCCAAAATATAGCTTTTAAATTGTATGTATTGATTATTTAGAACTTAGTTTGATGTCTATAATGGTGCCATATTAGGTGACAATAAAATCAGCCAATTCAGTTTTAGATAAACTTGTGAATATATAACCGCTTGCATTTTACACTTTAGTGATATTCTAAAGTCTTTCACATCAGACAGTAAAATAATTCTACATGCATCTAAATTCAAATAAGAACTTTAAACCAAATGATCCATTACAGTTTCAATAATTCTATTGGCTGTTTTCGTGCATTTCGTACAACCTTTTTGTGTAACCGAGGTGTGGAAAATATCCCGAATTGAATCTCCTTAGAATCTGTTGAATTTTATTAAAGTTAATTATAATTTGATAACGCAATAGTCAATAAATATGAGTAATCTCTCGCGTAGATATTTGATAGGTACCCTAGATACTAGGGTACGTGTAGTATACAAAACTAAACAGGTTGTTACGGATACAGGGAGAGATGATCGACCGCATTGAGTATCATGTAGAACACGCCGTGGATTATGTCCAAACTGCCACACAAGACACTAAGAAGGCACTAAAATATCAGAGCAAAGCTCGACGGGTGAGTTATCATTCCGATGTTCAAATTCATATTTTACTAATATGTTCTTGTTTTGTTTCTCCCTGTCCGTCCGCCCCGTTCCTGCGACCACCATGCGGTGATTGGTTCACATTTAGTGTTTGTGTTCATTCCTTCCTCTATCCACACAATATTTTTGTTTTATTTTAACATTATTTTTTTAATTACGGCTCAACTAACTGTTAATTGAAAATGGCTTCTAAATATAAAACGTATTTGATTGTATATGTATGTATTCACTATATTTTAATATCATTGGTGTGTGCGTAATTTGCCTTATGTATATTTGTAATACATATTTGTTATATAATAACTGTAATTTCAATAATTAATAGTTCGCGCTATTAAATACGTTATTATGTAACATATTGTTATTTGGTGTATCGTCTTAATTGTCAATGCATGCCTTTATAACCATTGTGCAACAATTAGGTTAACACTGTATGTCATATATATATATTATAACACATTTATCCGTCTGTGCTTATATTTAAACTTTAAACAAACTTCGACTAAGTTAATTGGTGTCATAACTGGGATTATAATGAATCTATCCTAATATAATTAACGTTTTACTTCAGCGTTTTGGTCGGTTCCTGTAACACGATAACTACCATAATCTGGGATATGTATAAAACGTATGAACCAATCGGCCGTGTGGCCTCGGTACGTGTCCTTTCCCTCCCAGCGCCGTTGACCTTAGGCAAGCAGGGCGAGCTAATAGATCGCATCGAGTACCACGTGACTCAAGCCACCGACTACGTGGACACCGGCCGCGGCGAAATAGGCAAGGCCCGCCAGTACATGATTAAAGCCCGGAAGGTAATGATAAAGCAACACAGCAACAGTCCCCTATAAGTTCGGGTCAAACATACAAACACTGTCACTTTATAAATTACAAATATAATGCCAAATTTTGCGTAAATTTAAATTTTCTATTTATAATGAAGGTTTAAAATTGTATTAAAACTTATTCTAAATAATATATATATGTTACCATTTCTTAGGTGGGATAATTATATCACTAGTCTGTTTTCATAATTGAAGTGTCCAAATTTTAATTTAATTATATTTTTAATATTGCATTTGTTTAATAACAAAATTGATATTTAATGTGCTACAAAATACATATCGCTTGCTCAGAAGAATAGTGACACAATTCAAAAAAGCAAAAATTTTTCAGGAGGGTCAAAATAAGTATTTCCTTTTTTTCAGCTCGGTTCACCAGCGATTCCAAATGCACGAACGTCAGCATAATATCCTTAAGAATGACGAGAAGAGTTGATAGGGAGAACTTATAATATTAACACCCCTCCACCATCAAAAATTGAAATGTAATGAAAATTGTAATTTTTAGAGTTCTGACACTATTCTTCTGGGCAAGCGATATGGTACATTATATTCAGATTTAATAAATTGTAATGGCAATCTAATAAGCATAAAATATATTATTTATTTGAGGATTTAAATAAAAATATAATATTCATGCTATCTTAGTGATAAAAACATACAAGAATTATGTACAGTAAAAATCATCATCATTCTCCTGCTCTTGTCCCAATTACTTGGGGTCGACACAATATGTACTCTGCTTCCATTGTACGTATTGCAAAAAGTTATTGCCTATATCTGTTCTCTCGGCCTACCCTGCAAGGGATATGGCGTGATGATATGTATGTATGTATGTATTTATGTATTGCCTATAGTTTTATGACGGGCCGCCTGCCTGACGTCAACACTCCTTGGGAATGTAATTGTTGATCAAACGGCATCAGATGGAGTTGGCCCAAGTCGATATTAAGCTCTTAGTCGTCTTTTACGACATCCTTGAGCAAAGTATGTACGGTAAAAAAAAATATGTAATTAAAAAAAATATTAAAATATCAGACATCAGAGCTAAACATATTTTATTCTCTGAAGTCCAAAGGCGCTTATCGTTATGGTAGGTGATGATCAATTTTTAAGCGTTTTATTACATAAGCAATTATGACAAGTACCTACATTTGTAATACTGATATATGTGCTCTGACTTCGATTGCCAGTAGTGCAGATTGATAGAGCTTCCAGTAGAATTTGTCAAATGGCTAAGAGAAAATTATTGTTTCAAATGATTCGACATAATTTAATATTGAAACATCATTAGGCCTTTTAATAATATAATTTTAAACCTTTTTACCTGTGAAGTAAAGTTCCGAGACAGTTTGTATGAAAGCGACCCAATAATCAAACGTATGGGGGACTCGGCTACGTCTTCTATGGCTAAACCGGCTCCTGTTACTAAACTATGTATAAACACAACTACATAAGGCTGCAATGGTGGGATTCTGGCGCAATTTAACAATTGCTGTTCTTCACTGACAGGTTTCAAAATTAACTATAAAATTATTGAAACACTTCTGTTAATCATATAAATTTTTTGGTAAAATTTTCCGCTTCTAGGTTTATCGCATGGAATTTTTAATATAATATGGCATGACGCATGATAATAATCTCTTTAAAATCTGTTTTATATCGTAGAGTAAATATTATCCGCGGTTCCTCACGCGTGGTATTTTCTTACATCTATCTGTAAATGACATAATTTAACCACGTTAAAAGGTAGCATATAGGGATATTGTAGCTTTATATTAATCAAAAAGTTTTTGAAATCTAATTAGTAGTTTCATATTACTCCTTACGTCGTAAACTTAACAAACTTTACCTCTTTTAAATTTTAGTTAAATATAATATACCTATATAGAGTAGTAGATTTCTCAGTGTTACGGTAACTTAAAATTTTAAAATATATGTTTTATCAATCCAACGAGCATATTTTTTTAAGTGAATCGCATACCAGTAATATACTTTAAAGTGTTTTACTTAACGGAATGCTAAATAAATACTCGGTCACATGATAGGACCGAATATTTTATCAAAATACTACGCTGTTGCCATTATATTTCCAGAAAATTATTTTGTCAAAATATTTAATCTAATAGACATTGTGCTCCTTACTACTTATAACAGTCCATAAAATCTATCCATGGAATTCTTGATTTTATAAATCGATAACGAAACGTTTACATGGATTTTTTTATAACTGAATGAAAACGATTGATAAATCTTGACATATTTTCTATGTCATGATGCTGTCTGCACAATGAAAATATTGTTGACAATTTGAGATAGTCTTCTGAAAACATTTAAAACACCGTTAGGTCGCATGTCTTTAATGAAACTATAGCGTCTTACATATAACATTTATCTGAAGCATACTCTACTAAATGTTTGATTGCTGGTTTTTGAGATGCATAACGAGATCTATCTGTGTGACTAGCATGATTTAATTACGATCAGACATATTTTTGGGTCCTTTTTAGGTATAAATTGATAAACGGTTGCTGAATGATGTTCTTCCGTCAATGGTTGGACATTAATTTTGCGTCAAATAGCACATCGTGCTAGGCGCATAATAATGTTATTTTCAGTCGAAATTAATATTCATACATGCTACAAAAATATAGTTTGTATTTTTTTTTAATAATTTAATGAATTTGAGAACGTCGTATACATTTCTTTGTTAATTTCGACTGTACTGTAACTTAGTTCAATTTTGGGTGATGGCTGTATGTATAGTTGCTTTAAATGCTTCTGGTTATTGTCACTACACTGCAATGTTTGGAGTCCTGCTTATATGCAGGTAAGTAATAGAAGAAAATTATCAGCTGCTTTCAATCAATTTCTGCGGTTTCACTTTGTTACTTAATGGCTTCAACAATAATAGCTATTACGATTATAGCACTGGTTTAGTTACCGAGAAGAAGTAATATGTAAATATATTTTTACATGCCGTCGCATAAGCTATTAATAATGAAACTGAAGCTAAGATATAGTTTATTAGTTATAACTTATTCTATATTATATAGAAACAAACATTTTGCATGCTATTCAATTATAACGTATTCATCCAAAGTATAGTCGATAAATTCACATCACATTTTATGTGCTTAAGAAACAAGATGTACATATTTCACAAAAACATATATTCACTCAAGGCTCCTCTTAAAAAATGAGTGACATGGCATAATATTATTACATTACACATAGCATGACATCATAGTTTTAGCATCGCCGATATATGAGTTCATTTCATTTCGGCAACTCGGTTTATGCCAGAATTGAACGCTTTGATCAGACCAAGTTGCAAGTTCCGTCTTTACATTGCCTGCATATGTTCCTTCATGAGCGTATATCAATCTAGTATTTTTATATAATACGGAATATCTATAAGCTATAAAAACTCTAAAATCGCGTCGAGGAAAAAAAATCGTATCTTTTCTTTAAAGACAACATCCTGCACTAAGGAAATAATCCTTGTATAGCGATAGGACTTTATAAACATATAATTGACGAACACAAATTACACCCAGACTCTGAACAATAATTAGTGGATCAAAATCACTTCGCCATTTGCGCAGTTAATACTCTACTTAATTAGTAAATATCTGTTGCTTATAAATCTACCAGCTATCATTTGGGCTGAGTGCAACTATAATGTGGACCATCATCCAGATGATAGTTGCATCAGGCAATTCTGGCAGCGACAGTTCCTGTAACAATTTTTTTCTGCCACTATCCTCCAAAACCTCTAGTGGGTGCATGTGAATAGTAGTAATAATTCCCTCAAAAATATTTCTTGGAAATTAATTCCCGGATGCCCGAGGACTAGTCCTCGATCAGAATAAACTGTACATAGTTGCGAAGCTCAAGTACTATAAGTAAATATTGACGGTGCGTATCTTTCTCTCAATCGTCGTTTAAATAAACGTCAAAAGCCTCTTAGTAAACGCTATTAATTTGTGAAAGATGCGCTTTCCCTCCAGAAACTCGTACCGGGATTCGCAGGCATTGTTCATATATTTGGTTTGGTTGGAAATAACTACTATAAGTTCGAATCTAGATTCATGAACCGCCGAACGGCGATGCTATCTCTCCTTGTGATTGATATTAAAGTTTCGATTCATAATTCGCCACAAACGCCAAATTAAATTAAATTACTCACTCGGGTTTATCAAAATGCTATAATGGATGTTAGTATATTAATTATATATTTTCAACTGAATTTGGGTTGTAGATAGGTATAACTCGATCTTTGCCAGGAATAAACAAAATATGTAGATGTAGCTAATATATAGGGTGGAAGTGAACCGCTCCCGAAAACAAAGACAGGGGACCCTACTACTCCTACTTGTAATGATAGGCTAGAAAAAAAATCGATACGGATGAAAAAAAATATTTTTTTTCACCATGTGAGGTCGTTGAACTCTTGAACATATGATCGTGAGTTTTGAATAGATTGCGTCTTTTCTCATCTGAGTAAAGTGAAGTATTTTTTATGGAATTATCGTTACATGGCACTGTCCTGATACGATGGAATGTGAAAAAAACTTAAAATTCGTTGCGAAAAAAAAATATTTTTCATCCGAATCGATTTTTTTCTAGCCTATCATTACAAGTAGGACTAGTAGGGGCACCTGTCTTTGTTTTCGGGAGCGGTCTACTTCCACTCTGTATATACACATACCTATACAAACACTATACACACATTTTGTACACCTGTTATCGACTATACTTAAAAGTATATTAGAGCAACAATTTTATGTTCTTTTTGTTTTCCCTTTGTTATTACAGAAAAAAATCTTCATCATAATATGCCTGTCTGTTACGCTGGTTATATTAATAATAGTGCTCGCAAGCGTGCTGTCATAACTTCGGGAAGAAATTGCCGATGCGTGACGTCACCACGGCTTACCACGGCCCTCTTGGACAATGTGTATGAATTCAGTTGGTTTGTGAACACAAGCATTGATATTCGCCGTATACCATTGATTTTTGAATGTAGGCTGTAGCTACATTTATTTAACACTTATATATACATGTGTGAATGTATTTGCTTGCGATTATTTAAATACCTACAGCAAACATTATTGTTGAATGTCACATATGCATGTTTGTACTAAGTGTATTTATGTTACAAGTTTAGTTATTCGAAAAGGCTGTGTTATGGTTATTACTACTTAGGCTTGTTCGTTGTACTATCGTATACCAAGTGTACTTTTTTATTCTTACTCAAAACTGTCATATCGGCAAGAAGTACCAAAATGTGTCCACAATTTACCAAGTATATAGTGGTGCAAGAATTTTATGTTATTATTCATAAAATATTATTTATATAAAGGCAATTAATAAAACAAATATAAAAAAATTGTATAGTCCTACCGCTTGGCTTTATTTTCTTATAATGTATATTTTTTAATATAAGAAATCCCTAGATGGACCTTTGAAAATGTTACCAACTGCTTAATAAATATTACTACTATTTACATACTACTATTTTAAATAAAAATGCATACTATCAATTACATATTATTATAATCCAATTTCTTAAGCTTCACGCGTCTTTTGATTATTATAAAAACCTCTTTTATCAGTATTCAGTAATTTAAAAAAGAAATGGGATTGTATCAAACACGCCAGTGCAGTTAGCTACGGAATTAAAAAAAATTAATATCGCTTATCAACACAGCCTTTACGTTAAATAATTCTTGTTTTAAAATAAGTGTAATGAAACAGGAAAATAATGTAAAATTAGCCGTCTAATTAGACGGATATTGAAGACAATATTTGTGTAAAGTGCAATAACATAGATTGTGCTTTAGATTAAGTAAGTTATTTAATGTTAGCTTTACTGGTGTTGCCAGGCTGTTTTATATCAAACAGACATATTAAACAATAATTATTATATGTAAATATTTTACTCAAATTTATTAGTGAAGTCATCACAATTTTTTGAACAGGGCACACTTCTTGAAGTTTATATTATCTCAGCAACTTTTGTCTGTCAATATTGTTAACACATATTTATACTTTAAAATAATATATTTAATTGCTTCATGCGGTTTGTTAACTACTTATTAAAAGTTTATTTAGCTCAGTTAGTGAATATTATTATATTAATACGTTGATGCGTTGTAATTATTACATAATTACAATAATTATTGCAAAATTGCTTGCAGTTTAAATAATTTTAATCTGTAATTCAAAAGTCATTTTATAATTCTTGCTATGTGTTATTATTAAGGCGCTTTGTTCGTCTTGATAATATAACAAAAATTTTTCAATGAAATATAATATTTCTATATTATATTTACAGTATAATAAACACCATATTTGATTATTAATGGCATATTATAATATGAATATAGAAATATTGAATGATCAGTATTCTAGCCTAATTTAAGCACTTTTAATTTTTGTAAGTTAATATTTCAATGGGGCTATCGTTGCTAGCTAACTTATTCTTTATTATAAAGTGTCTATTTCAATGAAAGATGAATTTAAGGACAGTTAATAATCAATCTTAACAAATATTGCACATTGCTACTAGGATTACATTTCTGTCTTACAAAATTCTAGTAAGGGAAGTTATCAATAAAACCTTACATACAACGCATAATGCTTGATGTTTTTGTTGTTGAGATACACTTAATAAGAACAGGTTATAAAAAAATTAAAACCCATAATTTACCATCTATACCACGTACTTTAGTAAATACCTGACGACATCTTGAAGCATCGTCTTACGTGTTTGTGATATTGCGAATGTGTACGCATTTATTACAAGCAATACTACGTAGTTTAAATTAAACTCGTGGCAGAATCATAAAACCCAATCGTCAATCATATATTTGTTGTTCTGTATATGCTATAAAAATCACTTGAACTTTTTAATTTCATATTGAGTAGCAATTGGTGAATGAGCCTTTCATTAGCCGAAGTTATTGCTTGGGCGGTACAACCTTCAATTAAAATGTACATCAATATTTCCTATTTTTTTTCAGATTGATTTATTAATTAGTCCCACAATAGATCTGTTTCTTCTTCGTTTAAAGTTGCAACAATTCTCTATGATTATTTGAAATATTTATTTGTTGATTTGAATTTTGATTATTTTTGTGCAATTTTTCTCTTTTGTTTGTTCGCAAACACAATGAGTGATTCAATTGAATTATTATTATTATTTTTTTGTATACTATTGCATTTATAACTAGCATTTTTTTTTGGTTTCACAAGTTCAAAGGAATGAAATATTTTAATTTACTTTCAGATATGTTATTGTAATAAGTATAGATTGTGTATGAATAGCACAAATTTTACGCAGATTACTGTGATTAATTATTCACCTTTTTATATTGTAATCTGCCATCCGTTTCCTAAAACATTAGAAGAGTTTATAATTAAGTGCTGACTCTTCTTAATGTTTTAGTGAATGAACGGCAGTGAAGTGTTGTTGAACAACTTCGTCGATTATATAATCATATAAACTTAGCTTGTGCACTTATTTATTTTATATTAAGACTGTGAAATATCATTTAATGCCATTTTCTTTGTTATTAAATATTAATAATTTACTTAATATGTGGAGACCTTAATAGTAATAACGATTTATTTGTTAAAATAATGTAAGTAGTTCCACGCCCACAATCGGAGGCGTATTTACAAAGTTGTTTATTATAATTTTTTTTTAAAACTGCTCGTGTTGTAAATATGTTTATAATTTCAAAAATTACATTTTATTTATTTCGATTATTTTTTTTTATTTTGTTTTTAACCTGTTGTAAGTATATACTCAAGGCAAATAACGCACCCATATAGTATAACGAAAATATAATAATAATTATAATAATGTGTAACCTGAGATTGAAGTGACTAGTCTGAGTTTTACACTCGGAGCAAGTCTAAAGCGTACTGTTGCATGCTCACCGTCATTCGACATTGGCCGCTACAGAAGAAGATCATGATCATAGTGTGCCTGCTCATACTTGGCATCGTCATCGTGAGCTACGTGTCCAGCTTTTTCTTACCGAAAGAGTGAACGACCCCACACTCATAACACCGATCGCAAAATGCTCAAAGGTAATTTGTAAGTGAACGGCGAGCGGACGGAACTCGGAGCGATCTAGAATTGGATTGTCATTACAGTTATCAGACAACAGGAACTTTGTTTTTGACCGAATTTTTGGTACTCAGACAAGGATATTGGGAAGCTTATAAAACGTCAGGCATATTCGAAACTGAATATTAAAAGATTGTATTTGTTGTATATATTAATCAATGTAACAAAAAAGTATTTGATAATAATATTCGGTCAAAGACAGAAATTTTATTGAAAATTGAGGAATATTCTCAGGAATTGTCTCAATTGGTCTGATAATACAATATCGACAACCATAGACTACTAGACTAGAACCATAGACCACTGGACAACCATTACTTATTATAGATTAATACAAATGGTGTATTTTCTATATCGCGTCCGCAGTGTTCGCACGCTCGCTAAAGATAGATATGTAACTAATATTTGTTGTGTTTGTCCACTGCAGAAGAAGATAATGATTATGCTGTGCCTGCTCGTGCTCGGACTCATTGCGACTGGCTACATCTATAGCACATTCTTCTAAACGAATGAAGGGGCAGGTTTGATGCGATGCACATTAAAATTTTATAGATCGCATCCCTAGACTTTCAATATCAAAACGTAGATTTTGTTATTCGATTGAATCTATGGCTAATATTAACGTAAGCCATGCTTTGCATGATTCAATCGATTCGCATTCGGAGCAAAAATATAAATAAAAAAATATTGGGGTTTGAAATTTGCATGAGCCAACTGTATTATAATGCTCCCACCATTTGAATACTCCACATTATAATGCTCATACCATATTGCAATAGATGTACCTATATCATATATAAATTGCTTACATACTATGAGTTAATTATTGGCTGTGAGCTAGTTATGAATGAATCCGTTAGTTATCCCGTCTGACATTAGTCGAATTAATGAAGTACCAATATTTTAAAATTTAATATATAGGGTATAATATATTATTTTAAATGTAGAAAGCTTTGTATCCTAAAGCTGCCTGTTTGCTTTCTTTTATTTAAATTTTCATATCAAAATTTTATTCTAAGTATTATATTAATATCCTTGCACCTTATAAAATTAGGGGCACCTATATTTTGTTGTATTTGATCCCCTAAAAAGAAAAAAAAAATGGTAAGTCAAATGTATGAACCGTCACAATTTCTGATCTATGCCTCTATTTGTAGTTCCCACATAAATTTCGGAATATATAAAAACATTGAGTGAATCACAAAAGGGTAGTTGTCTGCGTCAGCAAAAGTATAGGCTGAATACACATGATTGGTGTAAATCCATTGCCGGTGCATAGGTATGCATAAAGAAAAAGGTTTCCAGCAATATTTCAGTAATTACAGAGAAGTAGGATCGTAGATTTTGTGAAAATGTCACTTCAGAAAACTTAAAGAAAATATCTAATACACAAGGCTAGTGTCCAAGTGGGATCAAGTATTTCCTCTTGCGGCCACTATTGAGGAATTGATTGCGCATTCCTAAATTGTAGGAAAGATATATCATAAGGCTAAGTTCAAATGACCGCGCGGCGACGCGCGGTTGGCTCGGCGCGCGGTTTAAGATTATAGCAAATCAATGTTGTTGTGTACATGACCGCGCACACCGCCATGCACCGCGCGCAAGATCTTGAACCGCGCGGCGACGCGCGGTTTGAGCTCTACAATCCTGTATGGACCTGTTCAGTTGACCCGCGCGGTTTTAGGGGGACGGACACATGGAATCACGAAAATGGAGGACGATTTCTTTTGGTGATATGCAATATCTTACAGCACCATCTGCAGGTTGCATATCCTTTTCAACGCAATCATACAAAAAATCAAAGGAATCAATCGTCATCCTAAAGTAGTTGAAAAATCGATCTTCGTGTAGTCTGTGTGGTATAAAGTCACAAAAAGACTTAAAGAAAGTCTTTGACTGAAAATAGGGTACACCCAGTATTATCTTTGCTTTCCACCACTACGTCGCAATTTGCGGTATAAAACCCACAACCAAATAGCCTCCTCCACGTCCATTATCGCTGAATGTTCACGCTAGATTGCCGCACGCAAGCCGCCTCCATCTGAACAGCTAAATCGCGCGGCAACGCGCGTCGCCGCGCGGTCATCTGAACTTAGCCTAATATAAATAGAAATGAACTGTAGCCGGTATCAGGTGACAGTACTAAATATAAGGATTTTGGAATTCAGGCACTAGGGGGCCTGTATAATTGAGAAAAGGATTGAAAATATTAAATATTATTTCACACTTTAGTTGATTGTTTAATATAGATATTCTTAGATAGTTTTTGTACTACTTTAAATATACATATAATATATATGGCTGATTCTCAAAAAACGTCGAAAATGGCTTTATCGAGTTGATCAGTTTTTTTTTAACTCGTGATCGATTTTTTTTTGCTCAAGTTGTAGTATATGTCTTGTTTGAGGAAAATATTATAGTGGTCCCCAACTGTTTTGAGTTTGAATTGAATATAAAATATATATATAGAATATAAAAATATGCTATGATTATTAAATAAAAAAATGCTTACCTTTTAATAACATTACATGAGATAATGACATTAAAAATGTAATATTCAACAAACTTTTTGTCAAAGTATTCTATATTTATTAGAAAATAATTCATTCCCTCATTAAAATTTTTTATGAGGGAATGACGATGAGGGAATGACAAAACGAAACAAAATTGCTACAAACTTAGGAACATAACCTTACTTTCTTACGAATTGTAAACATTACTTTATTACTACCTGGGGGGGCACACTTAAAACATTACTTATTTTTACTGACCGTCGCGCCGCCTACAGATTGGTTGTACAAACTTAACTGCTGCCATTTTGTCCTGCCTGTCAAACGTTTGACAACTGAGAATTGTTATTTTTTGTTCCTAGCGTAGGTACTTATTGTCATCGATCTATTTTCGGTTATTGATATTTTTCTGAAAATTATCTCAAGTTTCAATGTTAGGCTGATATTATTATTGTTTAATTATCAGCTGATATGTTTTTTTTTATATTTCAGGGTAGCTTTCATAGTAAAAGAAAATTCTATGTAATTACACATACACATGTAGATATGTATATATATTACTTCAACTTTAGTTCACCGCCTAAGCTCTGGGTGGCAGCACTTTCCATACATGCATATTTTATCATCGAGTTGCCACTCTTTTTCAATTTAATAACTTTACTCTTTGATTACTACCGAAAACATATAAAAATATGTTATGATTATTAAAAAAAAATGCTTATCTTTTGATAACATTACATGAGGAAATGACATTAAAAATGTAATAATCAAAAAATTTTTTGTCAAATTGATTTTAAGAAAACATCCTTTCTTCAATTGTCCACTCTAGTGTATGTTCTCAAGGGCAGTGTTGCCAACTACAAAAAAAAAATAAGGTGGGACTTGGTAGGCTTTGGAGTATTGCTCCAATCACACTGTTACAAAACGGTGAGGGAATGATACTTTTTTTATGGACAAATTTTGAATTATATTTAAAAATATTTCCATTCGCATTTATGAAACTATGAACTCATATAGGTATAGTCAATACTATCCTATATAAATAAAAAATATGATAATAAACAATTTGTTAGGAATTTTATGTTTTAAGTTAATGATTATCTTCAAATTTAGCGCTTGGGACATAGTGAGGGAATGATTTTCAGGGTACCCAGATAGCAATATGAAGTCCTGACGAATTTCAACCGAGTTCTTGAATCTGATTATGACTTCCGATTACTAACGCGAAGGACTCTTCAAGAATTCTTGAAGAATTCCATGCGCCACTTAATGAATAATTTCTGAACTCTTAAAAAAGTACACATGAGGAACCCTTTTTCCTGATTCAGATATGTTAATTCTTCAGGAGTTCCAATTTCTGATTCAGATTAGTTAATTCTTCAAGAGTTCCGATTTCTGATTCAGATTTGTTCATTCTTCAAGAGTTCCGATTTCTGATTCAGAAAAATGACTTCCTGATGAATTAAATTTTAAGAATGTATTATAAAAAATAGATTATAGTGAAATTAAATTTTTATTTAGAATTTATTTATTATGAAGCTAAAAGTTACATATTATCTGTTAAGTAATGAAATATTATAAACTATTCAATAGTTTTTTAAAAAAATAATAAATTTCTAACATCATGCTTCTAATTGTCAGCTTCGTGCTTTTTATTTTTGTATTTGACACGGTCACTACCGTGTTGGAGCCAAGTCATAATTGATTGATTGATTTCATTAACTGTCACTCGCATGCCACTAATTGAAGCAATAGTATCTAGAATCATAAAAATTAATAAACAATTATATGTATAGTTATATATATAATTATGTATACAATTATATACACAATTATATATATATATATATATATATATATATATATATATATATATATATAATTATATATATAATCAGATTACCTGTTAGTATCTCAATGAATTTCATTTTTTTGACAGCAATTGTATTCTTCTGGCCACTCCACGACAATTTGCAGCTCAATTCATCAGTTATGATATAACTTAAAATGTCGCGAATCATTTTTTTACCACCCGAACCTCCTCTGAATGTTATGAGTTTAATCTGGAAAAGTACAGCAATACACAACGTAAATGATTAAAAAGTAAATTAATTTCCATGGTAAAAACGACGCAATAATGATTGCATTATAATTAAAAGTGAGGTTAGAGTGCCACAACCACTCATTTTCATAAAACGCAATGCGCATGCGTAAGTCTAGATCAGATTAAAAATGTCTTTAGAAGTTCTTTTTTTTGAATACTGTAAGAATTGAGAAAAAAGAACACCTGCAAGTGTCAAAAATCTGAAGTCTTTATTTGAGGTTCTTAAAGAATTCTTTTTTAGGACCTCTTGAAAATGAATTCTGTGAGAAGCCATAATAAGACTCCGGTAAGAAATCCTTTAAATGAATCCGTACTGGATTCTTTCTGATTTGCGTGCTGTCTGGGTACTTTCTTGGACATGTCTTTGTTGTTTATTATATAAAAAATAAATTTGTTTCATACATTCGTAGATATAGTACGTCGTTTTATTAAAAAAAAAACAACTTTTCATAATTCACGATTCTGGTTTATAAAAATGATCAAGGACATCAATTTCGATTTTTTTTGAGAATCAGCCATATGCTTCGTAGGTCGGCTATAGATTATTTCTGGTCTTCGGCAGTACAAATAATTGTAAAAACAATACATTTTGTATTATCATCGTCTCGTTCTTTTTATTAGTTGAGGTCGGTGCAATATGAACTCTTCTTCAATCGTTATAGCAGAAGACTTGGCAATAGTTTCATGACTGGCCTGACATCGACCCTCCTTGGAAATGTAATTCTTGACCAAATGCAAAAAAAAGCAGCAGATGGAGTTATCCCAGGTCTATGTAAAGCTATTAGTCTTAGTTTAGGACACCTATAAGCACTGTAAGGGTTGATGGTAGTCGTAGCATTGAAAACGAATTAAAGTAAAACCAAAAATTACTTACCGGTCTGTGAAAAAATTATGACTGTGTTTAATATTTTGATAATTAATGATACAAAAACGAATGCAAAGTGGTTGCTTCATTTATCACAAATGCTGAAAATAGGTATATTGAGAGAAAATGAATTTTAACGTGTCTATAAAGATCAACAGTAATTAAAATCATTAAGTGCATCAGCAATTATTACAATAAACCAAAAATGATACTACTATCCACAAAATTTCCGTGTGGTGACGGAGTAAGAATTCACCACCCCCTATCTTACCCGTGGGCATCGTAAAAGACTATTAAGGGATATAATATGCATATGGCATCTGTGCAAGTGAAGGAAAACTCGAAATAAAACCCTATACCCACACGTCTGACCATCGTGGTATAGTATGTCAATTTCCCTCCCATTGTGACGGAGATGCGAGCCCAACAGTGGGACGTGTGGGATGACTTATACATGCAATGAATAAAGATGTATTGATTCCGGCTTGTTAAAATAGACAAAAGTTAATTAGGAAAGACTAGGGTCGTTTCCGAATGACATTATAGGCGGGCGCGTTGGGGTATCCAATGAGTCTTAATGCGTCTATAATACGCCGAGTGTAAATTTTATGTATGAATAATTATAGAATCCTGGCATGTAGAAATCCATAACCTTCTCGTCTCTTTGGAGCACAGAAGTAATTGTATTTTTGTATTCTATTTGAAGTTACATATACCTATGTATATTTTTAATAATATTTAATTATACATTTTATTTTTTTATATATCTAGTACCAATAAATAGTTATTAAATAAAAGCGAGTAATGGGTTTTTAATTATATATTAAATATTTAATTCGTTTGTCCGACCTCTGTGATACACTGTACTAAGAGACAAGAGTGAATTTCAAGGGACTGATACGCGAATGTATTAATTTTCAATTTCATACTCATATAATTGGCATGCAATCAGGTCAATAAATTGTAGAATTTATAGCTTTTATATAATAATTCTTTTTGCAAGATGCAAACTATTATTTAGCTGTTTGTTATTTCGGTTTATAAAATAGTTACGATATTTAATATGTTCCAGGACCGTCATGCAAAGAATAATCATCGCCCCTTGGTGCCTGCGTCATGCTTCGCAGCAAACATTCCACTACAGTGCGCATCATCACCAACACGTTTATAATACATCAGCCGCTGTTAGTTCGTCTGTAAGATTGAAACAATATTCACATATTCATGTTTGGCAGTATACTACAGCGAATGTAACGAATGTACTGCAGTTTCAAAGTATCTGCTCAAATTTGCGTCGATTAATAGATATGTATTTACAAAAACAAAATTTAGAACTAATTATATTGATTTGTAGTTTTCAATATTGCCGGTTTTCTATAAATTTTAGAAGGTTTTTTTTTTCTTCAAGCATAGCAAAAGCAATAGTTATTAATTAATTAAGTTTGGACCTTACCGTTGGAACGCTGATAATGGTGTGGCTTCTCAATTATTATTATTACAAAAATATGAGCAGGTATTTTGAGTTTAGCATCGTAATAAAAACTATAACGTTCATAATATAACTAAGTCATGATATCACACCTTAACCGTTGGCTCATTGGCATTCACAACGATCAATGAAAACATGAGAAATTCATATTAATTCATCATTATCAATTAAAAGAATTTGTTCTTTTAAATACATAATTATCTTAAACAGGCTGTTATCTCCGGACACTATTATTACCGTATAATTTATAAAATATTTAACAGTGATAATTGAATAATTAACTAAAATTTAATCAATATCACAGTAGCTAGAAATTGAAATTTAATATGTTTTATCAGCTTAAATAATAGCTTGTAATTTACACAAAACATTCTTGAAGTAATTTTGTGTTGAAAGTTAATCTGGAATAATGAAATTTCAACTATTACTTTCGCAAATTTTCAATATTATTAATGATATTATTTGCACCTAAATGTTACAAATTTTATGTAAACGAGTTAATGACATAATTTCCATATTATTATAATCGTGAATAGTTTATAACCTCGTTCATAGATTAGAGGTCGTTAATGGTGGAGTGAAACATCGTGCACTCATTTGAGTAAGCTAGATGAGTGCGATATCGTTAGGTTCTACCTCACCATTTAGAAGAACAAGTGTTATGTTCGCGCATGTGATCAACCAATCACTGGCGCATGCGTGATCAGTGGTGTTAGCACGATATATATATCGTGTAGCGTACGAATAAGAGGATGCTCTTGTGATTATAATGCCGTTAGGATTGCCGCTCTGTTAATGGGTAGGGTAGATTGGCCAAATGTAGAAATTTACCTTTGCACTGTGGTGCGATATCATACGCTCTATTTTTGCATAGACAGACTTTTACCTTTCTTTGAATTAATCTTGTGGCAGCCCTAGCGTTGTGACGTCACAGTGCAGTACCTCGTACGCGCAGCATATCGCGCCGGCGTGCCGTCGCCGTAGCAATAATAAAGTTCGATTACAATTGTAAAATTGTTTAAAACTTTCGAATGTGTGATAGTAGATGCAGTTGTTGTTTAGTTAACTTTATAATAAATAATGAATTGTTATTGTGAGTGTAACTTTTAATAAACAGTAAGAGTACTTTGAACTTTTCGAAATAATAATACATAGTATTAAACAAACCATTGGAAATTTTGGCGCTTTTCGATCAAATTTATAGTTGAGGGAAATAACATTATTTATTTATTACCTTTTAAGATGCTCTTTGTTGTACAGTTATTGTATAATGTAGCCGTTTTAGCTAGGTTAACTTTTTAAATAAATGAAAGTACAGAGTCTTCAGCAATATAAATCTAGTTTATCAAGCAGTGTTTTCCGTTTAATAAATTAATTAGAGAAAATCACTCGAAAATTTAAGCACCAACATGTATTAGCGATTTCAATGTAAGAAAATAAATTAATAGGCATAATTATTCATATATAAATATAAAATTAAATCGTTTCATTAAACGATTTGTGAGGGAGAAGTATGTACTTATCGTATAATATTATGGCGTATTGTCGCGGTGTGTCGAGTTGAGCGCGAGCGGATAACGGCACTAAGTACCCATCGCCCAGTCCCTAGCTCGCGTGAGCTCGCACTACCAATCTACAGTTCAATATATAACATAAAGCAATGTTAATTTTAACATTTATAGCATAATTAGATTTTTATCCTTAAGAGTAGGATTTCATCTAGCTGCCTTCGTAACAGTAGAGAAACTAGGTGATACCTTTTCTCTGAGTATATAACAACATGGAGGTCGGGCACGTTTCTCCACTAGCCAGTCAATTGTGTCGCTTGTCTTCCCGCGGGGACCTGCCGCGCCGTACTCCGTGCCCGACAACGCGCTGCTAGTCACATGTAATATCATCGCATCGCATCTCTAGTATTAAGTATTATATAAATTGGTCTCGAAGCGAGGCTGCGTACCTGACACCAATCTAACATAAACGGTAGTGATGGGCGGGTGCCGCACGCCTGCACCCCACCGGGAACATTTGCACAAGTGGCACACACTCGTAGGGTTACGCCGCGTGCATCGCTGTGAAAACCCTTCGTGTCATATTCTGATATGTAAAAATAAGTCGTTAGAGTAGGTATAACCGAACTTCTAGTCAGCTTTTAATAATCTCTATTATTCTAATATCAATCGTAATATTGCAATTGTATCCTCTGTTACTTAGTGTACATATAAGTGATGTTCTCGTGTTCAAATATCGGTCGTGCACCTAGTTCGGCCCAGCGCAGACGCTTCCGGAACGTATAAGTACGTCAACGTACTAATTAATTGCGTATCCGGCACGTAAGTTCTAACAAATCTCAATATTATCTTAAAACATAGATATTTTCATAATCAATAGTATGCATATGATTGATTGCATTGCTAATTTTATATATGTACGTACACAATTAGTATAGTTTATATACTTATGTGTCAATTCTCATTCAATCAATTTTTGGAACAACGAACACTAATTGTAATTAACCTGGTAATTATTGAATGACTCCGATCTTCTGCTCCGTTTCACTATGCCTGCGTCGGCTGCTGGCTTTAGTGCTCCTATACTCTTGCATTGATATAGGTATAAAAAAGACTAGAAAAAAATAGTTACCAATATAATAAATTGTGCCTGCACATCTAATAATAACACAACAGATAAAGATCCTGCTGCTTGACGTTCAAATCGTCTCATTTTTTCATAAGCTGCTCTATTGCATTAGCATTGCGGTCGTAGTTTACGATAAGAACTATACGGTCACATCAATTGCAGTGAAATTCAAAATAGCTATTTAGCAAATTCAGTATTATAAATACTGTTTTCTTTTTCTCTTTTTGGTACTGAACAGTTCTCTTTTTGCAATTTCCCTTTTAACCGGTTACCCTGCTGACTGCACCGATTAGTTAATCTATCTAAAATATTGTACGTATCAATTAAATTGATTCTCAGTAGAGTCGCTAGACTTCAATTTGTAGGTAAAAAATGTTCGTAATTATCAAATTTACACAATTGTGCTTTATTCTTTCTGGATCTTTGATGTTGCTTGGCATTGAATGATGTATAACATTCTAAAATATATTAGAGTTTGTAATTTTATTTATGATGTTGTTTTTCATATTTAGTTTAGAAAAAATGTTAATATAGTTTAGTACCATTTTACGAATGTTTCTTGTATCTTTAAAGGTGTTTCAGAATTTATATTTAAAAAAAATAATGTATTCTCTATTAAGACAAATTACTAATAATCTTGTAAAGGAATGCTGAATACCTTATCTATCATTGTTACAGTTATATAAATTTGTATATGTACCTAACGAATTACTGTGAGAATCTGGACACGCAAAATTCGATTTAGATTGGTTTTGTAGTCATATTCTGTATGTAGGTTATCAATCTGAAATTCTCTCATAATTATAAAATAAACGGTGTTTTCTGCTGTAAACTGTCGTTTTTTTACCTAGAGCAAATGTGGGACAGATATTGATGATATAGGTCCAATTGGTGCCAAGTTTTGTTTCCATAGAGATGTCAGCCATCGATGGTATATCATAACGAGAAAAACAGAAGAAGCAAAATATAAGTACTATCATCTCAGCTCATATATGGCCTTCTGTTGGGCTCGAGCCTCCTTCATAATAGGAGGTAAATTGACCTACGAGGGTCGTTCAATAAGTCTTTAGAAAAAGATAGAAAAACACTGTTTTTTTAAGGATTTTTTTTTTCAACAATCTCCTTTTAGCTCTACACACTTTCCCAATCGTATTTCCAAAATTTTTATCCCATCCAAAAATAGGATTTCGGCAGTTCTGCAAAATATTCATTCGTTTGAGCAATGACGTCCTCGTTAGAAGCGAACCGTCGTCCGCCAAGCCATTTCTTCAGATTGGGGAAAAGAAAATAGTCGCTAGGGGCCAAATCTGGTGAATAAGCGGGATGCTGCAACAATTCCACAATTTTGGCCATGGAAACAGCGCAGGTGTGCACACGCGCATTGTCCTGATGCAAGAGGATTTTTTTCTTCTTCAGGTGGGAGCGTTTCTCTTTGATTGCATCGCTCAACCGTTGCAATAACGACGCGTAATACGCTCCTGTTATTGTTTTTCATTTTTCCAAGTAGTCGATGAAAATGATGCCCTGCGAATCCCAAAAGACTGTGGCCATCAACTTGCCGGCTGATGGCACAGTTTTTGCCTTCTTCGGAGCCCGTTCACCCTTGAAAATCCACTGCGATGACTGTCTTTCGTTTCTGGAGTGTAGTAGTGTATCCAGGTTTCATTCACAGTGACATATCGACGAAGGAATTCGGCCGGATTGCGATGATAGAGCGCCAACATAACCTCAGAGTCCACTACACGATTGCGCTTTTTCTTCACCTCTGAGAGCAAACGCGGCACCCATCTCGCCGAATTTTTTTTCACAGACAATTTTTCATACAAAATTGAAACGACTGTATCTTGTGATATGCCTGTGGCCTCAACTAATTCGCGCACTTTGATTCGTCGATCGCTCAAAATCAGATCGTGGATTTTGTCGATGATTTCAGGAGTAGACACCTCAACTGGGCGTCCTGAATGATGTTCAACTTTTGTGGATGAACGGCCACGTTTAAATTCATTCATCCAATTGTAAACCGTCGTAAACACAGGTGCAGATGTGCCATGAACTGCATCCAACTCTGTTTTGATTTCTTTCGGGCTTAAGCCTTTCAAATTAGTGTTGCATATCGATAGTCTACTATCGATAGACAATCAATTGTATATCGATAGTTTACGTATAAGCAATAGTATCAATAGTATATCGATTTTATTGTAATACGTTAATACTATCGATAGTATCGATAGCTCTCCACGAGCAATACTATTAATAACAACAATACTTTCGATAGTTATTCATTCGATAGTATCAATACTATCGCTAATACCATTAGTTTGAACTTAATACTATCGATAGTATCGACTATTTTGGACTATCGATAGCAAGCAACTATTCGATAGTATTGTTGTCTAAAGTTATGTTATGTAGTAAGCCAAGTACTGACATTATTATTAAAGAAATTTATTTAAATTTGGGTCTTCATAGAGTAGAACAAATTTTAGTCAGGTGAATAACTTTAAATTTGTGATACTAACAAAGTGAAACAATTATAATAGCAATACTTGCTGCTGTCAATATTTCTTGAGTTTAGGTGAGAATGTGGAAGTATTATGTCACATTCTTGGATTATTTCATTTTTCTAGTGTGTTTATCACTATCACGCAGTGTTATATTACATTCATTAGTATACCTATACAAAAACAGGGAAAAATTCTTTTCGCATATAGTCTGTATAAACTTTTAATACAATTTCTTTGGCTGTACTAGTTATATCTGGCTGGTATTGATAACATAATAAATGTTTGATTTAAATAAAGAAACAATTTAGTAAAATGTTATTTTCGTCGTCTTTCATTTTATTTTCTTTCTGTTAAAATAACTCAATCCTATGAAGAAATTCGACATATTTTAAAACTTTATTACAAAAAAGATACATGCAACGCAAGCTGTGAAAAAATTGTGACGTTTATGGACCTAATGCGGTGTCAGAGAGAGTAACACAAGTTGGTTTAAATGTTTTCAATACGGGAATTTTGATGTCAACGTTGCATCTCGCTCATTTCATTTTCAATAGCATTTTCAATTGTATATTATATACAATTGAAAATTGATTCTGGATTCAGTTAGATATATATTTCTATATCCCTATAAAGTGAAGTTACATATATGTAAGCATATTTTTAATAGAGCCTTCTAGATGGATTACATTGCAATCAAGCGTACAGAGAACTTATGTTTTTCGGACCCTATTAAATTTATTTCACTCGATTAATATTACTAAAAATACAACAAATCTAATGACTAATTGCGACCATAATTCTGTGTAGAATTGTAACTCAGAATTCTAGATTAGGTTTTTCTTAATTTTGTTTAACCGAAACTTTCAAAACTAATAATTACAATAAAATTTTACAGTAATAGACATTCTGAGTTTCATTAGTATACTGGAACAAACCATTTTTTTTTATTTTATTGCTTATGGTGGCGAACGAGCAAGCAGCACACCTGATGGTAAGTGTCATGCCGCCCATGGAGCTTGGTAATACCAAGGGTATAGCTTAGGCCGCTGCCTACTAATAAAATCCCCAAACCCACCCCGTTGGGCTGCCGGCTTTCTCGCTCACGAAGTGCAATAGCACATTGCCATTACTCAGACGTCGATCTTCTGCGAGAGTGTGGTACTACCCCGGACGCACTGGCCCGCGGCTGTAGACAAAACTGTCAACAGTGTGGTACAAGTACAAGGTACCACTTACATTCATTCACAATCACATTCTGACCCAATTGTCCAGAAGTCTCGGAGCATTATAATTTCACTCAACTTTCAATGGCTATTGATCTTAACCATTATTAGCTAACTTGGGCTTCAAAGTAAGAACGCAAATGCACGTTACTCCTAGAAAAATCACCACAAAATTCACTGAATTTATATTTTTAACCGACTTCCAAAAAGGAGGAGGTTCTCAATTCGAACGCTATTTTTTTTTTTTTTTGTATGTGTGTTACGCGATAGCAACGCCAATTATCGATGGATTTTTATAATTCTTTCTTTGTTAGAAAGAGGATACTCTAAGAGTGGTCCCATATGCAGGGTATCAGGATCTGATGCTGGGATCCTGGGAAAATCGAGAGTAATTCCTTAAAATGTAGGGCAAAAATGCTGTTTCTGACGCCTCTATACATAATTTATAATTGTGTATGGAGATTATCTTTATGAGCTTTAGCTGATGGTAAAACAACAATGTTACTAAGGGGTAAGATAAGGGTCACGGGATGAACATTTATATGAAAGTTTATAATTTTAAAAGTTAGAAGTACGAAATTTGGCATACCTGCTCTTTTTAGAAATAAAAGAATATGTGTGTTCAAAATTTCACTACTAAGGGGTAGTATCAGTAGTATAAAATAGGTAAAAACAAGTGAAAAAATTAAAATATTTTTTTCAAATAATTTTTTTCATATATTATATATTTTTTTCAATTTCAATAAACTTTCGTGTATTAAGCCAATACGTAGAGATCGTTGCTTCTCGACTTGGTTTGTTAACGTTCGCGAATCAAACTGAGTCGCTGAGAATGACTTTCTGGAGTTTCATTACGCCTAGATAAGTTTGTGTATGCCCTCATCTGAGAAAGCCTATTGACCCGTTGCTCGTCACTCTCGTAATATTTATCCCATTTCCTAATCCCATTTTTCTTTAAACGAGTGTCTCTCTCGTCACTCGTTTCTTCCAAACGCCTCTGTCTCATTTGAGCAGCTAGTTTATTAGGTCTACATATTAAAATAAAATCTGAATTCACTTATTTTCCACTAAAAACCGGCAAATAAAAAATATTTAAAAAAAAAAAACAAAAACCGACTTCAAAACTATACCTACGATAAACGATATACAATGAACTTACACTAAAAAGTAGAAAATAATTCTTTTAATTAGTTTAATCCCAAAAGAATAACAGAACAATTTACGAAATTATAGTATACCTACCTATTTACAGGTAGATATGTAAAAACTTATACTATGTCAAGAAAAATGGATAATAATATTATATTTTGTATTTCAAAGCAAGGAGCATTGAAATATAATAAACGAAATTATTAATATTTATTTACAAGTACTATTTTTTTGGAGTCGAAGGCGAAAGCCCGAAATAGTCGATACTATCGATAGTATCGATAGTTTTAGGTTAATGGTATTAACAATACTATCGATAGTATTGATACTATCGAATGAATCACTATCGATAGTATCGATAGTATCACTGTTATTAATAGCATTGCTCGTGGAGAGCTATCGATACTATCGATAGTCTCGATAGGCTATAGTATTGATATGTGACGATACTATCGATAGTACTATCGACATTATGAATACTTTTTGAGGTTAACTATCGATAGTCAAACTATCGATTTTTATGCAACACTGTTTCAAATGGAGATGTTTGATGACAGCCCTGAACTCGCTTTTGTCCATTGTTATAAACAAATAAATCATAGAGTAATATAATACATTGGAAAAAATAAATGTTCTTCTTCTTGTTCTTATATACCTATTGGCAATCAGCTACATATACGAGCTATTGGTGCCTGTGTCACGTTATAAATATTTTCACGTTTTTAGTCTTTCAAGTTAGTCATTGTCTAAGTCAAATTGTCACCATTAACAGTGCTATGGCTACACTGTTGGGTATATACATGGTATCTTGTGCGAATTTTGACGGAAAACGAAAACGTTGTAAAGCACTTTTATATGATATTCACTACATCCGAGTAGTTCCGCCGCTTCATATCACATAAAATGCCATTAACATTATCTAATATAACACGTTAAAACACAAGATATCGAATATAATACAAGAGCACCACATGACGTTTTCAAATTTCCATCAAAAGTCCAATTAAATGTTATTAACTTTAATCGCCGATAAAAATTGACCTACGCTATGGATCGAGCTGAAATTTTGACAGCTTTACTGTCGATAGTGCTACTTACAAAAAAAATCTTTACTGACACTGCGAGCGCCATCTCTCGGCTTTTCTAAGGACTTATTGAACGACCCTCGTACTATACCACGCTGGTCAGACGTGTTAGTATAGGATTCTGTTTCAAGTTTTCCTTTTCTCGCATAGATGTTATATGCGTTTTATTACCTTGTCGTCTTTTACGATCACCCACAGGTAAGGTAGGGGGTGGTGAATTGTATTCTTACTTCGTCATCACACGGCAAAGTAAGTAAGTAAGTACTATGTCAACATTCTCTTGCTCTTATCCCAACTACTTGGGGTCGACGCAATATATTCTCTTTTTTCCATAGGTACAACCCTATCAGATGCCATCTCTGTGGTCACTCCTGGGGGGCACACTTAAAACATTTCTTATTTTTACTGACCGTCGCGCCGCCTACAGATTGTTTGTACAAACTTAACTGCTGCCATTTTGTCCTGTATGTCAAACGTTTGACAACTGAGAATTATTATTTTTTGTTTCTAGCGTAGGTGCTTATTGTCATCAATCTATTTACGGTTATTGATGTACTTTCTGAAAATTATCTCAATTTTCATTGTTAAGCTGATATTATTATTGCTTCGTTATCTGCTGATATGTTTTTTTATATTTCAGGGTAGCTTTCATAGTAAAAGAAAATTCTATATAATTACACATACACATGTAGATATGTATGTATATCACTTCAACTTTAGTTCACCGCGTAAACTCTGGGTAGCAGCACCTTCCATACATGCATATTTTATCATGGAGTTGCCACTCTTTTTCAGTTTAATAACTTTACTCTTTGGGTCACTCTCTGTCTATCCATGTCATGCTTCACGCAGACCATCCATCTTTTCTTTAATCTTCCTTTACCCCAAAAGCCTTCATCATTTATACTTAAAACTTTCCTCGCAACATTACTTTCATCCCGTCTCATCACATGTTCATACCAGGTCAAGCGTTCACTCTTTAGCTTATCCGTTAATGACCCACTCTTAAACTTTCTCTTATACACTCATTCCTTATCTTATCGATTCTCGTCACGCCGTACACCTATCTCAATATTCGCATCTCCGCTACATGCAATCGTATCTCGTCCGTCGCTTATGTAGCCCAACATGCTGCATCCATACAATAAAGCAGGTCTTATTAGTGTTTTGTAAATTTTCCCCTTTAATTTAAGAGGTACTCGGAAGTTACATGTTGTAGCCTATGTGTAAGTAATTACTATGTATTAGACTTAAATCAATATTATAAAAGAAACCTATTGTGCCTTAGCAAATATTTTTTCTTTTGGACATATTAGTTTTATAAAAAAATATAAATAATATATGAAGAAGAATAACACTTGGCTGTATGGGCTTTCTTATTTATTTAGTGTTTTGTAGTTATACTGAATAATTTGTTGGTATTTTTGGAATTTGACACACTTAAAATGCTGAAGTCTAGTGAATATGATATAATAGTAGTTTATGTGTATATTTACATACAACTTTATTACGTTTACTATTTTATTATTCTTGGACAAAATTCTCAAACAAATAATTAATTTGGTTATTAGCGTCCAATTAATAATAAATATAACTATTTGACTTACTGAATAACAATGACTAATAATAAGCTACTCAAAATTAAGAAGCGTTAAGTAATATGTGAAGGAAATTATATAAGATTTGGCTGTGTGGGCTTTGTATCCTTTGTCTGTCCGAATGGACGAACCAGTGTCGCCAACTTAGAGGTTTTCCCCCCAAATTTGGGGGTAAAAAAATTGCACTGGGGTTTTTTTAGAGGGAAAAATGTTTAGGGGTTTTTTTAGGGGGAAACAATGCCGTTGCGGTCTAATGAAAAGATTCTATGGATTTTTACATACATATATATATACATATATATACATACATACATATCACGCCATATCCCATCATTCGTTGCATACTTCAATTGCTTCCTCAACATTCATAATTCTCTTCATACACGCTCGCCGGTTTCGGAGACTCTTGACTCCACCTTCCTTCAGTACATGACCGATCTGGTCTAGGTAGGTTAGTCTCGGTCTCCCCCGGTACCTACATCCTTCCACTTTCGCATTGTATATCTTCTTAACCAGACGTTCTTTCGGTATTCTTTCCACATGTCCGAACCATCGGAGCATTCCCTTTCGCATCTTTACACCGATACTCTCTTTCATACCTACTCGCTTTCTTACGTCGTCGTTACGAATGCGGTCGGTCAGCCTAACTCCACAGATTTTCCGTAGAGATCACATTTTGACCGCATTAATTTTACTTTCGTACTCTTTCCTGCATACCCAACTCTCGCTTCCATACAGTAATGTTGGGACAAGCACTGCGTTATGTATAGGTGGTGGCTATCGAGAAGTTGCCCCAACGCTCCATTCACTCTATTTGCCACATTCACTCTTCGCGCTATATCAGTGGTGTTCCTTCCATCTCGGCTAAATCCACATCCAAGATATACAAATTCATCCACTTGCTCCAGTACGTCATTACCTATTGTTACTCTTACATCTGTTCTGGCTTCATCTCTTTCAAAGACCAAAGAGATGAACTCTTTCTTAGATTTTTAATAGATTTATATATATGGATTTTTAATAGATTTATATAATTTATTCGAGATCGGCGATATTTTATCATTGTTATTATTATTATTAAATGGTTATAAATAATAGTAATTCTTATGATAATAACCATAAATAAGTTTTTTTACACCACTTGTAATTATTTGAAATAAAAATAATAATTAAAATTTAAACGTTTTAAATTTTAATATTAGATAAGAACCTAGATTTTCAAATTGTCAGTTAGGGGGTTTTAGGGGTTTTTGAGTTTACTCTTAGGGGGATAAAATTTCAAGTGTTGGCGACACTGGGACGGACAACCAAAATAATGTTGTTCTGTTTGTTGATCTTGCGGAAGTTTTGGCGCGAATGTGGAAATTTCATGTCACGCTCTTGTATTATATTCATTTCTTTAGTGTTTTGTGGTGTTATATTGAATAATTTTGCTGGTATTTTATGCAATATGGTACAGTTAAAGTGCTGAAGTGTAGTGAATATGGTATAATCGTGGTTTACGTGTATTTTCATATTTGTCCAAAATTCCCTAAGAAAATTATTGATTAGGTTATCAGCGCCCGATTAATGGTAACGACTTGACTTACTGACAGACAATGACTATTAATGCTACATAATATGAAGAAATGATGAACAATATATGAAAAATTATTAAATAAGACTTGGCTATATGGACTTTGATTCCTTTGCCTGTCCGAATGGACGAACAGAACCAAAAAAAAAAAATTGTTGATCTTGTATGTGTCTACCATAGAGTAATATAATACATTGGAAATAGAGAGGCCACTCTCGATTTTTTTTGTCGCCACTAATGTCAATGAAAGCGCCATCTATTACGTGACTCAATAATTATTTCCTACCCACGCCTGCGCAATCCGGACACACACGAACATACTTCTCACACACACATAAATACTTCTTACACACAGATACATCTCTCTCTCTCACACACACACAAACACGCACACATGTACATGTGTGTATAATACTATCCTTGTATGATATGATGTATCCTTTACTGATGGGTCCTTGTATATGGGCCAATGTGCAAAGTAACAACTTTTCGATAGAGGCTCTCAAATTATAAATTTGATATATTTTTGAGAGCCTCTATTGAAAAGTAGTTACTTAACACATTGGCTCATATACATAGAACCCATCGATATGTAGATTTATAAGTGCGATCTAAAAAGTATTAAGATCTTTACTACTTAGCAATTCAAAGAATATAGAGAAATAGTCTCTGGTCCTAATTCAAAATTCTTATAGAGAGCCAAAGAAACTTTGAATTTTGAGGTATAATATTTATTAAATCGAAAATTACTATTTGCTTTCTTTTCTTTCTTCAATCGATTACTTAGAATTTTTAATTTGTCTGGTAAATATCTCTATTATTTCTTCTCAAAGTCTTCAAAATGTGTATATCATTGTTTAGCTTCCTTTTGCATCCATTCCACCTGGATATTTTTCGGGATTCGGCAAATGATAATTGATCGTGGCTAAAAAGGAAATAAAGCCCATTTTAGTTTTACATGGTTACCAAAGAGTAAAATTATATTAACTGAAAAAGAGTGGCAACTCGATGGTAAAATATGCATGTATGGAAAGTGCTGCTACCTAGAGCTAAGCCGGTGAACTAAAGTTGAAGTAATATACATATATACCTACGTATCTACATATTGTGTGTATGTAATTATATAGGATTTTTCTTTACTATGAAACCTACCCTGAAATATAAAAATAACATATCAGCTGTTAACGAAACGGCAATAGTATAAACTTAATAATGAAAATTGAGATAATTTCCAGAAAGAACATTAATAACCGAAAATAGATTATTGACAATAAGTACATACGCTAGGAACAAAAAATAACAATTCTCAGTTGTCAAACTTTTGACAATTACAACAAAATGGCATCTATGTTTGTACAAACAATCTGTAGGCGGCGCGACGATCAGTAAAAATAAGCAATGTTTTAACTGTGCCCCCCCAGATGGTTACATACGGTGTAAATATTTTACATTTGTTGTTTACTGTTAATGTTCTAAGCTAACTTTAAAAGATTTTGCAGTAGATATGAGAATAGATACTAACTACAAAGATAAATGAATTATATAGATTCATAGTAATTTATTGATTCCAGCATTCTTCATGGTCTACTATTAGAAATTGGTCGATTGGACTCATTTCTGTAACCATTATGATTTCATATTTTTTGAAATGTAGGTAGGTATAATGTATTTAATACAATCTAATTAATATTAAGAATATCTGTTCTGTTGTAAAAATATTTCGTATGTAGGTACTTACAGGAGACAGGGATGATTTGTTCATTTAATTATATTTTAAAGCATCTTTTGCAAATAAACTCCACCATGTTTATATATAGTTATAAGCTCTTTCAAGTAAATTTCAAGACGGAAGAGAACAGAATGAACTCAACGTACATATATAAGTAAACAAAACTTACGTACCTACTCATTAAACTTTTTATGTTTTTTTATTAATGCTTCTTCTTCTTCTTAATGAATGGCCCCTGTGAGTGATTAAATACAACTTCGCCAAATTTATTAATGCTAGAAATTACAATCGGCAGCGTCAAATAGACATTTGCAACTTTTTAATTAGAAAATAATGACTTGATGGTTCGATTGTGTCATTAAAATAAAGTAAAACGTTGTACTTTGAACTCTTTGGTATAATAATTTTCTTTTATTTGTACAATAATTATTTTGTATTGAAAATAATATAAAAAAAAATAATTGAATAAAATAAGTCTATAAGATATCGGTTATTTAATTTATTGTTTTAAATAAGGTAATTTCTGCCATCTAGTTTTAGTTATTAACATGATTAGTGTCAAAGCAAACAATACACTCAGAAACGTGATCTAGATAGCGCTATATTAAAAAACGACTGTGTCCCCCCCCCTGGTGTCTACTGTCTATGAATCTGTAGGATATATTTATATTTTCACGTTAAACTAAATAATTAATTAAAATGAACGCACCACCAACTTTTGAATCATTTCTTTTATATGATGGAGAGAAAAAGTAAGTTACTGTAGTTTACTTTAAATAACCTTCATTAGTTAATACATAATAAGTAAGCTTTTTATAGTGGCGGTTACGAATAATACCTTTTTTATAATTGCTCGTGTGTGTCGTAAAAGACTACCAAGACTTTTACATCGAACTGAGCCAACTCTATCTGCTGCCGTCTGGTCTACATTCCCTACGAGGATTGGCGTTAGGCAGGTCATGGATCTATTGCCAAAATTTCTGTAACATGTACGATGTAAGAAGAGTACATATTGTTTCGACCGCACTTCATTAGGATAAGAGTAGGATGGTGATGATGAGTTATAAAAAAAAACAAAACATCTAAAGATATAATTTTTTTTCAGGGTACAAAAAGAAGAAGATACTAAGGTAACAAATGCAGCTATATTTACTGTGAATAAAGAAGATCATACGCTCGGCAATATGATCAGACAGTTTGTAATTCATTATATGACACTGAATAACACACCTCATTTCATAGCTTAATTATTATATATCTATGTTTTAACCTAAGAACAATTTATTATTCTTGGGTTTAATATAGAATAGTAACCTATACAAGACAACCTTTCATTAAAATTCAATAATACCTCCAAAATGTATTTCAGTGGGATGGTATTAATATGATTGTGGCTCTATGAGATAGCCAATTAGAAATTAAACTGTGTGGAACCGCTGGCACATCTATTTATTTAAATAACTTGAAAATATATTTTTTTTTAATCTCATATCCTGCAATCTGTCTTGTTGACATTAAGATGGAGTTCAAGTAACTAAATAATGACATTCATATTACCCTTTGATATGTATGTCTAGTTTGTTTTTCTATGTTTATGATAAAGAGTAGATTTTGTACATATCTTTAATCTGATAAATATGTGAATTGGGTTTTTATTTGTATATATTATGGTAGCTGTGTGGATTAGGCTATGAATGCTACCAACCCTTACTTTGCTTGTGGATGTTGTAAAAGACGACCAAGAGCCTTATAATGACCTGGGCCGACACTATCTGATGACGTTTGGTCAACAATTGCATTCCCAAGGTGGGAAGCCTGGCAGGCGGCCGGTCTTAAAACTATTGCCAATAACTTTTACAATATGTACTATGAAAAAAGAGTACATATTGTATTGACCCCAAGTAATTGGGTTAAGAGTAGGAGAATGATGGTGATGATAATGGTACAGATCTCTACTATTTGGAAACTGACCTAAACAAGAGTGTATGAAGTATTATATTAGTTAAAAGATTCTTATTATATTTTGGATATTCTTTGTGATTTTTTGCTTAGTTATTACCAATAAAGAAATTAAATATTTCTCGTAGGATTCAAATTCTGGAAACAGGACATTCCGGAGCATTGTGTCGAGATATTTGAAGTCTATTTAATTAGAGATATTGACTAATTTCTCATTTAAAAGTGAAACAATCTTATATGATTCAATTTCATATTATTAACTTTTATAACAATGTATGTAGAAAATGTGATTTGAATGTTTCTAATTGCAAATTTTCAATGTTTCAATATGTGTGTTTCAGTCAGCTACTTAAAGATCCTAAGGTGTTGTTTGCGGGTTATAAAGTACCTCATCCACTGGAGCATAAATTTGTTCTGCGTATCCAAACAACATCAGATTACACTCCTCAAGAAGCATTTATGAATGCTATTACTGATCTTACCTCAGAACTGTCTCTATTTGAAGAAAGATTTAAGGTACAGTAAACTATGTTTTTATATAATTTTTTTAATATCTTTGCATCTTATCAAAAAGAAAGGTTCTTCTGCACTCTCTGCTGTAGGGTTCTATCTGGCTTTAATATATTGTGTAAATTGCGTCTGCAACATTCTTGTTTTAGTTTGTTAGTTTGTCTTTGATTGTGGAGGTAAATATTTAGTTAATGAGTATGCATGTCATATTTTTATAAGGCATTCTGCGAAAATCAGTTCTTAATATTATTAAAAGGAAAACTGTAAAATAGTATGAGAATATATTTTTTTTTAATCTATTTTTGTGAACTATTCAGCAGTATATATTAGGTTATTGGCATTAAAGAAATGAATACATACATATCTAGTTGTTTCATTGCAACTATGTGTGGTTTTACTCGCTAGTATTGGTTTATTGTGCTTTAATAAATGAAATTTTGTTTCAGGAAGCAATTAAAGAAAAGAAAGACGGCTTGGATTAGAATTATATAAGTTTATTAGTTAATTTTAATCATAACGATTTAAATAAGTTAATTTTTAAAGAATAATATAATTTTTCATAAACTTTTGTTTCAATGCCTTGTGATTCTGATTACATTCCAGAATGAAATAATAGATAGGCCTATAATTTTCTTAAACCAAATCTATAAATTCCATAAGATGTATATGAGAAGACAAGATGTGTTTGAGTGGCACAAGTATTACAATATGATTGGGGTATTCAAATCTTGGATTGGGCATTGTTGGAGTCTTCAAGTTTGTAATAATATTGGTGGATTTCTCTAATTTGGATTAATTTTTCAATACTAGTCAGTAACAAGATCGAAATTAATCTCTGTCAACAACCATAAGTTCACCCTATTACCGGGAATCACAAGGCGAAATGTGGATGATATTACATCACTTTTAAACCTTCGGAGATAAGACCATGAGAACTATTAATAATAAGGGAACGTACCAATGCTGCGTAACCCCTTTTTTAATACATGTGGTGTGGATAAGTATGTTTAGCATTTGAGGCATTTCACGTGAAGCGGACAGGGAAAAAAATGTCAGGTTGTAGATATTGTTCATAATTCGGTCAATTGTATTTTCAAATGACCTGAATAAATGTGTGTCTTTGTGTGTTCTGACTGAGACTAAGTTGGGTATTACAATCTGCTGTTAAATATCCCCTCTCAATCTGCGTCATAATACTCTGTCTTTCGCCATTGATATATAAAAACCCAAGATGCACAGTTTCAAACAAAAGTAGCACTCCAAACTGTCACCAAACACTCAATGGTTATACCTACGTAGTTATAGTTTTGCTATAAACATATTTTTTGTAAATTCAATCTTACGCGCATTTATTAAAGTTGTTATTACAAAGCAGTGTTCAATAACCTATCATTTTTTTACGACCGAAGTTAGCCGGCAGGACAGGACATGGAGTGAAGACGAATATTTGTATATTTTTTTTATTATAAGACATTGAGTCAGTATTTTAAGAGTTAGTTAAATTGTGTTCTAAACCCATAATTATACTTTTACCTGAGCGTAAATATGTTTTTGGGCAGGAAGGACATGTGTACATCAATGAAACAAATATTAACTCGTAAAATCATTTATTTAAATTTGAAATAATCTACTTTTACGGATTCTATCGCGTTTGTATTTGATTTTTAATATACATACATATCTTCGTCCAAAAAATGCTCAGAATAAACGACGCTTGAATTAGTCGGCTTAAAAAAATCTTCACGCCTTTGTTGACTAACGATTGATGTCCATTCTCCGCATCGTATTGGGTCACGAGGAAAACTAAAATATAAAAATTAGAAATAAAATATGCAAATAAAACAACTAGTCTTGTTCAATAGTCACTCGTATTCTATTAAGAACAATATAATTATTCTAATATATTTTCTAACGTATAAATACTCATTAAAAACTAAATACAAAAAAGTTCAAAGTGAATAAACTTATTAATTAAAAAATTAAATACAATAAAAAAAAATCGACTCCATTAAATACGAACAGGGTCGTTTGGATTATGCGACTAAAATAAAAGGCCGTGTAGTAGTCGTTCTTACACTGAAAAAGCGGCCATTGAAATTTGTCGTATTATATTTGGACCGTAAGTGAAGTTTTTAAACAAATTAAATCAAAATCAGATATTACGTCCTGTATTTAGTCATAAAAACAACAAAAACAAATCAACAAACTCTTTTACTCACCGAAAATACGATATCCCATCCTTTTTTAACCGTTTTGACGTAATATTTTTACAATTTCTCATCGAACACTTCGGCATTTTTAACGAGCGCAAACAGACGCGAGCGACGCAAGACTATTTCAAAAGAGCGCATAATTTTAAATAATGCGCTCTTTTTATGCGGACGGTTTTGAGTCGCTGAGTGTGTATCTTGGGTTTTTTAATACATCAATGTCTTTCGCATACAATTGATTTTAACGATTGCCTGTGCATCCGAAACTAAATATATTGTAATTGAAATGTTTTGGTAATAGATTTCTAGATGATCATTGAAACGTTTAATTACCGATTTTGCAGTAACGAACCTTAGGACAACATAGAAATAGGTATGTTGAGATAATAGTGTTCTTTTAACTATTGTATTGAAAAATTGGACTACTGCAGTGCAGTTTTTTATTTACTGAGTGCGAGCCAAACCAGTTAAGGCTAGTTAAAATGAATATAAACTAAGGGCTCATAGATTCTAACAACATTAAATCGGTTCTAACCCAAATTGCTTTTCTGTGAGAAGAATGTTTTTAATATCATTTAAAATAATACGTCACGTGAGTTAAATCCAAGGGCAGCATATACATATGTGGGAGAAAACCTTGTAAATGTACTGTTGTGGATGACATCACTGATTAAGGTAGGCGTAGTATTGCATGATATAGGCGTGAACTTGAGTAGTACCTTGATAATAGTCATATAGATAGATAGTCATGTTAGACAATTCCTTAGAGTTCACCAACGAGATGGACCGCCTTATTTATGACGCTTACTTACGAGTAGCGGACTAATAGTGGTCCTGCCGCCCGGGGATGTTCTCCCAGATTTGCTGGATACCTCAGCTTACGGAACCCTGTCAGGTTTTTGTAATAGATAATAAAAAACGTTATAAATTTTAATATAATTTATTATTATAAAACCGTATTATTTTAAGTGCTATTTTATTTATTTAAATTAAAATAGGTTGGCAATAGTCATTGTAGAATCATGATTGTGATGTTAGGCCGATTTGTGCCAGAAATAGAACATTTCTCAATATGCATTATGACCAGATAATGCATACGAAAAAGTGCATTACCGTTCACCATATTATGATTAAAATATCATGCAGTGTAACATATATTTGTGGTTAACAAACATAACTTATTTACAGATGTATAACCTAAACACATTATTAACTATAAATAAAACAACCGTTACCATTCGCATGGTAAACAATAAATAATAGCCACCTAAAACGAGTAACAACAATAACGGTAACATTAAAGTAATCTTGTCAATAAATAGGCAAATTAGAAGGTTTCTTCTTCATCACAGTTCTCCGTTGAATGACCAAACACTGAAAATAGAAGAAGAAAAGTCAGATTTGTGAGAAAAAAATGGAACTATGTATCTGTAAATAACAATTTCCATCCATCCATCAGCCCGTAAACATCCACTGCTAGACATAGGCCCACGAGAATGCCATTCAAAACGGTCCCGCGCCACCTGCATCCAACGGTTTCCTGCGACCTTGATAATGTCGTCAGTCCACCTAGTGAGGGTCGTCCGCAACAATTTAGTAAATAAAAATAAATATATTTTTGCTATGTAGTGGTGGTTATGAATAACACCAATCCTTGTATAGCTCGGGGGTGTCGTAAAAGACGACTAAAAACTTTAATATCGACCTGGGTCAACTCCATCTGGTGCGGGTTGGTCAATAATTACATTCTCAAGGTAGGTTGACGTCAAGCCGGATATAAAACTATGCCCAAAACTTTGTAATATGTATGATGGAAGAAGAGTAGCTACATATTGCGTCGACCCCAAGGAATAGGAATACGAGCAGGATTCATTATTCTATTCTTATCCCGACGACCTTATGACTCCAGAAGAGAAAATCAAATTGAAAGTTATCTCGGCCGTAATATATATAAAATAAACTAATTTATAAATCAAATTCTTGATATCATACGTCCAACTGTTGGATATAGGCTGCGTTCACAGTGAGATATCTCGTCGAACAGGCTAGTAGACAAAAGGTTCTATTTCGAATTTTTCTTCCCTACCAGGGACCTAATAGCAACTATGAGGGCGCAGTCCACCCTTTTGTCGCTCCGAACGGGTCCCGGTACCGGGTACCCGTCAACACATTCACGTCACATAGTCATATACAGCACGATAATATTGAAATACCTTCGCATATATCGCAGAAAGGTCTAGGCGGTGGTGGTGCGCGGCGGTTAGCCGGCGTCGCTGGGGCATCAGGCTCGGCCGATTGCCGCGGGCAGTCCTCGGTGTCGTGCGCGTCGAACACATCGCAAATGTCGCAGAACAATCGCGGCGCAACTGTGCGCGACTTACGTCCGTTACTACACACACAAACATATACAACAATATTAGAACCTCTTCAACTTTTATAGTCAATTAGGAAATGACTCTCTATGGTGTCAATGTGTCGTTATTATTATCTCATTTCACACGCGTCTCGCTGGAGGCCTCCACAATAGTTGTTCACAGTTTAGACTTAAGCCTAATGGAGGAGTGATTATGTCATAATTGTTTCATAAAAAAGTGCTACTGCTCACTCCCCTGGTGCCCGCTTCGTCGGTTTTATTCGACTCCCAGAGGAAAAGTGGGGAGTGATGAATTGTAATCTCAACCTGTTACCACATAATGAAAAGGCTGTAAAGACTTATACAAGAAAATGATGAACAAACTTACAAAATAGGTGGTTCATTGATAGTGCCACCTTCCAAGGCCTGCACTCTCGCCATTAACTGCTCGTTTTTGCGCTGCATGTCAACAATCACAGAGTTTAGGAAGCTTACTTGACCATCGATCATCTCTCTGTCCTCCGCTGTCCTGCAAAATTATTTCTATTAAAATGATATAATGAATATATTTATTTCAAATTAAGCGACTACACTAATGTTTGAATATGGCGCTGCGATAAGGTCACTAAGCGCAAGCGCCAAAAACTTAACAAAATTTAAAAAAAAAAGGCGCCTATATCATACATACATACATATCATCACGCCATATCCCTTGCAGGGTAGGCAGAGAGAACAGAGTGCCAGAGAACTCTATCTCTGCATACTTCACTCGCTTCCTCAACATTCATAATTCTCTTCATACACGCTCGCCGATTTCGGAGACTCTTGACTCCACCTTCCTTCAGTACATGACCGATCTGGTCTAGGTAGGTTAGTCTCGGTCTCCCTCGGTACCTACATCCTTCCACTTTCGCATTGTATATCTTCTTAACCAGACGTTCGTTCGGCATTCTTTCCACATGTCCGAACCATCGGAGCATTCCCTTTCGCATCTTTACACCAATAATCTCTTTCATACCTACTCGCTCTCTTACGTCGTCGTTACGAATGCGGTCGGTCAGCCTAACTCCACAGATTTTCCGCAGAGATCTCATTTCGACCGCATTAATTTTACTTTCATACTCTTTTCTGCATACCCAACTCTCGCTTCTATATCAATGTTATAATTTGGCACCTGCGCTAATTTTGAAGTTGATACATATATTATTTACTAATTTCGAAAATAAATTATTATAATAATTTCGAATCTGTCATCTATTGTTTGTTGTATATCTTCTTAACCAGACGGTCGTTCGGCATTCTTTCCACATGTCCGAACCATCGGAGCATTTCCTTTCGCATCTTTACACCAATACTCTCTTTCATACCTACTCGCTCTCTTACGTCGTCGTTACGAATGCGGTCGGTCAGCCTAACTCCACAGATTTTCCGCAGAGATCTCATTTCGACCGCATTAATTTTATTTTCATACTCTTTTCTGCATACCCAACTCTCGCTTCTATATCAATGTTATAATTTGGCACCTGCGCTAATTTTGAAGTTGATACATATATTATTTACTAATTTCGAAAATAAATTATTATAATAATTTCGAATCTGTCATCTATTGTACTGTGTGAATTTGTCGTCCATATTAATGTTTGTAGTCGCTACCATACTAACGTGGAATTTGCCGCCCATTCATATTTGATTTTGGCGCTTATACTAATGTTTGAATCACGCGCCTATACCAACAAATATTTGAAATTGGCGCCTATGGTAATTTTTGAATGCAACGCATATATCAACGTTGTCTACTAATTTGATAGATAAGATACAATCAATGCATAAATAAAAACTAAAGGTGGCGCACTTATTTCAATTAGCATATGATATCAAGGAAATGTGGAAAATGGAACCTAAGAAATATTATCCAGAATGACAATGACAATCAGTCATCTAAGAGTAAGTATTTGTAATACGAATTAATAAATATTAATGTGATTGTTAAATAATAATGTACGTGATTGTTACGCTTTTAAGCGCTATTTAATAGATATTCATGAAATGTTGCAATCCAAAGAACCAGTGTTATGTGTGTGTTATCCGTGTGGTGACGGAGTAAGAATACAATTCATCAAACCCAACCTTCCCCATGGGTGATCGTAAAAGTCAACTAAAGGATGGAATCAACTAAAGGAAGGAAGGATGACGCATATAACATCTATGCAAGAGAAGGAAAACTCGAGATAAAACCTATACTAACACGTCTGACCAGCTATATAGTTGGTCAATTTCCCTCCCATTGCGGAGGAAGCTCGAGCCCAGCACTCGAGTATTTATGAGCTGAAATGATACTGAAGAAAGAAACAGAAACAAAGAATAGAAAAACATCATCTTTTACAATGCCTGCGAATAAGGTAGGGTTGGCGAATTGTATTCTTATTCAGCACCTGCAAAACTACGGTAACTAGTATGAACTGAGACGCGGTTTTCATCTTCCGTGAGGTAAACACGATCTACTCCATCGTCTGCGACTGATATCGTTCTAACAAACATAACATTCACGCAGTCGGCAAGTATCTGACTTAATTACTGACAAAAACTTACTTTTGCAGTGCATTATCACCTTCTCCCAATATTCCCATTGCATTATTGTCCCTTATGTCTTGGCCTTTCGCGATCATCTCCTTTTGTAAAAGAACTTTTTCACGTTCCGTTAATTCTATTTTGGCTTTGTGGTCCTGAAATGTATTAAATTAATATTTTCAATATAATGCCATTATTATACAGGGTGGAAGTGGACCGCTCCCGAAAACAAAGACAGGTGACCCTACTAGTCCTACTTGTAATGATAGGCTAGAAAAAAACCGATTCGGATGAAAAAATTTTTTTCACAACGCATTTTAAGTTTTTTTCACAACGAATTTTAAGTTTTTTCACATTCCAACGTATTAGGACAGTGCCATGTAACGATAATTCCATAAAAAATACGTAACTTTATTCAGATGAGAAAAGACGAAATCTATTCAAAACTCACGATCATATATGTTCAAGAGTTCAACGACCTTTCGTGGTGAAAAAAAAATTTTTTTACCGACAGAAAAACAACACTTCTGCCACTCCGAGTATTAAACAAGCTTATAGTTGACAGTTGGTTCGCTCTAAGCTAAAAAAACAGCTCTGTTTCATAAAAAAAGAATATGCCGGCTCTACTTTTTTCAATAACATAATGATCATGATCTCTTATTACAATAATGAGACATCATAATCATCATTATTTTGAAAATATTTTGTTGCTGCTTTTATTATCCATTCATGTGTTGTTGCGTAAAACTTTTATGATTTCTACACAGCCATTCGGTTCATTCATACAATATTATACATACGCACTAGAAATGACGCCAAACTCCGCGAATTTAACGGACGGACATTATCAGACCTCGACCAAAGGAAATACTACCGGCCCAACTACTGTTTATAGGTAAAATAAAATTAGACAAAAGCTCTTTGATCTGACATTTCTAGTGTTACTTAATTTCAGGATTATATTCCCAAAAGGTTTGACAATATATGCGATCGAAAATTTTGTACAAAAAATTCGTTGTGCATAGAGGCGAAATTCATGCTGCTACATTGATATCATAAATGTATTAGAAGAACAAGGAAATGATGAATCAAATGTGAAATAAATTTAATTTATAATAATACCTTAAGGTCTTCTTGTACTTTGTTTATTATGTCTTCTTTTTGTTTCAAATCTTTAATTTTGTTTTCTATATCCGCCTTAAGATTTTTAACTAAAGTCTCATTGGAAGCTACAGTTTCTGTCCAGTTTTGTTTGAGCGTTTGCAGTTCTAATGTTAACTTCTCTAATTGTTTATCCTTTTCAGTGTCACTACTATGTTGAACCGTTAGTAATTCATGCTTCTGTACCATTTCTAATATTTTTCTTTCAGCGTCATTCAATTTTTGCTGTAATTGATTTTGATTTTCTATTTCTATCGCAGTCTTTTCTTTTAATTCTTTCAACTCATTTTCGTACTCGTTCAATTTGTTTTTAAGATCATGTTTTATACGCTTATTTTCTTTTTTATATTCATCAAACTGAGTTTGCAATTGTTTATTTAAATCTTCATAGTTTACTTTCTGAGCTTCATTAATACTAGTTAATTGTTTTATATCACTTTCAGATTTATCTATCAGTTTCTTTAACTCTAAAAGTTCTTCCTTATATTGCTTTTCAGAATTACTTAACACTTCCTTTAACTCTATTAGTTCGTCTTTAGATTGCTTTTCCGAGTCATCTATATTTTGTTTTAATTCTGCCATTTCTTTTTGAGATCGTTTCAATTCTTGAAGTTCCTTGTCTTTGCTTTCAACTTCGCTTTGCAAAGTTTCCACTCTTCCTCTGAGAGATTCTATACTGCGTAAGTTTGTATGATTTACCCTAATATTATTTTCATGATGAAGTAATGACATTTCTAGGAGCGCTTCGTGTGTACCAGAATCTAAAGCTGCATTGGTACGATCGATTTCCATGTCTCTCTCTCGGAGCATTGTATCCTTATTTATTACTTCTTGTGCTAATCGCGCTATTTCTGTCTGTAGTTCAGCCATTTTCTGTGTATCAGTCTCGATTTTCTCGTTATGAGTTTTCAATAAATGATCTTTTTCTTCTAATGCCTTTGTCGCTAAACTTATTTCCGATAGATTATCATTGTACCTCGTTTCTAGTAATTGTTTTTCTTCTACTAATAAAGTGATTTCTTTTCTCAATGCCTCTAATTGGTGTAACTGTTCCTTTAGTATACTTTCCTCTGCAGAAGAATTAGCGATAAGATTTTCGTATTTTTGCCTTATTTCTGTATTTTCTATATCTGATTTTTTCAGTTTTTCTTCAAGTTGATTTTTACTGTCTGTGAGTTTATTAAGTTCATCATTGATTTGTGAGATTTGTCGATCTTTTTCGGTAATTATTTCTGCATTTGATTTTACATCAACATCAAGCATTTCTAGTTTTAATGTTAGCTCTTTGACTTTATGTTGTTTTTCTTCTAATAATTCATTTAATCGAACCTCTGCAGTTTTATAACTATTTGATTCTGTCGTAATTAAAGCCAAGTTATTTTGTAATTGTAATATATCCTTTTCATGTTGACCCTTTTGATTGCTTAACTGGGTAGTCATATCATCTAATATCTTCTGCAACGAATCCTCATGTTTTCTTGCTTCTTCAAGTTTGACATTTAAATCATTTTGTGCCTCCGTCAACTGATCCACTTTTTCCATCAGTTTTACTTCTGATGTAGCCCCTTCTGCTTTTAGAATAGATATTTCTTCTTTATATCTCTCAATATCAACTTCTAATTTCTTACAAATAGACGAATATTCATTATTTTGTTCCTGGTCTCTAACTTTGAGTGCTTCAACTTCTTTCTTTAATATTGTATTTTCGTCAAGTAGTTTGTCATTTTCGGTTTGGAAGTTTCTTAGACGTATATTTACGTCAGTATTCTGAGTTTCAAGTTCTTTTATTTTAGTATCAGCGTCTTTTAATTTTTCTATATTTTGGTTCACAGATTCTACTAATTGGCTTTGCTGCGTAGAAAAATCTTCTTGTATTTTAAATAATTTCTGCTTTAATTCTTGTTCTGTTCGCGCATAATTATTAATTGTTTCTCTGTGCTTATCTTTAAGGTCTTGGAGCTCTTTTTCTGTTTCCTTTAAGTGTTGTGATAATTGATTGAACTGTTCATTAGAATCTGTTGTTTGACCAGTGAGATTTAAATATTCCATTTCGACTTTCTCTTTAGACTTCTGAAGTTCCCCACACTTTTCACTGATACTATCAAATTGGCGTTTATATTCACCAATTTCTAATTCCATTGCAGATATTTTCGTTTTAAGTTCGTTATTAGTTTGAGTCAAATCATTAACAGATTGCTTTAATTTCTCATTATCTTCTTTGAGCTGCTTTAGTTCATCTATACTAATGATGTATTGAGAATTCAGAGCTTCAAATTCGACTTTACTTTGATCTAAAGTTTGTTTGTGACCTTCAATTTCTTTCAGCAGTTCCTCTATTTTAGTGTTACGGTCGTCTATTTCTTTCTTATGCTCTTCAGCAATTTTACTATGTTTGATGTTAAAATTCGCAGTTGCTTGCTCAAAGTCATCCTTAAGTTTTATTATCTCTTTATCTCTTTCGTGAATGGTTTGTTTATATTCACTAACAAGTTTTTCAGATGAACTTGTTGATACGTTAAGTTCGGACATAAGTTTTTCATACTCTTTAGTCTTAGTGTTTAGATTTTGCTGTAACTCCAATATTTCTGTTTTATTCTTTTCATTTTGTTGAGAAACTTCATTTAGCAAGCTCTCATATTCATTGGTTTTGTTATTATATTCATCTTTAATTCGGTTTATTTCTTCTTGTAGAGCTTGATAGGAAGTTTCTTGTTTTTTCTTAACATCTTCTAATTGCTCAAGATCTAATACTTTGGCACTAAGTTCCATTCTCAGTTTCGTGATTTCTTTATTAAGATTTACTTCATGTTCTTTACTCACACCTATTACTGAAAAATTATAAGTACAATTATGATTAAACTCTGTATATACATTAAAAGTAAAATTGCACAATTATTTAAACAGTCAGAAAACAGCTACTTTAAGTATTGTAACCGAGAAAAATGATAACAATCAATTTTTATTTATATTAATAAATAAATTATGCCGTCTTCCTTGACCGTGAGTAACGCATTAAGTGAAGGGATTACGAGTAGATACCAGAACAGAAAGAAAGGAAATCTCGAAAGATATACCAAGCCAATTCGCGTTGACATTGTGGCGTAATGGGTCTATTATCCTCCAATTGTGGAGCAAGTTCGTACTCAATAGCTTACTGTATTAAGAATAAGGAAATTAATATAATACCTTTATTTAGTTCTAAAGTTTTATCATCTACAGCAGCTTGCAATTGAGTTAGCTTAGTATTTAAGTCTATAATAATTTGACTATTTTCCTTGTTCAATCTTTCTAAATTTTGTTTTTCAGTTTCAAGTTTTGTCTCAGCTAATTGTAATTTGGCAGTTAATACGGAAACTTGCGTTTCATATTCGGTCCGCGCGATGGCCATTTTTGTTCTAGCTTCATTCAATGATTTCTCAGATTCTATCTTAACTCTTGCCAACTCATCGGACATACTTTTGCCAATTGAATCTTTTTCATTCTCTTTTTCTTTAAGAAGAGCGTAAGCTTCATCCAATAACTTCTGCAGTTCTGAGGACAAAGCTGAAATACAAATACGATGCGTATTAATATTAATCACTTAATAAAATCATTTAGGTTTTTATACCAGAACATAACACAATGAGTCCTGGTATAATTTGTGTCCGTTAATTATGTTTTTTTTTGTATAGTGACGGACTAAGGATACAATTCACCACCAATCTTACTCGTATATTCGTAGATTGTAAGAGACGACTAAGAGATATAAAACGCATATGACATCCATGCGAGAGAAGGAAAACTCAAAACAAAACCCTATTACCAACACGTCTGACCAGCATGGTATAATAGGTTAATTTCGCTTCCATTATGGGCTTTATTATATGAGCTGAGATGATGATGATGAATTATATGCTTTTCTTTTTTTGTCCGTGCTCTTTTTATGTTATATGTTTATAAAATTATATGTTTATAAAGTCCCTCGCAATATAAGTACTATTTCTTTAGTACAGGCTGCTGCCTTTTCAAATAAAAAAAATATAGTGCTATATTGATTGATTTCCCCGAGTTAAGAATACCTTTTACCAACCTCTGTTTTGCTAGTGAGTTTCGTAAAAGACGACTAGGGATATATAATGTGCATATAATATTTTTGTAAGAGAAGGAAAACTAGAAATAAAACCTCGTAACAACCCGTCTGACCAGTATGGTATTGTAGATTAATTTCTCTCGTATTATGGAGGAGGCTCGACCCCATCAGTGGAACGTATATAAGTTGAGAAGATGATGATATTGAACGATACTAACTATGTGCAGCATTGAGTTCTTCCCTATGGTGTTCTGCCGCGGCGGCAGCCTCCATGTTTCGTTGTTCTTCCATTGCCCGCATGGCGGCGGCGTTCGCTTCAGCGCGTACGCTCTGCAGGTCCACCTCCACTTCCAACGAACGAATGGTCCTCTCTCGAAGTGCCAATTCGCGCTAATATTATAAAACAAAATTCATATGATTATCAAAATTAATAAAATAAAACTAATTGATCTATCAACCTAATACGTGGTTTGTAGGATGATCGAAGTAGTAGTGATCGAAGAACTTACTCGTGTTTTCTTTTTTTCCTTATTTAGTTAGTAGGTATTAAATTAGTATCACCTAGAAAATTATTCATGGTAGGATTCTTTTTAGATCATTTCCTGGATTAACACATAGGATACTTTTATCCCAGTAATGTGTTCCCTTCGGATAATAGTTCTACTTAAGAAAGTTACTCTTTACTAAGTCGTGGGCATAAGCTAGACAAGCCGCGCGTAGAAGATATATAACTGTGATCTAGCAGCTTTTTTTTTGTGTCTATCTTTTAGCTGTTAGCCGCAGATGGCTGTCACAGCTTAACCCGGCCTATGGGTGAGCGCTGAGGGCTCTCAACCCGATAAAAATTGACAACGCCCGAGGGCTCACCCTGTGGTGAACGGACCTCGGCTCGGGGCGTCGCTGATAGCAAAGTGGGCGTGCCCACGTTTGAGTTTATGACTTTTACGCGTCGCATCTTTCGTCCCCGGCGGCGGGGCCGGAAGCGCGGATAATTATGTGTTGTGGCCGCGCGGCCCGTGTAGGCTCTTTCTTGAGCGATTGTAATTGAATCGTCAGAGTCGGTCAGTTGTGATCTAGCAGCGATATGTGTTTATATTTATGTATAATCCTGCGTTCGTATAGGTCAGAGGTTGGCAACTTTTTGAGTCGGAAGAGCCAAAAATTTGAATTAACTAAAGCTTTAAGTTTTTAAAGAGCCACATTTTTTTGCCGACTATAGTGTGTGCCCAATTCTCGTTAATTAATTCAAAACCATTTTAAATGTTTTCTTCTAATATATTTTTTTGCGTATAGAACTAAAGAGTCGCAATTTCACATTCAATGAGCCGCATGTGGCTCGCGAGCCGCAGGTTCCCGATCCCTGGTATAGGTGAATATGTGAGAGAATCCATTCCCAAAGGTGGTGTGTTAAATTGTAATTTAAATATTTAGTTAAATTGTATTTTCATTAATAAATGAATATATTTTCGAGACGTTTAAATTTCATCTTTAAAAGGTCTAATAATCTTCAAAGAAATTTTAATATTGATGTATGATACATACATACATACATATCATCACGCCATATCACTTGCAGGGTAGGCAGAGAGAACAGAGTGCCAGAGAACTCTATCTCTGCATACTTCACTCGCTTCCTCAACATTCATAATTCTCTTCATACACGCTCGCCGGTTTCGGAGACTCTTGACCCCACCTTCCTTCAGTACCTGACCGATCTGGTCTAGGTAGGTTAGTCTCGGTCTCCCTCGGTACCTACATCCTTCCACTTTCGCATTGTATATCTTCTTAACCAGACGTTCGTTCGGCATTCTTTCCACATGTCCGAACTGATGTATGATAGTAAGAAATATTAATATTATGTACCATGGTCTAAACTAATGATAAAAAATAAATAATATATAGGCAGTTAAAAATTACCTAGATAAATATAATAATTAAAAAGTTTTAATTTTACCGCTTTAGCTTGAAACCTCAAGAACAATTGAATGCAATGAAAATAGCTTATATTTTACTATTTATTTTAGTATCGTTAACAAAATAAATAATATTTTCTTTACTTACTTCGACTTCTTCTCGAAATTTCTGTAAAAAAAATTAAATAATGTTATTAATTAAAATTTTTATAAATTATAATTTCGAACATATAACGATCATAATGGACAAGCGGTCAGTAAACTCAGTCCTAATTGGAATTATCACAATAAACATACATTCATTTTGTATAAAGTATATAAGTGGTTTCAGTGTATTAACTGAATGAGAATGCAATGTTCGCGTTCCTTACGATGGTGACACATTGCATTTTTATGCAGTAGAGAGCAAGCTTTTCCTTGGGTGTCGTAACGGAACAATAGCAAGCAGCAAGCTCTTGCAAAACGTTCAACACCGCACTACAATGGCCAAAACTTATGACAAACGGAATAGTGGGCGCTTCCCTAAAAATCTTTTAAAGATATATAATATATATATATATATATACGACAGCCAACTCTTCTCTCAAATAGTCATAGTCATCCCATAGAAAATTGTAATATCTCCCCATAGTTAATACTAAAATATAAGATGGCCTCACACCGTATTTTGGGTTGATGACTTATACTAAAGTCGCAAGATGTTGAATGCAGACGATACGAGAGAACAAATTCATAATAATTATGCAAATTATAATTTGCATATTTCTTAATTATTTTAATTAAATCATTCTGAAAAAAAAAACATTTTGTAAATCTTACATGATAGTCTTCTTTGTTTATGTTTTCTTCTTCGTTTCTGAACATTAAATCTTCAACTTTTTGCTTCTCATCTTCAAGCTGCTTGCTGATCTTATCTAGTTCTGCCTTTAGTTTACTGTTCTCTGTAGATGCCTGAAGAACAATATTGTGTTTTAGATTTTAATTAATGTCTTACGTGTATGAATAAATTATTTTCTTCTCAGCTTATATACGTTCCAGTGCTAAGCACGGGCTTTCTTCAATAAAGGCAAATTGACTAAGATAACCCCAGGAATATATTACACGTTGAACAAACGCGTTGGCAAAACATTTTATTCACGTTTCATTTCTCTTGCAGTGATATTACTGCTTACATCTCGTAATCGATTCTTACGGCACCCGAGAGAACATAAGGGGACTACCCCTTGTCAACCGTAAGAGTGTAAATATACAATTCTTACTCCCTTACAAGACGGCGCATAGATGCGGATAGATAAATTGCAAAATGTATAAAATAAATATTAAATGCAATATCACGTTTCATGCGTCACGATATTTTTTTTTTTTTAAAAAGACCACCCTGCACTTTGAATCAAGTAAGTTGTTTTATAGTCCCCAAAAAGTTCGAAGCAGAGATGAATTTTGTCTATATGACTTCTAAATGCCACGGTATCCCATATTGCGTAGAATCTAGGAATAAAATTGATGACACGAAGAACTATCTTGCACGGGAATCGAACCACGGTACTTGACATAGACCACACTTAGACTATATATATCATTGCTGTAATCAAAATAAAAATGAAAATTTAATGACATAGATTTTAAAAATTGGATATTTCAAATTATGTAGTATTTTTCACGTATGTAATTACATTATGTGATAACGAATTGTTTTATTGCTTATGGTGCCAAACGAGCAGGCAGCACACCTGATGGTAAGTGTCACTGCCGCCCATGGACTTTTGCAATACCAAGGGTATAGGCAGGCCGCTGCCTACCAATACAAACCCGAATCCCACCCAGTTGGGCTTCCGGCTCTCTCGCTCACCGAACGAAGCGCAATAGCACATTGCCATTACTCAGACGGCGATCGTCTGCTAGAGTGTGGTATTATCCCGTACGGACCGACCGGATCAGCGTGGTCCTACCACTATGATGTATGTAATATATGGTTTATTTCAATTGACAAATTATAAATCATCATTTCTTATCACTTACAAGTGAAGTGTGGAAAAAAACTTCGATATCAGCTAAAAAAGCCTATGCGATTCTAACATTCACGTTTATAATGGTTTTCTTTTGTACGAATCTAGAGCGGCGCTCGAGCGAAGGATACTTGAAAAAGGTTCAGACCCTTTGAGCCTACGGCTTTCTTTTCACGCGATACACTTTAAAAAATATGAACAGGTCCACGATCTTTTGAACTCAGACAGCTATCATTACGATCAACATGGTTGTAATGAAATATGCTGCTATATACAGAGTACTTCATGTCAATAAAACGGAAAGATTTCGCCACAGCTTATGTAGTTATATTTATTTGATCTACAAAATTTCATAAATTCGACTGCACAGATGGCATAATAGTTAAAATACCGACCTTCCGCACCAGTGTCGTGAATTCGATTCCTACGCAGGACAATACTTTGTGCGATCCACAAACTATTATTCTGAGTCTAGGGGTAATTTGTCTGAGTTAAATGTATGTACAGTACAGTCGCCCGTAATACAGGAATTATTTTCTTAGTACAGGATGGTGTTTAAAAAATAATTCGAGAACCAACTGTCTGCTCAATAATGGCAGAGAAATTCATATATCAATCGCCGACAGAAGCCATTTATCAAGATCAAGAAATTCACCTATTACCATATATCAGGTGAATCAAACGGATTTACATAAGATTTTATGTACTATAATAGTACTACTATTAAAATAATAGATAGAGAAGTAATAAAATAGTACTACTATTTTATTACTTCCTTCCGTATACCCTCTCTTGCATTGCTATCAGCATATGATATACCTAAGGAATCTTTTACGACATCCTCGGACTAGAAAGGGGTTAGCGAATTCTTACTCCATGATCATATGAAGGAGGCCCGAGCCCAACAGTGGGACATATGTGTGCTGAGATGATGATGATGATCATATGAAACGATTGAATCTAACTCAGTAGATGCATATATAAATAGATTATATTATTACACTTATGAAAATACCGTAACTATGGTGATTATTTCAATTAAGATTCATATACAAAATGAATATTTTAAGATTGACTCTTACTTTCGATACACAGGGGCTATATTATATAATAATTAATTAATTATATAATATAATTTAATCAAATAATATTTGAGAAAATGCAATTGCTTTGTGCATAGAATTAATTTAAATTGTAATGCAATTATAATCTATTACTAATTACAAATGCAAATCAAGAATGTTTCGTTATTTAACATTAAATAGTTTTCAAAAATAGCAATTAACAAATGTCATTATTGTTAAAAATTTAACCAAATTTACTAGTGTAGTAAGTAATTTAGGTCTGTATTTGTATTGAAGGTCGAACATAGTCAAGTTTTAGCTAGACTTATAATCTCATTAGCCGGACATTTGAAGAGCAAGGTCACTCTTTGGACATTGTTAAATACTCAGATTTTTTTACAATAGTTAATAAAAAATACAAAAAGCATTATATATTTCTGGTGTAATCATTAATCTAATTTTAGGTACACGGATTTGCTTTTTAAAATTATAATGATGGACTATGTCAATAAGCTCGCCTCCCATTAAATGGGAATAAAAATTATATAGCGAAATGTCTGTGTTACACCTTTGGTTACCTCTTTGGGATTAAAGGTGAACCTCCACCACGAAAGGAGCGAAAATAGACCTACTATACCACAATGGTCAGACGGGTTGTTATAGGGGTTCAGTTTGAGTTTTCCTTCTCTTACCTATTTACATCTATATTTTATTTGCATATTGTTCTTTAATCATCTTCTACGACACCCACGGGCAAGATGGGGCTGGTGAATTCCCACTCCGTCACCACACGGAAAGACTATAAAACAATAAACTGTAGCCCGGAGTGAAGGCAAATTATTACGGCAGCCTAAAAATCTAGATATTTAAATTATTGATTTCATATGATTACCTGGATAGCTTCCTTCTTAAGCTGTGTTAGAGCACTTTCAGCACGATCCGCTTGTAATGATATTTTGGCCATTTCAGCTCGCTCAAGTTCTCTCTCTCGCATAAGGCGCTCCAAATGTTGCTGTTTCTCTCGTAGAAGTTCCTGTGATATACAACACATTATTAAATTCGATGTATAGTAATAAATATTTTAATAATGACAAGCGCGAATCATAAAACTTCGTATAAAATATGTATAAAAAATTATGCACATAATTAAAAATATATTTTTTATTTATTTGTAAGTTATTTACGCGTAGGTATGTAGAATTTGATAATGTGTTACCACGTGTTTGTGTTTATATAATAATTAATCAAAGATAAATAACCATAAATGACGATAATCATCTAAAAATCATGTTCCAACAAAATTAATAAAATAATTGTAACGGTTTAAACAATCGCCATATTGATTTTGAGTGGGATATGTGGTTTATAAATTGCACTTATACATATAATTATATACATATGATCAGTCATTACATTTCTTACATTACAATTAAAAATCTAGACTTATTGTTCTGATGATGATTAGATTGTCATTACATTCTTCTGGTAAAGCGTGGAATTGCAAGGTCACCTTTCTGAAATGAGAATACCTAAATAAATTAGTTACTTACACGTGTCAGAATACTGCGCAGTTAAGCAAGTTTAAATTTATAATATTTTATTTCAATAATATCAATAAAAACTATAGGAAAACGTTAAGTACCTACATATAAAATATCCTTAAGACATGGGCCATGGGTAATCATCCTCTCCGCGGGGTTAATTAAATGGTGGTTTAAACGCATGACTCTCTAAAAACACACATGCTAAAACAGTTCACGGGCACGCACATCTTCTCTTCTTCTTCACAATATATCTGTTCTGCTTAACAGGAATACTTATGTTTAATCAGCTCGGTACTTAACACGAACACAGTTAAAAGGCATATTAAATCATTTAGCCTGACATTAGCATCCAACGAAGTCGAGATTTCGTTTCCGGCGGCACGACCATTAGTCGGAGAGGGTGAGTACGGGTTTATAGGGCCGCGCACTGCCCTTCCGTCGTTCCAGCTAGTAAGGTTACTTCAAAAATAATTTAATAAATAACAAAGCCAAGCTGGCTTTAACATACGGCATCTAAGTTTTGTACCCAAAAGGGTAATTTGGCGCTTCATAATACATGGAGAATTAGGCCGCTCTTAAATTAATTTTAGTGGAAATTTTTATCTTGGAGCCGGCTGCGGCAAACAATAAATACTCGCCTGTTATCCCATGTGACAGAATGCGTTTTTACACATTCTGTCACGTCTGCTCGCCATGAATATCTTTTGATAGTACAATATTAACGTCAATTTAAAATAGGATTATAGTATATTTTTATATACGAAAGTTAACGAATATATGAAAGGTGAATCTTTATCAGTACCTATATTATACGGCAAATAAGTTCTTGATAAAAATCTAGATTATTCAGTACAGAAACTTATAAATTTAGGAGCTGGTAAATAAAATGAGGCAATTAGATTCTTCTCGGACAAAAGGCTTTTTTTTGGCGCCGGGCTATGGTTTGGTCACACCCCGCTAATCCATCAGGAAGAAGCGGGGCGTGACTCCATAGACCCGCCCAACAACGTAACTATCGACACCGTGCGAGTGGGCCACCGGTACCAAGTCTTTGTCTTCGGTGGCCCAAACGTCGGTCTATCCCCATGGGTATCCTCTCGAGTCGTTGCCCCGGCGGCTTTCGCCGAAACAGCCTAAAATGAATATAAATAAACCTTTCATTTCAATTATGACAATTGTAAAATAATAATTACTTCTAATGTAGCAATTAGATATATGTATGTTTCTTTTTTTACATTTCACGGACATAAACATCAACCCGACTCAAAACAATAATTTATGGATCGCCTGCCGCCTGAAAAAGTTGTTCTACGTGAGGATCGAATCTACAACACTCGACCCCAGAGCTGTGCTGTCAAAACCTGACCTGATACTGGTGAAACGGGTTGGCATATTCATTCATTCTTTTCGAGATTTCTCTAAAGAAGTATATTTTAATTATATTTGGCAATATAATCTCATATTCTATATTGTCTTAATGTTGGACACAGGCCTCCTCAGAATGACGTTTAAAGTAAATTCCACCAATGAGGCTCAACGAAAGTTGGAAAACTTTTTACGTCGTAGAATAATTCATTTGGCCTACTGTTTGCTCAGGATTTAGGCTGCCCTGTTAGTAAAGGCAGCGATAAATGAAAATTTAATATTTATAACACAACAATAAGTCGGTGCGCGCTGCAGCTTCAACGATGGAATTCAACTTCCTCGTGGCAGACGAAAAGTTGGCTATATAATATTAGTATAAGTATCCAGTATTTCGGTTAAATTCTTGTCACCTGGGAACTATTTTTGGGTACTTTGTACAACTCGCTAGAGCTACATATAAGTACAAATGAAGCTAATAGTGTAATTAGTTGACCATTTAGGATTTTATAAAAAACCTACGCTCCTGTCTTTTATTTGGAAGCAGCTTTAGACAGATTAAGAAATTATGGATAATTTTGTTTTATGTAGGGTAGTTTGTACATGAATAAATTAGTACTAATGTAGCTAGGTAATTGAGTTTGTCCTTTCTGAAGTGTCATATATATAGAAGCTTCACTTCGTTTATCAAACAGTAAAAATCACAATATTAGTTTGGTTTATGAATAATATAATTCGTACCAATTCATCATTATCTAATTTCTCAATTACAATAATTTGCACTTAGCGTTATCGCAGTACCGGTTAGTTGGAAACGTTTCGTATAAAAATATATTATACCAAATGTAGGTATGTATTCACTTTATAAATGTTGTTTTCACAAAATGCAAAACAAAGAGTGACCTTGGTGACGGTTTGGTTCATTATCAGTTCAATACATTGTATTTAGCAGGTAATTGCGAATTTTGTACATTTTATTTACATCGCCAATTTTAATTCGTATATTTCATCTCAACTACATAGTTATTTTCTACCCATATGTAGGTAATTTTCCACAGAGAATTCATACTAATTAGATAAGTGACTGTCGGGCGGCACATACGGCTGAAGACACGTGCAGGTGGTCAAATGCCTGTAAATGGTCGCGAGAAAGAAATTGCCTCCGTGTTATCACTGTGCTACATAGTAACCGGGACACTCGCTCATTGTCTATTTCGATCTCTCATATTCTTCGTTGCAATCATTAGTAAGTGCAGAACTGTCATTCCCAGCCATCATCCAACCAGGGTGGACCACAATACTTTGAACAAGATCGCCACGCGAACCACGATGTTATAGAAGAATGTGTTAAACAAGCGTCTGATGCTAGCCCAGAGGACGTTGTCAAATAAAAAAAGAGTGCGACAGTCAGGTGGATTAATGGTGTTCACTGGATTATAAGCGAAATGCGTATGATGGTTTTGGTCTGTTCATAATACGAAAAGCGATCGCAGAGCTCGTAGGTTGTGGAACACCATACTGACGCCCTGAGAAGCTGGGTAAAATGTGATCAGACTGAAGACCAATAGCAAAGAAAGAATAAATGAGTACAGGAGTATATATTTTATCTTAATCCGACCACAATATTAAAAAAAAATTGCAATAGGATGTAATGCAAATTTGAAATCCTGGTCAGGCTAGTTAAGGTTATCCTTAAGGTTATAAGTTAAGGTTACCTGGGTTATCCCAGGTATAACCTTGCGTAGCTGTTGAACACAACGTTTGGCTCGACCGGGAAACCCAGAATTATATCAGTATCAAATATTGTTAGCGGTGATTGTATTATTATGTTAGTAGACCAACGACGTAGTTCTAGGTATTATAATAAATAAAGTATAGCAAGATTACTTATAAGTAACCTTCACCAAATTCCAGCTCAATAATGTCTTAAAATATTATCAAAAGACACGCAACAACCATTATATAACTAAATTAAAATAGGTAAATAAGAAAGTACTTAATATGATCCTATTTACCATATTTCTACTTATTTTGTTGCACGATCTATAACCAATTGTAACTATTATAGAGATAAATATGTAAATTCAAATAAATAATTAATTTATCTACAATTAATTTTTATTGTCAAAATTTGTAATAAATATAGTTTCGTGACTGATCTTAATTATTTTTAATTTTCGTCTGTCTATTTCTGTTCTTCTATAAGTTCTATAACTCCAGAACGGTGACTTCATGAAAATATCAAATAGATATTTTAATGTATTATTATTATCATGTATTTCTTTGGTGACTTGATATTCACTCTGTGTATGTGCGTGCATGCACAAGTGTGTGCCGTATTATAAATTACTATAGTTACATTTTAAAATGCCCAGGGAACAATTATACAATTACCTATTACGTCAGACCTTACAAGGTCAGAGTTGCTAGTATCTACTATAACTCCCATGACATTGTGGGTGACGGTGATCAATATCGTGATCTAACTCTGTCTGCATTTATATTATAATAAAGGCTATTATGTATTACTAGCTAACTCATTAAACGCTGTTCTATATAAATTAAAAATGTATGAATAAAATTCTTTGAAATCGGTTGCAACGCCTACCAGCGCACCTACCGGGTTCTAATGCATTGTTTTGCATGGTCTAAATCCATTTTCGCATTATTTCATTTCTAATGAAAGGAATGGTTAGGGGCACAGTTGGATGGTTTCCAAGTCTATAATGCACATGAAACATTTGAAATTATTTTAACGGATTCTATTGCGTTTGTATTTAATTTTTAATTGCCTCACGTTTCGAACACTTTACAGCCTTCGTGGTCACGGGAGGACTAAGTGCTATTTATGCGTTTTTTTATTTCTATACTTGGCAGGTCCAAAAATTGCCGGTGCACGTTAGTTCGAACCCCCGGGACGAAAGAATGTGTTACATTACAAGAATGTGTGTGCACAGATGGCTTCATAATCTAGGTAGCGAACGCCCATCATGTGTTCAATTACCAAGCAAGAATTTTCTTATGCAACACACAAAGATTGGTATGAGATGGGACGGTAATTTTGAGGTCGGCATTACAAGCTTGTGAAGATCTTCACTGGGTGTTATTTGTGTTCCGTCTATGTAGTTGGGGTGTATTTTTTTTTAATAATACTGAAGACTGAATTAGTAAGTTTTCATTTCATGAGAGGTAAGAAAACTTGCCCATATTATTTACGCATTATATACTATCAACTAATATCCCTATATTGGTGATTTTGCTTGTGTCTTTATAGATTTTGTTAATGAATTGTTCTATCATTCGACATCGAGACTTTACCTGGCTAAAAAGTTCCCTATATAATTTTCTGTACCCCGAAAACATCGTCTATGGAATCTATGGTAATTTTGAAACAAAGGTTAAGTAGTTATCGCGTGATACGCTTTCACGCGTTACTATTATAAGCCTATAATATTTTATTATTAGTTTAATGTTATAAGTTAATATATAAAGCTCATAATAATATTAGTTAGGAAGACGGCGTAAAATATCAGGTTTTGTATTTAAAAAATGAGTTTTAATCTTATATCGGAAAAAAATTAAATAGATTGATGAATCTTAGCTAACTGCTTGATCTAGAGGTATAAACATGCTGGTGCGATCGTGAGGTCTGAATTCAAATCCTGAGCCGGGAATAATCCTCAAGGATTTTCTGAGGAGCAGTTGCTAAAAATTTTAGAAGTATGCGGGTATATCGGCAAAAATCTCGTTCGCATGCATAAGGATTGGGTGGTGTTATGAAGCGTATTTATACACACTTGCTTGCCATTGTAGGAATGGAGACAAGTGGCCACAAACCAAAACGAAGGACGTAATTATCCGTCGCCTCGGGATTTTTATTTTTCACATATAATCTATATTAATACTTCTATTGAATTATCCACGTAAACGAAGTAGCCTTCTATAATCGCGATGGTATGTTTCGTAAATCCATCTATGTCAATATAAATGAATATTTATAAGACACTAATAAGGACAACTAAGTAAAACAGGACCTAAAAGTTGAGCGCGTAATTAGTATCAAGTTATCTGAATCTGTGAAGTGTCCGAGGTCAGTTTGCATTCACTAAGATATATGACAGTTAAGAACAAGTTTCCGTGTGTAAAAATACAATTTAACATCTCGTCCTTAGCCGCGATTTTCACAGAGGGCAACTAACTAACGGAACTAAGGGAACGTACTCATACTCATATTACGTGACCTATTCATGGGGAAAAAGGTCTTAAAAATATCACTCTGAAACAAAATTGGGTCTTGGCTGCATATTAAGGCTGGTCACCGAGGGAGAGAGGTGGTTTAAAATTGTAAAACAACGGTCATATTATGGATATTATTGTAAGAGAATGAAAAGCTGATATAATGCCCTGTACTACCTACTATGCCATACCGGGTTGAGAGCCCTCAGCGCTCACCCATAGTTCGAGCCAAACTGTAAAAGCCATCTGCGGCTAACAGCTAACAGACACGACAAACAAAACCTACCATACCATTCCCATTGTGGACGAGGTTAATTTGAACAGTGCAACCTACATGAGCTGAAGTAACAGAATAAGGTGAATGTATTCCATAGAGGTTTTACACATGACTTATTTATCAAGTAAAGCACCGTATGAGAGAAAATCATTCGCGATGACAAAATAGAGGACAAATAATGCAAAAACTAAGGCAGTCATTATTATAAATGATGACATTAGATTACTTAAATTGTGGTATATTTGAAAATAAATAACATTTCTAACATTAAACATGACCACGAAATAAATCTGACATACTCCCTAGGGCCTAGCCTAGCCTTAGGGGTTGAATCATAATATAACTGAGTTAGAAGTCTATAGCCAGCGGGCACGTAATAATAACACAATCTCCTGCCAATCTACCGTTTTTTTTTTTTTTGGTAATGCAGTGGTTCAAGAATGCAATTTCCGCACTAACCCCCGTCTGTCGGAAAAACAGACGAGGAGTGTGGGACTCGCTAGCCCCGTGGCTAGAATACCCACTAAACTCTTTCCACTGCGATTGCTGTTAGCCTAGGGGCTGTTACAGCGTACGCCCCGACGGCGAAATCTGTCGGGGCGTCGACGAGAGGAACCCGCGAGGGTAAACCGCCGGGCGGGCCACCGAAGTTAAAATCGAGTACCGGTGGTCCGCTCGCACGGCGAAGAGAGAAGGTTTTACGGTGGGTCTATGGGGTCACGCGCCGCCTTTCCGTCACCCCGGACCGATTCAGCGGGGCGAGACGCACCCATAGCCCACCAATAAAAAAAAAAAAAAAAAATAAAAAAAAAAAAAAAAAAAAAAAAAAAAAGGGGCTGTTACAGCGTCACCGGGCTGTGGGTGAGCGCTGAGGGCTCTTAACCCGATCCAATCAACCAAAACTTACTACAAATATATAGGTTCTTGAACGATTTTAGATGTTTAAACGAGTATTACAAATGAAATAAAACGACTTTTATGGATTTTATCGCGTTCTTATTGTCTTGCTTTTACCGAATACGACATAATTAATGGATTCATTTATAAAGACATTGTAAGCGTTTCCATTACTCTATAGTAGAAATAATTTAGTACATGTACATTATATACCATGTCCATAACTTATTAAGTGTTGTGTGAAAGTGGTTTTAAATCTTAGAGAACAATAGCGAATCGATTTTATGCTCGATTCAGATTTCACAAATCGATATTGCCTTATATTCTCCATTACTAAGATGAAAATATTAGTAATGGAGAATATAAAAAATTGAAGAAGTCTCTGGTTCGAAATTAAATTATCATAGTTTTTCCGCGACCTATTTGTTGTATAGTTATTTAATAATATTGTACCTAATTTAATTAGTGTAGCTGTGATAGCAACAATCGGTATTAAAATTTGATGTTGATGTTCCCCGTTATGTTATGAGATAAGTTTTAAATATGAATGTTGAAGGCTTAAGGGGTAAGGGAAGACCGAAGAAAAAATGGATGGACTGCGTGAAACATGACATGGATAGACAAGGAGTGACCACAGAGATGACGTCTGATAGAGTTGTATGGAAGGAGAAGACATTTTGCGTCATCGCTAAATGAATAAGGATTGGCAAGTTGATGATGTTCCCCGTTCGTCCCCCGACTCTCACGTCAAACCTGAACCTATTACTAAACAATCACCCATTAATGAACATTCCTCGCATCTAATGCAAATATGTATCTTGTAATAAGATTAGTAAGAAGGCTCACTTTAAAAAACTACCTACCAAGTATTCAAGCAAGGAACGTTCCACTCATGCAATTGTAAACACATGAATAAGTCTCGCAATTATATGGTTTGCAATTGACTTATTATACGAGTACTTCAACTAGAATGCTTTTGTCCATTTATAATATAAAAATCTATTGAAACTTATGGTTAGTATCCCATCTATTAATCTACGTATATAGGTGCATAATATGTGTTATTACACAGGTCACACAATGCGTATATTTACGCATTGTGTGACCTTTGGGGATTATCATGAAAACAACAATAAAATGTATTATTTAAAGCAATTATTTATACAGATAAGTCTGTTATTATAATCTTATGATATAAAACGTAATAAATTCAGATTGATAATCGTTTAGGTAACCTACTCCACGGATGTCAGTTTTCCTCAGTTAAAAATACAGAATACTTAGAATAAAAACACATAGAATAGCCTTCTAGTCTTCGTAGTTCGGTACTCTAAGCGTTTAAAAAAGTGAAGCCAAAAATCCTGTTAGTGTGCAAGCGATTACACGAGTATACACGCACACTACTATAAAATGTAACAAAATGACCTTGCACACTACGAAATGGGCCGCCGTAGGGTGACATTTCTGTCACCAATTTAGTGGCGTCAAATATTGTGCGTGAAATTTGTTTCTCAGTGTTATTATTCTAAGGCAGAATACCTACTACATTCCGGTTGAGAGTCCTTAACACACAACAAACAGTCCGGGTAAATTTGTCATAGCCTTTTGCGGTTAACATCTAATTACACAGAAAAAACTTTGTTGAATATTTTAAGGTTCATATTCATTATGCTTTGTTCTATTTTAATACAAAGACAATATAATGTAAAAAAATAACATTAATGTCTGTTATTAAATTCCAAGTATAAACGTATTTTGTGTGTTTTATGTCCTCAGTAGGTAACTACCACGATGATCCAGTGGGAAAAGCATGAGACCGACAGTTGCGTAATACCGAGGTCGAGTTCTGATTTGTGAAGAATTGATTCTGGGTATTTACACTAAGAGGCCATCCATTAATCACGTGAAGATTGAAAAGGGTAAACCTCTCCCGGTTCGACAAAAATCACGAAATATCACAAGGGGGCGAGAGGGGTGTAGTAAGATATAACGTGCATTTATTTTTTCGTTCATCATCTCAGCCCATATATGTCCCACTATTGGGCTCGGGCTTCCTCCATAATAGAATGATAATTGACCTACTATACCAGGGCTGGTCAGACATGTTGCGTGTGGGTTTTGTTTCGAGTTTTCCTTGTCTGGCATAGATGTTATACGCGTTTTATATCCCTTAGTCGTCTCGTAGGGTCACCCACGGGTAAGATAGGGGGTGGTGAATTGTATTCTTACTCCGTTACCACACGGTTTTTTTTTATAAATGCTAAAAAAAAGATCACGTGATAAATGGACAGCCCCTAAGTAGTTCTCAGTTGCAAGCACGGAGTCTCGAGCTAAAGTATGATAGAATGCAATAACTTTAACCCTTCGAACTATAAGTTATATGACAACATATTGGGGGTTGCCACCCACCAAAAGAATTTATACCGTATCGCAGTCTCCGTTTCATATAATTAAAACAAAATATTAGTCTTTATTGAAGTAATATTAAAGAGAAAATTGTTTGTAAAGACAAAGGATATATATTTGACTTAACGAAAGCTCGGGATTATATCTAAGAACTCGTTCTTATAAACTTTAATTAACTCTACTGCCTAAGGAATGGGTAAGATTAGACCTGAGTTTCAAATCGCAATCATTTTATAGAAGATCCTCGCTGCTTTCTGTCATAATATTATTTCTTTAATGTCTTTAAAGAACTTGTGTCTCTGTTACTAACATGCAATTTTTTACTAACATATAATTGTGTTGTCGCTGTAACTAACATACAATTATTTGATAAAAATAGCATTCAGATTCAGAACAATATTTGGATTGGACAAAAAATATTTTAATGGTCTCGGTACTGGGAGTCGACACATAACACAATTTATTTAAGTAATTGCAATGATAACAGATAACTGTATTAAAAATTGCACGACAAAAATTGTTTGGCAAAATGGTAATAAGTTAAATCATACTCTTTTTTATTAAGGTAAAATGTTCATATTTATTACATATTGCAACATTGATTTAAAAAATCGAGTGATATCTGAAGATTTAATTACCGATATTAGTAAAATTAGCACATTAAGTGATTAACTTTGCCCGTTTTTTACAATAGTAACTTAAATGACTTCGAAACTGTTTGGCGAATTCATGCACGATTTGCACAAGCTTTCCGTGTGGCTCTCATGGTGATTGGTTAAGAATACAATTCCGTGGATGTCGTAATAGATGACTATGTCATATCATCTCAATCCATGTAAGTCCTACTGTTAGGCCCGAGCTTCCTCCACAATGGGAGGGAAATTGACTATACCGCGTACCGTATTTTCCTTAGTCGTCTTTTACAACACCCACGGGCATGAGAGTGTGCATGATACATACATACATATCACCACGCCATATCCATAGCAGAGTAGGCAGAGAGAACAGAGTGCCAGAGAACTCTATCCTTGCATACTTCACTCGCTTCCTCAACATTCATAATTCTCTTCATACACGCTCGCCGGTTTCGGAGACTCTTGACTCCACCTTCCTTCAGTACATGACCAATCTGGTCTAGGCAGGTTAGTCTCGGTCTACCCCGGTACCTACATCCTTCCACTTTCGCATTGTATATCTTTTTAAGTGTGCATGATGAATTGTATTACTATGTCACCACCCGTAAAAGGCATATAAAATGCAGATAACATCGAGGAAAGAGAATGAAAACTTGAGAGAGAAATGTATGCCAACCTGACTGAACTGCCGGGCATACTAGCTCAATTTCGCACCGTGGAGTGGTCTGCAGTCCAGCTGTGTGACCTATATGGACTGAGGACAAGTTATGTAGTTAGTAAAAACGAATCATTTTTTTATTACTTTATAACATCATTTACTACAAATATCGCTTATGTGGTTTAGAATACAATGTGTCCCCACCCCCTTAGTTTATCGTGCGAGTCATAAAACCGGTTGATGGATTATCAGGAGAATAGGCAGCGACTCTCACTTGGAAAACTTATAACGCCAACCATGGTCGATAATCCGGCTGCTAAGTGTAGCGATTGTAGCGTTATCTCCACTGGGGAAGTCTTAGTCCAACAGTAAACGTCAATAAACTAGTGGATGGATGGATATTACGAGTTATATTTTATATACTTTTACACATACATACATATCATCACGCCATATCCCTTGCAGGGTAGGCAGAGAGAACAGAGTGCCAGAGAACTCTATCCTTGCATACTTGACTCGCTTCCTCAACATTCATAATTCTCTTCATACACGCTCACCGGTTTCGGAGACTCTTGACTCCACCTTCCTTCAGTACGTGACCAATCTGGTCTAGGTAGGTTAGTCTCTGTCTCCTACCTACATCCTTCCACTTTCACATTGTATATCTTCTTAACCAGACGTTCGTTCGATATTTTCCACATGTCCGAACCATCGGAGCAATCACTTTCGCATCTTTAATTATACTCTCTTTCATACCTACTCGCTCTCTTACGTCGTCGTTACGAATGCGATCGGTCATCCTAACTCCACAGATTTTCCGTAGAGATCGCTATATACTTTTAATTTTTATTTTATATATTATAGGTACATAACGTGAATGCAATAATTAAAATATATACATATTTAATGAAGGTGTACAGAACGGACTTAGATCCAATGCGTCAGTACTTTCGATTAAACTACGAGTAAATCTCTTGAGTCCAGTCCTGATTTTGAAAAAACAACATAGATATCTATGAAGTAGCGTGGCTTGCCAGTAAACCTCATTCTATCAATTAGATAATTTTATGAAGTATTTTAAGCTTTCAGTGAAGTAAGATTAATATGTAATTGAGAGTACCTACATATAATTTTGGATGTTCATTTGATTTCGTAATTTAAGAAAGTGACAAGGCTATTTAGGGGATAGAAGAAAATGGCCCCTCGCAAGGTGTCACGATAGTGGTCATAACGGTGCACTGTGATTCATATAGACAAACTTACCTGCAGTAAATACGCTTCATATCATATATTTCTGTAATTTATTAGTTGTAAAGTACAAGTTTAAGTATGTAGAAATCCAGCTGAAGCATATCTAAGCATTGACAATAGTATATATTTACATACCAGGCCCCTTATATTTGCAATAAAAATGTTATTATGTATATACATTTTATAATCTTTCCAAATTAAAGTGAACTAAATAAATGATCAGGCAATTGATCCGTTATGAAATTTACAAACATAATCAATAGATAGGTATAAACCATACACAGACTCAGAACAAATAGTTAAAGAGCTGGCCTGCGCGGGAATTGAACTTATGATTCGGCATAAGAAGTCACTTAAGTACTAAGCCATCTGTACTTCAAATGTTATGGAATATTTTCGGTAAATTACCTGGTATCACCGTGCCGATGCCGTATGGCTTATTCGCATATTTAATTTCAAATATATCTACAGAAAACTTCAGAAATATAAACATTTTATTTAGTTCACTTTCATTCGAAACAAGAACCAAACCTTCATGCATATAACCTTTGTGCTTGTAAATATATTTTTTTTGATAAATTTCTTAACTCTATAGGTAAATACAAAGGCATACATGACATATTATTTATTTATTTTCAAATCATTTATTTTTTGTTAATATTTTAAATTATTTCTTAATTCGTAACGCGAGATAAAAAGAAAATATGAGTAAAATTCAAACTAAACAAAGTCCAAAGTTTTTATTTGATTAAAGAAATTTAAATTGCATGTCATGGGTAATATCATGCGAAATCATTGGTAAAAAATGTATATAATTTATATTCGTTCAAATGACTTTTCTCAATATAGCGCTATATAACATATAAATTATACTGTCATAAATATTCAAGTCCCAAAAACAGTTAATTTATCGTTTGTGTTTTGAAAATATCAATGTCATAAATAAGACATAATAAAACACTATGGAACAATTTATGAATGCGCGTAATCTGATTCAGTTATTTCGAGCCGTATCGGGGCTGTATATCAAATTACTTCTACACAATTACTCAGAGTCAAGGTCGGAACGGTAACTGGAACTAAATGAAAAGGGTTAACAAAAAGCAAACTTTTAATATCAGGTCTCGTCAATCTTAAATCGTGCATGCCTCCACACAAGCTTGTACTACCCGACAGTAACAAAATACCATAAGGTTTTATATTAAAATTGACTATTTATTTAATTGCAGTAAGTGTTGAACGGTTAATATCATCAATGGTATTTGAAAAGAGGGTTGTTGTCAGTTGGATGGTAGGTTATAAAACTTATTTAAAAGCCTGCTAAAACAGCAGCTCGTGTAAAACGTGTACCCAGTTGAGAAACACATTGTAGCTGCTCCACATATTATGCATAGTATGATTAGGGAAAAGAAGATATACAATGCGAAAGTGGAAGGATGTAGGTACCGGGGGAGACTGAGACTAACCTACCTAGACCAGATTGGTCACGTAATGAAGGAAGGTGGATTCAAGAGTCTCCGAAACCGGCGAGCGTGTATGAAGAGAATTATGAATGTTGAAGAAGCGAGTGAAGTATGCAAAGATAGAGTTCTCTGGCACTCTGTTCTCTCTGCCTACCCTGCAAGGGATATGGCGTGATGATATGTATGTATGTAAAATGGGGATTTTTATAAAATGCTGAATTATATTTATTTAAGTCAAGTGTTTTACTTATGTAAAACATATAGTTTGGAGAATTATTTGGAAATTAAATTAAAAATTTACTTATCAGGTAATATAATAAAGAACATTTTTGGTTAAAATTTCAGATCTCTTGGAGATTTTTATGGACTCATATGGATAAGGATCGGGCTTTTACTTGTATTATGAGCGACATGGCCAAAGATATTATGATATTTAATGTTTTTATAATAATGTCGGGTAGTACTTATATAATACAGCTTATTAATAATGCAATAAAACAACATTAGATAAATCTTAATTATTTATTATCACCAAAACACGAGGGGATAATATAAGGTAGAACAATAATACACAATAAATTTAATATACTTTAATAACTAACCTGCCGTATTAATTACTACTCAATATAACAATTAGATTCTAATCTAAAGATATTTTAGTCTAATAGTAGTAGAAATTTTAATTACTAGTTTTATATGAATATAATAATTATTAAGAATGTAAGCCCATCTAAATAGCAATGGAATACATGTAATTAAATGAGTTTTGTAGGCAATATGAATATTATCATTACTTACAGGCACTGGACATTTTAAAAACTAAGATTAAAAAAAAAACAAAAGATCTAGAATTCTAGAATATAAATAATAAAACTCAGTGTTTGTTTTCTTTTTCTTTTCTTTCTTTAAATAACATAATCAAAATAAGTATCACAGCTTTGCTTCTGATGAATAAAAAAAACCGTACTTTTTTGAATAATTAATTATGAATGGTGTAAATGGTGATTTGTTGGAACATGATTATTATATTATAAGTATTTGTACTGTAAAGTGCGGCGTCATTGACAAATAATGTCTGTAATAAATCTATGTGAACCCTGTTTTATAACAGGACGGCTATCGTTAAGTTTTAGTTTGTAAGTAGATTTACAAAATCAATATCAGAAAACACAAAAAAGCAATCACAATATCATACATTCGTTGTTTTAGTATAAAGAAAACAATCTTATATTAAGTTTTTTAATTAAAATACTCAATACAATGGGAATCCCGTATAGCCGTTGATATAATTGATTAACACTAACCCCCACACATGTGGCGAACTTCAAAACATTTTACGACAATTGCACTCATCAGTGCAATAGTTGTAAAATTTGAATAGATTTTGATGTTTGGCACATGTGCGTTGTGTGTATTGTCAATTTACCGTGCGGCTATAGTTGGGTACTGTACCTGTAGGGCGTTCTTTGCGGATACCGGGGTGGAGGAAGCTCTCGGACCACCAACTCGCTGCCGCCGTGCCGTTAGTGACAGTGCGAATACGCAACAAACATGAAGGAAAACAACACGCGTTAATGCACTCAACTTCCACTACACGGTATATATTTACACTGTTAGATACCATTCATGATATCTCAATTAGAACATTAAACTACCAAATTGTGTCTCATTAAATTGAAGCTTCTAGAAAATTCCAAAGTCAGTTGATGCAATATTACGTGATTGCAAATAATGTCCCAATTAAGACAATTTAAATGGCGTCTGTCAGTACAATTTAAAGATTGTTTCAATTGCCATATTATTGGCATTTTATACCTTGTAGTGGAATATAATATACGATAGATGGTGTGTATTTACACGCCAACTGCCGTATTGGCAAATTAAAAGAAGCTCTAAAAACTATATACAATACTATGATTAAAATGAAATTACTACAAATGAAAGTGCTGATAAATATAAATTATAAATATATATTGATATAAATACAAGATCATGATAAACATAAGAATAAATAATATGCATGTTTCAATAATTATAAAAAGATAGTGGCTTTATAAAAACTGTGTGGTAGCTACGAACACTACCAACCCTTACTTTGCTCGTGGATGTCGTAGCGGCTACGAACACTACCAACCCTTACTTTGCTCGTGGATGTCGTAAAAGACGACTAAGAGCCTTATAAAGACCTGGGCCAACTCCATTTGAAGCCGTTTGGTCAACAATTACAGTCCCAAGGCGAGTTGGCGTCTGGCAGGCGGCCGATCATAAAACTATTACCAATAACTTTTACAATATATATTTTTCTTCTATGAAAAAATAATACATATTGTATCGACCCCAAGTAATTGGGATAAGAGTAGGAGAATGATGTGAATTATAAAAAGATAATTTTATACAAAACGCTGTTTAAATGACTATGAAAGGAAGGTCGCTAAATAAACATTTGAGATAACTTTGGATAAAATAAGTCTTTCTAAATATTGACAGAGTCACAAACACAAAGGTGTTGTAAAACTCGTCCGTCTTTATATAAAGGCATGTATGACCAAGATTAGTGAAGCACACAATGTAAACTAAAATTGTTAGGACTACTATAACAAAAAAGTTTTGTCACATAATGTCTTTAAAAGGCAGGGGCCATCTTAAAAATAATATCACAGCCAGAAAACATAGATAATACGATATGATATATTACAGTCTTTAAAAATATACGAAACTATATATGGACAATGTAGAAGCCAAATGAGATGTATTGCTACTTCCAAATGTGATTGTTCTCTATTCACTATTTAATAACTAAACAGTCATTAGGAAAAAATAAAAATGAATAGAAAACAAAATTAAAACGTAAAAATAAAATAAAGTTAAAAAAAAATTAACACAAGGGCCAAACCAAGGAGTGCCAGCTACAGACCATAAATAAATTCAAACCAATTCTCATGCAAAAAGAAGCTTTTTTACTAAATGAAAAGATACCATCGCTTTTGCATGTCATTTGTTTTATCTTGATCGTATATTTTTAAATAATAATATGGTGATACAACTATATTGCCAGTTAGTTTCGCCTAAACTTTTATGCAAGTATGGCATTCAGATCTTTGTTATAGATTCCATGATATTTGTACAATACTTAAAGAATTAATCGTTGGTCATATTATATTCACTGTAAAAAGTGCATAAGATCGTAGGAACTATTGCAATAGGAACCCATTTAGTTGTAACAACCAACAAGGTCCAATACAACTGACAAATGTTAAAACTTTTTTGTAACTATCGAAAACGCTTGTGGCGAAGTGGAATGTTACATAATATCATTCAAATATAAACCACGTATGGATAAGTGAACTGGAATGGTGACACACAAGAGAAATGGTAACTTTTCCCAAAGCCTGAGAAGTGTGTGCGCGGCGGCGGCATTTCCACAAATATGTCAGTAGCTGCGGCGACCCCGCGGCTGGCCCTCGTCACGGCGGCCGGCCGTCCCGCCCACCGCACCACTTCGCCGCCTCCGCCCCTGGAGCCACGCGATACCGTACCACTGCCACTACTCCCACTCGACTCACTGCGCCGTGATCGATCTGAACTACTTTGAAAGCTCAACACGCTCTCTGAACATCGCCATGACTTGGGTAACGTTTCACTAGCCCACCGTCGAGGATTTAACTCTTTACTCTTGTCGTTCGATCGAAATATTATATCGTAATAGACTCGTGGTTGCGGTAGAGCGATAATGGCGCAGCGATCATATTCAACGTGCTTAACGAGAAGCGTCTTGTCGAGCAGGCTTGGCGCACTACGGTGGGGCCTGGCTCGGGTCGGAGGCGGTGGTGAACGCGGCGAACGGGGTTCAGCCGACCGTGCGCGGGGCTAGCCTACCTGAGCGCCCAGCGACGTCACCCCAAGTCTCACCCCCACGCGGGACGACGCTATTGACGTGCCCAGTGATGTCAACGACTCCCGTGAATTGGAGCGCCTGAGAGGTGTTGCTCGTCCATTGCTGTGGATGGCGCACGCGCCCGGCTTACGGTTCGATGGTGACCGTGAGACCTTCGAGATGGGCGCGAACAAACCAAAGCGTGGTGAGCAGTCGAAATACCTGAAAAGTTAGTACAGATACTCTTATTGACTTTCTTGTTGGAAATGCAGTCAAATGATGATAATGTTTTGTTTGAATTATACCTCTTCCCGTCCACTGATCCGTCATTTTTCCCTAGGGGATCATCTAATTCTACACCCGCCCAGATTCCAGTAGCAAAATCGGTGACTCCAACGTAGCGTAGCGTACCAGCTTTGCTACCACGACTGCTAGAAACGATCACTCGGTCACCTACGCGGACTTCTCCATTGGTAGTTGTTGATATGGAGGCGTCTGAAGAAACACAAGTCGTATTAGCAATAGGTATAATAGTATTGATATAATATGCATGAACTTTGCTAGAGTAAAAGGCTTACTCATTTTACTGCTAACGATGCTGCGTATGCTGCCATTTGGTGAGTGTGCGCGTCTGATTCTGGAGCCTGAAGGTGGGCGATCGAAGACGCTGCCTGCATCTGAGATCGGAGATGCATCGTGGGGTGCATGTGTTATAAGTGCCACACGCGTCAAGCGAGTTAAACGCGAAAATACTCCTCGCTTCTCTGGGCATTGAAAATAGCGTACTCCAGCTACAGAACCATCATTTTTGCCTAAAACAATAAGTTCAAATTTTAAAAGTAAATTCAATGCAGACAGAGCATTCTCAATTTCAAGTTAAATTAATAATACACTTACCAATAGGTTCATCGAGAACGATGCCAGCCCACTCGCCAGGAGCGAATTGGGTCTCGCCAATGTATGCGATTTGACCAGGTTTGGTGCCACCCACCCAAACTCGTTCGCCAATAATGAAGCTGTCTGTGTCCTCTGTTAATATAACGCTATGATCTGGAATAAGGACAAATTTATTAAGTACATCCATATAAAACAACTCACCATCAAAAAGAAACATATTTTTTACGATTTCTAAAGAGAAAATATTTTAATGAAAGTATTGTCTAACAAGGAGTGAATTATGTATTCTTGAATATTTATAGACCTCTTTCTTATTCGGAGCACACGTTATAACGTGCATACAAGCTGGATATGTACCGTTGTATGCAAGTGCATTGGTATGGCGTGCATGCTGTTTTGCATACATATCTTACATCAAAATTACGGATCCTTGTTTAAATACAAGAACAAACTGCATTTGACTTTGGCGACAGCTACAAAAATTCTGTAAAGAAATAACAAAAGGTGCGCATGCGTTCAATCGTCGCAAATCAACTTAACACCACAAGCACATAAAACTTGATTCAACCTCTATAGAGTAAGTGATGGGTGCGATGCTATGGTGTATGGTTCACTATAATAATCTAACGTGAAACATAAAACATCAGTCGGAATTAACCCCACGACAATAACATTATGTAATTAACGAATAGAATGTATACAATCCGTGACGTCAGATCAGTTAGATCTTAACAGCCGTGAGAATTTACTAGGGTATTGTCATGGAATATAATTTTGACGGTAAAAAGCGTGCCAGTTACCTGATGACCTCCTGAGGCCTGCCTCGCTGAGGCGTCTCGGGTACTTCTCCCACAATGAGTCCATGGAGGTGACACTGAACGTGCTGCTGGCTGCGATAACACATAAGCGACACACACATACAAATTAGCCACTAACTAGACAAAGTAACTACTACCTAATTCACACATCGTTTTGTAAATAATATCTGATTTTGTTTTGAGTATTTTGATTTTTATTACTCAAGATGTAGATTAAATTCGGCCGTAGATGTCTTCACTAAACAATGTTTATTACATACATTTCCGTTGCAAATTGTTGATAGCTCTTCTTACATAATAGTTACAATATTTCAATTAAGTAAATGGTTTGGTTATACCAGCAAAGATAAATTTGAATAAACAGAACGGAGGCACCTATTCTATTATCACCGATATTAATAGCTTAATATTGATTATTATAATTAATATTGTTTCTTTGTATTAAGTGTAAGGCAAGTCAAGATTAAAAAAGCTCATACAATACATTATAATTATGAATCGAATTCAGAAACAATGTCACTAATTGATCGTAGGCGAGCGACCGTAACGACTATTAGTTGACAGACACGCAATCTATGCAATGCAGAGTATTTCAAACACGGATATTATAATAATTGTTATAAGGCGATTCCCGCCTTAATCTACAGGCACTGCATTTCATTTTAAATTATTAATTCATTAGTATATAATATTAGCCATCGTAAATACCATTTTAGCTTTGTATTATTTCGCACCAGTAAATAATACATCTATAAGAAATTTATTTAATTTTTGTCAGTGTCATTTTAATAGTTAAGGGTATGCGTTATTTTAATTTTACTATTAATAATTAACGTTATATCAAAATACTCAATATGTCTATAATTGTTACTTTATCTTATGCATATTTTACAGTACTAGTCATTCCATAGCACTAAGAGAACCATCACCATATGATATAGTATTGTAAAATACTTGCCTACACCGCAGTTCTTTTGTTAGTATTATGAGACCGACTTACTAGATGCCTTGCGTCGTGATCGTGGCTTTTCCGGTAAATTACTGGACACCTCGTCTTCCTCAGCTTCAATTAAGTCTGCATCAAACGTTCCGACGGGAAGATTGACAAGATTATGAATAAGTGATATTACATAGTATATACAGTTAGAAACAATAATGGGATGTGTTGACAATGGTGTATATGTGCGTGCTTAACATTTTACACGTGAAGCATGGATCATGCACTTTTGGGCTCATGCGATAAAAAGGTTACAAAACAAAACATTATTATTTTGTAGCCTTGACAGCATATGTAAACAGACGCTTACCGGATAAATGTTTTCTAGAAGAGTCGTCGCTGAGTTTCCTTAGCGTGTCCGTGGAACTGGCGTCTACGACAACAAAAAAATAATAATAACAAATACACATAAAGCAAAAAAATAAAACATGCCGACAAAGTACATAGATGACTTAGAATTATCTGGAGACAGAATGGCGGCATTACGCTTACATGAATACCGCGTACATATATTGCACTCAACATGGACACGAGAGCACGATGAAACTTTGATATTTTTTTATGTTTATGATAATGTTGTACACCAAAAAGGCAGAGTTTGAAACGTTTTATAGTGGCATTATAATATGATAAACACCCACTTGTGACCAAGCAAAGGGCACAACTGGTACAACCACACATTTGAGTAGGCTCATACAGATAGGTGGGTGATAATGGTTTTAACTTAAAATATATTTAATAAATAATGATATGCAACGCTTAATTATATAAGAAATACAAATATATAATTACATATTTGGAATAGCGTTAATTTATTTCGTTAACTACCGTTTTGGGTGATACTAAGTTTGTAAGAAAAGAATTTTTATTAACACACCAATCACGCTACTTAATTGCACTGAACCGAGATTTTCCAAGACACGTGCGGCGCCGGCCAGCTAATTCTCGCGTATGTATGTCCGGCATTAATGGTCCTAAGCTGATTAATCATCAGAGGCTATTGCGCAGCTGTCGGCCTTGGAACGCGCGTAGGTGGGACATCATAACAGAAGTGACATAAGTGGTTCATCTCTTAATAACAATAACGAGAGAACGCGCTAAATAAGCTTAGAAAGCAATCGTCATATAATAAAGGAAATAAAAACTTTTTATGAGTCGGAATAATTTCACTTTCCTACTAATGATTTCGACGTTGAATTAAACAATAAATAATTCTAACGTACTCTATAATTTGCAGCAATTTACGAGCTATTATTATACAATCAATGACAGTAATCAAATGGCTGTACATAATTAAAATATGCATAGAATGCAACATCACGCACCTGTTATTAAGAGCCGAAGTTTTTTCCGCGTAGGAGTCACTATTCTCCATTTGATTGCTCATATTAGACGGTCACATCATCACAATGGATAATATTTTTAAAGTGAATAGGTAATTTTTAAATTGTCGCAAGGAGTAATAATTAGCAATGACGTAAATTATAGAGGTGCCGCAGTCGACTGCAGACGGTCATAAATTATGAAACTTTAATAGACTGAGTACGGTTAGGTCCTAGGGCTGCTTGATTTATATTCACAGTTGCAAGTTTTCCCATTATTATAATTGCTGTTACTTGAAAATAGTGGGCATCGCAGCACATTTGTATGTCTCAATATCGGTTTATCGGGCATTAAATCGAAACTCTTCCGTTATTTTTAAATATTATATACATATTTTAATGTATAATTTACCATCGGCCGCTAGAATGACAAGTATTTGATTGTTATCACAGTAGTAAATGTTCGTATCTACGTTTAATCATATAACTGGTATTTATGGCCGCCTTTTCCGTGTGGTGACGGAGTAAGAATACAATTCACTACCCCCTATTTTGTCCATGAGTATTATAAAAGGCAACTCTACTAACCCATCTCTGACTAGGTATAGTAGATCTATTTCCCATCTACTACCGAGAAGGCTCGAGGCCAGCAGTGGGATCTATATGAGCCTAGACGATGACGATATAATTTAAAAATCTAAAAAACATATTGGCAACATTCTTATGATTTAAGTATATGTATATTAAATCGTCAAATATGCGACAACATTAGTTTAAAACAATTATTTAAAATGTATTTAGTAATAAAATTTAATAGACAGAATTAACATAAGAAGTAGGCTTTTTTCGTATACGTGTGACGGGCAAATTGCTGATCACTATTGTTATGCTAAATAGCACATTTGTCATTACAAACTACATTATATAGTTTGACAATGTGATTGAGGTCCAAGTACTCCAAATGGCAAGGACATTCGGTTAAAAACACGAAGGCAGCGACAAATTAATCTTACATACCATAACAACTCACATACTTATATTATTATCAAACTTTTTACACGCATAAGAGTAGCCGAAGGAAAGTCACGTACCGGGCTTTCTAAATAGTGTTCGCGTCATTAGATTAATATCTCCAGCTCTATAACACTGAAGAGTTTATTTTCTGTTGTTGTTTTACAAATCTCATTGGAGACTTTTGGTAGGAATGTTGGGAGTAATTTTTCACTGTTTAAAGTAATGCGAATTGCGTATACGTAATTTGTGGTAAAAGCTATAATGATGAGAAGTTGATCGTTATAGTTTAATATTAGCTAAAATATCAATTGATTATTTAAATATTTCTATTTAAATCATCACAAAAGAAGGATCAGCAAAGGTAATATTTTGTTTCAGAATGTGAAATCAAATATATTCGTTAGTATTTTTTTATATAGAAAGACACCACCCTGCACTAAGTCAATAATCCTTGTATTGCGGGGGACTTTACAAACATGCAATTAACGCAGGCAAACTACACTCAGACTCAGAACAACACTTTGAAAACAGACTCAGAACAACACTTAAGAAAATTAACAATGCATAATCCTATTAATATTATAAATGTGAAAGTTTGGGAAGACGATTCAATGCGTTTGGATGTTTGTTACTCAATCACGCATAAACCGTTGACTAGATTTGGATGAAAATTGGCATACAAATAGACTATTTTGTAATAATAGATTATTTTATACTTTGAAATTCACTTTTTGCGCGGTTAAGCTGCGGGCAAAAGTTAGTATGAAAATAAAGTTTGTTCGCCAATATCAAAAATATATTTCCAGAATCAAATGAGATAGCAAAAGCGGATTGGTTCTGATTTACCCGCTTATTGAGAAAGTGTATAACCAATATGTGAACCATATGATACCGGGAAACAGTATAAAATTTAGAGTAACCGATGATGTTTCGGGCGGTCGGTGGTAACGTAGAAGGCGTACATATCGATTGGGCCACGGAAAAATTAAGGCATGAGAAACCGCTGCGACTGATATTATGTATATTATGTTATATACACAGTGACGTATATTTCAAAAACTATCTCTGGGAATGCTTTCGATAGCCCAATATCGTCTCGTTTTTATTTATTTATTAATTTTCTTAATGATTTTATAACAATTGTTTATGTTAAAAATTGATACAATATTTATATATCCTTATTACTAATCTAACGATTAATTATAGGTAAACACCGCATACGAGAAAATAAATATATAGAAAATTACAGTACGCTATAAGCAAGTAACTATTGATCCCGCGACCTATCACGCTAGTTTATTCTAGTTTTGATAAATAGCTTGATGAGTTAGCACTGCTTTAAAGCAGATCGACTACGTCACTGCAGTTGTTCATAACTCAATCTAGCATAAGAAGAGTTGGCGCCAATACTTCTTTTGTAATGGCAATACAGAAGTGTAAGAGGATGATACGAAAGTCATGAGGGAACACGAAACTGAAAGAGAATTAGACGAGGATATTCAATGAACTAAGACTTACCATTATATGCCTAAACAATGCACCTATTGAAAAGGTTTTCCGTGTGGTGACGGAGTAAGAATATAATTTACCACCCCTATCTTACCCGTGGGTGATCGTACGAGACGACCGAGGGATGTAAAAATGCATATAACATCTATGTAAGAGAAGGAAAACTCGAAACAAAACCCTATACCAATACGTCTGACTAGCGTGGTATAGTAGGTCAGTTACCTTCCTCTTATGGAGGAGGCCCGAACCCAAGAGTGAGACATATATGGGCTAAGATGAGATGATTCAAAAAGCTTGTAATGAAAATGAGGCCCGATAGACTAAAGTCCATGTGTTTTATTGAACATAGGGTAACCCTTAGGTGGATAATGCCATAATCACCAGGCTTGATAAACAGTTTAGCGATCACAGTTGGTATTAGAAGTTTCTCTAAAAAGAGCTACTGCAAATTCTCCTAAAGATGCCTTAGCTTGTGATTACTACCCCCGGGCAATTTTTAAACCGTCATTACAGGTTCAACATCTTCTTCTTTAGTAAATGCATCTTTAATTTGAATATTTTTTAAGTTGATACACTCATACGTATTACGTAAGACTAAGTGTTGCTCTGTGACAGTATTTGCTCCCACGCTAATATTCGTACCCTACAGATATACTCTACTTGTGGGGACAACCTAGATTTGTCTCGATCCTTTTCTAGATCATGTGATTCATTTCTAGAATAATTAGCAATTAAATAATAATAATTTTAAACATGGGATCTATTAGGCAGTCTTAAAGTGGTACCAGTGATAGCAAAGTTGAAGATCGTGAGATTGTATTGATAAGGTATGACACGTGATAAGGGAGAAAGAAAAACATTTCATCAATAGGAATGCGGATAGCCTTAAGAATTGTGTATGAAAGAAGTGCGTATATATAACGAGTGACAAGAGTCTACGGAAAGTAAGGATATGTTGTGCTAGCTTCAGTTAGCATAGGATAAGGGAAGCCAGATGATGATGAAACATAAGGACTATATGAAAAATGATCTCATTACCTTGTCATAATATTTATAGTAAAATGATAACAAAATGAGAAATTTATATATATATTTTTTTACAAATTACACTCGTACTCATAGCAACTATTTGTGGATCGTACATCGTACCCGCGACATTTGACACGGTAGTTTGGTATCTTAACCACTACGCCATATGTGCAATATCATAATAAGTATATAATTTGCTGTGCTCAGCTGTAGTGTTCCTGACAACCGGTTTTTGCATTCACTAAAGCGATCTCTGACCTCTTTGGTGTAGATGCCCTTTGTAAATTATACAAGAGACCAGTTCTATACTAACTGAGGTTATTCCTTATTTTAAGTCGCCGCCTATAGGCTGCCACACCCCGTGCCTCTCTGCTTATTGAGCGTGCCAGCGGAAACGATTTTTTAACTTCGGTGGCTCAGAATGAGGCAGATCATGGCTAATGTTTATTTCGAGGAAGGAAAATAAAAATCGAGATATTTCTTGACTTCCCATCTAGTATATTAGTAGATATTATCTATCAACCAAGCATATAGAAAAGTTAAGTCCCTAAATGCTTCATGCCGTACATAATCTAATGCTGAGGTAGTCATCATCATTCTCCTACTCTTATCTCAATTACTTAGGGTCGATACAATATGTACTATTGTATTGGCAATAGTTTTATGACCGGCCGTCTGCCAGACGTCAACCATCCTCGGGGATGTAATTGTTGACCAAACGGCATCAGATAGAGTTGGACCAGGTCGTTCTAAGGCTCTTAGTCGTCTTTTACGACATCCACGAGCAAAGTAAGGGTTGGTAGTATTCGTGGCCGCTACCACACAGCTATCTAAGGCTGAGGTAGTATGCAGACGAAAGTGTGCGTTTTGTATATTCAATCCTGCATCGGAGGGAGTGGGATGGTAACATATTGTACATTTAATCCGTCATCAAAGATCTAAAATATAGATCCTCTTAGCAATATTATAATAAGTACAATCATTATAAAGCCTCTATAATAAATGTGATGTAACTGCTATAATAAGCTCGTTCATTATTTGATCATTTTATTAACACGTACAATACGAATTACTTGGTAATAAATTACGTGGCGCATTCATATATATATACACATAGCTATTTGTTCAAGTTGAAGTTGGGAGGTCCCCCATGTAAAAACAAGCAGACTTAGAAAACAAATATTTATTTAATACTAGTCTCTGTAAGTGGCTTCATTCTACGATATTCGACGAATTATTCTCGCATATATCAGATTCTCTTCTCATATTTCTGAGATACAGATCAATTAAATTTTTCAAATTAAAAAGAAATATAATTACGTCAGATAGCCCAGTTGTCACAGAGAACTATCGCCTAAGAAATATACTAAGAAACGATATTTTTTCTGGATAAAAGATACCCCATATCATTTTCTGTAGCCCTAACAACGTGTATGCAAATTCCATAATGACAAGTTGTGCAGTTAAAGCGAGAAAAATTAACAAATAAAATTAATCAAACAAACTGACTTACGCGTTATACAATATTAGTTAGGATAATGATCTTAGCGCATTGTAAATATAGTTAAGTACACAGAAGTCAAATATGTGCTTCATTTACTGTATGTACATAACTACGTCCCTCCCCTCACTTCATCTTAAGTTAGCTATGCTAATAAGCCTCTTATTATTATTTTTTTTAGATGATTAAATTCATGAGAACAATTCAAGTTCAGAGATTAGCCTTAGTGGCGTCTCTCGATATTTGAAAGACCGTTTATACGATAATACCTTTCATAGTATTACTATAGGATGAACCCGCAGTAAAGAACCTTTCCTGGTAAGGTTGATTGCCGTAAGGTGTACGCTTTTGGATTGCGGACTTCAAATGCAGATGTAATCAAATGTTCAATAGCAAAAGAGATGATCTATCAAAGCTGTTATATTAGAGTCAATCTTAACAGAATTGGCAATAGTGAATGCATTTTTTTTGCGCAGCGGGCTATGGAATTTTCACACCCCGCCTAATGCGCCCGGGGCGACAGAAAAAACGGCGCGCGATCCCATAGACCCGCCCTACATCTTTTGCCGTGCGAGTGGGCCACCGGAACCCAGTTCTTCGGTGAATAGTGAAGGCTAGGAAGATGACATAATGAAGGCTGGTAGTTGACATTTATAACAAAGTACCAGAATTATAGGGAAAGGTTGTATTTACATAACTCAAACAGGATGTAAAATTATCGATAGTAGGTCTACGGTTTCCTTCATTCTAAACGAAGGTATAGGAAACTAGTTATGTCACAGCATACTTCAATTAATGCCTCATTAGTTTAGTAGCACGTATGCGACTGCTGACGACTCCAGGGATTCGACTTTTGAATCGGGCATCGCTGGAGTTTCCGTTATGCAAATGCCAATAACACGGTCCAGTGTTATGAGTACAGATAGAAAGAAATACAGTCCAATATTTGCAAACTTAAAAGAACAAGTGTGAGTGTTTTTTATTTTTTTATTTTTATTTTCTCAGCTCATATACATTTTACAATGGCTCGAATCACTTCTCGACCGAAATTGACACGCGGATAATATGAGCTGGTATACGGTTTTATAACGGGTTATTTTTCTTTTGTAATGTAATCAATTTATATATTTGGTCATCTATTACTACAATTGCCAGGAACAAAGGTGGTGAATTGAATTCTTTTTATGTCATCATAACTACCATAGTTAAGAGCCCGAGAAAGACTTTACAAACGGTTCACACCTCATTTAAGAACTTAGGCGTGAAAATATAAAAAAATATTCTAATTTATTCGTTTATACACTTTCCCAGCAAATAGGCACTAATTTGTCAATTAAGGACAGTGGCCCCATCATCTCTGAAGGTGAAACACTCACAATTGATGCAACGAGCTCAAACTGCACGACCGATGCAATTCACAATGGCAATTACATAGCTTCGTTAATAATATAAGAGAATATGGTTTCGTTAAGAAATGCCGCGGCTATTCAAATCGACCGCAAATGTTCAGTAGTATTTTTCAACTTTTATTCACCACCCTCGTTAACGTTTCCTTTTATTATACTCTCATGCGTACAATAAAATTAGTTCTTAAATATACCAGCCAAACTTAAGGTTTGATGAGAAATCGACAATCACAAGTGCGGATAGTCGAAATATTCTAAAACCATATTTTAGAAAGCAAATTGAGTGTGCACGCATTCCTTTTTGCTATTATCAGACATGCTGCCGTCATGACGCATTTGGACCGCCATAATTGGAGACTACCTGAAGCGGACAACACACTGACTTCCTTTCAGAATGAATATGATTCAGACTATTTGATAATCGGTTCGTTCAGGTCTCTACCATATGGCAAACCAAATATAGTAGCTACAATGAATAGATTCTTAGTAGACAAGACAAGAAATGGCAGTAGAACACTGGAGATATTTATTTCAACTCATATTTGTGCCACTGTTGGGCTCAAGCATATGGGAAGGGCATAATGGGGGAAAAATTGACCTACTATACCACGCTGGTCAGACGTGTTGGTATACGGTTTTGTTTGGAGATTTCTTTTTCTTGCATAGATGTTATATGCATTCTATATCCCTTACACGTGAGATAGGGGGTGGTGAATTGTATTCTTACCCCGTCACCACACGGAAAAAGGGAGACATTATTGGCAATAAATATCAATATAAATGAATTATCGTTGCCATATTTTGTGTAATTAATTGTTGTAATATTATCATAACTGAAATATTTATTGACGGCATCGGGGCATGCAGAAACGTGATTGCGTATATACGTCTTATTACGTGAGTCAACCAACGAGTATGGTGACAATCTTGATTTAATACCTTAAAATAACAACAGCTCACATAACAACGAGGATCGTAAACGGAAAGACGACATTAATATATACTCGATGGCAAATGACAATAAATACTGTTCATACCTTACACGGTATATATTTTAAACCAAAACAGTATTGTATGAGATAAAAGAGAAGCCTGCTTTTAATTATGACCAAAATAAATTTTATATTATGTCAGTCAGCCCTACCCTACATAAATTTACACAAACACCGTGAACTTGTTTATTAACAATTGTTATAGAGCATGTGCCACTTGAAATGACAAACTTTCCTTTTTTTTTTATCTTTTGTGTCAGTTTTAAATTTGATTTCTTTTATGATTTCTCTGCATACATAATGCTGCGAATATATTATAGAGTAAAAATTTACAAAATGAATAAGATTACTTAAAAAAAAAAAAATGTTTCAGTGTCAGCTAAAAGTATGATTGCGCATAAGATATTTGCGATATAAACGGTAAAATAACGGAACTGTAACCAATCGAATTGGGTCGATCGCCAAAGAGAATTTATTGAATGAAACGAATGGATATCTAACGTTTTCTTAGACTCAATAAATCGATAAATGTTTATGAAACCATAAAAAATAATATCAATCGCTCTAAGTGTAGCAATAGCCACAATAAATAATTAACGATGAATAATTCAGTATCAATAATTGATCGGAACCGCCGTCCTGATGGGGCGTATAAGGAATGAAATTCATTTGACAATCAGAACACGTACACTACTGCAATGATAATGGGGCCTAATGAGTCGCAGAACAGCACACCTGGCATGCTAATTGTAAATCACACGTCACGTACGCTAAATAATGTTAATTAAAAACATTAAGTAGCGTGTAAGTATCAAAGAAAAAGTCGAGTTAACCTTTCGCTCCAAATAAAATTAATTTGAAGAAATTGGTTTTTAAGAATGAATAGAAAATATATCTACACTAAAAATTGCTCGAACTGGGAAGAAAATAAACAATATATAGAATACAAAGTAGTAGTTAGTAGTACCGATATTAGAGACCATTGATTATTTCATCTATATACTATAGATGAAATAATCAATGGTCTCTAATATCGGTTTTAGTATTCAAAATTCTTTCATTCTGACTCTAAAGCAATTTCTGCGTTTCCACACATAGTTTTAATAAATCAAACAGCAGAAATCAATTTGTGAATGACAAAAAAGGGTAATCTGCTGGTTTCGCCTAGTTGATCGAGTAGCATACGTATGTTACAGCGGCCTTGAGATCTTGGGAATCAATCCTTGTTTGGGAAAATAAAATTCATACTGGAGTTTTCTGCAGATTTTCTTGATTTCTACAAATGAAAGCGGTTTACAACAATTGTTTCACCCTCTTACGTAAGTCTGATAGATGCATCTTATTATGGAGGGGTGAGGGTATAAAAAAATAAAAATGATCCAAAAATAATCTGTTTTAACAATATTATATAATAGTCCCTGAGATTAGCGCGGTCAACCAAACAAACTCGTAAAGCAGGCCATTATGACCGCCTACTAAGCGCAATTAGATAAGATACGAATTAACTGTAACACAACGTAAGAAAGTATACCCGTCCCCCTTAATTTTAATTAAAATAATATACAAAGACATTATATAATTTCGAATAATAAATTACAATTTATAATTTGTCATTCACCTACATTAATTTCAAAGTAGCAGTATATATTTTAAATGGTAATGTGGTATTACTGCGCGAGATATTTGTAATACTAATGACATTCAAGAAACTAATAATAGTAATAGATAGGTGTGGGCCTAGTCACGAAGTTCTCATGCCTGCTTGATATACCTCGCGATCTTTATCTTCACCAGTGATAAATGCATCAAATAAGGTTTGCGTTATTTCATGCATTTATCTTGCAGTACGTTGAAATAAATTATGTTTATTAACTTTACGTGTTTCAGAAGTGCATTCCCTTTCACAGTGATAGTGAAATCGTAGATAGAATGCAAGATAATTTGCGGTACTCAAAAACTGTTTCCATTTATTACAAGATTAAAAGATGGTGTAAAGGGACGCTAACAGCTACCGCAGTGGATTTTAGTGGATATTCCAGCCGCGAAGCTGGCGAATCCCACACTCCCCGTCTGTAACGGGCGGGTTTAGTGTGTAAACAGCATTTTGCCACTGCGAGAACATAAAAACTGCACGTGTAGCAATACATAACGCAGTGCTTCTCCCAACATTACTACTGTATGGAAGCGAGAATTGGGTGTGCAGAAAAGAGTATGAAAGTAAAATTAATGCGGTCGAAATGCGATCTCTGTGGAAAATCTGTGGAGTAAGGCTGACCGACCGCATTCGTAACGACGATTTAAGAGAGCGAGTAGGTATGAAAGAGAGTATTGGTGTAAAGATGCGAAAGGGAATGCTCCGATGGTCCGGACATGTGAAAATAATGCCGAACGAACGTCTGATTAAGAAGATATACAATGCGAAAGTGGAAGGATGTACATACCGGGGGAGACCGAGACTAACCTATCTAGACCAGATCGGTCATGTACTGAAGGAAGGTGGAGTCAAGAGTCTCCGAATCCAGCGAGCGTGTATGAAGAGAATTATGAATGTTGAGGAAGCGAGTGAAGTATGCAAAGATAGAGTTCTCTGGCACTCTGTTCACTCTGCCTACCCTTTTTTTTTTTTTTTTTTTTTTTTTTATTGGTAGGCTATGGGTGTGTCTCGCCCCGCCGAATCGGTCCGGGGTGACGGAGAAGGCGGCGCGTGACCCCATAGACCCACCGTAAAATCCTCTCTCTTCGCCGTGCGAGCGGACCACCGGTACCCGATCTTTGTCTTCGGTGGTCCGCTCGGCGGTTTACCCTCGCGGGTTCCTCTCGTCGGCGCCCCGATAGATTTCGCCGTCGGGGCGTCGCCCTCACGCGGTGGCCTCGCGTCGGGTGACCGGACAATTCCCCGGTCCGATCACCCGAGGCCTGGGTTAGGGCGGCATCAGGCGCAGGTATTCGCGCCTGCGCCGCCCCGGCCGCTGGCGGCGGCCCGGGTCGCGGGAGTCCTCCCTGACTCGTTCCGCCGCCTCCTTCCGCGAGATGACAGCCTCGCAGAAGGCGGCGACCGCGTCCCAATTCCTGACGCTGTCGACCATCACCCTCGCGACAGCCGGCAGCGCTAGGTCGGCACCGATAATAGCGACGAGGTCACGGCGCTGCCCGTCCCAGCCCGAGCATTCCTCGAGCGTATGTTGCGCCGTGTCCTCGCCACTACTGCAATGATGGCAGCCCGGAGTCCACTCTCTATACACGACCGTGTGCAGGTATTTCCCGAAGCACCCGTGCCCCGTCAACACCTGCACCAGTCGGAAGGTGAGGACCCCGTGCCGCCGCTCCATCCATTTCATCAATACGGGCCGGAAGGCCTCGACGGTCACGATACCGTGTCTAGGCCTCTCCAGCCGCGTAACCCAACGGGCGATGACGTCTCGGCGGGCGTCCTCGCGCCAGGTGGCTATCTCGCTCAACGATGGGGAGCCACCCTCCTCGCGCACTGAGGTAACCCGCCGGTAGAGGTCGGAGAGCATCTCCGCCTCTAGGTCCCACGGGGGTGTCCCGGCCAATAGGCACGCCGCCTCTGTCGACACCGTGCGGTACCCGCGAATGGCTCTGACCGCCATGGCTCTCTGTGGCCTCCACAGAACCGCCCTGAGCTGGGCGTTCAGAGCCCTCGCCCACACGGGTGCGCCGTACATGGCCATCGAGCGGATGACCCCCGCATACAGCCGTCGGCCCTCGAAACTGGGTCCGCCCACATTCGGCATGAGCCGAGAAAGGGCGGACGCCGCGCCGACCAGCCGGGGAGCAATCTGTCGGAAATGCTCCCGGAACCACCATCGCCCGTCGAGCACCAGACCCAAGTACTTCATATGGGCCTGGATGTTGATCTGGATGGAGTTGACGACTAACGAGGCGCCGGTTGGCAGCCTTACGCGTGGCCCATGGAATAATAGGGCCTCCGTCTTATTTAAGGCCACCCTGAGCCCCAGCGCCTCGATTCGCCTGACCATCTCCTCGGTGCCGAGAGTGGCCAGGCTCGCCGCCTCTTCGAGTGTCCTGCCCCGGGCTGTGACGAGCGTGTCGTCAGCATAGCACACCAAGCTCAGCCCGGGGGGGAGACTCCCTCTCAACGCCCAGTCGTACCCGATGTCCCACAGAGTCGGCCCCAGAACCGACCCCTGTGGAACACCGCACGACATGGGCGTCCGCACAATGTCCCCTGCGGGACCCGCGCAGAGGATACTGCGCCCCTCCAAATAGTCTGCCACCAGCCGCCTGAGGTACAGGGGCACTCCATGGAACCGGAGCGCCTCCCTGATGCAGCTGAATGGCAGACTATTGAATGCGTTGGCGATGTCCAACGACACCGCCAACAGCACTCCCTTGCCGGCGACAGCCTCCGCGGCCGTTTGCCTCAGGCGTAGCAGGGCCCCGATGGTCGAACGCCCCCTCCTAAACCCATATTGAGCGTCCGACAGATCGGGCCCCACCTCCTCCAAGTGTCGGACGATGCGGGCAGCGAGGACACGCTCCAGCAGCTTACCCACATCGTCGAGAAGCACGATGGGCCTGTAGGCCGACGGCAAATCCGGGGGCCGTCCCGGCTTTGGCAGGAGAACCAACCTCCCCTCCTTCCAGCACTCAGGGAACCGTCCAGACGTCAGACAGGCGTTGAACAGTTGCCTGAGGCGAGGCTCGAAGTGCTCGAGGAGCGACGTCAAGACCCGGACTGGTATTCCGTCCGGGCCGGGGGCCGTGGTGGCGGAGCGAATCCGCGCCACTGCCGCCCCCACTTCCGACTCGGTCACGGGTGGAACACTCTCGTCGTCGGCCTCCCGGTCTTGATCTGGCGAAGCCATGACCGGGGGCGTGTGTCCCGACTGCCGTGGAAATAGCTCCTCGACTCTGCCTACCCTGCAAGGGATATGGCGTGATGATATGTATGTATGTATGAGAACATAAAAAAGGGGTAAAGGGAGACCAAAGAAAAGATGGATGGACTGCGTGAAGCATGATATGTATAAACAGGGAGTGACTACAGAGATGACGTCTGATAGGGCTGTATGGAAAAAGAGGACTTATTGCGTCGACCCCATGTAGTTGGGATAAGAGCAAGAGAATTATAATTTATTACAAGATTAATTTTAACACACAAGGTGTTAAAAAAAATTTGCGAAGTGTTAATTACTACTATTTTGGTATGTTAAACTCGCGTCTAAGCGTATGAGCAATTTCTAAACACGTATGACATCATCTTAGTATACATTATATCTACATATCTTGACAGATTTTGGACAAACCCTTAACCGTAACTAAGCCATCGTTGCTACATAATGTATTGTATGTACAATGTGTAAACAAGGTGAATCATCAGTGTTGCTACATAACCGTGGTATGACTACATGGAATCAGTCTGAATCTCAACTGCCAACTGTATAAATAAAACTGATGATGTAGCATAAGCTATGTGACAACTCAAGCATTGTTATTGTTTGAACTAATGTTGACGAAATGCAAAAATGTTATTTTAAATCGTGTCAGTATTTTTTTTGAATAACACCTCTGAAAAAAAAAGTCTTTGTGTTTCAAATATTTTTTTTTAGAAATATAATAAACTTAATGATGCGAAAGGGAATGCTCCGATGGTTCGGACATGTGGAAAGAATGCCGAACGAACGTCTGGTTAAGAAGATATACAATGCGGAAGTGGAAGGATGTAGATACCGGGGGAGACCGAGACTCGCGTACCTAGACCAAATTGGTCACGTACTGAAGGAAGGTGGAGTCAAGAGTCTCCGAAACCGGCAAGCGTGTATGAAGAGAATTATGAATGTTGAGCTCTGGCACTGTTATCTCTGCCTACCCTGCAAGGGATATGGCGTGATAATATGTATGTATGTAATAAACTTAGAAATAAATAAAGAACTCAGTGCACCGTAGGAACAATCAGATTGTAGCCACAATAATTGGTATGTGAAATAGCTACATAAATTCTGATTTAATTTTATTAACATTTGCATTATCGTAAATTCGTTAGTATAGCAATAAACATGTATTAGCAAGTCCTTAAAGGATATCACAAGAGATAGCGAATTGGACTTCCCAAACACTTATCGCCTTGAACTTGAATGCGACTTGAATACTCATTCTGACGTAAGTGATTTGTGAATACTTGTTTAAGAGTAATTTACACCACCGTACGCAGAACCTACATAGATAACGCCTACGTATATTGAATAATAATAATGTATGAAAATTATTGGTTATTGAAATCAACTTTACCTAAAATATTTGTCATAGTAATATAAAATAATTTACACAATTTTATTACAGACCATCTGCGCGATTTCGCGTTTCGCACATTTAAAATATGTATGTATAGAAATTCTTCGCATTTTGTATAAGTGCAAAATTTCCAGTCACTAGATGTAAGTAGGTATAACAATTATATAATATAATAAGATTTTAACAGCATATTCACTATAAAATTTATATATAATACAAAATAAAATATTTACCACATGCAGGACTTAACACCACGCGTAATGGAAATACATTTTAATTATTTTACCAAACTAGTTACAGTGGTATCAAATATTCTAAAATGTTTCGTTATTCTTAATTTATTTATTAAGCATTTAACATGTTAAGTTTTGTATAAAACTAATTTGTGGACCTGAAAAAGAAATTAATAAATGAAACTTTTTTATTGAAAATCTGCTCCAACTGTTTAACCTTATAAATTGCCTGGATGAAATCTCCTGATAAATGTCAACAACAGCTGTTTTTTTTTTTCTGAGAAAATATTTTAGTTTTACGTCAACATGATACAGTTTACGAGAGTCTTAAAACATTAAGTTAATATTAATTTATTATAATTTTCACAACAATATGCGGAGGAGTTTTGCCGTGACTTTAAATTATTGATAAATTCATGTTGCTAAGGTTAACTTGTACATTAAATGGCATAAGGATTATTTAACATAATAGCGTCTCTATTCAAATGATTTAGAAAGAAAACAACTGACAGCACAGATTTACTTTGATTCCGATCTACGGTGCCAGTGCAATATATTGGATTCCCACGTAGGACAATACTTGTGCGATCCACAAATTGTCGTTATTGGTCCAACAGTCTCCCGAAATATTATTATTGCTCATCTTTGTGCATGGGATTTTTTGGGGTTTTCATTGGTAGGTAGCGGCTTAGGTGCATCCCTGGTATTGCAAAGGTGGCAGTAATGATTACCAAGAGGTGTGCTGCATGCTCGTTTGCCACCATAAACAATAAAAAAAAGAATATAAGTATCCTTAGGGCAAGTTGTTGTGAAAATTAAAACTTGGCTATAACTAATAGAGAGTAATGCCAATAGTTTTTGTACGCTTTATATAGAAAAAATAACGATTATATTATAATGATCAATAATAACATATATTTCATTATGTCACTTGTAATAATAGCCTTGCATATACTATTATTTATTTATTACTCAGCAAGCCTTGAAACAATTGCAACATAATTACAAGTAATTCTTTTACTAAATGATACATCACGGACTTAGTTAAGGAATTAATTAAAAGTAATCTTCCATGAAGTGACTAGATTACAATAAAATGTATAACGATCCCTTATGAGAGTTGTAGAATGTCAACTATGGACTTTTAGATAGCCCGGTCAATACAGGAAAATACGCCGAGTTATGAGGTCCACGCCTCCGTTTCGTCATCCCGGCCGGGTAGGCAGATAGTCGGCCTAAAAAATGGTTTATACAAATAGAAAAATTTCGAGAGAGAGTAGAACTTCAAAAATCAAGTTATTATACGTTAAAAATATATAATAAAAAATGTTATTTCGTTTATGACACTAAATTTGAAAGAGTTCGATTAGTGCAAATATATTTAACTAAAAATAATTGTTTTATAACAATCTACCTAGTAATCATATTAATTGACCTTCGTTTGATAGTTAATTTTACTTATTATTTTATCATAAAGGATTACGTTATCTTATCAACATAGATAAGACATTTTGCATAGTTTAGGTAATAGGTAATCTATTCTTAAATACTAACAAACTTAATCGGGTTTTATAAATAAACTTTCAATAAATAAAATTTGGATACCTATTATTCTATCCATATTAAGCTGTGACGAATAAGTTCGATATTCATAAATTGTAAACTTCATCCACGGCCCGGATGAATGACAAGTGTTAATCGATTGATAGTGTTATTTTATATCAAAATACACTCATTGGCTTTAATTGCAACGAATTCAAAATAATCGATTTTGCTTTAAGTTATTTCAGAAGTTTTACGGTACATTTCAAGCTTGAAATAAAGATTAGACTCATAGTTTGAAATCTATTTTTGACATTTAAATCTTTGACAAAAACTATTAAAATAAACTAAGCTAATTTTTAATCCTTAAAAAGCTCAACCAAGTATGTGAACTTCCTAGACGCTGACAAATAGAGCACAGGAACCATTCTGTAAGTTAAGGAATATTGAACTAATCATTAATAAATTTACGTTGTTCAATGCTTCAGGTTCGAGAATTAACATTTGAGGTAAGACAGTAAAAATAGCCGATTCAAAAAAGCTATTTATGAATTACCCCGCGATTGATTTTTTCACCCCATTTGCAATGGGGAATTGTTAGAGTAGGACGGGGAGAAAGAGGATCAATGGGAACACTTGGAGGCGGGATAGTCTAGACGTGTCGGCGCCATCTCAACATCTATAAATACTATAGTAAAACATTCCGAAGTCTAATAAAGTATTGTGCTCTAAAATGTATCTATAAATAAAGCCATTTTTGGCATTCGACCAAGTCTAATATTTAATAATAATAAAATATATAGGTATTCAATAAAATATGTGTTATTGTATATCATCATCAGCAATCATTATGATCGTTTAAGGTAATATTTAACTGCGGTTCAGAAATAAGAATGCACGTCGTAACAACATAAGATTTAAGTGGTAACTATTCACTAAAGGAGTGTCATCTTGCAAACCTATATCACAAAACGCTTATGATCTCAGCGTTATTGTACTGCGCAAAAACGTATTTTGCAGTCTTGTTTGTGCGCAAATGTATACATTTAAATTTAAAGTGTTTATATTATAATATATATGTAGGCCTATATTAATATCGATTATATTATGGCTAATATTTTCGCTTTGGTCACACTCCACCTAAGCAGTCCCGGGCGCCAGGAGAGACGGCGTGCAACCCCATAACTTGCTGCACTGTATCTCTCGTTACATTTTGGGCAAACCATCGAGAGTATCGAGTTCTAAACTTCCGTTTTCGATCTTTGAAGAAGATAGGGTCAGGTTTTTCTGAACTATGATTTTTTTGGACAGCGTGTGACATAACTAATGTTAGCAACGATATTTACTGATTTGAAGGAGACTGAATGACGAGAAAACGAATTCATTTCATTTCTAACAATGTATGCTAAACGTGTTGTGGCGGAATATTGTGCGTCATCACCCCTTCCTTTCTCACGGCTGTCTATGAGACGCCTAAAATTCGTGAGTAGATGAAGCAAGGAGTAATAGAGATTCGTCCGCCACCCCCAATGAGGTCGACGACACGAGGGCAAGGTCTCAAGAACAATATCCTGTGCCAATCCGTCTAGCTAGCACCGTAAAATAAGCTAGTTACCTTCACATTGTGGAGTTATCTCGCAAACAACATGTACTATATATGACCTGGAAAAATAAAAAAATACAAATTCTAAATTACACTACATATTAATTAAACTAGGTAAAAAAACGTAAAATAGGTAAAATAAATTATTATCAGACACGTCATCGCATCGGTTAACATAAAGAATTGGTCGTACATATCTAATGTGTCTGTGTCTCATAATAATACCAACTGACGTCGCGAACAGCAAAAAGTGATCAAACGATGTGGTGCTACACGTCTGAGGTAATTTAAAATAATGAAACATGTAGTTACATACCTCTCAAAAAATTGCCCCGTGAGCTTCATCCCGTCTCAAGCAATAATTCTATCCATGTTGTACGTTGACGATAATTCAGTAAAAACGGGACATCCTGCGGTCTCGTAGTAATAGAGCTACGAATATGGAGGAAATAAGGAAGCCAAATTATAAATGCAAATGGGATGATTTTTTACTGTCATAATTTTATTCCCACCGAATGTATATAATTACGTACTTGGACTAACTTTTTAGATCTTATGTAATAGGGGATAAGGCCACAAAGAGCAAAATTTTGTGCAATTAAATAACGTCCGATCCGGAGATCCAACTTGGCACCTTATTTTCAGCACTCTCATACATAAGCCATTAAACCAACGAAGCGGTTCGTTCAGTTCAACAACCTTAAACATTATATTAATATTGATATGTCATCGGAATTACTTGATTGTTATCTAAATCGAAGAAATTGATATTTAGATAATTTAATTAGCTTTTTGCCTTCCATATACATCTCATTGCTGGATTTGAGAATCATTCATAATGGGAGTAATTTTTTTGTAATTCTTTTCAGCAGTTTTAATATGATAAATAAAATAAATGATTGCTTACATAGCAACGCATTAACATGTCTTGTTTTTATTGAATACTGCTTTTTTGATATTTATTATCATAACCTAGCTCTTATATGTTCTAGTTGTTGACTAATCGGCATCAGGTGGAATTGGCCAAAGTCGATATAAAGCTTTTAGTCGTTTTTTACGACATCCACGAGCTAAGTAAGAGTTGGTAGTATTTGTAGCTGCTACCACACAGCATTTAATAACCCTATACTTATGTTTTATATTATAACCTTTCTTGATAAACAGACTGCACTAATAAAATTAAGTTTGTACAAATAGCAGATCATGTGTAAACAAATACTTCATACTTCAGGTTTACTACAGTAATATAAACATTACTATTGAATGTTCATTTTTAGCAAATTTATAAAATTATATGGCAGGTCCATATTAAGACATCGTTATAAAAGTCCAAAAAATTGCACTGCATTCGTATCATTGCTAATTATACGTAATCCGTAACGATTATATAACGGACCGCGTTCCACTGGCCTATCCATTTACCTGCGGTACGCGTAGGCGAGATTTATTCTGTTTAAACATTTAAGAATAAGTTAATCACTCAATTTTATACTATGCTATTTATATGGGTCCCTTCTCTGGGTGACGACATATTTTTCAGAGATAAAAACTAGCCTATGGTACTTGTATGTAGCGGACAATAATCTAATAATACATAAAATTTATTTCTTTATAATATTAGTATAAAATCACATCATTCATTCATCCATTTATCGGTCATGTACTGAAGGAAGGTGGAGTCAAGAGTCTCCGAAACCGGCGAGCGTGTATGAAGAGAATTATGAATGTTGAGAAAGCGAGTGAAGTATGCAAGGATAGAGTTCTCTGGCACTCTGTTCACTCTGCCTACCCTGCAAGGGATATGGCGTGATGATATGTATGTATGTATTAGTATAGAAAACATCATGTAAGGCAACCCGAACGACGATTGATTACAGATACATGTTTGGTTCGGTCCGATACGCTTGAGAAGAATCAATCGCTGTTGACGCGAAATCGAAACCGTGCCTCAAGGCGGCACCGACTGAAGTGGTTGATTTTATTGTTAGCAAAAAAGTGTAAGTTTTTCTTTAAATTCAGTTAATGACTTTTGTTTTTTAGTCTGAACACGTTCCGCCCAAGAGTGAGGCGCAATAGTAGCATTTTTCTTGCACCGTGATGATTTACTTGAGGTGTTTTCAGGTACCTATTTCTAAAAACGTCCCGCGCAGGCCTTGATCTTCGTCCGCAAATACGTGGTTTGATCCGACGACTGGATGATCATCATCATCATCCATGATCTAGTCGACGCCCCGACAGTTTTCGCTATCGCCCTCACCTCGGGTGACAGGCTCCCCGGTCCGAAGGCGTCATCATGCGAGAAGTAAACTTATAAATATATACGCCTAGATAAATATGAAAATCACGTAGTGTACAGGTGGCACCTGCTCCGTAGTTTCGCTACGGCTGACCGACAACAATGCCACAACTTGTAATTGAGCAATTCATACTCGAAGAGCACATCTCCGATAAGGATAAGAGACAGGAAGTTGACAAGGCAGACGCTATAATTTGCCTTTTTTCATACAATAATATGGTTAAAAAGAATCCAATTGGTTATACAACACTGACAATATATGTGAAATGAATGTTTTTTAGAAATTTGGAGTACTATATAATCTTATCCATACACCTACTTATACGAAAATAAATGTGTTTTTGTTTGGGCAAACAAATCGCACAAAATTCTTCGCCAAACCTTTATTAATCGTATCGTTTCGGCTTGTAAGACCAAGCAGTTTTGGATATCTTTTTCTCACGGAGCGTCCACCTGACAGCCGAAACTCAAAAAGGAAAAGAATATTGTAAGTTTAGACGGATATTTAGGGGTATTGGCTTCCTATATGTACTGTCGGAATATACATTGCCGCATTATTGTACATTTCGGTCGGCATATACAGTGTCGGGCCCGAAGGCGTACATGCTCTCCGAGAAATACGAGAACCTTTTTTTGGGTATCATAGATATGCAAGTTTTCTCACTATATTTTACTTTAAGTGTTATGCAAGTGATAATTAACAGTTTACCATTTAATAAACATATAACTTCCACTCAATTACCGCTGCTTAATTGCGTAAACAAACCTGACAATTTTAAATATATGATATCGATTTAGAGCATCCTTATAAGGATAAAAGTATTATTAATCCCCATCCAAAACGAATTGGCATTGTATTAGGCAGGGACCAATTAAAAGTATGGTAAATCGTTAAGTTATACGCGTGTCCGGACCATAGCCTACCAAATAAAAAAAAAGTTATATAGGTAAATCTATTATACTAAAATCTGAAAACGTTAAATCTAGATGCAAATATTAATTTGTAAATGGAAAAACAAATATCATACGCAGGACTTGTCTGGACATCTGCTGACAATCCGTTCCAACAGTTTTACCAATTTTAAACTGTAGTATGGCAGCAGTACTGTAATATGGCAGCTACCTACGTGTACTAACCAATTTTTCGTACACATTTTCATCTTCAGATGTATTTACGTTCACAATTGGGTCTGCTAAATTAAAGCTCTGTCATAAAACAACAGAAAGTGATCAATAAGATCAATAAGATATTAAAAATCTCGATTTAGTCTCGACTAAGCATATTTATAAGCCTTCTTGCGCGCATTAAACCGTGCATTATTATCATCACTACAGTTTAAATAAAAATAATAAAGTTGATTAACACTGTATAACTGTTTATATCCACACGAAGCGTTAGCATTTCAGTGTTCAAGGTGACCTTTAATTCTTGGTAGCATTTTATTAAATAACAGGCAAAACATTTTATTGACTAAAAATTCACATTGACTTACATCGTTGTGTTGAATTTGGTGGCGTTTTTACCTCAACAAACATGACGTGTATCACGCCACCTTTGAATAGAATATGATAAGAAAACACAACTACGCAACAACTAATAAAGACTGTAGATACATAAAAACTACTATACCAATAAGCTATAGAATATATAGAAAATTAACGTATATTCGGCTATTATACAATTTACACGTGTCGCTTTGAATTTGACTAACTGGCATGACAATTGATATTATGTTAAACTCGTATTTAAGGTAATTTATAAATAATGAAGCCGGTAAGTTTTATCCTATTTCATAGAGCCGGAATTTTAATTGTTATGAAAGCACGGCTTTGTGATGTTAATCATTACATTTTTATGATGAGGTTGTGACGCCGATATGGTTTGCATGTCAATTAGTTGAACCAAACAAGGTTAAGAGCAAGCGTTGCCGCTATAGTAAAATCATTAAGAGCAAGAACTCTAAGTGCATATTAGACTAGCGGTCATGGTGAACATCTTACAATAATGCTTAGGTTAATTAGGTGTTAATATCTATTTCTATACCCATAGGTATATAAAGTCCGATGTATGTGCAAACTAAGTAGATTTAACTTGAATACTATGTACCCTACACATTCTTATTAAAAACATTTCTAGAATCTTTATTATGATTATAGATTTAGAAATGCTAGAGTACAAAATATTTTGATCTTTTTCTTGTAAATAAAATTCAAACATTGTCTTCACGATAGGACGACTAGAGAGTGAGCTTCATTTCGGCCAAGGCGTTATAAAATTAAGTGAAATTTGGGGTTTGAAAAATTTTGTGGGAAAATTCTATGATGGGCTTTGCTATGTTGCCCCCAACCTCTCGTGTCTACATAGGAAATCTCTGATCTGAATCTGCGATACACAACTGGACCTTCATCGACATTATCGCTTGAATAATCGTGCTGAAAGTTGTTTATTGATCAGGTGAAGCCATTATCTGTGAGTACTGCAAATTGGGGCCTGACTGAATATATTTGTAAATCGTACAAAAATTTACTCTGGGTAAGAATGGAATCTCTAACACTCAGTCTAAATGGTCGCTATTTAGAATATTGCTTTATCGTATCTGATGTTGTTCTGGATCTGGATGTAATTTATGTTTATTATGCAAACAAGGGATTTTGGAGCGACAATAAGATTTATTGCTTAGTGCCGAGTATTAGCTTTCACGAAAAAGCCATCATGTAAAAGAGACCATTTAGCTTAAATGTTTTAGTTATTTTGAAATTAAAGTTTTAGTTCCCAATAAAAATACCAATGGCTTTTAAGAAAAGGTCTATAAAGTAACTCGGTTGAATAATACAGGCAAGTGCTTACCTAGTACGTAATTTACAGCATAGCATGGTTGGGTGCAAGGGCAAAAAAGTGAGGGAGGGTGAAGGGTGTGGTACAGACGCGCCCCTTAAACCGCACAGTTTTCACCCAAAACATGGTTAAGTTACGCAATTCTAATTGTGCTGTATAGTACGTAAGTACGGTAGCTTCTAATGAACCATGATAATTTAACAATTAACAAATAAAATTGTAGTATATTTCTTTCGCCACAAGTACAATTTTCTTTTGGATGTACACTTTTGGCAGATAGGTTTTTCTAAAAGCAAAATGGCGGTTCTATTTTATTAACTATTGAGTCCACTAAAAATTGTTTCTAATAATTTTATTTGTAGGTTCTCCCGTTTGTCCATGAAGGGGTAAGCGGAAGTGCAGTAATACATTTGTATTTTGCCCTGTGGTTAATATTTCCACAGATAGAAATACAATGTCGAGCAATTTGTAAAAACCGGCTGGGATATCAAAAACGGGTAGCGTCACCCTTCTAGAAAATATTGCAACAACCAATTTGCCTGATAAACGTGGCAATTACGCTATTATCCTTCTTTGAGGAGGCCTATGCCCAGTAGTAGAGGTCGATCAATAGAATATAATACGCCACGTAATATTGCAAAAATTGCAGACATGCTATAGTCAATTCATTCAGTAAAACCTAATGACCGTTTGGCTCTATCCAGGAATTCAAATCCACAACCTTTTCTTGCATTGAATCATCATTATGCCATTAAATTAATGACGCAGTCCCTGTAAAAATTATACTTGTATGACGAATAAATTTAGAGATTAGAACTGCTTAAAATGATGATAATGAAAGAAATGTACATAATAGCAAATATACTAAAATGGTCAAACAGCATGAGTCCCAAAATTGTTCATTATAAAAAATCACACACACATAAAGATCACACTGATGTCCAAATATGAATAAGAACCGTTCACCGTATGGTAATATTAACATAATACTCTAGGAGTACATATCTATTTTCTAAATTTTTAAAATGTATATGGTAGTCCTTAATATGTCAAATGTGAAAGGAACAGAATAAATAATATAACAAAAGCCCATGAGATCATAACTATAAAAGACGCGAATCACTAGTATGTTTATTTGCGAAAACCGCAGCTGTATTCAACGTAAATAATAAAATGTTATAAATATTTTATGACATAACCAAAGTTCGAAACAAAAACATTACAATAATAATAAATCCTATACCAATCTCTGTATTGGATGTAATAAAAATAATATTCACTTTTTTTATTTTTGTTAATAAACCTGATTCTATATTAACGGCCAGGTATTTATATCTTCGAAGTGCATTTACCTGTATTTCATTAAATATAAAGGGACTGCTTTTTATAAAAATAAGACTACGTAGGATTGTCTAAATGATACTGTACTAAGGTATATGATGTTATAATTTCCAAGTAATTAGCACCTGTCTATTAGCACGATTAACGCTGCACGATGCCATATAATAGTTCGTATGTATAAACATTTGTGTCTGCACACTTTATCAAACAGCTTTAGCAATAAACGTTAGCAAAGTTGAAATTATAAATAAAACCGGTAAAGAGTCAAAAAAATAATTTTTGGGTCTAATATAGGAAAACATCAACACATACTTACCTATAGATATTCAACATTACCATTACCTACTATACATAGACATTTAAAAAAATATATATATTTTAAATACCTAATATGAAGATTTTATTCTTTAGTGTTTCATTAATAATTAAACTAGTTTTTATTCATTTATTATATAACTTTATGTGAACTTTTGCCCTATGTGAACTTAGCTCAGTAAAAATTCTTAACTTACCAGAAAAACTAATTCTCGTTTCAACCGGCATTTTATAATTTCCGGCTTTGTTGAGATTAAATATAAGGCAAATTCTTCAATACTTCTCAGCGATGTGGTAGCGAAGCGATTGAGATTTTTGATGTTGTGTATCCTGCGCGATGCAGATGCGCGGATGATGTATGGTAACGCGCGACAGAGTCAGTCGTTGAATGTGCACTGACGAGTTGACTTGACTACCAGAACCGGCGCCCGGCCGCGTCGCGCCGCCGCCCTCGCGCTCATATCAACCTACCTCTATGTTATTTTGTTTTTGTTTTCCAACGCACGGTTGACATCCCTATCGGAGAGCCACTAAGTCTTATTCTGTATGTTAACTATTTATTTTGCATTTTTGTATTTTTGCGCTTTTAACAAAGATTTGAAATTTAACCAATCAGAAACGCAATGGGTTCTCTTAATTTAGACCATTTTCTAGCACCCTCTTTTATTTTATCTACAATTATTTATGTATTCATGTTAGTTCGCAATAGAACATGTATATGCTTATTTTAAAAGGATAAATAAAATATATATTTATATAGATAATCGTTCTTCGTACCAATAACATAATCTCTTTGACGTAGAAAGAAAGTTATTTTATTTTTAATTGAAAAATATGTACAAAATATAAAAGAAAATATTCTGGTTACATCTGAGGTAGCCTTCAAATAATTTATGCCAGCATTATCCCCACAAGATCTTACAAAAGGAAAATGTCTCTATAAGGACACCCATTTCGAGGTTTTACCTTTACAATTTCCTTAGTGATTTTTCTCAGCAACATGTATCAAAAATATCTTTATATTAACGTTCGAAATCAGCTCGTATGTAATTTAGAGCCATAGTTATTAAATCAGTATTAATTTGATGCCTAGTAATAATGGCTGATTAAACGATTTCCGTGTGGTGACGGAGTAAGAATACCATTCACCACCCCATATCTTACCCGTGGGTGATCGTAGGAGACGACTAAGGGATATAAAACGCATATAACATCTATGCGAGAGAAGGAAAACTCGAAAGAAAACCCTATACCAACACGTCTGACCAGCGCGGTATAGTAGGTTAATTTCCCTCCCTCCTGATGATGATGAAACGATTCGAAGTTAAAAACATTAATAAAACAGATTAATATCTACTAAATAATAACCATTCGACAAACGTCATCGTAAACCACTTCCTCAGGTATACCAGGAAGACTGCAATTGTATGAAGTACCTATAACGCTACGAACATTCAATTATTCTGATGAATAACTAAATTGGATTTAGCCTCTGAAGGGGAGCAACTTCTTGACGACACTGTAAACCCGGACAGATATTGATTTTATTTTCATGAAGAATATAAAGCGAACTTAAATACAGCGAAAATGGACTGAAAGGGGCGTTTGAATCAAAATGAGAGGCAATTAAATTTTTAATTATACTCTTCCATTCAGATGTTACGAAATCTTAGACTAAACTTTATAGTATTTCTCGTTTTCAAATCAAAGTTTATAATAACATTTAAGCACTTCCTATCTATTATATTGTCACCATATGGACCATGAATATGTGTCATCACTCTTGCCTTTACCGCCAGAGAGAGAGGGAGAGAGAGAGAGAGAGAGAGAGAGAGAGAGAGAGAGAGAGAGAGAGTTGAGGCGACTAAAGTAGGAAGATAGTATAATTGCAAGAATTAAACACATTTCTATAACATTGTATTTAGTATATGTATAGACAGAAAACAAGGATAAGAGGAATGAATATTCCGTTAATAATATATTATAAACCGGAATTTTCATATTTTTTTTTTATTGCTTTTGGTGGCAAACGAGCAAGCAGCACACCTAATGGTAAGATGGTAAGTGTTACTGCCGACCATGGACCTTTGCAATACCAAGGGTATAGATAGGACGCTGCCTACCAATATAGGTAAACCCCAAACCCACACAGTTGGGCTTCCGGCTCCCTGGCTCACCGAACGAAGCGCAATAGCACATTACCATAACTCAGACGTCGATCTTCTGCGAGAGTGTGGTACTACCCCGGACGGACCGGCCCGCGGCTGTAGACTGAGAACTGTCCACAGCGTGGTCCTACCACTAAAAAATCGTCAGATGAAAGTTAAAGAATTGATCGAAATGATTATAATTTAATTGAATGAAAATAGACAAATTAACAATTTGAATTTATACAATTGCAATTTCTATTTGTACTACTTACTAATTTCTAACGGGCTTCTAATAAAAAGATTACGAAGAAATTTGAGAGCCGATTTTATTGTCGGGTCTAGAACTATAGCTTAACCTTCTACCGGTCATCCACGTTGATAACAGAGTAGCTTGGCACCATATAACACGCCGTGCCCTCATGAGCGTTTTGAACGGTTTTCTAGCACTGTACAAGTTCAAACTAGCCGATGTCTTTTGACATATATCACGGGTAACTGTCCTGTGTGTTTATTAGCTTTTTAAAAATATCGAACAACATAGTAATAGCGATAAAACAAATATAAAGGAAATAACACAATTATTTGTCTTTTCTATAAATAGCGATAAGATAAATATATATTTATCGCTAAGGTATGATAACGTGGATGTGTCGCAAAATTGTTACTCATCGTTTAATAATAAACAACCAGGACTGGTCACAAAACAGGGTAGTATCACTTACAGCAGTTATCAATCATCTACATGTATATCTATCTGTTTCATTTATTAACCGACTTCAAAAAGGAGGAGGTTCTATATTTCATTAAAATATACATCTAAGTGCTTCTACGGTTTCTAATACAGTCTAACAGTTTATACATACATATATATCATCACGCCATATCCCTCGCAGGGTAGGCAGAGAGAACAGTGTCAGAGAACTCTATACTTGCATACTTCACTCGCTTCCTCAACATTCATAATTCTCTTCATACACGCTCGCCGGTTTTGGTGACTCTTGACTCCAACTTCCTTCAGTACGTGACCAATCTGGTCTAGGTAGGTTAGTCTCGGTCTCCCCCGGTACCTACATCCTTCCACTTTCGCATTGTATATCTTCTTAACCAGACGTTCGTTCGGCATTATTTCCACATGTCCGAACCATCGGAGCATTCCCTTTCGCATCTTTACACCAATACTCTCTTTCATACCTACTCGCTCTCTTACTCTAACGGTTTATAAATACTTCGTTAAGGGTAAGTCAATACATTGTCGCTTAAAAATAAATAGCGATTATTAGTAATAATGATATACGAGATATGGATATATTATCTCTATATCAATCGAGGATATTAATGTATTCATAATTTCAGATAGTTTATAGAAAACGGTCGTTAACCTTCAAACTAATAACCATGTATCAAAATTTGAAAGGGTAAGACGCGACATTGGTTGTACATCTTCATAAAGAGAGGTTAAAATGACCATGATTCTTAATAGTTTAAAGAAAGCGTTCGAGGTTAAGTGATTAACTATGTCTGTGCAACTTAATGGATGTTGTATGTATGTATGCATTTTAAAGCCTTTTGTGACCGTGAGGCAATGGTCCAAAGAGACAATTGACTTGACAATACGGTACACTAACCTTTCACTAAAAGTGATGTATAGTCGAGCGATTAAATTAAATTAAACCAATGTCGACAAGTGAGCTTGGGACAAGGCAAATTGAGCAAATAGCCACGTTTTAGAACAACGGTGAGGAGAGCTTACGTTTATATAACCATCACAATAGATTAAGCTTCCTTTCACTATGATTCAGTGGTAGATATTATATTAGGTAGCCGTCCAATATTTCTATGATTATATCATGTTAACGCAAGGAAAACAAAAAAAAAAAAAAGAAATCACAGTCAATTTGCGTCGATCTTTTTAATACAGCTAGTTTTTAATCAGTGTTGTTATTGGCATTCTGACAGAATACATTTTAGTTTTTTTTCTTTGATATTAATGAAAGTTTAATTTAAAAGACAATTGTTGAGACTGCAGTTATGTAAGCTACTCAATGAGTTATTACCAACCCTTTCGTTTGAGAATAATATGTATTCAAATAAATTGTTATAAATGTTGAGTGCAATACTTAAATACAAAGTTTCAACAAACGGTAGCAAAAAAATATAAAAATAAACAAGTATAAAGTTCATTCTAAGCTACAAACGTTAATAAATTAAGTTGCTGCCAAACGAGAAATGAAAACAGGCTAAAACTAACTAATGACGTAAACGGTTTAATATGTTAACACAAGATTTGCAATTTGTTGCGCACGCCAAGACGTATGTAACTGAGCACATATACACATATAGTATATTAGGGGCTCATCCATTAATCATGTCACGTTTTACGCAACTTTTTAACCCCTCCATCCTCTATGGCGATACGTGAGAAGGTTTTGAGAATATTCTTAATCAAGTGAATAATTTTAATATAAAGTATCCTAGCATGTTTTAGAATCTCTCCTAATTCTTCTCCTACAATATCTATCCTAAAATCTTTAAATATAAATGTAATTTAATTTAATACTGGAAAATTAAAACTCATCACCTGACAATGACGGCTAAAAGTAGTGATTTCCGATTTAGAAATAGTTCGTTCAATAAAAATGTAAATACACATGATATCTTAATATAATAATAATAATTTATTTTCTCACCACAATACATATATCAAAAGAAAACAATAATCTGCAGGATTAGGAAAAAAAAGAGACATATTGAGCAAGACTGGTGCCTAAACTAGGCTCAGAGCCTGTATTTCAGGTCACCAGGTCTCCACCCGCATGCCTATCCTACCAATTAATTAATTAAATAATTTTCCATATTTCACCCATACAACAGAACAATCTCAAAACAGTGCAAGATGTGTGTATAATATGTGACAAAAAAAAATAATAATAAAAATATGTACATGTAATGTCCTATTGAGAACTGACCAGAAGGCGTGGCTTAAAAAACATGGCTACGTATTGTGTGCAACCAACGAGTATACCCATTAAGTTTGCATTAAGTTAGTGTGATTTTTTAGTTTATTTATGTTTTCTTCAAAAGAAATTTTCGATTGGGTTGGTTCAAATCCAACTCAAAAAAATGTTGCATAATTCCCTACATACATATATATGGGCTATATACCCCAGTGACATTTTGTGATTTCTACCGAATCACTTCTTCCATTTTGAGCCTCACGTGATTAATGTACGATCCCTAATGAGTTTTTAAAAAGCATTTCAGCTAAGCCTTGGAATATATTATGAAGTGTTTACTTAAAACTATGGGCATTGACCGGTAGATTGAAATCCAAACAATTCAAATAATGGTTTATGATTAAAACGGAAAGCACGTAGTTCTCATGTTCCACACAATTTGAGGACTCGCTTGGGGATATGAAAATGTTATGACAACTTAAATAGGTAGAAAGTAACGCCCATTCAAGGGATTATAAGTCTTAAATCTCTAAACTATGTAACTGTTTATAGCTATTAGTAAATTCAAGTTTACACTGCCCGCCATAGATATACTTGCTACTGTATTTGTAATGCCCATGGGTAGGAACCCAGAAAGAGAAAAAAGAACCAAGAAGAAAAAAATTCCGGAAAGTAGGAACTTTCCGGAATATTTTTCTTTCCTCGTGGTTCATATAATTCATTTAGTTTATTTGTAATGGTGCAACTTTATACTAACAAGTCTAGCCCGTAGTGCAAAATGGTACAAGTGAATCGTGCGGCAGGCTTGAGTAAACGAAATGACAGGTTTAAGCGTGACATGACAACGTAAATGAATGATAATCTTAGTACTTAAATTGACAGCAATTTGCGCTTTACATGCTATGGCAGCGCGAGCTATTTTATTTATTTTTTCATTTCCGTGTTCCTATAACAGGGCACCTAAGTACCTTTATTATTTTAGAAGTACATTTCCCAAACTAAAATATTTTTTTTGTAACGAATTGAGAACTTCCACCTTTTTGAAGTTGAAAATACTACACGAATTACGACTTACATAAATATAATTACCAAGTAAATAAATTAATAACTGAAAGGACTTCAAGATATTTTAATACAAGGAAATTATAGGTTACAAATAGAGAAAAACAAATTAGGGAAGGTTTTCTCAGTTAATACTATGGGAATTGAAAACTATATTTACATTATTTATACTATATAGTAAAAAATTATAAAGGAGGAAAATCTGTAATCGATTTTAATGTTGCTGAAATTGCTAATGAATTTATTCGTGTGGTGACGGAGTAAGAATACAATTCACCACCCCCTATCTTACCCGTGGTTGAACGTAAGAGACGACTAAGGGATATAAAACGCATATAACATCTATGCAAGAGAGGGAAAACAACAGACCAAAACCTATACCATCACACGTCTGACCAATGTGGTGTAGTAGGTCAATTTCTCTCCATTACGGAGGAGGCTCGAGCCCAACAGTGGGACATATATGAGCTGAGATGATGATGCTAATGAATTCTGTTGACTAAAATAAAAGTAATAATATAAAGTCTGTATTTTTTTTAAATTAACGATCGCTAAATAGTTGACACATTTTACTAAATAATGCAAATTGTACAATTCTTTATTTTTTTTTAAATTACTGCTAAAACTTAGCTATTTACAATCATACCATTCAATACAATTTCCTTTCAAATGGCATACATTTTGTTTTGTAAAAAAGATAATAATAATGACATTTGATAATTCAGTTTTAAAATGAGTACATAACTATGGCTTATTCCTACTATGCCATTGCTATCAGCAATATAAACATATTTTCATTATTGATTGTATAATTAATATATCTGACTTCATTATTGCGTTGGATACAGGCTGGTTCCTCGATAGAAGATTGCTGACCTACTAATATACATTATCTAAATGGGTTTGGTACAGGGCGGGGTCGGACAATCTTGGCTCACAAACCGCATGCGCTCTTTCAGGCGGAAATCGTGGCTCTTCTCAAAAAAGTAGGCCAGTTTCAAATTTTGTTTTTACCCTTAGTATCATAATGGAATATGACTTGCGATATTTAAGCACATAGCTTACAGGATAGGTTGTAATGACCCCACGGTTGAGTCTGTATTAACGTTAACGTTAATATTCTTTTTTGGCTGATCATAGATAGAATGTAGCACGGCATCCAGGGTCCGGGATGAGAGTAGGGAGACCAAGGCCTACAATAACCCTAGACACTCATTCTCCACGTTTTAAGAGAACTATTAGTATTGTGACAGTTTGTACTCAGTGGCTATCTCGGCGGCGAGGGCCTTGATCTTAAGAGAAATGTCGATCAATCAGATGGCCATTGCGGGTGGTTGACAATCACCAGGTCATCCACTACTCGCTTCAGTCACTGGAACTTCAATTTTTATTGTTTCAGGCTTTCTCATACACATATAAAATATCATCATCATTCTTCTGCTCTTATCCCAATTACACGATCCTCGACGCAAAATGTACTTACTCTTCATCCATTGTACATATTGCAAATGTATTTGCAATAGTTTTATGGCCGGCCGCCTGCCTGACATCAACCCTCCTTGGGAATATAATTATTGACTAAACGGTATGACTTAGATCGATATAAAGCTGTTAGTCTTATTTTACGACATCCGCTAGCAAAGTAAAGGTTGGTAGTATTCGTAGCCGCTACCACACAGCAATATCACACAGGTAGTTTATTTATTTTTTCAATAACTCCATGTAGGTAGACTTTTAGTATCACACAAAAAACAATTGCACAACACTTGTCTTTAAATATAACCAACATTCATTTCACATAATGATGGTTGAATCATAATTTAATTTCGCAAGCTCTAATAAAAAATATGGGAGATCGTGTTGCAGTTTAATATTTCGTGAGTCGTGGGATTGTTTGCGAATTGAACACGTTCCGATTATCAAACAATGGAATTTCAATATTGGTTTAAGTTAACCCCTGAGGGAATAATACTTGAGGTGCCATTCTGTCACGGTTCAAGAATGCCTATTAAAAAAAAAACCTATGACAATATAAAACTTCTGACGCATATTTTGAAATATTTTTCCTTATTATCTAATTAATTAGCTGTGCTCGCGGTTAATGGTCCTTGTTCTACATATTACAGGATTGCCCCTGCCTGCTAATACAGAAATAATTAAAAAAAATATTGCCTTGATGGCAGACAATCGTCCAAAACCATTCAAGTATGCTTATAAAAAACCGATGACAATATTTTTATATTGTTTTGTTCTGACGCATATTTTGGAATATTTTCCTTATTATCTAATTTTCTGTGTACGCAGTTAACCGTCCTTGTTCTAAATATTACAGGATTGCCCTTGCTTACTCATACACAAGTAATCAAAAAATTCACTGCCTAGATGGCAGACGAAAATGTAGTCCATCTGATGGCAAGTGCTAAGCGCCGCTGAATCTCTGCAATGCGAGGTGCTCAGTCAGGCAGCGCTGCTTGCAATGAGATATGGTTTGGGCTGCCTGCTTCCACGCTCTCCTAACAAAGCGCAGTAGCAAATTGCTACTACTGAGACGTCGATTTTTTATCTGTGTAACTAGTCTCAACGAGCCGACCTATCAATAGTAACAGGCCGAAAACTATAAACAGCTCCACCACAAGAACTGGGTTTGTCTATTAGGACAGGCAACAAAACAGCGTATGCCACCAAGCCTTTTACTTTTTTTATCGTATACTTATACGTAACGTTACTCTTTTTTTTACCAAGCTAGAATAAGATGTATCTATAATATCAGAACCTTGACATTATATAAACTAAGATTCTTATCAGTATTTAGATTGTATCAATCTAAATAAAATGCTTTTATACTTGAAACAATCTACGGTTTTTTCATTAACGTTATTATATTTTTGAAATGTGACGGTTTTAGAAGGCGTATCGCACACGCATTCTGTTTGTGTATTTCAAAGCCCCCTTAACGTATAATGGGGGTTTATCACACGCAGAGTTTGATTTCGTACAGCAAATGGAATTTCTTTTACAAAAACTTAATATAATCCGTGTTAGATTTCTACGGGATCAAAAGTTTTCCAGTCGTAAATTCCCATTCACTCTTATGAAAAAAAAAAAATCGGCGAAGTGCGAGTTGTCGAGTTGTACTCGCGCACGAAGGGTTCCGTAAAACTAAAAATCTCGTTTGGTCAACAATTACATTCCCAAGGAGGGTTGACGTCTGGCAGGGGGCCTGTCATAAAACTATTGCCAATAACTTTTACATTATGTACTATGAAAGAAGAGTACATATTGTATCGATCCCAAGTAATTGGGATAAGAGTAGGAGAATGATGATGATGAATTCAAGTTTCTTTTTTCTTTGATATTAATTCAAGTTACACCTAAATTAGTAGTTTTAATAAATATTAAAACTACTAATTTTTAAAACATTTAATGAACACGTTGTTAAACTATTTTATTTATAATATTATATTATTATAAATAAATAGCAAAAAGAGCTCGGCGGCGGTGCCTTAGACCACTCGGTCACGCTGCCTCTTCATTGTCAGTGCAAAATTAACTGCTGCTTGTTAACCATACACGTTCAGGTGAAAAGGGGTAGTGAGTTTAAAATGATTAAAAATATTTTTTTTATATGATGTAATCAAAAATTTACAGTTTTCACAATTTTTCCTTAATCTGTGCTATTATTTTTTTTTTGGGGGCGGGTTACGGTCGGCACACTCCTCGCACCACTCCGTCCGGGGTGACAGAGGGGCGTAAGCACGCACACCCGTAACCCACCCGTGACGTCGCCTTCGTCGTTGGGCCAACCACCGGAGCACAGTGACTTGACGTCAGTGGTTGGCCCGACGGAATACCCCTGAGGAGTACCCTCTCCTCGACCGACGTCCCCCCCTCGGGTAGGATGTCGGTCTTTCCTCACGCGGTCGGCCTCTCGGCGGGTGACGGACTAATTCCCCGATCCAGTCACCCGCGGCCTCGGCTAGGGCGGCATCAGGCGCTATAAGACGTTGCTTCGTTCCAAATTTCAAGTTTCTAAGTTCACGGGAAGTACCCTATAGGTTTTGATTCCCTTGCGAGTGTCGAAAATTTGCAGAAATTTGCGACATAAATAGCTGTATCTTTTAATTGCGTTAGCTTAAAAGTTTGATTTTTTCACAGCTCTAAGGGACAGTAGACCTGAGTATTTGATATAAATTTCAGCTTGATACCTCCACGCGTTTCTGAGAAAAAGAGTCTTGACAGACAGACAGACAGACGGACGGACGGACAACAAAGTGATCCTATAAGAGTTCCGTTTTTTTCCTTTCCAGGTACGGAACCCTAAAAAATACACAAATAGTAAGCAGCAAGACGGCTTTTACTGTAGATAAAATTTTTTGTGAGTTTTACCGGGTAAGCCAAAGGGATTATAAGTTTACGCCACCGCGTACATGGAAAAATCTTATAGTATTTCTCTGGACTACTTACTACTGATGAGGGCGAAAGCGTTGTTCATTAGATTATTTCCCTTAAACCCGGTCAGCATCAGTCACTAACGGTCAATCGATCCCATCTAGTTTGGAGCGCCTTTTTTGGCAGTCTATGGTCTTGACAAACACCGTCCGGAGCGATAGAAAACGGCAGCATGCGGCCATAACCCGCTATATTATCTTCCCATCGCTATTGAGCCGACCACTACGGTACCGATTTATTGACATCCGTGTACCAACCCGGCTGTTTTGGAGTGCCTAGCCCAAAATTTAAAACATGAGCGAAAAAGTGTACGTTGAGATCTTCTCGAGCCTACTTCTGCTAAGAGATCCCCATTCTCAGACTAGTGCATAAAGGTTACGTAATTTGAAAAGGTTACAGAGCAACGACAGATTCTAGAAATGACAGATATAGAGCTACAGAAGTATTGACAGTTTTGACTACAACCACTAGAGTAGACTATATCATTCGAACTGTTACCATATGCAACATTTTTCTGCAAAAAACATAGGGTTTTACATTATCTGCACAACTAAATTCAAACTAAAGAAAGATTTATAGCTTGTTTTTGTGGATATTTTGTATAATGGATTCATTGGATTCAACAATGATGAATAACAAATTATTGACGTCAAACTTATCTTAAGATGCAACCTGGTTGTCCACGATTTGAAATATATCAAAGGCCCAGACAACACGGATAAGAAATTTATGCGCATATTACGTAGACACACAATGTATAGGAATAGGTATCATTATAATGCTGTGGGTATTTTTCACATCTGCATGTTTGTGCGTCGCGGCTACGACCAACAGACCGGAACACTTTCCAGTAATGATTTCAACATACTCGAGTTACAGGAATATCGAATCACCTGAGGGCAAAAGCCGCTCGCAAAACACCAGGATGTTACCAACTTATACGCAGAATTAACTTACATTAATTAAATAACGGCTAACATTGCGATAGTGTTGAGAAATTTTATACGAGCTAAAGTTTTATACACACTTTTCAAACTAAAACCAATGAAGCATAGCGAAGGACTGTTGAGGCACGTGCAGTTATATTTATTGGTTACAAAAGAACCATGCACGATATAAACAGCTTATGACTATATTGCAAAATATTCGTCGGTTTTGGTAACGCAACCACAAATTTGATATAGACACTGATTTAAAAAAAATACACAGAAAACGTACCTACTTACTTTTCTATTTACTGCGGAACCACTTTGCGATTATTATTTAATGACTAGTCATAAATATGCTCTATACGGTCTATGAGCAAAAGAAAAAACAAAAGCCGTAAAGTCTAGTATTTCACATTTTGGCTCATACATTATTATGTAGGTTTGAGTATGATATCACTGGCGTGAATAATGTTACAATGGCCTTGAATCGCGAAGATAAACTAATGTCACAATTTTCTACACTCAGTACTTGAATATTTAATACTTCAAGAACTGAAGCAATGTCTAAATACCAAAAAAAACGTGCTGTTTTCTTCGATCTACATTTGGAAACAATTTGTTACGGTTAATGTAAATGACAGGTGATATCTACAAAGAAATCCAAGGTAAGTGTCGTACGTAACGACATTTCACTCGTGTCTTGCTTCAATAAAACTGAAACGTTTTCGCGTCGCAATATATTTGCCGGTAGTGAAAACATTTTAATAATGTTGTTGTACTTATAAATACAACATTTACAATGATTATGTTTTAGCATTCAGTAATTCAGATAATGTAATTATTATGTCACTATTAATTTATCTCGTTGTGTATTATAAAAGAATCTCTATTTTGTTAAAACGGCTCTTAATTATTTTATTATTTACATTAACTCTATACATCGGTACTGTGTAGTTGTTGACAATGGAATAATAATAAATGCAGTATTATTTTAGTGTAGATCAGAAAGAAAAATCATCTTCCTCTTATACTTGCTTTTCTTCTACGCAAATGGCTGATAGTTTTGGAGGGTATACGTATATGAAAATTTGCATGTTTGGAAGAGCGTTAACAAACGATAGCTTTTGGGGTAACTAATACTAATATTGCTTAAAATATAATAATAACACAAGTTTTAAAAAATATGCCATATTTACTTATATAAAAAGAGTTTTTTTTTAAATTTATAAACGTAATAATAACGTAGAATGAATTTGCATATTTTTTTTTAAATCAATGTCACATATCCATATCTAAATGATAATTAAACTACAATATGTTTATCAACGACATAATTATGTACGTATTGAAACTGAATATTTTGTCTGTCTTTCGCTTACAGAAAGTATAGTGAATGGAATACGGCTGCTAGTTGTGTCATTATATTGAGTGATCGGTTATTCAGTCAACCATTATTTAGTTATTCAGTCAACGCTGTTAAATTTGTGGTTGTTATTGTGGCTTTTACTTATACAATACTTAATTATAGCTGCAATTGGGATGGCATAATCGTTTAGGTAAGAAAAGCTACAAAAGAGATATAAATATTTCTTAAAATATTCAAGTGAACGGACTTATACAGGAAAGTAGCTAGAAAATTGTGCGTGATTAATATTGATATTTTAAACCTACGTGACAGTAACTATAATATTTAACGTGTTGATCATGAGAATATGTAGGACCGCTTACTGTTCTAGTAATGAGTGAGAGTTTACTCGTATATTTATTGCTTGGAAAGATAATACGTTTTACTTTGATATTAGATCCCGTTTCGATTATACAACGAACGTAGATGAAGAATGCCAGTAAACAACGCCTAGGTATTGCTAACGTCATGATAGGTCGTACCAAGTTACGATTAGTTGGACTGTTGCAGCCTAATGTTAAAATTTGTATTAGTTTTTCGATAGAAAAAAAATAAGTTATCATTTTTTTTTAATCGCTTTGATAGCAGACGACCAGACAGCCCACATGGATCCGTAACTGTCGCTCATGCAAATATACAATACGGGGCACAGCCGTGTAAGGTAGGGATTGCGCCCTCGTTTTTTTCGTTCACCAATTGAAATGTAGTAGCCAATTGCTACCACTTAAAACGTCGATGTTTTGCGACACTGTGGTACTACCCTGAACGAACCGACCATTAATAATTGCAGAGAAAAAACTCCCAGAGTTATGTCTTGGCCACTTTGATGTATTTATAACTTCAAAAGTAAATAAGTATATTTCAATTCACTTTCCTACTGTTTCTGTGGAAGTTCACGGATACATGAAATAACAATAAAAGCAACTAACATAATTTCATGTATAAAGCTAAAATATATAGAAAATTATAGTAACATAAGTCAGTGTCATGCAGCAAGTCAATTTCGCTCCACGTGGAGAAATCCTCTGCCCAATTTTGGACGCAAAAAAGCAGGAGAAATTTCTATATATCATCAGACACATCTGTGATCCGCCATACGCAAACGTATCTTCATAGAAAATCCCAATATAATTTACTTCATATTTAATAGTAATAGCAATGTTGACCTTTAATGTAAATGTCAGAGTAATTGTCGTATTTCTAAGGTATAGGTACGTTCAAGGTAGACATTTTGCACATTCACTATTTAGTTACGATGATAGTTTTAGGTGCAAAGTTTAAATTCAATACTCTACAAGCGCTAGATATAACATATAACTTACAACTAATTACACATCATCATCCTTCTGCCTATATTCCACTTTATTTGAAATCGGTCAAATCTTGTAATTATTGACACACAAGAGACGCATTTTGCTTTGGCATCCATCCGCCTGTCAAGTATTTTATCAGTAACGCGAAGAAATATACTTTATTGACTTTTTGCAATCTAATCAAATCCTAATAGGCTTCATTCTGCTAACAAAAAAAAAGGAAATATATATGCCTGAAGACTGAAAGACATTTAATGTGAGAACAGGCATAAAGCGAGAGAAACAGCACTTCTAAAATAATACAAAATACGAAACTTGCAAAAAAAAAATTAATAATACTCAAATCCGTTGCACATTTGACAAATCCGTTTTTTAAGGCCATTCCCTAACATTACGGCCATAATTCGTACTCAATATTAGCGTACATGCAGGCTTTAAAAACAAAGATAATCTGCATTCAACTTCAATCTAGGATATATATTATTATAGTCTGTCCGAATTATAATCGCAGTAGGTATTTTTTTGGAGTCTGCCTTCTCTTATAGTGATTTTATATGCTTGTGCCTTAGCTGCATCTTACTTAAAGAAAACGAAGAAAAAGTAATAACATATTATGCTCATATTATCTTAAATAAGATCGCAGTAAAGTAGCTAATTAATAAAATACTGATCTCGAAATACGCTTCGCTTTGCGTGCTAGATATAACAAGGAATGTAAATAAATAGAGTAATAATAAACATGATAAAGTATACCAGCCGGTTGTGATCAATAAAACATTGCTAATAAATCTTAATTACGACATCTACGAAGATAATATCAAAATGTCTGCGTCCGAGTACGAATAATTTTATTACCCGATTACAGCGCAGCAAAGCGAGCGAAGAAAGCGAAGGGGTGTTATGATTTTTACCTGTATATACGTATCATTTGTTCCACAATAACTTCTAATTTACTAAATGACATTAAACACACTGTTGTACTACACACGTTGGTTACAGGCCATAAAAGTCTGATTTACATTTTTTTTAAACGGCCCCATGCAGCGTATCAAATGAAGGGATACACTCTAAATATGTAAACATTATTACTTTTTATGACAGGCTATCTATGGCCTAGTTACACCTCATAATCTGGCGAAAGTACCCCGTAATCGCCATTTGAGACAACTACCGGTACTGAGCTGTTGTCATTGGTGGCCATCCCGGCAGGTTCATCTGCCTGGATCTGTCGGGCATCATCCTCATCATCACCATTGCGCGGTCCTTCTCTCTACAGGTGACAAACCAATCCTCGGCTCAACCGAGACCTGAGTTAAAACATATTATTACTAGGTGCTGCTCACTGCTGTGCTCGCATCCGCTCACGTATTACAATCTTTTAAAATTGCTATTTTAACTTTGATTTGTTTGTACTGGATTATAGGATATACTGGATTATAGGGTATACCTATGTTATATTAAAATAAAATCTTTTTATGTGATAGACTATGGTTTGCAAAAATCCCACGCGTTCCTTCCAGGACGACGGAAAGGTGTGCGCCACCACTAGAGGGTACTCTATCCCCTCCATAATCCCCACTGATCACTACGGGACATATGGTCAACCAAAAAGTGTTGCCGGCGGGTCACTCTAGCGCGGTCTGCCTTTCTGCGTGTGATGGACTGATTCCCGTTCAGATCATAAGAAAATAAAATCCTATTATAACTTTGATAAAAAATAAAACAAGAAACTAAAGCTCGACTAAATATTCGTCTTATGTCAGTTTTCTTTATAGACTCCTAAGTTTAGATGGATAGGTAACACGTAAGGCCATATAAACGACAGACAATACAAATCTTATTTCATTTTAGTTACGTAAAATTTAAGTCGTTGGTGAGAATGGGCATTCGATTCTTATCGTTTTTAATTAGATTCTTATCGCCTCTAATTGGTACTAATAACAGCACCACATTGTCACAATCCTGTTTCTGTATCCTGTAATCCTAGTTTATAAATAAAATCAAGGTATAACCGTCAAGATGTTTAGAGAAATGCTTTATTGTATAAATGATTAAATATTAATCATCCAAGACTAAGAAGCGCTATTAATATAATTAATATTAATATATCCCCGTGTAAATCTATACCTATATAGATTACGATTTGGAGATATAATAGCTTTTATTCAAATATAAATATTCTTGCCTTTATTTTAATCGTTTTTAGCAAAGCTCGCATAAAAATGTTTTATATTGAATGAGAAAATTATATGATTTAATAATTATATAACTAGTACAACATGTTCGAGGATAGCCGTGGTCATAATATCGCGATGGAAATAATTAAGATATAATTAACAGACAGGAATGCCACCCAGAATCGAGAGAGACAAAAATTTGGAGTACCGAGCGAATTATATTATAGATTCTCTCACATTAGACAATAAAGTTCCCGCAGTTAATAACATATGATTGATGGCAGTAAGACAAACTTTTACGAACAAAAAATGTATTTTCATCACGCACTCTCGTTATAACGTAAATGGGAGCTTTGACACTGAACTGTCAGTCATGGCAATTGATTGATTCGATACCTTGAACAATAGGGTTGATTTGGAAATAGGACCGTATTAAACTTACGTATAGATTTCTTGATACTAGTATAAGTTTGTAACATATGGTATCACATTTTTTATTTGTAACTGTGTGGTGTCGGAATGGGAATACCTATTATCACCATCCTTCCTTTCTCGCAGACTTACTAACTAAAGAATGTAAGCAAACAAACATCATTGCAAGAAACTGTAGACGTGTAATAAAACTCTTAAGCCAAACCATTGGAATTTATTATCATTACCATCATCTTAGCTCATATGTTACATTGGTAGGCTCAAAGTTCATCCAAGGGCCGAGGGCTATTGTTCTACTATAGATACCATGCTTGTCAGAACGGCTGGCATGGAAGGTAGGTTTTATTTTGATTTTGCCTTCACCTGTAGCATGTTGTCTGCTTGCATCCCTCAGTCGTCTTTAGTGATCATTCCCATAATAAAATATTGTCTTTTCAAAGTATCCTCTGGGAATATAGAAGGATTTACACATGCCAACGAAGAGTACCTACTAGCAAACGGATTTATATCCTGGTCATTTGTATAGTTAGATTTTTAGTTTAACCAATTTCAACCCACTGCTATATTCGCATTCTTCATCTCTGAAAAACAGGCAATCATCACATCATCACAGCCCATAAATGTCACACTGTTGGGCTCGGGCCTCCTCCGTAATGGGAGGGAAATTAACCTACTATACCGCGCTGGTCAGAAGTGTTGGTATAGGGTTTTGTTTCGAGTTTTCCTTCTCTCGCATAGATGTTATATGCGTTTTATATCCTTTAGTCGTCTCGTACGATCACCCACGGGTACGATATGGGGTGGTGAATAGTATTCTTACTCCGTCACCACACGGAAAGTTAGTTAAGTTTAGTCTTTACTTTAGAATTTTATGTCGCATTAACTATGTTTCTTAGAAGACGTATATATGTCACAGTTCTCTAGACAAAACAGTATATTTATCAATGTTTTAGAAAGGCAACAATCTAGCTTGTTAGTCCCTTCATTGTTATCGGAAGCAAATATCGAGTTTATAACGACAAGATAAGATAGATACTTACTTATAAAATTGAACTCTTCTACTTTTAACACGGCGTTGTACTATATAGCAATGATACCAAGATAAGCGCACGTTAAACATCTTAATCTAACGTAATAAATATATTGCAGCGCCTTGAAATACATCTCAGTGATATACACTGTATGTGTAAACACACAAAAGACAACAAAAAAGGCTTACTTAATATAGTTTTGTATGTATTTTAAGATAAATGTGAGAAATGAGAAATCTAGAGCCTGATAAAGGACATAGGCTACTTTTAATGCTAAAAAGGGTTCTAAAGGGGGATAAAAAGTTGTAAGTATCATTATTTTGAAAATCAGAAGCTTGAAACTTATTTTTAGGCTATTGATTAGATATAAATAAATATGACATTAACATGTTGTAAAAATTTACCCTTAAGGGGTAAAATAAAAATAGGGGATGAAAAACTTTAGGAAAGTAACCTTTTACGCGGGTGAAGCCGCGGCAGAAGCTAGTATAATATAAGTATGATTTTTTTTCTTACATTGACGGAGTAAGAACACAAATCAGCACTCCTTATCTCAACCGTGCACTGAGTGTCGTAAAAAAACGCCTAAGGGTTATAAATATGCATATGACATCTATGTAAAAGAAGAAAATCTCGAAAGAAGATACTGTATCGACCCGTCTAACCAGCGTGGTATAGTAGGACAATTTCATTCCTATGGGGACGTCCATTAATCACGTGATCTTTGTTTAGCATTTTTACCCATGGTGATACGTGGTGAGGTTTAACACTATCACCCCCATCCCCCCACCAACATCACGTGAATTTTTAGTACCTCGTTTATTTTACAAAGAAGTAGCCCACAGCTAATTATATTCTAGGTTTTTTGCTTTTTTATATTTCGCAATAAGGTCTTTATACAGACCTACTTTAAACTTCGTTCGTTACCGTCAAAGTCACGATACACACCGCTTTTCAGTTTAGAAAACGCAGCGTTTGATGAAAAAATAAATACATGTGATATCTTACTACACCCCCTCCCACCCCTTGTGATATTTCGTGATTTTTGTCAAACCCTCCCTCCCCTCCTTTTAAACCTCACGTGATTAATGGACGGCCGCTATTGTGGAGGAGGCTCCAGGCCGGCAGTGAGATATATTTTATATAAGCTGAGATGAATGGCTGATAATGAATGAATATTTATGTGTGTGCATTTTGATATCTCTATACAATGTGCAATGGACGAAGTTAAAACAAAAAAATAAAATAGCAATTTCACATAATGGTTACTATTTATTAATATACTACCGGATAGGAACGTGGGCTTCATTGAGACCAGCTCTTTAGTAATTCTTCTTTATATAAAATTGGATACTTAAGGTTTTACGGTAGTGATAGGACCACGCTGTTGACAGTTTTCTGTCTACAGCCACGGGCCGATCTGTCCGGGGTAATACCATACTCTCGCAGGAAATCAACGTCTGAGTAATGGCCAATGTGCTATTGTGCGTTCGTTCGGTGAGCGAGAGAGCCGGCAGCCCAACTGGTTGGGTTTGGGGTCTGTAATGGTAGTCAGCGGCCTAGCTATACCCTTGGCATTGCAAAGATCCATGGTCAACAGTAACACTTACCATCAGGTGTGCTGTTTGCTCGTTTGTCACCATAAGAAATAAAAAAAAACGTACCTAATGTTTACGTACAATTACAGTAACAATTTAATTAGATTATACATACATACATCACGCCATATCCTTTGCAGGGTAGGCAGAGCGAACAGAGTGCCAGAGAACTTTATCTTTGCATACTTCACTCGCTTCCTCAACATTCATAATTCTCTTCATACACGCTCGCCGGTTTCGGAGACTCTTGACTCCACCTTCCTTCAGTACATCACCGATCTGGTCTAAGAAGGTTAGTCTAGGTCTCCCTCGGTACCTACATCCTTCCACTTTAGCATTGTATATCTTCTTAACCAGACGTTCGTTCGGCAGAGTAAGTAGATTATATTAGGAAATTACTTAAAAATCTGTTCAAATCCAAACTGTATTATCTAAGATAGCTTACAACTTATATGTAAGTTATGTGTTTAGACAAAACGTTATGATAATCAATATTTTGGCATACATATTTAACAATATAGAGCAGCGAACTATGCTCCGTGTATATCTACTAAAATAAACGAGATACTTATACATAATTCATGATAGACGTAACAATTTCTTGAATTGTATATTTTGATTTGATAAGTACTTCTTTTCTCGAAATCTATCTTGAATTGACAAACTATATGAATTATGGATCAAAGCGTAGCAAATAAATAAACGCTGGTGATGTAAGTACTTTCCGTGTGGTGACGGAGGAAGAATACAATTCACCACCCCCTATCTTACCCGATGATCGTAAGCAGGCGCGGCTCAAGCACATGTAGCGCCCGGGTGCAATCAATAACCTGGCGCCCTCTTGTACCAAAGTGGATGAACAAAATGGAATAGATTGATGGTTACAAGCGGCTCTTGGCGCCCGGGTGCACCGCACCCTCTGCACTATAGGTAAAGCCAGCGCTGATCGTAAGAGACGACTAAAGGATATAAAACGCATATAACATATATGCAAGAGAAGGAGAACTCGAAACAAAACCTTATACCAATACGTCTGACCAGCGTGGTAGAGTAGGTCAATTTCCCTCCTATTATGGAGGAGGTTCGAGCCCAACAGTGGGATGTATATGAGCTGAGACGATGATGATGTAAATACTGTTATTTAAAACAATACAGGACTCGCATGAATCACGTTGATGGTAAGCTCAAGTAATTAATACTTGAATTCTAACGTACTTAATACTGAACTTTGGTCTATATTTTTCTTGCTATATCACTGTGTGGTAGCAGCTACGAATACTACCAACCCTTAATTTGTTCGTGGATGTCGTAAAAGACGACTAAGAGCTTTATATCGACCCGGGCCGACACCACCTGATGCCGTTTGGTCAACGATTACAATTCCAAGGAGGGTTGACGTCAGGCATAAAACGATTGCCAATATTTTTCTTCAATACGTAGGAACAGGAGTACCTATTGCGTCGACCTCAAATAATTGGGATAAGAGCAAGAGAATGATGATGAATGATTGTCGATATTATTTTTCTTGCAAATTACAAAATTGAACAGAACTGAAAAGCCGGTGTCACCGTTGATAACAAAGGTGCAGCTAAAGCGTATATTTTTTTTAATATAAGGTCAATTATCTTACTATTTCTAAACGTATCTTCACATGCCAATTTATTTAGTAGATGTATTACTTAAGATATTCACTTGGAAACGCTATTGCTATCATTTATTCATTTAGTTCACGACTTATTTGCAATAGCGCATCGAATGTCTGCTGGCACAACAGCAAACCGTTAACCCCGGTTAACTACAACTTGAATAGAATAATAAACAGCGCAGCGTATCTAATTCCCTGAACATTTTCAATTTAGAAAATGAATGCCTTTATCTACACTGCCTTTACTTTACTTCCTTAATTTAAAAACCTGATAAATAGAATTTAATTAGTACTAATTAAATAAATTGGCAATAGATAAATGGCGTTTACTCGTAACTTTGTACATGTAGCTGCGGGTGACATTTATTTAAGGTCGCCGTAGTATGACCAAAGTGTGAAAGGGTATGGAGACTTAAAGAATTTTAGATTGGAATATCTTATGGCCTTCGCATGACCTATTGCATATAATTCAACTAAGAACATTCCGATATTGCTTATAAAAATAAAAGACAAACATATTAAAACTTATTTTGAATCAATAGAATAAGAATGATGTGTTTAATGGTGGTAGGACCACGCTGAGGACAGTTCTCTGTCTACAGCCGCGGGCCGGTCCGTCCGGGGTAGTACCACACTCTCGCAGAAGATCGACGTGTGAGTAATGGCAATGTGCTATTGCGCTTCGTTCGGTGAGCGAAAGAGCCGGTAGCCCAACTGGGGTAGGTTTGGGATTTGTATTGGTAGGCAGCGGCCTCGCTATACCCTCAGTATTGTAAAGGTCCATGGCCGGCAGTGACACTTACCATCAGGTGTGCTGTCTGCTCGTTTGCCACCATAAGCTATAAAAAAAATATGTTTGATTGAAGGTGGTTCAAGATATTAATGAAACATTTTCTAGGATATTGTTGAGCCACAGGTTGATATTGGGACCAAATCAGCTACAGCGTTCAAAAAACTAATGTTAATTAGTTTTTAATTTAATTTCCTTTTGACCTGAGCAAGTAATAGGCAGCGGTCTTGAATAATTCGTCGTGGAGGTTTTCTAAATGATTTTGACAAATTTTTCTTTGCGTGTGGTGGCAGGCATGCAATCTGCCCATCTGATGGAAAGTGGTTGTTGCCGCTCATGAATTTTAACAACACCGGGTACACAGTCAAGTCATCTACCTTAACGAGGCAAAGGGTCATTATTGAAGGGAATAGAATTCGCACGAGAAAGGAGAAAAGGGCTTTAGACTTCCGGACCTCGCCCTCAATGATCGATTCGCAATAGCAAATTGTTAGTACTCAGACATCGATTTTCTGCGATAACACACATATAGTATTCCCCGGGATGAGTCGAACCATTTATGGCTACAGGCAATAAATTGTCTGCCCCGTAGCCTAATACATAGTGAATAATACTTCACTGTACCATTCGTGAAGAAGTGTCACGGATTAGAAATTATAATATGTATTAAGTAATAATTTATAAAAAATAAACAATTTCGGTAATATTTTCTGTTTGTTGTAATTACTCAACGTTTATATTTACAAATAACATTGTATAATTACTATATTCTTACTTAATTGAGTATAGACGGAAATGTTATTTGATAAAATAATTCTTTTAAAACGTTACATCATTTTTTTATTATGTAAGCAGTTGCATTAGTATCAAAGTACTATTTTTATTGCGGCCCGCGCTTGGTCCATTTTAATCTTAATATGTGTGGGATGGGTAAGACAAACTGTTCATTGATAAAATTCGACCTATTTTAATTTAAAAGCTACGTGCATCTAAAATGTTTATGATTTATTGAGGAGGACTGTTGCTTCATAAAATTATTTTAGGAATAGTACATTAAATTATTAAATTAACGAAATGAGATGACTAGTTTCAATTTGTTTGGATAAAAAATGTTAATGATCTAATAATATTTATATCTCGTTCAGAATAATTCAACCGTGTAATATGAATTCGCTGAATTTGAATATTACTTACTATGTTATTTGCATAACTTATGTTACAAAAGTGCACTAATATATTTTTGTCTACATGCAGCAATTTTCAAAAATCTAGGTTCTCACCTTTTGGGGGACTTCAACGCCAAATCCACGGCGTGGGGGTCCCCGATGACGGACGATCGCGGGCGGGCGATCGTGGAGTGGGCGGCGTCACTGGGCCTCTGTGTCCTAAACAGAGGCTCAGTGAACACGTGTGTGCGACAGCAGGGTGGGTCGATAGTGGACTTGTCGTTCGCTAGCCCCGCTGTCGCACCACGAGTGAGGAACTGGCGTGTCCTGGAGGAGGCGGAGACCCTGTCGGATCACCGATACATCCGGATGGAGGTCTCCCCTCTCCGGGACCCCAGCAGGGGTCACAGGGCGGACCGGGCTCCCGCATTTCCGCGGTGGGCTGTGGGGCGGCTGGATAGGGACCTACTGGCGGAGGCGGCCATCGTGAACACGTGGCTGTCCTTACCACCCCCAGCGGACGGAGTGGACGTTGAGGCTGTCCGCATCCGCAGTGCGCTAACGCAGGTCTGCGATGCGGCCATGCCCAGGGTGCGGCGTCTACCTCCGAGGCAGGGGGTCTACTGGTGGTCCCCAAGACTGGCGGACCTTCGTGCGGCGTGCATTAGTGCCCGAAGGTCCTACACCCGCAGTCGGCGGCGTCGCCGCGATGTTGAGCGGGAGGGCCAGCTTTACGAGGCGTACCGCAGTGCGCGTACCGCCTTTCGGCTGGCCATCCGGTCCGCTAAGGACGCAAGTTGGCAGGAGATGCTGGACGGTCTCGACCGTGACCCCTGGGGTCGCCCGTATCGCGCGTCGCTGAACAAGCTTCGCGCGCAGGCCCCCCCCCTCACCGAGACCCTCCAGCCCGACCTCCTTCGTAGAGTGGTCGAGGAGCTGTTCCCGCAGCAGTCGGAGCACACGCCCCCGGTCATGGCTTCGCCAGATCACGACCGGGAGGCCGTCGAGAGTGTTCCGCCCGTGACGGAGTCGGAAGTGGGGGCAGCCGTGGCGAAGATTCGTTCCGCCACCACGGCCCCCGGCCCGGACGGAGTCCCAGTCCGGGTGTTGACGTTGCTCCTCGAGCATCTCGAACCTCGCCTCAGGCGACTGTTCAACGCTTGTCTGACGTCTGGACAGTTCCCTGAGTGCTGGAAGGAAGGGAGGTTGGTTCTCCTGCCAAAGCCGGGACGGCCCCCGGATTCGCCGTCGGCCTACAGGCCCATTGTGCTTCTGGACGATGTGGGTAAGCTGCTGGAGCGTGTCCTCGCTGCCCGCATCGTCCGGCACCTGGAGGAGGTGGGGCCCGATCTGTCGGACGCTCAATTTGGGTTTCGGAGGGGGCGTTCGACCATCGGGGCCCTGCTACGCCTGAGGCAGACGGCCGCGGAGGTTGTCGCCGGCAAAGGAGTGCTGTTGGCGGTGTCGTTGGACATCGCCAACGCCTTCAATAGTCTGCCATTCAGCTGCATCAGGGAGGCGCTCCGGTTCCATGGAGTGCCCCTGTACCTCAGGCGGCTGGTGGCAGACTATTTGGAGGGGCGCAGTGTTCTCTACGCGAGCCCCGCAGGGGACATTGTGCGGACGCCCATGTCGTGCGGTGTTCCGCAGGGGTCGGTTCTGGGGCCGACTCTGTGGGACATCGGGTACGACTGGGCGTTGAGAGGGAGTCTCCCCCCCGGGCTGAGCGTTATTTGCTATGCTGACGACACGCTCGTCACAGCCCGGGGCAGGACATTCGAAGAGGCGGCGAGCCTGGCCACTCTCGGCACCGAGGAGATGGTCAGGCGAATCGAGGCGCTGGGGCTCAGGGTGGCCCTAAACAAGACGGAGGCCCTGCTATTCCATGGGCCCCGTGTTAGGCTGCCCATTGGCGCCTCGTTAGTCGTCAACTCCATCCACATCAGTATCCAGGCCCATATGAGGTACTTGGGTCTGGTGCTCGACGGGCGATGGTGGTTCCGGGAGCATTTTCGCCAAATTGCTCCCCGGCTGGTCAGCGCGGCGTCCGCCCTTTCTCGGCTCATGCCGAATGTGGGCGGACCCAGTTTCGAGGGCCGACGGCTGTATGCGGGGGTGATCCGCTCAATGGCCATGTACGGCGCACCCGTGTGGGCGAGGGCTCTGAACGCCCAGCTCAGGGCGGTGCTGTGGAGGCCACAGCGAGCCATGGCGGTCAGAGCCATTCGCGGGTACCGCACGGTGTCGACAGAGGCGGCGTGCCTATTGGCCGGGACACCCCCGTGGGACCTAGAGGCGGAGATGCTCTCCGACCTCTACCGGCGGGTTGCCTCAATGCGCGAAGAGGGTGGCTCCCCATCGTTTAACGAGATAGCCACCTGGCGCGAGGACGCCCGCCGAGAAGTCATCGCCCGTTGGGCTACGCGGCTGGAGAGGCCTAGACACGGTGTTTTTACCGTTGAGGCTCTCCGGCCCGTACTGATGGAGTGGATGGAGCGGCGGCACGGAGTCCTCTCTTTCCGGTTGGTGCAGGTCTTGTCGGGGCATGGTTGCTTCGGCAAGTACCTGCACACGGTCGTGCGGAGGGAGTTGACTCCGTCCTGCCACCATTGTAGTAGCGACGAGGACACGGCGCAACATACGCTCGAGGTATGTTCGGGCTGGGACGGGCAGCGCCGTGACCTCGTCGCTGTCATCGGTGCCGACCTGACGCTGCCGGCTGTTGCGCGAGCGATGGTCGACAGCGTCAGGAATTGGGACGCGGTCGCCGCCTTCTGCGAGGCTGTCATCTCGCAGAAGGAGGCGGCGGAACGGGCCCGGGAGGATTCCCGTGACCCGGGCCGCCGCTCGCGGCTGGGGCGGCGCAGGCGCGAGTACCTGCGCCTGATGCCGCCCTAACCGAGGCTTCGGGTGATCGGACCGGGGAATTGTCCGGTCACCCGACGTGAGGCCACCGCGTGAAGACGACGCCTCGACGGCGAAAGCTGTCGGGGCGTCGACGGGAGAGGAGCCCGAGAGGGCATACCGCCGAGCGGGCCACCGAAGACAAAGATCGGGTACCGGTGGCCCGCTCACACGGCGAAGAAGAGGTGCTTGCAGGGTGGGTCAATGGGGTTGCGCGCCGCCTCTTCCGTCACCCCGGGCCGATTTGGCGGGGTGCGACGTCCATAGCCCACCGCAAAAAAAAAAAAAAAAAAAAAAAAAAAAAAAAAAAAAAAAAAAAAGGTTCTCACCTTTAAAACAATAAAAAAGAATATATACATATATATATATATATATATACTAGCTTTTGCCCGCGACTTCGTCCACGCAGAAGTCATCTCTGACAGAGTTAAATAGAAAAAGCAATGCAAGGTGTTGAAGATTTGTCGCTAGGATGATAATCAACAGCGTCAGAAACTGGGAGGTGTTGATTCTGCGAGTTAGTTGTCTAACTCTAACGGAATTAGGCAATAGGGTGGGTCCGAGAGAAAATATTCTACGTTGACACGCTCTACCGTCGGTGCTTTGGGCGGCGCAAGCGTGAGTACCTGTATTTAGGTTCACTGCATGAGGGCTTCGAAACGAGATGATACACGGTTGCGGTGGCCCGCCCGCACAACGTAGATGTACGTGTACGGCGCGCGTGTCTATATACCATAGCCGGTCACTAAAGAAAAAGGTGGTTCAAAGTTCTATTCATTCTACAAATTATATTGCCATTAATATACTATTTACGGTATGACCATGGGATAAAAATATAATTATCGCCACCCTTTATTTGACTGTTATGTTTCACCAGCAGACTTGCGATCTCGTTAGATATGATTTATTATTTATTTTTTTAGTGAATATTTTTGAAGCTAAACTTAACATGTATCTTAAACTATTAGGCAAGAACCTATTGTCGTCTACTATGTGTATCGTGTGAGCTCTCACGCTGGAACTGGTCGCCACAACGGCACTGGTGCGGGGTTGATGGAGAGGGAGAGAGAAACACGTGTTTATTTATTTTTACCGAAGAATATTTGTACGTAATTTGAAAAGAATCGATAAGGAAATTTTCTCCCCATACACACTTTGCCGCTTTGTTATACCCCCTTAGGGGCGGAACTCATAAAATCCTTTCATATTGAATCTCTATGTCATAAATAAAAACGTGCTTCAAAATTTAATGTTTCTAGCTTCAATAGTTTCGGCTTGGCGGTAATGAGTCGTTCAACCCGCTTCACAGGCCTAATTTACACAACCAGAGGGTGAAAATTGACAAATGCCGGATATTACCCTAGAACATTTGATTCGACTCGTAATTTGAAAAGAATCAATAAAGATTTTTTTCTCTTCACACAAACTTTGCCACTCTGCTCCACCCCCTTAGGGGTGTAATTTCGTAAAATCCTTTCTTAGTGAATCTCTACGTCATATAAAGAAACCACTGTCAATATTTCAAGTTGCCAGCTTCAATAATATCGGCTTGGCGCTAATGATTTAACAAGTTGTCCAACCCGCTTTGCAGGCCTAATTTACACCCCCAGAGGGTGAAAATCAACAAATGCTGAAACACGTGTTTATTTATTTTTACTGAAGAATATTTGTACGTAGTTTGAAAAAAATCGATAAAGATTTTTTTCTCCGTGCATTTTTTAAATTGACATAACTTTTTTGTTTTATAAACCAATTGACATAAAATAAGCCTAAATGTTAAGTGAAGCTTACCACAAAATATTAGTGAAAACCCCGTCTAAATCGGATAAGCCGTTTCTGAGATTAGCGTGCACAAACACACAGACAAACAGATAAACAGACAAAAATTTTAAAAATTGTTTTGGGTTCTATTAGTGTCGATAAAGGTCCCAGTAATATTTTTTTTTTCATATATCTTCCATGTACAGACAGCGACCCGTTACATGGACTTTTGGCGGGAATCTAAAACGTCATGTTGTGCTCTTGTATTATATTCGATATCTTAGTGTTTTAACGTGTTATATTAGATAATTTTTATGGTATTTTATGTAATATGATGTGACAGAACAGCTGGGATGTAGTGAATATCATATAAAAGTGCTTTACAACGTTTTCCTTTTCCATCAAAATTCCTACAACATACCATTAACAGTGTCACCATAGCACTGTTGATGGCGACAATTCGACTGACTGACAGACAATGACTAACCTGAAGAGATTAAGAACGTGAAGATAATTATAACTCGACACTGGCAAAAATGGCTCGTATAAGTAGCTGATTGCCAATACATAAAAAGAAGAAGAAGAAGACCCGTTACATTTTTATTATATGTTTAGATATATATTTAACAAACTAAGAGCCCATTGATATTCTATTTTCAAAACGACATGAGGCTTCTAATAGTGTTCATATTAAGTACATTGAATGCATTCCTGCAAAGTCATCTCAACCGATTTAGTACTCAAATATGAGAAAAGTAGTTAAAAATAGACACTCTTATGTTCAATACTTGAATTATAGGTGTTATTTAGGGGACTATTTCAAACATACATTTTTCAATTAGATGAATCAGAAGGGTCTAAGATATTCTAGACACGAAAACCATTCAGCTGTGAGGAGATATTTCTTTGGATAACAACGATTTCTACCCAAATATGTATATTCATTAATGATTAAAGTAGTACTTAAGTATATTCAACATGTGTTTTTACTTCCACGTAACAAAACGCAACCGTATGCTGATTTATTTTGTATACCTAGCTCAAAAGCTTCGTGTTATCAGTTGAAAGTTTGTTCAGAAAATTTGCAGAAAAATCAACTAACCCGACTCAAGGTTGACGCCCGAGACTTTCACGATTTGTAGTCACTTGTTTATGTTACTGAATGAATATATTGAATTTTATTAATAAGCATAAAATAAAGCCAAATTCAGACAAAATTCCCAAACGAATAAGCGAGTAGTACTCGGAACTACTATAGATACTCATACATACATACATACATATCATCACGTCATATCCCTTGCAGTATAGGCAGAGAGAACAGAGTGCCAGAGAACTCTATCCTTGCATACTTCACTCGCTTCCTCAACATTCATAATTCTCTTCATACACGCTCGCCGGTTTTGGAGACTCTTGACTCCACCTTCCTTTAGTACGTGACTAATCTGGTCTAGGTAGGTTAATCTTGGTCTTCCCGGTACCTACATCCTTCCACTTTCGCATTGTATATCTTCTTAACCAGACGTTCGTTCGGCATTCTTTCCACATGTCCGAACCTTCGGAGCATTCCCTTTCGCATCTTTACACCAATACTCTCTTTCATACTATACTCAGTATGACAAATTGCTACGTAGAACATTGTGCAACCGGTGCAGACTTTGTGTACCTTTGATTGAGAACTGGTAGACCATACATGTCCCGCTGTACAGCACTAACACAGTCGGGAAGGAAATAATTCTACTATGACAAACTCGTCAGACATGTTAGTCTAGTGTTTGTTTTCCAAGTTTTTATTTCCTTAATATTATATTTATCTACTTACTTTTATTTGCAGGTTATTCGCAGAAAATTACTTTTAATGAGGCTTTTGCAAAGTGACTTCGAACCTCTTACATGTACCGTACAAATCAGACTTAGTACTTCTACTGAGAGTTAATTAAACGAATAACACAATTACGCCTGAGCCAGGCAAAGTCGAACCTCACGGTCTATAATCGCACGCTAGTGCCAGTTGATCGAGGAAATAGTTTTGCTTAATACTTTTTTGTATTTTTGCGCTATCCCAAGCGCTTGTTCTGCTGCTCGTCTATTCTTAAAAGTAATTGTAAAGTATCACAATAGACTTGTTAATAGAATTAAAGTGGTTTTCTTAAGTTATCCATACGTTTTTATAAAGATAAAAATGAACTAATTTTCTTTCGTTTCATAGTTTTATTTCAATAATATAACGACGGATATCAATTACTATCCCGTCTCTTTAGCAATCATAAAATCATTATTGATTATACTCGAGTCATTACTCTAGTCATTTGTGATTATAAAATTGCTTTTCATAATTATGGATAGCTTGTTTTTTGCTACTAAATTCATTATCATCACAGCCCATAAATGTCCCACTGTTGGGCTCGGGCCTCCTCCTTAATAGGTGGGACATTAACCTACTATTCCGCGCTGGTCAGACGTGTTGGTATAGCGTTTTGTTTCGAGTTTTTGTCTCGTACGATCACCCGATCTATTCCTGTGTAATAAAACTAGTTTTACGGATTCTATCGCATTTGTATTTGATTTTAAATTGCCCGACATTTTGAACACTTTACAGCTTTCATGGTCACGGGAGTCCTCCCCCAAATGTGTAATACACGTGTAAATATTAGAAGTGATTAATATTTATGCATAATCTCAGGTATTTGAAATCAACCGTTAGATAGATAGTTTGGAAGACAATTCTACAACACGGATTCTAAATGTTTCACCTTGACAAACTACAACAATAAAGCAACGTAGGCATAACAAAGCATCTGATGAATAAAGCGTCGGCTGCGGAGGTTCACGTCACGCACGTGCGCGGAGAAAGTGAACTAAACAGACAATTGAAACTGACGAATAGTAAGCACCAAACAAACAATACGAAAATACTATTTTCAAACGAGATGCCATAGAATTTATATACAAGTGATGAAACAACTATCCTTGACGCGTATCGTAATAAAAAGGAAATTGCTCGCAACTTAATTATTGTTTTTGCGTATTTTACCTTTAAATTCGGTTCAAGAATTATTCGACTTCTTATACTAAGCTGATGAAACTATAAAATAGAGAGCGATTTCTTTGTAATGGGTTACTCATTGAACTTTTACAAGCACTGTCATTACGAACAATAACAATAAGATTAATAACGCTAACCAGTCGGTGTAAAATAATTAATTACGATGCCAGATTCTAAGCAGTGATAAAAGTAACGGTAACTGAGCGAAGGTACCAACTAAATTATACAGAAGACGAAGGTCGTAGAGAACCGGTACTGTTTTAAAATCATAACAGGAGTGGTTTTTGCCAATGCCTAGTCATAAAAACAATAAACACTTATTTTTAAAACTGGATTATGATATTTTTTTTTTGTATGGGGTACTGACACATGACTAACGGTGATGCTGTTACTTGAGTACTTAAACTGTGTCATGGTTAATATTGTAACACGGTATCTGATAACATAGAAGGTTTTTAATGTCTTTTGTTATACTGATGTACTTTTGCACTTGCTTTCTAGGGTTTTTTAGACATAGACAAGAATGAAATCTTAGTATTTTCTTGTCCGTCTGTCTGATATACAGGGTGGAAGGGGACCGCTCCTGAAAACAAAGACAGGTAACCCTACTTGTAATGATAGGCTAGAAAAAAAATCGATTCGGAAGACGCGAGGTCGTTGATCTCTTGAACATATGATCATGAGTTTTGAATAGAATGCATCTTTTCTCATCTGAGTAAAGTTACGTATTTTTTATGGAATTATCGTTACATGGCACTGCCCTAATACGATGGAATGTGAAAAAAACTTAAAATTCGTTGTGAAAAAAAGTTTTTTTCAAGTTCATTCATTATAAGTAGGACTAGTAGGGTCACCTGTCTTTGGTTTCGGGAGCGGTCCACTTCCACCCTGTATACATTTGGACAATTAAAATTTCGCTGGGTTTATTTCTATTGCTATTAACTATGAAAACTAAATATGAAATATAATTAGGTAGGGACGTTAAAAAATGAACGTGCCTCTTACAAGAAACGTATCTGTTGACATGATTTCGTTTTTAAAGAGTAGATATATTTAAATTCGCATTAAATTAAATTCGTTTTGCATTCGTCGTTTTTTTTTTAAATTTATGTCAAGTTGGATATGTAATTATGTATACACACATATTAGCACCATTTTGAGTCTAGTGAAGATAACAGCAAGTAAAACTACATGTGTATGATAATATTTATGGCACCATATATAAATATGGTGCCATAAATATTATCATACACATAATGTTTGGAATCTCTGAAATTCCGGGACCCGATTTTGACGAGAATTTTATGCGCAGCGAGCTGATGTTACACGAACTACCTTAGGCTACTCTTATTGTGGAAAAATTAACAGAGTTCCACGATAACAAAGAAATAAAATGCTTAAAATTTTGAACTTATTCCAGTTCTTCCATGAAAATTCATTTACAAAAAAACGTAAATGAATGAATATTTACGTTTTTTTATTGACACTGAAATAAATAGGTTAATTATATTCTAATATTTTTAGCATATGTGTTTATTTTTACGAGCAATAGAAAAATATTAACCTATCATTAATTCTGCGAATTGAAAAACTTCTTTTAATTTCACGCAGACGACGTTGTGGGGAATATTTCAAAATCATCATCATTCTCCTACTCTTATCCCAATTACTTGGGGTCGATACACTATGTACTCTTCTTTCATAGTACATATTGTAAAAGTTATTAGCAATAGTTTGATGACCGGACGACTGCCAGACGTCAACACTCCTTGGGAATGTAATTGTTGACAAAACGGCATCAGATGAGGTTGGCCCAGGTCGTTTAAAGGCTGTTAGTCGTCTTCTACGACATCCACGAGCAACGTAAGGGTTCATAGCCGCTACCACACAACTAAGGGGGAATAGTACAAAATATAAATGAATTTTATTTTTATTATAGAATTTAATTTATATCTAACTACCTACTTATCTTCGAATACGCTGTTGTGAAATATAAAATATTACTACTTTTTATAGACAACATTCTGTACTAAGAAATAAGCCGTCTCATAGAAGACTGACACAAATTATACTCAAATCATCGGACAAACAATCGTGATGATGATGATGATAATTATCATCATAATGAACATTTTTTATTGATTATAGATTATGTAACGAAATTAATGTTTTATATATATCTTTGTTATACGTTATCATTATATTATCTCAATAGTGAGACTGGTACCAGGAGTAGAGGTACAAATGATCATGATAAAAATAACTATCTAGGTACGTAAGCGGATGAATATGCTAGGCCGGCCACACGGGATGTCAAGTAATCGGCATCAGTGGTCGACTCAATGGAGAGGGGGATAGTCTGCAAAAAAAAAGGTACGCAAGCGAAACGTATGTATACCCACTTACACAAGAAAACAGACAAGAAAAGCGAGATCCGTTATCGCACTTTTTTTTTATTAACAGAGCTTAATAACGAATGGTAAAAACAACATATGTATTTGAATATGTATGTAAAGGTACCTAATTTGGCTAGGGGCCTTATTACTATGTGTTTAAATCTTAACGAGGACACTTTGTCATTATTAATTTAACCTTTAGCCTTCTAAAATATATCTATGTGCTATGTAATATATTTTTTAGAAATATTTTGCAATTTTTTTTTTTTTTTAACTAAATGGTATTACAGATTTTATTACGATCATCAATTTCTTTGGGAGAATGGAGAGCAAAATTAAAAGCTTTTGGGGAAGCTTTACAGTCGACCGTATTTCTACTTTCTTGGAATTGGCACCGCCGATGATATTATATATTCTGTTAAAATTGAATCGGCTGTCGACTTCAGAAGATTTTTATAATTCTTGTCGCAGCACATTATATCACACACATCTTATTGGGAGCCATTACCCGTTTCAGACCTTTAAGCATTTTGTAATGCGTTTATATATTGCTCTTCAAATATAATAAATCTTTTATGCATTTACGAATACCACTTTGTTTAAATATAATTAATTAATAGATAATTATATAAATTAATTAATGTTTTTTATATCATGTTTGCCCTACAGTGTAAAAGAATATAGTCAATACAATCTTAGCTTATGTGATTTTTTGAGTCTTATGCATAGATAGCGTGCGTTATTGCAGTCTACAGGGCAGAGGTTCAAGTTTTCGAACGTGTACTGAATTTCGTGAGATTAAAACCAATAACAATCAACAAAACACCTATTATGGTCAATATTTCAAAGGAGTAAAACTGTTTTAAATTCGTTCATGAAACTAAATGTTTATATTATACTTAAAAAATGTAGATATCTTGCTTTTTATACATTTTAATATGCCAATGTTAGGACAAATATTCTTGAATGTATAATTTCATTACCAATGCATATTTATATTTGTAATTATTCGATTTTTTTTTGAATACCATTTTTTACTGTCATTCCATGTCATTATTCTTATGTATGCCTCATCTAACTGAGCAAATAGCTGTTGAGATTGAAATAAATTGACGTCAAATAATTTTTTTACGTAAGCTTTTTACATGCTCGCCTGTTAACGACCGGCTAATAAAACTCAGTTCCGTAGAATTTCGCGAGAGAATTGTGCAAACAACAATACGTTTTAATTTTATACAAGAATAGATCTTCTCAGTACTGAAAGATCCATAAGTGAATTTAAAAATGACTACTCATGCAATTGTGCTTTAAAGAGAAAACTATGATTGCTGCTATGAATAAATTGGACAATGAATGTCGACTGTGTACAGTCACGAAGCAACGCCAATCGATCATCGTACTCGAGCACTGGTGAAACTCGCCAAGTATATTATAACACGAAAAATTACTCAATAAAACAAAAACATTTTCACTTTCAACTTCCTCTTTCTGAAACCTCATTACATTAATGGTGACTTTAAATTGTAGCACAACCAGTTTGTAGGCGCCTAAAGATAATACGATTTATAATAGTATGAATATTTAACAGACTTCATGTTGAACAAGTTTTTAGAAGACTTGTTTCGTATCGTTCAAGGTCGTGCATTTTCATGAGCATTCTTAATCATCCGGTGATACTGGTCAGCTGAGGTCACAGCTGTGCATCTCATCGTTATAATAAGCAACGATGACCTAACGCAATATATATTATTCAAGAAAACTCGGTCGCGTACTGTCCTTATCTTGAAATATCTCTAAAACTATTAGTACTGATAAATGTTACATTCCTTCATGCTGCCGATAAAATAAGGCATGCAGTCTTTGGATAAAGATTAAATACGTATGGCTATTGGATTATAATTACTACTTGTTGCTTCATTTAAATAAAACGAAGAGATTAAGTCTTTGCGGCAATCTAGTTTATTCTAATGACTTTGAAATAAAACTACTTTTACGGATTCTATCGCGTTTGTATTTGATTTTTAATTTCCCGACGTTTCGAACACTTTACAGTGATCATGGTCACGGGAGGACTGTTAGGAGTTTATTCTAGGTATCTATATAAGTATGGCTTCCTGTATATTTTTTTGAGTGCGCAATAATATTGTTCATCCGATTTTAATGTCAAAAAATACCGAATTGAGGAGAATGGATGCCTTTTCGCTGTAATGACAATAAAGTCGCGCTATCTACCTACCTTTTACATTACTGACAAACTTACGTAAACAACGCACAATTGCTGAGAAATATTATGCAGAGCTGCTGTGCAGAAACTTTACTATGAAAGAAATATTTGCATCCTATAGTAAAACTTCTCTCCATGTGGTGAAAAATTATATAATATAATGATGACGAAATATAGAGTACAACATGTAACCAACCCTTTCTCTTGTAAATCGTAAATCTAGTGAGCGATCACCTGGCAAATGAGCTGTCATTTCTGAAGGGGAAATTATCTATAATACCTATCAATTGCGATCGCCAACTCACTTACGAAATATGACGATTATAGTAGTGTCTCTTTTGAAGAGGCGATAGTCGAACAGGATGCATCTATAGGTTGAGAGATGCAACAAATCATTATTACCCCAAACTCATATTATCTCAATATTGCCAAATGATTACCATTTAATTGACCTACACTACCGTCCAAAAGTTTGGAAGCACACCTGTTTTCAAACAAAACAAATAAATGCCGACTAATAGCGGTAAAAATTAGCAATAATCTTAAGTTTTACAACCTTTTACGACTGTCTACACAAACACAAAAGGATTATTATCCTACATTCATCAAGTTTTATGGAATTCCTTAATATTGACGAAACACGTGTTTTATGACTTAATCCGTCGGCTACTTTATCCTATGCAATGGTGTAGTTTTATTGATAATGTTTGCTGGTTTTAACTTTTTTAGACCTTATTCAGTCGCACTTGAGCATTGGCACGTGAAAGTTGTGATATTAACATTGTCTGTATTCGAAAGATATCGGCTACTACTTTGACCGTATTTTTTCTTCTGAAAATGGCAAAACGCAAGCAAATCACGCTTGAACAGCGAAGCGCTATTTGCACTCTACGCGAGGGAGGATACAGTGAACGTCAAATCGCAGAAAGGCTCGGAATTTCTTGTAAAGGTGTCCACTATACCCTTGCTAGAAAACAAGAAACGGGGAAAAATGAAGATAGAAAGAGATCTGGTAGGCCCAAATCCACAACAAATCAAGAGGACAACTTCATTAGAGTTCTTTCTAAACGGAATCGACGCTTAACTGCACCACAGATCACTGCAGCTCTGAATGATACGCGAGAAACACCCATTTCAACAACTACTGTTAAAAGACGCTTACTGTCTGCGGGATTAAGAGGATGTGTTGCTGCTAAAAAACCCAAACTAACAAATCGACATAAGAAAAATAGACTAGAATGGGCAAAAGCGCATAAAAACTGGACTATAGAACAATGGGAAAATGTCCTTTGGAGTGACGAATCAAAATTTCAGATTTTCGGATCCAATAGACGTGTCTTTGTACGCCGGTCAAAAGAAGAGAGGGCTTCAGAGGCATGTACAGTGCCTACCATCAAACATGGTGGTGGTAATGTCATGGTTTGGGGGTGTTTTGGCAACAGTAAACCCGGCAATCTTGTGAGGATAACCGGCAAATTAAACAAGGAAGGCTATTTAAAAATTCTCCAAGATTCTGCCATACCCAGTGGACTAAGTCTCATTGGTTCTGGATTCATTTTTCAACAGGATAATGATCCTAAGCATTCGTCTAAATTGTGCCAGAACTTTTTAAACAAGAAAAAAGAAAACATTTTAAACATCATGCAATGGCCATCTCAATCCCCTGATCTTTCTCCCATTGAACTTGTTTGGGATGAACTTGACAGGAGGGTGAAAAGTCGTTGTCCTACGAGCTCAGAACATTTGTGGCAGCTATTAGAGAACGAATGGAACAAATTAGATAAAGATTATTTTAAAAAATTGATTAATAGAATGCCCAGAATATGTGAGAAGATTATAAAGGAGAAAGGTGGACACTTTGATGAAGCTAAAATTTAATCTAATTTACCATTGTATATTATTTTTTTATTTTGTTTAAGTTAGTTTCTGTTTGTTCTTTATTTTTTTATCAATACATTTAAATTTAAATGACTTAGTTTGGTTTTATTCGATTTTACCTTGCTGCTTCCAAACTTTTGGACGGTAGTGTATGTATGTGTTCATATTTTTATTTTTTAATGCCAAAATAGTGCTATGATGTCCACATTTTCCCACATATAATAATGGGGGGGTTTCATATTATAATGGGGGTTTATCCTAAGGCCATGGATGGAGGAACTTGAGGCTGGATGCTCTAAGACTAAAAGTTTATAGTGGATTACATAACTACTTTTGAAAATTTGTTATTTGAAATCTCATTATCCTATTTTAGTCAAAGATTTAAATCTGGACTAACTAATAATTGGCAATTGCATGTATATCTATTGGAAAAAATATTTTACACTATGGTATATGATCATGGCTAAAAATGGATAATATTTGACACACAAATAATATTAAATCATGATGAATAAATAACCAACATATCAATGTCTGTATTTTTTATAAAAAAAAAATAACATCAAACTAATATTTATGAAACATACATTGCATGTTTACAGTGAGACCAAAAACAGGATGTGAGAACATTGATTGGCAATAAATTAGCCAATCCTCTGTGACCTTGTACCTCTTTAAACCTCATTAGACCTAATAGGATTGTCAAATTTTAATTGGCAGCATGTCAATAATCAATCCTATTACTGCTTATTACGTTCAAACTCTGCCTTTAACTATGATAAATGAAACAACACAAATCATGAATGTAAATTTAGAGAAGATGTATGTATGATCAAGTTCATAAAGAACCTAGTGTCAATTGCAGTTTGTATTTGGAGCATATTTTACTTTGTATAAATTAGTTTTTAAATACTATGATCTCAGTTTTTAGGTAGCAGTTTTATGAAGGAAATGGAAATAATAAAAAAAATAAAATACTTACCACTTCTAGGCGATATTGGTACTGCAGGTTTTGGCGCAGAGTTTGAGCAGAGTCGACCAATCTTATTAGGTGGCTTTAAACCAGATGGTTTCGGCAATGACGATGGTCTTATGGGCTCCACTGGCTTCGAATTAGTGGAGATTGATGTGCTGGCTAGTGATGCATTATCTGAAGATGTAGATGACGGCGGTGCAGGAGTAGTAGGGGTCGTGTTCGACAGTACATTTTCTTGAATTTCACTCATTTTCGTTCGCTAATTTAACACTTATATTGACACATTCGATGTTGTAGCTACATTTTATTCTGAAAATTACTTATTTTATGTAAAAGATGGTCCATGACACATCTTATTTTATAGTACCACTAAAACCTAAAAATACCGCGACTTCCCGCGCAATAACACGACACGCAATCTGGATCAGGGCCAATGTTAAACTAAACGATAAACAAAATAATTGTAACGCGCGGTTTGTACGTAATTTTAATTTCACCGTAGTAGTGAAAAACTACACGTGTGAATAAAAATAATGCTAATTGAAAATATTACATTATCTAGTGTTAGATTACTTGTTCACGTTACGGTGGAACTAAGCGTAAGCGTGTTAACAATAAATATATAACGGCATACCTTGAAGAAATGGAGCACGAAAAGTGCTACCTGTAAGGCAAAGAAAAACTCGCGAGATTTTTACCGCTCGGTGGGACCAGCTGAGCTTGACCGTTGACGTTATCACAGCCACTACACTCACATTATCTAATTATGTTTTGCAATGAATTAATATGTACGTACTACAATGTATAAGTCTAAAAACAAATAGTTCACTAAATGCACTGCACATATGTTATAAAAAAATAAACAAACTAGCTCTTAGCTATCAATAAAAACATTCGCAACAAGGCAATGCAATCGCATAACTCATCTCCCCTTTTGCTTTACTTTCAATCAAACTTCAAAGTAACGTTTTGTTATTACTATTAGTTTTACTTTATCTTGTAAGATAATGGGAATAAATAATTTTATTATTATTGTTATATATTTTGGATAGTCATAATACATTAATTAGTTAATAAAATAAATATTCATCATACATTTTAATGAAATCATCCAAATATAACGCTACTTCAAAATACAAAATGAAAGAAACTCCTAAAATCACATGATCTGTATTATGGAAGCGGTATAGTTTAAAATGTGTTTAGTGATGGAGTAAGAATACAATTCATCACCCTCTATCTTGTTCTTGGGTGTCGTAGAAGATCACTGTGTATATAAAGTCTATATAAGAGTAGGAAAACCTGAAATATAATCCTATACTAGCCCGTTTGACCAGCATTGAACAGTATGAAAATTGCCCTCCTACTGGCAGACGTGCGACCCCAGCAGTAGAACGTACATATATGAGCAGAAGTGATGAGAGTTTAATTGTATAGATTTATTAAATAGCTTGGCTTTCAGTAATAGCTTCTATTTACATATTGTTATTACATTGTATAATTGTGATTTTGTTACAGAAATAAAGTAATATTAATAACAATTCAATTTACTCCGTATTGTATGATAAACACATAATTTGAGCAACACGTATATAGAGATCAGAATAGTTTAACATTCAAGACAGGGTGTAACATCATAGAGAAAAAAGAATCAAGGAAACTCTTCGACAATGGACAGTATTTTTCTTCTCTTTTTGGCTTCTGCTGCACCGTAGGAGCAATTACGCTAATGTCTAAGTTAAAGTGCCTCGAAAAAGTCTTCAGAATTATAGTTTTTCTTAGCAAATTAAATTCTTTAGATCTTGATGATCGCCTCTCTCACTCTGCCTTTCAATACTTCCAAATCTTATTGGTCAGTATCACGAAGTATAGATATAAGGAGTCCGAATGCAATGTTGAACGAGTAGTCTCAATTTAGGGGACAGGATTTTTGCCGGTAGAGCGCGCCATTTTTCAAGAAGTAATCGTTTAAATCCGTACGCGGGCAGTTTTGTTGCTATTGACAGCTCTGGAATTTTATATTTAAATTAATTAAATTCTACATTCGTAAGCTAACGCGTGTTTAAGTATAGTAATAATAATAATAGCATCGGCACGTCTTAAATTTTAGCGCAGCCAGTGGCAGCAAGGTATACCTTCGTGGTCGGTGTGGTCAATGATGCAACTTTCGGCTACATATGACATTTACTACTCATGTTGAATTAAGAAGGGCGAAATTATCTTTCAGACGATCGTTAAAGTTATGTTATTAGGAACTTAAAATTTATCGCTATCTAATAATATTATCGACAGTAAATCAGTACGTAGTACACTGTATAATATATTAGTCTGTGTTTGTCAGACTCTGACAATCGAGTCGACTGACATTCGCTGACATTATGATAACGTCGATTTGCAGCTTATGAAGTATGGACGGGACTTTTGACGGGAATTTGAAAACGTCATGTGGTGCTCTTGTATTATATTCGATATCTTAGTGTTTTAACGTGTTATATTAGATAATTTTGATGGCACTTTATGTAATGTGATGTGCGGAACTACTGGGATGTAGTGAATATCATATAAAAGTGCTTTACAACGTTTTCGTTTTCCATCAAATTGCCCACAAGATACCATTAACAGTGTGGCCATTGCACTGTTAATGGTGACAATTTGACTTAGACAACGACTGACTTGAAAGACTAAAAACGTGAAAATATTTATAACTTGACAGTTGACACTGGCACCAATAGCTCGTTTATGTAGCTGATTGCCAATACATAAGAAGAAGAAGAAGAAGTATGGACGATCAAACATCATAAATGATGGAAGCGCGGGAATCTTTGACTTTGGTGGTCGTGAGTTTTTTGCAATTTTTAATTTATTTGTGTTTTCTGGTGGTTTTGTGAAATATTAATCTTTAAATAGTTCATTTAATGTACATAATCTTTTTTCCTATTAGTTAGTGCTCTTATATGTGATTAGGTAAGTCTTTTTTTTTTCTTAATATGGATCCCCCGGATGATCCGGGGGGTACCACCCCCGACGTTGGATACAATATAACATTAACTAATGCTCCGAATACTGATAGTATGGACACCGATTGTTCCAGCGTCGGTGGTTTTAAACGTAAAAGGCCATCTCGCCAGCATATTTGTAGACACTGCAATAAACGACGACGTAAACAGGGTATTAGTAAAATGAAGGACCATGATTGTGACTGCATCTCTGAATCACAGTGTCAACAAAATGTTGGCAACAAAGAAAGTACACAAAGCGAACTGGAAAGTAATAGTATGCCAAAACCTTATACACCACAATCAATTGCAAGATTGTCCTATGAATCATCAGATATATCACCTTTTATCGTACATGTTCAGAAGAAAATGTCATCTCCTGATGATAATATATATCTACATCCAGTTACATTTGGTCGCTTTTTAAAGAATAATTCTTTTAAAAATATTATTAATGGTAGCCTAAAGCGGATAGGTAGAAATAGAATTTCTATTGCATTTCAACACTACAGTGATGCCAATATATTCTTAAACTCACCACTTCTTGAAAGTGGTAATTATAAAGCATTCATTCCATCTTTCTTAGTGTCACGGATGGGTATTGTTAGGGGTATTCCCGCTGATTATACAGAGGAAGATATTATTAATAACATCAATCTCCCTTATGGTTGTGGTAAGGTTCTTAAAGTTAGGAGACTAAAAAGAAAAATTTCAACTAATAATACCACAGAACTTAAGCCTACAGAATCAGTAGTGTTAACTTTTGATGGACAAACATTACCAAAACATGTCTATATGTGTTACAATGCCCTGCCTGTGGAATTGTATATTTACCCCACAATACAATGTTTTAATTGCTGTCGTTTTGGACATGTAAAAATCCAGTGCAGATCACGCCCAAGATGTTACAAATGTGGCTTAGATCATGTTGGTGACACTTGTGATGTAGAGGAAGAAGATATTCAATGTATTCTTTGTAAAGGTCTTCATACAGCAACAAGTAATAAATGTCTTGAATATCAAAGACAAAAGTCAATTAAGGAAACCATGGCTAAGAGTTGTGTATCATACTCTGAAGCATCTAAACAACATTCTCCAATATCAAAAATCTCATATGCAGATGCTTTATTAAGTTCCAACCTAGTGCCTCAATCTTCTAACACTCACTCTATTCACTCTTCATCTCAACCTGTAACTACTTCATACAAAAAAACTGTTATAAATAAATCTAGACAAAAAGTTAAAACAACTGGAGGCTATGATATTGGTGCACATAAAGCTCTCACTAAAGATTATGATATGAAGACCTTTTCAAATGGATGTGCTCTTAAACCCTTAGAAAACGAAGATATATCCAATGCTTCTATTAAGGAGCTGATCATAATGTTACTCAATACTCTCTCTCAGTCAAAATTAATTCAACCGTCCAACGCTGCCCTTATAAACAATGATATTACTCATCCACACATTTCAAACGATAATGGACAATACAAACATCATCATTCAGTGGAATTGTCGCAGCATCATATCTAAGAAATCTGATTTAATTTATCTGATTAATAAATATAATCCATTTATAGTAGCTCTTCAGGAGACTTGGCTTAAGCCAGATTTCACTTTTAGGTTATCTGGTTATGCTTGTCTTCGTGAGGACCGTTTTGATGGGTATGGTGGTGTTGCCCTACTCATCAAACGAAACTTAACTTTTTCACATTTTCCAATTGCTGCACATAGCAATAATTTTTCTATAATTGCTGCTATTGTCAATAATATTTGTTTTGTTTCAATTTATATTCCTCGTCCATCCTGTGTTATATTCAATGAAATTAATAATATTTTGTCAAACATACCAAAACCGTTTGTCATACTTGGGGATTTTAATTGCCAACACAATTCTTGGGGTAGCACATCAAATTATTTTGGAAATTTTATTTTAGAACTATTAGATAGACATAATCTTTGTATAATTAATTCGGGATCTAGTACTCGTCGATCTGCTCCTCATGAGGGTGTTAGTGCACCCGACTTATCTATCTGTTCTTCCAACTTGGCTTCAAAGGTATCCTGGAGGTGTCTTCCATATTCATACGGTAGTGATCATTATCCAATTATTGTCTCTTTTCCTTTTTTTAAAACTACACGCTCAATCCCTCACTCTCCTCGTCTTAGATACAAATTGGTTAATGCAGATTGGAATACTTTTAGAACCTCTTTAGATGAAGAAATATTGCACCTTCCTGAATTAACGCCTACTAATTCATTTGAATGTGCGGACGCCCTTTCTAAAGCAATTATTAAAACTGCTAACGATATTTTCCCTATTAAAAATGGAACTTTAGGTATTATTCCTTCTCCGCCGTGGTGGGATAAAGATTGTTCAGACGCGATTAAAAGACGTAAGGCAGCAGAATTAAAATATTCTCAATTTTCTTCCAATGAAAATTTTGAAAACTTATCCACTATCATTACGGAAACCCGCAAATTATTTAGAAAGAAAAAATTTGAAAGCTGGCAAACATTTTGTTCATCAATTTCTCCTGATACCTCACCTTCAGTGGTCTGGCAAAATATTAAAAAATTTAGATCTGCTTTCAAAGAATCTTCTCCTACATCACTTCCTTCCTCCTTACAAACACAATTTTTAAATAAAATAGCTCCTCCGTCTGTCCCTGAAAAACTAACGCTTCCATGTTTTAACGAAATTTCAAATAATCTTACAGGTCTTAATGCTCTTTTCTCAATTTCTGAACTTAAGGGCGTATTAACTAAGTTAAAAGATTCTTCACCTGGTATAGATGGTATTACGTATTCTTTTATTTCACATGCTTCAGATAAAGTTCTTTTTTATTATCTTAACATGATAAATACCATTATGATAACAGGGAAGATACCTCCTTCATGGAAATCTCAATTAGTTTTACCAATATTGAAACCTGGTAAAAGTTCATCTTCGGTATCATCATATCGCCCTATTGCGCTCTCTTCAGTTCTCATGAAAATAACTGAACATTTAGTAAAAAATCGCCTAGAATGGTATACTGAAAGTAATAACTTATTATGTAATAGTCAATTTGGATTTAGACGAGGAAGAAGCACAATAGATAGCATTAGTATTTTCGTAACCGATATTCATTTGGCATTCTCAGTTAATGAGTCTATTGTAGCCTCTTTTATTGATATTACATCTGCTTATGATAATGTTATTTTATCTATTTTATACAAAAAAATGATACTATTAAATATACCCATTATTCTTACAAACTTTGTTATGAATTCTTTAATGGACCGTCATATTTATTTAGAAGGTTCTTCAAATGAACATAGAGTAATAAATAAAGGACTTCCGCAAGGGTCCGTACTGAGCCCCATTCTTTATAATATTTACACTCATGATTTACAACACACCCTAGATTCAAATGTTCGAGTAGTTCAATATGCAGATGACCTACTGTTATATTGTTCGCATCAATCCATCAATCAAGCTTGTTATCACCTATCACACTCTCTTAAAGATCTTAAACATTGGATGGATTACAATGGCCTAGAAATTTCTTGTGATAAGAGTTCTGCCGTGTTGTTCACAAGATCGCGTCTTCCACCACCTATTAACGTTTATTATGACGGTCACTTAATGAATTCACAAAATAACATAAAATTCTTAGGGTTTATTTTAGACACGAAACTTTCTGGTATTGCTCATTGTGACTACATAGTTGCAAAATGCGAAAAATCTCTTAACATTTTAAGATGTCTCGCTGGTGTTTGGTGGGGTGCTCATCCTTACACTTTGAAGCTACTTTATAATACAATCATTCGAAGTATTCTTGACTATGGTACATTTTTATTAGAACCTGGTAATATTAAAGCCTTAAAGAGATTGGACGGAATTCAAGCCAAAGCTTTAAGGATTATATCTGGTGCCATGAAATCTTCCCCAAATAACGCCTTACAGGTTGAATTAGTTGACCCTCCTCTATATTTACGGCGTCAGTACATATCCGACAAATTTTTATTGCGTTGTCTCCAAATTTCTAAACATCCATTACGATTGAAGCTTGAACAACTTCAATATCAGATCACTTCCTCTGGATATTGGTCCCATAAAAACCCTCCTTGTCTGATTAAAAGTTTCCAAAGATTCAATTCTCTTGGAGCACCATGTTATCATTCAGCATTCTATCCCCTCTTTTGTACGCCTTTTGAATCTTTAACCCTAACTCCCGATGTTCGCCTTAATTTAGGTATGGCGAAATCTGATTTATCAGCACCATTTTCTTTTAATCATTTCATAAGTACTTACTGGAAAGACTGGCATTATATTTTCACTGATGCTTCTAAAGCCGTAACATACACCCCTACTGTCTTAGGTACTACGCCACACACAAACAATACAAGCACCAATGCTGGCTGTGTCGGCGTAGGTGTTTACCATTCTAATTATAACATCGTTCAAAAAATTAAATTACCCCCAGAATCCTCAGTTTTCACAGGCGAATGTTTCGGATTATTAAAAGCAGTTGAATATATCTTACTTATGAAACTTCAAAGGACTGTAATATTCTCTGATGCTAAGAGTGTACTTCAAGCCTTAGAATGTTTTCCTTTCACACGTAGAACAATTTTTCCAGTTATAATTCAAATTAGAAGGTTGCTTTACATATGTGCTCAAAAAAACATTACCGTTTCTTTTGTTTGGATTCCGGGCCATTCTGGCATCTCCGGTAACATTAAAGCAGACAGTCTTGCAAATGATGCGGTGGTGTCCGGTGACATCTGCCCCTATTTAAACTACTGTCATGATCTAACAGCTTTACCTATTTTATATCTTAAAGAATCGTGGGAAAGGGTTTGGCTAAGTAGTTGCCAAGTCAAAGGCAAACATTACTCTCTAGTTCAGCCTATTATTCCTAATCAACCATGGTCTTTTAAAGCAAAACTTGGAAAACGGGCCACCACGATTTTAATAAGAATGAGGCTCGGACATACATGTACACCTGTTCATCTTGCTAGATTAAATATTATTTCGTCTAATGCTTGCGAGTGTGGAGAAATTGGGGACATTAACCATATTATATTTTCCTGCTCTTTATATGACCATACTGTATTATTTCTATCCTTAATTTCCCTTAATATCCCTCTTCCTACTTCTACCTTAACACTACTTGCCTCTAATAATATTGATATTTATAAAATTCTTTCCGATTTCATAACCTCCAATAGCATTAAAATATAATATTTATTTACGTTAATTTTATAATTTTTATGCTTAGATATCCTAACATTTCCACCAGATTTTTTCCTATAATCTTTCCCAAATTCCTATTTCTAACAATTAAGATTCCTTAACTTCGTTTACATGTAAATGGCAAATACTCAAACCGAGTGGTCCAAAATAAAAGGAAAAAAAAAAAAAAAAAACATCATAAATTGCAAACAGATGCTAAATAAAACTTTAATTTCGTCATAATGTATTTAAATGAATTATATTACTTTATTTAAAAGTGACTTATACTCCAAATGAAAGATGAAGTTGGTATATAAAAATATTGAAAAGGATGGCTGCGGGTAAGTTGTTACGCATTGCAAATTTTTAATGAAGTATTTTAGTTTGACAAGATTTCCGAAAATTTTAATAGTTATGCTATATCATATTGCCAGCCGAAGCTATGGGCATGCAAGTATTTTGATGATTCTTTGAATCTCTAGAAATCTTGAGTTAGCATCTGTTTTCTTGTAGTTCTATCCAGTATTATTCCTATCTGTAGTAAAAAGTTTGTATTATTTAGAATTACATTCTTCTTTACGTTAAAATATTAGATGTGATGTAATTTATTTACAATTTGTTTTTCAGGAGCATCGCACTTATTCCTGAAGAGTCAGAAGATATGTGGCATGCTTATAATCTTATTGCGGTAGGTGATGCGGTGACAGCGTCTACTGTACGCAAAGTACAGACAGAATCTTCTACAGGCTCCTCAACTAGCAGTAGAGTGAGGACTACATTAACAATCACTGTGGAAACAATTGATTTTGATACGCAAGCATGTGTATTGAGGTTGAAAGGCCGCAATATTGTAGAGAATCAATATGTGAAGGTAAAAATTGTTACAGTATTAAGTACAGTTGAAACAAACATGTTTTGTTTGTATCATAATTATATTACAGTATATACTTTTCCATGTGGTGACGGAGTAAGAATACAATTCTCCACCCCTATCTTACCCGTGGATGATCATAAGAGACAACTAAGGGATATAAAATGCATATAACATCTATGAAAGAGAAGGAAAACTTGAAATTAAACCCTATACCAACATGTTAGACCAGTGTGGTATATGGTAGGTCTTTTTTCCTCCCGTTATGGAGGAGGCTCAAGGCTAGCAGTGGGACATATGAGTTGAGATGATGATGATGATATGCTGTCAACAGTAGATTGGTATAGTACTTTCAGAAATCTACAGTATTATTTATTTGAAGTTATTCCACAGACTTTTTGTCCATGCTCTTTTTATGTTTAATTTAATTTTTATGGTGGTTTTTTTTTACAAACTTAATTTTCTTGAAGTGGCTTTATTACAGTTGCTTGAAGCTTTAATAGCGCAATGCATGTGTCACAGATATTAAGTGACTACATGTTTTTTTGGGTTTCTTCTTGGTGCTGGACACTGGGCTTGTCATTAGTGAAACCCTTCTATTTGTAGATGTTGTTGTCCTCTGTGATGTAGTTATGAATCTACAGAGTATGAATCAAACAAGTTTTTGGTAATCCTAGTTATTAATAAGTTAAACTATTTCAGATGGGTGCCTATCATACATTAGATTTAGAGTTAAATAGGAAGTTTACACTACAGAAATTACTATGGGACTCGGTGGCTCTGGAAAGGGTGGACATGGCCTGCGATCCAGCCACTAATGCTGATGTAGCTGCAGTTGTAATGCAAGAAGGCCTGGCACATGTTTGTTTAATCACACCATCTATGACATTAGTGAGATCAAAAATAGATATGACAATTCCTAGAAAGCGAAAGGGATTTGTTCAACAGCATGAAAAGGTACATATAAAAGTGATTAGAGTTAAAGTGATTTCTCCTTTTATTTTAGAAACCATGAACTTCAAAGTGAAATATAAAATTGCCTTTAAAACACTTTAATCTAAAAATGAACTTACATCTAATGTCATCATGCTAAAGTTATGATGACATTTGTCAATTAAATTGGAAAGAGCCAATTAGAGCAGCCATTGTGTATCATGTTATTTTATCTTAGATTACTTAATATGATATCAATTAATTTAAAATAGATAATTGTTTAAAAGTATTAATGTCCTAAGTTTTATACAAGCTGTTTCCTACACTTATACAATGTAAAAGTTCAAACACTATTAGCTTTATTTTTAAAATTGGATTTTTGTGTGGTGCTAGAATAATAATACAATATATTATCACTAAAGCCTATGAACAAATAATGCAAGACAAGGCAAACTTAAAGTGAAAATAACTAAGCCAATGTTTTTGGCTTGTGTGATATAGTAGACCAATTACCCTTCCATGCGGGTACTCAATAATGAGACTTATAGGTTTAGGAGCAAAACTACAAACTGTCATATCAATATAAATTAAAATATATGCAAAGAAAGAAAGAAAAACCATTTATTTTGCTCTCATACATTACACCTAAAACATTTGGAAGGAAAAATAAAAAAGTAAAACAATGATAGCTTATGTATTAGTAAAGTTAAAAAACGAATACATACTAAGAGATAAAAAAGGATCTTAGCTCAGCTTGTGCTACTTGTCTTTGTTGTAGCAACACTGGTATTCTGCTAAGACCTAGAGTGGAATCACAGACAGTTACAATTACAATAGAATACTAAATACAGTTACAATAAAATACTTCATAATGAAGTATACTTGTCTATTATACAATATAGATCAAACAGTAACTCTATTCTTTAGAGTCTACAAAGCTGTGGAGTTCAGTAGATTATATTATATTTACAATACTACATTTATTATAGGGACTGAATAAATTCTACGAAGCAGTAATGCAAAGCATTCTACGACACATTGATTTTACCATTGTTAAATGTGTGATAATTGCATCACCTGGCTTTGTCAAAGATCAGTTTTTTGAGTACATGATGCAACAGGCAGTGAAGACTGATATTAAACTACTAATTGAGAATAAAAGCAAGTTCTTACTGGTTAAAGCTTCATCTGGATTTAAACATTCACTTAAAGGTTTGTTCTACTCATTATTGTGGTGGATGGGTGAAGTAAAATTATACAGGGTGCCGATTTAATTAGTAGAATCCTTGAAGGAGGTGTATCAGACCATGATACACTATCCAAATCAGTAAAAAAAATAGTACCTAAGTTTTGATTAAATTGCCATACTGATAAGCGGTCAATACACTTGTATTATAAAAATTTCATGTAGGCATATACTCATGCATGTGACACTGAACTAGTAGGCAAATAGACCCGCTCGCGCTGCGCTCACCGACACACAACTGGGTCGAAATGTACCTACAGGTCAATGTACGGTGACAAACCTACTGTTTTGATAAGAAACAAATCACTTTATCTCGGGATTGGACAGAGCTAGGAGTCTGCAACTAACTTTAATGTTTTTTATGGCGTCATTCCTACACCTAGTTTAAGTTATTCTACTAATAAAATCGGCACCCTGTATATATAAATTATGTTATAAGATATTTTTTTTTATTTCTGGCACATAAGAAGTATCTCACTTATGTAACAGCCTACAGTTGCTAGACAGTTCCTACTTCTTATGAACTATGGCAATCCAAGATAGTGCTCTAGACTGCATTTAAATATTAAGTAATAAGGAAAGCCAAGGCAAATAAAGAAATTTATTAAGCATAATAATTATATTCTATCATGCTACACAAAACGGATGACACGGTCAACTGACGACTGACCGAAGCTGTTGGATGCAGCGACACAGAATCGTTCTGAGTGCCATTCTTGTGGGATGCTTAAGTCCAACAGCGGATGGCTACCGACTGATGATGATACTCATAATTTTGTGTGAATAGTTATGTTTTGTCCCATAGTTTTAGGTTCTCTGCTATTACTGAGAATTGTCACATACAAAAATTATGGGATTGACGATAGCCTATGATTGTTACAATTGCTTTATTTACATTTTTACTTATTATCTTTGAAAATCCCACCACACATTCCCACCATTGTAACTCCTGTAAGCCAGGATCCACAATGGTCACTATAAATGACACCGAGGTTTGACCCTCAGGCAGTCCCGGGAAATGATTTTAATTGTCTTGGAACCCGCAACAAATTTAATTAGAAAAGTTAAAGAAGAGTTGGAAAAGAGTGATTCCACTTCCCTCCCAGGCAAAGCGGGAGACAGAAAGCAATATTGACCAGTCAGCCAATAAGCAAAAGGTAGTACAGCTACGATAAGCGCAGCAGTACGGCACCATGGATACGGGATAACTTAACGGGACCTATATGTGAGCCTTAAGATTGATTGCAGTAGTAGTTATGGCAGAAACGCCTAAACGCACAGAAATTTTCTCGAGTTGCTACAAGATGCGTATAGTGTGTACTCCAGATGTGACTTGCAAACTGTCTAACATAAGGTCGCGCTCGTTACGCCAGAGATTGCACTCCCAGAGAATGTGATGTGCTGATTGTTCGTACTCGCGGTTATGTGTAGAACATTGACATAGTGGTGAAGATACGAGTTTAAAAGAATATAATTTACTTTGAAAGTTGCCATGGCCAGTTTGAAATTGGGCTACAAAATGGTCAACCTCCAGCCACACTCTCTCTAGGGGCTCGCGGACGCATGGGAAAAATAGATAGAGGTGACGGCCCTTCGATGATGAATCCCATCCTTCCTGCCATTCAATTAAAAGTTCTTCATAGACAACGGATTGCGGTGCAAACAATCGAGCGATTTTATCACGGTCGCGCGGTAGAAGGAAATCTGTGTTCATATCAGTGTTGCATAAAAATCGATAGTTTGACTATCGATAGTTAACCTCAAAAAGTATTCATACTATCGATAGGACTATCGATAGTATCGTACATATCAATACTATCGAGACTATCGATAGTATCGATAGCTCTCCACGAGCAATACTATTAATAACGGCGATACTATCGATACTATCGATAGTGATTCATTCGATAGTATCAATACTATCGATAGTATCGTTAATACCATTAGTTTTAGCGTAAAACTATCGATACTATCGATAGTATCGACTATTTCGGGCTATCGATTGCCAGAAAATTTTCAATAGTATTGCTTAAAAATATAAATACCGTAGTTGTGTCCCTGTTGCTTGTTTTCAGTGAATTTTGTGGTGACTTTTCTAGCAGTAACGTGCATTTGCGTTCTTACTTTGAAGCCCAAGTTAGCTAATAATGGTTAAGATCAATAGCCATTGAAAGTTGAGTAAAATTATAATGCTGCGAGACTTCTGGACAATTGGGTCGGAATGTGTGAATGAATGTAAGTGGTACCTTGTACTTGTACCACCCTGTTGACAGTTTTCTGTCTACAGCCGCGGGCCGGTGGTTCCGGGGTAGTACCACACTTTCGCAGAAGATCGGCGTCTGAGTAATGGCAATGTGCTATTGCGCTTCGTTCGGTGAGCGAAAAAGCTGGCAGTTCAACTGGGTGGGTTTGGGGATTTTATTAGTAGGCAGTGGCCTAAGCTATAACCTTAGTATTGCCAAGCTCCATGGGCGACTGTGACACTTACCATCAGGTGTGCTGCTTGCTCGTTCGCCACCATAAGCAATAAAATGAAAAAAAATGGTTTGTTCCAGTATACTAATGAAACTCAGAATGTCTATTACTATAAAATTTTAGTGTAATTATTAGCTTTGAAAGTTTCGGTTAAACAAAATTATGAAAAACATAATCAAGAATTCTGAGTTACAATTCTACACAGAATTATGGCCGTAATTAGTCATTAGATTTGTTGTATTTTTAGCGATATTAATCTAGTGAAGTAAATTTAACAGGGTCCGAAAAACATAAGTTCGCTGTATGCTCGATTGCAATGTGATCCATCTAGAAGGCTCTATTAAAAATATGCTTACATATATGTAACTTCACATTATAGGGATATAGAAATATATATCTAACTGAATCCAGAATAATTTTTTAATTGTATATTATATACAATTGAAAATGAAATGAGCGAGATGCAACGTTGACATCAAAATTCCCGAATTGAAAACATTTAAACCATTGTGTTACTCTCTCTGACACCACATTAGGTCCATAAACGTCACAATTTGTTCACAGCTTGCGTTGCATGTATCTTTTTTGTAATAAAGTTTTAAAATATGTCGAATTTCTTCATAGGATTGACCCATTTTAACAAAAAGAAAAAAAAATGTGTGCGTGTAACCCTTACGCGCGATTGAAGTAAAACTTCTTTGGCGTTGACGACATATATCACTGAAATGATTAAATATTAACTTAAATAAATAAATATAATATTATAATTATATCTATTAATCATGTGCTTTACAATGATTATTCATTATTACAAATGTTATATTAATACTATTCATTCGAAACAGGTAATTGAAGCGAGTACAGTAGTTCATTATAAATTTTTATATATATAGTTAAAGTTTGCAAAAAATTCTATAGCGCGATTTAGACTCTAATATATGTCCTCTTAGAATCCATTAACTTTGTTACAGCGCCATCTAGTAATAAATTATGATCCTATTTAAAAAAATCTGAGTTACTCCCTAGTCGCGCCTAAAGAAGTTTTACTTCAAAAAGAAAATAAATAAATGAAATAATCCAAGAATATGACATAATACTTCCACATTCCCACCGAAACTCAAGAAATATTGACAGCAGCAAGTATTGCTATTATAATTGTTTCACTTTGTTAGTATCACAAATTTAATGTTATTCACCTGACTAAAATTTGTTCTACTCTTCTTCTTCTTCTTATGTATTGGCAATCAGCTACATATACGAGCTATTGGTGCCAGTGTCAAGTTATAAATATTTTCACGTTTTTAGTCTTTCAAGTCAGTCGTTGTCTAAGTCAAACTGTACCATTAACAGTGCAATGGCCACACTGTTAATGGTATCTTGTGGGAATTTTGATGGAAAATGAAAACGTTGTAAAGCACTTTTATATGATATTCACTACATCCTAGTATCGCCGCACATCACATTACATAAAATGCCATCAAAATTATCTAATATAACACGTTAAAACACTACGATATCGAATATAATACAAGATAATATAATACATGACGTTTTCAAATTCCCGTCAAAAGTCGTCTTGTTCTACTCTATGATCACGCAAATTTAAATAAATTTCTTTAATAATAATGTTAGTACTTGGCTTACCACATAACATAACTTTAGACAACAATACTATCGAATAGTTGCTTGCTATCGATAGTCCAAAATAGTCGATACTATCGATAGTATCGATAGTTTTGAGTTAAAACTAATGGTATTAGCGATACTATCGATAGTATTGATACTATCGAATGAATCACTATCGATAGTATCGTTGTTATTGATAGTATTGCTCGTAGAGAGCTATCGATAGTATCGATAGTATTGACGTATTACAATACAATCGATATACTATTGATACTATTGCTTATACGTAAACTATCGATAGACAATTGATTGTCTATCGATAGTAGACTATCGATATGCAACACTAGTTCATATTATCCCTTGTCGTGTAATACATTGATGCCCGTCTCTGAATTTCCAAGTCAATCGGAAGTACACCGCGAGTACTGGCAAGGCCTCGGTACTGACCGTCCTGTAGGTTTTACATAAGAATATTAAGGCCAATCGTGGGCTTTGTAATTATTTAAGGCGAGCTGTCCCTATGGTAGACCTATCAGCCCAAACGGGTGCAGCGTAGCAAATGCACCCCAAATATGTGGCCATATATATATAGTTTTTAGTGTATTAAAACGAAGGCACCAGGTAGACGTTGATATTCTAGTAAGGCATAGAAATTTCGTTTCGCTTTTTCACCTACAGTTTTAATATGCTCGACAAATGAATTTTTTTTTCTAATAGTAGACCAAGATAGCAAACTAATTCTTTCTTTTTGACTGTCATATTATTGAATTTTATACGCGGCAACGATTGTAAATTTCCTTTTAATAAAAGGTGATACGTTTTTTGTGGGGCAAATGTAAGCCGATTTCGTGTGCCCCATTCGAATATATTATTGAGACAAATTTCTGCTAATTTCTCTAAACCGTCTCTAGTGTTTGATTCTACGAGTAGAAGACCATCGTCGGCATAGCCGATAAATTGACAATGTTGCGGCAGAGGTAATTCGAGGAAATCGTCAAAGCCTAAATTCCATAGATATGGACCTAGCACAGAACCTTGGGGCAGCCCATCGTCAGTGGCTTCGACACAGCATGGTGACCAAGTTTCAGTTTAGTAGAGCTTTGTGAAAAGTATGACTGTATAATTAGGTAGATGTTCCTATAGCACCCACGAGTCTTTAATTTTAGAAGTAGCATTAGCCACCAGGCGTTGTCAAAAGCAACTGAGATATCTAGGAAAACGCCTAGCACGTATTTAAAAGCGGATGTATTAATAACTTTTCTCACCGCAATGGCTGCGCCGATAGTTGATTTACCGCGAGTGAATCCGAATTGCTTATGGTTGAATGTTGGTCCGCCCGGCAATAAACAAGGAACAATGAGCCGTTTTAAGATTTTACTTAGTGAGGACAGTAAGGTGATTGGTCGATATGACTTCGGGTCATCTGGTGGTTTATCACCGCCTTTAGGAATTATCCGTATATATCCGCGACGCCATAACCGAGGAAAAATACCTTCAGATACACTTCTCACAAAAATTAAGGGAGCAAGAAAAAAATTCAAATTTTTGGAGGCTTTTCAACAGGCTGTAACTTATACAAAAATGGTCGTACAGCAAAAAAAAAAAAAAAGAAGCAAATTGTAGCTCTAAGTGTCTGGTTTTCGGATCTGAGTTTAAAAATTTTTTTTGAAAATTGTTTTCGAGTAATCTTAGAAAAACACTGAAAAAAAAAATTCAATTTTTTTGTTTTTTTTTTAATCTGCGGACGTGGAAATAATTTTTTTTGACTTAACCTTCATATGGACTGGATAGCTTAGTTATTCAGCTTTAATTTGTTTTTTTTTTATAAATCTCAATACGAGCATTTCTCACTGAGATATCGGTGTTTGAATGGAAAAAGATCATTTTGTCTGATTACCAATATCTCAGCAACCAATGATTGCACAGAAATTTTAAGGTTGGTTTTAAAAACTTGAATAAATTCTCTACAAGGCTATTGATTTTTGAAAAAAATTTTTTTGTCATCTTTTACGACACCCACGAGTAAAGTACTCAGTGCTTATGAGAGAATAATTGTTTGACTCAACAATTGTGCTGCATGAGTATTGAACCTACCTGGTACGGCACTTGTATGGTAGGTCAATATCTTTACCACTATACCCTCTGTGCATTGAGTTGTGTGGTAGCGGCTTCGAATACTACCAGCCCTTACTTTGCTCGTGGATGTCGTAAAAGACGACTAAGAGCCTTATAACGACCTAGCTAGGCCAACTCCATCTGATGCCGTTTGGTCAACAATTACATTCCCAAGGAGGGTTGACGCCTGGCAGGCGGCCGGTTATAACTTCTACAATATGTATAAAAGAAAAGTACATATTGTATCGACCCTAAGTAATTGGGATAAGAGTAGGAGAATGATGATGACCCTCTGTGCATTAGCTATATAAAAAGTGCTGATCTAATTATAAACATTAGATTGTGTTTGATGTTACAGAGGTTTTACAAGAACAAGCTGTTATAGCAAAGATTTCTGATACAAAAGCGGCTAGTGAGGTGAAGTTGTTAGAGAGCTTTTATACTATGCTGCAGCTGGAACCGGCGAAGGCTTTCTATGGAAAGAAACATGTGGAACGAGCAAATGAGGCACTCGCTATTGAAACACTTATGATTTCTGATAAACTTTTTAGGTATGTATGATATTCTACCAATCCATCTATGATTTCACTACCCGACACCTCTTGTCTGGTGGTTTATCTTGAAGGGGTATTATTATTATATACATATATTGGGAAGTGTGGTGACATAGGGTACTAGTGATATAGAAGGAAGGTGACATTTTGTATTCTTATATCCCACCAGAACATAGAGTGTGTAGTAAAATAAATTTGTAAATGATCTCTGAAAATGCTGTACCTGACTTGTTTAGCATGTTATTGGAGATAGCCTTGAAATGCTGAGAAGTGTTCGAAGTCGGGCAAGTAAAAAAATGTAAATGCGATAAAATAGTTTTATAACATGATAAAATATTTTGTAAAAATAGTGATATAATATAGCTGTGTGATAGCGGCTACGAATACTACCAACCCTTACTTTGCTCGTGAATGTCGTAAAAGACGACTAAGAGCCTTATATGCTGACCTGGGCCAATACTATCTGATGCCGTTTGGTCAACAATTACATTCCCAAGGAGGTTTGACGTCTGGCAGGCGGCCGGTCATAAAACTATTGCCAATAACTTTTACAATATGAAAAAAAATAAAAGAAGAGTATATATTGTATCGACCCCAAGTAATTGGGATAAGAGTAGGAGAATGATGATGAGTTATATAATAATTATTTATATCATATGTAAAAAAAAACTCGCGTAAGCTTTAGGAATCATTATGCTATCATAAAGCTGAAAAGTTTGTATGTTTATTTAAATGAGGTAATTTCAGAAACTATCAGTTAATCATATTGCATTAAATAGCCTGAATATTACGAAAAGTTATAAGACATAACATTGGGACTAATAGGAGCGGAGCAGTATCTATAAAAGTTAGTAAAATTCACAAAATGTAGTAACAATGGCCTTTAAGTTATAGAATACATAATGGCTGTTGTCATGTCAACTGTTAAGATAGCAAGTCGTTAATGTATTATGGATGTTGTGACAATTTAGATGCTCTAATAAAATGATGGCGTTAAATATATAAGTAAATCACGCAAGAGAGCCAGCTCAGCTAGTGCGGTCCCATGACGTACTCTCATACTGCTAGCACACACACATTAGGCAACAAACATTTATAGGTTCAGACCCAATTTTGTTCCAACATGGTATTTTTGAAGACCATGAACACGTGGGCACTTTGTGTGAATATAATTCTTAATATTTTTGAGAAGACAAGTACCTCGCACGAAGACAACTTCTATAAGTCCAGGATTATTTTTAAATGTACAATTAATGAACAAAAAATGATTTTTATAATTCTGGAATATTTATAGATCATATATAGAAGTTGTCACATGGGACATATCCACTTACTATACTATGCCCTTAAGAGGAGAACTTAATAATTATCGATATTAAAACAGGAATATTTTTGTTGTTAGATGTCAAGATATACAGAAACGAAAAGAATATGTTACCCTCGTGGACTCAGTTCGAGAGAATGGCGGTGAAGTTAGGATTTTTTCAAGCATGCATGTGTCTGGAGAACGTAAGTATTAAGTCGTTATCTCCTATTCTGGGAGGGGTAAACATTAAGAGATGTAACACAATTCGCCACGCAACTATGTATAGAGTCCTACGAAATAGGTTCTATTTTAAGTTTGCTGTTGAGAATTTTTTGATAGTATTTTCGACAATCAAAGGCTATTTGGTGAATTATTTTTTTCCCAACTTAATATCCGAATCCAGTGGTTCGAGGATTATGATTAAATATTACCATATTAACGAGTGTCTCGTTAATTTTGGCATTCATCTTATTAATATTTTCTTCTATTATTACTTGTTGCCTTGTGATGACGGAGTAAGAAAACATTTCACCATTCTCTTGCCCGCGGGTGTCGTAAAAGACGACTAAAGATACAATATGCAAGAAAACTCGAAATAAAACTATACCGACCCGTCTGATGTAATGGATCTATTTTCGTCCCGTGGAGGAGGCCGTAGCCCAGCAATGGGACACATATGAGTTAAAATGAGGATGATTTTGATTATTAATACATACTAGCATATTTAGCCCGCCGCAAAAATACATACCACTTTTTATAATGATCGGTCAAATAGTTTTCGTGTTTAGCGATGTCATATATACAAACATCCTCTTTTATATAGATATAGATTATTTTTTCATTGTGCTAACTTTCTTTTTACAGAATTAGACCAATTGACTGGTATCGCTGCGATCCTGCGTTTCCCAATGCCTGAACTTGAAGACAGCGATGCAGACGATGACGATAGCGACAAGGAATCTGATTAAGATATTATTTATTTGTAACCTTGTTAATCAAGACAATTATTATTGATGTTAATCTTTTGAATCTGATTTATAAAAAACAGTTAGCACTTGTCACTGTGCAAACGAGAGGTGCTTACCCCGGTCGATAATTTGCTATTATTATGAATTAGTTTGGGTTGATGATTGTTAGTCAATACGGCTGAGCAGATTTGAATGAAATTTGGCACTGAAAAAGATTGTAGTTTTAATAGCACTTTTATCATTTATATTAATTTACGGTGCCCATGTTATGTTTTTGATTGAAAAAATTCAAGTCTCTCCTACTGGGCAAAATTGGACTATTATTTTGCGCTGGCCAAAAAATATAGTTATGTTTCGAGTTTTCCTTTTTTAAATATTGTTATCCCCTTGCGCTTGCCTAGTCGTTTTGTAGGTTAAAGGGGTTGGCGACATACATATTTTCTTGCTAAGGACAGAGAGCCTCTTATTCGCCACTTGTATGCTGGCCGAATTTGTGGGTATCGGTTTATTTGTTGGTCGAATCAGTAGGAATAGAGAATATTATCACGTTTTTACTAGTTTACGTTCCCTTTGTAGCTTTGTGAAAAAGGCTAGTGGTTATAGAGTTTTAGTAGATATTGATCAAAGAATTATTTTCTTAGTGGTCAAGATAATAGACCAGAGTGCATCTGGTGGATCTATCGGGTAACAATCCTATATGCTCAAGCTAGCATTTCACATAGAAATAATTGTTTGTTTATCTTATTTATTTTTATCATCTCTTATGTAATTAAAATATCGCTGCTTTATGAAAACAAATGATAATTATACATGAAGCCAGTATGAAAATTACCAAGTTCTTTTTTATTACTAAAGATAATTATAATTTGTGTGATCCATAGTTTCTTTTTAGCCTATTCATGTTCACTGTTGAGATATAGGCATTGTCATAAGGAGTATAATTCCGTAATTGCTACGTTTGCCAATCTCAGTTTAGCCGGTTATTACGACTCCCATGGTTTCCCATGGGAGTCATAATAACTTGCATGTTTTCGTAAGCGGTAGCTTCACATTGTATCCTTAACACCATCACCATACGGGGAATGATTGTTCATAGTCTAAGAGAAACTTATGAGTGTGATTATTCTGTCCACTAAGTTTAGGTGTACTAGGAATTATGTCTTCATTTACATACATACATATCATCACGCCATATCCCTTGCAGGGTAGGCAGAGAGAACAGAGTGCCAGAGAACTCTATCCTTGCATACTTCAGTCGCTTCCTCAGCATTCATAATTCTCTTCATACACGCTCGCCGGTTTCGGAGACGCTTGACTCCACCTTCCTTCAGTACATGACCGATCTGGTCTAGGTAGGTGAGTCTCGGTCTCCCCCAGTACCTACATCCTTCCACTTTCACATTGTATATCTTCTTAACCAGACGTTCGTTCGGCATTCTTTCCACATGTCCGAACCATCGGAGCATTCCCTTTCGCATCCTTACACCAATACTCTCTTTCATACCTACTCGCTCTCTTACGTCGTCGTTACGAATGCGGCCGGTCTAGGGATGATCGATATTCATCGATGTTTAGCTAGAAAACATCGATGTTTTGTCTTTGATAAGATCGACACATCGATGTTTTGTCTTTGAGAACATCGATATTAAGAGAATAAAATATTGAAACGTCAATGTAGTATTAAGGACATTTAGCGTTAATTAGATGTACGTACTAGCTACTTACACTAAGGTTGCTTTCCATTTAGTTAACACGGAGGGACTCTGCGGCACACTGCGAGGCACCGCCAAACACTGTAAAAGTTTAAATGAAACAGCTAGCTGTTTCTTTTACAGTGTTTGGCAGTGCCTCGCGGTGCGCAGAGTCCCTCTGTGTTGTAAATGGAAAGCAACCTATATCACACTGATCAACGTAACCGAAAAAGCTGTAAGAAAGTACCTATGTCCTTTTATTTGGACTCTGGTACCGCTTCCTTGACATCCGTGGCTAGCCCAGCCTTTGCATTTTCTGAGGTTAAACCTAAACTTATGAAATGGAAGCGAATTTAAATTTTACTACTACCGAAAACATCGATGTTTCAGACTGTCGATGTTTATCGTACATCGATACTTATGAACCGATGTTAACATCGATGTTTTTGTAATATCGATCATCCCTACCGGTCAGCCTAACTCCACAGATTTTCCGTAGAGATCGCATGTCTTCATTTAGATTCTTATATTAACAAATGAAAATTGCTTTATTCGTTAGCCTCCACAGCTGTTTGGTGTGGAGGTACATGTAGTAGGGTGGGTCTATGGGGTCGTGCGCCGCTTTTTCTGTCGCCCCGGACGGATTAGCGGGGCGTGACCAAATCATTGCCCGCCGCCAAAATTACGCGACGTTATTTGTTTACATCCCTTAGTAATCTTTGACCTATGGGCAAGGGGATGGTGAATTAGATTCTTACTCCATCACCACAGGCAAAATGTTTGATTAATAGCAGTAGGATGGTTAAAATCAGCGATCTAGCTGATGATAGTAAATATTTTAGCAGTTTTCTATTCTTTTATTTCTTCGTAAAAACATACTGCGCCGATATCAGCGCTACTATGTATATAGCGTTGGAACAATGTTAATACAATGTCTTATGTTTTTGTGCGAGCATTAAAATCCGGCCAAGCGAGTACATTAGGGGAGTGGGTAGCTGCACTCTCATAGGACATAGGTATAGTACCTATGTCAGTATGTCTATAGCGATTACCAAGCCGCTTGCCAAGCGTGGCGATTTTATTGACGCTGTCTGTGGTCTACGTCTAGCCGTGGACATTTTTACCCTGTTAGACGAATCTAAGGTTAAATATTAAGCTCTTCAGTTTCATAATTATAGATTGTTTTGACTTCCATGTATATGAAGAAATATGAACATAGGATTTTTGAAGTTTACCCTTTTAAAGTAGAAACTTCTTTATGTGCGCTGTGCACGTTTTTTGTAGATATTAAATGTGGTTGAGCCGTCACGCCCGGCTATGTAACACTTCTCCGGGTAGATTCGACTAGAGCATTTTTAGAGTATTAGTATTTATTATTTTAGATATAAATGACGATCAGTTTGAGAAAAAAATAACAGTGTAATTTAAACAATTATAAATATTATTACAACAAAACAAAATATTTCGTACTTGTAACTTCGCCTTCACTTCTGTCGCGTGGCCTTTTAAGCACACGCCAATTATTGTTTTTATAAAGCAGCATTGTGCTCAGTTATATAAACTCAAAACAATTTATATAAACAACTAAAATAAATTTGTTTTCTGAATGATATTATAACAATATTTTTCTGTTTCATTGTTATTCCATTAAAATGTGCTTATATATTTTTATTATGTTGTAAATATTATATATACCTAGTACAATATATAAAATAAAAAAAGGAAATACATAACAGTTTTATTTTATTTGTCACACTGATTCCAATGCTTGCTTCTTTTGTGCAAGCTTTGCTGTTTTCTTTTCCGTTTTAATTTTTTCATCGTGAAGACGTCTCTTTTTCCTGAGCAGCCATATTTCCTTTTTACGCTCCTCTTGTCCTGCCTTCATGCTCTTGTATAAATTTCTGTGTTTCTTACGGACAAGTTTCTCCCGTAATCTGAAGGCTTGTTTATCTTCTATTTCCTTTTGGTAAGGATGTTCCTTGTCAGTTACGCCAGCAGTGACTGCCATGGCCTTTTTCTGCAAATTTAAGAATAGGTAAATTGACCCTATCTATATCCTGTTATATACATGTTGACAGAGTAAGGATAAAGTTCCCATCTCCTTTCTTTGCTGAATGCTGTGAAAAACGACTAAGGGATGCAATATGAAAAATTGACATAACATGTCACAGCAATCCAGTGTAGTATAGTAGATAAATTACCTTCCTATTATATAGGAGACCCAAGCCCAACAGTGGGCAACATATATGGCACTAGAAAAAGTAAGTGTCTTTTACACTATCCAAGTATTTGATGAGATGTCACATATGATGTAATTAGTCACACATGTGGTATTCACTTTAAGAATACCAGAATACTGGTTGAGTTTGTTAAATTGAATTAGACCAGTCTGCTTTACTACTTATGACTGCAAATTACTGAAATTTAGCATTTAATATGCTTAATTATTTATAAAACCCGATTACGAAGCGAAAAATGATAATATCCCACTTGTGACATCATTTATCGCTTCGTAATCGGGTTTTATAAAGACTTATGACTGTATTGTCAGTTACATCTGGAAATATGTCTAGTTGTAGCTTTTTCCATTTTAAAATTGAGATTGATTAATAAGTATTAACATTTTCGTCTCTGGACTTGTTTGTCTAAGGTTTTATATATTTTAAGAAGTGATTTAGTTGCAGTCACAATATTGCTAAGTCCATGAACACCAGTTACCACTTACAAACAGGTGGCATATAGGACATTCCTTAACAAATATTGGCAAATTTATATATAGGTATTATTTTATGTCTATTTTTAAGCAAAATTTGTGTAATCGTACCTTTTCTTTAGCTATTTTCTTTTTCTCAGGATCTGCATCATTATTGTCGTCATCAGAACTGGAGTCTTCCTCAACTTCTTGTTGGTATTGTTTAGCTAAAGCTCCCTCAGCATCACTTTCTTCTGAATCCACTTCTTTTTCATCTTCATTATCCTCATCACTTGCTTCCTCAATGTCAGTACCAGATTGATCATCTAGAAAACATATTGCATGATATAAATGGATAAAGTCATTTGCAGTTACTACCTGAATTTTAGCATAGTGATATTTGAAGTTAATAATATACCTGAGAGTTTGAAGTTGGGATCATTTAGTGCTTTCTCTTCAGGAGGAATATAAACTTGGTCCTTAGTTTTATCAACAAATGGTGAAAGATGTGGAGGCAATACAGATCCTATTAAATATTTATTTATTGGCAGCAGAGTTCTTGCATTGACACTGTCAAATACCCATTGTGGTTGCACATAGTAGCGAGAGATGTACTGTTTGTCCATACTTGGTCTATCTACAATCTGGTATGCAATGCTCTCATCAGATTCTTCAAATGTGGCACCAACAAAATGGTCTTTGTCCCAGGATGCTTCTCCACCAAAGCAGCGTATAAGGAATACTAATGGTTCTCTAGGTACTTCCCTATTTATAAAGAACTTTAACCCTTTGAACATTGTCTTCAGCTTTTTTACTTTCTCTGCTTCTTGTTTAGCTTGTTCCAACTTTTGGGGATCTTCATCTTCTGTGTTGAAAATATCCATTTCAGGTAATTCTTCTGCTTCATTACTACCTGCTACTCTAGTCAATGACAAGTTCATCGCTGCAATCCTCTCTGCTACATAGGCCTGTTCATCTACAAGGTCTTTATCTGTGTCAGCTGAAAATGCAGCTGTCAGTTTGGGTGGGTACACAATGTTTAGCGAGTGATAAAGCTTGAAATTCACAAATCCAAGTAGCATTGTGTAAAATTCCACAAATGTTGACATGATTTTGAAGTCCACTTCATCTTTGCTTTGAGGCTGAAAGAGAGGCAGCAACTTAAGTATATATTACTTAATTGTTTGCCTTTAAGTATACAAGGAGGCAAAATATGGAAAATACTGAATTAACTTTAAATATTTTATCTTAATAAAAAGCCACAGCCAGGGAACATAGCCATACTATGTGACCCATTTAATTGGGGCGGGAGGTCTTCAAAATACTACAGTCAGTCACAGCAGCAGGGGATGGCTTACATTTTTATTACATAGTCAATCCATATATGATTGATTGTATCCGAGTGGATTGATGTTGAAAACTTTCTGTCTGTTAAATACTTGAAAATGATACTTGTCAATACTACGTAAAAAAATTAAGAGGTGAGGTGTTGGCATATACTATGAGTAGTCACTGAGGGAAGGGAGGGGTCGAAAAAACTAAAAAAATAGGTCACATAGAATGGATTCATTCCCTTAAGTACTTTAGGCTATTTTTATCTCAATAAGTCATCCATGTGAAAGGATATGCATGGTGGCTTCAACAAATCTATATATAGCAATACAAAACATACTTGGAATGAGAAATGATGCGGTACAATCCATGTAATAGTCTGCCCTTCTAGTTCCACTTGATAATAATAACCTTTAACTGATACAAATACTTTACGTAGAGCTTTAGCAGCTATAACTGCATGCATAAATTCTACAGTTAATCGTCTGCAAAGCATTGACTGGTCTCTGGGCACTTTTTTTAACGAAGGAAAAGTACTGAACAGGAAACATAAAGTTAGACAATCATCTAAGTCTCGTAGAGCATCAACAAATGTTGGATATCTTTCTTTCACTATGTGGTCAATGTTAATGTCAGGGTAGTCACGTAAAAATTTCTTCATTTGTCTGTATTCCCTCATCGCTCTGGCCCGGCGAATCTTTTGTTGATATACCTAGAAAAAGCATTTACATATAGATATACATATGTAATTAAATTGGGTGGCTAAAATATAAATTAATTTATATTTACTAACTTTCAACTCCCTTAATTTCCATATTATTGGTTCGTGAAGTAGAAATTTTATGTCTTTAGTGTGATATAATGTTTTAATACCTCCAACCCCCTTCTGAGCCCTTTTTCTATTGCGAGGTTCTCTGGGATATATTCCCTTCAATATGCATATGCGCCTGAAATCTTTTAATGATAACTGAAGTTTCTTTAGAGCCGCCTTTCTAGTCATAAACTGTGCTCCCTCTCCGGATGAATACTGTAAATTGGTGAAATTTATGGGTTAGGTTAGCACAGAATTAAAACACGTGTTGAAACAATCCAACGTTATGTAGTTATACCTTCTTTTTCTTCTTAGAAACCATTTCGTTAATCTGAAATAACTTTACACGTTTTCAAAACTATAGTTATTTATGTTTACGCTAAATTATTACTTTTAGAAAATACTTTAATAACTTCGCAATTTAAAATCTGTCACTAAACACATCATGGCAAGGGCAACACATAATTTTTTATTGTACCTTTTCGCACAGGCGAAAGGTATAAACTCCATACAGCCTAATTATAGAATTTTTTATACAAATTATAAACATATAAAATAATTTTATTTCTCATTTAACATTGTATTTTTATGCTCCCTTGTATCTACATAATCTAACTTGTCATTTAGTAATAATAGGTTAGATTGGCAACTATGGTTGCCCATTATGTTCTTGTACTTCCCCTGTATCTACATAATTTTAATTTATAATTACGGTGTAGAATTATACGATTCTAGCTATAGTTTTTTTGATGCTAGCTATAGTTTTTTTTGTTGCTATAGCTGCCATAAGTTCTTTAAAATGATTAGTTAGACTGGGATCAGGTAAGGGAAAGTATCCATACTATGTGATTCATTTTTTACAATTTTTAAACCATTGCTCCCCTCGGTAAACACAAATGTATGCGACCTACATTCCATTTTATTTTAGTGTGGTACGTTTAAAGACCAATAAAACCAAATAAATATATGGTAAACTCAATCAATCATAATCACGCCACCTATGGCGTGGAACGTGGAACTGGGTATTACCTATAATACCTAGATAATACCTACGTATTTGTACCTTAGTTGTTTCGGTAAATAGTCGAAGTGCTTAGAGAAGGCGTTTAATAGTTAACAGAAATAATAAAAGTTAAATTAAGGATAATGCCATAAAATTGGCGAACAAAAAACGATACCTCTTTTAAATATAAACAGAGGCAAGAGTTACTTCATGTGATTGCATCTTGTGATTTATAAGGCGCTGGGTACTTGCGTGTTGGTAAGAATGAAATGGAATCATTTTCATTTGAAATTTTAAATCTTTTTCAGTTTGATATCCTATGAAACTTTATTCAATAAATAATTTGAAAAAGCATTATTTATTATTCAATAACTAAATAATAGGCCCGCTCTTTGCTGAGCGGCTCATTGAAGTAGACAAGCAGTGCTACTGGTGTTCTACCTAGAAACGTGGCTAGGAGTGCACGGTGGGTCAAGGCGGCATATGCTGTTCTACTTTTGCCAGGACTGCCTCCTGAACCGCCAGTAAGATAAAGCAAGACCTATGATTTCATGCATTCTTAATTTTGCATTAGACAACTATAGACAATTGTGGCTCGCAATATCATTGTCCAATGTCATAGCACAGAATTTTCGGATTTGGTGAATGTGAATAGTATGTGAAGTGTGTAGGCTGACAGGTACATAAAAATCATCCGGTGTTTTGAAACTTTTATTAAATTATATTAGGAACAATAAATAGTAATAATTAATAGTAATAATAATTCTTTTTTATTTCTAGCTTTGAGTATTTCCATCATCACTTGGTGATGTGGTTGATGTAGACAGTGGAGCTGAACTGTGGTTTTGGGCACAGGCGCTTGGGCTGACCATTACGTACATAGGATAAGAGTAAGGCGAAGATGACCACATTGGTGATGTCTGCGCCATCACTGAACTAGCTGTGTCTTCATTAAGGCCCGCGTCTTTTAATATTGTCATTGCATTAGAATATGCAGACATCATTTGCGGATAGAAAAATTGGAAGGGATATGGGAAGGGATATTGTGACATAGTTGTCGATGGATCACAGTTAGTAGTAGCAGAATTTTCTGATGGACTGGATGGGGCCGGATAAAGATAAGGGAATGATGGCATGGCATTACCTTCACTAGATGATACAGGTACTGCATATGCATATTGAACTGGCGAACTTGCAACTGGATTCGGCATCACGGCGCGCTTTTTCGCTGGGCTTTCCTCTGTTGGTGTTTGGAAGATCGGATAAGGCATAGGCAATGAGGCTACATGTGACTGGGTGGCAGCAGCTACTGGCAAAAAATTGATCGCTTTATCAACAGCCCATTGAGATTTCATGCCATTGTCTTCCGTAGCTGCGACAAATAAATCTCCTGTTGCACCATCTCCCGACGGCTTAACATAAAGCCCATGAACAGGATTGAAACTTGGATTGCTCCAATGGTTAGGATAACATTTTGCACAAGTTATAACTAATGATACAAATAAAATATTTTTAACTCTGATCATTGTTAGTCGTCTTTATAATGAACGTAAGGATGATGAATGCTAAATTTATATTTCAATTATCCATTTTATACTCATTGAATACTCAAAACAGATAAGTGGGTGAAAAAGTTTATCGTATGAAGATCATGTAAATTGAGGATTAAGCACGTTCTGATACTTGTTTGAAATATTTGATTATCACAATAAAAGATAACGATTATTTGAAGATGCTCTATCTTTTAAGTGAACAATAGACATAGGTAATATATCTATACTTACTTATCAGTTACACGAATCTCTAGTGAAAGTATTTAATACAATATAATAAGCACTTACTTTGAAATAAAATATAGAGCTATATGTTTAGTTTTAGCTCTATGTTTATCCATCAGAATGTTCTAATTATTGATATAAATTGTAATCTATGGTTACTAAAATCGTAAAAGCTTTATTAGATCATTCTCCTACTCTTATCCCAATTACTTGGGGTCGATACAGTATGTACTCTTCTTTCATAGTACATATTGTAAAAGTTATTGGCAGTAGCTTTATGACCAGCCGTCTTTTTTTTTCCGGCGGGTTATGGAGTAGTCACATCCCGCTAAATCCGTCCGGGGCGACAGAAGTAGCGGCGCGCGATCCCATAAACCCGCGCTACATGTACCTTTCTTCGCCGAACGAGCGGGCTACCGGAGCCCGGTCTTTGTCTTCGGTGGCTCGCCGGGCGGTTTAACCTCACGGGTATCCTCTCGAATCCTTACGCGGTGTGGCTTCGCTCCGGGCGACCAGATAACTCCAGTCACCCGCTGCCTCGGCTAGGGCGGCATCAGGCGGAGGTACTCGCGCCTGTGCCGCCCAATGCGTCGCCGGCGGTGCGTGTCGCCGTAGAGGAGTTCCTCACGCACCCGCCCCGCCGCTTCCTTCTGCGAGATGACTGTCTCGCAGAAGGCGGCGACCACGTCCCTGTTCCTGACGCTGTCGACCATCGCTTTCACGACGGCCGGTAGAGTCAGGTCGGCACCGATGACCGGCCGCCTACCAGACGTCAACCCTCCCTGGGAATGTAATTGTTGACCAAACGGCATCAGATCAGAGTTGGTCCAGGTCGTTATAAGGCTCTTAGTCGTGTTTTACGACATCCACGAGCAAAGTCAGGGTTGGTAGTATTCGTAGCCGCTACCACACAGCAATTATAATTTATTAGATATAGGTATCATTGTTAATAACTTAATACCATTCAAAACTAAATATGTATTTATTATCTAGTAAAATAATGACATACCTATCTTCATAAAAGGTATTATTTTAAAATATATCTATTGACGTAATATGTTTTATAAGATTTTTAAGAAGAGGTAAAAGTCATTTTGGTTACGATAATGAACGAAATATATATTTTTCGCATTTAATTTATTGATTTGGATACCATCATCATATTGCGGTATGTGAATAAAAAAAAATCACAAGGATTAGGTACTAAACTGCCTAAAATCCTTGACTTGAATTATTACTGTGTTCTATCTTTGTTTGTCGTTTCTGTAATGTAACTTCCTACTTAGGTTATTAATTTGAGTAATGGAAGGTCTCGTTGCTATAATTACTAACTACTCATCAACCTATCGAGGTCCACTAGTGGACAAAAGCCAGCCTATTTTTTTTTGCGGTGGACTATGGATGCGTCTCGCCCCGCCAAATCGGTCCGGGGTGACGGAAGAGACGGCGCGTGACCCCATAGACTCATCATGAAACTCTACTCTCTTCGGCGTGTGAGCGGGCCACCGGTACCCGATCTTTGTCTTCGGTGGCCCGCCCGGCGGTTTACCCTCGCGGGTTTCTCTCGACAAAAGCCAGCCTAAGTAGGAGGATATGGTATTTAATGCAGTAATCGCCCTGTTTGTCACGAAATTTGGCGATCAGAATTGGTGTTATACTTTCTTAGGAGAGCTTATGGTCCTGGGGATACCTCAGCGAGTACGACTCTCGAAGGAAAGTAAGAAGTAAAAAAAGAAATAAAAAAAAAAAAGAAAGGTTATTTTATAATTCGTCAATTTATTTACGGTTGTATTAACAAACACTAAGCCATACTATATTCTACATATAATTTGTATGAAAGTTGCTCAGTTTTGAAGTTAGATGCCTGAAAATTTGTTTTCACCTATTTGGTATTAAATAAATAAACAGGTATTTCATCATTTTTGGAAATTTCTTCTCTAATGGTGAAAAATAAGGAGTTCCAAGTTTGTATGAACCTTCGTCAGTTCTAAAGTTAGATTCCTGTAAATTAGTTTTTAGCCATTAAATGTTAAATTAGGAAATACTTTTTCACCATTACTGGAAATTTCTCCCTTAAGGGTGTAAAGTAGAGGTTACAAGTTTGTATGATATTTAAAAAACTTCGTCAGCTTTAAAATTAGATCCCTGAAATTTCGTTTTTAGCTATTTAATGTAATGAAGGAATACCTGTTTCAGTATTTTGTATTTTTTTTTGCCCTAGGGGTGAAAAATAGGAATTGCAAATTTGTATGAAACTACGTCAATTTCGAAGTAAGATCCCTGAAAGTTTATTTTTAGAGATTTAATATTAGACAAAAATATCTGTTTAGATTTTTTTTGAAATTTCTTCCCCATGGGTCTAAAATAGGGATTGCCATTTTTTATGAAACTTTATCAGTTTTGAAATTACATTCGTGAAAATGTTTATTTGGCTCTTTAGTACTAAAACAACTAAAATAAGTGTTTCAGCATTTTTAGAAATTTCTCCGCTAAGGATGTAAATTGGGGATTGCAATTTTGTATTAAACTTCGTCGACTTTGAAGTTAGATCAGTGAAAATTTATATTTGGCTATTTAGTACTAAATAAATAAGTACGTGTTTCACTATTTTTAGAAATTTCTTCCCAAAAATAGGGATTGCAAGTTTGTATGAAACTTCGTCAGATTTGAAGTTCGATCCATGATCATTTGTATTTGGCTATTTAGTATTAAATGTTAAAAATACGTGTTTCATCATTTTTGTAAATTTCTATGAGCAGGATGAAAAATGCGGGTTGCAAGTTTTTTATGAAATTTTAAAGTTTTTAAGTTACATTTGTGAGGCCTTTGGTTTGGCTATTTTTGTTTCATTAGTTTTGGATATTTTCTAATAAATCATGTCAATGTCAAACATGGGTTGCAAGTTTATTAGAAATATCATTAGTTTTATAGTTCATCATTATCATCATCTCAGCACATATTTGTTGGGCTCGAGCCTCCTCCGTAATGGGAGGGAAATTGACCTACTGTACCACACTGGTCAGACGTGTTGGTACAGGGTTTTGTTTCGAGTTTTCCTTCTCCGGCATAGACGTTATATGCGTTTTATATCCCTTAATCGTCTCTTACGATCACCCATGGGTAAGATGGGATGGTGAATTGTATTTTTACTTCGTCACCACACGGAAAGTTTTAAAGTTAGTACCTTGAAAATAGGTATTTGGCTATTTGATATTAAATGATAAAACCCCTAATTTCAGCATTTTTGGAAAAATGCCCACCAAATATGTAAAATAGGGGTTGCACATTGGTATGAAAATATGTATTTAGCTACTCAATATTAAATAACGAATACTTATTTCACCATTTTTTGAAATCATTCTATAAAGAGAAATGGATGTTGGAAATTTGTATGAAAATTAACTTATAAACAAGTACGGAACATTGTTTTGCTTTTTTTTAATACTGATATCTGTAATTTAACCACAATTCATCATTCTCTTGCTCTTATCCCAATTACTTGTGGTCGTCGCAATACGTACCTACTACTCTACCTACATATTGCAAAAGTTATTGGCAATAGTTTTATGAATTGCCGCCTGCCTGACGTCATCCCTCCTTGGGAATGTAATTATTAACTAGACGGCATGAGGTGGTGTTGGCCCAGGCCGATACAAAGCTCTTAGTCGTCTTTTACGACATCCACGAGCAAAGTAGGGGTTGGCAGTATTCATAACCACTACCACACAGCGACTGTAACTTAACCAAATACAAATATTTAATTAAAGATGAAAATCACGTACTAAAGGTTTTTTTAATCATCCCTAAAGAAAGTAAAATAATTTGGAAAATCCAAAAGTGCACGCCTCATAATTTTTATATTATTTATCATTTACTATTAGTCAATGCCAGAAATGAAAATTAAAGAACAAATCCTTTTTTAAAAGCAAGCTGTTTATTATTTGCTAAAAAATGCAACACTTTTATTTATAAAATTGGGATTGTGATAAAAACGGGAAGATTTAATAATTATGGTGTACAGTTTTAGTGTTAAAATATATAATTATGTACAATATGGAATTATTTTGTTGTTGAAGCTTAATCAAAATATCGTTAAAGGTTACAATGAACTTATAAAGTGTTATATGTCTGATTAGAGTTAATTTAATTTTAACTTTTTAGTTTATTATATTCGCAAATAATAAAAGATTGTTTTTAAAAAAATATTTTCTTTAATTTTATTTTTAACTTTTTAGTATTTTTATTATTCGTGTTGTTCCCACAACTGTAGGACAAAAACGGTTCATCACCCCAGAGATCCATTGTGGAGGGATAAGGGCGACGAATCAAACGAGCCCAAATTCGGTGGGGTTGCATCTTTTAATTACGGAGTTCCTATGGCCAGCTTCCAGGTCCATCATCAGAACCTAGTTACCATATAGTATCAAAGTACTCCTCAAGACGAATCAAGCGAACCCAAACTCGATGAGGTTGCGTCGCTTAGTTACGGAGTTTCTATGGACAGCTTCCAGGTCCATGATCAGACCCTGGTTTCCATATAGTATCAAAGTACTCGTTAAGACGAATCAAATGAGCGCAAACTCGATGGGGTTGCGTCGCTTAATTACGGAGTTCGTATGGCCAGCTTCCAGGTCCATCATCAGAACTTAGCTACCATATAGTATCAAAGTACTCCTAAAGACAAATCAAGCGAGCCCAAACTCGATGGGGTTGCGTTGTTTAATTACGGAGTTCTTATGGCTAGGTTCCAGGTCCATCGTCAGACCCTGGTTATCATATAGCCTCAAAGTACTCGTCAAGAGGAATCAAACGAGCCCAAACTCGATGGGGTTGTGTCGCTTAATTACGGAGTGCCTATGTCCAGCTTCCAGGTCCATCATCAGGTCAGCTCTATGTCATAATAATATTACATTGTCATCTAATTTATACATGTATGCAAAATTTCAGCTCAATCGGAAACCGGGAAGGGGACAGCGAAGCAAATAAGTCTAATTTCGATAGAGTTGCGTCATTTAATTACGGAGTCCCTATGTCCAGCTTCCAGGTCCATCATCAGGTCAGCTCTATGTCATAATAATATTACATTGTCATCTAATTTATACATGTATGCAAAATTTCAGCTCAATCGGAAACCGGGAAGGGGATCAAATTTAACTTCCAAGATTTCATTACAGACGACGAGACAGGTGAAACTAAATAAAAGCTTGTACATACTCGTAATGGATGAAAAAAACATACTTTTGAAATTTCGTGCCATTCTCGACGTAGAGCTAAACAAGCTGTATAGGCTGATTGGGATTTATTTCCTTTGCCTGTCCGAATGGACGAACAAAAGATGTAAACGAACCCAATTTTCATAAAGTATACATATACTAACGACTAAGCAGTTTAGTTTTTTTTTATTAATTGCAATTAAACGACAAGGAATTACCAAGCCATTTTCGAAAGGAAATAGCGCGTTGCGATTATGAAGCTTTTAATAAAAGAAAAACTTCGATACATTCATTTTTACAGTCGTCAGAATGCCAGATACTTTATGGTAACATCCGGACGTCCTCGAATTTTTTTAATCAACTTTTTTCTTACTTTAAACAAAATAATTGCTTTTTAAAAATATTAAATACGTTTAGACGAATGTTTTTTCTTGACATGTGTATAATAATATTATCCTATAAGTGCAATGTGAGAAAAATACAATCATTTTTAGGTTTGAAAAGTGCTTGATTTTCATAAGTCGAGAGTAGAGCAAGACCTCAACGCTTCGCTTATGAGGCGTGCAAAAATAAAATAAACTTATATTTAGTTAAGAAAACATAAAATTAAGAACAATCTATTATCAAAATAAAAGTGTTATATTTTTTTTACTTATTAGTTCTTTATTAAGTTAAGATTTTTAAGATTTTTGTTAAGTTAATATTTTTGACCATCCAAACAACTACCCATATTTTAATATATCCACAGGGGCGAAGCCGTGGGAAACAGCTAGTATAATATAAATCAACTATTTTATTGACTTATTTGTTTCCTATACTTTAGAGTAATTATGTGGGCCCTTAAGGGGCCGTTCAAGTATTACGTAACACAATTTGGGGGCAGGGGGGGTCTTGTTAAATGTTACAATGCATTACATAGTCGGGAGAGAGGTTCAAACAACGCGTTACGTAGCATTGTTTTTTTTAATAAATAATAAACTAGGGAATTAAAATTGCCTAAGTTGACACGCAAATTTTTATTTTTTAGATGATGAATAAACAACATACACATGTATTGCGAGTTTGGCGTCTTTTTTTTTATTGCCTCAAGCACGTTTAAAAACGGTCACTTGGGTGTTACGTTACGTTCAGGGAGGGGAAGGGGGGTACAGACATACGTTACGACGCGTTACATGTGGGGGAGAGAGGATCAAAAATCTTCAAAAATTGCGTTACGTAATACTTAAACGCCCCCTAAGTAGTATCAGCCTTTTTTTTTTTTTTTTTTTTGGTAGGCTATGGCCTGGTCACACGTCGCCCGCACCGTCCGGGGCGACGGAAGGGGAGCGCGTGGCCCCATAAACCCACCTTATTCCCTCCCCATCGCCATTGGGCCGGCCACTGGTACCGCTTTCTTGCCTTCCGTGGCCAGCCCGGCGGGTTACCCTTTCGGGTACTATCCCCCGTCGACGCCCCAGCTAACTGCCGGAGCGTCGCCCTCACGCGGTCAGCCTTTCTGCGGGTGAAGGACTATTCCCCGGTCCAGTCACCCGCAGCCTCGGCTAGGACGGCATTAGGCGCAGATACTCGCGCCTACGCCGCCCCAGGCGCCGGCAGCGGAGCGTCTCACCGAAGTGGATTTCCTCTCGGAGTCGCCCCGCCGCCTCCTTCCGCGAGACAACTGTCTCGCAGAAGGCGGCGACCGCGTCCCAGTTCCTGACGCTGTCGAGCATCGCCTTAGCGATGGTCGGCAGCGCCAGGTCGGCACCGATGATCGCGACGAGTTCACGGCGCTGCTCTGCCCAGGCCACACAGACCTCGAGCGTGTGCTGCGCCGTGTCCTCGTCGCAATCGCAGTGGTGGCAAGACTGTTTCCTCTCCCTCCTCACAACCGTGTGCAGGTACTTGCCGAAGCAACCATGCCCCGTCAACACCTGCACCAGTCGGAAGGAAAGGACCCCGTGCTGTCGACCCAACCACTCCATCAGCACCGGCCGGAAGGCCTCGATGGTCCGAACACCGAACCGAGGCCTTTCCAGCCGGATTGCGCAACGGGCAATAACGTCACGGCGGGCGTCGCCCCGCCAGGCGGCCATCTCACTAAGCGAGACGGTGCCGCCCCCTGCCCGCGTCACTGACACCCGCCGGTACAGTCCGGCGAGCATCTCCGCCTCCAAGTCCCACGGGGGTGTTCCGGCCAACAGGCATGCTGCCTCCGTCGCCACCGTGCGGTACCCGCGTATGGCCCTGACCGCCATGGCCTGCTGTGGCCGCCACAGCAGAGCCCTAAGTCGGACGGTCAGGGACCCCGCCCACACGGGTGCGCCGTACAGGGCCATCGACCGGACCACCCCCGCGTACAGCAGTCGGCACGTAGCGCTGGGTCCGCCCACATTCGGCATAAGCCAGGATAGGGCGGACGCCGCGCCGACAAGCCGTGGAGCAAGCCGACGGAAATGCTCCCGGAACCACCATCGCCCGTCGAGCACCAAGCCCAGGTATCTCATATGGGCCCGGATGCTGATGGGAACCGAATTGACGGTGATCGAGGCGTCGGTGGGTGGACTGGTGCGGGGCCCATGAAATAATAAGGCCAGCGTCCCACCCCGGGCTGTGACGAGTGTATCGTCGGCGTAACAGATTACGCCCAGCCCGGGCGAGAGGCTCCCTCTCAACGCCCAGTCGTAGCCGATGCTCCACAAAGTCGGCCCCAAGACCGACCCCTGCGGAACACCGCACGACATGGGCGTTCACACAACATCCCCTACTCGGTTCTTATAGAGGACGCTGCGCCCCTCCAAATAGTCTGCCACCAGCCGCCTCAGGCATACAGGCACCCCTTGATACCGGAGTGCCTCCCTGATGCAGCTGAATGGCAGACTATTGAATGCGTTGGCGATGTCTAGAGACACTGCCTACAGCACCCCACCGCCAGTGACAGCCTCCGCGACTACGGCCCTCAGGTGCAGTAAGGCCGCGATCGTCGAACGCCCCTTTCGGAAACCGAATTGGGCGTCCGACAGATCGGGGCCAACTTCGCTAAGGTGCTGGCCGATACGGGCAGCCAGGATCCTCTCCAACAGCTTACCCGTATCGTCCAGCAGCACGATCGGCCTATAGGCCGAGGCCGAGTCTGGAGACCGTCCCGGCTTCGGCAGGAGTACCAGCCTCCCCTCCTTCCAACACCCAGGGAACTGCCCAGACGATAAACACGCGTTGTACAGCTCCCCGAGGCGTGGACCCAGATGCTCGAGGACCAGGGCCAGCACCCGGTCGGGTACCCCGTCTGGCCCAGGAGCGGTGGTCTTGGCACGCATTCGCACCACCGCCGCCCCCATTTCCGTCTCCGTGACGGGCGGAACACTTTCGTAGTCGGCCTCCCGGTCACTATCAGGCAGTGCCATGATTGGGGGCGTGTGTTCCGTCCGCCGTGGGAATAGTTCCTCTACAACTCTGGTGAGGAGGCTGGGCTGGAGAGTCTCAGTGAGGGGGGGCCCCGCGCGCGGAGCTTACTCAGCGCCGCACGATAGGGGCGACCCCAGGGGTCACGCTCGAGACTGTCCAGCATCTCCTGCCGACTAACGTCCTTGGCCTGACGGATGGCCAGCCTGAAGGCAGACCGCGTACTGCAGTAAGCCTCGTATAGCTGGCCCTCCCGCTCAGCGTCGCGGTGACGCCGCCGACTGCGGGTATACGATCTCCGAGCACGTATGCACGCAGCTCGAAGCTCTGCCAACTCCCGGGACCACCAGGGAACCGCCCTCTTCGAAGGAAGACACCGTACACGGGGCATGGCCGCATCGCAAATCTAGTATTAGCCTAGAGTCCCTTAAACTCACAGTTCGGCCCTGATTGTAGGTATACAATATTATATGAGTGGAATTAGTGAAATAGTCATATGGCTTTAATATGAAAATTGTTTTTGGACCATGTAGTTACTCATTCAAAAGTGCAAGGTATTAGTTTTTGCGGTTCAGACATTTCCGCATGGAAAATGATGACAAATCATTGATCGTAATGCGGACGCCATTCTTGATTATTTTATAACAGCACGTACTTAAACGTAAGTAGGTATATCAAGGTTGCAATAAAATTATTAATAATTCAATATTTTTATAACTCTCTCATTTAGAATTACTTCTGTTTGTTTGCTATAAGTCTACTATACACTTTAAAGTTATTTTTGGATATAGAGAAACTACATAACGCTTGGCTATTCAGGGTCTATCAGCCTGTTTTCTGTGACGACATGGGCATCCATAACACGCTATGTTTTCTTCTTGTAGACAGATTCCTAGCGTTATATATTTAGTGGTACGCTCCGAGGCTTGATCAATTGTGATCTTCTTCCTCCTGATCTGTATCGGCGTATTCAGGACTGCATGTATGCAGTAAGGGCAATTCCTAGCGACATAAAGTTCATCTCAAACGTTATAAACATCAACGCGTTACGCGACCGAATTATACTCAATATAATTCGGTCAGAAATATGAGTTGTATAATGACAGCGTACTTCTAAACTCTGCATAATATATACCCTGATATTGTTTAGGTCGATTGATGAGGATCGAACAATTTTTTTCAAAGTAAAATTACACATTATTTTATTTTGTTAATTAGGCAAAACTCGTATGATGTTAGTGAGGTTTTGTAATTCTAAACTAAAAGAAAAGTCAGCAAATTAACCATTAAGTTTTTAAATGCCATTTTAATAATATTATCATTTAATGTATAATGTTTTAACGTGTAATATGCGCAGATAATGATGGAGTAAAATACCGTATATCTTGCTCGTGGATTTCGTAAAAGACGAGTAAGGGAAATCATATGCATATAACGTCTGTGCAAGGGAAGGAAAAATGAATATAATACCTACTCTCTACCAATCCATTTGACCAGAGTGGTATCATCATTCTCATCATCATCATTTCAGCTCATATATGTACCACTGTTGGGCTCGAGCCTCCTCCTTAATGGGAGGGAAATTGACCTACTCTACCATGCGGGTCAGACGTTTTGGTATAGGGTTTTGTTTCGAGTTTTCCTTCTCTTGCATAGATGTTATATGCGTTTTATATCTCTTAGTCGTCTCTTACGATCATCCACGGGCAAGATAGGGGATGATGAATCGTATCCCTAGTTCGTCACCGCACAGAGTGGTATATTATGATCTATTTCCTTCTTATTATGGAGGAGGCTTTAGCCCAGGCCATCGAAGACAAGGACCGGGTGGCCCACTCGCTTTGGCTCGGACGGATTTATCGGAGTTCGACCACTTCATAGCCCGTCGCAAAAAAAAAGTCCAACAATAGGACATATATGAGCTGATATGATAATGATGACGATGAACGCGTAATGATGCAGCAACTTCACTCTACTTTATACGGATGTTTTCAGAGATTAAAGTATTGTACGATAATAGGTTTTACTCTGTATGGAGTACAATGTGCTTACTAGTCCTTATGTTCCCGTGAGAGATTTAAAAAAAAAAAAAAACAAAAAAAAAAAAAAATCAAATCGTCAGGTTGATGGATGGGTAGACAGAGAGATAGAGAAAGTATATTATGCAAAGAGCATCACTTAATTAGAAAACTCGACCCAAAATCTTTAAGTGTAAGATCCAACAATTTAATCAGACATTAATTCAAGTTAGGGTAGTAGGCAGATTCCCTGTCAGTGTGGTCTAGTGTCTAATAGTGGGACGCAGGGCCGGCTTTACCTATAGTGCAGAGGGTGCGGTGCACCCGGGCGCCGAGTGTTAGGGGGCGCTTCGAACGTGTTGTAACTATCAACCTATTCCATTTTGTTCACGCATTTTGATACAAGAGGGCGCCAGGAGATTGATTGCACCCGGGTGCTACATGTGCTAGAGCCGACCCTGGTGGGACGTATATATATACAATTATAAAAAGAAATTACGAAAATCTATCTAAAATAATTATTAGTGATAGGACCACGCTGTTGACAGTTTTTTGTCTACAGCCGCGGGCCGGTCTGTCCGGGGTGTTACCACACTCTCGCAGAAGATCGACGTCTGAGCAGTGGCAATATGCTGCTATGTTGCTGTGTTTCGTTCGGTGAGCGAGAGAGCCGGCAGCACAACTTTCTGGTTGGGTTTGGGGATTTTTATTGGTAGGTAGCGGCCTAGCTGTACCCCTGATATAGCAAAGGTCAATGGGCGGCAGTAACGCTTACCATCAGGTGTACTGCTTGTTCGTTTGCCACCAAGGGCAATAAAAAAAAATCTGAGAAGGAAACCGCGAATAAAAACCCTGCAATAAAAAAAGCTATAAAATCTCAATAATATGATTGTCGATAATGTATAACTCAGTATAAGAAAATTCCTAATGTTAAAGGTTTTAATATTATTATTTGCAAAAGATGCCTTTACGTATAGAATGTCTATTTGTGGTGATGAGAACGAGGAGTTTACTTTGTGTGGATGGAGATGTCCAGCAACTTGTGTCAACGTTAGATTATTAGCAACAGGTTAGGACAATTATTCATTTATTCCGGTACTTTGAAGCATCTTGATATGAGATGTACATTGTAGCTTGCTATGTCTATTTCCTTATATCATAAATTCGGATATAAGTTTATTGCTTTGTTTGTTAGGCTTTCACGCTGAAACCATTTAGGTGACTGATTTTAAAAATTCTATCACCTATAGAAAGTCACATTATCAGCACATATATTACTCATATAGGCTATATTTTACCCGTTTTCTCATCGGAACGGAAACCACGTGGGTGAAACTGCAGGAACTAGTATAGGTATAAAATACAAATAAATATTTCTATGTCTGTTATGGACTTTAAAACCATACAATCGATGCGAGCCAAATTGATTTTATTAATAAGGAAATAATACGATTATAGTTTTAGACCACTTAAAAGAAGAAGGTGGCGATGGCGCAGCGATCAATTTCATGGGATTCTATTTTATATATTTTAATTTGTATATTCTTTAGCGCCTTAGTCCAGTTAGTATTTGAAAAAAAAAGACTAGGTTCTTGGTCTATTTCCAGCTGCCGTCGAACACTGTTTAATAGAAATGTGCGTGGGTCTCCCTCCTTGTTAGACATTTTACTATCAACAAATTTCTATGAGACGTAAGAAAAGCATTTTTATGGTTGTGTGTGTGTTTTTGGGTAGGCTATGGTCTGAAAACACTCCGTCCAGTCCGTCTGAGCGACGAAAGGGCAGCGTGTAGCCCCATAGCCCACCGTGTTCCCTCTCCTTCACCATCGGGCCGGCCATTGGTACCGTGGTGTTGCCTCTGTGTTTCAGTTAGCCCATGAGATGGCTCTACTGAATTCATCAATAATCATCATTCATTTGACTGCCCTCATTCCACGCTAAGTGGCGTCGTCGGCACAACACGTTCTTGCCCTCCACGAACTTCTATTAGCCGCCAAATCTGCACTCACAACTTTCATACACATATCCTCTTTTATACAATCCATCCATTTCTTTTTGAGTCTCCCCCGATTCTTACGCCCATCCACAAGAATATTGATAACCCTCCTTGTCACATGCCTTTCATCTCTCCTTATCAGATGTCCATACCAAGACAATCTTGCGCTCCTAATCTTCTCTATCACTGGTGCTACTTTCAAAGTGCTCCTAATATACTCATTTCGTATCTTATCTAATCTTGTCACCCCACACATCCATATCATGTAATCTTCTCTCATCCGTCTTTTTAAAGCCCAACATTCAGATCCATACATAACGACAGGTCTAATGACACTTTTGTAGATTTTCCTCTTAAGTTTAATCGGCATCTGCGCGTCACATATTGTTCTCTAAACCTGTCGCCATTTCATCCAGCCTGCATTCATTCTTCTAGTAACTTCCCGGCCAATATTGCCGTCGTTATGCAGAAGTGAGCCTAAGTACTTAAAATCGGAGCAGACCGGTAGGGATACCTATTCAAGGCAATGTGAAAGAATTGGGAAGAGCCACTGAAGTTAAAGAACAAATGTTCAGTTTTATAATTCATCAATAATAAATATTATTATTAATATCAATTGACACTATATTTCGACAACTAATGGACAAGAACAAAGTAATTAATGGTTTATTATCTTATAGGTACATTTAAAATTTCGATATAGGTCTGTATTTTTCATTACATTGTAGAATCCTGTCCATCGATTTGGGAATGTCGTGTTGGATGTCGCTGCTCTGTTGGATACGTCAGAGATGAGTACAAACAGAAATGCGTCTTATTACATGAATGTCCAGGTAAAATGTGAATACTTTATAATCTTAGTATTATAAGTAGCTACGTGTTAAGTGAAGTAAGAATATAATTCACCAACCCCTACATTACGGCTCTCATTAACGGCGATTATGGGAACGTTATTGCAAGATCAACTCTTCCGACCAGAGAAGTGCAATGGGAAAAGTGCCCTTCTATTCTGGAGGAGGATCGTGCCTAACGAAACGTAAGTAAATAAACGAGAAAAAGAAGAAAATGTGAAGGAATAATAATACGTGATCATATTTTTCATTCATGACAATTAAGTAGTGTTGTCCAAATGCAAGATTCTTACGAGTCTCGCAAGTTTTGCAACTCTCGCTGTTAGATTAACACAGCGTCACTTGTTTTGATAGAAATGAAAAATTCAACTAAATTAATTAAATTCCATTCATCTAGCGGCACTAACTGTACAACTATCAATAATAAAGTAGGTACATACCACTTAACAGGAGTGGGGCTATAATCACACCTATCTATCATGAGACTGTTTAAAACCACATCAAATTATTTCCCCGTGTACTTGTATTAAGAATACAATATATTGATAATCCTTTCCTTGTCAAAGGAGCTGTAAAATGCTGTCTAAGACAGCACTGTAAGACTTTTGCAGCGAGTCTTAGTCTTGCATTTGGGCAACACTACATTTAAGGTAAAGCGTGGTTTACTATGCTAATGATTATATAAATACATAGTCCATGTCTTCGCATTTCACGAGGTATAACGCGAAGGAAGACAATCTGGTTTAGAAAATAAGTAGGTATTACTTTTGGTAAAGTTAATTAAATATTACTTTTGTTAAATTTAAATATCGCAAGGTTAGGTATCTGCATGATATTAAATAAAAACAATAACGACAAATAATTGCCTTTAACACTGAAAATATCCTACTATCATCGATAAGGTGTTGGTGATAGACCGAGGACAAATGCGTAGTCAAAACTAGGTCAAGCATACAAATATGCGTTTTATGTGTTTATTTCCTTCAATTTTCTTGCTGATGCTAACTGTTCCGCGATTGTACGTGATTGTTATGAATATCATCACTTATTGCACGATATGCGTTTGTTTTCATTTGTTTGTATTTGTCATACTTAAAATCATGAAATCGACATTTTTGTAAGGTATGCAAATGCTCGAAAGATAAGTATAGGAAAATTCTAAGCTCGAAAGATAAGTATAGGAAAAATCGTAAGCCTAAGCGAAAAAAATGCTTGGGGCTTTCTGCTAATTTTCATGCTCTACTGCTAACACAGGACTCTACCAGATAAGAAAATATGGCCAAGATAGTGCCTCTACCCATTTTTTTTGGTGATACCCCAGTCAATTTTTACGACAAAAGATCATAATGAGTAATGACATATTATATTCTTAACATGTCACAACCCATTCTTATTGTGCTCTTAAAGATTTAAACTTCACGTAATTGTGAAGTTTAAAGCTAATGCTTTTCATCTTTGTACTAATAGGTACATTACAAGTCTCTATAGGATACACCTACTTGTTTTGAAAGTTGGCCTCTCATAAAATACAAGTGTGACTGAGAAGTTGATCACTAATGAAATTAAATTATACCGTATTAACTCTATCTTCTATCTGACGACATTACTAAGGTCGCAGGAAACCGCTGGATGCTTCTATCTGACGACATTACTAAGGTCGCAGGAAACCGCTGCATTCTCGTGGGGAGGCCTATGTCCAACAGTGGACGTTTACGGGCTGATGGATGGGTGGATCGATCTTAAAGAAAAATATCTTTATATTTCAAAGTGAGTGTCTAACACTCACTTCTTTGTAATAAATGCTTTTTAAACAACGTTTACTTTCTGTTACAATCGTTATTCTACTCTCATCCCAATTACTTGGGGCGGACGCAATATATAGTTCTCTGCCATGGTGCATATTATAAAAGTTATTGGCAATAGTTTTATAATCCGTCGTTTGATGCCAAGCCTCATTGGGAATGTAATTGTTGATCAAACCAAAATAATGGTCTTTGAAAGAGATGAAGCCAGAACAGATGTAAGAGTAACAATAGGTAATGATGTACTAGAGCAAGTGGATGAATTTGTATATCTTGGATGTGGATTTAGCCGAGATGGAAGGTACACCACCGATATAGAGCAGAGAGTGAATGCGGGAAATAGAGTGAACGGAGCGTTGGGGCAACTTCTCGGTAGCCACCACCTCAGCCAGAAGGCACGTGTAGCAATACATAACGCAGTGCTTGTTCCAACATTACTGTATGGAAGCGAGAGTTGTGTATGCAGAAAAGAGTATGAAAGTAAAATTAATGCGGTCGAAATGCGATCTTTACGGAAAATCTGTGGAGTTAGGCTGATCGATCGCATTCGTAACGACGACGTAAGAGAGCGAGTAGGTATGAAAGAGAGTATTGGTGTAAAGATGCGAAAGGGAATGCTCCGATGGTTGGACATGTGGAAAGAATGCCGAACGAACGTCTGGTTAAGAAGATATACAATGCGAAAGTGGAAGGATGTAGGTACCGGGGGAGACCGAGACGCACCTACCTAGACCAGATTGGTCACGTACTGAAAGAAGGTGGAGTCAAGAGTCTCCGAAACCGGCGAGCGTGTATGAAGAGAATTATGAATGTTAAAGAAGCGAGTGAAGTATGCAAGGATAGAGTTCTCTGGCACTCTGTTCTCTCTGCCTACCTGCAAGGGATGTGGCGTTTCTTACAATCTTCTGTCATTATGTCGACTAGGATCTGCAGGTCAGTCACTGACTGTGCCAGCAGGACTGCATCATCTGCATAAAGCAGAGCAGTGACCACTGAGTCGCCCATCTGGACTCCCACATTCATATCGTTCAACCTTTGGAGACATTTATCCAGATATATGATAAACAGCCTGGCTGACAGAACGCACCCCTGCTTAACGCCGATATTGACGTCAAACCAAGGCGACATTCCATAATCCAGCCGCACACAGGCTCTACAGCCCATGTAACTGGACTGCACAGCCTGTAGCAGTTTGCCGTTAATACCATACTGCGGTAAAATGTCCCAAAGTTCCTTTCGTACAACCGTGTCAAATGCTCTCTCCAGATCCACAAAACTGCAGAAAACCCTCTGACCTAGAGCCAGATGCTTCTCCACAATGTTGCGATGAGAGAACACTTGATCCATGCATCCCCTTTCACTCCTGAAACCTCCTTGTGTCTCACACAGTAAACCATCGGACACCATCCTCATTCTCCTTTCAATAATTTTACCATATACTTTTGCTGCCAAACTGGTCAAGCTTATGGCTCTGTAATTTGCGCAGTCATAACGTGAACCCTTGTTTTTAAACAAAGGCACGATGACTGCGCTATTCCAGTCCCCGGGAACCATTCCCGAGCTCCAACATAAATTGAGGAGTAACAGGAACGCCTCCCAGACACAGGAGCCACCAAGCTTGATCATCTCGGCAGACAACATATCAATGCCCGCTGCCTTACCATTTTTCAAACTTCTTATCGCCCATTCAACTTCATCCATACTGATGCCATCGGAGGACGCCGTTGTCGAATGTTGATCTACTAAACCACATGCCACACCGGCGCCAACCGTAGCATCCGCATACATATCGCCAAAATATTCACTCCATCGGCTTAACACGTCTTGTGTTTGTGTAAGAATGTCTCCACCTTTAGACCTTATTTTATTCATTCTGAAGGCTGACCAACCACCCCGAGACTTCTTCACCTCCCTCCAAAAGAGTTTGGTGTTACCCTCGAAGTTTTTAGTCGGCCTATCTTCTGCACTCATACTTGCTCTATCACGTTTCTCTTTCACTAAGGCCTTGGTGTCATTCCTACATTGCCGATATATTTTTTTCGTCTGTTCAGTCATACTGTCATTCAGATTCAAAGATGAGACATAGTCCAGCCACGCTTTCTTCTTTTGCTCTATGGAAGCTGCCACTTCCGCATCCCACCATGCATCACCATTTGTTTTTCTATGCTTCTTTGAACTTCCACATACTTCTTTCGCTGTATCTACCATACTCTCTTTCAATACTCTCCAGCATTCTTCAATGTCCGATTGCGACTGGCTTGCCATCGTCAGCCGTTCTCGGACACCCTCTGCATACTTTTCTCTTACACACTCTTCTTGCAACCTTTCAACCTTTATTCTTTCAAGCCCTCCGAAGTGGACACGCTCTCGCCAGTGCCTCTACTTTCTGAACAGACCACTAAATCTCGCAATAACGAGATAGTGGTCCGTATCGACTGTGGGGCCTCTGTAGGCTCTTGCGTCCAATATTTTGCTTCGGAAGCGACTGAAATTCCGACCAAAATTAAATCTATTATACTTTTCTGTTCATTCCTTCTCCATGTATACATATGGATGTCCTTATGTTGGAAAAATGTGTTTGACACAATAAGGTTTCTCTCCATGCATACATCCGCTATGAGCCTACCTGCGTCGTTCACTCTCTTATCACCAAATGGACCAAGTACGTCCTCATAGTCGGGACGCTTGGTCCCCACCCATCCGTTCAAATCTCCGCATACAATCACGCGTTCACTGGTTTCTGCCATATCCAGAACTTCCCTAACATTATCCCAAAACTTCTCTAGGTCTGATGCCACCGAGGATCCTACGGGAGCATATGCTACAACCATGAATACCTTGGTGACACCTAGTTTTATACGGACCCAAAGAATTCTGGGATCATACATTCCGTAATCCTTCACACCTGAGGCCAAGCGAGAGGACAACAGCACTCCTACCCCCATGCTGGCTCGATCGCTCTGTGGTACACCAGACCACAGAGCCATCCCGCCACCAGGAAGATCGCAGGCGTCGCTGCCCCTTCGCTTGGTCTCTGTCACACAGAGCACGTCTAGCTGTTTGTCCGCCATGACGGATAGCAGCTCGTGCAACTTACCTTCCACACAACCTCTTACATTCCACGTGCCCACCCGGCATTCTGCTCTCCTCGACTCGCCTGACTGGGCAAGGCGTGATGGGTGGCGGCCCCCATCGCCGCAACTGCCGAAGTTCGTACCGACGGGGGCGGGTCGGTACGCGTCGACTCCGGGGGACGCCCTAACCCGCACTGCGGTACGCATATCGAGCCGGATTAGCAGTCTAATTAGACTGGCAGGGCACGCGACGAGCACGCCCCGGACTATGCCCCCCAAAATTATTAATATGGTTATTATAGCTATATATATATATATATATATATATATATATATATATATATATATATATATATATATATATATATATATATATATTATGGCCAAGCTTATACTGTTTTACAAATGGGAAAAATAATTAATTCTAAGCGCTATTTACAACAAATTTTATAGTGGCAGGACCACGCTGTTGACTGTTTTCTGTCGACAGCTGCGGGCCGGTTCGTCCGGGGTAGTACCACACTCTCGCAGAAGATCTACGTCTGAGTAATGGCAATGTGCTATTGCGCTTCGTTCGGTGAGGGAGAGAGCCGCAAGCTCAACTGGGTGGGTTTAGGCATTTTATTGGTAGGCAGCGGTCTAAGCTATACTATTGGTATCGCAAAGGTCCATGGGTAACAGTGACACTTACCATCAGGTGTGCTGCTTGCTCGTTTACCACCATAAGTAATAAAAAAAAACAAAGAAGATTGTTGAATTAAAATATCTGTTTACATGTATGAAAATATAAGATGAGTAGTTTTAAGGATAATAATGTATTGAGCTTAGTCCATAGGTCGGTATATGTCATTGTAAACTTTATCTACAATTTTGAAGAATTAAAATTTTTAGTACCTACTTAAATTATTTTAAATGACCTCTAATGAACATCTTTTTTTTTGAGTGATTTCTTTATTACATATTGTTTTAAAATACATTTTTATATACATTATGAGTAGAAATATGTTGGTAGAGAAATAAAATTTCTTTGTTTCATCTTGTCCAATTTTAAATAGTTCAGTAAGTCTGCTTTCTAAAAAGTAGCGCCCGCTAGTACAGCAGCCCGTGCATTCATCAATTTGTTACAATATTCTTTTATGATCTCAACTCATATGGCCCTCTCTAGCAAGGCTCGAGCCTCATCTACAATGGGAGGGTAATTGATCTACTATACCACGCTGGTCAAATAGGTTAACATAGGATTGTATTTCAAGTTTTCCTTCTTTCGCACAGATGTTATATACATATATCTTCATCGTCTTCTACGACATCCACGAGCAAGAAGTGTTTGGTGAATGGTTTTATTACTTATTAACACATTAAAAAAATATTATTTAGAAAACTTGCCGCAAAAGATAACTTAATGACAGTGAAATGTATCCGGATCAAAGTAGTGATTTAAAAATGCGAAGATATTCGGCATTGCCGTAAAAGATAACTCATTGGCAGTGAAATGAATTCGGATCGAAGTCGTGATTTAAAAAAAGTCAGGACGTGGATAGTATCTGTGTTATAATATTTAGAGTTATTAAATGGTGACTTTGATCTGTTAGAAAAATTAATTGAAATTGTCTCTCATTTAATTAAGACAGATTTTTTTCAATCATCATTTCATCATTTCAGTCTATATATGTCCCCGAGTCTCCTCCACTGTGGAAGCGATATTATCCACCATACTAGTGAAACGTGTTGGTATAGGGTTTTATATCGAATTTGCTATTCTTGTACCGATTTTATACGCATATCATCCTTTAGGCATCTTTTATTACAGCCACGGACAAGAGACGGAGTGGTAAATTGCATTCTTAATCCGTCACCACAGAGAAAGTGTTCTTCAATCAGTTTAAATAAAAAATTCCACTTGACCGTATGATAATAGAACAAATATTAAAACTAAGACGTAATTTAAGGATCAAAAGTCTCAATGGCAATTTTCTTATCTTAATGTTTGTAGATACATTTTTCCTAATAGTGATAATATCGAATAGATAAGTTATTTTAATACGAATAATAGTATCAAACAAAACGTGATAGGAAAAATAAACAAAGAATTACTGTTTTTAAAATAGATTTCCGCTAAGTAACCAAGGCGTGATGCCAGATATGTAAACGTGTTTAAAAGGAAAATAGATTAAATCTATGGTATAAATATTTAATATTTGTCTTGTAGTAATAAAATTTATTTATTATATTTATTTACTAACTACGCAATTTGGATTCACATGCTCGATAAGATTGATCAATTTAGCACATGGCTCGAGATGACTTAATTCTAAGAAGCTTTTCAACGAAGAAAATTAAATATTTACGATAACTAGAGCCAGTAAAGAAAAAAGATTGACAATAACTATTCCCCTTGCTTTTTTTTTGCAACACTTTGGCTACAGGTTGTCTAATTACCTGACGAAATGGAAAGGTGGCGTGAGTCTCTATAACACGCTGCTCTTTTCCTTTTCATATATAGGTATATTATATGTCTTTTCCATTCACTTCTATCTCTTCGATCACCATGCAGGTGGTTTGCTGCTTTCTCCTTCAGCGATATATCAGTATGACTCATCATTCTTTTACTCTTATCCCAATTACTTGGGGGTCGATACAATATGTACTCTTCTTTCATAGTACATATTGTACCGGCCGCCTGCCAGACGTCAACCCTACTTGTGTAATTGTCGACCAAACGGCATCAGATAGAGTTGGCCCAGATCTTTATAAGGCTCTTAGTCGTCTTTTATGACATCCACGAGCAAAGTAAGGGTTGATAGTATTCGTAGCCGAATATCAATATGACTATAAATACATTATTTCATCGGAAGCGAAATAAATGAGTAAGCTTCATGACCTGATTGCGTACTCTGAAGATGAAATGTCTGACTCTGCACCAATATGTCGGTCAAGTATTCGCATGTAAACTGCAAAATAAGTGTTTTATAACATCAAAACAACGTAGAAAACCTACCGCGATTTGTGTATAAATATTAGTGTAACGTTCATTTTGGAGTTCACAACATCATTCACAATGGCAGCGGTACTTTTGGCTTATATTTTTGCTGCTATTACGCTGGTCGTCACAGGAACTCCAATGTATATGGAATCACAAGAGAATCAATTTAGACAATATCCAGAAGACCGTCAGTATTTCCGGGATATACGCTCCCAGTTCGTACCTCAATATGTAATGCCATGTGCGGCCGCTGCAGCCGCTGCTGCCGCTGCTGGGAATCAAATGCAGACCTTTGCTTCACCAAACCATCTCAACATGCCTCGACACGCTGGATCTTACGGATTCGGAGTGCCACACTATCGCTCCGTTGATGAGCAAATGATGGACCCTGAAATGTTAGCATTCCCCGATATGGAACAAATGCAACGCGGCCAAGTAATGATGACGGATCATGTACCTATGGCCAGAACGAGCTACGGCGCCGCACCACAAAATTTGGGACTCCACACTCCACCTCATACACCAACCTCTGGAGTGGCTTATGGAGTATTCCCAAATGCTCACGTCAAAGGATGCAGCGTTCCTTTACTATTCAGCTGCGCACCATCTATATCATCAGGACATATGATGGCACATCATACTCAAGAGCCTGAGACACCGATTCCTACAGTGAATACGTATAGACTTGTGGATGAACAGACTTCTGATAGCCATGAACAAGGAGAAGAGATACAGCAGCAGCATTTGAATCACGATCATGACACCAGTTCAACTCTTTAAGCTCACACGTAGATAGCCTAGAAATCAGTGGTAAATATTAAGGAAGATATGTGATAGTATAAGATAGTTTGTATTTAATATAAATGATTCAATATGGCAGTGTTTTAATGTCATTTATTACCTTCTTAATGTAACGGCTGAAGCATGCGATGGCAGATCGAAGTTCTAGATTCGGTAATTAGTTTAGGGGATTTTTGAGTCTTTAGGCTATTAGGCAATTCACAGAAATAACTACACGATGTTTGGTTTGTGCCGATTAGTACTCAATAAGTAGGGTTTAAACATAGTACATAGTAACATAACATAGTACATAGGCAACGTGTAGCTGTGTTAGTTCTATCCTATGTTATACACAGCCTAATAACATTTTCTCATTAAAATGAATAATTTAAGTAAATTTTCAATCTATTTGTTCATAATCTCACGTTTCAATGCTGAGGTCCGTTGTAGTATGAGGGTAGTTGACCCACTACTATACCCGACTAATCAGACGGGTTGATATAGGGTTTTGTTTTGCGTTGTCCTTCTCTTTCATAAATGCATAGTATACGCTACGGGCAATAGGAGGTGGTGAATTCTTACTTCATCATCACATGGAAAACCATTTGTTCACTATAAATCTAGCCATTCACCAGACCATTGACTCCGCTGCTAGATATAGTCCTCCCTATGAAGAAGGGTAGTTCTGTAGTCGCTATGTATATCAATCGGTGTATCGCAGTTGGTATTACGACTTGCCCAAGATAGCGTTGCTGAGCACTTCAGTAGGGCTCCCTCCACCGGGTTTTACGACTCCTACGAAAAAGTAGGATGTGGTCAAACATTGAATATTTAACACTTCATCCAACGGAGAATTGGATTGATGATTTTAAGGTAATTATCTTCAGACGTCAAGGCAACCCTAGTTAGGGTTATCTTGATTCGCATCAAAATAGTTATTTTAAACACGTCAGCAAAAGAGTTGGAGGAGTACCTACATATATGCATGACGTCTCGTATACAATGATGCGCTCAAAAGTAGTTTATAGAATTTCATGCTATTGCGTTATCATCATAGACTGGCGAGCTTCACTTCAAACTATGGTTTGCTCAACAAGAAAATGTTCATAATTATTTACTTAGAAAAAAAAAATGTAAACCGTTTCCGTCGGTATAGAATAAACACAAACAAAAGATTTGGCTCTAATTTGATTTTCAGTACATTTCTGATTCTGGTTTTTGATTTCAAGCTAATAGCAATACGCTCAGCCTTTCTTATATAGTACTAGCTTCTGCCCGCAGCTTCGCCCGCGTGAAAGGTTATTTTCCTAAAGATTTTCATCCCCTATTTTTACCCTTTAAGATAATTTAAAAAAAAAAATTTAATGTCATTTTTATTTATATCTAATCAATAACCTAAAATTAAGTTTCAAGCTTCAGTCTTTAAAAATGACGATACTTCCTTACAATTTTTTTCTCCCTTTACAATCCTTTTTTTTGCATTAAAAAGTAGCCTATGTTCTTTATCAGGCTCTAGACTATCTGTGTACGAAATTTCATTTAGATCGGTTCAATAGTTTTGGTGTGAAAGAGCGACAGACAGAGTTACTTTCGCATTTATAATATTAGTAAGGATTAAAAATTGCGTATGTACTGTGATGAACAGATACAGATTTGTTTACCTATGAGGGCATAAAAGTGTGAGCCTATAAAAAAAACTGGTGGATGTTGGACAATTTTTATGTTAGCTGCGGTTAGGTTTTTTAATCCCCGGCGCAAAAGGGAGATGTTATAAGGAGTTATAAGAAGGATGTCAAAAAGAGTTTATGAGTGCGTGTGTGGCATCGTAGTTCCTATACAAGTAAACCGATTAGGATACGGTTTTCTTTTATTTGAAAGCTGATATGATTGAGATGGTGCTAGGCTACAATTTTTGAATATCTGCTCAGATGTTTCAAGGTCTTTGGTTAGTTGCTCTACAGAGATCTTAAGATTACCTAGATCCTAAGATACACATTAGGTATTTACATAACTTTTAAATATACATATGTGACCTTAACATTTGAAATACCAATGTATAATGATATCACTGAGCTACTCTGATGATGAAAAACGAAGGCAGAAGAAGAAATCTTGGATCGCCTATTAATAAATCCATTAAGCTTGGGTTCATTGCATTCGCCATAACTAGCTCTGTTCATTTCTCGTGGTGACGAGAACGTGATGTATATTTTTAAGTTCACTTTTTTCCTTCATGTCGGAGATTACTCAAAACGACATTTTATACAAAAAGTCATTTTTATAACGTCATTCTGTAAATTTTTGAGACATCTGCCCATCCCAATAACAACTATTGGGATTTAAGTATCATTGCCGAAAATATACACATAGGTAATAAAGAATAGTAAATTTCAATCGCCCATATAGTAAGAATATAAATAAATATCATTACTACTTTGTTGGTTTAGTTAAATCCCGATAAGAGTCAGATGGTTATGTTTACACGCAGAACAGCCCGCACTTACTCTATAGACAGTATTCCGCCCTTTAAGCTATTTCACAAGCCTGTCACTTGGAGCAGGCAAGCCAAGTACCTAGGTAGGTAACCCTTGACGACCGACTCAGCTTCGCCCCTCACATAAGGAGTATCCGCGCACGTGCAGCCTTTGTGATGGGCCTCTATAGTTTATTAACCGCTAGGTCGAAATTAACCTTGAACAGCAAGGTCCGGTTATACACCGCTTGCATACGGCCGATCATGACCTATGCTAGTGTAGTGTTCGCGCATGTTAAAGCACACAGGATATACAGGCTACAGACACTTTAAAATAGGTTCATGCGTCAAGCTACGGGAGCACCGTGGTTCATACGAAACGTCGATCTCCACATCGACCTCAAACTGCCGACCATCAGGCAGTTCATGAAACAGTGCTCCCGGAGCTACTTTGACTCTGGCCCGCGAGTAGGGATGCGAGGTTACTGGAAAAAAATCGATTAAATAAAAATCGATTTTTTTTATTTAATATTAATCGATTTTCCAAAAATCGATTATTATCAAAATAAATAATCGATTTTTACGAAAAAATCGTTTTTTTTCGTTATTATTTAAAAATGTATATACTTTTCATATTCCAATAATAAACCTAAGAGATTCATATTAACAATTAATCAGATTAAAATCAAATAAAATTATATGAATAAAAAATCAACCAATTCAAATATAAAATTCATCAAAGCGAATATTCCTTTAAATTTTCAAGGTAAGGAATAAGGAAACCAAGTGTAATTATTGACACTTTTTTTTTATTATCATAAAAATGAAATGATGAGCGCCCTAACAAAATAACAACCTTATTGTCTCAAAAACTAAAATATAAATCACAACAAAAAAATGCCATAAATGTCCAATACTATTTTACATTTAGGCTTACGTCTAGCAGTGGACGACAATAGCCTGACATGATGATGATTTTTTTTTAGGGAGGCATAGTCCGGAACGTGCACGTCGCGTCCTCTGCCAGTCTAGTCAGACTTCAATCCGGCTCATATACGTACCGCAGTACGGGTTAGGGTGTCCCCCTGAGGCGACGTGGGTCGAGCCAGAATGCTGGAGAATATTGAAAGAGAGTATGGTAGATACAGCGAAAGAAGTATGTGGAAGCTCAAAGAAGCATAGAAAAACAAATGGTGATCCTTGGTAGGATGAGGAAGAGGCAGCTTTCGTAGAGCAAAAGAAGAAAGTGTGGCTGGACTATGTCTCTTCTTTGAATCTGAATGACAGTATGACTGAACAGAAGAAAGAAATATATCGGCAGTGTAAGAATGACACCAAGGCCTTAGTGAAAGAGAAACGTGATAGAACAAATATGAGTGCAGAAGATAGGCTGGCTAAAAACTTCGAGGGTAACACCAAACTCTTTTGGAGAGAGGTGAAGAGGTCTCGGGGTGGTTGGTCAGCCTTCAGAATGAATAAAATAAGGTCTAAAGGTAAGACATTCTTACACAAATACAAGACGTGTTAAGCCGATTGAGGGAATATTTTGGCGACATGTATGCGGATACTCGGGTTGTCTCGATTATCCGTGGTCTAGTAGATCAACATTCGGCACCAGCGTCCTCCGATGGCATCAGTATGGATGAAGTTGAATGGGCGATAAGAAGTTTGAAAAATGGTAAGGCAGCGGGCATTGATATGGTGTCTGCCGAGATGATCAAGCTTGGCGGCACCTGTGTCTGGGAGGCGTTCCTGATGTTCCTCAATTTATGTTGGAGCTCGGGAATAGTTCCCAGGGACGGGAATAGCGCAGTCATCGTGCCTTTGTTTAAAAACAAGGGTTCACGTTATGACTGCGCAAATTACAGAGCCATAAGCTTGACCAGTTTGGCAGCAAAAGTGTATGCTAAAATTATTGAAAGGAGAATGAGGATGGAGTCCGATGGTTTACTGTGTGAGGCATAAGGAGGTTTCAGGAGTGGAAGGGGATGCATGGATCAAGTGTTCTCTCTGCGCAACATTGTGGAGAAGCATCTGGCTCTAGGTCAGAGGGTTTCCTGCAGTTTTGTGGATCTGGAGAGAACATTTGACACGGTTGCACGAAAGGAACTTTGGGACATTTTACCGGAGTATGGTATTAACGGTAAACTGCTGCAGGCTGTGCAGTCCCGTTACATGGGATGTAGAGCTTATGTGCGGCTGGATGATGGAATGTCGCCTTGGTTTGACGTCAATATCGGCGTTAAGTAGGGGTGCGTTCTATCAGCCAGGCTGTTTATCATATATCTGGATAAATGTCTCCAAAGGTTGAACGATATGAATGTGGGAGTCCAGATGGGTGACTCAGTGGTCAGTGCTCTGCTCTATGCAGATGATGCAGTCCTGTTGGCGCAGTCAGTGACTGACCTGCAGACCCTAGTCGACACAATGACAGAAGATTGTAAGAAAAGGGGTCTACGCATGAATGTGAGTAAAACCAAAATAATGGTCTTCGAAAGAGATGAAGCCAGAACAGATGTAAGAGTAATAATAGGTAATGATGTACTAGAACAAGTGGATGAATTTGTATATCTTAGATGTGAATTTAGCCAGAATGGAAGCTACACCACTGATATAGAGCGAAGAGTAAATGCGGGAAATAGAGCGTTGGGACAACTTCTCGGTAGCCACCACCGAAGCCAGAAGACACGTGTAGCAATACATAACTTGCTTGTTCCAACATTACTATATGGAAGCGAGAGTTGGGTATGCAGAAAAAAGTATTAAAGTAAAATTAATGCGCAATGCGATCTCTACGGAAAATCTGTGGCTGTATTAGGCTGATCGATCGCATTCGTAACGACGACGTAAGAGAGCGAGTAGGTATGAAAGAGAGCATTGATGTAAAGATGCGAAAGGGAATGCTCCGATGGTTCGGGCAACTGGAAAGAATGTCGAACGAACGTCTGGTTAAGAAGATATACAATACGAAAGTGGAAGGATGTAGGTACTCAGGGAGAGCGAGACTAACCTACCTAGATCAGATCGGTCATGTACTGAAGGAAGTTGGAGCCATGAGTCTCCGAAACCGGCGAACGTGTATGAAGAGAATTATGAATGTTGAGGAAGCGAGTGAAGTATGCAAGGATAGAGTTCTCTGGCACTTTGTTCTCTCTGCCTACCCTGCAAGGGACATGGCGTGATGGTATGTATGTAAAAAAAAAATAAAAAAAATAAAATTAGCCTTTATTGCTGTTAAAACTTACAAAATACTGATTTTTACTAATTAATATAAATCTATTTTATCTTGCTTATATTTAAGTTTGTGTATCGGCGTTCGGTTCAATAACAGCTTGTCTTTCGACATAGGCCTCCTCTAAAGATTTCCATTTCTTTCTGTTTTTTGCTACTCGGATCCATTCTGGGCCAGCCACTTTTTTGATGTCATCCTCCCATCTCTTAGTTTGTCGCCCTTTGTTTCTTTTACCATCTCTTGGGTACCACTCTGTTACAATTTTCGTCCATTTCTCTTGTTTTTCCCTTAACATATGTCCAGTCCATCGCCATTTCTGTGTTCGATATACTGATTGTGCCTGTGTGAATTGTGTTTTGTTTTTTATTTCTGTTAGTCTAACTTTGTCTTTTCTCTTCACCCCAATTACACTCCTCTCCATACTATTTTGGCAGACGTTTATTTTGTTGGCTAAGTTTTCTGTTACGGCCCAAGTTTGGCAGCCATACGTTAAACATGGCAGAATGCATGTATTGTAAACCTTTCTTTTTGCTTTAAATGGCATGCACCTATCTTTCATAACTTCACTTAATGACCAGTATCTTTTCCATGTATTGGTTATCCTCCTATCGACTTCCTTCTGCATAGTTTTAGTAGGCGATATTAACTGTCCTAAGTATATATATTCATCTACGTATTCTATTTCCTGTATGTTTACTGTGATCTTTTGTGTCTTTGGGCAATTAGTCATAACTTTTGTTTTTGTGGTGTTCATTGTTAGACCTGCTTCTGCGCTCCGGTCTGATAGCTGTTGTAACATTTGTTGTAATGTTCTAGGACATTCTGAGAACAGTATCAGATCGTCTGCAAAACGTAGATGACTTAGATTTTCGCCGTTTATATTAAGTCCATGTTTGTTCCAATCTAGGCTCCTAATTATCATCTCTAGGACTGCTGAAAATAATTTAGGTGAAATAGGGTCGCCTTGACGTACACCTCGCTCTATACGAAATTCCTCGCCTGATTTTTCCAATCTGACTTGTGCTGTGCTTTTGGAGTATATATTTTTTAAAATTCTTATATATTTCTCCTGTATATTTTGAACTTGCAGAGCTTTCCAGATATAATCGTGTTCCAGGGAGTCAAAGGCCTTATTATAGTCTACGAATCCCAAGAAGTAAACTTTATTATACTCATTATATTTTTGTATAATTTGTCTCAGAACGTGAATGTGATCTATGGTTGAAAATTTACTTCGGAAACCTGCTTGTTCTTTTGGCTGGTTTTCGTCGAGTACTGTGGTGATTCTGGACAAAATGATTTTTGAAAAAACTTTGTAAATGTTGGACGTTAAACTAATTGGCCGATAGTTCCCGATTTCACCTTTATCTCCTTTCTTGTGTAATAGAATTATTGTAGATTTTGTCCAGTCTTGTGGAATGGTTTCGGTTTCTATAATTTCATTATATAAGTTTGTTAATATTGGAGCAATTACTATTGAAGTAGACTTGAGCAGTTCGTTTGTTATTTGATCGGATCCAGGTGTTTTTTCCAGTTTTGTTGTATTAATAGCTTTGACAGTTTCTTCTTTTAATATTTTTGGTATAGGCTCAGAATTTAATGGACTATGTTCTGTATCTATTCTTTGGTTCTTGCTTTTATATAATTCTCTGTAATAGTCTGTAGCCACTTCAATTATCTCGGGTCTTTTCCTTATATGTTTTTCATTCTTAGTTTTTAATGTTAGCATCCATTCTTTTTTGTCATTTAATTCTTTAATAGCCTTATTTACTCCACCAGTTCTTTTTATATGTTTTTCCAATGTTTTCTGTCTTTTAATTTTCCTATCTTTCCTAATGCTTTCATTTATCTTTTTACTGACTTCTGTTATCTTGCTTATTCTTTCTGGGTTATTTTCCTTGGATTGTAATAGTTTCCTCCTTTCTTCCAGTAGCTGTTGAGTTTCTGTAGATGTTACTTTTTTATTTACTTTTCTAGTTTCTGTTTTTAGTACGTTTAGAATCTTTGCATATTTTTCTTCAATTTAAGGAAAGAAATATGGATTTGTCTCTGGACATTCCTTCTAATGCTGTTAGGTTAGTTATAAGCATGTCGCTATTCCCAGTACACATTAGGGCTGAACTATCATTTTGCCATCTCCTGTTCTTTCGTATAGGCTTGCCTAACAATGTAGCACGAACCATTCTGTGATCTGAATTGAAATTCAGGTTCTGTATAATAGAGGCATTTTTAAACGTTTTGATGTTGTTGGACATGATAAAATCTATTTCGTTTTTATAGACACCATTAGGAGAAATCCATGTCCATTTCTTTGATTCCTTTTTCTTAAAGAAGCTATTGAGAATACTTAGTTTGTTTTGTAGAGCAAATGAAACTAGCCTCGCACCATTCTTACTTCTTTTACCGTGCCCATATTTGCCTATTGTGTATTTTTCACCTCGGTTATCACATATTCCTATCTGACCATTAAAGTCTCCCATCACTATAATCTGTTTGTGGGCATTTTGAACCGTTTCTTGTAAATCGAGGTAAAATTTTTCTATTGTTGCTATATCTTCTTTATTACTTGACTCGGGTGGTGAATATGCTTGGATGATAGACCATTTTCCTTCTTTGTTGATAGGTAGTGTTATATTAAGGATAGCTATTCTTTCGGTGACTCCTTTAATTTCAATAATCCTATCAGTTAGTTCCTTTTTAATTAAGAAGCCCACTCCATACAGCCCTGGTGTCTCACCTATGTGGTGTAGAATGTAATCTCCGTAGTCATTTATCGTTTCACCAAATCTTCTCATTTCGCTTATTCCTATTATGTCCCATTTTAATTTTGATATGGCCATTTCAAGTTCTTGAAGTCTCTCCGGTGTCCTTAGTGTTCTTGTATTGAACGTTGCTATTTGTATATCTGATGTTTTTCTAATTGCTGTTTTTCTATTTTCTTTTAGAGGGTCTCGGTCGTTTTCCCCCACGAGGACTAGTCGGCTTGGGGGAGTATTTTTTGCTGTTGTATGTTTTAGTTCATTGTTTTGTTTTTGTTTCCGTTCGCCGATACCTAACTGCTAATGTTCTTTTCTTGACGGATGTATAGTAAGAGAGTTTGACCGACCGACCGGTATGTATGTATGCTGTTTTAAATTTGTAGTATTACTGCAAGTTTTTAGCTCTTTGGAACAGTACTTGCATATTGCTGTATGTTTCTTAATCGTAAAATATTTTCGCCAACCGCTTTTAGATGTTTTACTATTGCAAGATATTTTTATTGTTTACCAACAACTACATATATTATGGCACTCTTAACTTGTAAATAATAATGGATTTACTTCGAGTTTTATTCATCCGTTCCATAGATGGCGCTTTTCATAAAAATCGATTAAAACGCATAATTTATATAATCGATTTTTTAAAAATCGATTAATATTACTATAAAAATCGATTATAAAAAATCGATTTTTTTGAAAAAAATAATCGATTAAAATAAAAATCGATTATTTTTTAACATCCCTACCCGCGAGGCCATAACACAAAAATATCCGCGATTTCGTCCTCGCCGCCGAGGTGCGAAATCGTGACGCGTAAAAGTCATTGATCCTAACGTGGGCACGCCAACTTTGCCAACCAAACCAGCGACGCCCCAAGCCGAGGTCCGTTCCCCACATGGGGAGCCAGTGGGCGATGTCACTTAGTTTACTCGCATCGGGTTGAGAGCCCTCAGCGCTCACCGATTGTCCGCGTAAAGTTGTCAAAGCCATCTGCGGCTAACAACTAACAACACAAAAAAAAAAATTGGTTTAGTTACATACTCTCGGATTCGATTCTTAGGTTATAAGGTTTCATTTCAGCTCATACACGTTCCACTGTTGGGCTCGAGCCTCCTCTGTATTGGGAGATAAATTGACTTACTATACCACGCTGGTCAGACGTGTTGGTATAGGGTTTTGTTTTGAGTTTTCCATCTCTCGCGTAGATGTTATATGCGTTTTATATGGGGGGTGAATTGCATTCTTACTCCGTTACCACACGAATAGTTATGAGGTTTACCGTTAATAATTATTTAGCTAGTTCTAGAACTATGCCTAGTAGACGAGAACAGAGTGACCCTGTGATAGTAGCATGATAGTTAAGTGATAAGGCTAAAAAAGAATTTGACTTCCAGTTCAGACTGTCTAAACATAAATTTAAGGCCCACCAACCACTATTCGAAACTATTTATATAACTTATTCGCAGATTATCACTTATTTTTCATACTTAGAAGGGCACCTAATCTTTTTCTGATCTTATCAAATCAATTTATGTCATGTTTCTTGATCCAGTGCTTGAAGTCAATGTATTTTTCTCAAACATGCTTGGCAATTTGAGCATTATTTTGACAACCTTCTTCGAGATAAATCGAAATTGCTGGACTGACCAAATACATATGAGCAGCGGCCGGCAAAAAATGTATGAAAATCCATATCTGTCGTGTTTTAGCGGCTAAATAAATATATATGTAAATTCATATCTATCGTGTATTTTAAAAATGGAACTATTTGTTACTTCAAAATATTGCAACCAGATAGGCAACTTATCAGAGTTTTAGTTAAATTTCGAACTGGCTTGAAAAAGAAAGCTGTTTGATAATGAAAAAAAAAAACAAATGAACCCTTTAGCACGTGAAAAATGTTGTTCGTTGTTCGTCATGTATACATTTCTACTTAGTACTAATTAGTTTTAATTTCCGCGCATTATTTAAGAAAAGCACTATACAAGCCATGGCCACAACTAGGAATTGATGGACATACGTATATGTGCCTCGGTTACGCCTCGGCCTACATTTACACGTTCGTCCAACAATCCCTGTATTGCTGGCCGCTGCAGTAATGTACTATAGTTAGCTAGGCGGTATATATGTATTTTAAGTAGACAGGTAAGTTATTAGGGCAGGTATTTTATATATAAAAAAATAACAAAAACATTTTCTTATATGCTAACTAGTGCTTTTTTAGTTATAAGAATAAGTTAATTAATTATCTTAAGGAACATATGGTATATATATGTCTTAGTAATCGTCTACGGATTTTCTATGAAACGGAGGCTCAGTTTTTCAGATTAGTTACATTATTTCCTTTTTATTTTATATAAGATAACATGCAACGTTTTTTTTGGCTGGCCATAGCCTGAACATATTCTGGACACACGCGCCGTCCGTTCTGTCCGGGGCGACAGAAGGGCGGCGCGTGGCCCCATAACCCAACCTATTCCCTCTCCATCGCCATTGGGCCGGCCATTGGTACCGTTTCCTTAACATCCGTGCTCAGCCTGGTGGGAAACATACTACGCCAATATAAATTCAAGTATACTGAATTAATATCTATGTTATATTTTAAATAAAATAATTCGTTTCAAGTTATCAATCTAAATGTTGTTAGCATTGATCAGAAAAGAAAGAAAACTTGTAATAAACTTTTGAAAATTAATGTCTAGTACCGTAATGGTTCAATTTAATCTCCATTTTAGAGAATACTCGTGCTTAATAGTGGGACATATGTGAACAGATAAAAATAAATTTTATAAAATATTAGTGTTTGTAGAAATTTTTTATCTAACATAATTATTCTTATAATTATATAAATCAAATAACGTGATCGTAGATCAAGTTTTTAGCACGTAATTACTTTAGATTTATAATAAATAAAATGCTGTCACAGCGAACAAAGTGCCTATTAGCTAGTTTATCAAATAGCAATCATAATGAAAATCACGTTCATAATTATTATGATAAATTTTACACACGTCTTTAATATTTATTTAGATTTTTTTGACATCCAAATACTAGAAGGAACGCAGTTATGTGGACAAATGTCTAATAATACTGTACACTATGATTCATTTAAAACGCCATGGTATGAGGTGAACGATTTACGCCGAAAAGTAAGAAATACTATTTGGATAAATACAGAAGAAGCTGTCGAGCATCATAAAATCTCCGAGGACTATCCAGAGGTCCAACAAGGTTCTCATCATTTAGTTTCAAAGGATTATCCCCATCCTAACTTGGTGCGAGTGACTTTACGAAAAAACGACGATTAAATGCATAATTGTTAAATTTGTAAAATTAAGGAAATAAATATAAATAGTATTTTATCTGTGTTATTTTATTTTGTTGACGGATTTGTGTGTCTGCCCATCAGCATACCCTGCCGTGTATATGATCTCCGCCTTTAAATCGGAACTTTGATAATAAACCGGGGGTTAACCTTTTTGGTTTATTTCTTAAACGAATCACTGCCATGTTTGGTGAAATACCACACAAGTGTCTCAGACCTTAGGCGCGGTATTTCTGGTGCAGTAAACCCTCTTATCCTTAGGGACTGTCGAGTTAGGCTTCACGTATAAATTCCCTATTTCCTTTGCCATTTTTTAAGTACACAATATCCAAAACTACCGTGTGGTGACGGAGTAAGAATACAATTCACCACCCCCCCATCTTATCCGTGGGTGATCGTAAGAGACGACTAAGAGATATAAAACGCATATAACAGATGTTTTGTTGCATAGATATGCAAGAGAAGGAAAACTCGAAACTAAACTTTATACCAACACGCCAGACCAGCGTGGTATACTTGGCTAATTTCCCTCCCATTACGGAGGAGGCCCGAGCCCAGCAGTGGGACATATATGGGTTGTGATGATGATGATTCAAAATATAACATTTACCACTGCTGAGAACAGGTCTCATCCAGATACTGAAAATATGCTCTACTACACCATGTTGGAAAACAGGCTTGCAATACGCTTTCAATTCGAGTTTTACTTCTGCTTTTTATTATTTGCTCACATCCTTATTGATAAGGATTATAGATGATTCACGGAAAAGAAAGGAGTGGTGATCCTAATATTATTACTTCGTCACAAAACGGAGAGTCAACACCGTTAATACAAATAATTGTTTTTTTTTTCTATAGTGGTATCAAACACTTATGAATTTTATTCCTGTAGTCAATTTAAGTACAGAATAAAACATGATTTTGGCACACATTTGTGTTGATTACTTCGTAAACAGGGCAACACTGTCAACGTGCTATGATATTGGCGTCTTGGAGTCCGACTACACTACGACTTTCTTTATTATCTATTACCGAAAACGAAGGCTAGTTTATTGTATTGATTCCTTTACATGCTCGTACTGGGCTACCACTCGTAGTGGAAGCGACCATGTGGAGGCGATGTTCTAGGATGGAGCGACGTTCGTCCTGGTTCTGGGGGACTTCAACGCCAAATCCACGGCGTGGGGGTCCCCTATGACGGACGACCGCGGGCGGGCGGTCATCGAGTGGGCGGCTTCACTGGGCCTCTGTGTTCTTAACAGGGGCTCAGTGAACACGTGTGTGCGGCAGCAAGGCGGGTCGATAGTGGACTTGTCGTTCGCTAGCCCCGCTGTCGCACCACGGGTGAGGAACTGGAGTGTCCTGGAGGAGGCGGAGACCCTATCGGACCACCGGTACATCCGGATGGAGGTCTCCCCTCTCCGGGACCCCGGCAGGGGTCACAGGGCGGACGGAGCTCCCGCGTTTCCGCGGTGGGCTGTGGGTCGTCTTGACCTTGACCTACTGGCGGAGGCGGCCATCGTTCACACGTGGCTGTCCTCACCGCCCCCAGCGGACGGGATGGACGCCGAGGCTGTCCGCATCCGCAGTGCGTTAACGCAGATCTGCGATGCGGCCATGCCCAGAGTGCGGCGGCGTCTACCTCCGAGGCAGGGGGTCTACTGGTGGTCCCCAAGATTGGCGGACCTTCGTGCGGCATGTATCAGAGCCCGAAGGTCCTACACCCGCAGCCGGCGGCGTCACCGCGACGCTGAGCGGGAGGGTCAGCTGTACGAGGCGTACCGCGATGCGCGGACGGCCTTTCGGTTGGCCATCCGAGCCGCCAAGGGTGCGAGTTGGCAGGAGATGCTGGACGGTCTCGACCGTGACCTCTGGGGTCGCCCGTATCGCGCGTCGCTGAACAAGCTTCGCGCGCAAGCCCCCCCCCCTCACCGAGACCCTCCAGCCCGACTTCCTCTGTAGAGTGGTCGAGGAGCTGTTTCCACAACAGTCGGAACACACGCCCCCGGTCATGGCCTCGCCAGAACAAGACCGGGAGGCTGACGACGAGAGTGTTCCGCCCGTGACGGAGACGGAAGTGGGAGCAGCTGTGGCGCGGATTCGTTCCGCGACCACGGCCCCCGGCCCGGACGGAATACCAGTCCGGGTGCTGACGTCGCTCCTCGAGCACCTCGAGCCTCGCCTCAGGCAGCTGTACAACGCCTGTTTGGCGTCTGGACGGTTCCCTGAGTGCTGGAAGGAGGGGAGGTTGGTTCTCCTGCCAAAGCCGGGACGGCCCCCGGATTCGCCGTCGGCCTACAGGCCCATCGTGCTCCTCGACGATGTGGGTAAGCTGCTGGAGCGCATCCTCGCTGCCCGCATCGTCCAGCACCTGGAGGAGGTGGGGCCCGATCTGTCGGACGCTCAATTCGGTTTTAGAAGGGGGCGTTCGACCATCGGGGCCCTGCTACGACTGAGGCAGACGGCCGCGGAGGCTGTCACCGGCGGGGCAGTGCTGTTGGTGGTGTCGCTGGACATCGCCAACGCATTCAATAGTCTGCCATTCAGCTGCATCAGGGAGGCGCTCCGATTTCATGGGGTGCCCTTGTACCTGAGGCGGCTGGTGGCGGACTATTTGGAGGGGCGCAGTGTCCTCTGCGCGAGTCCCGCAGGGGACATTGTGCGGACGTCCATGTCGTGCGGCGTTCCACAGGGGTCGGTTCTGGGACCGACTCTGTGGGACATCGGGTACGACTGGGCGTTGAGAGGGAGTCTCCCCCCCGGGCTGAGCGTGATATGCTACGCTGACGATACGCTCATCACAGCCCGGGTCAGGACACTCGAAGAGGCGGCGAGCCTGGCCACTCTCGGCACCGAGGAGATGGTCGGGCGAATCGAGGCGCTGGGGCTCAGGGTGGCCCTAAATAAGACGGAGGCCCTATTGTTCCATGGGCCACGCGTAAGGCCGCCAATCGGCGTCTCGCTAGTCGTCAACTCCGTCCACATCAGCATCCAGGCCCATATGAAGTACTTGGGTCTGGTGCTCGACGGGCGATGGTGGTTCCGGGAGCATTTTCGCCAAATTGCTCCCCGGCTGGTCGGCACGGCGTCCGTCCTTTCGCAGCTCATGCCGAACGTGGGCGGACCCAGCTTCGAGGGCCGACGGCTGTATGCGGGGGTGATCCGTTCTATGGCCATGTACGGCGCACCCGTGTGGGCGAGGGCTCTGAACGCCCAGCTCAGGGCTGTTCTGTGGAGACCCCAGAGAGTCATGGCGGTCAGAGCCATTCGCGGGTACCGCACGGTATCGACCGAGGCGGCATGCCTACTGGGCGGGACACCCCCGTGGGACCTAGAGGCGGAGATGCTCTCCGACCTCTACCGGTGGGTGACCTCACTGCGCGACGAAGGTGGCTCCCCATCGCTGAGCGATAGCCACCTGGCGCGAGGACGCCCGCCGAGACGTCATCGCCCGTTCGGCTACGCGGCTGGAGAGGCCTAGACACGGTGTCGTCACCGTCGAGGCTCTCCGGCCCGTACTGACGGAGTGGATGGAGCGGCGGCACGGAGTCCTCTCCTTTCGACTGGTGCAAGTGTTGTCGGGGCACGGATGCTTCGGCTCGTACCTGCACACGGTCGCGCATAGGGAGTGGACTTCGTTCTGCCACCATTGCAGCAATGACGAGGACATGGCGCAACACACGCTGGAGGTGTGTCCGGGCTTTGACCGGTATCGCCGTGACCTCGTCGCTGTTATCGGTGCCGACCTGACGCTGCCGGCTGTTGCGAGAGCGATGGTCGACAGCGTCAGGAACTGGGACGCGGTCGCCGCCTTCTGCGAGGCTGTCATCTCGCAGAAGGAGGCGGCGGAACGAGTCCGGGAGGATTCCCGCGACCCGGGCCGCCCTCAGCGGCCGGGGCGGCGCAGGCGCGAATACCTGCGCCTGATGCCGCCCTAACGGAGGCCTCGAGTGATCGGACCGGGGAATTGTCCGGTCACCCGACGTGAGGCCACCGCATGAGGGCGACGCCCCGACGGCGAAATCTGTCGGGGCGTCGACGAGAGGAACCCGCGAGGGTAAACCGCCGGGCAGGCCACCGAAGTTAAAATCGAGTACCGGTGGTCCGCTCGCACGGCGAAGAGAGAAGGTTTTACGGTGGGTCTATGGGGTCACGCGCCGCCTTTCCGTCACCCCGGACCGATTCAGCGGGGCGAGACGCACCCATAGCCCACCAATAAAAAAAAAAAAAAAAAAAAAAAAAAAAAAAAGGATGCAGCGACGTTGGACGTTGTTAAAAGCCAGGTAGTAACCTGAAAGGGTAACTTGACGGGCGTTTGACCGAAGTAAAGGCGGTGATCACGATGGTTAGTTCAATAGCTGGAGATGAGATGCTTAGGACGATGAGATGCTTAGACGTCCAGGGTGAGGGAAGAGCAACTCTTCTCTCACCCTGGACGTCTAGCTTGAGGAAAGGGTAATCAGCCTGTTTGTATAATTAGGTAGCGTGTAAAACATTCTTTACTTTAATGCCTTTGGTGGAACATGATCAAACAGGCTAAAACAGATACCTGGTGGCGGCCTCAGACCCATTTGGGCACGCAGAAGACCGTCAGCGTGGCCTACCTATTAATATAAATATTTTCGGCATTTAAGCTAGTTTATTAATCTATTACTTGATTCATTTTATTATTTAGTTGATATTATTACAAAGTATATATTTAGAAATCATTATTTCTGTTGTTTGTGCGAGTATTACAAATTTGAATTATACATATGATTTTAATTTTGCCGATGTTTCAGCGCGGTTGCGGAAGGTCATTATTTATCAAATCAAATACAAACACGATAATATCCGCAAAAATAGTTTGATTTCACAAATTATTTGAAAACAAAAAAAAAATATACTGCAGTATCGATGGAATATAAATTAAAATAGCATTTTTTTATTGCTTATGGTGGCAAATGAACAAGCAGCACACCTGATGGTAAGTGTTACTGCCGCCCATGGACCTTTGTAATACCAAGTATACACTTGGTATGAGCGGGCCTAGCTATACAGCCACCAATACAAACCCCAAACCCACCCAGTTAGGCTGCCGGTTCTCTCGCTCATCGAACGAAGTGCTATAGTATTGTCATTACTCTGACGTCGATCTTCTGCGAGAGGTAGGTACTATCCCGGACGGACCGACCCGCGGCTGTAGATAGAGAACTGTCAACCGCGTGGTCCTACCACTAATACGATGATATAATAGATGTAATATATTTTTTAAGTCATTCATCATCATCATTTCAGTTCACATATGTTTCACTGTTCGGCTCCAAGCTCCTCTGCAATAGGAGGGAAATCGACCTACTATACGACGCTGGCCATGCGGGTCGGTATAGGGTTTTATTTCGACTTTACTTTTCGTTTGAATGGATATTATCTTTGTATTGTATGCTTTAATCGCCTTTTATAACACCCACGGGTAGAAAAGAGGGTGGTAAATTGTATTATTACTCTGTCACGTGAAAATTAATTTATGTGTAGTATAAAAATGTATTGTATACTTTATATATCCTTCATGGTGAAGGGCCAAGAATACATATGTCACTATCCCTAATTTTTCCCTATGGGAGTCATAAAAACCAGCTAAACAATCACCAGGTAAATGAGCAACAGCGCTGTAAATATTCCCATCAAATATGGCATGACTATGGCATTATCCCGATATACTGGTAGATAGTTCATCATCATTCTCCTACTGTTATCCCAATTACTTGGGGTCGATACAATATGTACTCTTCTTTCATAGAACATATTGTATAAGTTATTGACGATAGTTTTATGACCGGCTGCCTGCCAGACGTCAACACTCCTTGGGAATGGAACTGTTGACCAAACGGCATCAGATGGAGTTGGCCCAAGTCGTTATAAGGCTCTTAGTCGTCTTTCACGACATCCACGAGCAATGTAAGGGTTGGTAGTATTCTTAGCCGCTACCACACAGCTGGATGTATAGGCTTATTTAGTTTTATTCTTGCGTATTTAAAAAACTTATATTACAATGACGCAAGTCTAGCGATTATATTATTTTGATTGATTGTTAGTAAACCATGTCAAGGAGAAGTGAATCATGTCATTATACAACATTGAATGTGACTGTAAAGATGTAACGTATCTCTACGTTGTAATGTAGTAAGAAAATATGTTATGATTCTTTCCTTCGTTGCGCATACTATAGAATACGATTAAAGGGCGTAATAACGAAACAGACAAATAACATCATTATAGGAAATAGATGATTGTAATAACTAATCTATATATATATATATATATATATATATATATATATATATATATATATATATATATATATATATACATACATATCATCACGCCATATCCCTTGCAGGGTAGGCAGAGAGAGCAGAGTGCCAGAGAACTCTATCCTTGCATACTTCACTCGCTTCTTTATGAAGACAATTATGAATGTTGAATTCATAATTCTCTTCATACACGCTCGCCGGTTTCAGAGACTCTTGACTCCACCTTCCTTCAGTACATGACCGATCTGGTCTAGGTAGGTTAGTCTCGGTCTCCCTCGGTACCTACATCCTTCCACTTTCGCATTGTATATCTTCTTAACCAGACGTTCGTTCGGCATTTTTTCCACATGTCCGAACCATTTCAACCATTCACAACCACCACAACCATCGGAGCATATATATATATATATATATGTATATGTATATATATATACCTTATATATACCTTTGTATATAGGTTCAACTAATTATTTTTCGGATCCGAATTAGGTACTTGATATTTATACAAGTTAGATTTTCATCTCACGAAATATTACAAGATTCTGTTAATACTTGGTTCAACTTAATTCGTGTTAAAAAGTTTAATAATATAAATAATAAGCTAATTCAATATATTAAAACTTATGTTCGTACGTTGTTTCTATCTTCTATACATATAATAAAAATGTAACGGATCGCTGTATGTACATGGAAGATATATGAGAAAAAATATTACTGGGATCTTTATCAACACAAACAGAACCCAAAACAATGATTTAAAATTTTTGTCTGTTTATCTGTTTGTCTGTGCGTTTGTGCACGCTAATCTCAGAAACGGCTTATCCGATTTAGATGCGGTTTAAACGGCAGACTAATATATTGTGGTAAGCTTCACTTAATATTTAGGATTTATTTCATGTCAATTGGTTTATAAATAAAAAAGTTATGTCCATTTAAAAAATGTTCGGTGAAAAATCTTTATCGATTCTTTTCAAATTACGTACAAATTATCTTCAGTAAAAATAAACAAACACGTGTTTCAGAATTTCTTAATTTTCACCCTCTGGGGGTGTAAATTAGGCCAGCGAAACGGGTTGGACGACTCATTAAGTCATTAGCGTCAAGCCGATATTATTGAAACTGGCAACTTGAAATTTTGACAGTGGTTTCTTTCTATGACGTAGAGATTTACTAAGAAAAGATTTTACGAAATTACACCCCTAAGGGGACTAAACAGAGTGGCAAAGTTTGTATGGGGAGAAAAAAAAACTTTATTTATTCTTTTCACATTACGAGTCGAATCAAATATTCTATGGTAATATCCGGAATTTGTCAATTTTCTCCCTCTGTTTGTGTAAATTAGGCCTGTGAAGCGCATTGAATAACTCATTACCGCCAAACCGAAACTATTAAAACTAGAAACATTAAATTTTGACGCACGTTTCTTTTTATGACATAGAGATTCAATATGAAAGGATTTTATGAATTCCACCTTTAAGGGGGTATAACAAAGTGGCAAAGTATGGGGAGAAAATTTCTTTATCGATTCTTTTCAAATTACGTACAAATATTCTTCGGTAAAAATAAATAAACACGTGTTTCTCTCTCCCTCTCCATCAACCCTGCACCAGTGCCGTCGTGGCGACCAGTGCCGTCGTGGCGACCAGTGCCGGCGTGAGAGCTCACACGATACACATAGTAGACAGCAATAGGTTCTTGCCTAAGGGTTTAAGATACAGGTTAAGTTTAAGCTTCAAAAATGTTCACTCTATAACTCAAATAATAAATCATATCTAACGAGGTCGCAACTCTGCTGGTGAGTCAACAGTCAAATAAAGGGTCAAATAAAGGGTGGCGATAATTATATTTTTATCCCATGGTCATACCGTAAATAGTATATTAAAGGCAATATAATTTGTAGAATGAATAGAACTTTGAATAACCTTTTTCTTTAGTGACCGGCTATGGTATATAGACACACCGCGCCCAATCCGTCCGAGGTGACGCGTTACCCCATAGCGCGCCGTACACGTACATCTACGTTATGCGGGCGGGCCACCGCTACGGGGTATCATCTCGAGTCGAAGTCCTCATGCAGTGAACCTCAATACAGGTACTCACGCTTGCCCCGCCCGAAGCACCGACGGTAGATCGTGTCAACGTAGAGTATTTTCTCTCGGACCCTCCCTATTGTCTAATTCTGTTAGACAACTAACTCGCAGAAGGCGGCGACATCCCAGTTTCTGACGCTGTTAATCATCGTCCTAGCGATAAACCTTCAACACCTTGCATTGCTTTTTCTATTTAACTTTGTCAGAGATGACTTGTGCGTGGATGAAGTCGCGGGCGAAAGCTTTATTATATATGTTTTTGATAGGTTTATCCTATTTATGTATCTGTCTGTCACCATCCAATATTGGTGGACATAGACTTCCTCAAGGACGATATAACCACCACGCTTGACAATAGGGTTGGTGATAGCAGCTGCTGTTATAAATTGCCGAACATGCTGCTGCTATGTCGCCTGTTATCTTGTCTTTTTTGCCTTCAGTGGGCCCCAACCTCCAAGGTAAAGGGTTAGCGACAGAATGTGTTCTTAATCCGTCACCATAGGGAGAATTGATTATTTGATTGAATTTGAAAACAAAATGGGGCTCTATTTTTTATATTTTTAAAATGGTTAATTTAAATAGTACATATGTTAAGGAAAATAATATTATTGTTATCATATCAATGAAACTAGTATTGTAATACATTTTGTCAATAATTTTCTTAGAATATTATTACTGTATGGCATTTACATTCTGTACCGGAAGGTGTCACATCAGCATTTGTGAATCAGTTACAACAAGCACGTTCTGTGAGATATACTGAAAGGAAGTACCACAGCTAAATTAGTATAAATGCACTGCATTGATTAACAGCAGCATCAAACGTGCTAACACTCACGATGAAGACACTAGTTGTGTTTTCAGCGTTGATTTCAATAGCCTTGGCAGCTCCTGCCCAACAAAATAAGGGCTTGGAGGATTCAGGCTTACTAAAGAATAGTCAAAATCTTATTTTTTCATATACGCCAGAATATTTAAAGAGAGAAAAGAAATCGCCTTCAGATTTGACATCTAATACAGTTGTTCATATCGTGCCAACCGCTGAAATCCATACGGACGATGACACAACTACAAATACCGGAAGAAATACTTTGAATAAACCGCTAATAGTAAAAAAGAAATTTGGTTATCGTCTGTACAGAGATTCTGAAGAAGAAAAAGCTAATGCTGATTCTCATGAAACATGTGGCAGACAAGTTAAAGTGAAACTATGCGATGAAGATGGAAAGTTTAGACAAATGTTAAGAAGCTCGGCTCATGAAAGTAGCAACGTCCCTTCCTTTGAAGATGACATGAAAAACAGCATAAAAATGGCCAAAGAAGCTGTAGAAAATTTACAACGTGATCTTAAAAAAATGGACACAGAAAATCCTGCAGAAAAACAGGCCCATGAATCAGAATCGGTTAATTTACACAAAGATATTGAAATAGCTCGACAAGCTTTGGAACATGTTCATGAAAATCTTGGCAATATTAGTCCACAAGACATCATGTCTAAAGACTCAGAAGATATGAATAATGCAAATTTTTTTATCGCCAAATCAGAAGAAGAAAAAGTGGCTCAATGGAAGGAAGCTATGAATAATATTCAAAAAAATGTTGAGATCGCAACTAATATAGAAGACAGTTTCAGAGCTACTGACCATATGGAAAGTTTGTTACATCATGATCAGTTTGAATCTACAAAAAGTGGGCATAAATTAGAAGGCAATTTTAATTCTCATATAGAAATGGAGAAAGACCACCATGAACGTAACGCGCAAAATATGGATTTTAAATTACAACCAATGAATATACAAGATCTAAAAACAGCTGAAAATTTGAATGATCATCAATCCAGAGAAGACCATTCTAATGATGATATGAAATCGTCGGCCTCAGAAAATATTGAAATGAAATCTATAGATATTAAAAACCACCATCCTTTAAGGAGCGAAAATCAAAAACATCACGAGCAAGAAGACAGTGATTTACATTTAACTAATTCAGTTGTAACAAGCGGTGAAGAACATAAAACATTTGCAAAAGACCCAGTTCTAGAATCAAGCACTTCAACATCGACAGCTTCTGTTAGTAAGCAGCAGCTGCCTATGCAAAAGATTGATAACGGAATGTCTGATGTAGATAAAAATGCCTTATTTAAGAATTCACATAATATACATTCTGAAGAGGAGCAACATAATATATTACTGAAAGAGTCAAGTAATATGTCTAAAGAACATTTGAAGCATGAAATAACAGATAATAAAAACTTTCACGTAAAGTCAGTTCATAATAAAACAGATACGGATCAAAAAGATATGATGCATAAGGAAACAGATAAAAATATGCACATGGCAAGAGATATACTAAGAGAAGATCATTTTGATGCCGAGTCTTTAGAAGAAGCAAATGCTCAAAAAATGAATAATATTTTAAAACACAATGACTTCATGAGAACTGCTAGTAATATAAACCAAAAACCAACGAAACAGTTGGTGATGGATAGTAATGAGTCAGATCAACAACAGATGTCATCATCAACAAAAACGAAATCTGTTGAAGAAGATTTTCCTTTAAAATTTGTTGCTCAACAGCATGAAGATTTTATAAGAGCTGCTGATCAGCAGATATATGATCATATTCAACAGGAACAAAACAAAAATCAAAATATTGGTTCCAAATATAAGGAAGTTTTAACAAATATGAAGTCTGCTGAAGAAGATAAACAAAATAACATTAGCATGAAAAATGATGATTTAACATTTCAGGAATCGCATAAACACAAAAAGATGGAGCCGAATGTTAAGTCGATACTAATAAAAGCTAAGTCTTCTGAAGACTTTCTGGAAGTAGATAAATTACAAAAAAAGGCTGAAAGCAATGAAATGTCTATGGGGGATGTTGGCCACGTAATTCAACTGAATGAAAAACAAACTGAGGATGGCATTATGTCAAACCATAAGACATTATCCACCGACATGAAGTCTGCTGAAGAACCAATTCGTCATCATCCAACAACAACAGAGCATCACATGCATAATCACCATTCGCATCAATCACATCATTCAAAGCATGATTCACGTTGGGGACATGAAAATAAACATCACGATAAGAATTTTCACAGGAAGAACCTACAATTGAGGGAAGATCAACACGTGCCAAGTAAAATAGAAACTTTCCATGATGAGGAAATGTTAGTGCAAGATCATGTACATGCTCATCCTTCTGAAAGACATCACCCCAACATGATGTCTAACTCAAATAGACATAGCATGAATGTTATGTATGGTGATGTCATGAAACAAAATTTCCATTCAAGTATGAGGGATGCAATGGAAGGCCTTGAATCTGAACATAAGTTTCAGTGGCAATCTTCACGTGATATGGCCGGAAAAACTTATCCCAGCAGTTCATCAGGAGGAGCTGTTGGCGTCTTTCCTAACGCCAATACAGGAAGCTGCGCAATTCCATTACTCTTGAGTTGCTCCCCGTCTGTAGTGTCAGGCAGCTTAGCAAAGGCTCATCCGGTTACTCCTCCTCCATACACTGCTCCATCTTACAGAACAGAAGATGATTTTATGGGGTTCATCAGTAAACGTGATCTTAAAAAACCAAATGATGGCAGAAGTATTAACATTCTACGAGCACCTACTATTCCCAAACAGAAGTTTGCAGCGATGTTAGAAAATAAAATGTGAGTTGTTAACTAAAGACGATAAAACTACGACCTGGCGCATTTAAACATAGTAGTGTTTTTTAAAACATCACAAAAATAAAAAGGCATTTTCTCAAATTAGCGTTTTTATCATTGTCTTCCTGTATTAAACTCAATTTATTTATATTTACTGCTTCAGTTTGTCTTTTTCTCTACAGGTTAAAGTACAGTACAGTGTATAGCGTTTTAATTAAGTTTGATGTTCGGTTGCGTGCCTGACGTCAAAACTCTTTAGGAAGCAACCATTGGCACCATGGTAACAGACATTCATAAACGAGCGTAGTATACAGATCCATTGAATTCACTGTGTCATTTGTGAAATATATTGTACAATCATCTACAATTTCAAAATTGCTGATTTAGAATTGTATTGAAATGCGACTACGTATTTGCGTTTATAATGCATTATATTATAATAAATAATATTATGTATAATGAAGCGTATAGAATCACCATAGCGTCACTTTTATAATATAATCACCAATTTACTATTATTTTTATCTGCCGTGTAATAATGGTGTAAGAATAAATTTCACCACACCTTTACTATCACTACAAGAGGAAAAAAGCTCTAAATTCTATATCAACCTGTATGACCAAGGAGGAAGCTCGAATCTATTAGCGAGACGTATGAAAGCTGAGAAGAAATTGAATAAAGTATTGCAACTGTTTTTGTGTTCTTTTAAAAATAAATCATAGTTTTCTATATTAAAGAGACACCCATCCTTTCATCCATTGGCCTATCTTGACACTTGACATAAGAGACCTAAAAAGAAGGAACAATGCCGTAATATCTACTCTTGGCAAACGGATTAGAGATTGCAGTTAGTATTATTAGTACTTCGGAAAAGAATAATTTTCGGTAATTACTTAGCCTCTAACGAAAAAATAAGGTGGCGGTGTCATTTTTATTGTAATCCATCACCATATACGTACCATACAGCACAGCACAAAAGCATAAATTAAATATTAAAACCAAATGTATAAGACAATGTATACACCATTTAGTTTTCATTTGCTTGAAATTTGTAATATGAAACGGTCAACGACATTAAAAATTGCTGATTTTTGTGATCGATGTGATATGGAATTTATGTTATTAACTGATTGAGGTATTTTTAAACATTTATAAATTTAGTATCATCGCGTAAAAATATTAAGTAACATGTTCGGAGCGTATATTGTATTTCTTAGCATAGGTGTAACATATGCTATATCAACGCAATATCAAGGATTTTTATTACCTCATGAAAATGTGAAAAGTGATTTAAGCATAGCATCAATTAATGAAATCCAGAAACAACGATCTGGATCGTTCTGGAGCAAGAATTTTGAAAATGAACGTATGTACCCGAAAATATATGAAAGAATTGCATTTCCTAATAGCATACTTATGGATCCTGCTTCAACTAATAACCAAGAAGAGGCAATTGATTATGCTTCAAATCTTGAAAGTAACCTCCCCGTATGGACAGGCCAATATTTGAAATCACCTCAAACAAGCAATCAAATGTACGACGATCAAGTACCACATGAAGGTTTAATTGATATTGCATCAGATAATTACGATGACAGTGACGATAAATTACCAAGCCAAGATTTTATACCTCATTTGCATACCACATCCATTCATGAAACTATTCCGTCTCTGGATACTTACGGGAATTATGATATCGAAGTACTAAATCCTGAAAACACGGAACATTTAATACCTTATAGAAGACTAACTCGTACACAAAATTACAGAAATAATGATTTTATTAACGACTTAATCCACAATGCAATGATAAAAAATATTATACCAACAATGCCTTTTGTTCGTGGTACTCAAGAAAATTCAGCGTATCCAATATTACAAACGGCGATATATCCAAAGGGCACAACTAATGGATGTGGTTTGCCTATTCTTTTGAATTGTAATCGAAATTTAAATCAAGGCTTATTGACCAATTCGTATCAGCATCCTATTACACCGATACCTTTACCTCAAAGAGGTGATATGGGTAGAGTTAATGAAGAAAGAGCATATTACGATGAAACTTCGGGCTTTTAATAATTTTAATGTAAAGAAAACGTTCATACAAATGGGTCTTTTGTTTATAAATGAAACACGGAACTTCGACTTTTATATTTCTATTTTTCTAAGTGATTAAATATTTGTGCATTCATAAAGTACTCTATTTTTTTAAACCCTTTGCATCGCTGCACAGTAAATCTATTTTTATATTACCAAATCTCTGTATGTGGATATACCTCGGTTTATCCGCTGTATGGTAACGGGTTAGCCGTATATTATTTCATCATACTTTGCTTCTTTGCGGGAATAGTAAAAATCACCTTAAAGATCACTAGGACAATGGATAGGCTGATAGATGGATATAGATATATTTTACTCATATATTCGTTCATTCTCATCAGCATATCATTTTAGAAAGCATGTGTCCTTGGATAGGCTGATAGTCGATGGATAAAACGTATCCGTTGTAGTGAGAGAAGAAGAGCATATTACAGATACATTACTTTTCACACACAATGGTAAGAGACAAGCAAAGAAAAGAAATACAAAGAGAAGGCAAATTTGAGTTTAATTCTCATACTAAGCACTTGACTGGAGCAGTTGTAAGCTAGTACTCTGCCTATTATGGTAGACATTCATGCTCAATAGCAGGCTATATTTATTTGGTTTGCTAACAAATGTAACAGTAATACATCCATTTATTTCTAGTTTTATACATTTACAAAAGGTTACATTATATAACAAGCAAACACCACATGCATATATCTATCTATATCTATCTATATATCTTAATATATATAAATTACGCGTCACGTTGTTTGTCCGCGATGGACTCCTAAAATACTTAACCGATTTTAATTAAATTTACACAGCATGTGTAGTTTGATCCAACTTAAAAGATAGGATAGCTTCCATCTCAATTTATAATCGTATAATATTATTCTAATAATATTATTTTATCTAATATATTTATTATAATATATTATTTAATCGTAATAATATTATTTTATTGCAAATTATTTGTCTATTATTTGACAGTCACAATTATCTGTTATCTCCAAATGATTCTAACAGATGGCGGTATCTGTTGACTGGATTGAGTAAGTATTTAATAGATAGCGCTATGTTAAACTTACAAACGTTTCATATAAGCTATAATTTATTAGGATAACCACCACGTGGTACTGAGGCTGCCTTAGCCACAGCAACGCGTGGCCGGGTCTGCTAGTAGTATATGTATCTTTTAAGAGAGAAAGTAAACAAGAGTATTTCTAATCAATTTAAAAAACAAAGCCACATTATATTTACCAAAAAATCAACGTTTGTACAATTTTACGAAAGCGACTGAGAGAATCTGAAAATATGTCCATAGAGTTACAATATTGATTCAAAAGCTTACTCAAACTTTGCCTTTATGCCAGTTTTAAAAAAAACCTATCCAACCATCGAACTATCAACCCATCAACGTATACTGTGGTATAAACACCTCTTTACGAAAGGATAAAATAATAATATAAATGTTGGCAGGCAGATTGGCGATCGCAGTTATTGTTATGAGTCTGTCACCAAACGAAGAATTCTACGTAAAAAGTAATTGAATAGAAGGCGATATAATGTACCTATATTATATATAAAAGGGTCTTTTTTTCCAATCTAACGCAGTTCAGAGAATCGCTACATTAAATTATATTTTTTTTTGTATTTGCAGATAATCCACATTGTCCTCCTGGTAAACATATGGGAGCAAATCTACAGTGTAAAAGTAATATAAAATTACTTGATATTAATGAATCTCATTGGCAATACTACGATTAAATGTTAATATACGCTTGATTAAATAACTATTTTGTTGAAATTGTGTCTGTAGAATATTAAGAGTTATCTATGATAAATGAAATTGAAGTTTGTTTGTGGTGATGGAGTAGGAATAGAGTTCACAATCTTCTTCGGATATCGAGAATATAAGCAGATAACATCACTGTAAGAGAACGAAAACTCAAATATTTATTAGGATTTCACTTTATGCCGGTCAGTCTGACCAGTATGACAGAATAGATCAAAGTCCCTCCTATTATAGAGAAAGCTCGGGGTCGGGGCTAAGAAGTAGAAAGGAAAATTATTTTACGACAATACTCAATCCTTAGAGTGATTTGTATTCCATTAACTATAGTTCAAACAAGTATCTATATACTACAATAAAAAAGTTTTACTAAAATAATTATTCATTAAAAATACAATGTTTTGAGTGGAATTCAACATTATAGTATTTTGCGTAGAATCGAAACGGAACGTTCTTATACATTATCAATTTATATATTTGTATTACGGGGCTATTGCTATATATGCCACGCATCACCTGGTGTGGTATATAGAATATCAAAGTAAATTAGCTAGTCCAGGTATAAGTTAGTTATATATTTGCATGGTGAATGCGTGGTCTTAAGTTCCATTATAGGCAAAGCAGTTTTAACACCAGGCAACTTTTAATGGAGTATGAAGACTGGTATCATCGCCCTGTATTAAGTGGATCTCAAACTTTACCTATCGTATTAAAAAATATATGGTTCTGGTTTAAAACAGAAGTAAAATTGGTTACGACATTAAGATAATACACAGCGGGCTAATCTGATTAGCTAATAACGACTATCAGTCTAGCTATTAACGATGATCGTCCGTCGCTTATTCATCTTGTCAAACGAAATATAGAATCGTAAATTGAGTAGTTGTTCCTTCTTCTTCTTATATATTGGCAATCAGCTACATATACGAACTATTGGTGCCAGTGTCAAGTTATTTTCACGTTTTTAGTCTTTCAATTTAGTCATTGTCTAAGTCAAATTGTCGCCATTAACAGTGCAATGGCCACACTGTTAATGGTATCTTGTGGGAATTTTGATGGAAAACGAAAACGTTGTAAAACATTTTTATATGATATTCACTACATCCCAGTAGTTCCGCTGCTTCATATCACATAAAATGCCATCAAAATTATCTAATATAACACCTTAAAACACTAAGATATCGAATATAATATAAGAGCACCACATGACGTTTTCAAATTCCCGTCAAAAGTCCCGAGTAGTTGTTTTTATGACAAAGACATTAGTTTACAAAATGTAGAAAAGTTAATGTCTAGATTATTCCGTTTTAAAAAGTTTCCATGGATACGGGAATTGCCATCGCGTAATCATTGGCGCGATTAAAATTCTGAGAATAAGTTATTACAAATACATGAATACGTTTCAACGAAACCGTCTGTGTTTAATTAGGATTCAATGTTTTCTTATTACAATAAACGTAAAATTTCTTTACATAATGAATTCTGTTGCTTACCTGAGCATTAGTCATGATTTTTTTTATTGCTTATGGTGGCAAATGAGCAAGCAGCATAGCTAATGGGAAGTGATTTTTTTTTATTGCTTATGGTGACAAACGAGCAGACAGCACACCTGATGGTAAGTATCACTACTGCCCATGGACCTTTTCCAATGGTATAGTTAGGCCGCTGCCTACCAATACAAACGCCGAACCCACCCCAGTTGGGCTTCCGGCTCTCTCGCTCACCGAACGAAGCGCAATAGCACATTGTAGGTAATTTACTCAGACGTCGATCTTTTGCAAGAGTGTGGTACTACCCCGGACGGACCGGCCCGCGGCTGTAGACAGAGAACTGTCCACAGCGTGGTCCTACCACAATGAAAAGTGTTACTGCCGCTCATGTACATTAGCAATACCAGAGGGATAGGTAGGCTGCCTACCAACCAAAACCCACTCAGTAAGTTGAGCTGCCGGCTCTCTCAGTCACCAAACGAAGCGCGACAGCACATTGGCACTATTCTCACATCAATTGACTGCACAGATGGCGTAGTGGTTAAGATACCGACCTTCCGTGCCAGTGCCGTGGGTTCGATTCCCACGCAGGACAATACTTTGTGTGATCCACAAAGTGTTGTTCTGAGTCTGGGTGTAATTTGTCTGCGTTAATTGCATGTTTGTAAAGTCCCCCGCAATATAAGGTTTATTTCCTTAGTGCAGGGTGGTGTGTAAAAAAAAAAAAAAATCTGCGAAAGTGTGGTGCTATTTCGGACGGATCGGCCCGCGGCTGTAGACACAAACCAATCAACAGTGGACCCTACCACTACTAAAAAGTCAAATTAATATAACAAATTCAACAGAATTTATAATTAGAAATTTATTTTTTCGTCAGTATACATATATACTGAATAAAAAAACGCTGTGTGGTAGCGGCTACAAACACTACCAACCCTTACTTCGCTCGTGGATGTCGTAAAAGACGACTATGAGCCTTATAACGACCTAGGCAAACTCAACCTGATGCCGTTTGGTCAACAATTACATTCCCAAGAGGGGTTGACGTCTGGCAGGCGGCCGGTCATAAAAATATTGCCAATAACTCTTACAATATGTACTATGAAAGAAGAGTACATATTGTATCGACCTCAAGTAATTGGGATAAGAGTAGGAGAATGATGATATACTGAATAAAATTAAATTTCTATTGTGACATCAAAATGATACTGATGAAATGATGAATGAGTACATTTCTCTTGAAAGATAGCAAGCCGTCATTAGCTTGTCCTCATCCTACGATAAGTAGATTTAGAACAGTATGTTCTTATCTTCCATAGATTCCTGTCAGCCGTCATAATTGCACTCACTCCTTTCTTATCTACGTTCACACAAACATAACACAACTTTTCGCCAATGGCAAATATAATATTGGTTATGTCAATATTATAATTCGTATCAATATTATAAGTCGAATTGATAAACTGAGTATTCGTTAAAAAGCATTTATTTATGTTTAAAATGCCTGTGTAAGAATCAAACCCTTCTTCCCCGACAGTTGCCGTTCGTAGAGCGATATGACCCTTTGCCACTTCATTGAGCTAATCTTTTGGATAACGGCTGTTACACTCGTTGCTTTACATATTGCCATATATTATATTTTATCTCGTAGAAAAGTCCTAAATACTAAAGTAATCTTAAGCCAGTAACCGTAAGGAATATTTTTTTATTTTTTATTTATTCATAGAACTTTTTTTAGGTTAATATAACCTTTTTAAAAATACCTATTATAAATTACTATGTCATAATAAATACGTATATCTGCTGTGTGGTGGCGGCTACGAATACTACCAACCCTTACTTTGCTCGTGGATGTCGTAAAAGACGACTAAGAGCCTTATAACGACCTGGGCCAACTCCATCTGATACCATTTGGTCAACAATTGCATTCCCAAGGAGGGTTGACGTCCGGCGGGCAGCCGGTCATAAAACTATTGCCAATAACTTTTACAATATGTAGGTACTATGAAAGAAGAGTGCATATTGTATCGACCCCAAGCAATTGGGATAAGAGTAGGAGAATGATGATGATCATAAATACGTATGTCAAAATGATCTTGACAATAAGAAAACTTGTTTTAGGATCTAGATCTTTAGATCTTGTGGAATATTTAAAAACCATTTTTTTTTATTTGTACATACTAAGTGAGGACAAAACGTACCAAAATACTAATAAATATCCGAAATACTGTAACAACTACATGAGGAAAAATTCAGATCAGTTTATTCAGTCATTCACTAAAGTCGAGTTTGTATAGGAATTTATTACGTCTGTTCCTTTTCTTGCATAAGTAGATGATATTCTACGCATATTATATTCTTTAGTCGCATATTTCATCACCACATGGCAAGAGAAATAAGTATTTATAATAATAATTAAAGAATATTAAGCCACAACATATTCATTCATAGCTTACATGATAAATCTCGCGTTTTCCAATAGAGTTATGACGTTAATCATATACAAACATATATGGTATAATAACTTTTTGATATAAATTACGTAAGTTTTAAGAATATTACGATTATGTTACCTTTCGATGTATGCGCCGTTACATGTAAACAGGAGGGGTTTGTCATGTTAATAAACAAACAACTGTTAGCCTGCATGGCACTCGCCAAATCTATGACGTAAAAAGACGAGCCCAAAGATAACAGTGCAACATTTAAAAGGCCGCTAAAATAAGCGATCGCTACCAAAACATTTCGAGAGCGTTTGATAGTAACACGTTAAAACATTTCTATAATACCGAAACGTATAACGATGACGAAACTTATACTATTATTGTTTGTGTTTTACACAATTTTTGCCGTTGGATTAAGTAAACATATACATCCGAGAAATATCCGCACAGAAGAAGACTCTGTTGATACTCAAGCTACAGACGTCGATGGAATGCCAATCGTAAGTTTCTTATTTATCTTTTTAAATGTGCAATATATTCTCTCAGGAATATGGAGAATTTAAAACTTTACAAACCCCCGTGTATATTTTATCATTGGATGATTAAATTGTGGATAAGAAATCGTTTTATTAAATTATTTATTTATGTGGTCACGGTGTAAAAATACATTGTGTCATTACTGTTTTCCTGTAGGTGTGGTAAGAGATGGTTAGAAACATATGATATAACGTCATTGCAAATAAAGGAAAACTCTAAATACACAAGCGTGTTGAATATTAGCCATTTGCCTTTCCATTGATGAGAAGGCTTACGTTTCGCAGAAAAAATATATGAGTTGAAGAAGAAGAAATATATTCTTTTCTTCTTCTTTTCAGTTCATATACGTCACAGTATTGGGCATAGGCCTCCTTCTAAAGAAGGGAATTTAGTCTACTACATCACATTGATCAGGCGGGTTGTCGATAGTTAGATCAATGTTAAACTATGACAGTTGACCTTGTTAATAATACGCTATAGGCGATATTATTATTTACTTTCAAATGACGCAGCAATATCTAAAATGCTCATTTTATTTAAACGCAGAAAACTAATACAAATTCTCCACGTTTCTATGCACGAATCTCGGTGTATTTATTTATCTTTTATTCTAAAATTATACCTTTTTACAAGTACAGTGTTATTTTATCTTTGTTAAAACTATTATCCTTTCAATATTTTGTCATAATATTGATTAGATTAACTGATCAATTGAACAACAACTAGATGTCATTGAATGTCCTATTTAAATTTGATTTTTATTTTTAGGAAATTATTAGCCAAATAAAGCCAAGCAGGTTCGTGCCAATCAACAATTTATTTTCTTTTGTAAAATATCCGCCATGTAATGAAGGCTTCGAGAGAGATCTTCTTGGAGTTTGCAGGGAGGTCTGGGAGTGATGCCATCAAAGCAGGTGCTTTGAAGAATGAAGACTTTTTAAAGAAAATAATATAAAAAATTCACCGATGGATATTGAAAACAAAAATTGAAACAGTATGGTCTCCTTGTGATATTAATGATAAGTTACTATTTAATTTTAAAAAAATATTTCGACATAGTTCGTAAGTTAAGTAAATTTTTTAAAATTCTATTTTAAAGTGAGTTTCATTTAATTTCTCCATGAAGACGTTTACCTAAAAATAGTATTGATTGTGGTGTTGAATAAATAACGTGAGGAGTGTTATAATTCATTAATAATTTAAATATAAATTATTTATCAATTGTTGACTATTCTGTAGAGTTCATGTCGTATGTTTATCCTTTTATTCCTTTATATTTCTTTTTTCTTAGTTCGTTTCTTAGTTCTCTGGCACTCTGTTCTCTCTGCCTACCCTGCAAGGGACATGGCGTGGTATGTATGATGTATGTATTTAAGAAAATGAACAAGAAGTTTTCACACAGTTTTCATTCATTTGCATTTTTTTATTTTCTTTTGGTGGCAAACGAGTAAGCAGCACACCCGGTGGTAAGTGTTATTGCCGCCCATGGACCTTTAAGGCCGCTACCTACCAATATAAACCCCAATCCCACCCAGTTGGACTTCCGGCTCTCTCACTCACCGAACGAAGCGCAATAGCATATTGCTATTACTCAGACGTCGATCTTCTGTGAGAGTGTGTTACTACCCCGGACGGACCGGCTCGCGGCTGTAGACAGAGAACTGTCAACAGCGTGGTCCTACCACTATTCATTTACATTGCAGTTATATACCAGGTGAAAAATTAGTAAATATTATAAACTAATACCATTTATTAACAGTTATTATCACTGATTACTGCATATTCCTCAACTACGCGGTTTCTTAGTGTAAATTGCGCATTCGTTATTCTTTAATTATTACCACTTTTTCGTAAAGATTTTTGGTTTAATTTGTCTGTCTTTTTTTTTTTTTTGGGTTGGGTTACGGTCGGCGCACTCCTCGCACCACTCCGTCCGGGGCAACAGAGGGGCGTAAGCACGCACACCCGTAACCCACCCGTGACATCGCCTTCGTTGTTGGGCCGACCACCAGAGCAGAGTGACTTGACGTCAGTGGTCGGCCCGACGGAATACCCCTGAGGAGTACCCTCTCCTCGACTGACGTCCCCCCCCTCGGGTAGGATGTCGGTCTTTCCTCACGCGGCCGGCCTCTCGGCGGGTCACGGACTAATTCCACGATCCAGTCAACCGCGGCCTCGGCTAGTGAACTTGTCTGTCTGAATTAAAGTATTCTCTATTATTATTTTACCAAATAAACAAACAAAAATATTTTTAAATCAGACTGTTAATTTTTGAGAGCAGTGTATTTAAATAAACAATCTATCCAGTTTTATAATAACAACGAATTAATAGTGAGAGAAATAAATAGTTCGGAATATAATATTGTTTATTAAATGACAAAACAATAGGGCACAAACTTTAATAATTTAAAACGTAGTAGTTACAATCATTTCTACGATTCACTTATACATATATAGGATGAATAATTAGGTGCACTCATGATTTCAGTAAGCTTACGAAACAACATGCTCATAAAAGTAATTTAGGTTTTACTACTTACAAGGACTTCATTTCACTACTCTGCAACAGCGCAGATTAAAATCCATACGTAGACTATGAAATAATTACGTACAAAGTTAAAGTGTTATTTATGTATACTTCATCGGATGGAAGAGTTGGTTTGGCGTGGTAATGCTTCACGAGATCGAATCTTTTGAATTGGTTCCTGAGGATATAAATAAGGTGAAGAAAGAGTTTGATTAGCTAATTGATGACTAAAACATTTTCATCAATGACATTTAAATTTCATGGAATATTTAAAAGCTGAATGACTTGACTGCCCAGGTGGAGTACTTGTTAAGATATCGAGCTACCGCGTTTAGTGTCGACAGTTTGATTTCCAAGCAGGACAATAATTTGTGCGATCCACAATTTGTTGATTAGTGTCTGTTAAATCATAAAGTATCCCGCAATACAAGCATTGTTTTCATATGGCAGGTGTCCTTTCCTAAAAAAAGCAGACATTTTCAAAGACATACAAGATCAATTAATTATTTATTGATGTTATGTATGTCGTCTCAGATATTATCTAAAATTTTGGTATTGTTGATGAAAACAGAAGATGATTTTTCTTATCTTTACTGTCGACACTACCTTTTTCACTTCCACACTGTCCTGTCAATAGCATCTCGGTTCTCATTTTCTATTTGTACATTTTAGCGAATTTTACTCTAAACATTTAAGTACATGAATATCGACACCTATTCTAACGACAATTATAAATTATTCCTATGAACAGCTTTCAACTTGGTTATTAGAATTATTTTTGAATTTTGTATGGCTTAAATACATCAATTAAATTATGTCATAATATCTTATCGATATTTATTTATTTGATAGTGAAATGATCAATTTTACTATAATATATCCAGGTATATGACTCTAATTAAGAAGACTCATATTTAACAATGGCAGTAGATAGGGTGAAAAGATGGACTTCATTTTGACAGTAGGGATAGCATTGTAGTATAAGAATTGGTCGCGCGTCGGACAAAATATTTTGTATCTGGCAGGATCACGACCGTAAAAATTAATGTATCAAAATATTTATTTTTTTAAAAGCTTCATAATCGCAACGCGCGGTTTCCTTTCGAAAATGGCTTGGTAATTCTTTGTCGTTTAATTGCAATTAATAAAAAACTAAACTGCTTAGTCTTTAGTGTATGTATACTTTATGAAAATTGGGTTCGTTTACATTTTTTTGTTCGTCCATTCGGACAGGCAAAGGAAATAAAGCCCATTCAGCCTATACAGCTATGTTTAGCTCTACGTCAAGAATGGAACGAAATTTCAAAAGTATTTATTTTCTTTCATTACAAGCTTGTATTTAGTTTCACCTGTCCCGTTGTCTGTAATCAAATCTTGCAAGTTAAATTTGATCCACTTCCCGGTTTCCAATTGAGCTGAAATTTTGCATGCATATATAAATCGGATGACAATGCAATATTATTGTGACAAAGAGCTGATCTGATCATGGACCTGGAAGCTGGCCGTAGGAACTCCGTAATTAAACGACGGAACTCTTTGAGTTTAGGCTTATTTGATTTGTCTTGACGATTACTTTAATACTATATGGTAACCAGGGTCTGACGATGGACCTGGAAGCGGGCCAGAGAAACTCCGTAATTAAACGATGGAACCCCATCGAGTTCGGGCTCGTTTAATTCGTCTTGACGAGTACTTTGATACTATATGCTAACCAGGGTCTGACGATGGACCTGGAAGCTGGCCATAGGAAATCCGTAATTAAACGACGCAACCCCATCGAAATTGGGCTTATTTGATTCGTCTTGGCGAGTACTTTGATACTATAGGGAAACCAGGGTCTGACCATGGACCTGGAAGCTAGCCATAGGAACTCCGTAATTAAACGACGCAACCTCATCAAGTTTAGACCCGTTTGATTTATCTTGTCGATTACTTTGAGACTATATGGTAACTAGGGTCTGAAAATGGACCTAAAAGCTGGCTATAGGAACTCCGTAATTAAACGACGCAACCCCATCGAAATTGGGCTTATTTGATTCGTCTTGGCGAGTACTTGAATATTATATGGAAACCAGGGTCTGATCATGGACCTGGAAGCTAGCCATAGGAATTCCGTAATTAAAGGACGCAACCTTATCGAGTTTAGGCTCGTTTGATTTGTCTTGTCGAGTACTTTGATACTATATGGTAACTAGGGTCTAACGATCGACCTGGAAGCGGGCCATAGGAACTCCGTAATTAAACGACGCAACTCCATCGAGTTTGGACTCGTTTGATTCGTCTTGACGAGTACTTTGATACTATATGGTAACCAGGGTCTGATGTTGGACTTGGAAGCTGGCCATAGGAAAAAGAAGCTGCTAAATGTTCTTAATCATACAATCAAAATGTAATACACTTTTATTTATAAAATTGGGACTGTGATAGAAACGGGAAGATTTAATAAATAAAGTGTTATATGTCTTATTAGAGTTAATTTATTTTTATCTTTTTATTTTATTTTATTAGCAAATAATAAAAGCTTTGTTTTTAGAAAAGGCTTTTTCTTTAATTTTATTTTTATTTCTGGCATTGACTAATAGTAAATGATAAATAATATAAAAATTATGAGGCGTGCACTTTTGTATTATCCAAATTATTTTTATTTGGCGTCACTTATTACCGCACAATGGAAAACATGAAATATCTATATATTTACGAGTTCTACCGTGGTACCAGTGCTACAGAAATAGCTCGAAGGATTAATGATGTGTACGGCGCTGGTGTCGCTAAAGAAAGCACGCTACAATTTTGGTTTTAACGGTTTCGTTCTGGAAATTTCGACTTTCAGAAACAACCCCGTGGACGGCCGGAGGCCAAAGTAAAAAATGAAGAATTAAACGCTGTCGTGGAAGCGGATCCATCACAAAGCACTTCAGAGATAGCTGCAGGCTTCGGGGTAAGTGACAAAACTGTATTAATCCACTTGAAGCAAATCGGGAAAGTAAACAACTTGAACGATGGGTACCTCATGAATTGAGTGAATCGAGCTTATAAATACGTGTCGACTGCTGTGTTACTTTGCTCAACCGACACAATAATGAAGGGATTTTAAATCGAATCATTACTTGTGATAAAAAGTGGATATCTACTATACGATAATTGGAAGCGCTCGTCGCGATGGCTGAACCCTGGAGACCCAGCCAAAACCTGCCCTAAACGAAAATTGACTCAGAAACGTTACTTGTGAGTGTTTGGTGGACTAGCACTGGTGTTGTTGCCTACACCTTTCTAAAATCTGGTCAAATGATTACGGCAGATATCTATTGTCAACAACTGCAAACTATGAAGGAAGAACTAGCTGCTAAACAACCGAGATTGGTCAATCGCTCTAGGCCACTGCTGCTTCACGACAACGCAAGACCACACACTGCACAACAGACAACCACACAGCACAATTGGAATGTTTGAGACATCCATCGTACTCCTCGGACTTTGCTCGAACAGATTACTATTTTTTCCGGAATTTGGACAACTTCTTATAAGGAAAAAAATCAACTCCGATGCGGCAGTCCAAACCGCCTTCAAAATGTTTATTGATTCTCGCCCCCCCCCATGGTTTTTTTAGTAAAAGGATCAATGAACTACCTATAAGATGGCAAAAGTGCATAGATAACAACGGTGCATACATTGATTAATTAAATATATTTTATAAAAAAAATGACTTTATATTTCTCCTGTACGAAACGCCAATTTCATATGTAAGGACCTAATATTTGTGAAATCTAAACAAAGATTTCTTTATCAGTATAGTGTATATATAATTATTAAAAATTAATATCTATTTTAGCTTGAAAAGTTATTTAGAAATCATATATTTCATCTATCATCATCATCTACATTCATCTCAGCTCATGTACGTACCACAGTCTCCTACATAATGGAAAAGAAATTGACCTACTTTAACACGCTGATCAGTTATCTGTCTATCATGTCTTCTTGTCATGTGTTAGTCGTCTTTTGATGAATTAAATTCCAAGTCCGTCGAAAGAAATTTATATTTTGACTTGAAGGAGACTTACAGGCTTAGCGCTCACAGAACATTACGCAACGTCACATAAGTGATGCAGGTGGTAGAGTGACTGCTCCGTGTCCAGACAGCGGTGAAGGAAGGGCCGCGACTCCACGAATCCAAGCTCCTCGCTCGCAACAAAATGATTCCACGTTATTCAACGCTCGCCTGTAAATTGTTGTTACTCCACCTGGCGACGAATTAGTTAATATTTTAAATTCTGTGATTTACTCTATCCATCCATGCATTAGCCTATCATTCCATTGTTATATATAGACTAGAGGGAGAATAATGTTATAATCTCCACGCGTGGCAATCCAGTTGGCGTTCACCAAGACAATGCCACTACCCATGGGTAGTCTCTTGGTGAACCCTCAGCCAGTTTTCACGACTACCCTGGAGCGGTAATACATTATATTCTTCTATCACTACACGAAGTATGTACAGGTATATAAATGTAAGGAGTTTGATAATTAACGCTTACATCAATTGATTTTGAAGGTTTCTATTTTTTAGATCAATATTATTACAAAATTACAATTATATGAGGCCATTAAAATATCTTCGTGAGGTGAGTGAGTTTTAATACTATTCACTAAACTCTTTTAGCCCGTGAGTATCATAACAGATGACTGGGAGTATATGCATACAACATGTACGCAAGAGCTTCGTTAGTCAATATCCTCCCCTCGGTCTATTGTAGTGAAGCATCAGGTGCATTAGGACGAATATGAGCTGAGATGATTAAAATAACATTTTCAAATTTAAAATATAGTATATGGCGATACGATAAGTTTGTACTTATACTTACGTGCGAGTAAGTACGTATAAATATAGGTAAGCACGTAAGAACATAAATTATTAGTATTTGAACACGTTTACTGCTGTAAAATGCGCAGATTCGGTGACGCAAATCCACCTTCTAAGAAACAAATGTCATTAGCATCATTAAAATGTTCGTCTGTGGTAAGATTATTCGTGGAAAAATAAAAGTATTTTATGAATGAACGAGAATGGAAAATCCAATTTAGTATTAGTTATTTAAACATTAAATATTTTATTATTTTAGTTGCAGGCGAATTATTTTAGCACACTTGTGTTAGTTTGGTTTTTACAGAATCTTTAAACGAGATGTTTAGCCATTTCTTAAGAAAGATTACAAAGTTAACTTCGGATTAGTTTGAAATTTTACACATTTATGAAAATGCAATAACTTAAAGGATTTTTTACTTTTAAATTAAATTTTTTACATTAAAATATTGTTTTGTTAATGAATCTATTTTTAGTTATTTCTGATGTTTACGCGCATATTATGAACATGAACGCGGTAAAGTGTTCGAAACGTCGCGTGAAATTATAAATGAAATACAAACACAACAAAATCCGTACCAACAATCTATGGGGGGCATAGTCCGGAGCGTGCTCGTTCGCGTCCCCTGCCAGTCTAATTAGACTGCTAATCCGGCTCGAAATGCGTACCGCAATGCGGGTTAGGGCGTCCCCCGGAGGCGACGCGTACCGACCCGCCCCCGTCGGTACGAACATCGGCAGTTGCGGCGATGGGGGCCGCCACCCATCACGCCTTGCCCAGTCAGGCGAGTCGAGGAGAGTAGAGTGCCGGGTGGGCACGTGGAATGTAAGAGGTTGTGTGGAAGGTAAGTTGCACGAGCTGATATCCGTCATGGCGGACAAACAGCTAGACGTGCTCTGTGTAACAGAGACCAAGCGAAGGGGCAGCGACGCCTGCGATCTTCCTGGTGGCAGGATGGCTCTGTGGTCTGGTGTACCACGGAGCGATCGAGCCAGCATGGGGGTAGGAATATTGCTGTCCTCTCGCTTGGCCTCAGGTGTGAAGGATTACGGAATGTATGATCCCAGACTTCTTTGGGTCCGTATAAAACTTGGTGTCACCAAGGTATTCATGGTTGTAGCATATGCTCCCGTAGGATCCTTGGTGGCATCAGACCTAGAGAAGTTTTGGGATAATGTTAGGGAAGTTCTGGATATGGCAGAAACCAGTGAACGCGTGATTGTATGCGGAGATTTGAACGGATGGGTGGGGACCAAGCGTCCCGACTATGAGGACGTACTTGGTCCATTTGGTGATAAGAGAGTGAACGACGCAGGTAGGCTCATAGCGGATGTATGCATGGAGAGAAACTTTATTGTGTCTAACACATTTTTCCAACATAAGGACATCCATACGTATACATGGAGAAGGAATGAACAGAAAAGTATAATAGATTTAATTTTGGTAGACAGTCGCCTCCGAAGCAAAATATTGGACGCAAGAGCCTACAGGGGCCCCACAGTCGATACGGACCACTATCTCGTTATTGCGAGATTTAGTGGTCTGTTCAGAAAGTGGAGGCACTGGTGAGAGCGTGTCCACTTCGGAGGGCTTGAAAGAATAAAGGTTGAAAGGTTGCAAGAAGAGTGTGTAAGAGAAAAGTATGCAGAGGGTGTCCGAGAACGGCTGACGATGGCAAGCCAGCCGCAATCGGACATTGAAGAATGCTGGAGAGTATTGAAAGAGAGTATGGTAGATACAGCGAAAGAAGTATGTGGAAGTTCAAAGAAGCATAGAAACACAAATGGTGATGCATGGTGGGATGCGGAAGTGGCAGCTTCCGTAGAGCAAAAGAAGAAAGCGTGGCTGGACTATGTCTCTTCTTTGAATCTGAATGACAGTATGACTGAACAGAAGAAAGAAATATATCGGCAATGTAAGAATGACACCAAGGCCTTAGTGAAAGAGAAACGTGATAGAGCAAGTATGAGTGCAGAAGATAGGCCGACTAAAAACTTCGAGGGTAACACCAAACTCTTTTGGAGGGAGGTGAAGAAGTCTTGGGGTGGTTGGTCAGCCTTCAGAATGAATAAAATAAGGTCTAAAGGTGGAGACATTCTTACACAAACACAAGACGTGTTAAGCCGATGGAGTGAATATTTTGGCGATATGTATGCGGATGCTACGGTTGGCGCCGGTGTCGCATGTGGTCTAGTAGATCAACATTCGGCAACGGCGTCCTCCGATGGCATCAGTATGGATGAAGTTGAATGGGCGATAAGAAGTTTGAAAAATGGTAAGGCAGCGGGCATTGATACGGTGTCTGCCGAGATGATCAAGCTTGGTGGCTCCTGTGTCCGGGAGGCGTTCCTGTTGCTCCTCAATTTATGTTGGAGCTCGGGAATGGTTCCTGGGGACTGGAATAGCGCAGTCATCGTGCCTTTGTTTAAAAACAAAGGTTCACGTTATGACTGCGCAAATTACAGAGCCATAAGCTTGACCAGTTTGGCAGCAAAAATGTATGGTAAAATTATTGAAAGGAGAATGAGGATGGTGTCCGATGGTTTACTGTGTGAGACACAAGGAGGTTTCAGGAGTGGAAGGGGATGCATGGATCAAGTGTTCTCTCTGCGCAACATTGTGGAGAAGCATCTGGCCCTAGGTCAGAGGGTTTTCTGCAGTTTTGTGGATCTGGAGAGAGCATTTGACACGGTTGTATGAAAGGAACTTTGGGACATTTTACCGGAGTATGGTATTAACGGTAAACTGCTGCAGGCTGTGCAATCCAGTTACATGGGCTGTAGAGCCTGTGTGCGGCTGGATGATGGAATGTCGCCTTGGTTTGACGTCAATATCGGCGTTAAGCAGGGCTGCGTTCTATCAGCCAGGCGGTTTATCATATATCTAGATAAATGTCTCCAAAGGTTGAACGATATGAATGTGGGAGTCCAGATGGGTGACTCAGTGGTCTCTGCTCTGCTTTATGCAGATGATGCAGTCCTGCTGGCACAGTCAGCGACTGACCTGCAGACCCTAGTCTACACAATGACAGAAGATTGTAAGAAAAGGGGTCTACGCGTGAATGTGAGCAAAACCAAAATAATGGTCTTTGAAAGAGATGAAGCCAGAACAGATGTAAGAGTAACAATAGGTAATGATGTACCAGAGCAAGTGGATGAATTTGTATATCTTGGATGTGGATTCAGCCGAGATGGAAGGTACACCACTGATATAGAGCGAAGAGTGAATGCGGGAAATAGAGTGAACGGAGCGTTGGGGCAACTTCTCGGCAGCCACCACCTCAGCCAGAAGGCACGTGTAGCAATACATAACGCAGTGCTTGTCCCAACATTACTGTATGGAAGCGAGAGTTGGGTATGCAGAAAAGAGTATGAAAGTAAAATTAATGCGGTCGAAATGCGATCTCTTCGGAAAATCTGTGGAGTTAGCTTGACCGACCGCATTCGCAACGACGACGTAAGAGAGCGAGTAGGTATGAAAGAGAGTATTGGTGTAAAGATGCGAAAGGGAATGCTCCGATGCTTCGGACATGTGGAAAGAATGCCGAACGAACGTCTGGTTAAGAAGATATACAATGCGAAAGTGGAAGGATGTAGGTACCGAGGGAGACCGAGACTAACCTACCTAGACCAGATCGGTCATGTACTGAAGGTAGGTGGAGTCAAGAGTCTCCGAAACCGGCGAGCGTGTATGAAGAGAATTATGAATGTTGAGGAAGCGAGTGAAGTATGCAGAGATAGAGTTCTCTGGCACTCTGTTCTCTCTGCCTACCCTGCAAGGGATATGGCGTGATGATATGTATGTATGTATGTATGTAACAATCTATTCTTAATTTAAATTTATTAAACATCTTTTTGTACTTTTTGGTTTGATTATTATTTATAAAAGCGTATTCTTCTGTACGTATGTTGACAGTGAACTCCTCCTAAACGGCTAAACGGATTGCCTTGAATTTTTTTTGTGTGTGTTCGAGGGGATGCGAGAATGGTTTAGATTCAAATGTCAAACGGATGGACATCGGTCCATCCGTTTGACATACATGACATGGACATGGTATGAAAATTTCTATGTATATTCCAATGGGTCCCTGCATGATTTCAAAACACAATTGGACCCGGTAGGTGGCGCTGCTGTCGGCATATAGCTTAAAACTTTACCGGGCAATACGACGTCTGCCGGGACAGCTAGTTATTTATAAAAGCGTATTTTGTAGTTATTTTTTTTCAAACTATTAGCTGTATTTATATAATTAATATAGCATAGGCATATTGCCCTGACTTCTGTATGGTTGTCAAACGTGGATATCCACGACAAGAACAAAACAAAATATCAGAGTAACATAAAGAGCCATGGAGAGGTATCCTTAACATAAGGAAAATAAACAAAGTCAGAAGTGAAGTTATTACTGACGATGTAATAGAAATAGCAGGAGATGACTGGCAAACTATTAGTAGCGACAGAGACGAGTGGAAAAGACTGGAGGAGGCCTTCCCCAAGGAGGGGTCCACATCCAATAAATGAACTAACCCGTACTAACATTTAATTAACAAATGTAATACTAACAACCAAATAATATATATATATATATATATATATATATATATATATATATATATATATATATATATATATATATATATATATATGTTACTGTTACCCTCTGGGAAACAGGCGTGAAGCTATGTATGTATGTATGTATATATATATATATATAAAGTTGTGTTAGTTTTTAACTACAATGTATATTTATAATTCGAGATCGGCTGAACCAATTTTTATTATATTTATGTTTTGAGTTTGTCTTCGTCGGGAATAGGATATTAATAAACAAAAAATAAATCATTAAAAAACATCAGTTCTAAACGTTCATGATAGCTCACGTAAAGGTTTGCTTTAACAATACCGCGGAAAGTTGAAATTAAATTTGACCGGTCAGTATTCGTTTTGTGCGAGTGCTATGATTTTTTTTTAATAAATCATATTGTGTCTATATTGTCATCAAAAATGCCGCGACCGATAAGATCAAATCTTTCCCGACAAAGCCGTAACACAATTAGAATTCAAAACATCACAAATGTAACCACGGCAGAAGAACTAGATATTGCACGGGAAGACCGCCGCGTTAATATAGTCTCGACTTCGTGCTTCTCAAACATAAGAGCAAAGCGAGGCAGCCCGTGAAACGGCTCGGTTGACAATGCGAAATCGTCGAACAAATCTCAGAGATCAACAATTAGATAATTTTCAATGCGTATGAAGAAAAGTATCTTATAACACAAGGTCCTTCTTCGTTATACTGGCACGTTATTAAAATACTTGATTTTTAAATTTATATATTATTCATATTTATTATCATAATAAATAGAAACTTAATAATTTTGAAATAATCGAAACTGCTCGTATTATTAGGCGGAACGAAGTGCGCCGCGTCAGCTAGTTTTATTATAAAAGAATCTAGACGCGTCACTAAGAAATATTAATGTCGCGATTCAACCCATCGCTGGCATTTGGAGTATCGCACAAGCGTGAAATTTGTACTTGATTTACATTCAATAAAGTCTAGTGTATATATGCGAAGACTGAAGCGCGAGACATCGCTCAGAGAGCGCTGGCCCGTTTAAGATAGGACAGTGGGTATAGCGAGTCGCGAGGTCTCTCATATTGCTCTACTTTGCTCTCTCAACCGTATGAAAAGACATGATACTGTCTAACTATAGCCTGCCACCAAGAGAAACGTATTAGGTGTTATACCTTCATAGTTTAAATGTGGTATGTCGACCATCTCATTAGTCTGGTGTCAGACCAATACGTATGAAACTACTGCGTTGGAAACTTCGTATGAGTTAATCGTTCGAAATTTTTCAACAGAATGCCAAAAGATATTTCTTACATTCAGTTATCAATCAATTAGATATTAAGGTATCATTCTACGTTATCATTTTATTTTTACAAGTCAGGTGGTAAACAAGAAATTTCCATAATTCACCTTCAGACATATCATATTAAAATACTGACATTTATCTAGATAGTCACTGAGTACAGACAGCTGCTAATCTTCCGTAGTATCAATTCCAATATAGGATCTACTATATGTTATCAGGAAAACAATATCAGAAGTTTCAGACTGATATAAATTTAATAGAAACTGTATAAGAAAACAAGAAAAATAAGGGTTTGTTTAATGGTTTCTGATGTTTATGCGAGTTTAAAATAAAACTACTTTTACGGATTTTTTCGCTTTTGTTTTGATTTTTAATTGCCCGACGTTTCGAACACTTTACAGTGATCATGGTCACGGAAGGATTCATTAAGGGAGTCCTCCCGTGACTATGATCACTGTAAAGTAGTTTTATTTCGAAAGGGTTTTTTGTGTTATCACAATAAATAAACAATTCTAAATATTTTATAAAAATAAATAAAAATGTATGTCATGTCGATTCAAATCATTAATTTTAGGTAATTGTCTGATCTAATTAGATATTATGAATTAAGATTAGTTATCTATAAAACTGATTTAAAAACAAATATTCCCATTATAAATGGCGTTATTGAGATATGGTAAAGGCTGAAGTAAATAAAAGATCTAGTTCAACAAATCGTAACAATTGGCGACTAACAAACATAACAACTGTTTACCTCATTTTAAATGAATATCGATGCATTTGGCACATTTGAAATAAAACTAGTTTTACGGATTCAATCGCGCTTATATTTGATTTTTAATTGCACGTTTTTTTATTTCAAATACAAACGCGATAGAATCCGTAAAACTAGTTTTATTTCCAATATATAATACTCGCGAAGCAAGAATTCATTGCATTTGGCACAAATTAATAGAACCTTGCGGAAAGCTTTTAACTGACTTCATTGTATAAAACATAATATTAACTTTAGAGGCAGGTATGTAGATAGATACATATAAAATGCTTTGTCCTGAATGACTGCCTGGCGAATCAACACTCAGAGTAATCGTAGAGACCTGAAATTTGGAGAGTGTGTTCTTCGCATGACGTAGGCATCTGATAAGAGAAGATTTTCTGAAATTCTACAGCTGAGGGGAGAAAAGGGGGTGAAAATTTGTGTGGGACAACATGATTCTTCACATTTTGCATAAATAAACATTTTTTAACAGATTTGATGGAAGCCGTATTTCGTATTTTATTGAAATCGGTTAAAAAATTGGTTGAAATCGGTAGTAAGTTATTTTTCGGGCGATTTGCTTTGAAGTTGATATCAATAATCCTTAGCGCTTTTGAATTATATTACGTTTTATTTTGACACATAATGGCAAATTCTATACGATAAAGCCAAAATTCGTGTTCGTAAAAAAACATTTTATTTTCATGTTTATTTAACTTTTAAATCTCTATCTATATATATAAAAGAAAGTTGTGTTAGTTACAACACTTATAACTCGAGTACGGCTGGACCAATTTTTATGATTTTTATGTTTTGAGTTTGTTGTCGTCGGGAATAGGATATTAAAATATGATGATAAACAAAAAAAAAATATCATTAAAAAAACATCAGTTCTAAACGTCCATTTCTTGATGATGTAACAAAATGCAACTGACAGCTCATGTCATTACGTAGTCTAATAGTTTGTTTGAAAAATACCGTGAAAAGTTGCAATTAAATTTGACCGATCAGAGTTCGTTTTGTGCGAGTGTTACAAATTTTTACGAATATTGTTATAATAAATCATATTGTGTCTATATTTTCATCAATAATGCCGCGACCAATAAGATCAAATCTTTCCCGACAAATTCGTAACGCAATTAGAATTCGAAACATCATGAATGTAACCACGGCAGAAGAACAAGATATTGCACATTTTTGAGGCAGCCCGTGAAACAGCTCGGTTGACAATGCGAAATCGTCGAGCAAATCTTAGAGATCAATAATTAGATAACTTTCAACGCGCATGTAGAAAAATGGCGTATAACATACGGTACTTCTTCGGCCTGCTGGCACGTTATTAAAATACTTGATATTTTGAATTTATATATACATATTTATTATCGTAATAAAAAAAAATAACTTAATAATTTTGAATTAATCGAAATTTGCTCATCTCATTCATTAACTGGTAGGCGGAACGAAGTGTGCCGGGTCCGCTAGTAAATGTATAAAGATTGTTATATTTTATAAGCGTTTAAATATTTAAACATAATAAATGACATATAATATCAAAATTAATAACGTAAAAACCTATTAAAAAGCCTATTAGAACCAATTTCGACTTCTACGCGGACGAAGTCGCGGATAAAAGCTAGTCAACTTATAAAGTGCCTATCTACTTATAAAGTGCCTATCTACTTATAAAGTAAGGATTACTATAAAATAAAATACTTGTTGCCCCTTATCGTAACACACACGCTGACAGTAAAGAAATGAATGGAAAGTGACGAAATAAGAATGATTAATGTTACTAACTGATTCTTCTACGTTAGTATCTTTGAAATGCACAAAGGAGTCTGTCCATTAAGTACACTGTCTTTATTATGACCTTGCTAGCTAATACGTTATTAAAAATCGTTGTATAAAAAATATTAGATTATGTCCTCTGCATCGTTCGTTACCGACCGTCACCGCATGGCCTGCACGGGCCGTCAAAAAGTCTGCAAGTATATTTACCCGTGTCGCTTCCGTTCTAGTGAATATGTATGGTATGGTAGGTTTCTATACAGACTCGTGCTCAAATTCTATATATCGATGGTATTTCTATTTATTGATGATGATGATATTCACCGTCCATATATTGATGATGATATCCTTGGTAGCATTTCAGTTAAAATTGTTATATTAACTAAATGCACAATTAATCTAGAATGTAATTCGAGAATCTATCGCGTGATTGATAATGTTGACATTATCAACTATACAGTGTTATCAGATGCAATTAATCATAATATTGTAAAAGTACCTACCCAGATCCTACTTAATGTTATAAATTTTAAAATAAAAGACAAAAATATTCAACATGTTAGCGAAACTACATAGTATCAAATTTTATATAACAGAATAATACATAGGTTAAATATGTAAAAATATTTTGTGAAATAAAAAAAAATTATGCATCCGTACAAAGTATACACATCAGAAGTGAAACTTTGGCAAACTAATTTTTAAATCTCGTTAACATACCTCAACCAATAGCGTGTATTCTCTCTCTCTCTCTTTCTCGTTTCGCTTTTCATGTGTAAAAAGTTTATCATCATACATGAAAATAAGTTTCACTTCAAAATAAATATGGCGCGTCAGGGAAAAATGTGACTTAGAAATAAAGATGGCGCGTGAACAGAAAAACGTAATGTTTTTTTTCTCCTTTACGTCGATAAAGAACTTTCACTTCAATAAAAAATATAAGTGTATTTGAAAAGTAAAACCTTCCTCTCAATAATATTCATATGATAGTTATGATATGATTACGTCTACAATAAGTATTAACTATTTTAAAAGGGCAGTGTAAAATATTTTATAATTATTATGTATATGGAAATTATAAATATGTATTACAAACAGTATAAGCAATCCTCATTAATATCGAAATTTTTATTTCTTTTCATTTTTTTTTTAATATTAATATTATAATGGCGAGAAATGGGTTCAAAAATTGTCTTTCATCATTTAGCAACCTTGTAAAACCGGACACAGCAGATAAGACACCCATAATACATCTGCATTTTATGTACTACTACATAGCTATCACGTATAAAACAAAATATTAATCAAATTTTTTAGATACCTATATTTTTTTTTTAATATGTATGTATGCCTGGAGAGCATATTTTTAATATTTTACTTTATAAAACCTCGCTCACCGTTTATGTAGATTTAAAAAATTAAATAGGTTCAATATGGCAACAATAACAATAAGCTATTTTTACGGAGTTTTGGCGCGAATGTGGAAATGTCAGGTCACGCTCTTGTATTATATTCATTTCTTTAGTGTTTTGTGGTGTTATATTGAATAATTTTGCTGGTATTTTATGCAATATGGTACAGTTAAAGTGCTGAAGTGTAGTGAATATGGTATAATAGTGGTTTACGTGTATTTTCATATTTGCCCAAAATTCCCAAAGAAAATCATTGATTAGGTTATCAGCGCCCGATTAATGGTAACGACTTGACTTACTGACAGACAATGACTATTAAGGCTACATAATATGAACAAATGATGAACAATATATGAAAAATAATTAAATAAGACTTGGCTGTATGGGCTTTGAGCCCTTTGCCTGTCCAAATGGACGAACAGAACCAAAAAAAAAAAAGCTATTTTTACCTAGTCACCCCGCAAACAAGTTGGCATAGGGTTTTCTAGAATTGTCCTTCTTTCGCAATATGTTCACATGAATTCACGGCTCTTGCGATACGCACAGGAAGAATACGAAAGTCGTTACAAGTAACTTCTTAAATTTTACCCATGAAAAGTGCGTACGAGGCTAAGCTAAACATACCTATATTAAGCTTAGCTTATTGCGTTATTAAATTGAATTAGTTATTTATCTCCACGGATGTTTAAAGGCTAGTAGCAGATATTGCGAATGTATAAACAATAGGTGATGCTTGTGTATTTAACTAAATACAAATACGCACAGGTTTATATACAAAAACATTCTAAGTATAGTTAACTAGAACATATCTGGAATATATTAGTAGCTTCATCTCAGCTCATATATATCCCACTGTTGGCCTCGAGCCTCCTCCGTAATGGGAGGGATATTGACTCACGCTGGTTAGACGTGTTGGTATAGGGTTTTGTTTTGAGTTTTCCTTCTCTTGCATAGATGTTATATGTGTTTTATATTGCTTAGTCGTCTCTTACGATCATCCGCTGGTAAGGTAAATGGTAATGGTAGCTTGTGATCTAGAAATTTAATAATATATTTTCGTTAATGTAGTGAAGAAAAAGCTCACGAAATAGCATTTTATACCATTGTGTATCGTCAATGTATTGTAGTAAACCAATTTCTACTACATATTTCTTGCTAGTAAGTTACAATTTTCTTGAGTTTTCTCAGAAAATATTAATTCAATTTTTTGCAAAGTGTCCTGTTAAATGTAGCTCGCTATCTTACCATGTAGGGAATCAGGATGTATTAAACAAACCTTTTCGTACCACTACAGAGATAAAAGTGATGAGACTATATTTTTTTTTCACCTATGATGATGAGCTGTGTACCAAGGTACGCGAGTGCATGCCCATGCCTTGGCATAGACATCTCTGTCTCTTGTTTCCACGCGTGTTGTTTCCAATCCCATATATCAATTGCACCAACGCTGCTGGCCGTTTTGTCCTGTAAGTAAGCTTTATTTTGTACATACATACACATACATATATATCATCACGCCATATCCCTTGCAGGGTAGGCAGAGAGAACAGAGTGCCAGAGAACTCTATCTTTGCATACTTCAGCTCGTGCAACTTACCTTCCACACAACCTCTTACATTCCACGTGCCCACCCGGCACTCTGCTCTCCTCGACTCGCCTGACTGGGCAAGGCGTGATGGGTGGCGGCCCCCATCGCCGCAACTGCCGAAGTTCGTACCGACGGGGGCGGGTCGGTACGCGTCGCCTCCGGGGGACGCCCTAACCCGCACTGCGGTACGCATATCGAGCCGGATTAGCAGTCTAATTAGACTGGCAGGGGACGCGACGAGCACGCTCCGTACTATGCCCCCCAACTATGACTATGCCCTGTCTTTATTTTTGCAATATGCGAATATAATTATATTATACAATATAATTAATTTAATTAAGCCAACAGATGTGATGAATCAATGTTGAAACAATGTTCCTTCAAGATTTTGAGGAGTGTTTTGTGTGATTTATTTTTGTTTCAATTACTATCATTGGTATAGAAATAGATTATTATCACGGATTAACATGCATGGTATCATCATTATCATGCATGGTATCATGCATTATCATGCGTGGTAGGTATCATGCATTATCATGCGTGGTATCATGTATTATCAGACCATCCTATATGATACATAGTTCATTGCATAACTTATAAAGTCCTTACAATTACTATAATGGAAACAGTAAAACGTATTTATTTGAAATCAAATCAAATAATTTATTATGCATAAGCCCCATATGCACTTACATAATGTCAATTTTACATCTTGTTAAATTAATCTACCACCGGATCGGAAAGCGGCCGATAAACTGAGCAGATCCGGCAAGAAACTGAGCGGGCTCGTAATTTTTTAAACTACATATTTTAATCAAAATGATTGGATACATATTTAATAAATAGTAACTCCAGTGAGATGCCCATTGAGTAAGAATTATTTTTTTAACGTTAAACACAATATTAAAACAAAGAAAATATACATATACAAAACAAAAAAAAAAACAAAAATTACTGGATCAGATCTGGTCCGATCACGAGTTAATTACTACCATTATGTGGTCGTATTGGAACATAAACATAGGTTTATTCAATGACGCTAAAGCAATAATTTGCATTTCCCGAAATAGATAGTTTATTTATAATAATTTTCAGATCTCGTACAATATTGAATTGTAATTAATTGTTTCAGCTGTGTACATAAATACTTAGCATCGAAAATTTAGTATCTTAGTGGCTTACTTTATCTGATATTTTTCCTGCTCCGCCGACGATGTATAATTTATCATTCATGGCGAACATAGTTGAGAAACATCTAGGAAATCGTAAGCAGTGTATTTCTGTCCATCTAAAACAATAAATATAATATACAAATAGCAATTTCCGTGTGGTGCCGGAGAGATACTATACAATTCACTAATTCTCCTTTGGTTATGGGTTTCGTAACAAGTGATTAAAGAAAATTTCAAACTCTATGCCAATCCATACAAAGAGCATGGGAACAGATCAGTTTCCCTTCTATTATGTAGGAGGCATTATTCCAATTGTGTGGACGCGTTGATATGAAGAAATAGTTGTCACATCGTGTCTTCCCGTGACCATGCATACTGTAAAGTGTTCGAATCGTCGGGAAATTTAAAATCAAATACAAACGCGATAGAATGTGTAAAACTAGTTTTATTTCAAATGTGTAATACTCGTGTAATTATTAAAAATGATTATGATATGAAGAAATCAATAATATGTATAAAACAGAAAATATATGACATTTTACCTATAGTCCTTAAAATATAGCTTGATCAGATGACAGATAGCTACAAAACCGATGAAGAAATTTTGAATACGCGTCACGTTTACAATTTTATTATGTATTTTTTTTATTGCTTATGGTGGCAAACGTGCAAGTAGCACACCTGATGGTAAGCGTCACTTGCGCCCACGGACCTTTGCAATACCAAGGGTATAGCTTAGGCCGCTGCCTACCAATAAAATCCCCAAACTCACCCAGTTGGGCTTCCATTGAGATTACTCAGACGTCGATTTTCTGCGAGAGTGTGGTACTACCCCGGACGGATCGGCCCGCTGCTGTATACAGAAAACTTTCAACAACGTGGTCCTACCACTATGATCGCCTATATTTTTATTCTTTACGTGCCAGTTATACCTCAACTGAATTTTTAATATAAAAATATGAACATATACACCAATACTTGTACTTACCTCATCTGTTTTAAAATACTTAGTAACCATTTTATAAAAATATGATACTTACGCAAATACAAGGTCATACTGGACTGAGAATAAGATAGAGATGGGACAATCGATAAACGTAAATCGATGACATTCTTATTAATTATTTATAAAACAAGTAAAACCAATACATTACCTATATAAACCACTTGGTTACTCTATAAAATAAGAAAATTGTGTAATTTAGTATTCAGACATCAGTTATAATATTAATAAGACCATTTATTTTATATTAAAAATATAAATTCTTTTATAAAATAAACATGATTATTCATGAAATAAGCAGTGACCAAGAACTCATCATGAACTACAGGAATGCTCTAGCGATCGCGATAATAGTGACGATGAACTTGTATGTACTCCTTTCGAATAATAAAAATAATTAATTAACAGCTTTAGTTTAAATTAAATAAAATCTATTGATTTAAATTCAATAAGATTTTCATAGATTGTTTTCCATTTATGATCGATTCACCGATCCATTTGATTGAAATTCAATAAGATTTTCATACATTGTTTTTCAATTGCAGTAGCAAATAACTTTAAAAAAATAAGGAATTATATCGACAAAAATACGGACTACATCGTAAGCGTCCAGCACTAGTGAGAACTGTCACAGAGATCAAGCTATATTTTATAGACTATAGATAAAAATGACGTTTCGTTTTAAATAAAAGAGGAAGAAAAGGCATGTCTAATTACCTATTTGGTTTTATATTTTTCTGTTTAATAACGAGTAAAATTACCTCTTCCTTTTATATGCCAACGCAAGAGAAGATTAATGGAGTTAAGTAAATAATATTAATGTAAGAGAAAATATTTAAATGAAACTTTTGCCACCCTGCCAGGCTAGTTATCTATATATACGTATACCAAATACGTTAATATCCTTCTTAACGTAAATATAAAAGACAAGTAGTTTCTGAGATAAGCGCGTTCAAACAGATAAACAAACTCGTCAGCTATATAATATTAGTCATCATCATCACAGCCCATAAATGTTCCACTGTTAGGCGCGGGCCTCCTCCATAATGGGAGGGAAATTAACCTACTATACCGCGTTGGTCAGAGGTCTTGGTATAGGGTTTAGTTTCGAGTTTTCCTTCTCTCGCATAGATGTTATATGCGTTTTATATCCCCTAGTCGTCTCGTAAGATCACCCACGTGTAAGATATGGGGTGGTGAATAGTATTCTTACTCCGTCACCACACGTAAAGATGATAGTATAGATGTTAAAAAGAAAACGAAACAAGACACCGATAAGCTATCATAATACGAAAGTACTACTCACTCGTTAGTCTTCGAGTTATAACATTCAACAATTTTGCAGACCGGCTTTTTCTTATCGCCTGTCATACCACCCGCAACCCAGATGTATTCTCGATATTTGGTGCAGGCCACCGCCATGCGTGCTACACTCATAGCGCGTACTTCTGTCCAGGATCCCGACTTAGAGTCGAACTTTTCTACTGATCGTAGTACCCTGTTATTGAAAATGAAATACAATAAAATACTGATTTAAATATAATACCAACTACATCACCGCGGGAATCGTAGAAATCGGCTAAGGAATCACGAGGAGAATAGGCAATAGTACTCTTCCTGGGAGTTTCCTACAGTTTTATAACATCAATTGTGAATGCGAAGTCGCTTGCCAGATGTGGGGGTTATCGGCCACTGACGACAAGTTCACTCTGCTCCAGTGGCCGGTCCAACGACGAAGGCGAGGTTCACGGATGGGTTATGGGTGAGCGTGCTTACGCCCCTCTGTCGCCCCGGACAGAGTGGTGCGAGGAGCGCGACGACCGTAGCCCATCCCACAAAAAAAAAAAAGATGTGGGGATTATAACGTTTCTCCCTTGGAGAGGCCTATGTCCGATAGCGGATTTCGATAGACTGATAGGTGGATGGATGGAATATTATAGTGAGACTAATTTTATTTGTTATTTTGATTATAATTGAGTTTTGTAATTTGTATATTAAAGTTATTGCATCAGTTAAAATCATAGGCGCTCCAAGTACCTATTATTTAATTTCAAATCAGCGTAACGTTGATATACATACATACATACACACACATACATATCATCACGCCATATCCCTTGCAGGGTAGGCAGAGAGAACAGAGTGCCAGAGAACTCATCTTTGCATACTTCACTCGCTTCCTCAACATTCATAATTCTCTTCATAGACACTCGCCGGTTTCGGACACTCTTGAGTCCACCTTCCTTCAGTACATGACCGATCTGGTCTAGGTAGGTTAGTCTCGGTCTCCCCCGGTACCTACATCCTTCCACTTTCGCATTGTATATCTTCTTAACCAGACGTTCGTTCGGCATTCTTTCCACATGTCCGAACCATCGGAGCATTCCCTTTCGCATCTTTACACCAATACTCTCGTTCATACCTACTCGCTCGTTGATATACATACTGCTACGCTGATATACAAAGCTATAAATATATATATTTGTAACATTTCACGCATATATACATGTTTTAAAGTTCCCCGTAATCATCGATCATTAATAATAGATTTAAGTGCAGTTTTGTTTTAAAAATACAACTGCTCGGAGTAAACGCAATATGTACTCTGTTTCCACCGTATACATAGCAAATGTTTCAGCAATAGTTTTATGACCGATCGCTTGCCTTGAGTCAACTCACTTTAGGAATGTAATTATTGATCAGACAGCATCAGATAGTTGGTCCAGGTCAATGTAAAACTCTTAGTCCATCTTTTACGACATCCACGGGCTGTAAGGGCTGATAGTATTCGTAGCCGCTACCACACAGCGGTATTACCTACATATGTAAGTAGAATTACTTAAGACTGATAGATGGAATTATCTTAATTAACAAATAAACATAGTTACACACCTCCCCTTCTTATCTTGTCCTCCAATAGCATACATTGCCATACGGTGAACAACTAGACCGAAGTTCTTTCTCGGTTTTACGAGGCCGTTTTCGCTGAACCAAGAACGTGACACAGGCTCGAAGCTCCACACCGTCGACACTACGACAGATTTGCCTCTGATATCATCATCCCTAGGATCGGCACCGCCTGTTGATGTGAATTTGTTTTGTTATTAAATGAGATGTTTGAATTGTATTGCCATTGGACAACGATACTGTCTAGTAATTTTATTCGTCATCATTTTCCTCCTCTTATCCTAATTACTTGGGGTCGACGCAATATGTACGAGTACATATTGTAAAAGTTGTCGGCAATAGTTTTATGTTCAGCCATCTGCTTGACGTCAACCCTCCTTGGGAATGTAATTGAGCCAACGCCATTAGTTGAAGTTGGCCCAGATCGGTATAAAGCTCTTAGTCGTCCCTATACAGCATATGTCTAGCATTTTTATTATCAAACAATATTTTTGTTGAATAATTCGAATGATAGTGGAATAAGAACATATTGTGGTAACATTAACTTTTCTTTTTCTTTTGTGCTTCTCAACACGACTAAATGTAGTATTTACTTCTTATAACTTAATATATATAAATTACGCGTCACGTTGTTTGTCCGCGATGGACTCCTAAAGTACTTAACCGATTTTAATCAAATTTGCACAGCACGTGTAGTTTGGTCCAACTTAAAAGATAGGATAGCTTCCATCTCAATTTATAGTCGCAATATTATTTTATTGCAAATTATTTGTCTATTATTTGACAGTCACAATTATCTGTTATCTCCAAACGATTCTAATAGATGGCGGTTTCTGTTGACTGGATTGAGTAAGTATTTAATAGATAGCGCTATGTTATACGTACCAACGGTTCATATAAGCTACAATTTATTAGCATAACTACCACGTGTTACTGAGGCTACCTTAGCTACAGCAACGCGTGGCCGGGTCTACTAGAAGTTATATAAAATCAATGCGATAAAGAAATTTCTCGAAATAAAGGCCTTGCTCAATTTATCTAGGCAGCTATAGATGTGAGCAGGCCCAATAGTGAGACGTATACAGATTCAAAATAACAAGAATATTTTGTTAAAATTGCAGGGTAAATGCAATCTTCTATTTTCTTCCGCGAATTACCTACAGACATCTATTGGAGGCCTCTGCAATGTTTCATGACGTGAGAATGTGTTTGGTTACTATTAAGCAAAATAATTCTTTTGACAATCCAATTCGACAACGGCGTCCTCCGATGGCATCAGTATGGATGAAGTTGAATGGGCGATAAGAAGTTTGAAAAATGGTAAGGCAGCGGGCATTGATATGGTGTCTGCCGAGATGATTAAGCTTGGTGGCTCCTGAGTCTGGGAGGCGTTCCTGTTGCTCCTCAATTTATGTTGGAGCTCGGGAATGGTTCCCGGGGACTGGAATAGCGCAGTCATCGTGCCTTTGTTTAAAAACAAGGGTTCACGTTATGACTGCGCAAATTACAGAGCCGTAAGCTTGACCAGTTTGGCAGCAAAAGTGTATGGTAAAATTATTGAAAGGAGAATGAGGATGGTGTCCGATGGTTTACTGTGTGAGACACAAGGGAGTTTCAGGAGTGGAAGGGGATGCATGGATCAAGTGTTCTCTCTGCGCAACATTGTGGAGAAGCATCTGGCTCTAGGTCAGAGGGTTTTCTGCAGTTTTGTGGATCTGGAGAGAGCATTTGACACGGTTGTACGAAAGGAACTTTGGGACATTCTACCGGAGTATGGTATTAACGGTAAACTGCTACAGGCTGTGCAGTCCAGTTACATGGGCTGTAGAGCCTGTGTGCGGCTGGATGATGGAATGTCGCCTTGGTTTGACGTCAATAGCGGCGTTAAGCAGGGGTGCGTTCTATCAGCCAGGCTGTTTATCATATATCTGGATAAATGTCTCCAAAGGTTGAATGAATGTGGGAGTCCAGATGGGCGACTCAGTGGTCACTGCTCTGCTATATGCAGATGATGCAGTCCTGCTGGCACAGTCAGCGACTGACCTGCAGACCCTAGTCGACACAATGACAGAAGATTGAGAGAAAAGGGGTCTACGCGTGAATGTAAGCAAAACCAAAATAATGGTATTTGAAAGAGATGAAACCAGAACAGATGTAAGAGTAAGAATAGGTAATGATGTACTAGAGCAAGTGGATGAATTTGTTTATCTTGGATGCTGATTCAGCCGAGATGGAAGGTACACCACTGATAAAGAGCGAGGAGTGAATGCGGGAAATAGAGTGAACGGAGCGTTGGGGTAACTTCTCGGCAGCCACCACCTCAGCCAGAAGGCACGTGTAGCAATACATAACGCAGTGCTTGTCCCAACATTACTGTATGGAAGCGAGAGTTGGGTATGCAGAAAAGAGTATGAAAGTAAAATTAATGCGGTCGAAATGCGATCTCTGCGGAAAATCTGTGGAGTTAGGCTGACCGACCGCATTCGTAACGACGACGTAAGAGGGCGAGTAGGTATGAAAGAGAGTATTGGTGTAAAGATGCGAAAGGGAATGCTCCGATGGTTCGGACATGTGGAAAGAATGTCGAACGAACGTCTGGTTAAGAAGATATACAATGCGAAAGTGGAAGGATGTAGGTACCGGGGGAGACCGAGACTCACCTACCTAGACCAGATCGGTCATGTACTGAAGGAAGGTGGAGTCAAGAGTCTCCGAAACCGGCGAGCGTGTATGAAGAGAATTAAGAATGTTGAGGAAGCGAGTGAAGTATGCAAAGATAGAGTTCTCTGGCACTCTGTTCTCTCTGCTTACCCTGCAAGGGATATGGCGTGATGATATGTATGATGTATGTATGTACAATCCAATGCTGAAATATTTATTAAATAGGTACTAACCGACAAGATATACTCGTCCTCTTAGAAAAGCCACTGAATGGTGATGCCTTGGCTCGGGAAGGTCACCAACGTGTTCCCAAACATTTGTCACTGGGTCAAACCTGTAATTGTGCAAAAGTTTTGAATGATAGATCATGTTAAATGGCCTTCTAAAAACTATTTCGATTTTTTCGTTATTTTATATGAAAAATGAAAAGTATCCCAATATAACCAAGTCTTCTACAATTTTCTTCATCAACTTATAACATTATATTCCACTTATTGAGAAGCTCAATCTCAATCTTATTTTCCGTGTGGTGACGGAGTAAGAATACTATTCACCACTCCATATCTTACCCGTGGGTGATCGTATGAGACGACTAAGGGATATAAAACGCATATAACATCTATGCGAGAGAAGAAAAACTCGACACAAAAACCTATATCAACACGTCTGACCAACGCGGTATAGTAGGTTAATTTCCCTTCCGTTACGGAGGAGGCCCGAGCCCAACATATCATATCAACAAAATTATTCAATATAAAATACTAAAATATTGAATAGAATTTTATTTTCACATTCCCGCCAAAACTGATGTATTAGTAATAATAAAATGTTACCCGTAAATATATTTGCCAGTGTTCCCTGCAAATCCGTAAGTTGTATGAGGATCAATGCCACCGAAAACTAGTACAGTCTCTCTATCCCAATTAAATAATGACCCTTCCACCGTGTAGTTTTTATTTGACGGACCCAATATTGAAGTTGATAGCTTGTTCCTGATGAAAAAATATTAAAATTTATTTTAATAAACACTTACTAAAACTAATTAAATAGGCACTACATTATTTCCTCGTGTGGCGATGGAATAAGAATTTAGTTTTTATCAAACCCTTATTTGCTAGTGGGAAACGTAAAAATCAGCTGAGAGTTTACTAAGAGAACGGGCAGCAGTGCTCTCATAGGAAACATTTAACTTCATCATCCTTATCATCATCATCAATCAGTCTAGTGTGGCAAATATGGAAATTACTCCTTCAATTAATGACCGCGTCGTATGACACTCTAAAGAGGAGGCCCACGTCCAGGAGTAGACAGCGAATGCTGAATGATGATGATGAGAACTAAACGAAAAATTAAATTTTGAGGCTTTTTATCAAATTTTTACGACGAACGACGAACGTATAAATGTGGGCCGGGGCGTCACCGAGGCACACATACGTACGTTGTGGCCAAGGCTTGTATAGTGCTTTTCTCAAATAATGCTAAATTAACACTAAGTAGTACTAAGTTAAACTGTATACATGACGAACAACGAACAACATTTTTCGCGTGCTAAAGGGTTCATTTGTTTTTTTTTCATCATCAAACAGGTTTTTTTTCAAGCCAGTTAGAAATTTAAATGAAACTCTGATAAGTTGCCTATAAGGTTAGCATAATTTGAAGTAAGAAATCGTTCCATTTTTAAAATACACGATAGATATGAATTTACATATATATTTATTTGGCCGCTAAAACACGACAGATATGGATTTTCATACATTCTTTGCCAGCCGCTGCTCGCTCAGTACAGCAATTTCGATTTATCTCGAAGAACGTTGTCAAAATAATGCTCAAATTTCCAAGCATGTTTGAGAAAAAATCTTTTACAAACTAAGACTACGTGCCGTTGGACTTATCGTCATCCTGCTTTTATTATTATATGTTACTTTGGGCGACGTTATGTATACCCTTGTTTCATATCAACGCTCACCCACCAGTCCGGGTCAAGTTATCATCGCATCTGCGGCTAACAAGTTAAATCATAAAAAAGTACATATTGCAAAACTTTTGGCAATAGTTTTAAGACCGGCCGTCTAGCAACGGACGGACCTTATAGCAACTCGAGAAAATTTCCGTGCGTTCAGACGCTTCTACTATACCTACTATGGTGATCAATCTTAAGGCTCACGTATAGGCCCAATAAGCTCTGTCATATCTATGGTGCTATACTGCCATGTTTTACGTATTAGGACATCCTTTTATCTATTGGCCTATTAGCCAATCTTTGCTTCATGTCTCCCGCTTTGCATAGGAGGGAAGTGAATATTTTTCTGACGCGTCCTGCTTTTCTTCTCTAATTCAATTTATTGTGGGTCCCAAGATAATTAACAGTGTTTTCCGAGACTTTCGAGGGTCAAACCTCGGTGTTTTATACGGAGACTTTTTTGGGTCCTGGCTTACAGGCGTTACAGTGGTGAGAATATTAAATGGGATTTGACCGGCCACCTATCTGACATCAAGTCTTCATGGCAATGTAATTTGTTGACCAAGCGGCATCAGATGCAGTTGAAAAGTCGATTTAAAGTTCTTTAAAGTTCTTTTATGACATCCACGAGTAATGTAAGAGTTGTAAGTATTCGTAGCCGCCATCATACAGCTCAAACACATTCTGACGGACTAAAATTCAATATATTATCAACGCCTTCCTTTTCTGCATACTGCGGAGATGTCTATATCGTAACTAAGTGTCTCACCTACATTCCTTATGTATTTAGGGTTTAACAAATTCATAAGATTCTATTATAGTTATTTACTTACATATTCATTTTGGCGAGTGATTCTTTTGACTGATTGTACAGTGAAATTTCTGGACTACCGATGTGATTCTGTGCATTCAGATTATTCTGGCGAGGGGCAAGCTCTTGCCGTGGTGCATTCACAGCTGCGGATTGTCGAGGAAACGAAGTACTTTGAGATGGCCTGTAATATCATAAACATAATATATACCTGTAGTGTAATAATTTATTTTGATATCGTGGTTTAATCGATGTGTTACCGTTGAGGCCCTCCGGCCCGTACTGATGGAGTGGATGGAGCGGCGGCACGGGGTCCTCTCTTTCCGACTGGTGCAGGTGTTGTTGGGGCACGGTTGCTTCGGCAAGTACCTGCACGCGGTCGTGTGGAGTGAGTGGATTCCGTCCTGCCACCATTGCGGTAGTGGCGAGGACACGGCGCAACATACACTCGAGGAATGTTCGAGCTGGGACAGGCAGCGCTGCGACCTCGTCGCCATCATCGGTGCCGACCTGACGCTGCCGGCTGTCGCGAAAGCGATGGTCGACAGCGTCAGGAACTGGGACGCGGTCACCGCCTTCTGCGAGGCTGTCATCTCGCAGGAGGCGGCGGAACGAGTCCGGGAGGATTTCCATGACCCGGGCCGCCGCCAGCGACCGGGGCGGCGCAGGTGCAAATATCTGCGCCTGATGCCGTCCTAACCAAGGCTTCGGGTGATCGGACCGGAGAATTGTCCGGTCACCCGACGTGAGGCCACCGCGTGAGGGCGACGCCCCGACGGCGAAAGCTGTCGGGGCATCGACAAGAGAGGAACCCGCAAGGGTATACCGCCGGGCTGGCCACCGAAGACAAAGATCGGGTACCGGTGGCCCGCTCGCACGGCGAAGAGAGGTGTTTGCAGGGTGGGTCCATGGGATTGTGTGCCGCCTCTTCTGTCGCCCCGGGCCGATTTGTCGGGGCGCGACCACATCCATGGTGGGACCATGGATGTGTAAATGCCAATGTGAATTTATTTTCTGTTTTTTATGTTATCAACCGTTTTGAAATTTCCATTACCAACATATTGTCACTGATAAGATCAGAAAAGACTGTATATAGAGTACCTCTGTTTTCATTAGAAGTAGTTCCTAAGGGATAAAAAATACGTTAATACGGGCGAATCCGCGGCCAGAGATATGTTGGTAGTGCTTTATATATTAAGCTAAATATCTCTTAAAATAAACTAATACAATCTATGGGTGCTATAGTTGACTGCCCAGATGGCATAGTGGTCAGGTGCCGTAGATTCGATTCCCACGTAGTTGTTAATTGTTATGAGGTGGGTGTTATTTGTTTTCGTTAATTATATGTTTGTAAAGTACAAGGATATTATTAAGATTATTATACTGTTTTTTATTAGTAAATGTTAATAAAAAAAGGGGATTTATCATTACAGCATCTATTATCACACATATTTGACAGCTTTTTACGTTTATAGTAAGATGTACCGTTTACTGTTTTTTAAACGATGGCGACGTTCAAAGAGGTACCGTCAACTGTCTAGAAATAAATTATGGATTCCATGCTTAACAAGTTATGTGAAAAGGCTCTCATTTGTTCAAGTCGAGTAGGCACTTCTAAAAATGACTCTATTGGCAATTCAGTCACGTCATATAGATCTAATAAAGTAATCTAATCGTCATCGTCGTCTCAGCTCATATATGTCCCACTGCTGAGTTCAAGCCTCCTCCACATTAGGAGAGAAATTGACCTACTACACCACGCTGGTCAGACGTGTTGATATAGGGTTTTATTTCGAGTTTTCCTTCTCTTGCATAGATGTTATATGCATATTTTATCCCTGAGTCGTCTTTTACGATCACCCACTGGTAAGATAGGGGTGGCGAATTGTATTCTTACTCCGTCACCACACGAAACTAATCTAATAAACAAAGCTAAAGCCTGATATTCTAGCTACTGATTTACCTACTTGTACCAGCTATTGCCGCGGTCGCAGCCGCCAAGTATGACGCGGCTTCGCTATGCCTCTTATCGGATCTTCTTATTGGGTACTGATTCAGTGAAAAATAGTTTATTGTATCTTCTATTATTAAACAACATGCATATATATTTAATAATTTTTTTATTATATTTAAAATATCTTTTACAGATGATGGGTAAGATTATAATAAGTTAATTTTACAATAAAACTTATGGTAGCAAGGTGAAGGTTTTGGTGACATTGGTGACATAAGACAAATACTTCAGTAGCCTTTTTCAAATCAATGGTTTTCTTAGGTATGGTATATTTTTATATAATTTATATCATGATGGCCGTTATAAATTTAGCGATAAGTGGTACATTTCGTATTTAAATTTTGGTATGTAATTTGACTAAAGGTTTAATTTAAAATTTTTGTTAAGAGTCATTTTTAGGCTGTTAATTAGGGAACTTGCGCTCTCTCTACATTGGGAGACCAACAATCTACTATGCTACGCTAGTCAGACAGTTTATATAGGGTTTTATTTAAAATTTTCCTTCTCTTGCAGTGATATTATCTGTTTGCGTTCCTTAGTCGTCTTTTACAATCATCCACGAGAAAGGAGTGGCGGCAACCATTATAGTTCTACCCCATCACTACACATATATAACTAATCTTTAGAGACTTGTGTATAGAGTAGTTGGAGATATATACCGTACATTCCCTACTATTTAGGTACAGGTATTCTCCATAATAGGAAATTGAAGTACTATACTACGCTGATCTTAGCCTTTCATTTAGAGTTTTCTTCTTTTTCCAGTGTCTGCTTGCTTGTGATCTGCTTACATCATTTATTCACTTTCAACGTTGTCTTAAAAACAGGAAGGGTCAATTATATTTTTACTCCGTCACTACAGGCAATTAGTTTCTCTCAGCCAGGCTTATTAATGCTAAATAGAAGCTAAACAAAAACGCTCTTCTTGAGCAAAAGAGAATTAACCTACTATACCACGATAGTCAGACGTGTTGATATAAGGTTTTGTTTCGAGTTTTCCTTCTCTTGCATAGATGTTATATGCGTTTTATATCCCTTAGTCATCTCTTACGATCACCTATAGGTAAGCTAGGGGTACTTGTTCTCATATACGCCTTGGCTATGAACTAGTAAATAATAACCTTAGTACCTAGAGGTAGAACTTTTAGTTAATATATAGACTATATTTGATTTTTAATCACCTTCTCAGCAACACTGGTCTCAACAGTGGCAATACTCGTTTCACTGCTAGTTGTATGTAATTCTTCAGTGGAATCCTTTTCAGGGGGTTCGTAGACTTTTTCGTATTTATTAGGCACCTGCAGTTTTATCAGAAAATTAAGCTAATTATGTTTTTTAAAATCATTTTACTAGACAACATTGTTTCTTCTATTCATCAGCGAATGTGCGTCTACTTTTAGAGATAGGAATACCCCTAGAAATACCATGTAGAAAGTTTCTATGTCACCATCATCTAACGGTTCTTTGCCACTTTTACGATGGTTTCAGTCGATCTGGTGAATGTTTTGATGTGATATATACTTTTCAAATAGTAGTAGGAGATTTTTACAATAAACAAATTAATCTTTGACCACAGAATAACGAGTAAACTTGGCGTAAGTAGGTTAAAATTTTCAATCAGTTTTAACGTCTTTTAAAGCTGACTTTAAGGTAGATACTTTCATGATTGGCTACCCCTAGATTATTCTTTAAAATCATTGATAAATCGAGGACAGTCATTTGTTAATAAATAATAAAGAAAAACGTAGAGAAAAGACCTGTGTGCTAGTAAGATTTTATAGTTGGAGTGTGAAACTATACTGAAAGGAGAATATCCTCAAAAGTGAGTCTACGAAAAAAGATTTGATGGCGAAATTATGTAAAAAATAAACTAGACGGTATTATACGATGCTATGTCATTGTATTACCATATTGCCACTTAACATCAGCTCTAATAGAGCCGGAAGCCCAACTGGTGGGTTTGGAGATTTTATTGGTAGGCAGTGGCATAAGTTATACCATTGGTATTGCAAAGGTCCATGGGCGGCAGTGCCACTTGCCATCAGGTGCGCTGCTTGCTCGTTTGCCACCAAAAGCAATAAAAAAAAAAGATAAAAAACAAAATAAAAAACAAAAGTTTATGTACATTATCTTGTTCAATGGAACACATATGAATCTGTTGAATTTGTTTGCGACGAACTTGCTGAGCTAGTTGAAGTTGCTGTGTTTGCTGTTCTACCAATTTCTTCTGCTCCTAAAATTATGTACAATTTGCATGTAATAAAATAACAAAAGAGAAAAAATGTATATACAATTTTTTATACAGTACTTCTATTTGTTTATGATGCTTGCATATATCTGGACTACGTCTGGGTTCGAAGTTTTTAGGCATTTGTATAGGTCCATTAATTTCCACTGATGGTGGAGCTCTGTTTGATTGTGATATTGATTGGTTGCCTTCTTGTGTCTGAAAAATAATATTTTAATAGAGCATGATATCAGAAAAATTCTGAATTAAAAGCTTCTTGAATTAAAAGCCATAAAGTTATGTGAAAAGGTACATACATAATTAAAGAATTTAAACCTTATTTGGAAGGTGAGTAATCAAATATGACTGCTAAAAATATCATCAGCACTGCTGGGCTCAAGCCTCATCCACAATAGGAGAGAATTTGACCCTCATATACCAAGCTGGTCAGACGTATTCATATATTTCGAGTTTTATCTCTCCTTCATAAATGTTATCATCATCATCATCATCTCAGCTCATATATGTCCCACTGTTGAAGGGATGAATCCTCCGTGATGGGAGGGCAAATTGACCTACTATACCAAGCTGGTCAGATAGTTGTTATAGGGTTTTATTTCGAGTTTTACTTCTCTTGCATAGATGTTATATGCGTTTTATATCACGTAGTCGTCTCGTACGACACCCACGGGTAAGATATGGGGTGGTGAATTGTATTCTTACTCCGTCACCACACGGGTAATAGGTATGCATATTACATCCCTTAGTCGTCTTTTACGACACCCACGCGTCAGATAGAGTATGGTGACTTCTTACTCTCTCACGACGAAAAATAAAACCAATATAAATTTCTAATATATTTGAATAGATAATTATTTCAAAAACCTTTCTCCTATTATCGAAGAAGTCGCTCATTGTTGGAAAGGATTTATCTTTATCACCAGTTAATCTTTTCAGCGTTGCTGGTAAAGGAAAATCCATTTTAGGTCTCTGCATATCCATTTTATCTGTGTCTATACCACGCATACCGCCTGATGACATATGAATATTTTTATTAACAAGAAAGATTGCGACAAGATAATTTGTAGGTGTATGTAGTATCGTGTAAATTCTTAGTTGGTCTACGCCTGTTCAGTACTAATGCCAACTTTATTTGTACACTATGGTACGTTCGACTGTGTTGGACATTACTCTATAAAGTTTTTATTACTCTGTATTCTGCCTTACCCTTTTTTTCGATTATCGTTAGCGGCAAGTTTACCACATAGCAAATCTGTTGTAAACTTAGAAGCAAATTAAACGACACATTTCAAGAAACGATATAATATATCCATAGACAGGTAGATAAATCTCACAATTTACATCTCTATTATATAAACTTTATAAAATGATGTACACTGTACATAGGTTAGAGTATTAGTGGAATATTTCATCGCAATAGCTTGTCCAGAGGCGGCTCTAGCACATGTAGCGCCCGTGAGTCAATTACCTGACGCCATCTTGTATAAAAATGCGTAAACAAAATGGAATAGGTTGGTTTACAACACGTTCGACTACCTCGTTGGAATGTGTTGTCGCATTCTTAGTCTCGTTGTTTTGACGCCAAACCAGGTAAACGCGTTCACTGTGTCCCGAGAGGTTTTCAGTGCCACCTAACACCCGGCGCGCGGCGCCCGGGTGCACCGCACCCTCTGCACTATAGGTAAAGCCACCCCTGAGCTTGTCCCTTGTATATTTGCTGATCAGTCAATATGTAAAAGATTTTTTTTAATGTTCTTCATCATTTATTCATCAATAAAATTAAAAGAGTTAAACAGGTTCGTAAAGATTAATTTCGCTTAATTCCTAGATAATGTACGTATGTTACGTTTATACTACACTATTTAAGACGAAATGTCGGATGTATCACAAAGGACAGCAGATTCTCCTGGGACGTTTATAATACTAGCTTCGATTGCCAAGGTGTCTATCATACGTGACGTGTAGTTAGGTATTATCTTCTATTAGAAAGATCTATGTGCAACAGTTAACGTTGAGATGTTGATATGTGATAGATTTAGTACCTGGCAAGTCATCATTTCTTCTAGGAGGTTGCATCATTGCCATCTGTTGATACATTTGATCTTTTGGAACCATGAACTGTTCTAGGTACTTTAAAAAATCCTTATATGTGACGTGATTCTGTAATGATATAAAAATTAAATTAAAGGATAGTGTGGTGTGGACTATAAGATGCCTTTAAGTCCAGTGTGTGACAGATAACGGATTGTCAGGTTTCATGTCAACCTGTTATCATCACGGACAGGCTCGAAGCGTGCGATGAGAAAAAAAAGATACATACATACATACATACATATCATCACGCCATATCCCTTGCAGGGTAGGCAGAGAGAACAGAGTGCCAGAGAACTCTATCTCTGCATACTTCACTCGCTTCCTCAGCATTCATAATTCTCTTCATACACGCTCGCCGGTTTCGGAGACTCTTGACTCCACCTTCCTTCAGTACATGACCGATCTGGTCTAGGTAGGTTAGTCTCGGTCTCCCTCGGTACCTACATCCTTCCACTTTCGCATTGTATATCTTCTTAACCAGGCGTTCGTTCGGCATTCTTTCCACATGTCCGAACCATCGGAGCATTCCCTTTCGCATCTTTACACCAATACTCTCTTTCATACCTACTCGCTCTCTTACGTCGTCGTTACGAATGCGGTCGGTCAGCCTAACTCCACAGATTTTCCGCAGAGATCGCATTTCGACCGCATTAATTTTACTATCATACTCTTTTCTGCATACCCAACTCTCGCTTCCATACAGTAATGTTGGGACAAGCACTGCGTTATGTATTGCTACACGTGCCTTCTGGCTGAGGTGGTGGCTGCCGAGAAGTTGCCCCAACGCTCCGTTCACTCTATTTCCCGCATTCACTCTTCGCTCTATATCAGTGGTGTACCTTCCATCTCGGCTAAATCCACATCCAAGATATACAAATTCATCCACTTGCTCTAGTACATCATTACCTATTGTTACTCTTACATCTGTTCTGGTTTTATCTCTTTCAAAGACCATTATTTTGGTTTTGCTCACATTCACGCGTAGACCCCTTTTCTTACAATCTTCTGTCATTGTGTCGACTAGGGTCTGCAGGTCAGTCGCTGACTGTGCCAGCAGGACTGCATCATCTGCATAAAGCAGAGCAGTGACCACTGAGTCGCCCATCTGGACTCCCACATTCATACCGTTCAATCTTTGGAGACATTTATCCAGATATATGATAAACAGCCTGGCTGACAGAACGCACCCCTGCTTAACGCCGATATTGACGTCAAACCAAGGCGACATTCCATCATCCAGCCGCACACAGGCTCTACAGCCCATGTAACTGGACTGTACAGCCTGTAGCAGTTTACCGTTAATACCATACTCCGGTAGAATGTCCCAAAGTTCCTTTCGTACAACCGTGTCAAATGCTCTCTCCAGATCCACAAAACTGCAGAAAACCCTCTGACCTAGAGCCAGATGCTTCTCCACAATGTTGCGCAGAGAGAACACTTGATCCATGCATCCCCTTCCACTCCTGAAACCTCCTTGTGTCTCACACAGTAAACCCTCGGACACCATCCTCATTCAAAAAGATATTTCTAAAATATCCTGTATTATAAAAACAAGTTAAAATAAGTTAATTTACAGAATAATTCGAAATAAAGCAACCTTTGTGACAAAGAGTTAGTATGCTTAATTTATAACGTGGGCAAATCTTTTCGCTTAATGAACAGAAAACTACTGGTGAAAGAAGTTTCTGGAGTGACTACCATTATATCTAAATACCCAGTGTAGGGCGGCCACTCGTCATGACAATTAATGCCAGAGACTATTTTGCGACAGGCTTTTGAATACGTAGCAGCCTAAAATCATTGTGTACCTATAAAATTATATAGTAATTATTCTGTATCTGTTGTATGTAGCCGACTGAGCTATGGTTTTTCAACAAAGAAAGTTATACGTGAAAATTACACGACGCTGAACCTTGGAGTGTACAAACAAACTACTTTATTTATTAACCGAGTTAGGTTTTAAGGACGCAGAAACAGTAAAAACTTGCAGATCACGTGAATATTATGTATATATTGAATATTATGTATATATTGACTGCACAGATGGCGTAGTGGTTAAGATAACGACCTTCCGTTCCAGTGCCGTGGGTTCGATTCCCACGTAGGACAATATTTTGTGTGATCTACAAAGTGTTGTTCTGAGTCTGGGTGTGATTTGTCTGCGTTAATTGCATGTTTGTAAAGTCCCCCACAATACAAGGATTATTTCCTTAGTGCAGGGTGGTGTCTAAAAATCAAAAATAAAAAAAAAAAATTGAGATAGGTGTATAGGTAGGTATATATGGATAAATAAGCCGGAAGCCCAACTGGGTGGATTTGGCGTTGGTATTGTATTGGTGGGTAGCAGCATAGCAATAGCCTTTGATATTGCAAAGTTCTATGGGTAGCAGTAACACTTACCATCAGGTGTGCTGCTTGCTCATTTGCCACCATAAGCAATAAAAAAAAATAGTGAGAAGTATGAAAAATATAGCCATGTAAAACCAAACAATCAACAAGGCAACATATGTGATAATTTTCGATCTAACAATAGCTTCAATTGTTACCTTTTCTTCACCTATCCAGTTCCTTTCAGCAGGTTCATTGAGACCTAAGACATCGATCCAATGGTAATAATTTTTTGAATTATTCCCATACCAATATTTTATTATAACGTAACTGAAAATTAAATATGTAGTTTTATAATAACATGGTTTTATAAATATAAGTTGCTGTACGGTAGCGGTTACGAATACTACCAAGCCTTACTTTGCTCATGCGTAAAAGATGACTAAGAGCTCTATATAGACCTGGGCCAAATCCACTTGTTGCCGTTTGGTCAACAATTACATTCCCAAGCAGGGTTGACATCAGGCAGGTAGCCGGTCATAAAACTATTTCCAATAACTTTTGTGATATTTACTTCTACATATTGCGTCGACCCCAAGTAATTTGGACAAGAGCAGGAGAATGATGATGGTTTTATAAATATAAACACGGTTATAAAAAATAGACACGATTTTATAAATATAAATAATGATTGAAGATTTCCATTGCTCATCTCTTAGTTTTATCATAAGTCCGTAGTTACTGTGGCACAGTAACTAATAACAATAGATATTGGGCACAATATCTATTGGACTCATTACTACAAATTATATGAGCCTAAACGCTGCCATTGAAGAGTTTCACTTCTCCTGGTTTCACCATTAGATCGGCTCGATGTTACCAAATTCCTGTATCCTCTTCAAGATCACAAGTATTCGTAAAGATACATGACGACTGTTAGAAGTAGTTTAAAATCAACTTTGAAGATTTTATTACATTATTAGTTAAAAGTGAAGCTTATTAGTTTCACGGTTAAATTAACCCCTCACGCGCTTTTGGGACACCGTTTGACACAAAAAAAAATTTGCTCAACGCGTTTTTAGGACACAGGTTTGACCCAATTAAACATTTTACATTTTTTTTTGTTTTTAGCACTATATTTTACATTTCCTTGTAATATAGCAACAATAACAGTTTACGTAAAACCATAAAATTCACTGAACTTTTTTCAATAAAACAAAGCGTAGGCACTCGAGAGCACCGCGAAATCTGGCGCGTGAGGGGGTTAAGGCGTGTTAAACTAATTGTATAACATCAATGAATATTGTATGATGTAAATAAGGATAACTTTGTATATAAAAACAGATATAATAAAGAAAATATGGATTAAAGCATGTATAGAAATAAATGTGAGCATTAATAGGGAAATACGCAAAAAGATGATAGGTATATATACACCGTTACTAAAGATGAAAATAGCATAAAATGATAGATAAAAGTTTCTGTGACTGACTTTCCGTGTGGTGACGAAGTAAGAATACATTTCACCACCACCACCACCCTATCATACTCTTGTGTGATCGTAACAGACGACTAAGGGATATAAGACTCATATAACGTCTATGCAAAAGAAGGTAAACTTGAAACTAAATCCTATACCTTGGTATGGTACGTGTGACCAGCGTAATGTGGTGGGTTAATTTCACTATGGAGGATATATTCCCATTATGGATAAGGCTTGAGCCCAACAGTGGGAAACCACACAGCTATAAAGCGCAATATAAGTATATAAAGGTAAATTTATAATATAAATAGTTCTAATTTTTCAAATAATAATACTTACGCAAGTCCATCATCAACCATTTGCTGTACTTCAGGCTCATTCACGATCTCCAATATCTCAGCATTATCCGGATTGCGTTTAATATCAACCAGTTGCCAAGGAGATATAAGACCGAAGCGGATGCAACGCATTACGTCCACTGCATATATTCGACGCGAGGACCAGTCACCGTATAGCCATCGTACTCCTGCCATTAGTACTTCTATCTCGCTACAAACAAAGGTTCCGGTTGGTTGCTGCTCGGTCGCTAATTACCACCAGCTAAATAATGCAGCAAATGAAGGTAGATTTCCTTCTCAAAAAGAATGTTGGACTTCTGTTTAATATAATAACTAATAGTTTCAATTTAATGTGATTAGTCATACAAAATATACATACAAATATTTTATTTTTACAAATAAAATTAAAATTGTAGGTCGAATTGATAATTATATTTTAAAAGGTGTAGTGATTTAGTTGACTCCTTAGAAAGCAAAAACAGTGAAAAAGATTTCATGACATATTTGCAAAATATTACTCTCTTATATTACTCTCTTGAGCAACATAACACCAAGTGCTATTGTCGACACGCTTGCCTTCCATAGCGATTATAATTAATAAATTTTTATATATATATATATATATATATATATATATATATATGTGTGTATATATATATGTCTAACTGTGGACATTCATATGCGGGTAGGTATGAATGATATATTCTGTTTAGAATATAAAAGAAAATATGAAATTTTAATAAGCAGTTGCAACGACTATTACTTACAAACCTTGTTACAGATATATAATTTGATTTCAAAAATATTATAAGCTCTTCTGGCTCTAGGGCGACAAAATCTCTTGAAGCAACTAGAGGCAGAAAAAATCGCATAACCCGAGGTACCTAAGAAAATACAAATGTAAAATTAAGTTTATTATTCGCCAAATACAATATAGTTATAATATTTTAAGTAATTCATCAACGTTTTAACGTTTTTTATACATTTAAAACGTTTTCTTAATAAAATTACAAATATCTAGAATTTCTCAATTACGGTGACTTAAAATTTGGACTGGCATTGATGATGATTGATGGATTATAAAAAAAAATCTTAACTTTATTTCAGGGAGAGGGTGATGGTAGATAAAAATCCACCAATCTTTCAGTCTTACGTTAATATTTTTCTAGTCGAGGATATACACATTGTAGACATTTTTTTTGCGACGATAAGCTATGATTATCGCAATTATATATATGATTTTCGCAAATATATCTATATTAGATTTGATATGTTAGGCTATTATATACAATAATTATTTAGATTATTGGGTCGTGTAATCGCTGAATACAATTCTAACTGAAATGTTAGTAGGTATAACATTGGAACAATGTGAAAACTTTTTATTTTTTTTGATGGCGTTTAAAAAGTCTCCTGTAAGGAAAATAATGGGGTGTAACCATTTGGTTATTCGGATTTCAGGCCAGCGATTCGGATCTAAAAGAAGTGGATTCAAGTCATAATCATTTTTCGCTCACATATAAGTTTTTATATATGTATACAGCTGTGTTATAATTTATATTAAATTTTGAGTATTAATACAACTAATCCTGTTCTTACAAAATTTGGCTATAATGAAATATAAGTGAATAAGATCTTATTAAAAAAGTAGCAATGGAAGTCCAAATAGCAATACTTTTTTTTTTCATTTTTTTTTTCTTATATGGGGATAGGGTCATTTAAAAAGGCTTTTTATTTTAGCCTTTATTTATCGTTAATATTTTTTATCGTTATGTACATAATGAATAAGCCATAAGCATTGAAACTGACGGGCGGGCCACCGAAGACCAAGATCCGGTACCTGTGGCCCGCTCGCACGGCGAAGAGAGGTGCTTGCAGGGTGGGTGTATGGGGTTGCGCGCCGCCTTTTCCGTCGCCCCGGACCGATTTGGCAGGGCGGAACCACATCCATAGTCCAGGAGAAAAAAAAAGGCGAAGGGTGTATCGACAGGTTAATAGACAAAGACGTTTATTCGCCTATAGTGATCGTTATCTACACCCACCAATGTACTCCATCATCAATTCAAAAAACGAGTGCATATAAAAGTGATCATAACTTACCATCAAATCCATAACAGGAGTCATTCCCTTTTTTCTTGCCTCCCTGAAGAGTGCGAAAGCTGTATCCTCATTAAATAGATTCTCATTTACGATGAATGACCAACATTGATCTTCTAAATCTAATATAAATATATAAAAAGTAATCAAGCAGACGATACTGATGCTAAAGGTATATATTTTTTTAAAGACACCAACCCTGCTGTGAGGAAATAATCGAAATATTCCTTGTATTGCGGGGACTGTACAAACATGCAATTAACGCAGACAAATTACACTCAGACTCAAAACAACACTTTATGGATGACACAAAGTATTGTTTTACGTAGGAATCAAACCCAGGCAACTGGCACGGAAGGTCGGTATCTTAACCATTACGCTATCTGTGCAGTCAGTCTATTTCATAATATGGGTTGAAGAATACCTGAGAAACTTAGCATTGAATATTAGCATGCAATTGGTCTCTTTTCTCATTGTGGATTCGATCACAATGCGCAGTAAAAGCACATGGGATCATATATATTACTATTTTTATTGGTCTTTATATAAAAGGGGCAGTAGAAAAGGAAATTGAGAGAATAGTCACTTGAACGACCTTTGTAACCTCAAGAGAAGGGAGACACCATGATGTACACTGTCAAACCATTAGGATAGTAAGTCTATCTCTGTGCTGTCAATACTGATATTCAAAACCTGTCTGTCTGGGGTAAGACTCAAATTCAAGATCTAGAATCATCAATAACATGATTCTAGTTATAGATATACACGCTAAGATATGGACAATTTTAGGTTGATTTATCAAAATATAATTACTTAAATTTGCACTCAGCAATCTTAATAATTACTCACCTTTAATTGCAAGATATTGAGCAGCGCAAAATAAATCCAAAATGTTATCTCTTTTAAGAAGTTTATTACTTTCAACTCCATTGAATATCATCCATTCGTAAATTGTTTGGAAGGCTTCTACCGTGACATTTTTCTGTCATTTATAAAGAAATATATATTAATAATTAGCTTCTGCTGTGGATTTCACCCGCGTAAAACTTTTGCAATATAATTAATATATAAATTTTATCACTAAATTATTCCACGGAAAAATATTACCCGGATAAAAAATATCCTATGCATTAATCCAGAAAAAGGCCTGTCCAAATTTCTATGCCAATTTTCATTCAAATCTGTTCATGGACTTATACGTGATTGAGTAACAAACATCCAAATAATCAAACATCTTCACAAACTTTAACATTTATAATATTAGTAGGATAGCAGAAATAAGGATACCCCACGTAGGATTATAAAATTATTAATTATACCAAAACCAATAAATTAGCACATTTTTATTATTATTACTATGGTTTATACTCGTACATGCAGGTTTGTGTATTATTTGGTGATCGAATGAGAAAGATCAGTAGGGCTACCCTTGAATCTCGATTCCAATCCTAAATCCGATTCCAGCTCGAATTTAAGCAATTTGGTACTCTTGAAAGCGACACTAGCGCAGGATTGGTTTCAAATTGGGTGGAATTTTTTTAAACTAAATGAGATCGACTTTTCACGATAGAGTCAAATATTTGCTACTCTTGACGCGATTTTGACATAAACATTCACGTTGGAATCGTAAAAATTTCACGATCCCACCAAAGCATCTTTTTGGCGATTGAGTTCTGTGATTGTAATAATTTTCTAAGAAAGTAAGGCACGTTTGGAACCAATATTGAATATTTTAGATAATACTCATAAGATAGAAGTACTATAGAGGTGAAGATTGAAGAGAACTGCGAGTTATATCAAAAAAGCTTTTCCATGACTGACAATTATTTACACAAGACGACAAGGGTCTTGCAGGAACTTTTTAAAGTGTTAGATGGTGAATTAGAGCCTTTAATGTTAAAGGCCGCAACGATATATCCACACGATACAAAGTATGTATAGTCTTATTACTTATTTATAAAAGATTGTTTTCGTGCTTGGTATTTTATAATTTAGTCTCATTTGTATTTTAAGGTATAAGCTGCTCTTTCATTCTATGCTACTGGAAGTTACCAGCATTACTGATATACATTGATGGACAACAATTGTTGGGAAGGCCATACACGAAGAAACATTGGTACTCAATAGACAATAAATTCTAGATAAATGGAAATCAAAATTGATGCAAATGAAGGTATATTACATACGTTTTAATAAATAAGAACAATAGACATCATTTTTAAAAACCATTAGTTGCTTGTGAAAGATTTTCAGTAATTTTTATGAAAACTATAATATTCCATCTGTTGTAAGTTGTATTGATGGCACATACAGTCACATACAGTACCATAATAAGACTAGCATAAAATGAGGAAAGGTTTATCAAAAAGCTATGCATATAGTTGGTGTAACTGTGATCTTCAACCTGTGTAAGTGTGTACCATAGGTGATTATTGCACTATATACCCGCTGTGGTGAGGCCTATATTCAATAATGAATATTGATAACTTGATGAACAGTTGGAAATAGACATATTAGTAGGTTAGTTTCCCCTAGGTATTATGTGATTCTTCTATATGAAATGATAGTGAATAATAAGAAATTCAGTATGTTAAATAATTGTTATTTGTTTATGAAAGAAGTATGTAAACTTCTGATATTTAGGCGGTGACAAAGGAAGAATACAATGTCACCATCATCCCTAAACTTTAATAACAGGAGTAAGCGCTATTGTATTATATAAAATATACCAATTAGAGAATAAAAATATTATAGAACAATCATTACTAATTTAAAAAAATGCCTTGGGAATTGTTAATTTATATATTTATTTTAGAGCTTCATATCTAACTGTAATGTTGATAGTGTTTTATATTGGTTGTAAAATAATATTATATATTTTCCCTGCTGTCATCTTATCTTTCCTTACCTTATATCTCAATAGTAACAGTAAAGGTAAAATAGTTTTGGCTAATAATAAACTTATAAATCATCAGACTTATTGTATTTTCATAGATTTGTAATGCAGTTATTGTATTTTCATAGATTTGTAATGAAGTGTAATGAAATGCTTCTATAACAAGATGATAATGAAGATATGGCCACAAAATCCTCAAGAGCAGCATATCCTCATCAAGAAGCAGCTGAGTATGAAGAACATTTTTCTTCGGAGTTGCGGGCGACTAAAATGTCATACTATAGAAAGTGCTGTGAGCTGCATGGCATATTCAATAAAATGTTAATGTTTTAATTTAATAGTGATTTGTAAATCATATTTTCCATTATTTAGTTACATAAGAATAAAAAAATAACTTTTTAAAGATTAAATAATAATATAAATATAAAATAAAAAGCCTTTCATGGAAATATTACATAGTTATTGTTTTTTTTTACTTAAGCTTAATCTATACTTAAAAGAAAAAATACTATTCTATATCCTAATATATTAAATCTTAAGTTTCTAATTATGTATGATTGAAAGATTAAATATCATACTTTTCATTTAAAATTGAAACAGTTTTTACTATATTTCTACTTTTCTTCAAAATTCATATAATGAAATAATATAGGTATGTCTGTGTTAGATACATGTGCTATGAATATAATAGCAACTATTCCTTGGTCATTCATCATCTCAGCTAATATAGTTCCCACTGCTTGGCTCGAGGCTTCTCACAATAGAAGGGAAATTGACCTACTATAACAGGCAGGTTGTTATAGAAGTTTTCATTTTCTTTTCTTACATCACTTATGATGTTATATGTATATAATATACCTTAGTCATCTTTTTCGACACCCACTGGTAAGATAATATGTGTGTTGAATTGAATTCTTACTCCATTACCACACTGAATTCCATAGTATTTGTGGCAGCCTTACAATATTGTAAGGCCATTTCGGGCAACTGCTATATCATGAGATGCCTCATTGGGTCGATACTTTGAAATTGCCTTACAAAAAGAAATTAGGTCAAATTTAAAAGCATATATGTAATTGCATTTTTGTAACATTCGTATTTACTTGGAATCATAAAATTAAGAAGTAATATGCAAGTAGATACTTCTGTTCTTAAGCTACCTAAGCCTTCACCCTCCTACTGCTAAATAACTACTTCAAAATCGCAAAAAGAGAACAATTTTCATCTTGTCTTAATATAAAATTTTAAATTTGTCGAAACAGCTGGTATTTCTTCTTTGTCTTCATAAAATTTTGCTATGTACTATTTTTAAAACTTGGAGTATTGACACTATTAGCCACAGTTATTATACATTTGTAGGCTTTAATTCTGTTTAGATGTCATAAACTAGTATAATGCTATATTATATTTAATAATAATTAATTTTATGAATAATCGTAAAGATTTTCCAAGAAATATTATCTTTTTTATAATTTTATTAATGGTGGGTTAAGTTTAATTTTATATGGCCACACTCTATAGTGTTGATCGCAATGCTTCTTAATATTCCGAGTCGATCGTGATTACGATTTCAATTCCAATTTCAATTTTGTTCAAGAGTACCAAATATAAATTTGGTGAGATTGGAATTGGATCGGAATCGAAATCAAAACTGTATTCAAGAGTAAGCCTACAGTACAAGTTAACGGAATAGTTATAATCATTATCAAAAAGTTATTTCGAACGGAGTACTTACAACGGGTAGTTCAATTTCTCCATGTGGATTCATATCAAAGAAAGATGAATATACTTGTAAAACAATGTAATGACAATGAAATTCTTTACCCCCAATACGTACAACTGTGTCAGTGTTGCTGTAAAAAAGATTGAAAAGAAGAATTCATATCACACAAAATATACTATTTACTTTAATACTAATCTAATAATAGAATTTCATATACATTTTATTTATATTTTAAATATTATCGAAATAATTATAAACTGTCATTAAAAGTAAAATTGAGAAATTTGACATAGGAACGTTTATAGCTATAGTCTATAAAATATAGCTTGATCTCTGTAACAGTTCTCACTAGTCCCGCACGCTTACGATGCAGTCCGTATTTTTGTCGATATAATTCCTTATTTTTTAAAGTTATTTGCTACTGCAATTGAAAAATAATGCATGAATATCTTATTGAACTTCAATCAAATGGATGGATGAATCGATTATAAATTTAAAACAATTTATGAAAATCTTATTGAATTTAAATTAATGGATTTAATTTAATTTAAACTAAAGCTGTTAATTAATTCTTTTTATTATTCGAAAGGAATACATCCAAGTTAATCGTCACTATTATCATCATCGCTGGAGCATTCTTGTAGGTTGATGATAAGTTCTTGGTCACAGATTATTTCATGAAAAATCATGTTTATTTTATAAAAGAAATTATCTTTTTAATATAATAGAAATGGTCTTATTATTATTATAACTGATGTCTGAATACAAAATTAACACAATTTACTTATTTTATAGAGTAACCATGTGGTTTATATAGGTAATGTATTGGTTTTACTTGTTTTATAAATAATTAAAAAGAATGTTATCGATTTACGTTTATCGATTGCCCCATCTCTATCTTATTCTCAGTTCAGTATGATCCTGTACTTGCGTAAGCACCATACTTTTATAAAATGATTACTAAGTATTTTAAAACATGTGAGTTACTAATTTTGGTGTAAATATTCATAATCTAGTTGAGATATAACTGGCACCTAAAGAATGAAAATATAGGCGATATAATCAATTATGGTGGGACCACGCTGTTGACAGTTTTCTGTCTACAGCCTCGGGCCGGTCCGTCCGGGGTAGTACCACACTGAGCAGAAGATCGACGTCTGAGTAATGGCAATGTGCTATATTGCGCTTCGTTCGGTGAGCGAGAGAGCCGGAAGCCCAACTGGGTGCGCTTGGGGATTTTATTGGTAGGCAGCGTACCAAGCTATACCCTTGGTATAGCAAAGGTTCATGGGCGACAGTGACACTTACCATCAGATGTGCTGCTGGCTAGTTTGCCACCATAAGCAATAAAAAAAATACAAATTAAAATTGTAATAATGACGCGTATTCATAATTACTTCATCGGTTTTGTCGCTATCTGTCACAGAGATCAAGCTATATTTTAAGGACTATAATATATGCAATATTAATTCCACATAGATGATAAAATGAGGCTGCAGAACCAAAGTAGCTTAACTGCATTTTTGCAACTTTTAACCTAATTGCAATTTCGTAATCTAAAAATGTTAATCTACAAAACCACAGCGGCCTAAAATTGTTTACATGCTCTTAACAATAGATGGCAGTATAAGTACATTTTCGGCTTATGTTCAAATCGATTAAATTGAATTTAATTTTAATTCCCTTCATATTATAAAACATGGTTCTTTTAGTTAGGCCACTCTGGTTCTAGCAGCCTCAAATCTATTATAGTATTGCACAATTTGTAAACCATTATATTAATATATGTACTAACATATAATTGTGTATCCTGCGATAAAATTCCTGATACAAGTCTTGCTTTTTAGGTAATTGCACTCGCATCCAATCTATGGGCTCTGCAGCAGCGTAGCCGAGACTATTCAAATCTTTACCTACGTCTTCTTTGAGATTAAGCTGTATTATATTTTCATTTCGATCACTTGTTGCAGGCTTTTTCGTATTCAAATTTACACTTTGAATTTGTCTAGATCCATATTTTAATTGAGGCTCTGAATCAATTTCATTTTCCTTTTAATAAAAGAAATTAATATTATTCATTACTCTACAATCATTTGAAACCATAAATATAGTTACAAAAACTAACAAAACTTTGTGATTCTTCGTCATCAGGTTCAACTTCATCATTTCCTTCAAATTTTACTTTAACTTTGGCTTGAGTAGGATCTGCTAATAGCACTCCTACTGTAGAAGATTGAAATACCACCTTAAAGAGAAATAAGTAAAAGTAACTTTGTAAAAATTATTGTGACATTATGCAGTTTAAAAGTATTAGGGGTAATTAATATGATTTCTTCTTTTAACCTACAAATTAACTCTATCGATGTTTGAAATCTGAAATTTATGAAAATATATTAACATAAATGGTAAACAATGACAGTCACCAACCCTTCCTTTCTCGTAGATGATCGTAGAAGCTAACAAAGATTTATCTTATAAGCAAGTAGGTAATTCCACTGTAATAACAGAAAAAATTGAAATAAAAGCCTATATAACTTCTTCATACACGCTCGCCGATTATGAATGTTAGAATTATGAATGTTGAGGAAGCAAGTATGCAAGGATAGAGTTCTCTGGCACTCTGTTCTCTCTGCCTACCCTGCAAGGGATATAGCGTGATGATATGTATGTATGTATGTATACCTTCTTTTTCCATCTCTCATTTAAATTTCAAAGAATATTGTTATTGTTGTTTAGTTTTGAAGCGTTCTCTGACTCTGGCTACAGTATAAAAGCAAGTAGGTACATAATATGAGACTTGTACTATTCTTTGTGTTTAGGAGGGCAGTTATATTGAGTGTGTTTAATTATTAATCTTGGCTTGGGCTGAAAATCACCGACTGGGATGTACTTGCATTCCTGGCCACAAGTTGAGCCCAATACCATTTTGTTTTTAATTTTATTTACTACTATATATTTGTTATTATTTAAATTTTTATGTATTTATTATTTTTTTTTCTTTTTAAAAACAAATAAAGATCTTTTCTTTCTTTCTTACCAATCCGTCTGACTAACGTGGTATAGTAGCTCAATTTGCCTTCCTTTGCGGAGGAGGGTCGAGTCAAGTAGTGAGACGTATATGAGCTGGGAGCGATTGTCATTTGTTTCTACAACTAAAAGATTATTTTAAAATTGGTGCTCCGATACTCATAGCGATAAACTCAAAGACACGTACGAATGCACAAAAGATGAAAAGAATAGCTATTTTGATTATTAACTTAGTGATTATGTGGCAACTTAATAATATCGAATGTATTACCAAATTAATTTGCTGTTGCTTTTATTAATGCTTAATATAATGTAATAGATAAAATCATACTTTAAAGATGAAGTACTTGCGATTAGATGCTATAATCTATATAAATAATAAAATTAACAATTGTTTACTTGGTTTGACTGAACTTTCAAATTTCCACTTGGAGTCGATTTAAAAGGGAACGCTGCACCTTTTTGAATGTCACAATGGTCTTCACTTCCAACACTGAAATAACAATGAGAACCGTCGAACGTTGACGTTTCTTCGTCATCAACCCATAACATCTATTTTTCGACATAGTCCTTCTAAGAGTTATAATGCTCTAAACCCAACACTTGGTAGACGAGTTACGAACGTAAGTGGTATTATGAGTTTCCAGGCAAACGTTGCTGCCTTTTTCCTTGGCAATACTCTATTTTTACGACTTCCATAAGAAAGAAGTGATACATTGCATTCTAACTTCTACTAGTTATATCAGTATTTTACTTTACACATGGCAGATATTGGTGAGCTTTAACAATACATTAAAATGTAAATATTATATCAATTTATAAGCGAACATATTGTACCATTTTGGCATATTATACCCGAAAAATTAATACCTGTGTAGATGGCGTAGTGCTTAGGTCGGTTTCAGTGCCATGGGTTCGGTTCCCACGCAGGGCAGTACTTTGTGCGAGCTCAAAGATCCAGAGATCCACAAAGTGTTGTTCTAAGTCTGGGTGTAATTTGTCTGCGTTAATTGCATGTTTGTAAAGTCCCCCACAATTTCTTTCCTTATTATTTATTTAGGTTTATTTCCTTAGTGCAGGATGAGGGTTTTGAAAAAAACAAAACACTAATATAGGTTGCCACGGTTGTCAAGGATGCTATGAATGGCCGGCTCAATGGCGATAGAGAGGGAATACGATGAGTTATGGGGAAAAAAATATAATAAAGATTTTCTTAATTTTTATATTTCAGTTTATTTTAATTGTTAGTAATAAAAAATAAATAGTATTAGCTACCTGGAATTATCCGCACATGAAGACTGATTGATATCAGACTCGTCTCTTTGTGTCTGCAAAGTGGTAAAGTATTCGGTGGCAAATTTAGAGGCGTAAGACTCTGGAGACATTTGAAGTTTTTTCTTGGGCTTTCTGTAAATATTTTATACCATATTTGAATTAATATATAATATATAGGTAAAATATATACTTTTGGTTGGTATGATATATATTGCTCAATTTAAGACGGGCTTACTAAAAAAGATATTTGTCGTGTCATTAAGTAAAATCACACTTGAGGCTGGTGTATATTACTACGACTGTATTGTTGCTTATCTTTAGGTGGAGAAGGAAATGCATTAAGTGTATAGGTAGGTGTCGTAAATAATGTAAGAAAGAGTATGATTGACTTTATAATAGTAGATGAAAGACTTAGAAGCAAAGTTCTAGACACTAGGGTGTATCGCGGTGTTGGTATCCATACAGACCACTTTCTAGTAATGACTAGAATAAGTGGTCTCGTAAAAAATGTGGCGAAACCGGATACAAAACCCGACAAGTATACTAGAAAGAATAAGAGTAGAAAATTTGCACGATGAGATTATCAGAGAGAAGTACAAAAGTAAACTGACAGAAATATCAATAAATACTTGCATCGTCGGCTGAGGATTTACAGGCGATGGTAACTACTATGCATTAAACTTTTGAAAGAAAAGGCATGAAGGAATGTACGTAAGACGAAAATAATGGTTTTTGAAAAGGATAAATGTATGACGGAATGTAAAATTAGTATAAATGGTGAGGAATTGGAACAGGTGAAAGAATTTTTGTATTTGGGTGTATTATTTACTCGAGATGGTAAAAATGATAATGATGTTGAAAGCAGAGTAAATGCTGGTAATAGGGTGAATGGGGCACTATACACCTTTATGAGAAGCAGAAATGTGTCCAAAAAGGCACGTCTAGCTGTGCATAAGGGAGTATTAGTACCTACCCTCATGTATGGTAGTGAAAGTTGGATTTGGCAGAGAAGACATGAAAGTAGAATAAATGCTGTAGAGATGAGAGCTCTTCGTAGTATGTGTGATGTGAGCCTGAAAGATAAAATTAGGAATAGTGTTATAAGAGAGCGCTGTGGTGTGAATGAAGAAGTAGTGACAAAGATCAAAAAGAGTATGCTGAGGTGGTTTGGACACTTAGAAAGAATGAGTGAGGAGAGGTTGACGAAGAAAATATATAAAGCAAGCATGAATGGGACGAATACAAGGGGAAGACCTCGTCATAATTTTCTGGATCAAATTAGCGATGTATTGACGAGAGGTCATATTAAGAGTATGCGTAATCGCATGCATGAAGACTATTATGAGTGTGAATGAAGCGATGGAAGTATGCCAGGATCATGGTTTGTGGCAATCCGTAGTCTCTGCCTACCTCTCTGAGAAACAGGCGTGAAGCTATGTATGTATAGGTAAAAGAACTGAATAAATTGATACATGTATAAAAATCTGTATAAAAATCAATATTTTTTCAGAGTAATATACATGATAATCTATCTACCAGGCCATCGTCTTGTTGGACGTAGTCTCACCAAGATAACGTTATGCAGAGCAGTCCTACGACGCCTATAATATATCTACTAGTTCCCTACAACTTTGACCAATACTTAGTCTACTTAATGGAAAGCTATTTAACATTGTGTCTTCCTAAATCTTGCCGCGGTTAGGAAATATTTATTCATCAAAGCTTCTCAGTTCGGTGGCTTCCAAATTTCCCCTTTGGGATGCGTCTATTGTATTCGTTATCCTACGGATTTTGGATTTTATTTCATATAGAAAGACCGAATATAGCTCTCGATACAGCATTATATGATGTTGTGCTTAGTTATGAGGATTTAGAGGCCACGTTCTTGTACTTTAAATTATAATCGATAATACAATTGAAATGCATATGTTATAAATAAATACCTATAAATGTGCTTGATATACGCTGATTATCTTGAAACACGGCTGATTTACTCGCTCATATTTCAATTATTACAATAATTCGTAAATGACACATTTCGTTCTCACCCCACACTCGGTGGACTCATGACATTATCAAGGTCGCAGGAAACCGTTGGATGCAGGTGGCACAGGACCGAGAGAGAGAGGACTATGTCCAACAGTGGACGGTTACGGGCTGATGGATGGATGGATGGATATTTCGTTCTTGTATTTAATAATTGTATCTATACCATACTTACTTTCCTTTGAAACTCCACGACATCAATAGTTCGTTATGTCGGCTGCAACAATTTTCAACAGCGTCCCCAGCACTGAAGTTGTATGATTGTTGAAATTTATTAATATCCAAAAAAGTTTTCTTTAGATAATCTAAGTCTGAAATAATTGTTGCTGTTACATTTCCTTAGTTTACTTCTTAATACATACATACATATCACGCCATATCCCTTGCAGGGTAGGCAGAGAGAACAGAGTGCCAGAGAACTCTATCCTTGCATACTTCACTCGCTTCCTTAACATTCGTAAGTCTCTTCATACACGCTCGCTGGTTTCCGAGACTCTTGACTCCACCTTCCTTCAGTAATGTGAATGACCAATCTGGTCTAGGTAAGTTAGTCTCAGTTTCCCCCGGTACCTACATCCTTCCACTTTCGCCTTGTATTATCTTCTTAACCAGAGGTTCGTTCAGCATTCTTTCCACATGTCCCAACGATCGGAGCATTCCCTTTTGCATCTTTACACCAATAGTCTCTTTCATACCTACTCGCTCTCTTACGTCGTCGTTACGAATGCGGTCGGTCAGCTTAACTCCACAGATTTTCCGCAGAGATCGCATTTCGACCGCATTAATTTTACTTTCATACTCTTTTCTGCATACCCAACTCTCGCTTCCATACAGTAATGTTGGGACAGGCACTGCGTTATGTATTGCTATACGTGCTTTCTGGCTGAGGTGGTGGCTACCGAAAAGTTGCCCCAACGCTCCGTTTACTCTATTTCCCGCATTCACTCTTCGCTCTATATCAGTGGTGTACCTTCCATTTCGGCTAAATCCACATCCAAGATATACAAATTCATCCACTTCTACTTCTTAATCTACTGAATATAATGAAAGTAAATGTTATTATTAATAGGTTTACGTTATCACATTAAAGCAGGGTGTTTTTTAAACAGAACGGGTGAAATATTTTTAATTCCAAGTTCATTCTCAAATAAATATTTCATTTCATAGATGTCGTTATATCCATGTGGTGACGGAGTAAAAATACAATTCACCACCATCTTACCTGTGGATGATCGTAAGAGATAACTAAGGGATATATAACGCATGTAACATGTATGCCAGAGAAAGAAAACTCCAAAAAAGTCTTATACCAACCAACACGCCAGACCAGCGTGGTAACGTAGATCAATTGCCCTCCCATTACGGAGGAGGTTCGAGCCCAAGAGTGGGAAATATATACCGCGCCGGTCAAACGTGTTGGTATAGGGTTTTGTTTCGAGTTTTTCTTCTCTTGCATAGATGTTATATGCGTTTTATATGCTTTAGTCGTCTCTTACGATCACCCACAGGCAAGATAGGGGGTGGTGAATTGTATTCTTACTCCGTCACCACACGGATTATTCTACACAACTATAAATTTATTTTTTATAAGCCTAAGTCTACTACTTATATAAAAAATGTTAATATATACAGATAATCATATACGCCCTCTAACGTATGAGCACGTCCGTTTTCACATTCGCAAAAACTCTTATTTGTAGAAACTCGCTTTTTATTTATTTATTACTTTTTCCAAATTACACCACTTTTCCCAAATTATATATAGTTGGTGCTATGTATTTTAAATTAAAAGTGAGCAATGTAAATTAATATTTATAGAAAATAATACTAACGAATGAGTCACTCACTGTAATCACTTGAATCTGTAGTCAGTTCAGATAAAGAATTACTCCTGTACAATTTTGGTTTAATTGTTATACAATAATGTTCATAGATACTACCTGATGGTCGTACTCTTTTTCTATGGGGGTTAATATGACTGGAAGAAAATAAAAATAAGGCAATAGAGTTAAAAAGTAAAAAAAGATGCTAATTTGTTTTATAATAATATTAAGGAAACTTACTCAGGTGATATATTGAGTGGACTGTTTCTTGCATTTGACACTGATTCTATTTTATTTATCTATAAAAATAAATATGAAAACTAGTAAGTATGAAAGTAGTATATAACTAGTATATGGGTATATGTTTAGAGTTCTAGCTTTAAAATATGTATCCATATGTATCTAGAGTTTCGATTGGTATCACATTGAAATGCAATAATTTATAAAATATCCTTTATGTGCACAAAGCTTAGTAATAAGGTAATGAATACTTTTATAAAAGTTTTAATCTATTATCTGCATACATGATAAATTTGCAATGAACGGTTATGTGCGAGATTTTGTTAAATTTAACCTATTTTTTGAGGAACACGATCTGAAAACGTTTAGATTCAATTTCTCATAACAATTTCTGTATAATTATCGTTACTTACTTTATCCAAACTAATACTTCTTCGCATTTCAAAATCACTAAACGAATAATTCAAGAATATAAACCATATTGTGAAGAGTAATGTTTTTAAGTTTACTATAAATCCCCAGGACTTCTGTAAAATTTTTGACAGTTGCTGTTCGTGTCGCTTTATAAAACTTGTCAAGCTTAAAAATATTCCAAACAGTGACATGACAACGCTTACCAAATATGAGTAAATAAATTCTCACCATAGTGAAAGCTGTGTTTTTTTTTCGCTCTAAACTTTTACTCTAGTGTTTATATAATAAAAGTAATAATACGATTTTGTTATATGATAACTGACCAATACCGATACTGCTTGAGGTTCTTCTTCTTCTTCTTCTTATGTATTGGCAATCAGCTACATATACGAGCTATTGGTGCCAGTGTCAAGTAATAAATATTTTCACGTTTTTAGTCTTTCAAGTCAGTCGTTGTCTAAGTCAAATTGCCACCATTAACAGTGCAATGGCCACACTGTTACCATTAAGATACCATTATCTTGTGGGAATTTTGATGGAAAACGAAAACGTTGTAAAGCACTTTTATATGATATTCACTACATCCCAGTATTTCCGCAAATCACATTACATAAAATGCCATCAAAATTATCTAATATAACACGTTAAAACACTAAGATATCGAATATAATACAAGAGCACCACATGACGTTTTCAAATTCCCGTCAAAAGTCTCCTGCTTGAGGTTGTCGTCTGTTGGTTGTACAATAATTAATTTATGACAATTTACGGTGTTGTGTGGTCAACTATTACGTTGTCATCTAAGTGGTTGTTAGGCCTAAATCATGGAGCACGTTTTGACCTTTATAGTTCGCCCAGGACAGTGCTGCTTTCCATTTTCTTAATAAAACCTTAGGCAATTTTTACGACTCTTACGGGAACGTAAGGAATGATCAGACATTGTTTAATTAACCCGTCATTAATACATTACTTTTCAATTAAATATTCTGATATTTTTATAAAAATAAATTAATTCTATATAATTAGTTCAAGTACAACTTTTGTATAGACGTAACAGAATACAAATTGTGTTTGAACAACTAAAATCGTAGGTGACTTTTTGAGAATATTTTTTTTATAAGATATGTATATACTGCTCACCAACTGTAAATTTATTGATTACAAGTTTATGAAATTTATTATAAATTAGGTCAATAGATTAGTTTCTCCCTTAGCTGTGTAGTAGTGGCTAAGAATAGAACCAGGGCCGGCTTTACCTATAATGCAGAGGGTGCGGTGCACCCGGGCGCCGGGTGTTAGGGGGTGCCGAGAGACGCTTGTAACTATCAACCTATTCCATTTTTTCAGCCACTTTGGTACAAGAGTGCGCCAGGTTATTGATTGCTCCCGGGCGCTGCATATGCTTGAGCCGCGCTTGAATACAACCAACCCTTACTTTGCTCGTGGATGTCGTAAAAGACGACTAAGAGCCTTATAATGATCTGGGCCAACTCCATCTGATGCCATTTGGTCAACAATCACATTCCCAAGGAGGGTTGACGTCAGGCAAGCGGCCGGTCATAAAACTATTGCCAATAACTTCTACAATATGTAATATGAAAGAAGAGTACATATTGTATCGACCCCAAGTAATTGGGATAAGAGTCTCCTTCTTCTGAATTGTGATGATGATAAGATTCGTTCCTTCCTTATTAATTTAATAAACTATAGCGTAAAATTGAAATGTTAGAGTTGACATGAACTGCTCAATATTTTAGAGGCTTTAAATTTCCTGGAAACATAAAATTTTAAGAGCCAACTTAAGAATTACTATACACGAGTTTGCTTTCTGTTGTAAAAGAGCGAGTGCCCTTTATATTTTTGTACTTTTAATACTGAAATACATTGGGATTACTATTTATTACCGTTTTTTTATTAATGTTATAATTTAATGTAATATAATTTAGTACGCCATACGAAGTATCAAATAATTTTCTATTGTATAAAGGCAATCATACCTACCATTAGTATTGTGCGATTGATATCTGATCTTGTTTATCGAGAAAAGTTATTAGGTTTTAAAACAATGCAAGGTCGGAGTTGGAGCAGTAAGAAATCTCGTTGAAATCGGATAAATAAAAATCCTATGGGATGGTTAAAAGAAAGTTGAAGCATACACACGGCGGACATACCTAGTTGAGTATAAGAGCTAGAATCTAATAGTTGCATTTTTCAATATGTTAGAACTTTTTTTTATAATTATTGTCGATCTTTTTTTTTCTTGGGGCTGGTCATGGTCTTGGTCACACCCCGCCCAATCCGTCTACCGTACACCGGTAACGAGTTGTTGGCATAGGTGGCCCATCCAGTATATCTAGCTATCATATTTCACGTTATATGATATTCGTATCCATTAATCTTTAGATAATAGGCATACGCTTCTTTAGCTGAGACTCAGAGTCAATATTAATCATTTAATAGATCTCTATAGCGACGTTATAAGAAGTTCTTTTTTCTTTAATACTTTTTTAAAAGACAACACCCTGCACAAAGGAAATTACGCTTGTTTTGCACGTGACTGTCAAAACATATAATTAATGGACACAAATTACACCCAGACTTAAAATAACAGTTTGTGGATAGCTGATGATTTTAAAAGAAGATAGTTTGTTCAACGAATAGATGGAAGGAGATGAATAGCAATACAGAACAACGACGGATAGAAGTGTTCAAAAATTTGAAAGACAGCGGAATATCATTCCAGTATTGTCTGGGCATAGTCCAGTACTTTCTATTTGCCAGGAACAAACGCTCCTACGGAACGAGTATTTTGCTTAACGAATAACTTATGGAATCATCCGAAAAATCGTCAGTAAAAATAGAAACGTTACGTGCAGTGCTAATTATAAAATTTAATATGGGCACCTGTGCAAACTTTTTAGACAGTCTGAACCAATACCCAGAACTAGTAAAAAAATGCCACTCACATGTAAAATATGATAAATATCAATTCAGTAGTAGTATTGTTTGTTTCTAACTTACGTAGACCACCAACAATTCCAAGAAATCCTTAATCTTGTTGTGGATAGTGGTGGGTGTCCCGTATAGACTTATTATAAAGTTGGCCGCCTTAGGATAGTACAAAATATTGTGACGACACTGGCAGTTCGGTATCTTAACCAAAACGCCATCTATGCAAAGTCAGTCATCATCTTCATCTCAGCTCATATATGTCCCACTGTTGGGCTTGAGCCTTCTCAATAATGAGAGGGAGATTGATCTACTTTACCACGGTGGTCAGACGTGATGGTATAGGATTTTGTTTCGAGTTTTCGTTCTCTTGCATAGATGTTATGCGTTTTATAACACTTAGTCATCTCTTACGATCATCCACGGGTAAAATAGGTAGTGGTGAATTGTATTCTTACTGCGTCTCCACACGGAAATAAAATCAGTCACTAAGTTCAAATCATTCGTTCATTAATTGTCATATTAAATTATGTTTATCACGTTAAGTTTTAGTATGTATATCCTTACTTCCTTACTAATATTATAAATGCGAAAGTAACTCTGTCTGTCTGTCGCTCTTTCACGCCAAAACTACTAAACCGATCTAAATGAAATTTGGTACACAAATAGTCTAGAGCTAATAAAGGACATAGGCTACTTTTTAATGCAAAAAAGGGCTGTAAAGGGGGATGGAACGTTGTAAGTATCGTCATTTTTAAAGCCAGAAGCTTGAAACTTATTTTTAGGCTATTGATTAGATATAAATAAATATGACATTAACATGTTGTAAAAATTTACCCTTAAGTGGTAAAATAAAAACAGGGGATGAAAAACTTTAGGAAAGTAACCTTTTACGTGGGCGAAGGCGCGGGCAGAAGCTAGTGGTTTATATTTATCAGACAATATGTCATTGCTATAAAGCACTTATTAGACAAGGATAATTGTGTCGCTGATACCCATGTCTCGAATAGATACGATATCATGTCCCACTATATAGTTAATTATGGTGTTATTGATGTTTGAAATGTGTAATTATTATTATTATTCACTCATTGTAACATTTTGGAAATTTTAGTGTGGTATAAATATTTTTATATTAATAAAATATTTTAATGGTATTCCGTTAAATATTTTCTACTCTATAGACATATATCTAAGGGATATTTAAGGTAGACATCATTGGAGAAAAAAAACCCATTGGAGAATCATATTGGAGAATATGATCTAAAAAGTAGGCTCCAAATCTGGTTACCATCCAAACATTTGAGCAGATATTTAAAAATAGAACAGCAATCAATATAGTTTTCTTTTTTTTTTTTTTTGTTGTGGCTCTGTTTATACTTAAGCCAATGTCAAAGTTAAGTTGCAGCTTCTTCTTCTTCTTCTTTTTATGTATTGGCAATCAGCTACTTATACGAGCCATTTTTGCCAGTGTCGAGTTATAATTATCTTCACGTTCTTAATCTTTTCAAGTTAGTCATTGTCTGTCAGTCAGTCGAATTGTCGCCATCAACACTGCTATGGTGACACTGTTAATGGTATGTTGTAGGAATTTTGATGGAAAACGAAAACGTTGTAAAGCACTTTTATATGATATTCACTACATCCCAGCTGTTCTGTCACATCATATTACATAAAACACCATAAAAATTATCTAATATAACACGTTAAAACACTAAGATATCGAATATAATACAAGAGCACAACATGACGTTTTAGATTCCCGCCAAAAGTCATCAATATAGTTCAAAATAACCCACGCCGCTGTACTCGTATGTTTTTTATTAACTTTTTTATCTTTCTTTTCGGACAATGTCCTGCACTAAAGAAATAATTCTTGTATAGGAGAGGCCTTTACTAATATTTAACGCACAGAAATTACAATCAAACTCAAGAACAACAATTCATGGATCGCTTTGGTGCGATCCATTTTTTTTTGTGTATTAGTTGTTAGCCTCAGATGGCTATAACAACTTTACCCGGACTGTAGGTGAGCGCTGAGGGCTCTCAATCCGAGCGATCTATTAATTGTTGTCCTGAGTATATTGTATTTATATGGTTCTGCGTGGGAATTGGATCCACTATGTACATTTGGTACAATAGGTCGGTATCTTAACCGCTACACCGTACTCGTATGTGCTGTCAAAGTCTTTAGTGCTAGACGAGTAAGCAATCCTAAGTACTTACTACTAGGTACTTACACCTAATTACCCCCCACTCGGTGGACTGATGACATTATCAAGGTCGCAGGAAACCGTTGGATGCAGGTGGCACAGGTCCGTTGCAAATGGCATTCAGTGGACGTCTACGGGCTGATGGATGGATGAATGGATGGACTTACACCTAACCATCATCATCATCATCATCATCATCTCAGCTCGTACCTATATGTCCCACTGTTGGGCTCAAGCCTCCTCCATAAAGGGAGGGAAATTGATCTACTATGCCACGCTGGTCAGACGTATTGGTATAGCGTTTAGTTTCGAGTTTTCCTTCTCTTGCATAGATGTTATATGCCTTTTATATCACTTAGTCGCCTCATACGATCACCCACGGTTAAGATAGGGGGTGGTGAATTGTATTCTTACTCCGTCACCGCACGGAAATACACCTAATGGTGAGTGGAAGTAGCAGTTAGCTACTTATAAACATCTTCAATAACAGGGTTACAGCCAGGTTAATGCTTATCATTTTTTTTTTGGTGGCGAGCAACGGTACGGCCACGCTCCGCTAATCCGTTCGGGGCGACGGGAGAAGCGACGCCGTAGACCCACCCTACAACGTACCTCTCGACGCCGTGCGAGTGGGTCACCGGAACTCAGTCTTTTTCTTCGGTGGCCAAGGTTAATGCTTACCATAAGATGAGATTTATACCTCTGGCTCTCTAGCTTGAAGGACGATACACAGTAGCAAATTGCTACCAATTAGAGGTAGATTTTTTTACGCGTTTAATTTTGAATATATGTTGATAACTGCGTATGAAATTATCTGTTGCTTGCGAAATTATGTAGTAATCAATAGTTAATTTAAGCTAACTCTATCCACGCGAACATTAACCAACGTTCAGATAAGCAGCACCGTGTCATCTGTACTATTTTGCTTGGTATTTGCCCAATAATAACCTACTGATATAATTATACTACAATAAAGATAAATATCGACAGTATACCTAGAAGAGTACCGAATTAAAAATAAACGTAATTAATTATGAGAATTTTTTGTAGTGAGATTACTTTCAAGTTTAGCTTAAAATTTTCTTGTTGTCACAAGCGGGGTTCGTACACGCACTTATTGGGCATCCGGCTCAATCGTGCTGCCACTTACACCATCGTGAACTATTTTAGGACATGCAAATTTCGCTTCATATTATATCTTACGTCTTCAAGGTGACGTATGCCATCTAGCGGACAATGTTTACACATTGTATACGCTTAATACTTCAAACTTTACAGTTAGAATTGTATTAAACGATTCGTAATCGGGTATTTATAAATAATTAAGCATATTAAATGCAAAAAATTTCAGTAATTTGAATTTTCTTGTTGCTTTTTATTATCATTATAGTATATGCATTACTACTGAGTTGGAATCTTTTGCACAATAGGAGGGAAAGTCACGGATTCGTATAGTATTATTGTTCAAGTCTTTTTTTTTCATACAATGATGGTTGATATATGTTAGCATCCCTTAGTCGTTTATTACGATTACTTATGGGAAAGAAAGGCACCTTCATCATCATCATCATCATCTCAACTCATATACGTCCCACTGTTGGGCTCGAGAAGTTGACCTACTAGGCCACGCTTTTTTTTTGGCGGTGGACTATGGATGCCTCTCGCCCCGCCAAATCGGTCCGGGGGTGACGGAAGAGACGGCGCGTGACCCCATAGATCCACCATGCGAACTCCTCTCTTCGCAGTGCGAGCGGGCCACCGGTACCCGATCTTTGTCGTCGCTGGCCCGCCTGTATCTACTATACCACGCTAGTCAGACGTGTTGGTATAGGGTTTTGTTTCGAGTTTTCCTTCTCTTGCATAGATGTTATATGCGTTTTATATCCTTTAGTCGTCTCTTACGATCACCCACGGGTAAGATAGGGGGTGGTGCATTGTATTCTTACTCCGTCACCACACGGAAAATCTACGGGTTTATAGGGGTTTAATTATTGCTGTGATAATTTTACGCGATTTCTTATTGAATTAAAAAGTAGTAGCATAAAAAATAGTAGTAGTATATTACTACTGCTTTAGTACTAGACAACTCCTTAGGTGGAAAACCTCACTAAAGTGCAATATCTTGAAAATTATCCACTCAATAGACATATTTCTACTTAAGGGAGTATAATAGGTGTGAATTTTACTTTCATATTTTTCAACCTACATTAGATCGAAATTATATTTAATGGGGATGTCACGATGATTTCTACGCAGACGAAGTAGCGAGCAGACAGTAGTTTAGTTTGAATGGCAATCCGTCACAAAAAGAATCTGCGAGAGAACGCGTTTTTCAGTGTATTTGAGTTTTTGTGTTTCTAACTCAATATGTTATGCAATGGCCTAAGCCCTTCAGTTTGAATGGAGACTGTCACTTATGAATGTGACAGTAATGGTTTAATCAATAATTGAAGACAGATAATTATATGATTATATCATACGTAATTTGATAAAGATTGCAATTATTAATTATGATAGCTTATCAAGATACAAAAGTATTGATACATCGTTAACATATTTGTACAATTTTTTTTTATATTAGTTATTAGTTGTAAATTTAATGAGAAATAATTGTTTAACTATTTTTCCTAGTAAAATAATAGAACAATTTCATATCGTCAGAGCCAGACTATAGATAGCAGTTATTACCAACGTCGGTATTTCCCACGGAGACGTAGATCCGCCAGGCTGTTAGTTGTAAAACTTAGCTAGCCCTTGCAGTATACTTTATTTTTTTTTGCAATTTTTTTTGCTGCCACCTTGCGCTATGGAAATAGTCCTTGTATTGCGGGGTACTTTACAAACATGCATTTCTAATACGATACATCTCATCATTTAAAGTTTTGCTTTTCACTGTAAGACTTAGGCCTCCTCTAACAACCATCAAACGCCTCAAAGTGCAGTCCTGTGCTGCACTTATCAAAAGTCGTCAGTTCACCTGCTGGGAGGGCTTTCCACATTGCGTCGTTCGATACAGGTTTGTTATTCTAAAATATTTATTCCTCAGTAGTTATGGGTTCTTTGAACCTATGATCTGCTCATTGTCAAGTCTGCTTGCCAATTCTTCGCATTATGTCGTTCACGTCGGTTCTTCTACGGATTCCATATGATTCTACGGATTTCCATATTATGCTCGGATTCATCATCATGATCATCATCTCAGCCCACATAAGTCCCACTATTAGGCTCAGGCCACCTTCCTAATGGGAGAGAAATTGATTCTACTTTACCGCATTGATCAGATGCGTTGCTCTAGAGTTTTATGTCAAAATTTCCTTCTCTTACGCATTCCGTAACCGTTTACGGATATGAAATTATTTCGGAGTACCTTTTTTTTATTGCTTATGGTGGCAAACGAGGAAGCAGTACACCTGATGGTATGTGTTACTGCCGCCCATGGACTTTTGCAATACCAAGGGTATAGCTAGGTCGCTACCTACTAATACAAACCGCAAACCCACCCGGGCGGGTCGGGCTTCCGGCTCTCTCGCTCATCGAATAAAGCGCAATAGCACATTGCCATTACTCAGATGTCAACCTTCTGCGAGAGTGTGGTACTACCCCGGACGGACCGGCCTGCGGCTGTAGACTATGTCAACTGTCAACAACGTCAACTGTCAACAACGTGGTCCCACCACTTTTTAATTATCTATTAACTATTAATTATCTTATCTGATAGTTTTGTTAATTTCAATTTCAAAAATTGGATGTTTAGGGAATTTGATTGGGAAATGCTAAGCATGGCTATCATATAATCCCCTTTCGAAAAACTTACATTTCAGCTGTCAATTTGAATGACGTCTGTACCGTAATCTGTACCGGCTGATAGAAAACCTATCTTAGTGATAGATTGTCTTAACATATCCGACATTATTCGAAGTCTTCATTTCGGATTTGCTTACAGTTTCGCATAGATTTTCATTTTGTATAGCCGGTAGGTTCTGTTACGTATACGGAGCTACATAATATATCTAATACTATAGTGTCATTTATTATTTATTCTTGTGAAGTAGCACTCACGCCTACATCAAATTGCTAGGAAATGCCGAATACGTCACAACTGGTGTTTTATGTCCGTTTAAATTGATTATTATCTATACCTATAAAGTTAATACCTTGAATAGTACTTTAACTTTAATATGTACTTGTATATATATACATAATAATGTAATGTTTAACTGCGCAGATGGCGTAATAGTTAAAGTACCTACCGACCTATTGTGCCTATGTCATACGTTGGATTCTTAAGCAGGATAGTACTTTGTGCGGTTCACATATTATTATTCTGAGTCTGGGTGATATTTGTGTTTATAAGTTCCCCAGTAATAAAGCCGAATTTACATTATGAAATTAGTGGCATAAAATTAGTTTCAGGACACTAGTTTCATAAATAATTTCACGTGTAATCATCAAGTTTCACAGTGCATGCATTAATTTCATAACACTAATTAGTTTCGCGTCCCGCGTGATTTTTTGGTAAAACTAATGTCATGCAACTAATTTCACCGTGTAAACTTGACGTGAAATTAGTGTCGCGAAAGCGTCTGCGTGGAGTGGACGTGTGTTTTTTTAGGTTATAAGCGTCAAAAATGGCGCACCAACGTTGGCCGGCCGATAAAAACATACAATTCATAAATGAATATCAATATAGCCAATATTTTTTTAATTTTATATATTATCAACTGTACGACAACGCTTTGGACTGCTAAACAAAGCTTCGATGGCGACGGAGTCATGATAACAGCAATACTGTTCATTTCACGACATTAATACTTTAACGAAACAAGTTTCATGAGTACTGCAACCAGTTTCATGAAAGTAATTTTATCATGCATGCCACTAATTTCGTAATGTAAATTCGGCTTAAAGGGTTACTTTCTTAGTACAGGACCTTTGGTCGGTCCAATGGCGATGGAGAGGGAACAAGGTGAGTTATGTGATCGCACGCTACGCACGGGTGGGCTGTGTTCCACACAGGTGGCTGTGTGGCTGTGGCCGTGACCATAGCATGTCAAAAAAGGTCTTAGAAATTAAAATATATAGCAAATTTATAACTAAAATGTTAGGTAGGTACATATATATGTAGATATATAGTTAGATAGATTAGATAGATAGATTTATAGTTATGACTACGGGCATGAAACATCGTAATAGGGTTGGAATTAGACTCAATATCATTATAAAGACAGAAGAAAATAGAATAAGGAATAAAAAATAAATAAATAAAAAGAGAAACAAAAGGCGCAATCAGGCATCGAAAAATTCCTCCGCATCACTGTCCACTGGTAATGTGCCCAGAAGGCTATCAGCATTGTCTATATTTTGATTATTTTCTTATAACAACCACATCAAAAGATTATGAAAATATAAATTCTTAGTAAAACAGTTTATATCATTAATATAATCATCATTTCACTTCTAATAAGTTACTCTACGTTCGGAAAACTTAGGAGGATCTTCTCGTCTAATATGCCGCAATGTTTGAAAACAAATGTTTATAATCAGTGTCTGTTACTAGCGATGACTTACAGCACTGAAACGTGGTCTCTAAATGTTGGCCTCATCAAAAGGCTCAAAGTCGCTCAGCGTGCTATGAAGAGGGTTATGCTCGATATTTCTCTACGTGATAAAATCCGGAATACGGAAATCGGCAGAAGAACGGGTGTAACGGACATAGCCCGAAGAATTAGCACGTTGAAGTGGCAATGGGCAGGCCACATCGCTTGAAGAACCGACAACCGTTGGGGAAGAAAGGTTCTCCAGTGGCGACCACGAATCGGATGACGTGCGTAGGACAACCCCCCCACTAGGTGGACTGACGACATTATCAAGGTCGCAGGAAACCGTTGGATGGCGCTGGACCGTTTTGAATGGCATTCTCGTAGGGAGGCCTATGTCCAACAGTGGACGTTTACTGATGGATAGGCTGATGGATAGATGGATGGAAGTTACACTGCTATTCTGGAGGTTCCCCTAAAACAGGAGCAAAATTAAAAACCTACTATACCACGTACGGGTTGGTATAAGGCTTTATTTATAGTTTTACTTTTCTTGCATAGATATTATGTTATCTTCTTGCGTCCCTTAGTCGTGTTTTACGATCACTTACGGGACAGGAAATTATAGTGACGTAATGTTCTTACTCTCTTACCACACACTTTTTAGTGATAGGAACACGCTGTTGACAGTTTTCTGTCTATAGCCGCGGGTCGGTCCGTTCGGGGTCGTACCACACTCTCCCAGTAAATCGACGTCTGAGTAATGCCAATGTGCTATTGCGCTTTGTTCGACGAGCTAAAGAGCCGACAGCCCAACCGGGTGGGTTTAGGGTGTGTATTGGTAGGCAGCAGCCCAGCTATACCCTTGGTATTGCATAGGTCCATGGGCGGCAGTTAAACTTACATCAGTTGTACTGCTTGCTCGTTTGCCACCATAAGCAATAATAAAACACGGAAGAAAATTACTTTTAGTCTTTACCAACCTTATTCGTTTCTCTCGGTCGGGTATGAAAGGGATAGTGATATATTGTATCTTTAGTTATCCACCTTAATTGTAGACTTGTAACATTGTAGTGTTTCACGACCATCAAGTCATTGATATTACAGCTGTATTAATCTATCCACTAAAATAAGTTATTTCATTTTGAAAAATATATTGACACAAATTAATTGCAAGTAACAAAAAGAAAATGATTGTTTATAAAAATTGTATTATTTTTGGTTATTATCAATATCTCAACTCATATACGTTCCACTGCTGGGCTTTCTTGCTCCATTTTAATATCACAAAATATTGTACAATGTATTGGCGCCAAAATGAGAAAACACAGTGAACAATCATATAAAAATGACAGATTCCAAATTCAAATGAAATATTTTGTTTATTTTTAATTTTAACAGTATTTATGGTCAGACTAAGTACATAAAGGTGTTAAAGCATTTACTTGAATAGGTCCTTGTACGTAATTCAGAATACAGTAATGTATTTTACGGGCATTAAACGCTTTTATCAGTATGCAAACATTTCATGGACATAGTACAACTAGTTTCTTGATTGGTTATCAGAATTCTAGTAAATATTACGTACAGATGTACTGACGCATTGTTTTTTTTCGAACCATGCCTACTTTTACACGAATTTCGTCACCAGATTACAATAGGTGAAGGTAAACGTTTTAAAATATGTAGATTCTAAGAACTAATTGCACCACTATCCACATCCGCTTCTCCGCTCTCTTGTAATCATTCTCATTATCATGTATACTGCACTATTGGCCATGAGACTTAAAATGGTAAGGAAATTGATCTTATAATTAACGCGCGGCCGCACGTCGCCCTGCCGTTAACCCGGACGGCTTGTGCGGGGGTGTCCAATTGTCCAGACCATAACTTACCAAAAACAAAAAAATAAACAAAACTGAGAACAACACTTTGCTGATCACACAACGTATTATCCTATTTGGGAATCGAACCAGTGACACTTTGAGCCGTGACATAGGTAACTGCACTAGGTACTACGCTATATTTTCTTGCGAATTTTCCTTCTCTAACATTTATTTATTTATGTCATCATGCCTTGTTCAGACTAGGAAATAAGGAAATGCTAAGAAATATTTCACATATTGATCAAATAATTATAATTAAATGAATATAAAAAAATAAATTTGTTGACGAATTAGAGATATATATCTACTTTACAACACCTTACTTGGCCGTGAGCGACATAAATTCTAGTTTAGAGATCACCAAGAGAGTGATAGTAGACATGCGCGAAACAGTACTTCGCGAAGTGATGTGATATGGCATTACATTTCGTGCCGAGTAATATTACACTTTACCATCCCTTCAAATATCACACATGACATTTTATGTCATGTGTGATGCGTAATGCGATAGCGCTCTACATATACGGCGGGCGGCGACAAGAAATATAAGCCTTAACGCTCTGAAAATAAAGCTCAAAATAAATATTGAATTGCCAGACACCGAACATTGCAGAAATGCAGAACAGTACACGGGTGTTCGCGTCATGTTTAATGTGTTGTTTAATGTGATGTGTGATGTTTAATGTGATGTGATGTTTAGTCGCGTAATGTTTAATATGACAGTACGCGGTCAGGTAATATTACGTGTGATACATCACTCGCATTACTTACACATGTCTAAGTGACAGCATACTTTTGGAGATATAATACGATTAGGAGCCCATCTGTTAACAGGTTTACCTTTTAGGGAGGCCTATATATGATAATGTAAGTTGATAGGCTTACGCAAGTATAAATAATATAACAAAAAGCCAATAATTTTATATGAAATTTGGATTAAAACTGCCGCCAATGGTTAATGCCTCCGTAAACCGCTGAGTTATGGTTCAGAATCTAATACGACTACAGTATTTCATTTACTTATGTTTCTTTTGTTGTCTTTTATGACAGCCATTAGAAGACTCGTATTATATTGTATTCCGAGTAACATTTAAAGAACCTCGTTGTGATCATGACGTCAGTCTAAAGTCAAGAGCTTTATTTCGATGTATACCTATTGAGCTAAGCTTTATTGGGTTTTTCCATTAGGATATAAATAGTGGCATAAAATCTACCATGAGAATGGCAATATACTTGATCAGTATATGAGTTGCAAAACTTGAAATGTGATTAAAAGTACGTATCTACACATGGTTAATAGACGAGAGTATATGCACACGAAATTTTAATACCATCTAATTATTGTGTGTGTACCAACTTGTAAAGTTGCAGATGTTGAACTATATATAAAACCGCGCCTACACTGCGGTGAAACGTCAAGGAGCGTTAATATAATACATTATAATTTAAAATGAAGGAAAGAAGCAAGGAAGAAAGGAAAATACAAGTATTGTAAATAACGACTAAAGGATGAAATATGGATAAAACATCTGTGCAGCTGAAGGAGAACTCGAAATAAAATCCTATAACAACGTTTGCCCAGCGTGGTATAATAGATCATATTACCCTTCGCAGGAGCATCGATCCAAGTGGGATACGTGAGCTTGAATAACGATGATGATATTTATAGATATATGAAATAATGAAAACTGAAAACACATAGTTAATATATCATCAGATTCAGGCAGCTTTAGAGCAATGCTAGGTATGAGTCAAGTACAAAGCATTTCTTTTTTTTTTTGAAACACCACCCTGCACTAAGGAAATAATCCTTGTATTGCAGGGGAAGTTACAAACATGAATTTGACGCAGATAAATTACACTCAGACTCAGAACAACACTTTGTGGATCAAAGTATTGTCCTGCATGGGAATTGAACCCATGACACTGGCACGGTAGGTCGGTGCCTTAACCACTACGCCATCTGTGCAGTCATGTACTAAAAATATATAGGCGCCAGAAGACTTTGTATTATATGGTTACGTTATAATTTGAAGAAAGGTTAAAAATGCCGTCGTTTGGATTGGTTCCGCTCAATGTTTTAAAAGTATGACGGAGATCACTCGAATGCTGTAGGTATATGATATTTTTACAAATGTTGACAGCTGGATGTATTGTTACTAACTCAAAATTTAAAAAAAAATATCTGCGCAATAGCTATTTTTATACGAAGATTTACCGGCAAAAGTTAAGTAGAGCAGAACTTAAGGCAAAAACATGATTGCCTTATTCTTTGGATAGACAGGTTATTTCGCAACAATTCTCCTAGAAGATAAAAGGAGTATTAATGCGGATTGGTATGTAGTAAACATATCAATCTGTAATCATTATCTGCCATTTGTGCTGGAAAATGATAGACAACAGTGTCCAACAAGCAGGATCCTCCTGGCGTAGAGTTAATGAGTTACTCACCGTACAGTGGCTTGGCACATTGTGAATTTTATTATTTCCGAAATTTAAGATAAACTTAGAGGATTTCATTTTAAAAACATTGAAGATGCCTTGGTTACATTTGAAAAAGCCGTGGAAGTAATCCGTAAACAAGAACGAGTTCACTAGGTACTTTAGTCAATAGTTTCGTCACATGCGACTATTTAGAAAGGAATAAAGACTTTTTCCTAAAGCAATAAATATATAATCATAATTGTTTTTTTACATAATTGTGTTTTTTATTTACTAAAATCTTTCAGAGTGACTCCCGTTCTATTAACTATATTGTCAGTCTTTGATATTAGTTAAAATAAAAATTATGCGTGCGTACAAAGTACACATATCAGAAATGAAACTTTGGCAAACAATTTTTGTAAATCTATTTTACATACATCAACCAATAGCGTGTACTCTCTCTCTCTCTCTCTCTCTATCTCTCTCCCTACCTCTCTCTCTCTCTCTCTATCTCTCTCCCTCCCTCCCTCTCTCTCTCTCTATCTCTCTCTCTCTCTCTATATCTCATCGTGTCGTGTCGCACAAAGAGGAGACCGAGAACGTCTAATGTGTTCTATCTCATTCTCTCGCCGGTTGAATCCTATACATTTATGGGTTTGTGTCTCTATGGACTTATTTTTTCGTTTCATCGAGTTTGAAATCACAACGATTCTAAAGAAGTTTCAATTAAAAAAAATATCAGTCTAAACTTAGTACTGTAAAAGTGTAAGAGCTCACCTTTCGATAATACACTCATTTGCAAAAAAAACGGGCACCTAAGCAATGAACCATTTCAAATGTTAATATTTCTTTGTTTGATAATTATAGGTAGTTTTATCCACACAATTTGGTAAATTAATAAGAAAATAATCGTTTTCATCAGTATTTCATAAAATTTAGATACAATTTATGGGAAATAATGCTAAACCTCGCTAGTAGTGTATATTCGCTAGTAGTGCATATGCTCATGAAGTAAAAATAAAAAAATTTTTTTGTTTGTTTTTCTTTAATAAAGTAAAAGCAGATAAATGTTTAGTATCGAGTGTGACCCCCTCTAGCTAAAATCACAGCTTGAATTCGTCTGGGCATGCTAGCGAGTATATCCCGGATACTTGCTTGCGGAATACGTTCCCACTCCGCAGTAATCACATTCTTCAGCTCTCTGATGGTCTGCGGAGCCGGGTGTACTGATCTCACACGCCGTTTCAGAACGTCCCAGACATGCTCTATGGGATTGAGGTCGGGACTTCGAGCTGGCCAATCCAAACGACGAATGCCGACCTCTTGCACATACGCATTAACATCGCGGGATCGGTGGGCGCGAGCATTGTCGTCCATAAAAATCGAGTCTTCACCTAGAGCGGCCAATGCGGGTTGTGCATGAGAAATTAGAACTTCCGTTATGTATCGATGCCCAGTCAGTGAGCCGTTTTCAATGAAGACTAACTCTGTACGATCCATTGAATTTATTCCTGCCCAAAACATAACAGAGCCCCCACCGTGTGATTTCTTCGAAACATGCCTCTGCAAAGCGTTCTCCTTGTCTTCTTAGCACTCGCCGACGTCGATCTTCACCGAACAGAGATATCCTGGCTTCATCAGAGAACAAAACCCTATTCCAATCGTCTTGAGTCCATGATTCACAATTTCTAGCGAACCTAAGCCTGTGAACTCTGTGCTCACGGAGTAATTTGGGGCCGCGGGCCGGGCGGTGACTGCATATATTGGCAGCGAGAAGCCTCCTCCTGACCGTCCATAGACTAATATGCACATTTCTTACTTCTTGGAGGTTGTTCTTAAGATCCACATACGAAGATTTGCGATTTCTCAATGCGCGACTCACAAGAAAACGATCATCCCGTGGTTGGGTACATGGTTTTCTTCCAGAACCAGGCCTTCTCTCGACGGAACCAGTCTCCTGATATCGCTGCCAGGTCCTTTGGACTGTCGAGCGACTAACATTTAGCCTCCTAGCCACGAAACATTGGCTGCAACCCTCTTCAAGCAGCGCGATAATTTTGGTAGCTTTTACCACTTTATCTACCATTTTTGATACAGCCAAACAGCATTAAATAAAGCTTTGACAGTCAAGGATATGAAATTAATCGATAAAAATTGAATAAAAGTTATGAAAGTCGATGTTAACTTCTGGAACTTCGCGCCAAAAATGTAGGATAAAAAGGGGTTTTCTGTAAAAATGAACATCAAATGAAAAATTGAATTTAGAACGTACTTTTTTAAATACCACAGCATTTTTAAAACCGGCCAGTAACGTGTACAAACGATTGAAACCTTTTTGGTATTGTATCTTTTTAAATATGAATGAAAATCAAAACCGCCCGTTTTTTTTGCAAATGAGTTTATAATCAATATATATATATATATATATATATATATATATATATATATATATATATATATATATATAAGAGATTTCCACCTATGTATTGACTCATCACGATATCTCTGGAACCATAAGGCCTTACTGTCTTTAAATTTGGTAGGAATATTCCTTTCGCCAAGTAGAGGTCAGCTAAGAACGTCGGGCGAATCGAGGCGCTGGGGCTCAGGGTGGCCCTAAATAAGACGGAGGCCCTATTGTTCCATGGGCCACGCGTAAGGCCGCCAATCGGCGTCTCGCTAGTCGTCAACTCCGTCCACATCAGCATCCAGGCCCATATGAAGTACTTGGGTCTGGTGCTCGACGGGCGATGGTGGTTCCGGGAGCATTTTCGCCGAATTGCTCCCCGGCTGGTCGGCGCGGCGTCCGCCCTTTCGCAGCTCATGCCGAACGTGGGCGGACCCAGCTTCGAGGGCCGACGGCTGTATGCAGGGGTGATCCGTTCTATGGCCATGTACGGCGCACCCGTGTGGGCGAGGGCTCTGAACGCCCAGCTCAGGGCTGTTCTGTGGAGACCCCAGAGAGTCATGGCGGTCAGAGCCATTCGCGGGTACCGCACGGTATCGACCGAGGCGGCATGCCTGCTGGCCGGGACACCCCCGTGGGACCTAGAGGCGGAGATGCTCTCCGACCTCTACCGGCGGGTGACCTCACTGCGCGACGAAGGTGGCTCCCCATCGCTGAGCGAGATAGCCACCTGGCGCGAGGACGCCCGCCGAGACGTCATCGCCCGTTGGGCTACGCAGCTGGAGAGGCCTAGACACGGTGTCGTCACCGTCGAGGCTCTCCGGCCCGTATTGATGGAGTGGATGGAGCGGCGGCACGGAGTCCTCTCCTTTCGACTGGTGCAGGTGTTGTCGGGGCACGGATGCTTCGGCTTTTACCTGCACACGGTCGCGCAAAGGGAGTGGACTTCGTTCTGCCACCATTGCAGCAGTGACGAGGACACGGCGCAACACACGCTGGAGGCGTGTCCGGGCTTTGACCGGCAGCGCCGTGACCTCGTCGCTGTTATCGGTGCCGACCTGGCGCTGCCGGCTGTCGCGAGAGCGATGGTCGACAGCGTCAGGAACTGGGACGCGGTCGCCGCCTTCTGCGAGGCTGTCATCTCGCAGAAGGAGGCGGCGGAACGAGTCCGGGAGGAGTCCCGCGACCCGGGCCGCCGTCAGCGGCCGGGGCGGCGCAGGCGCGAATACCTGCGCCTGATGCCGCCCTAACCGAGGCCTCGGGTGATCGGACCGGGGAATTGTCCGGTCACCCGACGTGAGGCCACCGCGTGAGGGCGACGCCCCGACGGCGAAATCTGTCGGGGCGTCGACGAGAGGAACCCGCGAGGGTAAACCGCCGGGCGGGCCACCGAAGTTAAAATCGAGTACCGGTGGTCCGCTCGCACGGCGAAGAGAGAAGGTTTTACGGTGGGTCTATGGGGTCACGCGCCGCCTTTCCGTCACCCCGGACCGATTCAGCGGGGCGAGACGCACCCATAGCCCACCAATAAAAAAAAAAAAAAAAAAAAAAAAAAAAGGTCAGCTAAGAACAGATTTTACGAAATTCCACCCGCAAAGGGGGTTGCTGGGCTGTAAAAATCTCATTTTCTAAATATAGCGCCTACAGACTTGGAATTTGGTGTGGACTTTCTTTCTACCCTATAAAGGTCTGCTGAAGTAGAACTTTAAGAAATTCCTTCTCTGAAACGAATTCTATGTAGCGAAAGTAAACTACTCAACTGAACTGACGTAACCGAAGCAAAGCGAGGGCGGGTCGCTAGTCCTACTTCCTACTAATATTATAAACGAGAAAGTTTGTAATAATGTATGGATGTGAACATCTTTGTTGCTGTTTCACGTAAAAACTAGCGAATGGATTTTGATGAAACTTTATAGTAATATAGCTTACACATTAGAATAACACATAGGCTATAATTTATAGAGATATTTTGTAAATAGGCTAAAATATAACGATAAAAATTGCATAAGTCAGAAAAAAACGCCCATCTGCGAGCTATTTTTGCATACGCTGCAAAAACCTTGAAACTCAGATTAATGTTATGTATTGTGGAAATGTATCTCTTAAATAGTTCTACAAAAAAGTCCGCGACAGCATATATCTATTATTAATATGTAAGCATTTATCGTTAAAATAGTAAATTAAAAATTCAAAATAATTTGGTATTTATTGCCGATGCACATTTTATAGTAACGAATTGATTCTTATGCAAACAAATGCTTTTATTACTTTCGATATTTAAAGTACATATTTTTTGCCTTTTACCGTGTGGTTTGGTACAGTATTTCAAAAGTTAGGACAATAAGAGTGCGCGGTGCTGTGGTCAGGCAGCAACCGGGCGCACTACAGAAATATGGCAAGAAAGAAGATCGCCGATTGTGCGACCCGAACATAAGTAAAGACGTGAGAGCAGTCATCGTTGATGATTGTTGTATTTTTGACAGCACTATCGATTTGTAAATAACATACTATACCTGTATATAATAGATAGGTATTGAAAGTTTGTGATATGAAACATCTTTTTGCGCGCCTTGGCAGTAAAATTGTGTCGACTACTGGAAATGATAGATTGGGTAGGTACTAAGGCAAATGTGGTCATGCTGTGATACTACGCCGCTCTTCTCTATTCATTTGTGTATGCGGGAGTATGACAGGGGTAGCTGTCTAACATAAATGTGACATTAAATAATTAAATATTACCTAATCCTTACTAATGTTATAAATGCGAAAGTAACTCTGTCTGTCTGTCGCTCTTTCAACCCAAAACTACGGAACCGATCTAAATGAAATGTGGTACACAGATAGTCTAGAGCCTGATAAAGGACACAGGCTACTTTTTAATACAAAAAGAGGGTTGTAAAGGCGGATGAAAAGTTGTAAAGAATTATCGTCATTTTTAAAGCCAGAAGCTTGAAACTTATTTTTAGGCTATTGATTAGATATAAATAAATATGACATTAACATGTAAAAATTTACCCTTAAGGAGAAAAATAAAAATAGGGGATGAAAAACTTTAGGAAAGTAACCTTTTACGCGGGCGAAGCCGCGGGCATAAGCTAGTTTAATAATAAATCTAATGTAAAACGTGAAAGGTTACAGTGCTCTGTATTTGACGCAGTCAGAAATCTCTTCTTCTTCTTATGTATTGGCAATCAGCTACATATACGAGCTATTGGTGCCAGTGTCAAGTTATAAATATTTTCACGTTTTTAGTCTTTCAAGTCAGTCGTTGTCTAAGTCAAATTGTCACCATTAACAGTGCAATGGCCACACTGTTAATGGTATCTTGTGGGCATTTTGATGGAAAACGAAAACGTTCTAAAGCACTTTTATAAGATATTCACTACATCCCAGTATTTCCGCACATCACATTACATAAAATGCCATCAAAATTATCAAATATAAAGCGTTAAAACACTAAGATATCGAATATAATACAAGAGCACCACATGACGTTTTCAAATTCCCGTCAAAAGTCCGTCAGAAATCTCACTGGAAATGACGATTTTGTGACGACACAGCTTAGCAAGTCAATAATTCTATGCATATAGGTTAAGACCTATCAATGTATTTGGGTATTGAAATATTAATTGCTTGTAATGATCTAAGTTGCATATTTTTTACAGCCCTGTAGATAGATCGTGAGGCATTTAATGAATTAATTATTATTTTAGCCTTGATATTATCATGGAATCTGGCTGAGACAACTATCTAGAATAGCTTTCTTTGTATATTCTAAATAAAATGCCCTAAGCACCAATACACCTATACACAATATTAAAATATGTTACTGGACTATTTGTAACTGCGCAGTTTGTGGTAGATATATGTATGTGGGTATCGGAAATAATAAATGTTAATAAAATTTGTCACCACCTTATCAATATTATTGGCTTAATAAGGAGCGTCTCAGGTAAATATGTTGGGGTGATAAGACATCGTCATATAGGAAAAAAATATCATTATTTACTGACACTAAACAGTATTCAAAGAATCGATGTATTTTACGAGGGGAGTTCTTAATCAATGAATCACATCGACGTCATTTGTTGGGCTCGTTCACGATAAAGTTATATGGAAGACGGAACGGTGGAATATATTCACACAATGATATTTGTACCTATATAATAGCATACCAGCCGGCGTCTGTATCAGTTGTGGCTTGCATTCGAAGCTGACCGTGTGCACTGACAAATATTCTAAATATTCAAGAGAAAATATTATATATCCAAAGTGAGTAAACCAAACATTTTTTAATGTAATTACGTCATTTAACTTTCTACTTTTTACTAGTCATTTACTTCAAATTAAATGTTGTGAAATAATTTATTTTTAATTTTATAATCGTCGTATAAAGAATGGATTAAGAATACGCTACTTTACCGGGTAATTGTAAAAATCGGTTGAAGGATATGTAGGTGAATGGACAGGAGCACTCTTTTGGGAAATTTCGATCGCCGCCTAGCGATTATGGTATTGATTGGGAGGCCTGTATCCGTGTTTAGGCTGACGGATGGGATATTTTAGAAATATATTAATTATTACAATATATTATTATAATTTCTTATTACACTTATACTAACGTTGATCAAAATATAGACGTTTGCAACTTTTTTTAATAGTAAACTTAAAATTATTCTCTTAGACGTATTTTATCTAATATTTCAACTAAAATACTTTTGCTAATATTATGTGTTTGATATTTTCTTATTTGTTATTTTATTTTTGTATATTTGATGCGATTTTTTTTATATTTTTAATGTAAAATAGAAAATTATGTATTTTATTTCACGTGGGATTTAAAACCTAGAACTTAATCGAAATTTATTCCAATATTTACCTTCTCCAATCAATCCTTAAATGTGGATAGGAAAAACTGTTAGGTTCTTGGCATAATTTACGATTTCAATGAATTCAAATTATTTTTCTCATCCCATTGTTTGATTTTGGCCTCTTCTACAATGGGAAGAAAATTGAGGTACTATAACCATGTTGATCTGCCAGGTTGGCATAAATTGTATTCTTACTTCGTCACCACATGGAAAGTAAACTCGTCACCGCATAGAAAATAAATTATATATTACGTTTTTGTTTGTATTTGTCTATAACACGTTCCATGTAAGCTTCATGTTTAGATTAGATTAATTTTTATATAAACAAGTATTTCTTTGTATTACATTCCATATAACAATTACCGGCTGCTTTAAAAGTAAATAAATATAATATGGTGATATTCAAAATTAATTATATCGTCATAAAATAAGCAAACAATTTGTCACTATTCGATATTTTCCACAACTATTGTATTCTCGTTAGGGAAGTAAGTATATTATTATATACTTACTTTTCTGAGAAGAATACTAATCGTATTCTTTACGAAAATAGAAAGACTCGAAATAACAATTCGTTCAACCTAATATCAATTCGTTTGGTCCGTACAGCGGTAAAATTTTCTTCCTTTGTGTAGAGCGCGGGTCTTCTCCTAATAAAAGAATTTAGCTAATACACCACGCTGGTGGTCTAGCCAAATACTCTTTGCCAACTCATATGGGTATTTTTATCTTCATTTCAGTTTTATTTTAAGTTTTACTGTTCTTGTAGTCAGATTATTTTTTTTACAACCGTTAATCGAATTTTACGATACTCACGGGAAAGGAAAGCATAGTGACCATTATATTCTCTTCCATCATCGCACGAAGATACGTTATGATGAGAGACATATGGGCTATAAAGAATATTTATATGTCTTTATTATTAAATTGAAGTAGTTACATAACAATGGAATATTTCTTGAAATAAATTTCCTGTTTGAGTTATTTATATAAGTATAAGTAGGTACTCAACTTATGTCACATGTACGCACAATGTATGCGTAGTGTGTGCATAGAGTGTGTATTGCCAACGAACTAATTGATCAAAATAATAACTAAACAAAAAACCATGACATAACGATTACGGCCTTCGTGAGACGTGGCTAACATTGAACTTTTTTGTCACTTATTTTGTTCCATTCCTACTAAAGGCAATGTCCGTACTTATTTGGTATTGATTTCAAATTACTAAATTTTTTATCATTTAATATGCTTAATTAATGCTTAATAATTGAAGTATTAAGCCTATACAATGTGTAAACATTGTCCGGTAAATGGCATACGTCACCTTGAAGACGTAAGATATAATATGAAGCGAAATTTGCATGTCCTAAAATAGTTCACGATGGTGTAAGTGGCAGCACGATTGGGCCGGATTCTCAATAGGTGCGGGTTCGAACCCCGCTTGTGACATCATTTTTCGTTTCGTAATCTGGCATTGATTTGTTTAAGATAAAAATTGGGAGATAGAACAATTACTAACGTTTATAAGGCTAGTTGCTTTATAGATTTTACGCATTCATTGCGCTTATTGACATCCAATGTTCAAAAAGCCCTCTTTCACGACGCTTGGATCGGGTTGAGAGCCCTCAGCGCTCACCCACAGTCCGGGTAAAATTGTTATAGGCATCTGAGGCTAACAACTAAGATACACAAAAAAAAAAGAAAAATAAGACGCTTGATTGCTGATAGATATTACAATGTAATTTTTCTTCTAGCCTGTTTTCTATATACAGCTCATATATAAGCCAACCACTCTTCTAGCCAGAGAAGAGGAAAAGACGCTTTACATGCTTCCTCCCTGCGCCACGAAGATGTCAGAGTCGCATGCCCAAAAGGCGAACCTCAGACACCTTATAGTGGACGGATAAGTGGGTCCGCTGTTGGTTTTGAATGGATATTTCCATTATATTGATGCTAATCTGTATTGGCGAGACCCAAATACTTGCATTCGCTAACAGGGGGATGAATAGATGTATGTTCTATAATCATCATTCTCCTACTCTTATCCCAATTACTTGGGGTCGACGCAATATGTACTCCTCTGCCTACATATTGTAAAAGTTATTGGCAATAGTTTAATGACCGGCCGCCTGCCTGACGTCAACCCTCCTTGGGAATGTAATTGTTGACCAAACGGCATCAGGTGGTGTTGGCCCAGGTCAATATGGAGCTCTTAGTCGTCTTTTACGACATCCACGAACAAAGTAAGGGTTGGTAGTATTCGTAGCCGCTACCACACAGCTTGATGTATGTTCTATAATGTCACCAAAAATGATAATCACACGTACAAATTTAATTTTCTCACACAATACTTACCAATTGTCAATTATGGTCTGCATCTAGTAATATTAACTACTCTCTAAATATTGGTAAAGATGTGGTATTTTAAGTACTAATTATGTGAAAATCATTCATTATTATAAATTGTTATATGACTAACTAGCTTCTGCCCGCGGTTTCGCCCGCGTAAAAGATTGCTTTCCTAGTGTTTTTCATCCCCTATTTTTATTTTACACCTTAAGCGTAAATGTTTTACACAATTTTAATGTCATATTTATTTATATCTAATCAATAGCCTAAAAATAAGTTTCAAGCTTCTAGCTTTAAAATTACGATACTTCCTTACTACTTTTCATTCCCATTTACAACCCTTTTTTGCATTAAAAAGTAGCCTATGTCCTTTATCAGGCTCTAGACTATCCTTGTACCAAATTTCATTTAGATCGGTTCAGTAGTTTTGGCGTGAAAGAGCGACAGGCAGACAGACAGACAGAGTTACTTACGCATTTATAATATTAGTAAGGACATATGAGTAAACGCTACTTAGCGTTAATTAATATTGTTTTAATATATTTTATTTAATGATATATTTTCTTTGTAGAATAATGGCTGACACCGACCGAATTGTATTCCCCGATGAAGTAGCTGACGCTAAGGCTGCCGCAGCTGATGCAAAGACAGAGGTTGGTGGTGAAACTAACACTATTGATGCACCACCAGAGGAAACTACAGACGCTGGTCAACCAGAAGTTTCTGTCACATCTAGAAATGTTGTTCAAGTCCCTACAAACTGTCCTGCTGGCTACCAGATGGGATCCGATGGCGTTTGCCGTGAAGTTTTTTAATTACATATTAAATACAACGATTGTTTAATTAAGTTAGGTTAATGTTTTTAATATTTAGACTAATGTAAGGCTGTATTAGAATAGTAATTAAGGTTAAGTTCATTTTTTAATCATAATATCATTGACTTTGGCACAGAAAATGTACGCATTGAGCAATTAGGATAGCATTGCTCTGTGAGCGTGATTTTTTTATTCAAAAATTTAACAAAAAAAAATATATTCATTACATTTATATCAGTATTATTGAGTTCGAATACAATTTGTGAAATTACTGTTATTTGAATGATTTGAGTATTGTATTTATAAGCCGTGTTGATGAGAAATAAATGTTGTTATATAATTAATCGCTTACAAATCTTTTCTTTTTTACTATTTTTAAATAAAACCATATAATTTTCTAATAATTAACGATCATTTACTTTAAAATATTCATATAATTACATAATAATGGCCTAACTCTGTGGTAATTAAAACATAGGGTCTAAGTTAAAAAAAATTAAATATTATTTGTTTCTATAACCCTGACATCATAAAAATATTGTTGATATTCGCCTACAAAATTATAAATAACCGAGCGTTGCATAAGTTTTAACAAATGGAGCATCACTCTCACAGGAATTCCTGAAAAGAAATAAAATAATATTAGCACAAAATTTAAATATAAAGAAGTGCAAAGTGACACCTAGAGGTCAACTTTAGTAAATTTTATGATATCGATGGCTCTTGGCATTTAGATAAAATGACAGATAACTCAGATAAGATCGACCTTAGTGGATGGAAGTAATGTTAGTACTTTGCGTATATACTTTTATGTATCATTACTATGACTAATAAATATTTTACGATTCGACCTGTTTATAGGTGATAAGATAAAAGTAAATGATTATGATTGATTATAAGCATATGAATCCGTGTGGTGACGAAGTAAGAATACAATTCACCACCCCCTATCTTACCTGTAGGTGATCGTACGAGACGACTAAGGGATATAAAACACATATAATATCTATGCAAGAGAAGGAAAACTCGAAACAAAACCTTATACCAACACGTCCGACCAGCGCGGTATAGTAGGTTAATTTCCCTCCTATTACGGAGGAGTCCCGTGCCCAACAGTGAGACATATATGGGCTGTGATGATGATGATAAGCATATGACGACGGTTTTTCAAATATTTTTTTGAGTTGGTAAGTATATGGTAGTCCCTTTATAATCCAAATTTTATTTCAGACATTTTTTAGGCATAGTATGCACCTTATCATTCCCCTGCTCTTATCCCAATTACTTGGGTTCGACACAATATGTACTCCTCTTCCTACATATTGTATAAAGTTATTGGCAATAGTTTTATGACCGGCCGCCTACCAGAAGACAACCCTCCTTTGGAATGTAATTGTTGACCAACGGCATAAAGTGATGTTGGCCCAGATTGATATAAAGCCCATAGTCGTCTTTTACGACATCCACGAGCAAAGTAAGGGTTTGTAGTAGTCGCAGCCGCTACCACAGAGCAAGCGTAGTTTGCACCTATGTGTATCTAATAATTGAGATAGGAATCTATAATTCCTACTCGCCTAACAGTCAAATCGATATATTCATTAGGGAGTGTCCATTAACTACGTGAGGCATTTTGAGGATTTTTTTTGATTGCCTGAACTATTAAGTACAAATGAAATAATTGATGATGTTGATTTGATGAAGAATGTAAGAGTAAATTAAATTACCATTTAAATCATACATGAAATTAATAAGCTTCGTCATTCTACATTTATGCCAATATATATGGCATTAGTGCATAAGCTTGTCTTTGAGTTAATACTGGTGAAAGCAAATTAGAACGAGCTAAATACGCTTTTGGTTGTTTTACGTTTCAATGACTGCCTGACCTTTACCATTTCTGCGATATGAAATAACTATTAAGACATTTCGCTGAACCAAAACTATTTGCTCTAGGACAAACTACGAAAATATTGTCATTCAACAGTATACTCTTATATCCTTACTATCTATTTATATCATTGTAATTTATTAATGTTTTAAATAACAACAATAAAATATTTTTTATACATACATGAATTTCTAATATAAAGTTTTATTAAATTTAATAATTGAGAAGAAGGAAATCACTTGAATAAATATACAAGTGATTTCCTTCTTCATAAATTTTGATATTACCATTTACGCGCGGTTCTATTGAAACTGGTTCCCTAGAAAATTTCAGGAGGTACGTATAGTTTTATTGTTAGATTCAAGAATAATTAATATATTTTGATTGTAATATCTTTATATTGCCTAATTTCTATAAATAGTATTTAAAATACCAACAGCTTATTACTTTTTCTGATCCATTTGCATTCACTATATTAAAAATACAATAATATATTGAGATTGCTGCGCATATTTCTTTTAAACTGCGCATAACCCTCGGCCTATTTATTTGCACTTAAAATATATACGCTTAAATCAATTTTGATGGTCAGATGTTATGCAAGAAAAAGTAAGGAGTGTGTTGCGATCGTAATATGTACTCATCATCATTTAAATACCTAAAATTGTATATCATTACACATAATATTATATGGTTCAGTGTATCATATCTTTATATACAAATACATACACACAAATATTTCAATAAGGCCATATAGATATTTTGAGTGTTATATAGTTACAATTTATTCAGGCAATTAGTTTAACTTTATTTTTTTTAAATTTTCATTGCTTTTATTGAATTAAATAGAGCGTATCTGACTTTTTAATACAATATCGCTCTCAATGCCGATTATAAAAAAAAAGTAAATGGATACCTACAGCTTCTAATCTTTGAATAATCTAATTATCTGAATGATCACGACTTTGTTGCCATCACCTATTATATTATTCATATCTTTGTATATTACGAAGCGCTACAAAAACTATTATTGACCATGATGATTCGTGGGTAATTCCATTTAATTTTAAAAGTACCAACTCACTATAAAATTAGATTACACTAGCTTGTTACTGAATTCTGGTAGCCCACTCGCATAGTGAAGATAGGTATATATCTAGAGCGGGTTTATAGAGTCGTCCTTGAACGGAGTGTACGGGGTGTGATGATGTGAAATACTAGCTAGTACGTATTATTACGTTAATATTTGTGTTCAAGTTAGTAACATACGGCATGTAGATTACTAAAACTGAACTATCCGGACTGTAATGTTATATTGAATTTCTAGTTTAATGTATTAATCTACAGAAGTTGGTTTTTAATCATTAATTAAACTACATATTTCGAACAAATATTTTATATGTTTACGTTGCAGTATGAAATAATTGTATTGCGACTGATTTTACTTAAGATCATTCGTGTGTACATTATTATTATATTACTAACCTTGGTAATATTATAATAAATGTAAAATATCACCTTTAACGATGTAAGAAAGGTTGTAGCATAACTAATGTGACCAGACGTCCCGTTTTGAACGGGACTGTCCCTTTTTATAATAACGAGTCCCAGTGTCCCCAAAATGAACTTGGGGGTGCAAAATTGTCCCGTATTCGGCAATGGCGTAATAATTTGAGAAGTCAAACCAGCCGACTGTTTCCGAGCGGTGTACGAGAGCGTCGTCGGTCGACGCGAAGATTGCTGAGAGTGCCCAAGTCTTCACCCGCGCTTTGTTGACTATTTGTTTGGCAGATTTTTCATTCTCTCATTTCTCGCTATTTGTTTTGTTAAGAGTATTTTTTATGAGGAACAAATTGTGGACATACGAGAAAACCCAGTTACAAATTTCAGTTCTCAACGCCATGTTGATAGTTAAGGTAATATAAAAAACTAAAATGAATATAAAATTCTTATTTAAAATATTTACTAGCTATTTTAAAGCAAATTTGTTCCTCTGATAAATATAAGTACAACGAAACATTTCGGATATATTTTTAAAGCGTCCCGTTTTGAGTCAAAAAATAAATGGTCACGTTAAGCATAACAAATGCAAAACACGATAAACTTTTATAGTAGGATCAATTGATTGATTTATTAATCGATTAATTTTATTTATTAATTTCATTTAGTTATTATTTCATTTAGTTATCCTATTGATTAATTTCATTTAGTTTTTTAATAATTATGTTCACCAAATTCTAATACGTAATAGACTCAGCAGATTAGTTTGGTACTGGGATCACTCTGCAATGTGTGCTGTTAAATTACATAGAGATAGATACAAGGCGTACCTACTTGTCTAGTATCTTTGCTCATACTTAACGTATTGCTCATACGTAACGTACGTTCATTTATTGTAAGTATTCACTCAATAACGCCTTCATCATTTCTATCATCCCGAATGAAAAATATTTACAGTGTTTCATATTAATACGTTTACAAATCAAGTTTATACAACTTTGTTTGCATGTAATGAAATTTTTGAACCTAACTTTCATCCCCTTCTAAGCGTCGGATGAGTTTGAAACTTTGTACACTTATCAAGGGCCGATGAAGACGCAATAATTTAAATAATGAAAAATATAATAAAAAAATAGTGGGTTAAACTATCCCATTATTTTTTATATGTTTATGCTTACAGGAATAGTATTTTTTTTATACCCGTGACTGAGATTATAGTACGACTCAATAGATGTCACTACTCTTATTTTTTGTGTCGAAACCGTATGAGCATAATCGATTATCTATTTAGAGTTTATCGAACTATAAAGTAAAATTAAATAATACTTTAAAAAACTAATAAACACGCTTTTATCGAAACCAAAAAAGAGAAAGTATTTTTTTCAAATATGTAATTAAGAATATAGGGATTAAAGTATGGTAATATACCTATTTTAATGTAAAAAAAGCTGTGTGGTAGCGCTTACAAATACTACCAACCCTTACTTTGCTTGTGGATGTCGTAAAAGACGACTAAGAGCCTTATAACGACCTAGGCCAACTCCATCTGATGCCGTTTGGTCAACAATTACATTCCCAAGGAGGGTTGACTTCTGGTAGGCGGCCGATTATTAAACTATTGCCAATAATTTTTACAATATGTAGGTATTATGAGAGAGTACATATTGTATCGACCATAAGTAATTGGGATAAGAGTATGAGAATGATGAATGATTATTGATGATTTTAATGTAAAAAAAGCGTGAGGTGCTTCTTCAGATATTTTCCAAATGATTCTACTTTCACCAATATCTGCCTTCAAGCATCAAGCAATTGACATTTAATTAGTTTAGTTATCTACAAAAGCGTGTTTTTAATTCTTTTCAACTATTATTTATTTTTATTCCAAAAAGCTTCACGTATAATGAGTACCATAGTCTGAATTGCATTTGTAGATGACATAAGTATTACTTGACAATCGGCTTAAATAAGATATTAATCATTTAAGAAAAAAGACAGCTACTCGTTACTATTTAGATCACTGTTAAAATTTTTCCATTTTTAACCGTCTTCTAAAAGGAGGAGGTTCTTAATTCGATTGGTATTTTTTTTACCAAAGTCTGTTTCGACCGTTTAGACATACGCATATACATATATAGGAATAGAGAATAAGAATAGAACTACTTACACCAGAAATGGCAGGTATAACGTCAGTTCATTTCTTCTACTTTACTGCTAATCTTTTTCTTATCCATGAATGCATAATAGGTCTTTTCCCTTTTAGTTAAATATCTCTAAATTATGTCGTACGTGGAATATTTTTTTTCATCCATACAATTCATAGCGTGTCGGAGTCACGCTAGTGAATTATGCTTTTTAACCGACTTAAAAATGGAAGAGGTTCTATGTTTCATTGTATGTATTTTTTCATATAGGGTACCTACTTTGATATCAATTATTAATAACTTTTTCATACACAATTCCCCGATAATGTAAAGAGGATTATTGCATCTATATCTCTTGCAAAGATGCTGCCTTTTGCACATCGTTAGTGTGATTACTTTAAACTATGAGGTATATTAGCAAAGGTTTCATGCTTCGCAGACTTACCTGATTCCATCATGCAATATAATTTGATTAATGACCATCCTTGGTACTAAGGAGAGTTAAATTTAATAACCGTTAAACTATAAAATAATTTTTTGCTCTAATTTAGTTTGGATAAGGGTCTTCCTAATGGCAAGTGATAAACAGCTCATAAACTAATCAATACTCAAATTTAAAGCACAAATTTGTCTTTAAAAAAAGTTTTATATTTAAAACCTATTTTGAAAGAATTGTTATATGGTTTTATGAAAATCGCTACTGACTTTTGAGATTTCACTCCCACGTATTGAGGTACTTGATTTCTTATATAGTGACCGTACGAAGACACATTAGATATCTGATTGTTCTTCGCTAATCACTGAAGTAAAGTAAATTAATTAAAATATCAATTTATGCAATTAAAGTGACATCAGTATTTGCGTGAAAGCAAGTAATTATTTAAATAATTACCAATTTATCAATCAAGCGATATCTGTTATAATAAAAATGATTCATTGTCCAATATTTTTTTGATAGCAGCGTGCCAATCTGTGCGAAACAAATACAAACTAAAATGATAGGTGACATAAAAAATATTTAATTTTATTTTATATCTACATAATTTTCATTATATACAAAGAAAAGTCGTAAGTCAACTAAGAAACACAAAAACAAAAAAAAATATATATTATATATGTATATAGTAAAATTGTCATGCAGATTAACTAACTACACTACCTGCACTGCAAAGACCTTATGCTTACATAAATAACTACCAAAAAATCACGATGAGATAACACAACACATTTTAAATTTTCATGTCATGTAAAACATAACACACAATTATATGCCCATTAATCGATGCACAAACTAAACTCACGAGTACTTACTCGTCCTCCCATGGACATATGTCGTTCCGCTGCTTACGCTCACCGATGCCTTTATTATCACGCTTAACAATAGTGGTTTCAGAATCTGACGTCATTTCGTCATTATGAGCAATATTTTTCGTCACGTCCGCGTCGGACGCCCTGGAATCTGCCGAAACTCTTTGCATTGGCACCGAAGGCACTTTGTCTACGCTGTCGTCGTCGACCCCGATGTCCTCACAAACGGCTAATGGTGCCGATCTGGACGTATCCGGAACTGACACAGGTAGTTCTGGTACCGTAGAGGAAGTTACTGGCACTATAGTAGTTGTAGTAGGAGCCGTATCTGTCGTTACTGGCATCGGCAGCGTAACAGATTCTACTTTCTCAACCGGTGCCAATTCCGTGACCGTTATTTCGACAGCTTGCACGGAGCTTATCGTGGCTTCCTGGCTCTCCAGAACTTTTTCTCCAGAAGTTTTATTACAAGTATCTTTACTTGAGGCCGGACTGTTTTCTTTTATCGTTGATGGTTCTCGGGATAACACCCGACGGACAGATATAGCGTCATCCTCAGACGATTTAGTTCTGTCGGTTGATTCTCTTGAATCAGAGACGCCAGAATCATCGCAAGAGTCAACAGAATGAGTACCGATGGTGGCACTAACTGGTTGATCTAGAGCACAATCTTTTGTAGTTTCTAGCGAACTATCACTAAGTCGATCAGCAGAGGTTGCCTCGCACTTGAAAGCGTGGCGCGATGGCTCTGTAGGCGTGGCATCAGCGGAAGCGAATACCGATGATGGTTCATCAGACTGTGCAATGGAGCGTGGTTCCTCTGGTGAGGCGTTAGCAGATTCATCATCAGGAGCAGAACTGACACTAATGGTAGGAGTAGGATGTGCAAGGGGTGGAGGCATAGGTGGTGGTGGTTGTTGTACAGGACGAAGTGGTCGTGGGGAGTGCGGAGGAGATGCGAGAGGGGTGAGATGTCTAGGTTCAACGGCAGAAAGCCGGCGTAGAGGCGGCGGAGCACCGCGCAGGCCTCCATCAAGAGTACTCTGCTGCGGCAAGCGACGCATTCGTTCGCCAGCAGATACAGCGGCGCTGATGTCAGATGAGGAACTGCCGGAGTCAGCTGCGGAGTCCTGACGCCGACGACTAGTGCCGCTATAGTCGCGGGATGAGCTTTCCCATGGCAGTACGTCAGCAGTATCGTCGTCCAACGGATCCCTAAAAGTATGGATGATGTAAAATGAAAACTATATATTAATCTGTATATTTTTTTATCAGAAGAACTTCTCGATAGTAATTAAAATGGCATATTTAGAACTGATGTGTGTTATTTTTATATAAACTCAAGTTTATGGAGGGGTGAATTCTATATGACTTTAAAACAATTTACAACTTTAAATATGCTATAAGTACATTTATATGTTCAGAAGTAGGTTTCATCCATCCATCAGCCTAACGACTACTACAGGTCATACGCCTCCCTAAAAAGTAGATAATGGCAATCGTCACGCATGGCTGGCAGGTTGGAGATCATAGTTGGTGTTAGAGTTATACCTGATACCAGCGTCACTGTAACATCATTCGCCTGGCGACACCTTAGCCGCTCTTAACGACTTCCATGGCTAAGTATATCCTTAATTTTTAATAATTCTTAATTCATCACTATGGTGATGACTTATTAATTATTAAAAAGAAGTAAGAATTTATTGAAGAAAAAAATAGAGGTAAGAACTTATAGATGAATGAATATCCTAATCTTTTACAGATTGTGATGAATTTCACGAGGTAAAGGAAATGGACAGAGCATTTCATTAGCTGTTTTTTAATTAGTGATGTGAAATGACAAAATGAGTGACAGTGAAATAATACAAAAATAATATATCTACTTAAAAGCAGTTGTATGTTTTATAAGAATCATTGCACTTCTTGATTACATGTCATTTCACTCCCCGATCTGCTTATATCGATTTTTACGATATCCACAAGCAAATATAGAATGGTCGTCGTGACCGGATACAAATACAATATATAATTATAAATAATCGAAAATAAATATATTTACCTGAACGGTATATCACAAAGATTGGATTGTGAGTGGCTATGGCTAGGCTGGTCCGGTGGTCGTGACGTTTGGGCAGCGCATACAGCGAGTTCATGCGCTGATCCTGTGAGCGAGCGATCAGAACCGCGGCGACGAGCCAAAGCCACACCTCCACTGCTACTGCCACTTGTACTACCAGGTTTCTTTTTCACTTGTCCACCAAAGTTAAAAAACCTGAGAAGATATATAGAATAATTAATAATTCTTCTTGTAGTGACAGTTTAAAAATAGGTGCAATATGTCGCTACCTCTTACTTTTGCCTAAATCCAGCTAAGGGATCACCAATTATTTCATTGGCTTTAGCTCCTTGGGAATGTAATTGTTGACCAAACGGCATCAGATGGAGTTGACTCAGGTCGTTATAAGGCTTTTAGTCGTCTTTTACGACATCCACGAGCAAAGTAAGGGTTGGTAGTATTCGTAGCCTAGTGGTGTGTGGTAGTACACAGTTGTCTTTAGCAATATGAATAGCCTTCTTGAGCCTTCAACCCACCTTAAAACAATTCATAAGCAAGTACAAGTTTTAAAACATATGCAAGTATAAGTTTTAAAACATAATTTCAAAACACCAACAGATATGTAATCTGTTGAAGTTGATAACTGAGCAATGTCCGAGATATTAATATTTAGTTCTTTTTGTTCAATATATGTCTCACTTTTGGGCATGGATCTCCTTTAGAATAAGAAGTGAATTAAGGTACTCCACTACACTGGTTAGATGGAGAAGCATAGGATTTTATTTAGATTTTTCTTGCAGGGACGTGAACTGTTAAATTGCTTTTTTTAACTTCATGAGAAGGAAAACTTTTGAGAAAGAAAGCTGGGTATAATTCGTCTTTAATTATGTTTGTAAGGTCCCGAAATACAAGGATTATTTCCTTAGTTCAGGGTGATTAAAATATTTTAAAAAAGTGGTTGAGATTTTTATATTTTCATCATCATTATAGGAAAAAGCAAAAAAAAAACGGCAGAGCGGACTAAGAAAATAAAGTATCAACACCCTCTTTCCTGCTGAGTTATCGTAAGAAACGACTAAGTAAGTAAGAAAAAGAAACTTAAAACTATATGCCAGCTTGCAGGCTTACGTGGTATAAAAGACCAATTGTCCTCCCACTGAAGAGAGGAATTATATTCTTAAGAGGTAAGTATATGACCTGATATGAAAAACAATTATCATTACGCTGCTCTTATCTCAATTATTTGGGGTCGATTTATATATCCTCTTCTACCTCACAAACATAAGTTTGTATTGGCACAAGGAAATAAGTGCAGAGATGACATCTGATAGGGATATAATCTCTGTATTAATTTTCTTTCTATTCATGTTGGGCTTCACGCAATCCATCTATTGTTTTTTCTTCCGTTACTCCTAAAGCCTTCGACTTTCACACTCAAATTTTCCTCACAACATTACTTTCATCCTCCCTCATTACAATATGAAAAACAAATACATACTTAGCTTTCTTCTGATGCACATTTTTGCCTTCGGTCAAGAGCCTTTGAAAGTGATCAGACCGCACAAAGCGTGGATAGCAATCCTTCTTCAAGAGCAGTCCGTAGACATGGTCAGCGGCGTGATCAAGAGCGTATCGTGAGCCACTACGAATACCCTCCGTCACACGTTCCGCTGTCGCGCCGTCGATGTTTATCTCGCATGGCGCGCCAGGCTTGAGAAATTCTCTAAAAATGGAATTATATTATTACATAATCTATATCTATAAAAAAGGATGTTTGTATATATGACATCGCTAAACTTAGAAACTACTTGATCATTATGAAAATTGGTATATATACGTATTTTTTCACGGAGAAGGTTTATATGCTATCCCTATTGATGTAACTTGCCACCAGGTGACGCTGCGATATGTTGACTTCTACAAACAAACCAACGGGCTGGGTTTCCTAGTACCTATTTTTATATATAATTCTCAATCAACCTATCGATATATAACCTATGATATATGATGGATATCCCACTAATATTATAAATGTGAAAGTCTGTGAATATGTTTGGGTGTTTGTTACTTAATCACGCGTAAACCGTTGAGTAGTTTTAGATAAAAATTGTCAAGTAGGTGGAACATATTCTGGATACACATAGGGAACTTTTTATCCAGGCAATGTGTTACCTTGGGAAAATAAGTGAACTTTGAGAAGGTTACTTTTACCGGGCAAATCAATCAGCAGAAGAGGGAAAATGACTTTGTAGTTCAAAGTCGCTTAGCGTGATATGAATCAGGTTATGAGATATGATCTGAACTACGTAAATCCGTAGAAGAACAGGTGTAACCGACATAACACGATGAATTAGCAGGCCGAAGCGGCAATCCACATCGCTCGACAAACCGATAACCGATGGGGAAGAAAGGTTATCGAGTGGCGAATGCGCATTCAACGACGTAGTGTAGAACGCTACCCTCCTCCAGGTGGACCGAAGATTTGGTTAAGGTAGCTGGGAGTCGTTGAATGCGAGCGGCACATAGCCACAGTTTATGGCGAAGTATGATAGAGCCCTACGTCCTATAGTAGATGGCTGAGTGATGATGATCATATAATATGATTCCCGTTTCGTAGCGGGTTATGATTAAGTAATCTACTTTCTTTTTTAATTTTCCGTGGGAATTGTAGAAACTGGATGGTTCACCGAGATAATAAGCAGTACTCTAATTAAAAACTTATAAAAAAAATAGGGTTCCTTTAATAACCTCATTGTCAAATGTGATTATAGGGTGAGGTAGTGGGGCGTTCATTAATTACGTGAGGCAATTTTGAATATTTTTGGCCACCCCCGTATAACTAGCGGACCCGGTACACTTCGTTCCGCCTAACAGTTAATGAATGAGATGAGCAGATTTCGATTAATTCAAAATTATTAAGTTATTTTTTTATTATGATAAAAAAAAAATATGTATAATATATAAATTCAAAATATCAAGTATTTTAATAACGTGCCAGCAAGATGAAGAAGTACCATTTATTATACGATATTTTTCTTCATGCGCGTTGGAAATTATCTAATTGTTGATCTCTGAGATTTGCTCGACGATTTCACATTGTCAACTGAGCCGTTTCACGGGCTGTCTCGAAAATGTGCAATATCTTGTTCTTCTGCCGTGATTACATTCGCGATGTATCGAATTCTAATTGCGTTACGGCTTTGTCGGGAAAGATTTGACCTTATTGCTCGCGGCATTGTTGATGACAATATAGACAAAATATGATTTATTATATTTTACATTTTTCCAACATAAGGACATCCATATGTATACATGGAGAAGGAATGAACAGAAAAGTATAATAGATTTAATTTTGGTAGACAGTCGCCTCCGAAGTAAAATATAGGACGCAAGAGCCTACAGGGGCCCCACAGTCGATACGGACCACTATCTCGTTATTGCGAGATTTAGTGGTCTGTTCAGAAAGTGGAGGCACTGGCGAGAGCGTGTCCACTTCGGAGGGCTTGAAGGAATAAAGGTTGCAAGAAGAGTGTGTAAGAGAAAAGTATGCAGAGGGTGTCCGAGAACGGCTGACAATGGCAAGCCAGCCGCAATCGGACATTGAAGAATGCTGGAGAGTATTGAAAGAGAGTATGGTAGACACAGCAAAAGAAGTATGTGGAAGTTCAAAGAAGCATAGAAACACAAATGGTGATGCATGGTGGGATGCGGAAGTGGCAGCTGCCGTAGAGCAAAAGAAGAAAGCGTGGCTGGACTATGTCTCTTCTTTGAATCTAAATGACAGTATGACTGAACAGAAGAAAGAAATATATCGGCAATGTAAGAATGACACGGTCTTAGTGAAAGAGAAACGTGATAGAGCAAGTATGAGTGCAGAAGATAGGCTGACTAAAAACTTCGAGGATAACATCAAACTCTTTTGGAGGGAGGTGAAGAAGTCTCGGGGTGGTTGGTCAGCCTTCAGAATGAATAAAATAAGGTCTAAAGGTGGAGACATTCTTACACAAACACAAGACGTGTTAAGCCGATGGAGTGAATATTTTGGCGATATGTATGCGGATGCTACGGTTGGCGCCGGTGTCGCATGTGGTCTAGTAGATCAACATTCGGCGACGGCGTCCTCCGATGGCATCAGTATGGATGAAGTTGAATGGGCGATAAGAAGTTTAAAAAATGGTAAGGCAGCGGGCATTGATATGGTGTCTGCCGAGATGATCAAGCTTGGTGGCTCCTGTGTCCGGGAGGCGTTCCTGTTGCTCCTCAATTTATGTTGGAGCTCGGGAATGGTGCCCGGGGACTGGAATAGCGCAGTCATCGTGCCTTTGTTTAAAAACAAGGGTTCACGTTATGACTGCGCAAATTACAGAGCCATAAGCTTGACCAGTTTGGCAGCAAAAGTGTATGGTAAAATTATTGAAAGTAGAATGAGTATGGTGTCCGATGGTTTACTGTGTGAGACACAAGGAGGTTTCAGGAGTGGAAGGGGATGCATGGATCAAGTGTTCTCTCTGCGCAACATTGTGGAGAAGCATCTGGCCCTAGGTCACAGAGTTTTCTGCAGTTTTGTGGATCTGAAGAGAGCATTTGACACGGTTGTACGAAAGGAACTTTGGGACATTTTACCGGAGTATGGTATTAACGGTAAACTGCTGCAGGCTGTGCAATCCAGTTACATGGGCTGTAGAGCCTGTGTGCGGCTGGATGATGAAATGTCGCCTTGGTTTGACGTCAATATTGGCGTTAAGCAGGGCTGCGTTCTATGAGCCAGGCTGTTTATCATATATCTAAATAAATGTCTCCAAAGGTTGAACGATATGAATGTGGGAGTCCAGATGGGTGACTCAGTGGTCTCTGCTCTGCTTTATGCAGATGATGCAGTCCTGCTGGCACAGTCAGCGACTGACCTGCAGACCCTAGTCGACACAATGACAGAAGATTGTAAGAAAAGGGGTCTACGCGTGAATGTGAGCAAAACCAAAATAATGGTCTTTGAAAGAGATGAAGCCAGAACAGATGTAAGAGTAACAATAGGTAATGATGTACTAGAGCAAGTGGATGAATTTGTATATCAGTGGTGTACACTGATATAGAGCGAAGAGTGAATGCGGGAAATAGAGTGAACGGAGCATTGGGGCAACTTCTCGGCAGCCACCACCTCAGCCAGAAGGCACGTGTAGCAATACATAAAGCAGTGCTTGTCCCAACATTACTATATGGAAGCGAGAGTTGGGTATGCAGAAAAGAGTATAAAAGTAAAATTAATGCGGTCGAAATGCGATCTCTTCGGAAAATCTGTGGAGTTAGGCTGACCGACCGCATTCGTAACGACGACGTAAGAGAGCGAGTAGGTATGAAAGAGAGTATTGGTGTAAAGATGCGAAAGGGAATGCTCCGATGGTTCGGACATGTGGAAAGAATGCCGAACGAACGTCTGGTTAAGAAGATATACAATGCGAAAGTGGAAGGATGTAGGTACCGAGGGAGACCGAGACTAACCTATCTAGACCAGATCGGTCAGGTACTGAAGGAAGGTGGAATCAAGAGTCTCCGAAACCGGCGAGCGTGTATGAAGAGAATTATGAATGTTGAGGAAGCGAGTGAAGTATGCGTTTGAAATATACGTTTAAAACTGATGTTTTTTTAATGTTTTTTTTTGTTTACTTATATCATATTTTAATATCCTATTCCCGACTACAACGAACTCAAAAACATAAAAATCATAAAAATAGGTTTAGCCGTACTCGAGTTATAAGTGTTGTAACTAACACAACTTTCTTTTATATATATACTAGCGGACCCGGCACACTTCGTTCCGCCTAACAGTTAATGAATGAGATAAGCAGATTTCGATTAATTTAAAATCGTTAAGTTATTTTTAGCTGTGTGGTAGCCGGCTACAAATTTCGCATTGTCAACAGCACGGCCTGCCTCACTTTACTCTTATGATTAAGAAGCACGGAGTTGGACAATATTAACGCGGCGGTCTTCCCGTGCAATAAAATGTTCTTCTGTCGTGGTTACGTTCGTTGTGTTTCGAATTCTAACTGCGTTACCGTTTTGTTTGGAAAGATTTTATTTTATTGGTCGCGGCATTGTTGATGAAAATATAGACGTAATATGTTTTATTATAACAATATTCGTAAAAATTCGTAACACTCGCACAAAACGAACTCTGACCGGTCAAATTTTGCACGCCTCATAAGCGAAGCGTGGAGGTCTTGCTCTACTCTCGATATATGAAAATCAAGCACTTTTTAAACCTAAAAATGATTGTATTTTTCTTACATTACACTTATAGGATAATATTATCATACATATGTCAAGAAAAAACATTCGTTTAAACGTATTTGAGATTTTTAAAAAGGAATTATAATTGATAAGCAGATTGAAATTACCTTCTCTTCCCGCGGTAATTTTCGAAGGTTCTGTAATACCCTACGCCACCAACCTAAAAGATCTCGGCTTACATATAGATATGACTCTTAACTGGCACATCCAAGTGGCTCAGGTCGGAAGAAAGGTTTCCGGTATATTACGTTCTCTCTACCGTTTAAGAAATTTATTTCCACCTATTACAAAAGTGAAGCTTGTGCAGACCTTAATTTTTCCCATCATCGATTATGCTGATGTATGTTACTTCGACCTGAATGCAGATCTACTCAATAAACTTGACCGTCTTCTCAACAATTGCATTCGATTCGTCTTTAATCTTCGTAAATACGACCACATTTCTTCCTTTCGATCCGAACTAAACTGGTTGCCCATACGTCAACGACGAAATTTGCGTGCACTAACTATGCTTTATTCTATTCTCCACTCTCCCTATGCACCCCCATACTTAAAGCCTCATTTTCAATATATTTGTCACAATCATGACCGCACAACACAACCTTCGTTCTTCTAACAATCTTCTTCTTTCCTGTCCCACTCATAGCTCCAGTTTGGTTCATTCTTCTTTCTTCATTCAGTCTATTTTATTGTGGAATGCCCTCCCTCTTGAAATCAGGATGTCCAGCACACGTGACATTTTCAAGTCTAGAGTTCGTAAGTTTTATATTGACTCTTTGGCAGATTTCTCTTCATAAATCTTCGAGAGTATATTTATATAGGTATATGTGTATGTGTATATATGTGTGTACGTGTATGTGTATCTGTGTATATATTTTTCTATGAGTATGTATTATATGTAAATATATATAGGGTTTATTATTTTTCATATTATTATTTAGTTATATACATTTGTTTTTTTTTTTTAACATAATTAGCAGTAGTTCTCATAACAGTTTTCTTTATAAATGGCACCTACTATATTATTTCATCATCACCCAAAGGTTGACTGGAAGAAAATGCCTATGGCATTAATTCCGCCTATGTACTTTTATTTTGTGCATGAAGATTAAATAAATAAATTATTTTGTTTAAAGTAAGAAAAAAGTTGATTAAAAAAAATATTCGAAGACGTCGGATAAAATATTCCGTATCTGGCAAAAATACGGCCGTAAAAATTAATGTATCAAAATATTTCTTTTTTTAAAAGCTTCATAATCACAATGCGCGGTTTCCTTTCGAAAATGGTTTGGTAATTCTTTGTCGTTTAATTGCAATTAATGAAAAACGAAACTGCTTAGTCATTAGTGTAGGTATATCTTATGAAATTTGGGTTCGTTTACATTTTTTGTTCGTCCATTCAGACAGGCAAAGGAAATAGATTTGATACAGCCTATTGTAAACGAACAGCTATGTTTAGTACTACATCGAGAATGGCACGAAATTATTTTTCTTTTTCATTTATGGTATTGATTGCCGAACGAACGTCTGGTTAAGAAGATATATAATGCGAAAGGGGAAGGATGTAGGTACCGGAGGAGACCGAGACTCATCTACCTAGACCAGATCGGTCATGTACTGAAGGAAGGTGGAGTCAAGAGTCTCCGAAACCGGCGAGCGTGTATGAAGAGAATTATGAATGTTGAGGAAGCGAGTGAAGTATGCAAGGATAGAGTTCTCTGGCACTCTGTTCTCTCTGCCTACCCTGCAAGGGATATGGCGTGATGATATGTATGTATGTATGTGTAACTTTCACGCAGTTTTACACAATTTTCTGCTAAAAAACGTGCCTGCTAAATACCTGATGCTTCCAAAGACACCCCTTCTCCCCAAGTGAGATTTAGTAAGATTCGGCTCAATCCCCTCCACGCCTGAACATCTCACGTAATTAATGGACGCCCCATAGCCTATGTTCAACAGCGGACCTCAATAGGCTGATACATAGATGGTAATAGGCTGATAGATGGAAGGATATAAATATATTTATATTAGACAATCAAGTAGCAGGTTTTTAGGCTTCATTTTTAGTACAGTGCTCTTTTATGTTTTTTTTTCAGCCATTGACACTTTTTAGATTTACTTATTTCTTCATTTTTAGTGTTATATATATAATACCTATAATATTTGCATAGTTTCGTGGATTTCTCCAGGGTCCTAATGACAATACAACTTAGAACCTTTATGAAAAAAAAAAAATGTATATTGTATTGAATCAAGAATCTCCTCCTTTATGAAGTAGTTTTTTGAAAGATGACGTCTGAATAAATTAATAGAATAAATTAATAAAAAAAAAGAGAATGTAATATAAAGTATACATACTCATAGATAGCCTCAAGTTTCTTCGGTATCTGTTTGGTACTACTCCGTCTTAAATCCATAACGGCAAGCCAAAATCTTATATTTTCATGTGAGTATTCCTTCCGCAAAAAGCTGGTAAACTCCTGCAGCCCAGTTGGATCCGACACCAGTTCCTCTATAGAGAGTGCCCAGCGTTGTACTCGCTTCTCGCTGGGGATCTCCACTCTGAATAAACAAAGAAGAATATCTTCTGAATGCAGTGAAAAATAGGAATACAATGTTTTACTACAATGTATCTTCTCGTTTATATATTAGAGGTCAACTTAAATATGGCAGTATATAATTTCACTGCAAGAATAGAAAATATCCAAATGAATCTTTACTAAACCATGTGGCTTATATGGTACCTGCCCAGAAATATTGCACATCGACCCTTGATAAGAAACAATCAACTAATTTCGTTTTCGTAGAGTATTGTCTCTGTCGCGCACTGCCTGTGTGACAGTGTACGATGCACAAAGTACTGACAGTCTGTTAATTATCACGGGTATGCAAACCAATTTGCTTCCTAATTGGTGCAGAGTTCAGCTGTGAAACTAACTGGACAGAATATACGATTCAAGTATATGAGACTGAGTTATTCTGTACATATTAATATCAGTATTAATATCAGATATCGTGAATAAAATATTTATATAGTAACATAGCCATCATTCATCATTGTCTTACTCTTATCCCAATTACTTGTGTGGATTCAATATGTATTCTTTTTTCATAGTACATATTATAAAAGTTATTGGCAATAGTTTTATGACCGGCCACCTGCCAGACGTCAACCCTCCTTGGGAATGTAACTGTTAACCAAACGGCATCAGACGGAGTTCGCCCAGGTTGTAACAAGGCACTTAGTCGTCTTTTACGACATCCACGAACAAAGTAAGGGTTGGTAGTATTCGTAGCCGCTACCACACAGCTAATTATGTATTAACTTAGTATTAAGTGATATTGTTTAGTATTGGATATGAATATTACTAACACTTATTTTGTTCGTGGGTTTCGTAAAAGAGCATTTTCTTACCTTTTAACAAGTAATACAATTATTTTTAAAATGCCAAATAGGTAGTTCAAATTTAATTCTTAACGTATTTAAGTGCTATTAGAGTAATACATGCATATAGCATAAAGTTAATTATTATTTCATTATTTTATTTTAAAAGTTATTTTTAATAGAATAAACCATATATTTTGGTTTAATAAAAGTTCACTAGCTACAAATTCATAAACATATCTATTGTAAGATAGACAAGGTTAGGAGACAGTGTACATCTACTATTTACAGGAGTAGTACTAAACTCACAGAGGGCTATTAATTTGCCAGAATAGGGTGTCGTCGCTGACCCAAGGGTTGGAGGGCTGCGGTGGGGTGAGCCAGGGATCGTAGGGAGCGAAGGTCTCCGAGTAGGCCACAAGGGCCTCTAGGGCAATTGAAGTCTTCACTCTCGTACGGTCCAGGCTCGCTCTTAGATGCTCAATCTAGAAGAATTAGAAGTAGATAGTTTAAAAGATAGTAAAGTTACTTCTACAAAATTTATTACTTATTTTAAAATCTACAAAGTAATATAAATAGAAGAAAAAGTATTGCAGTGATTTCCGTTAGAGATAAAAGATCTACTAAAATAATAAAAAAAGTTCAACCATTAACGGTCTTAGATACACAAACAATTGTATGATACGAGTTTTGGTAGAAAACAAATAGAAATACATTCCTCTCTTTTATGTATACTATTTTATAAAATACAACGTTTCTTTGTCTCTGATTACGTTGCTTTTTTCACGTTAAAATCACTTAATCGAATTACATGTTTTGTATTTAATTTATAGATATTTGGTAAGGTCATAAGTTTCTCTCAATACGTATGAAATTCAATTTAAGACGCTTTTGGACACTTATAAAGATTATCAATTATAGCAAAAACCTACCAAGCAATAACAAATCTACCTATACCTCATCTATCTATAACTTATCTGAGGACTGCCGTATATATATACATTTATTAATTAATACATTCCTATAAAAAATATTCTGAATATATTGCTAACACTTGATTTCTATTGATTTCTTCACAGGTGCAAAATAAAATGTATTTCGTAAACCCAATTATTGAGGACAAAGAGATAATTATTGTTATTTATATAGTAGTTCTGATGCCTTTTACTGCAGAACTTAATTGCCATTTTTTATTATAAACCAGTATTGATCAAGAACTCGTTAATAGAACGATATTTCAACTATATAAAAAAATTAAAACTACGTAAACTACTAATATAATTGTTTTCTCACCTCTCTTGTAACCTGATGTATAGTTCGTTTTTTATTACGATGATGTCGTGCCCGTACTGGTATGGGACATGGTTCAAGCGCGCTCGCTACCCCGGGCGGTGGTCTCGCCACACGCCAATACGCTCGTTCTTGACTGTCGCTCACAATCTTATCCCCTTTTTTACGATCCTTTGCTAGACGCACCTGAAATAGTTTATGTTAATATATTTAACATGTTTCTCATCATCATCATTCTTTTACTCTTATCCTAATTACTTGGGGTCGATAAAATATGTACTCCTCTTTCATAGTACATATTGTAAAAGTTATTGGCAATAGTTTTATGACCGGCCCCCTGCTAGACGTCAACCCCTTTTTGGGAATGTAGTTGTTGACCAAACAGCATCAGATGGAGTTAGCCCAGGTCGTTATGATGCTCTTAGTGGTCTTTTACTGCATCCACGAGCAAAGTAAGGGTTGGTAGTATTCGTCGCCGCTACCACACATCTTTAACATATTTGTGTTTATCTATACATATATAAAAGAGCTTGTCCTGATTGACTGATTCATCATCGCACAGCCTAAACCGCTGGGGGTAATTACATGAAATTTTGACAGTTGCTGCCTTTTATATTGTCGGCGCTCACTAAGAAGGGATTTTTGGAAATTTCTCCTCTAAGGGTAGAAAATAGGGGTTGCAAGTTTGTATCTAACTTCGTCAGTTTTAAAGATAGATTCGAGAAACTTTGTATTCGTCTATTTAATATTAAATAAATAAACATGTGATTCAGCATTTTTGAAAATTTATTCCCAAAGGGTCCTTATTTTTCCCTTTAAGTTTGTATGAAACTTCATCAGTTTTGAAGTCAGAACCTTGAAACTCTGTTATTAGCTATATAATATTAAATAAAAATTAACCTGTCTCAGCATTTTGGGAAATTCTCCCCTTAGGGAGTGGAATAGGGTTTGTAAGTTTTTTTATAAAACTTTGTCATTTTTGAAGTTAGAACCGTTAAAATTTGTATTTGCTTATTTAATACTAAATAAAGAAAGACCTATTTCAGCATTTTTGGCAATTTTACCCATAAGGGTAAAAATAGGAGATGCAAGTTTGTATGAAACTTCGTCAGTTTTTAAGTTAGATCCTTGAAAATTTGTTTGTAGATATTTTTTATATTAAAAAAATAAACACGTATTTCAGCTTTTTTTTTGGAAATTACTCCTCTAAGGGTGAAAAATAAGGGGTTGCAAGTTTGTATGAAACTTCGTCAGTTTTGAAGTTAGATCCCTGAAAATTTGTTATTAGCTATATAATGTTAAATAAAAATTAACCTGTCTCAGCATTTTGGGAAATTCTCCCCTTAGGGAGTGGAATAGGGTTTACAAGTTTTTTTATAAAACTTTGTCATTTTTGAAGTTAGAACCGTTAAAATTTGTATTTGCTTATTTAATACTAAATAAAGAAAGACCTATTTTAGCATTTTTGGAAATTTCACCCCTAAGGGTAAAAAAATAGGAGATGCAAGTTTGTATGAAACTTCATTAGCTTTGAAGTTAGATCCCTGAAAATTTGTTTTTAGCTATTTAATATTAAATAAATAAACATGTATTTCAGCATTTTGGGTAATTCTCCCCTAAGGGTAAAATAGGCGGTGTAAGTTTGTATGAAACTTCTTCAGTTTTGAAGTTAGATCACTGAAAATGCGTTATTAGCTATATAATGTTAATCAAAAATTTACCTGGCCCCTAAGGATGTAAAAATTAGGGTTGTAAACATTTTTATGAAACTTTGTGAGTTTTGACGTTAGATTCGCGAAATTTTGTATTTGCCTATTTAATATTAAATAAATAAATAAGTATTTCAGCAGTTTTGGAAATTTATCCTTTAAGGGTGTAAAACAGAAGTGGTCTGGAACCACTTCACTGGCAGAGCACGCGCTACCCTTTTGTTGCCCCGGACGGAACGAACGACGTGTGTCGAGACCATATATTACCAAAAAAAATTGCCCTACAGGAGTACTGGCAGATTGTGCATTTTTGAATATTTTGGAATGGTTAGGGAATAATTTCGCAAGAATTGCTTTATTTATCAGTATAAAAGTACTATCATATATGTGGTTAAATACAATATTCATTTATTATGTCATTCTATATAAACATGACAATTTAAATTACATAAAAAAATTAACACTTCAGAACTATTACAATTATTTTATATTAAAAACTCTCAGAAAAATCAACCTTCATCCATAATTTCAACGACTCTTTCACCATCATCATTACCAGCATCATCATCGCCACTCTCTAAAACTGCTACAATAGGTTTATGGTAGCTGAAGTAAGAAACGAACAATTCTGATTCGAATCTATTTAAATGTCTAATAAAGACATCATCAATAGTAGTTTTGTATTTCGATGTAATAAGATTGCGATCATTTGACATACATACATATCATCACGCCATATCCCTTGCAGGGTAGGCAGAGAGAACAGTATTGCGATCATTTGACACATCATTAAACCAAATTTATTATTGAAAATTCAATTAAGAGACACATACGCACACTCGCGCAAACGCCCTGCGCCGCTTAAACGAAACAGCAGCAGCAAGCATACATTTGCGTCGCGCAGTAGAAAGAGCGAAGGATATTTTCGTCTTACGTCGTGCGAATTTTTGATCAGGTCACGTGTCCTGACGCGAATAATAGACTTTTAATATTTTTTACCCATCTCAAAAAAGTACACATCGCCGCTAAAGAAGTTTTCACTTTTGAAATAAAACTACTTTTTACGAATTCTATCGCGTTTGTATTTGATTCTTAATTTCCCAACGTTTTAATACTTTAAATTACTGAAATTTTGCATTTAATATGCTTAATTATTTATCGGGTTTCAACACTTTACAGTGATCATGGTCACGGGAGGACTGAGGTGTCTTACATCCAATATGTCATTGTTATTAGATTTTTTTATCTACCATATAAGATATTAAATTTTGACCCACATTATTAATACAAATTCATTGCTGTACTGGCAATGAATGAAAGAAAAGAAAATGATTCTATATATAAAATTGTATAATGTTTATAATTTGTTATTATTAAAGCATTTAATTTATGACAATTATTATTGTGGCAATTTACAATTTAAGAAAAACTAACAAAACTATTCAGCTACCTTTGCTAGCGTTGTTAGTTTTTCTGCAGCAGCTAGCTAGCTTTGTTAGTTTTGTATATGTTTGCAAATTTAATAATAAATAAAGAGTTGCATGTGTTAGCTTTTTGGCAGTTTCTTACCTAAGGGTGTAAAATAGGGGTTGCAAGATTTTTATTAAATTTTGTCAGTTATGAAGTTGTATTCATGAAAATTTGTATTGGGCTCTTTGGTATTAAAGACAAAATACGTGCTTCAGTATATTTGCAATATCAACAAGGATGTGAGGTTTGACATTTGTAAGAAACTTATTTTGGTTTGTAAAATATTGTTGTATAAAAATAAAGAAAGGCATGTCTCAGCATTTTAAATCTACCCCTACAACAAAACTAGGAACAAAACTAGAGGTTATATTTTGTATGAAAATCGTCTCTCAAGTGTACAACGAGTATATAAGGAGCATTGACGGCAAGCAAGCGGCCGATCATAAAACTATTGCCAATATTTTGTTCAATTTATACGACGGAAAAGGAATATATATTACACCGACCTGATGTTTTTTACCACTAAACAACTAGCTATATTTTAATATACACATATCCACGCGAGCGAAGCCGTGGGAAACAGCTAGTTATAAATAAAACATTAAATAATATATCTTTGTGTAGCGAGTGACTTTAGAAACATACAATGAATTGACACAAATGATACCTAGACTTAGAACAATCTTTTATGGATTGCGCAAACAGTCGTTCTGCATAGCACTCAATCTATTTATCCATCCATGAGCCTATCGCCGTTTACCGTTGGAAATAGGCCTGTCCAAGGGAGAAATAATGCTATAATCTCCACGCTCGAAAAGTGGTTTGGCGATCACAGTTATCGTTATACCTTTCTGTATATTGCTGCTGACGATTGTCCTGGTTCTTTAACTGATTTTTATGACTCTCACAGAAAGTAAGGGTTAACGATACATATGTTATTCTTAACTTATCATCCTGTCAGGATAAACGGTGCTTAATGAGTATTTTTCTTTTAATTAAAAGATAATATCTTGCTCTAAGAAATAAACCCTTGTGCCGTGTAGAACTTACAAACATATAATTAACGAGCACAAAGAACACCTAAACGGTCAGAATAATCATTTGTGTACCCAAATAACTGCCATTATAGTAGATCGAATCCACTATATTCTGCATGTTAAGAAACTCGGAGAACCCATGATACTTAGGGATTGCTATTTGGATCATAATCGCATTTGTTCTGTCACATACACATATCATCACGCCATATCCCTTGCAGGGTAGGCTGAGAGAACAGAGTGCCAGAGAACTCTATCCTTGCATACTTCACTCGCTTCTATCATTTGTAAATATATAGCTAAATCATTTGTACTGTCATTTATTAAAATTGGAGTAAATAAAATGATTTGTCTTGTACATCAATATTACCCTTTTGGTATTTCACTTAAATTCAAATGATTTGAGTATATTATTAAAACTAACCTGTTCCTCTGCTTGCATAGTTATAAAGTCCCACTTAGCGGCTAGATTCTTTTTTAGGTTGGCCAACGCTTCCTGTTCATATTCCTCGAGGCCATGCCGCTGTTTATTGCGTAATGTTCGCTTGACCAGATAAATGGCGTACTCCACATTGTCCGGCCCTAGGCTCGGTGCGCTTGCTCCTGCCCCAGCCACTCGCGGTGCTTGCCATGGCCAATAATATGGACTCTAAGATCCAATATATGAAGAATTAACATTTTATACATTGTATGTGTTTTAGAAAACCATAGACGTTAGATAACCTTAGAGGGTTATATCTGGGGTGTTAAGATTCTATAATAATAACGCTGGAATATTAAAAATTGGTCTGTATATTTGATCACAATGTCTAAACGGCCAGAAGATCCGTTTTGCTTGTACACCCTCAAAGTTTCGAGTAAATTACGAAATCGTTAAAAATCGCACACAAAAAAAAGCTAAAATGGAAATGATTAAAATGTAAAATACTTTAAAAAATCTCTTGAACTGCCTTATTAATTAAATACAAATGAATTATCTTGTATGCCAAAGAAATAGAAGGATAAATTATACATATTTTTTCTCCTTTATAGTATCAAGAAATTTGCATCCTAGAGAAAAATTAATCTATTAAGATAGATATTTTGCAAGAAATATGTCTATTTAATGTTTTATTAATAGATATTAAAGGTGAACTAAATAATTAAAGAAATAGTTTACTTAATAGATACATTTTATTTTATAATTAAATTTATGTTATATTATTAAAATTTTAATGAATTCAATACTCACTTGAAACCTATAAAGTGAAGAATCGTCCTTTAACACAAGATTTTTCAAATCGTTGACAGGAAAGAAGTAACCATATTGGCAGAGTTGATTGGCTAAATTTATTGCTTCGACTGAAAACATAATGTATAAATTAGAATTTCATCTGCGTATTTGTAACAGGCAAGATATAATATCCTTCCATTTTTCACTTTAATAAATCATATAATATTTGTCATAAGATGTTTTAGTAAGCATTTTCTTATTTTATATTACTATTGGATTGTTATTTTAAATATTTGCGTATTAAGATAACATTCGTACACAATAATTCAATGATAATTTAAAGCGAATATTTAGATAGATAGGTAATCTAAATTCTTTCGAGAATTTAAAAGACTAAAAATTTTATCAATAAGATTCATGAAGAGAAGCGGTCGTACACCGCAAGTAAATTAGTCAAAATATTTACAAAATATTATTACTTCCTTTTTCCTTATGATGTAAGAGATATGCTATTTATAATACATTATAATACATAATATAATACATAATATTATACATTTATTATTGGACTGAAAGCCGGCATTTATGTGTATGTATCTGACACCTACATTTTGAAATCATTTTATTAATACTAAAATAATGCATTCTTGTTAAGCGTTGTAATAACGTTATAAATATTAGTTTTGATAGAGTTTATTCGTCTAATACGTAGCTATGAATAGACATACACTTTTGAACAAAACAAGACAGAATAGGGCCAACATACTTGTCAACGCTTAACGTCAACCAGTCTGACAACCCTACTACGCATAACTATGTTTTTAACTTGTAATACAATAGTCACGTTTTGTTCTCTTAATATAGTTTTTGTGTCTGTGTATTATTATTGCAATTCCAATTTAAGCAATTTCTAATAATTATATAATATATTATCACTATGGCTGTATATGATAAAAATGGCAATATAATAGTTTGGCTGGAGAAGAAATATGTGAGTATAGTGAAAAAATACTGTTTTTTTTAAATTAAAATTTACATTAAATGTCATCGGGAATCAAGTGGATTACGCTTAACAATCGCTTGTATATGCATACATAGGTATATAAAGTTTTATTTTATTTTTCTGAATGTGGTCATTTAATAAAATGTTTTGGTACATATTATTTATATGGTTTTAATTGTCATCATTAATAATGTCATCATAATCATCATCTCAACTTATATATTATAGATATGCCCCACTGCAAGCCTACTCTATAATAGGAGGGATATTGATACCACGCTGTTCAGATATCTTGATTTAAGTACTGGTATAATAATGTTAAATTATCATTATTAATATAGTGTCGAAATGTTAAAAGCATAATTATTTAACACTTTTTTATAGTAATCGACTTTTTTCCACTTAGCAGCACTAAAATGAGTCTTAAAAATTGGGATTTTTAGGATTATGAATTTGATATATAAGCTAAGAAGAAAGAGAAGAAGAAGACCGACAACTATACTGTCATTTCATCCCAGAGTGAGATCTTGGGAGAGGTCGAAAGGTTCTATTGGCAGTTGTACAAATCATCCCTGAATCCTGTTGTCGGCTTGGTCCAAGACCCTAGATTCAAGCTAACTCGGCAATATACCTAAGAAATCCCGGACGTGAGCTTGTACGAGATCAGAATGGCTCTAAAACAATTAAAGAATGGAAAGGCACCGGAAGATCACGGAATTACCACAGAGCTCCTGAGGGCAGACATATATGCATGTGCATGTAAGTAGATATATGTGTATATGTATCAATAGGAATGCGGCTGTGCGATTATTTAACCTAGCTGTGATACTGTATCTGTGTTACTACATAGAGATATTGCTTTTAGAATAAATCTAGTGTTAATTCACTTCTAAAAGTTCTTTACTCTATATTATTTAACGTACGAGGTATTAGTGACGTCATAGACGCTGTGTGATTAATGCTTAGTTTAATTCATCTTTGATAGTGTAATCAAAGCGTTAGCAAAACACACTTTGAATAAGCATGTTGTAAACTCAACGTAGTATAAGAATTTTCATTAAATTGAGTGGCATAGACTAATTTTATAGAATTATCTCGCCTTTAGACACAATATCGGTAAGTTAAAGTTGTAAAAAAAAGTTATTTAACTATTATAAAACTTCAATTTTTTTTAAATTTTGATTTAAAATTAGTCATTTTTGAAACATTCTACGATAAGTCTACAACACATAGGCTAAAATTTACATCGATATTTTAAAAGCATAATCAAGGGCGCCTCCGTATTTTATAAACTTAAATTTTGATTGAAATAACTATATAATTTTTTATCTGGATCGTATTAAGCACCTGGCTGATTATCCGCTGCTTAGGAGCCCTACGCATTTTGAATTTCTGAATAACAAAATATTCCTTATGAAAATCAAAGTATTTAAATAATTAAATACTACGTTTGAATGAGTCTATATATAAAAGTAAAAAAAATAATTACAAGATTGCTATTTGAATATAATAATTAATTAATATAAATTAACCATTAAAAAAAATATGTAAATATATATATTATATATATATATATAGTATATATATATATAATGCTCCGATGGTTCGGACATGTGGAAAGAATGCTGAACGAACGTCTGGTTAAGAAGATATACAATGCGAAAGTGGAAGGATGTAGGTATCGGGGGAGACTGAGATTCACCTACCTAGACCAGATCGGTCATATACTAAAGGAAGGTGGAGTCAAGAGTCTCCGAAACCGGCGAGCGTGTATGAAGAGAATTATGAATGTTGAGGAAGCGAGTGAAGTATGCAAGGATAGAGTTCTCTGGCACTCTGTTCTCTCTGCCTACCCTGCAAGGGATATGGCGTGATAATATGTATGTATGTATGTAAAAAAAATATTCGTGATTATTGTAAGATTAAAAATGATCTGATATATATTAGAAAAATTCCATCGGAACTATAAGTATGCTATCATTTTTTTGTATTTATACCATTTATTACAATACTTGTAGAAAACTAAAACTTTTTTTTATTGCTCTTATACTTGATATTTAAATGTCCGACCTTCGAATACTTCAGCGTTCACAGTCATGGGAGGTCGAAAGTCTTCTCGTGACCTTGAACGAAAATTGTTTTATTTCATATCTGTACGTATCTAAATACTTCATTCACTTTGTTTCTCGTTCACTTTGTTTTTCAGAAAGAACTATAAAAGGTTTTTCAGAAATTCAATTTTTCTAACGGTCCATCCGTCGAGAGATTTTGAGTTTTTAAAACTGTCAATTTTGTTCGTTACTTAATTAAAATTACCTAATTACCTTTAAAATATAATTTAACTGATCACAGGAACATTTTATTTAAAAAATAATTATTCATATTATCCTATTTCCACAGAATGTCCGATAGCCAATTGGGTTGAGTAAGTCTGCTCCTATATTGTTAATGTTAGTGGAACGTCAGCCCAAGACGCCCCTGACGGAATGTTAGACGGACATCGATAACATGTACATGCGCATAATATTTCAGAGCTACCTACATATTAGAACTGTAGGGAACTTGTCGCTTATACTAGATTTGCCCCAGGACCCGACGCCGATAACCAAACACTCACCATTGCTTGTTTCATCAAGATTAAACCGATCCATAAGCCATTCGACAAGATCGTAACCTGAAATAAACAATAATTAAATGAGTTTAACAATACAATGATATACAGGTTTTGTTTTGTTGACGTAGTCATACGATTGTTATCTGCGAGCTTCAATCAATTCGTTTACGGCTCATGGCTCATTTACGTTTTCTGGACTTGGATCATCATATAAAGCAAATAAGCTTACTACACCCTAGTCAGATAGGTTGGCATTTGGTACTTTTAGTTTTCATTTTCTTACAGCGATTTTATCTGCTAAAATCCCTAAATTGATTTTTATGATATCCACAGGAAAGGAAGTCAGAGAAAATGGGTGACTATTGTATTTGTACTTAGTTATCATTATGGATAGCTTGAGTTTTAGTATCACTAAATTCTAACTGACGCATCTAGAATCCAAAAGAGCCTAGTAAAAATTTCATCAGCCTTTTACGTGTATTTTAATCGTACAGACATTCTGCTTTTGTATTTGAAAATAAGATAGTCATGTCTCGATGTAGAAAAGAAAATGTACCAGCTGTTATTGCGATAGTTTCATAAAGAAATCTAATAATTTCATCATGATCACCATCATCGTGAACTTATCTTAATTGGTTGGGTCAACGCAATATGTACTCTTTTTCCATCGTACATATTGCGAAAGTTATTGACAATAGTTCTATGACGGGTCGCCTGCGTAACCTTAACCTTCCTTGGAAATGTAATTGTTGATCAAGCGGATGAAGGAGTTGGTCCAGATCAATGAAAAAGCCGTTTTTTAGACAGCCATGAGTAATGTAAGATTTGGTAGTGTTCGTAACTACTAACACACAGTACATTAAGATATAATCGTGTTCAGTCTTTGATATTTCATGAGATAACTACTTTCAGCCTTCCGCTTGCCTATTGATTTTACAATTAAGACAGTAGTCGCACCTCTATTAAAAGGGTTGAATTGGTTGTTAGTGAAATTTTAAAGTTTATCGGATTTTATCAAATTATTTTCTTCCAAATTTCATTTCGGTTGAGTTGGCCAAATTACAACTGATCTTATAAAAACCTTGTAGTTTAACTAAACAGCGGATTATTGCAATTATAGTATGAGTATATAAGTAATTTTAAGCTCTGTCATATCCGTGGTGCTGTACTGCTACGCTTCACGTATCAGTACATCCCCTTATCTATTGGCCTATTAGCCAATTTTGCTTCATGTCTCCCGCTTTGCATAGGAGGGAAGTGAAAACTCTTCAACTCCTGTTTTTTCTTTCATATTAAATTTATTACGGTTCCCAAGACGATTAAAAGCATTTCCCGGGACTTCCTGAGGGTCAAACCTCAGTGTCTTTTATGGAGACCATTGTGGATCCTAGCTTACAGGAGTCACAGTGGTGGGAATGTGTGGTGGCATTAGTCCCAAAACAAAAAAAAAGTAATTTTAACCTTAAAATGTAAGTAATATTGTGGTGATGAAGAATAATGGTAACCACTCGTTTCTTTCACCTGGTCATAAAAACAATTAAGAAACGCAAGTAGATAAAGTCACTGTAAGAGAAGTGAAAATTAAAAAAAATCCCTATACCAACCAGTCTACTATAGTTTGAGCTTGATATAGTTGTCAATTCTCATCTCACCTCAGCTCATATATGTCTCACTATTGAGCTCGAGCCTCCTCCATAATTGGAGGGAAATTGACCTACTATACCACGCTGGTCAGATGTGTTGGTATAGGGTTTTATTTCGAGTTTTCCTTCTCTTGCATAGATGTTATATGCGTTTATATATCCCTTAGTCGTCTCTTACGATCACCCATAGGGTAAGATACGGGGTGATGAATTGTATTCTTATTCCGTCATCACACGGATTATGATGATAATAATTAAGTACGATTAATTATTATTTTATAAAATCCTAGGCAAATTTAATAGAAAAACCAATGATCAGATTATATAGTAAGAAAATTGTATAATAAAAAATTATAATATCTTACCCATAAAAGCAGATGGTATTACGCTGAGAAATAATTTCTGACTTCTTACAGGTACACCCGTTTCTGGATCTTGCATTTCTCTAATCAAACTTTCCATCTGCAAAATTAAAACATCACTATTTTAGTTAAGGTTACTTACGTCATATGTGTTCATTCAACGTATTCACACCTCGTTGTGTGACCTTTTACGAATACAATAAACACCCCTTATTTTATGGTAGGTCTCGCAACAATCGACTCAGGAATCAGTAAGAGTTAGTAGCGGTGCTCTAATAGCAAATTTATAAAGGATACTGCAATCACCAATCCGAGCATGATGATTATAGACATTGTTCTGACTTGGGGAGATTTGTATTTTATAAAGGTTGATTATGAGCTGATGGATGGAATTCAATCAGGAGAAGATATTTACAGGACCTCATAAAAAGAAGAATGTTCTCAATTTTGCAGAATATTTTTTTGTGTGTGTTAAATGAAAAATATAACAGTGCCAGTAAAGAAAAATATAAAAATATATGTAGATTTATCCGTGTGGTAATACGGAGAGAATGTTAAATAATAATTATTCTAAACATTTTCCATTACATTTAAAAGAAATTAGCATAATCTCGATACAAACAAATTAATATTTTTAGGACTTTTTTATCATATATTTTTTCCTCTTAACGTAGCAACTCTAAAAAGCAGTATAATAGAAGAATATATTATAATAAGAAATATTTTATATTTGAAATAAAACTACTTTTACGGATTCTATCACGTTTGTATTTGATTTTTAGGTGTCTTACGTCCAATATGTCACTGTTATTACAGTTTTTTTTATCTACCCTATAAGATATTAAATTTAAATTTTGACCCACATTTTTAACACAAATTAATTGCTAGTACAAAAAGAAAATGATTCTATATATATAAAATGTTATAATTGTTTATGATTTGTTATTATTAAAACATTTAATTTATGATAATTATTATTGTGGCAATTTACAATTTTAGAAAAACTAACAAAACTATTTAGCTACCACCAGATCGGCACGCGGCCAAACTGAGAAAGATCCGGCAAGAAAACTCAGGAGGCATAATACTAATTTTATTGTTGAGTTTTTGAATGGCGACCTACTTTATCTTAGTAAAATTAATTATTTATATTTACTATTGTAGTGGGTCAAATCTATACAATAAGTGCTCACAGTGTCTTGCAATCTTGTGGTGTTATTTTTTGTTTTATTTTTAATTAAGTGGCTGACAGGATCCGAGTTTGATGATATCCCGTGACCATAATCACTGTATGCTCGTCGCATCCCCTGCCAGTCTAATTAGACTGCTAATCCGGCTTGATATGTGTACCGCAGTGCGGGTTAGGGTGTCTCCCGGAGGCGACGCGTACCGACCCGCCCCCGTCGGTACGAACATCGGCAGTTGCGGCGATGGGGGCCGCCACCCATCACGCCTTGCCCAGTCAGGCGAGTCGAGGAGAGCAGAGTGCCGGGTGGGCACGTGGAATGTTAGAGGTTGTGTGGAAGGTAAGTTGCACGAGCTGATATCCATCATGGCGGACAAACAGCTAGACGTGCTCTGTGTAACAGAGACCAAGCGAAGGGGCAGCGACGCCTGCGATCTTCCTGGTGGCGGGATGGCTCTGTGGTCTGGTGTATCACAGAGCGATCGAGCGAGCATGGGGGTAGGAGTGCTGTTGTCCTCTCGCTTGGCCTCAGGTGTGAAGGATTACGGAATGTATGATCCCAGACTTCTTTGGGTCCGTATAAAACTAGGTGTCACCAAGGTATTCATGGTTGTAGCATATGCTCCCGTAGGATCCTCGGTGGCATCAGACCTAGAGAAGTTTTGGGATAATGTTAGGGAAGTTCTGGATATGGCAGAAACCAGTGAACGCGTGATTGTATGCGGAGATTTGAACGGATGGGTGGGGACCAAGCGTCCCGACTATGAGGACGTACTTGGTCTATTTGGTGATAAGAGAGTGAACGACGCAGGTAGGCTCATAGCGGATGTATGCATGGAGAGAAACTTTATTGTGTCAAACACATTTTTCCAATATAAAGACATCCATATGTATACATGGAGAAGGAATGAACAGAAAAGTACAATAGATTTAATTTTGGTAGACAGTCGACTCCGAAGCAAAATATTGGACGCAAGAGCCTACAGGGGCCCCACAGTCGATACGGACCACTATCTCGTTATTGCGAGATTTTATGGTCTGTTCAGAAAGTGGAGACACTGGCGAGAGCGTGTCCACTTTGGAGGGTTTGAAAGAATAAAGGTTGAAAGGTTGCAAGAAGAGTGTGTAAGAGAAAAGTATGCAGAGGGTGCCCGAGAACGGCTGACGATGGCAAGCCAGCCGCAATCGGACATTGAAGAATGCTGGAGAGTATTGAAAGAGAGTATGGTAGATACAGCGAAAGAAGTATGTGGAAGTTCAAAGAAGCATAGAAAAACAAATGGTGATGCATGGTGGGATGCGAAAGTGGCAGCTTCCGTAGAGCAAAAGAAGAAAGCGTGGCTAGACTATGTCTCTTCTTTGAATCTGAATGACAGTATGACTGAACAGAAGAAAGAAATATATCGGCAATGTAAGAATGACACCAAGTCCTTAGTGAAAGAGAAACGTGATAGAGCAAGTATGAGTGCAGAAGATAGGCTGGCTAAAAACTTCGAGGGTAACACCAAACTCTTTTGGAGGGAGGTGAAGAAGTCTCGGGGTGGTTGGTCAGCCTTCAGAATGAATAAAATAAGGTCTAAAGGTGGAGACATTCTTACACAAACACAAGACGTGTTAATCCGATGGAGTGAATATTTTGGCGATATGTATGCGGAGGCTACTGTTGACGCCGGTGCCGCATGTGGTTTAGTAGAACAACATTCGACAGCGGCGTCCTCCGATGGCATCAGTATGGATGAAGCTGAATGGGCGATAAGAAGTTTGAAAAATGGTAAGGCAGTGAGCATTGATATGGTGTCTGCCGAGATGATCAAGCTTGGTGACTCCTGTGTCTGGGAGGCGTTCCTGTTGCTCCTCAATTTATATTGGAGCTCGGGAATGGTTCCCGGGGACTGGAATAGCGCAGTCATCGTGCCTTTGTTTAAAAACAAAGGTTCACGTTATGACTGCGCAAATTACAGAGCCATAAGCTTGACCAGTTTGGCAGCAAAAGTGTACGGTAAAATTATTGAAAGGAGAATGAGGATGGTGTCCGATGGTTTACTGTGAGACACAAGGAGATTTCAGGAGTGGAAGGGGATGCATGGATCAAGTGTTCTCTCTGCGCAACATTGTGGAGAAGCATCTGGCTCTAGGTCAGAGGGTTTTCTGCAGTTTTGTGGATCTGGAGAGAGCATTTGACACGGTTGTACGAAAGGAACTTTGGGACATTTTACCGGAGTATGGTATTAACGGTAAACTGCTGCAGGCTGTGCAGTCCAGTTACATGGGCTGTAGAGCCTGTGTGCGGCTGGATGATGGAATGTCGCCTTGGTTTGACGTCAATATCAGCGTTAAGCAGGGTTGCGTTCTGTCAGCTAGGCTGTTTATTATATATCTGAATAAATGTCTCCAAAGGTTGAACCATATGATTGTAGGAGTTCAGATGGGCGACTCAGTGGTCACTGCTCTGCTCTATGCAGATGATGCAGTCGTGCTGGCACAGTCAGCGACTGACCTGCAGACCCTAGTCGACACAATGACAGAAGATTGTAAGAAAAGAGGTCTACGCGTGAATCTGAGCAAAACCAAAATAATAGTCTTTGAAAGAGATGAAGCCAGAACAGATGTAAGAGTAATAATAGGTAATGATGTACTAGAGCAAGTGGATGAATTTGTATATCTTGGATGTGGATTTAGCCGAGATGGAAGGTACACCACTGATATAAAGCGAAGAGTGAATGCGGGCAATAGAGTGAACGGAGCGTTGGGGCAACTACTTGGTAGCCACCACCTCAGCCAGAAGGCACGTGTAGCAATACATAACGCAGTGCTTGTCCCAACATTACTGTATGGAAGCGGGAGTTGGGTATGCAGAAAAGAGTATGAAAGTAAAATTAAAGCGGTCAAAATGCGATCTCTGCGGAAAATCTGTGGAGTTAGGCTGACCGACCGCATTCGCAACGACGACGTAAGAGAGCGAGTAGGTATGAAAGAGAGTATTGGTGTAAAGATGCGAAAGGGAATGCTCCGATGGTTCGGACATGTAGAAAGAATGCCGAACGAACGTCTGGTTAAGAAGATATACAATGCGAAAGTGGAAGGATGTAGGTACCGGGGGAGACTGAGACTAACCTACCTAGACCAGATCGGTCATGTACTGAAGGAAGGTGAAGTCAAGAGTCTCCGAAACCGGCGAGCGTGTATGAAGAGAATTATGAATGTTGAGGAAGCGAGTGAAGTATGCAAAGATAGAGTTCTCTGGCACTCTGTTCTCTCTGCCTACCCTGCAAGGGATATGGCGTGATGATATGTATGTATGTATGTATAATCACTGTAAAGTGTTCGAAACGTCAGGCAATTAAAAATCAAATACAAACAAGATAGAATCCGTAAAAGTAGTCTTATTTCAAATGTGTAATACTCGCGTAAACATTAGAAATCATTAAATATTTTCTAGTTTTAAATTTACGTCGTTTTTATGAAAAATTACAAATAAAGTGCTTTTTGAAATTATTAAATATTTCTAATAATGCATAAAGGTTTGGAGTTGACAACTTTGTCACAGATGACGTCATTGGCTTCCTTTTAGGTCAGCACACACTTATTGTGAGGGGCGTTGAGAGCTGTCCAGGGTCACAAGTATTTGACCCTGTATTAAAGCCTTCATAGAGGCACTTCAGTCTATTGGAGGCTTCAGCTCACACAAAGTCTATGCATAGTGCTTAACCTGATTTAATGTGATCAAGGACGCTTATATCGCGCAGACTCATTTTTTATTCAATTTGTAGTTTCATGCATGTAATAAAAAATGGAGGATATATATTAATTACAGAGACAACGTGGTAACTTTTTCTTTGTATGTTTGTAAAGTCCCTCATGATACAAAGATTTATTTGTTAGTGTAGGGATTTTTTTATATAAAAATGTTAGTTTTTGTATTTTTTATTTATTACACCACTAAAACAAGCTTTTTGTTTTAGTGCGATGATGGAATAAATATATATTTCACTGCCCTTTTTCATGCCCTTGAGTATCGTAAAAGACAAATAAGAGATGAAATATGCAGACAACATCTATGCAAGAGAAGAAAAGATTGAAATTCAACCCTACACCAATCCATCTGACCAGCTTGGTATAGTAAGTCAATTTCCCTCCCATTATGGAGGAGGCCCGAGTACATCCGTGTGACGTATATGAGCCAAGATGATTGTATTTTCAATGACCTTGACAAGTATTTATATGTGATATTGTAGCGAGAAAAATATTGAAAGGATATGACATGTATAAGATGATATCATCATCATTCCCCTGCTCTTATCCCAATTACTTGGCGTCGACGCAATAAGTACTCCTCTTAAAGAATAATATGTAGAATATTGCAAAATATTTTGACAATAGTTTTACGATCGGCCCCTATCTTAACCGTGGGTCATCGTAAGAGACGACTAAGGGATATAAAACACATACAACATCGATGTAAGAGAAATATAACTCGAAACAAAACCCTATACCAACACGTCTGACCAGCGTGGTATAGTAGGTCATTTTCCCTCCCATTATGGAGGAGGCTCGAACCCAACAGTGGGATATATATGAGCTGAGATGATGATGAATATATATATTTTTTTATTTTTATGGGGAAGCATCTGTTGAATCAAATAGTTATAAATAAAAATTGAAATTCGAAAGTTATAGTAATTAAATTAATAATTCCGCAATAATCTACAAAATGTTTGGAACATTCAATGAATATGATGACAATTAATGAATACTAAGTGTCATCACACTTTATGTAGGTGTCGTACAGAACTAAGATAATGAGTCCTTGACCTTGTACATCTTTATCTACACAGTAGCTAGTTCGCTAGACTATACTGATGAGAGATTACACGCTTACGTTATGGGTTTGCTGGAGTCGTGTTTCGTATTCACTTCTATACTTGATAAAGCTCATTAGAACCATCGTTCTTCAGAAATAGGTGATCGTACAATTACAGGATTTGATATGATTGCGGTCAGCAGTGACTAACTTATTAAGTTCTGATTAAAAGCAAAGGTAATCAGATGGCAAAATATTTGTTATGAAGGGTATGCGGGGTGGATTCGTCCGTTCGTCCTCGAAGATGGGAGCTGGAAGGCTAAGACGGTGACGTCACGAATGCAATCGATCCGCCCGGCGCCGTACCGGTGGGGAGCGGGGGACAGGTCACATCTCGCTATCCACGAGCTCCGTCTCCGACTCAACCTCGGCGACCGCCGCCGTCGCCTCGCACTCATGAACGAATCTACGATAGGATTCATTATACCTACTGATTTTTCAAATCTTACATTTTCATTTATTTCACTATGAATTCGATTTTAAGTCTTTAGTGCTTTTGTGGTAACAAAAATATCACAAGTGATTTCGATTTAATGGGACAAAAAATTGTATTATATATTTTAATAAAATGCTTACTTACAAGTTTATCAATTATCATAATAAACAGAACTATTAACTAAATAAAAGTTACATTATATTTTAAATAATATGTATTTTGTGTATCTATGTGTGTGCTGAGTGGTAGCGGCTACGAATACTACTAACCCTTACTTTGCTCGTGTATATCGTAAAAGACGACTAAGAATCTTATAATGACCTGGGCCAACTCCATCTGATGCCGTTTGGTCAACAATTACATTCCCAAGGAGAGTTGACATCTGGCAGGCGGCCGGTCATAAAACTATCGCCAATAAATTTTACAATATGTACTTTGAAAGAAGAGTACATATTGCATCGACCCCAAGTAATTGGGAAAAGAGTAGGAGAATGATGATGTATCTATATTTTTTTGTTACAGTTTTTCTTAATATATTAATCCATTAGCTATAAGTTTCCTCAAGATGAGATTATACCATAATTGCCTCGCATGCCGCGTGTGTTGGCAATTGCAGTTGATACAATAAGATTCCCAGCAGTGCGTTGCGACCATTTTCCTTCATTATTGTTTCAGCTCACATGCATTATACTGATGGGCTTGTGCCTCCTACATAGTGGGAGGAAAATTGATCTACTATATCCGCTGATCAGATGTGTTCGTATAGCATTTAATTTCGAGTTTTCCCTTTTCTTGCATAGATGTGGCTTCTCTTGCGTAGATGTTATATACACATGTAATCATATTCCTAAGTTTTTTAAGACATTAGTGCAAGAGAGTGATGAATGATATTCTTATTTTGTTTATCATCATCATCTCAGTTCGTATAAGTTCAAATGCTGGGCTCGGGCTTCCTCCACGCTAGTAGAGAAATTGACCGACTACACCACGCTGGTCAGATGTGTTGGTATAGGGTTTTATTTCAAGTTTTCCATCTCTTCTATAGATGTTATATGTATATTTTATCCCTTAGTCGTCTTTTACGTCACTACCCACGTGTAAGATGTGGTTAATTGTATTGTAACTTCGTTATCACACGGATGATATTCTTTTACGAATACTTTTTCATACAAATACCAGCAATTACCTGATATTTTACAGCTATTTAAACGTTCTATTTTAAACTAATAGCTTCACCATTTCGTCAATGTTTTACAACTAACTGCAATTTTAACAAACAGCTCATCGCATCCTCTGGGAGTGCAGTCTCTGACAAAATGAGCGCGATCTTATATTAGACAGTTTGCAAGTCATATCTGGGGTAGTATATTATACGGACCTTGTAGCAACTCAAGAAAATTGCCGTGATTTCAGGCGCTTTTTTCATACTTACTATTGTAATTAAACTTAAGGCTCACAGGCTCACATATAGGCTCCATAAGCTCTGTCATATGTGGTGTCATCGTGGTGCTGTACCATCCTTTTATCTATTGGCTTATTAGCCAGTTTTGCTTCATGTCTCCCGCTTTGCATAGGAGGGAAGTGGAATTTCTTCGACTCATCCTGTTTTTCTTTTCTAATTAAATTTGTTGCGAGTCTCAAGACAATTTAAAGCGTTTCTCGGGACTTCCTGAGGGTCAAACCTCAGTGTCTTTTACGGAGACCATTGTGGATCCTAGCTTACAGGTGTTACAGTGGTGGGAATGTATAGTGGGATAAGTCCCAAAAGAAAGTTATTTAAACTTAAACAATTATATTCCACAGTTTTCTAGGCCGGTTATCCCTAGTAATACTCATCATTCATCATTACCCTGCTCTTATCCCAATTACTTGGGGTCGACTCAATATGTCCTTTTCTTCCACTCAATCCTATCCGATGTCATCTCTGCGTTCATTCCCTTTCTATTCATATCATGCTTCACGTAATCAACCCACCTTTTCTTCGGTCTTCCATTACCCCTAAAGCCTTCAACATTCATACTTAAAACTCTTCTCCCAACATTACTTTCATCCCGTCTCATCACATGTCCATACCAAGTCAGGCGTTCACTTTTCAACTTTTCCGTCACTGGCGCCACTTTCAAACTTCCTCTTATATACTCATTTCTTACTTTATCCATTCTCGTCAGGCTACTTATCCATCTTAACATTCGCATCTCTGCTTCATGCAGCCGTCTCTTATCCGTCGCTTTTGTAGCCCAACATTCTGACCCATACAATACGACAAGCCTTATAAAGTTGTGTATATTTTACTTTTCAATTCCAATCCACTAATCCTATAAATGTAAATTTCACTAATACTATAAATGTTTTGTTTGTTACGCTTTCACGCCAAAACTACTTATCTGATTACCATGAAATTTTGTACACGTAGTCTTCGAGTTATTAGAAAGAAACATAAGATACTGGTTATTAATTTTTTGGCAGGCATGATAGCTGAAGCTATAGTCAATAAGATATTAATTTTACCGTCGGTAATACAGCACCTACTCGTAGAGTTTGCACTTTATTGGCGTTGAAGTTGCTAGATGTTTAAATTTTTTGACAAACAATTCCATTGGAATGCTTGAATTTTGATATTTATTTAAGGACTACAACGCGAGCGAAGCCGCTGGTAAAAGCTAGTAGTTTATATATAACACCAAACAAACAAAAAGAAATTATTGACATTTTCAGCATAATGGGTAATAAGATTTATATGAATGAGATCACACAATCCAACATGTCAACTCTGTGTTCACTACGTTACTATTTGTGTCATGCTTCACGAAATCCATACATCTTTTCTTTATCTCTTCTTCACTTACGCCTAAAGCTTTCAGCATTCATGTTTAAAACTTTCCTCACAATATTACTTTCATCTCTTCTCATCACAAGTCGATATTGTCACGGTAGCTGTTCACTCTTTAGCTTTCAAACTTTCTCTTATACGTTCATTCCTTATTTTATCACACGCATCTGATAGTAGTGTGTATTGCGATGATAAATAGTACTTAAAAGTTTATTATTTATTTAATAATACTGTTATGTGGACAAGTAAATGATCTGTAAAAGGTTTTTTTATGAGAACTCCTCACACTAAAGAAATTATTTAATGTTACTAAGGATTTGATGAACATGATAGACACAGAACTACCTGAAATCGTTCTTAATCTGAATTGAACCCTCGACACTCGGTATGATAGACTGATACTTTAGTTCACCATTCTCAGATCAGCTAATAACGTGAAGATGGCGTTAGGAAGCTCTGTTGCCAAGACGTCGAGAAAATACTTACCGAAAAGTGTAATCGCTCATGTCGCCATCGTGCTTCTTCTGAGTATATAATATTCATGTGAATGTTGGGTACGAAATTGCCTCAATGAGGAATTGACTAAGAAGTCACCAAGTTACGAAAGAATAAAAAAATATAGCTCATTTATGTAAATTACTTTAATATTCTAAGTTATTTATAAAAATTCTTCGGAAAAGTCATCATTTAATATAATTCTGAAACTGAACAGTTAAAGTATTAAATCGGAATAATATGTAAACGTTTACTAATAGATGGCGTGTGAACCATCTCTCACAACAACGCTAATGTGAGCGTGAATTTGGTTATCATGCGTAACGCCTACGTTCGTCTAATTGGTAATTTCTAGCAAACATTTGTTCAAAATCCACGTATGGTCATCATATTTCGCTAGCAAAAATATATTTTTATAAATAACTTAGCATGTTAATTGGTAATTCTTAGTAATGTTCAAAGAAAAAAAAAACTTGATTTATTTGTGTAAGTCAACAAGTCTGCTTTAGGGATTTGGATAAAAGTTGCATGATATAAACATGTAGGCTGTAATGCATGTAAAGTGTTTATAGCTTAGAGCCTCTTAGGCGTCCCTATATTATTTAATTATGTAACTGAGTAGCAGGCATAAAGTAAAAGTGAATTGCAAATGTTCGCGCTAATGCATTAGGTAGAATGTTCAAGCGGCGAAAGGCGCTTATAACGTGAGGGTGGGAAAGAGGGTATGGCCTCGAGCTGTTGTTGGTTTTTCGCTGAGTCGTGTTCAATTAATAAAATATTTGCACCGTTATAAAATTATGCCAAACCAAATTGGCACCTATCATTTTTTACCTAAAATCGAATAATGTTTGAGGTTTTACGTCGTTATATATTTTATTAGTGTGGTGAGGGACTACGGGGAGGTGGGTGGCAACTCGCTTGTCAAACGTGGCGATTATGGCTTTCACCTCCCTTTCGTGTAGAGGCCTACGGTCCAACGGTAAACGATGATATGGATGGTAAGTTGATGGAAAGGGGAAAAACAATGTGTCATCATGTCTTCTTTTTTTGCGGGTATCATAAAAGACGACTTATGGGCATAATTAGATATAATAGTAAGAAAACGAAACCTAGAAATAAAATCATTTTATTATGCTCTGATAAGTCATAAAAGCAAAGTAAGCGAGTTTCAGGGGATTGAGTAATAGCGCTCTTCTTGGTAACGTGTAAAGCCAATTGCAATCGCCAACCTGTCTACCAAGTCTTATGACAATTATAGTATTACTAGCTTCTGCCCGCGGCTTCACCCGCGTAAAAGGTTACTTTCCTAAAGTTTTTCATCCCCTATTTTTATTTTAACCCTTAAGGGTAATGTTTTTTTAAGAAATTTTAATATCGTATTTATTTACATCTAATGAATAGCCTGAAAATAAGTTTCAAGCTTCTGGCTTTAAAAATAACGATACTTCCTTACATCTTTTCATCGCCCTTTACAATCCTTTTTTGCATTAAAAAGTAGCCTATGTTCTTTATCAGGCCCTAGACTATCTGTGTACCAAATTTCATTTAGATCGTTTCAGTAGTTTTGGCGTGAAAGAGTGACAGACAGACAGACAGAGTTACTTTCGCATTTATAATATTAGTAAGGATTAAGTATGTACAAAATTAATTTACAGAACCTAACTAATAAAAAATACTTAAAAAATTATACGAAACAATAAAATAATTTTACTGGATCGGAAAATGTATTTCTCTGTAGCGCAAATTTCTCTAATCACATGCGTCCGACAACAACGTCTGCCCTCACGTGTTTGCCCGTTGGGGTAGGCATAGTTAGATTCATGCGCTCCCCCACCACACGACAGCGCCGTTGCCTGCCGCCACACTTCGGCGAATATGCGCGACGACGACCGACGACCGACGGCAGCGGCGCCGATGCAGAGTATTCGTTAAAAGGAACTTTAACTTCAAAAGCCAAATTTTTTTTTTAACTTGATACACCCTAAACTTCTAAATATCATGTTCCTAGGTTCAGTGGTTAAGATTTTGTATACAAAAAGTTTGGCTTCGTAGTTCCCGTTCCGAATCCGTTCCGTTCCGTTCGAATTTCGGGAATTCCGTTTGTAGAAAAACTTGCACATCCTAAGAGACCTACGTACCAAGTTTCATGATTTTATCTTCAAAAATGACGAACACCCATACAAATTTTCAACCCCTATTTCACCCCCACACTGGTAAAAATTTCAAAATGCTAGAACAAACGATTTTTTGTTTCTTATTTAGTGCCTATATACAAAATGTAATGTTTTTATCTTCAAAAATGATGAACTTCATACAAACTTTCAACCCCTATTTCATCCCCTCACAGGTCGAAATTTCAAAAACGCTAGAACAAATTGTTTTTCTATTTCTTATCAAGTTTCTAAATATAAAGTTTCATGGTTTTATCCCCAAAAATGACGAACTCCCATACAAACTTTCAACCCTTATTTCACACCCTCACTGGTCGAAATTTCAAAAACGCTAGAAAAAATGTTTAATTATTTCTTATCAAGTGCTTAAATATAAAGTTTCATGGTTTTATCTTTTAAAATTAAGAAATCCCATACAAACTTTCAACCTCTATTTCAACCTCTTCATCCCTTTTTTCGCAATAAAAGGTAGCCTATGTCCTTTCTCAGGGTCTAAAGCTTGTCTGTGCCAAATTTCATCAAAATCGGTTGAGAGATTTAAGCGGGAAAGCGTAACAGACAGACAGACAGAGTTACTTTCGCATTTATAATATTAGTAGGGATTTTCTATATGATCAGAAAATAAGCAGTAAATGACAGGAAAAAAACTAAAATATTTTATAAATGAAAGATCAGTTTTCAGTTAAAACACAATTCCTAATACACCACTTTCGTCAGACCAATGTGATTCCAAAATGAGAACCAATGTGATTTCAAAAAGACTTATTGGCGATTGGAACCAGAAAGTAGAAATAAATTGGTAGTTATTAAAATGACATTATAGGTATTCTTATTTTTATTTTCTGGCAGGCTATGGTCTGGACTCATGCCTTCCGTTTCGTTTGGGGCGACGAAGAGACGGCCTGCAGCTTAATGAACCGCATTCCCTCCTATTGGGCCGACCCACATTTTTCATTTACATTACACGTACACAGACTCTTGTAATTCTTTATACTTACTATAAGATACAGATTAAAGGATCGAATGATTTTAAAAACTTGTTTAACTAAATTAGTGATTATTCCACCGTTCCTTTCATATGTTTTGCATTAGAGTGATAATTTGTTAGATAGTTAATAAATATCATCATAAAGCTTTTTTTTAATAGACTACATCCTGCACTAAGGAAACAATCCTTGTATTGCGGTAGTATTAATAAACATATAAGACCGCCCGGCATCAGAATAAAAAAAAATGTTTATCATAGAGTATTATCCTCATGTGGATCGAATACACGATACTTGGCACGTATCGCACTTAGTATCTTAAGCATCTACGCACAGATACACATATTCACACGAGTACGTACACATGCACGCTCATACTCATAGCTACATGCAAATGCGGAAAACATGCACATTATCACACATGCACATATGTATACATGCACGGATGTTTATTTTTTGCTTATGATGGCAAAGGAGCAAACAGCGCACCTGATGGTAAGTGTCACTGCCGCCCATGGACGTGTGCATTACTAAGGGTATAACTTAGTCCGCTGCCTACCAATAAAATCCCCAAACCCACCCAGTTAGGCTTCCGGCTCTGTCGCTCACCGAATGAAGCGCAATAGCACATTGCCATTACTCAGGCGTCGATCTTCTGCGAGAGTGTGGTACTACCCCGGACGGACCGGCCCGCGGCTGTAGACAGAAAACTGTCAAAAGCGTGGCCCTACCACTATTAAAACGATGTACTCAAGAACGCATCCATATATTTAATACAGTTTGTATAATTATTTGGGAATGGATTGGCCTCCACGCCACAAGGTTTCCTAGTGTGGAGTCCAGAGCTAAAGCTAATGTAGCAAATAGATATAATATAATTATAATTGTACATATGCAGTCGTATGAAAGTTTGTACGATTTTCATATATCGGAATAATATTTATTTCACTGAATACCGCAGTTCTATTAAGTATTTATAAATAGAACGTTTTGGGTAGATTATAAGTAATACGGATGCCTGCCTTTATTTATGAATGATGTATGAACGTAAACCGTTTAATACGTTTAATGCCTAAAGTATAAAAACGTAAACGATTATAAATTCTGCAAACGCGTATTTTTTGATGTCTTTATGTTAGCATACTGTTATCATTATATACGTACTCGACATATTGCACATCGACTCTTAGAAAGAGACAATCGACTAATTTCGGATTTGTAGAGCATTGTTACAGTAGCCTTTCATCATATCCTTCTAAAGGACGATGTGCAATATAATATAAGTAGATATTAATATAAACTGAATAGTACTGCATGTCTTACTGCTAGGCTGGAGCCTTTTTGCGAGGCCATAACAAATAAAATACCTCGCCGTCTAAGTGCGAATCTTATTGCATAATAATTAACGTGGGAACTACCGCAGCTGATATTCGTATATCGCAGAGGGTACCTAAGGGCCTCATAACTTAAATGGTTTATGTTGAAAGCCCTCTGCGCTTACCAATCCGTGTTATACCCTTCATAGCCAACTGAAGTTAACATCTGGTCCAAAAAAATATGGAAATTGTCTTCATTCTTTCCGTATGGTGACGGATTAAGGATACAACTCATTACCATCTACCTTACCCGTTTTGTGTGCGTGTATTATTTTGACGTGTATCGCACCTCGATTCGGGAGTTCTTTAGTAATGTAGATTTGCCCACGTTTAAAATTTTAACAACACACAACAACACTACTTCTGAATTCAATGTTGAAAGAGGAAAAGTGGCTATTAACTTTTCAGAGCCTTACGGGCTGTATATGACGAAGCATACGCTCGAACGCTCGCTCAGATCGACATCTGGGTGAGCGTTGCTTGGTCATGGATTTCATAAAAGACTAAGGGATATTATATGTAGATCACATCACCACAAGACAAATTCAAAAGAATGTCTTACCAATCAATCCGTCTGACTGGCATTGTATTCAAAGTCAATTGCCCTCAATTTTGGTCGTCGAGAAAAATCAACGTTTTCAGCCTATAAATATCCACGATATAGTCGTCCCCAAAAATAGTATCCTCCATAACGACTACGTTTGATTAGCGATTGCAATCATTGTTATCAATTTCTCAAGACAGCGTTGATATTCACTTCTTTAGTTCTTCTATTTATACAAATCGAACGGAGAGTTTGGCAGTTAATCCGTCACCATATGTGTCACAATCTTATAAACGATATTTTCGTTTATAAGATTGTGACACATATCATACATATCTTTTTATAACTAACCAAGACGACAATATATCCTATAGATGATTGCTGTGATCTTATCCGTATGTTCATTAAAGTTAGATTAAAATTTTCTGATGGAAAACCGACATTACATTTTTAACCAACACGGCATTCGAATCTGAATACCTTAGAATTGATAGCCGATTGTTTATGATACTAGAAAAACTAAACAGTGAAGTTATACGTGGTGGTTTAAAAATTACCAAGCAACTGCCGACATAGAATATATTGATTTCTTAGGTTCAAACTAGTTCAGACGCTAGCAGGAACTGTGGTTTCACTAAAAATAATAAATCGATGGCATGCATGTATTCTAGCAAGTGTACTCCACTATTAAGCACTGCATAATATACGAAGTCATTGTTAGAAATGGCTATTAAATGGCTACTGTATATTAGTTTTCTACAATTTTTTTTATCAGAAATAAACTGAATATCTTATACGGCAGATATGAATTTCTGTAATAATAATGATATATTGGCCGTAAGACACCTTAATCCTCCCGTAACTATGATTACTGTAAAGTATTCGAAACGTCGGGAAGTTAAAAATTAAATACAAACGCGATAGAATAGCTAAAAGTTTTATTTCAAACAGAAATAAGCTATTTGTAAAATTCTAGTAATTTAACTGTAAAAATATAATTTCTTGCTTATTCCTTTCTCGCGGAGTACGTAAAATACGATTAAGTGATGTAAAGAGATAACATTATTTCACGAGAAGGAAACCTCAAAACGAAATAGTATGTTAAGTGAAAAACATAAATATACACGCACAGACATGCGTGGGATAATTTAATATATGTACTATTTTCTTCCTGTTTTGATCATCCAGTGGCTAAGTATGTGAGAAAAAGACGGATCAAAGTATCATAAATATTATTATTCAATATCACGTTTTGATTCTTCATCATCATCATCATCATCCTGTTCTTATCCCAATTACTTGAAGTTGACGCAATATGTCATCTCCTTCCATACAACCTTATGTTATGTTATGTTTTTTCTGTTATCAATGTCTCACACCTTGTTTATACATGTCATGCTTTACGCAGGCCATCCATCTTTCTCTGGTCTTTCCTAACCCTTAAAGTTCTCAACATTCATACTTAAAAATTTCTTCGCAGTTATTTTATACTCATTACTTTCAACTTTCCGTGTGGCGACGGAGTAAGAATCCCTTATCTTACTCGTAAGTGATCGTAAAAGATTCATCCATCACAGCTAATATATGTCCAATTGTTGGGCTCAAGCCTCCTCCGTAATAGGAGGGAAATTGTTCTACTATACCACCCTGGTCAGACCTGTTGGTAGAGGGTTTCTTTTCGAGATTTCCTTCTCGTAAAAGATACTAAGGGATAAAATATGTATAGGTATGTAACATATTTTCCGTGTGGTGACAGAGTAAGAATACAATTCATCACCTCCTATCTTACCCGTGGGTGATCGTAAGGGACGATTAAGGGATATAAAATGCATACAATATCTATGCAAGAGAAAGAAAACTCGAAATAAAAGCCTATACCAACACGTCTGACTAGTGTGGTGTATTATGTCAGTTTCCCTCCAAGTATAGAAGAGACTCGATCCCACTAGTGGGACATATAAGCTGAGATGATGATTATGATTATAATTACTTTCAACCCATATCATCATATTTCCATACCACGTCAAGCGTTCACTCCTCAACTTTCTGCGTCACTGGTGCAACTTTCAAACTTACTCTTATACGTTTATTTCACACTATATAACTACTTTTCACTACTATTAAAACAGCTTTTTTTACAAAGCTTTAATTAATGTATACTTCCATTTATCAGTCCTTCGACATCCACTATTAGATATAGGAGTCCCCAAAGAGTAAAGTTATTAAATTGAAAAAGAGTGGCAACTCGATGATAAAATATGCATGTATGGAAAGTGCTGCCACCCAGAGCTTAGGCGGTGAACTAAAGTTGAAGTAATATATATACATATCTACATGTGTATGTGTAATTACATAGAATTTTCTTTTACTATGAAAGCTACCCTGAAATATAAAAAAAAAACATATCAGCTGATAATTAAACAATAATAATATCAGCCTAACATTGAAACTTGAGATAATTTTCAGAAAAATATCAATAACCGAAAATAGATCGATGACAATAAGTACCTACGCTAGGAACAAAAAATAACAATTCTCAGTTGTCAAACGTTTGACAGGCAGGACAAAATGGCAGCAGTTAAGTTTGTACAACCAATCTGTAGGCGGTGCGACGGTCAGTAAAAATAAGTAATGTTTTAAGTGTGCCCCCCCAGGGCCTAAAGGGGATAACGACGTAATTGGTATGTTTGCAAAGCGTATTGGTTATTGCATATTGTCTTCTTAGTCACTACACAGATGAACTTATACTTATCATCATTCTCCTACTCTTATCTCAATTACTAGGGGTCGATACAATATGTACTCTTCTTTCATAGTACATATTGTAAAAGTTATTGGCAATAGTTTTATGACCGGCCGCCTGCCAGACATCAACCCTCATTGGGAATGTAATTGTGCACCAAACGGCATCAGATGGAGTTGGCCCAGGTAGTTATAAGGCTCTTAGTCGTCTTTTACGACATTCACGAGCAAAGTAAGGGTTGATAGTATTCGTAACCGCTACCGCACAGCATAGATGAACTTATAATAATTGTCCAAGTAAGATTCAGCACTCGCTCAGTGAGAATTCCATAGCATGGTACAGGATTGAATATAGAATACGTCTTCGTATATGAAAGAATGCGTTTTCTGTATGGAGTTTCCTTTTATTTTCAACTTCATTATATTTATCTTTCCGTATGGTGACGGAGTAAGAATACAATTCACTACTCCCTATTTCAGTATTCCCAATCTTATCCGTGGGTGATCGTAAGAGACGACTAAGGGATATAAAATGCATATAACATCTATGCAAGGCAAACTCGGAGCAAAACCCTACATCAATACGTTTGACCCGCGTGGTATAGTAGGTCAATTTACCTCCATTATGGAGAAGGCTCGAGACCAACAGTGGGACATATATGAGCTGAGATGATCATGATTGATTGATGTCTAGTGGCGCTAATTGTACAACTATCTATAATTTCATACTATCTACACTTACAGGGAGCGGGACCATAATTCCACCTATCTATTATGAAACTATTTAAAATAACATCAAATTATGTCCCCGTGTACTGGTATTAAATACAAAGTGTTGACAACGCTTTCTTTGCAAAAGGAGTTGTAAAACGCTGACTAAGGAAGCATTGCGAGACTCTTGCCGTGAGTTTTGGTCTTGTATTTAGGCAACGCTAGTTGGAATGATCGCACTTTTTGTAATAAACTTCAAAACAAATTTAAGGAAGCTAATACATACATACGCGCCACATCCCTTGCAGGGTAGATAGAGAGAACAGAGTGCCAGAGAACTATTCTTGCTTACTTCACTCGCTTCCTCAACATTCATAATTCTCTTCATACACGCTCGCCGGTTTCGGAAACTCTTGACTCCACCTTCCTTCAGTACGTGACCAATCTGGTCTAGGTAGGTTAGTCTCGGTCTCCCCCAGTACCTACATCCTTCCACTTTCGCATTGTATATCTTCTTAACCAGACGTTAAGGATGCTAATAAATTAGAAAAAAATATTTGCAATATTTATATAATCATAAAACTTCGTTTTTGATGGTATTATTTCTGAGCTAGCTCTAGTCAGCCTAGCCGGTACGAAAGGATTTCAAGGTATTTCTAATTATTGAAGATAGATGAAGAATGTGCAGTAGAATATTGTTAACTCGTGCATATATTTGTATTTTAAATGTACGTGATCTCCGAATCACAATGCAACTATAAGTCGGAAAGTTTTCGTCTCAAGAATGGCTGGTTCCAATGGGTACCATTATAATCCATTGTTTGAACGGATAATCCATTGTAAACTATGGATTATTTTGGATAAGAATTTATGTCACTATTTTATAGTAATGACTCATTATATTTAAAATCTGTTAAAGTGAGTAAGATATACGAGAGTAATCGTATGAAATTAATACTAATTTTGATATCGTGGTAGACAATATAATATTTCGATGGGTATGAACAGTATTTTCCGTATGGTAACAGCGTAAGAATACAATTCATCACCTCTTACACGTGGGTCATCGTAAGATACTACTAAGGGATATAAAACGCATATAAAATCTATCTAAAGTGAAGGTAATCTCGAAACAAAACCCTATACCTTTTGAGTCGGAAAAGCCAAAAATTTGAATTTATAAAGGTTTAAAGTTTTTAAAGAGTCGAAATCTTTTTTACCTACAATAATTTGTGCCTAATCCACATTAATCAATTCAGAACCATTTTTAAATGTTTTCTTTATAAAATATTTTTTTTGCGTATAGAACTAAAGAGCCGCAACTTCACATCCAAAGAGCCGCATGTGGCTCGCGAGCCGCAGGTTGCCGACCCTTGCCCTATACCAACACGCTTGACCAGCGTGGTACCTATAGTAGGTCAATTTTCCTGCCGTTATGGAGGAGACTTGAGCCTAATAGTGAGAGATATATGAGCTGCTACTAGACCTAACCCAAAATCCATAGCTCACTTCTGACTTATGAAGTTTTATGCATGTTAATCTAATACCGATGGTGTAACGGCTTATGTAGTTAAATCAAATGAAGTAATTTATTACGAATAAGCACTGTGAGGGAATTTACATTTTGGGAATTTTACATTTTGTCTGAAATTAATTAAATATCACTATTTCAACTCTATCTAACAGCGGAACTGTAAAGATCCGGCAAGCAATGTAGAGTAGTTATTTTGAAAAGTGTATTATTTTAAATAATAGTTTAGTTAGTATTCCTGGTATGGCTGTGTGGTAGCGGCTACGAATACTACCAACCCTTACTTTGTTCGTGGATGTTATAAAAGACGACTAAGAGCTTCATGTCGAACTGCACCAACACCACCTGATGCTGTTTGGTCAACAATTACATTCCCAGAGAAGGTTGACGTCAGGCAGGCGGCCGGTCATAAATCTATTGCCAATAACTTTGGCAATATGTAGGAAGAGAAGTACATATTGCGTCGACCCCAAGTAGTTGGGAGGGGAGCAGGAGAATTATGATGATGATGTTTAGTTAGTATTCCCAAATAATGGGCGTAAGACAGGTGGAGATAATTCCTAATCCATAAATTTTATATTTGTAAAGTTCCCTACGACGGAAGAAATTATTTCCCAAATCAGGGTGTTGCTTCTATTTATCGATGTTTGAAACAATATGAAGTAAAGAAACAAGGAGAAAACTTGCATAACTTTGTTCTTAAACTGTTGTCGAAAAGTGTGTAATTTCTGACTCCAAGAATACTGAAAAGGTCATTAGTCCTGGTCCTTAATCCATATGAGAAGTTAGATAGTTTGAGCCCAGTTTAGATGTTCTTGATATTGATATTCTGATTAATCTAATTAAATTAGAACATTAATCGTTATATTAAAAGTATTAATAGAATGTGACGAATCATCATGGGAATTGTACAGAAGTTAAGTACCACGCTGGTACCACGCCGATGAGAACGTATCTGAGAGATGTTTTTAAATTGAATAGACATTACAATCGACATAAAAATGTGAAAGTCCTTATAATAAATTAAAAAAATTGTACCTTGTCGAAGGCGAGGGGTCGGTGTCGAGGCACGTCAGCGAGTTCCATGGCTTCGGCGGGTCGGGGCGCGGGGAGCGGGCGCGGGGGCTGCGCGCGCGCCGCTAGCCGACCTCCATGGGCGTCTGCCGTCGGGGCCGCATGCCGCTCGCGCCCGCGCTGCGCCCCCGACACCTGTATCACAAACAAACAATAAAATATTAACAATTATACTTTAAGCAATACACACTTATAAATATTTTTGAACATGGTAATAAGACGATAGAAGCTGCGCTTTCTCTGTATAACTTTTACTAAATATACTATCCACCTATGTGCCTATCTTCTCTGGATTCAAAATACAATGTGATTCGAATAAGGAATCTTCAGGGTAAAGACAGTAGCATTACCTTGAGAAATTTGTAACACCACTTACGAGCGTCAATTCCACGGGCCGGTGGCGATCATGGAATAATCCCATCTTAGGGTAAGTTATCTAGTTATCACTTTTTGGCGATGTCTACATACAATATTGAGCGTCGATACACTGTTGAATTGATGGATATATTAGGTACATCTTCTGAAGCCACATGAATCACTGCTGCGGACAAGCTTTGTCCATTAATTAAGAAAAATTTTAAAAAAGGTTCCTTTAATAGGTTTACCTCTCTAGATTTTTAAAATTATCTATATATATTAATGATTTATGCTGTGTGGTAGCGGCTGCGAATACTAGCAATCCTTACTTCGTTCGTCGATGTTCTAAAAGACGACAAGAAGCCTTATAACGACCTAAGCCAACCCATCTGATGCCGATTGGTCAACAATTACATTCTTAAGGAGGGTTGACGTCTGGCAGGCGGCCGGTCATAAAACTTTTACAATATGTACTGTGAAAAAAGAGTACATATTTATCGACCCCAAGTAATTGAGATAAGAGTAGGAGAATGATGATGATTTATATTTTTTTAATACCATAACGCAACTAAATACTCAAATGACTATCAAATGCCATGAAGTATTAAATGAAAAAGTAAATTTATGTCCTTGGTCTATGCAAAAGGTTAAAAAAAATACGTGTGGCACGCGGGGACTGCCGTGGTAAAGCTATTGCATAGCATTTTTTATCAACTTATGCAATTATAATTATTTATTTATTTTTTATTTAAGCAGTATTTTTTTTTATATTAATTCAAGTTACACCTATTTATTAAAACTACTAATTTTTTAAAACATTTAAAGTAAACGTTTTTAAACTGTTTTATTTATAATATTACTAAATTATTATAAATAAATTTTGCAAAAATAAATTGCAAAGAGTTTGATGGCGGTGAGATTCAAACCCACGCCTACGGTGCCTAAAACCAGCGCCTTAGACCCCTCGGTCACGCTGCCTGCGTATAGTCAGTGCAAAATTAACTGCTACTTTTCAACCGTACAATCTTAGGTTTTAGTTTCGTTACGGAATTTCTTGATTCGGTCGCCGCGCTCAAAGCACGCGATAAAAGCTATGCAATAGCTTAAAAACCTTACTATTCTATTCTTCTAATATTATAAATGTGAAAGTTTGTGTAGATGTTAATATATTTAGATGTTTGTTACTTAATCACGCATAAGCTGTTAAACATATTTAGATGAAAATTTGCACACAGATAGGTAGGTCATTTTGATTTCCTGAATTAAAACATAGAAATCTTTTTATCCTGGTAACTTGTTGCCTTGGGATAATTTAGTGATAAATTTTATATTGTGAATCACATTTTGCGCGGGTGAAAGTGCGAAATTGTTATTATTTTCTACTGTGATGAATTTCAATCTCCATGTTACTACCAAACAAAAATCCCCTGACTTCACTACTAATGTGAGATATCCGTATGTTAAAAACCACGATTAAAACAGTGTACCTAGTCTAGAATTTTCTTAATCCGCCCTCTCTATACAGAATTCTGGCTACGCCCTTGGGCCGCTGCCTACGAATACATATCCCAAACTCACCCAGTTGGGTTGCCGGCTCTCTCGCTTACCAAACGAAGCACAACAGGATATTGCTGTTGCTCAGACGTCGATCTTCTGCAAGAGTGTGATACTACCCCCGGACGGAAAGGACCGCGGCTGTAGACAGAAAACTGTCAAGAGCGTGGTCCTACCACTACTACCGTTTAGTAATATCTATACTTAGGCAACTATTCAACAAGAATTTATGGATAGAAATATGCGTTGATCATTCAGTAAACCTATTATTTCAATTTCCAAATACGAATTATGAACTGAAAATAATATCAGGTCTATGGTGCTCCATAACTTTAACCGAAACTATCTCATATCCGAAACGACAAAATATTCGAAAACGTAATCGAAACCGATATAAAAGTTTCGAATATTTTCGGATAGGGACGGTTTTTGTATTAGACACGTTACAATAAGTTTTGTTTTCCACCAGTGAAACTGACAGCATAAACGTAAGTCTCTCCAAAGGGCAATATGTAATATGATAATCGCAACCCTTAGCATTTCCCTTTTACGATTAGTTAAAAATTCGATATTCGTATCTGAAACTATCCGAAATTATCGGATATTCCGAAATAAATTCATATACCGCAACCGATATAATAATATTCTAATATCCGTATAGGTACAAATCCGATGATTCATTCACTTTTACTTGCTTATGGTGGCAAACGAGCAAGCAGTACACCTGATGGTAAATATTACTGCAACTCATAGCTTTTTGCAATACCAACGGTATAGTTAAGCCGTTGCCTATCAACCCAATCCCACCCAGAAAGTTGGGTGCCGACTCACTTGCTCACCGAAAGTACTGCAACAGCACATTACTACCGCGATACCTAGATACTACCGCGCACGGACAAAAACTGTCAAAAGGATGTGGCACTACACCGGACGGACAAAAACCTGCCAACAGTGTGGCCCTACCATAACTATTTTTATATCCGCAACATGCCTAATATCAATCACTCATTGATGAATAAGTTCACAATTGTCTTCAAGTGATTGAAAAATCAGTTCACAATTGTGTTCAAGTTGATGATTCTCTGAATTAAATGGTGATGACTTTTACTGTTTGAGATTTGTTACATTTTCATTCGTTATTTTTTTGTTCCCGAATGATCAATATAGGTATTAACTTTAGTGTCATAAATCCTTATTAAACTTCTTTTTATATTACCTTGACACGAAACAAAAATGCCTACATATTCGTTCGCACACCCTTATTTTACGGGCTCTGTTGTGTAACAATTCAGATTTGGCGATATAATACTTCTCTTTTGGCAGAGAATAAGAATCATCATTATCATTCAACCGTTTAACGTCCACTACTGGACAAAAGCTTCCCTCATACATTGTCACGCTTGGCACGCAGGTTGGGGATCGCAGTGTCTCCGCTACACGGGGAACGGAGGGCCAAGAATACAAAGTGCTATCATTATCTTCCTTAACGTGGAAGACTCAAAAGCTATCTGACGAATCACCAGAAGAAGAGGCAGGAGTTTTCTTTTAGGAAATTAGAAAATCAATTAAGATTGTTAACCCGCTGACAAAGTGTGGAAATTAATGCATTACATCTTTTTGGGTAGACCTATGTTCAACATTTGACTTTGATTCATCGATATATAGTATTATGTTAAATTATGAGCATATTGTAATTTTCACATGTTAAATAATCACCTTCCGTGTGGTGATGGCGAAAGAATACAATTCACTACTTCCTTTCTTGCCCGTGGGTGCCGTAAAGACGACTAAGGCATTTGGTATACATGTAACAGCGAAGGAAAATACGAAATAAAGCCCTTTACCAACCAGTCTGTGTGCTATAGTAGGTCAATTTCCTTCCTATTATAGAGGAAGCTCGAGCCCAGGAGTGGGATGTATATTATAGAAGAATATTGATAAACAATAAAATTTCATTAGAAATGATCCTTGTTGAATTGATTCCTTGAAATGTGCAGAAAGATCAGAAGTTTATATTGTGTTATTATTCAAATTACCCTTGTGGTTAACAATATAATATGCAAGATCATCCCCTCCTTAGAAGGCTTATGATGGATGGTTCATTTAAAAATTGCTTGATCGTATACCTGTCTCTCAATTATTCATATTGAAGACGTTATTATATTAACAATACAAAGTGATTAGTGATTTTAATACATCGCCTTTTACCCAGAAAGGGAAGCAAAGTCTACGGATTGCCACAAGCTAGGATCCTGGCATACACTCATCGCTTCATTCACATCCATCACTGTGTTAATACACTCCAATTTGGTACTGTAATCTAGTACATACATATACATACATATCATCACGCTAAATTCCTTGCATGGTAGGCAGAGAGAACAGAGTGCTAGAGAACTCTATCCTTGCATACTTCACTCGCTTCCTCAACATTCATAATTCTCTTCATACACGCTCGCCGGTTTATAATCTGGTCTAGGTAGGTTAGTCTCGGTCTCCCCCGGTACCTACATTCTTCCACTTTCGCATTCGAAAAATGCGAATACAATCTAGTATTCTCCTTTATTAGTCCCACTAATTGTAATGTCCACATTATACATTTTATTTCTATAAAACAAAACACTACTTCCATGTCTACAAACGTTGAAAAGTATTTAAAACATCAGGCGAATAAATTCAAATAGAAAAACGAAAAATTACGTAAAATTAGTTTTATTTCATAAGTGTAATAATCGTGTAAATATTAAAATTCAATTACTTAATTCTATTAGTAATTAATTCGTACCTCTAGTTCACTGTGATTGATATCCAAATACATAAACATTAATTTAAAACGAGTCTCTCCATTTCGATGTAGAATAGTACTGTCCACATCGGTTGTTCAGTTGATGAGCTCAACTTGTTAAAAGCATCGATCACATCAAATTAATTATATATATGTGTGTGTATGTGTGTGCTCATTGATTCAACCGTTAAGAACATTATAATGTTAGTCAATGCCTACTTACTACGTACATATTAGGCTGATCACGATCTCCAAGTAGAATTACATATGCATCCTTCAATTTGTTCGCCAATACTAAGTCTCTATTATTAGAAACTAATACAAGACAAGTTATAAAAGAATATTCGCACTATATTCAATAATTTGTAGAATCAAAAAGTTACAGCCATTTTTATCTACCTGAAGAGATATTTTTGCATTTTTAAATTACGTATATAAAACATTTGAAAAAGCCTATTATTAAAAAGTTGATGATACTATGGCCTTCTGGGTGGGTGATATATTAAGAATACAGTGTGTTACTACGTCTCATATTTCCATGATAATAACGGAGTGAGGAACCAAACGGAATATAAAACATTAAATCTATAAGCAAGTGAAGAAAATGACCGCTGTTCGTGTTGCTTTTATTACTGTATTGAAACTTGACTTAAAAAAACGCAACCAAAACAAAACATAATTGTGAATCGACTAGTAGAAATACTGACTTCATGTTCATTAGTATTCTTAAAACGGGAATACAGTATTTGGGAGTTGAAATCCTCGATGGATCTAGGAATCAATTAAATAATAAATTTAGTAAGCTTTATGTTAATAAAGCTTACTAAATTTATTATTTAAAATTGACCTGCTCGTTAGAGCATGTCAATTTTTCAATCAATTTGATAATTATAATCAAATCGTTAGATTTTGATCAAATAATTTCAATTATTAAAATCAAATCATGTTGATCAGATGTTAAATTATCTATTACTTTTAAGCATCTTTTCTCTAACGATATCTGATTATTTCCAATTAATCTTGAGTCAACTAACTAACTGCTAGATGATCTCAGCTATTAAACCATTACAATTTCCGACAATAATCTCAATCGTACTATGATCATTCTTAGTATTGATAAAAACCTACTTATTATTTTTGTTATTTGTAATAATAACATTTTTAAGCATCTCATTATTACAATGTAACAATTATTAAATAAAATCGCTACAAAAATATTCGAATCTTGCATTCTTTGTGTTTTTTTATTGTTTATGGTGGCAAACGAGCAAACAGCACACCTCTTGGTGTCACTGCCGCTCATGAAGATTTGCAATATCAGGGGTACAGCTAGGACACTGCTTACCAATGAAAACCCCAAACTAAACCAAAAAGTTGGGCTGTTGGCTCTCTCGCTCACTGAACGAATTGAGTCTGCTATCAAGATCAATCACGTTTGGTTAAATATTTCGTGGGAAGTTCCACACACACATCATTTGTCTGTCGCATTTTAAAGGGAGAATAATATTGCAAAATTAACTCAAATTTCATAACATGCTGTAGCAATGATTCCATATATGAATTATCGTAGAGTCAGTATATGGATTACCCTTATATGGATTATCCGTGGTCAGAACCGATGATTCAACGTGCTTACACTATGTTTTTATTTTATATAAGTGGTGAATTAAATGATAATTAATAACTGACCTTGTATTAACGGTATAAGAATACCATTTGACATCACCCCCTACTTCCTTATTCGAGTTTTTAATGGCGAATAAGAAATTATTAGTAAAATGAGCGGCAATATTTTTAGGTAACTTATACTGCGACCGCCAACACGACGGTAATATCTCTCTGGGGAAGTGCATTTAGTAGTAGTGGGGCCACATTATTCACAGTTTTTTGTATAAAACCGCGGTCCGGTCCGTCCGGGTTAGTATCACACTCTCGCAGAAAATCGAAGTGTGAGCAGTGGCAATGTGTTGTTGCGCTTCGTGCGATAAGTGAAAGAGCTGGAAGCCCAACTTTCTGGGTGCATTTGAGTTGATAGGCAGTGGCCTAGCTGAAGCTTTAATATTGCAAACGTTCATGTGTAACAGTAACACTTACCATCAGGTGTATTAGTTGTTTGCCACCGAAGACAAAGATCGGGTACCGGTGGCCCGCTCGCACGGCGAAGAAGGGGTGCTTGCGGACCGATTTGGCGAGGTGCGACGTCCATAGCACAACGCAAAAAAAAAAAAAAAAAAAAAAATAAGGTGTATTAGTTGTTTGCCAACATAAGCAAAAGAAAAATATTCAACAGTGGACACACCGATAGGCTGATGGATTTCTTCATCATCACGATGATCATCATATACCGCCTTCTTTCTTTCTAATATTTTATTTTGTGAATTATATTTAACAACTCGAAAAAAATTCATAAATGCAATAAAAATTACATTTAAATTTATTTAATTTTGTACATTTAAAAAAGTCACCATCAAAAGTTGTTATGTAGAATTATCTATATATTCCCATGCAATACATACTTATAATATATAAAACGGTGCTGTGTGATAGCGGCTACGAATACTACCAACTTTTATTTTGCTCGTGGGTGTCGATGACCAAAAGCTTTCTATTTACCTGGATCAACTCCAGCTGATGCCGTTTGGTTAACAATTACATTTCCAAAGAGAGTTTATGGCAGGTAGGCGGCCGCTAATAAAACTATTGCTAATAACTTTTGCAATGTGTTCATTGGAAGAGTAGTACAAATTATGTCGACCCCAAACAATTGGGAAAAGAGCAAGAAAATCATGCATGATGATGCACTTATATATAAAACATTTTTTTTTCCATTTATAATGTTTACATCTGGTGCAAACCGGATTTAGATGCTACGAGCATAACTAAGTTATATGTAAATTTCTGAATTTTTTGTTCTTATTAAATTAAAAATTAAACGTTTAAATACAACCAGCTCACCAAATTTTTGTAACAGCAAAGACTCAAAATACCTTCTGTTGCATCAGCCTTCATTTATGCCACTGCACAAAATAATTATTATAACTGACATTAGGAACAAAGTATACAAAATATTTCTCAAACGCACAATCCCAGGGCATGATGTCACTAAATGAAGAATTTCTATATTTAATTGTCCTAATAATTTACCTCCTAACTATTTATTATGTTGACAATATAATTTCTGTTATTTTGAATGAACGAGTAATTTGTTTAACGATGAATGATAATTTTTAAGTAAAACAAAAATCAGTCATCACCGTTTTAATACATTCCGTTATTGAGAACGATCTAATAACTGACGAGTAATTAGCCTACTTGCTATGCTAGTTCAACGTGTACTGGAATTCGCATGAAATTTTCCTCATCTTAGTACAATATTATGTAGCTACTTATAGCTGTGGCCTTTTTGGAATACTAGGGACTCTGAGTTTCATATATTTGCGTACATATTCTGAGATTATAGTGTATTCTAAATTCAATGCTTTAGTTTTTAATTAAAACTATTTTTATGGGGTTTATCGTCGACAACTGATTGAAATGGCGGGAATTTAATAATCGAATACAAATGTCATAAAACCTCCAAAAAAATAACAAAAACTGATATTTATAAGTTTTGAGATACATATTTACGGATAAAAAAATGGTTGTTTACAATTATAAAGCGTATATACCCATCTATTAATAATTATATACCTATTATTTAACTTTATTAAACGTTTTATGTGATAGTGAATTACAGTATTTACAATAATATGATCAGAGTTCTTTTTTATATCAGCTTCAATTAATATTTTAACAGCAGCATTGTCTGCCTAATTAGGTACATTCCATTTAAGCTAGATAATATAATGGTTACTTTTCATTTAATTTTAAAACAAATGCATGAAACATATTCACTATAGGTATGTCAAGCGATGACAGGTGGTTAAAGTACTGCTAAAATTAAACCTAGTGTAGGTATGATTTCTATTTGCATTCTCTTTTCTCCTTATAGTATACAGACAACTCTATGAATTATCATTTTGCAGCATAACTTTATTAGATGGCTAGTGATACCTGAATATCGCCTAAATCAGTAACTGGCTCAGACAAACATCGTAAAGCGTCGTATTCCTCACTAAGTCGCATAGTTCACCTAATGCGACTTTGATGTGAGTGATCCATCTTACGACACACGCGATTATTGTTTATTATGATACATTATATTCTAAGACCGTTGCCGTAGAAAATTATGTATTTTTTTTTATTAATATTGCGTGTTGGAGACCTTAATTTAGAAAAAAAAACTACGCATATCCATTCACACGCAATTTACATGATATCTCCTACAGATTATTATCCGATGATATGTAAAAGAAAATATTAGTATGTATTGTGGTTTTAAAATGTACCTTGGCAAGCCATGTCGGCGAATTCACGAACTCGTCTATGGATGCCATTTGTTTTTGAACCTTTATCTGAAAAATGACACGCGAACTTATAAAACATAACATTCGAAATCCATCTATAAAATGTATGTAAAATTAGAATTATGTTTACAATGTAAGAGAACATTTAAAATATTGAGATAAAGATTGCATTGAATATCAAAAAAAAAATATTGAAAACAGATATAATGCATGATTATTATTTTGAATAAATTATTATCACAATTTCATTGACAAACTTATCTAGTTAAAGAATATCATAAAACGTAAGTGACGTCGTATTTTTAGAACGCATTAAATCGATTCACTTTTACTATATATATATATATATATATATATATATATATATATATATATATATATATATATATACATTGGCATCCAATTAATTTTCATATTCGAAAAATATATCACTAACCTCATCCAATAATTGGTATCATAAATATCTTGCATCGTGCGTCAACGTGATAGTGTTCATTGATTGAATCTAAATACACGTGGCCACAAATCCACCAACGCAGCCCAGTTATAAACATGTGTACTCAGTGTTTATACACGCAAGAGTTAAACGATTGACATAAATATAGATTTGAATGCCATTGCACTAGTACTTCGACAAATGTATATTGTTTAACAACCGACAGACGCGTACCGAGTCACAAATATCTTCTGATAAAAGTAGATAACGTTGCGTCCGTTAAATCTCCTTTAGTCGTAAATTTCTAGTCATGAGGGAATTTTCGGAGGCTTAACTACCTTAAGATAAGTGAGATAAGTAACCCACGTCGTGAGGCACCCCATATGTGTTTCTAGCCTAGTTTCTCATCGTATTATAAACTACGTTTGACTTAAGAGTTATTTATTATTTATTTCATGTCATCATATGCTTATCTATATGTAGTCATATGGAAATCTTTAATAAAGTAAAATCAAGTTTCTTGAAAATAAACACAACTACTCTCAATTAAATTGGAATTTTGTTTAAACGTTCAGAGGAATTCATGCAGTTAGAGCGTTAACGTGAATTCTGTCTGCACGATTTGCTCAATAAACAAGTGTATATATAATTTGGATGTACTCTTCTGACCTCTAAGATATGTGGTATTTGAGTTATATAAATATTTTTTATTGACTATGGATGTAATTAATTAGTCTATATTATAGTCATGAATACTATTATTTAAAAAAAAAACTTTTGGATTACATGAAAGTCACTTAGAAAGAATTCTAGAACAACGCGAACTCATCATCTCATCTTATCTTAGCTCATATATGTCCCACTGTTTGGCTCGAGCCTCCTCCATAATGGGACGGTAATTGATCTATTATACCACGCTGGTCAGACGTGTTGGTATAGGGTTTTGTTTCGAGTTTTCCTTCTCTCGCATAGATGTTATATGCGTTTTATATCACTTAGTCGTCTCGTACGATCACCCACGGGTAAGATATGGGGTGGTGAATTGTATTCTTACTCCGTCAGCACACGGATACACAACGTGAACTAATTTCATCTAATACAATTAATAATTAGGTACCTTGTACATTGGCTTTCAGGATCAGTTAAGCGATCACAAATCTTAAGACAGAATCCCTTAATACATTTTCGTTTTTTCACTTCTATCAAGAAAGCTGTATTTCAATTACGGTTTTAATTAATATGATTGTCTACCGAGATGTTGTATGAGTCTAAATAGTGAGCTTCCATGTCTGTCTGTGTAGTACCAGAGTAGGAATACACCACCCTCTATTTTATGCGTGGGTATGATAAAATGTATAAGGGTATATAATATCTATGCAAAAGAAAAATAACTCGAAATAAAATCCTCTACACACTCCTTTGACCGACATGGTCTGTCAATTTCTATCCTATTGTAGAGGATGCTCGCGCCAAGCAGTTAGACGTATATGAGTAAAGCTGATATCAGACGGTTCACTCGAGTGATTGTTCACTCGAGTGATGGTTCATTTTTCTTTCATTTTATGTTCACACGGCTAAGAGGGAATGATTTAAAAATGAACATTCACTATTTATTTCTTTCAATGTATCATCGAATGAAGTCGTGCTTCTTGGAATTACTTTAATTTATGATCATTTAATCAATTTTTACTGATATTTTTTTTAGTGGTAGGACCACGCTGTTGACAGTTTTATGTCTAAAGCCGTGGGCCGGTTCATCCGGGGTATTACCACACTCTCGCAGAAAATCGTAGCTTGAGCAGTGGCAATATGCTGCTGTGCTTCGTTCCGTGAGCGAGAGAGCCGGAAGCCCATCTTTCTGGGTGGGTTTGGGATTATTGGCAGGCAGCGGCCTAGCTATACCTCTAGTGTGGTAAAGATCCATGGACGGCAGTAACACTTAACAACAGGTGTGCTGCTTACTCGTTTGCCACCAGAGCACTGAAAAAATCAAAGAGTTGACAAAAAAGAAGTAAAGAAAACGTCGACGGTGATGGGTGCTACCATGGATTGAAAGAAAAAAATATTAGCAGCATCAAATATATTGTTGAGAGAACTAGCAGTTGAAGATCCTGATTCATATTGTAATAATCTTTTCAAAGTTCTCCAAAAAATGTAATGTATTTTGATCGATCGAGTGGATCGATCAAAATACATTACATTTTGTCAACACACACACATACACACACATTTCCCGCGTGCGACCACTGCAAAGCAGCGCAGAAAATTATCAACACGGGACGTCCTTCGGCTACAGAACTTGAAACAAAATGACCAGACCCGAATGAAAGTTCTCTCAGTGTTCAGACTGTTCATTTCTTGTTCACTCGGAGTGCGAGTGAAAGATGCCGAATGCCAATATCCAACACTGTTGGATCGTTTCACTAATGAATTCATTCGGCACTAATGTTTCATTTTGTGTTCAGATGCGTCACTTCGAGTGAAAGATGCAAAATGAAAGACAAAAATGAACAAAAAAGGAACCGTCTGATATCAGCTTTAGAAGATGGCGGCTATTGTGGAATTAAATTGCCTGAGTGAGTATTAAACAAATCAAACAAATTCAAACTAAAAGGCAGTATACCCTACCGTCTACGATTATATGACTATTTATCGTCAGAAATAAAACTAGTTTTAATGATTCTATCGAGGTTTTCCGTGACTTTAAACGCTGTAAAGTGTTCGAAACATCGGGCAATTAAAAATCAAATACAAACGCGATTGAGTCCGTAAAAAGGTTTTTTTTTAAATTCAAATTTTGTAATACTCGCGTAAACATTAGAAATCAAAACTTTATATATTAAAAACATAAAAAGCTGTATTAAAATATTGCAAAATAGCTGTTGAATTCCAGACATGGTATTGATGGAGTCATAGAATTGTGGAACAGATTAAATGTGACCATTATGGTCATGAAGTAGTATTTGCGTCATAAATTACTTGTCTTTAAAGGAGCGTTGTTACTCATATATCATTCATGGAAGCCGCTGAATGTCCTACGAAGAATAAATTTTCTATCGTATTTTTTTTTAAATTTGTTCAATACACTTAGTTTTATCATTTGGATACTTTTTGATAGTTCAATACTGTATCCCACCAATGTGGTGACGGGTTTAGATTATGGAGGAGTCGTAGTTACCAGGAATATGGGCACTCTCCTGGGAAACTTATACAAGCAATTGCTACCGCCAGTCTAATTGTTAATTAGTTGATTACGACATTTCTCCTCTCTACAAGACATATGTCGAATGGTGCTCCAAGATTAGATGGATAGATGGAATAATATCTTATTTTTTTATTATTATTATGTATTGGTGAAATAAAAACACGAGACAATCTCATCGTGGCTCATTTAAAGTAGTCGATATTCAAGGGTGTAGATGTTCTTGGACATGTCCGTCTCTATTGTATCTAATAGCTTTGCTACAGATTGGATGATATCGATGAATTTTTAAAATTTTATTTGAGTGAAATTTAAAATAACCAGAAGCACAGGGGTATCAATCGACTTGGAAAACCCTTGGCGTTAGATACTTATCAGGTTACATTTAATTCAGTAATAGTGATTTGTAAATTAAAAAAATTCTCTCTATATAAAGATTTTAGTTTATATATTTTATTTAGTGAGTTTTCAGCTGTATTATATTCGTTAACATTTTATAGATTGAATATATTTCATGATATTTCATTTATGTATAGTATTGCCGAGGAAGCGCTAAAGTGCAGTGATTCTGAAATTAAAAGGCTTTACGTGAGTTTTCGTGTTTCACCAAAATACCCCGAGATAAACTTGAGTAAAGCATTGCTTAAATTTACTGAAATTTTAGCATTTAATATGCTTAATTTATAAAATCCGATTACGAAATGAAAAATTGATGTCGCAAGCGGGATCCCGCTTGCGACATCAATTTTTCATTTCGTAATCGGATTTTATAAAGCATTGCTATCAATATACTAAAGGATTAACTTATATTTTATTATTTATAATTTATTTACCGACAGAGAATGACTTTAAATGAAGTGATGTGTGATAAATTAATATTTGGTTTAAATATCTTCATAATCAGCTCATAAAAATCCTGTAGGTATAATAGTTTTTTTTTACGTTGAACTAACATTAAGCTACTAATTGCGATAAAGTTTTACTACATACAAACATATCATCATGCTATATCCCTTGCAGGGTAGGCAGAGAGAACAGAGTGCCAGAGAACTCTATCCTTGCATACTTCACTCGCTTCCTCAACATTCATAATTCTCTTCATACACGCTCGCTGGTTTCGGAGACTTTTGACTCCACTTTCCTTCAGTACGTGACCAATCTGGTCTAGGTAAGTTAGTCTCGATCTCCCCGGTACCTTCATCCTACTAGTAGTAGTACCTAGTAGTTTTGCTACACTAAAGTCTATCTTTAGACGTATTTTAAGGGAATTACATGTAACTTTAATCGTTTTTACTATTATGAAGCAGAACGAATTTGTTTCTTCTCTTTTCTCTGTTCTCTCTGCCTACCCTGCAAGGGATATGGCGTGATGGTATGTATGTGTAATTTGTTTGCTCGAAGGCGCTAATCTTAAAAACTAAGTGATGGATCGCTAAATCTTTTGCAATTAGATAGTGCGTTTATCGAGGTGGGTTAGTGTCCATAATATACAGCGCTATGATAAATAAAAGTAGAACAGTGTCTATAAAAGTAAACAAATCAGGTAAAATATAGTAACAATAGATTTTAAATTTTTTTCGCTCGTAATCAAATTTTTATAAATAATCAAGCGTGTTAAATGCTAAATTTCAGTAATTTGAATAACAGGGTCGTGTCATCGTTTAATAGAATTCTAACTGCAATGATAGAGTACTAAATCTGTACAATGTGTAAACAATGTCGGGTAGATGGCACACGTCTCCTTTAAAAAAGACGAAAATATAATACGAAGCGATAATTGAATGTCATTCAACAGTTTACGCTTGTGTAAGTGGTAGCACGATTGGAACGGAATTCCAATAGGTGGGGGTTCGAATCCCATGTGTGACAATCATTTTTCGCTCGTAATCAAGTTTTTATAAATAATCAAGCATGTTAAATGCAAAATTTCAGTCCTTAATGACAACTACTGAGATAACAAAAATTATGATTGATGTATTATAAGTTAAAGTTGATATTATTACTAATATCATAAGCAACATGGGTGTTTAAGTAATAAATAAGCAATCCACGCAAACTTAATTGCTGACATGACTAGCTATTCTAGATTAGTTTACAAAATATTGCCGTACGTAATTTAATTTCCACAAAATTAAACTTAATTTGAGTGATTAATTCAGAAAATTTCATTATCATCTTAGCTCGTATATGTCCCACTATTGGGCTCCTCTATAATTGAAGGGGAAATTGACCTACTATATCACGTTGATCAGTCGTGTTGGTATAGCGTTTTGTTTCGAGTTTTCCTTTCTTTTGCATAGATGTTGTATGCGTTTTATAACCCTTAATCGTCTCTTTTGACCACCCACGGGTATGATAGTGGGTGGTGAATTGTATACTTACACCGTCACCACACGGAAAATTTAGGAGAACAACAATCGGAGAACACAACATTATGATGAAATATTTCAACTGTAAAAGTGTATCAAAGTTCTGCGTGTATTGTTAGAAGACATTAAAGATGAAAGAGTATGTATCTGCGTGGATATGTTTAAAGTACAATTTCATAAATAAACAATTACAAACCTTTCCTCGTTCATGTTTTACATTAAATTATCATTCCTGATTTATGAATTAATTTAGAATGATGGAATTTTCAGATATTATTAAGAATTACAAGAAAATTAGATTATTTGTTTTTTATTATGTATTTACCATTACTTCGTTTACTTTATTACTATCGTCAATTCCATAAATGAAAAAAAAAATACTTTTGAAATTTCGCGCCATTCCCCGACTAGAAAAAAAGTATGGTTCAACAAGATCATGTATCTGGACCCGATCAGGATAGAATGAGGCATGCCGGATCCGGCAAACCCGATCAGGACCAGGTCTGGTCCTGATCAGGATAGCCTGATGTGAAATAACATCAAGTATGGTAAGGCATACCGGATCAGGACCAGATCAGGACCAAATAAGGATAGCCTGATGTGAAATATCATTAAGTATGGTAAGGCATACCGGATCAGGACCAGATCAGGATCAAATAAGGATAGCCTGATGTGAAATATCATTAAGTATGGTAAGGCATACCGGATCAGGACCAGATCAGGACCAAATAAGGATAGCCTGATGTGAAATATCATCAAGTATATAGTAAGGCTTGTAGTATATCAGAACCAGAAACAGTTTTCGTAACACAAAAAAAATATCAATCAAAATTCAAAAAAGTGACATGATTATCATATTTATGCCACGGCGAAATTGTATTTGCATCAGAGGAGATTAATCTGAAATCTTTAATTAATCATATGTATTTAATAATAATAATAATGTTTAATTAATAATATAAACATAATTTATATTTAAAGTAAAAAACAAAAATAAATAATATATATACGTACCTAACATTTGAAAACATAGATAGATAGAAATATTATATTGTAACAACCATTCTAACATTTAATGTTTTGGGTCATAATAAATAGATGGCGTTAGTAAAATGACTGATCTGGACCCGATCAGGAATGCCTGATCTGGACCCGATCAGGAATGCCTGATCTGGACCCGATCAGGAATGCCTGATCTGGACCCGATAAGGTATTCCTGATCGGGTCCAGATATATCATCTGCGTTACATACCGTATCTGGTCCAGATCGGGCATGCCCGGTCCGGTCCTGCTAAGGAAGACGAAAAAATTTCTAGTCGGGTCTCGACGTAGCGCAAAATATAGCTTGCAAGCATTGTAAACGAACCCAATTTTCATAAGGTATACATACACTAAAGACTAAGCACTTTAGTTTTTTATTAATTGCAATTAAACGACAAAGAATTACCAAGCCATTTTCGAAAGGAAACAGCACGTTGCGATTAAGAAGTTTAAAAAAATACTTCGATACATTAATTTTTACGGTCATGAGAGTGCCAAATCTACACGTACAGACATCCGCACGTCCTCAAATATTTTTTTAATCAATTTTTCTTACTTTAAACAAAATAATTACTTTTTTAAAATATCAACTACGTTTAAACGAATGTTTTTTCCTGGCATATGTATGATAATACATACATACATATCATAACGCCATATCCCTTGCAGGGTAGGCAGAGAGAACAGAGTGCCAGAGAACTCTATCTCTGCATACTTCACTCGCTTCCTCAACATTCATAATTCTCTTCATACACGCTCGCCGGTTTCGGAGACTCTTGACTCCACCTTCCTTCCGTACATGACCGATCTGGTCTAGGTAGGTTAGTCTCGGTCTCCCTCGGTACCTACATCCTTCCATTTTCGCATTGTATATCTTCTTAATCAGACGTTCGTTCGGCATTCTTTCTACATGTCCGAACCATCGGAGCATTCCCTTTCGCATCTTTACACCAATACTCTCTTTCATACCTACTCGCTTTCTTAGGTCGTCGTTACGAATGCGGTCGGTCAGCCTAACTCCATAGATTTTCCGCAGAGGTCGCATTCGACCGCATTAATTTTACTTTCATACTCTTTTCTGCATACCCAACTCTCGCTTCCATATAGTAATGTTGGGACAAGCACTGCATTATGTATTGCCACACGTGCCTTCTGGCTGAGGTGGTGGCTGCCGAGAAGTTGCCCCAACATTATTTTTGTATGATAATATTATCCTATAAATGCAGTGTGAGAAAAATACAGTCATTTTTAGTTTTGGCAAGACCTTAGTTTTCATTAGTGTTCATATCGGGAGTAGAGCATCACCTCAATGCTTCGCTTATGTGGCGTGCAATAAAAAAAACCTAGTTTTTTTTTATTTGAATATAGTTTCATGCCTGGCGAAGTGCCTGGCATCAACTCTCCTTGAGAATGTAATTGTTGACCAGATTGAGTTGGCCTAGATCATTGTAAAGCTCTATCTAAGTCATCTTTTAAGATACCCATGAGCGATGTAGTGGTCTTTATATTTAAATATTGCGAAATGTGATAAACTGATCATTTATCCACAAAGCATATGTTTTTTTACCATGCTTTAACAAATTACATTATGAAGTGAAACGTAAAAGAAAACAGAATAGCAGTGATTGCATTGCACTAAGTAGCTATGAAGCCGCCAGTTATTTTTAAAACTTTTAAAGTTGGGCATTAGACAAATGTTTGTGTATTGCATTATCGATAGGTAAATCAACACTTGTTCTGTCTAAGATCATAAAAGATCTAGGCCACTGGCCATTACGTACTGCTAGCACTAAGTACGCTATACTATCGTAGCTAAATTTTGAGGGAATCTTTTGAGGGCACTCAAATTAAAAAGGTTTTTTTTTAGTTAGAGTGACACATGAAATAAATATTACCGCTAAATCAAACACATTTTTTGTTTAATTTTGATTCACAAAAGGGAGTTTAGATTAATTAAATTATTTCAAACTAAAAATTCTTATTCTCAAACAGTTAATTGTTTGAAATGCTTAGGTATTTTTCGGAGACGATAATTCAAGATGATAAAAATATGCACTTAAATAAAAAAAGAAATTAAAAATAGATATAAGTAGTTATAGTTCAAACACAACTTGAAATTTCATACTGGATTTCAACGCAATCATCGTTCTTATATTTCTAATGAGCGCTAATAAATTATGTAATTTAGAATGATGTATTACATTTATTAATGGAGTATACCATTTATTAATGGAGAGACGGTTTTTTGTTCAATTATACTACGAGAATTACTGAATCGATCGGAATAATACTTATACCATAAGATACAGAGTGTTTCGGAGAAGGTATATGATATAATGGTTATTATTTATCCAAAAAGGAGGAAAGCGGGTGGGGACTAGTGTTACCTACATGTATACCAACGTAGTGTCTATAAATATATTAAAGTGAGATGAATCAAGCAAAGCTCGTTGGAAAAGATATGAAAATTTAAGAACATAGAAGAGATTATGAAAGCAAGTATATATGTACAAATGCGTTCAAAATGATTTGTTTCTTTAGGTTTACTAAGCGCTTGAAAAGAAAATCTGGTTGATGTAAATAAATTACAATTTATAATATTAGGTCGCTTAATTGATTACTACAATTCTCGTTAAAAAGTTAGAGACCATTAAGTTGTGTAATATATACGATAGGTGGCGTGATAAACGGTCTCCCATAAAGACTTCTCGTGAATGAAATATTATTTGGACGTGGCAGCGTAATTGGCATAAGCAATTGGAGTGTATTTTCAATAGATACGAGATCAAGTGCTGGTCGTGATGATCTGTTTTGTCTTTTGTCAATTTACAAATGAGTTTTGTAAAAATATGTATAATTTAATTATACATTGAAATATCACAAGAAATTGACCTCAAAAGTAATGGGCTTTTTTTGCAAAGAAGTTTAATTAAAAGACTAATAGGTATTTAACACCTGCTTCACTGTTTTTCGACTTAAATAAAATTTGCGCATTAAAGTTAAAATATAATCGTAAATAATTGAAATTTAACATATGAATTATTTATTTAAATGATTTTTTTGCGTATGATATGAGTAAAATAATCGCCTTCTTCATCATCATAATCTGAACTTATATACGTTCAACTGCTGGGCTGAAGCCTCCTTCACAATACGTGAGAAAATTGACCTAATATACCGTGCTGATCAGGTGGGTTGGTATAGGATTTTATTTTGAGTTTGCCTTCTCTTGCATAGAAGTTATATGAATATTATATCCCTTAATAGGCTTTTACGACATCTTTTTTGTTTTTTTTTTCTGGTGGACTATGGATGCGTCTCGCGCCGCCGAATCGGTCCGGGGTGACGGAAAGGCGGCGCGTGACCCCATAGACCCACCGTAAAACTCCTCTCTCTTCGCCGTGCGAGCGGACCACCGGTACTCGATTTTGGCTTTTACGACACCTAGGTTAGGAGTTGTGTTCTTACAGCACCAACACACGGAAAATTGCCTATTTTGTTTTATTCTTATTACTTTTGATGATCAAAATAAAATATATACAAAACATAAATGGGGTTCATAATAGGATTATAACTATAATGGGCTGGAATCTATAAAATAAAAACACCAACAGATTAGCGACAGAAATACTAACTGTTTAATTAAAGGTAGATTACAATTTTTAACCAAAAAGATTAACGTGTAAGTTTTATGTGTTTGTTTAAGTTTAGTATCTTTAATATTATGCGATTAGTAATTAAAACAGATATTTTCATATGGTAACGGGGTAAGAATACAATGCACTAAAAAAAGGTTGTAAAGGGGGGGTGAAAAGTTGTAAAGAACTATCGTCATTTTTAAAGCCAGAAGCTTGAAACTTATTTTTAGGCTATTGATTAGATATAAATAAATTTGACATAAAATTTTGTTAATAATTTACCCTTAAGGGGTAAAATAAAAATAGGGGATGAAAAACTTTAGGGAACGCCCTTTACGCCGGTGAAGCCGCGGGCAGAAGCTAGTACCTTATAATTTAGCTTTTAAGTTATTAAATATATACGTGGTGGCTGATGGGTATCTTTATGGTGATATTGTATACCTACAATACATCATTAAGCATCCTTTTCTTTGAGTATCGTATGAGGTAACTAAGAGATAGCAGTCAACACGTTTACGTATTCTAGCATTTTGTAATTCACCTGGAAGAGATTATATTTAGCTTTAAGGATGATAATCTGAGCGTAAAATACGTATTTTTTTTAGCTACAAGGACGCTTTGTGATTTCAATGAGTGATTTGTTTTATTTTTTTTGAAGATTTAACTAGTGCGTAAATAATAAGATATCTTTGTTATAATCATTGTAAGATAAAGTAAATTAAAAATAAAACCATCCCATACTTCTGTATTTCCTTTTTTCATCATTCAACCTTTTTTTGTCCACTACTAGATATAAGCCTCTCTCATACTCAGACAATAGTGTCTTAATCTCCACGCTTGAGGCGGGTTGGTGGTGTTTGCAGTAGAGTTGCTGACCGCTTTCCTGGTTACTCTCAGCCGATTTTTACAATTCCCATGAGTATGCCCACAAGTAAGGAGTGAGTGAGGTGGGAATGTGTGGTGGGATTAGAAAGTAAGGAGTGACGACAATTGTATTTTTATTCCGCACCACATGTGGAAAATGGTGTAGTATACATTTGAAATGAACCTATTTTTATAGATTTTATCGTGTTTGTATTTGATTTTTAATTTCCTGTCATTTCGAACACACAGCGTTCATGTTCTCGAGGGTACAAATACGCTATTTTTATTTACTTATATATTTAAATATTGTATACTCGCGTAAACATCACAGATCTTCTTTTCTGTATTGGCGTTCAGCTACTAATATGAGCCATTATTGCCAGTCATCTCAGCTCGTATACGTCCCACTGTTGGGTCGGTCGGTCGGTCGGTTGGTCGAGTCGGTCGGTTGGTCGAGTCTCCTCCGTTTTGGAAGGGAAATTAACCTACTGTACCACGCTGGTCAGACGTGTTGGTATAGGGTTTTGTTTCGAGTTTCCTTCTCTTGCATAGATGTTATATGCGGTTCATATTCCTTAGTCGTCTCTTACGATCACCCACGGATAAGATAAGGGGTGGTGAATTGTATTTTTACTCCGTCACCACACAGATTTATTGTCATTGTTCAGTTGAAATTTTCTTCACGTCTTTAGTCTTTTTATGTTAGTTGTCCATTAGTAAATCAAATAGTCGCCTCAACAGTGCTATGACCACACTGTTCATAGCATCTTCTGGAAATTTAATGGGAAAAGAAACTGTTGTAAAGCACTTTTATGATATTCACTACATCCCAACAGTTCGTTCGCATCACATTATATAAAATGCCATCAAAATTATTTATACATGACACTTTCATATGCCCGTCAAAAGTCCATATAGTAGCCTAATTTCCTCATAAGTATTGAGGGAGAACATGGTTAATATTGGTAAAACGAAAGTACCCGAAATAGTAACTCCAGATGGCCATACGTTTAGAAAATAAAAATGTTGACGCAACTTTCGCACCGCATAGGCCATTTATGTTAGCATGTTAGCCAAGCAGTGTTGATATGCCGATGAGAGTTCAACCTTTATTTTTTTTTCGGTGGGCTATGGACGTGGTGACGCGCTCCGCCAAATCGCTCCGGTGCGACGGAACAGGCGGCGCGCAATCCCATAGACCCCCCCTACAAACACCTCTCTTCGCCGTGCGAGCGGGCCACCGGTACCCGATCTTTGTCTTTGGTGGCCATGAGAGTTCAACCTTTTTTTTTTGCAAGGTGGACCATGGATGTGGTCGCGCCTTAATAAATCGGTCCGGGGTGACAAGAAGAGGCGGCGCGCAACCCCATGGACCCACCCTGCAAGCACCTTTCTTCGCCGTGCGAGCGGGCCACTGGTTCCCGATCTTTGTCTTCGGTGGCCCGCCCGGCGGTTTACCCTTACAGGTTCCTCTTATGACGACGCCGCGACAGTTTTCGTCGTCGTGGCGTCGGCCTCACGCGGTGGCCTCGCGTCGGGTGACCGGACAATTCCCCGGTCCGATCACCCGAAACCTCGGTTAGGGCGGCATCAGGCGCAGATATTCGCGCCTGCGCCGCCCCGGCCGCTGTCGGTGGCCCGGGTCCCGGGAATCCTCCCGGACTCGTTCCGCCGCCTCCTTCCGCGAAATGACAGCCTCGCAGAAGGCGACGACCGCGTCCCAGTTCGACGAATTTGTTAAAAACGTTCGAAGTTGTTGAAAACACCGAAATGACCATTTTTACCTTCTCTATGCCTTTTGCTTATATGCAAGCATTGATAGCGTCCAAGCTCTTAAGGCTACGCCAACTGCTGCTTGGCAAACATACTAACGTAAATGACTTGTATGATACAAGAACTGAGTTAACTTTTTTATTTTCTGAAGGCTTTGCCTTCTGTAGTTCCCGCTTTGAGTACTTTAATTTTTAGCCAAGCTCTACTTGTCCTATTTTGAGCGGAATAGGTGATGATAAGTATAGTAATTCCTTACTTATATGCCCCTAGTTAGATATCTAGTTAAATAGATGTCGTACTTGTTTATTGCATAGTTTTTTTTTATCTCAAATATTTTTTTAATTTAAAAGCTCGTTAATGAGACAGACGTTGTCTTAATTTTAATATTTTTTTTTAATATGAATATATAATATGAAACATTGTTGCCGTTTTTAACCGACTTCTTCTTGCAATTATTTCTATTTATAATCAAACTTTATCCATAACCATAGTTTATTAAAACTAAAAAATGCCTAATATATTTTAAAACCACTGTCTCGGTAATAGCTTTCTTTCCAGTTTTCTTTCCCTTAAATGCATATTCTAAAAATATTTATTGGAAAGAACTTGAGTAATAGCTACTCGTAAGAAATATTAGAAAAGTATCGACATCTCAAGTCGAGTAGTTATTAATGGCAATTTATTTTTATTTATAGAACTAAAAAAATATAACTCATCCCCGTTTACTCCATTATTGAGGCTACAATATGCGAAATACTTTTAAAATTATTAACATTGTGTTATTTTCACTTAATAAGTTAAGTATTTTTTATAAAAACCCAATACAAGCGAAAAATGTCACAAGTGGGATACAAACCCACACCTATTGGAAATCCGTCCCAATCGTGCTGCCACTTACACCACCGTGAACTATTGTAGGACATTCAATTCTCGTATTGTATTATATTTACGTCGTTTAAGGAAACGTGTGCCATCTACCCGACAATGTTTACACATTGTACAGACTTAATACTTCAAACTTTACAGTTAGAATTGTTTTATACGATGACACAACCCTGTTATTCAAATTACTGAAATTTAGCATTTAATATGATTGATTGTTTATAAAAACCGAATACGAGCGAAAAATGTCACATGTGAGATTTTTCGCTCTTATTCGGTTTTTATAAATAATCAAGCATATTAAATGCTAAATTTCAGTAATTTAAGTTAAGTATTTTAGTTAATTTACTCCTTTCAACATGATTACATCTGGTACCTCTTGTAATTGATGCTGAATAAAATTTCTATCACCAAATACATATAATTTAAAACAGTTCCATCCATACTTAATGACCGGAAATCTCCAGTACTAGATGTAAAAAAAAATATTCTATTAACCAGATTATAAAATGCGTGCAAAACATCGCATTTGTCAGTAGTCTAATAGCTAACATTCAAACTGTTTATTCCCCAATGTTTACGTATGAGTAAATCAGGCTTGTAGTTGGGTAAATCGTAAATAATCGTAATAAACACTTTCTTTTAACTGCCAAACTAAGTTTCATGTTATCAAAATAAAGTTTTAGGTATATACACAATATGTTATAATACATAATTTAATAGTGGTAGGACCACGCTATTAACAGTTTTGTGTCTATGGCCGCGAGCCGATCCGTCCGGGGTAGTACCACACTCTCGCAGAAGATCGACATTTGAGTAATGGGAATGTGCTATCGCGCTTCATTCGGTGAGCAAGAGAGCCGGGAGCCCAACTGGGTCCACCGAAGACAAGGATCGGGTTACCGGTGGCCGGCTCGCACGGTGAACAGAGGAGTTCTTGCAGGGTGGGTCTATGGGGTTGCGCGCCGTCTCTTCCGTCGCCCCGGACCGATTTGGCGGAGCGCGACCACAACCATAGTCCACCGCAAAAAAAAAATGCCCAACTGGGTGGGTTTGGGGTTTGTAATGGTAGGCAGCGGCCTAAGCTATACCCTTGGTATAGAAAAAGTCTGTGGGTGTCAGTGACACTTACCACCAGGTGTACTGCTTGCTCGTTTGCCACCATAAGCAATAAAAAAAAACATAAGTGTGTTTTTTGAGATACCAACTCACTAAAGAAATGGCTTACGTTCGCAACTAATTATATTTAATGACCGTTTCAAATTAGTAACACTATCCATTTGAAACGGTGTAACGTTGTCTTCATTTGAAAGTTAACTGGTGTTTTATTACGGTTTATCTTATAAGCAGTATTAATTAAAGAGATTTAAAATAAACCGTGTGTTGGCAAGTTAAGAATGTAACATATTACTAGCTCTTACTTATTCATGGGATCTGTAAAAATCTACTGAGGGATACCAGAGAATAGACATCAGAATGATACATCTGCAGATTGTGATGATTTGGGAATATCCCTCGTCAAGGGGATAATGCCAAATGATAATTTCTTTTTTATTACTTTTGGTGGCAAACGAGGAAGCAGCGCATGTGGGCTGCTTGCTCGATGGTAAGTGTTACTGCCACCCGTAAACCTTTGGCCGCTGACTATCAATACAAACACCAAACCTACCCAGTTGAACGTCTGGCTCTCATGCTCACCGAACGAAGCGCAACAACACATTGCCATTGTTCAGATATCGATCTTCTGCGAGAGTGTGGTACTACCCCGGACGGACTGGCCCGCGGCTATAGACATAAAACTGTCAACAGCCGCTACCACAAATTCTTCATCAGTACAGTCGATAGCAATAATTTAATAGATAAATGAAATTAAATAACTACGACAAATAAATTTATTTATACTTTCACTTTAGCTCAGTAAATTCTTTCAGTACTATAACCAAACACTACCAAACTAACAATAAAAAATGTGGCTATTAGTTCTTCCTTTCAACGCCTATGTTCTACTGTTGAATACCAGCCATCTCCACAATAAAAAGTAAATTGACCTAAGACATCACGATAAGTCAAGTTATAGCTTTATTTCGAGTGTGCGAGCGAGTAATTATCACAGTGATTTTATTTGCAGACGTTCCTAAAAATTCAACTTATAAAATGTAGAAAATGGGTCGATGACATATTAAATGATTTCGTCACCACACGATCTAATTCTTCTACCCATCAGTACGTAGATATCTGCTGTTAGATAACTTCTTCAAGACTAAATATGCCTTGAAAGTCCAACAAATTGTAAATAAAACTATAAGAGCAAGTATTTACGAGTTACATATACTCAAATACCCATAATAAATAATCATAACATTTATGAATTTCTTTTATTGACAATTAAAATTATTAAAGAATCTATAATTAATTAAAATGACTTGTAGACAAAGTAAGATGAGTATAAATTTGCAGTATAATTTGTGAAAGACAATACTACCGCGGAAATTCGACTAAGTAAATGCTATATTCCAGACAGAGCAATTAGAAACACGTTTATCTTGCGAACAATTTAATAATATGTGAAAGAACTGCTTCTCGGCAAAGTACTTTTTATATTTTAATTAAATTGTAAGGCAATTTTAGATAAAATTCATAAAAAATAACTAATAAAAAAATACACAGACGCACGTATAAATTCTTTGTTAAAAACTTACATTATGCTATATATATTAGCTATTTTAAATGTAAATAAAGCGATACATTAGCAAATAGGATATTAAATAAAATTATAATAAGGATACCACCTTATTTTGTATTAAATAGCAATTGACTGACAGAGAAAATGTTGTGTAAATTCTTATAATACTGTCTGATCATATTAAACACTTAAACCAATGAATATTGACTTGTTACTACATAGAAGTAAAATATATTTGCACACATAAGTGAGGGTATAAAGTGAACTGGTACCTCGCATCTGGGAGGGGTGCTGCCGATCCCGCACAGCGACACCCGCCTGACGAGAGGGACGTCTCTTCCCATGGACACTTTCGCACATCTCTACACCCGGCCCCGGTGGACTCGTTACGAGTCAATTAACACTGATTACCGCTAACTCGACCTCTGTGTGTCTCCATTGTGTGCATGTCTTCGACTGCCTTTGGGAATAATAAGCAGCTTTAACCCGTTATCACTAATATCTTAGCATTCTAGGACAAGCAAAAATCGATATACTCGTCAGATTTTCTCACAATTTTAGAGATTCTTTAAAATTGATAGCGATAAAGCTAGTTTTAATTATGCTTTAAACTTGTAATCGTCTTATAAAGTTTAACAATTTACTGTGCACAAAATAAAAAAAGGAATGAAATCAGTGTAACGAAAATCAGCGTCCCGTAACAGTTTCTTGTGCCGTAACGTACTCGTAAGTGGCCGGGCACCGAGCGAGCACTTGACAAGATCGACCGATATTCCATTATGTAACACCCATCTAAGGACTGCTACTTAAGCATTAGCTTATATCCACTATCAGCTACCAAAATATACTATTTATAATATTGTGATTGAAGCACTACAGCTCTATGTAAAATAATATATAATCTATGAAGACTAACCGATAGAGCATCGGAGCAGTCGGATGAGCAACACACGACCGTCGGTTACGGGTACACACCGGGGCTTAAATACAGGTACAGTCCAAACAGTCGTAGGGATCGTGACGTAGTAAGATACACCCAGGAGGATTATAACAATTGTTTTCGTACTCGATAACGTTACCTACGTATCGCCATGAACGGAGGGCGGGCGGAAAGCGCGGGGCGCGGTGGAGCGCGCGCGTCGCCGAAGTCGGCGGCGACTCCGCAGAACAAAGCGCGGCCCAGCACTGGAGCGAGGGGCTCGACGCTGGCGAGAGAGCGGCGCCCGGCACGACAGACTAGGTCGCGAGGTGTGCGCCGCCGAGAGATTTGCGCACTCCACCGGGCCCGGGCCGCGCACGCGCCCTGTCTACCACCTAAGCACCGCCCGCCCGGCCCGACCTCCCACCATTGATCAGCCGAATCCTCGATTGTCATGGAATTTATGACAGGTCGTGGATCTATTATCGACGTGATACCGCTAAAACCACGGATAATAATTGAAACCAGTCTGATAGAGCACAGATTTTACGACCGGAAATAGATATGACAGCAAAAATACAAAAAAATAATTATGTAACTTTTAAAATCAAAAAGTAACTCCATTATTGTTTTTATGGTTAAACGGACTTAAATAAATATTAATAGTACATTTTATAAGTCTATTAGATTTCTCTAATAAATTGTAGACTTGTTGGTCGATATTTCCGTCTATAAACTGTGAACTATTTTGAATGTACCTACACGTAATTAAAACTAGCCATTCAGCGGCTGCAGTAAATAGCTAGCCATAATATCATATGTATTGCTTAGTTTTAAATTTAGATAATATGTTACTATATTTGTTATATTCCCTGGCAAATAAAATTAAACGTTCAGATTCAACCGATCACAAATAAGCGCCTGTAATTAGCACACGCTTTATCAAAACATCCGTCGTTCATTTTAATTTCCTTAGTTCAAAATGAAAATGGGTCACTGGTTAAGCTAATATTTGCTTTTAATTTATCATTAGTAGAGGAAAATATAACTATAAATACAGGTGTTATTTACTGTAACTATATTTTTAGACAGAGATTTTTAATCACACAGTTAGTTTTTAAGCCTTTTATAAACTACTAGCTTCTGCCCGGGGCTTAGCCCGCGTAAAAGGTTACTTTCGTAAAGTTTTTTATCTCCTATTTTTATTTTACCCCCTTAAGGGTAAATTCTTTACAAAATTTTAATGTCATATTTATTTATATCTAATCAATAGCCTAAAAATAAGTTTCAAGTTTCTGGCTTTAAAAATGACGATACTTCCTTACACCTTTTCATCACCCTTTACAACCTTTTTCTTGCATTAAAAAGTAGCCTATGTCCTTTATCAGGCTCTAGACTATCCGTGTACCAAATTTCATTAAATCAGTTCAGTAGTTTTGGCGTGAAAGAGCAACAGAGAGACAGAGTTACTTTCGCATTTATAATATTAGTAAGGATCTTATCATAGATGTTTATTAACGTAATTCAATTAACTATAACATGTTTTGACGTTGAGGAAATCTTGATACTTAATCTTATATCAGCATTGTATATAATCTGTCCCGTATCGAGTGTAAAAATAATCGCAGTTTGATAGCCTGAAAATAAGCAGACCGAACACAGAAATCACAGCAACAAATTTTACGATTTCGACGATCTCCTCACTTTTACATTATGTTGCAATTGCCGATATTACGGGTCTCATTCACATTGAGAACGGACTAAATCGTGAAGTACAACACAAAAGTAACTTATAATTGAGTGGAAAAAATAAATGGCTAGTTTTTGAGCGTTATATATGGCTTGCAGAATTAACCACAATTTTAAATCAAATATCACATCGAACCACGGACATTGGTGGATTAGCTTCCTGAAAGAAATTACTGCAGATCACCTGGCTCAATAAGTTTTGTTTTATAGCGATTACAGTGCTTTTACTATACGCTTGTAAAAAGCTGTGTGGTAGCGCCTACGAATACTACCAACCCTTACTTTGCTGGTGGATGTAGTAAAAGACGACTAAGAGCTTTATAACGACCTGGGCCAACTTCATCTGATGCTGTTTGGTCAACAATTACATTCCCAAGGAGGATTTATGACTGGCAGGCGGCCGGTCATAAAATTATTGCCAATAACTTTCACAATATGTACCTACTATGAAATACATATTGCATCGACCCCAAGTAATTGGGGTAAGAGTAGGAGAATGATGACTATATGTTTGTAAAATGCCGCAAAACAAAGATCCATTTCTTAGGTTTTACCTAAAAAAATTCAAGTAATAGGTACAATTAACCCCAAATATCTCTGTTCGTGGATATCGTCAAAATTTAACGGCGCTCTTTAATAGTGTATGCATTTCCTAACACAGTATTTATTTCTGTTTTAGGCGATCTTGGCGGCTGTGTTTAGTTCTTTCCATCATGACATCTTTAGTTATAATATCCAAATGGATAGACAATTCTCAAAAACATTAAGAGCTGAATAATATCGATAATAAATATGATGCTCTAAAAACTGTCCGTAGAACAGGTGGGACCTAAATTTTCCCAAATGGAAAAATAGACACCTATTTCTCAAAAACTAACTTCCTTTTCTATATTGATAGGTACTAAAAAAGACTAAAGAATTTCCAGCAAGAATAAGTGTGACTTAAGTTTGCCCAAACGGACCAGAGATGCTTTTTTAAAATTAATAATAAATAGCTCTTAAAAACTTTCAGCATTGATATGTCAGAGTTAAATTTTCTTAAACCGATAAAGAGACATCCGTATCTTAAAAACAAAAGAGCTGATTTTTCCATATTAATAGTAAATAGCTCTAAAAATTTTCAGCACGAATAAGTGGGGAATAAGTTTGGCGAAATACACGCAATACCGCAGTTTTGTCAGCAAAGCTATTTGGTCGATACGGTCAGGTATTTGGCTTAACCTCCTGCTGCGATTCACTCGCGATTTATATTTAGGCGTTCATCATTAAGTGATAGTGACACGCAAACCTACTTTCGAATAGGGTGACAGTAAGAGACCGACATGTATTATGCTATTTTGAGGACAAAGGATATTCTCAACAAAATTCGATTATATATAGGTAACAATCAATTATTATTCAAACTGAATTTATATAATTTTTTTTTATCCATGTTGTGACATATAATTCAACTTTTATCTTGCCCGTGGATGTCTTAAGAAACGACTAGATAAAGCATATAATATAGGTATATATATATAGATGTAGATATATCTAATGCAACAGAAGGTAAACTTGAAATAAAACCCTATACCAACCCATTTGACTAGCGTAATATAGTAGGTTAAATTCCCTATTGTTGAGGAGGATCAGGCTTTTTTTTTGTCTGTCTTTTAGCTGTTAGCCGCAGATGGCTGTCACAGCTTAACCCTGACTGTGGGTGAGCACTGAGGGCTCTCAACCCGGGAGTATCGAGCCCAGCAGTGGAACGTATATGAGCCGACACGATGATGCAATACCTTTAAGTAAAAAATACCTGAGTATTTACATATATATACCGTAGAATATATCTTTAAATACTCTTAGGTATTTTTTCTCTTCATATTTTGACAGATACCGCTACTTTCCTTGTGATGACTGGTTAAGAAGTTATCACCTCTTACTTTCCTGTAGAACTTGTAAAAATTGGTGAAGCGATCACCTGCAAAATGGGCAGCAGCAATCTCCTGGGAAAGTAATAACACCAACTGCGATGGATGGATATTCATAATTTTTCTGCCACCCAAATACAGCCCATTGGGTACGGATTTACTTCGTAACAAGATGGAAAATATTCAGCTATCCCACATTCGCCAAACGGATTGGCACTATTGTTTAGAGCTTCATTCTTTTGCAATGATGTTAACCTCTATAACTTTTATTAGTCTCCTAGTACACAGGGAAGGAATTGTGATTTGTATTGTTATGGTATTGGTAGTCCTTTTTTTGGGGTAGGCTACGGTCGGCACACTCCTCGCACCACTTTTCTGTCTATAGCCGGGGGCTGATCCATCTGAGTAATGGCTATATTCTATTGGGCTTCGTTCGGTTAGCGAGGGAACGGGAAGCCCAACTGGGTGGGTTTGTATCGGTAGGCAGCAGCCTAGCTATATCTTTGGTATTGCAAAGGTCCTTGGGCGGCAGGAACACTCATCATCAGCTATGCTGCTTGCTCGTTTGCCACCACATGCCATAAAGAAAAATTGATAATCAACTTAATTAAACCGAACACCATGGCATAGAAGATATTTTTTATCATTCGGAAAAGGTTTAATACCCAAAAGTGGAATAAATATGGATTAAAAAATAAAGCCAAGAAGTCAATCATTGGTCGACTTCAAAAGTTTGGCAGCAGTGGTTTTAGGTATTCACACTTCCTTTGCTGAAAAAAATAAATCATATTCAATCTTTAGTCATAGATCATGAAAGATCTACGCTGTCACATTCCTTTAGTGAAAAGATGTTGGAATGGTACCCTAGTAACGATCTTCCGTGTTAAATGTCGCGGGTTAGATGCCCACATAGGACACTTCTTTTTGTAATGAGTCTGGGTCTAATTTGTGTTCGTTGTTTGTATGATTGAAAGTCTCCCGTGACGCAGACTTATTCATGCGCGAAGTGTCTTTTAATAAAATACCCTCCAGTGTTGCAAAACACTCAGGCGAAGAGCAAGACGTCCTATGGGCTCAGATAAAGAAATATTGTCGAGCCACAATCTAAAAATCCCTAATTTTAGAAAAAAAAAAAGATTATTAGCGCGGCAATTTAAGAAATACCCAAAATCCATTAATATTTTGAAGGATTCCATAACAAAGTATGATAAACCCACACATCGATAGTTCCTGCAAAACTTTTTAGTGTTTTTTCTAACTTTACATTTAAAGTAAAAATGCACGTGTTTACATCAATCATCCTGTTGGCCTTAGAGGAGCTTATGATTTTAAAATGGTAGAACAAAATTTTAAAAATCCCCAAACATTTTATGATTACAGTAGGACCTGTAGTAATTGCAGCTACAAGTCTATAGGACAGTGGTTGACGAGGCGTTCTAGGGCTTTCTAAAGGCCGTCGAAGATATCCTCATTTGAGAAGCATCTATATTGTATTGCTCGCACAATCTCTTAGTCACGATACCGATATGATTGGTGGCATGTATAGCTCGAGTTACGCCAAAGCTTTGAAGGTTTGTTAACGTCAGTCAAGCACGAACGGTAGCTCCGGTACTGTCCTTCTCTAGAAGAAATACTTGTTGTCATGATGCGCTTAACGATATATGACACCTGTGGACCTGATTTGAGAATGACAATCTAAGTCGGCAGATACCGTTAAGCATCTATTTCACACGCCTCATTTTGAAGTTTTAGTCTTTCCACAGCTACAGCAATAATGAGCTCGCCAGTAGTGCCAGCCGACTCCGAGGATTAACAAAACACAGAACATACATTTCTTACCCCGGTTTACTCCTATACAGTTTATTTACAAAAGGTTTCCTCATGTAAAAATTTAAAGGCAGGTAGACAATCTTGCCCTGACATTTGCATCCAGATAGGACATGATGCTTAATAACTTGTGCAAATATAGCAAGGTCATTTTTATACGGCATTGAAACGTGGTCTCTAAACGTCGACCTCATAAAAAGGCTCAAAGTCGCTCAGCGTGCTATGAAGAGAGCTATGCTCGGTATTTCTCTCCGTGATAAAATCTGGAATACAAAATTCAGTAGAAGAACGAGTGTAACCGACATAGTCTGAAGAATTAGCACGTTGAAGTGGCAATGGGCAGGCCACATCGCTCGACGAATCGACAACTGTTGGGGAATAAAGGTTCTAGAGTGGCGACAACAAATCGGATGAGGCAGGGTAGGACGACCCCCCACTAGGTGGACTGACGATGTTAAGGTCGCAGGAAGCCGTTGGATGCAGGTTGTACAGGACTGATTAGAGTGGCGTTCTCGTGGGAAGGCCTACGTCCAAGAGTAGACCGTTTACGGGCTGATGGATGGATGGAGACATATAGCAAATAAATTCAAGGTAGCATTGACTATTCAAGGCAATATAATAATATAAACGTGTGATATAAATTATATTTGTACTTAATTATAAATAAAATTGAGCGAAAAATAAACATATAAGTACAATCATAAAACATCATAATAATTAAACAATTTGTAACAAACAAAATATTAACTATTGCTATTACACTAAACTACAGAACAAAACTTATGAAGAACTTATTTCTTTTTTTTTTTTAATATTCGCACAACTTTCGACTTATTAAGGATAGTAGGTATTTAATTTATGTATAAAAATCTATAGAAATAACTTTCGTAAACTGTATCCATATTGATTTATATCTATCAATATAATAAGTTGATATTACTTGTATACATAGGTATATTTATATTAAAAATATAATACTACAAGTGCGGCAAGCATACGTAAGCACTAGTGACGTAAAAAATACCCTTTCCCAGTTAGGGACGTCCATTAATCACGTGATCTTTTTTTAGCATTTTTAACCCCCCTCCGCCCCTTGGTGATACGTGGTGAAGTTTAAGACTATGACCGCCTCCCAATCAACATCACGTGAATTTTTACTACTTACATAGAAGTAGCCCACAGCTCATTATATTCTCGGTTTTTGCTATTTATGCTTCGCAAAAAGGTCTTTACACAGATCACCTACTTTAAACTTCGTTCGTTGCCTGGCAACGGCAAGTCAGAGTCACACTACACGCCGGTTTTCAGTTCAGAAAACGCAGCATTAGACGAAAAAATAAATACACGTGATATCTTACTACACCTCCCATCTCTTGTGATATTTCGTGATCTTTATCAAACCCCTCCTCCCTTTCAAACCTCACGTGATTAATGTCGGCCCCTTAGCTTAAAATAAAACTATAATTAGATATAGTGCAATAGCTTAAATTATAGGAATGTGAAAATATGATCAAATGTGAATATTTTAAATATTATTATGAAAAAATTTATATGAATTACATGATACTAAACATAATATATTATGTTACAAATTAAAGTGATCAAAACCCATAAATATTAGAAGCAAGATACCAATATAAAACACACATAGTTTAATCTATGGTGTATTACGAAGGGACATTATGAAATGACACTACTTAGCATTTTTTTTTGGTAAGCAATGGTCTGGACACACGTCGCGGACCCGGAGCGACGGAAGGGCAGCGCGTGGCCCCATAAACCCACCGTATTCCCTTCCATCGCCATTGGGCCGGCCACTGGGACCGCTTCCTTGACATCCGTGGCCAGCCCGGCGGGTTACCCTTTCGGGTAGAAGCGTAGCATTTAGATGTAAATTGAAATGAAAATCGCATGGCTACGTTTATTTTTTTTAATACAATATAATTTTGATGAAGGCAAATTCCTAACTATATTAATCAATTTTCAATATTGTTTGATCACTTTAATAAGGGCCATAATTTTAACATTATATTCATCTGTATTGGCTCTTAGTAAGAAGTTTGTTCTCTGGATTTATCTGATTTAATAAATTTGTCAAGATCGGCATCGCTGGCTGGATCCACTTGCGATAGTTGACGGAAACTCTCGTCGTCAACGAAGCAGATCTCATGACCGTCAGGATCAGCAAGGATTATAACTCGTACTGTGGCCTTCCCGGGTGTGTCTAACGAAATAAGTGGTGTGAGAATAGTTCCCTTCACTTTTTGTATTTTCTGATCTATTATTGGCTGTTCCTCGAATGGGCAAGAGAAGGCGATGCGCCCGTATGCTTTTGCTCGATTGACTGGTTCACCTGAAATATATATACAATTATAAGTAAAATGAGAGTATTGATGTAAAGATGCGAAAGGGAATGCTCCGATGGTTCGGACATGTGGAAAGAATGCCGAACGAACGTCTGGTTAAGAAGATATACAATGCGAAAGTGGAAGGATGTAGGTACCGGGGGAGACCGAGACTCACCTACCTAGACCAGATTGGTCACGTACTGAAGGAAGGTGGAGTCAAGAGTCTCCGAAACTGGCGAGCGTGTATGAAGAGAATTATGAATGTCGAGGAAGCGAGTGAAGTATGCAAGGATAGAGTTCACTGGCACTCTGTTCCACTGCCTACCTTGCAAGGGATATGGCGTGATGATATGTATGTATGTGTATAAGTAAAATACGAAACATTATGCATCGAGGATGTATGTTTACGCATTTATATTCTGTAATACCTTAATGGCTATGTGATACATTTAGACGCATCCCTACTTCCCTACTAATATATAAATGTGAATGTAAGTTTGTTTGTTACGCTTTCACGCTAAAACTACTCAACCGATCATCATGAAACATTGTACACATATTCTTGGAGGTATTAAAAGTAACATAGGATACCTTTTAAGGGAAAAAAAATCAAAATTTTTATATGAAAAATAAAAAAATTGTTTATCAAAAAATCTCAAAATCTAGCTTCTTCAACGCCATCTAGCAGTCCATTAATGAAGTTCCAACCCTGAGTATTGTAATACCGTTGCACTGTATTACCAACGGTCAAAAATAAAAATAGGGGATCAAAAACTTTAGGAAAGTAACCTTTTACGCGGGCGAAGCCGCGGGCAGAAGCTAGTAATTAATAATTAGGATTGCTGTTAAGCTAATTTAAAGTCCCACAAAATTAAAATACAAACTTTGTGGATTGACACTAGGCAAGTACAGATGGTCAAGTTGCGAACACATGTCAACTACATAAATAAGAATCAATATGTGAAAGTTTACCACTTGATCTCATCAGATGTGTGGTAGCGGCTAAAAATACCAACTCTTACTTTGCTCGTGGATGTCGTAAAAGACGACTAAGAGCCTTATAACAACCTAGGCCAACTGCATCTGGTGCTGTGGGAGAAAAGTAGGATAATGATGATATGAAAGATCATCACTTGAGTATGGTTGTACAGATTTAACTGCTTTTTTTCATTAACACCATAATGATCAAGAAAATGTTTTTTATGACAAAAAAATATCCATAAGAAAAATAGATTGAGGTCTTTGTAAGAGAATCTCAATAGTAGTTGAATAAATTTTTATTAAATAAACCATAGATTAGAGTGCAATTTTCGCATTGCTGCGTGGTAGCGGCTACGAATACTACCAACCCTTACTTTGCTCGTGGATGTCGTAAAAAACGATTAATAGGTTTATATCGACCTGGGCAAACTGCACTTGATGCAGTCTGGTCAACGATTACCTTCCCAAGGAGGGTTAAGGTCAGACAGGCGGCTGATAATAAAACGATTGCCAATAACTTTGCAATGTACGATGGTAGAGGAGTATATATTGCGTTAACTGCAACTAATTGGGATAAGAGCAGGATAGTGATCTGAGTGAATTTCTCACTGCTATTTTACGCTAAGCGGCTGCCATCAGAATTTTTACTATTTTTTTCTCAAAACAGAAAACAAATAATGTGATTCATTAACTTGTGTTGAATGAAAACATTTTAAATCCAAAAAAAAATATTAAAAAAAATATCTCTTTTCAATAAAATTATGTTCCGTTATGATTTGATTAAAGAAATAGTTTTATTTCGTTCAATAAAAAAATAAAGTTTGGAGCAAATGCTCAGTTTAGGCTGCGCCATTGGAACAAGAAATATGATAAAAAGATATGCTGCGCTGTTTGTAGCATTTGATAAACACAATGTATGGTATAATGATATGGCGAATCACTTTCTCGCAGGGCAAAGTCGAATGAGAACATTTCCGTCCAGAAACAAAAATTCCAATTCTGGAAGCTCGATGGATAGTTAGTCCATCGCGAAAACGTGATAAAGTTGCAAAAACGCGCAATTTGTAAAATGCTATTCAATAAGTAATATTTGGATCACCGAGCTTAGTTCGGTATTCTTTTTTAGTAAATTGTGTAAATTATGTGTAAATTTAGTAAATTTCTTTTTAACGCCCCTGAAACCTTCGAATAAACGGAAGTCGTTGGTGCAGATTCCGAATATGTATTCGAAATATGTATTCGATATTTCTATGTAGAAATATACAAAAATTGCTCCTTTAAAGATATCAGATAGAAAGGAGAAATAATAAGAAAGGGAAAATCAATGATTGAATCGAGTCTGCCTGGACAAGACTGTTCGATTTGCCAACTGAGCCATGTGTATTCCTGGTAACAGTGTCAAAATTTACCTTTACATTCAAATTATATTTTTTCATTGTCTAAAAACACTGACAAAATAATGTTTTAATGAAATCTAACTAGATCGATTTATCGCCCCTGAAACCTTCGAATACATGAAGTCATTGATTCAGATGCCGAATACATAGAAATTTACAAAAATTTCTCCTTTAAAGATATTAGATAGATTTATTAATCATTTCTGGGGTTCCGTACCTGAAAGGGAAAATACGGAACCCTTATAGGATCACTTTTTGTCCGTCTGTCTGTCTGTCACGCCCTCTTTTCACAGGAACGCGTGGAGGTCTCTAGCTGAAATTCATATCAAATACTCAGGTCTACTGTCCCTTACAGCTGTAAAAATATCAAATTTCTAAGGCAACGCAATCAAAAGATATAGCCGTTTATGCGGCAAATTTTCGACATTCGCAAGGGAATCAAAATCTACAGGGTACTACTTCCCGTGAACTTAGAATCTTGTTTGGTACTAACCCCTTTCCTCATGAACGCGTAGAGGTATTAAATTGAAATTCATATCAAATACCCTGAGTATTTGTATATTTAAGGTATTATAGACCTATATAGAATATTGCAGGTATTATAGACCGGATCTATAAGACCTTTAAGCTATAATAAAATCAAACATCTATGTCAACGCAAAAAAAAAAACAGCAACTATACTGGATAAAGTCGTTAAATAAACCACCTGTGTAGTCAAAAATTAATTGCAGGTGTTAAAAATATTATACGTATACGTTATGGCTTACACCTAAGCCACCTACTAATTAAACCAGTACCGGACACAGTCAGCGACTTACATGATTGTAGTATAAACGTTAGATAAAAAAGCATTAACTATTCATAATTAAAGTGTAGAAATATAAAACTAAGTATCATTCGCGTTCAGATTACATTCAAACTCCAAGTGTCTTGAAAAGCGTGAAAAATTAATGCTTTTAAAACAGTTGCAATAAAGTCACTTTTTATTTATCATTCATTCATCTCAACTCATATAGTACCCACTGCTGGGCTCGAGTATCTTCCAGAATAGGAGGAAAATTAACTTACTGTATCATGCTGATCTGACGTATTGGTATAGGGTTTCATTTTTTTTTATTGCTCATGGTGGCAAACGAGCTTGCAGCACACCTGATGGTAAGTGTCACTGCTGCCCATAGACCTTTGCAATACCAAGGGTCTAGCTAGGCCGTTGCCTACCATTACAATCCCCAAACCCACCCCCATTAGGCTTCCGGCTCTCTCGCTTACCGAACGAAGCGCAATAGCATATTGCCATTACTCAACGTCGATCTCCTGCGAGAGTGTGGTATTACCCCGGATGGACCGGCCTGCGGCTGTAGACAGAGAACTGTCAACAGCGTGGTCCTACCACAATTCAATTTTCATTTTGAGCTTTCTTTCTCTGTCATAGATGTTATCTGCCTATCAAATCCTTTAGTCGTCTTCAACGATCACTCACGGGCAAGAAATGGAGTAGTGAGTTATATTCCGTTATCACACTGTATCTATTTATACTGAACGCATTTAAGTAACATCTTATTATGACACATCTACTAAATCCCTCAAATCAAAACACCACAATATAAATTTAATATCATTACAATGTATATGTTGTGAATTCCTCGAACGAATATTGATATCTATATTTACATGTGAGAAAAGTCACCTTTAAATCATCAAAATAAATATTGTCATTGAAAAATACAAAGGACAGTTTGTCATGACCTGAGATTGTATGTATATGGATATATAGCTTTAAAGAATTACATAGGCATTGTTTTAAAATCCAACTTGTGATACGTGGTTTAGTAGCTCTTCCTATATTGTGGGGTAGGCTCGAGTATTGCAGTGGGATGTTTTTGAGCTGGAATGATGAGATGATGTTCTACAAAGATGTTTTGTATATTCGTCAGTTTATTATAAACAATTAAGATTAGTTGGGGTTTTCTCCACAAACAAAATAAAATTTAATAGTGATGGAGGCACATTGTTGACAGTTTTCTGTAGACAAAAAACTGTCGTGTTGCGGGCGGACCCGTTCGGGATAGAACCACACTCGCAGAACATTGACGTCTGAGCAGTGGCACTGTGTTATTGCACTTCGTTCGAGAGCCGGCATCCCAACTTTATGAGTGGTTTTTGATTTGCAGCGGCCTAGCTATACTCCGGTATTGCAAAGTTCCATAACCGGCATTAACACTTAGCATCAGGTGTGCTGCTTGCTCGTTTAATAGCAATAACAAATATACGCTGGCCAGACAGGTTAAAATGGGCTATTTACGACCTTCTATTACGAAAGTTGTGGGCAGAGGCTATAATACTTTTTCCATATAATACTTTACCATACCTAGTAGTTGCGCAGTTTTTCAAAATACGTTCGTTACTTTATGTAATTTACAAAAAAAAAACTATTGAGAATGATACATTGCATTTTTGTAGTATGAATATTATACGTTGCTTAAAATTTCTTTTGTGATACAAAGTTCCTGATGACTACAATAGTGAACCAACTATAGAATAGAAACGTTTTTCCATTAGAACAGAAATTATTTAGCATGACATTAATCAATTGAGTCTACGCATTGTCAGATGATACACTATTTTGTCCATGGAACTTTTATGACTGGACCGGGGAATAGTCAGTCACCCGTAGAGGCTGACCGCGCGAGGGCTTCCTTCCGGGGCGTCGACGGGGGATGTTATCCGAAAGGGTAACCCGCCGGGCTGGCCACGGACATCAAGAATTCGGTACCAGTGGTCTGACTTTAGAATCGCTTTTATGATCACAGAAATCAAATCTTTCTAACAAAAAAAATCCGTAAAAATAATTTAGTTTCTTTATTCTAAATATGAACGTAAACATCAGAAAGTTACGTTATACCATTCATGACATTATCTTCATATTTTAGATATAATCAGTAAAAAGACCGCTTACTGTAAAATCGATTTAGATTGCGCAATATTGAGTAATATATATCGTAACAAAGAAAAACCAAGAACAATTATTATTTTTAAAAAGACAGCACCCTGCACTAAGTAAATAATCCTTGTATTGCGGGGGACTTTACAAATAGGGGTTCGAACCCGCACCTATTGGGAATCCGGCCCAATCGTGCTGCCACTTACACCATCGTGAACTATTTTAGGACATGCAAATTTCGCTTCATATTATATCTTACGTCTTCAAGGTGACGTTTTTTCGTTTCGTAATCGGGTATTTATAAATAATTAAGCATATTAAATGCTAAAAAAATTCAGTAACTTGGACTTTACAAATATGCAATTAACGCAGACAAATTACATCCAGACTCAGAACAACACTTTGTGGTTCGCATAAAGTATTGTTCTACAATTGGAATCTAGCACGGAACATCTATTTCTTAACCACCACGCGATCTATGCAGTCAATAAACAATATAAACCAATATACAACAATAAAAATTTACAAAAATATGATAAAAAATCTATATATACATCATCTTAGCTCATATATGTCCCACTGTTGGGCCCAAGTCTCCTCCATAATGGGAGGGAAATTGTCTTACTACACTACGCTGGTCAGATGTGTTGGTATAGGGTTTTGTTTCGAGTTTTCTTTCTCTTGCATAGATATTATAAGCGTTTTATATCTCTTAGTCGTCTGTTTCGATCACCCGCGAGTAAGATAGGGAGTGGTGAATTGTATTCTCACTTCGTCAGCATACGGAAAACACATACATAAGTAAAATTTTAATGTTCATTTATTTATATGTTATATTTATATATATTTTTAAATCGAATGAAGCAAATAGTCTTATTTCAATAGGTACAACTAAGGAAAGGTTAAAGTCGTATATATATATATATATATATATATATATATACAAGGTGGAGACGACCATACGACAATAATTTTAATCTAGTGTATCTGATGACTTGCCCAGCCTGTATACAAACTTTGAATACAATATGTCGTATAGTTTAGCCGCAGCACATTACTTTGTATTATTAACAATTTCCACACTCTGTATAAAAATTAAAATTATTCGCCTATCAATGAGCTCCCGCGCCGCATCGGTATAAACCAATATGAAACTAGTACCTACATATCGCCATGTTTACCAGTTCAAGTCTTCCCCAAACGTAATACAAATCAATGCATATTATACCTTATTCCTAAATCTTAAGATCCATACATATAAACCGTGTCATCAGACTTAGATGAGAAATTTAAAACTACCTAATGCGGCTTAATGAAAGAAGACCTCGGTCTCATGTTCAAAACTATTATAATAGGTCTGTAGGTCAGTGTGCCATCATGATCCTGTGACGTGAATGTGCGTAATTAGACGCTTACTTTGTGTTAGAATAGTATTTCTTTCTCATTTACAATGCCTCGTTATAATTACACAGCTTCGGGTATACAGATATGATTTTAATTTATGGAGAATATCACGGAAATGCAGCTTTAACCATACGTACGTACCGAAAGAGATATGGAAACACACGTGTTTGTACTACCAATGGCCGGACTATTGTGCAAGCTGTCCAGAGGTTACGGGATAATCAATCCTTACTGCCTCATATGGATAGTGCTCCTTCGCGTGTAAGAGTCACCCTAGATGAACAAATTTTAAATTATTTTTCTCGCAAATTTGACACAGGTTGATAATGTAGAGAACTTAAAAAAAGGAATTGTACGATCTTTCGACAAGTTAAAATACATCGCCGTCAATGGCGACCTGTTAACAAGAGTTCGAAATAATATTTTAAGACGATATAATTTGTGCGTTCGGGTCCATGGCGCACATATCGAAAATTTAAGTTTAACGACCAAGTGAATTATTAAAGTTATCGTGATTATTTTAATAAAATAATCAAGTGAGAATGAATAGTATAGCGCCCAATGTATTTACCTACGTTTCGAAGTTGTAACATATGATACCACAAGGTCACTCGCCGCTTGCCGACCACAGGTTAGTGAACTAATATTTACAAACGGTGTTCTATTTTGTTTCAATATTTATGATAAAAAGTTTGTTTGAAAAAATTGTTTTTTAAATATGCATGCGAGGACTTTTTTAATAGTTTCAAAATACTCCTATACACTAGTATTGACGGTGTTTTCATTTATTGTCGTATTGACGTCTCCACTCTGTATATCACCACAACTTAAATAATTGGGAATCTCTAGGCGAATGATAAGAACTCCACCGAAAACAAAGATCGGGTACCGGTGGCCCGCTCGCACGGCGAAGAGAGGTGTTTGCAGGGTGGGTCTATGGGGTTGCGCGCCGCCTCTTCGAAAAAAAATAAGGCGAATGATAAGAATCTCTAACGAAACTAAGATCATCGACACATCTGGTAAGGGTGGCAATCATACACTCCTCGAAGGTAGTCCTATCTCTAATAGTTGACGTCGATAGATTGATCGATGGATGGAATAGAATCACAACGTCTACATATTTTGTCAACAATATAGTTATGTATTACGTTAACATTTTGTAAATATTTCTATTTTTTAATGGGACCAGTCAGTACCATAACTAGCCTTTTATGCGATTGTGATAGATTTTACTCAAATTACTGAAATTTTTAGCATTTAAAATGCTTAATTATTTATAAATACCCGATTACGAAACGAAAAATGATGTCACAAGCGGGGTTCGAACCCGCACCTATTGGGAATCCGGCCCAATCGTGCTGCCACTTACACCATCGTGAACTATTTTAGGACATGTAAATTTCGCTTCCTATTATATTTTACGTCTTCAAGGTGACGTATGTATATTCGTTTCGTAATTGGGTATTTATAAATAATTAAGCATATTAAATGCTAAAAATTTCAGTAATTTGAATAACAAGGTTATGTCATCGTTTAATACAATTCTAACTGTAACGTTTGAAGTATTAAGTCTATACAATGTGTAAACATTGTCCGATAGATGGCATACGTCACCTTGAAGACGTAAGATATAATATGAAGCGAAATTTGCATGTCCTAAAATAGTTCACGATGGTGTACGTGGCAGCACGATTGGGCCGGATTCCCAATAGGTGCGGGTTCGAACCCCGCTTGTGACATCATTTTTACATACATACATACATATCATCACGCCATATCCCTTGCAGGGTAGGCAGAGAGAACAGAGTGCCAGAGAACTCTATCTCTGCATACTTCACTCGCTTCCTCAACATTCATAATTCTCTTCATACACGCTCGCCGGTTTCGGAGACTCTTGACTCCACCTTCCTTCAGTACATGACCGATCTGGTCTAGGTAGGTTAGTCTCGGTCTCCCTCGGTACCTACATCCTTCCACTTTCGCATTGTATATCTTCTTAACCAGGCGTTCGTTCGGCATTCTTTCCACAACATCATTTTTCGTTTCGTAATCGGGTATTTATAAATAGATTTTACTGTTCTGCCTTTTTTGGACCAGTCATGACCCGGCGTCATAGTTTGGTAATTTTAGCGTCCCTCTAGGATCTGCACCGTACCTTGAAGACGTAAGATATAATATGAAGCGAAATTTGCATGTCCTAAAATAGTTCACGATGGTGTACGTGGCAGCACGATTGGGCCGGATTCCCAATAGGTGCGGGTTCGAACCCCGCTTGTGACATCATTTTTCGTTTCGTAATCGGGTATTTATAAATAGATTTTACTGTTGTACCTTTTTTGGACCAGTCATGACCCGGCGTCATAGTTTGATAATTTTTGCGTCCCTCTAGGATCTGCACCGTACTTAGATACCGTGATATTAACGTGGTGATCGTAGTCATAAAAAAATATACAAAGCAACGGATAAATTATGACTACTTATTGAAAAGATGTTAATATTAATATGGTTTTTGGTGCGAAGAAAATAGGTTTAATATTGAAAATCTTAAAGGTATGCAGATACAGTCCAGTGGTTTGTGATTTATAGGAACAGGTAATGGTCATTTAGGAACTTTAAGTATTTATTTATAGATAACCCTCAAGCAAAGAATTAGTCTTTTCGCCGCAGAGTACTTTACAATCAAAGAAGTAACAGCGACAAATTACAACCAGACACAAACTAATTCTTCATGGATTTAGTACATACAAATAATTGTCATACGTGAGAATCCATGACACGCATATGATCACAAAATGGAGGGTTACTACTTGAACAATCAAATTTACAATCAAAGGCGCAATCAAATTTGGATGGCTTTAAAGATAAAGTCCCAGAGCATATGAATACAGTATGTCAAGATTGACCCTGTTAGAGAGGAAGTAGACGTCTGCACATAGCGATGACAAGGGCCGCCCACAAAGCGATAATAAGGTGCGTGTGGGGCAAATTATGGGGCTGCATGGCGTCCCTTCTGTCACTCTGGATAGAACGGGTGGGACGTGATCAATAATACTCAATAATGTCTGTGCCTAAAATAAAGAATGATGGCAAAGAGTAGTTAAACCATAAAAATAGTTATGAAAAAAATACACATGACGATATCGAGGGAAGTTTCTCTTATTTTAAAGCCCTTTACATATTTGTCTAAGGTAGTATTTAGATTTACTCACCAATATCAATTAACTCCAATTTAGCCTGGTTATCACCAAATCCGAGGAGCACCGATTTGGGTGTCTTTTCAAAGATTTTAAGAGTAAGTAGACCATTCCAATACGCTATGGATTTTTCCAAATTAGAACTCGCCAGAGACACTTTGATTACTGGATCTGTGGAAAACATAAAAAAAAACTTTGTTAATCATCATTACAGTTCATACACATCTCACAATTGAACTCGAGTGTGCTCCATAATAGTAGAGAAATTGACTTATTACATTACGCTGGTCAGACGGATTGGTATCGGCTTTTATTTCTAATTTCCCTTCTCTTGCATATATGTTATCTGATTATATCCCTTACTTGCCTCTTACGAAACCCACGCGCAGGATAGGTGGTAACAATTCACCATTGTATTCTTACTCAATCATCACATGGCAAACTTTTTAAATAATAGCCAACAATAAAAACAAAATCGGATTCCAAAGAAAGTAAATTTGCTATTTTCTAAATAAAACTGTGAAAGTGAAGAAAGTTTTTCTTTCTTGTCAGGCCAATATATAGTAAATAGTTACCACTGTGGGTAGGAAATTCGTAATGATAAGGTTTATCTAAAATCGCACGCAAAAAAATTGAATCTAAAATCGCACAAAATTTGAATTAAAACACCATACCCATGTATGGTGTTTTAATTCAAATTTTGTTGTGTTTTATCGACAAAACTACTAACTAACTATTAGTGATACATTGCATTAATTTTAATGTGTATTGTCCTAAATCAGTATTTCTCAAACATTGTTCTGCCATGGCCCGATAATTTTCACACTGCCCCTTCGTAACCCACTTAATACTTTTAAACCCAATCTGGTTCCATTAGATAAAATAATACACATTTATTAATAGTAAAAAGGTTTTATTAATACTACATATTTTGGTATGGCCTAGTAGTTTCGCCTGTTTACAATTTTTTTGTGCAAAGTCTGGAGCTGCTGCTTATTTATTACCAAAGAATCCAAGTTCAAAAAAGGCGGGTATGTTGCGACCCGGTATTATATTTTAATGGCCCGGTACCGGGTCGCGACCCGGCTAATGTGGAACGCTGTCCTAAATTATCACTTTTAATAATAAAATAGGAAATATTAGTCAAATTGAATTAATCCATGAATATATAATGAAATAAATAGAAAATATTGCTTTCTACTACCCAGACTTCAAACAAATAGCCTCAATAAACTGTGTGGTGGTCAAGGTAAAAGTCCCAGCTGCCAATCAGGTGATAAATCGTTCTTGGCGAGCTATAGTCGCACCGCATCAACAATGAAAGAGCGGCAATCCGTTTCTGCCATTTAAACAAACCATTGACATCGTGAGTATACTAAGTAGAAAAAATTAACGCTAAAGAAATATCACACATCCAGGTAAAACCGGGAATCGGCTGGTGAAAGTTACAAAGGTTTATTATTAAAGGCACCAATGTCAAGGAATGGATACCGGTGGCGTGTTCCTAAGTCCCACGTTGCCATTTCATCATCGTCTAGAGGGGTGTGGTCGAACTATAGCCAGTGCAAAAATAGACTGTCATTAAATAGTAATAAAGTACATAACAAAGAAAAAGCCAAATTATACACAGTTTATTCTAAATAGGTATTTCCAATAATTCAAGTATTGAGTCACCTGCGTTTATACACACCTCATTATGATATTATGCAGCTATGTCAAACGACATGTCCGACTACCTTTGATGGTACCTTGTTATATTAAAGTAGTTCACTGTCTAATAACAATGTCACCTTAGATTGCCTTTCAATTATCTTTTCAAATTAATAACAACAAAAATGTATAGTTCCTCTGTATGTCGTGTGTTATTTTCATCATTCTCCTGGTCCAGTCCCAATTATTAGGTGCGACGCAATATGTACGAGTACATATTATAAAAGTTATTGACAATAGTTTTATGACCGGCCGCCTGTCTGACGTCAACCCTCCTTGGGAATATAATTGTTGACCAAACGGCATCAGGTGGAGTTGGCAAAGGTCTATAAAAGTCTTTTCATATACATTCAAGTATGGTTCTTATACTATTTTCAGATGTAACTACAAACGAAGATGCTTTTACTGCGAGGGTTACGCGACGTTATTGGATCGCTGATCAGCACGTTACTCATTAGGGAGCCGACCGCATAGAAGTAATAGCTCAATATGTTGCTAAGACGTCAACGATAGTTAACATATCGAGCGAGCCATTAAAGTCAAAGTACCGGTACCTGTGATCTAATTAATAACTAGAAACGATCATGTAACGGCTTATAGAAGTCTATGCCGTCCCTTCCACGCCGTTAAGTGACTGGACAGGCTGCCACAGGATCATATGAGGCGTCCAAAAAATAAAGATTTTATGACTCACGACTGCCTATCTATTCAACAACATTTCTTAGTAATGTAATATTGCAACAGATGACATCACTAACTCTTATCCCAATTACTTAGGTACATGCGATATGTCGCTTTTTGCCACTCAATACTATCAGACATCTCTGTGTTCACTCCATTTCTATCTTCATCATGCTTATGCATGCATAATCTATGTATGTTTTTCTTTGATTTTATCTTATTACTACTTATTACTAAATTTCCTTCTATTGCCGACTAGATGACACTGGGTGGAGTTAATTCAGATTTCGTAATCTTAGTTGGATTTTAGAATCAGTATTTAGTTTGGTATATATATATATATATATATATATATATATAGTCTTCTATCTGTTAATATATATATATATATATATGTTATATATATATATATATATATATAACATATATATATATATATATATGTTATATATATATATATATATATATATATATATATATATATATATATATATATATATATATATATATATATTAACAGATAGAAGACTGCCAATAAATATACCAAGCGTTAGTACTAGAATATTAAGAGAGAAATCAAATGAGTAACAAAAAGTTAATAGCTGTTCTTTTTTTTTCTTTACAGTTTATATAGATCTCATTGCCAATCAGAAGCAAGACCTTCCTTCATAAAAATATCATCTTATTACTAAATTTCTTTCTATTGCCGACCAGATGATACTGGGTGGAGTTAATTCAGATTTCGTAATCTTAGATGGATTTTAGAATCGGTATTTGTTTTGGTATATATATTAACAGATAGAAGACTGCCAAGAAATAAACCAAGCGTGGGTACTAGAATATTAAGAGAGAGATTAAATGAGTTACAAAAAGTTAATAGCTGTTCTTTTTCTTTTTTTTACAGATTATATAGATCCCATTGCCAATTACAGGCAACTGTTTCCTTCGTAAAAATAAGTTAATTAGCCTACTATATCATGTAGGCTAAATGAGTTGGCATAGGCCACGTTTCAAATATTTCATCTAACGTTATATGGGATCAAGTTATAGACTTAAATGGCTTAGTCAGAACACATACCAGATAGGTATAGAAGTGGTTATATATTATTGTTTCGTCACTACACAAGTTCACGGTTATCAGTCAACCTGGTGGAAATTTTGATTACAATGCATCAATCAGCAATAAATAAATCAATATCTTATCATACTTTTTCACGCATGTATCAGCAATATTGATCGCAATTTTACTAAGAAATATGCTTAACTCACAGATGTGAATAAGGCTATAAATCTTAGCAAACAACTACGTATAAACAAATATTAATTTGACTTAGAACAAAAAAATAATATTGGAAGATGCACGTTTTAAGAAGAAACAACTCGCAGAAATTATTGGAGTATCAGATACAACCATTATAAATATGCTATACAACAATCTTGGCATGTCAAAGGTGTGCGCAAGGTGGGTATCGAGAATGCTCACGCCACATCAGAAGCAGCGACGAGTTGCGTGTTGTCGAGAGATTTTGGACCTCTGTGCTGAGGACAATGTAGCCATTTTGGGCCGTATTGTGACGGGATGAAACTTGAGTTCACCATTATGAGCCTAAGTCAAAGCAGGAGCCCATGCAGTGGCACAAAAAGGGTACACCACCTCCCAAGAAATTTAAGGTGTCCCAATCGGCTGGAGAGCACATGACGACGATTTTCTGGGATACAGAAGGAATTCTGCTAATAGATTATAAGAAAAAGGGTGTCAATATAGCCGGAGAGTACTATGCTGCACTGCTAGAATGCTTGCCAGATGCTGTGAAGGAGAAGAGGCGGGGCAAATTGACCAAAACGGTGCTGCTTTTACACGACAATGCACCCGTGCACAAGGCGCAAGTAGCGATGGCTGCCATACAAAAAGTGGGTTTCCAAATATTGGAACATCCACCCTACAGTCGAGACTTAGCCCCCAGCTATTATTATTTATTACCAAAAATGAAAAAAGAACTCCGTGGGAAGAAATTTTCGTCTGATAGTGAGGTGAAGAACGCAATTTCAGCCTATTTTGACGACAAAGAGAAATATTTTTTTTTGATGGTATAAATAAATTAATTAAACGATCTGAGAAATCTATTAGGATTAAGGGAGAATAAATTGAGAAAGAAAAATAATTTTAATTTTCACTTTGTCTTTTTTAGCCCCCTTTCCGCGAACTTATTTACCTCCCCTCGTCAGTTATAGCAAATAATATATGTCTATGACGTAATCACTAGTGAGCCTAGCGATTACGCCACTGAAATGTTATTAATATGTTTGTGTGTATATTGTAGACAATTCTTATATAAATAAATAAATCCAAGATGGCACACGCACGCATCCTGGTTTAATCAAAAAGTGTGTGAAGAGTTTTAAGCAGATTTTCTTAATTTTCGAATATACTCTTACGAAAATTTCCTATATTAGGCCAGAAATTTGGACCGACATTTCGTTAATCCTAGACCCCGATCAGGTAGACCGACGATTGGTTTGAGTGAAAGTTGCTGGAAGTCGTTAGATGTGAGCGGTACAGGACCGTACTTATGATGGAGGCTTACGTCTAGCAGGCAAAAGGCTGAATGATGATGATAATTCAGTTAATCTATGGATTCGCTTTCTACTAAGTCAGATTAAAAATTCTATAGTAAAATATTTGTTGCACACTTGCTTACACAAACAATAAGACTAGCGGCGTATGATTATAAAAATATTCCCCCAAAACAACAGAATGTGCTCATATCATGATCACTATCACCCAATAGTCACATGATAGTCAAACAGGTACGTAGGTAAATACAATATCCGTTACGACAATATTAAATCTACAAAACTATCGTATCAATACACATGATAGCAACATCTCCGACAAATGATATCATTTTACCTTATCACGACATCATACGCAATAATTATTATGGATGTGTAGTCAAGTGCTGTCTTTGAAACATGTCTAACAATGTTGATAACAATTGTCTAGAGATAATCATCGATATATATGTACTACGTACTAGATTTCGCGTTCCGGACACTTGCTTTGTTCGACTAAGCTGTACTGCAATCCGTACACCTCACTTTAGTGTGACTGCGACCATCATGGACTGTAGGTGTATACAGAGCAGCGTTGTTAATACGATAATTCGAATAATACCAATCAAAACTTGCACATGTGGATGTGAAAAAAATCTTTATTTAACTAAGTAAAATGTTTTGTTGTTAAAGTGTACAAATAGGTAATAATATCGAATTAGCACAATAAAAAAATATATTCTACATTTCAATGTCACGCCAGCTTTGATAATAGACTTAAGCCCGCAGATGTTCAATTACACTGGTTGGAGGTAAAAATGTGTGACTAAACACAGACTTGACGTAGTGTCTAGAAAGTATTTTGATTATTTATATTCTTTTTCCTTTAGTTTGTGTTATCAGTTGATACTTGTTTGTCAAAGATCAAACAGGTTGGTATAGGGTTCTGTTTCGAGTTGTCCTTCTCTTGATAGTATAGTAGTATATGCATATTATATCGTTTAAAGGCGACCTTTTACGATATCCACGACCAAGACAGGTAGTGATGAATTGTATTCTTATTCCGTCATCACACAGATATTCAAAACTATTGTCGAATGTTAAAGCAAAGTTTATATAAACATATAATAGTTCATTTTCTTTTATAATTTACTATTATTTTTATTTATTTAACTACTGCATAATACACTTTGAAATAGAGTATGCTGTATGAGCTCTAATGAATGTTTGTAGGTACAAAAACTGTGTCACTTCTGCGGTGTAACATCTATAGTAACACACTTTGTTACATAACGTTGTACGAAACGCGTAAGTGCGCATGAAATGCCTACATCTTACGGCGTTTTGGTCGCGAGAAAATTACAACTATAAAGCGATCTAGCGTTGTGTGCTTCAATGTTCGCGTTAGATTGCCTATTTATTATTTTAGCGCTGCAGCGGCCTTTAGTTTAACTGTTACCAAAATGGAACAACATATTTATTCGGGATAGCATCTCTATACATATAACTCTATGGAGATAATTATAATCTTTACAACTAAACAATATATACATATTTTTTTTAAATATTATAGGCTACCAATTTATCCAAGATATAAAAAGAAATTGTAACATACACAGGCATTTCGACCCTATTATATATAGGGCGTGTCTATTGTCATTGACCAGATAAAGCTCCAAATTCTGAGCTTGGTTCCCATTATGTAGTTCTTTGGAATTATTTTATAACAACTATTGCATGACTCCGCGTTTAAGCCTGCATTGACCTCACTACTGGCACCGATATGATTATACAATCTGATAAGTAATAGTCAGCTCTTTTGCTTATATGTTAAGGTTTTATACCTTATATAAAAATATATAAGCAAATATTTGATAAATTAGTAAATAGCATGGCCTAAAAAACAGTATTATAAGTTTGACGTGCGTGTGTTTGTGGCATCGTAGCTCCTAAATGAACGATAAAATAACATAATGATTATGATACTGCTTTTTCTTTAAAAGCTGACGGGTTGATATGGTTGTTAACTACAATTTATTAATTTATGTTCAGGCGTTTCATCATCAGCTTTTATTGTTTGCAGACATAAAGATTTTAGATGCATAAAGGATTTTTTTTCCGTGTGGTGACGGAGTAAGAATACAATTCACCACCCCTATCTTACCTGTGAGTGATCGTACGAGACGACTAAGGGATATAAAACGCATATAACATCTATGCGAGAGAAGGCAAACTCGAAACAAAATCATATACCAACATGTGACCAGCGTGATATAGTAGGTCAATTACCCTTCCATTATGGAGCCCAACAATGGGACATATATGGGCTGAGATAATGATGATGATGAAAGGATTTTTTTATTTTCCAACTATTCATCATACCTCGCTGGTCAAACAAGACTGTTGGAAAGGAAACCCTTTTTTTTTCTTTCTCTAACATAGATGTTATAAACATATTATATCCCTTATATAGTCGTCTTTTAAGATACTGTATTCTTACTCTGACACCGCAGGGATAACGTTTGGGCTCTTGAACTTGGTTTTCTCATTGGACTCGCCATTCTGTTCATTAGCTTTTTTACCTATAAGTCGGAATTTACTTAAAACATTTATTTTACATTATATCGTAAAATATAAATTTCTGTTGTTGTAACAAATTAAGAATTCAATATATCACCGAGCCTTACTGTTCATGGAGGACGTAAAAAACGACTTAGGTATCATGGGAAGAAATAGGCATATACTTCTGGGCAACTTATAACACCAATTGGTATTGATAAACTGCCTGCCTAAAGCGACGAATATGGTATATTATCCTAGTCTGAAAAATTATAAGTTGATAGGCTGATGGAAAGGACTTTAAAAAATTAGCTTGACAATCTCACCTTTGTCAACAGGCTGAGGTTTATCCACAATGAAAAACTTGTAGCCGCCAGGTGCTTCGACGTACTTGAGACCATTTTGTTCTTTAACAGGCCATTTGTTAATGGCAGCTCTCTTTAAACTCTCACTCGATTGAATTGTTAAACCAATGAAATCATTTCCTGCTTCATATTCTGTTATACCATAGTTGTATGTGAGCTCTACTACAAAGTGTGTATCCTCTGGTCCGTAGCCAATCATGGTTTTGCTCCATCTATTTGCATATGGCCTAAAAGAGATATAAAATTTATGTTTTGAATTGAAGAATTTTGTTAAGACAATCTGCACAGCCAATTAAATAACAATTTTTGATCCACTTAGAACTTGAACACGCATGTGTTTTAATGTACAGCGATAAGAATATACAAATAAGAAGCCTGGTTCTACATGTATGGCAATTCACTCCCTCAATAGTTTATTGCTATTATTGTTTTGTAGCCATAATACACAGGAAATTTCCATCTCAGCTCGTTTGAAGTCCCACTGTCTGGGTCAAGCTTCTTCTAAAATAGGTAGAAAATTTGACTCTACTGCACTAGATCAGATAGGTTGATGTTGGTCACCATCCCTTTTTTTCCCATGAGTTTGAAGAACTGGCTAAAGTATTACCATGAAAATAAGCAGTAGTAGTCTCCTAGGAAACATATGACACCAGTTGTGATTGCCAACCAGACTAGTTAGTGGTTATAGTATTATCTGCCATTGGACAGGCCAATGTTCAAAAAAGAACCATGAAGGGGGATAGATGAATTTATTACTTAATAGAGACCTTTTATGGATTTTACAAAAGACTACTCACCCATTGCAAGCAGCTTCACAACCCTCACTAAATTCTTCATGGCGAAGAACCTGTTAATATGAATTTAAAAAAAATAAATAAAAATACAATTGGGACTAATTATGGGTTTTATTTTTTGAAGAAATACATTGTGGGTTCACTATCACTACTAGACAAAATATTTTTTTAAGAATTGGAATCCACTTGCAATAAGCAATTAAGTTACTGTTTCTGTATATTGTTATAGTTACATTTCTTTAGCCATGTTACAAAAATAAAATATATCATCATCATTCTCCTACTCTTATCCCAATTACTGGGGGTCGATACAACATATACTCTTCTTTAATAGTACATATTGTAAAATTTATTGGAAATAGTTTTATGACCAGCCGCTTGCCAGACGTTAAGCCTCCTTGAGAATGTAATTGATGACCAGACGGCATCGGATGGAGTTGGCCCAGGTCGTTATAAGGCTCTTAGTCGTCTTTTACAACATCCACAAGCAAAGTAAGGGTTGATAGTATTCATAGCCGCTACCACAGAGCACACAAGAATAAAATATATACAGGGTGCCGATTTTATTACTAGAATAACTTAAACTAGGTGTAGGAATGACGTCATACAAAACATTAAAGTTAGTTGCAGACTCCTAGCTCTGCCCAATCCCGAGATATAGTGATTTGTTTCTTATCAAAACAGTAGGTTTGCCAGCGTACATTGATTTGTAGGTACATTTCGACCCAGCTATGAGGCGGTGAGTGCAGCGAGAGCGGGACTATTTGCCTACTAGTTCAATGTCACACACATGAGTATATGCCTAGATCGAACTTTTATAGTACAAGTGTATTGACCGCTTATCATTAGGGCAATTTAATCAAAAATTAGGTACTATATTTTTTTTACTGATTTGGAGTGAAGTATGCAGAGATAGAGTTCTCTGGCACTCTGTTCTCCCTGCCTACCCTGCAAGGGATATGGCGTGATGATATGTATGTATGTATGTATTGACCGCTTATCATTAGGGCAATTTAATCAAAAATTAGGTACTATATTTTTTTTACTGATTTGGATAGTGTATCATGGTCTGATACACCTCCTTCAAGGATTCTACTAATTAAATCGGCAACCTGTATAATGATGAATTTTTACTATTTAAAACGCAATTAAAATCAATATGTTCAATGTTCATAGAGCTTACAAAGTAATAGTGATATCAACAAAGTAATAGTGATTATAAAGAAGTGATTAACAATGTTTTCATTCACAATAATAAGATTTTATTTCATGGTTGTAGTAAATATTTTGGATTCTAAAACAGTTTTAGGAATCTCAATAGAGGTTTGAACTGTTATAAATATGTCAAGAGAAGGGAACTATTGTATGCAGTTGGCACCAGGACTTAAATATTTCCATGGGGAGCCCTATATTCAAAGAATGATAGATGGCTGGGATGTTACCATGTCATTCAAATTATTAGTAGATTTTTGATAGTCTGTGCATATGATGGCTTAAATTACCTACTCTCTATACATAAACATAACCAAGTAAATTACCTGATGTGCAAGTGTTTTGCATATATTTTTTATGCATTTTGAATAGTGGCACATATAACTTACAAAAGTGTATTCATATAATTGAAAAATATTTAATTAAAATACTTTCTATCTACGTTTAGATGATTTTTTAGCATTAATGATAATAATGAATTATTTCAAACACAATAATCATGATATATATATATATATATATATATATATATATATATATATATCATGTATTAATAGCATAATTATGTTGAATTAATAAGGAACATTAATTGAAACCATATGCTGTTGTATTTTAAATCGGTAGTAATATTCAAGGCCTAAACCGAAAGGATTTGAGGGAAAATGTTTAAAAGCCAATAAAAACCGGCTTGGCAAAAAACTTTTGACCTTGGAGTCGGCATTTTTAAATCCAGAAACAATTATCACATTATCCATTTCTGTTCTGAAATCAAATAGTCTAGATATAGCAAATCAGTGTTTTACCTTCATTCCAAGTATATCCCTGTAGAATTTGGCCGTCAAAGTCCTGTCGGCAACTTTGAACACGAAATGTAATGCACGGCCGTTAATCATCTTGAATTTGTATATATTGATTGAGATTACTGGTGAGTAAAATGTGTAATTTACACTAGCACTATTAATTTACTACAGAATGATATTCTAATGCCTTATGATTATTCAATATTATAAAATTTACTGCCTACTAGAACTAATGTAATCCGCGTACTAAACAAACTGGATGATAATTTTGACTTTGACACTTGATTTTGACTTGCAATGACAGTGACTTAAGCGACTGATATCGTTGACAATAGAGGTGAGGCATAAATGTAATATCAGTTACGTGGGGTATTTTAAACGGGTTTGTTTTTTATTTTTTCTTCTTTCTGACTTCTGGGACACGTCTGAAATTGTGGGACACGTCAAATATTTGCAATCGTCGATTAAAATGTTCGTTTTGTGAACTGCATGTTGAACATAGCATATAACCCTACCCAAGGGGAGATAATGCCAAAACACTAAATTTACCACACAGATTGACGATCGCAGTCGCTGTTATAAGTTCTCCAAGAGTGTTACTACCCTAGCTGCCCAATTTTCTGGTGATACCTACCGGTTTCTGGGACTCCCATGGCAATGTAAATTGTGATGATACATTGTATTCTTATACCATCCCCACATTATGCTACGCTTTGCTTATAGTATTTGCTTTTAAGTTACCTCTGTCAACCTCAGACTTTTTACATTTTACACAACTGGGAAAAGTCCGATGTAGCTAATGTAAAGTTTTAATTCTATTTTAACTTAATTAATATTTGATTTTGCGGTGAGGCAATATGTCGTCTGAAAACTTATATTTCTAATGCTAGGGCTGCACTTGCGTGTATCGTCCCGAAGTAATGTGTGGCGAAGCTTCGTACGTTTTGTACAATATAAAGTTATCGCGATAGTACTGTGGTCATATTAGCGACTTCGGTATTTTACACGAATTATTAGCGACTTCGGTATTTTACACGAATATTATATTATATATTATTATATAGTGCAATAATGAAATATGGCCGAAATCATATTCATGCGTTTAACTATGGATGACGAATTGCTTTACTATTACAGCTGTATTATGCTAATAATTACATAATGATTTTTTTGGATCTCTTCATGGGTGCCGCTTCATAATGGTGTAACAATTCTAACACCATTTCATCACTCCACTCCATATTTATTAATTAACTGGAGATCCTCGAACGCCTCTAAACACACTGAAAATTTGCGCCGTAATGAAAAAGGCTAGACTGACCACAGAGCGCGATATATTAGCGTGCTAAAACCCATTGACTTATCGACACCAAAGCAATAACGCACACGAAGCCCGAATGTTCGCGACGATAGCCAATAATGACCGGTCACATCTGCGTGTATCGTCTCATTGCACGAAGCTTCGTGACGATACACGTAGGTGCGGCCCTAGCATATGGGTTCATTTAAAATGTATTATTGTCGGACACCAAATGGCGGCTGTTCGGTTTTGACTCTCATAAAGATCATAATTATTTAACATTATCGGTCAATAAGTGAAGTCAGTAACCTCAGATTGCATCTAATACTTACCAAATGCCGCTATTCTGATGCAAAATTTATAAATTGCTTGGGTAATAAATAATATCCTGCCGAAAAAGTGGTTAGTCTTTAAAACAGAGTCCAATACCATGGTGAATAGTAAAACCTCGAGGCGTATTATTGAAACTTTTGAAAAATAAGATATGAACGTAAGTATAGTATTTTTTTAGGGGACACATGGTCCAGTCATACTTTGCCCAAAACCACTGAGGTAGCGGAAGGAACAACGTACAACCTCATAATCTGCCGTACAGCCTTACCCCCATATGAGCGCCTTGAACAGGGCGAGGCGGTAGGTACTCCACACGGAGACAGCGTCCTGTACTCTACATAGAGTTTGTCTTTATGTGAAGTACTACTCACATCTCTGGGCATGCACCATATTAATTAGACTCACTTAAATCCCTGCAAAGAAGTAGGTACTGTGCGAATCGACGGTGTTGCAAATCTCACAGAAAGACGACGTTGCTGTAGCAGCAAAGAGACCTTGGATCACTCTGTGTACTCTATCGACTCTTTCACGGGTTTCTTTCGCTGAAAACTTGTTTAACTTGATACACTGTCACTGTTATACCATAGTACCACTCGACACCGCAGCAAGGCTCATCTATTTCATATGGAAACGTCTTCAAGTGTACGTTTTCAGCGACCATTACTCCCGCATACGTGCACGATTTAGAGTGAACTACCTGCTTGCTGTGTTTCCGGTGCGCTATGATATGTTCTTCTTTAAACAGGGTCTAAAAAGAGCACCTTCTTTACGGTACCTAGCTGCAGCCCTAGTATTATAAAGGTCCATGGGCGGCAGTATCACTTACTGTCAGATGTGCTGCTTGCTCATTCGCTACCTAGAGCAAAAAAAAATATATATGCCAGTAGCAATGGGTATTGGGTCCATACCCATGCATTAGTGGCCGATTGCCAATATAACTTGCTTAATAATAATTAATTTTTGTATTGCTTACATTATATTACAGCCAGACTAAGAACAACAAATTGTGGATCGTAAGAAGTATTGTCCTGCATGGGATCGAAGCCGCTACACCTGGTTATTGTAAGTTATCTGAATCATTACGGTATCTATGTAGCGAAAGTTTCTAGATTATGTCTATATATTCATCAAAAATTCTCAATAACTTCAAATCATTTATAACGCAATGGCCAATATCAAATAGTCTATGCTTTTTCAGTGTGGTGAAGGGAGTATAAATATAATACTTACCACCACTTAGTAAGGTTTATGCTTTGATGTGAACAGTTAACATCATTGCGTGAGACGAAACACGAAATAAACTTTACAGCAATTCGTCTTTGTCTTGTGTCCGTGATAGGCTAATCTATCCTCATCTGGAAAAACCCAGCAACAGTAGAATGTGTTTGATCCGAAAGAAGAAGAATGGGAGTTTTCTGTGAGTAATAGATAGATATGAAGATAAGTATGTTAATTTCGATAAATACTTATTAGGTTTGTAATAAGGAGTTAGTGTTTAGGTAATTAGGATACTAACTTATTCCCTAAAACAATTTAATCAAAAACCATTATTCAATCATTCACATAAAAACTACATATAATTTCATACAGAAATACGGTTAAATATATTTTCTCTTAAATCTAATAACTACATCCATAATTTCGTGTTTGGGTTTTAATTTTTTTTTTACATTTTCCACATAGTATGCAATAAATATATGATATATAAATCTCGTACATAACACTTAAGTAGTTATGTTTCAGCTACTTTGTAAATATCCAATATTAGATTTTATTGATTATCTTTATCAGGTATTTCGTTCTAGAAGATATGATTCGGCGAAAGTCAAAGTATTATTACATATATTGTTAAATTATTTTGTTGATATTAAGTAATTCCAAATGTAATTTTTATTATTACTCAAAGATTGTAGAAACACGATGGCTTAACATAAAGCAATAAAATTGGCCTTAATATATTTTGTCTATCGTCAGCTCACCATTGAATAGTACTTGTTAATACCTATGTTATAAAATAATTTAAAGACAGTATAGATGTGATGAATATTTCTGTGCCCATAGACAAAATATTTAAGTAAAAATATTATACAATAATTTTATTGACTAGATCAATTCATGAGTTAGGCATTTTATGCAAAATAACGGACTTTTAAAATTATTAAATACAAAGAATTAGGCTCGTAGCTTACACTTGAAAAAAATGCGTAATTACCTGAATCAATTATTTTTTGTCTTAACCATAATTATAATAATTATTAAAACAATTGTATAACAATAATCATGTCTACATGTGGTAAACAGAAATTAATGTACCTAATTGGAACTAAAAGTCAACCCTTTAGATACTATAACAATTGACCACACCTCAACACTTCATTTAAAAAAAGAATGCTAATAACAGTTTGTGTCTTTTTTTAATTGAATAGGCTCATATGAAGTTATCTTATGCAAGTATACAAGCTTTTAAAAAATAAATGCCAAATTTGTGGCACACGTACTTAGTAAAAGAACAGTACTTTTTAGGTATCTATGACAACATTATATTTTCAAGCCTAACAAAATAATTATAAATGATACATCAAGCGACGAATATGAATCAAGTTAAGAATTTCATATATGTATAAAATCCTTTTTTTGTCAATAATAAAGTAACTTGACAAATATGATTGCAGACAAGATTTTTTTTAAAGAAGCTTATAGTTTTTCATCAAAGCATTGCATAGAGAAATTCTTAACTCGAATTTAAATTTAAATTACATTAATTTCACATCAATTCAATACAATCATAATATACTGTACTATATTAATGACATGTAAACATAATGTACCGCGGTCCTGTAAGCGCGCCGTGCGTTCAATTGGACTTTTCTTTCGTCTCAATATTGCCTTCTTTGTCCTTTTCTTTCTCTTTATCTTTTTCCTTGTCTTTCTTTTCTTGCAATTGTTGCAGATGTGCCGGTAAAGCTTTGAGTATAGCATGCACCTGTTGATATGTATAATTATCAGTTAATTATATATTTTTTATTCAATAAAGCGTTTTAATTTACTTTAAATAAAATGTGTTTTTGTAACTGGCAGTCAGGAGCCTTAAACTTTAAGATAAAAAGAAATCACTTAAAATATTGTGACCATTCCATTTGCCAAATTTCACAATACAAAATACTCAAAATAGTATATTATATATTATACCTATTGAAATAGCTACTTGGGGTCTTACAATGAAATTCAGAGTAAACTATTTAGCCATTATTGGTAACAAATCATAATGTAGCGGTAGTATTAGATGTATAAACAGATAATTATTTAAATAATATTATTATTTGAGAGATTAAAGTAATTTCATAGGTTATTTACAATTTTTTTCGGAACCGCGTAGGCTACACGGTAAGAGAGCTATTCCGGCTTCATTCGTTTGCAACCCATAAAAAAAATATGTTATCTATGTTTAGCCATGTTCTTCTTATAGAAATTTATGCCATAGAAACATTCATAGACGTGTTAAATTGCATGGTAAAATTTACAAAATATTAAAAATATTAATTTTATTTATATTTTATTCTATATGAAATTTACCTCTTCCGCGACAGCCATTAGGACAAACTCAAACTGTTGTTTGGTAGCCACAGTATGTGGGCGTTGATCACGAATATGCTCGAGAGTCGCTGCGATGTCTATCTCCTTAGCGCCCTTCGCCATGCGATTTAGTACCATGTCAATTAGGCAATATGTGCCTGTGCGACCGGCTCCGTCACTAAAAAAAATAACATTATTGTTTCAAGTCATTTTTCTTGGTAGACTAGTGTTAGACTATACTATACGCCACCCGGTCGTTCGGGTTCACACATCATCTTTCGAACAGAGCACTGGTTTTTAGTGTAACCCTTTCCTGCCCGGGTAGTGATTTTTAACGAATTGCCGCTGTTGAAGTTTATTATTATAATGAGGTAGGTAAAAGGAAATGCACAATATTTTTTTAGATTTTTATTATACCTAGAAGTACTATTTCCAAGACCTAGACTTAAAAGTACCGTCAGGCACTTCGTGTTATCTCAATGTTAGGAACTTTGATAGAAACTACAAAAATAATGAGATCCAATATTGACTTAGTACGAACTAAATTAATCGGTTTGTAATTACAGATTAACCTCGTGGTATTCAACAAAACAATTTTCTTTTCATTTACACACAAAAACAAGTTGCAATGTGAACATTTACTATGAGATTTCAACTGAATCTTCTTCAAACTACAAACCTCACACCTTCTCCTGTTCTCTACAAATGTAGGCCAATGGATGCCTCTGTTACCCAAGCGTACGTCTTTTATCGTGGAATAGTTAGATTTGCGCCTTTTCGAAGGGCCGCTTTTCGCATTATTATCAGTAGAAGTCTTTCTTTTCTGACTAGCATCTTTCATTGTCATCAAGCCTTGAGTAGTAACAGAGCGTCGAAAATCTTTTACGGTGGTCTGTTGCATTATAAGTCCATGAATGACATATGAATTGACAAATGCGATGTCCAAAAGCCCCCAAAACAACCTGTGCCACCATTTCGGAGATTTGCGATCTATACAGTAAAGGGCTCTCAAACGATCAGCTGTATCTACGCCGCCCATATAACTATTGTAATCTTTGACAGCTACAGGGCATGTAATGGCGGACTTGGATCCATTTTTTTCTTTACGTGACACAGTTGCCTCTTGGTTCCCATGAAAATTAGATACTAAATGAACCACTTTGTTATCCTTCCACTTCCAATATCCAATGTCTAAATTGGAAAATCGATGATCACTGTCGCCCCTTTTCATTTGAGAATCAGCGAGCATATTTCCAGCCAGTCCTTTTCTATTACTTCGGATAGTTCCACATGCGTAGGTGTTAGTTCCACATGCGTAGGTGTTTTCAGTTTTCAGTCTCTCAAGTAAAGCAACAGACGAGAAAAAATTATCAAAGTAAACTACCTTTCCTTAACTCCAATCTTGTTCCGATCAGATCCTTGAATCCGATTTAGATCAGTCTGAACACTAGATCCAGGTATTGGAGATGTGAGTATCTGATATATAGGGCATTCTAATACATTTTCATTTGACGGCAAAGATGGTGGAACTTCGGTAAAAACACTGTTTAGAGCTCTTTCAAAAACCTGATCGAAGCCTCTTGGTGAGGGTAGTTTAAAATTTTCCACTTCATCATCGGACACACCTGCATCAGACTCTTCGCGGCAGTCCAAAAGCTCTTCTAACAACAGGGCTTCAATTAGAGCAGTATTGTTTGTAATATCCATCTCAATGGCTAAAACAGTAAGAAAATATGTCAGAATAATAATAAAAATATAAAAAAAATCATCGAGTATGTGTAATATAAAACCCATAATTTTTGAGACTAAAATCACCTGACGGTACTTTTAAGTCCGCATCAGTTTTTATCAATTATTCATATAAAATAAAGCGATAATACATTATAACAGCTTTTAGAAATGTAGTTAATAATATAAACAATGTAAATAGTAAAAAAACTAGCACTTACTTATGATATTCTATTTATAAAACATTTCCAATTACACAGCACAGCGAAGTGACAAAATATTCAACAGGTTGTAACTTGATGTTCAAATTTTGAAGCAGCATTACGCGGTAATTTAAATAACGCGCTGTAATTGGCTTACGAAAACGGTTCTCTAAGGGATCGCCAGTTGCAGTTAGCTTAAAGTGTTTTCGAACTTAAGTTATTAGACGAAAAATGTGGAGGTACTTCTAAGTACCGTAAGGAAGGAAAGGGTTAAAGTCGCCTGCCCAGTAACTCACTCTTCGGGAAGGTCTTATTAAACTCTTTCTTCAAAAACGACGACTACTTAGTATCGTTATTAAAAATTTTAAGTCACCTTTATATACATTAGATTTATTTAAATTATTTTATTGATATATGCTATCGTCGTATTTTCCCCAGATACTTCAATCAGACGTCTGTTGCTGTATGGTAGCGGCTACGAATATTGCCAACCCCTACTTTGCTCGTGGATGTCGTAAAAGACGAATAAGAGCCTTATAACGACCTGGGCCAACTCCATCTGATGCCGTTTGGTCAACAATTACATTCTCAAAGAGAGTTAACGTCTGGCAGGCGGCCGGTCAAAACTATTGCCAATAACTTTTTGCAATATCTACTATAAAAGAAGAGTATTGGGATAAGAGTAGAAGAATGATGACTTCAGTCACACGTCGTCTTTGAGCTCATTCTCTTTTATCGGCGTTTTGATTCTTCATGTAATTCATCCATTTTTCTTTAATTTATCTTTATTTATATAACCTTGCGCAATATTATCTAGCATCGTTTTCGGCAGGATAGATTAATAAATATCTTATTCTTTTTTTGGCAGGCTATGTACGTGTCTGTACACACCGCCCGTACCCTCCGGGGCGACGAAAGGGCGGCATGTGGCTCCATAATAGGTTATGGGGCCACGCGCCCTAGCCCCTCCCTGTCGCCATTGGATCGGCCACTGGTGCCGAATCCTTGACGTCCGTATCCGTGGCCAGCCCGGCAGGATAGATTGATATCATTACAATCATTCACATCTCTAATATTCAATCACGGATTCCTTTTCTTGCACAACATTTTTTTGGTGTCTGTCTTTTAGCTGTTAGCCGCAGATGGCTGTCACAGCTTAACCCGGACTATGGGTGAGCGCTGAGGGTTCTCAAGCCGGAATTCTTGCCCAACTATATTATTCTTTTATTTATATAAATTGCCATAGTTTACTTACTCTCGTAAAAGTTAAAAAATATATATCGACACTGAATAGTAGGCCTTTGAATGTTTGTAAATTGTCTACCTGTTTTAGTGAAATGTGTCGAATATAATCTAAAAGATAGAGTATCTTTTTGTAAGAGTATCTATTCCTTACAGTGTGATCTTGATTTGAAGATAACTGAGAGAAAGAATAATCCGACTCGGCCGCATAGTCATGACACTGATTGGACCGTCATAATGATCGAGGCAAGTCCAAACTTGTTCTAGAATAATATATATTATTCTAGAACAAGTATTCTAGAAGAACTCATTTCGATAATTATTTTTTTCATAATTACCTAAAGAACATCACTTATATGAAATATTAATAATATACTAAATTTCATAGATTGATTGATTAGATACATAGATTGATTAGATATTATTTGATATTACCAAATATTCAAATTTATAAATTTAACGTATTTTAAAAGTAATATTTAATATAGTCTCTATAACACCAAGCAAAAGTAATATAATCATAATCTATTTTATATTAAATTAATTCAAAGATCATTGTAAAAGCAATCTAAATAGATAAAGTAATTAAATAACCCAATTGTGTTACAATGATTAACATCAGATGTTGATAATTGTAATTATATATATGACTACATCCGCATTGTTGGAATAGAATATTGTTATTTTTTGGTTCACTCGCTAAGGACTCCAACAATAGATTGATAAAATGATATTCATCGCACGTACCTACTCATTATCTTGACACGTAACCTTTACATTTTGTCTTCGCTGGACTAATAAAATATATATGAAATAGATATAATACAATATATATTAGAAATAAAACTGTTTTCATGGATTCTATCACATTTGTAATTGATTGTTAATTTGCCGACGTTTCGAACCAGTGTTGCATAAAAATCGATAGTTTGACTATCGATAGTTAACCTCAAAAAGTATTCATACTATCGATAGGACTATCGATAGTATCGTACATATCAATACTATCGAGATTATCGATAGTATCGATAGCTCTCCACGAGCAATACTATTAATAACGGCGATACTATCGATACTATCGATAGTGATTCATACGATAGTATCAATACTATCGATAGTATCGTTAATACCATTAGTTTTAGCGTAAAACTATCGATACTATCGATAGTATCGACTATTTCGGGCTATCGATTGTCAGAAAATTTTCAATAGTATTGCTTAAAAATATAAATACCGCAGTTGTGTCCCTGTTGCTTGTTTTCAGTGAATTTTGTGGTGACTTTTCTAGCAGTAACGTGCATTTGCGTTCTTACTTTGAAGCCCAAGTTAGCTAATAATGGTTAAGATCAATAGCCATTGAAAGTCGAGTAAAATTATAATGCTGCGAGACTTCTGGACAATTGGGTCGGAATGTGTGAATGAATGTAAGTGGTACCTTGTACTTGTACCACCCTGTTGACAGTTTTCTGTCTACAGCCGCGGGCCGGTGGTTCCGGGGTAGTACCACACTTTCGCAGAAGATCGGCGTCTGAGTAATGGCAATGTGCTATTGCGCTTCGTTCGGTGAGCGAAAAAGCTGGCAGTTCAACTGGGTGGGTTTGGGGATTTTATTAGTAGGCAGTGGCCTAAGCTATAACCTTAGTATTGCCAAGCTCCATGGGCGACTGTGACACTTACCATCAGGTGTGCTGCTTGCACGTTCGCCACCATAAGCAATAAAATGAAAAAAAATGGTTTGTTCCAGTATACTAATGAAACTCAGAATGTCTATTACTATAAAATTTTAGTGTAATTATTAGCTTTGAAAGTTTCGGTTAAACAAAATTATGAAAAACATAATCAAGAATTCTGAGTTACAATTCTACACAGAATTATGGCCGTAATTAGTCATTAGATTTGTTGTATTTTTAGCGATATTAATCTAGTGAAGTAAATTTAACAGGGTCCAAAAAACATAAGTTCCCTGTATGCTCGATTGCAATGTGATCCATCTAGAAGGCTCTATTAAAAATATGCTTACATATATGTAACTTCACATTATAGGGATATAGAAATATATATCTAACTGAATCCAGAATATTTTTTTAATTGTATATTATATACAATTGAAAATGAAATGAGCGAGATGCAACGTTGACATCAAAATTCCCGAATTGAAAACATTTAAACCATTGTGTTACTCTCTCTGACACCAGAGGTCCATAAACGTCACAATTTGTTCACAGCTTGCGTTGCATGTATCTTTTTTGTAATAAAGTTTTAAAATATGTCGAATTTCTTCATAGGATTGACCCATTTTAACAAAAAGAAAAAAAAATGTGTGCGTGTAAACCTTTACGCGCGATTGAAGTAAAACTTCTTTGGCGTTGACGACATATATCACTGAAATGATTAAATATTAACTTAAATAAATAAATATTATATTATTATTATAATTATATATATTATTCATGTGCTTTACAATGATTATTACAAATGTTATATTAATATTGTTCATTCGAAACAGGTAATTGAAGCAAGTACAGTAGTTCATTATAAATTTTAATATTTATAGTTAAAATTTGCAAAAATTACTATAGCGCGATTTAGACTCTAATACATGTCCTCTTAGAATCCATTAACTTTGTTACAGCGCCATCTAGTAATAAATTATGATCCTATTTAAAATAATCTGTGTTACTCCCTAGTCGCGCCTAAAGAAGTTTTACTTCAAAAAGAAAATAAATAAATGAAATAATCCAAGAATATGACATAATACTTCCACATTCCCACCGAAACTCAAGAAATATTGACAGCAGCAAGTATTGCTATTATAATTGTTTCACTTTGTTAGTATCACAAATTTAATGTTATTCACCTGACTAAAATTTGTTCTACTCTTCTTCTTATTCTTATGTATTGGCAATCAGCTACATATACGAGCTATTGATGCCAGTGTCAAGTTATAAATATTTTCACGTTTTTAGTCTTTCAAGTCAGTCGTTGTCTAAGTCAAACTGTACCATTAACAGTGCAATGGCCACACTGTTAATGGTATCTTGTGGGAATTTTGATGGAAAATGAAAACGTTGTAAAGCACTTTTATATGATATTCACTACATCCTAGTATCGCCGCACATCACATTACATAAAATGCCATCAAAATTATCTAATATAACACGTTAAAACACTACGATATCGAATATAATACAAGAGCACCACATGACGTTTTCAAATTCCCGTCAAAAGTCGTCTTGTTCTACTCTATGATGACGCAAATTTAAATAAATTTCTTTAATAATAATGTCAGTACTTGGCTTACCACATAACATAACTTTAGACAACAATACTATCGAATAGTTGCTTGCTATCGATAGTCCAAAATAGTCGATACTATCGATAGTATCGATAGTTTTGAGTTAAAACTAATGGTATTAGCGATACTATCCATAGTATTGGTACTATCGAATGAATCACTATCGATAGTATCGATAGTATCGTTGTTATTGATAGTATTGCTCGTAGAGAGCTATCGATACTATCGATAGTATCGATAGTATTGACGTATTACAATACAATCGATATACTATTGATACTATTGCTTATACGTAAACTATCGATAGACAATTGATTGTCTATCGATAGTAGACTATCGATATGCAACACTATTTCGAACACTTTACAGCATTTAATATCACGGGAGGACGTGTCTTCCGTGTCCGCGATAGACTCCGTAAAAATAGTTTTATTTCAAATATGTAATACTTGCGTAAAAATCAGAAATCATTTTAGAATATATACTCGTAGTTATTTATAAACAATTGTGAGACAATCAAAACAAGTTTCCAATAAATGTGGCCTTATGCCCAACGTGTGGCAATCAATTTCGTTCGTAATATATTTTTTATACTTATTAAATGCTAATTTTCAGTAATTCAGATTTTTTTTTTATAATAAGATAAACTCTGCACTAAAGGAATAATCCTTGAATTGCGGGGGATTTTACAAACATTCAATTTAACAGACATAAATTACGGTAGGCCAATATCTTTAACCACTACAACCCCTGTGCAGTCAATTGCGTCGATTTAGAGATTTGAATTAGATGTTTAAAAAAAAAGAAATAAAGCAACAGCTGTTGCGTACTTTTGCTACATGTCCATTAACTTTCAAATGGCGTATTCTTCGCGTGTTAACTGTAAATACAGTTGCCAATGAAATGCACTTAAGCACAACAAAAATAATGATTTCGATAAGTACTGTGGATTTAACCTATTGTGACTTTTTGAATGTGTGGAACCGGCTAGAGAAAAAAGACGCGCAGAAGGTACTGAAGTTGTGACAATAGATAAATACCGCAGTGTCAAATCACCGAGGCCAGGCAATACTCTTTTCAGGGGCGGCTTTAGCATATGTAGCGTCCGGCTGCAATCAATAACCTGGCGCCCTGTTGTATCAAAATGCGGGAACAAAATGTAACAGGTTGATAGTTGCGACAAGTTTGAATAAACTCCAAACTTCGCTGGAATGCGTTGTTCCATGCTTAGTCTCGTTGTTTTGACACGAAACCAGGTAAACACGATCGGATTATGAAGTTACAGTGAGCATGGTGACAAAGCAACCTACCCAAACCTGTTAAATAATGCACCCAGTATGTTTATAAATGGTTAGGCACTCGTTGCGTACGTTACGCCGGCTCCATGTGGAGTGTTACAGTGGAGGCTCTATGTGTTCCGAGCAGCTCTCGGCGTCCCCTAACATCCGGCGCCCGGGTGCACCGGACTCTCTGCACTATAGGTAAAGCCGCCCCTACTGTTTTTTTTGGTATTACAAAGCGCAAAGATGTATTTAAAATAATCTAAATCTACCTGTATGTCTAAGCAAAAGTCGGCTGCTCTTGTTTCATAAACAATTTTGTCAGTGGTAGGTACCTCTAATTACGAATAACAATACATTCAATGGCACTGTTTTATCATTTTGTTATGATATAAATCAGAATATTAAAATTAGAAAACTTTGTTAATTAATTTGATGCGATATTTTTGTAGGAATGCGTTATATCGAAGTTCCTTACGGCCCAAATATCATATTAAATATCGATATATCGTATAGTGTTGTATTGATATTGCGAAACATCGCATCGTATCGGGCATCCCTACTAGCAACTAATTACGTTACTAGCTTAATCAGTTTGACTCATCAATACGAACCTTAAGTCCAGTGAGTCTTGAGTGAGTGTGTGCTCAAGGACTCTACTAGTAGTTACTGAAGACTCGCACCTTCTGGTTCCATAATCAGACCCTCGTTACTGTACCCAATATTAGAAATTATATGATCCCAAACTCGAGGTGATTTGGCATCTATTGAATAACTATTCAAAGTAGGTGGACCTACTGGCTCCATCATCAGATCAGACATTACATTCTTAGTTAGAAATGAAGCTAATATTAAATGTGGAAAAAGTTACCTGCAGTGGACAACGATTGGGCAAGATCTTCCACGGTATGACTTGTTTACCTTTCTGAAAAAAAAAATAAAGAATCGTTAGATACGCATATTTTACAGGAGTAACATTAAATTAAATGGATAGAAAAAAGAACATAGATAGAGTCTAGGATAGGAAGGAGGATTCTGCGGATGATACTCGAAATGTCGGGAAAGCTAAAATGAAATACAATTGCGATAAAATCTTTAAAAATAGTTAGGTCCATTTTGAAATCTACTTATTAGAATTTATCCGTATGGTGACGGACTAAAAACACAATTCATAACCCTCTATCTTACCCGTGGGTGATCGTAAGAGACGAATAGCCCTTAATCGTCTTTAAGATTGTTGCCAGTTTTTTTGTCTACAGTCGCGGGCTGGTTCATCCCTGGTACTACACTCTCGCAGAAAATTGACGTGTGAGCAATGCAATGTGCCATTGCGCTTCGTTCGGTGAGCGAGAAAGCCGGCAGTCTAACTTTTTGGATGGGTTTCGGTTGTTAAGCAACGACCTAGCTACTACCATTAATATTGCGAAGGTCCATGAGTGGCAGTAACATTTTACATCAGGTGATCTGCTTCCTCGTTTGCCGCCATACACAATAAAAAAAAGATAGAAGGTGGTGAATTGTATTTTTTCGCCGTCACTATGCGAACGAAAGAAATCAACTCATGTGAAATAAAGTATTTCTGCATACATTAAGTGTATATATAGTTACGAAAAAATAATTTAATAAATCAAAAAACCCGATTGCATAAAAAGTGAACGAAACTGCGTACATAATAAAAAAGAACTGAAAAGAAAAAAGGAAGTACTAATAAACCATTTCTTGACTTTAATTTTTTTCATTTTCAAAATATGGCGTCCAGTAGTCGCCATATTGAATTTTCACTAACGTAATGTCTTTAGTGACAATCGCCGGACTAAGAGGAATCGATTGACGTGGGAATCATATAAATCGGCCCAGGCGTTTGGTCTGTATAGTGCTTCAAAAGAACATACAAACATACATACATACATACATACATACATAGACAGATGAACACAATACCACTCCTTTGCGTCGCACAGTCGAGTATAAACGTCTAAGTATGATTAAATCTTAGAATTTATTTAAGCTGCTTTAATTATGCTGCTGTAAAATTTAGCGTAAGTAAATTAACTGAAAGCATCCAACTCTTAGAATTTATTTGGGCTGCTTTAATTATGCTTCTGTAATATTTACCGTAAGCCGTAGCTAATTTTAGCTAAAAGCGTCTAAATCTAGAAATTTATTCGGGTTGCTTTAATTATAGCAACGAGCTTCTTTTGGTTATTAACTTCTTATTATTTTATTTAGGCACAACTAGACACAAACTATTATATATAGAAACTAGCTTTCGCCCGCGACTTCGTCCAGGCAGAAGTCATCTCTGACAGAATTAAATAGAAAAAGCAATGCAAGGTGTAGAAGGTTTGTCGCTAGGACGATGATTAACAGCGTCAGAAACTGAGATGCGGTCGCCGCCTTCTGCGAGTTAGTTGTCTAACGGAATTAGGCAATAGGGTGGGTCCGAGAGAAAATACTCTGCGTTGACACGCTCTACCGTCGGTGCTTTGGGCGGTGCAAGCGTGAGTACCTGTATTGAGGTTCACACTATGAAGGCTTCGACTCGAGATGATACCCGCTTGCGGTGGCCCGCCCGCATAACGTAGATGTACGCGTACGTCGCGGATAGGATTCGAACCCATGACACTTGGCACGGCAGATCGGAGTTTTAACCATTAGGTCATCTGTGCTGCCAGGTTTGCATCCATTAATATTTTACAATCCTTGCAATGGTAAGGTGGGTGAACATTGTGTTCTTATTCCGTCACCACACGGATAGTCCATCAATACTTAGCTACAAGTTAATAATAATAAATAAAAAATAAGTTAATAATAAAATAATAAATAAAATATAATTAAAAACGGTAGTACCACGGCACCCTCTAACTACAGGCCCATAACTTATTTACCATCTATCTTTAAACTCCTGACATCGATTCTGAGAGTCAAAATCTCTAGACATATCGAACTAAATTCTATTATAAGTGACTTTCAGAATGGATGTGGTAGTAGTTGGCGTGGTACTAAAGAGCTCCTCCTTATTGACATAACTATTGGCCAACGAGTTCGTCGTAACCGAAAGGAACTGTCCACATGTTGGATAGATTATAGGAAGGCTTTCGATTCAGTGCCTCATACATGGCTCCTGAGGGTACTAGAGCTTTACAAAGTAGGTAAATAACACACTACGTAGTTTCTTGAAGTTCTGTATGGGGCAGTGGAAAACTGTACTTAGCTATCCAACTTGTCAGCAGTGTCGAGGGACTGGCAAACCGATATCAATCAGCCGGGGCATTTTTCAAGGATTATGATGGAAAATTTTGATAGTTTGAGTCCACTTTGGTTTTTTTTAGTACTGAACCCTCCAAGTACATTATTGGAGCGTTCAGGGCTAGGTTACAAGTTACGCCGAGGTGGTCAGGTGATATCCCACTTACTTTACATAGATGACCTCAAGTTATTTGCACCGGGTACTCAGTCAGTGGAATTACTAAAAGTTACTGAGACTTTTAGTAATTCCATCAAGATGGAGTTTGGTGTGGATAAGTGTGCGGTCATGCATATCAAGCGAGGGAGGATAGTACAATCCCAGAGTGTACTCTCTGACACAATTCACCTTAGACCACTTCTCGTAACGGATACCTACAAGTACTTGGGTATGTTACAGTCATTAAACATTACGGAAGCGGATATGAAACAAGCGTTGCAGAGCGTTTCTTTGGCCGCTTATAAAAGGTTTTCAACAGCCTTTTATCAGGTGGCAATAAAGTGCGTGCCTGCAACGCTTGGGCTATGCCAATCCTAATGTACTTCTTTGGCATACTCAAGTGGACTCAAACTGAGCTGGACACCATAGATAGAAGAGTCCACACACTAATGACAACATAAAGGATGCATCACCCGCGTTCGTCTGTGATGAGGTTGTACATCCCGCGAAAGTGTGGGGGACGAGGCTTTCTAAATGCCAAGTCCCTCTATAATCGCGAGGTGTGCAATCTTAGAAATTATTTTTTACGGATGACAAAGGTGGTGCATCGTAACGTGGTCGCAGTAGATAGTGGACTCACCCCTCTTCGGTTGGCTAAGTACAATTGGTGCAGTCCTATAGTACTAAGTACCAACGACTGCATGGCTGTATGGCAGAGCAAGGAACTGCACGGCAGATTCTACAGGGCCCTAAATGGTCCCGAAGTAGACAGTTTAGCCTCGGTGACCTGGCTACGTTTCGGCAGTCTTTTCGGAGAGATTGAGGGCTTTGTCTGTGCAATTGCGGACGAAGTTATAATGACCAAGAATTACCGGAAATATATCTTGAGAGATGGCACGGCCGACATCTGTCGTGCATGCCACCGACCAGGTGAGTCCCTCAAGTATATCGTTTCCGGCTGTTCTAGTCTTTCTAACGGTGAGTACTTGCATAGAGATATTCAAGTAGCCAAGATAATCCACCAGCAACTTGCTTTGCGGTACAAACTTGTCAACGTAGAAGTGCCATACTATAGGTATGTACCAGAAGTAGTTCTCGAAAATAGTCATGTCAAATTGTACTGGGATCGATCTATCATCACTGATAGGGCTGCTGTAGCCAACAAGCCTGGTATCGTGGTGATAGATCGTCTAGAGCGTCGTGCAATGATAGTCGACGTTACCGTTCCACATGACGAGAATCTCGTGAAGGCTGAGAAAGATAAAAATATCTGGACTTGGCTCACGAGATTGTCGACATGTGGGATGTGGACTCGGCGATCATTGTACCGATAGTTGTTTCGGTCAATGGCTTAATGGCCAAGAGCCTCGACCAACATCTTTCGAGTCTCGCGTTAGGTGGTTGGGTCAAGGGTCAGATACAGAAGGCAGTTCTCCTCGACACGGCACGAATTGTGAGGAAGTTTCTCTCCCTGGATCCCTAACCACCGGTTTGGTCCCTACACTCGCTGCCGGTGCTATACTATTTTTACTTTTTAAAATAAATTGCGTGTTTGTAGTTTTTTTGTTTTGTTTTTTTATTGTATATGTATGTGTGCGTGTTTGTTTGCCCCTTTAATCTATTTAAAAATGTAAAAATATGAAATGAATAAATCAAATATGTCTTTTAATGACTAAGAATATAATGTGTTTATACACTTTTCTTTTTTAAGAGTATTTTGTAACTTATTTAATAATCACACTAACCTCCTGAACTCAAGTAGTGCCTTGGTGGATGATGGCACGCCGTTCTCTGGCCAGGAAAGGAAATGGAATTGGGTTACCGTCCGTGTTTCGCCTGTACGCTGGTTTTTCAGATAGAAGCTTCGTACTAAGTAATCATCACACCAAATATGTTCGCTTACTAGGTGCACCTATAAGATAATATTTTAAAAGATTAATTTTCATATATTTTCCATGCGATGGTGTAATAAGAATACAATTTGCTGTGTGGTAGCGGCTATAAATACTGCCAACTCTTACTTTGCTCGTGGATGTAGTAAATAATGAGTAAGAGCAGGGGCGGCTTTACCTATAGTGCAGAGGGTGCAGTGCACCCGGGCGCCGAGTGTTAGGGGGCGCCGAGAGCCACTCGGGAAACATAGAGCCTCCACTGTAAAGCTCCGCACGGAGCGGGCACACAGAACGCTTCGAGTGCCTAACCATCTATAAACGTAGTGGGTGCGTTATTTGACAGGTTTAGGTAGGTTGCTCTGTCGCCATGCTTACTGTAACTTCATAATTCGTTCGCGTTTATCTGGTTTCTTGTCAAAACAACGAGACTAAGCACACGACAACGCATTCCAACGAGTTTCAGAGTTTAGTCGAACGTGTTGTATCTATCAACCTATTCCATTTTGTTCACGCATTTTGATACAAGAGGGCGCCAGGTTATTGATTGCACCCGGGCGCTACATCTGCTAGATCCGCCCCTGACTAACAGCATTATATTGACCTGAGACCACTACACCCGATGTCGTTTGGTCAACAATTACATCCAAAGGAGGGTTGACGTCAGGCAGGCTGCCCGTCACGAAACTATTGCCAATAACTTTTGCAATATGTGCGCTGGAAGAGGTATACAATTATACATATTTCGACAACCATAAGTAATTAAACAGGAGCATAATAATGATGATGACGATGGTGTAATAAGAATACACATCAATGCTTTACGTCGTCTTAGAGATGTAAGCAACACTGGCAAAATATGAGTAGAGAAGAAAATACGTATACAGCTAAGACTAGCCGCGATGGCGGGGTGTGATTATACCAAACAAAAAACAAAAACTATATGTCAATTTTGAGTAGTTAACAGTTAACCTTATTTTACCTAAAATTATAAAAGAAAAAAGATTAATACGACTTACTTTAAACACAATTATTAAATTATAATTTTTAACAACATTATTGAGGATACATGGATAATTGGAGGCCTATTACCGTATAGGCCTATAATTTCTGAGGTTTGACATTAAAATACTCAGAATAGTCAAATGTGTTATGTCTCTGCCTAAAGATTCAAAATGGATTCGTTTTAATCTACAGAAAGCTTACAGAAATAGTCATAAGTTTGAAGTAGATTGATGGTCATATGGTGGATTGGTAGATTTATGGTCTCAGGCTTTGCCCTTGACAAGATAAGTATAGCTTTGATAAGATAACTACGTGTTTGATGTAGTACTTTTAATAATAAAATAGAGGAAGTGCACGCGAAGGGCTCGCAGACGCGGCTACGCTACCCTGATGATGAGCATTGGATATGCTCGAAACCAGGGTCGACATAATCGACCTTAACGTGTAAGTCTATTACCGTTTATATACATTTGTCTAAAATAGAGCATATTTATAGAAAATCCTAACAATACTGTCTTTATCATTCATTATTATTTATTATTCATTCAAGCTTTTAGTCTTTTTATAGAAACTTTTTCTTTATTTTATCATTTGTGCTTTCCATTTCGTAAAATAGCAATGAAAACCCACAAGAAACCGCAATGGGTATCACGTGGTATTAGAATTAGTAGTAAAAAAAAGAGATCTCTACTATGGTGTTATAGATCTAAGCCAACTAACAAAAATAAACAAAATTTTAAAAAATATAATTATAGGTATACATAAAAAAATTATAAAATTAACACAGCTTGCTCAGAATTCTTATAAAATAAATACATCTTTGAATAAAACAAAAGCTACCTGGGATATTATAAACAATTCAAAATTTATAATACCCAGAGAAGGTATATCACGAATTATGATCGATGATAAGATAGAAACTAATCCAGTTTTAATCGCTAAAACTTTTAATAATTATTATATTGAAAAAATTAAACCACTAGCGGTTAAAGGTAAAAATGTCACATCTAATATACCCATACAAAGCAACTCTTTATTCATGGCACCCAGCTCATATTATGATATATTAAAAATAATAAAATCACTGAAAAATACCAATAGTGTGGGACATGATGGTATTACTACAAAGGTTATTAAATATGTAGCTGGTAGCATTAGTCATCATTTAAGTTATATATTAAATCTGTGTATTTCTGCTGGTATATACCCAAAACACTTAAAGAGAGCTATAATAAAACCATTAAAAAAAATGTGAACAATCAATACTTAGAATCTTTTACACCAATTGCACTTGTGCCTATTCTTTCAAAAGTATATGAAAAATATATTTATGAACAGTTATATAAATATTTAGAGAAGTATGAGATTCTTACTGATAATCAAAAAGGATTTCGTAAAGGTAAGACCATAAACATGGCAATTTATGATTTCTTAAATGAGGTTATAGTAAATGTAGATAAAAGAAACCCAGTTTGTGCAGTGTACTGTGATATGACACAGGCTTTTGACTATGTGGATCATGACATTTTACTTAATAAACTAAATAAGTATGGTGTAAGGGGGAATGTTTTACAAATAATTGAATCTTATTTAAAAGACAGGAAGCAGTGTGTACAAATAACTAAATTTAATTGTGAAACTAAACAGGAGCATATCTATAGATCTAAACAAAGAACAGTATCATATGGTGTTCCACAGGGAAGTGTCTTGGGACCGTTGCTATTTATAATTTATATCAATGACTTACCTAAAATAACTACCAATAGCATGACCCTTTTCGCAGATGATAGTACGGTAACTATTAGCTGTTCTAGTAATGAAAATTTTGAAGCTAAAATAAATTCTACTATAAGTTCAATAATTACATGGCTGTATAATAATAACTTAAGGATAAATCTGGATAAAACGAAAATTATGTTCTTCAGTCAAAGATTAGCAGTAAACAACGACTTTAATATTTGTTTCAATAATAATGCTATAGAGCAAGTATGCACAAGTAAATTCTTGGGGCTTTTAATAGATAGGAAATTAGATTGGAAAGCACACTTAGAATCTTTAAGCACACGTATGAATAAAGCAGCTTATATGTTACATAAAATAGCACCAATATTAGGGGTAGATGCCAGATTAACCGCATATCATGGTATAGTTGGCTCAATTCTGAGATACAGTGTTATATTTTGGGGGAACTCTACCAATAAAGAAATTATATTTAGGTCACAAAAGAGATGTGTTAGAGCTATGTTTGGATTAAAGCCATCTGATACTTGTCAACCATACTTTATAAAACATAAAATATTAACTCTTCCATCACTTTATATCTTCGAAGTAGCTGTTTTTGTAAAAAGTAATCCACAATTATTTAAAAAAATGTCAGATTATAGTACGCGTAATCGACGTGACAACGATAGATTGTGTGTAAGAATGTCAAATACATCATTAATGCACAAGAGCGTATATTGTATGGCGCCGCTTATATATAACAAATTGCCAAGGCACCTACAAATGTTACTTCTTTTAATACATTTAAAGACAAACTTAAAAAATATTTAATTGACAAATGCTACTATAATTTAACAGATTATATAACTGAATTGATTTAATATTTGTTTTAAAATTTAATATTATATAAGACTTTTGCTAAATACTATTTGTTAAATGCTTGCAATTATGCCATTTAGGATCTAAAGTCCTTGTCATCAAACATTTGCACACCTATTATTGGTATAATATGACTGAAACGTTCATGTAAATATATATTGTCAACTTTATATTACTCATATTTTAGCAAATAAATTATTCTTATTCTTATCTTTTATCACTACCCAGGATGCAGGCATTATAGGCCCAGGATTCGAAATTATGAACCGGTGATCAGCCGCCGCATGCCTATGTTTTTAGACTGAGGAAGCAGTTATTGTAAATTAATATATAGTCAAAATAATAGTAAAAAATACGTATGTATATATAATTTATCGCGTGGTCATAGAGTAAGAATACAATATGTCACAACCCCTTCCTTTCTCGCAACTGATCGCAAAAGATGACTAAAAGACCTAAGCAGATAATACTATTGCAAGAGAAGGAAATCTGTATAGGATTTTACTTAAAATCCTATACAATTGCGTGGGACCCACGTAGTTTAGGATTTTATCTCTCATCGTAGAGGAGCCGTGAACCCAGCAGTAGACATTCTGTCTATGTGTCGGGATAATGTTAGGTTAGATATATATTTCCTACAACATATTACAATTAAATCACCTCATATATATGATACAGTTCAGATCCTTCTTCAGGCCAATATCGGTGGCAAAGCTGTTGTCCATTCTCTGTTAGACGAGTCAACATCACCATAACAACGCTGCCTTGTTCCCAAACCATTTGCCAAAAGTCAGGAGCGGTATGCGCCATTGGCCCTGCAGCTGCTATGTATGCAGGATTGCGAGGATCATGATCCGTCTGCAAAATATTTAAAATAAGATAATTCGGATATTCAGATTATAACTATTTACTTAAATACAAAACTATCAATAAATCGCAACTAATAACTACAAAGTAAATTTTATAGTCATATGAATACTTTTTTTTTTTTTTTCTTTGCTGGGTGGACCATGGATGTGGTCGCGTCCCGACAAATCGATCCGGGGCGACAAGAGAGGCGGCGCGCAACCCCATGGACCCACCCTGCAAGCACCCCTTCTCGCCGTATGAGCGGGCCACCGGTATCCGAACTTGGTCTTCGGTGGCCCGCCCTGCGAGTCATATGAATACCTACCTACTTTACAGTTAATAAAAGTACCTACCTAAGTCAATGTAAGATCTTTTATTGTTATTTTGTTTTTCAAACTAAAATAAATATTAATAAATTTTCTAATAATAATTCATTTTATTTGGAAAAATCATGTAGGTAGTGCACAGGTTGGATTTTAACTGAATTTTATGAGTTACCGAGTACCTCATGTAAACTCTTGAAATCGTAAAATCCCAACTACAATTCAATGGATATTGTAGCGTTCTTAGTTAGTCTTTGTCGTTCGAGACATTCAATATTAGGATTGGTTTTCGTAAAAGTATTACATATTTGTTGATTTGGAATTACGATAACAATAATATTGTAATGGATATAATGTTATAATTTTTTACCAGATTTAATTAACTACCTACTCATAATTAATGTACACATGTATTGTAAATATTTCAGTTCTGTGTTTCATTTCAGTACCATATTATAACTAAAAGTGACATCGATGGCACTAAAAAAAGCCTTAAAAAAACTTATTATACGTTTAGTTCGGACGAGAAAGGAATAAATTTTATCAATGACGCTAGTTTTAAGACTATTTGCAACACCAAATCACACTTGTAAAGTATCGCTACATTTATAAACATTGTAAATGTATTTATTTACATTAGAGTATATTCAACTTACGATTGTCGAAGCATTAATAAAATCAGATCCAAGATGGTTTGAGAGCTTGTTGAGGATTACTCTGGAATGATCATATGGCAGTACTGAAGAATATCGATTCTTGCCAGTATTATCTGTCTTCATAGCGGCCGTAGTAGCACAAGGTTCAGCTTCATATGCACACAGAGCACGCCATTCTTGTTCTAAGCGATCTTTATTGCGGAGATGATCTTCCATATATGCCTGCAAATATTAGATGTAGTTATAGAACTTATTTGATTGATATTATAAATATGAAACATACTCGTATCTATCAGCACACGCTATGAAATCATCTCGTATGATGACGTGTCATTAGGGGCGTTGATCATAGTAGTCATATGAGTTAACCGATAATATAATGAATAAAATAATCTAATGAGGTTTATTCCAATATTATTGATATTTCAGGCAATATATAAAATATACAAGTCTTTAGATCTCTGGTTCAACTTCCACAGTTACCTTCAAAGTATTTTCTTTATTTTATTACATTTTAAATTAACGTAGGTTACATAAAAACATAGATTTCGTAAATGTAAATCATCGATATATATATTTAACGATTATCAACAAGTACATATAACAATTGTTAGTCATTTTAATTAATAGTTTACTTAATAGTCGTTTAATTAAAGTACTTTACTGTGGCGTAATTTAAAATATGCTTACCAAGACAATATGCCCAGTTGAAATGTCCATATTAGTTAGCGCAGGCTCTTCACTCCTATAAAGTATAGATCACATCTGTATTATTTAGCATCAGCCATTACGTCAAGTGAAAATTTGATTTTAACATAAACAGAAATTGCAAAACTACTCACTCATTTAATCACCATAGTTTAAGCTTATACTTGTTCACTCATACATAAGAATAAAATAATTAGATGTTCGATAATCCCAGTTTGCAGAACTCACCATGAAGAAGTACTAGATCTTGTGGAAGGTGAATTGCCTTCGGGATCTTTTGATAAAGACGTGATACGTTGCGGCGTTTCTGTTGGATGTGGTGTAGCCGCGGCTGTTGTCTGTTGTCCTGACCATTTGCCCGACATACGCGCTCGACACAATTCCTATGGCCAAATCATGGAATAAATGTAAATAAATTAATTGCTCAATAATAAAATTGTGCTATTGCCAATCATGAGCCTCTAAGACAGTCTTACAACTATGTAACGCAATTTATAACAATAGTTGACTGTGAGGTTGAAAAAGAATTTATAACAATAGTTGGCTGTGAGGTGAAATGCTTTTCCACTATCTACTCCACTATAAATATATCTCTTCTAGAATTAAGACATCAATAAGACTAATATAAATAATTTTCCGTTTGGTAACGGAGCAAGAATACAATTCACCACACCCTGTAACACCCGTGGGTGATCGTAAGAGACATTTAAGGGATATAAAACGCATATAGCATCTATGCAAGAGATGGTAAACTCGAAACAAAATCCTATGACAACACGTTTCACCAGTGTTGTGTAGTAGGTCAATTTCCCTCCCATTGTAGAGGAGGCTCAAGCCCTACAGTGGGACATATATGAGCGAAGATGATGAGAAGATGAGATGAAATGATTTTCAAATAACTAGTTCAATGACAAAATAGCAAAAATCTTTAAAAGATGAATATTCACACGAAGACTGATTAAATACAGTTAATAGTGTTTGTTTTGACAAAATAATAATATATAAGTTTCTGGAGTACATTTGACATTATTTTTGCAGGACACTTTCTTACCTGGTAATCAAGCCTAGCTTCGGCATCTATTTCGGCAGCCGAGGATAATCCTTGCATCTTCCTTTTAGCACCCATATCTCGCTTTAGCAATACAGCAAAGATTGTGGCACCTATTACTAGGACTGAAAGACTTCCCACCAATGACAGTATAACTGGTAGATCCATTCCGAAGAAATATGAATTTGGATTTTCCATACGCTTACTAATTGGTTCTCCTTTATTCTGAAAAAAATCCTTATCTCACTTTACACAAAAGTAAAATTTTAGTTTGCTTATAACTATTATTGTAGTGGTATGGTACACTGTCTACAGCCGCGAGTCGACGATTCATACGGTGTAGTATCACACTCTCGTAAAAAAATCGACGGCTGAGCAATTTTGCTACTTCTCTGTGTGCTGTTACACTTTGTTCAATGAGTAAGAGAGTCGGAACCAAAACTTTATGAGTGGGTTTTGATTGGTAGGCAATGGCCTAGCTATAGCCCTGGTTTTACACAAGTCCATCAGCGGCAGTATCACTTACCATCAGGTTTGCTGCTTTCTCGTTTGTCACCATGATCAATAAAAAAATAGTAATCAAAATATGACACACAGTATCGAATTAGTTGATATCAATTTTAATTAGAACTGAAATTTTAATATTATCATTTACCAGACCACCAACACCAGTAGCTACTATTTGCACTCCAGTCTGACGATGAATCTCATCTTTAATGTCATCTGAAACAAATTTAACGTTTTTTATAAGAAATACTCAATAGATACCTATATATAATTTAGAAAACAGTTAGTTTGGAGAAGCATCTGGCTCTAGGTCAGAGGGTTTTCTGCAGTTTTGTGGATCTGGAGAGAGCATTTGATGAGCGGTGGTACGAAAGGAACTTTGGGACATTTTACCGGAGTATGGTATTAACGATAAACTGCTGCAGGCTGTGCAGGCCAGTTACATGGGCTGTAGAGCCTGTGTGTGGTTGGATGATGGAATGTCGCCTTGGTTTGACGTCAATATCGGCGTTAAGCAGGGGTGCGTTCTATCAGCCAGGCTGTTTATCATATATCTGGATAAATATCTCCAAAGGTTGAACGATATGAATGTGGGCGTCCAGATGGGCGACTCAGTGGTCACTACTCTGCTTTATGCAGATGATGCAGTCCTGCTGGCATAGTCGGCGACTGACCTGCAGACCCTAGTCGACACAATGACAGAAGATTGTAAGAAAAGGGGTCTACGCGTGAATGTGAGCAAAACCAAAATAATGGTCTTTGAAAGAAATGAAGCCAGAACAGATGTATGAGTAACAATAGGTAATGATGTACTAGAGCAAGTGGATGAATTTGTATATCTTGGATGTGGATTGAGCAGAGATGGAAAGTACACCACTGATATAGAGCGAAGAGTGAATGCGGGAAATAGAGTGAACGGAGCGTTGGGGCAACTTCTCGGCAGCCACCACCTCAGCCAGAAGGCACGTGTAGCAATACATAACGCAGTGCTTGTCTCAACATTACTGTATGGAAGCGAGAGTTGGGTATGCAGAAAAGAGTATGAAAGTAAAATTAATGCGGTCGAAATGCGATTTCTGCGGAAAATCTGTGGAGTTAGGCTGACCGACCGCATTCGTAACGACGACGTAAGAGAGCGAGTAGGTATGAAAGAGAGTATTGGTGTAAAGATGCGAAAGGGAATGCTTCGATGGTTCGGACATGTGGGAAGAATGCCGAACGAACGTCTGGTTAAGAAGATATACAATGCGAAAGTGGAAGGATGTAGGTACCGGGGGAGACCGAGACTAACCTTCCTAGACTATATCGGTCATGTACTGAAGGAAGGTGGAGTCAAGAGTCTCCGAAACCGGCGAGCGTGTATGATGAGAATTATGAATGTTGAGGAAGCGAGTGAAGTATGCCAGGATTGAGTTCTCTGGCACTCTGTTCTCTCTGCCTACCCTGCAAGGGATATGGCGTGATGATATGTATGTATGTATGTAAAACAGTTAGTCCATTTAATCCTCTATATTTATTAATTGACTTTGATACTTCACCTCAGGTAACTCAGATCTTTTGATAGAATTCTGTAAAGTATCGATGTAAGAATACAGTGCGAGTGTGTGCGTGAAGAACGAATAAGGACGTAAGAAAACAACACCACTGCAACTGAATATTTGAAGGCAATTGTCTCTCCATGTCAATTGTTGCTACTAGCAGATTCTATTAGCGCAAACTAACATTTTTAGAACAACTAATTATGCAGATTTCAAATATTGTTGAGAATTCGATAAGTCTCAAACATACAAGTAACATTACATAACTTTCTTTCAGAATTAAATCATTATCATCATCATCATCATCGTCCTGCTCTTATCCCAATTACTTAGGTTTGACACAATATAGCTGCTCTTCCATCGTACACATTGCAAAAGTTATGGTTTATAAATTAGTTATGCAGTGGAATGAGATGTTTTATACTTACCAATACGTTTTGCCACTTCGGCAGCGTCATATCCTTTGCTATTAGCCTCTACTTTAAACGTTACCTCTGTCTCACCAACTCTATAACAAAAAGAATACAAGATACATACCTATCACTAATTAAACTAAATTATATCACTCCATAATGTAGCATTGCAAAATTACCGAGGATGTGAGAAGGTATTTTTCTCTAAACCAAGCATTTCTTCCATTGTTGATATTAATGAAGTCCCTTCCTTCCACTTAAGTAGGAAGCTGAGACAAATAAAAATAAAGTCAGTTGAATAATAGTAAGCTGTTAATATAAATTCTTATTTCTAATTATGTTAATTATGTAAAGATCGTACCCTTTATTAAACTTCACGTAGGCAAATGAAGGATCTATGTTGAGGCTAGGATCATCCGATTTAACATTATTTTGTCCATGTTCTTTTCCGTGCACTGAAAATCAAAGAGTTTCAAATGCTCTAACCTCTTTATAAAGTAAATTATTTATTATTTAAACATAGACATTCAATTTAAAGCATGCATAAATCCAATATTATATTGGATTCACTGAACATTTCACCTGAATTGATTTCACGTGTAAGTTAATGATTATAAAAAAATATGGGAGGAATTTCTAAAATAGTAATATATAATATTATTATCGCAAGCATTTTACTGGTCAAATATTATAATTGTTTAATTTAAGCGCATATATAATTAATATGGTTTTAAAACAAATAACCAAAAATACAAATAGATACAAATAGTTAATTATTAAATAAAACAAATAAATATTCGTTTTAAAATAGAAGCTAAAGAAATTATCACATTTAAATAATACAAGGGGCTATTAAATAATAACCCGACACAGATATATTGAATATATAAATAAAACATACTAATAATCACACAGAGATAACACGTTTTATATAGGACTACAACAGCCCATGCCGTGTTACAAATTGAAAATGTGCTGAGTTAGGAAAACATATAGTGCTATGTTCTATGCAAGACGTGGAAGTGCGATTAGTAAAAAAACATATTCTTTAAAATCTTATATAGTCTCTGACTATGGCCTGGAATTCGAATATATTGAAAGGAACATCAATGATCTAAAACAGTCACTCAGGCTGCCGTGACACTAACCTGTCACTGAGTTATTGTTGTATAAATTCTTTAACAGTGCTATGTCCGGGCGTGGCCCAGGCTTTTTAACATCATCTCTTTCCCTACGCTTAAAGCCCCATTCGTTATTAAGCAAATCTTGAATATCCTCGGGATATAATTTGTAATTTTCACCTGAAACATTGTTTTCATTTGAAACACCATAAATTTGGTGTAAGTTTCTAATACTCCTGGAAGTTATAGTTTTAATGGGTTTACGTGAACAAAACAAAATTAAAAAATATAAAATCATTAGTAACTTAGATAAAAATAAGAGAATATCAATTAAAGTCTTATTACGTCAATTCAAACGAATAAGTGAAACAATGTTATTTTTGTAGCTACAATATAAACAAAGCCAGAAGCAACACAAATTGCCTTGGTTACATAGAGACTGCTATATTTGCAAAACAAATCGTGCAAAACTTACCCTGTATCTCTTCTGGATTAAGTGGACCTCCCTCGGCGTAAAGAGCATTCTGTGGTTGTGTTTTAGAATCAATAAGATCACGCCAAAAGTTCTTTAAATTCTCTACGTGTTTTGAATGCTTACCTGGAGAATTATCTAAGACATTGATATAATATTTATAGTTGCATTATAATAATATCATGACTTATTATAATAAAAATAAAAAAAACATTCATAATACCTTTAATATGGTAAGGATCAAGTTCTCCACTACCTGCATCGATGGGAAATTCTTCAATTACATCTTCATCTATATAAACCCTCGGTTCGGGAATATCACTTGGGTTTTCATATTCAAAAGGAAAATTTTTTTGATTAAAACTTTGTTTGTAATTTTTTCTTGCGTTTGATCGAATTTCTTCATCCAATGGTGAAAATCTGTTACTGGTAATGTATTCTGCTGTAAATGGCAGTGCCTTTGTCTTAAATTTATGAAAATGGGCTCCTACTCTATCTTCGTCGTCAATAGCCATATAAGGTTCATTTTCGCCATTAATTTCAGGTAAGGATTTTTTATCTTTGTCCATCATAATACCAGGTATGGAGTTATCATTAATCATATTCTTTGCATTTTGTTGCGCTTGAATTCTCTCTCTAAAGCCTGAAAATGGCAATATAACAGGAGATTCTTCTTTAACATCTAGTAACATAAGATCGCGTAGTTTGTCGCTTGGTGTCAGATCATCAGGTAGTTGGTCTGAAAAGTTTTTAAACAATACAGAAATCAAGCATTTATGTATGTAATAAAATGCATTATGAATTTATATATATTTAAATTCTCTGCTATAAATATCGTAAATCTTATGTACACCATATAAGCTTAACCGTACCTTTGGGTATATATGGCGTCATGTCATCGTCAGGTATAAATGGTGGGCTATAAACTTCATTTGCGAAATCTGATAATGGTGAGTTCGGTGTGAAACGAACATATGCCATTTCATCTGGTTCAATCTGTAGAAATGCATATTTATTTAATACGTAACTTTTATGAATTGATATTTGGGTAATTATTATAGCCACAATATGGCTACTTTTATACTGTAAAATTTACTTACTTCATCGTTAACATTATTATTCGTCTCGGATTCAATCTCTAGTTTAGGATCGGTAAAATGCTCACAAATCTTTGCATTCACACTGGCTGGATCGCTAAAATATATTACAAAACATTATTTAAACAAGGAACGAATAATAACAGATAAAGAAAAAAGATTCATCCAGTTTAGTATATTTTACCGTGTTAGATATAATAGGTAAATCATATTAGTAATATATATTAAATGTAAATAAAAGAGTTTAAAATTAAAATAACGTTTGAAAATCTCTTACAATGCTTGTCGAAGAGTATAGAGCATTGCCTGTAGCATGCACTGGGTGTATGCATGCTCCCAACTGTAGCCGCGCGATGCGAGCCTTTGCAATTCTCCTTCGAACCACTTCAGTTGTTCAGGGCTCATGTCGTACCTGGTTTAACATACAATATATACTATACATGACAATTTATTTAATTCCCTTGTAAATACTGTTTTATTTCGAATCAGAACTTAGGCGCTAGTACCCCACGAGAGAACTTAAATAGATGCAAAGTATACCTAGATTTAAAACAACTCTCAGTGCAAAATACACTACACCTAACTGCAAACCATAAAACATAACAATATATAATTATGTGTTCATTATTTATAACGTTGTTGCTCTTTCTACATGAATTTTAGAATTAAATTAAATTGTAAATAATCTATGACTTAACACGATCAAAGCAAAACCAGGTCAAAGTTGCCTTGTACCTCCGTATATCGCCTTCGGTGCAAAACTGAAACTATTTTACACCATAAAAAAATATTTAATGTAGATGCCAAATAAGGATTTTAGGCACAGCAACAAAGCACGACTAGCTTTGTTCCGTCGCAACGAAATATTTATAACCAAATCTAAAATGCTTAGTGTCTTACCAATGGAAAGTACAGATACATCAGTATCGCTGTGAACGTGTTAATATAATAATAATAGTCTTATGGAGACATTTTGAAAAAGAAAACAACAGCATATTACAGTGCAAGAGTTTACCTAAGCTCTCGATTATAAACTTTTATAGAGGACGAAATATGTGACCAAAGTATATTAAGCGAAATTAGTTTAGGTATATCATTTAGTTCTATCTATCCGATCTAAGCCTATCAAGGTCTTTTGTTGGATACAGATCTATTCGAACCTACAGAATCATGTAATTCGTGATCTTTAGTAGATAATCTTTCTTTCTTAATGATTGACGATTGGGCCAGCGATTTGGTATGTCCATTTCTGCTTCAAAATTGCAATCCTTCGGGCTGTGTTAATCACCCACGTTTTTCTAGATTCCCTTTTTCGAACTTTATCTCATAACGCTCTGTGCAATCCGTTTTCATATGAAGTCAATATTTAGAGATGATTTTTCTGTGCCCTAATGCATCGCTGCTAACACACAAAGTTATAGAACTTTGTTTGAGATACTAAGAAATAATGGATTGCTAGCCCAGTCCTGACCTATTTCTCGAAATCGGATCTGTGTAAATAGAAATTTCTGCTAGATAAATATAGTAATCGACAACTTCGAGAACCGCATTCACAACTATGATCGGCACTGCCATTAGACATGACTTTTATCATCTCTGTGTTTATTTGAAGAACCACTAATTGAGCAACCCTACTTAGATCATCATCTTGATCATCTTGAGTCTATGTCCAATGGTAGACTTTGATAGGCTGATAATAAGGAATTAATTTGCTTCTGCAGAATGAAGTAACATGTTAACATTCGTCTCACCGATGATTTGTGTAATTTTAAATTAGGGAGCAGTTGAGTTTATATATATTAAATGAGAGTATATACATATACCATTAACGGCTCGTCATCAATTAAGCCGCCATGAGTCATTTGTTTTCATGGCGACATAAAGTTACTTAATTACTTCCAATATTTATTTCGAGTGTTTTATAGGTTTTTACCATTTTATTTTTATTCTAAAATCGGGGAAAGGAAGGCAAACCCACCACTTTAATAAATATTCGACACGTATTTCGCCTTTAAACGAAGCATCCTCAGGACGGTTCGACTTGGTTTCGGGAGCATTTCCGCAGACTCGCTCCACGGCTCGTCGGCGCGGCGTCCGCCCTATCATGGCTTATGCCGAATGTGGGCGGACCGAGCGCTACCTGCCGACAGCTGTACGCAGGGGTCATCCGTTCGATGGCCCTGTACGGCGCACCGGTGTGGGCGGGATCCCTGACCGTCCGACTCAGGGCTCTTCTGTGGCGACCACAGAGGGCCATGGCGGTCAGGGCCATACGCGGGTACCGCACGGTGTCGACAGAAGCAGCGTGTCTGTTGGCCGGGACCCCTCCATGGGACCTGGAAGCGGAAATGCTCGCCGGTTTGTATCGGCGGATGTTGGGGGTGCGAGCGGAGGGCGGTGTGGTCTCGTTGAGGGAGCACACCACCTGGCGCGTTGATGCCCGCCGCGACGTCATTGCCCGTTGGGCAGTCCGGCTGGAGAGGCCTCGGTTCGGTGTGCGGACCGTGGAGGCCTTCCGGCCGGTGCTGATGCAGTGGCTAAAATGGCGGCACGGGGTGCTCTCCTTCCGACTGGTGCAGGTTTTGACGGGGCATGGATGCTTCGCCAAATACCTGCACACGGTCGTAAGGAGGGAGAGTACACCGTCCTGCCACCACTGCGATTGCGACGAGGATACGGCGCAGCATACGCTCGAGGTTTGTGCCGCTGGGCAGAGCAGCGTCGTGAACTCGTCGCAATCATCGGTGCTGACCTGACGCTGCCGACCATCGCCAGGGCGATGCTCGACAGCGTCAGGAACTGGGACGCGGTCGCATCCTTCTGCGAGGCAGTAGTCTCGCGGAAGGAGGTGGCGGAGCGCGTGCGCGAGGAGCGTCTCCTCGACGACGCGAGCCGCCGCCGGCGACTGGGGCGGCGCAGGCGCGATTACTTGCGCCTGATGCCGCCCTAGCCGAGGCCGCGGGTGACTGGATCGGGGAATTAGTCCGTCACCCGCCGAGAGGCCGACCGCGTGAGGAAAGACCGACATCCTACCCGAGGGGGGGACGTCGGTCGAGGAGAGGGTACTCCTCAGGGGTATTCCGTCGGGCCAACCACTGACGTCAAGTCACTCTGCTCCGGTGGTTGGCCCAACGACGAAGGCGACGTCACGGGTGGGTTACGGGTGTGCGCGCTTACGCCCCTCTGTCACCCCGGACGGAGTGGTGCGAGGAGTGTGCCGACCGTAACCCACCCCCCCAAAAAAAAAAAAAAAAAAAGGACGGTTCGACTTCAAATCCGCAATTTATTCGAAGTTCTGCGGAAAATTGCAAGTTGAAGTTCTGGAGGGTGCTCATCACAGGAGTAGGATTTCCTTATATCCTATTCTACCTTGATCCCATCTGGTATTCCTGTCTTTCTTAAGGTGTTCAGTATATTGATTAATCGTGGGCAAGTGGTGGATCTTCCTTCCTCTCCTCCATTTTAGAATAATAATGGATTTCTGCCATGTATCGCCTAATTCAATCAATTACATTTTAATTTTATTTTTGATCTTCCTTTTTTACGAAAAAAGTGTCTTCCCGTCATTATTATTATTTGGATTAACGGCTTCAAAATACACTGAGACATAGAACAAAAATTTGTATATCGCACAAAGCCACTACGCCATCTTTGCAGTACATTATTTCTAATATTTATTTAAGAATTAGGTACTCTTGTTATCTGTAATTTCATACTCATATTTAAAACTATTATTATAGATTCTATACTTTTTTAAATTTATTCTTAATCTTGCTTCCACGAAAGAAACGTCTTCGTTACAGTTGTCATAATATTAAAAACAACAAAATTAAACAATAGATTTATTTATATGTTACTTACTGATAGAGAGCTCCTTCGTCAGGCTCATCTTCAAATATCGGTATGCATTTACCGAAAGCGAAATCTAAAAAATAATTATTGTTGGTTAAAACCAATACGAACTAAAGTTCGTATTCGTCGTTTTCGTTGTAGTAGTATAGTAATAATAAACATTGCACACGGATCCTTGAAAAGAGGTATTCGGTTAACATCGGCTTCGTAGAGTGTTGTCTCTGTTGCACTCTACCTATTGACGTTTGTCAGTCGTTACAGAAATGCGAGCGAGTATAGGTGTTGCCAGTGAAAAATATAATTTTGATTATTTATAGAGTTGTTAAAACCTCATGAATTCAGAAAAAGAGGTTATGGAATAGATGTATTTTATTTAGTAACAAAAAGTCATAATTGTGTTACAACACCTTATAGGTAATTTATACTAATATTTCTATTTCATTAATTCTATTATAAGTTTTTGTCTTATTAAACTTACCATCATAACACCACTCCACTCCCTCTACGCATAATGATGCACTAAATAAGCAACCTGAGGAATAAAGCATACTGTCACCAACTTTATAATTATGCCACTTTTTATTCAATATGGTACATCATCATTGTCATCATCTCAGATCATATGCGCCCCACTGCTGGATTTTTTTTTGTGTGCCTTAGTTGTTAGCCTCAGATGGCTATGACAACTTTACCCAGTCTGTGGGTGAGCGCTGAGGGCTCTCAACCCGTCCCCACTGCTGGAATCGAGCCTCCTCTATAGGGCGATTGACCTACTATACCAGTGATCGGCAACCTCATGGGTCAATGGCCAAGCGTTGGGGTGCCGGGAATCGAATGTCAGTAGACGATCTCTCTAGCACCCCGTAAAAGCGTGGAAGGGGCCGCTGTGGTTTTAGTGGGTATTCCAGTCAGGCAGCTGGCCGGTGTGTCCCACACTCCCCCTCGCCTGTCACCGGCGGGGGATAGCGCGTAAATGTGTTTCCACAGCGTGAAAAAAAAAAGTGATCGGCAACCTTTTGAGTCGGCAGAGCTAAAAATTTGAATTTACAAAAGTTTAAAGTTTTTAAAAAGCCACAATTTTTTTTTGCCAACAATAATTTGTGCCTAATCCTCGTTAATCAATTCAGAACCATTTCTAAATGTATTCTTTATATTTTTTTTTTTTGCGTATAGAAATAAAGAGTCGCAACTTCACATCCAAAGAGCCGCATGTGGCTCGCGAGCCGCAGGTTGCCGACCCCTATACTAAACCATACCGCTGAAACGGATTAATATAGGATTTTATTTCGAGTTATCCTTCTGTTGCATAAATGTTATATGCATATTATATCTCTTATCCTTTTTTACGACCATGAATAGGTTAGGGGTGGTGAGTTGTATCCTTATATCGTCACCACACGCAGAAATATATATGATAAATTATAAAATATGACTCCATACTGCTTTCCCATAGGTGTCGTCAAACCGGCTACGTAATCACTAAGGAGGTGAGCTTTAGCCGTGCCACTCCCTTGGAAAACGTATACCACTAAGTCCGGTTGGCAACCTGTTCGATAAGTGTGGCAATTATCATACAATACCTCTTAGAGAGAGCTTTGTTCAACATTGGATATACAACTCACTTTTACAGTTTTATAATAATGATGTGCTTGCGAAGCTGTGATACTTTTAATTTATTAACCACTTACAATGATTATGTATGTATTGAAATAGAAATGACGCTTATATTTATCTGCTATATAAATAGCGGTATATTACCTAAAATTAAAGTGAGTTAATGCTTCGCTGTGGCTCTCATTTCCAACCTTTTGTTTCGGCTTCTAGGTAACACAATACATTTAAATTAAACCTACAGTACAATAGTCAATAATGAGTTTCTCGCACTTTACATATTGTATTGTGGTGTACTGCGGTCATTTCGTTTACTCGTGTGTGGCGTCATTTTGCATTACAAGAGATAATAAGATAATCTAATTTTCAATCAATCAATACTAGGGTTGTCAATACTAGTATTAACAGGTACCACACCCGATAATCCTATTAACTAAGCTATTATTAGTTTTTTATTATATTATAATCATATATACGTCGAACGTCTGGTTAAGAAGATATACAATGCGAAAGTGGAAGAATGTAGGTACCAAGGGAGACCGAGACTAACCTACCTAGACCAGATCGGTCATGTACTGACGGAAGGTGGAGTCAAGAGTCTCCGAAACCGGCGAGCGTGTATGAAGAGAATTATGAATGTTGAGGAAGCGAGTGAAGTATGCAGAGATAGAGTTCTCTGGCACTCTGTTCTCTCTGCCTACCCTGCAAGGGATATGGCGTGATGATATGTATGTATGTATGTGTGTATTATCATATATACCTAATGTACATTCTCCGTGTCGTGACGGAGTAAGAATACTAATCACCACCCCATATCTTACCCGTGGGTGATCGTACGAGACGACTAAGGGATATAAAACGCATATAACATCTGTGCGAGAGAAGGAAAACTCGAAACAAAATCCTATACCAACACGTCTGTCCAGCGCGGTATAGTAGGTTAATTTCCCTCTCATTACGGAGGAGGCCCGAGTCCAACAGTGGAACATTTATGGGCTGTGATGATGATGATATAATGTTACAATAAAGAAAATATACTATATTGTCCCTAATCCTATTTTTAAATTATATGACAGAAAAAAAAAATTGCAGCAGACTGTTAATGAGTTATTGACCACTAATATTATCTCTCATCTTTCTGAAATATTGCATAATACCTAGCTTCAACAAAATGATAATACGTCATCATTCTCCTACTCTTATCCCAATTACTAGGGGTCGATACAATATATACTCTTCTTTCATAGTACATATTGTAAAAGTTATTGGCAATAGTTTTATGACCGGCCGCCTGCCAGACGTCAACCTTCCTTGGGAATGTAATTGTTGACCAAACGGCATCAGCTGGAGTAAGCCCAGATCATTATAAGGCTCTTAGTCGTCTTTTACGACATCCACGAGCCAATAAGGGTTGGTAGTATTAGTAGCCGCTACCACACAGCAATGAATGATAACACATAACGCGTAATAAATAATAATTCTTATTTTTAAGCGCGTGCTGGAAACGCGGCCGCAACTGAGAGGATCTGCCAAGAAACTCAGGAGATCTGTCTCATTTTTTAAATTAGACCTTTCATTAAAAATACTTAACAAATTTTATTATAAAAACTTGATTACGAGTGAAAATTGATTGTCACACATGGAGTCCAATGCGCGACAATCATTTTTCGCTCGTAATCAAGTTTTTATAAATAATCAAGCATGTTAAATGCTATATTTCAGTAATTTGAAATTTTATTATTATTTTTAATTAGCTTTAGTATGGTGCTTGTGGTATGCCTGGCCGGTAGCTACGAATAATACCAATCCTTATTTTGCTCGTGTCGTAAAAGACGGTTTAGATGTATGTATTGACCTGGGCCAATTCCACCTGATGCTGTCTGATATACAATTACATTCCCAAGGGGGGTTGACGTCAGGAAGGCGACCGGTCATAAAACTATTGTTAATTATTTTTGCAATATGTGCGACGGAAGAGGAATACATATTGAGCCCAAGTAATTGGGATAAGAGCAGGAGAATGATGACACTAGTATGAGACCATTTAGACTTTATTTTCAAAATATAATGCAAAGGACTGTTCGACCAAGTACCAGAAGTGGTACTTGATCACGAGCTTAATTACAAGAGCAGCCGTAACTCTCCTTAACTATATAAGGCGGTAGGACCACGCTGTTGACAGCTTTCTGTCTAGAGCCGCGGGCTGTTCCGTCTGGAGTAGTACCATACTCTCGCAGAAGATCGACGTCTGAGTAATGGCAAAATGCTATTACGCTTCGTTCGGTGAGCTAATGAGCCGGAAGCCCAACTGGGTGTGTCTGTGGTTTGTATTGATAGGCTGTTGCCTACCCTAGGTATACCCTTGGTATTGCAAAGGTCCATGGGCGGCAGTAACACTTACCATCAGGCGTGCTGCGTGCTCGTTTGCCACCATAAGTAATAAAAAAAACAATCTTTAGCTGTTCCGTTATACCGTATAGAAAGTAAATATTGGTGATACGATGAATTTTACATTGCGTTCAAAATAAATTTGATAGATAAATGTGTTTTTACTTACCTACGTTCCCATCGGCGTGCGAGGGCGCCAGCGTGCTTAGCATCGCAAGCGCCCACAAAGCCTGCCGCACCGACAGGCGGCACATCACATCTGTACATGTTAATATATCTTTTGTTTATCTAACCATTTATTTATTCAATAATAATTATTATTAATAACATTCTTAATAATACAATAAATTTATAAAACCCGATTACGAAGCCAAAAATGATGTCACAAGCGGGATTCGAACCCGCGCCTATTGGGATTCCGGCCCAATCGTGCTGCCACTACACCACCGTGACTTATTGTAGGACATGCAAATTTCGCTTCGTATCATATTTACATCTTAAGGTGACGGTATGCTATCTACCCGACAATGTTTACACAGTGTTATAGGCTTAATACTTAAAACTTTACAGTTAGAATTGTATTAAACGATGACACAACCTTGTTATTTAAATTACTGAAATTTAGCATTTAATATGCTTAATTATTTACAAAACCCGCTTAAATATGCTTATGATAATTAATCCCAATAGGGTTCGAATCCCGCTTGTGACATCATTTTTCGCTTCGTAATCGGGTTTTATAAATAATTAAGCATATTAAATGCTAAATTTCAGTAATTTAAACACAATAAATATCAAAATTTAGAGAATAGTGGTAAGACCACGCTGTGGACAGTTCTCTGTGTACAGACGCGGGCCGATCCGTCCGAGGTAGTAACCACACTCTCGCAAAAGATCGACGTCTGAGTAATAGCAATGTGCTATTGCGGTTCGTTCAGTGAGCGAAAGAGGCGGAAGCCCAACCGTGGTGGGTTTGGGGTTTGTATTGGTAGGCAGCGGTAATAAAACAAATTATAAACCACATAACGTATAAATATTTCTCTCTATATAATGGAATACGGTCGATTATGTAAAATTATTGCAGTCAAATGTACTGCGGTACCAAACCTTTTCAACTTATACTGCTATGAAGTGATGTATGATTTAGTTAATAAATTTTTTTTTTCTCATTTTTCAAATTGGTATTCCAATTCTTAAAATTAGAAGTAAACTAGGTATGCCGTTTTGTACTGCTTTAATAATTCCAAATAATAAAATTGTGCCGATGTGAATAAGGTATAAGACTATATGTATAACTAGCTTCTGCCCCCGCGGCTTCGCCCGCGTAAAAGGTTACTTTCCTAAAGTTTTTGATCCCCTATTTTTATTTTTGAACGTCGGTAATACAGTGCAACGGTATTATAATACTCAGGGTTGGAACTTCATTACTGGACTGCTAGATGGCGTTGAAGAAGCTAGATTTTGAAATTTTTTGACAAACAATTTTTTTTATTTTTCATATAAAATTTTTGATTTATTTTTAATAAAAAGTATCCTATGTTACTTTTAATACCTCCAAGAATATGTGTACAATGTTTCATGATGATCGGTTGAGTAGTTTTAGCGTGAAAGCGTAACAAACAAACTTACATTCACATTTATATATTAGTAGGGATGTGTATATATGTTAACTAGTTTGTTTTTAAGTCCGTAGCAAGCGGTTTATAATAAATTGTGAACATTACTGCTTTACGGGACAACACAAAACTATACATTTTGTATTACCTACATACAATTGGTAAGTACTTTTAAATAAAAACATTACAATAAATTTATTATAATACTTTTATTACAATAAAACCCTTTATTTTACCCGTAGGTGTCGTAAAATACGACTGAGGGATGTAATATGCATATAGATGTTCTTTATAAGAGAAAAAAAGCTCGAAATAAAACGCCATAACAACCCTTCTGACCAGCGTAATACAATGGATTAATTTCATGTAGAAAAAGCTCGAGCTAAATAGGGGATGTAAATGAGCTGGGATTATAATGAATAACTTTAGTATAATGTTTTATATATACTTTACTTTATTACATTAAAATTAATATTCCAATGTCATGTAAACATTTGTTTACATTCCAGTCACGTACGTTTAATAAAACATTCGTATATTAATTCTGTGATATAAATATCATAATAATGCAGACTGTGTTTCGTGTACAACATTTTATGAGTTTCATATTAAATTTACTGAAATAAACCATTCTTTTTTTTATAGATTTTCTCCTAATTGTAAAATTGCCACAATAATAATTATCGTAAATTAAATACCTTAATAATAACAAATCATAAACAACATAAATTTTATATATAGAATCATTCTCTTTTTGTACTGGCAATGAATTTGTATTAATTTTGTATAAAAATGTGGGTCAAAATTTAATATCTTTTAGGGTAGATATAAATAAATTTCTGTAATAACAATGACATATTGGACGTAAGACACCTCAGTCCTCCCGTGACATGGTCATCACTGTAAAGTGTTCAAAACGTCGGGAAATTATAAATCAAATACAAACGCGAATACTCGCGTAAACATAGAAGTCATTAGATTTTCTCCTGTTCTAATTGATGCCGTCAGGTCAACAATTACATTCCCAAGGAGGGTTGACGTCAGGCAGGCGGCCGGTCACAAAACTATTGCCAGTAACTTTTGCAATATATACGATGGAAGAGGAATACATATTGCGTCGACCCCAAGTAATTGGGATAAGAGCAGGAGAATGATGATGATCCTTTTAGAATTGACTGACTTCAATTGACTCACAAATTTGCAGATATGATTTATCATCATCATCAATTCAGCTTATATATGTTCCACTGTTGGGCTCGAGACTAATCAAAAATGGGAGAGAAATTGACCTACTGTGCCATGCTAGTCACACGTATTGATATAGGGTTTTGTTTCGAGATTTTCTTCTCTTGCATAGATCTTAATTGCGTTTCATATCCCTTAGTCGTCTTTTACGATCACCCACGGGTAAGATAGGGGGTGGCGAATTGTATTCTTACTCCGTCACCACACGGATAATAATGATGTATCATGGATATGTGAAATTAATGATTTTTAAAAATCATTAATTAGTTTTAATTATATCAGTTTTCGGTTTGAGAGTTTAGCCACCTGCGGCTAACAACTAAACACATATAAATATTTATTTTCCTTCCTAAATTTTTCTCAACGGAAATTTCAATCCGATTGTGGCAAATTAATAAATTGTTGCAATGTAACAATTACAAAATGTTAATTAATACAAAATACAAATAACAAATCACCTGATCAAAATTTATCATCATACCAGCTGACACATTCCACTACTGGACATGAGCCGCTTTCAAAAAGGGGAGGGAAATTGGCTCACTATATACTACGTTGGAATAAGGTTTCATTTCGAGGTTTCCTTGTCTTGTATAAATTTTATCTACATATATATCCTTTATTCCGTCATTATCTCAGCCCTTAATGACCCACTGCTAGGCTCGATCCTCTTCCAGAATAGGACGGAAGTTACCACCCTACAATTTGCTGTTTATAGTGTTTTATTTCGAATTGTCTCTTTCTTGTATATATGTATACTTATTATATCTTTCAGTCGTTTTTTTATGACATCTGAGAGTAAGATAAGATATAATTATGTTTACATAAATATTTTATCTGTCTATGTTGGTGTTTATTATTCTATTAAAATCAACAACAACCTATCAACGTCACCGTTGAACATAGGAGGACTTCAAAGAGGCGTAATACAAATACTATATCGCCACAATAGGCTATTAGATATAAGTTTTCCTAAAGAGTGTTATTGCCTTTCGGGCGAACTCGTAATCACACTTTTGCCTTTTCAAGGTTAAAAAAAACTAATACTATATGCAACTCGTAGTATGCACCTCGGTGTTTTTTTTCGCAGTTGTCGTTATACGAATATCGCTTCCGTTGTCCCACCAGCATTTAAACCCTAATTGATTCTGAGTGACTTCACTCTCGTCTTGAATTTTTACGTCAATAGCCAGCCAAGTAGTGACAAATTTTCAAAGGATTTTTTGTGTATATAATTTATTATAACCTACTTGCTATATTTGGAGCAAGATTTGAAGTCATCGGCCTTGCACTTAATCCACAGTCGTATCAAAATTTTCTTCTAATAAATAAGTTAGAAAATTAAGAATAAGACTGTATGCCCAAAAGTATATATACACAAAAACTTTGCAACCCTTTCAGTTTTTTTAGTATTTTACTAGTAGTAGTAGTATTTTACTAACTTTTAGTGTTTTATTAACTACACTTCATCCTAAATACGAACTTATAAAAGTAAACAAAGTCAAAGTTTTCACTCTCAAGTTAAGAGTGGAGAAGGTTGAGAGTCTCAAACATGCCACGTACATCGTGAGACGAATGACAACCAAAAGGCTGCATATCTTTTCTAACTGCTTATTGATGATGATTAAACATGCTCATATTTATTTATTAAATTCACACTCTTAAGCGCAAGAAAACAAATATTAGAAAATAACAGTAATAAAAACGAATAAAAAAATAAAAATAGCAATAACCGAAAATAATAAATAAATAATTTAAAACTAAAGCACAAGCATTAACAAGTTTAGCAGAATATGTTATAAAAATAAATAAAAACCTTTATTTCATTCTAAAGGAACCAAAGGATAAAAAATATAAATATACCAAAAGAAAATGTTACGTTTGAGACTTGCAAAAAAGTGTTTTCAACTTTAATTTTTTTTTAATAAAATGAAAGGAAAATTCTTTCTTTGGATTGAAAATAAAAGAAAATGTAATCCGTTATCTTGGAGCCAAAATACTGAATTTAGTGTGATGTCATGAACTTTACTATTTTTTTAATATCGCAGCCCTTTTATTTGAAACCCATATTTAGAGGGTATAAAACAAAACGTAATAGCGGCATCTTGGATCTATTACAAAACTAAGTATCTACGATATCGAAATTATGTTTCAAAATTACTTAAAAATGTTATTTATCTATCAGCCCGTAGACGTCAACTATTATTCATAGGCTGCTTCATGAGAACGCCACTTAGAAGGTTTCCAAAATGTTATACATTCTTTTAACAAAAAATTAAGACAGTCTACAGAAATTGATACGCGGTCTAGTAGGTTAATTGCCCTCCCAATATGGAGGAGGCCTGAGCCCAACAGTGGGACATAATTGGGCTGTGATGATGATGTTAGACACTTCATTTCAGTAGATCATTTTCCTGTGTAAGGACGAAAAATAAGTAATTTCTCTGTAAAAATAAATAATCCTTTTCCCTCGAGTATAATCAGGCCGTATATGACCTTTTCTTTTTTTTTTTTCGCAAGGTGGGACCATGGATGTGATCGCGCCCGTATATGACCTGAAAAAATAAAATAAAAGTAGAAATTCTCAAATGCACGATGCGAAACAGCCTGTTAATGTGTACACTCTTCAGGCGACCATTTCAATTCAAATTTCGATGTATGAAACAAAAAAGATAATAACGTTCGATACACTAGAAAGCCGATCCTAATAATATTAAGGATAACAAAGTGTAGGAGAATGTTATGCATCATAATTAACTTTCAACCACCACTTTCTTCCATATCATCTTTTACATAACCCATTCACTTTCTTGCTACTTCGTATTCCTCGATATTCTCTGACATTGATACACTCTTCCATCAATATTAACCTCATTCAGCCCCCATCATACATCTATACATTTTATACTAAATTCGTATACTGTCCAACTGACCACAATCACACTAATAGCCTTGAGTAATCTATCTTTATTCAGTGTTACGACCCACATGTCTTCATTTCGATTGTAAATTAATTCTGTAGGGACTGGATGGATCACTGGACTCGTTCCAATTTGTGTTTAGGATCCCGCTTAGATTCTATTTAGGGCATTATTACAAATACAATTAGATCATAGATCGTTTTATTGTTTTATACTATTGGATTATTGCTATATACTATATACATTTATATAAGAAACATTACAGATTCATTTTTCGAGTTTGTAGAGAATTATTTCACGATCGAGCACAAAATCTAAAACTGTACGTTAATTCTATAACTGATAATTATTAAGAGATGACAAAGGGCTATTAATAATATACTAATTCATTGTCAGAGTCAAATTATTCTAACTTTTTGTGCTAAGTGCCTGTTTAGGGTTCCGTAAGTTAAAAAGAAAAAAACGGAACCCTTATAGGATCAATTTGTTGTCCGTCCGTCCGTCCGTCCATATATCTGTCTGTCAAGACCCTTTTTCTCAGGAACGCGTGCAGGTGAAACTAACGAAAAACACTGAAATTTATATCAAATACTCAAGTCTACTGTCCCTTAAAGCTGTGAGAAAATCAAACTTCTAAGCCAATGCAATCAAAAGAAACAGCAATTTAAGCCGCATAATTGGCAACTCGCAACTACTCGCAAGGGAATCAAAACCTAAAGGGTACTTCCAGTCGACCTAGAATCTTGAAAGTTGGCATGACGCAATGTTTTATAGCATATATAAAGGGAAAATTCCGAAAACCTTAATTTTTAGTTACATCAGATTTATTTTATATATAACGGTACGGAAGCCTTCGCGAGCGAGTACGACTCGCACTTGGCCGATTTTTACTTGTCATCAAGCTCGATAAGTAAATATTTTAAATCAAAAATAAATTAATTAAATCTGGACGTAGTAAAGTACCTATTAATCATAAGGCGTTGAAATTTAATCTAATGAGAGTAACAAGATTCTTACTTTACCTTTTTCTTTATAAAATAATATATAATTAAATTTTAAGAGAACTTCTAATATATTAGCTTAAGGCAAGGCTTCGCACGTTCTGAGACATAAATCGTTAAAATATGTTTAAGCCAGATTTTCAAAATTTCAAGCAAAATTCTGTCATTCGCGTTACTGCTATAAGAGTGCATAGAGGACAAATATATGAAGATTCATTTTTATTTAAATACCCTACGTATTAATCCAACTGAGTTCAAACAGTCACTAATTACTCAAATTTTTAATCCTATTAAAATACGGGATGGATTTATGACAACATCTGTCACAAATCCATCGCTATCATCTACTCGTTAGTGGCAAAAGCCATAGACAGTTTCAACTGATTGTTTTGAAAATGATTCAGCCACAAGCACATTTATAACGAAAACAATGATTCTTTTTCTACCTAACTTATATACATATATCATATCCCTTTGTTGATCATGTGCTTTTCCTTTTTAACCAGGTTAGTCAGGTAGATGGCCATAGTTTTTTTTTATTTTTGATAACGCAGTGGTCCGAATGCGTTTAAGCACCACCCCCCGGAACGGGGAGTAAGGGACTCGCTAGCCTCGGGGCTAGAATACCCACTAAACGTATCCACTGCTACTTTGACAGCTTAACCGGACTATGGGTAAGCGCGGAGGGCTCTCAACCCGGAGTGGGCATAGTATTTACTTAGGCTTTTTATTCTATTATAATAGTCTCTCACACACCTGCTAGCTGAATTGAAGAGGTGATTACACAAGATATGTTATTAGTCCGACGCCACACAGATAATGTACGCACAACAGATTGCTTTTAAGAAGATTTTTCTGTTTAAATTTACCTGCTCTCTACTTAATACACGAACGTTAAGTTTCTATGTAGGCGTACCCTCCGGCACCTGCGTAGGTGGTAGAAAGCTGATTTATAAGAATATTGTCAAGCAAGATATTAGCCTGTGTTCTATTTTCAGTTTTATATTCATAATATATAACCGTGATAAATATTATTCCTAAGGCCTTTTTTTGTGAATAATATTAAAGTGAAAACTTATTAGAATTAAATTAAAAAACTGTATGGAATTCTTATTTTTTTTTGAGTTTATAGCTTTCTACCTGTGGTATTAATTAAGAGGAATATGGCTTTTTTTATTGCTTATGGTGGCAAACGAGCAAGCGGCACACCTGATGGTAAGTGTCACTGCCGCCCATGGACCTTTGCTATAATCAAGGCTATAGTTAGGCCGCTGCCTACTATTACAATCCCTAATCCCACCCAGTTGGGCTTCCGGCTCTCGCTCACCGAACGAAGCGTAATAGGTCATTGCCATTACTCAGACGACGATTTTCGAGAGCGTGGTAGTACCACCCCGGACGGACCACCCCGCGGCTGTCGACAGAGAACTGTCAACAGCGTGGTCCTACCACTAATGCTTGGTACATTTAAACCAAATTCTTAATTAATTCCACAAGTTTTACAGATTACACAAATCATGCAGTTCAGAATGTCATATAAATATTGATGCCTGCGAAAAACAAGTCGTTGTGTGAAATCCGCAAATGATTTCCGATATGGGTTCCTCATCATTTCATCATTTCAACCTATCGCCGTCCACTGCTGGACGTAGGCCTCGCTCATATTACGCTACAGAGTGATATGAGCTCTTAGTTTAAGGAAAATTTGTATATTCTTAGATGGATGGAAAGATAACGGCTGTGTTTGTTATACGATAGTATATGGATTTAATTGTCGCATAAGATTGTTAATTTATTTAAAAATATATTAAAAAAAATGTCTTTATACAAAATGACTACATCCTTTTAATACTATTTGTTTTGTATTTTGATACACCTATATCTTTGGTGGTAAAGACTTGAACGTCAGGCAATTTTAATTAACGTGATTTCAAATTAAAACGTGATTCAATTAATGCATTTTATAATCGTTTTATAGTATAAAATCATATAAGTTATCCATAATGATTTAAATGATAATTTAGTAAGATGGAATTGTGACATAGAATCCAGTTTTGCGTCACCATTAAATCTGCCAATCAGTATACATGTTGGCAACGATTTTATTCTGCTGTTTTCTGCGAATGACATGCCATTATATTTCTAATATTTTTATATTGTCATAACCAATATGAAAAATATATATTGAAATGAATATTTGAATATATAATAGCTTAGACCGTTAAAGATTGATTGAAAAAGTTAATTAATAATAATGCAATCTTTATATTAATGCGATGATACTTACAGAAATCACCAAATTGTTCTTCTTCTTCTTATATATTGGCAATCACCTACATATACGAGCTATTGGTGCCAGTGTCAAGTTATAATTATTATTACGTTTATAGTCTTGTCAGGTTAGTCATTGTCTAAGTCCAATAAAAATCCACCAAATTGTTATAAAAATCACACACGTTTCTCCACATAGCTGACATTGGCAGAATTGTCGACACCGGCAACACTTGCCACTAGGAAAAAAAATAGAATAGAATAGAAATCACCAACAATAAAGGAGATGACTATTTTGAAAACGTCAAGTCTTTAAAATAATCAAATTTTCATGATGATAGAAAACTTTAAAATTGTGAATACTTTGCGTGATTTCAAATCAGAAAACATAAATCTTAAAACCTGTTTTATTGTTATGTTATTTTTGACAATTAAAGTCGTTATCATCATCATCATCATCACAGCCCATATATATCCTACTGTTGGTCTCGGGCCTCCTCCGTAATAGGAGGGAAATAACCTACTATAACGCGCTGGTCAGACGTGTTGGTATAGGGTTTTATTTCGAGCTTTCCTTCTCTTGCATAGATGTTATATACGTTTTATATCTCTTAGTCGTCTCGTACGGGTAAGATATGGGTGGTGAATTGTATTCTTACTCCATCACCACACGGATAATATAATAAATGTCGTTAACTAAAGATATATTTCTTTATGTTTTATTTATCTTCAGTTTCAGTCTCATAAAACTCTTATGAAACACAATTCCAATCTCATTATTGGAGTCTTTGATAAAGATACGTAGTTAAGTCGTGACATTTACTGTCGAATACCCACTAACCCTAAATGCATTCGATATTATTAGCTTCTATGAGAAACAATATAATATTTGCTTTAGCAAATGCTATATAAGTAGATGTTATGAGTTCATTGCCTCCAACAATTATGCTTGGACAATCGATTTTCTTTAGTTTATTATTTCTTTATGATCTTAAAATGGAGGATAGGAAGGAAGACCCACCACTTGCCCACGGTTAATCAATATAGCGTACACCTCAAGAAAGAAAGGAATACGTGATGGGATCAAGGTGGAATCCTATTCCTATTTATTCTTGAGGTGTACGGTACATTGATTATCCGTGGGAAAGTGGTGAGTATTCCATCCTTTTCTTCATTTTAAGATAATAGTGGATTTCTGCCATGTATCGCCTAATTCAATCAATTATATTTCTTTATGAGAATAAATATATTCTTTATTAGAAGTATATCCTTGTTGATAGACCAAGGATTAGTTGTTGTCTTATATCATACTAGCTTCTGCCCGCGGCTTCGCCCGCGTAAAAGGTTACTTTCCTAAAGTTTTTGATCCTCTATTTTTATTTTTGACCGTCGGTAATACAGTGCAACAGTATTACAATACTCAGGGTTGGAACTTCATTACTGGACTGCTAGATGGCGTTGAAGAAGCTAGATTTTGAGATTTTTTGACAAACAATTTTTTTTATTTTTCATATAAAAAATTGGATTTTTTTTTAATAAAAAGTATCCTATGTTACTTTTAATACCTCCAAGAATATGTGTACAATGTTTCATGATGATCGGTTGAGTAGTTTTAGCGTGAAAGCGTAACAAACAAACTTACATTCACATTTATATATTAGTAGGGATTCGATCAATGGTATGAAAATTTGAATTAAAGCCCATCATGAACTTATTTATAATAAAATTCTGTTCCTCTTCCTCTTCAGTCCATATACATGTAACTATTGGACACAGGCGTTCTTCACACTAAGGCAAAATTGTCTTCTATGTTACGCTGACTAGACGGATAGGTGTAAGGTTTTGTTGCCGAGATATTCTCATATAGCAGTGATGTTATCCGCTTACATCATTAAGTCGTATTTTAAGACATCCAGGGGAAAGAATAGGGTGATAATAAGGTGAGTTATATAACGAACTCGAAATAAAATTAATCAATTTATTTGACCTGCATATTATAGGTCCTTTGAGAAGGTGATGGTATTCCGTGTGGATCCGGAGTAAGAATACAATTCACCACCCCTTATCTTACCCGTGGGTGATCGTAAGAGACGACTATGGGATATAAAACGCATATAACATCTATGCGAGAGAAGGAAAACTCGAAACAAAACCCTATAACAACACGTCTGACCAGCGCGGTATAGTAGGTTAATTTCCCTCCCATTATGGAGGAGGCTCGAGCCCAACAGTGGGACATATATGAGCTGAGATGATGATGATGATGAGAAGATTTCCAATAGTGTATATATATACGCCTGAAGTAGTAACAGTCAAGTCATTTTGTAGCTGTGGTGGTTGAAGTAGAGTGGTAATATAGAGGATCTACCGACCAATTACTACTACTACTATCTGGTACTATCTGGTAAAGGAATTAAGCGAAGATAATGGCTATCCAGATCCCAGAGTAAAAAAAAGTTTTGGCTAGTCAGTGAGGTACAGAGCAGACTGGGAAAATGGCAAGAGAGGTTGGCAAGACTAGGTCTTAAGTTTAGCCCAAAGAGTAAAATTATATTAACTGAAAAAGAGTGGCAACTCGATGGTAAAATATGCATGTATGGAAAGTGCTGCTACCTAGAGCTAAGCCGGTGAACTAAAGTTGAAGTAATATACATATATACCTACGTATCTACATATTGTGTGTATGTAATTATATAGGATTTTTCTTTACTATGAAACCTACCCTGAAATATAAAAATAACATATCAGCTGTTAACGAAACGGCAATAGTATAAACTTAATAATGAAAATTGAGATAATTTCCAGAAAGAACATTAATAACCGAAAATAGATTATTGACAATAAGTACATACGCTAGGAACAAAAAATAACAATTCTCAGTTGTCAAACTTTTGACAATTACAACAAAATGGCATCTATGTTTGTACAAACAATCTGTAGGCGGCGCGACGATCAGTAAAAATAAGCAATGTTTTAACTGTGCCCCCCCAGGTTTAGCCGCACCAAGACATTTGTTTAGTAACTTCGGAGGCTCTTCCCAGTTCTCTCACATTACCTTAAACCGGATCTCTACCAATTTGCTACGATATTAAATACTTGTTGGTTGCTTCTTCAAAATTCTCATAATTTTATAATATTAATCGAGAAATAGTAGAATGGATGCAGGATTGATGAAATGACGACAGGTCTCGGGAACAATTGTAACTCTTAGACTTAAGGGGAAAATATAAAATAGTGTCATCAGACCTGTCGCTGTGTATGGATCTGAATGTTGGGCATTGAAAAAGAAGGATGAGAGAAGTGTTTATGCTACTGAGATTCATATGTTAAGAAGGATGAGTGGGGTAGCAGGGTTCGATAAGATTAGAAATTATATTAGAGACAAATGGCACCAGTGAAAGAAAAGATTAGGAGGATTGTCTTTGGAAAGACATGTGATAAGAGAGATGAAAGGCATATGACGAGGAGGGTTATCAATACGATTGTGGACGTAAGAATCGTGAGAGACCCAAAAAGCGATGTTTCGATTGTGTGAATGTGGGCAATTGGGCATGAGTACAAAAGCAGCGCAGCCATGACGGCTGACTGGAGTCTATGGAAGTTATTAACATGTTAAGACGACCCCATCTAGTTGGAATAAGTACAGGCTAATGATGAACAAAGAAGCCTGACTTTCTGGGTTTGCCAAAAAAATATCCCTTTCATGAGCCGTTGGTATACCTGCTACGAGCAGTATAACGCATAGGGTTATCAAACATAATGCAGCTGACTTCAGGTTACATCCGATCTTATTCGATATAAGTCGAGTAACAACTTGAGAAAGGTAAACCAGTACTTAAAAAAAATTAACCCAGGACTTAGTAAAGGTCACAGGTACAGTCACCTTAGAAAGCACAAAAGAACGTACATACACAAATCAAAACCAATTTTAATGGTGCACTACTTCATTTGCTTGTCCCCACATTAATGTATGGAAGCGAGAGTTGGGTATGCAGAAAAGAGTATGAAAGTAAAATTAATGCGGTCGAAATGCGATCTCTACGAAAAATCTGTGGAGTAAGGCTGACCGACCGCATTCGTATACGACGATATTCGACGACGTAAGAGAGCGAGTAGGTATGAAAGAGAGTATTGGTGTAAAGATACGAAAGGGAATGCTCCGATGGTTCGGACATGTGGAAAGAATGCCGAACGAACGTCAGGTTAAGAAGATATACAATGCGAAAGTGGAAGGATTTAGGCACCGGGGGAGACCGAGACTAACCTACCTAGACCAGATCGGTTATGTACTGAAGGCAGGTGGAGTGAAGAGTCTCCGAAACCGGCGAGCATGGATGAAGAGAATTATGAATGTTGAGGAAGCGAGTGAAGTATGCAAAGATAGAGTTCTCTGGCACTCTGTTCTCTCTGCCTACCCTGCAAGGGATATGGCGTGATGATATGTATGTGTATGTATGTGTACTACTTCATTTGAGTCATCATTTTCCTGCTCTTACCCCAATTACTTATATTGCGTCGACCCAACGACACAATATGAACGACTAGTACATATTGCAAAAGTTATTGGCAATAGTTTTAAAACCGGATGCCTAACTGACGTCAAGCCTACTTGGGAATGTAATTGTTGACCAAACGGCATCAGTGGAGTTGACCTAGATCCATATAGAACTCTAAGTCGTCTTTGCCGACATTCAAAGTAAGCGTTGGTAGTATTCGTACCGCTACCACACAGGATTATCTCATTTGAGTGCATCTAGAAAATTACTTCATTAATTTGAGTACGTTGAACTATTGCACTATTTTTATAGTAACTATTTAAACATAGATGTATTGAACATAGGAGAGAGTTTTGTAGAATATAAAAGAAAGAAGTGCTAATATAATATATGTAACCAGCTTTTGCAGCAGAGACTTCATCCGTATATATACATTTTACGTAAAGAAGAATACCTAAATGCTGTACTATAATGATTTGATATTATTTTTATTATTATCTCTTATTGTTTATTATTTAAATAGATGGTACATTTCCATAAATGTGAACGAAATTGCTATATATTTGTAAGTATATATTTATATATTAAGCTTGCTAAATACGTTCATATCACGAAGGTTTTTATAAATAAATTTCATAATATCAATCCTAAGTTTGGTTCGGACCGAAGTCGTTATATTTTTATTCCCGGCAAAGAATTTATAAGGACCGGCACCCGAAACCTTTACGCTAAAAATAGCTTTACCGGCTCCGAATTCGTTCGATATGATGTTACCGGGAAAGAAAACAAAAATTATATAAACATACCGTACAAAAATATGATTTTCACAAATAACATGAAACATTACATAAGTTTTAATTACATTTTCTTTCATTAGAAAGATGAAAAGGTTTATTTTAAGTATTAGAGAGCTGAATAAGGTAGCGAGTAATTACATTTCCTTGTTTTAAACGTAAATAAAAATACAGACCTATTTTTTTTGTTTATTACATACGTAAATAAATGAGATTTTTATTACATCACAAACATCATTGTAGAAAGCGACGTAATTTCTCTATGCAGTGACCGAAATTTAGAACACTTCATAGGTATTTCAGAGTCTACTAGATTATAGATTGAAATTATAAAAACAAAATCATTTTTGAGGATCTGTTTTAATAACAGAATACAAGTGTAAATTGACGATGTGTATAATGTATATTCTATAGTTTAGTTATGTCGAATCTAATGACGTAGACGCTCATGCCCTTTACCTCCCACACAAACTGTAGCTGTACAACACTTTTAAAACCTCATTTATGAATTGATTATTTAGATAAGTACATAGTACATTTTACAATAACACGATTGCATTTAATTATTTAAATTCTATTTATCTGTAAATTGTCAACAATGATCAAATATTCTAGGCTACACCATTTAAATGTGTCAGAATCGATTAAGCTTACTAAAAATGGACGCATACAAATAACAGTTATTCTAGGAATTAGTCAAGGCTTCCACGCAACATTTATTTGATAAACAAACATTAGCTGTGGTAATAAATTATTATGAGTTTTTGTGTAACAGGTTACGCGTTAATAATTACAATTATGGCGACGACATGCATGTAAATAGTACTTATATGAACATAAAAGGGATATTTTTATAATATTATTGTTCTACGCACCGTTTAGAGCCGCCGATAGCACTGGAACATGTTTAAGATACAGCTGATACACTTAGTGTCCTCACTGTGAGCACTGAGACACAAGTTGAATCTACTCGGCAGCGGGTGCGAAGCGGCCAGCTGTGTATGTACCGTACCTACCGGCGCCGCAAGCCTGCGCACTCAGCTCTATCGATCCTAAGCCCATCCATTCACGTACTGCCACTTCGCCGCCTACATAACGATGTACCAACTACGTTAGACACCAATCATCATTAGATAACGAGATATTAGCACTGGACGTTTAAGAGTTTTGTACTTAAACCACTTCACTGAACTATAATTAACGTTAAATTTTAAACGATAAACATTACAGTGTAATGTTTCAGTAGCAAATTGATTTGATTTTCATAACTATATTGATAGTAAGCTCTTATTATATTAGTGGAGCTATCAATATTTTATTAGAGAACTTGTGTATTTATTGGAGTATATGAAACTCTTGGGTGTAGCGCACCCACGCTTGAGCTATCGCGAGTAGCACCCTGCATGCAAATGACGTAGTTGCGATAACAGATAGTACCTATGTACCTACAAGCCATGAGTTGTTTCATTTCGAACTATTTTATACTTAACACTAATATTTTGTATTAAATATCCCATTTCTGTATGATGATAGATATAAGAGATATAATACGCATATAATAATCTAAGGAAGACATAGGAAATGAAACCAACCCGTATTTCCAGCGTGGTATAATAAGTCAATTTCCCTTCTATTGTGATGGAGGTTCGAGCTCTGTGGCATGAATATGATTTAAGATGATGATGATTGCATTTTTAGATATTTCCATGGAACATTCATGAATTTCTATGTAGGTACATAGAGACAATTAAATTATTCATATAGACAATATAGACATAGTTTTTTGCAAACTAAAAAAGTGTTTATTTACTCAGTCGGGACCAAAAGAAGCAAGCTTGGTAGCTTATATCGTAACTGCTAAATTTGCATAAACAAAATCAGGACCAAACATTCTTCCGCATACGTATTTTGTTGATCTTTCTTTATCCCTTACAGTCGAATAGCATTAATAGATGCTTTGTTTACGAACAATGAAAAATGTGTTAAGTATACATTAGTATCTATTTAATAATACATTAATAAAATAAAACAAACGAGTCCAAACTCGATGGAGTTGCGTCGTTTAATTACGGAGTTCCTATGGCCCGCTTCTAGGTCGATCATCAGACCGTAATTACCATATAGTATCAAAGTACTCGACAAGACAAATCAAAGGAGCCTAAACTCGATAAGGTTGCGTCGTTTAATTACGGAGTTCCTATGGCTAGCTTCCAGGTCCATGATCAGACCCTGGTTGCCATATAGTATCAAAGTACTCGCCAAGACGAATCAAATAAGCCCAATTTCGATGGGGTTGCGACGTTTAATTACGGAGTTCCTATGGCCAGCTTCTAGGTCCATCGTCAGACTCTAGTTACTATATAGTCTCAAAGTACTCGACAAGACAAATCAAACGAGTCTAAACTTGAAGAGTTTGCGTCGTTTAATTACGGAGTTCCTATGGCTAAGCTTCCAGGTCCATGGTCAGACCCTGGTTTCCATATAGTATCAAAGTACTCGCCAAGACGAATCAAATAAGCCCAATTTCGATGGGGTTGCGTCGTTTAATTACGGAGTTTCTATGGCTAGCTTCCAGGTCCATCGTCAGACCCTGGTTACTATATAGTATTAAAGTAATCATCAAGACAAATCAAATGAGCCCAAACTCGAAAGGGTTGCGTCGTTTAATTACGGAGTAACTATGGCCAGCTTCCAGGTCTATCATCAGATCAGCTCTATGTCACAATAGTATTGCATTGTCATTCGATTTATATATGCATGCTAAATTTCAGCTCAATTGGAAACTGGGAAGTGGATCAAATTTAACTTGCAAGATTTGATTACAGACAACGGAACAGGTAAAACTAAATATAAGCTTGTAATGAAAGAAAAGAAATATTTTGAAATTTCGTGCCATTCTCGACGTAGAGCTAAACATAGCTGTATAGGCTGAATGGGATTTATTTCCTTTGCCTGTCCGAATGGATGAACAAAAAAATGTAAAAGAACGCAATTTTCATAAGGTACACATACACTAAAGACTAAACAGTTTAGTTTTTTTCTTAATTGCAATTAAACGACAATGAATTACCAAGCCATTTTCGAAAGGAAACAGTGCGTTGCGATTATGAAGCTTTTAATAAAAGAAAAACTTCGATACATTCATTTTTACGGTCGTGATCCTGCCAGATACAAAATATTTTCTCCGACGTCTTCGAATATTTTTTTTTAATCAACTATTTTCTTACTTTAAACAAAATAATTGCTTTTTAAAAATATCAAATACGTTTAAACGAATGTTTTATCTTGACATATATATTATAATATTATCCTATAAGTGCAATGTGAGAAAATTACAATCATTTTTACGTTTGAAAAGTGCTTGATTTTCATATGTCGAAAGTAGAGCAAGACCTCAACGCTTCGCTTATGAGGCGTGAAAAATATTAATCTTTATTTTTCAGAATGTGTCTATGTATCATATTTGACTACATGCTTACAGGCGTGCCTTTTTATCCGTCTGATGCTCTATCTCGATATGTTTACGTATACTCATAACAATTAGTTAGAAATTAACAAGTAGTTAGTTTGTTTTGGCTGGAGGTTGACCATTTTGTAGCCCAATTTCTAACTGGCCATGGCAACTTTAAAAGTAAATTATTTTCTTTTAAACTCCTACCTTCACCACTATGTCAATGTTCTACACATAACCGCGAGTATGAACAATCAGCACATCACATTCTCTGGGAGTGCGATCTCTGGCGTAACGAGCGCGACCTTATGTTAGACAGTTTGCAAGTCACATCTGGAGTAGTATACTATACGGATCTTGTAGCACCTCGAGAAAATTTCCGTGCGTCTAGGCGTTTCTGCCATACCTACTACTGCAATCAATCTTAAGGCTCACATATAGGTCCCGTTAAGTTATCCTGTATCCGTGGTGCCGTACTGCTGCGCTTATCGTAGCTGTACAGCTCTTTACTAATTGGCTGACTAGCCAATATTGCTTTCTGTCTCCCGCTTTGCCTGGGAGGGAAGTGGAATCACTCTTTTCCAACTCCTCCTTTTTAACTTTTCTAATTAAATTTGTTGCGGGTTCCAAGACAATTAAAATCATTTCCCGGGACTGCCTGAAGGTCAAACCTCGGTGTCATTTGTAGTGACCACTGTGGCTTACAGGAGTTACAATATTGGGAATATGTGGTGAGATTAGACCCAAAAAATAAAAAAAAAATACTCATAACAACATATCTAGTTTCATACAGCATAAATTTTACGAAATCTGATCAACAGCATGAGTTTTAGCTAAGATGTGGTTTTAAGAATCCGTACCAACTACGTTGGCCTAAGACAATTTCCATATTTCAAAGATCGCAGTGAGAAGATCTTTCCCCGAGAAATTCTGCAAAATATTAGTATTTTAATATAAATATTATACATATATTCATAATAGAGTAGGCAACCATTATTCAAAATAAATACCATTATATGAATGGATCTAGCCTCCTTAACCCCTATTCAGGTCATGGCGTGTACACATACATTGTAAATAAACACCACCGCCCATGTTTATGAAACTAGCCTGAAATGAATATTGGCAGAACTGGGGCATAATAAGCCACTCCTTCTTCTTTATAACCTTTCCATGAGCATGAAGTTCCTTCATAACATGAGAGAAAATATCACTATGGCCAGGCGGGTTAGGATAGAGTTCTTTTTAGGTATTCTTTTATGTCTACTTCTGATGATATTTGCTTAGTTTACTTGTACTTCGTTTAAATTATCACAGTATTTCGGCGTTGGATTAAAGCCGTCGATTCTGCACAAAATCCGGTTAAGCGAACCTAATCATCAGATATATATGAGAATAAGGGAAGAGCTTACATCGCGCAGAGTGCTCTGGAGAGTTGTTTGGCCTGGTACCGGCACCTTTAGAAAGGGAAAGACGAAAGGGAACACCTACCTATTACTACGCAAAGGTCTCGAGAATGTATCCGAGCTGAGCATTTCTAATTTAGGAATTTACTGCAAAAACAAAAAAAGGTTTTATAGTGGTAGGACTACATTGACACTGACAATATTCTGTCTACAGCCGTGGACCAGTCCGTCTGGGGTAGTACCACACTCTCGCAGAAAACCAACGCCTGAGCAGTGGCAATATGCTGCTGTTGCTTCGGTGAGCAAGAGAGCCGGAAGCCCAATTTTCTGAGTGGTTTTGGGATATTTATTGGTAGGCAGCAGCTTAGGTGTGCTTCTAGTATTGCAAAGATCCATGGACGAGAGTAATACTTATCATCAGATGTGCTGTTTGCTCGTTTGCCACCAAGAGCAATAAAAAAAAGAAAAGCAATTGTTACTTTAATCCGTAGACCTGATGACTTCATTTATAGTTGTCATAAAATTGGAATAAAAAATAATTAATAAAATTGGAATTTGACTCAAATGTGACGTAACAGTACCTAAAAAGATTCATAGTGTAAAGAAAGAAGAAAATTAGCACTTTTAGGTATTTCAACTATACATACATATCATCACGCCATATCCCTTGCAGGGTAGGCAGAGAGAACAGAGTGCCAGAGAACTCTATGCTTGCATACTTCACTCGCTTCCTCAACACGCCGGTTTTGGAGACTCTTGACTCCACCTTCCTTCAGCACGTGATCAATCTGGTCTAGGTAGGTTAGTCTCGGTCTCCCCCGGTACCTACATCCTTCCACTTTCGCATTGTATATCTTCTTTACCAGACGTTCGTTCGGCATTCTTTTCACATGTCCGAACCATCGGAGCATTCCTTTTCGCATCTTTGCACTAATTTTTATATTATTATTATTATTTCAACTATATATTATCAGAAAATTCTATTAACAGAAAAACAAGCACAAGAAACTGTTTTTTGTTGTTCCGTGTACACACAATATATTAGTAGATACCTTAGGGAATTAGTATACATTGCCTTTTTTATTAAATCGTTTCTTTGGAAACGATCTGGGGGCACGGCAGTGCCCCCGCCAAGTCGAGCACCTACTTACCTAGATAAACTTCAGAATTAAAACGTTAATAAATAGCAAGAATATAAGTAGATAGATACCTCAAAGATTAAAGAAACAGCTATGAAGAAACCATGATTTATAACCCAATTAAGAATTGGGTTATAAATCATCAGAAAAGACAAATAGATTATTTTAAAGAACGTATGTAATTTCAAATTGTTTTGGGTTGCAATGTAATTATATCGCTATAGATTAATTATATTTATGTGTGGTGTCGGAGTAAGAATACTATTCACTACCCCATATCTTGCCCGTGGGTGATCGTACGAGACAACTAAGGGATATAAAACGCATATAACATCTATGCGAGAGAAGAAAAACTCGAAACAAAACCCTATACCAACACGTCTGACCAGCGCGGTATAGTAGGTTAATTACCCTCCCATTACGGAGGACGCCCGAGACCAGCAGTGGGACGTTTATGGGCTGTGATGATGAGATATGTAAAATAAGTGTGTATGGTAGCGGCAACGAATACTATCAAACCTTACTTTGCTCGTGGATGTCGTAAAAGACGACTAAGAGCCTTATAACGACCTGGGCCAACTCCATCTGATGCCATTTGGTCAACAATTACATTCCCAAGGAGGGTTGACGTCTGGCAGGCGGCCGGTCATAAAATATTGCCAATAACTTTTACAATATGTACTATGAAAGAAGAGTACATATTGTATCGACCCCAAGTAATTGGGATAAGAGTAGGAGAATGATGATGATGTGAAATAAATATATCTAGAAAGTTTGTTAATTTTAACATACATACATATCATCACGCCATATCCCTTGCAGGGTAGGCAGAGAGAACAGAGTGCCAGAGAACTCTATCTCTGCATACTTCACTCGCTTCCTCAACATTCATAATTCTCTTCATACACGCTCGCCGGTTTCGGAGACTCTTGACTCCACCTTCCTTCAGTACATGACCGATCTGGTCTAGGTAGGTTAGTCTCGGTCTCCCTCGGTACCTACATCCTTCCACTTTCGCATTGTATATCTTCTTAACCAGGCGTTCGTTCGGCATTCTTTCCACATGTCCGAACCATCGGAGCATTCCCTTTCGCATCTTTACACCAATACTCTCTTTCATACCTACTCGCTCTCTTACGTCGTCGTTACGAATGCGGTCGGTCAGCCTAACTCCACAGATTTTCCGCAGAGATCGCATTTCGACCGCATTAATTTTACTATCATACTCTTTTCTGCATACCCAACTCTCGCTTCCATACAGTAATGTTGGGACAAGCACTGCGTTATGTATTGCTACACATGCCTTCTGGCTGAGGTGGTGGCTGCCGAAAAGTTGCCCCAACGCTCCGTTCACTCTATTTCCCGCATTCACTCTTCGCTCTATATCAGTGGTGTACCTTCCATCTCGGCTAAATCCACATCCAAGAATAATTTTAAAATTATTGTAAAACCATCCACCAAACTAAATTTTCATAAAAAGTTAATGACCTTGTTATTATACACTTGTAATTTTAATTCTAATTTTATGCAAACAAAGTTGGTAACATTTTAATTACTATAATAATCGATCCTATAGTTCATCAACCTTTATATTCTTTGTTAGGTACTTCAAATGTATTGATGACTCAATCCCTTTTGTAGTATCAAATATTCTCGACCACGTAGTTACGATTCCATGTTTGTATTTTCATAATTATTTCTGTTCTATATATTACCGTAAATATTAATCACCAAGTTATTCGAGACAGGTATTGAAAGTCACTTTTAGTAAGTAGGTTGGTAGGTACATAATAGGTCTAATGTCAGGGGCGGCTTTACCTATAGTGCAGAGGGTGCGGTGCACCCGGGCGCCGGATGTTAGGGGGCGCCGAGAGCCGTCCGGGACACATGGAGCCTCCACTGTAACGCTCTGCACAGAGCGGACCGGACACTGTACGCAACAACCATTTATAAACGTAGTGGGTGCGTTATTTGACAGGTTTGGGTAGATTGCTTTGTCGCAATGCTAACTGTAATTTCATAATCCGATCGCGTTTACCTGGTTTCGTGTCAAAACAACGAGACTAAGCATGCGACAACGCATTCCAGCGAGGTTCGGAGTTTACTCGAACGTGCTGTAACTACTATCAACCTATTTATTCCATTTTGTTCACGCATTTTGATACAAGAGAGTGCCAGGTGATTTGATTGCACCCGGGCGCTACATGGACTAGAGCCGCCCCTGTCTAATGTCTACGTTTCATTTACTGTAGGTAGTTGTCTAGTTATTTCTCTGTCTCTATGGCATTTGTTACTCACATTTATCACTCAACTGCGGAGTGTTTTAAGTTTGATTCCAAAACATGACCATTCATCGTACGATCCACTCTTTTAGTGTGAATTTGTGTACCTATATTATTTGTATTTCTAAAATGCCACGCAATACAAGAATTTAAATTAATAACTTAAAATTAGGGGTTAAAGTTAATACTTTAATTCCTAATGGCAATTGCCGTTTGGTACTGATAAATTAAAGCCATTTTTTTTATTCATAAAACAGATTTCTTTAATCAAAGTAGGTACATTTACCCTCGTTATCAATACATTTCTGCCATCTAATTGGAAGATCACTTAAACCTTTGCGATAGAACTCTGGCGTCCTGGACTCCACAAACAGTGTGAAGGTATTTTGTACTGCTTTTAGCAATTTTTTCTGTGCAAAAATATGTCCAAATCGCGGCAAAAATTGAAGTTGGTTGGGGCGAAGTCTGGCGAGTACGGAGGATGATGTATGGTTTCTAACTGCAGCTCTTGTGTTTAAACAGTTTCTCAAGCAGTATGAGGTCTTGCGATATCATGGAGCAATAATGGTGAAGATCGATTGACAAGTCGGAGCTGTTTTACTGGGAATTTCGCCACTTGCACAGTAGACATCTGCGTGTATTGCTTGACCAGATCCAAGGAAGCTGTAGTGAATTACACCATTAAGTACACCACCAAACAGTTACCATCATCTTTCTATCGGTAAGCTTCGCTTTAGGTCATTGATGTGGCGTTTGACCTGGGGTCAGCCATTGTGTTTCGTTTGCGATTATGATAAAGAATCCATCACACGTCACAATTCGATCCAAAATCCCTTTTTTTCTATACCTACTGGTTTGACAGGATAAAGCAAGTTTCAACGCGCGCTATGCTCTGCAGATCAATCAAATCATGAGGCACCCATTTGTCAAGTTATTTTATTTTACCGATTTGGTTCCAATGGGTCAGTATTGTGGGTGTGCTAATGTCAAACCATGCCGCTAATTCCTTGGTAGTTTGACTAGGATCGGCTTCCGCCATCACCTTCAATTCATCGTTATTTACCTTAGTGGCTGGTCTTCCTCGGTGTTCATTCTTCAAATCCCAGTGTCCACTATGAAAGCGGTTAAACCAAAAACGCACCGTGCGTTCGTTAGCCGTATCCTCTCCAAATACAGCATTGACATTACGAGCCGTTACTGTCGCGTTAGTCCCACGTCGGAACTCGTAATCGAAAATTACTCTGATTTTAGGCGTAGGTATCCATGTTCACTTCAAAAGCTGAATGTAAAAACAATTAACGCATTCGTAACGACGACGTAAGAGAGCGAGTAGGTATGAAAGAGAGTATTGGTGTAAAGATGCGAAAGGGAATGCTCCGATGGTTCGGACATGTGGAAAGAATGCCGAACGAACGCCTGGTTAAGAAGATATACAATGCGAAAGTGGAAGGATGTAGGTACCGAGGGAGACCGAGACTAACCTAACTAGACCAGATCGGTCATGTACTGAAGGAAGGTGGAGTCAAGAGTCTCCGAAACCGGCGAGCGTGTATGAAGAGAATTATGAATGTTGAGGAAGCGAGTGAAGTATGCAGAGATAGAGTTCTCTGGCACTCTGTTCTCTCTGGCTACCCTGCAAGGGATATGGCGTGATGATATGTATGTAAAAACAATTGAACGTCTAACAATCGAATGTCATTCATTTTTAAGGGGTTAGGGGTAGTCAGGATTTTCAAAAAATCAATTTTTTTTTGCATTTTCGTTAAGTGTAATATCTTAAAAATATTCTCTGAAAATTTGAAGTTGATCAGATAATTACTTTTCGAGTTATTCGACAAATAACAAAGATCTCTCGGGCACTCCAAAACGCTCGGGAGTAGGTAGCTAGCGGCAGCTGCAAGCAACCAGTTTCTTGGGTTTTATTGTCATCCAAGAACTAAACCTTTGATGTATGTAGTAGTACCTAAATTTATAAATGCCACTTCCACAATGGCTGAAGAACTATTATATGGCCCAGGAATAGATGACTCGGTGTAAGTGATTAAATAATTCGTCATGTACGTAAATCTAGTGTGAAACTTTGAATGCGTTTTTCTCAAAACTATGTTTTTCGAACTGGTGACAACTGTAACTCGATAACCGCTCAGTAGATTTTAATGAAATTTATACAGCCTTTAGAATACATAATAAACTCGGGCCTGATCGAAGGATATTTTCTTTTTCAAAAATTTCGATTTTTTAAGACCAATTAACTGTTGATTTTTGCCCGAAAATCTAGAAAAAAAGTTCCTGAGGCCGCCATTTTGTTAATTTAAAAAAAAAATAAAAAAAAGCTGCGATCAGGCCCAGGATTATCTATTTATAAAACTATTTTATTTTATCCGATTGATTTTAGATGAAACTCCAAGAACTTATGATAGTCACCGCAAGGACCTTTTTTTGAAACTGGGTCAACACAGACGCGACAGAGCTATAACTTTGGAAATGATATATTTTTTTTTCAAATTTTCGTGACTTCAAGTCAAAACATTGTATAATAATGCCATATTATTACTTTTGTAAAATAACATGATTTAATAGCAAAAAAAAAATACTGAAAATTCTCAGTTTTTCGTCTCTCTGACTACCCCTAACCCCTTAAATTAAGAATGTTATAGTTTTCGTTTGAAAACAGTTTCGCTTTGATATCTGACACCATACAGGTTTAATTTTAATTCAAAGTAGCTAGTACGTTAAAACGGCAATTTCATATTTAAACCCCTATTAATTGAAGGAAGTCGTATTTAATTATAAGAGATTTATGCCTATTTTCACTGCTACTTAAATTTTAAGTGACACCGAAAGCAGTAAAAATTACATAATCGTCTTGCTCTTATCCCAATTACTTGGAGTTGATGCAACATGAACTTTTCCATCATACACATTGGAAGTTATTGGTAGTTGTACCGGTCGCTTGCCTAACATCAACCATCTTTGGGAAGGTAATTGTTGATCAGACGGCACAGAGTTAGCCCAGATCAACGTAAAGTTATTAATCGTCTTTTACGACATCCACAAGCAAAGGGTTGGTAATATTCGTCATCGCTACCAGACAGCAAAAATGGTAATACATTGATGTTAATTAATTTGATTCTAAAAATTATTTAAGTTTTAAATTACCGGCGATATATTTGACACATAATATTGACTTTTTGCCACTTATATTGCCTTAAAGTCTCACCTAATTTGGAAGTCATTGGTGAAAACGTGCATTAGTATGATAAGCTTCTTTACGCAAATTTCCTTTAATATTAATCACCAGACTATTATATTACAACCCACATTTGTAAAGGATTTTATAAGGATCAGATTCTAACTACTGTACTTAATGTTGTCAACCGCGCCTACCCTTGCCCTGTTACCGTCATTAGGATAATAAAAGAGGATTATCTTAGTCATTCCAACCCCATCATTTCGGATTCAAAAAGAAATAAAATTCAAAAATTTAATATCAACCAGATCTTTTATTAAAATCATCTAAAGATGACGACGAAGCTTATTTACACATGGACTTTACATTTATACATGATCTACTGGCGCACCAGGATGGAGGCAATTTTCATTCATAAAAATAGATTACGGAATCGAGAAAATTTGAATTTGAAATTTACTAATCGTAAATTAAAATATGCGGTGCCCTATTTTCGATTTCTTCAGTATAATCTGTAGTTAGCATTTCGTTTAGAACTCATATTTAGTGTACCTACACATAATAAAATAAAAAGCAAAAAAAGAAATTTTAATAAGTGAAAAATAAGACGCCGGTTTTCTAGTGCGCACATGCGAATATCAATTAATTTCACTTAAATTTACTAATTAACACTATGAGCTGTGAATGAGAACTCTAATTAAAGAAAACTCTAAATAACTCCCGAGGAAGAGAACAAGAATTGGACCCAAATTCGAATTTGCCACGATTTTGTGATATATTTCTATAAGTGAGAATTGTCCAACGTTACAAAAACTTTCAAATACACATACAAAAACACTCCGGTAGATATATTTTGATTTTAAATCAAAAGAGATTCATAAATAATCATTTACTTGCGATCGGTACAGATATTATGTTAAAATTTGAGTAAAAAAAACAGATAAAACTCTCCTTGTTATACGTACCTACATATTAATGGCTTATAATTACGGACATTGGATTTACATGACCTTGAACTTCTAAAAGGCTCGTTAACCAGAATATTAAATTACGTTTACATAAAGTGCTTTTTTAAACAATACTAATAAATAATAAAATATCTCGAGCACGTAGGTAGCGGTTATCATATACAATAGATTTTTCAGTGAGGGTTGACGACAAAAAACGGCCGATTGTAAAACTTAGTTAATTAGTGACATATACTCTTGACAAAGAAAATATACTGCGTTAGACGAATATATTGGAATAAGTGACGAGATTTCAATTACAAGCTCAATAAAATCATTACATATAATAGAATATTACTGTCCTTGTGTGGTGGAGTGTGAAGAATACAAATTGTCGCCCGATCTTATTCTCCCGTGGCAGTCGTAAAAACCACTAAGGAATCACCAGAAGTACGAGCAGCGGCAGTCCTAGGGGGCGTCCATTAATTACGTAAGACATTTTTGAGGATTTTTACAAACCCCTCAGTATTGCACCATTAATAAAATCTGACCCACAGACAATTTCTATAAATTTAATGACAGTATTAAAAGGAAACTCCTTACTATAATATTCTTTCAATACAGAAATACATTCTTTAAGGCAAGACGCTCCTGAAAATAAAATTTTCACAAATAGACTTGTATTCTTAATATTCTACATCGGATATATTATGCTGTTATATTATCTGCTATATTATTCAGGCCACAGCCTAGATGTAGAGTGTACATCATAACCATAAATATATAGACCACACTATACATAAAACTAAGTATAAACAATTAAGACAAACAACAAATAAAAACAAGTCATTTGGGATTAAAAAGCCTTATCTTCTTACATATAGACTGCCAGTACAGTACATTCTACTATTTTTAAAAACAGTAAAGAAACAATAATAATAGACCGAGTTTCTTGCCTCTTCTTCTCAATAGCGGTTGCGTTCCGTTCTTCTGGTAGTTTATTGTATTAATGTAAAATGTTAAAACTGACAATATGTAAGTGCTCTCGCAGGGTTTATAAGTAATAAATGAATTTGATTTCACTGTACAGCTTGTCTTTGAAAATGTACAGTATATATTAAACTAAGACGCTAATATTCTAACACGTTTCAAACTGCGTTATTACGCGTCAATTAACTCGTTATACATACGTGATATAACGCCTATAGGGTTAATATTTAACGAGTTAATAAAGACGCGGGATATTTTTGTTAGCATTACACCATTACAATAATTAAATTAGCGTGTGATTTTTGGGGTCTTAATGAAGGCACGTTTGGCCAGTCATTAACAATAAAATTTTAGTACAGATACGTGTAAGAGCTTCAAAACATTAACGAATGCCCATTGAAACATAGTGTTTAATATTAACCCAGATAGAGTAAACACATTACTAGTAAATTAAAGAATTATAAATTCATTATTTGCCACAAAACTACTTATTAAAACAAAAACAAAACATTTAAATCGATTGTACAATCTTCAGATAGTTAGCCACCAAGTACCTAATTCTTATTATAAATTTTAAAAAAAATCTTGTTCCGACTATTTATTTCTATCAGATAAAGTTATTCGACAACTAAGTAAATCACCACAAGGATATATTAAGAGATACTTTTTCAATCATTAAAGTTGTTCAAGAAGTTAATTCTGACTAAATATAGAACTAGTTTATTCATACAACTGTTAATCTATGCTCCGAATAACAGAGCAGAGGACCTAAAAATAAGATTCAGAAACAGAATCCAGAATTGCAATGTCTCTGCAATGATATTGGTCTAACTACACTGCACCGATGACTTAGTGGTTAAGATACCGAATTACCGTGCCATATGTTCAATTCTCATGCAAGACAATACTCTGTGCGAATCACAAATTGTTGTTCTGATTCTGTAATTTATATCTGTTAATTAAATATTTTTATAAAGTCCCTCGCAATAAAAGGATATATCCGCAGTTTAGGGTGTTGAATTTAAAAAAATATATACTGGCCACTATGAAGCATTTATATTATGTTATTCTAAACAATAATCACATGTAGAACAAGATATTGATGCAATATTATCCATGATATACACAGAAAAAAATTATTAAACCATTAACTGCCAAAATACATTTTTGGTTAAAATATAGAATTAAATCGCTGGTCTCGGCACCAATTAAAATTGCAATATATTTATTATGTAAGCTTATTTTACTATAAATGAATAAATAACGCAAAAAAATTACTCAAAAACGCAAACATGTGATTCATCTATACTAACAGGTACTTAAATGGTGAGGCACCATCTGAATGTGATGTCACAATTAACATGCTCATTGTGTACACAAGGGAACGTACCCATACCACGTGACGCATTTTTTTATAATTTGTTACCCCTTTTCTCTCTGTAACCACTTATAGTATACGGTAAGATTTTCCAATCTAATTTTCTCGTAGTACTTAAATAATATGCTTAAAATTTTTTTTTTTTTGCAAAAACAAAGTTATAAAAAATATAATTTCACTCATTTTTGCCTTTAGTAATGACGCTTGCTGTGTGACGCCAAGAGTGTAAATATCTATAAATAAATCAGTATAAAAGGTGTTAACACTGCGCGCCATATTTGGAATTAACGAAAGTCCCCTGCCCTGTGAGTAAACGTAATTCTTTGAAGACCAAAGAACAGGTCACGTAATATAGGCATGTACCCTAACACGTTTTGCGAAAACTTCTGTGTCTATGCGGCACTTATTATTTTTGAGTTCTTTTGCATTCAAATGTTGTTATGTCATATTGTAAGCAATTACATAAACTAAGTACTAACTAAACAGTAACTTAGGCCTTTTCTTTAAGGGATAGTAAACTCATATGTCATTATATACGTTTATAAGTCCCGTAACAGAAGGCAAGCCTATCTACTTGGTACAAATCTCAATATGATGCTTGCTGTCGAGTACTTTCATAAAAAAATTGCAATAACTTTTTGGTATACTCAAGATTTGAGCTCGGTACCTAACTAAGTAATAGCACCAAGAAGGCAGTCAAATCAAACATAGGCATTTATTAATGATTTTCACTGTCGTATCATCTGTATAATCTTTCTACTTAAATATATGTATTACGAATTTACATTGCACTGATAATAATAACTCTTATATCGCTTTTAAATCGTAATGGGCATATTCCACAGTAACGGAAAGTAAATTGATGAAAATTATTTAATAGTGACACAATGACAGAAGATTGTAAGAAAAGGGGTCTACGCGTGAATGTGAGCAAAACCAAAATAATGGTCTTTGAAAGAGATAAAACCAGAACAGATGTAAGAGTAACAATAGGTAATGATGTACTAGAGCAAGTGGATGAATTTGTATATCTTGGATGTGGATTTAGCCGAGATGGAAGGTACACCACTGATATAGAGCGAAGAGTGAATGCGGGAAATAGAGTGAACGGAGCGTTGGGGCAACTTCTCGGCAGCCACCACCTCAGCCAGAAGGCACGTGTAGCAATACATAACGCAGTGCTTGTCCCAACATTACTGTATGGAAGCGAGAGTTGGGTATGCAGAAAAGAGTATGATAGTAAAATTAATGCGGTCGAAATGCGATCTCTGCGGAAAATCTGTGGAGTTAGGCTGACCGACCGCATTCGTAACGACGACGTAAGAGAGCGAGTAGGTATGAAAGAGAGTATTGGTGTAAAGATGCGAAAGGGAATGCTCCGATGGTTCGGACATGTGGAAAGAATGCCGAACGAACGCCTGGTTAAGAAGATATACAATGCGAAAGTGGAAGGATGTAGGTACCGAGGGAGACCGAGACTAACCTACCTAGACCAGATCGGTCATGTACTGAAGGAAGGTGGAGTCAAGAGTCTCCGAAACCGGCGAGCGTGTATGAAGAGAATTATGAATGTTGAGGAAGCGAGTGAAGTATGCAGAGATAGAGTTCTCTGGCACTCTGTTCTCTCTGCCTACCCTGCAAGGGATATGGCGTGATGATATGTATGTATGTATGTATGTATTATTTCTGTCAACATGCAAAATCAAAAAGGTTTTTTGGAACAGTCCTCCGTATGTCATATAAACGCATTAAACGCATTATTAGCCTAAATAAATAAATAACACAAAGTATTACAAGTAAAACTATCAACAACATTAATTATTGCAAAACGAAATTTCAATAATTCTCTTTTTATGATAATATAAAACTATGTAAAGGGCATTAGCTGGGAGATAAAACTACATACATACATATCTATAGGCAATAAGACAATACATATCTATATACCATACAGTATAACAAGGTATATGGCGTGATGATATGTATGTATGTATAACATAAATAACAGTATAATATAAATAGAGGAAAATTTTACATTAAGTATACAAGTAATAGTTACTTTATACTGAGTTTAAACGCTGCGCTGTGTTGATTTTTCAAATATCAATTAATGGCGGCTGTACACACTCGACGAGAGCCTCTCGCCGAGAGTTTCGTCCACGAGATTCTAGGCGACAGTACGCCCTGTACACACTTGTCATGCCAGTTGCACCGTAAATACCCGAGACAATGAACCTAGAAACTGCTGCTACTATTTGTCTTTGTGTCATGAACTATTATAATTATTTAAACATTTACTATAAAAACAAAATTCACAAGCCTTGGAGAAAAATAGATGGTGGATGAATGCTATGCGTCGCAATAGAAATAGGTACAACACTGTCAGCAGACAACTAAACGATCGAGTGTGTACGTGTCTAGTCTCGTTTTCCTAGCGAGACTTAACGAAACCCTTTGAGTCGGGCGCAAAAAACCGACAGGTGACCGAGACCAAACGAGGCGAGAACGAGAGCGCGAGACGAGACGAGCGTACCATGTACATACTCGTTCTCGGCCCGTCTCGGGGTATCTCGTCGAATGTGTACAACCGCTATAACATTCTTTAAGACATATCAATCAAAAATTACAATCGTAGATATAAACTAATACAGTTGTATTAATTTTACATTTTGTCAGATCATCATTTAGTTAAAAGACATCAGAAGTTTCAATAGTCCTTAGAATCAAACACATAGAAGGATAGTGCGGTACTTTAAGTGATTAAAAAAGTGAAGCTAAAAATCCTGTTAGTGTGCAAGCGACACACACACTACTATAAAATGGAACACAATGACCTTGCACATTACGGAACAGGCTAGCGTAGGGTGACATTTTTGTCACCAATTTAGTGGCACACATTTAATGCGTGGAATAGGTTTCTATGTGTTATTATTCTAAGCAATAGTCATTAAAAATGAGATGTTATTATTCTAAGCAATAGTCATTAAAAATGAGATAAACACTTATAGTCAAGAAGTCGTTTTAAATATATATACAATTATACAAATTAATAAAAAAAACCTGCCAAACACAACCACAGAGTATTCGAGAACTTACCAGCGTTAAAAAAAAATTAAACTTTTATTTAAGAGACATGGTTACAATGCAAATGTGATTTAATATTATGCACTAGATAAAATAACCTTTGCAGACATATTGCTATTACTTAAAGAAATCATTGCTATATAGTAACAATATTTCTTGTCTAAATTATTCAGTTGCAATTATTAGTTAACTGTACAAATAAACCTAATCCATAAATTATTGCATTGTTAAAATAATCTATATACAGGGTGGAACTGGACCGCTCCCAAAAACAAAGACAGGTGACCCTACTAGTCGTATTTGTGATGATGAATTCGGATGAAAAAAAAAATATTTTCACAACGAATTTTAAGTTTTTTTTCACACTCCATCGTATTAATACAGTCCCATGTAACGATAATTCCATAAAAAATACGTAATTTTACTAAGATGAGAAAAGACACAATCTATTCAAAACTTACGATCATATGTTCCAGAGTTGAATGAACTCGCGTAGAGAAAAAAAAATTTTTTTTTATCCGATTCGATTTTTTTCTAGCCTATCATCACAAGTAGGACTAGTAGGGTCCCCTGTCTTAGTTTTCGGGAGCGGTCCACTTTCACCCTGTATAAAACATAATATCCCTTAAAGACCATTCAGCAAAGTTCACTTTCTTTTTTTAAAGCGCTTTAAGGAAATAATTCTTGTATTGCGTGGGACTTTACAAACATATGATTAACGCAGACAAATTACACCCATACTCGGGACAACAGTTTGTGGATCGTTCAAAGTAATTGTACTGAATAGGAATGAAAAAAAAATCGTAAAATGCTGGCGATAAATTCAGATCACATATAAATACGATGTGGTAGACCCGTGTGGTGACAGATTCAGAATACAACGTAATTTCCCATGAGAATCGTTGTCGCTCACCAGGCGAATGAGAAACAGCACTATCCTGGGAAGTTATAACGCCAGCTGCGATCGCCAACTATTTGCAAGTATGCCGGTGATTATGCTATTAAACCTCCTTGAGGTAGTGATATGGCAGCCAGTAAAAGATCTTTACATCCCATACATACACATTCTAAACCACACATGTAAAAAAAAAAATACTGCAATGACTACCAGCTGTTACTCAATAACTCAACCTATACTATACAGAGCTTTAAATATTGTGGCTGGTTGCTCAGGCATAGGGCGTAGATTCTGCAGAGGCGTAGAAACTAAAGCACTGTTACCTAAGTGGCATAAAAAATGGTGCAGTAATAGACGCATAAAAGGGTAGTTATGGTGTCCCACCAAAATAACATTATACTGAATATCAATAATTATCACCAAGCTGAATTTTAGAATGCCGTCAGTCTTTTATACAATTAACAAATCAGAATATCAGTAAAATAATTTATATCGAAATCATTTTAATCGAATACTATATCTAATTAAAACGAACTATCAAATGAGAGATATTAAAAAAAAAAAACAATTTTCGACATATTTATTTATAATTTATGACGTTAACGCGAATGTTAAAACTTAAGAAATGTAAACTATTTTAACGGTTTTCATGGCGTGTTAATTTTTGTTTTAATTATCCTAATGTTTTTGAGTAATTTCAGCATTCATTGTTACGAAAAGATTATACTGTCTTCCGAGTAACAATTTGATCGTTTAGTAAAGCAATCTCATTTTGTTTTACAGAAGCTACACATTATTAAGAAATAATACTGAATATTTTCGGTATAAAAATATTGCCGGGAACTTGTTAACTGTTTGTATTCCAAACATCATGTAAATCCAAGAAGCCGTTTAGACACAACATAGCACACACACAAAAAATTCTCATGTCCGTTCTATTTTGATATATCAATCTCTTCAATCAGTCAATTTTCTGCTTTATGCATTAAAAGGCACAAATACAATATCTCTGGTAACTTAATAATTATTACTGTCCAATTTAGCTATTATAATACATTCCTAACTTATCATAACGGCTTAATAATACAATTTGTTATAGTATCTGACGACATTGCACATCGATCGTTGGAAAGAGACGATCGGTTAATTTCGACTTCGTAGAGCGGTATCTCTGTCGCACACTAATAATTTATACGTTTATTAATCATTATACAAGTGTGTGGGAGTAGTTACGTTCAGTTCAAAAATATGTATATTAGAATATAAAAAAGGTAGTAATTTATTTATTAACTAATAATCACAATTGTTTCTCCAACTTTTAATAGATACCAGACTGTGTGCGACATTTAAATCGTCGATTGTCTCTTTCCAATCGTTGTGCAATATTTATCACCAGGTACTATACCAAACCCTTCCTTACCCGTGGTGTCGTAATAGACGAATAAGAATATAAGTAGATAACAATAATCGATAATGAAAACTCAATATAAATATCATCATTCTCATTATCATAGTAGACTCACAACTAATAGTGGGAATTATGAGTCTACTTAAACTGATTCACTTAGGTTTAGGGCAAGGTGGTGCAGGCCGATGCGGTCGAGGTACATCTTCGTACACTTCATCATATAAATTAGCATTAGAATATAACGGTTGATGTTCATATCTATTTTGTGATGTATCACCTATCTCACTATAAAAATTACTAGCCGTATCATTAACCTCGTCATATACACCGTCTCGTGATGTCGAAGCCACATTACCGTAATTAACAGAATAATTAGAATAATGATTATAATCAACATTTTGATACTTGAATGCAGAATAATTTTTAGAATTCTCAACGCAATCACTAAAATTCTTCAACTTCTCACCTTCCTCCTCGCATTTAGGCACATATATATTTTTCTCGTAAACATTATCCGTGTTAGTAGTTTTCGTTGGCGTTGATAATTTTGTATAATAATCTTTAGTCTCCAATATAAATTGTTGTTGGATTGGATTTATATCATAGACTTTATATGACGGTATATCTTGATACTTGTCTTCAGTAATACTATTCGATGTTGAAGTAGACGGTAAGTTGCGTGAAGTTTCCGCATATAAATAATCACCATTATTGCTTTTTGTTCTGAGATTCAAGGATTCGGAGATTCTATCATCCAAGGACATTTCAGTCATGGATGCGGACATATTTGGTACAGAGTTTCTTTCTAATGAGAGAGCATTAGTTTTGGCATAATTCGAACTCAGTAATCCATAAGGCGAATTATTTAATACTGTATTATTACTAGACGGTGTATTGTTATAGATATGCGATGAATCTATGCTTGTAGTTGTATGATTGTTGGATGCATATCTTTGTGGTTCATGATATGTTGGTTGTATATTAGAATCGTTTAAACTTATTTCATAATTTGGTCTAGTTGTTGATTGTTGGTTTGTGGGCCAGTACTGTGACGTATCGAATGGATCTGGTTGTCGTGTGGTTTGAGACGTGGCATAACGTACTGGTGTAGAAGTAGAAAGATCATCTAGTGATTTAGCACCGTAAAGGTTTGAATAGTTCTGCATACTAAAAGAGCTTACAGATAAACCTGGTAAGCTTTCTATGCTTTGTTCACCCCAATCAGCTTCAAGGCCTGCAAATTATAAACGTGTTAATTTTTATTTTTTATGAAGATAATACAGAGCGCTAAGGACCTAATACAATTAATATAATTAACAAGATTTTTTTCTAAACTCTTCCGTTTTTAACAGCTTTCTATGTACATTAGGGGACACAACTGCACTCTCTCGCATTTGTACATCGACTGATAAATGTCAAAGAGATAGTGTGCGATAGAGATAACACTATATGAAGTCGAAACTAAGTGATTGCGTGTTTCTAAGAATCGACGTGCATTATTTATTGCCGGATACTATATTTGATATTAATATTAGGCAGAACAATTCTTTATGCATTTCACAAATGATTGCTATGAGTTTGGGTGTATTTTGTATCCGTTAATTATATATTTGTAAAAGTTCCTTCGCGACACAAGAATTTATTCATTAGTACAAGGGTCGGCAGTACAGGTCCTTAAATAAAATTCCTTGCATGTAGGTAAATTTTCATTTGTCAATTTGAGAAGTATTTAAATATTTCTTATATTTTCAGAAGCGTAATAAACCACGTCCATATTTAAATTTTACAATACATTTTACGTCAAATTCTAAAATACTATAAATAAACCCTGTATATTCTTGCATGTCACCATCCCCTTTTATTTTCTGTAGGGGTCGTAAAAACCGGTTGAGAGGTCATCCGCGGGCCGGGCCGTCGGGGGTAACACACTCTCGCAGAAGATCGACGTCTGAGTAATGGCAACGTATTGCGCTTCGTTCGGTAAGCGAGAAAGCCGGACGCCCAACTGGGTGGGTGTGGGGTTCGTATTGGTAGGCAACGGCCTACTTATACTCTTGGTATTGCAAAGGTCCATGGGCAACTGGGCAGCAGTAACACTTACCATCAGATGTGCTGCATGCTCGTTGGCCACCATAAGCAATAAAAAAAAAACATCAACTGCGATTGCGAACTTACTTGCCAATCATGACGAATATGTACAGTGGCCCTTAATAGTTTATTAGAATTGTGTGTATGTATCTGACATAATAGTTTATTGGAATTATTCAAATTGGATAAAAGATTGATTCTATTCATAGACTTTATTATTTCTCTTTTTCCGTGCTGACGGAGTAAGAATGCGATTCACCATTTCTTGCTTGTGAATGTCGTAAAAGACGATATAGGTGATAATATGTAGATAATATATATGCAAGACGAAAACTCGAAATGAAACCCTATACCAGCCCGTCTGAACAGCATAGTAGGTCAATTTTCCCTTCTGTTATGGTGGAGGCTCAGGCCCAGTATTGGGATGTATAAGCTGAGATAATGATGGTTAATCTTCTAAAAGAAATATTTACCCCTCTCTGGTACGTCTATGGGTGCATCGAGTATAGAGACAGCATTTTGACTATTCTCTGTTGCTTTTTTACACGGCATACTCAGTCTTGTCGATGGGGGTAGATCCAAATCAATCAATATATCTTCCTTTACTGAAATAAAAACAATGGTTAATTTTATTAAATATTCTTGCAAAAATTAAGTAATATCATAAAAAAAAACCTTGCAGTTTTTCCTTAAAATAAATTGCACATCTTTTGACTAAGGTTGACCGTGTAGTGACATGTTAAGAATACAATGAATCTCCATCGAATCGTCAAAATTGTAAGTAAACACCGGGCGGTTGAGCTATAGCTCTCTTTTAGAAAAGACAGTAATCGCCAACATACTGCAGCTAGCCGCTGTTATCGCGTGCCCTGCGAGGGTTCAAAACGTTGGCTACACTGATTCGATTTGTTTTCAAGTTCACTGAATGAATTCAGATACCCTTTTCAAGTTTTTAGGATATATAATTAGAAGTTAATATTTTAATTAGGAAGATATTCATAATAATAATTGTTTTGTGACCAATTTGTACACATCTATTGCATTAAATACCTACTACTTCTAAGGACGGCCACGTTTACTTAAGGGAATTTAGTCTCATATATCACGCTAGCACTACTAGCTAGGATATATTAAAATTTCTAATTTTCCTTCTCTGGCAGTGAATGTCACCTGCTCCGAAGAATCTGCTGCAGAACGGAAGTAGCTGTGACCATTATATTCTTAGTCAGTCACCATTCCGCAAACTTTATATTCACTACAGTTTTTAATATAATTCTTTGCATTCTATTAAATAAAATACTAACGAAATTATTTAATATAATATTCTCAAACACAAAAATAATTTTAAAAAAGATCACACCAAATCCTCAAATTCGCACTGAAGCTCCAAATTTTCAAATTTTTGTTTTTTAACAATAAAAAATACAAGAAATTATTAAAAGGCGGCCTTTCACGAATATACGTACACTCGCCTATGTCTATACATTATGTATGAGTGAGTTATAAAATAATATGGACCTTGATTTAAACTCTTCGAGTGCGACTCCCTAGACCCCCTCGTTAATCTATTCTGGTTAAGCGCGGCGACACGGTCATTTATCAGTTTATTGTAATTGAACTGTTTGTTGCCAGTGTTCCCGCCGCGAGTACTTGTCGCTTGTGTCGACTCTATCGTTCTACGTTTACGGAGAATCACTGCGGAATCGTCTGACACACCGTTTGTTGATAATATAGAAACGGGTGGTTGACCTGCAAAGAACAATAATATAAAAAACATATTATTCTCTCTCATAGTGGACTTTACAAAAATTACGAGATTAGTATAATAGTAAAAAGATGTGATTATTCTTACGTATTCCTCTATCCGTGTGGTGACGGAGTAAGAATACAATTCACCAGGGCCGGCTTCACCTATAGTGCAGACGGTGCGGTGCACTCGGGCGCCGGGTGTTAGGGGGCGCCGAGAGCCGCTCGGGCAACATAGAGTCTCCAGTGTAACGTTCCGCACGGAGCGGGCACACCGAACGTAGCGAGTGCCTAACCATCTATAATCGTAGCGGGTGCGTTATTTGGGTAGGTTGCTTTGTCGCCATGCTCACTGTAACTTCGTAATTCGATCGTGTTTACCTGGTTTCGTGTCAAAACAAGGAGATTAAGCATGCGACAACGCCTTCCAGCGATATTCGGAGTTTAATCGAACGTGTTGTAACCATCAACCTATTCCATTTTGTTCACCCACTTTGGTACAAGAGGGCGCCAGGTTATTGATTACACCCGGGCTCTACATGTGCTTGAGCCGCGCCTGCAATTCACCACCCCCTATCGTACCCGTGGGTGATCGTAAGAGACGACTAAGGGATATAAAACGCATATAACATATATGCAAGAGAAGGAATACTCGAAACAAAACCCTACACAAACACGTCTAACCAGCACGGTATAGTAGGTTAATTTCCCTCTCATTACAGGAGAGCCCAAGCCCAACAGTGGGACATATATGAGCTTTAATGACGATGATTTCTCTATCAGACTAACAACGTCCACTATTGGAGACAGGGTATATTCCCATATTACCACACTTAGTTATCGATCGTAATGGATGTTTTAAGTACATACATATCATCACGCCATATCCCTTGCAGTGTAGGCAGAGAGAACAGAGTGCCAGAGAACTCTATCCTGGCATACTTCACTCGCTGCCTCAACATTCATAATTCTCTTCATACACGCTCGCCGGTTTCGGAGACTCTTGACTCCACCTTCCTTCAGTACCTGACCGATCTGGTCTAGGTAGGTTAGTCTCGGTCTCCCCCGATACCTACATCCTTCCACTTTCGCATTGTATATCTTCTTAACCAGACGTTCGTTCGGCATTCTTTCCACATGTCCGAACCATCGGAGCATTCCCTTTCGCATCTTTACACCAATACTCTCTTTCATACCTACTCGCTCTCTTACGTCGTCGTTACGAATGCAGTCGGTCAGCCTTACTCCACAGATTTTCCGCAGAGATCGGATTTCGACCGCATTAGTTTTACTTTCATACTCTTTTCTGCATACCCAACTGTTGTTGTTTTAAGTTAGTTTAGATTTTTAGTTTTTTTTTTGTTTTTTTTTTTCAACTGATGTTTTAAGTGTTACTGGTAAAACGTCAGTCGGTTTTTTCTTAACTCATCACCATAAGAAAACCTTCTTTAGGGACCTAATATCCCTTAAATAAATTTTACGATATTAATGGGAAAGGAAGGGGTGGTGACTATTGTGTTTACACTCCGTCACCATATTCAGGACAGACAACATAATTAGTATCAAGCATCTCGTAAAATTCAACATCATATGATTACAAAAAAAGATTAGATATTTGTCATCTTAACTAATCAAACAGATAAAAATGACCTCATTTAAAAACAATTTTCGAAGTATGAAGACCCTTTATATATTTAAGATTATTTTTTTATTGCTTATGGTGGCAAATAAGCAAGCAGCGCAACTGACGGTAAGTGTCACTGCCGCCCATGGACCTTTGCAATACCAAGTTTATAACTAAGCCGCTGCCTACCAGTATACCCAACCCAAACCCACACAGTTGGGCTTCCGGCTCTCTCGCTCACCAAACGAAGCGTAATAGCTCATTGCCATAACTCAGACGTCGATCTTCAGCGAAAGTATAGTACTACCCCGGACGTACCATCCCGCGGCTGTAGCCAGAAAACTGTCAACAGCATGGTCCTGCCACTATTAGTAATGAATTAGTAAATAATTGCAAACAATTAGGATCTAAAGAAAAAAAGGTTCGCCATATCAGGATGATCTATCTACATTATTCATATAAGGAACCATAATAAACTCAAATTGATCCTCCCAAAAATAAATATGATCTGATTAACATCTGTTGTTGTTCGGCTTATGCGTGACAATTTCAGCATTGTAAATCATCGTTCTAATATTTTACTAGCCTCCATGATTCTTATGTAATTAAGGTCTGGCTATTAAGACAGTCTTATTCAGTATAATTTTTTTCGAAGCGAAATTAATATATTTAGCTCTCATCAATTGAAATAATACTCTAACGTAAGGAAAATAGTGTAAAAACTTAGTTAACAGCGTATACAGAATGTTTGGTAAAAGTTATATCTTTTTTTTAAAGACGCCACCATGCACTAAGGAAATAATCCTTGTATTGCAGGGGACTACAAACACGCAATTAACGCAGACAATTATATATTATTTATATATGTATTATCATCTCAGGTAATATACAGTCCCACTATTGGGCCCGACCTCTTTTGTAAAAGAGCACTTTAACGCATAGCGGGCAGGTTTAAATCATGCGACTGACAAAAAAAATATAGGTAAAGATATAATTTACATATCACACAGAAAAATAGGTGGGGTAAAAATATATCCTCATATGACACATTTGATTCCAAATAAAGGAGTAACACATTTATCACTATTGATAACTTAGCCAAATAAGATATTATTTAACTTAATCCAGTATCTATTTATGTACAACTAGCTTCTGCCCACGGCTTCGCCCGCGTAAAAAGTTACTTTCCTAAAGTTTTTGATCCCCTATTTTTATTTTTGACCGTCGGTAATACAGTGCAACGGTATTACAATACTCAGGGTTGGAACTTCATTACTGGACTGCTAGATGGCGTTGAAGAAGCTAGATTTTGAGATTTTTTGACAAACAATTTTTTTATTTTTCATATAAAAATTTTGATTTTTTTTAATAAAAAGTATCCTATGTTACTTTTAATATCTCCAAGAATATGTGTACAATGTTTCATGATGATCGGTTGAGTAGTTTTAGCGTGAAAGCGTAACAAACAAACTTACATTCACATTTATATATTAGTAGGGATTGTTATGAGTTTAGCAAACGTATTAGATGTACCTAACATTCAACCTTATCTACCTGAATATTACGGCTCCTAGAATATGTTTTATATTTATTTTTACGCCTATGTGGAAAAAACTATAGGTAGATTTCAAAATCTTCACTTATTTAAAGAGATTTAATTTATTTTTATTTATCTTGTGGTGACGGAGTAAGAATACTATTCACCACCCCATATCTTAACCGTGGGTGATCGTACGAGACGACTAAGGGATATAAAACGCATATAACATCTATGCAAGAGAAGGAAAACTCGAAACAAAACCCTATACTAACACGTCTGACCAGCGCGGTATAGTAGGTTAATTTCCCTTCCATTATGGAGGAGGCTCGAGCCCAACAGTGGGACATATATGGGCTGTGATGATGATGATGAATTTATTTTAAATACGCTGATGAGTGTACAATTTTTACTCATCATATTTTATTGCGCAGAGATGATTGAATTCAAAAGCAATAGACTTTTATTACACAAAAATCTGTACGTCTAAGAGTTCTGTAAAATATTAATGTTGAATATGTTGCAAATCCGTGATTCGAAAAACAAATTCTGGTCACAGTCCCAGTAGTTGGACATCTATGACGGTCAATATATGAACATAATATACCCCTTAAATATCTATTCGGTCTAATCCTAAACAATAATTATCGCTATAGTTTGCGAAGGTCGGACGTCAATTGATCATTGAAAATAAATTTTGTCTAAACTAGTCACATTAGGGCCATCGAAGACAAAGATTGGGTTCCGCGTTCCGGACGGACCGCTCGTACAGCGAAGAGAAGCGCATTGCAGGGTGGGATCCTATGGGGTTACGCGCCGCCTCTTCCGATGCTCTGGACCGATTTGACGGGGCGTGACCACACCATAGCCCATTGCAAAAAAAAAAATTAGATTAGGAAGCCTAAGCCCTTAATATTATTACTGAAAATAATAGAGGCTCATGTACTAAAGACCAGAATCAAAGAAGAAATATGCGATAGCAATAGTCAATTTTCATTAAAAACGTTAAATTTCTGACAACTAAGATTTCTACACGACTGAAAAAAAATCCTAGTTTAAAACATAACATGAACGCAGAGAAAGGTACTTACGCCGTAATGCATAGCAAATTATATCAAAATCTGTAGGTTTACCAAGAAAAAAGGAACTGATGTTCATATAAATAAGTACCTATAGATTTATTTATATGTATGGAAAAACCTAACACATACATGATAGGTTCTTGTGATAAAATGTTTACTTAGTCATTCATACATTAGCAATTTTCAATGTCAACAAGTACATTATTGTGTGACGATATTACGTCGTATGAATATAGGAACGGTAAATTTACACTTCATATGTGCGATTAAATTAGAAATGCTATCTCCGCCATCCGTATCTACAAAGGAAAATATAAATCTATCATGAAATGATATTCACAGACTAAACATTTATTCACAGATATCATTAACTCGTTTGGACGTATCAATCGAAACCTCTGAAGTTGTTTAAATAAACTAATAAACCAACAACGCAACTCAATCGTATGATGTACAGATGGCGTAGTGGTTAAGATACCGATCTTCCGTGCCAGTGCCGTTGGTTCGATTGCCAGGCAGGATAATACTTTGTGCAATCCACAGATGTAATTTGTATGCGTTAATTGCATGTTTGTAAAGTTCCCCGCAATACAATGATTGTTTACCTAGCGCAGGGTGGCGTCTTTAGCCACCGAAATCAAAAATCGGGTACCGGTGGTCCGTTCGCACGGCGAAGAGAGAGGAGTTTTACGGTGGGTCTATGGGGTCACGCGCCGCCTTTCCATCACCCCGGACCGATTTGGCGGGGCGAGACGCATTCATAGTCCACCAAAAAAAAAGAGTTAAATATGTATACCTATATTGTACACATAACAGAAAAAATACATTAGTACTATGTATCGTCTCATTGAGAAGGTATGCAGAATTTATATGACAAATATTTTCTAATTAAGTAGTAAGGCAAAAATCGTTATCATAAATAAGAAGGTGAGAACGCAAGAATATAATTTACCACCCGTATCACCCAATGGCATCGTAATGAAAACTCAAGGGAAACAAACATTGAGGCTAGAAACTGCAAACTCAAAACAAAAATCTATGCCAACGCGTCTATGATTGTAAGTTATTTTCACACCCACAGTGGTGGAGGTCCGTGCACTATAGTAGAATAGATATACTTTCAGAAGGTTTTAATATCGGTGTTATTATTTTATCACGCCCGTATATGAATAAATAATACAATTAACAGTGATATATTATCATAGTATATCGGCCAGTAACACTATGATTTTAGTTGACCGCCTTTGTAATACTTTTATCTGTGAAAGTAAAAGTGCAATACTTATCTAGGGTTGTCAAATTTAAATAAACATATTTTGAGTTCCATAGAAAATCAATTTGTGCCTATAACTGAGAGACAATTTACTACACGACACTGTTTTCGGTGAAACAGTATCCTAAATCTCGCCAGCGTTCTCTCTGACAGTAAACGTATGACTGATAGCGAATATTATGTAAGTAGCAATCCGCTCAACACCCAGGCCAACAATCACCATAATCCTTGGCCTTTGAAAGACACATAATCGTGACATGTTTTAATTCCTAGAAGGAAAATGGTATTACGCACGTACGCACCCCTAATGACGACCCGGCCGCCCAGGGTATTTCCGACAAATTAAAATTATCCTCAAATTCTCGACGTACTGTCGAGTTGCAGTTTTAATTAACAAAGCGATCAATATATGAAAATATAAATTTAAAAAAATGTTTATTTATTCATTAAATGTTCAGGTTATATGTATATCTACAATAAAAATTTTACAAATTATTTTATGTTCCTAATACAATCAACGTAAAATAAAGAAACTAGATATAACTTTATATGAATTCGAATAGCTTAGTTTTATATTGTTTACAAAAAAAAGGTTATATGTGTTGTGTTGTTTATAATGTTACAAGATATTAAATAATATCTTGTTCATAAATAAAAAAAAATATTTTGAAATTTCCTCTATAATTAATTTTACATAAAGAAAATAATTCAATATCAAATAATTACGGTTGACAACCCTACCCTATGTTGAAGTGAAGGTGTATCGTACACGGTACTTAATTATTACCATGTGTAAGTTTTAAATTTTATGTCCAACAGTAAACCAACTTCTATCACTTGGTACAAATCTTCTAGCTTTCGATTATGCATATTTTTTTATATACATATACATTAAATTAGAATTTATATTAATTTATTTTTAAGAGCAACGTATGTTAATTCAATATTTGTGCAAAACTCCATCTCATCATCTTCTAAGCTCATATACTTTCCACTGCTGAGGTCAAGCCATCTCCACAATAGAACAGAAATTGTCTACTCATTTCAGACGGTTTAATACAGGGTTTTATTTCGAGTTCCAGATATCATTCGCACATATCCCTTAATCTGTCATCTCATATATATATATAGTCTGTCATGTCATATCACATATCTCTTAGCTGTGTGGTAGCGGCTACGAATACTACCAACCCATACTTTGCGCGTGGATGTCGTAAAAGACGACTAAGAGCCTTATAACGACCTAGGCCAACTCCATCTGATGCCGTTTGGTCAACAATTACATTCCCAAAGAGGGTTGACGTCTGGCAGGCGACCGGTCATTAAACTATTGCCAATAACTTTTACAATATGTACTATGAAAGAAGAGTACATATTGTATCGACCCCAAGCAATTGGAAAGAGAGTAGGAGAATAATGATGATGATGATATCCCTTGGTCGTCCTTTGTGGGGTAGTGTAATAATATAATAAAATAAATTTTCTTACCTCTTTGCACTGAAGACAATGTTAGTGACTTCTTAGCTGTCTGGTTGACTTTACTTTTAGAAGTCGTGACTAGAGTGCTGAAAGTGGAAATAATAATACAACATCAAGTTATCTAGCTTAATTTCAAATGAAGATAATGTTATGATTTATTACGAGCTTATTTTTTTTTTTACTGTTATAAAATTTTGAACACTACTGCAATGGATGCCATTAGATATGATTTAAAATACTTTAATTGTTTTCAAAAAAACACGTAAAGGCGCTAATACTAAAAATAAGGATAAAAACAGATTTCAACCAAAAAACTAACTACTCATGAGTTTGACGTCGGTGTCGTGTCAAATAGGTGGCAGCAAATACTCATGCCCGTTTTCACCAACGACATATGAATTATAAGTACCACCTAAGGCAATTTAAACATTGATGTCACATATTGAATGACACATAAACTCAAACGAATAACTGATATTATGTAGAGGAGTTTTGACGGGAATTTGAAAACGTCATGTGGTGCTCTTGTATTATATTCGATATCTTAGTGTTTTAACGTGTTATATTAGATAATTTTGATGGCATTTTATGTAATATGAAGCACCGGAACTACTGGGATGTAGTGAATATCATATAAAAGTGCTTTACAACGTTTTCGTTTGCCGTCAAAATTCCCACAAGATACCATTAACAGTGTGGCCATTGCACTGTTAATGGCGACAATTTGACTTAGACAATGACTAACTTGAAAGACTAAAAACGTGAAAATATTTATAACTTGACACTGGCACCAATAGCTCGTATATGTAGCTGATTGCCAATATATAAGAAGAAGAAGATATTATGTACTATATAACATAAATGAAATATTGTTGTTGTGTTATATAGGTTGGGTTAGGTGTCGCCTATTATTTAGATGTTGTTAGCAAAAACGATTATAAGTTCACTGCCGCTATATGCACACAAACATGTGAGCAAACATCAGTGACAGTGGTCTCGAATCGCCACCGACTTCAAGCCGATCAATGTTCTTTTTCGTGGGTCTTTTATTTTCTATAAAAGTCTCTAAATGCTGACAAGTCTCATTCTTATATTTATGACAGACACCGTGATAAATCAGTTTAATAAATGACACGATTATTACAATATGACTTTATAAAATTATAACTCTTCAATTAAATTAACTAATTATTCAGCTATTAATTAAAATAAATTACGGTAAAAAAACTATTTTGAATATACAAAATATTAAAAATTCTATATTTAGAAAAAATATTATATAGAAAGCAAATAAGTGTTAATTGTATCATCTGCAATTCGACCTCGAATAGTGTCTAGCAATTTGCAAGCACAAGCATAATACAACATTTTGTCGAGAAATAATTATCGGAACTGATCACTGGATCCTTTCCGTGTGGTGAGGGAGTAAGCATACAATTCACCACCCCTTATCTTACCCGTGGGTGCTCGTAAGAAACGACTAAGGGATATAAAACGAATATAACATCTATGCGAGAGAAGGAAATCTCGAAAGAAAACCTTATACCAACACGTCTGAGCAGCGTGGTATAGTAAGTTGGTTAACTTCGCTCCCATTATGGAGGAGGCTCGAGCCTAACAGTGGAACATATATGAGCTAAGATGATGATCACTGGATCCCGTACCATTATACCGAATACATTAAAAGTTTAGCGAAGACAGAACCTTCGTAAAACTGAATTCGATTTTCTGAATTACAATCCTTAAGTAGGACGTAAATACGAGTAGGTACATAAAAAGGACAAAAAAAATTAAATTTAAAAAATAAATAAAAAAACATCATACCTTGGGAACAGACCAACTTCCAGAGTCCTCTGGTTCTGTCCCTTCCACCAATGCAATTCGGGTCTTTTGTCAATTAGTATAATAGCGTCACCAGCATCTATAACCATCTTGCTCGGCCGACGGTAACTGTTGGAGAAAGTAGACAGTAAATCTCATAAAAAATAATTAAGTGTTTCACACTCGATATGGTGAGAATAGACAACAATAGCGTGTTGAGGCAATTTTTTTTTGTCGTCGTTCGCTATGATAATAAACATATTAATAGCATTAGAATGAAACATGCCTAAAATGATTGCTTTTTATTATAAGAGTTTTAAAGCAATTTATTTATGGACAAGGGTTTTTTTTTAAATTAATTAGTTCCCTAGGTATGGCACTAAGTAATATCAATCACGAGATATTTGGAAATTAGACACTGACATTGAAATTTATTCCCTGTAACACGAAAAAAATGTCAAGGCTAAAAGTTGTGAGTAATAAGGTAAACGAGATAAGGAATGTTCTATCACAGAGCATTAATAGAAAAATTTGTTGATATACTTCTAAAAGTGAATTAAATTATCATAATTTAGTCCAAGGTAAAAATGTTATTTAGATACAAATTATAAAAGTACCTGTACGTGTAGTGATGGAATAAGAATACAATTCACCATCCCCTCATCTTACCCTTGTGTGATCGTAAGAGACTAAGGGATATAAAATGCATATACCATCTACGCAAAAGAAGGTAAAGTCGAAGCAAAACCCTATACCAACACGTCTGACCAGCGTGGTATAGTAGGTCAATTTCCTTCCCATTATGGAGGAGGCTTGAGCCCAGCAGTGGGACATATATGAGCTGAGATGATGATATAAAAGTACCTATATAGATTTTACAGTATACCTATAAGATAAACAAAGATACTAAAACTTAGTGTCTCTCATCATTCATTATCATTATTCTCCTGCTCTTATTCCAATTAAATAGTTTTAAAAACCGGCCGCCTGCCTTAGGTCAACCCTGCTTGGAAATGTAACAGTTGACCAAACGGCATCAGGTGGTGTTGGCTCAGGTCGGTATAAATAGCAGCGTCTCGCTGCTAATAGTTTGACTGACTCCGAGTCAAAAATACAAGTAAAATAATTGTAATTTACCTGAGAGCTGCAATTGCGGTTTCATACTTGTTAGTCTCCATGTAGCGCTGTATACCAGCGAAAGTTGGTCTTTCCTTTGGATTAAGGTCCCAGCACTGCATCATCAACATATAAACGTCAGGAGGACACGCATTCGGTGCCGTGAGTCGTTGACCTTCGCGCATTATTAGACGTAGAATCTCTGAACCGTTTAAGCCTGAAGGAGGTCACGCAATCGTTATTGAAGCACACATATTAGGAAACGCTAAGGCGAATTTTATAGTTGATTTGAATGTTATATTCAGATCATCTCAAACAATACAATATTAGTTCGTACTTCTATGTTAATCCTTAATATGTATATATAAAACCAGTCAATTGACAAAAGTATGCATAGTTATAACTTAGAACCAAGTGTACTCTAAAGAGCAGTTATTATTTCGATAGCTTGAGTAGGTCCGATCATACATAACTTCATACTTCCCAACCTTTGTCGGATATAAGATGAAAATAAATAATAGCCATTAGAAATTAACTTGAAGGTTGTAAGTTTCGGATAAAAAAAACAATGAAATGTACGAATTTAGCAGTACTGTGCTACACTAACAGCAATTTATGTATAAGGATTATTACAATTGTTAAAAAAAAAGATTATTAATATAGAAAATGTTTGAATTTTTAAGGGTTCCATACCCATTGACGTACCGTAGCACGCCGCCAAATAAAATAAAAAGGGTTCCATACCCAAAGGGAAAAACGGGACCCTATTACAAAGACTCCACTGTCAGTCTCTCTGTCTGTCATCAGGCTGTATCTCATGACCCGTGATAGATAGATAGTTGAAATCTTCACAAATTCGACTGCACAGGTGGCGTAGTGGTTAAGATTTCCTTTCGTGCCAGTGCCGTGGGTTCGATTCCCACGCAGAACAATCCTTTTTGCGATCGACAAAATGCTGTTCTGAGTCTAGGGTGTAATTTATCTGCGTTAATTAGATGTTTGTAAAATCCCCCGCAACACAAGGATTATTTCCTTAGTGCAGGGAGGTTGACTTTAAAAAAAATATGTATTTCTGTTGCCGCTATAACAACCAAATACTAAAAAAACAGAATAAAATGAATATTTAAGGATACCCATACAATAAACGTGATTTTTTTTTGCTCGTTTTTGCTAGATATTACTGCTCTATCTATGTTCACACTCCTCTACCTGTGTCGCACAAGAAAAATTTGAGTACGGGTGATTGACCTCGGGTACACTAATCTACGAATGCGCAAAAAAACCTATAACTAAGTGATTGTTATAGTTTTTTTATTGTTATGAATTTACAGAAAAAGATTTTATTTAGTCTTTACGTAATAAATATCATAGACTAATATCCTCAGAACTATAGACTATATTGATTGGGGGTCATAGTCTTAAACCTCATCACGTATCACCAAGTTATAAAATGCTAAAAAAAAAGATCACGTGATTAATGGACGTCCCCATAAGGCAATATAAGTTATGTAATATGGCTAAATAATATATTTTTTAAATTGTTAGCTTCTAATTCAATTCAATTCATAAAAAAAGTAAAAAATTAATAAAAAAATTATCACCTATCCATGGTTCTTCTCCAAAAGTGTACATTTCCCATAACGCAACAGCAAACATCCAAACATCAGACGCATGAGAGAACTGTCTATTTCTAAGAGATTCTGGTGCACACCATGGAAATGGTACACGTCGGCGTTCACTCATAACATAACAATCATCAGCATCAGGTAGGGCCCTCATTAAACCAAAGTCACCTATTTTTACCTGTCATAAATAACGGCAATGTTACAAAATCATTCCTAAATAATAAATTTATGGACTTTAAAAATATTTAACCCAATTTAAATGAGCTGTGTTTCCATTGTCTTTAGATCATACATGTCCTACTATTAGGGATGGCCTCTTCCACTATAACAGGTTAATTAATGAACTATTATAGTGGAACAGGTTGGTATAGTATTCTTAATTTCGTGTAGGAATAGTATGTGCTTACATTCCTTAGTAGTTTTAACGATATTCGCTGAAGTGAGAGCGTTTGCAATTGTATTCCTAAAGAGACTAAACAATACAATTCACCAAAGAAAAAGGAAACAAATTTATGTTATATCAATTTTGAAATCAGTGCTAATCATATAAGTGCATTAATGTATGAAGTTGGTTAGAATATACAAAAAAAAAGCAAGGCTATTTACATTTACCAGGGACAGTTCTATTCATGTTGTTGCATGGTAGCGGCTATAAAAACTACCAACTCTTACTATGTTCGTGGATGTCGTAAAAGACGACTAAGAGCCTTATAACGACCTGGGCCAACTCCATCTGATGCCATTTGGTCAACAATTACGTTTCCAAGGAGGGATGACGTCTGGCGGGTGGCTGGTCATAAAACTATTGCCAATAACTTTTACAACATAGACTATGAAAGAAAAGTACACAAGTAGTTGGGATAAGAGTAGGAGAATGATGAGTTCCATTCATCACTTCTCAATATCTCAGGGCATCAATCATTCTAAGCCTCATCATCTTGGAACTCAATCATTATAAGATATAAATGGTAAATGGTATATATGGTATAGTACCATGTTGATGACACAGTATAGGATTTTATTTTCAGTTTTCCTTCTCTTGCATATATGTGGTATGTATATTATATCTCTTAGTTACTTTTAACATCACCTACAGGCAAGAATTGGGCTGATGCATTCATACTCTGGCACCACATGGAAAATATCCACATCCACAGTTCCCCCATTGCACTTTTATTTAAAAAATACTTGGTGAAAAGACCAAAAACATATTTTAACTAAATCAGGATTAAATCCTAGACACTCAAAACAAAAAGTTGCATGTTTATTGGACCAATATGATTCATTATATTGAAGAAATTATTTTCTATAAAAATGTATTCAAGAATGTATAGACATTTGTATACTTACCATTTCTAATGTAGATAATAGTATATTTCTGCAGGCTAAATCTCTGTGCAAAAATCTATGTTTCTCCAAATGTGCCATACCTGCAGCTACTTGCTCTGACCATTTAGAAATATATCCTAGAGACACTTTGCCATTCTGTGCCCTTATATAATCTAATAAAGCGCCCATTGTTGCTAACTCACAGACCATCATTAAAGGATGAAATACAACCCCATGAAGCTTAATAAGATTAGGATGTTTGAGACTGTGCATAGCCTCAACTTCTCTTCGAAAGTCATCATATATACCAGGCTGCGAGAAAGCATCGGCTTTTAATATTTTAACTGCCACTGGAACTGTTTGAGATGATTCAGATATTTTCCATTCTCCTCTTTTGACAACACCAAATGAGCCCGTGCCAAGTTCATTGTGTAAGCTGCAAAAATATAATAATCAATATTCCTGTCTACGAATTCATTATTTTGAGGAATATATAAATGATAAAAAACCTAATTGCTAAAAAACTAAAGTTTACCATTTTAAAGTAGGATATAGACCAATGAGGCGTTTATTTTCATCAAATTAAAAGAGATCCATTACTATTCTGTGATACAAATACATTTGCATTATCCATACTATGATTATAACCCCTCAAATGGTAATATCTACTACATAACTAGTAAATATTATTATTTCTTTACTTCATTTGAGCAACAGACAAATATTTATACAGTCTACTTAATAATTTAATTCAAGGGACCATAAGAAAATTATCAAGATTAAAAAAACAAGTAAGCAAGGGAAAATACTTGAGTTTTTCTAAAAACAAGTAATCAAGGAAAAATACTGATCAAGAGTTTGATCAAAATTAGCCATTTATTATTTTAAACATTTGTACATTCAATCACAAATGTTCATTTTGAATTGAAATCTATGATTTGCTGTTGAGTGAGCAATTTCAATCTATCATCATCAAATAAATGCTTAATAGTGTACAAACTGAGAAGAAATCATCTAACATGCAGAGGAAGACTATGTAAACTGCAAACTCATTCGTATATCTTATTAATGCAAACCAACAGGTCTATACATGATAAACTCTACAAATTATGGAGTAAGAAAGATCATACTTCAAATTATAACATTATGGCTGTCTAGATACTTCTTGGAGGATGGAGGTATGTCAAGATCATGGTTTATGGCAATCCATAGTCTCTGCCTACCCCTCTGGGAAACTGGTGTGAGGCTATTTGTCTAAATACTTCTTACTTCAACTCCAAATTGCAGAGGGGATCAATTAATATAGTTTTATTTATAGAGCATTTCTCAAGGGGTCAGGAAACATTTAAATTTATAGTGAGAGTTTCAAGTTAAAAAATAATAACCAAATTAAAAAACTAGGTGTTATAAGTCATTTGTTTAACTTACATGATATCCTTTTCTAATATTATGCAAGTGGTTCTAGTAGTCTCTGCTTGTGGTGTATGTTTTAGAGATAAATCAGTTTTCTCTTTAGACAATGAACTTGATGAAGAGCCAAACAGTTTGTTCCAAAACTTTCGGTTCCATAGCTGCAATTTCTTCTTTCGCACAGCATCAAATAACCTACGTACACCGGGCTTACTGATGCCTATTTTCTCAAGATCTTCAGCATGCACATAATCAAAATGCGCTAGTCTGGTTACCTAAGACAACAGAATTAGAAATAAATGTAATACATAGTTTTACTACTGAAAGGATTTTGATTAGTTATGAATAAAGCACAGAAGTAATATATATTATGTATTTCATTTTAATATGCTGTGTAAAAAGAAACATAGACTTCCAATCAACACATCAGATAACCAAAGTGAAATCGTATAGAAACAACAGTTTTTAAATTAATAATTCGTTATTACTATATCTATATACTATATCACCTGACAAAGGCGCCCTACGCAAATGCGAGGATAGATAATAATAAATATAATTAATACAGTTTGCGTATAATTTGTTTACCTGCAATTGATCTCTTATTGGTAAATAAAACTGCTCAAGTTGGACATTTTGCAGGATATCACAGAGCCAATCGGTCCCCGAATCCATTTTTATTTAATCCCCAGTGCACTTTACACAAAATAAACGCATCACGAGCAGGAAGTGCTAGTTACGAAGAATGTGTGCATGAACGGCTGTTACTTCACTAACCAGCTAAGTACTTAATACTTTAAGGGAAATATGAAATAACACATAAATCTTCGAATTTAAATATAAACGCACGTTCCAGAAATGTTACCAATCACCTATCCATAGTTACTACAATACTAATAATATAAATAATTTAATTCAATTTCGCAATAGCAACTATCGTGTATTTACTCTAAATGACATTCATATGTCATTTGTCACAAAAAAGATATGTCATATCTTTTTTTTTAAATTTATTCACCCTTATGGGCAAGCTATAGTCAGCCGACCTTACTGCCTTATATTACGTGAAAAATATTCTTCATATTATTTGTCACTACTTCATATTGCGTAAGCTTAATAGTCACTGTCCGTCAGTAAGTCAATTTGTTACCATTAATTGGGCGCTGATAACCAAATCAATAGTACTATTGGGAATTTTGGCGAAATATGAAAACACACGTAAACCACTATTATACCATATTCACTATAACTTCTTATTATTTTATTATATTATACACTTCAGCACTTTAACTGTATCATATTCCAAAAAAATACCAGCAAAATTATTCAATATAACACTACAAAACACTGAAGAAATTGATATAGTAGCTTTCCATTTAGTTAACCAGAGGGACTCTGCGTTACATTGTGAAACACTGCCAAACACTGTGTAAAAGTTTAAAAGAAACAGCTAGTTGTCTCAAAATAACACTAGAGTGCATCAATATCGCATAATTGGCGTTGTATATCTAAATACAAGTTCCTTGACAAAGTCTTGGCTCAATAACTTATAAACATAACCACATTATCAGGGCTCACTTCAATAGTGCAATATTTACATTTGAACATTTTTATTAAATTTTAATTAGCAGTAAGAGACAAGCTCAATTTAATAATCTCAAATAATACAGTAGTATTATTAAAATTATATTGCAATTATTTACGGCATATTCAAGTAAGAATATGCCGTAAATAATTGCGAGGTTAAGACAAGTAATGATACTTAATTCAAGCAAAGTAAGCAAGCAAAGTAGGTAAGCATCTGTCAAACACCACTTTTTCGAGTGTCGAACAGTATACGGCTGTGTTCAACAGTGTCGTTGATGGAAAGTGCTTTATCGAGCACTGCGTTACACTGTGTCACTTTTTGTATTAATTGGAAAGCACATTATAACATAAGAGCGTGACATGACATTTTTATATTCGCGTCAAAGCTCCGGTAAGAAAAGAAGAAAGTAAGTAACTATTACAGAATATCAAAATTTAGATAGAACCCTGAATTCGATTGCCAAAGCTTAATTAAAGGCGATCATAACTGTTTGACATGGATTTGGAAAATGCTATTTATTTTACAAAGACTTGGCTGTAAGAGCTTTATTCCCTTTTGGCCTGTCCTAAGGAACAAGCCAAATCAGAAAAAAATCTATAATAGTTATGGCGGTATATTAAAAAAATTGGACGACTTATGTAGATATTTTATTGCGTAGTTTTCTTATGTAATTAATAAAATATTAGGAAGATGGAAGAATTTTCAGATAAGTATATAACAGAAGTTAAAGTTATCGATTTTGGCTGCGTCCCTATAGACACGACTATGCAAAAATATGTCTCAGTTGAGAATACTTCCAACGTTAGTGGATAAATGGCATTTTGACTTTGCAATATTCAAATAATACACATGTCACATATAACATATTTTTAACTTATAATAATAAATTACAGAAATGTTTGTCATACCGCGTAACAAATATATATATTTTGAACAACGTAGATAATGTATTCAACGTATCTATAACCTCCACTCCCATAGAGCCAGGGCAGTGCGCAAAGACAAAGATTGTTTTCAAACCCAAAGTAGTTGGCCAGTCATTTACTGAATATTTTCTTGTGGATGACACCGCCGGCAATACTTATAGATTAACAGTCACCGGCAAATGCTACGGTGAGTCTTAATATAACGCTAATTAATTCCTCATGTTTTTTTAAATACTGCTTTTCGTCTCTTTTTTTGTATTGGCAATAAACTATTAATACGAGCCCAATGTTGCTAGTAATGAATTATAACTTTTTTACACATATTTTCAGTTTCTTCATATTAGTCATTGTCCAACAGTAACTCAAGTCGTCGCCTTCAACAATGCTATGGCCACACTATTGATGGTACCTATCTTCTGAGAATTTTGGTCGTAAACGAAAATATTTCTAAAACACTTTTATATCATATTCACTACACCTTAGCAGTTTCCCCGCATCACATTACACAAGGTGCCATCAAAATTACTTAATATAACAGATTAAAACACTATTTTATTGAGTACATCACACTTTCACGTTCTCGCAAAAACAACCTTTAGTTAACTCCAAGTCGACGTAGAATGTAGTAATGTAGGTGGTTTCAAGTAAGGAGTACCTAATCTTAATGCTCAAGTCTCACTATATTAAAAATATCAGAATATGGGATAATCCTTAAGTAAACCTTATCATCATCGCTCGAGCATCGCATCATCTCGTATTATTAAGATTATGAACGCTGATACAGTAGCATCGGTTTTGATCAACAGTTTAAGATCTCGAATACAATATCATTCAAAAATTGGAATTTTTATTATAATATTAAATCAGCAACGCAAAAACACTTTCTATACATATGTCTCCTTGTACATCTCCGATGGAGTGTAGTCTCTGAACAACAATAGAGCTACAAATAAAGCGGTACCTAGATGCATGCTGCAATTCTTAGGGAGGGGCAGAAATTCCATCCATCCATCAGGCCATAGGCATCTCCACGAGAACGCTGCTCAGAACCATAGTGTGCCACCTGCATCCAACAGCTTTCTGCGACTTTCAAGATGTTGCCAGTCCACTCAATGGAGGTTCGTTCTACGCTGTACCGTCCCTTTCGTGGACGCCATTCCAGAAGATTTCTTCGCCAACGGCGGCCCGTTCAACAAGTAATGTGGCCTACCCATTACCTCTTCAACGTGTTAATTTTTCGGTTATACCTGTTCTCATATGGACTCGTATTATACGAAATACCGAGCATAGCCACTGAGCAACATTTAAAGACCACGTTTCACAGATTACATGGCGTAGAAATTGCCAAATCAAAACCATATTTTGAATCAGATATGGTAGGTAATTGCATACATACCTATAAATTACTACTTACGTAGTGTGGGTGTGAAGGGAGGAGGCTCGAGCCCAATAGTGGAACAGATGTGAGCTGAGATGATGATGTCGGTGTATGGATATTCTATTCTACTATACAGTATACGATCAAGATTCTTCTAACTATACTTTATTTGTCAAATTATGATAAGTAATTTATAAAACGCGCTTGAATAGATGAAAATACAAATGTACACATACAAGTACAGGTTAAAAACTTTTTGGTTCATCAAAAGACCATTCATGAAGGGGATCAATAGGGAGATCAAATAACCAAATTTTTAAAAGGCGGAGGACACACGTTAATTCTCTATCTTCAGCCAATCTAAATAATATAGGTAATATAAATTATAGGTGGTAATAGTTCTGATTATATGAAGCATGAACATTTTGTTTGAAAGCAGAAGTCACGACCATACTACATAGACGATCACTAATACCTATGTCTATTTTCTAGGACCGCATGTTTTTCTTAATAAAAGAAAACTCTTTTTTAGAGTATGCAAAAATGTAACAGAGCAAAGGAAAGAAGTAATATATTTGATTAATAGTTCACCAATAGATACAACGTATCAGTGGTATATTCCCGTATGTGGTCAAGGATATTTTCAAGTACGTATTTTAAATTAAACGAAATTGCCGTGTTTTAAACGACATAAAAATATATTGCACTAATGTTGTAAGTAGATAAAAACACTTCCTGAAAATGAAGTGTCAAAAAAGACGTTCCCATATTACGTGCCTCATTTTCCCATAATTGCCCGTCAGAAACACATTGTTGTATCAAATAGTAAGGTGAAAATAGCCTAAAAAGAAGATGCAGTGTTAACTAGCGAAGATTAAATAAGCTACAAGATTTAGAGTACCGAAGATAAAGAATGTCTTTACAATTTTAAGTCGTAATGTACCTACACAATGAGTTAAAGTTGCAATCATATTGTAATATATCTATTTATTGGCCCTTTATGTTGTCTATCTATGTATAAAAACTAAAACAACTGCAATGCTAAATGATAATTATTAAATATAAAATATTAAGATATAATAGAGGCTACAGATGCCGTCCTTGGATAGCTCTTGGACATCATAAAAACTAAGCGCTTTTACAATGGAATAAGATTGTAGGAAGAGAAACAGTATGATGATAATGGGTTATTACAAAAAAAATCTAGTTATTATTAGTATTCAAGATAATTGATTATTTTAGTTGTTAGTTCATTTATTTTTATATATAAAATTGTGTTTTTCATCATAGATTTCCTCGGGTAATTGCGGACTTATTAGAGCTTTCGAGACTATCCCAATCACAATAATATTCATAGGAACCGCTTTGGGTATCTATACAGCAGAATTGGTCTGTCTAGTTTTGAATGAGGTGAAGTATGTCACTTACTATTTTTTTTACTTATATTTTATTTTCTCACGCGCTTTACATGCTACGTAGCGTGATAAAGATTTTTCATTGTCTCGTACCAATTTTCGACTAGTCACGTATCTTTTTATACCATGTCTAAATCCTCCTGAAAGTAACTATAATTTACGTTACCTTTTGTCAACCATCTGAAAATATTATTTATTATTTATAATTCTAAAGCAAAATCGTTGTTCGTCGTAAAGAACATGTGTAACTATGGTGCGAGTGTGGATGAATGTGATGGATGGTTGGTTGAACGGATCAATGGAGGGCCGGATGGATGGAAATATTGTACTATAATGCGTCCATTAGCAGCAAAATGTATGATGATGACTTTATTTTAACAAAAATTACATATGCTATTGTAACTACATATACAAATAAAAAATTGAGGTGTTTATTTTAGAATTTTACATTGAAAGTTATAAATAAATTTTGTTATTCTTTAGTGAGTGTACACATTTAAGGAATATATTCTAGTGTGTATACCTACATACGAGGATGACAAAAATATATTAAACTTTTGAAAACTCTGTGAACTGATCAAATATTATTTTCTTTTAATTCCAAGTAGACGAAATCGCCTGCGATTGCTAGCTAGTGTAAATATATATCTCCATATGCAAAACAGATGTAGGGTAATGACAATAATATCTGCCACAATAGCCAAAGACATTTATTCAATCGCCCTTAAAGTTTACACGCGTTTGTAATTTTGGTAACTACTATTTAATATAATGCACAGATGGCATATGGCGTGTTTAAAATGCCAACTTTTCGTGCCAGTGTTATGGGTTCGACCCTATGCAGGTACAATACTCTGTGCGATCCACAAACTGTTTTTCTAAGTCTGGGTCTAATTCGTCTGCATTAATTATATGTTTGAAAAGTCCCCCGCAATATAAGGATTATTTCCTTAGTGCAGGGTGGTGTCTTTTTAAGAAAAAAAAAACGAATAAAAATATTATTACAAGTTTATGTGCTCTGCAAATTGCAGTGTTACCAATCTAAACTATAAAAGTGATGTTTACTTTATTTTTTAGAATCCTTTATTCATAAACTTACACGGCACGGTAGTGCTATCTGGTAATCCTATGATTAAATCTGAAGATCATGTGTTTGGAAAAAAATACATTTCTCCATATATACATCTCATGGAGAACAGTCTAAGTCGCCTGCCTTATATACCGTCAGCTTCAGTGTTTGAAAGATACATTGACTTTGGCACAGGAAGTGTTGATGACGTCACAAAGAATATATCGCAAACTATTTGCGTTACTAATCATGAACAGGAGGAAGGATTCATACAATGGATGCCAGGTTTAATAAGTGTCATCATCATTTTCATCATCATCATCTCAGCTCATATAAGTCCCATTGCTGAGCTCGCGCCTCCTCGACAATAGGAGGGCAATTGACCTACTATATAATACTGGTCAGACGGGTTGGTATTGGATTTTCATTCCAATTTTCTTTCCCATGCATAGTTGTCATATGCATATTATATCATTTAGCCGTCTTATAGTACTTGAGTGTGGTGAATTATATGTTTACTCCGTCACCACATGAATAATTAAAGCAAATTAATAAGTGTGTAGTTTAGATATAAGAGGTATTAATTGAAACTCACAATATCCTACCAATATTATGAAAATATCCCTGGCTATAGTTGAAATAAATTTTAAAATTCATAAATGTATAACTTCTATGTAGGTTCCCTTTATACTAGGAGAAAAGCGAGTTCCAATAAGGTTGATTACCTTATAATGGAAATTGAGGAAGTTAGTTACAAATATCCAAACTGTGTCCCTGATACGAAAATACTAGGCCGATCCTTGTTCCTGGGCATCAATGAATAAGATATTCATTGATACCCACGTTCTGTTCATTTATTGCTATAACCAACCTTCATTCTGATGATGGATTAGACCATATTAATGCACGATCATGCAATCTGTATACCTAAATCGTACATCATCATCATCTTCATACATGTATGATATTTTAACTTATTTGAACGCCGGCAAGTTTGTTGATTTAGTTTTGCAAGAAGATCTACCCCAACATAACTTTTTAAAAGCTTTTAAATAAAATTAAAAGCTTTTAAAAAAGATGACGTATCTGTAGTTTAATAATGATCAAATGAATACATATAATGATTAATCATTTGAAAAAAAATCGAACAAATAAAAATAGTTAAAACAAAAAATTGTTTTATTTTAAATATTTCAGACCCTGACGGCATTTTCTTGATAGATCCCATTGATGCCACGATACCTCCAAATGAGTCCAGACTTTTTACAGTAAGATTCAGGTTAGCCGTTAAATGTAAAATTAATATACTTAGGATATAATACCACACCAAATAACAAAATCTCCCACCTCTCACTCTATTTATTTATTCGCCTAATATGTGCCCACATGAAAAAAACAGTATATTTTAATATACAACTTAATTTAATATATGAAATTTCAAAAGGCCTAGTAGTGTCATATTAGAATGTAATAACTATTATTCTTTATCTCTTATCTGAGCTAGATAAATCTTACCACTTCCGCAGTCGCATCTATGTACACAACACACTTACTTTTACAAGAATAAATGCAAAGAGAAGTTTTCTGTGTGGTAGCGGCTACGAATACTACCAACCCTTACTTTGTTCGTGGATGTCGTAAAAGACGACTAAGAGCCTTATAACGACATAGGCCAACTCCATCTGATGCCGTTTGGTCAACAATTACATTCCCAGGGAGGGTTGACGTCTGGCAGGCGGCTGGTCATAAAACCATTGCCTATAACTTTCACAATATGTACTATGAAAGAAGAGTACATATTGTATCGACACCAAGTAATTGGGATAAGAGTAGGAGAATGATGAAATGGTAAGAGAATTAAACTGGTAAAAAAATCGATGGAGGATCAATTTTTCTACTATTTCGAAGAAAGCCCTTGTCTATAATAGTGCTATAATCGCTTAGTTTTTTACACTGACTGGCGATCTCAACTGGTATTACCCGTTCTCTTTAGCCATCGATATATAACATTTAATAATACACAATAATAATATACAGGCCAAAGACTAACAACGAATTATACGGCTACCTCATGTGTGGTGACTACCAGTACGAGTATGTTCCCAACGAAGTCAACAGCGTCGCTAAACTAAAACATACCTGGTTTCGGATACCCTGTACCGGGAATACATGGTTACCATGTACGGAGTGGAGAACAGAATGGGACTGTCCCACTGAAGTGAGTTTTAATTTATGAAAGTCTGGTAAAGTTCTCATTTTTAGACTATGGCCTCTGCGTTGTGAAGACAGCCAGCGAGGGACCACTAAATGTCACTGCTCGCTCTTTATTATTGTATTCTCAAACGCATTGAAGCCCTCAGAATATTATTTTCCATAGAGCGACCGCCATTTTACCTAAGTAATCCAAAGCAAGAATAATATTCTTGGATTAGATCAGAGATTAAGGTAACTATTTCAATATATTGCCAGTATGGACTTTCATAGAGGTCCACAAAAACTAGGATCAACGGTTTAATGTAATCTTCCTGGAATAGTTTTCATGTATCTATACGATAATTTCTATAGGTTTTCCTTCACCGTTACATGAAGCGATAATTAAAAGAGTATACTTTATTATTTCACAATTAACAATAAAAAATACGCAGGTTGTAAATAAAAAAAAATTACTTTTAGTACACTGAAATATCTGAAGTGTGGGCCTGAAGGCCCAACAGTCGCACCGAGGATCTCTGCGTGAGATTCTATTGGTTGCTCATAGACCAATACTGCTGATAAAAATAACAATAATAATTATCCACGTATATAATATTCAATAACACACTAACTGACTGTTACAGTCGATATAACGAATTGAAGAAGGAAGTAAAAACGAAAGCACAATATTATCTACAGTTTTTGTGTTTTAGATTATTTTACCACCAACAGTTCCTGCTAGAACAACATTCACTAATTTTATGTTATCCAATAAGTTTGAGGTGCCAATGCATTTTAAATTCGAAGCACCTTATGGAACGTTAGTATTACTATATATTGTATTACTTAGAAACAATGTAAAAAAATGTATAGCATAAATTAACTTATTTATGATCATTCATTATTCTGCTCTTATCCTTATTCCTTGGGTTCGACGCAATGTGCACTTCTCTTGCATAGTACATATGCAAAAGTTATTGGCAATAGTTTTATGATCAATCGCCTGCATGCCTCTTTTAGAATGAAATTGTTGACCAGACGCAATCAGACGGCGTTGACCCAGGTCGATAAATCTTTTAGTCGTCTTTTTCGACTTCCAGGAATAAAATGAGAGTTGAAAGTATTCGTAGCCGCTACCACAGACCACAAATTAATTTGCTCATCAATTAGTAAAATATATGTGAATTATAAGTACCTATGCTTTTTAGAAATTTCGCTGTATTGCCAATATGTGGCATAATTCAAGGACGCGGATGGCAACTGATATCGGTTGCCTTGGAACCTAAGTGTTCCGGAGATTATTGTGAAGCCTGGGATTTGATAATAAATAAAGTCCAAAAAGTTAGTAAAGCAGTTCATTACTATGTAATTTATTACTCATTAATACTGTTCTTCTGAGTAAGGGAAGGAAAACTTGAAATAGAACCCTATAAAAACCTAACTGATAAGCGTGGTATAGTAGGTCAACTTCCTGCCTAATGCGAAGGAGGCTTGAGCCCAGTGGTGGGACGTATATGAGCTGGAATGATGATTATTTTTCTTCTTAGCTCATATGCATCCTATTAAACCCTTGGCACTTGAGCCTCAGTTTTGAAAACTGCAACAAAATTAAGTTATTATACCACGTTGTATAAATTTGAAAAGTATCATAAGAAAAAGTTTAACAGACAATAAGCCTATGTAGCGTACTGTAATATAATAAGCCTATGTAGTGTACTGATTAGTTTCACATTATTTTATAAAATTGAGAACCTCCTGTCAAGAAGTCTCAATAAAGTTTATTATTGTGAGAATCAAACCCAGAAATCCTTATATCAGATTTTAATCGGTAACTCCGCAGTTTAAAAAAAAAGAGAAAACAAAAAAGGTTCAAAATAAACAGGGATAATGATAACAGCATGATGGCTTATAATAAATAGTTTTTTTATTACTAATTTATTACTATTGCACGCCTCATAAGCGAAGCGTTGAGGTGATGTTCTACTCGCGATATAGGAAAATCAAGGACTTTTCAAAACTAAAAATTACTGCATTTTTTGCACACTGCACTTAAAGATAATATTATCATACATATGTTAATAAAAAACATTCGTTTAAACGCACCTGTTTGATATTTTTTAAAAAGCAAATATTTTGTTAAAAAAGTAAGAAAAAAGTTGATTAAAAAAAATATTCGAGGACGTTCGGATGTCTGTCCGTATGGATCTAGCACTCTCACGACCGTAAAAATGAATGTATCGAAGTATTTTCTTTTTAAAAAGCTTCATAATCGCAACGCGCTGTTTTCTTTGGAAAATGGCTTGGTAATTCTTTGTTGTTTATTACCAATTAATAAAAAACTAAACTGCGTACAATGCTTGCAAGCTATGTTTTGCACTACGTTAAGAATGGCGTGAAATGTCGAAAGTATTTTTTTCCTTTCATTTATTAGGCATTATCTAATTACGAGGCGTGCACTTTTGGATTTTCCAAACTATTTTACTTTAATTTAACATATTAGGATTGCCTATATCCTCGATTTACAATACAGACCATTTGTAGTACAAAAATAACTTTATTCTATGTGACTATAAGTATAGCAACGTTATTAAAGCAGGCACCTATTTTTTTATAATATGTAGGTACCTATTCATTAAATACTTGACATTAGACCTTCTATAAAACTTATTCATGACCTGAAAAAAAATTTGCGTATTTATTTACATAGTTTTCAAATATTTTCAAGAGATTGTGTGAATCGTTATGCGCGTTACTAAGAAGACAACTATAGTCACTATAGTGAATGTAGAAAACTTATTCGAAAATGGAGAAATTATTATCACACGCAGAGTTGGACTCGCACGAAGTCTCTACCAACTGTTCAAGTTCTGCATATGATAAGAATTCCATTCATAAATAGGTTTTTAAAAAGCTCAGCATATGAAATCTGCTAAATCAATTAAAATTAATAAATTATTTGTTAAGGAACACATGATATGCTTCATGGATTCACCACTGATTTAAGCGCACTAAAAACTTTTCCTTTGCCGAACAGTCTCGTGTATCTTTTGTTGGGAATGCGGAGTTGAGTCAAGTGGAAGTGATGTCTCATGGCTACTATCCTACCGCACACGCAATGCTGGAATTTCAACCAACTATTACTGGATGCACGAATTATGTTACTTCTTACTTGCACAATCAAACTAGAATGGAAATACAGTTAGTGTAGTATCCTTTTCTTCTTTGAGAATGATATACAACCCCTCCTACCTAGCAGGTGTACCTACTACTTCGTGTGGTGACACGTTAAGAACATTCCTACAGTGTGATAGAGACAATTTTTTTTTTTTTTTACACCACCCTGCACTAAGGAAATAAACCTTGTATTGCGGGGGACTTTACAAACATGCAATTAACGCAGACAAATTACGCCCAGACTCAGAACAACACTTTGTGGATCACACAAAGTAATGTCCTACGTGGGAATCGAACCCAAGGCACTGGCACGGAAGGTCGGTATCTTAACCACTACGCCATCTGTGCAGTCAATAAAACAATAGGTCTGCACTGTGTCTTAGATATACGAAACGTAACTGGCTATGCGAGAAAGAAAGAAAATGTGTGCTCGCACCTCTCTCTTGCCCCTATAGTTATATACGAAACATAACGCTCTCTCTCTTTCTATCTTTACTTATATCTCCCTCTCAACTACCGTTCGCCACACCCGATCACACTTTTCTTAACGCTCTCATCACGCATTCACCAGCTTCCTTTCCATGTTAAGCGTGCATAAAGAAGTTTTACTTCAAAAGATAAAACTTGTTCCAAATATATATATACTCACTGCGCATATAAAATATTGGTCTAATTTTTATATAATATCATAAATTTTATAATTTTCTGATATGACTTCGATTTTCACGCAGAAAAATTCTTTATGACTTCAACAAATGATTGCGCAGACTCTGGGTATCATTTACGCCCAATAATTGTATATTTATAATGTCAGTATAATTATGTATACTTCAAGCTGTGTGGTAGCGGCTACGAAGACTACCAATCATTACTTCGCTCGCGGATGTCGTAAAAGACGACTAAGAGCCTTATGATGACCGGGGCCAACTCCATCTGACGCCGTTTGGTCAACAATTACATTCCCAAGGAGGGTTGACGTCTGGCAGGCGGCCGGTCATAAAACTATTGTCAATAATTTTTACAATATATACTTGTACTATGAAAAAAGAGTACATGAAGTAATCGGAATAAGAGTAGGAAAATGATGATGATATATGCATTCTTCCTCATTTATTTTGCAGCGTAAGAGTATTGAATTATGTTCCATGGCTTGGTGCGGACTTCCGTGGATCAATAGTTTTACCACCTAAAGAGATCGTACATTATCATTGGTGGTTTTTTCCTGAAATAGCAGATAAAGTATATGAAACTACCATAACATTATCCAGTATATGTTTGATTGATGGCAGGTAATAAAATGAAAATATTTTCTAATTCAGTTTTTCTTATTACATACAATTATTTTCTTTTTGTCCTCGGAGTTTATGTGATTAATAGACATAAATTTGAAATTATATTTCTAGTTTTGATAGCGTATACGTTCAGTGTCGAAGTAGGTCTGCACCAAGGGTCGGCGTTAAGTCCTTACCTCTTCCTGTTGATAATGGATGCATTAACATCGGAGATACAGGAAGAGGCACCCTGGTGCATGCTATTCGCTGATGACATTGTTCTCGTCGGGAAAGAGGGCCTTGAGGTACAGAGCATGCTGGAAAAGTGGCGCTGTAAGTTGGAGAATGTAGGCTTGAAAATCAGCAGACCAAAAACAGAATACATGTTCTGCGATTTCGGCGGTCTCTCCAATTTTACACCCATAACTTTGGATGGAGTACCAATCCCAGTATGCTCGAACTTTCGATACCTCGGTTCTCTTATCCAAAGCGATGGCGACCTGGATCGTGCGGTGAAGCACAGAATTGATGTGGGATGGATGAAGTGGTGGCAGGTCACGGGTACAACATGCGACCCCAAAGTACCCCTTAAATTAAAGGGCCAAATATATAAAAGCCTAATAAGAACTGCTGTACTGTATGGATCAGCATGTTGGGCGATAAAAGCGACGGATGAGAGACGACTGCATGTAGCGGAGATGCGAATGTTGAGATGGATGTGTGGTGTGACAAGAATGGATAAAATAAGGAATGAACATATAAGAGGAAGTTTGAAAGTTGCGCCAGTGACGGAAAAATTAAGGAGTGAAAGATTGACATGGTATGGACATGTGATGAGAAGGGATGAAAGTAATGTTGTGAGGAAAGCTTTAAGCATGAATGTTGAAGGCTTAAGGGGTAAGGGAAGACCGAAGAAAAGATGGATGAACTGCGTGAAACATGACATGGATAGACAAGGAGTGACCACAGAGATGACGTCTGATAGAGTTGTATGGAAGGAGAAGACATATTGCGTCGACCCCAAATAAATTGGGATAAGAGCAGGTTGATGATGATGATGATGATGATAGCGTATAAATTTTCGCTAGTTTATTTTTTAAACTATTCTTATATTTATTATCCTGAAGAGATGAGCAAAGGTGACCCCCGATGTTAAGGGGCAATGGGGAGGTAATACGATAGGGCATATGCCCCCAGGTGGCCCACTCGCACGGCGTGGAGAGGAACATTGCGAGGCGGGTCTACGGAGTCGCGCACCTTCATCTGTCGCCCAGACAGATATAGCGGGCGGTGACCAGTCAAGAAAATGGGTATATGCCCCGAACGGCACGCGTAGGGTATGTCTAAACCATAGCCTGTCGAAAATAAGCAGTGAACAAAATTCTATGTGCATATCAATTTCATCACTGTTATTACTGCTAAGGCAGTTAAGTTACTAAATTCTAAGCTCGTTGTTTAGAATTTGCCAAGAAAAGCCTTGATAATGAGTTAATAATATTAACCCAATAAAGATGACCTATAAAACGTCACAAAAAATATTATTTTCTGTAACTGCATGGAATATATTAAGAACACGAAACATCACCTCGTCGGTAGAGTAAAAACAAAATTAGCTATATGAAATTAAAAACGTAATCCCAGTTTTCCCAGCTCATAGACGTCCCACTATATGTCCGCACTCTCTGTTTTATTTTTTTTTGCTTTTGGTGGTAGACGAGTAAACAGCACACCTGATGGTAAGTGTTACTGCCGCCCATGGACCTTTGCAGTACCAGGAGTATAGCTCAGCCGCTGCCTACCAATAAAAATCCCAAATCCACCCAGAATATTGGGTTGCCGGCTCTCTCGTTCACCGAACGAAGCACAGCAACACACTGCCACTGGTCAGGTGTCGATTTTCTGCGAAAGTTATTGTCTGTTCAATAGAACGGAATTTTATCCAGCACTTCTTAAATGAATGGATACCTAAATTTATATAGAGATTATAATAATACGGGTAATATGAATCTTTTAGGTATCTTGAAGTGTGGTGACGGAGTAAGAATACAATTCACCACCTCCCTATCTTAGCTGTGGGTGTCGTCAAAACAATTAAGGCGTAGTATGCATGTAATATTTGTGCAAGAGGACTCCAAATAAAACCGACCGTCGTTATACAGGTTGCCAATTTAATTAGTAGAATCCTTGATATCAGACCATGATCCACTATACAAATCAGTAAAAAAAAAATAGTACCTAAGTTTTGATTAAATTGCCATACTGATGAGCGGTCAATACACTTGTACTATAAAAATTCGATGTAGGAATATACTCATGCGTGTGACACTGAACTAGTAGGCAAATAGTAGGTACCGTTCGCGCTGCGCTCACCACCGCACAGCTGGGTCGAAATGTACCTACAGGTCAATGTACGGTGACAAACCTACTGTTTTGATAAGATACAAATCACTTTATCTCGGGATTGTGCAGAGCTAGGAGTCTGCAACTAACTTTAATGTTTTTTATGACGTCATTCCTACACCTAGTTTAAGTTATTCTAGTAATAAAATCGGCATCCTGTATAAAGGTTAATTTATCTTCTATTATGGAGAAGGTTCGAGGCTAGCAGTAAGAGGTAGGTATATGAGCTGAGCCGATGATGAATTGTGGTGATGTGACACTGGGTGACGATACTGTACCTTGATAGAGTCAAAGTACATGGGAATTCAGTTTAAATGCGATTGCTTTCAGACCAGTCGGCGAGCCGTCAGAAATTTATATACACATCGCAGGCTTTTCAGAATTGCCGGATTTAAGGGTAATGCTTATTTAATATTAATTGTCTTCTTAGCTTGGTTAAAGACATTCTTTCCAAAGATTGGTGATTGCATACGGTACACTGTAATGGTTGAGATATTGATTTACAGTGCCAAGTGCGACACTTGCGGGTTCGATTCCCAAGAAGGACAATACTTTGTGTGAGCTACAACTCGTTGTTTCATGTCCATGTGTAATTTGTGTCCATTAATTATGTTTATAAAGTCCTCCTTCCCTTTCCACTTTTCGGGAGCTGACGGAGTAAGAATAGGCAGTTCACCAGCCTTCTCTCATGGGTGTCGAAAAAGACGACTAAGGGATATAATATGCATATAAAATCTATGCAGATAACGCCAATGCGAGAGGAAAATAATTGTATTATTGCTTATGATGGCAAACGAGCAAACAGCACACCTGATGTTAAATCTAACTGCTACTTGTGGACATTTGCCAAGGACTAAGGTCTGCCTACCAATCGGAAGCCACTCAGAAAGTTGGGTTTACGGCTCTCCCGGTCATCGAAAGAAGCCCAACAGCATATTGTCACCCTCAAACGTCGATTTTCTGCGAGAGTGTGGTACTACTTCAGACGAATCGGCCCTCGATTATAGACAGAAAACCGCCAACAATGTGTTCCTAGCACCACTAAATTAGAGATAAATCCCTATGCCAACGCGTCTGACCAGCGTAGTAGGTATATTAGATCAACTTCACTTTTATTGTGGAGGAGACGCAAAACCGACAACAAGGATTAGTTTCTTAGGAGGACTTCCTCCTTTTTTTGTTTGTATGTTTCCTTAGAATTGGCATTTAACGATTTGTGACAAATAGACAAATTTTCCGTGTGGTGACGGAGTAAGAAGGCAATTCACCACCCCCTATCTTACCCGTGGGTGATCGTACGAGACGACTAAGGGATATAAAACGCATATAACATCTATGCGAGAGAAGAAAAACTCGAAACAAAAGCCTATACCAACACATTTGACCAGCGTGGTAAAGTAGGTCAATTATCCTCCCATTATGGAGGAGGCTCGAGCCCAACAATGGGACATATATGACCTGAGATGAGACAAATAGTGGTAGTGCCACACTGTTGACAGTTTTCTAATTTCTGTCTTCAGCCGCAGGCCGGTCCGTCCGGGGTAGTACCACACTCTCGCAGAAAATCGACGTCTGAGCAGTGCAATATGCTGCTGTGCTTTGTTCGGTGAGCGAGAGAACCGCAAGCCCAACTTTCTAAGTGGGTTTGGGATTTTCATAGATAAACAGCGGCCTAGCTATACTCCTAGTATTGCAAAGATCCATGGGCGACAGTAACTCTTATCATCAGGTGTGCTGCTTGCTCATTTGCCACCAAGAGCAAAAAAAAAAAATTCTTTCGAATTATTTATAACATTTAACGTAATTTGTTGCAGGTGTTGCCAAACACAACAAATTTGCACGACATAGCTGTTGGAGAAAGTTCCACGTGTTCGTTAACTTTATATAATTACGGCTCCTGTTTATTTACATCTAAGCTTTATCATGGTATTACTGGCTACGGCGATGATTACAGTGGTGATAGATTTGAAATTGATTCTACAGTGGTGAATACTCTTCTTCCTTATTGATATTTTAAACGTTCTTAAAGGATATATCAGTGTAACTAATGGTAAAAAAAAATTATTATATATATTTGGGGGGCATAGTCCGGAGCGTGCTCGTTCGCGTCCCCTGCCAGTCTAATTAGACTGCTAATCCGGCTCGAAATGCGTACCGCAATGCGGGTTAGGGCGTCCCCCGGAGGCGACGCGTACCGACCCGCCCCCGTCGGTACGAACATCGGCAGTTGCGGCGATGGGGGCCGCCACCCATCACGCCTTGCCCAGTTAGGCGAGTCGAGGAGAACGGAGTGCCGGGTGGGCACGTGGAATGTAAGAGGTTGTGTGGAAGGTAAGTTGCACGAGCTGATATCCGTCATGGCGGACAAACAGCTAGACGTGCTCTGTGTAACAGAGACCAAGCGAAGGGGCAGCGACGCCTGCGATCTTCCTGGTGGCGGGATGGCTCTGTGGTCTGGTGTACCACAGAGCGATCGAGCCAGCATGGGGGTAGGAGTGCTGTTGTCCTCTCGCTTGGCCTCAAGTGTGAAGGATTACGGAATGTATGATCCCAGACTTCTCTGGGTCCGTATAAAACTAGGTGTCACCAAGGTATTCATGGTTGTAGCATATGCTCCCGTAGGATCCTCGGTGGCATCAGACCTAGAGAAGTTTTGGGATAATGTTAGGGAAGTTCTGGATATGGCAGAAACCAGTGAACGCGTGATTGTATGCGGAGATTTGAACGGATGGGTGGGGACCAAGCGTCCCGACTATGAGGACGTACTTGGTCCATTTGGTGATAAGAGAGTGAACGACGCAGGTAGGCTCATAGCGGATGTATGCATGGAGAGAAACCTTATTGTGTCAAACACATTTTTCCAACATAAGGACATCCATATGTATACATGGAGAAGGAATGAACAGAAAAGCATAATAGATTTAATTTTGGTAGACAGTCGCCTCCGAAGCAAAATATTGGACGCAAGAGCCTACAGGGGCCCCACAGTCGATACGGACCACTATCTCGTTATTGCGAGATTTAGTGGTCTGTTCAGAAAGTGGAGGCACTGGCGAGAGCGTGTCCACTTCGGAGGGCTTGAAAGAATAAAGGTTGAAAGGTTGCAAGAAGAGTGTGTAAGAGAAAAGTATGCAGAGGGTGTCCGAGAACGGCTGACGATGGCAAGCCAGCCGCAATCGGACATTGAAGAATGCTGGAGAGTATTGAAAGAGAGTATGGTAGATACAGCGGAAGAAGTATGTGGAAGTTCAAAGAAGCATAGAAAAACAAATGGTGATGCATGGTGGGATGCGGAAGTGGCAGCTTCCGTAGAGCAAAAGAAGAAAGCGTGGCTGGACTATGTCTCTTCTTTGAATCTGAATGACAGTATGACTGAACAGAAGAAAGAAATATATCGGCAATGTAAGAATGACACCAAGGCCTTAGTGAAAGAGAAACGTGATAGAGCAAGTATGAGTGCAGAAGATAGGCTGACTAAAAACTTCGAGGGTAACACCAAACTCTTTTGGAGGGAGGTGAAGAAGTCTCGGGGTGGTTGGTCAGCCTTCAGAATGAATAAAATAAGGTCTAAAGGTGGAGACATTCTTACACAAACACAAGACGTGTTAAGCCGATGGAGTGAATATTTTGGCGATATGTATGCGGATGCTACGGTTGGCGCCGGTGTTGGATGTGGTTTAGTAGATCAACATTCGACAACGGCGTCCTCCGATGGCATCAGTATGGATGAAGTTGAATGGGCGATAAGAAGTTTGAAAAATGGTAAGGCAGCGGGCATTGATATGGTGTCTGCCGAGATGATCAAGCTCGGTGGCTCTTGTGTCTGGGAGGCGTTCCTGTTGCTCCTCAATTTATGTTGGAGCTCGGGAATGGTTCCCAGGGACTGGAATAGCGCAGTCATCGTGCCTTTGTTTAAAAACAAGGGTTCACGTTATGACTGCGCAAATTACAGAGCCATAAGCTTGACCAGTTTGGCAGCAAAAGTGTATGGAAAAATTATTGAAAGGAGAATGAGGATGGTGTCCGATGGTTTACTGTGTGAGACACAAGGAGGTTTCAGGAGTGGAAGGGGATGCATGGATCAAGTGTTCTCTCTGCGCAACATTGTGGAGAAGCATCTGGCTCTAGGTCAGAGGGTTTTCTGCAGTTTTGTGGATCTGGAGAGAGCATTTGACACGGTTGTACGAAAGGAACTTTGGGACATTTTACCGGAGTATGGTATTAACGGTAAACTGCTACAGGCTGTGCAGTCCAGTTACATGGGCTGTAGAGCCTGTGTGCGGCTGGATGATGGAATGTCGCCTTGGTTTGACGTCAATATCGGCGTTAAGCAGGGGTGCGTTCTGTCAGCCAGGCTGTTTATCATATATCTGGATAAATGTCTCCAAAGGTTGAACGATATGAATGTGGGAGTCCAGATGGGCGACTCAGTGGTCACTGCTCTGCTTTATGCAGATGATGCAGTCCTGCTGGCACAGTCAGCGACTGACCTGCAGACCCTAGTCGACACAATGACAGAAGATTGTAAGAAAAGGGGTCTACGCGTGAATGTGAGCAAAACCAAAATAATGGTCTTTGAAAGAGATAAAACCAGAACAGATGTAAGAGTAACAATAGGTAATGATGTACTAGAGCAAGTGGATGAATTTGTATATCTTGGATGTGGATTTAGCCGAGATGGAAGGTACACCACTGATATAGAGCGAAGAGTGAATGCGGGAAATAGAGTGAACGGAGCGTTGGGGCAACTTTTCGGCAGCCACCACCTCAGCCAGAAGGCACGTGTAGCAATACATAACGCAGTGCTTGTCCCAACATTACTGTATGGAAGCGAGAGTTGGGTATGCAGAAAAGAGTATGATAGTAAAATTAATGCGGTCGAAATGCGATCTCTGCGGAAAATCTGTGGAGTTAGGCTGACCGACCGCATTCGTAACGACGACGTAAGAGAGCGAGTAGGTATGAAAGAGAGTATTGGTGTAAAGATGCGAAAGGGAATGCTCCGATGGTTCGGACATGTGGAAAGAATGCCGAACGAACGCCTGGTTAAGAAGATATACAATGCGAAAGTGGAAGGATGTAGGTACCGAGGGAGACCGAGACTAACCTACCTTGACCAGATCGGTCATGTACTGAAGGAAGGTGGAGTCAAGAGTCTCCGAAACCGGCGAGCGTGTATGAAGAGAATTATGAATGTTGAGGAAGCGAGTGAAGTATGCAGAGATAGAGTTCTCTGGCACTCTGTTCTCTCTGCCTACCCTGCAAGGGATATGGCGTGATGATATGTATGTATGTATGTAAAATAAAACAATAACGATTAATTCGACTTGTCTTTAAATTAAGTTCATAAGATGTGGAATCAGGTGGATTGAAGAGTTTAGTAGTAGGATAATATTGAGCTTTGTGTTTTTTTTTATGTCGAACAAGCATCAAAGACAAGTCCTGATTGTAACGTGGTGGTATTCAGTAATCCCCTTGTGGTAGATTAAAAATAAAATGCGTTAGACGTAACCATAAATCGAAAGTTACCCAAGGTGCCCTGGCACAAGACGGATGCTGGAAAACGGCAAAAAAAGAACCAAAATGTGAGACTGAAGCCAATATCTCATATCTCGAGATGATACGCGTGAGGGTAGACCGCCGGGTGGGCCACCGAAGAACAAGACCGGTTCCGGTGACCTAACCACATGGCGTCGAGAGGTACGTTGTTGGGCGGGTCTACGGGGTCGTGCTCGCTTCTCCCGTCGCCCCGAGCGGATTAGTGGGCGGCACCGTAACCCTTCGCCAAAAAAAAGGTTCAAGCTAATATAACACCCTTATATATAATAATACCTTAACGAAAACTTTTTTTAGTACCAATCTATTAGATATTTTAAATTTTAGTACTTATATAATTTACATACATACATACATATCATCACGCCATATCCCTTGCAGGGTAGGCAGAGAGAACAGAGTGCCAGAGAACTCTATCTCTGCATACTTCACTCACTTCCTCAACATTCTTAATTCTCTTTATACACGCTCGCCGGTTTCGGAGACTCTTGACTCCACCTTCCTTCAGTACATGACCGATCTGGTCTAGGTAGGTTAGTCTCGGTCTCCCTCGGTACCTACATACTTCCACTTTCGCATTGTATATCTTCTTAACCAGACGTTCGTTCGGCATTCTTTCCACATGTCCGAACCATCGGAGCATTCCCTTTCGCATCTTTACACCAATACTCTCTTTCATACCTACTCGCTCTCTTACGTCGTCGTTACGAATATATAATTTACAATTTGAACAAAAGAATTTTATCTTAAATATTTTGTTATTTTAAGATTTTAAAAAAGCCAAATAAATTGGTTTAACAGTTAATGAAAAAAACGATTTTAAATTTTTGCCCCTTCTAACAATTTGGCGCCTCTAAAAATGCCGCGCCATAGTCTCGGGCCTCGATGGCCTAAGTCTAAATTCGTCGTTGTTGCCATCCATGGTAATCGTAAAAATTGGCTAAGGATCAGTACCTACAGGTGTGGATAGCAACTTTCTCATGGGAAATGTATAACATCTCACTGTGTATCGCCAACTTACCTGCCAAGCGTAGCGATTATGTTATTATGTTCCATATAAAGAAGGTATGAAGAAGGCCTAAGTCGTATGAAGAAGGTCTACGTTCAACAATAAATGGCAAAAGGCTGAACAGTGATGATGTTGACAATATTTCTTTTACTCTTAAAACTATATATTATACAATAACTTATATACAACAGAATACATTGAAACCTTCGAATCATTGCGTGGTAAAAATGACAGTCACTCCTGATGGTGCCGGCCCAAGACAAATAGAAATCAAATATACGGTTTTATTCCGTACAGAATACGATGAGATTGCAGAGATACAACTTATTAAAAAGAGGATTGCTATCATATGGTATGACGGGATTTATCCTACCATAAAAGTAAGTATTAAGAATAAAAAATTCATCATCATCATCGCCCACACATGTCCCACTGTTGGGCTCGGGCCTCCTCCGTAATAGGAGGGAAATTAACCTACTATATCACGCTGGTCAGACGTGTTGGTATAGGGTTTTCTTTCGAGTTTTCCTTCTCTCGCACAGATGTTATATGCGTTTTATGTCCCTTAGTCGTCTCGTACGATCACCCACGGGCAAGATACGGGGTGGTGAATAGTATTCTTACTCCGTCACCACACGAAAAATAAAAAATTAAGAACAAGTAATAAAAAAAAAATCTTTTAAAAGAGTGTTATCTTTTAAAAGATTTTTTTTCATTCATTCAAGTTCATTCATTTAAGTTCTGTTTTAATTTAATTGTAGGTAAAGAGAACTTTATCTGTTAGATGTCCTGTGATTTTAAGCAATCATGATGTTTGGAGTATTACGAATGTACAGGAGTGAGTTAATTTAAATAACAATTACTTACAATATAAATTTTTGTATGCTTGTATTGGGTAAGTAAAAATTCAGATTTAGATGATGATGAAGTGAGTATCTTTGTTAGGACGAACACCTATCTATACAAAATTGCATATAAAGGCTATTATAGAAAATTACGTGACAAGAATAAGATGGAACTTGAGATTGCATATGGTGCTGGCACAACACTGCTGAGTAAGAGTTTTCTTTGCATGGCACAAAAAATTTTCAATAAATTACCAGATGATATTAAAAAATTAAATACAACACAATTTAAAAAATGTATGAAAAAGTTTTTGGTAAACAAATGTTATTATACAATTAATGATTTCCTAATAGATAATATTGACATAAGTAATTTTACTGACATTTCCACTAAATTATAGTTAAAATATTTTATAACATTGTATTAAATATTTGCACGCCTTATTGTGGCAAAATATAGAGATGCCTACTAACCTCATTCTGTAACAAGACTTTGTACTTACCTATATTGCAAATAAAATGATTTGATTTGATTTGATGGATAGATCTGGTTGATAAGTAAAAATTCAGATTTATATAAAAGAGCTCTGATTTTTTCAAATACATTTCATCAGTACTTTTCTGATGATATTTAGCATAATTCATTTCCGGCTAGTGCATTTTTTTATGAAGTAATGTACTACACCTGCTATTATCGTATAAAGTAATTGAATGAATGATTGCCTTGATCACGGACACATTTATAAGACATCTGATGGGAGACTTAGATCATGGCTTAAACCATGGCATGGTTACCTCCAATCTATATTGAGGTTCAAAAAGACGAATTATATACTAACGCTAGTGGCGCCAGGAGCAGGTATGATTTGCCATCTACCGTACTCATCATCAGGAAAAATGTATATTTCTGGACTATTTAAAAATAGCTATCGAGCCAGGGATACCCTGGCTCGATAGCTATTTTTAAATAGTCATTTCAATTATCATACGATTATCTATAACTATTTATGTACACTACAGTAAATGATGACGTGAATACTTATCCACATCATCGTTGACACTCTTACTAGTGATTACATGGTCACTGTCTAAATGTCTATCTTTAAATGGTCACTGTCTAACTTGAAATGGTCACTGATGTTTAAATGCACACTGTCACTATCAAGCTTTAAATGAATGATCTTTTAATAACAAGCGAGCCTAGCGTCTAAACAGACTTCAAAATTTACAAAAACTCCAAGTCAATTATAATCTCTAAATATGTTATTGGCTTCTTTACGGCCTATATTATTATAACTCCCGTTGTTGGAGGTGAACCTTCTCAATAAGTAGGATGTTTTTATTTTTAACATTCTAGACTATCCAGGACGTATAGTATATTTACACTTAATAGTAATGATAACTCACTTATTTCTCCTTAGGCCTCTCATACATATCCAGTGGAAAGTCCCTGATGGTGACACATTGTCATCATATGGATGTGTATAAGCGTCAATAACTATGAGAACTAAACAACTAATATATATGTGAACTAAATAAGATAGACTGTGGCACATAATAAGATAGAATGTGGCTCTGATGTTTACTCGAGTTCAACAATTTACAAATGAAAACATGTTTATGGATTTTATCACCTTAGTATTAGATTTTTACTTTCCCAATATTTTAAAATTTTTTCAGCGTTCATAGTCACGGGATACCTCCATGAAGTGTTTGAAACGTCGTCCGTAAAAATATATCAATTTTCTAAAATAATATTGTTTCGTAGGTTAAACAAAGCCTTTGCGGACTGTCGTCCCAATAAGCCATTATCTGTAAACCTCTACGCTCCAAACTTATGCGCCCATGAATATAAAACCAGTGATGTGGAGTTAATTTTTGTTATGGGATGCATATACTCGGCTCCAGTGCCATGGAATCTACGAAGAGAGAAGATATGCGATTGTGAATTAGTTGAGGTCCAAGTGGGTACGTCGCTTTACGAAACGAGGCATAACTGTGAGCATAGAACTTATGTAGAGTTGTATCCACAGAGTGGGATTGTCTCGGTAATTACTTTTTTATGTAAGATACTGTTTCTTTTTTTTTTCACGCTGTGGAAAATGCATTTATGCATTCCCCCTGCACGTTATAGTAAGGGGGTATGTAGGACTCGCCGACGCAAGATGGCATCGGAATACCCACTAAAAACCAACAGCCCACTACCTCGTCTATTTTGGGGTGCCAAAGGGTCGCATTTTGGGCATGCGACTTTGACGATACTGCTGCTTGTTTTTTTGCAAAATTACAATTGTTTTACAAAAAAATTAAGAGCAGAATTCCAAATCAACGTATACTAATATAAAACATAATACAATTCGAGTAAAGTTACAAGACATGTGAAGGAGTGAAAGAAACTTACAACAGTGAGTTGTAATTTTAGAATCTTTTTGTAATAAGCCTACACGTATTGTATAGTAAATTTACAAAACGGAATTATAGTATTACTTTCTTCTTGTGCGTAAAAACTTAAAACGTTTTTGTAAAAAAATGCAGAAATTTTTAACAGTGTAGACATCATCATCATCACAGCCCATATATGTCCCACTGTTGGACTCGGGCCTCCTCCGTAATGGGAGGGAAATTAACCATAAAATATAGTATGTATTTTAAATCATGGGTCTACGTGCTTGTGCATGCGATTGCATGATTTGCCATTATAAGTTCTGCAATGTCTATTAGAATATATTCTATGCTTGAGTACCTATACTCACGCAGCACGACGTCTGGAACTGTAGTTGATGGATGATACACTCTCCCTTTATTGTACAGAATAAAAAGTCGCATAGCGAAATGTATGTAGGTACATAAGTCGCATCACTGCCCACTTTTTGCATTTTCAATGGTGTGAAAGTAGAGTTCTATTCGATTTTTTTTTAAATAAAACATTTATATAATGCATTAGATAAACATCTGGTCAGGAATATTTTGATGATTGTGTAGCAAAAGCTTGATGTTTTTATGTTATGTCAACATAAGAATTATTAAAAACAAGAAAAGAAAATTCAAATATAAGTTGAATTAATTTTAAAAGATGTACCTATCGAGATATTTAAGATAAACAATGATTTTTGGACAGGCTATGATCAAAATACAACCATCCGTTCCGTCCAAGGCAATGATAGCCTGCCAAATAGGTCAAACCTGTAGCATTCCCTGCCCATCGGGCCGAACACTGGTACTGGTTCCTTGACATCCATAGTCCTGATAAAAAATAATTTTACTTATTTCCATCATTTGTGATAACACTATGGGCCATATTACTACCTAATTCCATTTATAATTCTAAGAACTATGTTATTAAATTAATCCAATTACTATTCTAGCCAAAAACACCAAATCTTCTTCATTTAAAATTCAATTATGCTGCCGAGGGTTTAAACACCTTATGCTATATTATGACTATGCCAAACCAAAGAATCATTTACATATACATTAATATATACGCTAGTTTGAATACTAAAAGTATATTGGCACCACTCAGAAGACTTATTGATAACGAAAAATATTTAACTGTTTTGGATTGTGGAAGAGTGCCTATCAATAATTTGGATCCTGTTGTAAGGGTTAGTTGCAATATCACGTGCTATTTTAATATACCAAGCCCTTAATAGTTAATGCTTCCCGCAGATCATCATCATTATCCTCCTCTTATACCCATTACTTGGGGTCGACGCAATATCAATGGCCCATAAGAAAAGTGACACAACTCGAAAAAACTAAATTTTTCAGGAGGGTCAAAATAAGGAATTTTCAACTTGCTGAAAATACGATTCCAAATACAAGAATCTCTGCATAGTTCCCTTAAGAATCACGACTAAGAGTTGATTGGGAGAACTCATAATATTAACCGCTACCACCACGAAAAATATAATGAAAATTTATTTTTTTAGAATTCTGTTACTTTTCTTGTGGGCCAGTGATATGTGTTCTGCCTACGTATAATTCATCGTAAAAGCATCATAAAAAATTTAGCAATAGTTATATGACTGGCCGCTACTTTGGGAATATAATAGTTGACCAGACGGTATTAGATAGAGTTGGCCTAGATCTATGTAAAACTGTTACTCGTTACTTATGACACCCAACCAATCCGTGTGGTGACGGAGTAAGAATACAATTCACCACCCTCTATCTTACCCGTGGGTGATCGTAAGAGACGACTAAGGGATAATAAACACATAAATAACATCTATGCGAGACGCATAAATAACATCTATGCAAGAGAAGGAAAACTCGAGACAAAACCAATACGTCTGACCAGCGCGGTATAGTAGATTAATTTCCCTCTCATTACGGAGGAGGACCGAGCCAATAGTTGGACATATATGGGCTGTGATGATAATGATGATGACACCCACGAATAATGGTTGGTAGTATTCGTAGCCGTCACCATTGCCTTTATTATATTTGACTACCAAATGTTTTAGCTTTGAAATAAAATCATGATCACAATAAAATTGCTTCAAAGCACACTAACCTTAGTGAGTAATCTGCTGTACAGGGTATTTTATAAAACTTACAGATTATAGATTATTTTTTATATAAATAAACTCTGTACTAACAACTATCTGAAAGGGGAGATATAGTAGATCAATTTACCTTTCTTTTTAGGGTAGGATTGTGCGCCGAGCGGACCACCGAAGACAAAGATCGGGTACCGGTGGTCCGCTCGCATGGCGAAGAGAGAGGATTTTACGGTGGGTCTATGGGGTCACGCGCCGCCTTCTCCGTCACCCCGGACCGATTTGGCGGGGCGAGACGCACCCATAGCCCACCAATAAAAAAAAAAAGGGCAGGATTGTGCCCAGTAGTAAGACGTAGGTATAGTGACTGGAAATAGTTCAATTATAAATTGAATGACATTTCTTCTTTTTTTTTTTATTGCATATGTTGGCAAACGAGCAAGCAGCACACCTGATGGTGTTACTGCCGCCCATGGACCTTTGCTATACCAAGGGTATATCTAGGCCGCTGCCTACATATACATACCCCAAACCCACCCAGTTGTGCTTCCGGCTCTCTCGCTAAATAACTATCAACTAAAGATGTTTATTTATTTTGCTTGTGGTGACAGAGTAACAATACAATTCACCACCCCCTATCTTACTCGTCGGTGATCGTAAAAGACGACTATGTAATAAAATGTGCATATAACATCTATGCAAAAGAAGGGAAAGTCGAAATAAAACCATATGCAAACACATCTGACGTAGTGTAGAGGTCAATTTCCCTCCTAGTGTGGAAGAAGCTTGATGAGCCCACCCGTGTGGGACAGCTAAGATGAAAGGCGTTTATATTTGGCTCATGTTTAGGAAATACTCATCATCATCATCATTCTTCTGCTCTTATCTCAATTACTTGGGGTCGATACAATATGTACCTACTCTTCTTTTATAGAACATATTGTAAAAGTTATTGGCAATAGTTTAATGACCGGCCGCCTGCCAGACGTCAACCCTCAGTTTTTTTTTGATTCGGTGGACTATGTATGTGTTCTCGCCCCGCCAAATCGATCCGGGGTGACGGAAGAGGCGGCGCGAGACCCCATAGACCCACCATGCAACTCTCCTCTCTTGGCCGTGCGAGCGGGCCACCGGTAGCCGATCTTTGTCTTCGGCGGCCCGCCCGGCGGTTTACCCTCGCGGGTACCTCTCGACTCCTCACGCGGTGGCCTCACGTCGGGTGACCGGACTATTTCCCGGTCCGATCACCCGAAGCCTCGGCTAGAGGACGTCAACCCTCCTTGGGAATTAGGAAATCCTATTATACAATATATTACACGTTTATTATTATTAACGTACGCCTATTACAGGTGTGAAACGGTGATTCAATTTTCCTTCAAATTCACCACAAAAAAAATAAATGGCCACTCACTAAACACTAACAAAATAATGACTAGTTATTAGATACAATGTAGAGGCGCTGTGAGATTTTGTTGTTACAAGTATTATGACTAATATTCACATTGTCATAATAAGTGTAGCCATAATAGCTGTGTGGTAGCGGCTATGAATACTACTAACCCTTGTATTGCTCGTCGATGTCGTAAAAGACGACTAAGAACCTTATTTCGAGCTGGGCCAATTTGGACAACAATTACATTCCCAAGGAGGGTTGACGTCAGGCAGGCGGCCGGTCATAAAATTATTGCCAATAACTTTTATAATATGTAGGAAAATGAGTAGGTACATATTGCGTCGACCCCAAGTAATTGGGATAAGAGCAGGAGAATGATGATGAAGTCCAGCCATAATAGGTATATTTGACACACCTCTAGGTACTATAAATCAACCAAATGGTATCAGATGGAGTTTGGCCCTCCATTCAAAATCCACAAATCTTAGTGTAGTCTACGATATATAAGGACTGGAAACAAGTCAAATTATAAACTGACTGATACCCTAAATATATTACCTATACTATAGAAATTTCTACGCTAACCACTCCAAATACAGCATAATTATGTTCCATCCAAATAAAACTTAAGGGATATGTAGGTACAACAAAGAATTAGATTTTTGTTTCAGATTTTATGGTTATATAATCCATCCGACGTATTTACGACATGGCGGTTGTTACGCGGCCACACTCCCGTCAAGGGATCGGCAATTCGCTGCTTGCTTTACTTCGCAGAAGTACCACCACTAGGAAAATTAGCCATACCTGTTGCTTTTATGCCATCCGAAATGATCGATTATGAGGTAAAAGTTTCACAAATTAAAGTACCTAGTATTAATAGTAGTAAGAGTAGTGTCACAAGATTTTCTATCAGAGAGTGACGTAAAATACGACTAAGGCAGTATAAGCAAGAAATTCATAACTCTCTCTATGCCTCATCTCATTGTATTAAACTAATAGTCCTCATCTTGTGAAAAAGACTCGTATCCGAATACGGCAGGTTTAAAGACTATAGGAGCAGATGATGGAGAGCAATTAGTTACTAAACGACAGCAGTCTCAGAAGAGTACAAATCGCGAGGTAAGTTAAGATATAATCACCGGGGTTCTAAAAAACTAACGCTAAAAGCACGATGACTTTTCTGGAATGCACATTACAGAATAAAATTCAATATAATTTTGTTGTCCTTCCCTCATGATAAAAAGGTTCCCGCCGGGCTGGCCACGGATGGCAAGAAAGCACTACCAGTGGCCTACCCAATGGCGATGGGGAGGGAATACGGTGTGTTATGGGGCCACACGCTACCCTTCCGTCGCCCCGGACGGAACGGGCAGCGTGTATGTGGACCATAGCCTACCCAAAAAAAAAAAGAAAGGTAACAATACATACCTTACTTACACGTGGTAGCCGTAAAAAGCAGCTGAAGGAAGACCAAGAGAAACTCTACACCACCTGCTATTGCCAACCTAATGCTTGCGGCGATTATGGTAGGTACTACTCTCTCTTGGGCCTATGTCCAACAGTGGACATTGGTAGGTTGATGGGTGGAGTGATATTATGGAACATTATCATTAAATTTAATTCTTTACATTTAGGTGGTACTGGTATGTTCGTTCGGCAGTGATAACGCAAAGATCTTAGTAAAAGGACAGGGAGGCTTACCGAACTGTATCGAAACTAGACTTGATATCCCATTTTATACTGAACGAGTCATTCGAGAAGCTCATCGTAAAGAAGTGGTACGTAAATATTGCGAATAATAGATGCTCTCCTAATTTATAAGCCATGTAAAGCGTTATTGCTTCACACGAAGTCATCGGCTACTAATAAAAACAACATTCGACGAAGAAAAAAGTTGTAAGAAAAGCATATCACTAAAAAACTATTTCGTGTTAATGTTAAGTACTATATCGTGTATTTATGGGTTGAAAAGAAGAAGATAGTTTTCCAGTATTGATATTCTTTTGAATTATTATTCAATCTCAATCCCTTCTAACCCAAATTTTCTTTAAAGCACGTTAGGCAGACGAAGAGATTTGAAAACATCTTCATCATCCTACTCTTATCACTATTACTTAAAGTTGATGCAATATACAACTCTTCTACCCTCGTGCATTATTACAAAAGTTCAAGTGTACGTTTTTAGCAATCATTTCTTCCATGTAAATAGAGGACCAGGAATGCACTACATGCTGCTGTGTTTCCCAAGCGCTATGACATGTATATCTTTTATCGAGATTTAAGAAAGCACTTACTTCACGATAGGCAGCGGCCTAGTTATAACCCTATTTTAAAGGTTCAAGAGCAGCACAATATCACTTACCATAAGGTGTGCTCCTTGCCCGTTTGCCACCATAAATAATAAAAAAAATATTTTAACAATGGTTTCATGATTGGCCGCCTGCCGGACATCAACCCTTTTTGTTGGAAATGTAATAAATTTTTCACCAGACGGTGTCATGAAACTGACTTGGCAAATATAAAGTCGTTTTTTCGCTGGTAATCGAGTTTTTATAAATAATCAAGCATATTAAATGTTAAATTTCAGTAATTTGAATAACAGGGTTGTGTCATTGTTTAATACAATTCTAACTGCAAAGTTTGAGTATTAAGTCTGTACAATATGTAAACAATGTCGGGTAGATGGCACACGTCTCCTTAAAGACGAAAATATAACACGATGCGAGAATTGAATGTCCTACAATAGTTCACGGTGGTGCAAGTGGCAGCACGATTGGAACGGATTTCCAATAGTTATGGGTTCTAATCCCACTTGTGACAATAATTTTTCGCTCGTAATCCGGTTTTTATAAGTGTAAGTACTTAATCATCTTTTACAAACCCTACGATCTATGAAGGATAATGACAGCTGCTAATACTACAAATAGTTTTCCCATCTGTCATCAAACAGTAAAGGAGGTAAGTGAACACATTTTAAATGATCCTTGTAAATTTTCAGGTATATCTATCTATGGAACACTTAACCGTACCACCAATGTCAACGCATTCATTGGTTCGTGATTTAATATGCATATGCAATGATACTGATCGTATGATGAGATTTATTTGGTTACCGTAAGTTTATACACTTATGCAATAATTAAACCTAAGCTGTTTCTAGTAGAGTATCAGAGATTTTCCCCGGAGTGACTGAGTAAGAATACAATTCACTACCCTTATATCTTAACCATCCCGAGAAAAAATACACTGTAGGGCTCGAGCCTCTTCGTAATGACAGGGAAATTGACCTACTATACCACACTGGTCAGACATGATAGTATAGGGTTTTGTTTCGAGTTTTCCTTCTCTTACATAGATGTTATATGCATTTTATATCCCTTAGTCGTCTCTTACGATCACCCACGGATAAGATAGGGGGTGGTGAATTGTATTCTTACGCCGTCACCACACGGAAAAATCATATGTATTCATATACTTGGAATTAATATAATTATATATGGATTATATATGATTATACATAGCGTCATATATAAACATATATAATGCTATTATGGGTATCGTAAAAGACGACTAAGTGATGTAATACGCATATAAAATCTGTACAAGATAAAGATAACTCTAAATAAAACCATAGCCAACCCATCTGACCAGCGTTAACGTCGATTTGTAATTCTTCCTATTACGAAGGTGACTCGAGCACAGCAGTGGTATGTATGTGAGCTGAAATGATGATCTAAGATTAAAGTTATATTAGGTGCAATTAAACTTTGTAAAAAAATGTAAACCGACTTCAAAATCAGATCAGCCAAAAACCGTACTTATTTAAAACACTAAAAACCAAAAAATAAGATGAACTATTTAATTCTTGTCTAATTCTAATTATGTATTAATTTTTATGAAATATAATTACAATGTATGCTAGAAATCCACTAACACGATTTGAAGTCGGTGCCAAGCCAAATAGGTATACTATATCGCATTCAAACCACGCCGTGCTTGTGACTGAAGTGATCTGAGAGCGCAGGCGGTTAAGCGATTTAATATGGGCAGACGTCGTTCACGGTTGTGTCAAATGGTATTAAATTTGTGGTGTTATAGTGTTCTGAATACATCTTTTAATTCTTATTTCCTTTAATAATTTGACTTTATTAATTTTTCACCCTATGTGTATAATGTGTATATCATTAAGCTTATTGTTTTTTGTTAATTTAACCTTGGCACCGCCTTCAAATCGTGTTAGTGGATTTCTAGCATACATTGTAATTATATTTCATAAAAATTAATATATAATTAGAATTAGAAAATAATTAAATAGTTCATCTTATTTTTCGGTTTTTAGTGTTTTAAATGAGTATATATGGTTTTTGGCTGATTTTATTTTGAAGTCGGTTTACATTTTTTTTAAAAAGTTTAATTATTTTTGAATTTTTAGTTTAAATAATCGTAGTTAATAGTAATAATTTTAACTAGATCATATAAATTAAATAATGTATTAAATATAGCACTATGAGTAGATCACTATGAGTAGATAAATGAGATTATCACTGCCAGATGCAAATATTTGAATAGCTTTGGAAAATATATGAGACACGTAATATGTCTCTCTATAATATGAAGGTTGCCCTCGATTTCCATGAATTCCTATCATCAGATCATGATTTGGTGACAATGGCACTACCTCGGGAGTTAACTTGAAAGAATACAGCTAAAGGTTTATGCGTGCATATGATATTAAAAGAATTATCTTCCAACTCTTAACCGCTAATGAGATGTACCTTCCATCATCAGCTCACCTAAATGAAATGTTCACTGCCAGATGCAAATATTTGAATAGCTTTGAAAAATTCATAAGACACGTAATATGTGCCTATAAAATTTAGGGGTTGACCTCGATTTCCAAGAATTCCCATCATCAGATCATGATTTGGTGACAATGGGACCACCTCGGGAGTTAACTTGAAAGAATACAGCTAAAAGTCTATGCGTGCGTATGATATTGAAAGAATAATCCTCCACCTCCTAACCGTTAAGGAGATGTACCTTCCATCATCAGCTCACCTAAATGAGTTTATCACTGCCAGATGTAAATATTTGAAGAGCTTTTGAACATATATGAGACACGTAATATGTGCCTATAAAATTTGAGGGTTGCCCTAGATTTCCATGACTTTCCATCATCAGATCATGACTTGGTGACAATGGGACCACCTCTGAAGTATAACTTTTAGAAAGAAAAAAGAATTTTGAAAATCGGCTCACAATTGGCAAAAATATAGCTGAACATACATAAAAAAAAAACTGTATGTATTTGTGTGAAACATAGAACCTCCTCCTTTTTGAAGTCGGTTAAAAATTAATAATGATTTTTTTTATGATGATACAAAGGCGAAAACTTTGATTTGTTTATAAATAGCTACTAAAACTATAGGTCCCACCTACATGGAATGAAGTATTGCTATGATATATATGATTGTATCAATCAACATGCAATATACCTACATATACAAATTGCATTAGGTGATACCTAAATTCAAGCGTCGTTAATGAAAAAGAGCATTAAAGTATTAAGCTCCTTGAACAGGAAGCTATATATTAAAAATGACAGAAAATAGCTATTAAGATACAAAAATCCTTTTTTTTGACGATGGTCAACAGAGTGGGCAGACCCGCCTCTAAATTCGTCCGGGGCGACAGAAGAAGCGGCGGGCGACCTCATAGACTCGCCCTTCATATATCTATCGACGCCATGCGAGTGGGTCACCGGAACCCGATCTTTGTCGTCGGTGATCGATCGGTGAAAAAAAAATATTAAGAAAAATAATCAGTTTAATTAAAAAACATAGAACCTCCTCCTTTTTTGAAGTCGGTTAAAAATACAGAATATCTGATGATATTTAAAAATTACGAAGTAGTTATTTATATGTCATTATGATGGTGATTTTACCGCATGTACCTAATTACAAAAGAGTCACTTCGAGAAATAGTCATAGATTATTTTTATTAAAGAAAAATATATAGGTACTTCTGATTAGTAGAGAAATATATACCCCTGATATTTTGTAGAGAACGAATAGCAAATATTGTGAACATAGTTATGACTCCTAGTTGGGGTGTGATACAACCCAAAAGCGCTGAATGGATCACCATGACTGTTTATTCGTTGCAGGCGCCGGCAACTTTTACGTAAGTCTAAAGTAAATACGTACATAGCTTTGTGAACTAAACTTCTCATATAAAATTAAACAATTTTTACCTATTTATAGCGTTTGTATCTGATTTTTACTTGCCTGACGTTTTAGTGTTCATGGTAAAGGGAGGACTAAGTTATTTCACGTCCACCTGTTGTAGGTACTATAGAAACTGTTTAAATGATTTTATTTTATATGTGTATTCGAGTAAACATCAGAAATCATTATTAAAATTTCTCACATATTTTTTTTTTATATTTTTGTAAATAACTAATATCATTCTGAGTTAAAATTATTGGTTTTTGATATTCATATATCATTTTGATTTATGTATCATTGTTAATGGACAGGGCAAAACTTAAAAGGATCATCATATCATTCCCATGTAGGAAATAATAAAACAACTAAGTACGATGAATATTTTTCTACAATATTATCCCGGCCTATGTGCTCAGGGCGGTGAGGACTGAGTGCAACTCCATAACCAGCGATGTTGGCGGTACACCGGTATATCTATACCTACCCTTGTCTTCAATATTTACGTATCTAACAATTCTTAACCTTTGTATGTATATTTAACAATAGAATAACTGTATCGTGTGAAATATTGGACCTGACCCAACGAAAAATGTATCAACGGAACGAATATCTGAAACGAAATAAAATTGAACAATGTCACGAGGAGTTTATTATAACAGAAGAAGGATTGATGGATCCAGTAAGTATAGAACAATAACAGTAGCCTAAAGTTACTTAACATGTAATGACATCATTATTGTGCCTATGCTTGTATATTTTGTCTTTTATGCAGAAAATTATCATAATCGTAACATACATCTTAAATATTATTGTAATCGGGTTTTTATAAATACGTATAAAGCCAATTCCCTTTTATTAAAAAAAAGACACTCCTCACTAAGGCAATCATTCTTATATTGCGGGGGACTTTACAAACATATATTTAATGCAGACAAATTACATCCAGACTTGTGGATCGCACAAAGCGTTGTCCTGCGCAGGCATCAAACCCACGGTTCTGGCAGGGAAGGTCGTTATCTTATCTACTACGTCATCTGTGCAGTCAAAAACCTTGACATAGGGACAGATTGAGGTGGTGATCTCGCTCAAAAGAGAGGAAGTACAGCGCCCAAAGGGACCTCACGTCAAAGTGCTATCATTGCGGACTGCTAGGTTGGGTTGGACCATAGCCAGCCAAAAGGAAACGAATTGTAAAAGAACTGTCTTAATCCACATCTTGATCAGGAAGGGCCTAATTCGAACATAGATTTGCCAATTTAATTCTTGATTGTCAATCTCGCGAGCGCTCCTTTTTTTGGCTGACTGTGTTCTGATCATACTCCTTACATATTCTCCGGGGTGATGGTAGTGCGGTATGTGGCCCCATAGATCAACGTATTGCCTCCCCATCGACATCGGGCCGAACACTGGTACCGATTCCTTGATATCCGTTGTCTGCCCGTTCGCGTGTACCTTTTTTTAAGCTATTGCATAGCTTCTATCGCGGGCCTTGAGCGTGGAGACCGAATCCAGAAATTCCGTAAGGAAAATAACCTAACACCCTCTACTCCGACCGGCACAGCGGTGATACTTTTTAGTTTTGCCATCTATCGATGAATAGCAGAACTTTTAATGACTTTTTTGAAATATCACGCTTCTCTTTAGTTCAGCAACTCGCCTCTAGGTGGCATTGGTTGTATCGGCATTTCTGCGCATGCGTAATCCCCCTCTTCACCCCGCAATCTGGTGACTCATGCCTGCTTAGAGTTTCGGCGTTAGGGCACCTCCTCTTTGTATTTACTTCATGATACGACTCTACGAAGCTCGCACGAATCGAGACGAGCTGCTCCGAAATCGGACGAATACGTAATCTGTTTGTGGGAAAGTATATAGGTGTATAGGTATTTATCATCTATGTACAACAGTGAATATCTGTACTCGTAAATAAATAATTATAATTGCATAAGTTGATAAAAAATGCTATGCAATAGCTTTACCGCGGCAGTCCCCGAGTGCCACCCGGTTTTTTTTTTTCCTTTGCATGGTGGACCATGGATGTGGTCGCGACAGAAGAGGCGGCGCGCAACCCCATGGACACACCCTGCAAACACCTATCTTCGCCGTGCGAGCGGGCCACCGGTACTCGATCTTTATCTTCGGTGGCCCGCTCGGCGGTTTACGCTTGCGGGTTCCTCTCGTATCTCTCCGTTCGCGTGTACCTGACAAAAGTTTGAACCACTGAATCTACCCTTGCTTTGATCAAAGTTTACGACATTTCTAGACATAATATAAGACTGCCTTTTTTTTTGCGGTGGACTATGGAGGTGGTCGGTCCGGGGCGACGGAAAGGCGGCGCGCGACCCCATAGACCCACTCTACAAAGCGCCTCTCTTCGCCGTGCGAGTGGGCCATCGGTACCTGATCTTTGTATTCGGTGGCAATATAAGAGTGCCTACTGTATAAATAGTTCTGATAATAAATTTCAGGATACTAAAGATATCTCATCATATTTATCGGACGTGAAGAAACCTGAACCATCCTATTTAACTATCACGGTCTCTATATCATCGAAGGGGCAAAGAGATGGTTGTACCAGATTCCTTCTAAAACAGCTGTGGGATCAGGTATCAATAATTTAATTTTAGTGATTTTCTTCTTTTTTTGTTGATTATCTATAACTGGATGGACATGCAATTTGGACACACATGCAACATTTACTGACAGTAAGCATTTGTGGATTGCAGATTTATTTATCTTATGTGGAAATTGGCGAAACTAATTCTCTCTCCATAGCCTAATGGCTCCTCAGACTAATGTCTGACCACTGATACTGATTCATCGGTAGTTAGTCTGACGGATTACCCTTTCGGGTACCATCCACGGAAATTGAGCCTAAGGCACATGAATTACTTTTTACAGGCACCGCCTTACGACTTGTTATCGTCTGATTTCACTAAGTTGTCCAGTGAAAAGTCGCCGACCAATAATAACTTGACTACTGTGGATATTTTACGTATTTTGGACGGTATTTTGTGGTAAAGTATAGTATATTTATGATTATCAAGGTTTATAGGTGGTAAATAGCAAATAATAAAAATCAAAGGCTTCTTTAGTTTTGGCAATCAGTCGAATTGATGTTGTAATTTAAATTTATGGTGTTTGTCAGTAAGTTTATTGAAGCGATGGCATCTTACTAAAAGATTACACTGTACATTTTGGCAGTACATGAATACACAGCACTGATCTTTCTTATTCAATACAGTTTACCACTCTTCGAAGTTTGTAAACATAACTATCAAGAAAATTATTTAATATATATTACACTTTTAAACTTTTCGATATAATATAATAGTAGTATGAGGTAGGACCACATTGTTGACAGGTTTTCGGTTCCTATTTTGCCGGTTCGTCTGGTGTAGTACCATACTCTCGCAGAACATCGACGCCTGAGCAGTGGCAATGTGCTGTTGTGCTTCGTTCGGTGAGCGATAGAGCCGGAAGCCCAACTTTATAGGTGGATTTGGGACTATCATTGATAGGCACCGGCCTAGCTGTACCCCTGGTTTTGCAAAGGTCCTTGGGCGGCAGTAACACTTACCATCAGATGTGCTGCTTACTCGTTTGCCACCAAGAACAATAAAAAAAAATATAATTTGTGACTGCAATCACATCCCCAAAGGTTGTATATACATATATACAAGCAAGGAAGCAGTATTTATACAATAGCTATTCATCTTTTTATCCTTTCAAATTTATGTACATATAAGTTTAGTAGAATATGTCTTCGTTCTGTAACAAAAATTAAAGAAAAGCAGAACATTCTGCATAGGCATTTTATATGTACTGGCCGCCTGCCTCTCTCCTTTGATGACCGTCCACACAGCCCTACGTGGTATTCCTCTCAGTACTGTTGTAGACTTATAATCAACTTTCACAACAATTTCTAGCAATATTAGGGATAGTAGTATACCTAAACAAAATCTAAACATGATAAATTCGCATTACAGGGACGCATTGCATAGTAAAATGTTTCATAATCAATTAAAATTCTATGCAAAGGAAGAAGTACCTACTTGCAGTCAACTAATTCAAAAAATAGAATTGGATAAGGTGCCACGATTAAGTCGAAGGTAATAATATCCTGCTTCTACTTTAGAATGCATTCAAGTCTTATTCGAAGTCATCGCATATACGATTGTGGGAATAGTTTTTCGCCTGCAGACATAAGTGGGCTGCGTCCTCTATGATGGATCCCACTCCATGGAAAATTATATGTCCGAGTGGTCATCATCATCAACATATGAACTCTCACACTGCTGGTCTTGAGTCTCCTCCACAATAGTAGGGAAAGTGACCTACTGTTCCATTTTAAATAACAACAAAACAAAATCATAACTTATTGAGTCCACTGTCAATTAATATAGGGTAAGTAGCGTGCGAATGCCCTTATAAAATCATGTTACGACAATAGACTAGTGGGCCTTGAAATGTACTGGAATATTTGCCAAGGTCTACTTCTTACTTAAATGAATAAGCAAACGGTAGGGCCACTGAAGTTGAATCTCCATAGTGTCAGTGGTCCAATTGAAAGGCGAAGAGTGTCCAGACTGTTTCTTAACATATAAGCTAATGGTCTTCGGAACGCTTTATCAAATGACCTATGAAATTACTTTAATTTGGTACCAATATGTGTATATATTTATAATATTACCGCTATATTTATATAATTTATTTATATTTCCACCGGAAAAAGGCTTTCACATGTAGCTAGACAGTTTTTTTTACACTTTGTTATTTATCTTAACAGTACCTTTCATCCACCTCTACAAATCCACCCCGAAGTTCATTGCTTACAGAGTAAAGTTTCAGATTTACCGCGGCGACTCGAGTGGAGTGTAATCTGACCAAAAGCATGCGGGCGAAACGTTGCTTGCCATTTTTTACAGGTCTGGACACACTCCGCCCAATCCGACCGGTGTGTCGGAAATGCATATGGCCTAATAACCTTCGTATTTCCTCCCATCGCCGTTGGGCCACTGGTTCCGATTCCCAATTCCTTGACCTCGGTGATCAGCCCAGAATAATATGTTAGCCTAACTTTAAGTTATATAAAGTATCTGAACATTCAAATAAACTTTGTTACAGAGTCACGTCCGGAATATGTGACGCTATAGTCAACAAAGCGATGTTTCACGTTTATTCTTTAAAACCTAAATACAATACGCCTTGTATATTAGAAGCTGAATAACACTTATTTATTATATTATTGTCTCATTTATTATTATAATTTTCTCATTATTCAATAATAAAACAATTGTGTAAAATAAAATTTACTTATTACAGTAACCATCAAATTAATTATGATTTAAAAAAAAACTTATGACTAAATAAACAGATTAGTGGCAATACATCAATAATCAATGTCATTACTGTAAATACAAAAGGTCTTATATAAAAATTATTAGCATTCGCTTTAGTCAGCGTTTTCACTGACACTGGTATTACTAAATTTTAGAACCAATGATAGCTGTGTTGGGCGACCGGCATATGTAATACAAGCAATATTTTCTAATACAAAAAAAAAATATTTTAATAGGATATTAATTTTAGTAAAAGACATTTAAAATACAATCCGCCTTTTACTATAGCCACGCGATAACGAGCGATAAATTATACCCACAAATCTCATGAATTAAAAAATCAATTACATTTTTATCAACCTTAGACAAGAGATACGCCTAACGCGCCACCTTACAGTAGGTATAGTAAAAAATTGTATAGTAATAGAAAATAGTTTGCAAAACATAACTACTATTTTCAGTTAAACACTATAAAATATTTTTACTAGGATTCCCTGGTCATAATGATCATGGTATATGCGTCAAAGAGCGATGTCTTAAGTTTTTAAATAAAAAATATTTTTCATTTTTAATGAATGATTCTATTAATCGTTCAGTGAAACAAATATTCTATAAACATCATGAGAGATTTCTCAAAGCAGTCATATAACCTATAAATATAGGTAACTAATTTATCGAAATACACAGGTTTTGACAACGAACTGTTGCATATACAATTTTATTTCCATGAACACAGGAACTAACTATTGGGTATTAACTATAAGCCCGTAATTAGTCTTTATAACATGAAAATGTTTTAGATAACATTATACTGATATAAGCTGATTCAAATGGCAATTGTTATTGTCATGCTGCAGTAAAGGTCACTCCGTTTTTAAACAACATAAACAAAGCCAGCAAAACAGGCTATAATTATCATTTAGCACAAATATAGCTTCCATACTTTACGCCTCGCAACTTCTGCGTGGTTATCTGTTTTGATCTTTCCGTTTATTCAGAACTTCACATTTCAAATAAGGTCTATGATAAGTCAGTCGAGTATTCTATCAAGTCTAAGTTGTATTTTCTTTGGCTTGGGCGACGCGATAACAGTGACGGCCACTCTGTCACCCAGCTTCGGTGTTTGGTTACCAGCTAACTGGCTCCTATGTATCAAGCCGTCACCACCTACACCACAATCGACGAAGCAACCGAAGGGAACCACGTTGCGGACGACACCTATAACATTAATAAACAAAAAATACATTATAAATTCTAAATAATTTATATAAAAGATTCTCGAGTCTTCTCTTGATCATCATCATTACACTGCGTTTATCTCAATAAGTTGGGATTGACACAATATCTTTTCCTTTTCCATCGTAAATATTGCAAAGTTAATGGCATTAGTTTTATGCCTGGTGTAAATCTTCCTTTGGAATGGAATTTTTAACCAGACGGTATCAAGTGGAGTTCGAGCCAGGTCGATATTGAGCTCTTACTCGTCTTTTACGACATCCACGAGCAAAGTAAGGGTTGATAGTATTCGTGACCGCTACCACACGAAAGGTATCTCAAACGCTGGGATAGTGAGATTACCACCAACTATTTAATACAGTAACAATAATTATATTTCATTACTCGTGTAAACTTTGAATACGAGGTAAAATTAAATACTTCGCGACGTTAACAAGAACATTATGCATTGAAGAGAGTCATTTGTATCTTGCGTATGTATGATTCGCATACATATTTCTAAATTTGAATTTGTTGGGAAATTAAATAGTGGTAGGACCACGCTGTTGACAGTTCTCTGTCTGCAGCCGCGGGCCGGTCCATCCGGGGTAGCGACGTATGAGTAATAGCAACGTGCTATTGCTCTTCGTTCGGTGAGCGAGAGAGCCGGAAGCCCAATTGGGTGGGTTTGGAGTTTATATTGGTAGGCAGCGGCCTAGTTATACCCTTGGTATTGCAAAGGTCCATGGGCGGCAGTGACACTTACCATCAGGTGTGCTGCTTGCTCGTTTTCCACCATTAGAAATAAAAAAAAATTCTTAGTAAAAGCGAGTCAAGTCTTTATCAATATCTAAAATCGGAACTTTTGATAATAATAATGTGCAAGTGCTGCAATCTATTATTCGTATCACCAAAAAGGGCCTAACTATTATTTATGTAATAAACAAAAGGAAATCCACTTGACTAATTCTTTCTAATCGCGCCCCAATTAAAAGAGCGTGATTTTGAATTTCGATTTCAACTGGCAATTTTGTTGTCAAACGGTGAAGTCTGACAATATGGTGTAGTTATTATGATATCGACCTACATGTACCCATGAAGAACTATAATTTGTGCGATCTATAAATTGTTGTTCTGAGTTTAGGTATAATTTATGTCTATTATATATTTGGGAAATCCCCTACAATATTAGGATTATTTCCTTAGTGCAAGCTGTATAAAAAAGTCTCACATATACACGGTGACATTTATATCGTCTTACAAAAGCAGTTCATTTAACGTATCCAGTATCTATTATTCATTCGTACAATTAAAAGGTTAAAAAAATATTTACTGGAATACTTTTTACTAAAAATTATTATAAATATTTACTAATTAAAATGGTAAGAGAACAGCATGTAGCGAGCGGTAGGTTACCTACGTACCTACTCGACATAACCTACGTACTGTGTAGGTACTACCTAGGCGTAGGTATGCTTTGGAATAGCAGTCCACGTGGACTTCGTAGCTGTGACTGACTAACGTAATTACGTTAGCCAATCATTATCATGCGGAATGCCGTATGATTTCTTTTGTTTAAAAATGTTTATAACCAGGATGTTACATATTAACTTCAATTTATTTTATTTTGTTATTTTTTATTACTACCACTATTGAACAATTAAATATGTTAGATATGTTTCTTTGGTCGGATACTTTTATGGCACTTCTTTTGTAAGACCATATAAATGTCACGGTGTATAGTAATTTTATTCTCTCATCTGTTGTATAGGTAAGTAGGCGTTTATTTTTGCGTCATCTGCGTTTGCTAAATTATATGTCTTGAAGCAGATGTCTTTAAACAAAACTTCCTTATGTAAAAGTATTATAGCTTACCTGTCAAAGTTGTACCTTCAGTTAATTGGTCCACATTTTGTACAGCAACAGAATAAACCGGTTTGCAAAATGCAATTATATTATCTTCATATTTCTTTTGTTTGAACGCATTTATTATGAGTTCAAGTGTACTAACATCAGTTTTTAACTCTTCACTAGTTTTACTTATCTCAATAGTCAATACTTTTCTTTCCATAACTGCTGGAAAGTGTGGTTGGGTAAGTTCTTTAATGTTGACACCAATCTTCTTGGCAAACCTTAAATGTCCAATATTTTTTTAATCGAATACTAATATCATCATCATTCTCCTGCTCTTATGCCAATAGGGTGTTTGATTCTTTTTTTTGTGATAAATGAAAAGATGATATATAAGTTTTACAACAAAACTATTTTTTAATATTTTTTTCGCAATAATTAAAAAGTTGTAACAAAAAAATAATAAATTTTGAATCCTATACCGAAGACCCGCCGACAACATCCGAAGGCATCCGAGCGCGTCATAATGTTAGTTTTTACCCATTGTAGTATACGTAGACAATAAGTACAATATTTTAACTTTTGAATTGCTTTAACATTATGACGTCACAAGTATGGGTGACGAATCATGGCGCGTTCACAGTCACGTGACTTTTGAATAAATTTTATTAATTTTTAATTGTTTATAATTCATTGAAGTTTTTTTAAGTTTTTCGCATTAAATATCATAAATTTTGAATCCTATACCGAAGACCCGCCGACAACATCCGAAGGCATCCGAGCGCGTCATAATGTTAGTTTTTACCCATTGTAGTATACGTAGACAATAAGTACAATATTTTAACTTTTGAATTGCTTTAACATTATGACGTCACAAGTATGGGTGACGAATCATGGCGCGTTCACAGTCACGTGACTTTTGAATAAATTTTATTAATTTTTAATTGTTTATAATTCATTGAAGTTTTTTTAAGTTTTTCGCATTAAATATCAATATAATTAATAAAAAAGTAAAAAAAAAAATACAAAAGCATATTTTTTTCCGAATTCCCAATTACTGGGGCTACACATGTACTCCTCCTCTATTGTACATATTGCAAAATTTATTGGCAACAATTTTATAAACGATCACCTGCCTGCTTGACATCTACCCTCCTTGGGAATATAATCGTTGACCGTCATCAGTTTGACCCAGATTCAGACTCTAATCATCTTTTACAATATCCACGAGCAAAGTAAGGGTTGGTAATATTCGTAGCTGCTACCACACAGCACTAATCAAATACTAATATACAATATCTAAAATGACTGTAATAATAAACAAATGAACAGCATTTCATCGGGACTTCATTTTTCAACTGCCGATTGTTATTTCCTTGATCTTCACAATGACATCTAAGTCTGTTATGAACATCATACATTAAGACAGGTTCCATCAATCCATTAACTCGTAGACGTCCACTATTGAATACAAGCCTCCCCACGAGAATACCACGCAGAGCGATTCTGTGCCAAGTGCATCTAACGGATTCCTGCGACTCTCGAGATATCGTCAGTCAACCTAGGGAGTCGTCTTACACTGTACCGTCAATTTTGTGGTCGCCAATCAAGAACCTTTTTTCTTCTTCAGACAATTTTGGCACAACCAATTGCCTGACAAAGTCTAGTCATCCTATGATAGCATGTAATATTTAGGTATACAGATAGGTACTCTGCATAACTCCATCTCATGCGGTTTCATCAATTACATTCCCAAGGAGGATTGACGTCTGGCAGGCGGCCAGTCACAAAACTATTGCCAATAACTTCTACAATATGTACTATGAAAGAAGAGTACATATTGTATCGACCCCAAGTAATTGGGATAAGAGTAGGAGAATGATGACATATACTTTGCGTACTGACACGATAAAGTCATGGAAGTATAGAAAATATACAATAATGAACTTACGCTTTGGCTATACTATAACTTTCAGGATGTATAATAGTGGTATCTAATGGTTCGGAACTATCCAATACTGTCAAAAACCCAGCACATTGTTGAAAAGTTACTTTACCAATACCAGATACTTTCATTATTTGCGATCTTGTCGTAAAACCACCATTATCTTGACGATATGCTATGATTTTCTTTGCTCTTCCTTCATTGAGACCTGAAATTCGTCTGTAATAATAAAATATTTTTATACATTTTAGAAAGTTTAAATATAAGAAATATATAGTGAAATAAGAAGTCACATATAGTAAAATAAGAAGTCACATATAGTGAAATAAGAAGTCACATATAGTGAAATAAGAAGTCACCAAAAATACTTTTATTTATTTTTTGCCGTAATTTTGTTAGTTGAAAGAGCACATCTACATTTTTTTCCTGTAGATAACAAGATTCAGATGCCTTTAGTGCCATATCAAAAGTCACTTATATAGCAACTTATTTGCAACCCAAATATGATTACCACACGTGATACTTGAATCCACATCTATTGGAAAGGCGTTAAAGCCGTCTTATCAATTAGACCAATGTGGGTGGACAACATGATAACTATAAACAATCTGAATACACATATGGCGTAGCGGCTACGATACCGAGCTTCCATGCCAGTGCCGTGGGTTCAATTCCCACACAGGACAATATTTCGAGCGATCCACAAAGTATTGTTCTGAGTCTGGGTGTAATTTGTCAAGTCCCCCACAATACAAGGATTAATTCCTTAGCGCAGGGTGGTCTTTAAAAAAAACGTTTCTTTTAAATACCTTAACATCGCCTGTGACGCAGTATTGATGTCTACACCAACCAAACTGACAACCTTTTCAACAGTAGAATCCAGTGCTGACTCTAACATCTTTGGTGGAATATCATGCTGATATAAACCAACTCCTAAATTCTTAGGTTCTACCTAAAAGTTGATTACTGTTTGATATAAAAATAAATTAAACAATGAAATAAATAAAGAACGGATAGCTACTTTTATAAGTTCTCCTAAAGGATCCAATACTCTCCTTGCAATCGATAATGCGGATATTAAGTTTGGGTCCATATTTGGATGCTCCTGTAAAAGAAAATATTCATATATAGTATGTAATTAAAACCTTATTTATTTTAATCAAGTAAATTTATCAATATTCATTACACTGACCTTTTGAGCTTCCTTACTTATTGAATAGATAGAAGCCCCCTGTTCAGGAACAATTATAATGGGGACATTGTCAGATATGTGATGACTTTTTAACCACAATTCTGTCTCGCGGCATGCTGTACCATTGCCTAAACCTATCAATTCTATGCTGCAAAACCACATATATCTCATAAAAAAATCAGTTTTAACATATTTTGTAAATAAAGTGAACGGATTATGTCAACTAAGAGAGCGAGAGTTAAGAGAGCGAAAGCTAAGAGAGCTTGCTATTAAACTCAGCCCACAAGGTGGGTTGCAGTCTTGCAGTGGCATTATTGCCAGCCAAAAATATATATGAAAATCTATATGAAAGTTCTTTTTTTTGCGGTGGTATATGGACGTGATCGCGCCCCGCCAAATCTGTCCGGGGCGACGGAAGAGGCGGCGCGCAATCCCATAGACCCACCCTACAAACACCTCTCTTCGCCGTGTGAGCGGGCCACCGGTACCCGATCTGTCTTCGGTGTGCTGAGTGTGAGTTTTGTCGTTAACATTACGCGCTCTACGACGTGCGCGTAAGCATGCCATTTGTATGAAAAAATGTAGTTTCAAAAACGCGACACTAGTGGCGCTGTATATTTCTTCATGCAAATGGCATGCTTACGCGCACGTCGTAGAGCACGTAATGTTAACGACAAAACTCACACTCAGCACACGGTGGTATATGAAAGTCCTCAATGTTTTTATAGCTTTTATTCTAAAATATATTTGATGACTGCATCACATGATCTTCTTCTACCAGTGAAACAACACCGAACACAGCAGAGGCATGCTCTTACTGAGACTGCTGAAATTTTATGACTGTCTGATGACACATCAATCCTCCTTAAAAATGCTATGTTATATTCCTATTACAATTTTGTTCCATAAATCTATTTGTTATAGAACAATGTTCCACAGAGGTTTCATCAGGTTTAGATTATAGTAATGAAAAATAAATATAACAGACTAGGTATTGTCAACTTATGATAATTATAGTCTGTTAAAGTTTGTAATTAAACTGTTTATAGATAGATGAAAGTTTTTAGAAAGAAGTTCTCAGAATGTATGTAAGTACGAAGACATTTTTAAAAAGAAGTTTCGCCGAATGTAAGTACGAATTTATATCACGAAGTAACTTTGTTAAGTTCATACTCTATATCTCTATGTATTATATTCAGTTCATGTAGACTTAGGGTTAATAGTGATAGGAACATGCCGTGGACAGTTCTCTGTCTACAGCCGCGGGCCGGTCCGCCCGGGGTAGTACCACACTCTCGCAGAAGATCAACGTCTGAGTAATGGCAATGTGCTATTGCGCTTCGTTCGATGAGCGAGAGAGCCGAAAGCCCAACTGGGAAGGGTTTGGGATTTGTATTGGTAGGCAGCGGCCTAGCTGTATCTTTGGTATTGCAGGGGTCCATGGGCGGCAGTGACACTTACCATCAAGTGTGCTGTTTGCTCGTTTGCCACCATAAGCAATAAAAAGAAATAAAAAAAACTTCCGACTTAAATATTATCTAAAAAAATAGCATTCAGAAAAATTAATGTCGTCACCTGTTGGTAAATCCTAATGAACGTTATAATCTCCACAAAAAATATCTTACTTACTTACTATGTATGTAAAAAATCGACAATTAGTTTAAAAAAAAAAATTCGAAAATACCTATGTTTTTGTATTAAATCTTTCAATTGTTTCGCTGCAATATCATTTGGTCTATGTTGTCTTAGGTCTGGATGTATTGCACAAGCTTCAAGCTTTTCACCATTGCAGTTAATAATACCAACCTTGAAATAAAGAAATGTATACACTAAAAACACATTAGCCATCTTTCCCTCCTTTCTTGCGCTTGGGTGTCGACTAAAGGGTATTGACTAAGGGACTATAATATGCAGATAACATCTATGTAAGAGAAGGAAAAATTGAAATGAAACTCTATACCAACTGACCAGTGTGGTATAGTGGGTAACTTTCCGTCATATTATGGAGGCGACTCGAGCCCACATGTGGGACGTATATAATATGTAAAAAAATATTAGCAGGTAGTGGCTATACAATATACAATGGCTAGATGTTATTGTCATTATATTTATGGGCCATATACTGTTTCTAAAGTAACACAAAAATACATACATACATACATGTCATCATGCCATATCCTTTGCAGGATAGGCAGAGCGGACAGAGTGCCAGAGAACTCTATCCTTGCATACTTCACTCGTTTCCTCAACATTCATAATTCTCTTCATACACGCTCGCCGATTTCGGAGACTCTTGACTCCACCTTCCTTCAGTACGTGACCAATCTGGTCTAGGTAAGTTAGTCCCGGTCTCCCCCCGGTACCTACAATAAATTATTATATACCTTGCAACCAGCTCTGAAACCTGGATCCAAGCCTGCAATTGTTCTGTTTTTTATTGGTTCAGTCAGTAGATATTTTTCCAAATTTGTTGTAAATGTTTTAACGGCTTCTTTTTGCGCTGAAGTTGTAAGATCTCCTCTTATATGTCGGGCGAGCCATGACTTGATAAGGCGATTATAAGCGTCGCCTAAGCCTTTGCGTACCCAAAAACTGTTTTTCCATAATGTGAGACAAAACCTGAACAAAAAACTTTAAATTATTGCAATCATCATTACACTGGTATCATGGCATATATTTACTGTTATGTATCTATATATATATATATATATAGCCACTGAAGACAAAAACAGGGTTCCAGTGGTTCGCACGACGTCGATAGGTACATGTAGGGCGAGTCTCGAACGGATTTAACAGGATATGATCATTCCATAGTCCGCAAAATAATAATATTTTTACTTAATTTCTTTTCGAAAATTCAAATTCGTTTGGAAACCTCGATTAAATCGGTAAAAATTTTATAACACTCGTGTAATTGGAAAAATATATACTTTAGATGTCTACGTATTTTTCTCCTTGACATCAGGCAGGCGGCCGGTCTTAAAACTATTGCCAATAACTTTTACAGTACATATTGTATCGACCCCAAGTAATTGGGATAAGAGTAGGAGAATGATGATGATGACTACGTATTTTTCTTCGTAAATATATATTAGTTGTATACCTTTCAAGTTTATGATAGAACCAATCGGGAATGATCACTTTTACAGAAAGAATCTTTTCATCTTCTCCTCTATTCAAAGCTAAAGTTTGATGAGCTTTAATAAATTGGTTTGGACATTTCCACTCAAAATACAGCTTGTATGTGTCAGGATTTGATTTGTTATCCAACTTTTTGGCGTCATCTTTCTCTTTTGTGGAACTCTTTGTTCTATTACTTTGTATTGTGAATCTTGTTTGCTCTTTTCTAAAAATGTAGAAATTTTATTAACCTTGTAATTAACTACAATGAGGATCAATAATCTATAAATGGTTTGCATAATAGACACATAATTGCAAATAATCACATATACCAGAGGTACTGCTAGGCCACTGCCTACTAATGTCAATCCAAACCCACCCAAAAAATTGGGCTACCGGCACTCTCTCTCATTCATCGAACGAAGCGCAGCAGCATATTGCAACTACTCAAAGGTGTAGGCCCGCAGTTGTAGACAGAAAACTACGAACAGTGTGATACTACCACTACTAATGTATGTTACATTTACGGCAGGTAAGAAAGCTGTCACGTGCCATTACTTCTGTCATCACGGATGGCGATTGGGCTGGGTTTAACTATATTGTAGTCCAAGAAAAAATTCACATATCACCTGGAAACAAAATCATGCAGGACTTTGTTGTCAGTAATGATTTCTTTCATATATGTCAAGGGTCTGAAATATACTGCAGTATTTCCCGAGGGCTAAAATAAGCGCTTTTTTATACAAAGTTTATAAAAATTACTTTTCAGAGAAAGCAGCAAATTTGGTGTGTACACTTGGTATTGCCATGGTAGTACATCTACCATCAGATACAATAATAGAATATATGTACATATATATTGATTGATTAATATATAATACTATCAACCCTTACTTTGCTAGTGGGTGTCGTAAAAGACGACTAAGAGCCTTATAACGACCTGGGCCAACTCCATCTGATACCGTTTGGTCAGCAATTACATTCCCAAGGAGGGTTGACGTTTGGCAGGCGGCCCATCATAAAACTATTGCCAATAACTTTTACAATATGTACTATGAAAGAAGAGTACATATTGTATCGACCCCAAGCAATTAGGATAAGAGTAGGAGAATGATGATATTGATTGATTAAAAAATCTTACAAGCTTCTCATATGTTCCAAAACTCTTGTATCTTTGTAGATTATGTCAGCTACTATATGAGTAACATGTGATTCTACTTTTTCTACTGTAGCTAATTCTTCATTATCACTGCATAGTTTCCTTAAGTCTAAATAATCTCCATTTAAAGCTTGAACTGCGTAACGCTCCAAACCAAGATTACGAGCCTTTTCAGCAAGCGTCAGAGAATGAGATTTTAATGGAGCATACTGGAAAGTAATAATAAATTTAGTAATATATATATATATATGTATATATATATATATATACATATATATATGTATATATATATATTTAATATACATTAATAATAATTCTGCTGCTTCTCTTGTTTCAGTAGCACTGGCTCACTGTAATTTGTAACTTTTTTGGCAGGCTGTAATCTGGACATATCCTACCCATACCATCCAGAGTTACAGAAGGGCGATATGTTGCCCCATAATCAGCAATATTACATCTGATCATCATTTAGGCTGACTGCTAGTACCAATTTCTTGACATTGGTTACTATATTTTATACCCTAGTTGTTAGATGAAAAAGATAATCCAATTATTATTATACATCAGAGTTTTCATAAGATTACAAGTCTATATATGAACAGCTCGCCTTTTTACTTAAATTTTCCATATTATCTCCATCCCAATAAATTATAAAATAGCTTACTATTAAATCCACTTCAGATAAATTCCTAGCATTCAGTATACTATTTTGAATATCTGGAGATAATTTGTTATTTTTCTTGAGCGTGTCAATTACTGTTTTAACTTTCTTCTTCAACTGTGTAATGTTTTCATAGCTTTCGTATAACTCTTGAAGGCTAAAAAATTGCCAAATATAAAATATATACACATAGTTTCACATTATGTAATTCTATCAGTAATTGACTGTACCAGGCTAGCCAAATGGGTTGGTATAGAATTTAATTTTGAGTTTTCCTTTTCTTGCATAGATGTTATATGCATAATATATCCCTTAGTCACATTTTATAACACCCACAGGCAAGAAGGGGAGGGGGGGTGGCGGATTTAAGGGTCTATAGGTGGTATATATAGGTGGTTACCTGTATTCTTACTCTGTCACCACACAAAGAGTATCATTTTTCTATCTCTAGCTAAAACAATATCTTCAATATGTTCCAATAACATGGAAAATGAAGTGAGTGTTATCATAAATATATGTACAATTTAAAAGTATAACAATTTAATTAAGTTTTAAAAAAATCTAAGTCCACATTAACACCATAATGAATGTTAATTGATTCATTGTATAATATTCATTGTTAATATTCTAAATTAAATGATTTTTAAATTACTAATCCATTGTCTACAATAAAACTTATGATAAAACTTAAGACTAAAATAAAACTTATGATTCAACAAAAAAGTCATAAATACAAATTTCTCATAAATATTGAACTGAATTTGTAAATACTAGTTACTTGAAAATACAAATACTACAGACACATAAAAATAGGTGCATTGAAAAGGACCTTACCGATCTGGCATTAAATTATTTACAGCAGATTTCCTGTATCTAGCAATAAATGGTAGAGTACATCCATCCGAGAGCAAGTTAATAAAATTTTGAGATATATTAATAGGTATCTTTTCCAGTTTGGACAACATCTCAGCCTCATCCCAAATATTTGCATCATAATATTCTTTGCATCCATCTATTGACGCTGCAGTGATACAGTTCCCATCAATATTATCTAATTCTACATTATCAACTATTTTTAAATCTTCTTTTGTTTTCTTAGCCGCTTTCACGGTTTTGGGTTTAGGTTCTTTTTTTACTTTTGGTGTTTTAGGAGCCGCTTTTGGTTTTTTTGGAGGCGAATCATCAGAGTCATGTTCTTCAATGTATGTTACAGCTTTACGTTTTCTGAGTTTAGGTGGAATTTCCATCGTCGTATTATTATTTTCAAACTGTTGTAAATTTAAATTTATAAGATATGGGTGTCAAGTTAAAATTTATAAGTCAGTTTGTTGGCTGTAAAATATAAAGCAAGAAATCAATGAATATACTTGAATTTAACCACAGAGATTAATATTTAATACGTAAGATATCAAAATAAAATAAACGTATTAACGTACTGGTTTTCAGAACAGCTAACACAACACAACGAACGAACAAAAGAGTAAAGTTATTAAACTGAAACGGAACGAACTTAAACATGTTAAACGAACTAAAATGACGTATATGATATATGACATTACCCATAGAGTAATATAATACATTGGAAAGACATTACCCACCAATCAAAGAGTAAAGTTATTAAATAATTGAAACCACCAATATAGAGATAGTTAACTCGGTTTAATTCAAGTCGCGCTTAGATCGAGTTAATCCGAGTTGAATTCTCCCTAAGACGACTTTTTATCCGTATTTTAAAACCAAGTATTGAGTAGGTATCGCTAAAAAGCACTCACTATATTGGTAACTAGCGACCCGCCCTCGCTTCGCTTCGGTTACGTTAATTCAGTTGTGTTGTTTAAAGTAAACCTACATAGAATTCCTTTCGAAGAAGGAATTTCTTAAAACACTACTTCATCTGATCTTTATAGGCCAGAAAGAGAGTCCACACCAAATTCGAAGTCTGTAGGTCTAGTATATGGAAATGTAGATTTTTTGCTCCTCTCTTCGCTGTGCGAGCGGGCCACCGGTACCCGATCTTTGTCTTCGGTGGCCCGCCCATCTTGAGCATATAGACATTTATGCCATCGCGGACTTTTTTGTAGGCATATTTATAAGATATACTCGTACAATTCCACTACACTACCAAAACTTTTGGGCCCCGAGCTGGAACGCGAGACGGCCGCGCGGCCCGGTTGAATCACAGGCGGCGCTCGGCGCGGCGACACGAAAATAATTTCGTTGCGCATTATTTTGATTTTGCTATATCTCCTAAGGTATTGATTTAATTTGCATAGTCTGAAAGAAAAAAAATATCTTCGTGAAATAAGCCATCTAATGTATTTAAAATGATAAGGATTAATACAGTATTTGTGTAATTAGCTTTTCAATTATCGTTTTATAATAGACTATTTTTTAAAGTATTAAAATGGATATAGTATGTTATTCTTAAGAGAAAAGCATATACCATCGCGGACTTTTTTGTAGGCCCTTTTAAGCTGTACAATACTGTAGTACATTATTTTGATCTATTTCGTAGGGTTCAGCGAGCGTTTGCAATGTAATCGCAAAATATTGTGATTATTTACGACATCACATTAGAAACCTCAAAAATAACAGTATTTCTCCACAATTTAATGGATATTATTTTACAAATAAACCTTCCTCTTCAATCAATCTATCTATTAAAAAAAACCACATCAAAATCCGTTGCGTAGTTTTAAAGATTTAAGCATACAAGCGGATATAAGGACAGAAAAAGCGACTTTGTTTTATACTATGTAGTGCTGATGCTAATGTTTTTTTTTCTTTCCCGTCCCACATAGGGATTGGAATTGGCCTCGTCTCATTTGCCAGTGTCAAGTTCTTAATGTTAATGAACATTACAATACGTTTTACTTTAAACACATTGTTGAATAAATCATAAAATACTATAAAGTTAAAATTCAAGTAGCACGAATTGAAGTCGAGTTTCGTAACTTGAGTTAACTTTTATTAGCAGACTATGATTTGAATATTCCATCCGAAGCAATGAGAGGGCGACGTGCGGCCACATAACCTACCATGTTCTCTTCTCCTCGCCTTTAGGCCGACCACTAGTACAAATTCCTTGATATTCGTGGTCGGCCCGGCAGGTTATGGAGCATTCATTTATTATTATTATTATAATTATTATTATTATTATATTGTATCTCCTTTTTTCACGGGATCTTCCATAGGGAAGATACCCGGTCCTTTGGGAGGCTTACATGGGGACATGGATCCAACACGCAGAGGCCTTGGAGAAATTTAATCTAAATATTGGGATGGGACATCTACCGATGACATTCCACGTCTGCACATAACATACGTGGACTGCCAGCAGTAAGTGTAAAACTATTGTGTGATTATGGTAGCTAATATCTGATTATGGGAGTGGGTGCTTAGTGGACTGGTTCATCTTAAATCTATGAATTTTTAACTGTCGTCTGCCTTCAAACCCATATTGAGAGATGAACGGTGGCAGACGGTGACTCGCCAACTCACTGAATGGGCCCCTAAACAGTCGCCATAGGCACACAAGCCATACGGGCAACAGGGGGCAACATTGGTGCAAGTGGCTAGGGGTGTCGAGCGGTGCGGCGCCGGTTTCACCATTGAGTCTGCGATAAACAGAGCCATGGTTTCCCCGTAGTTATGCCCTTGAAAATGACACTTCCAACCTCGAGCATATAGCTCTGGCGACCCCTCTCTGACCAGCTGTTTAAGGCAAGCCAGAGCTGAGAGTCCTTCGGGCACTCTTCGGTTTCCACTCTAGCCAGCCAATGAAGGCCAGCTGGAGACGAGGCCCTGATCGAGGAGTATTCAGGACCGCAGTGTCGCCACTCACATTCAGCTCGCCACAAGCTGCCCTGCGGTTTATTGGCTTGCCTGTAAATCTTGTGATACATTTTTTTTTTATATCAAAAGAACTTAGGAAGCCGTATAATGTTCCTCCGAGTTTTGCGTTAGCCTCATGGTGAGGTAACGACTGGCCCGGAGGTTATTATTATTATTTATTATTTTATTATTTTATTATCTATACTAATATTATAAAGCGGAAGAGTTTGTTTGTTTGTTTGTTTGTTTAAACGCACTAATCTCAGGAACTACTGATCCGATTTGAAAAATTCTTTTTTTGTTGGATAGTCCATTTATAGAGGAAGGCTTTAGGCTATATAACATTACGCTGCAACTAATAGGAGCAGAGCAACAATGATGAATGTGTAAAAATCGGGTTTATGTTTCCTTTTGAGAGCTTCCGCTGCGTAAACGGTTAAAGTTGCGCAAAAATTATGTACTACATAATTGTTCCCCTTTCAAAGTTCTAAATAAAAGTCCGCGACAGCATATGTCTATCTTTTAAGATTGGCTCACTATAACCTTTTTTATGCTAATCAAATTTGTTTTAAAATAATGTGATATTTTCGAAGGTGTTTTTATAAATATAATATTAATCCTTATCCAAATAAATGAGTTATTCATCACAAGTATTTAATTTAAAATAAAATTTCTCTTTACATTATTTGATTTCAATGAATATCTTAGGAAATATCGCAGTTTAAAAATAACATCGCAGCAAAATAATGATCAAGTACTGGGCGCGCATTTACGATAAAAATACTGGATCTTATAATCTTATATTAAAAAAAACTCAAACTAATGTTATTTCAAAGTACTTCTGCACACACTACATTTTTAGTTTTGTTTTCTTCTCATGACCTTCCGTCGGCTTTACACATCCTAAATAATAATAATAAGTATAGGAAGTATTAGTGGCTGCCCTCATGTATGGCAGTGAAAGTTAGATTTGGCGGGGAAGACATGAAAATAGAATAAATGCTGTAGAGCTGACAGCTCTTCGTAAGCTGTGTGTGATGTAAGTATGAAAGATAAAATTAGGTATAATGTTATAAAAGAGCGCTGGTATGCTGAGGTGGGTTGGACACGAAGTGGAAGAAATAATGAGTGGGCAGAGGTTGACGAAGCAAACATATAAAGCAATTGTGAATGGGACGAATACAAGGGGAAGACCTTTTCTGGACCAAATTGGCGATTTGTTCACGAGAGGTCATCATCATCATCATTCTCCTACTCTTATCCCAATTACTTGGGGTCGATACAATAAGTACCTACTCTTCATTCATAGTACATATTATAAAAGTTATTGGCAATAGTTTTATGACCGGCCGCCTGCCAGACGTCAACCCTAATTGGGAATGTAATTGTTGACCAAACGGCATCAGATGGAGTTGGCCCAAGTCGTTATAAGGCTCTTAGTCGTCTTTTACGACATCCACAAGCAAAGTGAGGATTGGTAGTATTCATAGCCGCTACCACACAGCGATTTCATACACATTAAAAGTATGTGTAATCGTAAATAGGCGTAAGTGTATGTATGTATGTATAATATACATACATTGTATATATCTATAGAAAGTATAGATAAGACCCAATACTTTTACTTGCATTACTTTATATGGTACTACATTGCATTATATGGATTACGTTAAACTTGAATCACTTTTAAATACTTATTTCGCGTAACTACAAATACACACAAAAAAAAAGAAATACATACATGCACGCACACTACATCACAAACACACGCACACCACACACACACACACACACACACACACACATATACACATACACACACGCGCACACACACACAAACACACACACACACAAACACACGCACACCACACACACACACACACACACACACACACACACACACACACACACACACACACACAAACAAACGCACAACACACACATACACACGCACACACACACACACAACGTGTGAGCGCGCTCACTAACACGTTAATTCTCACTCATTCATTTATTATAGATTTCTTTATCATTAGTCTTTATTACGTAAGATATATATATTCATTATTTATAATGTATGTTACTGTAAAATAATTTGATGTTCAAGATTTATGTATTTCGGGAAGGAACTGTCTCTTGAAACACAGGTATTACCTAATTCAAGAGGCAAAGACATCTATGTCAACTGTCATATGTATTTAGTTTTCAATAAAGATTATTATTATTATTTTACTTAAGGTTAAATGTTCTACTCTTACTAATAAAAGGGTCATGCAGGTACCTAAAACAGCTTTAACGTATGTATTATTTAAAAATATTTCCACCTTTTACGTAAAGGAATTCGCGAGTTGAAGTTAACGTTAGCCCAAAGTAACCATTCCACGCGGACGAAGTCGCGGGCAGAAGCTAGTAATATTATAAAGCGGAAGAGTTTGTTTGTTTGTTTGTTTGTTTGTTTGTTTAAACGCGCTCATCTCAGAAACTACTGGTCCGATTTGAAAAATTATTTTTTTGTTGAATAGTCCATTTATAGAGGAAGGCTTTAGGCTATATAACATTACGCTGCGACCAATAGGAGCAGAGCAACAATGATGAATGTGTAAAAATCGGGTATATGTTTCCTTTTGAGAGCTTCCGCTGCGTAAACGGTTAAAGTTGCGCAAAAATTATGTACTACATAATTGTTCCCCTTTCAAAGTTCTAAATAAAAGTCCGCGACAGCATATGTCTATCTTTTAAGATTGGCTCACTATAACCTTTTTTATGCTAATCAAATTTGTTTTAAAATAATGTGATATTTTCGAAGGTGTTTTTATAAACATAATATTAATCCTTATCCAAATAAATGAGTTATTCATCACAAGTATTTAATTTAAAACAAAATTGCTCTTTACATTATTTGATTTCAATGAATATCTTAGGAAATATCGCAGTTTAAAAATAACATCGCAGCAAAATAATAATCAAGTACTGGGCGCACATTTACGATAAAAATACTGGATCTTATAATCTTATATTAAAAAAAACTCAAACTAATGTTATTTCAAAGTACTTCTGCACACACTACATTTTTAGTTTTGTTTTCTTCTCATGACCTTGCGTCGGCTTTACACATCCTAAATAATAATAATAAGTATAGGAAGTATTAGTGCCTGCCCTCATGTATGGCAGTGAAAGTTAGATTTGGCGGGGAAGACATGAAAATAGAATAAATGCTGTAGAGCTGACAGCTCTTCGTAAGCTGTGTGTGATGTAAGTATGAAAGATAAAATTAGGTATAATGTTATAAAAGAGCGCTGGTATGCTGAGGTGGGTTGGACACGAAGTGGAAGAAATAATGAGTGGGCAGAGGTTGACGAAGCAAACATATAAAGCAATCGTGAATGGGACGAATACAAGGGGAAGACCACGTCATACTTTTCTGGACCAAATTGGAGATTTGTTCACGAGAGGTCATCATCATCATCATTCTCCTACTCTTATCCCAATTACTTGGGGTCGATACAATAAGTACTCTTCATTCATAGTAGGTACATATTATAAAAGTTATTGGCAATAGTTTTATGACCGGCCGCCTGCCAGACGTCAACCCTAATTGGGAATGTAATTGTTGACCAAACGGCATCAGATGGAATTGGCCCAAGTCGTTATAAGGCTCTTAGTCATCTTTTACGACATCCACAAGCAAAGTGAGGATTGGTAGTATTCATAGCCGCTACCACACAGCGATTTCATACACATTAAAAGTATGTGTAATCGTAAATAGGTGTAAGTGTATGTATGTATAATATACATACATTGAATATATCTATAGAAAGTATAGATAAGACCCAATACTTTTACTTGCATTACTTTATATGGTACTACATTGCATTATATGGATTACGTCAAACTTGAATCACTTTTAAATACTTATTTCGCGTAACTACAAATACATACAAAAAAAAAGAAACACATGCACGCACACTACATCACAAACACAAACACACGCACACCACACACACACACACACACACACACACACACACACACACACATACACACATACATACACGCACACACACACACAAACACACACACACACACACACAAACACACGCACACCACACAAACAAACGCACAACACACACATACACACGCGCGCACACACACACACACACACACACACACACACACACAACGTGTGTGCGCGCTCACTAACACGTTAATTCTCACTCATTCATTTATTATAGATTTCTTTATCATTAGTCTTTATTACGTAAGATATATATATTCATTATTTATAATGTATGTTACTGTAAAATAATTTGATGTTCAAGATTTATGTATTTCGGGAAGGAACTGTCTCTTGAAACACAGGTATTACCTAATTCAAGAGGCAAAGACATCTATGTCAACTATCATATGTATTTAGTTTTCAATAAAGATTATTATTATTATTTTACTTAAGGTTAAATGATCTACTCTTACTAATAAAAGGGTCATGTAGGTACCTAAAACAGCTTTAACGTATGTATTATTTAAAAATATTTCCACCTTTTACGTAAACGAATTCGCGAGTTGAAGTTAACGTTAGCCCAAAGTAACCATTCCACGCGGACGAAGTCGCGGGCAGAAGCTAGTTTATTATATAGGGGTCCCCAGGGAGCGAGGAGAGAGGCAATTAAAACAATCTATTCATGCTCTTATCTTGGGCGGGACAGGCGTAAAACCCATTCTGACGTAATATTTAAAAAAATCGTTAAAATCATCTTTACATAATTAATGAATGGCCCCTTAGCCTTTCGGGTATCAACACCATCGACGCCCCAGCAATAACAGTGTTGCCGAGGTGTTTCCTTCATGCAGTCGATCTCTCAGCGGGTGGTAGACTAATCGCCGCTCCATCCACCCACAACTTTGTCTAGTGCGACTTCAAGATAAATAAATAATGTAAACAATGTTTGACGTAATAACGTCTTGTGAATCGATGAACGCCGGCTGCACGCACGAAAAAATGTTACGTTGCACTTAAGCCGAGCGTGCCAGCAAGTCCACGGAACAGGCGATAGAGAAACCCGATCGGCCTAAGTACTCAGTTTATCACACCCACTCTACCGGCCGATGTATATATGTTTCAAATAGTAGAGAGTCGGTGGCGGCACAAACGTACACATGAACAGTTTATAAAGTGAAGTAAAAAGTTAAAGTAGTTTCCATTGTTTATTACATCAAGAATTGCGACAAAAAAAGTAATTAATTCTTGCATTTTAAGAATTTGATATGAACTGTTTTGTCAATAGTTTATAAAGTGAACTAAAAGTTGTGTAGTTGTAAAGTGTAGTTTCCACTGTTTATATTTATTCAATTCATAAAAGTATTTCTTCTTCTTCTTCTCTTTGTATATTGGCAATCAGCTACATATACGAGCTATAGGTGCCAGTGTCAAGTTATAATTATTTTTACGTTTATAGTCTTGTCAGGTCAGTCATTGTCTAAGTCAAATTGTCACCATTAACAGTGCAATGGCCACACTGTTAATGGTATCTTGTGGGAATTTTGATGGAAAACGAAAACTTTGTAAAGCACTTTTATATGATATTCACTACATCACAGTATTTCCGCACATCACATTACATAAAATGCCATCAAAATTATCTAATATAACATGTTAAAACACTAAGATATCGAATATAATACAAGAGCACCACATGACGTTTTCAAATTCCCGTCAAAAGTCCATAAAAGTATTAAATTTTTCGTCAATGTTTTCTTCTGACATTATCATGTAAAATTATCGACCATAAACCGACTTTACAGACAACCATCTAGGTTTTTTACAGCTTTGACTGTATTTTATTATCAATACATCAAAAGTGACATTAACATTACAGATACGAGTACTTTTGAACGAATTCGATACCTGGTTTTAAAATACAGATTTTACATGATATCGAAAAAATGTGTCGGGTAAGTATTTGTATTTACGTTAACGTTTAATCCTTATACTCTAATGATGGACTGCACTGCTGCGCATAACAACGACACAGAGTGAGTGCGTCAATCACGTACTCATTTCTTCGTTTACCGCAATAAATCCACTCGAGTCCGGGCGAATACATTTTTTTTTGTATGACTTAGTTGTTCGCCTCAGATGGCTATGATAACTGTACCCGGACTGTGGGTGAGCGCTGAGGGCTCTCAACCCGAAGGGCGAATTCATTTCAAGATAACCCGATTTGAGAGCAACTCGCGTTGTGTTAAGTTAGAAAATCGAGATGATCATCTCTACTCGGAAGGTTCAGGATATCGAAATATTGCACGCCTCATAAGCGAAGCGTTGGCACGCCTCATAAGCGAAGCGTTGAGGTCTTGCTCTACTCTCGACTTATGAAAATTTTCAAACCTAAAAATGATTGTATTTTTCTCACATTGCACTTATAGGATAATATTATTATACATATGTCAAGAAAAAACATTCGTCTAAACGTATTTGATATTTTTAAAAAGCAATTATTTTGTTTACAGTAAGAAAAAAGTTGATGAAAAAAATTTTTGAGGACGTCCGGATGTTACCGTAAAGTATCTGGCACTATGTCGACCGTAAAAATGAATGTATCGAAGTTTTTCTTTTATTAAAAGCTTCATAATCGCAACGCGCTGTTTCCTTTCGAAAATGGCTTAGTAATTATTTGTCGTTTAATTGCAATTAATAAAAAACTAAACTGCTTAGTCATTAGTGTATGTATACTTTATGAAAATTGGGTTTGTTACATTTTTTGTTCGTCCATTCGGACAAGCAAAGGAAATAAATCCCATTCAGCCTATACAGCTATGTTTAGCTCTACGTCGAGAATGGCACAAGATATCTAAAGTATTTTTTTTTCTTTCATTACGAGTATGTACAAGCTTTTATTTAGTTTCACCTGTCCCGTTGTCTATAATCAAATCTTACAAGTTAAATTTGATCCCCTTTCCGGTTTCCGATTGAGCTGAAATTTTGCATACATATATAAATTAGATGACAATGCAATATTATTGTGACATAGAGCTGACCTGATGATAGACCTGAAAGCTGGCCATAGGAACTCCGTAATTAAGCGACGCAACCCGATCGAAATTGGGCTTATTTGATTCGTCTTGACGAGTACTTTGATACTATATGGAAACCAGGGTCTGATCATGGACCTGGAAGCTGTCCATAGGAACTCCGTAATTAAGCGACGCAACCTCATCGAGTTTGGGCTCGTTTGATTCGTCTTGACGAGTACTTTGAGACTATATGGTAACCAGGGTCTGACGATGGACCTGGAACCTGGCCATAAGAACTCCGTAATTAAACAACGCAACCGCATCGAATTTGGGCTCGCTTGATTCGTCTTGAGGAGTACTTTGATACTATATGGTAACTAGGTTCTGATGATGGACCTAGAAGCTGGCCATAGAAACTTCGTAATTAAAAGATGCAACCCCACCGAGTTTCGGCTCGTTTGATTCGTCTTGACGAGTATCTTGGTTGGCGTGAATATGCAAATCCAACAAATTGGGAAATAAAGTTCGTTCCGCTTATTGAGTAAAATATATTCAATCATGTTTTCATAATTTTCATTCAGGTTATTTTTTTGGATGTTTTTGTACTTAAATATTTTATGACTAATTATGGAAATAAATAATAGCAGATGTAAATGAATAGTAACGTAGCGTGTAGTATCTGCCTACATACACACATACATACATACCATCACGCCATGTCCTTTGCAGGCAGGCAGAGAGAACAGAGTGCCAGAGAACTCTATCCTTGCATGCTTCACTCGCTTTCACAACATTCATAATTCTCTTCATACACGCTCACCGGTTTCGGAGACTCTTGACTCCACCTTCCTTCAGTACATGAGTGTTCTGGTCTAGATAGGTTAGTCTCGGTCTCCCCAAGCACCTATATCCTTCCACTTTCGCATTGTATATCTTCTTAACTAGACGTTCGTTCGGCATTCTTTCCACATGTCCGAACCATCGGAGTATTCCTATCCTATCCTATGAATGCTCCGAATGCTCCGACGGTGTAAACCAATACTCTCTTTCATACCTACTCTCTCTTACGTCGTCGTTATGAATGTGATGGAACAGCCTAAGTCCACAGATTTTCCGTAGAGATCACATTTCGACCGCATTAATTTTTCTTTCATACTCTTTTTTGCATACCCAACTCAGTATCTTATTATCTCTTATCTTTATCCCAGTATTTCACTGTTCAAACTAATCGGTTTTCTTTTAAATAATCGGTGCGTATCATCATAGCGATGGTTTTGTCCGTTTTGTTTAGGTTTTCCTAAAACCGGTTGACATCACTAAAGTATTATTTTACTCTATGTAGGGATGGGCTAATGAAAAATGTATATCGATATATATCGTATCGATAGTTTATAAAAATTTCGGTATATATAGAGAGAAGATATCGATATTTCGATATTTTTACCTCAAGGCGCGTCAAGTATTGCCAAACAATGAAAAAAACATATTTTGTTGTTTTATTAGCTTTATTATTGACTCCAAACCTTCCAATTAAAGCCTATGAGTACTTGCACTTACTGGGAATCTTTTTGCAATTGCTGAAAATCATCATTGCTTATCAAAGTAACCTAGAAATAATTAAAAAGTTAGCAAATAATATACAAATTTATAATCTAGTTATTTTCATTCGTGCGTATAATTTTTGGAAGTTTATGTGTATATGTTTAGTATATGTCATATCTTAATCCTGGAATTAGCAACGTCTACTGATTACAACTTTCCTTTTATTGTCAGGTTTTGCGGCTTTTAATGATTTCTGCACTTCTACAAATTGCAATTAAGCAAAATGATGCTGCGTTCTTAGATGTGTAGTCAAATTTGTAGAATTACCGCTTATATATATAAGCGCACGAGTAGTAAGAAGCAGGTTCTTGATTTACTTTAAAAAAAAAACTTCCACACCACGGACTTTTTTTAATAATAAATAGCACAATGCTAAAACAAATAATAAGCCACGTCAAGTAATGGCACTCGTCACTGTTGCACTCACTAAATTATACACAGTGTGTGTGAAACACAGTGTACAATATAGTGAGTGTAACGGTGATACGCACATACACACGCACGCACACAGCCACAGACAGACAGACAGAGGGGGGGGGGGGGGAGAGAGAGAGAGAGAGGGAGAGAGAGAGAGGGAGAGAGAGAGAGAGAGAGAGATGGAAAGGGAGCAGATGGGAAGAGACGACCCGACCGCGTTCAAAAGTTAATTAATATAAAATATCAAAGCTCTTCCAATTTGTTGCTGTTTTGATATATCAATATATTTTACACATCTCTAACTCCTCTATGGACATCACTAGCCAGTACATGTCAACTTGATGTGACGCTGACGACTTGTCCATTTTTAAATTTTTATTTGTAGTTTAAAATTGGTTTAATTTTCGTCGGTATTTACTCGAATGACTACGCCACATTTTGTTAATAAAATACGATAGTTGATTTCTAAATCAAATATATAGCAACTGTAAAATGTTTAGGACTAACCAACCAATAGAAACTCTAGACCAGCTAATTTACTTTTTCTTCAAAGGAAATCTGGACTTTAGTTTAAAAGTAAGCTTATTATTTTTTTCAATTATTTATTTAGGCAATTGACCCGGCTTTTACCGTTGTTATGAGCATGTTATCTGTGATATTATTTGCTCGACTTGGAAATTAAATAAATGAATGTCCCTCAAATTGCTACCATTAGATGAATGAGGCAGATGTTCGGGGTGAGAGAGCCCCAGTGGTCAACCACCAGTCTGGATAAAGTTGTAATATCCATCAGCAGCTAACAACTGCAATCATATATAAAAAATATTTAGGCAGATATTTTTAAGATTGTTCATGTAGGAGTTGATGAGAATTATGATAATAATATTGTTTTTCAGTCTGAAGATGTAGATAAAATGGATTGGAATTGGCAACAAAGTTTTTTAAGTGCAACCATCAACAGTGATTTATTGAAAATGTATCCTATAAGTAGACAGTTTACAAAATTATTTTTTAAAAAAATAATTCACTATCTAGAGTCGAGACAGGATATTCACGATGATTTATATGCCGAGCTGTGTGCAACTATGAATACGTCAATTCAGAGTGAATTTTATTTTAAGCATTATATTATTGGAAACTGTTTAGATAATATTATAACCATGAAAGAGACTAGTAATATGGTAGTTAATGGTACAACTGGATTGAAAACTTGGGAGGTACTAATAACTTATTAACTAAAATTGTTTTAAACATTTCTTGTCTAGCTTTATTTCTTTTACTTGTTGTACAAGAGCCTCCTCCGCAGTGGCAGTTAAAATATCCTTATACCATGTGGTTAAAAAAAAAAACATGTGCTTACATCATCATCATCTCAACTCGTATATGTCTCACTGTTGGGCTCAAGTCTCCTCCATAATGGGAGGGGAAAAGACTTACTATACCATGCTGGTCAGACGTGTTGATATAGGGTTTTGTTTCAAGTTTTCCTTCTCTTGCATAGATGTTATATGCATTTTGTATCCCTTAGTTGTCTCTTATCATCACCCACGGGCAAGATAGAGGGTAGTGAATTGTATTAAGTTACATATGACCTTTAAAATGGTGTAATTTTTCTTATATCAGCTAAGCTTAGTGGTCCTTTCAATGTGTATGGAAAGAAAAGAGTGTAATCATATTGTGTTCTTAAACCACTATTACATCATGTAACATTTACTAAATTTTTGTAGACCTAACCTTTTTGTAGATCCTACTTTTGTATGTATGTATTTATTATTTATAATGGCTATGGGAAAGTAATTAGTAATGACACATCCCACACTTAAACTGCCTACACCATAGTCACTCATTATTCACTTAACTTAGTGAAAGGGTGCCTTGTGTATGTAAACATGTTATAAATGCATACATACATATCATCACGCCATATCCTTTGCAGGGTAGACAGAGAGAACAAAGTGCTAGAGAACTCTATCCTTGCATACTTCACTGCTTCCTCAACATTCATAATTCTCTTGATACACGCTTGGTGGTTTTGGAGACTCCTGACTCCATCTTCCTTCAGTATGTGACCAATCTGGTCTAGGTAAGTTAGTCTCGGTCTCCCCCGGTACTTACATCCTTCTACATTCACATTGTACTTCCATATAGTAATGTTGGGACAAGCACTGCGTTACGTATTGTTACACGTGCCTTCTGGCTGAGGTGGTGGCTACCGAGAAGTTGTCCCAACGCTCTGTTCACTCTATTTCCCGCATTCATTCTTCGCTCTATATCAGTGGTGTACTTTCCATCTCAGCTAAATCCACATCCAAGATATACAAATTCATCCACTTGCTCTAGTACATCATTACCTATTGTTACTCTTACACCTTCATCGTTCGTTCTGGCTTCATCTCTTTCGAGGACCATTATTTTGGTTTTGGTTACATTCACGCGTAGACCCCTTTTCTTACAATCTTCTGTCATTGTGTCCAATAGGGTCTGCAGGTCAGTCGCTGACAGCGCCAGCAGGACTGTATCATCTGCATTGAGCAGAGCAGTGATCACTGAGGCACCCATCTGAACTTCATATCATTCAACCTTTGGAGACATTTATCCAGATATATGATAAACAGCCTGACTGATAGAACGTATCCCTGCTTAACGCCGATATTGACGTCAAACCAAGGCGACATTCCATCATCCAACCGCACACAAACTCTACAACCCATGTAACTGGGACTGCACAGCCTGCAGTAATTTACCGCTAATACCATGCTCCGGCGAAATGTTCCAAAGTTCCTTTCGTACAACCGTGTCAAATGCTCTCTCCAGATCCACAAAACTGCAGAAAACCCTCTAACCAGATGTTTCTCCACAATGTTGCGCAGAGAGAACACTTGATACATGCATCCCCTGCCACTCCTGAAACCTCCTTGTGCCACACACAGTAAACCATCGGACACCATCCTCATTCTCTTTTCAATAATTTCACTGTACACTTTTGCTGCCAAACTGGTCAAGCTTATGGCCCTGTAATTTGCGCAGTCATAACTTGAACCCTTGCCTTTAAACAAAGGCACGATGACTACGCTATTCCAGTCATTGGGAACCATTCCCGAGCTCCAACATAAATTGAGGAGCAACAGGAACGCCTCCCAGATACAGGAGCCGCTAAGCTTGATCATCTCGGCAGACACCATATCAATACCCGCTGCCTTATCATTTTTCAAACTTCTTATCGCCCATTCAACTTCATCCATACTGATGCCATCGGAGGACGCCGGTGCTGAAAGTTGATGTACTAGACCACATGTAACACCGGCGCCAACCCGAGTATCCGCATACATATCGCCAAAATATTCACTCCATCGGCTTAACACGTCTTGTGTTTGTGTAAGAATGTCTCCACCTTTGGACCTTATTTTATTCACTCTGAAAGCTGACCAACCACTTCGAGACTTCTTCACCTCCCTCCAAAAGAGTTTGGTATTACCCTCGAAGTTTTTAGTTAGCCTATCTTCTGCACTCATATTTGCTCTATCACGTTTTTCTTTCACTAAGGCCTTGGTGTCATTCTTACATTGCCAATATATTTCTTTCTTCTGTTCAGTCATACTGTCAGTCAGATTCAAAGAAGAGAAATAGTCCAGCTACGCTTTCTTCTTTTGCTCTACGGAAGCTGCCACTCCCGCATCCCACCATGCATCACCATTTGTTTTATTACCATTTCTTTAGTGCAGGGTGGTGTCTTTATAAAAATATAATAATAAATAAACAGAATACTATGTGTGAGAAACAATCCATGATAACCATTTGCATTATGAGAACTGGAGGCAATTGTGAATGCTAGTTATTGATTTAAACTAATTAAAATTATTCCATATTTTTTGCAGGCTGCATTAGTTTTGTCTGATTGGGCGTTATGTAATCCTGAAATATTCTTAAATAAAAATGTCTTGGAATTAGGCTCAGGGGTGGGTTTTGCAGGTATTACGATAGGGAAGACATGTCCTGTGAAGTCTCTTTATCTCACTGATTGTCACGATGAAGTATTAAAAACAATAAGTGAAAATATTCATGTAAATTTTTCACATTTTAGAAAAGAAGATAATAATGGTATAATTACATACAAAAATGAAACAAAGTCAATAGGTACAATATTCTTGATTTCGTCTATTAGAGAACCATGGCTTATTTTTATACAGCTGTTTCATTGGTGCTACTTTTTTAAGGTGTAATGATGTTAGATTGGAACAACATAAATGATCTTGAAATATCAATTAAACCAGACATTATAATAGGAGCAGATATAGTGTATGATCCCTCCATATTACAACCGTTGTGTAATGTTATACAGAAATTTTGTATTAACAAGCATTTAGAAGTATATATTGCAAGCATTATAAGAAATGAGGAAACATTCAGTAAATTCTTAAAAAATCTAGGTGTGTATGCATTTTGTTCTAAAATTTACTTTTTGTTGTAATGTTAAGATAATTCTAATAATTATTTGTTTTCAGATACAATGAATTTTAAATGTGAGACAATAGAAAAATCTAAAAGTGTATTCATAGATTGGGATGAAAGTATTAGTAAATGTTTATTAAAGATAACAATTAAATAATAATAAATATTTTATCTAAATAAGCTATATGTAATTTTTTAATTATTGAATTATGATATATTTAATTAATTCATTGTACTTTAATCTACCATTCAGTCTATTGAAAGTGAGATTGCTGTGAATGAAGTACCTAATCATCCTTTCTTAGGGGGTCTTTCTTATCATTTCAATTATATCTAGCTTTCGTAATTCAAACTTTTTTCAGTAGTTGATTGGCCTGTTCTTGATGAGTCTATGGAACGGTCCAATCCTGCTTGTGTATTGTTCAAATTCGATATTTTTCCTCGACTTCGTGATATAATCGTATGACGAGAATTAAAACCAGTCCCCCGCCCTGCTACGGGGGACTCCAGATCTTCTCTCCACCGCTGAGTGACTCCCCTTCGGGCCACTTCCAGTACTTTGCCCAGTCTCCTTACGGAGACTTGCTCGTCGTCGGCCCGCGCCGCGACGCGGAGCCGGTAGACCTCAGCCAGGGCCTCGGCCACAAGTGGCCAAGGTGGGTCGCCCGCCAGCAACGTCGCTGCGGTCCATGACACCATACTATAGCCCCTGACAGCCCTCAACGCCATGGCCCTCTGCGGGCGTCGCAGAAGGGCCCTGTTGCGGACGGTGAGGGAGTCCGCCCAAATAGGGCCACCATACAGCGCCATGGACCGCACCACTCCGGCGTATAAACGCTGACAGGACGACCTAGGACTGCCTGTGTTTGGCAGGAGCCTACCTAACGCCGCGGCTGTCTTGACAAGCCTCAGAACGAGCTGGGCAAAGTGCGGCCCGAAACTCCACCTAGAATCAAGGTGCAGACCCAGATATTTCATCTGGGCCCGTAACAGCACAGCAACCCCAGACACGCTGATGTGTGCTCCTCGGGGGGACCTCGACCCGGGCCATGAAATAGGAGGGCGTCAGTTTTCTCCACCGAGACCATCAGGCCCAACATGCTGACCCGGCCCACGACGAGCGCAACGCCCTCTTCTGCCAATCGAGCAGCCCCCAGGAAGTCAGGCCTCCTCATCGTGACGAGGGTATCATCAGCAAAGCAGATGACCCGCATCCCGGAGAGAAGCCGACCCCGTAGGACCCAGTCGAAACCGACGTTCCACAGGATCGGGCCAAGGATCGATCCCTGTGGAACGCCGCTCCACCCGATGACGATGAATGCGCCCGTCGCCTCTCTCCCAAAGCACGTGCCTTCCCTCGAGGTACGCTTCCAACAGCCTCCAGAGATAAGGAGGCACTCCGTGATACCGGAGTGCCTCCTCTTAGCGTCTCATGTGGGAGGCTGTTGAAGGCGTTCTTTATGTCCAGCGAAACTACCAGGAGGATTTCCTTTCTGGATGGCATCGGTGGCTAAGGACTTCAGGGCAGCCAGTGCGTCAATAGTTGATCGGCCGCCCCTGAACTCGTATTGACTCTCTGATAGTCCCGGTCCGACTTCCTCGAGAGAATTAATCCCCCTGAACCACGTTCGCAAAATGGAAAAAGGATTAAATATATACGTGATTACAAAAGATGTTGCAGGTATGTAAATACTCCGGGCTGCCATCATTGCAGTAGTGACGAGGACACGGTGCAAAATACGCTCGAGGAATGCTCGGGCTGGGACGGGCAGCGCCGCGACCTCGTCGCTATTATCGGTGCCGGCCTGACGCTGCCGGCTGTCGCGAGGGCGATGGTCGACAGCGTCAGGAATTGGGACGCGGTCGCCGCCTTCTGCGAGGCTGTCATCTCGCAGAAGGAGGCGGCGGAACGGGCCCGGGAGGATTCCCGTGACCCGGGCCGCCGCCCGCGGCCGGGGCGGCGCAGGCGCGAGTACCTGCGCCTGATGCCGCCCTAACCGAGGCTTCGGGTGATCGGACCGGGGAATTGTCCGGTCACCCGACGCGAGGCCACCGCGTGAGGACGACGCCTCGACGGCGAAATCTGTCGGGGCGTCGACAGGAGAGGAGCCCGAGAGGGCATACCGCCGAGCGGGCCACCGAAGACAAAGATCGGGTACCGGTGGCCCGCTCGCACGGCGAAGAGGTGCTTGCAGGGTGGGTCAATGGGGTTGCGCGCCGCCTCTTCCGTCACGTACTAATGACGACGAAGGTCGTAAATAAAGAAAAAAGGTGGGTTTGGGGTTGACAGTGTTTGGCCCATTAAGAAGAATTTACTTATAGAGGCAGAAACGGAACAGTAGGGTTGAGAATATATTCTAAGACCACCGTTTGGGCGGAACTGGCTTTGGCCCATACAGCTGTGCATGAAGTATAGATACAAGGAGTCCGAACGGTATAGGCTTTTCCATAGCATTCATGGACACAATAATAAACCCCGTTCTTAGTTCTCTTTTCTGCCACTGACCCCGCTAGGGTTTAGGACGTACCGATGCTATTATTATTATTACACGTAAACACGCGTCGGCTCGCGAATGTTGAATTTAATTAAAATTAAAATTCCAGAACTGTCAATAGTAACAAAACTTCTCGCGTAAGGATTTAAACGAGTATTTCTTGAAAAGTGGCGCTCTCCGGCAAAAATTCTGTCCCCAAATTGAGACCATTCGTTCAAAATGTCAGTTCGTATCCGGGATAAGAGTACGAAATCCATCCAGCTGCAGAAAGGCGTGAGACAGGTAGATGTCATCTCTCCGAAACTGTTCACCACTGCACTGGAAGATGTCTTCAAGCTCTTAGACTGGACCGGACTCGGCATCAATATCAATGGCGAATACATCACTCACCTTCGATTAGCAGACGATATCGTCGTTATGGCAAAATCCATGGAGGACCTTAGCACCACGCTCAACGATCTCAGCAGGGTATCCCAACTAGTGGGTTTACGAATGAACATAGACAAGACGAAAGTCATGTCAAATGCCCATGTCATTCCTGTACCGGTCCTAGTTCGCAACGCGATGGGACTTTTGACGGGAATTTGAAAACGTCATGTGGTGCTCTTGTATTATATTCGATATCTTAGTGTTTTAACGTGTTATATTAGATAATTTTGATGGCATTTTATGTAATATGAAGCGGCGGAACTACTGGGATGTAGTAAATATCATATAAAAGTGCTTTACAACGTTTTCCATCAAAATTCCCACAAGATACCATTAACAGTGTGGCCATTGCACTGTTAATGGCGACAATATGACTTAGACAACGACTGACTTGAAAGACTAAAAACGTGAAAATATTTATAACTTGACACTGGCACCAATAGCTCGTTTATGTAGCTGATTGCCAATATATAAGAAGAAGAAGTAGCAACGCGATTCTTGAAATTGTCGATCATTATGTTTACCTTCGACAAACAATCCAGTTAGGTAGATCCAATTTCGAGAAAGAGGTCAGCCGACGAATCCAACTCGGTTGGGCACCATTCGGGAAACTTAAGAGGATCATCTCTAATATACTTCAGTGTCTGAAAGCAGGTCTACGACCAGTGTGTGTACTTATGCCACGGAAACGTGGTCCCTAAATGTAGGCCTCATAACCAGGCAAAGTCGCTCAGCGTGCTATGGAGTGGGCTATGCTCGGGATTTCTCTGCGAGATAGAATCCGCAATGCCTAAATTGGCAGAGGAACGGGTGTAAACAACATAGCACGAAGAAATGGCAATCGGCAGGCCACATCGTTCGAAGAATCGACAACCGCTAGGGAAGAAAGGTTCTAGAGTGGCGACCGTGACGTACCGGACGACGCAGTGTAGGACGCCTTCCCACTAGGTGGACAGACGACCTGGTAAAAGATATGCTGGGCGTCGTTGGATGCAAGCGGCTCAGGACCGCACTCTGTGACGGCGATAGGCTGAAGTGATAATGATGTTCAACATTCGGACTCCTTGTATCTATACTTTGTAGTGCGAATCGTGAAAAAAATAAATAGTCCGTGAATATGGTGCATAGATAATTATTTCAGTTTTTAGTGGGAATACGGGCGTGTCATGTCACACTTTTTGAATTATACTCATTTCTAGTTAATATATATTGTTATATTGAACAATTATGCTGGTATTTTAAGAAATATAATACAGATAAAGTACTGAAATGTAGTGAACATGATATAGCGGTTTATGTAGTTTTTTCATGTTCTGCTAAAATATCCAGAGAAATTATAATATAGTTTTTAGCGCCCCTTTAATGTTAACGACCTGATTTAATCACGGACAATGACTATTAATAAGATACTGAATAATTTGGAAAATCCAAAAGTGCACGCCTCATAATTTTTATATTATTTATCATTTACTATTAGTCAATGCTAGAAATAAAAGAAATAATAATAATATTAAAGAAAAAGCCTTTTTTAAAAACAAGCATTTATCACTACATAGTATAAAACAAAGTCGCTTTTTCTGTCTTCTTGTCCCCTTGTATGCTTAAATCTTTAAAACTACGCAACGGATTTTGATGGGTTTTTTTTTAATAGATAGAGTGATTGAATAGGAAGGTTTATATGTATAATAACATCCATTAAATAGTGGAGAAATACTGTTATTTTTGAGGTTTCTAATGTGATGTCGTAAATAAACACATTATTTTGCGTTTTTTTATTGCACCGTTTGCATGTTCGCTGAACCCTTTTTTTTTTTTTTTTTTTTTTTTTTTTTTGCGGTGGGCTATGGACGTCGCATTCCGCCAAATCGGTCCGGGGTGACGGAAGAGGCGGCGCGCAACCCCATTGACCCACCCTGCAAGCACCTCTTCTTCGCCGTACGAGCGGGCCACCGGTACCCGATCTTTGTCTTCGGTGGCCCGCTCGGCGGTATGCCCTCTTGGGCTCCTCTCCTGTCGACGCCCCGACAGCTTTCGCCGTCGAGGCGTCGTCCTCACGCGGTGGCCTCACGTCGGGTGACCGGACAATTCCCCGGTCCGATCACCCGAAGCCTCGGTTAGGGCGGCATCAGGCGCAGGTACTCGCGCCTGCGCCGCCCCGGCCGCGGGCGGCGGCCCGGGTCACGGGAATCCTCCCGGGCCCGTTCCGCCGCCTCCTGCGAGATGACAGCCTCGCAGAAGGCGGCGACCGCGTCCCAATTCCTGACGCTGTCGACCATCGCTCGCGCAACAGCCGGCAGCGTCAGGTCGGCACCGATGACAGCGACGAGGTCACGGCGCTGCCCGTCCCAGCCCGAACATACCTCGAGCGTATGTTGCGCCGTGTCCTCGTCGCTACTGCAATGGTGGCAGGATGGAGTCCACTCCCTCCGCACGACCGTGTGCAGGTACTTGCCGAAGCAACCATGCCCCGACAAGACCTGCACCAACCGGAAAGAGAGGACTCCGTGCCGCTGCTCCATCCACTCCATCAGTACGGGCCGGAGGGCCTCAACGGTAATAACACCGTATCTAGGCCTCTCCAGCCGCGTAGCCCAACGGGCGATGACTTCTCGGCGGGCGTCCTCGCGCCAGGTGGCTATCTCGTTGAACGATGGGGAGCCACCCTCTTCGCGCATTGAGGTAACCCGCCGGTAGAGGTCGGAGAGCATCTCCGCCTCTAGGTCCCACGGGGGTGTCCCGGCCAATAGGCACGCCGCCTCTGTCGACACCGTGCGGTACCCGCGAATGGCTCCGACCGCCATGGCTCTCTGTGGCCTCCACAGAACCGCCCTGAGTTGGGCGTTCAGAGCTCTCGCCCACACGGGTGCGCCGTACATGGCCATTGAGCGGATCACCCCCGCATACAGCCGTCGGCCCTGAAAACTGGGTCCGCCCACGTTCGGCATGAGCCGAGAAAGGGCGGACGCCGCGCCGACCAGCCGGGGAGCAATTTGACGAAAATGCTCCCGGAACCACCATCGCCCGTCGAGCACCAGACCCAAGTACCTCATATGGGCCTGGATACTGATGTGGATGGAGTTGACGACTAACGAGGCGCCGATGGGCAGCCTCACACGGGGCCCATGGAATAGTAGAGCCTCCGTCTTGTTTAGGGCCACCCTGAGCCGCAGCGCCTCGATTCGCCTGACCATCTCCTCGGTGCCGAGAGTGGCCAGGCTCGCCGCCTCTTCGAATGTCCTGCCCCGGGCTGTGACGAGCGTGTCGTCAGCATAGCAAATAACGCTCAGCCCGAGGGGGAGACTCCCTCTCAACGCCCAGTCGTAACCGATGTCCCACAGAGTCGGCCCCAGAACCGACCCCTGCGGAACACCGCACGACATGGGCGTCCGCACAATGTCCCCTGCGGGGCTCGCGTAGAGAACACTGCGCCCCTCCAAATAGTCTGCCACCAGCCGCCTGAGGTACAGAGGCACTCCGTGGAACCGGAGCGCCTCCCTGATGCAGCTGAATGGCAGACTATTGAAGGCGTTGGCGATGTCCAACGACACCGCCAACAGCACTCCTTTGCCGGCGACAGCTTCCGCGACCGTCTGCCTCAGGCGTAGCAGGGCCCCGATGGTCGAACGCCCCCTTCGAAACCCAAATTGAGCGTCCGACAGATCGGGCCCCACCTCTTCCAGGTGCCGGACGATGCGGGCAGCGAGGACACGCTCCAGCAGCTTACCCACATCGTCCAGAAGCACAATGGGCCTGTAGGCCGACGGCGAATCCGGGGGCCGTCCCGGCTTTGGCAGGAGAACCAACCTCCCTTCCTTCCAGCACTCAGGGAACTGTCCAGACGTCAGACAGGCGTTGAACAGTCGTCTGAGGCGAGGTTCGAGATGCTCGAGGAGCAACGTCAACACCCGGACTGGGATTCCGTCCGGGCCGGGGGCCGTGGTGGCGGAACGAATCTTCGCCACGGCTGCCCCCACTTCCGACTCCGTCACGGGCGGAACACTCTCGACGGCCTCCCGGTCGTGATCTGGCGAAGCCATGACCGGGGGCGTGTGCTCCGACTGCCGCGGGAACAGCTCCTCGACCACTCTACGAAGGAGGTCGGGCTGGAGGGTCTCGGTGAGGGGGGGGCCCTGCGCGCGAAGCTTATTCAGCGACGCGCGATACGGGCGACCCCAGGGGTCACGGTCAAGACCGTCCAGCATCTCCTGCCAACTCGCGTCCTTGGCGGACCGGATGGCCAGCCGAAAGGCGGTACGCGCACTGCAGTACGCCTCGTACAGCTGGCCCTCCCGCTCAACATCGCGGCGACGCCGCCGACTGCGGGTGTAGGAACTTCACGGTCGCTGAACCCTACGAAATAGATCAAAATAATGTACAATATTGTACAGCTTAAAAGGGCCTACAAAAAAGTCCGCGATGGTATATGCTTATCTCTTAAGGATAACATACTATATCCATTTTAATACTTTAAAAAATGGTCTATTATAAAACGATAATTGAAAAGCAATTTACACAATTACTGTATTAATCCTTATCATTTTAAATACATTAGTCGGCTTGAGCATTTCACGAAGATAATTTTTTTCCTTCATACATACATACATATCATCACGCCATATCCCTTGCAGGGTAGGCAGAGAGAACAGAGTGCCAGAGAACTCTATCTCTGCATACTTCACTCGCTTCCTCAACATTCATAATTCTCTTCATACACGCTCGCCGGTTTCGGAGACTCTTGACTCCACCTTCCTTCAGTACATGACCGATATGGTCTAGGTAGGTTAGTCTCGGTCTCTCTCGGTACCTACATCCTTCCACTTTCGCATTGTATATCTTCTTAACCAGACGTTCTTTCGGCATTCTTTCCACATGTCCGAACCATCAGAACATGCCCTTTCGCATCTTTACACCAATACTCTCTTTCATACCTACTCGCTCTCTTACGTCGTCGTTACGAATGCGGTCGGTCAGCCTAACTCCACAGATTTTCCGCAGAGATCGCATTTCGACCGCATTAATTTTACTTTCATACTCTTTTCTGCATACCCAACTCTCGCTTCCATACAGTAATGTTGGGACAAGCACTGCGTTATGAATTGCTACACGTGCCTTCTGGCTGAGGTGGTGGCTGCCGAGAAGTTGCCCCAACGCTCCGTTCACTCTATTTCCCGCATTCCCTCTTCGCTCTATATCAGTGGTGTACCTTCCATCTCGATTAAATCCACATCCAAGATATACAAATTTATCCACTTGCTCTAGTATATCATTACCTATTGTTACTCTTACATCTGTTCTGGCTTCGTCTCTTTCAAAGACCATTATTTTGGTTTTGCTCACATTCACGCGTAGACCCCTTTTCTTACAATCTTCTGTCATTGTGTCGACTAGGGTCTGCAGGTCAGTCGCGGACTGGATCTGGACTCCCACATTCATATCGTTCAACCTTTGGAGACATTTATCCAGATGTATGATAAACAGCCTGGCTGACAGAACGCACCCCTGCTTAACGCCAATATTGACGTCAAACCAAGGCGACATTCCATCATCCAGCCGCACACAGGCTCTACAGCCATGTAACTGGACTGCACAGCCTGTAGCAGTTTACCGTTAATACCATACTCCGGTAAAATGTCCCAAAGTTCCTTTCGTACAATCATGTCAAATGCTCTCTCCAGATCCACAAAACTGCAGAAAACCCTCTGACCTAGAGCCAGATGCTTCTCCACAATGTTGCGCAGATAAAACACTTGATCCATGCATCCCCTTTCACTCCTGAAACCTCCTTGTATCTCACACAGTAAACCATCGGACACCATCCTCATTCTCCTTTCAATAATTTTACCATACACTTTTGCTGCCAAACTGGTCAAGCTTATGGCTCTGTAATTTGTGCAGTCATAACGTGAACCTTTGTTTTTTAACAAAGGCACGATGACTGCGCTATTCCAGTCCCTGGGGACCATTCCCGAGCTCCAACATAAATTGAGGAGCAACAGGAACGCCCCCCAGACACAGGCGCCACCAAGCTTTATCATCTCGGCAGACACCATATCAATGCCCGCTGCCTTACCATTTTTCAAACTTCTTATCGCCCATTCAACTTCATCCATACTGATGCCATCGGAGGACGCCGTTGTCGAATGTTGATCTACTAAACCACATGCGACACCGGCGCCAACCGTAGCATCCGCATACATATCGCCAAAATATTCACTCCATCGACTTAACACGTCTTGTGTTTGTGTAAGAATGTCTCCACCTTTAGACCTTATTTTATTCATTCTGAAAGCTGACCAACCACCCCGAGACTTCTTCACCTCCCTCCAAAAGAGTTTGGTGTTACCCTCGAAGTTTTTAGTCAGTCTATCGTCTGCACTCATACTTGCTCTATCACGTTTCTCTTTCACTAAGGCCTTGGTGTCATTCTTACATTGCCGATATATTTCTTTCTTCTGTTCAGTCATACTGTCATTCAGATTCAAAGAAGAGACATAGTCCAGCCACGCTTTCTTCTTTTGCTCTACGGAAGCTGCCACTTCCGCATCCCACCATGCATCACCATTTGTTTTTCTATGCTTCTTTGAACTTCCACATACTTCTTTCGCTGTATCTACCATACTCTCTTTCAATACTCTCCAGCATTCTTCAATGGCCGATTGCGGCTGGCTTGCCATCGTCAACCGTTCTCGGACACCCTCTGCATACTTTTCTCTTACACACTCTTCTTGCAACCTTTCAACCTTTATTCTTTCAAGCCCTCCGAAGTGGACACGCTTTCGCCAGTGCCTCCACTTTCTGAACAGACCACTAAATCTCGCAATAACGAGATAGTGGTCCGTATCGACTGTAGGGCCCCTGTAGGCTGTTGCGTCCAATATTTTGCTTCGGAGGCGACTGTCTACCAAAATTAAATCTATTATACTTTCTGTTCATTCCTTCTCCATGTATACATATGGATGTCCTTATGTTGGAAAAATGTGTTTGACACAATGAAGTTTCTCTCCATGCATACATCCGCTATGAGCCTACCTGCGTCGTTCACTCTCTTATCACGAAATGGACCAAGTACATCCTCATAGTCGGGATGCTTGGTCCCCACCCATCCGTTCAAATCTCCGCATACAATCACGCGTTCACTGGTTTCTGCCATATCCAGAACTTCTCTAACATTATCCCAAAACTTCTCTAGGTCTAATGCCACCGAGGATCCTACGGGAGCATATGCTACAACCATGAATACCTTGGTGACACCAAGTTTTATACGGACCCAACGAAGTCTGGGATCATACATTCCGTAATCCTTCACACCTGAGGCCAAGCGAGAGGACAACAGTACTCCTACCCCCATGCTGACTCGATCGCTCTGTGGTACACTAGACCACAGAGCCATCCCGCCACCAGGAAGATCGCAGGCGTCGCTGCCCCTTCGCTTGGTCTCTGTTACACAGGAGCACGTCTAGCTGTTTGTCCGCCATGACGGATATCAACTCGTGCAACTTCCCTTCCACACAACCTCTTACATTCCACGTGCCCACCCGGCACTCTGCTCTCCTCGACTCGCCTGACTGGACATTTTCCTTCAGACCATGCAAATGAAATCAATACCTTAGGAGATATAGCTAAATTAAAATAATGCGCAATAAAATTATTTTCGTGTCGTCGCGCCGCCTGTGATTCAATCGGGCCGCGCGGCCGCCTCGCGTTCGAGCTCGGGGCCCAAAAGTTTTGGTAATGTAGTGGATCTGTACGAGTATATCTTATATACGCCTACAAAAAAGTCCGCCATGGCATAAATATCTATATGCTCAAGATGGGCGGGCCACCGAAGACAAAGATCGGCTACCGGTGGCCCGCTCGCACGGCAAGGAGAGGAGCAAAAAATCTACATTTCCATACCCTTGTGGAAATATTTCTTTGACAAAAGTCTGAAAAAGTCTATAGAACTCTGAAGAAGTCTTTCAAAAGGTCTTACTTTTTCTGAAAAAGTCTTAATATTTCTGGATCACTCCAATGAAGTCAGACAAATGCTGAAAAATTCAAATACTTTCTGAGATTTGGGACTTTCCTGAAGAGTTATAAGAACTCCCTGAGAATACCCGTCTCTGACTTCATAAATAAGAAGTACTGACACCACACTAGTATTTTTAAATCACTGTCGCTGTGATATATATATAGGGACAGTTGAAACTAAATATAAGCTTGTAATGAAAGAAAAGAAATATTTTTGAAATTTCGTGCCATTCTCTAAGTAGAGCTAAACATAGCTGTATAGGCTGAATGGGATTCATTTCCTTTGCCTGTCCGAATGGACGAACAAAAAAATGTAAACGAACTCAATTTTTATAAGGTATACATACAGGACATACACTAATGACTAAGCAGTTTAGTTTTTTATTAATTGCAATTAAACGACAAAGAATTACCAAGCCGTTTTCGAAAGGAAACAGCGCGTTGCGATTATGAAGCTTTTATGAAAAGAAAAACTTCGATACATTAATTTTTACGGTCGTTAGAATGCCAGTTCTTTACGGTAACACCCGGACGTCCTCGAATATTTTTTTTAATCAACTTTTTTCTTACTTTAAACAAAATAATTGCTTTTTAAAAATATCAAATACGTTTAGACGAATGTTTTTTCTTGACATACGTATAATAATTTTATCCTATAAGTGCAATGTGAGAAAAATACAATCATTTTTAGGTTTGAAAAGTGCTTGATTTTCATATATCGAGAGTAGAGCAACATAGAGTAATATAATACATTGAAACGTAGAGCAAGACCTCAACGCTTCGCTTATGGGGCGTGCAATATGAAGAAGTGCTTAATAATAAAATTATATATGATTTGGCTGTATGGTTCGATTGCTATTGTTCGGATTGCTATTGTTCCCTTTGCCTAGCCGAACGTACAGAACAAAAAAAAAGGGCATTTCAGTCAAATTCAGATGATAGGTACCTAGTGTTTTGGCGCGAATGTGGAAATGTCATGTCACGCTCTTGTATTATATTCATTTCTTTAGTGTTTTGTGGTGTTATATTGAATAATTTTGCTGGTATTTTATGCAATATGGTACAGTTAAAGTGCTGAAGTGTAGTGAATATGGTATAATAGTGGTTTACGTGTATTTTCATATTTGCCCAAAATTCCCAAAGAAAATGATTGATTAGGTTATCAGCGCCCGATTAATGGTAATGACTTGACTTACTGACAGACAATGACTATTAAGGCTACATATTAAGAAATGGTGAACAGTATATGAAAAATAATTAAATTAGACTTGGCTGTATGGGCTTTGAACCCTTTGCCTGTCCGAATGGACGAACAGAACCAAAAAAAAAAAATGATAGGTATCCAGTATAATATTATAATCTATGAGGTACCTATTCGGCTATTCCTCTGTTTTCGTTTTGTGATACTGGGATTTAATTATTAAAGTATCTATATAATTTTAATGGAGATTTCAAAGCTAACATTATCTATGTAAAACTTATAATTTATATATTTTATAGAGTTAAAATTGCTAGTTTCTCGATTTTTAAATTGAATTCCTGCAAAATTCTGTGTAACGCCTTATAGGTTACCATTGATTATTTAAATTATCTAATCAAAATTTATATTAGAACAATAATTGTTCATTTTTCGTTCAGAAGCTACATGCTTAGTTTTCATTCAACTTGATAATCGGTGTTTTAGAAATAACCTAAATTTTTGAAATGTCTGGGTCCGAACCTATTTCTTCAGAAAATGATAAGACCACTGATAATAAATCAAGTTCAGAGTCCAAGAAAGAAGAACCTTGGGGTTACGACTTATATCCGGAGAGACGCGGCAAATTTAGTGCCTCAATAGGCAATATTCTAATTGGCAAAGAAGGCAAAGAAAATATTGATAAATTCAAATGTGAAAAACATGTCTACGAATGTGTTAAAAACAGTAAGTGGAAGTTTTATCAAATTAGGAATTACCATCCAGTTTTTTTCCTGTAAAATTTTAATCTTTTTAAAAAAGAACTAAGTTGTAGTTTGATTCATTCACAATTATTATTTCAGGTGCAATAGTGAAGGTCATGATTGCAGCTTTAAAAAGTTCAGGATGGTAAGATTAAAAGTACTAAATTTTTAAATGTCACATTATTATGGTGGATATAATAAATACTTTTAATTTTACAGTCCTATCGATATAAGAAGACATATATCATGTGAATTATGTGATTACTCTGTCAGTGGAGGCTATGATCCAGAACTTAATCAGGTGGTCTATTTGTCTCATAATACAAATGAGACTCAGTTGTTTAACATTCAGCATGATTGAATTATTATTATCTATACACATACAGTTGAAACCAGATATAACGACAGATCGGTTATAACAACTGATTGGCAAGGTCCTGGCTGAGTATCTATATAAACTAATAGGTAAACATAACGCCTATAACGACATGGGATTTAACGACATCGCTTAAAACTACGAAATATTATCGATATTCTTCGGCTATAACAACCAAACTTGTTCTAGCAAAATAAAACAATACGAACAATTTTCAACTTCATTCTAATTCATGAAGTAATATTTTGATTTGTGTATTAATATTATCCTACCATAATCGAATCTCCACCACAGAGTTTGCCATTTGATCTTGCATTTTTTAATATAATACCTTGATGACAATGAAACTTAAAATCCAAAATATATTTGAGGCTCAGTTTGAAAATACAGACTAAATCATAATAAACGCTTTTACCTTTTCCACATTTTATTTGAAAATAAGTGCCTATGAATATCCTACACCCATATTACAAACGTACATATGACTAGCAGGACTACTTATAATGTCCAAAGTATACCGTCCCTCCAATGTCGTTATATCCGGTTTCAACTGTATAATAAAAAGTTGTTAAGTTCTATTAATTTTTATTTTAGATTGTGGTATGTCAGAATGTGTCAACTCGTCAAGGTATGGTTCAAGGAGTGTTAGCTCATGAAATGATCCATATGTTTGACTACTGCCGTAATCATCTGGACTTTAAGAATATGGAGCACTTGGCCTGTACTGAAATTAGAGCGGCTAACTTAACACACTGCTCTTTTACGAGTGCATGGTCACAGGGTGATGCCTCTTGGACTAAAGTTAAAGAAGCACATCAGGTAAATTTTTAAATACTTGGTTCTAACATGCTACATTGCTTTAGCTATTTTAAGCCAAACCCCTAAATTGTAAAGACTGGGTCAATTTCACATCAATCTATCTCCCACTGTGGAGAAGACTTGAATCCAGAAGTGGGATTTATATGAGCTGAGACGATAATGATGATGTACTTAATTTTATAACCACTTTCTCTAAAGTTCAAGGATTTAAATCTTAGTGTGGAGCGTTTATTTTTTGAACAATAAAGTAGGTTTTTACTTAAACTGTTGGTAGGATGAAAGAAGGTTGGTATGAATAATTAGAATAAACCAATATTTATTTCAGGATTGTGTGAAAACAAAAGCGCTATATTCTGTTTTGGCCGTAAGACAAATAGGAAAAAAAGAAGCTGTGGATGTAATAGAAAAGGTCTTTCCGAAATGTTATGCTGATCTTGAGCCTATCGGAAGACGCATCAGACGGAACTCTGAAGATATGACGAGAGCATTCAAAGAAGCCTCTTATTATGGGTATGAGTAAATTAGAACTATTAGTGTAAATATTGTAATATAGTGTACAAACAAATGAAAATAGTGACAATATATATAATAAAACAAATAGAAATAATTTAAAATAATGTCTTTTATTTCATTATTTTCTTTATTTACATATAAATTATTGCCTAGTTTCTAAGGCTTAATCTATTGCCTGTTCATAGTTTAAAAGTAGGGATATAAAAATAGAGTCCGACCGAAGCTTCGCCTTCGGCCTGGGCCATTTGCGACAGGCAAATCTTCCGCCAAAAATTTAAGAAGTTTGTCAAGGCGTTAGCAGGAATTTATTTATAATTTGTTGAATAAAATCGTCATTAGTTCATTGGCTTATTTGTCAAGCAATATTTTTGAGCTGGATACCAGTATTTTCTTTTAATTTTTAACTAATATTAAAATTATACTGTAAAAAATGACTGCCAAATTCAGATATTGCTGTATTAAAATATGTATTGTTAGGTTTTTATGTATTTTTAAACATCGGTAAATAAATATCTTATATACCTCTAACAAAATTCTCAAGAAAATGTTTCCTAATAGAAAGCTCAAGATAAATTTGCCAAATGTCTTCTAACTTTGTTTATAGAAACGACAGATTCAGTCAAGATTCTTCGATCGGACATTACGTAAAAGCCTATATGTTTTATTTAGGCAAGTAAATAAATGTAAAGGCACGCATTTCATTTAGATGGTAGAAATTTATACTTACTACGACAAAACTATAACATTATTAAAATTTTAAGATCAAACAATGCTTAGATACAAGAAAAATTAATAATACTAGTATTTGTATTACTTATTTAGGGCTTAAACTTTTTTATCACAATATTTGGGTCTTATAATACATTTTATGATTTATAAAGCTTAGTTACTAATATTTTGAGAAATCATTTTGTGCTTTTAGCTGATTTGTGCTTAGATATGTGAATTTAATAATGATTAAGTTCCTTAATAAAATCTAACTGCACATGACTAGTGAAAACGAGTGGCCACGAGATAACAATATGCTTGCCAAGCGTGGCGATTATGATAGTAACCCTTGCAATGGCTAGCGGCGTCATGAGATTCTATTGGGAATGGTCTACGTTCAGTAGTAGATTGCAAAATGTTGGACGATGATATCAAATATCTATTTATCTAAATGAAATTTATCCGATTTGCTTTACGATTTTCCGCTTTCTGATGTTTACACGAGTATTACACATTTGAAATAAAACTACTTTTACGGATTCTATCGCGTTTGTATATGATTATTAATTGCCACGTTTCGAACACTATAGTGATCATGGTCACGGGAAAACTAAGGCGTCTCGCGACCAGCGAGTCATCGTTATTACAGAAATTTATATCTGTGTTTTATTTATATAAATATCGGTATTTTACTGTATGGCGTATAAAGTTTTATAATTTAATTTTAACAGAGATTGTATTTATATCTATAGGAAGCCATTGATTCCCTGTCTTGGGAGAGGTTTAGAATACAACATATAACCTCAACTTATTTTGCTAGGGAAGTCGTCGAGACCGACTGAGTTATCACCTAGAGAATAAAGCAGTAACATTTTTCTTCTTGCGATCGTCGATCCACCTGTCTAACGTGGTGATTATGGCATAATGCTACTTTTGGTGAAGCCTATGTCTAACAGTGGCTCTCGATAGGCTGTTGGATATGTGAATAGACTTGACCGTCCAGATAACATAGTGGTTACCGACATACCGTATTAGTGGCGTGGGTTCGATTCCCACGTTCCTACGTGTACTACTATTGTCCTCAATACATTGTGCAATCCACAAATTATCGTTCTGAGTCCCGATGTAATTTGTGTCCATTTATTATGGGTTTGTAAAGTCCCTCGCAATAAAAGGATACATGTGTTGTATTTAAAAAAAAAGAGATGTAGGTCATCGAAATTTTTACGTATTGGGGACGATAAATAAAATAAATAACAAATTACTATATTAACAGATATTATCATAGACTAAAAGACGTCGAACGAGGTTATAAATAATATTCTTTCTAAAGTAAGATAATAGTAATGCTGTTAGCACTTCACTAGTATTCTTAAGCCACATAAAGAATAACTAAAGTTTTAATTTTGTAAGTACATTTAAATAAGCTTTTTGAATACTTTCTGTACCTAATTATCTAAACTGATTTTTATAATAAAATCGTTTACAATAATATAAAAATACAAGGGGATAGAGGAGGTACCTGAGCAGAAAAGGCATTTCTTATAGTTTTGTACTATTGAGCGTGATTACTATGGTCCCTATGCTTACTTACAAGTCAATAAGTCATTGCTTTTGATATATGGTTTCATAAATGTATATTCTTAAACGCTCCAAAATAATTTTGGTTGGAACATCGTCAACATTATTAATAACTCGTTTCAGAATATATTAATTACATCAGCATTGTACTTAAATGTTAATAAATAGAAATAGATTTTAAGACAAGGCACATATACAGCTGTAATTATCAGTAATTTAGAATCCCACAGTTGTACGTAGGTATTCTCTTATAAATAGGAACTTATTAAATAAATACGCACTATAGAAACAATAACATGGGTTCACAACATTGCGCTCAAAACGCTCATCTTATTTGTCTATCCTAATTCTTAACTTATAGATATAGGGGTCACACTGTAATATTTATAAGTCGACTAGTAATTCGTCTAGTATGTACATCCGTATGTACGTTAATTTTAAAAAGTTCGCATAGGCACTAGAATCACAAATAGGGTGAAAAATCGTGCTAAATAGTTTACTAATAATGTACATTAATCTGGCACTGCTCGATGAGCTTCACTGAGATATGTTGTCCAGTAGATAATGTTAAAAAGAAAGAAACACACTGGAAACACCATGAGAGCGAATTTGTCGAGTGTCCCATGTTGGGCGCCACAAAACATAACGCCGCGATCCACCATTGAACTTACTCGCGTCGCAAAATTGCCACCGCCATTTGCTGACGGCATTGATTCTAATATTGGAGAATCCTGAAATAGAACAGTTTTAAGATTATTGCAATTTATGATATAAAATTTATCTAATAAGTATCTACACAGACTATTATTAAAAAGGACCATATCTAAAATACATCTAGTTAAATATCTCCTGTTACAAAAAAGTGGGGTTTAAGCTGTGCGACTGTTTGGATTATCAAAATAATGTAATTACGTAGATATAATCGCGCTAGCTAAGTAAATTACTGATTACTGTGTCTGTATTTCTACAAATCAAACCACCACCAATTGATTGCCACCATAGCCTAATAATAAATTCACTAATGTTCAACTTGATATACATGCACTATACTAGTTTGCTCGCCAATTTACTTTTCGAATTATCCATTTTATTTAATTAATAACTATTTGCGTGTCATTAAATACCTACTACTAGTAACAATAGCCACACTGTGCAGTGTTTTGCTTTGAATTCATGTTTTACCTTACTGATAGATCTTGTTTCACATCCGACCTTATTTTGTCTCCAATGCCTTCCCGAGAGAGACTAGAAATTGGTGGCCTAATTTTAAAATTAATGCACCTAAACAATACGTGTTATATTAAAATATCGTACATGCAGTGTAATACTACACTGAAGTACTGAAGGAAACGGTATCCCTATATCATTTAGTAGTTTGCGTTTGTAGTTAGGTGCATAGTTTTATTTACCCTTTGAATTGTTTGATGATCCATCTGTTGCTTGAAGCCGTCGTCTTCGTCGCTCAGCGTTGGGGAGAATATGCCGCCTTGCGGTGTACCTGTTACTGGTGTACTCAGCCTCTGTGAAGGCAAGTCCCTACCCATTAATATCATCACAGTTCCGTAATTTAATGAGTCGGTACGTATAGTAAGCCTTTCTAGCGTGGTTCGTTGTGTGGTGGAATGATTTTTAATACATATTCGCTGCGTTACTTGCCTGTGAGTGGTTGATATGTAGAGGAGGCGGTGCTAGCTGTGCGGCGGAGGCGGCCCTACGTATGTCCGCACGCCGTCTGCACCAACTCTTATCATAGCGTATGCCGAATAACACCACGAAGTATTCCATAAGCGCAAAGAATACGAATAGTGTGCATGAGATCAGCCAGACTTCGATACATTTCAGTTCAAGCGCATCTGGCGAATTTGTGCTGAAACATGCAAATAGTTGCTTTAGATAATTATTTTATATAATATTAGGTAAACACTTCAAGACAAGAAACATTTTTTTATTAAATCAATTAAACTAGGTAGGTATATGAGATTTAAAATTCTCAAGGGAATGCCATTCGCAAGAGTGTCTACTAAAAGATTAACGTGACGGTTAGTTTTTTTAACGGGTACTTAAGTAGGGAAAATATTGATAATCATAATTAATCTTATATAATGGATATATCCAACGGATTACCAGCTTTTTTAACAACATAATTAATACTAATAGTCCTAAAATTTAGAGAGTAAACTTATTTAACAAAATTATTTCGGACTGACCTGACTGTATCGAACATGGTGACAAGAGAAAGTAGAGTGGTAACTAGTAGCACCATACGACCTGGCACTATTTCCGGGATGACACAGAAGCTGCCCCAAGATATGATGACGAATAGCGATGAAGGTAGGTAGCTCTCCAGCAAATAGCTCCTAAGTTCTCTTGATAGTATGATTTGCAACCGCGCTGCCGAGTGTTCACCTAGTCAAACGTTGAGAAATTGAGAATTTAGAACTCGGTGACAACTAAAAGTCACTTACCTATATGGTGATGAGTGCATGCGAGTACCTATCTAATGACTATGAAGACTAAATAAAATAAACAAGATACTTGAACTATTACCCGTTCGCTAACGCAATGCTGTAGTTAGGTACTCTCGCCTCAGTCTTTCAGCACATTTATATGCGTGTTTCGGTTCTAAGTGTATTATGTACCTACTGCAAGGATGGTGTCTATTTTATTATCACTTATATATAGATCTTGTTAGAGTGGCACATCTAGAAAAATATCTAACAGACAATAAGACAACAAAATAAAAATCGTGCATCACAGACGTTCACAAAAGGAAGATGTTGCAAGGCACGGATGTGAAATAACACATCAGTATTATGAAATATACGGTTTTAAAGTGTTTCAAAATTGTTCACTAATTATCCATTGTGATCATCCGCGCCAAGCAGTGCGGGCTGCATGCCAGCTTATAGCAACAGCGCATTAGCGTTAGTAGGTACATAGTTAGTTACGAGGCGCAAACACAAGCGCAAAGCAATAAATATACATTTACCTTCACCAAAATTGCGAATATGATTACTTTTGTCCGTGACGAAGGTGACCACGTATTTGGGGAGTCGAAACTGTCTGGGTTGCTCGCCGCTGGTGCGAGTCATGCCTCTCCACGGTGCCACGTCTCTCCACTCGAAGCGTACATCTTGTGTTGTGTATTTATCTATAAATACATGAGTAACGTATATAAACCATTGTCTGAGTGGTCACCGTAAGCTTGTATCGTAAAAGAATTCAAAGCGAGTGGGATAAATCTATAAAAATATTTTGGTAACAAAGACGGACGGCTGGCGCGTAGACAAAACAATTGGGTAATAATTTCTATCATTAAAAATGAAACAATCATTTTAATGTCAACTGTCTCCACAATTTTATTCGTATGTAATTTAAACCACTTGCAAAATTGGAAAATACTCAAACAAATTTTATCTTTTAATATTAAAAATTGTTGCGCAAATAGTAATGAATACCGTAGGATTAAAATATCTATCCAAAAAATAGTATAAGTATTTTAAAGTAGATTTTAATTTTGCTAATAAATAAATCAAGATAGGTTATTGGATAATTTTAAATATATTTTTTATTGCTTATGGTAGCAGATGAGCAAGCAACAGACTTCCACGTGGTGACGGAGTAAGAATACAATTCACTACCCCCTATCTTACCAGTGGGTGATCGTAAGAGACGATTAAGGGATATAAAACGCATATAACATCTATGCAAGAGAAGGAAATCTCGAAACTAAAACCTATACCAACATGTCTGATCAGCGTGGTGTAGTAAGTCATTTTCCCTCCCGTTATGGAGGAGGTTCGAGCCCAACAGTGGGACATATATGAGCCGAGATGATGATGATGAAGCAACAGTCTTGATAGTAAGTGTAACTGACGCTCATTGACCCTTGCAATACTATGGGTACAATTAGGTCGCTACCTACCAACCTAAAACTAATCAGAAAGTTGGCTTGCCGGCTTTTTCGCTCAATAAACGAAGCGCAACAGCACATTGCAACTGTTCAGAAGTCGATTTTCTGCAAGAGTGTGGTACTACCTCGCACAGTCCGGCCCGTGGTTGTAGATAGAAAACTGTCAACAGTGTGGACCAATCACTATTTAATTTAAATATAGATAGTTTCCACTACTAAATATACTTTTTTTACGTCGAATGGCACCTTAAAAACATGTAATTGTTAGATGTTAATTACATTCAAACTCGTAAACAACTATTTGTGTACTGCACAAAGACAGTTTTTACGGCGAACCATGAGTGCCGACGTAGGAGATCACTCAGTATGGTTTTGCTATAAGGAATATTAATATATGCCGCTGAAGTCAAGAAATCAATTCTGGTGTCTCTCTCTCAATACTTAGATTTTAGTCTACCATCCGATTGGGCGGGGTAAAGCTGGACCACAGTCGGTTTTAAAGGGATGTTCAATAGGATATAAGTGTATCTGATGTACTCACAGCTACTGAAGTCCATGTCACAGTTCTGCACATCCAATGGGTATAGAACAAAATTCATCTCGCACTTGATTGTTATTGTCGCACTGTAAAACAATAAGGTTATGAATGATATATTTTCTTCTTATTTTCAGTCTATATAGGTATACGTGCTAATATTAGAATCAGCTTCTCCACAATTAAATTAACCTATTATACCACGTTGGTCACTGTTTGGTATAGGGCAGAGGTTGGCAACCTGCGGTTCGCGAGCCATATGCGGCTCTTTGGATATGAAGTTGCGGCTCTTTAGTTCTATACGCAAAAAATTATTCTATAAAGAAAACATTTAAAAACTTCGTTTTTTTTTGCATAAAAATGGTCCTGAATTGATTAACGAGGATTAGGCACAAATTATTGTTGGCAAAAAAAAAAAATTGTGACTCTTTAAAAACTTAAAACTTTTGTAAATTCTAATTTTTGGCTCTTCCGAGTCAAAAGGTTGCCGACCCTTGGTATAGGGTATTATTTTGCAGTGTTGTTGTATATTTAAGAACCAAACCAATACAACGTGACCCATTTTTTAACTTTTTTTACTACCTACCCTTAGTGAACATCCGTGGTATATGTTAAAATCCAAGTAACTATAAATAAATTCGCAGATGTATTTAATAATGTAGTAATGTTAAATTATTCTTTCAAGAACAGCTTTCGGCTAATATTGCTATTGTAAGCTTGGTGATACAGTTTAACAGCTTAGTCGGTACAGCGTGGCCAGTAATGGAAAATATCTTCTCATAGGACTGAAATCCAATGTACCGACTCATTTAGCTATGTATATATATATATATATATATATATATATATATATATATATATATATATATATATATATACCTATGTTCTATGAATACGCGGTAAAAGTATCAGACAATGAACTATACCTTTTAACTCGCCACGAACTCATTCAAAATTTAGTGAGACAATGAATTCTATCCACACGTAATGTTTAAAACGGCGTAAGCGACGTTTTTAATAAATAGGGAATACATATTATTATCGTTACCAACTTCTGACGTAGGTATAACTAAGAATAAAAAACTTTCCGTGTAATGACGGAGCTAGAAAGCAATTTGTCTTCATTTGTCAGACTCGACTTGACTCAGAAGTGGGATATAGGTATATGAGCTGAGATGATAATGAAATAAGAATAGGAAATGTCATCATCCCACTGCATTTTATACGCTAAGTAATAGTTGACTAAGGTGAATAAATGGGTAAAACTAAGTAGATAATGTCAATACGTAGTTAGCTGGGACCCTTTAACATGTCTGAATTCAGGATCCAAAGGGCTAAACAATTTAACTGAATTTATAAAGAGTTTTAAACACCTATGAATACAATTTGAATTATCAGTATTTGCAGATACCTATAGTATTCGCTTTAAGTATTAATATTAATCTATTTATATAAGTATATACATAGGTGAAATGGACGAACCCAATACTGACTGAGACGGTGCCGTTGTTGTATAATCTGAGAGAAGTCATTTCTTGTAGCACAGAAAGTATCCTCATCGTCTGGAGTTGCCAGATGTACAGGTCCGGCGTCCAGATGAGCTGACGAAACTCCCATGGTAGATCAATGAAGGGTATGCTAGGTGGCACTTGGAGACGAGTATCTGACCATGATACTTGTAGGAACACGTCTAGCGTTATCTCCTGTGTATAATAAAATAGTTTCTTATTAAGAATTTGGTAATAATATAGCTCGATATGCGTACCGCAATGCGGGTTAGGGCGTCCCCCGGAGGCGACGCGTACCGACCCGCCCCCGTCGGTACGAACATCGGCAGTTGCGGCGATGGGGGCCGCCACCCATCACGCCTTGCCCAGTTAGGCGAGTCGAGGAGAGCAGAGTGCCGGGTGGGCACGTGGAATGTAAGAGGTTGTGTGGAAGGGAAGTTGCACGAGCTGATATCCGTCATGGCGGACAAACAGCTAGACGTGCTCTGTGTAACAGAGACCAAGCGAAGGGGCAGCGACGCCTGCGATCTTCCTGGTGGCGGGATGGCTCTGTGGTCTGGTGTACCACAGAGCGATCGAGCCAGCATGGGGGTAGGAGTGCTGTTGTCCTCTCGCTTGGCCTCAGGTGTGAAGGATTACGGAATGTATGATCCCAGACTTCTCTGGGTCCGTATAAAACTAGGTGTCACCAAGGTATTCATGGTTGTAGCATATGCTCCCGTAGGATCCTCGGTGGCATCAGACCTAGAGAAGTTTTGGGACAATGTTAGGGAAGTTCTGGATATGGCAGAAACCAGTGAACGTGTGATTGTATGCGGAGATTTGAACGGATGGGTGGGGACCAAGCGTCCCGACTATGACGGACGTACTTGGTCCATTTGGTGATAAGAGAGTGAACGACGCAGGTAGGCTCATAGCGGATGTATGCATGGAGAGAAACCTTATTGTGTCAAACACATTTTTCCAACATAAGGATATCCATATGTATACATGGAGAAGGAATGAACAGATAAGCATATTAGATTTAATTTTGGTAGACTTAATTTTGGTAGCAAAATATTGGACGCAAGAGCCTACAGGGGCCCCACAGTCGATACGGACCACTATCTCGTTATTACGAGATTTAGTGGTCTGTTCAGAAAGTGGAGGCACTGGCGAGAGCGTGTCCACTTCGGAGGGCTTGAAAGAATAAAGGTTGAAAGGTTGCAAGAAGAGTGTGTAAGAGAAAAGTATGCAGAGGGTGTCCGAGAACGGCTGACGATGGCAAGCCAGCCGCAATCAGACATTGAAGAATGCTGGAGAGTATTGAAAGAGAGTATGGTAGATACAGCAAAAGAAGTATGTGGAAGTTCAAAGAAGCATAGAAAAACAAATGGTGATGCATGGTGGGATGCGGAAGTAGCAGCGTCCGTAGAGCAAAAGAAGAAAGCGTGGCTGGACTATGTCTCTTCTTTGAATCTGAATGACAGTATGACTGAACAGAAGAAAGAAATATATCGGCAATGTAAGAATGACACCAAGGCCTTAGTGAAAGAGAAACGTGATAGAGCAAGTATGAGTGCAGAAGATAGGCTGACTAAAAACTTCGAGGGTAACACCAAACTCTTTTGGAGGGAGGTGAAGAAGTGTAGGGGTGGTTGGTCAGCCTTCAGAATGAATAAAATAAGGTCTAAAGGTGGAGACATTCTTACACAAACACAAGACGTGTTAAGCCGATGGAGTGAATATTTTGGCGATATGTATGCGGATGCTACGGTTGGCGCCGGTGTTGGATGTGGTTTAGTAGATCAACATTCGACAACGGCGTCCTCCGATGGCATCAGTATGATGAAGTTGAATGGGCGATAAGAAGTTTGAAAAATGGTAAGGCAGCGGGCATTGATATGGTGTCTGCCGAGATGATCAAGCTTGGTGGTTCTTGTGTCTGGGAGGCGTTCCTGTTGCTCCTCAATTTATGTTGGAGCTCGGGAATGGTTCCCAGGGACTGGAATAGCGCAGTCATCGTGCCTTTGTTTAAAAACAAGGGTTCACGTTATGACTGCGCAAATTACAGAGCCATAAGCTTGACCAGTTTGGCAGCAAAAGTGTATGGTAAAATTATTGAAAGGAGAATGAGGATGGTGTCCGATGGTTTACTGTGTGAGACACAAGGAGGTTTCAGGAGTGGAAGAGTATGCATGGATCAAGTGTTCTCTCTGCGCAACATTGTGGAGAAGCATCTGGCTCTAGGTCAGAGGGTTTTCTGCAGTTTTGTGGATCTGGAGAGAGCATTTGACACGGTTGTACGGAAGGAACTTTGGGACATTTTACCGGAGTATGGTATTAGCGGTAAACTGCTACAGGCTGTGCAGTCCAGTTACATGGGCTGTAGAGCCTGTGTGCGGCTGGATGATGGAATGTCGCCTTGGTTTGACGTCAATATCGGCGTTAAGCAGGGGTGCGTTCTGTCAGCCAGGCTGTTTATCATATATCTGGATAAATGTCTCCAAAGGTTGAACGATATGAATGTGGGAGTCCAGATGGGCGACGCAGTGGTCACTGCTCTGCTTTATGCAGATGATGCAGTCCTGCTGGCACAGTCAGCGACTGAGCTGCAGACCCTAGTCGACACAATGACAGAAGATTGTAAGAAAAGGGGTCTACGCGTGAATTTGAGCACAACCAAAATAATGATCTTTGAAAGAGATAAAACCAGAACAGATGTAAGAGTAACAATAGGTAATGATGTACTAGAGCAAGTGGATGAATTTGTATATCTTGGATGTGGATTTAGCCGAGATGGAAGGTACACCACTGATATAGAGCGAAGAGTGAATGCGGGAAATAGAGTGAACGGAGCGTTGGGGCAACTTTTCGGCAGCCACTACCTCAGCCAGAAGGCACGTGTAGCAATACATAACGCAGTGCCTGTCCCAACATTACTGTATGGAAGCGAGAGTTGGGTATGCAGAAAAGAGTATGATAGTAAAATTAATGCGGTCGAAATGCGATCTCTGCGGAAAATCTGTGGAGTTAGGCTGACCGACCGCATTCGTAACGACGACGTAAGAGAGCGAGTAGGTATGAAAGAGAGTATTGGTGTTAAGATGCGAAAGGGAATGCTCCGATGGTTCGGACATGTGGAAAGAATGCCGAACAAACGCCTGGTTAAGAAGATATACAATGCGAAAGTGGAAGGATTTAGGTACCGAGGGAGACCGAGACTAACCTACCTAGACCAGATCGGTCATGTACTGAAGGAAGGTGGAGTCAAGAGTCTCCGAAACCGGCGAGCGTGTATGAAGAGAATTATGAATGTTGAGGAAGCGAGTGAAGTATGCAGAGATAGAGTTCTCTGGCACTCTGTACTCTCTGCCTACCCTGCAAGGGATATGGCGTGATGATATGTATGTATGTATGTATGGTAATAATATATAGTATAAAGTTTATGTAGACACCATATTTATTCAATTCAGCGGTAAGTCATGCTAACGACAGCTATCGGGCTGCAGCAATAAATGGGTCAATTCGTAGTAGCAGAAAATTGACGTCTGAGTACAAATAAATAGCTGTTGCGCTTTATTTAGTGAACCAGGGGCACAAACCACCTCAAGAAAGGAATAGATCTTTTTGACCTCACTCGAACTGTGAACTCGAACGATGAATAGCAAATTGGCTGTATTACTAGTATTGCTGAAGTCCACAAGCGGTAGTATACCAATTAACATTGGGTGGACTGCTTGTTCGTCTAATATCATCATCATCATCATCATCCTGCCCTTATCTCAATAATTTGGGGTTGACGAAATATGCACTCCTCATCCATTGCACATATTTCAGCAATTATTGGTAAAAGTTTTATGCCCAGGCGCCTGCTTGCCATCAACTCTCGTTGGAAATGTATCTAATTTTAAAAAAGCATTGTTGTCCAGAAGGCTAATAGGATTTTTAATCCATGATAATTAGGAGTCATTATGAGGATCAAGGACCTCGCCTACTTGAAACAGTTTTTCCTGTTTTATTTACCTGTTATCATCTACCTAGCAAACATTGTGGCGTAGCAATTACGTGGCAGAACTTATTGTAAATGCTCGCGGTGGGACGCTGGAAGAGGCGGCAAGCCTGGTGACTCTCGGTACCGAAGAGATTGTCAGGCGGATCGGAGCGCTGGGGTTCAGGGTGGCCCTGGACAAGACGGAGGCCCTCTTGTTCCATGGGCCCCGCATGGGCCCTCTTGTTCCATGGGCCCCGCATGGGCCCTCTTGTTCCATGGGCCCCGCATGGGCCCTCCTATCGGCGTTTCGATCACCGTTAATTCGGTTGACATCAGCATCCCGGCCCATATGAAGTATTTGGGCCTGGTGCTCGACGGGAATTGGTGGTTTCAGGAGCATTTCCGCAGGCTCGCTCCGCGGCTCGCCGGCGCGGCGCCCGCCCTTTCGTGGGGGCAGAGCAGCGCCGTGAACTCGTTGCAATCATCGGGGCTGACCTTAAGCTGCCGAGCATCGCCAGGGTGATGCACGACAGCGTCAGGAACTGGGGCGCGGTCGCAGCCTACTGCGAGGCAGTAGTCTCGCGGAGGGAGGCGGCGGAGCGCGTGCGCGAGGAGCGTCTCCTTGACGATGCGAGCCGCCGCTAGCGACTGGAGCGGCGTAGGCACGATTACCTGCGTCTGATGCCACCCTAGCCGAGGCCGCGGATGACTGGACTGGGGAATTAGTCCGTCACCCGCCGAGAGGCTGACCGCGCGAGGAAGGACCGACGTCCTCCCCGAGTCACGTCGCTCAAAGAGAGGATACCCCTCAGGGGGTATTCCGTCGGGCCGGCCACTGACGACAAGTTCACGCTGCTCCGGTGGCCGGTTCTACGACGAAGGCGAGGTTCACGGGTGGGTTACGGGTGTGCGTGCTTACGTCCCTCTGTCGCCCCGGACGGAGTGGTGCGAGGAGTGCGCCGAACGTAGCCCACCTCCCCAAAAAAAAACAGGACTTATTGTAAATGGTGGACAATCTTCGGTAGATACTAGTTGTTATTTTAAGGTTTTACAATAGAACTAATTCATACATACCTCTTTATTTTCATCAACACCAGAAACCCGGTTGATATTTACACCTACGTACACCGTGGTGTTTTTGTCTGAAAATAATAATATATCTAAAATAAGTATAATGTTTAGTTGGTTAAAATAATGGCATTGGTTAAAATGTCGCGAAATAATGGCGTCTAATCAATGGTTTTATGGTTGCCGAGCGGAGATATCACGGTTGATGCTACGGTACAAACTGAACTTTATAGGCTACAACGTATGCTAATGTTCAAGCCACTTTTTGTATTATTGTTACATTAAATCTTATAATCATATTTTTCTCCTTTTCCAAACTATTTTTAGATCATGCTTCCTTCACAATTGGAAGGAAAGTATCACGTATAAGTTACTCAAAGAAAAAAAACTTCAATTAAAATAATATTCCTTTAAACATGATAATCTAATAAGATTAAATATTTTTAAATAATCTAGAGCCTCTACCTCTTTTGGGGATGCTATGGTATGGTCAAACCTCGCCTAATGTGTACAAGAGAAGGGACAGTGCGCGACCCTATAACCTTCCCTACATGTACTCCTTTATGCCATAGGGGTGAGCCACGAGAACCTGGTCTTTGTTATTTATCGGTTTGGTGGCCCACAGAGCCTACCTCTAAGTAATAACTTCTGGAAATTGAATGTATTGTATGTGTGTATATTTAGATATATTGAATCGTTTAGGATTTGAGTTATGTAGTACCTACTTATACGTTTCATTTCATTTTAAAAAAAGACAATCTATCACGCTCTGAGAAATCATTTTTTGTGGCACGGGGACTATACAAACGTACAAATAACGAACACAAATATCATCCAGACTCAGAACAATGTGATCACACAAATAACTGTCCTACGTGAAGATTGAGCCCACCTCACTCGATATGGGAGGTCGTTACTTGTATATATGAAACAATAATATGTAAATTTATGTAATAATCAATTTATCTAAATTTCTATGTACGCTGATCTTCCCTCGAGCGGGTCATAAAAGTAAAAATTTCAAGTTTACACTATTTGAAGGGCTAAGTTTATAAATCTTTTTGTACTTACTTATTTTACTGTTAACTTAATGATTATTATTGTCAGCTAAAGTTCTCTAAAACCTTTGTTGTCATCATCATTTTCCTACTCTTATCCCAATTACCTGTCATCATCATTTTCCTACTCTTATCCCAATTACCTGGGATTGATACAATATGTACTCCTCTTTCATATTACATATTGTAGAAGTTATTGGCAATCGTTTTATGACCGGCCACCTGCCAAACGTCAACCCTCCTTGAGAATGCAATTGTTGACCAAACGGCATCAAATAGAGTTGGCTCAGGTCAATTTAAGACGTCTTTTACGACATACACGACCAAAGTAAGGGCTGGTAGTATTCGTAGCCGCTATCACACATCAGTTTGTTGTATAAGTATGCATTAAATATAAAAAAAATATTACAACGCATAATTAAGTAACAAAACAGACAAACACGATTTGGTTAAATTGTGACATTCGTATAGATGTCTGACTTGATGTTTGACTAACTTTCACTCTCTTATGCTTGTTGATAGCTTACTTTCTTACTTTAGTTTACATGTAACTTAACTTCTCATATCTTTATCAGAGTATCGACGTTTAATGTTGGACATATGACTCTTTACGAAGATGGATAACAATATAATCACCATGCTTGTTAGGTATATTAGTGATTGCGGTTGGTGTTATAAGTTTCTCAAAACACCGTTGAGAATCCTTAAGCTAGATTTGTTTACATCCACAAGTAAATAACATTAAAAATTGGCGGCGAATTTATTTTTAATCGGTCGCAAAACTGGGAGATTTTTTAACATTCGCCACTAAGGAAATAATCCTTGTATTGCAATGGTATTTTACAAACATTAATTTTAACGGACACAAATTGCACTCAGAACAATAATTACACTACACGAGCTATCCATCTATTATAAATTGACTTTTTTATTATGGTAGGACCACGGTGTGGACAGTTCTCTGTGTTTACAGCCGCGGGCCGGCCCGTTCGGGGTAGTACCACACTCTCGCAGAAGATCGACGTCTGAGTAATGGCAATGTGCTATTGCGCTTCGTTCGGTGAGCGAGAGAGCCGGAAGCCCAACTGGGGTGGGTTCGGGGTTTGTATTGGTAGATAGCGGCCTAGCTATACCAGTGGCAAAGGTCCATGGGCGGTAGTGACACTTACCATTGGGTGTGCTGTCTGCTCGTCTGCCACCACAAGCAATAAAAAAAAAAATAATAATTGCTATAAAATTTTCACATTAAATTATCATTCGAAATTATTTATTAATGCAGACGTAATCACATGTGCACCGTAGTAATTCAAATCTCATTAAAGGTACAAAGGCAAGAAAATTATTTACCTTCTATAACATTCATACAGTTAAAAGTATGTAGTTGAGTACTTGTTACAAAATCAAATTTCGTACTAATACAATGGGTGTAGATATTTTAAGCATAGGTATATAACATTCATGAAGTTCGTGATGCAAAACCATTAGTATTACTGAATTTCTGTTCTACTAGTTTTGTTTTAGACACACCGGTATCGTGCTTATAGAGTATGATATCTAATTATTATTATTTTTGAAGATAGATTCAACAGGCATTGGCAAAAGATGTTCTTAGTTACATTTGTTGAAGTAGAATAGGCAAACTGAATGAGATATTTTTATTAAATGGCTTATGGCTATTATGGAACACAGTCCATAGTTCGTTTTAGAAATCTAATTTATTTGCTTAGTTTTTCTTATAGAAATGTGCTGTATGGTAGCGGCTTTGAATACTACCAGCCCCTACTTTGCTCGTGGATGTCGTAAAAGACGATTAAGAGCCTTATAACCTAGGCCAACTCCATCTGATGCCGTTTGGTCAACAGTTACATTCCCAAGGAGGGTTGACGTCTGGCAGGCGGCCAGTCATAATAACTTCTACAATATGTACTATGAAAGAAGAATAGATATTGTATTGACCCCAAGTAATTGAGATAAGAGTAGGAGAATGATAAGTTTTTCTTATAAAAATATAAATTTTCGGGTGAGTTGTCTAGTTATATAAATAGTATTTCTGACTGTCGTTTACTTCTTTTTTATGTGTCTTGGTACTTGAACCATACTCCGCTCAAGGCTGACATCGTTAGCTTGGGCTTCTGTAATTCACCGTACTTCCTCTCAGCTGCTTTGAGTGTATTGTCAGCACTCGAAAATTAGCCTTCCCTGGCCTCTCTGAGAGGGTTACTCTTTCGTAAAGCGATTTGATGTGAAGTTGCTCTGAAGTGTGACAACTCAGATTGTGACATCAAGTGTAAGTACACACAATGGCGACGGACCAGGTTAGCATATACGCTTTCCTACAAAGTCCGTTTCCCTGCTTTCTTCATAGGCGTCGACGACGTCTCAGTGACTGACAGATCTTATCATCTGTCTCCAAAGTGATGACCATATTTTAAAATGGTTATAAGAAATTTCACGACAATTTAGACCATTGGTTCTCTATATCAACCGTATTAAAGAAGATTTCTTTAAAGTTATGTCAGTAACATTTAAGCAAGATGGAAGATTCAGAAAGAGAGTTGTGTCAGGAATATTTTAAGTATGAATGTTAAAGGTCTTAGAAGTAAGTTAAATACCAAAGAAAACATGAATGGACTGCGTGAAAAACGACGTAGATTGACAGGGAGTGAAAAGAGACATAGTGTTAGATAGTTTTGTGTGGAAAAAGAGGACACAATCCGTCGATCCCAAATAATTGGGATAAGACGAGGATGTTGATGATACATACATACATACACATCATCACGCCATATCTCTTGCAGGGTAGGCAGAGAGAACAGAGTGCCAGAGAACTCTATCTCTGCATACTTCACTCGCTTCCTCAACATTCATAATTCTCTTCATACACGCTCGCCGGTTTCGGAGACTCTTGACTCCACCTTCCTTCAGTACATGACCGATCTGGTCTAGGTAGGTTAGTCTCGGTCTCCCTCGGTACCTACATCCTTCCACTTTCGCATTGTATATCTTCTAAACCAGACGTTTGTTCGGCATTCTTTCCACATGTCCGAACCATCGGAGCATGCCCTTTCGCATCTTTACACCAATACTCTCTTTCATACCTACTCGCTCTCTTACGTCGTCGTTACGAATGCGGTCGGTCAGCCTAACTCCACAGATTTTCCGCAGAGATCGCATTTCGACCGCATTAATTTTACTTTCATACTCTTTTCTGCATACCCAAATCTCGCTTCCATACAGTAATGTTGGGACAAGCACTGCGTTATGTATTGCTACACGTGCCTTCTGGCTGAGGTGGTGGCTGCCGAGAAGTTGTCCCAACGCTCCGTTCACTCTATTTCCCGCATTCACTCTTCGCTCTATATCAGTGGTGTACTTTCCATCTCGGCTAAATCCACATCCAAGATATACAAATTCGTCCACTTGCTCTAGTATATCATTACCTATTGTTACTCTTACATCTGTTCTGGCTTCGTCTCTTTCAAAGACCATTATTTTGGTTTTGCTCACATTCACGCGTAGACCCCTTTTCTTACAATCTTCTGTCATTGTATCGACTAGGGTCTGCAGATCAGTCGCTGACTGTGCCAGTAGGACTGCATCATCTGCATAAAGCAGAGCAGTGACCACTGAGTCGCCCATCTGGACTCCCACATTCATATCGTTCAACCTTTGGAGACATTTATCCAGATATATAATAAACAGCCTGGCTGACAGAACGCACCCCTGCTTAACGCCGATATTGACGTCAAACCAAGGCGACATTCCATCATCCAGCCGCACACAGGCTCTACAGCCCATGTAACTGGACTGCACAGCCTGTAGCAGTTTACCGTTAATACCATACTCCGGTAAAATGTCCCAAAGTTCCTTTCGTACAACCGTGTCAAATGCTCTCTCCAGATCCACAAAACTGCAGAAAACCCTCTGACCTAGAGCCAGATGCTTCTCCACAATGTTGCGCAGAGAGAACACTTGATCCATGCATCCCCTTCCACTCCTGAAACCTCCTTGTGTCTCACACAGTAAACCATCGGACACCATCCTCATTCTGCTTTCAATAATTTTACCATACACTTTTGCTGCCAAACTGGTCAAGCTTATGGCTCTGTAATTTGCGCAGTCATAACGTGAACCCTTGTTTTTAAACAAAGGCACGATGACTGCGCTATTCCAGTCCCCGGGAACCATTCCCGAGCTCCAACATAAATTGAGGAGTAACAAGAACGCCTCTCAGACACAGGAGCCACCAAGCTTGATCATCTCGGCAGACACCATATCAATGCCCGCTGCCTTACCATTTTCCAAACTTCTTATCGCCCATTCAACTTCATCCATACTGATGCCATCGGAGGACGCCGCTGTCGAATGTTGTTCTACTAAACCACATGCGACACCAGCGTCAACCGTAGCATCCGCATACATATCGCCAAAATATTCACTCCATCGGCTTAACACGTCTTGTGTTTGTGTAAGAATGTCTCGACCTTTAGACCTTATTTTATTCATTCTGAAGGCTGACCAACTACCCCCAGACTTCTTCACCTCCCTCCAAAAGAGTTTGGTGTTACCCTCGAAGTTTTTAATCAGCCTATCTTCTGCACTCATACTTGCTCTATCACGTTTCTCTTTCACTAAGGCCTTGGTGTCATTCTTACATTGCCAATATATTTCTTTCTTCTGTTCAGTCATACTGTCATTCAGATTCAAAGAAGAGACATAGTCCAGCCACGCTTTCTTCTTTTGCTCTACGGAAGCTGCCACTTCCGCATCCCACCATGCATCATCATTTGTTTTTCTATGCTTCTTTGAACTTCCACATACTTCTTTCGCTGTATCTACCATACTCTCCTTCAATACTCTCCAGCATTCTTCAATGTTCGATTGCGGCTGGCTTGCCATCGTCAGCCGTTCTCGGACACCCTCTGCATACTTTTCTCTTACACACTCTTCTTGCAACCTTTCAACCTTTATTCTTTCAAGTCCTCCGAAGTGGACACGCTCTCGCCAGTGCCTCCACTTTCTGAACAGACCACTAAATCTCGCAATAACGAGATAGTGGTTCGTATCGACTGTGGGGCCCCTGTAGGCTCTTGCGTCCAATATTTTTCTTCGGAGGCGACTGTCTACCAAAACTAAATCTATTATACTTTTCTGTTCATTCCTTCTCCATGTATACATGTGGATGTCCTTATGTTGGAAAAATGTGTTTGACACAATAAGGTTTCTCTGATGGTGGTTCTATATCGCCTACTATCATACAATCAGAAATTCGGGATGGACTAACGCTCAATAAGGTACAGAAATTTCCTTGAAGATATAGTTGTCAATAATGATAAGTTTGATTTCATTATCACAAATAATACATTCGTTTAGGTACTACTTTTTTATAGAATTCTCAATAGCGCTTCTGGATTACAGGATTATCATTCTCCTACTCTTATCCCAATTACTTGAGGTCGATACAATATGTACTCTTCTTTCATAGTACTTGACTGCACAGATGGCGTAATGGTTCAGATACCGACCTTCCGTGCCAGTGGCGTGGGTTCGATTCCTACGCAGAATAATACTTTGTGCGATCTACGAAGTGTTGTTCTGAGTCTGGGTGTAATTGATCTGCGTTAATTGCATGTTTGTAAATTCCTCCGCAATACAAGGATACCTTAGTGCAGGGTGGTGACTATTAAAAAAAAGGAGTGCATATTGTAAAAGTTATTGGCAACAGTTTTATGATCGGGCCGCCTGCCTGACGTCAACCCTCCTTGGGAATGTAATTGTTGACCAAACGGCATTAGATGGAGTTGCCCCAGGTCGTTATAAGGCTCTTTAGTCGTCTTTTACGACCTCCACGAGCAAAGTAAGGGTTGGTAGTATTCGTAACTGCTATCAAACATCTTACTTCTGGATTACAGGATATTTTTGCAAAATTCAAAGTCCTAATTTAAACCCGTTATAACAGACTTGTTTGATATATAATTTTATTTTATCTGGACTATTTTTTAATTGGAATAATTGTTGAATTTTATAATAGGTGTGATTAAGAATTGATTTGTTATTAACCGACTTCCAAAAAGGAGGAGGTTCTCAATATTCGAACGCTATTTTTTTTTTGCTCCTTGCTTTGAAATACAAAATATAATATTATTATCCATTTTTCTTGACATAGTATAAGTTTTTACATACCTACCTGTAAATAGGTAGGTATACTATAATTTCGTAAATTGTTCTGTTATTCTTTTGGGATTAAACTAATTAAAAGAATTATTTTCTACTTTTTAGTGTAAGTTTATTATATATCGTTTATCGTAGGTATAGTTTTGAAGTCGGTTTTTTTTTTTAAATATTTTTTATTTAAAATGTTATATTTCTTTAAAACAACAGGGGAATTTACCAACTTACAGTTAATGCAGAAAAATTGGACCCAGACTCAGAACAACACGTACAAAGTATTGTCCTGCGTGGAAATTAAACCTATAGAACTAGCACGGATCTCTGGTCGAGTATTGCGGTGCCTACGGATCACTGGTCGAGTTTTGTGGTGTTTTGTGGTCCTATATGAAGCTATTGCAGAGAATAAACTATTATCATAATAAATTTTGAGAAATTTGGCCTATCAGTTGGCGTGTTAAATTGCAAACAAATTAACAGACAGACTTGCCGTGTGTTGACGGAGTAAGAATTCAATTCACCAACTCGTATCTTATCCATTTTTTTTTTTGTGGTGGGCCATGGACGTCGCACCCCTCCAAATCGGTCCGGGGTGACGGAAGAGGCGGCGCGCAACCCCATTGATCCACCCTGCAAGCACCTCTTCTTCGCCATGCGAGCGGACCACCGGTACCCGATCTTTGTCTTTGGTGGCCCGCTCGGCGGTATGCCCTCTCGGGCTCCTCTCCTGTTGACGCCCCGACAGATTTCGCCGTCGAGGCGTCGTCCTCACGCGGCGGCCTCGCGTCGGGTGACCGGACAATTCCCCGGTCCGATCACCCGAAGCCTCGGTTAGGGCGGCATCAGGCGCAGGTATTCGCGCCTGCGCCGCCCCGGCCGCGGGCGGCAGCCCGGGTCACGGGAATCCTCCCGGGCCCGTTTCGCCGCCTCCTTCTGCGAGATGACAGCCTCGCAGAAGGCGGCGACCGCGTCCCAATTCCTGACGCTGTTGACCATCGCCCTCGCGACAGCCGGCAGCGTCAGGTCGGCACCGATAATAGCGACGAGGTCGCGGCGCTGCCCGTCGCAGCCCGAGCATTCCTCGAGCGTATGTTGCGCCGTGTCCTCGTCACTACTGCAATGATGGCAGCTCGGAGTCCATTCCCTGTGCACGACCGTGTGCAGGTATTTCCCGAAACACCCGTGCCCCGTTAACACCTGCACCAGTCGGAAGGTGAGGACCCCGTGCCGCCGCTCCATCCATTCCATCAGTACGGGCCGGAGGGCCTCAACGGTAATGACACCGTGTCTAGGCCTTTCCAGCCGCGTAGCCCAACGGGCGATGACTTCTCGGCGGGCGTCCTCGCGCCAGGTGGCTATCTCGTTAAACGATGGGGAGCCACCCTCTTCGCGCATTGAGGTAACCCGCCGGTAGAGGTCGGAGAGCATCTCCGCCTCTAGGTCCCACGGGGGTGTCCCGGCCAATAGGCACGCCGCCTCTGTCGAAACCGTGCGGTACCCGCGAATGGCTCTGACCGCCATGGCTCGCTGTGGCCTCCGCAGCACCGCCCTGAGCTGGGCGTTCAGAGCCCTAACTTGTATCTTACCCATGGGTGATCGTACGAGACGATTAAGGGATATAAAATGCATTAATATCTATGTGAGAGTAGGAAAAATCGAAACAAAATCCTATACCAACACGTCTGACCACCAGCGTGATGTAGTATGAGCTGAGATGCGATGACAAATTGATCGTAACTTGTTGTCAGTGATTATGCCTCATAATTTCTTCTCAAATATTTTCATTGTACAGATTTGGTCTCTCTACGGTTTTATTATAAAGATTATTGTCATCTAATAGGTACTGATGTAAGCTGTTTAGTTATAAAAGGCAATAATTTGTGAGGCAGGTATGTTTATTACGCACGACAGACGCCAACAGCTTGACTAATGATTGGTGCGGCCGCAATCTCCCTCATTCTGCTGAATAATGTCCGGTACTAAGTGGATAGCTGAGGGACGACCTCATATCTGTTCGTGACTTTATAAAAAAATATGACCTATAAAATCTAAAATTAACTTTGTCTAAATATAGCAAGCATTTAATAAATACTATAAAACCCGTACGAATATTTCATTACTGACCTACCAAGCCAGTGCCGTGGGTTTGATTCTCACGCAGCATTATTTTCTTAGTGCCGGGTGTTGTCATTTAAAAAAATAACACAACGCCATGTTTATGCTCTTTGAAAAAACATAATTACGTTCTTAATGATTATACACGTGAGAGAATTATCTAATTTCTTGTTTAATAATATTAACTTTAAAATATTTATTTACTTTTCGTCATTAGAAAATAAAATAATTTTCAAAATGGCGTAACAAACATTAAAATGTATACAATGTTATAGAAGATATATCATAAATACAAAAGCATCTTTAAGAAATAATACGTAATTAAATATAGATTAATACTCACTGGGCGGAATGTTTCTGTTGTAGTCTTTTGGAATATCATAAACATGCTGGTCCATGTACAGGATCTGGCTGGAAAAAAGGTTGATATAAATTATATACATTATGAAAATAATTTAGTAGATTGTTTTTTTTTTTGTTAAGTGGCATAAGCATACCGTTATATACTGGTATCAGGCAAATAACTTATTGGGTTATTTTTGTGAAGGAATTTTAATAGTAAAGTTTAAGTGTGTGTAAATGTGCGCGACTAACGGCAATGGCCAATTATGTGGCACGAAATTAGATTTTACCGTATTTAAGACAAGAATATCTGGATGACCGAGCCTTGGTCGGTATTTTCTTTTTAATGTGTTTTGGAAGATATATGTATTTAAATATAATAAAATAATGAAAAAAACAAATCAAAAAGCAAAAAATAAAAATAGAAACTGAAAAAATATCGAGCAAAAAGGAGATTAGACATGATTTTCGAATTGTCCATGTTCATTTGCAGCCCTACTAGTTGGGAAGCCTTGCTGAGGTCATTGAGCATGGTGCCAAGGTCCTCCAGGGATTCTGCCATGACTACGATATCATCTGCGAATCGAAGATGAGTAATGTATTCGCCGTTGATGTTGATGCCGAGTGCGGTCCAGTCTAAGAGCTTGAAGACATCTTCCAGCGCAGTGGTGAACAATTTCGGAGAGATAACGTCTCCCTGTCTCACGCCTTTCTGCAACTGGATCGGTTTCGTACTCTTATCCTGGATGCGGACCGTCATAGTAGCGTTTTTATACAAACACCTCAGCACTTCGATATATCGATAGTCAATTTGGCACCTCTGAAGGGACTGCAGCACTGCCCAAGTTTCGACAGAATCAAAGGCTTTCTCATAGTCCACAAACACTAGACACAGAGGCCGATTATACTCCTCGGTCTTCTGTATAATTTGGCGTAGCATATAAATGTGGTCTATGGTACTATAACCTTTTCGGAAACAGGCTTGTTCGGGGGGCTGGAAGTCGTCTAGCTTGCGCGCCAGTCGGTTCGTAATGACTCTTGAAAACAATTTGTACACGTGGCTCAGAAGTGAGATGGGTCTGTAATTCTTTAAGAGCGTTTTATCGCCCTTCTTGAAAAACAGCACCACCACAATCCTGGTCCACGACTTTGGAACGTCGCCCCCGAAAATGACAGAATTAAACGGCTTCTGTAGGGCTTTTAAAACCGGCTTGCCGCCTGCCCTCAGGAGTTCTGTGGTAATTCCGTCATCTCCCGGTGCCTTTCCGTTAAATTCCCGTGTGGCGACAGGAAAAGAATACAATTGTCGTCACCCCTTACTTGCCCGTGGGAGTTGTAAAAACCGGCTAAGGGTCACACCGGGAGAGTGGGCAGCGGCTATCTCCCGGGAAACTTCATATCATCTACCGCGATCGCCAATCCGCCTGCCAAGCGTGGCGATTATGGCATTATTTCCCCCCCAAAAATATGGAAAACGCAAATAAAGAATACAAACTAATAATTTTATATATCCGCCAATTATTGAACGTCTATTAATATTTGCTCTAAGTAATTCCTTTAATGGATTTAATCACCTATAAGCGTTTCCACACCTTATCGAGTATCCACTTTACTTTTACTAAAACACGCGTGGTTCAAATTAATTAATTGATAATATTGATATATTTTGTAAAGATAATAATGGAGATTAACTTGGCAGATACCAGAAATTATGTGACCGTAGATTTCATTTTCTAGTATGGTCAAAAGAATACATAAATAACTATCTTCTGCCCGCGGCATCACCTGCGTAAAGGGTTACTTTCCTAAAGCTTTTCATCCGCTATTTTTATTTTACCCCTTAAGGGTAAATTTTTACAACATGTTAATGTCATATTTATTTATATCTAATCAATAGCCTAAAAATAAGTTTCAAGCTTCTGGCTTTAACAATGACTATACTTTCTTACAACTTTTCATCCTCCTTTATAACTCTTTTTGCATTAAAAGTAGCCTATGCCCTTTATCAGGCTCTAGACTATCTGTGTACCAAATTTCATTTAGATCGGTTCAGAAGTTTTGGCGTGAAAGAGCGACAGACAGACAGACAGACAGAGTTACTTTCGCATTTATAATATTAGTAAGGATTAATAAAACGAACTCTTAAGTATCTTATTCTAATATTTTTATTAGACTTTTTTACATATAAAATAGACTAGGTAGACTAATTTCCATATGGTCAGGCAGTAAGATCACAATGCACCATCCCTAATATTGTGTATCGAAGTCGTAAGATAAGGCTAAGACCAATATGCATATAACATCTATACAAAAGAAGAAAAACTCCAATCCGTCTGCCAAGCGTGGTGTAATAGGTCAATTTCCCTCCTATTGTATAGTAGTCTTGAGCTCACTAGTGGGACGCGTATGAGCTGAGCTACTGGTGATGTTAAAAACAGATTATAGCGGCTTTTGGACCATATTCTACGTCTTCTTAAAAGTGTAGTTGTATTTTTTTGCAAAATTTGAGCATGATCTCTTGATTCAGAAGAGGAATTTTCGTCATTCGAAATTTGTTTGGATTTCGTAATTTAAACTTTTCTCAAGCGGGATTGGTAGCGTTGTCGAAAAGCGATCTAGATCGAAACCATCCCGCTTGTGTAAACTTCGATTTTGAATTTTTATCTCGATTTCGTAATCTATTTGTATGATAAAACTACCCTCCAGCGTTTAGTTGATTGAACTCCAAACAAAATCCTTAATAAGCTAATTAACCAGCGTTTTATTTATTTATTCTTCCTGCGACTATCAAGAAGTCGTCAGTCCACCTAGTTTCAGATTCGTAGTCGCCACTTAAGAAATTTTCTTCCTCAACGGTTGTCGGCTTGACGAGCGATGTGACTTGCCACTTCAACGAGCGAATTCTTCGGGTTATCACGGTTACATCCGTTCTTCTATGGATTTCGGTATTTCGGCTTTTATCATGTAGAGAAATACCCCTTTCTATAGCACGCTGGACGACTTTAAGCCTATTTACGAGGGCGACATTTAGTGACATTATGTGAAATTTTATGATCATATTTTTATTGAGAGAGCAAGTGGATGAATTTGTATATCTTGGATGTGGATTTAGCCGAGATGGAAGGTACACCACTGATATAGAGCGAAGAGTGAATGCGGGAAATAGAGTGAACGGAGCGTTGGGGCAACTTCTCGGCAGCCACCATCTCAGCCAGAAGGCACGTGTAGCAATACATAACGCAGTGCTTGTCCCAACATTACTGTATGAAAGCGAGAGTTGGGTATGCAGAAAAGAGTATTAAAGTAAAATTAATGCGGTAGAAATGCGATCTCTGCGGAAAATCTATGGAGTTAGGCTGACCGACCGCATTCGTAACGACGACGTAAGAGAGCGAGTAGGTATGAAAGAGAGTATTGGTGTAAAGATGCGAAAGGGAATGCTCCGATGGTTCGGACATGTGGAAAGAATGCCGAACGAACGTCTGGTTAAGAAGATATACAATGCGAAAGTAGAAGGATGTAGGTACCGAGGGAGACCGAGACTAACCTACCTAGACCAGATCGGTCATGTACTGAAGGAAGGTGGAGTCAAGAGTCTCCGAAACCGGCGAGCGTGTATGAAGAGAATTATGAATGTTGAGGAAGCGAGTGAAGTATGCAGAGATAGAGTTCTCTGGCACTCTGTTCTCTCTGCCTACCCTGCAAGGGATATGGCGTGATGATATGTGTGTATGTATGTATGTATATTTTTATTGTGAAATGAATACCAACTTGCTGTTAAGAATTTATGGAAATCGAAAGAATTTACAAAGAAAAATCTAATAGCATATTTTGTCCAATCCAACATCTGAACCCAAGACCTCTTGATCGCAATAGCATACTTATGCCACTAGATGATTGATGCAGAATATTTTCAAAATAAAAAAAAAAAATTATACAATAAACAATAACCCTTTTATGAGCAGCTATATTTATTTTCAACGACATAACGTAGACGTCACATGAACCGGTAATGCAATTATGATTGAGGGTAAGCCTTTGATAAGTTGGTTGCTTTGCATGCGTTATGACTTCTAAACTTGACCGTTTTATTCTTATGAAAATTAATGGTGTAAATTTATAGATGTTTTAGGATGATTCATTCTCCTATTCTTATTCCAATAACTTGGGTTCGATACAATATGTGCTCTTCTTTAGTAGTACATATTGTAAAAGTTATTGGTAATAGTTTTATGACCGGCCGCCTGCCAGACGTCAACCCTCCTTGGGAATGTAATTGTTGACCAAACGGCATCAGATGGAGTTAGCCCAGGTCGTTATAGGGCTCTTAGTCGTCTTTTACGACATTCACGAGCAAAGTAAGGGTTGGTAGTATTCGTGGCCGCTACCACACAGCTTATATTATATATTTTACTGGTAATAATATCATCATAATATATCTTCAAAGATTGCTATGTAGTAGCGGCTACGAATACTATCAACCCTCACTTTGCTCTTGGATGTCGTAAAAGATAACTAAAAACTTTATATCGTCCTGGACCAACTACACCTGATGCCATTTGGTCAACAATCACATTCCCCAGAGAGGGTTGACGTCAGGCAGGCGGTTATAGAACTATTGTCAATAACTTGTGCTATATGTGCGATGGAGGAAGAACAAATATTGCCTCGACGCCAAGTAATTGGGAAAAGAGCAGGAGAATGATGAATATATCTTTAAAGAGAGCTTGCACTTTATTATCCTATTATAAAAGTAATGAATAACTTAACCACACAAATGATATAGCTGTTAAAGTATGGTTCGATCGTGCTCGAAAGGAATGAATGATATGATTCTACTTCTTTTTTATTTTTAGCTTTTTTATATTTCAATAAGTACAGTTGTCACGTTTATCAAATTGATAGCTACTTAAAATGTCTTCATATAGGTAGGATATAAAAAACAAGCGAAAATGTTATTTCGTATTCAATCCAATTTACCACTCCATCAGCATTACATAAAAAGTTGTCATATTTACTAAATATCTTAGAACTGGGGTAAAGCTATCCTAAAAGAGTATCATACGACTAAAATATTCTAATTTACTTAATTTATATGATGCTTAAGTGCCTGTCATACAGTCTAGAACTAGTCACTTGAATATACATATAAATTGACTAAGAAATGCGGGTTGCGTTTCTATGGCTATAAAATGCCAATGCAATCAATCTGTCCTGTTTACGTCGTATAATACGCTGACTTAACAATGTAGAGTAGGCTCAACTGTGGGACGAATGGACAAAGAAGAAAAAGAAATTACAATCATTATTCCGGTCTGATATTATATAATATTTCTCGACATACCGTGTAGGCCATAAACACTACAAACCATAAACAAACTATTAATTGTGAGTTTCGTTCAATATTGCAGGTCAGTACTAGTCTCAATTCACTCTAATGCTTTATAGCTAATGTATCGAGCAAGACTGACGTCCAGTTGGCGAATTAACATAAAACTTAGCCATTATTTTAAATAGCATATTCTGCTCTTCCACATGTTCTAGAGAAAGAAAACATGCTTCATATTAATAAGGATACACGCAGGCGAATGAAGTATAATATTGCCGGATAAACAAATTGCATATATGTATATCTAACAAAAACATATTTCTAAATTATTATATTCGCAGTAGTTTTCACGTATAGTAATTTATTCTGAAAACATTAAAATATACTCACTAAAATTTGTACTAGGAATTCTTTGGAGTCAAAATGATTTATTTCGCGTAGTAGAATTCTTATTTTAAGGCGTTATTTAAAAATATCAATGTATTCTTAAAGTACCTACTTTCGCAATAAAGATGGAGAGGGAATACGGTGGCTTATGGGGCCACACGCTGCCCTTCCGCTGCCCCGGATGGAACGGGCAGTTAGTGTTCGGACCATAGCCTATCAAAAAAAAAAGTACTTTGTCAAGTTAATGTTATCAAGTAATGCAGATTAAAAGGCGACAAATAGAAATACTTATTAGAAACAGATCAAGAACTAGTATTATTACAGTAAAATATTGTAAATAATATTAGTATTTATTAAATATTTAATCTGCATGCTACTACATATTGTTCTCGTTTTACAATGTCATATCTACATTAGGGTGGTTTTTAAAAATTTAATTTTCTACGACGCCCCCTAAAAACTTTTTAATAAAAAAAACACTGTTTTCTTTTATAAATTTAAAAAAAACACGTGTTTCAAAACCCAAGTTAATGTTTAGGTATAAGGTGTTTCCTGAAAATTTATTTATTAAAAATATCTGATTTATTTAAACAGATATTTTCAATAAATAAATTTTCTAATAATAACAAATTATTGGAATAATATTTTTTTTGAGATTTATGAATGATTAACAATGAAATATCTTCAGTATTGACATTTTTAGTGAAGAATTTTATTAAATAGCTTGATAAAAGATTTAAAAATGCTTCATCAAAAATGTCCTGTAATTTATCTTTAAAAAGGAGCTGAACAGCGCAAACGGTGGCAAAAAAATTTTTTAATGGTCATTCTAATCTATATAATATATATTTGCATCTTATATTATATATAATATACGGATATGGTAAATAATTTCATTTATTCCACACAAAATATCATATTGTAAATAATATTTTTTTTTTATAACGAATACCTGTTGCCACAGGTGGCATTTATTATCACCGCGCGCGAGCACATTTCAGCTAATAAGAAACTTACATAGTCTTAGTGCCTACATGTTTTTATTATATTGTTATTATTATTTCACAGAACTGGAAATTTGTATTTCTATTGTATTTTGTTAATTGATTTCATTGCCTAATTGTCCTGTTCTTCTGATATTATATACAAGTTGTTTGGAGCATATTGTTGCGATTTTCCATCTATAAATTTTTATATTTGCAATAAATTGTTACGAAGTTTGAATTTTCCCCTGCAAGGGATATGGCGTGATGATATGTATGTATGTATGTATGTACAAATAAAAAGCTTACGAACGTTTGAGAGGTACGTTTTGAAAAGGTGTCTTTATATGGGAATTAGTTTCGTTTCTATAATGATAAAAATATAAAAGGTCGCAAACACGAACTTCTTTTTTTAATCAATGACCTACATCATTGCATTATTTCTAACTACAAATTGGAATGCATGAAATATGTTCATAGAAGCCAACACGCAACCCTTCAATGTTACTGCATTTTTAACGCGCTTGAGGGAAATCTTAATTATGTATGTGTAAATCTTAATTTTAAAACTATAATGATTAAAACTTTTATAAACTTTAATTTTTAAATTATACAATGTATACATATACAATCAGTATACATACATATACAATTTATCTGTGTCTATATATGTGGTGACGGAGTAATAAAAATAAGTGTGTGTCTATACTTATGTACACGCCTTAGAAGTTATACTTCTTTGGCGTAATAAGATAAAAATCTTTTCAAAAAATTTATCTTTCGCCTTATTCTACGTCTGTAGAAAAAACGACACTAACAATAGAAAAAAGGTATACATTAAAAGTTTTATTATAATGCATTGTCTAGTTAAAAAACTAAAATGTTGACTATAGCTAATTTTTTTTTTTTTTTGGTGGACTATGGATGCGTCTCGCCCCGCCAAATCGGTTCGGGGTGACGGAAAGGCGGCGCGTGATAGACCCACCGTAAAACTCCTCTCTCGTCACCGTGCGAGCGGACCACCGGTACCCGATTTTTGTCTTCGGTGGCCCGCCCGGCGGTTTACCCTTGCGGGTTCCTCTCTTGTCGACGCCCCAAAAATTGTCGGGTAGAGTTCGGAGAGCATCTCCGCCTCTAGGTTCCACGGGGGTGTCCCGGCCAATGGGCATGCCGCCTCGGTAGACACCGTGCGGTACCCTCGAATGGCTCTGACCGCCATGGCTCGCTGTGGCCTCCACAGTACAGCCCTGAGCTGGACGTTCAGAGCCCTCGCCCCCACACGGGTGCGCCGTACATGGCCATTGAGCGGATCACCCCTGCATACAGCCGTCGGCTCTCGAAACTGGCTCCGCCCACGTTCGGCATGAGCCGAGAAAGGGCGGATGCCGCGCCGACCAGCTGGGGAGCAATTTGACGGAAATGCTCCCGGAACCACCATCGCCCGTCGAGCACCAGACCCAAGTACCTCATATGGGCCTGGATACTGATGTGGATGGAGTTGACGACTAACGAGACGCCGATGGGCAGCCTCACACGGGGCCCCATGGAATAAAAGGGCCTCCGTCTTGTTTAGGGCCACCCTGAGCCCCAGCGCCTCAATTCGCCTGACCATCTCCTCGGTGCCGAGAGTGGCCAGGCTCGTCGCCTCTTCGAGTGTCCTGCCCCGGGCTGTGACGAGCGTGTCGTCAGCATAGCATATAACGCTCAGCCCGGAGGGGACTCCCTCTCAACGCCCAGTCGTAACCGATGTCTCACAGAGTCGGCCCCAGAACCGAACCCTGCGGAACACCACACGACATGGGCGTCCGCGCAATGTCCCCTACGGGGCTCGCGTAGAGAACACTGCGCCCCTCCAAATAGTCTGCCACCAGCCGCCTGAGGTACGGGGGCACTCCATGGAATCGGAGCGCCTCCCTGATGCAGCTGAATGGCAGCTATAGCTAACCTCAGGGTGTTCGTAACGGTTTTCGTAACGGTGTGCGCACGCATCGTAAAAATTTACTCTCATAATTTTTTCCTAATGCACCAAAAGAAGTATAACTTCAAAAGTACAATTCACCACCCCTATCTTACCCGTGGGAGATCGTAAGAGACGACTAAGGGATGTAATGTAAACGCATATAACATCTATGCAAGAGAAGGAAGAGAAGAGAAGGAAAGAATAACTCTAAACAAAACTCTATACCAACACGTTTGACCAGCGTAGTATAGTAGGTCAATGTCCCTCTTATTACGAAGGAGGCTAGAGTCCAACAGTGGGACGTGTATGAGATAAAACGATGATACTTATACAATCAGCCTTTAAACTTATATGGGATGTTCAATATTTACTAAGAATATTAGTTTATATGGCATTACTTGCTATAGCAAGTAAGGCTAGCCTCATAATTATAAATCTAACGATTAACTGGGTCGGTTTAATTTATGTCCAAATTTTAAATAACTCTATATAGCGATATAATTCCATAAAAAAAATCAAATTGCAGTCTATGTAGATTATACATACTATATAATTTTTTTTCAGTAGTCTCTACATATTGTTCATAAAGGAAACACATAAAAAAAAATCACATGCCAAAACTACTGAACTAATTTTAATGTAATTTTACATAACACAGACAGAGAGTCATAGAGTGTGGTCCTGTGCCGCCTTCATCCAACGACAAATACTGTAATAGTGGTTTATTAACCAACCATAACGGTGTTTAATTACCGCGTAGGAACTCTTTGTGCGAATCATAAATGGGATTTATAACTTTGGGTGTTATTTGTGGATTTAAATTGTGTTTGTAAAATCTAAACCAGAAATTATTTCTTAGTGTATTGTCCAAAGAACATTACATGAGTGTGCAATAAATATATAAAAAAAAACTGGGATTCTAAATTCTATTTTCAAAATAATACTTGATAGTTGCTTCTATACTCCGCCCAGTGACCCATATTTGAGTTAGTAAATAGCCTATGAGTTATGAATATAGAGTTGTTCAGAATGTTTATATAAATATACATGCCAACAATTCGAAATCTAATAAGAGTATTATGTACTATATGATAAACAATTTAGACTAATTTTATAATTCATTTAGTTCACAATCGTTTGTTTTGGTATATAAAATTAATATTATAAATATATAAAATTGAATGTTGTATATATTGTTACCTCGTACCCGGCGCGTGGGCAGTGACGCGGCCTAGTTGTAGTTTCAATAGTAAACATTTGTGAGAATTTTCCGGTTAGAACATAATTAAAACTAGTTTAGCGGCAAATATTCTGATGGTATAATAATCTGATGATTCTCTAAACGTTTTATAGTATCTATAGTGTATGATTATCCGTGTGGTGACGGAGTAAGAATACAATTCACCACCCCCTATCTTACCCATGGGTGATCGTAAGAGACGACTAAGGGATATAAAACGCATATAACATCTATGCAAGAGAGGGAAAACTCGAAACAAAACCCTTTACCAACACGTATGACCAGCGTGGTATAGTAGGTTAATTTCCCTCCCATTACGGAGGAGGGCCGGGCTCAACAGTAGGATATTTATGCGCTGTGATTCATCATCATCATCATCATCATCATCATCGTGTTGGTATAGGGTTTTGTTTCGAGTCTTCCTTCTCTCGTATAGATGTTATATGTTTTATATTCCTTAGTCATCTCGTACGTTCACCCACGGGTAAGATATGGGGTGGTGAATAGTATTCTTATTCCGTCACCATACGGAAGTCTGATTAAAAAATCCTACTTACTGTGCATCTGATTTTTATATTTAATTAGATTTTACACTGCTATTTTTACTTTAATATATTTGTAAGAATTTGTACTTTTAGTAAACCAAATAAATAAATTAATTAATTTACTCAAAGATAATCATTAACCTTGGTTTAAAGAAAATGTGTATAAGAAAATAAAAGAGGCATACATTTAAACGTTGCTAAATGCGTTAAAGTAAGTTGAAAATGAATGTGAAAACAATATATAGTCTGAAAATAATTTATGATATTAATCGTTTTTTAATTCTTCAATTAGCTGTGTGGTAGCGGCTACGAATACTACCAACTCTTACTTTGCTAGTGGATATCGTAATAGACGACTAAGAGCCTTATAACCTGGGCCAACTCCATCTGATGCCGTTTGGTCAACAATTATATTCCCAAGGAGGGTCTAACAGGGGGCCGGTCATAAAACTATTGCCAATAACTGTTACAATATGTACCCCAAGTAATTGGGATAAGAGTAGAAGAATGAAGATGATATTAATCGTTTTTGTTTTTCATTTTTTATCCACATTGTGGATATCTTATGTTATCATTTTTTTCTGAGAACCCCTTTTTGCTGTATTTCAGGCATTAAGTATAATAATTATTAAGGCAAACTATTGTATCAAATATTTTTCTATCCACCAGAATGTATCTGAATGAAAACGCAACATATGACAACGTGTCTTTAAAAAAAACACGTTTATCAGTTTAACTATTACGGTGTAAAAGCGAATAGCAACGAACTAACTTCGTATTTATTATATTAGTTACAAAGAGAGTAAATATATATTCGGTTGTTTTCAAAACGAATGATTTTTTTTTACTAAAACATGACGATTTAAATTACTGAAATTTTAGCATTTAATATGCTTAATTATTTATAATCGGTTATCGGTAATCGGTAATCGGTTTTATACATGACGATTTAATTAATCACTGAATTTACAATCATACGATTGATTTCTGCGAAATTGGCTAATATGTACTTAACAAAACATACAAATTATTTTTATTGACTGTCTAGAACTGCAAATCGTGTACAGTCCGACCAAACACTATATCATTTAGATATCTATTTGAACAATAAAAGTATGTAAATCCCTTGTATCTAATAGTACTGCATATGCCTGCACGGATGGTGTAGTGGTTAAAATACGGAACTTACGTGTCAATTCTGTGGATTCGATTCCCAATAGTTTATGCGATCCATAAACTGTCGTTCTGAGTACGGGTTTAATTTTTTTTTATTGATTATGGTGGCAAATGAGCTAACAGCATACCTTTTTTTTTTTTTTTTTTTTTTTTTTATTGGTGGGCTATGGGTGCGTCTCGCCCCGCCAAATCGGTCCGGGGTGACGGAGAAGGCGGCGCGTGATCCCATAGACCCACCGTAAAATCCTCTCTCTTCGCCGTGCGAGCGGACCACCGGTACCCGATCTTTGTCTTCGGTGGTCCGCTCGGCGGTTTACCCTCGCGGGTTCCTCTCGTCGACGCCCCAACAGATTTCGCCGTCGGGGCGTCGCCCTCACGCGGTGGCCTCGCGTCGGGTGACCGGACAATTCCCCGGTCCGATCACCCGAGGCCCGGGTTAGGGCGGCATCAGGCGCAGGTATTCGCGCCTGCGCCGCCCCGGCCGCTGGCGGCGGCCCGGGTCGCGGGAGTCCTCCCTGACTCGTTCCGCCGCCTCCTTCCGCGAGATGACAGCCTCGCAGAAGGCGGCGACCGCGTCCCAATTCCTGACGCTGTCGACCATCGCCCTCGCGACAGCCGGCAGTGCCAGGTCGGCACCGATAATAGCGACGAGGTCGCGGCGCTGCCCGTCCCAGCCCGAGCATTCCTCGAGCGTATGTTGCGCCGTGTCCTCGTCACTACTGCAATGATGGCAGCCCGGAGTCCACTCCCTGTACACGACCGTGTGCAGGTATTTCCCGAAGCACCCGTGCCCCGTCAACACCTGCACCAGTCGGAAGGTGAGGACCCCGTGCCGCCGCTCCATCCATTTCATCAATACGGGCCGGAAGGCTTCGACGGTCACGATACCGTGTCTAGGCCTCTCCAGCCGCGTAACCCAACGGGCGATGACGTCTCGGGCTAACAGCATACCTGATGGTAAGTGTTACTGACGCCCATTGGACCTTTGTAGTACCAAGGGTATAGCTAGGTTGCTGCTTACCTTATCAAACTCACCCAGTTGGGCTTCCGGCTCTCTCGCTCACCGAACGAAGCGCAATAGCACATTGCCATTACTCAGACGTCGATCTTCTGCGAGAGTGTGGTACCTCAGACGGACCGGGCTGTAGATAGAGAATTGTAAAACAGCGTGGTCATACCACTACCTACTCAATTTGTCTGCATTAATTATATGTTTGTAAAGTCCCCCAATACAAGGATTATTTCCTTACTTCAGGGTGATGTTTAAAAAAAATGTACGTATCAATGATTAATATAACGTATCTAGAATATGTTTATTAAGTGGAACGCAGAACAATCATCAAGTGAAATCATTAAATCAACGACACCAATTATGAATACTATTTATAAACTCTTAGTAATAAACGGTTGTATTTCTGTTCTGATTTAGATGATGTTATTTAATATGTGTTTATTTATAACTGAGTCGTTGTTCTAGTGATATAAGCATTTGTCTACTTATTGTGGTCACGCAATCTAATCTAGAATCGGTCAAGTAAGAAATATTATCAAGATTATTTATAAAGTGTTATATATATGAAAGAGAGTATTGGTGTAAAGACGCGAAAGGGAATGCTCCGATGGTTCGGACATGTGGAAAGAATGCCGAACGAACGTCTGGTTAACAAGATATAAAATGCGAAAGTGGAAGGATGTAGGTACCGAGGGAGACCGAGACTAACCTACCTAGACCAGATCGGTCATGTACTGAAGGAAGGTGGAGTCAAGAGTCTCCGAAACCGGCGAGCGTGTATGAAGAGAATTATGAATGTTGAGGAAGCGAGTGAAGTATGCAGAGATAGAGTTCTCTGGCACTCTGTTCTCTCTGCCTACCCTGCAAGGGATATGGCGTGATGATATGTATGTATGTATGTATTATTTATAAATTGCTTCAAATCTTTTAAGAAATAGTATATTACTGCAGCGGCCAGCAAAAGAGGCATTGATGGACGAACGTATAAATGTGGGCCGAGGCGTAGCCGAGGCACATATATGTAAGTCCATCAATTCCTAGTTGTGACCAAGGCTTGTATAATATAATACTTTTCTCAAATAATGCGCGGAAATTAAAATCAAGTAGTACTAAGTAGAACTGTATACATGACGAACAACGAACAATATTTTTCACGTGCTAAAGGGTTCATTTGTTTTATTTTTCATTATCATACAGGTTTTTTTTTCAAGCTAGTTCGAAATTTAAATAAAACTCTGATAAGTTGCCTATTTAGTTACAATATTTTGAAGTAACAAATTGTTCCATTTTTAAAATACACGACCGATATGAATTTACATATATATTTATTTGGCCGCTAAAACACGACAGATATGGATTTTCATACATTTTTTGTCGGCCGCTGCTCGCATGTATTTGGTCAGTACAGCAATTTCAATTTATCTCGAAGAAGGTTATCAAAATAATGCTCAAATTTCCAAGCATGTTTGAGAAAATGTTTATTAGGAAAATTAATAGATTAATTTGTTAGTCCCGACCATAATATGTTTTACGTGGCGTGTTACAGAAGCATTGCATTCATGTAGGTTACACGTGAAGTTTTCACGGAACTTCGAAGTCTTGAAGACTTCAGATTCAGGATTACAATAAATTAATTATTATATCTTTCACAGTAAAGTTATATCTAGAAATTAATATAAAACATTTATCTTAATTTGTGAATGTGAGTCTATCCGTGTGGTGAAGGAGTAAGAATACAATTCACCACCCCCCCCATCTTACCCGTGGGTGATCGTACGAGACTACTAAGGGATATGAAACGCATAAATAATATCTATGCAAGAGAAGGAAAACTCGAAACAAAACCCTATACCAACACGTCTGACCAGCGCGGTACAGTAGGTTAATTTCCCTCCATATCAAATTATGGAGGAGGCCCGAGCCCAACAGTGGGACATATATGGGCTGTGATGATGATGGTGATGATGATGAATGTGAGCAATGTGTTAAATATTTAATTTGTCTACATTTAACTAGTGCAACTAAAATAAATACAAAGATCATAGAGTGAATAAATATTGTACTATGCATCATATTGTAAATTAAGAAAGATCCATGATTAATGCGAAGATGTATTTTTTACATATATGTAAGTACTATATAAGTTTTTTCTATTCTCATGCGTAAAGGAGACTACATAATTGTATGGCAATTAATCCACTCTTAAGACTGTACTGAAAGATTAGAAAAAATAGTATAAATTTTTAATCTTGTTAAGTCTTTTAAGTCTCTATTTCTACCGTATAGCGGACACATAATATTCCGATACAAAACTACAATTTATATATTGTAAAAGGTAGACCTATGTGAAGAACTGATTTATGATACTAGGTGTGAGGAATTATTTAGACCAATACGCCGCGTGTGTTGTAAGTCAGAAACTTACTATGTTCTTAAAAGGAGTCCCCTTTCAATCAGTCATCAGTAAAAGCATTTTTCTTTTTCTTTTAGCAAATAAATCGAAATGGCACATTTTGCGTCATACGAGTGGTTGTAAAGTTTACTAGATACTTACATTGATAGCGACTTTCGCTTTACTTGCGATTCGCACATCATTTTGTAATCTTAATATATATATATATATATATATAAATTACGCGTCACGTTGTTTGTCTGCGATGGACTCCTAAAGTACTTAACCGATTTTAATCGAATTTGCACAGTATGTGTAGTTTGATCCAACTTAAAATATAGGATAGCTTTGAGTTCAATTTATAGTCGCAATATTATTTTATTGCAAATTATTTGTCAATTATTTGACAGTCACAATTATTTGTTATCTCCAAACGATTCTAACAGATGGCTGTAGCTGTTGACTGGATTTAGTAAGTATTTAATAGATGGCGCTATGTTAAATGTACAAACGTTTCATATAAGCTACAATTTATTAGCATAACCTCTACGTGTTACTTAGGCTACCTTAGCCACAGCAACGCGTGGCCGGTTCTGCTAGTAGATATATAAATAAAATGGTTTTCAAATAGACTCAAATTTAAGCCATCATTTATTGTAATTTCTTTTGAAGGTTCCACTAATTAATTATATAAAAAAAAAAAGTTAAATGGCGCGAATATACAGGTCGTGGTGAGACAGTTTCAAATACTTTGTAACGTGTAAAAAGATAAATATGTAAAATAAACTGTCGAGAATATCGTATAAATTGTAAATGTATTATCAAAATAAGTAACGCTATAGATGAAAATTAAATCTTGTTTTGAGAACACCAGACTATCAGTTAGTGTTTGACCGTCGCACAAAGTTATTCTTACCCGCAACGGACGTATTTTAGTCTGACAGATGTCTGGTTGCCATTGAAATGTCGCTATAATCAACCGTATTTACATCACACATTGATATAAACGTTACTATTTATCTCAATGACATCACAGGTTTATATTAATATAATCTAACGTCTTTTATTATCTGTATTATAATAGAGTATAAATATTTTAGAACATCATCGATTTTTTCAACAGTAAGTTTCTAAACAAGTCTGAATTGCAATTGTTCGTTATTTTTATGTTATATGTATCTATCCATCCGTATATTAGAATATCTATTTTTGGACATAGGTCTTCCCAAGATCGGGGAATGCCACAATCGTCACGTGTGGTACGCGTAGGATTGGCGATCACAGTGGGTGTTTTTTGTTTCTCAGACATTCGTTGTTGATCACTCTCCCGGTGCTTTCTTGGCCGGCTTTTTATGTAACGAAATTTTGTATTTTTAGCTCTTCTTAACAAGGAGAATAATTTAAAATAATTATCAGACCTTTTACATTTTAATAATAAGTGATGTGCCAATTAATTTATTTCAAAAGAGCTAACTGTATTTGTTTTATACATACATACCATCACGCCATGTCCTTTGCAGGGTAGGCAGAGAGAACAGAATGCCAGAGAACTCTATCCTTGCATACTTCACTCGCTTCCTCAACATTCATAATTCTCTTCATACACGCTCGCCGGTTTCGGAGACTTTTGACTCCACCTTCCTTCAGTACATGACCGATCTGGTCTAGGTAGATTAGTCTCGGTCTCCCCCGAGTCGTCTAAAGTCTCTCTCTTATTTGTTTTATAATTGGTTCTATGCTTTCACCTAATATGTTACTGGGTCACTACTTGTGCAGTTTAGAGTTAGAAGTTAGTTACCATCCATCCATCCATCCATCAGCCCGTAGACGTCCACTGTTGGACATAGGCCTCCCCACGAGAATGCCATCTGTAACGGTCCTGTGCCACCTGCATCCAACAGTTTCCTGCGACCTTGATGAGGTCATCAGTCCACCGAGTGAGGAGTCGTCCTACGCTGCGTCGTCCGATTCGTAGTCGCCACTCGAGAACCTTTTTTCCCCAACGGTTGTCGGTTCGTCGAGCGATGTGGCCTGCCCATTGCCACTTCAATGTGCTAATTCTTCGGCTATGTCGGTTACACCCGTTGTTCTACAGATTTCCGTACTCCGGCTTTTATCACGTAGAGAAATACCGAGCATAACCCTCTCCATAGCACGCTGAGCGACTTTGAGCCTTTTTATGAGGTGACATTTAGAGACCACGTTGTTAGTTACCAGTGTGTGGGGTATGATTTCATTCCCTTTTAAGGCAATCGTTTAAGACATTAATGAATGAGAGTGTGTTGAATTATTAGTATTTTTGTCTATCATCTTACAAAGGTCTAAAGTAAGACTAGTAGGTACATATGAACAACGACTTGAGAGAATTCTAATGTATATTTTAATTCTTTTTTTTTTGATTGGAGTAGTTCATGCTATTTTATAAATTTTATCGTGTTTTAATTTTGTTTTTCTTATTCCAACTTTTTAAATATTTTTTAATATTCATGATCACGGCAGGTCTAAGTTATCATATCTTGTAAGTGTAATGGCTTGTGGCGTAATAACACTATCAAATTTGAATTTGTTGCTTTCCAATTGTTTTTGTGACTTTCAATTCTTTCTTCCATTATACATTCTAATCTTCTAACTTCAGGAATGATGAATTATAGTATATAATCGAGTCTATTTTCATTCCAATAAAAGTTGAAAAACGAAAAACCTAATTTTATTTCGATTTTCTTTATTTAAAACATATTATTTAATTACTTTGTGCGACATTGGTCTATTAACTATACTACATCAAGAGTTAGCATTGGGTTTCAATGCAATTTTTTTCTCTTATTGTGTGTTTTTCGTTTGTTTTTAACGACATTAGTATAAAAGGAAGGTTTGCTTGATAACTTTATTTTTAGTCTATTTAGTTTTAAAATACAAAGTTAGCTTCCAGTTAACATATATTAAATCTAAACAACTTTACAGATGAGGTTGTGATTTAAATAGCGATTTTCTGAGTTGTAGTTTCTTTATTTGTGTCTTATTGCGGCGATCAGTGTATCGTGGTATTAATTTTTAGTATTTTTATCAGTACGTAGGATAGTGTTTTGTATCATAAGCAAATGATTATTGCGATACTAACTATAATTTATGGTCGTTAATTGTTTTTGTAAAGTACCTCGCCATAGAAGCTCTTTAGTTCGAGTCGTCTTTAAAAAATATGTATAAGAAAATTACAGTTAAACTAGTATAAATTAGTCCTTCCTTCATTATTTTAGGCTTGACATTCATAACTAAGGACTGATGAATTAGTTAAATACATAGTGAGTTATTAGGTGTAGGTGCAGGATCAATCCTTTGGATTGTTCGTTGTACCAGTCTCACGGACCCAAAGTACAACAAGACTCGTAGACAAAATTATTTATGGATGGATTGTGTGCTCTCTTCGTTGTTATTTATCTATGCTAAGATATCAAAAGACATAAATTTTATCCTTACATGTTGAATGTTATATTAAAAGGCACTCGATATACTTTGTATCTAAGAATAAATAAATATATAATGTAATTAGGTGTAATAAAATGCGAAAACAACTAAGTAACATGCAATATTTAAAACATTTAATATGTAATTTTCTAAGGAAACATCGTGAATTTCAACACATCTGTTTAACGTCGAGTATCTTTTGATAATTTGGTGTTGTAAGTATAAGATTGACAAAGACGATGACCACAGAACTGGCGTGAAGCCAGGCCAGCGAACGCCCCATGTATTACTTGGCATAACATCTGGAAAAGTATATCAACATTACTCAATCCTCAATGACACTATACTCAGAGTTGAAGGACTCTTAACTGATGAATTTAAATCAAATCGTTCGACTAATGTAAGTTATTGTAAATATCTTTTCATATTTATAAATGTACTTTCTGTAATATAGTAGAATATTTTCTATATGTTTTATTATTTTGATTTTCGTCAGACAGTTTTTCGTCTATACCCGCGGGCCGGTCCGTCCGGGGTAGTACCACACTCTCGCAGAGGATCTACGTCTGAGCAATGGCAATATGCTGCTGTGCTTCGTTCGGTGAGCAAAAGCGCCGGAAGCCCAACTGGGTGGGTTTGAGATTTATATTGGTAGGCAGCGATCTAGCTATACCCTTGATATTGCAAAGGTCCATGAGCGGCAGTGACACACTCAGGTGTGCTGCTAGCTCGTTTGCCACCAAAAGCAATAAAAAAAAACAGATGGTCAAGTGTTTAGAGAGAAAAAACTACCGATGTAGCGTCAGTAGGCGACGACGATGAGACTGCGATCCGCAATTTGTTCTCACAAGTCGGGGTTTAATTTGCCCGTTAAATTCCATATTTGATAAAAGTTCAATACAAGAATTATTGCCGGCGTATTAGATGTTGTTTTTAAAAAAAATAAAAAGAAATCATCTCACATCGTATACGATTTTTTATGACAGTTGTTGTTATGACATCGTTGGTTTTTTATCTTAGGCAATCGCTGTTGTTCAATACCTTCTAGGTATATAAATTTTACGGGTTGTCTAATTAACAAAATATTCTTATCCTTAGATATTGCGTGTTATATAAATATATATGCAATCAAAGTCTGTATATATAATAGTTTGGCCGTATCATCATCATTATTATCCTGCTCTTATCTCAATTATTTGGGGTCGATGCAATATTCACTTTTATCAGACATCATTGCCATCGGACGTCATCTCCGTAATTATTCTCAAGATATCTATGTCATGCTTTATGCAGTCCATCCATATTTTCTTTGGGCTCAGTTACCCCGAAAGCTTACAACATTACTACTAAAAACTTTCTTCACAGCATTACTATTATGTCATGTCGTCACGTGTCCAATTGTCCATACTACATCAAGTATTCATTCCATAACTTCTACGTTAGTGGCATAACTTTCTCTTATATGATCATTCCTTGTTTTATCCATCTCAATATTTTCATCTCTGGTACATGCAGTCGTCTCTCATTCGTCATTCAAAGCTCAACATGTTAAACCATATAATACAGCAGTAAATAGATTTGCAATGTAAGAGTCATGTATATCAATCGATACTTATTTGAAAAGTTTTATGTTTATCATCATCATTTCAGCCTATCGCCGTCCACTGCTGGACGTAGGCCTCCCTCATGTTACGCCACAGAGTACGTTCCTGTGCCACTTGCATCCAACGGCGCCCAGCAATCTTCACCAGGTCGTCTCTATCCACCTAGTTGGGTCGTCCTACATTGTGTCGTCCGGTACGTGGTCACCACTCTAGAACCTTTCTTCCCCAGTGGTTGTCGGTTCTTCGAGTGATGTGGCCTGCCCCATTGCCACTTCAGCGTGCTAATTCTTCGTGCTATATCAATTACACCCGTTCTTCTGCGGATTTCCGTCTATAGTATTAGTAGAATATATGTAAAATTATTTTTGTTTTAAAGTTAATTCTTTGGAAAAGAATGATAACATTCTATCACTTCATATTAATTAATTGGTACTTTACATGTGTCCTTGCTCAATTTAAATAAATTTAGTTATTTCTAAGGTTGTTTGATAGAATTTAATACTTGCGATAAGACTGCCCATTTCTATCCACTATTTTGTTATTTATTTATACCAAACTGTGAAGAATATTATTTTTAAAAAAATGCATTACATATAAGGACGTGTCATTCTATTCATCATCATCAGCATTCAGCTTCTTGCTATCTGTTGGACGTGAGGCTCCTTCATAGATCGCCGCAAAGAGCAGTCCTTCGCGCGGGTGAACAAATGCATCCAACTCCCAGCAACTTTCACCTCGATGGTGTCCTATACATTATGGTCTGATATGTGGTCGCCGTGAGAATGTATTTACGGCTTATATTGATGCCGAGTCCAGTCAAGAATTTGAAGATATCTTCCAATACAAAGGTGAACAGTTTCATAGAGATGACTTCTCCGAGGTTCACATCTTTCTGTAGCTGAATCGCTTTTGTACTCTTATAAAGCAAGCGGACATTGTGCTGTTTTTATACAAAAATTTTACCACTCCGATATAGCGAAAGTTGATTGCAGCACTTCCCGAGAATCAAAGGCTTTCTTGTAGTTCACAAATGCTTGTAGAGCAGAAGTTGATTGTACTACTCGGTCTTTTGTATAATCTGTCGAAGCGTGTATATGTGGTCTACAAAGCCACAGTCAACAAGGCCCTGCCGCTTGTTTCTAGCAATTTAGTTGTAATTCTATCATTTTTGAGAATTTTACTGGTCCAATATTCTGCGAATACTTTAAGACTCATCTTCTGAGAATACTTTAAAGCTAAGGTTCCGCACTATCGCTTCTTTAATATAAAATGTATTAAATCAGCGAATATTGCAACGCACGGCCATCGAGAAATACCTATTTGCTAGCTGCCTATGGGTTAAAAAGTTTAAGACATCACCGTCATTTCATGTCTCGGTTGAGAATGAGAATCTGCTCAGAAAGATTTTTAGATCCATCAGCACCTTTGAAAACTTAATACAAAAATAATGTAAAAATTAAAAAAAATCTAACAACCGTGTGAATAGTTTCTGTGAACAGGTTGTTCATATCGTTTGAGGATTCGCGTTTGATATTGCAAGTGATATTTATATCATAGATAAGATTTAATACTTTCTATACAGATTAGCTAGGTGTTAAAATCATTGACTGAACACATTCCTATTAAAGGACCACTGAAATCAAGTAATGAGTGCCGGAGTCCTGCTCAATCGGTGGTGAGGATTGACGGTAGGTAATGCAAACAGTCGTTATTGTCTTTCTGTCGCCATTGGACGGGCTGTGATCACATCATAGCCTGGCGAAAGTAAAGTGCAAACAACAAACACGATATACTAAGAACAACACTGATACCATTGACAATATATAGAGCTAGAAAACCGTTATTGCAAAAAACTGTATGGTTTTGATTAGTCGAATTTATGTATGTGTTTATGTTGGCATATTGCTACGAAAATATTATATTATATGAACCACGATGAGACGCATGCGTAAATGAAGGACAGTTCTATCTGGTAGATAAATATATAATGCTAGGTTAGTATATGATAAATATATCTAATAGCAATGTAGATAGCTTTGTCTATTTCCATTTGAGTCGATAATAACATATGTGAGAAATATACTTACAGCACTACTTCTATAATTTTTATATCGCAAAAACTCGTATGTTATTATGTCATGTCATGTCCGTTAATGTCTCATGATCACACTGACAAAAAGTACAAGTCGCCGTTTCGTATATATAATGACATAATCTAGAATATTATTGTTTTTTATTTATTAAGCGCACATGGGTTGCCAATATCAAATATAATTTCTAGTGAATAAATTATTAACAAAGATATCGAAACAATTTTTCGTATATTGATATTTGTTATAAAAACTGTTTAGTTTTGTTCTAGGTAAGTAATTTGCTAAAGATCTTATTAAATCAGCATTATACAAACATTTAAATTATTATCAGCTTATGTGAGTTCTGTTGTGGATTGCTTCAGCAATTATTCGAAGGTTTATGGACAGTAGAATTGTATGTATATATATATATATATATATATATATATATATACACTACCGTCCAAAAGTTTGGAAGCACACCTGTTTTCAAACAAAACAAATAAATGCCGACTAATAGCGGTAAAAATTAGCAATAATCTTAAGTTTTACAACCTTTTACGACTGTCTACACAAACACAAAAGGATTATTATCCTACATTCATCAAGTTTTATGGAATTCCTTAATATTGACGAAACACGTGTTTTATGACTTAATCCGTCGGCTACTTTATCCTATGCAATGGTGTAGTTTTATTGATAATGTTTGCTGGTTTTAACTTTTTTAGACCTTATTCAGTCGCACTTGAGCATTGGCACGTGAAAGTTGTGATATTAACATTGTCTGTATTCGAAAGATATCGGCTACTACTTTGACCGTATTTTTTCTTCTGAAAATGGCAAAACGCAAGCAAATCACGCTTGAACAGCGAAGCGCTATTTGCACTCTACGCGAGGAAGGATACAGTGAACGTCAAATCGCAGAAAGGCTCGGAATTTCTTGTAAAGGTGTCCACTATACCCTTGCTAGAAAACAAGAAACGGGGAAAAATGAAGATAGAAAGAGATCTGGTAGGCCCAAATCCACAACAAATCAAGAGGACAACTTCATTAGAGTTCTTTCTAAACGGAATCGACGCTTAACTGCACCACAGATCACAGCAGCTCTGAATGATACGCGAGAAACACCCATTTCAACAACTACTGTTAAAAGACGCTTACTGTCTGCGGGATTAAGAGGATGTGTTGCTGCTAAAAAACCCAAACTAACAAATCGACATAAGAAAAATAGACTAGAATGGGCAAAAGCGCATAAAAACTGGACTATAGAACAATGGGAAAATGTCCTTTGGAGTGACGAATCAAAATTTCAGATTTTCGGATCCAATAGACGTGTCTTTGTACGCCGGTCAAAAGAAGAGAGGGCTTCAGAGGCATGTACAGTGCCTACCATCAAACATGGTGGTGGTAATGTCATGGTTTGGGGGTGTTTTGGCAACAGTAAACCCGGCAATCTTGTGACGATAACCGGAAAATTAAACAAGGAAGGCTATTTAAAAATTCTCCAAGATTCTGCCATACCCAGTGGACTAAGTCTCATTGGTTCTGGATTCATTTTTCAACAGGATAATGATCCTAAGCATTCGTCTAAATTGTGCCAGAACTTTTTAAACAAGAAAAAAGCTGAAAACATTTTAAACATCATGCAATGGCCATCTCAATCCCCTGATCTTTCTCCCATTGAACTTGTTTGGGATGAACTTGACAGGAGGGTGAAAAGTCGTTGTCCTACGAGCTCAGAACATTTGTGGCAGCTATTAGAGAACGAATGGAACAAATTAGATAAAGATTATTTTAAAAAATTGATTAATAGAATGCCCAGAATATGTGAGAAGATTATAAAGGAGAAAGGTGGACACTTTGATGAAGCTAAAATTTAATCTAATTTACCATTGTATATTATTTTTTTATTTTGTTTAAGTTAGTTTCTGTTTGTTCTTTATTTTTTTATCAATACATTTAAATTTAAATGACTTAGTTTGGTTTTATTCGATTTTACCTTGCTGCTTCCAAACTTTTGGACGGTAGTGTATATATATATATATATATATATATATATATATATATATATATATATATATATATATATATATATATATATATATATATATATACATATATATATGGACTGATGTAATGAAAGTATCTCATTAGATTATTCAAACTGCACTGGTACTTGGTGGTTCAGTAAAACAAATAAACTCGTTGGTGAACTGAAAAATAGCTCACATCTATTAGAAACTCGTTTAATAACTTTTTTAAACGAGAGGGTGGTTAACGAGTTGGCAGCACATCTGATGGCAAGCTATATTGCCGCTCATGAAGCTTTGCAATGTCAGGGGCACAGCTAGGCGCTGCCTATCGTGAAGAAAGTGCTCTCCTAGAAGGATCAATAATGCAATTTAGCGAAAAAAATCGTTCTTGGAGGCGTTGTAATAGGTACATACATAAATACCATCACGCCATATCCCTTGCAGGGTAGGCAGAGAGAACAGAGTGCCAGAGAACTCTATCTCTGCATACTTCACTCGCTTCCTCAACATTCATAATTCTCTTCATAGACGTTCGCCGGTTTCGGAGACTCTTGACTCCACCTTCAGTATATGACCGATCTGGTCTAGGTAGGTTAGTCTCGGTCTCCCTCGGTACCTACATTCTTCCACTTTCGCATTGTATATCTTCTTAACCAGACGTTCGTTCGGCATTCTTTCCACATGTCCGAGCCATCAGAGCATTCCCTTTCGCATCTTTACACCAATACTCTCTTTCATACCTATTCGCTCTCTTACGTCGTCGTTACGAATGCGGTCGGTCAGCCTAACTCCACAGATTTTTCACAGAGGTCGCATTTCAACCGCATTAATTTTACTTTCATACTCTTTTCTGCATACCCAACTCTCGCTTCCATACAGTAATGTTGGGACAAGCACTGCGTTAAGTATTGCTACACGTGCCTTCTGGCTGAGGTGGTGGCTGCCGAGAAGTTGCCCCAACGCTCCGTTCACCCTATTTCCCGCATTCATTCTTCGCTCTATGTCAGTGGTGTACCTTTCATCTCGGCTAAATCCACATCCAAGATATACAAATTCATCCACTTACTCTAGTACATCATTACCTATTGTTACTCTTACATCTGTTCTGGCTTCATCTCTTTCAAAGAACATTATTTTGGTTTTGCTCACATTCACGCGTAGACCCCTTTTCTTACAATCTTCTGTCAATGTGTCGACTAGGGTCTGCAGGTCAGTCGCTTACTGTGCCAGCAGAACTGCATTATCTGCATAAAGCAGAGCAGTGACCACTGAGTCGACCATCTGGACTCCCACATTCATATCGTTCAACCTTTGGAGACATTTATCCAGATATATGATAAACAGCCAGGCTGACAGAACGCACCCCTGCTTAACGCCGATATTGACGTCAAACCAAGGTGACATTCCATCATCCAGCCGCACACAGGCTCTACAGCCCATGTAACTGGACTGCACAGCCTGTAGCTGTTTACCGTTAATACCATACTCCGGTAAAATGTTCCAAAGTTCCTTTCGTACAACCGTGTCAAATACTCTCTCCAGATCCACAAAACTGCAGAAAACCCTCTGATCTAGAGCCAGATGCTTCTCCACAATGTTGCGCAGAGAGAACACTTGATCCATGCATCCCCTTTCACTCCTGAAACCTCCTTGTGTCTCCCACAGTAAACCATCGGACACCATCCTCCTTCTCCTTTCAATAATTTTACCATACACCTTTGCTGCCAAACTGGTCAAGCTTACGGCTCCGTAATTTGCTCAGTCATAACGTGAACCCTTGTTTTTAAACAAAGGCACGATGACTGCGCTATTCCAGTCCCCGGGAACCATTCCCGAGCTCCAACATAAATTGAGGAGCAACAGGAACGCCTCCCAGACACAGGAGCCACCAAGCTTGATCATTTTGGCAGACACCATATCAATGCCCCCTGCCTTACCATTTTTCAAACTTCTTATCGCCCATTCAACTTCATCCATACTGATGCCTTCGGAGGACGCCGTTGTCGAATGTTGATCTACTAAATCACATGCAACACCGGCGCCAACCGTAGCATCCGCATACATATCGCCAAAATATTCACTCCATCGGCTTAACACGTCTTGTGTTTGTGTAAGAATGTCTCCACCTTTAGACCTTATTTTATTCATTCTGAAGGCTGACCAACCACCCCGAGACTTCTTCACCTCCCTCCAAAAGAGTTTGGTGTTACCCTCGAAGTTTTAAGTCAGCCTATCTTCTGCATTCATACTAGCTCTATCACGTTTCTCTTTCACTAAGGCCTTGGTGTCATTCTTACATTGCCGATATATTTCTTTCTTCTGTTCTGTCATACTGTCATTCAGATTCAAAGAAGAGATATAGTCCAGCACACTTTCTTTTTTTGCTCTACGGAAGCTGCCACTTCCGCATCCCACCATGCATCACCATTTATTTTTCTATGCTTCTTTGAACTTCCACATACTTCTTTCGCTGTATCTACCATACTCTCTTTCAATACTCTCCAGCATTCTTCAATGACCGATTGCGGCTGGCTTGCCATCGTCAGCCGTTCTCGAACACCCTCTGCATACTTTTCTCTTACACACTCTTCTTGCAACCTTTCAACCTTTATTCTTTCAAGCCCTCCGAAGTGGACACGCTCTAGCCAGTGCCTCCACTTTCTGAACAGACCACTAAATCTCGCAATAACGAGATAGTGGTCCGTATCGACTGTGGGGCCCCTGTAGGCTCTTGCGTCCAATATTTTGCTTCGGAGGCGACTGTCTACCAAAATTAAATCTATTATACTTTTCTGTTCGTTCCTTCTCCATGTATATATATGGATGTCCTTATGTTGGAAAAATGTGTTTGACACAATAAGGTTTCTCTCCATGCATACATCCGCTATGAGCCTACCTGCGTCGTTCACTCTCTTATCACCAAATGGACCAAGTACGTCCGTCATAGTCGGGACGCTTGGTCCCCACCCATCCGTTCAAATCTCCGCATACAATCACGCGTTCACTGGTTTTTGCCATATCCAGAACTTCCCTAGATTATTCCAAAACTTCTCTAGGTCTGATGCCACCGAGGATCCTACGGGAGCATATGCTACAACCATGAATACCTTGGTGACACCTAGTTTTATACGGACCCAAAGAAGTCTGGGATCATACATTCCGTAATCCTTCACACCTGAGGCCAAGCGAGAGGACAACAGCACTCCTACCCCCATGCTGGCACAATCGCTCTGTGGTACACCAGACCACAGAGCCATCCCGCCACCAGGAAGATCGCAGGCGTCACTGCCCCTTCGTTTGGTCTCTGTTACACAGAGCACGTCTAGCTGTTTGTCCGCCATGACGGATATCAGCTCGTGCAACTTACCTTCCACACAACCTCTTACATTCCACGTGCCCACCCGGCACTCTGCTCTCCTCGACTCGCCTGACTGGGCAAGGCGTGATGGGTGGCGGCCCCCATCGCCGCAACTGCCGAAGTTCGTACCGACGGGGGCGGGTCGGTACGCGTCGCCTCCGGGGGACACCCTAACCCGCATTGCGTTACGCATATCGAGCCGGATTAGCAGTCTAATTAGACTGGCAGGGGACGCGAACGAGCACGCTCCGGACTATGCCCCCCTATGTTATAGGTTGTAATATGTGACAGTGTGAAAAACTATGTTATTAGTTAGCAAGGTCTTGAAACAACATCATTCTGTTGTTTAGCGTTTGATGCTAAATCAGAGTAATTAATTATTTGCTGTGTGGTAGCAGCTATGAATACTACCAACCTTTAATTGTTTGTGGATGTCGTAAAAGACGGCTAAGAACTTTATATTGACCTGGGTCAACTGCATCTGATGCCGATTGGTCAACAATTACGTTTCCAGGATTAACATCATACAAATGGCTGGTTATAAAACTATTGCACATAACTTTTCACATGTCTTTGAGTACATATTGCCTCGACCCCAAGTAATTGGTTGGTATAAGAGAGGAAGAATGACTTGTTCGTGGTGCCAAAATCACAGTTTTATACATTTTCGTCACCTGTGAAGTATAAATATATATATAGGCATATATATTTTCTTGGTTGGTGTAGCCATCTTCTAAATTCTAAATCTCTTTGATATTTAAAATTCTTAACTGTAGGCAGTAGTCTCGATATGTATGTAACTAAGTATTAAATCTATATGGAGGCGTTTGTAGCAAAAATATGTTTCAAAAATTTTCAGTGTGATACATCGTTGTATTTTTTAGGACACTGAATTATTTCCTGACTAGCTATGTGATCAGTATTTTATGAATATCATTACTGTTTACAATTTCGTTTGATACGGCGTTTTATCGAATCTTCAGCAATATTACGATACATACATACATACATATCATCACGCCATATCCCTTGCAGGGTAGGCAGAGAGAACAGAGTGCCAGAGAACTCTATCCTTGCATACTTCACTCGCTTCCTCAACATTCATAATTCTCTTCATACACGCTCACCAGTTTTGGAGACTCTTGGCTCCACCTTCCTTCAGTAGGTGACCAATCTGTTCTAGGTAGGTTAGTCTCGGTCTCCCCCGGTACTTACATCCTTCCACTTTCGCATTGTATATCTTCTTAACCAGACGTTCGTTCGGTATTCTTTCCACATGTCCGAACCATCGGAGAATTCCCTTTCGCATCTTTAAACCAATACTCTCTTTCATACCTACTCGCTCTCTTACGCCGTCGTTACGAATGCGATCGGTCAGCCTAACTCCACAGATTTTCCATAGCGATCGCATTTCGACCACATTAATTTTACTTCCATGCTCTTTTCTACATACCCAACTCTCGCTTCCATATAGTAATGTTGGGACAAGCACTGCGTTATGTATTGCTACACGTGCCTTCTGGCTGAGGTAGTACTCCGTTTACTCTATTTCCCGCATTCACTCTTCGCTCTATATCAGTGGTGTACCTTCCATCTCGGCTAAATCCACATCCAATATATACAAATTCATCCACTTGATCTAGTACATCATTACCAATTATTACTCTTACATCTGTTCTGGCTTCATCTCTATCAAAGACCATTATTTTGGTTTTGCTCACATTCACGCGTAGACCCCTTTTCTTACAATCTTCTGTCATTGTGTCGACTTTATTCTGATTATTATGACAATATTATGATGATTATATCAAAATGTAATGGTATTATTCGCGTCGATTAGTGTCCATTTGGGGATCATCAATATTTTAATCTTCGCATTCGCTTATTATGTTTTTTTTAATGTAGGTTTAACGTCAACTTTTGTTAAAAAAGATCCTAGGTAGCATGCAAAGAACTACTAAGAAGTCCCGTTAAATTTTCAATAAAATCATTTCTCTGCCTAGACTGTTTAAATCAGTTGTCTGTCTACATAAGAACATAAATAACAATTAAGTCATGAATATTAGAGTATTAAGTCGGTCTATTTGCTAGTAGTTTAGCGTTACTATGACTTGGTTTATAATATATGTTGTCACAGATACCATAATAGAGTACTTGGGATATATTTGGGTTATTAGTGACGCAAATATCTCTGATAAACAGGTTTAATTTTGGCGCTCCACACTGGTAATGCTATTGTTGTCAATAGGTCATTAGTGTCTTTTTACAAGGCTGTATGTCTAGATGTTCTTTCATGTATGTATACGATTCTGTTTATGCAAATAAATTTACAGTGATATGTTTAAAATTGAAAGTTTTACATAAGAATGAATTATTTGATGATATTAGGACTTGTCGTAAATCAGTTAACTAATTATTAGAACATTTATCAAGTATAGTGATGTAAGATGCAGTAATGTTTTAATTTTTAAATATTCGTTTGTTTCATAAATTGTAATTATCTTTCAGCTGACGGATGGATGTCGTGTGGATGTAACAATTTTGGCACTGATTCATGTTCTGCATAATTAGTAACTTGCTTTCAATGTTTTACAATAGCTTTCTTTTTAACAAATAAATAAAGAAAATCTAAAGATATGAATTCAGATATAAATTTATTACATTTTTAATTATAAATAAATTATTAAGATGCTGTAATTTTATCGGTATTAACGACGTGATGACAAAATGACATATTTATTATCTATTATAATAAAAATGTCATTTTGTCATCACTATTCAGTTTACATTAGAATTAATTTAGGTTATTATAGATTTAGAGATTTTTAACAAATTAGTTACAAGACATTAGTAACAGAAATATATTCTTTTATCGAACTAATTTAGTTAAGAATAGTCCACGTATATTTTACTGTGGAATTTGACTAGGCATTTAATTATTCTTGAAAGAATAAACAATGATTTCAGTTTTTTTAAAAGATTCCAAAGAGGAAGAGTGTTTCAATGCAATTGATTTTTTTTTTAATATTTATTACTGCATAACTTAGTCATTTATTAATCATCATGATCATTCTGTTCTTATCCTAATTACATAGGGTCGACGTGATATTTACTCTTCTTCCACTGTACATATTGCCAAAACTTTGGCAATACTTTTATGAAGAACCGGCTGCCTGCTTGGGTAATTTTTTTCATTTTGATCAGACAGCATTAGATTGGAGATGGCCCAGGACTACGTAAAACTCTTAGCCATTTTCTATTACACCCCACAAGCAATGTAAGTGTTGTTGGTATTCATAGCATGCAGCTTGGCATTCTATGTCCAACATTGGATGGACGTCTATAGGCTGATGGCATGAACATTATTTATAAATCGATTAGGAAAATTCTGTTTGATTTGGAATACACAATTCAAGGTGTGTTGTATTAAAATACATGAATGAGAAGATAGATTAATATTTATCTTATTAAAATGCATGAGGTATTAATGGAACTATACAAATTTATAGGCATGTGCTTTTCCTTTATATATATATATATATAATAATATATACTTATATATATATATATATCTATAATATTTTAGTAACTTTGCATTTATTCCGTGAGTCATCACTCCCTGGGTGTTTGTGCAAGGTTAAGGCCAGTGAGAAGGAAAACTTGAAATAAACTATACTATATACAAAAACCTCCGACTATCGGAGTATAATAGGTATATTTCCCTCTCAGTGTGGATGAGGCTTGAGCCGAGCAGTGGGACATATATGAGCTGAGATGATGATGATGATGAATAACTATGAAAGCGTGCTTGTTCAAAGTTGAACTATTATCCCAACGAAACATATTCCTGCAATAAAAATATCTTATGTGTTAAATGAGAAAATGATCTATGTACGTACCAATTTTCATTTAAATCGGTTTAACAGTTTATTCGTGATTGAGTAACAAACATTCAAAACATCTAAATAATCAATGATCTTTATAAACTTTCATATTAATTAATATTTACACGAATAGTCGATAAACTATAACAATTAAAATTTAAATGATTATAACAAGGTAAAATTAAGAAAAAAAGAGTAAGTATACAACTCACCACCCCTTATCTTGCCCGTGGGTGATCGTACGAGACGACTAAGGCATATAGAACGCATGTAGCATCTGTGCGAGAGAAGGACACCTCGAAACAAAACCATATACCAACGCGTCTGACCAGCATGGTATGGTGGGTCGATTACCCTCCCATTATGAAGGAGGCTCGAGCTCAACAGTGGGACATATATGAGCTGAGATGATGATGATGAAGAAAATTAAAAATGGCTTCTGATGATAATGGTAACAATAAACTACTTTTCCTATAGCTTCTTCATTAAAGATGATGAAAATGTGATTCATTAGATACAGTCTAACGAATCAATGGATATGTATGTATACGACGAAGTATGCTTCAGAATAAATTAAAATTGACAAGCTTGTCGCAGAGCGGGATATTTAAAGGACGATAATAGTGGAATGTCCAACAATTACTTTGTTATTATTTTAGTTATCCGTTTAGTGTATTATCTTGATTATTGCTTGAGTGTGTTTGGTTGTGGCACGATTAAACACTATAGCGGGTAGTTAGAAAATAAATAATCGTTAGATAGATTACTAGTGAAGTGAGACGTGCATTCTAATCAGTAATCTGTGAGCGTTAGTAGCGATCGGTTGTATCGAGTCACAACTAACCTCACTGTATTCCATGTTATTATTTTATATGGTGTTGGTGATAATATTGTGAGCCTCCTAATTTATCTTGTGATTAAAGTTAGGTGGGCGAACTAGAAAATGAAGGCCTGACGCCTCCCGCTGACAAGCTAAAATTATTTTTTATGTTAGAATTAATTATAAAAGTCCTTATTGATTGATTTATTGTAAGATCAATGCGTTTATTGAAATCTGATTCTGGACTATAACAATAGTTTAGACTCAGATTATTATAATATTCTACTGCGCGGATCTATTTATTTGTGCACAATAATATAAAAACACTGTCACGTAAATAATTAAGCAAATTATCACATATCTTTAATTTATTCTTTTCTCCAGTATATGGTAGTTTTACATACATAGATAATACTTTTAAATTATTCTAATATTTTTACTCTATGAAGTCTCTTTTCATTGGTTAGGCCATAGAAAGAGAACATAGGTGATAAGAGTGACACATTAAAAATGTGTTATCGTCTGTGTCTTTCCCGTAGATTTCGTAATATTATTATTTCGTTTGAGGGTTACAAGGATAGAAAAAATTAAACTAAAGCTGATATCAATATGTATAGCTAGCAGAAATTAAATTATTTGATATCATTTTTAAATCCACCTGTGTGTGTTTATCAATGATATGTTTAGTGTTTTCCTATAGACAGTTAGCCTTGCCAAACCCAGCCATGATGGCCGCAGCCGGGTGACACCGACGCAAACACACGTATGTCTCGCGTAGCTGCCAGATCTTATGCGAATCTAAATTTATATTATGAACTAGCCGAGTTTGCAGTTTTGCTTGCCTAGATTAACTAAGGGCATGCTCATGTTCCTTTACGATTTTCATTTAATAAATAAAGACGTCTAGAATTTACACTAACTTGATATAATAGTTTAGTAAAGCTGTTTGTTTTTTGTTTCTAATCAGCTGTTGATGCTTAGAAAACGTACCAGGTTTTAAGGAAAGCTAAAAACTAAATATTTTCAAAATAACACGATGATTCTAAAATTTCTCGAGATAAAATTTCAGAAATAGAACCACATATTGTTTCTAAGATGGTTTGTTTATGTTACATTAGTTATTTTAAATCTAGGAGGTTACAGACATAGCTAATCGTTACAAGTAATTGAAATCAGACATCAGGATTTTTAAAAATTATTTTGATAGTTCCAAAAAGTAAAAAGGATTAAAATTTAAAAAAAGTATTTATTTATATTTCTTATACACGCATTGAAAAAATAAAACTAAGTAAAATTATTATTTAATTTCATTCCAATTTTATAATATTTAAACTGTGCGTATATTTATAGATCAACGATTCATCCTTTTTTTTAAAGAAATTAAGACAATTTCAAAATATCACTCTTATAATATAATTATTTTCCGAATGATAAAACGTATTAGAATTGAATTCATTAAGAGTTTACTGAGCTCTCGTGCTAGGAGGTATTTAGTGTTCAAATTAACCGCTTCTGTGAATAGATAGTTGAATTAATGAACACAATTTATTTTAAAATATTAATTATATCGTTTACTATTATTATATAAGCGGTTGTATTCTATCTGAAATCATTTATTTTTACACTATTTTAGAAGAATAATGAATTCGAGGAATATATAAATAAAATGAGCAAAGTTACACTTTTCTATGTGAAACACATACATAGTTAATTTATATTAAAGAATTAGCTCTTTTAAACCAATTACAATGTTAGAATTTCAACGTAGTTACAATTGGAAGACGTCATATTAGCTCATTAAAATTATTTTTGTAACTCATTGTAACTCACAGTAGAAATTGCGATGGATTGATTAAATATTTATCATGTTTATTTTTAAATTTCGTATTGTTGTGTCTAGTGTCTCATTGTAAACGAACCTTGCACATTCAAGTAAATCCTTGTCGGGTGCGAAGGTGGCTCCACTAACGATAGCCACAGCCGCCAGCAGTGGCGGTAGGAATGTCCACATGTCGAGCTACGGTTGATAAGGATGCCGGTCATCACCTCGAACGCATAATCTCACTTCACTCACTCGCCTACACATCATCGGCTGAACAAACGCGGGCACATCACTACACTTATAGAGACGTCTTCATGCACCAACTGTAGAGCGGTAGCCGCGCGTAGCTCGAGCTCCGAGAATCAGCGAGCTAGTACTGCGCGACTGCGACGTTATCGCGGTGCGGTGGGCGGGCGCGGTCACGGGCGCAACCTTCGACGAGCGATCTCACCCTGTGACGTGCCAGACGCTCCACGCGGGAAAACTATCGCTACGCAACCAGCTACGCGATGTACAGGACGTGGACACGTTAAGCGTATGCGACGCCAATGTCCCCATCATTAAACTCATTAATTAATATTTTACTATGGATCTTACACGTTGCCCATCACGTGCTACTTGATTCACTCACCTAATTTGTAGTGATTAATATTATATATGAACATTATATGGGCAATTTGTAATATAATAATTAGTTAAATTATTAGTGTGTGGGCTGAGCAGCGTGTCGAGCTTGCGTGACAGTCTGGCGTGCCCAATCGTTAGACAACATTTGACTTTTGCAAATCTACTCAAAGTGACTGTAACAAAAGCGAATAAACTGCTAACAAGATATTAATTTTCAAGGGCACGTTACCTCAGCACCATGCTGTTATGGTTTGCGTAATATTTAGCAATATCAATTTTGATAAAACAGTTCTTTGAATAATCGATTATCGTTGTGCGTAGATCAACGCACGCAAACTGTAGCTTAGGAAGATTTGTTTGATAAATTTAGAACTACAATCAATTTAAAATCCGAATAATAATAAAATACCGACCTTCCGTGCCAGTGCCGGGGGTTCGATTCCTATGTAGGGCAATACTTTGTGCGATCCATAAAATGTTGTTCTAAGTCTGGGTGTAATTTGTCTGCGTTAATTGCATGTTTGTAAAGTCCACCGCAATACAAGGGTTAATTCCTTAGTGCAGGGAGGTGTTATAAAGAAAAAAGAAAAAAAAATCATATATATAATAACTGTCAGTGGGTTTTGAAAAAGACGGATGAGAGAAGATTGTACGCTACTGAGATGCGTATGTTAAAATAGATGTGTGGGGTGGATAAGACACCAAATGAGTATATTAGGGAAAGTCTGAAAGTAGCACCAATGATAAAGAAGATTAGGAGTGCGAGATTGTCTTAGTATGGACATATGATGAGAAGGGATGAAAGGCTTGTGACAAGAAGGGTTATCAATATGTTTGTAGATGGACGGAAGAATCGTGGCAGACCAAAAAAAAGATGGATGCATTGTGTGAAAGAGGATATGTGTATGAAAGGTGTAATTGCAGATATAACTGCTGATAGAAGCGTATGGAAGGCTGACATGTTGTGCCGACCCCACTTAACGTGGAAGGAGGGCAAGCAAATGATGACATAATAACTGTCAGTGCATCAGACTCTAGTATAGCCATATTGAATTAATATTTTAATGCGTGTTTCAAGTAAGCATATTTTATATTGGCGGTGCATTCGAGATCATATCAATAGTTCTTATCATATCGTGACTTGCGTGCAAACAAGGATTTATTTAATTTGATCGCAACTTCAGCCGCGATACACAAATAGAGTGAATCGTTGTAAGGAGACGCCGCTATGTACCAGCAGCAAATTGATTCAATATCAACCTTTATAGAGTTGTATTTATCTTTGAATGTAAATTATAAATATATTTTGTTAGAGTAAACTATTGAAAAGTGGTGGTTTTCTGTATGGTGACGGGGTAAGAATACTATTCACCACACCATATTTTACCCGTGGGTGATCGTACGAGACGACTAAGGAATATAAAACGCATATAACATCTATGCGAGAGAAGGAAAACTCGAAAAAACCCTATACCAACACGTCTGACCAGCGCGGTATAGTTGGTTAATTTCCCTCCCATTACGGAGGAGGCCTGAGCCCAACAGTCAGACGTTTATGGGCTGTGATGATGATGACGTAACTATTGAAATATAAGATTCGTGGCATAGTATGGTGTGGTAGGTGAATTTGCTTTTCAAAATGAATAACGTCCTTCCGACATAAACAGATTGTAGAAGATGCAAAAAGATATATATTATTACTCCCATGATAGTGTGTGGTAACACCTTTTTTATTGTTTATGGTGGCAACAAGCGAGCAAACATCACACCTGATGGTAAGTCAGCTCATGAACCTTAGCTATACCAGGGATACACCTATGCCGTTGCATACCAGTAAAACCTCTAAACTCACCCAAAAAGTTGGGATTCCGGCTCTCTCCCTCACCGAACAAAGCGCAGCAGCATATTGCCATTACTCAGGTATCGGTTTTCTGTGAGAGTCTGGTACTACCCTGGACCAACCGGCCCGCGGCTGCAGACAGTAAACTGTCAATAATGTGGTAATACCAATATTTTATATAGAGCGAGTAGGTATGAAAGAGAGTATTGATGTAAAGATGCGAAAGGGAATGCTCCGATGGTTCGGACATGTGGAAAGAATGCCGAACGAACGCCTGGTTAAGAAGATATACAATGCGAAAGTGGAAGGATGTGTGTACCGAGGGAGACCGAGACTAACCTACCTAGACCAGATCGGTCATGTACTGAAGGAAAGTGGAGTCAAGAGTCTCCGAAACCGGCGAGCGTGTATGAAGAGAATTATGAATGTTGAGGAAGCGAGTGAAGTATGCAGAGATAGAGTTCTCTGGCATTCTGTTCTCTCTGCCTACCCTGCAAGGGATATGTCGTGACGATATGTATGTATGTACCAATATTTTTACATATCTCTTTATACTTTGCCATAGAAGTTGTAAAAATTGGATGTGGAATCTTTAGGCAAAAGAGTAGTAGTACTCGCCATGGAAACTTATACACACCACTTGGAATCGCCAACCCATCTGTTAGGTGTAGCGATTATGGCATTCTTCACCTTTGAAGAAGGCTAATAGTGGATGTCGATAGGCTAACGGATGCCTAAATTAATTGAGAATATTGCAACTCCTATCAATCATGATCGACGTCTGAGTAATGGCATCGTGCTGTTGCGCTTCGTTCAGTAAGCGAGAGAGCCGCCAGCCCAACTTTCTTGGTGGATCTAGGTTATTCGTTGGTAGGCAGCAGCCTAGTTGGATCACTAATTTTGCAAATGTGGGCGACAGTAATATTTAGCATCAGGTGCCTGCTTGTTGCCCCGGACCGATTTGGCGGGGCGCGACCACGTCCACAGTCCACCGCAAAAAATAAAAAACAATAAAAGGTGCTTGCTCGTTTGTCACCATCAACAATAAAAAAGATTTATTATCCATATTTACTACACCCAACAGTGCTTGCGCATCACATTACATAATATATCATCAAAATCATTTAATATATTACACGTTAAAAACTACGAATTTAAATACAATTTAATATTGTGGTCATATCATGATGCTTTCATGTTCCTGGCAAAAGTAATAACGCTCTATAATATCCGACTGTTCAGAGTAGTACTGTCATCGTCATTCAGCCTTTCGAAAACATCGCTGGACATAGAATATTACCGTAACCGATAAAAAGTTTCGAATACTTTCGGAAAGGGTTGGTCCCTGTATGAGACACATTACGACGTGCTTATTTCAACCAGCGAATAAATAGCCTAAACTTTTCTATTGAATTCAATTCATTTTATTTGTTCAAATATGGTTTATACAGGTGTTGGATAGACAAGGAATGACCACAGAGATAACGTCCTAGGGTTGTATGGAAAGAAAAGACATATTGCGTCGACCCCAAATAAATTGGGATAAGAGCAAGTTGATAATGATGATGATGATTTATACAATTGTTAAATTTAATTACATCATATTCTAAACGAGAATAATACGATACTTATTTCACTATACGCATTTCCATTTTACAATTCTCAAAAAATCTAATATCTGTAAACGAAACTATCCGAAATTGTTGGATAAATCATATCTTAAATCAGTGTAATGCTTTTCTAAAATACATATTTGTATCTAAATTTCATATCTTCAACATCTCTAACAAAAGTTATTTCGTGTGTGTGTGTGTGTGTGTGTATACGTGTGTGTACGATATATGATCATTTGTATATAATAAGTGAACTAGCTGTGTGGTAGCGGCTACTAATACTACCAACCTTTACTTTGCTCGTGGATGTCGTAAAAGACGACTAAGAGCCTTATAACGACCTGGGCCAACTCCATCTGATGCCGTTTAGTCAACAATTACATTCCCAAGGAGGGTTGACGTCTGGCAGGTGGCCGGTCATAAAACTATTGCCAATAACTTTTACAATATGTACTATGAAATAAGAGTACATATTGTATCGACCCCAAGCAATTGGGATAAGAGTAGGAGAATGATGATGATGAAGTGAGCGTATATAGTAAATGTTATAGTAATAGATTGAATGATGTAGATTTATCTCGTAACACATTATGTATGTTTTACTTGTTTGATGTTTTGCTAATAGTAGTTTGCAAAGCAATATTAAAAAAATACAAATACGGCGGCAAAATACAATTTATGGTACGGTTAATACAGTTTCATTTGAAATTTATAGAAAATTTCATTTTCTATAAATTTGGTTACCACCATTTTTGTGTAATATAAACTGTTAATATTAACCATTATACATATTGAAAATTTCGGGCAACTATAAATAAAAATGTATGAATTATACAAAAAAAAAATCTAATCAATTCTGTGATTATAAAAATCACCTTAACTATTTTTGTCAAATGATTAACGATTAGCGCGATACAAAGCGTTTGAGCTGCGTTTTCCAAGATGGTGGCCGAGGCTCGTGATCTCGCTTCTCCCTAACTTCGATTTACATTCGGAGGGTACATCAGAACCTTTTATAAAAAAAGAATTTCGTTCTGAAATTGTAGGGAAAGTACTCGGTTATTAGCCTGGTAGAGATAAGTAATTTTATCGTACGATCATTTCATTCGGTTAGATCGGTCAAACACCAGTCAGATAGCCAGTAAACATTTCACTTACTTAAAACTATGTTTGTACTGATAGGAGTAACAGAAACAATTCATTTCTATCTTTGCCATTTATGTAAGAAAAATATTAATACCACAGACTATAAGATCCATATCCACGATGCCTGTTATTATAAGAAAGTAGATAAAGTACATACCTACTATAGGTATTCGAATATCGAAATATGCGGCTATATTAACCAGCCCGGTTCTTGTGATATTGAATGTTAAATTTTAACCCCATTGTGAACGAGGTTTTTGTCCAATTATAATAGCGGTACCTATATAGACTGAAAAAGAAGAAAGACAAAGTTGGTTGTTTATTTATTTTTATTGAAATGATAGTTCTATATCGGCGTTGAAAAAAAATTTACCGTCACATTTTTCGGTTACTCGTCACATTTTACCATTACGCGCCATCTTTTTTTGAAGGGAAACTTTTTGCGCGCATGAGATAGAGAGAGAAAGAGAGAGAGAGAGAGAGAGAGAGAGAGGGCGAGAGAGAGAGAGAGAGAGAAAGGGAGAGAGAGAGAGAGGGAGAGAGAGAGAGAGAGAGAGATAGAGTGAGAGCACACACTATTGGTTGATGTATGTAAAATAGATTTAAAACAATAGTTTGCTAGAGTTTCACTTCTGATATGTGTACTTTGTACACACGCATAATTTTTATACTAAGATGTTTATTTATTTTTATATCTTTTTAAAAGTGTCAGGTTCTGACTTAAGAAATAAAATGCTAAAGAAAAAAAATCAAACAAACAAAGTACGGATACGAATTACAGGTTAAGAACAATCAACGTAATAATATTTAACTTAGAACGATTCATTTGTTCATAATTATTGTGACAGATATAATTTCCACCATGCCTGTTATTATCTGTGATTGTAATGTATTAGTAATCATAGCTTTTCTTTATTTTATTAGAGCGAAGGAAAAGAAAGAGAAGAACAAAAGCAGGGTTTGTTTTTTAATATGTATGTATTAGCGATTTTAATAACCACTTTTTATTTTTGAATATAACATATTCCTTTTTTTATAACATATTTTATATATGTAAAACTTACAATAAATACACGTCGAGTTTGTTGAAAGTCAAATTTCATAGGATGCTATAAAAAACAGGTCTGTAGATTTCATATAAGGTACCATGACATTATGCTGAGTAGCGATCCTTTTGCTTGCTTGCGAGTGGGACCTTAACTTTTACATACCTGTCAGTAATAAATTTAACTAAGTTGTATAAATATGTGTCCCCTTGGAGAATTAAATTATTGAAGTTATAATTCTTTTGGCGTGCTAAGGAAAAATGATGAGAGTAAATTTATACGATGCGCGCGCAAACCGTCACGATAAATCGACACCCTGAAGTTAGCTATAGTGAACATTTTAGTTTTTTAACTAGATAATCCATTATAATAAAGCTTTCAATGTATTAAATACCTTTTTCTATTGTTAGTGTCGTTTTTTCTACAAACGTAGAATAAGGCGAAATATAACATTTTGGAAAAGATTATTATCTTGTTACAGTCAGTCGTACTTGTTGTCAAAGAAGTATAACTTCTAACGCGTGTACATAAGTACAACACGCTTTTTTATTTTTATTTCTTCCTTCCAATCATTTGTAAATTGCATAAAATTTTGTCTTAGTCTTCATATGGTAATGGAATAAGAATACAATTAAAAACCTATCCACTATGAGGATAGTAAAAGACGGCTAGGGGATATGATATTTATTTAATTATCGCAAGAATTTAATAATAAAATTCTAGGTATAAATATTTAAGATACATTAAGCCAAAAACAGGTCTTTACTATTATGTAGCAAATCAAATAATAGGAATGTCGATACAGTTGCCGATGTCTCTATACTTAGTCTGGCCATAAATGCTGTTAAAATTAAAAATAAACAAAATATTACATTTGAATTTGGAAACTGTCCTTTTTATATGATTGTTCATTGTGTTTTCTCATTTTGGCGCCAATAAATTGTACAATATTTTGCAATATTAAAATGGAGTGGGGTGATAAAGAGAACCAAATCGTTGCGATTGCATTACACAAAGTAGGTATGTTCATTGTGTTTTCTAATTTTGGCGCCAATACATTGTATAATATTTTGCGATATTAAAATGGAGTGGGGTGATAAAGAGAACCAAATCGTTGTCATTGCATTACACAAAGTAGGTATGGATCCAAATGCAATTTTTAAAACTCTCCATACGCTTGGTATTAGTAAAATGTTTATGTACCGGGCTATTAATAAGTACAATGAAACCTTCTCTGTTTGTGGCAGAAAAAGATCTGGCCATCCACGTAGTGTTCGGACAAAAAAGGTGATCAAAGCAGTAAGGGAAAGAATTCGAAGAGATCCTGTCCGAAAGCAAAAGATTTTATCTCGAGAAATGAAGATAGCACCTAGAACCATATTTATTTTAAAAGAGGACTTGAGACCTGCAGCCTATAAGAGACGTACTGGTCATTTCTTAACTGACAATTTTAAAAAGAATAGGGTGGTAAAATCGAAACCATTACTGAAGCGGTACGCAAAGGGAGGTCACAGAAAATTTTTGTTTACGGATGAGATTTTTTTTACAATTGAGCAACAATTTAACAAACAAAATGACCATGTTTATGCTCAAAGCTCTAAGAAAACTTCCCAATTATTCGACAGAGTGCGACGTGGGCATTATCCGACTTCAGTGATAGTATGGTAGGGTAATAACTATGAAGAAGTCACTAAGCCGTACTTTTGTGAAAAGGTATCAAAACATCGGCACAAGTGTATCAAGATATATTCTTGAAAAGGTAGAGAAGACCCTTAACAATACCATGTTCAATAACCAAGAAAGATACTTCCAGCAAGACTCGGCGCCGGGTCATAAAGCTCGGTCTACGCAGTCTTGGTTGGAAATTAATGTTTCGGACTTCATCAGAGTTGAAGACTGGCCGTTGTCTAGTCCCGATCTTAATCCGCTGGATTATGATTTATGGTCAGTTTTAGAGAGTACGGCTTGCACTAAACGCCATGATAATGTGGAGTCCCTAAAACAATCCATACGATTGGCAGTGAAGAATTTTCTCATGAAAAGAGTGCGTGCTTCTATTGACAAATGGCCTCAACGTTTGAAGGACTGTATTGCAGCCAATGGAGACGTCCTCGAATAAGCTTTTTATATTTTAAATTGTATTATATTTATGTATTAAACTAACACACTGTAAAATTAATAAATGTTATTTGCAATAGATTTTTTTTCTTTGTTAACAGTATTTATGGCAAGACTAGGTATACTTATTTCTAGGAGCGCGAGATTGTCTTGGTATGGATATGTGATGAGGAGAGATGAAAGGCATGTGACAAGGAGTGTTATCAATATGCTTGTGGATGGACAAAAGAATCGTGGGAGACCCAAAAAGAGATAAAGAGAGAAAGAGAGAGAGGATTGTATAAACGAGGATATGTGTATGAAAGTTGTGAGTGCAGATATGACGGCTGATAGAAAATTGTGAAAGGCAAGAACGTGTTGTGCTGACCCCACTTAGCGAGGGATGAGGGCAGGCAAATGATGACTAGGTATATATTCTAAATAACAATCTTGGCTACCGGAATCACTCTATCTTATCCCTTTCATTTCAGCGTTAAATATATCAAATTTATGTTTCTTATGTTGGTTATTAAAGCTCGTTAGTCACAGAAATGAATTTTGACGGTAATTAGTAGACACTAATAAGAGATGACAGGGATATGATTTCGCATTTCTCATTGGTATATTAAAATCTATTTCTGATAGAAGTGTAGGGCAGCCAACCGATCCATGCATTGTTTTTAATAAATGAGTGACATCAGCTATATCTCCTCTTGTTACTGCGGGGAATCTAGCACTTAACTGCAGACAACCTTTGCAATTTTATTAAATTTTTAGAAGGTAACATAAATATTCAATAAATTTACATTGTATATTTTAGAATTACCAAACATATATGTTACAACGAGGCCTCCACGCTCGACTGACATACTCTAATTTGCTACGCAGAAAAAGATCATGAAAGTACTCCGTAAAAGAGCATGCGCATTACAAATCCTAATGATTGGGATCCTAATGAGAGGGATAGGAAAAATCTTTATATCATCTGCGAAAGTTAATAATTAAGAGGATTAAAAACATTTGTCGATGTCATTTACAAACATTAAAAACAGCGATGGGCCAGGATTGAGACCTGTGGCGAGCCACTAGGTACTTTGACCTATGTAACTGGAAATATAGTTATTAATTTATATAGCTTTTATATAGGTTTGATTGGATATATATGAAGAGAGCCATTGTAATAAGTTACCTCTTATGTACTACTACTATTTACCACCCTCTATCTTACCCATGGGTGATTGTAAGAGACAGCTAAGGGATATAAAATGCATATAACATCTATGTGAGAAAAGGAAAACTCGAAACAAAACCCTATATCAACACGTCTGACCAGCGTGGTATAGTAGGTGAATTTCCCTCCCATTATGGAGGAGGCTCGAGCCCAACAGCAGGACATGTATGATCTGTGATGATAATGATGATGATGACCTCTTATGTATACGTGTGTCAGGATCAATTTTATTAAAGTTTAGGAATATCAGATTAGATATAGTTCAACGACCTGAGAAGTAAACATGCTGCTTTCTGTTGAAATGTTTAAGGTCGGGTATATTCTTTCAAATACTTTATTTAATATACATAATTTCTAAATTGGTCTATACATATATTTATCTATGCAAAAGAAATACAACTTGAAATAAAACCTTATACAGATCCATCGAAACCAGCATTATAGTATAAGTCAATTTCTCTCTAAATGTAAACAAGACCCGAGCCTAGCAATGGGACATATAAGAATTAAGATGATGATGATGTTTGTCTTAGATTAAATATTAACTTATAATACACGGCACGAGATAGATAGATATAGATAAGACTGTATCATTTGTGCAGTCAATTCTGCTCTTTTGATGCTACGGTGGCGTCGACATATACGTTAATAGCACATTATGACGTACTAAGCGGCTAATCACGTATAATATGTAACCCTTACACAATCTGACTTTTGGAGCATCTCCAAAGAGTGGATATGCACTATACTATTCGACAATATTTTATCCGTGAAGTTTCTATAAATACAAAACTGTATATGAAATAACATTGTTTGTTTGCTCACAAAATATTAAATCTATTGTAACAATATAATAAATCCGCTTTTATTATTTGTTATTTTAATGATGTTTTTAGTTTAACCCCGATTGGTTAAATATATTTTTTTTTTCAAAATACGAACTTAAAAAATAATTACATCTTCACAAATTAAATATCATGTTATGCAATCATATTCATCCTGATTATGAGGGATAAGTAGGTATATGTCCATCAAATAATTTCCTTTTTATTTTACATGTATGGTTTTTATTATTGAACTCAAACATGTATATTTTTCTTATAATATTTTTATCATCGACTATATCAGTTTTGTAGACACATACGCAAAAAGCCAAAAGTAGAGGTGCTCATAGGGTATTCGTACTAGAGAAACTTTTTTAGTTATGGTGTACTATCATCTGGCTGCAACACTTAAGTCATAGAATCACTGACGTCGTTGGCCCCGCGGCTTCAAGAGCACCCTGTGATTTTCTAAAAATCATTTTTCAACCATTGTGAGTAATGCCTTGAAGCTCATCCTTCTCTTTATTTTAGGAATTTCGTAACATCCTGGCTTTGAGCGTGGACGATAGGCACCCTATTTCTATAGATGAGGCTAATAGAGTCAGTAAGTGTAATTGTCTTTAAGCTGTACGTATCGGCTGGGTGAGTGTCTTCCCCCGTCGAACTGCGATCAAAATACTTTGGAGAAATATCTACAATCGTTTTAACTGCCTCCATTATTGCTTGCAGTTTTAAGTGATCCCTTAATTATCGCTACTAAGCCTACCTACCTTTCAGTTATTCATCTGCTCGCCAAGAAGCGAAACTTAGGAATATAGTGATTTTTACCATGTGATCTAACTTCCGATTCTATAGTTGAAAATGTCTTGAACTCTTTATCGCCCAGGTCTGTTACAGCCACATCTTCACAGACAATTTGCCACACGATCGCCTTAATCATTTCGGGACCATTCAGTGTAAACTTTAGCCCTTGCGCAGACAAATGGTGTGAAGGATCCTACTGATTGCCTTACCGTAGATTATTCACTAACACTCAATTGTAGAGTTCATGTGTATAAATTCTTTAAAATAATTAGCTTGTCATCGCTTCACTGTTCAACATAGGCCTCTATAAATTGAGGTTAATACTGTAATCGCCAAATTTGATAGATGGGCAGGCGATGGTTGCTACATACATACATATCATCACGTCATGTCCATTGCAGGGTAGGCAAAGAGAACAGAGTGCCAGAGAACTCTATCCTTGCATACTTCACTCGCTTCCTCAACATTCATAATTCTCTTCATACACGCTCGCCGGTTTCGGAGACTCTTGACTCCACCTTCCTTTAGTACATGACCGATCTGGTCTAGATAGGTTAGTCTCGGTCTCCCCCGGTACCTACATCCTTCCACTTTCGCATTGTATATCTTCTTAACCAGACGTTCGTTCGGCATTCTTTCCACATGTCCGAACCATCGGAGCATTCCCTTTCGCATCTTTACATCAATACTCTCTTTCATACCTACTCGCTCTCTTACGTCGTGGATGGTAGTTGGTGTTATGATTCTTATACGCTTACCAAGTGTTGACAACTTCCACGAAAAAGTAAGGAATGGTGAAATAGTATTCTGAATCTTGAGGGAAAATAATAATGTAATAATTAATAATTGTGTATAATGCAATTTATCGCAGGGCATTAAAGTATCTAAGGAAGCATGCCGTAGTGTATACTTGCACTTCATCGGTTTCACTTCGACCTAGAGCACTTAGATAACCAAGCGGTATCTACTATTGTAGGATCTGATCCACTTTGTAGGCACGCAGTTATTTAGATCGAAAGTATTAACAACTTACTGGACTATCGCTATTTTAGAATACCAGCTGAGTTTGCATAACAGCGAAAAATTTTATTAATTATATTAAGTTGATTTTTATACTGCTGTATGATAGCGAGTAGGTATGAAAGAGAGTATTGGTGTAAAGATGACATGCTCCATCGGACATGTGGAAAGAATGCCGAACGAACGTCTGGTTAAGAAGATATACAATGTGAAAATGGAAGGATGTAGATACCGGGGGAGACCGAGACTAACATACCTAGACCAGATTGGTCACGTACTGAAGGAAGGTGGACTCAAGAGTCTCCGAAACCGGCGATCGTGTATGAAGAGAATTATGAATGTTGAGGAAGCGAGTGAAGTATGCAAGGATAGAGTTCTCTGGCACTCTCTCCCTACCCTGCATGGGATATGGCGTGATGATATGTATGTATGGTAGTGGCTACGAATACTGCCAACCCTTACTTTGCTCGTGGATGTTGTAAAGGATGACTAAGCACTTTATATCAACCTAGGCCAACTCCACCTAATGCCGTCTGATCAACAATTACATTCCCAAGGAGGGTCAGGTGACGTCAGGCCTACCTGATCCCGATCATAAAACTATTGTCAATAACTTTTTTACGAGTACATATTGTGACGACCCGAAGTAATTGGGATAAGAATAGGAAAATGATGATGATGAAGTTGATTTTTATATACCTAACTAATCACGGCAGGTAATGAACTGCAGTAACAGCAGTGGTGATAACACTATTGGCTCTCTATATTTATAGGCAATAGCAAATAGCTGACGTTTAATTCCTTCATCTTAGGAAGAAACATTTCTAAATATTAAATAAATTAGGTTAAGTAGTAAAGTGACGATTTAGTTTTCCGTGTGGTGACGAAGTAAGAATAAAATTTACCTCCTCCTAACTTACCCTTGGGTGATCGTAAGAAACGAGTAAGGGATATAAAATGTATATAACATCTATGCAAGAGAAGTAAAACTTGAAACAGAATCCTATACCAACACGTCTGACCAGCGTGGTATAGCAGATCAATTTCCCTCTCATTATGGAGGAGGCTTGAGCCCAACAGTTGGATATATATGAACTGAGTTGATGATGATAGCAAAGTGATGTAGGTTTACTCGTATTACTGAACAGATAAAAAATATCTTAGCGGAGATCAGTCTACAAGACAGGGGTCGGCAACCTGCGGCTCCCGAGCCACATGCAGCTCTTTGGATGTGAAGTTGCGGCTCTTTAGTTCTATACGCAAAAAAAATACTTTATAATGAAAACATTTAAAAATGGTTCTGAATTAATTAATGAGGATTAAGCACAAATTATTGTTGGTTAAAAAAAATTGTAGCTCTTTAATATCTTTAAACCTTTATACATTCTAATTTTCGGCTCTTCCGACTCAAAAGGTACGTTTGGCTCTTTCGACTCAAAAGGTACGTAAGAGCCCTGTACTAGGGTCTAAAAGATCATTGCATAATTTACTTTACCGTGGGTAATGTCAAGAGACTATTTACTATAAATATATTCTAGTGCTATATATTTATTTAACAGATTGTAAAATTTAGACAAGGATTTCCTCAACAACACTTCACACGTAGTTTTAAGTGAATGCAGTAATAAAACAGTGTAAATCATTGCTACTGTTTATTAATGTACTTGGACACATTTGCGTTTTGCGGTTAGCCAATAATTGCTATTTATATATCATGTATTGTCAACAATAAATAAATTTGCATGCCAATAACTCCGAGACTCGTAAATCTGTGGGTCGTTTACGGGTGGTGAGGTTTGTTTTGTGGTTAAAGCACGATTTGTTAGATCTAATTTTATTTTTATATGTTATCACGCTACTACAAACGTTTTGGGTGAATTATATTTGAATGAATAACCACACAATATGAAATGGTTAATTCTGCAGTAGATATACTTAATTAAATTTTAATAAATAAAATATTACTTAGTTTATAGTATTTTTATATAGTAGTTTATGCTATTATTCTTATCCAATTATGATAGTATCCTTAGGAAGCGTACCTATACAATGTGACCTGTTCAGTGATCTTCAAAAATACTACGCTTGAACAAAATTGTATCTTTTTGAAGTGAAAGCTTCGTTTGGTGCATCGCACACAGATAATTTCGTAGGTTGTAAGTGAGGCTGATCCATCACGCTCTAAAGTGAAAGGCTTGATCGGGTGAACTCGGGACCGCTGAGTGTACCCGAGCGAGAAAGATGCAGTCAGCTGCCTTCTCTGCTGTGTCGCTGTGTTTATTATTTTCAATTTATATGTAATAATTGTTATTATGAATTATTCAATAGTTTTTAATAATTATTTTTTGATGGCTGGCTGGTTTTATGGTATGGTCACATCCATACATACTCCCGGAGAAACGCTTTTTTCTTTTTTGTATTTGTTTTATTCATAGGTTTAAGTTTTCACTTCTGTCGGCGGTCCTCATGACTGCTTTGTGTTTTTTTTCTATACTACGAGGCGTCACATGAGGGAGGCAAGGGGTTCAAAATTACAAAAAAACGTGCCATTAAGTTCAGGTTATGGCATTAAGGCTGTTATAGTTAATTTAATTATCAATAAAATTATACACATTGAGAAGAGAAGATTTTTAAAGACTATTGTTAGTTAGTGAAATAATTTAACAAAAATAAAAATAACGCAGATAAACGAGAACACTATATAGAGCCTTCTTAGAATAAATACAGTAAAAAGCTTTGTGTCTCTATAAAAGCTTTATTTACTTTATTAATTAAAACATTATTTTTCATATTTTATATAAAATAAGAATAGCCCTTCCATCGAAGACAAAGACAATGTTCCGGTGGCCCTCTAGCTCGGAGGAGAGAGGTACATGTAGGGTACCTAAGGACCCCAAGTAGTTGGGATAAGAGTAGGAGAATGATCACTAATATAAAAGCTGACTATGTAAGGGCGATGTGCTCACGCTTTATGCTTTAATAAATACCCGAAAGCGTAAGCTGTAGCTTACGAATACAAAACTAGAGATATTCACATTATTCGTTTAGAATTTCTGAAAGGGTTGCTATTTTGACTTCACTAGTTTTCATTCTAAAGGCATTTTTTATTACTTTGATGACAGATGAGCAGTCAGCTGACCTAATTATTTTTTGATGTAAGCGGTATCAGCCATTCATGGTTCCAATGCCAGGGGTGCAGGCTGATCGTTCTCTACCATAAAGTGGAGTTTGTGCCTCCCGCTCTTACGTTCACTAAACGAAGACCTTATTTTCTTGCGAACGTGTGATACTGTTATTGAAAGTAGGACGAGAAGACTCCCAATAGGTGCGGGTTCGAACACCGCTTGTGACATAATTTTTCGTTTCGTAATCGGGTATTTATAAATAATTAAGCATATTAAATGCTAAAAATTTCAGTAATTTAAATAACAAGGGTGTGTCATCGTTTTAATACAATTCTAACTGTAAAGTTTGAAGTATTAAGCCTATACAATGTGTAAACATTGTCTGGTAGATGGAACACGTCACCTTGAAGACGTAAATATGATACGAAGCGAGATTTGCATGTCTTACAATAGTTCACGGTTGTATAAGTGGCAGCACGATTGGGCCGGACTCCCAATAGGTGCGGGTTCGAACCCCGCTTGTGACATAATTTTTCATTTCGTAATCGGGTATTTATAAATAATTAAGCATATTAAATGCTAAAAATTTCAGTAATTTGAGTAACAAGGTTGTGTCATCGTTTTAATACAATTCTAACTGTAAAGTTTGAAGTATTAAGCCTATACAATGTGTAAACATTGTTCGGTAGATGGCACACGTCACCTTGAAGACGTAAATATGATACGAAGCGAGATTTGCATGTCTTACAATAGTTCACGGTGGTAAAAGTGGCAGCACGATTGGGCCGGACTCCCAATAGGTGCGGGTTCGAACCCTGCTTGTGACATAATTTTTCGTTTCGTAATCGGGTATTTATAAATATTTCATCACAGTTTTTTATTCTATGCATTTGACATTGTTATTTACTTTACGCATCATGGTGTCCGTGTAGGCGGTGTTGGAGGTCGTGTTCAAATTAAAAGTACTGTTCAACTCAGCAGCTGTTTAACTATCAACCAAAATTAGTTATGACTTTAAACAATATGGTTCATGTCAAATTAATGATTGTTTTTTTCTTTCGGTATACTGATAGTAATCATAAGTACTTTACTAACCTAAACACCTACACAGTAAAACGATTTTAAGAGCTCTACGAGTAGATCCATCTGAGGCATCTCGATGTTATATATTTGTTTATATATAACTAGCAAACACGGCCACGTGTTGCTGTGACTAAGGTAGCCTCAGTATCACTTGGTGGTTATGCTAATGAATTGTAGATTATTTGAAACGTTTGTACGTTTAACATAGCGCCATCTATTAAATACTTACTCAATCCAGTCAACAGATACCGCCATCTGTTAGAATCGCTTGGAGATAACAGATAATTGTAACTGTCAAATAATAGGCAAATAATTTGCAATAAAATAATATTGCGACTATAAATTGAGATGAAAACTATCCTATCTTTTAAGTTGGATCAAACTACACATGCTGTGCAAATTTGATTGCAATCGGTTAAATAATTTAGAAGTCCATCGCGGACAATCAACGTGACGCCTAATTTATATACGAGTAATATTAAGATAATAAAAGAGAATCAAGAATTATTGAGGCCGAGTTGATATTTTCAAAACAAAGGAATTACTGTTTTCTTTCTAAAAGAAGATTCTACATGGGCGTCAAATTAAATAGTTGTAGATAGCATTTCTATACAACATTTTTTCAATATTCATGCCATGTATAAAGCTTAGGCTTAAATAAGATATTAAACACATTTTAATGTTTACCATATGTTTACTAAAATAATATGTCAACTAATAAAACATCGATTGATTGAAATTTAATAATACAGAATGCTTTTTTTTTTTTTTTTTTGGGGGTGGGTTACGTTCGGCACACTCCTCGCACCACTCCGTCCGGGGTGACAGAGGGGCGTAAGCATGCACACCCGTAACCCACCCGTGACGTCGCCTTCGTCGTTGGGCCAACCACCGGAGCAGAGTGACTTGACGTCAGTGGTTGGCCCGACGGAATACCCCTGAGGAGTACCTTCTCCTCGACCGACGTCCCCCCCTCGGGTAGGATGTCGGTCTTTCCTCACGCGGTCGGCCTCTCGGCGGGTGACGAACTAAATCCCCGATCCAGTCACCCGCGGCCTCGGCTAGGGCGGCATCAGGCGCAGGTAGTCGCGCCTGCGCCGCCCCAGTCGCCGGCGGCGGCTTGCGTCGTCGAGGAGACGCTCCTCGCGCACGCGCTCCGCCGCCTCCTTCCGCGAGACTACTGCCTCGCAGAAGGATGCGACCGCGTCCCAGTTCCTGACGCTGTCGAGCATCGCCCTGGCGATGGTCGGCAGCGTCAGGTCAGCACCGATGATTGTGACGAGTTCACGACGCTGCTCTGCCCAAGCGGCACAAACCTCGAGCGTATGCTGCGCCGTGTCCTCGTCGCAATCGCAGTGGTGGCAGGACGGTGTACTCTCCCTCCTTACGACCGTGTGCAGGTATTTGGCGAAGCATCCATGCCCCGTCAAAACCTGCACCAGTCGGAAGGAGAGCATCCCGTGCCGCCGATTTAGCCACTGCATCAGCACCGGCCGGAAGGCCTCCACGGTCCGCACACCGAACCGAGGCCTCTCCAGCCGGACTGCCCAACGGGCAATGATGTCGCGGCGGGCGTCGACGCGCCAGGCGGTGTGCTCCCTCAACGAGACCACACCGCCCTCCGCTCGCACCCCCAACATCCGCCGATACAAACCGGCGAGCATTTCCGCTTCCCGGTCCCATGGAGGGGTCCCGGCTAATAGACACGCTGCCTCCGTCGACACCGTGCGGTACCCGCGTATGGCCCTGACCGCCATGGCCCTCTGTGGTCGCCACAGAAGAGCCCTAAGTCGGACGGTCAGGGATCCCGCCCACACCGGTGCGCCGTACAGGGCCATCGACCTGATGACCCCTGCGTACAGCTGTCGGCAGGTAGCGCTCGGTCCGCCCACATTCGGCATAAGCCATGATAGGGCGGACGCCGCGCCGACGAGCCGTGGAGCGAGTCTGCGGAAATGCTCCCGGAACCACCATCGCCCGTCGAGCACCAGGCCCAAATACCTCATATGGGCCCGGATGCTGATATCAACCGAATTGATGGTGATCGAGACGCCGATGGGAGGGCTCATGCGGGGCCCATGGAACAAGAGAGCCTCCGTCTTGTCCAGGGCCACCCTCAACCCCAGCGCCCCGATCCGCCTGACGATCTCCTCGGTGCCGAGAGTCGCCAGGCTTGCCGCCTCCTCCAGCGTCCCACCACGGGCTGTGACGAGCGTGTCGTCGGCGTAACATATCACGCCCAGCCCGGGCGGGAGGCTCCCCCTCAACGCCCAGTCGTAGCCGATGTTCCACAGGGTGGGTCCGAGGACCGACCCCTGCGGAATACCGCACGTCATGGGCGTTCGCACAACGTCCCCTACTCGGTTGGTGTAGAGGACGCTGCGCCCCTCCAAATAGTCCGCCACTAGCCGCCTCAGGTAAACTGGCACTCCGTGATATCGGAGCGCCTCCCTGACGCAGCTAAATGGCAGACTATTGAATGCGTTGGCGATGTCCAGGGACACCACCAACAGCACTCCCCCGCCGGTGACGGCCTCAGTCGCCACGGCCCTCAGGCGCAACAGAGCCGCGATCGTCGAACGACCCCTCCTAAACCCAAACTGGGCATCCGACAGATCGGGCCCCGTGTCGACGAGGTGCCGCTCGATGCGGGCAGCCAGCACCCTCTCCAATAGCTTGCCCGCATCGTCGAGCAGCACGATGGGCCTGTAGGCCGAGGCCGACTCTGGAGACCGTCCCGGCTTCGGCAGGAGCACCAGCCTCCCCTCCTTCCAACACCCAGGGAACCGCCCCGACGCTAAGCATGCGTCAAACAGCCCCCTGAGGCGGAGACCCAGGTGGTCGAGGACCAGGGCCAGCACGCGGTTGGGAACACCGTCGGGCCCAGGGGCGGTGGATTTTCCGCGCATGCGCGCCACCGCCGCCCCCATCTCAATACAGAATGCTATCACTGGATCGCAAGGTAGAGTAACAAAAAGCTGTAAAATTTTACTGTAGAAAACCCATAGTCGTGATATCATACATACATACATATCATCACAACATATCCCTTGCAGGGTAGGCAGAGAGAACAGAGTGCCAGAGAACTCTATCCTTCCATACTTCACTCGCTTCCTAACATTCATAATTCTCTTCATACACGTTCGCCGGTTTCGAAAACTCTTGACTCCACCTTCCTTCAGTACGTGACCAATTTGGTCTAGGTAGCTTAGTCTCGGCCTCCCCCGGTACCTACATCCTTCCACTTTCGCATTGTATATCTCCTTAACCAGACGTTCGTTCAGCATTCTTTCCACATGTCCGAACCATCGGAGCATTCTCTTTCGCATCTTTACACCAATACTCTCTTTCATACCTACTCGCTCTCTTACGTCGTCGTTAGGAATGCGATCGGTCAGCCTAACTCCACAGATTTTCCGTAGAGATCGTATTTCGACCGCATTAATTTTACTATCATACTCTTTTCTGCATACCCAACTCTCGCTTCCATACAGTAATATTGGGACAAGCACTGCGTTATGTATTGCTTTGATATCACGCCACGTTAATTTTAATACTTTATTCATCTTCTTCTTTTCAGTCTATATATGTCTCGCTGTCGGGTTTGAGCCTCTTGCACACAGCTGCTATTAGAGGAAAATACATCTACTATTTTTTTTTGTGACAGTCTATGGTATGATCACACCCCGCCCGATTTGTCTGGGGCAATGGATGTAGCAGCAAGCGACCCCATAACTTTGCAACGTACCTCTCTACGCCGTGACTTAGACTGGATTCCAGTAACCCAATCGGCTACTGGAATCCAGTCTAAGTTGTCAGTGGTCCATCATCCTCCTTTCAGGTATCGTCTGGCGTAATGTACTTATTATACCTAACGGAATCATATATTCCATTCCTAGCGCGACAGTCCTGCTTTGAAATTGTCTGCCCTATTGTAACCAGTCAAAACAAAAATGGTCAGTTTTAACAAACATACCCAATGATCATTTGTTATATTTACCTCTGTACTTATGTAATAATAAGAATTTCTCAGCAATGGCTAATATACGGTCATTTTCGATGTACCTTTCATATGTCCTTGTATTTTTTAGGTTTTAGTATTTCAACCTATTTCTACAATTTCTTTTTTCTGACATAAAAAAAATAATAGTCATAGGGTTTTATGTCGATATTTCCTTTCTATGTATCAATCTTATCTGCACATCACATCCTGTAGTTGTCAAAATTACTGAAGTTTAACATTAAACATGCTTGATTATTTATAAAAACTTGAATACGCGCGGAAAATGATTGTCACATTTGCGGTGGGCTATGGAGTGGCCAGGCTCCGCCAAATCGGTCCGGGGCGACGGAAGAAGTAATGCGCGACCCCATAGACCCACCCTGCAAGCACATCTCTTCGCTGTGCGAGCGGGCCACCGGTACCCGATCTTTGTCTTCAGTGGTCGAACCCACACCTATTGAAAATCCGTTCCAATCGTGCTATCACTTACACTAACGTGAACTGTTGTATGACATGCAATCTTCGCCTCGTATTATATTTTTATCTTTAAATGAGGCCTTTTGTTGTCTTTTACGATACCCATGGGTTAGAAAGGAATTGGTGAATTATATTCTTCTTTCCGTCTGCAGCAACGGAAGGACGGCGCGTGGCCCCATAACCCACGTATTCTCTCGCCATCGCCATTAGGCCGGCCACTGGTATGGCATCCTTGACATCCGTGGCCAGCCCGGCGGATTACCTTTTCAGGCACCAATCCCCGTCGATGCGCCAATTTACTGCCGGGGCGTCGCTCTCACGCTCCATGACCACTTGGAAAATATTTTATTAACTTATGGTATTAATTTTAATTTTATATAATATGGTACAGCGAAAGTACACGTGTAGTGATAAAATAACAGAGCTTTACATATGTTCTTTGAAAAATTCCCAAGTATTATTTTAGTAGCGCAGACACAGATAGGATAGAAGGCAACGTCAACTGACAATAAACAAAAAGAATGAGGCTAAGTCATTAAGTTTATATGAGCAATATAGTTATAATTAAATAATTGTAAACTAAACATTTTTTTTTCTCGGATATATAATGTAATAAGCGGATGCTGCTAATGTAGGTGCTAATATTCACATTAAAGAGTTTTAGACAGCAGTAAAATTGTAATAGTTCCGGCAGCGCTATTTCGAACATTTTAACAGTGCGCCGGGTGTTGATCGTCGTATCGACGTCACAAGAATTGTCTCATGACGAAAACGTAAGACAATTTTTTGCTTGTTTGGCGGTTAGCCAGGTGTTTTCGCGGTCTTTGTCAATGTTGAATTTATTAATAATATATTTTTTGTTTCTGCAGTTAAGGTTAGATGCATTTTTTAAAAAAAGTGAATGCGATGATGAAAAATGTGAAATGAATTTCTAATGTTTAGGCGAGTATTAAATTTTATAAAGTTTCATTTTGTTTATAATATGCCACCTTTCTGATTGTTGCACAATATTTATGACCGCGTTAGGACTTTTATTTTTCCCTTTACAATTTTTAAAAGTTTGCTAATTAATAATGTTTACAAGCTATTCTTGTAAACTAGACGGTTATTATATGCTAATAACACATTAGGATTTAATGTTTTCGAAGAGTTTTTAATGCGGATTGGTTTCATAGTTATCATGTAATTTTCACAAGGATGTTAAATTGTGTCAATTCTAATTGCGCAACGCTGTCTGGTATTCAAAAAATGTGATTATTTGGGTGTTTTTAGCGGGTGATCAAAATAAATTTGGCTGAGTGTGTGCCAGATAAACGCGTGCCGCTCGCCCGCGCCAGTTTCACAGACCGGGCAATATGCGCCCACCACTTGTGTGTCACTAACTAGTGTGAACTGGTTATATCTAACAACCCGTATATAATCTCATACGTACTTTTACTTACATTTTCTGATATCATCAACCAAGCATTAGGACCATCATACGAACTTTCAAATTAAAATAAAATGGTCAAAATAATTATGTTTTCCCATTGCCAATGAACTCATGAACGACTATGAAAATATTGCCGTATTTCCTTGTTTACGACCTTTCCGTGCAGTTCCGTGTACGTCCAATACTAAGGCTAGACCCAAGTTTCATTCAGCAACATTGAACTTTAATATTATATTGATTCACTGACGTCTCTTTGACAAGTGCCACATGATTTATTGATTTCAAGTAAATTTAGTAGGTACAAATATTTACAGTAAATCTTTGCCTTCGCACGCAAGTTTATTTTCGGTATATGAAATTTTAATCATTAAAATTTTAGGAACTTTGACTTTGTAGAATAAATGAATAGATTTCAATTCGATTCCTACGCAAGACAATACTTTGTGCGATCCACAAAGTGTTGTTCTGAGTCTGGGCGTAATTTGTCTGCGTTAATTGCATGTTTGTAAAGTCCCCCGCAATACAAGGATTATTTCCTTAGTGCAGGGAGGTGCCTTTTAAAAAAAAAAAATATATTCACATTTGAAATTTCCGTTATTTTAGCTGACTTCGAAAGATAGGAAACTTAATAGGTACTTAATTATTGCGTATAGTAAGTAAATCAACTTTGATGATTTTAATTTATTGGTGATTCCTATGCCTACTATTTTTTTTTTGTAACAAATTAACAAATTAGTTAATATAATATTATAATTTTACGTGAGATAAGCTTGCCGATTTTTACGATGGTGGAAGTCGTGAACAATTTACGACTTACGGATTTTTTATTTTCTACCAAATGCATAAGTGTCTCTGTACTAGGGGCGAAAGAGTTTTTAGTGATATATGGAAAATTTAAACTATACAACATTGATGAGCAAACTTGGGAGCGATAATGAATCTAGAATTTTGCAAGTAATAGGAAAATACTTAATCCATTGAACAAACAAAGGTTACGAATAAATTTTAATTTAAAAAAATATTGTAGCTAGCTATATAAAATATTTATATTTACGAATGCTAGCTATTTACTTACAATATCGTAAGCTTTGATCATCAAAACTTTTGTAGTAAAATGCTGCGTGTGATTTTTGCCAAAAAATAAGGTCAAGGACTTTGACTTAGTTATTTGGTTAATGAGTTGTGCTGCGTGACTGAAATTTCAAGGTCTTTCAATTCACCAGTTATATGTTATTTTCAAAGTTTACATTTCTCTTCCTTCATACATACAATGCACGTAAGTATTAAAATTATCACTTTATACGTAAATTAAACCCTTATTTTGCACATTTCTAATGAAAAATTCATTTTGGTGAAAAGTATTAATCAATTTCCACATATTTTTCTCCTGAAGTGTTGTAAATGACGAGTAAGGGCTGTGATTATAGGATGTCACTATTACGAAACACAATATACGATAAATATCTTATAACTATTGATATAGATTGATGACAGTCAGCTTGGATAATTAAAGCATTATCCGAGGCAGCGCGGCCAGCAAAACAGGGATTGATGGACGAACGCGTAAATGTGGGCCGAGGCGTAGTCGAGGCACATATACGTAAGTCCATCAATTCCTAGTTGCGGTCAAGGCTTGTATAGTGCTTTTCTCAAATAATGCGCGGAAATTAAAACTAAGTAGTAGGTACTAAGTAGAACTGTATACATGACGAACAGCGAACAACATTTTTCACGTGTTAAGGGTTAATTTTTTTTTTCATTATCAAACAACTTTCTTTTTCAAGCCAGTTCGAAATTTAAATAAAACTCTGATAAGTCGTCTCCTCGGTGGCTATTTATTTAAGTAACAAATCGTTCCATTTTTAAAATACACGATAGATATGAATTTACATATATATTTATTTGGCCGCTAAAACACGACAGATATGGATTTTCATACATTTTTTGCCGGCTGCTGCCCGTATGTATTTGGTCAGTACAGCAATATCGATTTATCCCGAAGAAGGTTGTCAAAATAATGCTCAAATTTCCAAGTATGTTTGAGAAAAAATATATACTACAATCAAACGTTTTAAACAATAATATCAATAATAATATATAATAACTGACACGGCGATATATGTTTATTGAGAATATATAGAATAACAACTAACGCCATCTATTTTAGTAGCACACACACATGAAGTCTGAAAGTAGACATTCACTCCGACACGCAAAATTTCTTGCTGGCAAGCCACTATGAAACACTTTGGCTCTCAGTTTTTAGAATGTATCATAAGATGGCGCTTCTACTTTATTATATTTTTTTACAGTGCAGATTGCGCTTATATCCCCAACAGTTTAGGTAAGGTTATCATAGCAATCTGCAGCTAACAACTATAATCACACATAATAAACTAGAGGGAGCTCTAATCTCAAAACAGATGCATTATACGATTGATTACTCATATAACTTTATTTTTAATATATAAAGATATATTAATACTGACAGGATTTAATGACGTAAGTATGCCCATAATTTTTCAATTTATGAGTAGTTGTAATTTGTTGCTCCGTATAGTTCAATGAACCTATATTCCAATTTATCTATCTTCCACCTTCTACGAGTAGAAGCTACCACATACAATCAGGCGAGCTGCTTTCTTTTCTGTTATCAAGGGAATAAAAAAAGGATGTAACCAGAATCGTTAATAATAATTTATTAATTTTCTTCCTCATTGAAGTTTATACGTCACAAGCATAGATTCCGTGTATATTACATAAAACTGAAAGATAAAAGGTGAATGTTAGTGAGCTCGATTTACTCACTTTTTGTAATAATAGATAAAAAGTATATAAATGAAAAATTGTCCGTGTGGTGACGGAGTAAAAATACAATTCACCTCTCCATATCTTACCCGTGGGTGATCGTACGAGACGACTAAGGGATATAAAAACGCATATAACATCTATGCAAGAGAAGTAAAACTTGAAACAAAACTCTATACCTACACGTCTGATCAGCACGGTATAGTAGGTTAATTTTCCTCCCATTATGGAGGAGGCCCGAGCCCAACAGTGGGGCGTATATGGGCTGTGATAATGATGATATAAATGAAAAAAAATCTCCAAATTAAATATCAGTAAGATATATTTTATGAAAATTAGTTTGGCTCCTTAAAGTTACTTTCTGGAGTAGTGGACCGGATAAGTACTTAGTTGTTACCACTTCTTTTTCTTTTTTTCATCCACGAAATTAGTTGAAAGATCACCAGGAGAATAATAAATAGCACTATTCTGGAAAAGAAATGTGTTATTCCTATTTCTTTCCTTACTGCAATAGTTAATCAGCCCGCCAAAAGCTGTTTATTTTATTTATTATGGCAACACTTGTAATAAATGATCGCAGCATATGTCATTCTATGATGGAGACTTACGTTCACTAATAGATGGTGAAAGTCTGAATGATGATAGTACAACTTACCATCAGGTGTGCTGCTTGCACGTTTGCCATCATAATCAATAAACAATAAAGAAAAATAATTATAATAACATTTTTTTTTAATACTACAATCGAATAAATGGTAATTGTGTCGGTAAGTTGATTTAATGTTCGCAGCGTACGCATTTAAAGCTTCATAGTTAAAAGGTTGCTTCTCGCTCTTGGTGCTTTGAAAAATTGTGGCCAGCAACCCCATGTAACGTACACACAGCCTCATTAAACCCAATATATCCGGATTCCAGATACTTTTATGGAATACTCTGGTCATAAAATATACTAGAGCTGATTTAAGTTGATTGCCATTAATAATGTAACATATGCATCAACTTTCCATGATAAGAATGGTTAGATTCTCCCGCCAATATTTTACATGATTCACAAATGTCAGATTTTGACATATTTGTCAAATTCCCTGCTATAAAACGTTTAATAAAATCGGACTTTTGACGGGCATTTGAAAACGTCATGTGGTGCTCTTGTATTATATTCGATATCTTAGTGTTTGAACGTGTTATATTACATAATTTTGATGGCATTTTATGTAATATGAAGCGGCGGTACTACTGGGATGTAATGAATATCATATAAAAGTGCTTTACAACGTTTTCGTTTTCCATCAAAATTTCCACAAGATACCATTAACAGTGTGGCCATTGCACTGTTAATGGCGACAATTTAAATTAGACAACGACTGATTTGAAAAACTAAAAACGTGAAAATATTTATAACTTGACACTGGCACCAATAGCTCGTATAAATAGCTGATTGCCAATATATAAGAAGAAGAAGAAGAAGTTTAATAAAATCGTAAATCAATTTAAATAATTATTTATTGTCACTATAATTAACATAATTGCTATGGTTTATGAATATGTCCTGTCATATATATTACTGAAACAATTTTGGACTGCTGATTTGCCAGCTAGTTAGAAGCAATTATTGTTAAAGAGTGAAAATAAAGAGAAACTATTAATGTGGAACATCGACCTCAAAGTATTAAAGGTTAGTTAAGCACTGCTTAGTATAGTGATTGTAAGCGTAAGTCTCATAACTCTGCCATAGATTATAGTAGTCAAAAGGATATACTGAACGAAAAAAGAACGATTTGTCTTCTTTTAAATTTTCTAGTTTGTTTAAAAAAGGCGATATTGCGCGTATAAAAGAAATTCACAGCTTTACGTTAAGATCGAAGAGGTTTACGTTGTGACCTAAAACATATTTTAGGTAAAGCATAGTCCTTCTAAGTATTAGTGTAATCACATTATTATTTCAACATATCAATAATTATATTTCATAAAACACTTTCGCATAGCATACATAATTTAAAATAAATAAATGTCCGGATTGATAGAAGGGTATTATGAGGACCTCTAATTCGCTTAGCGCCCACTCTCTGCCTTTTTTCGTACCATTGGAACCGGTTTTATTCCATTTCAGTGATCCACCCGGTGACTATCTTTTCCCTAAGCGATCCCACACAGCCATCTAAAACACTCTGTACTTCGAGACGGCGCATTTATGTAGTAGAATTTACTAGAGGTTCAAAAAATATACATAAACATGTTTATGTATAGTTATTATTGATAATACCTTTGCAACATCGTTTTGCTGTGTGATAGCGGCTACGAATACTATTAAGCCTTCTTCGTAGATGTCTAAAAGATGATTACGAGCCAATTCCACTTGATGACATTTGGTCAACAATTACATTCCCAAGAAGAGTTGATGTCAAACAGGCTGGCGGTCATAAAACTATGGACAATAACTTTTGATTGATGTAAGAGGAGTACATATTTCGACGACCCTGAGTAATTGAGATAGGAGTAGGATAATGATGATGATTATACGTGTGGTGACGGAGTAAGAATACAAATCACAACCTATCTTGGGTGATTGTAAGAGACGACTAAGGGATACAAAAGGCATATAACATCTATGCAAGAGAAGGAAATCTCGAAACATAACTCTATATCAACTCGTCTGACCAGCGTGGTATAGTAGGTCAGTGTCTCCCATGACGGAGGAGGCTTGAGCCCAACAGTGGGACATATTATGAGCTGAAATGAAAGATGGTTTTTTTACTTAAATTACTGAAATTTAGCATTTAATATGCTTAATTATTTATAAAACCTGATTACTCAGTATTTACACTATTTCATTTCGTAATCAGGTTTTATAAATAATTAAGCATATTAAATGCTAAATTTCAGTAATTTAAATAACAAGGTTGTGTCATCGTTTAATACAATTCTAACTGTAAAGTTTTAAGTATTAAGCCTATAACAATGTGTAAATATTGTCGGGTAGATAGCATACCGTCACCTTAAGACGTAAATATGATACGAAGTGAAATTTGCATGTCCTACAATTAGTCACGATGGTGTAGTGGCAGCACGATTGGGCCGGAATCCCAATAGGCGCGGGTTCGAATCCCGCTTGTGACATCATTTTTCATTTCGTAATCTGGTTTTTTTACGTTTAAAATGTAATAACTTTCTAGAAAAGTAGTGGTATTATTGGACAAGAGCCTACACAATAGGTAAGTAAATAGCATACTATCATCACACATACACACTCATCAGACTGGTTGGCAAAAACTCGAAACAAAAGCAATATTTTGTTTCAAGTTTTCCATTTTATTTGCATGGATTACCACAAATTGCAATCTATTTTGGTAATACACATCTTACTAATAAAATCAATACAGAATAGCGGTTCAATTTACAACGTCGTGAGTGAGTGAATCTATAGTTCTACACTAAAGTAAATTTACACTTTAGTACAAATATTTACCCACCTGATAGGTTGCTACTTCTGTTGACAAAAGCCTTTGTTCGTTTACTACAATAACGATTGATTACTTATATGTACATATATCCCATATAAATGAAAATAACGTACATGATTTTTTGTATTTATATACTACATATCGTTATATAAATAGGTATATAATATAATTTGCGATATGTATGCGGATGCTACGGTTGGCGCCGGTGTTGCATGTGGTTTAGTAGATCAACATTCGACAACGGCGTCCTCCGATGGCATCAGTATGAATGAAGTTGAATGGGCGATAAAAAGTTTGAAAAATGGTAAGGCAGCGGGCATTGATATGGTGTCTGCCGAGATGATCAAGCTTGATGGCTCCTGTGTCTGGGAGGCGTTCCTGTTGCTCCTTAATTTATGTTGGAGCTCGGGAATGGTTCCCGGGGACTGGAATAGCGCAGTCATCGTGCCTTTGTTTAAAAACAAGGGTTCACGTTATGACTGCGCAAATTACAGAGCAGTAAGCTTGACCAGTTTGGCAGCAAAAGTGTATAGTAAAATTATTGAGAGGAGAATGAGGATGGCGTCCGATGGTTTACTGTGTGAGACACAAGGAGGTTTTAGGAGTGGAAGGGGATGCATGGATCAAGTGTTCTCTCTAGGCAACATTGTGGAGAAGCATCTGGCTCTAGGTCAGAGGGTTTTCTGCAGTTTTGTGGATCTGGAGAGAGCATTTGACACGATTGTACGAAAGGAACTTTGGGACATTTTACCGGAGTATGGTATTAACGGTAAACTGCTACAGGCTGTGCAGTTCAGTTACATGGGCTGTAGAGCCTGTGTGCGGCTGGATGATGGAATGTCGCCTTGGTTTGACGTCAATATCGGCGTTAAGCACGGGTGCGTTCTGTCAGCCAGGCTGTTTATCATATATCTGGATAAATGTCTCCAAAGGTTGAACGATATGAATGTGGGAGTCCAGATGGGTGACTCAGTGGTCACTGCTCTGCTTTATGCAGATGCTGCAGTCCTGCTGGCACAGTCAGCGACTGAGCTGCAGACCCTAGTCGACACAATGGCAGAAGATTGTAAGAAAAGGGGTCTACGCGTGAATGTGAGCAAAACCAAAATAATGGTCTTTGAAAGAGATGAAACCAGAACAGATGTAAGAGTAACAATAGGTAATGATGTACTAGAGCAAGTGGATGAATTTGTATATCTTGGATGTAGATTTAGCCGAGATGGAAGGTACACCACTGATATAGAGCGAAGAGTGAATGTGGGAAATAGAGTGAACGGAGCGTTGGGGCAACTTCTCAGCAGCCACCACCTTAGCCAGAAGGCACGTGTAGCAATGCATAACGCTGTGATTGTCCCAACATTACTGTATGGAAGCGAGAGTTGGGTATGCAGAAAAGAGTATGAAAGTAAAATTAATGCGGTCGAAATGCGATCTCTGCGGAATATCTGTGGAGTTAGGCTGACCGACCGCATTCGTAACGACGACGTACGAGAGCGAGTAGGTATGAAAGAGAGTATTGGTGTAAAGATGCGAAAGGGAATGCTCCGATGGTTCGGACATGTGGAAAGAATGCCGAACGAACGTCTGGTTAAGAAGATATACAATGCGAAAGTGGAAGGATGTAGGTACCGAGGGAGACCGAGACTAACCTACCTAGACCAGATCGGTCATGTACTGAAGGAAGGTGGAGTCAAGAGTCTCCGAAACCGGCGAGCGTGTATGAAAAGAATTATGAATGTTGAGGAAGCGAGTGAAGTATGCAGAGATAGAGTTCTCTGGCACTCTGTTCTCTCTGCCTACCCTGCAAGGGATATGGCGTGATGATATGTATGTATGTATAATACTAAATCTAAAGCTGTGTGGTAGCAGCTACGAATGCTACCAACCCTTACTTTGCTCGTGGATATCGTAAAAGACGACTAAGAGCCTTATTTCGACCTGGGTCAACACCACCTGATGCCGTTTGATCAACAATTACATTCCCAAGAAAGCTTGACATTAGGAAAGCGTCTGTTTGTAAAACTTCGCCATAATCTTATGTAGCACCATTTTTTTTATCTGTTTTATAAAGAGAAGCTGTGTCGATCGATATGATGATCCGTGTGGTGACATAGTAAAAAAACAAACCGTCACTATCTCTGCTCGCAGTTATCCTTAGAAATAAATGAGAGCAAAAGATAAAAAACCTCGAAATACGACCTGTATGCTGCTGAGGTCTCTTTTCTACTCGGATGCATCGGCCAATGGAGTGGAAGAGAGATAGTGCATCATAAGCCGAACGCTTAGGCCGATCGTGCATCTCTATCGCTTGTTCCGCGCTCTAGCTTGTACGCTCGGCTCAGGCGGAACGTGAACACTTATACGTGCGTGCAACCGGCGTTCATCGATTTATAAAACGTCACGCCAAAAAGTTAATTATCATTTTTATACTATCTCAAATTATATACGTTCTTCTACTAGGCTCGAGTATCCCTTAATCATCTTTACGGTTAATCATAATCGTCATCAAGATCTCTTATGCCTTTGACATAGCATTGTGAGTAAATCACCATGCTATGCTAGTTAAGTAGTTTTATTTTTAATTTTCCTTCTTTTTCAAAGATGTTATCTGCGTATCTCTTAATCGTATTTTACGACACCCACCAGCAAGAAAACGGGTAGTAATTTGTATTTTTATTCCATCAAATCATGGGAAAAGGTTATCATTGAGGATATTTTTTTTAAGTGTGCATATGAAGAAATACAGAATGTACCAAAAATCTTCATCTATAACATGAATTCCTCGTAAGATGTTTTATGAGAAAATCTATTAGGATTTCGTTTACTTTTATATTTTAATAATAACACTCGTCTTTGCGAACGTGCACGTTCACATATAAGTATTATCAGCGCAATATTTATTGACAGTTGTTGTTAAAAAAACTTATTTTCAGGTTAATTTTATGTATTTTTCCTTTATAGAGATACATAACCACTTGCTGCCCCTAAAGTTGTTAGGTTTTCTTGAGATTTTATTACGAAACTTCAGAAATCTATGCTAATTCATTACAAAATATTTGACTAAAAGAATATATAGAATAATTTCAAATAGTAATAAAAACGTTATAACTTTATATACTTTTAGTAGCCGATTTTAATGCAAATTAGGGCCTTAAAATATGTCTGAATTTACTATAAAAGCAGCCTGATATAAAATCAGGTACTTACTAAAATAATATTCCCTGAGGTATAGCTTATTTCTTTTCATCGTTGTCAGAAGCGGCTCTCTAAAATTTTAATATCTAACTCAAATCAGACTTTAAAATTCAAGAATGTCTTCATACTTTTATTAGAAAGAAATACTGCCATTTCGAAAAAATCAATCGCCCCCATCTTATTAAATATGTACCTATCTATTCTTTCATCTTGCAGTATATTGAATGGAATCGAACAATACCATAATTAATTATTTATCGTTGCTCTTATGTCTTTTTAATAAAACTGCTGTAGTCTATTCGCCCAGTGATACTTATAATTCTCACGGGCTAGTAAGAGCTAGGGTGCATTGTATATATAAATATATGAATCACTACATGGAATCTATATTCATCAACATCAATACAATATATTGTCATCAACATCAACATCTCAGCTCATACATGTCCTACTTTTGGACCCTAGTCTCTTCTGAAACAAGTCATCATTCTCCTACTCTTATCCCAATTACTTGGGGTCGATACAATATGTAGTCTTCTTTCATAGTACATATTGTAAAAAGTTATTGCCAATAGTTTTATGATCGGCCGCCTACCAGACTTCAACCCTCCTTGGGAATGTAATTGTTGACCAAACGACATCAGATGGAAGTTGGCCCAGGTCGTTATAAGGCTCTTCGTCGTCTTTTACATCTACGAGCAAAGTAAGGATTGGCATTATTTGTAGCCGTTACCACACAGCTAGTACGAAACAAGTATTGTATTCTTATTCCGTCACCACACGATGATCGCAATAGTAGTGCAAATACAGAAGACATTATAAAAATATAATCCGCAATTCATAAAATAATAAAATTGAATGGTATTATTAAATAAATTCTTCTTTGTGATATAAATACAAATAAATTTCGATAAATTGAATTCTTTATAATTGATTGAAAATAAAGCCTATTTCGTTTTTAATAATATATTTATACAAATTTGTTTTGTGCGTATAAATATCTGTATTATTTTATATATTTGATGATTTGTTAAAATCGAAATTAATATTAAAAAAAGAGATATCACTACTTGGATCATGATCTGCATAGGTTGCGTTGTGGTCCCAGTAGCAATCTCTCATGCTACTTGTGTGTTTAATCCCAACGCAGGACAACTTTTAGTGCGATATAATAAAGTTGTTAATTAGATATAATAATGTTGATATATAATTAATTTGTAATGTTGTAATAACACGAATACATACACACACATACACACAAGCCCACACGAACACACACACGCTCATGCACACACACACACTCATCCGCGCGCGCACACACACACACACACACACACACGCGCGCACACACACGTGCGCACACATACACACGTGCACACACAATACAATATATTCATGGGGATGGCTGAAAATCAGCGCTGTTCTTGTGACAGCAGAAACATTTTTTGTTTTTTTTTGCAAGAATAATGGATGTGGTCGCGCCCTGACAAATTAGTCAAGGGCGACAGAAGAGGCGGCGCGCAACCCCATGGACTCACCCTGCAAGCACCTCTCTTCGCCGTGCGAGCGGGCCACCGGTACCCGATCTTTGTCTTCGGTGGCTCGCCCGGCGTGACAGCAGAAGCTGAGCCAATTCCTTTTGCCTACTAGATTTAATTTTGTATTATTATAATTGTTAGTTTATAGTTTAAGTTCTGAAAAGGCAATAAATTATTATTTTGTATCTCCTTTTTTCACGGGATCTTCCATAGGGAAGATGCCCGGTCGTTTGGGAGGCTTACATGGGGATAAGGATTCAACACGCAGAGGCCTTTGGAGAAATTTAATCTAAATATTGGGATGGGACATCTACCGATGACATTCCACATCTGCACATAACATACGTGGACTGCCAGCGGTAAGTGTAAAACTATTGTGTGATTATGCTAGCTAATATCTGATTATGGGAGTGGGTGCTTAGTGGACCGGTTCATCTTAAAACTATGAAATTTTAAACTGTCGTCTGCCTTCAAACCTATATTGAGAGATGAACGGTGGCAGACGGTGACTCGCCACCTCACTGAATGGGCCCCCTAAATAGTCACCACAGGCACACAAGCCATACGGGCAACAGGGGGCAACATTGGTGCAAGTGGCTAGGGGTGTCGAGCGGTGCGGCGCCGGTTTCACCATTGAGTCTGCGATAAACAGAGCCATGGTTTCCCCGTAGTTATGCCCTTGAAAATGACACTTCCACCCCCAAGCATATAGCTCTGGCGACCCCTCTCTGACCAGCTGTTTAGGGCAAGCCAGAGCTGAGAGTCCTTCGGGCACTCTTCGGTTTCCACTCCGAGGCCCTGATCGACTCTCTGAGTATTCAGGACCGCAGTGTCGCCACTCAAATTCAGCTCGCCACAAGCTGCCCTGCGGTTTCGGCTTTCCTGTAAATCGTGTGATACATTTTTTTTATATATCAATAGAACTTAGGGAGCCATATAATGTTCCTCCGAGTTTTGCGTTAGCCTCATGGTGAGGTAACGACTGGCCCGGAGGTTTTATTATTATTATTATAATTGTATTGCGTTTAATTTTATTTGTTCATTTGCAAAGATCCCTCTGACGTAGCAATATTTTTTTTGTCTGTACTATAATAATATAGTTTGTTATCTATTTTTCGTGGCCGTTGCTTCATGGGATCACTAGGTTTGATAATTTTTCTACACTCTTTCGTTTTTATTCTTGTTTTTTTAGTAATTTTCTACTAACTAATACTACTAAATAATACAATAAAAAACAGTGTCTATTAGAGAAATATATGAATACAACTTCTGTGCTGTGATTCTGTGATTTTGAAAAGCATCAATATCATTTTTTTGGCATGAAACCTTATAAACAAGATACCAAATGATATAAAAGTATCAAATACGATGTAACTAAAATATAAATTACGCAATGCAATTCAAATATAATTAAAATATAAATTATTATTAATTGTATATTAATGATTTTCTCCTGGAGATTTAAAATTGTATTACAATAATATTAATAATCGCAATTAAATCGGACCTCTACTCTTCAATCAGCTCGTAGACGTCCACTGTTGGAATAAGCCTCATTATAACCTGAAATCTAATTATTTGTTATTCTAGCTAACACTTGAAAAGCAATAATGGTTTTACATATACAAAACATGGCTGTTAAATATATATTAGTTTACTAGTTACTACCTTAAGCTTGTAATAAATACAAGTAAACGGGCAGATTTTAGAGAACCTTATATTATAATTTGATAATAAAACCAATTGTACCTAATATCACAGTTAAAAAAAAATCGAATTCTAATCAAATTTCGCCTACGTAAACTTTTAGAACCTACGTAGTTGTGGGCGTCTAACGCAAACAGTTCCAAGTGCATTATTACGCTCAAGTGAAAGTTTCATACTTTTGATATCAAAGCAGCTCACCTTATTGATCTCCTTATGTTTCAATGTATCATCAAAATAAACACCTACAGCATTAAACATATCCCGATATGCATGGTTTAAATATAGGTATTTGAAACGATTAAAATTTTGGATCATATTTAAATTTTCATTGTCTTGAGTGACAGCGGAACAGCACATGAAGAACACCCGGTGAAGAACACCTGGTGCTAAGTATTAAATGCTACTTATGTAATTCAGCAATACTAGATGTATAGTAACTTTAGTTTAAATAGTGTTGAATTTTTGACAGATTAATAATTTACAATATATGTATAAAACCAGACAATTACGTTAATTAGGAATTTAATTGTCAATAGTATAATAGTCAACAGTATAATAATCAATAATAATCTAACCAACAGTAATATAAAAGTCAATAGTATAACAGCCAATAGTGATTTATACAAGTAAACGGTTTTTTATAATGGTCAATAGTAGTAAAAAGTTTTTTATAATGGTCAATAGTAATTTAATAGTCAATAGTAATAGAATACTCAACAGTACAATAGTCAATAGTAATTTAATAGCTAATAGTAATATAATAGTCAATAGTACTTAAATAGCCAATAGTAAGAGAATAGTCAACAGTTTAATAGTCAATAGTAATTTAATTTGTAACATCATAAATCATTAGTAATATATATATATATATATATATAGACATTTATTCAATAGGTATAATGATTCATCTTAATTTTCACTTGAATTCGTTAATATACATATTTTTTATGAGATCTTTACAGCTTGTTAAAGAAATGGACTACTTGATAGCACCAGTGGTGTTTTACAATCTTACATTTGGGATTAATTTTCAGTTTGATCTTTTCTATATATCTCTAATCTGACCTCTCTTTACTTGTTTCAAATTTACTTACGTATTTAGAAGAAGTTTTTTAAACTAATAATAAAGTACTAGAGCAAGTGGATGAATTTGTATATCTTGGATGTGGATTTAGCCGAGATGGAAGGTACACCACTGATATAGAGCGAAGAGTGAATGCGGGAAATAGAGTGAACGGAGCGTTGGGGCAACTTCTCGGCAGCCACCACCTCAGCCAGAAGGCACGTGTAGCAATACATAACGCAGTGCTTGTCCCAACATTACTGTATGGAAGCGAGAGTTGGGTATGCAGAAAAGAGTATGATAGTAAAATTAATGCGGTCGAAATGCGATCTCTGCGGAAAATCTGTGGAGTTAGGCTGACCGACCGCATTCGTAACGACGACGTAAGAGAGCGAGTAGGTATGAAAGAGAGTATTGGTGTAAAGATGCGAAAGGGAATGCTCCGATGGTTCGGACATGTGGAAAGAATGCCGAACGAACGCCTGGTTAAGAAGATATACAATGCGAAAGTGGAAGGATGTAGGTACCGAGGGAGACCGAGACTAACCTACCTAGACCAGATCGGTCATGTACTGAAGGAAGGTGGAGTCAAGAGTCTCCGAAACCGGCGAGCGTGTATGAAGAGAATTATGAATGTTGAGGAAGCGAGTGAAGTATGCAGAGATAGAGTTCTCTGGCACTCTGTTCTCTCTGCCTACCCTGCAAGGGATATGGCGTGATGATATGTATGTATGTATGTATAAAGACTTGGAATAGTAAGGATGTTCATAGTTACGAAAAAATATTGGCAATTCTTTATTTGTGGTATATGAATGATGATCCTGAAAGTGAAGTCACTATATACTTTAGAGAATTTGAAATAAAGAGTAGAAAGCGAGGGGGAGACGGTTTGGACATACGGCTCTTTTTCTCACCGCAAGAAATGCAGCAGTAAATTGCGCTTAATTAATCGCTGATTTTCTGCGAAAGCATGCTACTACCTTCGATAAGCTAACACGTTTATAGCTGAAGGCAGAAAATCGTCGATATTGTGGCGTGCCACTGAACAATGTAATTATTGAATATGATATTATAAAGGCGCCTAAGTGAAAATTAGCAGCAAAGTGTAGGAGTTTTCCTTTCAGCGGCTACGATATCATAAACACATAATTATACATTCATTATTCACTTTCATACAAGTGCAAAATATGTCATAAAGATTTCTTTTAATTTTTTTTATTGCTTATTTATTGCTTTTTTTTATTGCTTTTTTATTGCTGCTGTTTGAGCAAACAGCACACCATCAGGTGTGCTGTTTGCTCAAACGAGCAAACAGCACACCTGATGGTATGTGTCACTGCTGCCCGTGGACCTAAGCCGCTGCCTACTATTATAATCCTCAAACCCACCCAGTTGGGCTGCCGTCTCTCATGCTCACCGAACGAAACGCAATAGCACATTGCCATTACTCAGACGTCGATCATCTGCGATAGTGTGGTACTACCCCGGATGGACCGGCCCGCGGCTGTAGACAGAGAACTGGCAACAGCGTGGTCTTGCCACTATTAAATTTACTAGTTTAATTTACTAGTTATAATTTTACTAGTTTAAATAGTTCCAATAGATACTGATAAGTAAGTGATTTATTAGTTACTTATTAATTTTCTTGCATGTATCAAACTTTAATCAAGGTTAGAATGTTATTATTCTGTTTTTAAGATATTGATCCCTGCAATAAGGAAATAATCCTTGAATTGCGGGTGACCTTACAAATATATAATTAACGCTAACAAATTACACCTGCGTGGGAATTGAACCCACAATACTGGCACGCAGGGTCGATATCTTAACTACTACGCTATCTGTGCAGTCATAGGATAACGGCTTTACCACCGAAGTTAAGAAAAAAAATGTTTTAGTGGCCTGTTGGGTGTCATTAAAATCATTCAAAAGATACCTGGAGAATGATAGAGTGGTACTATTGTAGACAAATAAAAACATTAAGTGCGACCACCACACTGGGTATTAACAATTCCTACGAAGGCTAATAACCGAAAGTGCATTTCAGTAGGCTAATTGATGACGACAATGTGAAGCAGTAAAATGATGTATCTACTTAGATCTCCGATTCAATGAAATACTAGGATATATTAATTGTCTATGACAAGAATCGGGGCCCGATAACCCGTCCACATAGCGCACGCAAGGCACGTGTATGTCAGGCTATAGGATTGCACGCTATTCATTTGTTCGGTCAGAGTTTAATCATACAATAGTCTGTCTCCAAAAAAAAAAAGCGAAATCCGACTTCAAAGTAAATTAAAAATATTTTTATACAATGTCTAGTCCCGTAATATATACTCCACTGAGGTTCATAAAAGACTTGCGCGAGAAAGGAACGTAAAGGTCAATGTGTATCTACGAGAGCTTTGATAAATCGGGTGCATTCGGCTGCGAAGTGTCGCCTACCTGTGGAATTGCACCTGTTTTCAGTTTGAAGATTTTGCTGCATGTTTATTATTTCTTTATAAAAATAAAACAATATTCAATAACGCTAGCAATTAAATTAATGAATAGTTAATAAAATACAAATCTAAAATGAAATATTAACAAAGTAATATGAATTAATGCTATTAATTTTATTATTAAAATATGTTATTTTTTATAATAATTACATTTCAGCCGATAATCGATTATATTATAACAAGTTTAATAGTTGTATACTTATAGTTATATTACTATATATATATATATATATATATATATATATATATTTCCGTATGGTGACGGAGTAAGAATACTATTTACCCACCCTTTATTATATATATTACCTTTATTATATATATATATATATATACATATATATATATATATATATATATATATATATATATATATATATATATATATATGTTGAGGAAGCGAGTGAAGTATGCAGAGATAGAGCTCTCTGGCACTCTGTCCTCTCTGCCTACCCTGCAAGGGATATGGCGTGATGATATGTATGTATGTATATATATATATATATATATATATATATAAATAAGAAAGTATGTATGTGTGTTCCTTACAGACTCCGAGACGGCTGGACCGATTATTAAATTTTTAGATAATCTTTAGATTGACCCAGCAGAGAATCTTGTAAAGTTTGGTGTCGATTAGAGATTTTTTTTTGAACTGTCGTGTCGTGCCGGCGTAAATTTAGAAAATTCATGATTTCGCACGGCTAATTGTATGTAGCTTGCTCTCGAGTTGAGCTCGCTTGCTTGACTTGCTTCACCTTCAGATTGACCTTGCGGATAATTCTATAAATTTTGATAGCGATCGAAGCATTTTTTTAACTATCGTCGTACCTGCTTAGATATAGAAAATTTATGTTTTTCTTACGCCCAATTGTATGTTGCTTGCTCTCGAGTTGGCACATAAAAAAACTTAAGTATGCGTTTATTTATACACCAAATGAAATGTTTTCACATATTTTCAAGTTGCAAATAGCCGCAAATAAATGGTAGCAGGCGCTCAAATATTTCAAATTAAAAAAAACAACAGGCAGTCATGGGGACTGCCGATAGAAGTGAAAAGTATTAACTTAAAACTAATTGAAATAATAATAATTTTCTAATTTTTATATAAAAATAATAAATATTATAGAACATCTAGGAATCGGTTTATCACGCTAGTAAGATAACCTTTAAACCACAATGATACTCATTTCATGACATAAAGGTTAAATATTAAAAATACAATTAAAAATAAATAATGCCATACTTTTAAATGCAAATATTGATATGAATATTGAAAATATTTGAAAATAAATTCTTTATTCTCATTATTCATTTATCTATATAAAACATTAAAATGTTCAATACTCACTTTTATATTGAACAGTAATCCTTTAATTAAACGATTACAATATTTTCATATAGCTATAGATATACTATTAGCATTAGCATGTCGGTGACGCGAACCTATAAGTTTTTCCCCTCCAAAAAAGCTCAACGTGCCCAAAGAAGTTTTCACATAGTTATAGATATACTTTTAGCATTAGCATGTCGGTGACGCGAACCTATAAATTTTTCCCCTCCAAAAACGCTCAACGCGCCTAAAGAAGTTTTCACTTCAATAAAAATTATAAAAAACGAAAATTTTATATTTGTATTTATTAGTCATAACTTAAAGCCTTTTTTTATTACTTGAACAAGAATTTCCGGCCTAATTTCAAGTGTAAGAACATCTGGGAATGTAAACTATTTTATGTTCACCGTTCAGCTTAATAATATTAATTATTTAATGATGTTGAGGGAGTATTTAGTATTCTATATTCTTAAATTTAATGAACATCAGGTAAATTATTAATTAATTCACTGTATTAAATATTTATCGATTTTATTTTTAGGTTATTCACATTTAGAATGCCCAAGCTTTATCTCGACTTTTGTTGTCAACATTCAGACGAGTCCTATTCTTCTGTATCCATTGTAAAGAAAATATTACGTTAACTGACATGTGTATGACTGTAGATGACAATTTTCACCCGCTAGAGAAACAGGTAGAAGAAAATTAAATAGAGGATGAATAATAATTATTACTCCTGTAGTTTCCTTCCATATTTATGTATTGTTTATTAGTTACTATGTAATTAAAATACCTTTAAATGACGCCCAGCGAAGCGGGTCGAGTATGCTAGTATATTAAATAAAGATTTTTTTGTATTGCTTATGGTGGCAAACGAGCAAGCAGCACACCTGATGGTAAGTGTCACTGCTGCCCATGGACCTTTGCTACACCAAGGGTATAGCTAGGCCGTTGTCTACCATTACAAACCCTAAACCCATACAGTTGAGCTTCCGGCTCTCTCGCTCACCGAACGAAGTGCAATAGCACATTGCCATTACTTAGACGTCGATCTTTTGCGAGAGTGTGGTACTACCCCGGACGGTCCAGCCCGCGGCTGTAGACAGAGAACGGACAACAGCGTGGTCCTACCACTTATATGTGTAGTGGAAATAAATAAATATAAATATTTAACTAACAATTCAAAATACATCCCGATTAAAAACAATTAATTGTGGATAGACTAAAGTATTGTTCTGCGCGGAATTCGCATCGCATGATATTGGTACGGTAGGCTTTTATTATCTTAACCACTGTGCCATCTATGCAGTCAGAATTGGCGCTTATGCTGCAATTATATCAAATATTGCAAATGTATTAAGTTATAGTAAATCAAAAATCGGCCAAGTGCGAAGTGTTCGAATCCCGCTTGTGACATCATTTTTCGCTTCATTATCGGGTTTTATAATAATTAAGCATATTAAATGCTAAATTTCAGTAATTTGAATAACTGACACCGAATTTAAAATTATATAACGCGAATATTTGAATAAATACCCTTATATACACGGGGACGTAGTAGTAGTGGTGGTAGGGCCACACTGTTATCAGTATTCTGTCTACAGCCGCCGGTAGGTCAGACCGCCCTGACATCGAGACATAATATTAGTCGAGATGACAGGGCGTCGACCCGAGAGGATACCCGTGAGGGTAGACCGGATGGGCCACTGAAGAAAAGAACGCGTACCAGTGGCCTACCTGCAATGCGTAGAGAGGTATATTGTAGGGCGGGTCTACGGGGTCGTGCGCCGCTTCTCCCGTCGCCTCGGACGGATTAGCGGGGCGTGACCGTTGCGTAGCCCGTCGCCAAAAAAAAAAAATGGTGGTAGAATAGGAATTCTTCCCGTGGATGTTGTAAAAAGCGACTAAAGGTTCTAATATGTATATAATATCTAGGCAAGAGAAGGCAAACTCATAATAAAAACTCGTACTAAAAAAAATCCGTCCACTAATAATATCTATCCATCAAGCATTTCATAGTAGATGTATTTTCTCTTGTTGTGGAGGAAGCTCGAGTCTAGCGGATATATATTAGCTGAGATAAATGATAAAGTTATAGTGTAAAGTAAACCCCTTTGCAATACAACGATAATGTCCTTAATACAGAGTGGTGTTTAAAAAAAGTATTTGGGCTTAAATTACAATGATAATATTTAGATCATCCGATAATCTTAATTAACCGTAAGTTATAATGCTTAGTATAGTGATGGATTAAGAATACTATTGTCTTCATCTCTTACTTACCTGTGGGCGTCGTAAGAATCGCCTAAGAGTCCATGAGGAGAGTGGACAGCAGCTCGCTCCTGGGAAACCTATCATCTCACTGACATCGCCAACCCACTTGAAGATTCACTCAGGAAGAATATTCTATGTACTTATACATTAACAAGATATAATATAGTAAAATAAAATAACAATGTAATAATAATAATATATTTCAGTTCAGATGTTGTTTTGCATGTCAGATTACATTTCTTAGCACAAAGATCGGCGCACCCACTCCTGTCAAATATTTTTCTCATTATTTTTCCTGTTTGAATATATTTTAGCAACTTGAATATTTTACCAATTCGTTTGAAAATAATATCTAAGGTAAAACAGTAAGATAGTTGTGAAGGAATACAATTTGTAAAAAATAAAACTAATTTTAACTTATTTTCTCTTACGGTCATATATATGTAGGTCTTCCCATAAAAGAAGAATATTGATTGCGAATTTTGGTAAATGGATTAGTGATTGCAGTTGGTGTTATGAGTAGATGTTGCAGGTATGAAGTTTAGAATCTGGATACGAATACAGATATGAAAACATTTCGGATTATCTGAAAGTTTAGAATAGTCTTGGTTGCGAATATTGGATTTATACCAATAGTAAAAGAGAAATGCGTGCGTGTGTGGTGATTATCCTATTATTCCTATTTGAAAAGGTATTTTTTTTATCCGTGTGGTGACAGAGTAAGAATACAATTCACCACCCGCTATCTTACCCGTGGGTGATCGTAAGAGACGACCAAGGAATATAAAACGCATATAACATCTATGTAAGAGAAGGAAAACTCGAAACAAAACCCTATACCAACACGTCTGACCAGCGCGGTATAGTAGGTTAACTTCACTCCCATTACAGAGGAGGCCCGAGCCCAACAGTGGGACATATATGGGCTGTGATGATGATGATGATGATGAAGAGGTATTTATTTAGTCTGTCTGCAAGAAGCCGTTGAATAAAGACTTTATCCGAAATTATTCGAAATTTTTATATCGGTTTTAGTTAGTTTGAAATATATTTTTATTTCGAGTATCCGATAGTTGCAGTTACGGTTATGAGGGTAAATGCTATCCCAAGTTATGAGTTCACCAGCGGCGCATTACCGCTTACTATCCTGGTGAGGTAGTCGATTTTTCTTGATGCCAACACATTGTATTTTTGCTCAACATAACACTATCAAATATTATTCCCAAGGAGGGTTGATGTCTGGAAGGCAGCCGGTCATAAAACTATTGCCAATAAATTTTAAAATATGTACTATGAAAGAAGAGTACATATTGTATCGACCCCAAGTAATTGCGATAAGAATAGGAGAATGATAATAATTACAGGTCGATATAAAACTCTTCGTAGTCTTTTACGATATTTACGGGCAAAGTAAAGGTTGTTAATATTCGTAGCCAGCTACCACACAGCAAATAGAATTGCTGTAATAAAATTGTTTATCTGGGTGCTGAGTGTGAGTTTTGTCGTTAACATGACGCGCCTACAGCGTGCGCGTAAGCATGCCGTTTGTATGAAGAAATGTACAGCGCCACCAGCGGCGCGTTTGTGAAACTACTACTACTAGTTGTATTAATTAATACTTTTAATTTTAAAATATTTCTTTAATTGACTACCAGAAACTAATAAAAATACTGAAATGGTCGCAGAACCATGTTTAGTAAATATACACAGGATATTTAAAAATCAACCTTTCTTAATTTTGAGTAATTGAATTTGTTATTTGACGTTTTAGATTTAATTAGATCATTGCCATCACAGGCCACCCCACAAGTACTCGGTATATTGTAATTAATTTGATTACTGTTTATTTCGAGACTGGAGGGTGCCTTTTAATATTTTAAAAGTAGATTATTTTGTTGCCAAAAATATATGTTTTTGGTTGTTTGTTATAACTATACAGCTATAATTGTGACACATATGGGATTGTTGAGGACGTGTATCATTTACTTGTGGTGTGTGTCCGCTTTCAGCGCCAGAGGAAACCACTCGAGCTGATGTATAATTTTAATCAGCTGGATGTCGGTTGGCATAGCAATATACTGTCTGAGCCCAGCTCTGACGCTGCAAAACAACTTTTTAAGTATATGTGCCAACTTAGATAACAGATACAATTTTCTCTTTCATAGTAGTAGCTTCGACTTGTGATTATTGTATTTTTTTGTTACCTTTGTATATACAATGGAACTGACATATTTTTTAATAAAAGTCCGCATATAAATGAGAAATATAAAAAAAAAACTATGCAGCTAATGACTTGGGGCATCGAATTCGAGTTTATTCTATAATGAATCTGTGGTAGTATTAGTTTACAATGTAAAATATGCAAAATAATACGCATAATCACATTCTGCTAGTATCTTGGCAGACTAATAATACAATATCGTGTAACCATTTCTTTTTTATGGATATTATTGAAGATATCTAAGAAACGGATCTGATATATCTAAGAGCAGATAATATTATTATTTGAAATTATGCAAAATTAAACTGCAGCGTTTGGTAAGCCTTTGTCACATCGTAATGCAAGTTACAACTTGCATTCCATGTGACAACGACACGAATAAAATAAATAACCAACATCCTTTACTAGCCCGTGGAAATTATAAAATTCGGTTAAGAATTCACTAGGAGAGCGATCAGCAGCCCTCTATTGGGAAACAAAATAAATAATAGTTTACAATTATCATCAACTCGCCTGTCAAGTATGGTGATTATGGTACTATCCTCTCATATGAGAACGCTGAAGTAGGCTTAGGCTCAGTGCCGGTTTTAACACTACCAGCGCCCTGGGCGAGATTTTTACAGCGCCCTCCAACTGCAATTCAAGACTTTACGACTAAGTAGACCTCGAACTATGAGAATGGCCTGCGGCGCCCTTTTTTACCCGGCGCCCTGGGCGGTCGCCCAACCTCGCCCTACCCTAACACCGCTACTGCTTAGGCTGAATATGAAATATTAAGTTTGAATAATTTAAATATTTGCTTATCAGTTTGCATATATAATCGCTCCCGTTACACAAAACCAGCATAAAATTTGTCGTTCACCACATCGACACACGTATATGTTAAGTATACGTATATTTCATTTACCTGTAACGTCAACACAAGTGAATAATTATATGTTAGCGATTTATCACTCTTAGACTAATTTCGCGTTCTGGTAGCGCAGTTATAATTTCACTGATTCATTTATCGGGATTTTGCATTGGACGGGCTCCCATTAGTCATCCGTAAATTACACAGCGCGGTACTTACAACCTAATATATGTTTGTCGCAAAGAAATAAGTTGCCTTGAATTATAATGCTTCCAGAACGTCAAGTACATATAGCTAAATAATACAAATTGCCACTTTAAATCTTACATTAAACATGGCGTGATGTATTAGTTCCATTGTTTACCAAAGTTTATTTTCTCAACATGATTTTTTTTTGTGTTAAGAAAGAACTTCTAACAAGGCGGTAGAACATTTCTAGCCCCTTGTTTTGCAGGTGGCAGTAAATATAATTGCGAACTCAAATTACAATCAGATTAAAAAGAACTCTTTTCGCTCTCCGACTCTCTGCCCAAGTATTTGTTGCCACAAATCGAATTCACGATTTCCGACATTACATCATTTGCACTGATTTGTGTAGCGGATGATATCAATAAATATAGGCAGCCGCACAAATATATACCTAGGACCTCAAATAAAAAAAGAATATGTATAGTATAACCCTAATTAGCTTTTTAAAATTCATGGATTTCTACATTATTAACGCGAGCAATGTCACAGGATATCTGTCAACATCATTCTCCTATTCTTATCCCAATTACTTGGAGTCGATACAATATGTACTCTTCTTTCATAGTACATATTGTAAAAGTTATTGGCAATAGTTTTATGACCGGCCGCCTGCCAGACGTCAACCCTCCTTGTGAATGTAATTGTGGACCAAGCGGCATCAGATGGTAGGTCGATCGATATAAGGCTCTTAGTCGTCTTTTACGACATCCATGAGCAAAGCAAGGGTTAGTAGTATTCGTAACCGCTACCACACGTATAAATTTAGCAATCAGGTCATAAAAATAACACAAGTCCTTAATATCTTGTGTTTGTGTGTCACCTATAGTTTAACAGGAACCCAATGCCAATTTTATCCTACCAGTAATTTAGCTTTTCTTGTTTCTTTGCCAGTCAGAATTTACCTAATTGCATACTCCGCTGGAGTAACAATTGAGTAATGTGGGACCCTCATCCACTATATAACCTGCCAGGCGCAGCTTTCTAAAGTAGACCATCAGTACCATGGTCTTAACTAAAACCACCAAAGCTGTCTTCGGTGGTGTGCCGGTGGTTTGCCTCGTTATGTACTTGCTTTAGTTCGCCTCCCGGCATGTCGGTGATGAATCGGGTCAGAAAAGCTTCTGCAGTCTATAAACCAGCAGGGCAGGGCATAGAAAGATCCTGTTCTGGATGGTCAAGGATTCCATTTACACTGGCGTATAGCGTCATCGTTAGAGCTACCTCCACGTACAGTCATAGGCAGGCAACGGTGAGCTCGCTTAAGTTCAGTAAGAATCAACCGAGGGCAAACACCACGCCGAGGAGTTTCATAGAAAGCGGCAGTGCTCATTAAACCACCAACGACCGCGTGAAATTAGATACCTGGTTATTACAACATACCTGCAACCTAGTGATTTTTATTTTTTCAGGCCATGGTCCACACACACCCCACCTATTTCGTCTGGGGTAACGAAAGTGTGGCCCCATGATCCACCGTATCCTCTCCCCATCATTATTGGGCCACCCACGGTCCGGTGGGTTAGCCTTTCGGGTACTACTCTGTCGAAAAACCCGGAAACAACAACAATGCCACCATGTCGTCGCCCTCATGCAGTGGGCCTCTTTGCGTATGGCAGTATATTCCACGAGTCCATCCACCCGTGACTTCAACTTAGGCTGTATAACGCGCAAGTACTCGAGTGTTCGATCATGGAGAACCTCTTCTCTCACACGCTCAGCCGTCTCCTTCTGCGGGATGACTGCCTCAGAAGGCGGCAGCCGCGTCCTAGTTCCTGACGCTGTTAGTATCATCGGTGACATTAGGTCGGCACGCTTATAATAAAACAGGTAGAAACAGGCTATTGTTATTAAATTGAATGAAAATAAATTTAAGTCCTCGTGTAAACTTAAAAGGGATTATATTAAGAAACGAAAAGCACCAAATTAAGAGCAGCAAAGGCGAAATGAACAAAGTAAAATGTATAAATAATTAAATACGCTTGTGAGTCGTTTAAAAATCTTATGTTGCTAATGTTTTGATCGTAAAAGTAATTAGATTACTTTGTATATGTATTTCAATAATAATTTATTTATCGATGTTTTAAGTATATATCACAAAGCTTTTATGTAAAAATATGGTAATTGTTCAGACGTAACACAAAACATACTGAAGAACTATGCGCTATCATAGTTCTTAGTAAATATTTTAATAATTCTATTTAAATATCACCGTGATTTAATTGCGGTAGTTGATGAAAAATGTACTTTAATAAAATCAAGAGAATAATATGTACATTTAACGCTAAGTTTAAAATTAAAATATTTACAGAAAAATAAAAGAAAATAGAATAAGGAATCATAAGTAGCGAACAGTTATTAATAACGAATAGTCGTGTTGTATAAGTTTATTTAACATTACCCACAATGGTAAACAAAAAATGTGTAAAGTGTAAAAAGTCTATTACTAAAAAATCTCCTGGTTTGGAATGCAGCCGGTGCGATAAAGTAATACATGCTGATACTGTGTGTTCTAAACTTTCCAATAAACAGTTGAATACTCTGCGAAACTCGATCGGTGTTGAATGGAGCTGTGAAGACTGCGTGAAAAATCTCTCACGTAGATCGTCTTTTATAATTCCTGACGATGATGACGACGATGATGAAGGTTCCACTGGAACTATGCAAGCCCTCGATACCAAAAAACTAATTCAGGATATTAGTAAGGAGATGAAAAAAGCTTTTCGGGAGGAGATTATCAGCCTCGAGTCAACACTGGAGTTCGTTAGCGATCAAATCACTAACATGGAACAGTCCTTAAAAAAACAAGAGTCGCGAATTAAAGAACTTGAGAACAAAAACAATGATCTATTAAATAAAAATAAAAATCTTGAACTAAGAGTGACCGTTTTAGAGCAAGGTATGAATAATTTTGAACAGAAAACTCTATCGTCCACAGTAGAAGTAGCCGGTCTACCAGAAATGAAAAATATGAGTGATATTTTAGAAACAGTGGCTTCTAAGCTGAATATGAAAACCAGTGATATCGAGTCCAGTCAACGCTTACCTGGTTCTAAGGATAGGCCGGGGCCAATACTAGTACATATGAAAACGAAGGATTCGCAACACCAATGGATTGGCGCTAGCAAAGAGAAATGTCTAACAGTTGGCATGCTTCTTCCTGCCAGTCATAAGGATAAAGCTGAAAACCGTGTTTATATAAGACAAGCTTTAACTAAAAGTCTCAAAACCCTTTTGTATAATGCTAAGAGAGAGTTAGGAAAGAATTATCAATTTGTATGGTGTAAAGACGGTAAAATCCTTGTAAGGGAAAAACCTGGCAGTAAAATTTACCATATACGTTCTATGCAAGATATAATCCACCTACAAAATCAACACCGTTAGTACAATAGACCCTCCTCACTTTTTGTAATTTTATTTTGTTTTTTATCTAATTTTCTTCATTTTAATACTTACATCATTGTAATTGATGGATAAACATATTAGAGAATTGAAAAACTGTAGTTCAATTAATAATTATTTTCAACTAATACAACCGGGTAGTAATATAAATCTCTCATGTATTCATATAAACATTAGGTCACTTATAAAAAACTTTACGAAATTATTACAAATTATTCATAGCTGTACTTATCCCTTAGATGTTATTGTAATTACTGAAGCTGGTATTTCAGATACAATTGTTAACTTGTATAATATACCTGGCTATAAAATGTACTTCCAACTGCGTACTAATAAAAGAGGCGGGGGCATTATAATTTACGTTAAAAATTATATCAAATTCACAATTATCCAGCAGAAGACAAAATCTTTTGAAAATATTACTGGTATACTTAAAATTAACGGTAATCAAGACGCGGTTGTATGCGCATTGTATAGACCACCATCAACAAATAAAGCACTTTTTGTTAAAGAACTCGGTAACAATATTTCTAACTTTGATTCAAAACAAAATTTATTATTAATTGGTGACACAAATATTGATCTGAAAGGCATATCATATTATAAAGATTCATATCTTGAGACACTTGGCGAGCACGGACTAATGTGTGGTATTTGCGATTACACAAGAATTGAAATAAAACTTAATAATATCACAAAATCCTGCATTGATCATATTTTTGCACGATTCCCCACATTAGTTCCGTGCACGGCAGTGCTAGATGTTGTACTAGCCGATCACCGCGCTATTATATTTGCATGTGTTAGTGATGCGACTCGGGGATGTATACAGGATGTTCAAAAAAACATTATTAATTATGATGTTTTTAAAAAGGAATTACAAAAAGTAAATTGGGCATCTACAAGTAAAATGAATTCTGCAACCGATATTTACACTTTTATACGTAGCTCATTTAATTTTGCAAAAGAAGCCGCATCTTCAACTGTTACTCATAAAAATACCGCTAAAAATAAAATGAAACCAACTCGAGTGCCCTGGGTAGATAAAAATATTATTAAAATGTGTGAAAATCGAGAAAAACTGTTTAGTCTATGGAAAAAAGGTAACTATGATCCCGAAATAAGACTACATTATAACAAACTACGCAATAAAATAAACAAAATATTAGAATCAAGAAGAAACAGTTATTATATTAATCAAATAAAAATGAATTTCAATAACATTAAAGAAACGTACAAAATAATAAACCAAATACTAGGAAGGATTAATTTAACTATTGATGAAGTTATTCTTACGGCTTTTGACTCTCAAGGACTTACTTCCAAGTGTATTGCTGATAATTTTGCTTATAGTTTTGACAGAGCTGTTAAGAACATTATTCCTAATTGTAGCCATAAACTATTAAACTTAAATAGCCATAGTAAGTCAATTGATAAAAGCCTATATTTTCAGAAAGCTTCAGGTCCAAAAGTGCTTAAGATTATACAAAATCTTAATTGTAGGAAGGCACCAGGTACTGATAATGTAAGAGTAACTGACATAAGAATGATAGACAAAGATATATCCTTAGCCCTTGCTAATTTAATCAATTGTAGTGTGAAATCAGGTATATATCCTGATGATTTAAAAATTGGCAGTGTTAGACCAATACATAAAAATGGAAAACGTGATAATTATATTAATTATCGCCCTATAACAATTCTTTCTACCATAGATAAAATAGTGGAAAAATATGTTTGTGAACAAATTAATAAATTTTACACAAACAATAACATTATCTATAAGAATCAATATGGGTTTCAAGTAGGCAAAAGCACAAATGGACTATTGTCTCAATTCACAGACAAGGTCAACGAATATCTTAACGAAAAAAATATAGTATTGGCATTATTTATTGATTTCACACGCGCTTTCGATACATTGGATCACACGCAAATTATTAATAGACTTGATTGTTGTGGAGTGCGTGGCCCCCTGCTAAAGTGGTGCAAAGATTATCTTAACAACCGTAAATATGCAGTTAAAATCGGCGATGAGCTCAGTAGGTCCATAACAACAACAGTAGGTACAGCACAGGGCTCGGTTTTGGGCCCATTATACTTTCTGACTTATGTAAATGACATGAATCTTTGTTTAAGTTACTCTTCATGTTACCAATTTGCAGACGATACGTGCTTATTGGTAGCGAGCCAGGACCCACTCCTTGCATTTGAACAGTTGCAGTCCGACTTTAATTGTTTGATTAAGTGGTGCCATGATGCAGGTTTAGTCATTAACTCAAATAAAACTAAATTGCTAATAATTAAATCTCCGTATTTGAAATACTCAAATACTAATTATATAGTAGCCCATAATCATACTTGCCTGCATAATGGTCACCACTTGAATTGTGACTGTACTGCGATTGAAGTGACAGACACACAAAAATACCTAGGACTAGTGATTGATAATAAATTTAATTGGAATGCCCATATAAACCATGTTTGCAACAAATTAAGACAATTTTTAGCGAATATTACAATCATAAAAAATCGCATCCCATTTAAAGTTAAACTAATGTTATATAATTCACTAGTTGAATCGCATATTCAGTATGGCCTTACTAGCTATGGTCGTACATATAAATCGTATCTACAAGATATTTATAAATTACAGCTTAAAATCCTAAAGAACATAGTCCCTTCCAAAATTAAAAGAACGTTCCATGATAACGAAATGGGTCTCTTTAAATACTGTAAAGTCTTGCCTATTTTTTTACAAATTAAATACGTACTACTCAAAGAGCACTTTTTTAATGGAAATATTCTAGACAAAATTGAACATCCTATATATACGCGAGCTGTTGCTAATAACCGACTGTGTGTGAGTCGAGCCCACAATGTTTACGGCGAACGCACGGCTACCTACATGATACCGAGAATTATTAATGAATTACTACCCGAAGTTAGAAATATTATTACACCTTTAAACATAAAATATAAATTGAAATCGCATTTTATATCTACACTGTGAACCGCTACTGTCAATGACATTAAAAACAAACCTTAGTGGTTTTAAATGTCATTAATATTATATCATTGTAACTTTCTTTTGTACTGATAATAAATAAATAAATAAAAATAAATAAAAAAAAAGAAAAACAAAAGGCGCAATCAGGCATCGAAAAATTCCTCCGCATCGCTGTCCACCGGTAATGTGCCCAGAAGGCTGGCAGCATTACCACGTTGAATGGCAATGCTAACGTTATGTGCAAAATATTTCGATTTTAATATATTTCGATAAGAAAGTTATGGGAGGCCTATATCACACAGTGAATAGATAGATTGAACACAGTTAACCAAATACTATATTTATTAAAATCCATTTCAAAATATATGCATTTTGAATATATGGTAGGATTCAACAACGAAGGGCTGGTATCTATTCTTTCCATTTGTTTGTGAGAATTTAAAGAAAATATGTTTGGCGATTGACCACTGCGTAGCCTAAATCTTTACTGAATAACGAAATTTTAGAAGTAAATTATTTTATTTTAAAGTAATGCCTTTACCATTTTGTCAATGTTTCACGTTTAATTGCGATTTGTAGTATGATCTCTAGTGTAATGAGCGCAGCCTTATGTTAGATAGTTTGTAAGTCACAATTGTAGTAGTATACTACACGAAACTTGTAGAAACTCAAGAAAATTCAGTCGAGGTATTTCTCTAACTCTGTCATATCAACGGTGTTGTACTACAACGCATCTCATATATGTACGTCTTTTTTTATTTTTTTTATTTGGTAGGCTATGGCCCGGACGCACGTCGCCCGCTCCGTCCGGGGTGATGGAAGGGCAGCGCGTGGCCCCATAACCCACCGTATTCCCTCCCCATCGCCATTGGGCCGGCCATTGGTACCGCTTTCTTGCCATCCGTGGCTGTATACATGTACGTCTTTTTTTTTTTAATAATAATTTGATTTATTTCTCACCATAACACTTTACATATATGTACGTCTTACATTATTGTTTGGTTTATGAGTCAATTTTCTTTCATGAGTCCCACTTTATCTATGTAAATTGGTTTAAACACTATAGTTAATGTGTAGTAAGAATAAGTCCCAAAAACTTATTGATTGTTTATTTAGGCCCTCATAACTTAGATACTACCTACAGGTTTTAGGCATTATTCACTCTATAAATAATGATTCACAAATATTTAGTTGAAACCTAGCTAAAATCTTCCCCCGGTGAACATGTTCAATGACTTTAGCGAGAGTATAAAGGCGAAGCTAACAATATAGAATGACTTGCTAAAACCAACTATAGAGAAGCGCGGCTTAACTTTAAAGTCCTAACTTTATTCCAAGGCACATCGCTAATGCCTATTGTTGAACGAATCACTATAGTCAAAACAATTATTGTTTTCATAATGCTTGTAAATATAGATTTAACTTTAGTTGTATTTTTATTATAATCATAATAGAAATGATCAGACAATACGTTATGTCGTATATGTGTTACTGTGAAATGGAATTTTACAAGAATGAATAATGTGTGGAGTACTGTGAGTTTTGTAATGCTAGTATCTTTGAAAATCCTTTGAACTATATAACATATACTACAATAGCGATCATATTATTTCATTGCTTTCAAGAGGGATCACGTTATTTAATACATTGTGATTTTGTTTTATAAAATAATATTATTAAAAAATTTCTATCATCATCATCATTCAGCCATTTGTCATCCACTGCTGGACGTAAGCCTCCCTCATATTTCACCACAAAGTATGGTTTTGTGCCACCTGCATCCAACGACTCCCAGCAACCTTCACCAGGTCGTCGATCCACCTGGTGGGATCGACCAACACTGCAACGTCCTTTCTTCCCCAACGGTTTTCGGTTCGTCGAGCGATGTGGCCTGTCCATTGCCACTTCAGCGTGCTAATTCTTTGTGCTATGTCGGTTACATCCGTTGACATGCCATGAAATGTCTATACATTTTATTAATTCTCTCAGAGCTTAAGCAGCGAATGTGCCTATCTATAATTTTGTATTCCTATTCATTACCTCAATTTAACATTATTGCCAAATTAATTAAATTAAAATATTATACATCTTTTGTATTTTATAATTATCTGTTCACCAGTGTAATTATACGATTTTTAGGCCTTTTGAAATGCAATAAATTATAAGCGTTATAAGCTTGGTTGGCTTGGTGATTGTTAATAGTTCCTAGAGGTAGTAGCTATTAACAGTTTCCCTAGAAGAGCTACTGCCCAATGTGCTAATGATCCCTCAGTCAAATTTAACACCTGATACGTGAAAGTAAAGTTTTAAATATAATAAGTGTATAATGGATCTTTGTTCCAGTGTTATAAGCAAAGAACTGCTAAACATGAGCTCAATTTTTTAGAATACTACAGATTATCTTAAGAAATTATGTATGGTAAACTGTACCTAGTAGAGAATAATAGAGTCACGCTCACGGTAGGTTTACAAAAATTTAACTGTGATTATAACTATATGGCGGATTAGGAATATGTTCTAGTTTCACTCTTCCCTCCCGGTTATAATTGGCTTATGGATTACTAAGAGAATGGACAATATCATTCCGTGAAGATATTTTTAACTATATAGCCATGCGGTAAATTTAAAAAAAAATATTAAAAAAAGAGCATAGGCGGTAATCAAATGAGTAACCCAAAATATTTATTAAACTTTCCCCTGTCTGTGTCTACAGACTACAGTCTTAATTATTAAAAGAATTTTTACAAACGGATTACGCCCAGCTTGCAGCAATATTTGGGCTTTGATTTAATTTAAATCTGTCAATAAAATAAGTTATCGTTACTGTCAAACAGAAGTGCGTAATAAAATAAAGTTGCTTGTCAACAACGTCACGACGTCACTTTTCAACAATATTAAAGTAGATACATACTAGTCTTTTGACGGGTATTTGAAAACGTCATGTGGTGCTCTTGTATTATATTCGATATCTTAGTGTTTTAACGTGTTATATTAGATAATTTTGATGGCATTTTATAAATAATGTGATGCGACGGAACTGCTGGGATGTAGTGAATATCATACAAAAGTGCTTTACAACGTTTTCGTTTTCCATCAAAATTCCCACAAGATATCGTTAACAGTGTGGCCGTAGCGCTGTTGATGGCGACGATTTGACTTAGACAATGACTAACCTGAAGAGACTAAGAACGTGAAGATTATAACTCGACACTGGCACCAATAGCTCGTATAAGTAGCTAATCGCCAATATATAAGAAGAAGAAGATACATACTAGACGTCGTATATAATGTGTCTATATATGCTTGTAATTAGCTGAGGAAATGCTAAGTTCTATATTTGAAATGAAATTATTTTTTCGGATTATATCGCTTGATATAATTCCGTAAAAATAGTTTTATTTCAAATGTAATCCTCACGTGAACAACAAAAATCATTCAGTTCTACATAGAGCTGAATGACTAACAACATTTTTAGTACATATATGTTTTATTATGGCTTAATTATTTTTTCAACATTGATCGAGCTAAATACTATGTCGAAAATTAGCCCCGCATAGAATTTTAGCTTATGCAGCATATTGCCTAACACTAGTTTGTGTTATAAACTATAATGTCTGGCTGACCGAGCTTTCGCTCGGTATTTTCTTTTCATTGTGTTGGAAAATATATTTAAATATAATAAAAATAATTAATTAAATAATAATAAAAAAGTAAATAGTCAAAAAGTAAAAAAAAAAGAAACAGGATCCGAATCGGCCTCGATTATCCAATTGGGTGTCTTAATGACAGCGTCAAAATTTGCCTTCTTATTTTATTAGTTGTCAACTTGTCAGGCAACGTAAAATTACAATATCGATTAATCGTCCCCGGAACCCCCTGCATGCTAAATTTCAAGAAAATTGTTGGTGCCGTTGCCGAGACTCAGAATATATATATATATACAAGAATTGCTCGTTTAAAGATATTAGATAGATAGATAGATATAGCATTGGTATAAAGACGTTGTTACAGAAAATATAAAAGTATTTTAGTATTTTTGTTCTTTCATCTCTAGTTGTCAGCAGTTGCTCGCGTCTGAGTTCGATTGAAAATACACTGTTATGATAGAACGACATTTCAGAAATAATAGACATTCATTTGCATACAAAGCCCAATTTTTCTTTTATCCCCTTATTATTAGTATTTCCTAAACTCCTTCTTTATTTTCCGTCTACAATACAAAAGAAAAGTCCCGTCAAAATTTTTATTTATTACTTTCGTCTTGGCATTTATGAGTCAGTCATGACAGGTTATTATTAATATTAAAGATTTTAAAATATTTTCTCTAATATTAAAATTTCTAACATTTAGATAAGGTAAGGAATTTATATATTGCAGATATGCCAATATTTATATGAAAGTTCTTTATTGCCAATTTAAAAAAAAAAAAACGTAAAATTGTTCACACAAGTTAATAGCTGCAAATGAATGTGTACGTGTTTCGGCGTGTGTGGAATTGGTATCTTTAAAAAATAAAAATTAGAATTCTATCTAATTTTTAGATCTTAAAATTTATTTGGTTACCATAGCAATGGTTGCTAATAGTAAACATTATAAAATCTATACATATAATAAAAATGTAACGGGTCGCTGTCTGTACATGGAAGATATATGAAAAAAAATATTACTGGGACCTTTATCAACACTAATAGACCCCAAAACAATAATTTTTAAAATTTTTGTCTGTTTATCTGTTTGTCTGTGTGTTTGTGCTCGCTAATCTCAAAAACGGCTTATCCGATTTAGACGCGGTTTTCACTAATATATTGTGGTTATTTTATGTCAATTGGTTTATAAAAAAAAAGTTATGTCAATTTAAAAAATGTTTGGAGAAAAAAATCTTTATCGATTTTTTTCAAATTACGTACAAATATTCTTCAGTAAAAATAAATAAACACGTGTTTCAGCATTTGTTGATTTTCACCTTCTGGGGGTGAAAATTAGGCCTGCAAAGCGGGTTAGACGACTCATTAAATCATTAGCGCCAAGCCAATATTATTGAAGCTGGTAACTTGAAATGTTGACAGTGGTTTCCTTATATGACGTCGAGATTTACTAAGAAAGGATTTTACGAAATTATACCACTAAGGGGGTGGAGCAGAGTGGCAAAGTTTGTGTGAAGAGAAAAAATCTTTATTGATTCTTTTCAAATTACGAGTCGAATCAAATATTCTAGGGTAATATCCGGCATATATCAATTTTCACCCTCTGGCTGTGTAAATTACGCCTGTAAAGCGGGTTGAACGACTCATTACCGCATCATCATTACGCATCCCAGTTTCTGATGCTGTTGAATATCATCCTAGCGACAAACTTTCAACACCTTGCATTGCTTTTTCTATTTAACTCTGTCAGAGATGACTTCTACGTGGACGAAGTCGCGGGCAAAAGCTAGTCATAACTAAATTTGTTAAACATGTAAGCTGTGAACTTACGATAAATATCTAAATTACAAGCATGTAGCATCGGGGCTGGTCGTTGAAATTCATTACATAACTATGGCTTTTAAAACAAAACTAGACAGTTAGTCGAATATCTAATAAAACAAAAAAATCTAATAACTAAACAAAAGTAGTTGATACCACCAATGCCACATTCTCAGATACCAGTTGGTTTTTCACATTGTTTCCACTCGTAGTAGCAACAGTAATTAATTTACAAGGACAGAATAATCGTTTTAATTCCTCTCTAGAGAGTTAATTTAAACGACCACTGTCTCGTCGTATATATACGACTCTACTCGTCTGAACTCTAAAATATTTAAGTTTTTATTATATTTGAAATGAAACTATTTTTACGGATTCTATCGCGTGTGTATTTGATTTTTAATCTCACAACATTTCAAACACTTAACAGTGTTCATAGTCACGGGAGGACTAAGGTTTCACACGTCCAACAAGTCATCTTATTACAGAGATTTATATTTACCCACTACAGTATCAGTTATTAAATTTTGACTCATATTTTGACACCACACGGAAAATATCACGGAATATATACTAAGATACTGTGGATATAGATTTCGTATATAATAATTATATTATTATTAGCCTTTAGAAGTTCATGTAAGTCCCATGTAAGTCTCTCATATAGGGATAACGTCATAATCATTACCGCTAGACGATATAGTTAATAATTACCCTCTATGGAAGAGGCTAATAAAGTTTCTCTCTTGTCACTTTACTGTCTTGTTCTACTGTCATCATTCTCCTACTCTTATCCTAATTACTTGGGGTCGATACAATATGTACTCTTCTTTCATAGTACATATTGTAAAAGTTATTGTCAATAGTTTTATGACCGGTCGCCTGCCAGACGCTCCTTGGGAATGTAATTGTTGACCAAACAGCATCAGATAGAGTTGGCCCAGGTCGCGATTGGCACGGGAAGGAGTCGCGCTCGTCGTGGGCCGGATTGGCATGTTGGGCCTGAGGGTCTCGGCGGAGAAAACCGAGGCCCTCCTATTTCATGGTCCAGGTCGAGGTCCCACCCGAGGAGCACACATCAGTGTGTCTGGGGTTGCCGTGCCAGTGCGGGCCCAGATGAAATATCTGGGTCTGCACCTTGATTCAAAATGGAATTTCGGGCCACACTTTGCCCAGCTCGTCCCGCGGCTTGTCAAATCGGCCGCGGCGCTAAGTAGGCTTCTGCCGAACACTGGAGGTTCAGGGTCGTACTGCCGGCGATTGTACACCGGAGTCGTGCGGTCCATGGCGCTGTATGGTGCCCCTATTTGGTCGGAGTCCCTCACTGCCCGCAATAGGGCCCTCCTGCGACGTCCGCAGAGGGTCATGGCGGTGAGGGCTATTAGGGGCTACCGTACGGTGTCGTGGACTGCAGCGACATTGCTGGCGGGGGACCCGCCTTGGCCACTTATAGCTAAGGCCTTGGCAGAGGCCTACCGGCTGCGCGTTGTGGCGCGGGCCGGCGGCGAGCAAGTCTCCGCGAGGAGACTGGGCAGAGATTTGGAAGTGGCCCGAAGAGGAGTCATCCGGCGGTGGAGAGAGGATCTGGAGTCCCTTGTAGCAGGGCGGGGGACTGTGGAGGCGGTCGCGCCACATCTCCACCGCTGGATCAGAAGAAGGCACGGCAGCCTTAGCTTCAGGATGGTGCAGGTGCTTACCGGACACGGGGTCTTCGGTAAGTACCTGCATAAAATTGGAAGAGAAGGGGCCCCTGGATGTCACGAGTGTGGCGCTAGTGGATGATGCGCGTCACACTCTGGAGGTTTGCCCCGCCTGGGGGCCCCAACGCCACGTCCTGTCGGCGGTCGTTGGAAGAGACCTGTCGCTGTCGACCATCATTTCCAAGATGCTCGACAGCGATAGGTGCTGGACGTCGATGGCCTCGTATTGCGAGGCCGTCATGGAGAAGAAGGAGGCTGCGGAGCGGGAACGTGAGGCGCATGCGTCCGCTGACTCGCTCCGTCGCCGGCGTCCGGGGAGGAGGAGGCGCCGTTATGCGCATCTCCTCCCACCGCCTTGAGGATCGACAGGGCGTGGCCAGAAGGCCAAGCGTTGGGGCGTCGGGGATCGAATGTCAGTAGACGATCTCTCCGGCGCCCCGTAAAAGCGCGGAAGGGGGCCGCTGTGGTTTTAGTGGGTATTCCGGTTGGACTAGCCGGCCGGCGAGTCCCACACTCCCTCCCGTCTTGACATCGGCGGGCAGGGGTTAGCGCGCAAAAGCGTTTCCCAGCGTCAACAAAAAAAAAAAAAAAAAAAGGTCGTTATAAGGCCTAGTCGTCTTTTACGACATCCACGAGCAAACGAGCAAAGTAAGAGTTGGTAGTATTCGTAGCCGCTACCACACAGCTACTGCCTGTTCTACTATCTGACTGCAGTCTTGTTCTACTATATGATTAAGAAAAAAAAAAAACAACTCTAATAAAACTCATTCATAAACATATTTTGACATTTCATTACAAACACCCACACAAACATTAAATCCATTGAAGTATTAAATGTCAGGGCGCATCTTAAATCTAATGGTGTAAGTTATTGTGAGGAAATACGAAACGTAAATTAAACTGAATGTTTTGTTTTAACATTTAGATTCATGAGGTAATCTTAAGCACGAATTACCCGGTTTGTTGAGTTTCAAGACGATTATATTAATATTATTTTAGCTTTTTGGTGTTTTATAAATAAATCAGTAGATCTTCCATTTGATATTAAATGTTTCGTAATAGTTCACTTTAAACTATTTATGTCTATCTTTTAGCCTATCAACGTCTAATTTTGGATACATGCCTTTCTAAATGGAAATATCTGTAGTTGATTTTCTTATCACGGTGATCAATGGAATGGGTAATCAAATGAATTTTACGATACTCACGTTAAAGTAAGGAATGATGACTTTACATCGTTATATAAAGCGAAGAGCCATTCTCTTCGCTTTACTTCCTTCCTTAAAATTGAGAAAATTTGAAGGGCTGACCATGAAAGCTAACCATTGCTCAGAATGTTATTTCAGCCTATCGGCGTCAACTGCGGGACGTAGCCCCAACTCATGTTATGATTTTAGAATCACCGGTCGCATTCTTATATCATTGGCATAATGGGAGGTTACAATTTCTATACTAAACTTTTGCTTTCAATAACTCCGAATTTCATTTATCTAAAAAAACTTTGTTTAATAAAAATTTTTAGTCAATATTTCTATTCATATATAGAACCAACAGTTTTACAGTTCGAAAAAACATACAATTTAAGTTCTACGTAGCCTCTATATAGACATAGCATTAGCAAACATATAATGCTTATACCTAACCATCTGTAATTCATATGAATGCATTATATTCTATGTGAGCACTGGACAACATTTAATGCGGATCTACTTAAGCCGTACATTTCACATTTATGTAAGAGTTCTACTCAGAACTGTAATGTAAATAGATTTAAACATGTAGAAATATTTAACACAAATATATGAGACTAGAATACCCAGTTCGTTAGTTTGTTTGTAGAAGTCGATATATCGCAGTTACATCAATGGGGATAGCATATAAACCCTCTACTTGAAAAAATACATATACTAAACTATTTGACCGATTATTTCTATACCGAATTATTTGACAAAAACTATTAGACCGATCATTATGAGAATTGATATCAATTCTCACAATGATCGGTCCAATAGTATCTAAGTTTAGTGATGTCATATATACCTACGTCTGATTTTGTAGATATAGATGATTCATGATCATCATCTCAGACTATACCCACATTAGGGCTTGAATCCCCTCCATAAAGGAAAGGAAAGTGACTTACTATACGCCGGTCAAATGAGTTGGTATAGGATTTTATTTAGATTTCTTTCATCTCTTGCTAGAAGATATGGGGTGATTAATTTTATTCTTATTTCATCACTACACGCAAAAATCGGATCGTAAACGAAAAGAATCGAATGTCCCGTATGCGATGAAATGACAATCGACTGTTCAATTAAAAAAAAATCAGCATAAAAAGTATTAAGTTTAAGTGTCTCATATTTGGGATAAACAATATCGTTTTTTTTTTGCAAAGTTGTGTCTTGTAAAGACGGCTGTTTACAGGTTTTTGGTGCTCGCTATAGACTTTTTATTATAATGGTTTTGGAGTGCGGATTAGCTGTGATTGCTTTTTTTTTTTTCTAAATAAAGGTATGTAATCATCTTCAGTAATGGTTATAAACTGAGGCAGACAATTAATCTTAAATGTTATAAAATGTTTTTTTATAGTTACGTATAAAAAATTTGTGCCATAGATAAAATTCCTCTTAAAAATAGCTTTTATTGTTTGCTATATTTTTATAAGGTAAAAAAGATCATATTTTTATATATTTTACTATCTAAAGTTAAGAGCTTGATTATGATTAAAATGGGCTAGTGAGAGATAGACTTTGATCATTAAATCAGAAAGAGCTCCAATAAATTCTGATAAAACATGTCATGTTAAGTCATGCCTCCCTAGATGCTAAAACATATCTAATGAGCATAAAAACAATAGAATTATATTAAAAAAGTGGATAAGCCAAAGAAAATATCAAGATACAGAATAATTACTGGATATTATTTAGATTCATAGTAATTCATCCTTCCATCATCCTATAGACGTCCACTATTGGACATAATATATTTCAGATATTACATACATTTTAAAAATTATCCGCAATAATATAGATAGCCCCGAGCTTCTTTCAAATATTAATATTAATGTTCCAAGCAAATCTACACGGCATCATACTCCACTGAGTTTAAATGTGGTGTCCACCAATTACAGACAAAATAGTTTCTTGTGGCGAGCAGGAAAGACTCTTAATATAAAATGGTGATTAAATTACACGGTGTTGATATATTTAACACAAGCTTAACAACAGTGAGACGATTACTAAGCCAGGATTTTTTTTTTCAATTATAACAGTTTGTAATCCTTAAATTATATTAAATAATGTCTACTGTCTCATTAGCCTAATGTGAAGCATATTAGCGGAGACCTATGATTAGCTGTACGATGTATATTAAGTAGTTTAATATTATTATTGTGCTGTTGGTCTTCCAAATAAAAATAAATAAATAAAAAATAAATAAATAAGCCTCCCCACGAGAATTTCACTCAGACAGGTCCAATGCCACTTGGATTCAACTGCATACGCGAACATAATGACTTCGAATGTTTACACGAGTATTACACATTTGAATTAAAACCACTTTTACGGATTCTATCGCGTTTGTATTTCATTTTTAATTTGCCGACGTTTCGAACACTTTACAGTGATTGTGGTCACGGGAGGACTGACTGTTCTCCCGTGACCATGATCGCTTTTCGTAGTAAAGTTCAGTAGTTTTATTTCAAATGCATACGGCGTCTTTTGAGATGTCGTCAATTGACCTAGTGATGGGTCACTCTAATAATTATTAATATTCAGTGAGCTTGGTCATAACAGAGTTATATAGAGTAGATGATATTTACCTATAGTCACTGTGTCTCTTCATGATGAGAGCATAAAGTGACATTATAATGCAAACTAGATACTACTTTAAAAAAATATTATACATTTTATATGCAAGTACACTAAAATTACGAGTTATAAAAAGTTTCAAAAATATTACATATTTTTTATCTGACTATATTTTCTGTCACAGTAAAGCAGAACTTTAATATAGATGAGTCGTCTGAGCTGGAAAAATGATGTATTATGTAAATGAAAATGAAACTTTTCTATCAATTGAAGAACGCAGACTATAGTTTTAGTTCAATTCTACTATATTGTGAGTCTATGGTATTAGTATGTAGAATATATTTTAAATTATAATTTCAACCCTTAAATATTTTCTCGTATAATTACGGAGTAAAAATGCAATTAACCAGTCCTATACTTGCTTGTGGGTGTTAAGACGATTAAGAGATCTATGCAGGTAACATCGATAGAAGAGAGATATCGTCATCTGATCTAAATCCCTCATTTTTATTCAATTTGCATCGTTTCGGTTACTCTCAGCAACATAACGTCAGCGTTCAATACATGTATATTAAAACATCATATCGTATCATATTGACTAATGAACCTTGGTAACTCACTGCCGTCAGCACTTGTGGGTTTCGATGGCGATAAATCATTTCTGAAAATATGTTTATACATAAGTTATGGATAGCTGAGGCGACATAATTATTATTCCATGGGATCGACGACCTCTTTGGTACATTAATAACTACTTACTAAAATAATAGAAATACATACATACATATCATCACGCCATATCCCTTGCAGGGTAGGCAGAGAGAACAGAGTGCCAGAGAACTCTATCCTTGCATACTTCATTCGCTTCCTCAACATTCATAATTCTCTTCATACACGCTCGCCGGTTTCGACGACTCTTGACTCCACCTTCCTTCAATACGTGACCAATCTGGTCTAGGTAGGTGAGAAATAAAAGAAATTAATAAATAATAGAAATCTAGGGAAATAAATCAAATCTTACGTATTAGGATTTGTTCAAATGAATTACAAATTGATATTTATTATCTTCACGATATTTTACAGAAAATTAATATTTTTGTTATTTAAAAAATCTGTCTTTATCCATCCATTTAGCAGTTCACTAACTTCATCTATTAAACTTAGGTTTTCCCACGAGAAGGCCATGTATAACCACGAGACTATGCTGAACTACATTCTATTTAGGATGTATCAATCTATTATCTAAATTAGCTGTCAATATTAATTATTATTATCTGTATTCGCTGCAAACAAACAGTTCGGTGCAGTTTGAAACTTACTGACGTTGTTTAAAACTTATTAAATGGAAAAGTATTTTCTACATTGTTAGACAAGCATTTTCTACGTAATTGCTTTTCTCTTTTATTTAATTTAATGCAGCTACTGAACTAATTTGATGTAATTTGATTTGGGTTTATATTTTTCTGAAATAAATTCCATTTTAATTTGATTTTATATTATTATATAAAACGAGTTAAAGTATTTGTGACTTCTTGATGAGACCTTAATGAGTTAATTCGTGTAGTGACGAAGTAAGAAAACAATTCACCATCCTTTCTTATATGTGGGTGATCGTAAAGGACGACTAAGACGCAATCAAATAATATTACTGCAAGAAAAGGTAAACTTGATATAGACTTCTGTATCAATCCGTGGAAGGAAGGTGGAGTCAAAAGTCTCCGAAACCGGCGAGCGGGTATGAAGAGAATTATGAATGTTGAGGAAGTGAGTGAAGTATGCAAATATAGAGTTCTCTGGCACTCTGTTCTCTCTGCCTACCCTGCAAGGGATATGGCGTGATGATATGTATGTACGTGTATGTCGGCGTGGCGTTACTGTTCGGGTATTCGGAATCCATCTCGGTGAAATAATAATTGCAATACTTTACGAACCTGGTTTATTTTATTAATACAATAAGTCCTATATATTTACACACACGATACAATCCAATGGAGTAACAACACTTTTGTAGATATCGAACAACTGAACTGCCGTTAAGAACGTTGATCTTTAAATAGGATAAAATCACCGGCTAATTACTTTCGGTAAACATTTTAAATTTCAACTGATTTATCATAGATTTTATTCCACTGTTTTAAACTCATAATAATTATTCTATAATTAAATATTGGTAATACTAAATGCATTCACTATAATTAAACATTTTCCAAGGAGTAAACACTTAAAATATTTTATTACAAACAAGTCACATTAGCTTCCTTTTTATTTTTTACCAGACTGCAAAGGAGTATTGTTTTTAACAGTCTATGTATGTATGTATGTTTGTATGTTCCTTTGAAGCACTATATATACCAAACGCCTGGGCCGATTTTTATGATTCGCACGTCAATCGATTCCTCTTAATCCGGCGAGTGTCACTAAAGATATGACGTTATTGAAAATTCAATATGGCGACTACTGGACGCCATATTGTGAAAATTAAAAAAATTAAAGTCAACAAACTATATCGAATGGGGTATCGTTAAATAGGTATTTAAAAATCATTTTTAGTTTTCTCTCAACATTTTTCGATTTGACTGGCCGTTTAGGATCTATATCAATTTAAAGTTTCGTAACAACCTTTCTCACATATAGGTTTTTTAGACAGTAGAAATTTATGATGAAAAGACGAAAAATTCATATAACTGGATGTGGATGGAGATATACTGAAGTATCTAGTAGGTATATTGTCCAATATACCATAGGTAGTCCTACCTAAAGAATCTAATGTCTGACGCGGTCGCCCATCTCCAATTTCTAACGATTTAGTGCTCAACTTCAATCGAAAAACTATATATAGTTAGGTACTTACCTACTTATTAATAAATAAGATAACTATAGCTACCTAGGTATTTATAACTAAAAAGTATAAAATAAAAAAATTATTAAAAAAATCAAAAAACCCGACTGCGTAAAAATCGTCCCAAACTCGTCACCAAAACTACGTACATAATAAAAAACTGAAAAGAAAAAAACAAGCACTTAGATGTCCGGTGGTCTAGAATTCCATAATATATTATTGGATAAATACTATTGCAGAAAATGAAATATATTTTAATAATAGAACATGACAACCGACTATTCAAGTCGGGATCCATTGAAAAATTAGATTTGCTGTCGAATAAAGGATTGGATGCAATGGATCCCGACTGTTCAGTTGTCATGTTCTATTATTAAAATATATTTCATTTTCTGCAATAGTATTTATTCAATAATATATTATGGAATTCTAGACCACCGGACATCTAAGTGCTTGTTTTTTTCTTTTCAGTTTTTTATTATGTACGTAGTTTTGGTGACGAGTTTGGGACGATTTTTACGCAGTCGGGTTTTTTTTGATTTTTTTAATCATTTTTTTATGTTTACTTGTACTAAATAAATAAAATAAATGCCAAAATAATCATATTAAGTTAATATTATAATTCATTAATTATATTAATGAATTATAATAAACGGTATTTATCTATTAATTCATACACAAATATGTGATAACGATATTTCGTTCAAATAATCAAAGCAGCGCCCATATGTATGTATCAACCCGTCAGATCCGCGTGGTCAATAGTCAATTTCTCTCTCACTATGGAGGGGTCTATTGGGCTCCTAGTACGTTTATAAGATAAGACGAAAAAGACGCAGTCCATACTCTAAAAAACACATTTTTACAGTATCAGAGATTATGTTAGAAAATTGTTTGTGTAATTTCATATTCGCGTAAACATCGGAACTTCTCTCTTGTGTTTGATTAATACATTTTATTGTTCAGATACAATTATTTGCATATTGTGCAAAGAACTGCACTACATGGGAATCGAACCCATGATACTTGACGTAAAAGGTTCCTACTGAGAAGCTCCATATGTACTGTCAGCATTCACATTGATGGTTATTAAATGAGATAATTAAACAAGACCAATGATAAAATATAGAGTAAAATAAAAAAAAACATATGTTATCCATCATGGAGTCATGATGGCAACGTAGAGCTTTTTAATAGAGCGCGATGACCTCACGTCCTAAGAGTCTCCTATTAACTCTAAGGTGCGGTGGTAAATTTTATGGAGAAATATGTTTCTTCTAAAGATAATATTCAGTGCAATTTGAATAGTCTGTGGAGCGAAATTATTCAAATTCGTTTGCTATATTTTCGTTCTCTATATTTATAATGTTTATTATTTATATTATAAGATACCTAGTATAATTTATAATATTTATAATTTATTTCGTATCATAGAGTATTTTAATACGAATGCCAACGTTTTTTTTCGGTGTTTCACATTTTTATAGGATGATTATTGTAACCTTACTTTTTATTCTTGTACAGATTATTAAGGATTACAAAAAGGCATTAGTGGATATAATTGGATGCTCATGTAGAAGCTATCTTCTAAGCAATCGCTCGCTATTACATAACGTAAAATATAGCAATGAATTGTTTGATCCGATCCTTTTGACTAAATTAGTAGATGTGTGGTCATCGCCCTTTTCTATCCTGCAGTAGTCATAAAAACCAACTGAAGTTCCACAACGTGCAGCAGCGTTGTCCTGGAAATCTTATAAGTTCAAGAGCCTAAGCATTTTTGCCTGCCAAACGGAGAAATTTGCATAAAACTTAGCTATTACTGCCCATTACTAGGCAGTAATAGCAGATAGGTTGATGTGTAGATCGATATTATAGATTCTCTATGAGAATACTAATCAAACTATGTTGCTAGTAATTATGTTAATTAATGAGAAGTTTAAGTGGCACAGAACAGCTTGTATGAAATAGCGACCAAAGTGCTTTGTTAATTTAAGTGCAACCTCCATTAAACTTCTTGTTTGTATCTGCTAGCTTCATCAGTTTACTATGTAGGTATAATTATAAAGACTCAAATCAATATCATAATATCCAGCCAAATAAATATTATATATTACAAACATATATATTATTTAAATATCAATACCAGCTGTCTTGTATAATAAATAAGTAATTGCGATCGTTTTGATGTATTAGGATCATGTGTCAGCTAAGAAAAAAGAGATTTGCGTGGTTTTCTATAGATTTTCTTGATATCAGAGGATTTATTCGAATAATTTTTAACATTAAGTTCGAAGTTTCGATATACGTCCGACTAACGTTAATAGTTTCGCCTTTCTATTACGTAGCGCTTAAGATTATTTAACTAAATTTGAATGTGTATATACGATAAAGGCACGAGATTATAAAATTATAAGATTATCATTATCCTAATCTTATCCCAATTACTTGCGGTTGACGGAATATGTAATCCTCGTTTATTGTATATGTTGCAAATGTTAGGGGTAGAAGTTATTGGCCACCGAAGACAAAGATCGGGTACCGGTGGCCCGCTTGCACGGCGAAGAGAGACGCTTTGCAGGGGAGAAAGTTATAGGGCCCGATCTGTCGGACGCCCAGTTTGGGTTCAGGAGGGGTCGTTCGACGATCGCGGCTCTGCTACGCCTGAGGGCCGTGGCGACTGAGGCCGTCGCCGGCGGAGGAGTGCTGTAGGTAGTGTCCCTGGACATCGCCAACGCATTCAATAGTCTGCCATTTAGCTGCATCAGGGAGGCGCTCCGATACCACGGAGTGCCAGTTTACCTGAGGCGGCTAGTGGCAGACTATCTGGAGGGGCGCAGCGTCCTCTACACCAACCGAGTAGGGGACGTTGTGCGAACGCCCATGACGTGAAGTGTCCCACAGGGGTCAGTCCTCGGACCCACCCTGTGGAACATCGGCTACGACTGGGCGTTGAGAGGGAGCCTCCCACCCGGGCTGGGCGTGATCTGTTACGCCGACGACACGCTCGTCACAGCCCGCGATGGGACGCTGGAGGAGGTGGCAGGCCTGGCGACTCTCGGCACCGAAGAGTTCGTCAGGCGGATCGAGGCGCTGGGGTTCAGGGCGGCTCTGGACAAGACGGAGGCCCTCTTGTTCCATGGGCCCCGCATGGGCCCTCCCATCGGCGTTTCGATCACCGTCAATTCGGTTGACATCAGCATCCGGGCCCATATGAGGTATTTGGGCCTGGTGCTCGACGGGCATTGGTGGTTTCGAGAGCATTTCCGCAGGCTCGCTCCGCGGCTCGTCGGCGCGGCGTCCGCCCTTTCATGGCTTATGCCGAATGTGGGTGGACCGAGCGCTACGTGCTGGCAGCTGTACGCGGGGGTTGTCCGGTCGATGGCCCTGTACGGCGCACTGGTGTGGGCGGGGTCCCTGACCGTCCACCTCAGGACTCTTCTGTGGCGACCGCAGAGGGCCATGGTGGTCAGGGTCATACGCGGGTACCGCACGGTGGCGACGGAGGCAGCGTGCCTGCTGGCTGGGAGTCCCCCGCGGGGCCTGGAAATGCTCACCGATTTATATCGGCGGGTGGCGGGGGTGCGCGTGGAGGACGGTGTGGTCTCTTTGAGGGAACTCACCGCCTGGCGCGTCGACGCCCGCCTAGATGTCATTGCCCGTTGGGCAGTCCGGCTGGAGAGGCCTCGGTTCGGTGTGCGGACCGTGGAGACCTTCCGGCCATCGCCAGGGCGATACTCGACAGTGTATGGAACTGGGACGCGGTCGCAACCTTCTGCGAGGCAGTAGTCTTGCGGAAGGAGGCGGCAGAGCACGTGCGCGAGGAGCGTCTCCTCGATGACGCGAGCCACCGCCGGCGACTGGGGCGGCGCAGGCGCGATTACCTGCGCCTGATGCGGCTCTAGCCGAGGCCGCGGGTAACTGGATCGGGGAATTAGACCGTCACCCGCCGAGAGGCCGACCGCGTGAGGAAAGACCGACATCCTACCCAAGGGGGGGACATCAGTCGAGGAGAGGGTACTCCTCAGGGATATTCCGTCGGGCCGACCACTGACGTCAAATCACTCTGCTCCGGTGGTCGGCCCAACGACGAAGGCGACGTCACGGGTGGGTTACAGGTGTGCGTGCTTACACCCCTCTGTCACCCCGGACGGAGTGGTGCGAGGAGTGCGCCAACCGTAGCCAAAACCGAAAAAAAAAAAAAAATCATAGCCATATGCAAAACAATGTCGTAAAATATGTTTATTTAAATTCTTTTTTGGGGGAGGCTTGTGTCCAACAATGGAATGTATATAAATAAGCTGTTAATATAGAGTATTAATCTAAATGAATGTTAACACATTCTAGTGTACACATTATATAAGTATAATTATCTGCCAAACAGCAAAACAGTTTGTAGGCAGTATTTTCGTGGTTTTACATGACACATATACATATATGCGTTTATACACCCATTAGACTCTCATACCTATCCAGATTAATGTACCCCTTCCTATAATTATTAGATGTGACCCATAATGGTATGGATCCTATTATTTGACATATGCCACTGAAGACAAAGACCGTGTTACAGTGGCCCGCTCGCTCAGCGAAGAGAGGTACATTGCAGGGCGGGTCTATGGAATCGCGCGCCGCTTCTTCTATCGCCCCGGACACTTGGTACATCAAATTGCTTTGTATTTTATATAGATAAATGTATATATGTATAATGTTATAATCATCATCCTAGGCGGCATCCTATATGTGCATCATCCTATATGTGTACCTCAGGGATACTTATTTCATCATCGTCATCACAGCCCATAAATGTCTCACTGTTGGGCTCAGGCCTCCTTCGTAATGGGGTACTATCCCAGAAACCTCCACGCGGTGTACCCTGGGTGCGGGCGGCGGTCCCCAGTTCTTCTGTTGTACTGTCGTCCGTAGCGAATATCTGCGCGATTTCGCTCCTTACTCTACTACAGTCGTAGTAGAGGTTATAGGACGCGAAATATCGGGACGGGCTCAGTCACTCATTCATTTGAGGGCTGGGCAGGCACTTGCCACCACCCATACATCGTAAACCTGATTCCTTGCTTGTCTTAGTTTCAGGAGCGAGGGTCTTGGCTTAACCGCCCGGACCGCGAGGAAGACAACCTCTATAAAGAGTTCGAAGTAACATTCGGACTCGGAAATCACCCAGAATCTTAAGTTCTGGCGTGCGGCGAGAAGATGCATGGCAGATGGGTTGTTCTGTCGTTAGCACGCTCCAGCCAGGGCACCGGCTGACCCCCTGGTTGGTAAATGTAGGCTTGCCCGGGTATAGGGATCTCTGCCCGGGTCGACGTAATGTATCTCCCATTCTCGTGGGATTCACAATGGATACGCAAACTTTAAAACATTTAAAAACCGACGGGAATCCTTGTGATTCTCACACCACGGCCTTGTCAAGCCAAAGAAAAACTGACAACGACGCCTCGTCCTCAGGACTTGAGGCGTCCGCCAAGGGCCCGGCACAAATCGTGGAGGCCCAAAAAGTGAAGCGGAAGTCGCCCAGGAAGAGCCGCTGAAAAGGAGGACGGTGGCAGAAATGCTGCAGAGCCGTCTACGGACGAGGGCGACAGTGACGTCGCAGAGCCGTCCGTGGATGAGGGCAGCAGATCTGCCGCTAAGATGGACGAGGGCGGTATATCCGCAGGGCCGTCCAGAGGAGATAGCGGGTCGGACGCTAAAGCTCCCGCTAAGTCGTCGCCGCGTCCTGTGGCGGCGGCTGAGAAGACCAGGGAGGAGGCCCTCCCCTCGCAGGTGCGAAAGCGCCCCCTGAGCAAGGGAGGCAGCTCGGGCGCCGACTCCGAGGGGAGCGGGACCATCATGCCTCCACTGAAGGTGCCGGCTTCTCGCAGGGGGCGAGGGGCCGCAGTAGCAGGAAGAAGGTCGGTGACTCCTCGGCGTGAGGCGGCGCCTGCTGCGAGCGACGGCCCCCTGGACCTGCAGGCTGAAAATGCGGGACCTGAACCGCCAGTTGGGGTCCGAGCTGGAGTCGCTGCGTCAGGTAAACCGCATGTTGGCCAAAGACATGGCCGACCTGCGGGCCCAGATGGCACAGTTCCTACCGCCTGCGCCAAAGCCGTCGGCCAAGGCGCTCAAAACAGCTGCCGCGGTGAAACCCGTCCCTGCGGTGAGGAGGACGCCCCCCGCTGCGGAGGGCACGCCGCCGGCTGAAGCCGTCATGGCCACCGAGCCGACACCTGTCCCGGTAGCGAGGAGGACGACTCGCGCCGCGGCGAAGAAGTCGCCAAGCGTCTCGGAGCGGGCCCCGGTGGAGGCTCAACCGGAGGCGCCGACCCCGCTGCCGACCCCGATGCCAACCCCGCTGCCTGCGGTGGGGGGATTGCCGGATGAGTCCCTGCGCGCGATAATCGACGCAGTGGGCAAAATTGTCGATGCGCGCTTCGCCGTTCTGGAGGCAAGGTTGCCTCCAGAACCACGTGTCCGGCCGCCTCTTGCCGCAGATAAGCGGCCACACACGGCACCAGCCCCCGCCCCGCTGCCTTGTCAGGGTGGCCGCGTGGGGAGCTACGCCGCGGCCGCGGCCGGGCCTAAGCCCAAAGGCCCCGGCCCCGCTCCGAAGGGACCTGCCCTGAGGAGGAAGACGGCGCTGGCTCCTGCCGGACCGCTGAAGCCGCCCGCAACGAAACCGCCGGCGACGACCAGCGAGGCTGCGACAAGGCCTTCCGCGTCTGGCACGACTGCCGTACCCGAAGAGGGTTGGCAGGTGGCCGAGCGCGATAGAAGGAGTCGCGGCCAAAGAAGGAGAGCGGAGGCCAAGCGCGCCGCTGAGGTCTCCGCTCCCAAGGCAGGAGCTGGCGACAAGAAGAAGAGATCGCGCAAGGGGCTCAAGCCGCCAAAGACAGCCGCAGTAGTGATCACTGTGCTGCCTGAGGCGGCCGAGAAGGGCCTCAGCTACGAGGCCGTCTTGAGGAAGGCCCGGCGGGAGCTAGACGTCTCCGATATTGGAGGCGTCGAAGCCAGGACCCGCAAGGCCCGGACGGGGGCTCGAATCCTCGAGTTCCCAGGGGCCGAGGGCGCCAAGACGGCTGACAGCGTAGCTGAGAAGCTGCGAGGTCTGTTCGCCGAGGAGGGTGGCATCAGGATCGCCAGGCCCGTCAAGTGCGCCGAAATGCGCATTTCGGGTCTGGACGACTCCGTGAGGGTGGAAGACATCCGGGAGGCTATTGCCTCGAAAACCGGGTGTCCCATAGACACCGTCCGGGTCGGTGCCATTCGTCCCGGTCCGGGTGGCGTAGGTGCTGCCTGGGCGCAGTGCCCGGTGGAGTCGGTCAGGCAACTGGCCGGCTCAGGCAGGCTCCTCGTGGGCTGGAGCTCGGCGCGGGTAACCGTGCTTGAGCACCGGCCTGCGAGGTGCTATAAGTGCATGGCGGTCGGACACACTCGACCGACGTGCACCAATTGCTTCGACTGCGGCGGATTGTGTTTCCGCTGCGGTCAGACCGGGCACGTGGCGGCATCTTGCGCCGCCCCGCCCCACTGCCCCGCGTGTGCGGCGGGCAATAAGCCCGCCAAGCACCGCATGGGTTCTGGGGCGTGCAGACCTCCTGCTTCGGCCCCAAAGGGGCGGGGCGGCCTTTCGACCACGGCTGCTCCCGCTCCTAGCGCGGCCCGATCGCCCACTGGCGAGGCGGAGGTGATGGATACGGCCCACTAATGGCTGCAGAATCCATTCACCTCCTGCAGGCCAACACCAACCACTCCGCCGGAGCGCAGGATCTCCTCCTTCAATCCATGGCGGAGTGGTCGATTGGTGCAGCCGTAGTCGCGGAACCGTACGTCGTGCCTGATCGCCCCAATTGGGTGGTCAGCCGAAACGGAACTGCGGCGGGTCGATAGTGGACTTGTCGTTCGCTAGCCCCGCTGTCGCGCCACGGGTGAGGAACTGGAGTGTCCTGGAGGAGACGGAGACCCTGTCGGACCACCGGTACATCCGGATGGAGGTCTCCCCCCGGGAACCCGGTAGGGGTCACAGGGCGGACGGAGCTCCCGCGTTTCCGCGGTGGGCTGTGGGTCGTCTTGATAGGGACCTACTGGCGGAGGCGGCCATCGTTCACACGTGGCTGTCCTCACCGCCCCCAGCGGACGGAGTGGACGCTGAGGCTGTCCGCATCCGCAGTGCGTTAACGCAGATCTGCGATGCGACCATGCCCAGGGTGCGGCGTCTACCTCCGAGGCAGGGGGTCTACTGGTGGTCCCCAAGACTGGCGGACCTTCGCGCGGCGTGTATCAGTGCCCGAAGGTCCCACACCCGCAGTCGGCGGCGTCACCGCGACGCTGAGCGGGAGGGCCAGCTGTACGAGGCGTACCGCAGTGCGCGTACTGCCTTTCGGCTGGCCATCCGAGCCGCCAAGGATGCGAGTTGGCAGGAGATGTTGGACGGTCTCGACCGTGACCCCTGGGGTCGCCCGTATCGCGCGTCGCTGATCAAGCTTCGCGCGCAGGGCCCCCGCCTCACCGAGACCCTCCAGCCCGAATTCCTCTGTAGGGTGATCGAGGAGCTATTTCCACGGCTGTCGGGACACACGTCCCCGGTCATGGCTTCGCCAGATCAAGACCGGGAGGCCGACGACGAGAGTGTTCCACCCGTGACGGAGTCGGAAGTGGGGGCGGCAGTGGCGCGGATTCGCTCCGCCACCACGGTCCCCGGCCCGGACGGAATACCAGTCCGGGTGTTGACGTCGCTCCTCGAGCACTTCGAGCCTCGCCTCAGGCAACTGTTCAACGCCTGTCTGACGTCTGGACGGTTCCCTGAGTGCTGGAAGGAGGGGAGGTTGGTTCTCCTGCCAAAGCCGGGACGGCCCCCGGATTTGCCGTCGGCCTACAGGCCCATCGTGCTTCTCGACGATGTGGGTAAGTTGCTGGAGCGTGTCCTCGCTGCCCGCATCGTCCGACACTTGGAGGAGGTGGGGCCCGATCTGTCGGACGCTCAATATGGGTTTAGGAGGGGGCGTTCGACCATCGGGGCCCTGCTACGCCTGAGGCAGACGGCCGCGGAGGCTGTCGCCGGCAAGGGAGTGCTGTTGGCGGTGTCGCTGGACATCGCCAACGCATTCAATAGTCTGCCATTCAGCTGCATCAAGGAGGCGCTCCGGTTCCATGGAGTGCCCCTGTACCTCAGGCGGCTGGTGGCAGACTATTTGGAGGGGCGCAGTATCCTCTGCGCGGGTCCCGCAGGGGACATTGTGCGAACGCCCATGTCGTGCGGTGTTCCACAGGGGTCGGTTCTGGGGCCGACTCTGTGGGACATCGGGTACGACTGGGCGTTGAGAGGGAGTCTCCCCCCCGGGCTGAGCTTGGTGTGCTATGCTGACGACACGCTCGTCACAGCCCGGGGCAGGACACTCGAAGAGGTGGCGAGCCTGGCCACTCTCGGCACCGAGGAGATGGTCAGGCGAAAACCTGCTCACGATCGTGTACAGGGAGTGGACTCCGGGCTGCCATCATTGCAGTAGTGACGAGGACACGGCGCAACATACGCTCGAGGAATGCTCGGGCTGGGACGGGCAGCGCCGCGACCTCGTCGCTATTATCGGTGCCGACCTGGCGCTACCGGCTGTCGCGAGGGCGATGGTCGACAGCGTCAGGAATTGGGACGCGGTCGCCGCCTTCTGCGAGGCTGTCATCTCGCGGAAGGAGGCGGCGGAACGAGTCAGGGAGGACTCCCGCGACCCGGGCCGCCGCCAGCGGCCGGGGCGGCGCAGGCGCGAATACCTGCGCCTGATGCCGCCCTAACCCAGGCCTCCAGGTGATCGGACCGGGGAATTGTCCGGTCACCCGACGCGAGGCCACCGCGTGAGGGCGACGCCCCGACGGCGAAATCTGTCGGGGCGTCGACGAGAGGAACCCGCGAGGGTAAACCGCCGAGCGGACCACCGAAGACAAAGATCGGGTACCGGTGGTCCGCTCGCACGGCGAAGAGAGAGGATTTTACGGTGGGTCTATGGGATCACGCGCCGCCTTCTCCGTCACCCCGGACCGATTTGGCGGGGCGAGACGCACCCATAGCCCACCAATAAAAAAAAAAAAAAAAAAGAAAAAAAAAGGCCTCCCTCGTAATGGGAGAGAAATTAACCTACTATACCGCACTGGTCAGACGTGTTGGTATAGGGTTTTGTTTCGAGTTTTCCTTCTCTTACATAGATATTATATATATATATATAACACCCTGCTGTGGCAGAAAATGTAATGTGGCGTAAAATCACGTAATTCGATCCGAGTTTTCTAAACCCATATTTTCACGGGTTCGGATCGGACAAGTGCGTTAGCAATATCCGAATTTGGTCCGAGTTTTCTAGATCCATATTTTCCCGGGTTCGGATCGGATTCGGATCGGACGTAGTGCGTAACCGCTCTTAGTGTTATAAGTTTGGGGAGGGATAGGGTCAGGGGAGTTATGCTGCCCATTTCCCTGGTTATCCCTTATCCGTTTTAATGACTTCCATAGCAAAGTCAGCGATGTTGATATATTGTATTTTGAACTTGTCATCATACATTAAAATTATATTATATCGAAAATAGATTTATATAATGAAACTATGTTCTGTATTCCATGGTTACGTGCCTCATTTTTTGTTATAGCATACAAATAAAGGATGGTCCAGTAATTGAAAAGAACAATTGATTAATTAGCTCAATAATTTATTTAAGAAGTAAATAATACATAGCATTACATATGCATGTATAATGATACTTCCAGTTCTGGCCTCTAGATGTCATAAGTAAACTCAGAGTTGTTCAACGTTCGTAATAGGTTTTTTTTTTTTTAAATGCTTAAATCAGCAAAAGAACATATGTAATCAACATGTGATGAAGAATTATCACGTTAAAATGACAATGAGCCGGCCACATCGTACCGATAACCACTGGGGAAGAAAGGTTTACTAGTGGCGACCACCGAGCACAATGTAGGACATACCTCACCAGGTGGACTAACAAGTTGGCGGTGACGATCGCTGGGACTCGTTTGGATGTAGGCGGCACTGAACCGCGCTTTGTGGGCTTATGTCCAGCAGTGGTCAAAAAAAGGGTGAATAATAACACTTTTGTATCATATGTACAAAAAATACTGAAAGCATAAATGGCGTAGTAATTAAGGTGTCAAGAGTCGCGGGTTCAATTCTCACAGATACACAAACTATTGTTCTGAGTCCGTGTAATTCTTCTTCTTATGTATTGGCAATCAGCTACATATACGAGCTATTGGTACCAGTGTCAAGTTATAAATATTTTCACGTTTTTAGTCTTTCAAGTCAGTCGTTGTCTAAGTCAAATTGTCACTATTAACAGTGCAATGGCCACACTGTTAATGGTATCTTGTGGGAATTTTGATGGAAAACGAAAACGTTGTAAAGCACTTTTATATGATATTCACTACATCCCAGTATTTCCGCACATCACATTACATAAAATGCCATCAAAATTATCTAATATAACGCGTTAAAACACTAAGATATCGAATATAATACAAGAGCACCACATGACGTTTTCAAATTCCCGCCAAAAGTCCCCTCCGTGTAATTTATTTTATTAGTGCCTTAGTGCGGGATGTTGTCTTAAAATATATAGTTAAAAAAGTTTCATTAAACTATAACGTACATTTTTAGGACCACACTGTTGATAGTTTTGTGTCTACAGCCGCGGGCCGGTCCGTCCGGGGTAGTACCACATTCTCGCAGCAAATCGACGTCTGAGCAATAGCAATGTGCTGTTGTGCTTCATTCGGCGAGACAGATAACCGGAAACCCAACTGGGTGGGTTTGGGGTTTATAGGATAGGCCTAGCTATACCCCTGATATTGTAAAGGTCCATAGGCGACAGTAACACTTAGCATCAGGTATGCTGCTTGCTAATTTCCCACCATATATATATATATATATATATATATATATATATATATATATCATCACGCCATATCGCTTGCAGGGTAGGCAGAGAGAACAGAGTGCCAGAGAACTCTATCTCTGCATACTGCACTCGTTTCCTCAACATTCATAATTCTCTTCATACACGCTCGCCGGTTTCGGAGACTCTTGACTCCACCTTCCTTCAGTACATGACCGATCGTGTCTAGGTAGGTTAGTCTCGATCTCCCTGGTACCTACATCCTTCCACTTCCGCATTGTATATCTTCATAACCAGACGTTCGTTCGGCATTCTTTCCACATGTCCGAACCATCGGAGCATGCCCTTTCGCATCTTTACACCAATACTCTCTTTCATACCTATTCGCTCTATATATTAAATTATATTATATTTAATTTCCCACCAAAAGCAATAAAAAAAAAACTTCAGTTATATTTTTTAAAACAAACAAAGAATTTTACGTATTAATGTAGATAAAATATTCGCAAGTCCATATAGTTCATAATAACAAATGGTGTATGAGGTTTTGTGTTATCATCTCAGTTGGCATGTGACTTAGTGAGTGTATTCCGACGTTATAAATTACCGCTCTGCTGGACACTGTTGGACGAAACCCTTTTGACGGACGTAATCCTCTTTTACGAGGCGCTCAGGCCGTGTTATAGTGCTTATTTATTTTGTAGATAGTGTAGTATGTAGAGCTGTCAGTCGTTTATTTTATCTGTCAAACCTACGTTATTAGTTGTTGATGATAGAATCTATTCATTGAGAAATTATTAAAGTAAGGCGATAATGGTAGGCCGTCATTTAAAATATAGAAAACGAATATTTGTGGCAATTTTTTTAGACAATATTCATCGTTATCTATTGTTGGGTACGAGCTAACTGCAGAATATCTGATCAAAATTAGCTTACTTGTCAGTTGGGCGCTTTATTTATGTGTTTTGTTTTGAAGATTTTTATCCTGCATCGATGTTTTCTGATTACTGCGAGGATTGTTAAAGACGATTAATTCATACTATATTAATTGTTCTCACGTATAAATAAATTAGATCTTTTACAGAATTTAATTTGTCAGCGTCGGTGTGCCACTCTGATTATACCACCTAGACTTTTTAAAACAAATATGAATAGAGTTTTATAGCATAGTTTATTACTTGGATGCTAGATTATACTAATGACTTCTAATGTTTACGATAACGGTCCTCCCATGACCATGATCACTGTAAAGTGTTCGAAACGTCGGGAAATTAAAAATTAAATACACACGCGATAGAATCCGTAAAAGTAGTTTTATTTCAAATAGATTATACTAACTTAATAGTCCATCAGTAGATACTTGCATGAGTGAGGTATATTCAATCATTAGCTGGTTTGAAGTAAATATAACGTGAAAGCCTTTTGTTATGGCTTTCATAATATTTCAAATATTTCTCAGTATTCATGGTTTAGTAACCATGATGAAGGGTTCGAAATGGTCTCTATATTTCAACCAGTTTTTAGTAAATATATATAATATCCATTAATATTCGCAATAAGAGTTTTATTTTATATGCATAACCTCCTATTTTGCGAGAGAAGGTAAACTCGAAACAAAACCCTATATCAACACGTCTGATCAGCGCAGTATAGTAGGTTAATTTCCCTCCCATTACGGAAGAGGCTCGAGCCCACCATGGGACATTTATGGTCTGTGATGAAACTCCTATTTTAGTACTCGTAATGGTAAGATGATGGTTTATTACGTGGATTTAGTAACAAGTTCAAAACAAACTACAAGTATGTCATTTTTCTTTTCATAATCTATTGCAGATTTTGTAAAGGATATAACAGAGGAAACTTGAGCTCAACAGTGGGACATGATTGGACCGAGAGAAACAAAATTGTCATTATGTTCTATAATATTATTATTCCGTGTGGTGACTGAGTAGGAATACAATTCACCACCCCCTATCTTAGTCGTGGGTATCGTAAAAAACGATTAAGGGATATAATATGTATATGGCATCTGTGCAAGAGAAGGAAAATTGAAATAAAACCATATATCAATACGTCTGACCGTGGTATAGTAGGTCAATTTCCCTCCCATTGTGAAGGAGGCCCAAGCCCAATAGTGGGACGTATGTGGGCTGAGATGATGATGATGATGATATTCTATGCTACTACTAAAATATTAATGGTGAATATTAATGGTGGATGAGTGAAATTACTGCGTAAACCTGACGTAACTTAGGCAAATAGGTATTTTAAGACTAAAAAATATTTCCGACCTATTATATATTTACCACGTCACGAGCGAGGCAGCTATTATTAGTTTTAGCGAGCAATATAAAGTGTAAACAATATAATTTCCTTAGCTTTTAGGAAGTCTGGCCATTAAAACTAAAAGCCTGGGTATATCAAAAGTTACTGCATATTCCGATACAGTTTATAGCGATGTAATTAGCTAATCGAGTTCGAAAAGAGCAATATACAATTTTGTAAATTGCTTATTGTTATTTAAATATAAATAAAACGACTTATTCTTATAATTTTTTTCATTATTGATAAAATAAAAAATATCACTTACTTCATAATCATCTCATCATTATCATCTCAGCTCATATATGTCCCACAATTGGGCTCGAGCCTTCTCCATAACGGTCGGGAAATTGACCTACTATACCACGCTGGTTAGACGTGTTGGTATAGGGTTTTGTTTTCCTTCTCTTGCATATATGTTATATGCATTTTATATCCCTTAGTTCATCTCTTACGATCACCTACGGGTAAGATAGAGGGGTGATGAATTGTATTCTTACTCCGTCACCACTAGTATACTTCATAAATAGCAAGGTAATATGAATTTAATATCTATATATTTAAATATACAATTAAATATTATATATATACTTTCATATACAGCTAATCAGTGTTAATATAGTTCTTGTAGTGTAATTTATACATATATGCATATATAAAGATACATTTTTTGAAGACAACCAGTATTAGAGTAGCCCTTGTTCAAGAATTAATTAAAAGCAAGTTAAGCCTTTTACAAAGCTTGGAGATTTTTAATTAGTTTGTCAAATATATTAATAATAAGTGTGTTTTCAAATACATTTACATGACTTCTCTCACAACAGAGAAAATTCCCAGCAAAGTAAAGGAACACAATAAATCGAGCTAATAAACGTTGTTTGATCTTTGTATTGCTCGCAAGTCGGACGGAAAAGTTTTTGTGAAAGAATTGGGCTTAGGTTTGATTGTGAACATAAAAAAATCGACTTTACACAAGTGAAATTAAATTGGAAACCCGTATATTATATTGAAAGAGAGTAATTAATACAAGTATTTTTGGTCATAGCTACTTAGTTAGAAGTAATGAGCCGAGCCCAGCACAATCTTGAAGGCACCTTCAAGATATAATTATTGTAATAAATAAATAAATATTGCTATGATAATTTTATATAAGTTATATGTATTTAGAGTAAATTAAATGGATATTTAACAAATTTAAAATTAAAGTAACTATTAATTAATGGTTGACTTAACGGTGTGTTGACTGTTAAAAAATAGAATTCGCCACGCTCACTCTTGTCTGTGATAAATTGTAGTTAAAATTCGAAATAAAGCCCTCTTGTTATTACCCTTCTTCCCTCTATATTGTACATGATATTCCTATTTAGCATAGAGAGGAGTTTATTTTTTGAGAAGAATTAACAAGAATATTATATGTTTAAAAGAATTATTGCGTTCTACTTTATGGTGAAAAAAAAAGTAAGTAGTCCACCTGAGAGTGATAACTACCGTCGATGACTTAACATTTTTTGTCTTTTAATAGAGTTTGGCCTCATGGAGGTGTCGAAATAGAATAGACCATACCTGCCTTCCTCTTAATTGTGATAAAAGACTACTTATGGATCTAAGGATAATATACCTGTAAGAGAAGGAAAACTGAAAATATAGTTTTATATTAGTTTATATCTATTCAGTTGTGTACAGTAAGCCAATTTTCCTTCCATCATAGAGCAGACCAAATGATCACCGAGATTATACTCGTACAGACAAATCTATTTAATACAATAAAGATAGACATAATAATATTATACTAGAAAATTCCACAATATTCGTGACACTATTAAATATTTTAATAATTATATTAATTTATTTTATATGTTTAATGAGAAATATGTTTACATATGAATAATTTGTCTAAAATTAAGGCTTTTTAGTAGCGGCGACGAATACTACCAACCCTTGCTTTGCTCGTGGATGTCGTAAAAGACGATTATGAGCTTTATAATCACCTAACCAACCCAAACCTGGGCTAACATCATCTGATGCAATTTGGTCAACAATTACATTCCCAAGGAGGTTTGACGTCTGGCAGGCGGCCGGTCATAAAACTATTGCCAATAAATTTTACAATATGTACTATGAAAGAGGAGTACATATTGTATCGACCCCAAGTAATTGGGATAAGAGTAGGAGAATGATGATATGAATTTGTCTAAAATTTGACTTAATTTTGTACAAACTTTTACATAAATATTTTATTTTTATAATTGCATATAATGGGTAATCAAAATTATAAAAAAAAAACTTGCAATTTAATAATGAGTTTTCATACTGGTATATGATAATTATGTTTGTAGGTATTTTTATTAAAATTTATACTACAGTGTTCCTCGTTTCCGAGGGCGGTCTGTTATTTTTAATACAAGTTGCTAATAACAATTTAGTTAAGGTGTTAGTTAGTACGTATAACTGATATAATTTAAACAAATCCAAAAATAAATACACTGCACTATATTCATTATAAAATAATTTAATGTTACCAAATATTTGAGATGAAATACTATATTTATTATTATTATTAGACCAGAGTCGATAATTATTGAAATCAAAAAAAAACATAGTAGCATGAAACCCATTAGAAAAGGAAGAGCAGAGAAAATTTTTATCTTTTCCAAAAAAAAAGTGTAAAAGAAAAATAAAAAATCAATAACTTTATTTGATTTTTTCACATAAATTTTGAGGTTATGTGAAAAAAGTGTAAATACAAAAGTTGAAGATCTTTTTTAGACCTTGACCTACAACTTTGCCATAAGACTTGCAGTTTTGCCGGATATTGAGATAAACCGTGTTTTACCCTTAAAAACTCATTCCTTCCACTTCCCGACCTCAGATCGCCCGTAAATTATTTTTCCTTTCATTTTTGTTATATTCTCTTCCTTTTCCAATGAGTTTACATACATACATATCATCACGCCATCCCTTGCAGGGTAGGCAGAGAGAACAGAGTGCCAGAGAACTCTTTACTTGCATACTTCACTCGCTTCCTCAACATTCATAAATCGCTTCATACACGCTCGCCGGTTTCGGAGACTCTAGACTCCACCTTCCTTCAGTACGTGACCAATCTGGTCAAGGTAGGTGAGTCTCGGGGGAGACCCCGGTACTTACATCCTTCCACTATCGCATTGTATATCTTCTTAATCAGACGTTCGTTCGGCATTCTTTCCACATGCCCAATCCATCGGAGCATTCCCTTTCGCATCTTTACACCAATACTCTCTTTCATACCTACTCGCTCTCTTACTTCGTCATTCCAATGAGTTTAATTCTACAATTTTTTTGCACTCTTTACCATTTTTAAAGGCTTCAGTCCAAGGTCTATATTAATAATATAAAAAAATATTATCGTCTTTAATTTCTATGTATTCACCATCACTCGTAAATCGATGACCGGTTATATTGAATGTCAAGTGTTATCATATTTTAATATCGGGAATAGTGCAAGTGAAGAGAGGATTAAAGTGGATATCACGTCAAAAGCAGACGGAGGGTACCATCATGTTCAATAATATCAGCTAATGTATTTTCTGTTTAACAAATATTGAAATGTACTGAAGAAATTTTTGTATTCGCTAATAAAAGCTAAATTGTTATATATTATTTATTGGTCATAATTTACAATTTTGCGTGGTGACTTATTTAGATTTACCATGTTATAATTCTTCAGGTACCGGGGGAGACCAAGACTAATCTATCTAGAACAGATTGGTCACGTACTGAAGGAAGGCGGAGTCAAGAGTCATCGAAACCGGCGAGCGTGTATGAAGAAAATTATGAATGTTGAGGAAGCGAGTGAAGTATGCAAGGATAGAGTTCTCTGGCACTCTGTTCTCTCTGCTTACCCTGCAAGGGATATGGCGTGATGATATGTATTTATGTATAATTCTTCAATATGCTCGTCTAAATGGTCCTATTAAATAGTGAGCATCAATGTTCCATGATAGATGGTTTTAAATATCATGAAGTGAAACACTTTCTGGCTCACTTTTGCTATATAACTCCACTATACCTCTGGTACAGATGTGTACTATTACTACTACGTATACATATCTGTACCGATATTCGATGACGCAATCCGCATATACGTCAGGATTCATATAGAAGAATTATAGTCGCTTCTATGCGTAGAAAGCATTAAACTTACCAAGTTCTTGTCTATTTGTGGTCTTATATTGTGAAACTTACATTACTAAACTTATATTACAAATGTATAATAAGTAAAAACGATTTTGTCAACATTTCATTTTAATAACTATTTCATATTAGATTGGATAGTGTATGTATATAACTAAAATTGTATTTTATTTGTCTTCAAATATTTAATGGACGCTTATATTTGGTTTTTAAATATTATATATATGTATATATATATATATAAGTCATGTCAAATGCCCATGTCATTCCTGTACCGGTCCTAGTTGGCAATGCGATTCTCGAAATCGTCGATCATTATGTTTACCTTGGACAAACAGTCCAGTTAGGTAGATCCAATTTCGAGAAAGAGGTCAGCCGACGAATCCAACTCGGTTGGGCAGCGTTCGGGAAACTTAAGAAGATCTTCTCATCCAACATACCTCAGTGTTTGAAAACACAGGTCTATAACCAGTGTGTGTTACCAGTGATGACTTACGGCACGGAAACGTGGTCCCTAAATGTAGGTCTCATAACCAGGCTCAAAGTCGCTCAGCGTGCTATGGAGCGGGCTATGCTCGGGATTTCTCTGCGAGATAGAATCCGAAATACGGAAATCCGCAGACGAACGGGTGTAACCGACATAGCACGAAGAATTAGCATGCTGAAGTGGCAATGGGCAGGCCACATCGCTCGAAGAACCGACAACCGCTGGGGAAGAAAGGTTCTAGAGTGGCGACCACGTACCGGACGACGCAGTGTGGGACGCCCCCCCACTAGGTGGACAGACGACCTAGTGAAGGTTGCTGGGCGTCGTTGGATACAGGCGGCACAGGACCGCACTCTGTGGCGTAAAATGAGGGAGGCCTACGTTCAGCAGTGGACGGCAATAGGCTGAAATGATGATGATGATGATGATATATATTTGGTTTTTAAAAGCTGTGTGGTAGCGGCTACGAATACTACCAACCCTTACTCTGCTCGTGGATGTCGTAAAAGATGACTAAGAGCCTTATAACGATTTGCGCCAATTCCATCTGATGCCGTTTGGGCAATAATTACATTCTCAAGGAGGGTTGATGTCTGGCAGGCGGCCGGCCATAAAACTATTACCAATAACTTTAACAATATGTAATATGAAAAAAAGAGTACATATTGTATTGACCCCAAGCAATTGAGATAAGAGTAGGAGAATGATGGTGATGATTTGGTTTTTAAAGAGAACTGAATAGATAAGTAAAGTAAATAGTTTATTATAAATAGGTATGCTAAGGTAGGTAGGCTTAAAACGCATATAACATATATGCGAGAGAAGGAAAACTCGAAACAAAACCATATACCAACACGTCCGACTAACGTGGTATAGTAGGTCAATTACCCATAGTGGGAACTATGGAGGAGGCTCGAGCCCAACTGTGGGACATATATGAGCTGAGATGAGATGAGATGATATTAATCTATTGTTATCTATAATCTTAAACAATATATTAAAAATATCCGTAAGATAAACGTTGAAAATATTATCAAAATACATTATCTGATAGCAAACTCCAATATCCGAAATAATGAAATTCAAAATTCTTCTTCATTCTCCTGCTGTTATTCTAAATTATGATATGATGCAATATGTGCTCCTCTTTCTTCGTATTGCATATGCTATTGGCAATAGTTTTATGACCGGCCGCCTGCCTGACGTCAACCTTCCTTGGTAATGTAATTATTGTTGATAAATCAGGATCAGGTGGTGTAGGCTTAGGTCGGTATAAAGCTCTTAGTGGTCTTTCACGACATCCACGAACAAAGTAAAGGTTGGTAGCATTCGTAGCCAATATCACACAGTGGAAATAATGAAATGAAATTTTAAATAATGAAAATTCACAACAAAAATATCTAAATTACAATTTTCCTTCTAACCATCGAAAGTTTAACACTCGCCTATATATCTTAAAAAAGTATTTTATTATGATCCTAATATTTCAACCCGTATCATTCGTCTTTAACGCTATGATTTAAAGGGGTCCCAATGCCCGCCATTTCTACTCATATATTTATACGTTACCGTAATAAATAAGGTATTATCTTTATATCTCATTTAGTTACTATAAGATATGTTAGATATATTATACTATTTGGTGTAAAGATGCGAAAGGGAATGCTCCGATGGTTCGGACATGTGAAAAGAATATCGAACGAACGTCTGGTTAAGGAGATATACAATGTGAAAGTGGAAGGGTGTAAGTACCGGGGGAGACCAAGACTTACCTACCTAGACCAGATAGGTCACCTACTGAAGGAAGGTGGAGTCAAGAGTCTCCAAAACCGGCGAGCGAGTATGAAGAGAATTATGAATGTTGAGGAAGCGAGTGAAGTATGCAAGGATGGAGTTCTCTGGCACTCTATTCTCTCTGCCTACCCTGCAAGGGATATGGCGTGATGATATGTATGTATGTATTATTATACAATTTAAACTTTTATTTATATGTCCATTCATAACAACTCTAACATTTGATGTGTACGCGAGTATTACATATTTGAACTAAAACTATTTTTACGGGTTCTACCGCGAATCGGCGAGAGTCCTCCCGTGACTATGAACGAAGTAAAGTGTTCGTAATGTTGGGAAATTAATAATCAAATACAAGCGCGATGAAATCCGTGAAAATAGTTTTATTTCTCTAATATAATCCAAATATGATTTCACCATCCATCAGTCCATCAATATTCACTCACTTAGATATAGGCAAGCTACGAAAGGGAGTATACCTGGTGATTTCGTAGCGGTTTTTATATGGCTCTCATGGCTAAAAAGTTGAATACATGATATTGTTAACCCGGAGACGTTCTACTTTGACTGCACAGATGGCGTAGTGTTTAATGTTAGTACCGTGGGTTCGATTGCCACGCAGGACACTGCTTTATGCGATCCATAAACTGTTGTTCTGAGTCTAGGTGTAATTTTCTGCGTTAATTGCATGTTTCTAAAATAATGTAAGGCTTATTTCCTTGGTGCATGGTTGTGTTGTAAAAAAAAATAGAAAGAAAATTTTAATCGTTTAATACTTGCCACGTTTTCATTATGAATCCATAAATTATAACACATCGTCAACTTCAAATATTCTAGAGTGAAATGTACCCGTAATAAAATCTAACCTTTATATAAATTGGAGCTCCCAACATTTTATGTCTACTAATAATATTTATAATAATTTATGATGACTAATAATATGACTATAACATCGTTTTATGAACCAATTAACACTCATAGTTAAAATAGTATGAAATCTTTATATATTTCGCTTCTTTTAGAAAGAAAATGTATTATTCTTTACAGTTCATATACCTACGTCTTTTTAATAGATACTAGCTTCTATCACAATGATAATGAAATTAATTGTGTACAAACGTAACGTGTACGTACGTAACCAGTATATTATTGCACGTCTCATAAGCGAAGCGTTGAGGTCTTGCTCTACTCTCGACATATGAAAATCAAGCACTTTTCAAACATAAAAATGATTGTAATTTTCTCACATTGCATTTATAGGATAATATTATAATACATATGTCAAGAAAAAACATTCGTTTAAACGTATTTGATATTTTTAAAAAGCAATTATTTTGTTTAAAGTAAGAAAATAGTTGATTAAAAAAATATTCGAGGACGTCGGATAAAATATTTTATATCTGTTAGGATCACGACCGTAAAAATGAATGTATCGAAGTTTTTCTTCATAATCGCAACGCGCTGTTCCTTTCGAAAATGGCTTGGTAATTCTTTGTCGTTTTATTGCAATTAATAAAAAACTAAACTGCTTAGTCTTTAGTGTATGTATACCTTATGAAAATTGGGTTCGTTTACATTTTTTTGTTTGTCCATTCGGACAGGCTAAGGAAATAAATCCCATTCAGCCTATACAGCTATGTTTAGCTCTACGTCGAGAATGGCACGAAATTTCAAAAGTATTTCTTTTCTTTCATTACAAGCTTATATTTAGGTTCACCTGTCCCGTTGTCTGTAATCAAATCTTGCAAGTTAAATTTGATCCACTTTTCGGTTTCTGATTGAGCTGAAATTTAGCATGAATATATAAATCGGATGACAATGCAATATTATTGTGACATAGAGCTGATCTGATGATGGACCTGGAAGCTGGCCATAGGAACTCCGTAATTAAACGACGCAACCCTTTCGAGTTTCGGCTCATTTGATTTGTCTTGACGATTACTTTAATACTATATGATAGCCAGAGTCTGACGATGGACCTGGAAGCGGGCCAAAGAAAATCCGTAATTAAACGACGCAACCCCATCGAGTTTGGGCTCGTTTGATTCGTCTTGACGAGTACTTTGATATTATATGCTAACCTGGGTCTGACGATGGACCTGGAAGCTGGCCATAAGAACTCCGTAATTAAACGACGCAACCCCATAGAAATTGGGCTTATTTGTTCGGCTTGGCGAGTACTTTGATACTATATGGAAACCAGGGTCTGACCATGGACCTGGAAGCTAGCCATAGGAACTCCGTAATTAAACGACGCAACCTCATCAAGTTTAGACTCGTTTGATTTGTCTTGTCGATTACTTTGAGACTATATGGTAACTAGGGTCGGACGATGTACCTAGGAGCTGGCCAGAGGCACTCCGTAATTAAACGATGCAACCCCATCGAAATTGGGCTTATTTGATTAGTCTTGGTGAGTACTTTAATACTATATGGTAACCAGGGTCTGATCATGGACCTGGAAGCTAGCCATAGGAATTCCGTAATTAAACGACGCAACCTTATCAAGTTTAGGCTCGTTTGATTTGTCTTGTCGAGTACTTTGATACTATATGGTAACTAAGTTCTGACGATCGACCTGGAAGCGGGCCATAGAAACTCCGTAATTAAAGAACGCAACTCCATCGAGTTTGGACTCGTTTGATTCGTCTTGATGAGTACTTTGATACTATATGGTAACCAGGGTCTGATGTTGGACCTGGAAGCTGGCCATAGGAAAAAGAAAGTTCTAGATGTTCTTAATCATACCATCAAAATGTAACACGCTTTTATTTATAAATTGGGGAAGATTTAATAATTATGGTGTAAAGTTTTAGTGTTAAAAATATATAATTATGTACGATATGGAATTATTTTGTAGTAGACGAAGAAGCTTAATTATCGTTAAAGGTTACAATGAACTTATAAAGTGTTATATGTCTTATTGGAGTTAATTTATTTTTAACTTTTTATTTTATTTTATTAGCAAATAATAAAAGCTTATTTTTAAAAAAGGAAAGTCAAAAAAAAAAAAGAAAGTAAAGAGAAAGTCTTTAATTTTATTTTTATATCTGGCATTGACCAATAGTAAATGATAAATAATATAAAAATTATGAGGCGTGCATTTTTGGATTTTCCAAATTATTTTAATCTATGGTGGACGGTGTCGATGCTGGCTGGTAACGTATTAGTATAGAATTTTATATATTTTTTTTTATGAAATGATTGTATTTGCTTACTTCTCCTTAGTACTCTCAAAAGTCAATCGCGAGAATGATAATACGAGTGATTCATTTCCATTTTTTTCCTCTATCACTACTCAAAGAGATGAAATTACGCAAACAGAATGATGATGGTGATATCACCTTGATCATTATGTTTGGGTAACTTTGTATAATCATCAGATAAAATTATCACCATCATCTTTCTCCTGCTCTTATCCTAACCACTTGGGCTCGACGCAATATGTGCTTGCACATATTGCTTATTGGCAATAGTTTTTATCGACGGCCGCCTGTCTGACATCAACCCTCTTTGGGAATGTAATTATTGACCAAACAGCATCAAGTGAAGTTGACTTAGATGGAAGTAAAGCTCTTAGTCGTCTTTTACGACACCCATCAGCAAAGGAAGGGTTGGTAGTATTCGTAACCACTACCACATAGCATTAGCTCATCTACAAAGTAATACAAGCTAATATTCACGCTAATGTTGTTTTTATTTAATTTAACTCACAATCAGTAAAAAAATAGTAATAAGAAATGCGAAATTAATGACTGCACAGATGGTGGTTCGATTTGTACTTCGTGTCCACAAATTTTTATTCTAAATCTGGGTGTAACTTAAATTTAATGATTGCTAAGTCTCCCGTAATACAATATTTTTTTTTAATTTAGTAGCCAGTATTATTGACTCCAATGAATTGGAGTTGTATAGTAAACTTGCTGATGAAAGATGTACAGGGTGGAAGTGGACCGCTCCCGAAAACAAAGACAGGTGACCATACTAGTCCTACTTGTAATGGTAGGCAAAAAAAAATCGATTCGGATGAAAATTTTTTTTTTTTAAAACGAATATTAAGTTTTTTTCAGATTTCATCGTATTAGAACAGTGCCATGTAACGATAATTCTATAAAAAATACGTCACTTTACTCAGATGAGAAACGACGCAATCTATTCAAAACTCACGATCATATGTTCAAGAGTTCAACGACCTCGCGTGGTGAAAAAAATTGTTTTTTTTTATCCAAATCGATTTTTTTTCTAGCTTATCATTACAAGTAGAACTAGTAGGTTCCCCTGTCTTTGTTTTCGGGAGCGGTCCACTTCCACCCTGTATACCATAAATTGTAGGTGATAGTACTTTTTTTGGGAACAGGCTATATCGTCCGGTCGTACTTCGATCAAACGTTTCGACGATCCACGATATTACGATCTTCGTTTTTGATGCACCAGGTAGGTGCATCAAAAAAGGCGTCCAAATCCATGCAAGACCTCTCTAACGCAATTTGGGCGGGCCACCGGTACAAAGTCTTTGTCCTCGGTGAGTCTTCAGGTCATATAGTGTTAAATATTTAAAAAGAAAATTTATATTATGCTAGTAAAACCAGCCGTTTATTTATTTGTAGAAGTCGATATATCGTAACACCGGTGGCGAGTTACGTTAGTAGCATATAAACCTTCTCCATGAAAAAATACACATACATACCAATTTTCATAATGATCGGTCAAATAGTTTCTGACTTTAGCGATGACATACATACAAACATCCTCTTTTATGGATATAGAAAAGTCTTTTACTGTCTGTAGTCGCAGATGATTAAGCTGTGTGGTAGGGGCTACGAATACTACCAAACCTTACTTTGCTCGTGGATGTCGTAAAAGACGACTAAGAGCCTTATAATAACCTGGGTCAGCTCCATCCGATACCGTATGGTCAACAATTACATTCCCAAGGAGGGTTGGCGTCTGGCACGCGGCCGGTCATATAACTACAGCCAATAACTTTTACAATATGTAGTATGAAACAAGAGTACATATTGTATCGACCCCAAGTAATTAAGATAAGAGTAGGAGAATGATGATGATGGTCGCAGATGATCAAAAAACATTGATACCTGATGTTAAATAAAACTCGTAACTGATTTTTTAATTTATAATAATATTGTAAAATGTTCTCAGAAATTATTTTAACACTTATCATCCACTAACCAAGACAATTTGAAACTAAAATTAATCTATGTTTACAAATCCTTTACTAAATAAATTACATATAATGTTTAAGTGAACTATTTCAGACAGCTTTCCTAAATAATAGGATTGATATTTATCCAAAATTTACAGACACCTAAAACACAATTTAATAATGTCAAATAATTTAATCTTGTATTCACAAGCCAAGGGCAACGAATGCTAAACAAATTTGTGTACGAATAATTTATATTGAAATCTGAGGCAGCAAGATATGTCATTATATTTTTTTACATATATACTACTCTTGAAAAATATTTTAAACGCCTTTCTTAAAAATCTTTTATCCATTTTAATATTAGATTATTGCAATTTTGGAGTGTGAAAATCGGAGATTTGAAGCTCTTATATTATTATGATTAAACGCTTTTATCTAATTTCACGTGTAAATATATATATATATATATATATATATATATATATGTATATTTCTTGGAGTTTCACACTCAATATTCCACCCAGTTCCATTGAAAGTACGTTAGTATTAAGGTATACGCGTTTGTTCACGCGCAGGACTATTTAAATGACATATACAGTAACAAATTGAAAATGTTGATAATTACTAGATGACATTGATTTCAATATTTTAAAAGACTAGATAGTGGATGTCGTAGAAGACGACTAAGAGCCTGGACCACCACTACCTGATACCGTTTGATCAACCATTACATTCCCAAGAAGGTTTGACGCCTGGCAGGCGGCTGGTCGTAAAATTATTGCCAATAACTTTTGAAATATGCAGGAAGATACAGAGACATATTGCGTCGACCCCAAGTAATTAGGATAAGAGCAGAAGAATGACGATGATGAATTAATAAAATAATACCTCAGTTTTATTAGCTTGGATTCACAAATAGTCTAAGCTTACCATTTTAAGCCTAAAATATATTTCAACCAAAATATATTCTTAACATATTACTTCACGATATTCCAGTAATCGTATGATTATGAATAAAAGCTTAAGTATTTGGGAATAAGCATTAAAATAGCCTATATTACTCTTCAATTCTTTCAGAATTTAAAGAATATTCAAAATCAGTTAAGCAGTTTAGGCGTGAAAGCGTAACTTACAAACAAACCTTTTGTTTCTTTGTTACGTGCAATTCACATTCGCATTTATAATATTAGATAGCATTATTTTATTAATATTAATTTTAACGTTGCATATATACTCATTTGATGATGAGTATGAGAAGTACTTGCCGGGCTGGCCACTGAGGTCAAGGACGCGGTACCACTGGCTGGCCCAATGGCGATGGGGATGGAATACGGTGGGTTATGGGGTCATGCGCCTCCTTTTCGACGAAAGGGCGGAATGGACGTCGTTCATCCAGACCATAGCCTAACAAAAAAAAAAAAAGTGGGATGTGCCTGAAATCAATGTCGATGTAAACGATCCTATTATGTGAGTATTAAAATTAACTGCCAATCTATTGTGTTGAATATCATTGACTCGATACCCACTCAGAAACCTTCTTTGTTTCATAAATAATTGTCCCAAGTCTGACTGTAATTTGTATTTATTAATTGTATATTTGTAAAATAACCTACAGTCCAAGGATTAGTTCCTTATTGCCTTTAAAATAAAAGAAATGGAAAAAGAAAGGGATTTTGATTAAATTTTACAGATGATTTTTACTATTTTTGCGATTATATTACATGTAATATAATAATATAGAAAATGTATTCCGTTTTAAAGCTTTAAATAATTTCAATAATATACAACTGAATGGGGATGTCAACCACTGAGAAAAACCAGTAAGAAAATTAACAATTAACAGGCTTATTTTTTACTAAAAATATATATAGTTAATAAGTAGAAGTTCCATTTTTTTTTTTTTTTTTTTTTTTTTTTTTTGGTGGACTATGGATTAGTCTCGCCCCGCCAAATCGGTCCGGGGTGACGGAAAAGGCGGCGCGTGACCCCATAGACCCACCGTAAAACTCCTCTCTCTTCGCCGTGCGAGCGGGTCACCGGGACCCGATTTTTAACTTCGGTGGCCCGCCCGGCGGTTCACCCTCGCGGGTTCCTCTCGTCGACGCCCCAACAGATTTCGCCGTCGGGGCGTCGCCCTCACGAGGTGGCCTCACGTCGGGTGACCGGACAATTCCCCGGTCCGATCACCCGAAGCCTCGGTTAGGGCGGCATCAGGCGCAGGTATTCGCGCCTGCGCCGCCCCGGCCGCTGGCGGCGGCCCGGGGCGCGGGAATCCTCCCTTGCCCGTTCCGCCGCTTCCTTCTGCGAGATGACAGCCTCGCAGAAGGCGGCGACCGCGTCCCAGTTCCTGACGCTGTCGACCATCGCTCTCGCGACGGCCGGCAGCGTCAGGTCGGCACCGATGACAGCGACGAGGTCACGGCGCTGCCGCTCCCATCCCGGACACACCTCCAGCGTGTGTTGCGCCGTGTCCTCGTCACTCCTGCAGTGGTGGCAGGCCGGAGTCCACTCCCTATACACGACCCTGTGCAGGTACAACCCGAAACACCCGTGCCCCGTCAATACCTGCACCAGCCGAAAGGTGAGGACTCCGTGCCGCCGCTCCATCCACTCTATCAATACGGGCCGGAGGGCCTCAACGGTCTCCACACCGTGCCTAGGCCTCTCCAGCCGCGTAGCCCAACGGGCGATGACGTCTCGGCGGGCATCCACGCGCCAGGTGGCTATCTCGCTCAACGATGGGGAGCCACCTTCCTCGCGCGCTGTGATAACCCGCCGGTAGAGGTCGGAGAGCATCTCCGCCTCTAGGTCCCACGGGGGTGTCCCGGCCAACAGGCACGCCGCCTCTGTCGACACCGTGCGGTACCCGCGAATGGCTCTGACCGCCATGGCTCTCTGTGGCCTCCACAGAACCGCCCTGAGCTGGGCGTTCAGAGCCCTCGCCCACACGGGTGCGCCGTACATGGCCATCGAGCGGATGACCCCCGCATACAGCCGTCGGGCCTCAAAACTGGGTCCGCCCACATTCGGCATGAGTCGAGAAAGGGCGGACGCCGCGCCGACAAGCCGGGGAGCAATCTGTCGGAAATGCTCCCGGAACCACCATCGCCCGTCGAGCACCAGACCCAAGTACCTCATATGGGCCTGGATGCTGATGTGGATGGAGTTTACCACTATCGAGGCGCCGATGGGCAGCCTCACACGGGGCCCATGGAAAAGTAGGGCCTCCGTCTTGTTTAGGGCCACCCTGAGCCCCAGCGCCTCGATCCGCCTGACCATCTCCTCGGTGCCGAGAGTGGCCAGGCTCGCCGCCTCTTCGAGTGTCCTGCCCCGGGCTGTGACGAGCGTGTCGTCAGCATAGCACACCAAGCTCAGCCCGGGGGGGAGACTCCCTCTCAACGCCCAGTCGTACCCGATGTCCCACAGAGTCGGCCCCAGAACCGACCCCTGTGGAACGCCGCACGACATGGGCGTCCGCACAATGTCCCCTGCGGGACCCGCGCAGAGGATACTGCGGCCCTCCAAATAGTCTGCCACCAGCCGCCTGAGGTACAGGGGCACTCCATGGAACCGGAGCGCCTCCCTGATGCAGCCGAATGGCAGACTATTGAATGCGTTGGCGATGTCCAACGACACCGCCAACAGCACTCCCTTCCCGGCGACGGCCTCCGCGGCCGCCTGCCTCAGGCGTAATAGGGCCCCGATGGTCGAACGCCCCCTCCGAAACCCATACTGAGCGTCCGACAGATCGGGCCCCACCTCCTCCAGGTGTCGGACGATGCGGGCAGCGAGCACACGCTCCAGCAGCTTACCCACATCGTCGAGGAGCACGATGGGCCTGTAGGCCGACGGCAAATCCGGGGACCGTCCCGGCTTTGGCAGGAGAACCAACCTCCCTTCCTTCCAGCACTCAGGGAACCGTCCAGACGTCAGACAGGCGTTGAACAGCTGCCTGAGGCGAGGCTCGAAGTGCTCGAGGAGCGACGTCAGCACCCGGACTGGAATTCCGTCCGGGCCGGGGGCCGTGGTGGCGGAACGAATCTTCGCCACGGCCGCCCCCACTTCCGACTCCGTCACGGGCGGAACACTCTCGTCGTCGTCGTCCTCCCGGTCCTGATCTGGCGGAGCCATGACCGGGGGCGTGTGTTCCGACTGCCGTGGAAACAGCTCCTCGACCACCCTACGAAGGAAGTCGGGCTGGAGGGTCTCGGTGAGGGGGGGGGCCCGCGCGCGAAGCTTGTTCAGCGCCGCGCGATATGGGCGACCCCAGGGGTCACGGTCGAGACCGTCCAGCATCTCCTGCCAACTCGCGCCCTTGGCGGCACGGATGGCCAGCCGAAAGGCAGTCCGCGCACTGCGGTACGCCTCGTACAGCTGGCCCTCCCGCTCGACGTCGCGGTGACGCCACCGGCTGCGGGTGTAGGACCTTCGGGCACTGATACACGCCGCACGAAGGTCCGCCAGTCTTGGGGACCACCAGTAGACCCCCTGCCTCGGAGGTGGACGCCGCCGCACTCTGGGCATGGCCGCATCGCAGATCTGCGTTAACGCACTGCGAATGCGGGCAGCCTCAGCGTCCACTCCGTCCGCTGGGGGTGGTGAGGACAGCCACGTGCTGACAATGGCCGCCTCCGCCAGTAGATCCCTGTCAAGACGACCCACAGCCCACCGCGGAAACGCGGGAGCTCCGTCCGCCCTGTGACCCCTACCGGGTTCCCGGGGGGAGACCTCCATCCGGATGTACCGGTGGTCCGACAGGGTCTCCGCCTCCTCCAGGACACTCCAGTTCCTCACCCGTGGCGCGACAGCGGGGCTAGCGAACGACAAGTCCACTATCGACCCGCCCTGCCGCCGCACACACGTGTTCACCGAGCCTCTGTTCAGAACACAGAGGCCCAGTGAAGCCGCCCACTCGTTGACCGCCCGCCCGCGGTCGTCCGTCGTAGGGGACCCCCACGCCGTGGATTTGGCGTTAAAGTCCCCCAGAACCAGGACGAGGCCCGGTGCCAGTCGCCGTATCGAGGCCTCCAAGGTGGTGAGTGAGGCCCCGAAATCGTCCATCCTCCTAGTGGGGGAGAGGTATACGCTGTAGAGCGTGACCCCTCCCCACTCCGCCGCGACAAATTCCTCGCCCCTATCCAAAAGGGACAAGGACGGGAAGTGCCGCTGCGTTGAGACGACGATTGCCGCGGTACCGTTTCGACTGACCACCCAATTGGGGCGATCAGGCACGGCGTACGGTTCCGCGACTACGGCTGCACCAATCGACCACTCCGCCATGGATTGCAGGAGGAGATCCTGCGCTCCAGCGGAGTGGTTGGTGTTGGCCTGCAGGAGGAGGTGCATGGCTGGTGTACCCATTATCGGGTTATGTCCATGACCTCCTCGCCAGCGGGCGATCGGACCGCGCTAGGAGCGGGAGCGGCCGTGGTCGTAGGGCCGCCCCGCGCCTTTGGGGCCGAAGCTGGAGGTTTGCACGCCCCAGAGCCCATGCGGTGCTTGGCGGGCTTATTGCCCGCCGCACACGCGGGGCAGTGGGGCGGGGCGGCGCAAGATGCCGCCACGTGCCCGGTCTGACCGCAGCGGAAACACAATCCGCCGCAGTCGAAGCAATTAGTGCACGTCGGTCGAGTGTGTCCGACCGCCATGCACTTGTAGCACCTCGCAGGCCGGTGCTCAAGCACGGTTACCCGCGCCGAGCTCCAGCCCACGAGGAGCCTGCCTGAGCCGGCCAGTTGCCTGACCGACTCCACCGGGCACTGCGCCCAGGCAGCACCTACGCCACCCGGACCGGGACGAATGGCACCGACCCGGACGGTGTCTATGGGACACCCGGTTTTCGAGGCAATAGCCTCCCGGATGTCTTCCACCGTCACTGAATCGTCCAAACCCGAAATGCGCATTTCGGCGCACTTGACGGGCCTGGCGATCTTGATGCCACCCTCCTCGGCGAACAAACCTCTCAGCTTCTCGGCCACGCTGTCGGCCGTCTTGGCGCCCTCGGCCCCTGGGAACTCGAGAATTCGAGCCCCCGTCCGGGCCTTGCGGGTCCTGGCTTCGACGCCTCCAATATCGGAGACGTCTAGCTCCCGCCGGGCCTTCCTCAAGACGGCCTCGTAGCTGAGGCCCTTCTCGGCCGCCTCGGGCAGCACAGTGATCACCACTGCGGCCGTCTTCGGCGACTTGAGCCCCTTGCGCGGTCTCTTCTTCTGTCCGGCTCCTGCCTGAGGAGCGGGGACCTCAGCGGCGCGCTTGGCCTCCGCTCTCCTCCTTTGGCCGCGACTCCTTCTGTCGCGTTCGGCTACCTGCCAACCCTGTTCGGGTACGGCAGTCGTGCTAGACGCGGAAGGTCTCGTCGCGGCCTCGCTGGTCGTCGCCGGCGGTGTTGTTGCGGGCGACTTCAGCGGTCCGGCAGGGGCCGGAGCCATCTTCCTCCTCAGGGCGGGTCCCTTCGGAGCTGGGCCGGGGCCTTTGGGCTTAGGCCCGGCCGCGGCCGCGGCGTAGCTCCCCACGCGGCCACCCTGACAAGGCAGCGGGGCGGGGGCTGGTGCCACATGCGGCCGCTTGTCCGCGGCGAGAGGTGGTCGGACACGTGGTTCTGGAGGCAACCTCGCCTCCAGAACGGCGAAGCGCGCATCGACGAGCTTGCCCACTGCGCCGATGATTTTGGCGAGGGCCTCGTCCGATATGCCTCCCACCTCAAACGGGGTCGGCTGAGCCTCCTTAGGGGCCCGTTCTACGGCGCCTAGCGGGTTTGGCGCCGCAGGGGCGCTAGCCGGCGGCAAGCGGTCCGCGGGGAGAGGCGTCAGCCTCACCACGGGAACAGGGAGTTTCACCGCGGTGACCGCGCCAGCGTCGGCCGGCGGCGCGCGCTTCGCGGCGGCAGGCGTCTTCCTCGCCGCGGGGACGGGTGTGACGCTGACGCCATCACCCAACGTCGTCGGCGCCGCAGCGCGAGGCGGCTTTGGCGCCGCAGCGGCCGCCGAGTATCCGGCCCTGGCCGATAGCGCGGCTGGCGCGGGTGACACGAACAGCGCCACCTGCGCCTTGAGGTCGGCCACGTCTATCAACAGCTGGCGGTTTGCGCGACGCATTTCCGCCAGCATGTCGCCCAGGTTCCGGTTTCGGGTCCGCAGGCCTGACATCTCGCCTCTAAGGCGGACATTTTCGGCCTGCAGATCCGTGGCCTCGCCGGCGCGGACAGCGACCGCCGCCGCCCTTTCCATGACCGAGGTCCCTCGCCCTCTTCGGGAGGCCTGGATCTTGGGTGGAGGCATGTTGGCCACGCTCCCCTCGGTTTCGGCGCTCGAGCTGCCTCCCTTGCTCAGGGGGCGCTTTCGCACCTGCGAGGGGAGGGCCTCCTCCTTCTTAGTCGCGGTCGCCGGCGGCGTCTTTGCTGCTAGACGCGCCGACGACCTAGTGGGGCCTTCACCAGCCGACCCACTGTCCTTTTTGGACGGCCCTGCGGGAATATCACCGCCCTCGTCCATTCTGACGGTAGATCCGCCGCCCTCGTCTTCGGACGGCTCTGCGACATCGCTGTCGCCCTCGTCCGTCGACGGCTCTGCTGCGAGTCTACCGTCCTTCTTCTCTTCAGCGGCGGCAGCCTCCCTGCGCGCTCGCCGCTCCTCCAGCCGCCTTTTATGGCTCAGGCCGTTGCCCCGAGACTTTCGAGGCGACCTCCTCTTCTTCTTCTGGGCCTCCACGATTTGTGCCGGGCCCTCGGCGGACGCCTCAAGTCCTGAGGACGAGGCGTCGTCTTGGTCAGTTTTGCGTTGGCATGACTGGGCCTTGGGGTGAGAATCGCTAGGATTCCCGTCGGTTTTTTTTAAATTTGCAGTATCCATTAGATTCCCACGAGAATGGGAGATACATTTCGTCGACCCGGGCAGAGATCCCTATACCCGGGCAAGCCTACATTTACCAACCAGGGGGTCAGCCGGTGCCCTGGCTGGAGCGTGCTAACGACAGAACAACCCATCTGCCATGCATCTTCTCGCCGCACGCCAGAACTTAAGATTCTGGGTGATTTCTGAGTCCGAATGTTACTTCGAACTCTTTATAGAGGTTGTCTTCCTCGCGGTCCGGGCGGTTAAGCCAAGACCCTCGCTCCTGATACTACGCCTCAAGACAACGTGTCTTGAAGCAAGATACCAGGTTTACGATGTGTGGGCGGTGGCATGTGCCTGCCCAGCCCTCAAATGAATGAGTGACTGAGCCCGTCCCAATATTTCGCGTCCTATACCCTCTACTACGACTGTAGTAGAGTAAGGAGCGAAATCGCGCAGATATTCGCTACGGACGACAGTACAACAGAAGAACTGGGGACCGCCGCCCGCACCCAGGGTACACCGCGTGGAGGTTTCTGGGATAGTACCCCAAGTAGAAGTTCCATTGGGATGTCGTCAATAAAGGTGTAATTGTTTTCAAATTATTGTACAAATAAAAACAGCCAGATCAGACCCACATATATACATAGATACATTTACTAGTTTAACTACTAGACAAACCATTATCACAGTTCGGAGACGAAGAGGAAATCCTCCCTACGTAGCTACCGCAAGAAAGATTGCACTAAGCTAGTTAAAGTAGGTATAACACAGGATTTTATCCATCTACTACAGCTTCAGTTATTAATTTCTGAGTCACATTGCTTTATAAGTTGACTATACAGATGACATAGTGGTTAAAATACTAACTTATCATGTACATACCGTGTGTACGGTTCTCATACAGAACAAAACTTTGTGCGATCTACAAAATGTTGCTCTGAGTTTGGGTACAATTTGTAATTTTTTTTTGCAAGCATATAGTTAATTGTTTGCAAAATCCATCGCAAAACAAGAATTAGTTCCTTAGTGCGAGTTGCTTTAAAATAAAATTGTATATATAAAATTTGCATCTGAATAAATTTACCTACACAATATTGTTGATTTAGTATTTCCATAAGCGAAATAATTTAATGAAGCGGTCACAAATACTATCTTGAAATTTATATCTATGTTGATAAAGCACTAAAACATCAAATGCGAAACGTTATTTAATTAAAAATGAAGAAAATAAATACCACAGTCCCGTTCAATATTGAACTTTGACAGATACAAAACTTTGGGGTTCACGTTCAAAGAAATCTTATTATTCATTACTTCGAAGACTGCTTTTCGTTAATCTTCTTTTGAAATTGTTTGCAAAATATTTACTCTAAACAATTTTGGCTTTCCGAACACTTTACAATATGCAAAGAAACTCGATGGGAATGTTATTTTCAACGTGCACTTTACATTTTTTATCAAATCAATTGTAATCACTCGAGTACTTTGCAAATTGTTTCAGAATTTGTCATCAGAATAACAAGAAAATGGTAGTACCTAATAAAACAAATAGTAAATAACTTCTGATTTTATGAATTCACATTTGAATATGATCTTTAATTACTAGAAGTTTCTTACATCTAAAAAGCTATCGTTATTACTGAGACCATTGGCAAAATAAAAATCAAATACATATACAAAATTTTTTTATTGCTTGTGGTGGCAAACGAGCTAGCAGCACACCTGATGTTAAGGGTCACTGCCGCCCATGTACCTTTGCAATACCAAGGGCAATAGCTAGGCCGCTCCCTACCAATATAAACCCCAAACCCAACCAGTTGGGCTTCCGGTTTTCCCGCTCATCGAACGAAGCGCAATAGCAGATTACCATTACTCAGACGTCGATCTTCTGCGAGAGGACGGACCAGCCCGCGGCTGTAGACATAGACTGTCAACTGTCACATGTATATAGTGGTAGGACCACGCCTACCACTATATACATATATCCATAAACGAGATAAAATCCATAAAAATAGATTTAATTCAAATGTAAAATTATTAATAATGACTGTTACATATTTAAACAAGTATTAGTTATATGAGAGCAAACAATTTTAAAACTGCTTATGATTAATAAGTATTGTACAGTAACTAAAACGTAACGCTATTAAAAATCCACCATATCACTATAATTCGTTTTTTTATACAATATCATAGATCTAACTTCGCAAGACACATGTAATAAAAAGAGCAAGTATGAACAATCAGCTTACCACATCGTCTAATAGTGTAATCCCTAGCGTAACGAGTGAATCCTTGATGTTAGATAGTTTGTAAGACACGTCTGGAGTTGTATAAACATAGATCTTATAGAAGCTTGAGAAAAATTCAATACATTCCAGCGTTTGTACTATATCTAGGTTCTTTTATAATGAATCTTAAGGTTCGCATATACGATTCTCTCTCATCATTCTTCATTCATTCTCTTGTATTTTGGCTAATCAGCCAATTTTATTTTATATCTCAGAGAATGAAAAGATAAATATAATAGAAAAGACAAACATTACTTAGGAATGTTCCGCTACCCTTCTGTAGGAGAGAAACGGAATATACCCAATTCCTATTTATTTATCCTATTTAAAACATTTGTGAGTCTTAAAGACCAGTGATCCACCCGCACGGCGAAGAGAGGTATATTGTAGGGCGGGTCTACGGGGTCTTGCGCCGCTTTTCCTGTCGCCCCGAACGGATTAGCGGGGTTTGAGGTACCGTATCCCGCCGCCAAAAAAAAAGTGTTATCTATGGCAACTAGTTTCGCTTCTGGTTTATAAATGTCAAGAGGAATAAACATATATTGAGAGAAGTTTGAAGTAATAGAAATAAAACCCTAAGACTAAGGGATATGATGTGCATATGATGCATATGCAAGAAAAGGAAAACTCGAAGTAAAGGCTATACTAATCTTTCTAACCAGCGTGCTATTGTAGGTTAATTTCCCTATTATTATGTAAGAGGTTCGAATCCAGCAATGGAATTTATGTAAGCTAAAAATGATGGTAAAATAAAAATTAAATGAAACTTTAAAATTAAAGACTTTAATTTGTAAACTCTTATCTAATTTTTCTTTAATAAAGAGGTTGTTATACAATAAATTTTACCTTTAAAAATATTTAAAAGTGCATAGTATTAATTTTTATGTAATTCGTAATATCGTGATTGTTCGTTTTCATATTTATTTACAAATCAGCAGGGTTAATTTTTCAAAACACTTCACGGGCTTTTCTAACTGAAATGTATAATTGAAAAAAAAAGCCCCATGTAATCCAAATAATTTACTTATTATCTCATAACTAGATCAAATATTGAACGTAAGCAAAATTCCTTTATTTATATTTGTTGACACAGTAGAAGGGAACGTATCGCATGAATGGTTGGGCTTAATGACTTGGAACATGGAGCCATTGTAGCCGCGAGCGAACTTTCACCACAGCTTTGTCACTGTTCGACTCGAGCAACACATGTGTTAGATAATAAACGGGAACCGCAAATCATGCCCAGTTTCATATTTACTGTTACTGTGCGTTCTGTTAACGAACAATTAAAAGCAAAATTATATGTAATTTAACCAAAATACATCGTTTATTCCGTGTGGTGACGGAGTAAGAATACTATTCACCACCCCATATCTTGCCCGTGGGTGATCGTACAAGACGACTAAGGGATATAAAACGCATGTAACATCTATGCGAGAGAAGGAAAACTCGAAACAAAATCCTATACCAACACGTCTGCTGACCAGCGCGGTATAGTAGGTTAATTTACCTCCCATTATGGAGGAGGCCCGAGCCCAACAGTGGGACATTCATGGGCTGTGATGATGATGATGATGCCATCGTTTATACAAAATATTTTAAATATAAGTAGGTTAATATTAAAAATATTGTAGGTATTTTATTAAGAGATTTGCTCTACTTAGACATTGCGATCGGATAGGCTAATTATTCGTTCCAATACAGACTTATACCGTCCACTCCTGGCATTAGGCCTAGGGATATTCGATATACATCGATGCATCGAAAACATCGATGCTTACAATGCGATACATCGAATCGATCCGATGTTTTGAAAAGCTATCGAAATACTCGATGTATCGATGTTTTTTCATAAAACATCGAATCGATGATAACCAGTTAATGTCACAAAAACTCAAGTTTATGTAATAAATTACAGTTTTATAAGGGATTGGAATAGGTAATAAATGCCACAAAAAAGAACTTTTTTTTTTAAAAGTCAGTTTTATAAGGGATTGGAATAGGTATAAATGCCACAAAAAAAGACCATTTTTTTTAGAAGTTAGTTTTATAAGGGATTGGAATAGGTCTAAATGCCACAAAAAAGACCTTTTTTTTTTAGAAGTATCACTTTTGATATGACTCTAGCTTTGTAATATATTTTAGAAAAAGTACTCGATGTTTTCATCCGATACACCGAAATGCATCGATGTACAGTTTCGATTTATCGAATCGATAAAAACATCGATGTTTTTTCAAAGAGGACACCCCTAATTCGGCCTCTCCTATAGAATATGGTTCTATACCGCCTACTTCTAATGACAACTTGTAACATGGACCAAGTTCAGCTGATGGGAAAATGAAGACAGACAGACGTCGTCAGTTTATAATAATTGAAATGATTGGAATATTTAAGTAGTGGTAAGACCCCACTGTTGACAGTTCTCTGTCAACAGCCGCGGGCCGGTCCGTCCGAAGTAGTACCACACTCGCAGAAGATCGACGTCTGAGTAATAGCAATAGGCTATTGCGCTTCGTTCGGTGAGCGAAAGAGCTGGATGCCCAACTAGGTGGGTTTGGGGTTTATATTGGTAGGCAGCGGCCTAGCTATACTCTTGGTATTGCAAAGGTCCATGGGCGGCAGTAACACTTACCATCAGGTGTGCTGCCTACTCGTTTGCCACCATAAGCAATGAAAAAATATATAATTCAGCATTATATCTTATGCTATACGTATCGTAAATAATAATATTTAAGGAAATTGTTAAACTATTATATTTTCACTTCCATTATTGAGGCGAAGCCTAATACTGAAACGTGTATGTGCTGAAAAAGAAAAGAAATTAGTTGTATGAGTTATTGATCACAGGATTCAACATCATCATCATCTCAGCTCATATATGTCCCACTGTTGGGCTCAAACCTCCTCCATCATGGGAGGGAAATTGACTTACTATACCACGCTGGTCACGCGTTGGTATAGGGTTTTGTTTCGAGGTTTTCTTCTATGATGACTTTCAATTTATCTATAAAATTACTTACGGATTGAAAAAAAAACATATACATTAGTAATTTACAAAATGAAGCCTATTTTTCTTGCAATATAGCATAGACATACTTATTAGCTGTGTGGTAGCGGCTACGAATACTACCAACCCTTACTTTGTTCGTGGATGTCGTAAAAGATAACAAAGAGCCTCATAACAACCTTGGCCAACTACATTTGATGCCATCAACTCTCCTTAGGAATGTAATTGTTGACCAACAATTACATTCCTAAGGTGGGTTGACGTCTGGCAGGCGGCCGGTCATAAAACTATTACCAATAACTTTTACAGTATGTACTATAAAAGAAGAGTACATATTGTATCGATCCCAAGTAATTGGGATAAGTGTAAGAGAATGATAATGTAGCCATACTTATGTTAGTAGAGAATACCATAAATATATTTATATTATTAACCTTTATAATAATATAAAAACGTATTAATAAACATTAACAATAATCCACATTAAATTTTCTATCCACAATGTATTGATGACAAAGGATGTGAGGTTCGGTAGAGGTGTTGAACAGCGTTGAATGAAAAGTGTCCGTATGTAGGTACTGATAGGTGAAAGTATGAACACGAGGTGGTGTGAGGTAGAGGGGTGGTGGTTATCGATCGCAGACGCTGCGCAACAAGTGACTAAAGCCCCCTGCTGCGTACACGGTGGACACACCGACTGAAAGTTCAGCCTACAAGCATAGAAAAAAAAAATACTGTACAGTATAAATGAATCGAATATTTTTATAATAATATCAGCTAAACTATAAAACATAAAGATAAAATTTGGCATATATTTGTGCTAGAATAAAAATTTATATTGATCAGAAAATATATTCCTTATATAAATTGTACACTGAACGAGTTTAAATGTGAAATGATGAATCATAACTACATCACAGAGGACAACAACATCTACAAGTAGAAGGGTTTCACTAATAACAAGATCACTAGCGCCAAGAAGAAACCCCAAAAAGACATGTAGTCACTTAACATCTATGACACATGAATTGCGCTCTTAAAGCTTTAACCAACTGTTATAAAGCCACTTTAAGAAAATTAATTTTCTAAACAAACCACCATGAGAATTAAACTAAACATAAAATGAGCACGGCCAAAAAGTCTGTGGAATAACTTAAAATAAATAAAAAAAAAAAGTGAAATGATGAAACTGTTTAAGTAACTGAACTGTATATATTTTTTGCTTTATATTCTATTATATTATTCTTATATATTACGTCTACTATTAGTAAGGGTTTTTTGAATAATAGGCTGGCAAGTGACCTACTATCCTAAGTCGGCTAAATAAGTTAGCTAAGGTTTTATTTCTTGGGCATCACGAAGTCTATGCAAATTATATGAGTTAAATGTTTATTTTGTTATCGCTAAAGTCTGTAAGGTAGTTTAATATGTTGAATAAATAAATAAATATATAAATAAAATAAAGGGTATAAATAAATTTTGGTAAAAAAAAAGAAATCGTGAATTATTTTGCAGTAATATTACTTATGTAGTAACGAACGACAAACTGTCGCTGTATGGTAGGGCTACGAATACTACCAACCCTTACTTTGCTCGTGGATGTCGTAAACGACGACTAAGAGTCTTATATCGGCCAAGGCCAATACCACCTGATGCCTTTTGGTCAACACTTATATTCCCAAGGAGGGTTAACGTCAGGCAGGCGGCCGGTCAAAAAATATTGCTAATAACTTTTGCAATATCTAGGACGAGGAGTACATATTGTGTTGACGCCAAGTAATTGGGATAAGAGCGAGTGAATGATAATAAATACTGAACGACACAGGGATTTGTTGTCTTTTAAGATACTCCTCTAAAGAAAATATGGTGGTTTGTATTCTTACTTTAGCGTCACGTAGAAAATACTTTACTTTTTGAGTGTATTCCACTGTATCTTCCGTATAACTTTTATTTATGATAGTTGTATAATGCCCATCATTGCTATAATTTTATATTTACCATTAATTAATATTATTTTTAATCATTTTTAGTAACCTATCAATGATTAAATAATCAATTTAGACGTTGATAGTATACTAAAAATTATTAGAAATTATATAAAATAACTCCAGCGATAACCCGTTAACAAGCTCTATAATTTTCTGTGTTGTGATGAAGTAGAATACAATTCACCACCCCCTTTTTTACCTTTTTTTTTTTTTTTTTTTTTTTTGGTGGACTATGGCATAGTCTCGCCCCGCCAAATCGGTCCGGGGTGACGGAGAAGGCGGCGCGTGACCCCATAGACCCACCGTAAAAACTCCTCTCTCTTCGCCGTGCGAGCGGGTCACCGGGACCCGATTTTTAACTTCGGTGGCGTGTCCTTTTTTCCTGAGAGTGTCGTAAAAGACGACTAAAGGATATGTTATGTATAAAATCAAGTAATAATAATCTACGCAATAGTTTTTTTTTTTTTGACTTAGTTGTTATCCTCAGATGGCTATGACAACTTTACCCGGACTGTGGGTGACCGCTGAGGGCTCTCAACCCGATACGCAACAGAAAGGAAGCTCGACATATAAACCTATACCAACTCGTCTAACCAGCGTGGTGTTGTTGATCAATTTACCTCCTATTGTGGAGGAAGTATATGAACTGATAAGAAGAAAAGGTAAACGGTGATATACAACCTTTTCTTTATAAGAACTGTCCAAGAGTAAGTTTTATGACACAATAGAAAAAAAAAACGGAATATGAAAACAAAGAACGTCGGAAGTTAGTTATTTTTATTAAGAGACAATTTTATTACATCGGTACAAATATGAAGTAAATACCTGTATTTGGAAATATTTTAATTAATCATATATTTCTAAATATGTTATATAAATAAAATGAAAAAGTTTTATTATACACATACTACGAGTACACATCTCAAATCCTTCTGTGCCAAGTCTATCGAATATGTCAATAGAACATTAATATTGTTTTAGAGAACCTTAAAAATAATATTGATATATCGAAAGTACTTACATTAGTAAATACATGCTGACTATTGAAAATAAGTCAAGATATAGAGAGAGAGACACATCTCAGATATATTTATTAATTTTCCATAGACAATTACGGTAATATAGTCTAAAAAACTAACATTTACTACAGATACAATGAATAAAAAAGTCTCGGAAGCATTATAACTATATATAATAATAATTAAAAAAAATAGTAGCTAAACTTTTTAATACAGAAAAATAAGATAGCAAAGGCACATTTTTATAATTAAAAAGAGATATTAAATTATTTCAAACTCCTCATTTAAAATCTAAAATAAAATACAATTTTGGAAATCTATAAGTATTAATTGGTTTTACATGATAAAACATAGTTACTTAATAAAGGTATAAACGTTTACAGGAAAGAAATTAAGTGATACCTTAATAATTAATGGCTAAGCTTGAGAGATTGAGGTGAGATTAGGGTTGTAGCTAAAAGTAAGGAAACAATTAAAGGACATCTTTTCCTTTTATTACATTCTTTAGTATTTTTTTGTTGTATTTCTTCTGGAATTCAATAAGCACATTAAAAACAAATGCAAAGCACATAATTGCGTCATATTTTAGTAGAAATAATAATTTGAATACAATAATATTTTAGTAGAAACTGTGTGAAAAAGCAAAAGGTATCAACAAAAAAACAGCAAAGCGATCAACATTACACAACAGAATTAATGAGTCTCTGTATTAATAATTGAAATAAGTTTATTTAATTGATTAAATTATAGACGCCAATTTAAAATTGTTAAATATATAACACAGTTATAGTGTGATTTAAATGATCAGGTTCAACACTAATCTCACTGATATGGGGCTCTTTTCTTTAATGTATCATATAAAGTGTTTGAAACATTCAATTAATGATAATCATTTAGCTCTCCTAAATAAACTCTCAAAAGTTAATGATATACTCGTATAGCATAATTAATTAATAACATAATTACAATTAATGTTATAATTTTTAATGTTTAATTTGTAATATATACATATATTTAAGAATGTTAAAAAAGAACAAGTTTCTTATACCAAAGAATGTAATGCTAATTATTAAAATTATGATGGATATTTTCCCAATTGTTAGTAGTATAACTAGTTTTTAGGACGTTTAGATACATTTATTTAATATTACAGTTTAGAAAACACTTGTTCTATATATAAATATGTAGAATGGAGATAGTGTTTCAATTACCTAATATATATAGTTTATATATTAGACCGGTTCAAAAAAATCTAATTTTTTTTTCAAAACCCGCAGTGAAATATCTTCCTAATCATGAAAAAAAAAAGCCTTTGAAAATGGCAGCTCTTAATATTAATACTAAAAGGTCGCTCATCGTGAATTTCTATTTTCCATATAAATAACATAGGAAAAAATTTTTCAACTTTGGAATTTAAAAACTCATTTTTAAATTAGTATATCGGAATGAGCGATACATATTTTTAAAGGAAATTGAACGTTCTAAATAAAATATTTCTTACATTTTTCTTGTAAGTTCACTCCTTTAATAGTTATTTGAGTTTAAAGTTCAACATGCAATCAATTTAACTTCTTTTTTGAAAAAAAAAAATAGTCGATTTTTTTGAACCGGTCTAATATATATATATATATATATGTGTGTGTATTTACTACTCTTATAACAATGCAATTATAAAATCCGATAATTGAGAAATCTACCACAAAACTTTGGCTTAATTAAATAACGAAGATTGTATAGTTGGCTACGTAGGTACACTGACAATAATTAATTATTTCAGCTAATTATAAGTAGATAGTTGTATGTCATAATATTGGCATACTCGACAAGATAAAATAGTTTATTAATTACAATGCAAGATAAACAATTCAATTTATTAATACTGGTTTGGCGATATTACTTACAATGTTATGCTATTATTAAAAAAAATAGGTACGTATATTATTTTAATGTGGATAATCGTTAGAATATGATTCTTTTTATATATTTGCGGTAAGTATATTATTTTATCATTATGTCTTTTCTGAATACGATATAAGTATTAAGAAAGAAAAAATGTCTCGGCCCACTTCATAATTAATTGTGTCTCGATATCGTGTGAAACACTCAGTCGGGGCTTCTCCATATCTACTAATGCACGTCTAAATCTTAGTCTTAATAAGTTAGAGATATAATCCTACAATACAAACCAGTCATATATTGCCGTCATTTCTACATTATCACTTTGTCCTACATTGTCATTCTGATAATATAATACCTAAAAACCTTAATACTACATATAAGTACATCTGTATCATTGGCGTTATATTCGCTATTTATCTAGAAATGTAAATATAATATATGTTGTCAAAGAAATCCTAATATATCTAAGTGTCATGTAAGAAATATTTTATTACCTAAGGCAAACATAAATGGTTTTGTGAGCTGTGCCGAATGAGGCCGAATGACGTATGCCTTTAGGCAAAAACACCTTCTAATCATAAAAGTCTTAGGATGTAAAAATATTTAAACATAGTTTGTCCATTGTCTTTAGAAAAGTTTTAAAATTCACAGAAAGTTATACCATGGAATGTGATAAATTGGAATTAAGAATTGAGAATATAATAATAAGAATAGAGACAGACATCTAATGCAAAGTCTATACGAATGAAAGTTATATCAATACACGTATAGAAAATTTCGAAATTTACCCGTGATTTTTATTAATATAATATTGTGATGAACGACTGTACTGGCTCATAATATGTCACAAATTAAGAGATAACGCATGAATTACGCTTGTTGCTGTGCCTTTCGCGTATCTGTTGAAGATGTGCTAGTTGAGCTGCTGACGGAACATGTGGCGCATTCGCTGGAGGTGTAGGGCTTGAGCCAGGAGGCCCCTGTGGACCAGTAGGCAAAGATTGTCGCCTGCGTCGACGTAATGCCGGTGATAGATTATACTTAACCTTTGCTTGAACTAGTAGCTCTTTAAAAATCTGTGATACATTAATATTATCCTTGGCAGATGCTTCTACGAATCCATTTTCCCAGTCGACTGTGACAACTGATTCAGTTGTATGGAATTCTACCTGTAAAAAAAAATCTCATCATATAATCGGCAAGCACATTTTTTTTTAATATTCTTTATTGAAATGATTGGCATTTATTAGAGGTAAAAACAATAAGTGTGATTAAATAGTTTGTCATATTCTAGAAATATTTATCCCCTTATAACTAAAGTAACAAGAAAGACATTTTTTATAGTTTTTATTTCCTTAAAAATTTATCTCATTGCTGCTCAAAATTTTCATAAGATACAAGATTTCAGAAAATATCTCATAAGATATTTAATGAGAAAATTTTGAGCAGCAATGAGATAAACTATGGTATTTGAAAAATAAAATTTATACATTAAACATTTTATTTTTCCGTGTGGTGACGGAATAAGAAGACAATTCACCACACATCACTTATCTTACCCGTGGGTGATCGTAAGAGACGAACTAAGGGATATAAAATGCATATAACATCTATGCAAGAGAAGGAAAACAAAAGCCTATACCAACACGTCTGATCAGCGTGGTAGTAGATCAATTTCCCTCCAATTATGGAGAAGGCTCGAATCCAACAGTGGGACATATGAATTAAGAAATATCTTATTTGTATGGTTTATTAGGAATATGGAACATCTATATATACCTTATAATATAAAATTGAGGCTAACAAGTGGTCAGCTTAGTGATAGTCTACCACCCGTAATAAGGCCTACCATGCAGCATGAATACCCGAACTGCCTTGAGCAGTCATTAAAATTATAGGTACCTGAAAGGCGAGTTGACTAATGTAATTAAAAACACACGAAACGATGCTCAACAAAGGTAGGAAGAGGTCGCACGAGGGTTTATGTGACCCAATGATACTTTGCTGCTACCTCGAGTGGCTGGACAAGGGTATGATCATCCGATTGCATAAAAATAGATGTTGTTAATTCATAATGAAGCTCATAATACAAATATATGAAGAAAAGAAAATTTATACTGTCATTAACTTAAAACATATTATCAAACAGAATTTTTCTCATAAATAAATATAATAAATTTCATAGGACATTAACATCTTGGTTAGAAATAACAAAGCAATTTACGACTTTATGATTCAGTGCACAAATCTTCTAAGAGTGATTGTCACAAATATGTACAGAAGTAAAGAAAAGATAAAAAACATTTAAATGAAGATAATTGTATTCTCATAGAATTCCTTTAATATTTGTACGAATGTAATTACGAAGAATCGCAACATTCGTAAACTTATTTGTTGAAACTTTCAGTCTGTTCAGGAAGAAATTATCACTTCACCGAAGGCGTACGTGATAAAAGCAATCAAACTTTTCCGTGTAAGTACATTGATCAATAATTACCACAAGTTTGTTCTGAAATCAATTTTGTTCAATAGTTAACCAAAATGAGCTTCATACAGATTAATTAAATAAAGTTTTGTTGTATTAATTAAGTTAAATTACTAGCCAAATATTTTGTCAATTACGTAAGGGTTGATTGGACAGTTCAATTTTGAATCATACTAATCCAGTTCTTCGCAATTTATTAAAACTTGGAAAACAGACTGGATAGACAAAAAATTACAATATGAATTCTGAAAATTGTAACGAACCATGTAAATATAATGTTTATCAATGTATACGTATACTTAATTTCATTTTGACCGACCGCGCCATTTCAGGTAAATCTCGTTAGCTAGGGAACCATTTGTCTCATCAGAATAAACCGAAATTTTAAATTATTTTTATAATATTTTACGCGCATAGGTTAAGTTAAATTAATCTACACATCCATCTAATTGACACCTACTGCAGGACAACAGAAAACCATTCGAAATTTTACTACACTGTCCAGCAATGTGGTGTTTTTTTTGGGCCAAATCCCACCACATATTCCCACCATTGTAACTCCTATAAGCCAGGATTCACAATGGTCACCATAAATGACACCGAGGTTTGACTCTCAGGCAGTCCCGGCCAATGATTTTAATTGTCTGGGAACCCGCAACAAATTTAATTAGAAAAGTTAAAGAGGAGGAGTTGGAAAAGAGTGACTCCACTTCCCTCCCAGGCAAAGCGGGAGACAGAAAGTAATATTGACTAGTCAGCCAATAAGTAAAGGGTTGTACAGCTACGATAAGCGCAGCAGTACGGCACCACGGATACAGGATAACAAAAGCAATGTGGTCTACTAATCGTGAACATAACTTTCATAGTATGTTTATTTTTCGTTTTTACATCAGGCTATGATTTGAACACATTCTGTCTATTCCCTCCGGGATGACAGCAGGGTAGCGTATGACCCTATAAATCATCGTCTCCCCCTTATCCCTCCTCATCGTTATTGAGCTGACCACTCGATCCTTGGATACGTGGCCGGCCCGGCGGATTATTCTTCCAGTTACCATCCCCATCGAGCCGCCGACAACAAACAACAGTGACCATATATAGCACTATGAGTGATATTGATCTTCCTTAAAAGGCCAATTAATAGATTATCATATAGATTATCATTTTTATGTAAGGCATCATTACTAATAGAAACGTCAAAATGCTTTGCCATAGAGATGATATATGACTTTTGACGGGAATTTGAAAACGTCATGTGGTGCTCTTGTATTATATTCGATATCTTAGTGTTTTAACGTGATCTATTAGATAATTTTGATGGCATTTTATGTAATATGAAGTGACTGAACTACTGGGATGTAGTGAATATCATATAAAAGTGCTTTACAACGTTATCGTTTTCCATCAAAATTCCCACAAGATACCATTAACAGAGTGGCCATTGCACTGTTAATGGCGACAATTTGACTTAGACAACGACTGACTTGAAAGACTAAAAACGTGAAAATATTTATAACTTGACACTGGCACCAATAGCTCGTATAAGTAGCTGATTGCCAATATATAAGAAGAAGAAGAAGAGATGATATATGAGATTAGCATATTTAAACAAACAAAATCCTTTTAAGAGATGTTCTTTTAACTTTTTATCATATTTTTTTCCATTGTATTTATTACGATAGTAAATTAAGATATAATAGTTAAATTTAAAATTTCTTTACTTGGCCCACTGTTCGGCACGAGCCCTACTCCATAATGGGATCGAAATTTACCGAATATACCAAGCTAGTCAGACGTGTTGGTATAGGGTTTTGTTACTAGTATTCCTTCTCTTGCCTATGCAACGCATATAACATCTACATATTATATGCATTGTATATCCCTTATTCGTCTCTTACGATCACCCACGGCTAAGATAGGGGGTGGTGAATTGTATTCTTATTTCTTCACCACATGGATAACATCACACCATACAGATGACGTACATAAACAAAATCCCGTGATGACTGTCGTGATTTCTATTTTAACTCTAGAAAAAATTTGTACAACTAATAAATGCTTGTCTTGAATCTCGATCCTTATTGTTCATTCAATATATATTTGAAAAGGCTCTCGCGATACAATGGTTCATTTATTAGCAAAAGGTGCTGTATTTAAAAAAAGGACTGGAGATATCGCTTGTTCATAGTAGGCTATTTAAGCGTTAGGAAGACTAATTAAGCGTTAGGAATTTTTATCATGAGTGACAACAATGTCATAGAAAGATTGAAAGAATAATTGAACTATTGGGCTAAATCTTATTCCAAATGTAGTATAAATGCGGGCGGCGTAGGCGCGAATATTTGTGCCTCATGCCGTCCTAGCCGAGGCAGCGGGTGACTGGATCGGGGACTAGTCCGGTCGCGTTTGGAGCATGGCCACCGTGTTAGTACGACGCCCTGACTTAGAGATCCACTTGGGTCGAGATGACAGGGCGTCGACTTGAGAGGATACCCGCGAGGGTAGACCGCCGGGTGGGCTACTGAAGAAAAAGACCGCGTTCCACTGACCCACCCGCATGGCGTCAAGATGTATGTTGTACGACGGGTAGTGCGCCACTTTTCTTGTCGCCCCGGACGGATCAGTGGGGCGTGGCTGCACCGTAGCTTGCCGACAAAAAGAAAACAAAAAAAAGGTGTAGTACACATGTTATAATTAACTTTAAAATTCAATTTTGTCAAATCAAATTTCAAATTCAAATTTATTTATTTACTCTTACTTCTTGTTGTACTCATCTTGTTCTCTGAAGCTAATTGTACCTTTATTATGTGTATCTGCTGAAATGTTGGCAATATCTTTTTAGTATAGAGCAACGGTTTAAAGTAACCTCATAAGAACAAATCTAACACCGTTATATCGTATGAGTACGGTAGCCAATTGACTAAACTATTTCTTAAATATACGCAGATCGGTTACTTATGTAAAATCATGCATAATTTTGAATATTTTTCAAATATTACTCGTTCGTAATCTTCAGTATGTTAAAAAAAATATTGTTAAAATATAATGTTTTCGCATTGACGGATTACAATTTTTTTTTAAGATTTATCACCATCATCATCTCAGCTAATACATGTCCCACTGTTGGGATCGAACGTCTTCCATAATGGGAGGGCAATTGACCTACTATACCACGCTGATAAGTCGTGTTGGTATAGAGTTTTGTTTCGAGTTTTCCTTCTCTCGCATTGATGTTATATGCGTTTTATATCCCTTAGTCGTCTCGTATGATCACCCATGGGTAAGATAGGGGGTGATGAATTGTATTCTTACTCCTTCAATTTAGATTGATAGATTATAAAAAATGTTTAGTATTGAAATTCATAATTATGTCCCAATTGTAGATATTTGTATAGTAGCGACTACTAATACTGTCAATAATTATATTCCTCAATTCCCCAGAGTAGTTAACGTCAAGTTGACGGCCAGTCATAAAATGCATTGACGTACCGTAGCCCGCCGCCAAAAAAAAAAAAAGTCATAAAATGAAATATTTAGTATGCAATATGTACTATGATAATTATAATCTATGTATATTTTGCAATATGTATTATGATAAGAAGAGTACCTACATATTGATTTGACTCCTAGTAATTGTGTAAGAGCAGTGCGATTATGGTTTAAGTACTTCTGTATAAAAAAAGGACTCGAAAAAAATATTTCAATATAAATTAATGAAACTTGGTACCAGTTGTTTCATATCTTTAATAATAGCCAGTTATATTTTACACTCCAATAAACGCACAGCTACGATAATTTCGAAGCACAGTTGCGCGGATATTGGCAAAAAGCAGATGCCTGACCATTGTGTTCTGTAGCAAAAAGGCCATAGGAATGTGGAACACGTATTAACTTTGCTCCGTATACATTTTGTAGGTGTAACTTGTTATTGTTTAGATACCGGTACTAGGCGATTTTGCTATTAAATAGTAGTTTTCACTTAGTGCTTTTAAGTAGGTAAAACTATTAACCCTGGAATGGCAATTTATCTGTTTTCGAAGGTCAAACAATCTGCAGTCTCGTGTTTAGTTAAAAGTTTGATTTTATAAATAAATATTGCTGAAATGTAAATTTTAAATATTATCTTTTTTAATACATACATTTTATTCATGTTTCATTATTAGAGAATATAATAATCTTCAACATGGAGTATCAGACAAAATGTTGCTGAAGTATTGTAGCAGAAATTTCATAAACACAAAGCATATTTCAGGCATAGAGATTTAACTAACTTTTTTTACTTTAATATCTGATATTTAATACCTGAGATGAACTCAGTTTCTTATCCCTGGGCAAAATATTATTTTTATATTTTTTTAATTATTGAATTTTAGTATTATTATTATAATATTATTATAGTACATATATAATTTCACTTAAAGGTTTAATGATATCTACTCATATATTAATATAGTTGAAATTTGTTTTTGTATAAATATGATTGAGCCAAAAGCCCAGATCAGACGAAAAAGGCATTTATTTCTACACATCATTTTCCCTAGCGACGGTAGGATACTGTAATCTATAAAGAGTATCTAAGCTTATTTAAGATGAGATTTAGATTTTAATATGTGCCTAGAAAAAAACAGTAGGTAGTTGTTGGAATTACAGAATAATCATTACTCATATAAATTCCCTGTAAGAGAATCTTGTCTGACCAGCATGGTATATAGTAGGTTAATTTCCCTCCAATTATAAAGGAGGCTTGAACCCAGCAGTGAGACATATACGTGCTGAGATGATGATATGTCTCCGCATGGAATACAACGTGTAAATAGTCCTTACTTCATAGTAGAGCCATATAAATCCAGTAAGGGATTATCAATAGAATGAACTACAGAATTCTCCTGGGAAAGTTTTGTTTATAAACCAACTAGCTTCTGCCCGCAGCTCCGCCCGCGTAAAAGGTTACTTTTTTAAAGCTTTTCATCCTCTATTTTTATTTTTCTCCTTAAGGATATTTTTTTTACAAAATTTTAATGTCATATTTATTTATATCTAATCAATAGCCTAAAAATAAGTTTCAAGCTTCTGGCTTTAAAAATGACGATACTGCCTTACATCGTTTCATCCCCCATTACAAACCCTTTTTTGCATTAAAAAGTAGCCTATGTCCTATATCAGGCTCTAGACCATCTGAGTATCAAATTTTATTTAGATCGGTTCAGTAGTTTTGGCGTGAAAGAGCGACAGACAGACAGAGTTACTTTCGCATTTATAATATTAGTAAGGATTATGATCTCTATTTCACCTACCAAACATCGGAGTAATGGCGTTTACACTCTACAAGGGTCTGAAGTAAGTTTATATTCAATGGTGACCGTCTATAAGCTAATTAATCAAAAGATTATAAAGTCTAAGTAGTAGCATAATATCATAGAATTGAACATAAATACTAAAAGCGACCAAAAGCAAAAGCAAACAATTCAGGCAAATGAATGTTCAGGTCAGATTAGAAGCTCATATTCCAATATTTATTCAAAGGAAAATGTTGAAATGAACTCACATTACATCACATTGATTACACATCCGAGTTGATTAATTTAATTTATAATTCATTAAGATTACTTCAAAAGAAGTCATTAAAACAATATCAATTATGTCATGCTCTACGCTTTTATTTGTCCCAAAGGAATTTGAAATTGAGTTTCTAGTTTAATTAGATTCAGCAAAATATTTTTTTTTTTTTTTACAAATCGTCTCTTATCTAATATCTTCCATGCAAAGATTCGACGGTATTCTAAGATGGCGTCAGAAATCAGGGTATTCGAGAGTAATGACTCCCCATGTCTATTGTCATAGATGCTTAGCTATAACCAGGATCTGCCAGATTAACTTAGCGACGGATTTCACACAAGTTGGGTTGCGCAGTTACCTCTACCAGTAGTAAGTACGAGATTTATGTACTTGTAAGTAGGATTAGTGACTTAAGTAACCCGTTGGTCAAGTGTGGATTAGCTGGCTTTGCTTACTCGGGTATTTGTTAGTATAGAAATCTTCCGTAACTTTTATGCTCAGAAAACAAGTTATATAAAATCTATATATATTTTATATACTTATCATATCTTTTTTATGAAATAATAAGTAGAGGAATATAACACATTTTGTTCTGATAAAATGTAACATAATAAAATTGAGGCTATTATTTTTAGAATTGTGTGATTGAACTCCTCAAAAGGTTGTTTTATAAAACAATTACGATACATGTCACGTTTCTTAGTTAAAATATAATGTGAATTTATTGCAGCTTGATATAATGATACAAGGAATAATTATCGGGGAGGCTGTATATTTGAGAGTGTTATAAAGCAAAATATATTTTAAGATATGGAGAGTCCGTACTTTAAAAGCACGTAAGTTAAGTGTAAGTTAAGTTATATGTGAAATTATTCAAAATATGTCTAGCCTTGTTTTTTGACAGGCTATGGTCTGGCCGCACTTCGTTCGTCTCGTCTCCTAGTTTCCTCTTCAACGCCATTGAACTGAACACTGGTACCGATTCCCCGACATTCGTGGCCGGCCCAACAAATAATAATGTAACCGGGGCATCATAGACATGCCGTTGGCCTCTTTAATCTAATTCGAGAAAATTGTTACCTCATTAAATATGTAAACAAAATAGAAGTCCTTGCTTGGAAAAAGATATTATTTCAAATCAGGTTAGATTAAAATCATAAAATCTAGAAGGCTAATATTCTATAACATCAGTTTAGTAAATGATGAGATGAAGCGAAGATAATGATGATTTCAGTATTCGTGAGCGTTTAGAGAAAATGCAGCCGGAGATTGACTATTATGTACACTAATTTCTCAGTGGCAGTGTGAATTTTAGAAGTAAATTATTTTATTTCAAAGTACCTGCTACCTTCGTCATTTTGTCAATGTTCCACGTGTAACTGCTATTTTCAACAAAAAGATCATAACATCCTCTGAGAGTGCACTCTCTACCGTAACAAGCGTGATCTTATCATCTTATGTTAGACAGTTTACATCTGAGGTAGTATGCTACACGGAACATGTAGCAACTTGAGAAATAATATTATGTGTGTTTAATTGTTTATGCCATATCTATTATTGATATCAATATTAAGGCTATGGTTTTACATAGTTGTATATCTTATTTATTGTTATATTAGTCATTTTTTCTTTATGCATCCCGTTTTGTATTTATGGGAGTGGGATTATTATTATTCTCCTTTCTAACTTATTTTTTTGCGGGTAGCAAGAAAATTAAAAACGTTTCTCGGGAGTTCCTGGTGTTCAAACCTCGGTGTCATTTATGAAGACCATTGTGGATCCTGTCTTATAGGAGTTATAGTGGTAGGAGTGTGTGTTGATATTAGTCCCAAAAAAAATCTATCTAATTCAATTTCGCGGATACAATGTTGATGCTCATAAAAATAGTAATAAATATATAATCAATCTATGCAAATGAAGCTTCAGGCATATGTAGTATAGAGTAAAATATTTTTTTAGGTATATATATATGCCCAATTTTAAATTTATTTATCTGTGTGGTAGCTAGCGGCTACGAATACTACCAACCCTTACTTTGCTCGTGGATGTCGTAAAAGACGACTAAGAGCTGTATAACGACCTGGGCCAACACCATCTGATGACGTTTGGTCAACAATTACATTCCCAAGGAGGGTTGACGTCTGGCAGGCGGCCGGTCATAAAACTATTGCCAATAACTTTTACAATAGGTATGTACTATGAAAGAAGAGTACATATTGTATCGACCCCAAGTAATTGGGATAAGAGTAGGAGAATGATGATGATGATTCCCAATTTTATATATTATACGCATTATATCAATTTCTTAAATCTAATCTAACTAAACAGATACCGCAGTGGTTAAAATTCTACTGCACAGATCTTCCGTGCCAATGCCGTGGGTTCGATTTCTATGCAGGACAACGTGTGATACACAAAGTGTTGTTTTGAGTCCGGGTGTAATTTGTCTATGTTAATAATGTTTGTAAAGTTCCCCGCAATACAAGAATTATTTCCTTATCTTCTTATAAAAAAAAACTCGACGCCTAGCCTCGGTATCTAGTGGATGTCACACTAAAATCAGGAGAGTTGTTTTTTTTTATTAAGTACGTTTGTATAATTATATATGGGCATAACTTTACTTTTAATAATAAATTCTAAATTTTTGAATGGGGTCTATTAAAATCTAATTTATTGTTGATATTATCTAGCCTTTAAAATACAGTCCAATCTTCATAATTGTTAAACATATTAATTGATAAATTACGACCTAACAATAAATGTTTATTTTCTATTTAAAACTTTTAAACACTTTATATGCTTAAATTTTAAATATTTAATTCATAATAAATAAAATTAAGATGTACGTTTTTAATAGCAAAGTAACAATTTTCGACTGAAATCATGTGACATTATATAAGATACATATAGCAAAGACTGTGTGTTTCTAAAAAGATTGTTTCTTTTAGCTAGTCTCTGAAACGGCTGAACTGATTTAGACGAAATTTTCACTGGTAGATCACAAATTCGAAAAAATTAAAACCCATTTAATGTTGAACAATTCTTATTCAGATAGTGAACAACTTTCTCTTTTACGCTGGTGACTTAAATCGACGAATATAACGTCTATATCGCTAGTGTTGCCAAAAAAAGGGATATAATAATATGTAATACAATAGCACGAAACAAAACTAGGACAATCGAATCCACGCGTTTAACGCTGATATAGAAATAAACGCTTCTTTTATTTATCTTATCTTCTTCTATTTACTTTTTGCGTATGTTTTTTTTATTTATAAAGTCCTAATCCTTTCTTTTATTAATACAAGTAAACACATTTATTTACAAAAAATGTAGCTATTGAAATTATTATGTATGTAAATAAATAATTGTCTGTTTGGTGACGGAGTAAGAATACAATTCACCACCCCCTATCTTATCTGTGGGTGATCGTACGAGACGACTACGACGATATAAAACACATATAACATTTATGCAAGAGAAGGAAATCTCGAAATAAAACCCTATACCAACACGTCTGACTAGCGCGGTATAGTAGGTTAATTTCCCTCCCATTGCGGAGGAGGTCCGAGCCCAACTGTGGGACATATATGGGCTGTGATGATGATGATGATGAAATAAATGATTGCAAATATATATTACTTTTTTCTGGCTAATGATTACTTATCTTATGTATCTGTAACAATAACTAAATTATGTAGTAATAAAATACGTGAAATTCCTATATATCTATCGGCGCAAATACAACAATACACCTACTATAAATAATTAGACGAATTAATTGAATAGTTTAATTACTTCATAAATCATCAATTGATTACTTAAATATTATTTTAATGTTAAATTAACATTAAGAAACATGTGATTATTTCTCTCATTGTAACTTCTATGCTTTACCTAAAAATTGTAAACACGTGCACGTGCGCCGAACCCTATAAATACGGACACACTGTCGTAATACATTCCTCTGCCATGACACACCCCAACCAATTAGTGGTTGGGGCGGCTAACTATGTCCCATCTAAAATATCCGTGATCAGACGTCCTCGACATGTACTGACTGACTCTGACGATTCAATTACAATCGCTCAAGAAAGAGCCTATACGGCCCGCGCGGTCACAACACATAAATATCCGCGCTTTCGACCCCGCCGCCGAGGTCGTAAGTTGCGACGCGTAAAAGTCATAAACTCAAACGTGGGCACGCCCACTTTGCTATCAGCGACGCCCCGAGCTGAGGTCCGTTCACCACAGGGTGAGCCCTCGGACGTTGTCGCTTAAAATTTTACCGGGTTGAGAGCCCTCAGTGCTCACCCATAGTCCGGGTTAAGCTGTGACAGCCAGCTGCGACTAACAGCTAAAAGACACACAAAAAAAAAGTAATAAATTCATTCGTGTTTGAATTTTTGTACCGTACGGAGCTCTCTGGAGCGACGTTACGCTACTGGTTGAGAATACAACATTTAAACAGTTACTTGTGAAGTTTTATCGAAAACTATTGCATGTAGCGGAGATGCGAATGTTGAGATGGATGTGTGTTGTGACAAGAATGGATAAAGTAAGAAATGAATACATTAGAGGAAGTTTAAAAGTTGCGCCAGTGACGGCAAAGTTAAGGAGTGAACGGCTGACATAGTATGGACATATGCAGAGGCGGGATGAAAGTAATGTTGTGAGAAAAGTTTTAGGTATGAATGTTGAAGGCTTAAGGGGTAAAGGAAGACCAAAGAAAAGATGGATGGACTGCGTGAGGCATGACATGGATAGTCTAGGAGTAACGGCAGAGATGACGTCTGATAGGATCGTATGGAAAAGGATGACATATTGCGTCGACCCCAGATAATTGGGATAAGAACAAGATGATGATGACTTGTGAAGTTTTATCGAAGACGAAAATCGAAACCATACCATGAGTAACCACGTAACTAACAGTGACGTCAGCAATGGTGACGTCACACTTTTTAAAAATACAATGGTGGCTCCTCCTGCGTCATGATTGGTTCCTCCTTTGTCATATCTAATAACTAAATATTATAATAAGTTCTGATGTTTATACGAGTATTACATATTTGAAATAAAATTATTATACTTTTAGGTATTCTACGGCGTTTGTATTTAATTTTTAATCATTCATAAACGTTCGAAACGTAGGCAAATTAAAAATCAAATATAAACGTGATGGAATCCGCAAAACTAGATTTATTTCAAAAGCTAAGTAGTTACCAAAAAAAATACATCATCTTCCGTGTAGTGACGGAGTAAGAATACAATTTACCACCATCGTAAGAGACGACTAAGGGATATAAAATGGATATAACATCTATAGAAGAGAAGGAAAACTCAATACTAAACCCTATACCAACACGTCTGACCAGCGTGGTATAATAGGTCAATTTCTCTCCTAGTGTGGAGGAGGTTTGAGCCCAACTGTGATAAATATGAGCTGAGATGATGATGAACTAAAAATACATAAATAATAATGATCTAGAAACTATAGTAGAACATATCGATAATAAACACAGTGACTGTATACAAAATATCGTATTAGCAAGAGAAATTAAGTGAAATTGGGCTTAACTATTTTATTGACTACACTTTTTTTTTCCCGCAAGGTGGACCATGAATGTGGTCGCGCCCCGACAAAACGTCCGGGGCGACAAAAGAGGCGGCACGCAACCCCATGGGCCCACCCTGCAAACTCCTCTCTTCGCCGTGCGAGCGGGCCACCGGTACCCGATCTTTGACTTCGGTGGCCCGCCCCGCGGTATACCCTTGCGGGTTCCTCTCTTGTCGATGCCCCGATAGCTTTCGCCGTCGGGGCGTCGTCCTCACGCGGTGTTTATTGACTACACTAGGATTCATAGCCTTTATTTATTATAATGTTTAATTATTATTTACTGACTTGTATATATTACTTCCGTATGGTGATGGAGAATAATATAATTCACCATTTCCTTTCTTGCTCGTAGGTGTCGTAAGAGTTGACAAAGAGGTATAGACAGAAAAATCTATATAAGAGATGGTAGACTCGAAATAAAATTTTATAGCAATCCATCTGATTAGCGTGGTATAGTAGATCAATTTCCATTCTGAGAGTAACATAGGTACATGAGTTGAGTTAATGCTGATGATTTATAAATTCTATATACTTTCAAGTTATAAGTCCAATTCATTTCTTAAAAAAAGTTAAAAGAGAAAACCATTATTGTATCTTTCAACAATTTTTTTGGTTTGAAAAATTAACATCTTAATATATATAAATTCCGTGTCACGTTGTTTGTCCGCGATGGACTCCTAAAGTATGTAACTGATTTTAATCAAATTTGCACAGCATGTGTACTTTGATCCAACTTAAAAGATAGGATAGCATTCTTCTCAATTTATAGTAATATTATTTTAATGCAAATTATTTGTTTATTATTTGACATTCACAATTATCTGTTATCTCCAAACGATTCTAACAGATGGCGGTATCTGTTAACTGGATTGAGTAAGTATTTAATAGATGGTGCTATGTTAAATGTACAAACGTTTCATATAAGCTACAATTTATTAGCATAACCACCACGTGTTACAGAGGCTACTTTAGCCACAGCAACGCGTGGCCAGGTCTGCTAGTAATTTACTTAAAAATGAGTTTCTAGTGTAATGTTTTAATTAAAACTACTGCATGAGGCTATTAATCATTTTATTTGTCGGTGTTACTACTTCTTCTTCTTCGGTTTAGTACTAATTATAAATTTAAATGATATTTAAGTGAATCAAAAAGGCACTAAATATAACTATACGAATTTTAACTCTATCACGTTTGAATCATCAGCTACATTTTAATCGAGTACAAGGTATTTCTCGATCCCTGTTTTATCCTTATCTACCTGGCGGTCTTGTAAAATAAACGTCTGCCGTATTCGTGATTTCATTAGAATAACTTATATGACTAATCATTTTTACAGTCCTCGCGTGACCATGATGACTGCAAGGTGTTCGAAACGTCGGAAAATTAAAAATCAAATAAAAACGCGATAGAATTCGTAAAATTTGTTTTTTTTTCAAATATGTAATATTCGCGTAAACATCAGAAACCATTATATTTTTACAGATTTATTAATGCAAAACGATAAAGGCAAAATTCAAACAAATTTCAGATTGCATATGTGTATAATTTAAAAAAGTACGATGTCAAAAAGTAAAATTTAATTCTGTTAATAGAGCAAAGATGAATCTCATTTTTTGTCGCACGTGTAGTGAGGGAGTGAAAGTATAATGGTCACCACTCCTTCCTCACCCGTAAGTAATAGTAAAAGATGCCAAAAGTATGCAAGAAGATAACATCACAATCTTGAAATTTTAATCCTATACCAACCCGTATAAGAGACCGAGGAAAGTATTAATATTCAGCTAATTTCTTAAACAAAATATTGTATTTATATATCAAGTTAATTAAATCATTATTAAACAGACATATCATGCGAGCTTTAAGGTGGGATCTAACAAGATCTTTATCCAAAAATTCAATATAAAATGGCGCAGGGAATCTTTTTTTGTGAAAGAGATATTGTGAAGTATGGTCGCATTTTTACGACAGACTGGGCCTTGATATAAGGCGCTTAAAAAGTAAACGAACCCTAAGAAATCCGCCTAACATAATGAGGTCTATTGTACAACGAGAAGTTGAGTATTGTAGCCAATACCGTTGATCCGGTGGGCTTCCGAGCGACGTAACTATATCGGAAGTTCACCTCTAACTAAAAGGTCTTTGTGACATCCTGTCCTATATGTTACTATAACTGACATCTCGGAAATTCAATCTTATTCAGAACGCGTTCAGACAATTTTATAATAAATGGCTTACAATAACTGAGTAAAAATAATACGCTTCTCAAATTCGTGACTCTAATATTGTCGGTCGATTTGAATGAATTTAATTTGTAGCCAACTTTTGACACACAGGTTTCAATAACAAAAATGTATTGCCAAATAAAAATTTATGGCTTTATTGGTAACTTATACAAATTTAATAAAACAAGTATTGTGCTTGTTATATTATTATATATTATAAGACGACTCTTTTGTACAAGATTTCATTTTATTAAGAAAAATACACGGCGTTTACATAATCCCATACATGTACATTTTTTTAGCACAATAATATTAGTTGTTCGAACATAAATTGAAATGTGGTTCCCGTATGATGACAGCGTAAGAACACAATTTACCATCTCTTTATTTTGGACGTGGATGTTATACAAAATGACTAAAGGACGTATATATGATATTTAAGAGTGTAAATAATCTTAAATAAATCTCTATACGAACAGGTCTAGAAATCAGCGTGGTAGTACGTCAATTCTCCTCCTAATATGGAGAAGGCTGTAGTCCAGCAGTGGAGTTGTCTATGAGCTAAGAAGATAATGATGATGAGGCTTTAGGGGTAAAGGAAGACCAAAGAAAAGATGAATGGACTGCGTGAGGCATGACATGGATTGTCTGGGAGTGACTACAGAGAGGACGTCTGACAGGATTATACGGAAGAAGAAGATGACATATTGCGTTGACCCCAAGTAATTAAGAGAGCAAGATGATGATGAAAATGATGATGATGATTTAATAGAAGTGGCAGATAGACTTCTGTTAGTTAAGCGAATATTACACATGTGAAATAAAACTAATTTTACGAATTTTATCACATTTGTAAATTTGGTTTTTAATTTCGCGCCGTTTCGAACAATTTTTAGCGTTCTTGGTAACGGGAGGACTTGTTTATCAGAGAGACTTTAGTTGTACAGAGACTTTAGTTACCCGCTCCAATATTAGCTATTCATTATTTGAATACATACATATTTTTTTTACACAAATTATGATATACATTACAATAATATACATTTTTTTACACGAATTCATTGGCAATAAAAAAAATGCTCATCTATGTCCCATACACTGGGCTCGAGCCTCCTCCAGAATGGGAGGGACCTACTATACCACGCTGGTCACACGTGTTGGTATAGGGTTTTGTTTCGAGCATTCCTTCTCTCGCATTATATGCGTTTTATATCCCTTAGTCGTCTCGTACGATCACCCACGAATAAGATAGGGGGTGGTGAATTGTATTCTTACTCCGTCACCACACGGTTGTTTAGTTATTATGAAATATTAAATTTATGATATTGATTACATTACGACAATTTATTAATTTAAAATTAACAAATCTAGTAAGCTACCGCCGAATTAATTCCTCTTTATGATTTCGTCGATATCTTATTAAAACATATTTTGGCTTGGCTCAAATATGTTCAAAGAAAGAATGCATGACATCTTTCTTTGAACATATTTGAAAAGTTAGTAAAATACCCTGAAAACATGGCATTAATTATTAATATCCCCGCCATATCTGATGTTAATATTCCTGAGTAGTTATTATTATTAACTTTATTTATCACGTTTACTAAAAGCTTACCATAAGCTAATTAACTGGGCAAATATAATAATAAATACATAATAATTTTTTGAAAATTTATTGAATAATCATTTTCAATCTTAAATAATTCGTAAGTAACGTATGAAAGAATTCTTGTTTTGAATATTATTGCGTTTGTATTTCTTTTTTACTTTCCAGTATTCATAGTAACATGAGAGCCTTTTGTGTCGTCAACGAAACGAATAGCTTTCGAATCATTGAACAAATAAAAATCAAACACAAACGCGATAAAATTGCTTGAATCTTCAATTTCTTTTTTACATGTTTGCTATTCGCTTGTAACTATGTATTAATGTAATAATAGCTTTACTTGTAACTATGTATTAATATAATAAAGTTTTGCAAGGAAATTTTAACTTGTAATAGTCATAGTTTCATATCAATAAGAAACTTTGCAGACACGTATATGTAATTTAGATGATAACACAATAATTTGGCACTATCGAACTATTCTGATGATGGAACTATAATGGTAATAATGGTAGCTATTAAACCTCAAGATTAGCGCATCTAATTCGTATTGATGAGTCTAATAAATTGAGCATACTAAATACATTGGTACATACATCATCACGCCATATCCCTTGCAGGGTAGGCAGAGAGAACAGAGTGCCAGAGAACTCTATCCTTGCATACTTCACTCGCTTCCTCAACATTAATAATTCTCTTCATACACGCTCGCCGGTTTCGGAGACTCTTGACTCCACCATCCTTCAGTACGTGACCAATCTGGTCTATGTATGTTAGTCTCGGTCTCCCCCGGTACCTACATCCTTTCACTTTCGCAGTGTATATCTTCTTAACCAGACGTTCGTTCGGCATTCTTTCCATATGTCCGAATCATCGGAGCATTCCCTATCGCATCTTTACACCAATACTCTCTTTCATACCTACTCGTTCTCTTAAGTCGTCGTTACGCATGTGCCTAACTCCACAGATTTTTCGTAGAGATCGCAATTCGACCGCATTAATTTTACTTTTATGCTCTTTTCTGCATATCCAACTCACGCTTCCATATAGTAATGTTGGGACAATCACTGCCTTATATATTGCTACACGTGCCTTCTGGCTAAGCATACTAAATAGTATTTGATAATAGAACTAGGAAGTGAATAGTAGAACTTTTCGGTGCTTATATATATGAACTCTTCGGTACCTAAATAACCAAAAGGCTTTTAAAGCCTTTCTTCAAAATCTTTCATAACGCATTAAAAATATAATATAGCTTGACTTATATTAACTACAATATATGTAGGTACTTATTACATTTAACCCTTGTCAATATGGTGCATGACAGATTTTAGGGTTCCTGCGGATATACAGTTTCGAATAAGGATATGGATATTATTCCAATAACGATAAGGATACTAAATTGGTTTCGGATATGAGATTGTTTCGGAATATCTAAAATTTCGGATATTCTCAGTTGCAAATATTGAATTTGTAGGCAATTGTAAAAGAAAAGTTTTAATTGTGGTGATTATCGTATTATTTTCCTTTAGAGACGTTTAGGCTCCCAGTTCGGTTGGTTGAAATAAAACTGCTGTAACGTGGAAGACTGACCCTACTCGCAATTATTCGAAACTTTTATAACAATTACGAATTCGAAAATAATTTCCTTTTGGATATCCTATTAAAGTTGTGTAGCTCCTGAGCGAGTGATATAAAAGTGCTATATGACTCACATAGACACAATCTATTACTCGCTCACTTGAGCGCCGAATATATCAGTAGCTCACTAGCTCACTAGCTCATCGCTCACTTTGCATCGCAGAATGTTTCATTTTCAGAAGCTAACGAAAAATTACTGAGATAGGTGCGCTGCGTGGCCCGCCGACGAGAATAATATTTCACACTGTTTTCGTATCGATGTAATTAAGTTGTCAAAAGAGAATACACTCTATTTCTTTAGAATTAAGGTTTAATAATTAATATTTATTAGTAGAAAATAGATTTGTATTTGTTTTATTATAACCAACTAGTACTGCTTTTTTTGATATTATGATACTTGAGCGATAAGGTATTTTAAAATTATTTTTTATGGGTAATTAGTTGCTCCCACGGTGTTTCAGAAATACGTGAATAAAACTTACTTTTATAGACGTTTTTAGTAATAAAACTGTATATTTATTTGCGCAAGTGTTTATATCATCATCATCTCAGCTCAATTTAAGTCCCACTGTTGGGCTCGAGCCTCCTCTATAATAGAAGGGAAATTTACTTACTATACTACCTACACTGGTCAGAAGTGTTGGGTTTTGTTTCGAGTTTTCCTTCTCTTGCATAGATATAACATGCTGCCCAACCGAGTTGAATTCGTCGGCTGACCTCTTTCTCGAAAATAACTCATAATGATCGACAATTTCAAGAATCGCATTGCCAACTAGGACCAGTACAGAAATGACATGACTTTCGTTTTGTCCATGTTCATTCGTAACCCCACCAGTTGGGATACCCTGCTGAGATCGTTGAGCATGGTGCCAAGGTCTTCCATGGATTATGCCATAACGACGATATCGTCTGCAAATCGAAGGTGAGTGATGTATTCGCCGTTAATGTTAATACCGAGTCCGGTTCGGTCTAAGAGCTTGAAGACATCTTCCAGTGCAGTGGTGAATAGTTTCGGAGAGATGACATCTCCCTGTCTTACGCCTTTCTGCAACTGGATCGGTTTCGTACTATTATCCCGGATACGGACTAACATTGTGGCGTTCCTATACAAACACTTCAGCACTTCAATATAACGATGGTCGATTTGGCACCGCTGAAGGGATTGCAGCACCGCCCAAGTTTCGACTGAATCAAAGGCTTTCTCATAGTCCACAAATGCTATACACAGAGGCCGATTGTACTCCTTGGTCTTCTGGATAATCTGCCGAAGCGTGAGAATATTCTAGCGTCTATGGTGCTATAGCCTTTTCGGAAGCCAGCTTGGTCGGGCGGCTGGAAGTCATCAAGCTTGCACGTGAGTCGATTGGTCCCTCGAAAACAACTTGTAGACATGGTTCAAGAGTGAGATGGGTCTGTAGTTCTTTAGAAGAGCTTTGTCGCCCTTCTTGAAGAACAGCACCACCACACTCCTGGTCCACGACTATGGAACGTCGCCCCCGAGGATAACGGAATTAAATAGCTTTTGAAGGGCTTTTCAGACCGGCTTACTGCCTGCCTTCAGTAGCTCTGCCGTAATTCCGTCATCTCCCGGTGCCTTACCGTTTCGTAGTTGTTCGAGAGCTAATCTGATCTAGCACAAGCTAATGTCCGAGATTTCTTCGGTATAGTGCCGAGATAAGTGTTCATATAGATTTTAATAATTGTTAGCTTTTAGTTATTATTATTGGAACTGTAAATACACTAAATTGTTCGCCATAGAACCTTTTTTCTCTAATAATAGAAATCTAATTAGAATTCTCTGTATTCCTAAGTGTTTCTGTAGAACGTTAATATACATTAAAAATTAAGTTTTATTATCGACAATGAGTAGTTTAAATAAAAAGTAAAGTCTAACATGGAAAAAATGAGTGATAGATTCGTTTGAGCGATAGATTTAAATTGAGCGATAGATTTTAAGTGAGCGATATATTTAGAGTGATAGTGAGCGATCTTTGAAAGTGAGCTAGAGGAGTGATTTAATAATGTGGTTGACTACTGAGCTAAGTGAGCTAAATGAGTGATATGTAAATTTACAGTGAAAAGATATGCATCACTCTTTTCAGCACAATGATACATATTGCGCATGACTATATCCTATAGTTTCAGATTCCTTTACGGAACTCCGTACTATCCCTAGCAAATATCCTAGACAATTAAGCCTTATATAGGAATTTTATGATTTCTTTTATATCCAATGACTACGAAATTAAATCGGAGCGTTTTGTTTAAATTAACGTCTTATAATTATATAATAACAATAAAAAAATATAAACATTTTCTTTTTTAGTTATTTTAACTTTAGGTATCTTTTTTTTTGTATAATACCTTAGTGGTCTTATTAATCTAAATCATATTTGATATATATTTATAGCCTTTTTTTTCTGTTGTCGCTTTGTCATTGTCGTCTTTACGCGCTATCCCCCGTCGGTGATAGAAAGGGGGGAGTGTGGGACTCGCCGGATAGCTGAAACCCGACCAGAATACCCACTAAACCACAGCGGCCCCTTCCGCGCTTTTACGGGGCGCCGGAGAGATAGTCTACTGACATTCGATCCCCGGCACCCCAACGCTTGGCCTTCTGGTCACGTCCTACCGTCCTTCAAGGCGGTGGGAGGAGGTGCGCATAACGGCACCTCCCCGGTCGCCGGCGGCGGAGCGAGTCAGTGGACGTAAGCGCCTCACGTTCCCGCTCCGCGACCTCTTTTCTTTTCATGATTTTTTTTTTGGGACTAATCCCACCACACATTCCCACCACTGTAACTCCTGTAAGCCAGGATCCACAATGGTCTCCATAAAAGACACTGAGGTTTGACCCTCAGGAAGTCCGGGAAACGCTTTTAATTGTCTTGGGACCCGCAACAAATTTAATTAGAAAAGAAAATACAGGAGGAGTTGAAGAATTTCCACTTCCCTCCTATGCAAAGCGGGAGACATGAAGCAAAATTGGCTAATAGGCCAATAGATAGAAAGATGTACTGACACGTGAAGCGGAGCAGTACAGCACCACGGATATGACAGAGCTTAAGGGGCCTATATGTGAGCCTTAAGTTTGATTACAATAGTAGGTATGGCAGAAGCGTCTGAACGCACGGAAATTTTCTCGAGTTGCTACAAGATCCGTATAATATATAACCCCCGACACGACTTGCAGACTGTCTAACATAAGATCGCGCTCGTTTTGCCAGAGACTGCACTCCCAGAAGATGTGATGGGCTGTTTGTTCAAAAGTGCAATTTGGTATGGAACATCGACAAAATGGTGAATCTACTAGTTTAAAAAAGAATAATTTACTACTAAAATTACCATGGCCTGTGAGGAATTGTGATGCATAGTGGTCAATTTCTAGCCAAACCTTCTTTAAACGCTCTCGAATAGATGGAAAGAATAGATATAGATGACGGCCCTTCGTTGATGAGTCCCACCTTTCCTGCCATTCGGTCAGGAGCTCCTCGTACACAACGCATTGCGGCGCAAAAAGTCTAGTAATTTTAATACGATCGCGCGGTAAAAGAAAATTGGTGTTCATATTTTCCCTGGTGGAATAATACAAAGACGCGCGCCTTTGTATCTCCAAGTCGACCGGAAGTACACCTGCAAGTACTGGTAAGGCTTCGGTACTAACTGTTCTATATGCTTTACATAGGAATATTAATGCTAATCGTTGACTTTGGAGTAATTTACGCCGTGCCGCGCCTATCGTAGTTCTGTCAGCCCAGGCTGGGGCACCGTAACATATACACCCCAGATATGTGGCTGTATATATGATTTTAAGTGTATTAAAACAGATGCCCCAGGTAGACGTTGAAATTCTAGTAAGAGCATAAAAGTTTCGTTTTGCCTTTTCACCCATAGTTTTAATATGTTCAATGAATGAGAAGTTTTTTTCTAAGACTAGGCTAAGATAACAAACTGACTCTTTCCTTTTAACTGTCGCATTATTAAATCTTATGCGTGGCGTTGACTGCAAATTACCCTTTAATAAAAGATGATAAGTTTTATGAGGAGCGAAATTTAGCCGATTTCGTGCGCCCCATTTAACTATTAAATTAAGACATGTATCCGCCAATTTCTCAAGTCCATCTCTAGTGTTCGATTGTATGAGTAGAAGACCGTCGTCAGCGTAGCCGATCAATGAGCAATTTTGAGGTAGAGGGAGCTCAAGAAAGTCATCGAACCCTAAATTCCACAGATATGGGCTTAACACAGATCCTTGAGGACAGCCCATCGTTAATGATTTAGACACAGCATGGTGACCGAGTCTCAGTGTGGTTGAACCTTGAAGAAAGTAAGACTGTATAAGTTGGTAGATGTTTTTGAAGCATCCACGAGCCTTTAGTTTAAGTAGTAACATCGGCCACCAGGCGTTGTCGAAAGCACCTGAGATATCTAGGAAGATGCCTAATACATATTTAAAAACTGATGCCGTAACAGTTTTTCTAACGGCAATAACTGCATCAACAGTTGATTTCCCCGGGGTAAATCCAAATTGTCTAAGATTGAATGTGGGGCCACCCGGCAACAGACGAGGAACAACCAGGCGTTCTAAGAGCTTACCTAGTGATGGCAGTAGAGTAATTGGCCGATATGACTTTGGGTCGTCCGGCAGTTTATCACCGTGTTTCGATATTATACGTATGAAGCCGCGACGCCATAAACGAGGAAAGATTCCTTCGGCTATATAACGATTGTATACTAGTAACATTGAGTCGGCTGATGTTCGACAAGCTTCTTTAATCATTTTATTTGAGATTTTATCTTCTCCGGAGGCTTTATTGAGAGGAAGAGCTTTTACAATATTCAAAAATTCAGCTAGGGAGGGGAGATCAGACGTAGAGGATAGTGATGGCAATGTAGCCCAAGCTCTTATTTGCGCATGATGTTCGGTATCAATTGCCACGTTGTCATCTGGTATTAACGTATTTATTAAAACCTCGGTGGTCTCCTCTATGGCCGCGGTGTGCTTATTATTTATTTTAATATTTTGTATGAAAGCTAGGTCAACCGATCGATTGGCTTTAAATTCGTGATATAATGGAGACCACGGACCCTGGTTTTCTAGTTTTTCCACTACTCTATTTAACAACGCGTCTTTAGACTTTTCAACCGCAATCCGGTAACAAGACCTTGCAGTTCTGAGTACAAGTGAGGACTCATCAAACGCTATGCCCGTTTTTCGTGACTTTTTGAGTTTATTATATTTCCTGCGCGCTCTTCGAAAACGTCTACGAAGTTCAACCAGTTCACTGTTCCACCAGTCACACCTTTTAGTATTGGGCAGAGATGTACGGCCCAGGGCTATATCGCCACAATATATTAAAGAGTGTGACATTATTTCCGCACTTTCTTCCGCGTTTAATTCTTTGCGAGTGAAATCCCTGGCACACGAGACAAATAGAGAACTAAAGAATTCCCAGTTTGCTCCTTTACATTTATATCTAAAATTGTGACACTGACTGGGAGTATCCTGTATCAATCCCGGTTTAAATTCGTACGCGATCAGGCGATGATCACTACACGACGCGTCCGGGAGGACGCGCCACCTATACAAGCAAACGTCTGCGCTTGAAAGCGTGACGTCAATAGAAGATTCGCCCATAGGGCTGCAAAATGTTGGTGGTGCATCGGGTGTATTGTGGATAGATAAGTTCATCTCAGCGATGAAATCTTCTATAGCACAACGTCGATCAGTATCGGTGTATCTCATCTTGCCATACCATAGAGTAGATGACGCATTAACATCAGCGCCTACTATCGTTTTCCGACCTATAAGGGATCGCAAGACATGGCGAAGATGGTGTAAGTGTGGACTAACTGGATCAGAATATTGAAAATAATAGCTCACAACGAAAACCCCACAGGATGGAGACGTGACCTCTGCGACAGCACAGTGTGACGTCATGAGATTTTGTAATGACGCGACAGTAAATTTGGAACTTGCAACATAGATGCCGGCTCGTGCTTTGTTGTCAAATTGTACAACCCTATTACGCAAGTGAGTGCTGTTGTATTGCTCTTGTATAAGTACGATATCTAAATTAAATTCTATGACTAGACGGTCTAGCTCTGAGGTCGCCACCCTATTGTTATGGAGGTTTAATTGCTCAATATTCAAACTATCCATTTCTAATAGTTAGTATTGAGCACCAGTTGTTCTAGCTTCAGTTTGTAAGTGGGGCAATCTGACGCACCACAAGGATGATCATATGGTTTTTTAAATCGTTTACAAGACGCACATTTAGGCTTAAAATCTTGTTTGTCCTTATTTGTGCAGGACTTCGTAATATGTCCTTCTGTGCAGTGACCACACGTAGGTGTCTTTTCCGTACAATATTTCGCGATATGTCCGTGTACCTGACAGTTTGAGCAGCGTACTACTTCTAAATCATCGTAGAAGCGGCAGCTGGCCCAGTCTATAAATAATTTCTCCTTGGTGGTTAGTAAATGAACGCGCACTTCGGGATCAAGTTCGATACCGATCCATTTACGACCGTTTTGTAATTTTCGGTTACGAATATTTTTTGTGGCTTTAATAAAATCGTCTTCCTTAAGTGACATTTCGTCTTTGACGTTTTGACGGTAAAGTGCGACAAGGAACGCATTATCTTCCATAGAAATAGGAACGTCCTTGATTAGTAAGCGCGGTCGTCTACCTTTCGGTTTTTCTAAACGTAGGCCAGCGGCTTTAATGGCATCGACAGATTCTAATTTTTTAATTTGTCTCTCATTTGTGACGCGAAGGACGACACCCGAATTCGCGGCTTTTTTGACGCCTACTATTTGGAAACCATCGTCTATGGGTTTGATTGCCTTCAGTAATGCCTGTTTGGTAGCCGAGGATGACGCGTAATCAGCTGAACGCTCGGCCGTGGGATATGCGATTACACAGGGCGCGCGCGACGACCGAACCTCCACATATGGCACGACATTAGATAATTTCAATTTTTCGGCATACGATGGTTTCTTAATGATCTCTCTTATGATGGCCTCAAAAAAGGAGGCCATCGACGACCAGCAACTGTCGCTGTCAAGCATCTTCGAGATGATGGGCGACAACGACAAGTCGCTCCCAACGACCGCTGACAGGACGTGGCGCTGGGGCCCCCAGGCGGGGCATACCTCCAAAGTGTGGCGCGCATCGTCTACTAGCGCGCCACACTCGTGACATCCTAGGGTCCCTTCTCTTCCAATTCTGTGCAGGTACTTACCGAAGACCCCGTGTCCGGTAAGCACCTGCACCATCCTAAAACTTAGGCTGCCGTGCCTTCTATTAATCCAGCGGTGGAGATGCGGCGCAACCGCCTCCACAGTCCCCCGCCCTGCTACGGGAAACTCCAGTTCCTCTCTCCACCGCCGGATGACATCCCTTCGGGCTACTTCCAAGGCTCTGCCTAGTCTCCTTACGGAGACTTGCTAGCCGTCGGTCCGCGCCACAACACGCAGCCGGTAGACCTCCGCCAGGGCCTTAACCACAAATGGCCGAGGCGGGTCGCCCGTCAGCAATGTTGCCGCGGTCCACGAAACCGTACGGTAGTCCCTGATAGCCCTCACCGCCATGGCCCTCTGCGGACGTCGCAGAAGGGCCCTGTTGCGGGCGGTGAGGGAGTCCGCTCATATAGGGGCACTATACAGTGCCATGGATCGTACGACTCCGGCGTATATTTATAGCCTAACGTAACCCATTCTGACGTAATAATATTTTCAATAATATTTTCCCACTATGCGATTGTCTTTTAACCTTCACTAGATATAGATTTTAACGTCTTCTTCAAAGCGACAATTAACAATTTCATTGCATATTCTGTTTTAATTAGATTGTTTAAATAATATATTATTTGATTGTTTATGCAAAACTAGAAATTAATATCAGATGATTATACCTTGTCTACTTTTATTAGGGCTTTATTTGTGAAAAACCTGCTTACCTCTCTTGCTCCAGTCTCAGCTAAATCCACTTTATTTCCAACTACTACAATCGGCACAGCCGTACTCTCCTTGGTTTCATGTATTTGATCTCTTAATGTTCTTACTTCAGTGAAACTGTTAGCGTCTGTGACATCATAGACCAAAATAAAAGCATCAGCTGACTGCATTGACAGTGCCCTCATTGCGGGGAACTCGTAAGCGCCAGATGTATCTAAAATGTCTAGGGTTAATCTGACGCCTGAGACATTGAAATCTCCATGATGCATTTCCTCTATAGTTCTTTTATATTTTGTAGAGAAAGAGTTGTATAGAAATTGAGTTATGAGTGAGGACTTTCCAACTTTTGCAGCGCCTAATACTACTATTTTGTGTCTTACAGCATTGTTGGTGAGATTACCGCTGCTCGATACTGTATCCTCCGTACGCTCTGTCCTGTAAATAAAAAGAAAATATATCATCATCATTCTCCTACTCTTATCCCAATTACTTGGGGTCTATACAATATGTACTAATCTTTCATAGTACATATTGTAAAAGTTATGGGGAATAGTTTTATGACCAGCCGCCTGCCAGACGTCAACCGTCTCTGGGAATGTGCTCGTAATTGTAGACCAAACGGCATCGGATGGAGTCGGTCCAGATCGTTATAAGGCTCTTAGTCGTCTTTTATGACATTCATGAGCAAAGTAAGGTTTGGTAGTATTCGCAGCCGCTACCACACAGCACCTAAAATATATAGTACATTGTAAATATATCTTTATAGACTTGTACGTTAATTTCATACGTAAGAATAGATAAAATGTACTCTCAGAGATATACCCAGATTAAATTTAAAATGTATGAGCACGTTATATGCGTGATGAAACTGTGACAATGCATTTCATTAACACAGTTCGGCCATTAAGGCTATGTTAGTATAGAGTAATGCTCTCGTTTTGGCGCGCAATAGTGTTCCTAAACTTTGCTCGATTATGATGTTATGGTTATTGAACAAAAATAATTAATAACTTTTATTATAGCTTATAACAATGTCAAAAAGTAAACCGTAGTTTATCTATATCTATAAAAGAGGATGTTTGTATAAGTATATAATGTTTTTTACACAGAAGGTTTATATGCAATTTCCCTTGATGTAACTTGCCACCAGGTGGTGCTGCTATATATAGGCTTCTATAATCAAACCCACAGGCTGGTTTTGCTACCTGACGCTGCCGGCTGTTGCGCGAGCGATGGTCGACAGCGTCAGGAATTGGGACGCGGTCGCCGCCTTCTGCCAGGCTGTCATCTCGCAGAAGGAGGCGGCGGAACGGGCCCGGGAGGATTCCCGTGACCCGGGCCGCTGCCTGCGGCCGGGGCGGCGCAGGCGCGAGTACCTGCGCCTGATGCCGCCCTAACCGAGGCTTCGGGTGATCGGACCGGGGAATTGTCCGGTTACCCGACGTGAGGCCACCGCGTGAGGACGACGCCTCGACGGCGAAAGCTGTCGGGGCGTCGACAGGAGAGGAGCCCAAGAGGGCATACCGCCGAGCGGGCCACCGAAGACAAAGATCTGGTACCGGTGGCCCGCTCGTACGGCGAAGAAGAGGTGCTTGCAGGGTAGGTCAATGGGGTCGCGCGCCGCCTCTTCCGTCACCCCGGACCGATTTGGCGGGGTGCGACGTCTATAGCCCACCGCAAAAAAAAAAAAAAAAAAAGAAAAAGGCTGGTTTTGCTAGTAAATAATATAACTATACCTAAATTTTTCAAAACCTGATTAAACACATTATACAGAAAAAATAATTGTTACATCTATCTTTTTTGCATTAAATAATAGTCTCTAAAGTACTGTGTGGTAGCCGCTACGAATACTACCAACCCTTATCTTGCTCGTGGATGTCGTAAAAGACGACTAAGAGCTTTATATCCATCTAAGCCAACTCTACCTGATGCTGTTTGGTCAAGAATTACATATGTAAGGTATTTTTTTTTTCCAAACTCTAATTGTTTGGGCATACGGTTCCCCTGACATGATCAGGGACCTTAAATTAGCAGCGTTAAATAGTGTGGTGTGGTTAATTAGTTAGCTTAAAGTATACGATGCATGATACATAAGTATGTCTTATATACATACGCACATACACACACCCACACATATATATATATACATACAAAAACATAAGCATATGTTCGCAACTCTGCACATATGATATGCAAATGGGTGCACGTGTCCGATGTGCATATAAGTGCATGCACATGATACGCATATGAGTACATGTCACACAAGTCTGTATGTCTATGCGCATTGATACAGGCATATAAGTCAGCATGTATGATCTGCATAGACATATGTAAGATTATGTATGTTGGGTTATGTATGGGTATGTTGGAGGGATAGTACAAATCGCACTGATCCTAAGTAATTGGGAAGAAAGCAGGTGAATAATAATAATGATATAAGCCACTAAACGAACGTAATTACTGAATTTGCGTGATGAAATTACATTGTACATTTAAAAAAGACCTGCGGGTTGTATTTCGCAAGCAATGATAATAATGTAAATTTAATTTATAGTCAACGATGACGTAAGAACTTAAGTGAAAACTTTGTGAAAGTAAACGGGGTAAATGTTATATTCAAGGTGGTTTTATTATTATATAAGCCTTATATGTATACTAATTCTCTTTGTGTCAAGGGCCTTTCCATAATGGGAGTGATTCTAACCATCTATCAGCCTATAAAAGTCCCGTAGACATAGGTCTCCCTAAGCCACTTGTATCCAACGATACCCTGCAAATATTGATCTGTCGTTCATCCACCTAGTGGGGATTGCCTTACGTTGCATCGTTCGTGATTACCACTGGAGAACCTGTCTTCTCTAATGGTTGTCAGTTCAATGAATAATGTAGCATTGCCACTTTAACGTTCTGATTCGAGCTATGTCGGCTAAAGTCGTTTTTTTACCGATTTTTGTATTCTAGATTTTATCACGTAGAGAAATCTAGAGCATAGCCCCCTCCATAGTACGCTGAGCGTTTTTGAGACTGTGTATAAGATCGGCAATGGGAATGTTCAAATCCCCTGATTGAATGACTTATTACACCCCTTCTTATTGATATGTGTTGATATAAAAAATTATTGTGAGTTTTACTCATCGCACAACTCACAAGATATAATCTAGAGGCTTTTCAGGTGTATATATATATATATATATATATATATATATATATGTATATATATATATATATATATATATATATATATATATATATATATATATATATATATATATATATATATATATAAGTCGTATTCAAGTATTTAGCTTATAACTAGCAATATTATTGGTTGTCTTGTTGGCTATTGTAAAGTCTCTGGTGGACTTGTTAGAGCAATCTTTATTGTAAAATGTTTCCCTTTCCCGTTGATTGCTCCATTGTGTAACCACTCAAACTTAATGTAACTTTGTGGTTGACAACAGAGCGTAAAGCCCTTACCTGTGGCTCGAATTTATTCCCAATCGACTTGTACAATCGAATACAAATCGTCAATAACATCATCACAGGCTACAATGAAGTTCTTAATGTGGTATTTTTACGAGAGTTATTTTGTTTTTTTATCTGTAAGTATGATGTTATTAAAATTAACTTTATAATTACCTAGTCATCAAGCATAAGCTACGAAATAAGCCATATAATAAGCATAATAATAATAACGATAATAAATAACCTCCGGGCCAGTCGTTACCTCACCATGAGGCTAACGCAAAACTCGGAGGAACATTATACGGCTTCCTAAGTTCTTTTGATATAAAAAAAAAATGTATCACAAGATTAACAGGAAAGCCAATAAACCGCAGGGCAGCTTGTGGCGAGCTGAATGTGAGTGGCGACACTGCGGTCCCGAATACTCCAGAGAGTCGATCAGGGCCTCGTCTCCAGCTGGCCTTCATTGGCTGGCTAGAGTGGAAACCGAAGAGTGCCCGAAGGACTCTCAGCTCTGGCTTGCCTTAAACAGCTGGTCAGAGAGGGGTCGCCAGAGCTATATGCTCGAGGGTGGAAGTGTCATTTTCAAGGGCATAACTACGGGGAAACCATGGCTCTGTTTATTACAGACTCAATGGTGAAACCGGCGCCGCACCGCTAGACACCCCTAGCCACTTGCACCAATGTTGCCCCCTGTTGCCCGTATGGCTTGTGTGCCTGTGGCGACTGTTTAGGGGGCCCATTCAGTGAGTTGGCGAGTCACCGTCTGCCACCGTTCATCTCTCAATATGGGTTTGAAGGCAGACGACAGTTAAAAATTCATAGATTTAAGATGAACCAGTCCATTAAGCACCCACTCCCATAATCAGATATTAGCTACCATAATCACACAATAGTTTTACACTTACCGCTGGCAGTCCACGTATGTTATGTGCAGACGTGGAATGTCATCGGTAGATGTCCCATCCCAATATTTAGATTAAATTTCTCCAAAGGCCTCTGCGTGTTGGATCCATATCCCCATGTAAGCCTCCCAAAGGACCGGGTATCTTCCCTATGGAAGATCCCGTGAAAAAAGGAGATAACCATAATAAATAATAATAATATAATAATAAATAATAATAATATAATAATAAATAATAATAATATAATAATAAATAAGCCATAAGCCACGAAAAAACAATAATATAATGATCCCCGCCCGTTTTCACTAACTACACTAAATTTTCAGTTACTACAAGTAACTGAAAATTTAGGCAGTCCATATGGCACATAAAATTATTAGATTTTATGTGACATTCTACTTGTTATATTTATATTTCAATTGCCTTCGTTGTTTTCTAAAATTTAGTTATCATTAGTGAATACGATTTACAGTCTTTTTTAATAATATCCGCGTTAAAAGGAACGGTAAATTTTATTGTTTATCATTATTATCATCTCGGCTCATATATTATGTCCCACTGTTGGGCTCGAGCTTCCTCCATAATGGGAGGCAAATTGACCTACTATACCACGCTGGTCAGGCGTGTTGTTATAGGGTTTTGTTTCGATTCTTCCTTCTCTTGCCTATGCAACTTCTATAAGTTATATGCGTTTTATATCCCTTAGTCGTCTTTTACGATCACCCACAGGTAAGGTAGGGGATGGTAATTTGTATTCTTACTCCGTCATTACACCGATAGTATTGTTATTTCATCATTACATAGAAAGTTATTATCTAAATCAATAAAAAAAAATCTATCTAATCGTAAACAACATCTGAAATGAACAAAATAATGTAGAATTCTAATACATAATACAATATGTATTTTCCTGAGTGTATTAAGGAATCTATTACTTATTGAAGTGGGACCGGAAATGTTTTAGATTGGTTCAAACCCCGCTTTCTTTTACTTTTATTATGGTATGCAAATAAATCTTTTTGTATTCTAATAACAAAAATACGTATTTTTTTTATGATATAATTTTTGTTAAGGATTGATATAATTTTGATTGAATAGGAAATGTTGTTTTGGGCTTATGATCATTATTTTCTCTGCCTCTAGATATCTTAATGACAGATGTAACTTCTTCCACGATTGAAACGATATTTATCACTAGATCACACTATTCAGGCGAGCTGCAATAGGATTTTACTATCTACCGGGGTGACATTATCTGATTTTAACCCTTATGAAACAGGCAACAAAAACGACGAAACACACACACACACATATTATATATATATATATGAACACACGTTCATCAACTGTGACGTAAACATATTGAGGAAAAGTATATAGTTTTTGCAGAGCCTACCTGCAATAGTGATAATACTCGTAAGTACTTCGATTCTCTAATTACCATACGTTGTGTCATATGTTCAAGTCCCAATAAGAACAAGAGCTTCTTCTGCAGTAAAATAGAAATCAACCTCCTCTACCGACTTGACTTCTGAGTTCTAATTACCCCTCTAAGACCTCTTGTAACACTAGCAGGAGGGAAAGAGGTAACAATATCTTGTGTTCTTATTTTATAAAAAAATGGGTATCTTTTATTCCAGCTATTAATTAATAACACATAAGATGTTGTACAAATGTTTGTAGAATTTGTACAACACAAAATCATTACAAGTATTTGGTTGCTAAACTAAAAATAAACAGAGATTTTTTGCCTTTGAAACATCCATAGCATCTAAAAGTTTGCCTTGTAAACATGTATTTGCTACTATTTCTGAAAACTTTTTTCGATTACGCTGCGACAGTAATTTTGAAGTAGCTTTTACTTTTTCTTAAGCTTTCTTTAGCTTAAATTGAAAAAAGAATGAAAACTCAGCAAGTTTTTCTTAAGTATCTTGTACATTTCACTATGAAGTAAATGATGACGTACTTGTAAATAGAATATAATGCTTGTAATAGCATCATCTTCGCTCATTATGTCCCACTATTGGGCCTGAGCCTCCTCCGCAATGGGAGGGAACTTAACCTACTATACCGCGCACGTCAGATGTGTTGGTAAAGGGTTTTGTTTCGAGTTTGCCTTCTATTTCATAAATGTTATGTGCATTTTATATTTCTTACGATCACCCATGGGTAAGATAGGGGGTGGTGAATTCTATTCTTACTCCGTCACCATACGAGAAAATAGCATAGTATCTTTTATTTAAAATTTTAATGTAGCAACTGGCTCGGCTACTAAAGTCAGAAAGTCACCTGGTAAGTTGATAACTGTACCCTCGCCAAAAGCTCATATTAGTTATACAGTAAGTGATGAATATGTACTGGAGCGGTCGGTTTGCTTGACACCCATATGAAAAGAACGATATAGATAGATCTATGGGTCGGATTCTTACATCGCACGAAAAGGAATACTAAATAAAAAAACATATTAAACTTAATTACTATGACTGCAGAACAAAAACTATTATACCATCGTATTGGGTATTATAAAAAATGATTAAATTTCTTTTTCAAGAAAGCCGAATAAAAATTAGGAAACACCTACAGTAAAATGTTACATGAGAATGTCATATAAAATTTTACAATTTTATTTTTCATCTAGACTGCCTTAAGTGTAACTTAAAATTTAGATGTAGTTGGTGAAAAAGAGCATAAAAATGTAACCACAGTCTTACTACATGAGAAAATATAATGGATGCGTGTAATTATCTACGCGGGTGAGAAGTTATACTTCTTTGACATCATTAAAAAATAGTTTTTAATTGCATGCAAATAATTAATTACAATAATATTATGAAAGGACTGGAAAAGGATAGTCAACAAATCAATAAAATTCAGTTTAAATTTAAAAAAGAAATATATTAATTTTAAGTTCGATTTAAATTTTAACGACGCACTTAAAAACCTATTGTTGTAACACTACTTAAGTATGTGTCCGTAAATGAAGTGAATAGGTGTAGTGTTATCAAAACATATATACAACAGTTGTATATGGTTGTAAATATGTGTGTGTGATATACCAACATGTATTTGTTTGAAAAGCCACGAGTATACTGCCGACTAACTGTATTCCAGTTTGGCAGAAGATGTGTATGTTATACAAAATATGTACATTGTGAAAATAAAATAAAATAAAAAAGAAACTCACGGGTAAGATATGGGGTGGTGAATAGTATTCTTACTCTGTCACCACGCGGAAAATGAATACCATATACAATAATCTTATGCCACCATATTATTAAAATGCAACTCACCTATATATATATATATATATATATATATATATATATATATATATATATATATATATATATATATATATATATATATATATATATATATATATATATATATATATATATATATATATATATATATATATATATATATATAAAGATAATATCTGTATATATGACATTGTTAAACTCATAAAACTATTAGACCAATCATTATGAAAATTGGTATGTATATGTATTTTTGAGAAGATTTATTTGGTATTGCCATTGATATAACTCGCCACCGGCGCTGTGATATATCGACTTCTACAAAGAAACTAACGGGCTTGAAAAAAAGTCTTATACTCTTGGCAAAGAGTGAAGTAGCTGTAAAGTAACGTATTCTTTTTTAAATAAACCTACTCGCAATAAAATATACTGCGTAGCTCTAACGTCATGTAGTGCATTAAGACGTCGTCTCGAGAGTAGATATTTGAAAACTTGGATTGGAAGGTGGTCCTTACAGTTAGATACTATATCACAAATGGATTACTTAAAAGTTGGGAAGAGATTGCATCATGGATTATCGGCCTTATCCGGCTGTCAGTCCTAACATCCGAGTGAGATGTCACAACGTAGTCTGTTTCAAGAAAGGCCGAAAAATTACAACTTTTTGAAAACACCAAAACAACTTTGACTTCGGGATGAGAACTCAGGTTCTTCAGCTGTCTGAGCTGTCAGCAGCTCATAATCAGAAGTTTCATGCTTATGCCACTAGTAAACGAGATAGTCTTAAAACTTTGTAAAATTAATTTATTATCATTTTATATTGCATCATCTATTTAAAATTGTTCAGGCTTACTATAAATTTATCATAGGATACGTAGTAGCTAGGGGAAGGTATATAAATAGTCTGCGAAAAAATCTGCAAAGTGCTTATTATTAGAAATGTATAAAGGTTATCTGTTATTGAGCTCCGTCTTGTTGGTTATTGTTGCAATACTTTGCCTACGTGCACGTGTACGCATAAAGTGAGATATTTAATTATGCGAAAAAAGTATAATCTTAACAAGTAGAGTGCCTCTCCATCGGAATGGCAGGTAGATGTTAATGAGGAACCTTCAATGCAAACCATCCATCTATCTGATAAAATGACTCGGTGTTTCTTCAAGCTATCTATTATGACAGCGTCAGGAACTGGGACGCGGTCGCATCCTTCTGCGAGGCAGTAGTCTCGCGGAAAGGAGAGGGCCCGCGAGGAGCTTCTTGTGGGCCTCGACAGGGATCCATGGGGGCGCCCATATCAGAGAGCACGAAATAAACTCCGTGGCTGCGGCGCCCCCATCATCGAGACACTGGACTCGAATCTCATGTCGAGGCTAATGGGGGAACTGTTCCCGCGTTCTGTGGGACACGTTCCCCCCAGAATGGCTCCTCGGTCGGCAGTGGAGGCGGAGACACCTATCCCCCCTATCACTGCCGATGAATTAGAAGTGGCCCTCTCCCGACTTCGTGGGAAGAGGAAGGCGCCTGGCCCGGATGGTGTCCCGGGTCTCGTGCTCGGCATCGCCGCAGAATACTGGAAGGAGAAGCTCCGGGAGCTGCTCAATGAATGTCTGAGTTCCGGGCAGTTCCCGGAGGAATGGAAGAGTGGCAGACTCTGTTTGCTGCAGAAGGAGGGTCGCCCGGTCGACTCACCCTCTGCGTACAGGCCCCTGGTGCTGCTGGACGAGACGGCGAAATTGCTTGAGAAGGTGCTCGCGGATCGTCTCGTTCAGCATCTCGAGGTTGTTGGGCCGGGACTGTCAGATAAACAGTACGGATTCAGATGCGGCCGGTCAACAATTGGCGCACTGGCCGCCCTAAAGACCCTGGCTACTGAAGCGGTGGCCAGGAAAGGAGTGTTACTGGCAGTCTCGCTCGACATTAAGAATGCCTTCAATAGTCTCCCACACGAGACATTGAAGGAGGCACTTCAATATCATGGAGTGCCTCTGTACCTCCGGAGGCTGTTGGAGGCATACCTCGAGGGAAGGCACGTGCTCTGGGAGGGGGACGACGGGCGCATACGTTACCACAGGGTGGAATGCGGCGTTCCACAGGGCTCGGTCCTCGGTCCGACCCTGTGGAACGTTGGGTTCGACTGGCTTTTACGGGGCCAGCTCCTTCCCGGGATGGGAGTTATTTGTTATGCAGATGACACTCTCATCACGGTGGAGAGGGCTGACTTCCGGGAGGCCGCCCGAGTGGCAGAGGTTGGTGTAGCGCTCGTCGTGGACCGGATAGGCAAGCTGGGTCTCAGAGTCTCTCTCGAGAAGACGGAGGCCCTCCTATTCTATGGCCGGTGCCAAGGCCTCCCCCGAGGAGCACAGATCAGGGTGTCTGGAGTTGCCGTGCCGGTGCAGACCCGGATGAAGTACCTGGGTCTGCACCTGGATAGTAAATGGAGCTTCGGGCCGCACTTTGCCCATTTAGTCCCCAGGCTCGTCGGAGCAGCTGCGGCGCTGGGTAGGCTTCTGCCAAATACTGGTGGTCCCGGATCGTCCTGCCGGCGTCTATATGCGGGTATTTTGCGGTCCATGGCATTGTACGGTGCCCCAATTTGGTCGGAGTCTCTCACCGCCCCTAATAAGGCTTTGCTGCGTAAAGCACAAAGAACCATGGCGGTGAGGACTATAAGGGGCTACCGGACGGTATCCTGGACCGCAGCCACATTGCTGGCAGGTGATCCACCCTGGCTGCTCCAGGCTAGGGCACAAGCGGAGGTCTACCAATTTTGCGCTGCGGCGCGGGAAAGCGGCGAGCATATTACCGTGGGGGAATTGATTAGGGCAAGAGAAGCGGCTCAAGCGGCAATTATACGGCGGTGGAGGGAGGAATTAGAGTCCCCTGTAGCAGGTCAGGGGACCGTTGAGGCAATTGCGCCCCACCTCCACCGCTGGATGAAGAGAAGGCACGGCAACTTGTCCTTCAGGATGACGCAGGTACTTACCGGACACGGGGTCTTCGGTAAGTACCTGCACAGAATCGGACGGGAAGAGGCCCCTGGATGCCATGAGTGTGGCGCGCTAACTGATGATGCGCGTCACACCTTAGAGGTATGTCCCGCCTGGGGGCCTCAGCGCCACGACCTGTCGGCGGTGATAGGAATAGACCTGTCGTTGTTGACCATCATATCTAAGATGCTTGACAGCGACAGGTGCTGGTCGTCGATGGCCTCCTTCTGTGAGGAGGTCATCTCTTCGAAGGAGGCCGCGGAGCGGATACGTGAGGCATTTGCTTCTGCAGACTCGCTCCGTAGGCGGCGGCCAGGAAGGCGGAGGCGCCGTTACGCGCATCTCCTCCCGCCGCCTTGACTGTCGACTGGACGTGGCCAGATGGCCTAGCGTTGGGGTGTCGGGGATAGAATGTCAATAGACGATCTCTCCGGCATCCCGTAAAAGCGCGGAAGGGACCGCTGTGGTTTTAGTGGGTATTTCGGTCGAACCAGCTGACCGGCGAGTCCTACACACCCCCTCGTCTGTCACCGGCGAGGGCTAGTGCGCAAATGCATTTCCACAGCGTGAACAAAAAAAAAAAAAAAAAAAAAAAAGTAGTCTCGCGGAAGGAGGCGGCGGAGCGCGTGCGCGAGGAGCGTCTCCTCGACGACGCGAGCCGCCGCCGGTGACTGGGGCGGCGCAGGCGCAATTACCTGCGCCTGATGCTGCCCTAGCCGAGGCCGCGGGTGACTGGATCGGGGAATTAGTCCGTCACCCGCCGAGAGGCCGACCGCGTAAGGAAAGACCGACATCCTACCCGAGGGGGGGACGTCGGTCGAGGAGAGGGTACTCCTCAGGGGTATTCCGTCGGGCCAACCACTGACGTCAAGTCACTCTGCTCCGGTGGTTGGCCCAACGACGAAGGCGACGTCACGGGTGGGTTACGGGTGTGCGTGCTTACGCCCCTCTGTCACCCCGGACGGAGTGGTGCGAGGAGTGTGCCGACCGTAACCCGCCCCCAAAAAAAAAAAAAAAAGCTATCTATTATAAAGAGTAGGCTTTCCAATTTTATTATTTAACTTCTAATTTTTTTTATTACTGATGATTGGCAAACGCATAAGCAGCATACCTGAAGGTTAGTGTTACTGCCACCCATAGACCTTTATAATACCAAAAAGCCGTGGGCAAAAGCTAGTAATGAAGTAAATTTTTACGGAGTTCGCTGGCTTTTCTAGTATTTTATATATATAAATCTTCATCTAGACTTGTGAGGCCATTCAAGAGCTTTTAAAAGACAAACAAATGAGGCAGATGTTTTAGACACAAAAGTCATATATTATCTCATATATAGAATTTCTACGAGTGTGGTACTATCCCGGACGAGTAGGCCCATTTATAGCTGCAGATAAAATAGCTACCAACCATCACTAAAGTAAAACTAAGTTAGTTAAATATTAATATTTGTTAGGCCTCAGTTATGGGGTACTACGCCAGAAATCTCCTCGTGAGCTAAATCGATGCTTTCAGCCATTGGGTTGGTGTAACCTGGGCACGAGCGCCAGTCTCTTGGATTCTTCTAGAGAATTCTCACTCGGGGCAAATATCTCGCGAGAAATTTTTATTTTGGTAGGACCACGCTGTTGACAGTTCTCTGTCTACAGCCGCGGGCCGGTCCATCCGGGGTAGTACCAGACTATCGCAGAAGATCGACGTCTGAGTAATGGCAATGTGCTATTGCGCTTCGTTCGGTGAGCGAGAGAGCCGGAAGCCCAACTGGGGTGGGCTTGAGGTTTGTATTGGTATGCAGCGGCCCTAAAGGTCCTTGGGCGGCAGTAACACTTACCATAAGGTGTACTGCTTGCTCGTTTGCCATCAAAAGCAATAAAAAAAAAAAGAGAAATGGTCTATTTTTACCGCCATTGGAATGAACCACAGGTTCAGAGTCCCTGTCGTCGGTTTCCCGTATAGGTACTAATTTATAACTACTTTATTCCATATTTTATAAAATTTACATTCATATTCTGAAAACCATCCATCAATTAGAATATCAGTTTAATTACAGGGAGTTGTTACTTTTTTGTACACGAAACTTCGTTTATTTATAGTAAAGCATATAAACAGATTATTAAGATAGAAATTTTTGTTTTTGAAATAGCTAGCGATAAAAAGATAAGTAATATCAAACATCCTACGCTTGTTTTTATTATAAAAGTTTTAATTAGATTATTTATTATTTAATAAAAAATATTTCTTAGAGATTTTATATGATCTTATAAATTAAATATAAGTCTCGTTTTTGCTAAAAATTTATTCATATGTTTATTAGAATTTACGCTTAAAGAACTTTATGAATTTTTAAAAGTGAAGTTAATAATTCATTAAAATAATAAGAGGTCGCTTGAATTATTTTTATTTGATTTGACTGTTGAAAGAAATCCTTGCCACAGTATCTACAAAGGTATTTTTCTTCTTTGGCTTTGATTAAAAAATAAAATAAGTAGAGTTAAAAAACCTAAAAAGAAACGCTTTGGAAGATAATCGAATTAAAAAGTGATATACAGAAAATAGAGATTGAAGCATATATTGAGTCACGCCAAAACCTCATCTAGGGGCATAAAAATATCGCTAATCCTGTAAAAGATAATGAAATAAATTATTTAAATTGTAGCACTAATATCGGCACTTGATAAGTGTGCAAAGTTTCAAATTCATCTTTAGAAAGAGATGAAAATCACGTTAAAAATTCCATTACATACCAAGTGAATATAAGCGAGTTTATAAAATAAACTTGATTGTTTTTAAACATTATAAAATAAAAATGCATTTTTTTTTTTCAAAATTAATAACATATTTCATTTTATATACCAAGCATTATACAAATAAATAAATAAGGAATACAAATTATATATACTTATTTTGAATCCAATCTAATTATTTGAAATAAAACTATTTTTACGGAATATATCCCATATTGTATTTGATTTGCAATTTTCACGGGTAGACTGTCGTCCTGGAGTCGTTTCGTGACCATAAACGCTGTAAAGTTTTCGAAATGTTGGGCAATTAAAAATTAAATACAAACGCGATAGAATCCGTACAAATAGTTTTATTTCAAATGCGTAATACTTGCGTAAACATTAGAAATCTTTATCTAATCTACTCACAGAATGATCATAACTGAAATGAGAGTTCGATACATAGATTACTATTTTATCACCCACAGCGAAAACTAACCGCTTCTTATGACACATTTTATATAAACAGAGTTCTCATTTTATATCTAATGACTGTAACTAAACAGCAGCTATGATGATATCCTATGCAGCTATGATGATATCCAGCTATGATGATATCCACCCGTCACCAACGTCCACTTTTGAACATAGATGATGTTTTTGTCACGTAGAACGTTACTCGGCCACATAATTATATCCACCAGTTCCATGCAACTTTCACAATTTCGTTAGTCTATCTGATATAGGCAATCCTATACTGCGTCTTCCGATACGTGGACGTTAGTCTAGAACTTTTTATCTCGAGGGATTGTTCCCTGCGGATTTCCGGATTCCGGCCAAGCATAGCCGTCTCCATACAATATTGTGTGGACTTTCTCTCTCTATCACCATGTGGGTCTATCTTTTGATTTTCACCCTTTTTTAGCCTTTAGTGGATAATCTTTCGGGTGTTATCTCCTGTTGTCGCACCGGCAATAAGAAGCAGGGTCACTGGGGCGTTGCCTTGAGTGACAAATAAATTTCCGGTCCGATCACCCGCTACCAAGGTTAGAGCTGCATCAGCTACAGGTACTCGCGATTCAGCAGTTCACAAGATCTCAATTCAATTCTATTGAAAAACTCAGAGGTAACCAACTTCATGATTTAAGTTTAAACTAAAAGCCTTAGAATTGTTTGGAATTCTCTACTAGTAATTTTCGATCTAAATCAGTCAAAGTCAGCTCAAAGTCAGTCAGCGTCATAGGAGCGGGCTATGTTTGGGATTTATCTGCGTGATAAAATCCGTAATACGGAAATCCGCAGAAGAACGGGTGTAACCGACATAGCACGAAGAATGAGCACGCTGAAGTGGCAATGGGCAGGCCACATCGCTCGAAAAACTGACAACCGCTGGGGAAAAATGGTTCTAAAGTGGCGACCACGTAACGGATGACACAGTGTAGGACGCACTAGGTGGACAGACGACCTGGTGAAAGTTGCTTGGCGTCGTTAGATGCAGGCGGCACAGGACCGCACTCTGTGGCGTAACATGAGGGAGGCCTATATTCAGCAGTGGACGGCGATAGGCTGACATGATGATGATGATGAATTCTCGACCTTAGTGAAGCTATAATAGTATATAAAATATAATTACTAATTTAAAGTAATAATAACGTGTACAATGCTTAAAGTTCAACGTCAAGATACTTATGAAGGTAATGAAGGTACTAGGAATTATTTAAATACGATTTTATTTATTATATAGAAAATAGTGGATACCTTACCTATGTCTTAAAGATAGGATTGGCGATTGTTTTTCGATTCCTAAAATGGAATTGTAATAAGGGTTGAAGTTAAGTTTTCTGCACTGAATGGAAATGCGTAAAATAAATATATAAGAGGAATGCTTTGGCTCGATTTATGTTGTTATGTATCTACGCCTATCTATGCCACGAGTACATGGCTGAAAGTTTTATGTATCTGTAGTATGGGCTAGCATATTAATATTACCAATATCTGGATGACCGAGGTAAGCTTGGTATTTTCTTATTAGTGTTTTAAAAAAATATATTTAAATAAAAAAAATAATTCGTAAAAATAGTTTAATATGTTTGTAATTATTAATAAGTAGATTAATATAATGGACTTTCGCTACTAGGAGAATGGCACTCAAAGTAGAAACTCAAAATAAATCCCTATAGCGACCCATCTGGCCAGCGTAGTATAGTAGGTAAATTTTCTCCTATTGTGGAGGGAGTGCAAGCCCTTTAATATATGAACCAGCCACACATACACCAGCCATAGATCTTTTTTAGACTCTGTGAAATAATAAAGGGATGCATATATGCAGGTAGAGAAGAAAAGAAATCCATAAATGAAGGCCAACGACATTAATTATTATTTTATAAGATGTTCTAGAAAACAAGTTGTGTGGGACCAAAAGCTGAAAAAGGTATATAAATGGTAAATCGGGCAGACGGTCATAAAATCCAGTTATAAATACTGTGTAATATATTTTAACTTCTTCAAATTGTGTTAAAGAAAAATAACATACTAGGTCGATACCATAAAAATAGGAAGGCAGGCAATCCTCGGTATTAAAAATTTAAAACTCTTTAGCATTTCTTTAGCAAATGGTGTTATTAAAAAAAACTGTATTAATAAAGGAACGGTCCTTGTAGACAAGTCATTACTCAAGAGTATTATAGTCGTAGATGTGTGTATTGGCACTTTACGAGCCCAGCGCTTTATTTAGCAGCGGGTGGGATCGTATTAATTTTATTGGTCTATTGTGACAAATAGACGTAATATCACCCAGGGTAATTTTACCAAACACTATTGATTTATACTCATTGTTATGGTTTTAAGATCAGCCTGTGAGAGATTTACAGGGTTTAAATCTGGAACATTTATTTATATAATCAAATGATTCTTAGGAATCTGGGTGTATTTGTATCTTAGATGTAAATGTGTGATTGTACAATGTACAGTACATTACCCAATGATTTCTTTCTTAGAGCTTACTTAAAATAAGCGTTATATTAATAGCGTGAATATAGCATTCTTTTCTTTCATTCTTCATTTCATATTCTTCTTTTTTTTTCTTTTTTTAAAAGACAGTACCCTTTACTAAGGAAATAAACCAGGAACTTTACAAAGAAATAATTAGCGTAGGTAAATTTCATGAAGAACAACAGTTTGTAGATCGCAGAAAGTGTTGTCTTTTGTTAGAATCAAACCCATGACATTGACACGCTGGTATCTTAACCACAGAGCCATCTGTGCAGTTAGTACATTATTGCATTGTTAATTACAAACTATTTTCTGTAGATATTACATTAAAGTATAATTTATATGATTTATTTATTATTTTTCTTTCACTATTACAATATTTCAAGGGTCTGTGATATCTTAACATGTAGTATCCATCATACTTATATAGCAATCAAGTATAACAGAACGTGAAAACAAAACTAATCTAACTATTATCATTAGCACACGAACAAATCTAATAAACGTAGTATCCATAAACATTAATTATATTACTCAGATGCTATGAAAGAAATTGCGTTAGAATAATATTACTTAATATAAAGATAATTTATAATATATCTAATAATTTGTTATCTTTGAAAATTAAATGAATCTAAAACTAAGTTTTTATTAGTGAGCATAATAAATCACTATAATAATTTTATTGTTGAAATTATCGTGAGTTTGACACATTAAAACAATTGTATTTTTTGGCAATACTCACGCGTTAGAGTCGATTATGTTGCCCCGGGTTTGTGCATGCGCGTCGGGGCTCGCAGACGCAGCTGCGCACTCGCCCTGATGATGAGCATCGGATATGCTCGAAACCCGGGTCGACATAATCGACTCTAAATCGTGGGTATTGCCGAAAAAGCAATTGTTTTACTATAATAACTCCTAATAGCAATTAATATAAACTGCTTTTTTAATTTTTAATACTTCGATTGCGAATAGTGGGAAAGCTAGCAGTAAACCTGATGGTAAGTGTTAGTACTGCCCATGTGCTTGTGCAATATCAGAGGTATAGCTACCTTCCAATACAAACCTCAAACAGACCCATTTGAGCTGCCGGATCTCTCGCTCACTGAACGAAGCGCCGTACAGCACATTGCCATTGCTCAGACGTCAATCTTCTGCGAGAGTGTAGTACTACCCCGGACGTACCGGCCCGCGGCTGTCTGAAAACTGTCAACAGCGTAGTTCTACCACGCTGTTGTCCATCCAATTTTTGGGAAAAATAAATTCATAGTGACGTCATTTTCATCTTTATACTTGATTATAAAGTAGCTCGAAATGCGTACCGCAATGCGGGTTAGGGCGTCCCCCGGAGGCGATGCGTACCGACCCGCCCCCGTCGGTACGAACATCGGCAGTTGCGGCGATGGGGGCCGCCACCCATCACGCCTTGTCCAGTTAGGCGAGTCGAGGAGAGCGGAGTGCCGGGTGGGCACGTGGAATGTAAGAGGTTGTGTGGAAGGTAAGTTGCACGAGCTGATATCCGTCATGGCGGACAAACAGCTAGACGTGCTCTGTGTAACAGAGACCAAGCGAAGGGGCAGCGACGCCTGCGATCTTCCTGGTGGCGGGATGGCTCTGTGGTCTGGTGTACCACAGAGCGATCGAGCCAGCATGGGGGTAGGAGTGCTGTTGTCCTCTCGCTTGGCCTCAGGTGTGAAGGATTACGGAATGTATGATCCCAGACTTCTCTGGGTCCGTATAAAACTAGGTGTCACCAAGGTATTCATGGTTGTAGCATATGCTCCCGTAGGATCCTCGGTGGCATCAGACCTAGAGAAGTTTTGGGACAATGTTAGGGAAGTTCTGGATATGGCAGAAATCAGTGAACGCGTGATTGTATGCGGAGATTTGAACGGATGGGTGGGGACCAAGCGTCCCGACTATGAGGACGTACTTGGTCCATTTGGTGATAAGAGAGTGAACGACGCAGGTAGGCTCATAGCGGATGTATGCATGGAGAGAAACCTTATTGTGTCAAACACATTTTTCCAACACAAGGACATCCATATGTATACATGGAGAAGGAATGAACAGAAAAGCATAATAGATTTAATTTTGGTAGACAGTCGCCTCCGAAGCAAAATGTTGGACACAAGAGCCTACAGGGGCCCCACAGTCGACACGGACCACTATCTCGTTATTGCGAGATTTAGTGGTCTGTTCCGAAAGTGGAGGCATTGGCGAGAGCGTGTCCACTTCGGAGGGCTTGAAAGAATAAAGGTTGAAAGGTTGCAAGAAGAGTGTGTAAGAGAAAAGTATGCAGAGGGTGTCCGAGAACGGCTGACGATGGCAAGCCAGCCGCAATCGGACATTGAAGAATGCTGGAGAGTATTGAAAGAGAGTATGGTAGATACAGCGAAAGAAGTATGTGGAAGTTCAAAGAAGCATAGAAAAACAAATGGTGATGCATGGTGGGATGCGGAAGTGGCAGCTTCCGTAGAGCAAAAGAAGAAAGCGTGGCTGGACTATGTCTCTTCTTTGAATCTGAATGACAGTATGACTGAACAGAAGAAAGAAATATATCGGCAATGTAAGAATGACACCAAGGCCTTAGTGAAAGAGAAACGTGATAGAGCAAGTATGAGTGCAGAAGATAGGCTGACTAAAAACTTCGAGGGTAACACCAAACTCTTTTGGAGGGAGGTGAAGAAGTCTCGGGGTGGTTGGTCAGCCTTCAGAATGAATAAAATAAGGTCTAAAGGTGGAGATATTCTTACACAAACACAAGACGTGTTAAGCCGATAGAGTGAATATTTTGGCGATATGTATGCGGATGCTACGGTTGGCGCCGGTGTTGGATGTGGTTTAGTAGATCAACATTCGACAACGGCGTCCTCCGATGGCATCAGTATGGATGAAGTTGAATGGGCGATAAGAAGTTTGAAAAATGGTAAGGCAGCGGGCATTGATATGGTGTCTGCCGAGATGATCAAGCTTGGTGGCTCTTGTGTCTGGGAGGCGTTCCTGTTGCTCCTCAATTTATGTTGGAGCTCGGGAATGGTTCCCAGGGACTGGAATGGCGCAGTCATCGTGCCTTTGTTTAAAAACAAGGGTTCACGTTATGACTGCGCAAATTACAGAGCCATAAGCTTGACCAGTTTGGCAGCAAAAGTGTATGGAAAAATTATTGAAAGGAGAATGAGGATGGTGTCCGATGGTTTACTGTGTGAGACACAAGGAGGTTTCAGGAGTGGAAGGGGATGCATGGATCAAGTGTTCTCTCTGCGCAACATTGTGGAGAAGCATCTGGCTCTAGGTCAGAGGGTTTTCTGCAGTTTTGTGGATCTGGAGAAAAAAAAAGGAACTTTGGGACATTTTACCGGAGTATGGTATTAACGGTAAACTGCTACAGGCTGTGCAGTCCAGTTACATGGGCTGTAGAGCCTGTTTGCGGCTGGATGATGGAATGTCGCCTTGGTTTGACGTCAATATTGGCGTTAAGCAGGGGTGCGTTCTGTCAGCCAGGCTGTTTATCATATATCTGGATAAATGTCTCCAAAGGTTGAACGATATGAATGTGGGAGTCCAGATGGGCGACTCAGTGGTCACTGCTCTGCTTTATGCAGATGATGCAGTCCTGCTGGCACAGTCAGCGACTGACCTGCAGACCCTAGTCGACATAATGACAAAAGATTGTAAGAAAAGGGGTCTACGCGTGAATGTGAGCAAAACCAAAATAATGGTCTTTGAAAGAGATAAAACCAGAACAGATGTAAGAGTAACAATAGGTAATGATGTACTAGAGCAAGTGGATGAATTTGTATATCTTGGATGTGGATTTAGTCGAGATGGAAGGTACACCACTGATATAGAGCGAAGAGTGAATGCGGGAAATAGAGTGAACGGAGCGTTGGGGCAACTTCTCGGCAGCCACCACCTCAGCCAGAAGGCACGTGTAGCAATACATAACGCAGTGCTTGTCCCAACATTACTGTATGGAAGCGAGAGTTGGGTATGCAGAAAAGAGTATGATAGTAAAATTAATGCGGTCGAAATGCGATCTCTGAGGAAAATCTGTGGAGTTAGGCTGACCGACCGCATTCGTAACGACGACGTAAGAGAGCGAGTAGGTATGAAAGAGAGTATTGGTGTAAAGATGCGAAAGGGAATGCTCCGATGGTTCGGTCATGTGGAAAGAATGCTGAACGAACGTCTGGTTAAGAAGATATACAATGCGAAAGTGGAAGGATGTAGGTACCGAAGGAGACCGAGACTAATCTACCTAGACCAGATCGGTCATGTACTGAAGGAAGGTGGAGTCAAGAGTCTCCGAAACCGGCGAGCGTGTATGAAGAGAATTATAAATGTTGAGGAAGCGAGTGAAGTATGCAGAGATAGAGTTCTCTGGCACTCTGTTCTCTCTGCCTACCCTGCAAGGGATGTGGCGTGATGATATGTATGTGTATGTATGTATAAAGTAGCGAATAAATTCATTTGACTGGAATATATATGAACATATTTAGATGGATTATGCGACCACTGGTAATGTTATCCATTTGCTATGTGGTAGCGGCTACGAATACAACCAACCCTTACTTTATTCGTGGATGTTGTAAAAGACGAGCTTTATGTCAATCTAGACTAACTCCACCTAATTGCGCCTGGTCAACAATTACATTTCCAAGGTAGATTGATGTCAGGCAGGTCATAAAACTTTTGTCAATAACTTTTGCAATATGTACTACGTACACCCCAAATAATTGGGATAAGAGTGAATGGTGATTTATATTATTCGTATGGTAACAGAGTAAAAATACAATTCACCAACTATTCCTTTTCTTCGCGTATTCGAAAAGATGACTAAGGGGTGTCGATAGATCGTTTTTTGAATATAATGAAAAATTTCATAACTCTTAACACAATATATCTTTTGGTATGTAGATTTTTCACGGGTACGTTAAAGTAGTCTTTTGAAATTTCTATGTGCATTAGTTTGTGGACGGAAAAGTGGACGAATAAGTTAAGGAGTGAAAGATTGACATGGTATGGACATATGATGAGACGGGACTCCTCACAACACAAAGTTTTAAGTATGAATGTTGAAATGGCTTTAGGAGTAAGGGAAAATCGAAGAAAAGATGGATGGACTGCGGGAAACATGACATGGATAGACAATAGGTGACCATAGAGATGACGTCTGATAGGATTATATGGAAGGAGAAAACATATTGCGTCGACCTCAAATAAATTGAGATAAGAGCAAGTTGATGAATAGTTTGTGGAGATGTTTATAACAAATAATCGCTGAATTAAGACAAAGGTAAATGTTCTAAATATATGTTTGACATGAACGCCATCTACATTATGTTTATGAACTTCAAAATATTTCTATAGTAATTAATGTTTGTCAAGACTAAAACATCAATCTAACTTAGAACTAATTTCCTGTGGAACGTAATATGGCACCTTCGTCATTTAGTTAAATTTTTAATCAGTTTTCGTTTTGTTTTATAACTTACATAAAATTATAAAATTCACAAATTAAATAATTAAAAAGATCATTAAGGTATTTTATCCAGGATTGGCTTCAATTTGTTAAGTAATAAAAAGAATATTCTCTATTAGTTGATGGGATATATACATAATGGTCTCTGATGTTTACGCGTGTATTACACATTTGAAATAATACTACTTTTACGGAAGGATAGTCCTTCCGTGACCATGAACGCTATAAAGTGTTCGAAAATACTAGATTTCAGTCTGCTAGAGAGAATTTAATTATGCAGCTAAATGTAAATGTGAGTGATATAGGGATGTTTCATCGCATATTGTCATCACCTAATTCTAAATCAGCCTATAAGTTAATTAAGTTTGCTATATTACGTTTTAAGTAGCATGTAATTTATTGATATACGATGGGACTGGCATGTACATTTCTATATAAGTCCCTAATCTTAATATATATTAATTACGCGTCACGTTGTTTGTCCGCGATGGACTCCTAAAGTTCTTAACCGATTTTAATCAAATTTACACAGCATATGTAGTTTGATCTAACTTAAAAGATAGGATAGCTTTAATCTCAATTTTTAGTAATAATATTTTATTGCAGATTATTTGTTTATTATTTGACAGTAACAATTATCTGGTATATCCAAACGATTCTAACAGATGACGGTATCTGTTGACTGGATTGAGTAAGTATTTAATAGATGGCGCTATATTAAACGTACAAACGTTTCATATAAGTTACAATTTATTAGCATAACCACCACGTGTTACTGAGGCTACCTCAACCACAGCCATGCGTGGCCGAGTCTGCTAGTAATAAATAAAGAGAAAAAAGTGTTTGAAAATTAAAAATCAAATACAAACGCGATAGAATCCGTAGAAGTAGTTTTATTTCAGATATATACATATTGTCTATGAAATAAATAAATATAATAAATTGATATAGATGAAGAATTCTATTAACTAAGTGACTGAAAAAAATCTGAAAAGAAAGAATTCTGCCGAAAGATATTACAGTTCTATTCAAAATAAACGTATAATTTTTTTTATTCAAGTCAAACTATTTATTTATTAGTTTTAATAAACACGTGTAGTTTATCTGACATATATACCCATACCCGTATCCCTACCCGTTGGATTACGACATTATAAAGGTCACAGGAAATCGTTGGATGCAGATGGCACAGGACCATTTTGAGTAGTATTCTCGTGGGGAGGCTTATGTCCAACAGTACACGTTTACGAGCTGATGGATAGATAGATGTACCCGTAATTTTAGATACCTATAACTTTATTTAGTAGGTATTTATTTTAGCTATCGTTTTATAAATTAGGCTCTCAAATTAGTTAAATTTAAATATTTTATTAACTTATATATCCAGATGTCGAGAATACTTTTGGAACAATTGAAGTAAAACCTCTACGAGGGGTCGATGACTGTTCAAATATTTATTTGCGCCATTGCCATTTGTTCCAAGTCTTACCCGTATTGTTTGAGTATGAGATTTCAGTGTGTCAACACACTCAAGGTGTGAGGATTTTGTGTGATAAATTATCATCCACTTCATTGTGTATATTACAACAATGATTAATAAAAAAAACAAGCTTTTATTATTTGTTAATAAAATGAACTAAAAAGTTAAAATAAATTAACTCTAATAAGAAATATAACACTTTAAATTATCTCTAATAAGAAATATAACACTTTTAGCTGTGTGGTAGCGGCTACGAATACTACCAACCCTTACTTTGTTCGTGGATGTCGTAAAAGATGACTAAGAGCCTTATAACGACCTTTTTTTTTTTTTTTTTGTTTACGTTGTGGAAATGCTTTTGCGCACATCCCCCGCCAGTGACAGACGGGGGGGTGTGTGGGACTCGCCGGCCATGAGATTGACGGCCGGAATACCCACTAAAACCTAACAGCGGTCCCTTCCGCGCTTTTACGGGATGCCGGAGAGATCGTGTATTGACATTCTATCCCCGACACCCCTACGCTTAGCCAACTGGCCACAACCAGTCAGCCGTCAAGGCGGTGGGAGGAGGTGCGCGTAGCGGCGCCTCCCTCTCCCTGATCGCCGCCGGCGGAGCGAGTTCGCAGACGCGAGTGCTTCGCGTTCTCGCTCCGCGGCCTCCTTTGCAGAGATGACTTCCTCGTAAAAGGAGGCCATCGACGTCCAGTGCCTGTCGCTGTCAAGCATCTTGTTGATGACGGTTGACAACGACAGGTCCGCTCCAATGACCGCCGACAGGTCGCGGCGCTGAGGCCCCTAGGCGGGACATACCTCCAGGGTGTGACGCGCGTCATCTATTTGCGCGCCACACTCATGGCATCCAGGGGCCTCTTCACGTCCAATTCGGTGCAGGTACTTACCGAAGACCCCGTGTCCGGTAAGTACGCCTTATAACGACCTGGGCCAACTCCATCGGATGCCGTTCGGTCAACAATTACATTCCCAAGAGGGTTGACGTCTGGCAGGCGGCCGGTCATAAAACTATTGCCAATAACTTTTACAATATGACCCCAAGTAATTGGGATAAAAGTAGGAGAATGATGAAGACATATAACACTTTATAAGTTCATTGTAACCTTTAACGATAATTAAGCTTCTTCGTCTACGACAAAATAGTACCATATCGTACATAATTATATATTTTTAACACTAAAACTTCATACCTTAATTGTTAAGTCTGCCGTTTTTGTCACAGTCCCAATTTTATAAATAAAAGCGTGTATGTTATAAATAGAAAGGAATCATCATCGTTCTCCTGCTCTTATACTAATTACTTAGGGTCGACGCAATATCTACTCGTATATAGGTACATATTGCAACAGTTATTAGCACTAATTTTTCACCAGCTTCCTACCTGACGTCAACTCTACTTGGGAATGTAATTGTTAGACCAAATGGCATCGGGTGGAGGTGAGTCATGTCGATATAACGCTCTTAGTCATCTTTTACGATATTCACAAGGAAAGCATGGGTGGGTAGTATTCATAACAGCTACCACACAGCACCACATAGAAAGGAATCACAACTCATTATTAACTATTCAAAGAAGAAAGAGGATTATTTCTCGGTAGTCTTTATTTATTATAGATAAGATATTAAATCACTTTGAAATCCAAGGATACGAGTAAATTCGTTTAAGATTTTGATATCGGTTATTTCACATCACTTTCACTGTGAGTAGGGCCAAATGAAACTGACAGATAAATCTCTAAATTATATTTCTATATCCTATTGTAATCTGCTGCTTTTTCTTTACACCCCAATAAGCCTTAACATTGGGCTTAAACTACAAAACAGTGAAAAGGCGTCGTGAGATAAAAATCCCACTATAACATTCAGGACAGATGAATGTTGGTGATCGTTCCATGGTTAAGTTACTTCGAGGTTCTGTTAATGTTATCTCGTGTATTATATTAATTATTAGTTTTTTTTTGGTTCAGACATGTGGAAAGAATGACGAACGAACGTTTAGTTAAGAAGATATACCATGTGAAATTGGAAGGATGTAGGTACCGGGGGAGACCGAGACTAATCTTCCTAGACCAGATCGGTCATGTACTGAAGGAAGGTGGAGTCAAGAGTCTCCAAAACCGGCGAGCGTGTACAGAGTGCCAGAGAACTCTTCTCTGGCACTCTGTTCTCTCTGCCTACCCTGCAAGGGATATGGCGTGATGATATGTATGTATATATGTATTAGTTTTATCATGATTATGGATAACCATAGCTAATTATTCGACCTTACAATTAGTATTGTCCAAATGCAAGACCAAGACTTGCAGCAAGAATCTCGCAAATCTTACAACTCTCGCTGTTAGAATAAAACAGAGTCATTTGTTTTGATTGAGCACATGCCATGGTAATGAAAAATTCAACTAAATTAATGAAATTCTATTCATCTAGGGAGCTAACTGTGGCCACTGAAGACAAAGATCGGGTACCGATTGCCCGCTCGCACGGCGAAGAGAGGGGTTTGCATGGTGGGTCTATGAGGTCACGCGCTACCTCTTCCGTCACCCCGGACTGATTTGGCGGGGCGAGACGTATCCATAGCCCACCGCAAAAAAAAAAAAAGAAAAAGGTGCGCTTACTGTACTACTATCTATAATTAGATACATACCACTTAACGGAACGGGGGCTATAATCTCACCCATCTATTATGAGACTGTTTAAAATAACATTAAATTAGCCCCCCGTGTACTAGTATTAAGAATGCAAAATATTGATAGTCCTTCCTTTGCCAAATGGGTCGTAAAATGCTACCTAAGGGAGCACTGCGAGACTCTTGCTGCAAGTCTTAGTTTTGCATTTGGATTTGGACAACATAACTTACAATTGAAGCTAGCTCAATCTTCGATAAAATTTTCTAAATGGCTTTAGTGATAGAGAATGCTTTGCTTATTTATACTTCTAAATTAGAAGTCTCTTTTTTGTCTATAATGGAAACGTGGACGTGAAAATGGCTATTAAATTCATGAAATATTTTTATTTACTTATTTATTTATTTACCGTGTACAACCATCATTACCGGTAGTAGGTACCTAATTTAATGGAAGTATACAAATTATAAAAAAAAAACATAATTATTAAAATCAAAATAATCTCATTAAAATCAAAATTATTAAAATTAAAATAATCTCATTCATCATTCTCCTTACTCTTATCCCAATCACTTGGGGTCGATACAATATGTACCTACACGTCTTTCATAGTATATATTGGAAAAGTTATTGGCAAAAGTTTTATGACCGGCCGCCTGCCAGACGTCAACCCTCCTTGGGAATGTAATTGTTGACCAAACAGCATCAGATGGAGTTGGCCTAGGTCGTTATAAGATACCGCTGGACGACACGAAGGCACGGCAACCTGTCCTTCAGGCTGACGCAGGTACTTACCGGACACGGGGTCTTCGGTAAGTACCTGCACCGAATTGGACGTGAAGAGGCCCCTGGATGCCATGAGTGTGGCGCGCAAATCGATGACGCGCGTCACACCCTGGAGGTATGTCCCGCCTGGGGGCCTCAGCGCCGCGACCTGTCGGCGGTCATTGGAGCGGACCTGTCGTTGTCAACCGTCATCAACAAGATGCTTGACAGCGACAGGCACTGGACGTCGATGGCCTCCTTTTGCGAGGAAGTCATCTCTGCAAAGGAGGCCGCGGAGCGAGAACGCGAAGCACTCGCGTCTGAGAACTCGCTCCGCCGGCGGCGACCAGGGAGAGGGAGGCGCCGCTACGCGCACCTCCTCCCACCGCCTTGACGGCTGACTGGTCGTGGCCAGATGGCTAAGCGTAGGGGTGTCGGGGATAGAATGTCAATAGACGATCTCTCCGGCATCCCGTAAAAGCGCGGAAGGGACCGCTGTTAGGTTTTAGTGGGTATTCCGGCCGTCAATCTCATGGCCGGCGAGTCCCACACACCCCCCCCGTCTGTCACTGGCGGGGGATGTGCGCAAAAGCATTTCCACAGCGTAAACAAAAAAAAAAGAAAAGGTCGTTATAAGATAATCTCATTATTTAATTTAAATTCTAAATATACATACATACATAGCTTGACGCCTGTTTCCCAGAGGGGTAGGCAGAGACTACGGATTGCCACAAACCACGATCCTGGCATACTTCCATCGCTTCATTTACACTCATAACAGTCTTCATGCATACTCTACGATTACGCATACTCTTAATATGACCTCTCGTCAATACATCGCTAATTTGATCCAGAAAATTATGACGAGGTCTTCCCCTTGTATTCGTCCCACTCACGCTTGCTTTATATATTTTCTTCGTCAACCTCTCTTCACTCATTCTTTCTAAGTGTCCAAACCACCTCAGCATACTCTTTTTGATCTTTGTCACTACTTCTTCATTCACACCACAGCGCTCTCTTATAACACTATTGCTAATTTTATCTTTCAGGCTCACATCACACATACTACGAAGAGCTCTCATCTCTACAGCATTTATTCTACTTTCATGTCTTCTCTGCCAAATCCAACTTTCACTACCATACATGAGGGTAGGTACTAATACTCCCTTATGCACAGCTAGACGTGCCTTTTTGGACACATTTCTGCTTCTCATAAAGGTGTACAGTGCCCCATTCACCCTATTACCAGCATTTACTCTTCTTTCAACATCATTATCATTTTTACCATCTCGAGTAAATAATACACCCAAATACAAAAATTCTTTCACCTGTTCCAATTCCTCACCATTTATACTAATTTTACATTCCGTCATACATTTATCCTTTTCAAAAACCATTATTTTCGTCTTACGTACATTTACTTTCATGCCTTTTCTTTCAAAAGCTTCATGCATAGTAGTTACCATCGCCTGTAAATCCTCAGCCGACGATGCAAGTAATACCTGATCATCGGCATAAAGAAGACATATACCTAATATATCAAATTATAATTATATAAATAGTAAATACCTAACCTAAGCGCATGTTCAAAACGTGTAACATTTTAAGCCCACACGAAGCGCCTGATATATTTTGATTATCTACATTTAATGAAACAAGGCTGTGTTTGCACACTATATAGATAGATAAAAGCTTTATCAGAAGTTTTGTGATTATGTAATGGTACTATATAGTATATTTGATGATTTGATGTCTATCGTTTCCATATAAAATAGGATCCCCCATAAAATATGGCTATAATATGTAGTTCGACCTATATTTTTCGTTTCGTGTGGTGATAGAAAGAATACTATTTCTTATCCTCCTCTCTTGTCTGTGTATGTTGTAAGAGACGATTACAAAAAAAAAAAAAGATGAGCCCACTGAGTTTTTGCTGGATATTCTCAGTTTGTGGCTACTTTCCGATCCGGTGGTAGATAAAGTAAAATTAATTTTAAAAAATAATGTAAAATTGACAATATATATATGGAGCACTTACATATTATCAATTTTACATTATTTTTATGGGGCTTACATTACATACATAATAAATGATTTGATTTGATTATAGGGTATAATATGCAAATAGCATCTATGCATGAGAAGGAAAAGAGAAGAAAAATTGGTAATAAAACCCTATACCAACTCGTCTGACCAGCGTGGTAGGTATATATGGTAAATTCCCCTCCTAATGTGGAGGACGCTCGACCCCAGTAGTGGGAGTTGTATGAGTTGAGAAGATGATAAAATATGGTACAAAAGTTTAATGATAAATAATTTTACAGTAATAAAGTTATTTTCGAACGAAAATATATTCAAGATTCGATATTACAAAATAGTTACAAGTATTTTAACTTTTGGCTCGAAAATGCAGCTTTGCCCATATAGATGTAAAATAAAATGCATCTAAATTTTGAAATTGTGCCAACGGATTAAAAAATATCTGAAGAAGTTTTTTCATAACGCCTTATTTCGTTATTATGTATAATCAATTTTCCATAACACTCTTAGATTTGTGATTATATTTTAGACAATAAATAGACAAGTTGCTTATAAATCTACCTTCTCGGTATCTACAAATTAATGAAATAAAAACGTTTCTTAAAATCTGAAGTACGTTGAGAAAGAATATTGAAGTCATGAGACGTAATAAAAAAAAGATAAACGCTGAATTTGATGAGAAATAATTTTATTTCCGATAGCAATCAAATAGATTTAAGACTTGAGTAGGCTTCACTTAATGAATTTACAATTTATTTAGTGATCTTACTAGATATCTCTCTATCTCTCTTACGAGATAATTCAATTTAAAATTAAAAACACAAAACCTTAATTAACAAGCGTCTGAAAGTTTATCATTTTCGATTAGTATCTATCATATATATTAGTATCTATAATTTTAATGTCATATTTTTTTATATCTAATCAATAGCCTTTTTTTTTTGGGGTTGGGCGATTACCCAGACAAAAGTATTTGTCTGGGTAATCGCGCCTGCGCCGCCCCAGTCGCCAGAGGCGGCTCGCGTCGTCGAGGAGACGCTCCTCGCGCACGCGCTCCGCCCTGACCGCCATGGCCCTCTGTGGTCGCCACAGAAGAGCCCTGAGTCGGACGGTCAGGGACCCCGCCCACACCGGTGCGCCGTACAGGGCCATCGACCGGAAAACCCCCGCGTACAGCTGTTGGCACGTGGCGCTCGGTCCGCTCACATTCGGCATAAGCCATGAAAGGGCGGACGCCGCGCCGACGAGCCGCGGAGCGAGCCTGCGGAAATGCTCCCGAAACCACAAATGCCCGTCGAGCACCAGGCCCAAATACCTCATATGGGCCCGGATGCTGATGTCAACCGAATTGACGGTGATCGAAACACCGATGGGAGGACCCATGCAGGGCCCATGGAACAAGAGGACCTCCGTCTTGTCCAGGGCCACCCTCAACCCCAGCGCCTCGATCCGCCTGACAATCTCTTCGGTGCCGAGAGTCGCCAGGCTTGCCGCCTCCTCCAGCGTTCCACCGCGGGCTGCGACGAGCTTGTAGTCGGCGTAACAGATCACGCCCAGCCCGGGTGGAAGAAGAAGAAGTGCTCATCACAGGAGTAAGATTTCCTTATATCCTATTCCACCTTAATCCTATCCCGTATAGGAATATCCTTTCTTGAGGTGTACGGTATATTGATTAACCGTGGGCAAGTAGTGAGTTTTCCTTCCTCTCCTCCATTTTATAATAATAATGGATTTCCGCAATGTATCGCCTAATTTGAGATAAAACTATTTTTGCGCATTTTCTCGTAGTTTTTTTATGCAATTTCATACTTTTTACACAAAAAGTACTCGAAACGTTGGGGAATTCAAAATCTAATAAACTCTATAAAATGAGTAAAAACAGTCGTATAGTAATCACAGGTCTCGTGAGAAATTAATAATAAATTCGATTCAAGGATTAATATTCTAAAATAATAAAATAATCTGGGCGATCTTGGATATTGACGTAATGAGCTTTCTTGTCACGTTCGTTCACAGTTCCAACATTCATTTAGTTCACAGATCGTTCAACTGTATGTATTCATGCTACGATTATCCGTGAGATTTACGCCAGAATGTAAGACTAAAACAATGAAAGTTTTACTTCCAGATTCCGAGGCTATTGGTATGATCAGAATACAAAATGTGTTGGTCTTCATAATAAAAGTAAATTTAAGATCAACTTGTGTGATGACAAGTTAGGTATATAATGTGTCAAAAGCCTTTAATTTCTCAAGGGAGTCATATAAACGGGTTGAGAGATCACTAAGATAATAACAATACCCTCCCTTTTTTTATAGGCTTTGATGTCTAAACGCACACGCCGTCTGTTCCGTTCGGGGCGAAAAGGCGGCGCGTAGTCCTAGCCACTGGTACCGCTTCCTTGACGTCCGTGGCCAGCCCGGTGGGTTACCCTTTCGGGTACTATCCCCTGTCTCTGCGGGTGACGGACTATTCTCCGGTTCAATTATCTGCAGCCTCGGCTAGGGCGGTATCAGGAGCAAGTACTCGCGCCTGCGCCGCCCCAGGTGCCGACGGCGGAGCGAATTACCCAAAAGAATTGCCTCTCGAACCCGCCCCGCCGCCTTCTTCCGCGAGACGACTGTCTCACAGAAAGTGGCGACCGCATCCTAGTTCCTGACGCTGTCGAGCATCGCCTTAGCGATGGTCGGCAGCGCCAGGTCGGCACCGATGGCTGCGATGAGTTCATGACTCTGGTCTGCCCAGGCCATACAGACCTTGAGTGTATGCTGTGCCGTGTCCTCGTCGCAATTGCAGTGGTGGCAGGACGGTGTCCTCTCCCTCCTCACCTGTCCAGGTACTTAGCGAAGCAATCACGCCCCGTTATGACCTGCAGCAGTCGGAAGGAGAGAACCCCGTTCTGCCGACCCAACCACTCCATCAGCACGGGCCTTAAGACCTGGATGGTTCGAACACCGAGGCGAGGGATTTCCAGCCAACGAGCAATGAAGTCACGGTGGGCGTCGCTCCCTGCCTACTTCGCCGACACCAGCTGGTACAGTCTGGCGAGCATCTTCACCTCCAGCTCCTATGGGGGAGTTCCGGCCAACAGGCACGCTGCCTCCGTTAGCAGTACTCTCCTAGTAAACTTTTATCTCTTACATTCGTTAACGATATCGATATCGACTATATCATTGGGGAGGTGTATGATTCACTCGAGGATTTAACCCTTCTCCAGGATAGAAGTGAAATTGAACTACTATACCATGCTGGGCAGACGGGATGGTATGAGGTTTTATATTGAGTTATTTTTGTCTTCCAAAGACATTATATCCATCTTATATACCTCAGTTGTTTTTTACAACATATACGAGCAAGATAGGGGTGAACTATATTCTTACTCCGTCATCACATCGAAATGCTTAACACTAGAAGTCAATAGACTGATAGATGAATAGCATCTTAAGTTATATTTATATCAAATTCTATTTGCATAATTAAGTAATACTTCATTCAAGATCTTTCGTAGATTGTTTTTCGGCGCTGGAAATAATACTGAAATAAAAGATACGAGTATTTCTATTATATCAACTGGAGTTACAAATTGTAAGAATTAATTACTTCTAATTAAAACTATGAATGCGAATGAAATTATAACTATCGCTTTAATCTACTTACATAGACTTAAATGTACCCTTCATAATCCTTTTGTCTTTATCCGCAATTATTTTGGGGTCGGCATAACCTAATTTCTCACCCTTCCGTAAAATGTTAACTTTGGGTTCACCCCATTTTTGCTTGTATCATCTTTCACGCATTATCCTTCTAGCTGTTATTACGCCCAATTATATTGGGGTTGGCTTTCTAATCTAACAAGAAATGGTTGACTATTATGTTTGTTAAAATACATAAAAATAATATTTTAGGTTTAGACTTATTGTTATGTATTCGTGATTGTCAAAGCGTATAGCTGGCTTAGCGTACTTTACAAAGGATGAACTCACTAAATTTTAGAAAAAAAAATAATTATCGGAATTTTGCATGAGAGATAAAATAGTGCTGTGTGGTAGCAGCTACGAATACTACCAACCCTTACTTTGCTCGTGGATGTCGTAAAAGACGACTAAGACGCCTTATAAAGACCTGGGCCAACTCCATCTGATGCCGTTTGGTAAACAATGACATTCCCAAGGAGGGTTGACGTCTGGCAGGCGGCTGATCATAAAACTATTGTCAATAACTTTTACAATATGTACTATGAAAGAAGAGTACATATTGTATCGACCCCAAGCACAGATTAATAAATAACAGATACTTCACTCGGTAGAAAATTACCAATACCTACTGCTATAATAGCCTACTTTGTCGCGTCAGCAACTGCTGCATGCTAAAATGTGCCTAAATGCTCAAGCGTACAATTGTAATTGCTTCGCACCTCGCGATCCCACAGCAATCACAGGGCTGCCTCTTCGATAAAATTCATGAGTTCTGCCGGGTTGAGAGCCCTCAGCGCTTACGCACAGTCCGGCTAAAGTTGTCACAGCCATCTGAGGCTAACAACTAAGTCACAAAAAACAAGCATATTTCAAAGGAATAATTTTGAGATTGCCCTCATGAACTGTATTGGTGTAAAACATAAAATTAATGCCTTCTTTCTTCAAATCCTTGCATAGCCCGATTAGTTAGATTAGTTCCCCAGATATTTTTTCTTCATCGTGTACAAAATTATTTCTCAGTAAGTTATTCCTGATACATTTAATTAAATGTGGGACTTCGAATATGTAGTAATTTTTTTTTACCCCCTTTTTTTACTTGATTTGCACCCATTTACTGCACATAAGGCACCAGACGCCATTGTAGGTACACGTATAAACGGATGGAACGAATAATATTTAACAACTTGCATACGCTTCGCTTGTGAAAACCGCACTGAATTTGGTCCGCAAACGGCCCGCGACTGCTTGGTCGGACGGTAGGCAATTATAGCGCGTAAGTACATGGAGTGACGTAGGCCTGCACCAAGTAACTGGGGTAAGAGTAGGAGAAAGATGATAGAACTAGTTAACTAATTAATATATCTAAGGTTTAAATAATCATTTTATTTCTATTTAAGGAATCCATTCCACAACCAATCGAAGTCTACTGTTAGAAATACATTTCCACAAAGGAGATAATGTTATTATTACCATCCTTGGTAAGTAGGTTTGCTATCACCGTGGATCGACCAGAAAAGTGCTGGCTGCCCATGTTCTAGCTTCCACCAGTTAGTATGGAATAGCATAGGCAATAGGTACTCTATTACCTTTGCTATTCCAAATTCAAATTCATTTATTATGTACCTACGTATAGACCTTGCGAGGGCACTTACATATTGTCAATTTTAACATTTTAAATTAATCGAATAAACTATCCGATAAACTTAGCAAATATGACTATTATTATTTTTTCGTGGATAGCCAGTTTTTAGGGGACAAATATTCTACTCAGATCTACGGATAGAATGCTTCGTACTCAGCAAATTGCTGAATAACCATGAAAATAATCTAAATAAACTATTCTAGCAGTTTTAATATCGGTTAATATTCGAATTTTTTGACCACATTAGTCGCTAAACTAAGCCTACTTGACAATTTCTCAATATGAACACTTTATTGGAGTCTAGCACCTATAGTGATACCTAAAAAATGGTTTATTCCAAAAGGTCTAGAGCTACATCATTCATTTAAACATTGGTATGGTAAATTTAATATATTTCATTTTCTTTTCATTAAGAACTAAATTGCTTATATTAAAGCAATGAATGACATTAGACAGTGGGTTGTTCACATAGTCATAATTAATGTTAAATGTTTTTTAATGTTAAATAATTACGACGCAATCTACAAACAAGACACTGTTTTGATTGTCTCTAATATATCTAGTGGGATAAGTAATTTATACCTATAAGGAACAGATATGGACCCAGAATGGATTCTTACGGAACGCCCCTTATAATAACTAGATAATCGTGGCCCATTACATCAACCCTCTCGAATTATGTTGTTTAGGTAAGAAGTTAAAAGTTTCATTCGTTATTCCTGATCCCATAGTGGTATAATTTTCTGATAAGAGTTTCGTAGTGAACACATTTAAAAACCTTAAATAATTCGTAAAATACACCCAAAGCGTCGTACTATTTATCCCAGGTTTTCCTCTACTAATTACTTTGAACTTTAGAAATAAACCTCAAGCAAAACAACCATTAAATACAGATGTCAGGCAAGGAACAATAACAGAAGTTGTTTGTCTTTTAAATATTAAGCTTTTTAAAAGAGATGACCTAAAGATTTATTATTCGTACAGGCAGATTTGTAAAATGGTTTTCAAATGCCGTCGCCACTTCTTTATCCGCATTAAAATATTTATATCATCTATTTTTAAATTAAACTTCTTATTTCGTAGTTTTTTTACTGGTTTCACTATCTATCACTTTTCCAAGTCATTTTAATTGTATGATTAGATTGTGTGATTTTGCTTCTCAGATAAATAGATCTAGCACAGGAACACGCACTTTTAAATATTTTTGAATATTATTTTACATATTCTAAAAATACTAGATCCAAAATTGCGCACACTCTCCACTCTCTTCTTAGTAGGTATATATTTCTACATCCCAATCACTAGTACAACTTTCAGATCGGTTTTTGAATAATATTTCTTTAATTTATTCTATTATTTTTATAATATTAATACATCTATGCAAAGTGCCTCGAATCGATCACGATTAATGTATTTTGTGGTTCAGGCGCGTGACATCGATACTGTCAATTTTGTTCTGTATCATAACTAGATTTTCACTTACTTTTTCCGGGACGACAAAAGGGCGGCATTCGGCTTTATAGGCCATCGTATTCTCTCCATTCCATCGCCTTTGACCCCGCCACTGGTATCGATACCTTGACATCCGTGGCCGTTATCCTTTTGTATACCATCCCCATTGACACCATGTTGCCAGGACGCAACAAATAATAGTGTTTCCGTGGCGTTGCCCTCATGCGGTTGGCTACTCTGCGGGTGAGCAATCGTGCGTAGGTAAAGTGCGTCGTGTCTAATCCCCGGTCTGTCAACCCTCGACGTCGGCTAGGGCGCCATCAGGCGCAGTCTATTACGTACCTGATGAAAGTTTTTATTGCTGCGCCATTTTTTTTGGCTTGGCTGTGATATAGTCATATAGTTTTAGTAAATTATGCGCCCTGTACCTGGACATCATTGGCACTATCTTATTTATGACTTTGATTGTGACACCCAATTTAAATATCATACTTATATTTTTATTTTATTTTACATACATACATACATAGCCTCACGCCTGTTTCCCAGAGGGGTAGGCAGAGACTACGGATTGCCACAAACCATGATCCTGACATACCTCCATCGCTTCATTCACACTCATCATAGTTTTCATGCATGCTCTACGGTTACGCGTACTCTTAACCTGACCTTTCGATAATACATCTTCAATTTGATCCAGAAAGGTACGACGTGGTCTTCCCCTTGTAATCGTCTCACTCACACTCGCTTTGTATACTTGTTTAGTCAATCTTTCTTCTCTCATTCTTTCCACGTGGCCAAACCACCTCAGCATTCCCTTTTTTATCTTTGCCGCTACTTCTTCATTCACACCACAGCGCTGTCTTATAACACTATTCCTAATTCTATCTTTCAGATTTACACCACACATACTACGAAGAACTCTCATCTCTACAGCATTTATTCTACTTTCATGTCTTCCCTGCCAAATCCAACTTTCACTGCCATACAATTTATTTTATTTGAATAAGACTATATCCTACAGTGAGGATCATTGTAGGACTGGCCTATAACCAAAACCCACCCAGAAATCTGTGTTTCTGGTTCTCTCGCTCATCGTAAAAGAGCACAACAGTAGCTTGCCATTGCTCAGACGTCGATCTCATGCGAGAGTATGGTATTACCTCGGACGGATAGTTCTACGACTGTACGGAAGACTGTCAGCAGTCTAGTCCTATCACTAATTGATCAAAATTGGTTACAATTTCAAATAGTTTTAACCTAACCTGATTACTTACTTACAATGTTGCATCCTGCCTTCTAAAATGATTCCCTTTTAACACAAGAAATAGTGACACATTGTCAATTGAACGTGCTCTCTGAAATACAAAGGCTTTTGTGTGTATTAGCATCGATCAACGTTTCTATATTGAATATTGGTTGTTATTCGAAATTATGTACAAAGCTTTTTGAAATACGGAGTCAATTTATATGCAGTATGTTGCTCGTACACGAACGCAGAATATAAGCTGTAGTATAATAATCATAATTCATCATCAGAATGATGATGAATTATGATTATTATACCTAATCTTATCCCAATCACTTGGGGTCGACACAATATGTACTCTTCTTTCATTGTACATATTGTAAAAGTTATTGCCAATAGTTTTATGACCGGCCGCCTGTCAGATGTCAAACCTCCTTAGGAATGTTATTGTTGACCAAATAGCATCAGATGGAGTTGGCTCAGGTCATTATAAGGCTCTTAGTCTTCTTTTACGACATCCACGAGCAAAATAAGGGTTGATAGTATTCAACCTCATCCTGCTCATGTCTCGATTTTTTTATCAATTTTATTATCTAAATATTGTATCAAAAAAAAAACACAATTAGAAAAAAAAAATAATGAGCTCGATTATCCAGATATTATTTTTAAAATGTAACACTAGAGTGATGGATGAGATTTTACAAACATTTCGTCGCTTTAATAATTCTCTCAAAATAATAATTAAATGCAAGTATTTCGCTCAATAAATAAAAAGGTCATTAAAAATTAATATTTTGAAATATTATAACGAACATACCAGCTTAAATTTGTACAAAGCTGGGCACATCAATCATTTGTTGACTACACATGAAACAACCTATACTTTTATCGATAATTATAAGTTTTATCGGGCTTATCGTCTGTCGAAGATAGTGTATGATAAGGCTTGAAAGGTTCAATAGTACCCGCAAGCGTAGAAAAACATTCTTCATATGTGTATATAATATTATCGCACCCATCAATATTACCAACGCAATTATTGAAACTAGTTAAAAACAAATGAATATATATATATATATATATATATACATATATACATATATATATATATGTATATATATATATATATATATATATATATATATATATATATATATATATATATATATATATATATACATATATATATACATATATATATATATATATATATACATCCCCAAAGTGATGTTGCGTCATACATGGCGCTTTTTACCGATGATGTTGCATCCAACTGACTTGTTGCATCATTTATACGGACGCACGATTGCCCAGCTCTCAAATTCAGCCAGAGGCAGCCAAATGGTTGATACAATGCATGGGTGAAATATTGGCGTGGACTCCATTTTGTCACTAGGGTGATTTTTGCCGTATTTTTTAGTTCTGCACTATACCGCGCAAGTTCGGGAGGCCGCCTCAGCGCGGCGTATATTATTGGCGTATATTCACTATTTTGGTCACAGACATTATGTCGATAATGTTGCTTCTGTATATAAATTAAAAAGTTTTTATCGATTTTAATTAGTAGTTTAATTGCGTCACACAAAATGGCATCGTGCAAAGGGCATCGCGGGGATTACACGAGTGAGGGGGCGGAGTTAGCAAAAAAAATTCAATACTGCGTGATTGTCGTTATTTGCTTTTTTTAATTTTTTTATGGTCTATATTAATAAGCGTATATTCGATGTTTTTTTTACATAGATCATGTCGATAATGCTGCTTCTGTATAGAAATTAATAAGTTTTTATCAATTTTAATTAGTGATTTAACTGCGTCACACAAAATACTAATGCAGGAATAAACATGATGTCGTCTATTGATCCAGCGATATAGATGTGGGCCAACAGCCTCCACTGTTTGTCTTCCTGTTACGGAGGATTCTATCTACCTTTCATCGCTGGATCAAGGTTCCCCAGGCCGTCACCATCACTCTGTCCAGTTCTCTGTCAGAGATCTGCGCACTCTAGGCTCGCGCCGTGGCACGAAGCCGGTAGGCTTCTACCTGGACCTCCGCTTCAAGCTCCCAGAGCGGGTCACCTGGTGGTGGCCTGCGAGCCCTATTTTGTTCCTCACTCACCCAATTGGGTGGGGGACAATAACGAAAATGTAGCTGTTCTGTCCAGAGGATGTTCCATCCCTCCCCTCTCTGCACTGGAGAGGGCAATGGTTATGTTGTGGTAGGGTGGCGAGACTTCGCTATCATCGGTATCTATTTCTCTGGCCATTGATCAACTTGACCTGGAAATGGCTCGGTCTGCCATAGCACAGCGTTGGGGCAGGACGGGACAGTTATTCACAGATATAGAGGGGCTTGCACGTCAAATGAGAAGCGCACTTGAGGCAATCTGCGATGCGGCGACACCAAGGGCTCGGTGGAGGCCGCTGCGCCGTCAGATGTACTGGTGGTCATCTGAGATTGCGAATCTTCGGTGGCTTCTAACCGGGCGCGGCGTGCCTACTTTCGATATCGTCAGAGAGTTGACCGGGACGACGTCCTTGAGGGTCAGCTGCGAGAAGAATACAAGACGAGGAAGAAGACTTTGCAGCTGGCCATCAGCCAGGCGAAGGAGAGGGCTCGTGAGGAGCTACGTGCAGGCCTCGACCGGGACCTGTGGGGGCGCCCATATCAGTGGGCGCGAAACAAACTGCGTGCCTGTGGCGTTCCCATCATCCAATTCGATGGACTCGGGTTTCCTGTCGGGGATAATGGGGGAGCTGTTCTTGCGTTCTATGGGACATGTTTCCCCTCGAATGGTTCCTCGGTCGGTGATGGAGATGGAGACCACGATTCCATCCATCACCGACCGAGAAATGGAAGTGGCCCTTTCGCAACTTCACGGGAAAAGGAAAGCGCCTGGCCCGGACGGCGTCCCGGGGCTTGTGCTCGGTATCGCCACAGAATACCTCAAGAGTGAACTCCGGGAACTGCTCAACATGTGTTTGAGGTACGGGCAGTTCCCGAAGTAATGAAAGGCTGGCAGATTGTGCTTGCTGCGGAAGGAGGGTCGCGCAGTTGACTCCCCTTCTGTGTACAGACCACTGGTGCTGCTGGACGAGACGGCTAAATTGTTCGAGAAGGTGCTTGTGGACCGTCTCGTACAGCACCTCGAGGAAGTCGGGCCGGGACTGTCAGGATGTCAATACGGTCAGGGGCGGCCGGTCAACAATCGATGCATTGGCCACCCTGAAGTCTCTGGCCACCGAAGCGGTGGCCCAAAAGGAGGTTCTTCTGGCGGTCTCGCTCGACATCAAGAACGCCTTCAACAATCTTTCATACGAAACATTGAAGGAGGCATTTCGGTGGCATGGAGTGCCTCCGTATCTCCGAAGGCTGTTAGAGGCGTACCTCGAGGAAAGGCACGTGCTCTGGGAGGGGGGTGACGGGCGCATACGTCGCCATCGGGTGGAGTGCGGCGTCCCACAGGGCTCGGTCCTCGGTCCGGCTCTGTGGAACGTCGGATTCGACTGGCTCATACGGGGTCGGCTTTTCCCCGGGATGGAGGTCATCTACTATGCGGATGATACCCTCGTCACGGCGAGGAGGCCCGACTTCCGGGGAGCTGTCCGATTGGCAGAGGAGGGAGTTGCGCTCGTCGTGGGCCGGATCGGCGTGTTGGGCCTGAGGGTCTCGGCGGAGAAAACCGAGGCCCTCCTATTTCATGGCCCGAATCGAGGTCCTCCCCGAGGAGCACACATCGGTGTGTCTGGGGTTGCCGTGCCAGTGCGGGCTCAGATGAGATATCTGGGCCTGCACCTTGATGTGTCTAGATGGAATTTCGGGCCACACTTTGCCCAGCTCGTCCCAAGGCTCGTCAAGACGGCCGCGCTGTTGGGTAGGCTTCTGCCAAACACTGGCGGTCCCGGGTCGTCCTGCCGGCGTTTATACGCCAGAGTCGTGCGCTCCATGGCGCTGTACGGAGCCCCTATTTGGGCTGATTCCCTCACCACCCGCAACAGAGCCCTTTTGCGAAGACCGCAGAGAGTCATGGCGGTGAGGGTTATTAGGGGCTACCGTACGGTTTCCTGGACCGCGGCGACGTTGTTAGCGGGTGACCCACCTTAATCGTTAGTGGCTGAGGCTCTGGCGAAGGCTTACCGAATCGGCGTTGCGACGCGGGCAAGACCTTTATGCCACGTCTTTACTTATCTTGAGATTAGCTTATTCAAATCAACATTTATCAGTAAACTAAATCATCACATTCAATAGTGCGATGACCACACCATTAAATATTTCTTCTAGGTAATTTTGTGATTATTTCTTCTGACATTATTTTAAATCCTAGTTTTATTGTTGTCGTTGACACGCTCTACAGTCGGTGCTTTGGGCGGCGCAAGCATGAGTACCTGTATTTAGGTTCACTGCATGAGGGCTTTGACTCGAGATGATACCCGGTTGCGGTGGCCCGCCCGCACAAGGTAGATGTACGTGTACGGCGCGCGTGTGTCTATATACCATAGCCGGTCACTAAAGAAAAAGGTGGTTCAAAGTTCTATTAATTCTACAAATTATATTGCCATTAATATACTATTTACGGTATGACCATGGGATAAAAATATAATTATCGCCACCCTTTATTTGACTGTTTTGTTTCACCAGCAGAGTTGCGACCTCGTTAGATATGATTTATTATTTGAGTTATAGAGTGAACATTTTTGAAGCTAAACTTAACCTGTATCTTAAACTATTAGGCAAGAACCTATTGTCGTCTATTATGTGTATCGTGTGAGCTCTCACGCCGGAACTGGTCGCCACAACGGCACTGCTGCGGGGTTGATGGAGAGGGAGAGAGAAACACGTGTTTATTTATTTTTACCGAAGAATATTTGTACGTAATTTGAAAAGAATCGATAAAGAAATTTTCTCCCCATACACACTTTGCCGCTTTGTTACACCCCCTTAGGGGCAGGGTTTTCATAAAATCCTTTCATATTGAATCTCTATATCATAAATAAAAAAGTGCTTCAAAATTTAATGTTTCTAGCTTTAATAGTTTCGGCTTGGGTACCGCCAAACGTTTGAACGACTCATTACCATGAGTCGTTCAACCCGCTTCACAGGCTTTATTGCATATGGTAGCAAACGAGCAAGCAGCATACCTGCTGGTAGGTGTTACGGCCGCCCATGGACCTTTGCAATACCAAGGGTATCGAGCGATCGAGCGAGGTCGCTGTCTACCAATACAAACCCCAAACCCACCCAGTTGGGCTTCCGGCTCTCTCGCTCCCCGAACGAAGCGCCAGAGCACATTGCCATTACTCAGACGCCGATCGTCTGCGAGAGTGTGGTACTACCCCAGAGGGACCGGCCCATGGCTGTAGACAGAAAACTTATTAATTTTTCTATTATTCATGGTGGCAAACGAGCAAGCAGCTCACCTGATGGTGAGTGTTACTGCTGCCCATGGACCTTTGCAATACTAGAGGTACAGCTAGGCCGCTACGTACCAATAATCCCAAACCCACACAGTTAGTTGGGTTTCCGGCTTTCTCGCTCACCGAACGAAGCACAGCAGCATATTGCCATAACTCAGACGTCGATCCTCTGCGAGAGTGTGTTACTACCCCGGACGGACCGACTCGTGGTGCTACCACTACTAAATTAAATGTTACTTTATATTTCCTTAGGAGTTTTGGCGCGAATATGGAAATGTCATGTCACGCTCTTGTATTATATTCATTTCTTTAGTGTTTTGTAGTGTTATATTGAATAATTTTGCTGGTATTTTATGGAATATGATACAGTTAAAGTGCTGAAGTGTAGTGAATATGGTATAATAGTGGTTTTCGTGTTCACCCAAAATTCCCAACAAAACCATGAATTTGGTTATCAGCGCCAAATTGATAGTAACGACTTGACTTACTGACGGACAGTGACTATATTTGAAGAAGTGGTAAACAATAATACGGAAGACAAGGCATGAAGTATCTAAACTATGAAGACTTGGCTTAAAGGTCTAAGTAACCAAGCCATAAATTCCAAAAAAAAAAAATTATATTTCCTTTTTATTTCCTATAAACCTTATTTACAACATATTAAAAAAAAAGGTTACAATATCACAGAGTAATTAATGCATTAAATTGAGGATCTCTCCGGAAAATCCACGTCGTAAAAAGAACAAAATTTATTTTAAAACATTTCATTTCATTGTATTCGATTTTCATGACATTTAATACTAGCTTCACTCATTTTTTATTACTAAATATTTGATATAATGAAATGGTTCACGTGTTATCATTCAAAATGTTTGCAAATGGTAATGATGTACAGGGAGACATAATATATTTCGGAACTGTGATACGAGACTACCACTCACTATGAAGCGTAATGCGCTATGATATTTTTTTTTTTTTTTTTTTTTTTTTTTTTTTTTCTTATGGCGGCAAACGAGCAGACAGCACACCTGATGGTAAGTGTCACTGCCACCCATGGACCTTTGCCAATGGTATAGCTAGGCCGCTGCCTACCAATACAACCCTGAACCCACCCCCGTTAGGCTTCCGGCTCTCTCGCTCACCGAACGAAGCGCAATAGCACATTGCTATTACTCAGACGTCGATCTTCTGCGAGAGTGTGGTACTACCCCGGACGGATCGGCCCGCGGCTGTAGACAGAGAACTGCCCACAGCGTGATCCTACCACAATAAGTGTGAGTGATGTAGAGTGTATTCGGCTATAATTCAAAGTAAAATAGGTACATATTGCCAACCATATGCTTAAATGACAGAAGATATGCGTATAATTGATTATGGGGCCCAATGCTGTCGCATAACATTATTGCCTAGAATGTCAGATGAGAAATTAACCTATGTGACGGCAGTAAGTGTTAACTAACACTCATGAAACTCAGCAATACCAACATAGTTCTCGGGAAAAAACTGTTGTATACAATTCATACAAATCTCTACGTACATGAGAGATTTACTCCATGTAAAGGTACAGTTATAGATATTTTTTGCCTTGAAGAAGTCATTTTTGAAAAGTATAATACATTCATATATATATATATACATATATTTACTTACTTCTTTCACTAACATTAAAAGGAATGTTACGAAATTTAAGATTAATTTATTAACCACAATTCATTCACCACGTAGGCCAACTCTTCAATAATGTATTCTACAATCATTAATTTCATTGTCAAGCGATTCGTTCTTCAATGTAGGTACTTCAAATAAGTAGTAGGTGGACTATACGAATAAAATAATAGGCTTTTATTCACAGTTTAAAAAGAATGTACATATAAAAAAAGTCTGATACAAATTTCAACTCTTTCAAGGTTTTTGTATTAGTCTGTTTTTTTTTTCTTTTACAACAACTTTATTGCCTTTTAATTAAATTAGAGACAATATTTTTTGTTTTCTATAGTCTGTTTTATCTTTGTCCTAAAAAAGTAAATGGAGTATATATAAGTATAATACACTCACATTTTGGCAAGTACATTTAAGTTCAATAGGGGGTGAGAATATGCGCGTTTATCAGGCACAGTTCCAAATTTCAAGTTGGCTGTTGAAAATATCTTCAGTAACATTTGTAAAAAATCTAATATATACATATTAGACTTACACGCTACATTTGATAAGAAATACTATATCATTAATTCTACCATAAGTAAAAATCTATACATTATAAAAATCTGTAAATTACCTTATTGCCTGTTCAAAAATATTTCCACAATTTTTTTTTTACAGAATTAACAATGTATGTTTTTTTAAATTTGTAAGTACTTTCTGTGTAATTCTTGCAGCTATTGTATTGTTTTCAACTATTGTATTGTTTTCAACGTCTCAATCATTGTAATGGCCTCACGCAGCATGTTAGATCTAAGTGTCAGATTTATTGATTAAATGTAATTGTAATGATCTACCAACTTTTATTCCTATCAACCAATTTTTGAGTCCTCCTAAATATATGGACACAAGAATAGTCATACTGTCATGATATACAGATATTATTGTAAGAAATTATGATTCAAATAAATTATATCCACCCCTCAGCTTTTAACTTCCTCTGTTGGACATAGGGTAAGAGATTATCTAAAACAATTCTTTTAAGCCCGAAAATAAGCGGTCTCTGTGATTTGTATGATGTCGATGAGTCGATGTAAGTAGAAGATTTTTTTTTTGCTTTTATTGTTGATATTTAATTTTAAATATTTAGTACATACATACATATCATCACGCCATATAGGTAGGCAGAGATAACAGAGTGCCAGAGAACTCTATCCTTGCATACTTCACTCGCTTCCTCAACATTCATAATTCTCTAAATATTTAGTGTTCGAATATATTATTAATATCACCTCTTCAAGAGAAGGAAATTTGATGTAGTCCCTATATCAACCTGTTTGACTAGCGTAGTTTAGTAGGTCAATTACCCTTCCATAGTAGAGGAATCTCAAACCCAGTAGTGGGATGTATATGAGCTGAGATGATGATGATAATGTACCATTACTCAACTTGAATAATGTTTAATACTTATATTAAAAAACCTTTGATACTCTGGTAGCAATTTTGATACGGAGGGATACATACTTGTATACAGGAAACATCTTAGTTACGAAGTTATTTATTACAAGTACTTATCACATCAATTTAAATAAACATCGAATTAAAACAGATTAATAACCTGTACAGTCATTAATAAAATTAGTCATAAGGGATCTATTCCATTACTTTTATAGTCCTCAAGGTTTAATGTAAATTTCATATCTTAATGAGGTTTGATATCTAACATTCTAAAACTGGCAAAACTCAATTGAATTAATCATGGATTTTGGATTATTATTTCACTATACTAGACTATTTATCGGTACCTATATATCTAAAATAACAAAATTAATATCATTCAATAGCATTTTTTTAATTAAGAAACTTTACCGAAGATTGCTATACACAATTATTACACGATGCAAGTATTAAGTGTTCGAAATACTTTATCTAGCAACATTGTATTCATGAATAATATGTTAGACGTATTGTAATACAACCGTACAAAAGAGAAATATATTTATGAGGATCCTTTGTTTTATCCCGGAAACCGCGTAGCTGACTTGCATACGCATATATATATATATATATATATATATATATATATATATATATATATATATATCCCACAGTTTTGTCTTCACGAAAAGGAAAACATGAGAGCAATAAAAGTTGCAATGTTGCCATAAGGAAAATGGGAGCTCATATCAATTTTATAGGGAAAACACAGCGCAGAGATTGTCATTTGAAAATATTGCTTTCTCCAACTTAAAGAAATTGATATAAATTTTGTATTTGTTACAAACATTAAGTTTTTTGTATTTTTGTTAGAAAATCATAAAAATATTGATGTATTGAGGAATTATGAATGCACTATGATGTACTAAGTGATGCTAGGAAGTAGCATCAATGCATAAAGAATTAGAACACTTATATATGTCTGGCTATATATGCTGTTGATAGCGGCTACGAATACTACCAACTCTTACTTTGCTCGTGGATGTCGTAAAAGACGACTAAGAGCTTTATATCGACCTGGGCCAACGTCACCTTATGCCGTTGTTTAACAATTACATCCCCAAAGAGGGTTGACGTTAGGCAGACCGCTGCGCTGGTCTTAAAACTATTGCCAATAACTTTTGCAATATGTAGGAAGAGGAGTACATATTGCGACAACCGATGATGATCTATCTGGTAAGTCATATTAGAACATTTTTTTTAATTTATGCCTAAGTCTAACAGTGGGATTTATAAGATAAATTAAATGTCTAAAATTAAACGCATGACTATAAAACGGAAGCATATGAACCAAAAATCGGTTTAGTAACCAAATCCAGAGCAGAAAGTGCGTCAATCGATTTTTTAATTGAAAAGTTCTTTAGGTTGGGCACTTTTGGCATAAAGAAAACGCAGTGAACTCGCTTAATCATGACGCATCATGCTCGTAATAGTTCAGCCATTACTGTCACTTCGGTGATAAATAATCAATAATTTCAATGTCAAGCCGCTGTAACTATTTGGTCTAAGTCATCATCTAATTAGTACTAAGACCCCTATAGCTTGGCATTATTTATATTATTTCTATTCTCATTTCACAATGGCTTGTTAATCGGATTATTTGAAAATCATGATTATTGCGACGTTTTCAATTGGTGGTATTCACTCAGTTTTTCATTTCTTTTTATTATAATAAATTTTATATTCAGCTTAATAACGAACGATTCAATTTTGTGAAAAGGTAATTTATATGTTGTAATAAAAAAATATTGAATTCTAATGTTGATAAATATATTTTATAAAAAAAAAATAATACCTAAATTGTTTTTTTATAATTCAAAAATAATGTTTACAAGTTCGTAAAGCTAAGAAGTATTCACTTCTTTTTTAACCCTTTTTCATAACATAGAAATATGTTTTCAATATAAGAAATAAATACCTACTGCTATTATTATCGATTTGGTTAATATATTTACAGCTAACTTTTTAAAGTACTTAACAGACGCGTTTAATTTAAGAGGGCAAATTACATACATGCATACATATCATCACGCTATATCCCTTGCAGGGTAGGCAGAGAGAACAGAATGCCAGAGAACTCTATCATTGCGTACTTCCTCGTTCTCGCTTCCTCAACATTCGTAATTCTCTTCATACATGCCCGGTTTCGGAGACTCTTGACTCCACCTTCCTTCAGTACGTGACTAACCTGGTCTAGGTAGGTTAGTCTCGGTCTCCCCCAGTACCTACATTCTCACCTGGTACCTAGGGGGGAAATTCACGAGGAAAAACAAAATTCAGTTCCATAAATGCAAATTTTAACTATATTTTATATTCCCACACACAGATCTACTGCCACTTCACCATCGAGTAATATAAACTTACTACACTTCTGTCTATAACGGCAGTATTATTTTTTGATAATTATTGCAATTATCAAAAAAAAAGTAGTAAAATTTAAATAGTAGTAAAAGGTAGTAAAGTACAAACATTCATAAGAACGTTTTTGGTCTTGTTTTTAGACCTCTATTGTTGGATCGGGTATCGATGATCCGCCCATATGGCGCTACAGAGGTACGTGCACGGTAAGTTATGGGGTCGTTCGCTATCCCCTCCGTCGCCTCGGACGGATCTGACGGGGTGTGACTCTACCATAAAAAGCCTGCCACTATAAAAGAAACCCATTTTGTCAACGAATAGCAACATTGTTATAGTAAATTTGCCACTATTGGGAAATTGTAACAAACGGACTATGCTTTTAAATTAAGAAAATACAAACAGCTACATTCCCGATAATATTCAAAGGCGCCATAAAAATAGGACTTAAAAAAAATAATATTGGCGAATTTATTTTATGTTTAATATCTGTAGTTTGATATTACAAATATTATTTTATATCTTTTTATTATCTATAAATGTGTAAAATTACATTAAAACGAGTTCAATTGTTTGAGTGATAGAAAATGATTAAAAAATTTAAAGAAATCTCCTTCAACTCCAATTACAGTTTTCTTACTTATAAGCTTTATTTCTTATAAAATTATACGTATACTATATACTACATGTACGTAGAATATGTATAAAGTCATTATATATTATGATATCTAATGTTTACGCTGAGTATTACACATTTGAAATAAAAATATTCTATCGCATTTGTTGATTTTTAATTTCCCGACGTTTCGGAAAATTTACAGTGATCATGGTCTTCTTCATGGGTACATGATCCAGCATGATTACATTACAGTGTTCATGGTCACTGTAAAATATTCGAAATGCCGGGAAATTAAAAATACAAACGCGATAGAATCTGTAATAGTAATTTTATTTCAATATATATTACTATATATGTATATATATATGTATATGTAGTTAATGGATTTTTATTTTAGACGTATCACAAAGAAAAATAGTAACATTAGAATAATGATTGACTGCATATTTTGCATGAATAAGCACATAAAATATAATAGTAGGTGCAAGTTCGACGATATTTCATTCATAAAAAAATGAATAGTTTGTCTGAATATGCTGACACATCATCTATTGTACTGTGAAAGGCCGTAACCAGGTCACAGAAAATAACACAAAAGAAAAAATGATCTTAAATTCTTATAAAACAAATATATTTTCTCAGTACCTATAATCCTTAAAATATAGCATGATTTCTGTGACAGATAGCGACAAAACCGATGAAGTAATTATGAATACGCGTCATGTTTATAATTTTATTTTATATCGCCTATATTTTCATTCTTTACGTGCCAGTTATATCTCAACTGAACTATGAATAAAAAGTTATATATTTACAACAAAACTTGTACCTCATCATCATCACAACTCATAAATGTCCCACTATTGGGCTCGGGCCTGCTCCGTAATGGGAGAGAAATTAACCTACTATACCGCGCTGGTCAGACGTGTTGGTATTGGGTTTTGTTTCGAGTTTTCCTTCTCTCGCATAGATGTTATATGCGTTTTATATCACTTAGTCGTCTCGTACGATCACCCACAGGTAAGATATGGGCGGTGAATAGTATTCTTACTCCGTCATCACACGGAATTGTACCTCATATGTTTTAAAATACTTACTAACCATTTCATAAAAATATGATGCTAACGCAAGTACAAGGTCGTACTGGACTGAGAATAAGATAGAGATGGGACAATCGATAAACGTAAATCGATAACATTCTTATTAATTATTTATAAAACAAGTAAAACCAATACATGAGCTGTATAAACCACATGGTAACTCTATAAAATAAGTAAATTGCGTTAATTTAATATTCAGACATCAGTTATAGCATTAATAAGACCATTTCTTTTATATTAAAATGATAATTTCTTTTATAAAATAAACATGATTATTCATTAAATAATCTGTGACAAAGAACTCATCATCAACCTACAGGAATGCGCCAGCGATGATGATAATAGTGATGATGAACTTGGGATGTATTCCTTTCGAATAATAAAAAGAATTAATTAACAACTTTAGTTTAAATTAACTAAAATCCATTAATTTAAATTTAATAAAATTTGCATAGATTGTTTTAAATTTATAATCGATTCATCTATCCATTTGATTGAAATTCACTAAGATTTTTATACATTGTTTTTCAATTGCAGTAGCAAATAACTTTAAAAATAAGGAATTATATCGACAAAAATACAGACATTACATCGCAAGCGTGCGGCACTACTGTGAGAACTGTCACAGAGATCATGCTATATTTTATAGACAATATAACATAATAACATTTTATGAAACAATAGTTAATCAAATATAACTACGACCAATAGTTGATAAATTGTTGAATCATTATCATTCCTACTCTTATCCCAATTACTTGAGGTCGATATAATATGTACTCTTCTTTCATAGTACATATTGTAGAAGTTATTGGCAATAGTTTTATTACCGGCCGCCTACCAGATGTCAACCCTCTTTGGGAATGTAATTGTTGACCAAACGGCCTCAGATGGAGTTGGCTCAGGCCATTGTAAAGTTCTTAGTCGGCTTTTACGACATCCACGAGCAAAGTAAGGGTTGGTAGTATTCAAAGCCGCTACCACACAACTAGTCTATATGTTAAAAATATTAGACATTTTTTTTTTAATATTTATTTGGGTATTACGCTTTCATTATTGTTACTCGATTTAAAAATAGACATCATATTATTTAAAATAAGTTTAACACTAAATTTGCGTGGGCAGGAACAGGCAGAATCGTATGATTCGAAAAGATGTTATTTTGTAGTTCTAACTAAATATAATCTTTCCGTGTGGTGATGGAGTAAGAATACTATTCACCACCCCATATCATACCCGTGGATGATCGTACGAGACGATTAAGGGATATGAAATGCATATAACTTCTATGCGAGAGAAGGAACACTCGAAAAAAAATCTTATACCAACATGTCTGACCAGCGCGGTATAGTAGGTTAATTTCCCTCCCATTACGGAGGAGGCCCGAGCCCAACAGTGAGACATTATGGGCTGTGATCATGATGATGATCATCATCATTCCTGTATTAGTCAGGTAGATATTATAAAATTTTGAATTGAATCTTTTTCTCAGTATACGATATTCTGGTAATTTTCTGTATATTCTCTGTGTGATCGTCTAAATAATTTCTCCGAATCTAACTGTAATTTGTATATATTCTACGAAACATCATACTCCTGATCTTTTTCTAATTTATATGGAGTTGACATAGTATGTTTTTCTATTTAAGTAAAAGAAAAATAAAATACGCTGGAATATGTTTTTGCTAAGTTTTGTTACTGGCAATACTGTGATGATGATAAAAAGTTAATTAAATTTTATGATGGGTCACCCGTCTGGTGACAACCTCCTTTGGTAATGTAATGGTTGATAGTTAAAATTAATCGGCCTTTACAATAGCCATTATAAGGATCTTTAATATTCTTAGTTACTCGTACTTCCAGATGCTGCCTGTATAGAGCATAGTATTAAATTGCGTGGCACGCGAGCGAGATTCCATGCCCTATGGTCAATTGTATATTTATGATATCTCCCAGGATACATAGATTTATTTCTCAGTGTTGTAGAATCAATCGTATGTGTATGTGTGTGCCTTGAGTGGGATTAGTGAAAACTACCATTCAGAACTCTTCGAGTTCATACTCTCAAAATATACATCTGAAGTTATATGCACGTAATAGTTATAAATTCTTAATTATTGCTATTTGTACATGATAAAAAACATATTGCGAAAAAAAAATCTATAATTTTTATTTTAATTAAACTACGTTTAGCAAACTGCTTCGAGTCGTTTGAGATGATGTGTTATTGTGGTAGGACCACGCTGTGGACAGTTCTCTGTCTACAGCCGCGGGCCGGTCCGTCCGGGGTAGTACCACACTCTCGCAGAAGATCGACGTCTGAGTAATAGCAATGTGCTATTGCGCTTCGTTCGGTGAGCGAGAGAGCCGGAAGCCTAACTGGGGTGGGTTCAGTGTTGTATTGGTAGGCAGCGGCCTAGCTATACCATTGGCAAAGGTCCATGGGCGGCAGTGACACTTACCATCAGGTGTGCTGTCTGCTCGTTTGCCGCCATAAGCAATAAAAAAAAAAAAAAAATATTAATATCTCTGATTTTGCTTGTCGCTTTCACCGAAGACAAAGATCGGGTACCGGTGGCCCGCTCGCACGGCGAAGAAGAGGTGCTTGCAGGGTGGGTCAATGGGGTTGCGCGCCGCCTCTTCCGTCACCCCGGACCGATTTGGCGGGGTGCGACGTCCATAGCCCACCACAAAAAAAAAAAAGGTATGTTACCTTTACAGCATAGCATAATGTAAGTCTCTACTTTTTCTTCTCTGATGGTAACGGGCATCAGCACCACAATGGCCAGACTGTTTGATATGGGATTCTATTTCAATTTTGTCACATTTTACAAAGCTCGTTGAATTCTTACGAAAAAGAAGAGAAGGTTTATAAATACCCGATTACGAAACGAAAAATTATGTCACAAGCGGGGTTCGAACCCGCACCTATTGGGAATCCGGCCCAACCGTGCTGATTCCCAATAGGTGCGGGTTCGAACCCCGCTTGTGACATAAATTTTCGTTTCGTAATCGGGTATTTATAAATAATTAAGCATATTAAATGCTAAAAATTTCAGTAATTTGAAGAGAAGGCTTGTTAAATAAAATAAAGAGTAAGTATTTTACATTCAATCTTAAATTATATTTCCATATTATTATTTATGAATACAGTTTAAACCAATAACGGATTAACTGGAAGTCTGTCCAGTTAATCCGTTACAAGCATACAAAGGAGGGGGATACCAGACGGCACAAAGATACAATTCACCACTTTCTTTTTTGCCTGTAAGTGTTATAGAAGACTACTAAGGGATAACATCTATGCAAGAAAAGAGCAACTAGAACCCCATACCAATCCATCTGACCAGCATGGTATAGTAGGTCATATTGCCCTTCCATTATCGTAGGGACTCAAGCCCAGCTGTACGAGCTGAGATGATAAGGATAAAAATATTTGAAGATACCTACGCCCCACATCGACTGCGAAAACGAATTTCTTCTTCGAGATTTTTTTTATATAACTCTAAGGTACATTGATTTTCTTAAGATAAAGCGGCTACGGATGGCAAGGAAGCGGTACCAGTGACCGGCCCAATGGCGATGGGGAGGGAATTCGGTGGGTTATGGGGCCAAGTGCTGCCCTTTCGTCGCTCCGGACGGAACGGGCGATGTGTGTCCGAGCCATAGCCTACCCAAAAAAAAGGTAAAGCATTTTATAGCAATTACAATTGACATTAAATGTCTATATAGTACATACATACATACACACGTATCATCACGCCAGGGGAATCCCAAGGGATATCCCTTGCAGGGTAGGCAGAGAGAACAGAGTGCGAGAGAACTCTATCCTTGCATACTTCACTCACTTTCTCAACATTCATAATTCTCTTCATATACGCTCGCCGGTTTCGGAGACTCTTGACTCCACCTTCCTTCAGTACGTGACCAATCTGGTCTAGGTAGGTTAGTTGAGACTAACCTTGTCTTCCCCGGTAACTACATCCTTCGTCCTTCGTCTATATAGTGACCTGTTAAAAAAATATATACCACTATTCCTAATTTTTCTATAGGATTTGTAACACGGGTTAAAATACCACCATTAGAAACACTCTTCTGGTCAATTTATAACATCAATGATTGCTAACCCATCTGGTAAACGTGATGATTATGTGATATTATGATATGTGTAATCCCTTCCCTTGGGGAAGCCAATATCCAACAGCAGAATTCGATGGGCTCATGGATGAAATTAACAATTTACTATTTTAGTTTAAAAAGTGATGTGTCTATTTTTTATGTGTATATAGTTGTTTTGTATGCAAATGTACCATTGAGCTTCTAAACGGCTGGACTCATTTGGATGAAATTTTGTATATGTAAAGGATAATTTATATTGACAGTTGGACTCAGTAGATAGCACTACGACTTACTGCTTGATTTATAGATTTTTTTTTATTTTATTTGAATGAAGTATGATGAATCGACTATTTAAATAGTAGAAATCTGGTAAACTATACATCAGAGGTTCTGATATGCAGTCGAGAGCTTCTAACCTATTATAATTGTCTTCGCACAAAGCTCTTATTATTACAGTAATTCCATTCTTATTTTAAATTTATTCGTCTAAAACCCTGTTTTTATTTCATTCAATATAAAACCGTGAAGTATCAATTTAATTGATTTGAAAACATTAGATAAACAAATCAAACATTATAGCAGAACATAAAACAATAAACATGTAACGCACCAATAAACATTGAACGTTCTTCTAATTGGGACAAAAACTCCAATAAATAAAAATGTTTTTCGCTAAAAAAAGTTACAATCTCTCAATATATTTTTCTTTCCCAATACGTGACAAAAATCCGGCTTTATCACACCCGTGATCTTATCGAAATATTCATTGTAGATGAAGACGGGACGAAGGTAAATTGTAGAAAATTGCCTTCCCTTTCTTAGATAACGACTTCCCCTCATCCCACTTTTACTCGTATGAATGTTATACGTTTTCATCATGACAAAAAAATAAGATTTTGTATGACAGCATACAAAATGTAAAATGAATACAAATTCATAATATTTTAATAACGCCCATTTTGGGTGTAAATATCGCCATCATGTACGCCAATGTTTGCAATTAATTATTTATAAACATATGTATCATCATCATCATCATCATCATCACAGCCCATATATGTCCCATTGTTGGGCTCGGGCCTCCTCCGTAATGGTATAAAGTTTTGTTTCGAGTTTTCCTTCTCTTGCATAGATGTTATATGCATTTTATATCCCTTAGTCGTCTCTTACGATCACCCACGGGTAAGATAGGGGGTGGTGAATTGTATTCTTACTCCATCACCACACGATTAACATATGTTTATTATATATCTACATATTTAGATATATTAAGAATAACTATTATAATACATTTCATAATATAATGGGTGAAAAATAAAAAAATATATATGATAAAAATTTCGAGTGATTTGGCATCAAAATTTGCAACATTAACGCCAATATTAGCAATAAAATATTTTTAAACATATATACATATACTTATTTAGAACTATCCAAAACACCTATTATAATATATATCATAAAATAATGGGTAAAATATTATAAAATAAAAAAAATGTTGGGTGCAAATATTGCCATCATCAACGCCAATATTTGGATTAAAATATTTATTACGATACTCGTATATATGTATATTATATATTTAGAATTTCTATTACTACATTTTCTTAAAAAATAATAAAAGCAAATTTAGAAAATAAATATAATAAGACAACTAGCGCGTAGTGATCTATTGTATTTTATTTGTATTTGATGCCATTTCTTGTGTTTTATACAAATAAAATCACTATGAGCTCTACGATCTACGATTACTAGGCAGTTAATACTAAAATTAACGCTAATAAACCATAAAACGTAAGCACCACTTTTGAATTCAACAAAACAAAGTTAATATTTATTTAACATAATAAAGTATAGTAATTACCTGTGCGGTCTTCTCTCTTCTTCATGATCCTCTTTCATAAACGATGGCTGCAGACTGAATCTGCGTCGAAATTGGTGTCTTCCCTTCATATTTGCGTCTATCAATGCACTTAGCACATAACACGTAGTCAAGTTCACAAGGTTTTGATGCGTACAACGATAAGCGCGCGAGATGGGAAGGTGAATTGTTACGTGCTCAAACGATGGCGGTCGGCGAACGAGTGGCGGTGCCCGGCCGACTCAAATACACAGCTACATAATATGTATAGTTAAAGTTCGCATTATATATTGGAAAGCACATCACTTTTAATTTAAGCAATTATAATATCTATAGTATGAAATTCTTAACGTATTATCTATTCACATTGATTTCAAAATATTAATGCAATTAAAATAATGTTAAAAATTAATATATAAAAAAAAGTATACAAAAATTACTTTGCAGGCAAAAAATATCGATCTGAACAGTGATAATATAATTCAATTCATAACCAATTGATGATGCGTCATATAATATATTGATAAAACAAAAAGCCAATTAGTATATGAAATAAAGCTTTGGGAGTATTTGTTTTGGTATATATTTTTATATGTAGGTTTGTTATTGTTTTATTCATTTTGTAGGAATACGTTAATAGTAAACGTTTCTGGGTTATACTTTAGGTATAACGAGAGCCTTCAAGATAAGATACCTGTAGAACGTTGTAGAGCCTATAGCAATGTACATAGCCTGTTGCTGCGGCCTCGACGCTCCCGACCCGATGCCCTATAACAAGTGCTTAAATGTTCGGAGTTTTAGAAACTTTCTATGATATTATTTATACATCTTCAGATTCATACATATATTGGCTTACTAATAACATTGTTTCTATCAATATATGTGAATCAATTACTCCTATATTTTTCTGAAAAATGTTACGGTTTCTGTAAAATAATTCGATTCAAATTACTAAAATTTTGCATTTAACATGTTTGATTATTTATAAATACTTGTTTACGAGCGTAAAATGATTGTCACATGTGGGATATGTGACAATCATTTTTCGATCGTAATCAAGTTTTTATAAATAATTCGATGTTTAAAATTTATATATATTGGGAAGGAACTGTCTCTTAAAACACAGGTAGTAATTCAAGAGGCACAAACATCCATGTAAAATTGTCATATGTATTTAGATTTCAATATAGATAATTATTATTTTAAAAACTGTAATTAAGTTCATCATTATCATTATCATCTCAGCTCATATATGTCCCACTGTTGGGCTCGAGCCTCCTCCACACTAGAAGGGAAATTGACTTACTATACCACGCTAGCCAGACGTGTTGGTTAGGATTTTATTTAGTTTTCCACCTCTTGCATAGATGTTATATGCATATTTTATGTCTTAGCCGTCTTTTAGGATCACCCATGGGTTTTTACCCATGGGTGATCCAAAAAGACGGCTAAGACAGACAGACTAGAGCATGGTGAATTGTATTCTTACTTCATCGGAAGATTAAGTTGAATTTTTGTTAATTGTAAGAACTTGAAAAAATAATAGTCACACATTATTCCATATGTGACAATCATTTTTCGCTCGTAATCAAGTTTTTATAAATAATCAAGCATATTAAATGCTAAATTACGGTAATATTGTTAATTGTTTAATATTTTCTAAATTCCACTTAACTAAATTGGAAGTATTGAAAAATAGTTTGAAGTTAATTATTTTTGTAACTGTTTTCGTATGGTGTTGGAGTAAGTATTCAATTCACCACTCACATTTTTGGCTGTGAATGTTATATGAACGACTAAAGGAAACCTTTATTCAAGAGAAGGAATACTGGAAATAAATCCTTATAACCAACACGTTTGACCAGCGCGGTAATAATACGAGTAGATTAATTTCTCTTCGATTGTAGAGCTGGCTCGAAGTCAGTAGTGAGACATGTATGAGGTCAAATGAATCATTTTTGTACACATTATTTTTATAACGTATTTCTTTTTTAATTTCTACATATTGGGTAAAACATTGAGGTTTTCATGCATCCATCAGCTTATCGACATAAGAGAGGGGATAAAGCCATAGACGTCAAGCTTAGCAGGCAAGATGGTGATAGAATCATTTTACTACTTTAAGTTTAATACTGATCAATTAAAATATATTATGATCAAGTAAGTACTGAAACTTGGCAGTGTTATGCGCAGTACACGAGAAATTAATTTTAGCTACAATATATTTATTCTTGTATATTATTCTCCTGCCAATAAAGCTGTATATGTACGGCCAATTTTACCTCAATCGATTAAAGAGAGATACGAAATATGGTTGTAAGATTAATCATATACAAGCAGATTCAAAGAAATCTTGTAAATGAGACTTATGAAAGTTCATACTCGTAATATATTAAATTTCATAGAAGTATTTTTATACCTTATACATACATTTCAAGACTTTTCAAGACTTGTACATACATTTCAAGACTTTTCTAAGTAATTAACAGGTAAAATAAATTCATAAGATTAATATTCTTACTCATTACGAGTAATATTATGTCGCTGAATTCGCAATATATTAAAATCCTCGCGTCGAAGAAAGAGAAAAACGGAATTTTATTTTTTGTAAGAGCTTAACGTTTTCACGCTCCTGAACAATTTCACGTTTATATTAGGGTTCTCTAGGCTTGTAAAATGTTCAAATTCTTCATTTTATTATTATTACATGACAAATTCTTCTCATAGCTAAGTATGAATATCTTCTCTATAAAGGCCTTTGTCGGCAGGCAGACTCTGACCGCACTCGCTCGATCGATCGTTAGGGCCAATGTAGGGTACCCCATAAACCACTGTGCACAACCTCTACGTCTTTTAAATATGGTACATCACTATGTATATTCCATGACCAAGGAATAACGCATTGATAGGTACTGATAAAAGAAAATGTTACCCAAGGTATATGGGGGATGATATATTAACAAGAATAAAATTGCAATATTGCAAATATTCTATACAAATTTTATTGTCCCAAGATATAAATTGTACTCAATATTTGAAATGAGATGGCTGAATTTTATTTCTTATTCTCTAATAAAATGTTTATGACTACTATTTATAGTCGATATTTTGTGATATTATTCTATGAAACTTAGCAAAAGGTAATCACAAATATACCCCGTGCTGTGTTAAAATACAATAATAACCTTATATTCTTGTAGGAGTTCTTAAAACCGGCTGAGGGATCACCAGAAGTTTAGCCAGTAGCTTTATTTGGAAAACTGCTTATCAAGCGTGACCATTGTAGCATTTTTCACTCTTCGTACGGAGGTCCAACTGTGGTTATTAAGAGACTGACGGATGGATTGAATTAGAAGATCGAGAACTTTAAATATTCTGAACAATAAAACATCAATTGTATAGTAAATTAGTATTTGTTATTAATTGTATTGTACCCATACTTTTCGTCCGTATAAATACCACTCAGAAATTTATTTCTCCAGCAATGAGTAGAAAATTATCAAGCTATCAAGAGAGGTTGGAAAATATCTTAATTCGGTTTCGTGTTCTAATCCAAATATGTATATTCAATATTATTTTAATAGCAAGTAAAATTCAAAATAAAATCTTAATAAAATCACTATTACTGAGTTCTTGCTTTGAGTAAGAAGGGGCCTTGTTAAATTATTTCTCTGTCATGCTTCGCTACACAAAATTATTTCATAGCTTTCTTGCTATTTGAATTAAATAAATTTTGTAGCTTTTAGTCGTGACTTAAATGTTGGGTTTTCTTTTAAAAATGTATATTACAAATGTCTGACTGCCTTTTATGCTAGCTCTTGTTTCAAATAAATTGCTTTCCAACCATTATATGTATTTTATACAATAGAGTTAATAAATAGATAACAACATTGAGAGTATCGTGAAAGTTTACGGGGATTTGAAAAATAATTAATAAACTTAATATACTTAAGATTAATAATTGAAAATGCTAAATTATTCTTATCCTATGATGTGTCTAGATAAACTACCTTGTGGCTCTGTTTGTGTTCATGTAAATATTTTCAAAAAAGTAGTCTAGGTATGTGTTATTCCATATTATTTTTTATTCTATATTACTTCTTATACTTCAGTTACATACCTGCGTCTATATTTGACAAGAAAGTTACATTTCCAATCTTGTTTCAACCGAATTCAGATTGAATTAATTAGACAACTTTATAAGTCTTCCAATTTATTCTTAAATGGGGCTTAGGACACTTTGTTCTCAAGAAAATTTTGGAGTGTTTTGAAAAGATATTTGCGAAATAAATTGGATTACATAGACCTATTTGTGTTATCACAATATTGGATTTTATTTACGTTAAAAATCCGATGACGCGCTTTTGAAAAAAGATTAATCACAGAATTTGTTGTGCCGAAAATGTTTTCGTGAGGGGCGAAGTAAAAATAAAATATTTCACATCTTCTACCTTTCTTGTCCAAGATGCGTAAGTAACTAAAGATATTATCTATATGCCGTAAGGGAAGGTACACTCGAAAGAAAATACTAGTCCAACATATTTGGTCAGTTTGGTATAGTAACTCAATTTTTCTTCCATTCTGGATGCAACTCGTATATTACAGTTCGTAGATCAGCTTTACAATTTTACCATTTTCTGTAAATACAATATTTATTTATCTACTATATATGTTATGTTTAAAGTGCTGTGTTAGCGGCTACGAATACTACCAACCCTTACATTGCTCTTGGGTGTCGTAAAAAATTACTAAGCACTATACTTCTACATGGGCTAACTTCATCTGATGACGTTTGGTTCACAATTACATTCTCAAGATGGGTTGGCGTCAGGCAGGCAACCGGTTATAAAACCATTGTCCATACCTATTTGCAAGATGTTCAAAGGAGGTGTAATATATATTGCGTAGACTATACTAGTCGCTATGTATCTTGTTGCCGACTTTCGCTAAGGTGATGCTCGACAGCGTGAGAAATTGGGTGGTGGGGTGGCGCAAGCGCAAGTATCTGGTGCTACCCTAGCTGAGGCCACGGATCACTGGACCGGGGAATAATCCATCACCCGCAGAGAGGCTGGCCGCGTGAGGGCGTCGTGGCCGCAAGCCGGGGTGTCGAAGAGAGATGGTATCCGAAAGGGTAACCTTCCAGGTTAGCCACGGATGTCAAGGAAGTGGTACCAGTGGCCGACTTAATGACGATGGGAAGGAAATACGGTGAATTATGGGTGGCCCCATAACTCCCCCGCCCCCATAACACAGCACCCTTTCGTGAATCCAGACGGAATGGATAGTCCGTGTTCAGACTATGGTCTGGTCCACCAACCAAAAAAAAAATATCATTCTCAACATTCACATCTTTTTCAAACTTTTATTGTAAGAATAATAAAATAAAAATATACATTATAAATTTGAGATGTCTATATATCTGTGTGTTTGTATGACTGTCTGTGGCACCATAACTCCTATACAAATGGACCGATATCGATTGGTGTCTTTTCGTTTGAAAGCCGATGCGATTTCTATAGTTTAGAGCTTAAATATATTAAATATCTGTTCGGATATTCTAAGGCTTCAGCATCAGCTCTTTTCAGTAGCGTAGAGATCCATAATGGTTCATTACTTTCAAACATATATGTGGTTTAATATTTGTAACATCAATATACGATGGTATCACTAAGCTATTCTGAAGATATTAGTGGTAGGACTACGCTGTTGACAGTTATAGATAGATAACTGTCTCAGCCTCGGGCCAGTCCATCCGAGATAGTACCTACCACACTCGCGCAGAAGATCGACGTCTGAGTAATGGCAATGTACTATTGCGCTTCGTTCGTTGTTCGCTTCGTTTGTTGTTCTCATTGGGTTCGTCTTAACTAGTTCTACTCATTAGAGATTCGTGGTGAGGCTACTAAATATAAAACATAAATATCAAATATTATCACTTTTTCCGTGTGATGAGGGAGTAAGAATATAATTCACCACCTCCTATCTTACCCGTGAGTGATCGTACGAGACGACTAAGGGATATAAAATGCATATAACATCTATGCGAGAGAAGGAAAATTCGTAACAAAACCCTATACCAAAACGCCTGACCAGCGTGGTATAGTAGGTCTATTTCTCTCCCATTATGGAGGATGCTCGAGCCCAACAGTGGGCATATATGAGCTGAGATGATGATTATAACTTATATTAATTTTAATAGTCATTAATATTAATTTTAATATATTAGCTGTGTGGTAGCGGCTACGAATACTACCAACCCTTACTTTGCTCGTGGATATCGTAAAAGACGACTAAGAGCTTTATAACGACCTAGGCCAACTCCATCTGATGCCGTTTGGTCAACGATTACATTCCCAAGGAGGGTTGACGTCTGGCAGGCGGCCGGCCATAAAACTATATATGCCAATAACTTTTACAATATGTATTATGAAAAAATAGGGGGGGGGCATAGTCCGGAGTGTGCTCGTTCGCGTCCCCTGCCAGTCTAATTAGACTGCTAATCCGGCTCGAAATGCGTACCGCAATGCGGGTTAGGGCGTCCCCCGGAGGCGACGCGTACCGACCCGCCCCCGTCGGTACGAACTTCGGCAGTTGCGGCGATGGGGGCCGCCGCCCATCACGCCTTGCCCAGTCAGGTGAGTCGAGGAGAGCAGAGTGCCGGGTGGGCACGTGGAATGTAAGAGGTTGTGTGGAAGGTAAGTTGCACGAGCTGATATCCGTCATGGCGGACAAACAGCTAGACGTGCTCTGTGTTACAGAGACCAAGCGAAGGAGCAGCGACGCCTGCGATCTTCCTGGTGGCGGGATGGCTCTGTGGTCTAGTTTACCACAGAGTGATCAAGCCAGCATGGAGGTAGGAGTACTGCTGTCCTCTTACTACTGCTTGGCCTCAGGTGTGAAGGATTACGGAATGTATGATCCCAGACTTCTTTGGGTCTTATATAAAACTTGGTGTCACCAAGGTATTCATGGTTGTAGCATATGCTCCCGTAGGATCCTCGGTGGCATCAGACCTAGAGAAGTTTTGGGATAATGTTAGGGAAGTTCTGGATATGGCAGAAACCAGTGAATGCGTGATTGTATGCGGAGATTTGAATGGATGGGTGGGGACCAAGCGTCCCGACTATGAGGACGTACTTGGTCCATTTGGTGATAAGAGAGTGAACGACGCAGGTAGGCTCATAGCGGATGTATGCATGGAGAGAAACCTTATTGTGTCAAACACATTTTTCCAACATAAGGACATCCATATGTATACATGAAGAAGGAATGAACAGAAAAGTATAATAGATTTAATTTTGGTAGACAGTCGCCTCCGAAGCAAAATATTGGACGCAAGAGCCTACAGGGGCCCCACAGTCGATACGGACCACTATCTCGTTATTGCGAGATTTAGTGGTCTGTTCAGAAAGTGGAGGCACTGGCGAGAGCGTGTCCACTTCGGAGGGCTTGAAAGAATAAAGGTTGAAAGGTTGCAAGAAGAGTGTGTAAGAGAAAAGTATGCAGAGGGTGTCCGAGAACGGCTGACGATGGCAAGCCAGCCGCAATCGGACATTGAAGAATACTGGAGAGTATTGAAAGAGAGTATGGTAGATACAGCGAAAGAAGTATGTGGAAGTTCAAAGAAGCATAGAAAAACAAATGGTGATGCATGGTGGGATGCGGAAGTGGCAGCTTCCGTAGAACAAAAGAAGAAAGCGTGGCTGGACTACGTCTCTTCTTTGAATCTGAATGACAGTATGACTGCACAGAAGAAAGAAATATATCGGCAATGTAAGAATGACACCAAGGCCTTAGTGAAAGAGAAACGTGATAGAGTAAGTATGAGTGCAGAAGATAGGCTGACTAAAAACTTCGAGGGTAACACCAAACTCTTTTGGAGGGAGGTGAAGAAGTCTCGGGGTGGTTGGTCAGCCTTCAGAATGAATAAAATAAAGTCTAAAGGTGGAGACATTCTTACACAAACACAAGACGTGTTAAGCCGATGGAGTGAATATTTTGGCGATATGTATGCGGATGCTACGGTTGGCGCCGGTGTCGCATGTGGTTTAGTAGATCAACATTCGACAACGGCGTCCTCCGATGGCATCAGTATGGATGAAGTTGAATGGGCGATAAGAAGTTTGAAAAATGGTAAGGCAGCGGGCATTGATATGGTGTCTGCCGAGATGATCAAGCTCGGTGGCTCTTGTGTCTGGGAGGCGTTCCTGTTGCTCCTCAATTTATGTTGGAGCTCGAGAATGGTTCCCAGGGACTGGAATAGCGCAGTCATCGTGCCTTTGTTTAAAAACAAGGGTTCACGTTATGACTGCGCAAATTACAGGGCCATAAGCTTGACCAGTTTGGCAGCAAAAGTGTATGGTAAAATTATTGAAAGGAGAATGAGAATGGTGTCCGATGGTTTACTGTGTGAGACACAAGGAGGTTTCAGGAGTGGAAGAGGATGCATGGATCAAGTGTTCTCTCTGCGCAACATTGTGGAGAAGCATCTGACTCTAGGTCAGAGGGTTTTCTGCAGTTTTGTGGATCTGGAGAGAGCATTTGACACAGTTGTACGAAAGGAACTTTGGGACATTTTACCGGAGTATGGTATTAACGGTAAACTGCTACAGGCTGTGCAGTCCAGTTACATGGGCTGTAGAGCCTGTGTGCGGCTGGATGATGGAATGTCGCCTTGGTTTGACGTCAATATCGGCGTTAAGCAGGGGTGCGTTCTGTCAGCCAGGCTGTTTATCATATATCTGGATAAATGTCTCCAAAGGTTGAACGATATGAATGTGGGAGTCCAGATGGGCGACTCAGTGGTCACTGCTCTGCTATATGCAGATGATGCAGTCCTGCTGGCACAGTCAGCGACTGACCTGCAGACCCTAGTCGACACAATGACAGAAGATTGTAAGAAAAGGGGTCTACGCGTGAATGTGAGCAAAACCAAAATAATGGTCTTTAAAAGAGACGAAACCAGAACAGATGTAAGAGTAACAATAGGTAATGATATACTAGAGCAAGTGGATGAATTTGTATATCTTGGATGTGGATTTAGCCGAGACGGAAGGTACACCACTGATATAGAGCGAAGAGTGAATGCGGGCAATAGAGTGAACGGAGCGTTGGGGCAACTTCTCGGCAGCCACCACCTCAGCCAGAAGGCACGTGTAGCAATACATAACGCAGTGCTTGTCCCAACATTACTGTATGGAAGCGAGAGTTGGGTATGCAGAAAAGAGTATGAAAGTAAAATTAATGCGGTCGAAATGAGATCTCTGCGGAAAATCTGTGAAGTTAGGCTGACCGACCGCATTCGTAACGACGACGTAAGAGAGCGAGTAGGTATGAAAGAGAGTATTGGTGTAAAGATGCGAAAGGGAATGCTCCGATGGTTCGGACATGTGGAAAGAATGCCGAACGAACATCTGGTTAAGAAGATATACAATGCGAAAGTGGAAAGATGTAGGTACCGAGGGAGACCAAGACTAACCTACCTAGACCAGATCGGTCATGTACTGAAGGAAGGTGGAGTCAAGAGTCTCCGAAACCGGCGAGCGTGTATGAAGAGAATTATGAATGTTGAGGAAGCGAGTGAAGTATGCAGAGATAGAGTTCTCTGGCACTCTGTCCTCTCTGCCTACCCTGCAAGGGATATGGCGTGATGATATGTATGTATGTGTATTATGAAAAAAGAGTACATATTGTATCGACCCCAAGTTATTGGAATAAGAGTAGGAGGATGATGATGAGTTATGAAAAATATAAATAGCCTACATAATCCTATTAGCGTAGGCTGTAAGAAGTTTTTGTTTTCTTAATATACATATAAACTGTAGCGCTAGAAAATGACAGGTCTTTCTCTAAACTGGCACGTGTATTCGTATATTTGAACGTAGTACCCTGCTGCACGTTTTAAAAAACAAATAATGTATATTTTAGATTTGGTAAGTAAGTCGTCTCATTAAGAAATATTGTCGTTATTAAGTCAAATTTTTAATAGATTCAGTAAAGTATATAATAATGAAATGGCAATAATTATCGAATAGCTAAACGATTTTTTTTTAGCTGTGTGGTAGCGGTTTCAAATACTACCAACCCTTACTTTGCTCGTGGATGTTGTAAAAGACGACTAAGAGCCTTATAATGACCTAGGCCAACTCCATCTGATGTCGTTTGGTCAACAGTTTACATTCCCAAGAAGGGTTGACGTCTGGTAGGCGGCCGGTCATAAAACTATTGCCAATAACTTCTACAATATGTACTATGAAAGAAGAGTACATATTGTATCGACCCCAATTAATTGGGATAAGAGTAGGGGAATGATGAGCTAAAAGAAAATTAGATGCAAAAAACCACGGGTACAGTCTCTAATGAAACTTTATAAACATTATTTTACATTGAACTTAGTTGTTTTGGATAACAAAGACTGTTAACTTTGCCATTCTATGTTTAAGCTATTATAATGAATAATAATAAAAACTTGTAGACAATTACTTGGAAAAGATTGGCTCAATTAACTCTGTTAGAGTTTAGTTGAGACAATTCAACAGTAGACTGCTAGTATATTGAAAATTCAATATTAAGAGTTACATTTTTATATATTTAAAAGTTTGTGTGTATACGAATACACAAACTTTTTGGTTTGATGGATTAAAAATAATATTTATCACTCCTTTTATTGCCCGTAGATATCACAAAAGATGACTATGGCAAGAATAATACATATAAATTTATATACAAGAGAAGGAAATCTCGTCCAGCGTGATTCAGCATGATGAGTAGGTATATTTGCCTTCTATTTTGGAGGACTTTTTCTATCTGGAGCCAAACAGTGGGAGATATATGAGTTGAGATAATTATGAGACGATGAAAAATACGTGTGTTCAATTTCTTTAATTGCACGCAACGGCCATTTGACTAATTTTAAAACTGTGAAAATATCATAGTGGTCTGACAGAAAGTAGATGATAACAACGCTTAAGAAAGTAATATTAACAGTAAGTACCATCCGCGCATTTATATACATACATATATGTGTACTTAGTAAATTAAGGCGATTACCTACTCAGTGTGCTAAATAATTTTCAATAGGTTTTCTCATATAACCTGTTGTTATCGAACGGACGAAGTATACTTGAGATTCTCTTACGATGGCAACAAAGGAAGTTTCGAATGCTTAGATGCAGTATATGTTGATAAATATTTAAAAGAATGAGTAGAACGTATCAGCGTCGATTCTTTCCCATGATTGTTGTAAAAGTTAATGACATCTAACAATTATAGATATTATTAGATATCATTAACATCATTAGGAAGGATGTAGGTACCGGTGTAGACCGAGACTAACCTACCTAGACCAGATTGGTCACGTACTGAATGAAGGTGGAGTCAAGAATCTCCGAAACCGGCGAGCGTGTATGAAGAGAATTACGAAAGTTGAGGAAGCGAGTGAAATATGCAAGGATAGAGTTCTCTGGCACTCTGTTCTCTCTGTCTACCCTGTTTTTTTTTTTTTTTTTTTTTGCAAGGTGGGACCATGGATGTGGTCGCGCCCCGGAAAATCGGCCCGGGGCGACGGAAGAGGCGGCGCGCAACCCCATGGACCCACCCTGCAAACACCTCTCTTCGCCGTGCGAGCGGACCACCGGTACCCGATCTTTGTCTTCGGTGGCCCGCCTGGAGATATACCCTCTCGGGTTCCTCTCTCGTCGACGCCCCGACAGCTTTCGCCGTCGAGGCGTCGCCCTCACGCGGTGGCCTCACGTCGGGTGACCGAACAATTCCCCGGTCCGATCACCCGAAGCCTCGGTTAGGGCGGCATCAGGCGCAGATACTCGCGCATGCGCCGCCCTGGTCGCGGGCGGCGGCCCGGGTCACGGGAATCCTCCCGGACTCGTTCCGCCGCCTCCTTCTGCGAGATGATAGCCTCGCAGAAGGCGGCGACCACGTCCCAATTCCTGACGCTGTCGACCATCGCTTTCACGACAGCCGGCAGCGTCAGGTCGGCACCAATGACAGCGACGAGGTCACGGCGCTGCCCGTCCCAGCCCGAACATACCTCAAGCGTATGTTGCGCCGTGTCCTCGTCGCTACTGCAATGGTGGCAGGACGGAGTCCACTCCCTCCGCACGACCGTGTGCAGGTACTTGCCGAAGCAACCGTGCCCTGATAAGACCTGCACCGAACCGGAAGGAGAGCACTCCGTGCCGCCGCTCCATCCACTCCATCAGTACGGGCCGGAGGGCCTCGACGGTAACAATACCGTGTCTAGGCCTCTCCAGCCGCGTAGCCCAATGGGCGATGACTTCTCAGCGGGCGTCCTCGCGCCAGGTGGCTATCTCGTTGAACGATGGGGAGCCACCCTCGTCGCGCATTGTGGTAACCCGCCGGTAGAGGTCGGAGAGCATCTCCGCCTCTAGGTCCCACGGGGATGTCCCGGCCAATAGGCATGCCGCCTCGGTAGACACCGTGCGGTACCCTCGAATGGCTCTGACCGCCATGGCTCGCTGTGGCCTCCACAGTATAGCCCTGCTCTCTGTCTACCCTGCAAGGGATATGGCGTGATGATATGTATGTACCTATTAACTTCTTTATTAATAAATTTAACATACATATGTATTCAAAACTAAAAATATGGAGTGTGGGGTGTGTATTCAACCATCATTATTCTCCAACTCTTATTCCAATTACTTAGGGTCGACGTAATATGGACTCGTACAAATTGCAATAGTTTTATGACCATCCGCCTTCCTGACGTTAATGCTCTTTGGAATGAAAATTAATCATCTTTTACGACATCCACGAGCAAAGTAAAGTGTTTTTTTTTATTGCTAGTGGTGGCAAACGAGCAAGCAGCACACCTAAGGGTAAGCGTTACTGTCACCCATGGGCCTTTGCAATACCAGAGGTACAACTAGACCGCTGCCTACCAATATATACCCACCCAATTGGGCTTCTGGCTCTCTCACTCACCGAACGAAGCGCAATAGCACATTGCCATTACTCATACGTCGATCTTCTGCGAGAATGTGATACTACCCCGGACGGACCGGCCCCCGACTGCAGACAGAGAACTGTCAATAGGGTAGTCCTACGACTACCGGGGTGATAGTATTCGAAGCCGCTACCACATAACACTACGTAAATATAAAATCTCTATATAAATATCTATCGTTTTCTCTCCTTGTTAACTTTTTGTGGATAACGTCAATGTTCTGAGTAACCTTCAAAATTCTGGGAATCTACTATGCACGTTAACTTGTTATATTAATATTGTTATTAAGTTACTCATCAAAGGTTTTAATTAAAAAAGTTCATTTTAATTGAGTTGTATTGAATACGTAACAGAGCTTTAACAAGCTACCAAATTTAGCTGGCTACTGCGTGTTTATTCTTAATATTTGGATGACCAAGCTTGGATGGGTATTTTCTTTTAAGTATAGTAAGTAGTCTTTGGAAAATATATTTACATCATCATCATCATCATCATTTCAGCCCATCGACTGCTGGACGTAGGCCTCCCTCATGGTACGCCATAGAGTGCGGTCCTGTGCCGTCTGCATCAATCGACGCCCAGCAACTTTCACCAGGTCGTCTGTCCACCTAGTTGCGTCCTACACTGCATCGTCCGGTACGTGGTCGCCACTCTAGAACCTTTTTTACCCATCGGTTGTTGGTTCTTCGAGCGATGTGGCCTGCCCATTGCCACTTCAGCGTGCTAATTCTTCGTGCTATGTCGATTACACCCGTTCTTCTGCGGATTTCCGTATTACGGATTCTATCACGCAGGTAAATCCCGAGCATAGCTCGCTCCATAACACGCTGAGCGACTTTGAGCTTGGTTATGAGGCCTACATTTAGGGACCACGTTTCCGTGCCGTAAGTCATCACGGGTAACACACACTGGTCGTAGACCTGTGTTTTTAGATACTGAAGTATGTTGGACGAGTAGATCCTCTTAAGTTGCCCGAACGCTGCCCAGCCGAGTTGGATTCGTCGGCTGACCTCTTTCTCGAAATAAGATCTACCTAGCTAAACTTTACATACATATCATCACGCCATATCCCTTGCAAGGTAGGCAGAGAGAACAGAGTGCCAGAGAACTCTATCTCTGCATACTTCACTCGCTTCTTCAACATTCATTATTCTCTTCATACACGCTCGCCGGTTTCGGAGACTCTTGACTCCCCCTTCTTTCAGTACGTGACCAATCTGGTCTAGGTAGGTGAGTCTCGGTCTCCCCCGATACCTACATTCTTTCACTTTCGCATTGTATATCTTCTTAACCAGACGTTCGTTCGGCAAAAATATATTTAGATGTTAAAAAATAATTGATGAAATGAATTAACAAAAGTAAACCATGGAACAAACTGGATCAACCTGGTTGAAAAAACAAAGGATTGAATCTACGCTATCTGGATCGATGCTCGATTTCCTAATAGAACTATGCCTATTCTCCTGCACACTCAATTTCATACCGGGCTGGCCATGGACGTCATAGATTTGGTATCAGTGGTCAGGCCAATAGTTATGGGGAGAGAATAGGATGGTTTATGAGGCCACGCGCCGCCCTTTTGTTGACCCTTCTTTTTTTCTTTTTTTTTTTTTTTTTATTTGGTAGGCTATGGGTGCGTCTCGCCCCACCGAATCGGTCCGGGGTGACGGAGAAGGCGGCGCGTGAACCCTTTTGTTGACCCAGATGGAATGGACGACGTGTGTTCAGACCATAGCCTGCCAAAAACCACTCAATTTCATGAAAATCGATGGCGTTGTTGCTTCATAGTTTTAAGTGCTTCTAATTCCCTTAACTTCAAAACAGGGATGGTGCTCGATTGGACTCTACATAGGACTTAATAGTCTAATTATTAGCCTTTCTGGTTAGGTGTTATGGGTTCGATCCCCACGCATAACAATTATTTTTGAAATGCCTAAATGGTTGTTCTGAGGCTGTGTATAATTAGTGCTGAATTCAACAGTATTTTTGAGAGGACAAGATATGTCTTTACTTTTAAGTGCGAAGTATATATTGTCTTTTAATGATTAAAAACTACTTTAAGGGTGATCCCATTGTATTTTCGTCGGTATTGGGTTTTAGTGGTACCAGTGGACAGTCCGATGGCGATGGGAAGCGAATACGGAGGGTTAAGGTTCGCACATGCAATTTCGTCACCTCGCCTCGGACAGAATAGGCAGAGTGTGTCCAGACCATAACCCACTATAAGAAAAAAAACAAAGAAAGGTTTCGGAATTATCCATAGAAATTCATTAAAATTTATTAAGAAATATAGTACGGTGGTACTTTCCGTGTGGTGATGAAGTAAGAACACTATTCACCACCCTACATCTTACCCGTGGGTGATCGTACGAGACGACTAAGGGCTATAAAACGCATATAACATGTATGTGAGAGAAGGAAAACTCGAAACAAAACCCTATACCAACACGTCTGACCAGCGCGGTATAGTAGGTTAATTTCCCTCCCATTACGGAGGAGGCCCGAGCCCAACAGTGGGACATTTATGGGCTGTGAAAATGATGATGATAGTATGGTAATGGAGATATTGCTAGATTTATATAATTTATTGCAGATATGGTATTCCATATTACAATTTCTTTTAATAAATGAAGCCCAACAAATATTACCATTCAAAATCTTTATCTAACATATGCATTATATTCACTAAAATTTTACGTATTCTAAATATCGTTCAATTTTAGAAAATTCTCAAATTTTATATCAAAGTATGAGTTATATTTTTTAAATTAAATTTATGTTCCAAATAAAAAAATGTAATTTGAAAAAGTTTCTAAACAGCAATATTATCTGTCGTTGTAAAATCGAATGAGATATGTTCTGAAGTTCAATCAACCTCTGTGTTGTTGTTAATTATTCAAATAGTTCTTTTTCTTCTCCATCTCATATATATACTAATATTGCATGTAAGTTTTCTCAAAAAAGAAAGAAAATTGGCTAAACATCTCATGAAAACGAAACGGGTTGATACATATATATAGTTTTATTTCGGATTTTATTTCTTCTGAAATGACGTTATCTTCTTACACGACTTACATTTCTGACACAAGGGGGCGAAAAAAGGTTGCAAAATTGACGCAGTAAGAATTTTGTCACCAGATTGAGATAATCGAACCTTATCAGATACAAACGCTATCGTGTATTCTATAACCAAACTCAGAAAAATTATTGCTTTAAATTAACCATATCGAAAAATTCAACATACTATACTAATGAAGAAAGTCATTACTTATCTTTAAACCATTTTTGTAGTCTTAAACGTAATATGTTCGAAAAATGTTTTAAAATAAACAAATTTATTATGATACAAACTTTTAGTGTAAATAACGAAGTTCTTTTAAGCATAAGTCGGTTCTGCTGTATCTTGCCAAATCGCAATCTCTGAAGCATTAACTTTGCACTTGACTAACTTTGTGTATACAATAAATACTTAGTCTGGCCATAAATACTGTTACAATTAAAAATAAACAAAATATTACGTTTGAATTTGGAATCTGTCATTTTTATATGATTGTTCATGGTGTTTTCTCATTATAGCACCAATACATTGTACAATATTTTGCGATATTAAATTGGAGTGGAGTGATAAAGAGAACCGAATCACTATGATTTGATTGTTACGCAAAGTAGGTATGGAGCCAAATGCAGTTTTTAAACTCTCCATATGCTTGGTATTAGTAAAATGTTTGTGTACTGAGCTATTAATAGGTATAATGAGACCTCCTCTGTTTATGACAGAAAAAGATCTGACCGTCCATGTAGTGTTCGTACGAAAAAGGCAGTCAAAGCAGTAAGGGAAAGAATTCGAAGAAATCCTGTCCGAAACCAAAAGATTTTATCTCGGTAGATGAAGATAGCATCCAGTACCATGTCGCGTATTTTAAAATATGACTTAGGACTTGCAGCCTTAAAAAATGTACTGGTAATTTCTTAATTGATAATTAAAAAAAGAATAGGATGGTAAAATCAAAACCACTAACTGAACCGGTACGCAAAGGGAGGTCACAGAAAAGTTTTGTTTACGGAGCAACATTTTAACAAACAAAATTACTGTATTTATGCCCAAAGCTCTAAGAAAGCTTCCCAATTAGTCGACAGAGTGCAACGTGGGCATTATCCGACTTCAGTGATGGTTTGGTGAGATATTAGCTATGAAGGAGTGACTGAGCCATACTTTTGTGAAAAAGGTATCAAAACATCGGCACAAGTGGATCAAGATAGCATTCTTGAGAAGGTAGTGAAGCCTCTTAACAACACCATGTTCAATAACCTAAAGTGGTCCTTCCAGCTAGACTCGCCGCATGGTCAACGGGAAACGAACGTTTCGGACTTCATCAGAGCTGAAGACTGGCCGTCGTCTAGTCCCGATCTTAATCCGCTGGATTATGATTTATGGTCAGTTTTAGAGAGTACGGCTTGCACTAAACGCCATGATAATTTGCAGTCCCTAAAACGATCTATACGATTGGCCGTGAAGAATTTTCCCATGAAAAGAGTGCGTGCTTCTATTGACAACTGGCCTCAACGTTTGAAGAACACTTCGAATAAGCTTTTGATATTTAAAATTATTTTATATTTATGTATTATATATATTAAACTGCAACATACTGTAAAACTAATAAATGTTATTTGCAATAGAAAAAAAAATTGATTGTTACAGTATTTATGGTAAGACTATGTATACCTTTTACTTATATTATTTATTCTATGTACATGTATTCTACTAGACTAGTTTGTATTTGATAGTCAATTGCACGCCTCATAAGCGAAGCGTTGAGGTCTTGCTCTAGTCTATATCGATATATGAAAATCAAGCACTTTTCAAACCTAAAAATGATTGTATATTTCTCACATTGCACTTATAGGATAATATTATAATACATATGTCAAGAAAAAATATTCGTTTAAACGTATTTGATATTTTTAAAAAGCAATTATTTTGTTTAAAGTAAGAAAATAGTTGATTAAAAAAAATATTCGAGGATGTCGGATATTTTTTTTGTATCTGGCAGGATCACGACCGTAAAACTTAATTTATCAAAATATTTATTTATTTAAAAGCTTCATAATCGCAACGCGCTGTTTCCTTTCGAAAATGGCTTGGTAATTCTTTGTCGTTTAATTGCAATTAATAAAAACTAAACTGCTTAGTCATTAATGTATGTATACCTTATGAAAATTGGGTTCGTTTACATTTTTTTGTTCGACCATTCGGACAAGCAAAGGAACTCCATACAGCCTATTGTAAACGAACAGCTATGTTTAGTACTACGTCGAGAATGGCACGAAATTTTCTTTCATTTTCATTTATAGTATTGACAAATGGTAAATGATAAAATAATAATAAATTGTCACATGTCTGTTAACTTCAGTAGGTATCATTAAATAATTTGTATTTTTTTTTTAGTTTCTCTAACTTTTTGAAGTGAAACTTTTTTATCGACAAATGGGCGAAAGGAGCTGGCCAACATTGTATGGACATTTGCCCCACTTGTTAATATTCATGTACGGATATAAGATTGGTATTATTACATAGTACTTGGTCTCTAGATTACAAATCGAAAACAAAAATGTCTCTAAAAGTTGCAGTTTTTTTTAAATAAGTTTTTACTTTGTTGATATGACACAAATATCAGGCACTTGCAACAATAATACTATTATAAATAGGTATAGCCAGAACGTATTTCTTTTCGAGTTATGCCTTACTCAATATGTCTAACTCATGCAAAGTAGTCAATTTGTAATCTCTATTAAACTACACGAAGCAATAAATACCTATCATTTGAATTTTGTGGAATATCTATACCATACGATATACTAAAAGAATATATGGTGCTGTGTGGTATCGGCTACGAATACTACCAACCCTTACTTTGTTCGTGGATGTCGTAAAAGACGACTAAGAGCCTTATAACGACCTGGGCCAACTCCATCTGATGCCGTTTGCTCAACAATTATATTCAAGACATTTTCAATTAATTTATTCTGATTTATGGTATCATTAATAGTAAAACAATAAAAGTCAATCATTAATTTTTATACATAGCAGTTTTACTGTTGTGAGTATAAGTATTTCTAAAACAATTTTCGAGTGTAAAGATGTCCTGAAATGTTATCTAGATATAAAAGCACGAATACGATAGCATCGAAGCACGATACGATATAAGATATCTAGAAAATTGTTCAGAATACTACACTCATTTGCAAAAAAAACGGGCACCTAAGCAATGAACCATTTCAAATGTTAATATTTCTTTGTTTGATAATTATAGGTAGTTTTATCCACACAATTTGGTAAATTAATAAGAAAATAATCGTTTTCATCAGTATTTCATAAAATTTAGATACAATTTATGGGAAATAATGCTAAACCTCGCTAGTAGTGTATATTCGCTAGTAGTGCATATGCTCATGAAGTAAAAATAAAAAAGTTTTTTTGTTTGTTTTTCTTTAATAAAGTAAAAGCAGATAAATGTTTAGTATCGAGTGTGACCCCCTCTAGCTAAAATCACAGCTTGAATTCGTCTGGGCATGCTAGCGAGTATATCCCGGATACTTGCTTGCGGAATACGTTCCCACTCCGCAGTAATCACATTCTTCAGCTCTCTGATGGTCTGCGGAGCCGGGTGTACTGATCTCACACGCCGTTTCAGAACGTCCCAGACATGCTCTATGGGATTGAGGTCGGGACTTCGAGCTGGCCAATCCAAACGACGAATGCCGACCTCTTGCACATACGCATTAACATCGCGGGATCGGTGGGCGCGAGCATTGTCGTCCATAAAAATCGAGTCTTCACCTAGAGCGGCCAATGCGGGTTGTGCATGAGAAATTAGAACTTCCGTTATGTATCGATGCCCAGTCAGTGAGCCGTTTTCAATGAAGACTAACTCTGTACGATCCATTAAATTTATTCCTGCCCAAAACATAACAGAGCCCCCACCATAAGGTGTGATTTCTTCGAAACATGCCTCTGCAAAGCGTTCTCCTTGTCTTCTTAGCACTCGCCGACGTCGATCTTCACCGAACAGAGATATCCTGGCTTCATCAGAGAACAAAACCCTATTCCAATCGTCTTGAGTCCATGATTCACAATTTCTAGCGAACCTAAGCCTGTGAACTCTGTGCTCACGGAGTAATTTGGGGCCGCGGGCCGGGCGGTGACGGCGTATATTGGCAGCGAGAAGCCTCCTCCTGACCGTCCATAGACTAATATGCACATTTCTTACTTCTTGGAGGTTGTTCTTAAGATCCACATACGAAGATTTGCGATTTCTCAATGCGCGACTCACAAGAAAACGATCATCCCGTGGTTGGGTACATGGTTTTCTTCCAGAACCAGGCCTTCTCTCGACGGAACCAGTCTCCTGATATCGCTGCCAGGTCCTTTGGACTGTCGAGCGACTAACATTTAGCCTCCTAGCCACGAAACATTGGCTGCAACCCTCTTCAAGCAGCGCGATAATTTTGGTAGCTTTTACCACTTTATCTACCATTTTTGATACAGCCAAACAGCATTAAATAAAGCTTTGACAGTCAAGGATATGAAATTAATCGATACAAATTGAATAAAAGTTATGAAAGTCGATGTTAACTTCTGGAACTTCGCGCCAAAAATGTAGGATAAAAAGGGGTTTTCTGTAAAAATGAACATCAAATGAAAAATTGAATTTAGAACGTACTTTTTTAAATACCACAGCATTTTTAAAACCGGCCAGTAACGTGTACAAACGATTGAAACCTTTTTGGTATTGTATCTTTTTAAATATGAATGAAAATCAAAACCGCCCGTTTTTTTTGCAAATGAGTTTATTTTAGAATTTTATCAGACAGTTGTGATCAGTTCAACGAATCTAATAAATATAGGCGTATCGGTTTAACTGTTTGATTTTTTTTACTATAATTACGCAACCAACAGAGTTTATTGTAGCTACCTAACTAACAAAATAATTGACTGATTGTTTTTATGAGTTTTTACTGATTTTGTGAGTATTAGTTCTTTAAAATAAATATTGCCAGCGTCAATAAAAAAAATAAGCTTAAGTTAACGTAATCAATGCACAAATACAAAACATTGACATTACTTTCCATATATCGTAATATTCATAACTGAATTTTTGATCGATAGAAGCAATCGATACACAGGTCAATCTCTATTAATACTATCGTCCAAATAAAATGGCGATGAAGCTAAAATGAATAAATTGACTAATGTTTTTATTGCAAGAATAGTTTCTGCTAGTTTAATATCAAAATGGAAAAATGGTTAATAACAGGAAATACAAATCAAGTTTTTATAACGATAAGTCGAATCTGTACGTTTTAATTCTATTATTAGGTATTTTCGTAGATCCGGGGCGAATCTTGGCCAGGTCCTTTTATATTGTAACGTTTTTCTGTTACGCGCCATATTTATTTTGAAGTGTAAAGCCCATGAGGGTTATCCGTGTGGTGACAGAGAAAGAATACAATTTGCCACCCCCTATCTTACCCATGGGTGATCGTAAGAGACGACTAAGGGATATAAAAGACATATAAAATCTTTGAAAGTGAAGGAAAACGTGATACAAAACCCTATACCAACATGTCTGACCAGCGTGGTATAGTAGGTCAATTTCTCTCCCATTATGGTGGAGGCGCGAGCCCAATACTGGGACATATATGAACTGCGACCACTATGGATCCTGGATTACAGGAGATACAATGGTGGGAAAGTATGGTGGAATTAGTCCCAATAAAAAATGTATCCCACTAGGTATTTTATTATTTATAGGATTTCCTTTGTGGTCTTTGCATTATCATCATCATCATCATCATCATCTTAAGCTATATATGCCCCATTGTTATACACGAGTATCCTTTTCCACTGGGAGAAAAGTGGACCTACCATATTATACTGGTCAGACGTGTTATCATAAGGTTTTATAGCGAGAAAAGAAGTTTTCTAAACAGCGATGAATTATTTTTGCCTGACTTTTTACGACACCCATGAGTAATATAAGAGTTGGTAGTATTTGCACCGTAATGTAAGAGTTGGTATTTTAGCCGTTATCATATAGCAAACACAAATGGGACTAATATTATGTGATCACGTTAGGATATACAAACATTAGTTTATTATTTTTTATCATAACGTCTGTAGGTAATATCTACAGCGTAAAAGCTTTTAAATTGTAATTATTAACACACATAAATATCCATTCCTTTGGAAACTGACAGCAGATTAATTATAAATTTTTAATGAAAAAGGTTTTTAGAACTTTGAAGAACGAGTACAAAATTAAAATTTGCCGTAGCATTTTATCAATTGTCAAAACAGCACCAGACTAATTTAAATAATAATTATAATATCCTGTGAATAAAAGTTATAAATATGACTAGTCATCATCATCATCATATATATCTCACTGTTGGGCTCGAGTCTCTTTCGGGTTGAGAGCCCTCAGCGCTCACCCACAGCCCGGTGACGCTGTAACAGCCCCCTTTTTTTTTCAGTCAGCATAGCAAATAACGCTCAGACCGGGGGAGAGACTCCCTCTCAATGCCCAGTCGTAACCGATGTTCCACAGAGTCGGCCCCAGAACCGACCCCTGCGGAACACCGCACGACATGGGCGTCCGCACAATGTCCCCTGCGGGGCTCGCGTAGAGAACACTGCGCCCCTCCAAATAGTCTGCCACCAGCCGCCTGAGGTACAGGGTAGTGATGTTAACCGATTACGATTTTCAACACCGGTTTATATCGATTACTATGAAAAATAAACCGGTTTGAAATAAAACTACTTTTACGGATTCTATCGCGTTTGTATTGGATTTATAATTTCCCGACGTTTCGAACACTTTACAGTGATCATGGTCACGGGAGGACTGAGGTGTCTTACGTCCAATATGTCATTGTTATTACAGAAATTTATTTATATCTACCCTATAAGATATTAAATTTTGACCCACATTTTTATACAAAATTAATACAATTCATTGCCAGTACAAAAAGAGAATGATTCTATATATAAAATTTATGTTGTTTATGATTTGTTATTATTAAGGTATTTAATTTATGATAATTATTATTGTGGCAATTTTACAATTTTTACAAAACTAACAAAAACTATTCAGCTACTACCGGATCGGAACGCGGCCACTCTGAGAAAGATCCGGCGAGAAAACTCAGGAGGCATGATGCTAATTTTATTATTGAATTTTTGAGTGGTGGCCTACTTTATCTTACTAAAATTAATTAAATTAAAATTTAACTATTATTGTGGGTCAAATCTATACAATAAGTGCTCACAGTGTCTTGCAGTCTTGTGGTGGTTTTCTTAGTTTTATTTTTAATTAAGTGAATGACAGGATCCCAGCTTGATGATAATACCCAGCCATCCTCCCTATTGAAATTTTTTATGTTTTTTGATTTCAATAGCCTCGCGAACCATTCTAGGAAGGTATCGGTGTTCGTTTGCGAGGATTTGTGGTTTATCAAACCTGATATAATGGCGGGCGCGGTCCTGACTATGCTCACAGACTGCAGACTTAGTGTGACGGCGGTGTTTCACATCAGCTATGTGTTCCTTGATCCGAGTTCTTACAGATCTCTTTGTTTGGCCTATATAAGAGAGACCACAGTCACAGTAAAAAACAATATTTAGCGCCTCGCCTGAGGATGGTTCCTTTTAATGTGAGCTAACATATTTGAGGTTCCACCTCCAATTTTGATCACCTTAGCACATATCTTGCACTTTGCACTAACATTGTCAATCTTCTCAAAATAATTCCTCGTAATTGATTTACCTCTTACTTTAGGCATTTTTTGCAATAAATATGATGAGAACAATCCAAATGTTTAAACTTTAAAGCGAAACTGTAACGTTTTAACAACCTGAAGTTAGTCATAATCGAAGCGAGATATTCGGGGATTCCCCAACCATAGACAACACTAGAGTCGCCTATGTTCGGATACACATTGAAAAAAGATTGCTATCGGTTTTTAATAAAAACTGATATTATCGGTTTCTACCAAAAACCGGTTTTTCTAGGTTTTAACAAAACCGGTTCACACCACTAGTACAGGGGCACTCTATGGAACCGAAGCGCCTCCCTGATGCAGCTGAATGGCAGACTATTGAAGGCGTTGGCGATGTCCAACTACACCGCCAACAGCACTCCTTTGCCGGCGACAGCCTCCGCGGCCGTCTGCTTCAGGCGTAGCAGGGCCCCGATGGTCGAACGCCCCCTCCGAAACCCAAATTGAGCGTCCGACAGATCGGGCCCCACCTCCTCCAGGTGTTGGACGATGCGGGCAGCGAGGACACGCTCCAGCAGCTTACCCACATCGTCCAGAAGCACAATGGGCCTGTAGGCCGGCGGCGAATCCGGGGGCCGTCCCGGCTTTGGCAGGAGAACCAACCTCCCTTCCTTCCAGCACTCAGGGAACTGTCCAGACGTCAGACAGGCGTTGAACAGTCGCCTGAGGCGAGGTTCGAGATGCTCGAGGAGCAACGTCAACACCCGGACTGGGACTCCGTCCGGGCCGGGGGCCGTGGTGGCGGAACGAATCTTCGCCACGGCTGCCCCCACTTCCGACTCCGACACGGGCGGAACACTCTCGACGGCCTCCCGGTCGTGATCTGGCGAAGCCATGACCGGGGGCGTGTGCTCCGACTGCCGCGGGAACAGCTCCTCGACCACTCTACGAAGGAGGTCGGGCTGGTCGAGCCTCCTCCATAATCGGAGGGAAATTGACTTACCACACTGGTCAGACGTATTAGTATAGGGTTTTGTTTAGAGTTTTTCTTCTCTTGCATAGTTATATGTATTGTATATCGCTTGGTCATCTCTTACGACCACCCACGGGTAAGATAGAGGGTGGTGAATTATATTCTTACTGCGTTACCACACGGAAAAATATGACTAGTATACTGATAATATTATAAAAAAAGTACGTTAAACAAAACCTTATAGTTTTCTTTGAAAACATTCCAATAGAATTGAGTTGTTTACATTTATTAACATTTACAGGTTTAATTAGCAGTTTTGACGGTAGAAATAGAATAGCTATTCAAATTTTAAGCACAATTTTATCTCACGAAGCTTTCGAAATAGTATTCGGCTCAACTAGAAACAAAATTTTAACTGCGGTTTTCTAAGTTTTGAAACGCGTTATATCAATCATGGTATAACTTAAGTTTATAACATCCAAAAGTTCATTTGTAAACCATATTTAATTAAAATTAAAATTTATTGTAATTTTAGACACTGAAATTAAGAGCTCAGCTGGTTAAGATGACGGACTTATCATGCCATGTATCATGGACTCGATTACCATACAGAGCTATAATTCTTGTTTTTTTAAATTTTGATTTGATCTGTTCTGATTCTGGGTGCATTTTTTGTCGGCTAATTATATGTTTGTAAAGGCGAGAAGTATCCGAAATTCTGTAAAAGACGTAGTAGGTATGTGGACATATTCCTTCACATTGTAAAAATACTATGTACTCAAAAGTAAATATGTTTTATTATATAAAATAATATTAAAATGATTGTCGATTTTTAAGAACTGCAATATATTTCTTCTTCACAGTATATAATTTTTATTAAAGAAATTTGCTATTTTTTTCAATCAAACAAATTAATATTATATATCTATATTGACCAATTTTAATGATTTTTTTTGTTTTTGGATTTGGCTTCATCGGGAATAGGATATATAATATATATTAAAATATAAATTTATCAAAAAGGAAATCATTAAAAACACATCAGTCAAAGCATCAGTCTAAAGGTTCATTTTTTCATGATGTAACTAAACGCAACTGAAAGCTTACGTAATGTTGCCTGTTTTGAAAATACCGCAAAACTTTAAAATTGGAGTTGACCGGTTGATGTGTTTATGAGTGCGAGTACTACGAGTTTCTATGAGTATTATTATAATAAATCTTATTGTGTCGAAATTATTATTAACAATGTTTAGACCAAAAAGATGTAATGTTTCCCGACAATGCCGTAATGAAATTAGGATTCGAAACATCGGGAAACCACAAAATAATAAGGAGATATTGTACGTGAAGAGCATCGCATTAGTATGGCCCGACTTCGTGCTTCTCGATCACATGAGCAGAGTGAGGCAGCCCCAGAAACGGCTCGGTTGACAATGCGAAATCGTCTAGCAAATCTCAGAGATCAACAACTAGATCATTATAGACGCACAAGAAAAAATGTTCTTATACCTGATAACAAAAGAAAAAAATCGTATATCACAAGGTGCTTCTTCATCCTGCTAGCACGTTAAAATACTTGATTTTTTTTAAGTTTATTTATTTTTTTAAAATATTATCATAATAAAAAAAAAATTACATAATAATTTCGAATTAATCTAAATCTGCTCATTTATTAACTGTTAGGCGGAATGAAGTTTGCCGGGTCGGCTAGTTATTTATATATCTTTAGAATTATAAGTTCCATCTTCGTGTACATTTAATATATATTGGCATAAGGATGACCAAACTCCATTAGTGAAATAGTAGACCAAAAATCTAATAGTTGCCCGTCCAATAATAGGACGTCTAAGGACTGAACTTCTTATTATCCATAGTCTTATATGTCGCCATATAATTCTTAATTAACATAAAGTCTAAATTAATGGAAATATATAACTACATACAACACTGCATAAATATATAACAATATTCAAAGCTTTTATACAATGCAAGAACGCTACGTTTAAGACAGCTGAAACCCCGGTTGTCGTTTCTACGAATTTTGTCTACGCATTAGAACGTGACTCACCCTGATTTTATTTATGAGTTCCCCAAAGCTAGTCGTAATAATTTCATACATATAGCTTTATATTTTTTTTTTTATCTTTAGAACTATGAATTTTAAAACCAACATTGTTGCATTTCACAATTTAATTTTAGCGAATAGGGTAACTTTACTTTTAAAGAGTAACAACTTTATATGCTATGTGGTGTATGGACTTTACACACAAACAAACTATACAATGAAGTTTAACACTAGAATGTTATGACCTGAGTTATTATGTGTGAAATAAAAATACTGTGTCAGAGTGAAAAGTAAAAAACTTTCTTCGTAATATACAGGTAAAAATTATGAACTTATATCATAGGATTATAAGTATATTATATCTCTGTGTGGTGACGGAATAAGAATGCAATACACTTCTTCTTCTTATCCGTGGATGGAATCGTAAGAGACAACTAATGGACGCATGCAGATAAAAACATTGCAAGAGAGAAAGAACTCGAAATGAAACCCTATATGAATCCATCTGACCAGGGTGTAGCATAATATGTCAATTTCCCTCTCACTGCAAAGGAGGTTCAATCCCAACAGAGGGACGTATATAAGTAGAGATGATAATAAATATATTTATTATTTTTAGATTATTTTTAATATTGTTAAGAGGACCAATCCATCATTAAAAGGGGAATTCCTTTGGCGAAAGATTAAGAATTTGGTTTTGCATGGTAGTAGTGAAAACAGGCTAAAGGAATGAACAGCAGTGTTCTCTTGAACATCTTATACTATCACATACAATTACTAACGCCAATACTAAGCGTGGCATGTATGGTACTGTCCCATCTTCGTTGTGAGGCCTAACTGTGAACCTGAATACATTAATGATGGATTGAATAGAATGAAGAGGAATAGTTATTTTTCTTAATTATATATTCGTTTCTTTTATATTTGTTACAGATTTGATATCAAAAAAATATAATTACACACATACATATCATCACGCCATATCCCTTGCAGGGTGGGCAGAGAGAACAGAGTGCCAGAGAACTCTATCTTTGCATACTTCACTTGCTACCTCCACATTCATAATTCTCTTCATACACGCTCGCCGGTTTCGGAGACTTTTGACTCCACCTTCCTTCAGTACATGACCGATCTGGTCTAGGTAGGTTAGTCTAGGTCTCCCTCGGTACCTACATCCTTCCACTTTCGCATTGTATATCTTCTTAACCAGACGTTCGTTCGGCATTCTTTCCACATGTCCGAACCATCGGAGAATTCCCTTTCGCATCTTTACACCAATACTCTCTTTCATACCTACTCGCTCTCTTACGTCGTCGTTACGAATGCAGTCGGTCAGCCTAACTCCACAGATTTTCCGCAGAGATCGCATTTCGACCGCATTAATTTTACTTTCATACTCTTTTCTGCATACCCAACTCTCGCTTCCATACAGTAATGTTGGGACAAGCACTGCGTTATGTATTGCTACACGTGCTTTCTGACTAAGGTGGTGGCTGCTGAGAAGTTGCCCCAACGCTCCGTTCACTCTATTTACCGCATTCACTCTTTGCTCTATATCAGTGATGTACCTTTATACCTTTTTATTAAAATATAATTACCGATATTAATATACATAAAAGTATTTTTGATCTTTCTACAGGTACTATATCGCTGTTGCTATCCTACTATCATATTCGTTGATACTTGTGGATACTTTTCTAAACTCATTTGCTCTGTGATGATGGACTAAGAATATAACACAGTATATATAGCCCAGATATCATACGAGATCACACAAGGAATGTTAGAAAATAATACCTATCATAGCAAGAATAAAAAAAAACTAAACAAAAACTTATGACAATCCATTTCCACAAAATAATAGACTCAACAGTGAAATCATATAGTTTTTAGGCCTAGACAAAATATGATTTTTTTATAGTTTTTTTGGCATAATAAGATAAGTATATGTAGTAAACGTGGTCTTTAAATGTATGCCTCATGACTAAGCTCAAAGTCACTGAGCTTGCTATGGAGTGGGCTATGCTCAGGATTTCTCTGCGAGATAGAATCTGTAATACGGCATCTGCAGAAGAATGGTTGTAACTGACATAGCACGAAAATGAGCACACTGAAATGGCAATGGGCAGGCCACATCGCTCGACCAACCGACAACCGTCTTAGAAGAAAGGTAAAATCTCGAGTAACGGGCATATTGGATGACGCAGTATAGAACATCCCTCCGCCAGGTGGCCAATGACTTGGTGAAGGTTGGCAGGAATCGTTGGATGCGAGCGGCATGTGACCACACTTTGTAGTGAAATGTGAAGGAAGCCTACGTCCAGCAGTGGTTAATAAAAAGCTGAATGTCGAATCATGAAGACAAGTAGCGGGTAATAACATCAAGCGTGACAATTTTGTGTGAGATTTACAAATAGTTGATGTGTAGATGGTAATTACTGTAAATCTTTGTTAAATCTTCAGAGTTACAAGACTATACAAAAAAAAACTCAAATTAAAAAAAAATAAACTGTCAGCTATGTAAATTAATAAAAGAGGAAAAAAAAATATAATAATTTCCCTATCATTTGCTCTAATATAAAAATCTTTTAATCTGTATCTACATAGCAAGCAATAATTTTCTTTCTGGAAAAGTCGCAAGCTTCTTGTTGCCTCAGGCAATAATTATAAAAGCTTCGTCGACAAAGTGAAACAAAGTTCTTTGAAAAGGCGTATACTATATTTGCAGTAATACAAAGTTGTAGTTAGAAGTATCTATTGAACCATAAAATCTTAACGCGGTCGTGAAATTGTAAGGAGTTTTGTTCCACAATCATTGCCACTGACATTGTTGTTTAGTACAAAGATCAAATGTAGAGTGTTACAATGTAGTTTAGGCTTAGAATATACACTAAGATAGGATTAAGGTAAAAAACCAAGATAAAGAGCAGTCACTGCCCACTAAAGGTATATATGTACTACTTGGTATATATAAACCAGTAAGTAGTAATCCATTTTATTTTAAAGATTAGAAGAGCTTATATTAAATAAGTTATAGATTTGGATCCTGTATAGTTCTGAAACTTATCTCAGAATTGTCTATATTATCAACTTCTCGTTTGTCCATAAAAGTCCAATGGGTATGTATTTCAGTCTTCAATATTGAAAAGTTTAGATGCACAATAGGTAGCAGAAATTTTGAAGGAATATATCTTCAGCTCACAAACGTCATTAGATACAATTAACAAGAGAGAAATTGTCTACTACAAGTTAAGTAGGCGAGTTAGCATAGGGTTATGTCAGTAGTAACTGGTAGCGACTCTTAGTTTTATTTTTTTACCATCGTCCACTAGAAAAAGAGATCATTATTATTTGCCTGCCCTCATCCCACGCTAAGTGGGGTCGACACAACATGTCTTGCCTTTCACAATCTTCTATCTGCCATCATATTTGCACTCACAACTTTCATACACACACCCTCGTTTACACAATCCATCCATTTCTTTTTGGGTCTTCCATAATTTTTACGCCTATCCACAAGCGTATTGATAACTCTCCTCGTCACATGTCTTTCATTCCTACTCATCACATGTCTATACCAAGACAAACTCGCGCTCCTAAAGTTCTCTATCACTGGTGTTACTTTCAAACTTCCCCTAATATATTCATTTTGTATCTTATCTAATCTTGTCACCCCCACATGTCCATCTTAACATACACATCTCAGTATCATGCAATCGTCTCTCATCCGTCTTTTTCAATGACCAACATTCAGATCCATACAGGGTCTAATCAGGTTCTAATAGTTTAAGGGACATCCGCGCATCACTAGGGTGATTTATTTTTTTTACTTTTTTTTTTTTTCGGTCCCATCGTGAATTCTTGTTGGAAATACCCAAAAAAAATTCCCTGAAAGTTTGAGCCCTTAATATTAATTAACGTCCTCGACCAAGGCGTGTGAAGATTTCCCATTGAAAATACACAAAAACTCTGATTTTTAATTTTTGAATTTCTAAAGCTCAGCGGCATTTCATGGGATCACTTTGATCGAAAATGGTTTTTTCTCAGAATTGAACGCTCTACAAAAGTGCCCATTGCCGCAAAGTCGTAACTCACACTGGCGAGGCAGTACGGGCCACTAAACCAGATTTTTTCATAAAATTCGCGTTTTTTCGCATTTATCTCGTAAATATCAAGAGCTACGGAAAAAATGTGAATGACAAACTTGTAGAAAATTCAATTTTCAACAAAAAAGTCCTATGGACTAAATCGCTAAGATCAATATTAAGCGAGATATTAAGCCTTGAATATATTTTTTCGTGAAATTTTGGCCTGGTTCAGTGGCCCGTACTGCCTCGCCAGTGTGAGTTACGACTTTGCGGCAATGGGCACTTTTGTAGAGCGTTCAATTCTGAGAAAAAACCATTTTCGATCAAAGTGATCCCATGAAATGCCGCTGAGCTTTAGAAATTCAAAAATTAAAAATCAGAGTTTTTGTGTATTTTCAATGGGAAATCTTCACACGCCTTGGTCGAGGACGTTAATTAATATTAAGGGCTCAAACTTTCAGGGATTTTTTTTTTGGGTATTTCCAACAAGAATTCACGATGGGACCGAAAAAAAAAAAAAGTAAAAAAAAAAAATCACCCTAGCGCATCACATATTGTTCCTGCCTCACATATTCTCCACTAGAAAAAGAAATATGATGCTATATTGTATTCTCACTCTATCACTACACAGAAATAGAGATCATCGTTAAAAAAAATACTTATAGAAAATATTACATTATTCTTAAGTATACGTTTGGTTACAACATACTCTTGTAAAATAACACCAAATTGGTAAAATTTTAAAACATTTACAATCTCGCTTTCTACATTTATTGTTTTCATGACAACATTATACAATGTTGCCATAGTTTGTTGTTTTATTTTATACAACATCAGCGTCATAAGGCCGTGCAAAATACTGTTTACACTTGCACATAAAATTTTAACATAATCACGAAACGTTGGGCGGCCCGAATGTGGGTGTAGTTTTATTTGTTTTAATAACATTTTTTTCGTAATATTTAGAGTAGAGAGTCGTAGAGTTAATAATATTTAGAGATAATGATGATTTCTATATGACTACCAAGATAAAGTTCTACAGTGAAATATATTGCATATATTAACGTAATATATCATTTCATCATTGTAAGTTATTTATAACGTTCCAGCAGTAAGTCGTTGCCATTAATTGGGCGCAGTCATCCAAATTCGCGATTTATCTAATAATTTTGGTAGAACATGAAATTATAAACCATTGATTTATCATATTCTGTATAATTATATAAAATACCAACAAAATTATGTAATATAATTTCACAAAGGACGATATAGTAATGAAAATAATATAAGAATGTCACATGACATTTTTATATTCCCATTATGACTCTCGTAGGTGTTTCATTTTCATTAGAATAGGTATACAACTATAGGATTAGGACTATTAATTGCAGGATAAACACTCGAGATATCAAGATTTATTCTTAATACGCAATGTCGTCTTTTTGCATTTTTTTTTGTCTCACTGCCTGTCTACGTCAGTTGCTCAATTTTAAAAGGAATCCTTAAAATATTTGACAATGTACTGGGCAATGCAAATATAATATAAATATAATATAAATATATTCTTGATTATAATTTTTAATGGAAAAACAAAAACAAAACCAAAATAGCCGTCCCTCCATCAAAATCCACCGTGGAACATAAGCTTTAACAAAATGGATGAAGCATAAGTAGAACACGTTGCTTATTATATATTAAATAAATTATATACTGTACTTCCAAAATAGGAATAAAATTCTCCATTCCCTTTATTTCCGCAAGTGTTCCTAAAAACGACTAAGAAATGTAATCAGATCACTGCAAGAAAAAGAGAATTTAAAATAATGTATAATAATATAAAGTTACCAAGCTGTCTTTCTCACAAGAAATAGAAGGCCAATTTCTTCTTTTTTTGTCAATAGGATACGCTCAATAATATCATAAATAACGTCTTAGGACTAAAGAACTTATTACATATTTATATACGCCTTATATGTGGCTTTATAATGCCTGAAATATCTGGATGACCGAGCTTTCGCTCGGTGTTTCTTTTTAGTGTATTTTGAAGATATATTTAAATATAATAATAATAATTAATTACATAACAATAAAAAAAAGTCAAAAACTAATAAAAAAGAAACAGGATTCGAACCGGTCTCGATTAGATTGCTCGATTATCCAATTGAGGTGTCTTAATGACAGCGTCAAAATTTGCCGTCATATTATGTTAATAGGTTTCAGCCAATGAAAAATTGTATTTTTTATTGCCTGAAAATACAGACAAAACAATATTTTCTAGAAATGAAACCTAAAGTACCTAAACAGTAGTTAAATTATGTATTGTTATAGTTTAATTATATACATTCAACGCATTTATGCAATGCAAGCACGCTACGTTAAAGACAGCTGAAGCTCCGTCATCGGTTCTACGAATTTTGTCTACGCGCTAGAACGTGACTTACCCTGATTTGATTTATAAATTCATCATAGCTATCTGTTCTAATTTCTTAACTATTTCTCTATATATTTTCTTTTTTTAAAAAAGGTCACCACCCTGCACTAAGGAAATAATCCTTGTATTGCAGGGTATTTTACAAACGTGCAATTAACGCAGACAAATACACCCAGGGTCAGAATAAACTTCGTGGATCGCACAAAGTATTGTGATATTGTCCTGCGTAGCAATCGAACCGGTATCTTAACCTAGTGGTTAGATGGCATAGTACGCCATCTGTGCACTCAATCTCTCTATCTATCAGTCAGTCAGTCTATATATATGTATATATATAATAGTTTTATACTTTTCTATGCCATCGATGGCTGACGAGCAAGCAAGTCAGACAAGATAGTCGCTGCTTATGGATTTCTGATATAGCAGGGACACACCTAGATTGCTAACTAAAATAAGGTGAAGTTTGGGCCTCTGACTCACTCGCTGATCGAACGAAACGCACAAGTAAATTGCTATTTACTCAGAATTCGATTTTCTCCGAAATTGTAATATTACCTCGGTTAAACCATCTTCATTTATGGTTCTAAATAGAAGACTGACAGTACTGTGGCTCACTATAAAACGTATTCGTTACTTTATAGTACATATAAAAACATACAAATTAGAGCTATCTAAATACGCTAAACCATCCGATCCAGCTGTCATAAGCGTTTATGGCAACCGATATGGGCAGTCAATACTTTAAAATATATTAGTGGTAGGATCACGCTGTTGATAGTTTTCTGTCTACAGTCGCGGGCTGGTCCATCCGCGGTAGTACCACGCTCTCGAATAAAATCGACGTCTGAATAATGGCAATATGCTATTGTGCTTCGTACGGTGAGCGAGAGAGCCGGAAGCCCAACTGGGTGGGTTTGGGATTTGTATTGGTAGGCAGCGGCCTAGTTATACTCTTGGTATTGCAAAGGTCCATGGATGGCAGTAACACTTATCGTCAAGTACGCTGCTTGCTCGTTTGGCACCATTTGCAATAAAAAAAAGAACCTAATAGACACTGAGGTGAATCCAGAATATAGTTATGTCTTTAAATTGCAAAGATTCAATGACTGTCGTTCGATGCAAAAAATATATTCTACCAAAATGAACTATAGGCAAAATTTTTTTTTTTATTAAAAACATTTATTGGTAGGTATTACTATACTCATTAATAATTTTGTTTTCATGAAATTCTTAATAAAAGCCGTTGATTTTATATACGATCGTTTCAAATCAAATCTTTTATTATGCATAAGCCCCATAGGGGCACTTACATATTGTCAATTGTACATTATTGTTTTTTAAATGAAATTTAATTAATCTACCACCGGATCGGAAAGCAGCCACATACTGAAAAGATCCGGCAAGAAACTCAGTGGGCTAGTCATTTTTTTTTTTAATTATATATTTTCACAAAAGAGATTGGTATACAAAATACAAAATATTGATATATATATATATAATACATTGGTAATACAAAATACAAAATTTATGTGTCATAATATTTTTTTAATCAAAATTGTAACAAAACTTTTATTACTGCACTCGCTGACCGATGATTCTTTTGTAATAATCAAAGAGCGAATATGAGATATATAATCTCGCGAGCGATATACGCTAATCAAATTCTTAAAATACCAGAATTATTTTGCTTTACAAACACTTAGGCCGATCCTGCCTCTCTATCGCTTGTTCCGCGCTCTCGCTTCCACGCTCGGGTCAGGCGGAACGTGACACTTTTTTGTGCTTGCAGCTAGCGTTCATCGATTTATAAGACGTTATCGCGTCAATAACATTTAACTGTCTATTGAATTTCAAACCGTATATTAATTATTTTACTAATTAAAATTCAAAATTAATTACAGTATTAAAATAAAATAATTTGTTAACTCTAATAGATATAAGTACTCGTATGAATCAATTACAAAAAATACAATAATATAAAAACAAAAAAATATTTTGGCAGAATAGTTTAAGACAACCTAATGAATATTTTTTTATTTCATTTATTTACTATAAAAAACTTACATCTATCATTACAGGCAAAGCCTAATGCGACAGAGTAGTGAAATATCTTAAATCTATATTATACCCAGCGTTATGTTCCTACTATCTAAAAAGAAATAAAAAAAAAATAATGAAAGATAAATAAAACAATTTACTCTAAACTGCAGAGGAAGTGAGTAGCCTAATAATGATATAGATATGTACCTATAATATTAAAAAATATAATATATAGAGTAATTTCAGGTATTACGGCCTGGTCGGCCAATATGGCCTATATATTTTTTTCTGAAACTATCAAACACAAGCGTTGTATACAGCCGCCATATTTTCGCGGATCTTCTCTTCATCCCCTGAGTTGAACCCTGCATTGCGCTGAGAGTATTTGATGTTATTTTTTGGTAAGTTTTACTTCATTCTATTTCGTCAAATAATTATTTATTATATTATTATTATTATTTATTATTATGTATCTCCTTTTAATTCTCCGGATCTTCCGTATGGAAGATGCCCGGTCCTTTGGGAGGCTTACATGGGGATATGGATCCAACACGCAGAGGCCTTTGGAGAAATTTAATTTAAATATTGGGATGGGACACTTACTGATGACATTCCACGTCTGCACATAACATTCGTGGAACACCAGCAGTAAGTGTAAAACTATTGTGTGATGATGGTATCTAATATCTGAATATGGAAGTGGGTGCTTAGTGGACTGGTTCATCTTAAATCTATGAAATTTTAAACTGTCGTCTGCCTTCAAACCCATATATAGAGATGAACGGTGGCAGACAGTGACTCGCCAACTCACTGAATGGGCCTCCTAAACAGTCGCCACAGGCGCACAAGCCATACGGGCAACAGGGGGCAACATTGGTGCAAGTGGCTAGGGGTGTCGAGCGGTGCGGCGCCGGCTATTGTTATTTATTATATTATTATTTTTATTATAACAACAATATAAAATTAATAATTATTATTTTAATATTGTTGTTATACAATGTTGTAGATAAACTTTTAGTCTATAGTTGTGATGACATTTTCGAAAAGCATTCTTAACTAGATTTTAGCTTATAATTTTATTCACTAAAAACGTCCCTGCGGTCATTATGGCCATACAGGTAGGTGGCCAATATGAAGTACCAGGCCATATTGGCTACCCATAAGGTAATTGAATATTTTATGGTTAACGTGTTGATATTTTTTTCTTCTAAGACAATGGCACCACGAAAATAAATTTCACAAACAATTCGACAAACTTGGTGCAAGGAATTACTGAAAAATTGAAAACGTGTGAAAGAAAAAAATAGTCTCGCTAACAGCTTCCAAACTATACAAAGTCGTCTGAACAACATTAAGATATTTGGCTGCTAAAGTAGAACTAACAGCCGAAGTAGCGACTTGTGCAAAACTGGGAAGAAATTCAACATCTCCACCAGAACTAGAAAAGCAATTAGTACATTATGTGTTGGCAATAGCAGCTAAGCTGTTTAGTTTAGTACGAAAAGGTGTGCTGAGCTTATCAGCTGGTAGTAAAAGCCTATATCACTCATAGCTTTTCAGCAAAAAATTAAAGCGCTGGCAAAGATTGGCTAAAATCTTTTATAGAAAGATATTCGGAACTGTCTTTTCGCCGTCCAACAGGATCTTTATTTGCCAGAGCTAAACGTTTTAATAAACAAAATGTGGACCATTTCTTTCACCTATATGAGAAACGATAGATGACTATAAATTCCCTCCAGACAACATTTTTAATATGGGCGAAACTGTCATCAATGTTGTTCCATCCCGAATGCCCAAAGTTTTGAACCAAAAAGGAAAATGGCAAATTGGTACTCCAATATTTGCTGAAAGGGGTTTATTAATAGCCTGCGTGTTAAGTATGAGCGCCAGAAGGTCATTTGTCCCACCCACGGTCATATTTCCCAGAAAAAAAAGTCACCCGCTTCTAATGAAAGAAGCGTCACCTGGTGCAATGTATCAGTGTCAAAGATGTGTTTAGGTTGGATTAAAATCAATTTATTTACTAAATGGTTCTAACATTTTATTGAGCACCTAAAACCCACTGAATAATCTCCGGCATTACACATCTCATTGTAAATTACCAGTCCAGGTCGGTTAATATGGCCCAGGGCCATATTGACCGACCATGTTTAAATTTTAATAATTATTTAATTAAAAAAAAGCCAAAATTAAAGTTATATTTCGACGTGAATAACCTTAAATCTTTAATTATTGATTACTATTAAGTGCAAAGAACTGATTTAAACAATAAAGACTGTCTGATCTCCTAAATCGCGTATATTATTTGCAAAAAAGCTTATGATGTGCCATATTACCCGAACTTACTCTACATATTATACATACACTACCGGTCAAAAGTTTTTCCCCACCCTATAGTTTCCGTAAAATACCACGAATAAAAACAATACGATCGATTTTGATATTTATATTTTAAAGAACATATAAGGATATAGTGATAATAAAATTACAGTCTGTGTTTGCTTTTATTATTTCGGTGCACAATTTTGGCATTCTCTATAACAATTTCGACAAATAATCGTCGTCTATGTGGTTCCATACGTTTTTCAGAACATTCCAAAGATGTGAAGTGGAAATAGGATACTGCTTTCTGAGTTCCCTATTTCCCTAATTTCCCTAATTTGTTCCACAACAACTCAGTCGGGTTTAGATCGGGCGACTGTGACGGTCAAATCATTACTTCAGTACATTCTCCCTTTCCAATTCTTTCAAATCTCTTTGCACAGTTTCGAGGAATGCCTGGGATCGTTGTCATGCTGGAAGATAAGTTTTCTGCAGATCTGGCGCTGGTCAGAACGTACTACATTTTCCTTTAATAATTTTTTATAGCCTTTTTTTTTTCAAAATCCCTTAAATTTTGACCAGGTCTCCAGTCGCCCTTCCTCCAAAACATTCTCAAACCATCATCGAGCCTCCGCTGTATTTTACAGTCGGGATTACACATGGATCTAATATCCGTTCTATCCTTGGCCTGCACAAAAACACTCTTATCTTAGACCTAAAAACCTCATAAAACTCTCTCACACTCTTCATGCGTCCAATTTTTATGTTCTTTAGCCCAATGCAACCTCTTAATTTTATTTTGACGTTTTAAAAAAGGTTTCTTCACTGCCACCCCTCCAAAACGGCAGCTTCTCTCAATCTTCTTTTCACTGAAGATGTTCTCGAAGTTTTAAGATATATTGACCAGAGCTGCTATATGTGTTGTCGATCACGTTTAATGATCAATTCAATACGTTTATCTTCAGCGGTTGTGGTTTTTCGAGGCCGTCCTCAACGTTTTCTATCGCTAAAGCTCCTGGTGGATGCATATTTTTTACGTTGTAATCCACGGGACGTCGAGATATTTTTAATTTGGCGGCAACAGGACGGTCCCTTTTGCCTAGACTATGAAGCCTTGCGATTGATGCACGAGATTCAACCGATAGTTGCTTAGTTTTATCCATCTTTAAACTTACAAGTCTGAATTTGCGAGAACGAGAACAATTCGTAAACTAACTTCACAAAAATATGTTTTGGTTCAAAAAGTATAAATCACAGCACGTTTTTGCGTCTCACGGGGCTAACTGGGACTAAACTACAATTTTAAACACCGAAGAAATAATTCACAGTTAAAGAATAATAAACCTATCAGCCGGTACTTGCAAGTTTTAATTTATCGCAATTACCGACAAAATATAAACATGAGCTCGTATAAAATAAACTAATAACGGACAATATTATTTTTGGTTTGTATCATCGTTCATATCATCGTTTCGACCATTGACAATATGAAAGTGAAAATTGTTAAAGTGTATTATTTTGAAATTTAATGGATGGATTATGGGGTGGGCAAAAGCTTTTGACCGGTAGTGTATATATATATATCATCATCATCATTTCATCATTTCAGCTCATATATGTCCCACTACTGGGCTCGAGTCTCCTCCATAATGGGAGGGAAATTAACCTACTATACCACGCTGGTCACACGTGGTATAGGGTTTTGTTTCGAGTTTTCTTTCTCTTGCTTAGATGTTATATGATTTTTTTAAATATATATATATATATATATTTAAAAAAATATAGATATCTAGAAAAATATTTAATATATTGGTAATTTTTAATGGCAGTTCAATAAAACAACAAACCTTAAGTTAATGATATTTTGCTAAATCAAGTAAAGTCATCACAAATTCACAGAATATTACTTCCCATATTATTTTATTTCCAACACATTGCTATTGGCAATTTCACGCATGTAAATATGTTGACCTAATTATTTTGAATGTATTGATAGAATGTTGGAAGAGGCCTGAGATTGAATTCCCTTTGGGCTTGTTTGTGGTGCAGACAGATTCATCAAAATATAACATCAATAATAAGATTTTCGTGTAGGAATTAATGTTTTTATATGGTGATGTAGTAAAAATACATTTTTTAATCCTTCCTTATTCGGAAATTTCGTAAAATTCAAATAATAAATGTATACTTAAAGTAGAGCGCGTACTTATGGGTAATCAGCCGGTTAGACCATTGAATTCAAAGCAAAAATTTGGGCACAGAGAGGACATGTGCATTTGAAGTAGCCCCCATCATATTTTCCCGCTTTTCAGATGGGGCTGGACTATAGATGGCTAAAAAGGGTATGCAGATAATATTACTGCAAGAGAAGGAAAACTCAAAAGAAAACTATAATGTTAACCGGCGTATTATAATTATACACCTATAGAGGAAAATAATAATCACTTATTCATTTTCATATTGATCAAAACTTAAACTGTTATATTAGATAATTATTAATTAATTAAGCCCATTACAAAACTTAGTTGATAGTTAAACACTAATTTTAAACCAGTCTTTTTTGCTATTATGTGGCGAACTTTTAATCTCAATATATGCAAAAGATCTATTAATACATACATACATACATATCATCACGCCATATCCCTTGCAGGGTAGGCAGAGAGAACAGAGTGACAGAGAACTCTATCTCTGCATACTTCACTCGCTTCCTCAACATTCATAATTCTCTTCATACACGCTCGCCGGTTTCGGAGACTCGTGACTCCACCTTCCTTCAGTACATGACCGATCTGGTCTAGGTAGGTTAGTCTCGGTCTCCCTCGGTACCTACATCCTTCCACTTTCGCATTGTATATCTTCTTAACCAGACGTTCGTTCGGCATTCTTTCCACATGTCCGAACCATCGGAGCATGCCCTTTCGCATCTTTACACCAATACTCTCTTTCATACGTACTCGCTCTCTTACGTCGTAAGTAAGATCTATTAATCAGCTCGTATATTGTATACTCAGCTCATATACGTCCCACTGCTGGGCCCTATCCTTCTCCATAATGGGGAGGGGTAAATGACCTATTACATCATGCTAATTATACAAATTGGTATAGGGTTTTTATTTAGAGCTTTCTTCTATTTTATGGATGTAATATACATACTTAATCTCTTAGTCATCTTTTAAGACACCCACGGGTAATATTAGGGGGTGATAAGTTATATTCTATCCATCTTCATATTGAATTCTATCCGATCTTACCAGAAATAATATAGTTTTAGTAGAGTTAGGACCACGCTGTGGACAGTTTTATATTAGTAGGCAGCGGCCTAGCTATATCCTTGGTATTGCAAAGGTCCATGGGCAGCAGTGACACTTACCATCAGGTGTGCTGCTTGCTCGTTTGCCATCAAAAGCAATAAAAAAAAAGTTTGCAAATTAATTTAATAAACTAAAAGAATAATGTAAATGAAGAACTATAATCAGTTAAAATTACCAAATATTATAAATACCAAAGAAATAGCATTTAATATGCGATGACTGAACCACAAATAGTAAGCATAAATCTAAGCATAGTGAGAAATAAATCCAATTAGTACTATTGATTATTATAATAATAGAGTAAGCTATGTAGTAGCGGCCACGAATACTACCAACCCTTACTTTGCTCGTGGATGTCGTAAAAGATGACTAAGAACCTTATAATGATCTGGGCCAACTCCATCTGATGCCGTTGGGTCAACAATTATGTTGCCAAGGAGGGTTGACGTCTGGCAGGCGACTGGTCATAAAACTATTGCCAATAACTTTTACAATATGCACTATGACAGAAGAGTACATATTGTATCGACCCCAAGTAATTGTGATAAAAGTTGGAGAATAATGAGTGTAAGAATGCATTAGTAAAATTAAAAACATACTAAATTGTTATTTTATATCCAAAAATGGAACGTATAAGTTTTGAAATAAGAATATAAAACAATTATTATCTAACCCATAGAGTATAATTATAAAACTATACGGCAAAAGCCGCACCTAGAAATAATTAAGCTCGTAATAATTAAGGTCGTAACTGTAGTAGATAATGGTTTGAAGTCAGACAACGCTGAGAAAATACTACTATACCTATATAATTAGTAGGTGATATTTATACTTGTTACTTTTCCGTGTAGTGATGGGGTAAGAATACTATTCACCACCCCATAACTTACCCGCGGGTGATCGTACAAGACGACTAAGGGATATAAAACGCATATAAGATCTATGCGAGAGAAGGAAAACTCGAAACAAAACCCTATACCAACACGTCTGACCAGCGCGATATAGTAGGTTAATTCTCCTCCTATTACGGAGGAGACCCGAGCCCAACAGTGGGACATTTATGGGCTGTGATGATGATGATTTATACTTTTAGCTATGTGATGATAATTTCTATTGGATGACTCATGATTGTATGTGTGTATGATATCTATATCATATTCTGAGCTCCTAAGAGGATTGTAAACTATCAAGAGTAAGATCTCACGTTTGAAAATTATTAGTGTTTAGTTAGGTGTTGAAAGTTCTCAGTCTATAGCCGTGGACCGGTCCGTCCAGGGTAGTACCACACTCTCACAGAAGATCGACGTCTGACTAATGGCAATGGCATGTGTCATTGCGCTTCCTTCGGTGAACGAGAGGGCTGGGAGCCCAATTAGGTGGGTTTGGGGATTGTAATGGTAGGCAGGCGTAGCTATACTCTTGGTATAGCAAAGTTCCATGAGCGGCAGTGATACTTACCATCAGGTATACTGCTTGCTCGTTTGCAATCAAAACAAAAAAACATCTACAATTTTAAAAAGATTGTTTGTCTACTTTACGTGTAATTTCTGTTATATGTATACTTCGCCTTATCTTAGATATATCTCAAAAAATGAACCTGATTATAAAATCAGGTCAACCATCTACCAACTTTAAGAATAAGATTAGTTAAAAATGGTCACCGGCCGACCTGATTTCATATCATCTTTAACTTTTCCCTGTCCTGGTTTAGATTCACAAAACCAATTGAGGAAATGTATCTCGTAAATAAGCAGTAAATACTACTGGTCGCTGTCGTTGAGAGAGAAGTTTATATACTTGGGGTTTTATGCCGTTTTTGCATTAATATTTGAGCATAACACGAAAATAACGTCGAGTGTCCATTGTCACTGATTACTCGCCTCACCAAAATAATTTCTAAAGAACATTAAAAATATCGTTTCATTTCCAAATTGATCAAGAAAGAGTAGATTATTTATGATACTTTTATAACTAGTATCAAATAAACGCGTAACGATCGAACAATAATCGGATTCATTCTATGATGCTATGTTGCGCTAAAGATAACATACGCACCACGAATTTCATATCTATATATATATATAGATATAAGAGATTTCCACCTATGTACTGACTCATCACGATATCTCTGAAACCATAAGATCTACAGACTTTAAATTTGATAGGAATATTCCTTTCACTGAATAAAGGTCAGCTAAGAACGGATTTTACGAAATTCCACCTACAAGGGGGGTTGCAGGGGTGTAAAAATCACATTTTTAAATATAGCTCCTACAGACTTGAAATTTGATATGAAAATTTTTTCTACCCTGTAGGGATCAGATGAAGTAGGATTTTAAGAAATTCCTTCTCTGAAAGGAATTCTATGTAGAGAAAGTAAACTACACAACTGAACTGACGTAACCAAAGCGAATCGAGGACGGATCGCTAGTATGTATATAATAATCCTTAACCATAAAAGACATTTAACATAATCTCTAATTATATTCACCATAATTCAACAATTGCTGCATGTTTTTCTTTCTTCCTGTACTTGTTTTCTATGCCATTAAATAATTTCTAAATATAAAATGATGACATAGATGTAAATCGTTGTGTGGTAGCGGTTGCAAATACTTTTTTTTTTTCGCTGAGGAAACGCATTTACGCGCTATCTCCCGCTGGTGATAGACGAGGGGGGAGTGTGGGACTCGCCGGTCAGCTGCCCGACCGGAATACCCACTAAAACCACAGCGGCCCCTTCCGCGCTTTTACGGGGCGCCGGAGAGATCGTCTACTGACATTCGATCCCCGGCACCCCCACGCTTGGCCTTCTGGCCACGTCCTATCCTCCCTCAAGGCGGTGGGAGGAGATGCGCATAACGGTGCCTCCTCCTCCCCGGTTGCAAATACTACCAACCCTTACTTTGCTTGTAGATATCGTAAAAGACGACTAAGAGCCTTAAACGACCTGGGCCAACACCACCCGATGCTGTTTGGTCAACAATTACATTCCTAAGTAGGGTTGAAGTCAGGCAGGTGGCCGGTCATAAAACTATTGCTAATAACTTTTACAATATGTAGGAAAAGGAGTACATATTGCATCGACCCCAAGTAATTGGGATAAGAGTAAGAAAATTATGGTATAGATGTAAATTATTAAAAATATATGTTATTAAATAATATTGGCTATTATTTGCACTAAAATGCTATAAATAATCATTTTATTGCTTTATTTTTCAAAAGGATAAAGTTATTTAATCCCGATAAAAATACTTATCAAAAGTAATAAGTACTATGATTGCGCTTATAATTTCCATCATCATTCTCATCATAATCTCAGCTCATATATGTCTTACTGTTGAGCTCAAGCTGCCACCATAATGGGAGGGAAATTGATACACCATGCTGGTAAGACGTGTTGGTATAGGGTTTTGTTTCTAGTTTTCCTTCTCTAGCATAGTTGTTATGTGTTTTTTTTTCCTAAGTCGTCTCTTAACATTACCCACCGGTAGGATAGGGACGTTGAATTGTATTCTTACTACGTCACCACACGAAAAATAATTTCCTTCAAGAGTCATCATCATTCATCATCATTTCAGCCTATTGCCGTCCACTGCTGAACGTAGGCCTCCCTCATTTTACGCCACAGAGTGCGGTCCTGTGCCGCCTGCATCCAACGACGCCCAGCAACCTTCACTAGGTCGTCTGTCCACCTAGTGGGGGGGCGTCCCACACTGCGTCGTCCGGTACGTGGTCGCCACTGTAGAACCTTTCTTCCCCAGCGGTTGTCGGTTCTTCGAGCGATGTGGACTGCCCATTGCCACTTCAGCGTGCTAATTCTTCGTGCTATGTCGGTTACACCCGTTCGTCTGCGGATTGCCGTATTTCGGATTATATCCCGCAGAGAAAACCCGAGCATAGCCCGCTCCATAGCTCGCTGAGCGACTTTGAGCCTGGTTATGAGGCCTACATTTAGAGACCACGTTTCCGTGCCGTAAGTCATCACTGGTAACACACACTGGTTATAGACCTGTGTTTTCAAACACTGAGGTATGTTGGATGAGAAGATCCTGTTAAGTTTCCCGAACGCTGCCCAACCGAGTTGGATTCGTCGGCTGACCTCTTTCTCGAAATTAGATCTACCTAACTGGACTGTTTGTTCAAGGTAAAAATAATGATCGACAATTTCGAGAATCGCATTGCCAACTAGGACCGGTACAGGAATGACATGGGCATTTGACATGACTTTCGTCTTATCCATGTTCATTCGTAAACCCACTAGTTGGGATACCCTGCTGAGATCGTTGAGCATGGTGCCCAGGAGACCCTCCATGGATTCTGCCATGACGACAATATCGTCTGCGAATTGAAAGTGAGTGATGTATTCGCCATTGATGTTGATGCCGAGTCCAGTCCAGTCTAAGAGCTTGAAGACATCTTCCAGTGCAGTGGTGAACAGTTTCGGAGAGATAACATCTCCCTGTCTCAGGCCTTTCTGCAACTGGATCGGTTTCGTACTCTTATCCCGAATACGGACTGACATTGTGGTGTTCCTATACAAACACTTCAGCATTTCGATATAACGATGGTCGATTTGGCACTGCTGAAGGGACCGCAGCACCGCCCAAGTTTTGACTGAATCAAAGGCTTTCTCATAGTCCACAAACGCTATACACAGAGGCCGATTGTACTCTTCGGTCTTCTGGATAATCTGCCGAAGCGTGAGGATATGGTCTATGGTGCTATAGCCTTTTCGGAAGCTAGCTTGTTCGGGCGGCTGGAAGTCATCAAGCTTCCAGAGTACCAACTAAAAAATGAAAACATTTCTCATGTCCATTATTTTTTTCATTTCAGATACAACACTAATTACAAAGTATAATAAGGTTTAACTTAAAATTGCTTATTAATTTATATAAAAGAGAGATTATGTAGATGACTACCGGCATTTTCGGGCTATTATTGTAAAAAGAAAAAAATATACGTTGTAATTTCAATTAAAACATTACATTTTTATATTTGTATACCTTACTAATTTAATATTGCAGGATTTTTAAGAACTTAGATTACCTTACTAGGTGAAGAAGCTGTTGACAGTTTTCTGTCTACAGCCGCGGGTCTGTCCGTCCGGGGTAGCACACTCTTGCAGAAGATCGAAGTCTAGGCAATGACAGTGTGCTGTTGTGCTTCGTTCGGTGAGCGTGAGAGCCGGAAGCCCAACTGGGTGGGTTTGAGTTTTATATTGGTAGGCAGCGGCCTAGCCCTTGGTGTTACAAAGGTCCATGGGCGACAGTGACACTTACCATCAGGTGCGCTGCTAGCTCGTTTGCCACCAAATGCAATAAAAAAAAATAAAAAAAATCTTCAATTTTGTTGGTTAAATTCTTGCGTGTAGCACGTGTTAATTGATAATAATATTTTTGACATTCACTGTTCACATGATTGACATGCAAATGCATAATTTCGTATATTGATAACCTTATATTTGAGGCTCTAAGATATAATTTAAATGTGTGGTAGCGGCTTTCAAATTTTTTTTTGTTCTCGCTGTGGAAATGCATTTACACACTAGCCCTCGCCGGTGACAGACGAGGGGATGTGTAGGACTCGTCGGTCAGCTGGTCCGACCGAAATACCCTCTAAAACCACAGCGGTCCCTTCCGCGCTTTTACGGGATGCCGGAGAGATAGTCTATTGACATTCTATCCCCGACACCCCAACGCTAGGCCATCTGGCCACGTCCAGTCGACAGTCAAGGCGGCGGGAGGAGATGCGCGTAACGGCGCCTTCCCCTTCGGAGCGAGTCTGCAGAAGCAAATGCCTCGCGTACCCGCTCCGCGGCCTCCTTCGAAGAGATGACCTCCTCATGGAAGGAGGCCATCGACGACCAGCACCTGTCGCTGTCAAGCATCTTAGATATGATGGTCAACAACGACAGGTCTATTCCTATCACCGCCGACAGGTCGTGGCGCTGAGGCGCCTAGGCGGCACATACCTTCAGGGTGTGACGCGCATCATCAGTTAGCGCGCCACACTCATGGCATCCAGGGGCCTCTTCCCGTCCGATCCTGTGCAGGTACTTACCGAAGACCCCGTGTCCGGTAAGTACCTGCGTCATCCTGAAGGACAAGTTGCCATGCCTTCTCTTCATCCAGCGGTGGAGGTGGGATGCAATTGCCTCAACGGTCTCCCACCCTGCTACAGGGGACTCTAATTCCTCCCTACACCGCTGGATAACTGCCGCTCGAGCCGCTTCTCTTACCCTACTCAGTTCCCCCACGGTAATATGCTCGCCGCTTTCCGGCGCCGCAGCGCAAAATCGGTAGACCTCCGCCTGTGCCCTAGCCTGGAGCAGCGAGGGTGGATCACCCGCCAGCAATGTGGCTGCGGTCCAGGATACTGTACGGTAGCCTCTTATAGTCCTCACCGGCATGGTTCTTTGTGCTTTACGCAGCAATTAGCCTTATTAGGGGCGGTGAGAGACGCTGACCAAATCGGTGCACCATACAATGCCATGTAATGCAGAATACCCGCATATAGACGCCGGCAGGACGATCTAAGACCACCAGTAATTGGCAGAAGCCTACCCAGTGCCGCGGCTGCTCCGAAGAGTCATTTACTATCTAGGTACAGACCCAGGTACTTGATCCAGGTCTGCACCGGCATGGCAACTCCAGACACCCTGATCTGTGTTTCTCCGGGGGAAACCTTGGCACCGGCCATAGAATAGGAGAGCCTCCGTCTTCTCGAGAGAGACTCTGAGACTCAACTTGCCTATCCAGTCCACGACGAGCGCTACACCAACCTCTGCCAGTCGAGCGGCCTCCTGGAAGTCAGCCTTCTCCACCGTGATGAGATCTCAATAACAAATAACTCCCATCCCGGGAAGGAGCTGGCCCCGTAAAAGCCAGTCGAACCCAACGTTCTACAGGGTCGAACCGAGGACCGAGCCCTGTGGAACGCTGCATTCTACCCTGTGGTAACATACGCGCCCGTCGTCCCCCTCCCATAGCACGTGCCTTCCCTCGAGGTACGCCTCCAACAGCCTCCGGAGGTACAGAGGCACTCCATGATATCTGAGTGCCTCCTTCAATGTCTCGTGTGGGAGACTATTGAAGGCATTCTTAATGTCGAGTGAGACTGTCAGTAGCACTCTTTTTCTGGCCACCGCTTCAGTGGCCAGGGTCTTTAGGGCGGCCAGTGCGCCAATTGTTGACCGGTATCTGAATCCGTACTGTTTATCCGACAGTCCCGACCCAACAACCTCGAGATGCTGGAAGAGACGATCCGCGAGCACCTTCTCAAGCAATTTCGCCGTCTCGTCCAGCAGCACCAGGGGCCTGTACGCAGAGGGGGAATCGACTGGGTGACCCTCCTTCTGTAGCAAACAGAGTCTGCCACTCTTCCATTTCTCCGGGCACTGCCCGGAACTCAGACATTGAGCAGCTCCCGGCGCTTCTCCTTCCAGTATTCTGCGGCGATGCCGAGCACGGGACCCGGGACACCGTCCGGGTCAGGCGCCTTCCTCTTCCGGAGTTTATTTCGTGCTCTCTGATATGGGCGCCCCCATGGATTCCCGTCGAGGCCCACAAGAAGCACCTCGCGGGCCCTCTCCTTCGCCTGGCTGATGGCCAGCTGCAGAGTTTTCTTTCTTCTCTTATATTCCATCCGTAGCTGACTCTCAAGGACATCATCCCGGTCGCCTCGCTGTCGGCATCGCCGTATCGCATACCGCTTGCAATGCGGTCCTTAGTTGGCCCACAAGCCCATTCAATCCTGTGGTGTGCTGTCCTGCTGAACCCCAGTGTTGCACTATGGCGGAATCTCGAGCCATTTCTAGATCAAATTGACCAATGGCCCATTTGGGGAGCCCACCTCTTCTTCCACGCCGGACTTTGAATACTACCAACCCTTACTTTGGTCGTGAATATCGTAAAAGACGACTAAGAGCCTTATAACGACCTGGGCTAACTCCATCTGATGCCGTTTGGTTAACAATACAGCCCCAAGAAGGGTTGACGTCTGGCAGGCGGCCGATCATAAAACAATATTATATATTGTCAATAACTTTTACAATATGTACTATGTAAAAAGAGTACATATTGTATCGCCCCAAAGTAATTGGGATAAGAGTAGGAGGAATGATGATGAGATGAGGCGCTAAGATAGGTCACATTTTATTGAATTTAACCCAATTTTTTTTAAGGTGGTATTGATACTTTAAGAAAAAATTATCTGACCAAAGCCTTTATACTCGTTAACGTATGCTATCTCCGCGCCTATCCAAATATATGCCTGATTTATTTTGGGTTAGTTTGTGAGATTTTCATTTTAAGATCAAGCGAACCCTGTATTATAACTTTTTATATATTATTTTTATTATATTTTAAGTATTACGTAAAGTTTTACTAGCGAGGAAGAGTTAAACATAATGTCATCTATAAATTTGTGATATTTCAGCTTCTTTTTGTGCCTTCCCTATCCCTTCAGCGTGTTCCTAACTTTCTCAAAAACTTTCACAGTTCCGGTGTTGTTATGAAGAGTTTTAGATAAGGAGGATTACCTTGTTTCATCCCTTTAGTTATGTAAAAGGATTGTTCCGTTGTAGTGTAACTGCAGTTACGTTATTGCGGTTTACAAAGAAATTTATTATGATCATCATCATCATTATTTTCATTTTGATAATCAAAACATAAATAAAAAGAAGATTTGAAATCAAGAGAAGGAAAAACCTAAACAAAACCTTGTAGCAACCCGTTGGACCAGCTTGATATAGTAGGTGAATTTCTCTCACATATTAAAAGAGGCTCGAGTCTAGCAGGGAACGTTCCTTTTTTCTTTTTTTTTATTGCTTTTGATGGCAAACGAGCAATCAGCACATCTGATGGTAAGTGTTTACCGCCCATGGACCCTTGCTATGCCAGGACCATAGCTAGGCCGCTGTCTACCAATATAAACCCCAAACTCACTCAGTTGCGCTTCCGGCTCTCTTGCTCACCGAACGAAGCGCAACAGCACATTGCCATTGCTCACCTTCTGCGAGAGTATAGTACTACCCCGAACGGACCGGCCTGCGGCTGTAAACAGAGGACTGTCAACAGCGTAGTCCTACCATTACAATTACCATATTACACAATCCAAATTTTATAATTTTAAATGACTTTAGATAATTTAGTTAACAGTAAACATAGAAATCTTTTTTCTTTACTTATTTTTACAATATATAAAAAACTATCGATGAATTTAATTTATTTTTATCGAACTCTTAGTTTATTTGAATAATTTTAGAATAGAATATGTAATTGGCGGTGGAAACTGCTTCCTTATTTTTTTGAAAGCAAGATGTATCTTATAGATTATTATTAAATTATTTTAAAAGAAGTACTTTCTACATTAGCAATTTTAACTTTTCTATTATGATGAACGAAATCTGGTTGTATAAAACGTATAAAATAAAATTGCTTTATAAAACCAAGGCTAATAATTTATTTAATCTACCCTCGGCGTTTACTAGAAAATTGATTAAATCTCGAAAGCCGTTCGAGTTTTCGAACCTTAGAAAAACCCATTTATTAGCTGTCAAAACATTTTCGCTATGTCCACGAAAAAAGTTAATGACAGACGGCGATAAGCTTCATGAGCAGGATACAATTATAAAGTTTTTTTTTATTTTGTACTATTGTAAAAATATCTACATAATATATGGTGGCAACGAAATTGTAAGAGTAACAATAGGTAATGATGTACTAGAGCAAGTGGATGAATTTGTATATCTTGGATGTGGATTTAGCCGAGATGGAAGGTACACCACTGATATAGAGCGAAGAGTGAATGCGGGAAATAGAGTGAACGGAGCGTTGGGGCAACTTCTCGGCAGCCACCACCTCAGCCAGAAGGCACGTGTAGCAATACATAACGCAGTGCTTGTCCCAACATTACTGTATGGAAGCGAGAGTTGGGTATGCAGAAAAGAGTATGATAGTAAAATTAATGCGGTCGAAATGCGATCTCTGCGGAAAATCTGTGGAGTTAGGCTGACCGACCGCATTCGTAACGACGACGTAAGAGAGCGAGTAGGTATGAAAGAGAGTATTGGTGTAAAGATGCGAAAGGGAATGCTCCGATGGTTCGGACATGTGGAAAGAATGCCGAACGAACGCCTGGTTAAGAAGATATACAATGCGAAAGTGGAAGGATGTAGGTACCGAGGGAGACCGAGACTAACCTACCTAGACCAGATCGGTCATGTACTGAAGGAAGGTGGAGTCAAGAGTCTCCGAAACCGGCGAGCGTGTATGAAGAGAATTATGAATGTTGAGGAAGCGAGTGAAGTATGCAGAGATAGAGTTCTCTGGCACTCTGTTCTCTCTGCCTACCCTGCAAGGGATATGGCGTGATGATATGTATGTATGTATGTATGTACGAAATTGTAAGTAAAATATACTAATATTGGGGATATTTTTTTTTACGAAATTCATCACATCAGCACATCACCCGTCATGGATAATTTACAGTAGCCATGGTCTTCCGATATCGAGCTAGTAAAAATAAAATATAAAAAAAGAAAGTAAAAATAAAATAATACTTTTTAACATTACATTCAGAAATTTCAATGACCTTCTTGTCAAATATTCCGCATTTTCTAAGCTCAAAAACGAAAAACACGCTACGTAAGGAATATTTTTGACATTTCTCTACGAAAAAAGCAGTATTGGCCTATTCGTAAAATAACGAATTTAACCGATAAATGCCGATGATTTGGCAAAGTAGCAGGTACCTTCGAGGGTACTTTGACCAACCACATATTGAGCGTCGCAGTTTGGAGTGGTCATTCACCAAGTAGCTTAATGACTTGGGTAAAGTTGCAAGCACTATTAAATGTAGGCGGCAAATAATCCGGATAGACTATGTTTAGCAGTTGATACTCACATATTGATGACTAGCAAATGACTGCGTTACATGGCGTTGTTTGGGAGAGCCGTAACTGTAGCGGTTAATGACAAATAGACGATAGATTAATCGAATAATCATTATAAAATTTGTTCAAAAAGCATTTAAAAGCTTATAATCATGATCAGAGAACACTAAAGGAAGGAAGGGATGGACTGAAAAATAATTCCATTCCATGGCTATAATATACATACATATCATCACGCCATATCCCTTGCAGAGTAGGCAGAGAGAACAGTGTGCCAGAGAACTCTATCCTTGCAAACTTCACTCGCTTCCTCAACATTCATAATTCTCTTCATACACGCTCGCCGGTTCGGTTTCGGAGACTCTTGACTCCACCTTCCTTCAGTACGTGACCAATCTGGTGTAGGTAGGTTAGTCTCAGTCTCGCCCGGTACCTACATCCTTCCACTTTCGCATTGTTTATCTTCTTAACCAGACGTTCGTTCGGCATTCTTTCCACATGTCCGAACCATCGGAGCATTCTCTTTCGCATCTTTACACCAATACTCTCTTTCATACCTACTCGCTCTCTTACGTCGTTGTTACGAATGCGATCGGTCAGCCTAACTCCACAGATGGCATAATGGCATGGCTGTAATGATTCAAACTATACGAATATGTCACTACTAAGAGAACACCTTGTAGTGATCAACCACCTAATGATAGATTTTGCAATTGAGTTACAGGTTTTGTAAAGATAAATAATACATGAAAAGTATGGAACTATGACACCCACCACGTATTCGAATTGAGAGTTATCAGCGCTCACCCAACAGTCTGAATAAACTTGTCATAGCAGCTAATAACTACATCACACAAAAAAAAACTCCCATCGTATTAAATTACAATACCGGATGTAGCTATTTTACAACTGTACCAATACCTCTATGTATGAAGGCGTGAGGCTGTAACAAAGGGTGAACTTTGTTTCAGAAAATATAATTACTCCTTCATAAATACTTAAGGCTTAATAGTATTAAGCCTACGTAGCAACCTTTGATAACGAGATAAAAAGCAAAACAATTTCTGAATTATAATATGTTGCGTAGGTACTTATATAACATTTCATTACCCACTTCGATTAAGTTTTATTAAGTACTGGCTTTAAAAATAATATATCATACAATAAAAGAATATAAAAATCGGTTCTTTTTCCATATACCTAACCAGTATCATAGCCTCTGAGTTTTCTGTCAGGATCTCTGCCACTATACAATCTAGTGGAATATTAGATTTGAGTCAGCTTTAATTAAATTCTTATACATTGTAATTCTTTTAATAGCTCTCATATATCAATGACTAAAACAGAATAATATATTTTATGAAGAATAATTTTCTTTTTTTATTGACAATTAATGTGGTATCAATAGTATGAAACAAAATTTATATCTAATACAGCAGCGCTTATATAAACACTTATCTAATACGATAAAGCGATGAGCAAACAGCCCTCTGATGACTATAAATTTTAAAATGTATTCAAAGTAATTGAATGTTACAGTGAAAACAAAATTAAAACGCAAAAAAAATCATTTTGTTTTTTTGAGAATCTAAACGCTACGAAATTCACAAAAACTGTTTTATTTCAGAATACAATGTTGTCGTAATTCTAATTATTTATGATTAATAACCTATCGTTACTGGTAAACTTACGTAAACCTCGATATCGCTCAATATAATTGGCATTTTTGCGACCTTACCTTTGGCTTTGCAAATGGCAAATTATTTTAACATGTTTATTTACCAAATGCTTGCAAAATATTTTCAAAATAAATATATTTTGAATAATAAAAATATTTATAAAACCCGATTACGAAGCGAAAAATGATGTCACAAGGGGGATTCGAATCCGCGCCTATTGGGATTCCGGCCCAATCGTGCTGCCACTACACCACCGTGACAGGCCGTGACTTATTGTAGGACATGCAAATTTCGCTTCGTATCATATTTACGTCTTAAGGTGACGGTATGACATCTACCCGACAATGTTTACACATTGTTATAGGCTTAATACTTCAAACTTTGCAGTTAGAATTGTATTAAACGATGACACAACCTTGTTATTTAAATTACTGAAATTTAGCATTTAGTATGCTTAATTATTTATAAAACCCGATTACATGTCTTTTTCATCATGTCTTTTTCGTCATTTGAAGTATTAAGCCTATAACAATGTGTAAACATTGTCGGGTAGATGTCATACCGTCACCTTAAGACGTAAATATGATACGAAGCGAAATTTGCATGTCCTACAATAAGTCACGGTGGTGTAGTGGCAGCACGATTGGGCCGGAATCCCAAGAGGCGCGGGTTCGAATCCCGCTTGTAACATCATTTTTCGCTTCGTAATCGGGTTTTATAAATATAATTAAGCATATTAAATGCTAAATTTCAGTAATTTAATAAAAATATTTTTAAGCTATTAGTAGTATTTAATGGAAATTATTCTCAAGTCAATGACGTCGGGCAGGCGGTCGGTTAATAAACTATTGCCAATAACTTTTACAATATACAGAGTGGAGACATCAATACGACAATAAATGAAAACACCGTCAATACTAGTGTATAGGAGTATTTTGAAACTATTAAAAAAGTCCTCGCATGCATATTTAAAAAACAATTTTTTCAAACAAACTTTTTATCATAAATATTGAAACAAAATAGAACACCGTTTGTAAATATTAGTTCACTAACCTGTGGTCGGCAAGCGGCGAGTGACCTTGTGGTATCATATGTTACAACTTCGAAACGTAGGTAAATACATACATACACTTAATGTTTGGGCGCTATTCATTCTCACTTGATTATTTTATTAAAATAATCACGATAACCACTTGGTCGTTAAACTTTTAAATTTTCGATATGTGCGCCATGGACCCGAACGCACAAATTATATCGTCTTAAAATATTATTTCGAACTCTTGTTAACAGGTTGCCATTGACGGCGATGTATTTTAACTTGTCGAAAGATCGTACAATTCCTTTTTTTAAGTAAGCTGCATTTCCGTGATATTCTCCATAAATTAAAATCATATCTGTATACCCGAAGCTGTGTAATTATAACGAGGCATTGTAAATGAGAAAGAAATACTATTCTAACACAAAGTAAGCGTCTAATTACGCACATTCACGTCACAGGATCACGATGGCACACTGACCTACAGACCTATTATAATAGTACTGAACATGAGACCGAGGTCTTCTTTCATTAAGCCGCATTAGGTAGTTTTAAATTTCTCATCTAAGTCTGATGACACGGTTTATATGTATGGATCTTAAGATTTAGGAATAAGGTATAATATGCATTGATTTGTATTACGTTTGGGGAAGACTTGAACTGGTAAACATGGCGATATGTAGGTACTAGTTTCGTATTAGTTTATACCGATGCGGCGCGGGAGCTCATTGATAGGCGAATAATTTTAATTTTTATACAGAGTGTAGAAATTGTTAATAATACAAAGTAATGTGCTGCGGCTAAACTATACGACACATTGTATTCAAAGTTTGTATACAGGCTGGGCAAGTCATCAGATACACTAGATTAAAATTATTGTCGTATGGTCGTCTCCACCTTGTATATGATAAAAAAGGATTACATATTACGTCGACACTAAGTAATTGGGATAAGAGCAGGAAATCGTTAAGCATTGAAAAGATGAGTTTTTTTTTAATATTTCTTAGTTAAGTATTAGGAAAGGAAGGTGGAGTCAAGAGTCTCCGAAACCGGCGAGGGTGTATGAAGAGAATTATGAATGTTGAGGAAGCGAGTGAAGTATACAAGGATAGAGTTCTCTGGCACTCTGTTCTGTCTGCCTACCCTGCAAGGGATATGGCGTGATGATATATTTGTATGTATTAGATATTCAAAAATGTGACATTACACGAACAAATAGCAATATATATAGTATTTATATTTGGTTCTCTAAAATATCAAAATCATGATTCCATCGATCCATCCATCCATCCATCAGCCCGTAAACGTCCACTGTTGGACATAGGCCTCCCCACGAGAATGGCATTCATAACGGTCCTGTACCACCTGCATCAAACGGTTTCCTGCGAACCTTATGATGTCGTCAGCCCACCTAGTTGGGCGGTCGTCCTACGCTGCGTCGTCTGATTCGTGGGCGCCACTCTAGAATCTTTCCTCCGTAACGGTTGTCGGTTTGTCCAGCGATGTGGCCTGCCCATTGCCACTTTAACACGCTAATTCTTCGGGCTATCTCGGTTACAACCGTTCTTCTACGAATTTCTATATGCCGGATTTCATCACGTGTAGAAATACCGAGCATAGCCCTCTCCATAGCGCGTTGAGCGTCTTTAAGCCTCTAAAAAAAAGCCAAGTCTTTAAGCCTCTAAAGCCGACATTTAGAGACTACGTTTCAGTGCCGTAAAATTATCATTGTATTTACAACATCAAAAATATTTCATATATATATATATATATATATATATATATATATATATATATATATATATATCCGTTACTCAAGTACATGTTTAAGTTAAAGACAAGGACACTAAAATATAATGCAATTTTTTTTGAAATAACTATTATCAATAGATCAGTGACATACTTAATATTTATAGATAATAAAATTAATCTGCGATGTTAAAACAAATATAGACCTAAATAAATAAATAAAATAAATTCAGGCAAACGCCCTCCCTATCCGTATTTATTTGTATGTATTTTAACTTTTCCGCGAACGGGCTGTTTGATCGGTCTATAAGATCTTTTTGTAAACTTTTTATAACCCTACTACTGTGAAGTCAAAAGCCCTCCTTTTGCACGGTATGTGTGTTTATTTGTTCACTTCTAACTTCAAAACTATTTATCAGAATTTGACAAATGAGGTGTTGCTATAAATTTTAGTATACTTCTGAAGTCTTGCATTGCCTGGTAGAGTGAGATAAAGATATTATAGTCAACTTAAACACATGAAAAATATAGTGTAAAATGGCGTCTTGTAACATAGTTCTACCACCATTAATAGCTGTGAAGCTCATTTAAAACCAAGTGTTACATTACTTTAGTTAATATATATAGAAGCACCTATTCAGCAGCTTCGTTATAAATTGTAACCTAATGTCTATATACCTATCAACATTTACGGTAACTGTATCAATCATCATTTCTGTAATAATTATAATGACGAGAGCCTAGTGCTCGCACAGCTCCATAATTATAAAATAATAATTTACTATTTTGATGACTGAATAAATCTAAATAGTAATTTCTATAATATAAAGTATTTAAAAATAAAATATAAAAGGGGTCTACGCGTGAATGTGAGCAAAACCAAAATAACGGTCTTTGAAAGAGATAAAACCAGAACAGATGTAAGAGTAACAATAGGTAATGATGTACTAGAGCAAGTGGATGAATTTGTATATCTTGGATTGTGGATTTAGCCGAGATGGAAGGTACACCACTAATATAGAGCGAAGAGTGAATGCGGGAAATAGAGTGAACGGAGCGTTGGGGCAACTTTTCGGCAGCCACCACCTCAGCCAGAAGGCACGTGTAGCAATACATAACGCAGTGCTTGTCCCAACATTACTGTATGGAAGCGAGAGTTGGGTATGCAGAAAAGAGTATGATAGTAAAATTAATGCGGTCGAAATGCGATCTCTGCGGAAAATCTGTGGAGTTAGGCTGACCGACCGCATTCGTAACGACGACGTAAGAGAGCGAGTAGGTATGAAAGAGAGTATTGGTGTAAAGATGCGAAAGGGAATGCTCCGATGGTTCGGACATGTGGAAAGAATGCCGAACGGACGCCTGGTTAAGAAGATATACAATGCGAAAGTGGAAGGATGTAGGTACCGATGGAGACCGAGACTACCCTACCTAGACCAGATCGGTCATGTACTGAAGGAAGGTGGAGTCAAGAGTCTCCGAAACCGGCGAGCGTGTATGAAGAGAATTATGAATGTTGAGAAAGCGAGTGAAGTATGCAGAGATAGAGTTCTCTGGCACTCTGTTCTCTCTGCCTACCCTGCAAGGGATATGGCGTGATGATATGTATGTATGTGTGTAAAGTATTTAAATTAGTGTAGTATATTGACATATTTTTTTTTTGCAATTAATTATAATTAATATAGATTTTAAGATGTTTACTATTGATATGGCTACTATAAATATTGTTAGATAGTTGATTTTCTTAAAACTCACCCAAAAGTCACCAAAGTCAAAAGTGCCGTGTCCTTCGGGAAGTGCATGGTACGGCTGTGCTTGATTGAATAGTTCCTACGCTGACCTTTTTTGTTTTTAAAAGCACACTCCGTATTAATAAAATAATCCTTAAATTTGCGAGAGACTTTAGAAGCATATTTTTAACTGCCATAAACTACACCCAGACTCAGGACAATAATTTGTAGATCACACTAAATATTGTACTACATAAGAATTGAACTCGCGATATTTGGCGGTAGGTCGCTATCTTAAATAATACGCCATCAGTGTAGTCATAAACTAAATTGACTCAATAATAAGCACAAAAAACATCGGACTTTTAAAAGAATAAATATTATCTGAATATAAAGATATTCTTTATATTCAGATTTGCACCATAGATATACTCGTAATAAATTCTGAGAGCATAAACAAATAGCTCACATGAGAGACGAAGTGGGTGAGTGCGTTCCAAAACTGTGACAATTGTGGTTCAAACAACGCCCAAAAGGGGGAAAATTCTTAAGATTTATGGCTACTCAGTATATAACATAGACAACTATAAACACTGTTCTTATTTCAAAAAGGAAAAGTTTGAGCCAATAAAGAGTCGAATGATACTTTTGGCGGGAATATAAAAGTTTTATGTGGTGGTCTTGCATTACATTCAATATCTTAGTATTTTAACGAGTTATATTAAATATTTTTTCTCAAACATGCTTGGAAATTTGAGCATTATTTTGACAACCTTCTTTGAGATAAATTGAAATTGCTGTACTGACCAAACATGACGATATGGATTTTCATACATTTTTTGCCGACCGCTGCTCGCATGTATGTATTTGGTCAGTATAGCAATATCGATTTATCTTGAAGAAGGTTGTCAAAATAATGCTCAAATTTCCAAGCATGTTTGAGAAAATAGCATTTTATGTAATGTGACGCGAACAAACTGCTGGGATGTCGTGAAAAAGTAGAAGAAGAAAAAAGATTTGATGACTTTGACTTTGAAAATAGTTCAGTTTTTGTATAATTATGTTATGCATATGCCATTACCCAGACGAATCAATTTAAGACTTTGTGTCCATTTTGTTTATCTCAAATGGAAATTGAGTAACAATTTCTTTGTCAACCTATGCGTTCTATTGCTGATACAAATCTCGTCCACAATGGCAGGAAATAACAGGCAAATTAGCCTTTGCATAACAGATGCTGGCATACCTACTACACTCATTTGCAAAAAAAACGGGCACCTAAGCAATGAACCATTTCAAATGTTAATATTTCTTTGTTTGATAATTATAGGTAGTTTTATCCACACAATTTGGTAAATTAATAAGAAAATAATCGTTTTCATCAGTATTTCATAAAATTTAGATACAATTTATGGGAAATAATGCTAAACCTCGCTAGTAGTGTATATTCGCTAGTAGTGCATATGCTCATGAAGTAAAAATAAAAAAGTTTTTTTGTTTGTTTTTCTTTAATAAAGTAAAAGCAGATAAATGTTTAGTATCGAGTGTGACCCCCTCTAGCTAAAATCACAGCTTGAATTCGTCTGGGCATGCTAGCGAGTATATCCCGGATACTTGCTTGTGGAATACGTTCCCACTCCGCAGTAATCACATTCTTCAGCTCTCTGATGGTCTGCGGAGCCGGGTGTACTGATCTCACACGCCGTTTCAGAACGTCCCAGACATGCTCTATGGGATTGAGGTCGGGACTTCGAGCTGGCCAATCCAAACGACGAATGTCGACCTCTTGCACATACGCATTAACATCGCGGGATCGGTGGGCGCGAGCATTGTCGTCCATAAAAATCGAGTCTTCACCTAGAGCGGCCAATGCGGGTTGTGCATGAGAAATTAGAACTTCCGTTATGTATCGATGCCCAGTCAGTGAGCCGTTTTCAATGAAGACTAACTCTGTACGATCCATTGAATTTATTCCTGCCCAAAACATAACAGAGCCCCCACCATAAGGTGTGATTTCTTCGAAACATGCCTCTGCAAAGCGTTCTCCTTGTCTTCTTAGCACTCGCCGACGTCGATCTTCACCGAACAGAGATATCCTGGCTTCATCAGAGAACAAAACCCTATTCCAATCGTCTTGAGTCCATGATTCACAATTTCTAGCGAACCTAAGCCTGTGAACTCTGTGCTCACGGAGTAATTTGGGGCCGCGGGCCGGGCGGTGACTGCGTATATTGGCAGCGAGAAGCCTCCTCCTGACCGTCCATAGACTAATATGCACATTTCTTACTTCTTGGAGGTTGTTCTTAAGATCTACATACGAAGATTTGCGATTTCTCAATGCGCGACTCACAAGAAAACGATCATCCCGTGGTTGGGTACATGGTTTTCTTCCAGAACCAGGCCTTCTCTCGACGGAACCAGTCTCCTGATATCGCTGCCAGGTCCTTTGGACTATCGAGCGACTAACATTTAGCCTCCTAGCCACGAAACATTGGCTGCAACCCTCTTCAAGCAGCGCGATAATTTTTGTAGCTTTTACCACTTTATCTACCATTTTTGATACAGCCAAATAGCATTAAATAAAGCTTTGACAGTCAAGAATATGAAATTAATCGATAAAAATTGAATAAAAGTTATGAAAGTCGATGTTAACTTCTGGAACTTCGCGCCAAAAATGTAGGATAAAAAGGGGTTTTCTGTAAAAATGAACATCAAATGAAAAATTGAATTTAGAACGTACTTTTTTAAATACCACAGCATTTTTAAAACCGGCCAGTAACGTGTACAAACGATTGAAACCTTTTTGGTATTGTATCTTTTTAAATATGAATGAAAATCAAAACCGCCCGTTTTTTTTGCAAATGAGTTTATTTAAGTCACTTAATTGACGTATACAGACTCACAGGTAAGGTAGGGAAGTGATACATTATGTTATCTGTCGCTTACCATGCTGATAATTAACTTATATCTATTATTATGTTACATTTAGAATTATTATTATGGTAAATAGTCAAAAACAAGATCTAAAATAATATATTGTATTTGAAAAATGCATGAATTATTAGCGTAAAATTAGTAAGTACTGTCGAGTTTCTGTTGTTTACGCAAGTATTACACATTTGATTATAACTATTTTTTACAAATTCTATCGCATTTGTGTTTGATTTTTAATTTCCTAAGGTTTCGAACACTTTACAGCGTTCATAGTCACGGGATGGTCTCACGTCCAATTAAGTCATTATTACTACAGATTGTATTTGACAATGGGCAGGCCACATCGCTTGAAGAACCGACAACCGCTGGGAAAAAAAGGTTCTAGAGTGGCGACCACGTACCGGACGACGCAGTGTAGGACGTTCCCCCACTAGATGGACAGACGATCTAGTGAAAGTTGCTGGGCGTCGATGGATGCAAACGGCACAGGACCGCACTCTGCGGTGTACCATGAGGGAGGCCTACGTCTAGAAGTGGACAGCGATGGGCTGAAAGGATGATGATGATGATGATTACTACAGTATCAATTATTAAATTTTCACCCACATTTTTAATACAAACGAATTCAATTCCAGTACAAAAAGAAAATGATTTTATATATAAAATTTTATATTGTTTTATAATTTTATATAATATCTGCTCAAATTAAAAATTATACATAAACGCGATAGAATCCGTAAAAGTACATAAAGTGTTACTACGTTTTGTTAAGAGAATCTAATTAAAACAACACTAGGCTCGTTTAACAGTAATAAATTTGGCGCTAACAAATTATATTCTATCACGTAATTAAATATTCGACAAAGGATAGAGGATAAAGATACATAAGCCGAAGGTCTACAAAGCGACGTTGTCCCTCAACCGGCCCGCAATCACTGTATCTACCAAATAATCTTTAAGGGTTTATATTATGGCCTCATCTAAAATAAATCCTTTCTTGTAATATCTTACATTATATTGTTATTACAGGTATATAAAAGATTTGTGTGACAAATATAATTTCATTAAATTAACACGCTCCGCCGCCTTTTTCTGTGGTATGACTGTCTCACAAAAGGAAAGGTGGCAACCGAGTCCGGGTTCCTGAAGCTATCGAACATCGTCTTTGCGATAGTCGACAGTGCCAGTTTGGCACCTATGATTGCGATGAGTTCAAGGCGTCAACAAGCACGTTTTAGAACAGTAAAACGTGTTTGTTGAGTACACTCAAGTACACATACACACTTGAAGTATTACAATACTTCAGTGTCGTCGATTATATGATCATTATCATTCTCCTACTCTTATCCCAATTACTTGGGGTCGATGCAATATATACTTTTCTTTCATAGTACATATTGTAAAAGTTATTGGCAATAGTTTTATGACCGGCCGCCTGCCAGACGTCAACCCTTCTCGGGAATGTAATTGTTGACCAAACGGCATCATGTAGATTTGGCCCAGGTCGTTATAAAGGTCTTAGTCGTCTTTTATGACATCCACGAACAAAGTAAGGGTTGGTAGTATTCGTAGCCGCTACCATACAGCTATATAGTTGATAATATGGTTGACTGATGAGAAATTCATCCAGACTCAGAATAACAATTTATCGACCGCCACATATAAGTATAGCAAACAAGACCGCAATTAAGTATTGTCCTATGTGGTTATCGAACTCATAACGTTGATAAGATATATCAATCACTTAACTACTACGCCATCTGCGCAGTCAAACTTTGTTTTACAAAATTTTAGCTTGACAGCATTTCGAGGTTAAAACATATACTCCACTGAGCGTTGAATAGGATTCAATAAAAACGTGTTTAATCATTTAAAATGACAATAATTTTTATTTTGGAAATAACATTATTCCCACTCAATGTAATAAAGTATTCATAATATTTAAAGTTTTTGGAATCCGCCAGTACAAAAAAAAACTTAATAAACGAATTATATAACACAAAAAAATATTTTATATATATAAAATATTATATAACAAAATGACGATGAAATGACATAAAATTTAAAAATGATTCTCTCAACATATACGGTAACATATACACTAATTTATTTTATTTTTTTACCGCTCATATACGACCCATAATCGCGCAAAATCCTCTTTCGTAATGAGAGAGAAATTGGCTTACTAAATTATGTAGGATTTACTTGGGAATTTTTTTTCGTTTTCCCCTTGCAGTTACGTTACCTTTTTATGTTTCTTAAACCTCATAACGTCCACAGATTGTAAGAACAACTGCATCCATCAACTAGATTCTACAATTTATGATTTTATCTCCTCTAGCGAGGTCTGGGTACAGTAGTTGGTTTCTACGTTAATAGAAATTTACAATGATGATAGGGGAATGCCCAATGCCGGGCGGGCCACCGAAGTTAAAAATCGGGTCCCGGTGACCCGCTCGCACGGCGAAGAGAGAGGAGTTTTTACGGTGGGTCTATGGGGTCACGCGCCGCCTTCTCCGTCACCCCGGACCGATTTAGCGGGGCGAGACTAATCCATGGTCCACCAAAAAAAAAAAACAAAATAAAAGGGGAATGCCCATTGAAGTATGGAGTACGGTTTCACGTAGGGCATTAATAAAACATACCTTATTTTGTTGGGCTCCCAAATGTATATTCTATTACAAAAAAAAATGTATCCTTACTTCGCCGGGTTATCGTACAAGAGGTTTATGAAGATCATTAAATTAAGTTTCTTTTTTCACATTAAATTAGGTTATTATTTACAGTTTGCCGACTTGATCGTCTTTTTGGTTGATCAGTATTATTTAAGAATCTTATAGCCACAGAATGTTGTTTCCGATAGTAATACATTTGGCATCCAAAAATATTGTTTAGCAAAAAAACCTTCACGTTTAAAAGACATATTTATGACTAATATACTATAAGCTATTTTATTTAGAACCTGTATAATATGATAACTGTATGTTATTATTCTAACTTAAGCTTAAAAAAATAGGTTTGCAGCAATAAATAAAAAAGTGTGTGTGTGTGTGTGTACTTATGTACACGCGTTAGAAGTTATACTTCTTTGACGTAACAAGATAAAAATCTTTTCAAAAATTTTATCTTTCGCCTTATTCTACGTTTGTAGAAAAAAACGACACTAACAATAGAAAAAAAGGTATTTTATTATAACATATAAGTTTTATTATAACGCATTATCTTGTTAAATAAAGTTTATTTACTTTTAATATTTACTTTTATTAAATAAAGTTTACGTCAGGAACTGGGACGCGGTCGCATCCTTCTGCGAAGCAGTAGTCTCGCGGAAGGAGGCGGCGGAGCGCGTGCGCGAGGAGCGTCTCTTCGACGACGCGAGCCGCCGCTGGCGACTGGGGCGGCGCAGGCGCGATTACCTGCGCCTGATGCCGCCCTAGCTGAGGACGCGGGTGACTGGATCGGGGAATTAGTCCGTCACTCGCCGAGAGGCTGACCGCGTGAGGAAAGACCGACATCCTACCCGAGGGGGGACGTCGGTCGAGGAGAGGGTACTCCTCAGGGGTATTCCGTCGGGCCAACCACTGACGTCAAGTCACTCTGCTCCGGTGGTTGGCCCAACGACGAAGGCGACGTCACGGGTGGGTTACGGGTGTGCGTGCTTACGCCCCTCTGTCACCCCGGACGGAGTGGTGCGAGGAGTGTGCCGACCGTAACCCGCCCCAAAAAAAAAAAAAAAATGGTTATTTAAATATCACAAAAAAACTGAAATGTTGACTATAGCTAACTTCAGGGTGTCGGATTTTCATGACGATGTGCGCGCGCATTGTAAAAATTTACTCTCATCATTTTTCCCTAACGCACCAAAAGAAGTATAACTTTAAAAACGCAAACCCAACGTTAAATTGATTGTTAGGGTATTAGAATACTGAGAACAATACATTAAAAAATGGCAGTGACACAAACGTAAAAAAACTTTTTAATTGTTTAACATATTATATCCGGCGTTATTATGACTTTATATTATAAAGGGTGACATGATAATTGTAAACTTGATTTTTGATAATAATTTGGTTGATGTTCTTAATGAAAACATAAATGGGCATATCTTTTGATTGCACAACAATTTTTTTTGTTGCTTATGGTGGCAAATGTGCAGACAGCACACCTGATGGTAAGTGTCACTGCCGCCCATGGACCTTTGCCAATGGTATAGCTTTTTTTTTTTTTTTTTATTGGTGGGCTATGGGTGCGTCTCGCCCCGCTGAATCGGTCCGGGGTGACGGAAAGGCGGCGCGTGACCCCATAGACCCACCGTAAAACCTTCTCTCTTCGCCGTGCGAGCGGACCACCGGTACTCGATTTTAACTTCGGTGGCCCGCCCGGCGGTTTACCCTCGCGGGTTCCTCTCGTCGACGCCCCGACAGATTTCGCCGTCGGGGCGTCGCCCTCACGCGGTGGCCTCACGTCGGGTGACCGGACAATTCCCCGGTCCGATCACCCGAGGCCTCGGTTAGGGCGGCATCAGGCGCAGGTATTCGCGTCTGCGCCGCCCCGGCTGCTGACGGCGGCCCGGGTCGCGGGATTCCTTCCGGACTCGTTCCGCCGCCTCCTTCTGCGAGATGACAGCCTCGCAGAAGGCGGCGACCGCGTCCCAGTTCCTGACGCTGTCGACCATCGCTCTCGCGACAGCCGGCAGCGTCAGGTCGGCACCGATGACAGCGACGAGGTCACGGCGCTGCCGGTCAAAGCCCGGACACGCCTCCAGCGTGTGTTGCGCCGTGTCCTCGTCACTGCTGCAATGGTGACAGAACGAAGTCCACTCCTTACACGCGACCGTGTGCAGGTAAAGGCCGAAGCATCCGTGCCCCGACAACACCTGCACCAGTCGAAAGGAGAGGACTCCGTGCCGCCGCTCCATCCACTCCATCAATACGGGCCGGAGAGCCTCGACGGTGACGACACCGTGTCTAGGCCTCTCCAGCCGCGTAGCCCAACGGGCGATGACGTCTCGGCGGGCGTCCTCGCGCCAGGTGGCTATCTCGCTCAGCGATGGGGAGCCACCTTCGTCGCGCAGTGAGGTCACCCGCCGGTAGAGGTCGGAGAGCATCTCCGCCTCTAGGTCCCACGGGGGTGTCCCGGCCAGTAGGCATGCCGCCTCGGTCGATACCGTGCGGTACCCGCGAATGGCTCTGACCGCCATGACTCTCTGGGGTCTCCACAGAACAGCCCTGAGCTGGACGTTCAGAGCCCTCGCCCACACGGGTGCGCCGTACATGGCCATAGAACGGATCACCCCCGCATACAGCCGTCGGCCCTCGAAGCTGGGTCCGCCCACGTTCGGCATGAGCCGCGAAAGGGCGGACGCCGCGCCGACCAGCCGGGGAGCAATTCGGCGAAAATGCTCCCGGAACCACCATCGCCCGTCGAGCACCAGACCCAAGTACTTCATATGGGCCTGGATGCTGATGTGGACGGAGTTGACGACTAGCGAGACGCCGATTGGCGGCCTTACGCGTGGCCCATGGAACAATAGGGCCTCCGTCTTATTTAGGGCCACCCTGAGCCCCAGCGCCTCGATTCGCCCGACCATCTCCTCGGTGCCGAGAGTGGCCAGGCTCGCCGCCTCTTCGAGTGTCCTGCCCCGGGCTGTGACGAGCGTATCGTCAGCGTAGCATATCACGCTCAGCCCGGGGGGGAGACTCCCTCTCAACGCCCAGTCGTACCCGATGTCCCACAGAGTCGGCCCCAAAACCGACCCCTGTGGAACGCCGCACGACATGGACGTCCGCACAATGTCCCCTGCGGGACTCGCGCAGAGGACACTGCGCCCCTCCAAATAGTCCGCCACCAGCCGCCTCAGGTACAAGGGCACCCCATGAAATCGGAGCGCCTCCCTGATGCAGCTGAATGGCAGACTATTGAATGCGTTGGCGATGTCCAGCGACACCGCCAACAGCACTCCCCCGCCGGTGACAGCCTCCGCGGCCGTCTGCCTCAGTCGTAGCAGGGCCCCGATGGTCGAACGCCCCCTTCTAAAACCGAATTGAGCGTCCGACAGATCGGGTCCCACCTCCTCCAGGTGCTGGACGATGCGGGCAGCGAGGATGCGCTCCAGCAGCTTACCCACATCGTCGAGGAGCACGATGGGCCTGTAGGCCGACGGCGAATCCGGGGGCCGTCCCGGCTTTGGCAGGAGAACCAACCTCCCCTCCTTCCAGCACTCAGGGAACCGTCCAGACGCCAAACAGGCGTTGTACAGCTGCCTGAGGCGAGGCTCGAGGTGCTCGAGGAGCGACGTCAGCACCCGGACTGGTATTCCGTCCGGGCCGGGGGCCGTGGTCGCGGAACGAATCCGCGCCACAGCTGCTCCCACTTCCGTCTCCGTCACGGGCGGAACACTCTCGTCGTCAGCCTCCCGGTCTTGTTCTGGCGAGGCCATGGCCGGGGGCGTGTGTTCCGACTGCCGTGGAAACAGCTCCTCGACCACCCTACAGAGGAAGTCGGGCTGGAGGGTCTCGGTGAGGGGGGGGCCCTGCGCGCGAAGCTTATTCAGCGACGCGCGATACGGGCGACCCCAGAGGTCACGGTCGAGATCGTCCAGCATCTCCTGCCAACTCGCACCCTTGGCGGCTCGGATGGCCAGCCGAAAGGCCGTCCGCGCATCGCGGTACGCCTCGTACAGCTGGCCCTCCCGCTCAGCGTCGCGGTGACGCCGCCGGCTGCGGGTGTAGGACCTTCGGGCTCTGATACATGCCGCACGAAGGTCCGCCAATCTTGGGGACCACCAGTAGACCCCCTGCCTCGGAGGTAGACGCCGCCGCACTCTGGGCATGGCCGCATCGCAGATCTGCGTTAACGCACTGTGGATGCGGACAGCCTCGGCGTCCACCCCGTCCGCTGGGGGCGGTGAGGACAGCCACGTGTGAACGATGGCCGCCTCCGCCAGTAGGTCCCTGTCAAGACGACCCACAGCCCACCGCGGAAACGCGGGAGCTCCGTCCGCCCTGTGACCCCTACCGGGGTCCCGGAGAGGGGAGACCTCCATCCGGATGTACCGGTGGTCCGATAGGGTCTCCGCCTCCTCCAGGACACTCCAGTTCCTCACCCGTGGTGCGACAGCGGGGCTAGCGAACGACAAGTCCACTATCGACCCGCCCTGCTGCCGCACACACGTGTTCACTGAGCCCCTGTTAAGAACACAGAGGCCCAGTGAAGCCGCCCACTCGATGACCGCCCGCCCGCGGTCGTCCGTCATAGGGGACCCCCACGCCGTGGATTTGGCGTTGAAGTCCCCCAGAACCAGGACGAGGCCCGGTGCTAGTCGCCGTATCGAGGCCTCCAGGTTGGTGAGGGAGGCCCCGAAATCGTCCATTCTCCTGTTAGGGGAGAGGTATACGCTGTAGAGCGTGACCCCTCCCCACTCCGCCGCGACAAATTCCTCGCCCCTATCCAAAAGAGACAAGGACGGGAAATGCCGCTGCGTTGAGACGACGATTGCCGCAGTTCCGTTTCGGCTGACCACCCAATTGGGGCGATCAGGCACGCAGTACGGTTCCGCGACTACGGCTGCACCAATCGACCACTCCGCCATGGATTGCAGGAGTAAATCCTGCGCACCGGCGCAGTGGTTGGTGTTGGCTTGCAAGAGGTGGTGCATGGATGGTGTAGCCATTAACGGGCTGTATCCATGACCTCCCCCTCGCCGGCGGGCGATCGGACCGCGCTAGGAGCGGGAGCGGCCGTGGTCGGAGGGCCGCCCCGCCCCTTTGGGGCCGAAGCTGGAGGTTTGCACGCCCCAGAGCCCATGCGGTGCTTGGCGGGCTTATTGCCCGCCGCACACGCGGGGCAGTGGGGCGGGGCGGCGCAAGATGCCGCCACGTGCCCGGTTTGACCGCAGCGGAAACACAGTCCGCCGCAGTCGAAGCAATTAGTGCACGTCGGTCGAGTATGTCCGACCGCCATGCACTTATAGCACCTCGCAGGCCGGTGCTCAAGCACGGTCACCCGCGCCGAGCTCCAGCCCACGAGGAGCCTGCCTGAGCCGGCCAGTTGCCTGACCGACTCCACCGGGCACTGCGCCCAGGCGGCACCTACGCCGCCCGGACCGGGGCGGATGACACCAACCCGGACGGTGTCTATGGGACACCCGGTTCTCGAGGCAATAGCCTCCCGGATGTCTTCCACCGTCACGGAGTCGTCCAGACCCGCGATGCGCATTTCGGCGCACTTGACGGGCCTGGCGATCCTGATGCCACCCTCCTCGGCAAACAAACCTCGCAGCTTGTCAGCTACGCTGTCGGCCGTCTTGGAGCCCTCGGCCCCGGGGAACTCGAGGATTCGAGCCCCTGTCCGGCCCTTGCGGGTCCTGGCTTCGACGCCTCCAATATCGGAGACGTCTAGCTCCCGCCGGGCCTTCCTCAAGACGGCCTCGTAGCTGAGGCCCTTCTCAGCCGCCTCAGGCAGCACAGTGATCACCACTGCGGCTGTCTTCGGCGACTTGAGCCCCTTGCGCGGCCTCTTCTTCTGCCAATGGTATAGCTAGGCCGCTGCCTACTAATACAAACCCCGAACCCACCCAAGTTGGGCTTCCGACTCTCTCGCTCACCGAACGAAGCGCAACAGCACATTGCTATTACTCAGATGTAGAGGATTCGATCCCGGTCGATTTTTCTAATCCCAGGATTTCGGGATTATCTACAGTTAATCCCGGGATAGTCCCGGGATTGTATTAGTAATGGAAAATGGTAACAAAAAGTCAGTAAACATATCAAAATCAATTTTTGAGGACATAGAATATTTAAATTTTAAATCTCCAAAAAGGCGGTTAAACAAAATTATACTTTTTTTATAAACTTTCTTCTTATAAAATAATCAAACTAGGCACTTCTGTAAATAATTTATAAAACCATAAATAAACTTCAAAAAATCAAATTCTTTCTACTTATGTTTATGGGTACTTATATTTTAAATTAAATTTACCAGAAACTTTATAGACTTATTTAAATCACGAAAATTAAATCATTAATGCATTTTTGGTTTTTAATAATTTGATTATCACCAATTAACAAAAAAATATCAATATTTACACGAAGTGAAGCGGAAGTTTTTACACACTTTTACGCATAATCCGGTCGTTAACAAAAACAAATGAAATTACTTAGTTTGAATCAATTAATATTATGTGTATTCTACGTGAAATCAGCCGTGTAGACAAGGTGGCTATTAAAACGTCAAATCAAGGTAAGTGCGTTACGTCTCACGCACATTTTTATTGACTAATTTAAAAAATGTATCAATCCCGAAAATCCCGGGATTCATTAAATTTGATCCCGAAAATTTCGGGACTAAAATATGACCGGGATCCCGGGATCCCGAGATCCGTGATCCCGGGATCGAATCCTCTACTCAGACGTTGATCTTCTGCGAGAGTGTGGTATTACCCCGGACGGACCGGCCCACGGCTGTAGACAGAGAACTGTCCACAGCGTGGTCCTACCATAATTGAATGTCCTTTATTTCCTTTCTCTGTGACTATTATAGAGTAGCAGGAGTTATTAAACAATGTTTACCTTCAACACTAAAGTTCATAACTAATTTAATCACTTAAATCCTCAGTAAACTCAGAGGAGTTGGCAAAGTTTATTCAAAACATTCGAAGGTATTTGCTTGTTGTATTAAATTTGAGGCACAATCTCAATTTCTAATTCAACCGTAAACAAATATTGAATGAATGTTGTCTTTATACGAAAATGAGTTATTATTTACGTAAGATAATAATGAGTAATTATGTACGTCATTGGTCTAGTGGCGAAGCTTGAAATCAAACCTTACGTAGTGTAAAATGTCTTATTGAATTTTATCACATACTTTATAAACCTAGCATTATTCTCATGCTGACCTTGGGTCCACGTTTAACCAACGGGTATGTATTTTTTTTGGCGGCTAGCTATCTATAGTCTTTGTCAAATCAACAAGTATGTATAAAGTGAGTGAGTGAGTGAATTAATGAAAGAAGAGAGGTAATTTAAACGTGTGGTAAATTTAAAAATTGGTTTCTACTCGTAAATGTATATAGTGTGTGTATAACTATTGTAGTTTTCGATGTTAGAAGTTTCTTTTAATTTTTTTTTCTTATTGTTAACTAGCTGGCCAGTTAGATCTATTTTTATTGAGAACTAGCTTTTGCCCGCGACTTCGTACACACAGAAGTCATCTCTGACAGAGTTAAATAGAAAAAGCAATGCAAGGTGTTGAAGGTTTATCGCTACGACGATGCTTAACAGCGTCAGAAACTGGAATGCGGTCGCCGCATTCTGCGAGTTAGTTGTCTAACGGAATTAGGCAATAGGGTGGGTCCGAGAGAAAATACTCTACGTTGACACGCTCTGCTGTCAGTGCTTTGGGCGGCGCAAGGGTGAGTACCTATATTGAGGTTCACTGCATGAGAGCCTCGACTCGGTATGATATCCGGTTGCGGTGGCCCGCCCGCATAACGTAGATGTACGTGTACGACGCGCTACGGGGTCACGCGTCACCTCGGACGGATTGGGCGCGGTGTGTCTATATACCACTAATGCCGGTCACTAAAGAAAAAGTTGTTCAAAGTTCTATTCATTCTACAAATTTTATTGCCTTTAATATACTATTTATGGTATAACCATGGGATAAAAATATAATTATCGCCACCCTTTATTTGACTGTTTTGTTTTACCAGCAGAGTTGCGACCTCGTTAGATATGATTTATTATTTGAGTTATAGAGTGAACATTTTTGAAGCTAAACTTAACCTGTATCTTAAACACTTAGGCAAGATACTATTGCCGTCTACTATATGTATCGTGCGAGCTCTCACGCCGGTACTGGTGCAGGGTTGATGGAGAGGGAGAGAGAAACACGTGTTTATATATTTATACCGAAGAATATTTGTACGTAATTTGAAAAGAATTGATAAAGAAATCTCCCCATACACACTTTGCCACTTTGTTACAGCCCCTTAGGGACGGAATTCATAAAATCCTTTCATATTGAATCTCTATGTCATAAAAAGAAACGTGCGTCAAAATTTAATGTTTCTAGTTTTAATAGTTTCGGTTTGGCGGTAATGAGTCGTTCAACCTGCTTCACAGACCTAATTTACACAACCAGAGGGTGAAAATTGACAATTGCCGGATATTACCATAGAATGTTTGATTCGACTCGTAATTTGAAAAGAATCAATAAAGATTTTTCCTCCCCATAAAAACTTTGCCACTCTGTTTTCCCCCCTTAGGGGTGTAATTTCGTAAAATCCTTTCTTAGTAAATCTCTACGTTATAGAAAAAAACCACTGTCAAAATTTCAAATTGCCAGCTTCAATAATATCGGCTTGGTGCGAATGACTTAATGAGTCGTCCACCCCGCTTCGCAGGCCTAATTTAGACCCCCAGAGGGTGAAAATTAAGAAATTCTGAAACACGTGTTTATTTATTTTTACTGAAGATAATTTGTACGTATTTTGAAAAGAATCGATAAAGATTTTTTTCTCCGAATTTTTTTTTAAATTGACATAACTTTTTTATTTATAAACCAATTGACATGAAATGCGTGGAGCTTACCACAATACATTAGCGAAAACCGCGTCTAAATCGGATAAGCCGTTTCTGAGATTAGCGTGCACAAATGCACAGATAAACAGACAAAATTTTTAACAATCATTGTTTTAGATACCCCTATTTGTGTTGATAAAGGTCCCAGTAATATTTTTTTTCATATATCTTCCATGTACAGACAGCGACCCGTTACATTTTTATTATATGTATAGATTTAGTAAAAAGTAGCATGGTATTGCTATTACGGTAGAGGCCAGTACCAAATATTGTAACTTATGTGAACTGAACTAAAAAAATAATCGTTCTAAAATAATAATAAAAAATAATCGTTCTAAAATAATATTATAATAAGTCAGTTAATTCTGTTTGAAATGTACTTCGCAATGCAAGGATTAATTTCCTTGATGTAGGGTGTTGTCTCTTTAACAATCATATTTAAAAATTATGTACAATTTACCCAATAATTTATTATTAAATCACTTTTAATCATTCTCACTTTATTAATATTCTAATAGATTCTTCATTTCATGATAATATTAAAACAGATACTTATTATTTATTTGACTATTTCGATCACTGAGCCATGCTTTAAACCTAACAAATATTAAATATCAATATTTTTTAAGTTTACTATAGTAGTACCTGAAATAAAATTATAATGATCATCATCATCATGATCATTGATGATAATTTTATATCCATAGATAAAATATTATATATTTTTCCGTGTGGTGACGGAGTAAGAATACAATTCACCACCCCCTATCTTACCCGTGGGTGATCGTACGAGACGAGTAAGGAATATAAAACGCAGATGTTATACATCTATGCGATAGTAGGCAAACTCGAAATAAAACCCTATACCAAGTGTAGTGTGTAGTATTGTGGAGGAGGCTTGAGCCCCAACAATGGGACATATATGAGAAAATATATTCTCCGGTTCGTCTCAGGTTGAAAAGTATCCAAACTGTAAGGATTTTAAGAAAAATAAAAGTTAAAAAGAACAGTAAAATAGTTTTACTTCTCACCTTAAACATTATTCAAATATAAACTTAATCGCTCTAATATTGCAATCAAATTAAATATAATCTTATTAACTGCTTAGCTACATAAATAATTCTGCCGTTAAATTTGGATCTAATTGAGATCTTAATTACATAATCCGTTCTAAGTAAAACTTTTAGGAGGCTGAGAGGTTTATCATGCCTGGTCTGGCCTTTAGAAACTTAGACAATACGCGTACTGTTCAAATCAGCGCTCTGAATTATTTATGACCTGCTTTAAAAAGTTTTCTTTATACTTTTATACTCTTCAGCTTGGTATGCAAATTTTTTTAAGAACTGAATGTTGACAAAAAGATTGCTGGAAGACAGCCTACGGCAGAAGAAATGAATAATTTATCCGCTCGGTTATACTTAAATTAACTAGATGGTTACATGGTAAAATTTTCATGGATACTTTAAATTTAAAATCAAATCACGACGGGGATCGTAGTGATCCTCACCCCAAGGCCCGGTCAAGCCGATCAAAAACTGACCAAAACGACGCCTCGTCCTCGCGACTTGAGGCGTCCGCCGAGGGCCCGGCACCAGCAAAAGAGGCCCCAAAGAGGAGGAAGAAGAGCAGGCGGATGCTAACTCCGCTTGGCGAGCGCGCTAAACGGCGCGCCAACCGCCTTAAGAAGGAGAGGGAGGCGCTGGAGGCCGCGGCACGCCGTGAGACCAGCGTTCCCAGCGACGAGGGCGGCACAATTGCCGCAGAGCCGTCGCATACGGATGGTGGTAGCACCGCAGGACTGCCGCGGAGGGAGAGCGGCGGCGGGTGTGTGTCCCGGGACGAGGGCGACGATGTCGTAGAGCCGTCCAAGGAGGGGACGAGGAGTGGCAGCTCAACGGAGCTGTCGAGTGACGAGGGCGGATCTACCGCAGAGCCGTCGCGGAGTGAGGGTGGCAGTAAAGCCGCAGGGCCGCAGGCGAGGCCGGTTCCGGGTCAAGCCGATCAAGGAGGTGAGGTGGCGGCCCTGCAGGCCGCGAACGCCCGCCTCAGTAGGGAGGTCTCCGGCCTGCGGGAGCGCAACCGGAAACTTGAGTCGGAGTTGTCGGCGGTGCGGAAGGAGAACCGCGGGTTGGCCAAGGACATGGCTGACCTGCGGTCTCAATTCGCACTTTTAGTGCCAGCCGCGCCGCCGACACCAGTTTCGCCGCCGAAACGGGTTGCGGCGGGGAGGGCGGTCCCATCCTCTGCGCTCGTGGTGCCACCCACGTCCGTGGCGCCGCCTGCGCCCGTGGTGACTGCTGCGCCGGTTGCGCCCGCGGCGTCGGCCGTGAGCGCCACCAGGAAGTGCGGAAGGCCCAAGAAGGGGGAGGAGCCGCTGCCTGCGGTGCACGGTGTGCCGGAGGAGGCGATGCGCGTCATCTTCGCCAAAATTGAGTTGATGATGGACGCGCGCATCCAGGCCGTGGCGGATCGTCTTCCGCCCGAGGCACCCCTCCGACCACCGCTCGCCGCTGACAAGGCGAAGCGGCCGCAAGCGCCAGCCCCCGCCTCGCTGCCATGTCAGGGTGGCCACGTGGTGACCTACGCCGCGGCCGTAGGCGGGCCCAAGGGGGCCAAGAGGAAGGCTGGCACGGTGCCGGCTTCCGCCAAGGCCGGGCAGTGGCCGGCGCCAGCGGCTACACTGCAGGCTCCGTCTAGCGCACCCGCGACTGTGCCTGCTGCGCCCAGCGCTGCTGCCAGACTCGAACTGGGCTGGCAGGTGGCTGAACGCAGCAGGAAGGCACGCGGCCAAAAGCGGAGAGCGGCGGCCAAGAGTGCCACTGTGGCCGCCGCTCCCCAGGCGGGAGGCGACAAAGGGGGAAAGAGGTCGCACAGGGGCCTCAAGTCGCCGAAGACAGCTGCGGTCATTATTACCGTGTTGCCTGAGGCGGCTGAGAGGGGCCTCAACTATGAGGCCGTCCTAAGACGCGCCCGGCGGGAGCTGGACGTCTCCGACATCGGAGGCGTTGAGGCGAGGACCCGCAAGGCTCGGACAGGGGCTCGTATTCTCGAGTTCCCTGGGGCCGAGGGCGTCAAGGTGGCCGATAGTGTGGCCTTGAAGCTGAGGGGGCTGTTCGGGCCGGAGGATGGAGTCCGAATCGCCAGGCCCGTCAAGTGCGCAGAGATGCGCCTCACGGGTTTGGACGATTCCGTGACGGTGGAGGACGTTCAGGAGGCCATTGTGGCGTGTACTGGATGTGTCTCGGACACTGTCCGGATTGGCACCATCCGCCCTGGTCCGGGCGGTGTCGGTGCTGTCTGGGTGCAATGTCCGGTGGAGTCGGTGAAGAAATTGGCCGACTCAGGCAGGCTCCTCGTGGGCTGGAGTTCGGCGCGGGTAACCGTGCTGGAAACCCGGCCCGCGAGGTGTTATAAGTGCATGGCGGTCGGGCATACCCGACCGACGTGTCGCAACTGCTTCGACTGCAGCGGGTTATGCTTCCGCTGCGGTCAGGCTGGACACCAGGCGGCATCGTGCTCTGCGGTGCCCCACTGCCCCGCGTGTGCGGCAGGCAATAGGCCTGCCAAGCACCGCATGGGCTCTGGGGACTGCAGACCCCCGGCATCGGCCCCAAAGGTGCGGGGCGGCCCATCGACCGGGCCTGCGCCCGCTCCGAGCGCGACCCGATCGCCCGTTAGCACGGAGGAGGAGACGATGGATACGGTCTGTTAATGGACCACGAATCCATCCGTCTCCTCCAAGCCAATCTCAACCACTGCGCCGGTGCGCAGGATGTTTTCCTGCAAGCCATGGCGGAGTGGTTGATAGGAGTAGCCGTAGCCGCGGAGCCGTACGTGGTGCCCGACCGACCTAACTGGCTGGGTAGCACCGACGGTACTGTGGCAATCGTCGCCTCCACGTTGTGGCCTTCGCCGTCTCTGACCCTTAGGGACAGGGGCGTCGGATACGTCGCGGCGGAATGGGGAGAGATTACGCTTTTCGGAGTCTATCTCTCCCCTAACAGGAGCGTGACTGATTTCGGGGCCTCCCTCACCATCTTGGAGGCCTCGTTACGGCGACTGGCACCGCGCCAAGTCTTCGTTCTGGGGGACTTCAACGCCAAGTCCATGGCGTGGGGGTCCCCCGCGACGGACGACCGAGGACGGGCGGTCGAATTGTGGGCGGCGGCATTGGGCCTCTCTTTGTTGAACAGGGGCTCGGTGCAAACGTGCGTGCGTCAGCGGGGCGGGTCGATAGTGGACTTATCGTTCGCTAGCCCCATTGTCGCCGCACGCGTGAGGAGCTGGCGCGTCGCTGAGGAGGTTGAGACCCTATCGGACCATCGATATATCCGGATTGAGGTCTCCCAGACCCTCCCGACGCCCAGCAGGGGTCACGGGGCAGACGGACGTTCCGCGTTCCCGCGATGGGCTGTGGGTCGTTTGGACCGGGACCTGCTGGCGGAGGCAGCCATCGTTCACTCGTGGCTGTCCTCTGTCCACCAGTTGGACGGGGTGGACGCCGAGGCTGGCCGCATCCGCAATGCTTTGACGCAGATTTGCGATGCGGCCATGCCCCGTGTGCGGTGTCTGCCCCCGAAGAGGGCTGTCCACTGGTGGTCCCGGGAGCTGGCGGATCTTCGGGTCGCGTGCATACGCGCCCGAAGGGCCTACACCCGCAGCCGGCGGCACCATCGCGACGAGGAGCGGGAGAGCCGGCTTTACGAGGGCTACCGCAATGCGCGGTCGGCCTTCAGCCTGGCCGTCCGTACCGCCAAGGACGTCAGTCGGCAGGAGATGTTGGATGGTCTCGATCGTGACCCCTGGGGTCGCCCCTATCGCGCAGCGCTGAGTAAGCTCCGCGCGCGGGGCTCTCCCCTCACCGAGACTCTCCAGCCCGGCCTCCTCACCAGGGTCGTCGAGGATCTGTTCCCGCGACGGGCGGAACACACGCCCCCGGTCATGGCTCCGCCAGACACCGACCGGGAGGCCGACGATGACAGTGTTCCGCCCATCACGGAACCCGAGATGGGGGCGGCGGTGGTGCGCATGCGCGGAAAATCCACCGCCCCCGGGCCCGACGGTGTTCCCAACCGCGTGCTGGCCCTGGTCCTCGACCACCTGGGTCTCCGCCTCAGGGGGCTGTTTGACGCGTGCTTAGCGTCGGGGCGGTTCCCTGGGTGTTGGAAGGAGGGGAGGCTGGTGCTCCTGCCGAAGCCGGGACGGTCTCCAGAGTCGGCCTCGGCCTACAGGCCCATCGTGCTGCTCGACGATGCGGGCAAGCTATTGGAGAGGGTGCTGGCTGCCCACATCGAGCGGCACCTCGTGGACACGGGGCCCGATCTGTCGGATGCCCAGTTTGGGTTTAGGAGGGGTCGTTCGACGATCGCGGCTCTGTTGCGCCTGAGGGCCGTGGCGACTGAGGCCGTCACCGGCGGGGGAGTGCTGTTGGTGGTGTCCCTGGACATCGCCAACGCATTCAATAGTCTGCCATTTAGCTGCGTCAGGGAGGCGCTCCGATATCACGGAGTGCCAGTTTACCTGAGGCGGCTAGTGGCGGACTATTTGGAGGGGCGCAGCGTCCTCTACACCAACCGAGTAGGGGACGTTGTGCGAACGCCCATGACGTGCGGTGTTCCGCAGGGGTCGGTCCTCGGACCCACCCTGTGGAACATCGGCTACGACTGGGCGTTGAGGGGGAGCCTCCCGCCCGGGCTGGGCGTGATATGTTACGCCGACGACACGCTCGTCACAGCCCGTGGTGGGACGCTGGAGGAGGCGGCAAGCCTGGCGACTCTCGGCACCGAGGAGATCGTCAGGCGGATCGGGGCGCTGGGGTTGAGGGTGGCCCTGGACAAGACGGAGGCTCTCTTGTTCCATGGGCCCCGCATGAGCCCTCCCATCGGCGTCTCGATCACCGTCAATTCGGTTGATATCAGCATCCGGGCCCATATGAGGTATTTGGGCCTGGTGCTCGACGGGCGATGGTGGTTCCGGGAGCATTTCCGCAGACTCGCTCCACGGCTCGTCGGCGCGGCGTCCGCCCTATCATGGCTTATGCCGAATGTGGGTGGACCAAGCGCTACCTGCCGACAGCTGTACGCAGGGGTCATCCGGTCGATGGCCCTGTACGGCGCACCGGTGTGGGCGGGATCCCTGACCGTCCGACTCAGGGCTCTTCTGTGGCGACCACAGAGGGCCATGGCGGTCAGGGCCATACGCGGGTACCGCACGGTGTCGACGGAGGCAGCGTGTCTATTGGCCGGGACCCCTCCATGGGACCTGGAAGCGGAAATGCTCGCCGGTTTGTATCGGCGGATGTTGGGGGTGCGAGCGGAGGGCGGTGTGGTCTCGTTGAGGGAGCACACCGCCTGGCGCGTCGACGCCCGCCGCGACATCATTGCCCGTTGGGCAGTCCGGCTGGAGAGGCCTCGGTTCGGTGTGCGGACCGTGGAGGCCTTCCGGCCGGTGCTGATGCAGTGGCTAAATCGGCGGCACGGGGTGCTCTCCTTCCGACTGGTGCAGGTTTTGACGGGGCATGGATGCTTCGCCAAATACCTGCACACGGTCGTAAGGAGGGAGAGTACACCGTCCTGCCACCACTGCGATTGCGACGAGGACACGGCGCAGCATACGCTCGAGGTTTGTGCCGCTTGGGCAGAGCAGCGTCGTGAACTCGTCACAATCATCGGTGCTGACCTGACGCTGCCGACCATCGCCAGGGCGATGCTCGACAGCGTCAGGAACTGGGACGCGGTCGCATCCTTCTGCGAGGCAGTAGTCTCGCGGAAGGAGGCAGCGGAGCGCGTGCGCGAGGAGCGTCTCCTCGACGACGCGAGCCGCCGCCGGCGACTGGGGCGGCGCAGGCGCGATTACCTGCGCCTGATGCCGCCCTAGCCGAGGCCGCGGGTGACTGGATCGGGGATTTAGTCCGTCACCCGCCGAGAGGCCGACCGCGTGAGGAAAGACCGACATCCTACCCGAGGGGGGGACGTCGGTCGAGGAGAAGGTACTCCTCAGGGGTATTCCGTCGGGCCAACCACTGACGTCAAGTCACTCTGCTCCGGTGGTTGGCCCAACGACGAAGGCGACGTCACGGGTGGGTTACGGGTGTGCATGCTTACGTCCCTCTGTCACCCCGGACGGAGTGGTGCGAGGAGTGTGCCGACCGTAACCCACCCCCAAAAAAAAAAAAAAAAAAAAAAAAATGGTAAAATTTTTGGTCAAGATTATTACCGTAACAGCTCATATACGTCCAACTAATAAACTAGAGTCACCTCCACGATAGGTAGGAAATGACCATATTAACCCACACTGGTCAGGCTGGTCTGTATATGGCCACACCCACATCATAACATAGTTAGCTACCAGTTGTTGCCTACCCCAAGGTGCCTCGGATTTCTAGCTTATCGAACAAAGCGCAGTTGCAAATTATTAGTACTCGGGCTTTAGTTTTCTGCGACAATGTAGCAATACTCTAGACGAAAGGACCGATCCCAGTTATAAAGATAGAAAACTGTCAGCAGCGCGACTCTATGACTAAACATAACTAAGCCTAGTCTCTAAGCCTATACATGTATGTACGTATTTCAGAATGTAGTATAGTATAGCGTTAGCACATCGTAGCATAGCATAACACATACCTTACCCGTGGGTGCTCGTACGAGATGACTAAGGGATATAAAACGCATATAACATATATGCGAGAGAAGGAAACCTCGAAACAAAACCTTATACCAACACGTCTGACCAGCGTGGTATAGTAAGTCAATCACCCCTCCATTATGGAGGAGGCTCGAGCTCAACAGTGGGACATATATGAGCTGAGATGATGATGATGATGATGAGTTGTATTTTTCTGGATACCTCATATCAGCAACTGCAATCGACGAATCACTTGTCAAGTGGGGTATTCATGGTATTATTATCACTTGTGGCGCGGAGGCCTAAATTCTACAGTGGATTCATCGAATTAATTATTATATCTGGATGACGAAGCGATATATAATTAATATCGGTTGTGTTTTAGAAAATTCATTCATTCATTCATTTCAGCTCATATACGTCCTACTTCTGGACTTAAACGTACTCAATAATACGAGAGAAATTGACTGACTATACCACGTGGTCAGACGGGTTGGTATAGGATATTTTTCTAATTTTTCTTCTCTTGCATAGATGTCATATGCCTTTGATATCTCTCAGTCGTCTTTTACCACATCTACGGGCCACATTGGTTCAGGTTAGGGGGTTAAGAATTGTATTCTTACTTCGTCACCACACAAAAAAAAAGTGTGTGTGTCAGCTCCGACGCACGACTGGAGTTTACTCCTTAAGTACGATTATCACAACAGGCGCAAAAAAAGCTCATTTGACTAAAAATAATACATATATTTTTATTTACATTTATTAAAACTGTTCAGTGAAGTATTATCTCACGTCAGAAAGTGAAAGGTGCGCAGAATAGGTTGCACACCAAAAACGTAACGAGGTCATTCGATCACTAGATTTTACTCCTCAAATTTTTCTCATACCCGGGCGCCTTATATGAAAATCGATTCTTAAGTAGTAAACTCCAAAAAATTGCCAAATATATTTAGATATTAAAAAAAAAAAATTATAATTATGGCAAATATATACATATAAAAATAAAAAAGTTAAAAATAATAAAAAAATGCAGCTGTTTGGATTCGATTGCTCAATTTCTCATTAAGCTACATTTATTAACAAGGACAGCGGTCAAATTTGCTTTCATATTCTAATAGTATTACCAGCCATTATTAGCCAACGAAGTACCTGCACACTGAATTTCATGGAAATTGCTGGTGCTGTTGCTAAGATTCTTATTCGGATTGATTTTTAAGCAACTTTTTGCTCGTTTAAATATATTAAATAATAAAATGTGATTAAAATGCATGTTAAAATATCAGTCGTAGAGAAACTAAAATTGTAATGTTATTATAATGACTTTCTTTTTATATTTAATAACTTATATCCTATATTATACATTTTTGGGTACGAGCCTTTTTAAACAATAAAAAAGTGATTAATAATTATACTACACTGGCCAAGCGATTTGACAAAGGCTTTTATTTGAACTTTTTTATTTCTTTTAGGATTCAGACGGCTTGATAAAGGATTTTCCTTTGATTTTTTACGTCTCATCTAGTGTTTTGATGAGTTAATAAAGAATTTTATTTCGAGTTTCCATTTCTTAAGATCGACGTCGAGGTCCTGACAGCAATGCATCTCAAAGGGGAGTTCTTCATTACGTGTTCCGACAGTCTAACTTCGGGTGGAAACTAAGCCCTGGTTCTGCCATGCATAGAAGTGATGACTCAATGTATGCCTATTCCCTCATTTTTATTCTGAAGCAAGTAATCGATATCCGTTGTTATACGAAAAACTTTTCACTTTCTAAAAGGAAAAACAAAAATCCAAGCAATAAATAGACAGACACAGGTTTTTATAGCATAATAGCTAGTTATAGCATCCCCTTTAGGAGCCACTCTGCGTATTTTATAGTCTTCTGCGCCAGCTATTACGACAGATAATTATTCCAATCGTAAACTCGAACGTAATTAATCAGTTAATTAATGGATTTGTTACCTTTAAACTGTTAGATGTGCTACTTTCAATATTTTTATTATTCTTTTTCGTCAGTCTATACATCGCAGTCTTCATTTGTGTTCATATACCTCCCGCTGCTGAGCTCGAGCCTTCTCCACAGTGGGAGAGAAATTAACCTATTATACTATACTGTTCAAATGGATTGGTTATGGATTAATTAGGGTTATATTTCAAGCTTTCCTTTATCGTTTGTTGCGTAACCCATGGGTGAAATGGAGAATGGCACAGATCCTCTCGATATTGGAAGACATATTGCATTTTTATACTACACTGGTGAGAAGGGTTGGCATAAAATCTTTTTTCAAGATTTCTACTCTAGCAGTGATGTCTATTTATATATCTAAGCCGACTTTTGCGACGCAGGAAATGAAGAAATAGTAAAGCGCACTTTTTGGTAAAATGTTTTTTTTTCTGAAAAAGGCATCGGGAATAAAATTAATAAAGTACAATATCATTATTATATTATGCTAAGAAAATATGTTCCTGTGATGACAGAGGTAAAATGCATCAAATTTTTGTTATATCGCTTTTTTAAAATTAACACTCTTATAAGAGAAGCAAACCTCAAAGTAATACACCGTCAGAACCCATCTAACCAGCATGATTAACAGGTTAATTTCCCTTCCACTCTAGAGAAGGCTCTTGCCCAACAATGCGACATAAATCAACCGAAAGTAATGTTAGAACGTTAGTTATAAAACATTTGGATGACCAAGCTTATCTCTTAGATATTAAAAAAAAAATAATTGATAATTTCATGAAAAAAAATTTAAACGATAATAGAAAAGAGAAAACCAAGGACCGAACGGAGCTGTCTGGATTACACTGCTCGATTTCCCAACTGAGCTATGTAGCTCGATGTGCTCAATAATAGCAGCCAAATTTGTCTTTATGTTCTCAAAGTTTTCAGTGAACGAAAAAATATATTATTTCGGTGGCGCAAAACAATGACAAAACGATATTTTCTTTAAACAAAGCTATATCGATTTGTCACCCGCAAAACATCCTGCATACTAAATTTCAGAGAATTTGGTGAGATTCACAAAATATAAAATTTAAAAAAAAATTGATATATACAAAAATTGCTAGTGTAAAGATATTAGATTTATAATATAATTTTGTTGAAATTTGACTAAATTAATAATTTTAAATTACTAAAGAAAAAACATTTTATTTTAATTACTTGATTGAACACGCAATCAATGGACACCAATTATATTCAGACTCACAACAGTCACTTGAAGTCGCATAAAAAACTGTCATGGTCCAACCCTTTTTTTTTGATCCTGCAGTATTCACTTCGAAGATTCCTATTTGGTTTAACGAGTCTTGTTTAAAAAGATAATAAAAAATGTCAGATAAATATTTAAGTCGTAATCATCATTCTCCTACTCTTATCCCAATTGGTTGGGGTCGATACAATATGTACTCTTCTTTCATAGTTACATATTGTAAATGTTATTGGCAATAGTTTTATGACCGGCCGCCTGCCAGACGTCAACCCTCCTTGGGGATGTAATCATTGACCAAACGGCATCAGATGGAGTTGGCCTAGGTCGTTATAAGGCTCTTAGTCGTCTTTTACGACATCCACGAGCAAAGTAAGGGTTGGTAGTATTCGTAGCCGCTATCACCCAGCTATGCAATATGTATTTCTTATAATTTATTTATTTTACTTTAATGTAACAATGTTTACAATAATATTTACACAATATTTCAGAATAATAATTTATTAATCCATATTATTGTAAATGTCTATTCCTTACTCTAAGCCGAAAGCTTTTATGTGCATTTTTATTATTGGTTCAGCCATAAATAAGATCAACGTAATGTATCAAAGTTTCGCCAGCAGTCGCCGCGATTATATAGAACCGTTTATCAGATATAACATAAGAGAGAGGGAAAGATGATATATTTTAAGGCAATGAAGCTGAACAAAAACTTTCTTGCACTGTCAATAGTTTGATATATTGAAGATGTTATTAGCTTGAGAAATTGTGCATTGGCGCCAAAATTGCTTGTCCATATATTAATGCAGAAAATGATCTTGTTCAATTCACAGTTCTGTGTACGAAATTATTCTTGAATTAAGTAAATATTATTTTAATATTCTTAAACGATCACAGATTTTTGGTATCTTATTTATCTTAAAATTAAATAATGTTGACCTTCAAGCCTTCCAGCATAAAATTTATTTTAATTGTGAGGGCATGAAAGAGTATCTCAGCTAATATACGTCCTACTGTTGGGTTTGAGCCTCCTCCATAATGGGAGGGAAATTGACCTACTATACCACGCTGGTCAAACGTGTTGGTATAGGGTTTTGTTTCGAGATGTCCTTCTCTTAAGAAATCTCTTCTGAAAAAGTATTATGGCTACTATACTATATCATACATAGCTTCACACCTGTTTCCCAGAGGGGTAGGCAGACACTATGGATTGCCACAAACCACGATCATGGCATACCTACATTACTTCATTCACTCTCATAACAGTTTTCATGCATGCTCTACCATTACGTATAATGTGACCTCTATGTAAATATATCATGATGCGTTAAATAACACTATAAACATTATGTGATTTGATTATGAAGGAGGATTGACGTCAGGCAGGCGGCCGGTCATAAAATTATTGCCAATAACTTTTGCAATCTGTGGGATGAGGAGTACATATTGCGTCGACCCCAAGTAATTGGGATATCGATGAGGAGAATGATGAAGTGATTTCCATACTAGAGTTTTTTTTTTTATAATTACGCATAGGTATTACACGATTTGAAATAAAACTATTTTCACGGATTACATCGCGATTGTATTTGATTTTTAATTTCCGGACTTTTCGTACACTTCACAGCATTCATGGTCATGGAAGGACTAACTGACTAAGATATTTTACGCCCAATGAGTCATAATTATCACAGAGATTTATCTACCTGCTACGGTATTAGTTATTAAATTTTGACCCACATTTTTAATACTTGATAGATTTGTTAGTTTCTTAAACTAGAAAATTGCTACAATATAATAAATATTATTTATCTATGTGGTGACGGAGTAAGAATACAACTCACCATCCCCTATCTTATCTGTGGGTGATCGTAATACTAAAGGATATAAAACGCATACAACAGAAGGAAAACTTAAAACAAAACCTTATACCAACATGTCTGACCAGCGTGGTATAGTAGGTCAACTTCCCTCCCATTATATAGGAGGCTGGAGCCCAACAGTGGAACATATGTGAGCTGAAATGATGATAAAAAGAAAATAATTCTATCTATAAACAATTTATATTGTTTATGATCAGTTATTAAAGATTTTAGAGTAAATTAAAGATTCAATATCTTTAATTTATGATGATTATTTATCTCAGCTCGTATATATCCCACTGTTGTGTTCGAGCCTCCTCCATAATGGGAGGGAAATTGACCTACTATACCACGCTAATCAGACGTATTGGTATAAGGTTTTGTTTTAAGTTTTCCTTCTATTGTATGCGTTTTATATCCTTTAGTATTACGATCACCCACAGATAAGATAGGGGATGGTGAGTTGTATTCTTACTCCGTCACCACATGGATAAATAATATTTATTATATTGTAGCAATTTTCTAGTTTAAAGAACTAACAAATCTATCAAGCTATCACCTGATCAGTACGCGGCTACACTGAGAAAGAACCAGCAAGAAAACTCAGAGGGCATAATATTAATTATTAATTTATAAGTGTGTCGGTGTTTTGCAGTCTTGTGTTTTATTTCCAACTAAATGAATAACAAGATCCCAGCTGGATGAGCCTACATTGTCTTCTATTCTATTAATATTTTCGTGTTTTTTTTTTAATTTCAATAGCCTCGCAAACCATTCTAGGCAGGTATCCGGTGTTCTTTCTTGTTGTTCGTTCGGAGGATTTGTGGTTTATCTAACTTGGCGGCTTTATATCAAACTTGGCGTAATGACGGGCACAGATTTTTTTTCTAACTACCCGACTAGAAAAAGAGCATGGTTCAACCAGATCATATATCTGGACCCGATCAGGATAGAATGAGGCATGCCGGATCCGGCAAACCCTATCAGGACCAGGTCTGGTCCTGATCAGGATAGCCTGATGTGAAATAACATCAAGTATGGCAAGGCATACCGGATCAGGACCAGATCAGGACCAAATAAGGATAGCCTGATGTGAAATATCATTAAGTATGATAAGGCATACCGGATCAGGACCAGATCAGGACCAAATGAGGATAGCCTGATGTGAAATATCATCAAGTATTACCATACTTACCAGGCATACCGGATCAGGACCAGGTCAGGACCAAATAAGGATAGCCTGATGTGAAATATCATGAAGTATGTTAAGGAATACCGGATCAGGGCCAAATAAGGATAGCCTGATGTGTAATATCATCAAGTATGGTAAGGCATACCGGATCAGGTCCCGATCAGGATAGAATGAGGCATGCCGGATCCGGCAAACCCTATCGGGACCAGGTCTGGTCCTGATCAGGATAGCCTGATGTGAAATAACATCAAGTATGGTAAGGCATACCGGATCAGGACCAGATCAGGACCAAATAAGGATAGCCTGATGTGACATATCATCAAGTATGGTAAGGCATTCCGGATCAGGACCTGGTCTATACCAAATAAGAACAGCCTGATGTAAAATATAATCAAGTACATGGTAAGGCATGTAGTATATTAGGACCAGAAACAGTTTTCGTAACACAAAAAAAAATTCAATCAAAATTCAAAAAAGTATCATATCATGATTGTCACATTTGTGCCACGGTGTAAATTGTATTTACATCAGAGGAGATTAATCTGAAATCTTTAATTAATCATATGTATTTAATAATAATAATAATGTTTAATTAATAATATAAAAATAATTTATATTTAAAGTAAAAACAAAAATAAATAATAGGTACATTTGAAAACATAGATAGAAATAAATATAATAATATTGTAACAACCATTCTAACATTTAATGTTTTGGGTCATAAATTGTTGATGGCATTAGTAAAATGACGTCATTATCTGAATCGCGGTGTTAAGATTCTCCGAAGCGTAATGACATCGCCTAATATTAAATTAGTTTTTATCGAATCAGATCAAAACAGATCGATCAGGTCGTGAATGAGGAATTCAGGCGACAGTTGAAGATGTTAGCATCTGGTGGCTGCGCCCTAATTGGAACGGCTCACTGAGACTCTATGATAAGAATATAGCGCTGCATTCGCTGCCTACGTCATATATTAATTTATATTTTTATCTATTAAACATCTTCTTTAAGATATTTATGTTTTTAAAAGGACCGGACTGGGCATACTCGTTTTGGATCAGGCAAGATATATAACGCAGATGATTGATTTGGTTCTGATCAGTAAAATTTCATCCGGACCCGATCAGGAATGCCTGGTCTGGACCCGATCAGGAATGCCTGATTTGGACCCGATAAGGTTTTCCTGATCGGGTCCAGATATATCTTCTGCGTTACATACCTTATCTGGTCCAGATCGGGCATGCCCGGTCCGGTCCTGCTAAGAAAGACGAAAAAATTTCTAGTCGGGTAGTAAATCACCATAATATTATAATTATCATAAATTAAATGTTTAATAATATCTGATCATAAGCAATATATTTTTTTATATACAAGGTGAAGATGTTAATACGACAATAAATGAAAACACCGGTAATACTAGTGTATAAGGAGTATTTTGAAACTATCTAAAAAAGTTCTCACAAGCAAATTTAAAAAAATATATTTTCTAACAAACTTTTTATCATAAATATTGAAACAAAATAGAACACCGTTTGTAAATATTAGTTCACTGACCTGTAATCCGACCGAATAGGTACCCATTCATTACGCCGCTTGCATTAGGTGTTTTTAATTGTCTTATCTAAGTCTGATGACGCAGTTTATATGGATCTTATGAGGCAGAAATAAGGTATAATATGCATTAATTTGTATTACGTTTGGCGAAGACTTTAAGTGGTAAACTAGCAATATGTAGGTACCTACTTTCATATTAGTTTATACCGATGCGGCGCGGGAGGTCTTTGATCTCTTAGTGATAGCCTAATAATTTTAATTTTTTATACAGAGTGTAGAAAATGTTAATAATACAAAGTACATTACTTTGCTGTAGCTAAACTATACGACATATTGTATTCAAAGTTTGTATACCGGCTGAGCAAGTCATCAGATACACTAAATTAAAATTATTGTCGTATGGTCGTCTCCACTCTGTATAGAATTTTCTTTTTTTACTGATCATAAATGTACATAAAAAATGTGGGTTAATATTTAATAACTAATACTATAGCGGGTAGATATAAATATCTGTAATAATGATGACTTTATTGGACGTGAGATACTTTAGTCCTCCCGTGCTAGCTTGGTACACCTGTCAAATTCCAATAACTATCGGGGTAGCGTTTTCAGGCCATCGGTCTCACTGCGGATAACAGATAAATATTAGGATTATGTGTATTTGTATGTGTTCAAGCTTGTGCTGCCAAATGATACGAGTACCTTAATAAATATTATTTTTAATAATAATGATTCTAAAAGTAATTATCAAGTAATTTTCTCGTTTAAGAGGAAGAACACAAGCTTAAAATCTCAAGATTGGTTGTCGTAGCCTATAATTAAAAAAGTTTTAAACGACTTCGTACTCAATTTCAGTATATCGCGCTTGTGTTTGGTACCAATTGAGTGTATAGTTTCTCAGAGAATAAACATTTCGGCGTCTTAGTATTTTAGGAAAAAGCTATTTTAAAAAAAAGAATAATATATATTACATAAATGGTATAGTAGTTATGATACTGTCCTAATGTACCACTGCCGTATGTTAGAATGCCATCCAGAGCAATTATTTGCGCAATCCATAAATCATTGTTCTAAGTCTGAGTATAATTTGTGTCCGTAAATTATATATAAAATTAAAAAATATATCCTTGTGTCGCGATAATTAATAATTAAAGGACACAACGATTACCCTTTTTTTGCGGCGGACTATAGTCTGGTCACATCCCGCCAGATCCACCATCCGGGGCGACAGAAGAGGCAGCGCGTGACCCCATAGACACGCCCCGCAATGCACCTCTCGTCGCCGAGCGAGCGGGCCACTGAAACCCAATCTTTGTCTTCAGTGGCCCGGCCGGCGGTTTACCTTCATGGGCTCCACTCGAATCGAGGCCCCAGCAGCTTTTGCAGTCGGGGTCATCGTCCTCACGCGGTGGCCTCACTTCGGGTGACCGGACTTATCCCCGGTCCGGTCACTCGATGCCTCGGTTAGGGCGGAATCAAGCGCAGATACGCCTTTGCCATCCAAGGCACCAGTGGCAGCCCGAGTTCATGTAGAGGAAATCCTCCCGGATTCGTTCCGCCGCCTCCTCCAGAGGGCGGCGACCGCGTCCCAGTTCCTGCGCTGTCGACCATCCCTTTTACGATGGCTGGCAGTGTCAAGTCGGCACCAATGACAGCAACGAGGTCAAGGCGCTGCCGAGCCCAGGTCGTACAGACCTTGAGCGTATGATGCGCCGCGTTTTCGCTATTGCCGCACTGTTGGCAGGACGGAGTCAACTCTCTCCTTGCTACCGCGAACAGGTACTTGCCGAAGCAGCCGTGCTCCGACAAGACCTGCACCAGGCGGAAAGAGAGGACTCTGTGCTGCCACTCCATCCACTCTATCAGGCCAGAGGGCCTCAACGATACGAACATCGTATCGAGGCCTCTCCAGTCGCGTCGGCGCGCCAAGTGGTTAGTTCGCTGCGCGATAGGAAGCCACCCTCGTCGCATACCGAAGGCACCCGTCGATAGAGATCGGCGAGCATCTCCGCCTTCTGGTCCCACGAGGGTATTCCGGCCAATGCGCCCGCCACCTCGGTCGCCACCGTGCGGTAACCGCGGATGGCTCTGACCGCCATGACTCTCTCTGGATGCCACAGAAGATCCCGAAGCGAAGCTTGTAGAGTGACACGCAATACGGGCGACCCCAGGGGTCACGATCGAGACTGTCCAGCATCTCCCGTCAACTCGCGTCCTTGGCGGAACGGATGGCCAGCCAAAAGACAGTCCGGGCACTGCGGTACGTCTCATACAGCTAATTTGACTAGACTCAAGACAATTGTTTGTTAATCGCACAAAGTATTGTCCTGCGGAGAGTTCTTTGACCAGTTTACCTCGTTAATTTGGTGGTTGTACCAGAATTTAAAAAGTCTTACTGTACCTTCTGGTATATCTTGCCCACGCATTTTTGGCCAGAAGATATTATAGTTGACCAGTTCAAATTCTCTATACAGATCTAGGAAAGAAGCAACACAACTATTTACATTTTAAAAATACATTTGTTTTTTTATTGTATACTCATAAAGTAATAACATTTACAATAACAGTTATAATACATAATAACTATATATCCGTGTTGTGACGGAGTAAGAATACAATTCACCACCCCCTATTTTACCCGTGGGTGATCGTACGAGACGACTAAGGGATATAAAATGCATATAACATCTATGCAAGAGAAGGAAAATTCGAAACAAAACCCTATACCAACAAGTCTGACCAGCGCGGTATAGTAGGTTCATTTCCCTCCCATTACGGAGGAGGCCCCAGCCCAACAGTGGAACATATATCGGCTATGATGATGATGATATATCAATTTAAATTACACTGGTTGATTTTGCTACAACTTCTAATGTTTACACGAGTATAACACATTTGAAAAATTTTGGCAAAAGTCTTCTAAACGTCGGGAAATTGATCACGGGAGGACCTCTCGTGATAAATTCATTTTGCTATCGTACTCAAAAAATACTTCTTTAGTTGACAAGAGCTAAGATTACTCGGTCAAGCATATTAATTAATACCTAAAAAATATATCTCACATCACAACCAAAGATATTTTCACTTCAATAACAAAACAAATATTCAAAAGTTATAATGTAAGTAACAAACATTGAGCAATATAACATCCTGAAGTACACCATCTAATTTCCAATAGTAAATAAATTGAGGGTTCGAGCCAGATATTTCACCCCCGGGTCAAGTGTTATTTATAACAGTTGGTTACTTCAACATTGTTTCTAACATAAGGTAAATTACCATTCCATTTGTTACCAAACTCCAATTGCTTAAAGTTATTTTATTGTGATAAATTACCTTTATTAATTAATTACTATATCTGTCATAAAGCGAAAGCAATTAATATTTCCTAAGAAATTTCAGAAAATTTTGGTTAGCAGTTTAAGCTTTTGAGTATAAAATTATAGTAATGGTTCATTAATTTCAAAATATATATATAATATTTCTTTGTTAAATTTTATTTTCTTTTGAAGGGAAATTTAAAAACGACATTAACAAACTAGCGAACAAATACCTCGCTAATGGATACTTGAAAATGTTTGAATCTAATGTTATTTAATCATACAAAAACAATGGAATAAAATGTATATCCACTGCCGCTGTGCCTTCGCACTAAGGTATTCCCTTGTTGCGCCAAGCATCAAACAAACGAAACTTGGCTAGATATTATCTCCTTGGTCTGTTTCACCACTTCATTTTGTGAGACAATTACTGCACAGAAGGTGCTTACCAAGTCTTGGCGTTGCCAGCAATAGCTGGCAGCAACAGATTATCGCCAATCGTCTACAGCCTCTACAACAATTCTCTTGAATGTTGAGCTCTTAGTTGGTTTTTGTGACACCCTTGAGCAATGTTAGGATTAGTACTATACACAGGCATTTCTGTACGGTATTACAACCACGAGTAACACATAATCTATAATACATGTACAGTCAAACCTGGATAAGCGAGAGTTCAAGGGAGCACAATCTCATTCTCGCTTATAGAGGTTTCTCACTAACCCAAGTTTCTCGCTAATGCAGGTACATTGATAGCGTTTCTCTCTTATAGAGGTACGCAGCAATGACAAGTCACAGCAAGTATGAATATAGTAATTTTCGCACGCATTTTTGAACGAACTTCACGCACGAAACGCATTTTTCGCCTTTAAACGTAAATGTTTTATCCGGAAGGCACTTGAAAAACAAAGCAGTTTCATCCGCGTTATAAATATCGTCTGGTTCATACCCTTCTAAAATATTTGGCAGATATTCAGTCCAGTGGTTGCACACGCCTAGGCCCACAGATTTACTTTCCTCAGCTGCTTTTTTGAAAACTATATCATGACGCATTTTAAAACCCTATAACCAGCAGTTGCTAGCAGAAAAGTTCTGGATTCCCAGTTTTGTAACAAACTCTTTTGATTTTCCTTTCAACAAAGGTCCATCCATGGGAATGTTCTTATCGAGAGTTTGTTATACATACATACATACATATCATCACGCCATATCCCTTGCAGGGTAGGCAGAGAGAACAGAGTGCCAGAGAACTCTATCTCTGCATACTTCACTCGCTTCCTCAACATTCATAATTCTCTTCATACACGCTCGCCGGTTTCGGAGACTCTTGACTCCACCTTCCTTCAGTACATGACCGATCTGATCTAGGTAGGTTAGTCTCGGTCTCCCTCGGTACCTACATCCTTCCACTTTCGTATTGTATATCTTCTTAACCAGACGTTCGTTCGGCATTCTTTCCACATGTCCGAACCATCGGAGCATTCCCTTTCGCATCTTTACACCAATACTCTCTTTCATACCTACTCGCTCTCTTACGTCGTCGTTACGAATGCGGTCGGTCAGCTTAACTCCACACATTTTCCGAAGAGATCGCATTTCGACCGCATTAATTTTACTTTCATACTCTTTTCTGCATACCCAACTCTCGCTTCCATACAGTAATGTTGGGACAAGCACTGCGTTATGTATTGCTACACGTGCCTTCTGGCTGAGGTGGTGGCTGTCGAGAAGTTGCCCCAACGCTCCGTTCACTCTATTTCCCGCATTCACTCTTCGCTCTATATCAGTGGTGTACCTTTCATCTCGGCTAAATCCACATCCAAGATATACAAATTCATCCACTTGCTCTAGTACATCATTACCTATTGTTACTCTTACATCTGTTCTGGTTTCATCTCTTTCAAAGACCATTATTTTGGTTTTGCTCACATTCACGCGTAGACCCCTTTTCTTACAATCTTCTGTCATTGTGTCGACTAGGGTCTGCAGGTCAGTCGCTGACTGTGCCAGCAGGACTGCATCATCTGCATAAAGCAGAGCAGTGACCACTGAGTGGCCCATCTGGACTCCCACATTCATATCGTTCAACCTTTGGAGACATTTATCCAGATATATGATAAACAGCCTGGCTGACAGAAGGCACCCCTGCTTAACGCCGATATTGACATCAAACTAAGGCGACATTCCATCATCCAGCCGCACACAGGCTCTACAGCCCATGTAACTGGACTGCACAGCCTGTAACAGTTTACCGTTAATACCATACTCCGGTAAAATGTCCCAAAGTTCCTTTCATACAACCGTGTCAAATGCTCTCTCCAGATCCACAAAACTGCATAAAACCCTCTGACCTAGAGCCAGATGCTTCTCCACAATGCTGCGCAGAGAGAACACTTGATCCATGCATCCCCTTCCACTTCTGAAACCTCATTGTGTCTCACACAGTAAACCATCGGACACCATCCTCATTCTCCTTTCAATAATTTTACCATACACTTTTGCTGCCAAACTGGTCAAGCTTATGGCTCTGTAATTTGCGCAGTCATAACGTGAACTCTTGTTTTTAAACAAAGGCACGATGACTGCGCTATTCCAGTCCCCGGGAATCATTCCCGAGCTCCAACATAAATTGAGGAGCAACAGGAACGCCTCCCAGACACAGGAGCCACCAAGCTTGATCATCTCGGCAGACACCATATCAATGCCCGCTGCCTTACCATTTTTTAAACTTCTTATCGCCCATTCAACTTGATCCATATTGATGCCATCGGAGGACGCCGTTGTCGAATATTGATCTACTAAACCACATGCGACACCGGCGCTAAAATATTCACTCCATCGGCTTAACACGTCTTGTGTTTGTGTAAGAATGTCTCCACCTTTAGACCTTATTTTATTCATTCTGAAGGCTGACCAACCACCCCGAGACTTCTTCACCTCCCTCCAAAAGAGTTTGGTGTTACCCTTTTTACCCAAAAGAGTTTGTTTTATCCATTTCAAAAAGCACTTTTCGATATTGGAAAATTCAGAAACTCTAGTCCTCTTAATATTTCCATGTCCATCAGAGCACTCAAACTTTATAGAGTCTTTTGATTTTATAATTTTATAATAGATGGATTCTGGTAAATTAAACTCCTTCTGAATTTCATTTTTATCACTTAATGACAATACTTTAATTTTCCGTTTTGACATGATGCAGAACAGAACTTTCCTTCGCAATTGATTAACTATGAACTGAGTAAGTCCGACAAACAGGACGGTATACAGGCACACGTGTCCATTCGAAAAGAATGCGATAAAATAACAATGTTGTTTAGTTCCATGAAATAGAATTGGTACAATATCGACGAGAAAACAATAGAAAAACAATGGTAGGAAGTTCCACAAAAGTTAAGAATGAGTCATAAAATAGCAGTTGTTAAATTTGAAATTTGTTTTGTCATTTGCTATAGTTCCTCTTAAATAATATAAATAAATAAAGTTCGACTGTCGCTTATAGAGGTATAGATAAGCAGCAGTCTCACTTATAGAGGTTCATGAGGGAAAAACGACTCTCTCTTACAGAGGTTTCTGTTTCTTGCTAATAGAGGTTTTGGGAGCTTAAAATGACGGGTCCTGGCTTTTACTCTCACTTATAGAGTTTTCTCGCTTATCCAGTTCTCACTTATCCAGGTTTGACTGTATATCATCTCTAAGGAGAAGAGATGGGTTTATGGAGCCGCGGATAAATGCTAGCCTTTCATAAATCTTTATAGTTATTATATGTTGTGATTACTAATTAAAGTCACGTTTGTGTTTGAGCAAAGTTGACGCAATCAAAATTGAATCAGACAACAATCTAACTTAGACTGTAACAAGTTTCGTGGCTCATTTCAAGACAACACAACGGACGCGTATAACAAACAAATAATTTTCTAACTGAAAGTCTATAAGTCTATAGATTAAATGATAAAGTTAGATGAATGTTCTTTGCAAGAACAACGCCAAATGAAAGCAAGACTACTCAAATATGCAATATACAAGATAAAATAGCTTTTAATCGTGTTAAACAATAATTAAATTAGTTTAGAATTAAAACCGACTGCATTCGTAATGACGACGTAAGAGAGCGAGTAGGTATGAAAGAGAGTATTGGTGTAAAGATGCGAAAGGGAATGCTCCGATGGTTCGGACATGTGGAAATAATGCCAAATGAACGTCTGGTTAAGAAGATATACAATGCGAAAGTGGAAGGATGTAGGTACCGAGGGAGACCGAGACTAACCTACCTAGACCAGATCGGTCATGTACTGAAGGAAGGTGGAGTCAAGAGTCTCCGAAACCGGCGAGCGTGTATGAAGAGAATTATGAATGTTGAGGAAGCGAGTGAAGTATGCAGAGATAGAGTTCTCTGGCACTCTGTTCTCTCTGCCTACCCTGCAAGGGATATGGCGTGATGATATGTATGTAAGTATGTAGAATTAAAATAGATCGAATAAAGAAAAAATATATAGATTTTTTTTTATTGCATATGGTAGCTATCCGTGTGGTGACGGAGTAAGAATACAATTCACCACGCTATATCTTACCCGTGGGTGATCGTACGAGACGATTAAGGGATATAAAACGCATATAACATCTATGCAAGTGAAGGAAAACTCGAAACAAAACCCTATATCAACACGTCTGACCAGCGCGGTATAGTAGGTTAATTTCCCTCCCATTATGGAGGAGGCCCGAGCCCAACAGTGGGACATATATGGGCTGTGATGATGATGATGATGGTGGTGGCAAACGAGCAAGCCGCACACCTGGTAAGTGTTACTGCCGCCCATAGACCTTTGTTATACTAAGTGTCTAGCTAGGTAGCTGCCTACCAAAACAAACCCCAAACCTACCCTGTTCAGTTTCCGGCTCTCACGCTTACTAAACGAAGCGCAATAGCACATTGCCATTACTCAGACGTCGATATTCTGCGAGAGTGTACTACTACCCCGGACCGGCCGGCTCGCGGCTGTATACAGAAAACTGCCAACTGCGTGGTCCTGCCACTATTGAATATATGAATAACTAACATTTTAGTACGAATTTTAAATGATCAGATTTATCTATCTTATATTTTTTTTATTATGGAAACTAACAACTACGATTTATTGTTAATAGTTTATTTTAGGTTTATTTTTGTCAAGTTTATTGTAGGATTCGTAGGACGTGCGTAGAATTAGCTAACTAAAAGAAAATTGGGTAATAAAAAATATTTTAGTGTTATAATCTCAAATAAAATTTTAGGCAAATGATAAATAGCAATATTATAATATATAATAAATCTAATAACAGCTTTAGTATATAATTTATTAGATAAAGATATGATAGATGATAAATTATTGTAATTAGAGTAACTGAATTTTACAATCTACAAACTAACCATAAAAAGAAAGAAAGCATAAATAAATACTATGAAATGAAACCGCAGGAGTGCTTCGGGTTGAGAGCCCTCAGCGGTCACCCACAGTCCAGGCAAAGTTTTCATAGCCATTTGAGGTTAACAACTAAGACACACAAAAAACATCCGTTGGAGTGTCATCAAGTTTTTGTTGCCCAAACTAATATAAAGGTACCCTTGCATTTTTTTTTTAATTTAAGATGAAACACACTACGCCAATAATAAAATCCGCAACGGTATAGTATATATTATTCTTAAGATGTGTCGATAAATTTTAAGAATTGAGTTTTTGATTGGACAATAGATTAGTAGGTTGCGTCAAATTTAGCCTCATGTAAGTTAATTGTTACCATCACATGCTGTTTTTGGTGTATCTGTGTAATGGTTTGTAAGGAAATTATGTGACCGTAATAACATAAAAACAATACTAATTTTCCACGTTGTCTACACTTTCACAGACCCGATAAAATAACTTGAAACAATATTTCGTTAAGTGTTGTACTAGACGGAACAGATGTAAGAGTAACAATAGGTAATGATGTACTGGAGCAAGTGGATGAATTTGTATATCTTGGATGTGGATTTAGCCGAGATGGAAGGTACACCACTGATATAGAGCGAAGAGTGAATGCGGGAAATAGAATGAATGGAGCGTTGGGGCAACTTCTCAGTAGCCACCACCTCAGCCAGAAGGCATGTGTAGCAATACATAATGCAGTGCTTATCCCAACATTACTGTATGGAAGCGAGAGTTGGTTATGCAGAAAAGAGTATGAAAGTAAAATTAATGCGGTCGAAATGCGATCTCTACGGTAAATCTGTGGAGTTAAGCTGACCGACCGCATTCGTAACGACGACGTAAAAGAGCGAGTAGGTATGAAAGAGAATATTGGTGTAAATATGCGAAAGGGAATGCTCCGATGGTTCGGACATGTGGAAAGAATGCCGAACGAACGTCTGGTTAAGAAGATACACAATGCGAAAGTGGAAGGATGTAGGTACCGGGGGAGACTGAGACTCACCTACCTAGACCAGATCGGTCATGTACTGAAGGAAGGTGGAGTCAAGAGTCTCCAAAACCAGCGAGCGTGTATGAAGAGAATTATGAATGTTAAGGAAGAGAGTGAAGTATGCAAGGATAGAGTTCTCTGGCACTCTGTTCTCTCTGCCTACCCTGCAAGGGATATGACGTGATGATATGTATGTATGTATTGTACTAGACGATGGGGCCACACAAAACTATGTTTATATTTAAAGCGTCAATTTATTAACTCAAAAACGTTTAAGAATTTTGAATATATATTTTGAATTTAAATATAGAATGATATAATTTATATATAAAAAAAAAATAGCTCAATAGAAAATATAAATGCTTTCAAGATAGTACAGCTAATATACACTCATTTGCAAAAAAAACGGGCACCTAAGCAATGAACCATTTCAAATGTTAATATTTCTTTGTTTGATAATTATAGGTAGTTTTATCCACACAATTTGGTAAATTAATAAGAAAATAATCGTTTTCATCAGTATTTCTTAAAATTTAGATACAATTTATGGGAAATAATGCTAAACCTCGCTAGTAGTGTATATTCGCTAGTAGTGCATATGCTCATGAAGTAAAAATAAAAAAGTTTTTTTGTTTGTTTTTCTTTAATAAAGTAAAAGCAGATAAATGTTTAGTATCGAGTGTGACCCCCTCTAGCTAAAATCACAGCTTGAATTCGTCTGGGCATGCTAGCGAGTATATCCCGGATACTTGCTTGCGGAATACGTTCCCACTCCGCAGTAATCACATTCTTCAGCTCTCTGATGGTCTGCGGAGCCGGGTGTACTGATCTCACACGCCGTTTCAGAACGTCCCAGACATGCTCTATGGGATTGAGGTCGGGACTTCGAGCTGGCCAATCCAAACGACGAATGCCGACCTCTTGCACATACGCATTAACATCGCGGGATCGGTGGGCGCGAGCATTGTCGTCCATAAAAATCGAGTCTTCACCTAGAGCGGCCAATGCGGGTTGTGCATGAGAAATTAGAACTTCCGTTATGTATCGATGCCCAGTCAGTGAGCCGTTTTCAATGAAGACTAACTCTGTACGATCCATTGAATTTATTCCTGCCCAAAACATAACAGAGCCCCCACCATAAGGTGTGATTTCTTCGAAACATGCCTCTGCAAAGCGTTCTCCTTGTCTTCTTAGCACTCGCCGACGTCGATCTTCACCGAACAGAGATATCCTGGCTTCATCAGAGAACAAAACCCTATTCCAATCGTCTTGAGTCCATGATTCACAATTTCTAGCGAACCTAAGCCTGTGAACTCTGTGCTCACGGAGTAATTTGGGGCCGCGGGCCGGGCGGTGACTGCGTATATTGGCAGCGAGAAGCCTCCTCCTGACCATCCATAGACTAATATGCACATTTCTTACTTCTTGGAGGTTGTTCTTAAGATCCACATACGAAGATTTGCGATTTCTCAATGCGCGACTCACAAGAAAACGATCATCCCGTGGTTGGGTACATGGTTTTCTTCCAGAACCAGGCCTTCTCTCGACGGAACCAGTCTCCTGATATCGCTGCCAGGTCCTTTGGACTGTCGAGCGACTAACATTTAGCCTCCTAGCCACGAAACATTGGCTGCAACCCTCTTCAAGCAGCGCGATAATTTTGGTAGCTTTTACCACTTTATCTACCATTTTTGATACAGCCAAACAGCATTAAATAAAGCTTTGACAGTCAAGGATATGAAATTAATCGATAAAAATTGAATAAAAGTTATGAAAGTCGATGTTAACTTCTGGAACTTCGCGCCAAAAATGTAGGATAAAAAGGGGTTTTCTGTAAAAATGAACATCAAATGAAAAATTGAATTTAGAACGTACTTTTTTAAATACCACAGCATTTTTAAAACCGGCCAGTAACGTGTACAAACGATTGAAACCTTTTTGGTATTGTATCTTTTTAAATATGAATGAAAATCAAAACCGCCCGTTTTTTTTGCAAATGAGTGTATATTAGAATTGTTAGAACCAGTGTTAAGCACTCAACTTTATCAAACTTATACCGGTATTACAGATCCTGACGTAACTATTTTCTCTTAATAGTGTTATTAATGCAACGTATTTATAAAATAGTTTTATTGGATACTTTGAGCCATTAAGTGCAATCGAAATCCCGCTGAGTAACTGGGCAAAACTCTTAGAAAATACAGAAAGAAAAGACGAGTATTTGAAAAAAATATATTATTAACAAATATTATTAGCAGTCCGAAATAATTTAAGTTAGGGCAAATAGAAACCTCCATTGTTGATTTTTTTTTTATTGATCATAGTTAAAGTCTAGTACTCGTATCTATATAAAAAAAATAAATACTATACCTAAAATATAAATACTATACATGTACCGTACTTAGGTTAGCGTGACAATAATTACTTTCGTTTTATTAATTGCAGGGAAAGGTCGGGCCAAATGCCAGCTAATTGACCCATGTTAGGTCAACAGCGTTCGTAGACACTTCAGAAGTGCTAGCTGACTCAACAAATGTTGTTCTCTTCAAATTCCAATTAAGCACAATTTTATATTTATTATGCATTACACTTATAATTAATTGTCTTCTATAAAATAGCGTGATAATTTATATTGGGATGGGCTGAAATATATCATGTTTTTAAAATTGGAATGACATTCACTCAGTAGTTAATGATATAATTACTTTATGGATTATGTAGATAATTAATCACCGTTGTTATGTTATATAAATGTGAAATGACTTAGTGATTAAGACCTTCCATGCCAGTTCCGTGGGTTCAATTCCTACGCAGAACAATACTTGTGGGATCCACAAATTAATGTTCTGAGTTTGAATTATAAATATGTCTGTAAAAGCACCCGCAGTACAAGGACTATTTCCTTAGTACCGGGTTTTAATAAAAAAAACCACAAAGCAGTCATGAGGACTGCCGACAGAAGTGAAAACTTAAAATAATGAATATTATAAATTAAAATAGAGCAACAAGTACGTATTTCAGCAATTTCATGATGCTCACACTTTTACTTCGCTGCATAGCAGGAATACCACGCGCATGTGCTACCGACACATTCTCTTTCTCTCTCCTACTTTCTACCTTCGTGTATCTTTCTTTCTCTCTCCCTCTTGCTTTGGAATATTGGATGCTACTCCTTGTTAACGCCCGCGCTGACCTGTAACAGATATACTAAGCGCATGCTTTCGAGTGCCATTGTGTTAAACGTTTAACGCAACCTTGTTGGAAGTCGCATTAGAAGTTTCACTTCAAAAAAATATATAAATATAGTGATAATTTATATTCTTAGTTATCCTATTTAGAATTATATCTCAAAACTCTTAAAATAATCTATTTAATATTTTTGTCGTTATACTTTTTTTTATATACAAATATAGACTAAAATTTTAAATGTATATTTTTGGTAGCAGATATATCTCGAGAAAATGATAAAAAGTTTTTTAAAAATATTATTTTAACTAAGAATACAAAAATATGATATTTTAGGTTTTTAGGCCATTATTTTGTAACATGATATGCAAAATTGTAAAGTCATCAATATACTGTTTGAGGTTAAACTTTAAGCTCGAATAACTTTTAAACGATAGACTCAGCAAAAAATTATGTCAGATCTTTTTTGTAGATCGTTTAATTTCACGTGACGGAAATTCTTCATTCGTGAGCATTATAAATCCAAATAAAAAAAACCCCGTGATAAATGGGGAATCAGAAATCACCATGGGCTATTTTTTAATATTAAGAGCTCAAATTTTGCTAGAATTTTCTTTTTCGTCATCTTGCTCGAAGTTTTTATGGTAGCTAAAGAAAAATATCCTTTTCGGCCAGTCTATACATATACAGTACAGCTACTCCTTGTGTGGGATAAGATAGCAATTGTCACCACGCGTAACTTACCACATATTATATTACATTCCCACGGGAAAATCACGAAGATCGACTTAGAAAAATGAGCAGTAGCTCTCTCCTGGAAAATATATAACGTCTTACTGCTATCGTCTTCCTGCCTGGCAAGCGTGGCGATTACAGCACTATCACCTCTATCGTGGGGGAGGCTTACGTCCAGCAGTAAATGGCAAAAGACTGAACGCTAATACTCATGGTGATGATCTTCATGGTTTTAAAAAACTGTTTTAAATTAAAAAGTGTGCACTAAAAATCATCATCTCATCATCATCATCGTCTCAACTCATACACTTCCCACTGTTGGGCTTGAGCCTTCTCCATAATGGGAGGGCAATTGACCTACTATACCACGCTGGTTAGACGTGTTGGTATAGGATTTTGTTTCGAGTTTGCCTTCTCTCACATAGATGTTATATGCGTTTTATATCACTTAGTCGTCTCGTACGATCACCCACGGGTAAGATAAGGGGTGGTGAATTGTATTCTTACTCCGTCACCACACGGAAAACTATTATTACTCAAAATAATAACAAAGAAAACGTAAGTAATCTAAGTCAAGCTAGCTGTATGAACAACTGATAAAAAAATATATAAGTAACTAAGTAACATATGTATGTATAGTTGATTGAATTATTACAGGTTAACGATCCCGACTTATGCGACGAACGTTAACCTGTAATTCAATCTGTATAAGTATCTTTCAAATATGCCTCATATACAGGGTGGAAGGGGACCGCTCCCGAAAACAAAGACTACCTGTCTTTGTTTACCCTACTAGTCCTACTTGTAATGATAGACTATAAAAAAAAGCGATTTGGATGAAAAAAAAATATTTTTTTCACCACGGGATGTCGTTGAACTCTTGAACATATGATCGTGAGTTTTGAATAGATTGCGTCTTTTCTCATCTGATTATAGTTACGTATTTTTTATGGAATTATCGTTACATGGCACTGTCCTAATACGATGTAATGTGAAAAAAACTTAAAATTCGATGTGAAAAATAAAATTTGTCATCCGAATCGATTTTTTTTTTCTAGCTTATCATTACAAGTAGGAGTAGTAGGGTCACCTGTCTTTGTTTTCGGGAGCGGTCCACTTCCACCCTGTATAGTAACTATCGGCCCGTACTGGGTTCGCACGGGTAAAATTTTATTTATATCAAGCATTTTGTGATAAGAGATCTGTAAAGCTATCTCTATGTTAATTTTCATTAAAATAGAGACTCCATTTGGAGGAGTACAGAGAAATGTTTTAAATTAATTTTGTTTTATTTACGCTTTAGATTTATTATACCTTACAAATACAGAACATTTCGTAAGGTAAATATAAAGTAAAATCTCTCGTTCAACTATATAAATAATAACTTATATTCATATTTCAACTCATAAAGCTGTGTGGTAATAATAATAATAATAAGCCTTTATTTCCCTTCTATTTACAATATACATTAAATTATATCTACATAATAATATATCAATTATCACTAGGGCACCCAAGTGTGGATGTAGGCCTCCTCCATGTTCTGCCAAGCACTCCGGTCGTGCGCGAGTCTCGTCCAGGCCACTCCTGCTACTATATCGTCACGCCATCTCTTCCTTTCACGTCCTTTCGTGCGCGTGCCGTCTCTCGGATACCAATGTATTATGCGTTCGCTCCACCTACTGTCTATTGTTCTAGCAATATGACCTGCCATTTTAACCACATTAGCATGGTTACTGCATCTGTAACTTTGGTTCTAAGTCTAATGTCCACATTTTTGACTCTATCTTTTATTTTGATACCTAACATTGAACGTTCCATTGCTCGTTGAGAAGTATTTATTTCCTGATTATCTGTTTCGTTAGCGATCAAGTTTGACATCCATATAGCAGAGACGGTAAGATGTTAGTGTCTATGAGTTTTATTTTTAAGTATGTTGGTAATTTACTCTTAAATATGTCTTTGTTAGCCCAGTATTTTTCCAGGCAGTTGCTATTCGCCGATAGATTTCTTTAGCAGGAGATTCACGCATTGTTATTAATTGCCGTAGATATATATATTCTTTTACATATTCTATGCTGATTTCATCCAGCTTAATAGGTTTCTCTTCTGCGTTAGTCATAACTTTTGTTTTTGTGAGATTAATGTTTAGTCCTATTTTCTTGCTTTCTTTGTTGAGAGAGTTTAGCATAAGTTGTAAATGATTGTGGTTTTTCTTGAGGTACAACCTCTTTGTAGGTCGATGTAATGCCTATAAGTAAAGCTGGCATAAAAAGGAATATAAGAAAAAGAAGTGTTTTTCAAATATAGATTCAGTCGATCTGTCTAGTCTTAGTCAATTACCTTTGTACAAAAAACGTATTAAACTATATTCTATATTTTTAATTGATTTGTTTCTGCACTGTTTCTGCAAGCGTTATAAAATCTAAACGCTCTAATAGGTTATTGGCCCAGAAATACGCTTGAAGTAAATTATAATTAGAAATATAATTAAGTAAAATCCAAATCTCAAAGTTGGACGGAACCAACTGGGTGCAGTGGAAGTATAGAATAACAGCACTGCTGCGAGGGATGAATGGACTCGTGGACATTGTTGTCGGAAAGTTATGTAAGCCTATAAAGCCAGAGGTAAGTGGTTGTGATGGAGATACTATGGCTGCAATGGCAAAAGCTGTTTACAACAAAGATTTAGAAGAGTATCTTATATTGGAAAGTACTGCTTTTTTGTTGATAACGAACAATGTCACCGATGAAACGTTAGACAAGGTAATTATGGGGTGCCATGCCGAAATACCTCCACGTGGTGCATCCCGGGCAACGTCCAGGCGGACGGCTGAAGTTTCGGCAAGAGAGGGTCTCCGCGTGCGACTCTGGAAGCAGAGCGCACGGCGGATTTGACCCAGGACCGACGGGGCGGATGTGTCTCATGGCACTCCGTCGCCAGAAACGGTGGCGCCACGGCCCGAGGACATGACGGGTCGGTCGCTTGCGAGCGGCCAGACCCGGAAGACCCGACCCGTAACCCTGAGTGTGACTGCAGCTGAAGCTCAGGGCTGGGGATCCTCGGACCGCGGGGAAGAAAACCCCTATAAAAAATTACCCCAATCTCAAGTTTGGCTACTCGGCGAGGAGGTGTATGGCTGATCGGTTAAGAAGCGCGCGAGCGTCCAGTCGTTAGAGTAGCAGTCAAAACAAGACTTAAAAATGTCAAACATTATGGCAGAGGTCAACAAACGTAAGACTTAACCAGAGGGTCCCGGCCAGGCCAGGGAGTCCCTTGCTGTGCCGGTGCTTAAGCGCGACGAGGAGTCGCGTCCAAATTCCGGCATAGTCAGCTCCCAATCGTATGGGTGGGGGGCAACTTCTGCAGCAGCCGTGAGCCCGGCGAAACATGAGGCTCCGTAAAAGAAGAGGCGTAGGCGTATAATGACTCCAGCTGGCGAGCGCGCTAAACGGCGCGCCAACCGGCTCAAGAAGGAACGGGAGGCGCTGGAGGCCGCGGCATGCCGCGAGACCAGCGTTCCCAGCGACGAGGGCGGCACAGTTGCTGCAGAGCCGTCGCAAATAGGCGATAGTTGCACCGCAGGGCCGTCGCGGCACGAACAAACGGCCATATGCGGCACCAGCCCCCGCCCCGCTGCCTTGTCCGGGTGGCCGCGTAGGTGGTAGCTACGCCGCGGCCGCGGCTGGGCCCAAGTCCAAGGGGCCCGCTCCCGCGACAAAGAAGGTGGCACCGGCTCCTGCTGGACTGCAGTCGTCACCAGCACCAACACCACCAGCGACGACCAGCGCGCCCGCGACTGCGCCTTCCGAGCTTGGCACGCCCGCTGTGCCCGAACAGGGTTGGCAGGTGGCTGAGCGCGGCAAGAAAAGTCGCGGTCAGAGGAGGAGAGCGGCGACCAAGCGCGCCGCTGAGGTCGCCGCTCCCCAGACAGGAGCCGGAGGTGGCAGCAGCTTGAAGAGGAAGAGGCCACGCAAGGGGCTCCGGCCGCCGAAGACAGCCGCAGTGGTGATCACTGTGCTGCCTGAGGCGGCAGAAAAGGGCCTCAGCTATGAGGCCGTTCTGAGGAAAGCCCGGCAGGAGCTCGACGTCTCCGACATAAGAGGCGTCGAAGCCCGGACCCGCAAGGCCCGGACAGGGGCTTGGATTTTGGAGTTCCCTGGGGCCGAGGGCACCAGAACGGCCGATAGCGTGGCGTCGAAGCTGCGAGGTCTATTCGCCGAGGAGGGTGGCGTCAAAATCGCCAGACCCGTAAAGTGCACCGAAATGCGCATCGTGGGTCTGGACGACTCCGTGACGGTGGAAGACATCCGGGAGGCCATTGCCTCGAAAACCGGGTGTCCCATGGACACCGTCCGGGTTGGCGCCATTCGCCCCGGTCCAGGCGGCGTAGGTGCCGCCTGGGTGCAGTGCCCAGTGGAGTCGGTCAGGCAACTGGCCGGCTCAGGCAGGCTCCTCGTGGGCTGGAGCTCAGCGCGAGTCACCATCCTGGAGCACCGGCCTGCGAAGTGTTTCAAGTGCATGGCGGTCGGGCACACCCGGCCAAAATGCACTAATTGCTTTGACTGCGGCGGACTCTGTTTCCGCTGCGGTCAGACTGGGCATATGACGGCATCTTGCGCCGCCCCGCCCCACTGCCCCGCGTGTGCGACAGGCAATAAGCCTGCCAAGCACCGCATGGGCTTTGGGGCGTGCAGACCTCCGGCTTCGACCCCAAAGGGTCGAAGCGGCCTTTCGACCACGGCCGCTCCCGCTCCTAGCGCGGCCCGATCGCCCGCCAGCGAGGAGGTGATGGAAACGGCTCACTAATGGCTGCCCAATCCACTCACCTCCTGCAGGCCAACATCAACCACGCCACCGGTGCGCAGGATCTCCTCCTGCAATCCATGGCGGAGTGGTCGATCGGTGCAGCCGTAGTTGCGGAACCGTACTGCGTGCCTGATCGCCCCAATTGGGTGGTCAGCCGCAACGTAACCGCGGCAATCGTCGCCTCCACGCAGCGGCACTTCCCGTCCTTATCCCTCTTGGATAGGGGCGAGGAATTTGTCGCGGCCGATTCGGGAGGGGTCACGCTCTACAGTGTATACCTCTCCCCTAATAGGAGGATGGACGATTTCGGGGCCTCCCTCACCACTTTGGAGGCTTCGATACGGCGACTGGCACCGGGCCTCGTCCTGGTCCTGGGGGACTTCAACGCCAAATCCACGGCGTGGGGATCCCCGATGACGGACGATCGCAGGCGGGCGATCGTGGAGTGGGCAGCGTCACTGAGCCTCTGTGTCCTAAACAGAGGCTCAGTGAACACGTGTGTGCGATGGCAGGGTGGGTCGATAGTGTCTTGGATAGGGCCTACACCCGCAGCCGGCGGCACCATCGCGATGAGGAGTGGGAGGGCCGACTTTATGAGGTCTACCGCAATCCGCGGTCGGCCTTCAGGCTGGCCGTCCGTACCGCCAAGGACGTCAGTCGGCAGGAGATGCTGGACGGTCTCGATAGAGACCCCTGGGGTCGCCTCTACCACGCGGCGCTGAGTAAGCTCCGCGCGCCCCCAAAAGACCCTCCATATATGATATGATACCTGACGCTGCCGACCATCGCCAGGGCGATGCTCGACAGCGTCAGGAACTGGGACGCGGTCGCAACCTTCTGCGAGGCAATAGTCTCGCGGTAGGAGGCGGCGGAGCGCGTGCGCGAGGAGCGTCTCCTCGACGACGCGAGCCGCCGCCGGCGACTGGGGCGGCGCAGGCGCGATTACCTGCGCCTGATGCCGCCCTAGCCGAGGCCGCGGGTGGCTGGATCGGGGAATTAGTCCGTCACCCGCCGAGAGGCCAACCGCGTGAGGAAAGACCGACATCCTACTCGAGGGGGGGGGACGTCGGTCGAGGAGAGGGTACTCCTCAGGGGTATTCCATCGGGCTGACCACTGACGTCAAGTCACTCTGCTCCGGTGGTCGGCCCAACGACGGAGGCGACGTCATGGGTGGGTTACGGGTGTGCGTGCTTACGCTCCTCTGTCATCCCGGACGGAGAGGTGCGAGGAGTGCGCCGACCGTAGCCCACCCCAAAAAAAAAAAGGCAAGGTAATTAGATTTAGAAGTCCAAAGGATGTCTGGAAAGAACTACATCAGTTATTTGATGGCGTGAATGATGACCGCTTGTATAACGCATGTATGGAGTTATTTCAGCTTAAAATTTATGTCTCTGATGATATGGCAACTCATATTTCAAAAGCAAAGAATTTATGGCATAATCTTAATCAAAAACTAATAAAAGCGAATGAAGGTAAGGAATTACCTGAAATACTCTTGATATGCAAAATTTTAGATACGTTGCCAGAAGAATATTTTTCTTTTAAATTGAGTTGGATGATGATATCAAAAAAGGATAGAACTGTAGATAATTTGACCAGTCAGTTATGTGCTCACGAGAAAGCCTTGACGACAACTTCCAAGGTAGACAAAGGATGCGTGTCAAGATCGTCTGGTGAAGCATTGATAGTAAATAGCAAAAAGAAAACTATCAAGAAGTCCAGAAATTTTAAATGTCATTTCTGCGGAGAATTTGGGCATTTTAAAAAAGGCTGTCCTAAGAAAGACCATAGCGCAAAACCTGATGTAACTAGCATGATGGCTGTTTTATTGAATGCTACAGATTGCAGTACAGATCGAGATAGTTGGTATGTAGATAATGGAGCTACACACCATATCACGATAAGAAGTGATCGATATCAGGATTTTAAGCGTTATAAGAATCCATTATATGGTAACTACAGCGGATGAAAAGGTAATTGAGGCTCTAGGGAAGGGTTTTATTTTGATGAAAACTAAAAAAACAACATTCGTAATGAAAAATGTATGGTACGTGCCGAATGTTACAAAGAATCTTTTTTCGGTGCTTTCAGCACATGATATCAATTCTGATAGTTTGTTTAAATCACGAAGCACTGCATGTTCGTTGAGTATTAATGGAAAACTGTGCGTTATTGGAAATAGACAAAAACATGGTGGTTTATATAAACTGAACTGTACACCAGTTCAACCTAAATCAAGCTTAATGGTAAATGCAGTTGATACTTTACAGCTTTACCATGAACGCATGGGTCACCAAGATAAGCGTCATTTAAAGCATGTTATAGAGCGTGAACTTAATATAGTCTAAAGACAGAGGGAGTTTATGCGAAGAATGTATATTTGGTAAGTATTTTCCTAAGTATTCTGAACGCAGGTAGTCAAAATGGATTTACCGGCTGACCAATCCTCGCACTGCAGTGCCATAAATTTAAAACTGCTGCGATTTCGGGTAGGTTTGTTTTTGGAATTTCTTAATTGCACGATGTCTGAAGTGAGGTCTAGTAAATGTTAATGGGTTTGTTAATAGTTTCTCAGGCTTAATGTGTATGTTCCATATCTGTCCAACTTTTTTAGAAAAGGCGTGAGAATATAAAAATTACTAGAACATCTATGCGAATAATTTCGTTTACAAGAAGAATATATTCGCATTATTATAGGAAATTTATTACATATATCTCTTTAACCTAACAACAAATGCGAATCAATCTCCATCGGACGTCATCTATACTAATATTATAAAGAGGAAAGGTTTGTATGTATGTTTGTAATGAATTGGCTCAAAAAGTACTGGACCGATTTAAATAATTTTTTCACCATTTGAATGCAACGTTATCACTGATTATTATAGGCTATTTTAATTGTAAGAAAAATATAAAGATCCCTACTAAAATTACAATAATAAGATGTAAGATATGATGAGATACCAAGATGTAAAAAAAACGTCCATAAAATATCTTTCATCGCATGTGCTGCGAAAACTATTGATAATAGAACCAAAAATGTTCCACAATATTAAACAAGATATCAATATCTACAAAAAATGTCGCGATAGCATGTGTCTAACTATTGTAGTTATGTCACTCTAACTACTTTTTAACATTTTAAAATTTAATAGAAATTTCGACCATAATCAGACCAAGTTATTTATACAACTAAGGTATAGTAAGATACCGGACTTAACGTAACAAGCGTGACGGATTCGATCCCCACGAAGGACAATACTTTGTATAATGCTCAAACCGTTGTTTTAAATCTGGGTGTAATTTGTGTCCGTCAATAAAGTGTTTGAAGTCGCGTAATACAAGGATTATTTCCTTATTACCGACTGTTGCCTATTTTTTTTAATAATAATATATATAATACTAGCAGACCAGGCCACGCGTTGCTGTGGCTAAGGTAGCTTCAGTAACACGTGGTGATTATGCTTATAAATTGTAGCTTATTTGAAATGTTTGTACGAAATCTATTAAATACTTACTCAATTCAGTCAACAGACACCGCCATCTGTTAGAATCGTTTGGAGATAACAGATAATTGCGACTGTCAAATAATAGACAAATAATTTGCAATAAAATAATATTATGACTGTAAATTGAGATGAAAGCTATCCTAATCTTTTAAGTTGGATCAAATTACACATGCTGTGCAAATTTGATTAAAATTCGTTAAGTACTTTAGGAGTCCATCGCGGACAAACAACGTGACGCGTAATTTATCTCACTATATCTTTAAACGAGCAATTCTTGTATATATATATATATATATGTAATCTGAATCTCGGAAACGGCTCCAACGATTTTCTTGAAATTTAGCATGCAAGGGGTTCCGGGGGCGATTAATCGATCTAGATAGGTTTCATTTATAGAAAATATTATTTTGTCAGTATATTTCGGCAACAAAAATATAATTTTTCGTTGTACTAAAAGTATTAGAATATGCAGGTTTTCAAATTTTGACGCTGTCACTAAGAACAGACATTGTCTTTTTTTTTTTTTTTTGGTGCACTATGGATTAGTCTCGCCCCGCCAAATCGGTCCGGGGTGACGGAGAAGGCGGCGCGTGACCCCATAAACCCACCGTAAAAACTCCTCTCTCTTCGCCGTGCGAGCGGGTCACCGGGACCCGATTTTTAACTTCGGTGGCCCGCCCGGCGGTTCACCCTCGCGGGTTCCTCTCGTCGACGCCCCGACAGATTTCGCCGTCGGGGCGTCGCCCTCACGCGGTGGCCTCACGTCGGGTGACCGGACAATTCCCCGATCCGATCACCCGAAGCCTCGGTTAGGGCGGCATCAGGCGCAGGTATTCGTGCCTGCGCCGCCCCAGCCGCTGGCGGCGGCCCGGGGCGCGGGAATCCTCCCTTGCCCGTTCCGCCGCTTCCTTCTGCGAGATGACAGCCTCGCAGAAGGCGGCGACCGCGTCCCAGTTCCTGATGCTGTCGACCATCGCCCTCGCGACGGCCGGCAGCGTCAGGTTGGCACCGATGACAGCGACGAAGTCACGGCGCTGCCGCTCCCATCCCGGACACACCTCCAGCGTGTGTTGCGCCGTGTCCTCGTCACTCCTGCAGTGGTGGCAGGCCGGAGTCCACTCCCTATACACGACCCTGTGCAGGTACAACCCGAAACACCCGTGCCCCGTCAATACTTGCACCAGCCGAAAGGTGAGGACTCCGTGCCGCCGCTCCATCCACTCTATCAATACGGGCCGGAGGGCCTCAACGGTCTCCACACCGTGCCTAGGCCTCTCCAGCCGCGTAGCCCAACGGGCGATGATGTCTCGGCGGGCATCCACGCGCCAAGTGGCTATCTCGCTCAACGATAAGGAGCCACCTTCCTCACGCGCTGTGATAACCCGCCGGTAGAGGTCGGAGAGCATCTCCGCCTCTAGGTCCCACGGGGGTGTCCCGGCCAACAGGCACGCCGCCTCTGTCGACACCGTGCGGTAACCGCGAATGGCTCTGACCGCCATGGCTCTCTGTGGCCTCTACAGAACCGCCCTGAGCTGGGCGTTCAGAGCCCTCGCTCACACGGGTGCGCCGTACATGGCCATCGAGCGGATGACCCCCGCATACAGCCGTCGGCCCTCAAAACTGGGTCCGCCCACGTTCGGCATGAGTCGAGAAAGGGCGGACGCCGCGCCGACAAGCCGGGGAGCAATCTGTCGGAAATGCTCCCGGAACCACCATCGCCCGTCGAGCACCAGACCCAAGTACCTCATATGGGCCTGGATGCTGATGTGGATGGAGTTTACCACTATCGAGGCGCCGATGGGCAGCCTCACACGGGGCCCATGGAAAAGTAGGGCCTCCGTCTTGTTTAGGGCCACCCTGAACCCCAGCGCCTCGATCCGCCTGACCATCTCCTCGGTGCCGAGAGTGGCCAGGCTCGCCGCCTCTTCGAGTGTCCTGCCCCGGGCTGTGACGAGCGTGTCGTCAGCGTAGCACACCAAGCTCAGCCCGGGGGTGAGACTCCCTCTCAACGCCCAGTCGTACCCGATGTCCCACAGAGTCGGCCCCAGAACCGACCCCTGTGGAACGCCGCACGACATGGGCGTAGAATAGACATTTAGCTCAGTTGGAAAATCAAGTGGTCTAATCCAAACAAACCGGAGCTCGGTTCGGATCCTTACTTTTTCTTATTTACTTTTTGGCATTATTTTTTATTATTTTATTAATTATTATCATTTGCCTGGGTTTTTGTCTCCAAAAAAAATCGATAATGTTTTAATAGGATTTTTGTTTGTTTTTTACGTTATTATTTATATTGTTATTTATAGATAATTATGTATAAATGTGTGTATTCTTATATAGTATAACAATCTTATCCGTGTGGTGACGGATTAAGAATACAATTCACCACCCCTTATCTTACCCGTGGGTGATCGTAAGAGACGACTAAGGGATATAAAATGTATATAATACTATGCAAGAGAAGGAATACTCAAAACAAAACCCTATACCAACACGTATAACCAGCACGGTACAGTAGGTTAACTTCCCTCCTATTATGGAGGAGGCCTGAGCCCCACAGGGGGACGTATATGGGCTGTGATGATGATGATAACAATCTTTGTAATAGTGTAGGGAAGGTTTAATAAACATAAAAATCAAATGAAATTTTGTTATATATTATGGACACCAGGCTTTTTCTTAGCAGGCCATGTTTTTAACACAACACGCTCATTGCGACCGAGGCGACGGAAGGGTAGTGTGCGGCCCAATAACCCACCGTCTTTTTCATCGAAATTAAGCCGACCACTGGTACCGCTTCATTGACATCCCCGCCCACCCACGATTCGATATTATAGTATTTCTTTGTAAACAATATCTTTTGTTTTCTTTTCGGATGCTAGAGTTACCAGGCTACTCTGTGAGCTTACTCTGAAGCATGTCACATACAACTGACCATGGGAGAAGCAGCTTTCTCTCAAGTCTACTCCTGCTACCTTAAGAATATGACCTCGAGCTTTGTTTATGGTTATTGCGAAGCAGACTTTAATGGCAAACTGCACTCTCTGAAATTCGAAGGATTAATTTGATGGTATTTGGAGAATCCTAGAAATAAATATAGACTCTGCTCAAGAACAAACGTTCAGTATAGTTGACCCGATTACATTGCAATGCAATGTTTTTTCTTGCAAACTGGTGGCATTGTATAATTTTGGCGCGCCAGCTCTCAATTTTAAGATGTGAGTTGGGAGACCGGGAGCCTTCAGAGTATTCAGGAACTCGACCGGTTGTCGGACTCGGGGTTTATAACTTATTCGAAAGATTTACTTTAATATTCGACCCCTTCGAATTATTTAAAATATTAGCGCACGACATAGTAGCGCCCATAGGTAGGTCATGTCGTCATGCGACCAATCTGATCAGCATTAACATCCTGTCTCCCTATCGTATCTTACTGATTGTTCCTAATATAACTCAGCCTTTCCGTCTCAATTTTTACAAATATGTTGATTAAACCCTGACTAAACAGTGAAAAAAAGATAGAAAATGACCATCTCTCTTTACTAATCATTATGCGGTAAAAATACCCTCGCCAGAGTAAAATTAAAATGGGTAATATATCTTATGAGCAATGGATTTCAGTTATACGATGCAATGTGTTATCATGGCTCTCAATTACAATATTCGGCATAGAAAATTGCTGTCCAACAATTTAAAATTTCAAACTCTACGTTCCTATGACGCCGTGTCCTAAAAGTGACCTCTTTATACCTTAGAAACTTTCAAATGCCGTGTTAATACAGTATTGTGACTTTTGAGACATTCCAATTTTAAAAAGTATTTCCATTGTACCAAGCTTTTATGTGAGTTCAACTTCTTCAGGGTTCCGTACCAATAGCGTAAAACGGCACCCTATAACTAAGACTTCGCCGTCCGTCCGTCCGTCCGTCCATGTGTCTATCACCAGGCTGTATCTCATGAACCATGATAATTAGACAGCAGTCAGACAGAAATTTTCACAGATGATGTGTTTCTGTTGCCGCTATAACGTCAAATACTAAAAAAACAAAATAAAATAAATATTTAACGAGTGCTCCCATACGACAAACGTGATTTTGGCTCCTTTTTGCTCGATACATTTTTTTATTTTCTATTTTTGTACTTTTGCCTTTTTAATTTATTTTTTCATTATTTTAATTATATTTAAATATATCTTCCAAAACACACTAATAAGAAAATACCGAGCAAGGCTCGGTCCTCCAGATATTATATATTAAGATAGATGGGCTCATATTCAGTAAGCGAAAAATCTGAGAGACTAACTACTTTGCATTAAGAATCGATGTAACACACCGTCCTGTGAATAATACATTATTGTGTTCTAGTTACTGTTATTATCGAATTGCTAGGCAATCGAAACAAAGAGGTTTTCCATGTCGTACTATACATAATGTTAATGCTTTCGTTCTGAACCATTCGACTGGAGCCGAAAAGGGTTGATGGAAACATGACTGGTTCTAATGAAACATTTTTAGTATAATGAATTAATTTTATTTAAGATATTTTCTTTAATATTTTTTTTGTACATTTCACCTTCAAGCTTTCTAATAATATTAAACAAAATTACTTATTATATCACTTATATCACTATATGGACCAAGTTTTTTTCTTAATACATTTCGTCACCACATCTTTTCGAGTTTGCCGAGGACAACGTAAAAATTTGCCGAGGATAGCGATAAGGATAGAGATTTTAGGCTTACACAGAAAATAGGCAGCCTTATTCCTCTGATTAACTCATTATCCTACATGCGATTACTAATTCGTCTATTAAACAAGATGATCATGGCACTATCCTTCGTTGAGGACCTATTGGCAAAAATTTCTACATTAATAGGCTGGTAAATGTATGGAATCATTTCAACGAAAAGTAAAGAAATTCATTAATTAGACATTTATTTAATGTAAAATTAAACAGTCACAAATTGCTGTGTGGTAGCGGCTAAGAATACTACCAACCCTTACTTTGTTCGTGAATGTCGTAAAATACGACTAAGAGCTTTATATCGACCTGGGCCAACTCCACCTGATGCCGTTTGGTCAACAATTACCTTTCCAAGGAGGGTTGACGTCAGGCAGGCGGCTGGTCATAAAACTATAGCCAATAACTTTTTTTTGTTCAATATGTACGATAAAAGCAGGGTGCATATTGTGTCGACCCCAAGTAATTGGGATAAGAGCAGGAGAATGATAATGATGATGATTAAACAGTTACAAATACTTTCAATACATTGTGTGCGTCCGAGTAGTAAGCGTGGTAATTATTGATTTAAATATTATCAGGCTAAAATGTTATGTTAATTTGATTAAATGTCTGTTGCGAAAATTTTTGCTTAAATAATTAATTTTCTCCCTCCCGCCATCCTTTTTCCTTTTAATCTCTAAATCCCCTCCACAGTTTTAATTTTGTATTTCTTTAAGCATTGTTAAAATGTCCTTTGCATTTTAGCTTTATCCATTTGCAAAGTCTAGCTGTCGCACTTAATGAATTCACCAGATTTACGTCTTGAATCATCGAAGTAAATAAATATTAAACCTAACTTAAAATTTACGTGATCATATATATCTAAAAATATCCCATATCGGTACCGGTGGCCCACCTTAGTGGCGATGAAGGGGTACGCAAAAAATAAATGTGTACAGTAGGTTATGGGGCTATACGTCACCGCTAATCCGCAGGGACATTGTAGGATTATCAGAAGTGCGAAGAGAGAGCGAGGTCACGATAATCCTACGTTCTGGAAACTTGCTCTTCTACCGGGAGGGAGATCACCCTGCCCAAGTTGGTATAGGGTTTATCGTTCGCAGGTCTTTCGTAGGCAACGTGGAAAGGATCGAGAGTGTGTCGGCAAGGGTATAGCATACCTTATATTCAGAATTACCAAACGGCATTCGTTGAAGGTCATACAGGTATACGCTCCGACCTCGGCATACTTCGACGACGAGGTGGAGGTCTTTTACGAGGTAATTTCGAAAGCCATACACGCGTCCAAAACCCACTTTACGGTGGTTATGGGAGACTTTAACGTGAAACTAGGCAAAGGGAGTGAAGAAGAGAAACATGGAAGGGAAGTGAAGAAGAGAAACATGGATATGGATAGAGAAACCAGAGGGGCCAGAAACTGGCTGAATTTCTGGAGAAGGAAAGCCTCTTTATGATGAATTCCTTCCTCAGAAAGCAGCCCAAAGGAAATGGACCTGGATTAGCCTCGATGGTTTAACAAAAAACGAGATAGACTTCATCTTGTCGGACAAACGACATATATTTAATGATGTCTCAGTGATCAGGAGGATTAAAACTGGGGGCGATCACCGAATAGTACGAGGCACATTAAATATCCACACAAAAGGCGAACGGTCACGCTTGATGAAGTCTACCCTCCGACCTACACCTGTCCAATACCAGAACCTCGAAAACTTTCAACTCGAACTATACAATCGCTTCCAATGTCTAGACGAGTGCAAATCTCCGAACGATATGAACAACAGGTTCGTGGAAACTGTCCACGTGGTTTGGTCGAAGTTTTTCAAGGCTCACCGCGCCAATAGACCTAAAAAATAGAAATGACAGTACAGTCTTTAGCCGATTGATCCGAATACAGGCAGCTAAATAGGCAGATCTCCAGGTCTGTGCGTCGCGATATTCACCAATTAAATACGCTCCTTATTAAAGAAGCGATATAGTGGAATCGTGGCTCAAAAGTGTTCACACAAGATCTGTCTATTAGGCAAAGCCAAATGACTATGCAGAAGACCGATGACAGCACTGTCATTTCATCCCAAAGTGAGATCTTGGGAGAGGTCGAAAGGTTCTATGGACAGTTATATAAATCATCCCGAAATCCTGTTGTCGGCTTGATCCAAGATCCTAGATCAAAGCTAACTTGGCACTATACCGAAGAAATCCCAGACATTAGCTTGTGAGAGATCAGAATGGTTCTCGAAAAACTAAGCAACGGTAAGGCAAGGAGATGACGGAATTACGGCAGAGCTCCTGAAGGCAGTCGGCAAGCCGGTCTTAAAAGCCCTTCAGAAGCTATTTAATTTCGTTATCCTCGGGGGTGACGTTCCAGAGTCGTGGACCAGGAGTGTGATGGTGCTGTTCTTCAAGAAGGGTGACAAAGCTCTTCTAAAGACCTACAGACCCATCTCAGTCTTGAGCCACGTCTATAAGTTGTTTTCGAGGGTCATTACCAATCGACTCGCATGCAAGCTTGATGACTTCCAGCCGCCGGAACAAGCTGGCTTCCGAAAAGGCTATAGCACCATAGACCATATCCTCACGCTTCGGCAGATTATCCAGAAGACCGAGGAGTACAATCGGACTCTGTGTATAGCGTTTGTGGACTATGAGAAAGCCTTTGATTCAGTCGAAACTTGGGCGGTGCTGCAGTCCCTTCAGCGGTGCCAAATCGACCATCGTTATATCGAAGTGCTGAAGTGTTTGTATAGGAACGCCACAATGTCAGTTCGTATTCGGGATAAGAGTACGAAACCGATCCGGTTGCAGAAAGGCGTGAGACAGGGAGATGTTATCTCTCCGAAACTGTTCACCACTGCACTGAAAGATGTCTTCAAGCTCTTAAACTGGACTGGACTCGGCATCAACATCAATGGCGAATACATCACTCACTTTCAATTCGCAGACGATATTGTCGTCATGGCAGAATCCATGGAGGGTCCTCCTGGGCACCATGCTCAACCATCTCAGCAGGGTATCCCAACTAGTGGGTTTACGAATGAACATGGACATGACGAAAGTCATGTCAAATGCCCATGTTATTCCTGTACCGGTCCTAGTTGGCAATGCAATTCTCGAAATTGTCGATCATTATGTTTACCTTGGACAAACAGTCCAGTTAGGTAGATACAATTTCAAGAAAGTGGTCAGCCAACGAATCCAACTCGGTTGGGCAGCGTTCAAGAAACTTAAGAGGATCTTCTCATCCAACATACCTCAATGTCTGAAAACACAGGTCTATCACCAGTGTGTGTTACCAGTGATGACTTACGGCACGGAAACGTGGTCCCTAAATGTAAACCTCATAACCAGGCTCAAAGTCGCTCAGCGTGCTATGGAGCGGGCTATGCTCGGGATTTCTCTGTGAGATAGAATCCGAAATACAGAAATCCGCAGACGAACGGGTTTAACCGACATTGCACGAAGAATTAGCACGCTGAAGTGGCGATGGGTAGGCCACATTGCTCGAAGAACCGACAACCGCTGGGGAAGAAAGGTTCTAGAGTGGCGACCACGTACCGGACAACGCAGTTCGGGATAAACTAGGTGGACAGACGACCTAGTGAAGGTTGCTGGGCGTCGTTGGATACAGGCGGCACAGGACCGCACTCTGTGGCATAAAATGAGGGAGGCCTACGTTCAGCAGTGGACGGCAATAGGCTGAAATGATGATGATGGTGATGATAAATGGAAAGATCATATCGCCTAATTGCTTCAATAATGTGTTATCTTGAAAAATGTCATTTTAAAGGAGTCTTTTTCATGTTTTAAAAAATAATTGTTTTGCAACGAATATTTTTTTATCGTAAATCTGATTTAAATCATAGATGATTTAATTATAGAATAATGAAGAAATTAAAATCATAGATTTGTGGATCAATTGTTTTTTGAAACTTGAAAAACACTTCTCTAAAATTTCATTTTTCAAGATAACATTATTGAAGAAAAGAGGCGATATATAAGTTTTATAACAAAACTATTCTTTTTATTTATTTTTCAATTAATTTTTGAATCCAGTACCCAAGACCCGCCGACAACTTCCGAACAAACCCGAGAGCCTGTGACGTCATAATGTTAGTTTTCACCTATTCTAGCATACGAAGATAATAAGTACAATGTTTGAATTGTTTTCACATTATGAAGTCACAAGTATGGTAACGAATCATGGCGCGTTCACAGTCACGTGATATTTGTTCAAATTTTATCAATTTTAATTGTTTATAATTAACTGTTTTTTTTAAGTTTTCGCATTAAATATCAAAGTAATAAAGAAAAGATTTTGAAAAAAGAATTTTGTCAAATTTTAATTGTCTATAATTAACTGTTTTTTTTTTAAGTTTTCGCATTAAATATCAAGTGGCGACGGAGTAAGAATACAAATCACCACCCCATATCTTACTCGTGGGTGATCGTACGAGACGACTAAGCGATATAAAACGCATATAACATCTATGCGAGAGAAGGAAAACTCGGAACAAAACCCTATACCAACACGTCTGACCAGCGTGGTATAGTAGGTTAACTGCCCTCCCATTACGGAGGAGGCCCGAGCCCAACAGTGGCACATTTATGGGCTGTGATGATGATGATGATGATGATTAAATATCAAAGTAATAAAGAAAAGAGAAAAAATTTGTTGCACATTCCCAATTGCTAAACATGGACAATGGTAGTTTTCTTTTACATTTATTTCTATCTACGCACTTAATAGTAAAATAATTTCTTTATCTTCAAATATCGATATATCTGCAAATACGTAAGTAATATGTTTATATTATTACCTTTCACTGTCTTGTTTAAGCAATTTATATGTTAAACTAAGGTACGTGTGTAATTACTTCACATAATATGAATACTGATTTGAATATGTTACTAATTACGTTATGTACTTATTTCATCATTATAATTTGATAATTACTGAATAACGTTCACAAATAATTTGGTATCGATAATATCCTAAGAAAATCTCGATCGGATGCCTTCTATGGGATCTAGTCCAGCGACGTATGTTTTTTTTACATATTTTTTCTGTTTTTGTATCATATTTTTAGATAAATAAAAACCTTGTTCGAAGGACATAACACTTTTTTTGCGATGGCCTAAGGTGTGGTCACGCCCCGCCAAATCGGTCCGGGGCGATGGAGGAGACGGCGCGCGACCCCATAGACCCACCCTGCAAGCACCTCTCTTCGCCGTGCGAGCGGGCTACCGGTGCCCGATCTTTGTCTTCAGTGGCCCGCCTGGGGGTTTACCCTTACGGGTTCCTCTCGTGTCGACGTCTCGACAGCTTTCGCCGTCGGGACGTCGCCCTCACGCGGTGGCCTCGCGTCGAGTGACCGGACAATTCCCCGGTCCGATCACCCGAAGCCTCGGTTAGGGCGGCATCAGGCGCAGATACTCCATAGACCCACCCTGCAATGCTTTGCAATGAGGAGAGGCTCTTCGCCGTGCGAGCGGGCCACCGGAAGCCGATCTTTGTCTTCGGTGGACAGAAGGACATAACACTGGCGCTAAAACTTTTTATAATTTTAATATCATTAAAAAAAAAATTAAAAAAAGACGATCCTGCTGAGTTTTTTGTCGCATTTTCTCAGCTTGGCTGCGTTCCGATGCGATGATAGATTGTTGGATTGATTTGAGACGAAATGTAAAATTGACAATAAGTATGTAAGTGCGCCTAAGGGACTTACGTATTTTACATTATTTGATTTGAATTGATTATTAAAATATAATAAATCATCTGGCGATATTTAATCCTTAGTGCACATGTAAGGCAACGCAACATCATCATCATCATCATTCTCCTACTCTTATCCCAATTACTTGGGGTCGATACAATATGTACTCTTCTTTCATAGTACATATTGTAGGAGTTATTGGCAATAGTTTTATGACCGGCCGCCTGCCAGACGTCAACCCTCCTTGAGAATGTAATTGTTTACCAAACATTGTTAAAAAAGATACGCCATGTAAGGCTACGCCACATCGTGTAGTAAAATAAGTCCAAAGTGCCTACATTTACTCAAATATTTTTTTTTTCAATAATCATCCAACGACCGAACATATTTTAGTGATACATGTACCTGTGAAACTATATATTCAATAGGTAGTTATATATTGTACACTTCTTTCTATCTTTAATATTTTTGTTTAAGTACATACATACATACATACCTTCACGCCATGTCCCTTGCAGGGTAGGCAGAGAGAACAGAGTGCCAGAGAACTTTATCCTTGCATACATCACTCACTTCCTCAACATTCATAATTCTCTTCATACACGCTTGCCGGTTTCGGAGACTCTTGACTCCACCTTCCTTCAGTACATGACCGATCTGGTCTAGGTAGGTTAGTCTCGGTCTCTCCCGGTACCTACATACTTTCACTTTCGCATTGTATATCTTCTTAAACAGACGTTCGTTCGGCATTCTTTCCACATGTCCGAAGCAACGGAGCATTCCCTTTCGCATCTTTACACCAATACTCTCTTTCATACCTACTCACTCTCTTACATCGTCGTTACGAATGCGATCGGTCAACCTAACTCCACAGATTTTCCGTAGAGATCGCATTTCGACCGCATTAATTTTACTATCATACTCTTTTCTGCATACCCAACTCTCGCTTCCATACAGTAATGTTGGGACAAGCACTGCGTTATGTATTGCTACACGTGCCTTCTGGCTGAGGTGGTGGCTACCGAGAAGTTGCCCCAACGCTCCGTTCACTCTATTTCCCGCATTCACTCTTCGCTCTATATCAGTGGTGTACCTTCCATCTCGGCTAAATCCACATCCAAGATATACAAATTCATCCACTTGCTCCAGTACATCATTACCTATTGTTACTCTTACATCTGTTCTGGCTTCATCTCTTTCAAAGACCATTATTTTGGTTTTGCTCACATTCTCACGTAGACCCCTTTGTTTAAGTTATTAGTATAATGGGTTGAAATTGAATTTATTCTATTTCTTTCCATCCCATATACAGGGTGGAAGTAGACGGTTCCTGAAAACAAAGACAGGTGAACCCACTAGTCCTACTTGTAATGATAGGCTAGAAAAAAAATCGATTCGGATGAAAAAAGTTTTTTTTTCCATAACGAATTTGAAGTTTTTTTCACATTCCATTGTATTAGGACAGTGTCATATAACGATAATTCCATAAAAAATACGTAACTATACTCAGATGTGAAAAGACGCAATCTATTCAAAACTCACGATCATCGATCTAGTAGGTTACCTGTCTTTGTTTTCGGGAGCGGTCCCCTTTCATGTATGTTCCGCAACTGAGGACGAGTTTCTATCTAAATGGATACTATATAGTATAGCTGGCCAGACGAAACGGATTGACATAGGTTTTGTTCCTTTAATTTCATTGCAATAATTTTAACCATTAAAGTCTTTTATTCATCGTATGTGGAATCGTGGTATTATACCTACTGCATAGGAAAGGGTAGCGATACGTTGATTTCTTTCTCCGTCAGTACACGAAAAAGGAAAAGTTGATAACACATTGTATTCTACTTCTTGGCTTTAAAAGCTGATATTTGAATTTTTTTGTCACCTTTTTGATTATGGAACTTCATAGTTCAATTCTTATATATGCCTTACTAGATTAAACTGTAGTTATACATTCAGTCATAAATTGAACTAAGCTTATCGTCAACGTTATATTCATAAAATTTTCTGTTCTAAATATTTTTCGCTTCATTTCCTTCAGAGTCATAAGTTGTTTATTTTTAAAGATTTTAATGTATTCATGAACAGTAAGACTAATGCAATACGTAGCTGGCAAGCTTTTCACAGTCGTGCAATATACATACATACATACATACATATCATCACGCCATATCCCTTGCAGGGTAGGCAGAGAGAACAAAGTGCCAGAGAACTCTATCTCTGCATACTTCACTCGCTTCCTCAACATTCATAATTCTCTTCATACACGCTCGCCGGTTTCGGAGACTCTTGACTCCACCTTCCTTCAGTACATGACCGATCTGGTCTAGGTAGGTTAGTCTCGGTCTCCCTCGGTACCTACATCCTTCCACTTTCGCATTGTATATCTTCTTAACCAGACGTTCGTTCGGCATTCTTTCCACATGTCCGAACCATCGGAGCATTCCCTTTCGCATCTTTAATATATTATTCTCATAAAAGTTAAAGTTTCAGTATATATATGTTTCAATTGCAAATGCTATCTGCCTTATATGCAAACTTAAAATTGGTAGTGGTAGGACCACGCTTTTGACAGTTTTCTGTCTACAGCTGCGGGCCGGTCCGTTCCGGGTAGTACCACCCTCTCGCAGAAGATCGACGTCTGAGTAATAACAATGTGCTATTACGCTTCGTTTGGTGAGCGAGAGAACCGGAAGCCCAACCTAAACCAAAGTCCCCAAACCCACCCAGGTTTGGGGATTTTATTGGTAGGCGGCGGCTTAAGTTATACTTTTGGTATTGCAAAGGTCCATGGGCGGTAGTGACACTTACCATCAGGTGTGCTGCTTGCTCGTTTGTCACCATAATCAATAAAAAAAATACTATTAAATATACTTTTTTGTTACGGTTTGCTTAGATTAGTACATCAAAGTCTATAACTATATTGGATAGATGCTGGTACAGATTTCAAATGAAATACTAAACTTCACTGGATATAGACACGGGTAGCTAACGGTATTAACGTGTTATTAGAACGGAAGTGTCCCGGGCATCTGCGAAATTCAACCGCATCAAACCCCAATCAGTGCTTTGATTCAATCAGAGATAATAAGCATTGAAACTACACAAATTACACTATCCAATACAAAAAGATATCTAAGATACCTCATAGTAATGCGTTTTTACTAATGCATTCATTTTGGCTAAACGATAGCTGCTTTGATGGAAATTATTTTCGTTCATTTCTTGATTTCAAATATCAAACTAATATCTTTAATCGAGCAGTTATTTTATAATTTCTATATTTTTTATTTTCAAAATCTTGGCAACGGAACCAGCGATTATCATGAATATATGTATATAGGAAGTTTCGCAAGCCAAAATCCATCAAACTAGAAAATATCAATCTAAGCTTGGTCATCCAGATTTTAAAGAATAGAAAAGCATTAAATAAATATAAAACTAATATTTTAAATATTTTATTCAATATTTTACAGTAAAATACTCCAATATTAACTATTATCATAGAATCTCGTTATAATTTAATTTGATAACTGATATTAAATGTTTTGTGAGTATATTTAAGTTAGGCGATATATGGCGGCAATCCATTATTGTTTTAAAATGAAGGAAAGAAAGAAAGAGCCACCACTTTCCTCAATATACGGTTAACCAATATACTGCACACTTCAAGAAATAAAGGAATACGGAATAGGATCAAGATGCATAAGGAAAACTTACTCCTGTGATGATCACCTCCAGAACTTCAACTTGAACTCTATGAATTAATTAAAAAAGTGACAGTTAATAAGTCCTTTCTCTACTGTGCCACTTCAATACACCAAAAGAAAATAGTAAATTGAACACTGTCTAATGATTTCTAATGTTTACGCGAGTGTTACACATTTGAAATAAAACTACTTTTATGGATTCTATCCTGTTTGTATTTGATTTTTTATATTCCGACGTTTCGAAAACTTTACAGTGATCATAGTCACGACGAAGACTAGGGTGTCTTACGTTCAATATGTTATTGTTATTACAGAAATTTATTTGATGTCGTATAGGGTAGATAACCCTATAAGATATTAAATTTTGACCCACATTTTTAATACAAATTAATACAAATTCATTGCCATTACAAAAAGAAAATGATTCTATATACACTTTGTACGAAACGTCAGGAAATTAAAAATCAAATACAAACGCGATTGAACACTGAATTTTAAAATAATATTTCACCGCTTATTATAAAAGCCAATTTATATCAGAAAAACTTATTTTTAAAAGGCTTGGAAGCAAAATATTTTAGACTAATTTACTTAACTAAGCCATTTATCACCGTCTCTTAACATTAACTAGGTACGTAATTCTATACTCAGAACAAAATACCAGTCTTGAGAGTTATCAACGACGTCTTTAATTATTCGGTGTGAAGTTTTTAAGACCCACTTCAAAATGTTAATTTATTTTTTTACGTTCATAATTAAAATTAACAATGAAAGCAATTAATATTTTTAAATCTAATATTACTTTTGTTTTGAAATATAATGAAATCATTATATTTCATGCAAATGAAACTGTATTTGACTACGGTGTAGCTATGGTGCCACATATAAAATTACTATTAGATACGGCTTAAAAATATATACCTTCATCTGTTATTTGATCACAATTATGTTAGATTAGTATGTTCTGCGTAGTGACGGAGCAAAAATATTATTCACTACCCCCCATCTTACACATGGGTGATCGTAAGAGATGATTAAGGGATATGAAACGCATATAACATTTATGCAAGAGAAAGAAATCTCGAAACCCTTATATCAACACGTCTGACCAGCGTGGTATAGTAGGTCAATTTTATCAATTTTGGGACTCAGATTGTTAAGTAATTAACTTCTTCGAATTTTCATTTATACTAAGCATGAATTAGACAGAAAAATATTACAAAATGACTAAGATAATTAGATTGTTTATAAAAACCCGATTACGAGCGCAAAATGATTATCACAAGTGGGATTCGAACTCACGCCTATTGGAAATCCGTTCCAATCGTGCTGCCACTTACACCACTGTGAACTATTGTAGGACATTCAATTCTCGCATCGTATTATATTTTCGTCTTTAAGGAGACGTATGCCATTTACCCGACATTATTTACACATTGACATTACAGCGTTAATACTCAAACTTTGCAGTTTTATTTCAAACTAGCTTCTGCCCGCGGCTTCGCCCGCGTAAAGGTTACTTTCCTAAAGTTTTTGATCCCCTATTTTCATTTTTGACCGTCGGTAATACAGTGCAACGGTATTACAATACTCAGGGTTGGAACTTCATTACTGGACTGCTAGATGGCGTTGAAGAAGCTAGATTTTGAGATTTTTTGACAAACATTTTTTTTATTTTTCATATAAAAATTATGATTTTTTTTTTAATAAAAAGTATCCTATGTTACTTTTAATACCTCCAAGAATATGTGTACAATGTTTCATGATGATCGGTTGAGTAGTTTTAGCGTGAAAGCGTAACAAACAAACTTACATTCACATTTATATATTAGTAGGGATGTGTAATGCTCGCGTAAACATCATAAATCATTATTTATTCAACACCTAAAAAGAAAACTTTTGTTGGAAAATTATCATAAAAAAATACAAAATATACTATCATACTACACATTTTTCTCAGCCAAGAATTTCATTGATGATTTGGAAATTAGCCTATATGCTACGGCACTTCGAGGAATTCCCATAGATTTTTTGTTAGAGGTCGTTTTCTTACAATTTTACGTAACATTGATCTTGGGCAGCTGCGAGTAAAACCACGTTCTCAAGTATTATAAATAACAACTATAACATTTTTAACGAAACTACACTGGTATTAGAGTTTGATATTACGTGATATTTTAATTACGACCACGTTCTTTCATAGGTTTTAGTTTACCAAGTACCAAAGCAAATAAAAAAGTGTAACATATTTTATTTGGATTAATGGGCCCATCTTAAAAAGAACACGTCTCCATTAAATTCCCCAATTCTCATCAATATCCTGTGAATATTAAAACGTATAACCCAAAGTAATACGCCTAAGTGATTTTTATGTAGATGGATAAAAACGATTGAGTTTTAATCCACGTTTCAGTTAAGCCTAAGGTATGGCCGCTTTGCTTTGCTCATCAAAGTACATACCGTGGTGAATTATACCCAGAGGGTTTCAAATATGCTTACTTAGCGTTTAATCCCTAGGGGTGATTTTTTAAGCATATTCAAACAGATTAAGTCGTTGGACCTTTAAGAGAGATTTATATTCATCCATTCAGATTAATATATGTATAGTAAACATTATTTAATAAAATCCACGGATTGTAACATGGTTTACATATGGATACTGAGTGTCTTAGGTTCAAATCGCAATAAGCAATTATTTGCATAATCCACGTATGTATGCTGAGTAATTTGGATATGTTAAATTTAAATGTAATAGCTGGATGACCGAGCTTAGTTCAGTATTTTTTATAGTAAATTGAGTTTTTTGGTAACATATTTAGTTATTAAAAAATAAACGATGAAATTGATGAAAATAAAAAATGAATTAATGCGGTCGAAATGCGATCTCTTCGGAAAATCTGTGGAGTTAGGCTGACCGACCGCATTCGTAACGACGATGTAAGAGAGCGAGTAGGTATGAAAGAGAGTATTGGTGTAAAGATGCGAAAGGGCATGCTTCGATGCTTCAGACATGTGGAAAGAATGTCGAACGAACGTCTGGTTAAGAAGATATACAATGCGAAAGTGGAAGGATGTAGGTACCGAGGGAGACCGAGACCAACCTACCCAGACCAGATCGGTCATGTACTGAAGGAAGGTGGAGTCAAGAGTCTCCGAAACCGGCGAGCGTGTATGAAGAGAATTATGAATGTTGAGGAAGCGAGTGAAGTATACAGAGATAGAGTTCTCTGGCACTCTGTTCTCTCTGCCTACCCTGCAAGGGATATGGCGTGATGATATGTATGTAATTATTTATATTCCTTTGCTATGTTAACTGCTCATTATTCGTCTCTCACGTTTTTAGGCAACCATGAATAGAAAATTCAATCCCTCATAGGTACATTGTTTCAAGTAAAGTCGCCAATATTTCATTTATACCATGGACTGATAAATAATTAAGCAAAAATGTATTAATGCAATCACAATAATAATAAAATGTAAAACATTATACCATAGTAGGTATATACCTGATTATGTATGTTTATAGAGAAGTAGCAGTTTATAGAGAATAGCGCACTGAGCGGGCCACCGAAGACAAAGATCGGGTACCAGTGGCCTGCTCGCACAGTGAAGAGAGGAGTTGCACAATGGGTTTATGGGGTCACGCGCCGCCTCTTCCGTCACCCCGGACCGATTTGGCGGGGCAAGATCTATCCATAGTCCACTGCAAAAAAAAAGGTCTTATATAACTGTCAGTCCGTATTAATTGAGCCTGGTGGTGTATGACTATTCAAAATTGTCTCACTCCGAAAGTATATTTGTGCCCATTAGTGAGACAGTAAATATAGACTTTGTAATGATGTCGATAATATCAAATGTGTAAACCTACATTGAATCTGAATTGCAAGTTTTTAATTCCTTTTTTGCAAAGAAAACCTTTGCTTCAGTAAATTTAAATATCAAGTTTTTTTTTTTAATTCTACATAAATTATTCTCCTTTTTCTTATGTAAGTTAGGATTTACATACATACATACATACATATCATCACGCCATATCCCTTGCAGGGTAGGCAGAGAGAACAGAGTGCCAGAGAACTCTATCTGTGCATACTTCACTCGCTTCCTCAACATTCATAATTCTATTCATACACGCTCGCCGGTTTCGGAGACTCTTGACTCCACCTTCCTTCAGTACATGACCGATCTGGTCTAGGTAGGTTAGTCTCGGTCTCCCTCGGTACCTACATCCTTCCACTTTCGCATTGTATATCTTCTTAACCAGACGTTCGTTCGGCATTCTTTCCACATGTCCGAACCATCGGAGCATTCCCTTTCGCATCTTTACACCAATACTCTCTTTCATACCTACTCGCTCTCTTACGTCGTCGTTACGACGATTTAGGATTTCACGAACGAAATATCCAATTCTTATATAAAATTATGTAAAATTATAACTAATGCCTGGAATAGACCTTTGAGTTAGACTTTTAAATTAACATCTAATTTTTATCTAGTTTCGGAATTATTATTTTTTTGTTGTACATATTATATAAATACTTATACACATATAATAGTAAAATATATCTCATCATATTTCATAATCATTAGTTATAAAATACGCAAGTTATGCCCCAAATACCCAGATAAGATTTTCTGATGTTCTCATATATAGAGGCTGCTTCATAATGAGCGTTGTGGATGAAGGGTAGTGTACGGAACTTAATGAATATGTCAGTTGGAAATCTGATGCGCTCTTTGCGTGTCTAACAACTTAGGTATTATACTATAATTATATAGAAACTACAACCTTTTTGAAGTGAAACGTTTTTAATTTGTATACGATCCAATTCTAAAACTTTTAGCTTAACTATTTTTTGCATTATTTTTCTTAAAGTACTTGTACACAGTCAAAACTAGATATTTTTTGTTGTCGTTTATCTTATTTTTATTTTTCTTTAGCCTATATTCGTTTCACTATTGGGCGGTCTTTTGTCGTAATGGAAAAGATAAATTAGCATAAAGGATTAGGGTCTAGAACAAACAGCTCTATTTTTACTTTATTTAAAAATACTAAAATTACTGTTATGTCAAAAGAGAAATTACAGTAGAGTTTGTTAAATAAATTATTTGAAAGTTTTCACTGGAGCTATTCAGTTTTCTTAAAAGTACTTTGATATTTCTGTCCAATGTAACATATCCACTGTTTTGATGCACCAGCGCTCTTCTAGGAAACTTAGGAGATTTACTGATAATGCTGAACCCAAGCGGTTCAGTCCTTTGTGGGTATCATCGTCATCCCTTCCTAGGTTTATCACTTATGAGTTTATCCAACAATGTAAGTTGATAGGTTGATGGGCTGAAGACCTGAGCAATCAATATTACAATTCCTATAATATATTAAGTATTTATTCTTAGTCTACCACCACAAAGGAAATATTCGCCCTCACGCGGTGGCCTCACGTTGGGTGACTGGACAATTCCCCGGTCCGATCAGCCGAAGCCTCGGTCAGGGCGGCATCAGGCGCAGATATTCGCGCCTGCGCCGCCCCGGTCGCTGACGGCGGCCCGGGTTACTGGAATTTTCCCGGACTCGTTCCGCCGCGTCCTTCTGCGAGATGACAGCCTTGCAGAAGGCGGCGATTGCGTCCCAGTTCCTGACGCTGTCGACCATCGCTTTTGCGACAGCCGGCAGCGTCAGGTCGGCACCAATAACAGCGACGAGGTCACGGCGCTGCCCGTCCCAGCTCGGACATACCTCGAGCGTATGTTGCGCCGCGTCTTCGTCACTACTGCAATGGTGGCAGGACGGAGTTCACTCCCTATACGCGACTGTGTGCAGGTACAAGCCGAAGCAACCGTGCCCTGACAATACCTGCACCAGCCGAAAGGAGAGGACTCCATGTCGCCGCTCCATCCACTCCATCAGTACGGGCCGGAGGACCTCAACGGTAACAAGACCGTGTCTAGGCCTCTCCAGCCGCGTAACCCGACGGGCGATGACGTCTAGGCGGGCGTCCTCGCGCCAGGTGGCTATTTCGTTTGACGATGGGGAGCCACCCTCGTCGCGCACTGAGGTTACCCACCAGTAGAGGTCGGAGAGCATCTCCGCCTCTAGGTCCCAGGGAGGTGTCCCGGCCAATAGGCATACCGCCTCTGTCGACACCATGCGGTACCCGCGAATGGCTCTGACCGCCATGGCTCTCTGTGGCCTCCACAGAACAGCCCTGAGCTGGGTGTTCAGAGCCCTCGCCCACACTGGTGCGCCGTACATGGCCATTGAGCGGATCACCCCCTCATACAGCCGTCAGCCCTCGAAATTGGGTCCGCCCACGTTCGGCATGAGCCGCGATAGGGTGGACGCCGCGCCGACCAGCCGGGGAGCAATCCAGCGGAAATGCTCCCGGAACCACCAACGCCCGTCGAGCACCAGACCCAAATACTTCATATGGGCCTGGATACTGATGTGGATGGAGTTGACGACTAACGAGGTGCCGATAGGCAGCCTTACGCGCGGCCCATGAAATAGAAGGGCTTCCGTCTTATTTAGGGCCACCCGGAGCCCCAGCGCCTCGATTCGCCTGACCATCTCCTCGGTGCCGAGAGTGGCCAGGCTCGCCACCTCTTCGAGTGTCCTACCCTGGGCTGTGACGAGCGTGTCGTCAGCATAGCATATCACGCTCAGCCCGGGGGGGAGACTCCCTCTCAACGCCCAGCCGTAACCGATGTCCCACAGAGTCGGCCCCAACACCGACCCCTGCGGAACACCGAACGACATGGGCGTGCCCAACGTTAACCCTCAGATAGAGTTGGTGTAGGCCTATATAAACCTCTTAGTCGTCTTTTACGATATCTACGAGTAATGTAAAGGTTGGTAGTTTTTGGTAGCAGCCACCTTATAACAAAATGGGTGAGTTCGGGGTTTGTAATGGAAGGCAGTGGCCTAGCTATACCCTTGGTATAGTACCCATGTATCTTACATGGGCAGCTGATGGTAAGCATCAGGTGTGCTGCTTTCTCGTTTGTCACTATAAGCAATAAAAAAACTATCTTTTGAAATAAAATTATTTTTACGGATTCTATCGCATTTGTATTGAATTTTAATTCCCCTTCGTTTCAAACTACAATGATACTCATTTCATGACATAAAGGTTAAATATTAAAAATACAACTAAAAATAAATAATGCCATACTTTTAAATGCAAATATTGATATGAATATTGAAAATATTTCAAAATAAATTCGTTATTTTCATTATTCATTTATCTATATAAAAACACTACTCATAGCTATAGATTATACTATTAGCATTAGCATATCGGTGACGCGAACCTATAAGTTTTTCCCCTCCAAAAACGCTCAACGCGCCTAAAGAAGTTTTCACTTCAAAAATGATTTTATGTATAACAAGAAGAAGCAATCCTCGTATTAAAATGCATTACTGTACAATTTTACAACTACAGTTTTATTGCTACCCATTTTCCTTAGCAGTCCTCCATATGATTTTACGTCTCCTACGAGAAAGTAAAGTATGGTGACTCGTTGTAAACCGATTATTCAACATTATTATCTTACTCTGATCCTAATTACTTGGAGTCGATGCAATATGTATTCTTCTTCTATCTTACATTTTACGCAAATTTAGCAGTAATATTATAACCGGTCGCCTGCCTGATAGAAACGCTTCTTAGTAATGTAATTGTTGACGAGATCCCATCAGAAGCAGTTAGACTTGAATCCATACGATAGCTAATAAAAACAGGTGAACACCTTGAAATACCTGAACAGATATTCTTAAATTGTAGCTAAAAACTATTTCGATTATGCCAGATAAGAAACAAAGGGAAAACAGCATTATAATTACTCAAATCGTTTAGGAGCTACGATGCCACAAACAGGAACACAGATATACAGACTCATCAAACTAAAAAAAAAAACACACACACATAAAACTCATAACAACCTCATTATTGCGTCGGATGTTAAAAATACTTAACCTCATATAAACGAATTAAGAAAAGTCCCATTTTGTTAAATATTTATTAGAAAATAATCATACTATCATTATTACAGCACATATAAGTACCACCGTTGGGCACATGCCTTCCCCGTAATGGGAGAGAAATTAATCTAATATGCGACACTGATCACACGTGTTGGCATGTTTTATTAAAATCCCATGTTTTATTTTGAGTTTTTATTCAACAACAATCGAACATTATAAAAATGCAATAGACATGTACGTAATTTTAATGAACGCACCAAACTTTAATATATCCCCACTCTTAAAGTTGTTTATGTGTAAATAAAGTGACTCAGCGCTATTGAATAACAGTGGAGTATTTGAGGAGTCATAAAGCTACCTCGTTCAGAGGCGAAACACGTGTCAAATCAATATTTGAAGTTCTGTGGAAAATTGTTAGGTCAAGTGCCGCAGGCTGCTCGTTACGAAAAATAAAGTATAATTTTTCCTTATATCTCATACTATTTTGATTCTATCCCATAATCCTTTCTTTGTCCATATTAATTAATCATAAACCAATTGTGGGTTTCCTTTCTATCCTTCTTTTCCAAATATTATTTTGAAATATGAAAATATATTGCCGCCATATAGAAGGATTATGTTAATCTAAACTTAGAATATCAAAACAATGAGGACAGTTACCTAACATTAGGAGACCAACATACAGAGGGGTTTTCTCCATCAACATCAAGCTATTGCGTAAAGTAGAAAACTCCAAAGAAACATGCAGTCACACAACATCAAGGACACATACGCATGCGCCAATATACTCATATATATCTTTATATATATCAAGAAACCTTGAATAACATCGTTATAATAACTAAAATAATTTGGAAAATTTAAAAGCGCACGCCTCATAATTTTATATTATTTATCAGTTACTATTAGTCAATGCCAGAAATGAAGGAAACAAATCCCATACAGCCACAGGTTTATAATGCTGCAAGCATTATATACTTAATAAAAATTCGCCTTAAAAAGTAATAGTACCCGACTATTATTTATTTTGTAGGCAGTGAATGGGTTAACATACCGACCTTCAGTTCCATGGGTCCGATTCCCACGCAAGACAATACTTTATCGGGTGACTGAACAGTGGAATTAGTCCGTCCGTGGCCGCGTGAGGAAAGACCGACGTCCTTCCCGAGGGGGGACGTCGGTCAAGGAGAGAGTACCCACCCTCAGGGGGTATTCCGTCGGGCCGGCTACAAACTTCAAGTTCACGCTGCACCGGTGGTCGGTCCAACGACGAAGGCGAGGTATCACGGGTGGGTTACGGGTGTACGTGCTTACGCCCCTCTATCGCCCCGGACGGAGTGGAGCGAGGAGTGCGCCGAAAGTAGCCCACCACCCCAAAAAAAAGGGACGATACTTTGTGCAATCCATAGTGTTATTCTGAGTATGGGTGTAATTTATCTGTGATAATTGCATATTTGCAAAATCTCTCGCAATACAAGGTTTATTTCCTGAGCAAGGTGGTGTTAATTAATAAAAAATGCACGGTGCGTCGAAAGAACTTTCCACTTCAAAAGAAACTATTCACTAAGCGATTTCATTTAAAAAGTAAAGAGATATTGATCATAATTATATTCTAAATGCATAGAGATAATAAGATTTTCCACTACATTTCATCAGCATTATGAAATTGTTTCATTAATAAATTAATTTGCATAGCTCAATTCAAACTAATTATTATAAATGGCAACCTTGTAGAATATTCTCGGCAAATAATAATTTATTATAATAAATGAAGTCTTGTCGAATATACTCGGGAAATATGTCTGTTTTAATACAATTTATCAAATATATTTCAAAATTTATTTAACGTTCGGCAGTATGGATTGTATGTTATATCAAAACTTATTATTAGCGTATGTGGGTATCAAAATTGTATGATTAATATACAAGAATCAACGAAGTATGATACAGAGTAATTACGTTCAAACTTACTGCTATTATTTACAGTTAATATTATTTATCTGAATAGATTTTTCGATAAACCACTATTAACTCCCAAAGTTAGAAGGTTCCCAAAATTAGTTATTAGAATGCCGAACGAACGTCTGGTTAAGAAGATATACAATGCGAAAGTGGAAGGACGTAGATACCGGGGGAGACCGAGACTAACCTACCTAAACCAGATCGGTCATGTACTGAAGGAAGGTGGAGTCAAGAGTCTCCGAAACCGGCGAGCGCGTATGAAGAGAATTATGAATGATGAGGACGCGAGTGAAGTATGCAAAGATAGAGTTCTCTGGCACTCTGTTCTCTCTACCTACCCTGCAAGGGATATGGCGTGATGATATGTATGTATATATGTAACTCCCAAAGTGCTCTTATAGATATAAATTTAAAAAAATCCATCTGTCCACCAAACTATCAAGGTCCAGGTAGGGTATATGCCTTCTCTCAAAGCTGAAAAACCTATAATCGGGAAGCTTGGCAGTCGAATTGGTGTTACGAGTATTTCAAAAGAGCTTGGCTGCCCATACTCGTGGTGGTCGCTTAGCCAATTAATGACTTCCACAGAAAAGAAAAGAGTGGCGATATTATATTCTTAAGCTATACGAAGTAAATATCTTAATATATATAAATTACAAAGAATTGATATGATAATTAACTAAATGTTTGGATGCAAATAAAGTCATAGGAAAGTTAAAAGAACGTGTTGATAAATATGCTTGGTTTTTCATAAATGAATTCGTCTGTTACAAACTAGTTGGACATGATTAAACATTATGGTTGTATACAGTTTTTAGTTATACAACTGGAGTATAATTATCTTAATATATATAAATTACACGTCACGTTGTTTGTCCGCAATGGACTCCTAAGGTACTTAACCGATTTTAATCAAATTTGCACAGCATGTGTAGTTTGATCCAACTTAAAAGATAAGATAGCTACCATCTCAATTTATAGTCGCAATATTATTTTATTGTAAATTATTTGTCTATTATTTGACAGTCACAATTATCCCTTATCTCCAAACGATTCTATGCTATGTTAAACGTACAAACGTTTCATATAAGCTACAATTTATTAACATAACCACCACGTGTTACTGAGGTTACCTTAGTCACAGCAACGGGTGGCCGGTCTGCTAGTATATTATAAAATAATTACACATTTTTTTTATGTATTTTATCTATTATTCATTTATACCACGCATTTTACACATCACGGTCATATTAACTACACAGTACTTACACAAATGGTCTATTTGTTACTATACTGACCTAATATACTAGGTGTCGAAGGATCGAATTTCTATTCATCATCAAGGGGCTCGAGCTTAATAGTGGGCCATATGAGAACGAGATGATAATAGTAAATATTAATAAACTAATCTATGATTATGTTAATCTAAAGTTTTTTTTTTACGGTGGACGATGGAGGCGTTCGCGCCCCGCCAAATTGGTCTGGGATGACCGAAGAGGCGGCGCGCAATTCCATAAACCCACCCTGCAAACACCTCTATTCGCCGTGCGAGCGGGTCACCGGTACCCGATCTTTGTCTTTGGTGGCCCACCCAATGTTATTCTAAACTTAGAACATTAAAACAATGAGGACAGTTAACGTTAGAAGACCAAGATACAGAGGGTTTATCAACATCAAGCTATTGCACGAAGTAGAAAATCCCAAAGAAACATGCAGTCACACAACATCAAAAACACATACGCACGCGCCAATATACATATAAACCATCATAAATGTATTAAAGCCACATCAAGAAACCTTGAATTATATAACATCAATATAATAATTAAAATACTTAACATAAAAAGGCACGGACAAAAGTCTGTGGAACAAAACATTATTTAAAAAAAAAACTAATCGATGTGCCGAGAGATATGTAAACACAACACGTAAGAACTGAAGTCTCACCCGCGAACAAGTAAAAGGATCGTTCGTCAGCATAATATTGTGTTAGCTTACATGAGAACCACAACGCTATTCTTCCGTAGCGTTCTGTAAAATGTCAGATATATTTATAAAACCCGATTACGAAGCGAAAAATGATATCACAAGCGGGATTCGAACCCGCACCTATTGGGATTCCGGCCCAATCGTGCTGCCACTACACCACCGTGACTTATTGTAGGACATGCAAATTTCGCTTCGTATCATATTTACGTCTTAAGGTGACGGTATGCTATCTACTCGACAATGTTTACACATTGCTATAGGCTTAATACTTCAAACTTTACAATTAGAATTGTATTAAACGATGACACAACCTTGTTATTTAAATTACTGAAATTTAGCATTTAATATGCTTAATTCTTTATAAAACCCGATTACGAAGCGAAAAATGATGTCACAAACGGGATTCGAACCCGCGCCTGGTGTAGTGGCAGCACGATCGGGCCGGAATCCCAATCGAAACAGAACCGATAAAGATATTTTTCTCCGAACATTTTTTAAATTGACATAACTTTTTTATTTATAAACCAATTGACATAAAATAAAGCCTAAATGTTAAGTGAAGCTTACCGCAATATATTAGTGAAAACCGCGTCTAAATCGGCAAAGCAGTTTCTTATATTAGCGTGCACAAACGCACAGACAAACAGACTAACAGATAAACAGACAAAAAATTTAAAAATCATTGTTTTGGGTTCTATTAGTGTTGATAAAGGTCCCAGTAATATTTTTTCTCATATATCTTCCATGTACAGACAGCGATCCGTTACATTTTTATTATATGTATAGATAGATGTATAGATTAAAAATTGTATAATATTTGACATCGTCTTATTAACAATCTCTATGTATCTCTTTCATAATATAAATACCGTTTTGCAAGAGCTGTACTACAATTATCTTAAATACCAATCAATATATATATTTTATCTATTGCTGATGAGCAAGCAGCACGTTAGATGGTAAGTATTACTACCGCCCATTGGCTTTTTGCAAATCTGTCATCTGTTTTAGTGCTAGGCCGCTGCCTACCAATATTTTCCCCAAACCCACCCAGAAACTTGGGCTTCTGGCTCTCTTACTGTACGAATGAAACGCAACAGCACGTCGATTTTCTGCTATAAACTGCTGCTGACTGTAAACAGAAAACTGTTCACAGGATTATTCTTATCCCTACAAAAAATTGCATGCATTTTCGCTACCTAGATGGTCATATAATATTCGCGAATCATACGTACTAATACGTAATAATATTATTTTTTACAGATTAGCAAAGTTATAGCAAAGAATTTTCAAGACAATTACAGATTCTTTTTTTTTTTAGAAAAAATACCACCCTGCGCTAAGAAAATAATATTTTAATAAAATAATCCTTGTATGGTGGGGGATCTTTACAAACATGAAATTAACGCAGATAAATTACACCCAGACTCAGAACAATACTTTATGGATAGCACAGAGTATTGTCTTGCGTAGGCATAGAACCCACGAGACTGGCACGGAAGGTCGGTATCCTAACCACTACACCATCTTACAGTCAAATATATTTTATAAACAGATACCAAGTCGTCAATCTTAAAGCATTCAAATTAGATTTATAGTAGACGAGAGTATTATACTGAGTCTGGATGTAATATGCTTCCACTCAATTATGTTTGTGAACTCTCTCGCAATATAAGCTATTATTTTTTTTAAAGGATTGAATAATATGATAATGGGTTAAGAATATTGTGCTTCACTGCCGCTTATTTATCCGTATGATTATTAAAAACCGGCTAATTGTATTCCAGAGAATAGGCAGTCCTCTCCCGAGAGAATTATAACACCGATATATTAAAACACCATAAATATAAGCGCGTGTAGAATATTTAAACCTTAACAAGTTCACAGTACAAACTAACAACTATTAGCTTCAGTGTCAGCTGTTCACTAATTTGGCTGTACATTTAAATTGACAATTGGCTCAACGCCTTACACCCACGCGTAATCCAAAGTGAAACACCAACGCAAACTTAACGCCAAACTTTAATTAAACTTAGGAAGTTGTATCTACAAGAAAGCTTTGATTAAATTCTAATGTGTTATAGACAATCCTATTTATTTATTGAGGGATTGATTCCTGATCTATCCTAATGAGATTTATGATCGTATTTGTAATAAATAAATATATTTGTAATTTTATAAATGTTTTTCTGGATAGAATTTATAGCACATTTCAAAGTACATGGCCAGCAAGTTAAAACTTATTTTTTCAATTCATATAAATGCTTATCAATCAATCTAGGAACATTAAACATTAATTGGCATTGATCATAAACAAAACATAAAAAATAGTTAAACTAGTGAAGATAGTTATTTCTAGTAGAAGATAATTGTTACTATTTAACTATTATTGAATGAACTATTAAATACATAATGAATTCTGATGTATATGCAAGTACATATGTATATGAAATAAAATTAGTTTTAAGGATTATATTGCGTTTGTTTTTTTATTTTAACTGCCCGACGTTTCCAACACTTTACAACGTTCGTGGTCATGGGAGAACTTTCCATCCTTATTTCAAATATTTACGATATATAATTTACACATTTTCAATGCTATATGTGGTTAGATTATCTGACAAGGAAACGAGACTTCCTAGTTATTTTAAATGTCTAATAAGACAATTATATAAAGAAGACTGTGTTTAATCTATCTATCTATCTATGTAAAGAAGACTGTGTTTAATCTATTATCTTCTGATAACAGTTCTTATTAATCTGTATTCATAAATATATATAATATATAATCAATACTTATATTTAATATGTTTTAGTCTTGTACATATTCAGTTATAGGTATAGATCAATATATGGTTAGCTGAACAGTTACAAGATTAGCTATATTACATGTTATCTATATCTCGTGAACTCAAGCAGCTACCTATTGGTCCACTTACTCAGCGAGATAAGAAAGATGTATCGTTTTCGACTTATTGTGCTAAAGATATTCCACTTATCAGACATTTGTTAATACCCAGAAATACGTTTGCAGACCGTAAGTATACACGTAGGAATTATTATACGTTTTTGTCTATATACCTTAAAATATAGCGGAAGTATTAATTGTAAAAATATAATAACACAACCCCAATGGGCGGCTACATTACTGCAGCGGTCAGCCAAAGAGGCATTGATGGACGAACGTATAAATGTGGGCCGAGGCGTAGCCGAGGCACGCATACGTAAGTCCATCAATTCCTAGTCGTGGCCAAGGCTTGTATAGTACTTTTCTCAAATAATGCGCGGAAATTAAAACTAAGTAGTACTATAATGACTTTTAATATTTACGCGAGTATTACACATTTGAAATAAAACTACTTTTATGGATTCTATCGCGTTTGTATTTGATTTATAATTTCCCGACGTTTCGAACACTTTACAGTGATCATGGTCACGGGAGGACTGAGGTGTCTTACGTCCAATATGTCATTGTTATTACAGAAATTTATTTATATCTACACTATAAGATTTTTAATTTTGACCCACATTTTTATACAAAATTAATACAATTCATTGCCAGTACAAAAAGAGAATGATTCTATATATAAAATTTTATGTTGTTTATGATTTGTTATTATTAAGGTATTTAATTTATGATAATTATTCTTGTGGCAATTTTACAATTTTTACAAAACTAACAAAAACTATTCAGCTACTACCGGATCGGAACGCGGCCACTCCATATATATATATAACAACTAAATCATATACATTTTCGCTGACTCCATAAGCATATAATTTATTTTTCAATATTTTATGATCAACATAATTGAATGCTGCATCAATGCCTCTTTTGTATGATGCGCTTTTGAATGATGCATCAATGCCTCTTTTGCTGGCCGCTGCAGTAATGTACTATTTACGGATCATACATCATCATAACTATTATTACAGAGACTTGTTGGACGTAAGACACCTTAGTCCTCCCGTGACAATGAACACTGTAAAGTGTTTGAAACGTCGGGAAACTAAAAATCAAATACAAACGTTATAGAATCCGTAAAAATAGTTACGAATAATTATATTGTTCGCAGTTAGTAGTATTCGTAGCCGCTATCACAGGTAGGTTCAGATTTATATTTATTTACTTATACCTTTAGTCATCTCTTCACTTTCGAAGAGAAAAAAAGATATAATGACACATTATAATCTGACGCTCCAAATAAAAACTACTATCCTAGTAATAGAAATAAGAAAAAATCGCTTAACTCAGCTTGTTTCAATACTAAGCCTTTGTACGCTTTAGTTGTAAATTAAATTTACGCTTGGTAACAGCTAAAAGGATCAATAGAATATATCAAAACCATGGCAGTGTTAGTTTGAATATTCATCTATCCACAATAGCGTAAATCTATATTTACATACCTACACAGATTACACACAATTATAATTACTACCTCTAAGATTGTCTGCAATCTTGGCAACGACGTTGATGTTAGAAATTTAATTAATTTTTAAATTTATTCATAGATATTCAACGTCGAATGTGAATATGCTATATGTATGGTATAAGCGTAGCTTGTACATAGACTAGATAAACTACTAACTTATTTTTATATATTATAACCGTTGTATCGACATTGCAGCATAAGATTCTTATTCTTTGCTTTTTTTTTACATACATACATACCATCACGCCATGTTCCTTGCAGGGTAGGCAGAGAGAACAGAGTGCCAGAGAACTCTATCCTTGCATACTTCACTCGCTTCCTCAACATTCATAATTCTCTTCATACACGCTCGCCAGTTTTGGAGACTCTTGACTCCACCTTCCTTCAGTACATGACCGATCTGTTCTAGGTAGGTTAGTCTCGGTCTCCCCCGTTACTTACATCCTTTCACTTTCGCATTGTATATCTTCTTAACCAGACATTATTACGGCATTCTTTCCACATGTCCGAACCATCGGAGCATTTCCTTTCGCATCTTTACACCAATACTCTCTTTCATACCTACTCGCTCTCTTACGTCGTTGTTACGAATGCGATCGGTCAGCCTAACTCCACAGATTTTCCATAGAGATCGCATTTCGACCGCATTAATTTTACTTTCATACTCTTTTCTGTATATCCAACTCTCGCTTTACTTTTTTTTCTAGAGGTATATAAAGTCAAAGTATTGACGCACTAAGCTCAGCCATTCAGGGTTATAGCAGAGCCGCATGAAGTCCCATAGACCGCTGTACGACTGCTCTCTGCTTCTGTTGGAGCGGAACACTGACATGAATGTTTAGTGGTAAGATCAGTAGATAGTTCTCTGTCTACAGCCGCGAGCCGGTCCGTCTGGGGTAGTACCACACTCTCGCAAAAGGTCGACGCCTGAGTAATAGCAATGTGCTCTTGGGCTTCGTTCGGCGAGCGAGTGAGCAGGAAGCCCAACTGGGGTGGGTTTGGGATTTGTATTGGTAGACAGCGACCTAGCTATACCCTTGGTATTGTAAAGGTCCATGGGGTCCAGTGACACTTACCATCAGGTGTGCTGTCTGCTCGTTTGCCACCATAAGCAATAAAAAAAGTGTGTGTGTGTCAGCTCCGACGCACGACTGGAGTTTACTCCTCAAGTACGATTATCAAAACAGGCGCAAAAAAAGCTCATTTGACTAAATATAATATATATTTTTTTATTTACATTTATTAAAACTGTTCAGTGAAGTATTATCTCACGTCAGAAAGTGAAAGGTGCGCAGAATAGGTTGCGCACCAAAAACGTAACGAGGTCATTCGATCACTAGATTTTACTCCTCAAATTTTTCTCATACCGGGCGCCTTATATGAAAATCGATTCTTAAGGAGTAAACTCTAATAAACTCCAAAAAATGTATTTTACTTCAATAACCAATGACTATATAGATGAGTTGTCGTTAAGATAACCACCTACAATGCTATTGTCCTGGTTTCGATTCCTAGTTAGGACAATACTTTGTGCGACCCACACGTTATCGTTTTCTAAGTGTGGATGTAATTTGTTTGCATTAAATTATATGTTTGTAAAGTCCCCCACAATACAAGGATTATTTTCTTAGTGCCAAGTATCGTCTTAAAAAAAACCGATTCCGCGAACTATGTATTTAGAAATAGCCCCTAAAGTGAATTCCAAAACTCAGGGCTCTGCCTGAGGTCTTCAATAAGTAACAAATCGTCTTATACTAACTGTACAGTGACAGATTTACGCTTAGGCCCGCGCGGACCGGGCCTAAGGCGGCAAATTGTTAGAGGTGCCAACATTTTGGATGTGGCGAAAATATATAATCGGTTTCTTTTTATTAACTAGAAAACCAATATTTTTAATTTCCTTTTCTGCCTTTACAACCTTATGATATCAAAATTTAAAAGTATTTTTCTTTTAATAAAGTGACTGATCATAATATTTAACTTTTAAAATTGTATTAATAGTATTGATATAATTAAGTTTAATTGCAAAAATGACGTAATTATCTAATAGCTAACACCCATTCCGAGGGTTGTAGATTTGATTTTCTTTTTATTCAATCCAGAAATTATTGCTTAATTTAGGTGTGATAAGTATTCATTGATTATGTTTGCAAATCCTACAAGTGAAAAGAATTTATTACGTGATAACCTAGTACTTAAGATGTCAAGCTACCGTACCAGGTTCGATTACCATACAGACCAATACTTTGTGCGTTATTGTTCTGATTCTGGGTATACTTTATCTACGTAAACTGTATATTTGTAATTTCCTCCGCAATACAAGAATAATTCCCTTAGTGCAGTGTATTATTTTTCTTTAAAAATACGTACATACATATCATCACGCCATATCCCTTGCAAGGTAGGCAGAGAGAACAGAGTGCCAGAGAACTCTATCCTTGCATACTGCACTCGCTTCCTCAACATTCATAATTCTCTTCATACACGCTCGCCGATTTCGGAGACTCTTGACTCCACCTTCCTTCAGTATATGACCGATTTTCTTTAAACAATATAAAAAAAACATATGTAGTCTTTAAAAAAAGAATGGATGTAAACCTTAATATTACTAATTAAAATAAATAATGTACCAAAATCGCTGCGTTGTTTAACAAATATACGAATTTACCAACAGTACCCAAACACATAGCAACTCGTTACTATTTCAGCACGCGTTTACCTAGAAGGGATCACAAAGAAACAATTCTCCCGCATATATCAGGAGGCTAAACGAACGATTTCTCTTTACTACGTGACTGGACCTCAATAGTATTTCGGTCATATATTAAGGGTTACATATAGGATAGTCCAGATGTTAATAGTGACCGTATATATATTTTTATGTCGTAATTTAATAGTATTCATTTTGATTTTTGTATTTCCATGCTTTATCTTTTTCCACAACGCCTACACATCATACTATTAGTGACGAACCTCATGCTTCCTCGAAGATAAATTACCGACTTACCGATCCCAATATAACGAAATCAGTTTCAGGTTTTCTTGCAATAGAATTACCTGCTTACATTCTTGTAATCATTTTATATGACAACCGTAACTTCTTCTACTTCTTGTCAGCTTACATACCTTCTATTCCTAGGCAGGTAGCTCTTCATGTTGAGGGCTATTAGCCTATTACACAACATTCTTCAGAAGGCTGGATATAAGATTTATTCTTCACCGATGTCTAGAAATCGGTGCTGGTGGTCAACCCGGTGAGGTAACACAATGGGTTAAGGAGCTATATGCCACCCTTCCACTCACTCTGAAGGGTTCAGTTAAAAAAAAATCTTATTTAAAGTTTGCTTTTTATAATAAACTAGCTTCTGCCCGCGGCTTCGCCCGCGTAAAAGGTTACTTTCCTAAAGTATTTCATCCCCTATATTTATTTTACCCCTTAAGGTTAATTTTTTACAAAATTTTAATGTCATATTTATTTATATCTAATCAATAGCCTAAAAATAAGTTTCAAGCTTCTGGCTTTAAAAATGACGATGATTCCTTACAACTTTTCATCCCCCTTTACAAACCTTTTTTTTGTATTAAAAAGTAGCCTATGTCCTTTATCAGGCTCTAGACTATCTGTGTACCAAATTTCATTTAGATCGGTTCAGTAGTTTTGGCGTGAAAGAGCAACAGACAGACAGACAGAGTTACTTTCGCATTTATAATATTAGTAAGGATTACTTTGCGAGTGAAAAATAATTAATACACGTGAGATTAGAACCCATATCTATTGGCAACCCGTTGCAATCGTCTTATTAATTATATGAGCGTGTATGTTAGGTATGACAACCAAATTATGACTCGCATTTTTATCTTTACGGAAGAGGTTCTACACAGTATCTATTAAAAAAATGTTTACACATTGTTCCGATTTATTAGTCTGTCATTTCATTCAAAATTGTATTAAGCGATGACACGACCCGAATTACTGAAATTTAGTGTTTATTTATTTATTATGCTAGGCTATTTATAAAAGCTTATTTTTCAAGTGAAAAATAATTACTAGGTACACGTTGGATTTGTTCGCACTTACTTGACCTACATCAATTATAATTTACATCATTTCTTTAAATGTTTTTTTTTATTACTTATAGTAGCAAACGATCAAGCATCATACCTGATGATAAGTGTTACTGTCACCAAAACCCACCCAAGTTGGACTTCTAGTTCTCTCACTTACCGAACGAAGACGTCGATTTTCTGCGAGAGTATGGTACTAACTCGAACGGAGAGGCCCGTGATTAACCAAATGGAAAGACCCGCTATTGTAGATAGATAATTATCAACAGAGTAGCCTTATCAGTACAAGTCGTGATTATCTGATTGACTTTTACAATATCCACAAGCAATTATGGGGTTGGTTAATAATTGTCCGTCACCACACGTATATACATAAAACATAAATTCCTCAAAAAACAAATTCTGTTGAATACAGTTCAATTTTTGTCTCATGTTGGTTTATTTACGATCGTATTTATTTTATCCATTCGACGCAGGGAGATCTCGCTCGAGGGCATCTTCGTGCACGAGCTGCCACAAAATGATGATAAAATATCCGTAGTATCAACCAACGAAGGATCCAATTTAAACTCACCAGAGAAATGAAATTGGACCGACATAATATCATAAAAATGATAATATATTTCTTTTGGGTACATACTGTTATAATACTTGTGAAAATAAGTGTAGTCGATAAAAGCTTCAACTGGTACATATACTTACAGCGTACACTTATAAATTTAATACTTCTAGACTGACTAGTCTCTTTTTTTTTTGTTGTGGACTATGGATGCGTCTCGCCCCGCCAAATCGATCCGGGGTGACGGAAAAGACGGCGCGTGTCCCCATAGACCCACCTTGCAATCTCCTCTCTTCGCCATGCGAGCGGGCCACCGGTATCCCGATCTTTGTTTTCGGCGACCAGACTGACTAGTCTGGACGATTAACGAAAGTCAGGGGAGCAATTCCAGTGGCTGGTTCAATAGGCATATTATGAAGAATGCTGAGCTATTGGCCGACAAATTACCTGAACATTATCATCATCATCACAGCCCATAAATGTCCCACTGTTGGGCTGGGGCCTCCTCCTTAACACCTTCGGCGCCAGTGTATCAAAAATGATACACCGTGTCCATTGCGTTTAAGTCGTTGTGTATCACAAATGCTCACGATTTGCATACATTTCTTTAAAGATAAAAAAGGTTTGGCCTTGGCGAATCTTTTGGTCTACTTGGGTTTGGGGTACCATAAAATTAATAAAAAAGAAAACAAAAATATGTATGATTTTGGAAATCATTCTTGGCGCCGAAGGTGTTAATGGGAGGGCAATTAACCTACTGTACCACGCTGGTCAGACATGTTGGTATAGGGTTTGGTTTCGAGTTTTCCTTCTCTCGCATAGATGTTATATGCGTTTTATGTCCCTTAGTCGTCTCGTACGATCACCCACGGGTAAGATATGAGGTGGTGAATAGTATTCTTACTCCGTCACCACACGGAAAATTACTATTACCTGAACATAGACTGTAAACATTAAAACAATTTTAAGTATATGTTATACCGCATATATCTTTTTTTGATATATGTACTTAAATAACTAATACCCATTTTAACCGACACCCAAATATTAGGTAACATCTAAGGAAATTTAAAAGTCAATGTTACATGGTGAATGATACATGTCATCTATCAATGATTACTTTAGTATCATATAGATTGCCTTAGTAAAAACAGGCATAAATCCTTTCACGTTACGCGCAGTTTTATAAAAACTTGATTACGAGCGAAAAATTATTGTTACACATGGGATTCGAACCCACGTCTATTGGAAAGCCGTTCCAATCGTGCTACCACTTACATCAGCGTGACTTGTTGTATCATAATCAATCTTCGCTTCGTATTATATTGTCATCTGTAAAGGAGACGTGTGCCATCTACCCGTCAATGTTTACACATTATACAGATATAGAGATAGTGTTAGGACTACGCTGTTAGCAGTTCTCTGTCTACAGCCGCGGGCCGGTCCGTCCGGGTAGTAACACACTCTCCCAGAAGATCGACGTATGAGTAATGACATTGTGCTATTGCACTTTGTTCGGTGAATGAGAGAGCCGGAAGCACAGTTGGGTGGGTTTGGGATTTATATTAGTAGGCAGCGGCCTAGTTATACCCTTGGTATTGCAAAGGTCCAAGGGCGGCAATAAAACCTATCATCAGGTTTGCTGCTTGCTCGTTTGCCACCACTAACAATAAAAAAAAAGAATTATACTTACGCGTAATATTCACTTAAATACTGTACTTTAATTTTAATTAAGCGTTTTGAATTTTAATTGTAGACAATGAAATACGGAATCATTGCTTGAATAAATTCATTTCAACTAATGAATCGATTGTATTAATTATTGCTCAAAACTCAATTGATGATCAATTGAGTTTTATATGAATTATTAATATACCTAAAAATATATGAATTATTAGGTACCTAAAAATTCACAGGTTTTGAACAATTAGTTATCATCATCATCATGTTACTGTTACTCCAATTACTCTGGGGTCGACGCAATATATCCACTTCTTCTATCTCTATTGTCAATCTCTTGTCATGGACAAGAGATGTTTTGCTTCACGCAGATCATTCATCTTTTCTTTAGTCTTCCCTTATTCCTACAGCCTTCAAGATATATATCTACTAAAATTTTCCTTCACAACATTACTTTCGTCGCGTCACACTTCATGTTCATACCAGATCAAGCGTTCATGACCACCGAAGACAAAGATCGGGTACCGATGGCCCGCTCGTACTGCGAAGAGAGGCACTTTGCAGGGTGGGTCTATAGAATCGCGCGTCGCCTCTTCCGACGCCCCGGACCGATTTGGCGGGGCATGACCACCACGAGTACATAGCCCACCGCGAAAAAATAAAGATCAAGCGTTCATTCCTTTAACTTTCAAACTTCGTCTAATGTTCTCATTATTAACAATTACTATGAAAAACATAACTTAGATTTCCATCGCAGAATTGCAACTAAATGTTTAATATATATTTGTAAATATATTATCCATTTATCATATCCTATATGTATGTAACGCATAATTACATCTCGTAAACGGCTTATACTATTTCAATCAAATTTTGTATTTAGATAAGATTTTGTGTTTTATGTGCGGCATGATATTAGAAATAAATACTGACACTCAAATCTTTTACTACACATATGGTAAATGTTGTAAACCAAATAAGATATAAATATGCCAATTAATAGGCAGATTATAAAACTACTACACATACTACTACCAATTACAAATTTTGACTGCATAGATGGCGTAGTGATTAAGATATCTCCTTTCGTGCCATGAATTCAATTCCTACGCAGAACAATACTTTGTGCAATCCACAAACTGTTGCTCTGAGTCTGGGTGTAATTTGTCTGCATTAATTACCTATATATATGTTAGTAAAGTAGACATGCGCGAAACAGTACTTCGCAAAGTGATGTGATATGGTATTACATTTCGTGCCGAGTAATATTACATTTTACCATCACTTCAAACATCACACATGATATTTCATGTCATGTGTGATGCGTAATGCGATAGCGCTCTATACATACGGCGGGCAGCGTTAAGAAATATAAGCCTTAACATTCTGAAAATAAATATTGAATTGCCAGACACCGAACATGCAGAAATGCAGAATAGTACACGGGTGTTCGCGTCATGTTTAATGTGATGTGATGTTTAGTCGCGTAATGTATATGACAGTACGCGGTCGGGTAAAATTACGTGTGATACATCACTCGCATTACTTGCACATGTCTATTGTAAAGTCGCCCGCATTACAAGGATTATTTTCCTTAGTGCAAGTCGCTGTCTATAAAAAAAAAAAAAACCTAAACCCTGTGCATAATTTTCGTATTTAATCTGCGTCTTTTAAGAAATACGACATGCTATATCAACTCCATATAAATTGGTATTTGATTATTTTATACAAAAAGTAATCAGGTTTTATATAAGCTATCTCGTAAATCCTTAAGGCACTTGTATTATTGGTGAAGGTTTTCTTCTTAAGTTTATCTAAAAGTACATAATTAAATAAATATTTACTTATAACAACGCAGACCGAACTTCATCTAAATAGTATAATTAAATTGCAAATAATAAAGCTCAGTGATATACTTGCCATTGAGATTAACAGAACATTTCATTTTTTAAATTGTAGTAGTAACATTTAATTTAATTTATTACAGTCAAAAATATAATAAGATAACACACTTTTTCAAAGTACCTAATTATATAAAATAATGGCGTTGTGTATTCTTTAATATTGTATTAAAAACATAACAGCTTTTCGTATTTTTGGGCTCCAAAATCGTTATCTATATTATCACAAAATAAAAGTATAATTATAATCTTTGTATAAGCGTCTTTAGCAGATTTTTTTAAATAATAATTTTAGGCGGCGAAATAAAAAAGAATTGAGGCTAGAATTATTGAGGCTAAAATTTGAAAGTTAAATATTATAGCAATAGAGAAGGGATGAGAAGATGTGTGGTAGCTAAAAAAACTACCAACCCTTACTTTGCTTTTGGATGTCGTAAAAACGACTAAGAGCTATATCGAACTGAACCAATTCCACCTGATGCCGTTTGATCAACAATAACATTCCCAAAAAAGTTTGACAACTGCCAGGCAGCTGGTCATAAAACTATTGCTAATAACTTTTGCAATATGTACTATGCAAGCAGAGTACATATTGCGTCGACCCCAAATAATTGGGATAAAAGTAGGAGAATGATAACTATGATAGAAGGGATGAGAAATCAGAGCGAAGAAATGGGAGAACTATATATTCCAACGCTATAGGAATGATATACACCAACAGTACTGATAAAAAAAAATAGTGCCACTGTATCTAAATGCACGTATAATACATTAATCATAATACTATATAATAAAGTAATCAATCCCTACTAATATGTAAATGTGAATGTAAGTTTGTTTGTTACGCTTTCACGCTAAAACTACTCAAGCGATCATCATGAAACATTGTACACATATTTTTGGAGGTATTAAAAGTAACATAGGATACTTTTTATTAAAAAAAAATCAAAATTCTTATATGAAAAATAAAAAAATTGTTTGTTAACAAATCTCAAAATCTAGCTTCTTCAACGCCATCTAGCAGTCCAGTAATGAAGTTCCAACCCTGAGTATTGTAATACCGTTGCACTGTATTACCGACGGTCAAAAATAAAAATAGGGGATCAAAAACTTTAGGAAAGTAACCTTTTACGCGGGCGAAGCCGCGGGCAGCAGCTAGTATGTATAATAAATATGTTATGCGATGGCATTGCAGCTGTTCCCCAAGTTATATGAAACCGTAAAATCTCATCTCAATTCACCATATGTTTCATTCTGCGAATAGATAAATCCATTATAACGCTCGGCTTTCGTATTTACTCCATATTTCTCACTTTGACAAAACACGGAAGGTATATCCTGAATTTCATAGAAACTATCTATTTTTTTTTTGACACAATATATATGAACCAATATTTTTTTATATTTATACTGATATATTTACTTTCCGTGTGGTGATTGAGTAAGAACTCACCACCCCCTATCTTGCCCGTGGGTGATCGTAAGAGACTGCTAAGAGATATAAAATGCATATAACATCTATGCAAGAGAGGGCAAACTCAAAACTAAACCCTATACCAACACGTCTGACCAGCGTGGTATAGTATAGGTCAATTTCCCTCCCACTATAAAGGAGGCTCAAGTTTAACAGTGGGACATATATGAGCTGAGATGATGATGATGATGATATTTATAGATGCTAATATATATCATATGATATTGAAGTATGAATAAAATCTAAAATCATTTCTTATCTTCCTGTTAGTTTCTATAACAAGACTAAAAAATAAAGTGCAAGAGTATGAAAACTCAAAATGAAGCTATATGCCAACATGTCGAACAAGTGTGGTATAATAAATTTCCCAAAAAAAATATAAATGAACCCCGCACTCAACAGATTGCTATAAATATATAGACTGAAAAGAAGAAAATATAAAGAAAGATAAGTAAGCTGTGCTCACAACCTAGTTAGCAACCTGATATAGACTTTGCTGGTAATCTAACTTATTATATATTTGCACTGAATAACTAAATCTGTAGCAAAATAGTTTACTCGGATGCTACCGTCTGCAAATAAAATTACCAAGAACGTCTGCGCAGTGCTACTAAGTTATGTATTTTTAACGTTATCTCGACTAATATTTTCTAATGGATTCACAGTTCCACTAGAAAAATCTTTTAGAAATGTTAATTTATCATTTTTAGATAAAATAATTAGTTCTTACTAAGAATACGGCACATTGATTTCTTATTTCAAGTACACGTTGACTGTCATAAATTCTATCATAATTCATTAGAGAGAATGTCACATATTTTTTTATATTACGTCTGTTTTTTTTTTCATCGTAATCATTAAAACAGTTTATATACGGCCCCACTGCTGGGCTCGGGCCTCCTCCACAATAGGAAATAAATTGATTTGAAATAAAACTACTTTTACGGATTCTATCGCGTTTGTATTTGATTTATAATTTCCCGACTTTTCGAACACTTTACAGTGATCATGGTCACGGGAGGACCTCCCGTGAGGGAGGTCCTCCCGTGAACGCGATAGAATCCGTAAAAGTAGTTTTATTTCAAATGTGTAATACTCGCGTAAACATTAGAGGTCATTAAATAAATTGATTTTATTTCGAGTTCTTCTCTGGTTCTATTGATATTATATGCATATTATCGATAACCGCGGCCAAAAAAAGGTGAATTGTAGTGTCATTCCATCAGCACTCGGAAAAATTGAAGCATTGACTTGAGCTTAAACTAAAACTTTTTTATAAATCTAGCACTAATAAAGTTGTAATATTTCTTATGTCACGCTGTTTAAAATATTTAAATACTAGCTTCTGACCGCGGCTTCGCCCGCGTAAAATGTTACTTTACTAAAGTGTTTCATCCCCTATTTTTATTATAGCCCTTAAGGGTATTTTTTACGAAATTTTAGTATCATATTTATTTATATCTAATCAATAGCCTAAAAATAAGTTTCAAGCTTCCGGCTTTAAAAATGACGATAATTCCTTACAACTGTTTATCCTCCCTTTACTACCCTTTTTTGCATTAAAAAATAGCCTATGTCCTTTATCAGGCTTTAAACTATCTATGTACGAAATTTCATTTAGATCGTTTCGTTTATTTCAGTAGTTTTGTTTTCGTCGTTGATTTCAGTAGTTTTGCCGTGGAAGAGCGAGAGACAGAGAGACAGACAGAGTTACTTTCGCATTTATAATATTAGTAAGGATAACCTAAAAATATTTTTAAATCCAAGTTATACTTTCCTTATTCTTTATCGTCGTCCTCTCAGCTCTTCAACGTCCCACTCCAGGGCACGGACCTCCTCCGCAGTGAGAAGGGAATTGACCTACTGTACCAAGCAGACGGATTGGTATACGCTTTTTTATACAAATTTCTCTTTCTTGTAGTGATGTTATTTGATTGGACCTCTTAGTTGTCGCTTTGCGATCACCCAAGAACTAAGAAAGGAGTTGATGAATTGTATACTTACTCCGTCACCACGCAGATGATAACATACTTACCTGATTGTATATTTATAAAGTTTACTTTCTGTGTTCATTATTACTTTTACATTTTTCTTTTGTTTATTTTACATATATCATCATCATCATCATTTCAGCCTATTGTCGTCCACTGCTGAACGTAGGCCTCCCTCATTTTACGCCACAGAGTGTGGTCCGGTGCCGCCTGTATCCAACGACGCCCAGCAACCTTCACTAGGTTGTCTGTCCACCTAGTGGGGGGGGCGTCCCACACTGCGTCGTCCGGTACGTGGTCGCCACTCTAGAACCTTTCTTCCCCAGCGGTTGTCAGTTCTTCGAGCGATGTGGCCCGCCCATTGCCACTTCAGCGTGCTAATTCTTCGTGCTATGTCGGTTACACCTGTTGGTCTGCGGATTTCCGTATTTCAGATTCTATCTCGCAGAGAAATCCCGAGCATAGCCCGCTCCATAGCACGCTGAGCGACTTTGAGCCTGGTTATGAGGCCTACATTTAGGGACCACGTTTCCGTGCCGTAAGTTATCACTGGTAACACACACTGGTCATAGACCTGTGATTTCAAACACTGAGGTATGTTGCATGAGAAGATCTTCTTAAGTTTCCCGAACGCTGCCCAACTGAGTTGGATTCGTCGGCTGACCTGTTTCTCGAAATTAGATCTACCTAACTGGACTGTTTGTCCAAGATAAACATAATGATCGACAATTTTGAGAATCGCATTGCCTACTAGGACCGGTACAGGAATGACATGGGCATTTGTCATGACTTTCGTCTTGTCCATGTTCATTCGTAAACCCACTAGTTGGGATACCCTGCTGAGATCGTTGAGCATGGTGCCCAGGTCCTCCATGGATTCTACCATGACGACAATATCGTCTGCGAATCGAAGGTAAGTGATGTTAATGCCGAGTCCGGTCCAGTCTAAAAGCTTGAAGACATCTTCCAGTGCAGTGGTGAACAGTTTCGGAGAGATGACGTCTCCCTGTCTCACACCTTTCTGCAACTGGATCGGTTTCGTACTCTTATCCCGAATACGGACTGACATTGAGGCGTTCCTATACAAACACTTCAGCACTTCAATATAACGATGGTCGATTTGGCACCGCTGAAGGGACCGCAGCACCGCCCAAGTTTCGACTGAATCAAAGGCTTTCTCATAGTCCACAAACGCTATACACAGAGGCCGATTGTACTCCTCGGTCTTCTGGATAATCTGCCAAAGCGTGAGGATATGGTCTATGGTGCTATAGCCTTTTCGGAAGCCAGCTTGTTCGGGCGGCTGGAAGTCATCAAGCTTGCACGTGAGTCGATTGGTAATGACTCTCGAAAACAACTTGTAGACGTGGCTCAAGAGTGAGATGGGTCTGTAGTTCTTTAGAAGAGCTTTGTCGCCCTTCTTGAAGAACAGCACCACCACTCTCCTGGTCCACGACTCTGGAACGTCGCCCCCGAGGATAACGGAATTAAATAGCTTCTGAAGGGCTTTTAAGACTGGCTTGCCGCCTGCCTTCAGGAGCTCTGCCGTAATTCCGTCATCTCCCGGTGCCTTACCGTTTCTCAGTTGTTCGAGAGCCATTCTGATCTCGCACAAGCTAATGTCCGGGATTTCTGTAGATATATTTTACATATATCTATCTGTTAAATGTTAGTACGTAAAATCAGCAATTCATAGCTGTAGCTAAACAGCAAAATCAATTTAATTAAAATTATAGTCATAAAAATTATAACTATTTATCTATAAAATGGATGTATATAACACAAATAAATACATATACATTAATTAAATAACATTTAAATAAATTTACTTTGAACGGCTGGCCTTTCAAGATAGAACAAATATTATTACTGCCTTTATCGCTAAGTGCATGGTAATTTCAAAGCCTTAAGCTACGCCGTAGTCATTCGTAGCAAGGCAGTACTGACAGATACTTAAAGATTCCGAGACTTTTACGAATTAATTATTATATATAAAAGTATTTTATTTAAGTATAAAATTTTCCAATTATTTCTATTTAGCGTCTTCTTAAACTAAAATTTTATTTTCTTAAATATAATAAAGACTAGCTAGCTCTTCGTAGTATGTGTGATGTAAGCATGAAAGATAAAATTAGGAATAGTGTTATAAGGCAGCGCTGTGGTGTGAATGAAGAAGTAGTGACAAAGATCAAAAAGAGTATGCTGAGGTGGTTTGGACATTTAGAAAGAATGAGGAACGAGAGGTTGACGAAGCAAATATATAAAGCAAGAGTGAATGGGACGAATACAAGAGGAAGACCACGTCATACTTTTCTGCACCAAGTTGGAGATGTGTTGACGAAAGGTCTTATTAAGAGTATGCGTAATCGTAGAGCATGCATGAAGACTATTATGAGTGTGAATGAAGCGATGGAAGTATGCCAGGATCGTGGTTTGTGGCAATCCGTAGTCTCTGCCTACCCCTCTGGGAAACAGGCGTGAGGCTATGTATGTATGTATGTAATAAAGACTAGACTAGTACTAAACTAATTTGATTACCAGTTAAGTTATTCCATAGGTACTGCAGTAAACGCCAGTACCTCATAGTCATTTTATAATTGGTCTTATTGATTAAAATATATCATGCTCGGCTTCTTTTTAACGCAACATAAAGTTGCATAATTTTGTATTATAAACATATAAGTATTCAAATTTACAATAAAAATCATCGCTAGAAAAAGAGAACACTCGGATAGTTTTTGGTATTTGCTCCGTGTTTTTGACAAAGAAACTAAATTTATTCTCGTAAAACTTATAAGATTTGATTTACGCGAAAAAAAAGTAATTCCCCTCATCCCTTTCAGGGATTAAATAACGTGATAACATAATGTATTTTTCTCAAACATGCTTGGAAATTTGAGCATTATTTTGACAACCTTCTTCAAGATAAATCAATATTACTATACTGATTAAATACTTGCGAGCAGCAGCCGGCAAAAAATGTATGAAAATCCATATCTGTCGTGTTTTAGCGGCCATATAAATATATATGTAAATTCATATCTATCGTGCATTTTAAATATGTAACGATTTGTTACTTCAAAATATTGCAACCATATAGAAAACCTATCAGAGATTTATTTAAATTTCGAACTAGCTTAAAAAGAAACCTGCTTAATAATGAAAAAAAGACAAATGAACACTTTAGCACTTGAAAAATGTTATTCGCTGTTCGTCATGTATACAGTTCTTTTTAGCACTTCTTAGTTTTAATTTCCGCGCATTATTTGAGAAAAGCACTATACAAGCCTTGGCCACAACTAAACATTGATGGACTTACGTATGTGTGCCTCGGCTACGCCTCGGCCCACATTTATACGTTCGTCCATCTAGGCCTCTTTTGCTGGCCGCTGCAGTAATGTACTATTTAGACCTTTTCTATTCGTATAAGAATACATTACGTTGGACTCATTAAATATATCACAAAAAAGGCATATAAGTTAAAAAAGAATATTCTATTCATATTACAGTGCTCTAAGTAATTACTTTTCTCTACGCCTCTACCATAACTTTCTTAAGACTTATGGTTTTTTTTTTTGGAGTTTATGGCTTGGTTACTAAAATCTTTAAACCAAATTTTTGTTTATAAAAGTCATCGTCCGTCAGTAACTCAAATCGTCGCCTTCAACAGAGACATGGCTACACTATTAAAGGAATCTTTTCGGAATTTTATTGGAAAACGAAAAGGTATGTAAAACACTGTTATATCATATTCACTACACTTCAGTACCTCCTGCGCATCAAATTATATGAAATGCCATCAAAATTACTTAATATAACAAAACACCAATATATTGAATATAGTACAGCAGCACCACGTGAAACATTTCCTTGCCTGCTAAAACACCCCTCATGCTTGTCTCTTGTAGCACCCACAGCTAAAGAAAGCGTACCCATATACTTAGTTCTTATCTATACGATATATATTAATAGAAGAAGTTTAAGAAATAAATTCGCAACTACTCATTCGCCAAGTTTAGCTCATTTGATCCTCCATGGAATAAATATTTATAAATTAGAACATGTAAATAAATATGTATAAGCGAAACACTACTCACTGACTCATCATGAAATCTCATTAAATATACCTATATTTAGTATAACAAACTTGAAATTTGTTACGTAGATTACAAATAAGAAGTAAGATCCTTGGTAAATAAAGATTTTTTTTTTATATTTTCACTCTAAAAAAGTACCATAAGAAATAAATGGATATCCAAGTTCATAGTTTCCAAAATAAGAAATACAAAATTTCTTACAATATGCATAATTACGAATAAATCAAAACATGTTTTATTATTGGTGGAAGTTGATTCTTAAGAAAGTAAAATACAAAATACTCTATAATTTATTATTGTGATAATAAATAGTTTTTTACTTGCTTTACAGCCGTGATCCGTGTGGCAGCGGAATAAGAATACAGTTCACCACCCCCTATCTTACCCGTGGGTGATCGTAAGAGACGACTAAGGAATATAAAACGCATATAACATCTATGCAAAAGAAGGATAACTCGAAACAAAACTCGATACCAACAGCCAACACGTCTAACCAGCGTGGTATAGTAGGTTAATTTCCCTCCCATTACGGAGGAGGCCCGAGCCCAACAGTAGGACATATATGGGCTGTGATGATAATGATAATGATGTTTTAGAGCTAATGCTATTAGGTTCGAGTTGACAACGGTAGGGAACTTGGCCTCTTGAAACACTAGTCTACTACTTGTCGCCGCTTATTGTGACGTCGAAGGCGACCACGGGGTCAGAAAAGAGTGCGGGGAGTGCGCTCAGCTGTTATGCACCTCCACCGCACTCGCGGACACTCGCCGATCAATCTTCAAAACGCATATGCATACCCTTTGTTGTAATTATTTATACATACATACATACGCCACGCCATGTCCTTTGCAGGGTAGGCAGAGAGAAAAGAGTGCCAGAGAACTCTATCCTTGCATACTTCACTCGCTTCTTCAACATTCATAATTCTCTTCATACACGATCGCCGGTTTCGGAGACTCTTGACTCCACCTTCCTTCAGTACATGACCGATCTGGTCTAGGTAGGTTAGTCTCGGTCTTCCCCGCTACCTACATCCTTTCACTTTCGCATTGTAGGTATATCTTCTTAACCAGACGTTCGTTCGGCATTCTTTCCACATGTCCGAACCATCGGAGCATTCTCTTTCGCATCTTTACACCAATACTCTCTTTCATACCTACTCGCTCTCTTACGTCGTCGTTACGAATGCGATCTGTCAGCCTAACTCCACAAATTTTCCGTAGAGATCGCATTTCGACCTCATTAATTTTACTTTCATACTCTTTTCTGCATACCCAACTCTCGCTTCCATACAGTAATATTAAGACAAGCACTGCGTTATGTATTGCTACACCTGCCTTCTGGCTGAGGTGGTGGCTACCGAGAAGTTGCCCCAACGCTCCGTTCACTTTATTTCCCGGATTCACTCTTTGCTTCTATATCAGTGGTGTACTTTCCATCTCGGCTAAATCCACAAGGTATACAAATTATACAAATTCATCCACTTGCTCCAGTAGATCATTACCTATTGTTACTCTTACATCTGTTCTGGCTTCATCTCTTTCAAAGACCATTATTTTGCTTTTGCTCAGATTCACACGTAGACCCCTTTTCTTACAATCTTCTGTCATTGTGTCGACTAGGGTCTGCAGGTCAGCCGCTGACTGTGTAAGCAGTACTGCATCATTTGCATAGAGCAGAGCAGTGACCACTGAGTTGCCCATCTGGACTCCCACATTCATATCGTTCAACCTTTGGAGACATTTATCCAGATATATGATAAACAGCCTGGCTGACAGAACGCACCCTTGCTTAACGCCGATATTGACGTCAAACCAAGGCGACATTCCATCATCCAGCCGCACACAGGCTCTACAGCCCATGTAACTGGACTGCACAGCCTGTAACAGTTTACCGTTAATACCATACTCTGGTAAAATGTTCCAAAGTTCCTTTCCTACAACCGTGTCAAATGCTTTCTCCAGATCTACAAAACTGCAGAAAACCCTCTGACCTAGAGCCAGCTGCTTCTCCACAATGTTGCGCAGAGAGAACACTTGATCCATGCATCCCGATCCACTCCTGAAACCTCCTTGTGTCTCACACAGCAAACCATCAGACACCATCCTCATTCTCCTTTCAATAATTTTACCGTACACTTTTGCTGCCAAACTGGTCAAGCTTATGGCTCTGTAATTCGCGCAGTCATAACGTGAACCCTTTTTTTTAAACAAAGGCACGATGACTGCGCTATTCCAGTCCCTGGGAACCATTCTCAAGCTCCGACATAAATTGAGGAGCAACAGGAACGCCTCCCAGACGCAGGAGCCACCAAGCTTGATCATCTCGGCACCATATCAATACTCGCTGCCTTACCATTTTTCAAACTTCTTATCGCCCATTCAACTTCATCCATACTGATGCCATCGGAGGACGCCGGTGCTGAATTTTGATCTACTAAACCACATGCGACACCGGCGCCAACCGTAGCATCCGCATACATATCGCCAAAATATTCACTCTATCGGCTTAACACGTCTTGTGTTTGTGTAAGAATGTCTCCACCTTTACACCTTATTTTATTCATTCTAAAGGCTGACCAACCACCCCGAGACTTCTTTACCTCCCTCCAAAAGAGTTTGATGTTATCCTCGAAGTTTTTAGTCAGCCTATCTTCTGCACTCATATCTGCTCTATCACGTTTCTCTTTCACTAAGGCCATTCATGGTGGTGAGGTGTCATTCTTACATTGCCGATATATTTCTTTCTTCTGTTCAGTCATACTGTCATTCAGATTCAAAGAAGAGATATAGTCCAGCCACGCTTTCTTCTTTTGCTCTACGGAAGCTGCCACTTCCGCATCCCACCATGCATCACCGTTTGTTTTTCTATGCTTCTTTGAGCTTCCACATACTTCTTTCGCTGTATCTACCATACTCTCTTTCAATATTCTCCAGCATTCTTCAATGTCCGATTGCGGCTGGCTTGCCATCGTAAGCCGTTTTCGGACACCCTCTGCATACTTTTCTCTTACACACTCTTCTTGCAACCTTTCAACCTTTATTCTTTCAAGCCCTCCGAAGTGGACATGCTCTCGCCAGTGCCTTCACTTTCTGAACAGACCACTAAATCTCGCAATAACGAGATAGTGGTCTGTATCGACTGTGGGGCCCCTGTAGGCTCTTGCGTCCAATATCTTGCTTCGGAGGCGACTGTCTACCAAAATTAAATCTATTACACTTTTCTGGTCATTTCTTATCCATGTATACATATGGATGCCCTTATGTTGGAAAAATGTGTTTGACACAATAAGGTTTCTTTCCATGCATACATCCGCTATGAGCCTACCTGCATCATTCACTCTCTTATCACCAAATAGACCAAGTACGTCCTCATAGTCGGGACGCTTGGTCCCCACCCATCCGTTCAAATCTCCGCATACAATCACGCGTTCACTGGTTTCTGCCATATCCAGAACTTCCCTAACATTATCCCAAAACTTCTCTAGGTCTGATGCCACAGAGGATCCTACGGGAGCATATGCTACAACCATGAATACCTTGGTGACACCTAGTTTTATACGGACCCAAAGAAGTCTGGGATCATACATTCTGTAATCCTTTACACCTGAGACCAAGCGAGAGGACAACAGCACCCCTTACCCCCATGCTGGCTCGATCGCTCTATGGTACACCAGACCACAGAGCCATCCCGCCATCAGGAAGATCGCAGGTGTCGCTGCCCCTTCGCTTGGTCTCTGTTACACAGAGCACGTCTAGCTGTTTGTCCGCCATGACGGTTATCAGCTCGTGCAACTTACCTTCCACACATCCTCTTACATTCCACGTATCCACCCGGCACTCTGTTCTCCTCGACTGACTGGGCAAGGCGTGATGGGTGGCGGCCCCCATCGCCGCATCTGCCGATATTCGTATCAACGGGGGCGGGTCGGTACGCGTCACCGCCGGGGGACGCCCTAATCCACACTGCGGTACGCATTTTTCGAGCCGGATTAGCAGTCTAACTAGACTGGCAGGGGACGTGACGAGCACGCTCCGGACTGTGCCCCTGTGGTAATTATTTATCTATTTTAATATTCAAATTTATATCGAGCAAGTTACTATTTATTTCTATATTCCATTACCGAACACTACTAGCCTGGTCTTATATATTATGTGTGATTCACAAATTTCCCTTAGTGCCGCGTGGTAGTAAAACCACATTATTAATGAAACCAATGATGCAAGTGAAACTTTTTTCGGAGCGTAGGATTATAATGAAAAATTTTCCGAAAATTATACGATTTGGAGTATTATAATAAAACCATGTTTTTAATCTTAACAAAATTGGATAATGAGAATGATAGATAAGATATCCATATATTAGTTTTAATTTCAATCTGCGTATTTGAGTACGAAATACATAATAAAATCATTCATTCTTTTTTTTTTACCACGATTAAACGAAGAACATTTACACATACTGAACCAAACCCACAATTACCGTAGAGGACTTGCACAAATGAGTGAGTATATAAATATTACACGGTCAGTTAATGCGAACCAATGGCACCGCCATATTGGCCTCGGCTGCTCTACCGAGTACCTTTCACTTTACCTCTACTCTGCTGCCGGCTGTAATGCGACATGCGACAGATGGACGAGGAAATTTGAGGCGATGGAAAAAATTACTTTAAAAAATAGAAAAAATCCCTGTTTATATTTTCTGTGACATGAAAGGAAGAGAAAGGGGTACATTATTTACTTTTAGTCCACCATCACGTGAAAGTATTCAAATATATGCTTAACCGGTAACTTAGCAAGTAAGTAAGCAGCACACCTGATCGTAAATGTTACTGCCGCCTATCAACCTTTGCAATACCAGGGGTATAGCTAGGTCGCTGCGTATAAATGTAAAGCCCAAACCCCTCCAGGATGTGGGTTTCCGGCTCTCTTGCTCACCAAACAAAGCATAGCAGCACATTGCCACTGGTCAGACGTCGATTTTCTGCTAGAGTGTGGTAATCCCGGACGGATCGGTCCGTAGCTGTAGACGGAAAACCGTCTACCACTATGAATATATAGAATATATTATACATACATACATATCATCACGCCATATCCCTTGCAGGGTAGGCAGAGAGAACAGAGTGCCAGAGAACTCTATCTCTGCATACTTCACTCGCTTCCTCAACATTCATAATTCTCTTCATACACGCTCGCCGGTTTCGGAGACTCTTGACTCCACCTTCCTTCAGAACATGACCGATCTGGTCTAGGTAGGTTAGTCTCAGATCTGCGATGCGGCCATGCCCAGGGTGCGGCGTCTACCTCCGAGGCAGGGGGTCTACTGGTGGTCCCCAAGACTGGGCGCGGATTCGCTCCGCCACCACGGCCTCCGGCCCGGACGGAATACCAGTCCGGGTCTTGACGTCGCTCCTCGAGCACTTCGAGCCTCGCCTCAGGCAACTGTTCAACGCCTGTCTGACGTCTGGACGGTTCCCTGAGTGCTGGAAGGAGGGGAGGTTGGTTCTCCTGCCAAAGCCGGGACGGCCCCCGGATTTGCCGTCGGCCTACAGGCCCATCGTGCTTCTCGACGATGTGGGTAAGCTGTTGGAGCGTGTCCTCGCTGCCCGCATCGTCCGACACTTGGAGGAGGTGGGGCCCGATCTGTCGGACGCTCAATATGGGTTTAGGAGGGGGCGTTCGACCATCGGGGCCCTGCTACGTCTGAGGCAGACGGCCGCGGAGGCTGTCGCCGGCAAGGGAGTGCTGTTGGCGGTGTCGCTGGACATCGCCAACGCATTCAATAGTCTGCCATTCAGCTGCATCAGGGAGGCGCTCCGGTTCCATGGAGTGCCCCTGTACCTCAGGCGGCTGGTGGCGGACTATTTGGAGGGGCGCAGTATCCTCTGCGCGGGTCCCGCAGGGGACATTGTGCGGACGCCCATGTCGTGCGGTGTTCCACAGGGGTCGGTTCTGGGGCCGACTCTGTGGGACATCGGGTACGACTGGGCGTTGAGAGGGAGTCTCCCCCCTGGGCTGAGCTTGGTATGCTATGCTGACGATACGCTCGTCACAGCCCGGGGCAGGACACTCGAAGAGGCGGCGAGCCTGGCCACTCTCGGCACCGAGGAGATGGTCAGGCGAATCGAGGCGCTGGGGCTCAGGGTGGCCTTAAATAAGACGGAGGCCCTACTATTCCATGGGCCACGCGTAAGGCTGCCAACCGGCGCCTCGTTAGTCGTCAACTCCATCCAGATCAACATCCAGGCCCATATGAAGTACTTGGGTCTGGTGCTCGACGGGCGATGGTGGTTCCGGGAGCATTTCCGACAGATTACTCCCCGGCTGGTCGGCGCGGCGTCCGCCCTTTCTCGGCTCATGCCGAATGTGGGCGGACCCAGTTTCGAGGGCCGACGGCTGTATGCGGGGGTCATCCGCTCAATGGCCATGTACGGCGCACCCGTGTGGGCGAGGGCTCTGAACGCCCAGCTCAGGGCGGTTCTGTGGAGGCCACAGAGAGCCATGGCGGTCAGAGCCATTCGCGGGTACCGCACTGTGTCGACAGAGGCGGCGTGCCTACTGGCCGGGACACCCCCGTGGGACCTAGAGGCGGAGATGCTCTCCGACCTCTACCGGCGGGTTACCTCAGTGCGCGAGGAGGGTGGCTCCCCATCGTTGAGCGAGATAGCCACCTGGCGCGAGGACGCCCGCCGAGACGTCATCGCCCGTTGGGTTACGCGGCTGGAGAGGCCTAGACACGGTGTCGTGACCGTCGAGGCCTTCCGGCCCGTATTGATGAAATGGATGGAGCGGCGGCACGGGGTCCTCACCTTCCGACTGGTGCAGGTGTTGACGGGGCATGGGTGCTTCGGGAAATACCTGCACACGGTCGTGTACAGGGAGTGGACTCCGGGCTGCCATCATTGCAGTAGTGACGAGGACACGGCGCAACATACGCTCGAGGGATGCTCGGGCTGGGACGGGCAGCGCCGCGACCTCGTCGCTATTATCGGTGCTGACCTGACGCTGCCGGCTGTCGCGAGGGCGATGGTCGACAGCGTCAGGAATTGGGACGCGGTCGCCGCCTTCTGCGAGGCTGTCATCTCGCGGAAGGAGGCGGCGGAACGAGTCAGGGAGGACTCCCGCGACCCGGGCCGCCGCCAGCGGCCGGAGTGGCGCAGGCGCGAATACCTGCGCCTGATGCCGCCCTAACCCAGGCCTCGGGTGATCGGACCGGGGAATTGTCCGGTCACCCGACGCGAGGCCATCGCGTGAGGGCGACGCCCCGACGGCGAAATCTGTCGGGGCGTCTGACGAGAGGAACCCGCGAGGGTAAACCGCCGAGCGGACCACCGAAGACAAAGATCGGGTACCGGTGGTCCGCTCGCACGGCGAAGAGAGAGGATTTTACGGTGGGTCTATGGGGTCACGCGCCGCCTTCTCCGTCACCCCGAACCGATTTGGCGGGGCGAGACGCACCCATAGACCACCAAAAAAAAAAAAAAAAAAAAAAAAGGGGACATTGTGCGGACGCCCATGTCGTGCGGTGTTCCACAGGGGTCGGTTCTGGGGCCGACTCTGTGGGACATCGGGTAAGACTGGGCGTTGAGAGGGAGTATCCCCCCCGGGCTGAGCTTGGTGTGCTATGCTGACGACACGCTCGTCACAGCCCGGGGCAGGACACTCGAAGAGGCGGCGAGCCTGGCCACTCTCGGCACCGAGGAGATGGTCAGGCGAATCGAGGCGCTGGGGCTCAGGGTGGCCTTAAATAAGACGGAGGCCCTATTATTCCATGGGCCACGCGTAAGGCTGCCAACCGGCGCCTCGTTAGTCGTCAACTCCATCCAGATCAACATCTAGGCCCATATGAAGTACTTGGGTCTGGTGCTCGACGGGCGATGGTGGTTCCGGGAGCATTTCCGACAGATTGCTCCCCGGCTGGTCGGCGCGGCGTCCGCCCTTTCTCGGCTCATGCCGAATGTGGGCGGACCCAGTTTCGAGGGCCGACGGCTGTATGCGGGGGTCATCCGCTCAATGGCCATGTACGGCGCACCCGTGTGGGCGAGGGCTCTGAACGCCCAGCTCAGGGCGGTTCTGTGGAGGCCACAGAGAGTCATGGCGGTCAGAGCCATTCGCGGGTACCGCACGGTGTCGACAGAGGCGGCGTGCCTATTGGCCGGGACACCCCCGTGGGACCTAGAGGCGGAGATGCTCTCCGACCTCTACCGGCGGGTTACCTCAGTGCGCGAGGAGGGTGGCTCCCCATCGTTGAGCGAGATAGCCACCTGGCGCGAGGACGCCCGCCGAGACGTCATCGCCCGTTGGGTTACGCGGCTGGAGAGGCCTAGACACGGTGTCGTGACCGTCGAGGCCTTTCGGCCCGTATTGATGAAATGGATGGAGCGGCGGCACGGGGTCCTCACCTTCCGACTGGTGCAGGTGTTGACGGGGCACGGGTGCTTCGGGAAATACCTGCACACGGTCGTGTACAGAGAGTGGACTCCGGGCTGCCATCATTGCAGTAGTGGCGAGGACACGGCGCAACATACGCTCGAGGAATGCTCGGGCTGGGACGGGCAGCGCCGTGACCTCGTCGCTATTATCGGTGCCGACCTGGCGCTGCGCGGGCGCGAATACCTGCGCCTGATGCCGCCCTAACCCAGGCCTCGGGTGATCGGACCGGGGAATTGTCCGGTCACCCGACGCGAGGCCACCGCGTGAGGGCGACGCCCCGACGGCGAAATCTGTCGGGGCGCCGACGAGAGGAACCCGCGAGGGTAAACCGCCGAGCGGACCACCGAAGACAAAGATCGGGTACCGGTGGTCCGCTCGCACGGCGAAGAGAGAGGATTTTACGGTGGGTCTATGGGGTCACGCGCCGCCTTCTCCGTCACCCCGGACCGATTCGGCGGGGCGAGACGCACCCATAGCCTACCAATAAAAAAAAAAAAAAAAAAAAGGTAAGTTAGTCTCGGTCTCCCTCGGTACCTACATCCTTCCACTTTCGCATTGTATATATATATATATCTATATATATATAAGAGATTTCCACCTATGTATTGACACATCACGATATCTCTGGAACCATAAGGGCTACAAACCTCAAACTTGGTAGGAATATTTCTTTCGCCGAGTAGAGGTCAGCTAAGAACGGATTTTATGAAATTATATCCCTAAAGGGGTGAAAAAGCAGGGTAAAGTTTGTATGGGACAACGTGATTCCTTGGTCCAATCTATTTCAAAATTTGCATAAACATTCTTTAACAGAATTGATGAAAGATGTGATTCATATTTTATTGAGACTTATCTCCTAACTGGGTTAAAAAGGGGTGGAAAGTTATTTTAGGAGTGATTTGCTTTAAAGTTGATATCAATACTTGTTAGTGATTTTGATTTAAAAGACATTTTATTTTGACACATGTTTGAAAACTCAATTCGATTATATTCATATTTTACCACCAGAAATTTGCCGTACTTCTTTTAAATTTCTTCTTACTCTTGCATTTACTCCGTTTATTTATACTCTCTGTAAATTTATTAAAATTAATAAAATTAAATTGTAGATATGTAAATTAGTTAAGTAGTTAGAATTCATTTTAGTTATGTGTGTATTTCAGACTAGATAGAATTGTTTTTTGTTTCAGTATACTACTTGTCACCGTATTTCTCATGTAATCTTAGAGTCATACTCACCGGCCCTTTACATACTATTTCGTACCGTACAATCTCCTTCGTTTGACGGCCTACGAACGAGCCTTACGGGACATTGGCGAAGTTGCGGTTAATCGCTAACAGAAGCCATTCATCAAGAAGAAGAAGAAGAAGATTATATTCATAAAACCGGCTAAGAGTCACTCGGAGTCGCGCACGAAGGATTCCGTACCATTATCTATAAATGGCAAAATAATCATGTTTGTTGTATGGGGGCTTAAATTCTCTATTTGTTTTATTTTAATTTAATTATTTATTTCTAAAGGGAATATATTACTAAATATTCTGTGAATATTTCAAACGACTACCTATTTTTGTTATCATTATCGAGCAAAAACCTTACCTTTGTTGTGTGGGAGCCCCCATAAATATTTATTTTATTGTTTTTTAGTATTTGTCGTTGTAGCGGCAAAAGAAATTCATCATCTGTGAAAATTTCAACCGTCCAACTATCACGGTTCATGAGAGAAACCTGGTGACAGACAGGCTAAGTAACGGATGGACAGCAGAGTCTTAGTAATAGGGTCCTGTTTTATCCTTTGGGTATGGAACTCTAAAAAGGTTGATGTCACATAAACTTCTTCTTCTCTTTGTGTATTGGCAATCAGCTACTTATACGAGCTATTGGTGCCAGTGTCAAGTTATAATTATTTTTACGTTTTTAGTCTTTCAGGTTAGTCATTGTCTAAGTCAAAATGTCACCATCAACAGTGCTATGGCTACACTGTTAATGGTATCTTTGAAAACGTTGTAAAGCACTTTTATATGATATTCACTACATCCCAGTAGTTCCGCCGCATCATCATCACAGCCCATATATCATCCATGCACTCTTAAAGTACTTAACCGATTTTAATCAAATTTGCATAATATGTGTAGTTTGATCCAACTTAAAAGATAGGATAGCTTACATCTCAATTATATCATTATAGTCACAATATTATTTTATTGCAAATTATTTGTCTATTATTTGACAGTCACAATTATCTGTTATCACCAAACGATTCTAACAGATGGTGATATCGGTTGACTGGATTGAGTAAGAATTTAATAGATGGCGCTATGTTAAACGTAGAAACGTTTCATATAAGCTACAATTTATTAGCATAACCACCACGTGTTACTGAGACTGCCTTAGCCACAGCAGCGCGTGGCCGGGTCTGCTAGTATATATATATATATATATATATATATATATATATATATATATATACATACATACATATCATTACATCATATCCCTTGCAGGGTAGGTAGAGAGAACAGAGTGCCAGAGAACTCTATCCTTGCATACTTCACTCACTTCCTCAACATTCATAATTCTCTTCAAACACGCTTGCCGGTTTCGGAGACTTTTGACTCCACCTTCCTTCAGTACGTGACCAATCTGGTCTAGGTAGGTGAGTCTTGTTCTCGCCCGGTACCTACAGCCTTCCACTTTCACATTGTATATGTTCTTAACCAGACGTTCGTTCGGCATTCTTTCCACATGTCCGAAACATCGGATCATTCCCTTTCGCATCTTTACACTAATACTCTCTTTGATACCTACTCGAGTATATTAGAATATATTATTAATTAGGTCAGTTATTTCTGACTATACTTAAGCAGCTATTACTTAAACTAATATAAAGCAAGGTAATATTCGAGACAATTTCATGCAAATCATAACCTTAGGGTGCTAAAACGTTTTCCCTGTGAATGTATAATTGAGTGCGGATTTTGTGTAATGGCCGCTATGGAAATGGGTTTCAAACAACCTTAAATTAGAAGTGGCTTAGTATTTTCTGACGTTAAAAATAATATAAAACTTCATCATTGATCATCGTAATCATTATTCACCCAATATGAATATATGTAATATGACTGTATACTCATATATGATGCAGTGATACATATTTTCTTCTAGTTATGACGTAGAGTAAAAGTAAAACATAGTCAAATCATAATGATTTCTGATGTTTACGCGAGTGTTACACATTTGAAATAAACTACTACTTTTACGGATTCCATTGCGTCTGTATTGTATAATACAAACGCGATAGAATCCGTAAAAGTAGTTTTATTTCAAATAGTCAAATCTTTTTGAATAAATCTATAATAGATAGTTATAGTTAACCTCAGTCCATACAGACATTTGAATCAACCCCCTCGATTGCTATTGGATGAGAGTAGAATTCACAGGCAACACGCAAAATGAAATCCTGTTAAAGTAAATATTGCTTTTTTTTTTTTTTTTTTTGTATATATTTTTTTTTTTTTTTTTTTTTTTTAGCTCTCTAATAAGTGGGGTACTATCCCAGAAACCTCCACGCGGTGTACCCTGGGTGCGGGCGGCGGTCCCCAGTTCTTCTGTTGTACTGTCGTCCGTAGCGAATATCTGCGCGATTTCGCTCCTTACTCTACTACAGTCGTAGTAGAGGTTATAGGACGCGAAATATTGGGACGGGCTCAGTCACTCATTCATTTGAGGGCTGGGCAGGCACATGCCACCGCCCACACATCGTAAACCTGATATCTTGCTTCAAGACACGTTGTCTTGAGGCGTAGTATCAGGAGCGAGGGTCTTGGCTTAACCGCCCGGACCGCGAGGAAGACAACCTCTATAAAGAGTTCGAAGTAACATTCGGACTCGGAAATCACCCAGAATCTTAAGTTCTGGCGTGCGGCGAGAAGATGCATGGCAGATGGGTTGTTCTGTCGTTAGCACGCTCCAGCCAGGGCACCGGCTGACCCCCTGGTTGGTAAATGTAGGCTTGCCCGGGTATAGGGATCTCTGCCCGGGTCGACGTCTTGTATCTCCCATTCTCGTGGGTATAAACATGGATACTTTAAATTTAAAATCAAATCACGACGGGGATCGTAGTGATCCTCACCCCAAGGCCCGGTCAAGCCGATCAAAAACTGACCAAAACGACGCCTCGTCCTCGCGACTTGAGGCGTCCGCCGAGGGCCCGGCACCAGCAAAAGAGGCCCCAAAGAGGAGGAAGAAGAGCAGGCGGATGCTAACTCCGCTTGGCGAGCGCGCTAAACGGCGCGCCAACCGCCTTAAGAAGGAGAGGGAGGCGCTGGAGGCCGCGGCACGCCGTGAGACCAGCGTTCCCAGCGACGAGGGCGGCACAATTGCCGCAGAGCCGTCGCATACGGATGGTGGTAGCGCCGCAGGACTGCCGCGGAGGGAGAGCGGCGGCGGGTGTGTGTCCCGGGACGAGGGCGACGATGTCGCAGAGCCGTCCAAGGAGGGGACGAGGAGTGGCAGCTCAACAGAGCTGTCGAGTGACGAGGGCGGATCTACCGCAGAGCCGTCGCGGAGTGAGGGTGGCAGTAAAGCCGCAGGGCCGTCGTCGGAGAGCGCCAGAAGCTCCGACACCGACACGGCCTTGGAAAAGTCCTCGGACGAGGGCGGGAAGGCCGCAGAGCCGTCCGACGAGGAGGTCGGCCGAAGGCTGGACGAGGGGCCGTTCAGCATGGAGGAGGGCAGCTCGGCTGCCGAGGCCGCCGAGGAGTCTGAGCCGCACACTGCGGCGAAGGCTCCGACGGCGGCCATAAATGTCAGGGAGAGGGAAGAGGCCCTCCCCCCGAGTGTCCGGAAGCGCCCCCTGCATAAGGGCGGCAGCTCCGACTCGGAGGGGAGTGTCGTCATGCCTCCTCCTAAGGTCCCCACCGCGCGTCGTGGGCGTAGAGGTCGTGGGTCGGCGGTGGCGGCGAGGCCGGTTCCGGGTCAAGGCGATCAAGGAGGTGAGGTGGCGGCCCTGCAGGCCGCGAACGCCCGCCTCAGTAGGGAGGTCTCCGGCCTGCGGGAGCGCAACCGGAAACTTGAGTCGGAGTTGTCGGCGGTGCGGAAGGAGAACCGCGGGTTGGCCAAGGACATGGCTGACCTGCGGTCTCAATTCGCACTTTTAGTGCCAGCCGCGCCGCCGACACCGGTTTCGCCGCCGAAACAGGTTGCGCCGGGGAGGGCGGGCCCGTCCTCTGCGCTCGTGGTGCCACCTACGTCCGTGGCGCCACCTGCGCCCGTGGTGACTGCTGCGCCGGTTGCGCCCGCGACGTCGGCTGTGAGCGCCGCCAGGAAGCGCGGAAGGCCCAAGAAGGGGGAGGAGCCGCTGCCTGCGGTGCACGGTGTGCCGGAGGAGGCGATGCGCGTCATCTTCGCCAAAATTGAGTTGATGATGGACGCGCGCATCCAGGCCGTGGCGGATCGTCTTCCGCCCGAGGCACCCCTCCGACCACCGCTCGCCGCTGACAAGGCGAAGCGGCCGCAAGCCCCAGCCCCCGCCTCGCTGCCATGTCAGGGTGGCCACGTGGTGACCTACGCCGCGGCCGTAGGCGGGCCCAAGGGGGCCAAGAGGAAGGCTGGCACGGTGCCGGCTCCCGCCAAGGCCGGGCAGTGGCCGGCGCCAGCGGCTACACTGAAGGCTCCGGCTAGCGCACCCGCGACTGCGCCTGCTGCGCCCAGCGCTGCTGCCAGACTCGAACTGGGCTGGCAGGTGGCTGAACGCAGCAGGAAGGCACGCGGCCAGAAGCGGAGAGCGGCGGCCAAGAGTGCCGCTGTGGCCGCCGCTCCCCAGGCGGGAGGCGGCAAAGGGGGAAAGAGGTCGCGCAGGGGCCTCAAGTCGCCGAAGACAGCTGCGGTCATTATTACCGTGTTGCCTGAGGCGGCTGAGAGGGGCCTCAACTATGAGGCCGTCCTAAGACGCGCCCGGCGGGAGCTGGACGTCTCCGACATCGGAGGCGTTGAGGCGAGGACCCGCAAGGCTCGGACAGGGGCTCGTATTCTCGAGTTCCCTGGGGCCGAGGGCGTCAAGGTGGCCGATAGTGTGGCCTTGAAGCTGAGGGGGCTGTTCGGGCCGGAGGATGGAGTCCGAATCGCCAGGCCCGTCAAGTGCGCAGAGATGCGCCTCACGGGTTTGGACGATTCCGTGACAGTGGAGGACGTTCAGGAGGCCATTGTGGCGTGTACTGGATGTGTCTCGGACACTGTCCGGATTGGCACCATCCGCCCTGGTCCGGGCGGTGTCGGTGCTGTCTGGGTGCAATGTCCGGTGGAGTCGGTAAAGAAATTGGCCGACTCAGGCAGGCTCCTCGTGGGTTGGAGTTCGGCGCGGGTAACCGTGCTGGAAACCCGGCCCGCGAGGTGTTATAAGTGCATGGCGGTCGGGCATACCCGACCGACGTGTCGCAACTGCTTCGACTGCAGCGGGTTATGCTTCCGCTGCGGTCAGGCTGGACACCAGGCGGCATCGTGCTCTGCGGTGCCCCACTGCCCCGCGTGTGCGGCAGGCAATAGGCCTGCCAAGCACCGCATGGGCTCTGGGGACTGCAGACCCCCGGCATCGGCCCCAAAGGGGCGGGGCGGCCCATCGACCGGGCCTGCGCCCGCTCCGAGCGCGACCCGATCGCCCGTTAGCACGGAGGAGGAGACGATGGATACGGTCTGTTAATGGACCACGAATCCATCCGTCTCCTCCAAGCCAATCTCAACCACTGCGCCGGTGCGCAGGATGTTTTCCTGCAAGCCATGGCGGAGTGGTTGATAGGAGTAGCCGTAGCCGCGGAGCCGTACGTGGTGCCCGACCGACCTAACTGGCTGGGTAGCACCGACGGCACTGTGGCAATCGTCGCCTCCACGTTGTGGCCTTCGCCGTCTCTGACCCTTAGGGACAGGGGCGTCGGATACGTCGCGGCGGAATGGGGAGAGATTACGCTTTTCGGAGTCTATCTCTCCCCTAACAGGAGCGTGACTGATTTCGGGGCCTCCCTCACCATCTTGGAGGCCTCGTTACGGCGACTGGCACCGCGCCAAGTCTTCGTTCTGGGGGACTTCAACGCCAAGTCCATGGCGTGGGGGTCCCCCGCGACGGACGACCGAGGACGGGCGGTCGAATTGTGGGCGGCGGCATTGGGCCTCTCTTTGTTGAACAGGGGCTCGGTGCAAACGTGCGTGCGTCAGCGGGGCGGGTCGATAGTGGACTTGTCGTTCGCTAGCCCCATTGTCGCCGCACGCGTGAGGAGCTGGCGCGTCGCTGAGGAGGTTGAGACCCTATCGGACCACCGATATATCCGGATTGAGGTCTCCCAGACCCTCCCGACGCCCAGCAGGGGTCACGGGGCGGACGGACGTTCCGCGTTCCCGCGATGGGCTGTGGGTCGTTTGGACCGGGACCTGCTGGCGGAGGCAGCCATCGTTCACTCGTGGCTGTCCTCTGCCCACCAGTTGGACGGGGTGGACGCCGAGGCTGGCCGCATCCGCAATGCTTTGACGCAGATTTGCGATGCAGCCATGCCCCGTGTGCGGTGTCTGCCCCCGAAGAGGGCTGTCCACTGGTGGTCCCGGGAGCTGGCGGATCTTCGGGTCGCGTGTATACGCGCCCGAAGGGCCTACACCCGCAGCCGGCGGCACCATCGCGACGAGGAGCGGGAGAGCCGGCTTTACGAGGGCTACCGCAATGCGCGGTCGGCCTTCAGGCTGGCCGTCCGTACCGCCAAGGACGTCAGTCGGCAGGAGATGTTGGATGGTCTCGATCGTGACCCCTGGGGTCGCCCCTATCGCGCAGCGCTGAGTAAGCTCCGCGCGCGGGGCCCTCCCCTCACCGAGACTCTCCAGCCCGGCCTCCTCACCAGGGTCGTCGAGGATCTGTTCCCGCGACGGGCGGAACACACGCCCCCGGTCATGGCTCCGCCAGACACCGACCGGGAGGCCGATGATGACAGTGTTCCGCCCATCACGGAACCCGAGATGGGGGCGGCGGTGGCGCGCATGCGCGGAAAATCCACCGCCCCTGGGCCCGACGGTGTTCCCAACCACGTGCTGGCCCTGGTCCTCGACCACCTGGGTCTACGCCTCAGGGGGCTGTTTGACGCGTGCTTAGCGTCGGGGCGGTTCCCTGGGTGTTGGAAGGAGGGGAGGCTGGTGCTCCTGCCGAAGCCGGGACGGTCACCAGAGTCGGCCTCGGCCTACAGGCCCATCGTGCTGCTCGACGATGCGGGCAAGCTATTGGAGAGGGTGCTGGCTGCCCGCATCGAGCGGCACCTCGTCGACACGGGGCCCGATCTGTCGGATGCCCAGTTTGGGTTTAGGAGGGGTCGTTCGACGATCGCGGCTCTGTTGCGCCTGAGGGCCGTGGCGACTGAGGCTGTCACCGGCGGGGGAGTGCTGTTGGTGGTGTCCCTGGACATCGCCAACGCATTCAATAGTCTGCCATTTAGCTGCGTCAGGGAGGCGCTCCGATATCACGGAGTGCCAGTTTACCTGAGGCGGCTAGTGGCGGACTATTTGGAGGGGCGCAGCGTCCTCTACACCAACCGAGTAGGGGACGTTGTGCGAACGCCCATGACGTGCGGTGTTCCGCAGGGGTCGGTCCTCGGACCCACCCTGTGGAACATCGGCTACGACTGGGCGTTGAGGGGGAGCCTCCCGCCCGGGCTGGGCGTGATATGTTACGCCGACGACACGCTCGTCACAGCCCGTGGTGGGACGCTGGAGGAGGCGGCAAGCCTGGCGACTCTCGGCACCGAGGAGATCGTCAGGCGGATCGGGGCGCTGGGGTTGAGGGTGGCCCTGGACAAGACGGAGGCTCTCTTGTTCCATGGGCCCCGCATAAGTCCTCCCATCGGCGTCTCGATCACCGTCAATTCGGTTGATATCAGCATCCGGGCCCATATGAGGTATTTGGGCCTGGTGCTCGACGGGCGATGGTGGTTCCGGGAGCATTTCCGCAGACTCGCTCCACGGCTCGTCGGCGCGGCGTCCGCCCTATCATGGCTTATGCCGAATGTGGGCGGACCGAGCGCTACCTGCCGACAGCTGTACGCAGGGGTCATCAGGTCGATGGCCCTGTACGGCGCACCGGTGTGGGCGGGATCCCTGACCGTCCGACTCAGGGCTCTTCTGTGGCGACCACAGAGGGCCATGGCGGTCAGGGCCATACGCGGGTACCGCACGGTGTCGACGGAGGCAGCGTGTCTATTAGCCGGGACCCCTCCATGGGACCTGGAAGCGGAAATGCTCGCCGGTTTGTATCGGCGGATGTTGGGGGTGCGAGCGGAGGGCGGTGTGGTCTCGTTGAGGGAGCACACCGCCTGGCGCGTCGACGCCCGCCGCGACACCATTGCCCGCTGGGCAGTCCGGCTGGAGAGGCCTCGGTTCGGTGTGCGGACCGTGGAGGCCTTCCGGCCGGTGCTGATGCAGTGGCTAAATCGGCGGCACGGGGTGCTCTCCTTCCGACTGGTGCAGGTTTTGACGGGGCATGGATGCTTCGCCAAATACCTGCACACGGTCGTAAGGAGGGAGAGTACACCGTCCTGCCACCACTGCGATTGCGACGAGGACACGGCGCAGCATACGCTCGAGGTTTGTGCCGCTTGGGCAGGGCAGCGTCGTGAACTCGTCACAATCATCGGTGCTGACCTGACGCTGCCGACCATCGCCAGGGCGATGCTCGACAGCGTCAGGAACTGGGACGCGGTCGCATCCTTCTGCGAGGCAGTAGTCTCGCGGAAGGAGGCGGCGGAGCGCGTGCGCGAGGAGCGTCTCCTCGACGAAGCGAGCCGCCGCCGGCGACTGGGGCGGCGCAGGCGCGATTACCTGCGCCTGATGCCGCCCTAGCCGAGGCCGCGGGTGACTGGATCGGGGATTTAATCCGTCACCCGCCGAGAGGCCGACCGCGTGAGGAAAGACCGACATCCTACCCGAGGGGGGGACGTCGGTCGAGGAGAAGGTGCTCCTCAGGGGTATTCCGTCGGGCCAACCACTGACGTCAAGTCACTCTGCTCCGGTGGTTGGCCCAACGACGAAGGCGACGTCGCGGGTGGGTTGCGGGTGTGCATGCTTGCGCCCCTCTGTCACCCCGGACGAAGTGGTGCGAGGAGTGTGCCGAACGTAACCCACCCCCAAAAAAAAAAAAAAAAAAAAAAAAACTCTCTAATAAATAATAAATTAACATTTAAACAATTAAAAATGTTTTATTAGCACAAAAGGCGGCAAACATATTAATTTTTACCAATAATAAAGCCAATCTATGGCATAATAAGAATAATTTATTCAAACATTTACAAATACACGCATCCGTTCGAATTGGAATTAGACAACAGTGCTATTATTTACACTAAGAAATTTAATTTTATGTATAAGAGATGTAATAACACAAAGAGGTTTCCATTGCTGCCGGCCTTCGTTTGTATGAGGGACGACAGCTTCAGAGTTTGGGACTCAGTTGCTGCCTTCGCTTGGCTATTATTTCGCCCGAGGAAGCAGATCAGGAACGTTTACGCTGACCTAAACCACTACTGTCGCGTGGTGTGGCTCAGGCATTTAGTACGTAAGTAACTGATGACAATATAGTCTGATCCGCGGATCAATCATCAGTAATCTGTATAATTAGGGCGACCGTATGATCACTTTATAGCTGCCACCTAATTACTTCAAAGGTGTAATTTGTGTTTCCTAATATCTGTATATTTGGAAAGTTCTTCTAGACATAGGGGTAATAATTCTTAGTGTGGCGTGTTATCTTTTAAGAAAATACTCATATATATACTTATTTCTAGCTTTAAAATACAACTTATTTAAAATTGTGAAAACCAATTGGCAATCGCCAATGTTAAATTAATTAATCAATTCTTATATGATAGATAATATGTTATTATAGGCTAACAGACTAATATATTTTTGATAATTGCATCTGATCCTCACAGTCTGTAAATAATAGAGATTAAAATATGAGAGAGTTATCAAAACATAATATACATAGAAATTGTTAAGCATAAAATTGGCAGCGCGAAAAAAGAATCCCTTTTTACTGCAAACTGCTAGGTTCGAGCCTCCTCCACGATGGAGAAGAAATTATCTTACAACACCAGCGGGTTAGGTTGGCAAAGGATTTTGTTTAAAATTTTCCATTGTAGGAAACAGCTTTATACACATACACATACATATCATCACGCCATATCCCTTGCAGGGTAGGCAGAGAGAACAGAGTGCCAGAGAACTCTATCCTTGCATACTTCACTCGCTTCCTCAACATTCATAATTCTCTTCATACACGCTCGCCGGTTTCGGAGACTCTTGACTCCACCTTCCTTCAGCACGTGACCAATCTGGTCTAGGTAGGTGAGTCTCGGTCTCCCCCGGTACCTACATCCTTCCACTTTCGCATTGTATATCTTCTTAACCAGACGTTCGTTCGGCATTCTTTCCACATGTCCGAACCATCGGAGCATTCCTTTTCGCATCTTTACACCAATACTCTCTTTCATACCTACTCGCTCTCTTACGTCGTCGTTGCGAATGCGGTCGGTCAGCCTAACTCCACAGATTTTCCGTAGAGATCGCATTTCGACCACATTAATTTTGCTTTCATGCTCTTTTTTGCATACCCAACTCTCGCTTCCATATAGTAATGTTGGGACAAGCACAGCGTTATGTATTGCTACACGTGCCTTCTGGCTGAGGTGGTGGCTACTGAGAAGTTGTCTCAACGCTCCGTTCACTCTATTTCCCGCATTCACTCTTCGCTCTATATCAGTGGTGTACCTTCCATCTCGGCTAAAACCACATCCAAGATATACAAATTCATCCACTTGCTCTAGTACATCATTACCTATTTTTATTCTTACATCTGTTCTGGCCGCATTTCTTTCAAAGACCATTATTTTGGTTTTGCTCACATTCACGCGTAGACCCTTTTCTTACAATCTTCTGTCATTATGTCGACTAGGGTCTGCAGGTCAGTCGCTGACTGTGCCAGCAGGACTGCATCATCTGCATAAAGCAGAGCAGTGACCACTGAGTCGCCCATCTGGACTCCCACATTCATATCGTTCAACCTTTGGGGACATTTATCCAGATATATGATAAACAGCCTGGCTGACAGAACGCACCCCTGCTTAACGCCGATATTGACGTCAAACCAAGGCGACATTCCATCATCCAGCCGCACACAGGCTCTACAGTCCATGTAACAGGACTGCACAGCCCGTAGCAGTTTACCGTTAATACCATACTCCGGTAAAATGTTCCTTTCGTACAACCGTGTCAAATGCTCTCTCCAGATCCACAAAACTGCAGAAAACCCTCTGACCTAGAGCCAGATGCTTCTCCATAATGTTGCGCAGAGAGGACACTTGATCCATGCATCCCGATTCACTCCTGAAACCTCCTTGTGTCTCACACATCAAACCATCGGACACCATCCTCATTCTCCTTTCAATAATTTTACCGTACACTTTTGCTGCCAAACTGGTCAATCTTATGGCTCTGTAATTTGCGCAGTCATAACGTGAACCCTTGTTTTTAAACAAAGGCACGAAGACTGCGCTATTCCAGTCCCTGGGAACCATTCCCGAGCTCCAACATAAATTGAGGAGCAACAGGAACGCCTCCCAGACACAGGATCCACCAAGCTTGATCATCTCGGCAGACACCATATCAATGTCCGCTGCCTTACCATTTTTCAAACTTCTTATCGCCCATTCAACTTCATCCATACTGATGCCATCGGAGGACGCCGGTTCCGAATGTTGATCTACTAAACCACATGCGACACCAGCGCCAACTCGAGCATCCGCATACACATCGCCAAAATATTCCAATTTCCCTCCTATTATAGAGTAAGCTCGAGCCCAACAGTGTGATATATATCAGCTGAGACAATGATAATGAAAAAAATTTTTTTTTATATTTTACCATAAACAAGTTCTGAATATGAAATAACGTGGGATTATAATTCTCAATATTGAGAAAATAAAAGTATGTAACAAAAACCTTTCATTTTATTGGCTTCCATAATATTGAGCCTGAAAATGCAAAAACATTAAGAATAATTTATTACATCATCTTAATTAATGTTAACAGGCTGATTCCTTTATTACACAAGATAAACAATGTATATTTAGAGAATTCCGTTTATATATAAACCACTTTTAGAAGCTTAAGCTTCATAGGACTAACTTTTATCTCCTAAAATCTAATATATTGAAAAACTTTATAAGAAAAAATCCTAATTAATAATATTTATGCTATGGAATATGACCTTTTAAATACAGCATTCCTTCTACTTCTACAAAATCTACGTTTGTATTTTCTTCTAGTATAGAAACATTTCAATTTTTCATTGTTACTTATGTCAACAATATTTAACCATTTTTGATCTAAGTCGTCGGGTGGTTTATCATTCACTAATATTATTGGTAAAATAAATTTATTTTCAGTTCTAACATTCTTATCTTTATATAAAGCCGAAGATATTTCGGTCCAGTTATGTTCTACAGGTGAATTTAAGTTTGTCTCTTCAGTTGTCACTGCTGTTATTTCAACATTGTTTTGTGTCATATCTGCTATCTGTATGACATCACTTTCTGGTTCTGGTGAAGCACCGCTCCCCGCCTCCAGATCGAATAGAAGGCACTGAAATTATAAAAGTTATGAGTGAACAAAAAAATGCAGACCATGTGAAAGATAAATTCAAAACTTTAAGTTATTTTCTTGCGTGTTTATTAAGTATGACGATGTAGCAATTTTTAATAGACTTGGATATTTATACTCGTGAAATATTGATGCATATTAAAAATAATAAATTTCAGGAGTAATAAATTAGTTCTTTTCCTTTACTCGTCTAATTTTGGAATCTACAGAAACAATTACTCTTTATTATTCTTCTTGAGTCTGTATACATCCACACTGGGGGGCACAGACTGTTCTGCAATAAGTAGGAAATTAATCTACTACACTGGTAAGAGCGGTAAGAAGAAATGATTAACCTATATTTCGAATTATTTTTCTCTTATTGAAATATTATCTGCTTACATCCTTAAGTCGTTATTTATGAGACTTCGTCTATAGAAAGAGAAGATGAATTGTATTCTTATGCGGTCTCCAGCGCCCAAATCAATTATTACTCTTGAAATTAAATTCTGTAGCATATTTGTAGTGACAGGGCCACACTTTTGACAGTTTTCTGTCTACAACCGCGGGCCGGTCCGTCGCGGTAGTGCCATACTTTCATAGGAAATTGACGTCTGAGCAGTGCGCTCTTGCACTTCATTCAGTGTGCAAAAGAGCCGGGAGCCTAACTTCTGGATGGGTTTTGGTTATTGTGGTTATGGTGGTTGTATACAGTGGCCTAGCTCTACCCCTAATATTGCAAAGTTCTATGAGTGCCAGTAATACTTACCATCAAGTATGCTACTTGCTTGTTTGTATATGCAATAAAAATATACAAGTACAAACATATTATTTTTATAAATAATAAACACGATATTTGTCCAAAGAAATGAAACTCACAGTCAGTCATTCAGAAAAATCTAAATCAAAGAATAAATATAAACACTAAATATAGAACACTAATGCCTTTGAATAAGATATTGCGTGGGAATTCACGGATCAAATAACATTTTTATTAGTCTTATACCAGTTCAAACGACCATTCTGTAAGAACATAAACATTTAGATACGCTATATGCTTTTAATGGATAATGTTTACAAATGATTGTTGCAATACACAATTGTACGCGATATTGCTAATTTATAAATAGTGTCTTACTACAAAACGTTTCTTTTTATTTGTGACTAATCCTATCTAATACTTCTACAATTGCTAACTGCTACATGCCAAGATTCGTAACGGTTTCCAGAAATAACAACGAATTTTAACCCTCAGGTAATCTCAGGTAATACTTTTCAACGTCTTAGCAATTTCAAAATTAACTTAAAAACATAAATAGCTGGCGTCGGAAAGATTGCACTTCCCTCCTATGCAAAGTGAAACAGGAAGCAAAATTATAATGATTGCTGATGTTTACACGAGTGTTTTACACATTTGAAATGAAACTACTTTTACGGATTCTATCGCGTTTGTATTTGAATTTTAATTTCTCAACGTTTGTGTTTCGTTTGTGTTAGTGATCATGCTCACGGGAGGACTGAATCCTCCCGTGAGCATGATCACTGTAAAGTGTTCGAAACGTCGGGAAATTAAAAATGAAATACAAACGCGATAGAATCCGTAAAAGTAGTTTTATTTCAAAAGGAAGCAAAATTGACTAATCAGAAAATAAATAAAAGGATTTATATTTATGATAAGTAGGTTAGCATCATGGAGGCCACCGAAGACAAAGATCGGGTACCGGTGGCCCGCTCGCATGGCGAAGAAGAGATGCTTGCAGGGTGGGTCAATGGGGTTGCGCGCCGCCTCTTCGCCTCTTCCGTCACCCCGGACCGATTTGGCGGGGTGCGACGTCCATAGCCCACGGCAAAAAAAAAAAAAAAAAAAAAAAAAGGGGATTCCAACTTCTATATATATATCACGCCAGTAAAAACTTTAATTCTATGTGAGCTATATATTGCAAAAGTAGGTGAAGTTGATAAAACGCATATTTTTTTTGTCTTGAGACAAGCTACAACATATATATTTTGTTTTGTAATCTGTTCTTATTCTAGTAGAACAGTAAAAACAGTGGAATCTCACACAATCAATGTCAGATTTAGAGATCTAGAGGCCTCGGGGCAACAAAGAAGTGGAGGCCCTCTGGCCCCAAATTTATTTTTCATATAAAATTGACACTGCATTCCATGGTAAATTTCAAGTGACCACCGAAGACAAAGATCGGGGTGACGGACCCCGGACCGATTTGGCGGGGCGAGACGCACCCATAGCCCGCCAATAAAAAAAAAAATGGTAAATTTCAAGTGCTTATCAGGGTCATTTGAGATTTAGATATTTTAGTGATTGTCTGTTTTGAATGAACAGATATCCCCCAGTTACCCTGCTCTAAATCCTGCAATGATCACAATGATAGCATCCATGACACTAGTTCGAAGCATGCTTAAGACGCAATACTTCCGGGCTGGCCACGGACATCAAGGATTCGGTACGAGTGGCCGGCTCAATGGAGATGGAGAGAAAATACGGTAGGTTATGGAGCCACCCGCTGCCCTTCCGTCACCCCGCACGGAACGGACGGCTTAGGTCCACACTATATCCTACCAAAAAAAAATAATAAGGACGTAATACTAAAGTTATTTGAAAATTCAAATTACTGAAATTTTTATCATTTAATATGCTTAATTACTTATAAATACCCGATTACGAAACGAAAAATGATGTCACAAGCGGGGTACGAACCCTATTTATAAATAATTAAGCATATTAAATGCTAAAAATTTTAGCAATTTTAATAACAAGGTTGTGTCACCGTTTAATACAATTCTAACTGTAAAGTTTGAAGTATTAAGCCTATACAATGTGTAAACATTGTCCGGTAGATGGCACACGTCACCTTGAAGACGTAAATATGATACGAAGCGAGATTTGCATGTCCTACAATAATTTGAAAATGTTTAAATACGTTAAAGATTTTAAATGGCATGACCGTTTATATATTTAAGATGGCAGCAACGAAACAATTAGAGTCGGTCGCTATAATACAAATATATGGCCCGTTGCCAACTTTTGATCCGTAGCTTACGACCAAGATCTATACTGACTTATTCTAAGTTTCAGTCACGGTTATATTAAAATAATGCATTGTCTATTGGAACTAGCTATGTCTGTTATTATAGATATCAATTTCTTTTTCTATCCTTCGGTAACGCCACTTATGTTGTTACATGAAAGCTAGATTAGGAAATAGAATTTAAGACTATCAAGAGATTAGTTAGGACGTGAAAGTATAACAAACAAAGAAATCCACATTCCTGTTTATAATATGTAAGATATTCTTTAATAATTATTTCAGAAAACTAAGCTAAAGAGATTTCTGATTCAATTTTTAATATTATCCTGACCATTTGTTCAAGGATGTAGGTACCGGGGAAGACCGAGACTAACCTACCTAGATCAGATCGGTCATGTACTGAAGGGAAGTGGAGTCAAGAGTCTCCAAAACCGGCGAGCGTGTATGAAGAGAATTATGAATGTTGAGGAAGCGAGTGAAGTATGCAAGGATAGAGTTCTGTGTTCTCTCTGCCTACCCTGCAAGGGACATGGCGTGATGGTATGTATGTATATACCATTTGTTCAATGTGTACTGGCGGCTATTTATACTACCAACTTTTACATTGTTCCTGAGTTTTATAAAAGACGATAAAGAGCTTTACATAAACCTGGGCCAACGCCATCTAATGTCGTCTTGTTAACAATAACATTCGCAAGAAGGATTAAAGTCAGACAGGTGGTCAATTATTAAACAATCGCTGAAATTTTTGCAAAATGTACGAGGGCAGAAGAGTACATATGTTGCGTCGACCCCAAGTAAATGGGATAATAGCAGGATTATGATGATGATCATGACCATTCGGATACTTTACAGTACTTGTTCTTTGCAGTTGTTACCCTTTCCTTTGAAGGTAAATTAAGTCACCTAATTATCCCGTAATAAGGTAATTCAAACAATAAACATTCGACACGTAGTTTTAAAAGTTTCCTATTTAATAACTTTTTCATCATCCCATATACGTTACGAGCCTTTTAAGGCGAGAAATGTTGGAATAGGGTTTAGTTTTTTTCTCTTACAGCAATATAAGAACCCTTAGTCATTTTTACGGGCCCCGCGAGCAAACGGAGATGATAAATTTTATTTTTACTCTCCACGTATAAATAATGTCCTTAAATATTAATTTGAGGGCTTGGCATCTAGGTGGATAGCAGCAATATATTATTGAGTTTCGATATTTCAATAAGCAAATTCCCTACCATTGTAATAGTTCTGTGTAATTTATCTTAAAATTTAATGTATCTATCTCTTGCCCTACCATGCATGAGTTATAAATAAAATTATTTACTAGAAATATTTTTCATACAAAACTAGTTTACACTAATGAAGAGAATTTGGTGAATCCTTATTATCAATTAAGCGTTTTATATTCCTAAACAGGATTTAAGACCACAAACTATATTTGTAACTTCTTCTATATTTATCAAAAAACTGCTTTTATTACGAATGATGAATTAAAATGTGAAACATAGAAGCTAAAATATTCTACAAATATAGTCTAATTCAGGCCCACCATTATTCGCCACGGATGTCAAGGAAGCTGTGCCAGTGGCTGGCCCAATGGCGAAAGGAAGGGAATACGGTGGGTTATGGGGCCCCGCGACACCCTTCTATTGCCCCAACGGACGGTGTGTGTCCAGACCATAGCCTGTCAAAAAAAAGGCCCACACATATACCAGGAAGACTAAGAACAGAAAGAAATTTCAGGCGGACCAAAGTCACCTGAGCTTCAAAGTGAGACGAGCGCGTCCGTGAGGAACTACTCTACGGCGTCAGGCTCCGCTGCCGACGCATCGGGCAGCGCAGGTGCGAGTACCTGCGTTTGATGCCGCTCTAGATGAGGCCACGGGTGGTCCAATCGGGAATTAGTCCGCCACCCGTTGGTGAGGCTCACCGCATGAGGACAATGTCTGAACGGCGAAAGCTGCATTGACTCGAGAGGATACTTGTAAAGGTATCGGTCACCGAAGACAAGGACCGAGTACTTGGGGCTGGTTCGCACGGCGTTGAAAGGTAGTTGAAGGGCGGGTTATAGGGGGCGTGCGCCGTTCCTTCCGTCGTCCCGGACGGATCGAGCGGGGTGTGATCATATCGTCATCATCATCATTCTCCTACTCTTATCCCAATTATTTGGGGTCAATACAATATGTACTCTTCTTTCATTGTACATATTGTAAAAGTTATTAACAATAGTTTTATGATCAGCCGCCTGCCAGACGTCAACCCTCCTTAGGAATGTAATTATTGATCAAACGGCATCAGATGGAGTTGAGCCAGGTCGTTATAAGGCTCTTAGTTGTCTTTTACGACACCCACGAGCAAAGTAAGGGTTGGTAGTATTCGTAGCCGCTACCACACAGCATAGGGGTGTAATCATACCATGGCCCGCAAAAAAAACTGTCAACAAGGAATGGCTCCTGATAGGGTAACACGTTGCACAGGTGATCGATGGCAATGACTGGATACCGGTGGCCTACGCACGTGGCAATAGAAAGATACATGTACATCCTTTCGGATGGATCAGGCAGGGTATAACCAAAACATAGCCTGTCACAAAAAAAAAGGACCAGAATCTGTAAAAAAAGGAGTCAAAATTCTTTGTTTGGCAATTACTCCCTGGTTAGTTCTCCCTTTTCTAGATTTTCTAGATTGCCGTTTCATGCAGCATCTATATCTAATAATGAGACATCTCGTTTCAATCAAATGTCATCCATCATTTTTCCAATTTCATTCAATTTCTTTTTAATTAGTCCTATTAAATTTAGGTTATTAAGTCGCCCGTAGACTGTTCTTTTTGCTCTCACGACGTAATGAAGTTTTATATATTGAAGCAAGAAAGATGATTGTATAGGTTTACATATTGAAATGGAATGTAAATTACGATGAAAGATTTATTAATGTTTTTGCCATAAGCATATTACGCTTATAGCGTAGAAACACTTGGCAGACTCTTACTCATGCGTTTTGTGAAAAGATAGGTCTGACTGGTTTATAACGATCAGATATTAATAGTAAAATTTACTGTTTTATATCAAATTTTAGTGTTTTGTTTATAATTTAAAATTGTAAAACTTATCTACTCTAATACTTATTGTAGTTAAACAATTTATGTTCAAATGCAAATTTATTAATATATTAATTTTATTAAGACTCAAAGTTGACCAGCGCTGATAACTTTGTAAATAACCTTGTGCGTTTATCAAAAATATGTAACATATTATTTAAAACTCCTTCAGTTAAGTTATATGCAATACACGGCAAATAATAATGGACATTGATCTTTAGAAAGATACAATCGGTTCAGTACGACTTTATAGAGCGTTGGTCTATGTCGTACATTATCTGTGTGACATTTATGAATCGTTGTACAAGTGCGAAAGAGTGCAGTTGCATCCAGTCAAAAATATATATAAATTAGTTAAAACTGCAATAACTTATAAAAAAGCAGCGAAAAGTTGAAACTGTTTAAATACCAGACTGTCAGTGATCCTTGTAATGTCAAATAAATGGTGTGCGACAAGGACAGCGTTATTTGAAGCTGAAATTAGTCAATTGTCTTTTTCTAAAGGTCAACGTGCAATATTTATTACCGGGTAGTGTAACGAAGTCAATAACACTTATAACTGCATTAAATCCAATACGAATATAATTGAAAATCTTAAACTTACTTTTTATTAGTTCAGGAGCATGCCATGCGTTTGTGATAACTTTAGTTTGAAACTAAATATTTTGAACATAAATGCATAGACTACGTCAGCAGATAATCTACAATACAAACTTACAAACAAATCAGTACTCACCTTTGTATAATTAAAGAATTTTATACAAACAATTTTATTTTCAAATCACGTTCCATTCAGAATATTTTTAGAAAATGGAATTAAATATTTTATTTAAAAACCAAATTAAACTCTCCAAAGTAGCCAAATTTTAGTAAGATATGTATAAACTACTACGAATATCTTTGTTATATTTTTTAACAGGCTTATAGCTTATAGGCCACCGAAACCGATTGCACGGTAAGGAAAAGACGGCTTGCGACCCCATAACATATCGTATTATAAAGAATTCTGATATTTACACGAGTATTAAATATTTGAACCAAAACAATTTTTAAGGTTTTTATCGCATTTATATTTGCTTATGAATTCCCCGACGTTTTGAATATTTTAGTAATCTTAAATGCGTTAAAATTGCGTATAAATGTTTATTCTTTCACTATAAATTAAATAAGCTACCGGAACTAATTCCGTGACTATGGTGATCTGTGTGTACTTTTCAGATAATTTAAAATTTTGTAAAAGTTTACTCATGCTTTAAAAGAGCTTCCTCCCAACCATCGTCCTAATAAAAACAATATCATCAGCAAAATCAATTACGACAACTATTTTGCAGTGGCATGTTATATAATTGATTTGACACACACACGTTAAAAAGAGAATTGCATCAAGAATACTGTCACGGTGTACGGTATACTGTCGCAGTTTTATAAAGATAAATTGATTTTCTACATTTAAGCTTTTTTAATGATAAGTTTTCTAAGTAATTTATCATTAAAAATGCGTTCTAAGTATTAGTTAAGTTGAATTCATATCATGATTGACTAATTTTGCAATCAATACGGTTATACAAATCTTTAGTTTGGCTCCTCCATAATGGGAGATAAAAGGGCTGCTTATCCCATGCTATACAATATCATGCAGGGATCTTAAATCCCTAGTCATCTTAACCGATAACGAGAAAGGAAGGGATGTTAAGTGGTATTCTAATTCTATCGCTACTCGGCTAATGCACATATTAGCAGTAATTTATTTTTCTAAAATGTGACAGTTAGATAACAGTAATCGCATTCAAATTTTGAGAGCTAATATAATCTATCGCTCGAATTATGTTTTTAAATAAGTTCGCTTGCGCCTATCTTACTAATCAATTGTGCTACGCCGTCACACTTACTTTTCTTCGACGTGCAATGTGTAATCGTCATCTATTTAGCACATTAATCTGTCATATCAATGCCAGTTACTAACCAAGATCTTTGACTCTCGCACAGATGATAACTACATACAACATACGATTTATTAACAAAAGCCTATTCAACTTGTCTGCAATACATTTCAAAACTTTATTTTTTTAAATTTTCTCAATAATTATCTAATAACTGTAGTCTGTCTAATCTAAGAAGTGCACTTTGACAGCTGTCGGAGTAAGTTGTCTAGGTATGTGAACCAAATAATCGCTATCGAAAATATCCGATTTTACTGAGAAATCGATATTGATTCTTTATAATTAATAATCGGTTTATTTTTTATTTTTCAAAAAGGTGATGAATAAATTAAGTGCTAAATTAGTACTAAACAAATTTAATTATATCAGCATAGAATCTATTCATCATATTTAGTAGGATTAGGTTAATTAAAAACAAAAACTGGATTGGAAAATTGCTATTTATTAAGAATTACTACTATTACTTGAATTATCAGCGTCACGAACATTAATAATTATTTCCTCATCAATCAAAGTGTCGAAATGTACATCTCTGTCAAAATCTCTATTCGATTAATTGTATTATTCTAATATTTTTACCGATTAATTGAATATTCGTGAATTGGAAGTTGTCAAGCACTACTGTATAGAACGTGATGACGTGACATTGTTAGGTCGTCACTAACAATTACTATTTACCATATTATTTTTATTTTAAATTAGTTTTACGAGTTTCAACATTAGATTATTGTACAAGAAAGTCACCCGCAATATTAATTATGTAAATAACTTAATAATTGTTTAAAATTTCAGATTTAGTGTTTACAATCATGTGTATACGTTTGACCGAGGTTATTGTGTATTAAAAAATGCAAAACGTCAAAATGCACTTCTTAGATTAGATGAACTATAACTAATAATAACAATTAATGCTTGCACCGCTAATTAGAAGATATTAATTTAATGTACTTTGTTTTATATGTACCTTATTTAACATTATAATTGAAAGAGGATACTGTTGGTTCCTCATCTACATACCTGTATTTATTACTATTGTCAACATACAATGTTTAACCATTTATCTTTCCTTAATAAATAAATGATTTTAGTATAATGTTTATTGATAATGATTTCTGATTGATTGAATTTTTAATTGCCCGACAACAGTCCTCCCGTGACCATGATCACTGTAAAGTGTTCGAAACGTCGGGCAATTAAAAATCAAATACAAACGCGATAGAATCCGTAAAAGTAGTTTTATTTCAAATGTTTATTGATCTTCCTGTTGAAGCCAAACTACAATTGCTAGTACAATTAATCCATGTATAATACAGATATGACAAGGTACTCTCGTCTTCACCATATTAGCTTATATATGTCTCACTGTTGGGCTAAATCTTCCTCCATAATGGTAGGAAATTGACCTATTATACCACGCTGTGCTGGTCAGACGTGTTTATGAAAGGGTTTTGTTTCGAGTTTTCCTTCTCTTGCATAGATGTTTTATGCGTTTTTATATCTCTTAGTCGTATCTTACGTTCACCCACGGGTAAGATAGGTAGTAGGGAATTAAATTCTTACTCCGTCACCACACGGAAAGCACATACTCTCTCTCTAACATACTTACTGAATTGTATCACTCTCTCTCTCTCTCTTTCTCTCCCTCTCTCTCTCTCGCCTATCACCCACTTATTGAATTGTATCAACTATATAGATACCTAACTATTCAGGTCACTTTTTGTGTATCCTATGTAAATATTCCTCTTCACACATTTACAAATAATTTAAAAAGAATCAATTAGAATATAATTAATTCATCATATCTTAATGGCAACTTGATATTTAATAAAATCATCATTAACAACAGCCCACATATGACGCATTGCTGGGTTCTGGCTGCCTCCAAAATAGGAGGAAAATTGACCTACTATCCACGCTGGTTAGACGGCTTGATATAGGATTTTATTTCGAGATTTCCTTCTCTTATATTTAACTTAAATACTACAAAAATCAACTGCAAACAAACATCAGTTCGCAATAAAATCATTTTCTTGTAATCATTTATAATTCTGAAAAGCATTAAACCCTTCTTTCTTTTTCCTTTATCTGCTGATTCACATTTTAATCTACGTTCACACCTCATTTTATAAACAAGCCGTCAAACCAGCATCAATCGGTTAACGCAGATGTTTACGTTGGGATAAATGAACCGGCCGTGAAATCAGACAGCATTTATTGCCAAAGTGCCGGCCGTACCACGCTATATTCCTTCTATTAGATTTTGTTTGTTTCTGTATCCAACTTATATTTATTTTATCATTGACTTTATGTGACTTAGAATCGGATGATATATATTTATTTTAAATTTAAATTAATAACAATTTGTTATGTAGTAATTAGTTTATCTGAAAGCTAATTAATGAGTTTCCAGTATTTTAAACATAACTTCCGTTTTCTGGATTAGAATTTATTTAATATATCACTAAACATACATACATATTATCACGCCATATCCCTTGCAGGGTAGGCAGAGAGAACAGATTGCCAGAGAACTCTATCCTTGCATACTTCACCGCTTCCTCAACATTCATAATTCTCTTCATACACGCTCGCTGGTTTCAGAGACTCATGACTCAACCTTACTTCAGTACGTGACCAATCTGGTCTAGGTAGGTTAGTCTCTGTCTCCCCCGGTACCTACCACTTCTTTTTCCTTCCACTTTCGCATTGTATATCATCTTATCCAGACGTTCGTTCGGCATTCTTTCCACATGTCCGAACCATCGGAGCATTCCCTTGCTCATGTTTACACCAATACTCTCTTTCATACCTACTCGCTCTCATAAACATTACTAAACATTAAACATTACTAGTATAAAAGAGTTTCAGTATACTTGTTTGATCACTTTATAAAAATAATATTTTCAAAAGATGTAAATACGATAATCGCGTCGTGATTGTAGACATTGTAAGGTATTTACAACATCAAGATAATTAATATAAAAATGAATGCGAAAACATCTGTGACATTTGTCACAATTTTATACCAACTCTTCAAACCTGAGTCTTATCTTTCGCCTATATTCAAAGAGACGCAAGGAAAAATGCTACGCAAGTTACATTTTTTACCATGTTATCATATTTTTATTAACTCGCTTTATTCTGTCTGTCCGTATGGAATTTTTTGAATGATTTTAAACTAACTTCCCGACGTGCTAGATACTTGCAATTTGGACCATTGCTAAGAAGTGGATGACAACACATGAAACGGCGAAAAAAAAGGAGAAATAGATAATAATAAAATTTGACAATAAAAACATTTAAAATCAATTCCTATACTTCATTTACATAACCTTAAAAAGCAGAAAATAATACTAAAATAAAAAAAATGCACCATGTGTTAACATTCGAGCAGAAAAATGATTTGCTATTTATCTCTAACTTAACATCTAAACTGGGCATATTGTACCAATGTTTGCTAATTTGATAAGATTAAAATAATTAGTCTTGTAAATAAAACAATTTTGAATCATATAATGATTCAAAATTAAAGATGGTTAAAAAAATAATATTTTCATTGAACTATAGAAAGCTAAAAAAAGTATGAATGTTTATCAAAGCTCCTTAGCTTTCGTTATTATCGATATAAGAAGAATTTGAACTAGTTATTAAAATAATAAAAAAAATAATAACATAAAAAAGATTAAAAAAAGGAAAATCAAGAATCGAAACTTAGCTATCTGGATTAAGCGACTACTTGAATTTCTAATTGAGAGCTATTTCTATTCATAATGAGTCCCATACCTCGTATTCTAATTGTATTTTTTTAACTGAAAACACGTATTCTATAAATGGCACTTAGCTAGATCGAGTTATCACTCCCGGAATATCCTGCATAGAAAATTTTATAGAAAACATTGGATCCATTTCAGACATTTTGAATATATAGAAATATTCAAATGTATAAGAATTGTTTTATTTTTATATCACTAACGTATAAACATTTTTTAAAAGTATGGTCTGACCACGTCCCGCCCAAGTCATTTGGGGCAACGGAACACCCCATAACCTGAACTACTAGCCATGTGCGCCTCTTGAGCGACAAACTAGAACCAATTTCTTGGCCTGTGCTGCAAGTTTACCACTACCTTAATTTTTTAACATCAATATTTTACTTTACTAAAAAAATTATAAATTACCTTGTGTTTATCTCTTGATGCAGTATATAGTACCCAAGCGACGTACACAAACATGATCAGTGCAGGTACCACCAGGCTGGCGACGACCGGTATACGACGTACCCAAGCGTGATAAATTGCCAGGATGAACAACGATATACCCACTAGTATGGCGATGTAGCGGCCAGTGCGACGACGTTCCTCCTGGAATATTAGATGGTTTATATTGTAGTAAAGAACACCAAGAAATGGAATTTTATTCTTCATCATCGTCTTAGCTTATACACCTACAACTGTGCAGCATAAACCTCCTTACATTGAATCGACAATTGGCAATACAAGTCATGAAGGTTTTATTTTGAAATTTGTTTTTCTTGCAGTGATGTTATTATTTGTATATTTTTAGTCGTCTTTTACGATTGGTGTTGTGGTGGGAAGAAAAGATGTGGTGGTCATTATAGTTTTACTTCATCCCGTATGGATATCATAGTACTTTTTTATTATTTAAAGAAAATTATAATTTTCTTTTATCATTTCTACAAAAATTTATAAAAAAGAAAATATCCATTCCCAAAACTTTCACCAAGGAAGATTTTCTTCGGAAAGACAAAAAAGAAGAATGGTTAAATTATTATTCTATGTCTAGTAACAGAATTAACTGTTAAGTTACTTCTTTTTTTTAATATTGATACCTTAATAGGTATGTTAATTCTTAATAACTAATGTTGACTAATTTAATATTTCATCAGATTCTTTAATACATATTAAAAACAGTGGCTTAGAGTGTACATTTTTGACAGGCCATAATCCGACCATACCTCGATAAAACCATAGCGTCCGATAGAAGGCCGACGTGGAACCCCGAAACCTATCATGCGTCCCCTATCCGCGTTTCAGACGGATTATCGACATCGCTGTATTAACTTCGGTAGTTCACCTGGCATTGCTGTGTGGTAGCGGCTACGAATACTACCAACCCTTAATTTGCTCTTAGATGTCGTAAAAGACGACTAAGAGCCTTATAGCGACCTGAGCCAACTCCATCTGATGCTGTTTGGTCAACAATTACATTCCCAAGGACGGATGACATGTAGCAAGCGGCCGGCCATAAAACTATTACCAATAAGTTTTATAATATGTACTATGAAAGAAGAGTACATATTGTATCGACCCCAAGTAATTGGAATATGAGTAGGAGAATGATGAGTTCGCCTGGTCTATTATACTTTTAAGTACAGCACTCCTTTCAGCACTTATCGCATCGCACTAATGCATTCGGCTTGCGGATTACATAATCTTGTGGCCTCAGCTATAATAACATCAGAAACGTGTGCCGCTATTTAATCAAGGCAGCGTGAATCCTAATCCCAGCCTACATCCCGACAACTTAATAATAAAAATATGATATATATTCATGTAGTGGTAGGACCACACCCGCGGCTGTTGACAGAGAACTGTCAACAGCCGCGGGCCGGTCCGCCCAGTGTAGTACCACACTCTCGCAGAAGATCGACGTCTGAATAATAGGCTATTGCGCTTCGTTCGGTGAGCGAGAGACCTGGAAGCCCAACTGGGTGGGTTTGGGGTTTGTATTGGTAGGCAGCTAACTATACCCTTGGTATTGCAAAGGTCCATGGGCGGCAGTAACACTTACCATCAAGTGTGCTGCCTGCTCGTTTGCCGCCATAAGCAATAAAAAAAAATGGTTTTGCCTACCAGATGGATATATATTGTTAGCTGATTTCTAGTCGCCAACTGGCATAGTTAGGTACTATATGTTTACATTCAACACTAATGCGTTTCTTTTATTGAAAAATGTTTTGGCAACACAATTGAATTTACCGGAAATATAATAATACATTATACATCTACGTATATATTCATTTAAAGAATTGATATGATAATTAACTAAATGTTTGGATGCAAATAAAGTCATAGGAAAGTTAAAAGAACGTGTTGATAAATATGCTTGGTTTTTCATAAATGAATTCGTTTGTTACAAACTAGTTGGACATGATTAAACATTTTGGTTGTATACAGTTTTTAGTTATACAACTGGAGTACAATTATCTTAATATATATAAATTACACGTCACGTTGTTTATTCGCAATGGACTCCTAAAGTACTTAACCGATTTTAATCAAATTTGCACAACATGTGTAGTTTAATCCAACTTAAAAGATAGGATAGCTTTCATCTCAATTTATAGTCGCACTATTACTTTATTGCAAATTATTTGTCTATTATTTGACAGTCACAATTATCTGTTATCTCCAAATGATTCTAGAAGATGGCGGTATCTGTTGACTGGATTGAGTAAGTATTTAATAGATGGCGCTATGTTAAACATACAAACGTTTCATATAAGCTACAATTTATTAACATAACCACCACGTGTCACTGAGGCTACCTTAGCCACAGCAACGCGTGGCCGGGTCTGCTAATGTTAATATAAGTAATATTAAAGGCAGTTTTTAACAAATTTCATGATATCTAATATTTACACGAGATTTATTACAAATAGTGCTAGGAACACGCTGTTGATAGTTCTCTATCTACAGCCGCGGGCCGGTCCGTCCGGGGTAGTACCACACTATCGCAGAAGATCGACGTCTGAGTAAAGGCAATGTGCTATTACTCAGACGTTCGGTGAGCGAGAGAGCCGGAAGCCCAACTGGGGTGGGTTTGGAGTTTTGTATTGGTAGGCAGCGGCCTATCTATACCCTTGGTATTTTAAAGGTCCATGGGCGGCAGTGACACTTACCATCTGGCGTGCTATCTGCTCGTTTGCCGCCATAAGCAATAAAAAAAAAGAGAATTGTATATGTGAATGGAAACTTACTCGAATGTATTTTATCGTTTTTGATATTGATTTAATATTTCGAGGTTTTATATATTTGGGTATTTATGACCACAATGATCGTAATAACGAAAGGACGCGGCGTATCCCTATAATCCACCGTATTCCCTCCCCATCGCCATTGGGTTGGCTACTGGTACCGAATCCTTGATGTTCGTGGCCAGGTTAGTAGCTACTATGCTACGGTTTAGTAAGAAGTTTTATTTATAATACTACTAGATGATCACAAAAATTAGTGAGGAAGAAATTTTTGATGATGTATCTCTTTTTCTAGCAAAAAATTCAGAATTCATTTAAAATATAAGGTACTTTAACTACCACTACATTTAATTTTCTTCACTGTAATTACTAAATTTGATTCATCGCATCATCATCTCAGCTCACAATGTCCCACTGTTGAGCTCGAGCCTCCTCTATAAAGGGAGGGAAATTGACCTAATATACCGCGCTAGTCAGACGTGGTGGTATAGGGTTTTATTTCGAGTTTTCCATGTCTTGCATAGATGTTATATGCATTTTATATCCCTTAGTCGTGTCTTACGATCACCCATGGGTAAGATAGGGGGTGGTGAATTGTATTCTTATTCCGTCACACACGAAGAATGTGTGGACATGGCCATGGACGTAAACTAAAGAAAGATAAAGTCATAATTGACACGCTTGACTTAGTGATCGTAACTAGTACTATAAGTTACTGAGAAGAAAAGGCTACTATCCATTCACTCAATGATCCCTCAGGCTTTTGTTACAACGCGCAGCGTCCTCTACACCAACCGAGTAGGGGACGTTGTGCGAACGCCCATGACGTGCGGTGTTCCGCAGGGGTCGGTCCTCGGACCCACCCTGTGGAACATCGGCTACGACTGGGCGTTGAGGGGGAGCCTCCCGCCCGGGCTGGGCGTGATATGTTACGCCGACGACACGCTCGTCACAGCCCGTGGTGGGACGCTGGAGGAGGCGGCAAGCCTGGCGACTCTCGGCACCGAGGAGATCGTCAGGCGGATCGGGGCGCTGGGGTTGAGGGTGGCCCTGGACAAGACGGAGGCCCTCTTGTTCCATGGGCCCCGCATGGGCCCTCCCATCGGCGTCTCGATCACCGTCAATTCGGTTGATATCAGCATCCGGGCCCATATGAGGTATTTGGGCCTGGTGCTCGACGGGCGATGGTGGTTCCGGGAGCATTTCCGCAGACTCACTCCACGGCTCGTCGGCGCGGCGTCCGCCCTATCATGGCTTATGCCGAATGTGGGCGGACCGAGCGCTACCTGCCGACAGCTGTACGCAGGGGTCATCCGGTCGATGGCCCTGTACGGCGCACCGGTGTGGGCGGGATCCCTGACCGTCCGACTCAGGGCTCTTCTGTGGCGACCACAGAGGGCCATGGCGGTCAGGGCCATACGCGGGTACCGCACGGTGTCGACGGAGGCAGCGTGTCTATTGGCCGGGACCCCTCCATGGGACCTGGAAGCGGAAATGCTCGCCGGTTTGTATCGGCGGATGTTGGGGGTGCGAGCGGAGGGCGGTGTGGTCTCGTTGAGGGAGCACACCGCCTGGCGCGTCGACGCCCGCCGCGACATCATTGCCCGTTGGGCAGTCCGGCTGGAGAGGCCTCGGTTCGGTGTGCGGACCGTGGAGGCCTTCCGGCCGGTGCTGATGCAGTGGCTAAATCGGCGGCACGGGGTGCTCTCCTTCCGACTGGTGCAGGTTTTGACGGGGCATGGATGCTTCGCCAAATACCTGCACACGGTCGTAAGGAGGGAGAGTACACCGTCCTGCCACCACTGCGATTGCGACGAGGACACGGCGCAGCATACGCTCGAGGTTTGTGCCGCTTGGGCAGAGCAGCGTCGTGAACTCGTCGCGATCATCGGTGCTGACCTGACGCTGCCGACCATCGCCAGGGCGATGCTCGACAGCGTCAGGAACTGGGACGCGGTCGCATCCTTCTGCGAGGCAGTAGTCTCGCGGAAGGAGGCGGCGGAGCGCGTGCGCGAGGAGCGTCTCCTCGACGACGCGAGCCGCCGCCGGCGACTGGGGTGGCGCAGGCGCGATTACCTGCGCCTGATGCCGCCCTAGCCGAGGCCGCGGGTGACTGGATCGGGGATTTAGTCCGTCACCCGCCGAGAGGCCGACCGCGTGAGGAAAGGCCGACATCCTACCCGAGGGGGGGACGTCGGTCGAGGAGAGGGTACTCCTCAGGGGTATTCCGTCGGGCCAACCACTGACGTCAAGTCACTCTGCTCCGGTGGTTGGCCCAACGACGAAGGTGACGTCACGGGTGGGTTACGGGTGTGCATGCTTACGCCCCTCTGTCACCCCGGACGGAGTGGTGCGAGGAGTGTGCCGACCGTAACCCGCCCCCAAAAAAAAAAAAAAAAAAAAGGCTTTTGTTACAACTCCAATGGAAAAAAAAAGAGCGCGATACAAATTAATATTCTTATGCGATTATATGGCTGATGAGATATTATATTCTTAGCCTGATTGAACTGCACGAATGAAACGTCAGTAATTTTTTAGTCTTCAAAAATTAAACAACTGACGTACAAGGTGACGTATGCCATCTACTGGACAATGTTTACACATTGTACACGTTTCGTAATAAGGTATTTATAAATAATTAAGCATATTAAATGCTAAAAATTTCAGTAATTTGAATAACAAGGTTGTGTCATCGTTTAATACAATTCTAACTGTAAAGTTTGAAGTATTAAGCCTATACAATGTGTAAACATTGTCCGGTAGATGGCATACGTCACCTTGAAGACGTCAGATATAATATGAAGCGAAATTTGCATGTCCTAAAATAGTTCACGATGGTGTAAGTGGCAGCACGATTGGGCCGGATTCCCAATAGGTACGGGTTCGAACCCCGCTTGCGACATCATTTTTCATTTCGTAATCGGATTTCATAAAAAAGATTATTATTAACTAGTTGATTACGAATTATAGACTTTACATCATCGTTTTAGCTCATATATGTTACTCAGCTCTTTTACAATAGGAGCGAAATTGACGTATTACAACCACGCTAGTCAAACTAGTTGGTATAAAAGCTTATTTTAAGTCCATCTCTTAGACTTAATCTATATCTATAAAAAAGGATATTTGTATATATGACATCACTAAACTCAGAAAGTATTTGACTGATCATTATGTAAATTGGTATGTATATATATATTTGTATTGAATACATAGATGGCGTACTGGTTAAGATACGGACCTTCCGTACCAGTGCCATGGGTTCGAATCCTACGCAGAACAATACTTTGTACGATCCACAAACTATGGTTCTAAGTGTGGGTGTAATTTCTGTCTATTAATTATATGTTTGTAAAATCCTCTGCAATACAATAATTTATTCCCTTATGTGCCTAGTGATGTTTTAAAAGAAAAAAAAACACTGTAAATTTTATATGTTATCCCCATTAATATAACTCGCCACCAGACGGCGCTGCTATATATCGACTTTCTGCAAACAAATCAACGAGATGTGTTTGCTAGTATACTATATAAAAATACTATGAAAGTCAGTATTGGACCAAAATCTAGTAAGAAAATCAAACGAAGACAATATAAATGAAGACAAACGAATATAATACTATACCAAATATAAAGGTCTACTAGAACCGTATTGAAAATCAGCAAACGAAGGCTTCGTTTGTTAATTAATTTAATTATTTAATTTTCTTTATATACTATTGGCACAAAATTTCTATGTGGTGAAATAAAATGCGATATCTACGGAAAATCTGTGCAGTTAGGCTGACCGATCGCATTCGTAACGATGACGTAAGAGAGTAGGTATGAAAGAGAGTATTGGTGTAAAGATGCGAAAGGGAATGCTCCGATGGTTCAGACATGTGGAAAGAATACCGAACGAACGTCTGGTTAAGAAGATCAAGCATTGTATGCGAAAGTGGAAGGATGTAGATACCGGAGGAGACCGAGACTAACTTACTTAGACCAGATTGGTCACGTACTGAAGGAAGGTGGAGTCAAGAGTCTCCGAAACCGGCGAGCGTGTATGAAGAGAATTATGAATGTTAAGGAAGCGAGTGAAGTATGCAAGGATAGAGTTCTCTGGCACTCTGTTATCTCTGTCTACCCTGTTAAGAATATGGCGTGATGATATGTATGTATGTATCTTAAATAATGTCCCCTTGTAATCAAGCCACTCATACTTGTTTTATCAAAGAGATTAAACTCTATCAAATCCTAAAGCCGAAAAAAAGGTCGCCTTGAAAAAGATTGACTTGATTTTTTTTCAATGACGACAAATACATACAAATAAGTTTTAATATACCTTTATGTGGTAACTGTGGTGACAGTTATGAATACCACTTATTAGACTTTACTTTCCCGTAGAAGTTGTAAAAACTGACTAAGCGAACGACATAGGAGCAGCGTTAAGCGTGGCGCCTACGGCACTATTCATTACCTATCTCTAATTTTTCAATTATAACATAAATTAAGATCATTCTAAGTAGAAATACCATTATATTATGACATCGTTACTTCGGCATGTACACAGTCGAGAGGATGGAGACCGCCACTGCAATTGCGACGAGGACTCGGCACACCACACGCTCGAGATCTGTGTGGCCTGGGGAGAGCATTGCCGTGAAATCGTCGCAATCATTGGTGCCGAACTAACGCTGCTGACCATTGTTAAGGCGATGCTCGACAGCGTCAGCGACAGGGAATGAGACGCGGTCTCCGCCTTCTGCGAAGTAGTCGTCTCGTGGAAGGAGGCGACGGGGCGGCTCCGACAGGAAATGCTCTTCAGTGACACGCTCCGCCGCCGGCTCCTGGGTTGGCGCAGGCGCATGTACCTGCATCTGATGCCGCCCTAGCTGAGGCCACGGGTGAATGAACCGGGGAATAGTCCGTCGCCCGCAGAGAGGCTAACCGCTTGGGGCGATGCCCAGACAGTTAGCGGGGGCGTCGACGGGAGATGGTACCCAAAAAGGTAACCCGCTGCCGCAGCTGGCCACGGACGGCAAGGTTATGGGGCCACGCACACACACAGTCGCCCCGGATGGAGTGGGCGACTCGTGTTCAGACCATAGCCTACCCAAAAAAAATAATCTTATGACATCACTACGAGAATGCAACATCAAACGTTATTGTTTGGCCTCAAACCTAAACCTAAGGCCTAAAAGTAATTCATCATCATCATAGCCCATATATGTCCCACTGTTGGGCTTAGGCCTCCTCCGTAATGGGAGGGAAATTAACCTACTATACCGCGCCAGTCAGACGTGTTGGTATAGGGTTTTGTTTCGAGTTTTCCTTCTCTTGCATAGATATTATATGCACTTTATATCCCTTAGTCGTCTCATATGATCACCCACGGGCAAGATTGCATTCTAGCAAGAATTGTATTCGTACTCCGTCACTACGCGGATAAAAGTAATTATATTACTTGAAACTTTTATCAGGTCATCGTTCCAAATACGTGGGTCATCCTACAATGCGTTGTTCACTTTACCACTCGAGAAATTTCTTCCCCAATGGTTGTCGGTTCTACATTATTTTCAAAGGTTACCGATGAAAATAGCTGTAATTGACATATTAACGGCGGTAGTAGACTATTATTAACGGCGGTAGAATTCTATGTAATTAACCCATATAATTTGTTCGTCTCCCTTTGTATTCAACCACCTCAATTAAAGAGATACTACCGAGTATTTAAAAGTTTCTATGTGGAAAGTTTTTTTCACGTTACGATCATTAAATGTTTAATCTATACTAATAAATGGAGAGCCGGTTCTTTTGTTGAATTATACTGCGAAAACTACTGAATCGATCGTAATAATAGTTATACCGTAAGATGTAGCTTGCTTTGAAGAAGGTTTTAGTATATGATATGTTTATGTTTTTTTGGCGACGGGCTATGGAGTGGTCACACCGCGCTAAGTCCGTCCGGGGCGACAGAAGAAGCGGTGCACGACCCCATAGACCCGCCTTACATATACCTCGCCACGCCGAGCGAGCTGGCTACCGGAACCCGGTCTTTGTCTTCGGTGGCCGGCCCGGCGGTATACCCTCGCGGGTATCGACTCGGTGATTACTTATTCAAAAATTTATATTTTTTGACTTAGAAATAATGATTTTTAAACTAATAACTATATTATTAAACTAATTTATTTGAATGTAATTTGTTCAAAACAAATATTTTAATGGTGCTGTTGGCGATATCTCTAGATATCGCCAACGCCTTCAACAGTCTGCCATTCGGCTGCATCAGGGAGGCGCTCCGATACCACGGGGTGCCTTTGTACCTGAGGCGGCTAGTAGCATACTATTTGGAGGAGCGCAGTGCCCACATTGTGCGGACGCCCATGTCGTGCGGTGTACCGCAGGGGTCAGTCTTGGAGTCGACTCTGTGGAGCATTGGCTACGACTGGGCATTGAGAGGAAGCCTCGCCCCCGGGCTTTACACCGACGATACACTCGTCACAACCTGGGGTGAGACACTAGAGAAAGCGGCACGCCTGGCAACTCTTAGCACCCAGAAAATTATCAAGCGGTTCGAGGCGCTGGGGTTAAGAGTGACCCGGGATAAGACGAAGGTCCTATTGTTCCATGGGCCCCACACCAGTCTGCCCATCAATGCCTCGATCACCGTCAATTCGGTTCCCATCAGCATCCGCCCAATGTGGGCGGGGTTCCTAACGGTCCGTCTTAGGGCTCTCCTGTAGCCACCACAGAAAGCCATAGTGGTCAGGGCCGTACGCGGATACTGCACGGTGGCGAGGGAGGTAGCGTGCTTATTGGTCAGAACTCCCCTGTGGGACCTGGAGATGGAGATGATCGCCGGATCGTACTGGCGGGTGTCGGTGACGCGAGTAGGGGCAGCACCGTCTCGCTCAGCAAGATTGGTGCCCGCCGTGACGTCATTACCCGTTGGAAATTCCAGCTGGAGAGGCCTCGGTTTAGTGATCGACCCGTCGAGACCTTTCGGCTGGTACTGATAGAGTAATTGGATCGACAGCATGGCGTCTTTTTCTTCCGACTGATGCAGGTCTTGACGGGCCATGGTTGCTTTGGAAAGTACCTGCAACACGGTCGTGAGAAGGGAGAGGACACCGTCTTGCTACCACTGCGATTGTAACGAAAACATGGTGCAACATACGCTCGAGGTCTGTGTGGCCTGGGCAGACCAGTGCCGTGAACTCGTCGCAGTCATCAGTGTTGACTTTGCGCTGCTGACCATCGCTATGTGATGCTCGACAGCGTCAGGACGCTGTCACCACCTTCTGCAAGACATTCGTCTCGTGTAAAGGGGCGGCGGGGGTCTCCGAGTCTCCGAGAGGAAATCCTCTTCGATGACATACTCCTATTCCGGTGTCTAGGGCGGTGCAGGCGCGAGTACCTACGCCTGATGCCGCCCTAACTGAGGCCGCGGGTGACTAGATGGGGTTATAGTCCGTCACTCGCAGAAAGGCTGACCGCGTGAGGTCGACGCGCCGGTAGTGAACCGGGACGTCAACGGGGGATGGTACGCGAAAGGGTAACCCTGGCCATGGATGTTAAGGTAGCGGTCCCAGTGGCCAGCCCAAAGGCGATGGAGAGGGAATACGGTTAGTTATGTGGCCACGCGCTGCACTTCTGTCACCCCGGACGGAACTGGCAGAAGCGAAAGGCGGAAAAAACCAGTTATATAAAGATAACATAATTAATATTTTGCTATTCTAAATTAAGAATTTCTTAAGACACGACGACAATAGTCTTATAATATAATAATAAATAAATAATAAAAATAACAATAAAAGCCTGTGCATTAGTGACGAGTAAAAACTGTATCGCTACTACTTTCTTGCCCGTGGGACCAGGTAGATTCGTAAAAACCTACTAATGGAAAAGCTATTAATGAAGACCTGGGAAAATGGGGCATAGCACTCCTGGGAAACTCAAAGCCACGAGTAGGGTCACCAACCCGTCCGAAAAATCTGACTATTATGTCACTATTGTGTCTTCATGAGGTCGCCTATATCCGTTCAATAAATGTAAATAAACTGAATAATGAATGGAAAACTTAATTTTATCATCGTCATTATTTTAACTCACAATGCATCCCACAGCTGGGCTCGAACCGCCTTCACAGTAGGAGCTTGCTTCTTCTACATTTATGGATAAACATTAAGAAACATGTTTAAAAACTAGTGCAAAGGACGATATAGCTATTCTAATTTAAATAGCAGAGAAAACTAGTAATTCCTATCGTGAAGACATTTACATTGTAACACAACATTTATGCTGACAACTTATCTTGTTCCGAGGATGTAGATGACAGACCTATATACTATAGAAGTTACAATTATATATAACATAAAAAGCTAGTTTAGCTTGTACAATACTCCCAGACAATATGTGCAAAGTAGGCATCTGAAACGGACATCGAAAGCCCTGAAAATGTTAACATTTAAACAAGCTACAACATTTGAAACATTAGTATCCGATTTCTAACATCAGATTACTTCTTTTAGAAGTACGAAACGAAGAACGTAGTCAATATTCGATTGAAATAGAGGTTTTATTCCAGAACATTCAACTATATTCGAAAATTATAAACATTGAAAAGAATTTACAAATATATATAATTTCATGCGACACTGACGCACCTCCCGTTGAATCCGCTTGGAGGTCTGCTCATCCTGCAAAAGAGAAGAGCGTCCATATATTCTATTTTAATAATTTTGTTACGTACTGTAATTTAATATTTATTAATAAGTGACCAAAAACAATATGTAGTTGTTTTATAATATTTTATAATAAAATCAATTTCTTTTGCTACTTAATTTCCATCAACAATGTGGGTTTTTATTTTATTTATTAATAACTTATACACTTTAGTGGTTAATCTTCTGTAATAAAATCACTTTTTGAGTGTAAGATTTGTTACAATTTGCTCTAATATGAGTAATGTATTAGAAACGCCATTACAGCAAGATATTTTTTTGGAAAAGTGTTATTATATAATATATATAATAACACTTTTCCAAAAAAATATCTTGCTATATAGGGGGGCATAGTCCGGAGCGTACTCGTTCGTGTCCCCTGCCAGTCTAATTAGACTGCTAATCCGGCTCGATATGCGTACCGCAATGCAGGTTAGGGCGTCCCTCGGAGGCGACGCGTACCGACCCGCCCCCGTCGGGACGAACTTCGGCAGTTGAGGCGATGGGGGCCGGCACCCATCACGCCTTGCCCAGTCAGGCGAGTCGAGGAGAGCAGAGTGCCGGGTGGGCACGTGGAATGTAAGAGGTTGTGTGGAAGGGAAGTTGTACGAGCTGATATCCGTCATGGCGGACAAACAGCTAGACGCGCTCTGTGTAACAGAGACGAAGCGAAGGGGCAACGATGCCTGCGATCTTCCTGGTGGCGGGATGGCTCTGTGGTCTGGTGTACCACAGAGCGATCGAGCCAGCATGGGGGTAGGAGTGCTGTTGTCCTCTCGCTTGGCCTCAGGTGTGAAGGATTACGGAATGTATGATCCCAGACTTCTTTGGGTCCGTATAAAACTAGGTGTCACCAAGGTATTCATGGTTGTAGCATATGCTCCCGAAGGATCCTCGGTGGCATCAGACCTAGAGAAGTTTTGGGATAATGTTAGGGAAGTTCTGGATATGGCAGAAACCAGTGAACGCGTGATTGTATTCGGAGATTTGAACGGATGGGTGGGGACCAAGCGTCCCGACTATGAGGACGTACTTGGTCCATTTGGTGATAAGAGAGTGAACGACGCAGGTAGGCTCATAGCGGATGTATGCATGGAGAGAAACCTTATTGTGTCAAACACATTTTTTCAACATAAGGACATCTTTATGTATACATGGAGAAGGAATGAACAGAAAAGTATAATAGATTTAATTTTGGTAGACAGTCGCCTCCGAATCAAAATATTGGACGCAAGAGCCTACAGGGGCCCCACAGTCGATACGGACCACTATCTCGTTATGGCGAGATTTAGTGGTCTGTTCAGAAGGTGGAGGCACTGGCGAGAGCGTGTCCACTTCGGAGGGCTTGAAAGAATAAAGGTTGAAAGGTTGCAAGAAGAGTGTGTAAGATAAAAGTATGCAGAGGGTGTCCGAGAACGGCTGACGATGGCAAGCCAGCCGCAATCGGACATTAAAGAATGCTGGAGAGTATTGAAAGAGAGTATGGTAGACACAGCGAAAGAAGTATGTGGAAGTTCAAAGAAGCATAGAAACACAAATGGTGATGCATGGTGGAATGCGGAAGTGGCAGTTTCCGTAGAGCAAAAGAAGAAAGCGTGGCTGGACTATGTCTCTTCTTTGAATCTGAATGACAGTATGACTGAACAGAAGAAAGAAATATATCGGCAATGTAAGAATGACACCAAGGCCTCAGTGAAAGAGAAACGTGATAGAGCAGATATGAGTGCAGAAGATAGGCTGACTAAAAACTTCGAGGATAACACCAAACTCTTTTGGAGGGAGGTAAAGAAGTCTCGGGGTGGTTGGTCAGCCTTTAGAATGAATAAAATAAGGTGTAAAGGTGGAGACATTCTTACACAAACACAAGACGTGTTAAGCCGATGGAGTGAATATTTTGGCGATATGTATGCGGATGCTACGGTTGGCGCCGATGTCGCATGTGGTTTAGTAGATCAACATTCGACAACGGCGACCTCCGATGGCATCAGTATGGATGAAGTTGAATGGGCGATAAGAAGTTTGAAAAATGGTAAGGCAGCGGGCATTGATATGGTGTCTGCCGAGATGATCAAGCTTGGTGGCTCCTGTTTCCGGGAGGCGTCCCTGTTGCTCCTCAATTTATGTTGGCGCTCGGGAATGGTTCCCGGGGACTGGAATAGCGCAGTCATCGTGCCTTTGTTTAAAAACAAGGGTTCACGTTATGACTGCGCAAATTACAGAGCCATAAGCTTGACCAGTTTGGCAGCGAAAGTGTATGGTAAAATTATTAAAAGGAGAATGAGGATGGTGTCCGATGGTTTACTGTGTGAGACACAAGGAGGTTTCAGGAGTGGAAGGGGATGCATGGATCAAGTGTTCTCTCTGCGCAACATTGTGGAGAAGCATCTGGCCCTAGGTCAGAGGGTTTTCTGCAGTTTTGTGGATCTGGAGAGAGCATTTGACACGGTTGTACGAAAGGAACTTTGGGACATTTTACCGGAGTATGGTATTAACGGTAATCTGCTACAGGCTGTGCAGTTCAGTTACATGGGCTGTAGAGCCTGTGTGCGGCTGGATGATGGAATGTCGCCTTGGTTGACGTCAATATCGGCGTTAAGCAGGGGTGCGTTCTGTCAGCCAGGCTGTTTATCATATATCTGGATAAATGTCTCCAAAGGTTGAACGATATGAATGTGGGAGTCCAGGTGGGCGACTCAGTGGTCACTGCTCTGCTTTATGCAGATGATGCAGTCCTGCTGGCACAGTCGACACAATGACACTGACCTGCAGACCCTAGTCGACACAATGACAGAAAATTGTAAGAAAAGGGGTCTACGCGTGAATGTGAGCAAAACCAAAATAATGGTCTTTGAAAGAGATGAAACCAGAACAGATGTAAGAGTAACAATAGGTAATGATGTACTAGAGCAAGTGGATGAATTTGTATATCTTGGATGTGGATTTAGCCGAGATGGAAGGTACACCACTGATATAGAGCGAAGAGTGAATGCGGGAAATAAAGTGAACGGAGCGTTGGGGCAACTTTTTGGCAGCCACCACCTCAGCCAGAAGGCACGTGTAGCTATACATAAGGCAGTGCTTGTCCCAACATTACTGTATGGAAGCGAGAGTTGGGTATGCAGAAAAGAGTATGAAAGTAAAATTAATGCGGTCGAAATGCGATCTCTTCGGAAAATCTGTGGAGTTAGGCTGACCGACCGCATTCGTAAAGACGACGTAAGAGAGCGAGTAGGTATGAAAGAGAGTATTGGTGTAAAGATGCGAAAGGGAATGCTCCGATGGTTCGGACATGTGGAAAGAATGCCGAACGAACGTCTGGTTAAGAAGATATACAATGCGAAAGTGGAAGGATGTAGGTACCGAGGGAGACCGAGACTAACCTACCTAGACCAGATCGGTCAGGTACTGAAGGAAGGTGGAGTCAAGAGTCTCCGAATCCGGCGAGCGTGTATGAAGAGAATTATGAATGTTGAGGAAGCGAGTGAAGTATGCAGAGATAGAGTTCTCTGGCACTCTGTTCTCTCTGCCTACCCTGCAAGGGATATGGCGTGATGATATGTATGTATGTGTATGTATATAATATACTAGCTTTCGCCCGCGACTTCGTCCGCGTGGAATGGTTACTTTGGGCTAACGTTAACTTCAACTCGCGAATTCGTTTACGTAAAAGGTGGCAATATTTTTAAATAATACATACGTTAAAGCTGTTTTAGGTACCTACATGACCCTTTTATTAGTAAGAGTAGAACATTAAACCTTAAGTAAAAGTATTGGGTCTTATCTATACTTTCTATAGATATACCATATACAATGTATGTATATTATACATATACCTATACATACATACACTTACGCCTATTTACGATTACACATACTTTTAATGTGTATGAAATCGCTGTGTGGTAGCGGCTACGAATACTACCAATCCTCACTTTGCTTGTGGATGTCGTAAAAGACGACTAAGAGCCTTATAACGACTTGGGCCAACTCCATCTGATGCCGTTTGGTCAACAATTACATTCCCATGGAGGGTTGACGTCTGGCAGGCGGCCGGTAATAAAACTATTGCCAATAACTGTTATAATGTGTACTATGAATGAAGAGTACTTATTGTATCGACCCCAAGTAATTGGGATAAGAGTAGGAGAATGATGATGATGATGACCTCTCGTGAACAAATCTCCAATTTAGTCCAGAAAAGTATGACGTGGTCTTCCCCTTGTATTCGTCCCATTCACGATTGCTTTATATGTTTGCTTCGTCAACCTCTGCCCACTCATTATTTCTTCCACTTCGTGTCCAACCCACCTCAGCATACCAGCGCTCTTTTATAACATTATACCCAATTTTATCTTTCAGACTTACATCACACACGTTACGAAGAGCTGTCAGCTCTACAGCATTTATTCTATTTTCATGTCTTCTCCGCCAAATCTAACTTTCACTGCCATACATGAGGGCAGGCACTAATACTTCCTATACTTATTATTATTATTTAGGATGTGTAAAGCCGACGGAAGGTCATGAGAAGAAAACAAAACTAAAAATGTAGTGTGTGCAGAAGTACTTTGAAATAACATTCGTTTGACTTTTTTTTTTAATATAAGATTATAAGACCCAGTATTTTTATCGTAAATGCGCGCCCAGTACTTGATCATTATTTTGCTGCGATGTTATTTTTAAACTGCGATATTTCCTAAGATATTCATTGAAATCAAATAATGTAAAGAGCAATTTTGTTTTAAATTAAATACTTGTGATGAATAACTCATTTATTTGGATAAGGATTAATATTATGTTTATAAAAACACCTTCGAAAATATCATATTGTTTTAAAACAAATTTGATTAGCATAAAAAGGTTATAGTGAGCCAATCTTAAAAGATAGACATATGCTGTCGCGGACTTTTATTTAGAACTTTGAAAGGGGAACAATTATATAGTACATAATTTTTGCGCAACTTTAACCGTTTACGCAGCGGAAGCTCTCAAAAGGAAACAAAAACCCGATTTTTACACATTCATCATTGTTGCTCTGCTCCTATTGGTCGCAGCGTAATGTTGTATAGCCTAAAGCCTTCCTCTATAAATGGACTATCCAACAAAAAAAGAATTTTTCAAATCGAACCAGTAGTTCCTGAGATTAGCGCGTTTAAACAAACAAACAAACAAACTCTTCCGCTTTATAATATTAGTATAGATAACACACCACCTGTATTCTAATCCCACCACACATTCCCACCACCGTATCTTCTGTAAGTCAAAATTCACAATATCCGCTGTAAATGACATCGAATTTTAACCTACAGGAAGTGCCAAAAAAAGGTTCAAATTTTTTTAGAACCCGCAACATATTTAATTAGAAAAGAAAACTAGAAAGAGTTTGAAAAATTCCACATCCATTCTATGTAAAGCGGGAGACATGAAACAAAATTCACTAATATAGCTAGCAAAAAAGAGAATGAACAACCACAAGAATCAAAGTAATACAGTACAATAGCATGTCAAAACTTAAGTGGCGGACCTTTACACGATATTTACAGGAGTATTTTATTTACAATCGATCTTATGACATGTTTCTCTAGATCACTTGCAAATAAACTATTCCTATAAACATCGCTACTTAAACTATTCCTACAAAAATCGCTATTTAATCGACATTGTCAGATCCATTGTCAGCTTTTATAAAACGCACAGTGAAGAAATGCAATAATTTACCAGTGTTAATATACTCGTTTGATTATAATGTCTTCAAAGCAAGTGTAAATTTTACATTGAGATGGCACAACACTATTCAAGATCACAATCTTTTCTCCGTTTACTCGTAATTGTAATCTGTAACTGTGTAATTACTACGTTTGTAACAATGTATTGTTTAAAAAATGGTTTATTTTTGTGTAAACGTAATTAATTGTGTATTTTAAAGATTAAGTTAACAAAGATTTAAAAAATATTATTCTTGATTACTCATCATATTTAAATTGCTTCAATAATGCATCAACTGATCTACGCTTAAAAGGGTAGATCAGTTGATGATGATGATTTATAATAAAGAGTAGTCGGCCACTATATTACATCACTATTATTTGGGCTGCACCGAACAGATATTTCAGCATGTGGATAGCATATACGAGTATTCTAAAAATGGGATGGTTAAATAGTATTAATAAGTGGTTAATAGTGAATTTGTGTAATAGTGAACAATGCGTTACAAATTCACTAAGCTTATACATAATCTTATTATTTAAAATTTTAAAGGCGGGATTTCTCTCTACCGTATGTGTATTATATTATATCGACCTCGAACCTTGTATATTAATAATAAAAAAAACATATCTCAGACCGAATCATTATAGGATTTTCTTATATTTTTTTATTATTATTATTATTATTATTTTAATATTTGTTTCCATTTTTCTACATACGAATAACATAAAAACTATACAATATGCCACGGAAAGCGGGCAGAGACAACTGGTAAGTAGTAAATTATTTTATTTACTAATACATATACGAACATATTACATTTTTATTTAGGCCTGAGAAAAAAGGCGTTAGGGTATAAAGAATATTGACGCAGCTTCATTACATTTAACTGTATTTATTTATATGTACGAGTTAATCAAATTACACAATAGAATAGACATTGCCAAGATAATAATAACACCTTTTAACACTAACATGGTGTGTTTATTTCTGATCACACTACATGGCCACTAGTTTAATTAGGGACATATATACGTAATTGCATACGCACATCGGCTGTCAATTAATATGTACACATAAGCTTCAATCATATAAAAATAATTTCATTAGACTGTAGAGTCTTGATCTTGTCTTGAAAATTTGTGAGCCTGTAGAGGCTCACAAATTTTAGCAATTATATATTTGTTAATAAATGAAAATTGTATGCACTTACTAGAACTTCCACGTCCTTTTTTTTATTGGGACTAATCCTACCACACATTTCCACCATTGTAACTCCTGCAAGCCAGGATCCACAATGGTCACCATAAATGACACCAAGGTTTGTCCCTCAGGCAGTCCCGGGAGATGATTTTAATTGTCTTGGAACCCGCAACAAATTTAATTAAAAAGTTAAAGAGTTGGAAAGAGTGATTCCACTTCCCTCCCAGCCAAAGAGGGAGACAGGAAGCAATATTGACTAGTCAGCCAATAAGTAAAGGGTTGTAGAGCTATGAGTACGATAAGCGCAACAGTACGGCACCACGGATACGGGATAACTTAACGGGGCCTATATGTGAGCCTTAAGATTGATTGCATAACTTCCACGTCCGCCTGGGATTTTTGTTTAAATACGCTTAAAATTACATATGCAACCACATAACTGGGGTGTATATATTATGGTACGCCAGCCAGGTCCAATAGAGCTACCATAGTCACAGCATGGCGCAATTTCCTCCAGAGCCAAGTACTTGCACAAGCGTGCGTTAATGTATTATTCCACCAGGAAAAACTATTTTTCATTGACTTTTATTTTTCGCGCGAGCGTAATTAATTAATAGACTATTGCGCAAAAATCCGTCGTGTATGAAGAAAGCTCTATCATATCCGTAATAGTGTACTGTTGCGCTTATTGTATGAGTACATCCTCTTATCTATTCGCCTATTAACCAATTAGCTTCATGTTTCCCGCTTTGCATAGGAATAAAGTGTTATTTTTTCAAATGCTCCTGTTTTTTCTTTTCTAATTAAATTTGTTGCGAGTATCAATACAATTAAAAACGTTTCCCTGGACATCCTGAGGATCAAATCTTGGTGTCTTTATGGAGACCATTATGGGTCCTGGTTTACAAAAGTTCCAGTGATCGGAATCAGTGGTGGGGTTCGCCCATATAATAAATATTTGCAAATGAAAACAAGAGTTTATATGTTGCATCTTCCTTCTTCATGAGGGGAATTCACCCACTACCTGCTACACCAAGTTGAATGGATGGGTTAGCATAGGATTTTATTTCGAGTTTGTATTCAGTTGCTAACATGTTATCTGTGTAAATACCTTAATTGCATCTCATCACTTTCTCACAAAATAGAACGAATTCTATTGCGTTTGTATTTGATTTTAAATTTGCCGACGTATCGAACACTTTACAGTGATCATGGTCATGGTAGGACTAAGGTGTCTTACGTCCAATATGTCATTGTTAGTACACAAATTTATATCTACTCTATAAAATATTAAATTTTGACCCACATTTTTTACAAATAAAAAAATACAAATTCATTGTCTGTACAAAATGAAAATGATTCTATATATATTTTTTTTTATCTTCATAATTGGTTATTATTAAATCATTTAGTTTATGATAATTATTATTGTGGCAATTTACAAGTTTCGAAAAACTAACAAAATTATTCAGCTGCCACCGGATCGGAACGCGGCCACACTGACTTTCTCTTTCAAATACAAACGTGATAGAATCCGTAAAAGTAGTTTCATTTTAAATGTGTAACACTGGCGTAAATCAGAAATCAACTCTCTTCTTTGCACATCATTTCATTCTCTTTTTACTTTAATTAGAATTAAGCCTGGCAGGTAAAATTCTAATATACTGCATAAATGTGTCCAATAACACTCCATAAGTAGGTAACATTTCTGTAGCAATGTTCTCATTGTAACCACAGTGAAAACAGTCATATGGATCTCGCCTCGCAAATGTATGGACATAATTACTGAAGCAACAAAGCCCCGATAAAACTTGCACGAGTTGGAAAATAAGACTTTATGTCATCATGTATACTTAATCTGGAATTAAGACTGAATCTGAATTAAGGACTGACCTAAATGCCTCTATAATTTTAGTCCTATGAAGAAAGAACGAAGGACTATTGTTGAAGAAATCTACTACTGCGAATCTACTACTGTATTTTTCAAATATAATTCAAACATATTCTTATTGCCACTTCTGCCAAAAACCCTTAAAAACTCTTCTATAATTAGTGTAATACTTTTTTCTCCATTTTGTAATCTTTTTGAATTTGTTTTTACCTCGCGTGCACATCACTAGTATAATTGTCATTAACAATATATGCTTGTTACTTTACTGGTTTAAATTTATTAATTTATTTATTATTTATTAAACACAGATAGGAATTTATTTCGTCATATTACTAACGATAATATTAAAATATCATCCATCTAACTAATTTTACGGTTAGTTTTAAAGCTTAGTTTTAATTTCTGGTTGTTGTTAAGATATTCGTATAAAAGACACCTATTTGTATAGATTTTTTGTTGTTATACGTAATAGTGCCTTTCTATCACTGTCCTTTCTTTCTTTTCAGAATATTTCAAGAACAATCGCGGCAATTTCTTTCAATTTACTATCATACGGTGTTTATAGAAATCTATATACTCTGGTGACTGTATGATTAGGCTCTCTTCCAACAATAAAAATAAAAGACAGTTTTCTTTTGCTATTGATCATGTAAATGAGCGAAAGAAAATAACTTAGATTTTAAAGTAGATATATTAATGGAATACTTGAAGGTCTTTAGCTACAGAAATGAATAGCTAAAAATATTTTTAATGAGATGCATCCTTAACAAATTAAATTTCATAATAGATAGAAATATCTGTAGAATGTTGCCTAATATGATTAGGTTCTCTTCCAATAATAAAAATAAAAGACAATTGTCTTTTGCTATATACATGATCGTGTAAATGAGCGAAAGAAAATAACTTAGATTTTAAAGTAGACATACATACATACACATCATCACGCCATGTCCTTTGCAGGGTAGGCAGAGAGAACAGAGTGCCAGAGAACTCTATCCTTGCATACTTCACTCGCTTCCTCAACATTCATAATTCTCTTCATACACGCTCGCCGGTTTCGGAGACTCTTGACTCCACCTTCCTTTAGTACATGACCGATCTGGTCTAGATAGGTTAGTCTCGGTCTCCCCCGGAACCTACATCCTTCCAATTTCGCATTGTATATCTTCTTAACCAGACGTTCGTTCGGCATTCTTTCCAAATGTCCGAACCATCGGAGCATTCCCTTTCGCATCTTTACACCAATACTCTCTTTCATACCTACTCGCTCTCTTACGTCGTCGTTACGAATACGATCGATCAGCCTAACTCCACAGATTCTCCGTAGAGATCGCATTTCGACCGTATTTATTTTACTTTCATACTCTTTTCTGCATACCCAACTCTCGCTTCCATACAGTAATGTTGGGACAAGCACTGCGTTATGTATTGCTTCACGTGCCTTCTGGCTGAGGTGGTGGCTACCGAGAAGTTGCCCCAACGCTCCGTTCACTTTATTTCCCGAATTCACTCTTCGCTCTATATCAATGGTGTACCTTCCATCTCGGCTAAATCCACATCCAAGATATACAAATTCATCCACTTGCTCTAGTACATCATTACCCATTGTTACTCTTACATCTGTTCTGGCTTCATCTCTTTCAAAGACCATTATTTTGGTTTTGCTCACATTCAAGCGTAGGCCCCTTTTCTTACAATCTTCTGTCATTGTGTCGACTAAAGTCTGCAGGTCAGTCGCTGACTGTGGCAGCAGGACTGCATCATCTGCATATAGCAGAGCAGTGACCACTGAGTCACCTATCTGGACTCCCACATTCATATCGTTCAACCTTTGGAGACATTTATCCAGATATATGATAAACAGCCTGGCTGACAGAACGCACCCCTGCTTAACGCCGATATTGACATCAAACCAAGGCGACATTCCATCATCCAGCCGCACACAGGCTTTACAGCTCATGTAACTGGACTGCACAGCCTGCAGCAGTTTACCGTTAATACCATACTCCGGTAAAATATCCCAAAGTTCCTTTCGTACAACCGTGTCAAATGCTCTCTCCAGATCCACAAAACTGCAGAAAACCCTCTGACCTAGAGCCAAATGCTTCTCCACAATATTGAGCAGAAAAGAAATAAAATTAGAAGAAATAAAATTTCAAAATAGCTTTAAAATTACTAAGAGCTTCTAAGAATTATAGACTGGAATTGCATAGCATTACAAAAATCTCCTTGACATCATTTTTGAAAGTTCAAACTGTTCTTATATAAAATGTGTAGTTGATATTTAAAAGGGTACTCAAATGATGCATATCTTTAATACAATTGTAAATAGACAATGAGAAGTTTGTGAGAATGAGGGAATCCTCATACGCTCGGCTAAGTTATTATATACACTTATTCAATTCGATTATTTTTTCTTTCCCTCCTTCACTCATATGTAAATGACAGATTAAGAATATAATATTTCGTCAACCTTTATATTCCCGCCGGATTCGTAAAAATGACCTGAGAAATAATTTGAGATGGGGCAACAACACTCTCCTGGGCAACTCATAAGGTCAACTGCAATCATCATCTCATGCTCCAAGCTTAGCGATTATACTATTATCCTTCCTTGAATAAATTTACATCCAAAACAGTCTGCGGGATAGATGGAATAACTGTTTAATTTTCACCAATTTTCCACCTATTTTTTACTATATTCTTATAGTTCTAAATATGATATCTATTACTGCCACCCAGACAATGCTCGCGAATGTCGTAAAAGCCGATTATTTCTACAAAGATGTGTGCCAAGTCCATCTAATACAGTGTGAGCGATTGTATTCCCAAGGATATTTGACGTCAAACAGGCGGTTTGTCGTTAATCAATTAGCCAAAAAAACCTGTGCAACATGTTGTGCTCTTCTACCATCTACATATATTATAGGAAAAAGATACGATTTATTGAGATCATTTTAATTTTAATAAGAGCGAAAGAGTAATTCTCGACTTTTGGCGGGAGTCTGAAAATGTCATGTCACCACATTTTCAGATTTATTATCTTTAATATCTTAGTGTTTTAACGTGTTATATTAGATAATTTTAATGGGATTTTATGTAATATGGCGCGAAGGAACTGGTGGGATTTAGTGAATAAGATAAAAAGTGCTTTATAACATTTTCGTTTTTCACCAAAATTCCATTATATCATTAACAGTGTGGTCTAGTATAGCACTGTTGATGGCGGCAATTTGAGATACTGACAACGATTAACATGAAGAGACGTGAAGAAAATTCTATCTTACTACTTTCAAAAATTGCTCTTATAAGTAGCTAATAGAAAAATGAAAAAGAAGAAAAGAGATTCTCAAATAGATCTTCATAAAAATAGATAAGGATTAAATAGGTTAATATTTTAAAACTATGTAATGAACCCAAAAACTATTGTTCTGTTATATTAACGTGGTATTTAGCCTATAAAACATCAAACAAACGAATAAAAAGATAAATATAATGCGTTTATGATAAACAATTATAATAATAATACAATCTTACATGTAGTAAAAAGGGAACATGAATAGTTCTTGTTATGTTTTATAACGTCAGACTTTGTACGAGAGAGACTTTATAATTTTAAGTATTTCTTAGCGAAAAAAAAATACAGTATATCGTACAATAAATGGCGTATATCTGATTGCGAAACGTAGAAAATATGAATGAGTGTACATATTTCATAGATAGATTATGCTGTGAAGTAGCGGCTATGAATACTAAAAACTCTTACTTTGCTCGTGAATATCGTAAAAGAATATTAGGTAAGAGCTTTGTATCGACCTGGGTCAACTCCACCTGATGCCGTTTGATCAACAATTACAATTCTAGTGAGAATTGACATCAGGCAGGCGACTGGTTATAAAACTATTGTCAATAACTTATGCAATATATACAACGCAGGGGCGGCTCTAGCAGGCCTATATCACTCCATGTACTTACGCGCTATAATTGCCTACCGCCCGACCAAGCGGTCGCGGGCCGTTTGCGGACCAAATTCAGTGCGGTTTTCGCAAGCGAAGCGTATGCACGTTGTTAAATATTATTCGTTCCATTCGTTTGTACGTGTATCTACGATGGCGTCTGGTGCCTTATGTGCAGTAAATGGGTGCAAATCAAGTAAAAAAAGGGGGTAAAAAAATTACTACTTATTCGAAGTCCCACATTTAATTAAATGTATCAGGAATAACTTACTGAAAAATAATTTTGTACACGATGAAGAAAAAATATCTGAGGAACTAATCTAACTAATCAGGCTATGCAAGGATTTGAGGAAAGAAGGCATTAATTTTATGTTTACGAAACGCTTACATCAGGATTGCCTAGAAAAAAATTTTGGCACCGCCCTCAACAGAGTGGTAATTGTCGAGACCCTACACCAATACAGTTCATGAGGGCAATCTCAAAATTATTCCTTTGAAATATGCTTGTTTTTTGTGACTTAGTTGTTAGCCTCAGATGGCTATGACAACTTTAGCCGGACTGTGGGTGAGCGCTGAGGTCTCTCAACCCGGCAGAACTCATGAATTTTATCGAAGAGGCAGCCCTGTGATTGCTGTGGGATCGCGAGGTGCGAAGCAATTACAATTGTACGCTTGAGCATTTAGGCACATTTTAGCATGCAGCAGTTGCTGACGCGACAGAGTAGGCTATTATAGCAGTAGGTATTGGTAATTTTCTACCCAGTGAAGTATCTGTTATTTATTAATCTGTGGCTCTAGCACATGTTGCGCCCGGGTGCAATCAATAAACTGGCGCCCTCTTGTATCAAATGCGTGAACAAAATGGAATAGGTTGATAGTTATAACATGTTCGACTAAACACCGAATCTCGCTGGAATGCGTGGTCGCATGCTTAGTCTCGTTGTAACGAATCCAGATAAACGTGATCGGATTATAAAGTTACAGCGAGCATGGCGACAAAGCAACCTACCCAAACCTGTCAAATAACGTACGCCCTATGTTTTTTAAATGATTAGGCACTTGCTGCGTACGGTGCGTCCGCTCCATGCGGAGCGTTACAGTGGAGGCTCTATATGTCCCGAGTGGCTCTCGGCGCCCCCCCAACACCCTGCGCCTGGGTGTACTGCACCCTCTGCACTATAGGTAAAGCCGCCCCTGTATACAAGTATATATTACGTCGATCCCAAGTAATTGGGATAAGAGTAGGAGAATGATGATGATTTCATAGATAGGTTCTATATACAAATAGATAGATAGATATAATAATAAAATGAACAGAAAGTGACCACGTGTACAAATTACAAAACAGCAAACCTAAATTAAATTTTCTTCCTTGATTAAAGCTAAACAATCTGCAAAGGTTAAGCAAAATCGCAATGTAACTTTAATGAAATCTAACCTGTTGTTATATGGGTGACTTATGACCAAGTAGGAACTTATATAACCTGTGGAAGAATATATAAAAGTATTTCTTAATTTATTATACTCCATTTTTAAAGGTTAATGATTAATATATTAACGCTACTACCGATCACATGTTTGCAAATTTGCGCACGTGTGTATTTTATTTACAATCTACCTGCAGTGATTCAGTGAAAAATATATAACTTAAAAAGGAAGAGTTTTTTAAAGTATATGTATAGAAGTAAAACTATGCTATTCTAAACTTTTATGTTTAATGCAATAACCCATATCTCTATTGATGACTTAAATATTAATTTAACTCAAAACGATGTAATAAATATAAAAAAACAATCTTCATCATCATCATTACAGCCCATATATGTCCCACTGTTGGGCTCGGGTCTCCTCTGTGATGGGAGGGAATTAACCTACTATACCACGCTGGTCAGACGTGTTGGTATAGGGTTTTGTTTCGAGTTTTCCTTCTCTTGCATAGATATTATATGCGTTTTATATACCTTAGTCGTCTCGTATGATCACCCACAGGTAAGACAGGGGGTAGTGAATTGTATTCTTACAACACACACGGATAAAAACCAAAAACAATCTTAATACTATCAAAATCAAATTTTACTAAGTATTATTTATTTTATTTTTTTTTAATAAAAAAAAAACAAACAGCTACAATGCAAATATGTAAACGTGACATATTAATGACATAATCCGGCAAATGTTGCCACATTAAAAATTCACAGATATATCATAAATAGTTAAAACAAATGAAAGGAGTGCATTGTTAAGAATGATAAATGATTAATAACATTTAATTAAACAGAGGTGAGATTATTGAACATAATTGTCTTAAATTTTGACAAGGAATCGAGAAAGATACATATCTTTATAGCCTATATACATTAGACGCTAGTGCTAGAACCATTCAATAAATTTGTTATAGGAACTATAAGGTAAAATACCTTAATGTTCATATAACGTATTCTTATTATAATTGGAAGTAACGATATAGATTTGAATTTTTCTACACGTGCTACTATGTGTGCATCCAATTCTTACCTTACTGAGACGGTAAAGGAAGTCCACTTAGTGTATTTGTTATTTTATTAAATAAATTGACTGCATAGATGGCAGAAGGTCTAATTAATGATCTTTCATGTTGACTGCTGAGTGTAATGCGATTCCTACACAAAAGTCTCCAGCCTTGGGTGTGATTTATGTCCATCAATTGTATATACATATAAATATGTAAAATGTCGAATTTAAAATACGTGTTCATTGACGTAAATTTCAAATATCCATTTCATATTCTGTGATAAATGTTCTGATAATAGTAGAAATATATAATTCTTGATATGACATAGGTAATTTATTTCAATAACCCTGTATTATTCGTACGAATATAATTTAACAATTTAAAAGTACTTTTAATGTCAATAATAAAATTAAAAGTTACTTATCTCACAATACAATTACATAAGATAATGCTGTGATAATTGTCAATTTGTTGTATAAATCTAGCATTTATCTAACTAATTTCAAAGATATATTTATACAATTTGACATAAGTTACCTTTACGAGTGATTCCGGTGCCTTGTCGACTTCAGATAAACTTTTTACATCGTTGTTTAATTTTAAATTCATATCGTCGGTTCTATAACACAAAAAAAAACTATTAAAAAACATCCACCATACTTCATTTTTACTTAAATCAATATTTGTAAAACGCCAAAATTGGCATTAATATTATAACAATGTTATTAATTAATTATTAACTATATCAAAAAGACACACCTGTCACTCATAAAAATAAATTAATTAAACACAGTCGTAAAATAACAAACGTCCACAACAAAAGAGGGTGATCGTCGCGAGTGCGTGTGCGCGTATAACTCGACAGGACGGCGCGAATACACTGCAGCCAGCTTACAAGATTAATTTATGTTTCAGTTGCTTCCTATTAAGAAGCGGATTAATTCAGCCATCCAATAGCGAACCATTCATTCCAACCATAACACCGACATCTCAAAGTTCACAGCCTATCTTTCGCTAAACATATTATCCGCCTCAATAACAATGATGCGATTAATCATTGAATGTAAATATCAGTCTGATACTTTCCAGATCTCAATTTTATGGTTTAGATAACCGCACGCTGACTATAAAAGATTTTTTGCTAAAAATAAGAAATTTGCGAGATTGTTTTAACTGACACCTACTCTTTAATATTTGAGATTTACTTGTGAATGAATATGTTAAGTATGTTGCGTAATATTTGATCAAATTTTATATTTCACTAGCATTTTTACATGTATAAAGAGAATTATTAATTATTTATATGGTTCGGACATGTGGAAATAATGCCGAACGAACGTCTGGTTAAGAAGATATACAATGCGAAAGTGAAAGGATGTAGGTACCGACTATCGGGGGAGACCGAGACTAACCTACCTAGACCAGATCGGTCATGTACTGAAGGAAGGTGGAGTCAAGAGTCTCCGAAACCGGCGAGCGTGGATGAAGAGAATTATGAATGTTGAGGAAGCGAGTGAAGTATGCAAGGATAGCGTTCTCTGGCACTCTGTTCTCTCTGCCTACCCTGCAAAGGATATGACGTAATGATATGTATGTATGTATGCATGAATTTTTATATATTTCTTAACAAATATCTTTGATATTGTATAGGTACTCTTAAGTTAATTTCCTAGAGTTTCTTAGACTCGGCAGTCATCATTCAATAAAACTTTTCTCACTCCAAATTATATTACTAATCCTTTTAGAACAGGTCATGCTATCGCAATAAAAGCGTATTTTTATTAACTCTTCTCAGCCCACATATGTCCCATTGTTGAGCTCGGGCCTCCTCCATAATGGAAGGAAAATTGACCTATTATACAGCGCTGGTCAGACGTGTTGGTATAGGGTTTTATTTCGAGTTTTCCTTCTCTTGCACAGATGATATACGCATATTATATCTCTTATCGTCTTTTACGATACCCACGGGTAAGAGCGGGGCTGGTGAACTGTATTCTTACTCCGTCACCACACGGAATTTATTAACTCGCTTTGGCATAATTTCGTACGTTACCATTTTGTAATTTATTTTAAATAAAATTTCTAATTAAAAAGTTATGTCTCGTGAATATTAATTGAAAATAAACTGCGTCGTATTTAAGGGAAAAGGTCGAAGGCGCAGAAAGAATACACCTCGCTGTCACCTTGTAGAGTTAAGTAATAAAGACGCAGTCAAAGTCAAAGTACAGACCGCTATAAAAACAGATACAATTGTCTTTGAACGTCCCATTGATATACGTATAAAAATACAGTATTTTTATTATCAACTAGCGGACCCGGCACACTTCGTTCCGCCTAACAGTAAATGAATGAGATAAGCAGATTTCGATTAATTTAAAATTATTAAGTTATTTTTAGCTGTGTGGTAGCGGCTACAAATTTCGCATTGTCAACAGCACGGCCTGCCTCGCTTTACTCTTGTGATTAAGAAGCACGGAGTTGGGCCATATCAACGCGGCGGTCTTCCCGTGCAATAGTTAATTAAAAAAAATATTCGAAGATGTCGGATAAAATATTCCGTATCTGGCAGGAATACGACCGTAAAAATTAATGTATCAAAATATTTCTTTTTTTTTAAAGCTTCATAATCATAACGTGCGGTTTCCTTTCGAAAATGGTTTGGTAATTCTTTGTCGTTTAATTGCAATTAATAAAAAACTAAACTGCTTAGTCATTAGACTCATTAGTGTAGGTATACCTTATGAAAATTGGGTCCGTTTACATTTTTTGTTCGTCCATTCGGACAGGCAAAGGAAATAGATCTCATACAGGCTATTATAATCGAACAGCTATGTTTAGTACTGCGTCGAGAATGGCACGAAATTATTTTTCTTTTTAACCGACTTCAAAAAGGAGGAGGTTCTATGTTTCATTGCATGTATTTTTTTTTTTTTTATATATGTATGTTCAGCGATATTTTTATCAATTGTGGGCCGATTTTCAAAATTCTTTTTTCTTTCTAGAGGGTATACTCCAGAGGTGGTCCCATTGTCACCAAGTCATGATCTGATGATGGGAAGTCATGGAAATTGAGGGCAACCCTCAAATTTTATAGGCACATATTACGTGTCTCATATATTTTCAAAAGCTCTGTAAATATCTGCATCTGGCAGTGAACATTTCATTTAAGTGAGCTGGTGATGGAAGGTACATCTCCTTAGCGGTTAGGATTTGGAGGATAATTCTTTTAATATCATACGCACGCATAGACCTTTAGCTGTATTCTTTCAAGTTAACTCCCGAGGTGGTCCCATTGTCACCAAATCAAGATCTGATGATGAGTATTCATGGAAATCGAGGGCAACCTTCAAATTTTATAGGCACATATTACGTGTCTCATATATTTTCTAAAGCTATTCAATTTTTTGCATCTGGCAGTGATAATCTCATTTAGATGAGCTGGTGATGGAAGGTACATCTCCTTAGCGGTTAGGAGTTCGAGGACATTTTTTTCAATATCATAAGCACGCACAGACCTTTAACTGTATTCTTTCAAGTTAATCACATAAGCTGATAATGTAAGGTACTACTCCATAACGATTAGGAGTTAGGTAATTCTTTATGTTGCCGATATATGATCTTTGTTACGTAGGTAGAAAATAACACACGAAGCTGGAAGGATGGACCTTTTTCAATTCGCCTTTCTCAAAGTCGAACTTTTGTAAACATATATGATCATCTGGACTTAAGCTTCTATTTCGCCACAAATTGCCAAACTTTTATTGTCCAGCAATTATCAGTTCGTTGAGCGATGTGGCCTACCCTTTGCCTCTTTGTGTGCTAATTCTTCGTGATATGTCGATTATATCCGTTATTCTATGGATTAGCGTATTACGAATCCTATCTCGCACAGAAACGAGCGAGCATACCCCGCTCCATAGTACGCTGCCGTCATAATTATTTACATCACTTGGATGTTGGTAGTATCTCATACCTAAGTTGCTACCTCACGTGACGCAGCGATAGCACATATAATATGGTGTATACGCGAATTGATTGAAACAGTGAAATTTAAACCATTGGCAATGAGATACAGCATTTCATATCCATTTTTTTCGAAATACGTTCTTTATTTTTTTATTTTGATTCCTTTCCCTTTCCCTTTCCCTTTTTTATTTTGATACTTCTATTCTTCCTCGTGCCACGTGCATTTTTAGTTGATCTACTTATACTGCTATATTTAATAAATAATTTAATTTATATGAACTAGTTAAAATTTAATTTTAAACTTAAGTACGATTATTTACACTAAAAATTAAAAAATAATTAAACTTTTTAAAAAAAATGTAAACCGACTTCAAAATAAGATCAGCCAAAAACCATGCTTACTTAAAACACTAAAAACCAAAAAATAAGATGAACTATTTAATTCTTGTCTAATTCTAATTATGTATTAATTTTTATAAAATATAATTACAATGTATGCTAGAAATCCACTAACACGATTTGAAGTCGGTGCCAAGCTTAAATTAACAAAAATAAATAAGTTTAATGATATACACACAGGGTGAAAAATTAATAAAATCAAATTATTAAAGGAAATAAGAATTAAAAGATGTATTCAGAGCACTATAACGCCACAAATTTAATACCATTTGACACAACCGTGAACGACGTCGGCCCGTATCGCTTAACCGCCTGCGCGTTCAGATCACTTCAGTCACAAGCGCGGCATGGTTTGAGTGCGATATATGTTAGTATACCTATTTGGCTTGGCACCGACTTCAAATCGTGTTAGTGGATTTCTAGCATACATTGTAATTATATTTTATAAAAATTAATACATAATTAGAATTAGACAAGAATTAAATAGTTCATCTTATTTTTTGGTTTTTAGTGTTTTAAGTAAGCATGGTTTTTAGCTGATCTTATTTTGAAGTCGTTTTACATTTTTTTTATTCATTTATGGCATTGAATAGTAAATGATAAATAAAATAATGAAAAATTGTCACGTCTGTTAACTTCAGTAGGTATCTTAAAAATATTGCATTTTTTTTTAAAAAAAGATAAAAATAAAAACAAAATCGCTTTTTTTTTGTTTCTCTAACTTTTTGAAGTGAAACTTTTTTATCGACGTATGGGAGAAATTTTATATTGTAACGTTTTTCTGTTACGCGCCATATTTATTAAGAAGTGTAAAGCGCATGGGAGGGTTATCCGTGTGGTGACGGAGTAAGAATACAATTCGTCATCCGCTATCTTAATCGTGGGTGATCGTAAGGGACGACTAAAGTAAGGAATATAAAACGCATATAACATCTTCGCAAGAGAAGGAAAACTTGAAACAAAACCCTATACCAACATGTCTGATCAGCGTGGTATAGTAGATCAATTCCCCTCCCATTATGGTGGAAGCGCGAGCCCAATAGTGACATATATGAGCTGAGATTATAAGCGTACGAAGGTAGAGAGAAGAGAGAGAGAGAGAGGGAAGGAGAGAAGGAGAGAGGCAGAGAGACAGAGAGAGGGGAGAGAAACAGAGAAGATTTTAATAGTGACAGGACCATGCTGTTGACAGTTCTCTGTCTACAGCCGCGGGACGGTCCGTCTGGAGTAGTAACACACTCTCGCAGAAGATCGACGTCTGAGTAATGGCAATGTGCTATTGCGCTTCGTTCGATGAGCGAGAGAGCCGGTAGCCCAAGTGGGTGGGTTTAAGGATTGTAATGGTAGGCAGCCGCCTAGTTATACCCTTGGTATAGCAAAGGTCCATGGGCAGCTGTGACACTTACCATCAGGTGTGTTGCTCGCTTGCCACCATAAGCAATAAAAAAAAAGGCAGGGAGGGAGAAAGAGAGGGAGAGAGAGAGAGGGAGACAGAGAGGAAGAGAGAGAGAGCGTAAGAGCGAGAAGGAGTAAGGGAGAGGGGGAGAGGGAGGGGGAGCGAGAGAGAGAGAGGGAGAGGGGGAGAGAGAGGGCGAGAGAGAAGGAGAGGTGGAGAGAGAGGGGTAGATAGGGAGTAAGAGGGAGAGAGAGAGAGAGAGAGAGTTGTTAGCCAAAGTGTCACTTCTGTTATGTGTACGTACTTTATACGCACGTGTTAAATTAATTGTGTATATATTATATTTTTGTATATATATATAGGTATTATATTTAGATATATGTATTATTAATACTCAATATTATCTGTAATAGGTATCAGGTTATTATCATATCGGATAAATAAGGTAGTAAAGCAAACAACCTTATTACAATACATTTAATTTACATATCAATTTATCATAATACTATTCAATGAAAATAAGCAAAAGTATTACCATTAAATGCACAACTACATAATGATACAAAAATACAACCTTAGATGTTAACAGTACGAAAGCCAACAGTAACTGACCGTTTCACCGCGTTATCGCTCCTTAAATACCCACAAACTGCACAAACAACCGACAACCCACAACTTTGATATCAAATCAGCGACTATTATTTCATTTTAATCCATTTTTCACCCTAATAACACAAATCATATCGTAATTCATCATTATTTTTTAAATCGACGTAAAATAGAATCTCATTACCTTTTTTAAATGTTATATACCTATACATTTCTTCTATTATTAATCTAACACACGCATAATTTTTAGTTTTTTTTTTAAAGTGAAATTTTATTTAATATTACTACCAGATCTTGCTCAATGAAATAATTAAGGCGCTTTATTTATCGTGCATATTATAGCATTGACTAATAGTAAATGCTATATAATATAAAAATTATGAGGCGTGCACTATTGGATTTTCCAAATTATAATTTTAACTTTTCGCGGTATTTTCCCAACAAACCATCAGACCACGTAATGACGTGAGCTGTCAGTTGCCATGGTTACATCATCAACAAATGTATAATTTTTTTTTGTTAATTAATATAATATTTTAATATCCTATATCCTATTCCCGACGACAACAAACTCAAAAACATAAAAATCATAAAAATTGGTGCAGCCGTTCTCGAGTTATAAGTGTTATAACTAACACAACTTTCTTTTATTTATATAGATTAATACTATAAGTTGTTTAGATGAAAATAAAGCGCTTTAAGATTAAAAAAAGGAGCAATTCGGTCTTAAGCGGCTTTATTTAAACGTAAAATGAACAAAACATAATACTTTACGTTAATATAATTCTCTCGCCGTCGTTAAAGTTAATGATCTGGAATAAAAAGATACTATTACAGTTGCATATTGAAAAGTTTCCACAGAGTACTCAAGTTATAATCGCACATTCCTACTGCTGATTTTTGTCTATTACCCTTACAATTTTGATCAAATTTCACCTTTGTATTACATAACTTTTATTAAACTTAAGATCCCTTTGATCGTCACCATTATCCTACTCTTATCCCAGTTACATGGGGCTGACGCAATAATTATGTGCTCTTTATTCATCGTAGATATTGCAAAAGTTACTAAGCTTAATTTTATGATTGGGCGCCTTTTTACAGCATGCTATTAATAATATAAAAAGTCTTGTAGTACATTCAATTTAAATTATTCTTATGTTTACAATCAAGTTTATAAGATATCATTATTTAAATAGCGTACTCATTGTTTATTTATCAAATTCAAGTATCCACAGTTACATATAAACTTAGGCATTTAAAATAAAATAAAGACTTGTAGTACATACTGTTGCTATATATATTACCATAATTGTATTTGTATTTCTTGGATGTGGATTTAGCCGAGATGGAAGGTACACCACTGATATAGATCGAAGAGTGAATGCGGGAAATAGAGTGGACGGAGCGTTGGGGCAACTTCTCGGCAGCCACCACCTCAGCCAGAAGGCACGTGTAGCAATACATAACGCAGTGCTTGTCCCAACATTACTGTATGGAAGCGAGAGTTGGGTATGCAGAAAAGAGTATGAAAGTAAAATTAATGCGGTCGAAATGCGATCTCTGCGGAAAATCTGTGGAGTTAGGCTGACCGACCGCATTCGTAACGACGACGTAAGAGAGCGAGTAGGTATGAAAGAGAGTATTGGTGTAAAGATGCGAAAGGGAATGCTCCGATGGTTCAGACATGTGGAAAGAATGCCGAACGAACATCTGGTTAAGAAGATATACAATGCGAAAGTGGAAGGATGTAGGTACCGAGGGAGACCGAGACTAACCTACCTAGACCAGATCGGTCATGTACTGAAGGAAGGTGGAGTCAAGAGTCTCCGAAACCGGCGAGCGTGTATGAAGAGAATTATGAATGTTGAGAAAGCGAGTGAAGTATGCAGAGATAGAGTTCTCTGGCACTCTGTTCTCTCTGCCTACGCTGCAAGGGATATGGCGTGATGATATGTATGTATGTATGTATAATTGTATTTTTGTTCCATATTTCACAATAAATTGTTGTTTAGTTAATACCATTATAATAATTGCTGTGTGGTAGCGGCTACGAATCAGTATTCGTGTTTACAAAGTGTTGCCAGAGCAACACTTTGTTTATTTCTGTGTGTGTCTTAGTTGTTAGCCTCGGGTGGCTATGACAACTTTACCCGGACTGTGGGTGAGCGTTGAAGGCTCTCAACCCGAGCCGTTACTTTGCTTGTGGATGTCGTAAAAGATGATTAAGAGCTTTATATCGATTTAGGCCAACTCCACCTGATTCCGTTCGGTCAACAGTGGTGGAGAGTTGATATCAGGCAAACGACTTCCTATTGCAAATAACTTTTGCAATATGTAAGAGTACATATTGCGTCAACGCCAAATAATTAGGATAAGAGAACAGGAGAATGGTGAATAGAACAATAAATTGTATTTCACCAGCGTATATCTACAACTTTCACAAATACTACGTATGCATTTATTTCTAATCAATAGTTTGTATAAGAAACTTCATGCTTTTTAATTTGAAATACCGCTTTCAAATGGATATACATTGGTTAATTTACTTTATTAGAGGCGCTATCTTCAAAAACCCTGTCCTAGGGCAAGCTACTCCCTAACATTATACGTACCAAATTACCTGCACAGATAGCGTAGTGGTTAACCTTGCCTGTTATTCCAGTACTTTTATCTTTTTTTTTTGCGGTGGACTGTGGATGTGATCGCGCCCTGCCAAAACGGCCCGGGGTGACGGAAGAGGTGGCGCGCAACACCATAGTCCCACCCTGAAAGAACACCTCTCTTCGCCGTGCGAGCGGACCACCGGTACTCGATCTTTGACTTCGGTGTATTATGCCAGTCCTAGGGGGTTTGATTTCTTCAAATTGTTGGTTCGAGCTTGGGTGTAATTTGTTCCCGGGAATACAAGGATTATTTTTTTAGTGTCGGATTCTGTTTTTAAAATAAAAGAAAATAATTTATTAATAGTAATAAAATTAGTAATAATAGTAATATAAATTAAAGAAGAATTTAATAATAGTATTTAAAAATAGTACTACTCGCTGACTCATCACGAGATCTTAGTGTTTATAGATCACTAACATCTCATGATGAGTCAGTGAGTAGTATTTCTTTTACATACATTACATTTAGAATAATAATAACATATAACTGACAGAGCTATTAAATTCATTTAATGAACAGTAACGCTTTAAATCCGGCGTCCAGCCAGTTAAACAATTACAAATATATATTAGGTAAAATATAAATTATAATTAAATATAAATTATAGTATTTCAGTACTTACAGTGAATTACTGAAATTTTGCATTAAATATGCTGAATTATTATTTTTTCGCTTCGTAATCGGGTTTTTATAAATAATTAAGTATAGTAAATGCTAAATTTCAGTAATTTGAATAACAAGGTTGTGTCATCGTTTAATGCAATTCTAACTGCATAGTTTGAAGTATTAAGCCTACAATGTGTCGGGTAGATGGCACACGTCACCTTAAAAGCGTAAATATAATACAAAGCGGCATTTGAATGTCCTACAATAGTTCACGGTGGTATAAGTGGCGGCACGATTGGGCCGGACTCCCAATAGGTGCGGATTCGAATCCCGCTTGTGACATGATTTTTCCCTTCGTAATCGGGTTTTTATAAATAACTTACAGTGAATTTTGAGTTTAGAAACGTTCAAAGGTATTAGAACTTTTATTGAGGCTAAGCGAATTTGTTGCAGTCCCTTTCTATCAACCTATCGATGGCAACTATTAACGATATGCCTGCAAGGGGGGATAATGCCGTTAGCATCACATTTAAGTGCGAGTCGATCGCCAACCTCAGTTCATGTTATAACTTTCAGAGAATAATATTGTTGCTCATTTGCCTGGTGATCCCTGAAGTAATTTTTACGTCGGTGAGTAAAGGGTCGTGACACATAGTATTTTACATCAATCGTCACACGGGAAGCCACGGTCAGTGATAAATAATGAGAATCAGTATATTATGAACTTCAAGATCGCTCTTTGGATCGTGGTATAGTATATCCTTATAAAAAGCCATCCTAATCTTAAGATTTCCTCGTTTGATAATGACTTGAGAATTATCACAACGTATTTGTTCGTGGCAGTTGTTTAAATTGACTAAGGAGACACCGAGGGTGGCCATACATAGCCACCGAAGACAAAGATCGGGTACCGGTGGCCCGCTCGCACGGCGAAAAGAAGCTTTGCATGGTGGGTCTATGGGGTCACGCGCCGCCTCTTCCCTCACCCCGGACCGATTTGGCGGGGCGAGATCACATTCATAGCCCACCGCAAATAAAAAAAAGGTGGCTATACATCGCTTACCATCAGGGTTAATAAATATGCGGGTACCGCACGGTGTCTACCGAGGCGGCATGCCTATTGGCTGGGACACCCCCGTAGGACCTAGAGGCGGAGATGCTCTCCGACCTCTACCGGCGGATTACCTCAATGCGCGAAGAGGGTGGCTCCCCATCGTCAACGAGATAGCCACCTGGCGCGAGGACACCCGCCGAGAAGCCATCGCCGTTGGGCTACGCGGCTGGAGAGGCCTAGACACGGTGTTATTACCGTTGAGGCCCTCCGGCCCGTACTGATGGAGTGGATGGAGCGGCGGCACGGAGTCCTCTCTTTCCGGTTGGTGCAGGTCTTGTCGGGGCATGGTTGCTTCGGCAAGTACCTGCACACGGTCGTGTGGAAGGAGTGGACTCCGTCCTGCCACCATTACAATAGTGACGAGGACACGGCGCAACATACGCTCGAGGTGTGTCCGAGCTGGGACGGGCAGCGCCGTGACCTCGTCGCTGTCATCGGTGACGACCTGACGCTGCTGGCTGTTGCGCGAGCGCCGCTTTCTGCGAGGCTGTAGGCACAGAAAGAGCGGCGGAACGGGCCCGGGAGGATTCCCGTGACTCGGGCCGCCACCCGCGGCCGGGGCAGCGCAGGCGCGAGTACCTGCGCCTGATGCCACCCAAACCGAGACTTCGGGTGATCGGACCGGGGAATTGTCTGGTCACCCGACGTGAGGCCACCGCATGAGGACGACGCCTCGACGGCGAAAGCTGTCGGGGCGTCGTCCTCACGCGGACCCCCCTTCCTGAACATTACGTAACACCCAAGTGACCGTTTTTAAACGTATTTGCGGCAATAATAAATAAAAAAAGACCTTTCAAACTCGCAATACATGTGTATATTGATTATTCATCATCTAAAAAATAAAATTTGCTTGGCAACTTGGGAAATTTTAATTCCCTAGTTTTTTATTTAATAAAATAACAATGTTACGTAACGCGTAGCTTAAACCCCCCTTCCGGCTATGTAACGCATTGTAAGATTTTACAAGACCCCCCTCCCTCCAAATGGCGTTACGTAATACTTGAACACCCTCTAATATCCCTTCATTCATCTTATGCCATACCCACGGGCAAGAAAGAGAGTAGTGAATCATATTATTCTTCTATCACCACAGGGAAAACTGCACATTTAAGCATATTTAATGAAAAAAAAATTAAAGGATATAAAACTGGTACTCTAGAGAGTCTCTTGAAATGTCGATACCGGTTGTTATAATACTCACGCTCTCATAAAAACTCTCAATACGCGGACGTTTGTATCCTTAAAAATCTTAATCATCATTATTATTATCATCTGAGCTCATATATGTTCTACTGTTGAGCTCGATCCTCCTCCATAATCGAAGGGAAATTGACCTACTATACCACGCTGGTCAGACGTGTTGGTATAGGGTTTTGTTTCGAGTTTTCATTCTGTTGCATAGATGTTATATTATGCGTTGTATATACCTTAGTCATCTCTTACAATCATCCACGGGTAAGATAGCGGGTGGTAAATTGTATTCTTACTCCGTCACCACACGGTTAAAAAGCACTAATAATAGAGCAAAAATCTAGCCCAATAGAATTCGAAATAATAAATGTGAAAATAATATATACAAATAATAGTAACATCTTTAAATAAAAGTCATCTTGTTTATATATAACCCACATAAATCTATAGCACCTTTCAACGTATTGCGTAGGCACTCAACGTATTGAAACGTTATGCGAGTACGACGTAATCAGATTGAATATAGATCTTGGTTACATCTGAACCGTATTATCATATCAAGTTAATATTGACGATGATATGAATACTTGCGTAACAAATCTAAATTGCTATACGGATGTGACGTCATTCTTTTGCTTTGATTGTTCAATAACTCGTCCTTTTGGAACGAAGTTCCTTATCGCGTGTTGTGAAAGGGGGCTAGACGGAAAAAATTCTTACGAAAAGTTGTCACGACACTTTTTGCTATAGTAAGCTATTGTAATCTGTGCGGCGTCGCATGTTTCTCTGTCTGTCTCTCTCTCTCTTATAGAAAGCAACCCAGATATTTTCATTTCTATTTCGCATTGAACAGTGTGGTGTCGCGACGATTTTTTTTATAGATAGAGTGATTCAAGAGGAAGGTTTATATGTATAATATATGCATAATGTAGTAGAGAAACACTGATAATTTAAGAGGTTTCTAATGTGATGTCGTAAATAAACACATTATTTTGCGCTTACATTGCAAACGCTGGCTGAACCCTACGAAATAGATCAAAATAAAGTACTACAGTATTATAGAGCTTAAAAAGGCCTACAAAAAAGTCCGCGATGGTATATGCCTATCTCTTAAGGATAACATACTATCTCCATTTTAATACTTTAAAAAATGGCCTATTATAAAACGATAATTGAAAAGCTATTTCCACAAATACTGTATTAATCCTTATCATTTTAAATACATTAGTTGGCTTGAGCATTTCATGAAGATAATTTTTTTCCTTCAGACCATGCAAATTAAATCAATACCTTAAGAGATATAGCAAAATCAAAATAATGCGCAACGAAATTATTTTCGCCCGTGACCGGGCCGCGTGGCCGGCTCGCGTTCGAGCTCGGGGCCGAAAAGTTTTGGTAGTCTAGTGGAATTGTATATCCTATTATTAATATTATAAACGTGAAAGTTTGTAATAATGTATGGATGTGAACATGTTTGTTGCTCTTTCACGTAAAAACTACTGAATGGATTTTGATGAAATTTATAGTAATATAGCTTGCACATCAGAATAACACATAGGCTATAATTTATAAAGATATTTTTCAAATTGGCTAAAATATAACGATAAAAATCGCTTAAGGCAGAAAAAAAATATATAATTAAAATAGAACTTCGTTCCATCCGGGTGTCCCTTGACACCTCCGGTTTTTTTTTTCTCAATTTTTAGCCTATGTACTTTCTAATATTGAGTATGGACATTTTATATTATGAAAGTGAAATTACAATTCCTCGTAATATCTAAAGATATATATATATATATATATATATATATATATATATATATATATATATATATATATATATATATATATATATATATATATATATATATATATATATATATATATATATATATATATATTATTTTTTTATTTACCTGCAGTTGATCGCACTAGTTGTATGAGACAGTGACATGTTCTTAAAAAAAAATCTATGCCAATGATTTATCATATATATCTATATATATAGAAAGTTGTGTTAGTTACAACACTTATGACTCGAGAACGGGAGAATGTCAAATTTTTATGATTTTAAGTTTGTTGTCGTTGGGAATAGGATATAGGATATTAAAATATGTTATTAATAACAAAAAAAAAATTTAGTTTAATTAGTTCTAAACGTTCATTTGTTGATGATGTGACCAATGGCAACTGACGTCACCCATAATTTAATTTTAGTCTAATCGATACATATGTTTAAAATTTGTAGTTTTGAGTAAGAATACAATTCACCACCCCCTATCTTACCCGTGGATGATCGTACGAGACGACTAAGGGATATAAAATGCATATAATATCTATGTGAGAGAAGGAAAACTCGAAACAAAACCCTATACCAACACGTCTGACCAGCGTAAGTGAATTACCCTCCCATTATGGAGAAGGCTCGAGCCCAACAGTGGGACATATATGAGCTGAGTTGAAGATGATGATGAAGTCTTTAGTTTATTCGAAAATCTATTTCATGATTAATATTATTGATACAAATTACAGTCATCAGATCGTTATTTAATTTAATTTATACTTAATATAAACCATTGAAGGCTGATTAAAAATAATGTTAAATTATAAATATCGCCTAAGACTTGAATATTGAAAAAACAATAATTGTGATATTCTAGCGTGCCATTACGAGTGATAAAATGTTATTTAGATGATTAATAAAACATGATAATTTATTATATTTAGTATTATTTGCATGTGGTACAATTGACCACAGGCACTGTTTCAACCGACCCTGGTATGGGGACGGTTGAAACAAATTGCATTGTCTTATTGAATAGGATTTTTCTAAGAAAATATAATACAGTTGTCTCAAATAACATTGCCCATTAATAGACGGATATACGGTCTTACATTTAATATATTTCAGTTATCACTAGCTTAACTAATCCCGGTGCAATAGACGATAAATGTGAAAATGTTTCAAACGTACTCACTCTATCTACCAAAAGCTAATTAGTATTTAAGATCCTAAACATATATATATATATAACAGAAATTTTCGGCTGAACCAATTTTTTATGATTATTGTGTTAAACACACAAACGGTTTTATTTAGCTGTGGCTGTGTGGACAAGCACTGCGTTATGAATTGCTACACGTGCCTTCTGGCTGAGGTGGTGGCTACCGAGAAGTTGCCCCAACGCTCCATTCACTCTATTTCCCGCATTCACTCTTCGCTCTATATCAGTGGTGTACCTTCCATCTCGGCTAAATCCACATCCAAGATATACAAATTCATCCACTTGCTCTAGTACATCATTACCTATTGTTACTCTTACATCTGTTCTGGCTTCATCTCTTTCAAAGACCATTATTTTGGTTTTGTTCACATTCACGCGTAGACCCCTTTTCTTACAATCTTCTGTCATTGTGTCGACTAGGGTCTGCAGGTCAGTCGCTGACTGTGCCAACGGGACTGCATCATCTGCATAAAGCAGAGCAGTGACCACTGAGTCGCCCATCTGGACTCTGGAAATTCATATCGTTCAACCTTTGGAGACATTTATCCAGATATATGATAAACAGCCTAGCTGACAGAACGCACACCTGCTTAACGCCGATATTGACGTCAAACCAAGGCGACATTCCATCATCCAGCCGCACACAGGCTCTTCAGCCCATGTAACTGGACTGCACAGCCTGTAGCAGGTTACCGTTAATACCATACTCCGGTAAAATGTCCCAAAGTTCCTTTTGTACAACCGTGTCAAATGCTCTCTCCAGATCTACAAAACTGCAAAAAACCCTCTGACCTAGAGCCAGATACATCTCCACAATGTTGCGCAGAGAGAACACTTGATCCATCCATTGCATGCCCCTTCCACTCCTGAAACCTCCTTTTGTCTCACACAGCAAACCATCGGACACCATCCTCATTCTCCTTTCAATAATTTTACCGTACACTTGCTTGCTGCCAAACTGGTAAAGCTTATGGCTCTGTAATTTGCGCAGTCATAACGTGAACCCTTGTTTTTAAACAAAGGCACGATGACTGCGCTATTCCAGTCCCCGGGAACCATTCCCGAGCTCCGACATAAATTGAGGAGCAACAGGAAGGCCTCCTAGACACAGGAGCCACCAAGCTTGATCATCTGGGCAGACACCATATCAATGCCCGCTGCCTTACCATTTTTCAAACTTCCTAACGCCCATTCAACTTCATCCATACTGATGTCATCGGAGGACGCCGCTGTCGAATGTTGTTCTACTAAACCACATGCGACACCGGCGTCAACCGTAACATCCGCATACCATCGCCAAAATATTCACTCCATCGGCTTAACACGTCTTGTGTTTGTATAAGAATGTCTCCACCTTTAGACCTTATTTTATTCATTCTGAAGGCTGAGCAACCATACCGAGACTTCTTCACCTCCCTCCAAAAGAATTTGGTGTTACCCTCGAAGTTTTTAGTCAGCCTATCTTCTGCACTCATACTTGCTCTATCACATTTCTCTTTCACTAAGGCCTTGGTGTCATTCTTACATTGCCGTTATATTTCTTTCTTCTGTTCAGTCATACTGTCATTCAGATTCAAAGAAGAGATATAGTCCAGCCACGCTTTCTTCTTTTGCTCTACGGAAGCTGCCACTTCCGCATCCCACCATGCATCACCATTTGTTTTTCTATGCTTCTTTGAGCTTCCACATACTTCTTTCGCTGTATCTACCATACTCTCTTTCAATATTCTCCAGCATTCTTCAATGTCCGTTTGCGGCTGGCTTGCCATCGTCAGCCGTTCTCGGACACCCTCTGCATACTTTTCTCTTATACACTCTTCTTGCAACCTTTCAACCTTTATTCTTTCAAGCCCTCCGAAGTGGACACGCCAGTGCCTCCACTTTCTGAACAGACCACTAAATCTCGCAATAACGAGATAGTGGTCCGTATCGACTGTGGGGCCCCTGTAGGCTCTTGCGTCCAATATTTTGCTTCGGAGGCGACTGTCTACCAAAATTAAATCTATTATACTTTTCTGTTCATTCCTTCTCCATGTATACATATGGATGTCCTTATGTTGGAAAAATGTGTTTGACACAATAAGGTTTCTCTCCATGCATACATCCGCTATAAGCCTACCTGCGTCGTTCACTCTCTTATCACCAAATGGACCAAGTACGTCCTCATAGTCGGGACGCTTGGTCTCCACCCATCCGTTCAAATCTCCGCATACAATCAAGCGTTCACTGGTTTCTGCCATATCCAGAACTTCCCTAACATTATCCCAAAACTTCTCTAGGTCTGATGCCACCGAGGATCCTACGGGAGCATATGCTACAATCATGAATACCTTGGTGACACCTAGTTTTATACGGACCCAAAGAAGTCGGGGATCATACATTCCGTAATCCTTCACAACTGAGGCCAAGCTAGACGACAACAGCACTCCTACCCCCACGCTGGCTCGATCGCTCTGTGATACACCAGACCACAGAGCCATCCCGCCACCAGGAAGATCGCAGGCGTCGCTGCCCCTTCGCTTGGTCTCTGTTACACAGAGCACGTCTAGCTGTTTGTCCACCATAACAGATATCAGCTCGTATAACTTACCTTCCACACAAACTCTTACATTCCACGTGCCCACCCGGCACTCTGCTCTCCTCGACCCGTCTGACTGAACAAAGCGTGATGGGTGGCGGCCCCCATCGCCGCAACTGCCGAAGTTCGTACCGACGGGGGCGGGTCGGTACGCGTCGCCTCCGGGGGACGCCCTAACCCGCACTGCGGTACGCATATCAAGGCGGATTAGCAGTCTAATTAGACTGGCAGGGGACGCGACGAGCACGTTTCGGACTATGCTAGATCGGACTACCCTAATATATATATACACTACCGTCCAAAAGTTTGGAAGCACACCTGTTTTCAAACAAAACAAATAAATGCCGACTAATAGCGGTAAAAATTAGCAATAATCTTAAGTTTTACAACCTTTTACGACTGTCTACACAAACACAAAAGGATTATTATCCTACATTCATCAAGTTTTATGGAATTCCTTAATATTGACGAAACACGTGTTTTATGACTTAATCCGTCGGCTACTTTATCCTATGCAATGGTGTAGTTTTATTGATAATGTTTGCTGGTTTTAACTTTTTTAGACCTTATTCAGTCGCACTTGAGCATTGGCACGTGAAAGTTGTGATATTAACATTGTCTGTATTCGAAAGATATCGGCTACTACTTTGACCGTATTTTTTCTTCTGAAAATGGCAAAACGCAAGCAAATCACGCTTGAACAGCGAAGCGCTATTTGCACTCTACGCGAGGAAGGATACAGTGAACGTCAAATCGCAGAAAGGCTCGGAATTTCTTGTAAAGGTGTCCACTATACCCTTGCTAGAAAACAAGAAACGGGGAAAAATGAAGATAGAAAGAGATCTGGTAGGCCCAAATCCACAACAAATCAAGAGGACAACTTCATTAGAGTTCTTTCTAAACGGAATCGACGCTTAACTGCACCACAGATCACTGCAGCTCTGAATGATACGCGAGAAACACCCATTTCAACAACTACTGTTAAAAGACGCTTACTGTCTGCGGGATTAAGAGGATGTGTTGCTGCTAAAAAACCCAAACTAACAAATCGACATAAGAAAAATAGACTAGAATGGGCAAAAGCGCATAAAAACTGGACTATAGAACAATGGGAAAATGTCCTTTGGAGTGACGAATCAAAATTTCAGATTTTCGGATCCAATAGACGTGTCTTTGTACGCCGGTCAAAAGAAGAGAGGGCTTCAGAGGCATGTACAGTGCCTACCATCAAACATGGTGGTGGTAATGTCATGGTTTGGGGGTGTTTTGGCAACAGTAAACCCGGCAATCTTGTGAGGATAACCGGAAAATTAAACAAGGAAGGCTATTTAAAAATTCTCCAAGATTCTGCCATACCCAGTGGACTAAGTCTCATTGGTTCTGGATTCATTTTTCAACAGGATAATGATCCTAAGCATTCGTCTAAATTGTGCCAGAACTTTTTAAACAAGAAAAAAGCTGAAAACATTTTAAACATCATGCAATGGCCATCTCAATCCCCTGATCTTTCTCCCATTGAACTTGTTTGGGATGAACTTGACAGGAGGGTGAAAAGTCGTTGTCCTACGAGCTCAGAACATTTGTGGCAGCTATTAGAGAACGAATGGAACAAATTAGATAAAGATTATTTTAAAAAATTGATTAATAGAATGCCCAGAATATGTGAGAAGATTATAAAGGAGAAAGGTGGACACTTTGATGAAGCTAAAATTTAATCTAATTTACCATTGTATATTATTTTTTTATTTTGTTTAAGTTAGTTTCTGTTTGTTCTTTATTTTTTTATCAATACATTTAAATTTAAATGACTTAGTTTGGTTTTATTCGATTTTACCTTGCTGCTTCCAAACTTTTGGACGGTAGTGTATATATATATATATATGTGTGTGTGTGTATATATATATATATGTGTGTGTGTGTGTATATATATATATATATATATATATATATATATATATATATATATATATATATATATATATATGTATATATAGGTAACAACCAAGTTATTGATCGCAGTCTCGTTTTTATGAGAAAGGTTTACCATCGAGCTATCATAATTGTTGTACATTATACCGATTTAGTACTCTGACTAGAATTTCAATAATGATGAATGAAATGATGATGATCATCGTTGATCATCATCAACCTGCTTTTGTCCCAATCACTTAGTGTCACGCAATCTATGCTATTCTTTTATCGTACGTACTACAAAAAAAAATGGTAATAGTTTCATGTTCCACTGCCTACCAGCCATCAACACTCCTTGGGAACGTAACTGTTGGCCAGACGGCATCAGATGGAGTTGACCCAGATCTATGTATGTGCTCTTAGTGGTCACGAATAATTTAAGGGTTGATAATATTCGTAGTCGCTATCACATAACTACTAAATAGTCGAACAATTTAAATTATAGTCTATAAAATATAGCATGATCTCTGTGACAGTTCTTACTAGTCCCGCACGCTTACGATGTAGTCCGTATTTTTGTCGATATAATTCCTTATTTTTTAAAGTTATTTGCTACTGCAATTGAAAAATAATACATGACAATCTTATTGAACTTCCAATCAAATGGATGGATGAATAGATTATAAAACAATTTATGAAAATCTTATTGAATTTAAATTAATGGATTTTATTTAATTTAAACTAAAGGTGTTAATTAATTCTTTTATTATTCGAAAGGAATACATCCAAGTTCATCGTCACTATTATCATCATCGCTGGAGCATTCCTGTAGGTTGATGATGAGTTCTTGGTCACAGATTATTTCATGAATAATCATGTTTATTTTATAAAAGAAATTATCTTTATAATATAATAGAAATGGTCTTATTAAAATTATAACTGATGTCTGAATACTAAATTAACACAATTTACTTATTTTATAGAGTAACCATGTAGTTTATATAGGTAATGTATTGGTTTTACTTGTTTTATAAATAATTAATAAGAATGTTATCGATTTACGTTTATCGAATGCCCCATCTCTATCTTATTCTCAGTTCAGTATGATCTTGTACTTGCGTAAGCACCATACTTTTATAAAATGGTTACTAAGTATTTTAAAACATTTGAGGTTACTAGTTACGGTGTAAATATTTATATTTTTATATTCATAATTCAGTTGAGATAAAACTGGCACCTAAATGAAATATAGAATAGGTTAGGAAATAAATGAATGAAAATATAGGCGATATAATCAATTGTGGTAGGACCACGCTGTTGACAGTTTTCTGTCTACAGCCGCGGGCCGGCCCGTCCGGGGTGGTACCACACTCTCGCAGAAGATCGACGTCTGGGTAGTGGCAATGTGCTATTGCGCGTCGTTCGGTGAGCGAGAGAGCTGGAAGCCCAACTGAGTGGGCTTGGGGATTTTATTGGTAGGCAGCGGCTCAAGCTATACACTTGGTATTGCAAAGGTTCATGGGCGGTAGTGACACTTACCATCAGGTGTGCTGATTGCTCGTTTGCCACCATAAGCAATAAAAAAAAATGGAATTTAAAATTGTAATAATGACGCGTATTCATAATTACTTCATCAGTTTTGTCGCTATCTGTCTCAGAGATCAAGCTATATTTTAAGGTCATAAGTTTTTGTTAAATTAAAATTTGACATGCTGGGTTATTAATAAAAACTCATTTCCAAACCGAAATATATACCATTGAATGAAACTTTTGATGTCACTCACCCAGCTACTGATAGTAGATGAAAGAACATCGTCGTGACACTTCACTAGTGAACATTCAATACTACATACATATGTTTGTATTGTTGGTACTCTAGAGCTCGTTAACTCGATCATGTTGGCTGTACGGCTTATGTGGCCGGACCATTGCCACTTCAGTCAACTATCTAGGCAGAATAAGCCATTATATTGTTTCATTATCAATGCTAGTGTCGTTTTCAAAGTTTATGTTTATTATATTTGATTAAATATATATTTTATTTAATAATGTATTCTATTTTTGTTTTAATAAAGTCTAAAAGCTTAAACTATTTTTATTAAACCTTTACACAACATTTGTACTTTTATTAGGTATCTGTTGTAATTTGAATAAAGTTCAGACTCATATTTGAAATCTCTTTTTATTTACTCACGAGTATAATTTAATAAAAGAAATATGAGAAACACTTATTCTGGTATTTTTATAGAAACTCAATATTATTTATTTTAAAAATGGAGTAACGAAGTTTTTTTTTTTCGCATAAAACTACCATATTCACATTTTTATAACATGAAAGATATTGTTTTCAATATTTTTTTAAACAATGTCTATTTAATTTTATTAAAAGCCAATTATGCAAATTTTCAAATGTAGAAATATAAATGTAACACTGTTGGTAAAATTTAACAACCGATGAAACGTTAACGAAACAGTCTGTACTCTATACTAGAAGATGCTAACATGTGTTCTAAATGTTATTCATTTATTGATTACGACGAGCACCTAATTCTGGGAAAGATAGCCGCAGGTAGTTTCGCAGTTGCCGGGCGGGCCACCGAAGACAGAGACCGGGTTCCGGTGGCCCGCTTGCTCGGCGAAGAGAGGGGCGAGCACATTGCAGGGCGAGTCTATGGATCACGCGCCGCTTCTTCTGTCACCCCGGATGGAATTAGCGGGATGTGATCATTCCTTAGCACGCCCCCATGAAAAAAAAGGTAGTTTGTAGTAAATTGGTCATAGATAAATATAACAGCAATATAAACTCCCCGTAATGGAATTGTTATTTTATTATTTTTATGTAAATATTTGTTTACGAAATCGTATTAATCTTTAAAAATAAGACAACTAAAAATAATACCAAACTTCTATCATGATAATTTAATATAATATCATAATAATAATCTCTACGGAAAATCTGTGGAGTTAGGCTGACCGATCGCATTCGTAACAACGACGTAAGAAAACGAGTAGGTATGAAAGAGAATATTGGTGTAAAGGTGCGAAAGGGAATGCTCCGATGGTTCGGAGATGTGGAAAAAATGCTGAACAAACGTCTGGTTAAAAAGAAATACAATGCGAAAGTGGAAGGATGTAGGTACCGGGGTAGACCGAGACTCACCTATCTAGACCAGATTGGTCACATACTGAAGGAAAGTGGGGTCAAGAGTCTCCGAAACCGGTGAGCGTATATGAAGAGAATTATGAATTTTGAGGCAGCGAGTGAAGTACGCAAGGATAGAGTTCCCTGGCACTATATTCTCTCTGCCTACCCTACAAGGGATATGGCGTGATGATATGTATGTTTATATAATAATTGAACTCGCTGTAGCTAATATATTTTTTTGAAAAATTTCCTCCCATTAGTTATTAATCTTAGAACACTTAAGTACGCCACAATTTTAATATAGGTATATTAATCTAAAAGATAAGCTGTATCCATACTAAATTTAATTATTTTAAATCAATTTTGCCCGCTAATGAAGTGGCAATAGGCAACTTAAAAAATTCTCGAGTGGTGACGACAAATAGGTGTCGTATGTAAATTTCACAATGTATAATGATTTATTTACGGTAAATCTACATTTAGACTATCCACTGTGCCTGCCACCGAGGTCAATACTAATTGTCAGTCTAAGCGAGGCGATGGGGAAGGAATACGGTAGGATCGGCCACTAGCCGCGCTTCTGTCATCATAAACGGACTGGATGGAGTGAGTTCTGACCATGATCTGCTAACAAAAAGCATTCAAACTAATAAAAATTAAGAAATAAAATACTAAAAACCACTAACAATCGTTAATTTTTAAGATATAAGGAAAATACATTTAATTTCATAATGTGACAGAGCTACTTTTCTACAGAATCGATACGTCTGAAAATTAATTAAATCTTTCAATAATTGTTACTGTAATAATTATCTTAATAGTGAATTGCCAACAAAAAAAACTTAAACGCCACGAATAACTAACATACATAAAAGGTATCCATTTCATCATATTTTTTCAATGCTAAAACTGATTTTTGTTTAGTCTAGCACATACCTGATGTGCCTTTTCTTTTAAATTGTTTTCATATAATTATAGTGTGCTTTCCATTTAATACGAAAAGTGACGCAGTGTTCGATAAAGCGCTTTCCATCAACGACACTGTTGAACACAGCCGTACAGTGTTCGACACTCGAAAAAGTGGTGTTTGACAGATGCTTACCTACTTTCATAAAGTACTTTAAATATATAGGTACTACTTTGCTTGAATTAAGTATCAATACTTAACCTCGCGATTTATTTACGGCATATTCTAGTACTATTATTTGAGATTATTAAATTGAGCTTGTCTCTTACTGCTAATTAAAATTAAATAAAAATGTAGAATGTAAATATTGCATTATTGAAGTGAGCCCTGATAATGTGGTTATGTTTATAAATTATTGAGCCAAGACTTTGTCAAGGAACTTGCATTTAGGTAAACGACGCCCAGAATTTTGCGATATTGATGCGCTGTTTCATTTAAACTTTTACACAGTATTTGGCAGTGTTTCACAATGTACCGCAGAGTCCCTCTGTGTTAACTAAATGGAAAGCAACCATAATAATGTAATATATATAATACTAGCAGACCCGGCCACGCGTTACTGTGGCTAAGGTAGCCTCAGTAACACGTGGTGGTCATGCTAATAAATTTTAGCTTATATGAAACGTTTCTACTTTTAACACATCGCCATCTATTAAATACTTACTCAATCCAGTCAACAGATACCGTCATCTGTTAGAATCGTTTGGAGATAATAAATAATTGTGACTGTCAAATAATAGAAAAATAATTTGCAATAAAATAGTATTGTGACTATAAATTGAGATGGAAGATATCCTATATTTTAAGTTGGATCAAACTACACATACTATGCAAATTTGATTAAAAACGGTTAAATACTTTAAGAGTGCATGGCGGACAAACAACGTGACGCGTAATTTATATATATTAAGATTGTTCCTATTATAACTCATTCTTTCTGTCTCAATTTTTGCAAACATGTTGATTAAAAACTGGCTAAACAGCGAATGAAAATATAGCAGATGATCTTATACTCCTTTCCTAATAATTATAGTAATAAAATAAAAAGTTGCAGTAGATATAATTTTATAAAGTGGTGTTTGTGGTTTGGTATCGCAATGGCTATATCCTAGCACAATTCAAAATACCATGGCTTGGAATTACAATATTCTGCTTAGAAAATCACCGTCCAATCATTTCAAATTTCGAAGTCTACGTTCATATGAGGCCGTGTCCTAAGAGTACATGACCTCTCTAAAGCTTAGAAACCTATAAACACCATACTAATATAGTGTGGTGACATTAGAAATATTTCAATTTTAAAAAGTATTTGCATTATACCAAACGTTTATGTGACATTAACCTTTTTAGAGTTCCATACCCAAAAGATAAAACAGAACCCTATTACTAAGACTCCGCTGTCCATCCATTGCTTCGCCTGCCTGTCACCAGGTTGCTGTCATGAACCATGATAGTTGGACAGTTGAAATTTTCACAGATGATGAATTTCTTTTGCCGCTACAATGACAAATACTAAAAATCAATAAAATAAATATTTAAGGGGTTCCCACACAACAAAGGTAATCTTTTTGCTCGTTTTTGCTTGATATTGATAACAAAAATAGGTAAACGTTTGAAATATTCACAGAATATTTAGTGATATATTCACTTTCGAAATAAATACTTAAATTAAAATAAAACAAATAAAGAATTTAAACTCCTATACAACAAACATGATTATTTTGCCATTTATAGATAACGTTACGGAAACCCTTCGTGCGCGACTCCGAGTCGCTCTTAGCCGGTTTTTTGAATATAATCGAATTGAGTTTTCAAACATGTGTCAAAATAAAATGTCTTTTAAATCAAAATCACTAAGAAGTATTGATATCAACTTTAAAGCAAATTACCCCTAAAATAACTTTCCACCCCTTTTTAACCTAGTTAGCAGATAAATCTCAATAAATTATGAATCACATCGTTCATCAATTCGGTTAATGAATCTTTATGCAAAATTTGAAATAGATTGGACCACGGAATCACGTTGTCCCATACAAACTTTGACCTGCTTTTTCACCCCCTTAGGGATATAGTTTCGTAAAATCCGTTCTTAGCTGACCTCTACTTGGCGAAAGAAATATTCCTAGCAAATTTGAGGTTTGTAGACCTTATGGTTCCAGAGATATCGTGATGAGTCAATACATAGGTGGAAATCTCTTATATATATATATAATAATATAGAATATAGATATAGATAATTAATGTTTCTTAATTTATCATTAAGCAAAAGAACTCATCTAATAAATCTGTAGTCGGAAGTTTTAATCAATAAGTGATCCGAAATGGGGTAGTGGTGCATTGAACTATGGCATGTTGCCCAGTGACGATGCCAACACTCTGGCACCATAGCTGTGCCGAAACTGTGTCATTACAGCTGCATGTTGCGGTCAATGCGTGCCAATTACATGTCGTATTGTTCGAACATAGTGATTGCCGTTTGCACGACATTGTAATTTTAATATCGATATTCAATTACTGTATTTGATCTAACGATTTTAAAGGACTTTAACTATTACGATTTAGCTGTATTAATATTATGTCTGAAAATATTAAATCCAAATATTTTTTTTAGGAACTTTTTTATAAAACTCCGCAAAAAATATTAATAAATGTATTGTCATCATCATCATCATCTTGCTCTTATCCCAATTATTTGGGGTCGACGCAATATGTCATCTTCCTCCATACAGTCCTATCAGACGTCATCTCTGCAGTCACTCCCTGTCTATCCATGTCATGCACGCAGTCCATCCATCTTTTCTTTGGTCTTCCTTTACCCCTAAATAAATGTATTGTATGGTTGGAAAATTAGTATGGTTTTAAAATCCTGACCTTTCATATATTTTTTGCGAAGACTTATCTCTCAGCCACATGTATAGTTTCAAGTAACTTTACTTTGATCTAAATTTAATTTAATATTATTAACTTTACTTGCAAAGATACATATCGGTATCTTTCTAAATTTAATTATATGCTTTTTATTAGCTTTACTTGCCGGTATGTATTTTTGTAATTTTTATTAGGTTCATGTATCTTTGTTACGGAATATCTGAACGTGAAGCACTTCAGTTCATCGAATTGAAACTTTACACACGTAAAGATCGAAAACAATACAATAATTTATTTAGTACATCAAGCTAATTTGACGACGTAACCAATATAGAATAGTGATAGATAGTGGCACTTTAATGGCTGGTCGTACGCCCCTCAAATTTTGGCTCGTATATTTTTAGTGCGTTACAAAAGCGTATTTACTAGTACAAAACACCCAAATATTAAAAAAAAAATGTTTTTCGAATGATGCTGTATGCATATAATCGAAAATATTTTAACCAATCATAACAGCGTGTCTTCACCAGTGAATGATTGTAAACAACTAACAAAATGCATAAAAACATGTGAGTCTGCTTCATAAATTTGACAGAGTAGGTAAACAATACTTAAAGTATAGATATGTATGTATGATGTAGTTTAAGATGCAAATTCCATGTAAACATATTTCACGTAGGTACATACGTCCTATGAAGGTATATATGAAGGATGATGATAGGTACATATGAAGGATGTAGGTACCGGGGGAGACCGAGACTAACCCACCTAGACCAGATTGGTTACGTGCTGAAGGAAGGTGGAGTCAAGAGTCTCCGAAACCGGCGAGCGTGTATGAAGAGAATTATGAATGTTGAGGAAGCGAGTGAAGTATGCAAGGATAGAGTTCTCTAGCACTCTGTTCTCTCTGCCTGCGATATGGCGTGATGATATGTATGTATGTACATACATATGTCCTAATAGGTTTCGTGTCCTTTCTTACCCTTAGTTGAATAAAACTACAAATATGTCAATTTGTCTGTTATTCTAACAACTCGAAAGAATCTACGAACGCCACTTCAATGCAGCAAGAATACTCGGGAGACCATTTAGACCCCATTAAACTTTATCTTATCCGTAATATTTTATTGCTGCGCTGAATGAACTTGTATTTTATTTTCTTAATAGGCAGATTAATCAATGTTGATTTCTATAACCCTTATTGTATAAAAGAAAAAGGAAAAGTAATGTAAAAGGAATATATATTGGTGAAAGCATTGCCTGAGTCACCGAAGTCACAAACATTTATAAAATAAAAAAGCCAGCAGCCTCTTATTTTTACCCGACTGCGCAACGCAAAGGAGTGGTATTGTGTTTATCAGTCTATGTATGTATGTTTGTATGTTCCTTTGAAGCACTATATAGACCAAACGCCTGGGCCGATTTTTATGATTCACACGTCAATCCATTCCTCTTAGTCCGGCGAGTGTCTAACGACATGACGTTAGTGAAAATTCAAAATTGCGACTACTGGACGCCATATTGTGAAAATGAAAAAAAATAAAGTCAACAAACTATGTCAAGTGGAGTATCGTTGAATAGGTATTTAAAAATCATTTTTAGTTTTCTCTCAACATTTTTCGATTCGACTGACCGTTTAGGATCTATATTGATTTAAAGTTTCGTAACAACCTTTTTCACATACAGGTTTTTAGACAGTAGAAATTTACAATGAAAAGACGAATAAATCGTATGACTGTGCATGTGAATGTGGATGGACATATACTAAAGTATCTAGTAGGTATATTGGACTACCTAAAGTATCTAATATCTGACGCGGTCGCCCATCTTCAACTTCTAACGATTTAGTACTCAACTTCAGTCGAAAAACTATATATAGTTAGATACCTACTTATTAATAAATAAAATAACCATAGCCACCAAGGTATTCATAACTAAAAAGTATGAAATAAAAAAAATAATTAAAAAAATCAAAAACCCAACTGCGTAAAAAGTGAACCAAATTACGTACACAATAAAAAAACTGAAAAGAAAAAAACAAGCACTTAGATATCCGGTGGTCTAGAATTCTATAATATATTATTGAAAGAATACTATTGCAGAAAATAATATATATTTTAATAATGGAACATAACAATTGAACAGTCGGGATCTACAAACGATGATGACACTCTGCGTGCTACAAACGATGACTGTAAAGCTGGAGCAAATCGCTAATTTATTTCATGAATTATTCAAATGTCTTGTGTACCAAGTGTCTAATTATTACATACATACATACATACAAGTATCATCACGGCATATCCCTTGCAGGGTAGGCAGAGAGAACAGAGTGCCAGAGAACTCTATTCTGACATACTTCACTCGCTTCCTTAACATTCATAATTCTCTTCATACACGCTCGAGAGTTTCGGAGACTCTTGACTCCACCTTCCTTCAGTACGTGACCAATCTGGTCTAGGTAGGTTAGTCTCGGTCTCTCCCGGTACCTACATCCTTCTACTTTCGCATTGTATATCTTCTTAACCAGACGTTCGTTCGCCTAATTGTCCCGGCCCGGCCCCGGCCGGCCCCGGCCCCGGCCGGTCCGTCCGGGGTAGTACCACACTCTCGCAGAAGATCGACGTCTGAGTAATGGCAATGTGCTATTGCACTTCGTTCAGTGAGCGAGAGAGCCGGCAGCCCAACTGGGTGGGTTTGAGGATGGTAATGGTAGGCAGCGGCCTAGTTATACCTTTGGTATAGCAAAGGTCCATGGACAGCAGTGACACTTACCATCAGGTGTGCTGCTTGCCCGTTTCCCGCAATTAGCAATAAAAAAAATGTCAGCCTCCTTTGGAACTATTATTACTATCAGTGAGAGCCACCTACACTCAGATACACCTATTAACTACATATATTGTTATTCAAATTTAATGTAACATAAAAAGTTGGTTTAACCAGCTGAATGATAAATATTATTTCGCTAAAATTGAATCACCCACGCTACCTACCTACTTCTATCGAAAAAAGGTCGAGCTAAGTAAATAAATATAATATCTAAACAGATTTCATAGACAATACTTGAATTGAAATTAGGCTGAAACAAAATAATAAAACGGTATACCTTAATTTATAATAATCGATGATATAAAACGTAACCAATACATCAAATGAAACGAGAGTAGGTATAATAAGCAAGTAATCTATGTAATATAAAATATATCTTAGCAGATATACTTAACCTAACTTAGCTTAACTTTCCATATTAGGAAGACTAGTGCAAAGAGAACATTTTTAAACAATTTTAACGCATTGCAAAACTAACCGTAGCGGGTGTCATCGGAAGAGGAACGACCGCACTGGCAATATAAAAAATAAATAAACGGGCACAGATTCTATACTATATTTTCTTATTTTATAAAATCGCCTCCTCCTCCAAAATCGCAAAATTGCTCATTAATCGGTTACTTCGACGACGGTCTCCTACCATTGAATCATACACTAGGGACGGACTTGACAAATTGGCGGATATATGTCTTAACTTAATAGTTAATCGAAGCGTACAAAATCGGCTTACTTTCGCTCCTCATAAAACTTATCATCTCCTATAAAAAGGGTAATTTGCAGTCTATGCCACGCATGAAATTTAATAACGCGACAGTTAAAAGGAAAGAGTCAATTTGTTACCTTAGCTTAGTCTTAGAAAAAAAACTTCTCGTTCATTGACCATATTAAAACTGTAGGTGAAAAAGCGAATCGCAACTTTTATCCACTTACTACAATTTCAACGTCCACCCCTGGGGTCTCCCTTCAATACCCTTAAAATCATATATACAGCTGGCAAAACATATCTGGGGCGTATGTATTACGGTGCGCCAGCCTGGGCCGACAGAGTTACGATAAGCGCGGCATGGCGTAAATTACTATACAGACCTTGTAGCAACTCGAGAAAATTACCGTGCGTTCAAGCACTTCTGCCTTACCTACTATTCTAATCAATCTTAAGGTTCACATTTAGACCCCATAAACTCTGTCATATCGTAGTGCTGTGCTTCTTTCTACGCTTCATGTATTCTTCACTCTCTTATCTATTAGCCTATTAGCCAATTTTTGCTTCATGTGTCCCGCTTTACATATATTTTTCGACTCTTCCTGTTTTTATTTACTTATTAATTTTTTTGCGGGTCCTAAGATAATTAAAAGCTTTTCTCAGGACTTCCTGAGGGTCAAACCTCCCGTGTCTTTTCATCATCATCCTCATCATCACAGCCCATATATGTCCCACTGTTGGACTCGGACCTCTTCCGTAATGGGAAGGAAATTAACCAACTATACCGCGCTGGTCAGACGTGTTGGTATATGGTTTTGTTTCGAGTTTTCCTTCTTTTGCATAGATATTATACGCGATTTATATCCCTTAGTCATGTCTTACGATCACCCACGAGTAACATATGGGGTGGTGAATTGTATTCTTACTCCGTCACCACACGGATAGCCACACCACCCGTGTCACCAGACCATTTTGGATCCTGACTTACAGAGGTTACAATGGTGGGAATGTGTGGTAGGATTATTCCCAAAAACCAAATAAAAGCAATGAAGGTACAGTAAGTACCATGATAATGACAACTGCGATCGGCAAACGATCTGCTAAACGTGGCAATTGTGTTATTAGCCTCCTGAGTAGAGAAGGCGTTTGGTCGCACCCGCATCAGATGGACCGACGACTTGGTGAAGGTTGCTGGGAGTCATTGGATGCGCAATACAACACTTTGTAGCGAGATATAAGGGAGAACTACGTCCAGCAGTGAATGAAAGATTAAATGATGATGATGATGCAATAATGGAGAGAAGGCTATGCACTGTAGCGGACGCCGGCATTGAAAAATTGAGAAATGACCATTTTTATTGATATTGCTAGCATTCTGAGCACATTATCCACTAGCAGCAAATTATTCGATTAAATATTTGGTTAGGTTTTTCAATAATTTTATTTTATAAAATTATTTGTATGTGTACATATTGATTATAATAATTGAAATACACATTGTCAATGAAAATATATACATATGTATATGTGGTTATTATTCTTTTTCTTCCTAAATGTAGAGTACTTCTCCAGTTAACAGAAATTATAATAAACGCAGACCAGATAAATTGACAATATGCCATCGCATTATTTTTATCGCATTTTTTTTATTATTTTTTTTACTAAGCAAGAGTTGGGTATGCAGAAAAAAGTATGAAAGTAAAATTAATGCGGTCGAAATGCGATCTCTACGGAAAATCTGTGGAGTTAGGCTGACCGACCGCATTCGTAACGACGACGTAAGATAGCGAGTAGGTATGAAAAAGAGTATTGGTTTAAAGATGCGAAAGGGAATGCTCCGATGGCTCGGACATGTGGAAAGAATGCCGAACGAACGTCTGGTTAAAAAGATATACAATGCGAAAGTGGAAGGATGTAGGTACCGGGGGAAACCGAGACTCACCAGATCAGTCATGTACTGAAGGAAGGTGGAGTCAAGAGTTTACGAAACCGGCGAGCGTGTATGAAGAGAATTATGAATGTTGAGGAAGCGATTAAAGTATGCAAGGATAGAGTTCTCTGGCACTCTGTCCTCTCTGCCTACCCTGCTAAGGAAATGGCGTGATGATATATACATATCATACATATTACATGTATGTATTATTTTTAAGTTGCCTTCTCTTACTTCGATGATTATGTCTACGTATATAGCTTAATCGATTTTTACGATACTCACAGAAAAAAGACATATAAGGAATAACCTCTTAAAAATCACCATATCCAGAATAAATTACACTTCTCTTATCTTCTTTTGCTGTGTGTAGTGGCTACGAATACTACCAACCCTTATTTTGTTTGTCGATGTCGTAAAAGACGACTAAGTGCTTTATATCGAATTAAAGGCGTCAGGCAGACGTCCGATCATAAAACAACTATCAATAAGTTCTGCAATACGTACGATGGAAGAGAAGTACATATTACCCCGAGTAATTGGTTGAAGGTACATAGTACCCCGAGTAATTGAGATAAGAGCAAGAGAATGATGAACGATCTAGAGTAAATTCTTACTACATTATAAAATAGTTATGATTATTTAGTAACTATTAGTAGATATATTAAAAACAGACTGGTACCCGCAGCTTCGAGCTCATAAGCAGTTAAAGTTACACTGAGAACCATTAGTTGCCGCCCAAGCCACGACGTATTCTGAAATCCATTTGAAAATTCATTTTGCCGTATGCTAATCCGGTACAACCACGCTAGTCGTAAGCCAAAGATGTCAAAATTGTTTCAAGTTTTTATATTTCGTATAGCATCAGAATATAAAATTTAGTAGATTAATGAAGTTAGTTAACTTTATTTGTTACTATTAAATAAGAATGGTATAGTTGCCGTTATAAGTTTTACTAGAAAGCTGGTTAAGAATTTTGAAATGCTTCACTTATAATAATACTTTTCTAATAATAAGAATAATATATCACCTCTTTTACTAAGATTGTACTTGAGTAAGAACGTAATTTCTAGTTTTATGATGGAAAATCGTCATATCAGCATCAAAGTCGTATGAACGTCTATGTTCGTAAATTTCAATAGTGTCATGAAATGAAAGGAAAAGTTTAATCTACTATATACAATCTCCTTTCTATTATGGACAAGAAATTTTCTGAAAATAATCACCTTTGATATAACAAATTGGTATCCCAATTTCACACATTGTAGTTACATTAAATGAGTCGTAAAAACATGCATTATTCGAGAGCTTTATGAAGCGAGTTTACAAAAGACTTAAATACGTTCCTGACCTGAATTAACTTTTATTATTATGTTATTATTGTAACACAAATAATCTGTCTGAAATATCGAGCAACTTGAAATATTTGTATGTACTCGTACCTAATAAAATTTCGCTCAATCCTTTGAAAATAATATTTTATAACATCTGTTAATTTATTAATTCCATTCTTATTTGTTAAACTCATGTATTCTACATGTTTTTTTTTTTACTAACTAGTGTTATTTGCCTGTGATGAGAGTATAAAAATATAATTTACTACTCCTCTGTTTCCCAAGAAAACGCTGCAAAAGAAGATTAAAGGTACGGCCAAACCTGCGCGTCCAATGCGCGGGACGCGGGACGCGAAACTCGAGCGTCTAAAAACGCGTACAATAAGTCCCGCGCCGTGGTCGCTTAGGTGTGCATGACGCCATAAGATAGCACGGGTAGCGTCCGGTAGCGTCTGTCGCGGGGTTGACGCTCCCGCTTCGCAGTCGCTTTGGTCGCGCAGGTTTGGCCGTACCTTAAAGGTTAGAAGCAATTAACATTACTATACTCGTATTAGAATTAATATTGAAAAATGCTAGATTTTTTTTATTGCATATGGTGGCAAACGGGCAGGTAGCACACCTGATGATAAGTTTTACTACCGTTTATAGACCTTTGCTATACCAGGAGTATAGCTATGTCACTGCCTACCAACCAAAACTCTCCCTTCGGCTCTCTAGCTCACCGAATGAAGCAAAGAAGTATATTGCTCAGACGTCGATTTTCTGCCGCAGTGTGGTACTACCCCGGGCGGATCAGCCCGGGGCTGTAGGCAAAAACTGTCAGAGTGGCCCTACCGCTATCTGAATATATTCTTATGCTAACTGACTCGAGACTGAAACGAGCAAGCAGCACACCTGATGGTAAGTGTCACTGCCGCCCATGGACCTTTACCAAGGGTATAAACTAGGCCGCTGTCTACGCAATAGCACATTGCCATTACTCAGACGTCGATCTTCTGCGAGAGTGTGGTACTACCCCGGACGGACCGGCCAGCGGCTTTAGACCGAGAACTGTCAACAGCGTGGTCCTACTGCCATTCAGATTGATGAGTATACCACTTTCCATCCTAATGTAGAGGAGGATTGTACACAATATTTGAAATATATATATATATATATATATGCAGGTAATAAACTGAAGATTCTAGTGGTAGGACTACGCCGTTGATAGTTCTCTGTCTGCAGCTGCGGGCCAGTCCATCGTATTGCAAGGGTCCATGGGTGGCAGAAATACTTACCATCAGGTGTGCTGTTTGCTCGTTTACCACCATAAGCAATAAAAAAAAGAGAAGAAGAAAAAAAAACAAGCTAATTCTTCAACCACACAAGTCATGCCTTTTTTTTTTTTTTATTGGTGTGCTATGGATGCGTCTCGCCCCGCCCAATCGGTCCGGGGTGACGGAAAAGGCGGCGCGTGACTCCATAGACCCACCGTAAAACCTTCTCTCTTCGCCGTGCGAGCGGACCACCGGTACTCGATTTTAACTTCGGTGGCCCGCCCGGCGGTTTACCCTCGCGGGTTCCTCTCGTCGACGCCCCGACAGATTTCGCCGTCGGGGCGTCGCCCTCACGCGGTGGCCTCACGTCGGGTGACCGGACAACTCCCCGGTCCGATCACCCGAGGCCTCGGTTAGGGCGGCATCAGGCGCAGGTATTCGCGCCTGCGCCGCCCCGGCCGCTGACGGCGGCCCGGGTCGCGGGCATCCTCCCGGACTCGTTCCGCCGCCTCCTTCTGCGAGATGACAGCCTCGCAGAAGACGGCGACCGCGTCCCAGTTCCTGACGCTGTCGACCATCTCTCTCGCGACAGCCGGCAGCGCCAGGTCGGCACCGATAATAGCGACGAGGTCACGGCGATGCCGGTCAAAGCCCGGACACACCTCCAGCGTGTGTTGCGCCGTGTCCTCGTCACTGCTGCAATGGTGGCAGAACGAAGTCCACTCCCTATACGCGACCGTGTGCAGGTACAAGCCGAAGCATCCGTGCCCCGACAACACCTGCACCAGTCGAAAGGAGAGGACTCCGTGCCGCCGCTCCATCCACTCCATCAGTACGGGCCGGAGAGCCTCGACGGTGACGACACCGTGTCTAGGCCTCTCCAGCCGCGTAGCCCAACGGGCGATGACGTCTCGGCGGGCGTCCTCGCGCCAGGTGGCTATCTCGCTCAGCGATGGGGAGCCACCTTCGTCGCGCAGTGAGGTCACCCGGCGTAGAGGTCGGAGAGCATCTCCGCCTCTAGGTCCCACGGGGGTGTCCCGGCCAGTAGGCATGCCGCCTCGGTAGATACCGTGGGGTACCCGCGAATGGCTCTGACCGCCATGACTCTCTGGGGTCTCCACAGAACAGTCCTAAGCTGGGCGTCCAAAGCCCTCGCCCACACGGGTGCGCTGTACATGGCCATCGAACGGATCACCCCCGCATACAGCCATCGGCCCTCGAAGCTGGGTCCGCCCACGTTCGGCATGAGCCGCGAAAGGGCGGACGCCGCGCCGACCAGCCGGGGAGCAATTCGGCGAAAATGCTCCCGGAACCACCATCGCCCGTCGAGCACCAGACCCAAGTACTTCATATGGGCCTGGATGCTGATGTGGACGGAGTTGACGACTAGCGAGGCGCCGACTGGCGGCCTTACGCGTGGCCCATGGAACAATAGGGCCTCCGTCTTATTCACTCACCGCCTATTCGAGTGTCCTGCCCCGGGCTGTGACGAGCGTATCGTCAGCGTAGCATATCACGCTCAGCCCGGGGGGGAGACTTCCTCTCAACGCCCAGTCGTACCCGATGTCCCACAGAGTCGGCCCCAAAACCGACCCCTGTGGAACGCCGCACGACATGGACGTCCGCACAATGTCCCCTGCGGGACTCGCGCAGAGGACACTGCGCCCCTCCAAATAGTCCGCCACCAGCCGCCTCAGGTACAAAGGCACCCCATGAAATCGGAGCACCTCCCTGATGCAGCTGAATGGCAGACTATTGAATTGCATTGGCGATGTCCAGCGACACCGCCAACAGCACTCCCCCGCCGGTGACAGCCTCCGCGGCCGTCTGCCTCAGTCGTAGCAGAGCCCCGATGGTCGAACGCCCCCTTCTAAAACCGAATTGAGCGTCCGACAAATCGGGCCCCACCTCCTCCAGGTGCTGGACGATGCGGGCAGCGAGGATGCGCTCCAGCAGCTTACCCACATCGTCGAGGAGCACGATGGGCCTGTAGGCCGACGGCGAATCCGGGGGCCGTCCCGGCTTTGGCAGGAGAACCAACCTCCCCTCCTTCCAGCACTCAGGGAACCGTCCAGACGCCAAACAGGCGTTGTACAGCTGCCTGAGGCGAGGCTCGAGGTGCTCGAGGAGCGACATCAGCACCCGGACTGGTATTCCGTCCGGGCCGGGGGCCGTGGTCGCGGAACGAATCCGCGCCACAGCTGCTCCCACTTCCATCTCCATCACGGGCGGAACACTCTCGTCGTCAGCCTCCCGGTCTTGTTCTGGCGAGGCCATGACCGGGGGTGTGTGTTCCGACTGCCGTGGAAACAGCTCCTCGACCACCCTATAGAGGAAGTCGGGCTGGAGGGTCTCGGTGAAGGGGGGGCCCTGCGCGCGAAGCTTGTTCAGCGACGCGCGATACGGGCGACCCCAGAGGTTACGATCGAAACCGTCCAGCATCTCCTGCCAACTCGCATCTTTGGCGGCTCGGATGGCCAGCCGAAAGGCCGTTCGCGCATCGCGGTACGCCTCGTACAGCTGGCCCTCCCGCTCAGCGTCGCGGTGACGCCGCCGGCTGCGGGTGTAGGACCTTCGGGCTCTGATACATGCCGCACGAAGGTCCGCCAATCTTGGGGACCACCAGTAGACCAGGGGGTCTACTGGTGGTCCCCAAGAGTCGTCGACTGCGTCTACCTCCGAGGCAGGGGCCTCGGAGGTAGACGCCGCCGCACTCTGGGCATGGCCGCATCGCAAATCTTCGTTAGCGCACTGCGGATGCGGACAGCCTCGGCGTCCACCCCGTCCGCTGGGGGCGGTGAGGACAGCCACGTGTGAACGATGGCCGCCTCCGCCAGTAGGTCCCTGTCAAGACGACCCAAAGCCCACCGCGGAAACGCGGGAGCTCCGTCCGCCCTGTGACCCCTACTGGGGTCCCGGAGAGGGGAGACCTCCATCCGGATGTACCGGTGGTCCGATAGGGTCTGCGCCTCCTCCAGGACACTCCAGTTCCTCACCCGTGGCGCGACAGCGCGGCTAGCGAACGACAAGTCCACTATCGACACAAGTCATGACTGTAAGTGAAGTAAAACTCAATACGAATCCCATCTGACTACTAAAGGACCTATTAAGGTATACTACCTATACTATTCTATATCATCATCATTAGCTCAGCTCACATATGTCTCACAGTTGGGCTCGAGCTTCCTCCATAATGGGAGGGAAATTGACCTATTAAACCGCGCTGGTCAGTCGTTTTGGTATAGGGTTTTGTTTTGAGTTTTCTTTCTCTCGCATAGATGTTTAATGCTTTTGATATCCCTTAGTCGTCTCTTACGATCACCCACGGATAAGATATGGGAGTGGTGAATTTTATTCTTATTCCGTCACCACACGAAAATTATGCTATATACCAACACTTATTCGGGAACGTTCACGTGACCTGTTTAGGGGAGAGAGGGACTTCAAAAATACTACGCTTGAACAAAATTTAACTCATTTTCTATACTACGACTGGTTACGTAAAGGAGAGGATTAAAACATGGCTATATCAATGCCACGTAGCATGGATAAGTTTCAGAATACAATTCACCACCCCTATCTTACCCGTGGGTGATCGTAAGAGACGACTAAGGAATATAAAATGCATATAACATATAGATGTTGATGTAAGAGAAGGCAAACTCGAAACAAAACCTTATACCAACACGTCTGACCAGCGTGATATAGTAGGTCAATTTCCCTCCCATTACGAAGGAGGTTCGAGCCCAACAATGGGACATATATCAGCTGAGATGATGATGATGAGTAAGTTCACTTAGGTATGCTAGATAGCAGATGCTAACACATTGTGAAAGCCTATATCTAATAATGCGACATATAGAAACTGAGAAAAAACAAGAAGCATATTCTAAGTGCATTGTAAAATATTTTTATGTACATATTAAAGTAATAAAGTACCTTTTATTTTTGTACACCAATCATCAGTTGTACGTACTCGTATGTGGGTCGCGCACTTTATTTGTTGATGACAGTAATAACAAGAATATCTCCGCTTTTAATAGTATTCACACCCAAGAGTATAATACAAGGATATGAGTATAATACATTAGGTACATATCGTTTGGACGAAGATTTATATTGTAATTTAAGTATCCCATAATAACTGTCATCGTTCAAGATACGACCATCAACAAGAAGCGGTTTAAAATAAATACTTTACATTTTATGTATGCAATTCCCCAGTGAAATTAATTTATTTACGAGCATCTAAACTTTCCAATGTCTTTACAGGCTGTATACATACAATGTTATATCCATTCTATGTATATAGTTTAGACTGTAGAATACTGTGTCGAATAATCGCGTTATTGTACATATTTAGTAAATACGACATAGCTGTGTGGTAGCGGCTACGAATACTACCAACCCTTGCTTTACTCGTGGATGTCGTAAAAGACGACTAAGAGCCTTATAATGGACCTAGGCCAACTCCATCTGATGCCGTTTGCTCAATTATTACATTCCCAAGGAGGGTTGACGTCTGGCCACCAAAGACAAAAATCGGGTACCGCTGGCCCGCTCGCACGGCGAAGAGAGAGTAGTTTTACGGTGGGTCTATGGGATCACGCGCCGCCTTTCCGTCACCCCGGACCAATTTGGCGGGGCGAAACGCACCCATAGTCCACCAAAAAAAAAAAAAAAAAAAGGAGGGTTGACGTCTGGCAGGCGGCCGGTCATAAAACTATTGCGAATAAATTTTACAATGTGTAGGTACTATAACAGAAGAGTACATATTGTATTGACCCCAAGTAATTGGGATAAGTGTAGGAGAATGATGATTTAGTAGATACGACTGCACAGACGGCGTAATGGTTAAGATATATAGACCTTATGTGCCAGTGCCGCGGGTTCGAATCCTACGGAGAACAATACTCTGTGCGAGCCACAAATTTTTGTTCTAAGTTTGAGTATGATTTGTCTGCGTTAATTATATGTTTGTAAAGTCCCCCACATTACAAGGATTTTTTTCTAAAGCGCAAGGATGAGTCTTTAGCAGTTCCTACCGCCTGCGCCAAAGCCGTCGGCCAAGGCGCGCAAAACAGCTGCCGCGGTGAAACCCGTCCCTGCGGCGAGGAGAACGCCCCCCGCTGCGGAGGGCACACCACCGGCTGAAGCCGTCACGGCCACCGAGCCGACACCTGTCCCGGTAGCGAGGAGGACGACTCGCGCCGCGACGAAGAAGTCGCCAAGCGTCTCGGAGCGGGCCCCGGTGGAGGCTCAACCGGAGGCGCCGACCCCGCTGCCGACCCCGATGCCAACCCCGCTGCCAACCCCGCTGCCTACGGTGGGGGGATTGCCGGATGAGTCCCTGCGCGCGATAATCGACGCAGTGGGCAAAATTGTCGATGCGCGCTTCGCCGTTCTGGAGGCAAGGCTGCCTCCAGAACCACGTGTCCGGCCGCCTCTTGCCGCAGATAAGCGGCCACATACGGCACCAGCCCCCGCCCCGCTGCCTTGTCAGGGTGGCCGCGTGGGGAGCTACGCTGTGGCCGCGGCCGGGCCTAAGCCCAAAGGCCCCGGCCCCGCTCCGAAGGGACCTGCCCTGAGGAGGAAGACGGCGCTGGCTCCTGCCGGACCGCTGAAGCCGCCCGCAACGAAACCGCCGGCGACGACCAGCGAGGCTGCGACAAGGCCTTCCGCGTCTGGCACGACTGCCGTACCCGAAGAGGGTTGGCAGGTGGCCGAGCGCGATAGAAGGAGTCGCGGCCAAAGAAGGAGAGTGGAGGCCAAGCGCGCCGCTGAGATCTCCGCTCCCAAGGCAGGAGCTGGCGACAAGAAGAAGAGGTCGCGCAAGGTGCTTAAGCCGCCAAAGACAGCCGCAGTGGTGATCACTGTGCTGCCTGAGGCGGCCGAGAAGGGCCTCAGCTACGAGGCCGTCTTGAGGAAGGCCCGGCGGGAGCTAGACGTCTCCGATATTGGAGGCGTCGAAGCCAGGACCCGCAAGGCCCGGACGGGGGCTCGAATCCTCGAGTTCCCAGGGGCCGAGGGCGCCAAGACGGCTGACAGCGCAGCTGAGAAGCTGCGAGGTCTGTTCGCCGAGGAGGGTGGCATCAGGATCGCCAGGCCCATCAAGTGCGCCGAAATGCGCATTTCGAGTCTGGACGACTCCGTGACGGTGGAAGACATCCGGGAGGCTATTGCCTCGAAAACCGGGTGTCCCATAGACACCGTCCGGGTCGGTGCCATTCGTCCCGGTCCGGGTGGCGTAGGTGCTGCCTGGGCGCAGTGCTCGGTGGAGTCGCTCAGGCAACTGGCCGGCTCAGGCAGGCTCCTCGTGGGCTGGAGCTCGGCGCGGGTAACCGTGCTTGAGCACCGGCCTGCGAGGTGCTATAAGTGCATGGCGGTCGGACACACTCGACCGACGTGCACCAATTGCTTCGACTGCGGCGGATTGTGTTTCCGCTGCGGTCAGACCGGGCACGTGGCGGCATCTTGCGCCGCCCCGCCCCACTGCCCCGCGTGTGTGGCGGGCAATAAGCCCGCCAAGCACCGCATGGGTTCTGGGGCGTGCAGACCTCCTGCTTCGGCCCCAAAGGGGCGGGGCGGCCTTTCGACCACGGCCGCTCCCGCTCCTAGCGCGGCCCGATCGCCCACTGACGAGGCGGAGGTGATGGATACGGCCCACTAATGGCTGCAGAATCCATTCACCTCCTGCAGGCCAACACCAACCACTCCGCCGGAGCGCAGGATCTCCTCCTGCAATCCATGGCGGAGTGGTCGATTGGTGCAGCCGTAGTCGCGGAACCGTACGTCGTGCCTGATCGCCGATCGAATTGGGTGGTCAGCCGAAACGGAACTGCGGCAATCGTCGTCTCAACGCAGCGGCACTTCCCGTCCTTATCCCTTTTGGATAGGGGCGAAGAATTTGTCGCTGCGGAATGGGGAGGGGTCACACTCTACAGCGTTTACCTCTCCCCTAACAGGAGAATGGACGATTTCAGGGCCTCCCTCACCACCTTGGAGGCTTCGATACGGCGACTGGCACCGGGCCTCGTCCTGGTCCTGGGGGACTTCAACGCCAAATCCACGGCATGGGGGTCCCCTATGACGGACGACCGCGGACGGGCGGTCGTTGAGTGGGCGGCTTCACTGGGCCTCTGTGTTGTTAACAGGGGCTCAGTGAACACGTGTGTGCGGCAGCAGGGCGTGTCGATAGTGGACTTGTCGTTCGCTAGCCCCGCTGTCGCGCCACGGGTGAGGAACTGGAGTGTCCTGGAGGAGGCGGAGACCCTGTCGGACCACCGGTACATCCGGATGGAGGTCTCCCCCCGGGAACCCGGTAGGGGTCACAGGGCGGACGGAGCTCCCGCGTATCCGCGGTGGGCTGTGGGTCGTCTTGATAGGGACCTACTGGCGGAGGCGGCCATCGTTCACACGTGGCTGTCCTCACCGCCCCCAGCGGACGGAGTAGACGCTGAGGCTGTCCGCATCCGCAGTGCGTTAACGCAGATCTGCGATGCGGCCATGCCCAGGGTGCGGCGTCTACCTCCGAGGCAGGGGGTCTACTGGTGATCCCCAAGACTGGCGGACCTTCGCGCGGCGTGTATCAGTGCCCGAAGGTCCTACACCCGCAGCCGGCGGCGTCACCGCGACGCTGAGCGGGAGGGCCAGCTGTACGAGGCGTACCGCAGTGCGCGTACTGCCTTTCGGCTGGCCATCCGAGCCGCCAAGGATGCGAGTTGGCAGGAGATGTTGGACGGTCTCGACCGTGACCCCTGGGGTCGCCCGTATCGCGCGTCGCTGAACAAACTTCGCGCGCAGGGCCCCCCCCCCCTCACCGAGACCCTCCAGCCCGACTTCCTCTGTAGGGTGATCGAGGAGCTATTTCCACGGCAGTCGGGACACACGCCCCCGGTCATGGCTTCGCCAGATCAAGACCGGGAGGCCGACGACGAGAGTGTTCCACCCGTGACAGAGTCGGAAGTGGGGGCGGCAGTAGCGCGGATTCGCTCCGCCACCACGGCCCCCGGCCCGGACGGAATACCAGTCCGGGTGTTGATGTCGCTCCTCGAGCACTTCGAGCCTCGCCTCAGGCAACTGTTCAACGCCTGTCTGACGTCTGGACGGTTCCCTGAGTGCTGGAAGGAGGGGAGGTTGGTTCTCCTGCCAAAGCCGGGACGGCCCCCGGATTTGCCGTCGGCCTACAGGCCCATCGTGCTTCTCGACGATGTGGGTAAGTTGCTGGAGCGTGTCCTCGCTGCCCGCATCGTCCGACACTTGGAGGAGGTGGGGCCCGATCTGTCGGACGCTCAATATGGGTTTAGGAGGGGGCGTTCGACCATCGGGGCCCTGCTACGCCTGAGGCAGACGGCCGCGGAGGCTGTCGCCGGCAAGGGAGTGCTGTTGGCGGTGTCGCTGGACATCGCCAACGCATTCAACAGTCTGCCATTCAGCTGCATTAAGGAGGCGCTCCGGTTCCATGGCGTGCCCCTGTACCTCAGGCGGCTGGTGGCAGACTATTTGGAGGGGCGCAGTATCCTCTGCGCGGGTCCCGCAGGGGACATTGTGCGGACGCCCATGTCGTGGGGTGTTCCACAGGGGTCGGTTCTGGGGCCGACTCTGTGGGACATCGGGTACGACTGGGCGTTGAGAGGGAGTCTCCCCCCCGGGCTGAGCTTGGAGTGCTATGCTGACGACACGCTCGTCACAGCCCGGGGCAGGACACTCGTAGAGGCGGCGAGCCTGGCCACTCTCGGCACCGAGGAGATGGTCAGGCGAATCGAGGCGCTGGGGCTCAGGGTGGCCTTAAATAAGAGGGAGGCCCTATTATTCCATGGGCCACGCGTAAAGCTGCCAACCGGCGCCTCGTTAGTCGTCAACTCCATCCAGATCAACATCCAGGCCCATATGAAGTACTTGGGTCTGGTGCTCGACGGGCGATGGTGGTTCCGGGAACATTTCTGACAGATTGCTCCCCGGCTGGTCGGCGCGGCGTCCGCCCTTTCTCGGCTCATGCCGAATGTGGGCGGACCCAGTTTCGAGGGCCGACGGCTGTATGCGGGGGTCATCCGCTCGATGGCCATGTACGGCGCACCCGTGTGGGCGAGGGCTCTGAACGCCCAGCTCAGGGCGGTTCTGTGGAGGCCACAGCGAGCCATGACGGTCAGAGCCATTCGCGGGTACCGCACGGTGTCGACAGAGGCGGCGTGCCTATTGGCCGGGACACCCCCGTGGGACCTAGAGGCGGAGATGCTCTCCGACCTCTACCGGCGGGTTACCTCAGTGCGCGAGGAGGGTGGCTCCCCATCGTTGAGCGAGATAGCCATCTGGCGCGAGGACGCCCGCCGAGACGTCATCGCCCGTTGGGTTACGCGGCTGGAGAGGCCTAGACACGGTATCGTGATCGTCGAAGCCTTCCGGCCCGTATTGATGAAATGGATGGAGCGGCGGCACGGGGTCCTCACCTTCCGACTGGTGCAGGTGTTGACGGGGCACGGGTGCTTCGGGAAATACCTGCACACGGTCGTGTACAGGGAGTGGACTCCGGGCTGCCATCATTGCAGTAGTGACGAGGACACGGCGCAACATACGCTCGAGGAATGCTCGGGCTGGGACGGGCAGCGCCGCGACCTCGTCGCTATTATCGGTGCCGACCTGTCACTGCCGGCTGTCGCGAGGGCGATGGTCGACAGCGTCAGGAATTGGGACGCGGTCGCCGCCTTCTGCGAGGCTGTCATCTCGTGGAAGGAGGCGGCGAAACGAATCAGGGAGGACTCCCGCGACCCGGGCCGCCGCCAGCGGCCGGGGCGGCGCAGGCGCGAATACCTGCGCCTGATGCCGCCCTAACCCAGGCCTCGGGTGATCGGACCGGGGAATTGTCCGGTCACCCGACGCGAGGCCACCGCGTGAGGGCGACGCCCCGACGGCGAAATCTGTCGGGGCGTCGACGAGAGGAACCCGCGAGGGTAAACCGCCGAGCGGACCACCGAAGACAAAGATCGGGTACCGGTGGTCCGCTCGCACGGCGAAGAGAGAGGATTTTACGGTGGGTCTATGGGATCACGCGCCGCCTTCTCCGTCACCCCGGACCGATTTGGCGGGGCGAGACGCACCCATAGCCCACCAATAAAAAAAAAAAATAAAAAAAAAAAAAGGGATGAGTCTTTAAAAAAAAATTAGCAGAGCAGTTTTCAATTTTTTTCCCTTTTTAAGAATACCTATTACCTGTAATTGGTTAAAGTTTTAATTTATTTTGAATAAGTAGAATATGATATATCACTTTTCATTCTTATGAGTGTCGTAAAGGACAGTTGAACTAAAGAACTATACCAACCAGTTACCAGTCTTGCGAACATAGGGTATTTAACCAATTTTCTGCCTCCTATAAAGAAGGTACGAACTCAACATCGTCATATGAATGAGCTATATATATACTCGAGCTGGTATAAAAATTTGCGTTCATCATGCATAGGCAAATACAATTACAAACTATTAGCTTCTGCCCGCGACTTCGTCCGCATGGAATAGTTACTTTAGGCTAACGTTAACTTCTACTCGTGATTCCGAATTCCGATTACGCATACTTTTAATGTGTATGACCTCTCGTGAACAAATCTCCAATTTGGTCCAGAAAAGTATGACGTGGTCTTCCCCTTGTATTCGTCCCATTCACGTTTGCTTCGCCAACCTCTGCCCACTCATTCTTTCTACGTGTCCAACCCACCTGAGCATACCAGCGCTCTCTTATAACATTATTACTAATTTTATCTTTAAGACTTACATCACACACGTTACGAAGAGCTCTCAGCTCTACAGAATTTATTCTACTTTCATGTCTTCCCCGCTAAATACAACTTTCACTGACATACATAAGGGCAGGCACTAATGCTTCCTATACTTATTATTTAGGATGTGTAAGGCAAATGGGTGGCCATGAGAAGAAAACAAAACTAAAAATGTAGTGTGCGCAGAAGTACTTTAAAATAACGTTAGTTTTAAGTTTTTTCTTTAGAATATCTTATAATCTACATGATATAAGATTATACGACCCAGTATTTTTACCATAAATCCGCGCATAGTACATTCATTATTTTGCTGCGATGTTATTTTTAAACTGCGATATTTCCTAAGATATTTATTGAAATCAAATAATGTAAAGAGCAATTATGTTTTAAATTCAATACTTGTGATGAATAAGGTATTTATTTGGATAAGGATTAATATTATATTTATAAAAACACCTTCGAAAATATCGCATTATTTTAAAACAAATTTGATTAACATAAAAAAGGCTATAGTGAGCCAACCTTAAGAGATAGACATATGCCGTCGGGGACTTTAATTTAAAACTTTGAAAGGGGAACAATTATGCAGTAAATAATTCTTGCGAAATTTTCACCGTTTACGCAGCGGAAGCTCTCAAAAGGAAAATAAAACCCGATTTTGAAACATTCTTCGTTGGTGCTCTGCTCCTATTAGTCTTAGCGTGATGATATATAGCCTATAGCCTTCCTCGATAAATCAAGTATAATATTTTTTTGAATCGGACCGGTAGTTCCTGAGATTAGGGCGTTCAAACAAACAAACAAACTCTTCAGCTTTAATAATATTAGTATAGATATAGATTACATATGTCGACTTCAACGGATAATCCATTCCTCTGTTCAATCTGTAATCCTCCTGCCTTTATTTTATGTCATCCAATTTCTACAGATTCGTAACACGTCTTCTTTCTCTAATGTGGTTGGACTAAGAGCAAAACTTTACGATTTACTAAATGGCCAGTTCCATCTTCCCAACCCTAGTACACTATACACAAAATCGTACCTATAAGTAAGTTTACCGGGTTACAACTTAACGTAAAATTCGTCAAAAAAGAAAAACATTCGACTGCACAGATGGCCTAATGTTTAAGATACCAACCTTCCGTACCAGTGCCGTGGGTTCGATTCCTATTCAGGACATACTTTGTGCGATGCAAAAAGTGTTGTTCTGAGTTGGGGGTATAAATTGTCTGCGTTAATTACTTGTTTGTAAAGTCCCCCGTAATACAAGAATTATTTCCTTATTGCAGGGTGGTAGTGACTGCGTTCCGGTGGCCCGCTCGCTCAGCGAAGAAAGGTACATGTAGAGCAAGTCTATGGGGTCGCGTGCCGCTTCTTCTGTCGCTCCGGGCGGATTTAGCGGGGTGCGACCACTCCACAGCCCGCTGCCAAAAAAGTGCAGGGTGGTGGTGTAGGTGGGTCTTTAAAAGAACATAATTTATTTACTAATTTTATTAGAAAAATCTACTCATAATCCATTCCTACATTAATAAAGATTTTTTTAAAAATACTAGAAAATATAACAGGCACATTAAAACTTTCCATGTAAATTATTTAGTTAAAAATTCTTGAGTTATATAATCCGTTACATAACAACAAATCATCATCATCATCATCATCATCATCTCAGCTCATTCGCGTCCCACTGTTGGTTTCGAGCCTCCTCCATATTGGGAGGGTAATTGACCTACTATACCACGCTGGTCAGACGTGTTGGTATAGGGTTTTGTTTCAAATTTTCCTTCTTTCCCATAGATATTATATGCGTTTTATATCCCTTAAGGGTGTAGATTGTTGGACTGAGATCTCGATTTCGAGCGACCGCAGCGCCAAAGTTTAATGTAACATCCGACGGGGCGGATGAATGACCTAGAGAGCGCGATTTTCAAAATGTTTTGCAACAAACGTTCCACGGTGAGAAATTGTTATTGAACTTGAATATTTACAGCATAACAATAACGTTGAATTTTTGGAAACTAGCTGTTGATTCTTTTTAATAGATTAATAAGAGTAGTTGAGACACAATTTTTATGTTTTTCTATCATTACATTACATAGTATAAAACAAAGTCGCTATCCGCCGTCTGTCTGTCCCTATGTATGCTTAGTCTTTAAAACTACGCAACGGATTTTGATGCAGTTTTTTTTAATAAATAGAATGATTCTTAAGGAAGGTTTATATGTATAATACATGCATAATATAGTAGAGAAACGCTGATTAATTTAGAGGTTTCTAATGTGATGTCGTAAATAAGCACGTTTTTTTGCGCTTATATTGCAAACGTTGGCTGAACCCTACGAGATAGACCAAAATAATGTACTACAGTATTATCCATCTTAAAAAGTTCAACAAAAAAGTCCACGATGGCATATGTCTATCTCTTAGGGATAACCCACCATAACCATTTTTTATCCTCTACTAAAAAATGATTATTTACTAAGTGATTTTATACAATACAGCATTAATCCTTATCCAATTAAGTACCTTAAATAAATTGTGCATTTATTATAGATCAATATGCTTTTTATAGTATGTAATTTAAGTGAATATTGCCGAAGATAGCGAAGATAGCGAGGGCGGGTTACTAGTTTATAATATAATATACAATCAAGAGCAGGTCCGGACTGACATTTTTGTATTCTACTTACCTAAAATTCCAACTATGTATTTATTTGTAATTTCACTACCAAAATTTATTCTAATTCGTAAAATATTCATTCAATAAAATAATTGCAAATTCAGTAGGAAGTGTGTTTATCTCTACGCAAGGAAATGTGCCTATTGCGTAAACTCAAATACTTACTTTTTGTTTACGATCACCTCGTCGATATCTAAAAAAAATCCTAGGGTTTTAAAAAAAATGTCAATAAATGAAACACAAGTATAAAAATGATTTATTTACTACACAATAACAAATATGAGTCGCCATTACTCGCTATCTCAAAAGCGTGCTAGGGTTGTACAAAAATTAGTAAATAATTCATTTATTTACTAATTTTAACAGAAGTTTGTAAATTATTAATATACTAATTAAAAGTATGTAATTAAACAATAACGAAATATGAGTTCAAAATTCTAATGTTTTTTCATTCGATTACGGATCAAGTTCTGATTTCTGCTAATTTGATGATAAAATCAATGGCTATCACAAAACCTATCAGAATGAAAACGTTACCAGCTGCCCGATTCACGTAAGTAATAAAAACCGTAGCGCAGTGACGTCACTTCGTTTTTTGCAAATTTAGCCCTTTTAACCGACTTAAAAAAAAGGAGAATTCTCAATTCGCTGTATTTTTGAACCAATTTTTATGATTCTTTACACCAGGTAACTCAGAAATTGTATAGTAATTGAGCTATTGGAAGATTTATGACAATCCAAGACTAGATAAGTAAGTGCGTTTAAAACAGAAAACCAAAAGGCGATTTCTAAGTTCCTAAGTTAAAACGACTTTTGGACTGGCGTGTTTACGTGAATTGACTGGCTGGGTAGTTAAGTTACCTGTATCTTTCAAAATCATTAGGCGTTCTTCTCTTTCAAAACACGTAAAGCTCTTTCTTTCCTCTCTTTCATAGCCTCTATGATACTGGGCGCGTCACGAATGGGCATGCTTCGTGACTGCCGAGGATCAACTAATTCTGGAAGTAGGCAATCGTAATAAAACCTAACTAATTTCATTTCCATTTTCTCCTCCCAAAATTTGTCGTCCTTTTCTATAGTATAAACTTTCGTAGGTACAGTAGCACCAAACCAGATGCCAAGCATGCAAACGTTTCTTTTAGTAATATGTACCTGTCCCTGAATTTGGAAATACCAGTTATGATTTTTATTTATGACATAACCCTTGGAAGCCTTGTCCTTAACCCAAAAGGTATGTTTGGCCATTGCTTCATCAAGAGTCATGCCAGCTAAAGAATGTGGGCACTTAATTTCAATTAAACCGTTTGCATAAATGCCATCTGGTGTAGTACCAAGAAATTCATATTGATCGTCGACGAACAAACCGCAACCTTGTATACTAATATTCTCTTGAATTTCTAACTGTTTAATTGCGGTTTCTTCGTTTTCGATACCGTACCGTACAGCAGGCAAACTGGAGATATTACTACCATAAACGATTTTACGAACAAGAACAGCACAACTTGTGCTCTCTCGTTTTTTACAAACTTCCCCGAACGATGATGAGGTTAGTAATTTTCTCCTTGTACTCATCCACTCAGAACTACTTCTTTGCAAATGGGTCGACCTTTCAAGCTCCTCTCTTTCAGCACAAGACAACTTTAAATCGGCTAAAAAAGATGACTTGGCTTTCTCATATAATTCTGGACTCAGATCAGGTTTTTCGCAGTTTGGTCCATAGTGAGCATCTTTCGATACAGCGCTGTGGCTCTTTTTCAATCTTAATTTAGGTTTAGCAATTAAACGGATTCTACGATTACAATTTTCCACTTTCGCGATCAAAGGATTAGGACTAGATTTAAATATTACTTCATGAGTTTTACTATGAATCGATCCTGTATTAAAAGACACAACAGCAGCTGCGCATCGGCCCGCATAAGAACCACGGGAAGAATAATTTACACGCTTACCCCCTACTAATTTGGCAATCACTGCGTTAAAACTTTCAACTATATTACTTGTACAATTATGAATTAAACTTCTAGAATGATATGACAGTCTTTTACTTAAAATGTGTACCGCGTCCATTAATCCGCATCCAACAATTGCTGGAAGCAACCCAACAGGTTCTATTCGACGAGTATCAGGTCTACAGAAATACTCCTTGCAATATTGGTGATTACCAAATACGTGTTGTGGACCATTTAGGATATCTTCACTAAGATTTTTTATTTTTTCTTCGAGTGACTGATTTTGATCGCCCCAATATTTAATAGCGCATTTTACACCCGTTCTTAAACGCAAATACCTTTCTTTTAGGAATTTCCGCAATTCGCAAGGATACTTAGTGTCTTTCGACAGTTTCTCCAAGCTATTGCAGTAGTTTCGTAAAAGATGATTTTTGCATTCAATTTTCTCTACTGTTAAATTACCGTACGGTCGCGAATCTAATATTTTTTTATAAGTACTGGAATCGCCGTCTGCTACAAATTTATTATAAATTACACCGTGATCAACAATGGAACGTTTAAACCCCTCAACTATTATGGTCGATTCCATACCGGTAGATGATCCCGAATAATTCTTGAAACAACGGTGTTCCGAGGGCTGACTGTCGTTCTTTGCGGCTCGTGCACAAACTACGCAGTATTTATTTTTAACTCCAAAAAACAATACTTTATTAGTTTTAATGCCAATTATCGCAGCTGCGCCGGACAAGGCGGAAAAATTCTTACCATAAGATCTCTTGCTCCAACAACCGTCAACAGCAACAGATATTAATGGTGTACCATTTTTATCAACACTACCTATAGACACTGCGTACTCCGCTTCTTCCTTGACAGCTTCTGCCATGGAATGTGCTGCTGTCTTTTCCCACCAATCGCAAACCGTATTATTAATTTCATTGTATAATGAAGGTGACATGATTGGTAGGGCTACTGCGGCAGTTAATGTTTTTAACTGATAGTAGCTCCCACCAGATGATATGATACCAGATACAATTTGATGATTCACTTCCATTCTATCTTCTTTCTTTTCAATCAAACACACAGTAAATTTCATACTACACATACTACATTTCATGATGAGTTTTGAGTCCAGACCAACTTTTACTTCACCTATTATACTGAGGTAACTTAACTTACAATCCATTGGACCGTGGTCCCCTATGGCCTGAAGAGCTTTAAAAAAAAAAGAAACGTCTACAACTCTACGCCCAACTTCCATTTCATCCACCTTTCCTTCTTGGTCGTTTTCAATAACTAGTTCCTGTAAAGAAAGATAATGGCTTGATTTTTTTTATAAAAAATAATTAAAAATTTAAAAAAATGCAAAAGAATTAATACAATATTAGGTTCCTGATGAATAGAAATTATAATTTCTTTACGCATTAGGTATTGTTTTTTTATGACGTCACCTATTTGAAAATAAATTTTCTTTTGAGAAAGTAATTGAGAAGTATTTCGGTACTAAGGTGTTTGTCTCTCGATGAAAATAATAAATATTGCAAGAAAAATCTATAGGTAGGTATTGAGATTTTGTCTTCGCCCATCACTAACTAAGTAGTTTGTTTATTTATGTAACAAGTCTACAAGAATTACATATAACAACTTACCTCTATACAGCGCGTAGCATTGTTGCTCAGAGTCTCGGCCCCAAGGTTTTCTTTATTTTCAATACTGGAAATATTATTCATCAATATTATCCACTTTTTATTTATTTTGTACAACCCTAAGCCAGACGCTAGGCGCCTCGCGTCTGTTTGGCGGTATAGGTATGTCGACAAAGTTGCACTGTCGCCTACCTACTTCCACAATTTGATATTTAGACAATACTAGCCGACCCGGCGAACTCCGTATCGCCTTTTTTTTTTAAAAAATCCTATTATTTTGATATTACATACAGATACTTCAATTTTATTTATCAGTATAGATATAGATAATACAAACCAATATTTACATGTTATTGTAGGTATATGTCTGAATCGGGCGATCTAAATCATATGACATATTGTATTAGCTTTGTAATGTACCCTGTTCAAATGCGATAATAAATAAGTAGGGAGGAACTTACATTTTATTCCGAGATCTTTTGGCTTTCATATTTTTATAATGCGTACAAAACTTTCTTTTCCCTGGCATGACACTCAAATTCAATCAGTCCTGCGAAAAAAATAGCCTATGTTACTCAGTGATAATGTAGCTTGCGAATGATAAAAGAATTATCGGTCCAGTACTTTTTGAGTTTATTCGTTTCATACAAAAATCCAAATCTTTCCTCTTTATAATACCTATTAGTGTAGATATTGTATTTTTTACGATTTATATCTAGTTCCATCATGGTTTTCTTTCAGACATTCATTATATCGATACTTTCTACTAACTGAAAATAAATTAATTATAAAAATGTTATACTTACAGTTTTTTACAAAAAACACAAATTCACAATACGTAATTCTGCTGTCTGCAGCCGACAAGCGTGGTGTCGCGTTCACTTACAGAAAGGAACTGCCGTTAGTGACCACCGAGATTGCACGAATGAAACGAACGCTTTATCCCATACATTTGTGTATGAAAAATTTACCTTAAAATATATCTAGATTTTAGGGCTTTAAAAGAGGAAGTCTTTGTTTGTAAAGGTATAAAAAGAAGTATACAGCTATACTTATTGGTTTCTTCAGTGTTCAAAAAGTGTTTCTTTTTATCAATTTGTGTTGATTTATGGGCTTAAATCTTTAAAATACGAACTCATGTTTTTGCATTTTTACTCAATTTTGTGCGTTTGTTGACGTTTATTATATAACAACCATTAGGTTTAAGAGTTTAATATAAGCATGAACATACTTATTGGTCTTTGATTGTAATATATACAAATTATCATTGATATCAATCATATGTAAATAGGTTAAATATGAAAAATCGTAACACTCTTTTCGGTGATTTTCACGATCTACACCCTTAATCGTCTCGTACGATCACCCACGGGTAAAATACGGGGTGGTGAATTGTATTATAAGAACAAAGTGATAAGAGCAAAGAATTTTCTAAATTTAAATCGTTTTGTTTTAATTTTCCATAATAAATTAGGCAAGAAAACTCTAATTACATATAATAAGTATAAATGTAAATACAAAGAAATTCGCCAAATATACCCGATTTATAATTTTGTTCATTGAAAACACCAGAATTATTTTCCATTGCTTAAGTGCAATAGATGATATATTAATTGCATCTACTAAACTTAAGCAATAAAACCGTAGTGTAGTTTAAACCTATCTATCGATGCTACAGCTATCTAAATAATGCCTCCAGAGCCCTATGATATATCTGAAAAAAACTTTCATCATAATCCCACAAATCCATATCATCATCTAAGAATATCGAATATATAAGAGATTTCCACCTATGTATTGACTCATCACGATATCTCTGGAACCATAAGGCCTACAGACTTTAAATTTGGTAGGAATATTCCTTTCGCCGAGTAAAGTTCAGCTAAGAACGGATTTTACGAAATTCTACCCGCAAGAGGGTTGCTGGGATGTAAAAATCTCATTTTTTAAATATAGCTCCTACAGACTTGAATTTCGGTAAGCATATTTATGTAACGATACAGAGGTAAACTTAGAACGACTTTTTGAAAATTCCACCCCTAAAGGGCATTGCGAAGGTGTTATCCTAAAAAAGCCACATTTTCCAATACTGCCCCTACAGACATGTGAGTTTAGTGTGGACTTTCTTTCTGCCCTGTAAATGTCAGATGAAGTAGGAGTTTAGAAATTCCTTCTCCAAAAGGAATTCTATGCAGCGAAAGTAAACTACACAACTGAAGTGACGTAACCGAAGCGCCGGTCGCTAATACACTATATAGAGATAGACTAGAAAACAATATAATGACTGAAATTTGTTTGTTGCGCGCCTTATTTTGAAGTTAAATCTAAAATCTATATATATAAAAGAAAGTTGTGTTAGTTACAACACTTATAACTCGAGAACGGCTGCACCAATTTTTATGATTTTTATGTTTTTGAGTTTGTTGTCGTCGGGAATAGGATATAGGATATTAAAATATGATATTAATATATTAATAAACAAAAAAAAAAGAAAATTAAAAACACATCTTCTTCTTCTTCTTCTTATGTATTGGCAATCAGCTACATATATGAGCTATTGGTGCCAGTGTCAAGTTATAAATATTTTCACGTTTTTAGTCTTTCAAGTCAGTCGTTGTCTAAGTCAAATTGTCACCATTAACAGTGCAATGGCCACACTGTTAATGGTATCTTGTGGGAATTTTGATGGAAAACGAAAACGTTGTAAAGCACTTTTATATGATATTCACTACATCCCAGTATTTCCGCACATCACATTACATAAAATGGCATCAAAATTATCTAATATAACACGTTAAAACACTAAGATATCGAATATAATACAAGAGCACCACATGACGTTTTCAAATTCCCGTCAAAAGTCAAAAAACACATCAATTCTAAGCGTCCATTTGTTGATGATGTAACCATGGCAACTGACAGCACACGTCATTACGTGGTCTAATGGTTTGTTTGGAAAATACCGCGAAAAGTTAAAATTATAATTTGGAAAATCCAATAGTGCACGCCTCATAATTTTTATAATTTAGCATCTACTATTAGTCAATGCTATAAAATGCACGATAAATAAAGCGCCTTAATTATTTCATTGAGCAAGATCTGGTAGTAATATTAAATAATTTCGTTTTGTGCGAGTTCGTTTTGTGCGAGTGTTACGAATTTTTACGAATAATTCGGAACATAACGAACGTAACCACGGTAGAAGAACAATTTATTGCACGGAAAGACCGCCGTGTTAATATGGCCAAACTCCGTGCTTCTTAATCACAAGAGTAAAGCGAGGCAGGCCGTGCTGTTGACAATGCGAAATTTCTAGCCGCTACCACACAGCTAAAAATAACTTAATAATTTTAAATTAATCGAAATCTGCTTATCTCATTCATTAACTGTTAGGCGGAACGAAGTGTGCCGGGTCCGGTAGTATATAATAATAATGTGCTGTGTGGTAGCGGCTCCGAATACTACCAACCCTTACTTTGCTAGTGGATGTCGTAAAAGACGACTAAGAGCCTTATAACGACCTGGGCCAATTCCATCTGACGCCATTTGGTCAACAATTACATTCCCAAGGAGGGTTGACGTCTGGCAGGCGGCCGGTCATAAAACTATTGCCAATAACTTTTTACAATATGTACTATGAAAGAAGAGTACATCATCATCATCATCATCATCGACCCCAAGTAATTGGGATAAGAGTAAGAGAATAATAATAATCTATAATATAATAATATGTATTAAACAGTAAAGGAGTAGCATTTCAATCCAATTGTTAGCAATACGTATAAGCGTATGTCTAAGCTAACGGAAAATAAACATTTACGATATTACATAATTTAATAACAGAAAATGCATCAGTTTTCAGAGAGTATATATATGTATGTATATGTATGTATACGCTATCATCATTTTATATGTTAATAACGCAATTACATTAAGTTTATTTAAGTAACATTTTGCTCCTCAAAGATATAACTCTGATCTCAATTCTATGGTCTGTTATACTACAATGTTTTACCAGAAATCTGGGTAAAATAAAAAGTGATGGTATGGTTAATTATAATGTACATTTTACGTCAATAAACATTTATTATTATTATTATTTGTATCTCCTTTTTATTCACGGGATCTTCCATAGGGAAGATGCCCGGCTTTTGGGAGACAACTCGCAGAGGCCTTTGGAGAAATTTAATCTAAATATTGGGATGGGACATCTACCGATGACATTCCATGTCTGCACATAACATACGTGGACTGCCAGCGGTAAGTAATTAAATTTGTAAAACACTATGTAATTATTATTATTTATTATTGCTTATAGATTTTATTTTTAATAGCCACCACCCTGCACTAAGGAAATAATCCTTGTATTGCAGGGGACTTTGCAAACATACATTTAAGGCAGATAAATGACACCCAGATTCAGAACAATACTTTTGGATCGCACAAAGTATTGTCCTGCGTGGGAATAGAACTCACGGCACTGGCACGGAAAGTTCTTCGTTCTCTTTAACCACTACACTATCTCTGCAGTTACGTGCTTTATGAATATATATTTTATAATATTTTTAAAAGGATATAAATGACGTAGTAGTTAAAATATAGTTATAATATGTTATATATTAATATATAGTTATATATTATATAATGGTTCGGACATGTGGAAAGAATGCCGAACGAACGTCTGGTTAAGAAGATATACAATGCGAAAGTAGAAGGATGTAGGTACCCGGGGAGACCGAGACTAACCTACCTAGACCAGATCGGTCATGTACTGAAGGAAGGTGAAGTCAAGAGTCTCCGAAACCGGCAAGCGTGTATGAAAAGAATTATGAATGTTGAGGAAGGGAGCGAAGTATGCAAAGATAGAGTTCTCTGGCACTCTGTTCTCTCTGCCTACCCTGCAAGGGATATGTCGTGATGATATGTATGTATATACATACATACGTATGTAGTAGTTAAAATATTAATCTACGGTGCCAAACATCGCAGGTTCGATTACCACACAGGACAATATTTATGCGATCCACAAATAGTTCTGAGTCTGGGTGTAATTTATAGTACGTTAATTATATGTTTATAAAGTCCCCTGCAATACAAGTATAAATTCATTATTGCAGAGCAGAGCCTTATTTTTAAAGAAAATGAGTCATATTTCAAATTTTATTTATTTTTAGCTTTTGGCCGCGGCTTTCGACCACGTAAAAAGTATCTTTAATAACATAAAATTTTATTATATATAAATTATTCCAAGGATACACATTACCGAGATAAAAAGTTTGCAATGTTTTAATCCTGGAAATGGTATATCTGTTTGTTAATTTTCATCCAAATCTGTTACGCGCGTAACAGTGTACGCGCGATTGAGTAACAAACATCCAAACGTACCAACGCCTTAACAAACTTTCACAGTAATAATTTTATTAAGATTTTAACTTTCACATCTTAGATTCGATTTGATAGGGCCGCAGCTCTCACAATTCACTTATAATATTAAGTGTGCAAGTTCTAAATGAAGTTGAAGTCATACTTGTAGTCCAATTCCGTAAATAATTAGGGGGCGTTCAAGTAATTACGTAACGCAATTTTTGAAGATTTTTGATACTCCCTCCCCCCCCATGTAACGCGCCGTAATGTTTCTCTGTACCCCCCTTCCTAGACGTTACGTAACACCCTAGTGACCGTTTTTAAACGTATTTGCGGCAATAATAAATAAAAAAAGAGCTTCCAAACTCGCAATACATGTGTATATTGATTATTCATCATCTAAAAAATAAAATTTGCTTGGCAACTTGGGAAATTTTAATTCCCTAGTTTTTTATTTAATAAAATAACAATGTTACATAACGTGTTGTTTGAACCCCCTCCCGGCTATGTAACGCATTGTAACATTTTACAAGAACCAAATTGCGTTACGTAATACTTGGACGCCCCCTTAGTCCGCAGAAGGATATTAGGTACATGTAAGTATATGCATATTACTTTCGCTATGCTTATTCTGTGTGGTTGCAGTTATGAATAATATAACATTTTCGACGACTAAAAGTATTACGTCGATCTGGGTCAACACCATTGGGGTCCTCAGATTGAAAAATTATCAAATAGGCTAAGCTCAGCGGCTTATGCGGTAAAAAAAATTCGATTGTTAACTGATATTGAAACGGCTAGAATTGTTTATTTCGCCTACTTCCATAGTCTTATGTCTTATGGCATACTGCTTTGGGGTTGCTCTGCAGATTTGAATAACATCTTCGTTCTTCAAAAACGGGCTGTCCGCGCGATTTATAATCTAGGGCCAAGAGCTTCACTGAGAGAAAAATTTAGGGAAATAAACATTCTGACCGTTGTATCACAATTCATATTCGAATATATATTATATGTAAAAAAAATATTAATGAATTTGATAAATATAGTGATATTCACCGTGTGAACACTAGGAATAAGGATAATCTAGTTATCTATCATACTCGCCTACAAAAAAATAGTAGGTCTTTCATGGGACAATGTATACGCTTTTACAATAAACTGCCTAAAGATATCCGAGATATGCCAATGAATAAGTTCAAAAAGGCTATCAAAAACAGACTGTGCAGAAAAGGATATTACAGCATTTCGAATTATCTAAATGATAATACGGAATGGTTATGAGCAGCTCCTCTCTCAGCAATTGCCCTTTTAATGTTTATCTCTTACAGCGTTCTGACGCTGATCCTCACTGTCGTCTGATACTCTTGTATTATTTGTATTGTCTTAATTGTACAGTGTAGCGTGTTTTGCCTAACGAGTTATGTATTTATTTATCCAAGCTATTTTTTTCAAATTTATAGATTATGGTGTGGTCATGCTCACTGAAAAGGTCTCTGCTTGCGGTAGCTACGTGGAGCGGGTCTCTCCCTTCCCTCCAATGTGGTTGAGGGGCGTGATGGCTGCTCTAATAGTTAACTCGTGATCGGGTGCCGCTTGTGGGATCTGGTCCAGCCATTTTTGTTTCTTTTTTGTTTTATAAATATTCTTAGTTTAATTTTGTATCATATATACAAAATTTAAAAAAAAATGAATCTTTACTCGAAGGGCATATCACTGGAGCTAACATAAATTAAACATGTAACCAAACTCTTTCGTGAAAAAATATAATAAAAAAAATAAAAAATGACGAGCCCACTGAGTTTCTTGCCGGATCTTCTCAGTATGTAGCTGCTTTCCGATCCGGTGGTAGATTAATTAAATTTAATTTAAAAAACAATGTAAAATTGACAATATGTAAGTGCCCCTATGGGGCTTATGCAAAATAAATGATTTGATTTGATTTTACCATCTGATACTGCCTGGTCCACGGTTACATTCCAAAGGAAAACTGACGTCAGACAGGACGTTCATCATAGAACTATTGTCAAAACTTTAACAATATAATATAGGATGGAAGCAGAGTACACATTGCGTGGACCCCCCAAGTAATTGGGATAAGAACAGAGCGATGATGATGCATATCGCTTTTGGGATGCGAACGAGTGGTCATAGGTTCTTCATTGATGAGTGCAGAGTGCTTTTCAATCATATAGTGAGGTAGAAATGGTTGTAAGAAAAGGGGTGTTAAATAGTAATATCAGGTTGACCGAGCTTGCTCTGTATTTTCTTTAGTGTATTTGTAAAATATATTTAGATATTAAAAAATAATGGAAAATAATAAAAAAAATGAAAAAGGGAAAATAACAAAAAAGGGAAAATCTAGATTAGACTACTCTTTTTTTTTTATTGCTTATGGTGGCAAAGGATCAAGCTGCACACCTGATGGTAAGTATCACTGCTGCCCATAGACCTTTGCTATACCGAGGGTATAGCTAGGCCGCTGCCTACCATTACAATCCCCAAACCCACCCAATTGGGCTGCCGGCTCGCAAGCTCACCGAACGAAGCGCAATAGCACATTGCCATTACTCAGACGTCGATCTTCTGCGAGAGTGTGGTACTACCCCGGACGGACCGGCCCGCGGCTGTAGACAGAGAACTGTCAACAACATGGTCCTACCACTATAAACTCGATAACGATACTGAGCTATTTCTATTCTGGTCAAATTTGTCTTCATATACTAATTACAGAAAATACTGACTTTCATTGTCTGAAAATACAGACAAAACGATATTGTTTATAGATGAAACCTAGCTAACAAGCTATACCAGCTCTTCAATCTTTGCTGGACTAATGGCCGAGTACCTATAGACTGATGTCAGGCGGTAATCGTACCTCTTTACAAAGGGAAAGGTTCGCGGCAAGATTGTAGAAGCTACAGGGGCATAAGCCTCCTTAGCATTGTCGGCAAACTGTATGCGAAAGTGTTGATTGAAAGAGTAGTGAAAGTGACCGAAATGAAAATATGGGATGCACAAGCGGGTTTTCGAAAGGGTATGGGTTGCACGGATCAAGTCTTCTCTTTACGATGCATGACGCAAAAATTTTTGGCTAAAGATCAGAAAGTATTTTGCGCATTCATTGATTTGGAGAAGGCTTATGACAAAGTGAGGAGGAATGAACTGTGGTCGGTACTATCGATGTATGGGGTAGACGGCCATCTTATTCAGGCACTGAAATCCATCTATAAGGATTCCAGAGCCTGCGTAAGGATAAACGGGTCCTACACTGAATGGTTTAACATTGATAAAGGTGTTAGACAGGGATGTGTAGCGTCACCGTGGCTGTTTAACCTATTCATGGATAGCTGTTTGCAAGATTTGAAAAATAATGAATGTGGTTTAAGAATGAATGAGTTACTCGTCAAATGTCTTCTTTATGCCGATGATCAGGTTTTACTTGCATCGTCGGCTGAAGATTTGCAGGCGATGGTAACTACTATGCATGATGCTTTTGAAAGAAAAGGTATGAAAGTAAATGTAAGTAAGACGAAAGTAATGGTCTTTGAAAAGAATAAATGTATGACGGAATGTAATATTTCTATAAATGGTGAGGGATTGGAACAGGTGAAAGAATTTATATACTTGGGTGTACTGTTTACTAGTGATGGTAAAAATGATGATGATGTTGAAAGACGAGTTAATGCTGGCAATAAAGTGAATGGGGCATTGTACGCTTTTATGAAGAGTAGGAATGTGTCTAAAAAGGCACGCCTAGCTGTACATAGGGGAGTATTAGTGTCCACTCTCATGTATGGTAGTAAAAGTTGGATTTGGCAGGGAAGACATGAAAGTAGAATAAATGCTGTAGAGATGAGAGCTCTTCGTAGTATGTGTGGTGTAAGTCTGAAAGATAGAATTAGGAATAGTGTTATAAGACAGCGCTGTGGTGTGAATGAAGAAGTAGCGGCAAAGATAAAAAAGGGAATGCTGAGGTGGTTTGGCGACGTGGAAAGAATGAGAGAAGAAGGTTGACTAAGCAAGTATACAAAGCGAGTGTGAGTGGGACGTTTACAAGGGGAAGACCACGTCATACCTTTCTGGATCAAATTGAAGATGTATTTGCGAAAGGTCAGGTTAAGAGTACGCGTAACCGTAGAGCATGCATGAAGACTGTGATGAGTGTGAATGAAGCGATGGAGGTATGTCAGGATCGTGGTTTGTGGCAATCCGTAGTCTCTGCCTACCCCTCTGGGAAACAGGCGTGAGGCTATGTATGTATGTATGTATGAAACCTAGTTAGATAGATTAATCGCCCCCGGAAGCCCATGCATGCTAAATTTCATGAAAATCGTTAGAGCCGTTTCCGAGATTCAGATTATATATACACAATTGCTCGTTTAAAGGTATTACTTAATACACAGCTAATTGATTTACTTTATTTAATTATTATTTATCTAGTTGTTTAATTATTATTTATTTAGGATGTAGGTACCGGGGCAGACCGAGACTAACCTACCTAGATCAGATCGGTCATGTACTGAAGGAAGATGGAGTCAAGAGTCTCCGAAGCCGGCGAGCGTGTATGAAGAGAATTATGAATGTTGAGGCAGCGAGTGAAGTACCTATGCAAGGATAGAGTTCTCTGGCACTCTACGCTCTCTGCCTACCCTGCAAGGGACATGGCGTGATGGTATGTATGTATTATTTATCTGATTGTACATTTTTAATACAAATAAATGGTTGTTTATATATTAACGGGAAACAAAAGTAATTTTCTATTCCGCTAATTGTACCAATGTGTACCTATATTTAAATAACCAGCGTGATTAATATTCGACTCCGCTAACTAAACTTAGAAACTTCTATTTCTATTACAATTGTCAGGAAATTATGAACCGTGCTTTGATCAAGATAAAAGGAAATACGAAATAATAGAACAGGGCAATGTTTCTCAAACTCTTATTTTTCTTATATCTCTGCATACATTTTATCAACCTATGTCGGTAACATTAATGAATACATCTTCTACAAAACATATAAATAATAGTAAATAGATCCGTGTGGTGACGGAGTAAGAATATAAAACGGAAGGATATAAAACGCATATAATATCTATGTGAGAGAAGGAAAACTTGAAATAAAACCCTATACCAACACGTCTGTCTAGCGTAGTATAGTAGGCCGATTACCCTCCCATTATGGAGGAGGCTTGAGCCCAACAGTGGGACATATTTGAGCTGAGATGATGATGGATAGTAAATAGATACATATAAATATAGTGCTTTATTTGAATCGATTAAATACCTAACAAAATATATATTAACCCCATTGCGTATCAAATCACATAAAATAGGTACGGATTATTTATTAATTACGCTGTGCAATGGTCCCTTATGCATTATGAATTTTATTGCCTTCATCATTCATTTCAGTTCATATACCTCCCAATACTGGTCTCTTCCATAATAGGAAAGAAATGACTTACTATATCAAGCTGGGCAGACGGTTTGTTATAATTTTGAATTTTCTTTCTTGTATACAGATGAGATAATCATATTACATTCATTAGTCGTATTTTACGATAGCCACAGGCAAGATGGCGTGATGAATTATATTCTTGCTGCATCAACACGCGAAAAAGTTTTACTTCCTACTTATAATAAATAACCGCGAAAAGTGCATTCGGTAATCATTAACTACTTCATATATTGAGAAAAGTAAGTTGTTGTCAAATTTATAAATAACAATATTAATTAATCTAAAGTAAATATATAAATAAAATAAACTAATCTAGCTTACAGTAGTCGCAATGCGATACAACATTATAAAACATAGAACATAACTTGCACCACTTTATAAGTATTCAGTGAAGTTACTTGGCTTAATGATAAATAGTGAAGTCCAGTGAAGTTACTTGGCTTAATGGAAAGTTTTCCAGACAGATGTCGTGCATACTTTCCACCAGCTCCTCAGCAGTTCAACTTATCTAAAATCTTAGAGCAATACATGCCAAAAAGTTATTTTACTACTAGCTTCTGCCCGCGGCTTCGCCCGCGTAAAAGGTTACTTTCCTAAAGTTTTTGATCCTCTATTTTTATTTTTGACCGTCGGTAATACAGTGCAACGATATTACAATACTCAGGGTTGGAACTTCATTACTGAACTGCTAGATGGCGTTGAAGAAGCTAGATTTTGAGATTATTTGACAAACAATATTTTTATTTTTCATATAATTTTTTTTATTTTTTTTTTAATAAAAAGTATCCTATGTTACTTTTAATACCTCCAAGAATATGTGTACAATGTTTCATGATGATCGGTTGAGTAGTTTTAGCGTGAAAGCGTAACAAACAAACTTACATTCACATTTACCTATATATTAGTAGGGAGTAGGGATTAGTTAGTGGCTAGTATACATATTTACTTATTATCAGACGCAAAAACGAAAAATATTTGAGAACCATTGTTAATAATTTCAGTAACAATAGATAGAATAAGGACTTCATCAACGCTTTCAGCTACAGCGCCATAACTTTGATTGAAGTTCGATGTTAAGTTAACGCAAGTTTATCACTTTACATTGTTCCTCCAATGTAGATAAATGAATGTATTCTCATCAATTAGATCTATTTGGCTGCTAGTTCATCAGCTACAATCTACCTATTGTAATAATGTAAATACGAAAATAATTTTCGAATTTTGTTTTCATGCCTGAACATTAGAATCGATTTTTAAACCTTCTTAAAAGAGTTGCCGTATAGTGACGGAGTATGAATACATATCATTCATACAATCACCACTCTCATTCTTTTTATTTATTTTTTATTTTTTTTTGTGTCTTAGTTGTTAGGCTCAGATGGCTATGACAACTTTACCCGGACTGTGGGTGAGCGCTGAGGGCTCTCAACCCGTAAAAGTTAAGCGACCGTTCCCGAGGGCACCCCCTGTGGGGTACGGACCTCGGCTCGGGGGGTCGCTGGCAAAGTGGGTTCTCCCACGTTTAAGATTTGAACGCGACACGACTTCCGACCTCGACGGCGAGGACGGAATCGTGGATAATTATTTGTCAGGGCCGCGCGGGCTGTGTATGCCTCCGTTTGGGCGAGCGTGATAATGTTGTCGGGTTCGTTGAGTATACTCTCATTCTTGCCCGTGGTTTGTTTTTATTGCTTATGGTGGTAAACGAGCAAGCAACGTACCTGATGGTAAGTGTTACTGCCGCTCATGGACCTTTGCAATACCAGGGGCATAGCTAGGCCGTTGCCTGTCAACCAAAACCCACTCAGGAATTCGGGCTGCCAGATCTCTCGTATACCTAATAAAGTGCAACAGCACACTGCCATTGCTCAGACTTTGTTTTTATGCGAGATTGTGTTACTTCTGCAGATGGTGTAGACACAAAACTATCAACACCGTGACCCTACTACTACCACTACGTTTATGGGGTTTCACGGTGGCCTTTCATAACTTGGGTCATATTTCATCAAATAACAAACATATTAATAAGTTAATATCTATGCAAAAGAAAGAAAACTCGAAATAAAACTTTATACCAATTCATCTGACGAGCTGTCTGATGATGAAAAAAGGTTATTTCATTTTTTAATAAAAAAAATCTAGGTCCTGAAAAACATCACATGGTGGTACTCCAATTACACTCTACTTGAATAACACGGGCCTAAACGGCTAAGCATTTTAGATCCTAAGCGTCATCTTAGTGCTGCTGGTAAGTGTTACTGCCGCCCATAGAAGTTTGCAATACCAAGGGTATAACTAGGCCGCTGCCTACCAATACAAAACCCAAACCCACCCAGTTGGAATTCCGGCTCTCTCGGTCACCGAACGAAGCGCACATTGCCATTACTCAAACGTCGATCTTCTGCGAAAGTGTGGTACTACCCCGGACGGACCGGCCCGTGGCTGTAGCCACAGAACTGTCAACAGCGTGGTCCTATATAAGTGGAACAGTGATTTTTTTTATTTGTCAGCGATAAAATGTTATTTACTTTTTCGATGTTATTATTATAGGCCTCAATCATATATAATTAATGTGTTATTTAATCCAATTTCCTCTTTGTTGTAAAGAGATGTAAGCCTAACAGTGGAACGTATAAGCACTATAAAAACGAAGATCTAAACATTGCCGATGAACTCGTCGTATAAAGACGTAAGAACAGATTATAGCGCAATAGTAAAGAAAACAATAAACCACATAGCGTTCCCAGTTGAAATCTTACGAAGTACACCTCTAAAATTATGTGCGCACTTCATTATCCTGTAGACATGTGCGAAACAGCACTTCGCAAAGTGATGTGATATGGCATTACATTTCGTGCCGAGTAATATTAGATTTTACCACCACTTCAAACATCACACATGACATTTCATGACACGTTCTGAAAATAAATATTGAATTGCCAGACACCGAACATTGCAGAAATGCAGAACAATACACGGGTGTTCGCGTCATGTTTAATGTGATGTGATGTTTAGTCGCGTAATGTGTAATATGACAGTACGCGGTCGGTTAATATCACTCACAACATGTCTATTATCCTGCTCTTATCGCAATTACTTGGGATCGACGCAACATGTACTCCTTTTATATTGTTACACATTGGTTTGGAAATAGTTTTATGACTGACCGCCTGCCTGATGTCAACCCTCTTCAAGAATATAATTGTTTACCAGACATTAGATTTGGTACAGGTTTACGTTAAGCTCGTCGCCTTGTACACCTTTTTTTTTTTCCCCTCGCAAGGTGGACCATGGATGTGGTCGCGCCCCGACAAATCGGTCCGGAGCGATAGAAGAGGCGGCGCGCAACCCTATGGACCCACCCTGCAAACACCTCTCTTCGCCGTGCGAGCGGAACACCGGTACCCGATCTTTGTCTTCGGTGGCCGGCCCGGCGGTTTACCCTTGCGGGTTCCTCTCGTGTCGACGCCCCGATAGCTTTCGCCGTCGGGGCGTCGCCCTCACGCGGTGGCCTCACGTCGGGTGACCGGAATTCCCCGGTCCGATCACCCGAAGCCTCGGTTAGGGCGGCATCAGGCGCAGATATTCACGCCTGCGCCGCCCCGGCATGCATCCTCCCGGACTCGTTCCGCCGCCTCCTTCTGCGAGATGACAGCCTCGCAGAAGGCGGCGACCGCGTCCCAGTTCCTAACGCTGTCGACCATCGCTTTCACGACAGCCGGCAGCATCAGGTCAGCACCGATGACAACGACGAGGTCGCGGCGCTGCCCGTCCCAGCTCGAACACACCTCGAGCGTATGTTGCGCCGTGTCCTCGTCACTACCGCAATGGTGGCAGGACGTAGTCCACTCCCTCCACACGACCGTGTGCAGGTACTTGCCGAAGCAACCGTGCCTCAACAATACCTGCACCAGCCGGAAAGAGAGGACCGCGTGCCCCCGCGCCATCCACTCCATCATATATATCTACATACATACAAATGGTCCCTACATGTAGGCGTCATAACCAGACTCAAAGTCGCTCAACGTGCTATGAAGCGGGCTGTGCTAGGGATTTCTGTACGAGATAGAATCCGAAATACAGAAATCCGCAGAAAAACTGGTGTAACCGATATAGCACGCTGAAGTGGCAACGGCAGGCCACATCGATCGCAGAACAGACAACCGCTGGGGAAGAAAGGTTCTAGAGTGGCGACCACGTACCGGACGACGCAGTGTAGGACACTCCCTCACTAGTTGGATAGATGACCTGGTGAAGGTTGCTGGACGTCATTGGATGCAAGCGGCATAGGACCGCACTCTGTGGCATAATATGAGGGAGGCCTACATCCAGCAGTGGACGGCGATAGGCTGATGATGATGACATAGGTAATACTCGTGTGATGATTTTATTATATTCTTTACTAGCTAACTCAGCCCGTCGGTTTGTTTGTAGAAATTGATATATCGCAGCGCTACCTGGCGAATTACATTAATAGAGATAGCATATAAACCTTCTCCATGAAAAAATATATACCAATTTGCATAATGCCCGGTCAAATAATTTCTGAGTTTAGCTATGTCATATATACAAACATCCTCATTTATAGATATAGATTGGGGAGTAGGCCTATATAGAAAAATGGACGTTGATCGATGGATGCATAGATGTAATTTTCGCTTACTTTAACAGTGAAGCGCCACTGAAATTCCAAGTTTAAGAACTGTTTAAAAGTTTGTTATGTGCGAAGTTCGTTATTAGGAGAGCATGTTAAGTCGTATATCTGCGTTCTCATGATGGATGGTTGATGTTGGAAGTCACTATCCTAAAACGTTCAATATCCTTATCACTTTAAGCGGTTAGCGTCAATTGGCAATCGCCATTTAGATATACGATATTCTAACGAAAAACTAGAATATCGATTCTACATACAACACCAAATATGCTTGGAAGTAAAAACAAGGGTTCATAAAAACGACATACTGTCACTAAGTTACGTTTATTATTCAAATTAAACAATATTTTTTTATTATTTTAATACAACTTGTTAAAAATGTCGTTTTCTCAAGTAATTTACAGAATTTCATTATTAAATAATTATATTATTAAATAATTATATTAGCAATAGGCCGATATATCTAGCGTTGCGTGATTTAAATCAATGTCGCAGTGCCGTAACTAGTATTTTTACGCGCGCTACGATATTCGTTTAGTACACCTTTTTTGCGGTAGCTATGAGCTAATCTCATATGAAATAACCAAACTGGTCACCTCTCGCGTTATAGGTACCTAGACATGGTGTACTTCGTTTTATTTATGTAAATATTATAAAATCTTAGTCCAATGCCGCGATTTTGGTAAGCGCCATCTATCGTAAAATAGGGTAAATAAAGCCTATTTTCCGTCCAAACTCAAACCTATTATTTTTTAAATATTTGAAATATTACTATGGCAAATTACTGAAATTTAGCATTTAACATACTTGATTATTTATAAAAACTTGATTTCGAGCGAAAAGTGCGTAACAATAATTTTTTGCTCATAGTCAAGTTTTTATTACTATGGCACCTTTGGTATTAAACATATTATATATTTCATAAAATATTTTATCACAATCCAATTATTTAAGTTAATTTCTTCATGGAATACTATCAAACATTATAGAAGCGTAGTGGTGAATCTATTCGAGGACGAGTCAAGGATAAAATATAATTGTCACCATTCATTTTATTATGGGAAACTATGAACGCTAATCCGTCGGCGAAACCCGACGCTAACTACATGATTCCCGTAGAATAAAGGCTGTGAAAGAATGAATAGATAGAAACGCTGAATAAGCTTATAAGACGACTAATTTAAATTATATTTAGATGACTGCTATCAGAAGACACGATTATATTAGAATCTACTAGTGTAATATTTGAATTTAATCATATCACTCGTCATGCGAGTTTTGTGAAGGCTTTCAAGGTAGTACCTGGCAGCATACCTATTATTCTCCACGAGTTCTTAAGCATACAGGGTGGAAGTAGACCGCTCCTCAAAGACAGGTGACCCTACTAGTCCTACTTGTAATGATAGGCTAGAAAAAAATCGATTCGGATGAAAAAAAAAAAATTTGCACAACGAATTTTAAGCTTTTTTCCACATTCCATCGTATTAGGACAGTGCCATGTAACGATAATTCCATAAAAAATACGTAACTTTACTCAGATGAGAAAAGACGCAATCTATTTAAAACTCACGTTTAAGAGTTCAATGACCTCGCGTCATTCGAATCGATTTTTTTTTCTAGCCTATCATTACGAGTAGGACAAGTAGGGTTACCTGTCTTTGTTTTCGGGAGCGGTCCCCTTCCACCCTGTATATTAAAATAATGAGAGGATGGTGTTTACAGTTGACGATATAAGTAAATAGTGTTATTTGCGATTTTTGTATAACAATATTGTGTTTTATACCTCATACAATATACAATCCTCCAGTAATACGTTAATGCTTTCAAAGTAACTTTAATTATATGACCTTGTTCAAATTACTGAAATTTAGTATTTAATATGCTTGATTATTTATAAAAACCCGATTACGAGCGAAAAAAGATTGTCTCAAATGGGATTCGAACCCACACTTATTGGATATCGATCGATTGGAACGGATTTCTAATAGGTGTGGGTTCGAATCCCACTTGTGACAATCATTTTGCGCACTTAATCGGGTTTTTATACAGGGTGTCCCAAAATTCAACGATAAGCCGGCACCAGCAGGTGGACCTACATATGACTACTCGAGAACAAAAAAGAAAAAAATTCTACCTTGATTTTTTTTTTCATTACGACAAAAAAACCGATTTCTTTAAAAATCGTCATCTTTTATTATATTATTAAGTGCCATTGCTACAATTTTACAAGTAATTCTGTGATTTTTTTTGTATTGGCAAGGTAAGTAGCACTACTATCGATCACAACCATTAAAAATTCCACAATATCTATAGTTTTTACACAAAAATCAACCAAAACTATGTTTTTTTCATAAATTATGTAAGATTTTGACTTTCAGCTCACTTTCACTCATCACAGTGAAAAAAAAAAGTATGGACACTACTGTGGCAAATAGTATTAAAAATTGGCGCAACTAACTACAATTCTAAAATGGTATAACATTCTAGGCAAACTAGCCACAAAAATATACTTAGGTGTACTATTTCAAAATAACAACCATATTTCGAAAATTGTTAGTGTTGATAGTAATCACTTCTACTATGTAGCCAAAATGTTTTTGTTGCAAGTTCTCAGAATTTGAATGAGACATGTGCGTAGTCCATAAGATAACATAAGTTAGACAGAGATAGATATAGAGAGATTAGAATTTACTATATTATTAAAATTACAATAAATGTTCGAATTGTTTGCCATTGGCAGTAATGCAGGCACGACATCGCCTTAAAAATGAACGTTTTATTTTTCTTGCATATCTGATTCTGTTCATGTGATCCACAGCTTGAATTATTTTTTGGCGAAGCTCGTCCAAGGTTGCAATGGGTTTTGAGTAGACTCTGTCCTTTAGACAACCCCAATAGAAAAAGTCCAGGGGATTTAGATCAGGTGAACGGGGTGGCCATAAGATAGGACCAAGTCGCCCGATCCAACGCCCTGGGTACTCTTGGTCTAAGTACTCTCGCACAGGGCGGGCATAGTGAGCTGGGCAACCATCGTTTTGAAACCACATGTTTTGCAAATTACTTAAGGGCACGTCTTCTAATAATCCTGGTAACTCATTTTGTAAGAAGTTCAACCTTAACCTTAAATTGATATTGGGATTTGTCTTCTCTCACCAGGTGCGGATTTTCATTGTTCCAGCTATGAAGATTGTGAAGATTTAAATAGCCATCTTTATTGCAGGTTGTTTCATCCGACCATAAAACTTTGTCTAAGAATTGGGGATCTTCCCTGTGTTTTTGCAGCATTACACGGCAAAATGCGACCCGCAGTGGATAGTCCCGCGGTAATAACGCCTGCACGCGCCTGTAATGATATGGATGAAACTGGTGACGTTTTAAAATTCTATGTGCAGTACTTTTTGGAATTCCCGTTGCTACTTATATGGCACGTACAGAGGTAGTTGTATCGCTTTCTATTTCATTGAGAACTTCTTCATCGTGTTCCGATCAAGGTCTTCCAGCGTTTCTCCTGTCAGATGGTATACGACCCTCCGAAAATGCTTGATGCACGTTAATAAATACGCGATAATCCGGATACCTTTGAAGAGTAGGGTACCTTGCTCGATATAATCTGCTAGCAGCGTTGGCATTGCATCGGCATTCTCCATAAATTAGGTGCATATTAGCGTATTCTAACGCTGTATATGGTAGCGGCATAATGAATGATAAACACTTGAAAATAAGGCAAAACTTCTTTAAAAAAACACAAAATCACAGTCTAAAATAATGCCAAGTCAGGTCAATTTCCAGGTCACTTAATTCAATCCAAAGTCGTTAGTACCAGAGCCACTTTAATTAAAACAGAACGGTGTGCAGTAAACAAAGAAGTAGAGCGTACTGACTTGCTGTGCTGCTGAGGACATTAATTACTTCTCTACCTGCATTAATGTTACTAAACAATTAGCATCTATCTATCTCCCTCTAACGTATAATCTCTCTATCTCTGTCTAACTTATGTTATCTTATGGACTACGCACATGTCTCATTCAAATTCTGAGAACTTGCAACAAAAACATTTGGGCTACATAGTAAAAGTGATTACTATCAACACTAAAAATTTTCGAAATATGGTTGTTATTTTGAAATAGTACACCTAAGTATATTTTGGTGGCTAGTTTGCCTAGAATGTTATACCATTTTAGAATTGTAGTTAGTTGCGCCAATTTTTAATACTATTTGCCACAGTAGTGTCCATACTTTTTTTTTTCACTGTGATGAGTGAAAGTGAGCTGAAAGTCAAAATCTTACATAATTTATGAAAAAAACATAGTTTTGGTTGATTTTTGTGTAAAAACTATAGATATTCTGGAATTTTTAATGGTTGTGATCGATAGTAGTGCTACTTACCTTACCAATACAAAAAAATCACAGAATTACTTGTAAAATTGTAGCAATGGCACTTAATAATATAATAAAAGATGTCGATTTTTAAAGAAATCGATTTTTTTGTCGTAATGAAAAAAAAAATCGAGGTAGAATTTTTTTCTTTTTTGTTCTCGAGTAGTCATATGTAGGTCCACCTGCTGGTGCCGGCTTATCGTTGAATTTTGGGACACCCTGTATATGACAATATTATAAAAAATAAAAATATTTTGACAGATTCAGATATAGAATATTTAGATACAGGAATATCTCCTAGGCTGCGGAAAGCAAGAAAGAAAATCCCTAAAAATAGTTTTATTTTTTCATGTAAACGCATAATGTTTTTACGTATGCGCTTAGGTTATATAATGAAATTATATTATGATGGAAATTAATCTTTGGTCTATATTATATCGCCTTTCACATCAAGACTACACATATTATCATAGTCACAATTATTCAATGAATCTTGAAAGTAATCTGTCAATGTATTCAGCGGGCACAAATCTTCAGAACACATAGGCAGCCTTATTATCTTTTCTTGATGCAGCGTTAAAACATAGTCCTCGCCTTTACATCTAAAAATAAACATTTAAATTATTACTTAATTTTCCGCAAGACGAAATATGAGTCCTCGAGTTATGTACATTGCCGATATAAATACGAAATTGATTAGACAACTAATTTAGTGGTAACAGATAAGAAATGTAGGTAGCTACCACACACTGCTACGAATGCTACCAACCTTTATTTTGCTCGTGGATGTCGTAAAAGACGACTAAGAGCTTTATAATGACCAGGGCCAACTCCATCTGATGCTGTTGGGTCCACAATTACATTCCCAAGGAGGATTGACGTCTGGTAGGCAGTTGGTCATAAAATTATTGACAATAACTTTTACAATATGTACTATAAAAGAAGAGTACATATTATATCGACCTCAAGTAATTAGAATATGAGTAAAAGAATAATGTAATAAGAAATGTAGAGAAAGGAAAAATAGGATAAACTTAAGAAAAAAAAAATCTTTAATTCTGATGCTTCATATGAATAAGATCATGAATAAAGATTTAAAAATATCTGCAAATAACAAAAAAAAAGTTTGGCAGATCTTCATAAAAATCGATTGTGAGTGAAAATTATATTAAATATAATTACAACCTTTACACAAAACACCAAAACGTATATTAACCTAATTCCCGACAATATTATTTTTATTACAACAGCCATTTGGTTACAAATGATACAAGCCATTCAATGCCCAATAAAATCAATGCTGTTCTTGTTACGATCAAATGATTCACCAACAGTTGAATAAAAATAAATTCCAACTTCATAGAAAAGCCATAACTTTTCAGATCAAAAACAGCTAAGTTACCTTGATCTATATTTTATTTGTTTTTAATTGAAGGACATGACTAGACTAAGGCTGATCAACTAAACGGGTAACAACGAATGAAAGTAACCACAGATTGAAATAAGTAAATGTACTGTTTAATTTTTATGCACCTGACCCGGATGATCGTTAAACGAAAGGGTCGTCAACGCATCTTGAATGGAGTACACAATTACGAACTAACGAACTTAAGGGCGCATCATCAACCCACTCGTATAATTCTCAGGAGGGTTTAACAACAGGCTAGGGCAATGTAAGTACATTACCCCATTTCCAAGTGGAAATAAAATATAATATGGGCAAATCACAACGGGCACAATGGATAAAAAAGAATGGTATCCTACTAATATTTCTTATAAACAAAATTGTTCATACTATATGGCTTCTATTAGATGAACAAGGTTAGGCGTGTCTTTGAATAAAGGACACAAATATCCAAATTATAAGATAGCTTATGGTTAAATTGTCTCAGAACAGAGTTAGTATGGAATAGATGTTTATAATCGGGAAATTGTATGAGAAAATAAAAGTTTTGCCTCAATTGTTTTAATAAATGTGTTAAAATTTATTCATTTATTGCTAAATATAAAAACTATATATTTTTCGAGAACACTATTCTTTTCAAATACAACGTTTGTCTATATGTGTGCTGAGAGACTTATATTCTATACGTCCACGAGGCCCAATTCTTTTCTAACTGTCGTACAAAGGAACTAAAATGCACCTTTTTTTATTGCTTATGGTGTCAAACGAGCAGACAGCACACCTGATGGTTGCACTGTCGCCCATGGACCTTTGCAATACCAAGGATATAAGCTAGGCCCAGCGGCCTAGCAATACAAACCCCAAACCCACCCCAGTTGGGCTTCCGGCTCTCTCGCTCACCGAACGAAGCGCAATTGCATATTGCCATTACTCAGACGTCGATCTTCTGCGAGAGAGGTACGGCCCGCAGCTATGGACAAAACTGTACACAGCGTGATCCAAGCACAATTGTACACACAATATCTGCAATATTTCTGAAGGGACACTCGGGCCGCAGGAGACCATGGGCAATAGATCTGTTCCGTGAATCAGACTCTGTTCATGTTTCTGTATTACTAGTCAGATATTTCTGACCTACTAACACCTGACCGAGGAAAATAATATAAGGCATCTGTCATCATCAGATTCTAGCAGTGAACCAATGGCACCAGACCACCTAGAATTAGGTTGAAGCTTACCACCTATTACTAAAGATCAAGATACATAAGTACAAATAACTGTATGACTAATAAATAGGATCCTGGCTGATCGATCGCATTCGTAACTACGACGTAAGAGAGCGAGTAGGTATGAAAGAGAGTATTGGTGTAAAGATGCGAAAGGGAATGCTCCGATAGTTCGAATATGTGGAAAGAATGCCGAACGAACGTCTGGTTAAGAAGATATACAATGCGAAAGTGGAAGGATGTAGGTACCGGGGGAGACCGAGACTCACCTACCTAGACCAGATTGGTCACGTACTGAAAGAAGGTGGAGTCAAGAGTCTCCGAAACCGGCGAGCGTGTATGAAGAGAATTATGAATGTTGAGGAAGCGAGTGAAGTATGCAAGGATAGAGTTCTCTGGCACTCTGTTCTCTCTGCCTACCCTGCAAAGGACATGTCGTGATGATATGTGTATGTGTGTGTACTAATAAATATATCTACATATATTTAAATACTTACCTAAATAACACGAATGCCAAATTCGCAGCAAAACTATCGATAATCGAAGTCCTCCATTCTCTCTCTCTTACTACATGTGTTCCCATAAGTGGAAACTCAGGTTTATAGAGTCCCAAATATGTTAAGAGTTTAAGTATTGTACCCGAGTGTGTAAAGAAGAATGTAGCACGGGGACTCTCCTCATTTCTGAACAAAAGAAACGCTGTTCATACATCTATGATTACGATACGGAAAACCGGCGAGCGAGCTACCTGGTAATAGGTAAAGCGTAGCTGTCGTTATGCCCCTTCCACGCCATTTTCAAGAAAGCATAGAAAGCTGATACTTTTGCTTTATTATATGTTTAATCCCTCTCCACATAAACTGCTAACTATATTCTAGCATATTTTGTTTTCTGTAACAGGCTATGAAAATGTCGTTAAAGCATTCCATAATGCTCAATACAAGCTTATTTACACTGGACGTTCCAAACGTGCTACTGAGAATAACCATTTTCAATAAACCAATAACTGATATGTCTGATCTTGGAATCACCTGGGATCACATCACAAGTACAAATTACTAAGTGTTTGACATAGAACACGTTGGCACCATTATTTTTCCATAGGAGCCTTAAAAACTAGCTAAGGGAAGACCAAGAAGTGCGCCCTAGTGGTTCCTGGTAAACTTTTTGACTATTTTCGCCAATTTGTCCATCGAGCATGGTGGTTATAGCATTATCCCCCTCTCGTGGGGAAACCTTCCTCCAACAATGGACGTTGATGGACTGAGGAAAACGGATGATTCTTCAACACTTCGCCACTAATGTGTACCTAATGCATGTTGGATACACGATATTACTATATTAATGTATAAGAGATAAAGCTTGTTTTGGCTATAGGGCAAAATATCTGAAACTATTGACCCGCTTGTTTACTAATTTCATAGCTAGCCTTCAGTATTACATTCTTAAATATAATATTAAGAGGATCCAAAAATATTGCAATAAAATTTTATAAGGCACGCACTGGAGCTAATTCTTACTAAGCATATTGTACTATTATTTTTTTATAAAAAAGCAGAGTAAAGAATAAACAGTAATAGACAAAGCCGCTGAGTTTCTTCCGGAATCTTCTCAGTAGCGGTCTTGTTCTGACCCGGTAGTAGATTATTTTAATAATTTAGTAGGTTATTTTTATTTATTATTTGGTAGTAGATTATTTTGGCAATATGTAAATGCCCTCGCAGGGATTATGCATAATAAGAATTTGAATTTAATATGAACTTACCTGAACGTATCAAACATATGATTAATTGAGACGCAAGCTTGTTTATATGTCAATTCATGCCCATAGCCATCCACCCAATATGCTTTCAAATCATTATAATATTCCAACACCTAAAATAATCACGAATAATTTTAATTTCGAAATGCGTACCGCAATGCGGGTTAGGGCGTCCCCCGGAGGCGACGCGTACCGACCCGCCCCCGTCGGTACGAACATCGGCAGTTGCGGCGATGGGGGCCGCCACCCATCACGCCTTGCCCAGTTAGGCGAGTCGAGGAGAACGGAGTGCCGGGTGGGCACGTGGAATGTAAGAGGTTGTGTGGAAGGTAAGTTGCACGAGCTGATATCCGTCATGGCGGACAAACAGCTAGACGTGCTCTGTGTAACAGAGACCAAGCGAAGGGGCAGCGACGCCTGCGATCTTCCTGGTGGCGGGATGGCTCTGTGGTCTGGTGTACCACAGAGCGATCGAGCCAGCATGGGGGTAGGAGTGCTGTTGTCCTCTCGCTTGGCCTCAGGTGTGAAGGATTACGGAATGTATGATCCCAGACTTCTCTGGGTCCGTATAAAACTAGGTGTCACCAAGGTATTCATGGTTGTAGCATATGCTCCCGTAGGATCCTCGGTGGCATCAGACCTAGAGAAGTTTTGGGACAATGTTAGGGAAGTTCTGGATATGGCAGAAACCAGTGAACGCGTGATTGTATGCGGAGATTTGAACGGATGGGTGGGGACCAAGCGTCCCGACTATGAGGACGTACTTGGTCCATTTGGTGATAAGAGAGTGAACGACGCAGGTAGGCTCATAGCGGATGTATGCATGGAGAAAAACCTTATTGTGTCAAACACATTTTTCCAACATAAGGACATCCATATGTATACATGGAGAAGGAATGAACAGAAAAGCATAATAGATTTAATTTTGGTAGACAGTCGCCTCCGAAGCAAAATATTGGACGCAAGAGCCTACAGGGGCCCCACAGTCGACACGGACCACTATCTCGTTATTGCGAGATTTAGTGGTCTGTTCAGAAAGTGGAGGCACTGGCGAGAGCGTGTCCACTTCGGAGGGCTTGAAAGAATAAAGGTTGAAAGGTTGCAAGAAGAGTGTGTAAGAGAAAAGTATGCAGAGGGTGTCCGAGAACGGCTGACGATGGCAAGCCAGCCGCAATCGGACATTGAAGAATGCTGGAGAGTATTGAAAGAGAGTATGGTAGATACAGCGAAAGAAGTATGTGGAAGTTCAAAGAAGCATAGAAAAACAAATGGTGATGCATGGTGGGATGCGGAAGTGGCAGCTTCCGTAGAGCAAAAGAAGAAAGCGTGGCTGGACTATGTCTCTTCTTTGAATCTGAATGACAGTATGACTGAACAGAAGAAAGAAATATATCGGCAATGTAAGAATGACACCAAGGCCTTAGTGAAAGAGAAACGTGATAGAGCAAGTATGAGTGCAGAAGATAGGCTGACTAAAAACGTCGAGGGTAACACCAAACTCTTTTGGAGGGAGGTGAAGAAGTCTCGGGGTGGTTGGTCAGCCTTCAGAATGAATAAAATAAGGTCTAAAGGTGGAGACATTCTTACACAAACACAAGACGTGTTAAGCCGATGGAGTGAATATTTTGGCGATATGTATGCGGATGCTACGGTTGGCGCCGGTGTTGGATGTGGTTTAGTAGATCAACATTCGACAACGGCGTCCTCCGATGGCATCAGTATGGATGAAGTTGAATGGGCGATAAGAAGTTTGAAAAATGGTAAGGCAGCGGGCATTGATATGGTGTCTGCCGAGATGATCAAGCTTGGTGGCTCTTGTGTCTGGGAGGCGTTCCTGTTGCTCCTCAATTTATGTTGGAGCTCGGGAATGGTTCCCAGGGACTGGAATAGCGCAGTCATCGTGCCTTTGTTTAAAAACAAGGGTTCACGTTATGACTGCGCAAATTACAGAGCCATAAGCTTGACCAGTTTGGCAGCAAAAGTGTATGGAAAAATTATTGAAAGGAGAATGAGGATGGTGTCCGATGGTTTACTGTGTGAGACACAAGGAGGTTTCAGGAGTGGAAGGGGATGCATGGATCAAGTGTTCTCTCTGCGCAACATTGTGGAGAAGCATCTGGCTCTAGGTCAGAGGGTTTTCTGCAGTTTTGTGGATCTGGAGAGAGCATTTGACACGGTTGTACGAAAGGAACTTTGGGACATTTTACCTGAGTATGGTATTAACGGTAAACTGCTACAGGCTGTGCAGTCCAGTTACATGGGCTGTAGAGCCTGTGTGCGGCTGGATGATGGAATGTCGCCTTGGTTTGACGTCAATATCGGCGTTAAGCAGGGGTGCGTTCTGTCAGCCAGGCTGTTTATCATATATCTGGATAAATGTCTCCAAAGGTTGAACGATATGAATGTGGGAGTCCAGATGGGCGACTCAGTGGTCACTGCTCTGCTTTATGCAGATGATGCAGTCCTGCTGGCACAGTCAGCGATTGACCTGCAGACCCTAGTCGACACAATGACAGAAGATTGTAAGAAAAGGGGTCTACGCGTGAATGTGAGCAAAACCAAAATAATGGTCTTTGAAAGAGATAAAACCAGAACAGATGTAAGAGTAACAATAGGTAATGATGTACTAGAGCAAGTGGATGAATTTGTATATCTTGGATGTGGATTTAGCCGAGATGGAAGGTACACCACTGATATAGAGCGAAGAGTGAATGCGGGAAATAGAGTGAACGGAGCGTTGGGGCAACTTCTCGGCAGCCACCACCTCAGCCAGAAGGCACGTGTAGCAATACATAACGCAGTGCTTGTCCCAACATTACTGTATGGAAGCGAGAGTTGGGTATGCAGAAAAGAGTATGATAGTAAAATTAATGCGGTCGAAATGCGATCTCTGCGGAAAATCTGTGGAGTTAGGCTGACCGACCGCATTCGTAACGACGACGTAAGAGAGCGAGTAGGTATGAAAGAGAGTATTGTTGTAAAGATGCGAAAGGGAATGCTCCGATGGTTCGGACATGTGGAAAGAATGCCGAACGAACGCCTGGTTAAGAAGATATACAATGCGAAAGTGGAAGGATGTAGGTACCGAGGGAGACCGAGACTAACCTACCTAGACCAGATCGGTCATGTACTGAAGGAAGGTGGAGTCAAGAGTCTCCGAAACCGGCGAGCGTGTATGAAGAGAATTATGAATGTTGAGGAAGCGAGTGAAGTATGCAGAGATAGAGTTCTCTGGCACTCTGTTCTCTCTGCCTACCCTGCAAGGGATATGGCGTGATGATATGTATGTATGTGTGTATGTAATTTTAATTTCCTAAATAATTTAATTGCTTTTGCTAGATTGTATTGATTCCTCTATTTATATCGACCTGGGTCAAACGCAGCTAATGCTCTTTGGTCAACAATTACAACCCCAAGGAGGGTTGACGTCAAGCAGGCGGCCGGTCATAAAACTATAGCCAATAACTTTTGCTATATGTAGGATTAAAGTTCATATTGCGTCGCCCCAAGTAGATGGCCTAAGAGCAAGATAATGAGCAAAAGCGGAGAGTATCCACAAATAGCAGAGATGACATCCTAATGTCGCGTTATTATGCAAAAAAGAACCACAGAAATAACTTTTTTTTTAAAAGACAACACTAAGTACTAAGGAAATAATTCTTGTCTTGCGGGGGACTATAATTATAATGAATATAATTAACGGGCACAAATTACACTCAGACTCAGAATAACAATTTATGGATCGCACAAATTATTGTCCTGCATGCGAATCAAAACCTTAGCACTTGGCACAGTAGGTCTATATCTCAATCAGTGTGCAGTCTCTTTTCTAATTAACTAGTCTAATAATAAAAGTAAACAAACCTCAAAAGTTCTCTCATCGAAAGCATAGCACCAAGGTGACATATAATGTTTGTCCCATGCAGTTTCGTATCCGCAAAATTTATACATTGTATTCACCGTACCTATAAATAAAAATGACTGTAATAGATTTTATCAAGGCGTGACTTTGGCTCCCTTTTTATCCTACGGTAATTTCAATAAATGATAAAAGGTTGTAAGGAGATAACATCGATGTAGGCGAAGAAAACTTAAACAAAACGTGTGTTAAAAAGTTTGACAAATGTGAAATAGTCAAACAACTTCTCTGTAATTGTGGAGAAGACTGCTAAATACGTTCATTGTCTGAAAACAAAAATCGAGCTTTTTAACTTAAAGAATTACCTAAATTGCATTTTATGCAAAAGAAAGTAAAATAAACTATTTTTTAAGGATTCTCTTGCATTTGTATTTTAGGTGTCCTCTTGTAACAATGAACTCAGAGTTTTCAAAAATAGTGTTCTAAACGTCAGGCAATAAAATATCAAATACAAACGCGATAAAATCCGTAAAAATAGTTTTAGTTCAATGTTAAATAATTGCAAATACAGCTAAACCGAATAAACAAAATGACTTGTCTATATCGTGCTGTCACTACCGTAGCTATACCACAATAGGTTGTCCAACTCAGCCTCAAGTTTGATTATATGGTAAGTAATTTAGTTACCATACAGGTAACTAAGCTGAGTGTGAGTTTTGTCGTTAACATGACGCGTTCTACAGCGAGCGCGTAAGCATGTCATTTATGAAGAAATGTACAGCGCCACTAACGGTGCGTTTTTGAAACTACATTTCTTCATACAAAGGACATGCTAACGCGCTCGCTGTAGAATGCGTCATGTTAACGACAAAACTCACACTCAGCACACTGGCATTAAATTTCGCTGCTATGATATGTGACAATTAAAAGCGACGACGAAAGGAAAGGAACGAAAAACCAACTATGTCATGAATAATCATATTGGTCCAATTCTATGTAACAGACTTAATAAGACTTCTGAATGTGACTACCTATGAATATGATCATCATCATCATCATCATCACAGCCCATATATGTCCCACTATTGGGCTCGTGCCTCCTCTGTAATGGGAGGGAAATTAACCTACTATATCGCGCTGGTCAGACGTGTTGGTATAGGATTTTATTTCGAGTTTTCCTTTTCTTGCATAGATGTTATATGCATTTTATATCCCTTACTCGTCTCTTACGACCACCCACGGGTAAAATAGGGGGTGGTGAATTGTATTCTTACTCCGTCACCACACTTGATAAATGATAATGAATATGATATGACTTATGAACTCAACCAATAAGTGCTTAATTTATTTTTCTTCTTTTCAGTGTTGGTCAAGGGCCTCCGCTGGGTGAGAGGATTTAGCTTACTACATCACACTGACCACACGAATTGCAATATGGTTTTATTTCGAGATTTCCTTTCTTTACAGCTATAGTAATCTAATATTGCAATAACAGTTAGTCTATGTAATAATAATAAAAAAAAGTGAAAATAGCCATTATCTTGTTAGGCACAGTCTTATGAATATTAGTGTGACAATGTAGCACAGCAAAGCAAGCTTTAATGTCAAAAGTAATATTATTTAAGACTTTTGACGGGAATCTGAAAACGTCATGTGGTGCTCTTGTATTATATTCGATATCTTAGTGTTTTAACGTGTTATATTAGATAATTTTGATGGCATTTTATGTAATGTGATGCGACATAAGTGCTGGGATGTAGTGAATATCATATAAAAGTGCTTTACAACGTTTTCGTTTTCCATCAAAATTCCCACAAGATACCATCAACAGTGTGGCCATAGCACTGTTGATGGTGACGATTTGACTTAGATAATGACTAACCTGAGAAGACTATAAACGTAATTTAATATAATTATAACTTGACACTGGCACCAATAGCTCGTATAAGTACCTGATTGCCAATACACAAAGAGAAGAAGAAGAATATTATTTAACAAATCAAGAACAGGACGGATATTGTTGAAATTTATTGTGTGTTCAAATGGATTCGAGAATGGTTTAGATTCACAATTGGACCCATTAGGTGGTCTGCGATCGAGTTGTGGGATTTTTACTTTTCATACATTGACTGTTAGGCAGAACGAAGTTTGCCAGGTCTACTAGTTAATTTTATTGTTATTATCATTCAAGTGTCTTGCCTTTTTATACTTTTGACCATAATAGTAAATGCAATGTTGCAATATAGAAAAGCAAAGCAAGCTTTAGTATCAATGGCAAAGTATACATCTTATTACAAACCCAAATTAAGAATTCTATTTAACCCTAACTTCTTGGACACTAACTCCAATGTCTCATTCATTTCTTGACTATTACCATAAAAGTCTTGTTCCTTGTAAGTGTTTCGATTTTTCTTGACTTGCTTTTGCCACCTATCACAGTGTTTGTAAAACTGAAAAATTGCAACTCAGTATAGAGGAAGCTAATAGACAGAAGTTCATATAAATCAAAAACCAAACACATATTAAAAAAAAAAGATGTGATAGTGATTTACTCTCAAAACTTTGTCGATTTTAGTGGCTGGGGCAAATTCAACATTTTGGGCATCTCTTTTATTAAATAAACCAATTGTGAAATATCTTGCACTTTGTTGTGTTCTCTGCGTTGTTGTATAACGAAACTGAAATAATAGAAAAAGGTCATTTAATACCTAGACCAGATCGGTCATGTACTGAAGGAAGGTGGAGTCAATAGTCTCCGAAACCGTTGAGCGTGTATGAAGAGAATTATGAATGTTGAGGAAGCGAGTGAAGTTTGCAAGGATATAGTTCTCTGGCACTCTGTTCTCTCTCTGCTTACACTGCAAAGGACATGGTGTGATGGTATGTATGTATGTATGTCATTTAATATGAGTTACTTAAAATTAAATATTATATCTTTTTCCTTATATAAAAATTTACATGAATGCTCACAGAATAATGAAAGTCACCAATAGTAGTCATTTTGACATTTTTTTTTTAATTTATAGCCAGAAAATAATATTATTACTAAGACTGTTATGTAATCTAAGCATTCACAGACAATCTATTATATATTTGCGAATAAATTAAATACCTGAGCCTAAAATTCATACATAGTAATTACTTTCCTGTTTCTAAACTCTACCAATAACTCTAAAAGAGATTGATTGACAGTAGTAGATCAATTGATAGTAACAATTAAGAATTTTCCATGTGGTGATAGAGTAAGACTACTAATCACCCCATAACTTACCCGTGGATGATCGTACAAGACTACTAAGGGATATAAAACACATATAACATCTGTGCCAGAGAAGGAAAACTCGAAACAAAATCCTATACCAACACGTCTGACCAGCACGGTATAGTAGGTTAATTGCACTCCCGCTGTGAAGGAGGCCCAAAACCAACAGTGGGACATTTATGAGCTGTGATGATGATGAATTAAGAATCCTATAAAATATAAAAATCTTACTATAATAGACTTACTAAGAATGTTTTGTTATTATATTTTTGTTTGATGGCATTAGGAAATCTTTTCTGCATTCTCTCAGCCAGTAGAATCATTTCATCTTGACCTTCCAGTGTTAAAAACATTTCTTTATCTAAAGTAATATTAATGGTCCAGTCTTTTAGTTGTTTTAATTGCTTTTTTGTTAATTCACCTACAAATTATTTTTTTGATATAGTGTGACCAAAATAAATTATTACATTTTTAAATGATGTTATTACAATGTTGATTTGATATCAATAAAAATAATTTTACCCTGTCCACCATCATGTTGTAAAATAATATCATTTTTTAGTCCCTTCAAATTCTGGGCGGCTGTTATATCTTTGGAATTAGGATATCTGGTTCCATGACGTATTATCATCCAGATTTTGGAATCTTTGCAATCTGAAAAATGTATATTCACATGAAGATTATAGTAATTTCTAGTATGATTACAGAAACCGTTGGAAAATAGCCACTATATTATACTAATAACTGTTGAATGCTATGGTACTTACTCACTTGGGTATTTAATCCTAGAAGAATTTTTATTGCTCATGAACCTATATGGAGTACGAAAACTTAAATGATGCCTAAAATCAAATGATTCCATAGATGTTGTTACTCGAATGTCGATATGAAAAAGTACGACTATCATAAAAGTTACGTTTAATAATTTCATGACTTTAAATCTATTTTAATTCTTCAAGTTTATTTTTTTTATATTTTTGGATGTTTTGTTTTGATTTTTGATAGCATGTATTTTTTTTGGTTCTGTTCGTCCATTCGGACAGGCAAAGGGATCAAAGCCCATACAGCCAAGTCTTAATTATTATTCATACATTGTTCATCATTCCTTCATATTATGTAGCCTTAATAGTCATTGTCTGTCAGTAAGTCAAGTCGTTACCATTAATCGGGTGCTGATAACCTAATCAATGATTTTCTTTGCGAATTTTGGAGAAATATGAAAATACACGTTAACCACTATTATACCATATTCACTACACTTCAACACTTTAACTGTACCATATTGCATAAAATACCAGCAAAATTATTCAATATTACACCACAAAACACTAAAGAAATTAATATAATACAAGAGCGTGACATGACATTTCCACATTCGCGCCAAAACGCCCTTGATAGTTGATCTTAATAGTATCCATGGAGACTAGAATAAGGAGTACCATCTTGTATGGGGGATTAGTCAAAAAAGTGTCCACTTGTAAACAGCAAATTATTGTTCGAACACTCACCGAAATAGCGCTAGTGTAGCAAGTGGAAATGATATGAATGTAGCAGTAATAAGCAGAGTGAAGTGTGCTGAGTTACGTAGTCAGCTGTGATTTGATAAATAATAACCTATGAACCTATGAAATTTGTGGCGCTCTTTTTAAAATTGTTACACTTGCTACTATAGCGCCACTTTAATTTGCTCCCGTTCAATGGACACTTCTTAATACACTGAGATGGTACTCCTTATTCTAGTCTCCATGATAGTATCATATCGAATCGAATCGTTTTTTTTTTAATTTATTCGCTGTTATGGGTAGGCTATAATTAGTCGACCATATTGCCTTGTCTTACGTATTAATTTTCTTCATATATTATTTATTACTTCTTCACATTGCGTAGCCTTAATAGTCGTCAGTAAGTCAGGTTGTTACAATTAATTGGGCGCTGATAACCAAATTTTAATTACTTTGGGAATTTTTGGCAAACACGAAAATATACGTAAACCACTATTATACCATATTCACTACATTTCAGTACTTTAACTGTATCATATTCCATAAAATACCAGCAAAATTATTTAATATAACACTAGAGAACATTAAAGAAATTAATATAATAGATGAGAGTGAAATGACATTTCCATATTTCCGCCAATAGTATATTATCTATGATTTCCGCCAAACTCGTTTCGACTCGTTGATCATTAACACCACGAAGTGTTTCTATACTTCGTGATTAACACTTTGTATTGGAAATTTATAGCTTAGTTACAAAAACTTTTAAGCCAATCCTTATTTATCATTCATCACATCGGCTTCCGCGGGTACTTGTTGGCTCCCTGCCATAACTCTCTACTTCACAAAGATACCCTTTTCTAATTTCTAATCTTCAATGTTTCTTGACTTTGACCCCTCTGACTTCTTCACTCCCTTCATCTTCCTTTATTCCAACCCAGACTCCGGGCCCGCCTCACAGCTTGCCCCCCAGAGGGACTCAAACCCTCTCCCATTAATTCGGACGGCCTCTGTGGTGCCCCGTGACCAAAAACCCTCGGCATCTGTCCGCATTTTTATAAATGCGGGCATTATGCTTGGGGGGACGGGGGTGCACGGGCCCAGGGACCCACCATACTAACAAAGTTTGACTCCAACAGATCGTCCGCGGCCACCGCTCCACCCGGAGTGCAGTGAAGGCCACGTCGCATTCATCACTTCAGTCATTGGCAATAAATTGGTGGTTTACGCGATAGGCCATAATGCAGATGATGGACTTACCACAATTCGCCCATTCGTGACCTACTAAACAGTTCCTATCAGGTGCAGTTAATCTCGCCTACTACCCACTTACTAAACGACAAATCAGTATATTACGAACTCTATTTTCCCTAACTCGCACTAAATTTTCCTTCCTCGAGATCGTGTGAAGACGAGGACCAAACATTGATCTGAAACCGTATAGACTTCCATCCATCCATCAGCCCGTAAACGTCCACTGTTGGACATAGGCCTTCACACAGTTCACACCATATGAACTTGTCTCACGGCAATGGGGATGTACTCATAACATCTGCCGTAACTGACATTCAACACGATCACCTATGTAAAGCTACAGCCTACAACACAAGCATGACTGACAAACATGCCTGAATCTTAGTTGCCCCGATGGGATACGGTACGTCGCAATTGGAGCCATACCATGACGACTTTCGCAGCTCAACCGACTTTCCATGATGATATTCTCCACCAACATAGAATCATCCGGACCTTCAACACTAAGTTCTATGCAGTTTACAGACACAAACCCTGTCAGTCCTTCAGACTACTGCAATAGGTTATCTATTATTGACACGACCATCCTAGCGATTTAATTATATGGTGATTGGTGTACTATATTCTAGATTAAGAATATGCAATGGTAAATCTGTATAAACAATTTTGGCTATCATTTAAGATGCTTGACGTTACATTATGTCTTTAAGATTGCATAACTGAGATACCTTATGTAATATACTGGTATCTTGGCTTTGGATTCCTTAGCCCTTGGTATTATTAACATAAATGAGCACCAAATACAAATACAGCTTAAAATATAAGAAAGAGCTTGAACTCCCAATAATATTAGTTAATTCAATATAATGAAACCTATCATTATTAGTCTACTGCTGGACATAAACCTGCTCAAGAAATATTGATTTTAGCTCAAAGAGGCTAGGTCTAATCTACTGCATTTGTTACACAGGTTAGCAATCTTGGTAACTGTAAAATATTAAATCTGTAAACGCTGCTGGTGCTAATTCATCAGTCACATCATCACTAACTGAAGACTCACTTCAGTTAGTGAACATCTTTCAAGCGTAAATGAACTTGTTACACATAATTAATTACCATATGGGATTTTCAATGCACTTGATACATACAATTTATTCCTTTATGGTATTTATGCAACACTTCATAAATTACGAATGAACATCTGGTTAAGAAGATATACAATGCGAAAGTGGAAGGATGTAGGTACTGGGGGAGACCGAGACTCACCTACCTACCTAGACCACATTGGTCACCTACTGAAGGAAGGTGGAGTCAAGAGTCTCCGAAACTGGCGAGCGTATATGAAGAGAATTATGAATGTTGAGGAAGTGAGTGAAGTATGCAAGGATAGTTCTCTGGCACTCTGTTCTCTCTGCCTGCCCTGCAAGGGATATGGCGTGATGATATGTATGTATGTATTAAATTTATTGAAAGTCCAGGAATGTCCAAAATATTTTTAATGGGACTGTCTCAAAACTGTCTCACTTATTGAAATTTAATTGAAACCTTTGTGGATCCTGGTTTGCAGAAGTTACGAAGGTGTGAGTATAATGGCAACACTTCCAATAAAACCCACTTTAACAGACAAATTTTACTTGTGTATGTGTGTATTAAAGTTATCATTACCAATTTTGCATAACTTAGTTTTAGATACATCCAATCTGAAAATGAAATAGAATGAAAAAAGGCTATGCTATCACATCATAATTTTATTTTAAAATATCATTCTACTTGCAGCATTATATTTGATTCTTGTAAAGTAGCTTTTAATGTAAAAGGTTTAGTCAGATTTTCCACATCAAATGTTTCTGTCGCAAACTCCTTGCTATCTGGATCTTCATGTAAAGTAAAACTTATATTTTTCAAATCTCCCACATCAATAATCTGAACATTATGAGAAAATGTTGCATTTCCTTCTTTAAAAAGAACAACTGTCTGATCTAAATATTTTAAATATATGTCTTTTGATAAAACTTCTACTTCTGTATTTAAATCTTTAAGACTAAATTCTGGAATATCTAAAAGCAATGATGCCTCTCTGGAGCATCCAGCTGCAATAACTTCATCAGGGCTAATACCCGATAAAACCTCAGCTTCAGGTACTAAATTTGCAATGGCTGATTGTAATTTTGGTATCTTCATACTTCCACCACATATGACAATTTTGTGTATTGGGCCTCCAAAACTTTCTATAACTTTTTGAGCAGGGTCCATATATGCAGATATCTTAGATGAAATAACATTTTCAAATCTCGCACGAGACACATTCTGACTCCAGTCAACACCATCTAATAATGATTCAATAAACACATGAGCAGAATTCAATGTAGAAAGCACATGTTTACAGTTATCTGCATGAACAAGTAGTTTAGCCATTGCCCTTCTACTCTCTTGAGGGTCAAGTTTCCATTTTTGTTTAAACTCTTGTGCAATAAAGTCAGCTAAATCTTTTGTGAGACATTGACCACCTAAGTCTGAACGGTAAACATTTTTTTCAATAGTTATAAAGCCCTTAGAAACTCTTACCACTGATGCATCACAGGATGAACCACCAAGCCTGTATACTAACACATTAACATCTTCTGTACCTTCCTCAATACCATATGCTATGAGAGCTGCAGCAGGCTCACTAATAACTTGGAGAACATCAAATCCGGCAAGTTCTGCACATTTCACCAATCTGTCTCTACTTGTATTAGACCAATGAAGAGGTGCAGCGAGTACTACCTTCAAATCCCCCTCACCATTCATAGAATGACTTGCAATGGTGAACAGCTTTGCATACATTTTAGTTGCAATATTATCAGGGTTAGAGTAAAGAGTAGTTTCACTAGTTTCAAATTCATAGACTATTTTCTCATCGTTTTGAATACGACATGACGAAGAATTTTCAACATACGTTAAGTCTTCAGCGTTGAAGTCACTGTTCATAAGCCGCTTATTGTGTTTTATGATTGATTTCGATGAAGGTTGACCTGATTTTGCAGGCAAACCAATCTCCCACTCTGTGCCATTAAGTGCGACAATAGCAGGTGTCACGCGATCTCCAGCATCATTGGCGATTATTGTGGCTGCACCATTAGAAAAGGAGGCTAAGCACGCCGAATTATTGCCCAAATGTATACCGTAAGTTGCAGCCATTTTCGTTGTTAATTCTTTTAACAATAATTTAGTTACACAGTAAACGTTTGTGAATGGATATAAAAGTTTTTCTTAAATAGGCTAATTAAAGTTATATACAAATCAAAAAATCAAACAACCTCGTGTGATACACCACGGCATTTTTTGAAATTACAATATCTTTGACAGAGTTGACAGTAGTGGTGAGTCGTATTTATCGTCACTGTGAAATATCAATGATAATTTAAAATCACATCTTGTAATAGCGACAACTAAATACCAGTAGCAGCGACTGTGATTTGACGATATATCTTATAAACATAACTGTGATACTATGACGCACTTATCAGCAGTCTCGTAGTAAAATAAAACACAGCGACTGTGACAAAATACTACGTTTGTCACATTCTCTCCCATTGAACTCAATGTATCAGAGAGAGATTAACCTAATAAATTGCTACGAAAAACTAAGTTTATCTCGTTCTCACTCATATAACTAAGTACGATTGAAAAGGATGTGGCTAGTGCTACGGTGCGAATTACTAGCTCTTACTCGTTTTGACGCATGTTATCATATGCGTGAGAAAAAGAAGCAACTAATAAATTGCTACGAAATAATAACATTGTCCTACTTTAATTCGTTTATTAAAATGCGTTGGAAAGAAATACATATATTACAGTGCTACGAATTATTTATTCTTGTGCAGTTTTAGCACTAGCGTTTTAGTAAAGTTGTAGTTTGATATAAGTGAATGACTTATCACATTTTGGTCGAAGAGATTTCTTCTTTTACGCAACATTATTGGTCATAATAAAATTGTGAAGGTTATGCCGAGTATCAGAAATTAAATTTATATCATTAATTTTTTTTTTAGTGTTTTCCTTATAAAAAGAGCGATTCTGATACTGCCACCTTTTAATTTTTTAAACAATTTGCATTATTGCTATTTATTAAGGTTATGCTCTTCTAGTCATATTATATAACTTCTATTCATAATTATTACTATAAATTGCTAGATGGCGCTATTACAAGAAAACCTCTTAGAATTTTACAACAATTATAATTGTTGCAAAATTAATAATAATAATTAATCTTTATATATTCATTCTTCTGTACGTGTGTTGATAGTGAACTCCATTGGACCCGATAGGTGGCGCCGTTGTCGGTATGTCAAACGGCTGGACCGATTGGGATGAACTTTTCTATGTATATTCCAATGGATCCCTGGTTGATTTCAAAACAAAATTGAACCCGATAGATGGCGTTGCTGTCGGCATATCGCTTTAAGCTTTTCCAGGCAGGACTTGTTATTTAATTAGTTAATAATTATTAACTATTCAATTTTAATTTCGGTGGTGAAACAACTACCTGCCTAGTATTTTATCACAGTTAACTGACACTAGTATTTTTAAATCACCGTCGCTGTGATATCTAGTGTCTGATTTTGCCTAGTATAACCCAACTCTAGTTGACAGTTATACACCTGACAGTTTGACAGTATTTTTTTTTATTCGATTGGTCATTTCTGATTTGTAAATGAAATTAAGCCTAAACAGCCAAGCATGTTTCATTTTTTTAAAGTGCTTCGTTTTTTACTGTTACATATTTTCTTAATAGTCCATCAGTAAATTAGACAAAACCATATAATACCTGAAATACGCGAAAAAATAGCATAAAGTCTTTTGTCTGCTCGCCTGGGTTTCGTTAATATTTAATGTATATATGAACGATATTAAATTAGTAAAAAGCATACCTAATGAGGATTTTTATAAACCTTTTGTTCCTAGAGAGTTATTTTTCAAAGAAACTTTCTATTTATATCTTATCGTATTGCGTAATATCTGTTTGCTTCTTATCTTCATTATCTCAAAGACTAACTCTGATTTCAATATTCGTTTCTTTATTGACAATTTAGCATCAACAAAACTTACAATGTTACACACATTAGTAGTTAAAGGAATTTAGCTGATTTGCTTTTTATTTTTGCCATTTCATAAGACATCTTAACAAAAATACAGCTTAAATAATAATCTGATACATAAAGTAGGTACATTACCGTACAAATTTTTGGCAATTCTATCCGTATGTGGTGATGGAGTATATAATTCATATAGGTAAATCTTGAAATAAAATTCTATGTCTATTGTCTACCCTTCTGGCCAGGATGGTGTATTTGGCTAATTTGTATCTTTTGACAGTGGCCCATAGCCGATAAAAGCATCTGTATGGGCTGAGAAAATATAAATATTACGTAGTACAATCATCGAAATATATGTACTACGTACTAGATTTCGCGTTCCGAACACTTGCTTTGTTCGACTAAACTGTACTGCAATCCGTACACCTCACTTTAGTGTGACTGCGACCATCATGGACTATAGATGTATACAGAGCAGCGTTGTTAATACGATAATTCGAATAATACCAATCAAAACTTGCACATGTGGATGTGAATAAAAATTCTTTATCTAACCAAGTAAAATGTTTTGTTGTTAAAGTGTACAAATAGGTAATAATATTGAATTAGCACAATACACAAAAATATTCTACATTTAAATGTCACACCATCTTTGATAATAGACTAAAGCCCGCAGATATTCAATTACACTGGTTGGAGGTAAAAATGTGTGACTAAACACAGACTTGACGTAGTGTCTAGAAAGCATTTTGATTATTTATATTCTTTTTCCTTTAGTATATATTATCAGTTAATACTTATTAGTCAAAGATCAGAAAATAGAAAATCTTCAAGTGAATACACGTGTCTTCCTACAAAATATTCGTTTATCTGTTCTACACACTTTCAAGCTACTGATGTTTATACAACTAAAGCTGTAAAGCAATTTCTTAAGAAGTCAGCAAGTATTGTTATTATGGAAAATATTCGAAGAAAACTTTATTTATTATATTTTACCGAATAAAAAATATTAGATTTTTATTTAATTTCATTTCAAACTATTCATGACCATCATCATCTCAGCTCATATACGTAATACGTCTGGCCTCAAGCCTTCTTTATAGTAGGAAGGAAATTTACCTACTATACCATGCTGATCAAACAGGTTGGTATAGAGTTCTATTTCGAGTTTTCCTTCTCTTGATAGATGTTATATGCATATTTTATCGTTTAGTCGCCTTTTACGATATCCACGACCAAGACAGGTACTTAGTGCTGAATTGTATTCTTATTCCGTCATCACACGGATATTCAAAACTATTGTCGTATGTTAAAGCAAAGTTTATATAAACATATAATAGTTCATTTTCTTTTATAATTTACTATTATTTTTATTTACTTAACTACTTAACAATTCACTTTGAAATAGAGTATGCTGTATGAGTTCTAATGAATGTTTGTAGGTACAAAAACTGTGTCACTTCTGCGGTGTAAATTCTATAGTAACCAAACTTTGTTACATAACGTTGAACGAAACGCGTAAGTGCGCATGAAATGCCTACATCTTACGACGTTTTGGTCGCGAGAAAATTACAACTATAAAGCGATCTAGCGCTGTGTGCTGCAATGTTCGCGTTAGATTACCTATTTATTCTTTTAGCGCTGCAGCGGACTTTAAGTTAACTGTTACCAAAATGGAACAAAATATTTATTCGGGATAGCTTCTCTATACATATAACTCTATGAGTACAATATATTAATCTGAGATAAATATCATAAACTCTTACAATCTATTTTATTATTCCAATTATATGTGTGTTATTTATCTAATCGCATTTTAAAAACCTAATACGCGTTTGCGACCTAACCTTCTCATTTTCTATTTAATCTTTTAATTTATTCACGTGTACATATTTTTGTACATGTTTGCTTTCTTACAATCTGTGAGAGTGATATTTTGAAAAGGGACGGCAATGTGCGGTTGTGTGTGGTTATGCTTATATAATGATTATGACAAGATCAGTAAGTATTTTGTGTCAAAAAATGCATATTATATTTTAATCTATCATCACACAACGAATATATAGCATGGAAATAATTATTTTTATCTACCACACTGAAAAAAGATTTATTATCTATACTTCGTGAGCCAGCTATTCACTAATGCTAGGGCCGCACCTGCTTGTATTGTCCCGAAGTAATGTGTGGCGAAGCTTTGTACGTTTTGTACACTAGAATGTTTTCGCGATAAAGCTGTGGTCATATTAGCGACTTCGGTATTTTACACGAAGTATCGTGCAATAATTAAAGATGGCCGAAATATTTTTTATGCGTTTAACTATGGATGACGAGTTGCTTTACTTTTACAGCTATGTTCTGCTAATAATTATATAATGATTTTTTGGATTCCTTTATGGTTTCAGCTTCATAATGGTGTAAAAATTCTAACACCATTTCACCATTTATTGATTAACTGGATATCCTCGAATGCGTCTAAACATTTCAAAAATTTCCGCCGAAACGAAAAACGCTAGTCTGACCACAGAGCGCGATATATTGGCGCGCTAAAACCTTTTGACTTATCACCACCCAAGCGATAACGCACATGAAGCTCGAATGTTCGCGACCACATCTGCGTGTATCGTCTCATTGCACGAAGCTTCGTGACGATACACGCAGGTGCGGCCCTAGCATAAGAGAAAGAATTTTATTTATCTTTTGGCGGGGATATAAAAACGTCAGGTTGTGGTCTAGTGTTATATTCAATGTCTTAGTGTTTTAACAAATTATATTAAATAATTTTAGTGGCATTTTATTTAATGTGATATGTAAGATGTCATGAATTTAACATAACAGCGTTTTAGATAATATTTTAGGTTTCCCCCAAAAAGTTCCAGAAGGTACTAGGTACTAATAGTATGGTGCCGTAGCACTGCTGAAAGCTATGATTTGTCTTACTGAAAGATAATGCCTTTAAATGAAGTTGTAAATTGTAAGTAAATACTTATCATATAAAAAAATATACTGGCAATATTGGACTCGTATTAGTAACTATTATGGAAAGTAAATTCTTCACTTCTAGTCAGTTTGTATGAGCATATGTTAATTTTTATATTTGTTCAGCCACAAGATAGGCACCAGCATCCCTAATATACAAGGCCAAGATATTCCTTATTAAGAATATTTTATTTACTGCTTAAATGATCTGATCTTGAAAACTAATTTATCCAAAATATGAGAAAGATATATACATACCACTTTTATGACTAGTGACATTAAAGAGACATAAAAATCTTACTATAATTTAATTAATATTCTAATAAATAACCTGGCTATATAAGGATCCCTGTGCTCAATTGGTAGAATCGTATTAAAATCTACAGCTTTTGGAAATGGGCGGGCTTGTTCAAAAAAAAAAAATAAAAATAGAATTGATTTTTGTAAAGAATTCTATTAATTACATATATTTAATAAACTATTTAATAAAAAAGGTCTATCTTCGTGTGTACATTGTACAAGTGAGTGAATTGATAAATAAAAAGCTTCTTTTGTAAACATTGGTTGAGTATGATTACGTGTTTGGTTGGTGTACATAATAATTACTGTTTCTTTGAATATAAAAATAAGAACTTTAAATAAATGGATACAAAACAAGAAGAAGAAGGAATAGCTGCTAATGGTCATCTGCAAAATGTTTTGAATAGTTTGTCTAGGTGCAAAATAGTGAGTTATTATAACTTTTGAATTTTACTATTATTATTTACGTAGGTACCTACTACCTATTTACTTTAATGATTTATAAATTTAAATTACATTTTTGACAGGATTTTATAAATGGAAATGAAGAATGTAGAAAACTACGAGAAGCAAATTCTAGATTGGAAACAGAATTAAAGGAAATTTGTGAATTGGAAAAATCTCACCGTTATCATTTAGTAACGTCTCGAGAAATGATAGCTAACCTTCAGGAGACAGTATCACAGTTGGTGTACTTGAAAAGGGATGTTAAAAAATTGAAAGATCAGGTAACATCGAAGGATGCGAACCTTTTAGAAGTTGAAAAGGTACGTAGTAAATAACTGTCGATAAATAAAAACATCACTAATTATACTGATGACAATATTGGTCTTAAGTACCTTAAGTACGAAGTCTCGCATGTTTAATTTTCACTTAGGCAAACTATATAGAAAAATTATAGACTCGATAAATAATAGAAAAATTATAGGTCGAACGGACGCAAAAATTGTTGTTGCTTTTCCGCTGCATTTTTTATGGTTCCATACCCAAAGAGTAGAACGAGATCCTATTACTAAGACTCTGCTGTCCGTCCGTCTGTCTGTCATCAGGCTGTACCTATTTCATGAACCGTGATTGTTAGACATTTTTTTTTTTTTTTTTGGGACTAATCCCACCGCACATTCCCACCATTGTAACTCCTGTAAGCCAGGATCCACAATGGTCACTATAAATGACACCGAGGTTTGACCCTCAGGCAGTCCCGGGAAATGATTTTAATTGTCTTGGAACCCGCAACAAATTTAATTAGAAAAGTTAAAGAGGAGGAGTTGGAAAAGAGTGATTCCACTTCCCTCCCAGGCAAAGCGGGAGACAGAAAGCAATATTGACTAGTCAGCCAATAAGTAAAGGGTTGTACAGCTACGATAAGCGCAGCAGTACGGCACCACGGATACGGGATAACTTAACGGGGCCTATATGTGAGCCTTAAGATTGGTTGCAGTAGTAGGTATGGCAGAAACGCCTAAACGCACGGAAATTTTCTCGAGTTGCTACAAGATCCGTGTAGTATACTACTCCAGATGTTACTTGCAAACTGTCTAACATAAGGTCGCGCTCGTTACGCCAGAGATCGCACTCCCAGAGAATGTGATGTGCTGATTGTTCATACTCGCGGTTATTTGTAGAACATTGACATAGTGGTGAAGGTACGAGTTTAAAAGAAAATAATTTACTTTTAAAGTTGCCATGTCCAGTTAGAAATTGAGCTACAAAATGGTCAACCTCCAGCCACACTCTCTCTAGGCGCTCGCGGACGCATGGGAAAAATAGATAGAGGTGACGGCCCTTCGATGATGAATCCCATCTTTCTTGCCATTCAATTAAAAGTTTTTCATAGACAACGGACTGCGGTGCAAACAATCGAGCGATTTTATTACGGTCGCGCGGTAGAAGGAAATCTGTGTTCATATTTTCCCTTGTCGTGTAATACATTGATGCCCGTCTCTGAATCTCCAAGTCAACCGGAAGTACACCCGCGAGTACCGGCAAAGCCTCGGTACTGACCGTCCTGTAGGCTTTACACAAGAATATTAAGGCCAATCGTTGGCTTTGTAATAATTTAAGGCGAGCTGCCCCTATGGTAGCCCTATCAGCCCAAACGGGTGCAGCGTAACAAATACACCCCAAATATGTGGCCATATATATAGTTTTCAGTGTATTAAAACGAAGGCCCCAGGTAGACGTTGATATTCTAGTAAGCGCATAGAAATTTCGTTTCGCTTTTTCACCTACAGTTTTAATATGCTCGACAAATGAAAAATTTTTTTCTAAGAGTAGACCAAGATAGCAAACTGAATCTTTCTTTTTGACTGTCATATTATTGAATTTTATACGCGGCAACGATTGTAAATTTCCTTTTAATAAAAGGTGATACGTTTTTTGTGGGGCAAATGTAAGCCGATTTCGTGTGCCCCATTCGAGTATATTATTGAGACAAATTTCTGCTAATTTCTTTAAACTGTCTCTAGTGTTGAATTCTACGAGTAGAAGACCGTCGTCGGCATAGCCGATCAATTGACAGTGTTTCGGCAGAGGTAATTCGAGGAAATCGTCAAAACCTAAATTCCATAGATATGGACTTAGCACCGAACCTTGGGGGCAGCCCATCGTCAGTGGCTTCGACACAGCATGGTGACCAAGTTTCAGTTTAGTCGAGCTTTGTGAAAAGTATGACTGTATAATTAGGTAGATGTTCCTATAGCACCCACGAGTCTTTAATTTAAGAAGTAGCATTGGCCACCAGGCGTTGTCGAAGGCACCTGAGATATCCAGGAAAACGCCTAGCACGTATTTAAAAGCGGATGTATTAATAACTTTTCTCACCGCAATGGCTGCGTCGATAGTTGATTTACCGCGAGTGAAACCGAATTGCTTATGGTTGAATGTGGGTCCACCCGGCAATAAACGAGGAACAATTAGCCGTTCTAAGAGTTTGGCGAGTGAGGGCAATAAGGTGATTGGTCGATATGATTTGGGGTCATCTGGTGGCTTATCACCGCCTTTAGGAATTATCCGTATATATCCGCGACGCCATGACCGAGGAAAAATACCTTCAGATATACAACGATTAAAAACCATTAACATTGAGCTGCCCGATGCTCGACTAGCTTCTTTGATCATTTTATTTGATACTTTGTCTTCACCAGCAGCTTTGTTGAGGGGAGGAGCTCTAACGGTATTCATAAACTCGGCAAAAGACGGAAGGTCAGACATAGGCGAGAGAGGTGGGTCAGCGGCCCACGCGCGTATTTGTTTATGGTGTTCGCTGTCGACTGATATGTTATCGTCTGGAATTAACGTATTTAATAAAACTTCCGTGGTCTCCTCAATACCCGTAGTGTGTTTATCATTCACTTTGATATTTTGTACGTAAGCTAGGTCGATTGAGCGATTTGCTTTAAACTCATGATATAGTGGAGACCACGGACCTTCACTTTCTAATTTTTCGACAATCCTATTTAATAAAGCGTCTTTCGACTTTTCCACCGCAGTTCGGTAGCAAGACCGGGCAGCTTTCAGTAAAGATAGAGATTCATCAAAGGCCGCTCCCATCCTGCATGTCTTTTTGAGTTTATTATGTTTCCTGCGCGCCTTTCGGAAGCGTTTGCGGAGCTCTACTAAGTGATTATTCCACCAATCACACCTCTTAGTGTTAGGCAGGGGTGTTCGACCCAAAGCTATATCAGCACAGTATATTAGAGAGTTTGACATTATTTCAGCACTTTCTTCTGCGGTTAATTGACTGCGAGTGAAATCCCTAGCACACGAGGAAAAGAGCGAGCTGAAAAAATCCCAGTTAGCTCCTTTAGATTTATATCTAAAATTGTAGCTCTGTCTAGTAGGATCCTGCGACAGACTCGATCCAAATTCGTACACGATCAGACGGTGATCACTACACGACGCGTCAGGGAGAACGCGCCATCTATTTAAGCGGACGTCTGCGCTTGAAAGCGTGACGTCAATAGAAGATTCAACCATAGGGCTGCAAAATGTTGGTGGTGCATCAGGTGTATTGTGGATGGACAGATTCATCTCAGCGATGAAATCTTCTATCGCACACCGTCGATCAGTGTCGGTGTATCTAAACTTGCCATACCAGAGAGTAGATGACGCATTCACGTCCGCACCTATTATAATTTTACGGCCCGTGAGAGACCGCAAAACATGGCGAAGATGGTGTAAATGTGGATTTACGGGGTCTGAATATTGAAAATAATAGCTCACAACGTAAACCCTACAGGATGAGGATGTAATCTCAGCGACAGCACAGTGTGACGTCATAAGATTTTGTAGTGACGTAACCGTAAATTTGGCACTTGATTGTTAGACAGTTGGAATTTTCACAGATGGCGTATTTCTGTTTCCATTATAAAATATATACTAATAAATAGATTAAAATAAATATTTAAGAGGCTCCTATACAACAAACGTGACTTTTTGCCATTTTATGGACAATGGTGCGGAACCCTATTGCGAGCGACTTCGACTCACACTTAGCCTGCTTTTTTTTTCATTGTATGTTCGAAATTGGTAAATTATATAATAATGCTGAAGAAAGGGATTGACATTAAGGTTTTATTTCAAGTTTCCTTGCAAAGACCGTGTAAAAATACGTATTGCTGGACCTCAATTTATATACCCAACAGGATAAAGAAAATGCCCTATTGCGACAAAATGAAAACATTATGAAACTGCGAGCAGCTTACGAAAAGCAAATTGAAGAGCTAAAAGCAGAAAATAAGATTGAAGGTATTTATGTTTATTATTATTGATAGATTCATGTGTTGCTGGAGTAAGATTACGCTTCACTACAACCTCTCTCGCCCTTGGGCGATGAGTGGCAGTAACTCTTACTATGAGGTCTGCTACTTACTCGTTTGCCACTATAATTTTGCAATAAAAAAATATTAAATTCTTAGTTCAACAGATTCAACATGAATGTGACGCACAAGTGGCTCAATTCACTTGTGTCTTAGAAGAAGTCAGAGCTAAGATGAAGGATATGGAAGCAGAGAATAGAGATAAGGTATGTTTGAGTCACAATTAGACTTTTATTTGACTATATCTCATCTTTTATCAGTTCTTTATCCCTGAAGTCGTTATTGGAGGTGTAAAGGCATTTCACCACAAAATCCTTACTCCAGCGGTAATAGGTTTCACCCTTTCACCTGATAGAGCCTATTTACGCAAATTGGGCATAGTTCTAAGCCTAAAGTTTGTTGAAACTTGTCCAGTAAAATCCTCAAAAGAATTTCTAGGAAATATGCTGAAAATTCCTAACAACACATTTATTTTGCCCGGCTCATAAATCGCGTCACATACAAGATCTTGCAAAAACTTTTCATTTATATGTAACTTGAAATTAAGACGATATATATACCTGTAACAAATGAAGATCTTCGTCTTTACCTTGAGGTGACCGGAAGTCTTCAAGGGTTACGTTTGAACTTCAAATAGTTACAAGAAATACTTCTAATTGTCTTGAGATCCGCAACAAATTAAATTAGAAAGGGTATATACCTATGTGTTGCTAAAACTATTCTATTAAACTGTGTTATGTACTATGCTTAATTAAAGTGTAAATGAAAATCTCTCCAGATCAGTGTTGTGGTGTTAGAGTATGAAGAGAAGGTGCAACGTGAGTCAGCGCTAGTCGCACAGTTACAAGAGCAGCTCACGAGGGAAACTGCACGCACAGACCTTAACATTGACGCATACAGACGGGTTTGTACTTCAAACTTTTTTTCAGTACCTAGCGATAAATATTGTACATTAACGCTTAGAAAGGAGAATAAATGACTGATCTTTCATTATCTCTGTCGCACACAAACTGACAGTCTGATATATTATTATTATACTAGGATAGCTATTATAACAATTATAATTTTTTGTTACTAAATAAAATTGCTATTCTACTACCATTTTTTCTGTTTCGCTTTTTCGCAACGAGTAACAGACGTCACATAATGTGCAATACAGACAACGCTCTACGAAACTGAAGTTATCCGATGGCTTCTTCTCAAGGATCGATGTGCAATATTTATTTCCGGGTACTGGACGTATAAATGAAACTCCATAATATATTGACATATATAAGAACTTTCTTAATTGTATTAAACACGGATTAAATACATTACTGCACTTATTTGGCTGTGGTACGCACACTTAGATCATAGAAATCACTAGATATGTAAAGGAAACGTGGCGCGTACGAATGCAATATGTACAAATACCGCACATATGCGATGAGTCTAAAATTCTGAAATTCAGACACGTTTACGAAAAAAAAACTAATTTATTTTCGAAATGCATGTTGAAATGGATTCAAAATTAAATCTTACGTGAAAGATAAAGTGTTGTGATATTTTTAACCTAATTATAAACAACGCCGATTTGCTTATGCAAATAACACGCAACATTACAATATTTCACGTGCAAATTATTTTTCATGGACGGTTTTATACTTATATATTTTTGTTGTAACATAATAAGAATGCAATGGAACATAAAAAAATAGTGATATGACACGTGAAGAGCTTTTAAACTTGTTATGAGATCCATTTTTATTTTATTGTACAAGCAGCGAATTAAAGAGATGTTCTTACAGTAAAGACTATAATAAACCGTCAACCTATTAGCATGTGGACGGTTATTACTGGATATAGACCTATGAGAAATAATGAATAACTAAACATAATCCATCATATGGAATAATACTTTAATTACTGCTCTAGACTGGCGAATTTGCGATCACAGTTGGTCTTATAACTTTACTAGGACATTGGTGCACACCAAGTACTTATTTGCCCACTAGACTCCCACGGAAAGGTAAGCAGTGATGACCTAATGTTTTCTTAACCCAACACCATATAGGACAATGATTACCGTAATGCCAGATAATTACTTTGCTAATATAAAAAGTGATTCAGCATTATCATCTCAGCTCAACTCCCGTGAACATAAACGCTGTAAAGTGTTCGAAACATCGGGATATTAAAAATCAAATACAGTATGATAGAATCCGTAAAAATTGTTTCATATCAATTGTGTAACACTCGTGTAAACATCAGAAATTATTATTTCAATCCATATAAGACCCATTGTTGGGTTCGAGCCTCCTCCATAATAGGAGGGCAACCTAATTCACACCGCTGGTCAGACCTGTTGAGTTTCATGTCATTCTTTCTTTCCCTTGCATCAATGTTATCTACATACCATATCCCTTAATCGTTTTTTTACGACATCCTCGGACAAGAGAGGTCGTGGTAAATTGTATTCCTTCCACGTGTAGTGAATACAGAATAATGCACTAAAACAAATGATTACAGCTCATTAATGATTGTGTGCCAATATAGAGAGAGAGCAGCAGTGTATGTTAGCGTAATTACAATTTTTATACAGTTCTTTAATAATGGATACACAGCTATATAAAATATTTTGAAAAATAACATCTGTACGGTGCCGGTTTAACGGTCATTACATATCTCGTTATTTCTATGATCTGAGTACTTACCAATATGTTAAGTTGTAAAAATATCAGCCGAGCAAAAAAATATACACTTAATTTTAGTATTAAAATAAATAAGCACTAGTAAAATAATCAAATATTGATCATAATTATTATTCGTAATTATTAATCATATTTAATTGTTGTGATTAGAACATATCGAGGTCTTTAAAAAAATATTAAATATTCAAATCTATAATTATCAATATTGGCAATATTCTCTTAGCGATTCAATAATACATGAGGATATTGTCATTCTATAGAACAATATGCTTCTTAATACCTCCTTAGGAGTTCAGCATCCACAGTAATATTCCAATAAATATAATTTGTAGCCTTCATATAATACGTTAAAAGTTTCCAAACGGAAAATTGAAATCACGAAACTTAAATAGGTCCTTTTCGGCTAAATATCTTTTAAACAAAAAAGAATGACAATGAAGTTATATTCGAAAATACATCATTATTAATATTATAAATGCGTATTGTAAATTTAATATACGTTCTCGTATATGTCTTCATATGGTGCTTAATTGTCTATATCTCTTGTCATATCTGGAGGAGACGCGTGCTCAACGGTAGGACCTATCATCATCTCAGCCCATATACTCACCACTACACGAGCCTCCTCCACCGTAAGAGGGAAATTGATCTAGTATACCACGCTATTCACGGGTGGTATAAACGTAAGTAGTAGGTATTTGGTAGGGCATATAAGTGATAAGATTTGTTGTGTTGCTGTACTTCTGAATGTCTTATAAAATAGTTACCGTTTAAAATCTCATGAACACTCTGAGCAAGACGTTAAAACAAAACCAAGTTGCACAATAACCATTTCAATGCAACTTTAAATTGTAATGTGTAATCTATTTTAATTAATTATTGTATTTCTTCAAAAGTTACCAAATTAATTATCGTAATTTGAATATTGTCTGTTGGACTTTCCAAGTAGGCGCAAACAATAATAAAGCAACGTTGCCTTTTTTAAACAAAATAAATTGCGCTATAGCAATAAAACATAGTTTATGTAGTGTCTCGCAATATTACAGTCATCCATAACTACCATTACTGATAATTAAGAAGCAATTATGCAATTAATATCTTCGTAAACTATAATAAAATAAAAATATTACTATATTTTTTTTCTTACGTAATTTAATTACAGCGACTTGAAGAATTGGAAGAAAAACTTAAACAGAGTCAGTTCAAACAGTACTTGCAGAATAGTTATCCTTCACAATTTGGTAGTCAAGTCGAACGACCATATTCTGTAAATCGGGATTACCAAGAATGCTCCTTGGATGTAGACCCAATCCAAGATAAGGGAAAAGTACTATTACCGTCACAAAGTAAAGCCTTAAAATCAACAAACTCCTTGCAAGTAATTTACTACGATAACAAAACTGACAAAACTCCAAAAGCTAACACTGCCGATAAGAAAGGATTGTTCCATATAACTAAAAAAAGGAAGTTGTATAACGAAAAGGATTTTCAAAACTTTTAAAATATTACAGAGCATGTATTGCAGTGCTAAAATTAAATTTAAAATTCCTGTTAGTTCTCTTAATGATTATAAGATTTATTAAAAAGATTTTTATTTAAAATTGTTTTATTTTTATTACCTGTTCCTAAATGCCGGTCTCATAATTAAGCTCAGAATCAGCGTGTATTGGAGGAGCTCGGACTCTTTCTGCGAAATATGATCTGAAACGTGGAAATCCAAAGAAGAACGATGTAAACGACATAATACAGAGAATTAGCACGAAAGTCCACGCTGACTTTTTCGCTCGACGAAACAATAACCATTGGGGATGGAAGCTTCACGAGTGGCGACCACGTAAGACGCCCTCAAACCAGGTGGACCAACGATTCGGTGAAGGTTGCTGGGAGTCGTTGGATATAGGCGGCACACGCCCCACGTTTTATGGCGTTCCATAATGGAGGCTTACGTCCAGCAGTGGACGGATACGGCTACATGATGATGATAATGATGACTTGAATTACGATGAGGGATAAATAAAACATTTGTCACTGTGTTGTTACTTCTACCATAATCGTAGAAGTAACAATAGTTAAGAATATTTGGACAATATGATAAAAAAAGAAGAACAAAACATAAGACTTCGACAGTAAGGGTGCTACTGATCACAGTTTTATTAACCTAGTTTTTGACTCTATTTTTTAATTTATATCTACTTAGCATGAATCAGCAATTAACATTTCACTTCTAACTTAAATCAAAAAGCATACCATATTTTAAAGTTAAATAAGACTTCAGCATATTTAAATAGTCATAATACTGATTTATAATATCAACTACCATAGATGTTTACAATAGTCGGGACTGACGATAGTTTAATACGCTCTCAGAGGCGCGAACCTCATACATCGAACAATATGTGGAAAGAAAACCTTTTTTTTAAATGCATGAAGTATTGAAGATGTGTCGTTCAAAAACGAAACCGATACTTTCGGCTGTTTTGTTTTCTGATTTGAGGATACGCCGTTGTCATACTCCTAAAACCTATCTTTAAAAATAACTTATCCTGTAGTCAGTAGTTAAGGATGAAAATAAGGCAATTACAAGTGTATATGATAAGGGCTTCATGCCGCCCTGATTGTTGTTGGCTGGATGGCAGTTCATAGCCTACTAAGTTAATGAAAGGGCTGAATAGGGATGCAATGCACTCAAATTGCACACTTCATAATGCACAGGGTACGGGTATGCGTTACTCTCGCTGCCATGCCATGACGTTATATAACTGGTACTTCCCATTTAGTAGAAAGTAAGCCATTGTCGTCTGCTGCCTATTTGCATGCTTTTATAAATTGCTTATTGTACACACTTATGCTTATTTGAGAATTTCTCTGATTATTTAGGCATTTGTAAACCTATTGATCCTTATTGAAAATATCTTAAAATTCATACTCTTTTATATACATATACCCCACTGTTGGGCTCGAGCCTCTTCCACAATAGGAGGGAAAACACGTTGGTCAGCCGGGTTGATATAGGGTTTTATTTTGAGTTTTCTTTCTCTCGCATAGTTGTTATCGGCATATTGTATACCTTAGTTGTCTTTTACAATACAAACAGGCAGAAAGGAGGGCGGTGAATGTATTCTTACTTCGTCAGCACACCGAAAATGTACATGTTTATATCTGTGTCAACGAAGCAGTCACTACTCGATATAGTTCCACGAAATAATAGACAGTACCATCATTGTATGATTAGAATCAAAATAAGAAGAAGCTAATGCCTCTCGCAGAAGATCGACGTCTGAGTAATAGCAATGTGCTATTGCGCTTCGTTCGGTGAGCGAGAGAGCCGGAAGCCTAACTGGGGTGGGTTCAGGGTTGTATTGGCAGACAGCGGCCTAGCTATACCACTGGCAAAGGTCCATGGGCGGCAGTGACACTTACCATCAGGTGTGCTGTCTGCTCGTTTGCCGCCATAAGCAATAAAAAAAAAAAAAAAAAAAAAAGTAAATATGGTCAGTGTGGTGATGAGTTAAGAATAAGTCACCACCCCTGTGGGAGTCGTACAAAGCAGGTAAGAGTCCACCAAGGGAGTAAAAAGCGGTGTCCTCTTGAGAAATCATAACACCAGTTGTGATCGCACAACATGCTAAGCGTGGTAATTACGCTGATAGGCTGATGGATTTCTAATGAATGAATATAAAAAAATGTTGCGAAAAATACTAGAATTAAATTATTCAGTCTCTATCTACGTATGTAATAACAAATTCACATTACAATGCTACAACAATTAAAAATGTGATTATGAAAATGAACTATCTATAATTATTAAATATTCATAAGTTACATCATGAATGACCTACATACCGTCATTTAATTCGCGCACATATCAACTTCCTCTGGAGCGTGAAAAGTTTAAATAACCACACATATATTTAGTTAAAAATCATGCTTCATAATTAGAGCTAACACGAAATATTAAATGACTTCGCTATATAAACACATTGGACATGCAATTTTTGGTTCTTCTAAGATTATACATTGAATTCATAATTAGAAATGAATACGTTTATATTTATGAACATACTTACGCAAGGTTTTTAACGTTCGCGTCTATTGTACATTTGTAATGATTTGCAAACATCTCGGTCGTATTATGCAAAAGCACTTTGGAAAGTTAGACAAATGTGAGCATCTAAAACAAATAATTTTAGATATATGTCAAATTTCATACTCCAATATTATTAATTCTTTAAAAATCGACAAATATTGCACAGATGGTGTAATGGTTAAGATAGCGATCTACCGTGCCAGTGACATGGGTTCGATTCCCAGTGAACAATACTTTGTACGATCCATAAATTGTTGTTCTCTGAGGCTGGGTGTAATTTATATCCATCAAATTATAACTTTGTAAACTCACCCGCGATACAAGTATTGTTTCCTTAACGACGAGATTTATTAAAAAAAAGTTTTATTTAGAGTATTAAATTGGATTCAAATAAGGTTTATCCGTTTGTTTCATTAGTCTTATGATAATAAGCATAAGGCTGCTGATTATAATATATCAGTACACATCGTTTATTTGGATAATTTTAGTGGTATCATAGACCGAAATTCAACAAATGGGCAGAAATAGACTATTCTAGAATACATCACTATATATTTAGTGTAACTAATGATTGACTTAATATCAAACGGTGGAAAAAAGAGTAGGTCAAAATTTTAAATGGCTCTTATCGGCGAAATTGATTGAGAATGGTTTTAACTAATTTTTTTGTTTCCAATTATTTTTTATAGTAAATCTGTATGTGTATCTGTATAAAACAAAATAAAATAAATTTCGTGATATAGAATAATTAAATACAGTAAATTTTAAATAGCTTATTTCATCAACCCCTTAAATTTAGTACATACACATACATACATACATATCATCACGCCATATCCCTTGCAGGGTAGGCAGAGAGAACAGAGTGCCAGAGAACTCTATCTCTGCATACTTCACTCGCTTCCTCAACATTCATAATTCTCTTCATACACGCTCGCCGGTTTCGGAGACTCTTGACTCCACCTTCCTTCAGTACATGACCGATCTGGTCTAGGTAGGTTAGTCTCGGTCTCCCTCGGTGCCTACATCCTTCCACTTTCGCATTGTATATCTTCTTAACCAGGCGTTCGTTCGGCATTCTTTCCACATGTCCGAACCATCGGAGCATTCCCTTTCGCATCTTTACACCAATACTCTCTTTCATACCTACTCGCTCTCTTACGTCGTCGTTACGAATGCGGTCGGTCAGCCTAACTCCACAGATTTTCCGCAGAGATCGCATTTCGACCGCATTAATTTTACTATCATACTCTTTTCTGCATACCCAACTCTCGCTTCCATACAGTAATGTTGGGACAAGCACTGCGTTATGTATTGCTACACGTGCCTTCTGGCTGAGGTGGTGGCTGCCGAAAAGTTGCCCCAACGCTCCGTTCACTCTATTTCCCGCATTCACTCTTCGCTCTATATCAGTGGTGTACCTTCCATCTCGGCTAAATCCACATCCAAGATATACAAATTCATCCACTTGCTCTAGTACATCATTACCTATTGTTACTCTTACATCTGTTCTGGTTTTATCTCTTTCAAAGACCATTATTTTGGTTTTGCTCACATTCACGCGTAGACCCCTTTTCTTACAATCTTCTGTCATTGTGTCGACTAGGGTCTGCAGGTCAGTCGCTGACTGTGCCAGCAGGACTGCATCATCTGCATAAAGCAGAGCAGTGACCACTGAGTCGCCCATCTGGACTCCCACATTCATATCGTTCAACCTTTGGAGACATTTATCCAGATATATGATAAACAGCCTGGCTGACAGAACGCACCCCTGCTTAACGCCGATATTGACGTCAAACCAAGGCGACATTCCATCATCCAGCCGCACACAGGCTCTACAGCCCATGTAACTGGACTGAACAGCCTGTAGCAGTTTACCGCTAATGCCATACTCCGGTAAAATGTCCCAAAGTTCCTTTCGTACAACCGTGTCAAATGCTCTCTCCAGATCCACAAAACTGCAGAAAAACCTCTGACCTAGAGCCAAATGCTTCTCCACAATGTTGCGCAGAGTGAACACTTCATCCATGCATCCCCTTCCACTCCTGAAACCTCCTTGTGTCTCACACAGTAAACCATCGGACACCATCCTCATTCTCCTTTCAATAACTTTTCTTTAATAAAAAAATAAACTAAATTTACTATAACTTTTCTTTAATAAAAAAATAAAACTAAATTTAGTAATTCAATGATTTAAAAAGATGAGTCATGAATGTTTTAATAACCATATAGTGATTATGACATCGAACAGTTGGATTTTTAAATATGTAAGTCAAAAAGAAAAGAAAGAAAAGGTAAATAATTTTATTATCGTGTTCTCACTTTATATTCAACTAACATCTGCCTGCGGCTTGACCCACGTATAAGTAAGTAACTGTCCTAAAGTTGACCTGTTATCCTAAAAGAAAACACCGGTATTAAAAGTATCTTATATGTCAATTCAGGAAATGGTGTATTTATGTGCCAATTCTCGTCCAATCTGTTCAACGGTTTACACATGATTGAGTTGCAAATATCCAAATATTCAAACATCCAATAATTTTCACAAACTTTTATATTTCTAACATTAGTAGGACAGTAAGATGGACGCTATCGTTATGTAGAGTGGATTTTGCCCTTGCTCCGGTGTGCCTTGTCGAATTTCGTCAGCCCATATTTCTTTTGGGGTATATTTTGGAAATAAAACATTTTATTTGAAAAGGGCATTACACTGGAAATGATGTGTTTGTTAAATCTACCTATTAAACACGTGTATATAGTTTCTTTTAAAAGAAGTAAATTATAAAATGAGTTCGTTGAATTTCTTGCCAGATCTCCTCAGGTTGTGGCCTCATTACTATTCAGTGGTAAATTATTTGATTAATTTTGAATAAAATGTAAAATTATCAATATGTACCTTTAAGAGGCACATACATAATAAATAGGGCACATACATAATAAAGAGTCTCCGAAACCGCCGAGCGTGTATGAAAAGAATTGTGAATATTGAGGAAGCGAGTGAAGTATGCAAGGATAGAGTTCTGTGGCACTCTGTTCTCTCTGCCTACCCTGCAAGGGATATGGCGTGATGATATGTATGTACATAATAAATGATATGATTTGATTAAATTACACAGTGATTTGAACTTTGAACCCTATTATAATAAGGTACAACATTTTTTGTGCTGGTTTTTGTTTTTTGAGTCATGCTCGGACTGTAACCCGCTTGGTCCTCTGGGTATACAGGGAAACAGCATAGGATCCTCATAATCTTCTGCGCCATCGCTCCCAGCCTTTTGGATCGTTTATTGGTAACATGTGTCTTTAAGGTGCCGCTAAGGGGTATCGAGCACCTACCTCATGAGATTATCTGCGCATGACAATAAATTACAATCCTAAATATTTGTATCTAGCAGTACTAGTAGCATTACTAGCAGTCAATAAATAATATTAATAGCGAAACTTCAACAATTTTATCGCTTTTAACTATGCAGATACTTACCTAAATGAAAATCAAGTTGAAAGTTAACCACATCATAGGATAATAAACTGAAATTGCTGTCAATATAAACTACTAGCTCATAACCGTATGAAAGTAATAGCTCTATTATAAGAAAATGTTTCACTACATCTCTTAGTCGATTAAAGGGAAAGTTAAGTAAAAGTCATTGAATAATATGCATTAAAATAATTTTGGTATAATTTTATATCATCAAGGGTATAGTAGAAATGTTTGAAACTATAAAGCCTCTGAACTCATAAGTATCTTTAACAGCGAATCTAAATACACAATTTAAATACAGCCTCTCTAGTATTATCAAAATTATATAAAGTCTTATACATAAATTTAAGAATACATAATATTATCTTTGGCTAATATTTTGTTAATCAAATATTAAAAATAAACAATAATCATTTTAGTGAAGAATATAACTATAATCAAATTGTTTATATAAGCAACCTTTCACGAGTGTATAATATGTATAAAAATGATCTTAAATAAAAAAGTTGTGAAAAAGAACACTAAATATTGCTATTAACACAAGGCTAAATTATAATTAAAATACTAAAAGCAATGAAAATATACACAGGAAAGTTTACCTTCACTATAAATCGGTACGGAAGAAATTGAAACAACGGGTTTTTATGCGATCACAACCGGATATGTGCATTCCAAAACATCGTTGTGCAGGGATGCGTTCGGAATTATTAATTTACACACGACTCTCAAATCGTTCGATACATATTATCTATATTTTGTTATTATTAAAGAATGAACGTTATGTTCATTCTTTAAGTGCCGATTATTCAATGATCAGAATAATATTAGCTTCATGAAATTTACAAGTAATTTTACATATTATTTTGTGCCGAGACTTCGATAAAATATTTACATTTCCTTGCTTCAATATAGCTGGTAATAGTTGCTAAAAATTTTCCAGTTCACCACGCTGTTTACCGAAAGGGAACTAACAAAATAGATACTGGACTTCGTGCTTACTAATTTTTATACAGTGTATGATAGCGAGGGTTAGGGTCAGGGTTAGGGTCATCAGCTGATCAATGAGTGCTAATATGGTTTTTGTCATGGTCGGTTAGCTGGTAATCTTCTTGTGTAAAACAAGAATGTGTGAAACATTGTTAGGCTGAGGCATTGAAGGCCAAAGGTGAGGTGCTTTTTTCAACCTATATATCACAAAGGCGTTTGACAGGGTCTTACACAGGGCCTTTCTGTCGAAGCTACCAGTTAATGATATCCTCGAGGGATTTTATCTTTGGATCGCTAGTATTCTGGATGGTCGGAGTATAAAAGATATATTTAATTTTAAAAATAGATGTCATTTGCTTTCCAAAAGGATCCGTGGTCTCCTCAATGTTATTTATTCTGCATATAAATGGCATATACAAAATATGAGTTGCTATGCGGATGATAGCACGGGTGGTGAATAATACACTGGACATCAGAACGTCTCTCGAAGTACATTACAGGAAAGACAGGCTCACCTTGTGCCTGAAGTCAAGAGCACTCTGGGGCGCGGGGGATTAACAAATTTTGATGAGTTTAATCTTGTAAGAATACAAATTTATGCATTCATTGCAAAGAAGGAACCGTTTATCATAGCACCTCAGTTCCAAGGAATACCCCTCCAAATCCGAGAGTATTGAGAAGCTCAGCGTCTAATTATCAAGCATAGTCTAGTCTGCGAACCATTGCGAGGACCACAAACTTGGACGTCCTGAATAGAACCAAGCGGTATTTCAAGGCGAGACATCGTTTTATACATAGCACAAGTTCATCCACACGTGGAGAACTAAATATTAACACTTGACTCATTACGAAAAAGTATTGTTCGAAACTTTTGTAATCCCAATTTTGTGAACAGATTAGCTTTGCTGGAATGACGGAGAGACTTTAGGTCACTCTGTGTACTCTATCGGCTTTTTAGTATTAAGATTACTTTTTTACCACCATACCACTCGACGTCGTAGCAGGGTTTATCTATTTCGCTTGGAAACGCTATGGTCTTTAACTGTAGATTTTAAGCGGAATAACCTACCGGCTGATATTTCTTCAGCGCTACACATGTCCTTTTAGAAATGCTGCCAAGTACTAGATTCAGTTTCAGTAAAAGGAAATATCCAAATGCGTAAATCTGAAGGAATATTATAATTCATTAAAGTTTTCAATTTCAATTCCAAATATATTATTTATATATTTAATTAATTTTTTTACCTTCTGAAATAATAAATGCAAAATTTAATAAAATCAAAAATATCGTAGTCGTATAAAACCAATAATAATTAAATTATTTCACTTTACTCCATATTATAATTTTTTGATGAATCTTTTAAACACAGTGATTGAAATATCGGCCCAAAAAAAATAAACTTTAAACAAATATTCAATATTTTCTAAAGATTTACATTTAAACCAGAAATCTCATAAGACAAGTACGAGTATGTAAGTATGTAATATTATATGTTCGTGTTCAGCATTTTAAACGATTTCAGAGTCATTGTGCTCGATGTTGACTACGAATGAGCCTGTCCAGTGAGTTCCAACTGAAGGAGTAGTCGATTTGAAGATGTCCGTATCTCGACAGGTGAAAGTTGTCAGGTGCCGTCTTCGGAAAAGGGCGCGCCCAATCTTCATAATCTGGTGACAAACTCTCGTACGTGAACTGTTCGTACGCATGTGTCATCCTAAAAACAAACAATGGGCTTTATTTTCTCACATTCAGATTATAATATTTCATTGATATGAATAAAACATTTTCAATAGCCTACAGACTTAGTTATTGTCCTTGCAAGGCTATTTAGATTAGTATAAAGTGCTTTCTGACAATACATAATCACATATCTTTTAACAGAACACTCAACATTTTCATCTCATCTTAAGCCATAGGACGTAATGTCCTATTGTTGGGCTCGGGTATCTTCCGCTATGGAAGGGAAATTGTCCTACTATACCACGATGGTCAGAGGTGTTGGGTTTTGTTTCGAGTTTTCCTACTTTGGCACAGATGTTACATGCATAATATATTCCTTAGTCATTTTTTAGAACAACTATAAATAAGAGAGTGGGTGATGAATTGTATTCTTACTCAGACATCACACGGAAATACTCAACATTGCTTTAGTTATAATTTTATTTCCTCTTTCAAAAAAGTTCTCAATTAGTAGTAAATACGTTACTATTTTTTACCTTTAATTAACTATTACGCTATTATAAGCTAAAGCTATTACCCACGGGGAGGTATTATAACTACTATATATTACTACCACTCTTTACTTTCTAGTAGGAGTTGTAAAACAGCCTTGGAGTTTTTGGCGGGAATCTAAAACGTCATGTGGTGCTCTTGTATTATATTCGATATCTTAGTGTTTTAACGTGTTATCTTAGATAATTTTGATTGCATTTTATGTAATGTGATGTGACGGAACTGCTGAGATGTAGTGAATATCATATAAAAGTGTTTTACAACGTTTTCGTTTTTCATCAAAATTCTCACAAGATACCATTAACAGTGTGGCCATAGCACTGTTGATGGCGACAATTTGACTTACTGACGGACATGACTAATCTGAAGACTAAAAACTTGAAGATAATTATAACTCGACACTGGCAACAATGGCTCATTTAAGTAGCTGATTGTCAATACCTAAAAATAAGAAGAAGAAAACAGCCTTGTCCTGGGAATTTATAGCAACAACGCTGATAGTCAATCTATTTGCTAAGCGTGGCATTACGATTTTATCGATCTGTTAATAACAATCATTATCATCTCAGCTCATATATGTCCCACTGTTGGGCTCGAGCCTCCTCCATAATGAGAGGGAAACTTACCTACTATACCACGCTGGTCGGACGTGTTGGTATAGGGTTTTGTTGGGTGTTTTTGTGTGAGTTTTCCCTCTCTTGTATAGATGTTATATGCGTTTTATATCCCTTAGTCGTCTCTTACGATCATCCACGGGTAAGACAGGGGGTGGTGAATTGTATTCTTACTCAGTCACCACACGGATGTTAATAACAATAGACGTAGTATAATTATGGATGGACAAATGGAAAAAACGAACATAGGTATCAAAACGATATGTAAGCAATTACGTATTCATTAACTATGTGGCTGTAAGTCTCCGTATTCCGCCATCCGTGTTAGCACACGATCATACCGCGGGTTAGGTAATAGTCTGACCAATAGGTACTTTGCACTATATACACGTTATGACGATTATGAAGAGTACGCCCAGTATGAATGCCGGCATGACTTTCTATCTATCCGCTAAATTTACCTCACAAAGCTGTGTTCACGTAATTTGTGACTAGAAAGTAGTTTCTACTAGAATAATTGCTCTTAAGCCCGTCGTTAGAAAAATTAGACCATTTTAAACGACCTTAAACTATTTGTTTTTAGTAGTCTAGTTAAAATTGTATATTTATAAAAACCGATTACGAAGTGAAAAATGATGTCACAAGCGGGATTCGAACCCGCGCCTATTGGGATTCCGGCCCAATCGTGCTGCCACTACACTACCGTGACTAATTGTAGTAAATAATTAAGCATATTAAATGCTAAATTTCAGTAATTTAAATAACAAGGTTGTGTCATCGTTTAATACAATTCTAACTGTAAAGTTTGAAGTATTAAGCCTATAACAATGTGTAAACATTGTCGGGTAGATAGCATACCGTCACCTTAAGACGTAAATATGATACAAAGTGAAATTTGCATGTCCTACAATTAGTCACGGTAGTGTAGTGGCAGCACGATTGGGCCGGAATCCCAATAGGCGCGGGTTCGAATCGCGCTTGTGACATCATTTTTCACTTCGTAATCGGTTTTTATAAATAATTAAGCATATTAAATGCTAAATTTCAGTAATTTAAAATTGTAGCTTAAGTAAGAACGCATGAATACCTATAATTGTTATAATAAGCTATATTTGTACGTAACGATTTAAGAGTACAATTTGTCCCCACGATTTGCACTCCTGTGGAAGTCGTCGTCGAAAATCTGGCTGAGGGGTCATCAGGAGATTGAGTAGTAGCACACTCCTGGGAAATTTATAACACCAAATGCAAATATTTGCAAAGCGTGGAGATAATTCTGACTTGGTCACCGAAGTTAAAAATCGGGTCCCGGTGACCCGCTCGCACGGCGAAGAGAGAGGAGTTTTTACGGTGGGTCTATGGGGTCACGCGCGGCCTTCTCCGTCACCCCGGACCGATTTGGCGGGGCGAGACTAACCCATAGTCCACCAAAAAAAAAAAAAAAAAAAAAAAAATATAATTCTGACTTAATATAATCAGTATCTCAATTGCAATAAATTTTAAAACTTGTAATTTTGTAATTGTTTTTCATTTGGTATCACCAAATGAAAAACAAGATGCAACTTATCTCTCGTCAACGTTATCGTAAAATACCGCTTCTTTTACACTTGGCGTCGTAAAAGACCATACTTGGGGTCGACGCAATATATGCCCCTCTTCTTACATATTGTAAAGGTTTAGGGGATTGACAATAGTTTTGTGACCGGCCGCCTGCTTGACATCAACCCTCCTTGGGAATGCCATTGCTGACCAAATGGCATCAGGTAGTGTTGGCCCAGGTCGTTATAAGGCTCTTAGTCGTTTTTTACGACATCCACGAGCAAAGTAAGGGTTGGTAGTATTCGTAGCCGCTACCACACAGTAAACGCATCGTAAAAGACCATTAGGCTATAAATCATTAATTAAGTGATGGAAATCTCGAAATAAAACATTATATCGTCCTGTCAAGCGTGGTAAGTCAACTTCTATCTCATTGTGATGGATATACATAGTCAATAAAGAGATGACATAGGCCGAAAAAAGGGCGAATCAATATTGAAAAAAATAATGAAGTTATTATAGATTATTTATAACCAGTCCATGATTTTTATTTGGTCTTTTAGAATAAAAAAAATAGCAACTATCTTAAGTGCTTTGTAAGGGCATAGCCCACCTACAGCAATCTGAATGTTTGTATTTTCTATTCCAATAATTTGTAGTATTTTACTAACTTCTATCAAATATATTGGACAATAAACACAAGGGCTGTCAATAAGTTACATAAACCAAGAACTCGTTTTTTTTTTTTTTTTTCGCGGTGTATCATCTATACCTCACCATTATTATCCTGCTCATATCCCAATCACTTAGGATCCACCCAATATGTACTCCTCTTCCATTGTATATATTGCAAAAGTTATTGGTTATAGTTTTATGACCGGCCGCCTGCCTGATGTCAACCTTCCTTGGGGATATAATTATTGACCAAACGATATAAGGTAGAGTTGGTCTGATTCGATATAAAGCTCTTAGTTATCTTTTACGATATTCATAAGTAAACTATGAATTTGAAATAAAATCTAATTTTACGCCTTTTAAAAACGTTTGCGCTTCGGGACATCCGATAGAAATGATAATTTAAACTAATCTAAGTTTAACTTGAGAAAAGCTTAGGTTATTACTTAAATTTTATGTTTATTAATATAATAATATACGGAAAGGTTGTTATTAATAAAAAAAATATTGATTATAAAATATTTTTTTTTAGAAGACACAAGAAGTATAATTTATTCTTAGTTACAATTCTTAAATGTATACTTACATTAGAATTTTGTGTATATACATTATTAGTATCATTATTTAATCCTATATAATCCTAGACAGACTGCCGCCGTTACGCGTTACGTAACGAAGAGGTTTACCCTCCTTATAAGAAGTTATACCTTCAAACATTTTTTTGGCATATTATTACTATACGATTTGACTACTTAAGTGATAATAAGTGAATATAGTACGTGCATACGTCTCTGTTTAATTAACCAATGCATATCAATATTGACATGTGCTCTAAAATGGAAAGTGAAATTTCTGACATGATCTTACTACAAAAACTTACTAAACACGTAGACTGCACGGACGGAATATGGTCGTAATGGTTAAGATAAAGATCTCTAATGGAGTATTACGGGTTCTATAGCTATACAGATAAGATCTGTACGAAACAGGAATGTTCTTTTTGTTCAGTTATTGTGCATATAGGTAAACTTTGTAACGATTGTATGTTCGCAAAGTATTGTGGGACGTGGAACGCATTCCTTTTTTCTCTATTATATAGATATAGGTTTAAAAACCCGATTAATGTGTAAACAATGTCGGGTATATGGAACACGTCTCCTTAAAGACGAAAATATAATACCTACGATGCGAGAATTGAATGTCCTACAATAGTTCACGGTGGTGTAAGTGGCAGCACAATTGGAACGGATTTCCAATAGATGTGTGTTCGAATCCCACTTGTGACAATCATTTTTCGCTCGTAATCGAGTTTTTATAAATAATTACGCATATTAAATGCTAAATTTCAGTAATTTATATAGGTATAGGTACGTAAGGCACAAGCCTCTTACAAGATAAGATAAAAATAGTCTTATAAAGTTGAGCCTATGGCGCTATCATGCATAAATCCATTACTATGACCGTCATCATAAAAATATAGTCAAAACTTTTGATATATATATGATGCAAGATGAGTATTGCGTCGACCCCAAGTAATTGGTATAAGATCAGGATGATTACTAACACCCGCGTCCCGCCGGATAGGCCACGGATATCAAGGAAGCGGTACCAGAGGCTGGCCCAATGCGATAAGGAGGGAATACGGTGGGTAATGGGACCACAAGCCGACACCCCGTCACCCCGAACGATACGAAAAAAAAAATTACGTAATTATATAATATATTCCGAGGTCAATGTTAGACGTGTTTTCCTACTAAATAAACAAATGATATCGAACTCGATTCTCACAAGAGTAACTTTCATTTATAACAAAACAAAAAACTAGTGCACGTTCACACGACGTATATACAATGCTTGTTATTATAATACAAAATTGCCCACATCGCATTCAATGTATTTACTATGAATGTTTTTGCCGTTGAACTTTCCGTAGATGTTAATGTCACGCATTCGACGATGGGAACGAGAACTTCCATTCAAATATTTCAGCTTGAAATGGCAAGTGGCAAACATAATTTAAGTACGATTACTCGTATACCAATTAAATGTTAACCTCAAATATTATCAATGTAGGTTTTTTTTTAAATTGTACTTATTATGATCTGATTGTATACTATAGATACCAAGGTACGGTGTTGCTATTATGGGTTCGATTGCCATGCACGATAATATTTTGTTTGATCAAAAATTGTTGTTCTGAGTTTAAGTGTCATTTGAGTCCCGTAAACTCCTCCGCAACACAAGGATTAGTTTGTCGTTTTAAAAAAAACACTTTACCTAAATTTGAAGATTTCGACCTCCCATGCGACAGAAGTTGGAAATAATCTATGTCTGCGTGGTATTTGTCACAGGTATAAAAATCACGCTGACCATTGGCAACTCGGATTGGGCGGTGAGTGTATAGATATTAACCCGCCAAAAACGTCATATATTTAAACGGGTTGAGAGCCCTCAGCGCTCACCCACAGTCCGGTTAAAGTTGTCATAGCCATATGTCATAATAACTAAGACAAACATAAAAAAAAACATATATTTAATAGCAGGATACACAGCATTTATAACTATTATAATTACGGCATCATAATATGGATAGACCATATAATAATATATTATATTTAGTTATAAGCACTTACTGTAATTATTAGTTTCACTGTCAGGAAAGTATAAGGTGTTTCTCTATGATTACTATACTTATAAGTGTAATTTGTGTGTACAGATGCAAGTGTTTAGAAATCTACCACAGAGGTATACCGTACAGCGGTACCTATTGTGTCTCATTAGCGTGAAAACATGTCGTGTTTTGTCGTATTCACTGACTATGGTGTCGTGACTAAAGTACATTACTTATTCTTTAACGTTTACTATATTTTACAGATTGTTACCTATCATACTGCAAAATCTATCCGCATAAGTAGAATCTAATATTAATGGCGTGAAGCGATTATTAACGAATTTAGGTACGATGGCAACCTGTTTTTTTTTTGCGAAGATTCAAGTCAATTTTACATACTTATATATATATATATAAAATTCTATTATGTTAATAATTCTAACATATATACATATATATATGTTAGAATTATTAACATAATAGAATTTTAGTACTTACACGTTTAATTATTTAAAAGCAAAATCTAATTTTAAGATTTGAAATGAGGCTGTAAAATCAAAAGAATAGGCAATAAACTTTGATCTTAAAGTTAAAAAAATAGATCTCAATTTTTTTCACTTCGAAAATTTTGGTCCCTCTAAAAATTTGTCGACCTAAGCCCAAGCTTTGCGGCCTAAATCCGTTACTAGAAGCGATAAATTCAGATTCCATCGTAAGAATATTTAAGCTCGCAGAAGAACTATAGTATTTCATTTGATCCAGTTAAATGTATATAAGTTACTGTAAAAGCTCAAATTTATAAAGGTAATGATTTCTAACGTGAGTATTACACATTTGAAATAAAACAACTTTTATAGATTCTATCGCGTTGGTATTTGATTTTTTATTTACCGACGTTTCGAACACTTTACAGTGATCATGGTCACGGAAGGACAGTCCTCCCGTAAAACTAGTTTTATTTCAAAATAAAGGTTTTGCTGTTTTAAGATATACATCATATATTTTCAAGTATTGAATTTATTGTAAGTTAAGTAAGTTAAGTTTTTGTTTGCATATACCTACCTAAAAGCTGTTATTAAGACATTCATGCACGAAACTCGATTTCAAACCACCACTAGCCCGCTTGCAACAATCAATTTTTTATCTCATTTTCGACCTATTTTTTTGTGGCAGGTTATATTATAGTTATACCCTTTTATTTTTTTTTTTTTTTTTTTTTTTTTTCGGTGGGCTATGGACGTCGCACCCCGCCAAGTCGGTCCGGGGTGACGGAAGAGGCGGCGCGCAACCCCATTGACCCACCCTGCAAGCACCTCTTCTTCGCCGTACGAGCGGGCCACCGGTACCCGATCTTTGTCTTCGGTGGCCCGCTCGGCGGTATGCCCTCTTGGGCTCCTCTCCTGTCGACGCCCCGACAGCTTTCGCCGTCGAGGCGTCGTCCTCACGCGGTGGCCTCACGTCGGGTAACCGGACAATTCCCCGGTCCGATCACCCGAAGCCTCGGTTAGGGCGGCATCAGGCGCAGGTACTCGCGCCTGCGCCGTCCCGGCCGCGGGCGGCGGTCCTGGTCACGGGAATCCTCCCGGGCCCGTTCCGCCGCCTCCTTCTGCGAGATGACAGCCTCGCAGAAGGCGGCGACCGCGTCCCAATTCCTGACGCTGTCGACCATCGCTCGCGCAACAGCCGGCAGCGTCAGGTCGGCACCGATGACAGCGACGAGGTCACGGCGCTGCCCGTCCCAGCCCGAACATACCTCGAGCGTATGTTGCGCCGTGTCCTCGTCGCTACTGCAATGGTGGCAGGACGGAGTCCACTCCCTCCGCACGACCGTGTGCAGGTACTTGCCGAAGCAACCATGCCCCGACAAGACCTGCACCAACCGGAAAGAGAGGACTCCGTGCTGCCGCTCCATCCACTCCATCAGTACGGGCCGGAGGGCCTCAACGGTAATAACACCGTATCTAGGCCTCTCCAGCCGCGTAGCCCAACGGGCGATGACTTCTCGGCGGGCGTCCTCGCGCCAGGTGGCTATCTCGTTGAACGATGGGGAGCCACCCTCTTCGCGCATTGAGGTAACCCGCCGGTAGAGGTCGGAGAGCATCTCCGCCTCTAGGTCCCACGGGGGTGTCCCGGCCAGTAGGCACGCCGCCTCTGTCGACACCGTGCGGTACCCGCGAATGGCTCTGACCGCCATGACTCTCTGTGGCCTCCACAGAACCGCCCTGAGTTGGGCGTTCAGAGCCCTCGCCCACACGGGTGCGCCGTACATGGCCATTGAGCGGATCACCCCCGCATACAGCCGTCGGCCCTGAAAACTGGGTCCGCCCACGTTCGGCATGAGCCGAGAAAGGGCGGACGCCGCGCCGACCAGCCGGGGAGCAATTTGACGAAAATGCTCCCGGAACCACCATCGCCCGTCGAGCACCAGACCCAAGTACCTCATATGGGCCTGGATACTGATGTGGATGGAGTTGACGACTAACGAGGCGCCGATGGGCAGCCTCACACGGGGCCCATGGAATAAAAGGGCCTCCGTCTTGTTTAGGGCCACCCTGAGCCCCAGCGCCTCGATTCGCCTGACCATCTCCTCGGTGCCGAGAGTGGCCAGGCTCGCCGCCTCTTCGAATGTCCTGCCCCGGGCTGTGACGAGCGTGTCGTCAGCATAGCAAATAACGCTCAGCCCGGGGGGGAGACTCCCTCTCAACGCCCAGTCGTAACCGATGTCCCACAGAGTCGGCCCCAGAACCGACCCCTGCGGAACACCGCACGACATGGGCGTCCGCACAATGTCCCCTGCGGGGCTCGCGTAGAGAACACTGCGCCCCTCCAAATAGTCTGCCACCAGCCGCCTGAGGTACAGGGGCACTCCGTGGAACCGGAGCGCCTCCCTGATGCAGCTGAATGGCAGACTATTGAAGGCGTTGGCGATGTCCAACGACACCGCCAACAGCACTCCTTTGCCGGCGACAGCCTCCGCGGCCGTCTGCCTCAGGCGTAGCAGGGCCCCGATGGTCGAACGCCCCCTTCGAAACCCAAATTGAGCGTCCGACAGATCGGGCCCCACCTCTTCCAGGTGCTGGACGATGCGGGCAGCGAGGACACGCTCCAGCAGCTTACCCACATCGTCCAGAAGCACAATGGGCCTGTAGGCCGACGGCGAATCCGGGGGCCGTCCCGGCTTTGGCAGGAGAACCAACCTCCCTTCCTTCCAGCACTCAGGGAACTGTCCAGACGTCAGACAGGCGTTGAACAGTCGCCTGAGGCGAGGTTCGAGATGCTCGAGGAGCAACGTCAACACCCGGACTGGGATTCCGTCCGGGATTATAGTTATACCCTGCCCGAACCACCCGGGGCGACAGAATGGGCGGCATTATTATATGCATTTTATAGCATTTGCATAGTTAAGAAAAGGTAAATTCGAAACAAAACCCTTTACAAACACGTCTGATATAGGTCAATTCCCCTACTATTATGGAGGAGGCTCGAACCCAAGATAGGTATATGAGCTGAAAGATTACGCATAATATTCAATTTTATTGATATCAAAATTTTATTTTTGAATATAGGAACTGTGTTTAGCTCGTATTATATGGCCCGGACAATACCCCATATAATAAATAGGAAAGTATGGAAACACGCTATTCTTAGCGGCATGACTGCAAATTATTTAATAAGTTCACTATGTTAGTAAAAACCTATCTACAGAAATACGTATACTATATACTTACTACAACAGTTGTTCAACATACCTAGAGTGTCTCCTCGGGTCGACGTATCCAACGCCAGCCATGACCTGTTCTGGAGGATGACTAATAGACATTCGTGTCCTAGGAGGTGGAGGGATATAACCAGGTGGCACTGCTCCGTACAGCGGCTCGTATAACACAGTATGGTGAACGTATGCCGGCTCTTCTATGAACATAGACTTTCGTCGGTCCACTGAAAAATATTAAAAAATGGTTAAATCTCAGAATAATCCATCCAGCAATGTATCAACATCCACTGTTTGACATATACCACTTCAATGACGGATAATGCCATAATCGATATGCTTTAGTATGTATTATGCTTTAGTATGTATATATTATTAGGGTCTACGCGTGAATGTGAGCAAAACCAAAATGATGGTCTTTGAAAGAGATGAAGCCAGAACAGATGTAAGAGTAACAATAGGTAATGATGTACTAGAGCAAGTGGATGAATTTGTATATCTTGGATGTGGATTTAGCCGAGATGGAAGGTACACCACTGATATAGAGCGAAGAGTGAATGCGGGAAATAGAGTGAACGGAGCGTTGGGGCAACTTCTCGGCAGCCACCACCTCAGCCAGAAGGCACGTGTAGCAATACATAACGCAGTGCTTGTCCCAACATTACTGTATGGAAGCGAGAGTTGGGTATGCAGAAAAGAGTATGAAAGTAAAATTAATGCGGTCGAAATGCGATCTCTTCGGAAAATCTGTGGAGTTAGGCTGACCGACCGCATTCGTAACGACGACGTAAGAGAGAGAGTAGGTATGAAAGAGAGTATTGGTGTAAAGATGCGAAAGGGAATGCTCCGATGGTTCGGACATGTGGAAAGAATGCCGAACGAAAGTCTGGTTAAGAAGATATACAATGCGAAAGTGGAAGGATGTAGGTACCGAGGGAGACCGAGACTAACCTACCTAGACCAGATCGGTCAGGTACTGAAGGAAGGTGGAGTCAAGAGTCTCCGAAACCGGCGAGCGTGTATGAAGAGAATTATGAATGTTGAGGAAGCAAGTGAAGTATGCAGAGATAGAGTTCTCTGGCACTCTGTTCTCTCTGCCTACCCTGCAAGGGATATGGCGTGATGATATGTATGTATGTATGTATTATGTATCATCATCATCACAGCCCATATATATCCCACTGTTGGGCTCGGGCCTCCTCTGTAAAGGGAGGAAAGTCAACCTACTATACCGCGCTGGTCAGACGTGTTGGTATAGGGTTTTGTTTCGAATTTTCCTTCTCTTGCATAGATGTTATATGCGTTTTATATCGCCCACGGGTAAGATAGTGAATTGTATTCTTACTCCGTCACCACACGGATACATTGTGTATAACGAAATGAAATATTTCCAAATCGCACAATTAATTAGCGACGTTAAATTAATTTTACGTTTTTATATTAATAATTTTTAAGCAATTTTATAGCACGGTTAAAAAGGCCTTTATCTAGTCTTAGTATACAAATAGTATAGTCTATATAGTTTTTATTTATCAATAATCACTTCATTTTTAGTAATTAATAGCCCGTTTGAAATACAAACCATTGCTTGACATGTTAATGATATCTTTTATGTACTTTGATGGGACACGAAAATTTGTAAAGCACTGTTACATCATATTCACTACATTTTAGTACTGCCATTGGAGTACAGTACATACAAATTTATACATTAAAATTATTTACACATGTAATATACATATATTATAATAAAACAATAAGACATTTGTAAGTGTCCCCCAAAACTTTTTATATATTAATAGTACTAAAGAAAACATTGTATAGATTAATGAGGTTTACCTACAAAGAGTTCATCTTTTATTCGATAAATAAATAACTTATCTATTCATATTGAACGAAACAACCACGAAATGTCACTCTAACAATTACTGTTTAAACATTTTAATGTAATCGAATTTCTTCATTAAAATTTAAAACAATGCAATAATAATAGCATTCATAATTAACAAAAATAAGTTACCAGGATGTTAATTTTAATAATTCATATAAATCATTCACTTAAATGAAATTAATTATAACAAACATTATTATTAAAAACTAGTAGGTTACCGAGTTTATGTTCCCTCTTTATTACATTAGAGTCACTAAATCATTTTCCGTGTGGTGACGGAGTAAGAATACAATTCATCCCCTTTCTTACCCGTGGGTGTCGTAAAAGACAAGTAATATAATATGTAGGTATATAACATCTATCATCATTCTCCTACTCTTATCCCAACTGCTTGGGGTCGATACAATATGTACTCTTCTTTCATAGTAGGTACATATTGTAAAAGTTATTAGCAATAATTTTACGACCGGCCGCCTGACAGACGTCAACCCTTCTTGGGAATGTAATTGTGGACCAAACGGCATCAGATGGAGTTGGTCCAGGTCGTTATAAGGCTTTTAGTCGTCTTTTACGACATCCACGAGCAAAGTAAGGGTTGGTTGTATTCGTAGCCGCTACCACACAGCTAGATGTAGATATGTAACATCTATGAAAACTGAAAATTAAGCTCTACCAATCCGTCTGATTAGCGTGGTTCAGTAGTACCCAATATCTCTCCTGTTTTATAAGAGACTCGAGACCAGACTGACGAACGACTGAACTGATATATGAGCTGAGATAATGAAATCTTTTCCATATATAAACATCCCGTATTAAAGAACTTTTCCGTGTGGTGACGGAGTAAGAATACAATTCACCACCTATCTTGCTCGTGGGTAATCGTAAGAGGCGACTAAGGAATATAAAACGTATATAACATCTATGCAAGACAAAGAAAACTCGATACAAAACCATATACCAACACGTCTGACCATGAGTCTGAGATGATGATGATTTATGATGAGATGATTAGAGAACAAATCCAATTGCACAGATAGCGGAGTGGTCTAAAATCAGATGTCTCATTCCGAGTGACGTGGTTGCAGTACCCACAGGATAATTCTTTGTATCACCTATGTATGTACCACAAATGAGTGTTCTGAATCTAGTTGTAATCTGTTGTTTGTAAAGGCCCTCGTAGTACAAGAATTTATTCTATACTGCTGGGTGTTATTTTAAAAATATTCTTATATTGCTGCCATTATAAACATATACTTATACAAATTACATCTACAGAGAATACGAACAATTATTTCAAAAATCTCCATTTCATGATCAACGACCTTAGAGAACTCAATCTAGTGAAGTTTTAGCAATGTATTTATTTACACTCCTTAGTCTCCCATGGATTTCGTAAAAAAAGTTAATAAAAAAAATAATCCAATATAATTCAATTTAAATAAAATAATTTTATTGACAATAAAATTGCAATTATTTTATTAAAAACTAGCTTCTGCCCGCAGCTTCGCCCGCGTAAAAGGTTACTTTCCTAAAGTTTTTGATCCTCTATTTTTATTTTTGACCGTCGGTAATACAGTGCAACGGTATTACAATACTCAGGGTTGGAACTTCATTACTGGACTGCTAGATGGCGTTGAAGAAGCTAGATTTTGAGATTTTTTGACAAACAATTTTTTTATTTTTCATATAAAAATTTTGATTTTTTTTTAATAAAAAGTATCCTATGTTACTTTTAATATCTCCAAGAATATATGTACAATGTTTCATGATGATCGGTTGAGTAGTTTTAGCGTGAAAGCGTAACAAACAAACTTACTTTCACATTTATATATTAGTAGGGATTAATTTGAACAAATAAAACAATATTTATTATATTTTGCTAAATAAATTAGTTTGTTTTTACACCCTTTTTTTTATTAAAGAATGGCTTATTATTTATCATTTCCTTTACCCGAATGTAAAAGGTTAAGCGTTATTTAATTTATACACTGCTACAGTTTCGCAACATCTATACGTATATTATTATGGAATACTAATTTAAAAGTGTCAAAGGATATGCTATTGTAAATTTACGAAATCATGTTTCAGCATAACGATGTCTATTAGTCATTAAAATTAATATTAAAATACAAGCTACTTAGCTTGTATTTTAATATTAATTCGTCATTAAACTTTATTAGTTGAAAATGTGATTATGATTTTTTTAAATTTGCGTTTTATTTTTTATTATATGTAATTTCTTAATTAGGTCTATCGTCACGCATGAACTCGAGTGAACAGCTATCAATGACATTTAAAAATACCATATATTGTTTATTAGGTACATATAACTCAAATGCAAATATTAAATTTGATACTTATTTTATACAAGTAATTGGATCTTTTTTAAATTTAATTATAATCGGATTTGTAGATATAGAAATCGAATTTAGACTTTATGGTCAGCTGTCACAACGTTAATAAAGCAGTTTGAAAAAAAAAAACAGTTGAACTAAATTATTTCTTAAAATAAATACCTTCTTCTGGCTATAGTGTGACGTATGACTAGTTCAAAGATTCCTATAACGTCTTTGTCCTTCTTCACAGTATGTCTCATAAACTTAGAGTAGAGAGTACAGTCCTAAATCTCGTCTATTACGTGATATTATTCAGTGCTCTAAGGCATGAGCTTTCACACAATATCAAGGAAATAAGCCTTCTATACCACGCTGATCAGGTTAGTCTAAACTAACCCTGAGACCAAGAAAACCCATAGGTTTTCTTTTGTGTGCTTCTTTTCTTTCAGTGATCTTATTTCTGAATTTTACTAAGCTTGCGGGAAAAGAAACGATCCTTCATCGCCTGTTTAAAAAAGTATTAGTTATAATTTTCTTTAATTACTTTTTAAAACTAAGTTAACTTGGATCAAAATTCTTAAATTTATTTCTGATGAAGATAGTACATATATATATATATATATATATATCAATATATATATCTACTACTTACTAATACTACTACGTTACTAATTACCGACATAAATAACGTAGACGTATAAAATAATATAGTACTGATTTTAATTATTAAATAAAGAAGGATATGTACATATAATTAATATAAAGATAACTTACTTATTGGATACTCGCCGTATATTGGATTTTCGAGTGCAAGATCCGGGACGATTGCTCTAGATACTTTTCTACCATACATCGAATACTCTGGTGCAATTATCTCTTCAGGCACTGTCCTTTTCCATTTTGGCGGTGGCAGTGGCGGCTCCTCTCCAGAATCATAGTTTTTTGTAGGAACATAATAAAAACTAGCACTGACTGGTTCACCAGCAAGGGAGTTTACATTCTCTCCTTGACTTGACTCTGGTGTCTCTGTTTGTGTTTGCGTCGTTTCATAAGCTTCATTATCCCAAGGATCCAAGTAGACTCTTTGATTATTTGGAGGGGTTTGAGCGTCTTCTTCACTGTCGAAATCTACAGCAGCCCAGAACGGGCTGCCTGCTTCTCCTGGCATTATTAACTACGGACTGTATACGACCACTATAACCGTCACAAAAACTCTAAGTTATAATGCGCACTGAAGTACCAGCAGTTTGAATACATAACTATCACCACGCGTTCGCACGTACCACAATTCCTCCCAGATATGGCGCTGTATGTAATTTATATGCTTTGCTTCGAAACACTTATTTGTTATGCTGAGCACGGTTTAAGTGGACATTTGACAAACGAACGATGCAATCGGCGGGAGAGTTTGAGGCACATATGCGCGGGCGCACGCGGTCGTACAATAGCTTCAAATGGCAAGACGCGTGTGAGCAACTGCAACGAACGGCACAGAAGATGCAATAGATATTAGAAATGTAAACGAACTTGAAATTCACACGCAAACTTTGAAAGCAGTATTAACATTGTTTTGCCATCTTTTATATTATACAATTTATTATACTACATTTGCTACTATATTTTTATTTATATATTATAGGTTTTATGTATAGTGATGGAGTAAGAATTATAATATCACTACCCCTTAATCATGTAGGTATTATAAAAAAAGAACTAAGATAAAAACAAAACAACATGATGAGCAAAATTGAGTGGTGTGCCATTTGCGTGTAGAGGCCCGTACAGAATAATGGGTCATATTTGGTTTGAAGAAGACGAATATAGTTTCAAATATATAGTGAACATAGACAGGCTGATGGGTTGTCGAAAATTGTTCTAAATTTTGCTAATCGGGGTCATAAATGGTCGCCATTTTAAATTGTTATCAGTTAAATCAAATTGCGGAAGCAACAAACGCACATACAAACTTTCGCATTTCTAATATTAGTATGATATAACAAGTAGGTATTTATTTGATGTGTCTTGTATTGTTGACTAATTTAATGTCGTTAGTCATGGTGATTAAAATTTAAGTGGGTGGACATTAGACATTGAAACCCACTACAAATGCAAGTGAAGATATTATTGTGTTGTTTTAATATTTTTAACTAGTCTCTGCTTGCGGCTCCGTCGCCCTTTTAAGTCCTTGTGATGTCATGTTTTTGATTGTTAGTATTTTATTATTTTGTGTGGTGACGGAGTAAGAATACAATTTACCAGCTCCTTTCTGGGCCGTGGCTATCGTAATAGACGATTAAGGGATATAATATGCAGAAAACATCTATGCCAGAGAAAGAAAGAACGAAATAAAACCCTATATCAAAAGCGTGGCATAGTAGGGTAATTTCCCTCCTATTGTGGAGGAGGCACGAATTCAGCAGTAGGACGTATAAGAGCTAAAATGATGCTACGGAGTTGCATGCTATTATTTTCAGAATCTCAGGCAGAATACATATTACATTTTATTTAGCTAGGGTGGTAAAGTACCTTGGCCACCGAAGACAAAGATCGATTTCCGGTGGCCTGCTCGCACAGCGAATAAAGGCGCTTTGCAGGGTGGGTCTATGGGATCGCGCGTCGTCTCTTCCGTCACCCCGGACCGATTTGGCGGGGCGTGACCACCTCAATAGTCTACCGCAAAAAAAAGAGTGGTAAAGCGCCTTAATTTGTGGAGGAACGCCGTAGTATGTACCTAAAAGCGTGACCTGTATGGGCTAATAGGAATAGGAAAATTTCGTTTTTGTAACATATAATATAAGTGAGTTTGCTACCATCTACCAAACATACTTCACATTACTAAGACCAAGAGTTTCATAACAGGTAATAATACCTAATAATGCTTTTTCTGTTTTCTTTATATTTAATATATTATGATCCTTATGGTTGAAATAAAAATTAAATATTTTTTGTAACCTTTGAAAGGTTTGCATTGCATCCTTTACACAATTTTCTTATTGTGGAGTCCAGTGTTCTATAGAGATATTTAATTTAAAATAGAGGATGGTTTTATAAATATGCCGAAGATAATTTGCCGTTGCAACTGTAATCCGTACCTAAACGATACGTGCTCGCGCTAATTATAAAATATTAGCAGAATATTAGAATTCAACGACGACCTATCTAACTAAAATTAAATGTAATTTACTCCCCCTTCCCGAGCCTTATATATAAACATCATCATCCTCCTACTCTTATCCCAATTGCTTGGGGTCGATACAATATGTACCTACTCTTCTTCCATAGTACATATTGTAAAAGTTATATATATGCCAAACGTCAATCCTCTTTGGTAATGTAATGGGTGAAACGGCATCAGTTGAAGTTGGCCAGGCTATAAGGCTCTCAGTTGTCTTTTACGACATCCAAGAGCAAAGTAAGGGTTGGTAGTATTCGTAACCACTACCACACAGCTTCGCCTTATATATGAACAATGAGAAAGAAAATAAGCTACTATCACACACTAGCCAGATGGGTTGACATTGGCATTTTTTTCGCGATTTCCTTGTGGTGTTTTAAATCTGATGATTTGTTGACTGATTCGGGCTAGGATGATTCCCAGCCCACACACGTCCCACCCACTGTTGGGCTCGAGCCTCATCCATAATGGGAAGGTAATTAACCTACTATATTGTGCTGGTCAGATGTGTTGGCATAGGGTTTTGTTACGAGTTTTCCTTCTCTTGCAAAGATATTATATGCGTTTTATATTCCTTAGTCATCTCTTACGATCACCCACGGGTAAGATAGGGGATGGTGAATTGTATTCTTAATCTGTCATCACAAAGAGAAGTGGGTGTTCTAAATAATATATGCAAATAGCATAGTCATTCATGTTATTTGCTTGACAGACGGATTTAATCATGAAAAAGAAAATACTATATTTTGCCAGATTTATAGTGACTGACAGACATGGCCAATCAGCCATTCCCCTAATAACCTTGCATGATATTTGTGGTAGGAAATGGTATAGTGATGCATTCTGTTTTTAGTCTGTTACAACATGATTTATCCATCCATAAGCCTATCGGTGAATATCCCACGAAAGGGAGATATGCCATATCATAATTACCGTCCTTTTTTTTTTTTTTTATTTTATTGGTGGGCTATGGGTGCGTCTCGCCCCGCTGAATCAGTCCGGGGTGACGGAAAGGCGGCGCGTGACCCCATAGACCCACCGTAAAACCTTCTCTCTTCGCCGTGCGAGCGGACCACCGGTACTCGATTTTAACTTCGGTGGCCTCATAATTACCGTCCTGGGGTACGTTATGGCATTGCAACTGGAATTATGAGTTTCCTAGAAGAGCGTCAATGTCCACTCCCCTAATTCTCATTCGGTCGCTTGTTTTTCTACTCTCATGTGGCAAGATGATGGTTATCAAAATTAAAATATTCTTTAGAATAAAACCCCACATTTTTTTTCACGCTGTACTTTATCTTGCAACCGATAGTGGTGGGACCACTCTGTTGACTGTTCTCTGTATACAGCCGCGGGCTGGTTCGCCCGGGGTAGTACCACACTCTCGCAGAAGATCGACGTCTGCGTAATGGCAATGTGCTATTGCGCTTCGTTCGGTGAGCGAGAGAGCCGGCAGCCCAACTAGGTGGGTTTGGGGATTGTAATGATAGGCAGCAGCTTAGCTATACCCTTGGTATAGCAAAAGTCCATGGGCAGCAGTGACACTTACCATCAGGTGTGCTGCTTGCTCGTTTGCCACCATAAGAAATAAAAAAATGTCAAGGAACCGCTGCCAGCTGTTAGTCTAATGGCAATGGTGAGGAAATACAATAAGTTATGGGCCTCTTGTTACAATTTCGTGGCCCCAGATGCATTTTGGGGTTTTTTTTAGAAAAAGGATATTTTAGGAAATTATTGAGTACTGAGACTAACGTTATGTTAATTAACAAATGGGGTGCGAGGCTGAACCACCTCCACGTGGTGCACCCTGGAAACGTCAGACCTTTTTCTCCATCTGACGGCCAAGAGTTCAGCGATCGGGTCTCGGCGCGTTCTGCGCCGTCTGAACGCGTACGATTTGACCCTGTAGGAAGGGATGGCATTCCCCGTCGTCCCCTCTCCAAAGGGCATGGGGTCTCTCTCAAGATGTCCCTCATGTCCGGCCCGTGTCCCTGAGTTTAGGATATCCTGAATTTAGGTCCGGGATTTAGGGTGCGGAGGTAGATTCCCCTCCAAAGAAAAAACAATCCCGAATCCTAAGTTTCACCGCTCGGCGAGAGGATGCATGGTTACTCCGGAGGAGTCAGCCGTTAGAGCGGTACCCAGTCTCCCGGGGGACTTTAAACTCTCACAAAAAATGACAGAAGTTAATACGGGTAAGAATCCTCCTGAGGGTCCCGACGATGTCAGGGAGTCCCTTGCTGAGTTGTCATCGGGGCGCGTTTCGGGAACGCGCTCCGATGACAGCTCAGTCTGCTCCAATTCGTATAGGGGGGGGCACCTTCTGTTTTAGCCGCGGGGGGTCCGGCTGTCAACTCGGCCCCATTAAAAAGGAAGAAGAGAAAGAGGACGCCCAGAGGCCTGATGGGCACAGCATACAGGCGCATAGTGGACGCGGAGGATAGGCGGCGTCAAAGAGAAAGGAAGGTGGAAAAACTAAAGGCGGTGGAAGGGATGGCGGATCAACGCATCTCTCCGCCTAGAGACCAGGAGACGCGCCCATCTGCATCTCCTGCGCCTAATGATGGACAAACTGTAAATATTAAAACCACAAACAGGTACACAGGGTTAGATATGGACAGCGACGGAAGCGGCACTTTACCTGCTGCAGACCTCCGGGCCACCGCTTCGACGCGTTCTGCCGCGGCGAGTCTGACGGCGGCACTGGAGGTGCGACTGGAAGACCTCTCTTTGAGGGCTCGGAAGCGTCCCCATGTAGAGGGGAGCTCGGAATCCGACCTTGGAGAGGGGTCTTCAAAACTCCCCCCGCCGAAGGTGGCGACATCGCGCCGAAGTAGGGGGAAGGCGACGGCAACCAGGGCGGCGGCACCGACGCCGACTGGTTCAACTGGGGGAGTTGCAACTCGCAAGTCCAAAGCGGTTGCCGCGTCGGTGGTGAGGGCGTCGGCAAGACCCCTCCCTGCTGACGAGGCGACCCGAGACATGGCGCGCAGTGGCCCTCCCCAGCCCAAGATAGAGGCCCTGCAGGCCGAAAACGCCCGCCTTAGTGGCGAGGTGTCAGGACTGCGGGGTCAAAATCTCCGGATAGACAAGGAGCAGGGGGCGTACCGCGAGTTGGCCAAGCAAATGGCTGACTTGCGGGCCCAAATTGCGCCATCGACCAGTGCCGGCCCGGGTGCCGTCGTCGCTAAGGGACGTGGCAAGAGGGAGCCGCGTCGCGTTGCGGAGCGTGCCCCCGAGACGGTTCGGCCCGTAGAGCCGATCCCGCTGCCCGCGGTGGAGGGTGTGCCGGACGAAACTCCCGCGCCCGGCACATCTGCTCCGCCCGAACAGGGTTGGCGGGTGGCCGAGCGGGGCAGGAAGAGTCGCGGCCAAAGGAGACGGACGGAGGCCAAGCGCGCCGCTGAGGCCTCCGTTCCCCAGGCAGGAGCCGAGGGGAAGGAGAGAGGGAGGCCGCGCAAGGGGCTTCGGGCGCCAAAGACAGCTGCAGTAGTCATTACTGTGCTGCCTGAGGCCGCCGACAGGGGCCTCAGCTATGAGGCCGTTCTTCGGAAAGCCCGGCGGCAGCTAGACGTCACCGATATCGGTGGCGTCGAAGCCAGGACCCGCAAGGCCCGGACAGGGGCTCGAGTGCTCGAGTTCCCTGGGGCCGAGGGCGCCAAGACGGCCGATAGCATTGCGGCCAAGCTGAGGGGCCTGTTCGCCGAGGAGGGCGGCATTAAAATCGCCAGGCCCGTGAAGTGCGCAGAAATGCGCGTCACGGGCTTGGACGATTCCGTGACGGTAGAGGACATCCGGGAGGCCATTGCCTCGAGAACCGGGTGCACCCTCGGTGCTGTCCGGGTTGGTGCCATCCGCCCTGGCCCAGGTGACGTGGGTGCTGCATGGGTGCGGTGCCCGGTGGAGTCACCTGGAGCCACGCCTTAGGCAACTGTACAACGCCTGTCTAGCGGCTGGACAGTTCCCTAAGTGCGGGAAAGAGGGGAGGTTGGTGCTCCTGCCAAAGCCCCCGGCTTTGGCAGGAGCACCAACCTCCCCTCTGTGCGCGCGGATTCGTTCCGCGACCACGGCCCCCGGCCCGGACGGAATACCAGTCCAGGTGCTGACGTCGCTCCTCGAGCACCTCGAGCCTCGCCTCAGGCAGCTGTACAACGCCTGTTTGGCGCCTGGACGGTTCCCTAAGTGCTGGAAGGAGGGGAGGTTGGTTCTCCTGCCAAAGCCGGGACGGTCCCCGGATTCGCCGTCAGCCTACAGGCCTATCGTGCTGCTGGACGATGTGGGCAAGCTGCTGGAGCGTATCCTCGCTGCCCGCATCGTCCAGCACATAGACGAGGTGGGGCCCAATTTGTCGGACGCTCAATTCGGTTTTCGAAGGGGGTGTTCGACTATTGCGGCTATACTGCGCCTGAGGCAGACGGCGAGGGAGGCCGTCGCTGGCGGAGGAGTGCTGTTGGCGCTGTCTTTAGACATCGCCAACGCATTCAATAGTCTGCCATTCAGCTGCATCAGGGTGGCGCTCCAGTATCACGGAGTGCCCTTATACCTGAGGCGGCTAGTGGCAGACTATTTGCAGGGGCGCAGTGTCCTCTGCGCGAATAGCGCGGGGGACATTGTGCGCACGCCCATGTCGTGCGGTGTCCCACAGGGGTCGGTCTTGGGGCCGACTTTGTGGGACATCGGTTACGACTGGGCGTTGCGAGGGAGTCTCCCCTCCGGGCTGGGGCTTATATGCTACGCTGACGACACGCTCGTCACAGCCCGGGGCAGGACACTGGAAGAGGCGATGAGCCTGGCCACTCTCGGCACTGAGGAGATGGTCAGGCGTATCGAGGCGCTGGGGCTTAGGGTGGCCCTGGAGAAGACAGAGGCGCTCCTGTTTCATGGGCGCCTCATGGGGCCGCCCGTCGGCGTCTCGATCGTCGTCAACTCCGTCCCCATCAGTATCAAGGCCCATATGAAGTATTTGGGTCTGGTGCTCGACGGGAACTGGTGGTTTCGGGAGCATTTCCGTAGACTTGTTCCTCGGCTAGTCGGCTCGGCGTTCGCCCTATCTCGGCTGATGCCGAACTTGGGCGGACCGAGCTTCGAGAGTCGACGGCTATATGCGGGGGTGATCCGTTCAATGGCATTGTACGGCGCTCCCGTGTGGGTGACGGCTCTGACCGTCCGCCTTAGGGCTATTCTGCGGAGACCGCAGAGAGCCATGGCGGTCAGGGCTATCCGCGGATACCGCACGGTTGCGACCAAGTCTGCATGCGTATTGGCCGGAACGCCCCCTTGGGACTTGGAGGCGGAAATGCTCGCCGAAATATATCGGCGGGTGTCTTCAACTCGTGAAGAAGGTGGCGATGTTTCGCCTAGCGAATTGGCCACCTGGCGTGAGGACGCTCGCCGGGAGGTTCTTTCCCGTTGGGCAACGCGGCTGGAGCGGCCTCGATACGGATTACGAGTCATCGAGGCCGTCCGGCCCGTACTGATGGAGTGGCTGGAGAGGCGGCACGGAGTCCTCTCTTTCCGGCTGGTGCAGGTCTTGACGGGGCACGGTTGCTTCGGCAAGTACCTGTACACAGTCGCAAGGGTGGAGACGACTCCGTCCTGCCAACAGTGCGGCAGCGACCGAGACACGGCGCAGCATACGCTCGAGGTCTGCGTGACCTGGGCTCAGCAGCGCCGTGCCCTTGTCGCTGCTAACGGTGCCGACCTCTCGCTGCCGGCCGTCGTGAAAGCGATGGTCGACAGCGAGAGGAATTGGGACGCGGTCGCCTCCTTCTGCGAGGACGTCATCTCGCAGAAGGAAGTGGCGGAGCGAATCCGAGAGGAACTTCTCTTCGAGGATTCGCGCCGCCAGCACCGACTGGGGCGGCGGAGGCGTGAATACCTCCGCCTCATGCCGCCCTAGCCGAGGCAGCGGGTGACCGGACCGGGGATTAGTCTGGTCGCCCTGGGAGCGAGGCCACCGCGTGAGGAGGACGCCCCGACGGTGCAAACTGTCCGGGCGTCGACATCAGCGAGGATACCCGTGAGGGTAGATCGCCGGGTGGGCCACTGAAGAAAAAGACCGCGTACCAGTGACCCACCCGCACGGCGTCGAGAGGTATATTGTAGGGCGGGTCTACGGGGTCTTGCGCCGCTTTTCCTGTCGCCCCGGACGGAATAGCGGGGTTTGACGTACCGTAGCCCGCCCCCAAAAAAAAAAAATGTTAGCTAACAAGTGTATTAAGGTTTTGTTTCTAGAACTTCCTTTTCTTTCAAAAGTGTTCTTTACTTGGATTAGGTACACATTATTTCTTAGTGCAGTACCTCACAGACAGATAGTAATCTGTAATCACAATTAAATTGCAACAGAATGATTAATTATAGTGAATAAGAATAACAAACATCTGAACAGATTCTTACTAACTATATTAAGATAATTGTGGGTGAAAAGATGATTAAGGTTTGTGGGTAGAAGCCCAAGGTTTAGGACAAACGCTTGCCGTTTTCACAACAGCAATGTTTACCTTTTTAGTATATGTTGTTATATGTAAGTAGGAAAAGCAAAACGTTTGCGTCTCGTCTCGGGACACCCGACAGAAGTGATAATGTAAACTAAACTAAGATGAAATACTTGATATTGAAATTGTTTAACTTTTTTTTTTTTTGGGGGGGTGGGCTACGGTCGGCGCACTCCTCGCACCACTCCATCCGGGGTGACAGAGGGGCGTAAGCGCGTACACCCGTAACCCACCCGTGACGTCGCCTTCGTCGTTGGGCCGACCACCGGAGCAGAGTGACTTGACGTCAGTGGTCGGCCCGACGGAATACCCCTGAGGAGTACCCTCTCCTCGACCGACATCCCCCCCTCGGGTAGGATGTCGGTCTTTCCTCACGCGGTCGGCCTCTCGGCGGGTGACGGACTAATTCCCCGATCCAGTCACCCGCGGCCTTGGCTAGGGTGGCATCAGGCGCAGGTAATCGCGCCTGCGCCGCCCCAGTCGCCGGCGGCGGCTCGCGCCGTCGAGGAGACGCTCCTCGCGCACGCGCTCCGCCGCCTCCTTCCGCGAGACTACTGCCTCGCAGAAGGTTGCGACCGCGTCCCAGTTCCTGACGCTGTCGAGCATCGCCCTGGCGATGGTCGGCAGCGTCAGGTCGGCACCGATGATTGCGATGAGTTCACGACGCTGCTCTGCCCAAGCGGCACAAACCTCGAGCGTATGCTGCGCCGTGTCTTCGTCGCAATCGCAGTGGTGGCAGGACGGTGTACTCTCCCTCCTGACGACCTTGTGCAGGTATTTGGCGAAGCATCCATGCCCCGTCAAAACCTGCACCAGTCGGAAGGAGAGCACCCCGTGCCGCCGTTCCAACCACTGCATCAGCACCGGCCGGAAGGCCTCTACGGTCCGCACACCGAACCGAGGCCTCTCCAGCCGGACTGCCCAACGGGCAATGACATCTAGGCGGGCGTCAACGCGCCAGGCGGTGAGTTCCCTCAAAGAGACCACACCGCCCTCCGCGCGCACCCCCGACACCCGCCGATACAAATCGGCGAGCATTGCCGCCTCCAGGTCCCACGGGGGACTCCCGGCCAACAGGCACGCTGTCTCCGTCGCCACCGTGCGGTACCCGCGTACAGCCCTGACCGCCATGGCCCTCTGTGGTCGCCACAGAAGAGCCCTGAGTCGGACGGTCAGGGACCCCGCCCACACCAGTGCGCCGTACAGGGCCATCGACCGGACGACCCCCGTGTACAGCTGTCGGCACGTAGCGCTCGGCCCGCCCACATTCGGCATTAGCCATGAAAGGGCGGACGCCGCGCCGACGAGCCGCGGAGCGAGCCTGCGGAAATGCTCCCGAAACCAAATTGTTGAACCAACTTGAGAAAAGCTTAGATTATTACTTAAATTTTATGTATATTAATATGACAATGTAAGAAAAGGTTATTTATTAATAAAATCTCATAACATCAAGTCTTAATACGACTAGTGCAGTGGGCAGGGGCGATGGGGCAGAGGGTGCGATGCACCCGGGCGCCGGGTGTTAGGGGGCGCTGAGAGCCGCTCATTTTGATACAAGAGGGTACCAGGTTATTGATTGCACCCGGGCGCTACATGTGCTAGAGCCGCCCCTGGCTGTGGGTTAAAGTTAGAGAGGAGGAACCTGCCAACCGTTGCCGTATGCATGAGAGAAAGAGAAGCCAGACAGACTGGCACTGTTACGCGTAATGTGACGAAGCGGTTTACCCTTCCATAAGAAGTTATCACTTCAAAAAGATAGACTTGAGAAATATGGTAATTTGTTTTTCTAATATCGACTTCCATCCATCCATTCATCCATCAGCCCGTAAACCACTGTTGGACATAGGCCTCCCCACGAGAATGTCATTCAAAACGGTCCTGTGCCACCTGCATCCAATGGTTTCCTGCGACCTTGGTAATGTCATCACTTCACCTAGTGAGGGGTCGTCCTACCCTGCGTCATCCGATTCGTGGTCGCCACTCGAGAACCTTTCTTCCCCAACGGTTGTCGGTTCGTCGAGCGGTGTGTCCTGCTCATTGCCACTTCAAAGTGCTAATTCTTCGGGCTATATCGATTACACCCGTTCTTCTACGGATTTCCGTATTCCGAATTTTATCAGAGAGTAGAGAAATACCGATTATAGCCCCCTCTCTATAGCACGTTGAGCGACTTTCGAGCCTTTTTATGAGGTCGACATTTAGAGGCCACGTTTCAGTCCCGTAAGTCATCGCTAGTTAAAAACCTTTGTTTTCAGATACGACAGACGACAGACGCAATATTAGACAAGGAGATCCTCCTAAGGTTCCCGAACGCTGCCCAGCCGCGAGTCGTAGACTTACATCGTTCTAAGAACCTTTATTATATACGATCGTAACGTAATGAGATATTCTGAAATTAGACCAGATATTAGGATTTTTGAGAGACTCTTATATCGATTATCATAAGCATGCATGACAGTGTATTCGATGGCTGAACTATTTAAGGTTGATTTTCAGAAAAGAGCTGCAAATAAGTTCTTAAAGTAAAAGTATTTTTTTTTGTTATTGTATACTATTTAGACGAAGTTATACAAGGACTTAATCAACCTTTTCTATAATATTATATTTATCTATATCATTTTAGCCCTTAGTGTTAGTAGACTACGTGGCTTGTTTTTTTTTCTATAATCATAAATGAGCTGGCTTATCCGGGGTAATACCGTATGCTCGCAAAAAAATCGTCATCTGAGTAGTAGCAATTTGCTTTTGCACTTCATCCGGTAAGCAAAAGCCGTAGCCCCAAACTAGAACTCCTTTTTGTCTTTGCTTTTTTTGACTCGACCGTACCACCGCACGTAGTAGGGTAGAGCGGGGCTTAAAGGTCCGTGGGTATAAAGGTCCACCAACAATAACTAAAAAACTAGTGATGTGTCGCTTTTTGTCATTATACGGGCGGACAGAAGAGGTAGCGGGGAGGGAAACTAGGTATCGTGAACAGCTAAGCGACGACGCTGGCAGGAGATACAGAACTGCGTCTCAAAATTGTAACGTAAGTAAATTTTCTCGTTACTATTATTTTTAGTTGTGATGAGTGTTATTTCGTATACCATGTGTAAACACCGTTTATTAGCATACGTTATTTAATTGTTTAACAAGATTTATTATTAGTTTTAAACTACTTACAACGGTATTTTTTATAAAACCTCTAAAAACGCTTACACGCGATGAGGGTTAAATGGACCTTTTAGCCCACAGTATTATTTCCCCTCATTATAAACACATTACTTATTAAAAACATTTTTATTTCAGAATGCGCGTCTATATAAAAGAAAATCTGATCGTGGCACTAAATCTGTCGAGTTGATGAAACGTGCAGCAGATTTGGTTAATAATGAAAATAAATCATTAAGCCAGATATGTCGTGACTTTGAATTAAGCAAAACTCCATTATCAACATTTATTCAACGAATGAAGAATGATCCTGTCAATTTGAGATTTGGCTATGATAATCCGAGGCAGATATTTAATAAAGATCAAGAAGCATATCATAGAATACTTGCTCAAACTTGCACAAAGTTTTAACGGAATAGTTCCTAAAGAAGTTCGTCGCATGGCTTATGACTGTGCCATTAAATATGAAATAATTGTTCCGAAAACGTGGCCAAGCCAAAAGTATAAACAAAAAAAGCAAAGCAAATAGAAAAGTTAAGAAAGTCAAAAGAACTACATATTTTACTAGAGGTTAACAGCTCTGATGACAATGACTACTTCTGTTTGATTTGTTGCGAGAAATACAGTGACAGTGTTCCAGGTGAAGGTTGGATCCAATGCAATCTTTGCAAGAACTGGGCTCATGAAATGTGTCTTTCAATCAGAGGCTGTATTTATTTCATTTGTAATAATTGTGATTCAGAGAACGATGAGTCTGATTAAGATATAGAGATATCACAAATATTCTTAAGTTACTATGTGGTAAATATAATTAAAGAAGAAGAATATGATTGTGTTTAAAGATGTTCTGGAAAAATTTATTTGTTTAAAATCATTTAATATATCTTTACAATCAAAGAAGTATAATATTATTGTGTTTAAAGATGTTTAAGAATAATAATTTACGTTGTTTTACCACTTTTAATATCTATTATTAATTAAAGAAGAAAAATCTTATTGTGTTTATTGTATCATAAAACCTTTTTAAAACTATCCACATACTGGATCTTTTTGCCCCTCGACTGTTCCTTTTTACCCCTACCTTGGGGCAAAAAGAGACAGACGATAAAGTTTAGAAAAATTGAAAAATTTCATGTTTCTATTACGAGAAATTAACAAAAAGTTTGGTTAAACGTGGTACGATAACCGTTGGTTTGATTACTGTTGAATATTTTGATATTGTAGATTCCGTTTTCACAGTATAGTTCTTAATAGTCAAATTGGACCTTTTAGCCCCGCTCTACCCTACCCATTAAAACCGCAGCGGCCCCTTAGCTTTTACTGGGTGCCGGAGAGATTGTCAGATGACATTCAATCCCCACACCCCAACGCTTGGCCGTATGGTCACGTCCTGTCGTCATTCAGAGAGGTGGGAAGAGGTGCGCATAGAGGCGCCTCGTTCTGCCTTGTCGCTGCCGCCGCAGCGAGTCGGCGGTTGCGGTGGCCTCGCGCTCTCGCTCCGAGGCCACCTTCCTCGTCACGACGTTATCACAGAATAAGGAGCGCGATGTCCCTGCCGCTGTCGAGTATCTTGGAGATGGTAGTCAGCAACGACAAGTCCGTCCCAATTTTCGTCGACAGGACGTGGCGCAATTAGCAACCCTGCTTTCTTTTCTGTTTTCAAATCCTGCACTTATGGCAGATCAAACAATAGATAGATGTTATATCGAAGAAAATATTAGAATATTACGTCAGTACCTATCTACCTACCTACTGATAGATGCTACCCACGGAGCAAATACAAAGAGGAGACAGCCTAAGTTACTGTGCACTGTGATTCTCAAGTAGGCCCTGACGTCATCACGTTAACATAGGCCACGCCTACTATTAGGCGTGGCCTATTAGTCTACTGTCGTCGCTGCCGGTGTTCGTACGGTGCATAAAATTATATTTTTGGTGTATTTTTATGTTATTACGAAGAAAACCATGAAGTGTTGTGTTTTATCATGTAAAAACTACTCCAATAAACGTACAGATGCTATGGAAAGAATCACATTCTATTTGTAAGTATATTTATTCATAATTTATGAAAATAATTTCTAGAAAGTTCTTTTGACGGTATCATGTTCAGAAATATTTTTACTACTTAACGTTAGATGGTAATAGGACCTACAACACTTTGCGTAATAGGACCTAGAACAATAAAAGCACATACAGTTCAAACTATTAAGATTATTGTAGTAACTAATAACCATGAGTATTAAAATTTATACCCAAAGCCTTTTACCTCGACAAAAATATGAGTTTTATATGTAGTTAATAATTATTTTGTAAGCAATACGCCAGCTGTCGTTAACTATGAAGAACTATAAAAGTGTCAAAAATCCAGGGTCGTAATTAGAATATAATTATAACATTCGGATTTTTCATCAAAGAAAAATATTTTTTACACTACTTTAAATGAACCTATTATAATTAAACTGTAAATTGTGTATGTTTTAGAATACCGTCCAATGACGATGTTAAGAAGCAATGGATTTCAAAAATTAATAGAAAAAACTGGACTCCTACGAAATATACAAAGATTTGTTCTTCTCATTTTAACAATGAAGATTTAAAGGACTGTATTGCAGCCAATGGAAACCACATCGAACAAGCTTTTTATATTTCAGATTGTTTTATATTTATGTATTAAACTAACACTGTAAAAGTAATAAATATTTTTTGCAATAGAAAAAGGTTTTTCTTTGTTACAGTATTTAGGGAAAGACTAGGTATAGCTCAAGAAATATATGATACAAAAGAGTATTTCATTTTTATTATTGGAACTAATGTCACCCTTTCTCCTTTATTTATTAATAATGTAATTGCACTCGATGCAATTTCTTGATAAGATTAACGAGGTTGAGCACGTCACAAAAATATTCAAAATGGTGGTGGCGTCGAAGACTGGGTCTTCAAGTTACCTTTGGCATGGCTAAGTTTTAGATGGCCCGTGCGTCAATCAAACGGTTGCTACCAGGGAGGGCTGGTCTGCTCTCTTGAAATACTCTTTTACATGTTTTGGTCATTGACACTATTGTTGCATTATCAATTGTATAAAGCCTTATTTTAATAGAGTGGTTTGATTCTTTTTTATATGGAAAAGATAAAAAGAAAGGAAATAATACCGTGTAACTAACATATTTACTAAAAGTCCAACTACTTTCATTCGACAATTTGTTAGGAACCCAAACAAATAATTTTATTATTTGGTCGTATGAAAAGGACACAAATATGAAGAAAAAAAGGTTTCTAAACTTCTGAGTTTATCAGAATGACAGTAAAGAAAAGATGGTTTTTTCATAAAATATTAACATTATGAACAATGGTTGTCAGCCTTATAAAGAAATTTGCGCTTAAAAACAGTAGTTATTCACCTATTCGCTATGCAGAATTATTTGATTATAAACATTTGTATTTGAATAGAGCAAACAGCTAATAAGATTTGTTTGTATCTTTGAAATAAAAAAAAATTAGCACTCCGAAGGTAAATTCTGAATACGTCCCTGTTACACCATACACTTACTGACATCTAATGCAAGATAGCTCAACTGCATACAATATACGAAATTAGTAGTTGTGCTAATAGCCGGTAGATGGACATAAAGGAGGGAGTGAGACAAGTACTATTACTTGTCTCACTTTCTCCATTAGCAGCGTCCCCCTCAGCCCCTGTAAATGACACGCATTGTTTCATCGAAAATATTCATTACAGCAGCTCCTCTTTGTATTTGCTCCGTGATGCTACCTGATAGATGGTAAATCACGATGCTGCAAATTTAATTTATGCATAAATATATTACGTACCGGTGTTGAGAGCAGAGAGTATTCGCGGATAACATTTTAACTTTAAAGTGGTAGGACCACACTGTTGATAGTTCTGTCTACAGTCGCGGCCCGGTCCGTCCGGGGTAGTACCCACGGAGCAAATACAAAGAGGAGCTGTTGTAATGAATATTTTCTATGAAACAATGCGTGTCATTTACAGGGGCTGAGGGGGACGCTGCTAATGGAGAAAGTGAGACAAGTAATAGTACTTGTCTCACTCCCTCCTTTATGTCCATCTACCGGCTATTAGCACAACTACTAATTTCGTATATTGTATGCAGTTGAGCTATCTTGCATTAGATGTCAGTAAGTGTATGGTGTAACAGGGACGTACTCAGAATGTACCTATATCAAGGAGTGCTAATATTTTTTTATTTCAAAGATACAAACAAATCTTATTAGCTGTTTGCTCTATTCAAATACAAATGTTTATAAGCAAATAATTCTGCATAGCGAATAGCTGTATGACTACTGTTTTTAACCGAAAATTTCTTTATAAGGCTTGTCAGCATTGTTCATAATGTTAATATTTTATGAAAAATCCATCTTTTCTTTACTGTCATTCTGATAAACTCAGAAGTTTAGAAACCTTTTTTTCTTCATATTTGTGTCCTTTCCATACGACCAAATAATACAATTATTTGTTTGGGTTTCTAACAAATTATCGAATGAAAGTAGTTGGACTTTTAGTAAATATGTTAGTTACACGGTATTATTTCCTTCCTTTTTGTCTTTTCCATATAAAAAAAGAATCAAACCACTCTATTAAAATAAGGCTTTGTACAATTGATAATGCAACAATGATGTCAATGAACAAGACATGTAAAAGAGTATTTCAAGCGAGCAGACCAGCCCCCCCCTGGTAGCAACCGTTTGATTGACGCACGGGCCATCTAAAACTTAGCCATGCCAAAGGTAACTTGAAGACCTTCGAAGCCACCACCATTTTGAGTATTTTTGTGACGTGCTCAACCTCGTTAATCTTATCAAGAAATTGCATCGAGTGCAATTACATTATTTATAAATAAAGGAGAAAGGGTGACATTGGTTCCAATAATAAAAATGAAATACTCTTTTGCATCATATATTTCTTGAGCTATACCTAGTCTTGCCCTAAATACTGTAACAAAGAAAAACCTTTTTCTATTGCAAAAAAATATTTATGACTTTTACAGTGTTAGTTTAATACATAAATATAAAACAATTTAAAATATAAAAAGCTTGTTCGAAGTGGTTTCTATTGGCTGCAATACAGTCCTTTAAATCTTCATTGTTAAAATGAGAAGAACAAATCTTTGTATATTTCGTAGGAGTCCAGTTTTTCTATTAATTTTTGAAATCCATTGCTTCTAACATCGTCATTGGATGGTATTCTAAAACATACAAAATTTGCAGTTTAATTATAATAGGTTCATTTAAAGTAGTGTAAAAAATATTTTTCTTTGATGAAAAAACCGAATGTTATAATTATATTCTAATTACGACCCTGGATTTTTGACACTTTTATAGTTCTTCATAGTTAACGACAGCTGGCGTATTGCTTACAAAATAATTATTAACTACATATAAAACTCATATTTTTGTTGAGGTAAAAGGCTTTGGGTATAAATTTTAATACTCATGGTTATTAGTTATTACAATAATCTTAAATGTTTGAACTGTATGTGCTTTTGTTGTTCTAGGTCCTATTACGCAAAGTGGTGCCATCTAACGTAACGTTGAGTAAAATTATTTCTGAACATGATACCGTCAAAAGAACTTTCTAGAAATTATTTTGATAAATTATGAATAAAATACTTACAAATGGAATGTGATTCTTTCCATAGCATCTGTACGTTTATTGGAGTAGTTTTTACATGATAAAACACAACACTTCATGGTTTTCTTCGTAATAACATAAAAATACACCAAAAATATAATTTTATGCACCGTACGAACACCGTCAGAGACGACAGAAGACTAATAGGCCACGCCTACTATTGATGTTAACGTGATGACGTCAGGGCCTACTTGAGAATCACAGTGCACAGTTACTTAGGCCGTCTCCTCTTTGTATTTGCTCCGTGGTAGTACCACACGCTCGCAGAAAATCGACCACACTTTCGCAGAGTATCGATCGTTCGGTGAGCGAGAGAGCCGGAAGCTCAACTTTCTGGGTGGGTTTGAGATTATTGGTAGGCAGCGACCTGGCTATACCTCGTATTGCAAAGGTCCATGGGCGGCAGTAACACTTACCATCAGGTGTGCTGTATGCTCGACTGCCACCAAGAGCAATAAAAAAAATGTTGACTTTCGCTTGCCGGCTGATTGACAAATTCGTGAAGTCTATTTAGATTACTGCATCTGCACAGCAGTAGCCTTCTATCCTATATCTAATCCCGTTTGTGTTGGTTTATCCTTTAAAACTGCTGTAGATAATGATTAACTATAATCAGCAAAACTACAGTTAGAACTCCATGCTAAAGTTCGTACCCTACAAGGGTGCTCTTGTGCTACTTCAATATTTTAGGTTGGGAGCCTTCTGTGCTCACCGCTAGTGCGCGTATGGATGTCACAGGCAACCAAAAAAAAAATATGTCGAGATTACAAAATGTAGGTACACATAATCTTATTATAAGTAAAGTTATTATTTTAGAATATAGACATCATTTACTTGGTTATTTATCTTTTTCTTCAGTCCCCACTATTGTTTAAATTGTAGATCACTATCCTTGTTTCTTGCTAAAACACACAAGTCAAGGACAGTTTTCAGGCCTTTTTCATTATTAGTGCTTATAGTATGGATAATTTGAAACATTATCCAACATTTTAATCTTATAAAAACTATCATTCCACATTGAACTCAGAATCTTGTTTCTTTTAAGAACAATAGTTATTATGGATTCTTGAAATTTTGAATTGAGTACCTAACTTATAAGCTTTTTAAAATAACCGATTCAATTTTTTCGTTGTCTGCGGGCATAGTAAAAAAAGAATAGTTGTATTTATATAAAAATCTGGAATATTTAATAACGAATTTTAAATTTATTTATGTATCTACTACTACATAAAATATTTTAAGACACAATGGATATCGATTGCGATATCGATGACAATTTTACAATCGATATGGTTGGTAACATAACTTCTTGGCAAATTAGATTACAATGATATTAATTTAAAATGACTGCTACATTCCCATGTAAAGATCGCTACAGTTAGTTGCTATTATTAATAACTATGTAGCTTTTAAATTATAACATAAGGGTTGTTATTACTAGCTATTTTGATCATTTATCAACAAAAATCTAAAGTAAAACCTTATACGTTTCGATTTATTCGCCTCTCTGTACCGATGCTATCTACGTTCATATGAAGCACGCTATTTTACCACTTTTAGAAATGTCACCGCATAAATAGTCCTTTAAATCCTTTTTAAAACCATTAGCAACCATTTACGCATATGCTAGGGCCGCACCTGTGTGTATCGTCACGAAGCTTCGTGCAATGAGACAATACGTGCAGATGTGACTGGTTATTATTGGCTATCGTCGCGAACATTCGGGCTTCGTGGGCGTTATCGCTTGGGTGGCGTTGAGTCAAAGACTTTTAGCGCGCCAATATATCGCGCTCCGTGGTCAGACTAGCGTTTTGTATTTCGGCGGCAATTTTAGATGTGTTTAGTCGCGTTCGAGGATCTCCAGTTATTCAATAAATATGGAGTGGAGTGATGAAATGCTGTTAGAATTTATACACCATTATGAAGCTGAACCCATAAAGGGATCCAAAAAAATCATTATGTAATTATTAGCATAATATAGCTGTAAAAGTAAAGCAATTCATCCATAGTTAAACGCATGAAAATTATTTCGGCCATCTTTAATTATTGTACGATAATTCGTGTAAAATACCGACGTCGCTAATGTGACCACAGTTTTATCGCGATAACTTTCTAATGTACAAAATGTGCGAAGCTTCGCCACACATTACTTCGGGACGATACACGTAGGTGCGGCCCTAGCAATACAAAAAGCACAATAACGACAATATCATGTAGATATTCATATAAGTGTATAATTTAAAACTACATATTTAAAATGGTTGCTTAAATGATACCTAGTGTCCTAGGGTGCAAAATTAATAATTAATATGCTTATGTTAAAAGCAGTAATACTTTTATGCTACTTATTATTCTATATCTAAAATATTTATGTAGATACTCAACTAAATTAAATATACATTAGTCAGACAACAAATATTAGTAAATTTAGATATTATACATCAATAAAAAGATTGTTTAATCTATTGTTTAATAATTTTATTTAGTCGATTTATTCATGACAACCGGTGATCGGTTGTCATGAATAAATCGACTTCTTACTTATTCTAAATAATTACTTGTCCCAGTGCAACACTATCTGTCACAATTCGCGCGCTCTTGTAGTGCGTTTATTTTATTTGTTGTCAAGATGTGTACCTACCTACTCAATTATTCGTATTGCTTTTTAGTTTGGTTTTAGAAGTTATCAAGCGTTTTTATCAAAAGTGAGAACAAGGTGCTTTATCGTAATCTAAAGTAAGACTCTTCTGTCCTCTACGCCTAAAGTATTGCGAGATTTTTGTGCGCTATGTAATGGAACTGTAGTTTTTAGGTACCGCTTAATTTATGTCTGCCGACTTCATTATTAGTTCTGAAATACAGTGTAATAGTGAATTATAGTTATATGTCATAACCAATAGTAACTATACGCTTATATTAAAGTCATAACGAACTATTTTATTACTTGAAAATATTGCTCGAAAACTAAAATAGACCTACTAGGTCTATTTTAGTATAAACTAATTCATTTAATTATAATTTCAGCAATGCCGGAAGAAAATATCTGTAATACTGTTGTGCAAATGGCACTGTATGACATAGAACAAAATGAATCGTCGAGCTATGCATCTAAATCACATAGTTACACAACAATCCAAACTGCTATAGATCAAGGTGTTGAGATTAGTGCAGATCTCTTAAAAAGATTATTAGAAGTATGTGTTCGCGATATAAGCATATATTCAGCCAGTGCTGTAAATCTGATTGCAGTTATTGTATCCAAAATGAAGGTAATGTAATCAAATGTCTGTACTTAATAATGGTATTAGTAACTACTACTTTTAATAATGGTATTAGTAATGTTATAATTTTTTTATATTTGTTTTAGACGGGGACATACGATTCTTCTCCTGAATTGTTACGATCAGCATTAGCAGTGATTAATATGATAAAATCTATAGTTTTACTTAATAATGTAGACTCCTTAATGATATTATCATATAAAACATTGCTCTCTTATCCTGATGACACATTACTATGTATAGCAAATTTTCATGAAATGATTGAATTATTCACCCTTTGCTTCCATAGTAACATTGCATTAGCAGTAAGATTAGAGGTATGTTATTTATACTTTAAAAGAATGATTACTTGCAATAAAATAATTGCAAAAAAATATTTATTAATATAATAATAAAATAGGTATTTTAGTAGTAATGTTCTAAACAAATCAGGATTTTTAGATATAGGCATCCTGATAATATTAGTGTTTTTTTTTTGTATTGTGTGTGTTTTAGGATATGTGAAATGTAATATTCACGACACATAATAAAGAAATAGTAAATTTTGACTTCTCAAATATATAATAGCAAGAATATGAATATTCCAAATTTGTAGAAATCCATATTATAGTCTATAAAATATAGCGTGATCTCTGTGACAGTTCTCACTAGTGCCGCACGCTTACGGTGCAGTCCGTATTTTTGTCGATATAATTCCTTATTTTTTAAAAGTTATTTGCTACTGCAATTAAAAACTATGTATGAAAATCTTATTGAATTTCAATCAAATGGATGGATGAATCGATTATAAATTTAAAACAATGTATGAAAATATTATTGAATTTAAATTAACGGATTTTATTTAATTTCAACTAAAGCTGTTATTTAATTCTTTTTATTATTTGAAAAGAATACATCCAAGTTCATCGTCACTATTATCATCATCGCTGGCGCATTCCTGTAGGTTGATAATGAGTTCTTGGTCACAAATTATTTAATGAAAAATCATGTTTATTTTATAAATGAAATTATCTTTTTAATATAATAGTAATGGTCTTATTAATATTATAACTGATGTCTGAATACTAAATTAACACAATTTACTTATTTTGTAGAGTAACCATGTGGTTTATATAGGTAATATATTGGTTTTACTTGTTTGATAAATAATTAATAAGAATGTTATCGATTTACGTTTATCGATTTCAGTATGACCTTGTACTTGCGTAAACATCATATTTTTATAAAATGACTACTAAGTATTTTAAAACAGATGAGTTTTAGTGTAAATATTCATATTTTTTTTTATATTCATAATTCAGTTGAGGTATAGGTGGCATGTAAAGAATGAAAATATAGGCGATACAATCAATTATGGTAGGGCCACACTGTTAACAGTTTTCTGTCTACAGCCGCGGGCTGGTCCGTCCGAGGTAGTACCACATTCTCGCAGAAGATCGACGTCTGAGTAGTGGCAATGTGCTATTGCGCTTCGTTCGGTAAGCGAGAAAGCCGGAAGCCCAACTGGGTGGGTTTGGGGATTTTATTGGTAGGCAGCAGCCTAAGCCCCCTTGGAAAGGTCCGTGAGCGATAGTGACACTTACCATCAGGTGTGCTGCTTTCTCGTTTGTCACCAGAAGTATTACAAAATAAAATTGTAAACATGATGCGTATTCAAAATTACTTCATTGGTTTTGTAGCTATCTGTCACAGAGATCAAGCTATATTTTAAGGACTATAGTAACTATATTGCATTTCTGGATGTACACTACTAGCATGGTAGAACTCTATTAAGCTGTCTGAAAATTATTATAACAGATTATCTTATAGATTATTGAGGTTAATATAATATAAAAAAATATATAAATACATACAATAAATATATATTGAAATGTTTCAGGTCTTCAATTTTTTGTTGAAGCTGTTGCAAATAATGAAACAAGAAAAAAAGAGATTATTTGTTGAGAAAGGTATATCAGTATGGTTTTCAAAGGTTATACCAATAGTAATGCTTGATCAGACAAGAGGTGTAGAGTTTGAAATATCATTAGAAGTACTTGAATTATTAACAGAAGAGCTTTTACATATTAATTATGCAGATAATCCACGTTGGCATAATGTACTAGAATGTATTTGTAATAAAAAACAGTGAGTAGCTATTTTCAATCTTTAGGTTAAGTTTAGATAAAATAATTTGCTCTATAATGCTAAATTACTTATATATTAAAAGCAATACAGTTGCTATGAAGGAAGTTCATAGTGTTGTGAATTATTTTATATCATAATAGGTATGTACATTCATTTTAAATCAACTTTTCATATAATATTCTTTACATATTATAATCAATGTGATTCAAATGTACTGTTTACAATGTCTGTACTAGCAACATACAGGCTGAAGTACAACCTATTTATGGAAATTCATAAAGAAATCAAAGAACAGAAAATTGAATAAAACATAATCTATGAACAGTGTCTTCTTATTACAAAGTATAGACTAACAAAAACACTAGTTTTAATCCATTGGTTTAATAAAACTTTAACAAATTGATATTAAACTTCATTTTGGAACTGTAGTTTTATCAAGGGCTGACTTAAAAGATTTGAGATGAATTTATTGATACATATAAAGAATTTTATATATGCGGTGTACATGAATTTTGTCAATAAATATGTAAGAGAAGCTATTTACATATTTTTATGTTATATATTTAATGCAATTCTTTTGTGACCCTCTGATTTGAATAACAATACATTCATGACTTTATACCTCAACCCATAGCAATGTATTTTAAAATTGTCTACAAATTTTAAATATTTTAAGACCTAAATAATACTGAGGCAATTGGATATGATACTATTTCTAAAAGTATTATAAAAAAATTTCCCTATTTTAGCACCAATATTAACTTATTATTAATGAATCATTTATACAAGGTATATTCCCATATAAACTAAAGTACCTATGCATAAAAAAAAGTAATAACTAAGAGCCCAAAAATTACTGCCAAAGTAGGCAGTCTCAAAAATATCTTATCAAAAATATTTGAGAAAACATTTTATGCCAGACATCCAGAATTTTTGACCAAATACAATATTATTATGAGTAAACAGAATGGGTTGCAATGAAACAAATCTAACTCTTATCTGAATAAAAAAGTATCAGTGGTAGTAATATTTTTTGATTTGACTAGAAAATTTGATTTTGTAGATCACATGACACTATTGAAAAATGTAATTATTATGGGATTAAGGGTACTGTCCTGGGTTATCTGAAAAAATATTTAAATAATCGTCAGCAATGTGTTGAAATTATAAATTAAAATAAAGATCATGAATACTCTGTAAGTTAATAGTTTAAAATAATAATGATGGTGTGCTGCAGGGTAGTATTTTAGGTCCTTTACTATTTCTGTTTTGTATCAACAATTTACCAGAAGTGATTAAACATCAATGTGTTCTATTTGCTGATGATATCCCAATAATTATTTCTAATGGTGGTAATTTGACAACACATGAAATAAATATAAATGAAGCAGTAAACCCAGTAAAAGATAGGCTTCAGAGAAATAATTTGTGTGTAAATTTAAGCAAATTAAAATATATAACAAATTCAACAATTAATTCTTAAAACTATTGTTGAACTTGAAATTAATGACTCTAAGGCATAAAAGTAAATAAATGTTGCAATGGATAAAACATATAATGAGTATATGCAGTAAACTAAGTAGTTTCACATATACCATTAAAAAAAAATACATATACTATCAGATAAGAAAACGGCACACTTTATATATTATTTCTTGACATATCTTGGAGTATTGTTATGGTCAAAAAAATTAATGATTGAAATATGTATCAATTTTTGCAGAATATGGCAGGAAAATTATCGTTTTTTTTTTGTCATCTGGTTACACCTGCATTCTTTGCAATTTAAAACTATTTGATTTGAAAAACAAAAAGAATAATATATAGGAATATGAGTTCTAAACAAATTAATCTTAATGAAAATAAAATTGAGCCTCATTCTGTAATTATCTTACTAGTTAGCATCAAATCAGAGATAAGACAACATTTTAATTTAATTAAACTTTCAGATATCCAACTGTGATGAAAAATCTGTTAAATGCAGACTGTGATGGTTGGTACAGGCTATGGATAATTTTCGTCAAATTGCTCAAACAACAAATAACACAATCACTAAGCTCTATTGGCTCTCCTATCAATTCCATGCTACCTGTTGTAGAGGCAGCATTTAAACAGGATTCAAAAAAGAGGACCAAAGCATTTGAATGTTGGCATATACTCATTGATAGTTTTTCAACAAAAATAAATGAAAATAATTTACATAAGACATTGAAACTCCTGATTATACCACTGAAGTCAAATAATGCTAGGACTGAAGAGACTATTTTAGCTAAATTTCAATGCTGGTGGCATTTACTGAGAAAGTTTCAGAATAAAATGGATATGTTTCTTGATACAGTTTTAGTATCTTTCTTACACTTTTGTTTTGGACAAGATAATGCAGACAAGTTAGTACCTGGAATGATATCAGTTAACATGAAAAAATTGTGTAATCATGCTATTGTTGATATTGTTGGTCATGTTAATTGTGATGGTTGCACAGATTTACCTCAGCTGAATAGTAAACTTATTAACCCAAAGCATTTAGTGGATAATTGGAATCATTGGATATATTCACTAACATATGTTCTAAAGACTGCCAATGCTGGTCACGGTTTAACAAAACAACAGACAATTTGTATGTGGAAATCATTTATACTGACAATTGGTGAATTGCCTGAGAATAATATAAGGAAAGATCTGTTTTCTAGCTTAATCTCTATAGTTACAACAAATTTTGTGCAGGTAAATCTTTTCTTATACATTTTAATAGATGTTTTATTATTTATATGTATTTGTTTTGGTTTGTCCATTCGATCATGCAAAGTGAACACCATCCATAGAGCTATGGCTAACACAATTTTAAATAATTAATAATATCATGTGGCCGCTGATGGTCGCTAAGTATCTGCTATATAGGCACATATCTCTTTCGAAAATAAAAAAATGTTATTCATCTGCCACCATTTTCAAATTAAAAGATAGTGGCAAATTCTTCGCATTCAGGGTGGCCCACTTTTTCACATATAAAATGAAATCTTATTATCTTGAACTAACAACAGTCCATCTTTCTATATTATGAAGTTTTTATTTACTCAATATATAAAATTATAAAATTTCATGTATGTAACTTCTCTGACCAGTATGGTATAGTAGATTAATTTCCCTGCTTTTGTAGAGAAGGATCTTGAGCCCAGCAATGGGATCTAAGATGATTATGTATTAAGCAAAATGAGGTTAATACTACTTAATGGGTAAAGGCCTGTTTTCATACATATTATGCGCTATTTAAGCTCTTAAAGAATTACAGACCCATCTCACTCCTGAGCTACGTATACAAACTGTTTTCAACAGTCATTACAAACCGACTCGCGCGCAAGCTAGACGACTTCCAGCCTCCCGAACAAGCCGGTTTCCGAAAAGGTTTTAGTACCATAGACCACATCCACACGCTACGCCAGATTATACAGAAGACCGAGGAGTATAATCGGCCTCTGTGTCTAGCGTTTGTGGACTATGAGAAAGCCTTTGATTCTGTCGAAACTTGGGCAGTGCTGCAGTCCCTTCAGAGGTGCCAAATTGACTATCGATATATCGAAGTGTTGAAGTGTTTGTATAAAAACGCTACTATGTCGGTCCGCATCCAGGGTAAGAGTACGAAACCGATCCAGCTGCAGAAAGGCGTGAGACAGGGAGACGTTATCTCTCCGAAACTGTTCACCACTGCGCTGGAAGATGTCTTCAAGCTCTTAGACTGGACCGGACTCGGCATCAACATCAATGGCGAATACGTCACTCACCTTCGATTCGCAGATGATATCGTAGTCATGGCGGAATCCCTGGAGGACCTTGGCACCATGCTCAATGACCTCAGCAAGGTTTCCCAACTAGTAGGACTGCAAATCAACATGGACAAGACGAAAGTCATCTCTAATGCCCATGTCATTTCTGTACCGGCCCTGGTTGGGAATGCGATTCTCGAAGCCGACGAATCCAACTCGGCTGGGCAGCGTTCGGGCAACTTAGGAGGAACTTCTCGTCTAATATTCCGCAGTGTCTGAAAACAAAGGTTTATAACCAGTGTGTGTTACCAGCGATGACTTACGGAATTGAAACGTGGTCTCTAAATGTTGGCCTAATCAAAAGGCTCAAAGTTGCTCAGTGTGCTATGGAAAGGACTATGCTCGGTATTTCTCTACGTGATAGAATCCGAAATACGGAAATCCGTAGAAGAACGGGTGTAACGGATATAGCCTGAAGAATTAGCATGTTGAAGTGGCAATAGGCAGGCCACATCGCTCGGCGAACCGACAACCGTTGGGGAAGAAAGGTTGTCGAGTGGAGACCACGAATCGGACAGCGACGCGTAGGACGACCCTCCACTAGGTGGACTGTCGACATTATCAAGGTCGCAGGAAACCGCTGGATGCAAGTGGCGCGGGACCGCGTTGAATGGCATTCTCGTAAGGAAGCCTATGTCCAACAGTGGACGTTTACGGGCTGATGGAGGGATGGATGGATGGATGGAAGAACCTTTAATTGCATGTGTGACATGCATATTTAATGTTGCAGTTAATAAAATACCTAATATTCTCATTTCGTCACCACAGGATAGCAATATAAATGTTTTGGATATTACATTCAACATTCTTATAATGTCATTATTTGATGAAAGTTCAACAATAAAAAGCCTATTCAAGTCGGATAATGAGCTTATAATGAGGATTGTCAAAATTATTTTGGATCCATCACTAGCCATATATTACAAAAGGTAAATAGAAAACTGTTGATACATAATACAGCATGTCAAAAGTACTTACTTAGCTTCACTAACTTGAAAATATTATTTTTGGTTTCATAAAAAATAAATTTCATTACAATTATTTTTCTTTGTAAGAATGCAATTCATTAATCCCATCTTGCCTGTGAGTAATAAGGCGTACATATAATATGCATATAACATTTGTGCAAGGGAAGGTAAACTTGCAATAACACCCCATAGCAATCTGTCCAGCCACTATAATAGGACAATTTCTTTTAACTATATTGTGTTGAGAGCCCTCAGTGCTCACCCACAGTCCGGGTAAAGTTGTCATAGCCATCTACGGCTAAAGTCATGCAAAAAAAAAAACAAAACTTTCATTGTAAAGAAGGCTCAGGCCCAGCTGTGGAATGTATGAGAGATTACAATTTTTATATTTTCAACATTTTCATAACAAATCAATCCATATAAGTTTCACTGTTGGTCTCGGGTGTCCTCTGTAATGGGAAGGCAATTGATTTGCTACACTATGCTAGTCAGACAGATTGAACACTGGATTCGAGGTTTCCTTCTATTGCAGTAATGTTTATCCATATAGAGTATCCCTTAATCTTCTTTTGCAACATCCACTACCAAAAGAGGAAGCGGCGAATTGTATTTTTACTCTGACATCACACAGAAAAACAAAACTGGCTTGTTTTATATGAAAAATAATTATATAAAATTAATTTCTAAAACAATACGAGTTTTTAACAATTAATCAATTGATTCTTTTCTTGATAATGTGTAATATATATTTTTATAGAACATTCATTATATTGTCCATACCACATGGGTATTATATGTTTTAATTATTATATTTTTGTATTTCAGCTTAACTACAAGGGAATTTATTACAAAATTAAAACCTGTCATCCAATTAACTTTTGATGAAGAAGTGTGTATGACTAGACAATTTATAAGTGGAGTTCTTGCCGCTTTGGTAAAGAACAATACTGGTTTAGCACTTTGGACTGCATTAGCTGAAACATTATGTGAATCAGATTATGATAAATATGTTTTGATAGCATACAATGTGTTATTGTGGCCATTGAAACACGTTCTCTTCTTTACTGAGGCATGTATTTGTTATATATTTTTAGATTTTTTTTTTCACACAGCTGATCTAGATAAATGGAATAATTTTGGTGTTGCCATTTTTTAAAGTTTGTAACACAAGATCATCATCATTCTTCTATTCTTATCCCAATTACCTGGGGTAGATAAAATATGTACTCTTATTTCATAGTACATATTAAAAAAGTTATAGACAATAGTTTTATGACCGGCCGCCTGCCAAACGTCAGCCCTCCTTGGGCATGTGATCGTTGACGGCATCAGATGGAGTTGTCCCAGGTTATTATAAGGCTTTTAGTCGTCTTTTACGACAACCACCAGCAAAGTAAGGGTTGGTAGTATTCATAGCCACTACCACACAGCCAAGTTTGTAATACAATAATTAACAACATTAAGTTTGTCTACTGCCCTACATTATGTAGGTGTGTTTATGCTTCTGCTTACCTTGTAGGTATAAAGGCGTAAGACTAGCTAATGAAACCATGTTCTTGCCATTATTAAGTGTCTGCCTTCCCTATAGTTGACCTAGTATTCTACACTGGCTAGATACCTTACCATAAGTTTTTATTGTTTTCTATCTTTTCTTTCAGGTCAAAGATGCAGCAATGACATGGTACACAACATATGATTTGATATATCCATTATTAAATAAGACTGATATCAACAATGAAATATTGGAAGTCTGTTTTATAGCTACAGAATCTAATTTATCAATTGTATATTTCAAGTTATGTTTAGTGCTTGCTTTATTGAAACATAAATTTAACACAAGCAATAGTAAGTATTTAACATGTTCATGAACAAATACATATATATTAACAATACAGAGCGACAGATGATTAGAAAAGGCATTCAGAAGTGATCCTGTCAATTGATAATAAGCTTCAGACTCTGCCCAAGACCCGCTCACTGTAATCTTGGTGACTGTAGCATTAATCTATAAGTCACTGTAAAACCAATGAGACATTAAAAACTAATAAATAACCAAATTATCACATTATATATACAATTTTATTATTATTATTTTCTTTCATTGCAACTCTTAGCTTGTTCTTTAACCTTCGATTTGTGTGAAAATGTGACAGTTTTGTTATAGTTAACAATATTTAATTATTTTGTGGTTCTAATGTAAAGTGTAATTAGAATCAATATTTTTATATTGTATATGCATAATCAATGAGGCAACTTGGGTATGGCTTATTACTTTGGCAGGTGTTTGATGATTCTTTAGTAATATGATGTTGCTCACAGTTCTCTAATAGTCTTAATTTTTGTTATATTTTCTTTCTATTTCATAGTTTTGTTATTTCTAGGTATGTGTGAAAAAGAATTAAAGTTACTACTAGATCTGACCAAAACTATGAATTATGAATATTTCAAGCCAATATTTCCTCTATTAGTTGAAAGAATTGTGGCTATTATGAATAATGTTGCATTGGAAGTGAATGATAATGTAACTGCTCTTATTTTGGTTTCTGTTAAGAATGTGCTCCATATGTTGACTCAAGCATATACATCTCACACTAATGTAAGTATCTCGAATCATTTGCTATTATTATCATTAATTGATAATGTTAAAACACTAATCATGCTTTTCTAGAAATTTTCAAGAAAATATTTTGTAGGTATAAAATAGTTACTTGAACAAATAACTGATTCACACTCAATTAGCACTATGCAGTTTGCCGGATTACCATTCATATTAATCATATTTTTTTTTTGTACAAATGTAAATAAAAAGCATTCAAAATATACTATTTCATGTATTAAATTTTATTGTAATTCTATGCTTATTTAAAATATCACTTTTTAAATATTTCTTATCATTTAATCAATCATTGAATATGCACACATGCAACAATAAATGATTTGTGAGAGCCAGTTGAGAAGCTTGATATCATTTATCATATAAAACTAGGTTCTGGGGGTTCATATAATTGTATTTCTTTTAAATTTTATGATTAATTTTAGTTTTGTGACTAACCTAAATATAACAAGATTTTAAAAAATAATATGTATATAGATAGTTCCATATATCATGCAAGTAAAACTTTACCAGTATTGAAATTTATCATAAAGTAAGACAAGAATCAGTTATGCAAGTGATAGGCACTTTAATCTATTATAGCCAGGTAGAATTTAGGTAGATGCATTTAAATTCAAAGACCTTCTTGAGTCACTTAAGCTTTTATTTTATAGTTATATCCACAGCAGTCTGGAGTTAATTAAAATATAGGTATTAAAAAAAAAATACTACCCACTATTTTTATACCTAAGGAGCTATTAAAACTAAGAAGTATTCACAGCTGTATGTGCTGAATAAATAATGTAGATGATCCTTATTATGCATATTCTTAGAGGGACTATGACGAGTGGACTATGACAAACTTCATTCCGCCTAACAGTCAATGTACGAAAACTAAAAATCTCACAACTCGATCACAGCACCACCTACCGGGTCTAATTGTGAATCTAAACCATTCTCGAATCCACTTGAGCATAAAAAAATTCAACAAAATCCTTCTAGCCGTTTAGAAGTTCAGTGACACATACATACATAAGAATTATATACATATTTTATTAAATATATAAAATATTATTTCAGGAGTCGCATATAATGGAATTAATTGCAGATTTATTAAAGCCATTGAATAATATATTTGCAGTGGTATCATATGCTAAATTGATACCAGATATCATCTATCATTTATTAAAATGTTTTTCACTGCTGTCTACACAGTTACCAATACAGGATATTATTCTTTCAATTTTAAAAACTATATTGGCGACAATTAAGGTTACAGATACAAATCACAATAAAATAAAATCTTTGATTAGTATAATCGAAAATTCCAAATTTAAAACGGTAACCAATTCGCCGCAAACAGAAGTATCCAAACAAGCAAAGACGAAGGAAGCAAAGACTGTTACGAAAGAGGCAAATATTGTGAAAACTGTTGTAGAAAATGGTGAAGAATATGTAGTTGTAAAATCAAACTGGAAATTTAATCCTAGAAAATTAACGGAAAATCAAAAAGAAAAATTACAGAGAAAACGCGAGGATATTCCTGCGTTATATCAAGACTTATCACAATCTCAGGATGATTTTAGACTTACCTCCTGGAAGACAGACTCTCAAGACAATACATCAAGCAGTAGATCTGAAAGCAAATCTAATAAAACAAATAATTATGAGACCACATCTGATATTCTTAATAACTTACCTAATACTAATGTTGTTCCTAGGATATTGGAAAACTTTTTCTCAGAAAATGAAAAGAAAAGCGGAAATGCTAAAAATTCTTCAATTAAGGATAATACAACTAAAAATGAAATATCACTTACTACAATTAAGAACACTAAATCACCCCGTATGGCTTTAAAAGATAGAGTCTTTCGGAATGTGAGAAATTTAATAGAAAATTCTGGAATACATAAAGAAAACCAGGCCTCATCTGGAGATTCAAATATGATAAATAATAGAACACCAACACATGGCAAACATAATAATTTAGAAAGTGCTGTTAATTCTGCTCCCCCTTTGATATGTGTCGATAGACCATCTCGAGTTAAACGTAAACCGAAAAAATTTGAAGATTTACTCCTACTTACTTCTAAAAAGCGTCGCAACTCTTGGCAGGACATCCAATCAAATAAACTTGAAATAAACAATTGTGGAACAGATATTAATAATATACAAACTCCATCTGAAATTAAAGAACAGGAGACACCCCATAATAATGAAGATGTACAGACTAGTAATATTCATAATCTTGGTGAAACCAATAGTATGAAAGAAGACAATCTAAGTGCAATAGTCAATAATGAAAGCGTAAATATAAGTATAACTAAGGTTAACGAAAAAGAAATAGATGACACTATTACTAAATTTACAATACAAAACTCTGAAGAATTACCATATGATCAGACATCTGATATCAATAAAAAACTAATGATTGATGGCTGTGAGAAAATTTTAATAGATTCCCAATCATGTAAAGAACCGAATAAAGTATTATCTGACACATCCGCAGATATATCTCTAGAATCAAGATTGAACACGTCTAAACACTTTAAAGAAAACCCAAGTTCAAAGACAACAAAAGACATTGAAGGAGTCTTACTTCCTCAAATGTCTAAGGATTGCAAAGTAGTATTAATTTCAACCATTGGTAAAGTCAACAAAGAAATGTCAACTCCAAAGAGCTTAAAAACTGTTCAGGCAATTTCAGCGCCTGGGACAATCAAAGTGGCAAAAGAGGTTTCAACATCTAATACATTAAAATGTGGTAAAGAGGCGCCCAATCCCATGGTTATTTCTGTTGTAAATGATAACTTGGGTCTAAATAAATCTGAAGAAGGTAAAGCTCTAACCCTGAACACCTCAAATGATGTGCAGCAAAAATCAATTACGAAAATGCCTACAGAAGACAATAATTTACTGGCTATAAAATTGAGTGACACGGTTGACACAAGTATATTGAACTGTGAACAGCCTAAAGATACAGAGAGCCTTTCAACAAAAACATCAACATGTATATCTGAAAATATCAAATTGCCAGTCTCCAATGAACCTAAGAAGGATGATAATTTGGGATCTACTGAACCTAAGGCAAATAATGCATTTATTACTGCTACAAATCAAACACCGAAAAGTGAGGTGACTAGTAAAAAAAATAATGTCAGAAAGTCTAGAATTGAGAAAGAATTAGCTATAGACATGGTTGAGGGTCATCCTTATTTGAAAATACAGTCTGAGAAACGATTGACAAGAAAAACGTTAGAATCTGTAAGTACAGGTAGAAGGAAAAGTATCGCGCAAAAATCGAATAACACTAAATTAGAAGATACTGCAGTCAATACGCTTAAGTATGATAAAAAACCGAAAGAAAAATTAAAGAAGAAACATTCTTCAGTTGTAGTGGGTGATAGTCAAGAGAAAAATCTGAAGCCAAAAGAACAATCTTCATTTTCAGATGAGTTACCTTGTTCGGAAGACGTTATAGAGAGTTCCCAAGATTCTACTATCACTACTATTTCAGTGAAATCGGCGAAAAATATATTAAAAAGCATTCCATTTGTACAAGTAGAAAAAAGTGTCCCTATAGTAAATAAAGCCGAATTATGTAATTCCCAGAGTATACTAGAATACCCCACAGTTACACTTGACCAATCAATCTCAGGCAATCAGAAAAGCAATGATGATATTGTGTTACCATTAAATAAAACTCTCCTAGATGAAAATACCCAAGATGATATAATATTAGAAGAAAGATCGCAAGAAAATCTCACTGAGAATATGGACACAGAGCTATTAGATACGCAAAATATTTCCGCAGAAGTTGTTTTAGTTAGCGATGAGTTGCCCTCGATTGTGATATCTACCGAAAGCTCTATTGTTGGCCCAGAAACACAAGAACTGGCTGCAGCAGACACTCAACCCACAGATCTTGCAGAAGCTATGGATATCGATGCCACACCAGATATCCCTGATACCTCTGAATCATCTACTGGAATAGGAAGAATTGATCTTGAAGAGTGTATTGAAAATGAAGATCACTCTATACGAAATAAAGCAGTAGGAGTAAATGATACGGGCAGTAATGTTACGGAAACATTGTCAGAATCGGCATGTGCAGATATAGAACAATCAAGCGGAGCATCGTCTCCCTTTAAAGATGAAGCTCAAAGGCAAAAGGAATTTTTAAATAATACAACAGAGATATCGCCTATCAAAACAATGAGTCCTGATCGGGATAAGAAATCACCAACACCTGAGACTAGTAGTGACTATGTGGTCATAAAATTGACGTCTCCAGTACATAGTAATGGTGAGCCATTTGATAAATCTTGTTCACCCGAAGTATTCACTGAGGATAAAGTATCTCCCGATAAGAGAGATCTGTCGCCACCTAGAGTAGAGGTGAGTCTGACAAATACTAGCCCTAGCTCATCTTTATCTCTTAAGAAAAATAGACCTCAAGTACGCTCCGGTGGTCGAGCAGCACAAATGTTAGGACTGTGTGTGCCTGATAAAGTTCAGACGCGAAATCAGGAAAAAAACGAAGGCGATGAAGTCAAGAAAGCGACAATGTCTACTACACCTGTTAGAAGAAATCTTAGAAGTTTGTACAACTCGGTTAATGATAATACAGATAATAGTAGCAGTACAGGTGAAAATGAAGATAGTGACAATTTCTTAAAATTTAGGAGATCCTTACCAACAGTAGACAGCAGTCCTTCAGTATCTATATTGAAAAGAAAACTTGTGGAGATTACTGATGATGCTTTAATATCTCCAATGAGTAAAGTAAGTATTATTTTATTATGGCTCTTAATATTAATTGACAAAATTCATATATATAATAATTTTTCAGAGGAAAAGAGTAAGCTTTCATGATCCACCAGTATCAACAACAGTATCCGTTCAAAAGTACATAGAACCAGCAATTTTGCGATCTCCACAGAATTCTGCCCAGAAACGCTGTGAACGGCAGTTACGGCAACATACGCCTGTGCATTCGCAAAAAAGATTGGACAGTGTGTTTAAATTACACACTGTGCTCACTAAAGCTGTTGAAGGCTTCTCAGAAAATGAAGTTATCAATGTTACAGATGACACTCAGGCATTTTCTCTTGATGAAACACCAGTGGTTGAGATTGTTAGAGCTAGTGAATTAAATGATACCGATCCTATTTGTCCAGAGTTGGTAGACTGTAGAGATTCTATTGAGAATATAGCAGGTGAGTTGTCTTCAACTGCTATGAAGTCATTGCTCATCAAAGAATTAGAAGGTAAAATAGAGACTGTTGGAGATTTAGCAAAAATGACAGAACTGGAAGTGAACAGATTATGTATTAAAGCACCTAAAGTCAAAGTGGCTAAGAAAGTGTTATCAGATTATGTTACAAAGAGAACTGAATTGGTTTCCACGGAAATAGAATCATGTACAGATGAAGCAAAATCGGAACAGCCTAGGACCGAAGTTTTAGCCGAGTCAGTAAATGCAGAAGTGCAAACTGATAGCAAAATATTAGCAGATATAGGATTGCAAACTGTGCCATTACCATTGAGAACGAATTTCTCACAGACCGAGGCTATATTAATTACTCATACAAGTGCACAAACAGATGATTCTGGCAATAAATCAACTGCAGACATTATAACGTCGTGTTCTGAAGTAAGTTTTTAGTAGCTTTGTACAACTTTTTATCATTCATAAATAGTATAGACAAATGATTAATAATATTTCTTTAGTCTTTAATATTTCTTTATTTTATTTTCATATATACTTATTTCTGTGTGCGATATAAACAGTATGTGATTTTCCAATTTAACCATGTAGTGATGGGATAAGAATATGTATTGCCACTTGTAATAAATGATTTAGAGCGGTAGGGTAGTATTGTAACCCAGTTACAGCATTCTTCTGAGAATATATCATCACCTGCCATCATGGATCCATCTGCATGAGAGCCTTCTGCGCTCACCACTAGTCCGCGTAAGAATGTAACAGCCATCTGAGGCTAACAGTCCAAAAAAAAAATAAGGATCTGTCTGCCAAGCGTAGTTTTAGACCGAAAATTATTGTCATTGGCGCTGGCCATTTTTATACATTTTCGACTACTTAAAATAGCATTTGTTTTACTTTACAGAAACCAGATTTCGTGGAACAACTTCGTGAAACACTGCAGGAATCTACTATCAAACAAATTAGTGAGAAATTGCCATTAAGTTGTATCACTGATTTGTTAATCGATAAAATTACGCCAACCGAAGCTAATACTGTATTCAATAGAATACTTGAAAATGTAAGCAATTCGTCAAATGATGCAAGTAAAGAGTTATTATATATTAAGGAATATTTATGTGATAAGTTTGCCTCAAGAGATTTGATTCTACTTTGTAGTCAAATATTGAAGGTAGTTAGTGACAAACCTGTATGAGAGAGGTGCATTTTACATTGCAGTATTGTATGTAGATTGGTATTGAAGTTTGTTCTATCTTTTATTATAACTAGCTGAATCAAGAGCTTTAGTTACGTGGTGAATTAAATGTCGTTTTGTTCGCCGAATACATAAATCGTAATGTGTAGTTGTATTTTAAAATAATTACTTTTCAAAATATTTTAACGACAATTTCATTGAAATTATTGTCGTAGCAGTGATTATGACAACAGTGATTGCCCGGGACAATAGGCGGAGAAACGATCATCATCAACAATCTGCCATCAACATCCTCCTACTCTTGTCCCACTTTACAGACTGTCTGCTTCCTCTGACACAGGAAGTAGAGTAAAAATGCTGCATAGTACTTTAGATAACTTTTACAACGGGCCGCCTGCCTGATGTCAGTTCTATCTAGAATCGCAATTGTTGACCAAGTGGAAATAGGAACGCTAATTGTAATATTCAACGTAAGAAGATGAAATGTTTGCATCTACAGACATAATTTTCGATAAGCAAAAAACGGCTTGTAAAGATCTTGAATCGATATTCGAACAACTACCAATTTTCATTGACCTCCCCAACCTTTCATTGACTTTCACAAAACATATTGACTCAAGTCGTTAGGGAATTCTTAAACGGTATTTTACGATACTGTATGTGTTGTAAAAAGCAATGTTAGGATTGGTATTATTTGCATATATTAGTACCATAAGGCATCCACAATTTTTGGCAGAAACTATTTGTTATACATATAAAGTCTAAAAGTTCTCTTACATTCGACAATGTACAAAGAAGTATGTACAAATACCAAGAGTCAGAAAATAACGTGTTCAAACAAATAAATCAGCTTTATATATTAATTATAGATTCAGGATTTATTTTACTTCTGTATACATTGTATTATAATGTGTATTATTTACTCGATAGAGATATTTTGAAGTTTAGTTTTTGTAGAATACATTCATACGATTTCATTATTGTTACTTACGTATCGATTTAATTAGACTGGCAGTGATGTATGAAGATTGAACAAAATTAAAGTAGTACATATTGAAATAAAATTTATTAAATGTAAAACATATTGATAATATTTACATAATTCAGTCATGAACAGCGATCGCTAGGATCACAAACGTTATAAATTTCATTCACAAGGGACACACAAACTATTTGATGCCTTCACTTTAAATAAATGACACAAAGTCTTGTTACACAAAGTATTTGTTATTTAGTCATTAGTTATATGATAATAGAAAATAAAACATAGTGACGGCGATGGAAAATGGCATCGAAGTATCACAACTAATATTTACATTAAAACAAGCATTCACAGTGAATAGATCATTGTAATATAGAGAGAGAATATACAACTTATCCTACTGTTTCTCTTTACTGTTCAGTGGTATTCTATCCTAACCGATACATAAACGACATTTCAGATCTTTTATATTGGATAAACAAAAAAAAACAGTTTTTTTTATCTTTGTCGAATTTTGGTTCGGTAAAGCGATAGTTGCACTCATGTTTATACATTTCTGCTTAAAGTAAATATATTCAATAGGAATCTTATTAACATTGTCTATTGTGTCTGTGAATGCTGCATAACCCACACAAGTTAAAGCTCAATTTGTATACACATGGAAGAATTTGTAAGGGTATTACATATTAATATTTACATCATTACATATTACCGAACCCAGTAATTTTGTTATATATAAAAATGTCGAAATGATGTTGCCAAATTGAAGTGATGTTGAAAGGTAAAAGTTGTAGGAACTAATTATGTTTAAATAAATTATTTTGTATAATTTTCTGTTTTTACTTGCTCTCGTTCACAAGAAATGCGTTTACTTATAACTACATTTCGGGAAATTTTGATTAATCGATTTGAAATTATTACGTTATGTTTTTACTTAATGATATAGCAGTGTCTAAACACTTAGAATCTTTAGTTGTATTCTATTTTGGCGGCTTGTTATTATCTAATTTAGTAATTAGAATTGTATCTTTTATCCTTTTTATAATTCAGCCCTATACCAAAATCTTACCTATTAAATTACTATTTATATAGTAGATATAATAGTACTTTTTATATTAGAATTTATTCTCAACTTTAAATATTTTAGTAGGTTTTCGATATGAGTAAATATTGTAATGAACAGAAAAAATATTAATATATCAAAGCATAACGCTTTGGTATATTAATATTTTTTTAAAGAATACTATATTTTGGGATAATATGAACAATATACCAAAGTAACTGCTCTTATAAACCTAAAATTAAGTTTAAAATTATTTTATATAATTTAAAACGTAAATCAAATGTCTTATTAATTTTATTTTTCTTTACGTTGGGCTTTCACAAAACCCTTTCAAACACTACAACTTTATTTATTATAATGCTGTTCTGGCATAAGGCTTTTAGGCAAAGATCATTCTACACTAAACATAGACAATATACAGGTTCATTCACTTTTTATAAGTTGTCCCAAATATCACACTTTTAAACTTCAAGAAACTCCCTGTTGTACCCTTATACACTTAGATACAATTTACTGTTTTTATTTCTTACGATATAGCTTAATACTTTGGTCCATATATTGAGCACTTAAATTATTTCTAATTAAATTTAGAGAAGTTCACTGTCAGGGAAAACGCATTTCTGAGACGTAGTCTAAATGTTCTAAGTTTTGGTGTGAATTAGAGCGGCGAGGGGCACGTGATCTGTGAATATTGTGGTGCGAATGTGCTCGCATCACTCTGTATGTACCCTCGCGATGCGGTCCTGCATCGCTCGTTTTACGTACTGAAGTCGTCCAATCTTCGTCTGGCGATTTAGACACTCCTGGAGGTTTTCTAAAATTATCAAATACTCGACGATTTTCATCATGGCGCTGACGTTGCCAATTACGGTCGGGGTCCTGACTGTAGAGATCCAGTTCGCCAGATGGCTGGAACTGACTCGAGCTTGGACAATAAGCAGATCTTTTCCACCCGTCATCGTATTTTTTTCGATTACTCTCGTCGTCTCCGATTTGCCGGCGTTGTGATTGATTTGAACTGCTTTCGCTCGTATCTTCGCCAGAGGTTCCTATTCCAAGATCTTTGTCATCTCCGTAAATTTTATAAACACCATTGGGGCTCAAATTCTTACCATTGTATATTTGGTCGTTTATAACTAACTGGGGGTGTGGCAAGCAATATGGATTTGGAAAGCATTTTTCTAATTTGGACATTTTTATATCATCTTTTTGTCTGGTACAAGAACCGGGCCCAAATAGTGATAGTAAAACTGGGAGCAAGAAAAGACCATGCATTGCCCCGAAAAATATTACCATGAACACCATTTTGAAAAATACTAAAAAGATATAGCTGTCGGCTAGAAGTAACGCGACAACACCCAGAATGGTACTGAAGGATCCTTGTACTATCGGTAGTCCAAGAGAGTACAGACATTCACTGACCTTTTCGTTAGGGGTTTTAGCCTTTGATGACATATAGGCGTAACAGATATGAGCAGTGAAATCTACCGAGAAACCGATGCACATAATCAAATTGATCATAGAAATTGAATCGAGATTGATGTCCCAAAGGGCCATGTAACCGACTACTCCAATTTCAATAGATATTATGCTGAAGGCTACCCACAATGAGCACAAAATATTAGGAATGAAGACGAATGATGTTATCATCATCATAAGGGCACCGTAGCATAAATTTTGTAGAGAAGTCGGCCTCACAAGCTCGAACTGAAACAAAAAAGTAAATAAATAAATTGGTTTAAAATGTTTAAGTGCAAGTTAAATTAAAACACCATGATCTCATAAATTACCTGATCGAAAAACACGAAGTAGGGATGAAAGACTGATGCATTCAGTGGTGATTGGGCAACGATTTCTCTTAGAACTTTAACCATTTCTTTTTCATGATTAGTACCGCTGATGTTTACTGCCTGAATTAGAAATCTTGAAGCCACAATTTTGTTGCCTTCCTCGTTGAATTTGACATCCAATGAGAATGGATTTGCCGGAAAAAGCCACAGCTGCAAAGCAATAAAAATCAAGTCAATTATGGAATACATTTATTGCCGGATTTTGCGATTACAGACATGGTATATCATATCGCCATGTGCTGAGTCCGATTTGGTATGATACGCGTCATCGTGAAGCATCAAGCATCTAAATTGTCTTAATGGCCGATGTGTTTTAAGTATTCTGTCGCTTTATCTAGTTTTCGAGTAAATAAATCACCATTTCTAAAAGCTTCCTGAATATTGTTAATAACTAATAAGTAAATCCACGCGTTTTAACGCACATGCTTCATTATTGCCCACTTTAAGCGTTATGTACTATTCTCGAGTTTCGGATATCTAACTTATTTTCTCTTGTAAATCACAAACAGGATACGTATTATATGGAGATTTACATACATACATACATATCATCACGCCATATCCCTTGCAGGGTAGGCAGAGGGAACAGAGTGCTAGAGAACTCTATCTCTGCATACTTCACTCGCTTCCTCAACATTCATAATTCTCTTCATACACGCTCGCCGGTTTCGGAGACTCTTGACTCCACCTTCCTTCAGTACCTGACCGATCTGGTCTAGGTAGGTTAGTCTCGGTCTCCCTCGGTACCTACATCCTTCCACTTTCGCATTGTATATCTTCTTAACCAGACGTTCGTTCGGCATTCTTTCCACATGTCTGAACCATCGGAGCATTCCCTTTCGCATCTTTACACCAATACTCTCTTTCATACCTACTCGCTCTCTTACGTCGTCGTTACGAATGCGGTCGGTCAGCCTAACTCCACAGATTTTCCGAAGAGATCGCATTTCGACCGCATTAATTTTACTTTCATACTCTTTTCTGCATACCCAACTCTCGCTTCCATATAGTAATGTTGGGACAAGCACTGCGTTATGTATTGCTACACGTGCCTTCTGGCTGAGGTGGTGGCTGCCGAGAAGTTGCCCCAACGCTCCGTTCACTCTATTTCCCGCATTCACTCTTCGCTCTATATCAGTGGTGTACCGTCCAAGATATACAAATTCATCCACTTGCTCTAGTACATCATTACCTATTGTTACTCTTACATCTGTTCTGGCTTCATCTCTTTCAAACATCATTATTTTGGTTTTGCTCACATTCACGCGCAGACCCCTTTTTATATGGAGATTTAGATAACAAGATATTTAGATGGTTTTATTCTTGAATATTATGTTTGCCTAGATGATATGAAAACGTTGATGTCAGTTACTTTCAACATAATAATTGCAAAGAAATCTTTGAAAAATGAAGTCAAGAAGTTGTTGCAAAGTTTTGTATTTAACCTCAAAGCTCTAGTTTTGTCAATTATACCCAGAGAAAGAAGACTTGATGGTCAACATATGTGCATTAGGAATATGTAGGATGTTGATATTTTCAATTAAAATTTGGGTACTTTAGGTACTTACCTCTTTAAGATTCTTAATGAATTCGTCTTCATCATCAATAGTCACATTTAAGTAATCGTTATTTCTAGAAACATAATCGACGAAAGTTCGTAGCCAAGATTCTGTATATAATGAGTTCGATATGTATGACGTATTTTCTAGTTTCTTAGCAAGAGCTTCTACTTCATTTTGTATTAGAGGGTCCGAGTAGTTGTATTCACCACAGATAACGACCTGAAGAAAGAAAATGGCATTATTTATAACCTACTCACACACATTAGGTTCCTAATTCGTTTGGCTAGAAGAGATAAGATGTTACTTCATAATGTTCTCATAGGAACATTGATTCGCGTTGAGCGTTGCTTGGTCATCAGGCGACACGAATCATTTTATGGCGAATGCGGTCGCTTAAGCGTGCTATTGTGAGCCTTCAGGTTCGAACCTGGGTCGCGAATGACAGGTACCGGTGGCTCAATTGGTGATGAGGAGGTGATATGACAACTTATGGGGCTGCGCATCCACCCTCGCCCCGAGCGCCTCGGCTGGAGTAAAATTTTCTAGACTTCGAGAATTTTCAGCGGCAATTTTGATGATTGCAAATGGATCGGTTTTCTGTGCACTTACATAGTAGAGGGTACCTAGCCACTGCCTTGTGAGTTTATAGATAAACCCTATTTACACTTAATGCAATATTAAAATATTATTAAATAAATAGAACTAATTTTGCAGCATTGTATTGATTCTGTTAATTGAAAGTGTGAGTGGGATGATTACATGGGGAAGACCACGTCGTACTTTTCTGGATCAAATTGATATGTTGGCGAAAGGTCTGATTAAGAGTACGCGTAACCGTAGAGCATGCATGAAGACTGATGAATTTGAATGAAGCGATGGAGATATGTCAGAATAGTGGTTTGTGGCAATCCGTAGTCTCTGCCCACCCCTCTGGGCAACAGGCGTAAAGCTATGTATGTATGAATTTAGATGACTTTATTTTTAATTTCTAGTTTAATATTAGTAACACTATTTACCTGTATCCTGTACGGGAATTCTCTGTAATAAAGATCTTCCCGGTCAAAGAATTCAACAGAGTATGAATCCACTTTAGATAATTTCCTTCGTTCCAACCCTTCTTGAAGATTAGTAACTCCATATCCTGCTCCAGCCAAATAAGCTAAAAATACGACTATGACTAAAGCCTTTACAGCGCTATTGTTGAGTACATTTGCCATCGTTGTACGGAAAAATGCCATGATGCAATGTTCTCTGTTGTCTAAAGGATTATCAGGGTCAGCAGCGTCGATACCACCGCTGCAGAAGATCCTGTATAACCATGACTTTTCTTCTGCAAAAAAAAATATTTTAAATTATCAATAGATTTGGTTTTAATTCTGGAGAATTTGGTGTTATATTTTTGCTCTTACCTTTCCTCGCCCTAGATTCAGGTAAAACTTTCATAAAAGTGATGGTATGACGATTTTGCTTTTCGCGGTATCCCGATAAAGCTACGCAACCGGCAAAGAATGTTATGTGCCATATAAACGTGAAGCAAACAGCGAGACCTGAAAAAACAGAATTAAAGATTTACTCAAACCTGAAAATATGAATTTCTTTTGCAGGGCTAACCACTATACTTTTAACACTTTGTTGTCTACTCAAGCTGACTTTGATAAATTTCTAACTGTTGTTAGGTGCCAATTCAGTTTTATTCAGGTAATGACATGGTGCTCCACTTGAAAATTACTCGTATAAAACGATATTGGAGTTTTGCGTCTGTCAATTTTACTAAACAGCACTTTCGACGCTTTGTTAGGTAGGTGGTATGCTGAATGAGTCATAGGTTATTTAGCCAAATATGAGTAGGTAGAAATTTGTCTACAGATAAAAGCTTAAGAAAATACTTGCCTGAATACATGCAGAATATTTGTACTGAAGGAAACGGTGAAAAAATACCGATGAAAAATGATAGCATATCAGTGACCGATGTTATTGTGATTGAAACTGCAGCTTCTGACAACATTACCGCCATCCGCTCTGGTACTGGAAGCTTAGGCGAAGCTCTTCTCCAAGCCGCCAACATCACAAATGTGTCATCAATTCCAATACCTTAAAAAGAGCAATTAAAATTCATAATTTATGCCTGTTTTCATCAACGATCCCTTAAGTTTAGGCACCTAATGTATATGAACCACGCAACATTAATGTTTTCTGTCATTTCAAGGCGACATGCCTTAGGTTATACATTAAAATTTTAATTAACCGACTTCAAAAAAGGAGGAGGTTCTCAATTCGTATGTATTTTTTTTTAATATTTGTTACCTCATAACTTTCGACTGGGCCAAGCGATTTTAATGATTCTTTTTTATCTGAAAGCTGGTGCTTCCCGTATGGTCCCATTTTAATTTGGTCTAGTTCTGATCAATGACACCCATGAGAAAACCATATAAGTCTAAAATTAGCATTCAGTATGTGTGCGACAAATGAACGAGTAACTCAAGCCCCGCTAGTAATAGAACAACCTATGTGTGTTTGTAACACTAAAAAGTAAGCAATAAAAAAATAAAACTACGATTAAAAAAACCGACTTCAAAATTGAAAAGTACAGAATAACTTAAAATACTATCATTTGTATGTGCTATCTATTGATAGGTTTGAAGTCTGTGCCGGTGTCGGTATCTTTAGTGTAGGAATTTCATTACAGTAAGTAAGCTGTTTATAATTTTATTTAAGGCTTGGCACCGATTTCAAACCTATCAATAAATAGCACATACAAATGATAGTATTTTAAGTTATTCTGTACTTTTCAAAACCCGATTACTTAATGTACTTTTCAGTTTTGAAGTCGGTTTTTTTAATCGTAGTTTTATTTTTTTATTGTTTACTTTTTAGTGTTACAGACACATAGGTTGTTCTATTACTAGTACTTTTTTCATTGAACAATTAATATGAAAAAACATTGATTAATTTCAATTTTGCTTGATATTTATATTTAGGTAGGTGTTACCTAAAATTCAAGAGTGGTTGGTAAAAATGAGTATAAGTATATTCAATTTTAGAAACGTTTTGTAAGCACTCGCTTGTTATACTCAGGGCCGAGCCGCCCCTATGTGCGAAGTGTGCGGCGCATACAGGCGCCAAGACAATAGGGCGCTGCCTTCAAAATTATATTTGTTACACTTAGACAATAACATATTCTTTGTAGTGGAGTATCGAATATGAATTGTAAATAATAAAAATTAAAAATTTATAAAATCCGATTACGAAATGAAAAATGATGTCGCAAGCGGGATTCGAACCCGCGCCTATTGGGATGCCGGCCCAATCGTGCTGCCACTACACCACCGCGACTAATTGTAGGACATGCAAATTTCATTTCGTATTATATTTACGTCTTAAGGTGACGGTATGCTATCTACCCGACAATGTTTACACATTGTTATAGGCTTAATACTTCAAACTTTACAGTTAGAATTGTATTAAACGATGACACAACCTTGTTATTTAAATTACTGAAATTTAGCATTTAATATGGTTAATTATTTATAAAATCCGATTACGAAATGAAAAATGATGTAGTGGCAGCACGATTGGGCCGGAATCCCAATAGGCGCGGGTTCGAATCCCGCTTGCGACATCATTTTTCATTTCGTAATCGGAGTTTATAAATAATTAACCATATTAAATGCTAAATTTCAGTAATTTAAATTAAAAATTTGTTAAAAATGAAAATTCGAGAAAATAGAGGCGCTTCATAGATTTTGCACCCAGGCGCTGTGGGGGGTCGGCGTGGTCCTGGTTATACTTGAAATAACAATAGTAGTTATTTGAAATTGAAATCCGCCAAGATGACAATTTAAATAGTAGGTAACAATTTAAGTAAGAGCAAAATCTATATTTAGATAAAGTATCCAAAAAATTAAGGATAAATGAACGAAGTGTACTCTAGTTGAAAATATATTATTATGTGGGCACTTACCAATCATCAAGAAGGGAGCAGCTAAATTAATACCAATGAAGGATATTCCTAAATAAATTGCGCATCCGAAAGCTGCTGCCGTGGCCATTACGGCTGAGATATTGCCCAGCAAACCCAACCAAGGCTTAGACCGTACCCAGTCGCCCATCATACAGGTGACTATAGAAAATATACCCATAAGAATGAAAGTGGAACTGAAAAATGGTATGACGGTTCTTGTATTCTTTTCTAATTCATGGTCAAGGGTCCGCGATGCGAATCGTGATACGGAAATGTGTTTAAATCTCCCTGTGTCTTCTGCTATGCCCACTGTCTCTAAAAATGCGTCCTCCCATGCCGCTCCCCTGAAATCAGGTAAAAGAAATTCTATTAATAAAACAATTTCCGTGTGAGTAGTAAGAATACAATTCACCACCCCCTATCTTACCTGTGGGTGATCATACAAGACGACTAAGGGATAAAAAACGCATAATATAACATCTATGCGAGAGAAGGAAAACTCGTAACAAAACTATAGGGTTACCAACATATCTGACCAGCGTGGTACCTATAGTAGGTCAACAAAATAGTAGGTCGAGTACCCTCCCATTATGGAGGAGGCTCGAGCCCAACAGTAGGACATATATGAGCTGTGATGATGATGATGAAAACAATATCTATAAAATAAATTTAAAGGTATAGAAATTCATAATTTCGATTCATGGCGGCGCGCCGCCGGCGGTGAACCTTTATAATTACTGATTGTATTGTGCGATGGAAGTATGCCAGGATCGTGGTTTCTGGCAATCCGTAGTCTCTGCCTAACCCTCTGGGAAACAGGCGTGAGGCTATGTATGTATGTATTGTGGTTGGTTCTTCAGAATACCTAACCATATTCGTCAGAATATAAGGTAAATAATTTTTTGACTAAGTATCCACCGTCTGCCATTCGCAGAACAAATATTTGACAACAAAATTAGTCATTATTATATTTCACATAGATTATCTTTTACCGTAGCACCACACATCGCGGTCTAGAAATATTATTCGTCACATCCTATCCTGCTTGTGAGTGTCGTAAAAGCTGAGTAAGGGATATAATATCCTACATATAACATCTATACAAGAGAAGGAAAACTTGAAAAATAAATAAAACCCTATATCAAACCGTTTGGCCAAGGTGGTACAGTAGGTCAATTTCCCTCCTATTGTGGATGAGACTCGAGCTTTATAGTGGGACATAGGAAACCGAGATAAAAATATGGGTTTTAGAATATATTGAATAAATAGGTACTTACTTACTCAAAATATCTCTATATTTTGAGTAGGAGTACCTACGCATTAACCCAAAATATTTTCGACCGAGTGAGATACATAAAGATATCTACTGACTCTTGAAGGCACACTTTGTTGAGTACCTAGAGTGCTTTTAATTGTATCCAGTGCAGGTTGCTTCGCTTTATTTTTCGTCACCGTATAGGCAAGTTATATTTAACAATTTAAGATATCAAGTAACGTGCACTTATTGTTAGATTTAAAAAGATAGAAGTGTGGGTTGAAATCAGAGAACCTTTTTTTTGGTTTCTTAGATGTGTTGCTACTAGTTTTTCCGGTGGTTATTGCAAAAAGTTTGACCTACAAGTGAAATGTTTTGAAATAAATACGGTAACGTTAATCTGATATTGGCATAGGTACATAACTGAAGTACCTTCAGAGAGCACCGCCTTAAAATAATGCTACGCCATTTAATTTGCTATTTATTTTATAAATAATAAAAATGTAGCCAAAATAGCATTTATTTCTTCTACACAGCTATGTATTCTCCACACGTTTTCATTCGACAATGTACATATTCGTGCTTGCAGCTTAGGTATGTACCTAAACGAATACTGCTACAATTGCTATGAGATATATGGTCTTTATAATACGTTTTAGATTTATATTGCCTTTTGAGCATATTAGTGATTTTATTATGGGCAGTGTGATGACGGTGTAAAAAAATACAATGGTCACCTCCTTTGCTCAAATCTGAAAAATTAAAACATGCCATCCACTTGACCAGCGTATAGTAAGCTAATTTACCTTCATCTAGAGGTGGTCTGTGCACATCAGTGGGGTATAGGTATATGGGGGAGAAGAAGAATGGCATAGTTGCTGGGTCACCTGCTATCTTTTGTAATCCAACAAATTTGGTGAAATATATGAATACTCTATACTATAATACTACTTTACAAAGAATGCTGTCCTTTAAGTATTTTCATACCTATTGTTTAAAAATATTTTTGTACAAAGTTTAGAAAAGTATTTTAATGCATTCTGTAACAACATATTAAGCAATTCATTAATTCTTACGACATATTGGCCCGTAATTTGTTTATAATTATAAACTTTCCATTCCTCTTGTCCAAATAATTATTATGCAGTGCTTGGTAGGTACTCAAAACAATTTCTTAATCGGTGTCAAAATCTAACACTATTATCTAAGTAAATGGAAACTTATTAACTAAATGTGCTCTTCTATTAATATTCAAAAGAAGTAGGTAATAAAGAGCTAAATAGACCACGTAACAGCCATGAACGAGAAACTAGAAACCCTCACTATTTCCTTCCACTACCTAATCACCGCAACAATCACGCCTTCCTTATATTGCATGCATGGTTATTGTAAGTCATAATGTTTGGTTTTAGTTTTGAACAATGTCTTCTAATAAAGATAAAATAATAGCAATCGATTTTTTTCAATTCATGTTTGAGTACTGTGATCTAATTCTGCTTAATTTTAAGATTATTTATTTTTCACCTACTTTTTATTTTTTAGAGTAGGTAAATTTAACTTACTGAACTTGTAATGTAATTTTAACTCATTAAACTAGCGCCATAATGCAGCAGGATATTCTTAGACTGGGTAAAAGTCATATTTAAGTTTTATCAACATAGACAACATTTGCAATAGCAATTCCAGTATAGCCTAAAATGTCACATCACTATTATTAACTACAATTAGTAGTCAAAATGCCTATAGAGTCTTGCGTTAAAAGCATGAACTCATATTATTGTAATTATTAGAGTCATGGTCGAGCTTTAGCAATAGCAATAGTGGAGGGTTATTCTTTAAACTTACATAGGTACTTTGAGCTATGCAACGTTGAGATAAGAAGGACGATCTCTGTGTTAGAAGAATTTCCGTCCGTCGAAATGCGTTTTATTTTGGTGGCACAATAGAATCGTGTTCATAAAAAAGCGCCAAAAGCTTGTTAGAGTGTCCGGTGGAAAACTAAATCATAGATTGATTTAGTTTTCCCTCGGACACTGTTTGAGTTAGATGTCCATGAAATCGTCCCGCTTCTATTTGCATATCTGAGCTTCTGCAAATGTCAACCATTTATAATATCAGACACCTACGTGTCTCCTAGCTCTGGCCCAAGAATAATAAATAGAAAAATGGTAGTCTACCTGTCCATCTGTGCCTTGTTATCAGTTCGAACAAACCAGACGAGCTGTACTGCAGGCACTGAAACTATGATGTCATCTACCACCTTTGCGCCGCCGAAGAACACAGGAAACGCATGTGCTTCCCATGTTACGGGGTTAAACATTATAGGAAATGTTAGGTTTAACTCTCCACGTTCTACCTAATAAAATCACAAAAAACATTAATATATATTTTTTAAAGACAAACAACATATAGGTATATGTTGTTGTCTGTAGGTACTCAAGGGACAAAAATTACACTCAGACTCTAGATTGTGAATCGCAAAATGTATTCTCCTGATAGGAATCGAAATCTAGAACGATGCAGCGTAGATAGCGATACGATCTACTACGACATGGAATATAGAAAGTTCTTATTCCTCTTAAGATCTTTCTCCTACAAGATAATACGAAGGAAATCGGTGTACTATAACAAAATGACCTGGTTACTGGCTTTTAGGAAACCCACGGAAAATTCGCCACCGCTTCCTTTCTCCTGTCATAAAATATCACTAAGGGTACCTAAAGCTGACAACATCGCTATAAAAGCAGAATAATTAGAAATAAACCCAATGTTCTTCTTTTATACAGCGTAGCATAATATGTAAGCCATAATTTATCTTATTGTGGCAGAATCCTGTCCTGTTATAGTGATACATACACAGGGCAGAAAAGGAGGAAGGTTAGTAACCGGCCCACCAACATCCATTCCTTGTTAGACTTGGGCCTCTATATGACGTATAATGCCATAACTGCCATTCAACACGCTTGGCAGGTAGGTTGGCAAACATTTGGTAATTTGGCTACAAATTACTGAAAACTCTCATAGTGATTCTTCAGCTGATTGTCCGTTGGAAAGTAAGAGATAAGACATTGTATTCTAAAACCTTAGTTTTATTTACATCATTAGGTACTGTTAGTAAATTGACCATGAGTAGCATGTTCGTTATCTTTTTCATTTTTGTTTTAAATTAGCAATCAGTTACTAATACGAGCCGATTGTTGCCAGTGCCAAGTTACAATTTTTTTCACAAATTATTAGATTCTTAGTATCTTTAGTTTCTTCAAATTTGTCATTTTCCATCAGTAAGTTAAATCGCCGTATTCAACAGTGCTATGGCGACTGTTAATGGTATCTTTTTGGGAGTTTTAATGAAAAAAGAAAACATTTGTAAATCACTTCTAAATCATATTCATTACCCAGGAATTCCCCCGCATCACATTACATAAAACTTCATCGAAATTATTTAATACACCTTAAAACATTAATATAACATCTTAAAACATTAATATATTGATATGTATATAATATAAAAGCATCACATGACGCTTTCAAGTTTCCATCAATAGTTCCATACTCATTATTATGGCTGTATCTATATTTTATATGTTGTCTGTAGCCAGTGGCAACATGTGCAGTGCTGTCATGGTAAATAGTAATTGTTAATGACGACCTAACAATGTCACGTCATCACGTTCTTTAAAGTAGTGCTTGACAATTTCCAATTCACGAATATCCAAATAATCGGTAAAAATATTAGAATAATACAATTAATCGAATAGAGATTTTGGCAGAGATGTACATTTCAACACTTTGATTGATGAGGAAATAATTATTAATGTTCGCGATGCTGATAATTCAAGTAATTCTTAATAAATAGCTATTTTCAAATCCAGTTTTTGTTTTTAATTAACCTAATCCTACTAAATATGATGAATAGATTCTATGCTGAAATAATTAAATTTGTTTAGTACTAATTTAGCACTTAATTTATTCATCACCTATTTGAAAAATAAAAAATAAACCGATTATTAATTATAAAGAATCAATATCGATTTCTCAGTAAAATCGGATATATTCAATAGCGATTATTTGGTTCACATACCTAGACAACTTACTCAGACAGCTGTCAAAAAGCACTTCTTAGATTAGACAGACTATAGGTTACCAGCGCCCGATTAATGGTAACGACTTGACTTACTGACAGACAATGACTATTAAAGCTATACAATATGAAGAAATGATGAACAATATATGAAAAATAATTAAATAAGACTTGGCTGTATGGGCTTTGATCCCTTTGCCTGTCCGAATGGACGAACAGCACCAAAAAAAAATGTCTCTGGTTACACAATAAATAATCCAGCGTGTGTCCGGTGTGTCGTTTCTTTCATCTGACGACTGTATTTAGCACAGATATAGTTTCTCGTGATTCGATAATTATATTCATTTTAATATTGATTGTCCTTGTGGTAACGTAGTAAGAATACAATTCACCATCCCCTATCTTACCCATGGGTGATCGTAGACCCGCCCTACAATATATGTACATTTCGACGCCGTGGTGAGTGATCGTAAGAGACGCCTAAGGGATATAAAACGCATATAACATCTGTGCAAGAGAAGAAAAACTCGAAATTAAACCCTATACCAACACGCCTGACCAGCGTGGTATAGTAGGTCAATTTCCCTGCCATTATGGAGAAGGCTCGAGCCCAACAGCGGGACATATATGAGCTGAGAAAGATAAAATATAATATTAATTGTGACTTACATAAATTACACAATATTATAATAAATATTACCTACTGCGATGTGTATGACATAATTGGCTACAGTTTTTCCTATTCCTATACTTGCACACATACTTTTAAGAATAACAAGGATGCGTTTACATGGAAGGTTGAGTGGACAACACTGTACAAGCATAAAATTGTGTTTTAATGTGGGCTAATAGTACTTTTGTATATGGTAAATCGTTCAGTTAGTCATAAAGAATTTATCAAGTCACATAGGTAAAGTGATTAGGCCTTGCGGATACCCGCAGATACCTGAACAATCTTGTATTGACAAGGATATTACAACATACAATATAAATTAATCCGTGACTAGTTCTTACCCAGATAGTTCTTATGATTTCATAAATTGAATGAGAAGTCTATTGATACATACATATTAAGTTAATTTAGTCTTAAATTTATGTACAATATCTTTTTAGCATATTACTAGGTTACTGACTCCTTTGAAGGACGTTAATTGCCTCCATAATTACTTGCAGCTTGATACGTCCTACTGCTGAGCTTGAGTCTCCACAAGGAGGAGACTCGAGCCTGGAAGTGGGAAGTATATGAGCTGAGATGATGTTGATGATAATAGAACTCACGAGACTCGGCACGGCTGTTTGTTACTGCCGTACAATTAGTTTAAGAACCTTAAATTCAAGTTATTCTATTGTAATATCAATAACAAAAGATGTTTTTGTTTCAAAAATATAAAGATAGAGCGTATTATTTGCCTTAATATTGCAGAAACAGAAAGTTATACCGTAACAATATTGCGTACTTTGGTATTTATTATTGTTCTCTCTTATGTTTACGAGACGCTTGTTTAATGGTGTGACGTAACTCGGAATTGTGCACGCGTGCCTTACTTTAGTACATTATGTAGGTCTACCAATATTTACTTGTAAGGCACTACAACAAATTACAGTTGTTTTAAGTAAGAACTATTTTAATTTTTGGTTATATTTTAATATTGACGACTGAATAGATGGCAGAGTGGGCTCCATATCGAACTTAGTGTTGAAGTTCAATTGCAATGTACGAGAATTTTATATAAGGTCCAGAAATGATTGTACTGAGTCTTGAGTGTATCTTGTTAATTGTATTTGATAAAGTCCCCCGCGATTAAAGGATTCATGCCATAGTACGAGGTGTTTGATTATTACGTCTAACACTAATATAATCAACATTTTTTTATGAATACCGCCATATTTTTAGATTCATAAATATATCAAATGTTATCGCCCATCGAAGGTGGCGATTCCAAGAGTGTACTCTGGCCACTTTAGCGTTATGGTTGAAGGGTTTTTGTGGCAAAAATGGGTATAAACAGCGGTTACAGACACGTTGACGGCATTCTGTTGTAATATCTAGTCCGTGGTAGAAAGTCTATTAATAAGTTATATGTAGTTATGGAGGTTTAGGTGTATATCTATGTCATTTGTTTGTTGTAGGTACCATTATACATATTTTAATTAGTATATATGTTCTCTTGGATTTTGAAGAGTTCCTTACTTTATCTTCGAAGTTCAAGATTTAATGGCTCAAATATTCTATAATGACATAGAACAGATTTTTTTTATCAAGAGTATCATCAACTTTCTTAAATCTAAAATAGAATATATAAAAAAAAAAATAGTTTAAATTTTGTATTGGCCTTTGCATATTTACTCCTATGCCGTACTTATTCTACATTTTACCTGATTCGTTAACTTTGATCGTTACTAACCCACTCATGTGGGTCTTAGTTTTTATAGCTTATAATCTTTATGACATTGGTAATATTATGCGCTATTGTTTTTGTGTTCGTTTCAATTAATTTTAGAGTATAATTTAAAATATGAACTCTGTATGTCTGGAATGTTCGATACTCATATAAGTCAAGTTGACAATTCTCGAAGTTTTGCGGTTTGAGGTTTTTAAAAACATAATTTATACTATTCGTAATTGTCTATTGTTTATAAAAAAAATATCCTTTTACTATAATGATTCATTGAACAATGAACAGTCATACCCTGTGGTCATACACTTGCCTTGACTCAGACATTTAAAAAGAATTTCGTGTGAATATAAATCGGTTGACAAAACCCATGGTATTGGCGCGAATTTCCTGGTGATGTTAATGTCATTGACATAGCTTGGCATTGAATATACCGTGCCAACTTCAACTACAGGTAGACACCTGAATAAAAATATTATTTGTTACTTGTCTCGTTATTTATCAAAGAAAGTAAATTGTTAATGACACAAATGATGAGCAGGTACTCGGTTCTGCTATTTTTTGCGCAGCGTCGGTACGATTCCCAGCGCATTTTTTTAGACAATCTATAAATTTTAATATATGTAAATTAATTACATGTAAAGATAATGATAATAAGGATAATGATAATAAATAAATAAATTACTTTTGATCTTTTTTAACAATAATACATGATTTTTAATATGACACAACAATTACTCGTCAACCTTTTTACTGATGTGTCACGTGATCAGCACGGGCCCTATCTTTTATGAAAGGTTCCTTTGAACAAAAGTCAAAAACTCTCAGTGCTGTCTGCTTTATTATTTATGTTTATAGACAGTTACCGTCAAAGAAACATTGTTAAGTTTACCTTATAAAAAATATCTATAGGATAATAATAATACATAGTAATAAATAAAAAAATAAGAATATACGTATGACGATGTCCATTCAATCCTTTACTGAAATAATCTTAAAAGGCAAATAAGCAGATTACGTCACTTGCAAGAGAAGAAAAATAAAGATAAAACCTTTTACATCAACTCACTACGGTATAGTAGGCAAAATTCGCTCCAGGGAGAAACTGATCCTGCTAGGGTAAACCGCTGGGCGGGCCACCGAAGCCAAAGACCGGTTTCCGGTGGCCCGCTCACACGGCGAAGAGAGGTACATGTAGGGCGGATCTACGAGAGTGTGCCGCTACTTCTGTCGCCCCAGACGGATTTAGCTCTATCACCCGCCGCCAAAAAAGGGAGAAACTTATTTTCGCAAATTTCACTCTTATGTCCAAAAGTAAAATGTAATTGGAGCATAGAAGAAAGAGTATGTATAAATGCAAGACGCTATCCTTCATAATAATATGTACCTACCTATTGTGCTTTGCTGCTAAATTAATTTGGCATTATTAGAACAAGTGCTCTACATTCTGTGCTACCTACATCCCTGATTAATTATTTTAGCCGATTTTTATAATTCCAATGAAAAGTAAGTGATGCTCAATATTTTTTTTATTATTATTGTTTTATGTAAAATACAACACCGTGGACCTTGGTGTTTTAAAGTGTTATATTATATAATTTTGATGGTATTGTATGTAATGTGATGCGAAGTAACTGTTAGAATGTAGTGTGTATAAAATAAAAGTGCTTTACAAAGTTTTTGTTTTAACTGAAATTCCTAGAAGATACCATTGACTGTGTAGTCATAGCACTTTTGATGGCACCAATTTGACTTCCTGACGGACAAAAACTAACTTGTAGAGACTAAAGACGTGAAGAAAATTATAATTCGACATTGGCAACAATGGCTCGTATAAGTAGTTGATTGCCAATACGAAAAAGAAGAAGAGTAAGGCAACACCCTGCACTAAATAAATTATTCTTTGTACTGTTAGGGACTTTACAAACACAATTAAGGGACACAAATTACCTACACTCAAAGATAAAACATTAATTTTTGGATGGCACAAAATATACGTGAGAATTGAACCTGTGATACTGGTACGGTTAATCGTTATATTAATTATTACGCCATCTGTGTAGTCACATTGAATTCTTAACCCATCTTCATCATCATCATCATCACAGCTCATATATGTCCCACTGTTGGGCTCGGGCCTCCTCCGTAATGAGAGGGAAATTAACCTACGCTGGTCAGACGTGTTGGTATAGGGTTTTGTTTTGAGTTTTCCTTCTCTTGCATAGATGTCATATGCATGTTACATCCCTTAGTCGTCTCGTACGATCACCCACGGGTAAGATAGGAGGTGGTGAATTGTATTCTTACTCCGTCACCACACGGATAGCCCATCTTCATACCGACTTTTAATATAATGCAATGTAGATCATCACAATATGTTTTTATAAAAATGACCTTATTATTATGTAGGTGATGTACTTGGCTCTTTAGCCTTCAAAAACGGTATCTTGAAGAGAAAGTTTAAAGAAAACGAAAGCAATTCGACGGTATTTACACATGTATATGGGACATTCGTGTTGATGTTAAATTTTATTTAGTTGCAAGGCACTTAGCACCATAATTGTTTTTACAATAATTAATCGTTCGTATAAAATGTAAGGTATAAATACATAAATATCTCCTTATGCCTGATGGAATACCTGATAGATAAACAATAAAATATTTTATCATCATCATTCTCCTACTCTTATCCCAATACTTAGGGTCGATACAATATGTACTCCTCTTTCATATTTACATATTGTAAAAGTTATTAGCAATAGTTTTATGACCGGCTGCCTGCCAGTCGTCAACCCTCCTCGGGAATGTAATTGTTGATCAAACGGCATCAGATGGAGTTGGCTTTGGTCGTTATAAGGTTCTTAGTCGTCTTTTACGACATCTACGAGCAAAGTAAGGGTTGGTAGTATTCGTAGCCACTACCACACAGCGATAAAATATTTTATATGAGATTGTTATTATAAACAGGGTTCCATTAATTATTACTACAAGCGGGCTGAAATATTTGTATATATAGACTGCAGAGACTGGTTAAGATGACTAACCGGGTTGAGAGCCCTCAGCGCTCACCCATAGTCCGGGTTAAGCTGTAACAGCCATCTGCGGCTAACAGCTAAAAGACAGACACAAAAAAAAAAAAAAAAAAAAAAAAAAAAAAAAAAAAAAAAAAGGTTAAGATGACCTTTCGTGCCAGTGCATGGGTTCAATTCGCACGCAGGACTATACTTTGTGATTGCATCTCAATGAATTCTAAATTAACATACGAGTGAAATGACTGCACAGATGGCTTAGTGGTTAAGATACCGACATTAACTGCCAGTGTCGTAGGTTCGATTACCGTGCAATACTTTGTGCGATTCATTCTCAGAGAGCAGTCCGTTGCATTTGCCTGTGCCCAGACGTCGTGTTTCGATACAGTGGCAGATTTAGATGGATTTAAAAATGTTTCTATTAAATATTTGAGTTTGTAAATAAAACGATGTCAACAATTTCGAGGCAACTAATAAATTAAAATGTATTCTTACCTCATCAATAATTTTGTCCAAATTCAGTATGTCATTAGTATAACATTGTCCTTCCCAGCGAGCACACTCATCCTTATAAGTGAAGGTTTCACCAGTTGGAAGAGTCGCAGTCATATTCTGCACCAAATCGTCCAATTGTCTCAGCTCCTTCCACACTTCAGCACGCAGCATATTGGTTGTATTGTCTTTTGCAACTATAATCACTCTACCGAACCGTCCTAAAAAGTTGATAATATAATTCTTAGTAGATTTTCTTGACATCTCTTGTACATACTAATTTTATTAATTAAAAGGTAACTATTGACCGTTATTTTATCGCCAAATATATATATATATATATATATATATATATATATGTATAAAATATATATATATATATATATATATATATATATATATATGTATATTTATTTCTTATGGTGGCAAACGAGCAAGCAGCGCACCTGATGGTAAGTGTCAGTGACGTCCATGGACCTTTGCAATACCAAAGGTACAGCTTAGGCCGCGGCCTACCAATAAAATCCCCAAACCCACCCAGTTGGGCTTCCGGCTCTCTCGTTCACCGAACGAAGCGCAATAGCACATTGCCACTACTCAGACGTCGATCTTCTACGAGAGTGTGGTACTACCCCGGGCGGACCGGCTCGCGGCTGTAAACAAAAAACTCTCAACAGCATGGTCCTACCACAATTTGTCGTGGTCGTGGTCCAACCGCTACTACACAGATTATTTGGCATAATAGGAATATATGAGGATGGTGTCCGATGGTTTACTGTGTGAGACACAAGGAGGTTTCAGGAGTGGAAGGGGATGCATGGATCAAGTGTTCTCTCTGTGCAACATTGTGGAGAAGCATCTGGCTCTAGGTCAGAGGATTTTCTGCAGTTTTGTGGATCTGTAGAGAGCATTTTACACGGTTGTACGAAAGAAACTTTGGAACATTTTACCGGAGTATGGTATTAACGGTAAACTGCTACAGGCTGTGCAGTCCAGTGACATACATGGGCTGTAGGGCCTGTGTGCGGCTGAATGATGGAATGTCGCCTTGGTTTGACGTCAATATCGGCGTTAATCAGGGGTGCGTTCTGTCTCCAAAGGTTGAACGATATGAATATGGGAGTCCAGAAGATGATGCAGTCCTGCTGCCACAGTCAGCGACTGACCTGCAGACCCTAGTCGACACAATGACAGAAGATTGTAAGAAAAGGGATCTACGCGTGAATGTGAGCAAAACCAAAATAATGGTCTTTGAAAGAGATGAAGCCAGAACAGATGTGAGAGTAACAATAGGTAATGATGTACTAGAGCAAGTTAATGAATTTGTATATCTTGGTACACCACTGATTTAGAGCGAAGAGTGAATACGGGAAATAAAGTGAACGGAGCGTTGGGGCAACTTCTCGGTAGCCACCACCTCAGCCAGAAGGCACGTGTAGCAATACATAACGCAGTGCTTGTCCCAACATTACTGTATGGAAGCGAGAGTTGGGTATGCAGAAAAGAGTATGAAAGTAAAATTAATGCGGTCGAAATGCGAACCCTACGGAAAATCTGTGGAGTTAGGCTGACCGATCGCATTCGTAACGACGACGTAAGAGAGCGAGTAGGTATGAAAGAGAGTATTGGTGTAAAGATGCGAAAAAGAATGCTCCGATGGTTTGGACATGTGGAAAGACTGCCGAACGAACGTCTGGTTAAGAAGATATACAATGCGAAAGTGGAAGGATGTAGGTACCAGGGGAGACCGAGGCTCATCTACATAGACCAGATCGGTTATGTACTGAAGGAAGGTGGAGTCAAGAGTCTCCGAAACCGGCGAGCGTGTATGAAGAGAATTATGAATGTTGAGGAAGCGAGTGAAGTATGCAAGGATAGAGTTCTCTGGCACTCTGTTCTCTCTGCCTACCCTGCAAGGGATATGGCGTGATGATATGTATGTATGATTATTAGTAGTATTATTAGTGAAGTATGCAAGGATAGAGTTCTCTGGCACTCTGTTCTCTCTGCCTACCCTGCAAGGGATATGGCGTGATGATATGTATGTAACTATGTAGGAATATATTGTGCTTATATGCCTATTATGCCAAATAAGCTGTGTGGTAGCGGTTACGAATACTACCAACCGTTACTTTGCTAAGACGACTAAGAGCCTTATAACGACCTGTACCAACTCTATCTGATGCCGTTTAGTCAATATGCCTAAGGAGTATTGACGTCTGACAGGCGGCCAATCATAAAACTATTAAATAACCCAATAACTTTTACAATATGCACTATGAAAGAAGAGTACATATTGTATCGACCCCAAGTAATTGGGATAAGAGTAGGAGAACAAACGGTGACCAAATATATTGTGTTACCGTCTTTTTATTTGCCTAACAAGCCTTGTAAAATATAGCTAAAGGAAATTAGCACGTATCTCTGCAAGAGAAGGAAAATTTGAAATAAAACTCTAAGGTTAACTCTTTATGTAAGCGTGGTATAGTTTGAAACAGTTTGACACCTGACGCGTACTTATATGGTCTGTAAATAAGTAAAATTTTCTTGACGCACCCATTCTAGTCACCAATCTCTCCGCTATATATAGGCTATATTCGTTCTGCTGTAAGTCTTTTCTACCAAAGAGAGTATAATTATACTATTACATATATCAATATATCTATTACATATATCGGTTCTACTACTATTACATATATCGGTACTCAAAGGGTTGCAGTATTTCATTCGAATTTTTCGTCTCGTTTTTTTCGATCTTATGTTTTGTTATTTATGTAGGTTATAAATCCCGCACGAGATGTGGGTTGTTGAGACTTGTGTTTTTGTTCTTTTACCAGACGCAAAACTTTCCATATAGAAATAACGTAAGTAAAAGAAATGATAAAAACGTAGATTCAGTTTTAATAGAGATTGGTAAATTAATAACAAGATAAGCTTTTTATGATACATTGTTTGAAGGTAAAAGAATTTCATAAACTTTGAAATAACGCCCATGTTTGAATGTTAGTTAATTTTAAAAAAACTTCGTAAACATTTTACACTAAGGCACAATTTCTTAGAATTTTTCAATAATTTTTTCTTTAAAAATATATTTACATTGACAAGTATTGGTTTTGTATAAGTATATAGTTCAAATAAAAAAGTATTTTTGTGAAGCGAAATTTCACACATAATTGTAAAATTAGCTATGAGAACAGGAAAATAATGATAATGTTCTGCTTTGACAGTCATATTATACTATATTAATAGTTTTAGCTTGCCGCTAATTTTTAATTTATTGCTAACATATATTATATTTGCATATAATGCATAACTAAATAAACGGTTACATAAATTACAGTATTTTTTAAAATTATCGTTAGATATTGTTTGATTCTTAATAATCTTATTCTTTCATTTTTTTAAAGGTCGTAAGTTTTTATCCTATTGTTGGACAATAAGAGCACGTTGGTCATAAAGCAATTCTAGGTAATTGGCCTTAACGCAAACGAAGCTGTTATTTTAAACACAACACACCCTGCACTAAGTAAATGATGATAAGGAAAAAATCGTTGTAGTGCTTGGAGACTTTATAAACACAAATCAATAGATACAAATTACAACCAGACTCAGAACAACACTTTGTGGATCACACAAAGTATTGTACTACGTGGGTATCGAACCCACGGTGGTTCGGTATCTTAACCACTACGCCATTTGTGTGTTTCATATTCAGTTATATACTTAAACTAACCTGGCCTCGTTATTCTTCCAACATTGAATCTATGTGAGTAATTGACTCTGAAATTTTCCTCCACAATTCGCCTTTCATATTTTCCTTGGCCTCTGACGGGAGAGAATAAATATTCTGGGTCCATTTCATAGTTTATCCTTTGATAGCCGGTAATCATTAATAGTGAGAGCAATATCGGTATGATGATGAAGTACCCTGGCTGCCTGCCGACTACCAAACCGAGTTTATAGAAGGATTTGTTCAGGATATCATCCACTATTGTCATCCGGCAACCCATCTGTAAAAAATAGATATGAAAATTAAATAAATTGTAGTATTTGACATCGAATTTATAGGTTAAAATCTTGACTTATGTAGTCATTTTCTATAAAACACCATTCTGTAGTAAGGAAATAATTCTTGTATTGCGGGAGACTTTACAAAAATAATATAATTAACGGAGGCAAATTACATTCAGACTATTATTTACGTATTATCTGTGTGGTGATGGAGTAAGAATACAACTCACCACCCCCTATCTTACCCGTGATTGATAGTAAGAGACGACAAAGGGATATAAAACGCATATAACATCCATTTTTTATTTTTTTTTATTTTTATTGGTGGGCTACGGATGCGTCTCGCCCCGTCGAATCGGTCCGAGGTGACGGAAAGGCGGCGCGTGACTCCATAGACCCACCGTGAAACCTTCTCTCTTCGCCATGCGAGCGTGCCACCGGTACCCGATTTTTGACTTCGGTGGCCCGCCCGGCGGTTTACCCTCGCGGGTTCCTCTCGTCGACGCCCCGACAGATTTCGCCGTCGGGGCGTCGCCCTCACGCGGTGGCCTCACGTTGGGTGACCGGACGATTAGGGTTAGGGCGGCATCAGGCGCAGGTATTCGCGCCTGCGCCGCCCCGGCCGCTGACGGCGGCCCGGGTCGCGGGAATCCTCCCGGATTCGTTCCGCCGCCTCCTTCTGCGAGATGACAGCCTCGCAGAAGGCGGCGACCGCATCCCAGTTCCTGACGCTGTCGACCATCGCCCTCGCGACAGCCGGCAGCGTCAGGTCGGCACCGATAACAGCGACGAGGTCACGGCGATGCCGGTCAAAGCCCGGACACAGCTCCAGCGTGTGTTGCGCCGTGTCCTCGTCACTGCTGGAATGGTGGCAGGCCGGAGTCCACTAGCTATACGCGACCGTGTGCAGGTACAAGCCGAAGCATCCGTGCCGCGACAACACCTGCACCAGTCGAAAGGAGAGGACTCCGTGCCGCTGCTCCATCCACTCCATCAGTACGGGCCGGAGAGCCTCGACAGTGACGACACCGTGTCTAGGCCTCTCCAGCCGCGTAGCTCAACGGGCGATGACTTCTCGGCGGGCGTCCTCGCGCCAGGTGGCTATCTCGCTCAGCGATGGGGAGCCACCTTCGTCGCGCAGTGAGGTCACCCGCCGGTAGAGGTCGGAGAGCATCTCCGCCTCTAGGTCCCACGGGGGTGTCTCGGCCAGTAGGCATGCCGCCTCGGTCGATACCGTGCGGTACCCGCGAATGGCTCTGACCGCCATGACTCTCTGGGGTCTCCACAGAACAGTCCTGAGCTGGGCGTTCAGAGCCCTCGCCCACACGGGTGCGCCGTACATGGCCATCGAACGGATCACCCCCGCATACAGCCGTCGGCCCTCGAAGCTGGGTCCGCCCACGTTCGGCATGAGCCGCGAAAGGGCGGACGCCGCGCCGACTAGCCGGGGAGCAATTCGGCGAAAATGCTCCCGGAACCACCATCGCCCGTCGAGCACCAGACCCAAGTACTTCATATGGGCCTGGATGCTGATGTGGACGGAGTTGACGACTAGCGAGGCGCCGATTGGCGGCCTTACGCATGGCCCATGGAATAATAGGGCCTCCGTCTTATTTAGGGCCACCCTGAGCCCCAGCGCCTCGATTCGCCCAACCATCTCCTCGGTGCCGGGAGTGGCCAGGCTCGCCGCCTCTTCAAGTGTCCTGCCCCGGGCTGTGACGAGCGTATCGTCAGCGTAGCATATCACGCTCAGCCCGGGGGGGAGACTACCTCTCAACGCCCAGTCGTAACCGATGTCCCACAGAGTCGGCCCCAGTACCGACCCCTGTGGAACGCCGCACGACATGGACGTCCGCACAATGTCCCCTGCGGGACTCGCGCAGAGGACACTGCGCCCCTCCAAATAGTCCGCCACCAGCCGCCTCAGGTACAAGGGCACCCCATGAAATCGGAGCGCCTCCCTGATGCAGCTGAATGGCAGACTATTGAATGCGTTGGCGATGTCCAGCGACACCGCCATCAGCACTCCCCCGCCGGTGACAGCCTCCGCGGCCGTCTGACTCAGTCGTAGCAGGGCCCCGATGGTCGAACGCCTCCTTCTAAAACCGAATTGAGCGTCCGACAGATCGGGTCCCACCTCCTCCAGGTGCTGGACGATGCGGGCAGTGAGGATGCGCTCCAGCAGCTTACCCACACCGTCGAGGAGCACGATGGGCCTGTAGGCCGACGGCGAATCCGGGGGCCGTCCCGGCTTTGGCAGGAGAACCAACCTCCCCTCCTTCCAGCACTTAGGGAACCGTCCAGGCGCCAAACAGGCGTTGTACAGCTGCCTGAGGCGAGGCTCGAGGTGCTCGAGGAGCGACGTCAGCACCCGGACTGGTATTCCGTCCGGGCCGGGGGCCGTGGTCGCGGAACGAATCCGCACCACAGCTGCTTCCACTTCCGTCTCCGTCACGGGCGGAACACTCTCGTCGTCAGCCTCCCGGTCTTGTTCTGGCGAGGCCATGACCGGGGGCGTGTGTTCCGACGGCCGTGGAAACAGCTCCTTGACCACCCTACAGAGGAAGTCGGGCTGGAGGGTCTCGGTGAGGGGGGGGGCCCCTGCGCGCGAAGCTTGTTCAGCGACGCGCGATACGGGCGACCCCAGAGGTTACGTTCGAGACCGTCCAGAATCTCCTGCCAACTCGCATCCTTGGCGGCTCGGATGGCCAGCCGAAAGGCCGTCCGCGCATTGCGGTACGCCTCGTACAGCTGGCCCTCCCGCTCAGCGTCGCGGTGACGCCGACGGCTGCAGGTGTAGGACCTTCGGGCTCTGATACATGCCGCACGAAGGTCCGCCAGTCTTGGGGACCACCAGTAGACCCCCTGCCTCGGAGGTAGACGCTGCCGCACTCTGGGCATGGCCGCATCGCAGATCTGCGTTAACGCACTGCGGATGCGGACAGCCTCGGCGTCCACTCCGTCCGCTGGGGGCGGTGAGGATGAGCCACGTGTGAACGATAGCCGCCTCCGCCAGTAGGTCCCTGTCAAGACGACCCACAGCCCACCGCGGAAACGCGGGAGCTCCGTCCACCCTGTGACCCCTACTGGGGTCCCGGAGAGGGGAGACCTCCATCCGGACGCATATAACATCCATGCAAGAGAAGTAAAACTCGAAACAAATACCTATACTAACACGTCTGACTAGCGTGTTATAGTAGGTTAATTTCGCTCCCATTACGGAGGAGGCCCGAGTCCAACAGTGGGACATATATGGGCTGTGATGATGATGATGATTATTATTCTGCGAAAGATTCTAACCCATGCCACTGGCAAGGAAGGTCGGTATATTAACCACTGCGCCATCTATGCAGTCAATTAATGTTGATGTATCTTGATACTAAGCTTATTAAGATACTAATCATATAAATAATTATGTAAGTACGTTATCAAAAACATTGCTAAGTAGGCGTACGTTTCGCTATAGCTATTATAGAATGTCTTATAAGCTCCCTTCTAATATAACATTGCAATATATGTGATTACCAATATTTTATTACTTAAAATGTCGAAATCTTTAAAACTTGGCTTAGTTATCTAACCGACAGTGAGTAACATATAATGGTAAATTAGTTTTATATAACGTATTGCATTTGCTTAAATAAGTTGCTTGTTAATATATCTTAATACAGATTTGTTTTATCGGTCATTACATCTACCTAATTATTGAAGTACGGATTCCATACAGAGAAACTAGACTAAAAAACTAACGGTATTGTCAATACCAAATTTCATAACTAAAAGTAAATATGCTTTTTAAAAAGAAACATGTTTTCTTTGAACACATTAGTGAGGCTTATCGCGAACTAATGCGTATTTAAATTTGCTCTTCTTGTAATGAGTAATCTCTCTAGAATATAACATTTAAAACGAAAAGCAAACTATTATAGTTTGCTTTTCGTATTAAGTTTGATGAACTCATATTATAATATGAGTTTAGTGATTTCTGATTTTAAGCGATTATTACACACACACACACACACACATACCATCACGCCATATCTCTTGCAGGGTAGGCAGACAGAACAGAGTGCCAGAGAACTCTATCTCTGCATACTTCACTCGCTTCCTCAACATTCATAATTCTCTTCATACACGCTCGCCGGTTTCGGAGACTCTTGACTCCACCTTCCTTCAGTACATGACCGATCTGGTCTAGGTAGGTTAGTCTCGGTCTCCCTCGGTACCTACATCCTTCCACTTTCGCATTGTATATCTTCTTAACCAGACGTTCGTTCGGCATTCTTTCCACATGTCCGAACCATCGGAGCATTCCCTTTCGCATCTTTACACCAATACTCTCTTTCATACCTACTCGCTCTCTTACGTCGTAGTTGCGATTGCGATTATTACACATTTTAAATAAAACTATTTTTCATAAAATTATTTTATCATGGGAGGACTGGGCCCGTGACCATGACCGCTGTAAAGTGTTCGAAATGTTGGGCATTTAAAAATTAAATACAAACGCGATAGAGTTCTTTTTTAAAAAATGGTTATTTTTTATTTCATATTAGATTTTTTTTTTGTATAATGCGAGTATGTGTGATTGTTGTCTTTAAAATTTAAGGTTCGTTATTTGAGTGATCGTTATTACAACAACTTCACAGATGGCCAGACGGATTTCTATAAGATGTGTATTTCGAGTTTTTGCATTCAGTGATGTTATTTACTTAGATACTTTATATCTTCTCACTGTGTGATAGTGGTGGTGGATTTGAGACATATTACATTTTGTATTTTAAATTCGTCATCACATAAAATTAAACTAATAATGTACTAACCTCAATTAATTAAAAATAAGTTTTAAAAGTTTTAATAGACACAGCTATTCTTATACCAGTAGGTATTAACAAAAGAAAACAAAAAGCCTATGGCAAATCTGGAAAAAGCTTTAGTAGTGGTAGGAATACATTGTTGACAGTTTTCTGGCTACTGTCAGTCAGTCAGTACAGAGTACACTCTCTTGCACAAAATCGACGTCTAAGCAGTGGAAATGTGCTATTGCGTTCGGTGAGCAAGGGAGTTAGAATCCCAACTTTCTGGGTGGGTTTTAATTGGTAGGCAGTGGGCTTGGAAAGGTCTATGAGCGGCAATAACACTTACCATCAAGTGTGTTGCTTGCTCGTTTGCCACCATAAGCAATAAAAAAAAACGGCACATTAAAAATAATGACTGTAATTTGGTTTATCAAGCAATTCAAGCGATTTTAATATACATCTATTAGATAACACTAAATTACACTGCAATAAACCGCAGTAAACTACTTTGCTATAGTACGATGGGTGGATAATTCCGTAATTGAGGATATCACGTAGAATTTCCTTTGATGAAGCTGCTCCGTTCATAGTGTCGCATGTTAAGCAATTCTTAGTCAAATTTGACACAAGATAAGATAATAGATCTAACGTACGAGACGACTAAGGGATATAAAACGCATATAACATCTATGCGAGAAAATGAAAACTCGAAACAAAACCCTATACCAACCCGTCTGACCAGCAAGGTATAGTAGGTTCATTGCCCTCCCACTGCGGAGGAGGACCGAGCCCAACAGTGGAACATTTATGATGATGATGATGATAAATATATCTAAGATTTACAACAACTTAATTTAAATACGTAAGTGCCGACTATTACCTAGAAGCTTTTGCACTCAACTACTACTAATAGTTTAAACAGCAAACTGTTGTCCCGAAGTATTAAGTAAGTTTTATGAATGATAAATATTACTAATCTATTGTTTTAAGGCTGTACGTTAATTGCCTAGAAGTTCGAATGTTCTACTTCAATTATTAATTGATCACTAAACCGCTTGCCAAGTGTGTCAATTAAGACATTATCCCCACTCTTTGTAGGACGGTTTATATGAGGTTCTACGGTAAGTCTATTACTGGTTCAACAATGGATGTTAAAAAGCTAACGGATATATGAAGGGATACTAAATTAGGTCAGTAACAGAAGATTTATTTCTTACGAGAAAAAAAAATGAAAATTCAATGTTTAATTTTTTTTGTAGTATTGGACTACATCTACATACATTCGTTATTTCAATTTATATACTTTGCACTGATAAGTGTGAGCCTCCTTCACTGGAAGCGAAATTGATCAACACCACGCTGGCCGGACGTGTTATGCTGTAGCATTTCGAATGTTTTTCTCTTGCAACATCTATATGTTAACTACATATCTCTTAGTCGTTTTTTTTCGACATCTACATATCCGTAGTTCAGTGGCAAGAAAGTATGATGGTGAATTGTGTTCTTACTCCTTCAGTACACGGTAAATTTCGAAAATGTTAGGGTCAATAACTGGGTATTGTATTATACACATGAAATGTGTTACAGTTCCTTATAAGTTAATGTTTGTTCCGTTATTCAACGCCGTAAATGTTATCTGCTGGAAAAAGGACTATCTAATCTTCTGTAAATTCATATTCTCATAACATAATATGTGGATTTAAGTTTGAGTTGTGGAAACAGTGTTTGTATATGAAGGAATTTTATTTGTTTAAGAAATGCCTTAATATTTATGAATGAATATTTGAAGTTATTTATATATCCTTTTTTCGAATGATATGATCACCATTTCGAGTACAATTATCACTATCTTTATTTTCAAGCGCATCGTAAGTGATATCTTAGAAACGAAGTACGTCACTGAAATAAAAAAAGGAAACTATAAATATTGCTATTAACATTTTTGTCTAAGACAATACGTTGCATGGAGGACTTCAAAAACATGCATTTCACGGGCTCAGCTTAGGTAGTTTCGTGTGAAATATTAGTTTTCTTCTCTAGTTACACTTTTTTATAGCTTTGACCAAGGAATATATAATGGTATGTCGTCAGATTAGAGAATATTGTCCATTATGACTGCGTTGCTTACAGCCATGCTAACAAATGGTTTTGCACAGTATTATAAAGAAATGTTTTCAGAAACGGCTAAATTGTACAATTATAATAAAAAATATCTATATATTACAGAACTTCGTGATGATGAATTTCTAAAATTAATATAATTGTTTATAAAATCATGATCAACACGGAAAAAGTATCAGAAATAATTATTTTTGCATAAAAAAATACAAATTTTAATTAAAAACAAGCTATTGTGAAATCTGTTATTGGTTTGGATTAGTGAGGAATTTTAACTTTGATTATATTAACCTTGCAATGAATGAATAGACAATTTAATAGTTGCGTAGTTTACTTAATAATGATGTCCAAATGAAAGACTAAGACTAAGATCAGTCTCGTATACTTAAAAGCAACACTAGTGCAAAACTACAATGATTATTTATCATTATAGTTTCTAAGTTTTATTTATAAAAAAAAAATATCGTTTTGTCAATATTTTCAGGCAATGAAAAAATATAATAAGAATTTGAAGGTGTTTCTATTCTTGACGATAGTGGCTTAATAGCCATCGTCGCACGACTGGAGTTTACTCCTCAAGTACGATTATCAAAACAGGCGTAAAAAAAGCTCATTTAACTAAAAATAATATATATATATATATATATATTTTATTTACATTTATTAAAACTGTACAGTGAAGTATTATCTCACGTCAGAAAGTGAAAGGTGCTCAGAATAGGTTGCGCACCAAAAACGTAACGAGGTCATTCGATCACTAGATTTTACTCCTCAAATTATTCTCATACCGGGCGCTTATATGAAAATCGATTCTTAAGGAGTAAACTCCAAAAATGGCTCAGTTAGGCAATCGAGTAGTTCTTTAATCCAGATCTGGTTTTATCCTTGGGTTAATATTTTCTCTTTTTTTTTTTTTGCTGTTGGTGGCAAGCGAGCAAGCTCACCTGATGGAAAATGTTACTGTCGTCCATGAACCTTTGCAATACCAAGGGTATAGTTAGGCCGCTGCCTACTAATACAAACCCCAAACCCACCCAGATAGGCTTCCGGGTCTCTCGCTCACCGAACGAATTGCAATAGCACACGACCATTACTCAGACGACGATCTTTGCGAAAGTGTGGTACTACTCCGAACGGACCGGCCCGCGGCTGTAGACAGGGACTGTCAACAGCTTGGTCCTACCACTAAAAAACACATAAAATAGATAGACTACTAGTAGATATAGTGGAGAAGTTTATCATAGTACTTTCACTGTATATGTCATAAAATGAGATCATTTATCTAACAGGAGGTAATGGTGCGTCGTTTTATTTGCGTAAAATACTATTACAAACAATTCCTAATGCTATTTACGAAATATTCGAATGACGTGTTACTTAAAGCAGGTGAAAGACTTTGTTCTATTGTCATATTAGGTAATTGAAATTTAATGAGCCCTATTTAATGTCCATTTAGTTGAATGAAATATCTACAAAATATTTAGGTCGTTTATTAATCTCAAGTACCTTTTTGCCTTTTGAGTATTTAAAATAACAGTACAAGTATTCATAAATTATTACTAAGTAATGTTTCATATTAGGTTCGCATATTTTTGTATATAAAGACATAGATTTAATAAAAAATCTAAGTGAAAACTCTATTGTCCGGCCCTTTGTTATACGGATTCGCGATTATCCGGACTAGTAATCGTGATCTTGCATATACAAATTGAATCAAAGCAAGCGAACGGATCAGAACTGACATCACCCGCCCGCGCTTTGCGTGATCACGCGTTTCGTTATTGTTATATTTAGTTAGAAATTGTTACTCTACTGTATCCAATAGGGTATAATATTGTGGGTTTACTACAACTTACCGAGAATTCGTGATAGGTATAGTAGCAATGAAGAGACAAAGTGGCTTACGTCAAATAGCAATTACCAAATGTTTGAGCCTAAATTAAACTATATTGATATTATAAACAACTTAAACTATATTACGTACCTACACATGTAACATACATACTGGATTTCGTAATTATTTTAATTTAAAAAAATATGTATGTAAATATATTATAAGTAAATTGCAGATTGTACATACATTAGAATATACATACATACATATCATCACGCCATATCCCATGCAGGGTAGGCAAAGAGAACAGAGTCCCAGAGAACTCTACCCTTGCATACTTTACTCGCTTCCTCAGCATTCATAATTCTCTTCATACATGCTCGCCGGTTTCGGAGACTCTTCTTGACTCCTCATACATTAGAAAATGATTAAAAAATGATGAATGAAATAATTTCTTAATAAACATTGATTTTCGTTTTGATAAGTATATTTATTTATAATAAACACTTACTTATTATACATAATATTATGTGACACGTACAAAAACAACTTTCTCGTCCTACATTCCATTATCCGGATTTTCGATTATCCGAATTCCTAACGACTATTAGTCCGGTTAATCGAGTTTCCACTGTATCACTATTTTCAAGCTAAACTTATAGATAATAGAATTTTTAATTTTATCATATATATTTTATAACAAAATTACTGGCATTGTAGGCAGTTTACAATTACGTAACAAAATATTTAATGTGCGAAGACCGTTAAGCAAAACCTAGTTTAGATACAAAGAATAAAAAAAAATACTTTTGTGCTTTTTCATTTATAAAAACCGTGTATAATCTGTGTATCACGGAGGCCAATGCAGCCAATCTGCGACCGCTTATTTTACAAGAACTATTGCGACATCGCTTCTGAATTATTGCGTAAATTAATATTTAAATTCGATTTGACACAAATATTCACGGTGAATTTTAAATAATGATAGTTATCATGATACATGGGTATTGAATGATTTGAAAATGATGTTTTATAATTGAGTTTAGTGGAGTTGTATTTATAAGTTATAAAATATTGTGCAGTTGTCCTTTATTGAAAATTAAATAAAATATGATTGCTGGTGTTGACGCGAGTATTACATATTTGAAATAAAACCATTTTTTACGAATTTTATCGCGTTTGTATTTGATTTTTAATATCCCGACGTTTCGTAAACTTTAATTCGTCAAATTACATGGCGTTCATAGTTACGGAAAGACTGAATAGTTTTATTTCAAATAAAATAAGATACAGACTGCCTAATCTTTTCAGGGACATAAGTAGATAATTATTTTTTGTGAAAATATTTCATTTTTCAACGTTGTGAGGATTGAAATTGTTATATAAATTGTATATTACAATTTTCTTTCCAATAGCTGGTACTGAAATTAGACAATGAAATGTGGACTTGATGGCTTTTGTTGTTGAGTTTAAAATAAAAAAATGTGTTGGAGGAAATTTTACTATTAATACATTTACAATCCATAAAGGTTTTAAATGTATACATAATTAAATTTTAGAAAGCAAACGACAGATTCAGAATATAATAAGGTATAATAATAATCTTTAAAAGTTTTTGGGATACATCAATTATAACTAAAATAGAATTATCCATATGCGACCGTACAAATAATTATTTAAAAACAAACTTTCTAATTGGCTGTAATTAACAATTATTAACCAACCAAAAAAAAACTTCATCAGTCAATTAAAAAAATATTATGATTATTTCAAATAAGACGTTAATTATATCTCTATAGTTTTATATAAGGAAAGATTTTATTTCAAAAAAGCGTAGTTGTTTACTGTAGAGTAAAATATGTATCGTTATACATTTTAAAGATGCGAAATTGAATGATATTGGCTTGATATCTTTACATATATATTTATAATTCTTCTGTAAGTGTTTAAGTGACTAAATTCCTTAAAGATTTTCCTTTTGTGTATATTCAGATGGATTCAAGACTGGCTTAGATTAAAAATTAAACTCGATGGGTAGAGCTGAAATTTTTTTCAAGATACTTTTTTTATTTGTTATAGATTTGTATAGTTACGTCAGAGGGATTAGTAAGTATTCGCTAAAATTTTGGGTGCTTTGTGTAAAAGTTAATTAATATTGAAGAATTTTAATTTAATTTGAAATATTTTAATTGAGATTAGTATTTATTAAAAGATATAAATTAAAATAGATATATAATATATTGGTGGTGAGTTATGAATATAACGTTTCCTACAACTTACTTTCCCGGGAGATTCGTAAAAACTGACTGAACGAGCAGCAGTGGCCCTTATATTGTATATTACCAACTCTTACCATCGCTGCCTACTAAGCATAGTGATTATGATATTTTTTCTATTGATCAAAGGTGGGAGGAGGCCTTCGGGTGTTAAAAGGTGGAAAATAGGTGTTAAAAGATAGATAAATCGAAAAACCTTGTGATGGATAATTATCAACAAAATTGGATCACAAATGGTGATAAAATTATTAAATTAACATCATCACAGGTCACATACATCCCACTGCCGAGGTCAGACCCTCCATAATGGGAGGGAAATTCATCTACTATAGGTACCACGCTGGTCAATCAGGTTGGTATAGGGTTTTAATTCGAGTTTTCCTTCTCTTGCATAGGTATTATCTGCATATTATATCCCTTAGACGTCTTTTATGAACATCCACCTGCAAGATAAGAGGTGGTGAATTGTATTCTTAGTTCATCAGTACACGAAGTTTTTGTTAAAAATGTATGAATTACTAGATCTTCATCATCATCATCATCATTCTTCTACTCTTATCCCAATTACTTGGGGTCGATACAATATGTACTCTTGTTTCATAGTACATATTGTAAAAGTTATTGGCAATAGTTTTATGACCGGCCGCCTGCCAGACGTCAACTTTACTTGGGAATGTAACTGTTGACCCCCCGGCATCAGATGGAGTCTTAGTCGTCTTTTACGACATCCACGAGCAAAGTAAGGGTTGGTAGTATTCGTAGCCGCTACCACACAGCTACTATGAATGACTACTATACAGCTAGTATATATGAATTACTATATATGCCGAACTAAAAAGATTAAAGCCAATCGAGTTCCTCCCTTTGTTTTTTTAAATTGATTAAGTATAAATGTTAAGAACTATGTATGTAGAGCATCTACGCGGACCTCCTTGACCGAACGAACGTTTCCTTTCACTTATACACTTGATGTTTATAGTATCAAAACTATTCACAAAACACGTGCCATAACTGGGTCGTTTATACGAAAAAAAAACTAAATAGATGATGCGGTTTTAGCACTACTTATTTCATAACCTAATTTTTTTGTAACATTAACATATGCGGAAAGGTTTTTTTTTATATGGTAGGCTGAATATTACATAAAGATGTCAACGTAATAGTCTGAAAACTATTTGTGGCTTAGCTTTTTTGAATTTTGACAATAGAAGATAATATGTTTGTTATAAATGTAACAATTTCATTATTTTATTTATTTTTTTCGTATATATTTCGTTGTGTGGTAGCGGCTACGAATACTACCAACCCTTACTTTGCTCGTGGATATCGTAAAAGACGTCTAAGAGCATTGTAACGACCTGGGCTAACTCCATCTGATGCTGTTTGGTCAACAATTACATTCCCAAGGAGGGTTGACGTCTGGCAGGCGGCCGGTCATAAAACTATTGCCAATAACTTTTACAATATGTACTATGAAAGAAGAGTATATATTGTATCGACCCCAAGTAATTGGGCTAAAAGTATCTCCTACTTTGTGATACTTTTACTTGATGATGATAAATAATGATTTAATTTTTTCGTAAGCAACGTATAGATTGTTTTTACAGTAATAGGCTTATGATCAATTATCTATATATAGTACTAGATAATGTATATTCCCTGTGGTGACAGAGTAAGAATACAATTCACCACCCCCCTATTTTATCTGTGGGTGATCATAAGAGACCACTAACTGATATAAAACGCATATAACATCTTTGCAAGAGAAGGAAAACTCGAAGCAAAGCTCTATACCAACACACCTGACCAGCGTGGTATAATATGTCAATTTCCCTACCATTATGGAGGAGGCTCGAGCCCAACAGTGAGACATATATAAGTTGAGATGATGATGATTAGTACTTGATAGAAATAATCTTTATATTCAAACTAGACATATATTCAAACAAAATAAATACTGTAGCGGGTAGATATAAATTTCTGTAATAACGATGACTTTTGAACGTAAGAAACCTTAGTTCTCCCGTGACCATGATCACTGTAAAGTGTTCGAAATGTCGGGCAATTAAAAATTGAATACAAACGCGATAGAATCATTGAAAGTAGTTTTATTGCAAATGCGTAATACTCGCGTAAACATTAGAAATCATTAAGATAAGAGAAATAGTGTGTTAGAATTATTAATCGAATATAAATAAATCCATCTCAGGTGCAGTTGTGGGCGCTACAAGTAAAGAATCAAAACGTGAACAGTATTAAAGGCCTTGCAAACAATATACCTACGAGTAATATGCATAAAATCTGATTAAGGATTTATATATCCAAAAACATATTCTTAGTTGCTTTCATTATATGGAAGAAATATAATAAACTAATATTTGCAATTATACTATAGTCACATTATTGACTGCACATATGGCGTAGTGGTTAAAATACCGACCTTGCGTGCCAAGTGCCATGAGTTCGATTTCTGCGCATGACAATACTTTGTTACGCGGGTACCGCACGGTGGCGACGGAGGCAGCGTGCCTGTTGGCCGGGAGTCCCCCGTGGGACCTGGAGGCGGAAATGCTCGCCGATTTGTATCGGCGGGTGTCGGGGGTGCGCGCGGAGGGCGGTGTGGCCTCTTTGAGGGAACTCACCGCCTGGCGCGTTGACGCCCGCCTAGATGTCATTGCCCGTTGGGCAGTCCAGCTGGAGAGGCCTCGGTTCGGTGTGCGGACCGTAGAGGCCTTCCGGCCGGTGCTGATGCAGTGGTTGGAACGGCGGCACGGGGTGCTCTCCTTCCGACTGGTGCAGGTTTTGACGGGGCATGGATGCTTCGCCAAATACCTGCACAAGGTCGTCAGGAGGGAGAGTACACCGTCCTGCCACCACTGCGATTGCGACGAAGACACGGCACAGCATACGCTCGAGGTTTGTGCCGCTTGGGCAGAGCAGCGTCGTGAACTCGTCGCAATCATCGGTGCCGACCTGACGCTGCCGACCATCGCCAGGGCGATGCTCGACAGCGTCAGGAACTGGGACGCGGTCGCAACCTTCTGCGAGGCAGTAGTCTCGCGGAAGGAGGCGGCGGAGCGCGTGCGCGAGGAGCGACTCCTCGACGGCGCGAGCCGCCGCCGGCGACTGGGGCGGCGCAGGCGCGATTACCTGCGCCTGATGCCGCCCTAGCCAAGGCCGCGGGTGACTGGATCGGGGAATTAGTCCGTCACCCGCCGAGAGGCCGACCGCGTGAGGAAAGACCGACATCCTACCCGCGGGGGGGATGTCGGTCGAGGAGAGGGTACTCCTCAGGGGTATTCCGTCGAGCCGACCACTGACGTCAAGTCACTCTGCTCCGGTGGTCGGCCCAACGACGAAGGCGACGTCACAGGTGGGTTACGGGTGTGCGCGCTTACGCCCCTCTGTCACCCCGGACGGAGTGGTGCGAGGAGTGCGCCGACCGTAGCCCACCCCCCAAAAAAAAAAAAATGACAATACTTTGTGCAATCCACAAAGTGCTATTACGAGTTTTTTTGTGATTCGTCTGTGGTAATTGCATTTTTGTAAAGTCCCCCGCAATACAAAGTTTATTTCCTAAGGGTGGTGTATAAAAAAGAAAACAAAAAAGGTATGGAAAAGCTCGTGCTTTTTTCTAACCACATATGCAAAGATGTAAAACACTGTATTTTTCATCTCGCCGTATAACACTAGAGAGGGTAACGGGTGTAGATGAAATATTTTTATTTGCTATTGAGAATTGCTTTCCAGACAATTCGTATAATACTTTTTGCTTTATTTAAGCTTCGAAATCGTTACTTCACGATGGAAAATCGCATTTTGAGTATCATTTTCCATCTCTTTTACATTTGAACATAAATTCGCTTAATAAGTCAGGTTACGCTAAATACGATAACACGACGAATTAGCACGCTGAATTGGCAATAGGCAGGCCACATCGCTCGAAGGACCGACAACAGTTGGGGAAGAAAGGTTCTCGAGTGGCGACCGCGTATCGGACGTCGCAGTGTTAGTCGCCCCTACCCCCCCAGGTTGACCGACGACCTGGTGAAGGTTGCTAGGAGTCGTTGGATGCGTCAGCACAGCACCGCACTTTGTAATGAAATATGAGGGAGGCCTACGTCCAGTAGTGGATGACAAAACACAGAATAATGAATGATGAACATACGGTTTTATTTAAGTTTTCCTTGGAGTAATGTTATATTTCATCAATCCGTGTGGTGACGAAGTAAGAATACAATTCACCACCACACTTTACCCGTGGGGGATCGTAAGAGACGACTAAGAGATATAGAGTGCATATAACATCTATGTAAGGGAAGGAAAACTCGAAACAAAAGCCTATACCAACACGTCTTACCAGTGTGGTATATTAGGTCAGTTTTCCTCCCATTACAGAGGAGGCTCGAGCCCAACAGTGGGATATATATGATCTGAGCTGATGATGATGATTTTTAGTTTTTCAACTTTTCGAACACTTTACAGCGCTTATGTTTACGGGACGACTGGACTCCTCGATATACAAAAGCGGAAAAATTCTAAAAAAGAGTTTTATTTCAAATGTTTAATATTCTATATGGTATAATAAACTCATTTGCAAAAAAAACGGGCGGTTTTGATTTTCATTCATATTTAAAAAGATACAATACCAAAAAGGTTTCAATCGTTTGTACACGTTACTGGCCGGTTTTAAAAATGCTGTGGTATTTAAAAAAGTACGTTCTAAATTCAATTTTTCATTTGATGTTCATTTTTACAGAAAACCCCTTTTTATCCTACATTTTTGGCGCGAAGTTCCAGAAGTTAACATCGACTTTCATAACTTTTATTCAATTTTTATCGATTAATTTCATATCCTTGACTGTCAAAGCTTTATTTAATGCTGTTTGGCTGTATCAAAAATGGTAGATAAAGTGGTAAAAGCTACCAAAATTATCGCGCTGCTTGAAGAGGGTTGCAGCCAATGTTTCGTGGCTAGGAGGCTAAATGTTAGTCGCTCGACAGTCCAAAGGACCTGGCAGCGATATCAGGAGACTGGTTCCGTCGAGAGAAGGCCTGGTTCTGGAAGAAAACCATGTACCCAACCACGGGATGATCGTTTTCTTGTGAGTCGCGCATTGAGAAATCGCAAATCTTCGTATGTGGATCTTAAGAACAACCTCCAAGAAGTAAGAAATGTGCATATTAGTCTATGGACGGTCAGGAGGAGGCTTCTCGCTGCCAATATACGCAGTCACCGCCCGGCCCGCGGCCCCAAATTACTCCGTGAGCACAGAGTTCACAGGCTTAGGTTCGCTAGAAATTGTGAATCATGGACTCAAGACGATTGGAATAGGGTTTTGTTCTCTGATGAAGCCAGGATATCTCTGTTCGGTGAAGATCGACGTCGGCGAGTGCTAAGAAGACAAGGAGAACGCTTTGCAGAGGCATGTTTCGAAGAAATCACACCTTATGGTGGGGGCTCTGTTATGTTTTGGGCAGGAATAAATTCAATGGATCGTACAGAGTTAGTCTTCATTGAAAACGGCTCACTGACTGGGCATCGATACATAACGGAAGTTCTAATTTCTCATGCACAACCCGCATTGGCCGCTCTAGGTGAAGACTCGATTTTTATGGACGACAATGCTCGCGCCCACCGATCCCGCGATGTTAATGCGTATGTGCAACAGGTCGGCATTCGTCGTTTGGATTGGCCAGCTCGAAGTCCCGACCTCAATCCCATAGAGCATGTCTGGGACGTTCTGAAACGGCGTGTGAGATCAGTACACCCGGCTCCGCAGACCATCAGAGAGCTGAAGAATGTGATTACTGCGGAGTGGGAACGTATTCCGCAAGCAAGTATCCGGGATATACTCGCTAGCATGCCCAGACGAATTCAAGCTGTGATTTTAGCTAGAGGGGGTCACACTCGATACTAAACATTTATCTGCTTTTACTTTATTAAAGAAAAACAAACAAAAAAACTTTTTTATTTTTACTTCATGAGCATATGCACTACTAGCGAATATACACTACTAGCGAGGTTTAGCATTATTTCTCATAAATTGTATCTAAATTTTATGAAATACTGATGAAAACGATTATTTTCTTATTAATTTACCAAATTGTGTGGATAAAACTACCTATAATTATCAAACAAAGAAATATTAACATTTGAAATGGTTCATTGCTTAGGTGCCCGTTTTTTTTGCAAATGAGTGTATATCATCATCATCATCATCACCTCAGCTCATATATATGTATCACTGTTGGGCTGGAGCCTCCTCCATAATGGGAGGAAAATTAACCTACTATATCACGCTGGTCAGACGTGTTGGTATAGGGTTTTGTTTCGAGTTTTCCCTCTTTTGCATAGATGTTATTTATATGCGGCGTTTTATATCCCTTAGTCGTCTCTTACGATCACCCACGGGTAGGAAAGGGGGTGGTGAATTGTATTATTACTCCGTCACCACACGGAAATATATAATTATATAAATTACAAATATCCTGATGTTATCTGCTTAAGTTTCCTATTCTTCTGCTACCATACCAACAGGGAAAGAAAGTTTAGTTACAAATTACACACTTATTATATTATATTCGTATCTTACGCACGTGTAAATATCTTTATAAGAGTCCATTAATTTCTATTATTGATTGCAAACTAATCTAAGTAAGCATTGATTAAATATGTGCAATTTTTATATGATCTACAAACATTTGAGTCTGTATGTTTTTATACCTGTTAATTTTACGTTTATAAAGTCCTAAGCGACACAATATGGAACGTTATTTCTTCTTCTTCTTTTTTTCGTATTGGCAATCAGCTACTTTATGAGCCATTTTTGCACGTGTCGAGTTACACCTTTCTTCACAGTAAATCAGATTGTCGTCATCAACAATGCTATTAATACGGCCACACTGTTAATGTTAAATTCTGGGCATATCGATGGAAAACGAAAACGCTGTAAAGCACTTTTACATCATATTCACTAAATTGCAGCAGTTTTGTCGCATCATATTACATAAAATGCCATCAAAATTATTTAATATAACACGTTAAAATACTAAAAAATCGAATATAATACAAGACCACCACATGACGTTTTCAGATTCCCGCCAAAAGTCCGGTGTGTTATTTACAAAAAAAATGTATTTACAATTAACCAATGGCTTGGGTTAGTTTGCGGTCAACAAAATATACCGGACTTAAAGAGATCTTTTTTTTAATTTTTTTTTATTGTTAATGGCGGCAAACGCACAAGCAGCACACCTGATGGTAAGTGTCACTGCTGCTCATGGACCTTTTCTATACCAAAGTTATAGCTAGGCCGCTACCTACCATTACTATTAACAAACCCACCCAGTTGGGCTGCCGGTTCTCTCGCTCACCGAACGAAGCGCAATAACACACTGCCATTACTCAGACGTCGATCTTCTGCGAAAGTATGGTACTGCCCCGAACGGACCGGCCCGCGGCTATTGACAGAGAACGGTCAATAGCGTGACCCTACCACTATTAGATCTGTTGATACTTTTTAATTATCAAGTATATAGGTCAAAATATAATGAAACTGCACTGAATTTATGTATATTGCAAATGTTACCATTAACGTAATTTTTATTGTATTACAACATAAACATAATTTTACATTTTTTTTAATATACGTAATCTGTTATTGTTCTAAATAATGATTCACTGTGTATGTAATTTACTAATGAAGTCACATCTGAATGCGTTTCTTGTAACCGAAGGATGGAAAGGGACTATTTAGTAAGAACACGGCGGTTTGCATAATGGTCTTATAATGTAATTACCTGTTTATGTAAGAGGGCGTTAAACTCGCGTCAATAGAGACAAATCTTTATACATTGTAATGCCAAAATGTTAAATCATTCTGAGATTCTGTACAATGATGAACTTAAAATATGTGATATGGCTACCCTACTCTCACTCGTACTTCATCCGTGTGGTGACGGAGTAAGAATACTATTCACCACCCCCTAACTTACCCGAGGGGGATCGTAGGAGACGACTAAGGGATATAAAACGCATATAACATCTATGCAAGAGAAATAAAACTCGAAATAAAACCCTATACCAACACGTCTGACCAGCGCGGTATAGTAGGTTAATTTCCCTCCCATTGTCGGCAACAGAGGTGGCCCGAGCCCAGCAGAGGGACTTATAAGGGCTGTGATGATGATGATGATGATGACTCTCACTCGTGGTTGTTGTGCGAGAATATTATAGTATTGAGTGATCTTCTACCCGTTGAAACAGCATACATTTTTTTTTAAAGTCGACACTCACGCTTAAGGAATAATTATTGTATTGCGGGGGACTTTATAAACATATAATTTGAGAAACTCAAATTACACCCAGACTCAGAACAATAATTTATGGATCACACAAAGTACTGCACTACATGAGAATGAAACTCACGACATGGTAGGTATCTTAACTGCTATGCACTCAGTACATTTAGTCATACAATCGATTTGAAACTTTTATTCTACGTAGTACTTTTAGTTGCCGTAGAAACATTCAACGATTTTATTTAAAATGTGATTGAATTTTAGTGGCACAGAATATTTATATCTACTAACTAGACCATAAATCGTAGATTTTGTTTTTTTAAAGAGACAGAGAGAGATATTCCTGGACTAAAAAAATAATCCTTGTACCACGGGGGACTTTATACGCATACAATTAACGTAGACAAATTACATTCAGAATTAGAACAACGGTTTGTAGATCGCACAAAATATTGTCGTTGGAATCGAATCTATCGACACTGGAACGGTAGATCGGCTTCTTAACCGCTACGCCATCTATGCAGTTAAATATCAGCCGTTTAAATATCGAATATAATTTCTAGTGTATCCAGTTAAATTACGAGCTGTGTTGTTTGTGAAAGTTACAGCGGTCAACGGCACTTTACGTCATGTGACAATTGACTGGCGATCACAAGCGAACACTATGCGATTATCCTTCATTATACTACAATAAAATATTCAATCATTAAGTAGTTTAAAGATCAATTGAAAGGTAAATGATGGAAGTTAAATAGAAAACTATTGTATAATATGTATATACATAATAGTTTTACCATATTACGTATAAAAGTTAGCTGGGCCACAGGAAGACAAAGATCGAGTACCGGTGGCCCGCTCGCACGGCGAAGAGAGGAGTCCTTGCGGGGTGGGACTATGGGGTTGCGCGCCGCCTCTTCTGTCGCCCCGGACCGATATGGCGGGGCGCGACCACATCCGTAGCAAGGAAAAGAAAAGGTATAAAAATTAGCTACCAATAATAAAAACTCAGTACTGGTAGCTCTTCCGTGTAGTGACGGAGTAAGAATACAATTCACCACTCCCTATCTTACCCATGGGTGATCGTAAGAGACTACTAAGGGATATAAAACGCATATAACACCTATGCAAGAGAAGGAGTACTCGAAATTAAATAACACTATACCAACACGTCTGACCAGCGTGGTATAGTAGGTTAATTTTCCCCCCGTTACGGAGGAGGCTCGAGCCCAGCAGTGGGATATACATAAGCTGCTTTGATGATGATGATGATGACTGGTAGCTCCTCAAAATGGCGATAACAGTACTTGTACGCTGGGTTTTGGTGTTGTACGCCACTCTTTCAATCCCGAACGATTCAAAGAAAAGGTATAAAGCCGTCAATGTTTACATATTATTTACAAGACGCAATAGATTATGGAGCTTTATTGGAACACATTTAATTCAACAGCTGAGATGATTCCTCATTTATTTTGAGATATCTTTAGCGAATGTACGACACCCGGCACGTGAATACATAAATCTTTTTGCCACGAATAGAAATAGATAACTTTGAAATAGCATGCTTATGAGCTAGTCACATTGAATGAAGTAAGATTACGTGTTTACCTAGTTGAAGGCAAATGGCACCGGTCACAGGGTTAAGTAGAGACTACGCATAGAGAATATGTTATACACTGCTTGAATATATAAGAAATTTATTGATGCTGGGTATAATTTAATTAAGGTCACTTGTTAGATGAGATAAATATGTCGTACAAGGCATTGTGAAATTATTGTTTGCACGTAGTTTATTCAACATAATTAATGGGCTTTTAAATTCTTTTATTGTTTTATAGAATCATAAATTAATCAATAACTTAGGTAAAATCTATAAATAAATTTAAATATATTTTCCTATCCGATTTTGAAGAGTTCGCTATTATATTTTATAAGTTAACTAGCTATCCTTGCTCGCTTCGTATGGCATATTATATAATAAACGTAACTAATAGAATCAATATAATTATTTTAAACAAATCAATCGAATAATTATATTATTATATTTATGCATATCAAACAATTGAAAGAATAAATTTAGTTACAATAAAAAATCATTATTTCTAAGTCAAAAAAATATAGGCTCCGAATAAACTGACTGAAAGATGGCGAAGAAAGACTGCACAGATGGCGTAGTGGTTAAGATACCGACCTTCCGTGCCAGTGCCGTGGGTTCGATTCCCACGCAGGATAATACTTTGTGCGATCCACAAAGTGTTGTTCTGAGTCTGGGTGTAATTTGTCTGCTTTAATTGCATGTTTATAAAGTCCTCCGCGATACAAGGATTATTTTCCTTAGTGCAGGGAGGTGTCTTTAAAAAAAAAAATATATATTCATCAATATATCACATATGTACTATAAAACCTTCTCCGAAACACGATGCTTCTTAGATTCTTCACGATGCTTGCTTTCTTCTGCATAGTAGAATTATTATTCCCATCAGTTCAGTAGTTTTTTGCAGTATAATCGAAAAAGAAACCTACTCTCCATTTATTAGTACAAAATATATATACAGTCAGTTTTTTTATTCTTATAATACGTCTTCTGGCTATGCTACCCTTTTCTACAGTAGAATTGAATCTGGCCTAGTATACCACGTTACCAGTAGATTACTTAAATAGGGAATAATTTCAAATATTCCTTGTCTTGCAGTATTGTATATTTTTAGTTATTAAGGTTTAATTATCTTCGGGATGATGTTATGATAACATAGTAGGCCAATTTAGCTCCTGTTGCAAAAGAAGCTCGAACACAGCAGTGGGACCCCTTGTGTCTATTAACAATGGTTGTATTATATATGTTTTCTTTTTCTTTATATACTCGTATATAGGACAGTGCCATCTGATATTAGAAATCCATTGTGGATATTTTGTGTATTGAGAACCATAATAATACAGAGAACTTATTGTACAGCATCATAAATAATACTGAGTTAGTGTCTAAACAATTAATAAGCTATTATTTTCTTAAGTATATGAATGTAATATCACCAATAGTAGGATAATGATGAATTTATTATTTGTGATCATTTATTGATTTCCATTGCTGAATACAAGCCTTCCTACGCAAGAGGGGTTATACTATAATCGCTCCTTTTGACTCGCGGGTTGACTATTAGTGTTATAGGTTTCTTAGGAAGATGTTACTGACCATTCTTCTGGTGCTCCCTTAGCAGATTTTTAGGGTTTTCCATTAGCAAGGTATGGCCGGTATCGCATTACGTTTTTAACTCGTCATACAGGAAATTCATTTATTATTTATAATGAAGAAGAAATAAATAGTAAAGATATTTTAACGAAAGAATAATCTTAGTACAAAATTAATATTTGATATGCTGTTTAAACGTTATTTATACGCGATATGTGACTATGAGACTATTTAATTCCACGAACTTTCTAACGTTTTCTTCGTTAGTGAAAAAAATGAGTTCACGTTCTAGGAATGCGGTCTGTTGCACGCAGTTTATACAAAAAGTTATTATATAACTTTACCAGATTGCCACATTATATTATCCTACTATAATATATGTCACTGAGTTATGTTGACATGGAATAATATGGCAGTTATAACATAAGCAGGTGATAATACACAATTTGCAATAAGACTTACCTTTTAACTATGTCAGCCTTATGTGCCCGAATGTAAATACGGAGTACTTAAGAACGACTCACCTCACAAGACACCAATGGCATACTCAAAGAATGTAAGGCATTTGTACTGCAAATCTTTAAGGTAAAAAAATAATGCGTAAGGTAAAAAAATAAGTAAAATTAATGCGGTCGAAATGCGATCTCTGCGGAAAATCTGTGGAGTAAGGCTGACCGACCGCATTCGTAACGACGGCGTAAGAGAGCGAGTAGGTATGAAAGAGAGTATTGGTGTAAAGATGCGAAAGGGAATGCTCCGATGGTTCGGACATGTGGAAAGAATGCCGAACGAACGTCTGGTTAAGAAGATATACAATGCGAAAGTGGAAGGATGTAGGTACCGAGGGAGACCGAGACTAACCTACCTAGACCAGATCGGTCATGTACTAAAGGAAGGTGGGGTCAAGAGTCTCCGAAACCGGCGAGCGTGTATGAAGAGAATTATGAATGTTGAGGAAGCGAGTGAAGTATGCAGAGATAGAGTTCTCTGGCACTCTGTTCTCTCTGCCTACCCTGCAAGGGATATGGCGTGATGATATGTATGTATGTATGTATCTTTAAGGTTTACTTTTTTTTATTGCTTATGGGGGCAGACGAGCAAGCAGCACACCTGATGGTAAGTGTCACTGCTACCCATGGACCTTTGCTATACCAAGGGTTATAGCTAGGCCGCTGCCTACCATTACAATCCCTGAAACCACCTAGTTGGGCTTCCGGCTCTCTCGCTCACCGAACGAGGCGCAATAGCATATTGCCATTACTCAGACGTCGATCTTCTGCGAGAGTGTGGTACTACCCCGGGCGGACTGGCCCGCGGCTGTAAACAGAGAACTGTCAACTGTCAGTAAGTTTTATTAGTGGTAGGACCACATGTTCTACCACTAATAAAACTTACTCCAAATGGCCGATCTGGCTGTGTCTGTACACAGCCAGATCAGCCATTTGGAGTAAGTTCTCATCTTATATTTAGCAATAAAATTTCTTAAGTACTAGGGCGAAGATTCAAACTACTCGCTATTATAAATGAAAAACGAGGGATACTAAATATTACTTATAAAGCAAAAGTATTAGTGTACTTTTGTAATCGTCGTAGAGAAATAATGCTTTAGTTATTTTAGAAATAATGATTTCTAATGTTTACGCGAGTATTACGCATTTGAAATAAAACTAGTTTTACGGATTCTATGGCGTTTGTATTTGATTTTTAATTTTCCGACCTTTCTGTATGTTCGCTGTAATGTGTTTGAAAGGTCGGAAAATTAAAAATCAAAAATAAACGGCATAGTATCCGTAAAACTAGTTTTCTTCTAGAATTTAATTTAAAAAAAATATAATAAATATATAAAAAAATAATAAATAAATTTTATTTCTTAGTAGCTTGGTTGATCCTTGCTTAATTTAAATATTTATTTATAGATATAAAGAATGTGAGGGCTGTAATTTACTATACCTTCGTCAAAACTATTATCATAACGTTATGTCTACAATTCGAAAAGAAATCTGTCGAAGTATTGTTATACCGAATACCATGCTACACCGATTCCATGAACACAAATATTGTACAATTGTCTGTGTTATGTAATAAATACATATGGTCTTAAAGCACCTTTTTATTTGACTCCAGCATGCGTGTCCATACTTATATGGATAAACAAATTAATGGCACTTCTTTGGTAGAAGTTTTAATTTGTTTTTTATTGTTTGATTATGCTTGTATTGGGACTATACTAATTTTTAGTAAATGTTTGGTGTTTCACCACTGTAAAGATTTTTTACTATAGATTATGTATTATATTAATAATTATTTCAGCTTATATTATATCTCACTGCTGAACGCGAGCCTCTTCACTGGTCAGACGGGTGGGTATAAGTTTTATTTCGAGATTTTTTTCTCTTGCATGGATGTTATTTCCGTAATATATCTCTTAGTCCCCTTGTAGGATACCCACAGGCAAAAAACGGGGCGATAATTATATTCTTACTCCGTCAGTATTAGACAAAAAATAATATACTTCTAATTAGTATTAGTTAATTTAGTTAACACTACTAAATAATATTAGTTAAATTTTATAGTACGAAGTTATTACGTCCGCGAAGAAAAAAATATTAAGAAGCATAATGTAGAGTTATTATCGCTTCATTTTTTTCGAGGAAGAGTAATTTTAAATACGTGGAACTACAGATCGCAACATCATTGAACTGTAGGGTTCATACCATAATACAAAACGTTAAACCTTAATTTAACTGTTATTTCATATTATAAACATATAATGGTACGCAAAGTTTTATTAGTGTCATTTTTGTAGCATGGAACCCTGACCTGGCACAAATGGATTTATGATTTCAGCTAACATTATTTTAACTACATTTACAATTTTTTTTTACCGAAAAGTGTTTGATTAATTATTCACAACTCAGAAGTCATTGTCGAATTCATTTTACCTTGACACGGGTCGATTATAATAGTTATTTCGTAAAATTTAAGGTAAATTGGAGACAATATTGCAATCATATCTTTTTTTATTAGAATAAGACTGCTTTATACTGCATTTGATAGCGGTGCTAAGTCTCTTCATAATGACTGATTTAAGAAAGGAAGATAAATCGTTAGATATATTGCTAAGGTATTCTGTTTGAGCGGAATCGAAGGAGTTTTCGATTTTTCAGAGTGTTAATCTGAGGTAGGCAGATTTAGAGCAATCAAAAGTTTTAAAGCAAGAGTGTTGGCAGTGGCACCACCGTCCTTTTGTAGCTGCTTTCCTGTATCGCGAGTGTCTCTTTTAGTATGTCCAACGCATTCCAAGCAAGACGGGGACAACAAAAATTTAGGAGAAGGAATATTGGTTGTTTATCACTAACTATTTTCTTTAGGACAGAATGAATATCACTAAATAAAAATATATTTGATTGCGGTAATGCTGATGCTGATAACAAAAATATATATTACGTAAAATGACTTTTTTAAATTTTATACATTTTGATTCCAGTCGCATAGAAAAATTCAAATATTTGTTTTTATATTATGCTATTTAATAATATAATAGAAAATTTAGAATAATGCAAATGCTTTTACCCGACTGCGCGACGCAAAGGAGTGGTATTGTGTTTTACATTCTATGTATGTATGTTTGTATGTTCCTTTGAAGCACTATATAGACCAAACGCCTGGACCGATTTTTATGATTCACACGTCAATCGATTCCTCTTAGTCCGGCGAGTGTCACTAAAGATATGACGTTAGTGAAAATTCAATATGGCGACTACTGGACGCCATAATGTGAAAATGAAAAAAATAAAGTCAACAAACTATGTCGAGTGGGGTATCGTTTAATAGGTATTTAAAAATCATTTTTAGTTTTCTCTCAACATTTTTCGATTAGACTGGCCGTTTAGGAATTATATTGATTTAAAGTTTCGTAAAAACCTTTCTCACATATAGGTTTTTAGACAGTAGAAATTTACGATATAATGACGAAAAATTCATATAACTGTGCGTGTGAATATGGATGGACATATACTAAAGTATCTAGTAGGTATATTGTCCAATATATCATAGGTAGTCCTACCTAAAGCAGGACTACGTCACTCCATGTAATTACGCGCTATAATTGCCTACCGCCCAACCAAGCGGTCGCGGGCCGTTTGCGGACCAAATTCAGTGCGGTTTTCACAAGCGAAGCGTATGCACGTTGTTAAATATTATTCGTTCCATTCGTTTGTACGTGTATCTACGATGGCGTCTGGTGCCTTATGTGCAGTAAATGGGTGCAAATCAAGTAAAAAAAGGGGGTAAAAAAATTTACTACATATTCGTCCCTCAATTGATTAAATGTATCAGGAATAACTTACTGACAAATAATTTTGTACACGATGAAGAAAAAATATCTGGGGAACTAATCTAACTAATCAGGCTATGCAAGGATTTGAAGAAAGAAGGCATTAATTTTATGTTTACGAAACGCTTTCATTAGGATTGCCTAGAAAAGTTTTTGGCACCGCCCTCAACAGAGTGGTAATTGTCAAGAACCTACACCGATACAGTTCATGAGGGCAATCTCAAAATTTTTCCTTTGAAATATGCTTGTTTTTTGTGACTTAGTTGTTAGCCTCAGATGGCTATGACAACTTTAGCCGGACTGTGGGTGAGCGCTGAGGGCTCTCAACCCGGAAGAACTCATGAATTTTATCGAAGAGGCAGCCCTGTGATTGCTGTGGGATCGCGAGGTGCGAAGCAATTACAATTGTACGCTTGAGCATTTAGGCACATTTTAGCATGCAGCAATTGCTGACGCGACAGAGTAGGCTATTATAGCAGTAGGTATTGGTAATTTTCTACCGAGTGAAGTGTCTGTTATTTATTAATCTGTGCCTAAAGTATCTAATGTCTGACGCGGTCGCCCATCTCCAACTTCTAACGATTTAGTACTCAACTTCAGTCGAAAAACTATATACAGTTAAGTACTTACCTACTTATTAATAAATAAAATCACTATAGCCACCTAGGTATTCATAACTAAAAAGTACAAAATAAAAAAAAATGAAAAAATTATATAAAACCCCACTGCGTAAAAAGTGAACCAAACTACGTACATAATAAAAAAAACTGAAAAGAAAAAAATGATAACTGAACAGTCGGGATCCATTATTCGACAACAAATCTAATTTTTCGATGGTGTAAAGTAATTTTTCGATGGTGTAAGTCTAAGTGCTTGTTTTTTTCTTTTCAGTTTTTTTTATTATGTACGTAGTTTGGTTCACTTTGTACGCAGTGGGGTTTTTAATTTTTTATATATTATAATCTTTACATACATACATACACATCATCACGCCATATCCCTTGCAGGGTAGGCAGAGAGAACAGACTGCCAGAGAACTCTATCTTTGCATACTTCACTCGCTTCCTCAACATTCATAATTCTCTTCATACACGCTCGCCGGTTTCGGAGACTCTTGACTCCACCTTCCTTCAGTACATGACCGATCTGGTCTAGGTAGGTTAGTCTCGGTCACCCCCGGTACCTACATGCTTCCACTTTCGCATTGTATATCTTCTTAACCAGACGTTCGTTCGGCATTCTTTCCACATGTCCGAACCATCGGAGCATTCCCTTTCGCATATTTACACCAATACTCTCTTTCATACCTACTCGCTCTCTTACGTCGTCGTTACGAATGCGGTCGGTCAGCCTAACTCCACAGATTTTCCGCAGAGATCGCATTTCGACCGCATTAATTTTACTTTGATACTCTTTTCTGCATACCCAACTCTCGCTTCCATTCAGTAATGTTGGGACAAGCACTGCGTTATGTATTGCTACACGTGCCTTCTGGCTGAGGTGGTGGCTACGGAGAAGTTGCCCCAACGCTCCGTTCACTCTATTTCCCGCATTCACTTTTTGCTCTATATCAGTGGTGTACCTTCCATCTCGGCTAAATCCACATCCAAGATATATAAATTCATCCACTTGCTCTAGTACATCATAACCTATTGATACTCTTACATCTGTTTTGGCTTCATCTCTTTCAAAGACCATTATTTTGGTTTTGCTCACATTCACGCGTAGACCCCTTTTTTACAATCTATAATCTTTACAGTAAAAAAATGCGTTAGTTTACAAGGAAATACGTTACTTCATTCCCCAACAATATAATTATATACATAGAACTAGTTAATATTGATTCTATTTAACAAACAGTTGCATATACTTGCAGATACAACTTATTTATTATTGTAATAAACTATCTTAATATTTACAAAAGATATTAAATTGTAGGACGAACAAATTAACCTTTAACATATAAAAATATTGACATATCATTAGCAATAGAGGAAGAAGTATTATTGTTTTATTTTATTACTTCTCCACTTTGCCGTGTGATGACGGAGTAAGAATACAATTCATCACTCCTTCCTTAACCTTGTGTATCGTAAAACATATTATATCTATGCAAAGGTAAAAACCCCGACATGGAATCCTATAACAATACGTCTGACTAGTGCGGTATAGTAGATTAATTTCCTTACCCATAGCGGAGGAGGCCGGAGTCCAACAGTGGGAGTTATATGGTCTGATATGATGATTTCTCTACTTCTTATTAGGAATGGTGAGTGAATGAATTAGATAGTGAATTGTATTCTTACACAATAATAAATCACAATAAATACAATTCACCATTCCCTGGATGATGAATTGTGTTTTTACTCCGTCACCACATAGATAAATGATGGATAGATAAGATTTATAGGTGAACAAATTGAAGATAAAATCAAGTAGTAGGTACTGTATATAAACAAAAAACAAGCAACAGTTTCCTCCTTCAAACTACATAGAAAATTGTCTTCGTTCGGTGATTACATTAAACATTAAGATGTCAAATGTAATAGATATATTAAGAAAATTATGTAATGATAGGGTCGTAAGGTCATTTGTACTATGTATTTTTAATCATATAATAATATCACAATTGACACTTAAATGTATGCGTTTCTAATTATAGTACTCACGCAAACTTTACAAGTCTGTTGCGCGTACGCAGCAATTCATATTTCGAATCTCATTCCATAGTATTAGATTTTTTTTTAAACTTTGGTGACGTACGTGCAATATATCCATCTGGTGGTAAGTGGTGACTGTCACTCGCGGACTTTAACAATTCCAAAGATACAGCCAAGACTTTTCCATGGCGTAGGACATGAAACGAATGGTTTGGGCTACCGACTCCCTCACTATCTGACTAACTTTAACTTACGGTAGGACCATGCTGTCGACAGTTCTCTGTCTACAGCCGCGGGCTGGTCCGTTCGGGGTAGTACCACACTCTCGCAGAAGATCGACGTCTGAGTAATGGCAATGTGCTATTGCGCTTCGTTCGGTGAGCGACAGAGCTGGAAGCCCAACTGGGTGGGTTTGGGGATTGTAATGGTAGGCAGCGGCCTAGCTATGGCCTTGGTTATAGCAAAGGTCTATGGGCGGCAGTGACACTTACCATCAGGTGTACTGCCTGCTCGTTTGCCACCATAAGCAAATAAAAAAAAAAGTTGCATTAGTAAATGTTACTATCTCTGGAGCCGGATTATTTACGGCTGAATGCAGAAAACTGTCAGGGTGCCCTTTTGTTATTTCTTTTTTGATAGGCTAAGACCTGGTCGCACGCTAGGAACGGCAAGTAACCAAATACCTTATTGCACTTCTCTGTCTTCATTTAGTTTGACCACTAGTACAGAGTCCTTGCCTTCTGTGATCAGGGTCGTTTACCACTTAAATATGTACAAATAAGTTCTTCTGTGTGGTGATGGAATGTCTTGCCCGTGGCTGTTGTAAAAGATTTCTGAGGAATTTAATATGCTAATACATCAACAACAGCAAGAGAAGAAAAACTCGACATAAAACCTTATGCCAAATAGTCCGACCAGTATGGTATAATAGTTCATTTTCTCTCCCATTGTGGAGAAGACCTGCCTAGTATTGATAGCTGAGATTATGATAATAAATTTTTCAAAACACTTCATAATGACTGAAGTTTCAGTAAACCATCTGTATGTTGTAAACAGCGATTATAATTTTTAAAATGCCAATTAAAAATGTATTAGAGAGCAATACTTGCAGACTATTTCGACATTTAAAATTGACTTTTGACTGTCCACTGTATTACTGTAATCATGCTTGACAATACAAAAGAATGGACTGCCGTTCAGTTAGTTTAGTAGTTTATTTTGTAATTCTTAAACGGTTTATGTCCAGGAACTAATAGTTGGATTCCAAAAAAAAATATTATATTGCCTCCAAATTATCATCCCCTTTCTAGCTTGTAGATTATTAGTTTTAAAGAGCAAAAGGAAATTTGACATGAAAATCTATGCCAATATATCAGCATGGTAGATCAATTTTCTTATTTTTGTGAAGGAGGCACACACCTAATATTGCGAACTAGATGAAATGAGAAGGGAGAAGAGATGCTCTGTTTATTAAAAAGTAAATATAGTAGCCATAACCGTTAAGCGACGAAACGACCATACCACATTAATAATAAATATATATAAAAAATAAAATAACGTCAGTGTTCAAATAACAATCAGTTAAAAAAATCACATTAATTATAATAATAAAATAATCGAATTAAATCAGTAACTCAGGCAAGTGTAACTGCTGGCATAGCTTCATATTTTGATAATAATAGGCGAGTATAAGATAAAAATCATGGCAATCCTAAACCAGACTTTGTGTCCTCTTGAAGATTATATTAATCAGAATTATAAACCTGCATACCTAGAGCGAACAGAGAGAACTACGAAAATGTACAGAGAGAACCACGAGAACATACAGAGCGAGAGAGAACAGCAACTTTATTTTCGCAAAATTATAATATTTACTGCAATTTGCCATCTGCCAAATGTGGCGTCCATAGCAATATAACTGTTTGGAGAGACCTACGTCCAGTAGTACGTACATACATACATGTCATCACGCCATATCCCTTGCAGGGTAGGCAGAGAGAACAGAGTGCCAGAGAACTCTATCCTTGCATATTTCACTCGTTTCCTCAACGTCCAATAGTTGATATCGATTGATGGATGAATCATTAGCATTATTTGTATTTCATGTCACTAAAATATTTATAACACGTGCCTATGCTACGTCACGAATAAGTTTGCAATGTATCTAGGTGTTAGTTATGCCGGGCTTCGCTAATACAGGCATTGACTACTAAAACGTTTAAACCTTGAAGAACATTGTTAATTGTTACATGCATACTGCGTGCAATCTGTTTTGATAAACGTGAAACATGCATACATGATTGCTACATCTAAAATATAATCGGATAATCCTAAGCTTAAATATATGTTGCGACAAATATATTCAAATAAATTAATATAATACATACATGCTCATTCATTTCTATTTGCAATTTGATTACGTCATGCTGTAAATATGAGAATTATCATTTTTTAAATAAAATTACAATGAATTTTGATATTTATACAAGTGTATGCACATTGCTAATGTGTAAAACTATTAACACATAAAACTATCTTCACGGATTTCATCGCGTTTGTATTTAATTTTTGTATCGAAATCAAATATAAACGCGATATAATCTGTTATTAACATTTTAAACCATACAAAAACAGAACAGAACAGTAAAAAGTCAGTAAAAATAAATAAATAAAAGTTAAGTTGATTCAGAATATTTTTTTTTATTAATTATTTTCAGAGTTCATAGTCATGAACTATCAAATCATTAGATTACAGAGTTTTGAGGGGGCTACGATATTTACAGTGAAAGATCTTATATTATTATTGCAAATGCTCTTATATTACATTTTTTTTATAAAGTTTGAATAAGATTTAGATTACTTTAAGAAAGGGGTAAATTAATTATAAATATTTATTAATGATGATAATAAAGAGTATGAAAGTAAAATTAATGCGGTCGAAATGCGATCTCTGCGGAAAATCTGTGGAGTTAGGCTGACCGACCGCATTCGTAACGACGACGTAAGAGAGCGAGTAGGTATGAAAAAGAGTATTGGTGTAAAGATGCGAAAGGGAATGCTCCGATGGTTCGGACATGTGGAAAGAATGCCGAACGAACGTCTGGTTAAGAAGATATACAATGCGAAAGTGGAAGGATGTAGGTACCGAGGGAGACCGAGACTAACCTACCTAGACCAGATTGGTCATGTACTGAAGGATGGTGGAGTCAAGAGTCTCCGAAACCGGCGAGCGTGTATGAAGAGAATTATGAATGTTGAGGAAGCGAGTGAAGTATGCAGAGATAGAGTTCTCTGCACTCTGTTCTCTCTGCCTACCCTGCAAGGGATATGGCGTGATGATATGTATGTATGTATGTATGTATTTATTAATACGCATATAACATTAATTATTACAATGTGTTATGTAAATAAAATTTTAAAATTTGTCGTATGGTGACGGAATAAGCATACAATTCACTACTGTCTTACCCGTGGGTGATCATAAGAGACGACTAAAGGTTAAATGCGTATAACATCTATGCAAAAGAAGGAAAACTCGATACTAAACCCTTTACCAACACGTCTGACCAGCGTAGTATGGTATCCCAATTTCCCTTCAATTTTAGAGGAAGCTCGAGCCCAACCGTCGGACATATATGAGCTGAGATGATAGTGAAGAAAATTTAAAACTTAAAATTTAGTATGAAACCGGATTATTGCAAAAGATGCAACAAGAAAACACTATTAACTCAATATAAAAAAAAATATTCATAATAGGGCTCCTTAACACAAGATTGTATAAAAGGCAACATTATTTAAAGTCCACGAAATAGTCATTTAAATTAGAATTAAATTAAACTAATATCGTAGTTATTATTAAGTGCATACATACATACATATCATCACGCCATATCCCTTGCAGGTTAGGCAGAGAGAACAGAGTGCCAGAGAACTCTATCCTTGCATACTTCACTCGCTTCCTCAACATTCATAATTCTCTTCATACACGCTCGCCGGTTTCGGATACTCTTGACTACACCTTCCTTCAGTACATGACCGATCTGGTCTAGGTAGGTGAGTCTCGGTCTCCCCCGGTACCTACATCCTTCCACTTTCGCATTGTATATCTTCTTAACCAGACGTTTGTTCGGCATTCATTCCACATGTCCGAACCATAAGTAACGCCAGTATAATAAAAAAAAGTTAAATGCGATTTAATCCATAAACTTTTCTGTTTTATAGGGTTCTGTACCCAAAGGGTAAAACAGGACAGTATTACTAAGATTCCGCTTTCAGACCGTCTGTCTGTCACCAGTCTTTATCTCATGAGCCGTGCTAATTAGACAGTTGAAATTTTGTTAGATGATGTATTTTTATCGCTACTATAACAAAAAATACTAAATAATAGAATAAAATAAATATATCAGGGACTCCCATTCAACAAATGTGATTTTTGTGCTAGTTTTTGCTAAATATTGGTAACAGAGTTCAAAGACTCGACCTTTTTAAAGGTACGGGATCCTACGTGCGCGAGTTCGCCTCACACTTGGCCGGGTTTTTATACATTTCACGTAAACATCAGAAATAAACAAGAAACTTGACTACATGAAAGGTACAAAGGGTTAAAATATTGAGTTAAATGATAAAAGTAAATAGTATTAACTAATATAACGATTATATTAAAATCCATTAAACCAGACTCTAAAGTTTGCATTACCACCATCATCATCATCATCGTAGCTCATATATGTCCCACTGTTGGGCTCGAGCCTCTTCCATAATGGGAGGGTAATTGACCTACTATACCACGCTGGCCAGACGTGTTGGTATAGGGTTTTGTTTCGAGTTTTCCTTTTCTCACATAGATATAAATCCCTTAGTCGTCTCGTACGATCACCCACGGGTAAGATAGGGGGGTGATGAATTGTATTCTTACTCCCTCACCACACGGAAAATAACTTGTTCATATGTGTACGAGTATAGTTAGATTATTAAACATCTGATTATACGCTAACATATATGAAGGCTGTCAGTAGAATTATAAGGAAAGATGTCTATAATGGTAGATATCCATACATATGTATGGATAACATGGTGTCATACTTGATAAGTCGTCAATACTGACTATTTTTATAACATAATTATATGTATTTCACATGACGTGAAGTTCTATCGATAGTGTTGCTAATTATACAGTTCTGGTGTATTTCTTAAAATAAACATAGCTTGATAATTGAATGGTAAGATTGAGAAATATCGATATTTCGTTCGAAGTTCGATCACTTCAAGTTCGATCGATTAGTCAATTCTATAATTTGGAGATTTAACGCAAAAAAATTGACTTTAAATTATTATACGTATGAATTAAAACTATTTCTATGGAATTCATTCAATCACTTTTAAATTTTACCATTAAATTTCAATAATGGAAGTCTACGCTCTTATGGCTGGCAATTTTAATTATCTATGGAGTTACTATGTTCTTTTTGTTAATTTTGTATGTGGTTTATAATTGCTCTAGATTTATATGAAACTATCTTCTGGCCGCGACTTCATCCGCGTGGAATAGTCGCAAGTTAACGTTAATCCAAAGTACCTATTCCATGCTGACGAACTCCCACGCAATAAGAAAGAATGAAAAGAAAGAAGAAACCCTTTTAAAGGTTGTTTTTAGAAACTTTGAATACCATATTTTCTAATCAATAGCCTAAAATATAAGTGTTATGCTTCTAGTTCTGGAAATGACAATACTTTGAAACAATTTTTCATCCCCTTTTCAACCCTTTACAACGTTTTTTTTTCAATTAAAAAGTAGTCTATGTCCTTTCTCAGGCTTTAGACTATCTGTGTACCAAATTTCATTTAAATTGATTCGGTAGTTTTGCCGTGAAAGCGAGACAGACAGACAGAGATACTTTTACATTTATAATATTAGTAAGGATATTTGTTATGATTTTACGTTGTTAAAACATTGAAAATTGCATATTAATTTTGATGATACTCTTGAAAATATCTTGACATAAGATATACAAGGGATGTTGCATGTACAAAAAACATTAAGTGGCAATTTACAAGCAGTTAAATATTGCAATACGCTTACAAAAATACGAGATATATGGAAGGTTAAATGCGTTACGGTCTCTGAAAATCTAATCGTAATAATATTTTAATTATTAAACACACGCACAGTGAAGGGGTCACGTTTACAAAACTGTTGTAGTTTTTTTTTGTATTATATATTATTTTCTTTATTTATTATTTCTTTATATGGAAACATAATATATTACTATTGTTTGTACATTCTAGTAGTGTGAATTTTTAAACTATTAATCATATCATAATTATTAATATCCACTGCTGCATATAGGCTTTCCCAAAGGGAGGGAGCGAGACTTTATTTATTGCAAATTTAAAAAGCATTTATTATATATAAAACAAACTGTGGATATTTAAAAAAAATACTGCTTGTTACAAATTGCTCAACTTATGATGTTGCAAGCTGAGCACCTACGTTGATCTTTCATGGAATCGTGTCGATGACGTCACGTATATGGGCAGATATCCTAAAAGTAAAATAGAGGTTATGTAGAATTAAAAAAAAAACGTAGACTTAAAAGAACCGAGATTTAACTCCGATATAAATTTACAAAAGCTATCTTTAATCTTTCAATATATTTTCAAACGTATATCTTCACAAGAATAAATCATCATCATCATCTCAGCTCATATATGTCCCACTGTTGGGCTCGAGCCTCCTCCGTAATGGGAGGGAAATTGGCCTACTTATACCATGCTGGTCGGACGTGATGGTATAGGGTTTCGTTGCGAGTTTTCCATCTCTTGCATAGATGTTATATGCGATTTCTATCCCTAAGTCGTCTCTTACGATGACCCACGGGTAAGAAAGTATTGAATTGTATGCTTATTCCGTCACCATACGGAAAAAAGATTAAATTTTGTTGGGTCTGATTAATCTTGTAAGTATAGGCACCATCATCGCCCAGTATAGGTACTATACTGGATGCTACTTTCCGTATTACAGTTTGACTTCGTTTTGGTGTTCCATTTCTTTTTTCCGCATCGATGTCATTGTGGAGAGCAAGTTGATAGTCTCGGACACCACGGCCTATCGTGCGAAGGAGCGCAGGCAGAATATCAAGGCATGCCAATGTTAATTAAACTATCCGTCTACCTCTTGTCACCGCCGGTATACCAGCTGTTAAAGAACCCAACGGTTTGGTGCCGACGATGGTAAGAGACCGAACGACCAGTTATTTTAGATCGTAGGACAATTAAGTAGCTTTTTTGTTTGACTGAATAAACACGGCCTAAAACCGTGTATAAAATATTAAAGTTATATATTCTTAATTTTTAATCATATGTAAAAGATAAATACTGTGGATTATTATTAAAGAAAGATAGTATATAACATATATGTCTATTAGTCTAATGCTGTAATATCCTGACCAGTCCGGATACTATAAACTGCTTACTCGTCTGTTATCAAAAACAATAATAAATAAAAAAGATTTATCATTATTAACAATATATGATTATCAATATATTTATACCATTCTACCGTTATTACTTTTATAACAAGTTAAAAGTGCAATAGTATCCGTGCCAAAATTTCTAACGCTTCGACCGAGAGACAACGAGGTCGTTTCAAGGCTGGGTCGTTGAGGTTGCGACGATGGTCGAGACACCTCACTGTACAACTTTCCTTATACAAACTACTTCCGTAACACTAATCACTGATGATTGTTGTGATATGACAGCCCTATTTTTAAGTGTCTTTTCCTATGATCTGCAGTTTTTCATTTTCTATCTAAATAATTGATTTTTAAAAATATCAAATACGTTTACACGAATGTTTTTCTTGACATGTGTATAATAATATTATCCTATAAGTGCAATGTGAGAAAAATACAATCATTTTTAGGTTTGAAAAGTGCTTGATTTTCATATATCGAGAGTAGAGCAAGACCTCAACGCTTCGCTTATTATATTCGAGGCGTGCAATAGAATTACTTGATATCGATCGCAGTGTCACCTACTGAGTCTTAATCCATTGTGTTATTATATCCTTTTTAATGAAACAGTTTTGAGGCACATCGGTTGGACGATTTTAAAATTTATTACGGACATAGAAACTAATAGAACAATTATCGAGTATATAGCTAAATAGACGTAGTCGTCCAAATAGCTATAAATTCCTAGAATGTAGTGTCTTCAACAGGTATATAGGTATATCTATTGACAAAATTCCATATACATATTCCTATCTATTTTTACCACAATAAAGTTTTTGTCAAGCTATATTTTCTTTGTTTTATAAATAGTATTACAGATTTATTACAGATTTTCCCGTGTGGTGACGGAGTAAGAATACAATTCACCCCTTATCTTACCCGTGGGTGATCGTACGAGACTACTAAGGGATATACAACGCATATAACATCTATGCTAGAGAAGCAAACCTCGAAACAAAACCCTATACCAACACGTCTGACCAGCGTGGTATAGTAGGTCAATTACTCTCCCATTATGGAGGAGGCTCGAGCCCAACAGGACATATGATGAAATTAATTGAACGTATATAAAAAAACCTATTTTTTTTTAAATTTTAAAATGCCGTTGATATTTATAACTGTTCTCAAAATAGCAGTATATATAACCGGTTGAAAAAAAAAGTTAAAAGAATCAAAGTCTGGGTCTACTTATACACTCTACTGCCAATAAAAATCATTATCATATTCATGGTTGTAAAATGCAGAAAATATAAATTCGTAAACAAAATGAAAGCGCAAGTTCTAAGCTAACAAAGTGCTTCGCGGTCGTAAATATTAACTATTAAAAAAGTATATCTATTTTATATGGTTCTGTTAACTGTATTACTTTTATTAAAAAAAAAAAATTATGCGTGCGTACAAAGTACACATATCAGAAGTGAAACTTTGGCAAACTATTTTTTAAATCTCGTTTACATACATCAACAAATAGCGTGTACTCTCTGTCTCTCTCTATTTCTTTCTCTCTCTATCTCTCTCTCTCTCTAGTGTCAGATAGTGGGGATGCTACGAAGAGTCGCACAAAGAGGAGACCGAGAATGTCTAATGTGTTCTATCTCATTCTCTCGCCGGCTGAATCCTATACATTTATGTGTTTGTGTCTCTATGGACTTATTTTTTCGTTTCATCGAGTTTGAAATCACAACTATTCTAAAGAAGTTTCACTTCAAAAAATAACAGTGATAAATAAATCATTGAATCACAGAAAAGTTTAAACTTATACAATTATTTACAAGCGCAGGTTATAATATCATTGGACCATGATATCGGTGTGGGTGGTCGTTCAAAGATTTGTACTGCTTAGAAATCGAACTCAAATATGGTTTAGTCACATTCAGTATTTAAATCACTCCACTATCAGTGTAGTTAATTATTTGTTCAAATGTATGAGTTTGACAAACTTTATAATTATATCGTTTGTCTAAGTTAGTAGGAAGAACGATATATATTCAATAATTTGTAAGATTGCCTTAAGAAATCTTATATTATAAATATTTCTCCTCATCAATTATACTACTGACATAACCTATGCAATATAAGTAGATCAGAATCATCGTCATTTTCCTACTTTTATCCCAATTACTTAGGGTCGATACAATATGTATTATTATTTCATAGTACATATCGTAGAAGTTATTGGCAATAGTTTTATGACCGGTCGCCTGCCAGAGGTCAACCCTCCTTGGGAATGTAATTGTTGATCAAACGGCATCAGATGGAGTTGGCCTAGGTCGTTATATAAGGCTTTTAGTCGTCTTTTACGACATCCATGAACAAAGTAAGGAATTGGCAGTATTCGAAGCCGCTACCACACAGCTTATATAAGTAGAACAGAATAAGTGACCAAAACCTTTAACAAAGCGTCATAATGTATAATAACGAGGACATGGTATTTTTTTTAATTTGTAATTTTGCAGACATATATATTGACATATATATATCGACGTAAGAGAGCGAGTAGGTATGAAAGACAGTATTGGTGTAAAGATGCGAAAGGGAATGCTGCGATGGTTTGGACATATGGAAAGAATGCCGAACGAACGTCTGGTTAAGAAGATATACAATGCGAAAGTGGAAGGATGTAGGTACTGGGGGAGACCGAGACTGACCTTCCTAGACCAGATCGGTCATGTACTGAAGGAAGGTGGAGTCAAGAGTCTCCGAAATCGGCGAGCGTGTATGAAGAGAATTATGAATGTTGAGGAAGCGAGTGAAGTATGCCAGGATAGAGTTCTATGGCACTCTGTTCTCTCTGCCTACCCTGCAAGGGATATGGCGTGATGATATGTATGTGTATGTATGTATGTATATATATCGATGGGCCCATTACAGTGCTCGATCACGGTAGTCAAATTCAAAGCCAAATATCCTGGTGGATCATTATTCAGTTCCATATAAGTAGGCTCGTCGACAACAGCGCACTTTCTCCTCCGTTACTGCGATAGTCCAATAGGACGATAAACCAAAACGATAAAGAGAGATCGGACTTATCGCTAATGGCTTTCTGAAGTAAAGAGATGTTCAGAGCTAATCGAAATATTCACCCATTCGTAGGACCGGTTCAAGATTACGTAAAATTACTACCGCTTATGTATCCGTAAATACAGGTTAATAACGTTTGTTCATCTTGGCAATTACTGATATACAATGTTATACATACTCGCGTATATTCTACATCTATGTATCCTAAACTTTGTTGGAAAAGTCAATAATATAAAATAAATTAATATGCGATAATATCCATAAGCTATGAAAGTAATTTGAATAAATATGTATCTATCAATATAAAAATATTTTTCTACGCTGTTTTTTTCTTCGAGTGCTTATCTTTAGTTCCTTTGTGCAGATCTTCTATGTGCTTTAATATGTAATTCACGGCAGGGCAAAAAGCAGTTGTGCTGCATTCTTTTATAAGACTATTAACAGACGCTAATTACACCCAGACTCAGAATATCTCAAATTTCTTTTAAGGATCGCAAAGATATGTCCTGCGTGGAGATTGATTTTAGGACATTCGGTACATAGATCAGTTCATTATTTGCTTAAGGATGTCAAATTAGTACTTTGTAAATTTAGTACTTAATAATCTTTATTATTTAATTTCTTATTTTTCTAAATGAAAAATGTATTCTGTCAATATAATGTTGCTTTCAAACTCCTATTGTTATATTTTTATACCGCAGTTGTTATTTATTGTTTCTCGTTTACTGTTCATGTATTTTTAATCGTAGCAGAACAGGTGCCTTGTCGCGTGATGGCTATGCATTTGCGCATCATCGCATATCACTTTCTATGGACATATTTATATGTTTATATCACTTGAATATACTACACTCATTACTGTTACATTCTATGAATATGGTAGTAAAATATTTTCTTTCGATCATTTAGCTTCTCTTCACAAATCGATGTCAATATCGTACAAAATTGTAAGATCTGTTTCAAATTGGGGATATTATCATTGCAAGAGAAGGATCTCTTGCAGTGATATTATCTCCTTGAGTCTCTTAGATATCTCTGAAGACAGAGAGAGACAACGCTGGCGCACTCATATGATGGTAGGGAGGTACGTGTACGGCAGGTTATGGGATTGCACATCGTCCCTTTCGCGATTTGATTTTACCTATTCTCTTTGTGATGGAATAACAATATATAAAGCTTAGTACCTCTTTCTTTACTTTACTATTTTAGCTAAAATGATACTGGATGATCGAATACCAGCTGTACAATATCAGCACAGCTCATATATGTCCCACTGTTCGCTCGAGTCTTCTCCATAATGGGAGGGTAATTGACCTACTATACCACGCTAGTCAGATGTGTTGGTATAGGGTTTTGTTTCCAGTTTTCCTTCTCCCACATAGATATTATATTAATTTTATATCCCTTAGTCGTCTCGTACGATCATCCACGGGTAAGAGAGGGGGTGGTGAATTGTATTCTTACTCCGTTACCACACGGGAAACGCTGTACAATATGCTCTAAAGATTTTGTTATTAAATTTTTATATCCCTCGAATTTAGTATATTTTCTTGAATGACAAATGCCGTATAGTCTTTACTAAACATATTTGAATTAATAATATTCGTTAGGTTCTCTCCAAACATCATGTAATACACTAAGATATAGTGTATAATATTTCAAAAGCCTTCACTATACACAGTATACTTACAAGAGTGTTACAATATCAACCAAAAGGGTAATTTATTAATCCCATAAACTTAAATCCCTTTGGTAGGTGAAATTTTTTTGACTAAAATCCACACAATATTGTCATATTTATTAATAATAAAATAACTATTTCTTATTTTAATAAATTATAGTTATTACTATATCCTTTGCGGCAACCCTATTATGATATGTTTAGAAACATTTTTTATTGTTAAAAAAGATTGTCTTTTGGTAAGTAAAAGAGTGAAGATCGATCTTCTGCGGATTTTCTACCATAAATATCTCTACTTATGGTAGAAGATCTCCAGAAGGTCCCCCTGCAACTAAGCCATTCGAGGCCACATGAAGGAAAAAACTAAGATATTATACGAAGTATAATTTAGTTAGGGTTGCCAGCTTATATTGGAAGAAATAGAGTATATTTGATTTCAAAGGAGGTAAATAAATAATACGGACTTATAAAAAAGTACCATTTAATTACATTTTTTATAAAATGTTTTTTTTTGTAACTTTGTATTTTTCATTGTTTTTAAAGACGTATACGACTTCAAATAATCTAATTCTTGGTTTAAATAGAACAGGATTCTAAAAAGAGTATTTTAGCATACTCTATTAGTATTATGCATAACAGAGTACGACGTAGAGTACAAAATAATATTTTACAGTACGGATTGGCAACCCTAGCTTTAACCTATAGCTATTCTCTTTTTTTTTATAAAACGCTTATCTATAAAAATCGTAAAGATCTACCATTGCTTTAAATATAATAAAATAAAAGTATTGCATCTTTTTCCCTCTAATTATTATGACCACAATACCTACAGACTTTCATTCTTCGTTGTTCTGAGGACAAGCTTACGCCTATGGTTATGTGTGTCGGTTGCAACAACGTTACGATAAGTCGTATTACACCACATTCGATCCACCTAATGTTTCCGCTTATTACCTACTATTAAATTACTATAGTTATCTGCTATGTATCATTTACTAGATATTACAGGCACTCTAAAATCTCTAAATAAAAAGTATATTCCATACTCTCTGTATGTAAACGGGTTCAGGGGGTAAGTTAAGCCTAAAAACGTCCGTGTGTTGACGAAATAAGAATACAATTTTTCAACTCTTCTCTTGTCTGTGGATGTCATAAAAGACGACTGAGAATCGTAAAATACAGATAAAATTCCAATCGTTATTGGCAACAGTTTCATGATCGGCCGTTCACCTGATGTTCAACCCTTCGTCTTGGGAATGTAATTGTTGACCAAACGGCATAAGGTGGAGTTGGCCTAGGTCGATATAGAGTCTTTAAGACATCCACAATCAAAATAAGTGTTAGTTGTATACGTAGCCACTAACACTGGTGACAATGATGATGATTCAAAATTGACAAAGCAAGTAATTAAGGGCAGTTTATTATTAAAATTCCAATCGTCATGCGTGATCATATTTGAGTAAAATTTTTCGAGATATGAATAACGCGTGAATTTCGTAAGAATCTTGTTTGAAATCGCCAACTTATATTACACTATTGCAATGATTTCTAATTATAAAGCAGTGCATGTTGTAACATTAGCATAATTATTTGGTCTACAATGAATACAAATTGTATTGTTGTATATTTTAATTACCTAAATGCACCTGCATAAGTATTTTATAGATAGTGCAGTGGTAAACGCTATCGCTCTTTAATCTATCCTGGACTCCATCCTGGACTATAAAATTATTTGTTTTTTTTTAAAGTTAAAGTAACGTGTAAATTTATGTACACATTTACGAAGTCAAGTTGAAAAAATTACTTAAACTAGACGACGACGTAAGAGAGCGAGTAGGTATGAAAGAGAGTATTGGTGTAAAGATGCGAAAGGGAATGCTCCGATGGTTCGGACATGTGGAAAGAATGCCGAACGAACGTCTGGTTAAGAAGATATACAATGCGAAAGTGGAAGGATGTAGGTACCGAGGGAGACCGAGACTAACCTACCTAGACCAGATCGGTCATGTACTGAAGGAAGGTGGAGTCAAGAGTCTCCGAAACCGGCGAGCGTGTATGAAGAGAATTATGAATGTTGAGGAAGCGAGTGAAGTATGCAGAGATAGAGTTCTCTGGCACTCTGTTCTCTCTGCCTACCCTGCAAGGGACATGGCATGATGATATGTATGTATGTATGTACTTAAACTAGCTACTAAATATTTCAATTACTTTTTTATCCATTTATTAGTTAGGTCTTCATATGAAGAGAAGAGATAACGCCATTATTGCCACGCTTAGTGGGCGGGGTCACGATTGAAGTTAGTGTTGAGTTTTGTAGAAAAGCATTCCTGTCCACTTGTTTGGTCCTAGTGACCTTAGCCAGTTTTAACGAATCCTACAGGAAAGTATTGGTGGCATCACCTTTTGTGTGGTGACTGAGTAAGAATATAATTCACTACACAATTTCTTGCCCGTGGGTGTCATAAAAACGACAAAAGGATATGCATATACCATCTGAACTGACCCATCTTACCAATTTCTGACTCTAACAAATCTAACCAATTCCAGACTGCAGAGATGGCGTAGTGGTTAAGATACCGACCTTCCGTGCCAGTGCTATGGGTTCGATTCCCACGCAGGACATTACTTTGTGCGATCCACAAAGTGTTGTTCTGAGTCTGGGTGTAATTTGTCTGCGTTAATTGCATGTTTGTAAAGTCCCCCGCAATACAAGGTTTATTTCCTTAGTGTAGGGTGGTGTCATTAAAAAAAAAAAAAATTCGTATATTAGGTCCATTACCCTCTTATTAAGCCTTCATATGGGCTCAAATCCAGCAATAGAACGTATATAAATTGAGATGAGATTGTAGAAAAGTATGGAATAGCGACACATGGCATTATTAAACCGTCACTAGATGGGAATTTGCCATCAATACCTTTTCGCATTTTAATTATAAATTCTTTAATATTCGTTGAAATATATACACCTGCAAGTTATGACTAATTTAGGTTGAAGACTGTAGTAAATTATGGGTGACGTTGACCTGTTTTTCTTTGTTTACTACGTCTGAGCCGTCCAACGAAATATTGACACAAAACTGATTTAAAATAATAATAAGATTTCCACAAGTCATAGCGGAGTCAGTTCTAACTGAAGCTTTTTGTTTTAAAGTTTTTGTTATGAACATTGAAAATCTTTTGTGTGTTAATTAGTTAAAAAAAATACAAGATATCACTTAGTATCTATTATTTTTCTGTGGGTGTCGTAATAACTAGCTTTTTTTGGGTAGGCTATAGTCCGTAAGATTTTTTTTAAAGATAACACCCTAATTGTGGCAATGAACCTTGTATTGCCGAGGACTTTACATATATGCAATTAACGAACACAAATTATACCCAGACTCTGAACAATAATTTGTCTATCACAGAAAGTATTGTCTTGCGCGGCATTCGAATTCGTAACAATTACTACGGTATCATAATTTATTTAACTAGGGGAGGATCCCCTATGAATTTTATAAGTGGTCACTTTTTATTTTCTTATCATGCCATCACATCAAATCAACATTAATAGCAATAACAAAAACGGAAGTTATTATTTATTTATACGTACAATATAATAAAATAGCAACAATGAACTTGTAATACCGGGTATTGTCCAGGAAGATCGTTTTGAAGGGGGTTAATAAGCAATGTTGGAAGTCTGCAGTCGTTCTGCTACGACGCAGACGGTGTAATTCCGTAATGTAACCAACACAGCGTTGTCGCTAAATGTTTGATAATATACGCTTTGAATAATATAGAAATATTCATTACTATGGACTCATTTCGGTCTTATTGGTAAGTTATAGCTTACTGTGTGTAAGCTGTAAGAGTAAGAAAGAAGTAAGTAAGAGCTGTAAATGCAAGGTTTATCGGGGATTAGTCTGACTGCGCTAATGCGACTGACAGCTAAAGTTTCCGGAACATCGATGCGAACTGGTATCTGAAAGGATCCCTCCGAACAGACAACTGATGATAATGACGGGGTAGTTGTATCGCGTCTACATAATGTTACAGAAATATCTGTATGGCAATTTATGGGTTGCACGACGTTCCTCCCGCAGCCCCGGACGGAACTGAAGGAACTTGACCGTGCCGTAGCCTGTCGCCAATAAAAAGGAAAAAAGTGTAGGTGCGCAATAAATTTGTCTGTTGAATTTTAATATCATTCTATTTATATGAAATACATGCGGCATCACTGGCATGGAAGCTTATGTTTTTTTTATAAAGTTACACTTTTATCCACGAAGGAATAAACAAAATGATTATTACACATACGCCAATTAAAATCAACTGTTTTATAATGAGGTCAGTCATTATTATTAGTGGGGACAGTTTCTGAATAATAGTAATTTCCTGAGAAAATTCTCGAAAATTATGGATAAGCCGTACAATAGTTAGGCGTTCTTTTATGTTTAAGATGTCATACGCCCTGCGTCTTAGTTCTGAATCTTTGGGCTGCCGGAGAAATTATTTATTTAGTAAGTCTAAATAGAATAATAATTTGTACATCGCATAAAAATATACTACTTGGAAATCGAACCTATAAAATTCGATAGTGAAGGTCAGTCTCAATGGGTCATTTAAGTCTTATTCATTTTGTTTATAGACTCCACCAATTATATAATTATGCAACTTGATTGCGAAAACGACAAACTAGTTGTAACTTGAAGGTCTAATCAGGTGGCTAAACTTGGAAGATGAAGTATCCAACAAGTTTACCTTAAGTATATTAATTAATTTGTAGGTTATTTAGAGCGTTCAATGTTTTATGTTGTATAAATTATTGCTGTATATCTGTACGTATATAACTAAAGCAAATTATCGTAAGTATTTGTGAAATTAATACGATTTTCAATTACATTTCAAACATAGAAAGTGAAATCGTTGAATTTTACATCTGAAATTAGTTTTGCTTTGCTGTAAATTTGTCGTTTACATTTGCACTCAACCAACCAATATTGTTACTTTTAAATAAATACAATTTGAAATTTAACCGACAGAAGAATACAAAAATGGAAAGTTACTAAAGGTAATATACTAAATTATCATTATTACAAATGTATGTATGTTTGTATTGTATTGTTATGTATATAGGATTTTTATGTATTTTTAATATGTGTTGGTACATTTAGTACCATAAAATTTATTTGGGGAATGTTATTAGACATTATCCGAGTGGTGACGAAGTAAGAATACTATTCACTACCCCATATCTTAACACTGGGTGATCGTACGAGACGACTAAGGGATATAAAACGCATATAACATCTATTCAAGACAAGGTAAACTCGAAACAAAACCCTATACCAACACGTCTGACCAGCGTGATATAGTAGGTCAATAGCCCTTCCATTAAGTAGTAGGCTCGAGCCCAACAGTGGGACATATATGAGCTGAGATGATGTTATTATTGATAATAAAAAAAAATCTAAAGTTGTGCTATGATAATATTGACAATTACTATTTTATTACTTTTCAACGTGTACTATTACCGATTTTATTATTAATACGACATTCTACACGATCTTAACATATTCGTCAAGCAATAATTTAATTTCGTTAATTATCATCATCATCATTCTCCTACTCTTATCCCAATTACTTGGGGTCGATACAATATGTACTCTTCTTTCATAGTTCATATTGTAAACGTTATTGGCAATAGTTTTATGACCGGCCGCCTGCCTGACGTCAACCCTTCTTGTGAATGCAATCGTTGACCCGACGGCATCAGGTGGAGTTGACCTCTTTTTTTTTTTTTTTTTTTTTTTTTTGGTGGACTATAGATGCGTCTCGCCCCGCCAAATTGGTCCGGGGTGACGGAGAAGGCGGCGCGTGACCCCATAGACCCACCGTAAAACTCCTCTCTCTTCGCCATGCGAGCGGGCCACCGGGACCCGATTTTAACTTCGCTGGCAGGTGGAGTTGACCTAGGTCCATAAGGTTAGTCGTCTTTTCCGACATCCACAAGTGAAGTAAAGCTTGGTAGTATTCGTAGCCGCTAACCACACAGCAGTTTCGTTAATATCTTATAATATAATCGACAAGTAAATACTTAATATCATTATACTGATCGGTAATTACAATGAATATATTACAACCGCCAACCAGTTATGACGACAGTAATGTAGAAATCAGGCAATAATGTGAAAATTAAACTACCTACTTTCTATGTGGTGACGGAGTAAGAATAAAATTCACCACCCTCTCTTGCTCGTGTGTGCTGTTCAAAATGACTAAGGGATATAATATGTAAATAATATAGATGCAAGAGAAGGAAAACTAGATATAAAGCATATGCCAACTCATGGTCATGGGGCCAGTATGGTATACTAGGTCAATTTCCCTCCCATTATGGAGGAGACCCGATTAAAACATTGGGTCTTATATGGTTTGAGATAATGATGAGGATGAGCTGAGAATTTTATTGCATGAGCAATAAGCATTATACTGTATAAGTTTAGTTTTAAAACGATTGGACACGTGAGTCCCTCAGATTTAGCCATACATTATATTACTATATGTAGAAAATTCATTAAATATTTGTGTTTGTATAAAACAGAAGAAGTTTATTTATAAAAACCCGATAACGAAGCGAAAAATGATGTCACAAGCCAGATTCGAACCCGCACCTATTGGGAGTCCGGCCCAATCGTGCTGCCACTTACACCACCGTGAACTATTGTAAGACATGCAAATCTCGCTTCGTATCATGTTTACGTCTTTAAGGTGACGTGCGCCATCTACCCGACAATGTTTACACATTGTAGGCTTAATACTTCAAACTATGCAGTTAGAATTGTGTTAAACAATCACCTTAAAGACGTAAATATGATACGAAGCGAGATTAGCATGTCCTACAATAGTTCACGGTGGTGTAAGTGGCGGCATGATTGGGCCGGACTCCCAACAGGTATGGATTCGAACCCCGCTTGTGACATCATTTTTCGCTTCGTTATCGGGTTTTTATAAATAATTAAGCATATTAAATGCTTAATTTCAGTAATTTGGAGAAGAGGTTTATTACTCAAAGTATTGAAGATTGTTTATATAATACTAGCAAACCCAGCTCGTTGATTTGTTTGTTGAAGTCGATATATCGCAGCGCCGCCTGATTACATCAATGGGAATAGTATATAAACCTTCTCCGTGAAAAAATACATATTCATACCAATTTTCATAATGATCGCTTAAATAGTTTCTGAGTTTAGCGATAACATATATAAGTATATAAACATTCTCTTTTGTAGATATAGCTTGTACCTGCCTCTCGTGTGGTGTCGCGTTAAAAATACAATTTCTCACTAACTATTACTTTTACGTGGAAGTGGAAGGCATAAAACGAGCGAAGGGTTGACCGGGATATCATCTATGATCACCAATCCGCCTACCAAGTATAGAGATGACAGCATAATATTTTTAGAAATGATGAACAATTTCAACACTAATTAAAATGCTAAAAGACAAAAGCGTTTTGAAAAAAATAATCTAAAATTAAAGTAGCAATAATTAAACTACGCCATATTTACTAATATTTGTATTAAAAAGTTTAAATCAATCATAGAGTACCATAGAATTATTTCATTTCCAATGTTATTGTAACCATAGATAATAGTCATATCACGCAATATTAATTCAAATAATTGTTCAGGAAATTGAACGCACGCGACACGTTCTCTTTGCGTGGCCTTTAAATTAATTTTATTGCCGAAATAATATATCAATATATTATTTAATTGCAGTTTGACAGTTTATATATATATATATTCAATTTTATAATTTATTTAAAATATGTTATTAAATATTTTGTGTGATTAAAAATTATAAAAACTGATTCAAGTTATAAATTAATAATATGGGTACGTTCCCTAAGGAGAGAAATTACAGGCAGAGACTTGCCCTCTATTATTTAGGTTCATTTATTCTCTTTTATTTAGACTATGGAAGATACATTTAATTAAGCATCTCGTTGCGGCGTACATTGTGATTTAGACTCACCGAGTTAGATTACATTCTTTATTAGAGAGCCTAGACTGTACTAACAGAGGTGTTAGCAGATTGTGTATATTCGATTCTAACCCCTTCATGATCGACCGTAAAGTTACTATGGTGACGACAGAAAGAGTGTATAACAACTTCTCTTCTCTGATCGCCAACTGCGGAGCGAATCAGCGAAGGCATTGAACTTACATGACCGCCTACGGCCTCCTTTTATGTTATTAGCATGTATACTATTATGAAAGGAGGTCATAGCAGGTCAATAGTTGTCGCTGCCAAGAATTGAAGCAGGCAATAACAGGTCTCCATAGTTTTCACTCTCGGAGTGTGTCGCTAGAATCATTAAGGCAGATCTTTCCTCTAGCACGCAGACTGTCACGCTGATTCTCCGAGTTTAAAAATGTGAAGAATATTTAGATTTTTAGTCTATATTTTTGATATCTCTCGTTTTCTTTTTTTTTACGTTTACAATAAAAATGTTTAATCAAACGTGCTAAATCAAAAATATATATTTAAATTTAAATTATATAGTGATATATCCGCGGCACACTTTGCATTTGAATAGTCACTTATGGACTTACTTGAGGCGTAGTATTTAGCACACACAGAGACATGTTAATACCTTACAGTTGGTTTGCAAAATGGGCTATAAATTTAATTTGGCAGGTCATCCGTCTTTCATAGAATAGCATTCATTTTAAATACATTAAAAATAAAATGCTTATAGATGTATGACTAGAATAATTATATTTATTTGACAACACAGATGACTCTGGAAATAAAGCAAATAAATAATAATATACTATACACATGTCCGATTCAAGAGCATTATGTTAGGGAGGTTTGTGTCCGACCTGAATTTTCGACCATTGCTAAGACGATGCTCGACAGCGACAGAAACACAGTCGCGCTTTCGATGAGGTAGTCGTTTCGCAAATCGAGGCAGCAGGACGCGTCAGATATGAGACGCTATGCTGACATACTCTACCGTCGATGCATCGGGCGGCGCCGCTGCCACCGGCTGAGGTCGTGGGTAGATGAACCAGGGATTAGTCGGCCACCCATAGAGCGACGAACAGCGCGAGAGCGATGCCCGGCAACATAACCCAGTCATTTGTTGCCGGGGTGTGGGTGTAGATGATACCCGAAAGAGGAACCTGCTGGGTCGGCCACGAATGTCTAAGAAATGATCAGTCCAATGGTGATGGGGAGGAAACACTGTGATTTATGGGGCCACATGACTCTCTTCCGTCCTCCCGTATGGAATGGGCGGCGTGTGTATGTCCAGACTAAAAACCTTCCAAAAAATAAAGGACGTTTACGTATTTTCTATAATCTATGAAGTATTATCGCATCTGACAATCTGAGTATCCATGGGGTGACTGAATAAGAACACAATCATCACCTCTATTCTTATCCGTGGGTGTCGTAAAAGACAATTAAGGAATATGATATGCATATAAAATCTATACAAGAGAAGGAAATCTCGAAATAAAACCCTATACCAACACGTCTGACCAGCGTGGTATAGTAGATCAATTTCCTTCCAACTATGAAGGAGGCTCAAGCTCAGCAGTGGGACGTCCATGAACTGAGATGATGATGGATGGTGATGATGATAATCTGTGAATTTTATTTTATACAGCGAGTAGAGCATTTATGGTAGATTTCACATAATGTATTTTATAATAGTCGACCCTGATTCGTGCTATTAGATTCATCAACGTCATACTTTTTAATTTAAAAATATCTGCAAATATAATCCGGGCTTTAAATGGTCCTTAAGTATGTATATTTTATATATTATATATACATACTTATATAAAAAAAAACAAGTTAGTGTTCACTAGTGTTCTTAATTTGTTTTGCAAGGATTAGAGATCTCGCAAAAAAATATTTAGGTAATAATTAAACCAAACTGTAATTAAGAAACAATAATTACTTTGTGAAAATAAAATATTTTTAAACACATTACGTAGATATTGAATCGATATTCAATATTTTGTAGGTATTATAAAATAAAATCTTTTTAATATTTTATTTGTCTCTTTGAGTGTATGAATAGATTGCGAAAACACGAAATGCGTTTGAACGAAACTTTTAGCGTTCACAATGGATATTTAGAGATCTATTTAGAATTGATACTTTTTATTTCTACACACCCAAATGGCTAGAGATTTCATCACTTCTTTTGAATGACGACGTCGGTAGCACTTAGGTATTAACATCGAGCTACTAAATGTGTTTTATAACATAGTACTTTTTGCATGAGAGCTGTGTAGTATCAGCCACGAATACTAACAACAGTTAATTTGCTCATGAATGTCTTAAAGGACCACTACGGCAGCTCAACTGGGGTGGGTTTGGGGATTGTGTAATGGTAGGCAGAAGCCTAACTATACCCTTGGTATAAAAAAGGTTCATGGGCGGTAGTGATACTTACCATCAGGTGTGCTGTTTGCTGTTATAAACAATAAAAAAAATTAAGAGCTTTTTATCGACCTTGGCCAACTCCATCTGATGCCGTTTGATTAACACTTACATTCCTAAGGAGGGCAGGCGGCCGGTCATAAAACTATTACCGATAACTTTTGCAATATGCACGATGAAAAAGGAGTACATATTGCGTCGCCCCAAGTAATTGGAATAAGAGCAGGAGAATGATGAGTACTTTTTTCATAAATGTTTTAATTCAAGTCTTTTTTTTACTTTCATCAGTCCTTCATAGTCCATTGCTGTGCTTTCAACAACATTCTATTTGTTTAAGATTATACATATAAATTCTTAATAGATTATTCTATGATGAGCTATGTCTTATTGATAATGGCCACCGAAGACAAAGATCGGGTACCGGTGGCCCGCTCGCACGGTGAAGAGAGGAGTTAGCATGGCGGGTCTATGGGGTCACGCGTCGTCTCTTCCGTCACCCCGGACCGATTTGGCGGGTCGAAAACGCATCCATAGTCCAAGGCAAAAAAAAGTCTTATTGATAATAATAATTTCATTGGCTTGTCTATCAATCTTAGGAAGATAAAATGCTTCATTATTTTTTTTTACTAATTTCTAATCAAATAAGGAAGTATACAGCTACATACCTACTTCCGACATTAGCAAATTTCTATATTTAAGACTTATATCGAATAAGGCATAATTATGGCTTTACGAAGATGTAGTTAAGATCAAAATTATCAAAGCCTAAATGAAATATAATAATTTAAGATACGTGATCACCAATCGTGAAGACCTTGATATTATCATATTTTCAAATAAATTAGAAATACATAATTCTGTTTTAATTAATATGTAGGATTAAAGTTTCTATGTGGTGACGGAGTACAATTCACCACATCCTCTCTTGCTGGAAGATATTGTAAGTTATGACTAGGTGATACAATATGCAAAACTTCTATGCAAAAGAAGGACAACTCGAAATAAAACCTTATACCATCTGATCAGCCGTCAAACGTCTGACCAGCGTATAGTAGGTTGTTTTCCCTCCCATTGAGGAGAAGACTGGACGAACATAAATTACTAATATACTAAGATTCATTAAAATAAATATGAACCCCTAGGAGCGAAGTCTTAAAACACGTTGCAATTGTGCTTAATTAGTAAATTCTCGAAAGGGTACGCTACAGTAATGGCTAGTTTGACACGATGTTAGTGATACACTCAAAACACCGAGAGCAGTCCGGTTGATTGTCGATATCTTGTTACTATAATATTCATCCTTCAGCCTTCGACGTCCACTGCTGGAAATAGGAGTACCCAAGTGACAATAATACTATGGTTGGTATTCGAATTAACGGAAGATTGTAGTTGGTATTATAATCTTCTTAGATCTGTACTGTTATTTACTCCCCATGATTCATTTTACAACGTATAAAAAGAGTGACGACACATTTTATTCTAAATCTGTCAGCAAATAGGAAAATAAGCTTCCCTACTTGTGACAACTGACAACAAATGTAAATTTTCATTAACAGTCTAACCCCATATCAGATAACTTTTACACTTAATTTCTCTTCTTTTACAGTGTTATTATTCACATATTTTCTATCTACCTGCTTTGATACTCACTTATAAAAAATTAAACTGTCACACTAAATCACACTATTCTCAGTTAAAAACCATTTTAGTTTTGCGAGATTTTTCATTATGGATACCACGTCAACTATATATTTTTGCGTGATATACAGTAAAATGTATTGTTGTATTTTGTTATCTAAATTAGATCTCGCACTGTATGCTTTTCTGCCTCGAATGTTAATCGTCATGCCGATCATACGTAGCGCAACTGAGCATAAAATTACTATAATATTCATATTCACTGTATGCTATCTGATATTATTTAGTACCCCGAAATAGTAATATATTTTATTGAAATTATTTATACTTTAAATATTTATATCTACTTCAATTATTTATACTTTTATTTTTAACGTATTTAGGTTTTTATGCCTACATGAAAATGCATAATATGTGCTCTAGAAACATTTTGGATGTATTTTTTTAATAATTAAAAACTATTGTGAAACGTAAATACCTATGTGGCAAAGTATTTTTTTTTAAATATTTTAAAAGGTGTGTAATTGCTTTCGGTCTGTGCTTCACATTGATTTATATAATATATCTATATCATAGATATTCAATTATTAAGCGAGTAATGTATTTGAATTGGACTTTAATGCTTAACTAAGAAATACCTATATATTACGAATAGTTTGGCTTTTATCTATCCTAGTAAGTACATACATACATATCATCACGCCATATCCCTTGCAGGGTAGGCAGAGAGAACAGAGTGCCAGAGAACTCTATCTCTGCATACTTCACTCGCTTCCTCAACATTCATAATTCTCTTCATACACGCTCGCCGGTTTCGGAGACTCTTGACTCCACCTTCCTTCAGTACCTGACCGATCTGGTCTAGGTAGGTTAGTCTCGGTCTCCCTCGGTACCTACATCCTTCCACTTTCGCATTGTATATCTTCTTAACCAGACGTTCGTTCGGCATTCTTTCCACATGTCCGAACCATCGGAGCATTCCCTTTCGCATATTTACACCAATACTCTCTTTCATACCTACTCGCTCTCTTACGTCGTCGTTACGAATGCGGTCGGTCAGCCTAACTCCACAGATTTTCCGAAGAGATCGCATTTCGACCGCATTAATTTTACTTTCATACGCTTTTCTGCATACCCAACTCTCGCTTCCATACAGTAATGTTGGGACAAGCACTGCGTTATGTATTGCTACACGTGCCTTCTGGCTGAGGTGGTGGCTGCCGAGAAGTTGCCCCAACGCTCCGTTCACTCTATTTCCCTCATCCTAGTAAGTATTAGAAGAAAGCACAGACAAAGTGAGATATATCAATAAAAATTACATAGAAATGATGGATAGATAGATAGCTTATCGATAACAATTGTATCAGATACTCGAGATAAAACATATAGTAAATGTCTGTTGCATTCAATCAAGGCGGCTTTAATTTTTTATTACAGATGTACTCGGTAATTTGAGTTAAAATATTGCTATAATTACAATAAAATTCCATAAATCGATTTTATGTTTAAATCTAAAAATACTACCAGAAATCGTTTGGAATATTTTTTAAATGCAACCACCAAAATTGGAATCTGTCTTTAATAGGAAAAAACATTATTTTTGGCCCAGGAATATATTAATCTCAGGGGCGAAAAAAAAGCATGCATCACAGATGCTCACTATACGTAGGGTCATTTAACTTTTATCGAATTGATCTTTAAGAATCCTGACGTCACATAAATGAAAGGTATAATCCTTGAAAGATCATGTACTTGATGATAGCATTTTATATAAATACTTAAAATAAGATAATTACTTCCCATTTTCCTTATAAACTTCCTGCTATATCAAAGATCCATGGTCTCAATATATATATAAATATAATTATATGAGAGTATAGGCGTTATTTGCTTTTACGATTATTAATGAAAGATTGTACTCGCCCTTTTCGGTAAAAAATGCGGATAAATTACAAAGCAATTAAAATTTATGTATGATATATATCATTTTGTATTGCCAAAATATTAATTTAATCTTTATTACATTCCCCTCATATGGGTTACAGTGTTGCAAGGAAAATAATCTATCCGTCAAGTTATTAACATCGACTATTGGAAGGCGTGGCTCAAGGATTTAAGACAGAATGTTGTCATATTAAAAAAAAAAGTACTAGCAGGCCGAGTGTATTCCCATTTGATAAATAAGAATTTATTAATTTAATATAACCTTTATTATAATTAAAATAGTAAAAGAATCATATTATCCTTAAAAATATAAGTTTAGTTAGTTTAGTATTATTATGTATAAATCTATACTAATATTATAAATAGGAAAGGTTTGTATGTAAGTATGTTTGTAATGAATTGGCTCAAAAAGTACTGGACCGATTTAAATAATTCTTTCACCATTTGAATGCACCATTATCACTGATTATTATAGGTAATTTTAATTGTAAGAAAAATATAAGGATCCCTACTAAAATTACAATAATGTTATCCAAGGTGTAAAAAAACGCCCATAAAATATCTTTCATCGCATGTGCTACAAAAACTATGGATAATAGAACCAAAAATGTTCCACAATATTAAAGAACATATCAATATCTACAAAAAATGTCGCAATAACATGTGTCTAACTATTGTAGTTAAATCACTCTAACTACTTTTTAACATTTTAAAATTTAATAGAAATTTCGCCCATAATCAGACCAAGTTATTTATACCTTTGCCTTAATCCTTACCTAAATAAATGATTTTTCAAGCAAGGCTGTTTAAATACCTGTAAATAACTTTTTATTTTATTAAAATCGGACACTCGATTCGAAAGATATTATGAGTTTAATAAAATTGAAATAAAATTAATTCGCCACCGTGACGCGCCGGTGCGGCGGGGACGGAGTGCAGGAGAGGGGCACATCTATGAAATAGGTAGCCGCGCGGCTCGCTCTGAGAAATTTAAGCCCTCCCAATATGTGTAATGGAACAAGACTTTTGGTTATGGAATTGCGAGACAATGTGATTGTAGCTACTATCATCACCGGCCCCGCGGCCGGACAGTTTGCTCACTTTCCGCGGATCCCGATGATACCGACGGATTGTCCTATATCTTTTAAAAGATTACAGTTTCCTGTAAAGATATCGTTTGCCATTACAATAAATAAATCTCAGGAACAAACTTTTTCTATGGTTGGCATCGATCTAAGAAAAGAGTGCCTTTCTCATGGCCAACTATATGTTGTACTTTCTCGAGTAGGGTCTCCTGAAAATCAATATGTTTTATTGCCATCTACAAATACCACTGCTAACATAGTGTATATTGAAGTATTAAGGTAAAAATGGAAAATTAAAATAAAAATCTAATAAAATTTAAGTCTTTAAAATAAAAGATGTACTTGAATAAAGAAATGATACACAAATAAAAAAAACTACATTAAAATAAATAAAAAATATAAATCAAAAAGGAAAAATAAATCTAAAAAAAAACTTAGCACATAAGTCGGGGTGCTATATTTTTTATTCTATGAAATATGTGATAGTCAGTACTTATACAGTAATAGTAGGTATATAATGTATCTAATTATTATTAGTATACCTATACTCTAAACCTCAGTGAAATGTTTTTAAAAATTACCAGTTGATGTCATTTATTATGTTTACTCATTTTGTTTTCAAACATCAACCCAAGGGAAGCCAGCGATACACTATTACTAAATATATTATTATTTAGGTATATCCTGCATTTACTGTACGTTTATGCCAAAATGTTTAATAAATAAATGTTCACCCGTGCGAAGCCGGGTCGGGCCGCTAGTAATACATATTTCTAAACATTATCGATTAAAAATAAACCTTAAAAGGATAAAGATATTAATATAAATTCTTAGATTTAGTGAGAGTCATTTGAGGGTAAAATTAAGCAGCATCTTAAAACAACTTCTCCAAATCATTAAGTCGGACGAGTCAAGTGACCAATTTGTCGAGTAGGCCAGTACTCTAATTTATTTCCTAATCTGAAGGAGACTGAATAACGGAATGTGTATGAACTTTTATGAAGAAATATCAATAGTATTTTATTAAAGAAAGTAATTTTCTTACACAATAAATTCGTATCAACTGGTAGTTTCAGTAATAGATTTTATCGTGTAATATAAAGAAGTTGTTATATTTTATGATTTTTTTGTTACTATGATTTTATTACGGGGATAATAAAATTGGGCATACATATAATATATGTATACGCATACATATTATGTAAAACTACTAGTTGATTTTCCTTTCATATACCTTATTTTCTTAGTTATATTTGGTAGACATATCATATCGTTATTATACATTTTCACATATTTATTATGATTAATGGTTATTTCTTCGTTCTTATGATTGTTTTATGTGTGGTGGCTACGAATCCTCGTAACTTTTCCATTGCTTATGGATGTACTCCATCTAATGTCGTCGAGTCAACAATTACATTCTCAAGGAGGTTTGTCTTTAGCCAGGCACCTGGTCATAAAACTATGACCAAAGCTTTAGCAATAGATACGATGGGAGAAGACTAAATTCGGCGTCGATCCCGAGTAATTGAGATAAGAGTAGGGCAATGATGATTCTCCGTTCTTATCACTTTCTAATTCTTCGTTAACTAACTAATTTATCTAACACGAGAAGAAATTTATTAAGCGTCGTGTAGTTTTGATACAAGCGCTTGCATTTATTTAAGAATGAACTCTAAAATTTATATACTACTAGCTGTCCTGTCAGACGTCGTCCTGCCTGGAAAAGCTTTAAGCGATATGCCGACAGCAGCGCCATCTACCGGGTCCAATTGTATTTTGGAATCATCCAGGGACCCATTGGAATATACATAGCAAATTTTCATCCCAATCGGTCTAGCCCTTTGACATACCGACAATGGCGCCACCTATCGGATTTAATTGCGAATCTAAACCATTCTCAAATCCCGCACAAAAAAATTTCAACAAAATCCGTTCAGCGGTTTAGGAGGAGTTTAGTGACATACACACGTACAGTAGAATTGCAAATATTGTATAAGGATATAGAAAATTTTATAATCAGTATCTTTTATAAGAAATTTCTAAGTTTTATTATGGCAATATTGATTCAATTGGATTGGATTTTTATGGTACGACTAAGAACCTTATATTGTTAACAATTAATTGTGGAAATATTGGTTTTTATAAACTCATTGGGTTATATCAAATACAAATTTTATTGCCTATTGCAATCGAAAAGCGGTTGACCTCTGAACCGTATTCGTATTTATTTATCCTTACGTAATAGCACCTCTATATGTTATAATCCGTAAATCCGGTGACGGAATAAGAATACAATTCACCACCCCCTATCTTACCCGTAGGTGATCGTAAGAGACGACTAAGGGATATAAAACGCATATAACATCTATGCAAGAGACATTTGAAACAAAACCCTATACCAGCACGTCTGACCAGCGTGGTATAGTAGGTCAATTTCCCTCCCATTACGGAGGAGGCTCGGGCGCAATAGTGGGACATATAAGAGCTGAGATGATTGTCTAATCTTAGATGTTAAATTGTATCTTAGCAGATTTGTGAATATATATTATTTATTTATTTCATTATAGCCATAAATACCCTCACACCTACGACTTATAACTCCCAAATGTGGGGATGTGTTAAGTATAGAATATGTTACTCTTAGAATAATAACACATAGAAAGCAATTCCACCTAAAATATTTGACGCCACTAAATTGGTGACAGAAATGTCACCTTACGCCGGCCCGTTCTGTAGTGTGCAAGTTCATTGTGTTCCATTTTGTAGTAGTATGTTTGTATACTCGTGTAATCGCTTGCACACTAACAGGCTTTTTGGTTTCACTTTTTTAAACATTTAAAGTACCAAACTATAGTTTTATGTGTTTTTATTTTAAAATGTTACTATTCTTTATTATAATACATATTATATGTACTCGCAAATAACGTATATACGTTAATTGCGAGAAGTTGCTTATGTTTTAAGTTTTATTGAATTCTACTTCTTCTTATATATTGGCAATCAGCTACTTATACGAGCTATTGGTGCCAGTGTCAATTTATAAATATTTTCACGTCTTTAGCCTTTCAGGTTAGTCATTGTCTAAGTCAAATTGTCACCATCAACAGTGCAATGGCCACACTGTTAATGGTATCTTGTGTGAATTTTGATGGAAAACCTAAACGTTGTAAAGCACTTTTATATGATATTCACTACATCCCAGTAGTTTGCCGCTTCATATTACACACAATGCCATCAAAATTATCTAATATAACACGTTAAAACACTAAGATATCGAATATAATAAAAGAGCACCACATGACGTTTTCAAATTCTTTATTGAATTCGTAAATCTTTAGAATATTTGACTGACGTAAAATATAAACAAAATTTTAACCGTTAGATGTGTTATAGAGTGATCACTGTCTGTTCTTAATTTTTCAAAACAAATCATTTTCTTTTTCTATTGAAATTCACCATTCACAATCAACGTTTGCGCTTAAAACAAAAAAAGAAAAAAATATTCGTTACATCACAGCAAGTTAACTCACAAAAAGAAAAAAAAGAGAAATAAATTCAAAATGTGTTTAAGTACGGGAAACAATTTTCTTATATTAAAATTGAAGGGTAAAAAAAGCACACAATACTCTCTGGGATTATAACATGAGTTGAGATTGAATCAACAATAGTCTTATATAATTCGATATTATCTAACTACACAGTATACATACGTACGATGCACTTAAAAACGAGTTTAGCTGAGATTTTAATTAACTGTTTTTTATGCTTAATAGTTTTTTTTATTAATTATTTTTAAGCCTCAAACATTTTCTTTCGTGGTAGGCTATGCTCTGGACACAACCGGCCCGTTCTGTCCGAGGCGACAGAAGGGCAGTCAACAACTCCACAACTCATTGTATATACTACCCATCGCCATTAGACTGGCCACTATTACTAATGTCTTAACCTCAATGACCACCAACCCAGCGGATTGACTAGAAAAATAGGTCAGTAAAGTATTTTTTTAATAATAATATCTCAGCTCGTCATCATCTCAGCTCATATATGTCCCACAATATGGGTCGAACGTCTTCCGTAATGGAAGGAAAATTGACCTACTATACCACGCTAGTCAGACGTGTTGGTATAAAGTTTTGTTTCGAGTTTTCTTTCTCTCTAGATGTTATATGCGTTTTATATCCCTTAGTCGTCTATTACGATCATCCACGGTTAAGATAGAGGGTGGTGAATTGTATTCTTACTCCGTCACTACACAGATAATATGTATTATATTACACCTCTTACCATAGATAACAAGGCGATACATCGTTCCGAACAAGAAAAATACCTCGGTCTTTGGTTAGATGAGAAACTAACGTGGAAGCCACATATTGATAGCTTAAAAACAAAACTTACGTCAGTACTAGGGGCCGTACGAAACATATCAAATTGTATCCCTAAGAGGGTGAGTAGTATCATTTACAATTCCTTAGTGAAATCGCATCTAGAATACTTAATTGAAATATGGGGTTCAGCTGCTTCAACGCACTTAAACTCATTACAAAGAATACAAAATAAAATAATTAAAGTGCTATTTCATTATAATTACTTAACTCCAACAACCGAATTATTTCACAAAACAGAAATACTAAACATAAAAAACCTATACATATACTACACTTGCATCTTAGTTAAAAAAATTATCACGGGTTCTATTCAAACAAATATACAACTAACTAGGAAGACAGCTAGTTATAACTTTAGAAATAAAAATAAGTTGCAATTAATTCACCCGCGAACTAACTATGGTGTGAGGACGATATTGTTCGAGGGAGCACAGCTTTACAACCAACTGCCTAACAATATAAAAGAGTGTGATGGTATGTATATCTACAAAAAAAGTTTAAAAGAATATTTAAGAAATATGTAATTTATAGATGATCCAGAGGCGGAAGAATAATAATAATATTGTACCTAAGTTTATTTTGTATCTCATTATAAGTGAACTATCATTAAGTTTGTATGAGAAATAAAGATCTTTAAACATATATAAGAATATCATCATAATTCTCTTACTCTTATCCCAATTACTCGGGGTCGATACAATATGTACTCTTCTTTCATAGCACATATTGTAAAAGTTATTGACAATAGTTTTATGACCGGCCGCCTGCCAGACGTCAACCCTCTTTGGGAATGTAATTATTGATTAAAGGGCATCAGATGGAGTTGGCTCAGGTCATTATAAGTCTCTTAGTCGTCTTTTATGACATCCACAAGCAAAGTAAGGGTTGGTAGCACACAGTTTATATAAGAATATGTATTAATAAAATATTATATTATATAAAGTAAAATTATCTAAATATTATGCTGAGTTTCACAGTAATAATATATCCATTGAAAATTCGTGAACATACAGTTTTTAAGAAGACCTTATGCACCCTGATGAGCTGCTCTATGGTTTACAGATTACCGCAAAATAATGTGATATCTCTTAGAATTCACAAGTTTAGCCTTGACTTGTGAAGTCGATATTTTCGTAACAGATCAGTAAGTTGGTACGATACGCGTTAGTTAACTACCGATCACAATTTATGTAAGAGGACGTGACTAGAGTACTAATGTAGCATTGTTATATTAATTGTATAGAACATTTAGTTACCTTATATGCAATTGATATAGGTATGTGTGCTACGTTTTAGCTATAAAATTATGAATGGTTTTGTTGTTGGAAATTTTCAGTTTATATCATATTTCTTGTGAAATGTTAAAAAAGATAAAAGTTTTTTAAATATTTTTATGACTTAATATAAGGTTTTATATTAAAATAAATTTATCATCATCATTACCCTGATCTTATCCCAATTACTTGGGTTCGACGCAATATGTCCTTTTCTTCCACTCATTAAAAAAATAAATTAAAAATACAAATAATATATAATCATTAGTAAAATAATATATAATATATTATCATTAGTAATAATATATAGTAATTTATATTAAAATCAATTATAATATATAAATAAATCAGTATAGGGTACATTTATTATTTTTCATCCAATACCTTTCGCTATCTTAAGGGGATGGTAAAATAGAACTTTGTTACGAGTACCTACAAAGGACAGATAATGCATCTATAGTTTCTTAAATAATATTACTTCTAATGCTCTAATCATGATTTTTAAAAAACGGTACTAATTATCGGTGCCTATTAAAAGTAATATTGAAAAAACAATTTTATAGAAAGTAGTAGTAGTTTGTAACAGAATCATCATTAAGTGTAAGACAAAATAAATGTGAATTCCTACAGTAAATTGCTTCTCATACCTATCCTAGATTATTGCCTCATCCCATGAGAAAATAAATCTATGATGGCCAATATCTAATAGATACTATTGTCTTAATAGGAAGTATTTTAAATCTAACTATGAACGAGAGGGTGGAAAAACTTCCAAAAAAAAAATACGAACAATAACAAATATATATCACTATTAAATAATGTTTTTTTTAGCAAACTATAATAATAAAATTTTGTAAAGCATTATTTTTCTTAAAACTACCTTTTCACAAACGAGTTGACCTTGAATACTTTTATGATAAAATGGCAATACACTTTTTATAACAAAACAACTTTTCACAATTGTTCATAAAATAAAACTTATATATATTGAATAATAAAATAGACTGCAATGAAAAATGACTATTGTAATATTTATTATTAATATCTAATATCATTTTTCCAGTGACATACTGCTACTGGTGATGATACAATCTTGAGTTCTAGTTCTGGGAGTGCGTTAATTGAGCTTAATCATTATAAAATTACTGGTATATCCAGAGATTCTGGATATACCAATAATTTTATAATGATTTCATTGCATTGATGCACTTTTGCCTGAAGATGCGGTTATTTTTTTTTCACCTCAATATTACATGCTGTGCTTTTGTTTTTAATACATATGTATCACAATCACCAAATAATCGTTAATGTCTTCATAAACTTCTTGAAAAGGTTTATTAATATTCCTATATTAATTTTGATCTAGTTCATTATTCTCCTACTCAAGGTCCCATCCCAATTACTTAAGGTCGATAATATATGTAGGTCTATGGGGTCGCGTGTCGCCTTTTCTGTCGCCTCGGACGGATCCGGCGGGATGTGGCCAAACCATAGCCCGTCGCAAAAAGAAAGGGTCGGTACAAAATGTACTCTTATTTCATAGTACATATTGTAAAAGCTAGTGGCAATAGTTTTATGACCGGCCGCCTGCCAGACGTCAACTTTTTTTATTTTTTATTTTGTTGGACTATGGATGCGTCGCGTCTCGCCGAATCGGTCTGGGGTGACGGAAAGGCGGCGCGTGACCCCATAGACCCACCGTAAAACTCCTCTCTCTTCGCCGTGCGAGCGGACCACCGGTACTCGATTTTTGACTTCGGTGGCCCGCCCGGCGGTTTACCCTCGCGGGTTCCTCTCGTCGACGCCCCGACAGATTTCACCGTCGGGGCGCCAGACGTCAACCCTCCCTGGGAATGTAATTGTTGACCAAACGGAATCACATAGAGTTGACCGAGATAGGTGTAGAACTCTTAATCAAATTTTACGATAGCAACGAATCATTTAAGGATTGTTGAGGAAATATATTTCACGTTATGTGTTTAGTACAAATAATGTCTGATATTAACCATCATCAGCTATAAGCCTGTCGATTTCTACTATTGGACGAGGCATTCCCACGAAGGAAGAATGCTGCCACAACGGCAGGCGATTTGTTGTTTTACTGTTCATGTTATGAGTTTCCAAGGAAACTATTGCCCATTACCCTGGTAATCACCACAATTACGATTTCCGAGACAAAGTATAGGGTAACCACACGAGCAACAGGCAACATGAGATCTATAAGTAATATTTATTTTAGTAGGTAGCTCGTCAAGTTTGGTAAAGTACTATATTCTGTTTCATAAAACTATGAAAGTTTATTATATATATTATTAAACAAAAATGAGTATGAAAATTACTCTTTTTACAAATTTCTACTACAAAACAGTTGGGCAACACAGGTATGTAGTTGGGATAGTCTTAAAAAATCTTCTAAGTTTCCTTTGTTTAGCAGGTATCCTTTTTTTCTCTAATATCTTACAAAGATAGGGAATCCCTTAGCGTAGGGTAACTCTGTAATTTACAACTGTTTTTGTATGGCATTATATTCAATTCAATGGCTTGCTTCTTTTTTTTATCTAGAGAATTGCTTTCTTAAGTTACAAAAGTTGTTTGATTAAGTGGCAACCGGGGGCTGTGATACCAATAATTCAGCATGGGTATCTATACATTCGACAGCATTACAAATCAACCATCTCATATCACTAAATATTTCTTATAATACAAGTATCTCCACATTCCTTAATATATTAAAGCATAATTATATTAGAGCATTATTATCCGTGTGGTGACGGAGTAAGAATACAATTCACCACCCCCTGTCTTACCCGTGGGTGATCGTAAGAGACGACTAAGGGATATAAAACGCATATAACACCTATGCAAGAGAAGGAAAACTCGAAACAAAATCCTATACCAACACGTCTGACTAGCGTGGTATAGTAGGTTAACTTCCCTCCCATTACGGAGGAGGCCCGAGCCCAACAGTAGGACATATATGGCCTGTGATGATGATGATAATTAGAGCATTATCTTATTTTTTTAAACCAACAACCGGTAGTAAGAAATCAATACATACATTCCTTCTTTTTTTATTTTTTTATTCCTGGAACTTTATAAACATAAAAACATGCATGGGAATCAAATGGACGGCACTGGCACGGTAAGTACATATACTAGCTGCTACGCTATCTATGCAGCCGAATATTATACACTACATAGAAAATCTTTATCCTTATCCGCGTGGTGCCGGAGTAAGAATACAAATCACCACCCCCTATCTTACCTGTGGGTGATCGTAAAAGACGACTAAGGAATTCAAAAGGTATATAACATCTATGGTAAAAGAAGGACTCGAAACCAAACCCTATACCAACATGTCTGACCAGCATGGTATAGTACGTCAATTTCCCTCCCATTACGAAGGAGGCTCGAGCCCAACAGTGGGACATATTTTGAGCTGAGACCTGAGATGTTGATGATGAGAAATCCTTAAAATAAATAAATATTTTTTAATGTCTCCATTTTTATTTTCACCTGAAAATAAGTATATATGAAGAGAAGAGGAGGTTTACCGCAGGCCGTGAAACCCTTTACTATAACTGTAGTCGATCGGAATGCGACTAGAGTACAATTCAACAAATAAAAGTGCATAATATTAGAATAATATCTATTTATAAATAAAATATTCATGCGTCGATGTTTTTACAGAATCTAATATTAAAAAGCTAAGAGTTCATATCATCAATTGTTTTTTACTATACGTTCACACGGTCATAGAGCATAGAATTACCTACTTTCTCTATGACCTAATGATGGAATGTAAAAACGATTCATGGTTTCAAAATAAATCAACTCGATCTAGTGACCGTATTGCGTATTTGTATAACTATCTTGTTGCGTTGAAGCAAAAAAAAAAATAAAATTCATGATTGCTCTTCACTGCGACGGATTAAAAATAGATAATTATGATTAATTAATAAGAATATTATTTATTCAAAATCAATTATAATTATTTTTATTTATTTATTACTTATCGGTTACAAAATTGGATTTTAAGCATGTAGTTAGTTATTCATATCATCTCAGCTCATATACCTTTGCTGGGCTCGAGCCTCCTCTACACTAGGAGGGAAATTGACTTACTATGCCACGCTGGTCAGACATGTTAGTTTTAGGATTTTGTATTATATGTTGAATGCATACACATTAGCCGTCTTTTACCACACCTACGAGTAAGTCAAGGGGTGGTGAATCAAAGTATACTACCACAAAATACTTAAAAATAGAAAATAATAAACTGATTTTACAACACTTACTTATTTTATCGAACCCAAATATGAATAAGACTTTTTTTTATTAATATGTATTCAACCATTAGTCTATGGAAGTCCACACATCGAAATTTAAATACCTTAAATCTTAATATAATAATAATATTTATTTTTCATACCATCTATCCATCCAGAAATCTTAATCATCATTATTCATCATTCTTCTGCTCTTATCCCAGTTTCTTGGGGTCGACACAATATATCTCCTTTTCCTCCTACATATTGCAAATGTTATTGGCAATAGTTTCATGACCGGACGCCTGCCTGATGTCAACCTTCCTTGGGAATGTAATTGTTGACCAACCGGCATCAGGTGGTGTTGGCATAGGTCCATATAATGCTTTTAGTCGTCTTTTACGACATCCACAAGCAAAGTAAGGGTTGGTAGTATTCGTAGCCCCTACCACTCAGCAAGCAACAACAGCAGAAATCTTAATATTTTTTTTTTCATACATCCATCCATCGAGAATGTTTCACAGAACGAACGTGCGCCGCTTGCATTCATTAGTCTCCTGCAACTTCTACGATATCGTCAATCTTCCTAGTAGTTATGTGGATTTATTAATTAAAAAATAATATTTACATATGTATATAATTATTAAATGGTAACGTGCCCTTGTCCTCCTCCTATAAGTATTTATTTAATTTATTCTATCTTTTATATTTTTATAGATTTCGATTCTTATTTAGATAAGAGGCGGTTGGCATTGAATTAACAGGTTAATTCATATATGTAGGATTATTAAATTTTATTTTAAACGTAATATATATTTTTTTTATTTGCTAGAGAAGCGCACTAAAAAATTCTCATAGATTTCGTATTTTGAAAATTTTGCAGTATATTTCAATGAAACATTGTCATCTGAACGGCAAATTTCTTTGCATAGAATTCCTAACAAATTGCATACGATCAAAACATCATTAAAAAGTGGCATAACATGAACTTGTCAATGTTAAAAGTGGACTTTTGACCATTACGGTAAAAGTTAATTAACAAATAATAAAAATGCGCCAAGTATCCTGCGAGGCGTAATATAACGGTATGTGAGGTTTTTTTTTAACAGGAAAAAAAACCGTTAAATTTATTTTATAAAATAAGTTTATAAACATTAAAATTTTAAATTACTTTAATAAAAATTAATTAACAATAGTAAAGATTCTAAAATCTTACCCGTAGGTTTCTTTTTTTGTTATTTAATTTACAATTTAATGTAATGGTAAGTATATGAAGCATGCTCTCTCTAAATGACTCATCGTGACGGTAAACGTAATCTGTAGTAAGCATATTACCGAGGATATTGGCTGGTGGATCGTGGCACTAGGGCATAGGGTTGAGGGCCCTCAATAAGACAGTCGAATTATTATTTCATGGGCTCACAATAGTCCACTAATCGGTACCTCGGTCGCCATCAAGACCCTCATCAAGAAATATATGCGTCTGATGTTCAACGGGCGATGGTGGTTCCGGGAGTATTTTCACCAACTTGCTCCGCGGCTGGACACCACGGCGTCCGCTCTTTTTTTGGTTTATGCCGAATGTAGGTGGTGCCAGCACTACGCGCTAGCCAACGGTTGTACATGGTGGTGATTCGGTCCATGGCCCCGTACGGCGCACCCGTGTAGGTGTAGTTTCTGACCGTCCATCTCAGAATCCTCTTCTGGTGACCACAGATAGTCATGGCGGTCTGGGTTATGCGTGATGACATCAAAAAAGCCTTATTAAAAACTATTTTAACATACATACATACATAGCCTTACGCATATTTCCCAGAGGGGTAAGTAGAGACTATGGATTACCACAAACCACGATCCTGACATACCTCAATCGCTTCATTCACATTCATCACAGTCTTCACGCATGCTCTACGGTAACGCTATTTAAACGATAAACTTCTACTATTACTATATACTACTACTATTTTAACAATATATGTTCTTCAAAACAGTAAAAAGCCTTTTCGCTATAAAAGCGCCAAAAGTAGTCAATCCACTTTCACTCTGATACTATACATATATGCACATATATATAAATGAAATGTATACGTAAAATGCATAGTGTATAAATTGATTTTCATTTAGCTTTTAGAGTTCTCTATATTAAAGGGTGTCAACGGAATCGTATTGCTGCTTCTATACTGTCTGTCCGTCCAAGTATTTATTTAACAGACAGCTATATTTCACAAATATTATATTTCATAAATATAGATTATTACAATTTTTACACTGTCTATACAGTCGCTAGTATATCATATAACAAATAATCAAAATAAAATTATAACATTTGAAATATAATTATTTTTACGAATTCTATTGTGTTTGTATTTGATTTTTATTACCCGACGTTTTGAACAACTTTATAACGATCATGGTGATGGTTATTGTAGAGATTTATAAATTTTATTTTAGAGATTTATAAATTTTATTTTCGACTTTATAGACAGTGTAAATGCATAATGTTAAAGTGGAAGGATGTAGATACCGGGGGAGACCGAGACTCACCTACCTAGACCAGATTGGTCACGTACTGAAGGAAGGTGTAGTCAAGAGCCTCCGAAACCGGCGAGCGTGTATGAAGAGAATTATGAATGTTGAGGAAGCGAATGAAGTATGCAAGGATAGAGTTCTCTGGCACTCTGTTCTCTCTACCTACGTAATGATCGGCGTAAAGATATGTATGTATGTATATAAATATATATATATATATTGGCGTAAACATTAAATACCGTTATAAAATTACAAATTAAAGCGATAATTGTACGTCCTTTTTAATATACATATTTTGATACTGCCAATACATGTTATTTGCAGCCGTCATTTATTACAAGGCAACCGTCTTGACAATATGAGTGAAGTTGATCTACTTATACCACTTCGTTTTATTTCGAGTTTTCCTGCTCTTGTAGTAATGCTTTGCGCTAACATCTTTTAGAAAAAGTAGGTGTCGTGATGGTAAATCGCCGTCTAACTTGGATACTCTTAAGGAAATATCTCCTCATAAATAAAACTTATTTAATTAAATTTTTATATTTTTTTTACAAAACTTTATTTATTGTTTCAGTGCCTCTCTTGTTTATTTTAAGCAAAATAGTATAAAGTCTATATCATTAATATTTTACGGACGTATTTGTAGTTCAAATTTCATAAGTGTTTAAACTTGTAAGAAGGTACAGAACCCTTGATAAACGAGCAATACTCAACTTTACACGTTTCTATTTATAGATAACTTTCAATCTCACATAGTTAATTTAAAACCCATAGCGAATACATAAATTATGAGTATACTTAGAAAAGCACATACAAATATTTGTCTGGTTATAAAACAAATTCATTTCGATTGGGATAGGTAGCGTAGTATTAATTTTATCTGTATTATTATAATCTGTATCACATCACAGGCATGTAAATTATTATTTACTTTTTACTATTCTTGCGTGTTTGATCGTCGTGTTATTCAATCATCCAACCAACCATTGAGTCATCATCTCAATACTTATTAGTGGATATAAACCTCCCCTCAAAGGGGTATAATACTATAATTACTAAGCTTCACAGACTAATTACCGAATGCAGTTGGTTTCAGAGTGACCACTGCTAATCATTCTCCCGGTGAATTCTTAGCTGATTTTCACAACTTTTACGTAGAAGTGAGGAGTGCTAACATTATATTTTTATCTTGTTATGACACTGCATAGTGTTGTAGGTTAATTTTTATTTCGTTATGTAGGAGGCCTAAAATATACCTACAGATGGGTTGTGAATAAGTTTCGTAAGTACTGCTCAAATAAACTATTATATTCTGAATAAACGAAAATGCACTATTTTCAAAAAAGGGATAACATTCTTAAATTATCTTGAGAAATAATTTAATATGGGTTAATATTTTTATAATAAATACTAATTAAGTACTTGATTTGTTAATACAAATGTGCCTTAATGTATTTTGTAAGTCATAACGAATTCTAGAAATTACCAAAATTTTGAAACTAAGAAAATGCAATTTTTATTAACTTTGAAAAGATTTTTGAAATGTTCGAAATTCAAATTCAAATTTGGATTTTGTATGAAAAGTTCTAATTTTACTACCGCAGAAATAACATTTATAATATTTTAATAATGATATTTGGTTCGCGAACGATATATAAATGAATGTATTAAATTTGAAATAAATTATATTAATATTCCCATGTGCAATATACATACATATTTACCCCTTATTTTTAAATACATCCTAGGAACAATAGGAATCTATTGCTAGGTACTAAGCAGTTATCGGGTACCGGTGGCTCGCTCGCACGGCGAAGAGAGATGTTTGCAGGGTGGTTCTATGGGTTTGCGCGCCGCCTCTTCCGTCGCCTCAAACCGATTTGGCGGGGCACGACAACCTGCATAGTCCACCGCAAAAAAAAAGGTACTAAGCAGTTAGATAAGCAGTTAGGTATGGATATAAATTTTGTCGTCGAGTATTTCTTAATTGAAATAATAATACTAATACATTAAATCTATAGAAAAAAATCAATCTATAGAATGTTAGTAGCATTAGGACAATGATAATTTTTACTCTAACCAGAATTTAACCCCGGGACTTTACACTCTGTAGTAATATTGCGACACAGAACGAACGGGGTATTATAATTTATTTATATTTATTTAATAAGCATTCATATTTCGTCACACTAGCATCATTATGAAATCTCAGCATTGCTTTTAAATATTAATTACAATAATAAGTGTGCGCAAAACCCGCGAGAAAGTGTACAACCGGACATACCGACGACGTATGTTGTAAATAGGTAGCCGCAAAACGAAATTGCACTTTGCAATAAGTCGCCTCGACACCGTTGTTGACGCAACACACGAACGGACAGGCGAAAAAGAAAAAAAAAACAAATCAGCGAAAATTACCTTGAATTTATAGAGGGTTGCTCCGTCACAACAAAAATAATCCTTCACAAAAATATGTTCTGAAACACTATTAATTAAACACCTTTTGCACAAAACAGTTTTGATTAATTCACCTCACTTCATTCGAATACATGTTTAACAGTTTCAAAATTGAATATGACTCGTTTGAAAGTATTGTTGCGCGGGCGCGGCTAACGTGAGTCGCGGTAGAGCGCGAAGTGCTGGCCAAGCGGAGTACCCCACTACGCTGTAGACTGAGCTGTTGAAACAGTCTCAGATAAGGACCACCACCACTTAACGCTTCCCGTTGCGAGGGCTCTAATCCTTTATGAGACGAAAGAGGAGTCTATGAACTTTGTCACACAATTTTTTGTCGCATCATTTGCCTAAGGAATTCTACGTATTCCATCGAAATACGTCACGTTTTTACCTGGTCCATTATATCGATTGACAAAAACATTTCTGTATAGATAAATGAACTTAACTTTGTCAAATGTATTTCGTCAGTTGTATCATATATCTGACACTAAATTTCCTATTTTATGTCTATGATTACGTAGATGTATTATAACCATTGTATCTATGAATAAAAGCTTCATTATTTTTATAGATGCGCTTTGAAAGTGGGAACGTGCTTAAGAGGCCATCTAATGGAAATAAGATACCTTTGTTGTGGGTATATTTCTTCTAGTATTACCATCCATCCGCTTTAATACGGGTCGGTTTTAAGTATCACGTTTCTAAAACTTAAATAAAAACTGCGTATAGACATCTTCGATTAGAATGATTAATTACCTTAAACCAGTTCATTAAATTAGGACGCTAATATATATTAATGAGCAATATGAAATTGCATTATTTTCTTGTCATTAATGATACTGCACATTATAATCGGCAAGTGATAATTGAAAATTTTTATTTATATTTATTAGAATTTTGGTACGTATTTACATTCTTTTTTTCTTTAAACGAGGCATCCTCAAAACTGTTGAGCAACAAGTCCTATATAGCAACAAAGTTCGCGCTAAGGTTATTTTTTAATCTACAAGTGTTTAACGGTATTTAAACTGCGATAATCGCAATGTAGTTCAAGGTGGTAGACTATACTAGCTTCTCAAAAGCCAATGTTCACTTATGAAATGAAACCAATTTTACGGATTTTATAGCATTTAATTTAGTTTTTATTATTACGCTAGCTTATTTACTGTAAGTCTTAAAGACAATTATAATTAACTGTGTGGTAGCGGCTACGAATACTACCAACCCTTACTTTGCTCGTGGATGTCGTAAAAGATGACCAAGAGCCTTATGACTTCCTGGGCCAACTCTATCTGATGCTATTTGGTCAACAATTACATTACCAAGGACGGTTGACGTCTGGCATGCGGCCAGTCACAAAACTATTGTCAATAACTTTTACAATATGTACTATGAAAGAGGAGTACATATTGTATCGACCCCAATTAATTGCGATAAGAGTAGGAGAATGATGAGTCTTAAAGACAATGAAAATTATAATCGAAGAATAAGAACGTACACTTATAAAATACTTTTTATACGTACATTAGGATAAAAATAAATAAGAATACTAGTGTAGGACGCCCCAATACGACGTGTAGCACGCACCTCGTCGGGTGGACCAACGACCTGATAAAAGTTTCTCGGAGTCGTTGAATGTGAATGGCGCAGGAGTGGTCCTGCACTAGTTACTGCACAGTACTTTCTGCTGAAATATGAGGGAGACTTACGTCCAGTAGTGGACGGCAAAAGGTTGAATGATGACGATGAAATAAGAATACAATATAAATTTGAGTAAAATCGACTCTAATGATAATAAATATTTAAAAAAAAAAAACCGAAACCCTTGCTGGTAAAATATTTATACGGAATAAGATGTTACTAATGATGGAGGAAGTAATGAAAGTCGGTTAAGTAAAGTAGGTATCTTTCATTTGGCTAACTTATAACAACCCGCCCGCTAAGTACGGCGATTGTAAGATTTGCCTTTTGGGTATAGATATAGCTATATCTAACAGTGAATGTGTTTGATTTTTCTTCTAATTATCTTTAGAGAATGAATATATACTAGTGGTACTATATATATTCGTCTTTAGTCCCTTACATGCCATTATTGGGTAGAGATCTCTGTTGATTGGCCATTGTGAAATGTGATTTAGTGTTGCCCTATATACATTAAGCAACAAACGAGTAAAAAAATCAATTGTGTTTGTAGACTTAGCCGTCTTTTGTAGTGTAACACTGTACTGTCGTTAATTGTGTTTTCATGTATGTAAAAGTGAGAGTGAATTTTTTTTTTTTTTTAGCTGTACTTTTTTATTTATTTTTGTTTTCATTTAATGCAATTGTTTTTTTCTTGTTTTTATTTCTAATGCTCCACCACTTTGGTGGCTTTGATGTCTGACGTCGGAAAAAATAAAATAAAAAGGACATTGCTGAAAATCAGCGTTGTGGTGTTACATTGACATCACAACAAATGCTGAGCAATTATCCTTTTTTCTGCCGCAGCCGAGACGTTCACTCGATGTAATTATTATTATGCTCTCCTTATTTAATTTATAGATTTCATGTGTTTTCATTTATTGTAAGGTATATTGTTGTTTTTCTCTGTGTTCCTAACGTCTCTCCTATGTGGCACTAAATAAATACTTTCTTTCTTTCTTTCTAGATATAATACATGTATAATTGTAGGGAACAATGGTCTATTATCACATAATATCCAGACGGCTAGCATAGGGTATTGTTCAGAATTTCCCTTCGCTTTTTAGCGGAAAACACCACAACAGTGGTGATTTCTGAGCGCAAAGACATGTCCTTCTAAGAAAAGCTCTTTTATTACGGTAAGCAGCAACTTGGTTGAGCTGCTGGTATTGCTGAGTTCCACTAAACATTACATGCTCTGTTTATCCATCTGCTTCCAACCCCCAATTTAAAAAAAACATGTTCCTTAATATTGACCGTGGTTCATTCGAAACGTCGACCTTCACATCGACCTCGAATTGCTGACCATCAGGCAATAAATGAAGCGGTGCTCCCAGAGGTTCATTGACTCTGCCATGACACACCCCAACCAATTAGTGGTTGGGGCGGCTAACTATGTCCCATCAAAAATATCCGCGATCCGACGTCCTCGACATGTACTGACCGACTCTGACGATTTGATAACGATCGCTCAAGAAAGAGCATACACGGCCCGCGCGGCCATAACACATAAATATCTGCGCCTCCGGCCCCGCCGCCGGGGACATAAGATGCGACGCGTAATAGTCAATAACTCAAACGTGGGCACACCCACTTTGCTATCAGCGACGCCCCGAGCCGAGGTCCGGTCCCCACAGAAGGAGCCCTCGGGCGTTGTCGCTTAAAATTTTTACCGGGTTGAGAGCCCTCAGTGCTCACCCATAGTCCGGGTTAAGCTGTGACAGCCATCTGCGGCTAACAGCTAAAAGACACACAAAAAAAAAATATTGACTGTTTACAATACTTGTTTGCACTCACGAGAAGGGAAGAACGTATTGAATTGCAAAAGTTGTAAGAATACAGTATTAATTTCCAATCTTTCGATTAGAATATCCATTAAGATTATTTTGTAGTGTTTTATTTCTTTTTTGTTTAAAACAGTGTTACACAATAAGATTACGTTCGTTGGTCCGTTTTACCAGTGAACCCATGTTTTTACCAGTGAACCCATATTGATCCAAATATCCATTGATCCACGGTTCATAAATGTAATTTACGCAACAAGACAGACTACTATTCGATCGTATTATAACTAGCTCTATTTCGTCATATAAAAAAAAACTTCTAAAAACACGTGTATTTATTTCGAGATATAAACAGGTAAAAAAATCTAGGTTATTATTAGTAATCTGTGTCATCAGATTAACTGTATTAATTTATCTCACTCATCATCATCTCAGCTCATACACGTCCTACTATTGGGCTCGAGCCTCTTCCATTATGGGAGGGCAATTGACTATACTACGCTGGTCAGACGTGTTGATATAGGCTTTGTTTCGAGTTTTCTCTCTCTCGCATAGATGTTATATGCGTTTTTGCATTTTATATCCCTTAGTCGTCTCGTACGATCACCCTCTGGTAAGATAGGGGGTAGTGAATTGTATTCTTACTCCGTCACCACACGGCAGTTATTATTTTATCTCATTATCTCAGCTTAAATACGTCCCACTGTTGGGCTTGGGCCTACTGTACAGTGGAAAGGAAACTGATCTACTACGCCACGTTAGTCGGACGTGTTGGTGTAGAGTTTTAGGTTTTTTTTATTGCTTATGATGGCATACGAGCAAAGAGCACAACTGATGGTAAGTGTCACTGCCGCCCATGGACCTTTGCAATACCAAATGTACAGCTAGGCCGCGGCTACAAACTCCAAACCCACCCCAGTTGAGCTTCCGGCTCTCTCGCTCACCGAACTAAGCGCAATAGCACATTGTCATTACTCAGACGTCGATCTTCTGCAAGAGTTTGGTACTACCCCGTACAGATCGGCCCGCGGCTGTAGACAGAACTGCCCACAGCGTGGTCCTACCACTATTCGAGGTCGAGTTTTCTTCTCTGACCATCGATGTTATCTGCATATTATATCCTTGAGTCGTCTTTTACGACACCCATGGGAAAGAATCCCCTCAGTAGTGTATTGTATTCTTATATCGTCATCATACGGAATTTTATTAATTAGAATTCAATGAACCAAACTTTCGAACCAGCGGACATAGCATGGAAGGTTGGTACTCAAACCACTCCGCCTTTTGTGTAGAACAGTTGAAAATAAATGTTTATCCTTATGCGGATCGATGATATTATCGAATAACAATAAAATTTAAATAAATAATAATCGTGGACAGTGATGTGGGGGACTTTTTAATGCCTTATAAAGAGGAAGGCTTTTGTATTTCTTATTTTGTAAATATTAACGTGATAACGTCTTATAAATCGATGAATGCTGGCTGCACGCACGAAAAAGCGTCACGTTTCGCCTGACCCGAGCGTGCAAGCGCGAGTTCGGAACAAGTGATAGAGAACCACGATCGGCCAATTGTTCTTACATTTTAAGAGTTTTACGTGAACTGTTTTGTCTTTACTGTTTATAAAATGAAGTAAAAAGTTAATGTGGGTCCATTGTTTATGTCTGTTCAATTCATAAAAGTATGCAATTTTTCGTTTCGTGGTCAAATCATTTTTTAAAATCCCTTACGTAGTTTATGAATGGCCCCTAGCCTGCCAAAAATAGTAATTGAGATAAGAGCAGGATGATGATGTTGATGTTATAAATATTTTGTTAATATCGTGTTTTGTCCTCTCTATTTAATATTTGTGTATTTTTAATTAGATTTTCTTGAAATTATTTTTACAGAATAAATTTCAATAAAAATATCTGGTAGCTGTACAGAACTGTGCTAGTAAGGAACGCCAATGTACCGCGTACGAATAGAAATTTTTTGCTCTTAAACTTCATAAATGTATCTAATCTAAGGACTTCATGAACAGGTTGAGGTTTGGTTCAGATTAGGAAAGCGGGTGGTCATGTGAAGTTTGATAGCGATGCGCTCATGAGATTTTTGTGGGATTGGGCTGCAAGTTACTTTTCATTTTGGCATTGAGCTGGAGTCCTGACTTAATAGCGACCTAAGTATTCATTCAACACATGACTTTTCTCGAGTATCTGAATTGCTATTATGCATTTTATATTTGTCACTTAATTACCTCACTCGCGACATAGGGCATTATTGTTTTAGTAGAAAATCATCATCATCAGCATTCTCCTCCTCTTATCCTAATTACTTGGGGTCGACACAATATTTTCTTCTCTTCGTACATACCGCAAAAGTTATTGGTAATAGTTTTATGACCGGCTTCCTACTTGACGTCAACCGTCCCAGGAAATATAATTGTTGTTTAAATGGCATCAGATATAGTTAGCTCAGCTCGATACAAAACTCGTAGTCGTCTTTTACGACATCCACGAGCAAAGTGAGGATTGGTAGTACGGACGACCGCCGTCGAGAATGAGGTACTTTATTTTTTAAAACAAATATAATTTGAAATAAACCGGGAAAGTATCGACCGGGAAGTTAGTAGGAGAATGAATGCAGGCTGGATGAAATGGCGACAGGTTTCGGGAACAATATGTGACGCGAGGATGCCCCTTAAACTTAAGGGGAAAATCTACAAGAGTGTCATTAGACCTGTCGTTATGTATGGATCTGAATGTTGGGCATTGAAAAAGACGGATGAGAGACGATTGCGTGCTACTGAGATGCGTATGTTAAGATGGATGTGTGGGGTAACAAGATTGAATAAGATACGAAATGAGTATATTAGGGGAAGTTTGAAAGTAGCATCAGTGATAGAGAAGTTTAGGAGCGCGAGATTATCTTGGTATGGACATGTGATGAGGAGGGATGAAAGACATGTGACAAGGAGGGTTATCAATATGCTTGTGGATGGCCGTAAGAATCGTGGGAGACCCAAAAAGAGATGGATGGATTGTGTAAACGAGGATATGTGTATGAAAGTTGTGAGTGCAGATATGACGGCTGATAGAAGAGTATGGAAGGCAAGAACATGTTGTGCCGACCCCACTTAGTGTGGGATGAGGGCAGGCAAATGATGATAATTTGAAATAAAATCAGTTTATTGGAGTTTACTCCTTAAGAATCGATTTTCATATAAGGCGCCCGGTATGAGAAAAATTTGAGGAGTAAAATCTAGTGATCGAATGACCTCGTTACGTTTTTGGTGCGCAACCTATTCTGCGCACCTTTCACTTTCTGACGTGAGATAATACTTCACTGAACAGTTTTAATAAATGTAAATAAAAATATATATATTATTTTTAGTCAAATGAGGTTTTTTGCGCCTGTTTTGATAATCGTACTTAAGGAGTAAACTCCAGTCGTGCGTCGGAGCTGACACACACACTTTTTTTCGTAATATATATCGTTTTTTGAGGCATATAATATGCAACTCAACATTCAAAGCTTTATATTTATATGCGCATACACAGCGTACTGGAATGTTTATTTGAGATTTTCTCAATTCCCGCATGCATACCGCATTTCATTACTTGATGCATTTCACCTGCAAACCGTGTTAAGGAACTTCACTTCAAAATGATTTGTTGGTAAAAATGTGTTTAGCTCCTAGGTAATGTTTCGATTGCCGAGCGGACCACCGAAGACAAAGATCGGGTACCGGTGGTCCGCTCGCACGGCGAAGAGAGAGGATTTTACGGTGGGTCTATGGGATCACGCGCCGCCTTCTCCGTCACCCCGGACCGATTTGGCGGGGCGAGACGCACCCATAGCCCACCAATAAAAAAAAAAAAAAAAAAAAAGGTAATGTTTCGATTAATTACCAAGTTTAATTCACCTGGATTCTTATTGATTATTGATTAATGGCAGAAATTATGTAATTTATGATGATGATGAAGTAGGCATGTGCATACTTCATCATCATCATAGCTCAAATATGTCCCACTGTTGGGCTCGGGCCTCCTCCGTAATGGGAGGGAAATTAACCTACTATACCGCGTTGATCAGACGTGTTGCTTTTGCTCTTGCATAGATGTCATAATACGCGTTTTATATCCCTTAGTCATCTCTTACGATCATCCACGGGCAAGATAGGGGGTGGTGAATTGTATTCTTACTCCGTCACCACACGGATACATACCTACTTCTAATTTAAAAATAAAATTTGTTCATTATGTCAAGGTTTTGCGAGATACTCCTGGCTTCTAAGCACTTCCTTCGTGACATCAAATGTCTGCAAAAAGTAATAGTTATTGCGAATTAAATGAATGACCACTTGACGGAATTGCTGGAGACAAACGTCTTAGACCTTGGTCATAATAGTAAGTTATTTAGTAATATCGTAGTAATCATTAAATTGTATGTAGCATTTGGTGCACCGGATTAGAACACCCACAACTTGTTAAGATCACTATACTACATCTTTATTCAGAACTACTTAAGGGATATGTTCACTACTTAAGGGGTATGTACTAACTTTATACTCATTAACATTTCATGAGCTTTTTTAAAGGCACTAAGGTTGATTAGCTTGTTTTGCGAGAGATTATACAGACATTTGTTTATTGGAATGTATTTTTCTTCGTAGATAACCAACCCTGATGAACATGATAGGCGGTATCTAAACCACTTCACCTAATGTGGAATAAAATTAATTATTACAAAATAAATGTATAACCTTTCACTGCAATCGCCAAACCACCTACCAAGCATGACGGTTTTAACTCTCATTTGTGGGAGAAATCTACGTCCAACGGTAGACAACGAAAGGTTGAATGGTGATAATGATGATAATATATGGTAGGCAGCAGTATGGCTGTGCTCCTGGTATTGCTCAGTTCCATAACTAATACTTACGCAATGAAAAAAAAATATCCTAGTGCTACATGATTGTCTAAAGGGTACAAAAATTTTCAAGTTCACCAATACTCTTATGGGCTTTTCCTTTCATCCCTGAATGGGTAAAGAGATATGTAGGTAATACACCGAATTTGATTTTGAGATAATTTTGAGATAATTTAGGTTTCATATGATATGGGCAAAACATTTGCCATTAAATTATTAAGCTTCTAAGCACGATATGATTAACATGTGTACGAATTTTATGCTGGTAAATATTTAAAAGATATTTTTAAAATATGTATAAAAAATTTAGAAATAAGATATTACTAACACATATTTATTTATTTTTAGCCTTTTTTTTTTTGCGGTGGACTATGGACATGGTCGCGTCCCGCCAAATCGGTCCGGGGCGACGGAAGAGGCGGCGCGCAACCCCATAGATCCACCCTGCAAACACCTCTCTTCGCCGTGCGAGCGGGCCACCGGTACCCGAGCTTTGTCTTCGGTGGCCCGCCCGGCGGTTTACCCTCGCGGGTTCCTCTCGTTTCGACGCCCCGAACGGCTTTCGCCTTCGGGGCGTCGTCCTCACGCGGTGGCCTCACCTCGGGTGACCGGACTATTTCCGGTCCAATCACCCGAAGCCTCAGTTAGGAAGCCGCATCAGGCGCAGGCGCGCCTGCGCCGCCCAAGGCGCCGGCGGCGGATCCAGTCCGCATGGAGGGAATCCTCCCGGACTCGCTCCGCCGCCTCCTTCTGCGAGATGACAGCCTCGCAGAAGGCGGCGACCGCGTCCCAGTTTTTGACGCTGTCAACCATCGCTTTCACAACAGCTGGCAGCGCCAGGTCGGCACCGATGACAGCGATGAGGTCACGGCGTTGCCCGTCCCAGCTCGTACATATCTCAAGCGTATGTTGCGCCGTGTTCTCGTCACTACCGCACTGGTGGTAGGACGGAGTCGACTCCCTCCTCACGACCGTGTGCTTGCCGACTACTAGGTACTTGCCGACGCAACCGTGCCCCGACAAAACCTGCACCAACCGGAAGGAGAGGACTCCGTGCCGCCGCTCCATCCATTCCATCAGTACGGGCTGGAGGGCCTCAACGGTAACAACACCGTGTCTAGGCCTCTCCAGCCGCGTAACCCAACGGGCGATTACGTCCCGGCGGCCTTCCTCGCGCCAGGTGGCTATCTCGCTAAGCGACAGGGTCTAGGGCGACCTTCGTCGCGTGCTAAATTAACCCGCTGGTAGAGGTCGGAGAGCATTTCTGCCTCTAGATCCCATAGGGGTGTTCTAGCCAATGCACATGCCGCCTCGGTCGACATCGTGCGGTATCCGCGGATGGCTGTGACCGCCATGGTTCTCTGTGGGAGCCACAGAAAATTTATTTTTAGCCTGTAGATAAAGAATTTAAGTGATGATGTTATATTTTTTTAAACTGGACTAGACATTAAAGTCCAAAAACTTTCGCGAAAATTGGTAAACGCCAATCGAACTGCAAATTATAGCTTAAAATATTAGAAATCAATTAAGATATTGGATTAAGACTGGAAATTAAAATACCAAAGAATCGTGTTAGTTCAATCATACGGTTTAGATTATTCTTTTTCATTATTTATATTAGAACAGTTGATAAAAAAAAACCTATTTTAAAACAGACAATAAAAAAGAAAAAATTTTATTGAAACATTAACTTTTAATAGTATTTTTAACCGACTTCAAAAAAGGAGGAGGTTCTCAATTCGTCTGTATTTATTTTTTATGTTTGTTACCTCATAACTTTCGACTGGGCAAAGCGATTTTAATGATTTTTTTATTTGAAAGCTGGTGCTTCCCATGTGGTCCCATTTCAATTTGGTCCAGTTCTGACAATGGCATCCATGATAAAACCATATAAGTCTAAAATTAGCATTAAGTATGAGTGCGACAAATGAACGAGTAGCTCAATCCCCGCTACTAATAGAATAACTTATGTATGTCTGTAACACTAAAAAGTAAAATTTAAAAATAAAAACTACGTTTAAAAAAACCAACTTCAAAAACTGAAAAGTACAGAATAACTTAAAATACTATCATTTGTATGTGCTATCTATTGATAGATTTGAAGTCGGTGCCGGTATCGGTATCTTAAGTGTAGGAATTTCATTACAGTAAGTACGCTGTTTATAATTTTAGTTTAGGGCTTGGCACCGATTATATTATTCACGTAATAATAAATTAATCTTTATTGATTAAAAACTGAGCATCAAATATTTGATATACTTACTTAGCATTACATTAATTACCAACGATGTACTACAATAAAATTCTAGAAAAAAACCAGAGCATATCAATGTCCCGTTGTTATTAAATTTCATAGGGCGTTGAACACCTCAATTATTAGATTTACCTATGTAAATATTTATCACGCAACCTTCAGAGCAAAACCGTTACACTCTATAAACTAGAATATAAGATTTATATATACAGGATGACGTGATTGCTTAAGTGTTGGATATTTAGTACTTCAAGGTGCATAATGAACTGACCACAACAAAGTTACCTTCATATCGTTAAGGCGTATATGTTTTTATACACAACATCCTTCACTAAGGAATAAATACATACGTTGCGGAAGACTTACTCGTAAATATATGATTCATCATCATCATCATCATCATCATCACAGCCCATTTATGTCTCACTATTGGGCTCGGGCCTCCTCTGAATGGGAGGGAAATTAATCTACTATACTACGCTAGTCAAACGTGTTGGTATAGGGTTTTGTTTCGAATTTTCTTCTCTTGCATAGATGTTATATGCGTTTTATATCTCTTAGTCGTCTCTTGCGATCACCCACGGGTAAGATAGGGGGTGGTGAATTGTATTCTTACTTCGTTACCACACGGATTAAAATAATATAACTTAAATAAAATAATATAACTTAATTTAAAATAATATAACTTAAAATAATATAATTAAAGGACGTAAATTAGAAGCATAATCTAGATTTCAAAAAGTGTTGCCATATATGAGAACTGGATCCATGTCACTCGTCTCAGAAAAGGTGTTACTTAGAACATTCTGGCACTATCTGTGCATTCAGAGTATTATTAAATAAAATAAAATAAAAAGCTTTTTGTATCTTGTATTTATGAAGATTACACTTATTTTCTAAATCTTAATTCTAATTCTCTTATTTTCATTTTAAATGCAGATTTTCTTAATCTTACTACTACGAGTAGTTTTTGTATTTAATTTACTATTATTACTTTATATATTATTTTTATTAGTTTATCATTTTTAAATTATCATTATTAGTAGCACCACGCTGTGAAAAGTTCTCTATCTACAGCCGCGGGCTAGTCTATCCGGGGTAGTACCACACTCTCGCAGAAGATCGTCGTCTGAGTAATGGTAATGTGCTATTGCGCTTCGTTTGGTGAGCAAGAGAGCCGGAAGCCCAACTAGCTGGGTTTGGGGTTTGTATTGGTAGGCAGCGGCCTAGCTATGCCTTTGGTATTGCAAAAGTCCATGGGCGGTATTGACACTTGCCATCAGGTGTGCTGATTGCTCGTTTGCCACCATAAGCAATAAAAAAAACTTCTATATATATACTTATATCTATCCTCTATTCGGCAGGAACTCCAGAATGAATCATGGCCTTCTTTTAAAATGACCATTTTTCTTGGTAGAATGCTATTTGAGTCTAGTCAGAGTTGATTCATACTAATTTAAATCATCTTGTACGCTACATATGGGGCCAGCATGTTATATTAGACTAATTTCCCCTGTGGATGAAGCTAGATCCTATAAGTGAGACATCGATGTCTCCATTATTTAGTTATACGTTTATGAATAACTTCCGGCAGCGAGCGCACATAGTATCATTAAAATTATTCTACGAGCTCTTACTATGATTTATTTCTTATCTTTTGCGGTTGTCTTTATGGTAGCATGCCGTACAGGCAAAACCACTGCAGCTACGAATACTAGAAACCTTAATAATATTTATGGCTATTGTAAAAGACCGGGTACAATATGTAATTCCCGAGTACCCCTTAAATTAAAGGGAAAAATTTACAAAACCCTAATAAGACCTGCTATATTGTATGGAACAGCATGTTGGGCCATGATGAGATGGATGTACAGCGTGACGAAGAAGAATGGATGATATAGGGAATGAGCGTATAAGAGAAGGTTTGAAAGTAGCGCCAACTAAGGAAGGATGTAGGTACCGGGGCAGACCGAGACTAACCTACCTAGTCCAGATCGGTCATGTACTGAAGGAAGGTGGAGTCAAGAGTCTCCGAAACCGGCGAGCGTGTATGAAGAGAATTATGAATGTTGAGGAAGCGAGTGAAGTATGCAAAGATAGAGTTCTCTGGCACTCTGTTCTCTCTGCCCACCCTGCAAAGGATATGGCGTAATGATATGTATGTATGAAAGTAGCGCCGCCAGTGACGGATAAGTTAAGCAGTGAACGTTTGACCTGGTATAGACATGTGATGAGACGGGATGAAAGTAATGTTGCGAGGAAGGTTTTAAGTATGAATGTTGAAGGCTTTAGGGGTAAAGGGAGACAAAACAAAACATGGATGGACTGCGTGAAGTATAATGGATAGACAGGGAGTGAGTACAGAGATGACGGCTGATAGGGCTGTATGGAAAAAGAGGACATATTGCGTCGACCCCAATTAGTTAGGATAAGAGCAAGAGAATGATGATGATGGCTATTGTAAATATCGACTCTCATCGTAAAAGAAGAGCTTTGCACAGAACTGTGTCAGTTCTTCATGGCTCAGTGGTTAATATGCAGCATTAAAAAGGGTAACGACAGACCAGTAATCGGTCATAAAAGTTAGCCAAAACCATAATCAACATTTTCATTTCTTTTTTTTATTTTCTTTAGAAGAAGAAACCGCCATGCAAATCTATATAAACCAGGATAGAAGTTAGAGGAGAGTAGAGGGAGTTGTCTCTGTGATTATTTTAAATATATTAATAGGTTACCTTTGTACTTCATGTCAGTTTGCATATACAGGCTGGTATAAGGTAGGTACAAAGATGACATATATGTATTTTTATTCCTTTGATAAAAGTTAAACAGATTATGAAGAATTTTTGTTTTTAAGTGAAGGTTTAAATGATTTAGTTGTTCGGCTCTGGCTGTTAGGATTCATCATCTCAGCTCATACATCTCTGACTGCGGGGCTCGAGCCTCCTCTATAATACTAGTGTAATTAAGCTAATGTTAGGTGTCAAACTAAAATTGACGAAGAATGGAGAGCCAAACCTTATAAAAAGTGCTCTCACGCAGAGTATTGAGCCACTTTTTACGTCCCACCTTAATAGTAAGCACTTGCTCCGCCCGCTCGTGAAACAATCGCCTTTTGTTTTTGAATTGTTAAAATGGTAGAGTTAGCAATTGTTTTAATACTATAATTCACTTGTTGGTTTGTTTTGTGGAAATAGAATGTGATTGTGATAATTAATATTTAATTGTTATAATTTTTTTTTTTGGCGTCGCGCTACTGTACCTCACGCTCCGCTAATCCGTCCGGGGCGACAGAGAAGCGCCGCACGACCCCGTAGAATCGCACTACAGTGTAAGTCTCGACACCATGCGGATGGGTCACTGGAACGCGGTCTTTTTCTTCAGTGGCCTACACGGCTGTCTACCGTCACGGGTATCCTCTCATGTCGACGCCCAGATAGCTCGACCTAAAATAAGTCTCGCCATCCGGGCGTCGTCTTCATACGGTTAGACATTAAAAAAGAACAATATGTCTTAGTCATCTTTATTACACCCACGGCCAAGTTAGAGGGTAGTGAATTGTATTCTTACCCTTACCCTCTCATGATACGGAAATGGTGCCTACTCTTATAGCAATTACTTAGAGTCGATACAATATGTACTCTTCTTTCATAGAACATATTGTTAAAGTTATTGCCAATAGCGTTATGACCGGTCGCCTGTTAGATGTCAACCCTCCTTGGGAATGTAATTGTTCACCAAACGGCATCAGCTAGAGTTGGCCCAGGTCGTTATAAGGCTCTTAGTCATCTTTTACGACAGCCACGAGCAAAGTAAGGGTTGGTAGTATTCGTAGCCACTACCACACAGCTTTAAGAATTTAACTATTACTTGCTACTATTTTTAGATTGGTTTCAAACTAAATTATTATATAACATATAATAAATAACTAAAGTATATAAATTTTTCAAGACTAATTAAAAGTATTGAGTTTTTTTTTTTGTTTATGTTTATCCCGGAAAACAAGCAAGCAAGAATTAATAGTAAGTGTTACTGCCACTTATAAATCTTTTCAATACTAGGAGTACAGCTAGGTCGCTGCGTAATAAGTAACTATCCCAAAAAGTTGAACGTAGGCCAACTACAGATTGTCACTGCTCTTACGTCAATTTTCTGCGAGAGTGTGATACCACTACGGACGGACTGGCCCGCAGTTGTAGACAGAAAACTGTCAACAGTTTGACATTACCATTACCAAACTTTTGGCTATAAATGCGGTAGAATATAAAAAAAAAAACTGTAATAGATGATGAACAACATGGCAAACCGTGTACTAATTTTATTCAAAAAATTGTGAGAATACATACAAACAAGGATATAAAAGGTTTCACGCTAATGTATAACACATAAGTCACGCTAAAATAACAATGAATATGGACACAGGTTCTACATAATACAATGGCAATATTTCAGTGTTATTGACATGTAACCGACAAATCAATTACGAATTAGAATTTCAATCTATTGGCGTAAATCATTATTTATCTGGTATGATTGTAATATTCATTATTTTATCATTGAAATTCTCCAGCCCTATGATACGCTATGGTATGACCATCCAGCTTCCTCCAAAAGGAGTGGGAAATTGGCCTATTGGCCTTGGTAAACATAATATTTCATTCAAGTTTGTTATTATTGCAGAAGTTTTATCTATTTTTTAAATAGTTTAGTCGTCTTTTATGACATCTAAGAGCAAGATAGGGATAGTGAATTGTATTCTTACTCCGTCACCACATGAAAATTCTTTTTTTTGTTTTTTGGCATCTGTGGCCCCATAACCTACCGTATTCCCTCCCTATCGCCATTGGCCTGGCCACTGGTACCGCTTCCTTAACATCCTTGGCCAGCCCGGCGGGTTATCCTTTAGGGTACCATCCCCGTCGACGCCCCAGCTTGCGGCCAGGACGTCACCCTCACGAGGTCAGCCTCACTGCGGGTGACAGAGTATACCCCGGTCACCCGACACTCTGAGGGTATATTGTCATATTTGCCATTCTTGTCAGGCGGCTGGGATAAATTACATAAATTCTGTCCTGCTATCATTTTCGCAGGCTATTACTGATTTCCAATTCTTATTCTTACAACTGCAGTCACATAAATTTTTAATATTCTTTCATCATCATCATCTACATCATCACAGCCCATAAATGTCCCACTGTTGGGCTCGGGCCTCCTCCATAATGGGAGGGAAACTAACCTACTATACAGCGCTGGTCAGACGTTTTGGTATAGGGTTTTGTTTCGAGTTTTTCTTCTCTCGTATAGATGTTATATGCTTTTTATATCCCTTAGTCGTCTCGTACGATCACCCACGGGTAAGATATGGTATAAGGTGGTGAATAGTATTATTACTACGTCACTACACGGAATTCTTTATTAATTCTATTTTAATATTATTTGAGGACGATAATTTAGATATGTTAAAGTACGCGAATATGAATATTGACTCCACTACTTTATAATTTTTTTGGTTTTCTTCGAAGAATATTTTAGGCTCGAGTTTATTTAATTCACCATAATGGACGGTAATTTAAAATAATCCAATCTGTGTCTTATTAGACAGGATGACATAACTTACTTAAGAATTAAAATCCAAATTATTGCCTTGGTAAAATTTGCTGCATACAAGCAATAAAGTATAAACGTCAATTATTACCTTTTTTGGCAGACTATAGCCCTGCTCAATCCCGCTCAAAACGGTAAAGGCGTAACGAAGAGTGGTGTAGGATATTTTAACTTAGCCACCGAAGACAAAGACCGGAATCCGGTGGAGCATTCACTCGGCGAAGAGAGGTACATTGCAGGTCGGGTCTATGGGGACGCGCGCCGCTTCTTCTATCGCCCCAGACGGATTTAGCGGAGTGTGACCAGACTACCACAAAAAAAAAGGAAAGGATCTTTTAACTTGCCTATTACCACTTTCTGCCATTTAAACGGGTCACTAGCACCTATGCCATTATTGGTAACTGTCATAATATATCGTGTATGTTTCTTTTTTCCGGTTTTTTTTTTCTAAATTATTTTTATAAATATAAGAAAAAATATGTATCATGACGACTACAAATATTATCAACCCTTACACTACTCGTGGATGTTGTAAAAAAGTGTAAGAGCTTTTAAAAGCCAACTCTTCTAATGCTGTCTCGTCAACAATTACATTCCCGAGGAGGATTGACTTCACACAGGTGGCTGGTCATAAAATAAATGTCGAAACTTTTGCAATATGTACGATGACAGGAGAATACATATTGTATTGATCCCAAGTTATTAACATAAGAGAATAAAAATCATGATGATGATAATTCTATAATTTATGGTTATTATAATACGTATTGCTACGTTATAAGCATTTGTGAATTTACGTCATTACCTAGTCAAAATGTAAAATATATAAATACTATCTTCTGCCCGCGGCTTCGCCCGCGTAAAAGGTTACTTTTCTAAAGACTTTCATCCCCTATTTTTATTTTTAAGGGTAATTTTTTTACAATATTTTTATGTCATATTTATTTATATCTAATCAATTGCCTAAAATAAGTTTCAAGCTTCTGGCTTTGAAAATGACGATACTTCCTTACATCTTTTCACCCTCCTTTACAACCTCATTTTTGCATATAAAGTAGCCTATATCCTTTATCAGGCTCTAGACTATCTCTGTACTAAATTTTATTCAGATCGGTTCAGTAGTTTTGGCGTGAAAGAGCGACAAACAGACAGACAGACACAGTTACTTTCGCATTTATAATATTAGTAAGGATAGTTCTATACTTATATATATTATACATATATATCTTTGTGCAATCTGTAAATGATTGTTATAATCCTGACTGTAATTTGCAATTACTAATATGATTATAAAGTCCATCGTAAAATGAGCGACTAATTCTTTAGCCAAGATATTTCTGTCACCCCGGACGGAGTGGTGCGAGGAGTGTGCCGACCGTAACCCACCCCCAAAAAAAAAAAAAAAAAGATATTATTATTACATATATTAAAAAAAAAACTATAATTTTAATCATAAATTGATTCAACAATTTTAATTAATTTCCTTCAAGTTACTAAATATGAACAGTGTATTAATATATTATCAGTATCTTTTTAATTATGTTGTAGATGTTCCTACTAATAATCTAAGTTAAATTAACAATTCAAAAGTCCGTTGCCTTGTCATTAACTGCAAATTTTAGCCTTTTGACAAGAGTGACCGACTTTAAACGTTGACCTCTGTTATATAAACTAGAGTGTTATTCGTTTTATGAATAAGCAAATTGAATCAACGTAAAAAATTACCGAATGGATTGCCTATTATATGTTATTTCGTTTTTTCTTCTTTTTACAAGTATTAAATCATCACCATAAGTTTTGCAATGTAGTCCCTTCAACTAAAAATTGTTATATTCAATTAGTGATAAATAATGATGCTGTGTGGTAGCGGCTACGAATACTGCTAACCCTTACTTTGCTCGTGGATGTTGTAAAAGACGACTAAGAGCCTTATAACGACCTGGGCCAACTTCATCTGATGCCGTTTGGTCATCAATTACATTCCCGAGGAGTGTTGACGTCTGGCAGGTGGCCGGTTATAAAACTATTGCCCATAACTTTTGCAATATGTAAAAACAAACCAACCTACCTACCTACAATAAAAGAAGAGTACATATTATATCGACCCCAAGTAATTGGGATAACAGTAGGAGAATGATGATTATGAATTAATGTTAAATAAAACCATGTCAGCTATTTAAAACAAGCTTTTAACTTTTGCCCACCTGTTGGTAATTGACAATCCAAAAGGGTAAAATAATCCCATACATGTTGACATGACATGTGATGATACGGGATGTAAATATTGTTTGGATGAAAATTTAAAACATTTATTTCGCTTCGAAAAGACTGCAGAGATAAGCTAAGACCAAAGAAAAGGTGATTGAACAAAGAAAAATGACGAATAGAAACAGAGTTAAAACAGAGATGATATCTGATAAGATTTTTTGTAAAAGTGGAAGTATTGTGTCAATCCCAAGTAATTGGGATATGAGCAGAATGATGATAATGGGTTCGCGTGTGTTCACGGGTTAAGACTCTAATATGTCACCATTCCTTATTTTTAAGGAGAAATCGATAAAGCGGCTGAGTATTACCAGGAGAATCAGCAGCACTCTTTTGGTAAACTTATACCTAATACGTAGTATGTGGGAATGTCTCCTCTTAGATAAACTTAAGTGAAAAAGTAGATATTACAATAATTGGTCAACTGATGAATATTAACCTAGGATATGTCCTAAAACAGATTATTATTAACCTTATTTTTTTTTTTTTTTTTATTGGTGGGCTATGGGTGCGTCTCGCCCCGCCAAATCGGTCCGGGGTGACGGAGAAGGCGTGTGACCCCATAGACCCACCGTAAAATCCTCTCTCTTCGCCGTGCGAGCGGACCACCGGTACCCGATCTTTGTCTTCGGTGGTCAGATTATTATTAACCTAGGTTATTTTCAGCCTAAGTTAATAAAAATAAATTCATTTTTCTTTAAAAGCACCTAGGTTGTAACTGGATCGCAACCTATTTACCATTTCGTTGTTAACATTTCAATTCCCCGTAATAAAATTGACGACACCTTAACTATATTAGTATGTAGTGTACATGTGAGTGTGAGTTTGTTTGTAACGCTTTAACGCCTAAACTACTGCACCAATTTTAAAAATTCTTTCACCATTGGTAAGCTACATTAACTGCGACTAGCATAGGCTATATTTCATTCCCATATTCCCAAAGAACGGGATCTATGCGAGTAAAATTGCGAGACTTTATTAGTAATATATTTAGATAGAATAGCTAAAATGTCAATGGCCCGATTTTTGAATGGTTACTAAAAATGCAGGCTTTTAATTTTATTTATGAAGAAGTTAACTCATCACTCTTATCCCAATTATTTGGGGTCTATACAATATGTACTCCTCATTCATAGTACACATTGTAAAAGTTATAGTCAATAGTTTTATGACCGGCCGCCTGCCAGACGTCAACCCTCCTTAGGGATGTAATTGTTGACCAAACGGCATCAGATGTAGTTGGCCCAGGTCGTTATAAGGCTCTTAGTCGTCTTTTACGACATTCACGTGCAAAGTAAGGGTTGGTAGTATTCGTAGCCGCTACCACACAGCTGCTTATAAAGAAGTTAATTGTACACAAAAATACACAATTGTCACGAAGAACTCCGTTCTTTGTATTGTATAACGTTTTTTTTTTTCATTTTCTCTCTTTTTAGATAATTTATTCATTTTTTGGACTTGATAGTAAATCTAGATAGATGGATCACACAAATATTTTATTTTGCTAAGTAGACACGATGACATTTTAAATAACTGTATCGCTTGTGTCTTTCTTAATAATATGTACAACGTTTCTGTAGGTCACAGTAATATTTGGCAGTGTTATATCACCTGCCATTTTGTCATAAACGATAACCGCGCCATCTTTACGTAATAAGATTATGAAAAGAGCGCGGACGATAGAGTTGCTGGTATGTGATTCATTAGTGTACGCACTACACTATAAAGTTCATCATAATCGTTATTATGGGGACATACTTGTCCTATTTTGGTTTCAATTATTGCCGGCGTTATGAATGTAAGATGGTGAGAGAAATAAACCACAAACTTTCTCTAAGGTTGTTTGTTTACCGCCGGGCTGGCCACGGAAGGCAAGGAAAGGAAGCGGTAACAGCCGGCCCAATGGCGGTTGGGAGGGAATACAGTGGGTTATGGGGCCACGCGCTGCCCTTTCGTCGCCCCGGACGGTGCCGGCGACGTGTGACCGGGCCATAGCCTACCAAAAAAAAAGGTTGTTTGTTTTAACTTGCTAATATCAGGAGCTCCAGGAGGAGGAATAGGAATCCAAAAAAGAACTTCTATCAGATATTTAAAGTTAAGAGTATAAATATTTTATTTAGCCACAGCCATCATTGAAAAATAGCTAACGGCATGATTCAGATTCAAATGCTTTCAACTGATAAAATGAAAATAAATGAAATTCGTAGCCGTTACCACATAGCAGAGAGAATTTTTTTTTTGTATTACTCTTGGTGGGTAACGAGCAAGCAGTACACAGCACAGCAGTAGATGGTAAGTGTTACTGCCGTCCATGGACCTTTGCTATACCAGGGGTACAGCTAGGCCACTACCTACCAGCTCTCTCGTACCGAACGAAGCACAGCAGCTTATAGCCACTGCTCAGACGTCGATCGTCTGCGAGAATGTGGTACTACCTCGGACGGCGCGACTGTAGACAGAAAACTGTCAACAGCGTGGTTTTACTACTACTAGATGTTAATTCTTATATAGCGGACATTTACATATATATTTTTAACAGACAGAAATTACACCGAGACTCAATACATGTATTAAATTACTACCAATCATAGCCAGGTTACTCGGCACGGGCAAATAAATGTACTCGTACCTTACCTTCATTAATGCCACAGTAAAACAGTCAAATGTATATTCGTGCGTTCGTGGAATGATATAGAACGATTGTTACTATGCCTTTCTTTTACGTAGTTATCGTAGGAATTTAGACAATTAGGAAAATGTATATCCCAAATTTATACAATATTTTTTATACTGCACAGCACTTACACAGATTTGCTAGGATTATTATTTTGTATAAATGTATATAAAATTATTAACAACGATTGGTTAATTGTTTATGGATATTATAAGTATTTATTTGCCTGACATAAAGTCTTCGCTAAAATACCGTACTGTTGTAATTGCAACGCACACTGCCTCGTAGTGAAAGTGATCAAGGAAAATCCTGGTGAGCGCGTGAACTTGTTTAATTTATTAACGAAACAGTTCTTAGAGTAATTTTATATGCATATTTTGTAATGGGGTTTTGCTGTATTTATATATAAATATATTTCAAGATGATGTTATTAATATTAGAATTATATATTGAAAATCTTAACAATATACTGCTGCTCAGATTATTTGTGATAAGCACAGTTATTTGCCTCCAGTGTGGTGACGGGACTAAAACTCCCTATCTAAACGACTAGGGGATATAAAGCGCATATAACATCTATGCAAGAGAAGGAAAACTCGAAACAAAACCCTAAATCAACACGTCTGACCAACGTGGAATAATAGGTTAATTTCCCTGCCATTACAGAGGAGAGGCCCGAGCCCAACAGTGGGACGTGTATGGGCTGTGATGATGACGACAGTTTTTTGGCTGTTATCACTTCACGCAGCATCTAGGTTACTTGTTAACCAAACTGAATTCTATAAACTTCGAGGGATAGAGTTTACACAGTCTTACAAGTGTTTAATATGAACAGAAATCTTGAAAATATTAAAGAAAGTGCAAATTTATAATTACCATTTGCTTTCCGTACTTGAAATAGCGAGCCTCAATGGTAGCTTGTATCTATGTCATTAGTCTTCAAGTATAACGTAAGTTGTATCTACCTACTATTTCAACCTATCCTTGTCCGTAGAACTCTACATTTAACTTCATTACATTTATTTCCTAATATTTATATTGTTTAATATAAGTTATGTAAAAAAATTATCACTAGTTATCATAGTACGAATGTACTTTTATATGTAATGTGTGTGAAAGTGATGTAAAATATATAATATAACGAGACATAAGTAAATAACATCAGCGAAAGAAACTTAAAATAAAAGTCATTTTAGTTTATACAGTCAGCGATAGTAGGTATTTTTTTCTCTCATTGTAGAAGAAGCTCGTGCCTATTATTGAAACCTGTTTAGAATGGAGAAGAAGAAGAAGGCATTTATACAACAATAATATTTTTATTTGAAATAAAACAATTTTTTACGGATTCTATCGCCTTTGTATTTGAATTTCAATTTCCCGATGTTGCAAATATTTGACAGCGTTCATGGTCATGGAAGGACTGAAGTCCTCAGGAATTAGAGAAAAATTTACAAACATACAAACAACTGACACAAATAAGACTCAAACTGAGAACAATCATTTATGGATACAAAGAATAGTTGTCTTACGTAGGAATCGAAGCCATGACACTCGGCATATGAGGTAGCTACGTAGATAAGTAGACTATATGTGCGGTGATAAGGCAATATAAGTTTAATGGATAATATATATAATAAATTTATAACTTAAGCAGCTTTAATAATTGAATAAAAAAACGTTAATTTCTACGCGTCATTCCAATGACAAGAAAATGAATAAAACTCTTTAATTTATTTATTTTCGAGAAATTGTTTAATAACACTCCGTTGCACATGTACTCGAATGCAGTTAACGCAAAGACACGTTCTACGAATAATAATATAAGATTAAGTCACTTGAAGCTTAGTTATTTCATAATCATCATATACCAATTACTTGACGGTCGATACAATATTTGCTCATCTTCCGTCGTAAATATCGCAAGAGTTATTGGCGATAGTTTTATGACCGGCCGTCTGCCTGACATCAACCCTACTTAAGAATATAATTGTTGACTAGACGGCATCAAATGAAGTTGACCCTGGTCAATGTAAAGCTCTTGGTTGTCTTTTACAAAATCCAGGAGCAAAGTAAGGGTTGGTAGTATTTGTTGCCGCTGCCACACAGCATAGCTTAGTCATTTCAAAATATTGAATATTTAATATTATATATGCTATTCATTACTTTAATCTATCATATTTAATTAACTGTCTTGATTAGACTGTTTGATACGTTTGCTGTCATTAATGTAAGTCTCGGTTCGGAAGAAGGTAGAGAAAAATAAAATAGGAATGAGGACAGTATCTACCATGTGCCGCTGAAGTTAATATAGCGATACAAGTAGTCCGCGTAATAGGTGGAGAGGGAACACACGTCGCGTTATAGGGCTATATGCCACTCTATCATAGCTCCGCTTGTCCGGATGAGGAGCGGCTACACCGTTGCCAGTCAAGAAAAGAACAATACGGGGCACATTATTAACGAAAATTCATAAGAAGATTCAAACTTTACAAAAGTGGTTACTTTTTGGGAGATTGCTATAAAATACACCACGATTATAGTGGTAGGACCGTGTGGACCGCGGCTGTAGACAGAAAACTGTCAACACTGTTGTTGACAGTTCTCTGTCTACAGCCGCGGGTTGGTACCACACTCTCGCAGAAAATCGACGCCTGAGTAGTGGCAGTATGCTGCTGTGCTTCGTTTGGTGAGCGAGAGAGCCGGTAGCCCAACTTTCTGGGTGGGTTTGGGATATTTATTGGTAGACAACGGCCTAGCTGCACCCCTGGTATTGCAAAGGTCCATGGGCGGCAGTAACACTTACCATCAAGTGTGCTGCTTGCTTGCCTGCCACCAAAAGCAATAAAAAAAAAATAATTAGATTAAAAGTACATCATACTATAACTCTTATTATATTGTCTTTTATTTAATAATATTTTTATTCATCAACTGCTCATCATATAATAAGTATACGTGTAATGAACTATTATTATTTTATATAATGATTTCTGATGTTTATACCTACGAGTATTATATATTTAAATTAAAACTATTTTTACGGATTCTATAGCGCTTATATTTGATTTTTAATTGCCTGATGTTTCGAACACTTTAGCGTTACTTCACTAAAACATTTTCCTATGACCGTAATTGATCTAAAGTATTCGATATTTCGGGCAATTAAAAATCGAATACAAATACGATAGAATTCGTAAAAATTATTTAATTACAATTATTATTTCATAACTTAAGTGAATAATTATAAGAAAACATTTATAACCATAATTTTAAGAATACCTATATCAAATTTAGTACATAAATATATCAACCACCGGATACTAAACAAGGAGTCAGCGCATCAGTCTGTTGTGCAGTACACGTCTGCGGCTTATATTTAATTAAATAAATTTCATCCTTATGTCACTACTATATTTCCCAAAAAAAAACTTGATAAAGCAAAACTCCAATGAAGTAATTGAGGAAAGTATAAATACGATATAAACAGACACAAGTATTGAGGTTACTAGATTTCGTTACATCATCATTGTTTTTATGAGTATACATATGTAAGTTGTATTGGGACATGCTTTACTATAAAATATTTATATAAATATTTACATGCATACATTGCTTCACGCCAGTTTCCCAGAGGGGTAGGCAGAGACTACGGATTGCCACAAACCACGCTCCTGGCATACTTCCATCGCTTCATTCACACTCATAATAGTCTTCATGCATGCTCTACGATAAATATTTATATGAATTAAAACTATTCTCATGGATTTTATTACATTTCTATTTACCCAACATTTGGAGAACAACGCCAATATTTGGGGTATAGTATTCATGGTCACTAGAGTACTAAGGTTGACTAAGGTGTGAAACATAATTAAAATTCGTGAAAATTGGTTTATTTCATAGTTGTGTGGGCTCCGAATACTACCAACCCTTAATTTGCTCGTGGATGTTGTAAAGGACGACTAAGAGCCTTATAACGACCTGGGCCAACTCCATCGGATGCCGTTTGGTCAACAATTACATTCCCAAGAAGTGTTGACGTCTGGCAGGCGGCCGGTCATAAAACTACTGCCAATAACTTTTACAATATGTACTATGAAAGAAGAATACATATTGTATCGACCCCAAGTAATCAGGATAAGAGTAGGAGAATGATGATGATGTTTTATTTCATACCATCAGAAATTATTAAATATTTACAAAAAAAATATTAGATATATTTATTAAACTTATTTATAAATTTAAAAAGATGCTTGCACATGTGTTTAAATCCTAATCTACAAAAAATCTGTTAAAAAAAATTTAAAATGTCGGTTCCTACCGAATTACCAATTAAGCTTCATCCTTTTCATTCTTTTAATCAATTTCTTGTTCATTTCTCGTTTCTAGACCTTTTATCGCATCATATGTAGAATATATTTGTACATTATACATAACACTTGTAACTAAAATTACTAATTTTACAGCTAGAATGAAATGAATATTCAATCTGGTCCTCGTATAGTACAGCATGCGATGACTAGAGTGTATATTCTAAATGTATACTTTTAAAAAAAATATAAAAGAAGAGAGTTTTATTTTTGGATCTATACCGCGCACTAAGATATAAATAAATCCTTGTTTCGCGGATGAATCATAGACAAACAAACATCCGTTAAGTGCTAACAGTCACAAATTACACCTAAACTCAGCACAAGAATTTTTGAATCATACAAATATAGTAATAAACTGTTAGCGTTTAGCTGTTTAGCGTATATAAACTGTTTTTTTTTTCAACTCATCTCAGCTCATATATGTCACACTGTTAGTCTCGTGTTTCCTCCATAATGGGAGAGAAAATTACCTACTATACCACGCTGGTCAGACGTGTTAGTATAGGGTTTTGTGTCGAGTTTTCCTACTCTTGCATAGATGTTATATGCATTTTATATCCCTTAGTCGTCTTTTACGATCACGCACAAGTAAGATAGGGGGCGTTGAATTGTATTCTTACTCCGCCATTACACGGATAGACTAAAGAGAACTGTTTTTGTTATCAAGAAATATTTCCTAAAGTTCTAGTTCTTGACTACTTATCACTATAATATGCAATTAGGTAAGATTGCTAAGTTTATACCGTCATCATTGTACGTAAGTAAACGATTATACAGTCCTGCACCGGCCGGAGTGGCCCGAATTCGCGCTCGTGCGTAAGCACGTTACGCCATAGCAACCATCTGTTTCGTATATAATTTAATACCTATGACATCTTATTCATCGATTTTAGCTTGAATTATGGTTAGTCCTATTAATATATACATAATTACAGATATTAATCCATGTGTTTTTTTTTTTAGGGGTGGCTTATGGTCGGCGCTCTTCTCGCACCACTCCGTCCGGGGCGACAGAGGGGCGTACGCACGCATACCCGTAACCCACCTATGAATCTCGCCTGCGTCGTTGGACCGGCCACTGGAGCAGCGTGAACTTGTCGTCATTGGCCGGCCCGACGGAATATCCCCTGAGGGGTACCCTCTCCTAATCCATGTGTGGTGACAGTTAAAGAATACAATTTGTCACCATTAAGGAGTCATAACTTTTACAAGATACTACTTTTTAGTCCTAAAAACCGGTTAAAGGGTCGCCGTAGAGTCGGCTGCAGCGTTTTTCTGATAAACTATAAAAATAACTGCTATTATCAGTCCTATCCGTGTGGCGACTGAGTAAGAGTATTTTATTCATCACCCCCTTCTTACACATATAACAAGAGAAGAAAGTCTTGAAACAAAACCCTATAACAACACGTCTGACCAGCGTAGTATAATAGCGTAGTATAGTAGTAGGTCAATTTCAAATTATTTCCCTCTAATTATGGAGGAGGCTCGAGCCTAACAGTGGGTCAAATATGAGCTGAGATAATGAGGATGATGATGGTAAAGATGATCAGTCCACCTGTCAAGCCAAACGATTACGGCATTATTCCTCATTATGAGACATTTTTCCAATAGATGTCGTCTATAGATTGATAGATGAATGCTACAGACTAACTATCTAATACAAAAAGATACAATGTGACCTTAACGTGAGATACATCCATTTAGTATAACTCAGATCCTATTTATAGTTTTCAATTGAGACTTGTGATAGCTCCTAACAAACGCCCAATTTGATTAGGGAGAGCGGACATTGCCAATTTGCCCTGGGCCCCCCTCGAGCGCCGTCGTGGACACGTGTAGTGTGTAGGATACACATGGGGCACGATTATTGTTATTGGTGAGTACGTACTATGATAACGCGCAGTATTATTTGATACAGATACACAACGTTGCTTGAGGAGCGGTCGTGGGTAGGCTACCTACCTTGACGCGATATCCCCGAGAACATAATTATGTATTTATTAATTAACAATAAGCTATATAGTATATAGCTTAGGGTGATTTTATTTTTCAACTATTTTTTAAGTTATACTTCACTTAGCGCGTTAGGGAAAAATGATGAGAGTAATTTTTTACGATGCGCGCGCATACCGTCACGAAAAGCCAACGCCCTGAAGTTTGCTGTAGTCAATCAACATTTTAGTTCTTTTTGTGATATTTAAATAAACTTTATTTAACTAGATAATGCGTTATAATAAAACTTTCAATGTATTAAATACCTTTTTCTATTGTTATTTATTTATTTATTAGACACTTTATTGTACACCAGTATTGAATACAAAAAGTTATACATATATATTGAATACAGTACAATGGGCGGCCTTATCGCTATAAGCGATTTCTTCCAAGCAACCTTTGGATGGAATTAGCGCAGGAAAGAAAGGTTGTTAGTATATTCATTCATTTTTTCTACAAACGTAAAATAAGGCGAAAGATAACATTTTTGAAAGGATTTTTATCTTGTTACGCCAAATAAGTATAACTTCTAACGAATGTACATAAGTACACACACACTTCTTTTTTGGTCCCAAAGTGAAATTTTGTTGCACGTACCTAAAAAACAATTCCCTGCAAGTTTGGGCTCTTAATATTAATATTTAGTCCTCGACCAAGGCATGTAATGGACACTTTTGAAGAGCTTTCAATTCTAGAAAAACCCGTCCATATACGAAGTGATGCTATGAAATCCCACTGAGCTATAGAAATTTAAAGATAAAAAATCAGAGTTTCTGTGTTTTTTTAATGGGAAATCTTTACCCGCCTTAGTAGAGGACATAATAGGGCCCAAACTTTCAGGGAATTCTTTTTTGAGTACTTGCAACAAAATTTCACGATGGGATCGACAAAAATAAAGAAAGTTGAAAGAAAAAATCAACCTAAATAGCTATAAAATATAAGTAAATATTACTTAGTGAAATTATAGTGAAATTTTGTGGTATCTTACAGCGCCATCTATTAACGCATAGCACAATATGTTTAAGTCACAATGCCAGCTATTCTGTTATTATGAAAATATATAATGAATAACGTGATCCGTTTATATTACAATGTCAATATATAATTAGCTTATAACATTTTTGTACGCTATGTACAACACCGGCTCTTCTAATCTTCAATATTGTTTGTTGTTATACAACTGCTTTACTATCCTGACTCCTTCACTCGCCGCTTTTAGACGTCTCCATGCAGAAGATGAATCATTGTGTAATAGTCTCAATTCTTATCTGTTCACCACGTCAGCCAAGTTAATATTAATATCTTGATATTATTTCATTTTTAATTAACCTTAAAGGCTCGCCAAACTAGACTAGTTATTTACGTAATCAAGACTTTATTTCGATATTATTATGACATTATTTTAGGTTATGTGTTATTAGCACATAATCTAAATTAATATCAACCTTCAAAAACTCAATTTAAATAATTCTAAAAATTGGATGTAAGATATCAGAAAAATACTGCCTAAAATATGACGAGAAACAGAACTTAAGAAGTAATAATGTGACATCTTAGACATCAAAAGCTAAAGTTCTCTTATGATTATATAAGTATGTTACAATAAATTCTAAATAGTTTGGAAAATCCAAAAGTGCACGCCTCATATAAATTAATCAATGACATAAATGAAAGAAAAAAAATACACTTTTCATATTTCGCGCCATTCTCGAAGTAGCGCAAAACATAGCTTGCAAGCATTGTAAACAAGACTAAGCAGTTTAGTTTTTTATTAATTGTAAACGATAAAGTAGTTAAACGACAAAAATTCACCAAGTTATTTTCGAAAGGAAACAGCGCATTGCGATTATGAAGCTTTTAAGCGGTGAGAGTGCCAGATCCATACAAACAAACATCTGGACGTCCTCGAAATCTTTTTTACTCAACTTTTTTCTTACTTTAAACGAAATAATTACTTTTTAAAAATATCAATATGTTTAAACTAATGTTTTTCTTGACATATGTATGATAATAGTATCCTATAAGTGCAGTATGAGAAAAATACAGCCATATTTAAATTTGATAATTCCTTGATTTTCATATATCGAGAGTAGAGCATCACCTCAACGCTTCGCTGAGAGGTGTGCAATAGAGTGACATAAATGAAACACTATAAAAGACGTATAACGAGATAATTTTGGACACTATTCTTCTTGTCCTTCTTAGGCCCATATTCTTCGTCTACGTCCCATTTAATTTCGTACGTTTAACTTCTTGCAATACTATTTATACTTGTAACATTATTGCATGACATTTGTTTAGGTACTTTGTTTCATCGCATATTACGAAACTCTCGGCAAAGGATTATATCTGTTTTCATCTCATGGAATTAGATATAATCTGATTTGATATTTCATCACTATATGGAATAGAATAATCTTAATATATATAAATTACGCGTCACGTTGTTTGTCCGCGATGGACTCCTAATGTACTTAACCGGTTTTAATAAAATTTGCACAGCATGTGTAGTTTGATCCAACTTAAAAGATAGGATAGCTTCCATCTCAATTTATAGTCAAAATATTATTTTGATGTCGCAAAATATATTCAATTATTTGTCTATGATTTGACAGTCACAATTATCTGTTATCTCCAAACGATTCTAACAAATGCCGGATATCTGTTGACTGGATTGAGTAAGTATTTAATAGATGGCGCTATGTTAAATTTATTAACATAACTACCACGCGTTTCTAAGGCTACCTTAGCCACAGCAACGCGTGGCCGGATCTGCTAGTATTATTATATGGAAAGCCCTATCAGGTGGTACGACGATTAGTTAGAAGTTGCCGAAGTTGTTGGATGCGGGCGGGAGGACTGTTTTGTAGCGATATAGGTAGGAAAGGAAGCCACATCGCACACTTTATGTAGCAAACTTATAGAAATTTATGTCAATAAACACTGTCAATCACAGTATGTAAAATTTAAGTGAACCTTTTTAATCATACATACATATAATGCGGATGACAGAAGAGATATTGTGGATTACGCAAGCAACTTGAATATCTGGTATGATGTGTAACTCTTTAAAGTATAAGCATTCGCATAAGCAAAAATACAACAATATGTCCAGTAAAACGATCCAAAACCTGATTTATTGTTTCAGATAGTATAAAAAAAAAAATAAAAAGCAGTCATGAGGACTGCCGACAGAATTGACAATTTAAGCCTATGAAATTAATGAATATTATAAATTAAATTAGTACAAGTACGTATTTCAGCTAATTTCACGACGCTCACACTGTTTACTTTGCTACATAGCAAGAATAATACGTGCATGTGCTTGGGATCTACCGACTCACTCTCTTTCTCTCTCCTATTTTCAACCTTTGTGTATCTTTCTTTCTCTCTCCCTCTTGCGTTGGAATATTGGACGCTACTCGTTGCTAATGCTCGCGCTGGCCTGTAACAGGTATACTACGCGCATGCGTTCGAGTGCCATTGCGTTAAACGTTTAACGCAACCTTGTTGGAAGTCGCATTAGAAGTTTCACTTCAAAAATTGTTATTTAAAGTATTTTATTCCTGTATTTCTTTTACACAAAACTTTATGGCGCTTGCTCTATAACTTTATGCGCAAAAAAAGTTGACTATACAGCATAGATTAAACTATTTTATAGACTATCTTGACTTAACACCAAATGGTAGGCAGAATAATAACTTCTTCGTCATACAATGTTAGTTCCTCGTGTTGTCTACGTAGCTATAGTCATCCACCACATTCAAATTAAAACTATCTTCTTGCTAATAAAAAAATCCTAACAAAATTATAGCACCAGGTTCAAGTACATAACTTGATCCAAGACTGGAACCTGAAACCTTAGAATCGATAGTAGTAATTTATTTAATGGTATTGCAGAAATAACGCAGCTTTTAACATTAAAATAACTCCACTCTTTTTATACATGATAATTTTATGACCATTTCTTAGAATAACCGTTTGTGGATCGCATAAATTATTGTCCTACATGGGAATCGCACCTATAACATCTGTCACGGAAGGTCGGTATTATAACTATTACGCCATCTATGCAGTCAATTACATTTTATTCGTACGTAAGGCTGTTTATTTTGAATACAATATATATGTATAGCAAAAATCAATCGACTACATTGATTAAAAATGATCGCCGAGCGGACATTACGATACTATAAGCAGAGACTGCCTTTGATCACAAAGTGCATTGACTAATCGGATAATTTTAGATGAATTGACCGAGGGGCCTTGGTAGAGCTGATTTATTAACTGATCTTTATTAGACAGTAACATTTACACATATTAGAGGAAGTTTGAAAGCTGCACCAGTTATGGAAAAGTTAATGAGTGAACGGCTGATATGGTATGGACATGTGATGAGGCGGGATGAAAGTAATGTTGTGAGAAAAGATTTAAGTGTGAATAGTGAAGGTTTTAGGGGTAAAGGAAGACCAAAGAAAATGGATGGACTGCGTGAGATATGACATAGATAGACAGATAATAGATGGAATTGACTACAGTGATGACGTCCGATAGATTGCAGCGACCCCAAGTAATTGGGATAAGAGCAAGAATGATAAAATTAGACAGTAACATAAACATTATTTGATTCTTATAAAAGTTGGAGATTGATATCAATTACTTAGTATTAAATGATAAATACTAGATAATTAACCTTCAATGAGATTCTATCTGTGGATGTCAAAAAAGATCGGTGAAATAAAATTGAAAGCTCTTTCTCAGATCTGAAAAGTCGAACATGCACCTCAATTCTACAGTGAACGACCTTATTCCTTAGTAAAAAATATCGCACAAATAGCAGTGAGAGCATTGTCCACGTTCCGCCTTTTTGAGTCAAGTGTCATGGGTTTAAATAATATCCACGCAGGATAATTATATGTGCAAAGTACAAATATTTTTTCCAAGTATGTGTTATTTATGTTCGTTAAAGTCCTATTCACACATATCGAGGTCGAACCCGGGAAGTGAACAGGCTGGGTTCCGTCAAGTACTCATAAAAATATCGGTATAATAAATATAGCTACACATAGCTAGCTAAGTTATGACACTGAAGCAACGATAGGTAAAAATAAAAAGTAAAAAAAAAACTAAACATACTCATTCAACATTTTAACATGCCTAAACAGTACCAAAGTTCTATAGAAATCAGTAAATTGTCAGACATTAACGCTGTTACCTCATAAGACTTTCAAGAATCATTCGAACCAAGTGTTCGAACAATAGCTTGCTGAATATTTTTTTATTTCACACAAAAGATCTCGTCAAATTACTTGTAATAACCATTCCGTTTATTGGTGTTGAGTTCTATTTGTCAATACTATTAGTGACAAGATGAAACACTAACTGTTTATCTGCGGTCAACGCACGAACTAAAAACGAAACGAGGACGTGCATTATTGTTCTATATTGTTAGAAATATATACTATACTAGCATCTGCCTGCGACTTCGCCCGCGTAAAAGGTTACTTTCCTAAAGTTTTTCATCCCCTATTTTTATTTTATCACTTAAGGGTAATTTTTTACGAAATTTTAATGTTATATTTATTTATATCTAATCAATAGCCTAAAAATAAGATTCAAGCTTCTACGATAATTCCTTATAATTTTTCATCCCCCTTTACCATTCTTTTTTTGCATAAAAAAGTAGCCTATGCCCTTAATCAGGCTCTAGACTATCTTTGTACCAACTTTCATTTAGATCGGTTCAGTAGTATTGGTGTGAAAGAGCGACAGACAGACAGAGTTACTTTCGCATTTATAATATTAGTAAGAATTATATAGATAAAAGTACTGTATTAATTAGATCTAATATTGACATTTTATTATCGAAATTTATTTAAATAAAAGGCTCGTTACATTGCTATTTCAATTACTTCAATCATTCAATCTTTTGATTGTGTATAATACATAATACATTGTTATTATATAAATCAATCTTTTGATAGATTTTTATTATTTCTCCATTCACTTTTATTTTTATTAAAAGGAAGGTGGAATCAAGAGTCTCCGAAACCGGCGAGCGTGTATGAAGAGAATTATGAATGTTGAGGAAGCGAGAGAAGTATGCAAGGATAGAGTTCTCTGGCACTCTGTTCTCTCTGCCTACCCTGCAAGGGATATGGCGTGATGATATGTATGTATGTACTTTTATTAAAAAGTTTGCTCTACGATACTAGCTTTACTGACTACTTTGGCACAGTTTGTTGCCGGGACATTGATGGAGATGATAACCGAAAGGGTAACCCGTCGAACCGACCATGGATGTCAAGGAATTGGTACCAGTGGTTGCTCCAATTACGATAGGGAATGAACACGGTAGGTAATGAGCGCTCTTCTGTCACTCCTCACGGAATGGGTGGAGTGTCCAAAAAATAGCCTACTAAAAAGGGCTAGACTAGCTTTCTTATGTAATATATCCATTCTGACCAAATAATCCTTACTGATATCATAAACGCGAAAGTAACTGTGTCTGTCTGTCGCTCTTTCACGCCAAAACTACCGTACCGATCTAAATGAAATTTGGTGCAAAGATAGTCTAGAACCTGACAAAGGACATAGGCTACTTTTTAATGCAAAAAAGGGTTATAAAGGGGGATGAAAAATTGTAGAGAAGTATTGTCATTTTTAAAGCCAGAAACTTGAAAGTTATTTTTAGGCTATTGAGTAGATATAAAGAAATATGACATTAAAATTTTGTAAAAAATTTACCCTAAAGGGGTAAAATAATAATAGGGGATGAAAACCTTTAGGAAAGTAACCTTTTACGCGGTCGAAGCCGCGGGCAGAAGCTAGTAATTTTGTTTCAAAAAATTTACTTTTTATATCTCTTACTTATTTTGTATGAGAATCACAGGAAGGAAAGGGATAATCGTATAATAATACGACATCCACGGGCTGGGGTGGCGAATTATATTCTTACTCTGTCACTACGTGGAAAAATTATTTTATACCCTAAGTATAATCACAATCTAATTTATTCTCATAACTAGTACAAATTAGTGACATCTGAGTCATGTTTCAATAATTACTTTAAAAATGAATAACGAACCGAAGATACTGTTCTGGAAAGACTTTCAACTTAACGAGGTAGAACATTATAAGATATGCACCGACACATATACGCCTAAGAAATGAACTCAACAACAATTAACACAAAACTATTATTTAGGTTTACGGAACAATTGTTTAAACATTAATATTAGTGGGTAACATCTATTTCCGTGAACTACATCCTATCTTACCCGTAGGTATTCGTAAGAGACGACTAAGGAAAATAAAACGCATATAACATCAATACAACAGAAAGAAAATTCAAAGCAAAACCCTATACCAACTCGTCTGACCAGCGTAATATCGTAGGTCAATTTCCCTCCCATAATGGATGAGGCTCGATCCCAACAGTGGGGCATACAAGGTTTTTATTTTTTTTTTATTTTTTATTGTCTACGGTGACAAACGAGCAAACAGCACACCTGATGGTAAGTAATGCTGTTGCACATGGACCCAGCAACACCAGGGGTACAGCCAGGCCGCTGCCTACCGTGAAGGAAGAGCTCTTCTTAAACCTCGTTTGAAGAAGGACATGTCATAGCGCTCGGGAAACACGGCAGCAGGTAGTTCATTCCAGATCTTGCATGTACGTGGGAGAAATGATCGCTGAAAACGTACGGTCGAGGACCATATCGTTTCCAGGTGAAATGAATGAACCCTGCTACGGTGTCGAGTGGTACGGTGGTAAAATGGTGACGGTGGTACCAAGTCAAACAGTTCCTCAGAGCACTCCCCGTGAAAGAGCCGGTAGAGTACACAGAGTGACCCAAAGTCTCTCCGCCGCTCCAGCGACTCTAGTCTGTCCGTGAGATTGGGATCACCGACGATTCGAACTGCCCGCCTTTGTAGGGAGTCAAGTGGGTCTAGCTGATATTTAGGCGCGCCTGCCCAGAGATGAGAGCAGTACTCCATGTGAGGACGAACTTGTGCTTTATATAGCACAAGACGTTGACTCGGCGTGAAGTACCGCCTGGCCCTGCTCAGCACGCCCAACTTTTTGCTTGCCAATTTGGCTTTGTCCTCCAAATGACTCCCAAACTGGACTTTGTTCGATAGCTCGACGCCGAGGATCCCAATACTCTCGGAGATTTGGAGAGTTACTCCTTGGAACTGAGGCGCCATGATAAAAGGGTCCTTCTTCGCAGTGAACGCGCAAACTTGTGTCTTAGTGGGGTTGAACTGGACTAAATTCCGTTCACCCCATTTTGAGGCCCGCCCTAGAGAGCGCTCGACTTCAGACACAAGTTGAGCCCGTCTTTCCTGTAACATACTCCGAGGGACATTCTGATGCTCGGTGTATCGCTCGTCACCCGTGCTGTCATCCGCATAGCAACGAATACTCTCTATGGAGAGCATGTCATTGATATGCAGAATAAACAACGTCGGGGAGAGCACCGAGCCTTGTGGTACACCAGCATTAATGGGCATGGTCTCGGAGCAGGAGCCATCGACGACTACTTTTATGCTCCGACCATCCAAAAAACTGGTGATCCAATTACAGAGTCCCTCGGGGATTCCATATGATGGTAGCTTCGATAGAAGGGCCCTGTGCCAAACCCTGTCGAACGCCTTCGCGATATCTAGGCCGAACGCTAGCGCCTCACCCTTGCCCTCCAAGGCCTCTGCCCAACGGTGTGTGAGGTACACAAGAAGATCACCAGCCGACCGGCCATGACGAAACCCATATTGGCGGTCACTGATCAGCTGATGATCCTCAAGGTACTGCAGAAGCTGATGGTTGATTATTTTCTCCATTATCTTGGAGAGCAAGGATGTAATCGCAATCGGCCTGTAATTCGACGGGTCCGACCGGTCTCCCTTTTTCGGGATCGGGTGGACATGGGCTATCTTCCACGAAGATGGAACCCTACAAGTATCATAGGAAAGTCGGTATAAGCGCGTGAGGACGGGGGTCAACTCGGGGGCGCACGTTTTCAGGACCACTGCAGGGATGCCATCCGGCCCGCTCGACTTATGTACGTCTATTAGCCGCAGCTCCCGCCTCACCGCTCGCTGCGTAATGCGGATTTTAGGCAGAGAGCTTTCACACCGCGAGATGATAGGTGGTGTGGCGGTTCCAGCGTCCAAAGTCGAGTTACAGGCAAAGAATTGACCTAAAAGATCGGCCTTCTCCTTTGCACTGTGGGCTAGACTGCCATCATTTTTCTGCAGTGGTGGGAGATTGGACTGGCAGAAGTTGCCTTGGGCAGCTTTGGCGAGCGACCAGAATGCACGACTCCCGGCGGGATAGCTCTCCAATCGCTCGCCGATTCTGGCAACATGATCCGCCTTGGCTCTGGCAATAGCCTTCTTACTAGATCTAGAAGCAGCATTAAATTTTCGCTTCTCCTCCCTGACATTTGGGTCCCGACAGTTTTGGGCCCTATTCCAGGCCTGGTATGCGGTTTGCTTTTGCTGTGCAGCCGTCCTGCAGGTTTTATTAAACCAAGGCCGGCTGCGGCCACCGACCGGTATTTTGGTGTTGGGGATGAATAATTCCATCCCCGTAATAACGGTATCGGTAACGCAATCCGCACAAATGCCAGGGTCCCTAGAGGCGAAGCAAAGCTGCTTCCATGGGTAGGATGCGTAGAACTCGCGAAGCCTATCCCAATCTGCTGACTTATATTGCCAGACTCTGCGAGTCCCAGTCGCTTTAGAGCGATTAGGCCTCGCAATAGGGGCTTTGCTACGGACCAAGCAGTGGTCAGATGACCCAAGAGGAGCTTCGACCACTACCCGGTATCCGTGCTGGTGTGTAGTCAGCAGTAGATCCAGTAGAGACGGCTCATGGCTCTCAATGTCTGGAACACGGGTGGGCTGTGTTACCAGTTGTGAGAGACCATAGGCCGAGACCATATTAAAGAGATGCCTACCCAAGAGGTTAGTGGTTCGGGACCCCAACCACTCTTTATGATGAGCATTAAAGTCTCCAAGAACCACCACCTCCGCTGATGGACACTGCTCCAATATTTTGTCAATCCCCCATTGAACGTTCTCGAATAACTGAGTTGACCCTGAATCACTGCCATGGGACCTGTAGAGGCACGCGTAGATGCGGGTATACCCTCCATAGTCTACGCGTAACCATAAAATTGACAGGTCACCATGCTCGAGGGCCCTAAGGCGGCGACAACAGATGTCATCCCGGATGAACACGCACACCCCAGCTTTACGGTGGAAGGAGTGTTCCAACTCGTAGCCTGGATAATTTAGGTACGAAATATCATCCGGGGCACTTATCTGCGTCTCCGTTAAAAAGAGCAAGGCAGGCCGCGCCGTCTCGAGGTGTTGGTGGACGGCGTCGAGATTGCTGTGTAAACCCCTAATGTTACAAAAGTCCACGTCAAATGTGGATAGAGGGACCGCCGTGTAAAACCTTCTCTTTTTGTGTTTCTTTTTCATGGGTTTTGTATAAGAAGAGGAAGGGAGTGTACTTTCGTGGAATGGGGTCCGGTGATGCCAAAAAAAAAGATGCGGGGCATAGTACATGGTTGGAGGGTGGGTTTTGTGAGGAGCTGACACGAAGCACGGAAGGGCCCCCGGTGCCCCCCCGCCCGTAGTCGTCGGGCTCCACTCCGGTTTCCCACTCCGGCACGACGACTCCGCAACGGGATTTTCGCCGGTTGGCGGGACAGCCTCCCAGGGGGGATAGTCCTGGGCTCGGGTCCCCTGCTGACCGGCAGGTGGCCGGCGGTGACCATTCCCACCGGGTCTCCCTGTACCCCATATCAGCCCCTCACGCCCAATGCCCCAACCAAGACCCTACCACCGTAAATTTCAAGCATCACCAGAACCCACCACACGAAAACACACCCGGAAAGTTAGGCTCCGGCTCTCTCGCTGACCGAACGAAGCACAGCGGCAAAAGCCACCATTCATACGTCGATATTCTGCGAGAGTGTGGTACCACCCCGGTCGGGCCTGCCTGCGGCTGTAGATAGAGAACTATCAACAGTGTGGCCCTACCACAATAAAAAAAATGGAGTGGAGATGACAATGCGACAATAAATGAAAACACCGGCAATACTACCCGACTAGATATTTTTTCGTCTTCCTTAGCAGGACTGGACCGGGCATGCCCGATCTGGACCAGATAAGGTATGTAACGCAGAAGATATATCTGGACCCGATCAGGAAAACCTTATCGGGTCCAGATCAGGCAATCCTGATCGGTTCCGGATGAAATTTTACTGATCGAAACCAAATCAATCATCTGCGTTATATATCTTGCCTGATCCAAAACGAGTAAGCCCAGTCCGGTCCTTTTAAAAACATGAATATCTTAAACAACATGTTTAATAGATAAAAATATACATTAATATATGACGTAGGCAGCGAATGCAGTGCTATATTCTTATCATAGAGTCCCAGTGAGCCGTTCCAATTAGGGCGTAACCACCAGATGCTAACGACTTCAACTGTCGCCTGAATTACTCATTCAGGACCTGATCGATCTGTTTTGATCTGATTTTTTTTTTGTGTCTTAGTTGTTAGCCTCAGATGGCTATGACAACTTTACCCGGACTGTGGGTGAGCGCTGAGGGCTCTCAACCCGTATATTTTGATCTGATTCGATAACAACTAATTTAATATTAGGCGATGTCATTACGCTTCGGAGAATCTTAACACCGCGATTCAGATAATGACGTCATTTTACTAACGCCATCAATTTATTATGACCCAAAACATTAAATGTTAGAATGGTTGGTACAATATTATTATATTTATTTCTATCTATGTTTTCGAATGTATCTATTATTTATTTTTGTTTTTATTTTAAATATAAATTATTTTTATATTATTAATTAAACATTATTATTATTATGTATTTACATATGATTAATTAAAGATTTCAGATTAATCTCCTCTGATGCAAATACAATTTACACCGTGGCATAAATATGACAATCATGATATGATACTTTTTTGAATTTTGATTGATATTTTTTTTGTGTTACGAAAACTGTTTCTGGTCCTGATATACTGCATGCCTTACCATATACTTGATTATATTTTACATCAGGCTGTCCTTATTTGGTCCTGATCTGGTCCTGATCCGGTATGCCTTACCATACTTGATGATATTTCACATCAGGCTATCCTGATGAGGACCAGACCTGGTTCTGATAGGGTTTGCCGGATCCGGCATGCCTCATTCTATCCTGATCGGGTCCAGATACATGATCTGGTTGAACCATACTTTTTTTCTAGTCGGGTAGTGTTTAGGAGTATTTTGGCACTATCTAAAAAGTCCTAACATGCAAATTTAAAAAAAAAATATTTTGAAATAAACTTATATCATAAATATTGAAACAAAACACCGTTTGTAAATATTAGTTCACTGACCTGTAATCCGAGCGAGTAGATTATGCCGCATGCATTAGGTACTTTTAATTTTCTTATCTAACACAGTTTATATGGATCTTATTGGTCAGGAATAACGTATAATATGTATATTCATTTGTATTGCGTTTGGCGAATACTTTAAGTGGTAAATTGATATGTAGGTACCTACCTTCATATTACTTTATACCGATGCGACGCGGGAGGTCTTTGATCTCTTAGTGATAGCCTAATAATTTTAATTTTTATTACAGAGTGTAGAAAATGTTAATAATACAAAGTAAGGTGATGTGGCTAAACTATAGGACGTATTATATTCAAAGTTTGTATACCGGCTGGGCAAGTCATCAGATACACTAAATTAAAATTATTATCGTATGGTCGTTTCCACTCTCTATGTGAGCTGATATGATGATGAATCTTTTACAAATAGGTTTCGTTTTAATTTTAGACAAACCGATGTAGTGTTAGTGATCACACTTTTAGCAGATATCGCCTAAACGTCGAAATATGTAATATCCATCATATAACCCGTACAGCCCCTTTTTAGGTTGGAGTTGGACTAAGAAAAGTACTTTCAAAAAGTTTTACAACAAGGTAATGGTTTCTGATGTTTACGCGAGTAATACACATTTGAAATAAAACTCCCTTTACGGATTCTATCGCGTTTGTATTTCATTTTTAATTACCCGACGTTTTCGAACACAGATCTGTCACAGTGATCGGGACTATCCTCCCATGACCATGATCACTGTAAAGTGATAGAATCCGTAAAAGTAGTTTTATTTCAAATTTACAACAATGGTTTAAGTAATTTTGGATATTACCATAAAAGAAACATGACAGGAGATTTTAATAATCATAATGATTTTTCATTATCATCATTTCAACTGATATACGTCTCAATTTTATATCGACCTGAGCCAACTCCACCTGGTGCCGTTTGGTCAACAGGGTTGACGTTAGGTAGGCGGCTGGTCATAACCAATAACTTTTACAATATGTACGCGTTTAAATGTTGTGTTGGCCCCAAGTAATTTGAATAAGAGTAGGAGAATGATGATGATGATACGTCTATTTTTATTTATGGGATTTTATTGGTTTTATTAATCTATTATTATAGTATTAGGTGTGTGATATTAGGTTATGTATTCCGATGTGGTGACAAGGTATAAATACAATGTATCACCGATTCTTCCTTTCTTGCGTGAATCACTACAAGAAAGGGTGAAATTAGAATAAAACGCTATACCAACTTAGATGTTCAACGGCGAATAGTATGTTAATTTCCCTCCCATTGTGGGGAGGTTGGCGCCCGACAGTGGTGCATACTAGTACATAAATTAGTTGAGAGCATGATATGATTTTAGTAACTCCACTAGCCCCCTGATATGAGTAAGCAATAATTGCCATTAGTTAGCCTTACCACGACTACTCATCGTCACCATTTAGAAATTAGAAAAAATTAAAAAGGTAGAAGTAAAAATCGTATGTTTGTCAAATCACCTGCAACTCTAGGATTTATTATTCCTTAGGTATACGTAGTTTTGTATTTTAAAAATAGAAGAAAAATATATACTTAGATTAATCTTATTACACATGGAAAGTGAAGTTATAAATTTTATCTACTTGTAATAAAACTTTCACTATTACAATGTAATCATGTTTCAGTATACAAACATAATAATTATTCAGAATAAATTAATAATTTTAAATAGAAAGTACCTACATACCTACTATTAATAATTTATTACACGTCATGCGTGTACTCTCATCCGCAAATATTAAAACTGTAACTAATATATGTATAACACGAAATATACTGTTGCAAATTGTAAATATATGTATGTATATATGAATGTATATTACGAACAGTGTATTCGAATAATATTGTACCGTGTGGTGATGGAGTAAGAATATAATTCACCACCCTCTATCTTACCCGTGGGTGATCGTAAATAACGACTAAGGGATGTAGAATGCATATAATATCTATGCAAGAGAAGGAAAACTCGAAACAAAACCCTATATTAACACGTCTGACTAGCGTGATATTGTAGGTCAATTACCCTCCAATTATGGAGGAGGCTCGAGCCCAACAGTGGGACATATATGAGCTGAGGTGATGAACTAATATATGTAGATATAACATGGAAGACACTCTTGCGAATTGTAAATATATGTATGTACATATAAATGTATAATACGAATAGTGTATCCGAATAAAAATTATATAATTATTTTATATAAATTTACTAACAGAAAGTATCTTTTACTTTTTGTTCAAATAACGTGACAAGCGTAATAATGTTGCGAATAATATAACATTTATAACTACTATGTTATTACGTGCCATAACTAATAAGTATAATTTTAAGAATAAGTGGCTTGTTAAGACAAACAAGTCCAAGGAAACATATCTATAGTATTAATAATCATTAATTGTGATAGTATATTGTACGCCTCATAAGCGAAGCGTTGAGGTGATGCTCTACTCTCAATATACGAAAATCAATCACTTTTCAAACCTAAAAATGGCTGTATTTTTCTCACACTGCTCTTATAGGATATTATTATCATATATATATATATGTATATATATATATATATATATCAAGAAAAACATTAGTTTTAACGTATTTGATAATTTTAAAAAGCTATTATTTTGTTTAAAGTAAGGAAAATTGTTTAAAAAAATATTCGAGGACGTCCGGATATTTCCGTAAGGATCTGGCACTCTCACGACCGTAAAAATTAATGTATCGAAGTTTTCTTTTATTAAAAGCTTGATAATTGCAACGCGCTGTTTCCTTTCAAAAATGACTTGGCGTTTAATTTCAATTAATAAAAAACTAAACTGCTTAGTCTTTAGTGTATGTATACCTTATGAAAATTGGGTTCGTTTACATTTTTTTGTTCATCTATTGGAACAGGCAAAGGAAACAATTCCCATACACAGTACACTTATACAGCTATGTTTAGAACTAGGTCAAAAAAGGCACGAAATTTCAAGTTTTTTTTTTCGTTCATTTGCATTTATGGCATTGACTAATAGTAAATAATAAATAATATAAAAATTAAAAAAATTATGAAGCGTGCACTTTTGGATTTTCCAAATTATTTAATAAAGCGATTACTTTTTGTTGGTAAATTAACAATTGACTTTTTGTTGATTTATATCATTGAGATTAATTCACTCTTCTTCTTCTTTTTTCACATTGGCAAACAGCCATTTTCCCAGTGTCGAGTTAAAACTTTCTTCAAGTCTTTAATATCTTCATGTCAGTCATTGTACGTAAGTATCGTCGCCATCAACAGTGCTATACTTACACACCACCATGGTTAATGGTAAATTTTGGAAATTTCGTTGGAAAACGAAAACGTTGTAAAGCTACTACATACTAGCAGTTCCTTTACTCACATTATATAAAATGCCATCAAAATTATCTAATATAACATGTTAAAACACTAAGATATCGAATATAATACAAGAGCAACACTACGTTTTCAGATTCACACCAAAAGTCCATAAATTCACTCGTCTGTATACATTATTTCTCAAAGCTATTTTAATGTCATTGTCAAATATCTTTCATCATACTGCAAAAAATTAAAGTTTTGACACACAATTTTGAAGTTAATTTACCTCCTTAATGGCGAAAATTAAGAAGTGATTTTTTAATGTTTTCATTCAAGTTTAGATTCTCTTGGTGTATCTTTAAATGCAGAAGTTAATAAAAGGTTATTAAATTACTGTTTTAAAGATACGGTTATATATAATAATTTTTCCTGCTAATTATTCTTGATTTTATTCAACGTAACAACAAAATAACATTATTTTTAACAATTAAATAAAATTATTATAAATTCTGTTAGATTAATGATGACGTGTAACATAAACGGCCATATTGTAATGATAATTTAATGTTTTAAAGTACTTCTAACACAGGCTTGATACACAAAAAAAAAATATTTTCCTAACCGAGATATATAGCATATAATAATCATAAAAATGTAATAATTCGTTGTTTCAAGTGAAAAGAACAAACGGTAAAAGAATTAAATGAATATATTTATTACTCATTGTTACATACCGTAAAGAACCAACTAAAATCTAATCGGTACAAATACTCAAAGATTCTAAAGTATATTGATTGGGTATAATCATCATCATTCTCTTACTCTTATCCCAATTACAAGGGGTCGTTACAATATGTACTCTTCTTTCATAGTACATATTGTAAAAGTTATTGGCAATAGTTTTAAGACCGGCCGCCTGCTAGACGTCAACCCTCCTTGGGAATGTAATCATTGACCAAACGGTTTCAGCTGAAGTTTGCCCAGGTCGTTATAAGGCTCTTAGTCGTCTTTTACGACATCCACGAGCAAAGTAAGAGTTGGTAGTATTCGTAGCCGCTACCACACAGCAAGCAGCATTGCAAGCAGATTGAGAATAATCGAATAATCAATTTATTGGTATATATAGTATGTATTCAAAAGTCAAAAATCTACATAAAATATCGTCAAACGCATACATTTAATGTTCATTATTGTTTTATTTTTCATGATAATTTGTCATAAATAATATAATATAGATTAAATTGTAATAAAATATTAAAGAATTAATTCTTATATATATTTACTTGTTACTGTACTCGAAGCCTTTATAAGTGTACATACATACATGCATATCATCACGCCATATCCCTTGCAGGGTAGGCAGGTTCTTGCATACTTCACTCGCTTCCTCAACATTCATAATTCTCTTCATACACGCTCGCCGGTTTTGGAGACTCTTGACTCCACCTTCCTTCAATACGTGGCCAATCTGGTCTAGGTAGGTTAGTCTCGGTCTCTCCCGGTACCTACATCCTTCCACTTTCGCATTGTATATCTATTTATAAGTGTAGTATCTATATATTCCTCATAAAGCTTACAATGAATCTGTATGTTGGTTTATCCACGTCCTAAGTATTGCTGAATGCTTGAGCAAGCAGAAATTACTAGTAATCATAATTTGGCGGACTGATTTTGTCGCCTATTGCAATAAAGAAATGGTATTATAGAATTTACAAAAAGGATATTTATTACCTTGGAGATTAAGTTCATAACACTTAATATATTGATTATTTAGTTATGGTTGCAAGAACAACTCATAAATTAAGTTGTTTACTTGTTTTTGATTTAAGTTTCGGTATAATTGTTGTTAACCTTCACATATTTAAATAAATCTGACTTTGATAAATAACAAGGATTTAATTAATATTAAATACATAGAACCTTTGCTCTTGTATGCACCTATTATGAATACAATATGTCACCACGTCTTATATTCTCGCAGAAACCATAATAAAATCAGTTAATAAATCGCCTGGAGAATGAACATTTCCCTGGTATATAACATGGCAACGAACAAAATTAAAAATTAAATCGACACACGACAGAAGTAATATAATTTTGGCGTTATTCTTTCAGAGATAGAGTTACTAGACAGGCCAACGAAGACAAGAGCTAGGTCCCCATAGCTCACTCAAATGGCAATACAGAGGCAGGTTAGGTTACGAGTCCGTACTGCCGCCTCGGTCGATTAGGAGTGATTAGATGGTCCAATCACCCCTATCTAAAGAAAATTCGTTGTATGTGCCTTATTACGTAGATGTCACTAATAAAAAGTAAAACAAATAGTGATGTCAACAAATTATATTACTCTATTGCTAAAAATGATTTCACAAGTTACATTTATAATATCATAACAATTGTGTTGCTAATTTGGTAATGTTAATGTGGGTCACTGTAAGAGGAAAGATATTAGTATATTTGATATTCAAACGGAATATTTTTTATACGGCTAGGTCATTGCTTTTTATAGGTTGTTAATGGGTGGTCTACACTCACCTGGAGCCGATACGGGTTAATATGTTTCGCTTGGGTTTGTTTTTTAGGTTATATCACAATTGAAGTGAACTGTCAATAATTTTAAAGTAAGTTTAGGAACATGAGCAGCGGTCTTACTGTTTTTGCTAGTTAGATCGGTACTTCTTATGCAAGAACACTTGCAACAATAAAATACTAAATATATTATAAGTTCTAAGAACTATACAAATTACTGAAATTTTTAGCATTTAATATGCTTAATTATTTATAAATACCCGATACGAAACGAAACTATATTTAAAATTCGTTCGTTCTAAGAACTATATTTAAAATTCGTAATATATAGAATAGAGAAGCGTCTACAGTTTGTACTTTCACTGTAATATGTAACGATTTTACTTAAAATTGACATGCGGTATTGGTTTTTAAATAGGTAATTAATTTAGTTTTCCACCTTTTCCTTTTTTAGTACTTTAATATAAGACAATTAAGGGACGTAATGAAATAATATTGACATAAGGTAAACTCGAAATACAACCATATATCAGTCCGTTATATAGTTGGTAAATTTCCCTGAATATGGAGCTGGATAATGTTCAACATATGTACTCCATGCCTGCATATTTCTTATATATTAAAAAAAAAACAAAAACAATCGAGCGCAGAGTCGGTAAAGCATCCAATATGAAAGTGAGACTATACCTTTGCATTACCTCACATTACAGTGTAAGTACGACTATATGATTATCTAAGTATATAAGATTATCTTAGTGATAGTTCAAACTGGCTATGAGCAGCTCCTCTTTCAGCAATTACATTTTTTTTTTTAAACTGTTATTTACTATTTCTTTCTAATAATTATACATACTTGTAAAGCGTAGCGTGTGTTGCCTGACGAATTTTGACTTTTTTGCATTTATAGTACATCATGGTATTGGTCATGCTCACTGAAAGGTCCGCTTGCGGTAGCTGCGTGGAGCGGGTCTCTCCCTTCCCTCCAAGGTGGTTGAGGGGAGTGATGGCTGCTCTAGTAGTTAACTCGTGATCGGGTGCCGCTTGTGGGATCTGGTCCAGCCATGGTCTTTCTTTATTGTATTTTAACTATTGCGTTCGAAGGTCATCGCACTGAAGCTAATTAAATAATAAACATGTACTATTTTTTTTATATATAAAAAATGAAAAAAATTATAATAACAGATAAAATATAAATAGACAAACCCACTGAGTTTCTTGCCGGATCTTCTCAGTAGCGGTCTCATTCCGATCCGGTGGTAGTTTATTAGATTAACTTTAAGTGTAAAAAAATGACAATATGTAAGTGCCCTCGCAGGGTTTATGCATAATAAATGTTTTGAATTTGAATTTGAATATGCGTCATTTTGATGCATTAATATAAATTTTAACACAAGTCCAACCTTCGCGGTAGAATTAGCGTTAAAATTTATATTCCATCCCATTCTTCTGTAAAAGCTATTCTATATTTTACAAGAATAATTGATAGTCGTTGATAGTTAAAATCAATTAATATCAAAAAAAAATTTTGATATCGAGGAGAATTTCTTGTGATAAAATTAAGATCCTCTTGAATCAATATATATACTGGATGATATATAGTAACGTGAAAGTTTTTTGACATTATTATGATATAAGGATCATTCATCATCAAATCTATTAGACAAACTACACCACTTTATTTTTAAAGACTAGCAAACCGGCAAACTTATTTCCGCCTAACAGTCAATCATTGAAAAGATTTAGAATAATTCAAAATTATTAAATTATTTTTTTTATTACTTATAAAAATATAAATAATATATAAATATTAAAAAAATCAAGTATTTTAATGATGTGCCAGCAAAGCAAAGAAACACTTGATACAACATTTTTTCCTTTTGTTAACAGGCGCTAGAGCATTTCTTCTTGCGCGTTGAAAATTATCTAGTTGTTGATTTCTGAGATTTCCTCAACAATTTCGCATTGTCAACCGAGCCGTTTCAGGGGCTGTCTCGTTTTGTTCTTGTGATTAAGAAGCATGAAGTCGGGCCATAGTAACGCGGTACTCTTCACGTGCAATGTCCCGTTCTTCTTCAGTGGTTACATTCGCGATGTTTCGAATCATAATTGCATTATGTCTTTGTCGGGAAAGATTAGATCTTCTTGATCAAAGTATTGTTAATAATACTTTCGACACAATAAGATTTATTATAATAATACTCGTAGCACTCGTAACTCGTACTCACAAACACATCGACTGTTCAATTTTAAATTCAACGTTTAGCGGTTATTTTTAAAACAAACCATAGACAGCATTGCGTGAGTTGTCATTTGCGTTTTGTTATACCATGAACAAATAAATGTTTATGCTGATGTTTTGACTCATATTTCTTTAGTTATTTTTTGAGTTTATATCATATTTTAATATATACTATCCTATTTCCGACGACGACAAATCCAAAAACCATAAAAATTGGTCCAGCCTGTAAATAAAAAAAACGGCTGAACCAATTTTTATGATTTATCCTGTTTTTGGATTTGTCGATATATATATATATGTTTTTGAGTTATAAGTGTGTAGTGCATGTAACTAACATGACATTCTTTTATATATATGGATAACAAAAAACTATCATTATCTCACCTTGCAATATTTTGATGCTGTCAATGCAGTTGTAGCTTATTTATCTATGAATCACATGAAGTTTACGATATAAGTAATATTTCTTCGATATCACAGGTCACCATCTCCAACTCGTATCCAGCACTAAATAACCATACGATAATTATAGTCACTCAGGTAAAACGAATGTTTATGGACATGTTAATGATGTTTTACACATGAATATTAAACTCTTATACTCAGAGAACACGCTAGAAATCTTAATTAATATTATATATACGTTAAGAACATTATTAGTTTTTTTTTTGTAAACTATGAACTATATGTACGTGTTTTGATTAAGTAATAAGTCAGTTTTATAGTTATACGAGACTAAACTTAAGATTGATTCTTCTCAAACCGGATTTGGGCACCAACGTTCTCTAAGTTCAGATTTAATTGGCTTACTATTTTCTGCAAGAGTGATTTTTTGTGAGAATGTGGTACTTACTACCCCGGACGGATCGGCCCATGGCTGTAGATGGAAAACTATGAATAATGTGGCTCTATCATTAAATAATCCACTCATGAAAACATTTGTACAGATCGCAGAGCGGCCAAAGTAACGACCAATCTTCCATTATCGGGGTTTCGAGCCTCAAACCCATAAGTTCTTCGTGCGTTCCACAAATAATTCTTCTTGATATGAATAAAATTTGTGCCCATTGTTTTAAGTATGTAAAATACGACAAGTATTTATTTTTATACATGGATTTTTAAAAAAACTTGTTTTTAAAAAGACCGACACAGGTTTGATTCTATTTTGCAAATTATTACAGTTTCATAAAACTTTACCTTGTCATTAGCGAGATATGTTGGGTCAATTTTCTTCACATTGTGGAGAAGCCCTATGCCCAGTAGTGGAACATATATGGGATAAAAGGAAGAAGTAGAAATACTTAATAATACAAACAAATAGTTTTTGGCAATTAATCAGCATTAGAATTTATTGCCAATATAGCAGTATTATTATTTTCAAGCATGTATATAATATCGTTGAAAATTTATTTCAAAAGAATGGTTCTAAGCATAATAATATTAACACAACAATAGTAATTAAATTTTTTTTTTTAAATACATTAATAATCTATTTTCTCTTAATGAAGCTTCTCTTTAAATCAACATTTTCTAAAGAATAATGAAAATTGCTGCTTTAAATCTCGATATGAGAAGAAGATTTGCTTTTTGATTTGTTTCATTCTCCACTGTGAATAAAAATAATTCATTACATAATGATACTGGCTGACCATGCGCTCACATTAAGTACTTATACACAGCCTGACAGGATTTGTTATAATTTATCCTTGGAAAATAAAAATGACCACAAAAATTTTCAACTCCTGTAAAACATATGATTCTCCTACTAATGGCAGTGCCCCTCATTGGTTTAAGGTTTATATGTTTTGCGAGATGGTATTAGTGCTGAGGGAATCGACATAACAGGTTAGGGAGCATAATATTCACGCTGATCTGACGAGTAGACGACAGATTACCAGCATACCAGTTAGAAGCAGTAACCTCTAGAAATTTCCGCTAAATGGTTTAAAGTTGTTTTTTTAACATATTTGTTATTAAATTTTGATGAAATTTATTTTAATATTTGAATCTGTTTATGTTTAACATTTTCATGGTTCACATGTAATCATAGACTTTGAAATTAATTTCACAAACGTTTTTATAATAACTGAAGAAGGATATAATTTATTAAGGCTATGTATCACTTAAATGTATATCACGTACAAGTGTAAATGTTTAGTTGCATGCGAGGATATATGCAAGGAGCATAACTAATGACTTCAACTTTTCAACCTTGAACTGTTGTTATATAAGAGTAACTCGTCGATTTCGAGTTTTTGCATCGATTAAATTAAGTTGCCAGGTACTCCTGGTTTCTAGGTCAGGATAGCTAAATGGAGACTTATAACTGACCTAGCTGAGATCTGGAATGGATCGAGAAGGATTTGCCGCATATTGTAAGACATAGCACATAGGAGCGACGTTCCTGTTGTGCTCTGAAACATCGCTCAGAGAATATGTTATACACCCAACATGGCATTTATTTAAGATAATTACGGTGCTATTGGTTTATTCAGGAAGCAGAATATCATCGCATGATGCGTTAAGAGTACTTCTAGTGGGCTACTTTCTACCATGACGCCCATACAGGCGATCAGTGCTTAACTCGTCGCCAAAAATATAGACGCTGGATTCTTTTTTCCATGTACTTCTTTTTTTTGTACTGTAAATGTGAGAATTGAACCAAAAACAAATTTTCTATCGTATCTTTTTTCACGTCGGTAGAAAATTATCTTACATCTCCGACAAAAAGCATTCTTCAAATGATGGTCCCTGTTTTATACTATTTAAAGATTATAAATTTACAATTTTAAATTTCAATATTTTATATTATAACATTTTTACACATTTTTTAGTTTCACTATTATATGTCCATTATTTTATATTGTATAAACCTCATCATCATTCTCCTACTCTTCTCCCAATTATTTGGGGTCGATACAATACATACTCTTCTTTCATAGTATATATTGTAGAAGTTATTGGTAATAGTTTTATGACCGGCCGCCTGCCAGACGTCAACCCTCCTTGTTGACCAAACGGCATCAGATGGAGTTGGCCCAGGTCGCTATAAGGCTCTTAGTCGTCTTTTACGACATCCACGAGCAAAGTAAGGGTTGGTAGTATTCGTAGCCGCTACCACACAGCTAAAATTGTATATTTTTTTTATTCAACAGTTTTTATACATTTTTTTAAATGGTATAAAACCTGTTGGATAAAAAAATACATTCTATCTTCGATAGGAGTTTTCATTATAAATATTTATTAAAAAAATGTTGTACGCTTTACGGAACTCAAACATTAACAAACAGCCATTTGTTTGTCATAAATATTATGAGCGGAATTATTTTAATGCAGGTAAACATAATAGATTTACATGAAGTATGTATTTTATTATATTTTTTATAGTTTATTGTATACTAGCTAACTACATTGTAATGATATTTCTCAAGTAGGTAGCAAATTTTATAAATACACAATATAAAATGGTACCTACTTAACAACCTATTTAGTAGAAAAACAGAATGAGCAATAAAAAGAAAATTAAAGTATTATAATAATCTGATTATGGAAATAGTATACATTATTGCATTTAAGGTAATTTTTTGCTGTAACTTATAATTTAAAATATTATGTGGGTAACTATGCAATACGACTTTTATTGATGAACTTAGATCTCAACCGTAGGCTGTATTACAGTTGAGCAGCATGGAGTCTTATAAATAGCCCGACATGTCCTGTACATATGTGAAAGTACCATTAAAACCTTTGTATTTGACTAACTTGAGTAGACAGCTCAATGAATGAATTTAACTGGCGAAGTTTTAGTTGAGCGCACTGAGGCTTCTTCAACTATTGCTCAATTCTTTTAGTCTTATCTATCTAAACTTTCTAAACTCTAAGTATAAACAAATAGATGTGTTCTATAGTTTAATCTTGGTTTAATTGAGGCCGAAAACGTCGATTTTTGGTCTCATTCAAACTGTTTTTCCGAATCTGGGTGTAATTAGTCTGTGTTAATGGTAAGTTTGTAAAGTCCCCGCAATACAAGGATTATTTCCAATGAAATATTTTTTTTAGAAAACACCATCTTGTACTTTAGTGCATGGTGGTGTTTTCTAATAATAAAATATTTTTTGCTTAAATTAAGTTCAAATATGCTGCTATATAATTAAATTTGTGTAGTAGCGGCTACTAATACCAACAACCCTTACTTAGCTCGTATCCACGAGCTCGTCGTAAAAGACGACTACATACATATACATATCATCACGCCATATCCCTTGCAGGGTAGGCAGAGAGAACAGAGTGCCAGAGAACTCTATCTCTGCATACTTCACTCGCTTCCTCAACATTCATAATTCTCTTCATACACGCTCGCCGGTTTCGGAGACTCTTGACTCCACCTTCCTTCAGTACATGACCGATCTGGTCTAGGTAGGTTAGTCTCGGTCTCCCTCGGTACCTACATCCTTCCACTTTCGCATTGTATATCTTCTTAACCAGACGTTCGTTCGGCATTCTTTCCACATGTCCGAACCATCGGAGCATTCCCTTTGAGTATTGGTGTAAAGATGCGAAAGGGAATGCTCCTACTCGAAGAGATTTCAAGTTTAAATGCCCTATATACGTATATGAATTTAATATCACATAGAACTTCAATATCTTCAATGAGATATGTGGTATGAGTACCATTTACCACTTTCACCTTCACATTCACCATACCATACACTTTCCTCGATGATGAAGATGTCGTCAATTTACTTTAATTTTAATAATAATAATGTCGTATATTTAATTTTAATTTCGGTTTACTTATAAATATAGATAATATCGACCGATCGCATTCGTAACGACGACGTAAGAAAGCGAGTAGGTATGAAAGAGAGTATTGGTGTAAAGATGCGAAAGGGAATGTTCCGATGGATCGGACATGTGAAAAGAATGCCGAACGAACGTCTGCTTAAGAAGATATACAAATATACAATGCAAAAGTGGAAGAATGTAGGTATCGGGGGAGACCGAGACTCACCTACCTAGACCAGATTGGTCACGTACTGAAGGAAGGCAAAGTCTCCGAAACCGGCGAGCGTGTATGAAGAGAATTATGAATGTTGAGGAAGCGAGTGAAGTATGCAAGGATAAAGTTCTCTGGCACTCTGTTCTTTCTGCCTACCCTGCAAGGGATATGGCGTGATGATATGTATGTATAGATAATATTAATTATTAAAAAATAATATATATTCTTCTAATCAGCATAGTATGATAAGTTCAATCAATTATCCTCCATTTGTTCATCATATAGGATAAGTTGAGGCGAGTTATACAGAAAATTGTGTTACAATATATATATATATATATATATATATAATATTTAATTGATACTACAGGAGAAACTGCATGACATGATGAAAATTCAATGATGTTCTGATGATATCAACAATTAAAACAAAATAGCTTAGGTTTGTCCCACCGAGGCCACCGAAGACAAAGATCGGGTACCAGTGGCCCGCTCGCACGGCGAAGAGAGGTGTTTATAGGGTGGGTCTATGGGATTGCGCGCCGCCTCTTCCGTCGCCCCGGGCCGATTTGACGGGGTGCGAACCAGCTCCATAGTCCACCACAAAGAAAATGTTTGCCCCACCGAAGAAGAAATGTAATATTATGTTACAAAAAATGGAGATTTTACTTACAATCTGCAAAGAGCAAAACATCCTTTACATATTTAAGAATATTACTGGGCATTAATTCGACTATTCATAACTGATATATAGAAATATATAATTAATAAAAACTGAAGTCTGCAAGTTCGATTGAATAAATTAGTAGCAACATATACGTTTTCTTGAAAGTGCGATTAAATCCAGTTAAGGCATGAAGTACGGATATTAATTTTAAAAAGTTTTCCTTTTCACGCTAATCCTTAACAGCCTCCGTTTTTGAAGTGAAAACTTCTTTTGGCGCACTGCATTTTTTTCGTAGGCTGTAAGTGTGGCTGACCCGTCACGCTCTGAGGTGAAAGACTAGATCGGGTGAATTCGGGACCGCCGAGTGTACCCGAGCGATAAAGATACAGTCAACTGCTCTTCACTGCTGTATCGCTGTGTTTACCATATTCAAATTACATGTAAAAATTGTTATTATTAGTTATTATTAATTATTTAGTTTTTATTATGGTATGGTCAATTGGTCATAGCCATACATACTCGCTAGGGCACGCTTTTTTAAATTTTGTATTTGTTCTTTTTCTCAAAGGTTTAAGTTTTCACTTCTTTCGGCAGTCCTCATGATTGCATTGTGTTTTTTTTTTGTGTGACTTAGTTGTTAGCCTCAGATGGCTATGACAACTTTACCCGGACTGTGGGTGAGCGCTGAGGGCTCTCAACCAGAACAAAATGTATAAAATGGTCGTAGCTTATATGGGATACCCGTGGTGAATAATCATTAAGGTAGAAATGTATGTAAACTAGCTCGAGCTATTTCAAGCCATTAATGACTACACGCTAATAATTTTAACTGCACAGATGGCGTAGTGGTGAAGATATCGACCTTCCGTGCCAGTGCCACGAGTTCAATTCCTATGCTAGACAATACGTTGTGGGATACACAGTATTGTTTTGAGTCTAGGTGTAATTTGTCTACGTTAATTATATGTTTCTAAAATCCCCCGCAATGCAAGGATTATTATTGCAAGGCACTTTACCTTTAAAAACAAAACTGCACTTGTTGAATTAATAAGGACCTTGTCCTTATTATGCAAAAGTTTGTTAGGTAATTATAGAAGTAAGTTGTTATAAAATCTAATAACTGTATTGTATTCCCACTCTCCATAACATACGCATTCCCATAGCCTACTAACACCATTGTTTCCTGTAACTCACACTGTTTCTCTCAACAAACGAATGACTAATGGTCGATGAACGAATAACCCACTGACCAATTTGACCATTACTTTTAAAACACTTTTAGATCTACTTAAACTCACTTTTATTTTTATTTCTGAATTGTCAATCACTTTCAATTTAAACAGGCATTTGTATAATACTTTGACTTTTTTTATTAGATGAAGCAACTATTACTTCGACAGGTAAACAATGGTCTAAGCTAAGAATGATTAAATAATCTCTTTGGTAAACAGATACATAAAAATAATCTATAAAATCTATTTGCGTCAGTTTTATTGAGTAAATTTTACCTAAAAACTTTTTTCTTTCACTCATAAAAATGTTTGTTATAAGAACATCATTAAAAGTATAATAGTTAAGATTTAAACTTTATTTTGCTCACCCAATATTTCAACATCATCATCTCAGCTCATATATGTCCCACTGTTGGGCTCGAGCCTTCTTCATATTAAGAGGGAAATAGACCTACTATACCACGCTGGTCAGACGTGTTGGTATAGGGTTTTGTTTCGAGCTTATCTTCTCTGGCATAGATGTTGTATGCGTTTTATATCCCTTAATCGTCTCTTACGATCACCCACGGGTAAGATATGGGGTGGTGAATTGTATTCTTATTCCGTCACCACACTGACAATTTCTGATATTTATTCTTATTGTAAATTTCTGATATTTACCCAAATAAACATTTGAATTAAAATTAATGTTACGATTTTTACCCATGTTATGACAGAAGTAGAATACAATTGACCACCCCCTATCTTCTTTGTGGGTGTTGTAAAAGAAGACTAAGAGATATAAAGATAACGTCTATATACTTATCACTTAAGTAAGAATCGATTGACCAGCATGGTCAATTTAGTTTTTATTGTATTGAGGCGTTTCCAGTCCAACAGTGATCAGATTATTATGATTGCATAGATTGTTTTCCGCATGTTGTATCTCTCGTCTCTCCCATGAGTAAAAAAGGGGATGGTAAACTTAGTTTTTATTCCGTTACTAAAAAAAAAAAATAATTACCCACTAAATGAATACATTTATTATATATAAATAGGTTTCTCTATCATTATATAGTTAGAACTACCAATTTATAAATATCAATTATTTATTAATTTGTTATACAATATTTAATGCAAGAGATTTTAGAATCAAATTCCTTGTAAACTGACTCAGGAGGGAAGTTTAATAACAATTATTATATTAAGTGAACAATTCTAACTTTCAAACCTATTACATAAGTTAGTATAAAATTGAATAATCATTAAGATTCGAAATAAAGCAGAAATACTGATGTATCAATTATTACATTTACAATCACTGACGATCATAGTGTCATAATCTACATATAACTTGATCGTTACGTAAAATGAAAGGAAGTGATCTTACATTGGATAGTCTTATTTTAGCGATGTAAATTGCGATACTGGCGCCAAGGTTTTTATTAAATAAATTAATAAGATTTTATCTCTAAACCGTTATTACTCAAATAATTTCAAACTACAGTGTGAGAAGATAATTAATTAATTTGATGTCCTATAAATGTTTAGTTGTAGCTATCGTCAAAACAGTAAACTCATGTTCGCTTGTTCAATTTGTATTTTTTTTCACCATCTCCATTATTAGACATAGGTCTTCCGATGAGGGGAATTTAATGTAATAACTAGATCCTCCAGGTACACTACCATCGGAATCAGAAGTGGGGGCGGCTGTGGCGAAGATTCGTTCCGCCACCACGGCCCCCGGCCCGGACGGCACACCAGTCCGGGTGTTGACGTTGCTCCTCGAGCACCTCGAACCTCGCCTCAGGTGAATGTACAACGCCTGTCTGACGTCTGGACGGTTCCCTGAGTGCTGGAAGGAAGGTTGGTTCTCCTGCCAAAGCCGGGACGACCCCCGGATTTGCCGTCGGCCTACAGGCCCATTGTCCTTCTCGATGATGTGGGTAAGCTGTTGGAGCGTGTCCTCGCTGCCCGCATCGTCCGACACCTAGAAGAGGTGGGGCCCGATCTGTCGGACGCTCAATTCGGCGTTCGACCATCGGGGCCCTGCTACGCCTGAGGCAGACGGCCGCGGAGGCTGTCAACGGCAGAGGAGTGCTGTTGGCGGTGTCGTTGGACATCGCCAATGCATTCAATAGTCTGCCATTCAGCTGCATCAGGGAGGCGCTCCGATTCCATGGAGTGCCCTTGTACCTGAGGTGGCTGGTGGCAAACTATTTGGAGGGGCGCAGTGTCCTCTGCGCGAGTCCCGCAGGGGACATTGTGCGGACGCCCATGTCGTGCGGTGTTCCGCAGGGGTCGGTATTGGGGCCGACTCTGTGGGACATCGGCTACGACTGGGCGTTGAGAGGGAGTCTCCCCCCCCGGGCTGAGCGTGATATGCTATGCTGACGACACGCTCGTCACAGCCCGGGGTAGGACACTCGAAGAAGCGGCGAGCCTGGCCACTCTCGGCACCGAGGAGATGGTCCGGCGAATCGAGGCGCTGGGGCTCAGGGTAGCCCTACATAAGACAGAGGCCCTTCTATTCCATGGGCCCCGCGTAAGGCTGCCTATCGGCGCCTCGGTAGTCGTCAACTCCATCTACATCATTATCCAGGCCCATATGAAATATTTGGGTCTGGTGCTCGACGGGCGTTGGTGGTTCCGGGAGCATTTCCGCAGGATTGCTCCCCGGCTGGTCGGCGCGGCGTCCGCCCTTTCGCGGCTCATGCCGAACGTGGGCGGACCCAGTTTCGAGGGCCGACGGCTGTATGCGGGGGTGATCCGCTCAATGGCCATATACGGCGCACCTGTGTGGGCGAGGGCTTTGAACGCCCAGCTCAGGGCGGTTCTGTGGAGGCTACAGAGAGCCATGGTGGTCAGAGCCATTCGCGGATACCGCACGGTGTCGACAGAGGCGGCATGCCTATTGGCCGGGACACCCCCATGATGCGGCGGAGATGCTCTCCAACCTCTACCGGCGGGTTACCTCAGTGCGCGACGAGGGTGGCTCCCCATCGTCTGACGAGATAGCCACCTGGTGCGAGGACTCCCGCCGAGATGTCATCGCCCGTTGGGCTACGCGGCTGGAGAGGCCTAGACACGGTGTTGTTACCATCGAGTCCCTCCGGCCCGTACTGATGGAGTGGATGGAGCGGTGATACGAAGTGCTCTCCTTCTGGTTGGTGCAGGTCTTGTCGGGGCACGGTTGCTTCGGCAAGTACCTGCATACGGTCGTGCGGAGGGAGTGGACTCCGTCCTGCCACCATTGCAGTAGCGACGAGGACACGGCGCAACATACGCTCGAGGTATGTTCAGGCTGGGACGGGCAGCGCCGTAACCTCGTCGCTGTCATCGGTGCCGACCTGACACTGCCAGCTGTTGTGAAAGCGATGGTCGACAGCGTCAGGAACTGGGAAGCGGTCACCGCCTTCTGCGAGGCTGTCATCTCGCAGAAGGAGGCGGCGGAACTAGTCCGGGAGGATTCCCGTGACCCGGGCCGCTGCCAGTGGCCGGGGCGGCGCAGGCGCGAATATCTGCGCCTGATGCCGCCCTAACCGAGGCTTCGGGTGATCGGACCGGGGAATTGTCCGGTCACCCGACGTCAGGACAGCGCGTGAAGGCGACGCCCTGACGGCGAAACCTGTCGGGGCGTTGACACGGGAGGAACCCGTAAGGGTAAATCGCCCGGCGGGCCACCGAAGACAAAGATCGAGTACCGGTGGCCCGCTCGCACGGCGTAGAGAGGTGTTTGCAGGGTGGGTCTATGAGATTGCGCGCCGCCTCTTTTGTCACCCCGGATCGATTTGTCGGGGCGCGACCACATCCATGGTCCACCCAGCAAGGAAAAAAAAATAGGTATACTACCATGACTATGATATCATCAGCATATCGAAGTTGAGTGATATATTCGATTTTAATCTTGAAACCAAGTCCTGTCCTTATAACGACCTGGGCCAACTCCATCTGATGCCATTTGGTCAACAATTACATTCCCAAGGAGAGTTGATGTCTGGCAGGCGGTCGGTCATAAAACTATTGGCAATAACTTTTACAATATGTACTATGAAAGAAGAGTACATATTGTATCGACCCCAAGTGATTAGGATAAGAGCAGGAGAATGATGAATAATGAAACTGAGTCCGATCTAGTTTAACAGCTTGAAGAGTCCAATGCAGTTTTGAACGCTTTTCAAATTCCTATCTTACATGTTTCTGCACTGTAGGTGAACCTACATTTAAGCCTTTCTATACAAACATTTCAACGCTTCGATATATCCGTCATCAATTTGGTGGATGATATGAATAAAAGTACTGTAGGACTATCCATATTTGGACTAAATCAAAGTCTTTCGCCATAATCTACAACCTCTAGATAGTGAAGTTGATAATATGGCTTGATCTTCTGGGGATAAAGTAATACGTAAAAATAATGGGATATATGTATATCATCTGAAAATTAAAAGTGAAAGCTACCACTAGGTATTGCGTAGTTGGAAATGCAGGAGGCTAATGATCCTTTCACTTAGTAAACCTGTATTACACTTGTGAAAGAAAAGAGTAGATAGTGATATTGTACTCATTTGTTTTCACCCATATAATATTAATAGCTATAAGTTGTAATTGTATGAAAATATTAATATTATGTAATGTTTTAAAACATTATATTCTGCGCTCTAGATGTTGAAATTTTAACTTCACCGGTTTTATATATTAAATTTTAAAAAGACTCTTTATATATAGCAAAGAAACTGATAGATTTTAATGCGGTTTCGATTTTTAGCTCATATAAGTAGGAAGTGAAAGTCTATGAATACAGATGTTCGAATAGTGAAAAGTGCTACTTGTGACCTATCAATGAAAGTAAATATAAAACAAACATAATTTCAAATAAAATTTTATGTAAGCCTATGCACTGTGCATGCCAGGCTAACGTGACTTATAATACCAATATTCATGTCATTTTTGATGAGATAATTACTCATCAACTACACTTTTATAGTATATAGGTGTCTATTACACTGGTTTAATAGACTATTTTTTTTAAACTACGCTTTAAATACTTCGTGGAGAATAAAAATATAACTAAAAAACTAGAGCTTTTAATTTTAATATTTATAGATCGCTTTTCGCGTATTTCTATTGCCCATTATAATTTCTTTTTCGTCGGTCGAACATCATAACAAAATTCTAATAAGGTTTTTGAAGTGAAAACTTCTTTAGGCGCGTTGAGCGTTTTTGGAGGGGAAAAACTTAAAGGTTCGCGTCACCGACATGCTAATGCTAATAGTATATCTATAGCTATATGAAAACTTCTTTAGGCGCGTTGAGCGTTTTTGGAGTGGAAAAACTTATAGGTTCGCGTCACCGACATGCTAATGCTAATAGTATATCTATAGCTATATGAAAACTTCTTTAGGCGCGTTGAGCGTTTTTGGAGGGGAAAAACTTATAGGTTCGCGTCACCGACATGCTAATGCTAATAGTATATCTATAGCTATATGAAAACTTCTTTAGGCGCGTTGAGCGTTTTTGGAGGGGAAAAACTTATAGGTTCGCGTCACCGACATGCTAATGCTAATAGTATAATCTATAGCTATGAGTAGTGTTTTTATATAGCTAAATGAATAATGAAAATAAAAAAAATATTTTCAATATTCATGTCAATATTTGCATTTAAAAGTATGGCATTATTTATTTTTAATTGTATTTTTAATATTTAACCTTTATGTCATGAAATGAGTATAATTGTGGTTTAAAGGTTATCTTACTAGCGTGATAAACCGATTCCTAGATGTTCGATAATATTTTTTATTTTTATATAAAAATTAGAAAATTATTAATATTTCAATTAGTCTTAAGTTAATAGTTTTCACTTCTATCGGCAGTCCCCATGACTGCCTGTTTTTTCTAATAATATGAAGTTTAACAAATTTAATCATGTATATATTTTCATAGTGCTTATCATTTTTAAACAACATAAATAAAATAAAGTTAAATCGAATCGATTTATCGAAATAGAATTTACAATGAGCAAAAGTATTGAAGGGGTAGATAATAAAAAAATAGACTATATTTTGAACTGGTTTAGTGTATATTCTGTGTAACATACACAAGTAGAACATCCTAGCCTAAGGTGCTTTGACATAACCTAAACTAATCTTCATTTCAAGGCCTTTCACATGATTAAGTAATATTTGATTAGTAGAAAATACTAGTAATCGTTATTATATAATGGACCTTGGAACAGATAGTATGTTATGTGGTCGATGAGTTGTACAACAAAGTAAGCAGGTCAGTATGACAGCACACGGTGGAAAAATGTGGTGTTTTAAACTGTGATCTACCGTACCGTAGCCATGAGTTCGATTACTAGGTGGAAAAGTCTACGATCTATATATATTTTTATGAATTGTAACGAACATTTTATGCATTATTCGTATGTTTATATGTATCTCTATGTCTATCCTTCCTAATGTCTTGGATATAGTGTCCCCACTAAGAGCGGGATAGTGGTTTTTGGACGATCGAAACTAGTGTTTGGGAGTTTCCTAACTTACCACTGTTTACCACTCTCACCTAGCCGGTTTTATCGTCTCCCATGGACACATTATGTTCGTTACTATACTACTATACGCAATCAAAAAGAGTCCTTTAGAATCACATTATAACTCAAAAATATATCTTGATATATAAATAACCTCGTTGGATAATATGACCCGATGATCTTTTCGAAAATAGTTTTTTTTTTAACTGACTAATCCAATGGTATCTTCTGCCGACATTTATTAGGCATTTTTCACACAATTTTAATTAATAAATTTTATTCTTTAACATATAATAATGACTTAACTTTAGGCAATATTTAAAATGCTTTTTATAACAAAATAAATAATACTAACAATTAATATAAATATTGGTGTAATAAAAAAAAACTATAATAAAATATTCATTACTTCAATAATGTATAAAAATCAATTGTGGGAGTCGTAGTAAAAATTATCATTTGTTTGTTGTGCTTACTTTTAAAGAGGACTAAAAGAACTTTTTGACGTACCAACAAAGTCAAGGTAATGGTATCGAAGATCAGCTCTGAACGGTCGGATGGGCTGTGAATGGATCATTGCCGCCCCATAAATAGAGAAAAAAATTTTAGTAGGAGAGCTGGCACCAATTTTTGTGTAGGTATTTGAGGCAAGCTGAAAACTTGTCACATACCCTACACGGAATAGCAGATCTCGCTAGTGAGTAACGGGGCTAAGTCATCCCCTGATTTTTTTATAATATTATTTTTTTTCGCAAAAATATTTTTGAGACAATATACACTTTTTATATGTTGCAGTATAATGTTTAATAAATACAAAAAAATAATAAGCCAGACGATTTAGTCCGGGTTTTAACGTGCAAAAATATTTTGCAAAAAATTATAAAAATGTATTTGAGGCAGCTTGAAATTTTAATAGAGTAAATGAGTAATAGAGTAAATTATTAAATATATAACTAAAAAATAAGATTCTCAAAAAGACAGATCATTTTGGTGGGACTTTCTACCTGCCAGGTGATAATCTCCCTCTCTCCGATCTCTCAGTTGTTTTAGAGAATTAAACATATTTTGCTCAATTTTTTCCTGCTCTTATCCCAATTACTTGGAGTCGACGCAATATTTCATCTTCTTCCATACGATCCTATCAGACGTCATCTCTGCAGTCACTCCCAGACTACCCATGTCATGCCTTACTCAGTCCAGCTATCTTTTATTTGGTCTTCCATTACCCCTAAAAGCTTTCAACATTATTATATATAATGCTCAATATAAAAAATAATCATAGCGAATTCATACTTTTAGTGAATAGGTAACATAATTTTAAACATGTATGTATATAAAATTTCGAGTGTACTCTCAAACCGACTTCAAGTTAGTCATCTCATCTCATTATCTAAGCTCATATATGTCCCACTGGTGGGCTCGAGCCTCTTCCGTAATGGGAGGGCAATTGACCTACTGCACCACGCTGATCAAACGTTGGTATAGGGTTTTGTTTCGACTTTTCCTTCTGTTGCATAGATGTTATGCATTTTATATATCTTTGTTGTCTCTTTCAGATAGGGGTGGTGAATTGTCTCGCACAATGAGGCGGCCGGCTACTGGTGGCGTACTCGCTCGGCGTAGCGAGGTATATGGGGTCGTGCGCCGCTTCTTCTGTCGCCCCGGATGGATTTAGCGGGGTGTAATCATTCCAGAGCCCGCCGCCCAAAAAAAAACTGCGTCACCACACAGATCGTCACGGTCAGACGTGTTGGTATAGGGTTCTGTTTCGAGCTTTCCTTCTCTTGCATAGATGTTATATACGTTTTATATCCCTTAGTTGTCTTTTACGGTCACCCACGGGTGAGATAAGGGGTGGTGAATTGTATTCTTACTCCGTCATCACACGGATAACACATTTTGGTATGCCTAGTATATAATCGCATCATGCCAAATAATAATCTTGAAAAAGTAATAGAGATTTTATACTAGCAATAATGTTAAGTTAACTATACCTAATATTAGTACCTCGATTGCCTAAACTTAAAAGAGAATAAAGCGAAGACTTTTTATGAGCTACAACGTATAGTAAAGAAGTAAATAAAAAATAATTATAATACACGAAGACGGAAACTGGACCAGGAAGACGATTGTTAAACCAAAAGTCAATGTCGTTTCCTTTAAGGCATAATAGACCTAGTTATCTGTCATTAAAAGGGCAAATAAATAATAATGTTTCAATATTATTGGCGCTATCTGTCGCCACAACAATACTACAGATAACTCGGATTTGTTATTACAAATTTATTATACCAGTAGATTTATTATTTATTTATTATACCAGTAGATTTATTATTTATTTATTATACCAGTAGATTTATTATTTATTTATTATACCAGTAGATTTATTATTTATTAATTATGCCAGTAGATTTATTATTTATTTTTTATACCAGTAGATTTATTATTTATTCATTATACCAATAGATTTATTATTTATTTTTTATACCAGTAGATTTATTATTTATTTGTTATACCAGTAGATTTATTATTTATTAATTATGGCAGTAGATTTATTATTTATTTATTATACCAGTAGATTTATTATTTATTTATTATACCAGTAGATTTATTATTTATTAATTAACCAGTAGATTTATTATTTATTTATTATACCAGTAGATTTATTATTTATTTATTATACCAGTAGATTTATTGTTTATTTATTATACCAGTATATTTATTGTTTATTTATTATACCATTAGATTTATTATTTATTAATTATACCAGTAGATTTACTATTTATTTATTATACCAGTAGATTTATTGTTTATTTATTATACCAGTAGATTTATTGTTTATTTATTATACCAGTAGATTTATTGTTTATTTATTATACCAGTAGATTTATTGTTTATTTATTATATCACTAGATTTATTTTTTATGGATTATACAATGAATAGATATATAATTGGTGAAATATCTACTATTCTATTTACTACAAATAATGAAATTGAATGTTTATTTTTATCCTCCGATGATAATTAATAGCAATAATGAAATTATAACAATATATAATTATATAATAATTGCAATTATAGAAACTAGTATCATTAATTATTGCGACCATATGATACAACTTTTAAAATACATATTTGATGACTTTCTAATTAGACACTAAGTAGTTTAATTATAACAGTCAAGTGATAATTTATATAATAATTAATTGGATTTTGGATAAAAGTAAACTTAACTATAAATAAAACTCTGCGAAACATTCCCGCGTGGTAATAGTTAGACAATTTTACTTCATTATAAAGAATCTAATAATCATCAGAAACTAATGAATCTGGATAACATTCGACAAATTTTGGAAGTAACTCAACAGATTCTTAAGTAGACTGTCAACCCTAAATCTTTACCAGAATCCTTGCAATGTATGCCTGTTTTTTTTTCACCTGCACCTATATAAATAAGGCTACTACAAGTAAGTACCTTGTACAAATGTAGTGAATTAATGATAGGAGTACGATGAAGTATACCAATATTTCTTCTTTTCTTCTTCTGCCTAACTTGTACAAATGTAGTGAATTAATGATAGGAGTACGATGAAGTATACCAATATTTCTTCTTTTCTTCTTCTGCCTAACTTGTACAAATGTAGTGAATTAATGATAGGAGTACGATGAAGTATACCAATATTTCTTCTTTTCTTCTTCTGCCTAACTTGTACAAATGTAGTGAATTAATGATAGGAGTACGATGAAGTATACCAATATTTCTTCTTTTCTTCTTCTGCCTAACTTGTACAAATGTAGTGAATTAATGATAAGAGTACGATGAAGTATACCAATATTTCTTCTTTTCTTCTTCTGCCTAACTTGTACAAATGTAGTGAATTAATGATAGGAGTACGATGAAGTATACCAATATTTCTTCTTTTCTTCTTCTGCCTAACTTGTACAAATGTAGTGAATTAATGATAGGAGTACGATGAAGTATACCAATATTTCTTCTTTTCTTCTTCTGCCTAACTTGTACAAATGTAGTGAATTAATGATAGGAGTACGATGAAGTATACCAATATTTCTTCTTTTCTTCTTCTGCCTAACTTGTACAAATGTAGTGAATTAATGATAGGAGTACGATGAAGTATACCAATATTTCTTCTTTTCTTCTTCTGCCTAACTTGTACAAATGTAGTGAATTAATGATAGGAGTACGATGAAGTATACCAATATTTCTTCTTTTCTTCTTCTGCCTAACTTGTACAAATGTAGTGAATTAATGATAGGAGTACGATGAAGTATACCAATATTTCTTCTTTTCTTCTTCTGCCTAACTTGTACAAATGTAGTGAATTAATGATAGGAGTACGATGAAGTATACCAATATTTCTTCTTTTCTTCTTCTGCCTAACTTGTACAAATGTAGTGAATTAATGATAGGAGTACGATGAAGTATACCAATATTTCTTCTTTTCTTCTTCTGCCTAACTTGTACAAATGTAGTGAATTAATGATAGGAGTATGATGAAGTATACCAATATTTCTTCTTTTCTTCTTTTGCCTATGTACGATCATTTTGCTTAGAACTCATCAAAGGATCCACTTCCCAGGCTAGATGGATTATTGTAGGCTTTTAATTAGATTTTTTTTTTTTTTGTGTGACTTAGTTGTTAGCCTCAGCCCCTGGCTATGACAACTTTACCCGGACTGTGGGTGAGCGCTGAGGGCTCTCAACCCATATAAGTTAAGCGACCGTTGCCGAGGGCACCCCCTGTGGGGTACGGACCTCGGCTCGGGGGGTCGCTGGCAAAGTGGGTTCTCCCACGTTTAGAATTTGAACGCGACACGACTTCCGACCTCGATGGCGAGGACGGAATCGTGAATACTTATTTGTCAGGGCCACGCGGACTCTGTACGCCTCCGTTTGGGCGAGCGTGATAATATCGTTGGGTTCGTCGAGTATTAATCGCGGTTGTTAATTAGATGTATTATTGTATAGGTTTTTATTTCGAAATTTTCTTCTGTCATAGTGATATTTTCTATTTCATCACTCAGTCCTCTTTTATGACATCAGTGGGAAAAATTGTGAGTTGTTATCTGACAATTATACCAATTTATTGTTTAAATTCTCTTGAAATGACTCTTTTTCAATATTTCGCTTGGATAATAGGTATCTAATATAAACTTTATAATTTACTTAACAATTCACAAAACAAGTTCACTGCGTGAGAGATAAACAGTGGATTTTACTCGCCATTAAATAGAGAAGTATTTCATGTACAAATGCTCTCTTGAGGTTTTCATTCACAGTGTTAAAGCTAGTAATATTATAAACCTTTTCATCATCATCTCAGCCCATATATGTCCCACTGTTGGGGTCAGGCCTCCTCCATAATGGGAAGGAAATTGACCTACTATACCGCGCTAGTCAGACGTTTTGGTATAGGGTTTTAATTCGAGTTTTCCTTCTCTTGCACAGATTTGTTTTCAGGACTAATCCCACCACACATTCCCACCACTGTAACTCCTGTAAGCCAGGATCCACAATGGTCTCCATAAAAGACACTGAGGTTTGACCCTCAGGAAGTCCCGGGAAACGCATTTAATTGTCTTGGGACCCGCAATAAATTTAATAAGAAAAGAAAATCAGGAGGAGCTGAAGAATTTCCACTTCCCTCCTATGCAAAGCGAGAGATATGAAGCAAAATTGGCTAATAGGCCAATAGATAGGAGAATGTACTGACACGTGAAGCGTAGCAGTACAGCACCACGGATATGACAGAGCTTAAGGGGCCTATATGTGAGCCTTAAGTTTGATTACAATAGTAGGTATGGCAGAAGCGCCTGAACGCACGGCAATTTTCTCGAGTTGCTACAAGGTCCGTATAATATATAACCCCCGACACGACTTGCAGACTGTCTAACTTAAGATCGCGCTCGTTTTACCAGAGACTGCACTCCCAGAGGATGTGATGGGCTGTTTGTTCAAAATCGCAGTTTGGTGTGGAACATCGACAAAATGGTGAATCTACTAGTTTAAAATAGAATAATTTACTTCTAAAATTACCATGGCCTGTGAGGAATTGTGCTACATAGTGGTCATATTATAACATTAATATGAGCAGTGGTAAATAAACTACAGAATTAAATAATATCTTTAAAAAAATTAAGTAAATAAGATTAGATCAAACTCGGGAAATCTGATGTTTGATGTTCTAAGGCCTAGATTAATACCATATTATTTACAGCCCGTGGTTATGCAAATCCATATTTATCTATATTTACGTCTTTTACGGTTTTTGCTAATTAGTATTTGCGCTTAACCTCCTCCTACTAAGCGCAAATACTCGTTAGCAAAAATAAATAAACACCTATTACGGATAAATGTCATTTTATAAGCAAATAGATAAACTTTGCATTTAACAAAAATTTCATAACATATGAAACCATAATATATTTTTTCAAATTACTGAAATTTAGCATTTAATATGCTTAATTATTTATAAAAACCCGATTACGAAGCGAAAAATGATGTCACAAGTGGGATTCGAACCCACACCTATTGGGAGTCCGGCCCAATCGTGCTGCCACTTGCACCACCGTGAACTATTGTAGGACATTCAAATCTCACTTCGTATCATATTTACGTCTTTAAGGAGACGTGTGCCATCTACCCGACAATATAATATATTTTTGTTTCATTTGTAATGGTATACCAATAAATTGTCTGCTATAAAATATTCTTCTCAATATTGCTAGAAATTTTCATTAAAAAAACTGTTTCACGTTTCTCCAATATATATCGTTGTCAATCTACTTGTAGTATTTCTAAGTAATGTTGCCTAACTCTTTAATAATCTGAAAGCTATTGGTAACACTGTTACCTATTTAACTATTAAATCATTCAATAAAAATTTATAATTATATTAATCAATCACTTACATATTACTATCATTCAAATTATTTAATTAAATCCGTTAATAAATTACTAAATTGTAGTCAATTAATACCTAATCTTAAAAGGCTATCCAAGAACAATGATGGACAACAAAAGATGGTAAACAATACTTAATACGAAGCAGCAATATACTGTTACTGCTACTTATGGACCTTTGCAATACCCGTGGTTCAGCTTGGCCGCTGCCACCAAAACACACTCAGAAAGTACATTTGGTTCTCTCGTTCATTGAACGAGGCTTAACCTTGCCACTGCTCAGACGTCGATTTTCTTTGAGTATGTAAAAAGGTAGCACACCTTTTTTTTTTTTTTTTGCGGTGGACTATAGACGTGGTCTTGCCCCGCCAAATCGGGGCGGGGCGACGGAAGAGGCGACGCGCAACCCCATAGACCCACCCTGCAAACACCTTTTTTCGCCGTGCGAGCGGGCCACCGGTACCCGATCTTGAGTATGGTACTACCTTGGACGCACCAGCCAGCGGCTCTTTATAGAAAACTGACAACCGCGTGGCCCAACTACTACTGAAACTTTTTGATTCAGACCATATCTGATCCTGCACGCGCAAACATAAAATATGCTATTAGAATAGAAGGCTGTTATTTTCTCTTTATGGTAATGATCTCTTTTTAGGTAATGATATTGTCGTAAGCGGTGAGCACGATTTCAACAGGAAATTAAGGAAGCAAGACTAAAATAGATATTCTCATTCCGTCAGCGAATATTTCAACTTAATTACATATATAAATAATATAATAATGACGTGACCGTTATTCAGTCAAGGTGACTTAACAATGTAGGTATTATGACATCTTCTTTTTCGTGAGTATTATAAGGGACATTATCGTCATCATAATCTTATCTCAATTACTTAGAGCCGACGCGATATGTACTCTCCTTCCATAGTCTGTGTTGCAAAAGTCTCGGCAAAAGTTTTATGACCTGTGTGTCGTAAATCCTCCTTGGGAATGTAATTATTGACGGAATTTAGCTCGATGTAAGGCTCTTAGTAGTCTTTTACAACATCTACGTACAATATAACGATTGGTAGTATTCGTAGCCGCCACCACACAGCACATGAACAATAAAATTATAACATTATCTTGTATCATCATTTCATCATCATCTCAGCTCATATATACTCCACCGTTGGGCTCGAGCCTCCTCCATAATGGGAGGGAAATTGAACTACTACACCACGCTGGTCAGACGTGTTGGTATAGGGTTTTATTTCGAGTTTTCCATCTCTTGCATAGATGTTATATGCATTTTATATCCCTTAGTCGTCTCGTTCGATCACCCGTGGGTAAGATGAAGTGGGGTGGTGAAATGAATTCTTTCTCCGTCACCACACGGAAAAGCTTGTAAATTAAACCAATTTTAATTTGAGAGCCCTTGACTCATAGTGGAATGAATGTGAATTGAGACCTTAATAAGTACAGATTTGTCATTTACGGCTGTTATATTCATCACGCAAACGAGATCTCATGATATAATATTCGATCCATCAGATTTTGGAGCGCTTGACAGGTGATTTGATGGCTACAGTTGTTATTATAAGTATATCAGACGATCACTGACACCCTTTCTCTTAATATTGCCAGTTAACTGGCATTGGTCATTTAAATGAAGAGCTCATTCGTGTCTTACCTTATACAAAAATTTGTATTTATTTATTTGTGCAATTAAAAACGTCTTATAACGCTTTACTAGTCTAGTATATCAATGGATACCTTAATGATAAGTTATGACATCTTAAGTTAAATACATATTAATAATAATGATTTTGAATTGAATTGACATTTAAATATTAGAAATTATTTACACTATAGTTAATGATTTTATATGTATTTGAATTTGAATTGAGATTGTATTGAGTAATTATATGTTAATAATCATGACCAATTAATTAAATTATCAAAAATTGCAAGGCTAGCTTTAATGCCGTAGGAATAAAATTGTATTAAAATTTCCACACCATACATATATGGCAGAATATGATGGACCATGTAATTAATATAATTAAGAGCTATTATAACCATATTTTTGGAAATAAAGATTTATTATTATTATTGTATCTCCTTTTAATTCACGGGATCTTCCATAGGGAAGATGCCCGGTCCTTTGGGAGGCTTACATGGGGATATGGATCCAACACGCAGAGGCCTTTGGAGAAATTTAATCTAAATATTGGGATGGGACACCTACCGATGACATTCCACGTCTGCACTTAACATACGTGGAATGCCAGCAGTAAGTGTAAAACTATTGTGTGATTATGATATCTAATATATGAAATATGGGAGTGGGTGTTTAGTGGACTGGTTCATCTTAAATCTATGAATTTATAACTGTCGTCTGCCTTCAAACCCATGTTAAGAGCTGAACGGTGGCAGACGGTGACTCGCCAACTCACTGAATGGGCCCCCTAAATAGTCGCCACAGACACACAAGTCATTATTATTATTATGGTCACTGGTGCGAAATATAAGAGCAAGAACTAGAAGGCAAATAAGAGGAAGTGCTTTCTTGTTCTTGCTGGTTGCTAGTCTTTACATTATATATAGACAGGAATACATTCCGTATTCTTAATGGTATAATCAAACAATACTTAAACCGAACTTGTACGCATGTAAGGGAAGAATAATTATTACCTTATTTGACTGACATTCAGTATAGTTCCTCATCGCTGACATTTTGTGCGCTAAATGTGAGAAGGTTTTGTTATAAAGGGTAGTTATTGTAACACAATTTAATGTCAAATGCTTTCATATCGACACGTGACCGGAATGCCGGCTTTTATTAGCCACAGAGGTTTAGCATTGCCATTCAACGTGGCAATGTTGCTAGTTCTGGACATATAGCCTATAGGCAGTGGATTATTAAAAAAAAAATTGGAAAGATTTTTTCATATATTTTATTTTTATCATCATCATCGTCATCATCTCAGCTCGTATAAGCCCCAAATTAGGTCACCTTCTCTCTGAATTGGGTATAATCTGTTACGTATATCGTCCTCAAATCGTTATATCCCGAGGTAGGACGTGGGCAGAGACTATACGCCAGGTCACTGATAGAACTGAAAAGATAATCTGTTGGATCGAGGTGTTGGAGGTTTTCGGTTACACTATATTAAATCAGAGGCCTTGTTAGTTCTTCGGCCCTTCCGCTGATACCTCGATCATTTTCAATGCAGCTTCATGTCAATAGATGCCTTTACCATGTCCAGATAAAATATTTGGGCATGGTACTGGACGGAGAATTGTCGTTCTAGGAGCATTTTCTTCCACTTGCTTCCTCCATCGTTGTAAATAGAAAATATATTATGATATTTATTAGTTAAAAATCAGCAAAACATTTTTTGTTTTTATAATCATCTTAGTTCATATATGTATGCCCCACGGCTGGACTCGATCCTCCTTCGCACTAGAAACGAAATCGACCTACTACACCATGCTGGTCAATCGTGTTGGTATAGGGTTTTATTTCGAGTTTGCCTTCTCTTGCATAGATGTTATATGCATATTTTATCCCTAAGTCGTCTTTTACAATCACCCATGAGTAACATAATGGTAGTGAATTGTATTCTTACTCCATCACCACACGGAAAATTATCAAATTATTAATTTTGTTTTACATATCAATTTATTATTTAGATTTTTATTTACTAAACTTAAATACCGACTGTACCTAGTGTTCCTCCTAATTCTAAGTAATCTTGATGTACCAATAAGGTAATAACGTTTCAGTTAAGTGGCTAATGGGGGACGACCGAATTGACAAATTAAATCGACGACATGATGTAATTATTGTATTAACTTTAATCTTGATGTAATTTGTCTGGAGACTGGTCGAATTGAGTTATTTTGATTCTAAAGTCCATACATGACAAAGTGGGCAAAGTATTCGTAAAATTATTTTATTGTTTCTTTATCTCTTTCTCTTTCTTTATCCTTTTCCATACTCAACCACCCATTTTGTCAAGGCGCATAGTCTTGGACCAATGTTCGAAACTGGTGCCGTGCCCCCTCGATTTGATATTGATGGGGTTCGCCAAAGAAGAATATGGAGTTTCACCCATAATAGCAGGGAGTCAGCTAAATTTAATTTTTATTACAATAATTTTGTTCGTTTACATTTCTTAGTCGCCATTTGGGATACACGTATTTAAATGTAGTCATATAATATACGTCAGTAATAATTCATAACGGTAAATTAAACAAAGTTTTCTCTGATCTTAAAGTAACCTCCCACTAAGCTTAACTTCAGTGAATCACCCAAGATGCCAGCGGTCTGCTCAAAGATGTTTCGGTGGTTTATGGAATGTTATAGAGTTCACTGTCTACCTGCCCAAACTAAAGGCTAGCAACAAACAAAAGAAGGTCATGACGTCGTAATATCGCAAAATAATTTTATCAAACCAACGCCTATATAAACTTCCAATAATAATTTAATAAATTTTATTTATTACCATATGAACATTACAAAAATATATGGGAATCAATGTTGGATAAAAGAATCCATACGAAAGACGATTTTCCTATAATCGCCGCGTTGGGCAGGTGGATTGGTAATTTTGGTTGGTTTTACAAGTGACCCAGTTGAGTGCTACTGGCTATTTGTGGGGTTCTTTCATCTCAACTTATACATATGCCACCGCTGATCTCGAGCCTCACTATAGGAGAGTAACTGCCCTTCTATACCACCCGAGTCAGACGTGTTGACCTTTGCAATACCAAGAGTATATCTTAGGCCGCTGCCTACCAATAAAATCCCCAAACCCATCCAGTAGGGCTGCCAGCTCTCTCGCTCATCGCATGAAGCGCAATAGCACATTGCCACTACTCAGACGTCGATCTTCTGCGAAAGTGTGGTACTACCCCAGACGGACCGGCCCGCGGCTGTAGACAGAAAACTGTCAACAGCGTGGTCCTACCACTATTAATTTTCTTCTCTTGCATTGATGTTATGTGCATTTTATAATCCCTTAGTCTAGTTTTACGACACACACGGGCAAGATTAGTGCTGGTGAATAGTATTCTTACTGCTTCACTACACGGTGGTTCCTTAGCCAGCTTTTACGATACCCACGGGTACTTAAGTAAAAGATGTGTCAAACAGAGTAATTAAAATAACATTACACTTTTATGGGGTAGTCGACAGAATCAAGTGAGTGTTATGTAAGTATAGTCATTGCGGTGCCTGCGTACCACTATTCGCTTTGTGTATGTTTGTGAAATACATTATTATGTCACTGTTTCGTTTGCAGATTACAATGAAAACATGGCGATGATGAAAGATGGATATCCTCAAGATTTATATAATAAAATGTTTCTCTGATATTTACGCGAGCAGTAAACACACGAACTAAATGTATTTTTAAGGATCCCGTTTGTATTTTTATTTACCTCCCCTGTCCTTGTGTTAAATAAATAACAAGTTTTTAAACTACCGTACCAAATAAAACACGAATCGAAATATTTATTTTATTATGGTAGATTAATAAATTATATGTCTAAATACGAGGACATCTAATATAATTTGGTTTACATACATACATATCATCACGCCATATCTGTTGCAGGGTAGGCAGAGAGAAAAGAGTGCCAGAGAACTCAATCCTTGCATACTTCACTTGCTTCCTCAACATTCATAATTCTCTTCATACACGCTCGCCGGTTTCGGAAACTCTTGACCCCACCTTCCTCCAGTTCGTGACCAATCTGGTCTAGGTCGGTTAGTCTCGGTCTCCCCCGGTACCTACATCCTTCCACTTTCGCATTGTATATCTTCTTAACCAGAAGTTCGTTCGGCATTCTTTCCACATTCTTTAATTTAATTTAAAAGAGTAAAACTTAAAATTTTAAATAGAAAAAGCTGTCAATCTCCCGACTAGAAATTTTTTCGTCTTCCTTATCAGGACCGGACCGGGCATGCCCGATCTGGACCAGATAAGGTATGTAACGCAGAAGATATATCTGGACCCGATCAGGAAAACCTTATCGGGTCCAGATCAGGCATTCCTGGTCGGGTCCAGATCAGGCGTTCCTGATCGGGTCCGGATGAAATTTTACTGATTGGAACCAAATCAATCATCTGCGTTATATATCTTGTCTGATCCAAAACGAGTATGCCCAGTCCGGTCCTTTTAAAAAACATGAATATCTTAAAGAACATGTTTAATAGGTAAAAATACAAATTAATATATGACGTAGACACCGAATGCAGTGCTATATTCTTATCATAGAGAGTCCCAGTGAGCCGTTCCGATTATGGCGCAACCACTAGATGCTAACGACTGCAACTGTCGCCTGAATTTCTCATTCATGACCTGATCGATCAGTTTTAATCCGATTCGATAACAACTAATTTAATATTAGGCCATGTCATTACGCTTCGGAGAATCTTAACACCGCGATTCAAATAATGACGTCATTTTACTAACGCCATCTATTTATTATGACCCAAAACATTAAATGTTAGCATGGTTGTTACAATATTTCGTGTTACGAAAACTGTTTCTGGTTCTGATATACTACAAGTCTTACTATATACTTGATGATATTTCACATCAGGCTATCCTTATTTGGTCCTGATCCGGTATGCCTTATCATACTCGATGTTATTTCACATCAGGCTATCCTGATCAGGACCAGACCTGGTCCTGATAGGGTTTGCCGGATCCGGCATGCCTCATTCTGTCCTGATCGGGACCTGATCCGGTATGCCTTACCATACTTGATGATATTACACATCAGGCTATCCTTATTTGCTCCTGACCTGGTCCTGATTCGGTATGCCTTACCATACTTAATGATATTTCACATCAGGCTATCCTTATTTGGTCCTGATCCGGTATGCCTTACCATACTTAATGATATTTCACATCAGGCTATCCTCATTTGGTCCTGATCTGGTCCTGATCCGGTATGCCTTACCATACTTAATGATATTTCACATCAGGCTATCCTTATTTGGTCCTGATCTGGTCCTGATCCGGTATGCCTTACCATACTTAATGATATTTCACATCAGGCTATCCTTATTTGGTCCTAATCTGGTCCTGATTCGGTATGCCTAACCATACTTGATGTTATTTCACATCAGGCTATCCTGATCAGGACCAGACCTGGTCCTGATAGGGTTTGCCGGATCCGGCATGCCTCATTCTGTCCTGATCGGGTCCTGATCCGATATGCCTTACCATACTTGATGATATTACACATCAGGCTATCCTTATTTGGTCCTGACCTGGCCCTGATCCGGTATGCCTTACCATACTTGATGATATTTCACATCAGGCTATCCTTATTTGGTCCTGATCTGGTCCTGATCCGGTATGCCTTACCATATTTAATGATATTTCACATCAGGCTATCCTTACTTGGTCCTGATCTGGTCCTGACCCGGTATGCCTTACCATACTTGATGTTATTTCACATCAGGCTATCCTGATCAGGACCAGACGTGGTCCTGATCGGGTTTGCCGGATCCGGCATGCCTCATTCTATCCTGATCGGGTCCAGATACATGATCTGGTTGAACCATACTTTTTTTTCTAGTCGGGCTTAGATTAATCTTATCTATGGATATTTTGATATTTTTTTTCGTATGGTGGCAGCTATAAATACCTTCAACCCTGCTCGTGATTGACCTAAAACACGGCTAAGAGTTATATAGACCTGCCAACTTCATTTGATGTCCCCTGATTAACTTTACATTCCCAAGGAGGGTTGACGTCAGTCAGGCGGCCGTTCATAAAACTATTGGCATAACTTTTGTATATTACAATGGATGAAAAATAGTATATTCGTCACAATATGTACCATATTGCATTGACTTGGGATCGTCGTAATTGGGATAAGCGTAGGAAGATGATGAATTTAAATGTTATGTACGTTACTTGGCAAAAATACTGAAGAAGGGTTATGTTATAACTCAAAATTCTCGTTTTTAATGTGCCAATATTTTATTAGCTACCACTGAGAAAAAGGTACGCGAATATGCTCTTTTGCACAATCTTTTCTCGAATATTAATAAACAATTCGTCAGTGTAGACTTCGTATATCTCTCCAGATGTTTAGCTATATGGAAGTAGCATTTCTTAAAAAAAAAAATCCTAAAATTTTAAGATAATTTGTTAATTATATAGAAATTTTTGTGAATTCAGTATTTTTTTAATTTTATAAAATGGCGGCTAATCAATATGAGTATTATTTTAGCAATGCCGTAGAATGATTAAAAATGCCACAAAACTTTGACACACTCGCGAGGCTTAATTCACAGAGACATTAATTAAAGATTCCACCCATCCAACCATCAGCTCATCGACGTCCACTGTTGAACCGACGCCTGCCTACCTATAGTTATCACGTTTAATAGGTGAGTTGACAATTGCAGTTATTATAATTATCCCCGAAGAACATTTGCCTAGAAAGACCCTAACTCATTATTAACTAGTTACCATATTGAGAATTAAAAATATTATTAATTATAAATACATGTCAATATTTCGTTTAACATATGAAACTATATGTACATACTTTTTTAAATTAATACAACTGACCTTATTTGGAAATATGTGATGTCATCTATACGGTGGGTGACCGTGATACAAATATTTCGAATTAAATCATGGTCATCATCAAACATAGCCGGATAACAGCCGGATAACATTTAATTATGAATTAACTGTGAGAGATTTAAAAGATATTACATATCGTCTTACGGAGGTGATTAGTTATAGATATGCCATTATGCTTAATTTTATATATGTATCAACACACCGCGTAAATCATTTAATCGCGTAATAATAACCGGTTTACAATTTGATTAAAGTAGCACAGCACTACACGGCTCAAACGACACAACGTTGATTTTCAGGCAAACCAGTAGCTTTAGCAGAGGTTTGAGTTCTATTTTTATGTGGATGGAATACTTCCATGACAAAGAAATGGAATACTTCCATAACAAGGAAAATTGATTACAATCCCAAACTGCCCAGATAACTTTTTTTTTTTTTTTTTTTTATCAAATTCGCATTATCTTTCTATGATTTTATCTGCTTATATGGTATATATTATAAAGGGAAGGTAATGTTTTAATTCTATTCTTAATCCTTCACACAATAAATGGATTTACTATACTTACAATCGATCAATTTGTGTTAAAAATGTCTTTTATGTAGACCACACTGTACTGTTAGTGTATAATTTATATTTGTTATTTGTAAAATAATGAAATTACACACAACACTGGGATATTTTCCTTAAAACAGAACAACGTCTTTCGGAAACTTGGACATCTAACTCGGTCTTAAAATATCGTTGTCCTCTTTAAATCGTAGATACGAGATGTTAATCGCTTAATGATAAGATTATCCGTGTGGTGACGGAGTGAGAATACAATTCATCACCCCCCTATCTTACCCGTGGGTGATCGTACGAGACTACTAAGAATAGAATAGAATAGAATTTTTTATTAGTGTGATAATGGGTAGAATTGGTCTTATTATTAAATTACATATAGGGTTCTCCAAAATCTGCCAGTTGGCTTACACTTTTAACAAGATTTACAAGTATTTATAAAACCCGATTACGAAATGAAAAATGATGTCACAAGCGGGATTCAAACCTGCGCCTATTGGGATTCCGGCCCAATCGTGCTGCCACTACACCACCGTGACTAATTGTAGGACATGCAAATTTCACTTCGTATCATATTTACGTCTTAAGGTGACGGTATGCTATCTACCCGACAATGTTTACACATTGTTATAGGCTTAATACTTAAAACTTTACAGTTAGAATTGTATTAAACGAAGATTTACAAGTATATCAATTTATTGTATATTTTAACATGCATGTCTTATATATAAGAGGCAAAGGCAATAAGTGAAATGTCATCTAAATAATAAATTGTGGCACATGTCAAGTTTCATAGTATTTATTCATAGTTTAGGGATATAAAACGCATATAACATCTATGCAAGAGAAGGAAAACTCGAAAGAAAACCCTATACCAACATATCTGATCAGCGTGGTATAGTAGGTTAATTTCCCTCCCATTACGGAGGAGACCCTAGCCCAACAGTAGGACATATGTGGGTTGGGATGATCATAAGATTATATTTCGCTCAATATAAGTATTTACATTAGAAAACGAACTGCATTACCAATATATTTTAATATTGGCAGGGCCACAGGATAGAAATCTATCAACAGCCGCAGACCAGTCCATACAGGGTAGTACCACACTCTCGTAGAAAATCGAGGGACCTAATACACCTAGGCCGGTGCCTGTTGCTAGGTTTGAAGTTTTCATTGGTAGGTAGTGACCTAACTGTACCCCTGGTATTGCAAAGGTCCATGGGTGGCAGTAACATTTACCATCAGGTCTGTTGCTTACTCGTTTGCCATCAAGCAATAAAAAAATCCAAAATGACAAATCAAACCACCTCATGATAAATCATTCTTCTTTTTCTTTTTATGTATTGGCAATAGGCTACTTATACGGGCCATTTTTGTCAGTGTCGAATTATAATTATCTTCCAGTTTTTAGTGTCTACAGATTAGTTATTGTCCGTCAGTAAGTCAAATTGTCGCCATCAACAATGCTATGGCTACGAATGAAAACGAAAACGTTGTAAAGCACTGTTATATTATATTCACTAAATCCCAGCAGTTCAGTCACATCACATTACATAAAATGCCATCAAAATTATCTAATATAACATATTAAAACACTAGGATATCGAATATAATACAAGAGCACTACATGACGTTTTAGATTCCCGCCAAAAGTTCTTATAAATCATTCTAAGGGTTTATTATAATAAAAAAAAAGTACTAGATCCAATCATAAACTGAAAGCTTACCTTGAAAGCTATTATTACTACAATATATTTTATAGAGTGGATGTCTTTGGCAAGATAAATTCTCTAGGTCACGTAAATTAATACTAGTTAATTCGTTAAATATTATTACTCAGTGGATAGAAAATAATATTTAATACACTCCATGAATATTTAAACACGTTCGTTTTGCAATAAATCTAACCTTTAAAGTATTATGTAACACTAGATTGTAATTTAGTTACTATGAAACCAAATAAATTGTAATAAACTTCTTTTTTCTTTCCTATTTTTTTTGAAGTGATAACTTCTTTTGGGAGGGTAAACCGCTTCAATACGTAACGCGTTACGGCGCCAATATGTCTGGCTGCTTTATAGGATTAAATAATGATCCTAATAACGTACATACACAAAATTCTAATGTACATTTTCAAAAATTGTATCTAAGAATAAAATATATTTTATAATCAATAAAAGATTGTTTAATAAATAACTTTTGTTGACATTATCATATTAACGTACATAAAATTTAAGTAATAACCTAAACTTTTTAAGTTAAACAGTTTCAATATTAAATAGTTCAACTTAAATTAGTTTAAGTAATCACTCCTACGGGCATCTCAAGACGCACACGCTTTTATTTTTTTAAAGACACCCTGCACTATGGAAATAATCTGTGTATTACGTGGGACTTTACAAACATGCAATTAACGCAGACAACTTAGAGTGTAACTTCTGTATCTATATTATATTTTGTCAGAAGCAGCTTATAAAAGAATTTAGGCTTGAATCTTTAAGTTTCTTTCTAGTCCTTTATTTTATCCTGTAAAAATTAATATTTGTCAATATATTTATGTCATCTGGTAGTAATTTTAACATTTTGATCTAGGCTTTCGCTTTCACCCATCTTTTACTATTCTGGTTACCTTTTCAAATAATGACTGAGCCATGTAGCGTTCTATGATTAAAAGATATTATGAGAACATTTCAAAAAATAATCGATATTTCAAAATCAACGTCATCATAAAGGCTCGTACGTCCTACTGCTCGGCTCAAGCCTCTTCCGCAATAAGAGGGAAAATGTCCTACTACGCCATGCTGGTCTGACGTATAGGGCTTTACGTCGAGTTTTCCTTCTCTTGTATAGAAGTTATATGCACATCATTCGTGTCTCATCTTCATCCCTCATTCATTTTTAACAATGATGAATGTAACATATGGGGTGGTGCATTGTATTAATTCGTAAATTAACATTAATTCACAAATATTTGCAGCTAAATCATTCCAAAATTTACTGATTAATTTAATAACTATACGAATGCCGGGAGGTCATCATCATTCTCATGGTGGCACCACACTTCGCTATGTGTTATTCGTTATGCGCCTTATTGGCCGCATGTGACGAAGTGTGGAGGTCTCATTCGTCTGTATTTGCTTTACGCGCACACATAACGCATAAGCACGAATAGCAAATACGCGTATCCATCCACTTGTCGGTTTTTGCACACTTCAAAGGACACAAATAAGCCGAATATGTGTGTCGACTGCCCACACTTCGTTCATTCATTCGTTATGCTCACTCGCTACGGCGCGGTCATGTCTACACGGTCTTTTTGTAACTTGGTACTTATACAACAGGTATTGGGCAAATAAATAGTAGCCACATAACGAATAACACATAGCGAAGTGTGGTGCCACCATTATACTCTTATCCCAATTACTTGGGGTCGATACAATATGTACTCTTCTTTCATAGTACATATTGTAGAAGTTATTGGCAATAGTTTTATGACCGACCGCCTGCCAGACGTCAACCCTCCTTGGTAATGTAATTGTTGACCAAACGCCATCAGATGGAGCTAGCCCAGGTCGTTGTAAGGCTCTTAGTCGTCTTTTACGACACCCACGAGCAAAGTATGGGTTGGTAGTATTCGCAGCCGGTTACCACACAGCATAGGAAGGTATAAGTATAGATTACGTTATCAAATCGTATTCTGTTGTCTATTCTAAATTATATGGGATAAGTAACATCACTGGCTTATAATAACACATGCAATAACATAATGTTTGCACCAAAAGTATATGGAAACGAATTAAAGTTCTAAAGAATTGTCTATAATGGCTGATGTCACTTACAATAACAACTGATGTTTAAATTTAAATTTGACGACAAAAATACATGTAGATTTTTTTAGACGTTTGAAATATGAACGAATGAATATTCGCTGATATATTTTTTTAAACTTCATACAAAAGGAAGAGAAAACACGTACCAAACCAATTTTTAAAGTGATTTAACTTTAATATATTACCAAGACATATAATTGTTCACCTCGATCTATAATTCATCAAAATACAATAACACATTGAAGACAAAATAAACACTATGTATGTATGTGTGTTTGATTTGTTTATTTATTGTAGAGCTTTTTTATTTTTATTTTTTTGGGGCGGGCTATAGCCGGCTGATCAAACTCGAAGAGGTTTTATTTCTATTTTGCATTTTTTTAGAGATTTAATAAGCGGTTTTGCGGCCAACTTCAACCTATTTTACGTTTGTGTTACAGTGGTGCGCGCGCATCTTATTTTCGGCTAACTTCAACCTGTTACTTTTATGTTACAGTGATGCGCACCAATCTTAAAATTTCACTCTCAAAATATTTTCATAACGAAGACACCCTAAAAACCCCTAAGGAAGTATAACTTCAAAAATATATTTTGCAATACTTACTTTTTCATAATATACCTAATATTAGATTTTCCCCTTATTCACCTATTTCACGCGTTATTTCCTTTAACTGCTTGTATGTTACCTATTCGTGGTTACTCAAGGTTTTGTTTTTGTTGATTGTAACGTTGTATTTACTTACATAAACGTATCTTGTCAATGAATAATCGTGTTTAACAATAGCATTTTTTGTGAAAACCGTTCATTTGTTTTGTTTATTCATTGTAATAGGTTGAGCGTAAATAGGGGCACGGTGTTTCGATAAAATCTAACTCGGAATTGATATATTTTAATTAATAGGTGATAATGAGTTGATACATTTTCTATATCATTTACTACTATTATCAGGTAATAATAGGTGGGTAGGTCCCTATTATCATTATCTTTCCATGTAGTAACGGAGAAAGAATAAAATTCAGCACCCTCTTTCTTGTTTAGGGTTGTCATAAAAGTCAACTAAGGGATATAAAATGCAGATAATATAATATATTATCCAAGAGAAGGAAACCTCAAAATAAAGTCATATACCTACCTACCAAGGCGAAGGAAATACTAGGTCAATTTCCTTCCCACTGTATTGGAGGCTTGAGCTCAGCAGTGGAACGTATATAGGCTGAGATGATGATGATTGCTATTTTTTGTATATTGAACAAAAATTGGAAATGTGACTTATATCAGACTGGTTAGCATAGAATTGTCTTTAAACTCTGGATCTCCTGGATGCAACCGTGACAGAGTAAGTTAGTCTTTTTCAAACCACTTACTATCAAGTGCGCTGTTTGCTCCTTTGCCACTATAGGCAATGAAAAAACATTATGACCTCATTGTATTTTATGCTTTATCTATTTTGCATTACTTTTTATCTGTGTGACAGCAATTTATTCATCATCATCATCCTGCTGTCATCTCAGTTTGTTTGGGGTCGACGCAATATGCCCTCACCTTACATAGAACCCTATCAGACGTCGTCTCGTGATCACTCCTTGTCTATCCATATCATGCTTCACGCAGTCCATCCATCTTCTTGTTGTTATTATTGCTATCATGTACTGGTTGTCATCCATTTATTGTTCATTATTATTGATTTAATATTATTGCAATTAATTAATAAAATTTTACCTAATAATCTAAAGCAAAAAAAATATTATGTTGATAATAAGAAGCTGTTAATTGCTCTCTAGCGAATTTTTTATGTACTATTTAAATGTTATACTTTGATATAGCTTCTTAAATATTATAATAGGTGGCACTAGTGACCATCCTTCGTAATGAGCTCATATCTCAACAGATGGCGTAGAAATATGATTTACTTTCATTATATTACCGGATAATTTATATTACTTACTACTTTTAATTGTATAGTCTACGATATGCTCTTATCAATATAATTAATCTAATAAATAATATTAGATATTATACGGGCGGGCGTGGCCAGAGGAAGAAGTTCGACATCGGTTTTAAATTTAAATTCAAAATCAAAAACTGTGTTTTTAATTCTGGTCAATCAGATTTAAGCCTTACAAATAATCTTAGTTTTTTTTTCACATTTAGATCTTATAACATGGATACCTATTAGTATTATTTCATGCAAGTTTTTATTTTTTTATTTTCTTGAACATTCTCTGATATTTCACTTTATGCCTATAATATAATATTATAAATCTCATTTTAATAATATTTCATCATCGGCATATATCATTTAGCCTTTTGCCGTCCACTGCTGGGTGTTAGGCTCTCTCGTACTTCCGCATAAAAAGTAATCCTGTACCGCCTGAATTCAATGACTCCCAGCAACGTCCATGAAGTCGTTGTGCAGCCTAGTGGGTGGCGACCTACACTACGTCTACCGATACATCACTTCGTCGCCACTCATGAATTTTTCTTCCCCAGTGGTTATCAGTTCATTGAACGATGTGGCCTGCCAATTGTCACTTCAGCTTGCTAATTCTTCGTGCTATATCGGTTACACAGGTTCTTCTGCTGATTTACGTATTTAGATAAATCATGAGCATAGCCCGCTTCGTAGCACACTGAGCTATGAGCTGAAATATTTAGATACATATAAATTAAAAAGTACATGTGGTGACGGAGTAACAATACAATTCACCAATCTTTTTTACCCGTGGGTGTCGTTTGCTAATACGGCTATAGAATATTATATGTAGGTAGCAAGAAAAGGAAATTTCGATATAAATCCTTATACAAACCCGTTTATTCGGCGTGGTATAGTAAGTCAACTTCCCTCCCATTGTAGTGGAGAGGCTCGAGCAAAAATTTAACTAAAGCAGTTCTAGGTTTGCCTTCACTACCTTTTCTGCTATTCAATAAAGAATTAGTATTAGAATCATCATCAATGGCCTGCTCTCATTCCAGGATAGGTGGTGTCGGCACAACATGTTTTTACATACCATGACTCTGGTTAGATATCAGATCTGCACTCAAACGTGTGTACTTATTTACACAATCCATCTCTTTTTGGGTCTTCCAGGATTTTTATGTCCATTCACAATCATATTGACAATGCTCTTGTATACTCTTTTTTATTCACTGTTGAGTATCCGTTTCCACCACAGGGAACTTATTCTAAAATCTATAGGACGTTAATATACGTGATGGCATAAGGTTATATTTCCAGATAATCATACGCATATTCATTACCGTTCGACGATATAAAGGTTCTTTTTCAGACTCCTTCAGACCATTTACATACAATTACGCTCTCATTGTGGAGAAAGCTCGTGACCCAGGTAGACATTGACGTACCGAAGAGAAAGATCGGGTACCGGTGGCCCGCTCATACGGCGAAGAGAGGTGCTTGCAGGGTGGGTCCATGGGGTTGCGCGCCGCCTCTTTTGTCGCCGCGTATCGATTTGTCGGGGCGCGACCACATCCATGGTCCACCCTGCAAAGAAAAACAAAAAAAAAGGTAGACATTGACGTACTTATCTCCGTTGGATAGACGAATGAATGAATCTATACTAGATATATCATGTTGTAAATTTACAAAAAAAAAATAGACTTATGTGATTTTCAATCAAAGTATAATACAACAAAATAACTTACAATGCCCACCATCCCCTTTTCACCGCATACAATGCGTCTGCCGTCGGCGATTTTTCTGAAGTACCCTCCCACACTGTGGGAGCTGATCGTTAAGGGAGTGCAAGTTAGAGGCATATTTTCAGGGGTGTGGGGCCTACCTTTGCCCGTTTCAATGTCAGAAGCGTTCGTTGGCCGCCGCTAGAGGTCGTCTGAATTTAAGTTAGTGTTCGTAATACCGAAATAAAATCTACTGCCATTCGATTTCAAGTCTTATTCCGATAGAAAAGAGATGCATAGCTGTATTCTTATTAGAAAATAAAGAAAGCTAACGTGGTAATAGTGCACTAAAAAGCTGAAATGACAGACGTTTTTATGTAGGTTTAGTGATCAATACTGCTAACGACTTAGCGCTGGACCTATACTGTCGTAACAATTTGATTGGTAATGAAAGATTTGTATTTTTATTGTATCTAATATAATTTATGTTCTAATAGTATTAGGTTGATCAATGACGTTTTATTTTAGAGTACTTTTTAAATTAATTAAAAGAAAAATAGAAAGATATTATACTCTTATTCTTCTCTTTAAATAAAATATATATATCTCTCTCTTTCTTTTCTAAGTTGTTGTTTGGTTGAGTGACTGATTAATGGACGAACCCGTGATTGGATACCGTTTATGGGATTTAACCCAGCCATAATGTTTGTGATTTCAAGGGATCACAATGGAGCTAATATTTATTAAACATGTAGGTATAACATTTTATATAAAAGAAGTTGTTAAGAAACAATAAAAGTTAGACAAAACCGCTAAGTTTCTTATTAGATTAGAAAATCACGGATTCGGAACGCTACTGAGAACAGTGGCACCCGTGGTAGTTCCTTTTGGCAATATTGTTAATTGTTAAAATTGTCAATATTTCGGGAATATGTGAGATTTATGTGTTTTCAATTTTAATAAGAATTATGTTGTTTACAAACAGATAGTAAGTAATAAATCCTTAAAAATAATGGGGAATGGAATTGAAGACGAATTTATTTCGTTTACTGGCCTTTAAAACTTTGGAAACTGGTTGAATTCGAAACCTACGTCCATTCGCAAGTATATCTCCTTTTTCGCCGACGAACCTAATACGTCTACATAATGGAAGAGAAATTCACCTTACATACTACGCTTGCCAGAAAGTCTGATATAGAATTCATTCATATACAGTGATGTTATTTGCTTACGTCATCCAGTTATTTCTTACAACAAAGCGGTGTTTACGCCTCAATTTAGGCTAATTAAAACATGTTTCTGTAATAAAACAAACAAACACGTATTATTTCATCATCTCATCTCAGATCATATATGTCCCACTGTTGGGCTCGAGTCTCTGCCCTAATGGGAGGGAAATTGACCTACAATACCATGTTGGTCAAACGTGCTGATATAGGGTTTTGTTTCCAGTTTTCCTTTTCTTGCATAGATGTTATATGCATTTTATATCCCTTAATCGTCTTTTACAATCACCCACGGGTAAGATAGGGGGTGATGAATCGTATTCTTACTCCGTCACCACACGGATAATCGTATTATCTATTGATACTTAATTATTATTAATTATTAAGGTTGAATCCCAAATACTGGGTTTACATAACTAATATGTTCCAGTAAAAATGTATATAATAACTTTTCTAAAAATAACTAGTGTAAAAAGCGAGTCTGGTGCAAACATTGTGATAAGTAAGTTAACGTACTTTGGCTGCTGAATACTTGTTCGTAACAGTGATCCACTTAAAGACTGTACAAGGGGCGTAGCAGTTAAGATATCGACCTACTATGCCAAGTGTAGTTGGGTTAAATTCCCGCGCAGGACAAGACTTTGTACGACGTTGATGATTGATTGATGCACGTATTGTTATCCTGAATCTAAGTGTATTTTGTGTTCGTTAATATGTTTGTAACGTATCCACATTACAAAGAATATTTCATTTGGCAGGGTCTTTAAAGAAGGCCACCGAAGACAAAGATCGGGTACCGCTGGCTCGCATGACGAAGAGAGGAGTCCTTGCACGGTGGGTCTGTGGAGTTGCGTACCGTCTTTTCCGTCTCCCCGGACCGATTTGGCGAAGCGCGACCACATCCATAGCCCATCGCAAGGGGGAAAAAAAGCAAAAAAAAGGGTCTTTAAAGAAAAATAAACTGATTTCGCTCTGTTGCCCTGTATTGCCGAATGGGATACAATCAAACAATAGCAACCAAGACAGCTATAATAAATTATATAAGCTATAATAATTACTTTATGCTTATGCAGTTAGAAAGAAATATGTACAAATATTTTTGTTTATCAGTTTCTAATAAAATATCGAGAAAACTTGTTCCACTCTCAATGACATAATTGAAAATTTTGGTGAACTTTTGTTACGTCCCAATTGAAAAATCTAAAACGTTTTAGTTTGATTTATTTGTAGAGCTTCGCTCCGCATGATTGAAATTCGAGTGTACCATTACGGTTACGGTTACAAAGGTCTGAGTTTTGAAAGTACCAAATGGTACCAATACTTATTATATTTTAAATTCCGTGTAGTGACTGTGTAAGAATAAAAGGAAATTAGTACATACATACATATCATCACGCCATATCCCTTGCAGGGTAGGCAGAGAGAACAGAGTGCCAGAGAACTCTATCTTTGCATACTTCACTCGCTTCCTCAACATAAGGAAATTAGTATACCTAATATAATTTTTAATAATGGTAAGGCCACACTGTTCACAGTTTTCTGTCCACAGGCCAGAGAGCCGGAATCCCAACTTTCTGAATGGGTTTTAGACAAGTTTTAGTTGATAGGCAACCGTCTAGTTTATCCCTTTGCAAAGATGGCGGTAGCCATGGGCAGTAGTGACACTTACCTATCACACTTATCAGGTGTACTGCTTGCCATGCATTTGTCACCACAAACAATAAAAAAATTAAATTAAATACATTTTCCCCAGGCAATGTTTAAAACATTAAAAAAATATGAAAAAATATTTGTGAGCTGTACCGAAAATAGATTTCATGGCTGCTAGTATAGATTTATTATTAATTTGAAGCCAATAAATAATATAATTAATAATTAGTAGTTAGTTAGCTCAAAATATAGTCTGAAATATTATTACTGATAATAATAATTGGGAGATTTTATAATATACACACAACAAAATGTTCTATGATTAAAGTTCGGATATCGATCGTTTCAGGCCGTATTTTTAGCCCCCATTCCCCCACCTCTCGCTGTACCCAGTCGCATCGCGCGCTGTAATTCAGTCAGAATTTCAGGCTTCAGACGACCCTCGCCAAGGTCGCAGACAGTACGCACACTTGCCTAAATTACGCACACGCGTTCACTGATACCTGCACCTTGTACGAATAAACGGTCGGCCATTAAACTTTAGGCATAAACATTATAATACCTTTGCCTTATATAGACACTTTTCATTTTATTTTTATAAGTACTTATATTGGTTTGTGTGCGTTAATAAATGATGAAAGGATTTCGATAATATTTTAAAGAAACATAAACGAAAAAAAGATGGGTATATTTTTATTTTTCAATATTAAATATTACAGAATGAATTAGACTGTTTTGAAAATTATGTTTATAAGCCAATATTTTTAGGTAAAATATTTGACATGAACATATTTATTGTGATATATAGCTGTATGTATTTTTAAAATTATAGAGTGAGTATTTGTATTGTAAAAATAAGAAATAAGTACAGGAGAAACAATGTAAAAATAAAAGGGGTTCCATACGAAAGACGTCGTTTTAAACCTTTTTTTTCAATGGCAATAGATATTTACATTATTATCATAATCATTCTCTTATCCTGCTCTTATCCCAACACTTGAGGTCGACGCAATATAAACTCCTCTGCCTACAGATTGCAAAAGTTATTAGCAATAGTTTTATGACCGGCTGCCTGCCTAACATCAACCCTCCTTGGGAACGTAATTATTAATCAAACGGCACCAGGTGGTATTGGCCCAGGTCAATATAAGGCTCTTAGTCTTCTTCTTTTACGACATCCACGAGCCAAGTAAGGGTTGGTAGTATTCGTAGCCGCTACCACACAGCGACGATGATGAATATTTAAATATTAAATGTATATAATATAAATATAATAAAATTTATATTTAAGATATAAATATTTTTTTTTATGTAGCACAATAGGTCATCTAAGTTGTGTGCTTGAATGATGTATTAGAATACCCAATAGACGCTTACAGCCAGACATCATTACATACAGTAAAAAAATATATATAATAAAAAAATAATATACAGTAAAAAAATACGCATGATGTATTACATCTTCTGTGCTATTTATAATAATAATATATTATTTTACATATTAAAAATTAATGCTTGCGAATATTTTACCGAAGTAATAATTACTACTTTGCTAAAATGTTCTCAGCATTATATTTGAAATTAAATTTCAAAAAATTGCATTTCACAAACCATATCTTCATTATCATTTATTAATTACATACATACATATATAGCCTCACGCCTGTTTCCCAGAGAAGTAAGCAAAGACTACGGATTGCCCACAAACCACGATCCTGACATACCTCCATCGCTTCATTCACACTCATCACAGTCTTCATGCAAGCTCTGTGGTTACGCATACTCCTAATCTGACCTTTCGCCAACACATCCGCGATTTGATCCAGAAAAATACGACATGGTCTTCTACTTATAATCGTCACTGTCACACTCGCGTTGTATACTGGCTTAATTAAACTTTCTTCACTCATTCTTTCCACGTGTCCAAACCACCTCAGCATACCCTTTTTATCTTTATCGCTACTTCTTCATTCACATCACAGCGCTCTCTTATAATACTATTCCTAATTTTATCCTTCAGACTTACACACACACATACTACGAAGAGCTCTCATCTCTACAGCATTTATTCTACTTTCATGTCTTCCCTGCCAAATCCAACTTACACGACATACATGACAGCTAGGCGTGCTTTTTTAGACACATTCTTGCTCTTCATAAAAACGTACAGTGCCCATTCAAATTCTTTCACCTATTCCAATCCCTCACCACATATACAAATATTACATTCTGTCATACATTTATCCTTTTCAAAGACCATTACTTTCGTCTTATTTACATTTACTTTCATACCTTTCATTTCAAAAGCATCATGCATAGTAGTTACCACCGCCTGTAAGTCTTCAGCCGACGATGTAAGTAAATAAAACCTCATCGGCATAAAGAAGACATTTGACGAATAATTTATTCATTCTTAAACGGCATTTATTATTTTTCAAATCATGCGAACAGCTATCCATGAATAGGTTAAACAGCCACGGCGACGCTACACATCCCTAGCTAACACCTTTATCAATGTTAAACCATTTAGTGTAGGACCCGTTTATCCTTACGCAGGCTCTGGAATCCTTATAGATGGATTTCAACGCCTGAATAAGATGGTCGTTTACCCCATACATAGATAGTACCGACCACAATTCATTCCTCCTCACTTTGTCATAAGCCTTCTCCAAATCAATGAAAGCGCAAAAGACTTTCACACCTTTAGCCAAAAATGTTTGCGCCATGCATCGTAAAGAGAAAACTTGATCTCTGCCACCCATAAAATTAAATCATAGAAAAACATCATTCATTAATTATAATTAATAAATACAAATCGGAGTCACTAATTTATGATCTATGTGGTACACTTGATCATAAATTAGTGTAATAGTAATCGTACTAGACGACTAAGGGATATAAAAACGCATATAACATCTATGCGAGAGAAGGGAAACTCGAAACAAAACCCTATACCAACACGTCAGACCAGCACGGTATAGTAGGTTAATTTCCCTCCCATTACAGAGGAGGCGTGAGGCCAACAGTGGGACATTTATGGGCTGTGATGATGATGATGATAACTTGAATTTGTACGATGTTGGAATATTTATCAACATCCTAGGGACCTAGCAGATCCAACATCAAATGCCACTATATATATATATATAAGATGTTTCTATATCAAAAATTGCATCAGTCTGTATTATCGTAGATTAACGTTAGTGATTAAGATATGATGAGGCTAACATATTACCATGTAATAAAAGTCTCTAATTATATATAGTTAAAAAAAAAATGACAATGACGAAAAGGTTGATGTGTGTATGCCTTTTCTTTTTTTTTTTTTTTTTTGCTGTGGGCTTCCATAGCCGTCGCACCCCACCAAATCGGTCCGGGGTGACGGAAGAGGCGGCGCGCAACCCCATTATTGACCCACCCTGCAAGCACCTTTTCTTCGCCGTGCGAGCGGGCCATCGGTACCCGATCTTTGTCTTCAGTGGCCCGCTCGGCGGTATGCCCTCTCGGGCTCCTCTCCTGTCGACGCCCCGACAGCTTTCGCCGTCGAGGTGTCGTCCTCACGCGGTGGCCTCGCGTCGGGTGACCGGACAATTCCCCGGTCCGATCACCCGAAGCCTCGGTTAGGGCGGCATCAGGCGCAGTTATTCGCGCCTGCGCCGCCCCGGCCGCGGGCGGCGGCCCGGGTCACGGGAATCCTCCCGGGCTCGTTCCGCCGCCTCCTTCTGCGAGATGACAGCCTCGCAGAAGGTGGCGACCGCGTCCCAATTCCTGACGCTGTCGACCATCGCCCTCGCGACAGCCGGCAGCGTCAGGTCGGCACCGACAATAGCGACGAGGTCGCGGCGCTGCCCGTCCCAGCCCGAACATTCCTCGAGCGTATGTTGCGCCGTGTCCTCGTCACTACTGCAATGATGGCAGCCCGGAGTCCATTCCCTGTACACGACCGTGTGCAGGTATTTCCCGAAGCACCCGTGCTCCGTCAACACCTGCACCAGTCGGAAGGTGAGGACCCCGTGCCGCCGCTCCATCCATTCCATCAGTACGGGCCGGAGGGCCTCGACGGTAACGACACCGTGTCTAGGCCTCTCCAGCCGCGTAGCCCAACGGGCGATGACTTCTCGGCAGGCGTCCTCGCGCCAGGTGGCTATCTTGTTGAACGATGGGGTGCCACCCTCTTCGCGCATTGAGGTAACCCGCCGGTAGAGGTCGGAGACCATCGCCGCCTCTAGGTCCCACGGGGATGTCCCGGCCAATAGGCACGCCGCCTCGGTCGACACCGTGCGGTACCCGCGAATGGCTCTGACCGCCATGACTCTCTGTGGCCTCCACAGAACCGCCCTGAGTTGGGCGTTCAGAGCCCTCGCCCAGATGTGTGTATGCCCTGGCATATTTTAATCTATATTTCACGTACTTCCATTGAAACTGACGGACTAAAATTGGCACGCACGTTCGGTTCACGTTACAATGCACTATTATTTACATATCACCATTAAATACCAACGCTCCACGGTGGACTTGGTGGAAGTCAGAAAATAACGATTTATACTTTTCATAGCAGCTGATATGGCAAGTGAAATTACGTTATTCTAAATCCAATAGGGCGAACGTTAAAAAAATACGGTGATTTAAACTCCTGTAATATGTGGACAAATACGTGAATAATATTAATTCTTAAAATTTAAAAGACTAAATGTAGAAAATAAAATTAAATCATTAAAAAATATTTAAAAAAAAAAGATTTTTTTAACAATAAAATATAAAAATATACTAAAAAGGAAGTTTGTTAAATTGGTAAGTAAGGATCCACTAATGTTATGAGTTTTCCAGGGCTCCGCTGCTGGTCACTCAACGTAATGCATGATGACGCTATACATTCTTGTCTTTTCCCAAAGTAATAAATAATCATTATTATTTAAATCTGAATAAGAATTTAAAAAAAAATATATAAGCGTAGCAACTTTTTTTATTTAATTATATTTGCCGTAAATACACAATATTTATTTATTTTTCAAGTTTATATTTTCGTAAATAAATTTTAGACTATATGTATTCTATTCAAGTTACAAGTATTACAAAAGCTTCAACCTCTTATCGTCGACGTCATCAGGGCTGACACGGCGCAAACTGAACTTGAGTGTTTGTGAAGAGTGCTCATATGCATCGGTATATTCCTGGTTCGTCGTCGACGTAAAGAGATTCAGGTCAAACGATGGGTGCAATTTTGATTTTATGTTACTGAATATCACTTTATTTTTTTATTACTTTAATGATCCAGTCTTTCTTTGCCTACTTTATAGTCTATTACTCCTTTATAGTCTATATACTCCTTTAATAATAATAATAAACCTTTTATTTCATGCAAATGTACGAAACATACATGGTTTAGGGAAATAGTGATGTTATTTACACGTAATTCACTTGTTTTAGAAAATTTTTAGATATAGACAATGATATAAGTTTGATTGCATGAACCCCTCCTCAAGTGAAGGTGAAGGTCTCCTCTAAATATATATACTTCTTTATAGTCCTTTAAAGATTTAAATTCTTATCATAAGATGATCATCATCAATCATAAGATTTTATTTAGCATTAATTCTTTTACAGTAATGTCATTTGGTTTTGATCGTATTATACACCTTGTTTTTGCGGTGGTCTATGGAGGTGGTCACGCCCCGCAAAATCAGTCCGGGGCGACGGAAGAGACGGCGCGCGACCTCATAGACCCATCCTGCAAAACGCCTGTCTTGAACGTGCAAACGTGCCACTGGTACCCGATCTTCATCTTCGGTGGCGTCTTATACGACACCTGCGGGAAAAGAACGAGATAAATGTCTGATAGCACAATGTGGTGTGGTGTGGCAATCTTGAACTCCCATGCCATAGGCCGCGAAATAAATAGGCGTAGGACAGAATTCTGTAGTGTCTTTAAAAAATCTTCTTTTAAAGCGGTACTAAGCACGCAAGCGTTATTGATATTAAATTATTTATAATGACTTCTAATGTTTACGCGAGTATTACACATTTGAAATAAAACTACTTTTACGGATTCTATCGCGTTTGTATTTGATTTATAATTTCCCGACGTTTCGAACACTTTACAGTGATCATGGTCACGGGAGGACTGAGGTGTCTTACGTCCAATATGTCATTGTTATTACAGAAATTTATTTATATCTACCCTATAAGATATTAAATTTTGACCCACATTTTTATACAAAATTAATACAATTCATTGCCAGTACAAAAAGAGAATGATTCTATATATAAAATTTATGTTGTTTATGCTTTGTTATTATTAAGGTATTTAATTTATGATAATTATTATTATGGCAATTTTACAATTTTTACAAAACTAACAAAAAACTATTCAGCTACTACCGGATCGGAACGCGGCCACTCTGAGAAAGATCCGGCGAGAAAACTCAGGAGGCATGATACTAATTTTATTATTGAATTTTTGAGTGGCGGCCTACTTTATCTTACTAAAATTAATTAAATTAAAATTTAACTATTATTGTGGGTCAAATTAATAATAACAAAGCATAAACAACATAAATTTTATATATAGAATCATTCTCTTTTTGTACTGGCAATGAATTGTATTAATTTTGTATAAAAATGTGGGTCAAAATTTAATATCTTATAGGGTAGATATAAATAAATTTCTGTAATAACAATGACATATTGGACGTAAGACACCTCAGTCCTCCCGTGACCATGATCACTGTAAAGTGCTCGAAACGTCGGGAAATTATAAATTAAATTATTTATTCATAATAATCTAATGTTAAATGCTTTTTATTTATTATTATTTTTTTGTTATTGTATATCCACAGACTTTTGTCCGTGCCTTTTTTATGTGTATCTATTAATTGTTATGTTGATGTTATATAATTCAATTTTGTTCGTTCGTTCGTTTCGTCGTCGTGGCGTTATTATATTAAGATGAAAAGGTTAAAAATTGAAAAGTTGCGCTTTGATGTTTTTGTCTCTCAGTCTCTTCTTCTCTACTTGTTCTTCTTCTCTCTTGTTTACTTTGATTTTTCTTATTATAGTTTTATTCTGATGAATGTCAAATGCTTAGAATAAAACACATAGAAGGATAGTTCGGTACTTTAAGTGTTTAAAAAAGTGAAGACAAAAATCCTGTTAGTGTGCAAGCGATTACATAAATATACACGCACATTACTATAAAAAAAAATGGAACACAATGACCTTGCACACTACGGAACGGGCCAGCGTAGGGTGACATTTTCGTCACCTATTTAGTGGCGCACATTTTGTGTGATAGGTTTCTATGTGTTATTATTCTAAGGTCAAATGCTTTTTTTCTTATTCCAATTAGATATATTTTACGTTACTACCACAATTAGAATATGTAATTTCTTTTCTGTATTAGCGACAGACTACCAATATTGTTTTTAACCGACTTCAAAAAGGAGGAGGTTCTATGTTTCATTGTATGTGTTTTTTTTTTATGTATGTTCAGCGATATTTTTGTCAATTGTGGGCCGATTTTCAAAATTCTTTTTTCTTTCTAAAGAGTATACTTCAGAGGTGGTCCCATTGTCACCAAATCATGATCTGATGATGGGAATTCATAGAAATCTAGGGTAACTATCAAATTTTATAGGCACATATTACGTGTATCATATATTTTCCAAAGCTATTCAAATATTTGCATCTGGCGATGATAATCTCATTTAGGTGAGCTGGTGATGGAAGGTACATCTCCTTAGCGCTTAGGAGTTGGAGGAATATTTTTCAATATCATATGCACGTGTTAGATTAATAATAGAAGAAACGTATAGGTATATAATATTTAAAAAGGTAATAAGATTCTATTTTACGTCGATTTAAAAAATAATGATGAATTACGATATGATTTGTGTTATTAGGGTGAAAAGTGGATTAAAATGAAATAATATTCGCTGATTTGATATCAAAGTTGTGGGTTGTTGGTTGTTTGTGCAGTTTGTGGGTATTTAAGGAGCGATAGCGCGGTAAAACGGTCAGTTGCTGTTGGCTTTCGTAGTGTTAACATCTAAGGTTGTATTTTTGTATCATTATGTAGTTGTGCATTTCATGGTAATACTTTTGCTTATTTTCATTGACTAGTATTATGATAAATTGATATGTAAATTAAATGTATTGTAATAAGGCTGTTTGCTTTACTACCTTATTTATCCGATATGATAATAACCTGATACCTATTACAGATAATATTGAGTATTAATAATACATATATCTAAATATAATACCTATATATATATATATATATATATATATATATATATATATATATATATATATATATATATATATATATATATATATATATATATATATATATATATATATATATATATATACAAAAATATAATATATACACAATTAATTTAACATCAGAAGTGGGATAAATACCTTAATTACTAATACACCTAATATTCGAGTTTCAGAATAGATCCCGCTGTCTTAGAAGTTCTCCAGGCAATCTAAGATGCTGTATCCGGCAATCATCATGCTGATGATGACATAGCAGCAGAAAAAATGCAGCCTTCGACCTAGCGAAAAGTGATGAGGACCGTGATACAGAAGGCTGAGGTCTCAACATCGAGGAACTGTCTTGAAGTATTGGGATGGCGCAGTATCGGTACCGTCGCAGGAGCCGGTAAGGCATTAAAGGGCTTCGCTCTGGTATATTTAGTCATAAAGATCATCTGAATGTCGACTTGGGTCACATTTTTGTACAGAACTCGTTTACTTATTTTTCAAAAGAAAAAGTACAAAAAATGAGACTCGAGTCTGGTCGCGAGAGATTACGTTTTACATTAGGTATCTAGTGTCTAGACCTTCGCCTTCGATTTTCGATGATAACTTACAAACTGAATTATATGACGTTACTAGTGATATTAGATATCTATTTTATTGCTAAAATTTAATAATTTTAGGGTGCTTATTTCAGTAAAAGAACAACACCTATAAGTTGAAACATAGTTCATACGATCTAGAGACTTAAATTATAACTGAATGTATGTATCAAATCAACCATGAATAAAATAATAACCCATTTAGCTCGCAGGTGGCTAAATATGCAGTTTGATATGCGATATGATAATAACCTGATACCTATTACAGATAATATTGAGTATTAATAATACATATATCTAAATATAATACCTATATATATATATATATATATATATATATATACAAAAATATAATATATACACAATTAATTTAACACACGCATCGACCTTTAGTTGTATTCTTTCAAGTTAATCACGTAAGCTGATAATGTAAGCTACTACTCCATAACGATTAGGAGTTAGGTAATTCTTTATGTTAGCGATATAGTAATCTTTGTTACGTAGGTAGAAAATAACATACTAAGCTGGAAGGATGGACCTTTTTCAATTCACCTTTCTCAAAGTCGACCTGTTGTAAATATGTATCATCATCTGGACTTAGCTTCTCTCATGTTTTGTAAAGTACCCTGGAGTTTATATACCGTAACCGCCCAACGGAAGATTAGCGGAAGCATTTTCCGTTCATTATCCCGTAACCTTTCGTTGTCTGATATATGGTTGACACACGCACTATGGTAACTAACTCGTCACTATCTTTCACTTTAGTGTCGTCATTAAATTTTATAAAAACCAAATCAGGTAACTAGCCTTTTTCAATTTGGTTACAACGAAGGGGAAGCCTACAAGTTTGGATATTATCCCTATTGCCCGCTCACCAAGTCATTAATGACAGATATATTGCATCTTACCATGACTCTGAAGCCTATGTCTAGTTTTAACAATTGCAACAAACCGTCTCAATTATTTACATCACTTGAATGTTGGTAGTATCTCATACCTAAGTTGCTGCCTCACGTGATGCATCAATATCACATATGGTGTATACGCGAATTGATTGAAACAGTGAAATTTAAACCATCAGAAACGAGATACAGCATTTCATTTCCATTTTTTCGAAATACGTTCTTATTTTTTTATTTTGATTCCCTACTTCTATTCTTCCTCGTGCCACGTGCATTTTAGTCGATCTACTTATAGTGCTATATTTAATAAATAATTTAATTTATATGAACTAGTTAAAATTATTACTTAACTACGATTATTTACACTAAAAATTCAAAAATAATTAAACTTTTAAAAAAAAAAATAAACCAACTTCAAAATAAGATCAGCCTGGTTGTTTTTTGGCTGATCTTATTTTGAAGTCGGTTTACATTTTTTTTTAAAGTTTAATTATGCATTATATAGTTACAGTTGCACCATTTACTTTGAATGTTTCATCAAAACAAAAGCTTAAAAATATCACTATAGGTTTACATTTTTAATTGGATACTTTTTATATCCTAATTTCAGCAAAGCATATGACGTCGGAGGCAAGAATTATAAGATTTACAATGATATCTAGCAAATAATTACATATAAGTATAGACATTATATATATATATATATATATATATATATATATATATATATATATATATATATATATATATATATATATATATTATCCGTGTGGTGACGGAGTAAGAATACAATTCACCACCCGTCTTACCCGTGAGTGACCGTACGAGACGACTAAGGGATATAAAAATAATTAAACTTTTTATAAAAAAAATGTAAACCGACTTCAAAATAGGATCAGCCAAAAACCGTACTTATTTAAAACACTAAAAACCGAAAAATAAGATGAACTATTTAATTCTTGTCTAATTCTAATTATATATTAATTTTTATAAAATATAATTACAATGTATGCTAAAAATCTACTAACACGATTTGAAGTCGGTGCCAAGCCAAATAGTTATACTATATCGCATTCAAACCATGCCGCGCTTGTGACTGAAGTGATCTGATCGCGCAAGCGGTTAAGCGATTTGATCCATACGGGCAGTCGTTGACGGTTGTGTCAAATGGTATTAAATTTGTGGCGTCATAGTGTTCTGAATACATCTTTTAATTCTTATTTCCTTTAATAATTAGATTTTTGTTAATTTTTCACCCTGTGTGTATATCATTAAGCTTATTGTTTTTTGTTAATTTAAGCTTGGCACCGACTTCAAATCGTGTTAGTGGATTTCTAGCATACATTGTAATTATATTTTATAAAAATTAATACATAATTAGAATTAGACAAGAATTAAATAGTTCATCTTATTTTTCGGTTTTTAGTGTTTTAAAAAAGTACGATTTTTGGCTGATCCTATTTTGAAGTCGGTTTACATTTTTGTGACATGTGGAAAGAATGCCGAACGAACGTCTGGTTAAGAAGATATACAATGCGAAAGTGGAAGGATGTATGTACCGGGGGAGACCGAGACTCACCTACCTAGACCAGTTCGGTCATGCACTGAAGGAAGGTGGAGTCAAGAGTCTCCGAAACCGGCGAGCGTGTATGAAGAAAATTATGAATGTTGAGGAAGCGAGTGAAGTATGCAAGGACAGAGTTCTCTGGCACATATATAATATAGATATATATATATATATATATATATATATATATATATATATATACATACATACATAGATAGCCTCACGCCTGTTTCCCAGAGGGGTAGGCAGAGACTACGGATTGCCACAAACTACGATCCTGGCATACTTCCATCGCTTCATTCACACTCATAATAGTCTTCATGCATGCTCTACGATTACGCATACTCTTAATAAGACCTCTCGTCAACACATCTCCAACTTGGTGCAGAAAAGTATGACGTGGTCTTCCCCTTGTATTCGTCCCATTCACGCTTGCTTTATATATTTGCTTCGTCAACCTCTCGTCACTCATTCTTTCTAAATGTCCAAACCACCTCAGCATACTCTTTTTGATCTTTGTCACTACTTCTTCATTCACACCACAGCGCTCTCTTATAACATTATTCCTAATTTTATCTTTCATACTTACATCACACATACTACGAAGAGCTCTCATCTCTACAGCATTTATTCTACTTTCATGTCTTCCCTGCCAAATCCAACTTTCACTACCATACATGAGAGTAGGTACTAATACTCCCTTATGTACAGCTAAACGTGCCTTTTTGGACACGTTTCTGCTTTTCATAAAGGTGTATAGTGCCCCATTCACTCTATTACCAGCATTTACTCTTCTTTCAACATTATCATCATTTTTACCATCTCTAGTAAACAAAACACCCAAATACAAAAATTCTTTCACCTATTCCAGTTCCTCACCATTTATAAAAATGTTACATTCCGTCATACATGTATCCTTTTCAAAAACCATAATTTTCGTCTTACTTACATTTACTTTCATACATTTTCTTTCAAAAGCTTCATGCATAGTAGTTACCATCGCCTGCAAATCTTCTGCCGATGATGCAAGTAATACCTGATCATCGGCATAAAGAAGACATTTGATAAGTAACTCATTCATTCGTAAACCACAATCATTATTTTTCAGATCTTTCAAACAGCTATCCATGAATAGGTTAAACAACCACGGGGACGCTACACATCCCTGTCTTACACCTTTATCGATATTAAACCATTCCGTGTAGGCTCCGTTTATTCTTACGCATGCCCTGGAATCCTTATAGATGGATTTCAGCGCGTGAATAAGATGGCTGTCCACCCCATACATAGACGTACCGACCACAGGTACATTATATATATATATATATATATATATATATATATATATATATATATATATATATATATATATATATATATATATATACATATAATATATATATATATATAAATATATATATATGAGATGATGAGATGACACATGAGATAGTGTTTCGCTCATAATATAATACGTCCAAATATAAATATAAAAGAGAACTAAGTATAACATTGTGTATGATAGTTCATTGTAGTTTTATGAAAATAGGTTGCAGAATTATGGAACAGTAAATTACTAACACAGTACGTACGTCGGCGTGTAATCAATACCTAAATTTAAGAATTATGCGAGATGTGGTTATTAAAGAATTAAAATATAATTTTTTATAGGAAATTGTTTAAAATCTTCACAAAAAGGAGTATTTACCCCTGGTGGGACTCGAACCCACAATCCCCGGCTTAGGAGGCCGATGCCTTATCCATTAGGCCACAGGGGCTACAGAGTAGATAAAGAAATATACTGTTATATTACACAGAAGTTATAAATTTGTAATTGACCTGTTATTTATAAATTCTTATTAAAAAATAATGCTTTTCAGTCATTGTTTGCAGTGCTTTCATGAAACTTTATTGAAAATGAAATCCGTATAAAATTTATTTACGTACCAAGTAAATAATTGCTTTCCCCATGTTGAATACGTATATTCGATATATCACGTATAATATTGAAGGCATATAATTTATTATTTGTTTTAAGCGTATTCGTATTTGTGTTGCGGTAACTGTGAATTTATCTGCAATATGCAGATATTATGCTGATTATCTCTAATAATTTTATTTTCTTTAAAACGGCAACAGCCTGCATTAGAAAAAATAATCTTTGTACTACGGAGGAGTTTACAAACATACAATTAATGGGCACGGATTAACTACACTCAGACTTAGATTAACAATTGCGGATCGCACAACGTATAGTTCTGCGTGAGAATCAAATCCAAACACTTATATGCTATATGGACAGTCATTCAAACGTATATATCTAACTTTTCGATGTTATATGTCTATTAAATTATATATATTATGCTTTATGTATAATATATAAAGTATAAAATATGCGAAAGTGGAAGGATGTAGGTACCGAGGGAGACGAGACTAACCTACCTAGACCAGATCGGTCAGGTACTGAAGGAAGGTGGAGTCAAGAGTCTCCGAAACCGGCGAATGTGTATGAAAAGAATTATGAATGTTGAGGAAGCGAGTCAAGTATGCAAAGATAGAGTTCTCTGGCACTCTGTTCTCTCTGCCTACCCTGCAAGGGATGTGGCGTGATGATATGTATGTATGTATGTATGTATAAACCTAGCTACATATATGGCTTGCTTTAACGTTGATAAAATATAAGAAAACCCTCTTGAATCTACATACCTATATACCTATATAATATAATAAATTCTATATTTATGCAAAGGAGCCTGTAGCCTAACTTGCGTTGATAAGCAGCAGCTTTTCTGTACTCTAGTATTGCAAAGATCCATGGGCGGCAGTAACAGTTACCATCTGGTGTACAGCTTGCTCGTTTGCCACCACAAGCAATAAAAAAAATAGTGTAGGATGTTGACTTTAAAAAAGGAATAAATAGCTGGTATAGAATAATGTGAAAAACGAATCCTTATTGAAATTAATATTATATCTCATCTCAGCTCATATATGTCCCACTGTTGGGCTCAAGCCTCCTCCATAATGGGAGGGCAATTGACCTACTATATACCACGCTGTTCAGACGTGTTGCTATAGGGTTTTGTTTCGAGTTTTCCTTCTCTTGTATAGATGTTATATGCGTTGTATACCCCTTAGTCATCTCGTACGATCACCCACGGGTAAGATAGGGGGTGGTGAATTGTGTTCTTACTCCGTCACCACAGGGAGGTAATATTATTTAATAGAGTTAAACTAATTTATATTAATAATATAATACGTGGCTTATTGAGATATGAAGCCATCATGAAATAAGATATCTAGAAACATAACAAAACTAATAAATACCAATTAACAACTATTAACGATGATGTACCCGATGCATATTCCTGCATACAAAACTCCACCAGTAAACATTGAACCGGCTTATTCAAGTAATTTTGTTCAGGTACTTAAAAATATCGTCACTGGCAAACGGTCAAGTTATAATTGCCAGTATATGTAATTCAGTTTACCTTGGACTGTTTCCATATTTCGAAGCGTTCGTCATTACAGCAGTTGAATATTGTTTTCAATGAATATTCTTCATCTTTGAATGTCCAATAAGGTTTTAAAATTGTATATTCTCGGCTTTTAAGACATTTTGATGTTTTACATTATGAATGTTGAGGAAGCGAGTGAAGTATGCAAGGATAGAGTTCTGTGGCACTCTGTTCTCTCTACATACACTGCAAGGGATATGGCGTGATGATATGTATGTATGTTGATGTTTTAGTTTTGTTATTTTTTGACTCAACGATTGAACCTCCTTTTTTTTTTATTTTTTTTTTTTTATTGGTGGGCTATGGGTGCGTCTCGCCCCGCCAAATCGGTCCGGGGTGACGGAGAAGGCGGCGCGTGATCCCATAGACCCACCGTAAAATCCTCTCTCTTCGCCGTGCGAGCGGACCACCGGTACCCGATCTTTGTCTTCGGTGAACGATTGAACCTCCTAAAATTTGATTAATTTTGTAATGTCAGATTTAAATTGTTTTTTTATCTCTTCTTTTGTAGAGATATTATGTGCTTACTTCTTCTTCTCTTTATGTAATGGCAATCAGCTACTAATACGAGGCTATTGCTACCATTGATAAATCATAATTTTCTTCACAAAATATTAAATTCATTAGTTTTTTCAAATTAGTTATATTTCATCAGTAGTTCAAATCGCAGCATCCAACAGTAATATGATCGCACTGTTAATGGTATCTTCAAGAAATATTGGTGGCAAAACGAAAACATGTGTAAAGCACTTTTATAAAATATTCACTATACACCAGCAGTTCCTCTGCATAACACTACATAAAATACTGTCAAAATTATTTAATATAATACGTTAAAATATTAAGATATTGTATATGATACAAGAACCGAATGACGCTTTTATATTTTCGCCAAAGAACGTCATGTAGTTATATCTTACTTTATAATTTATCATCATCATCATTCAGCCTATCACCGCTCACTAACGTGATCATTCACGGTCATTTATTAGACGCGTTATTACTATAATCGCCACGTTTAATAGGCAAGAGAGCGCTACTGCCTATAATTTTGGTGATTTCTAAGCCGATTATCCAACTCCCATACACAAGTAAGTGGTGGTCACAATTGTATACTTATCTCGTCCCCACGCGGAAAATGTATCTCTTGTTTCAGCTAAACACATTATAAATTTAAAAATAAGTGTAATATGTATAATTTCTTTTCTTCTTTTAGAGATAGCAGTTTGCAGTACTATGGTTATAAACATCTTCCACAATGGGATAGAAACTGACATAGTGTCCTAAGCTGACTAGGATACCACCATATTGCAGCCTATACGAATATAGGCTTTTTTTTTGGTAGGCTATGGCCCGGACACTCGGCACCCGCCTCGTCCGCGGCGACGGAGAGCAGCGCGTGGCCCCATAACCCACCGTATTTCCCCACATCGCCATTGGGCCGGCCACTGGTACCCCTTCCTTGACATCCGTAGCCAGCTCGGCGGGTTACCCTTTCGGCTGCCATCCCCCGTCAACGCCCAAGCTTACTGCCGGGACGTACGAATATAGGCTGCAATATATTCACGATGTAATATTTTCAACCAACTACGTTTCTACTATTGCACGCCTCATAAGCGAAGCATTGAGGTCTTGCTCTACTCTCGATATGTGAAAATCAAGCACTTTTCAAACCTATAAATGATTGTATTTTTCTCACATTGCAGTTATAGAATAATATTATTATACATATGTCAAGAAAAAAACATTCGTCTAAACGTATTTGATATTTTGAAAAAGCAATTATTTTGTTTAAAGTAAGAAAATAATTGATTAAAAAAAATATTCGAGGACGTCGGATATTTTTTTTTGTATCTGACAGGATCACGACAGTAAAACTTAATGTATCAAAATATTTATTTATTTAAAAGCTTCATAATCACAACGCGCTGTTTCCTTTCGAAAATGGCTTGGTAATTCTTTGTCGTTTAATTGCAATTAATAAAAAACTAAACTGCTTAGTCTTCTTCTTCTTCTTATATATTGGCAATCAGCTACATATACGAGCTATTGGTGCCAGTGTCAAGTTATAAATATTTTCACGTCTTTAGTCTTTCAAGTTAGTCATTGTCTAAGTCAAATTGTCGCCATTAACAGTGCAATGGCCACACTGTTAATGGTTTCTTGTGGGAATTTTGACGGAAAACGAAAACGTTGTAAAGCACTTTTATATGATATTCACTACATCCCAGTAGTTCCGCCGCTTCATATTACATAAAATGCCATCAAAATTATCTAATATAACACGTTAAAACACTAAGATATCGAATATAATACAAGAGCACCACATGACGTTTTCAAATTCCCGTCAAAAGTCCAACTGCTTAGTCATTAGTGTATGTATACCTTTTGAAAATTGGGTTCGTTTACATTTTTTTGTTCGTCCATTCGGACAGGCAAAGGAATCCCATACAGCCTATCGTAAACGAACAGCTATGTTTAGTACTACGTCGAGAATGGCACGAAATTTTTCTTTCATTTACATTTATAGTATTGACTAATAGTAAATGATAAATAAAATAATAATAAATTGTCACATGTCTGTTAACTTCAGTTTCATAAAAAAAATGTATTTTCTTAGCTTCTCTAACTTTTTGAAGTGAATCTTTTTTATTGACGAATGGGAGAAATTTTATATTGTAACGTTTTTCTGTTACGCGCCATATTTATTTTGAAGTGTAAAGCCCATGAGGGTTATCCGTGTGGTGACGAAGTAAGAATACAATTCGCCACTCCCTATCTTACCCATGGGTGATCGTAAGAGACGACTAAGGGATATAAAAGACATATAACATCTTTGTAAGAGAAGGAAAACTTGAAACAAAACCCTATACCAACACGGTTGACCAGCGTGGTATAGTAGGTCAATTTTCCTCCTATTATGGTAGAGGCGCGAGCCCAATACTGGGACATATATGAGCTGAAATTATAAGCGCACGAGGGTAAAAATTTTACAGAATAAATGCGACACGAGAGAGAAAGGGAGAGAGGGAAGAAGGGAGAGAAGGAAGGAGGAGGTGTGGGAGGCAAGGAGAGAGTGAGCGAGGTGGGGAGAGAGTGAGGGAGCGGGGCAGGGAGAGGAGGAGGGAGGGAGAGTGAGTAAGGGGGAAGGGAGAGAGAGAGGAGGGGAAGAGAGAGAGAGGGGGAGGAAGAGAGAGGGGGAAGAGGAAGAGAGGGTAGTAGAGGAGGGGGTGAGGGGGGAGTAGACAGAGGGACCGAGAGAGAGAGAGAGAGAGAGAGAGATCAAAAAACGTATCAATAAAAAAATGTAAAAAGAAATGATAATATTTTTAATAAACATCAATAAATTTTAAATAAATAATTTAAACGAACAATCTTTAGATTAACGCAGGAGAATGATGATGAAATGATAATGAAAAAAAATCTTTTAAAATTTTGTGCCATTCTTAACGAAGTTGTAAACATAGCTGTTCATTTATTGTAAGCCCATGGCTGTATGGGATTTGTTTCATTTGCATTGACTAATAATAGTAAATGATAAATAACATAAAATTATGAGGCGTGCGCTTTTGGATTTTCCAAATTATTTTCTTCTATAATATTAATAATTGATCAGCGTAGTTAAAGTAATAGTGTAGAGAAATAAATAATAAGCAAATACTCTTTCATTTTGTCACATTCTAGCGGATGCGTTTATGATAAATTAACAGAAAACTATACTTACATACATACCATCACGCCATGTCCTTTGCAGGGTAGGCAGAGAGAACAGAGTGCCAGAGAACTCTATCCTTGTATACTTCACTCGCTTCTTCAACAATCATAATTCTTTTCATACACGCTCGCCGGTTTCGGAGACTCTTGACTCCACCTTCCTTTAGTACATGACCGATCTGGTCTAGGTAGGTTAGTCCCGGTCTCCCTCGGTACCTACATCCTTCCACTTTCGCATTGTATATCTTCTTAACCAGACGTTCGTTCAGCATTCTTTCCACATGTCTGAACCTTCGGAGCATTCTCTTTCGCATCTTTACACCAATACTCTCTTTCATAGCTACTCGCTCTCTTACGTTGTCGTTACGAATACAGAAATTACTTCGTTACAGAAAACTATACTTTCAATATTAAAAGCAAAACATATGTTGTTTACCAGGCAAAACACAACGGAAGCCCACCCACATAATCTCAGTTATTACAGCGCTAAAATGCATACAAGTTTTTTAACTTTTCATTCCATTCATATTTATAATGTGTCATGTTTATAAGAAGCTATAATTTAAAACAAAAACTTAGCGGCCAAGGTTTATTATGGAAGAACCCGTTCTGCCATTAGTTATCAAACTTTATCAAAAAATAAAACGACTCGTAAGTATACAGAGTACAGACTATTCGGCAGCCTGACCGCCAGACTGACAAATTGCTTGACATTCCATCGAATAGCATAAGAGAATAAGAGTAAGTTTTAAACGGTTTAATTTTAAATGATTATTATTTCACCTTGGACAACATGTTATTCTATTTTTTATTTTAAAATTTTATTTATTTACACATGCAAACTCTTTGGTATAACATATATCTCGCGTTCAATCATTTCAAGTTTTATGTACAATTTTTACGAGACATAAAAATAAAACCGATGTATGTGGAATTCCACATGCAATTAGAACTATTTGGTTCACACAGTAGAAATTTAGATGTCTGTAGGCCTACATTATTTCTACTATTACATTAATTCTATTTCATTTATTATGGTTATTGTAATAATTATCGTATTATCTATTTAAATTTTACGCGACTATGAAAATGCTAAAATATACATTTTTTTTTTGTAGAAGAGTAAAAATGTCTAAAAGCGCTGCTGCAAAATGAAGTACATACTTAGATATATTTCTGATCTGTAATGTTTAGGCAAATGTTAAACATTAGAAGTATTTTAACTATCCGGTAACTACAAATGCAGCATTGTTGCATTATTGTGCGCAAGCTATTTATTGCTTGTGATTACGTAAATTAAATTAAATATGATAAGTTCAATATAATATTACTAATTATAATTAAATTTATTATTTAGTATAAAAAATATTATTATTAATCAAGTAACTGTAGGAAATTTCCTAAGTGGTTTTATATATAGGTGTTAAAAGCCACACAGATATTTCCGATTATATTTGTTTAATTTAGTATTTTATGAATTGAATTATTAGACAATTATTAGCTGTGTGGTAGCGGCTAACGAATACTACCAACTACTTACTTTGCTTGTGGATGTCGTAAAAAACGACTAAGAGCTTTATAACGTGTGCCAACTCCATCTAATGCCGTTTGGTCAACAATTACATTTCCAAGGAGGGTTGACATCTGACAGGCGGCCGGTTTATGTAAAACTGTACTCTGAAGTTTATGAATAAATTATCTATTATTATTTCATCTCCTTTTAATTCACGGGATCTTCCATAGGGAAGATGCCCGGTCCTTTGGGAGGCTTACATGGGGATATGGATCCAACACGCAGAGGCCTTTGGAGAAATTTAATCTAAATATTGGGATGGGACACCTACCGATGACATTCCACGTCTGCACTCAACATACATGGAATGCCAGCAGTAAGTGTAAAACTATTGTATGATGATGGTATCTAATATATGAAATATGGGAGTGGGTGTTTAGTGGACTGGTTCATTATTATTATTATTACAATAAATAAATAATGAGGAGGGTACTTATTGATCCGAGCACTCCTTAATAATAATTAATCATGAAACGTTAATGTTTCTAAAATGAATATATTTCGACACTGGAGGCCCTGTTATCCCAAATTTGGTCGAAACCCTCGTCAGTTTGATAAATTCGCGAAGGCAACTGCAACGCGAATGTCCATTTGATAATCTTGTTAAGTCACCCAGGGTTTCTGATGAATAATATCCTTTCAATAAATCCATTATATCTTTTACTCCATATGTAAATGATGGATTGAGAATACGTATGGGCACTCCATATTTTCCCGTGGGAGTCGTATAAATTTGCTAAGTAGGCATCGAGGAGTGAATAGCATTATTCTCCTATGTAATCATAACTTCAATTCATCATTCATCATTTCAGCTCATATATGTCCACTGTTGGGCTCGAGCCTCTTCCATAATGAGAGAGAAATTACCTGCTATACCGCGCTGATCAGACCTGTTGGTATAAGGTTTTGTTTCGAGTTTTCCTTCTCTCGCTTGGATGTTATATGCGTTTTATATCCCTTATTCGTCTCTTACCCACGGGTAAAATAAGGGGTGGTAAATTGTATTTTTACTCCGTTACCACACGGAATAACTTCAATTGCGATCACCAATTCGTCATTATATATATATATATATATATATATATATTATATATTTTTAATGCTCTTGGTAGCAAACGAGCAAGCAGCACACCTGATGGTAACCAATAGAAATCCCAAACCCACCCATAAAGTTGGACTTTCGGCTCTTTCACTCACCAAACGAAGCACAGGAGCATACTGCCACTGCTCAGGCGTCGATTTTCTACGAGAGTATGGTACTATCCCGGATGGACCGGCCCGCGGTTGCAGACAGGAAAATGTCAACAGTGTGGGTCCCACCACTATTAAAATTGTTGTGTAGTAGATGTATGGATGAAATATAATTTAATATACATATAACGATCATGTGTGTCATGTGTCACCTGGTCGATGGCTAGGTAACTATATCTGTCACCCCTTAATCCTTTCTTTTTATGTGTAAGGGTGTAGCAGATGACATTCTTCAAAAGAAATGAAACCAAAAAAAAAATTATCAACTCTGTACGCAATGCAGGGAAAGCTCGTGTTTTATATGAGCTGAATAGATTCATTTGAGAAAAAACAACAGGCAGTCATGGGGACTGCCTATAGAAGTGAAAACTATTAACTTAAGACTAATTGAAATAATAATATTTTTTTAATTTTCATATAAAAATAAAAACCTATAAGTTTTTCCCCTCCAAAAACGCTCAACGCGCCTAAAGAAGTTTTCACATAGCTATAGATATACTATTAGCATTAGCATTTCGGTGACGCGAACCTATAAGTTTTTCCTCTCCAAAAACGCTCAACGCGCCTAAAGAAGTTTTCACTTCAAAAATCTTGATTAAAGCGAGTGAAGCCGTAAGTATAGCTTTAAATATTTTGTGTTTTAATTTCGCTCCAAAAGTTTTAGTGGTAGGACCACGCTGTTGACAATTTTTGTCAACAGCAGCGGGCCTGTCAGTCCGAGGTAGTACCATACTTTCGTAGAAAATCAATGCCTGCGCTGATGCTGTGATTCGTTCGGTCAGCGAAAGAGCCAGAAGCGCAACTTATTGGGTGGGTTTGGGATTTTCATTTGTAGACATCGGACTAGCTCTTGGTAACGCAGAGACCCATGGACGGCAGTAACGCTTACTATCAGTTGTGCTGCTTGCTCGTTTGTCACCAAAAACATTAAAAAAAATCTGTAGAATAAATTAAATTGAGACAATCTTAATTAATGCGAATGAAGCTGTACGTATAGATTGTTTTAAATATTTTGAGTTTTAATATCACTTTCATAATATTATAGCCCATTATCTATTTGCTCATCAATTGGTTATTCATATTCTAAAAAACTCCCGCAGAAAGTAAAAATAAAGCACAAAATCGCCTAACAATATATAAACTGGAATTATTTGGTAACATACTGGATAACCATTGCGAGACAAGTAAATAAACTGAGCTAAACGTTAGTTAGGGCACTCGCAAGTCCTAGAAAAGCGCTGCAAGTAACCCAAGGGGGAAGGAGTTGGGGAAAGGGGACTACGGGAGGGATAAAGAGGTGGTGGGGTAAGTGAGGTTGTGTAGAAGTGCAACTTTTCAAGGTCGCCACGTCTCGCCGCTACCACCATTTGCACGTAGCCGCTGAATACTTGGAGATATGTATCGTAATATGTTTCGCCATGTACGTGTAAATAATGATAATGGTTTACACTATCGGATTTATAAATATACTACTTTATTTATTTTAGATTTACAGATAATATGAATGTTTATTTTACTGTAGGAAATTTGAACAGTTTTGTACATTCTAAACGTTGCCATATACTTTCGTTACACTTATATTTAAATGGGAAAAAATAAAAGAAAGAATTATTATGCTCTAATGTGTTATCATCATAAACCAATACGTAGGGTCGACGTAATATATACAGCTTTTCCATTGTACATATTGCAGAAGTTATTAGATATAGTTTTTTGACCGACCGCCTGCCTGACGTCAAACCTTCTTGATTGATGTAGAGTTTAATTTCGAATTTTCTTTCTCTTATAATATATGTATATAATGATCCTTAGTCGCCTTTTACGATACTTTTTTTTTTTTTTTTTTGCGGTGGGCTATGGACGTCGCACCTCACCAAATCGGTCCGGGGTGACGGAAGAGGCGGCGCGCAACCCCATTGACCCACCCTGCAAGCATCTCTTCTTCGCCGTGTGAGCGGGCCGCCGGTACCCGATCTTTGTCTTCGGTGGCCCGTTTGGCGGTATGCCCTCTCGGGCTCCTCTCCTGTCGACGCCCCGACAGCTTTCGCCGTCGAGGCGTCGTCCTCAAGCGGTGGCCTCACGTCGGGTGACCGGACAATTCCCCGGTTCGATCACCCGAAGCCTCGGTTAGGGCGGCATCAGGCGCAGGTACTCGCACCTGCGACGCCCCGGCCGCGGGCGGCGGCCCGGGTCACGGGAATCCTCCCGGGCCCGTTCCGCCGCCTCCTTCTGCGAGATGACAGCCTCACAGAAGGCGGCGACCGCGTCCCAATTCCTGACGCTGTCGACCATCGCTCGCGCAACAGCCGGCAGCGTCAGGTCGGCACCGATGACAGCGACGAGGTCACGGCGCTGCCCGTCCCAGCCCGAACATACCTCGAGCGTATGTTGCGCCGTGCCCTCGTCGCTACTGCAATGGTTGCAGGACGGAGTCCACTCCCTCCGCACGACCGTGTGCAGGTACTTGCCGAAGCAACCATGCCCCGACAAGACCTGCACCAACCGGAAAGAGAGGACTCCGTGCCGCCGCTCCATCCACTCCATCAGTACGGGCCGTAGGGCCTCAACGGTAATAACACCGTGTCTAGGCCTCTCCAGCCGCGTAGCTCAACGGGCGATGACTTCTCGCCTTTTACGATACTAGGGGGCATTTTGGTACATAAACAACACGAACATATATCTAACATTTATTGGGATTAATGATAAACATTTTAAACTATATTAAATAAAATGTTCATTTTATTTTTAATTCTAAAACATTGCTATGGGTCGGTAGGCCGATACAAATATTTACGACAAGCCACAAGGCGAATTGCGATAAATGATTTAAGCATAGCGTTTATAACGATCTTACTTTTTCTATAAAGGGGCCACTGACTATTGGCACATACAAATGTTCCCAATGCTGTTTGGTAACTGAACAATATTGAGTTATAATAATTGATAAATCTTTATTTTTCTTCTCATTGCATGTACGGCACTGCCCTTCTTCACATCAGAGACATTAGATTTTGTTCAGAATACAATACCACGTTATTTCGGTACAGACAAGCTTTGGTATCAATTTTTTCGTCTTGCACAACTTAAACAGAGGGAATAAAAGGAACAGTGACTATTATTTTCATTACAACACGTCCTTCCTTTAGTTATATTTTGTAAATTTTATATTATAATTATTAATATATTGATTAATTAATTTGATTCCCGTAGTGGTTGGGGCGGCAGGGCGTATCAGGGAAGAGATTCTCCACGCTGACACGCTCCGCCGACGGCGCATTGGGCGGCGCAGGCGCAAGTACTTGCAACTGATGCCGCCCTAGTTGAGTCCGCGGATGACTGGGCCGGGAAATAGTCTGTCACCTGCAGAGAGGCTGGCCACGTGAGGGTGATGCCCTGGCAGCAGGCTGGGACGTCGACGGAGGATGGTAACCGAAAGTGTAACCCGCCGGGCTGGCCACGGATATCAAGAAAGTGGTACCAGTAGCTGGCCCAATGGCGATGAGGAGGGAATACGGTGGGTTATGGGGCCACAAATCGCTCTTCCGTCGCCACGGAAAGAGAGGACTACGCGTGACCACACCATAGGCTACCGAAAAAAAAATCTGCTGGCTTAAGAATATAACGTCAAAAATACCTTTTTTTAAAGAGCATACTTTTTCTCACGTCACGTTTTTGTAGCGTGGCTTTATAAACATACAATTAACGGATCCAAATTACATCCAGACTCAGAACAACAATAAGTAGAAAAAAGCACAAAGCACAAAGTTTTGTACTGTGTGGAAATGGAACCCGCGATACTTGGTATAGTAGATCTGTATCCTAACCACTATCTTTGCTGTCAAATTTTTCCAGTAGGAAAAAAAAACCTGCTGAGAGAGCACTAGGAGGATGGATTCTCAGTGTTCTCCTGAAGTTCCTTTGCGATCGCGAATCGCTTGCGACTGCAATTCGCAAAGAAACGATTACAGCATTATCTCTCTTTTTGAGGAGATCTATGCCCAATAGGAGACGTGGCAAGAATGCTGAATAATATGAAAATTATTGAAGACATTTGGTCGTGTTCATTTAAGATTATCTACAACTGTGTCTAATATCGTAAAATAAAACCAAATTCTTACATACATATGTCAAGAAAAAACATTCGTCTAAACGTATTTGATATTTTTAAAAAGCAATTATTATTACAGAGAGAGATAGAGAGAGAGAGAGAGAGAAGAGATTAGTTAGCCAAAGTGTCACTTCTGATACTTTATACGCACGCATAATTATTTGTTTTTTTAAAGTGCATTTTTTTAATATTAGAACCAGATCTTGCTCAATGAAATAATTAAGGCGCTTTATTTATCGTGCATATTATAAGCATTGACTAATAGTTAATGATAAATAATATAACAATTATGAGGCGTGCACTTTTGGATTTGCCAAATTATTTGAAAATATTAACGAAAAATAACATTCAAGTTATTAGAAGAAGCTATAATCCAATAATTTTGTCTTAAAATTTGTTAGAATTAATTTTAAAGACATCATTTCTCAACTGCCAATAACAGTTCGATTTTGCAATTGATTGCTGATTTAAAAAGGATATTTAAAAATAGAAGAACAAATAAATTGTACTTAAGACTGGACTGGTTGAGTAATTTTTTGAATCGTTTACAATCTATTTAAGTGATTGTTTCTTGTATTACAAAACACAAATTGAATCTAATTATTATAAATTACTATTTCACTGCTCATTTGTTTTCACGTCGACGTTCTATGGGTGCGATGTAAAAACACGTGTATGTTTTGTCTAGCTTATTATTCGTTAATTCGACTTTTTTTGTTGGCAAACTATTGTCTGATCATATTTCACTCTATCGAGCGGGGTAATAACAAAAAAACATGGTCCTTATATAAGCCATGAAATTTCCGTGCGTTCAGGCGCTCCTGCCATATGTAAATAAGCCATAATAGTAGTATTGTAATCAAACTTAAGGTTCACATATAGACCCCAAAAGCTTTGACATATCCGTGGTGCTGTACTGCTACGCTTCACGTATCAGTACATCCTCTTATCTATTGGCCTATTAGCCAATTTTGTTTGAGTCTCCCGCTTTGTATAGGAGAGAAGTGGAATTTTTTCAACTCCTCTTGTTTTTCTTTACTAATTAAATTTGTTGCGGGTCTCAAAACAATTAAAAACGTTTCCCGGGAATTCCTGAGGGTACATCCTCAGTGTCTGTTACGGGAACATTTTAGATCCTTTCTTACAGGGGTTACAGTGGTAGGAATGTGTGGTGGGATTAGACTCAATAAAAAAACCAATGTGAATATTTTTTTCTGAAGTTATCACTGGCACAGTGTTCCTTGCTGCGCTACCGTAGCATGTAAAGCGCGAAAGGTGGCCGATAAAGACTAATCTCACCTCTGGTATTATAATATAACTATAATGTATATAATTTAATCGAATTGAATTAAATTTCTGGGATGTTTGTGTAATATCTAAAAGTGAGAAACATACTGATGAGGATTTGAATTAAAATCCTTTATAACCCTATGAGGGAATTTTACCCTTTAAACCCTAAGATGATAATTTCTTAAATGCTCCCAGCATTTAAGAAATCATCTTCTCCTACTCTTGTCCTAATTACTTGGAGTCGATACAATATGTACTCTTCTTTCATAGTACATATTATAGAAGTTACTGGCAATAGCTTTATGACCAGCCGCCTGCCAGACGTCAACCCTCCTTGGGAATGAGGGCATTTAAGAAATATATTTCTATTTTCATTTATTGCAAGAGGTAATAATGCTTGGACCAGGTATAAGCAAAAACCGATCACTAGTTTAACTATAAGAATAACTATCAGTTTCTTCAACCACATTGAAGGGAAAAGATAGAAACTAAAAGCAGAGAAATTAAACCTCCGAAAAGACTGAAAAGCAAAAAAAATAATAAATTTTGTTTTTATTGACTTTTTTAACTAAGTTCTTAAACTAATTTAAGTGCATTGTGATCATTGATTGTTTAGCGCCGACTCAAAATTACTTCGGTGTACTTAAATTATTATTATAAGTTATTAAAATTCAATAAAAATAAAGTTTATTTTTTTTGTTATTTCGTCGGTTTAATTTTTTTATTAAAAAGTTTTGTTTTGTAATTTTTTTATGGCTATAATGTACTAATTACTGCATGCTTAATTTTTAATTACTTTTAAAATAGCTACCTACCTTACTTGAGCTATTAACTGTTATATTATCCTACTTTAAATCATCTCCTGTTTTCCTACCCTTAAGCTTAGAATTTTTTCCTAAGTTTATATGGGACCAACTTCGGAATATACCCTTTCCAACAAAAAAAATAATTATCAAAATCGGAATACTCTATATAAAGCTGTGCGTGGTCATACATAAAAAAATATATGCGCTGATTTGACCTCCACCATATTTTTTCAAGACGTGAAAAATGTCATTCGAATTAGATCATTAAATTTTGGAGATATATTTTTGATTTTCTTGATACACGTGTATGGGACATCCCATTTTTTTGTACAGCTTTCAACAAAATACTTTTATTTTATGATATTTATTAAAAAGTAACAATAAATCTTATATAGTTAATTAAACGTTAATTAAAAAACTAAGTGATCAGACATAATAAAACTCACGATTAATTGCGTTAAATGTATTCATAAAAGACGAAATAATATCTTATAATCACTTAACTAACAGAGATTAAAAAATTGTCGTGGCCGTTATCAATGTATAGCGCGTATTTCTATAGATTATAATATCATAGACCAAAGGAATACCCCCCGTGGGACCTAGAGGCGGAGATGCTCTCCGACCTCTACCGGCGGGTTACCACAATGCGCGACGAGGGTGGCTCCCCATAGTTCAACGAGATAGCCACCTGGCGCGAGGACGCCCGCCGAGAAGTCATCGCCCATTGGGCTACGCGGCTGGAGAGGCCTAGACACGGTGTTGTTACCGTCGAGGCCCTCCGGCCCGTACTGATGGAGTGGATGGAGCGGCGGCACGGAGTGCTCTCCTTCCGGTTGGTGCAGGTCTTGTCGGGGCACGGTTGCTTCGGCAAGTACCTGCACACGGTCGTGCGGAGGGAGTGGACTCAGTCCTGCCCCATTGCAGTAGCGACGAGGACACGGCGCAACATACGCTCGAGGTATGTTCGGGCTGGGACGGGCAGCGCCGTGACCTCGTCGCTGTCATCGGTGCCGACCTGACGCTGCCGGCTGTTGCGCGAGCGATGGTCGACAGCGTCAGGAATTGGTATGCGGTCGCCGCCTTCTGCGAGGCTGTCATCTCGCAGAAGGAGGCGGCGGAACGAATCCGGGAGGATTCCCGTGACCCGGGCCGCCGCCCGCGGCCGGGGCGGCGCATGCGCGAGTATCTGCGTCTGATGCCGCCCTAACCGAGGCTTCGGGTGATCGGACCGGGGAATTGTCCGGTCACCCGACGTGAGGCCACCGCGTGAGGGCGACGCCTCGACGGCGAAAGCTGTCGGGGCGTCGACGAGAGAGGAACCCGAGAGGGTATATCGCCGGGCGGGCCACCGAAGACAAAGATCGGGTACCGGTGGTCCGGTCGCACGGCGAAGAGAGGTGTTTGCAGGGTGGGTCCATGGGGTTGCGCGCCGCCTCTTCCGTCGCCCCGGGCCGATTTGCCGGGGCGCGACCACATCCATGGTCCCACCTTGCGAAAAATAAAAAATAAAAAAAAAGACCAAAGGAATACGTTTCTTTTTAAGCTAAAAAAAAAACAATTTATTTCTACGTATAGATACGATAATATAACGAGAAAGGATAGTGCATTATATTCTTAATTCACTATCATACTAACCGCTATACAATGCCTTATACTATAATAATTTCCATGATACAGATGAGAAATGACTAAAATAAAAAGCAAAACATAACACCAGAGCCTTGGGACAAAATGACCGCCACAGTTAATTGAAGGCACGTTGCTGATTCATTTTATGTTACGTGAATAGCCCATAATATACAAATGCCAAGTTCGTTAATCTCCATCGCCGATGTAGCGACGGGTACGATTGCACTGTATATTCGATATGAATAGCCAGACGTTAACGCACGTTAATGTAAACAAGAGCGTAGCGTAGACAGACACGACTAACAGTTGACTCGTTGTTACCGCATCATTTTATCTAATCCTACATTATCTAATATTCGATAGAGCGGGTTCAAGGTTGAGCTGAAAGCGCTACGGTGTCGCCGGCCGCGAATTGTGATCGCATCCTTTAGAGCTAGGCCGCGCGCCCTTTGCGCTTTTATCAATACGGCGCAGCGCAGCGCCGCCTGTCGGTCGCAGCCAGTACCGACTTAGAGTTGAGTGCGCACACTCCGTGCCCCGCGACAATACTGCATTAAATTTACACTACCTAAAAACCTTTTTTTCCACCTCAAAATAATCCTTCCAATATTAAACAAATACCGGTTCTATAAACAGAACTGTGACGCGACCGTGTTCGTTTTATACCGCCTCGGCCGCGCGCGATCTTTAAAACTTAACCTAAAACTACGCTAAGATTACGTCAATAATACGCGATACGTCGGCTTTCATTCGCTGTTATTGTTTATTATTACATTATAAACACAAATTTCCTGATGGTGTAAAGCGGGCTGGCATCGCGGGGCTATACAACGGTGAGTGTCAAAACTCGAGTTTTACCCAAGTGATGTTATTGCAAGCCTGTAATTGTTTATGTACAAGACTTAAAGTGGGGTATCTGGAAAGTATTATCTAGGTAATGTGAGCGTAGTGAGTGGTTACTTTCGCTGGGCAGCGCGCTCAGGAATGAGGACACAGTCCAAAATAAACTAAGATTTTTACCGAGGCATTTCAGTAACATATATCTTTAGACATTCACATTACTGCGCATGCTGAATAGTGATATGTTTATATTACACCTAAAGCACCCAATATAAACAGGATTGCAACGCACTTATTTAAGATTTCAGTTATATTTAGTGTTGAGGCATTAGACAGAATGCATTAATATAATTTTAACATTAATTTTTAGATTACATAGCTTTTAAATTGGCACGAGTATATATATATATATATATATCATAAAATTTATATAGCGAGAATTCAATCTTATTTTTAAAAATAAGTATTACTTAATTTTGTGTGCTAGATAAAATTATTAAATGGAAAATGACACAGCTTTCCTCATGCACGTAACATATTAAAGTATATTTAGAATTTCTGCAAGAAAAGAATGCCAAATTGCGAGAGTAATTAGTAATTATAATAAACTCCAATTATTTATCTGAACTTATGTGACCACTTTAATTGGTAGTACACGAGGAAGTCATCGTCGATTTCAATGCAATTCAGTGAATGGGTACATAATTATAACAAAATAGATGCTGTGAACGCAAACTTGAGATTACAATGACACTATATTTTACTAAAACGAGTTAATTGTGGAACTTAATGATGATCGCTGGTATATTTAGTGGTATTATTATTATGAGACGCAGTTTATCGACAAGATATCAAGAGATTTATATCAATTTCTTTCCCACTGTGGTTAAGTTCTCTAACTATGATTGGCACAGTGGTTAGAAATGAAGAAGAAGAAAAAGAAACAGTACTATCATACAGCTTCAATGAGTAAAATAATATATATTGACATTTTTGTTATTAATTTTCTTCTTTTCAGCTGATATACTACGCTTGATTGGGTATGACCCTTCTCATTAATGGGAGATAATTAGAGGAGTTGTCATAGTAATTTATTATACTTCGAGGTTTCTCTTTATTATCATGAGCTTATGTACCTTAAATGTTTTTTTTACAAAACCCGAGAGAACGAAAGAGAAAATAGAGAATATAAAAGTATAGCAAATGGATTAATATCATAAAAATATCTAATATCTGCACTGATCTACAGGAAGGACAAGATATTTTTTTTAATCATGTCAACCCTACTTGGGAATGTAATTGTCGATCAAACGGCATCAGATAGTGTTGGCCCAGGTCGTTATAAGGCTCTTAGTCGTCTTTTACTACATTCATGAGCGAAGTAAGGGTTGGTAGTATTAGTTGCCGCTACCACACACCATGTATGTATGGCTATAATTATTATTAGGCTAAGAATTTAAAACATTTTTATGCTTTATTTTAATTGTTGTATCTTTCATCCAATAGCATAAACACGTAATTGCCGATCAAAAATCCGAAGTGGAATTTTCAGTTGGCCAAAATTTTTATTGAATTGCTCTGTAAATTTTTACTATAAATTTAAGAAGAAAGACCTGAAATTATTTAGTATATTGCAATAAATTAGGCGAGCTTACTAGATGGCTCTTAAGATTACAAGACGAAATAATTATTGCATCCTTTTGGCATGTAGACATTAAGACTATAAAGAAAACTTTAATTTTTCACGCACGCACGCTCACATACATAAGAAAATGCGTGAGCATGCACATGATCACACATGCACCTATGCATACATGCACGGCATCCTTATATTTTAATGCATTCACTTCCTATAATTTGCTAATGGCTGACCTCCACAATACAGGGTTTTCCAGTGGAGGTCAGAGCTAAATCTAATATACGAAATTGATATAATTTTATACAGAAATTGAATAAGTTTAGTGAATTTGATGTTCTATTTAAATTAATATTAAAAAAATAGATTTTATTCCAATATTTTAACATACATCTACTAAAATAATGACTGAAAAGAATATTACTGTACAATGCAATAAATGCATTCCACTTTCTCCGTTCACTCAGTTTGTTTTGCCCAATAAAAGAAAGAAAACATTCGCCCTCCGCGTACGTTTGGAAGCTTTTGTACGATAATAATGCAATGCACTTTTTGCATAACACTTCTTTGTGTCCTGCCCTTCAAAATCGTGAGAATATAGGCCAAGTTCACGTCCGATGCACCAATTGTGTTTACCGAATGACGTAATATTTTTTTACATAAGGGACTTTCATATCCCGCAAACCGGTTAAGAGTGAAATAAACCATGAATTGGTAGTGATATTAAATGTATTTTTGCTCGTAACTGAATAGTTTTCTTTATGAAAAGATTGCGATCTAGTTAGGATGAAAGGAATCTATTGTAAGATACTATTTGATATCGTGAAAGTAGTTTCTACTGAAACTTATTGAAAGTATATTATGATTGTATGTATTATTAATATTAAACGTACTAGCTATTGTTAAAACAATATCAACGGTCAAGTATATATATATATAAAATATCTATATATATATATATATATATATATATATATATATATATATATACATACATATCATCACGCCATATCCCTTGCAGGGTAGGCAGATATATCTTCTTAACCAGACGTTCGTTCGGCATTCTTTCCGCATGTCCGAATCATCGGAGCATTCCCTTTCGCATCTTTACACCAATACTCTCTTTCATACCTATTCGCTCTCTTACGTCGTCGTTACGAATGCGGTCTGTCAGCTTAACTCCACAGATTTTCCGTAGAGATCGCATTTCGACTGCATTAATTTTGCTTTCATGCTCTTTTCTACATACCCAACTCTCGCTTTCATATAGTAATGTTGGGAGAAGCACAGCGTTATGTATTGCTACACGTGCCTTCTGGCTGAGGTGGTGGCTACCGAGAAGTTGTCCCAACGCTCCGTTCACTCTATTTCCCGCATTCACTCTTCGCTCTATATCAGTGGTGTACCTACCATCTCGGCTAAAACCACATCCAATATATATATATATATATATATATATATATAAACTGGATTATTAGCTGAATACTTAGTAATACAATTGAATATAAGATTTTTTATAGACTAAAGTTTTTCTTCTCGGTAGGTAAAATATTAGCATAAATAATTTTAGTTTCAGTTCTGAGTAATGGGGGTGCCAGTCTATGGATTGGATGGATAAGGTTGGTATATATAATACAACAAATTCCTACTCTTCTTTATTGCCGAAAGTCGCAAAGGACGACTTAAAGATGTAAGCAGATCATCGTCATCACTCTTATCCCAATTACTCGGGGTAGATACAACATGTACTCTTTTTTCATACGAGTATTACATATTGTAAAAGTTATTGGCAATAGTTTTATGACCGGCCGCCTGCCAGACGTCAACTCTCTTTGAGAATGTAATTATGGACCAAACGGCATCAGATGGAGTTAGTCCCGGTCGTTATAAAGCTCTTAGTCGTCTTTTACGATATCCACGAGCAATGTTAGAGTTGGTAGTATTCGTAGACTACTACCACCCAGTTAGGGATGTAAGCAGATGACTGTAAGAAATCAATAACTCGTTACAATACTTTTTTTAAATCACACTGTATGGTATGTCAATTTTGTGGCTAAGAATTTATAGATAATTAATTATATAATAACATATATAAATTTAAAAAATTAAAGCTTAATGCATGTCATTTAGCATTTTCTTGTTTACATAATAATCAAATATTTTAACGATTCGAATTTATGAGCGATCGGGGTCACATTGAATTGTTTTATAAGTGTGAGTATAAACAAATGCTTGTATATATTTGGTAATACATTCATTTGCTGTTAATTTTTTTTAATACCATAAAATAGGAAGCGAGCCTATTTCCTCGGTACTATTTCAAACTTCAAGCGACTTTAAAATAATTTATTTAGAAATATATACAAGAAATAAAACAGTTTTACTTGTGCTGAGAGTTAAATTTGGGACTTGTATTAGAGTTTTAGTGATTATTACAATCGTTTTACTCATACACAGGTATATCACGTGCTGTGTGGTAGCAGCTACGAATACTACCAACCTTTGCTCGTGAATGTCGTAAAAGACGACCAAGAGCCTTATGACGATCTGGGTCAGCTCCATCTGATGCCGTTTAGTTAACGATTATATTCTCAAGGAGGGTTGACGTGTGGCAGGCGGCCGGTCATAAAACTATTGCTAATAACTTTTACAATATGTACTATGAAAGAAGAGTACATATTGTATCGACCCCAAGTAATTGAGATAAGAGTAGGAGATTGATGATGTACATGAGTACATCATTATTCTCCTACTAAGTATGAACTTATAAGTACCTACAAGCAGTATAAAAGTTAAAAAGAATCAGTCAAAAATATTTCAGATCTCTCTAATAAAAATAATTTATCTAAAACGCAGCAATGAACAACGTGATATTGCATTTTTCCTTCAAATTACGCGGTACAGACAATTTACGGTCAATTTTGCGTAATAAAAGCTCCATTGGCGGTGGCGTCAGAACTGCGCTTGGTGCAGCTAAGCTATTTAGAGAGAGCGCGTCATAGCCGAGCGCAACGCCCTTGTTAACTACCGCGTTTAGTAAATAACTTCCAATTCGAATATTTATCTTTATGTAATCAATTACAGAGGCGATGTGTTTATTTACTTTTGTTCCGTATTCGTTGTTAACCAACATGATTTTAGCTTCATTTTAACGAAAGGTGAATTATAAGTTAAATTTTTAACAGTTGTTCGTTTTAAAATATTGTAATACAATTCTAATAATAATCATTCTGCATTTTGCCGTCCACAGCTGCACGTAGATATCCCTCATACTTCGCCACAAATTGCGGTCACGTGTCACCCGCATCCAACGACTCCTAACATTTAATACCAAGTGGTCAGTCCACCTGGTAGATAGTCCTCAACCTTAATAACATTGCTATTATGCTTAAAAATATATGACGGTACTTCCGGTTATCATACGTGCTAAGCGGAAATATGTTAACGAAGTATTCACTAATCGCGCCACCTAGCACAAACTTGTTTAAGAGACGAATAAAACTAAACGAGTGATGTCCGTTCGGTAGTTTTGAGCCCGAGTGGCACGGTGCACTGATCGCATACCGTATTCTCGCTTACGTTAGTTTTGTAGGCCTCTCTCATGTTGTCACTTGTGAGAGGTAGTGTCATGGTTGCTGCGCTTGGCAGGTGGGCGGGCGGTAGTGATGGGAGATGCTGTACATTCTCCGGAGAAGAGCTGTTGCTCGTTCTCTTAATGAACCCTTGGGTGATTTGGCTGAGGAATCCACAAGCAGGTAAATGGGTGGCGCTGGTTGTGGTTTTGTCCCGTGGTCGCACGGGCAAGACTATCCTGTGTCATCCATCCATACCATATAGTTGTTTGTACAAAGGCGATTGCCTGGGTCTGTCCTGTGAGTTCACTTAAGGTGTGAGTTGTGATTGGTGTATAGGTGTGAAGGTAATCGTGATTACTTGCAGTACGATCAATTGCAACTTTATATCCATTTATATTCCTCGTGTCTGATTCCTTCTTCTACATATACATTAGTATGTCTATTTAATGATGATTTTTTTTGTGTGACTTAGTTGTTAGCCTCAGATGGCTATGACAACTTTACCCGGACTGTGGGTGAGCGTTCTCAACCCGTTTTAATGTTGATATTACATGCTGCTATTTATCCTAGACGAGAGGGTGGTTCTAGTCATTGGCATATAGCGATGCTTTCGGCAGTACTTTAATCATAGTTAATTTGATACTCTGATAAATGAATGCTCCCAGGTGCAAATGAAATTGTTGAGTCTAATACTTATCAGACACTGGTGGTTCTGGAACTATTTCTGGATCGAACTTGGTGTACAGAACGTAGACATAACGATCGCCTCATCACAGCTTATATCCAATCAATGTTAACCCAATGCTACGTGTCGGCAAATATACTTGGATATGATTTTTTTTTTATTGCTAATGGTAGCAAACGAGCAAGCAGCACTCCTGATGGCAAGTGTCACTGCCACCCATGGACCTTTGTAATACCAAGGGTATAACTAGGCCGCTGCCTACCAATATAAACCCCAAACCCACCCAATTAGGCTTCCGGCTCTCTCGCTCACCGAACGAAGCGCAATAGCACATTGCTATTACTCATACGTCGATCTTCTGCGAGAGTGTGGTACTACCCCGGACGGACCGGCCCGCGGCTGCAAACAGAGAACTGTCAACAGCGTGGTCCTACCACTATTAGGATTATGGCATTGCCAAATTTATTGTCCAGAACTTTTTTTAGAGACCGTAGTAAGACATAATTATGGCTTTTACATGGATACTGCATGATGTCGATCGCAACGGAGACCATTTTGGCCGGGGCTACCCCGCCTTCTCACCTAAAGGTTAAATAGAAACAGGAATTGGACCTCGTAATAGTACTCTATTCTTATATATAGTATTATTATATATAGTAAATTATATATGTTCTAATTTAACATTATATTTATTTTTACATTAATGTTATAAACCTATGTGTACTACCAACCCTTGGTCGTGGGTGTCGTAAAAGACGAGTAAGAACTTTATAACGATCTAGGCCAACTCCATCTGATGTCGTTTGGTCAATTATTACGTTCCGAAGGAGGGTTGACTTCTGGCTGGTGGCTGGTCATAAAACGATTGCCAATAACTTTTACAATATGTACTATGAAAGAGGAATACATATTGTATTGACCCCATGTAATTGGGATAAGAGTAGGTGAATGATGATGTTAGCTAAAATAAACCGATTTAAATATTTCTGAGAATCTCATACCACCAACTGTGATTGCAAACTCATGTGAGCCGAGCGTCTTTATTTTGTTTCTTTTTAAGACACCTTGCATTAAGGAAATAATCCATGTATTGCGGGGAACTTTGTAAACCTATAAGTAACACATATCAGTAAGCCACATAAAGTATTATTCTAACCATATATATATATATATATATATATATATATATATATATATATATATATATATATATATATATATATATATATATATATATAATATATATATATACCATATATATACGTATATTCGAAACCACGACATTGGCAAGGCATCTTAAACACTACGCCATTTTTTTTTTATTAAGCCATTATTTTGTGGACGAGCAGGCAATCAATCTGATGGTAAGTCGTATCTACCCTCATGGACATCTGCATATTAAGGACATACGAAGCGTAGTAGCATATTGATACTACTTAAACGTATAATTTCTGCGAGTGTATAGTACTATCCCAGACGGGCCGGTTGAATTTGTGACTGCAGACAAAAAACTGTCAGCAGCATGGCTGAAATTATTCCAAATTAAAGAAAAACCTTTTTTTTATTGCTTATGGTGGCAAACGAGCAAGCACCACACCTGATGGTAAGTGTTACTGCCGCCCATGGTCCTTTGCTATACCAAGGGTATAGCTAAGCCGTTGCCTATCAATACAAAGCCCCAGCCCACCCAGTTGGACGTCCGGCTCTTTCGCTCACCGATTGAAGGGCAAAAACACATTGCAATTACTCAGACGTCGATCTTTTGCGAGAGAGTGGTACTACCCCGGACGGACCGGTCCGCGGCTGCAGACAGAAAACTATCAACAGCATGGTTCTACTTCTAACCTATGTATAACATTGGATCTTAATAGGACGGAACGATGGAACGAAGGATAACTAGAGTCAAACCTCTGTGCCTTGCTGTTTTGAGTGTTGAGCTAGCTACGGTAATCAAAATAAGGTAACAACCTTATTTATAGATCTTTAGAGAGCTCAAAGCAAACGGGTTGAGAGTCCTCAGCGCTCACCCACAGTCCGGGTAAAGTTGTCATAGCCATCTGAGGCTAACAACTAAGACACCCAAAAAAAAAAAAAAAAGTTTATAGCAACTAATAGATACTTGTAACTGTGAAGATGAAAATATTTTCCTCTTAACTCACATACGTCTCACTGCTAGGCTCAAGGTTCCTCCAAAACAGTAAGAAAATTTGCCTATTATATCATGTTCGTTAGACGGGTTGGTTTAGGAATTTATTTCGAGTTTTCCTTATCTGATTCCTTAGATGTTGTATGCATTATTTAGATATTAAATTAGTCGATTTTGACGAAATTCACGGGCAGAAAAGGGGCTAATGAATTATACTGTTAGAGTAACAGTCACTACACGTTTTTTAGTGGTAGGACCTCGCTGTTGACAGTTCTCTGTTTAAGAAGATCGACCTATGAGTAGTGGCTATCTGCTATTGCGCTTTGTTCGGTGAGCAAGAGAGCTGAAAGCCCAACTGGGTGGTTTGGGGTTTGAATTGGTAGGTAGCGACCTAGCTATACCCTTGGTATTGCAAAAGTCCATAGGTGCCAGTAACACTTACCATCAGGTTTACTGCTTATTATTTTGCCACAATAAGCAATAAAAAAAACACGTTTTAATAAATTTTAATACATAATGTGACTTCCTATTGCTCCAATATAATCACACATAATACTATGAGCAATTAAGTCGTGCTGTGATGATCGATAAAACTTCCATGAACAGTGTACATCACTGTTAGATCGCTTATCAAAGATCTTCTAGCCACAAGCATCATAAACATTTTATTACATGTTTAACCTTGTACACTAATGCAAAACAGATACATTGTGTTAAAACAAAGCAAAAAGGGCACACAGAAAATTAAATGATCAATAAAATTATATTTATTACTAAGATAAAGTATAATAATAAAGTATTTTGAGTTCTTTAAGAAGCTGATATTATCCAAACGTTGGGTTTATAATATATTTTTGTACCTTTATTTGAAGCTGTATATATGTCAAGTGTTCGAGTGATATACATTTCTTGACAACATAATTTATATTTTTAAATAACAAGGTTGTGTCATCGTTTAATACAATTCTAACTGTAAAGTTTTAAGTATTAAGCCTATAACAATGTGTAAACATTATCGGGTAGATAGCATACCGTCACCTTAAGACGTAAATATAATACGAAGTGAAATTTGCATGTCCTACAATTAGTCACGGTGGTGTAGTGGCAGCACGATTGAGCCGGAATCCCAATAGGCGCGGGTTCGAATCCCGCTTGTGACATCATTTTTCATTTCGTAATCGGATTTTATAAATAATTAAGCATATTAAATGCTAAATTTCAGTAATTTAAATTACATAATTTATTTTACTCGTAACTTTTTTCTTTAATTATAAGAAAACAGCTGACTAAGTGCGAGTTGGACTCGCGCACGAAGAGTTTCATACTATAAAAACGCCTTGATTTTGAACTCTGTTATTAATATCGAGCAAAACTGACAAAAAATCACGTTTGTTTGTATAGCAGCCCCCTTAAATATTTATTTTGTTCTTTTTTAGTATTTGTTGTTATAGCGACAACAGAAATACATCATCTGTGAAAATTTCAAATGTTTAATTACTACAGTTCATGAGATGCAGCCTAGTGGCAGACAGACGGACAGTGGAGTCTTAGTAATAGAGTCTCGTTACCCTTTGTGTACGGCATCCTAAAAATCCCTGATTGTAAGAAACTTTTACAAATTGTTTTTACGTTATATTGGTAATTTTGTTGCCTTCTTCTTGTATTTTTAGCCCATATACGTTTCACTGTTAATGTAGCTCTTTCAGATGAGGAAAATTTGTACCTATACTTCACCTCGCTAGTTAGGTGGTTTAGTATAGTTTTAGTTCTAGTCCTTATCTCGTAGTGATTTTATTTGCTAAATTCTTGAATTGATTTCTACAATAACTAAGAGAAAGGTTAAGGCTGACCATTATATTGTTACTGTGATTTTTATTTGAAATAATAATAATAAAAAATAATAATAACCAGTTTTTTTTTTTTTTACAAATTTATAAATACCTATGAAGTTTATAAAATATATATATTCATTTAAAATTGATGGAGATCAAGAAATTCAACAAAATATTTATCAAAAGTCACATGTGAAAAGACAAATAAAGGTACAGTTATTAAAGAATGCCACTAAATTTTAAATCTTTTGAGTAATCGAGGTATTTGACTGCACAGATGACTAAACATCAGCCGTACCAAGTGTTCCTGGCTTCGATTTCAATGTAGGACAATACATTGTTCTATCCACAAATTGTTGTAAGTTTAAGTGTAATTTTTGTACGTTAATTGTATGTTTATAAACTATCCCGCAATACCAGGATATTATTAAAAAAAATAATATTGAAATGTAGCTAAAAACATCATTATTCTCCTACACTTATCCCAGTTACTTGGATTCGATACAATATGTGCTCTTCTTTCATAGTACAAATTGTAAGTTATTGGCAATAGTTTTATGACTGGCCATCTGCCAGACGTCAACCCTCCTTGGGATGTAATTATTGACCAAACGGCATCAGATGGAGTTGGCCCACGTCGTTATAAGGCTCTTAGTCGTCTTTTACGACATCCACGAGCACGAGCAAAGTAAGGGTTTGTAGTATTCGTAGCCGCTACCACACAGCAAAAAATATGTGATTACATTAATATAGTATTTAACGACTGCGCGAACCCGAGTTGGAAAACTAGTTTTAAATAAAACAGAGACTCCCTACCGTTTATCATTCGATCAATCACTCGTTATCACTATAAGGCGTAAGGTTCTTTGAAGTTAAAGCTTGAATGAGTTCTTTAAAATTAATTACTTGACGTTAATATTACGATTATTATCAGTCAGCGGTGGATTAATAATATATTTTTCTCAAACATGCTTAGAAATTTGAGCATTATTTTGACAACCTTCTTCGAAATAAATCGAAATTGCTGTACTGACCAAATACTTGCGAGCAGCGGCCGACAAAAAAAATGTATAAAAATCCATATCTGTCGTGTTTTAGCGGCCAAATAAATATAGGTATATGTAAATTCATATCCATCGTGTATTTTAAAAATGGAACGATTTGTTACTTCAAATCATGGTAACCAAATAGGCAACTTATTAGAATTTTATTTAAATTTCGAACTGGCTTGAAAAAAAAAACCTGTTTGATAGTGAAAAAAAAGAACAAATTAACCCTTTATTCACGTAAAAATGATGACACTGGCACGGAAAGTCGGTATTTTAACCACTACGCCATCCATTTAAATTTTTAGTTTTAAAGCCTACAGCCATAATATACAAATTATTCTGTATTTAATATCGGAATCCTTTTAAAATCATTATGTACTGTAATTGTTATTGTAAATTTACAGTTCTCGAATTTAGTTTAAGAGCCTGTTCCAATTGTTATATAATGTATTAAGTTAATATTTAAATGGCACTTCTAATAGTTGATGTTTACGTTCAACTTATAATAGGAAAACCTATGTAAATATCGATTATTCTCCATAAGATCATTGTAAACTTTTCAAAGGTATTTCATACCTACAAGTCGTTTCAAGGTTGAAGCTATAGAAATAATTTCATATATTTCCTTGTGAGTGGCAACAATGAAATTGATTTTGGTACTAATATTGATGTTTGAAAGGTTTCGTTATATATTTTGACGGCCCACGCATTGTAATTAATAATGTGAGTGAAAAACTACTTACTGACACGTCACTAAAATATCAGAAGCAATCCGACCGATTAACTTAGTTTTGTATAGTTACTACTATCCGTGTGGTGACGAAGAAAGGATACAATCCAACACCCTCTCAGAAGCAAAAGCTTCTGAAGGTTTTTAACCACGTATAATGGATATAATTAACGCATAAATTCTATGAAAGAGACAAGCTGCTTGATAGCGGCTTCGAATACTAGATACCAACCCTTGCTTTGCTCGTGAATCTCGTAAGAGACAACTAAGACCGTAGTAATGATAAGGATCTTTACATGGATACTGTAAGGTGTCGATCGCAACGGAGATCATATCATAGTCGGGACTACCCCACCTTCTCAACTAAAGTTTAAATAGAAACAGATATCGGACCTCGTACTCGAGTAAAACCATATTATATGTTCTAATTTAACATGATATTTATTTTACATTAATGTTAGTTAAAATAAACCTGTGTGATAGCAGCTACGAATACTACCAATCCTTACTTTGCTTGTGGATGTCGTAAAAGACGATTAAGAGCTTTATAACGTCCTAGGCCAACTCCATCTGATGCCGTGTGGTCAACAATTACATTCCCAAGGAGGGTTGACGTCTGGCAGGCGGTTGGTCATAAAACTATTGTCAGTAACTTCTACAATATGTACTATGAAACAACAGTACGAGAGGGGTCGATACCCCCCCACCCCAAGTAATTGGGATAAGAGTAGGAGAATGATGATGATGATCTATGAAAGAGACGGATAATTTGAAATAAAATCTTATACCGACCCTCATCTCGACTCCAACTCCTCGTAGTATTGATAAATTTTCTTCTATTATGGAGGCTCAAGCCCAGTAATGGGACGTGAATAAGTTAAAATTATGATGACGGTGATGACCAAATAGCTACTGAGGTTCCAAAACATATTTTGAGAAAATGCTATCTTCAATGAATTTTTTATCTACCGTCACATAAACTTATAAGGTTGCCATAGTAACCGTTGCTATGGTAACGCTTGCTATAGTAACCGTTTCTAATGAGAAATGTGGTCATTATTTACGTTTTCTTGCTTAGCGACCTTGCTTTACAAGGTCGCTAAGCAAGCGCGGAGTGGATCAATTATTAGAATAATGACGCTATTCTCAATAATGTACAATATTTTTATTATTAAATTATAATAACAAAATATCTATAGTTTTATCAAAAATCATGATGAAACGAATCTCGCAATAATTAAACACTAATATTTTTTATTATATTCTAGTGTACTGAAAGATTCTGTGGAATTATTTAACCAGGTCATTATAGCTCATGCCTGTAATATTTTGAAAAGAATTCCTTCTATACCTTATCCATGATGTTCACACGTACATAGAAGAAACATTTGAAAGTAAAGTAAACAAACGAAACATTTTAAAACTATATTTTTGTAATCACCATCATGGCTAGATCACGCAAGAGTTATTATTTTTTATATATCCAGTTTTTGACTACATTACAATTTTTATTACATTATTAAATATATTCGTTAAACTATGGCAAAATATTCTCATAAGCAGTTGAAGAGAAATTACCTTACTATTCCACTCTACTCCTGTCTCCTACTATTACGTACGTACTATACGTTTTATTTCATGTTTTATTATTTGAATCGATAGCTGATATGGTCCCACGTAATAAAAGGTAAGCCTATTGTCGGCAAAGATCAATTTAACTACTTAGCCTGCTATTTAGAATTTATTTAACTAAAAATCTGTTTGTTTCTTAGTCTCTCATATACTATCTACGGAAAAGTTTATTAGATGTATTTTTATTTTTAGTCTGTCACGCCGTTGGACAGAGTTTTTATTATATTATTATATTATATAATATATTATACCCCAAAGTCAAGCAACTAAAACATACGGGTACTTCCTTAATAAAGGATCGCCTTTTAATTATGGTGACAAATAACTTCTAATAAATCTCAGACCACTATCAATCTAGTCAATGCCCTGATTGGCTTCGAGGCCTTGACGTATGTCAAGACCAAGGTCGTCCAAGAAAGTGTATATAACTCAACGTAGGTACGCTGTTTTTTTATCAAAAAAATAATCAATTTCAATATGTTTGAAAACAAAATGATGATGAAATCTACGAGTATGATGAGTGTGTGTTACTCGCGACGTCTTGTGGCAAGTGATCAATAAAACAAAATGTGGTCAAAATGTTAGCCTCTCATAAAAACCCAAAGTTACTTAAAGTGCTAAGGCTGGGCTCAAGTTGAATTTTCTACGAGATAAAAGCCGGAATCCAAATCCATAGATTAAATGCATATACGAAAATATAAAAAAAATCTTAGCACGTTAAGGGGAGGGCTATATTCAATTCGACTTCTTTGCGAGAGTAAAATCCGGGATATGAAATCCATAGATGTAAATATTAAAAAAGAAAAACAAAGTAGGATTCTAAGTAGAGAGCTATACTCATTTCGACTTCTCTGCGAGATAAAATTTGAGATACAAAATGCATAGATGAAATCCATTGACGAAAATATTAAAAAAAAAATGCCGAGTGAAACCAGTCACCTATGCAGTTTCCTAAATAGGTAACTAACAGAACACCAAAATAAGACTTTAACTCTTATTTATGTAGTTTTATTCTAATTAGCAATATTTTATTACAAATTGTATTACTCGCCGTTGTAATTAGATTTCAGACGCAAGACATTTCCCAGTAATACCGTAGATAATTACAGCCGGCGTTCGTAAATTGGATTGTACCAATGAACCTGAATCTAAATGTAATTTACTGACCACTTGGGTACAAAACATTGCCGCAAAGGCTTGTCGAAACCCACATTAGTATTGACGTATAATGCGTAACACCATGTATCCGTTTAATACCTAAACTCTGGCCTGAGGCATCGACCGCTCAGCTAATGTATTCCTTTTAAACTCATCATTGTGGACAATATGTTACTGACGCAAAAAGTTTCAATGCAAAAAAATCTTTCAACACGTCCTCTAACTTACCGTCAAGGTTACATTTCGGGTGTATTGATACTTTAAAACAATGTCGATTTGCGTCAACTGAGGCTGCAAAGCAACAACCGAAACGTGATTCTTCTTTGTAATTGTAGATTTGACTTATATTCGTCCTTTCAAAAAAAGTGCATAATTATTATGCATTTATCTCTGTCAGGCATGAAGAATGAAGTGAGTGATATAATGAACCTCGATGATTCAATGAATAATACGTCTGCCCAGTCTACACTGTGTGCCTTTATACCTTTAAGTGTTTATCTGATTTGTTTTAAGTGCAGTATATATATATATATATATATATATATATATATATATATATATATATATATATATATATATATATATATATATATATATATATATATATATATATATATATATATATATATGTATGTAATAGCTATCGATAAAGATAAATAAAATTGACAGTTTATAATACGGAAATCACAATTTTTATAAAATGTCAAATCATAGTATACCCGGCACTTGAAAAATAAAACAATCTTTAAATGTTTCGTCTGTCTGTCTATCCGTCTATATACCAGTCTATTTGTGTCGGCTAAACCCTGATACCGCTGAACTATCTTAGTAAAATATAAAATTCGCGCAAAAAATACTGTGTTAAATTTTTATTGAAATAGCATACTGGATGTATATCCGTCATTGTTTGATTTTTGGTTTGATGGATACCAAAAGAAAAAAATAAAGCTAATTACAGTGAAACCCACTTTTTTTTTTTTTTTTTTTTTTTTTTTTATTGCAATCTGTCCAGGAGACATTCAGCAATACTTATGTGGTGATGGGTGGTATGTGAGGTACAGGTCCAGTGACATGTCCTCTTAAATAATATTCAGAGTAAGTCTTGAGGGACTCTTTTCTTAAGTCTCCTCACGCTTGGAAATATTTCGTCCATAAGGTGGTGTGCCAACACGTTGGGATGTAGCTGCAGTCTGTCTTTGTATGTTGTGACTCTCTCCTTTATTTCCTCTTTAACGGTTTTGATGCCAAGCTCTCGATGAAGTCTTTCATTAGTGACATACCATGGTGCGTCTACTATCAACCTTAGCATTTTTGATTGAAACCGTTGCAAGATTTCTATGTTGGAGTTAGCAGCCGTGCCCCACAGCTGTATTCCGTATGTCCATATTGGTTTGATTATACTCTTATATAACAAAAGTTTGTGTGTGGTGTTGTGTGTCGAAACCCACTTACAATACAAATATAACTCAGTCTCCTACTCGTATCCCAATTACTCGGGGTCGATACAATATGTACTCTTCTTTCATATTACATATTGTAAAAGTTATTGGCAATCATTTTATGACCGGCCGCCTGCCAGACGTCAACCCTCCTTGGGAATGTAATCGTTGACCACACGGCATCAGATGAAGTTGGCCTAGGTCGTTATAAGGCTCTTAGTCGTCTCTTATGACACCGACGAGCAAAGCAAGGGTTGGTAGTATTCGAAGCCGCTACCACACAGCTCTATACAATTATAACTAAATTACAATAAAAGCGAAGTCACAGGAAAAATGTTAGTTTTCAAATAAAATCGAAAGTAAAATTAATTACAATATTTTATGTAATACAGCGCTTACTTTCAAAACAAATTAAAAAATCTTCGTCTATTTTTATTTTTAAGAAACTCGTAATTCCAAGCCCGTTTTTTGAATGTAAGGAACTCGATCTATCAAATCGTTAAGTGGAAGCCGGTTTTATAAGCCAATTATCTAATTTACTGACAGGGAGGCTAGCATACCTAGTCCTGCATATACACATATAGTCGTTCCTGTATTATACAGTTTTTCCACAGTTCACTTTCCACCGAAACCGCTTTTACAATTGCAAACAATTTAAATTCCGTGTTTCTTTGTGAAAATATGTACTTTTAACACTTTACGCGAGGAATCCTCTGATCTTGAGTTGTTAATTTAATATACTTCGCATATTTCCATGAACACTGTTCAGGTAGGCAAAATTTATTTTCCAATTTGTGTACAAGTTTGAACTGAATAAAAAAACAAGATACCTTTAGGTCGATGCACTGCATATATCGTGTTCAGGTTTTAGCTTCGGAAATTTGACTTATGACTGAATTTATTTTCGAAAGGTGCTAATATAATGTATCTTCTATATCCATCACGTTATATATATATATATATATATATATATATATATATATATATATATATATATATATATATATATGCGAAAGGGAATGCTCCGATGGTTCGGACATGTGGAAAGAATGCCGAACGAACGTCTGGTTAAGAAGATATACAATGCGAAAGTGGAATGATGTAGGTACCGGGGGAGACCGAGACTCAACTACCTAGACCAGATTGGTCACGTGCTGAAAGAAGGTGGAGTCAAGTGTCTCCGAAAGAGCGTGTATGAAGAGAATTATGAATGTTGAAGAAGCGAGTGAAGTATGTAAGGATAGAGTTCTCTGGCACTCTGTTCTCTCTGCCTACCCTGCAAGGGATATAGCGTGATGACATGTATGTATATATATATATATATCATATTTCCGTGTGGTGACGGAGTAAGAATACTATTTACCACCTCATATCCCATCATCATAGCTATGGGTGATCGTACGAGACGACTAAGGGATATAAAACGTATATAACATCTATGCAAGAGAAGGAAAATTCGAAACAGAACCCTATACCAACACGTCTGCCCAGCGTGGTATAGTAGATTAATTTCCCTCCCATTACGGAGGAGGCCCAAGCCCAAAAGTGGGATATTTATGGGCTGTAATGAAGATGATGATGATGATGATGATATCATATAGGTCTCCTCCGAAATAGGTGGGAAATTAACCTTTTAAACCATTCTGGTTAGAAAGTATGGTATAGGGTTTTAGTTCGAGTTTTCATTCTTTTGCATAATTAGTTCTTTTACATAGTTTCGTTCTTTTGCTTACTTAGTTAAATAAATTGCAATCTAGGCACAAATATGTCCACCGAAGACAAAGATCAGGTACCGGTAGGCCGCTTGCACGGCGAAGAGAGGTGTTTTTGTAGGGTGGGTCTATGGGGTCGCGCGCCGCATCTTCCGTCGGCCCGGACCAATTTGACGGGGCGCGACCAACTCCATAGTCCACCGCAAAAAATGCACAAATATGTCAACAAAAAAATAGGGTTGCGTGCACATTTAGTAAATATTAAATACAATATCACGTTATAGACATAAACTCGATTAATTCTCAAGATAAGCTTTAGTAATAATAGTATTTTTTTAATTTTTTTGTTTTTTTGGTAGGCTATGGCCCGGACACTCGTCGCCCGCTTCGTCCGGGGTTACGGAAGGGCAGCGCGCGGCACCATAACCACCGTATTCCCTCCCCATCGCCATTGGGCCGGCCACTGGTACCGCTTCCTTGCCCGGCAAGTTACCCTTTTGGGAGTAATAATAGTTTAATTAAATATTTATTAATTGTAGATAAGATAACAATCAGTAAAAAGTAACAAAAAATTGAAAGTTATTTATAAAAATATATAAATATTCAATAATCTACTGATCATAAAATGTGTTTACTAATTCGTAACACATTGTAACAGCCCTATTATTACGTTTATTAGTACTCATCAGTCATCGGCCCCCGTCTTCCGGTTATATTTCATAGTTCAATGCCTTGTTATATACATGATCATAGACGACCTTCAGATCATTTGTGCCACAAACCTATACTATAAATTTAAACAAACAATACATATTACTTACATTGCATAACTATTCATCATCATCATCATCATCACAGCCCATAAATGTCCCACTGTTGGGCTCGAGCCTACTCCGTAATGGGTGGGAAATTAACCTACTACACCATGCTGGTCAGACATGTTGGTATAGGGTTTTGTTTCGAGATTTTCTTCTCTCGCAAAGATGTTATATGCGTTTTATATCCCTTAGCCGTCTGGTACTATCACCCACAGGTAAGATATGGGGTGGTGAATAGTATTCTTATTCCGTCACTACACGGAAAGCGTAACTATTGCTGACCGTAAATACAGATTCTAAGATTGATAAGAAACAAACGCGACTTTGCAATTTGAATTAAATAGTTCAGCAATAGTAATTCCATGGTCCGTGTGGAGATGTAGTAAGAATACAATTCACCACCCCCTATCTTACCCTTGGGCGATCGTAAGAGACGACTAAGGGATATAAAACGCATATAACATCTATGCGAGAGAAGGAAAACTCGAAACAGAACCCTATACCAACACGTCTGACCAGCGTGATATAGTAGGTCGGTTCTCCCATTGTGAAGGAGCCTCGAGCCCAACAGTGGGACGTAAATGAGCTGAGGATGATAATGATGATGATGATGAATTCCATGGACTCAGTAAGAACGTTTAGTATTGCTACTATTGAAAAGTGTTGAAAGTTTTTTTATGTGCAGTATTATTTTCCTAATTAAACTAGTTTAACCATCAGATGTATCTTGATACAAATGGTAAAAAAAAAAACTAATTAAAAGCAAAATAAAAAACGAATATTTATTTTTCTGTTTGAGTGAATTTCTTACCATTAATAGAGGATATAATACATACGAAACTGTAATCTAGGAACGGTGTGCTTACTAATAGTGGTAGGACCACGCTGTTGACAGTTCTCTGTCTACAGCCGCGGGCCGGTCCGTCCGGGGTAGTACCACACTCTCGCAGAAAATCGACGTCCGAGCAGTGGCAGTATGCTGCTGTGCTTCGTTCGATGAGCGAGAGAGCCGGAAGTCCAACTTTCTGGGTGGGTTTGGGATTATTGGTAGGGAGCGGTCTAGTTATACCTCTGGTATTGCAAAGGTCTATGGGCGGCAGTAATACTTACCATCAGGTGTGCTGCTTGCTCGTTTGCCACCAAGAGCAATAAAAAAAATACATCCTACTAATATAATAAATGTAAAGTTCGTGAAGATGTTTGGATATTTGCTACTCAATCACGCGTAAACCGTTAAACAAATATGGATGAAAATTGGCATACAGATAGACCATTTCTTGGATTAACACACCTAAGATACTTTCTATCCCGGTAATGTGTTCCTTTTGTATAACAGTTAATTTTTCGTAAATTAACTATTTACGCGCGCAAAGCCGCGGGCAGAAAAGAGTCATTTCATAGATATACGTTCTTAGCGTATTTTTATCAGAGTATATAAACATAACCAAACAGGAAAGTGACCAGGACTTTGTACTAAATGGATATTGCATAATATGACGGAATATCAAAGACCTCGTTCCGCTCAATGCTTAAAAACTATGGCAGAGATGATTAGGATACTAAGTGCCATTGTCACAACAAAAGCAGGATATGTAATGTTTCTTTCGAAGATTTATCAGGGAAGCTAATAGAAGGTTAGAAGTCAAGACAAAAAAGTTAGACAGCAACGCCCAAGGAGCAGGATCCTCTACACCCATGACAACGCTCCATCTCCTTATGTGTGATGAACTATTGCATATTTGTCTATTGAAAGTATGGAGTTAATGAGTCATCAACCATAGCGGCCTGGCAATTTATGACTTATTTATTTAAAAGATAAACCTACGGAAATTCATTCCATGAAAAAATAATTTCCTAAAGAAGACTTGGCCACTGCTTCAGTCAAAGCTTCCATCGCATACGACGGTGATTATAAAGGAACGTAAACGACTGCCAAACCCATTAAAATATTAACAACCTTTCATGTTATTTCGTTTTGTATTTTCTAAAAACTTTTAGTGTCGCCCTGGACGAATTTAGCGGTATGTGACCATTCCATTGCCTGCCGCCAAAAAAAAAAGTGTGGCTCCCGTACAGGCGAGCAAAAAATTTAAATATAAAGATAATTCAACTGAATTCGCTAATAGATATATAACCACAAGATAATAGGTTTGTAGCAAAGGCGCAGTAAGATATAAGATCAAAACAAGACTCCACGCCTCCTAGCCTGGTATGGTAGTAGATTTTTTTGAAGTGAAACTTTTTTACCGGCGTTGGAAAAAAATTTACCGTCACATTTTTCGGTTACGCGCCATCTTTTTCTTGCCCCTACCACGGTCGATTCGAACGAAAAGTACTTGTCCGAGCGGGGTAGGGATAGCATGTCGTTTAAGCGGACTTACTCTCACCACTACTAGAGAGAGAGAGAGGGAGAGAGAGAGAGAGAGAAAGAGTTTGCCAAAGTTTTACTTCTGATATGTGTACTCACGCATATTTTTTTTGTATTGTTTAGAGACAATGGTAATGCAAAGCAGTGTGCTGTTGTGCTTCGTTGCGTGAGTGGGAGATTTGGAAGTACAAGTAGGTAAGCGATTCACCTGATGGTAAATGTTAATCACGTACTCCTGCAATACCAGGGGGAAGGCACGTCACTATCTACGTTTCTACTAGTTTGGGGCTTCGATTCTCTCATCGGCAATAATAGTCCAAGTTTTTTCCTATTTTGGAGAAAATTCTTGCTCCACAATATGATGGGCGTAAAGAACATAGTAATATTATATCAAATAAAACTATTTTCATGAGGTACCATGAATGCTGGAAAAAGTTTGAAAAGTTATCATATCCCATAATAAAAAATAAAATCTAAAAGCAATAAAATCTTACAAAAATAATTTAATTTCATACTAGCTATGCCCGCGATTTTGCTTGGTTTTTACGTACATTTTATCAATCAATCAAACCTGCAGTGCTATCTTCACAATTACATACTACGTCGTATTCCAAAGTATTATATATCCCGGTTCGTCATTCTCCTACTCTTATCCCGATTACTTGGGGTCGATACAATATGTACTCTTCTTTCATAGTACATATTGTAAAAGTTATTGGCAACAGTTTTATGACCGGCCGCCTGCCAGACGTCAACCGTGGGAATGTAATTGTTGACCACACGGCATCAGATGGAGTTGGCCCATGTCGTTATAAAGCTCATAGTCGTCTTTTAAGACATTCACGAGCAAAGTAAGGGTTGGTAGTATTCGTAGCCGCTATCACACATCTACCATAACGGCCTAGCAATTTATTTTAGATATCCTGGTTATCTGTTATAAAACCTAGTACTGTAATTGTATATACACCTATAAGTTGTATTATTACATAGATGGGATAGTAGGTAACCCTTTGACACCCCTAGCTGAATATATCAACTTTATCCCTTGTTTTCTGTTTGATATATGTATGTATGGTTACACGCACCGATTGCTTTGAGTTAATTTTGATTTTATCCAACAAATACATCGCACGGGAACCGTATAATTTATTAGGACAAAAAATAGGCAATATGCTACTCCAGTAAGATGACTTGTAGCTTGCAGTTTAGAGAATCATTCCAAAAAAACTGTTCCAACTATAGATATAAGGGTAATTAAACCAAATTTTCTCTTTTGGTATCTTTTAACTTATGGTGCTTCACATTGCTCACTTCATCGTGGCATCATATGAGCACATACATCCCACTACTAGTCTTAAGACTTGTTCACTATAGGAGCCAAATTGACATATTATAACAAGCTAGTTATACGTGTTCTTATAACATTTTATTTCAAGTTTTCCTTCTCTTGCATAGATGTTATATGTATACATTGTATACTATATCCCTTAGTCATCTTCAACGACATCCACGGACAAGAAATGGAGTGATGAATTGTCTTTTTCTATGCAAGACAACGTAATCAGATCAGCTTCTCTAAAAAAGGCTCTGTTCATAGCCGTTAATTGCATATTCATGTATATTCCTCCATGATGCATGGATATAATGTTTACAAAACAAAAGATATACATTTGCCATCGAAATCGAGACCGATTTCTCAGCGTAACTTCGAGATTTCACATGACTTTATGAACTTTCATTTAGAGATTAGAGATTTTAAACGTTAGAGAACTCTTAGACATTCAAATTTCACGTTTTTGTGCATCGTCGTTTTAAAAAGATATTTTCACATCTACACGAATTTATCAATGTTTACGAAAAACGCAAGCGGTAGAAAACCCATGTGGATTTCTTAAACTGTGGGGTAATATTTTCTTTTATACGTCACCCGGTATCCTCTTGTTTAATAACATCATCATCATCTAAGCTCATATATGTCCCACTGTTGGTCTTGAGCCTACTCAGTAATGCGAGGGAAAATGACCTACTATACCACGCTGGTCAGACGTGTTGGTATAGGGTTTTGTTTCAAGTGTTCCTTCTCTTGCATAGATGTTATATGCGTTTTATATCCATTAGTCATCTCTTACGATCACCCACGGGTAAGACAGGGGGTGGTGAATTATATTCTTACTCCGTCACGACAAGGAAATAATAACATAATAAATATATATCCATATTTTTGTATTAGGATAACAAACGTTAAGTCTTACCATATAAAACTTTTGTACGCTAACACTGTTGAAAACCATCGATCATCTTCGTAGTTTCGTCGTGAATGTTTCTACTTTTTTTTTATGATTGATGATACATTCAGTTCCCTCTGCTACTTAAAGTTCTTTCAATATGTTTTAAGAAGTTTTTATACTCATAATGTATATGATCGCTAGGTATGTTTATTATCTACGATATTTTTTATCCAAGTATATTAAAATAATCTCTTTTTGGTGATTCCAATACGGTTTAAAAATTTTCTCTTTAAGAACATTGAATTTGGCTAACTATACTTCGCTGGCTAAATGGGTTTGATCAGTTGTATCCCATTGCTGGGCTCGATGCTCTCTTACAATAGTTGGAAAATTCATCTACTATACCAAGCGGATCAGACGAATTGATTTAGGGTTTTATTTCAAGTTTTTATTCCCTTGCTTAGATATTATTTGCATATTATACCCCTTACTCGTCTTTTACGAAACCCATGGGCAAGAAGGGATGGTAAATCGTATAAAGAAAATTCATATTCTTATTCTATCACTATCTGGAAATACATTAATTGATTAAATCTACATAGTTGTGTGGTAGCGGTTACGAATAACACCAACCCTTATTTTGCTCGTGGATGTCGTAACGCCTTATAACGACCTGGGCCAACTCCATCTGATACCATTTGGTCAACAATTACATTCCCAAGGAGTGTTAACATCTGGCAGGCGGCCGATCATAAAACTATTGCCAATAACTTTTACTATATGTACTATGAAAGAAGAGTACATATCGTATTGACCCAAAATAATAGGGATAAGATTAGGACAATGATGATGACTAGATCTATATATTTGTTTTTAAAGACACCACCCTGCACCAAAGAAATAGTCCCTGTAATGCGAAAGACTTTACAAATATGCAGACAAATAATTACATCCCGACTCGGAAAAACACTTTGTAGATTGCCATCTATGCAGTCGTCTATTTATTTTACATCTAGGGTCTGTAATTACTATTTTCCCCTATGGTAACCGAATAATGACGCCCATGTCGTGCGGTGTTCCGCAGGAGTCGGTTCTGGGGCCGACTCTGTGGGACATCGGGTACGACTGGGCGTTGAGAGGGAGTCTCCCCCCCGGGCTGAGCATTATTTGCTATGCTGACGACACGCTCGTCACAGCCCGGGGCAGGACATTCGAAGAGGCGGCGAGCCTGGCCACTCTCGGCACCGAGGAGATGGTCAGGCGAATCGAGGCGCTGGGGCTCAGGGTGGCCCTAAACAAGACGGAGGCCCTACTATTCCATGGGCCCCGTGTGAGGCTGCCCATCGGCGCCTCGTTAGTCGTCAACTCCATCCAAATCAGTATCCAGGCCCATATGAGGTACTTGGGTCTGGTGCTCGACGGGCGATGGTGGTTCCGGGAGCATTTTCGCCAAATTGCTCCCCGGCTGGTCGGCGCGGCGTCCGCCCTTTCTCGGCTCATGCCGAATGTGGGCGGACCCAGTTTCGAGGGCCGACGGCTGTATGCGGGGGTGATCCGCTCAATGGCCATGTACGGCACACCCGTGTGGGCGAGGGCTCTGAACGCCCAGTTCAGGGCGGTGCTGTGGAGGCCACAGCGAGCCATGGCGGTCAGAGCCATTCGCGGGTACCGCACGGTGTCGACAGAGGCGGCGTGCCTATTGGCCGGGACACTCCCGTGGGACCTAGAGGCGGAGATGCTCTCCGACCTCTACCGGCGGGTTACCTCAATGCGCGAAGAGGGTGGCTCCCCATCGTTTAACGAGATAGCCACCTGGCGCGAGGACGCCCGCCGAGAAGTCATCGCCCGTTGGGGCTGGAGAGGCCTAGACACGGTGTTACTACCGTCGAGGCCCTCCAGCCCGTACTGATGGAATGGATGGAGCGGCGGCACGGGGTCCTCACCTTCCGACTGGTGCAGGTGTTAACGGGGCACGAGTGTTTCGGGAAATACCTGCACACGGTCGTGCACAGGGAATGGACTCCGGGCTGCCATCATTGCAGTAGTGACGAGGACACGGCGCAACATACGCTCGAGGAATGCTCGGGCTGGGACGGGCAGCGCCGCGACCTCGTCGCTATTATCGGTGCCGACCTGACGCTGCCGGCTGTCGCGAGGGCGATGGTCGACAGCGTCAGGAATTGGGACGCGGTCGCCGCCTTCTGCGAGGCTATCATCTCGCAGAAGGAGGCGGCGGAACGGGCCCGGGAGGATTCCCGTAACCCGGGCCGCCGGCGGCGCAGGCGCGAATACATGCGCCTGAAGCCGCCCTAACCGAGGCTTCGGGTGATCGGACCGGGGAATTGGCCACCGCGCGAGGACGACGCCTCGACGGCGAAATCTGTCGGGGCGTCGACAGGAGAGGAGCCCGAGAGGGCATACCGCCGAGCGGGTCACCGAAGACAAAGATCGGGTACCGGTGGCCCGCTCGCACGGCGAAGAAGAGGTACTTGCAGGGTGGGTCAATGGGGTTGCGCGCCGCCTCTTCCGTCACCCCGGACCGATTTGGCGGGGTGCGACGTCCATGGCCCACCACACAAAAAAAAAAAAAATGGTAACCGAATAATAAAACAATTTGCAGACCTTTTCTATAGATCGAGGATTAATCCGCCACCCACAGAGAGGCCGATCGCATGAAGGCGAACGCCTTGGCAACACTAGCCGGCCAAGGAAGTCAAGAAATCGGTACCAGTGGTCATCTTAAGGACAATGGGGATAAAATACGATGGGTTACAGTGCCGCACGTCACCCTTGCGATAATGAGTGATGGCACATGAATTTAACCTGTCACCAAACAGTGTATTAATACTGAAAAATTTGTGTCATTAAAATAATGCTGATTTAAGCGACAATGAACGTAAAATAACGATTGTACCATTATATTATTTACTCAGAGGCGAATAATTTATTTTTATTGCACTACTGCAGCAGACGCAGCCGATCATTGGTTTGACATTCAGACAGTCTAGCTCATTGCATCGGTGTATCCACTTGACGGCAAACTGCATGAGCATATTTAACAAGCAAATTCCAACCAAAATTGTATAACGTTAAAGTATATATTTAATAAAATCTATGAAGATTGCATTTGATATCTGAGCTCGGTACATAATGACCGTGCGTTTCACACTCAAGGGCAAAGGTACGAATTATTCGTAACTGTTGACCGTTTCGGCTCTGAAAGAGTTATTAGCTATTGTAAGTTGATATGAATTCGCGGTCTACACCATTGTTTCTCAGCCGCGATCATTTTTCAATATATTTCGCTAAGCGAGAACTATATAGAATACAATTGCCTTGATTAAAGGCAACCGCAGAAAATATTACTTATAACGTTCAATGTTTAATTTTATTACTGTTTTTAAAATTTTATTTTTGTCATTATATATAGAATCGTGACTGATTTTTTTTTGTTTCATCTCATTATCTCAGCTCATATATGTCTCTCAGTTGGGCTCGAGCCTCCTCCATAATAGAAGGAAAATTGACCTACTATACCACGCTGGTTTTGTTTCGAGTTTCCTTTCTCTTGCATAGATGTTATATGCGTTTTATATCCCTTAGTCGTCTCTTACGATCACCCACGAGTAACAAGGGGGTTGTGATTTGTATTCTTACTCCGTCACCACACGGATAGAATTGTTTTATCATAATCATCATCATCATCATAGCCCATAAACGTCCCACCGTTCCACCGTTGGACTTGGGCCTCTTCCGTAATGAGAGAGAAATTAACCTACTATACCGCGCTGGTCAGACGTGTTGGTATAGGGTTTTGTTTCGAGTTGTCCTTCTCTCGCATAGTGCTGTATGCATTTTATATATATATATATATATATATATATATATATATATATATATATATATATATATATATATATATATATATATATATATATATATATATCCCTTAGTTGTCTCTTACGATCACCCACGGGTAAGAAGGGGGTGGTGATTTGTATTCTTATTCCGTCACCACACGGATATAATTGTTTACGTTTATTTTAATACACTTTTGTTTTGTTTCAGGTCTAAATTATCAACGCATAATATACTTGTGAATCGAAATATAACTAAAAGTTCAAATGTGGTAGTCATATATCGCACAAGTCAATTTTAAAGTGTAAGTTTTTACATTTTTATCCGTGGAAAGTGAAAGTGTGAAAGTGGAGAACCTAACGGCAGCCAAAAGAAGCACCGGGTTTACCCCGGTGACCGATAGGTAAGTTTTTATCTTAATCATTTTCTCAATACATTTCTTATTGATAGTTAAAGTTTACCTTATAATAGGAGGACAATTAACCTGCAAATTCTGTATAGAGTTTTATAGTGATGTTTTGCTGTGTGGTAGCGGCTACGAATACTACCAACCCTTATCGTGGATGTCGTAAAAGACGGCTAAAAGCTTTATATCGACCTGTGTCAACTCCATCTGATGCCGTTTGATTAACAATTACATTATTAAGGAGATTTGACGTTAGACAGGCGGATGGTCATAAAACCACTGCTAATAATATAATATACATATTACATACGATGGTCGAGGAGTACATAACATTTACTTGGGTTTAACTCAAGTTATCCCCAAGTAAATATTATAAGAGCAAGATAATTATCATGAAAAAGCATTATATACTATTAAATTGTCTTTTACCCCCGAAAAAGAAAGAAACTCGTACGTCTTGTTTCCCGTTTGCCGAAATCGACGCAATACCCCTCTTCTATCATACATATTACAAAAGTTAGTGATAGTTGTTTTAATGATCGACCACCTGTCTGACGTCAACCCTTCTTGGGATTGTAATGACTGCACAGATGGCGTAGTGGTTAAGATACCGACCTTCCGTGCCAGTGCCGTGGGTTCAATTCCGACGCAGGACAATACTTTGTGCGCTCCACAAAGTATTGTTCTGAGTCTGGGTGTAATTTGTCTGCGTTAATTGCATGTTTGTAAAGTCCCCCGCGATACAAGGATTATTTTCCTTAGTGCAGGGTGTCTTTAAAAAAAAAAAAAAAATGGTTGACCAGGTCAGGATCTAAAAGCGCTTAGTTGTCATTTGCGACAACCACTAGCAAAGGAAGTATTAATAATATATGTAGCCGCTACCATGCAGCAGACCAGCGTATTATAGTAGATCAATTTGTTTTATCGCCTCTGTTTTTTAAATTATTTTAAAATCCTCTGTTTTTTGAATTATATCAAAACACTATTTGTGCTCGAATAATAATTACTATAGTAAAATAAATCACTAATAAGCATGTGTAGTTTATATTCTATAATACTGAATTCGGAAATAGCTAAATCTTGAAATACGAATTATTTTAATAAAAAAATAATTTCACATCAACAAATTAGCAGAATAGTACTTTACTAACACTAACTAGTATTTTAATTAAGGAAATAGCTGAGGGCGGCTCGAACCAGGTGTGATTAATTAGTGAGTTGCTCACGTATTCAGTTTATCTATATTCATTATCTAAGCGGCGAAGGCACGATTTTGTAGATTCACTAAATGGAAAAAAGATTATTTGCATATTGACTAAATATATAGCTTTGGTTTCTACACGAAAAATCATTTACATTTAATAGTTAGTAATTTTATTTAAATAATTTTGTAAAATTGTAGTAGATATTTTATAAAACTTATATGTGAAGTAAATAGGATACACGCAAAAGATTAACGTAAAACTTAAAATAAATGAGTTAATGAGAATCTATCTTTGTATTTCATCTAATCAATGACAGATTTAGGTTCGAAGGCACTCTGAGTCTAAGTTAATATAATGGCCTTATATTTCATAACATCTTAACGCTAAGCTTTGTCAGTATTTACTTGTTAGATATTTTAAATTTTAGTACTACATAATTAATCAATAAATTATTTTACTTTTTAATTTTGAGATTTTAAGGTTGTAAACGCAAGAGAACATGTAACGAAAAATGCTCTTACAGTTAATAAAAACAAACGCTTTCAAATTTTCGTCTCGCACCTCTAAAACTTTTCCGCCCTAGGTCGCATGGGCCTAAGCCTAAATCCGTTACTACATATCATTGCAAATATCTATGAATACAAATCATATTGAAAATATCTGTAGAGCTTTTTAATAAAATTTTCTGAGGTTTTTATTAACGCCAAAACTGCCAAAATGAAGTGAATATTTTTAACAACATATTAAATAATAATGTAAATTGTCTGTTTATATTAATACTAAAGTATGGTCGGCCTTTGTCGCAGAATCACAAAGAGAAAAAAAACTAGCGTGAATAGATCGCGGATACAATTATTTTACATTTTTAGGGTTCCGTACCTCGAAAGGAAAAAACGGAACCCTTATAGGATCACTTTGTTGTCCGTCCGTCCGTCTGTCCGTCTGTCTGTCTGTCAAGACCCTTTTTCTCAGGAACGCGTGGAGGTATCAAGTTGAAATTTATATCAAATACTCAGGTGTACTGTCCCTTAGAGCTGTGAAAAAATCAAACTTTTAAGCTAACGCAATCAAAAGATACAGCTATTTATGTCACAAATTTCTGCAAATTTTCGACACTCGCAAGGGAATCAAAACCTACAGGGTACTTCCCGTGAACTCAGAATCTTGAAATTTGGAACGAAGCAACGTCTTATAGCACAGATTAAGGAAAAATTGTAAAACTGTAAATTTTTGATTACATCATATAAAAAAAATATTTTTAATCATTTTAAACTCACTATCCCTTTTCACCTGAACGTGTATGGTTAACAAGCAGTTAATTTTGCACTGACAATGAACAGGCAGCGTGACCGAGTGGTCTAAGGTGCTGGTTTAAGACACCCTAGGCACGAGTTCGAATCTCACCGCCGCCGAGCTCTTTTTGCTATTTATTTTTGCAAAATTTATTTATAATAATTTAATAATATAATATTATAAATAAAATAGTTTAAAAACGTGTTCATTAAATGTTTTAAAAATTAGTAGTTTTAATATTTATTAAAACTACTAATTTTTATTTACTACTAATTTAGGTGTAACTTGAATTAATATCAAAGAAAAAAGAAACTTGAATTCATCATCATCATTCTCCTACTCTTATCCCAATTTAATTGGGATCCAATTACTTGGGATCGATACAATATGTACTCTTCTTTCATAGTACATAATGTAAAAGTTATTGGCAATAGTTTTATGACCGGCCCCCTGCCAGACGTCAACCCTCCTTGGGAATGTAATTGTTGACCAAACGAGATTTTTAGTTTTACGGAACCCTTCGTGCGCGAGTACAACTCGCACTTAGCCGATTTTTTTAAATGATGTAGGCATTTAAAGTTGACGTAATTAATATCTTTAGCTAGTAATCATGTATAAATTTATATTATATAATCATTATATACCTCTATATCTTATGAGTAAATTTATTAGTGTGATAAATTAAAATATACGATATTTCCATATGAATATAAGTTTTCAATCTTTTCATCATCATCATCTCAGCCCATTCCCGTCCACTGCTGGACGTAGGTCTCCCTCATGTGACACCACAGAGTGCGGTTCTGTGCCGCCTGCATCCAACGATACCCAGCAACCTTCACAAGGTCGTCTGTCCACCTAGTGGGGCGGCGTCCTACACTGCGTCATGCGGTACGTGGTCGCCACTCTAGAACATTTCTTCCCCAGCGGTTGTCGGTTCTTCGAGCAATGTGGCCTGCCCATTGCCACTTCAGCGTGCTAATTCTTCGTGCTATGTCGGTTACACCCGTTCTTCTGCGGTCAATTTCAAAATTCAATCTTTTAATTAGTCTTAATTTTCTATGTCGTTAAAGAAAAGTCACACGTACTTTAATATAATAACTTCTTCTTAACTTCAATGATTGCGTACACGACGCAATGGTTAAGATATCAATCTAACATACCGAGTATCGTATGTTCGATCCCAAGCAGGACAATAATTTGTGCGATCTGCAAATTATTGTAGTCAGCCTGGGTTTCATTTATGTTCGATAATTATCCGTTATCCGTGCAGTGATAGAGTAAGAATACAATTCACCACCCCCTATCTTACCCGTGGGTGATCGTACGAGGCGACTAAGGGATATAAAATGTATATAACATCTATGCAAGATAAGGAAAACTCGAAACAAAACCCTATACCAACACGTTTAACCAATGCGGTATAGTAAGTTAATTTCCCACCCGTTATGGAGGAGACCCGAGTCCAACAGTGGGACATGTATGGGCTGTGATGATGATGATGATGAATTGTGCTTGTAAACGCCCGTGCGAATATAAAGAATATATATTTAGTGTATAGTATTGTCTTTCTTTTTAAGTGAATACAGACTAATTCGACGCAGATATTGTAACATGGCCGTGACAAAACTTAGACTTAGTACATTTTGTCACATCACGAACGAACTCTGGTGATTAATAAAAAAGTGTGTGTGTGAGCTCCGATGCACGACTGGAGTTTACTCCTTAAGTATCTACGATTATCAAAACAGGCGCAAAAAAAGCTCATTTCACTAAAAATAATATATATATATTTTTATTTATATTTATTAAAACTGTTCAGTGAAGTATTACCTCACGTCAGAAAGTGAAAGGTGCGCAGAATATGTTGCGCACCAAAAACGTAACGAGGTCATTCGATCACTAGATTTTACTCCTCAAATTTTTCTCATACCGGGCGGGCGCCTTATATGAAAATCGATTCTTAAGGAGTAAACTCCAAAAATAATTGCATGAAACTTTTATTACACAATACTTATTAACTATTCGTTGCTTTTTTTATTGAAGCAGCTAAGGTGCCAATAACTCACAACAAAATCAAGATATATGAATTATTTATGACTCACAATGTATCACATACATATTAATTAAGATGCCAACATATGAAAACAAGTTGTTTAATCAACATTGACAATAATTTGTGCATCCAAAAACAAAGATTGAACAAACAAAAACTTGACCGACCAATTAAAGGTGAACACATTTTGAATCCTTAATATAAAAATCTGTCAGTAAGTATTAATCAATGGAATTTAAGAATAAACGATTGAATAATTGAAGATTCATCGCCAAAAAACGCCCAATATGCCCTTAATGCCAACAAATTACACGTTATATTAAACTTATGTGCTAATCTTGACTGACATATATGTGTTAATTTTTGACAGCAGAGATGACGTAGTAGTTAAGATACGGAATTCCCGTGCCAGTGGCGTGGGTTCAAAGTATTGTCTGAGTCTGGGTGTAATTTGTCTGAATTAATTGTATTTTCGTAATGGCCCCCGCAATACAAGGATTATTTCCTTAGTGGGTGTCTTTTAAAGAAAAAAGTCTTAGGTATAAATTAAAAGCGTAGTGATCATTACTTATTAATGTCCACTTTTAGATATATACATATATACATATCATCACGCCATATCCCTTGCAGGGTACGCAGAGAGAACAGAGTGCCAGAGAACTCTATCCTTACATACTTCACTCGCTTCCTCAACATTCATTATTCTCTTCATACACGCTCGCCGGTTTTGGTGACTCTTGACTCCCACCTTTCTTCAGTAAGTGACCAATCTGGTCTAGATAGGTTAGTCTCGATCTCCCCCGGTACCTACATCCTTCCATTTTCGCATTGTATATCTTCTTAACCAGACGTTCGTTCGGCATTCTAGATATATATATCTCCTCATAAGAACGATAATGCTGTAATCGACACGTTTGGCAAGTGGGTTAGCGATCGCTATTATACATTGTAACACCTACCCCAAGAAATCGCTGCTGCCTATAACTTTGGAGAACCATAAGCCGGTTTTTATAATTATCATAGAATTTTTTCATATGGTGATGAAGTAAGAATATAATTCACTGTTTGGTGCCTAACTTAATAATATAAGTAAAGCAACAATGTACTAATAATAAATTTATTGTACTTAAAATAATTGAATACAACGACGCTCGAATATTAGCACGTATAAGTATGCTCGCCGCGGTGGTTAGCTCAAAAGTGTTCGGTGCCCCGATGTCGCTGGTGTCGAGCTTCGTACCGCTCGCGCCGCCCTCTCTCGTCCCGCTGGTGCATACGCGAAGTTTATTGTAGCGCAAACATTCACCGTCATATTGCCCGTGGGTGTCGTAAACGATGACTAAGTGATATGATATGTAGATAACATCACTGCAAGAGAAGGAAAACTCGAAATATATGAATGAACAATATTATATCAATGCGCTTGACCAGCGTGGACCAGTAAGTCATTTTTTTTTTTTTTTTTTATAGCGGAGGAACCCCTGGACCGGTAGTGGAACGTAGGTATATAAGGTGAGATGGTGATGATGATAGAAAAGAAAGGTGTGACGTCACACTGTATTATAAACCATTACCGCATGGATAATGACTAAAGCCTTAAATATTAAAAGCAATTTAGCATTGTGCTTTTTCATTTCTGATTTATAATAGCAATATGCATTATATTTTGAGTTTGTTATTGAGAATTGGTTTGAAAAATTACTAAATAAAAACGCAACAGCTTTTTTGTCCTGTTCAGGATTTGAAACTTAGAACTTACAATTGTACCAGTATGCTTATGCTACTAAACCATAGAGAATATAAGTTCTTCATATCAATCAATTAGGTAAATGTAACTCTTATCTCTACCTCTGAATATTAAAATTATGTTAAATTTAAAAAATGTTAACGATGGTGGGATGATAATATTGGAAAAAAAAAGAATAAAAATGTTAACAATTTATGAAAAAAAAGGAAAATTAAGCAGAATGACATGATGTTTTTGATGAAATATTCTTTCTGTGTGGTGACGGAGTAAGAATACAATTCACCACCCCCTATGTTGCCCTTGGATGATCGTAATAGACGGCAAAGGGATATAAAACGCATATAACATCTATGCAAGACAACGAAATCTCGAAAAAAAACCCTATACCAACACATTTGACCAGCGTGGTATATTAGGTGAATTTCCCACCCATTATGGAGGAGGCTCGAGCCCAACAGTGGGACATATAGAAGCTGAGATGATGATGACATGACTTTATCAAATGTTTGTCCTCGTTTTTCTACATTATATATTTTTATACATTATACATTTCTACATAAAATATCAAATACATACATATCATCACGCCATATCCCTTGCAGGGTAGGCAGAGAGGATAGAATGCCAGAGAACTCTATCCTTGCATACTTCACTTGCGTCCTCCATATTCATAATTCTCTTCATACATGCTCGCCGGTTTCGGAGACTCTTGACTCCACCTTCCTTCAGTACGTGACCAATCTGATCTAGGTAGGTTAGTCTCGGTCTCCCCCGGTACCTACACCCTTCCACTTTCGCATTGTATATATTCTTAACCATGTGGAAAGAATGCCCAACGAACGTCTGCTTAAGAAGATAAAATATCAATGTCACCAATAATGCTGTTTAGACTTTTATATATTCATTTATGTGTGTTAATTTCTTATCTTATTATAATACGAATAACAAAGTTAATAATAAAAAGATCAGCCACAAATTATTTATATCCATCCGCAATTTGCAAATATGTTGAAACGGCTAACAGTAATTTATGAATGCAAAACAAAACAGGCAAAGAAAATATAATTCATTGCAGCGAAAAAAGAGAAGTTTTATTTTTACAAATTGCCATAGGTATGATATGTCAAAAATAAGTTATAACGATTTCAGAAAAAAAAAAGAGATAAAAGAATCAAGGTCTTTGCGACCTTACGACGTCGATCGGACATAAAAGTGGGAAGGGAATGGTGTCGAGGTCAACTTGAACAAACACTTTTAAGTTTACATCGTCAGAAGTTCATTGATTGAACATTTGATTGCTCGAAACATTTGATGCGTTGTAATAATTTGAATTGATGATATATTACTTTCTGCTATACCAGTGCCATGCTATTTTATTCGTGTACTGACTGAAGTTACCTAGTACGTTCTAACATGGGTATTAAATAAAATAAATAATAATAAAAAGCCCATTTATTCCATAACCAAAAAAAACATAAGTGTAAGTTAACCTAAAAAATACTAATACTATAAAGTTTTTTTTAACATGGGTATTATTGCAGTAAAAATATTTTCAAAGGAAATTAAACCTGAGAAAAATGGTACAGTCTAGACGACTGTACCATACAATGTAAATTAAAAATATATTTTTTACAAAACGTAAACCTTTTGTTAATTTGTTTTATCTAACAAATCTTAAAGATTAACTTTTCTATTGCAAAAAAAAAAAACTATTTTTGATTTAGGCAGTTTGTATTTCGAGAAAGTTTAAATGTTTTAATTTACCTCTAATAATTTATTGAGGTAGCCAAGGGCTACCAATCACTATAGTAAAATAAGGATTTTACTATAGTGATTGATAGTTCTCTGCAATTTTCAAAAATATTATAATCTAGCTGAACCTGCAGTTTCGCTTATACGAATTACTTATTTACATATTTAATTCTATTATGTTGTCTATACACCTACAATGTCCGGCAAATTAACAATAATATTAGTAATATCCATAATACATCAAATACAATATTTGTTATTTCTGCAGTTCTTGTAACAACAGCGACTGCGAAAAATTCTTTCATAATGAAATCAACAGCCTACGCATTTATTACCTCACAAAGTGCAATATTCTAGTGAATTGTCTATAATATCGTTTGATATTATTCAGAATATCCGTTCTTGATAAAATTTTCACACAGTTTATTATATTTCTGGATAAAGTTGGTGCAGTGATATCGAGAGTTAAATAATAATCATCTCAGCTCATATATGTTTCACGGTTGGACTCGAGCCTTCTCTATAATGCGAAAGAAATTGACCTACTATACCACGATGAACAGATGTGTGAGTATAGGGTTTTACTTCGAGTTTTTCTTCTCTTACATAGATGTTATATCCATATTATATCCCTTAGTCGTCTCTAGCGATTATCCACGGGCAAGATAGGGATAGTGAACTGCAATCTTACTCCGTTATCACACAGAAAACATAATAGTGAATCATTCCGAAAAATTACGCAAAAAAAAAAACTCAAAATTAAAATTAATTGCTTGTTTTTTTTTTTTTTTTGGGGGTGGGCTACGGTCGGCGCACTCCTCGCACCACTTCATCCGGGGTGACAGAGGGGCGTAAGCACGCACACCCGTAACCCACCCGTGACGTCGCCTTCGTCGTTGGGCCGACCACCGGAGCAGAGTGACTTGACGTCAGTGGAATTGCTTGTTTACAAAGCATTCCATCTTATTCTTGGTCTGTTGCTATGAAGATAACAGAATAAGACTAATATTATATCAATCAAATAATATGTACGACACCACAGTAATCAGAGCAGTTTTATTTTAGTTTTCCTTCTCGTACTAAAGTATTATTTACTCATATCCGGTAATTTATTTGTATGACACCTACTTACAGGAAATGAGTGGGTGATAATTATTATAATTATTAAGAAGATATACAATGCAAAAGTGGAAGGATGTAGGTACCGGGGGAGACCGAGACTAACCTACCTAGACCAGATCGGTCATGTACTGAAGGAAGGTGGAGTCAAGAGTCTTCGAAACCGGCGAGCGTGTATGAAAAGAATTATGAATGTTGAAGAAGCGAGTGAAGTATGCAAAGATAGAGTTCTCTGGCACTCTGTTCTCTCTGCCTACCCTGCAAGGGATATGGGGTGATAATATGTATGTATGTATAATTGTTATTTTCTTACTCTGTATCCTCTGAGAATAGAAGCTGTAGCGTTTTTACGTACTCGTTATTCCAAGTGCTCTTTACAAGATACTGTAAGCACTTATTGTCTATCTAGTATTGATCATCTCATCTCAGCCCATACATGTCCCACTGCTGGGTCCGGGCCTCCTCCATAATCGAAGGGTAATTGACCTACTATACCACGCTGGTCAGACGTGTTGGTATAGGGTTTTCCGATCACCCACGGGTAAGACGGGGTGATGATTCTTACTCCGTCGCCACACGGATTAGTATTGATCCACTTAATGTATTTAAAATACTATCACTAAGGTAGATATTAACGTATGCAAATACTCTTCTATATTAGAGGGTATCAGGTTTATACAAAATGCCTAAATTATTCATAATGAAGATTTGAATGTTAACATAATAGTTATTGAAGGCAATGCAATAATAATCATAGATCATTCAACTTTAAGGATCAGCTGATCGATATCGATACAAGATTGCGTGTTTAAAGCAACTACAGTTGATTCACGTTATTGCATAACGCGATCTAAAACATTCGCGTGCATTGTACAGCCTTGCCAACGTTATCAACCGCTTCCCGAAGCAATGTCTGGGTGACCTTTGTATTCGCTGCTCGGAAACTAGGTCGTCGGCTTTTGACCTTTTTATTTGTATTACAGTGGATTGAAAAGATAAACGAACTAGCCCGAGCGTGAACGGAAACTGACGAATGCTATTTCGGGTGCAGCCGGCATGCAGGGGAGATTAGCAGTGGCATTCATACTAGATACTTACGTATTTAGATGATACGCGTGTATTTCGCTCATGTAGGTCATTCATATAAGCCTCTAGGAGCCTATCTACTTTCCCAGTTATGCGTGGGAAAATTTATGTTGCAATCTGATTGCAACAAAGTTTAATCAATTCATCACCGTTTCCATTCATATTTATCAATCAAAGAAACATAGATATTTATATTGTGTATAATAATAAAACTGTTGACTATAATAATATAGAGATATGGTATAGTCAGATCATTTTGTTAGTATTTGGCTAAGTTTTAAGTATTTGGATGGTAATTAAACGCGATTTAAGTGTCTTCAGTTCTCACGGGATCTCCTAATTGGGTAGATACCCGATCCTTTTGTAGCCTTGCATAGGGACTTGGGTCCAACACGTAAAGGCCTTAGGAGAAATTTAATCTAAAGATGGGATGGGGCATCTACCTTAGTATCTTTATTGTTATGTTTTTAATTTTAGTATATCATTTATTGAGTGAATTTTATGAGAATTTAGTTAATATCTTTATTTTTCTTTATGTAACATATAATTGTAGGTAACAAGTTTGTATTTTATTTTTTCAGACCATAAAGGTTGTATTACGGGCCAAGGCCACACAATAGCAAGGATGTTAATCCAAGATATTACCCTAGTTAGTGAGTTCGGTATTGCCTTTAATTTCAACGTTTCCTCCTCTTGCAATGATATTATTCGTTTACATATTTTAATCTAATATGTACAACATAAAAACAGAAGGAGAGGTCAATGGTATTCTTATTTCTTCACCACAAGGAATATTCATCTCAGCTCATATATGTCCCACTGTTGGGTTCAAGCCTCCTCCATAATGGGAGGGAAATTGACCTACTATGCCACGCTAGTCAGACGTGTTGGTATAGGGTTTTGTTTCGAGTTTTCCTTCTCTCGCATAGATGTTATATGCGTTTTATATCCCTTAGTCGTCCTTTACGATCACCCACGGGTAAGATATGGGGCTTGAATTGTATTCTTAATTCGTCACCGCGCGGAAGAAAACAAGGAATATTATAAGTTACAAATACGAAATATATTTCGTATTTATAACAACAAATAGTCGAAAATTATGTAGGTGTTTGTAAACGTGTAATAAATTCGTTTGATGCGGGGCGGGCGGTGTGTTGTCGCTTGATCGACTGCGATCAATGACAGCTTTAACGGCCCTTCAATTATTGTGACGACCGATAAACTGAATCTCACGGCACAAATGGGTATTTCAACTCGATCGACCGATATAAACGCTTGATATTTCAACTGATTTAAATATTCCTATCAGTATTTTATTTTATGAAACAAATAATCTGTATACAAACATTTTTTAAACATCTTGGGTTTTGGTCTCATGTTTTTTTCATTTCCGATGTAATGATAGAGTTAAGACAATGTATGACTATGGCATATTAAATATCTATGCGACGTAAGGAAATAAAATCACTGCTGGTAAACAAAAACGTAAAATGGGACACTAATCCCACCTATCGAACCAGCGTGATGCTAGCCAATTGTCCTCCTGTTTGCGTTAGTGACTCGAATTCTGTAGGGGGATATACCATCATCATCTTGCTCTTATCTCAATTATTTGGTTTCGACCTAGCATATAGATACTCTTCTTCTATTGTACATAAGAAAAGTTCTGACAACTGATTTATAAACTTTTTATAAATTATTGGGAATATAATTGTTGATTAGATGCAATGTATTTAGTTGTCTGTTACAACACCCTTGAACGATGAAAAGGTTTGTAGTATTCGTAGTCAACCATCACAAGGTAATGGAGATGGACCTATGGGCTGTAAAGATAAAAGTAACTTCTGCAGTAAAGGAGTAAATGTTTGATTGAGCAAGTGGCGGAACGGCGTTTCACGCTGAGTATCATGAATTCGACTCCAAGTAGTACGTGGCTCTCCATAATTCTTTGAGCTATACATGTATAATTGTTCCGAGTCTGGGGTGTAATTTATGCTCAATAATTGAATGCTATAAGTGTCGTACACAAGATATTTTTCATAGAACGATATGTTTCTAGAAAAATAAAAGCTATATTATTTTTGGAGTTTACGCCTTAAGAATCGATTTTCATATAAGGCGCCCGTTATGAGAAAAAATTGAGTAAAATCTAGTGATCGAATGACCTCGTTACGTTTTTGGTGCGCAACTTATTCTGCGCACCTTTCACTTTCTGACGTGAGATAATACTTCACTAAACAGTTTTAATAAATGTGAATAAATATATATATATATAATGTTTAGTCAAATGAGCTTTTTTTGCGCCTGTTTTGATAATCGTACTTAAGAAGTAAACTCCAGTCGTGCGTCGGAGCTGACCCATACACTTTTTTTTTCGCGGTGGGCTATGGACGTGGTCGCGCTCCGCCAAATCGGTCCGGGGCGCCGGAAGAGGCAGCGCGCAACCCCATAGACCCACCCTGCAATCACCTCTCTTCGCTGTGTGAGCAAGCCACCGGTACCCGATCTTTGTCTTCGGTGGCCTAGATGACATCTATACAAGAAAGCCAACCCACAAAAAAAAAATTGTGTAACATATTTAAATTTCTATCTCGTAATTTTTAAGTGCACATAATAAATAAAATGTTTATTTGCATCTTCATTTAAAATAAGCCTATCCCACAGTGTAAAATAAGAAGATAAATAACATTCTAAATTTAAATCTATAATTGGCACAAATCCTTATCTCCGATGTATAAGACGTTTAATTTATTAACAAGGGATCGCTTAGAGAAACTATAAATATCCCGTCTATCTGGTAACCCAATTCCGTCTATCAACTTTAATGACTTGCGAAATATCTAACTCAAGGTTTTTCAATAGACTATAAAAAAAAGACTGCGTATATTTTAAATTTATGGCAAATATTGCTTCTGTTTCTAAACAATGAATCATCATCATTTCCGTATAGTGACAAAATAAGAATACAATCATCATCTACAAAATCATCAATTCACTACCCCCCCTATCTTACCAGTGGGTGATCGTACGAGACGACTAAAGGATATAAAAGAATATAACATCAATGCGAGAGAAGGAAAACTCGAAACAAAACCTTATACCAACACGTCTGATCAGTGTGGTATATTACCCTTCCATAATGGAGGAGGCCCGAGCGCAACAGTAGGACGAATATGGGCTGACATGGTGAAGAATACAATTCTTCACTCCCTTCTCGCCCATGGGTATCGTAAAGAAGGACAGAAAAATTTAATATGCGTATAACATCTATGCAAGAGAAGTAAACTAGAAATAATATCCTATATCCACCCGACTGTTTAGCGTGGTATAGTAGGTCAATGTTCCTCCTATTGTGGAGGAACACGTGCCTAACAGAGAGATACATCTGAGTTGAGATGAATCATCGTCAACCTTTGTTCTGTTGGATATAGTTCTGCATTTCAAATTCTTCTGTGGGAGTCTTTAAAACTGACTAAGAAATCACTGGAAGCCAAGTAAAGGATGCTTGAATATCATTGTATGCTTAACCTATCATTATATGGGGAGTAAATTACACGGATGGTGTAATAAGTAAGACTACACTTGCGAAGCTAAGTATCGCGGGGTCGATTCCTAACTAGAATAATACTTTGTGCAATCCACGAATTATTTTTAATTTTATTGCCAAGAATTGAAAAGGTATTTTGCTTATTTTTGTTTGATTTGTAAAATATTTGAATAATATTACGTCATAGGGTCCCTTTTAAAAGATTAAAGTATTATTTTATACTTTATTTGAAACTCAGTGAAGAAATAAATTTAATAGATTTGTTACAATTTAATTGTATTTTTTATTATCGTTAGTATCATTGAATCGGGGCATGGAAGCTGCAAGAGGGTGAGGCTGACCCAGTTCTCGCGACCAGGTCGTACGCAAGCGCTCATTCCACCTGCAATTAAACCAACTAAGTGTTTATTCCACTCAATTGCACAATAATTATCTTCAAGTTAATTAAAATTGTTTCAATCTGTAAACAATCGATTATAAATGATTGGTTCAAAAATATTTCATTAAGGAGCTGTTAGTTCTAAATTTATTGATTGATTTAAATAAATTGAAATCACCAATAATCGTTTCATAAGTATCACCCTTTCATCACCCGAGCCCAACAGTGGGACTGTTAGGCTCGGGCCTCCTCCATAATGGGCGGGTAATTGACCTACTATACCACGCTGGTCAGACGTGTTAGTATAGGGTTTTGATTCGAGTTGTCCTTCTCTCGCATAGATGTTATATGCGTTTTCATATCCTTTAGTCGTCTCGTACGATCACCCACGGTTAAGATGGGGTGGTAAATTGTATACTTACTCCGTCACCAAACGGAAAACCCTTTCATAACCAATAATAATTTATCATTAATTGTAAAATAGGTAATAATATTAAGCTGTATACGTTTAATAAATTCATTAAAAAATATGTGTGGATGTAACAGATTTTTTTTTTTAATTTTGTTTCCAAATATACTCGCTAATTTCCAACACTAAATTAATTTAGTCACGGTGTACACAAAGAAATGGAGCTGATTTTGGAGCGTAATTTAGAATTTGGTTCACTGAAATTTGATTTCAGTGGCAAAAATTATAATCATATGAAGATATTTATTACACCAGCTCGTATTTAAATAAGTCAACATAACTATATAATATGGCGCATATAGCACTAGGAATATATTAATTACCCTACTATGAAGTATTGTGATACCATTTCAAGCAAATTCAATCATTTTGACTTTAGATTTAACAGTAGCTAATTGTCTAACAACAGAAAGCAAGTGGTATATTTTCATCATACATAATAGAGAATCAGAAGATATATCAATTTTGATACTTATAAGACATTAGTCTTATAAGTATCAAAATAATATGAATTATATGAATTATGTATTAGTACATTACTGCAGCTGTCAGCAAAAGAGGCATTGATGGACGAACGTGTAAATAAAAAAAGCACTATACAAACCTTGGCCACAACTAGGAATTGATGGACTTACGTATGTGTGCCTCGGCTACGCCTCGGCCCATATTTACACGTTCCTCCATCAATGCCTCTTTTGCTGGCCGCTGCAGTAATTTACTATAAATCTTTAATTTTATACCTGATAAATAAATTACTATCATCAATGTCCGTACACGCGCTGCTTAGTTATAGTTGTAATTAAACTTTCCTTCTAGGAAAATATATTGTAAACAAAAAATTGGTCAAGTGCGAGTTGTACTCGCGCACGAAAGGTTCCATAAAACTAAAAAAGTATATAATGTAAGTAAAAATTTAAGGTTTTCTGAATTTTTCCTTTATATGTGCTATAAAACATTGCTTCATGTTAAATTTCAAGATTCTAGGTCAACTGGAAGTTCCTTTAGGTTCTGATTCCCTTGCAAGTAGTTGCGAGTTTGAAAATAGGGCCTTAAATTGCTGTTTCTTTTGATTGCGTTGACATAGAAGTTTGATTTTGTTACAGGTTAAAGGTATTATAGAGTATTTGATATTTTCTGAATATTTGATATGAATTTCTATTTAATACCTCTATACGTTCAGGAGGAAAGGGGTAGTGAGTTTGAATAATTAAAATTATTCAATTTTTTTTTATATATAATGTAATTAAAAAAATTACGGTTTTCACTAAATTTTTCCTTTATCTGTGCTATAAGACGTTGCATCGTATCAAATTTCAAAATACTGAGTTCACGGGAAGTTACCCTGTAGATTTTGATTTCCTTGCGAGTGACGAAAATTTCCAGAAATTTGCGACAAACAGCTGTATCTTTTGATTGCGTTAGCTTAGAAGTTTGATATTTGCACAGCTCTAAGAGACAGTAGACTTGAGTATTTGATATAAATTTCAGCTTCATACTATTCCTGAGAAAAAGGGTCTTGACAGACAGAAAGACGGACAGACAGAAGGATGGACAGACAGACGGACGGACGGACGGACAACAAAGTGATCCTATAAGGGATCCATTTTTCCGTTCGAGGTACGGAACCCTAAAAAAAAACAAATAAATCAATAAATATATTATAACTACAGCCATACTAAACCAAAAAAAAACTTTATTAATTAAATTTAGAATTCTGTTAACGAAATAACACTATTGCAATTAATTTCAACTATTCACATTTCAATGTGCAAAATTTATTTAAACGATATTATTTTGAGCATAATAAATATTATTTTATTCTAATAAAAACAAAATATTTATCTGCTTATTAAATTTACATTTATGATAGTGTTATAAAGTTAATAGCCGTATGCAGCCACTGTAAACTTGTTTCTTAATTACATATCAGAATAATAAACACATGAAAAAAATTAAAATGAGCAGTAAAATGAAAGAGGCCGTACGGCTCATGTGGTATAGTAGTGTTTTATTTTTAGTCTTGACTAATATGTTTTAAGGAATTTACAATGTATCACTACATCTTATGGTCTCGGGGGTGCTGTAAAAGCCGACTAAATGATCATTAGGAGGATGGCACTCTCGAGGTAAATGTTTAACATCAACTGCAATCGTCTACATGTCTAACGTGGCAATAATCCGCTTTCGTGTACAGCCGATGTGGTTAGACTAATAGATTTTTCGTTTCTGACCTGTGGTTTTAGTCATATATACTCTTATAAATATCCAGATTCATATTTTTTTTTTGTGTATAACATTGTTTAATTATATGTATGTCTGTAATACGCTCATAGCTCATAGCTTTGCCGTCACTGATACTACATTTAGACTTCCTCTAATATACTCTTTCCTTAATTCATCCATTTTCTTCATACCACAGCTTTAAAATTCGCATCTGTATTACGAGCCACTATCTTTCATTCATCGATTAAACAATCATTTCCGTAGCTTTTCTATTTCTGCGACTTTCACGTTTACGTTTTAATTTTATTTTCAGCAAGACATTTCAAATACTTTTCAACATATATGAAAAGGTATTTGATATTCAATTTATCATCGTTATTACCGAGGTTATTATAAATATACTAACATACCCGACAGACTACGTCCCACCCGGAAAAGTAGCACCACATTAAATATATTTTGTAATTTTGTCAATTGTACAGTAAATCAAATTTGGTGACATACAGACAGCACCGCCACGTACCAGGTCCAATTATGTTTTTAAACCACTTAGGAGCCTTTAGAAATATATACGCATTTGCGTAATCCAACGAGGTTTAAAAGGAGCTCCTACTTCACTGTTGGCAGCGACCTGGCTTATCACCTGGTGTTGCTAGGCCTGTCCATGTCCAACAGTATCACTTACCATCAGGTGTGCTGCGTGCTCGTTAGCCACCAATAAAAAAAAAATTCAAATCAGTTTAGTCGTTTAGGAAGAGTTAAATGACAAATACTCACACACAGAAGAATAATATACATTAATTAACACACGATAATTTCTGTAAAACTAATTTTATTTCAAAATATCTACTTCATATTTACGACATTCGAATTACACAAGTCTTACATAAACTTGTTTGGTACATTGTTGTATCTACAGCACGGTGAATTTGAACACAAGTCACGATGGTGCTGTAAATTGAATTTAAAAACGGAATAAAAGCAGTACTGATTGATTCATTGACCATAAACTAAGTGAGGTATACATTAAAAGAAGAATCGCTTGATGATTTAGGCAGATTCCTTGAAGTTTTGCTTAATTTGCCTCTTTGCAGTATCTATACCATTTACTAAGCCTGTTTTGGCAGTATGTACCTTCTGACTGTCAGGGATGACAGTCCAGTATGGTTAGTGCTACATAAGCTGTGTTGCGATTTGTCTTTGGTGGTCCGCCCGGCAAATTATTGATTTATTAATTTACTAGTGATTACCTACGTATATGTATATTATGTATATTGAAAAGCATATATTAATAATATTTTTACTAATTAAAACTAATAGAAAAATATTTGGAGGCGATAAATTATGAACCAAACGATTGGAACGGATTTCCAATTGATATAAATTCAAGATCCACGTTTGATAATCATTTTTCTTTCACGAATAAGTTTTTATAAATAGCCTAGCATGTCAAATGCTAAGTCTCAGTCATTTAGATTTAAATTTAATAAATTAATATAGTCGGTAATGAAGCTGACTGAATATGAAAAATGCTTCATTTAAAACTTGATAATTGGTTATAATGATCACTAATTAATACTTCTAATGAATTAAACTGTTGACATAAAATTATTTTACAATTGACATAGTTTTCTAATTAGCATACAAATTGCGGGAACTCCTTTGCATATAATAATTACACTTATTAATTTAAGTTGCCGTGCCTGATAAGTATCAGCTTGACCTAAATTGTAGGGTCTATCCATATTGATAGATATAGAATCAAATGTTCGTAATTTTATTTTGATTTAAATCTAATACTCTAACTTGGTCGTTATTGATAACTTCTTTTTAGACAACTCAATATTGTTGCAAATCTGTGCGATTTATACATAAACTAATGTATCCCAACCAAATATAAAGTTTCCAAGAAAAGTTCTTTTAAATATGCATCGAATTTCACGGGAATGAACACAGTAAGAAAAAAGATAGTAGATAAAATAAATTATTTTTGGTAACAAAATAACATATAATAACATAAAATGGTAATTCTAAAACGAGTTGACTACATCAAAGTATTATGAAACCATTCGTGTATCAAATTACTTTCGTAGATGTGATGAAAACTGGCGATGATGTTCGCACGTGCTAAACCTATTAAACCTACAACTTCTTCGATCGTGGTTTCAAGTTCATAATTTCATGAATCGTGAACACATTAATTTCGCTTTTATTTATCTTTATACTTTAATTACAAGTTTCAAACGTTTTAATTATATAATTATACAACCGCTTCGCAGCGTGTGCTTCCAATTATTTTTTGTGTTACGTGATGGAATATTAGAAATTATAATCCAACATGGGCAACGTCTTTTTGAGTATCTGCATAGAGAGATGTATATTAATGTTTAATATGTGTTGAAACGAATTAGCATTTCGATTATACGGTCAATGCCCAAAATACGTAAAATACTACTTTGAATGCTTAGAGAGAAAAGCGACGACGTTTACTTCTAATTTTACGCGGAAATGTTGTATATTATGTGGATTTTTATTGTCCTTTTTAGTCTTTTAAAAATTGGAGGGAAATTAAATTACTATGATATCATACTTCTTCTCTTGCAATTATGTTATGTGCCTATATCACCACCGTCATTTATAATGCCCGCGTGCAAGGAAAGCGTGATAAATTTTATTATTACCAAGTCACCACACAAAGAAATTAAAATTCCATTAGCAGATGTCGTGGAATGTATTTGCAGGGTTTTTTTTCATATTTTATTGTTGTTTTTATTTACATTTTATATTATAAACCATACAATTTCAATGAAATTGTTCCAGTTGGCTACAAGTAACTTAGTGATATACAAACTTACAAAATTTATTATACAATTTTTATATAATAAGGTTTAAAGTCACAGTTTGAACTCAATAACTCTTATGAAAGTTGGGTGACGGCATATTTATAGTTTCTTTTAACTAAAAGTTTACCCGCGTGGAGTGGAAACTGATAGCACAAGTTATATACAAGATGTTCATGTTTTGTCCGTAAGAGGCGTAAGAACAAGTTAATATATCATAAGAAGAATAGGCAGAAGCTGGGAAACTTACATCACCATATGTAATCGCCAATCTACCAAGCGTATAAGCGTAAGCGTAGCGATAATGACATTATCAGAAATATAGAACTAAGTCAAACCGGGGGCTTCGATAGTACAATATCATCATCATCATTCTGCTACCCTTATCTCAATTACTTTGGGTCGATACAATATGTATTCTTCTTTCATAGTACATATTGTAAAAGATATTAGCAATAGTTTTATGACCGGCCGCCTGCCAGACGTCAACCCTCGGTGGGAATGTAATTGTTAACCAAACGGCATCAGATGGAGTTGGCTCAGGTCGTTATAAGACCGTCTTTTACGAGATCTACGAGCAAAATAAGAATTGGTAGTATTCGTAGCTGCTACCACACAACTAATTCTGTACTTCGATAGTACAATATATAATATAAGTATAATAGATATGAACATTGTGGAGCCTGTCGTATTTCATTGACCCATAGGATTGTTATTACAGGAAATATCAAAAATAATAAATTGTTATTTAATATCATATGTTATAAGATATTATGAATCAAAATTGCCTGAGAATATTTGAATAACACCACTATTAGTGTTTATACAATGTCCCCAGGCGATATTCTATCTCAAATATAATTCTGTTCTGACTTCTGACATTCATGGTCCATCGCCCCAGCCACGGTTGGAGGGACACGGCGATTTATGATATCCGTTATGATTTATTTCTTAACGACTGCCATGAATTTTACTTTGCGGCTTTGTGGTTTTATATTTAGCCTAATAGGTTTAATTTAAATTATTGTTAACACTTATTTACGCTTAGTGTGAGTGATGATATGAATTATTCTCTTAAGTAACTAAACGACACGTAAGAATTTCAGTTCTAATTTTAATATTATAATATTTAAAATTTTTATCAAAAAATCCTTAGATACTGATATTATAAATGCGAAAGTAACTCTGTCTGTCTGTCTGTCGCTCTTTCACGCCAAAAATACTAAACCGATCTAAATGAAATTTGGTACATAGATAGTCTTGTGCCTGATAAAGGACATAGGCTACTTTTTAATGCAAAAAAGGGCTGTAAAGGAGGATGAAAGGTTGAAAGGAAGTATCGTCATTTTTAAAGCCAGAAGCTTGAAACTTATTTTTAGGTAATTGATTAGATATAAATAAATATGATATTTTTTTTTTAAACTTAACCCTTAAGGGGTAAAATAAAATTAGGGGATGAAAAACTTTAGGAAAGTAACCTCTCTCTTCTATTAATAAAACTTTGCTAAGAAATAACAAATGTTCTGGCAGTTACTTATCAACTCACATTACAGCTAAGCTAACTAAAAAAGCAAATTATAATAATCTACCAATCTGTGCACATGAAAAATTACTAATTATGAAAAATACCCGATTTTTGAAAATAAAATTAGTTCCAGAGAGAGAACCTCCTCCTTTTTGGAAGTCGGTTAATAAAAACCAGATTATGAGCGAAAAATTACTGTCACAAGTGGGATTCGATACCACACCTATAGGAAATCTGTTCCAATCGTGCTGCCACTTACACCACCGTGAACTCGAGGCTCGGGCCTCCTCCGTAACAGGATGGAAATTGACCTACTATACTACAGTGGTCAAACATGTTGGTATAGGGTTTTGTTTCGAATTTTCGTTCTCTTGCATAGAAGTGATATGCGTTTTATATCCCTTAGTCGTCTCTTACGATCACCCACGAGTAAGATACGAGGTGGTAAATTGTATTCTTACTCCGTCATCCCACGGATAACCAGCACCATCAACACAATGTAATATAAAGTTAGTCAATAAATTATCAATAAAAACATCTACTACAAGTCGAAAATTTATAATCTTAATATAAATTTAGTCCGTAATTAGATTTTTAAGGGTTGAATGAAATTTTATCAAGGTACATTGGTAAATACCAAGAATATTATGAATAGAAGGCAAGCTTTATAATTTCGCAACAGAAACTAACTATAGCGAGTGGGTTTGAGTGAAAAGCACATTTTATCAGTTTTGGCGGATAAAGGCTATCAATTACACCTGAGACTTATTTTACGCCCAATGTGCCAATATCCATACCAACGATGAAAGTGAGTAGTATACAATAGAAACTCTACTATGATAGGGGAGATAACTATAGGTATATAAAATCAACCTACTTGTCGGAGGTAGGACATTCAATTCTCGCATCGTATTACATTACGTCTTTTAAGGAGACGTGTGCCATCTACCCGACATTGTTTACACATTGTACAGATAATCAAGCATATTAAATGCTAAAATTTCAGTAATTTGAATAAAATGAGTATAAAAATACGCGAGGCAATTTGTACAAATTGACATTTGTTATCATCATTATTATCTCATTGACATTTATTATCATAATCAGTCCCTCACTGAATTTAAACCTCCTCTACTGAATTTGAACCTTTATTTCAAGTTTTCCTTTTCTTGTATAGATGTCATCTAGGCCACCGAAGACAAAGATCGGGTACCGGTGGCCTGCTCACACGGCGAAGAGAGGTGATTGCAGGGTGGGTCTATGGAGTTGCGCGCTGCCTCTTCCGTCGCCTCGGACCGATTTGGCGGGGCGCGACCACGTCCATAGCCCACCGCGAAAAATAAAAGTTTGTGGGTCAGCTCCGACGCACGACTGGAGTTTACTCCTTAAGAACGATTATGAAAACAGGCGCAAAAAAAGCTCATTTGACTAAAAATTATATATATATTTTTATTTACATTTATTAAAACTGTTTAGTGAAGTATTATCTCACGTCAGAAAGTGAAAGGTGCGCAGAATAGGTTGCGCACCAAAAACGTAACGAGGTCATTCGATCACTAGATGTTACTACTCAAATTTTTCTCATACCGGGCGCCTTATATGAAAATCGATTCTTAAGGAAAACTCCAAAAAAAAATTAGATGTCATGTCGGTTTTTACGACACCCACGGCCAGGAAAAGGAGGTGATGAATTGTATTCTCAATCCGTCACTAAACGAATTGATATTTATACTAACTGATAATTAAGGTTTACATCATAGTTTTTCAACTTCGTAACGCGTCGCTTCTATTTCGTAAGCGAATCTATTTCGTGTCAAAAATAACGCGTCTCTCTGCGTCTCACTCGCATGCGTTGTACGAATAGTCCTTGGCTGAAGACATGTGAGTCACAGTTCTATTTCTTATTTTCTAAGAATAAATTCAAAACTGCATTTCAGTGACTCATAACAACACTAAAATGATTCTTAAAGGGCAATGACCCTATGATCTTGTGCACATTTTACTATATAAATAGTACGCTTAGATTGGTTGACAAACCTCATTATAATTAATATTTATAACGTATTATAATTCAAGTACCAACGTCTAACGCTCACAGAGTATAACTGTGTGATGTATGTAACCTCAAATTATAGTTAACGCCGAAACGTTAGCAATAAAAATAAGAGTTTCCCGTCGGATTCCAGGCCGAATGAGCCAGCATTTGCAATCTTTAAATGACTAAAACCAAATTTGTGTGCTTGGTTTAAAGCAGACCACCCACTGTCTCAATGAAACATACAGATATACGAGTATTTATACATGCTTGTATTTGTCATTTATTAGTTTAAAATTGTTTTAGAATATCTATGTATATATGTGCAAAAAGAAAGAGTTCGAAAATTCAGTTCTTTTTTGGGTCATGGTGCGTCTTAACCGATAATATATTAAAATCTTATAACTTTTTTTTTTTTAATTTTTTGTATTATTTATCCTTGCATTGCGTAGGACTTTACAGATATATAATAAACGCAGACAAATTACAGAATCACAACAATATTTTATGGATTCCACAGTCTTGTCCAGCTTATGATTCGAACTCATGGTACTGGCATGGAAGGTCGGTAACCGCTACGCCATCTGTACAGTTTTCATTAATAACATTCCATTTTTTTTTATATATTATAAATATTACATAATTATCCTATTTATTATATACCTAATATATAAAATTTACTACGTTTCTAGGTAATGTACACCGAACTTTTTTTATTTGCCTATGTGGCTTGTCTAGAAATATAGAGCTATGAAAATACTTGGTCACTAAAAGCAAATATCCACGGTGACAGTTGTTCAGTCAAAAAGTGGGGACAGATCTCTAACGGATTATGAGATTCTCACACTTGCTATCAACCTAGAAGGACGCATAACGTATGGTCATATAGATACATAGCCCGCCAAAAAGATACCACGTGCTTTAGTTTGTATAAATTTCACAGAGTGATTTATTAAAAATTTCGTTATCAACCACGACTTACGTGTTTAACCGTCAAAGCAACCGTATTATAAAAATTTAAAGTATATAATTAAAAAACATATTCATAAGTAACATAAAATTAAGTTACTTTAATTTTACTGCACAACGTCATCCTAAGTTTATTAAGTTAGTCAAGCCAAGCGTAGCTATCTCGATCTCAAAGATGGCGCTTATAAGTCGTCCATGAAGGACGGAAAAGTACTTTAAACTTAAATAGAGAATCATAGCATACCAACGTGGTTCTCATCATGTTTTATATAGTTAAAGCAATATTACTTTACAATAAATTAAAAGTTTATCCGTGTGATGACGGAGTAAGAATACAATTAAACACAACACCCACCCAAGGTGTCGTACAAGACGATTAAGGGATATACATAATATAAAAATCACTATAAAAGCCAGAAGCCTTGAAATAAAACCCTATACCAACACATGGGCCAACGCGGTTTAGTAGAAAACAAATTCCCTCCAATTGTGAAGGAAGCTCGAGACCAGTGCAGGGACGTATATTGACGTATATGATGACGTATACGATGATGAAGACAATTACAATTTTGGGAGAAACGTAAAACGTGATAGTGTAAGTAACGTAAAATATGTATTTAATTGGTTTTATGGAATGTTTTTAGTAGATAGATAAATATCTGATCTGAGTGTAAATTTGAGAAGATATGCATTATTCTATGTGATGATTATTGATTCATGTCACCTCTTACTACCGTACTCAAATCTCCAGAAATGATAGCTTAAATGCAGACTCAGTGTGGGATCATGCACCGAAAAGGCTACAGTATCAGCTGCATATAAATACAGCACTGATTTTCAGCTGCAATATAAGATGAACAACGATTAACATTATATATACATTTCACTAGCAAGGTATGAAAGAGAGTATTGGTGTAAAGATGCGAAAGGGAATGCTCCGATGGTTCGGACATGTGGAAAGAATGCCGAACGAACGCCTGGTTAAGAAGATATACAATGCGAAAGTGGAAGGATGTAGGTACCGAGGGAGACCGAGACTAACCTACCTAGACCAGATCGGTCATATACTGAAGGAAGGTGGAGTCAAGAGTCTCCGAAACCGGCGAGCGTGTATGAAGAGAATTATGAATGTTGAGGAAGCGAGTGAAGTATGCAGAGATAGAGTTCTCTGGCACTCTGTTCTCTCTGCCTACCCTGCAAGGGATATGGCGTGATGATATGTATGTATGTATGTATGTACTAGCATATATTCGAGACGGAAAATTGATATAGGTATATAAAAAACATAAAAAATGATTAAATGTAAAAATAAAACACAAAAACAAACACAGGACAAGAATAAAAAAGGTTATAAAACAATAAAAAAAAATGAAATGTTTTAATAAGTTATAGAGCATCACTTGTGAAAAACTTATTACTCACTGCATATAATGTTCTTTCAAATCCAACTAACAATTAGTATAATTAACATATTGAAATAAAAACAAACAAACAATTTCATTATTATAGATATATATTTGAAACTCTTTCATTATCATAGTGCATGTTAAATAATTACTAATACACAAATTAAACTAGACTCAAACGAATAATAGTGAAACAATCTCATTGCCTAACATATATTAAACGAAACCTAATTACTAGATACATTGAACAAATTATCCTTCGTAGCAACTGGCAAGGATTCTCATACATCACGACACGGATACGACTTTGCTATGAATTTACTAAATTAAATATTAAAATATCCGTGTGGTGACGGAGCAATTCAACACCCTCTATTTTACCCGTTGGTGATCGTAAGAGACGACTAAGGAATATGAAACGCATATAATATCTATGCAAGAGAAGGAAACTCGAAACAAAATCCTATACCAACAGGTCTGACCAGCGTAGTATACTATGTCTATTTCCCTCTCATTGCGGAGGTGGCTCGAGCCCACCAGTGGAATATATATGAGCTGAGATGATGATGGTGATGATGAAATATTAAACACTTTCCAATATTTAAAAAAATTCTATTCATTTGCCATCAGATACGCCCGTAGCTACTCTTGCATATTACGCTAGATGAACATTTAAAAATAATTTTCTATTTTTAGGGATCAGTATTTGTTCTGCATGATAGACAATTCTGGCGTTCTGAATGTAGACAAAGATCGATAACGTGTACATAATATTTTGTAATGATTCGTTGATTAGTTAAGGTATGAAGCCGTAACGTACTAAATACAAATAAATTCGTATTCACATATTCTATAATTGTCTTTGCTTTTGTGAAAAAAGAAATATTTAGAATAACTTTTCATATATATTTTTTAGATTAAAGGATGTAGGTACCGGGGGAGACCGAGACTAACCTACCTAGACCAGATTGGTCACGTATTGAAGGAAGGTGGAGTCAAGAGTCTTCGAAACCGGCGAGCGTGTATGAAGAGAATTATGAATGTTGAAGAAGCGAGTGAAGTATGCAAGGATAGAGTTCTCTGGCACTCTGTTCTCTCTGCTTAACCTCCAAGGAATATGGCGTGATGATATGTATGTTAAAAGTAGCATTTACCTATAATTTGAGGAGTTGACGATCGCATTTGGTGTTAGATGTCTCCCAGGAGAATACATCAGTATTTTCCCTTGTTTTTTTTACACATTATATGATAAATCGCGCTATCGTTTATAGATCAGTAGACGATGCTAACTATGAACATCGCGTAATGTAAAATTCTCTAAAGTAATGTACGAGCAGCGCCACGTCTCCGTCCTTTAATACAACCGAGCTGTGTATACTGTATTATTATAACCCGCAGCTACTGCAACTTGCAGTGGATTATTTTAATGAATAGCTCGCTTTGTTCCCGCTTATCCAAAGGGTTTATTTGAATAAGAAAGTGAAACACTCGCTCTGCCAGCGTTGGTGGTATTTTCTTACGTAATTGAATTACATAGATGGAGAGGTTTTATAAATTCCTTTAACAGATGGCGACATAAAAATGCAATTAAATAAGATTCAAGTAAAAATATTCAGTGTCTGACTTTCATATGAAGGAAGCATACAATTATAATATAATATTTTTTAGAAACTTTCAATTAGAATTAAAATTCTTTTGTGATGTATCATCATCATCATCACAGCCCATATTAGTCCCACTGTTGGATTCGAGCCTCTTCCGTAATGAGAGGGAAATTAACCTACTATACCACGCTGGTCAGACGTGTTGGTACAGGGTTTTGTTTCGAATTTACCTTCTCTTGCATAGAAGTTACGAGTATATGTGTTTTATATCCCTTTTTTTTTAGCGTCGGGCTACGGTACGTTAAACCCCGCTATTCCGTCCAGGGCGACAGAAAAAGCGGCGCAAGACCCCGTAGACCCGCCCTACAATATACCTCTCGACGCCGTGCGGGTGGGTCACTGGTACGCAGTCTTTTTCTTCAGTGGCCTTTCTTCAGTGGCCATACCTTAGTCGTCTCTTACGATCACCCACGGGTAAGATAGGGGGTGGTGAATTGCATTCTTATTCCGTCACCACACGGATATTGTGATGTATATTGTATCATAATTACTAAAATTTAGCATTTAACATGCTTGATTATTTATAAAAACTAGATTACGAGTGAAAAATGATTGTCACACATACGGATACGAACCCACACATATTGGAAACGCGATCCAATCGTGCTACCACTTCCACCAGCATGAGCTGTCGTATGACATTAAATTTTCGGCTCGTATTATATTTTCGGCTTTAAAAGAGACGTGTACCATCTAACCGACATTATTTACACATTGTATATCACATGTGTGACAATAATTTTTCGAATATACAGGGTGTCCCAAAATTCAACGATAAGCTGGCACCAGCAGGTGGACCTACATATGACTACTCGAGAACAGAAAAGAAAAAAAATCTACCTTGATTTTTCTTTTCATTACGACAAAAAAACCAAAATCTTTAAAAATGGACATCCTTTATTATATCATTAAGTGCTATTGCTACAGTTTTACAAGTAATTCTGTGATTTTTTTTGTATTGGCAAGGTAAGTAGCACTACTATCAATCACAACCATTAAAAATTCCAGAATATCTATAGTTTTTACACAAAAATCAATCAAAACTATGTTTTTTTCATAAATTATGTAAGATTTTGACTTTCAGCTCACTTTCACTCATCATAGTGAAAAAAAAAAGTATGGATACTACTGTGGCAAATAGTATTAAAAATTGGCGCATCTAACTACAATTCTAAAATGACATCTAACTACAATTCTAATATAACATTCTAGACAAACTAGCCACAAAAATATACTTAGGTGTACTATTTCAAAATAACAACCATATTTCGAAAATTGTTAGTGTTGATAGTAATCACTTTTACTATGTAGCCAAAATGTTTTTGTAGCAAGTTCTCAGAATTTTAATGAGTCATGTGCGTAGTCCATAAGATAAAATAAGTTAGACAGAGATAGAGAGATTATACGTTAGAGGGAGATAGATAGATGCTAATTGTTTAGTAACATTAATGCAGGTGGAGAAGTAATTAATGTCCTCAGCAGCACAGCAAGTCAGTATGCTCTACTTTTTTGTTTTCTGCACACCGTTCTGTTTTAATTAAAGTGGCTCTGGTACTGACGACTTTTGGATTGAATTAAGTGACCTGGAAATTGACCTGACTTGGCATTATTTTAGACTGTGATTTTGTGTTTTTTTTAAAGAAGTTTTGCCTTATTTTCAAGTGTTTAGCATTCATCATGCCGCTACCATACACAGCGTTAGAATACGCTAATATGCACCTAATTTAAGGAGAATGCCGATGCAATGCCAACGCTGCTAGCAGATTATATCGAGCAAGGTACCCTAATCTTCAAAGGTATCCGGATTATCGCGTATTTATTAACGTGTATCAAGCTTTTTCGGAGGATCGTATACCATCTGACAGGCGAAACGCTGGAAAACCTAGATCGGAACACGATGAAGAAGTTCTCACTGAAATAGAAAACGATTCAACTACCTCTGTACGTGCTGTACAAGCAGCAACGGGAATCCCAAAAAGTACTGCACATAGAATTTTAAAATGTCACGTCGTCGTGATGAAACAACCTGCAAGAAAGATGGATATTTAAATCTTCACAATCTTCATAGCTGGAACAATGAAAATCTGCACCTGGTGAGAGAAGACAATCCCAATACCAATTTAAGGTTAACCTATGGACTGGCATAATAAATGGCAAAGTGATAGGGCCCTTTGAGTTACAAGGAAACATAGATGGCAATAGTTATTTAAACTTCTTACAAAATGAGTTGCCAGGATTATTAGAAGATGTGCCCTTAAGTGATTTGCAAACCATGTGGTTTCAAAACGATGGTTGCCCAGCTCACTATACCCGTCCTGTGCGAGAGTACTTAGACCAAGAGTACCCAGGGCGTTGGATCGGGCGACTTGGTCCTATCTTGTGGCCACCCCGTTCACCCGATCTAAATCCCCTGGACTTTTTCTATTGGGGTTGTCTAAAGGACAGAGTCTACACAAAACCGATTGCAAACTTGGACGAGCTTCGCCATAAAATAATTCAGACTGTGGATCTACGGACTACGCACATGTCTCATTCAAATTCTGGGAACTTGCTACAAAAACATTTTGGCTACTTAGTAAAAGTGATTACTATCAACACTAACAATTTTCGAAATATGGTTGTTATTTTGAAATAGTACACCTAAGTATATTTTTGTAGCTAGTTTGCCTTGAATGTTATACCATTTTAGAATTGTAGTTAGTTGCGCCAATTTTTAATACTATTTGCCACAGTAGTGTCCATACTTTTTTTTTTCACTATGATGAGTGAAAGTGAGCTGAAAGTCAAAATCTTACACAATTTATGAAAAAAACATAGTTTTGATTGATTTTTGTGTAAAAACTATAGATATTCTGGAATTTTTAATGGCTGTGATCGATAGTAGTGCTACTTACCTTGCCAATACAAAAAAAAACACAGAATTACTTGTAAAACTGTAGCAATAGCACTTAATAATATAATAAAGGATGTCAATTTTTAAAGATTTTGGTTTTTTTGTCGTAATGAAAAAAAAAATCAAGGTAGAATTTTTTTCTTTTCTGTTCTCGAGTAGTCATATGTAGGTCCACCTGCTGGTGCCAGCTTATCGTTGAATTTTGGGACACCCTGTATATATATACATGAATAACAACATAATAAAAGCCTATCGAATAATTAATTTTATTTTACCATAACGTCGACAACTTAGGACATACTTAATTCATTATAACAAAATATCCCGTTGCTTAATGAAGAGAATATTACTAGGCAATACTTTGCCCATATCATAATAAACCATTTGAACATAGTTCAGTTCAATTCCTTAGGGGGTCCTTCTAGCCTTGGCCTCACGCTGCCATCACAGCTATAGCTTAATGAGCCGAGATAAGCGAGATATAGGCCTGATTTCCCTTGTGAGAAACACTTAGGGCTATAGCATATAAAATGATTCTAGCGACGGCGAACATCTATTACATTACTCATTGATGATACAGGAAATTAGAGATATTGCAATCCAATCATTCATGCATCAAACTTATCGACTATCACTGTTAGACGTAGTTCCATCTACGATAGCTGTATATCGCAATCATTATGCTCAGTGGCCGAGTTGGCAACTGCAATTGATGTTTCGAGTTTCTCGGCTTAACGCTGCTAGCTACATTTTTGATGCCTTCTTAGCCCGTTTTTTTTTGGACTATCATCAGGCATTAACGACTAAAGACATATAAAATGCATCGATCTTCTTTAATTTTCCTAATCTTTCAGTTTATATTATAATGTGTTTTGATAACATTCGTTCACAATGTTGGAATCTCCTATTTTAACAAATGTATCGCTTCATTATGGTGTAGGTTCTATATTATATTATACTATATCTAAAAAGCGATTTTATTGCCTCAACTGGCTATATAAATTTCCTATGTATCATCGAACATTGGAAAAACGATTAGTGATTCAGCTAATCGCCAACCGCTGATGCTGAAAGTAACATGTGTGCCATGACCCTAAATAGTTGCGAATCGAGAGTTTCAAGGACGTCCATTGAGAGCATTGACACGCCACGTTGATTGCGACCCTTTGTAAAGTCCTTTTGTATTGGAGTATTTACGGGGCTGAGTAATGAGAAAAAGATTTCCCTGAAATTACAGCTATCCACTTTAAATGTATAATGTCGTTACAACAATGCTTGACTGATTTACTTGATAAATAATAACGAAGTAGTACTAAAATAATATTGACTTAAAAACAACGGCATCAAAAATATAAATATGAAAATGAGAGATAATTTAAATATTATGGTAATTATACTGTAATATCGACTTCACCAGCAAAAATACTTAAGATCTAAATGGGTACTAAGTTCTCTAGAAAATCCTGAAAATTATAACATTCTTAAATAAAAAAAAACACAATTTCTCGTTCTTGTTCTACTATAAAAATGTTTGCTATTTATTATAAATACCATTTTTAAATTTCAATAGTAGACTATGTACTTATAGCAAAGAACTTGATCTATTGAATGTCCACTTTAAACTTGGCTAGTTTTTAGATCACTTTAGGTATTTTTATCAAACAACGCTTCATCTTTGTTACAACGTACATACAAGCTATTTTTTTAAAATATACGTTGTATTGTGGGGCACTTTATAAACATAATAAACGGACACAATTACACCTAGTCTGAGAATATATATAATAACACAGGTCTACAAAAAAAAAGTGGTCTGTGGTGGGTGTTTGACAAAGATTTTCCAACGTATTTTTTGCCGCTGTATACGAATCTGAAGTCAAAAATGAGGGTCAAACGACAAAAAAACGGAGAAAAATAAAAAAAAACGATAAAATCTACGATCTAATCAGTTTTTCTGCATGATAACACAGGTTTATAAAAAATTGGTATCAGCTGGGTGCTCGATAAAGATTTTCCGACGTATTTTTTACCGCTGAATACGAATCTGAAGTTAAAATTGAGGGTCAAACTGCAAAAAACGGAGAAAATGATAATAAATTATGTAATAATAATTATTAGATCGTAAATTTTATCGCTTTTGTTTTTTAAATTTGATGATGATGTTGAATGATAAGTATGCTTCTCGTTCCATACCTTTCCGTGCTCATGAATAATACAAAGCAATCAAATGTAAACAAAGTGCAAACGGTAATATTTAAAAATATTCAATTTCTGTCTGATACTCTCGTAAATGACAGAAATTTTATTAACTCTACCAAGATTTTTATGATTAAATTATGTTTTAATTACGGTTTTTTGCAGAAATTTTTAAGGAAATTATATTAGTACTTTAAATAGCAAACATAGATTCTAGTGTAGTATTCGATAGTTGTCAATATAACTTACCTTTATATGGGAATCAAAGTAAAATGTTGAATAGTGGATATTATTATACTACCTTTCTTAAGTTGTAAAAAATATATCTACAAATTGTCTGTAATTAAGGGTAGGCGTAATCTGTGAGATAAAAAATAATGCTATGGTGGAGCACCTTTATTACTTAGCAATGTCTTTATATCATTAGCACGCTAAATGTGCATTGCGAGATTCTTAAGTTGGGGAAGAAACATAGCACCCGATAAGACCCGCGCAACACCCCAGGCTATTCATTCGTCTCAAACTGATAAAAGCAATGTTTTATCTAAACTATGTTTTGGTTTCAGACAACGAGGTTCAATTTATTTTTATGATTGCTTATCCTTTCCATAGTAAAAGAGATTTATGTGTTTAATACAACCAGAAAAATGTGCAATGAACGATGTATCCTAGGGTAATGTTAATCGTTAAATAACGTGTCGTGAAATGGAATTTATTATATTGCATTTATGTAAAATACGTATATGTTCGAATACGAAAGCGTGTGTGGTGGCATGTTGGAATGGTTCAGATAGGTGATTTATGTGCGACAGCGGTCACATCATGATATCTAGCTTGAACTTTTAATGTCCACATAAACATACAAAATAATATAGCATGTTCAGGTATTTTGAAACATACTTACATATATATCATCACGCCATAATCCTAATGCAGGGTAGTCAGAGAGAACAGAGTGCCAGAGAACTCTAACCTTGCATACTTCACTTGCTTCCTCAACATTCATAATTCTCTTCATACACCCTCGCCGGTTTCGGAGACTCTTGACTCCACCTTCCTTCAGTGCGTGACCAATCTGGTCTAGGTAGGTTAGTCTCGGTCTCCCCTACGGAATCTTATCTCTACGGAAAATCTGTGGAGTTAGGCTGATCGATCGCATTCGTAACGACGACGTAAGAGAGCGAGTAGGTATGAAAGAGAATATTGGTGTAAAGATGCGAAAGGTATTTTGAAAAGACAAAGAAGCGGCTCAAGCCAGGTGGCAGTCTATTTTATATGGTTCGCGAATAAATAAAAATAGTAAACTGTTATCTCTTATACGTAGATCTGTGATCCTACCACAATAAAATTATTATAACTACATGAAATCGATGTGGGTCGTCATCACCATCATCATCACAGCCAATATATGTCCCACTATTGGGCTCGGGCCTCCTCCGTAATGGAAAGGAAATTATCCTACTATACCACGCTGGTCAGACGTGTTGCTATAGGGTTTAGTTTCGAGATTTCCTTCTCTTGCGTAGATTTTATATGCGTTTTATATCCCTTAGTCGTCTCGTACGGTCACCCATGGGTAAGACAGGGGGTGGTGAATTGTATTCTTACTACGTCACCACACGGTAATTGATTGGTATTTGATATGAAAAATGTTTAGTTTTGTATGTAGGTACCGGGGGAGACCGAGACTTATCTACCTAGACCAGATTGGTCACGTACTGAAGGAAGGTGGAGTCAAGAGTCTCCGAAACGGGCGAGCGTGTATAAAGAGAATTATGAATGTTGAGGAAGCGAGTGAAGTACGCGAGGTTAGAGTTCTCTGGCACTCTGTTGTCTCTGCCTACCCTGCAAGGGATATAGCGTGATGATATGTATGTATGTATTAGTTTTGTATTTGATTTATAAGTATATTTTGACATTATATATTATTGATGTTAAATCCCTGATGGTACAGCGGATAAGGAACCTATTTTCGTTGTAATGACTGCGTGCGTGGAACAAACGGAGCAGTCGCAAAGATCACGGCCGATACTCAAGGTTCATATGGTCGTATTTATATTTAGATCGTTGCTACGATACTATAGTATTTCTCATTAGTATGTGGTTAATGTATACGAAGACGCGAGACTTTGCGGTATTTTATGTATTTCTATATCGTCTTAGATATATTGCACGCTTAGATATCTTATGTGATGTACATACAAAATAATAGTGTGATATTCATTTGGTGGTGTTTTTAAAAGTACCTGCAAATCGTTTGAACACTTATAAAGTTAACTATGGAAATTATTTAATAAACTTCAAAAATATCAGTTAAAATATTATGAATTCTGATTTAGCGTTTTTGTAATACAGTTATATTATTATTTTAGATACATACATACATACATATCATCACGCCATATCCCTTGCAGGGTAGGCAGAGAGAACAGAGTGCCAGAGAACTCTATCTTTGCATACTTCACTCGCTTCCTCAACATTAATAATTCTATTCATACACGCTCGCCGGTTTCGGAGACTCTTGACTCCACCTTCCTTCAGTACATGACCGATCTGGTCTAGGTAGGTGAGTCTCGGTCTCCCCCGGTACCTACATCCTTCCACTTTCGCATTGTATATCTTCTTATGCTAATATTAATGGGGTACTATCCCAGAAACCTCCACGCGGTGTACCCTGGGTGCGGGCGGCGGTCCCCAGTTCTTCTGTTGTACTGTCGTCCGTAGCGAATATCTGCGCGATTTCGCTCCTTACTCTACTACAGTCGTAGTAGAGGTTATAGGACGCGAAATATTGGGACGGGCTCAGTCACTCATTCATTTGAGGGCTGGGCAGGCACATGCCACCGCCCACACATCGTAAACCTGATATCTTGCTTCAAGACACGTTGTCTTGAGGCGTAGTATCAGGAGCGAGGGTCTTGGCTTAACCGCCCGGACCGCGAGGAAGACAACCTCTATAAAGAGTTCGAAGTAACATTCGGACTCGGAAATCACCCAGAATCTTAAGTTCTGGCGTGCGGCGAGAAGATGCATGGCAGATGGGTTGTTCTGTCGTTAGCACGCTCCAGCCAGGGCACCGGCTGACCCCCTGGTTGGTAAATGTAGGCTTGCCCGGGTATAGGGATCTCTGCCCGGGTCGACGTCTTGTATCTCCCATTCTCGTGGGTATAAACATGGATACTTTAAATTTAAAATCAAATCACGACGGGGATCGTAGTGATCCTCACCCCAAGGCCCGGTCAAGCCGATCAAAAACTGACCAAAACGACGCCTCGTCCTCGCGACTTGAGGCGTCCGCCGAGGGCCCGGCACCAGCAAAAGAGGCCCCAAAGAGGAGGAAGAAGAGCAGGCGGATGCTAACTCCGCTTGGCGAGCGCGCTAAACGGCGCGCCAACCGCCTTAAGAAGGAGAGGGAGGCGCTGGAGGCCGCGGCACGCCGTGAGACCAGCGTTCCCAGCGACGAGGGCGGCACAATTGCCGCAGAGCCGTCGCATACGGATGGTGGTAGCGCCGCAGGACTGCCGCGGAGGGAGAGCGGCGGCGGGTGTGTGTCCCGGGACGAGGGCGACGATGTCGCAGAGCCGTCCAAGGAGGGGACTAGGAGTGGCAGCTCAACAGAGCTGTCGAGTGACGAGGGCGGATCTACCGCAGAGCCGTCGCGGAGTGAGGGTGGCAGTAAAGCCGCAGGGCCGTCGTCGGAGAGCGCCAGAAGCTCCAACACCGACACGGACTTGGAAAAGTCCTCGGACGAGGGCGGGAAGGCCGAAGAGCCGTCCGACGAGGAGGTCGGCCGAAGCCTGGACGAGGGGCCGTTCAGCATGGAGGAGGGCAGCTCGGCTGCCGAGGCCGCCGAGGAGTCTGAGCCGCACACTGCGGCGAAGGCTCCGACGGCGGCCATAAATGTCAGGGAGAGGAAAGAGGCCCTCCCCCCGAGTGTCCGGAAGCGCCCCCTGCATAAGGGCGGCAGCTCCGACTCGGAGGGGAGTGTCGTCATGCCTCCTCCTAAGGTCCCCACCGCGCGTCGTGGGCGTAGAGGTCGTGGGTCGGCGGTGGCGGCGAGGCCGGTTCCGGGTCAAGCCGATCAAGGAGGTGAGGTGGCGGCCCTGCAGGCCGCGAACGCCCGCCTCAGTAGGGAGCTCTCCGGCCTGCGGGAGCGCAACTGGAAACTTGAGTCGGAGTTGTCGGCGGTGCGGAAGGAGAACCGCGGGTTGGCCAAGGACATGGCTGACCTGCGGTCTCAATTCGCACTTTTAGTGCCAGCCGCGCCGCCGACACCGGTTTCGCCGCCGAAACAGGTTGCGCCGGGGAGGGCGGGCCCGTCCTCTGCGCTCGTGGTGCCACCTACGTCCGTGGCGCCACCTGCGCCCGTGGTGACTGCTGCGCCGGTTGCGCCCGCGGCGTCGGCTGTGAGCGCCGCCAGGAAGCGCGGAAGGCCCAAGAAGGGGGAGGAGCCGCTGCCTGCGGTGCACGGTGTGCCGGAGGAGGCGATGCGCGTCATCTTCGCCAAAATTGAGTTGATGATGGACGCGCGCATCCAGGCCGTGGCGGATCGTCTTCCGCCCGAGGCACCCCTCCGACCACCGCTCGCCGCCGACAAGGCGAAGCGGCCGCAAGCCCCAGCCCCCACCTCGCTGCCATGTCAGGGTGGCCACGTGGTGACCTACGCCGCGGCCATAGGCGGGCCCAAGGGGGCCAAGAGGAAGGCTGGCACGGTGCCGGCTCCCGCCAAGGCCGGGCAGTGGCCGGCGCCAGCGGCTACACTGAAGGCTCCGGCTAGCGCACCCGCGACTGCGCCTGCTGCGCCCAGCGCTGCTGCCAGACTCGAACTGGGCTGGCAGGTGGCTGAACGCAGTAGGAAGGCACGCGGCCAGAAGCGGAGAGCGGCGGCCAAGAGTGCCGCTGTGGCCGCCGCTCCCCAGGCGGGAGGCGGCAAAGGGGGAAAGAGGTCGCGCAGGGGCCTCAAGTCGCCGAAGACAGCTGCGGTCATTATTACCGTGTTGCCTGAGGCGGCTGAGAGGGGCCTCAACTATGAGGCCGTCCTAAGACGCGCCCGGCGGGAGCTGGACGTCTCCGACATCGGAAGCGTTGAGGCGAGGACCCGCAAGGCTCGGACAGGGGCTCGTATTCTCGAGTTCCCTGGGGCCGAGGGCGTCAAGGTGGCCGATAGTGTGGCCTTGAAGCTGAGGGGGCTGTTCGGGCCGGAGGATGGAGTCCGAATCGCCAGGCCCGTCAAGTGCGCAGAGATGCGCCTCACGGGTTTGGACGATTCCGTGACGGTGGAGGACGTTCAGGAGGCCATTGTGGCGTGTACTGGATGTGTCTCGGACACTGTCCGGATTGGCACCATCCGCCCTGGTCCGGGCGGTGTCGGTGCTGTCTGGGTGCAATGTCCGGTGGAGTCGGTGAAGAAATTGGCCGACTCAGGAAGGCTCCTCGTGGGCTGGAGTTCGGCGCGGGTAACCGTGCTGGAAACCCGGCCCGCGAGGTGTTATAAGTGCATGGCGGTCGGGCATACCCGACCGACGTGTCGCAACTGCTTCGACTGCAGCGGGTTATGCTTCCGCTGCGGTCAGGCTGGACACCAGGCGGCATCGTGCTCTGCGGTGCCCCACTGCCCCGCGTGTGCGGCAGGCAATAGGCCTGCCAAGCACCGCATGGGCTCTGGGGACTGCAGACCCCCGGCATCGGCCCCAAAGGGGCGGGGCGGCCCATCGACCGGGCCTGCGCCCGCTCCGAGCGCGACCCGATCGCCCGTTAGCACGGAGGAGGAGACGATGGATACGGTCTGTTAATGGACCACGAATCCATCCGTCTCCTCCAAGCCAATCTCAACCACTGCGCCGGTGCGCAGGATGTTTTCCTGCAAGCCATGGCGGAGTGGTTGATAGGAGTAGCCGTAGCCGCGGAGCCGTACGTGGTGCCCGACCGACCTAACTGGCTGGGTAGCACCGACGGCACTGTGGCAATCGTCGCCTCCACGTTGTGGCCTTCGCCGTCTCTGACCCTTAGGGACAGGGGCGTCGGATACGTCGCGGCGGAATGGGGAGAGATTACGCTTTTCGGAGTCTATCTCTCCCCTAACAGGAGCGTGACTGATTTCGGGGCCTCCCTCACCATCTTGGAGGCCTCGTTACGGCGACTGGCACCGCGCCAAGTCTTCGTTCTGGGGGACTTCAACGCCAAGTCCATGGCGTGGGGGTCCCCCGCGACGGACGACCGAGGACGGGCGGTCGAATTGTGGGCGGCGGCATTGGGCCTCTCTTTGTTGAACAGGGGCTCGGTGCAAACGTGCGTGCGTCAGCGGGGCGGGTCGATAGTGGACTTGTCGTTCGCTAGCCCCATTGTCGCCGCACGCGTGAGGAGCTGGCGCGTCGCTGAGGAGGTTGAGACCCTATCGGACCACCGATATATCCGGATTGAGGTCTCCCAGACCCTCCCGACGCCCAGCAGGGGTCACGGGGCGGACGGACGTTCCGCGTTCCCGCGATGGGCTGTGGGTCGTTTGGACCGGGACCTGCTGGCGGAGGCAGCCATCGTTCACTCGTGGCTGTCCTCTGCCCACCAGTTGGACGGGGTGGACGCCGAGGCTGGCCGCATCCGCAATGCTTTGACGCAGATTTGCGATGCGGCCATGCCCCGTGTGCGGTGTCTGCCCCCGAAGAGGGCTGTCCACTGGTGGTCCCGGGAGCTGGCGGATCTTCGGGTCGCGTGTATACGCGCCCGAAGGGCCTACACCCGCAGCCGGCGGCACCATCGCGACGAGGAGCGGGAGAGCCGGCTTTACGAGGGCTACCGCAATGCGCGGTCGGCCTTCAGGCTGGCCGTCCGTACCGCCAAGGACGTCAGTCGGCAGGAGATGTTGGATGGTCTCGATCGTGACCCCTGGGGCCGCCCCTATCGCGCAGCGCTGAGTAAGCTCCGCGCGCGGGGCCCTCCCCTCACCGAGACTCTCCAGCCCGGCCTCCTCACCAGGGTCGTCGAGGATCTGTTCCCGCGACGGGCGGAACACACGCCCCCGGTCATGGCTCCGCCAGACACCGACCGGGAGGCCGATGATGACAGTGTTCCGCCCATCACGGAACCCGAGATGGGGGCGGCGGTGGCGCGCATGCGCGGAAAATCCACCGCCCCTGGGCCCGACGGTGTTCCCAACCGCGTGCTGGCCCTGGTCCTCGACCACCTGGGTCTACGCCTCAGGGGGCTGTTTGACGCGTGCTTAGCGTCGGGGCGGTTCCCTGGGTGTTGGAAGGAGGGGAGGCTGGTGCTCCTGCCGAAGCCGGGACGGTCTCCAGAGTCGGCCTCGGCCTACAGGCCCATCGTGCTGCTCGACGATGCGGGCAAGCTATTGGAGAGGGTGCTGGCTGCCCGCATCGAGCGGCACCTCGTCGACACGGGGCCCGATCTGTCGGATGCCCAGTTTGGGTTTAGGAGGGGTCGTTCGACGATCGCGGCTCTGTTGCGCCTGAGGGCCGTGGCGACTGAGGCCGTCACTGGCGGGGGAGTGCTGTTGGTGGTGTCCCTGGACATCGCCAACGCATTCAATAGTCTGCCATTTAGCTGCGTCAGGGAGGCGCTCCGATATCACGGAGTGCCAGTTTACCTGAGGCGGCTAGTGGCGGACTATTTGGAGGGGCGCAGCGTCCTCTACACCAACCGAGTAGGGGACGTTGTGCGAACGCCCATGACGTGCGGTGTTCCGCAGGGGTCGGTCCTCGGACCCACCCTGTGGAACATCGGCTACGACTGGGCGTTGAGGGGGAGCCTCCCGCCCGGGCTGGGCGTGATATGTTACGCCGACGACACGCTCGTCACAGCCCGTGGTGGGACGCTGGAGGAGGCGGCAAGCCTGGCGACTCTCGGCACCGAGGAGATCGTCAGGCGGATCGGGGCGCTGGGGTTGAGGGTGGCCCTGGACAAGACGGAGGCTCTCTTGTTCCATGGGCCCCGCATGAGTCCTCCCATCGGCGTCTCGATCACCGTCAATTCGGTTGATATCAGCATCCGGGCCCATATGAGGTATTTGGGCCTGGTGCTCGACGGGCGATGGTGGTTCCGGGAGCATTTCCGCAGACTCGCTCCACGGCTCGTCGGCGCGGCGTCCGCCCTATCATGGCTTATGCCGAATGTGGGCGGACCGAGCGCTACCTGCCGACAGCTGTACGCAGGGGTCATCAGGTCGATGGCCCTGTACGGCGCACCGGTGTGGGCGGGATCCCTGACCGTCCGACTCAGGGCTCTTATGTGGCGACCACAGAGGGCCATGGCGGTCAGGGCCATACGTGGGTACCGCACGGTGTCGACGGAGGCAGCGTGTCTATTAGCCGGGACCCCTCCATGGGACCTGGAAGCGGAAATGCTCGCCGGTTTGTATCGGCGGATGTTGGGGGTGCGAGCGGAGGGCGGTGTGGTCTCGTTGAGGGAGCACACCGCCTGGCGCGTCGACGCCCGCCGCGACATCATTGCCCGTTGGGCAGTCCGGCTGGAGAGGCCTCGGTTCGGTGTGCGGACCGTAGAGGCCTTCCGGCCGGTGCTGATGCAGTGGCTAAATCGGCGGCACGGGGTGCTCTCCTTCCGACTGGTGCAGGTTTTGACGGGGCATGGATGCTTCGCCAAATACCTGCACACGGTCGTAAGGAGCGAGAGTACACCGTCCTGCCACCACTGCGATTGCGACGAGGACACGGCGCAGCATACGCTCGAGGTTTGTGCCGCTTGGGCAGAGCAGCGTCATGAACTCGTCACAATCATCGGTGCTGACCTGACGCTGCCGACCATCGCCAGGGCGATGCTCGACAGCGTCAGGAACTGGGACGCGGTCGCATCCTTCTGCGAGGCAGTAGTCTCGCGGAAGGAGGCGGCGGAGCGCGTGCGCGAGGAGCGTCTCCTCGACGAAGCGAGCCGCCGCCGGCGACTGGGGCGGCGCAGGCGCGATTACCTGCGCCTGATGCCGCCCTAGCCGAGGCCGCGGGTGACTGGATCGGGGATTTAATCCGTCACCCGCCGAGAGGCCGACCGCGTGAGGAAAGACCGACATCCTACCCGAGGGGGGGACGTCGGTCGAGGAGAAGGTACTCCTCAGGGGTATTCCGTCGGGCCAACCACTGACGTCAAGTCACTCTGCTCCGGTGGTTGGCCCAACGACGAAGGCGACGTCACGGGTGGGTTACGGGCGTGCATGCTTACGCCCCTCTGTCACCCCGGACGGAGTGGTGCGAGGAGTGTGCCGAACGTAACCCACCCCCAAAAAAAAAAAAAAAAAAAAAAAAAAATGCTAATATTAATATCAAAAATTAGATTTTTATACATGATATATAATAAATTTAATAAAAGAGGAAGTCATTTCTGTAAGTTTTGGATTATAGAGGTCAAATACTACTTCTTCTGTGGAAAAATTAAGTACCCTTAAATATAGTTATACAAAATTTACTTATACATTTGGACGTGTTAAAAGTCCCTGGCTTTCATTATAATATAAAATAAAATGCAGTAGAATAATATTTCAATCATCAGCCTTACTTACAAATTATAGCCATCAATTTATCAGGTTATCAATGCCCAGCAGTGGACACTGCTGGGCATCGGACTTCCTAAATATTATAATCGCCACGCTTGGCTAGTGAGTTGACAATCCCACTTTTAATTTCTCCAGGAGGGCGCTGATATCCTGGGAAGCAACACTCCCTTAAAAAAGAACGAGGTAATAAAATATTATATTTTAAAACATTACCCTACTGGTATTAGCAGACATAGAGTTTAATTATGCTTATTCACGATATTAGTAAACAGAATATTAGTATAACGATTATCGTAAATCTTCAGATGACTCTTGGGAACAATTTGTTCAAAACATGTTTACGTTTACATAAAGCCAGGATAACAATAGCTGTTATTTTTTTATGTTAATCCAAAGAAAATTATTACATAGTTAATTAATTTCAATAAAAATTTATTTTTTGCGAACAAAAAGGTTTATACGATACCTGCTAACTTTATATAAAAAAAATACGATTTATTAGTATTTTTTTTAAAGACGAGAACAACACGATGCCTTAGTGGTTAAAATATCGACCTATTGTCATGAGTTCAATTCCCACGCAAGACAATACTTTGTGGATTTCACAAATTGTTTTACTTAGTTTGGGTGTAATTGGTGTCTGTATTAGTAAAGTCGCCCGCAATGCAAAGATTATTTCCAAAGCGCTCAATGTTTTCTTATAAAAAAAAAATAACGAACATAAATAACACATAAGCTTAGAATAATCATAGATTGGGCAAAGGACTATAGCATGAGGATCGAACCCACAATACTGGGCATGAGAATTCTTACCTTGATTTCATTAAACAATTATCTTATTTATTTACATGTTCTGTTTATGGCTTTATATCGCCACATATAATACCCCCACTATAGGAGGGACTGTCATCGCATGTTTCATTAATATAAATGGACCAATCAGTACTAGTACTATTTTCTTACGAGACCTGGTCTCCTCGGCTATGTGACTGTGTTAAATCATATAATGCACATTACTTACTTGTCGAGAATATTACTTTATAACAAAGAATAATAAAATAAATAATACTGAATAAGAAAAGACAGAATCATCACCTCTATGACGGTTTAAGAGCCCGCATGCCATCTTTCCATTGCGCTGAACGGACGTAATGTGACAAGATCATTGTCATCCAGCTCTCGTTCTACTTTTCTTCCATCTTTCATATTGCAAAGGTTTTGGCAATAGTATTATGACCAGCCGCCTGCTTAATTTATTCTCCTTGAAAATGTAACTGTTGACCAGACGACAAGAGTTGAAGCTAGCCCAGGTCAATTAATGTAATAGTTAATTAGTATTAGTAGTCTACACATAGCAAACCTTAAAAAAGTACATACTTTTTTTTTCAAGCCAGTGTGTCTAAGCATATGTTTATGATTAAATTAAGACTGAAAGGATCATGAATGCTTAGGTCCAAAAGTATGATTTTGTATTTAAATTCTACTTTAGCATTTTCGCTTCAGGTCGAGTTTGTGTAAGAAATGCGGCTACTGATTAGGTCAAAAAAATCATTATTTTGGGTAAACTGCAGTTTTCTGAAAACGGCTTCAAAATAAATACGAATTCGAAAACTGCTCTGTAGATGTCAATTGTATGCTTAATATATGGAATAAATGCAGTTAAGTATATTATCATCATCATCACAGCCCATAAATGTCCCACTGTTGGGTTCTGGCCTCCTCCGTAATGGGAGGGAAATTAACCTACTATACCGCGCTGGTCAGACGTGTTGGTATAGGGTTTTGTGTCGAGTTTTCTTTCTCTCGTATAGCTGTCATGTGCGTTTTATATCACTTAGCCGTCTCGTACGATCACCCACGGGTAAGATATGGGGTGGTGAATAGTATTCTTACTCCGTCACCACATGGAAAGTATATAAGTATATCTTAATCTTTTAGATACAAAAGCATACGCACTATAAATAAAAAAGTGTATCTTCTATAGGCATTACATGTATGTATGCGTAATATAAAAAAAAAATTGAAATATTTCACATGTCGGAAAAAAGTATTCAAATTATGTATTACACTGTACGAATATCTGAAGTGTCTGAATATGTAAAAATAAACAATTAAAAGCTACAAACGATGTCGAAATGAATATTATTATACCGCTGGACACGTTTTCACTTCTGGATAAACATAAGCCTCATTTTTAAAAGTTAAGTGCTCTTTTTTTTTGTAAACTGACACCAACATTATCTTGCCGGCTTCGCTTTGGGTAACCTAATATAGAAAACTTACTATCTGACTTTATAGACATATATATATATATATATATATATATATATATATATATATATATATATATACTCGCGTCTATATTCACCTTAATGTAGTATTTTAATTAATTGTTTCTATTCTTTGAAAAAGGTTTTTTTTAATGATGCTATAGTTTGGATGCAGGTCTGGAACTTCCATTTTAATTCAAGAGAGTGTGAGTCCCTCTGAGGGTAAGCTGGGAGCGAGCCCGGAGTCTTGAAGGAAAGGAGAAGGAAATCGGAATTGGAGTTGAGAGATGAGGTTAAGAGCGGAGAGAGAGAGGTATGGTTGCATCAGCGCGACGTAAACGAAGTTACGCCGGCGAGTCCAAAGGAGGGTTGAGCGGAGAGAGAGAAGTATGGTTGCATCAGCGCGACGTAAACGAAATTACGGCGGCAAGGCCAAAGGAGGGTTGAGCGGAGAGAGAGAAGTATGGTTGCATCAGCGCGACGTAAACGAAGTTACGGCGGCGAGTCCAAAGGAGGGTTGAGCGGAGAGAGAGAAGTATGGTTGCATCAGCGTGACGTAAACGAAGTTACGGCGGCAAGTCCAAAGGAGGGTTGAGCGGAGAGAGAGAAGTATGGTTGCATCAGCGCGACGTAAACGAAGTTACGGCGGCAAGGCCAAAGGAGGGTTGAGCGGAGAGAGAGAAGTATGGTTGCATCAGCGCGACGTAAACGAAGTTACGCCGGTGAGTCCAAAGGAGGGTTGAGCGGAGAGAGAGAGAAGTATGTTTGCATCAGCGCGACGTAAACGAAGTTACGGCGGCGAGGCCAAAGGAGGGTTGAACGGAGAGAGAGAAGTATGGTTGCATCAGCGCGACGTAAACGAAGTTACGCCGGCGAGCCCAAAGGAGGGTTGAGCGGAGAGAGAGAAGTATGGTTGCATCAGCGCGACGTAAACGAAGTTACGCCGGCTAGCCCAAAGGAGGGTTGAGCGGAGAGAGAGAAGTATGGTTGCATCAACGCGACGTAAACGAAGTTACGGCGGCGAGGCCAAAGGAGGGTTGAGCGGAGAGAGAGAAGTATGGTTGCATCAGCGCGACGTAAACGAAGTTACGCCGGCGAGTCCAAAGGAGGGTTGAGCGGAGAGAGAGAAGTATGGTTGCATCAGCGCGACGTAAACGAAGTTACGCCGGCGAGTCCAAAGGAGGGTTGAGCGGAGAGAGAGAGGTATGGTTGCATCAGCGCGACGTAAACGAAGTTACGCCGGCGAGTCCAAAGGAGGGTTGAGCGGAGAGAGAGAAGTATGGTTGCATCAGCGCGACGTAAACGAAGTTACGGCGGCAAGGCCAAAGGAGGGTTGAGCGGAGAGAGAGAAGTATGGTTGCATCAGCGCGACGTAAACGAAGTTACGCCGGCGAGTCCAAAGGAGGGTTGAGCGGAGAGAGAGAGAAGTATGTTTGCATCAGCGCGACGTAAACGAAGTTACGGCGGCGAGGCCAAAGGAGGGTTGAGCGGAGAGAGAGAAGTATGGTTGCATCAGCGCGACGTAAACGAAGTTACGCCGGCGAGCCCAAAGGAGGGTTGAGTGGAGAGAGAGAAGTATGGTTGCATCAGCGCGACGTAAACGAAGTTACGCCGGCGAGCCCAAAGGAGGGTTGAGCGGAGAGAGAGAAGTATGGTTGCATCAACGCGACGTAAACGAAGTTACGGCGGCGAGACCAAAGGAGGGTTGAGCGGAGAGAGAGAAGTATGGTTGCATCAGCGCGACGTAAACGAAGTTACGCCGGTGAGTCCAAAGGAGGGTTGAGCGGAGAGAGAGAGAAGTATGTTTGCATCAGCGCGACGTAAACGAAGTTACGGCGGCGAGGCCAAAGGAGGGTTGAGCGGAGAGAGAGAAGTATGGTTGCATCAGCGCGACGTAAACGAAGTTACGCCGGCGAGCCCAAAGGAGGGTTGAGCGGAGAGAGAGAAGTATGGTTGCATCAGCGCGACGTAAACGAAGTTACGCCGGCTAGCCCAAAGGAGGGTTGAGCGGAGAGAGAGAAGTATGGTTGCATCAACGCGACGTAAACGAAGTTACGGCGGCGAGGCCAAAGGAGGGTTGAGCGGAGAGAGAGAAGTATGGTTGCATCAGCGCGACGTAAACGAAGTTACGCCGGCGAGTCCAAAGGAGGGTTGAGCGGAGAGAGAGAAGTATGGTTGCATCAGCGCGACGTAAACGAAGTTACGCCGGCGAGTCCAAAGGAGGGTTGAGCGGAGAGAGAGAGGTATGGTTGCATCAGCGCGACGTAAACGAAGTTACGCCGGCGAGTCCAAAGGAGGGTTGAGCGGAGAGAGAGAAGTATGGTTGCATCAGCGCGACGTAAACGAAGTTACGGCGGCAAGGCCAAAGGAGGGTTGAGCGGAGAGAGAGAAGTATGGTTGCATCAGCGCGACGTAAACGAAGTTACGCCGGCGAGTCCAAAGGAGGGTTGAGCGGAGAGAGAGAGAAGTATGTTTGCATCAGCGCGACGTAAACGAAGTTACGGCGGCGAGGCCAAAGGAGGGTTGAGCGGAGAGAGAGAAGTATGGTTGCATCAGCGCGACGTAAACGAAGTTACGCCGGCGAGCCCAAAGGAGGGTTGAGTGGAGAGAGAGAAGTATGGTTGCATCAGCGCGACGTAAACGAAGTTACGCCGGCGAGCCCAAAGGAGGGTTGAGCGGAGAGAGAGAAGTATGGTTGCATCAACGCGACGTAAACGAAGTTACGGCGGCGAGACCAAAGGAGGGTTGAGCGGAGAGAGAGAAGTATGGTTGCATCAACGCGACGTAAACGAAGTTACGGCGGCGAGACCAAAGGAGGGTTGAGCGGAGAGAGAGAAGTATGGTTGCATCAACGCGACGTAAACGAAGTTACGGCGGCGAGACCAAAGGAGGGTTGAGCGGAGAGAGAGAAGTATGGTTGCATCAGCGCGACGTAAACGAAGTTACGCCGGCGAGTCCAAAGGAGGGTTGAGCGGAGAGAGAGAAGTATGGTTGCATCAGCGCGACGTAAACGAAGTTACGCGGGCGAGTCCAAAGGAGGGTTGAGCGGAGAGAGAGAAGTATGGTTGCATCAGCGCGACGTAAACGAAGTTACGGCGGCGAGTCCAAAGGAGGGTTGAGCGGAGAGAGAGAAGTATGGTTGCATCAGCGCGACGTAAACGAAGTTACGCCGGCGAGTCCAAAGGAGGGTTGAGCGGAGAGAGAGAAGTATGGTTGCATCAGCGCGACGTAAACGAAGTTACGCCGGCGAGTCCAAAGGAGGGTTGAGCGGAGAGGGAGAAGTATGGTTAGATCGGCGCGACGTAAACGAAGTTACGGCGGCGAGGCCAAAGGAGGGTTGACTTCTGGCGGGCAGCTGGTCATAGAATTATTGCCAATAACTTTTACAATATGTACTGTGATAAAAGAGTACATATTGTATCGACCCTAAGTAATTGGGATAAGAATAGGAGAACGATGATATAGTACCTACATCCTTGTACGTCATTTCATATAGCAGCTTATTGACAACATCGCTACGCTTAGGAAATGTTTGGAAATATAGTTGAGGTTTTATTATAAATTTCTCACAAGAGTAACGTTGCCCATTTCCGTGATGATTCTTTCACCTATTTATATGACCCAGCAGGAGGGAACAAAACGATGGTAAGTAGAGAGTACTGATATACCTATTCTGTTTTTAGTGTAATACAACAGAGATTTCAGTGAATCTTAGTGATTAACAACACAAATTCATTATCGATATAATCTTCAAAGTTCTTCTTAATCAGTAATTCGATAATAATCATATAATCTTTTTTTCCGAACTTATTATTTACGTTCGTGATAGATAAGAAAGTACCCTAACTGAGACACTTTAAAAAGAGTTTGAAAAGAATAATTAAAGTGTAATCATCTCAAATTATCTTCAAAGTTGCGAGTAGAACCAAGCTTAATAATTAAACTATGTCATCATTAATCATTAAGAAATTTACCAACGTCTTTATTTACCCTTTTTTTTTTTATTGGTGGGCTATGGATGCGTCTCGCCCCGCCGAATCGGTCCGGGGTGACGGAAAGGCGGCGCGTGACCCCATAGACCCACCGTAAAACTCCTCTCTCTTCGCCGTGCGAGCGGATCACCGGTACCCGATTTTTGACTTCGGTGGTCCTCTTTATTTACCCCTAGCTGTCGTAAAATATGACTAGGAGGTATACAGATCACCCTCACAAAAGATAAGAAAATCTCTAAATAAAACCCTATATCAAGTCATTTCATTAGTTTAGTACTGTAGGAAAACCTTTCGTTTTAAGGAAGGCTCGAGCCCAGTTGTGGGAAGTATACAAACTAAGATGATGAAGGGTTGTATGAACATTTTCTTAATTGAATTAAGAAACGTTAACAATATTATTATGTAATAAATGTTATGAATGAAGTCGTAATTTACAGGTTCGTAATTTGCCAGGTTGTTATGAATTTATGTTAATAGTACCTAATAATATTGTGAATTGCTGTGTGATAGCGGCTATGAATACTACCAACCTTAATTTTAGTCGTGGATATCATAAAAGACGACTCTGGATCAACTTCACTTGATGCCGTTCGGTTAACAAACACATTCCCAAGGCAGGTTGACGTCAGGCAGGTGACCGGTCATAAAACTAATGCCAATAACTTTTGCAATATATACGACGGAAGAGGAGTACCTACATATTACGTAGGCTCCAAATAATTGGGATAAGTGCAAGAGAATGATGAATACCTACCTGAAAATAGTAGAAAAGGCATTGCCAAGCTCGGATAAAGATTCCAAAAATATGCTTTAATTCCACAAAATGCGCTATATCAGCTATGCAAGGCTATATGAAAAACAAATTCATGTTATTATATAGGTAATTAATTATTGTTAAAGATGCTTATGTTTCGAAATATTTATTTCTGCAAGAAATTTTAAGATGATTTCTTTTTAACGCATTTACAAGGTTACATTCTATATTTTCTTCTCAGTGACTGAATAAAGAGTGCCTCATTGACATCATTATCTCATGTTACTATTTTTAAATAAAGCGTTAAACAGAACAACAGTTTATTTACGAATCACCCGCTTCACCCAGCGAATGTCAGACTAAAATCAAATAACATCAAAGGGAAGCTTATGTATCATGTTTCGGTGTGACTAAATGAAACGCCGGAGCAGATTACATCGACTCGCGCGCACATCCGGCGATTGCCCTTACAGCGCCCTCTAACGGACAATTGCAATACGAGGGCCATTCAAAAATAAGTAACACTTATAGCTCATGTTATTAGTGTTAAATTATTGCTCATTTTAGAAACATACTCATTTTAGAAGCATGCAAATAAGAATTGTTTGTATCAGACATTATTCCGTGAGCAATTATTTGTAGCATCGAATTAAGTTATAAACTCCGGAGAAGCTTTACACAGAAAATACGGCGATGTTCCTCTTCAACAAATATATCGCACCATTTTTTTAATTTCAACTGCTATGTTTAATTATATAATAAAGTACCTATAATGTTTAGTAATATCATCATCATCACAGCCCATATATGTCCCACTGTTGAGCTCGGACCTCCTCCGTAATGAGAGGAAAATTAACCTACTATACCGCGCTGGTCAGACGTGTTGGTATAGGGTTTTGTTTCGAGTTTTGCTTCACTTGCATAGATGTTATATGCGTTTTATATCCCTTAGTCGTCTCTTACGATCCCACGGGTAAGACAGGGAGTGGTGAATTGTATTCTTACTACGTCACCATACGGATAGTAATATCATATTTTTACTTTATTTGTATACTGGAATGAAGTTTTTCATTAACATTTTATTAAAATCACTAAAATTATAATGGCTAAATGCCATTTTCGCGTTCCTGCCAAGACTATTATATCAATAGTTTATTTTTTTTATATGAAAAAGATATAAAATAATAGAAAAACAATGACATACAATTTGGATGTACATGGGTATTAATTTCATAATATTTTGAATTTAGCTTTGTGATATTTACAAGTCGTCATGTATGTGTCTAATCTAATCTAAGCTTTAAGGATCGTATATCCCTACTAATATATAAATGTGAATGTAAGTTTGTTTGTTACGCTTTCACGCTAAAACTACTCAACCGATCATCATGAAACATTGTACACATATTCTTGGAGGTATTAAAAGTAACGTAGGATACTTTTTATTAAAAAAAAATCAAAATTTTTATATCAAAAATAAAAAAATTGTTTGTCAAAAAATCTCAAAATCTAGCTTCTTCAACGCCATCTAGCAGTCCAGTAATGAAGTTCCAACCCTGAGTATTGTAATACCGTTACACTGTATTACCGACGGTCAAAAATAAAAATATGGGATCAAAAACTTTAGGAAAGTAACCTTTTACGCGGGCGAAGCCGCGGGCAGAAGCTAGTTGTATATATATTTATACTTTGGCTGCACAGTAAGCGTAGTGGTTAAGATGGATTCGATTCCCACGCAGGACATTACTCTGTGCGATCCATAAAGTGTTGCTCTAAGTCTGGGTGTAATTTAACTGCGTTAATTATATGTTTGTAAAGTTCCCCGCAATACAAGGATTATTTCCTAAGTGCAGGTTGGTGTCTTATAAAAACAAAAAAAAATATAGCTTTATAAAATATACGCCATAGTTTTTAAAAACAATATTTTTTAATCATTTAGCTCGTTGCATGTTGAAATCGTCTGTACAATATCTTGTTTGATCTTTGCAAGGTTTATGCACGTATAAAAGTGAAAGCAAATTCTTTGAGATGTTTTCTTCATTACTTCAATATTCTGAATTGAGTTAAATAAATCTTGTTGTTTTTAATATCGCGCTGTTGCAGCTTATTTATAAACACATTTATTGTAGAGAAAATTTTGTTGTAGAATACATTTTCTACTAGCGGATTAATAACTACGCCATATTTTATTGAAATTTTAATATTTAATTAATATATTTAGATATTCTTTTAAAAAATTTCAAAGTGATGTGAAAGTGTGTGAGTGAGTTCATTATAAGTTGCAGCATCTAAGTTTCTCCTCCTTGGTAATTCAAATTATATATACTCATACAGTCAATATCTCTGATAGAAAATACATGCACTTACAATCATCATCATCACAGCTCATAAATGTCCCACTGTTAAGCTCGGGCCTCCTCCGTAATGGGAGAGAAATTAACCTACTATACCGCGCTAGTCGGACGTGTTGGTACCTATATGGGATTTTGTTTTGAGTTTTCCTTCTCTCGCATAGATGTTATATGCGTTTTATATCCCTTAGTCGTCTCGTACGATCACCCACAGCTAAGATATGGAGTGATGAGTAGTATTCTTACTCCGTCACCACACGGAAAGTTTACTTATTATGTTACAGTATTACTTATTATTTTTTCATTAATATATTCAGCATTTTCAATATATTCATAAAAATCAAAAGAAACAAAATATGTTCTTTCAACCCGATATGCAATATTAATCCCGCTATTAATTTACCCGCTGTCTGCTCGAACCGTCAAAACCATGTTAATATATTAGTGACCATTGACATCTGTAACCTTTAAGTAATATATTACGTAACTTATCCCTTTTAACAAACTGCAAAATTAGGAGGTACTCCATTTATCAAAATATTTAGTTTTTGTTTGCCGAACGAACGTCTAGTTAAGAAGATATACAATGCGAATACAGGCTGTGCAGTCCAGTTACATGGGCTGTAGAGCCTGTGTGCGGCTGGATGATGGAATGTCGCCTTGGTTTGACGTCAATATCGGCGTTAAGCAGGGGTGCATTCTGTCAGCCAGGCTGTTTATCATATATCTGGATAAATGTCTCCAAAGGTTGAACGATATGAATGTGGGAGTCCAGATGGGCGACTCAGTGGTCACTGCTCTGCTTTATGCAGATGATGCAGTCCTGCTGGCACAGTCAGCGATTGACTTGCAGACCCTAGTCGACACAATGACAGAAGATTGTAAGAAAAGGGGTCTACGCGTGAATGTGAGCAAAACCAAAATAATGGTCTTTGAAAGAGATAAAACCAGAACAGATGTAAGAGTAACAATAGGTAATGATGTACTAGAGCAAGTGGATGAATTTTTATATCTTGGATGTGGATTTAGCCGAGATGGAAGGTACACCACTGATATAGAGCGAAGAGTGAATGCAGGAAATAGAGTGAACGGAGCGTTGGGGCAACTTCTCGGCAGCCACCACCTCAGCCAGAAGGCACGTGTAGCAATACATAACGCAGTGCTTGTCCCAACATTACTGTATGGAAGCGAGAGTTGGGTATGCAGAAAAGAGTATGAAGAGTACGAACGAACGCCTGGTTAAGAAGATATACAATGCGAAAGTGGAAGGATGTAGGTACCGAGGGAGACCGAGACTAACCTACCTAGACCAGATCGGTCATGTACTGAAGGAAGGTGGAGTCAAGAGTCTCCGAAACCGGCGAGCGTGTATGAAGAGAATTATGAATGTTGAGGAAGCGAGTGAAGTATGCAGAGATAGAGTTCTCTGGCACTCTGTTCTCTCTGCCTACCCTGCAATGGCGTGATGATATGTATGTATGTATGTATGTAGGAAGCGAGTGAAGTATGCAAGGATAGAGTTTTCTGGCACTCTGTTCTCTCTGCCTACCCTATGGCGTGATAATATGTATGTATGTATGTATGTTTAGTTTTTGTTCAGCCACAATTTTCTTTAATTTGTAAAAGCAGGATAAACATACATCAAATTAAAGGCAAGACACGTGCACGTCAGCAATACCATTGTTATCCGTGTGGTGACGGAGTAAGAATACAATTCACCACCCCCTATCTTACCCGTGGGTGATCGTAAGAGACGACTAAGTGATATAAAATGCATATAACATCTATGTAAGAGATGGAAAACTCGAAACAAAACCCTATACCAACACGTCTTACCAACGTGGTATAGTAGGTTGATTTCCCTTCCATTACGGAGGAGGCTTGAGCTCAACAGTGGGACATATATGGGCTGTAATGATGATGATGATGAATACCATTATATGTAAATCAACGTAAATACGACAGCGTTCACTAATTTTTTTAATAAAAATAAATTCATGAACGTGTCAGAAATGATCTTAATTTTACTTTTAACCATCACTGTAACAATAATAGATTCTATAATGACTGCAGATGGTGGCGAACCGTAGTTGTGTCCTGCATCGTACTCTTGCTATATTGTGATGACAGCTCAGAGTATGACCCCTCTTTGCACTCCTGTGCAGCTACAATTTAATCTTCTATTATGTGGAAGAAAATAAACTCGTTCTGCAGCTTCATCCAATACATAAATGCTGATCATAGTTCCTCTAGATTCCAAACAACGAATCGAAGCATCTCGAATGGCACTTTCATGAAGTCATCACCGCATACAGCCTCCCCACTTGCTTGCGATACGCGTCAAAAAAAAAACACCACTCCTTGTTAAAGAGGTTTTGGTTCATCAATCAGAATTGAAAATCTTTTAGCTAAAATCTTTTTGCCGAAATTTATACTATCACAAGTTTTTTTTTTGCAAATGTACGGCAATAAATTAATATATACATATTCATTAAAAATAATTAATAAGTATATTGTTATAGGTATTATAGGTAAGGATGTAGGTACCGGGGGAGACCGAGACTAACCTACCTAGACCAGATTGGTCACGTACTGAAGGAAGGTGGAGTCAATAGTCTTCGAAACCAGCGAGCGTGTATGAAGAGAATTATGAATGTGGAGGAAGCGAGTGAAGTATGCAAGGATAGGGTTCTCTGGCACTCTGTTCTCTCTACCTACCCTGAAAGGGATATGGCGTGATAATATGTCTATGTGTTTATTATTATAGGCGTTTTAAATCATGATAAACTAGAAAAGTGAACGTACATATAATTAACGTTATATTATTCTTGGTTAAAATATGTACACGTAATTTGAAAACAAGCTAAACAAGCCACTTGAAGTAATTTTAATAGAAATAAATTGACGAATATATAATAGTTATTGTACTGTGTAAAAGATACAGTTATTATCATAATTAAAGTATTTATGCTCCAGTATTCCAACCAGTTATAAATCACTGCGGATAGTAGCGAAAGTGAAGGTAAAGAAACACTTATCATCCTTGTGTTTTACTCAAAACTTGTCTTGGATATGAATCGTAATTTGTGAAGTTTTCCAATCCGCTAATGTGTTTGTTCCCAGAAACTTTGCTCTTATGAAGTGTTGTATCAAGGTTAATTCTGGCTTCTGTTGCCGTGGTATATACAAATAAATATACATGTAAAGTAAATACTTCAAAAACTAATGAAACCCACAGTGTCCACTTAACAATATCACACGTGGAGAGCTAATTCTTCGATTATATGAAGTATCAAATGATTAATTCAAGATGTTTATCTTCTCTGCTATCTTTATCCCAAATACATTAGGGATTTATAGTGACATTGTTAAAAATAATATGTATAACTTTTGTATTTAAATATAAGTATTGCACCTCGCTGCTATCAGCTTATTGTTTGTTCCAAATGATTTAGACGAAAATTTAAATATCCATAATTTCAAATCTTAAATCAATATCTTTCTAATTTTGCATAACAATTTGCCGCCATAAGGCGGAAGTTATTTCATAGCGTTTTATACGTAACTAAAATACAAAAGCCACGCCAAACTGAATTAAATATTTTGCACTATACCTACTATAATAATTTTTTTTTTATTTTGATAATTATATCACAAAGTTTCGTTCATGACGAACGCTACACCAAGTTAATATTGCGTAGATTAGCTTTTAAAAATTGGTATAGCCACGCTGTTGACAGTTTTCTGTCCAGGCTGGTCCGTTGCGGGTAGTACTACACTTTAGAAAACAATAGACGTTTGAACATTGGCAATGTGCTGCTGCGCTTCGTTTGGTGAATGAGAGAGCCGAGCCCAACAGACCAACTTTCTTAGTGCTTTTGGGATTATCATTAGTGCCTATCAATGCCTACTGTACCCCTGGTATTGGTTAGACCCATGTCCGGCAGTAACACTTACCATTATGTAGCTTGCTCGTTTGTAATATAAAAAAAAAAACAACAGGCAGTCATGGGGACTGCCTATAGAAGTGAAAACTATTAACTTAAGACTAATTGAAATAATAATAATTTTCTAATTTTTATATAAAAATAAAAACCTATAAGTTTTTCCCCTCCAAAACCGCTCAACGCGCCTAAAGAAGTTTTCATATAGCTATAGATATACTATTAGCATTAGCATGTCGGTGACGCGAACCTATAAGTTTTTCCTCTCCAAAAACGCTCAACGCGCCTAAAGAAGTTTTCACTTCAAAAAACAATATTGCCAATTTACAAAAAATAAAATCAAGACTAGTAAAAAATGTGGCATAATTACTGCACTTGATTTACTATGATGATGGTGAAGTAACATATCATCTTATATATTCTAATATCCGTTAGAATGAGAATAAAATGCGTCATCAGTCCTTTTTTTTTATGGGTTTCGTAATAGATGACTAAGGGACGTGAGCAATTAACAGCACTGACATAATAAAAACTCTAGTTAAAATCCTACGTCAATTGGCGATCCGTTTGGATAGCGTATTTTCAATTTCTTAACCTGTGGCGAAGGCTTTTTTGATCAGTTAACTACATGGGTTGATAAGATGCTCTCAGTTGACTCACTCATCATCTAAGCTGTTGACTGTCACAGTTATTTGGCTCGAGCCTCTTCTATTACGAGAGGAAAATTTTCTTTCTATACCACTGTGATGAGACGTGTTGGTATAGGGTTTAGTTTCGAGATTGCCTTATCTTTTATAGATATTATATTCGTTTTATATATCATAGTCGTGTCCTAAGATCACCCATGGATAAGATAGCATTTAAATTAAGCATGGTAAAAATATAATTCAGCTTACACTCCGTCGAAAGTGTAAGATACCCATCTTCGCTTTGTTTATTATTTTTTTAGTTTATTAATCTAGCGCTTTGTTTTATCACCCTGATAGATTATTTTTTTCAATACTAATGACGGTATGATAATCTAAATAATATTATAAAGGCGAAAGTAACTCTGTCTGTCTGTCTGTCACTCTTTCACGCTAAAACTACTGAACCGATCTAAATAAAATTTAGTACACAGATAGTCTAGAGCCTGATAAATGACATATGCTACTTTTTAATGCAAAAAAGGGTTGTAAAGGGGGATGAAAGGTTGAAAGGAATTACCGTGATTTTTAAAGCCAGAAGCTTCAAACTTATTTTTAGGCTATTGATTAGATATAAATAAATATGACATTAAAATTTCTTAAAAAAATAACCCTGAAGGGGTAAAATAAAAAATAGGGGGTGAAAAACTTTAGGAAAGTAACTTTATACGCGGGCGAAGCCGCGGGCAGAAGCTAGTATCTAATAAAACAGAAGCGTATGATATCAAATAACCGCCTTATTACATACGATATTTATAAAAATCTCTTAAAATATTGAAATGTATTTTTTATGAAAAAAAAAGCAAATTACAGATTTATTTATAATAAAATCAACTTAAATCTATGGCATTGTTAACCAAATCAAAAAAAAAGCAAAAGATCCTTTGACAATAAATAATAAATTGACATAAACAATACCGATTCGCTAAATAAAAAAAAAACATGTTAAAAGAAAACTGAAAAGCGTTGCTCTTTAAGTTGTTTTCTTATTATATAAGTTCGTATTCACGACTTGTGACCGGCTTCTCGTTAATACCCGACTGAAATTGAAAGGCACGATCCCAATTAACATAATAAAAGCTGCTACTTTTGTTTTCAACATGTCGCGAGTTATATATAATGTGGTTGTATTATATAGTAATTATTCACATACAAAAACATTTTCAATAATGGCTTGACACATGAATAAACATAAGGCCATCATATTTATGTCTTGTTATTAAGTTTTAAGAATGTATTCCTAGTGGTAGTTTAGTTTTTATTAACCAAACTTGTACAATTTATAACCTAACCTGGATAATAAAGGTTCTCGACTGGTAATCACAAATGAGATTACAATTTAAGTCGGCAATCTACAGGGTAGACTGAAGATAAAGTAAAAGTCTGGATAAAAATGGTGACGGATTATTATGAAGATAAATCTCGCGGGCAGCCCTACGTCCAATAGTGCTATGCAACAACCAGATGGACGGATATTTTTTTATGTTATAATATTATATTATAATACTAGCTTTTGCCCGCGACTTCGTCCACGCAGAAGTCATCTCTGACAGAGTTAAATAGAAAAAGCAATGCAAGGTGTTGAAAGTTTGTCGCTAGGATGATAATCAACAGCGTCAGAAACTGGGATGCGTTGAGCTATTGATTCTGCGAGTTAGTTGTCTAACGGAATTAGGCAATAGGGTGGGTCCGAGAGAAAATACTCTACGTTGACACGCTCTACCGTCGGTGCTTTGGGCGGCGCAAGCGTGAGTACCTGTATTTAGGTTCACTGCATGAGGGCTTCGACTCGAGATGATACCCGGTTGCAGTGTCCCGCCCGCACAACGTAGATGTACGTGTACGGCGCGCGTGTGTCTATATACCATAGCTGGTCACTAAAGAAAAAAGTGGTTCAAAGTTCTTACTATTTACGGTATGACCATGGGATAAAAATATAATTATCGCCACCCTTTATTTGACTGTTTTGTTTCACCAGCAGAGTTGCGACCTCGTTAGATATGATTTATTATTTCAGTTATAGAGTGAACATTTTTGAAGCTAAACTTAACCTGTATCTTAAACTATTAGGTAAGAACTTATTGTCGTCTACTATGTGTATCGTGTGAGCTCTCACGCCGGAACTGGTCGCCACAACGGCACTGGTGCGGGATTGATGGAGAGGGAGAGAGAAACACGTGTTTATTTATTTTTACCGAAGAATATTTGTACATAATTTGAAAAGAAACGATAAAAAAATTTTCTCCCCATACACACTTTGCCGCTTTGTTACACCCCCTTAGGGGCGGAATTCATAAAATCCTTTCATATTGAATCTCTATGTCATAAATAAAAACGTGCTTCAAAATTTAATGTTTCTAGCTTTAATAGTTTCGGCTTGGCGGTAATGAGTTGTTCAACCCGCTTCACAGGCCTAATTTACACAACCAGAGGGTGAAAATTGACATATGCCGGATATTACCCTTTTTTTTTTTTTTTTTGTTTTTTTTTTTTGCGGTGGGCCATGGACGTCGCACCCCGCCAAGTCGGTCCGGGGGGACGGAAGAGGCGGCGCGCAACCCCATTGACCCACCCTGCAAGCACCTCTTCTTCGCCGTGCGAACGGGCCACCGGTACCCGATTTTTGTCTTCGGTGGCCCGCTCGGCGGTATGCCCTCTCGGGCTCCTCTCCTGTCGACGCACCAACAGCTTTCGCCGTCGAGGCGTCGTCCTCACGCGGTGGCCTCACATCGGGTGACCGGACAATTCCCCGGTCCAATCACCCGAAGCCTCGGTTAGGGCGGCATCAGGCGCAGGTATTCGCGCCTGCGCCGCCCCGGCCGCGGGCGGCGGCCCGGGTCACGGGAATCCTCCCGGACTCGTTCCGCCGCCTCCTTCTGTGAGATGACAGCCTCGCAGAAGGCGGCGACCGCGTCCCAATTCCTGACGCTGTCGACCATCGCTTTCACTACAGCCGGGACCGGATATTACCCTAGAATATTTGATTCGACTCGTAATTTGAAAAGAATCAATAAAGATTTTTTCTCTTCACACAAACTTTGCCACTCTCTCCACACCCTTAGGGGTATAATTTCGTAAAATCCTTTCTTAGTGAATCTCTACGTCATATAAAGAAACCACTCAACATCAACATTTCAAGTTGCCAGCTTCAATAATATCGGCTTGGCGCTAATGATTTAATGAGTCGTCCAACCCGCTTTGTAGGCCTAATTTACACCCCCAGAGGGTGAAAATCAACAAATGCTGAAACACGTGTTTATTTATTTTTACTGAAGAATATTTGTACGTAATTTGAAAAAAAAACGCTAAAGATTTTTTCTCCGAACATTTTTTAAATTGACATAACTTTTATTTTTTATAAACCAATTGACATAAAATAAAGCCTAAATGTTAAGTGAAGCTTACCACAATATATTAGTGAAAACCGCGTCTAAATCGGATAAGCCGTTTCTGAGATTAGCGTGCACAAACACACAGACAAACAGACAAACAGATAAACAGACAAACAGATAAACAGACAAAAATTTTAAAAATTATTGTTTTGGGTTCTATTAGTGTTGATTAAGGTCCCAGTAATATTTTTTTTCATATATCTTCCATGTACAGACAGCGACCCGTTACATTTTTATTATATGTATAGATATAGATGTATAGATATAGATAGATATAGACTAAAACTTTATAATATAATTCATCACCAACCATTTTTATATTACATAACTAAAAATCACTATCGAATAACATCACTGCAAAAGAATTGTAACTATAATTCCATTCATTGTAAGATTTGTTCTAACGTAATTCAAAACAACGATTGTGTACTATTTCAACAGTATTTTTCTTTGGGGGTTACAAATTAGTGATGTTATAAAGCTTTCTATGTGATGACGGAGTAAGAACATAACTCAAAAAATAAAGTTTCTAAAATCGATTTCAAAATTTTGTTCACATAACTCAGCAGAAAATAATGATAAAAATTATCAATTATCTGCGGCAAGCATCCTTTTTCGTTGCCCATCTTAAGAGAAATTATTTTACACTTATAAATCGTTAGTGGTAGGACTACATTGATGACAGTTCTCTGTGTACAGTTGGGGGCCGATCCCTCCAGGGTAGTACCAGACACTCGTAGAAGATCAACGTCTGAGTAATGGCAATGTACTATTGCGCTTCGTTCGGTGAGCGAGAGTGCCGGAAGCCCAACTGGGTGGGTTTGGTGTTTGTAATGGTAGGCAGCGGCTTAGCTATATTAGCCCTTGGTATTGCAAAGATCCATGGGCGATAGTAACACTTACCATCAGGTGTGCTGCTTGCTCGTTTGCCGCCATAAGATATAAAATATATACATATATACATATAAAACATGGCAAATTAATTATGTTATTTATTTATTTTTTTTTAAACACCACCCTGCACTAAGGAAATAAACCTTGTATTGCGGGGGACTTTACAAACATGCAATTAACGCAGACAAATTACACCCAGACTCTGAACAACACTTTGTGGATCACACAAAGTAATGTCCTGCGTGGGAATCGAACCCACGGCACTGGAACGGAAGGTCGGTATCTTAACCACTACGCCATCTGTGCAGTCAATTATGTTATTTGTTTTATTATTATTTTTTGCGTCTACTTTTTATTATATATTAGTTGTCTTTAGCAATTAATTTGTTTTTTACGAATTTAAAACTTATAAAATTAAAACTCGCAAGTGGCGCAGTGATTAAGATACCGATATGTCATGTTAAATGTCGCAGGTTCATTTCTGCACAGGACAATACTGTACACCTAGACTCAGATTGTTGTTCTAAGTCTGGGTGTAATTTGTTGTTGTTAAAATCCACCACAATACCTACAAGTATTATTATTTCCTTACTGCAAGATGTTGTAAAAAGAAAACTTGGATTACATGGGAGTAGAATTTTTTGTGCTATTGTATAAGATTTCCGTGTGGTGACGGAGTAAGAATACTATTCACCACCCCATATCTTACCCGTGGGTGATTGTACGAGACGACTAAGGGATATAAAACGCATATAACATCTATGCGAGAGAAGGAAAACTCGAAACAAAACCCTATACCAACACGTCTGACCAGCGCGGTATAGTAGGTTAATTTCCCTCCCATAACGGAGGAGGCCCGAGCCCAACAGTGGGACATTTATGGGCTGTGATGATGATGATTGTATAAGAAAATGTCAAATCCACAGAGTAATGCTATATCAGTAGAGTATTCAATAGTGGTAGGACCATGCTGTTGACAGTTCTCTGTCTGCAGCCGAGGGCCGGTCCATCCGGGGTAGTACCACACTCTCGCAGAAGATCGACGTATGAGTAATGCCAATGTGCTATTGCGCTTCGTTCGGTGAGCAAGAGAGCTGGAAGCCCAATGGGGTGGGTTTGGGTTTATATTGGTTGGCAGCGGCCTAGTTATACCCTTAGTATTGCCAAAGTCCATGGGCGCTTGCTCTGCGCTGCTTGCTCGTTTGCCAACACTAATCATAAAAAAAAATATTAATCTTCTGTGGAAATCATAAATACTCGCTGATGTAGCACCAGAATAATGAAAAGTACTACGTACAATTACAATCCCCTCTACCAACTATGGCGAGTATAACATAATTGAGAAATACATAACTCTCTAGATTATAAAAAAAAAACAATAAGTTTAAAGAATCTGTAAATTTCTCAACATCATTCCAATCGCATAAAGTCCCGCTTCGTGACAAAGCACACGTTTGTAATCAGAAATGAGACATTAAATTTGAATTAAAAGGCTTTTAATTATACAGCCTAATCATGTTCCGTGGTATTGAGTGCCTATGTATATACGCAATCAGGTTCAACAGCCCCGAGAAAGGAATTTAAACTGTAAAGCTTAGCAATAAAGTGTTGGAGACAATCTGGTACTCTGATGTTAATCCTGATTGTGTAAGCGAACAACCCTTCTTATTATATGCTGTGAGGATTATCCAAAATCCATCTTGATGTGCTTATAATGGGTAAATATACATATGTTTGTCTTTCATAGACTCAACGTGAATGGTTCAATCGATTTCATTTAAATGTGTTTTCTTCTTATATAAGTTTTTCTTCTTATATATTATAACTTATATACTTAGAAGGTTGACGAAAATAATATATAATAATTTGGAAAATCCTTAACTGCACGCCTCATATTTTTTATATTATTTATCATTTACTATTAGTTAATGCCATAAATGAAAATGAAAGAAAAAAATACTTTTGAAATGTTGTGCCATTCTCGACGTAGTGCTAAACATAGCTGTTCGTTTACAATAGGTATGTGATTTGTTTCCTTTGCCTGTCCGAACGGAGGAACAAAAAAATATAAACGAACCTAATTTTCATAAGGTATACATATACCTATATACTAATGACTAAGCAATTTAGTTTTTTATTATTTGCAATTAAACGACAAAGAATTACCAAGCCATTTTCGAAAAGAAACGAAATTGCGATTATGAAGCTTTTAATAAAAGAAAAACGTCGATACATTAATTTTTAAGGCTGTAGTCGTGCCAGAACCAGAATATTTAATCCGGACGTTCCTCGACTCCTCCTCGACTTCGTTTTTTTTAATTGAGGCGTGCAAAATAAGTTTCAATAGATATTGCAAGGAAAACGTCTTATTGGATTTTATTAAGACAATACTGTATGACAAAAAAGCAGTTTAAGGGTACATATAATTAATAAACCAGCATAAAATAGCAATATGATAAGTTTGAAGTGAAGAGAATCTGCATTAGACATTTGGCAAATATAAATTTGTAACTTTACTTATATCTTTGTGAGACTAGGATACCTATTATAGAGTACTTAATATATATTCTAGGATATTACAGTATAGAGCCATACCCTTTACAAAACTCCTTGAGTATTACTGAAAATATCCTTTTTTTGTGGTAGGCTTAACACACTCTCGTTCCGTCTGGGGCAACGAAAGAGCGGCGTGCCACCGCATAACCCAACGTTACCACTCGAGCACTGGTGCCTTGACCTCGGTAATTTACTTAAAATTGCTTTGCTTTTAAATTTGCCAAAAAGAAAATACTTTTTCAAGGGTTACTCGTCTTCTTATTCTTTTGGGTGTGTTTGTGTGTGGGTACTATCCTGGTTATCTGAGTCGGCGTAATGTTTTTTAAAGACATTCTCTTATATATTAGCAGTGTTACTTGCTTACTTAATCGTCATAATAATCGAATATACGACAAAAACTGTGAAGGAGAGATTCACACATGATAAATAAATTAGATAAATCTTAATATATATAAATTACGAGTCACGTTGTTTGTCCGCGATGGACTCCTGAAGTACTTAACCGATTTTAATCAAATTCACACAGCATGCGTAGTTTAATCCAACTTAAAAGATAGGATAGCTTCCATCTCAATTTATAGTCGGAATATTATTTTATTGCAAATTATTTGTCTATTATATGACAGTGACAATTATCTATTATCTCCATATGATTCTAATAGATGGCGGTATCTGTGGACTGGATTGAGTAAGTATTTAATAGATGACGCTATGTTAAATGTACAAACGTTTCATATAAACTACAATTTATTAGCATACCACGTGTTACTGAGGCTACCTTAGCAACAGCAACGCGTGGCCGGGTCTACTAGTCTTAATATATATAAATTACGCGTCACGTTGTTTGTCCGCGATGGACTCCTTAAGTACTTAACCGATTTTAATCAAGTTCGCACAGCATGTGTAGTTTAATCCAACTTAAAAGATAGGATAGCTTCCATCTCAATTTGTAGTCGCAATATTATTTCATTGCAAATTATTTGTCTATTATTTGACAGTCACAATTATCTGTTATCTCCAAACGATTCTAACAGGTGGTGGTATCTATTGACTGGATTGAGTAAGTATTTAATAGAAGGCGCTTTGTTAAACGTACAAACGTTTCATATAATCTACAATTTATTAGCATAACTACCACATGTTACTAAGGCTACTTTAGCAACAGCAACGCGTGGCCAGGTCTGCTAGTATATTCATAAAACTTAAATTCTTTCAAATTTACGTTTAGTTTGATTATTACTGTCAAGTCGTTTCGGATACTGCACATCAAATGCACTTAACGCGATAAAAATCTATATATTTAATTATATTTCATTATGTAAATATATTCAGAAAGTTTTCTGCTCGTAATTATGGTGCCCTTAAATAATTTTTGAATCTATCATGGTTGAACTTTCTAGGGGCCTCAATGTTTCATTATGTTGATTGTATGTTCATTGCTCCCTAAAAAATGTAATGCCCTCTTGACTTTACTTCGTCCATCATGGCTAGTTTTATAATTGCTGAATCATTTACGTTTGATTATGTCGTGACGACATAATCAAAGTGTTGCCCAAAGATTATAATAATTCTCGTAAAGAAAATCTAAAGGGATTACGTGCTTATGTTGTCATACTAAATAGATTAAATGTTCCTTGGCAATATTCGAGATTTCGTGGGTTCAATATACTTATATAAGCTGTTTTTTAGGTAAATAATTATTGCAAATTGGTTTCTGATTTTAATAATCGTCTATAATATAAAATAATTTATTACTTATAGTAAATTAAATTTACTGCATCATAGGTCTCGTGGAATAAGTAAAACTATCAATTCTGCACATTTAACTTGAATCCTAGAACTAGAAGAAGTAGTCGAGTCAAAAGTGTTATTGATTTTTCCTGTAAGAAAATTCTCGATATAACCGAATGAAAGCTAATAATGTTAATTTTTAGGGTTCCGTACCCAAAGGGTAAAAACGGGACCCTATTACTGAGATTTCGCTGTCCGTCCGTCCATCTGTCACCAGGCTGTATCTCAAGAACGGTGATAGCTAGACAGTTGAAATTTTCACAAATGATGTATTTCTATGGCCGCTTAACAACAAATACTAAATATAAAATAAAATAAATATTTAAAGGGGGCTCCCATACAACAAACTTAATTTTATTTATATATTATTTATTTATTTATTTATTAAACTTCATGCAACAAGTACAATGGCGGACTTAATGCCGGAGGCATTCTCTACCAGTCAACCAAAGGTGAAGCAGAAATGGTAGAAGGTAGGGCATGTTCCAAGTTATTAAATTAATGCTAGACAATAAACGAAAGAGCGTTTGTACACTATATACTACAAACTTATAATAATACACTTTACAAACAAAGATAGATACATACAAGAATATATACTACATATCAAAAATACATATATACGCATGTATATAATATATACAATATATATACTACATATACATAATTACGTTAAATTATATAGGTCATGATGATTCAGCTAATTCATTCAAGAGATGTAGACGAACTCTCTTCTTGAACGTGAGTCGACTGTTAGACATCCTGATATCGAGAGGTAGCGAGTTCCAGAGGAGAACTGCTTGAACAAGAAAGGAAGAATGAATACAATTTGAATTATGAGAAGGACAATGTAGGCGCAAATTGGTGGAAGAACGTAGGTTTCTGTCGTGATTGGTGGAGAGGTATTGAAAGCAACAAGATAAATAATTAGGAGAATTAGGTGACTTGAGGATAGAATATAGAAAATTGAGAACACGTAAACTCCGACGTTGGCGAATAGTAAGAAAATTTAGTTGAGATCGAAAGACAGAAACATGGTCATACTTGCGAAGATTATATATGAATCGAATGCAGTTATTAAGAAGATCTGCATTCAGGTCAGAATAACACACATCACCATAGTCGATTAGAGGGAAGATTAGATATTATGGTAAGGCTTCGCGCACGAGTTACTTGCAATTGGCGGATTTTACTTTTTTTCATTCATCAGACCATTGTCATATCCAATTAGATATAGATCACTGCAAATAGAATAATGCCATAATTCTGCATCTATTCCGTCGCGCTGACAAGCTGTGGAGTAAGTTGGCTAAAATGTTCCCCGAACCACCATCGCCCGTCACGCACCAGACGCAGTTATATCATCAGAGCCCGGATGCTAATGAGGACCGAATTAACGGTGATCGATAAAACGTAGCGAGGCCTATGAAATAACAGGACCCGACTTTTTTAAGGCCACTCTAAGCCCCAGCGCTTCAATCCGCCTGACAATTTCTTCAGTGCCGACTTGTGTTTGTATCCTAATAGGATACTGAAATACATATTAAACCATTCATTAATAGAGTCATTGGTAAAACATAAGTCACGCCTCCTTCTGAGGTGGAAGCATAGGCGACGGAATGCCACTTCTCTACTGGCAGAATTCTTTCGCTTCATTCTTCACAATGACACACTTAATGGATCAGCAGATTATGAAATCTGCTGATCGAGTAACTTTACCTTGTAATCACTCTACTCATACTTGCTATACAAACACATATATTTAGTTCTCCAATGTTTCTCCTGCAGTTATTAAAATAGAGTAATTTTAACATAAAATTGTATTTGAAACAGTAATTGAAAAATAACATCTCCCTTTTTTTTTGTTTTTTGGCGCCGGGCTACTGTACGTCAAACGACGCTAAACCGTCCGAGGCGACAGGAAAAGCGGCGCAAGACCCCGTAGACCCGCCCTACATAGACGTCTCGACGCCGTGCAGGTGGGTCACTGGTACGCGGTCTTTTTCTTCAGTGGCCCACCCGGCAGTTACATCTACCTTAGTAAACTTTTAATAATTCAACTGCATATTTGTTTTAGGTACAGTGTTATCCTGACGATATCTACCAACGCTGCAGACGGCTTTGCTTTGATAAACGGTTAGTAATATTATAATTCTTTTTTGTCTAGAAACTTACTTACTTACTTGCTTACAGTTTACATGTAAAATATAAATTATATTTTTTAATTTATTGTATATTACGATAGGATTAATTTAAATGACGCAACATACTCTATTAAACCAAATATTAAGTCTTTATTGTGCTATTGAAACATGTAAAGCGCGAGTGCCTATCAATCTAAGTAATATTACCATTCGTTACCTAACCTTTAACATTGTAATGACAGCATGACAAAGACCCATTATTTCGTATACTCCAGCTGTTGCTCGTCATTTTGCTATAAATGTAAGTCTTCCAGATTTGTATTCATTAGAATATATTAAGTTTTGATTTGGTCACTGTATAAAACAGCGCATGGGATCAATGTGTATTTTGAACCTAAAACTGCGGATTATCTATTTTATCAGATATAATCTCTAAGCCCTACAATAAATTATCGTATCCAGGCGTCTTTATATACATGAGGCCACCGCGTGAGGACGACGCCCCGACGGCGAAAGCTGTCAAAGCTGTCGGGGCGTCGACAAGAAGAACCCGCGAGGGTAAACCGCCGGGCAGGTCACCGAAGACAAAGATCGTGTACCGGTGGCTCGCTCGCACGGAGGAGTTGCACAGTGGGTCTATGGGGTCACGCGTCGCCTCTTCCGTCACTCTGGACCGATTTGGCGGGGCGACACGCATCCATAGTCCACTGCAAAAAAAAAAAGAAAAAAGAAACGCTTCTTTATATACATACGATTAACGGATGCAAAATATATTCAAAATAAGAACAAATATTCGAAATACATTGCGCATAAGAGATTATTGTATTAAGCCAATATATTATTTATGCGTTGAACGATCATCAAGCTTTTCTTATTTTTTTTAGCGGACATTAAAATATTCATTTAACACTGTTTTTAATTTGCCGTGATCGAGCAAAAAATATATATAATTATTGATCATTTTGTTTAAAACCTGTTCGATTGGAATAAGCTGCATATTGTTTAATGTCTATATATTGTATATAACAATGACTAAGTTACAATCCAAATAATGGCACGATTAAATTATTTTAGTCCGATCATCACTAGGTCACGATCAATGCAGGTCACGAATCGATTAAAACCAAGAAGACTGTAGCTTGTTTCTTTAAAGCTACTCATACGTAGTAATAAATATTTTGATAAGACCATCCAAACATAGTTACCTAAGACAAATCTATGATTGTTTTAACTTATAATCTTAATTAATGTTTTTTTATCAATTATATACTGCCCTTATTTTTTTTTTCTTGTGGTGGACTATAGAAATGGTCGCTCCCCGCCAAATCAGTCCGATGCAACGGAAGAGGCGGCACGCAACCCTATAGACCCCCCTGCAAGCACCTCTCTTCGCCGTGCGAGCGGGCAACTATATACTGCCCTGCGCAGCTAGCCACGGATGTCAAGAAAGCGGTACCAGTGGCCGGCTCAATGGCCATGGGGAGAGAATACAGGACTTATAGGGCCACGCGCTGCCCTTCCGTCGCCCCGGATGAAATGGAAAAAGAAAACTATACACTGTATTAAAACAAATCCTTGTATTTTAGGGGACTTTGCAAGTATACAATGAAAAGACATCAATTGTAACCAGTCTCAGAATAACAATTAGTGAATCGCGCAAGGGATTGTCCTGCTTCGGAATCCAACACGGCACTTAACCCGCTAGGTTCTTAATAACTATATATCACTATAGTTCATCTAATCTAAGAAGTGCATTTGGACGTTTCGCATTTTTTAATACACAATAACTTTGGTCAAACGTATACACATGATTGCAAACAATAAATCTGAAATTTTAAAGAAATATTAAGTTATTTACATAATTAACGTTGCGAGTGAGTTACTTGTACAATAATGTAATGTTGAAACTTGTAAAACTAATTTAAAATTAAAATAACATTGTAAATAATAATTATTATAGACGATCTTACAATTTCACGTCATAACGTTCTAAACAGTAGTGCTTGACAACTTCCAATTCGCGAATATCTAAATAATCGGTAAAAATATTAGATTAATATATTTAATCGAATATAGATTTTGACAGAGATGTACGTTTCGACAATTTTATTGATAAGGATATAATTATTAATGTTCGCGACGGTGATAATTCAAGTAATACTATAGATTCTGAACAAATAGCTATTTTTAAATCCAGTTTTTGTTTTTACTTAACCTAATCCTACTAGGGGTACTATCCCAGAAACCTCCACGCGGTGTACCCTGGGTGCGGGCGGCGGTCCCCAGTTCTTCTGTTGTACTGTCGTCCGTAGCGAATATCTGCGCGATTTCGCTCCTTACTCTACTACAGTCGTAGTAGAGGTTATAGGACGCGAAATATTGGGACGGGCTCAGTCACTCATTCATTTGAGGGCTGGGCAGGCACATGCCACCGCCCACACATCGTAAACCTGATATCTTGCTTCAAGACACGTTGTCTTGAGGCGTAGTATCAGGAGCGAGGGTCTTGGCTTAACCGCCCGGACCGCGAGGAAGACAACCTCTATAAAGAGTTCGAAGTAACATTCGGACTCGGAAATCACCCAGAATCTTAAGTTCTGGCGTGCGGCGAGAAGATGCATGGCAGATGGGTTGTTCTGTCGTTAGCACGCTCCAGCCAGGGCACCGGCTGACCCCCTGGTTGGTAAATGTAGGCTTGCCCGGGTATAGGGATCTCTGCCCGGGTCGACGTCTTGTATCTCCCATTCTCGTGGGTATAAACATGGATACTTTAAATTTAAAATCAAAACACGACGGGGATCGTAGTGATCCTCACCCCAAGGCCCGGTCAAGCCGATCAAAAACTGACCAAAACGACGCCTCGTCCTCGCGACTTGAGGCGTCCGCCGAGGGCCCGGCACCAGCAAGAGAGGCCCCAAAGAGGAGGAAGAAGAGCAGGCGGATGCTAACTCCGCTTGGCGAGCGCGCTAAACGGCGCGCCAACCGCCTTAAGAAGGAGAGGGAGGCGCTGGAGGCCGCGGCACGCCGTGAGACCAGCGTTCCCAGCGACGAGGGCGGCACAATTGCCGCAGAGCCGTCGCATACGGATGGTGGTAGCGCCGCAGGACTGCCGCGGAGGGAGAGCGGCGGCGGGTGTGTGTCCCGGGACGAGGGCGAGGATGTCGCAGAGCCGTCCAAGGAGGGGACGAGGAGTGGCAGCTCAACGGAGCTGTCGAGTGACGAGGGCGGATCTACCGCAGAGCCGTCGCGGAGTGAGGGTGGCAGTAAAGCCGCAGGGCCGTCGTCGGAGAGCGCCAGAAGCTCCGACACCGACACGGCCTTGGAAAAGTCCTCGGACGAGGGCGGGAAGGCCGCAGAGCCGTCCGACGAGGAGGTCGGCCGAAGCCTGGACGAGAGGCCGTTCAGCATGGAGGAGGGCAGCTCGGCTGCCGAGGCCGCCGAGGAGTCTGAGCCGCACACTACGGCGAAGGCTCTGACGGCGGCCATAAATGTCAGGGAGAGGGAAGAGGCCCTCCCCCCGAGTGTCCGGAAGCGCCCCCTGCATAAGGGCGGCAGCTCCGACTCGGAGGGGAGTGTCGTCATGCCTCCTCCTAAGGTCCCCACCGCGCGTCGTGGGCGTAGAGGTCGTGGGTCGGCGGTGGCGGCGAGGCCGGTTCCGGGTCAAGCCGATCAAGGAGGTGAGGTGGCGGCCCTGCAGGCCGCGAACGCCCGCCTCAGTAGGGAGGTCTCCGGCCTGCGGGAGCGCAACCGGAAACTTGAGTCGGAGTTGTCGGCGGTGCGGAAGGAGAACCGCGGGTTGGCCAAGGACATGGCTGACCTGCGGTCTCAATTCGCACTTTTAGTGCCAGCCGCGCCGCCGACACCGGTTTCGCCGCCGAAACGGGTTGCGCCGGGGAGTGCGGGCCCGTCCTCTGCGCTCGTGGTGCCACCTACGTCCGTGGCGCCGCCTGCGCCCGTGGTGACTGCTGCGCCGGTTGCGCCCGCGGCGTCGGCCGTGAGCGCCGCCAAGAAGCGCGGAAGGCCCAAGAAGGGGGAGGAGCCGCTGCCTGCGGTGCACGGTGTGCCGGAGGAGGCGATGCGCGTCATCTTCGCCAAAATTGAGTTGATGATGGACGCGCGCATCCAGGCCGTGGCGGATCGTCTTCCGCCCGAGGCACCCCTCCGACCACCGCTCGCCGCTGACAATGCGAAGCGGCCGCAAGCGCCAGCCCCCGCCTCGCTGCCATGTCAGGGTGGCCACGTGGTGACCTACGCCGCGGCCGTAGGCGGGCCCAAGGGGGCCAAGAGGAAGGCTGGCACGGTGCCGGCTCCCGCCAAGGCCGGGCAGTGGCCGGCGCCAGCGGCTACACTGCAGGCTCCGGCTAGCGCACCCGCGACTGTGCCTGCTGCGCCCAGCGCTGCTGCCAGACTCGAACTGGGCTGGCAGGTGGCTGAACGCAGCAGGAAGGCACGCGGCCAGAAGCGGAGAGCGGCGGCCAAGAGTGCCGCTGTGGCCGCCGCTCCCCAGGCGGGAGGCGACAAAGGGGGAAAGAGGTCGCGCAGGGGCCTCAAGTCGCCGAAGACAGCTGCGGTCATTATTACCGTGTTGCCTGAGGCGGCTGAGAGGGGCCTCAACTATGAGGCCGTCCTAAGACGCGCCCGGCGGGAGCTGGACGTCTCCGACATCGGAGGCGTTGAGGCGAGGACCCGCAAGGCTCGGACAGGGGCTCGTATTCTCGAGTTCCCTGGGGCCGAGGGCGTCAAGGTGGCCGATAGTGTGGCCTTGAAGCTGAGGGGGCTGTTCGGGCCGGAGGATGGAGTCCGAATCGCCAGGCCCGTCAAGTGCGCAGAGATGCGCCTCACGGGTTTGGACGATTCCGTGACGGTGGAGGACGTTCAGGAGGCCATTGTGGCGTGTACTGGATGTGTCTCGGACACTGTCCGGATTGGCACCATCCGCCCTGGTCCGGGCGGTGTCGGTGCTGTCTGGGTGCAATGTCCGGTGGAGTCGGTGAAGAAATTGGCCGACTCAGGCAGGCTCCTCGTGGGCTGGAGTTCGGCGCGGGTAACCGTGCTGGAAACCCGGCCCGCGAGGTGTTATAAGTGCATGGCGGTCGGGCATACCCGACCGACGTGTCGCAACTGCTTCGACTGCAGCGGGTTATGCTTCCGCTGCGGTCAGGCTGGACACCAGGCGGCATCGTGCTCTGCGGTGCCCCACTGCCCCGCGTGTGCGGCAGGCAATAGGCCTGCCAAGCACCGCATGGGCTCTGGGGACTGCAGACCCCCGGCATCGGCCCCAAAGGGGCGGGGCGGCCCATCGACCGGGCCTGCGCCCGCTCCGAGCGCGACCCGATCGCCCGTTAGCACGGAGGAGGAGACGATGGATACGGTCTGTTAATGGACCACGAATCCATCCGTCTCCTCCAAGCCAATCTCAACCACTGCGCCGGTGCGCAGGATGTTTTCCTGCAAGCCATGGCGGAGTGGTTGATAGGAGTAGCCGTAGCCGCGGAGCCGTACGTGGTGCCCGACCGACCTAACTGGCTGGGTAGCACCGACGGCACTGTGGCAATCGTCGCCTCCACGTTGTGGCCTTCGCCGTCTCTGACCCTTAGGGACAGGGGCGTCGGATACGTCGCGGCGGAATGGGGAGAGATTACGCTTTTCGGAGTCTATCTCTCCCCTAACAGGAGCGTGACTGATTTCGGGGCCTCCCTCACCATCTTGGAGGCCTCGTTACGGCGACTGGCACCGCGCCAAGTCTTCGTTCTGGGGGACTTCAACGCCAAGTCCATGGCGTGGGGGTCCCCCGCGACGGACGACCGAGGACGGGCGGTCGAATTGTGGGCGGCGGCACTGGGCCTCTCTTTGTTGAACAGGGGCTCAGTGCAAACGTGCGTGCGTCAGCGGGGCGGGTCGATAGTGGACTTGTCGTTCGCTAGCCCCATTGTCGCCGCACGCGTGAGGAGCTGGCGCGTCGCTGAGGAGGTTGAGACCCTATCGGACCACCGATATATCCGGATTGAGGTCTCCCAGACCCTCCCGACGCCCAGCAGGGGTCACGGGGCGGACGGACGTTCCGCGTTCCCGCGATGGGCTGTGGGTCGTTTGGACCGGGACCTGCTGGCGGAGGCAGCCATCGTTCACTCGTGGCTGTCCTCTGCCCACCAGTTGGACGGGGTGGACGCCGAGGCTGGCCGCATCCGCAATGCTTTGACGCAGATTTGCGATGCGGCCATGCCCCGTGTGCGGTGTCTGCCCCCGAAGAGGGCTGTCCACTGGTGGTCCCGGGAGCTGGCGGATCTTCGGGTCGCGTGTATACGCGCCCGAAGGGCCTACACCCGCAGCCGGCGGCACCATCGCGACGAGGAGCGGGAGAGCCGGCTTTACGAGGGCTACCGCAATGCGCGGTCGGCCTTCAGGCTGGCCGTCCGTACCGCCAAGGACGTCAGTCGGCAGGAGATGTTGGATGGTCTCGATCGTGACCCCTGGGGTCGCCCCTATCGCGCAGCGCTGAGTAAGCTCCGCGCGCGGGGCCCTCCCCTCACCGAGACTCTCCAGCCCGGCCTCCTCACCAGGGTCGTCGAGGATCTGTTCCCGCGACGGGCGGAACACACGCCCCCGGTCATGGCTCCGCCAGACACCGACCGGGAGGCCGATGATGACAGTGTTCCGCCCATCACGGAACACGAGATGGGGGCGGCGGTGGCGCGCATGCGCGGAAAATCCACCGCCCCTGGGCCTGACGGTGTTCCCAACCGCGTGCTGGCCCTGGTCCTCGACCACCTGGGTCTCCGCCTCAGGGGGCTGTTTGACGCGTGCTTAGCGTCGGGGCGGTTCCCTGGGTGTTGGAAGGAGGGGAGGCTGGTGCTCCTGCCGAAGCCGGGACGGTCTCCAGAGTCGGCCTCGGCCTACAGGCCCATCGTGCTGCTCGACGATGCGGGCAAGCTATTGGAGAGGGTGCTGGCTGCCCGCATCGAGCGGCACCTCGTCGACACGGGGCCCGATCTGTCGGATGCCCAGTTTGGGTTTAGGAGGGGTCGTTCGACGATCGCGGCTCTGTTGCGCCTGAGGGCCGTGGCGACTGAGGCCGTCACCGGCGGGGGAGTGCTGTTGGTGGTGTCCCTGGACATCGCCAACGCATTCAATAGTCTGCCATTTAGCTGCGTCAGGGAGGCGCTCCGATATCACGGAGTGCCAGTTTACCTGAGGCGGCTAGTGGCGGACTATTTGGAGGGGCGCAGCGTCCTCTACACCAACCGAGTAGGGGACGTTGTGCGAACGCCCATGACGTGCGGTGTTCCGCAGGGGTCGGTCCTCGGACCCACCCTGTGGAACATCGGCTACGACTGGGCGTTGAGGGGGAGCCTCCCGCCCGGGCTGGGCGTGATATGTTACGCCGACGACACGCTCGTCACAGCCCGTGGTGGGACACTGGAGGAGGCGGCAAGCCTGGCGACTCTCGGCACCGAGGAGATCGTCAGGCGGATCGGGGCGCTGGGGTTGAGGGTGGCCCTGGACAAGACGGAGGCTCTCTTGTTCCATGGGCCCCGCATGAGCCCTCCCATCGGCGTCTCGATCACCGTCAATTCGGTTGATATCAGCATCCGGGCCCATATGAGGTATTTGGGCCTGGTGCTCGACGGGCGATGGTGGTTCCGGGAGCATTTCCGCAGACTCGCTCCACGGCTCGTCGGCGCGGCGTCCGCCCTATCATGGCTTATGCCGAATGTGGGCGGACCGAGCGCTACCTGCCGACAGCTGTACGCAGGGGTCATCAGGTCGATGGCCCTGTACGGCGCACCGGTGTGGGCGGGATCCCTGACCGTCCGACTCAGGGCTCTTCTGTGGCGACCACAGAGGGCCATGGCGGTCAGGGCCATACGCGGGTACCGCACGGTGTCGACGGAGGCAGCGTGTCTATTAGCCGGGACCCCTCCATGGGACCTGGAAGCGGAAATGCTCGCCGGTTTGTATCGGCGGATGTTGGGGGTGCGAGCGGAGGGCGGTGTGGTCTCGTTGAGGGAGCACACCGCCTGGCGCGTCGACGCCCGCCGCGACATCATTGCCCGTTGGGCAGTCCGGCTGGAGAGGCCTCGGTTCGGTGTGCGGACCGTGGAGGCCTTCCGGCCGGTGCTGATGCAGTGGCTAAATCGGCGGCACGGGGTGCTCTCCTTCCGACTGGTGCAGGTTTTGACGGGGCATGGATGCTTCGCCAAATACCTGCACACGGTCGTAAGGAGGGAGAGTACATCGTCCTGCCACCACTGCGATTGCGACGAGGACACGGCGCAGCATACGCTCGAGGTTTGTGCCGCTTGGGCAGAGCAGCGTCGTGAACTCGTCACAATCATCGGTGCTGACCTGACGCTGCCGACCATCGCCAGGGCGATGCTCGACAGCGTCAGGAACTGGGACGCGGTCGCATCCTTCTGCGAGGCAGTAGTCTCGCGGAAGGAGGCGGCGGAGCGCGTGCGCGAGGAGCGTCTCCTCGACGACGCGAGCCGCCGCCGGCGACTGGGGCGGCGCAGGCGCGACTACCTGCGCCTAATGCCGCCCTAGCCGAGGCCGCGGGTGACTGGATCGGGGATTTAGTCCGTCACCCGCCGAGAGGCCGACCGCGTGAGGAAAGACCGACATCCTACCCGAGGGGGGGACGTCGGTCGAGGAGAAGGTACTCCTCAGGGGTATTCCGTCGGGCCAACCACTGACGTCAAGTCACTCTGCTCCGGTGGTTGGCCCAACGACGAAGGCGACGTCACGGGTGGGTTACGGGTGTGCATGCTTACGCCCCTCTGTCACCCCGGACGGAGTGGTGCGAGGAGTGTGCCGAACGTAACCCACCCCCCAAAAAAAAAAAAAAAAAACCTAATCCTACTAAATATGATGAATAGATTTTATGATGAAATAATTAAATTTGTTTAGTGTTAATTTAGCACTTAATATTTCATCTCCTTTTTGAAAAATAAAAAAATAAACCGATTATTAATTACAAAGAATTAATATCGATTTCTCATCAAAATCGGATATTTTCGATAGCGATTATTTGGTTCACATACCTAGACACCTTACTCCGACAGCTGTCCAAATTCACTTCTTAGATTAGATAGACTATAGCTATCTTGTAGTGGTTAAGGTAGATTCATCATCATCATCATAGCCCATATATGTACCACTGTTGGTTTCGGGCCTCCTCCGTAATGGGAGGGAAATTAACCTACTATATCGCGCTGTTCAGACGTGTTGGTATAGCGTTATATTTCGAGTTTTCCTTCTCTTGCATAGATGTTATATGAGTTTTATATCCCTTAGTCGTCTCTTACGATCACCCACGGGTAAGATAGGGGCGGTGAATTGAATTCTTACTCCGTCACCACACCGATAAGGTAGATTAGATTAGAATTATATGACACAGATGATTATATAGATGATTGTAGACGTAGTCAGTATACTCATTATTTGACTATGCTTAGATCCATATGGGACTAAGTAAAAATATAATGGTACAATCACATTTACATGGATGCTAGTAAAACCATGACAAGCGGATACAAGCAGACACAGCAGACGCAGATAACACCACTGCAACAAATAGTAAACTCGAACAAAAGAAAAAAAAAAAAAAAAAAAACTTATAAATTTGTCTGACCAACGTGGTATAGTAGGTATATTAATTTCCATCTCTCTGTGGAGAAGTCTCAAGCCCAGTAGTGGGATGTGTACAAGCTGAAGTATATTCATATTAATGGAAATAAAATGTAAAAGTTTCGGGTTCGATTCCTATGCAGGACAATACTTTGTGCGACCGACAAAATGTTGTTCTAAATTTGGATGTAATTTTGTGTTCGTTAATTTTCTGTAAAGTCATCACCGCATTATTTCCTTTGTGCATGATGATGGCTTAAAAAACTTTAAACGAAAAAAGGCGTACCACAAGGATAGAATCACTTACTAGTAACAGTTTCATTCTCGTAATTTCAAAAAATTATTACAATAATTACTCGCCCAGGAGTCGAACTCAGGCTCTTTATCGTATGCTTATGATATTAAACCGAATAAATAATAAGATTATAATATTTTTTTTTAAAGAAACCACACTTCTTTTTTTTTCTGTTAGGTGGTGTCTTAGTTGTTAGCCTCAGATGGCTATGACAAATTTACCCGGACTGTGGGTGAACGCTGAGGGCTCTCAACCCGTACCACACTTCTCTTAGAAAATAATCCTTATATTTCTGGGGACTTTAGAAACATATGCATACAAATACGTAGATAAATTACACCCAGACACAGAAAAACACTTTGTGGATCGTATAAAGTATTGTTCTGCGTAGAAATCGAACCCACGGCACTGGCACGGAAGGTTGGAATATTAACCACTACGGCATCTGTGCAGTCAATTAATTATATTTCAATATTAAATTTTATGTTCATGAAATATTAAATTTAGATTAGTACCTAATTAAGCGAGACGCTCATTAGGAATAATCATAAAAATTCTGCTAATAAATCGGTCCAAGAACATATCTTGAAGGTAAAAGTATGTATCTACATATTATTATGGCTATGTTTTGAAGATATACATATTTACATTTTTAAGAGTAACTGTGTTTTTACTCACTGTTTTACTTAAAAAACGCAAGACCAATTTTTCAAATTATATCCTTGTCTCACAGAGCAAACATCGCATGTAAAAAATATTATGAATATCTCAATTTATATTTTCGTCTGTATATACTTTAGTACGCTTCTCGCAAATGTCATAATCATACCCTAAAGCTATGAGTTACATGCTCCGCTTACATTTGAAGCAAACCAGTATTTTTGGGTCATTTTTTATTAACTGATAGGCAATCCAACGATGCTGGCTATAAATAGCTTTGTTAAACTATAATCTAGAAAACAACTAAACATTTAGACACCAAAAAATAAACAAAGTGAATTAATAAATGAACTCTATAAAAGAGGTAAGAAATAGAAGACAGAGTACAGAAGTACAAGAATGGACTTACTTTCTGAGGTATTTTTCTAGAAATATTTTTCTTGGTCTTGGTCTATAATTTAGCATCATCATCATATACATTCATACATACATAGAAGGAAAATTGACTTACTGTACCACGCTGGTCAGTGAGGTTAGTAAAGGGTTTTATTTCGAGTTTTCCTTCACTTGTCTCTATGTATAACGTATCATCTCTAAGGAAAATCTGTGGAGTTAGGCTTACCGATCGCATCGTAACGACGATGTAAGAGAGCGAGTAGGTATGAAAGAGAGTATTGGTGTAAAGATGTGAAAGGGAATGCTCCGATGGTTCGGACATGTTGAAAGAATGCCGAACGAACGTCTGGTTAAGAAGATATACAATGCGAAAATGGAAAGATGTAGGTATCGGGGAAGACCGAGACTAACCTACCTAGACCAGATTGGTCACGTACTGAAGGAAGGTGAAGTCAAGAGTCTCCGAAACCGGCGAGCGTGCATGAAGAGAATTATGAATGTTGAGGAAGAGAGTGAAGTATGCAAGGATAGAGTTCTCTGGCACTCTATTCTCTCTGCCTACCCTGCAAGGGATACGGCATGATGATATGTATGTTTGTATGTATAACATATTAGCTAGATAAAATAAATAATAGTTATCAATATAGAAAACTGAAATATGAAATATTTTCAGCTCTTTACTTATACAGCGTAAATTCTAGTAATCGATTCCAATGTATTGTAAAATCACGTTTAGATTTATTATATCACGTTTATATAGGTTATATCGTTAAATCGATAGCTTATTTTCTAACAGATATTAGTGATCTCAACGGAAAAGGTAGTAATGTGCCGGAAATGTTAGTTTCAATAAAAAAAAAAACAACCTTTATAGTATAATATACGTGCCATTAAAATATGAAATATATGTAGCTATAACCTTGTTTATTGCACTTTGAACATTTTTATTTTGTAATTGCATTCCTGCTGCTTCAGGTAGGTCGTAAAACTTTAATCAAATTAAGAAGCATAAAATTAGTTTTACTTTCCTATGTTTTAGAAGAAGATATTGTGTGTCGATACTATAAAATTTGAATTACTACATGTGGATCACTATGATCCGGACTTAGCACCGATGGTGGCCTGCCCACATGACGTTAAGAGCTACATGTATGGCGGACTATAGGATTACGCGCCAAACAAACCGGTTAGGATGAGACCATACCATAGCCTGCCCCAAAAGAAGAAAAGGTAGATCACTGTTATGAGAAAATTAAATCAATAATTATATTAATAATGTACTCATACTTAAGAGACGATAAAAATTATCATTTATACTGCGATGCGTAAAAACAGAGCAGTAATCATTCAATTCAACAGCCTATCAACGTTCACTATTGGACGTATAGGCCTCACCAGGATGATTAATTCCATAATTGCCATGTTTGTTTAGAAGGTAAGTTGGTAATCATAGCCATCGTTATGAGTTCCAAAGTAGAGCTCTGCTGTACATTCATGTAGTGCCCCTTAGCTGGTCTTAAACACTCACGGGCGACACATTGTACTATAGGACGTCAAGTGGAAAATTTAACGTTTATAGAAACAAAACCAGAGCAACATTTAAAATAGAACTTAAATCAAAATCACTTACAGTTTAGATTCGCACTGCAACACTGCTGCTAAGTTTAGCGGTTACAGCCCTGAATTTAGTAGAGGACGGCTCGACAAGGGCGTGTAATGTCAGACGGTTGATTCACCCGAGTTTACCACACAGCTAATTGCTAATTAATCATAATTCTCCAAGGACCTAGTCTCGTGTAGCGTTGTTATGATGGATTCTGACATTTCGATATTGATAAATAAATTCTGTTAACGAGACACTTGTGGGGATAGGTATACTAGCACGTTAAAAATATCCTAACGATGTATTCTTTCCTAATTTAATTTTTATGCCTATTATTCCGTGGTTGCGTAACGAAACCAAGTAGAATAGCTATTTACTATCTTTAACTAAAACTATGCGTAGAACTTCACCACTATGCCACGCCAGATATGTATAAAGATAGGTTTCTTCTCATGCAGATAGGTTAATATTTATTAAACAGTTTTAAAATTTATAATATAAATTAAAATCGTGATTTTAGCATCATAAAAGACAGATCAAGCGATACGTGCCGTCAGTTGGACAGGAGGTTATTAGTATGGCTCAGTACATCACACTAGGTTGTAAGGTAGAGATGTCTTCTTCTTCTTCTTACATACATACATATCATCACGCCATATCCCTTGCAGGGTAGGCAGAGAGAACAGAGTGCCAGAGAACTCTATCTCTGCATACTTCACTCGCTTCCTCAACATTCATAATTCTCTTCATACACGCTCGCCGGTTTCGGAGACTCTTGACTCCATCTTCCTTCAGTACCTGACCGATCTGGTCTAGGTAGGTTAGTCTCGGTCTCCCTCGGTACCTACATCCTTCCACTTTCGCATTGTATATCTTCTTAACCAGACGTTCGTTTGGCATTCTTTCCACATGTCCGAACCATCGGACTTCATCTTCAACCATCTTCTTCTTATGTATTAGCAATCAGCTACTTATACGAGCTATTGGTGCCAGTGTCGAGTTATAATTATCTTCAGGTTTTTAGTCTCTTCATTTTAGTCATTGTCTAAGTCAAATCGTCCCCATCAACAGCGCTATGGACACACTGTTAATGGTATCTTGTGGAAATTTTGATGAAAAATGAAAACGTAGGTGGAGATGTCAATTGCCTGCTTAATAGCCATTAGGAGCCGGCATATACGTCATCTGTTTTCTGTTAACCCACACGTTTAGGCGCGCTACTATCGGCCAATATTTGAATTAAAAATAAAGAGTGATAAGACGCGGTGCCTAGCAACCAGTCAAAATTATGTTTTCTCTCTCATATATTCATAGTTTTTTAAACTGTTTAACAAAATTATTGCGATAAGTAAATCTATATTCTTGCTCGTATTGTGACACGATAAGAATACATCTCTTGCCATCCCCTTAGACTCCAACTTGTCCGTAGGAGTCGTAAAAATCAGCTAATGAGTCACTAGCACAATAGTAGCTAGCAACAGCACTCTCTTGGAAAACATAACTACGATCGCCAACCCGATCATGAAGCGTGGCGAACAAGGTAATGGCTCAATCAAAGAATGACAACGGCGTATGGAAAAGTTATTGGCAATAGTTTTATGATCGGCCGCCTGCCGGACGTCAATCCTCCTTGGAAATGTAATTGTTGACCAAACGGTATCAGGTAGAGTTGGCCCAGGTCGTTATAAGACGCTTAGTCGTCTTTTACGACATCCACGAGCAAAGTAGGGGTTGGTAGTATTTGTAGCCACCACATAGCAGCTTACACAATAGCGTATAACAACTATATTTTTTATTTCAAAAACACACTAAGTTTTGATTATTATTATTACCATTTATGCTATCTCTTACATGCATTTTATTTATGAACTGGCTGCAGTTAATTAATTTATTTAGTAATTTATTTTATAATTTTGACAGTACCTACTCATTTTAATTCAACTTACTCGTATTTGAGTAAATTGAACATTACTCTACAAAAGAATATAATAATTAATTAAAAAATGTAGGATTTTTTTAATTTATTTAACCTTTGAAATGATAATGCTTAAGAATTTCACCAATTAGTTTTGATAGTTATTTATAATTATGTCAATGATAAATATAATTATCATTATTGGCGTCACAGTCCATAACGCTACAGCCTACACCAGACATGGTGCCTCCATCACAAATTATAACGCGTAATTGGGCTGGTACATAATTCAAACTAGACGAATAGTTATAGGGTCTTGTTTTAACATATATACACAATTAAATTACTATTCATTATTCATTGTAGCATATTCAACGCTAGCAATTAAAAAGAAAATAAAGCTAAGGACCGCATTCGTCTAAAGAATAGATACTTCAAAGGCCTTTGAGAAATTGCGTTTAGTGGTCATTGACCCTAATATGAGCTAATAAAAATGTGTTTAATATTCTACTGTGATAAAGTTATCTAACATGGGCGTAGTCAAGATTTTAATGTTTAAAATAAAATATTGTTGTTGATTGGACAGATGGAGTAAACATCGATATTCTATGCCAGATATAGGTTTGATTCCAATGCAGGACAGTTCTATGTGTGATAAAAAATATTTTCACTCAAATTTTGACTCTCGATATATTTTTTATCCAATGATTGTGTTTTTAAAGTACCGCCTAACTAAAGATTTGTTATTTTAATACCTATGAGATTTGTATGCTAATGATTTGCTAACTATAAATGAAATCAGGGTATTTTAAAATATCTTGTAACTACGAGTATGTACAACAAAATCTGGATATCTAATGTGAGGACCCCCATTTAGGCAGATTTGTTTTTAAATTGATTTGGCCAACAACATGAAGTCTGCCCCTATATTCAGTAAATACGTATGACTATCATCACTCTCTATTATTGAAACTAAAAGTTACATAGTTTAGTCAAAGTTGGTTACACTTGCCTACTACTTCAGGGAAAAAATCTGAGATTATAAATAGTATAAAAATATTTTTTTTACATGCTTTTTATTATTTGTGTGTGATTTAGTTGTTAGCCGCAGATGGCTATGACAACTTTACCTGGACTGTGAGCGCTGAGGGCTCTCAACCTGATAAAGTTAATTAAAAAATAATTCATAATTGATGCCTTTTTATTCATATAAAAATTTTATTAATGAGAGGTCAAGCTTGTATTTGTGAATATATGAAATTAATGAAAAAGAGTTAGAATTCATTTAATATTTCGTTAATTAATATATTTATATGACAACAAGTGGGATAATTAGTACATACAATCCTCAAAATAAATCTCTACATAAAAAAAGTATAAGAGAACAAGAAAGCAACGTGCATGGTATACATTCGCTTTTTGACAGCGACATTTTTCATGCGTGCAACGAGAGGCGGTGCGCGGGGCGTGCGGCGTGCGGGCGCCGGGGAGGAGTTAGCCGCGAACGCGTCAAGGTCATCGGTGACGTCACCCCGCGCGCACAATGACCTCCCGAAAACGAGTCGGTGATGGCCGCCCGTTCAGCCGATGCCTCGATGACACTTGTCAAGTAATTTTGTTGACACAACCAGAAATTCGGTTGTTGATATAGTGACAGGGTTGATTTACTGAAAAGTTGATTTAGGTTGAATGCTTGCTTTCCCTCGCTCTTCGCTTAAAGGAAATCTTTAGAATTTTTGTCGAAGAAAAACTACTTATAATCTTCAAACCAATTCAATAAATAAATAAGCATCGTGCATAAACAAATTAGTTGAACTAAATAAACGTCTATTTGTATAAACTATTAATAAACATGATAAGTGCTAATATAGTTTCTTTTATCTTCATATCCTGTGAAAATGTGATCCCATTAATGTGAAAATTGATGGCAAGTTCAATATTATAACAATTGTTAGGTGATTGTTTAACTTTATCGACAAAAGAATTGATATCTAAATGGCTGGCAACTTTTGTAGATTATTTATTAGAAAGTAGTTTTAAAAAGATGAACTGTTTTTCTTTTCCATAATAAAAAAGTTAGCTATTTATAAGTATATACACTGTTTATTTTTTTTTTTTTTTTTGGGGTGGGTTATGGTCGGCGCTCTTCTCGCACCACTCCGTCCGGGGCGACAGAGGGGCGTAAGCACGCATACCCGTAACCCACCCACGAACCTCGCCTACGTCGTTGGACCGGCCACTGGAGCAGCGTGAACTTGTCGTCAGTGGCCGGCCCGATGGAATAACCCCTGAGAGGTACCCTCCCCTTGAGCGACGTCCCCCCCCCCCGGGGCGGACGTCGTTCCCTCCTCGCGCGGTCAGCCTCTCGGCGGGTGACGGACTAATTCCCCGGTCCAGTCACCCGCGGCCTCGGCTAGGGCGGCATCAGGCGCAGGTAATCGCGCCTACGCCGCCCCAGTCGCAAGTATATACACTGTTAAAAATTTCTGCAATTTTTTTACAAAAAATGTTGTTAGTTTTTACGCACCACAAGAAAGTAATACTACAATTCCGTTTTGTAAATTTACTATACAATAGATACGTATAGGGTTATAACAAAACGATTCTAAAATTACAAGTCACTATAGTAAGTTTCTTTCATTCCTTCACATGTCTTGTAATTTTACTCAAATTGTATTATGTTTTGTATTAGTATACGTTGATTTGGAATTCTGCTCTTATTTGTTTTGTAAAACAATTGTAATTTTACAAAAAAATTTAACAGTGTAAGTATCACTTTCTAAATTGTCAAAGTTTGATAATTTACATAAAGTAAGTCATTTATGATCTAATGAATCTGGCGAACTTGTTATCAACTAACTAGTAATTCCGATAAACAAAAATAGTTTTTCGATACCAAATAAAATGTTATATGAAACTAGTGTGCTATTTCAGTTCTAACATTGAAATCCCTAATTTCGAGCTTTCGGCAAGGCCGCAAACCGAATAACGTACTTCAAAAAGCTTCTTTTTTTGACAGATTGGTCTGGACACACGCCGTCCGTTCCGTCCAGGACTGCGATAGGGTGGCACGTGACCCCATAACCCACCATATTCCCTCCCCATTGCCATTGGTACCGAATCCTTGACGTCCGTGGCCAGCCCAGCGGGACTCCACATTGCTCGTAAGACTCGTTTCTTAAATATCTCTTGTCGAAAGTCCTGCGATTGCCACTAATCTGCTTTAGTATATAAAAACCATCCGCTTTCCTTAATCCCTTACCGGGTTGAGAGCCCTCAGCGCTCAATCATAGCCTGTACAGCCATCTGAGGCTAACAGCTAAAATATAGACTCAATAAAAAATCCTTTATCCCATTGCAGAAAATTAAATCCTGGCTGATGATTTTTAAACGCAAATAAGATCTAATCTAAGTTTGTTAAAAATTTACCAGAAGATTACTATTATCCATTCTCCTGCTGGAAAGGAAGGTCAGGAGTCAAGAGTCTCCGTAACCAGCGAGCGTGTATGAAGAGAATTATGAATGTTGAGGAAGCGAGTGAATATGCAAAGAGTTCTCTGGCATTCTGTTCTCTCTCCCTACCCTGCTGATATGGCGTGATGATATGTACGTATGTATGTATTCTCCTGTTGATTCCACAGCCGGTTTTTACGACGCCCACGAGTAAAAAAAAAGAACAGTGGAAGACCATATTGTATTCTTAACCTGTTACCACAACAATGAGTAATATATTGCGAATAATAATTTAATTTTAAAATCCTTATTACGAGTTAGACCATTTGGAAACTTCAACACACCTAAATTATATTTAATTGCGTTCTGTTACGACTTTTAGTGATGTGTAATAATATCGATGAAGTACATTTTTATTTTTGTTTATGGTGGCAAACGAGCTAACAGCACACCTGATGCTAAGTGTCACTGCCGCCCATAGACCTTTGCTATAACCAAGGCTATAGCTAGGCCGCTGCCTACCAATACAAACCCCAAACCCACCCAGTTGGGCTGCCGGCTCTCTCGCTCACCGAACGAAGCGCAATAGCACCACATGAGTAAATAAACGTACAGAGACAAACCTTCAAACAACCGCGCCACGGTAGGTACATCACTACAAATATGATGCGCGTGTGTGCGTGAGCACTGGCGGCTCGTCACGTACGGAACGAAACCTGTTTAGGCTGGTTCGGCCAGTGCTCAAACAAAAGGCTCACTCACCGGTCGCTGTGCATCGCGTCGTGCGTGTTTGTTTAAATTTTAAATTTCAATTAATTAGAAAGAGTGTAAATATGATTTATTGTACTGTGTGCATGAACAACAATCGAAAAAATAAAAACATATCTTTTTTGAAAATGACATTGTATGTTAATAGATCTGAACAACCTATAAATATGGAGAAAGAAGAAGATTTCAGCCATTACAAAGACTAACGAAAGCAGTATACAATTGTTTTTTTAATAATACCTCGTGATAACTTCATCGCATTTGTTGAATTGCTTGAGAAGACATTTCGAGAATATTTCGATCTAGTAATATATATTGGTAATATTGGTAGTGATATACTGAAACGTATACAAGATTGTAAATTTGATATGTCATGCAAGTGCTTACCCATAGCCTATTTAAAAAAAAAATTTAATAGGTTTAGAATTTATCATTCGATTAAGATATATAACAAATTATTAAAATACAAAAATTACAAAAAAAAACCTATTTAGAGTGAGCAATTTGTAAAAAAATATCCATACATAAAAAAGCTGACAAACGTTTTGTGTATTTATTTTCATCCTCATGTGCCAACCCTATCAGAATAGGTAACAATTTTGCTCGCTCCTTAGAAGCTTAGTCTCTGTATGTTTATTTACTCATGTGATAGCACATTGCCATTACTCAGACGTCGAACTTCTGTGAGAGTGTGGTACTACCCCGGACGGACCGGCCCGCGGCTGTAGACAGAGAACTATCAACATCGTGGTCCTATTACTATTACTAATTAAAACTAATATCGATATAATCATACTTATTATATAGTTGTGATATCAGTTTCGCTTGTGTACACATCAATAATACATAACAGATAAATATACATCATCATCATCAACCTTCTCTTATCCCAATTTATTTGGGGTCGACGCAATATGTCTTCTCCTTCCATACAACTCTATCAGACGTCATCTCTGTGGTCACTCCTTGTCTATCCATGTCATGTTTTACGCAGTTCATCCACCTTTTCTTCGGTCTTCCCTTACCCCTTAAGCCTTCAACATTCATACTTAAAGCTTTCCTCACAACATTACTTTCATCCCGTCTCATCACATGTCCATACCATGTCAATCTTTCACTCCTTAATTTTTCCGTCACTGGCGCAACTTTCAAACTTCCTCTTATATGTTCATTCCTTATTTTATCCATTCTTGTCACAACCACACATCCATCTCAACATTCGCATCTCCGCTACAATGCAGTCGTCTCTCATCCGTCGCTTTTGTCGCCCAACATGCTGATCCATACAGTACCTACAGCAGGTCTTATTAGGCTTTTATATATTTGGCCCTTTAATTTAAGGGGTACTTTGGGGTCGCATGTTGTACCATATAAATATACATATAATAAATAATGCTATGTGGTAGTGGCCACGAATACTACCAACTCTTACTTTGCTCATAGATGTCGTAAAAGACGACTGAACCTTATAATGACCTGGGCTACCTCCATCTAACGCTGTTTGGTCAACAATTACATTCCCAAGGAGGGTTGACGTATGGCAGGCGGCCGGTCATGAAACTATTGCCAATAACTTTTACAATATATAGGTACTATGAAAGAAGAGTACATATTGTATCGACCCCAAGTAATTGGGATAAGAGTAGGAGAATGATGAGTCAGTTGAGTTTTAATTTGTTCTAATATTACAGTTTTTACATTGTTTAATCTATACCTACTAACTTGTCGGGCCGTTAGCCTATCCCGCACCAATCCGTCCCTCCCTTACACAATCATACATGTGGTATATAGCTAAATATTTTTATGGAATCTTTACAGTGGGCTTACATTAACCTACATAAATAGCGATTAAAATATGTAACTTAATCCTAAATTAAAGACCGTAATTCATTTTTAGAAGTTCTACTATCAGGGCTATATAACTTAAAGTGGCCTAAATCAGTCCAAAGTAATGCCACAATCAGCGCTAAAAAAAATTAATATTGCCACGCAACTTGTATAATTTATTTTTGATCGTTAGTTTTTAGATGTGTAGAAGTATAAGAAGTGTTGATTAATGTTCTGTTATTATGTATGTTATTAAATATTTTTTGTTACACGACATTCTAATTTCATAATAATTATTATAAAGTTGCAAAGTTTTTTTTTGTATATATGTTGTGGCGGCTATGAATACTAGCAACCCTTACATTAATTCGAGGGGTAGTAAAAAATGACTACGAGCTTAATATAGGCCTGAGCTAACTTCATTTTATACCGCCTGGTCAACAATTACATTCCCAAGGATGGTTGACATTAAAACTATTGGCAAAACTTTTGCAATATATACGATAGAAAAAGAAAACATATTGCGTCGATTCCAAGCAATATTGATAAGAGCAAAATAACGATGAAGAGATTCAACTAAGTATCATACTAAGATAATAAGCGTTACAAACTTTTTTGACCTTGAGTCAATGAAGCATATGAAAACATATAACGATGATATTTAAATCCACAAATTGATATTAGATATTTTTTCAAGTTGGTTTATTATACAAATTATTGTTGGAGAAATCATAATGGTGGATAATAAAATAATACATAGTTATAATTCTGTGAAACATTATTCTTGATATAACTGTTAGAACCTTTATTTATTTAATAAGCCTATATTTTATTACTTGGAGTCTAGCAGGCTAAGGTGCAATTGCTGACCCTTAGGTTTCTGAAGTTCTTTTGAATTAAAAATATTAAGTAATGACGAAACTCGAGGCCGCGGTAGTAATTACTATTCAAATATGGCCAAAATGTTACAGCGAGGTAAGTGTAGAATATGTATACAATGTAAGTAAGTGAGGAAGCTAATACAAATAGATATAGACAAAATTATTTTTGTGAAATTGTAGAATGCATACTAAAAGAACACTTAGACAGGATGCATTTCAGAAAAACTTATTTAGCATTTCGCCATCACAACATATATTGCTTTGTTTTATATTATGTTAAGTGCTACATACTCGACTGTGTCTGTTTTTTCTTTTTGATAATATTGTCACGTACTACAGAGCCGTCTGGTTAATCTGACGGATAGTGTCACGAATATTGATGCCCCATTAATTATTGCTAGGTAAATAGTTAATGATTGGCTGCATTTTAACGAAAGTATATAATTAAATATTACTAAAGATTTCGTTGTAATGGGAATATTCTGATCATACGTCTGTGTCTGTTTCCGTGTGCTGACGGAGTAAGAATACAATTCACCACCCCCTGTCTTAGCCGTGGGTGATCGCAAGAGACGACTAAGGGATATAAAAGGCATTTAACATCTATGCGAGAGAAGGAAAACTCGAAACAAAACCCTATACCAACACGTCTGACCAGCGTGGTATATATAGTAGGTCAATTACCCTTCCACTCCTTCATAAGGAGGCCCGAGCCCAACAGTGGGACATATATGGGCTGAGATGATGATGATGACGTCTGTGAGCCACTGAAGTTGAATACATAGAATATATTGAATTAAAACAAAGACTGAGTGGCAATCGGGTTATAATGGCTTTAAGCTATCGTGCTATAACTCTGAACTGTAATCCTAGATATACAATAATTTTCATGAATGAAAATGTTGATGAATAAATATCATAAAACTCCTTCAATTCTTAATGTCTTGGGATCGATAAAAAATTTAATTAACAAATTGGTATTTTCCTTTAATGCCAATTATACTATACTAAAACTATTAGCCATTATAATTTCAGAACGGAAACGGGTATGCCATTATCTAATTTATACGACTATTTTGACGTCATCGTGCATTTTGACGTAAAAAGTCCAGTAAGCAGATTTGTCAAAATTTAGTTGTTAATTGAATGCTTATAAGCTCCATAATTTATCTCTATAAGTCCCCGTGTGGAGACTGGGAAGAATATAATTCATTAAAACTCTTTATTTTCTCTTGAGAGTCGTCAAATCTAGCTGAGAGACTGTTAAAATGAACAGTAAAACTCGTCTGGGAAAAAAATGATTTCAATTACGATGGCCAACTTGCTTCTCCGTATTATATCTGCTTGGGTAGGCTTACTTCCAACAGTAAACATCAATAGGCGGGTTCTAAGCTATCGAAAGTTTGGTGTGACACGCGAATATGGCGCTCGAAACAGCAGCTAGCTAGCTGTATAATTAGTATGCGCTAGCGAATCTTAAACCTGCCTTTTTCTTTCAATATAAAGAATTTTCAATTAATTATCTTTGATATGTTTGCCCTAAACTAATATTAAGCTATTGGCGTAGGTGTCTTGTTGTATTTTAAAGCCGGATATTATTTTATTTCTGTACAGATTATTAATTATCAAGCGTCTTCTTCACAATGGAAGTGAAATTCGTCTGTGTTGGATTATGCGGTTAGCTTTTATAATTGGCGCCAGCCATTGGCTTAAGTAGTGGCCACTATGGAACTAATTTCTTGCCTTTGGTAGTTCACACTTATTTACTCTCTGGAGTATATAACGTCTTGATATCTCAGAAATAAAAAGCTAGGAAGTCGACCTGACGCGTTTGGATTCCTTACAAGTGGGGACCAATCCTCAGTCCAGCCACCTGCGTCGTAAACTAGAGCGGCATCAGACGCAGGCTATGCAATCAACTCAGTACCTTTTTACGAATTTGCCAATAATAAACTTAGTAAGAAATGATAATACGAATGAAAATTATTTCTTTATACGATATATAAGATTTTCTTGTGTAACCTTGTCATGGTATCATGACTTGTTCATATGGCCTATTCACAGTCACGCTGGCTACGCGGGAGTTTCTCATTTAATATTATAATGCACTGTATCTGATTGTTAAGTTCATTTTAATTGTATGAGGGGAATGTTATTGATGAGTACATGGGATTCAAGTTTATATGTATGTACTTTATTATTATTATACAGAAAATTGTTAAACATAAAATTATGTAAGCATTATTTAATATATGAATATGCATCATTATAATAATTTTTCGAGTCTTTATCTTTAGCCAATCATATTGGGGGTCTATTTTTTTATTATGTAATGTTTCCAGCACTGTATAATTTTTTACCAAGTAACTACCATATGACCTCCGTAATCCAAAGAAATATTCTAAAATTAAATTAGATACATCGCCTATTATAAATCTTCATGTTTACATCCAGTATTTAAATGTCATGGTAGATATTTTAAAGGTTTGGGGAATCGTCAGTGTCAATATGAATAATGGTAGGGCCCACACTGCTGACAGCTTTCACGTGTCGATCCGTACGTACGCTACGTTCTTGTAAAAAGTCGATTTAAGCAGTAGCAATGTGCTATTTTGGTTCATTTTCTGGGTGGAATTGGGATTATTATTGGTAGGCAGCGGTCTAGCTGTACCGTTGGTACTGCAAAGTTCTATGGGCGGCAGTAACACTTACCATATCATATGATATGGTAAGTGTTACTGCCGCCGTGCTGCTTGCTCATCTGCCAGGATAAAAAATCGAGTCAATATATTTTTCGTTAAAAATTATTTAGAGTATTACTTCATTTGTGTCTCTACATGATGTTGAATTACATAAATTACATTAATATTTTTTTAGATACTGGAGACATAATTTTTATACTTAAAATCATTTCATTATTTATTTAGTCTAGTCCGAAATATCTATGAGTTTTCTTAACCCGAGATAATATCATAATAAATTGCCATAATATAATGATATAATCAAAATTAATGACCTAATTAAATTTACACTTTTTTATAAGAGTTTTTTTTTTAATATTTAAGTAATTCAATTTTGGAATTTACTATTATCGTACGGTATATTTGTTATCGGTGATTATATTAAATTAGTTTAACACAATTAGAATGTTAATAAAGACTATAAATAATTAAATATTTAAATATTTAGACGAAATTATAGAGACGATGAACTTTATTCTCCATTGTCGTTATGGTCGCAAGCACACGTGGCGGTTACATAACATAAAAGAAAATTGTATGTTCATGACGTCATTTCCTTCATGCATGATGATCATGATATTGCTTTCGTATATTTTCTTCGTTAATTGAGTAGTCGATCCATCTAGCTACCTTTAGCATCCACTGTTGAATATAAGCCTCCCAAAGACTACCCGTCTTCCCGTAAAGCTATAATTCAGCTTTTTTTTTTGGTTTTGTTCGTGCGTTCGGACAGGCAAAGGGATCAAAGCCCATACAGCCAAGTCTTATTTAATTTTTTTTTACATATATTATTTAATATTTCTTCATATTGTATAGTTTTAATAGTCATTGTCCGTCAGTAAGTCAAGTCGTTACCATTATTCGGGCGCTGATAACCAAATCAACGGTTTTTTGGGAATTTTGGCAAAATATGAAAATACACGTAAAACTATTATACCATATTCACTACACTTCAGCATTTTAATTGTATCATATTCCACAAAGTACCAGCAAAATTATTCAATATAACACTACAAAACACAAAAGAAATGAATATAATACAAGAGCCATTCCATATTCGCGCCAAAACTCTTCTATATTTCAGCATTAACCCTATGTGGTATTTATACAAGCAATACGTTCCCTGTCCGTGGTTAATAGTGGGACCTAGTATATACTGGTTATCAATATTATTATCATCATCATCATCGTGCTCTTATGCCAATTACGGGGACTCGACGCAATATGTATTATTCTTTCATCGTAGATATTATCAATACTTTTATGAGCGACCACCTTGCTGACATTAACTGCCCTTGGGAATGCAAATGCTTTAGGTTTTTGTTAAACTTTTAGTCATCTTTCATGTTACTAAAAATCAATGTAGGGATTGATGGTATTCATCACCACACATCAACCAACATGGACTGATCATAAGTCAGGCCAGGCCGGGGCGACGGAATGGCGGCGCGTGGCCCCATAACCCACCGTACTCCCTTTCCAATGCTATTGGTCCGGCCACTGGAACCGCTTCCTTGACATCCAAGGCCAGCCCGGCAGGTACCAACCTCCGTCGACCTCACGCGATCAGCCTCCCGTCAGCCGCGGCCTCGGCTAAGGCGGCATCAAGTGCAAGTACTCAAGCTTGCACCACCCCAGGAACCCCCGGCGGGGCGTGTCACCAAAGAGCATTTCCTCTCGGACCCGCCGCGCTACTTCCTTCCACGAGACGTCTGTCTCACAGAAGACGACGATCGGGTTCCAGTTTCTGACTGCTATCGAGCATCGCCTTAGCAATAGTCGACATCGTCTGGTCGGCACCAATGATTGCTACAAGTTCACGGTGCTGCTCTGCCCAGACCTCGAACGTGTGCTGCGCCGTGACCTCGTCAATCGCAGTTATGGCAGGACGGTGTCCTCTCCCTCCTCACGAGCTTGTGCAGGTATTTGCCGAAGCAACCATGCCCCGTCAAGACCTGCACCAGTCAGAAGGAAAGGACCCGCCTTGGGTTGTGACGAGTGTATCGTCAGCATAGCAGATTACGCCCAGCCCAGACGGGAGGCGTTTCAACGCCTAGTCGTAGCCGATGAGGGTGAGCCCCAAGACGAACCTCTGAGGAACACCGCACGACATGGAACATTTATCCATAGTACCAATTTCGAAGGTAGTAATATCAACTTATAACCGAGATGAAAAGTCACAGTACCGATCATCAACACTACAAATATTTTATGACAACAAAACAATAAAACCCTAAATGAGAAAGTCCACTTACACCAAAGTACTAAGGAAATTACATCTATTCACTTACTACGATTAGTTTTGGACAGAACGTTGTATCTGTAATTGCTATACCCTACAATAATGGGTATTAAACACGCATAGTTTTCGTATATTTTGTTTGTTTATAAACGGATTTCTTAAAGTCATTGCCCTCAAATATTATTAACGATGGCATGTATGTTTAATGAGTAAGGTTTTGTGTTAGGCTTCTACGGTAACCGGGTGACCTATGAAAAAATAGAGGTTACAGCCGTTTAATTGTGATTGTCTTGAATGTAAATCATTGTGTATTAATGCGGTCTATATTTATGTTCTATTTTAAGTGCTTTCTTAACAAATATTATTAAATAGAACTTCCTTCTTTATTCTATGATCTAAGCTAACATATGCCACTGCTATAGTGAGGCTCGAATCCTAGTAAAATAAAAAAAAACAATGTTGTTAGGTTATACTCTGGATATAGTCGATTTTCGAGGATCTCTTTGTTAAATTCTCAGCAATTTGCTTGAAATTTGGAACTAATACGATAAGCGAAAATAGAGCCTCTTGTTGCACAATAAAGATATTGTACATATATACATACATATCATCACGCCATATCCCTTGCAGGGTAGGCAGAGAGAACAGAGTGCCAGAGAACTCTATAATATAAAGATAATATAAAGATATTGTGGCGAAAAATAAATGTGTTTATTGGCATTCTTATTTTTGCCTTTAAGTAAAGCCATTTATTTACTTTTACTTACATACCTACCTGTTGATAGTGCTTGGTTTTGACCAACACCTGATAAAGTCATGCTGTCAAATGACGTTATGCTTGGCAGTACCTATACTAAGTATAACATAAATACGAAATTAGTGCGTTTAACATCTAGAATATTATGGTTTATTTTAATATAAGAGCGTCGGAATCTAGTTTTTAATTAGAAATGTGATCTATAATATTTTGGCTTTTGTGATAAAACTACTATTGCAGCAAACTTTTTTGAAATTAATCCGTTTTTGTGTTAAAGACAATAATTTATTGAACTATTAATTTTAGCTTTTAATTTTGGTTGAAGCATTTATTTCAACAGATGAATAAAATCCACATCCATCTAAATATATTTATTGGGAATAAAGAAAATAATAAAACGAATGAAGCTCAGGTCCCGACAAAGAAAAAAGCAAGAGAAGCGCTGTAATTATTGACAGGTTCCTTACCTTCAACTCCGAGATTATGAAATATCTTCTTTCAGCAGTTGGTGGAGGAGTACCGTTGAAGTGTTTTTGTATAAAATAGACACTAATTAGCATCGTATTATGCTAAATTTAAAATGAGAACTGTTTTGAGTAAATTTAAAGGTCATTACTTAATTTGGGTTATCAAATGAATTGATTTCGTTCGATGAATCGTGAAGCGTATGCGATTAGTATTTTTTTTGTATATCTACGTATATTTTAGATAATTTCCAATGCCTCTTTTAAAATTAATTAATTCTTTTGCGTCTTACATATATGTCGTATGTATAATTTATATGCCAATATTCAGCATATTTAATCAATTTGAATTCAATTTAGTAACCTCTGTTCGACGTTTGATCCAATGCTGTATCCGGTGGACTTCAATAATTATTACAAGATCAAAAGGTTACATTTTAATTAATTGACTCTTTTCGTGGTTCGTATAATTAATTATACTGATTCCTGTCAAGGATTTCTAATTAAACTGTAGATTAAGATGCGAATAGAACTTCATTACGGACAATTAAGAAAAATGGTAGGGAGTATTTGGCTATACAAACCACTATCACGTTGCAATATTGAGTTAAATGGTTTGGTAATCTACCTACATTAAGCTATAAAGGTGCCGAAACTTTTTCTGTATAATACCTAAATAAAACTTTAGATTATTACCCATAGAGTTCCTCGACTCTTTGAAATATTATTAATGAATATTCATGTACATTTTTTAAGTTGTGTACATATGTACACAACTTAAAAAATGTACATATCGATAGCTTAATTAGAACAGACATCGCAATTCATATATTTTTTTTCATTTCATATAATACTTATCCGAGAACTATCCTATCTTAATGTTGAAAACGATGTTTTCTTTTTTTTTATTGCTCGTGGCGATGAGCGAGCATGCAGCACACCTGATAAGTGTTACTGCCGCCCATGGCCTTTTGCAACACTAGGGGTACAGGTTGCTCACCGAAGTCAAAAATCGGGTACCGGTGGCCTGCTCGCACGGCGAAGAGAGAGGATTTTACGGTGGGTCTATGGGGTCACGCGCCGCCTCTCCGTCACCCCGGACCGATTCGGCGGGGCGAGACGCATCCATAGCCCACCAATAAAAAAAAAAAAAAAAAAGGGGGTACAGGTTGCTGCTTACCAATAATTCCAAACACGGAGCGAGAGGCGAGAGAGCTGGTAGCCTAACTGGGTGGGTTTGGGGTTTGTATTGGTAGGCAGTGGCCTAGCTATACCCTTGGTATTGCAAAAGTCCATGGGCGGCAGTGACACTTATCATCAGGTGTGCTGCATGCTCGTCTACCAACATGACCAAGAAAAAGAAACCCACCCAAAAAGATGGGCTTCCAGCTCTCTCACTGATCGAACGAAGCACAGCAGCACATTTTCTTTATTCAGACGTCAATTTTCTGCGAGAATGTAGTACTACCCCGGACGGATCAGCCCGCAGCTGTAGACAGAGAACTTTCAACAGTGTCCTTCCACTATGTAAAGATAAAATCTGTAAAAGTAATTATATTATACATACATACATACCTATCATCACGCCATATCCCTTGCAGGGTAGGCAGAGAGAACAGAGTGCCAGAGAACTCTATCTCTGCATACTTCACTCGCTTCCTCAACATTCATAATTCTCTTCATACACGCTCGCCGGTTTCGGAGACTCTTGACTCCACCTTCCTTCAGTACATGACCGATCTGGTCTAGGTAGGTTAGTCTCGGTCTCCCTTGGTACCTACATCCTTCCACTTTCGCATTGTATATCTTCTTAACCAGGCGTTCGTTCGGCATTCTTTCCACATGTCCGAACCATCGGAGCATTCCCTTTCGTATCTTTACACCAATACTCTCTTTCATACCTACTCGCTCTCTTACGTCGTCGTTACGAATGCGGTCGGTCAGCCTAACTCCACAGATTTTCCGCAGAGATCGCATTTCGACCGCATTAATTTTACTATCATACTCTTTTCTGCATACCCAACTCTCGCTTCCATACAGTAATGTTGGGACAAGCACTGCGTTATGTATTGCTACACGTGCCTTCTGGCTGAGGTGGTGGCTGCCGAAAAGTTGCCCCAACGCTCCGTTCACTCTATTTCCCGCATTCACTCTTCGCTCTATATCAGTGGAGTACCTTCCATCTCGGCTAAATCCACATCCAAGATATACAAATTCATCCACTTGCTCTAGTACATCATTACCTATTGTTACTTTTACATCTGTTCTGGTTTTATCTCTTTCAATTATATTATACGTATCTATAATATTTGTTTTGAATATTTCGAAATATAGCTAAGATGTCTTCTAATGAAGCTATTCATAAAAAAATGTTATTAGAACAAGGTTAATTCATTGAGTCCATATCTTAAATTTTTGACAAAAAATTATTGCAGCCCATATCACTATCTAAATGGACTGATTATAACTATGTTCATCGTTCTTAATAGTTTATAACGAGGGCAATGTTCGCCAGTGGCTAATTATAGCCTCATTTGATTGATTGTGATTGGCTTAATTCGACCGCTATAGTATTGGATATTTTTTAATATATCATACGTATTTGATCCAGGCGTGTATCCTCAAAGGTGCATCACGTATATTATTAAATACGTAATTTAAATTGCAAAAATTAAAATAAAACAATCAAAATATTAAAAAAAATAAAAAAAAATGAAGATATATGATTATCGCGCCTATTGTCATACATTATCTCCCCATAAACAAGGTTATAATCACTCTTAATTATTTCTAATGTTTACGCGAGTATTACACATTTGAAATAAAACTATTATATTTTAGGTACCGGGGGACACCGACACTAACCTACCTAGACCAGATTGGTCATGTACTAAAGGAAGGTGGAGTCAAGAATCTCGCGTGTATGAAGAGAATTATGAATGTTGAGGAAGCGAGTGAAGTATGCAAGGATAGAGTTCTCTGCCTACCCTGCAAAGGATATGGCGTGATGTATGTATTATTATATTTTTACGGATTTTTTTTGTTATTGCTTTTGATGGCAAACGAACTAGCAGTACTACCACCTACTAGCACCTGATGGTAAGTGTTACTGCCGCACAAGAACTTTTAGGGCCGCTGCCTACCAATATAAACCCCAAACCCACCCAGTTGGGCTGCCGGCTCTCTCACTCACAGAACTAAGCAAAATAGCACATTGCCATTACTCAGACGTCGATCATCTGCGAGAGTGTGATACTACGCCGGACGAACCGGACCGCGGCTGTAGAAAGAGAACTGTCAACAGTGTAGTCCTACCACTAGTGAATTTAGGATTATATCGCGTTCAATAGTGTCGCGATAGAATCCGTAAAAACAGTTTTATTTCAAATTCATTCATTAATTTTAGCCCATATGCGTTCATTCACTAAAGGGCTTGGGTGTCCTCCACTGTTGGGTGGAAATGACCTAACTATGTCACGCCTGTCAGACATATTGTAGAAGTTATCTGTATAATAGATCATATTCCTTAGTCGTCTTTTGCTCACTGGTAAGAAACGGGATGGTGAATTGTATTCTCAGTCCGTCAACCGCACGGATAAAACGGTGTAATTTAACAAGATATAATAACAAAGGAATTCAAGGAATACACAGACGACGTTTTTTATTTCCCTCCTCCTTCTTTTGGGTTCCATGTCAATTTATAGTAAGTATTTTTGTGTACAGTAAGATTCTAGGGATAGGTATCCTACGTACCTATAACTTATTATAAACATATATATATATATATATATATATATATATATATATATATATATATATATATATATATATATATATATATATATGTATATATATATATATATATATATATATATATATATAGGTTTATAATAAGTTTCTGTGTGGTGACGGAATAAGAATAAAATTCACCACTCCCTATCTTACACGTGCATGATCGTAAGAGACGACTTAGGGATATAACATCTATGCAAGAGAAGAAAAACTTGAAACAAAAGCCTATACCAACACGTCTGACCAGCGTGGTATAGTAGGTCAATTTCCCTACCATTATGGAGGAGAATTGGGCCCAACAGTATGTAAATATGAGCTAAGATGATGATGAGATGATGAATAAGTTTTCATTGTTAATCTTAAAGCATCTCCCAAGACTGCTTGAAGGTCAAACCTCGAAGACATATATGGATACCATTGTGGGTCCTGACTTACATTACAATTACGTTAATTGTAACAGAACTAATCCCCTATTAGTCTTAAAAAGAATGTTAAATAATATTTTAAGTTGTATGCATTAAATGAAACTAAATTGGGTGTGCAGCTACAAGTTCATGGCAATAACCAGCTAGATAGTGTGACTTAAACCGCCCTTGTCGATTTAACACAAGGCTACACGACGCGGCGGCTGAATAAATGGGGAAGCGTCACGCTTTACGGCGTGTACTTCCATATCTCCTTCAACCGTGGAACCTCGACACATCAACTAAAATCACGTCACAATCCATTATTTCACCGTCAAATATATGGACTTAGAGGTTCCTTAGTCGAAGGTGCGAATGATCGGCTTAGATGTTAGTTCGCTGCCTGCAGGGAGGCCGACTGCAGGAAGGACGTCAACGGGGGTAATTATTCATACACATACATACATAGCCTCACTCCTGTTTCCCAGAGGGGTAGGCAGAGACTACGGACGGCCACAATCCACGATCCTGGCATACTTCCATCGCTTCATTCACACTCATAATAGTCTTCATGAATGCTCTATGATTACGCATACTCTTAATATGACCTCTCGTCAATACATCGCCAATTTGATCTAGATAATTATGACGAGGTCTTCCCCTTGTATTCGTCCCATTCACGCTTGATGCTTTATATATTTTCTTCATCTACCTCTCCTCACTCATTCTTTCTAAGTGTCCAAACCACCTCAGCATACCCTTTTTGATCTTTGTCACTACTTCTTCATTTACACCACACCGCTCCCTTATAACTATAATTAATTATACGAATTTTAATTTCTTTTTTGCTTTTATTTAATTAAAAAATAATTATTCGGTATTTATTCGAAAATATAAAAACGAAGTCAAAGAATCGGTTACAGTTGCCCGCTCAATAGACAGTCAGAAGTAAGAGGTAATACGACAGGTTGGGGGTCCCACGCTGATCGTACATAGCCGTATATGATTTTTGTGCTCTGTGTAGCCAATACATAGCATTAAGTGGTGTTCTAGTACCTGTGTGCAACCGCCTACAAGTAGTCGAGGATTACAAATCTGACTGGCAGCATTACTAAACCAGTGGTGACCTTAGACGATTAGGATCTTCATGCCGACTGTATATATCCCATCTTCAGTCTATGACATAATTTTTAGAGAGAATGAGTACAGAATGATTCTATAACGTAATTAATCATAAAAGCTAGAAAATTAAATCATTATAGAGACAAATGTCATAGGATACATAATAACTTCGGAACTAAACTCGTGATTAAAGCGATAAACAGAAAATGACTTTAAACGAACTTCTTTAACAAAAATAACCCCTAGCTAAATATTATTGTAATAATAACGGACCCTTAATAACGAAATAAGTTAGGTATGTTTATTACGTAGGCGTTACGAATAAAAGTTGGATAATAATAAAGTTATATTAGCTACTTCGCGTTTATGACATCAATCCAAGCTCTTTGTATCAGTATTTATGTTCGCGAGTACATGCGAGGCCACATAATATTCAGCTGCGAAGTGTCAAGTTATTCAGTTAGTAACCATGTTACGAGTCACGTTCGATAGGCAGTTAGTCACAGACATCGACTAAATAATAAATGCATGAAGCGTCCGAGATGACCGATAAAAAGTTCGTCCACACACAAAATATGAGGTAACGTACTACTGTCACACATACGCAAGCGGCTAAAATGTTTGTAAGTTTTATGTTTAACCAGCTTCGTTCATAATTTAATCGGTAATTGAAGGCTCCGCGGGTCAACGGCCGGCCTTGCTTGCGCTCCAAATGTTTTTCTTAATTGCCACTAAAATAATTAATAGCATACGGTCACGCATTGTAGTCGTAGTACTTATAAATATTGTAATACATCACAACTAAACCTAATTTAGCTAGCTAGTTGTATTCAGTTAACTATCTCTCCTACGTACTTTATGTGCACAATAAGATGAGGTCATACTTGCAGATTGCAGTTTATTGCTGCCCGTTATCTTTGGGTGTCCGTGCAATTTTCGTCGCAGGCGCAATTGGTGAAGCAGACGGCGCGTCGGATGTTGCAATTGGATGTTGTCCGACCCACCGCACTGTCACCCAGACAACCTTATAACATAAACAATACCATTAATCATGTCATCGGTAATTACTTGAAATTAAACGACCTTTCTCGGTCGTTACGATGTACATGGTTGAAAATATACGACATTGCTGTCAATGTCCTTTTGGGTCAATTGAATGTGGTTGTTCCCTTTTAAAACTATTTTACATAGTATCAAATTTATTGTATGTGATTGACCTCTTAATAATAATAATGAAGAAATAAATAACTTAACATTCGTATAATTTATATTTGATACGAATGTAAAGAATAGCAAAAATGAATATTAATGGTCCATGAATGACAAATAATACGATTACAAATACGTTTTACTGTAGGATTAAATAGACGTGATCGTTTAACAAATAGCAGACTTGTTTTTGAATCGTGCGTTCCATGTTGATATCGTTACAAAAAAAAAAGAATTATATCAATGTATCAATCGCAAGTCAAGATGTGACATCTGTTAGAGCATTACACTAACTATCATAGCTCCATTTCTTAACAAACAACTATATATTTTAAATCTTTGAACATTTATATTGAACACAACTTATAGACTAAGATTTGGCTGCAAAATCTCTACATTCATCGCGTAATTAATTACGCGTAATTAATTTTGATTAATCAAACTCACATTTTTTCATACATTTATGATTAGGAGAATGCATTAATAACAGGGTGCCAGTCAATATGTGGCCGCAAGTAATTTTAATTAAATTAATGTTAATTAATTTTCCAAAAAAAAATTTCAATTATTTTTAAATAAAATATCAACCACATCGTAGCAATGTATGTAAAGAATTTAAATCGATGGGTGCCGTTGCAAATTCGGCCGCAACTTCTTCGCAGCTAGGTGTAAACAGGTAATATTTTGGTGTATTTATAGGTACATTCATGACGTACACGCATGTTTTTATATCAAATTAAAGCTAATTATTTGTTTAATATGATGATATATTGCTGCCTGTGAAGAAATGTATTCTCCTAATCATAAATGTATCAAAAATTATGAGTTTGATTAACTAGGCAATGAACGTAAAGATTTTGCAGCCGGATCTCGTACTATATACATAGAAATATTTTGTCACTTTTAGTAAGTAGCAGTAAGTAGTTTGTAATTAAGACCTTAGGTATTACTTCCAAACTAATAATGATAATTAATAACGATGTATGTACAGTATAAAAGAGACCTCAAATCGTTACTAATTCTTAATTTAATAACGACTGCATAGAATAGCAGAGTGATTTAAGTACGTATCACTCGTATGTTTAGATTTGTTCCCACTTAGGACATTTCTTTTTGGAATCTACAAAATATTGTTTTGGGTCTGAGTGTGATTTGTAGACACAAATTACACTGTTAATACCATGTAAAGTCCCCTGCGATATAAGAATTTGTTTCTTAGTGCAGAGCGTTTCATTTAAAAATAATTGGAGTTATATCTGAACGTTTATTGCTATTGAGTAAACATACCGCTCTTAACTTTCATCTTACTTTACAACTCCAAGCCTAAGTAATCGCGTTCATCGCGTAAGCGTTCAAACAAACAAGTTTATTTTGCCAAATCCTGAACATCGTAAAATATATGACGTAATTTTATATCTGTTTGTAAAGTTAACCAGCTATGTCAATTTAAGTTTTATAAATCATTCCCTACCATCCATCTGTTTATAGGCGTTCTCTGTTAGATTTAGGCCTTCCTGTTAAAGGGACTTATGCCATAATCATCACATTTGGCAGAAGATTGTACTATCATAAGATACTTATTCGTTAAGAATATGGTACAAAGACTTGCAATTAAAGAGAAATAGTAGTCTAGCATATATACCTTTAAAAGATATACATTTTTTTCATATTACATTTATGCAAGAAATTATTTGAGCTATAAAGGTACTTTTCAACAAGTCATGTCTTGAGTTGCAATTTAAATTTATTAATCGGCGTTTCGCTGATAATTTGTAAAAACAAACACAAAACAGTCATGAGGACTGCCGACAGAAGTGAAAACTTAAACCTATGAAAATAATGAATATTATGAATTAAAATAGAACAACAAGTACGTATATTTCAGCTAATTTCACGACGTTCGCACTGTTTACTTCGCTGCATACCAAGAATACCACGCGCATGTGCTTGGGATCTACCGACTCACTCTCTTTCTCTCTCCTACTTTCTACCTTTGTGTATCTTTCTTTCTCCCTCCTGCGTTGGAATATTGAACGCTACTCGTTGCTAACGCTCGCGCTGGCCTGTAACAGGTATACTACGCGCATGCGTCCGACTGCCATTGCGTTAAACATATAACGCAATTTTGTTGGAAGTCACATTAGAAATTTCACTTCAAAAATATTATGTAAATAAAAATATTGACGTCTTATAAATATTCCTTGAATTAAGAGTGCTTTTGCACAAGTCGTGCCTTTGCTTGATAAGATCTTTTTTCAAAAATGTCTAGTTAATTTTATGAGTTTCTTAGAAAAACGTTCTTCTTGAACCGCTTTAGAAGTAGTCTAAGGTTAAGAGAACACTCAGTATCCCTGAACAAAACATTTCTTCATTAAGCAACAAAGTAGAATATAAAATAATATTATGCATTTCGTTAATTTGATTCATACCAACAAAGCACTCTCGAAATCTAATATTGTAAATTATAATTAAACGAAAAAAATATGTATTGCGTGTAAACGTTGTTTATTTGCAAATTTGCAATCATCAAAAGCCATTTGCTAAAATAAAAAAAACTAAGCTACTAATTAAGCAAATGACAGCATACTTATTAATGATTACGACACGCCAATATCATATCACGCTTTTTAACAATGATAACCTTAGTATTAGATAAAGCTGAAGAGCTATATTTAACATTTGCTACATAGCGCGAAGAATTACCACGCAGAGGTGAAATGGGCTGGTTAGATCATTCGATGAACTGATAACCGCTAAATAAAAAAGGTTTACAAGTGATGTGGTTTTTAACGGCAACACCCTTTGGCGTTTTATAGGGGAGCCTTACATCCAGCATTGGATGGAAAAAGGCTAAATAATTCTGTCAATGTAAGTCTTAGAAAGCGAGTTTGGTAATCTTGTACGGCACAGGTGAAAGCAAATGAAAAGTACTTATACAGACAAAGTAATGAAAACATCTAAGTAAACATAAAATCAATATTTAATAGTATACTAGTAAATCAATAAATATTACGTCATAAGGGCATTCTATTCATTACAATAAATTAAAATAGGTATACAATTCATGAGTATATAAAGCTGTGTATACGATAATATAGCGTAAACCGTAAAGCCGAACTAATTTTTATACAGCGGTTATTGGCCCGCACTCATATCGACCTTCACGCGTATAAATAATGTTATTGTGTTATACAAAAACATAGAGAGGCTAGTAGACTGCCATGCAGAAATAATCCTGTGTTTCGATCCTTTGGCGCGCACTGCTTTCTTTAAAAAAACTTATACGTATCTATTGGAGAGGTTTCGTCTACGATTAAGAGGACTATTTTCGTTATCTGGGAGTTAGAATCTCTTAAAGTCCTACACTAAGGAAGCAATCTTTATATTGCGGGATACTTAACCATTTTCTCGTAGAAATGTAAAACGTACAAAGTAAGTGTATGGGAATCCAATCCAGGATACTTAATATGAGTCGATTGTTCTTAACTATTATAGTATCTGCGAAGTTAATTATATTTCTCGCTACGAAAATCTAATTCGATCACGAAACTTGGAAAAAATACTTTTAACCTTAAATCGAGTACATTTCGAAACAATGTCAATTTGAAGGACTAACGTTGTCATTACGAAAATATACTGACACTCGAAAACACCTCATTTCACTTAGTAAATAGGTTTCCATCCGTCAATCAACCCATAGACGTCCACTGTTGGACATAGGTAGTCCACTGTTGGATAAAGATAGTCCTCCCCACAAGAATGCTACTCAGAACGGTTCTGGTGCCGCATACATCCAACGCAAAGTATTAAAATCATATTAATGAAGCGTTGCTGATATGAAAATTCTCGGTATTTGAAATACTCAAAATTACTTTCTGTGATATATGACTTCCTTAAAATTTTATATCATAAAATAAGTGTATGTAAATGAATATTCAAATTTGCTTTTACCAAGGACTAATCTATACTAATATTATAAAGCGGAAGAGTTTGTTTGTTTGTTTGTTTGTTTGTTTGTTTGTTTGTTTGTTTAAACGCGCTAATCTCAGGAACTACTGGTTCGATTTGAAAAATTCTTTTTTTGTTGGATAGTCAATTTATAGAGGAAGGCTTTAGGCTATACAACATTACGCTGGGACCAATAGGAGCAGAGCAACAATGATGAATGTGTAAAAATCGGGATTTTGTTTCCTTTTGAGAGCTTCCGCTGCGTAAACGGTTAAAGTTGCGCAAAAATTATGTACTACATAATTGTTCCCCTTTCAAAGTTCTAAATAAAAGTCCGCGACAGCATATGTCTATCTTTTAAGATTGGCTCACTATAACCTTTTTTATGCTAATCAAATTTGTTTTAAAACAATATGATATTTTCGAAGGTGTTTTTATAAACATAATATTAATCCTTATCCAAATAAATGAGTTATTCATCACAAGTATTTAATTTAAAACAAAATTGCTCTTTACATTATTTGATTTCAATGAATATCTTAGGAAATATCGCAGTTTAAAAATAACATCGCAGCAAAATAATGATCAAGTACTCGGCGCGCATTTACGATAAAAATACTGGGTCTTATAATCTTATATTAAAAAATAACTCAAACTAATGTTATTTCAAAGTACTTCTGCACACACTACATTTTTAGTTTTGTTTTCTTCTCATGACCTTCCGTCGGCTTTACACATCCTAAATAATAATAATAAGTATAGGAAGTATTAGTGCCTGCCCTCATGTATGGCAGTGAAAGTTAGATTTGGCGGAGAAGACATGAAAATAGAATAAATGCTGTAGAGCTGACAGCTCTTCGTAACGTGTGTGATGTAAGTCTGAAAGATAAAATTAGGTATAATGTTATAAAAGAGCGCTGGTATGCTGAGGTGGGTTGGACACGAAGTGGAAGAAATAATGAGTGGGCAGAGGTTGACGAAGCAAACATATAAAGCAATCGTGAATGGGACGAATACAAGGGGAAGACCACGTCATACTTTTCTGGACTAAATTGGAGATTTGTTCACGAGAGGTCATCATCATCATCATCATTCTCCTACTCTTATCCCAATTACTTGGGGTCGATACAATAAGTACTCTTCATTCATAGTACATATTATAACAGTTATTGGCAATAGTTTTATTACCGGCCGCCTGCCAGACGTCAACCCTCCATGGGAATGTAATTGTTGACCAAACGGCATCAGATGGAGTTGGCCCAAGTCGTTATAAGGCTCTTAGTCGTCTTTTACGACATCCACAAGTAAAGTGAGGATTGGTAGTATTCGTAGCCGCTACCACACAGCGATTTCATACACATTAAAAGTATGTGTAATCGTAAATAGGCGTAAGTGTATGTATATATATATGTATAATATACATACATTGTATATGGTATATCTATAGAATGTATAGATAAGACCCAATACTTTTACTTAAGGTTTAATGTTCTACTCTTACTAATAAAAGGGTCATGTAGGTACCTAAAACAGCTTTAACGTATGTATTATTTAAAAATATTTCCACCTTTTACGTAAACGAATTCGCGAGTTGAAGTTAACGTTAGCCCAAAGTAACCATTCCACGCGGACGAAGTCGCGGGCGAAAGCTAGTCACTAATATTTATAATAAGTTAACCGCAAGGTTGAACAATCTGTGCTAAGTTACGTTCCCGCTGAAATCACAATAGTGATAATTAGACGTTGATTCTCTATGTGAAACTTGTAATTATTCACTATTGTCAACTGTATCTAATAACAGTTGTCTCAGCAGGGAAGCAATATATTCCTAAATTACTATACTACTTTACTTATAACATTAAAGAAATTTTGTACATACTTACACCAAGAGTTTTAACACGCAGCTAGAAAATATTGGAAAGATTTTAGTAGATACATGTTTAATACTACACAAATATATTAAGATTGCATATTCATGTATTTTTGTGTATAGCTATCATTACTTGTTTTTTTTTATTTCATTAACAATAAGTGGATTATGGTGTTCCTGCTAGAATTAAAATCTTTTAACATTGGGTTTAACTAATATAAAACATTGTGTGCCTAGCTATTGTTTCTTTAAAGTCAAGGACCATTGGTATATTTCTTTACAGGATAAGAAACTCTTATAAAATAAATCAACGTTAATTAGGCTACCGCCTATCATACATGCCTAAGAATGACTATGTATTCTTAATTATTAAACTGTGATGACTGACGATCTTAGATGAAGAAATCATTTCGATCAGACCTGAAAGACAGTATTACTCTTAATTCGGAATGAAATCAGCTTTATTAATTATCAACACTATTTTTGATTTGTAGGTAATTATTCATCATCATCTCGGCCCACGTCGTCCCACTATTGGGCTCGGGCCTCCTTCACAGTGGGAGGGAAATTGACCTACTGTACCACGCTGGTCAGACGTGTAGGTATAGGGTTTTATTTCGAGTTTTCCTTCTCTTGCACAGATGCCATATGCATATTATATCCCATAATCGTCTTTTACGATACCCACGGGTAAGATAAGAGGTGGTGAATTGTATTATTACTCCGTCACCACACGAAAAGTAATTTTAATTGTACTTATTACCATCTTATTTATACTTTCGAATATTCATAGGTTCAAAACATAAATTATTATTTTATCATTTCGATACTTTTATAAGATAAATTTAAAGAATAGGCTCTTAGCTATACTCTCAAATGATACTATATATCATAATGCTTAACATCATTAATTTGCCACCGAACACAAAGATTCGGTACCATTGGCTCACCCAAATGGCGATAGAATGATATGGCTATAACTGCCCCGGGCAATTTGAACGAAGTGTGACCAAATCACAGCCTATCCCCAAAAACAAAGTGTCATAGCCATTTCAATAACATAGAAGGCAGATAATACATATTCAAAAGGAAATCAGATAATATAGCACGCTATGGATTATTGCTCCGGATAGTTTAGGCGGAGTGTAGCCAGACCATAATCTGTCAAAAAAAAAGGTATAATATATGTACATTTTTATCAGATATGAAGGAGCTATGAGCTTAATTTTTACTATCTCAAGATTTTGAATACCTTTAAACATTGGTCAAACGAAGACTGAATCAGAACGGCAGTCAGACTGAGACAATTCTTCTTGTGCGTTCTATCTTAAAAACAATATAAAAATCCGATAAAATCCATAATCAAATGTTATCATTTACCATCAGTTGGGTTACTTGTTACATTCTGCACTATGCGTAATAAAAAAGACTGGTTACTTGTTGCAATAATCCCAAGTTCGCTTCTCTCATTATATCCACTATCCTACCACACTGGTTTTGCTACTAGTCCTGCTATAAATAGTTATTATAATTTAGCTTAGATATGTCTTTAGTACCAAAAGAATTAACACTAAAACAATCCCTATATCATAATAAGTAGAGCTCATTTTATAATATTTCAATCTTGGTCGTAAATGCCTTATTTATGAAAACAACGCACAGTGGCCCACTCGCAAGTAGAAGGAATGAATTCCATAGCGCTTGCACTTTCATTATAGCTTGGTTTATTGGTCTACACAGAATTAGTTCCGAATAACTATAATAAATACTTAAATATTGCAACAAAATAAAAAAAATATGATGTTATCAAATGTGTTTTAAATACGATGTATGTAAGTTTATTTTCGGAGTGGTAACGTACTAAAAATAAAATGTATCATACTTTCTCTGAATTGAGAAGAAGATAGAGAAGTTAGAGAAGATTCTCTAACTTGAATATTTGAATAAAGTAGTACGTTGCTTAAAGTATATTCAGATAGATGGCGCTATTACACAAATACTGAGTTGAATGTGAGTATATGTTTTGTGCCTGGAGAGATGTCAAGCCCTTACAATTTTACAAAATGAATAAAATATATTTGAAATAGTTCCCTCACTAATGTAAATAAAAAACAGCCATGAGAATTTAAGATAAGTTAGTCCAATTTTGACCTACTTTTCTTACATGATACAATTAAATTAACCTTCTAACTTTGATATGTGTTTTAGCTTACTCCCTAACATTCACTACATAATTCCCCCATCTTTCATACCCATGGGTGTCGTAAAAAGCGACTGAAGGACTTAATATGCAGATAACATATGGAAAAGAAGGAAAGCTGGAAATGAACCTTAATACCAACCCATCTGATCAGTGTTATCTATTGTGGAGGAGGCTCAAAGCCAGTAGAGAACAAATTATAAATGCATATAAAAGTTTTGTAAGTTAAAAGTATAAAATATGCATTGCTTGGTCTATGTACCTTTTACCGCCGTCAAACTCTTTTCGCCGGGTGGGCCACTGAAGAAAAAGACCGCGTACCAGTGACCCACCCGCACGGCGTCGAGAGGTACATTGTAGGGCGGGTCTACGGGGTCTTGCGCCGCTTTTCCTGTCGCCCCGGATGGATTAGCGGGGTTTGACGTACCGTAGCCCGCCGCCAAAAAAAAAAGAAATGTACCTTTAGTGCTCCTACGGATGTCAAGGATTCGGTACTTGTAATCGGCCCAATGGCGAAGAGGAAGGAATATAGTGTGTGTTATGGAGCAGTACGTCGCCCTTTCTTTACTCCGGACGGAACGGACAGCGAATGTCTAATCTATAGCCTGCCAAAAAAGTACCTTTAATGCTGAGGATTGATGTAAATGCTGATCGCGTACTCAATCTGGTCAAAAAGTTTGAAGACATTTAATAGTGGTGGGACCACGCTGTTTACAGTTATCTGTCTATAGCCGCGGTCCGATCCTTTCGGGGTAGTACCACACTCTCGCAGAAGATCGCAGTCTGAGTAGTGGCAAAATGTGCTATTGCGCTTCGTTCGGTGAGCAAGAGAGCCTGAAGCCCAACTGGGTGGGTTTGGGGATATTATTGGTAGGCAGTGGCTTAAGCTATACCCTTGGTATTGCAAAGGTCCATGGGCAGCCGTGACACTTAACATCAAGTGTGCTGCTTGCTCGTTTGCCACCATAAGCAATAAAAAAAAAATACACCTTGCAAAGCAGTGATCAAATAATTCGGATTTAAATTTGTTCCCAAGTCACACTTTTCAATAATTGGTTCGGTTTTATACTCTTATTTCATATACAAGCAAAGTGGCAGTATTATATCTAGATTTCAACACTTCTTCTATCGATACCGTATTTCGCACGGTTTAAGGCACTGCACCGCCGTCCATCTTTCGATTTAATCAAAGGCTTTCTCATATATACTAAAGCCTAGACAAAAGATTATAATCCTTGGCCTTTCTTAGAATTGGCATACCGTGAAAATAGGTGTCAAATGTTCTATATGCTTTCGGAAACCGGCTTGTTCTTGCTAAAATAAGATAAGTATGAAATGAAAGTGCTATATGTACGTATGTTGCCGTGTTTCACTTAAATTCCTTGATAAAATCTTTAGCAAAGAAAGTTCATAATATTACTAAAGGACAACGGCTTACTTTATTAATAGTATCAAAGTGAAAGGCTTGGTTTCAAAATTCATAGTATGAATATAATTCTAATACTCTTCTATTCAAAATTTTGTACGCATGATAATAAAGATCTCTTTTGTAACATCATCATCATCATTATACTGTTCTTAACGCAATTATTCAGGGTCGACGCAATATCAACCCATTCAGTGCCTACAAAATAAATAAAAATAATAGCCGGGTGCCAAAACTTTTTAAGACAAGTTTTGATTAAGTACATATGAATATTTGAAAATATGGATAAATGTATATTGTTATTATTTCAATAAAAAACACATTTTTCAGATCTGGATCCTACTACTACAAAATGAACGGGATGGCGCTGGGAGCCGAGTGTGTGGCGCCGCTACTATAGTCCCGCTTCACTGGGATTCGAGTGGTCGACATGGAATGTGTCCTCTTTCACCCTAAATATTGCAAAAATTATTGGAAATAGTTTTATGACCTGCCTAACGTCTGACCCTCTTTGGGAATATAATTGTTGACCAAGTGGTATCAAGTAGAGTTGGCCCAGGTCGATATAAAGCTCCTCCAGGGAGGATATGTTAAAAAATTAAAGGACTCAGCGGCAGATCTTCAGGCGATTGTTGAAGTTCTGTGCACAAAAGAAGAGACAGAGGAAGTACGCAAGCTCCGTTTAGACGTCAGCCGCCTGCGAAAAGAGAACGAGGCTCTCCGACTGGAACTCAAGGCACACCGCCGCGAGTTTCAGGAAATGAGAGCTACCACTTCGACATCTGCCATGGTGCCCAGTGTTGACGCAATTGAGGAGCTAAAGTCCAGTATCACGCGGTCAGTCGGAGCAATGCTAGATGCCCGACTCGCAGGCTTAGAAGACCGTCTTTTACCTGCGAAGGTGATCCGCCCACCCCTGGCAGCGGACAGAAAAAAGGTGGGAGCACCCGCTAACGCTTCCCTTGCGTCTACCGTTAGGGTCTCTGCACCGGTGCCGTCTGTACATCTGGTCCCCGGCCCCTCGACCGTCGCTCCGCTGACCCAGGATGCACCTGAGAATAGTTGGGTCACGGTTGTGAAGAAGGGGAAAAAGAAGTCATCCCCTCTTGGGTCCCCCACCGCGGCTGTTGTGCCTGCTGTGGTCCCAACTCCGGCTGCTTCTGCGCAGAAAAAGTTAAAGTCGGCGCTTGCCGCCCCACGCTCTGCGGCTGTAATTTTGAGATTGCAGCCTGAGGCCGAACAGAAGGGAGTGACATATGCTGACGCTATGCTCCGCGCTGAGCAGGAAGTGAACCTTCAGGAACTGGGGATCGACGAGGGCCTAAAAATAAGACGCTCCGTAACTGGAGCTAGGGTATTACAATTACCCAAGTCCCAAACGCCGGAAACCGCTGACCGACTGGCCGCTGAACTACGGACAGTGCTAGCTGGAGTGGCGGATATCGTCCGTCCGGTCAAACGAGTTGATATTCGGCTGACCGGAATGGATGACTCCGTCACTGGAGAGAAAGTGCAGGCGGCAGTGGTCCGCACGTGCGGTTGCGATGCCGCGGATGTCCTAGTTGGGCAAATTCAGCGAGGTCCCCGTGGTATGGGCATGGTAAAGGTGCGGTGTCCCGTCGCCGCCGCTAAGACTCTCGCAGACGCAGGAAGACTCCTCGTTGGCTGGAGCTCGGCAGGCGTCCAGGTGCTGGAGAATCTCCCACTAAGATGTTTCCGATGTCTGGAACTGGGACATACAACCCCTCTGTGCCCATCCTCTATCGACCGTTCCGGACTTTGTTTCCGGTGTGGCGGTATCGGGCACATGGCGGCCGCTTGTATGGCACAACATCGCTGTGCGGTATGTTCAGATGCGGGTCGCCCAGCAGAACATAAGATGGGAGGGAGACTGTGCAAAGCCCCGAAATCAAGAGGTAAGGTGGCCCTAGGACCTCGGGCCGCTGTGCCTAGTACGAGCCGCCAGGCCCAGGAGGAGGTTGAAATGTCCCCTTAATGGGAGACAAAATCCGCTTCCTCCAGGCGAATCTGAACCACTGCGCCGGGGCTCAGGACCTGCTACTGCAGTCCATGGCGGAGTGGGGTACAGACCTGGCGGTGGCCTGCGAGCCGTATTTCATTCCTGCCTCACCTAATTGGGTGGGGGACCTGAATGGGGATGTTGCTGTCCTGACAAGAGGGAGTGCCGGTCCTCCCCTCTCTATTCTGGAGAGGTGCAATGGCTTTATTGTGGCGGGGTGGCGAGACTTCGTCATAATTGGCCTCTATTTTTCTCCCAACCGCAGCCTGGCGGAGTTTGAGCTTTTCTTAGACTCCGTCAGTGCTGCGGTCCGTCGCCAGTCGCCGAGGAGAATTGTAGTTCTCGGCGACTTCAATGCGAAGTCTCGTGAATGGGGGAACCGCGCCACAAACGCGAAGGGAAGGGCCGTTGAAGAGTGGTCCATTCTCTCCAACCTGTCCCTCCTCAATAGAGGGACAGTTCACACTTGCGTGCGATATCACGGAGGGTCCGTGGTGGATCTTTCTTTCGCCACTCCTGGTGTCGCTCGCGAGGTAAATGATTGGAGAGTCGAAGAAGGGGTGGAGACCCTCTCAGATCACCGGTATATACGGTTTGAGGTCTCCCCCCCTCCGGGATCACTAGGGCCCCGGCGTGGAAGGAGAAGTGGTCTTCCCAAATGGGCCATTGGGCAGTTTAACCCAGAGATGGCCCGGGAGGCCGCCATTATACAGCGCTGGGGTTCCATGGGACAGCACATCACGGGAGTGGATAGGCTCGCAGGCCATTTGAGGAGTTTTCTGCAGACGGTGTGTGATGCGGCGATGCCGAGGGCACGGCGAAGGCCGCCGCGGCGACAGGTTTACTGGTGGTCGCCCGAAATTTCCGATCTTCGGGTGGCCTCCAACCGATCGCGGCGTGCCTACGCCCGTTGCAGACAGCGAAGAGACCGGGACGACGTCCTTGAGGACCAGCTGCGGATGGAATACAAAACGAGGAAGAAGACTCTGCAGCTGGCCATCAGCCAGGCGAAAGAGAGGGCCCGCGAGGAGCTTCTTGCGGGTCTCGATAGGGATCCCTGGGGGCGCCCATACCAGAGGGCACGGAACAAGCTCCGTGGCTGCGGCGCCCCCATAATTGAAACACTGGACGCGGCTTTCCTATCGGGGCTAATTGGGGAACTATTCCCACACTCCACGGGACATGTTCCCCCCAGGATGGCTCCTCGGTCGGTGGTGGAAGAGGAAACACCTATTCCCCCCATCACCGACGATGAATTGGAAGTGGCCCTCTCCCGACTTAAAGGGAAAAGGAAAGCGCCTGGCCCGGACGGTGTCCCGGGACTCGTACTCGGCGTCGTCGCAGAATACTGCATGGATGTACTCCGGGAACTGCTCAATGAATGTTTGAGGTCCGGGCAGTTCCCGGAACAATGGAAGAGCGGAAGGCTTTGTTTGCTGCGGAAGGAGGGTCGCCCAATCGACTCTCCTTCTGCATACAGACCACTGGTGCTGCTGGACGAGACGGCAAAATTATTCGAAAAGGTGCTTGCGGACCGTCTTGTCCGGCACCTCGAGGCTATCGGGCCGGGACTGTCGGCAAATCAGTTCGGGTTCAGGTGCGGCCGGTCAACGATCGACGCTTTGGCCGCCCTGAAGACCCTGGCCACCGAAGCGGTGGCAAAAAAGGATGTGGTCCTGGCAGTCTCGCTCGATATTAAAAACGCCTTCAATAGTCTCCCACACGAGACTTTAAAGGAGGCGCTCCGATATCATGGGGTGCCTCTGTATCTCCGGAGGCTGTTGGAGGCGTACCTCGAGGGAAGGCACGTGCTCTGGGAGGGGGACAACGGGCGCATGCATCGCCATAGGGTAGAATGCGGCGTTCCACAGGGTTCGGTCCTTGGTCCGACTTTGTGGAACGTCGGATTTGATTGGATGTTGCGGGGCCAGCTTCTCCCCGGGATGGGTATTATTTGTTACGCAGATGACACCCTCATCACGGTGAGAGGGGCTGACTTCCGCAGCGCCGCCCGACTGGCAAGAGTCGGAGTAGCGCTCGTTGTTGACCGGATTGGCAAGTTGGGCCTGAGGGTCTCATTGGAGAAGACAGAGGCCCTCCTATTTTATGGTCCCAGCCAAGGTCTTCCCCGAGGGGCACAACTCAGTGTGTCTGGGGTTGCCGTGCCGGTGCAGACCCGGATGAAGTACCTGGGTCTGCACCTAGACAGTAAGTGGAATTTTGGGCCGCATTTTGCCCAGCTCGTCCCTAGGCTTTCAAAGTCGGCCGCGGCGCTGGGTAGGCTTCTGCCCAATACTGGAGGTCCCGGATCGTCCTGCCGGCGGCTTTATGCCGGTATCTTGCGGTCTATGGCGCTGTATGGTGCCCCGATCTGGTCGCAGTCACTCACCGCCTCCAATAAAGCCTTACTACGCAAGGCGCAGAGGGCCATGGCGGTGAGGACAATACGGGGGTACCGTACGGTGTCCTGGACTGCAGCTACATTGTTGGCGGGCGATCCGCCCTGGTCACTTCAGGCTAGGGCTCAGGCGGAAGCCTACCAGTTCTGCGCTGCGGCGCGGGCAAATGGTGAACGCATCACCACGAGGGGACTGAGCAGGGCGAAAGAAGCGGCTCAAAGGGCACTAGTCCAGCGGTGGAGGGAGGAACTAGAGTTCCCCGTAGCAGGACGGGGGACCGTTGAGGCGGTAGCGCCCCACCTTCACCGCTGGACGACACGAAGGCACGGCAACCTGTCCTTCAGGCTGACGCAGGTACTTACCGGACACGGGGTCTTCGGTAAGTACCTGCACCGAATTGGACGTGAAGAGGCCCCTGGATGCCATGAGTGTGGCGCGCAAATCGATGACGCGCGTCACACCCTGGAGGTATGTCCCGCCTGGGGGCCTCAGCGCCGCGACCTGTCGGCGGTCATTGGAGCAGACCTGTCGTTGTCAACCGTCATCAACAAGATGCTTGACAGCGACAGGCACTGGACGTCGATGGCCTCCTTTTGCGAGGAAGTCATCTCTGCAAAGGAGGCCGCGGAGCGAGAACGCGAAGCACTCGCGTCTGCGAACTCGCTCCGCCGGCGGCGACCAGGAAGAAGGAGGCGCCGCTACGCGCACCTCCTCCCACCGCCTTGACGGCTGACTGGTCGTGGCCAGATGGCTAAGCGTAGGGGTGTCGGGGATAGAATGTCAATAGACGATCTCTCCGGCATCCCGTAAAAGCGCGGAAGGGACCGCTGTTAGGTTTTAGTGGGTATTCCGGCCGTCAATCCCATGGCCGGCGAGTCCCACACACCCCCCCGTCTGTCACTGGCGGGGGATGTGCGCAAAAGCATTTCCACAGCGTAAACAAAAAAAAAAAAAAAGGTCGATATAAAGCTCTTAATATTCTTTTACTATATCCACGAGCATAGTAAGAGTTGTTAGTATTCGTAACCGCTACCAGATATCTTCTCTGTAATATATGAGATAAAGAAAAATATCTACCATCTAAACTTTGATAGAAGTTAGCATTTTTTAAGACAACTTCAGCCAAGTAACTATCATCATCATCTTGGATCACATACTCATCGCTGCTGGCCTCAAGCTTCCTCTACAATAAGGACGAGGGTGACCTACTATACCACCAGTTAGATGGGTTGGTATAAGATTTTATTTTGAGCTTTCCTTTACTTGCATAGAAATTATACGCACGGAAAAGATAGGGTGCTAAATTGTATTCTAACTCCGCCATCATACAGAAAACCTACATAATAATCACGACAAACTCAGTAATAAATTCTTTTATCTTAGACTTAATTGATTTAAAGGCTATAATCATTCAATTGACAAACACCAACTGGCAGACTAAGAACTAACAATTGTGGATCACACAAAAAAAAATAGCCTGCACGGAAACCCACGCTTAATAAATACAGTCATTGCTTAGATTTCAATGCCATTTAAACGTTCATTTGACTGATTTCCATTAAATGTTTTGAAATATATTTAAGTATAATATCCCCGAAAACTCTATTGTAAATCTAACAAAACGTTAGGTACCTTAGAAGTCAACAAAATGGATCAAAGCGTACCTGTTGTACGTACTTTCTGTTCATAAAGTAAACAGCTACTAAAATAAGAAACAACGATATAGCTTTTCATTCATGCTTCATAAGATTTCCTTTTAACCGGGTTTCTCCGAGTGCTAATATTTTTACGTTTGTTTATATAGGCTAGCGTTTTGCTCGCGGTTTCACGCCCACCATAGCACAGAATATGTGTTGTATTTTTTTTTTACTAGAATAACTATGTAAAAAATTATTACATGACGCACTTCACGTCACGTCGGTTAGGAATATAAATAATATCATCGCTTCTTTTTTAAACTTAACACTACTTTGTGTATACACTATTGTGATCTCCAATCCGCTAAATCAAAACTTGCTAAATGATGGTTATGTTATTTAACCCTTCATGAAAAGACATAGGTACAATATCGGCCTGCAATAAGCTTATGTCGAGAATTTAGATTAAATGAGCACAGTATCCATGTGAGTAGTTCACACTTGCCCGGTGATGAAATAAACAAAACACTACAATAATAGCCGTGATACTAAATAAGTTCCCGCTACAGGCTTATGAGTGGATGGATGGAAAATTTGATTAGATATCATTTATTATCACGAAAAACACTATAAATAAAATTCGTGGTCGTTCTTTCAATATTATAAGAATTTAGTCACTATTCATGGGTTTCAGTTCTTTTTGCTGGTAATGATAACACTTTTTGAGAAATAAAGTAAGCTTAAGTATTTTTCTGCCATTCTTGAAGGCTGGCTTCCTACACGCCTTCCTGTACCTATCTCAAAAATCCGACGTCCGCGGCTTAATCGACGAAGACGACGACGCCATCACCATCACTTAACTAAGAGCTTACACGCCCCACGAGGCCATATCACATAAATTCCCGCGGTTTCGTCCTCGCCGTCGAGGTGCAAAATCGCGCCGCGTAAAAGTCATTAATCCAAATGTGGGCACGCCCACTTTGTTACCAGCGACGCCCCAAGCCGAGATCCGTTCTCCACAGGGGGAGCCCTTAGGCGATGTTGCTTAGCTTACTTTAATCGGGTTTAGAGCTCTCAGCGCTCACCCATAGTCCACATAAAACTGTCAAAGCATCTGTGGCTAACAGCTAAACACACATAAAATAAATAAATAAAATATATAATAACTATTCTTTATAATATTAGTTACCTGATAGAAAAGTCCACCATATTAAATCAATCGATTCAGAAAATATGACAGACAAAAATTTTATAAATTGTCTTTCATCAGTACTATACACATATGCAGTTATTTCCGTGTAGTGAGGACACAAGAATACAACTCCAACACCACACTCTACCACACTCCATCTTGCCTGTGGGTATCACAAAAGATAATTAAAGGATATCATCTTAACTTATATACGTTCCACTGATGAGCTCGAGCCTTCTACACATTGGGAAAAAAATTGAACTACTATTCGCTGTTCATGCCGGTTGGTGCAAGGTCTTAGGAAGGAAACACTATGAATATAACATCTACGCAAGAGAGAGGGCGAACTCGATATTAAATCTTATGCCCACGTATCTGACAAGCGTGGCGACAGAAGAAGCGGCGCACGACCTCATAGACCCGCCCTACAAGTGAGGTACTTGTAGGGCAGGTTCACGCCGAGCGAGCGGGCCACCGGAACCCGGCCCGATAATTTGCTTGTTATTGTGGAAGATGCTCGAACCCGACAGCAGGGCGTAGTAGCGCGAGCTGAGATGATATGAGCATATTGAAAAAAATATTTTGATATTGCAAGCAGACAGCCCAATTTAATTTATTTTTACAGACTTTGTTCCAGAAATATTTCTCTCTATATATATAAATATATATTAAGCTCTTTGTCCCTATGTGAAGCCTAATAATAATGGTTGTATTATACGCGGTGTATTTTTGCATGGAATTATTTTGTTACTTGGAATTTTCCGTCAATTTTGACTGTTATAGCTTTATAACTTAGGTTAACGAAATTCTATTAGTATTATTGAATTGAATGATATTTGAAATATTATTATTAGTCTTAGTTTTTCAAATATATTTATTTGCGTTAAGCATTATTTTCTTGGTATAAATAAGGTATTCTATTAAAAAATTCGCTGTGTAATCAAAGAGACAATATTTTATATATTAAAAGATGTGTAAAATTTTTCACGTCCCATTTAATACAAGTATAGTTCTTAAAGGTTATGATAGGCAATTATGATAATTCTTTCTTTTAAACATGCGCAGGTGTTATCCGGACATAAGAGAGGAACCCGCAAGGTTATACCGCTGGGCCGGCCACCGAAGACAAAGATCGGGTACCGGTGGCCCGCTCACACAGCGAAGAGAGGTGTTTGCAGGGTGGGTCCATGGTGTTGCGTGCCGCCTCTTCCGTCGCCCCGGGCCGATTTGCCGGGCCACGACCACACACCTTGCGAAAAAAAAAAAAAAGGTGTTGTCCGGACAACGGTTGTGTTGTTTGGTTCGCCAAGTATGTGTATGATTGCAAGAAGAAAACAGACAAACAGACTCCGTGCTATCATCACATGTATACCACGAGGACTCGAGGCATACGTTCAATATACACATACGAGTATATGTAATGGTACAGATCAGCGCCATTAACTGCCTAAAATCAGTGGGTTCGACTTGCCGCTGGCGTTCAAAATTAGGGCGACTGTCGGCATCTTTTGGAAACTGACACATTACCCGAGCTTTCACCTTGATGCTTATGTCTAACAGTGAAGTGAATAATTTAATCTAAAATTCAGCTGACATGCCCTTCAATCCCCATAACTTATTATATAATATTATAGAGGTAAAAAGTTTTATACCTATAAGCCCCTGTGGGCGTTTATCGGAAGTCTTTCTAAGAATCATTCAAATTTCTGTATTGGGGTATTTTATTTTTGGTGAACCTATTATATAGTAGCAAATGGATGCTGGGCCTGGACCAATGATTTAGAAAATTGATTCCTGGAATATTTCAGTTGGCGTGTATCGTGATTTTTTTTTTTTTTTTAGATTACAGATTTTCTAGCGAGTTTATTATTCTGTTTGTATATATATTTTATGATTATGGAGGATGAATAGTCAGAACATCCACAATTTATAATCAATAAATGATTAATACCGTTCATAGACTTAAAAGATATTAAGTGTACAAATAAGTAAAGCCACTGTCTTAACTAATATTATAAATGTTAATGTAAGTTTATTTTGGACTGGACATGTTACGAAGATGGCGGCATGTTCTAAGTATCTATCGTATTGAACGTCGTTAGCTCTACTACGCATGACAATTCTTTATGCAATTTACAAATGATTGTTTTGATTCGGGTTGTTATTTGTGTCCGTTGATAGTATGTTTGTAAAGTCCTATGCGACAAAAAAAAATATTTCTTACATATACCCGCCGTAACTACTTAAACGATTATGGTGTAATTATTCTTACACTCTGTCAGGAATTTTTAACCCTTTATAAATCCCTTACAGAAGGCCACCTAGTATTACAAAACCTTTTATTACAGGAAAGCATTTTGTTGCATTAATATCATTATCATCATCATCACATCCCATATATGTCCCACTGTTGGGCTCGGGCCTCCTCCGTAATGGGAGGGAAATTAACCTACTATACAGTGCTGGTCAGACGTGTTGGTATAGGGTTTTGGTTTCGAGTTTTCCTTCTCTTGCATAAATGTTATATGCGCTTTATATCCCTTAGTCGTCTCTTACGATCACCCACGATTAAGATAGGGGGGTGGTGAATTGTATTCTCACTCCGTCATCATACGGATAATTTATTACGCACGCATCAAAAACTAATAATCTATTTAAAAAAAAAAATCGTTAGAAATTCGGTCTTCTTTTTCTTCAGTCATATATAATCTCACTGTTGTGCTCAGGCGTAAGGTTTTATATCAAAACAAGGGAGGCAACTGCTGCAAATCATATTGTTTAGTCGTGTGTACGACACCGAGGGACACTTTTGTCCGTTCGTCCGAGGAGTAGTGATTTATATTCCTACTCCATCACCATACGGAATAACCTATTAGTTGATAAGGATTTCGGATTATAAAACAGAGCGCCTGGAAAGTCAACAAACTGATAACAAATATATTAATAAAATAAATTAATAAGATATAGCCAACAGCAAGGTTTCAGAGATAAATGTAAGAGTCATCTATCGAGTGATTTTTCAACACCAACAGATGATTTGTTTATTCTTTTAATAAAAAAATAAATTACATTTAATTTATTTTATTTAATTAGATAAAAATTTTAATTAATTAATGCCTCTCCATTTTAATCCAAACTATAATTGTTAGAAGATAAGAATAATGATAAAAATCCTTGGTAAGTTTCGAGACTAAAGACTTTTTCTCATTATAACTCACTTTTGTTTTTGTTAACGTTAACAAAGTTTTAATGGTTATATTTTCGAAGTGTTCTCAGAACTAAATAATATTGTAGTTATGTAATATGTACATATTTATCTATACTATTATAATAAAACTGAAGAGTTTTCTTTTTGTATGTTTATATCTTTGTTTGAACTAACTAAGGAGGTGGAAGATTTCTTCTAAGATCTATAAAACTTAACACTGCAATATATAGCAATGGAGCTATGACTATAAATACTTGTAAAAGGAGACGAAATGGTAACAAAATTATATAATTAATACGTTTCTAAATAATCATTGTTGTCACAAAAACTGTCGTAATAACAAATTCTTATTAAACTGTCATTGGAGTAGATAATGTCTGTCCATCGGCAAATCGACTCTTACTCTTGGATATACACCTCCTCACGAGAATGCCACTCAAACGGTAGGACGGTTACAACCTACATCCAATGATTTGTTTATTCTGTCTAATTGGTGAAGGGCCATCCTACGTTCCGTCGTTCGAGTAATTCTCACCCACAAATGTACACGTATCGACGAGACACGTGGCCCTTTTTTGTGGCCTGACATGTGGCCTGCTTGTAGACTATTTTGGAAATATTAAATAAAAATATTATTTTAAAATAAGAGACAATAATATAAAAGAAAGATATGGGTACTACATAACATACACATACATTCATAAACTAGTCGGTAATCTACGCTAGCTATTTCTTCCATCTATCCATCAGCCTCTCGACGTCCATTATTGGACATAAGCCTCTTCACAGGAGGCATAATTCCATAATCGATATACGGCAGGCAATTTGTGTTATAATGAGAGTGCTGCTGTCCATTATTTTGGTGTACCTTGAGCCGGTTTTTACTATTACCATGGGCAAGTAGCTAAGAGATGGTTACGCATTAGATTCTTAACCCTTTATCACAATTTTTTTTCTTTTACAGCGATGTTAAGTGCTTAGTTTCATTAAAATTCTTTTAAGACACCAACAGGAAAGGAACAATTGGTGAAAAATATTATTACTGCATTATCATTTATCACACTTAAGCTAACAAATAATGGTTATAATAAATACATATAAATTTGAAAACCATTATTTCTAGTTCATTATACAAAGAAGGCAAATTAGTCATAGAATCCGGCAAATTAGTCATAGAATCCGGCAAATTAGTCATAGAATCCGACAATGTTCTTCACAATAAGACATTACATATAGATCGATATCAGTCTTCTAAATATCTTAATAGCGGGCATATCCTTCTCGGAATGTTGATTGTGAAAAAGGAAAGTCCCATTCTCGAACCGCAATTCAGTCAAATAAATAGCTACTTTAGTTTTATTATGTTTTGGTGAAAAATAAAACTTATATCGGACATACAAAGATATGAATTCATTTTTTTTTTTGCAATTGGTTTGCATTCTTTAAAATGATGTGATAAGAAAGTCACCCGCGCTTGACCGCCTTTTCTATTGTTACGAATTTCAGTCAAGCAATAATATCTTCATGCGTTGAAATATAACAATATTCCAATTTTTATTCTTCTTTTATTTTTACAGTTTATGCTCTTATCTATGGATACTAGCGCCTTCTATCATGGATATTGGTAATCATGTAGCCCTTTTTTTTGGCGGCGGGCTATGGAGTGATCACGCCCTGCTACTTCTGTCCGGGGCGACAGAAGAAGCGGCGCACGACCCCATAGACCCGCCCTACATGTACCTCTCTTCGCCATGTGAGCAGGCCACCGGAACCTGGTCTTTGACTTCGGTGGCCCGCCCGGCGCTCTACTCTCGCCGATATCCTCTCAAATCGACGCAGCAGCAGAACCCGGCAGCTCTCGCTGTCAGGGCGTCGACAAAATACTCTGCACTCACTGTCTTCCTTTGAAGCTGACCATTAACGTAAGATAATTAACTAGAGTGACCCGACCGCTTAGTCTTTTGCATATTAACCATCTCAAAGATGTCAGATCATATTTGAAGCATCATATATTGAGCATAGGATTGATTTTGATAGTAATCTTTTCTTACTGGTGACTTTCTTACTGGTGGTGAATTAAAATATAATGATCACCATTTCCCATCAGATTAGTAAAATCAGCTGAGATCAGCAGCTATAGGTAAGAGATATAGTCAGCAGATCCTTATCGAGAAATTGATAACATCAACTGTGATCTTCAACTCACCAACAAAGATAGATGATTCATCATCATTACAGCCCATATATGTCCCACTGTTAGGCTCGGGCCTCTTCCGCAATGAGAGGGAAATTAACCTACTATACCGCGTTGGTCAGATGTGTTGGTATAGGGTTTTATTTCGAGTTTTAACTTCTTTTGCACAGATGCCATATGCATATTATATCCCTTAATCGTCTTTTACGATCACCCACGGGTAAGATATGGAGCGGTGAATTGTATTCTTACTCCGTCACGACACGGAAATATATATATATATATATAATGATATTATAATCCAATTTGGACACTGACAGATCACCTGTCGATGTCCGAAGTGGTTTTTAATGTTATTAAGGTAGTATAGATGACCTTACATATAGTGATATATGTCTCATCTATATTCCATACCTATATTCTATATTTTTAATATATATAAGAGATTTCCAACTATGTATTGACTCATCACGTTATCTTTGGAACCATAAGGCCTACAGACTTCAAATGTGGTAGGAATATTCCTTTCGCCGAGTAAAGATCAGCTAAGAACGGATTGACGGAGTATAATAATCTCATTTTTGAAATATAACTCCTACAGATTACTGAAATTTTTAGCATTTAATATGCTTAATTATTTATAAATACCGATTACGAAACGAAAAATGATGTCACAAGCGGGGTTCGAACCCGCACCTATTGGGAATCCGGCCCAACCGTGCTGCCACTTACACCATCGTGAACTATTTTAGGACATGCAAATTTCGATTCATATTATATCTTACGTCTTCAAGGTGACGTATGCCATCTATCGGATAATGTTTACACATTGTATAGACTTAATACTTCAAACTTTACAGTTAGAATTGTATTAAACGATGACACAACCTTGTTATTCAAATTACTGAAATTTTTAGCATTTAATAAGCTTAATTATTTATAAATACCCGATAAGAAACGAAATTTGAACGTTTGAACGTTTCGAAAATTTGACGTAACCGAAGCGAAGCGAGGGCGGGTCGCTAGTTACTGTATGTAATAATACCCGCTGTAAGAGATAACACAAATTTTGTTCTCAGTCTCTCATTACGCCTATTTATTATCCTATAGTTCTCAAAATCTTAGAGAGAAATATATATCGCATAACGATAATGTGTTTCTGTAACTTGTTTACGACGTCTGCTCAGAACTACTAACATTTTTCGATTGGTAATTTATTATTAAATTATGCCTACCTATTTTGGTTTGTTAATTAATATACTGATAACTAAGTATTTGACAATATTAGGATTGTCCCAAATTTTAAATGTCAAGTTGTACTTAAGGTATTACGAAGTAGAATGGTACATATCTTACTGTAATTTACAATTATGTTTAAAGTATACTTAAAACCAAGTTTACGTTAATATTGCCAGTTAGAAGTATACAAAGTTGTTGAATAATACCTTAGAATGTGTAATAAAACAGTAGATATTTCTTAGGCTTCACGAGTATATACTACCAATGAAAAGCAGCCACTTTCAATGTTTTCTGTTCTGTTCAATAGAAACTAGGAAGAACAAAAAATAATTACATATCTTAAGCTTCTTTCATACCGGTTAAACATTGAAAGAGGTACCGGTACTTTGACATTTCTGAATGCAACGATAATATGATGAAGAAACATGGACAAATTGTATACAATAATTTCCATTAGTATCTGCTATTGAGGAGCCTATTCATTACATGACCATATAAGTATTATATTTAGAGGGTTAGTAATTTTCTGACAGTAATTTATTCGCTTGTTTCTTAAAGATTTCGGTACCTCAATTGTGTTGTCCTTTATATAGCAATAGATAGCAATAGTAAGTTCACTTGATTTTATTTTTGTTTTATTATACTTTGGGAGTACTCTGATATCAAGTTTTTCATCCTATTCTGGCGCCACTATTGCGTATGGATGCCGCGGTAATTGGCACAATGAAATTAATATCATCATACAATAGCTTCAATTCAGTTATTTATTCGTAATAAGAAAACTATTATTCATTATAATTTCTAAGGTTTACGCGATTATTAGAAATGGGTCAAGGGTCGCTGTTGAGGCAGACCCTGTGGAATATTGGCTAGGACTATGCGTTGCGAGGTAACCTTCTTTTCGGACTGGCCGTAATTTGTTACATCAACAACAGGTTCGTCACAGCATGGGATGACCAGCGATATCAATGAATCGTTATCAGTGGTTAGTCCAATAGCGAAGGGTATGCGGTAGGTTATATGGATGCGCCGTCCTGCTCTCACCCGGAACGGGCAGCATGTATCCAGGCATCTTTTTTTCAGCAGATCATAGTGTGTTACAATAAAAAAAGAAAATAAAAAAGGGTCTATATAGCGATTTTATCACTGTCCACCTCCATGCCTGCCTCATTGCCTAGCTCATTTTAACAAAGACTCAGATATGTGTTTCGAATGATACTTTGAACCTAAATTACCCTGCTATGAGCTGGAGCACTCCTTCCACTTTAAAACTGAAGTGCGTTCTTTCGAGGCGATATAATATGTTGCCGTCGCCTTCGGGCCACGAGTATGGTGAGATTGTGGAGGGTATACCCACATCTATACTTACCTTTATAGATTCTTAGCAGTGATTCGGGCGCAATTCAGTTAATTGAGAACGTTTAATGGAGAATTGGCAAAAGTTTTGGAGCAAAGTCAATTAAGGAAGGTGGTTGTACTTAGAAACTTCAACGCTCATCACAGAGATTAGTTAGAATCTTGAAACACTGACCTCCCGCGTCGATATTTTTTCAATTAGGTATCGGTTTATAGTCAAAATATGGAGAACCATGAGTCCTGTTTACAGGATTTTCTACTATCTACACACTATTATGGATACGTATATGTAGTAGAATTCCCTTTTTTAGAGAAAATATGGCTGGAAATTGACCACTTTGTAGCACAATTCCTCACTGGTCATGGGAGTTTTAGAGGTAAATTATTTTGTTTTAAAGTAGTACCTTTTTTTTTTTTTTTTTTTATTGGTGGGCTATGGGTGCGTCTCGCCCCGCTGAATCGGTCCGGGGTGACGGAAAGGCGGCGCGTGACCCCATAGACCCACCGTAAAACCTTCTCTCTTCGCCGTGCGAGCGGACCACCGGTACTCGATTTTAACTTCGGTGGCCCGCCCGGCGGTTTACCCTCGCGGGTTCCTCTCGTCGACGCCCCGACAGATTTCGCCGTCGGGGCGTCGCCCTCACGCGGTGGCCTCACGTCGGGTGACCGGACAATTCCCCGGTCCGATCACCCGAGGCCTCGGTTAGGGCGGCATCAGGCGCAGGTATTCGCGCCTGCGCCGTCCCGGCCGCTGACGGCGGCCCGGGTCGCGGGATTCCTCCCGGACTCGTTCCGCCGCCTCCTTCTGCGAGATGACAGCCTCGCAGAAGGCGGCGACCGCGTCCCAGTTCCTGACGCTGTCGACCATCGCTCTCGCGACAGCCGGCAGCGTCAGGTCGGCAACGATAACAGCGACGAGGTCACGGCGCTGCCGGTCAAAGCCCGGACACGCCTCCAGCGTGTGTTGCGCCGTGTCCTCGTCACTGCTGCAATGGTGGCAGAACGAAGTCCACTCCCTATGTGCGACCGTGTGCAGGTACGAGCCGAAGCATCCGTGCCCCGACAACACCTGCACCAGTCGAAAGGAGAGGACTCCGTGCCGCCGCTCCATCCACTCCGTCAGTACAGGCCGGAGAGCCTCGACGGTGACGACACCGTGTCTAGGCCTCTCCAGCCGCGTAGCCCAACGGGCGATGACGTCTCGGCGGGCGTCCTCGCGCCAGGTGGCTATCTCGCTCAGCGATGGGGAGCCACCTTCGTCGCGCAGTGAGGTCACCCGCCGGTAGAGGTCGGAGAGCATCTCCGCCTCTAGGTCCCACGGGGGTGTCCCGGCCATTAGGCATGCCGCCTCGGTCGATACCGTGCGGTACCCGCGAATGGCTCTGACCGCCATGACTCTCTGGGGTCTCCACAGAACAGCCCTGAGCTGGGCGTTCAGAGCCCTCGCCCACACGGGTGCGCCGTACATGGCCATAGAACGGATCACCCCCGCATACAGCCGTCGGCCCTCGAAGCTGGGTCCGCCCACGTTCGGCATGAGCTGCGAAAGGGCGGACGCCGCGCCGACCAGCCGGGGAGCAATTTGGCGAAAATGCTCCCGGAACCACCATCGCCCGTCGAGCACCAGACCCAAGTACTTCATATGGGCCTGGATGCTGATGTGGACGGAGTTGACGACTAGCGAGACGCCGATTGGCGGCCTTACGCGTGGCCCATGAAACAATAGGGCCTCCGTCTTATTTAGGGCCACCCTGAGCCCCAGCGCCTCGATTCGCCCGACCATCTCCTCGGTGCCGAGAGTGGCCAGGCTCGCCGCCTCTTCGAGTGTCCTGCCCCGGGCTGTGACGAGCGTATCGTCAGCGTAGCATATCACGCTCAGCCCGGGGGGGAGACTCCCTCTCAACGCCCAGTCGTACCCGATGTCCCACAGAGTCGGCCCCAGAACCGACCCCTGTGGAACGCCGCACGACATGGACGTCCGCACAATGTCCCCTGCGGGACTCGCGCAGAGGACACTGCGCCCCTCCAAATAGTCCGCCACCAGCCGCCTCAGGTACAAGGGCACCCCATGAAATCGGAGCGCCTCCCTGATGCAGCTGAATGGCAGACTATTGAATGCGTTGGCGATGTCCAGCGACATCGCCAACAGCACTCCCCCGCCGGTGACAGCCTCCGCGGCCGTCTGCCTCAGTCGTAGCAGGGCCCCGATGGTCGAACGCCCCCTTCTAAAACCGAATTGAGCGTCCGACAGATCGGGCCCCACCTCCTCCAGGTGCTGGACGATGCGGGCAGCGAGGATGCGCTCCAGCAGCTTACCCACATCGTCGAGGAGCACGATGGGCCTGTAGGCCGACGGCGAATCCGGGGGCCGTCCCGGCTTTGGCAGGAGAACCAACCTCCCCTCCTTCCAGCACTCAGGGAACCGTCCAGACGCCAAACAGGCGTTGTACAGCTGCCTGAGGCGAGGCTCGAGGTGCTCGAGGAGCGACGTCAGCACCCGGACTGGTATTCCGTCCGGGCCGGGGGCCGTGGTCGCGGAACGAATCCGCGCCACAGCTGCTCCCACTTCCGTCTCCGTCACGGGCGGAACACTCTCGTCGTCAGCCTCCCGGTCTTGTTCTGGCGAGGCCATGACCGGGGGCGTGTGTTCCGACTGCCGTGGAAACAGCTCCTCGACCACCCTACAGAGGAAGTCGGGCTGGAGGGTCTCGGTGAGGGGGCGGCCCTGCGCGCGAAGCTTGTTCAGCGACGCGCGATACGGGCGACCCCAGAGGTCACGGTCGAGACCGTCCAGCATCTCCTGCCAACTCGCACCCTTGGCGGCTCGGATGGCCAGCCGAAAGGCCGTCCGCGCATCGCGGTACGCCTCGTACAGCTGGCCCTCCCGCTCTTTTAAAGTAGTACCTTCACCATTTTGTCAATGTTCTATATCTAAGTGCGAGTTTGAGCAAACAGCTCACCACATCCTCTAGGATTGCAGTCTCTGGCGTAACGCGATCTCATTTTAGACAGTCTGAAAATCACGTCTGGGGTAGTATATTATAGGGACCTTGTAGCAACTCGAGAAAATTTCCATGCGTTCAGGCGCTTCTGCCATACCTACTGTTGCAATCAATGTTAAGGCTCACATATAGGCCCCATAAGCTTTGCTATATCCGTAGTGCTGTACTGCTGCGCTTCACGTATCAGTGCATCCTCTTATCTATTGGCCTATTAGCCAATTTTTGCTTCATGTCTCCCGCTTTGCATAGGAGGAAAGTGGAATTTTTTTCAACTCTTCCTGTTTTTCTTTTCTAATTAACTTTATTGCGGGTTCCAAGACAGTTAAAAGCGTTTCCCGGGACTTCCCTAGGGTCAAATATCGGTGTCTTATACGGAGACCATTGTGGATCTTGGCTTACAGGAGTTACAGTGGTGGGAATGTGTGGTGGGATTTGTCCCAAAAAAATGTAGGAGTCCCTTTTGGACTGACCTTTTTACTATTGTACTGTAGCAAAACCCCTGTTAAATGCTTTACGATGACTGGGCCTCTGTGAGTGTGACAATATAACTTAGCAGATCAGGATGGACTTAGCGAGTTCTTAACAAGGAAGTGATTTTGCTTCGCCTCTGAGGACCTTGGTGTTTATGTGGACTACGTTATCGAAACAATTACTACGGCGTTGGAATTATTCATCCTTAACACGGTTGATGGCTGTAGCCGTTCTTAGTTTAACGAAACTTGCTGGAATCACTTGGAGAATCTTTATTTACTAATTTGTTTGTGGTACTATATACTCTTTAAATAATTTAAAATGACCCTACCGCAATCAATAAGGTGCAATTAGAAATAATCATAGCAAGAACATATAAATAAAAAAATTAAAACAACTAAATTTTTCTCAGAAAAAATCTTTCGATTGAAATATGCCAATAGATTTAGTACGCATACTTATTATGTATGTATTGTATTGAAACATTATACTTATGCTTAATCACGTTGGGTGTTTCATTACTTAACTTTTGGACAAGAACTCTGACAAATGCTCGATCAATGTATTGTGTTTATACAACGTTGATTTATATTGTAATCGACACCTTGATCTAAATAGATTTCAGGCATTTGTTGGACTCGTATTTAATAATACATAGGATAATTCAGTCGTGAACTAAGCCCAGGTGTCACCTTTATTTCGGTTATTTGGCATCACGCCACGCCATTTAGGCATATGTCAATTTGACGGTTGTGTAATGTAATAGAGCTACATAATACCATTTTATGTTAATTCAATACAAACAAACGGTATTAATAAAAAGTTATTCGTTGAAACATGAAAAAACTTTATAGTTTGATAAACGTGAAGTGGAACAAAATTTGGAGGGAGCTATCAATGTATAATGTGTGTCTTTAGCCTAACCGGGTCCGGCGAAGCCTGTTCCCGTTACGTCGACCGAGGAAAGCTTAAAAACTGGCTGCATTCCGCGTCTTGTTTTATTTGTCTATCCGATCTTACGTCAGCAGGGTCGTTAGCCCAACACACAACGTTTTTATATTGAATCAGGTCAAAAATTTAGGTTGAACTCAACTATATCGGTCGTTTATTAACCTCTCTAGGTCGGGTTTGAAATGTGGATGCTTCACTCACACTGTTATAAATGTGTACTATGATCTATACTGAATACTACTACTATATGTGTTTAGGAAATGTATGTTAATAGTGTTAGTTCGTTAACTATATAACTAGTTTTAAGAAATAAAAATAATTACAGAATCTTGTTATGTTTTATAGTCGTACATTTTACTGAGTTTTTGTTATTAGGTTTTATAAGTTTCGTCTTTAATAAAGCCAGGTTGTGTATATAGGTTATAAATCTTTGGTAAATATGTACAATTACATTCTGCAAATAAGTACTATAATCGTTATAACGATCTTATTTGGCACTATACTATATTATTAAATAACTATAATAGCCGCTTATTTTTTTAAGCTTTTTTGTATTTCCCTTTTACTATCGAATGTTTAAGCTGAGTTTGTATCCTAATTTATTCATATTTTTTTTTTGAGATCAAGACTTAGAAAGAGATGCAATACTATTATTATTGACTTTCTATCGTAAATGCTTGAGTACAAATTTATGATCGGATAATTAGTTTGTTTCTCAATAATACGATGTCTAGAACTATGCTAGCTGCAAACGTTTATATTATTATTATATCTTATATCCCTTATTGCATAGATGTCAAATTAGTATATCGTGCATATACTACACCTATGTCTATCATTTTGCTAATAGTATTGTAATGCTATAAATAATTTTATTAATTAATAACAAGTACGAATATACTAATATAGTTCTCGCCTTCAAATGACTTTTTGGCAAATGTACAGAGTTTAAATAAAGTAACATCAAATATATAGTTTGTTTAAATAAAACTATTAGATCATCATTACCCTGCTCTTATCCCAATTACTTGGGGTCGACGCAATATGTCCTTTTCTTCCACTCAATCCTATCCGATGTCATCTCTGCGTTCACTCCCTTTCTATTCATATCATGCTTCACGCAATCCATCCATCTTTTCTTCGGTCTTCCCTTACCCCTAAAGCCTTCAACATTCATACTTAAAACTCTTCTCCCAACATTACATTCATCCCGTCTCATCACATGTCCATACCAAGTCAGGCGTTCACTTTTCAACTTTTCCGTCACTGGCGCCACTTTCAAACTTCCTCTTATATACTCATTTCTTACCTTATCCATTCTCGTCAGGCCACACATCCATCTTAACATTCGCATCTCTGCTACATGCAGCCGTCTCTCATCCGTCGCTTTTGTAGCCCAACATGCTGACCCATACAATACGGCAGGGCCTTATTAAGGTTTTGTATATTTTACTTTTTAATTTTAAGGGTACTTGAGTGTCACATATGGTACCTGTGACCTGCCGCCATTTCATCCATCCTGCGTCAATTCTGTGCTTCACCGCACGATCCAAGTCGCCATTGCTTTGGATAAGCGAACCGAGGTATCGAAAGTTGGAGCATACTGGTATAGGTACTCCATCTAGAGATATGGGTGTAAAATTGGAGAGACCGCCGAAATCGCAGAACATGCACTCTGTTTTTGTTCTGCTGATTTTCAAGCCAACGTTCTCCAATCTACAGCGCCATTTTTCCAGCATGCTCTGTACCTCAAGCCCATCTTCTCCGATAAGAACAACGTCGTCAGCGAAAAGCATGCACCAGGGTGCCTCTTCCTGTATCTCCGATGTTAAGGCATCCATTATCAACAGGAAGAGGTAAGGACTTAACGCCGACCCTTGATGCAGGCCCACCCCAACACTGAACTCATCGGAGTTTCCAACAGCTGATCTTATGTACGACCTACATCGCCGGTACATAGCACAGACTAACCTTATATACTTCACAGGTACACTTTTCTCTTTCAGTGCCCACCACAAAACTGTTCTTGGTATTCTGTCGTATGCCTTCTCGAGGTCAACGAATACCATATGCAAGTTTTTGTGTGCACTACGAAATTTTTCACATAGTTGACGCAGTGCAAATATGGCATCCGTTGTCCCACGACCTGACATAAAACCGAACTGATTTTGGGTGACCTCACTTTCCTCTCGCAGTCTCTTCTCGATTACTTTTTCCCACACTTTCATACTATGTGACATGAGCTTTATTCCCCTATAATTGCCACAGTCTTGAACATCCCCTTTATTTTTAAAAATGGGCACTAACGTGCTATTGCACCACTCGTCGGGGATTTCTTCTTCCTGCAGCAACTTATTGAAGAACAAAGTCAGCCACTCATAACCACGCTCTCCTAAAATCTTCCACACTTCAACTGGTATACCATCCGGCCCTACAGATTTACCATTTTTCATACTAATCACTGCCTTTTTTACTTCATCTAATGTAATTTCATTCACTAGGCCGGAGTTTTCTGATTTATCTTTCAAATCTCCACTCCATGCATTCTCTTCGTTCATTAGTCTTTCAAAATACACCTTCCAACGCTCTTGTATTTCCTCATCTTTCATCAGAACCTTGCCTGCTTCATCTTTTATACACTTTACATGCTTAATATCTCTCGCTCGTTCTTCCCGTGCTTTTGTAATGCGATACAGCGCTTTTTGCCCTTGAGGCCCATTTAAGGAGTTATATATCCTTTCTTGGGCCTGAGCCCTCGCCGTAGCTATCGCCCTTTTAGCCTTTTTCTTGCATTCTTTGTATTCCCTCTTTATCACTTTCTTCACACTTTCATTATCCTCTTTCTGCCACTTCTTAAATAATAAAAAATAAAACTATTAGATATGCAAAGTAAAAGATATGCGCAACGGCATGCATAAGTAACTCACAAGCAAAGTAGTGCTCTCTGGAAAATAAAATGTTTTAGTTTTATATTAAGAATTAAGCAATTCAAAATTGACAATACATACAAAATTTGTAATACATATTTATATATATATATTTATATTATATATTATATATATATATATTATATATATATATATATATATATATATATATATATATTATTGCTTATGATAGGCAACTAGCAAGCAGCACACCTGCTGGTAAGTGATATTGCCACTCAAGAACGTTTCCAATACCAGAGGTACAATTAAGCTACTACCTTCCGACCAAAACTCACCCAGAAAGTTGGCCTTCCGATTCTCTTGCTCACCGAAGAAGCGCAACAGCACATTACCACTACTCAGACGACGATTTTCTGCAAGAGTTTGGTACTACCCCGGGGACCCGGGCGGAGTGTGCCCCTATCACTACAAAAATTCCCTAGGTTTGTCGTTCTGAGTCTCAAAAATATTGTATAAATTTAAAATATTTAATCCTTGATTGAATTTTTAGACGTTAACTTATAAAAAAGTATTCTTAAATTCAATTAAACTAAAAATCATAGTTCTTCTTACGATAAATACACAAGGAAAATATTGAGCTGCCTTTGCCATAAATGTATATAATAAAACTGGCTTTTTACGGATTTTATGGCATTTTATTTTGTTTTTATTATAACGATATTTCAAAGAATTTGATTGTTCCTAGTTTTTTTACATTCACATTCGTATAAACATCAGAAATAATTTTAGAATGAATATTTTAATATTATAAAGCTCACCAAAATAACCCTTCAATGTTTCTGCCATGTACAGTGATCGATTATCTATCTCGCAACATATCTAACTACACTCATACATTAATTTATCTTTAATAATTGAGGGTAGCAAATAACTTTTAAAGATGCTATTAAAGTTTGATAACTTCGACAGCTTAAGTTGACCTTAAAATATAATTATATATTTAAAAATGACTCCAAACAAGCTGTCATTAATTGAAACATAAAAACGCGTTCAGATAAGTCTGGTCAAGATGTATAAAATTACCGGTTTTCAATACGTGTTCAAATTTGTGAATTATTCAGGTGTCTATATACATAGTGAAATAATGTGTTTTTATTATAACTAAAAAAATAAAATTAAAAACTAAAAACTGTTTTAGCTATTAACCAACATCAAAGGCCTTTCAGCAACTTACTCAATTATGATTACATAATATTTTTGAACAATTTTAGTTATTGTCTAAAATCGCTGCATTATGTAGGTTAGCTAAAAAAAGGACTCGCAGATAAAAAAATAATTTAGATTTTAATTTTTTTTTTTTAATATAGATTTTTAATTAGTTTAGCTAAATCTAATCTAATTAAAAATTTAACAGTTCTATAACATTTTATTTCATATTTATTTTTCATATGTTAAGTTAAAAATCTACCACTACCCGTAAATATTAATACAATTTTTTTATCGTGCAACATTGAAGGAAACTATTGCAACGTCAATCGCTAATGTTGCTCGCATACTGACCCAATGATGGACGAGTCTAGTCTAAAAAGGAAATCCTACTTGCGCCCGCGCAACCGATGTGCGAGTCTAGGCGCGTTTATAACTACTGTAATAAATATTAAAATCATAGAAATATATGTAGTTACTTCATTCTGTAGCCGTATAATGAAGTAGTAATGAAGAAGTAGAAAAAATATTTTGTGGAAATATTTGTTTTTATTTAGGTTTCTTGCATGTTAAGCATTTGAAAGTAATATTACTTACATTTTTGAAAACATATTTTAATTTAATTTGAATAAATTATACTAATCATTTGGAACATTCCAACTCGAATATACATATGCAAATATATTTAAAAATATTATACGTTTAATATGTACCTTAATTGTAAACTTTTTCTATCATTTTATCGATCACCAATCCATTAATATGTAAGTTTTTCAACCGAATGATTATCTTACATCAACTATCTCAATTTCTTACGACTTTCTTTCTACTTAGAAGATATATATATACTATTTAGGCAGACTAGGCAACTGCCTGTATATACCATTGTGTATCACCTGTTATTTTCATAGTCGTATTTGTGCTTATAACAACTACACAAATAAGCAGTAGCCAGTAAAACATTTATTTGAGATAAGTAGCTGAAAGCCTCAGTTCAGGGATGTTATGTTAATGAAAAACTAGTATATATTTCGTATCTACACACGCACACACACACACACATATATATATATATATATATATATATATATATATATATATATATATATATATATATATATATATATATATATATATATATATATATATATATATATATATATGTATGTATATATATATATGTATTTATATATAAGTAAAAAGTAAGATATCTTAGTCCTCCCGTGACCAAGATCACTGTAAAGTGTTCGAAACGTCGGAAAATTAAAAATCAAATACAAACGCGATAGAATCCGTAAAAGTAGTTTTATTTTAAATATGTAATACTCTCGTAAATATTAGAATTCATTATTGTCTACAGATTTACTTATTGTTATATTTTTAATTTAAAATCCCCACGGAGATTCCGTGTCATTAATCGACTGACATGCGTATCCGTCTCATAGAGAGACCACTATTTTGCTACGCATCTTGGAATCCAATTAGTTAAACAATACTGTTGTACTTACTGATGTTTTGTTTACAATGCAACGTCATTGACCTCGATTCAGTAAAAATATCAAATGTTCGAACAACAGCTCCTATAAAAAAAAAAAAAAACATACTCCTTCGTAATTATAGAATAAGCGTTTGCTGTATTGATTTAGTTCAGTTTTGTAGTTGAGTTGGTGCGTAGGTGTGTATGTGGGTGAGATGGCGCCATGTAAAGATGTTCCTCATTAGAACTACGTGGCCTTTAAAGGTGGTCATCTTCTTAAATAGACACTTTTTATTTTTAACTCTTTTTAAATGCATATCACCTTTTGTCAAATAGACAAACATTGATACCACAATTGCAGAAAGTGTAAAAAATCCCCAATATTTAATATACTATCAGCATATTTATTAAGCATTGCCTTAATTAGTGCTTAATTCGTTGCGACTTCCGATTGCCAACTATGTCTCTTTGTTTCTACTGTTTTGCCACATGATTAAACAAATATGGAAAACCTTATGTGTCTCTCCTTAGTCTACATTTTGTAAATAAATAAACTACTAGTAGAAATTTATTTACTTGCCGTTATCTTGGATATACTGGCTCGAAATATAGCATTATCCTCAGATTCTTCGTAAACCGGGTCGGCTACGGACGTTAAATACGAGTGGTGGGTCCAATGGCGATGAGAAGCGAATACGGTGGGTTATGGGGACGCTTGCCACCTTTCCGTCGTCCCGAACGGATTGGACGGTGTGTCAGGACTATAGACTGCCAAAATGTACCAGCATTTCAAGCATTTCGAATAGGAAACTAGTTAAACGTCACTTCATATATAATAGTAAATAGATATGTTCAAACTAGTGCCAGAGTTTAAAAAAAGACTAAAATACTGACTCACTATTCTTATTTTTTTAATTACTGCTTCTGTATGGCACAATCCCAAGCTTAAAGCTATCGCGTGCTTATTTTACCATAGTATATTTTATCAAATAAGCAATAAAAATAAGTAGTACTTACTATTCAACTTAAAAGGTAATAATTGCATAAAATGATAATCCTCATAGCTCTGCATTAATGTCACAGAATGGCTTAATCCTAATTGACATACGCAAGCTGCAGTTAAATTTTACAAATTGTCTTGTCCATCATTATACTGTCTTCTATAAGTATTCTGTAGTGACTGACATATTTAGTTATAGAATTTACTTTAATACATACATACATATCATCGCGCCATATCCCTTGCAGGGTAGGCAGAGAGAACAGAGTGTCAGAGAACTCTATCCTTGCATACTTCACTTGCTTCCTCAACATTCATAATTTTCTTCATACACGCTCGCCGGTTTCGGAAACTCTTGACTCCACCTTCCTTCAGTACGTGACCAATCTGGTTTAGGTAGGTGAGCCTTGGTCCCCCACTTTCGCATCGTATATCTTCTTAACCAGACGTTCGTTCGGCATTCCTTCCACATGTCCGAACCATCGGAGCATTCTCTTTCGCATCTTTACACCAATACTCTCTTTCATACTTACTCGCTCTCTTACGACGTCGTTGCGAATGCGGTAATATTTTCTTATTTCTGTAGTGAAGAAATAAAATAATAATGATCATCACACTTTCCTTTCCTGTGGGTTTTGTAAATATAGTTTTTTTTAAAGACAAAAACCTCGCGTTAAGACAATCGTCTTAGTATTACAGGGGCTTTTATAAACATATTAACCAATAACACCTAGACTCGGAACAATAAGTTGCGGAACGCATGGAGAATTGTCTTGCGTGGTAAACGAACTCATAACCAGCGCCAATAAGAAACCCTAAAAGACATGTTGTCGCTCAACATATATGACACATGAATTGCGCTCTTCAAGCTTTATCCAAATGTAATAAAGCCACACTTCAAGACCATTAATTTTATAAACAAACCACCATAACAATTAAATTAAACATAAAAAGAGCACGGACAAAAAGTCTGTGGAATAACATACTCATAATAAAAAAATAAAAAAAAAACGTACTCATAATACTGACACCGTAAGTTTTATCTATCAGTAAGCTATATATACTTCCTATTAAAAATAAAAAAAACTTTAATAATCTGGCTACTACTGACGGAATTATTTTTGGCCTGTCACAGAAATATTTTGTCGTCAAAACAATATTTTCAATCACTCCTCTGCACAGTAGGGCCTATTTTATCCTCGGCGTCTATAATGCAAATGTTGCAGTGAACATTTTTACATCAATAACATTGAAATGTCTTTAAGTTATATTTTGCAAAGACATAGTTACCAAGAAAGATGTTGAGTGAAAGAGATACTGGCAAATCTGCATATACAAATAACATGAACACGAGGATCAAACTGCCAAACTGCTGATTTTGTATAACCAAAAAAAGCAAAGGCGTTGATGCAGTAAAACTGCAACATTATTGGCAGACCAAAAACGTTTAATATTTTTGTCAATAATTATAAATATTTTAATTTTAATAATGTCACACGATCGACTTATATTACAAATAGGGTATCGGGTGCCTCCATAAAATATAATAATTACGCTGTTATACCCTTAATAAGCAATTTTATATAAAATATTATGACTTAAGCCCAAAAAAAATGGTTAATGAGCTCAATTATGAAAATGTTCAAATTATTCGGCATCCTTCGACCGGTCGTTGACTCAAAAATTCAATGTTCTAAATCGAGTTGCCTGCATACACCTTTAGTAGAGGTCAATCGTCCAAAGGTATCTCTGTGAAGGGTACCGCCGACTTCCTTCACTGAGGGTCGTTCACGAACAATCGCGTGAAAACTTCTTATTATAGTTGCAGGTCTCTAAGTTCCATGTGTAAATAGCTTGTTTGTACGTAGTTACGATCGTTTGTTGGCTCGTTTACGCTTGTATGAAATGGGAAAATGCTTCTTTGACGTCCTATAGAAATACATAAACGTTTATGTCGCATTGTCCGGTCGCTGATGTGTTCAAAGTTTCGAACCAATCAGAATGCTTTTGTTAGTGTCGGCTTGGATGTTTTACAAAGAGTAAAATTCTATAATACACTACCGAACCAGACATCTGTCGGGTCTAAATTGCTTGTAGTTCTTAGAGAATACCTGGTATTATGACAGCTTGATATCAACTTAACTTTGTATCAATATTTATTATAATACAAACACTATTAGCCAGATAATTATTTAATATTTTTTCGGTTGTCAGTGTTGATTTAATCAGCTGTCTTGGATATCATGCATTGCGCCCGCGCATTAAGTCACTAAAAATTTTACAAGTAAGTCATATCTTTTATTTGATTCTTTTTACTCTCCAAATTTGCGCAGCATTCCAAAAATATATTTGAGTTTTTTCTGATGATGTTTTTGATTTATAGTACTCATATTTCTTTAATATAGCGATGTTAAAGGTTGAATGGATCTCCTCTCAAATCGAAAGTGTCTTAGATTATATTTTTAAGCTTTTTTTAATGTACTAAGACCCAGTCAACGAGACCTCTTCAAGTAATCGACTTATTTTTTGTATTACCTTTGGTGACAGATTACCAGGCAGCCCACCTCATGTTAAGTAGTAACTTCCGCTCTTGAACCTTTGCTATGACAGGAGCTCAGCCCGATCACTGCCAATCCGAAAATCTTCAACCTATACATACATATCATCACGCCATATCCCTTGCAGGATAGGCAGAGAGAACATCTTCGACCTCTGGCAGTTTAAAGAGATTTAAGGTTTTTAACCGACTTCTAAAAGGAGGAGGTTCTCAATTCGATTGGTATTTTTCTTATTTAAAATGTTAAAATATTCGTGATTCATTTCATTATGGTTTTATTTATTTTTAGGTTATATTGTCTACTAAACTAAATCTAAAGTAATTCATCATGATTTTCCTACTCTTATCCCAATTACTTGGGGTCGATACAATATGTACGCTGCTTTTATAGTACATATTGTAAAAGTTATTGGCAATAGTTTTATGACTGGCCACCTGCCATACATCAACACTCCTTGGGAATGTAATTGTTGACCAAATGGCATCAGATGGAGTTGGCTCAGGTCGTTATGAGGCTCTTAGTCTGTCTGTCGTTTATGACATCCACGTGCAAAATAAGGATTGGTAGTATTTGTAGCCGCTACCATACAGCTTTAAATCTAAAGTAATTGTTAACCGTAATTTAAAAAGCTAAGAATATCTAAAAGTTAAGTTTGAGCATTCTCAAACTTAGCCGGGCCCCTGATTTTATATGATGTCTAAAATCCAAAAGTTAGGGCTAAATTAAATGTTAAGTTAAATGATTCATTCTCTTACCGGTGAAATAATATTTATGATTATTATTATGCTAGTTGTGATTTCAACGTTTTACGCTCGAGTTTTCTTCCTAAGTGTTTCTGGCAATGATCCGGGCGCCGCCGGAAGCCAACATAGGCAGCCGGGCGACCACCTATAGCTAACAACCAGTCTTTGTCTGGCATTTGAACATGCTCCTTTATCTGTCGTTGGCGTGTCTTTTTAGTGCATAAAATAATTTTAATATAATCTTTTACGATATTTCTTAAAATATTTTCAACATTTTATTGATAACAATTTTAATTACATCACTCAGGCTCATAAAAAACATAGTGTCTTTTAAATACATAAGTTTTAATATCGCATAATATACAACATAAGTACAGCCAGATAGCTAATTTGATAGAAATTGTGGTATTTAATAAAAAATTATGTGATGAACACATAAACACACACTGTGATTTTAATAATAAAAAATATTATTAAAATCACAGTGTGTGTTCGGATTTTTTAAATGTGATTTAGCACCTACTAATGGCAGGGGACTTCCACCAATGGTAGGGAAATCAGACTTCTATACCCCTCTTTAGTCAAATGAGTGTAAGGTCTCATGTTTCATTTCCCTTCTCTTATGTTGTTATTAGTTAATGGCTAATAAATTTTATTAATCGAAAGGTTATTGAATTATAAATGTCATTTAGCTGTGGTAGCGGCTACGAATACTACCAACCCTTACTTTGCTAGTGGATGTCGTAAAAGACGACTAAGAGCCTTATAACGATCTGGGCCATCTCCATCCAATGCCGATAGGTCAACAATTACATTCTCAAGGAGGGTTGACGTCTGGCAGGCGGCCGGTCAAAAAACTATTGCCAATAACTTTTACAATATGTACTGTGAAAGAAGAGTACATATTGTATCGACCCCAAGTAATTGGGATAAGAGTAGGAGAATGATGATGATGGCTAATAATTTTTATTACATCCTACATTTTTGGGTGAGCTATAATTACACCCGGTTTAACCATTGAGAGCGTGGTGGGACTCTACTTTGGTAAAACCTTCTTGCGCCTCCCTCATAACGTAACGCTCATTAGCGTTACACCATAAGGTTTTCCTTCAACTCAAAAATAGTAATAACTCCAAAAAAGAAATAATGGTGAAATGTATTTTAACTCAATCATCAAACGAAAAATTATATGATAGACGGGAAACTATATTAAATCATCATTATCCTGCTTTTATCCCAATTACTTGGGGTCGACGCAATATATACTCCTCTTACATCTCATATATTGCAAAAATTATCGGCAATAGCTTTATAACCGGCCGCCTGCCGGACGTCAACCTTCCTTTATAGATAACCTAGACATAGGAATAATATTGGATCATTATGCTCCGATGGTTCAGACATGTGGAAAGAATGCCGAACGAACGTCTGGTTAAGAAGATATACAATGCGAATATGGAAAGATGTAGGTACCGGGGGAGACCAAGACTAACCTACCTAGAGCAGATTGGTCACGTACTGAAGGAAGGTGGAGTCAAGAGTCTCCGAAACCGGCGCGCGTGTCTGAAGAGAATTATGAATGTTGAGGAAGCGAGTGAACTATGCAAGGAGAGAGAGATCTCTGGCACTCTGTTCTCTCTGCCTACCCTGCAAGGGATACGTCGTAATGATATGTATGTATTATTATTAAATATAAAGCAAAATATACATTGACCTGCAGTATTACCATTTAATTTATTTAGCATTTATAATGCTAGATTATTTATAAAACCATGTTTTTTACAAGCGAAAAATTATTGCCACACGTGGAATATGAACTCACATCTACTTGAAATCCGTTCCAATCATTTTATCCACTTAGACGAGCGGGGTCTCACATGTAACAACTAAACTTTTCGCTTGTATCTTCTTCGTTATGGAGACATTCCACAAACCATCTATGATAGCGTTGTGACACTATACCTCAACCTCACTGATTGTTAAACAAAAGCCTTTTCTATTGCAACACTTCAACAAAGATGACAACTAATAAATAGGCTCTCTTGCAATAAAAGATTGGACTTTTGACGGGAATTTGAAAACATCATGTGGTGCTCTTGTATTATATTCAATATCTTAGTGTTTTAATTAGATAATTTTAATGGCATTTTATGTAATGTGATGCGGCGGAACTACTGGGATGTAGTGAATATCATATAAAAGTGCTTTACAACGTTTTCGTTTTCCATCAATATTCCCACAAGATACCATTACCAGTGTGGCTATTGCACTGTTGATGGTGACAATTTGACTTAGACAATGACTAACCTGAAAGACTAAAAACGTGAAGATATTCATAACTCGACACTAGCACCAATAGCTCGTATAAGTAGCTGATTGCCAATACATAAGAAGAAGAAGAAGAAGCAGCAATAGAAGATCGACTTTTATTTTTTTACTACTTTTATCGTTAAGCATGATGTTATACATCTAAGTAGATCAGATCGTCTGATCTTTGGATACTGGGTTTTTTAGTTATTTGTAGCTTATTACCACCTGTATTTGGATAATAATTGCCTTTAAGAGTAATGTTATTAAAATATAAATTATGATGAAAAGTAACAATTACTACTAATTATAAAATTTCCAAGAAGTGTAATATTGGAGAGAGGACCGTCTTTAAACTTAATTAAAACCGGAATATAATATTACTCATCTTTTTAACTATATTCTAATCTATTCCTAGTTAAAGAAAACGTTATGCGTCAACGTTATATTAAAACGAAGGGCACAAGGATGATCACGTCTGCTTAATATCATATTAAAGTCATTTATTAGTGCACTGTAAATAAGTATCTTCTGTTATTTTATTGTCAATGAAACACATATGGTACGTTTATTGGCATCTTATTATGACATTTATTATCCTTATTTTTACGTACACTTAGAAACTGGTTTGATCTCTTCAATCAAGCAAACAATTTAGTATATAATATCTAATGTTTACGCGAGTATTACTCATTTGAAATAAATCATTTTTTTTTACGGATACTTACTATCGAGTTTATATTTGAATTTTAATTGTCTGACGTTTCGAATAATTTACACCGTTCATGGTCACGGGATGACTGGTCCTCTCTCAATCATTCGCAGTCCTCCTGGGTTCACAAACGCTGGAAGGTGTTTGAAACGTCAGAAAATTAAAAATCAAATACAAACGCGATACAATCCGTAAAAAATTGTTTTATTTCAAATTTAATCTTTATAAAATTTTCTTATTAGAATTATTTTTATATGCATACTGAAACATGGAGACATCCAGATATAGAATGACCTCAATATAATAATTATTTATAGTCTCAGTGTTTAGATAAAGAAAAACATAATAAAGAAATTTGCATATCGATAGGGTTTATTCACTGAAGCTGGAAATGAAATAAGGACCGAAATCTGAATGAAATTTGACCCTGAACTTAGGCATTATTTTTTGTGTACATATAATTAACGTATATAAAGTACACCCAGAGCCAGAAAGAAAATTTGTGGGTCTCACAAAATATTGTCCTGTATGGGAATCGGACCTTTGATATCTGGTATAATAGACCGGTATCTTAACCACTACGCCACGCCGTCCCCAAATGGAGAAGGATATGTTTAAATATTAGTTGATGAAAATAGTAATCACGTAATATATTCCTACTTTAAGATGTGTGGTAGCGGCTACGTATACTACCAACCCTTACTTTGCTCGTGGATGTCATAAAAGATCATTAAGAGCCTTATAATGATCTGGGCTAACGCCATCTGATGCCGTTTGGTCGACAATTACATTCCCAAGGAAGGTTGACGTCTGGCAGGCAGCCGGTCACAAAACTATTGCCAATAACTTTTACAATAAAAGAAGAGTAGGTACATATTGTATCGACCCCAAGTAATTAGGATAAGAGCAGGAGAATGATCATGTACTAAATTCCTACTGAAAAAATAATTACAGATTATATATCTATGTAATGCACACAGATGGATAAAGATAAATTCTTCTGCAAAGTGTTGAATACGAATTTATTAATAATAGCGTAATAGGCATTTAAATGTCTTCATATACGCAGTTAATATACGTAATCTGGGGTAGCGCTCATTACATTGCCTTTATATTTATAAAAACCGATTAAAAGTTTCACGGTCTATTCGATTAATTTTATTATGCCATTTGGTCAACAATTAGATTTGCAGGCAGATAATATGATGATTCTATTTTCTTTCACCTATGCTTATATATTTGTAGATTAGAATAAGGCGTAAGAATACGAGTAAAACAGGATGTCTATAATCTAGTAAATAGATATATAGAATATATTATATTTTATAATATTTATAATATTTATAATCTGTTGAGGAAGCGAGTAAAGTATTCAAGGATAGAGTTCTCTGGCACTCTGTTCTCTGTGCCTACCCTGCAAGGGATATGGCGTGATGATATATATGTATGTATGTATGTATAATCTGAATAGAAAGCTTCTTGGTTGTCAGAAAATATTTTAAAATAATACTGGTAATTTCAAATGAAATATTTTGTCATCTTGTTACCAGCCAGATCCAGGAAGCAATTTTATTTACCGTGTAGTGAAGAATAAGAATCACTGCCGCTTATTTTTCTGCGTTTGTCCTGTTGTGGTTATAGAATGACTCGGAGCCAATATATCTAAAATACTAAAAATAAAACCTGTATAAACTTGATTACAAGCAATCATTTTTCGCTCGTAATCAAGTTTTTATAAATAATCAAGCATATTAAATACAAAATTTCAGTAATTTGAATAAAACCTGTCTGATTGCCGTAGTATATTAGGTCAATTTCACTTTCATTATGCTATATACTCATAAATAGCCCCATGACCAACATTGCGACACTGAAGAGCTGTGTGAAACTAAGATATATGAATGTTGAAAATAATTAATATTTTCATAACAAAAAAACACTTTCACAATAAAAAAAAGTGTGTGTGTCAGCTCCGACGCACGACTGGCGTTTACTCCTTAAGTACGATTATCAAAACAGGCGCAAAAAAAACTCATTTGACTAAAAATAATATATAGGTATATTTTTAACCGACTTCAAAAAAGGGGAGGTTCTATGTTTCATTGTATGTATTTTTTATTTACATTTATTAAAACTGTTCAGTGAAGTATTATCTCACGTCAGAAAGTGAAAGGTGCGCAGAATAGGTTGCGCACCAAAAACGTAACGAGGTCATTCGATCACTAGATTTTACTCCTCAATTTTTTCTTATACCGAGCGCCTTATATGAAAATCGATTCTTAAGGAGTAAACTTAAAAAAAAACTCATATTTTTGTCCTGAAACATTCTAAGACGCATTCAATATGAAAATAAATTTATTTTTGCTGAAAGTTGACGCAGCGTGACGGCGGCGCAGGCTGATGAGTCCTTTTTTTGAGAACCATTAATATTTGCTGTGTCACTTTTAATTACTTCAATTTGGTTCGTGATATAACTAAAAAGTTTACAAGGTTTGAATCTTTTGGGCAATTATTAACTTGTATTATACATATATTTTTTAAAATAATATATCAAAACAAATATTCACCAAAAAGTTTCTAGGTTTAATTTGCAATGTTTGAAAAATATATAGTTTTAATTTGGTCTCTATACCAGGCAGGTTGATGACGTTTGTGATTATATTTCTAGTTTTCCTTCGTCTAATAGATTTTTAATAGAATTTATGTGAATACTCGTAGATCATAAATAGATGATATTTCAAAGTACTTTTTCACGTGGTGGTCTGTGAGTGGTATTTATTCTGTTGATCTTGAGGTAATTTTTAGAAGTTCTACAAAATTAGCAGTACTACAAAGCGCCCTTGCTATACCCGCTAATATTAACAGACTTCGTAGAATATCTACTTATGTAATTTACGGAATCATATTCATCTTTTAATTACTTTATTTTTGTCTCTTGTAATCATTAATGTGTACATTTAAAGATCTAAAGATTTTCGCTGGATACTGTCCTAGTTAAACTATATAATTGATTAACTATATTCATGTATTTTGTTTAACTACTGTGGTACAATCTATGCTTAGTGCATAGAACATAAGAGCTCTATACATCGATATCTTTTAAACAAGCATCTTCGTTTATTCATATTGTCCCAATCTTATGAATTGAAAAATAATCTCATGATTATTCAACCAACAAATAACTTCAGAGAAACGCTCATGGCATAACTTCATATTTTAAATCTATGCTCCATTGTGATGTAGATCTATATACCTAATATGTATGTAAACACTAGGCAGTATGACATGCAACTAAGTTGTTATTCCATTGCCAGGCACGTTTTGGGCACACAAACTACTACAGTTGCATTTGTTAGAATTTAACAGAGGCTCCTCATGAGGGTGTGCGTGACGCATGCGCAATCGTTGTCATTGTACATGCTGTCCATTCAGTGCGCAACCAAAGTGTCTTGTGAGCCGTCGTAATGTTTTTATTGAGGTAAATATTCAGTTATCAGACTGGCACGCGTCTTGGACGAGCCCGATGAGATTTTAAAGTCAAATTCGATATGAAAGTTTAAATATGTTGGGCGGTGCAAGGCGGGACGTGTCGCTCAGCGCGGTACGGCGGTGTGAGAGCGGCGAGGCGAGGCGAGGTGGCCGCGGGCGCGAGTGTGCGCGAGTGCGCCTGTGGTGGTAACCGAGGTTCGTCGCGGCGCGCCCCGTCAGTCGGCGACGGCGAGTCACGCGCGTCGTCTCTTACCTCTCTGCGTTTTATCGCTGCACTTCGCTCAGCACACCTGCCGCCGCTCAGGCTTTGCCGGCTCTCACGCTCTCGAGCGTGGAGGTCGCGCCAACCTCATAGTTTCGGTCATCAGCGGTTTCACCTCGGTCGGTCAACCCAATGCAGCGGTAGCCGCGCTTTTAATCCATCGCATCTGTGCTGGTGCTTGGACTCCGGCTGGCCAGTGGCCGCCGCGTGCTGTGACAGTGAATCGTGCGACTTGCCATATCGTGCGGATGTGCAGTGATGGATGAGTAGACAAAGTCCAGTGTGTGCGCAAACCGGTGATCGACTGTATTTCTGGCTGAGTGGAAAAGCGGGCCGTCAAAATTGAGCCCAAATTGTATTTAGGTGGGTACCATGGCTTACTTATTGGATCTCATTGGTAATAATTAATGGTTATATTGGATAGACAGTGAGAGTTTACCAACAGGGCGGTCGTTGAATATTAATGGCTTGTTAGTTGGAAAGTTGTTGGTAAAGAGCGGGAGACGTTGGGCCGCGCACAGCTGATTTGTCTGTCGCCGAGGTAACCTCTCAATTGAGCTTGTTGTACTCAATAAATTGTGAGCATTTTGTATGTTGTGATTCAGTAATTATATATTTGTATGGTAGTATGACCATGATACGTGAAATAATAATACATAACGCAAGACAGTACTTCTCATGAAAGGAAATATGTGTGTAATATCCAGTCCTGTATATCATTCTAGAGCAGAATTATTTTTTAGTTCTAAGAGAATATGTAGATTTTTTTTCCAAGTACCATACACTGAATATAAACATATGTTATGACAATGGAGAAAGAATGCGGTGGGTTATGGGACCACGCGCTGCCCTTCCGTCACCCCGGACGGAGCGGGCGACGCGTGTCCGGGCCATAGCCTAACAAAAAAAAGCACGAACAATATATTCTTATATTGTATTATTTTCTACTTCATTTCTTTAAAATTACTTTCATTGTTAACGAATTTAATATTATCTCTTGTCGTTCATTAACTTCAACCACAGGTAACCTTCACAAATTGAATTAAAAACACATAGCTTATTGAGACAGTTTTTACAATAGAATTGAAGTTATTTCATTATTGGATAAGCGTCACAGACAAATAAGTGAAAAATGTTGATAATAGTAGTAAGTACAATATCCGTTTATTTTACTAAACAATTTTTTTTAAACATACATAGGTAATATACAACATTCGCCATACTTAATATTGTTACAGAGTCGTAAACTTTATATAACCAAACCATATAATTTAATTACAGACTGTACAGATGGCGTAGTGGTTAAGATACCGACCTTCCATGCCAGTGCCGTGGGTTCGATTCCCACGCAGGACAATACTTTGTGCGATCCACAAAGTGTTGTTCTGAGTTTGGGTGTAATTTGTCTGCGTTAATTGCATGTTTGTAAAGTCCCCCGCGATACAAGGATTATTTTCCTTAGTGCAGGGAGGTGTCTTTTTAAAAAAAAAAAAAAAAAAAAAAAAAATTTCCATAACTCTATATAACTATGATTTACTTTGTGGTGATGAAGTTAAAAATAATTCATCGCCTGTTTTTTCCACTAGTATTATAAGAGACGACTAAATTATGGAAGCAGATAACATCTTAATAAAAGCAGGAGCTAAGATTGCACAGATGGCGTAGTGGTTTAGATAAACAACCTTCAGTGCCAGTGCCGTGGGTTTGATTCCTCACAGGACAACAATTTGTGAGATCTACAAAGTGTTGTTCTGAGATTGGGTGTAATTTTTCTGCGTTAATCGCATGTTTGTAAAGTCCCCCGCAATACAAGGATTATTTCCTCAGTGCGGGGTGGTGTCCTAAAAAAAAGTTATAAACTATATATTGCAATTTAACTTCAAAACCATTTAATTTAATTTGCTAAAACTCTATATGACTATAATTTATAATTTATCTTATGCTCACAACGTTAAAAATAATTCACCACTTCTTTCTTTGCCATTATTATCGTAAAAGACGACCAAATAAAAGATGAAAGCAAATAAGATAATATTATAAACAATTAAGAGCTATCTAAATAGAACTCTATACAATCTTCTCTGACTAATATCGTATAGTAGGTCAAGATGTCCAATAATATGACTGGAAATGAACATTCTTCTTTTTTTTATTTGCTTATCGTGACAAACGAGCAAGCAGCGCACCTGATGGTATGTGATACTGTTGGACATGAACCTAGCAACACCAAGGGCATAGCCAGGCCGTTGAGAACCGTGAAGAAAAAGCTCTTCTTAAATCAAGTTTAAAAAAAGGACATGTCATAGATCTAAAATATAGTTGTTTATCATCATTCATTATTTGCCTACTCTTATCCCAATTACTTGAGGTCGTTATATTATGTACTCTTCTTTCATAGTACATATTGTAAATGTTATTGGCAATAGTTTTAAGACCGGCCGCCTGCCTGACATCATTTCATCTTTGGGAATGCAATTGCTGAACAAACAGCATCAGATTGAGTTGGCCCAGGTCATTATAAGGCTCTTAGTCGTCTTTCACGACACACATGAGCAAAGCAAGGGTTGGTAGTATTCGAAGCCGCTGCAACACAGCTGAAATATATATATATATATATATATATATATATATATATATATATATTGTTTATATGAGAAATAAATTCTTACGTAATGTAGTTACTTAGTAATTAATGTTTTCTAAAAGCCGTGCATTCTTAATTTCGTAAATTAAATTGAATGAAACTTAGATGCTTATTATCATGTATGCCGAGTTTATGATAATTTAATAATTGAATTCTACCTGAAGTTTTAATAATAAAATTTCAATTAAATACATTTTATTTTTTAATTAAAATTACATACATGCATATCATCACGCCATTTCCCTTACAGGGTAGGTAGAGAGAACTAATTAAAATAAATAACTTTTATTAAAATTCAGGTGCGAATATAACCTCAATTATAGTAGAACTGATGCATTATCATACTTAATATCATCTTTATTTACTCCAAAACAATTACAAGCAAAACCGTTCTTATGATGACGGAGTATGTTGTAGCTATTATAGTTATATTATAGTTATATGTGGTATACATTATAGAACCTAACCTGCTAATATAGGTTTATAGGCTTATGCCTATAATGTATACCACATTAAAGAATGATGAAGAAAAACTATATAAGATAAAATGAAAAAAAATGTATATTGATGCAAGCAATATACATTTTTTTTTTGATCAGTATTTTTTTCATTTATTTTAAATGGATTATCAGAGAACTAAATTTGAAATAATTTAAACAAATACATATTCCAAATAGAACTTAGTAGAATGTTAACTATTATATGTAAAGTGAAACTATTTTCACTAAAAATTTTTAATTCGAAATTTTCTAAATTTCAATATTAAATTTACATTTACGTACTTACATATTTGCAGATTCAATTATTTTAAAATATTTTCTTTTCTTTTACCTTTTAACTTAAAAGTATAAAATATTAAAACACTATCTAATAACCATAAACTAATAATTTATATACACATCATCATCTTAGCTCATATATGTGCCACTTTTGAGTTCGGGCCTCCTCCGTAATTGGAGGGAAATTGACCTACTATCCACGCGAGTCAGACGTCATGGTATATATAGGGTTTTGTTTCGAGTTTACCATCTCTTGCATAGCTGTTATATGCGTTTTATATCCCTTAGACGTCTCTTACGATCACTCACTGGTAAAATTTGGTGGTGAATTGTATTCTTACTTCGTCACCACCCAGAAGTACATAAATATATACGTTATATACACATATATATTTATATACATATATATATATATATATATATATATATATATATATATATATATATATATATATATATATATATATATATATATATATATATATATATATATATATATATATATATATATATATATATATATACACACATACATACATATCATCACGCCATATCCCTTGCAGGGTAGGCAGAGAGAACAGAGTGCCAGAGAACTCTATCTCTGCATACTTCACTCGCTTCCTCAACATTCATAATTCTCTTCATACACGCTCGCCGGTTTCGGAGACTCTTGACTCCACCTTCCTTCAGTACATGACCGATCTGGTCTAGGTAGGTTAGTCTCGGTCTCCCTCGGTACCTACATCCTTCCACTTTCGCATTGTATATCTTCTTAACCAGGCGTTCGTTCGGCATTCTTTCCACATGTCCGAACCATCGGAGCATTCCCTTTCGCATCTTTACACCAATACTCTCTTTCATACCTACTCGCTCTCTTACGTCGTCGTTACGAATGCGGTCGGTCAGCCTAACTCCACAGATTTTCCGCAGAGATCGCATTTCGACCGCATTAATTTTACTATCATACTCTTTTCTGCATACCCAACTCTCGCTTCCATACAGTAATGTTGGGACAAGCACTGCGTTATGTATTGCTACACGTGCCTTCTGGCTGAGGTGGTGGCTGCCGAGAAGTTGCCCCAACGCTCCGTTCACTCTATTTCCCGCATTCACTCTTCGCTCTATATCAGTGGTGTACCTTCCATCTCGGCTAAATCCACATCCAAGATATACAAATTCATCCACTTGCTCTAGTACATCATTACCTATTGTAACTCTTACATCTGTTCTGGTTTTATCTCTTTCAAAGACCATTATTTTGGTTTTGCTCACATTCACGCGTAGACCCCTTTTCTTACAATCTTCTGTCATTGTGTCGACTAGGGTCTGCAGGTCAATCGCTGACTGTGCCAGCAGGACTGCATCATCTGCATAAAGCAGAGCAGTGACCACTGAGTCGCCCATCTGGACTCCCACATTCATATCGTGCAACCTTTGGAGACATTTATCCAGATATATGATGAACAGCCTGGCTGACAGAATGCACCCCTGCTTAACGCCGATATTGACGTCAAACCAAGGCGACATTCCATCATCCAGCCGCACACAGGCTCTACAGCCCATGTAACTGGACTGCACAGCCTGTAGCAGTTTACCGTTAATACCATACTCCGGTAAAATGTCCCAAAGTTCCTTTCGTACAACCGTGTCAAATGCTCTCTCCAGATCCACAAAACTGCAGAAAACCCTCTGACCTAGAGCCAGATGCTTCTCCACAATGTTGCGCAGAGAGAACACTTGATTCATGCATCCCCTTCCACTCCTGAAACCTCCTTGTGTCTCACACAGTAAACCATCGGACACCATCCTCATTCTCCTTTCAATAATTTTTCCATACACTTTTGCTGCCAAACTGGTCAAGCTTATGGCTCTGTAATTTGCGCAGTCATAACGTGAACCCTTGTTTTTAAACAAAGGCACGATGACTGCGCTATTCCAGTCCCTGGGAACCATTCCCGAGCTCCAACATAAATTGAGGAGCAACAGGAACGCCTCCCAGACACAAGAGCCACCAAGCTTGATCATCTCGGCAGACACCATATCAATGCCCGCATAAAATATATATATATATATATGTATATACATATATAGGTATATACACATATAAAGGTATATTGTAGTAGAAACAGCTCTAACAATTAGAATCAAATATTGTATTTAGATAAGAAATTATTTTCACGCAAAATACAACTTTTCTTTAAATATTATATCGTAATACTAGACACTTACATTGTTGAAAATTAAGTATGTACTCCAACACAATTTAAAATAAAAGACCAGCAAAGCATTCGTAGGTACTTATGTTCAAATGAGAAATCTTTGTCAACTACGCTGTGCACATATTCACAAAGTGTCGTAACAAATTATCTTTAATTTCACTTACTGCATCCACTATCAATCAAAAGGAAAGTTTGCCTGCTGTTGGCTATAGTTCAAAGAGTAGATAAAAATGTGCCAATCTGAGAAGCGGGACAAGGCCGCGCCCTCAATACCCACGCAAGAAAACGATGGATCGCGAAATTAACTCGCGATTGTAAATTTTATGCATCTCTAAGGTGACTTAATATTTATTTTCTTGATATTTTTCATTATATTTCCTACTAATCCATCAGGCTTTTATTATTCCCCATTTTAATGGTTCAATTATTAAAGAATTTTATGTCTATGGAGCTAGTCCGTAGATTATCATTATCATTTTGAGTTGTAAAATAAGTTTCTAGAATTCTAGGAGGATGATAATGAGCCATGATTAAGAATTTTCATTTATAATTTAATCTATCTTTCTCCACTAATGGACATAGATCTTCTTAATAAGGGGTAATACCATACTCGCCACACTTGGCAAGAGCATTGGCAATCGCAGCGTTATACTTTTCGAAGGAGAGTGCTGTTAATAATTATATCTGAGTTAGTTCTAGAAACTCTCACGAGGAAATAAGAGTATAGAGATACGTTATGTTCCTAACCTTGGTCACAGTTTAGTTTCCAATTTCTTTTAATATACATATTATAATACTAAGATAATAATTAATTTTGCAATGAGAAATCATAGCTATATTTCAGCTTACCTTTTTTATTTCTTTATATGTACTATACATGCTGTTATTAGACATGACTGGATAGTGTGTGGTTGCAGTTACGAATACTAAACCAACCTTTACATTGCTCGTGGGTGTCGTAAAAGATGACTAATAGCTTTACATGGGCAACAACATTTGATGCCGTCTGGTCAGCAATTATATTCCCAAGGAGGGTTAACGTTAGTCGCAATCGTCCGGTTCTAAAACTATTGCCAAAACTTCTGCAATATATAGGATAGGGGAATACATATTGCGTCGACCCCAAGTAATAGAGATAAGAGATAATAATATTGAATACGACTGGGCTTTTCAATAAGAAAGTAGTGATGTGTGGTATTCTTTACCAGGCACCACACGGCTCACTCTTGACTTGTAATAAATTAATTAGATGAAAATACGATAAAAATGCGATCTCTATGGAAAATCTGTGGAGTTAGGCTGACCGATCGCATTCGTAACGACGACGTAAGAGAGCAAGTAGGTATGAAAGAGAGCATTGGTGTAAAAATGTCTAAGGGAATGCTCCGATGGTTCGGACATGTGGAAGGAATGCCGAACGAACGTCTGGTTAAGAAGATATACAATGCGAAAGTGGAAGGATGTAGGTACCGGGGAGACCGAGACTAACCTACCTAGACCAGATTGGTCAAGTACTGAAGGAAGGTAGAGTCAAGAGTCTCCGAAATTAGCAAGCGTGTATGAAGAGAATTATGAATGTTGAGGAAGCGAGTGAAGTATGCAAGGACAGAGTTCTCTGGCACTCTGTCCTCTCTGCCTAACCTGCAAGGGATATGGCGTGATGATATGTATGTATGTAAAATACGATAGATAGCAATTATTATTCGTGAACAACGTTGCACAATTTTTAGTCCGGACTAAAAAATATGATGAAGACGCTTATAGGCTACTCTTATCATCCAACGACAAAAACAAGATGGAGAAATTAAATCTTATATAATGATTTCTAATGTTTATGCTAGTATTACTCATTTCCTACTACACGTCCTCCCGTGACCATGAACATGGTAGTGTTCGAAACGGCGGGAAAATAAAAATCAAATACAAAATCTAAGAAATCATAATACTTGAATACATATATCTAAAACATATTCATTAAAGTTTTGACGAAATAAAATTCAAGTTAACTGTTATCTAAATTAGATATATTTTAAATTAGTTTGAGTTGATGAAACTTTCAGATTTCTATCTTTCTGACATGGTAATAGTAACCTATTACTATAGCAGGATAAAAACAAATCATATATTAGGAAGTTATTATCTATTAATAACTACTGAACTAAAGTTTTGTTTTTCTTTTCGACCAGAATATTCTCTTTTGTGTATTAACTTTAATCATATTTATATTTCTATCAAATCTGATTTATAAACATTTTTTTTTTAAATAAGATTCTATTAGAAACTTTTCTTTCCTAACTCTATGTAGATGTAGAGATGTCAAAAAAAAATTTGAAATTAAAGATTAATTTTCAACTTTTTATTTAATAAAAAAACATATACGAAATATTGTACAAATAGCGTATTAAATGAATGGCTGACCTCGTTTGCCATCGCCTCGGGATAGTTTACTACACGTCACAAATTTTTGCGCGGCCAATGAAATACGTACATTTTTTTAACGTGTCCCTTCCTTGCCTGCAGATTTTTTTAAATATCATTTTTACTCAATATGTCTTTAAAAAATATAACTAAAATAAATAACAACTAACTCTTGGCCATCTTTTGCATACCTTCTTCGGCTTATCTGTATAGTTCATACATTTTCGAGGCTTCGCTAACTTTTATAGATTTAATCATTGTTCTTTATAAGATAGTAATTTTTATTTTCAATAATTGTCATCATCTTAGTTCATATACACCCCACCACTGTGCCTGAGCTTTACCCTAAATGGGCGGGCAAGTGACTCTACCACTATACCACACTATCTACACGGGTTGATAAGAGATTTTATTTAGAGTTTTCGTCTTTTATACGTACGAATACTACGTTTTTTACGACCCATAAGAAAGGGAGCGTTAGCGTTAACGATAGTAAATTGACTTCTAACTCCATAAGCATACTGACCCTGTGGTCAACTGAAAAAACCAATAATGTATTCAAATTAAAATAATTTTCAATTCGTATCAGCAAGTTCTTGAGATTATTTTGTTCATACAAAATTTTCTAATATTTTTAATATGTACCTATGACTACTTAGATACAGACATAATCTAGTAATATAACTACCGTAAAATTCACAAACACTATAAATTTAAATATTATTAGTGAAGAGCCAATAATTATTTAGTTATATCCTAGTCACGCTGAAATCTCAAGTACATTGCACTGACACTCATTATCACTTGGAAGCGTCACGGCCGTCAGTTGCTTGTGTCAACAGAAACGACGCGATTGCAGGTGCCTGTGAGCGGTAGAGGTCATTCACCTCGCCCGCCACCAATATTTGGATACACTATACAAGCTTATAGCTTGGTATAGCGATAACGGGCCTGTGTCAGACGGACGGACGGCGGACACGTGTCGCTTCGCGGGAAACAAAAGGGAATTTGAAGTATGTCACGGAATAGAGACACGCTCGCGGCCGTGTAATATCTCGAGACATTAATATCGAGTTAAAAAATTTGATATCACGTTAAAATAACGATTTATTTGCTTTAGTTTTTTGTTAACTCCACTCTAATTGACGTAACAAATTGAAGTGGAATGTTTTATATAAATTAATCGATGCATTCGGGGGACATTTGACCAGCAAGCATGAGTTTAATCGGGCATTGCATATCTCACGTCCGTCGTAGGACGGAGGACACTGAATCTGGGACAGAGAACGTTTATTTCGGTTCTTGAATTGGGGCGGCACGTTAAAACATCGGGGTTTCCAAGTCGTGGGGACGATGAAAACAAATAGTTACATGCCATACCTGAGTGGGCGGTTTTGTGCTAGCCGAGTATCAACTTTATGTCGTGGGTGTAAGAATGAGTGACAACCGCGACTTCATGACGCCAACGTTTGACTTATATTAATGGCCGAAATCATAACATATTGTCGAGCCATGGATGGATTAGGCATACTTAGTTCCTTTTTTATTAAAAACAACTAAGATATAAATAAAAAACAACGGTACGTTATTCTGTTCTCTTTTTTTATTTATACTAATGAGTTAATTTGCTTAACGAAAAAATTACAGTAGAAAACTGATCCTCTACGGATCTGTTTTCCGTGTGGTGACGGAAAATATATTTCAAAAACCGTATCTTGTCCGTGGGCGTTGTAAATGATAACTAATGGGTATAATGTGCAGATAATATTTATACAAGAGAGTAAACTTGAAATAAAACTCTGTACTGTCCGACAAGTGTGGTATAATAGGTCAATTTCCCTCCTAATGTGTTGGAGGCTTGAGCCCCGCAGTGGGATATATATGAGCTACGATGATGATAATGATTATAATAAGTGGACGTATTGTAATATGTTATATACTACAAAGTGTCTCTACATCTCGTTTCCCACCAATCGCATGAAAAGATTAATCAGACGTAAAACAAAACATACGACAAAATCAAGCATTTGACAACTTTAGCCAAAGGCCTGGATGATTAATATACCTAGTAGAGAAAGTGTTCTTTATTAAGAAGGAATCTCATAGTACGACGTACTACAGAGAAAATAAAATAATATTAATTAATAAAATAAGAATAATTAAACTTCTTTGCGTGAAAGTTGCTTAGAAAACTGGTTCCGAAATTTTCACTTATTGACTTAGGCGGTTGTAATACATATGTATATTATTTAATACTTTTACTTTTATTTTTTATGAACCTTATTATACTTTGTAGATAGGTACACGTATCTATTATTTGAATTATATAAATAAAATTCATCAACCATGCTTGCGCAGATCACACACTAACTATCATGTTCGATTCCCGCGCAGAATAATTATTTGTGTGATCAATAAATTGTTGTTCAGAGTATGGATGTAATTTTTATCCGTTAATTATAGGTATTTTTTTGTAAATTCCGCCGCAATACATAGATTTCTTTTCTAAATATAAGACGTCGTCTTTAAAAAAGAAAAATAAGGTTACCTACCCATTATCTATTTTAATCCTCAGTGATTATTGCCTATGTACATAATTTATAATCGTATAACGAATTAAAATCCCATCGCTATACGGAGAAAAAAGAATAAGAGATATTAAAATTTCCTCAGGTTACGTCACATCCGTAAATATAAGGTATATAAACAATATTACCGCGGTATCTGCAGACGGATAATACGCCCAATTATATTTGGTTGCGTCACATTTACGTAAAGAATAGGGTTCATCGGGCTACGTTTGAATTACGAGTCGATGACTAGTATTGAGGTAACTGGTACTAGTGAAACAATTGTGACACAGAAATTATCTAATTCAAACGAAATAGCGCTATATGTATATGCTATCCTAGTAGAAATTCGACTATATCGTTACTAATATTATAAATACGAAAGTAACTCTGTCTGTCGCTCTTTCACGCCAAAACTATTAAACCGATTTAAATGAAATTTGGTACACAGATAGTCACAGCATAGTACAGCCTGAGAAAGGACATAGGCTACTTTTTATTGCAAAAAAGGGTTGTAAAGTGTGATGAAAAGTTGCAAGGAAGTATCGTCATTTTTAAAGCCAGAAGCTTGAAACTTATTTTTAGGTTATTGATTAGATATAAATAATATGACATTAAAATTTGTAAAAAAAAAAATACTCTTAAGGAGATAGGGATCTTATAAAGATAGGGGATAAAAATTTTAGGAAAGTAACATTTTATGCGGGCGAGCCGCGGGCAGAAGCTAGTATTGCATAAAAAATCAAACTCTATTTTAGTACTAATTTTTCTTTCTCGAGTGAGATAATAGTCAAAATTTTTTTATAGAATTTTAAAGTATAGTATAGCATTGAGATGTTCTTTTTTTATTGCGTGGTGGAAACAGCACATCTGATAGTAAGTATCACTGCCGCCCATGGACCTTTGCTATAAGCAAGGCTCTAGCTGGGCCACTGCCTACCATTATAATCCCCAAACCCACCCAGTTGGGCTTCCGGCTCTCTCACTCACCGAACGAAGCACAATAGCACATTGCCATTACTCAAACGTCGATCTTCTGCGAGAGTGTGGTACTACCCCGGATGGATGATGTGTTCTTGGAAACTAATGCTGCAATTTTATTAGAAGTTATATTGCAAGATTCTTAAAATAAATTCTTTTTTTTTATTTCATTTGCCACAGATCGATTCAATATGTTAAAAATCATATTATTCGAAAACAGGATATAAAGGAGCGTATCGTATCGTGTTTTGTTCGAAAATTAACATAATGTTTTGTCGCTTGCGATAGTATGATATACATTTATCTCTACCATTCATACATATGAAGCATGATATTGGAAATAATTTTGTTATATAATGTTCCTGCTGCATTTCGAATCCAGACTATACTATAAAGAAATAAATATATGTTTTAAGAGTTTAGTATACAATTACGTAATGTTAGCGTACTGTATATTTTTGAAATGAAACTCCTAATGCGACTTCCAACAAGGTTGCGTTAAACGTTTAACGCAATGGCACTCGAACGCATGCGCATAGTATACCTGTTACAGGCCAGCGTGAGCGTTAGCAACGAGTAGCGTCCAATATTCCAACGCAAAAGAGAGAGAGAAAGAAAGATACACAAAGTTAGAAAATAGGAGAGAGAAAGAGAGTGAGTCGGTAGATACCAAGTACATGCGCTTGGTATTCTTGCTACGCAGCAAAGTAAACAGTGTGAGCGTCGTGAAATTAGCTGAAATACGTACTTGTTGTTCTATTTTAATTTAAAATATTCATTATTTTCATAGGTTTAAGTTTTCACTTTTGTCGGCAGTCCTCATGACTGCTTTGTGTTTTATTTACTGATTAGTTGTGTCTTCTGTTTTCTATGCAAATATTCCTTAGATATTTAGTATTTTGAGATTTGTTATTTTTTTCTCGTAGATGGTGTTAAGTTTAAGTTAGAATTCTAGCAATATAATAATGACACCTGTATTCAATTCGATAAAATAGTTTCTGCACAGGGCGTGTAAAAACATACATATAAACATATAGATAAATTCTAAAAATGTTGCTTTTCCTCTAATAAAATTCTTTCATATTATTTTTCTTCAAAACCTATAATGTACGGCCTGTTGCAATGTTATTATATATTTTGTTATAACTTATACTATATGTTGGATTACAAATTGGACTCGAAACTCTGATGGACTCACACGAAAATTGAGAATTTTATTATATTATCTCATTATCTTGGATAATATTATTTTAATGTATTACCCAACTACATTAGATGGCACAATTCGTCACAGAGTTCAAAGTATTTGAATGTCTGCCAAATTTATATCGACACATCCGTGTTGTGCCCCATAGTTAAAATTATTCAACACGTCATCGATTGATAAATGTGTCTGTCTCTATGACTAAAAACACATTATTTCCTAGTAGACATGTTGACAGAAAATTATCATAATTATTATTCGACGCAAATGAAACCCCAATTTTTTATCGACCACGCGTTCAACTAACTTGTATAGTGCGTTTAATTGTTTATGTATAAAATATGATAATTCATCCAGCGATGGCGATCGTATTGAAAAAAAAGATCACAGCGTATAATTATGGGTAATTTCAAAATACCAAACAATTGATTTGTGTTCAATTTCAAACGAATTGTGGCTCACATTTTGAAATTTTTATCAATCACAGTCATTATTGAAATGTAAAATTGCATTATTTTATTATAATAAAATAGTGTTTGATGTATATCGGAAATATTAGTGTCAGTCGGTAGTAGGCAGCGTACTTTCAAATATCGGTGTCTCAGTTCATCTTGTGCATTCCACAACTCGCTCACCCACAGCAAGCGGACCGGTCTTGAGCATTGTACTAAACATCGTACGCGCCCATTTTACGTAGTCTGCAGACTGCTACACGTGTAACACCGTTCAATGGTATTTTACTGTGGTGGGGTTATACGAAGTGAGGTGCGGTCTCAAGGTGAATCGCCCGGTCAACACACGCTCAACACTAACGAACGCCTAGACCAAACACTGCCTCGTGACCTAACTATAAATATATGAATGGTGAGTCTGAATTTCGTTAACGTACCCCCACTTATTATTGAATAAATGTAACTTAATAATTCTTAAACAATTTTAAAATTAATTGTTATTTTCACATAATTCGTGGATTATTTGTTATTTTTGTTTTTAGATACTCAATATACCTTTGCTATTTTCTTAATACCTGACTGTTGCAGACTTATGTAAGTTGATATGATAATATGCTAGACATAAGTTATACTTTTTTTTTTTTTTTTTTTTTTTTTTTTACATTATATACTGTAACCTTGAAAACAAAAGATATAGAGCTACAGTTTCTTGTACCATTTTGTTAATTAGGTATATGTTCAACATTAAATTTTGTTAGTAGCCGTTTAGTTATAAAGTTTATAGAGTGAAAAATTTGAACAAAATACTTTAAACACGTTTTTTTTTGCCCGTCACGCGCATTAAATAACACAGTTAATTTTGTTATTGTATGTTTTTTGAAATACGTTAAAATTATTATAATGTAATTTTGAGCGTTATGGTTGCAGGGCGAGGTTAAAGTTCTCATTAAATTTTTGTGTAGTTTTTACTGATCGGCTGCCAGGAATATCTGATTGTACGGCGCGACTTGATTCATAATAAAAAAAGCCTTGAAAAACAAGTAGTCGGAGCGTGGGTTTTGAAATCTGCACGCTCGGAACAATAATTTAGTCGTTTGTGTTAAAACAGTAATGGTTTTTAAAGCGTGGCATTTATTAAAGTTTACTATTCTACGCTACCGATCACAATTAGCTACTAGGTAAATATTCGTCGAGAGGTATATTGTAGGGCGGGTCTACGGGGTCTTGCGCCGCTTTTCCTGTCGCCCCGGACGGATTAGCGGGGTTTGACGTACCGTAACCCGCCGCCAAAAAAAAAAAAAAAAGGTATATATTACTTACCTTATTTCCAATAACAAATTTTAAGAAATCTCAACCATAATAAACATCATTATTCTCGTAGTTATTGGCAATAGTTTTTAGACCCGCCGCCTACCAGACGTCAACACTCCTTGGGAATGTAACTGTTGACCAAACGGCGTCAGATGGAGTCGGTCCAGTCGTTATAAGGCTAAATTTTTACAGCATCTACTGGCAAAGTAAGGGTTGGTAGTATTCGTAGTATACATATATATATATATATATATATATATATATATATATATATATATATATATATATATATATATATATATATATATATATATATATATATATATATATATACATATATATATATATATATATATATATATATATATATATGGATTCGTGTTGCAGTCTTTATTTTGGTCGGTTTAAATCCATCCCTAGAAATCGATGTCAATGGAGCGGGCATAGTGGGGCCGCGCACGGCCGTTGACCGGAATAAAAAAAATTAAACATAAATGAAGCCGAGGAATTGAGAACTAATCGTGGTTCACGGTTCTTTTATATAACAGCCATTGTTTTGTAGTTTATGTTCTGATTAGCGTTTCACTATATGGCCTTCAGAATGGAGAATAATAATTACGAGTCAATGATCTTTACATAATATTTATATTATGATAATCTATACTATATAATATGCAGATATTTTGATACTTTTAGTCTATTGTAATATTATATTCATTTTAGATTTAAATTATTTGTTTAATTTTCAATAAAAGCTATCATGATATTTAAAAAATAAATTTAGGTATAAAAGAGATTATTGGTGTAAAGATGCGAAAGGGAATGCTCCGATGGTTCGGACATGTGGGAAGAATGCCGAACGAACGTCTGGTTAAGAAGATATACAATGCGAAAGTGGAAGAATGTAGGTACCGGGGGAGGCCGATACTCACCTACCTAGACCAGATTGGTCATTTACTGAAGGAAGGTGGAGTCAAGAGTCTCCGAAACCGGCGAGCGTGTATGAAGAGAATTATTAATGTTGAGGAAGCGAGTGAAGTATGCAAGGATAGAGTTCTCTGGCACTCTGTTCTCTTTGCCTACCCTGCAAGGGATATGGCGTGATGATATGTATGTATGTATGATATTTAAATATAAACTGAATAAGTAGTGAGTGCCATACTTATTATTATATTTTACCAAAATGCTACAAGAATAAGGATAAGATCAAACTATATCTATTGTTCTTCTTAATATCTTTTAATTAATTCCAGCTTTAAATATCTAAATGGCTCTATAAGTGATTGCATTAAAATATATTTAGTAGTATTTGCATATAGTACAAATAAATTATGAAATAAATAATAGGTAAAGTAAAAGTAAATAGATAATGTTTTGTTATAGTCTATTTAGGACTATTTTTGTCTTGTATTTCACATCTACTTATAATATACAAGAACTTCATATGGACAAAATGTATTTATAAAACGAGCTTGTAGCTGTTACAATATTAAGTATAACAACATAGATATTTTTAAAGAAACTCTTAGTACCTACTTTTAGATCTCAACTTTCCAAATTTTCGGCATAACTTGTAATTTCATTTCTTCGTAACTTTCATTCATGTATTTCTTTACCTACTTCTTTATTTCTCATTTTATTTTGTATAACATCTAATAGACTCTTAATTACTAATCTCTTAATTAATATTAAAAACTTCATTGGTGACAGTGTTAATTATTTTAATATTTTTTTCTTATTGCAATATAATTATAATACTGTATGTTTCTTTGATGCAATAAATATTAAACTTCTCATTGAAAATCTTGTAAGTATAACAAGAACGTTAAAATAACTCGCCTAACTTCCAATTTGAAATTTTGTTATAATGTGACATTAATGATTACCCCTTTGCTCTTGTTTAATGACAGCTTCATATTTGTATATTAACAAGCGTTACCGCAAAATGAAATTAAATTCGATAGGAAGGTACTTTTACAGTCTAATGCTTTCAAAAATAACTTTTAAATTTTATAATATTAACTAAATTACGTTCTGTCTGGTGATAGAGTAAAAATATAATTCATCGCTTTAGCTTGCCCATGGATGCCGTAGAAGAAGACTAAGGGTAAAACCAAGAGCAAAAACACTGATATTATGAAATTGTGGACATATTTAGTCATCAATTATACAGATTGAAACCTATGGATAATAATTTGAAGTATTTCAATAGAGAGAGTAAGTATCCATTGCGAAAATAAATCTATCTATAACGCCCTGTACTTTAAAATAGCGCATTCAAATAAACAGTTACGCTTTAGTTCATAATAGAATTGCAGGCATCTATAAAGATATAATCGTAAATTATTTACAAGATTATTAAAATGTAAAATTATAAATATGTAAAATATAATAGGAAAATTGTTTGGAATGAACTGAAAAACATATTTAACATTTAATATGTAAAATAACTGTCATGCGAATTATATCCACAGCTTCGTATACTTGAAAACGAATTCGTCATCCACTTGAACATTTCATATATATTACTTAAAATACCACCTATGTCTTGTATTCTAAATCATCTCAGCTCATACACGTCCCACTGTTGGGCTCGAGCCTCCTCCACAACGGAAGGGAAATTGACCTATTATACCACGCTGGTCAGACGTGTTGGTATAGGGTTTCGTTTCAAGTTTTCCTTCTCTTGCATAGATATTATATACATTTTATATCCCTTAGTCGTCTCTTACGATCACCCATGGGTAAGATAGGGGGGCTCGCGGCGGAGTGGGGAGGGGTCACGCTCTACAGCGTATACCTCTCCCCTACCAGGAGAATGGACGATTTCAGGGCCTCCCTCACCAACTTGGAGGCCTCGATACGGCGACTGGCACCGGGCCTCGTCCTGGTTCTGGGGGACTTCAACGCCAAATCCACGGCGTGGGGGTCCCCTATGACGGACGACCGCGGGCGGGCGGTCATCGAGTGGGCGGCTTCACTGGGCCTCTGTGTTCTTAACAGGGGCTCAGTGAACACGTGTGTGCGGCAGCAGGGCGGGTCGATAGTGGACTTGTCGTTCGCTAGCCCCGCTGTCGCACCACGGGTGAGGAACTGGAGTGTCCTGGAGGAGGCGGAGACCCTATCGGACCACCGGTACATCCGGATGGAGGTCTCCCCTCTCCGGGACCCCGGTAGGGGTCACAGGGCGGACGGAGCTCCCGCGTTTCCGCGGTGGGCTGTGGGTCGTCTTGACAGGGACCTACTGGCGGAGGCGGCCATCGTTCACACGTGGCTGTCCTCACCGCCCCCAGCGGACGGGGTGGACGCCGAGGCTGTCTGCATCCGCAGTGCGTTAACGCAGATCTGCGATGCGGCCATGCCCAGAGTGCGGCGGCGTCTACCTCCGAGGCAGGGGGTCTACTGGTGGTCCCCAAGATTGGCGGACCTTCGTGCGGCATGTATCAGAGCCCGAAGGTCCTACACCCGCAGCCGGCGGCGTCACCGCGACGCTGAGCGGGAGGGCCAGCTGTACGAGGCGTACCGCGATGCGCGGACGGCCTTTCGGCTGGCCATCCGAGCCGCCAAGGGTGCGAGTTGGCAGGAGATGCTGGACGGTCTCGACCGTGACCTCTGGGGTCGCCCGTATCGCGCGTCGCTGAATAAGCTTCGCGCGCAGGGCCCCCCCCTCACCGAGACCCTCCAGCCCGACTTCCTCTGTAGGGTGGTCGAGGAGCTGTTTCCACGGCAGTCGGAACACACGCCCCCGGTCATGGCCTCGCCAGAACAAGACCGGGAGGCTGACGACGAGAGTGTTCCGCCCGTGACGGAGACGGAAGTGGGAGCAGCTGTGGCGCGGATTCGTTCCGCGACCACGGCCCCCGGCCCGGACGGAATACCAGTCCGGGTGCTGACGTCGCTCCTCGAGCACCTCGAGCCTCGCCTCAGGCAGCTGTACAACGCCTGTTTGGCGTCTGGACGGTTCCCTGAGTGCTGGAAGGAGGGGAGGTTGGTTCTCCTGCCAAAGCCGGGACGGCCCCCGGATTCGCCGTCGGCCTACAGGCCCATCGTGCTCCTCGACGATGTGGGTAAGCTGCTGGAGCGCATCCTCGCTGCCCGCATCGTCCAGCACCTGGAGGAGGTGGGACCCGATCTGTCGGACGCTCAATTCGGTTTTAGAAGGGGGCGTTCGACCATCGGGGCCCTGCTACGACTGAGGCAGACGGCCGCGGAGGCTGTCACCGGCGGGGGAGTGCTGTTGGCGGTGTCGCTGGACATCGCCAACGCATTCAATAGTCTGCCATTCAGCTGCATCAGGGAGGCGCTCCGATTTCATGGGGTGCCCTTGTACCTGAGGCGGCTGGTGGCGGACTATTTGGAGGGGCGCAGTGTCCTTTGCGCGAGTCCCGCAGGGGACATTGTGCGGACGTCCATGTCGTGCGGCGTTCCACAGGGGTCGGTTCTGGGGCCGACTCTGTGGGACATCGGGTACGACTGGGCGTTGAGAGGGAGTCTCCACCCCGGGCTGAGCGTGATATGCTACGCTGACGATACGCTCGTCACAGCCCGGGGCAGGACACTCGAAGAGGCGGCGAGCCTGGCCACTCTCGGCACCGAGGAGATGGTCGGGCGAATCGAGGCGCTGGGGCTCAGGGTGGCCCTAAATAAGACGGAGGCCCTATTGTTCCATGGGCCACGCGTAAGGCCGCCAATCGGCGTCTCGCTAGTCGTCAACTCCGTCCACATCAGCATCCAGGCCCATATGAAGTACTTGGGTCTGGTGCTCGACGGGCGATGGTGGTTCCGGGAGCATTTTCGCCGAATTGCTCCCCGGCTGGTCGGCGCGGCGTCCGCCCTTTCGCGGCTCATGCCGAACGTGGGCGGACCCAGCTTCGAGGGCCGACGGCTGTATGCGGGGGTGATCCGTTCTATGGCCATGTACGGCGCACCCGTGTGGGCGAGGGCTCTGAACGTCCAGCTCAGGGCTGTTCTGTGGAGACCCCAGAGAGTCATGGCGGTCAGAGCTATTCGCGGGTACCGCACGGTATCGACCGAGGCGGCATGCCTACTGGCCGGGACACCCCCGTGGGACCTAGAGGCGGAGATGCTCTCCGACCTCTACCGGCGGGTGACCTCACTGCGCGACGAAGGTGGCTCCCCATCGCTGAGCGAGATAGCCACCTGGCGCGAGGACGCCCGCCGAGACGTCATCGCCCGTTGGGCTACGCGGCTGGAGAGGCCTAGACACGGTGTCGTCACCGTCGAGGCTCTCCGGCCCGTATTGATGGAGTGGATGGAGCGGCGGCACGGAGTCCTCTCCTTTCGACTGGTGCAGGTGTTGTCGGGGCACGGATGCTTCGGCTTTTACCTGCACACGGTCGCGTGTAGGGAGTGGACTTCGTTCTGCCACCATTGCAGCAGTGACGAGGACACGGCGCAACACACGCTGGAGGCGTGTCCGGGCTTTGACCGGCAGCGCCGTGACCTCGTCGCTGTTATCGGTGCCGACCTGACGCTGCCGGCTGTCGCGAGAGCGATGGTCGACAGCGTCAGGAACTGGGACGCGGTCGCCGCCTTCTGCGAGGCTGTCATCTCGCAGAAGGAGGCGGCGGAACGAGTCCGGGAGGAATCCCGCGACCCGGGCCGCCGTCAGCGGCCGGGGCGGCGCAGACGCGAATACCTGCGCCTGATGCCGCCCTAACCGAGGCCTCGGGTGATCGGACCGGGGAATTGTCCGGTCACCCGACGTGAGGCCACCGCGTGAGGGCGACGCCCCGACGGCGAAATCTGTCGGGGCGTCGACGAGAGGAACCCGCGAGGGTAAACCGCCGGGCGGGCCACCGAAGTTAAAATCGAGTACCGGTGGTCCGCTCGCACGGCGAAGAGAGAAGGTTTTACGGTGGGTCTATGGGGTCACGCGCCGCCTTTCCGTCACCCCGGACCGATTCAGCGGGGCGAGACGCACCCATAGCCCACCAATAAAAAAAAAAAAAAAAAAAAAAAAAAAAATGGGTAAGATAGGGGGTGATGAATTGTATTCTTACTCCGTCACCACACGAAAAGTATTTTAAGTGTCCCTATCAAACTTTATTCAAATCTGTCTGGGAGTTATAAAATGAAGAAATAATATATGATGTAGTAAGCATTACTTAGTTGTAAGTAGTACTTATTTAATACGTTACTGGACTTTTATCCATTCATTGAGGTTTATTAGAACTCTGTGAGAAAATAAAAATACAAAGAAAAGGTAAAACAAAATCTATATACTACAAACTCATGGAATACATTAACCTGTGAAATGAACCAACGTGAATAACGCTTAGAAGGCTGATACTATATCATAAAATAACTATGAGCGCTATGCCGTCATTTCTAAGCGGTACAGGTGAGTACGTGTGAGTAAATGGAATTTCTCAGGTACAAGTGAGAAATTACGACTGTACAGTACGTCGGTATATAAACGACGTTCATGGGTAAAGTGTCTGTATATGTATACAAAAAGAATTACATAAATGCCGTACAGTAATAAATGACCTATATTGCTTCTACAATTACCGGCGAATTAAAACTTCCGGCACCACCACTTCAGTACGGCACTAGATTTTTCATACATTTATTTTTAATCGACTATAAGCTATAAAAAAGCCGTACATTAATAATTAGTCGTAATTCCTCATTTGTACCTGAGAAATTCCATTTACTCACACGTACTCACCTGTACCGCTCAGAAATGACGGCATAACGCTCAGAGTTATTTTATGATATAGTAACAGCCTTCTAAGCGTTATTCACGTTGGTTCATTTCACAGGTTAACTTTTTCCATGGACTTGTAGTCTAGTTGAATATGGAACTAAAAGAATGACTGCAGAGATAGCCTAGAGGTTAATGTATACATATAATGCCAGTGTCGTGAGTTCGATGCCTACGTAGGACGATTCACGAATTGTAGTTCTTAATCCCAGTGTAATGTGTGTCCTTTAAATTGAATATTTGTAAAGTTCCTCGCAATACAAGCATTATTTCCTTAGTGTAAAGCATCTTTAAAAAAATCTCGAAATTTAACCTTATGAAAAACTGTCAATGCGGTGTTACTATACCAGGTCATTTAACTTCTATTTTGGAAAGAGCTCGTATCTAAAAGTGGCATATGAATGCATCTAATAAAGAAAGAAAATAAAGAAAGTAGAATTTAAAGCCCTTAAATTTGTCGTTATGGTCTTCTCATTTTTATTCAGGCTATATATATATATATATATATATATATATATATATATATACTCTATTGACCAAGTACCATTTCCATAATATAAAATAAATTCACTTATCGTATTAGTCAGGGGGATTGATAAAGGTATTATATACATTTTAAATTTAAATTAATATATTTTTTTCACTATAAAACTTATCTGTTTTATTTTTATTGCGATGCTTCAGGCGATATTGAATGAATAAGCGAAGCTTTAAAACAATTTTATTTCACGTTTGACATTTAAAATTAAATGTGTCTCACAAATTTGTTCTTTTGATGGCAATGAGTTTATAGACCGGTCTGCTTTGTTTCGAATCATATATAAACTCAATCGTCCTTACTTAAAACGCCTTTCATTTTGAGACTGCAAACAGCGCTTTTAAAAATATTTTATTGAAAATTTTGTTGTGCGATTGTTTATAGTTTCTCTCGAAATTGACAGGCGTTACTAAGTTAGGTGGAATGATTATATTTCCTACAGTGCTATTTAAGTCTTAAATAGCACTTAAGATGATTGCGAAGCCGCACCGTGATTGACAATGGTCAAGCATGCTCGCTCCATTTGTCCATTGGTGCGAGAAGTTGCAGATGTGAAAACCGGCCAAGGCAATATTAGTTTCTGAATTTAATATAATTTAACCTGATTCAATTAATCAGGTTATCATCTGACTTTATGAAAATGCGTTAAATTTTCTGCCAGTCTATTAAGTAATTTATAATTACATACTTTAATCTTCGAATGGTTAAATAGGAACTCCAAAGAAGTATTAATTTACATTTCATTCTATAATTTTAACTTACATATAATACGGATTGAACATGTTGCTGTTGTCAAACACAGTTCGAAACTCCCTCGATTATTTCACTTAATGTTTAAACGAGAATATACCTTTTTTAGGTTTTTTTTTTTTTTTTTTCTTGTTCCTTCAGCAATAGGTATTTATGTTTTGTTTTAGGTGTGATAAGGTGATAAAATTCTATCATAATCCTACTGCCGCGCCGAAGCTATCTGAATAGAATAAGGGTTATTTTCTCTCTTTAACATAAGTAGAAGGCTAACGAAATAGTATCTACATATTATATTAGAGTAAGTTTTACGAATGGTACCTTCGTAACGTCAACCCTCTTGGGGAATGTGATCTTCAGTTCATGTACTAACAATAGATAAAATTGATAGATGTCTAAAATATATATCGTAGATATATGTATAAATTTACAAAAATTACGTCACAAATTAAAACTACATAAACTTATTTATTAAGACAATTTATTTAATTACTAATAAAGATGATTATATGATTTTAATATATTTACCTCGATTTTATATTAGTACGTGTAATTTTATAGTTTGTTTATAGATAAATATAATTACTTTATTATCTTTATTGTGATGAGGTAATAAATTAATAAAAGTGATACTGAGTAATAACTTTTGACATCTTATTTTTATTACGGTTTACTTTAACGACTTGAACACGTTAGGTAATTCATTATCTAACGTTTAATTTTTAAAACAATGATGATTCGATCATGTAAAATGCTACTTGATGCTCTATGATAAATTAATTATATTTATTCTGTAATACTATTAAAATATTACAAGAAAATCTATAAATACATTAGAGAAATTAATAATTATAACAATATTAGTAAATTTGTACCGTATAGGGTGTGACGCTTGGGCTACGTCGCTTAAAGCTTTTCCGGAGAGCCCTCACGCACTCGTAGTCCAAGGAAACGTTTTAAAACTGCTAAACATGCAACAAAAAAAGATCTCGTACTACCGATTTCATTAAAATTTATAAATCATAATAAGAACTTCACAAGAAAGACAGTCATCGAACATCACCAAATTGTCATGACTCGTAGGTTTAGTAAAAGTTAGATAGAAAAATGATCACGATAATGAGCAACAGATACTGAGAAATTTTTAACATCAATTGCAATTGCCAGACTGCCTGCCAAGCATGGCGTTTATGGCGTTACTCCACCTTAAATGAGCCTATATTCAACATAGCCTTCGACAGGCTGAGAAATGGAAATATTAATCCACTATTAATGAAGACAATCTATATTGTAACTGCAGTCTATATATAAAAAAATAACATCAATATTACTAATCTTTAGACAATAAAACATTAATAATACTTTTCATCATAGCTAATAAATAGCATAGTAGCGATTAAATTGTTTCTTTGCATGAGTGCATTAGACCGATTGTGGCCGAGCAGGCAGCAAACTATTGATCGAATATTCACGCCGACGTGCTCCTTAATACCAGAACGCTGTATAATACTCTAACATAATTGTTGTTGTGTGAAAAACAAGAATAGTTTTATGTATCTATATAAGATTATTAATTTAGTTTATTTATAACCATTAAAATTTATAGAAAATGAGAAATTACATGATTGTAAGTATGAATACTTATAAAAAATATGTTGTGTCAAGTTATTTTACTGAATATATGCGTAAATATGGTAGGTACTGATAATGAAAAAATAAGTGAAACGACTACACTGATTTTGATACGACTTTTATGGCCTAATAGATGATGTTATAAGGAGTAACTTAGGATATCATAGGAAACCTGGTCGTTTATCGTAAATGTATAGTCACTTACGAACTTCATTCCAAAATGGAAACACTCGCAAGTAGGAATTTCATCATACTGAAAATACTGGACAATTAATTTAAATATTGATAATAAAATAAATTTTGAATACCTACATAGATAAAGCTTTTTCTTAATTAGAAAATTTGGTCAAGAATGTACATAATTGTAATCCATAAATTATATAATTTTACTAGTAGATGCACCCTGAATAAGGCACAAGATGAACAATACGACCTACGTATATTTACTGAAAAGAAAAAAAAAAGGAAAATTCACGTATTTTATTTGACAGAAACAAAAAAAAATAAGTAAGCACTAAGACAATATTGTCAACAATAGTTAATTTTTAGCAATAAACTGCTCGGGAAGTAGCTACATATTTTATTGTGGGTTTTATACCGATTATCTGTACGAGCCCTCGCTGACCATGCAATAATTATCCCTCCAATGTACCTTATCGTGTTTGCGTGACACACTATATTTACCACGCTAACTAGGTATATTAAAACGGAAATAGTTTATATTTTTTTTATACTCATAATAAATGCAAATAGTTATTCTCGTGGGAACTACGCAATGTGTTCTATCAAGAATACAATTGGGATTCAATCGTCTCGTAAGCAAATGAAAATTATATAGTAATTATGCAACTTACGTCATACATACGTTATTCAAGGATATTTCAAGTATTTTGCCGTACCCATAAAAATTTACGAAAAAAATTTTGCAAATGAATTTTTTTAATTAATAAGTTTATTGGTTGACGCTCGTATCTTTCAAACAATCTGAACGAATTAATTAAAAATTAAGTGGAGTTATTGGAGTTTGGTGCGGTTGGTGTTTGTGTAAATAGGAAGTGGGGTATTGATCAGTTTGGGCGTGCGGGTCGAGGAGAGTCGCGCGGGGCAGAGGCGAGGCGAATCGCCGTTTGGGCGGGCGGTGCGTACCGCGGCCGCGCGTTCCCCCCGGGTTCAAGGCCAAGGTCTTAGCCCATTCACTTCTGAACACGTGCCCGAAAGTAAATATAGTACTCGTTCCGTTACGCCATCATGTCGTAATGTGCACAAACCAGGCCATCCTTTCTGAGCTTTATTTAATTTAAAAATACAGCAACATCAGTGTGCGGATTTCGAAAGAAATACATTTTGTTGTTTGAGAAACGTTGCTGTATAAAGCCTCGCCAAATCTAACAATATTAGCATTCATGGCAAGACATTAGTTACAAATGGATGGCATATATAGGAGCTCCTTATTTAGGGACTTCTCTGTATGTGCTGTTTAGGAAATAATAACAGTATAGATATCAACATTATAAGAATGAATATATTAGAGATATATTTTTTTTGAGACCGAGACTAACCTACCTAGACCAGATCGGTCATGTACTGAAGGAAGGTGGAGTCAAGAGTCTCCGAAACCGGCGAGCACGTATGAAGAGAATTATGAATGTTGAGGAAGCGAGTGAAGTATGCAGAGATAGAGTTCTCTGGCACTCTGTTCTCTCTGCCTACCCTGCAAGGGATATGGCGTGATGATATGTATGTATGTATGTATTTTTTTTTTTTTTGCTTTTTTTTTTGATGGAACTCTTTGTATTATTGTATGTGTCTCTCTTATATCAACCCGTATGACCGACTTGATATAGTAGGTCAATTTCTTTTCTATTGTAGAGGAGGCTCGCGCCCAAAAGTGAGACGTATTTGAACTAAGCTAATGATTTAAAAGTTGTGCTAGTAATAGAAAAGATAAGGATTAAACTCTTGATATAGTATGGAAATGTGATCAGACGAGATGAAAATAATGTTGTGAGAAAATTTTTAAATAATTATATTGAAGGTTTTAAGGGGTAAAGGAAGATCAAATAAAAGATAACTAGACTGCATGAAGCATGACATGAATAGAAAAGCAGTGACAACAGAGATGAGGTCTGATAAAACTGTATGAAGTTCTTCGATATTGCGTCGACCCTAAGTCATCATCTCAGCTCATATAATGTCCCACTGTTGGGCTCAAGCCTCCTCCGTAATGGGAAGGCAATTAACCTACTATACCACGCTGGTCAGACGTGTTAGTATAGGGTTTTGTTTCGAGTTTTCCTTCTCTTGCATAGACGTTATATGCGTTTTATATCCCTTAGTCGTCTCTTACGATCACCCACGGGCAAGATAGAGGGAGGGTCTCTTACTGCGTCACCACACGGATAATATTTAGACTCATAAATTTATTTATTTATCTGAAAAAGCTTTATTGCAATAAGTTCTTGATAATATTTCACATGGGCTATGGTTGAGATGTTTAACGATATCGAATCTAAAATACTGCAATCCATAGGAAAACAAGTGTAACCTGTAACTGTAACCCGAAATTAGTACGCTGAAGTAACAATGGGCAGGCCATATTGCTTGATAAAGCTATAACCGTTGGGATAGAAAGGCTCCTGAGTGGCGATGGTGCAGACGATTCGGTGTAAAAGGATTTCTCTACAGGTGGACTGATGACTTGATTAAAGTCTTAGAAGCTGTTGGATGCGGACAGCACAGAACCACGCTATGTTGTGCTCTATGGAAAAGGCTTACGTCAAGCAGTGAATATCACAATTGAAATACTGTTCTCCTTTGGCGGTAGTCCTGGTGACTTGTAACACAGGTTTTTTAATATTAAAAAACCTACTTCAGGCACCAGTCTCTCATAAAGGTTGTTTACTGTAAAAATGTACTTATAAATTACACCTAAAGTAACTTTGTGAAGAGAAATAAATTATATTATTATGTATCTCCTTTTTTCACGGGATCTTCCATAGGGAAGATACCCGGTCCTTTGGGAGGCTTACATGGGGATATGGATCCAACACGCAGAGGCCTTTGGAGAAATTTAATATTGGGATGGGACATCTACCGATGACATTCCACGTCTGCACATAACATACGTGGACTGCCAGCGGTAAGTGTAAAACTATTGTGTGATTATGGTAGCTAATTTCTGATTATGGGAGTGGGTGCTTAGTGGACTGGTTCATCTTAAATCTATGAATTTTTAACTGTCATCTGCCTTCAAACCCATATTGAGAGATGAACGGTGGCAGACGGTGACTCGCCAACTCACTGAATGGGCCCCTAAACAGTCGCCACAGGCACACAAGCCCTTCGGGCAACAGGGGGCAGCATTGGTGCAAGTGGCTAGGGGTGTCGAGCGGTGCGGCGCCGGTTTCACCATTGAGTCTGTGATAAACAGAGCCATGGTTTCCCCGTAGTTATGCCCTTGAAAATGACACTTCCACCCCCGAGCATATAGCTCTGGCGACCCCTCTCTGACCAGCTGTTTAAGGCAAGCCAGAGCTGAGAGTCCTTCGGGCACTCTTCGGTTTATATTATTATTATTATTACAGTACCTAACTATACACACATATTTTCGTTTTGCATTGTCATGCAATATACCTGATGCCAGTAAATTACAAAAAAAATATGTGTAAAATCTGGAAACGGTTGCTAACTGTAAATAACTTCAATAAAAGTATTTTAACTAAAAAAAAAAATGTCATAGAAATTCTAAAAGAGAAAACGTAGCGCCAATCTTTAGGTCACACCTAAGTACCGCATCTATTTTGTAGTGACAGGGCCTCTCTGTTTGAAGTTTTCTGTTTACAGCCACGAAACTAGTTAAAGTCAAAAAAAAGAATCCCTAGATAAGAATCGGACTAAGTGAATATCATTATCATCAATATCATTGACGGAATTGTTGGAAATTGGCAAACAGAAGTCACCATTCTTGGTAGAGAGATTGACGAACTCAGCTAATGTTATAACATTTCAATGAGAGTCCTGCTATCCATGATTAGTTAGTTTTTTGCGACTATCCGGAAAAGCAATAAGTGGTGAAAAGTTGTATTTTAAAAACGTGTTAAAAACAGCAAAGGGAAAATACCAGCTGCTAAAATAATGAGTAATATTTGTAAATAAACAGTATACATACTATAAAGTTGACCTTATTTTATTTGTTACGTGTATTGTATTGCATACTCACTTAACACTAGTCTACTACACACTAGATAAGTAACACTTAGTGACACCAGGGGCCTTATATTTAAAAAAAAACAGTATATGTGTAGGTATGAAAAAATAAAAATGTTGCCACCGAAGACAAAGATCGGGTGCCGGTGGCACGCTCGCACGGCGAAGCCCCCTTCGCGTTTGCATGGTGTGTCTATGGGGTCTCGCAAGGTCTCTTCCGTCATCCCGTACCGATTTGGCGGGGCAAGACGTATCCATAGTCCACCGCAAAAAAACAAAAAAAAAAAAGGTATGCAAAATGTATTACCGTGTGGTGAAGGAGTAAGAATACAATTGACCGCACCCTTTTCTTATATACATATATATTTTTATATATATATATATATATATATATATAAGATATACAATGCGAAAGTGAAAGGATGTAGGTACCGGGGGAGACCGAGACTAACCTACCTAGACCAGATCGGTCATGTACTGAAAGAAGGTGGAGTCAAGAGTCTCCCAAACCGGCGAGCGTGTATGAAGAGAATTATGAATGTTAAGGAAGCGAGTGAAGTATGCAAGGATAGAGTTCTCTGGCACTCTGTTCTCTCTGCCTACCCTGCAAGGGACATGGTGTGATGGTATGTATGTATGTAACATCTATGCATGAAAAGGAAAACTCAAAATAAAACCCTATACCAGCCCATCTTATCAGCGTTTGTGTTCGTTAACTCTGAACACAAATTACAATCGAACCCATGACACTTGACATTGTATCTTAACCACGTCATCTTTAAAGTTGATTTTTATATACTTTATTTTTACTACATCAACGAATCAGTGGACCCCTTTTTTATTTTATTTTATTAATAACATTATGAATATCCTTTTTTGATATTTAGATATTTCATATTTATAATATAAATATTACATTGTATTTCAAACATAATCTATAAATATATTATAATGAATATGCAAACTAAGTGCCTAACAACAAGCGTTTCACATTATTTTACTCACGAACCATTCCTTATGTTTTGTCGTGAAGCAAAAACATGGCCGCCCGTAATTACACACATCTATTTTTATGAGTATGTTGATGTGGAGAAATGCTGTGCCACCAGGAAGTACCTATATGAGAATGATTATTGTTGAAAGCTAAGCTTGTTGGATGTAATTAATATGATTTAGCTGGGTAAAATTGTAAAGGTGAAGTACTTATAATCATATTTATTAAAAAAATATACTAAATTGAAATATAACTTAATATGTCACCACGACTTAGTTGTCCATGACAGTTGTAAAAATGGAAAAACAGAACGAGGAGAATAGATGACAGTATTGTCCTAAACTTGCAATAAGAATTAAGATTCCCAAACTCCTTGCCATAGCCTGGACTTAGCTATGACCTACAGTATACGTCAATAGATTGATGTTGAACGGAGATAACGGAGGCTCCGTTACAGTTTTCTGAAATCATAATAAACATAACCATAGTTTCGACAAAATCCAACTGATTATAAGTTAAAAAAAAAATATCTATACTATTTCTGAATTTTACAATTATAAATCCTCTCCAATAAATAACATTAATTTTTGTTACACCACTATGAAAATTATTATATCGTATATTGATAAAAAATAAATAAACATACCAAAATTAACGTTTTCAGCAATACATACTGCTTATAACTTATATTATATCACGCCATCTGGTGACAATTTGTTCACTTTAAGTGATGTCGGTAACGTTGAATAAAAATTATATGCAGAAAAATAAACATCGCCATCTATTGACAAATCTTAATAAACTTTACGACTTTCACAAAACCTTATATAGTAATTTTAAAACAAGCAAATAGCCTACATGTAAAACAAAATCACTTTGTATTAGAATGCAAAGTATTCATATGAGTCATCTAGAAAAGATTTATAAGAATTAATACAGACACTAATACCTGCTGTGTGGACAACTGGATTATCATAATGAAGGACAAACATTAAAAATCAGTAAAATAAAACCTTAAGTTGTAGACACCTAAAGTAATGTGAATGAATTAATATCAAGCAATATTTGCTTGATATTAATATGTATTTCCCTGTTATGCTTTATTCTTTTACAAAATATAAAAAAGGGAAATATGATCATATGTGTTGTTTTAATATGATATTCAAAAAATTAGAATCATAGCATTTCTTTTTGCGCAAATAATGGACTATAAGATTGAAATTGTCTTAGTTTGTTACTGAGTCGAGTCAATTTGGCGATTATTGAAGTACAGATAATTATTATATGGTATAGTTTCGTTCAATGATTTAATTTTAATTCAGTACAGTCCTGTAGTGATGGATAAAGAGTGCAATAGTCATTATGTCATCCTCTTCTGCGGTTGTCGTCGGTTGAACGTAGTTTAAATGAAACTTGACGCCGACTCGTTTAGCCAGTTTATAGTAGGCCGACTTCTTTCTTAATGTGGAGAAGTCTCGTGCTTGATAGTTGAATATACGTAATCTAAAGAAATAGAAGAATGTCAACAGAGCGCTGTAAATGAATTCATTAATAACTTATTTTTATATAACATGTTGTATAGAAATAATTATATCATTAATTGATTCAATAACAAAGAAAACCTTAATATTAATCTAAAAAAAAGAATCATGAATATAATACTTCTACCATTTAATTGCGTTAAATACACTCTGTACTCTTTCGTCTATAGACATATATAGTATTGGAATTTCACATAAGAATAATAGACAAACTTCATATTATTTTTAAATCACGCAATAGGAAGCGAACCTAATACGGAGTGCCCTTTAGATTTTTTTTACTTTGTGCTTGCTATTGAAAACTTATTGTTTGAATATCCTGATAGCATGTTTCTTTACACCTGTATATGAAACTGTAAGTCCGACTTCAACTATCAAAATTCAGTCCTCGATCCGAATTAATTCTGTAATTTAAAAATAACTATTATTGTAAATTATTAGTTAAAAATAGTTATTATTGTAAATTATTAGTAAAAATTAAAAGTAAAAAAGTAGCTATTATTGTAATGTATTATAAATTGAATTGTAAATCATTAGGCATTAAGGACATATTCTTTTGTTTTATGATAGAAAATGGTGTGAAAATTTTTATAAAATAGTTTTTCTAAAAATTGAGTATTAGGTATGGAATACATTATTCATCGCATAATGTTTACGCTCATATTAAAGTGAAAATAAAATCTTAAAAGCAATCAAGATTATAGCACGAAAACTGCTCAGACTAGCACAGTTCGGTCCAAGCACACGCTTTGAAATAAAAATAAGACCGTCACAGAATTTATAACTAACGCAACAGCCAGCAACTGGCGTTCAAAGCACCCCTTGTACGTGCTCTCCTATAAACATAAACATGGAAAACGCACAAAAGCCTCTCGGGCATCGCGTCGCGTCGCTGTCAGATAAAGTTGTAGCATTTCTTTTGCTAGACACGGCTAGGCCGCTACGAGTGCGACTGAGACGGGGCATACACGCCGATCGTTAGCCCTGATCTTCAGCGCGCCACAAACACACAGCCCGACCGAGAGCGAAATTGCAACGAGAATGCACCTAGCTGTGTTATTACCGCGGTCGCTGGATTACGAAACGACCTTCCTCCGTGCCTATATTTGCTCAAAATGCCACCGCAACCCTCAGTCTTAAAGTTGTATTTCGCATAACGCACGCATGAAACTGATTATTTTCTCTGAACAAGCAATTGTGGACGTTGACGTTGCGACATAAGTTCCGTTTAATGCGTTGCAACGCTGGAACGCAACGAGTACCTTGTATATTTAGCCTGCATTGCATGCGGTCGTAGTGGGTGTATTAGGTCGCCGGCACGCACTGCTGAACTAGTCGGAGGGCTTCCTATTATCGATTTATGTTATTGTATAGAACGCGGCGTAACGCCGGCGCGCTGTCGCTCGACCTAACTCGTTTTTCATTAAGTTTTTCTCTATTTTCCGCTGTGGCGCACTATTAGAAAGAGAAACTTACGCAAAATACTCTAGTGAAACTTGTTGGAAATTTTCTTTTTATTCCATATTGTTTTCATCGTGTATATTCTCAGAGTCAATGTTAATTAGTGTTAAGCACACGCGATATAGTATGTAAGTATTTCATGTATATATTTGGCCTACTAGGAATTCTATCACCTTTTCATTAATATACTAACAAGAACCTTAACAAGCGATTACATGCCATGAACAGGCAAAACAATGTCACTGGAAATTCTATTTTCTACTTAACTCATGATGAATTATCCTAAATATAAGACGAAAAACCCCCAATAGTTCTTGTAACAGATATTTAAATACGATAAACTTAGTTTTATTAATAAGTAATTTTTCCCCAGATATGTAATTATTTAATTTACGGAATGAGTTATAATCAACATTAATGAATGACATTCGATATAAATTAATGTTTCTATTCGTCAAACTTGATTGAAAATTAAATCTAGTTATAGTTTATCGCTCTTAACATTAAAATGTTTCACAAGATGTCAGTCTTAAACATCTAAATAATAATTTGACTGATTGCACAATACTGGCCTCTCGTGCTAGTCACGTGGGTTCGATTCCCCACAGGACAATACTTTATGCGATCCAATTGTTGTTCTGCGTCTAGGTGTAATATTTCTAAAATCACCCGTTAATACAAATACAGCAGTCTTATTTCTTAGTTCCGTGTGTTGTCTCTATGAAACAAAAATAAAATAATCAAAATAGTATATAGATGGATGTATTTCATAGAAATGAAATAAAATCATTACATTTTTTAAACAAACTATATTGTTCGTGGAAGAATTTAAGGTGAAGGACTAAGAATTCAAATTACGATTTCGCTCTCCGTTACTTTGTTTTTACAAGATGATTGAGGGACTTCAATGCATAGCCTCTTACCAAAACAAGTAAAATAAAATGGAAAGCTATTACTAACTTGTATGTCTCGGCTAGTCGTAAAACAGGTGAAGAAACTGTATAACGAAATATAAAAGTGTTAATTAATAAATTAACTTTAATTGCAATGCTCTAAAGTTTTTAACTTGGAATAGAAAATAATTATATAATATATAATAATATTTATTGGTTTTCCGTGTGGTGACGGAGTAAGAATATAATTCACCACCATCATATTCTTACCCGTGGGTGATCGTAAGAGACGACTAGGGGATATAAAATGCAAATAATAGCTATGCGAGAGAAGAAAAACTCGAAACAAAACCCTATACCAACACGTCTGACCAAAGTGGTATAGTAGATCAATTTTCCTCATTATGGAGGAGGCTCGAGCCCAACAATGGGACATATATAAGCTGAGATGATGATGATGATGAATGTTTATTGGTAAGTGTACAGCTATTTTTAATTTGCAATTAATCAGCTTAAGTTATTTAAGCTGATTAAACTGTACATTGAAAATTGTTTTCAATGCTAAGTTAATGAATATATTAATGATGGAATAAAAATAATATTTTTAAACTAAAATTGATACAAAAATTTAAAATTTCTTAACGCTTTTCTTAATAATAAGCGATATAAATAACTCAAGTCATAAAATTATGATAGTTATGTTAATAGAACATAAACTTGTAGCTGGAGGGCAGAGGGCAAAGCTAAGGCTTGTGAGGGGAAGGAAGGCTCTTTGGACGTTGAGGGGGCAGGCTTGTTGGTTACACCCACACGATGAAACAACGTTGATGACGCGGCATTATAGATAGCCCTGTAACTACCGATACGTATATATGTATTTGTAATAGCACGCATCTTCAATGATGTAAGGCATTTTCATTATTTGTAGTATCTACCTATTTTAACAGTAATGATTAACCCTCATCCGTGTGGTGACGGAGTAAGAATACAATTCACCACCCGCTGTCTTACCCGTGGGTGATCGTATGAGACGGCTAAGGGATATAAAATGCATATAACATCTATGCAAGAGAAGGAAAACACGAAACAAACCCCTATACCAACACGTCTTACCAGCGTAGTATAGTAGGTTAATTTCCCTCTCATTGCGGAGGAGGCCCGAGCGCTACAGTGGGACATATATGGGCTGTGATGGTGATGATGATGATGATGATTAACCCTGCCTTTTTTGTAATAAGATTTTTTGACGTACGGGAAACTTTTAAGTTTAAGTATTTATTTGATACTGATCTTTTTACATAGTCATTTTATGACAACAAGCAGCCGTCATTCTTTATAGGAATAATGGCTTCATTCTATAAAATACATTAAAAAAAAAAAAAATGTAATATTGATATTTGATATTCCCTACACTACATTTTAATACTTTTTAGGAATTAAATTATATGAAATACTCTGAAATTTATTCATAATAACTTATACTTTGAAATAGTGCAATAATATAAAATCACCACATGATTTACACATACCCGCCAAGACTTCAATTCTTATTATTCAGACTGTATAAATGCGATTGCAAAAGCCTACGTTCTAATTCCAGTCAACACTTGAATCTAAATTTCCTTTGTCTCTTTTATTGCGCCTATAATTAAGAAATAGTTCTAAATGAAATGTGTCGAGCATCAATATTGGCTCAACAGTGATGAGTCATTCTGAACATACTTTATATATGTATATAGATGTTACTAAGAGCTTTATATTTCTTAGGCATACTTTATTATATAAGTATGTAATTATACTTAAGCACTGGAAATGATGTGTTACTATTATGATCTTGAAGTTTATGCTTAAATCGTTGAGACGCTTAAAACATAATGCACTCATCCATCGATGAAGAATTATGTACCAATATGTATGGGCGAAAATTTTGCTATTAAGCTGTTAGCTTATAGACATATGGATAGAACAGAAAAAAATTAATAAAAAGAAAAGTGTTAATAATTACAAATAGAATTCATTTAAAGATAGTATACATTCCAGAAATCGCAAGACTTTAAAATGCTACGTTTTTTTTTAGTTTATAAAATACCGTCAAACAGTGTTGAGTAACAAATTTAAAATAATTTGTCTTTTTTATAAATCAACATACTATTATTCTAAATTTGATTTTATTATAGTAGATTAATCAACCTCCTATCATAACGGTGGCTCGCACCCAGCAACGGAATTCATATGAGCTGAGATGAGGATGATAAAATGTTTAAAATTGAAAGTCTATTTTAGTTGATTCATTGTTGACTGCACAGATGGCGTAGTGGTTAAGATACCGACCTTTCGTGCCCGTGCCGTGGGTTCGATTCCCACAGAGGACATTATTTTGTGGGATCCACAAAGTGTTGTTCTAAGTCTGGGTGTAATTTGCCTGCGTTAATTGCATGTTTGTAAAGTACCCCGCAATACAAGGTTTATTACCTAAGTGCAGGGTGGTGTCTTTAAAAAAAACGTTGATTTGTATATTAGACATAATATAAAACATAAGGAATAAAGCCTTCCCACTACTTTAATTAACATTGTTACAAGGTTGATTATGCATAAGCATGATAATATAAGAATATATTATGCTAAGATTATGGTTGGCATGATTATAAAAAGTGAATCTAGAATTATTTTAAACTAACTCTCCATATTTTTAAAAAGTAAAAATACAAAATAAAATTATGCAGAGAATGAAAGTATCCTAGCAGGATACAAATTAAATACAATGAACTCGCATATTTTTTACAAAGGAAATAGGCGTATCATTCTCACAGACGACGGGTAACAATGAAAACTTATTTTAAACTTGAGTGCACGTTATAATATATGTGTTTAGAATTTGGTCCATATCATGAGGCCTCTAATCAAATAAGTCTACAGAAACGTGTCAAACGTAAATATAAATTTGTGTAATTTTCTTAACAGGCGACTTGCCTTTTAAGAAAATTAAAGCAAGCTATTTTATAATTTTATTACTGAAATGACAACACATAATTTTTCTAAAGATATTGCTACCAATTTCTTTCAAGTTACAAAGTGTTAACAATCTATTCTAATTCTATTATACTACTTTGAATTAAATTATTGAAAAGAATTTAATCACTAACACATCTAAGTACTGAAGCAAGCAAGTTTCAATACTTGCTTGCTTCAGTACTTAGATGTGTGGTGTGATGCTTATTTCATGTTTTATACTGTAGTGCCTGAAAAACATAATTTTACCAAAATATCTATTATTATTTTAACGCTATTTCGTAACTTTTAAGACACAATGTATTTGTGCTATATAACTATCTGCTTCAAAAATAAGATTTTCTATAAAAATAAAACCATTTCGTCTAGGTACTTTGCATAAATTGCGATATAAATTAGGTAAAAATTTACGTACATAATATAATTAAAATAAAAGTGAGCGAATTACAAAACTGTATTGCATAATATATCAATTTCATTAAATGTATAGACAATTAGACATATTTTGCTTTGCCTTCGTATTTAAATAGGTACAAATACATACAATAAAATAATATTACAATTATAATAAATAATTTACGCAAAACGACATTTAATTAGCATTAATTTGAACAATGTCCGTTTTACAATGTAGGTCACATTAGATAATAATGTTTGCAAATTAACATAAATCATAATTAAGGATAAAAAAAATAACGAATTTACAATGCAGCTGTTCGTTGTATTTCTATTATTCGTTGTTTAATTTTAAATAACATTCTAGCTGGGAAGCCTCGTCTTTTGGATTTTATTTTATATATCTTATTATTATTATTTCTTTTTTTAATAGAGGTAAGGAAGAAAATAATTTTAAAAATAATAATAGATTGCCGCAATAATAATAAATAGTCGCATCATTTGATAACCTAGATTGCTGGGTACGGAAACCTCTTACCAGGCACTTATACTTTAATTGTATGTACAGATGAGTTCAAGCATTAAAAATATGCGACAAAAAGAAACAGATTATATTTTAAATACGTCATTGGCATACAATTAAAGGTAAGTTATACAATTTACATCAAATCAGGTCGACTATGCCTGAAAAGGTAGCGCATTTTATTCGTTATTCCTATTTTTAAATTTAGATTAGACTATAGGTTAAAAAAATAACCGAAAAAACTGTTTCAAATATACAGGCTGCTTTTAATGTGTTTCATAGTAATGGAGTATATTCATTTCATGCAAACATATTTCAACATGCACTGTAAAATGCAAGGCTAAATATAGGCCGGAGAACGCAACGACTGACGGTTGTGCGTGGTCAGGAGTTAACCCTCCCCGCACTCCATCCTCACCCTAAAGTGCACGAATACAGGGCTGCTAGCTCTGAAGGGCGTCTATTTTTGCAACTTGTGTTTAACTTTGAAACATGCTTAGTTTGGACTAGTCTAACGAATTGATTAACTCACAAACTATATTATTTTGCTGTAACAAAAATAACTACATTAATCTAATTATTTATTTTGTAATTTTTTCTCCAGAATGTTCTGAGAAAACGGGTTGGGTTAAAATAGTGATTATATTTCCTTGTGTTATTTAGTTACCTCCCCAGTTACAAGAATTTATAATTAACATTCAAAAATACGTGTGAAAAATATTCTCATTCTATTTATTGTTTTTTAATATACCTCTTTTTGCTATTAATTAGCTTTAAGGTTGTTAAGAACAAATAAATATGGTAATTTTCCTCCAATATTGAAAGAACAAGCTTATATATAATTAAATATATAAACTGCAAAAAAAAAACACATACTGAGCTATGTATAAAACTCACTCACTTCAGCTAGTGATATTAGATTATTTTATAGTCGAAGCTCCTTTGCGCAGGCCCTAAGCTAGTATATAAAGGGGAGGAGGGGATTACCCAGTGATATATAACGGACATATAGGGGTGCACGCTCCAAGTGTGCATTGAATGCGTTCGTGTACAAGAACATGCAGTATAAGAATATACATGATATCGTTGGTAGAGCGAACGGTCACTTAAACACTGCAACCAGTGTTTCAAAGAAAATGGGAGATGTCTTTTAAAGAAAAAGTTAGTAACGGCTTGATTTTTATAGACGACATAACGTAATGGAATGATATATTACATATGTAGGTACATATATAAAATATCATTCTAAATAAATAATAAAAATTGACTAGAAGAGCTCTTTTTTTTGGAACTATGGATGTGGTCTCACCCCGGCAAATCGGTCCGGGGCGACGGAAGAGACGGCGCGCGACCCCATAGACCCACCATGCAAAGCTCTTCTCTCTTCGCGAGTGGACAACCGGTATCCGATCTTTGTCTTCGGTGGCTGACTAGAAGAGCCCTCGGAATATTATGTACCATGGTTGTAAGTTTTATTATGTATATGCCGTACTTTTGCAAGGTTTCTTTTCCGAATTTTGATAAATAAATAACTTACAAGGTCATTACATGAGAAAATCTATATATCTTTTTAATAATAACGTGAAATTGTTAACTTATTGTTCGTTATTGAAATTATTAATTTTATTTTTCATCAATAAAAGGGAAAATAATTTTCAAATTAGCATATTCAATGTTAATATCGAGATATTTCATCGCTTTGGCAACTAATATTTAGAGATTATAAAATATTATATGATTTTTTAATGAAATGCTTAGCGCTATACATAGCAATAATGTATTAAGTTAACGAATCTCTCATTACTCACAAATTTTGTAAGAGTGATATAATTGCATTATAATGCAATTTCTGCCCTCGGATTTTGAATCAAATTCGAGGTCCGCAATATTAACAATAACAGTCCTTTTGTACTATGAATTAGCAATACTAAGATAGAGATATTTAATCCCTAATTGAAAAACGATACGAATGATAAATATTATATAATAAAATAGTAATAATATAACTCTTATATACCACAAAATTAAAGCAGAAATAATTAAATATGTCCAAATTCTTATATATTTCTAATTCTATTCTCTTCGCTATCATCATCATCATTCTCCTACTCTTATCTCAATTACTTGGAGTCGATACAATATGTACTCTTATTTCATAGAACATATTGTATAAGTTATTGACATTAGTTTTGTGACTGCCCGCCTACCAGACGTCCATCCTCCTTGGGAATGTAATTGTTGACCAAACGGCGTCAGATGGAGTTGGCCCAGGTCATTATAAGGCTCTTAGTCGTCTTTTACGACATCTGCGAGCAAAGTAAGGGTTGGTAATATTCGTAGCCACTACCACACAGGATCTATCCTCTTTGTTATGACCAACTAAAAGGTTGTAAATAAAAAACTAATAAAAATTTAAATAAATCATTTAATTACTATGCTCTATATAACATTAAAAATCATCTGTTCGTATTGGTCCTTAATACAAAAATAAAAACATGGCCACTCGATAATATTTTTAATTGGGACAGCAATATTTTACCTTGTTTATTAGTGTTCAATGAACCTTAAATGCATATGAAACCTCACAGGATACCCTTGTTCTAGGTGCTATAAAATTTTATTTTCTCGTAAATATACTGCTTTAGTACCTTTACAGTTGGTTTAGGTTGTAGATATACCGGGAGATTTATAGAATTGCCAATGCAGTGATTTGTTCATGGAAAGTCACCTTGTAAAAATATTTCTGTCCGACCGCCTTGACTTTCATCGCAATGTCTAGAAATAATAATAAGATACTTCGTCGTAATAACGATCGTCGTACTTTTATATAAAGTTAATATTTAATTGCCAAACTTTACTGTAATTAAAGCGGCCTAAGTATTTTATGAAAAATGTTTTTCAATACTTGTACTATAAGGATAGCGTAATCGTATAAGTACCGACATTCCGTGCTAAGTATTTTGGGTTCGAATCACATTATTTGTGCATGTTAATTTTTGGCAATAAAATCTTTGAATTCATGCAGTATTGAGCGGAAAAAATTGTTTACGGATTAAATACCTAAGACCTAATAAACTCATGCTGCTATAGGTATAATGCAGTTGGATACTAATTTAACTTTTTAATTGGTCACGCTATAAAGACCTGAAAATCTAGAGATGGAAAATATCGATTTTTCGATATAGGCTTTCCAAGAGTATGCTATTTCAATCAGTTCGTTACTGTCTATATTTCAGAGCTTCCTGTGACTACAAAAATAGTTCGATTACAAATCTGGTTGTCGATTCATAATTTTATAAAACCTCAATATGCAATACTTAATATTACTATACTTACATTAATACTTACATTTTTTTTATTGCTAATGGTGGCAAACGAGCAAGCAGCACATCTGATGGTAAGTGTCACTGCCGCCTATGGACCTTTGCAATACCAAAGGTATAACAAGGCCAAGGCTTCCAGCTCTCTCGCTCACCAAACGAAGCTCAATAGCACATTGCCATTACTCATACGTCGATCTTCTGCGAGAGTATGGTACTACCCCGGACGGACCGGCCTGCGGCTGTAGACAGAGAACTGTCAACATCATGGTCCTACCACTACTAACATTAAGTATATTTCGTCATCACACAGCAAGATACATAACAATATCAACATCTTTATATTTTCAATGGATTATATTATAGGCTATCTATAGATATGTAAGAAAACCGCAAATTCACACATATGCATATTTACATATGTGTGCGTACAGAGTTTTATTGTAATAATGTAAGTAAATATTACCAATTGGACTTGTATGGGTGTGTAAGCCATATTTAATACATTTACATGCGGTTGACGTAGACAGCTATATGGCGGCCGTCAGTAAGATTGAATACTCGATCAGTATGTCACTTTAATACTGTCGGGCCGGGGCCGGCTTGATAAGTTTTTGTGTTTATTATTCTGTCGTATTATTTACGATTCGATTTTGTCCGTGTGGTAACGGAGTAAGAATACTATTCACCAACCCATATCTTACCCGTGGGTGATCGTACGAGACGACTAAGGGATATAAAACGCATATCACATCTATGTGAGAGAAGGAAAACTCGAAACAAAACCCTATACCAACACGTCTGACCAGCGCGGTATAGTAGGTTAATTTCCCTCCCATTACGAAGAAGGCCCGAGCCCAACAGTGGGACATTTATGGGCTGTGATGATGATGATTATTTTCGAAGCTAGTAGATTGTCCATTTTTATAAAGAACTGACTACTTAGTGCTTTTATCGCTAAGACGAATTTAGTAAGGATTAAGGATTTGGAAGGATGTAGGTACCGGTGAAGACCGAGACTCACCTACTTAGACCAGATTGGTCACGTACTGAAAGAAGGTGGAGTCAAGAGTATCCGAAACCGGCGAGCGTGTATGAAGAGAATTATGAATGTTGAGGAAGCGAGTGAAGTATGCAAGGGTAGAGTTCTCTGGAACTCTGTTTTCTCTGCCTACCCTGCAATATGGCGTGATGATATATATTTATGTATGTTTGTACGAATTTAGTCAATGTAAAATGTCTTTAAAGATTATACCCCGTGTAGTGATCCAATAAAAATACAATTATCGCTACCCCTTACATACCCTGGACACACCGAAAGATTGATCATCTGGTTTCTACTAAGAAACATTTATACATTTACACAAAAATCACCAAATCATCTACATAGCGGTGTGATTATTGCACTGCACACTTGCGAGGGAGGCTTACCTCCGCCAAACGACGGCGGAAGGCTGATGATAACGATAATGTATAATCATATATGCTATCCCTAAAGCTGTTATTATACACAGTTGAATACAGGTATTTCCACTGAGCGGGTATAATGCCAAAATCGCTACGCTTTGCGGGGAATTGGCGATCATAATTCGTGTTATAAGTTTCTCTAGAGAGCTACTCATTCTTAATTAAATGCAACTAAGTTACATCTTCCACCGAAAAGTAAGGTGCGATGATATTGTAGAGTTCAAGGGCCCACATCAGGAATCATAAAAAATATTCTTGGCAAAATGAAAACTTATAAGAAATAAATATTGTTTATTTATCTCACTGTTATGTTGATTTTACAAATAATTAACATAAATATAAAGAATCATAGAATCATCACGCGTTTCGTTTACGTTGTGAATTAGATCAAATTGAAATTAATGAGTTCGCTAAATTTGTGGTTATTGGCTTGCTGCCCTTTTTCAATCACACCATTAAAGTAAATAAATCGTTAATTAATTTTCTTAAATGCATGAATGTATATGCGGGCAATTAATTATTATTTTGAAATTGAAAATAGAAAGGAAAACTTTTTGAAATTATGTATGTCTACTTCTTCTTTTTTTTTTTCTGGTGGCGGGCTACGGTACGTCAAACCCCGCTATTCCGTCCGGGGCGACAGGAAAAGCGGCGCAAGACCCTGTAGACCCGCCCTACAATATCCCTCTCGACGTCACGCGGGTGGGTCACTGGTACGCGGTCTATGTATGTCTACTTCTAGGGATTAACGATATAACGCACAAGTTAGAAGAGAATATGGGATAGAGTCAAGGACAAGCAAGTTATCGGTAACAACCATTGTAATCTTATCCTGTTCATCATGGTAATTATGGTTCATATACGCACCACTACCGGCGTAAGTCTTCTTCTTTCCTAATGAAAATGATTACGTTTTATATTATACGACGTTGGTCAGACGTGTTGGTATACCAACGTTTTATTTCTAGTTTTCAATTTCTTGTTTTTTATTTCTTGTTTTTATTCTCCTGGAAATATGTAACATTTTTACTTTAGAGTAATGTGCAAGTTTCATAACGCGATTGGCAATTGTTGCTTCCTCTAAATTGTGTTTTAAATTAGATTAATCTTCAGTTAATATTTAATTTCTTTTACTGGCGATAAAAAGCGAGGTTACTTATCAATAAACAGTCATGATAGTACTTTAATGTACGCTTCAATACAACACGTTTGATTATTTGTCCAAGAGAAACGTGGCGAAGCGTCACATCAAAAAACAGGTTTTACCATAGGAAACAACGATCATCGAAGGGCCTTAGGAAGAATGTGAGTGCACGTTCATAAAGTATTTTTAGTATCACGCCTTATACCTCTTAAACAGTGACTCGTTAGTGTGTCGCGATTATTTTCTAGTACCAAGAGTTTAGGTGCGTTACATCTTTTCCTATCTTTTAACGCAACGAAGAATTTATTTTAATAAATCATCATGATTCTGATCTTAACCTAATTACTTGGGATTGATGCATTAAATACTCTTCTTCCATCGTACACATTATAAAAGTTACTGGCAGTTATGATATAACTTCAACCCTCCTTGGGAATGTAATTGTTGACCAAACGACATCAGATGGAGTTGGCTCAGGTCGTTATAAGGCTCTTAGTCGTCTTATCATACATCCACGAGCAAAGTAAAGGTTGATAGTAGATAGATCATACAGGAATGTATGATGTTTAATGTATATATGTTTAATGTAATAAATATTAAAGTAAAAATAAAATTGCACGATTGAAGCTCTAGTATCGAAAAAACCATCGCCACTTATCAAAAAATTATAACCGAACTGGTTTTTGACCACAAACTTATTTGAATAAAAAATTATTAGATCATAAGTTGTTGACAATTTTTAAACACGCAGGCATATTCATATCTAACCAGCACTATGTTTACATGTTAGATATAGAAGTATTTATATGCGTAATAAAAAAAATCTACTTATTATAACATGCAATCAACAGGCCTTGACTTCATCCCACTCAATGGAATATGGCATTATGCTCTTGTATAATAAAACACATTAAATATATAAAAGACAAGTATAATCAGGACAGACGAATATAATCAAATGAAGATGTAATACATCTCTTTTTAATCAATCACTCTTTCACTATATCTTGTTGTAAAATAATGAACAGGTATAATGAATATATATATATATAAATACATGATCTCTAAATATCAGCCTCATGAAAAGGCTTTAAGCCTTTTCACGTCAAGTCATTCAACGTGTTATGGAAAGGGTATAGTATTTCGTGATTAAATGTGGAATACGAAAATTAGTAGAAGAATGACTATAACTGATGTAGCCCTAAGAATTAGCACATTGAAATCGTAATGGGTTGGTCAGATCACTCGTCGAAGCAGCTAGCTATTGAAAAAAACAGGTTCTCGTGTGGGAACACACACCAGGTGGACTAACGACATTTCAAAAGTCACAGACAGCTCCTGAATGCAAGTTGTATGACTCCGTTCTCTGGGGAGGCCTATATCCAACAGTGGAGGTGGACATCTGTTGCAGGGAGGGAAAGTTATGAAAAATCATTAAATAAGAATGGAAAATTACATTCATCTCATCAGCTGGGACTGAACCCTCTATAGAATAATATAGTTAGGGTATGCCCACGCCTCACGACGTTACCCACAAAGGTAACCCACCCGACGGACCACTGATGATAAAAATCAAGTTCCGATGGCCCGCCAGCACAGGGTAGAGAGGTACGTGTACGGCAGGTTATGGGGTCGCGTGCGGTACTTTCGTCACCCCAAACTGATTGTGCGGGGTGTGAATATAAGATAGAACATTCCTACAAAAGAAAATGGTATGCTTAGGTGTTTGCCAAATATAAATTAAATATATAGCGCTGGTTATTCTGAGCTCGCCAACCCTGTGTGTATGACGTAAAGAATCTGATTGAATCTTTGAAAATAACCTTGTAATGTTTCTCTTTTACAGATTACAACGCCGCCCCGCTGTTCGCCTCGGAAAACGCCTCCAGTGGTAAGATTGCACAAATAATTACATACTAAATTAATACGTAGGCCATAATTCTCCTGTTCAACTGAATATTCTTTGCCCATAACCTAGATACATCATCTATCGTACATAATTTTCAATTGAAACTAAAATATTATGATACAGAATATGATTATTAACATTTTGTATTGTGGAGGTCAAATGGTCGTTACTCCGTGAAAAAAAATCTATTGTGTCGAATCCGGTTAAACTATAAAATCAACCCAAATACAATTGGTAACATTAAAGGCTAGAAGGTCAAACATGATGAGATTACAATGATCTTTATTATAATTATTGTAAAACGTAACCATAATTCGGCAGTACCTAAGTATTCGACAGCTAAACATTGAAAAGCCTTTGTCTTCAATCAAATCTTCTCTTCATTACCTCGAATGTAGTTGATATGAGGGGATTGATGACTGTTTTAATAGCTAACTTATAACCGAGTGCCATATGTGGGATCTAGACTAACGAATATTTTTTGTATTGTATTATGAAAAAAAAAAAATATTCTGTGCCGAAGGGCTAATTGAAATTAAAAAAATACATAACTTAAAAAATAAAGAGCCCGCTGAGGTTATTATCGGCATTTTTTGCTGATAGATTACTACATAATATTTAAGCAAAATGTAAAATTGACAATATCCGAGGCATTATACATTATAAATATTTTCGTCAGATTTAACCGACACTGAAATTATGGCCAAAAGTGATCGTAAAGTTACTTTAGTCAGATCTATTATATATAAAGTTATAACTTAAATAACTGTTTAAGAATTTTTATCGAGGTGGGATAATTATTGAATTATAATTACATTAGAAAATATGTACGTGATATGCTGTACTTATGCCTACTTCACATTGGAAAGATTCTATAATAAAACTTAGTATTAAGGTTCATATGGAACTAGAAATGGTTAATTCATTCAAACTAATTTATATTTTGTTAATAGTTTTATATATTATATCATCTATACATTAATCACCCTACCTATCTAGGGTGATATGTCATAATCGATTCAGGCAGTCTATCAGTTTCTTAAGAGAGTGCTGCCAGTTCTTACGCCTTCCACAGAAAAGTATATTACTTATTTGCTCGCAGTTTCACTCGCAGATCGTCTGTCAGGATAACACAGATAAAGAATCAGTCTCATAACGTACTAGTTTCTGCTTATGGCTTCGTCCGCGTAAACAGTGAGTTTCGCAAAATTGAACTATTATCCCTGGGGACCTGGTACTGGATACTACCTGGTACTTCTATGTGTTAATCCAGAAAATGGTCTGTCTATTTACCAGTTATTATCTAATTCTGTTTACTTGTGATTAAGTAACAAACATCCAAACATCTTTAAAACCTTTCACATTTGTAAAATTAATAGAATTTTATGCGAACATGGACGTATAGGCAGTCACAATAATCAACTAAGTACTTGAAACGTGAAAACCTAATAAAAAAATAAACCTTTTTTTTATTTATAGAATTAAAATTAGACCTACAAGTGAAATTAAACTGATACTATTTTAACTTTTGAACCAGCTTTTAACACAAAACTTCATCAAAATTCGACGAACGAAAGCTCAACTCTTTCAATGTATATTACCATTCTAAGTTCAATAAAAAGGGGTCATTCAACCTTTGAAACCTTCGAAATACATTAAAAGATTCCTCGTATCGTTACACGTCGTAATTATTAATTGTATGTTATTAAGTTAATCAACAGCAATTAATATAACTACCGGGTACGTAATCGTTATGTCACTTTTCATCAATAAGTTTTTAATTGTTTATTGAGTGGTGTTAGAGGGAGATAGTATAATTATCCCTTTCTAAACGACTCATAATAATATTTTTATTCAATATTTATGATATATATCCGGTCAATGGGAATGCTTCAATCATTGGTATGTCCGGTTAGAATAGGTCTCTATGGAAACTATAGCGCCACGATTATTCATATTCAGATGACGTTGACTGTAAAGGATTATACTGTACGCGACTGTATTGTACAAGAACTGTCCAAGGACTTTGGAGCTGAGGGCGAAGACCTGTTTACCTCACGTCACTAAGAAATCTGCTTGAGCAGTGCAGATGAGGACGTCTCGGTTTGGTTAGCGATTTGGTCCAACAGAGAATGTTGATCCAATACGTGTTGACGATTTGGTCCATCAGAGAATATTCATCCGATCCGTGTTGATGAAGTAGTTTGGCGATGGCCAAGAGTCTGTCCTTTTTACCAGTACATATGTTGTCGGGCTTCAATTGTTAGGTATATTCAAAAAGCGATGAGCTTGCGCATAATGTATTATGAGGTACGACACTACTCTGTCACCACCTTTGACGGTTGGTGCCACATTAATATCAGCGTGACGAAAAGTTTATTTAAAAAATAATAGATACTAGTAATAGATATAAATACTAGCGGTAGGGCCATAGTTTTATATCTACAGTTGCAGACTGGTCCGTCCAGGGTAGTACACTTTTGCAGAAAAAAATGCATGTATGAGCAGTGGCGATGTGCTGTTGCTCTACGTTAGAAGAGCGAGCCGGCAGCCTAATTTTTTGGGTGGATTTAGGGATTGGCAGGTAGTGACCTAGCTGTACCTCTGTTATTGCAAAGGTCCATGGGCGGCAGTAACGCTTACCATCAAGTGTGCTGCTTGTTCGTTAGCCGCTTCAAGCAATAAAAAAAAATTGTAATTATTTTTTTTAATTATATTTATGATTATGTAAAAAATATTAGTCTTACATTTATGTCCTATTTTTAACCTTAATATTCAAATGATAACATAACCAGTTAATTAAATTCACCTATTTGCAGATGTCTACCTACTGCTATAGAAAATATTTGACAGTTATTATTAAAAATCACACGGTAATAAACTTCGAGAACGTCTCGAATTATTAATAAGATAATATTTATAAGTCAGTTGTGTGGGCGTTAACGTTTCGTAACTTGTAAATGCGTTCGTGTATCATTTAAATACTATAACAGAATTAAATTTAGTTTTTGCAACACTAAATCGTTAGAAGGAAATTGCTTTAAGCATATGATTTTGTTCCTATTAGTAATTATGAAAACTTATTTAGTAAAATGAGATTAATAAGACAACTAAGGCATTAAAAATTAATCGTAACACTATAAAAAAATATATATCAGTCCAAAGATAATATTGTTATGTACAAATATTTCTACTTCTTCTTCTTCTTCTTCTTATGTATTGGCAATCAGCTACATATACGAGCTATTGGTGCCAGTGTCAAGTTATAAATATTTTCACGTTTTTAGTCTTTCAAGTCAGTCGTTGTCTAAGTCAAACTGTACCATTAACAGTGCAATGGCCACACTGTTAATGGTATCTTGTGGGAATTTTGATGGAAAATGAAAACGTTGTAAAGCACTTTTATATGATATTCACTACATCCTAGTATCGCCGCACATCACATTACATAAAATGCCATCAAAATTATCTAATATAACACGTTAAAACACTACGATATCGAATATAATACAAGAGCACCACATGACGTTTTCAAATTCCCGTCAAAAGTCCCAAATATTTCTAAATATGATTAATAAAACCTGTCAAATATGATTAATAGAACCTGCCAAGTATTATACAAAACTTAGTTTTGAGTAAAACATTTATTTAATTTACGTATTTGTGTTGATAAACAAAACATTAAAACAATGATTTCTTTTTGAAGAAAAGATGCTGCAAATTCACGTCTGTTAAAAATATTCAATGATTTTATTTTATTTGATTTTAAAAGTTATTTTCACCTTAAACAAATATACATTCTCTGGGATTTCTTTCCCCAGCGTAAAATGAAACTGTAAATTTATCAAAACTGTAATTTATTTAATCAAAAGTCATTATCGAAATGTATATTGTAATATGTACTAATAAAACGTGAAACACCAAGCTAAACGTTTTAGAGACTGATATACTGTGCAGCGATAAGTATCGAAGAAACAGCTGGAAGTACCAATTTGTGAGAGGTGCTGTGTGGTTGCGGCAACGAATACTATCAACCCTTACTTTGCTCGTGGATGTCGTAAAAGACGACTAAGAGCCTTATAACGACCTGGGCCATCTCCATCTGATGCCGATCGGTCAACAACTACATTCCCAAGGAAGGTTGACGTCTGGCAAGCGGCCGGTCATAAAACTATTGCCAATAACTTTTACAATATCTAGTAATTGGGATAAGAGTAGGAGAATGATGGCTGGAAGTACCGATTTAACCAGAGAAACTACGCACCTAATTGTGAATCTAAATACCGATAAGTATAGCCATGATGAAACTATTACTATTTTATTGCAAGTCGTAAGTAAGCTAAGTTGATAACAGCCTATGTCATAAATATAGTTATTTTTCGAAGGTATATGAATTTTGTGCCTCAGCCAGCAAGTCATGATCGATGAATGTCTATGATAGACGATACAAACAGTCAAAACCCTAAATGATTTGTAATGGTCTGAAATTTGTACCTCAGTGATCAGTTATGAATTTCTAAGACAGACTACACAAGCAGTCATAACCCTAGATGTTTCGCCATGGTCTAACTTTTCGTATGACTTTAGATTATAACCGTAAAATAGCAGTTGTTCTATGGAAATGAAGATATTATATCAAAACTGTTTAGACAAAAACGCCAACTCTTATTAGTTAAGATAAATAAAATGTTGAAGAAATAAAAAATAAGCAATAGAGTATAGAAATTAATATGAATACATTTATGATCTACAGAGTAAGTAATTTGAATAACAAGGTTGTGTCATCGTTTAATACAATTCTAACTGTAAAGTTTGAAGTATTAAGTCTATACAATGTGTAAACATTGTCCGATAGATGGCATACGTCACCTTGAAGACGTAAGATATAATATGATTCGAAATTTGCATGTCCTAAAATAGTTCACGATGGTGTAAGTGGCAGCACGCTTGGGCCGGATTCCCAATAGGTGCGGTTTCGAACCCCGCTTGTGACATCATTTTTCGTTTCGTATCGGGTATTTACAGAGTAATGATTAAAATTTGATGAAAAAAGATAAGTGACCAAAAACAGTTTAAATTCGATTTGCCGACGTGGATTTAAAAATATATAATATTTTCTTCTTAATATGTATTGCTATTTATCGCTAAAGATAGAAAATATTAATGTGTAGGCTCAGATCTCTTAACAGAGGAGACTATTTTCTTTTTTTGCGGTGGACTATGGACGTGGTCTCGCCCCGCCAAATCGGTCCGGGGTGACGGAAGAGGCGGCGCGCGACCCCATAGACCTACCCATGCAAAACTCCTCTCTTCGCCGTGCGAGCGGACCACCGGTACCCGATCTTTGTCTTCGGTGGCCTAATAAAGGAGAGCCTCGTATTATGAGAGTTATTCTCTAATATATTACTTGTAGATGAATTATATTTTTTTCTACGGAGTTAGACTAAAATGTAAAAAAAAAAACCAATTTCTAAGTTACAATGTATAGTCATGCTACTCAGCGATCTCCATCTTAGCTTAACGAATCTTATGAACACAACCATGACGAATGTTTTACATACACTTTCTCTTCTTGTGCTCATTCAACTTTTTAAAATAAAAGAAATTGTAATACTTTTTTTAATATATTTACCATTATACATACATACACATACATACATAGATATCATCACTCCATATCCCTTGCAGGGTAGTCAGAGAGAACAGGCAGAGAGAACCATTATACATGATTGTTAAATTTACTTTTAAGCTGCATTGTCAAACAAAATTATTAGTTTAAACAATAAAAAAATATCTATAAATTACGGTAACATTGGAAAATTAAAAAAAAATGTACAAAAGGTGGCGTGCGATGCCATGATACACATTATTATATTATAAACTCTCTATCTTTATTGTACTGGCCATTAGTACCAATTTCTTAACCTAAGTGCCCATCGCTCCAAATTACTTATTTGGATACTGTCCCCGTCATCACTCCAATAACACTGTTGTTGTTGAATGAACCCTTCTGCGATGTAGAGTTAAAATTGTAACCTAAAAATATTAAAATTTATCTTACCGCAATAAAATACAAAACAAAAAAATTTTAAATGCTCTATTAGCGACTAAGCCACTTCATCTGTAGTAAATAATAGTAATTCATTACTATTTCGCCATTTTTATAATACTACATTAACGTATTTATTTGCCCCACATTCCAACTAGTTGGTCTCACAAACTATTATCAAATTATTTGTTATTAATATTGTATCAGTAATATTGATTAGCCTCAATATAAACTAATCATCTATTATATTACTGACCGCATAATGCATTAAAATACATCAAATGAATCAGACTTTGATATGGCGCACCAATAACTGGAAATATTAATTTAATTAATCTTAATCTATGTCAGTAGTAAATTATAATTATGTAATTCTAATTAAAATCAACGGAGGAGATCAATATAAGGTTAAAAGAAATAACGTCTTAATTAAATTATATTCAAACGGAAATCTTTTATTTTAAATTAATTACTTTTTTTTTCTATTTAGAAAACTAATACTGTATAATATATCACATGACGATAAGCATTTACGTGGTCTTTAAAGGTAAAAAACTAATTTTGCCCACGAGAGTACTCCTTCCTATCTGATCCCTAAACTAATTTTTAAGACTCCCATTGGAACATAAGACGTGGCGACAGTCTTTATTCTTAGCCTATCATCACATAGGATTTTATTATGCTCAAATCAAAACATAAAACTGATTTACAATAAGTTTTATTTACTTAATATACTCATACATACTAATTATACATATTGAGAAGTACATATAAGATGCATCGCTGCTTTAATACACTGCAATGTAGGTCAACACAGACCTCCAGTCAATCAATTCGATCAACAAGTAATGAATAACCGTCTCAATAACTCAACAAATACCTACAGCTATATAACAACTTTCATAACACGTTTTCTCAGAAGACAGTCACACATGATAAGTGGTCGTGATTGCAGTGATATTCCAATACTCTGCAATAGGTTGTTAACCCAATAAGATAACTTTATCGCTCGCCAACGCGGCCAGCCTACATACTTCCGTACGATGTGTATATGTGTGCCATATATGCACCCGAATATATTCAATTTAGTAACTAAAATATACTATATTAACAGTTAAGTCAATATAACCTAACCTATTGTGTTGTTAAACGATGTACTATGCATATATTTACAAAGCTGTTACGCATTGGAACCTAGTTTTCTTACAATGGGTTACAATGGGTTTTAAATGTTGAAAATGATTTAAGCGACTTCAACTTAATAGTTCCTCATTACAATTACATATATATATTTATTTTTATGTATGTTTAGATATACTTTCGTTGTTTATGAATTCAATTCAGTTTATTCCATTTTTGTTCGAAAATCGTCTTTCTTAATAGCCTTTTTTTTATTTTGTGGGGTGGATTACGATCATCGCGCTCCTCGCACCACTCTGTCCGGGGCAACAGAGGGGCGTAAGCACGCTCACCCATAACCCACCCGTGAACCTCGCCTTCGTCGTTGGACCGGCCACCGGAGCAGCGTGAACTTGTCGTCAGTGGCCAATCTTTCTTAATGGCCTAAGAATGGGTCCATTTTAATCTCATGACTTTAGATATTGGTCTTTCAAGATAACAAAACTAATAAACACCTCAAAATCTAGCTGAAAATATATAATGATGATATTGGTGGCTTTACGTTAGTTAGTGGTTTAGTCAGTGAACTTAAATCAATTTTAAAAAAACATGGCGATATATCAGAAATTCAAATAAAATGCAGAATAAATCTTTGAGCAATCAAAAAATGATTGTACTTAACTTTGATATTATTTGTGGCCCTTAATTGATACAAACATACGTTTGTAAACTCCATATCAATACAAGAATTTATTCCTTATTATGGGGTTTTATTTTTGCTATAAAAATCTATAAATACCATAATGCAATATTAAATTTCAATTTATTAATAATAGTTGCCAAGCTTTAAAAAATAAAATTCGAAAGTCGTCTTTTCTAATCGCTTAAGAATGGGTCCATTTTAATCTCATGACATTGGATCCTGGTCTTTAAATATAAAAAATCTAATAAACACCTCAAAATCTAGCAGAAAATATATAATGATAATATTGGTGGCTTTACGAGTCCAAAACTATGGTGTAAATTACAAGCGTTTTTATGTTAAAATTGTCATTATAGGTCTACTTTGAATACTCTCTATGAAATTATAAGTTACAATACATTATCGGTAAAAAAACTTCTTTTTTTTTTCAAATAGTATCATGCTGAGATAGGCCTTATTTTCATGCATAGGTACATGACGGGAATGGTAAAAAATGCGTAGCCGACGCCAAATTGTAGTTACTATACAAATGAACATGCATAAAATTATTGTGTAGAATAAAACCAAAAGGAAGTATCTGTATTTTCGCTTCGTAATCGGGTTTTATAAATAATTAAGCATATTAAATGCTAAATTTCAGTAATTTAAATAACAAGGTTGTGTCATCGTTTAATACAATTCTAACTGCAAAGTTTGATATATTAAGCCTATAACAATGTGTAAACATTGTCGGGTAGATAGCATACCGTCACCTTAAGACGTAAATATGATACGAAGCGAAATTTGCATGTCCTACATTAAGTCACGATGGTGTAGTGGCAGCACGATTGGGCCGGAAGCCCAATAGGCGCGGGTTCGAATCCCGCTTGTGACATCATTTTTCGCTTCGTAATCGAGTTTTATAAAGTATCTGTAGTTCAATATTGTTTTTGCTCGATAATCACAAACACAAAATATCAGAATTAAAAACACTGTCACAAAGTTACTACACACTACAAATATAAACATCGTCATTCATCATTCTCCTACTCTTATTCCAATTGCTTGGGGTCGATACAATATGTACTCTTCTTTCATAGTACCTACATATTGTAAAAGTTATTGGCAATAGTTTTATGACCGGCTGCCTACCAGACGTCAACCCTCCTTGGGAATGTAATTGTTGTTCAAACGGCATCAGATGGAGTTGATTTAGGTCGTTATAAGACTCTTAGTCATCTTTTACGACGTCCACGAGCAAAGAAAGGGTTGGTAGTATACGTAGCCACTACCATACAGAAATATTATTATATATATTCTATATATATAAACATGAGATCAATTTTAAAATAACAAACATATTCATTGTTTTGCCTGAATTCATTATTTTCATGCAACACAGTCAGGCGAACACTTTGCCTTTATTGGAACTTGAAACCTTTTATGTGCTTATTTTCCCTAACTATTTTTTAATTCATCCTTCTTTTTGTTTTCAGTGCATACAATATATGCTCATCCAAATAAAATAATCTGTAACCAGGCCATTTTGCTTTCACTTTACCATATGTACTGGCCATTAACATAATGGCCAGTACATATGGAATGACGTTACAGTCAATACGATTACGGATGTATTTCACTAGGATTACGCGTATAACTCAGCACTTTCCACAGGTCAAGTATATGAGTCATTGTTACCGTTCCACCCAGAATTTTCTAAAAACAAACCAGTTTTCTCGAGCCAGCAATCATATTCTATTAAGTTACATAAATTGAAGTTTATTAGAAATACGAAATAATTCTTATTTTCACGTAATAATATGTTTGTCTGACATCTTAGGAAAGTTATTGCTAATCTTTTCATCTTCTAAAGAACATTATTTTATAAGGTTACTAATTTTTATTTATGAAACTGAAGTGATTATTAAATTTAATTTCTTATTATTTAAACAATTAGATTATTAGATTCCCTATTCAATCAACGTCTACCGACGACCGACCGACCGATTATGTATATGATTATAATACATAACTACTGAAATTTTCGCAGCATTTTCAGGACACCTTGGCGTTAGTTGCACATTTTATTGACTTAAATCTTCTAATCCTCTTTTTTTCAAAGAATTTCTTCCATTAATTAAGAGAACGATATATATATAGTACATAATTATGTAGATACTATATATGTATATATATATATATATATATATATATATATATATATATATATATATATATATATATATATTAAAGTATAGATACAATCAAGGATACCGTAACCCGAACCCTTAATGTTTTAGTTTCAGAAAGTTGCACAGATATATTTTACTTTTTATTTGAGTGTATTTAAAAACATTTGCAGACATTTTAGGTGTTTAAATTCCATACATATCAAAGGTGCATTATCTCGTAATATATTGCACAGTAGTAAAACGCATTCTCGGAGTGGTGCGGACGTAGATGAGAGAGTATGCGACGGCAACGCCGCCATGCCGCCGCCCGCCGCGACTTCCGGAATGCGTTCACGATCTTAGTACTTAATGCATGCGCCTGCGTCGGAACTGTTTAACAGGGTTGACCCATAATGATTATTATATACGTAAATATTTATTTACTCTGATAATATTATTATATTTATTACAGCTGACAATGTAGTCCAATTATACACGTGCATATTTTTTTTTAATTGGTTTAGTCAGTGAACTTAAAACAATTTAATAAAAATTCATGGTCATATATCAGAGGTTCAAGTAACATGATTTTACTTAATTTTGTTTTTTTTTTTTATTTATGGCTTATGGTAGCAAACGATAAAGCAGCACACCTGATGGTAAGTGTCAATGCTGCCCATGGACCTTTGCTATACCAAGTGTATAGCTAGGCCGCTGCCTACCATTACGATCCCCAAACCCACCCAGTTGGGCTGCCGGCTTTCTCACTCGCCGAACGAAGCGCAATAGCACATTGCCATTACTCAGACGTCGATCTTCTGCGAGAGTGTGGTACTACCCCGGACGGACTTGCCCGTGACTGTAGACAGAAAATCGTCAACAGCGTGGTCCTACCACTAATAATTATTTGTGTCCGGTAATTGTATGTTTGTAAACTCCATATCAATACAAAAATTTGTTCCTTATTATGGGGTATTTTTTTGCTATAAAATATCTATAAATACCATAATGCAATATTAAATTTTGGATTTATTAATAATAGTTGAAAAAACTTTAAAAAAATAAAGTACTTTCGGAATTCAGGTCTTTATTTCCAAAGTCATAAACTACCTTTCTCTATGCGCCGCAATAGTAAGAAGGCGAGCCCATTATCGTCTACGAAGCACAATTTGAGGCTAACATTTTGTTTGACCTGACCGTTATAATTAAAATGTAATGCTTGATTTACTTCAATTAATTATCATCTTCATCATCACCATCACCATCTCAGCTCCTTTACTATAGAAGGGTATTTGACCTACCATACCACGTATTTCTATACTTTACTTTTATGTAATTATATTATACTTTTCTTCTCTTACAGTAATGATATTTAACTTAGTATGTTTTTATTCTTACTCTGACTACATACGGTATAATATCATTCTATTTTCGATAGTGACGGGGTAAGCATACATACATATCATCACGCCATATACTTTGCAGTGTAGGCATAGAGAAGAAAGTGCCAGAGAACTCTATCCTTGTATACTTCACTCGCTTCCTTAACATTCATAATTCTCTTCATACACGCTTGCCGGTTTCGGAAACTCTTGACTCCACCTTCATTCAGTACGTGACCAATCTAATCTAGGTAGTTTAGTCTCGGTCTCCCCCCGTACCTATATCCTTCGGGGTAAGAATACATTGTATATCGTAAAATATAATTAAGATCATGGCTTATTGAATATTCTTTCTAAATTTCTATAAAAACAGCTACGTGGTGATCCACTGGTAGATATTTTTATTATACAGACAACCCTATATTAATCATATAGAGAAATCAGCGACTGGTTTGTGCAGACTTAACCAGGCTCATTAGCAACATACTTGTAAATACACTAAATAAAACTTATACTATGTATAACTATTACTCAAAGATACTGGACAATGTTGCTAAATGAAATAATATTTATTACTACGAAAAATAAATTGCAACACAGAAAAATAAATCAAATAAAACTATACCAATATTCTTCTTCTCTACTCATCATCATCACAGCCCATATATATCCCACTGTTAGGCTCGGGCCTCCTCCTTGTTGAGAGGGAAATTAGCCTACTATACCGCGCTGGTCCGACGTGTTGGTATAGGGTGTTGTTTCGAGTTTTCCTTCTCTTGCATAGATGTTATATGCATTTTATATCCCTTAGCCATCTCGTACGATCACCCATGGGTAAGATAGGGGGTGGTGAATTGTATTCTTACTCCGTCACGACACGGATATCTTCTCTACTCAAATAAGGACAAATACTAAATTCATGTTTAATCTAACCCACGAAGAGAGAGAGATTATCCTATTATGCAACACTTACTAGATGTAATTCTTACAATGTTTGCTTCGCTTCTTTAAGAGACTAAAAAGTAGTAGACTAAAGTACCATACTGCTAAGACTAAAAAGCCTAATTAGTACGGTACAACATTAGCGAAGAAGAAATGTGAAAGAATGTATTCTTAGTTCGTTATCACACGTTTATTATTATTTTAAACAAACTATTAAACTCAAAACACGAAATAGTACAAACAAGTTAGATATTAACACGTTAGTAGTAGTGACAAAACTATTCTAGTAGTGGTAGAGCCACACAGTGTTCTGTCTAAAGCCGCGGACCGGTCTGTCTTATTACTCTTCTTATTTTTATGTATTGGCAATCAGCTACTTAAATGAGCCATTGTTGCCAGTGTCGAGTTATATTAATTATATTAATTATCTTCAAGTTTTTAGTGTCTTCAGATTAGTCATTGTCCGTCAGTAAGTCAAATTGTCGCCATCAACAGTGCTATGGCCACACTGTTAATGGTATCTTGTGAGAATTTTGATGAAAAACGAAAACGTTGTAAAGCACTTTTATATGATATTCACTACATCTCAGCAGTTCCGTCACATCACATTACATAAAATGCCATCAAAATTATCTAATATAACACGTTAAAACACTAAGATATCGAATATAATACAAGAGCACCACATGACGTTTTAGATTCCCGCCAAAAACTCGCGGACCGGTCTGTCCAAGCTAGTATTACACTTGCAGAAAATGAGCGTCTAAGTAGTGGCCATGTGCTGTTACGCTTCGTTCGATGAGCAAGAAAGCCAGGAGCCTAAATTTCTGAATGATTTTAAGTTGATAGGCCTACCCTAGCTATACCCCTGGTATTGCAAAGGTCCATCAGCAGCAGTAACACCTGATAGTAAGTATTACTGCCGCATATGCTTGCTCATTTGCCACCATAAACAATTAAAAAAAAAAACATATACCACAAGGCTGCTCTAAAGTGCCTAAATTCTTTGTAAATTGAATGGCATGTGGGAATACGCCTTTAATAACTATCTACGATGATCTGAACTAAATCATAGTAGATAATGTAATTGAGTTTGTCTATCAAACAATTCTTAATATCGAAGTACTAAGTCTATAACTGCAAACCCTAACCAAGAAGTGTCTGCCTGATAATTTGAAATTAGTAAAGTTTATTAATATTTTGCGTAGTTATAACTTAGGTATTTGATTAAAACCTAAGGTTTTGTCATGCTAGTTGGAGTAAGATCGGCATTTCACCTGCCATTGTAACAATTCGCATAGAAAGTGAAGGCCGTTGTTACTTAGATATTCAATAGGCGCGGGGGCCCTACGTTGATAGTATACAAACAAAGTACGATGGAAAGTCACAAAGCTTAATTTTATATTGAGTAATAATTACAATTATCCGTGTGATGACGGAGTAAGAATACAATTCTCCACTCCTTATCTTACCCGTGGGAAGAAAAGTTGGAAACAAAACGTATACTAACACGATTAGCGTGGTATATTAGGTTAATTCCGCTCCCATTGTGGAGGAGGCTCAAGCCCAACAATGGGACATATGTGAGCTGAAATGATGATGAATTACACGTAAAGTTCGCGTGAATAAATTTATCAGTGTAACCCTAATGGTAGCCACGCTGTTAATAGTTTTTTTTTGTCAAAAGCCGCGAACTGGTCCATCCGCGTTAGTGCTCGTGTACTACACTATACTATACACTCGTAGAAAGTCGACGTCTGAGCCGTAGCAATGTGTTGTTGCGCTTCTTTCGATGAGCGAGAAAGTCAGAGACCCAACTTTCTGAGTGGGTTTGGAATATTTGTTGGTAGGCAGTGGCTTAGCTCTAACCCTAGTATTGCATACGTCCATGAGCGGCAGTAACACTTACCATAAAATGTGCTGTTTGCTCATATACAGCCACAAGCAATAAAAGAGAAATAAAGAAAAAAATATGAGCAAGTAGGGTAATGATAGAATACAATAAAATCTCTAAGAATAATTTTATTTTCCATACATACATACATATCATCACGCCATATCCCTTGCAGGGTAGGCAGAGAGAACTCTATCTCTGCATACTTCACTCGCTTCCTCAACATTCATAATTCTCTTCATACACGCTCGCCGGTTTCGGAGACTCTTGACTCCACCTTCCTTCAGTACATGACCGATCTCGTCTAGGTAGGTTAGTCTCGGTCTCCCTCGGTACCTACATCCTTCCACTTTCGCATTGTATATCTTCTTAACCAGATGTTCGTTCGGCATTCTTTCCACATGTCCGAACCATCGGAGCATGCCCTTTCGCATCTTTACACCAATACTCTCTTTTATTTTAAGTCTTATAAACCAGCTAAGCAATCATCAGTAAAATTATTGATAGCAATCGCCAAAAAATCGTTTAATATCAACTAGGACAGGTGGTTTGACACCATCGATCAAGTGTTGCGATAAATACCCGATTATGAAACGAAAAATGATGTCACAAGCGGGGTTCATTCATCATTTTTTCGTTTCGTAATCGGGTATTTATAAATAATTAAGCATATTAAATGCTAAAAAAATTCAGTAATTTGAAGTGTTGCGATTTTGGCGTTATGACTCCTTAGAAAAGTTTGTGGTAGCGGCTACGAATACTACCAAGCCTTACTTTGCTCGTGGATGTCGTAAAAGACGACTAAGAGCCTTATAACGACCTGGGCCAACTCCATCTGATGTCGTATGGTCAACAATTACATTCCCAAGGAGGGATGATCTCTGACAGGTGGCCGGTCATAAAACTATTGCCAATAACTTTTACAATATGTACTATGAAAAAAGAGTACATATTGTATCGACCCCAAGTAATTGGAATAAGAGTAGGAGAATGACGACTCATTAGAAAGGTCTCCATTCGGCTGTCGATGTTGAGAGGGTTAATCATTGAGGTTATGACTATGAATGTTGGAAAACGTCAAAATAGTAAAAAAATAAATTAAAACATGATATAATCCATAAAAATGCTTTTATTCTATTTACAATTGTTATTTTATCTAACAATCTGATCTGGTATTATATGCCTGTGTAACATGTCGGGTAATGTTATTTAGATTTTTAGTATACATTACACTTAATTTACAAACAAGTACGTGTTATCTTATGACCGGATGCCGAATGTAACTAGATAAATATTAAAAAATTCCAACGAATGTAACTTCTTATACAAACGACGAATGATGAAAAGAGTTAACTTCACCCGTACCCTAAATAAATTCAATTATGAATATGTTTTCAAAATTTGACTTTGAAAATTTGACGTTCAAAGTGTTTTAATGTCCATATTATACGATATGATATATATCTTACGCATGAAAATACTACAAACTATACATATTCCTATGGATCCCTTGGTGGTCTTTTTGTTTGAACAGTTAAAAAAATAGCTTCATAAATATTTGAATCAATGCAACTGTTCACTGCTCTCTATAATATTGTACGTCATTCTGTACAGTCAAAGGCAATATATATTTTATTACACAATTTCAAATAAAGACAATTTGAAAGAGATTAAAACTAATAGGTTTTATTCAATGTCAACAAATTAATGTGCAATAATTGCGGGTCTAAAGACTCAGTGCGTTTCTTTTATTATTTAAGCCATATGCATGAATAACTATGAAAGCAAGAGCCATAAAAGATCCTATATTGCCATGAGTACTTCCTAATTTTCTTAAATATGTATCAGATGCCTTAGAAATAACGAAAAGGCACCTATTAGGATATTTTCTTTGTAACCTAAGTACGAGTATATCATTATTAGCAAGCTTAGTATATATACAAAGTTGATATTCTGCTGTATTTAGTCATCTTTCAATATCAAAATAACTACCTAACCTTGTGGTTATATGATTTTTTGCGATTCGATACGTCAAACTAATCAGTGAGCGACTAATCAAGAGTTGCTGAAATAATTAATACTCAAAAGCCGTACAAATATTTCGTACCATTATTAAAGAATTTATTTCGTATATCGGATGATATTAGGGTTTATATCCTTTATATTGCTCATGGGTGTCATAAAAGACGACTAAAAACTAAACATAGACCTGGGCAAACTCCATCTGATATCGTCTGGTCAACAATTACTTATATTTCTAAGGAAAGTTGACAGCAGGCAGGCGGCCGGTCATAAAAACCGTTGTCAAAACTTTTGCAATATGTATGATGATAGAACGTACATATTGTGTCGACCCCAAGTAATTGGGATAAAAGCAGGTTGATGATGATTAATATATCATTTTATTCTCCCACTCTTATACTAATTACTTGGGGTCGTTACAATATGTACTCTTCCTTCATAGTGTACATATTGTAAAAGTTATTGACAATAGTTTTTGACCGGCCGCCTGCCAGACGTCAACCCTCCTTGGGAATGTAATTGTTGACCGAACGGTATCAGATGGAGTTGGCCCAGGTCGTTATAAGGCTCTTAGTCGTATTTTACGACATCCACGAGCAAAGTAAGGGTTGGTAGTATTCGTAGCCGCTACCACACAGCAAATGGTGAAATGATGATTAATATATACCTATACTATATAAGTATAATAATCTTCAAAGTGATGAAGTATTAGGAAACATATCATAATGATAAATAACACCTTTGGGAAATATAAATATGTATATTTTTAGATACTATATCAATTGATGCGCTTGCTGTTGTGAAGTGGTTGCAATTGCAAAACACGCGACTAGAATAACGACACGCGACTCAAATTTGTATAACCCCGCAATTACACTACAATTGCCATTGTATGGCTAGCGAACACACCGGAAAATTTCATTCTATGTTCTCATAAGTCATTTTAAAACTGATAAAATATACTTTTTCTAATCCGTTTTTTATAAATCCTTATCTAAATCAGAATTTACGGCCAGACCCTTGATTAAGTTTTGACACCTGCTTGAGGCAAGTAAAGGCATATTTATCTTTAATGCTCACTTTAGAAATTACTTCTTAGTTTGTAGTAAGTTTTAAAAGTAATTTCCTAAGAATTGTGCATTTAGTATCCCGGACAAGTTTACAGACAAATAGTTAACATGTATAACAATTGTTACAAGTTAAGAGTACAGGTTAAGTTTAAAGTATAGATTACACAAAATATTTTCCTGTGCTGTAATCTAACCTATGTGGGGGGGGGTATGGGCATTTTATTTTAGACTGTTTCACCATATTTGGGCTGTCAAGAAATAAAATTATATACAGTCAAATGTATGATATAAAATATACGCCATTGTTACTAGCATACTCTCCTATTTTTTTATCACAAAACGATGGAAAATCACATGAAGTAACAGAAGTGAAGTTGGCTATGAGTGCGAATCGATATTGTTCGTATATTTGAAAACTGTCATATATATAGGTACGTATACATACGTGTCTCATATATATGTAGACACGTTTCACTATTAACTTCACAATTAAATGTGTCAGACTAAAATAAAATTCTGATTCGTATCTTAGTAATAAAAATAGTGCTAAGAAAAATATAAGTCCGTTTATTTCTATATTGTCCTCTTTACACACAAGTACACACGAACAAAATCATTAACGCAACGAATACAAAGAAAATGCTAAGCGACCGTTTTGTCCCGTCCGGTCAGTTTCCGGAACGTAAAACCGAATCTATTTTGTATACTTCCTCCGTATACAATGTAACAATTTTGATTTATTCATTTTATGTGATTGTTCTTTGTTTTTTTTTATTAATAGAGCTACTACTAGCTAAATGTTCTCTATATCGGTTTTATTGTTTTAAAAGTCCTATATTAATCTAATCTAAATCGGATTATAAAACAATCAGTTAATTCAGACTCCAATGTGTTAAAAATATGCATTATATTTGTGAATTACAGCGTCAATTTTTGGATTTAACAATTACAATGGGCCATTTTGGCAGGCCCAATTGGGAGGGTATATTATAGTAGGCATATAGCTATACCCTTGGTATTGCAAAGGTCTATGGGCGGCAGTGACACTTACCATCAGATGTGCTGCTTGCTTGTTTACCACCACTAGCAATAAAAAAAGACTTTTAGGTTGCATATCGTGAAATACACTCACAAAATTTAATTTCACACTACTAACTTATATGAAACTTGAGACTACCTCTCGCACTTTATATGAAACAGGCGTTAAAATACTTATCTGAACTCCTGTTCGACTACTTAGTCGCATTTAGTGTTTTAATTTTTTTCAGATTTAATTCATGCTAGAATTGAGGTTTCAACATCTAACATTGTAGAAATGCTAACGGAGAAACCATTATATTCTTCCACCGCGTATCCAAGTACGGATTTCACAATGAACAGTAAAATTGACACATATTACGCTTCATAATCATGACGTGACGAAGCCTTTTGATCTCAATAAACAGATATTATGATTGATAAAGCTACTAGAATTATTTTTTTACTAAATAACATATCTTTTGTAGTTGTTTAACCCCTTTCGGTTGGCAAATCTAATTGAATCAGCTCTTTCTTTAAATATCTATGTTTTTTAGAATTCTTAATTAAAAATCTTTTATGTTTGTTGTTACTTTTATTTTATTCACTTAGTATAAAATGAAATCAGTTGCTCGAAAGCGAAACAATAAACAAAAGAGTTGGAAAAATGTTCTAAACTGTTATTCTTTTCTAATAATGTAACAGAATATTAAGTTTGTGAATTTCTTCTATAAGAATATTTTTATATTACATGAATGTTATTTAATTAGTAGTGACTGTAATCACCACGCGTATCCGTGTGGTGATGGAGTAAAAATACAATTCACCACCCCCTATCTTACCCGTGGGTGATCGTAAGAGACGACTAAGGGATATAAAACGCATATAATATATATGCAAGCGATAGAAAACTCGTACAAAACCCTATACCAACACGTCTGACCAGCGCGGTAGAGTAGGTTAATTTCCCACCCACGGAGGAGGCCCGAGCCGAATAGTGGGACATATATGAGCTGTGATGATGATGATTATGAGTAGTGAGTGTGTAAGAAGGAATGCATAGTAGTTGTGTGGTAGCGGCTATGAATACTACCAACCCTTGATTTGCTCGTGGATATCGTAAAAGACCACTAAGACCGTTATATCGACCTGGACCAACACCACTTGATGCTGTTCGGTCAACAATTACATTCCCAAGAAGGGTAGACGTCAGACAGGCGGCCGGTCATAAAACTAATGCCAATAACTTTTGCAATATATACGAGGAGTACACATTGCGTCGACTCCAAGAAATTGGGATAAGAGTAGGCGAATAATAATCATGATGTATAAGAATGAATAGGATTTTTGATTTTAGATTGGTCTAACACCAGTGTGTTCGAGTGGTTACAAGGATATTAATAGAATAACTCTTCAAAAGAGATTTGAATGATTAAAAGCAGAATTTGGAAATATTTTTCATTGCCTTCAGTAGCATACAAGGAGGTGGTCAAATTTATGATGGAGCGTGGATGGTGGAAGTGTTAACTCATAAACTTCAGCAATACTAAGTACAATATAACAAGTCACTATCTACCAAAACATCTTGTTTCATTTTGGATTATCTTTTATACTTGTTGACTCTGGCTTGTTAAATGCAATGTCTTATATTTTTCCGTTGCGATCTACGTTCTGGTGAGGACATTTACACTCGAGTATCCTCTATCATAAAAGTTCTCTTTGTTAATAAACTTACTTCTTCTTTTACTTGATTACGTTACGTAGTAGGACCAAGATGGTGATCATCTTGGTCCTACTTTAACTGGAATAACAAACTGTCCTGTTCGCTATACGTTAATAGCTAGTACTCTTGGAATCCGCAGATCTTTTGACGCTCTCCAGCACTCCGCACAGGATATAAAATGACCACCCAAAATGGAGCTGTGTATGTCATCTGCTCTCATTAATAACTAATAATCTACATGGCTAAAATAGCTAGAAACGACTGTAATTTGAAATATGATTAGCTTAATATGTGTTTCATCATACTCACAAGCTAAATTTGTTAAATTTGCCTGTACATCTCGCTTAGTTTACTAGTGAACTGTTACTAAATTATGCATCTACTTCGAAATTGTATAAACGTGTGTATAATGCAGTTGACATAATAGTCAAGTACTTGTTATTTTCGATAATGGCCTTATCAAATCTGTACTTTTGTTCATACATTATATTAGTGATATTTGAATGTATAACTGTATTTATTTCTGTAAATAGAACAAGCACTTATTGATATAAATCCAGATTTTATCTATTTAGGTTGATACGTAAATACATTTAGTTCTGAGCACTGTATAAAATCATTGAGAAATATACTATTTTATTACATAATTTACGGATATTATTTGTTAGCAATTCTGGGCGCGCAACGACTATATATAATCTACCTATTAATATACAAGTTACAGACGTTTACCAAACGCTAGGTGATCCAACGGACGGAGTCCTGGATATGTGAGAAATCTCGTTTTTGATCATGACATATAGGCCCGACACTATTTACATTAAAATACCCCAATTACTGAAAATGTTCAAATATATGTAACTATGATTTCTTGATTTTTTTCAATAATTACTTCTATAATTGGAAATTTGTAGTTCGTATTATTGGGACAATTTATTAGATTTAGATAAGCTATTATACGTTTATTTACTAACAATGTAGTTACTTAATATAAAACACACAGCATAAAATTTGATTTTTTTTTAAATTTCCGAAGCAGTATACATTTCTAATTTCGAACTATACAAACAAAATAACTGTTAGCTAATTATTTAAATAATTGAAAATGAAAAGCCTCTATAAGTGATAAAAATAAAGATCCTATGATTACCAAAAATACTTAGCCAAATATTATCGCAACTTAAAGTCACGATTTGAGCATAAAAAAATGGTCCTTAATAAAGCTTCGTCATACACTAATAAATTTGTACTGTATTGACACCTCTTATAGAACGTGACGGAACGATAATATATTTGGTTGAGCCGTAAAGTCTGTGTTTTACTTATTAATTTGATTCATGTCAATCAACTTTCTGAATAGAAATAGAACTCTTAAATAGATATAAAATGTATTTATATTTGTGGACATATATCAATATAGAGAAATATATACAATAAACTACAAGGACTGCTCAAAACTTTAATGTTTGTTTAAGACTTACCTTGTATTACTTACTAGAGCAGTCTTAAATAAACATGGAAGGTTTCTAGTTAAAAGTGGATGAAAGAAATTATAAATTGATTTTGTAAAAGGTGATAAGAATTCAATGGTTGCAAAATGGCACAGAGACGACAAAACTTTATGCTAGTTTAAAACTTTTGTACCAAAAACTTGGTTACAAGCGAAAACTGAATGTCACACATGGCACTCAAACCCGATGTGGGTTTGAGTCCCATGTGTGACATTCATTTTTATTCCATGTGTGACATTTTTTCTATTGGAAATCTGTTCCAATCGTCCTACTACTTAGACAAGTGTGAGGTGTCGTATGACATTCAATTTGTGGCTCGCATTATATTTTCGTTTTTATAAGAGACGTGTGCCATCTACCCGATAATTACCCGAATTTAATATTCTAACTTTGCAATTAGAATTGTATTAAACGATGACACGACTCTCTGTATATTACAACTTGATTAGGAGCGAAAGATGAATGTCACACATGGGACTCGAACCCAAACCTATTCTATTGGAAGGTGGCGTTGTTGTCGATATGTATCCAATCTTGATTTGCTATATAATGGACAACATTATACGTATCGCGATCGCTAACCTACTTTCCACACGTGGCGTTATGGCCACTATCAGATTACATGTTTTCTCTTCAATCGAATCGCTCCAAAAATCGCTATTGTTAGTGCCTCAAAAGGCATAAGTCACTGTCAGGCACGTGAATACACTATATATACTAACAGTAGGGTCGATGGCTTTGTAAGATAATACCAACTTTGCTCCTCTTTTTGTTCTTATAATAAAGGGATATATTGGATTAATGTGAAACAAACACCTGATATTTGTACATTAGCCCTTATATTTATCCTATTCGACGTTGAGAGGTATCCAAGTACTATGAAGAGAAATAAACTTTAACAGTTTCCTTCTTAGATCGTAAAAATATGCAAGGAATAAATTAAATAGACAATAATGTACTTTAAAAATAAAGATTATGGTGTTTTGACTGAAAGAAAGAAAGGAAGAAAATGTATTTATTCGGCGGAAGACATGCTAAAGGCAATTAATATAGGTTATATATAATGAACAAAAGTAAATTTACACTTAATAGAAAAGAAAAAAGATTTCACTGGACTGCAAGTATAATGGTTATTTGAAGCTACTTGGCTGAAATTAATAATTCAGTTTTATTTAATTAGACTATTGAAGGCATACGTAGTGGCAAAGGTCTATTGAAAAGGAGGAAAGTGGTCGTAGAGTGGGTCGTAGATGTATCCTACTTTATTGTCATTACGGATGGTCATCCATCGACAAATATATGTTTACTAATCATAAGCTGATCTTATTTAATCTAATAATTATAATTTATTTGTAGTTCTGTGTAGTAGCGGCTGTGGATACTACCAACTCTTTCTTTGGTCGTGAATATCGTAAAAGACGATTAAGAACTTTATATCAACTTAGGTGAACTCCACCTAATGCCGTTTGATCAAAAATTACACTCCTAAAGATAGTTGACGTCAGGCAGGCGGCCGCTTATAACATTATTACCAATAACTTTTGCGATATTTACGTTGGAAGAGTAGTATATATATTGCGTCCATCCCAAGTAATTGGGGTAAGAGCAGGCAAATGATGAATTATAAATTAGTTAAATATTTTTTTTATTTATTATTATTTTATTGCTTATACCGAACGAACGTCTGGTTAAGAAGATATACAATGCGAAAGTGGAAGGATGTAGGTACCGGGAGAGACCGAGACTAACCTACCTAGACCAGATTGATCACGTACTGAATGAATGTAGAGTCAAGAGTCTCCGAAACCGGCGAGCGTGTATGAAGAGAATTATGAATATTGAGGAAGCGAGTGAAGTATGCAAGGATAGAGTTCTCTAGCACTTTGTTCTCTCTGCCTACCCTGCAAGGGATATGGCGTGATGATATGTATTTATGTATTGCTTATGATGGCAAGCGAGCAAACAGCACACCTGATGATAATAGAGCTTGGCAGTACCAAGGTTAGGCAATTACCTACCAACGACACTGCTCAGATGTCGATTTCCTGCGAGAGTGTGGTACCACCCCTGATAGAGCGGCCCGCAGCTGTAAACAGTAAAATGCCAACAATGTGGCACTAATTAATTAATGTATTTTCTTTACTATATTAACGATTAAAATAGTTTTTAATTCGATTATTAGCTTATCTCTTTTAAAATCTTTAAAACTCGTTATAATTCTCTCTTCTCTAAGCTTCAATGATAAACATTTCATAATCATTATGAAACACTTTTTGAAAAAAATACTCTTTCTTGCCGGATTTTTCTTAGCGTGGCCGCGTTCCATTTCAGTAGTAGCTAAATAGATGTGTTAGTTTTTTAAAATAGTAAATTGTCGCAATATAATAATTATCATAAATTAAGTGTTTAATAATAACTGATCATAAACAATCTAAAATGTTGTATATAAGAATCCTTTTCTTTTTGTACCGGCAATGAATTTGTTTTATTTGTTAAATTGTGGTTCAAATTTTAATAACTGATAATGTAGCGAGTCGATATAAATCCCTGTAATAACGATGACTTATTTAACGTGAGATACCTAAGTCATCCAGCAACCATCAACGTAAACGTAACGTCGGGATATTAAAAATTAAATACAATCGCGATAGAAACCGTAAAAATAGTTTTATATCAAATGTCTATTACTCGCGTAAACATCAGGCATCATCATTATTATTTCAAAGATTTAAAATTATTTGATCTTGATATAAAGAAACATCAATCTTAATAATTCATTCATTCATTCAGAATCAATGTTATTATGTGTATTCTTATATTATAAATAGGCAATATTAAATGGTATCTGTACATACATATTTCACATAAAAACGAAACGCAAACCGCGTTCAAATAAAAGCTTTTACATCAAACATATATGTAAAAGATTATTAGAATATATTTTATTAGCATTCTTTTACGTTACACATATTTATTTTATATGTTAAAAGGAATTTCTAAGTATATAATATCATATAAGAACATTGACATAAGAAAATTATTTTTCCTAAAATATCCATCACAAAAAAATACATATAAAAATGTTATACATATATATATAAAATAGATTTAAAGAAATATCTTTTCATAAAAAGTTTTTGTTGTAATGATATAATTTGTTTTAGTTCAAAGAAAATAAGGCTTATACTATCTTATTTTTATTTCTATCAAATAATTTATTATTAAACAAAACTTTACTTTAATTAAATATTTGCGTATTAAAAACCTAAAAGAGTGTCTTTAACGTATATACTACTTTAACGTATATATTGCAAAGTGCTATAATAATAGAAATATCTTCGCAAGGCCAAAGCGGGTATGGCATGACAATAGACCTACCGTATGTATCAGGAAACACAATATCATGGCGTGAATCCTCCTCATTAATAGTTTTTGTGATAGCAAACGTCACATTCCATTGATTGTTTTACTGCATCCGTTTGTGAAACTTTTAAGCAATATATTTACATACATACATACATATCATCACGCCATATCCCTTGCAGGGTAGGCAGAGAGAACAGAGTGCCAGAGAACTCTATCTTTGCATACTTCACTTGCTTCCTCAACATTCATAATTCTCTTCATACACGCTCGCCGGTTTCGGAGACTCATGACTCAGACTCTAGCAATATATTTAATGTATAATAATAAATAAAAATATATAATCTATACTAATCTATACTAATATTATAAAGCGGAAGAGTTTGTTTGTTTGTTTGTTTGTTTGTTTAAACGCGCTAATCTCAGGAACTACTGGTTCGATTTGAAAAATTCTTTTTTTGTTGGATAGTCCATTTATAGAGGAAGGCTTTAGGCTATACAACATTACACTGCGACCAATAGGAGCAGAGCAACAATGATGAATGTGTAAAAATCGGGTTTTTGTTTCCTTTTGAGAGCTTCCGCTGCGTAAACGGTTAAAGTTGCGCAAAAATTATGTACTATATAATTGTTCCCCTTTCAAAGTTATAAATAAAAGTCCGCGACAGCATATGTCTATCTTTTAAGATTGGCTCACTATAACCTTTTTTATGCTAATCAAATTTGTTTTAAAATAATATGATATTTTCGAAGGTGTTTTTATAAACATAATATTAATCCTTATCCAAATAAATGAGTTATTCATCACAAGTATTTAATTTAAAACAAAATTGCTCTTTACATTATTTGATTTCAATGAATATCTTAGGAAATATCGCAGTTTAAAAATAACATCGCAGCAAAATAATGATCAAGTACTGGGCGCGCATTTACGATAAAAATACTGGGTCTTATAATCTTATATAAAAAAAGAACTCAAACTAATGTTATTTCAAAGTACTTCTACACACACTACATTTTTAGTTTTGTTTTCTTCTCATGACCTTCCGTCGGCTTTACACATCCTAAATAATAATAATAAGTATAGGAAGTATTACTGCCTGCCCTCATGTATGGCAGTGAAAGTTAGATTTGGCGGAGAAGACATGAAAATAGAATAAATGCTGTAGAGCTGACAGCTCTTCGTAACGTGTGTGATGTAAGTCTGAAAGATAAAATTAGGTATAATGTTATAAAAGAGCGCTGGTATGCTGAGGTGGGTTGGACACGAAGTGGAAGAAATAATGAGTGGGCAGAGGTTGACGAAGCAAACATATAAAGCAATCGTGAATGGGACGAATACAAGGGGAAGACCACGTCATACTTTTCTGGACCAAATTGGAGATTTGTTCACGAGAGGTCATCATCATCATCATTCTCCTACTCTTATCCCAATTACTTGGGGTCGATACAATAAGTACTCTTCATTCATAGTACATATTATAAAAGTTATTGGCAATAGTTTTATTACCGGCCGCCTGCCAGACGTCAACCCTCCATGGGAATGTAATTGTTGACCAAACGGCATCAGATGGAGTTGGCCCAAGTCGTTATAAGGCTCTTAGTCGTCTTTTACGACATCCACAAGCAAAGTGAGGATTGGTAGTATTCGTAGCCGCTACCACACAGCGATTTCATACACATTAAAAGTATGTGTAATCGTAAATAGGCGTAAGTGTATGTATGTATATATGTATAATATACATACATTGTATATGGTATATCTATAGAAAGTATAGATAAGACCCAATACTTTTACTTAAGGTTTAATGTTCTACTCTTACTAATAAAAGGGTCATGTAGGTACCTAAAACAGCTTTAACGTATGTATTATTTAAAAATATTTCCACCTTTTACGTAAACGAATTCGCGAGTTGAAGTTAACGTTAGCCCAAAGTAACCATTCCACGCGGACGAAGTCGCGGGCGAAAGCTAGTAACACTTATAAAGTAAATTATTAGCTGTCTGGTAGCGGCTTACTATGCTACTAACCCTTACTTTACTCGTGGATGTCGTAAATGATGGCTAAGAGCCTTATAACGACCTAGGCCAACTCCATCTGATGCCGTTTGGTCAACTATTACATTGGAGGAAGGTTGGCGTCTGGCTGGCGGCCGGTCATAAAACTATTGCCATATAACTTTTGCAATATGTACTATGAAAGAAGATTACATACTGTATCGAACCCAAGTAATTGGGATGAGAGTAGACACATGATGATGACTTTTAAAGTAAATTATTTTTTATAAAAATAATTCATTTAAATTTCAAAGGGGCTTAACAATTGTGTGGTATAGATGGCTATATTGATGGTATAAGCTACTAGTATCATGGAATAGTGAGCTGACCAGGATTAGAAAATCTTCATTTCTTCAAACTATCCTTCTCCTTTTTATTTGAATGCGACAGATTACTTAGATGTACCAGGTTTAAATTTGAATCTGTCTAGAAAAATAATGTCAGAAACCTTTATACTCTATATTTCTATCTGTTTCTAGCAATTTAGCCTGGTATCTTAATTTATGCTCCGCAATGAACGAAATCGTCTCGTAATATAAGCATCTTATGTAAGAAATAAATTTAATTGAAATATACTTGTTATATGTATAAATACATAATATAACTTATGAAATATACTTAAAAGGCATCTCAAATAATAATTATAATCTTAAATCATTTCGCGTATATACGTTATTAGGGACGTACGTTATTAGGGACACAAAAAATGCAATAGGGTACTTTTAATCCCAGAAAAAATGCTTAAAATATATTGACAAAATCTAAATTAAACAAGTGAAACTTGTGGCATAGTTAGTACTAATGTAATCATAAAATTTATACGCCTTAGAAAGAGTATGCACAGCATTAGGGAAACTATGCAGTAATCAGTTAGTTATTCCAAACCCTTATGTTCATGAGAGAAAATTTGTAAACAGCTAATAAGCCGTTGTAAAAATTTTATCCAGAATAAAAAAAATATTGCAACACATTATTATATCATCATGCTTTCACATAATAAATGTAAAATAAAAATACGGAGATAGTATTCTTATTACGACTTTAAGTGCGTGCCGTTTAAGCGTACGTCTTCGGGTAGGTCAGGCTCTTATGTCCCGGGCGAGAGAAACCGAAAGTACGCGAATACGAACCAGTTCAAGTGCAGATGCCGGGAGAGGGTGTGATACGCGAGCGGGGGAGGTAATCGTGACCCGGTTATAGCCCAGTTAGGATTGAGATGTATGTCACCAAACATAATAATTATAGTTGACATTATAAACAAAGTAGTTATCACCTTTTATTAGAATTGTGATGTTTTTTGGGGTGAAAAAATAAGGATAAAATATAGATATTATCATTTATTTGAATAACAGCGTTGTGATGTCACTTTTGTAGTTGATACGATAACATTAAGCTGAGCAGGCATCCTTTTTCTCATTTGCGCTTGGGACGCCATTGCCATAATATATATTTTTTTTAATTGTAATTGTATTTTTTCTTTATTATATTTTTATAATTTGGTGCTTTTATTTTTTATATACATTTATTTTTTGATTTTGTTAAACAGTTGCTCATATTAACCACTGTATGTCCTTTCCGTGAAGGAGTAATAAATAATTTTACTTTTTTTTCTTTCTTTCTTACTTACTTTCCCCTGAAAGTTGTAAAAATCAGCTGAGGGATTGCCATCAGAATTCTTATAGGATTTTTTTTATAGGTTTTTTTTATACCAACTGCAGTCGTTTGTCAAGCACGGCGAATATGACATTAGCCCTTTTTAGGGCGAGCTATTCGTTATACATAGTTTTCCTTAAAAAGAGCTTTTATCACCTATGGACTAGTAGATATTGACATGCCGATGTGTCGATAGAACTGCACTTATACTTGTTAGATTGTTCTTTTTTTTTTCTTTTTTTTAATACATACATACATACATATCACGCCATTTCCCTTGCAGGGTAGGCAGAGAGAACAGAGTGCCAGAGAACTCTATCCTTGCATACTTCACTCGCTTCCTCAACATTCATAATTCTCTTCATACACGCTCGCCGGTTTCGGAGACTCTTGACTCCACCTACCTTCAATACATGACCAATCTGGTCTAGGTAATCTCGGTCTCCCCCGGTACCTACATCCTTCCACTTTTGCATTGTATATCTTCTTAATTTTTTTTTTAATATAATGAAAAAAGTCGTATTTTATCGCAGGGGGATATGGAGACCCGGGCCGCCGCCAGCGGCCGGGGCGGCGCATGCGCGAGTATCTGCGCCTGATGCCGCCCTAACCGAGGCTTTGGGTGATCGGACCGGGGAATTGTCCGGTCACCCGACGTGAGGCCACCGCGTGAGGGCGACGCCTCGACGGCGAAAGCTGTCGGGGCGTCGACGAGAGAGGAACCCGAGAGGGTATATCGCCGGCCGGGCCACCGAAGACAAAGATCGGATACCGGTGGTCCGCTCGCACGGCGAAGAGAGGTGTTTGCAGGGTGGGTCCATGGGGTTGCGCGCCGCCTCTTCCGTCGCCCCGGGCCGATTTGCCAGGGCGCGACCACATCCATGGTCCCACCTTGCGAAACAAAAAAAAAAAAAAATAAAGGGGGATATGGAGACGTTCATTCTTATGGAATATAAATTAATATAAAATTAAAAGTGCTTTATTTACTCTACTAAGCAATGGGTTAATGATATATTGTGTTCTTATTTCTTCACCACGCGGACGAATAATCTTAACGCCTTTATTTCTCGTCGAACACGATAACCTTAATTTATGTTATGTTTGAATAATGATTTTGCTTTAAACATATCCAATTATAATAAATATATTATAACTCTGACAAGTAAAATATGTTTTATACCTACGCATTGGTGGATATAAAAATATCAAGCAAGTACTAAATAAATACGGCAGAAATTGTGTACGAGACACAGATGAATTATTATTTTCTATAATCCATATCCTCATTTATTGAATTTATAAAAGTAAATTATTTATGAATTTATTCTTAATTTCAAACAACATTTGAGTTGAAAATTTTGAATAAAAGTTTTCCAACCGCTGCTTTAAAGGTATTCTCACAATGAAACATGTTTATATGTAATTCTATTATTACAGAGATACTTGGTCTTTCTGGTAATCTATATATAAGTCTAATCGGTCTCTTTGCAATCATCTGGGACAATATTAAGGTGGCGTTAGCTGTTAAGACTCAATAGGTGAAGGAGAAATCACGATGACGTATAGGGTCCCATGCTGCTCATCCATTGCCCTGGATAGACGGATGGTGTATGGTTAGACCTCCAACCCAAAAAATAAATAATATACCACCTTTCTCCACCTTTTTAGTGAACAGATGATACTATAAGTATATAACTTCGGTAGCCCATGTTCCTGCTTGTTATTTCGGTTACCTATTTTCTAGGCACAATCATTGCACCGATAGTTTTTATTTGGATTTGTTCCCGGTCCATCTATCCCAGCTTTAGCTAAAATATCTGGTCGTCATATTGCTAGAAGTAAAAACAAAAAATTCTATTGTAGTAAAACATTAGACGCAACGAAGCATTTTTATTATTTCATTGATATAAATAAAATTCGATTAAATCTGATCGTAAATATCGATTGAGAACGCTCAACGTATAAAAAAAAAATAAGGAAAACGTGAACCGGCCTTAGGTTTCTTAGTATCAAGAATGAGTCAGAATCTTCACAATTTCTAAAGAGTGATTGTGAAAATAAAAAATAAAAATTTTGGGTTAATCCTGTTACAAAAATATGTCTGGGTAAATACTTTGAACAACATTTTAATTGTCATATGATTCATTCTTTTATGATTTTAGAGAAGACCAAAGGATATGAGTGTTACTTTTAAAAGGACAATAGTAAAGAAAACCCACTACTTTCTCTCGGCTTAACAATAAACACTTGAAAATAGAATGAAATACGGAATAGGTCAAGGTATGATAGGAGATAGGGCAAATTATTACTAATATAATAGGTAGCCTTCTGACGTTGAAATTGCAATTTTACTTAAAACTTCGAATATTGGTTTCATACGTGTGCATTGAGGCCTTGAGCTATGTGGTAGCGGCTACGAATACTACCAACCTTACTTTGCTCGTGGATGTAGTAAAAGACGACTAAGAGCCTTATAACAACCTGGGCAACTCCATCTGATGCCGTTTGGTCAACAATTACACTCCCAAGGAGGGTTGACGTCTGGCAGGCGGTCGGTCATAAAACTATTGCCAATAACTTTTACAATATGCACTATGAAAGGATATTGTATCGTCCCTAAGTAATTGGGATGAGAGTAAAGAGTACGACGTGTGAATTGAGGCATCTGTAGATGTGCCATCGTCTTCGTATGTAATTAAAATTAAAAACACTGTAATAAAATAAAAACCAAAAATAAAATCCTATCAATTTGTATTAATATATACGAGCATGATAGATTCAGCATAATTTTCTCTCATATGATTTTACTTTAAAGAAATAGTAATAACGATATAGACAGCATAATATTACATCATTTATGATATAAATTAATCACAGCAATATTATTTTAATAGCCGCAATATTAATCAAAGATGAACTTAAAAATGATAAATGAAAATTAATCGTAATAGCTTTATTATAGCCTTAAGATTGCTTAATGTCTGGATATTACTTCAATTAAGGTACCGCTCTAATGTACCGGACTCATATTTCTTAATATTTCACTATAATTCTTTATAATAACGTTCTTAATTTAACAAATATAGGCTCTCTTTTAGCTTTATTAGTAAGAATAACAGTTTACTATAAACTAAATTACATTTATAGTCTTTTAATAAAAACGATATTCGTTTTTATTTAATAATATGAAGACCGTTTAAAAACTAAACAAAAGCGTGCTGAGAAATAAAGAATATTGATTGCAGATAGAAATAAAATACCATTTGTTATAAATGAAGCCATTATAATACGTAAAAGTAAAGTACAGTGTTTTTTATTTTTTTCTTACATATGTAACTTTGTTTATTGCTTATGGTGGTAGCACACTTGATAGTGAATATTAGTGACGCCCTTGAACCGTTGCCATACCATTTTTTTTTTCTTCGCAAGGTGGGACCATGGATGTGGTCGCGCCCCGGCAAATCGGCCCGGGGCGACGAGCCGGGGCGCGACCCCATGAACCCACCCTGCAAACACCTCTCTTCGCCGTGCCAGCGGGCCACCGATACCCGATCTTTGTCTTCGGTGGCCAAACCGTTGCCATACAAAGGGTATAGTTAGATCGCTGCCTCCCAATGAAAACCCGAAACCCTGCTCTATCGCTCACCGAATGAAGCCCAATAGCTCATTGCCACTGGTTAGACCTCGATTTACTGCGAGTATTGTACTATCCAGGACGGACCGGCCCGTGGCTCTAGACATAAAACTGTCAATATTGGGGCCCTACCAGTGATGAAATGATGTTCCACTGTTAAATTTAATGCTTCTCCAGCGTAGTATAAACATAAGTCAAATACGGTGGCAAGATGTGTGGTCTCTTCATTATTTTAAAGGAAAATGGTAGGACCGTGCTGTTGACAGTTCTCTGTCTACAGCCGCGGGCCAGTTCGTCCGGGGTAGTACCACATTCTCGCAGTAAATCGACGTCCGAGCAGTGGCAGTGTGCTGTTGTGTTTCACTCGGTGAACGAGAGACTTGGAAGCCCCACTGTCTGGGTGAATTTAGCGTTTTCATTGGAGGCAGCGATCTAGCTGTACCCCTGGTATGCCAAAGGTCCATGGGGGACAATGAGACTTACCATCAGGTGTGCTGCTTGCTCGCTTGCCACCTATAGTAATAAAAAAAAAAGAAAAAAAAAATGCCGGAGGAAAACGTGAAATTAAATGCACGCAATAACTAAATTTTATGTTTTATCATTATGCTATATCTAGCATTCTTGATATATATCAAGAATATAAGCATTAACAGTTATGAGAATAGGTTATATCTATTATAGGAAGTTCAAGTATCCAGTCTCAAGCTTCGTTGAACATCTAGTTATCACATAAAAATTCATGACGCAAATCTTTTATTTCCCACATATAATATTTTATTAAAACTCAAACTGTATCGCCACATATGATCAGACAAATGTTGTATAACACGAATTTTATTGTTTTTCTAGATAAAAATGAAATATGTATACGAAGATTGAAGGTGACCTAACTATAACCTACCTTAAGGTCAACATGTTTCAGAAATGTTAGACATAAAGATCTTTTGTACTAAGTACTGGAGTATTTCAATTTGACCTACATATTTATTTGAAATAAATATACAAAAACAACATAAGACAAAAATTGAAATATAATGTTGCCAGTAGGCAATGTGCTAGTTTCTCACACGTTTTAGTATTTCACTAAGCACCTGTCCTATAAAGTCAACACGCGCGTTAAAGAAACAATCTTTAGCTACTAAGTTACTGAACTCATTAAACATGCAATTAACTGACATAAAAAGTACTTGGACTAAGAAAAAACTGTTTTAAAACTACACGCCAATGTATACTGTCAGTTAAATGTCTTCAATGTTTAATAATTAATAGTAAAAAGAATTTAGTCTAATCATTATTAGTGCATTTCTTAAAATACTTTAACAAAAATAGGCCAGACATAACCGAATCAAAAAAAAAATATGAAGTGCGTCCTTATCGAGGGCAACAGAATCAGCGGGTGCGTATCGATTGGGCTCCAGATGTAGGTCGTAGGCGTCGGGTCAAAGGTCACGGGTAGGTCACGTCACCCAGCCTCTTCATCGTAAATAGCTGTAGCAGGGGCAACACATTCATGAAATACTTGAGTTTTATATGTAGGATTATTGAATGTAATGGTTTCAGTAACTGTAATCATATATAATATATTTTTACGTTAAACTTAATTTTTACGCTTATTAATGAAGTTGCATCAAAATACGTGTACCTTCTACTAGCTACTACTAATTATTAATTAAAATAACACGTGTGTTTTTTACTTTTGCTTTAAAAGTACTAGTATTATTTAAATTATGTTGATTCTATTATTGAAGTAATATTCAGTTATGACCCCTTTCCGTGTGGTGACGCAGTAAGAATACAATTCACCACCCCGTATCTTATCCATGGGTGACCGTAAGAGACAAGTATGGGATATAAAACGCATATAACATCTATGCAAGAGAAGAAAAACTTGCAACAAAACTCTTTACCAACACGTCTGACCAACGTGGTACAGTAGATCAATTTCCCGCTCATTAGGAAGAGCTTCGAGCCCAATAGTGGGATATATATGAGCTGAGATGGTGATGATGATATGACCCTTTTCATCGGAAACTCATCATGCCCTAACATAGATTACATTAAGGCACAAAATTTGATAAAATTCTTTTACTCAATTCCAGAGTGGATTATGTTTCTGTTTTCAAATAAATTTGATTATGCTTCAATATGTAAGTTTTAATGCTTGTAAAAATCATCAAAATTATACAATAAAAATATTTGCAGCCCTATTGAATTCTTCGCCAACTGCGTGTCTCGGTAAGGTGACTATTGACACCAGCTACGCCCTTTATTTACTCCGGACGGTCAAGATCGTAAAACGACGCTATAAAATACATATGTAAATTATACTAAATACTATATAGCACCTATATTTATCATTAGCTGTGTGGTAGCGGCTAAGAATACTACCAACTCTTACTTTGCTCGTGGATGTCGTAAAAGACGACAAAGAGCCTTATAACGACCTAGGCCAACATCATCTGATGCCGTTTGATCAACAATTACATTCCCAAGGAGGTTTGACATCGGGCGGGCGGCCGGTCGTGGAACTGTGGTCAATAACTTTTCGCAATATGTACGATGGAAGCAGAGTACATATTGTGTCGACCCCAAGTAATTAGGATAAGAGCAGGAGAATGATTTATTATTAAATAAAATACAATATCTAAACAGTCTAAAATGAGTATTTACAAGTTACTGGAGTTTTTATGGAATGTGAATATATTAAAATATAAATTTTAAAAAATGCATGACTTTTATGTCTAATTAAAAGATCTTTAAGATGACATTTCCTCACTTAGGTATTACAGAACATATCAGGTGACATTAGGACATAATATATCATGTGGCAAGTTGTTAAAATATACAATTAACTAACATAACTTATATCCAAGCTGTAAACAGTGCTTTATAGATATCAAAACGTTGATTCTGCATAAGAATCGAAACCAAAACACTTAGCAGTTAATTCAAGAGAACAGTATTAAGTCCACCAGTATAAGACAAAAAAAAATATTTTATTCCAGTGAAAAGACAATAAAATAAAGAACTTAAGAGAACAAAACATAAATCATGTCCATATTATAAATAATAAAACATGTCTTGCCGGAAAAGGTAGCCAACTCAGCATAAGCTAGATGATACGTCATCCAGTGTTTTTTTTTTTTTCACGCTGTGGAAACGCATTTCCGCGCTATCCCCCGCCGGTGACAGGCGAGGGGGAGTGTGGGACTCGCCGGCCAGCTACCTGACCGAAATACCCACTAAAACCACAGCGGCCCCTTCCGCGCTTTTATGGGGTGCCAGAGAGATCGTCTACTGACATTCGATCCCCGGCACCCCAACGCTTGGCCATTGGCCCACGCCCTGTCGTCATTCAAGGCGGTGGGAGGAGGTGCGCATATCGACGCCTCCTCCGCCCTGGCCGCCGGCGGCGGAGCGAATTTGCAGACGTAATTGCCTCGCGTCCCCGCTCCGCCGCCTCTTTTGTAGAGATGACCTCCTCGCAAAAGAAGGCCATCGACGACCAGCACCCGTCGCTATCGAGCATCTTCGAGATGACGGTCGACAGCGACAGTTCCCCTCCAATGACCGCCGACAGGACGTGGCGTTGAGGCCCCCAAGCGGGGCATACCTCCAGTGTGTGGCGCGCATCGTTCACTGGCGCGCCACACTCATGGCACCCTGGGGCCTCTTCTCTCCCAATTCTGTGCAGGTACTTACCGAAGACCCCGTGTCCGGTAAGCACCTGCGCCACCCTGAAACTTAGGCTGCCGTGCCTTCTGTTGATCCAGCGATGAAAATGTGGCGCAACCGCCTCTACAGTCCCCCGCCCTGCTACGGGGGACTCCAGTTCTTCTCTCCACCGCTGGATGACTCCCCTTCGGGCCACTTCTAATGCTCTGCCCGGTCCCCTTATGGAGACTCGCTCGCCGTCGGCCCGCGCCGCAACGCGGATTCGGTAAGCCTCCGCCAGAGCCTCAGCCACTAACGACCAAGGTGGGTCGCGGGCTAACAACGTCGCCGCGGTCCATGAAACCCTACGGTAGCCCCTAATAGCCCTCACCGCCATGACCCTCTGCGGTCTTCGCAAAAGGGCTCTGTTGCGGGCGGTGAGGGACTCCGCCCAAATAGGGGCTCCGTACAGCGCCATGGAGCGCACGACTCCGGCGTATAAACGCCGGCAGGACGACCCGGGACCGCCAGTGTTTGGCAGAAGCCTACCCAACGCCGCGGCCGTCTTGACGAGCCTCGGGACGAGCTGGGCAAAATGTGGCCCGAAATTCCATCTAGAGTCAAGGTGCAGGCCCAGATATCTCATCTGAGCCCGCACCGGCACGGCAACCCCAGACACACCGATGTGTGCTCCTCGAGGGGCGCCTCGACCCGGGCCGTGAAATAGGAGGGCCTCGGTTTTCTCCGCCGAGACCCTCAGGCCCAGCATGCCGATCCGGCCCATGACGAGCGCAACTCCCTCCTCTGCCAATCGGGCAGCCCCCCGGAAGTCGGGCCTCCTCGCCGTGACGAGGGTATCATCCGCATAGCAGATGACACCCATCCCGGGGAGAAGCCGACCCCGTAGGAGCCAGTCGAATCCGACGTTCCATAGAGCCGGACCGAGGACCGAGCCCTGTGGAACGCCGCACTCCACCCGATGGCGATGTATGCGCCCGTCACCCCCCTCACAGAGCACGTGCCTTTCTTCGAGGTACGCCTCCAACAGCCTTCGGAGATATGGAGGCACTCCATGGTACCGAAGGGACGTCATCCAGTGCTGATTTTCAGTTAGCAACCCATATATGTCATGTAAAGATACATAGGCCATAGCCTATGTATCTTTTTATTATTCTACATATAGAATAAAAATATATGACTACGATATAATTAGTATGTATTTGAATTAAGAATAAAGTAATAATATGTAAAAATATCCTCAGTGTGGTGACGGAGTAAGAATACAATTCGCCCCCCCTATCTTAGCCGTGGGTGATCGTAAGAGACGACTAAGGGATATTTAACGCATATAACATCTATGCAAGAGAAGGAACATTCGAAACAAAACCCTATACCAACACGTTGATCAGCGTGGTATAGTAGGTTAACTTCCCTCTCATTATGGAGGAGGCCCGAGCCCAACAGTGGGATATACAGCCCATAGGCTGTGATGATGATGATGATGTAAAAATATCTCAGATTCTTCTGAATTCCAATAAAAATATTAATATGGAAAATACATCAGTCCTGTCAACTTAATTCGATGGAGAGTTTAAATTGCTGTCTAATAAATAGATGCACCAGTAACAGTTTGCTGGACTCGATTGAACATCAACGGATTATGTTGCAACCAATCACTGTAGACATCGTTGTACATTTACTAAATAAGAAACTTGGTGTAAATTTATATTGGTTATGTAAACAAGTTATGCACTTTCTCACGCTCACCCGCATTGAATGCACAAAGCCAATTTTCCACAAGAGCAAAAACAACACAAATTCAATTAGGGAAATGGTTTCTGTTTTGTGTAGGTGGAGGAGAAATTTATAGATGTAACGTATGTATTCTGTGTGCTGTTTCAATCAACAGATTGTATACCATTCAGAAGCGTTCCATATTAATTTTAAAAGACAGCAATATATCTACAAAGTACAAGGTGCCAAAAATTACTTACAGAATCAAGTATTTCAATTATTTAAACAATTTATACATCTAATAGTTATTAATAATATAAGTATGTAGGTACCGGGGGAGACCGAGACCAGATTGGTCACGTACTGAAGGAAAATGGAGTCAAGAATCTCCGAAACCGGCGAGGGTGTATGAAGAGAATTATGAATATTGAGGAAGCGAGTGAAGAATGCAAGGATAGAGTTCTCTGACACTCTGATCACTCTGCCTACCCTGCAAGGGATATGGCGCGATGATATTTATGTGTGAATGTAAATAGTTATTTGCAGCACTTTTACGTGTGGTGATGGAGTATAAATATATTTCCCTACCCAAGATGACACAGAGATATAATCTGCATATAACGTCTACTTTTAGACGTTATATAAAGGAAAACTCGAAATAAAACCCTATACCAACCTGTCTGACCCGGGTGGAATAGTAAGCCAATTTCCCTCCTTTTGAGCAGCAGATAGCCTGGTCATTTTCTTTGTAATGGTAACTTAATTTGTCTGGTATTCCACATTATGATTTATGTTCTTTTACAATCATCATCTCAGTTATATATGTCCCATTGCTAGGCTCGAGCCTCCTTCACACTAGGAAGGTAATTGACCTACTACACTACACATACATGCTGGTTAGACGTGTTGGTATAGGGTTTTATTTCAAATGTTCCTTCTCTTGCATATATGTTATATGCATATTTTATCCCTTAGTCGTCTTTTACGATCACTCACTGGTAAGATAAGAGTTGGTAGAAGAATTATATTCTTACTCCGTCACTACACAAAAACGGTTCCTTTGCAGTATGCTATTTATTTATATATTTTATTCATCTGTAACAGTAAAAATAATGTAATGATATACTTTTATCATTTTTAATCAGTCACCGAAAAGACACAAAAAATCTAAGTTATTTATAGAACAGAGTTTATTTTTAGAGAATTTATATCTGAAGTGTCTATCTAAGGTCAACACCTATATTGTTCGGCGATAGCTTGGAGATTTCTTGTAGATTATTATACAACTTGTTTGTTAAGTCTCACTTTGACAGAATAAAGAAAAGACAGCTCATATAGCCAACTCAGTTGAAAAGTACCGATGAAGAACTAAACCAAAATGAATCTGGTATATCTGAGCTTCGAATAAACGGACTGCCTAAGCTTAGTATACATTTCAGAGGAAGGAAGATACAAGATTTATGTTTGATTGTATTATTTCCGGTGCTTTGAAATGATTGAATCGCATCCAAACACGCTAGGTTTATTCATAACTGTGTTTTTATGACATTCGACAAATATTTATTAGATAACAAAGGATGTAGAATGATAAATGGTGTAATAAAAAGTATACATAACGTGAAAATATTATTACATTTCATCAGTTAAAATAGATCAAATACAATGTAATATTTTCTGCCCCATTAAAATATAATAAAAAATACCGATATACAATGTAACATTTTCTGCCCCATTAAAATAAAATAAAAATACCGATATACAAAAACTTTGCGTATTTTAATTGAATATATTTCTTTATATCTCTTTCTTTATATCTTATAACTAACCTTGCTTTGGCAAGACAAATCTTTCTAATTGGAAGTCGTATTGCTATGGATTTATGCAAAAGAGAGATGTGAGAGACCTCAAAAGCTTCCATCTAACTGATTTGGCTAACGTCTTAGCATTTTATTTTCAATTGAAGATAACTCATAGCCAACAATGTAATTTATATGAATTTTAAAGATACGAATGAATACAAAATACGAGTATATCTAAAACGCCCTTGGTTGGGAATTAGCCTACAAGAAGACATAATACTATAATCGCAAAGCTTGACGGGCGTGTTGACGGCTGCAGTTAGTATTAATAGTATACATAAGAAGTGTAGTACTATTCTTCTAGACATCCCTCAACCCGATACTACAATTTCCACGGCAAAGTTAGTATGATAAAATATTATATTCTCATCACCAAACAATGAATTTCATTTTAAATATTTAATTTTAAAATATGTACATAACCTATATTATGGCCATCGTAAGCAATTGCCTACATATACGTCATTTGAAACGAAATTTCATATTGCAAGCAATAAGTCATTCAGTAATTGTATACGAGGAAATAATCAGCATTAAAAATTGCTGTAGTTGCGCCTGCATATTATACCCTAAAGAGTGTATGAGACAGAACATTGAGTTATTCAGACATTGAATTTGTAAAATTGCATATTTATGACTATTGCAATATCCATTCATATGTAATATTATATATTCAATTATTATTAGTAGTTATGTGAATATCGTTATCGAGGTATACTCTGTCTCAAAGCGGTGTAATAGAAAATCTAAGAGTTAAGGTAAATATTTATTTATTTCGCAACGATTTTTTTTTCTAATGATTTCTGATGTTTATGCGATTATTACACAATTGAAATATATGTCCTCTCGTGACCATGAACGCTCTTAAACGTTCGAAACGTCGGGAAATTAAAATCAAATACAAACGCGATAAAATCTGTAAAAATAGTTTTATTTGAAATGCTCAATAATTGCGTAAACATCAAAAATCATTATAGCTAGTAAAGGCTAGAAATTGCAATTAAAATACACCGATTATTTTTTTTCGATCTTATATTTTGTGATAATGTGTGCTTTGGAAAATTTGCTTTGAAAATTAAAAAACGGCTGTGTGGTGGCGGCTACGAATACTACCAACCCTTACTTTGCTCGTGGGTGTCGTAGAAGACGACTAAGAGCCTTATAACGACCTGGGTCAACTCCATCTGATGCCGTTTGGTCAACAATTACATTCCCAAGGAGGGTTGACGTCTGGCAGGCGGCCGGTCATAAAACTGTTGCCAATAACTTTTACAATATGTAGGTACTATGAAAAAAGAGTACATATTGTATCGACCCCAAGTAATTGGGATAAGAGTGGGAAATGATGATGTGTGCTTTGGAAAATTGACTGTTTCTTTTTTGTACTATATTTTTTCGCTTTATTATTAAAATCTAATTGCGATACGGATACAAAATTAAAACCTTTATTACCTTTTTAATACATACCGGCAGATGGATAGACAGCAGATGGTTTGTAATATGATTTAAGGACTACTGAATGCTAATTTGACAATATCCGATTTGATGGTTTATAGTGGATATGTTAGTTAAAGTCCTACGCATACTTTTAGTGGCAAAAGTATGCGTAGGACTTTGACAGGACACGACTAGGAAGACCGACATGATTGACGACTAAAATATAAACCTAATATTTTTTTAAACGTTATTTTACTTTTACATTGGCGAAGTTGTGGTTAATCACTAACAGAGGCCATTCATTAAGAAGAAGAAGGATATGTAATTTTAATTGGTTAGTAATTGCAAAGACCAAAACACATTAGCGTCATTTGGTTGCATTACTTAGTGTTACCAATCCCGCACCAACCATCAGGTAACACGCAGATTTACGCGCACAGGAATTAAAATCGTATCTTTTCCACCCATACTACACAGTGAAAAAATGGGTGATGTCATTTTTAATTTTTTAGTCATTCATCAAATATTACAGTGACTATTATTAATAAGCCAGTCTTACAATCCTATATTATTTTATTTATTCTTATTTATTTTAGTCTGCACAAAGAAATTAATCCTTTTACGTGAGACCTGACAAACGCAATTAACGGATATAAAATACAACCAGACTCAAAACAAGAATTTGTGAATAACAAAAGTATTGTCTTACGTGGAATAGAACCCGAGACACTTGGCACGGTATGCCCAATATCTTAATCATCTCTGAAGTGAATTTTAAATGCTAATTTCTATTTACAGACTTTAATAAATATTTAATCGCCTCCTTTCTTTGTTGATAGAACTACAGTTTACTTGATAAACTAGGTCACATGTGCTAGATTATAGTTGGTAAAAGAGCAATACAATCTCATCTTCTTTGAGCTCATATATGTCACACTACTAGTCTCCTCCACAATAGAAAGGATATTTACCCTGGTCAGACGTGTTAGTATAAGATTAGTTAGTTGACGTAAGACGTGTTAGTTATAAGGTATTATATTGAGTATGCTTTCTCTTGCAAAGATGTTGTATGCATATTATTCTGCATATTAGTCTACTATACTCATGGGAATAGATACACCTGTAAAATGTTAGTATTTTATACGTTATTCTATTAATTTTGTAACCTGTTAAGAGTTTTCTATCACCTTATAATAAAAAGCAAATGAACAGAAAATCTAAGTACTATTGGTTGATTCTTTCATATCGAAACAATCGTGATTTACTATTGAACAAAATAATAAAAGAATCATCGGTAAAACAGCAAAACAAATATTGTATCGAATTGTTTATTTGAACTAAAGTTGGCGATCTTTAGAGTTGCAAACATAATATGCTCGCTCAGGAAATTGGATGCTTTTGCAAACTACAAAGAATAAAAGAAAGGAAACTATAAGCTGAAATACTCAGTTCTTTTTAAAATAGCAGTGATATATATCCTAGTACTGATGGGTTAGGATATAACATAAACTCTTTCATTGCCATCGGTATTGTAAGAGATTGCTAAGTAATTTTAATAAATTTTTATTTATTTATCATACACACAACACAAGTAACACAAAATAAGTCATAATTATAACATTTTATTAATACATACATACATATCATCACGCCATATCCCTTGCAGGGTAGACAGAGAGAACAGAGTGCCAGAGAACTCTATCCTTGCACACTTCACTCGCTTCCTCAACATTCATAATTCTCTTCATACACGCTCGCCGGTTTCGGCGACTTTTGACTTCCTTCTTCCTTCAGTACGTGACCAATCTGGTCTAGGTAGGTGAGTCTCGGTCTCCCCGGTACCTGCATCCTTCTACTTTCGCATTGTATATCTTCTTAACCAGACGTTCGTTCGGCATCCTTTCCACATGTCCGAACCATCGGAGCATGCCCTTTCGCATCTTTACACCAATATTCTCTTTCATACCTACTCGTTTTCTACTATAAAATAAACTTTAATTATTTGTGTAACATATGATATGTAAAGCGGTTCATTCAGAGAACAATAAATAATATTATTGCAGTGAATAATCTTCAAATAACACCGTAAAAGATAGTAATATAGGCAGCAAGCTATATAGGACATTTTAGATCAACAATGGGGACGTATTAATACCATCGTATGGTTTCGGGATCAAATTATATGTTAACATTTACTTTACCCTGAAAGTCTTAAAATTCGTCTAAGAAATCAACAACTAAATGGGCAGCGGTAATCGCCCGGGTAACTCATAGCATTCAACTCATAGAAGTTAATGAACTTCAATCGCAAAACCGCTTCCAAATCAGGCCGATTATAATATTAAACCACGCTTGTGGTAGCCTATATCCAAGACAGACATGGATGATGATGATGATGTCTAACATGGGTGATGGATGGATGGATGGATAGTCACCATAAGGTTGTTTAACATTGATATAGCTAGTACAAGAAACATATGCAAACATCTTAGGCATGCTTTTTTTTGGTGGCGGGCTACAGCTACGTCACGCCTCGCTAATGCGTCCGGGGCGGCAGGAAAAGCGGCGCACAACCCCGTAGACCCGCCGTACAATATACGTCTCGACCCGTTTGGTGGGTCACTGTAACGAGGTCTTTTTCTTCAGTGGTCATACCTAGGCATGCCTGGGTATACTTTATCATCTTTAAAAATTATATTAATACTACAAACAAGTCATTTCAGTCTAAATCTAAGAATATGAACAAAACAAAAATAGCGGTGCGTACTTTGTAAAATAATATTTACATACATACATACCATCACGCCATGTCCCTTGCAGGATAGGCAGAGAGAACAGAAAATAATATTTAAATCATAATTATTATCGGTCATGTACTGAAGGAAGGTGGAGTCAAGAGTCTCCGAAACCGGCAAGCGTGTATGAAGAGAATTATGAATGTTGAGGAAGCGAGTGAAGTATGCAGAGATAGAGTTCTCTGGCACTCTGTTCTCTCTGCCTACCCTGCAAGGGATATGGCGTGATGATATGTATGTATGTATGATATTTGAAGTCATCATCATTACCCCGCTCTTATCCCAATCACTTGGGGTCGACGCAATATGTCCTTTTCTTCCACTCAATCCTATCCGATGTCATCTCTGCGTTCACTCCCTTTCTATTCATATTATGCTTCACGCAACCCATCCATCTTTTCTTCGGTCTTCCCTTACCCCTAAAGCCCCTGCATGATATTTGAAGTATATTTTATAAATGTCACAAATAGTAATCAAAATGAAAAAATAACCAACATTAAAAAAAAACGTTAAAATAGTTTCGTAAAGAAAAAAAAACAAAGGCGCACCAGCATTGTGAACGCCTGCATACATAGCTCTTGAAACGGCTACATCTGCATTAATGTGGGCGCAGTCGGCTCAACTGAAATGAGGGCGCCGGATCGATACCGACAGACTGGCAGACACAACACAACGCTAGGTAAACGCTCACTCCAACTCATTTCTAGGATCCATTCTGTACATTAAAGCCTTTAAAACTGACGATGTGTTTGGTAGTAAACGATTATTTGCAGCTGCAATACCAGCTAATGCAATGCTGTCTCTGATATATTAAATGTATCTCTTAAAACTTTAACAAAATGTTCATACTTGAAATATTTTTCAAGGTTTATTAGCGAGACCATGCGCTATTTTATTTTGTTTATGTTTATTATTTTCTATTTTATTGTGTAGACTAATGATAATAACTGTGTGAAGACTTAGTAAAAATACAATTCATCTCCCACTTACGTGTGAGTGTCGTAAGTGACATCTAAGGGATATAATATGCATATTACATATATAGAGTATATTACATATAAGAGAAGGAAAAGTCGAAATAAAACTCTATAACAATCCGTCTTTTTTTTTTTAATGCCGATGGTGGCAAACGAGCCAGCAGCGCACCTGATGGTAAGTGACACTGCCGCTCATGGACCATTGCAATACCAGGGCATAGCTAGGCCGCTGCCTACTGTGAAGAAAGTGCTCTTCTTAAACCTCGTTTAAAAAAGGACATGTCAAAGCGCTCGGGAAACACGGCAGCAGGTAGTCTTAGGCGATTTCCTCACTATTTTGGTGGAGGTTCGGGGCCAGTAGTGGTACGTTTATAAGGTGAGATGATGAGTAGCATTATACCATAAAATGTATAACACTAATTATAATTACTGGTTTTCCTATCAAGCGTGGCGATTATAGCAATATGTCTCTTTGAGGAGATCTTTGTGGGCTTTTGACATAAGTAGGCTAACAGATTGATGAATAACATACATAAACACATAATTATCCTCTTGCCGTTACCCAATTTATATGAATTTGGCACACCGTATTTCTCTAACATAGAATAAAAGCATAATTTAGGATATTGTATAAATTTTATGATTGGCCGCCTGCCTGACGTCTGTCGTTGTCGAGTTTGCATTCTGACATTCAACATGAAATTAACTCAAATCGGTGTAAAAGTTCAAGTCGTCTTTTTAACACGGACTTCCCGTGTTGATCAGTTATTGAGTATTTTGACACCAAATGATATAATAATAAACTACGGAGATGACTGATTTGTAAAAGTATCTGTCCCTCATACCAATCTTAGATTCGGTTTCCATTCACGATGAATCAAACACACCTCAGCTCAAATATGTCCCAATGTTGGGCTCGAGCCTCCTCCATAATGGGAGGGATATTGACCTACCTACCACGCTGGTGAGGCGTGCTGGTATTGGGCTTTGTTTCGAGTCTTTATTCTCTTGCACATAGATGTTATATGCATTTCTATATCCCTTACGTCGTCTATTACGATCACCCATGGGTGTCACGAGTAAGATAGGGTTTTTTTTTCTTTTTTTTTTGTGATTCATTTATATCTTTTTATTATTTTTATTTTTGTGAAATAAGCATTTATTATACTTATACTATTATGCTTATTTGAAACTAGTAAATGCTTATTTGAAACTGGGTTTAATAAATTTCCGTTAATTATATATTTGAAAAGTCTCTCTTTATACAAAACTTTAAAAAAAAAGAAAATATTCTTTACTACAGTATACAATATAATATTAATACAGTGCAACCTCGATATAACAAATCCGACGGGAACTCGTAAATATTCATTATATCAAATAATTCGTTAAACTGAGGTTCTTTATATTGAGATAAAGTTGGTCTTAAATTTGTTATAACGAGTTTAATAATTGTTTTATTCACCTCAAAATTACGTACTCATCTTGTTATAGTGAACAACCTCTACTTATAAATGATACTATATATTTCTATTTAAAAGCAATTAGGTAGGTAACATATTTTTCCCTTAGATTAAAAATCTAAATTAAATGCAGGAAACGCCGTAAATTACTTTTATTGTTAATATTGTATTAAAGTGGGTTCATACATTATGCAGGTAATTAAACGTTAATTTCAAAGATTCACACAACAAAACTCGTGTTGAGTTGACAAAATTCATTAAATAGAGGTATTTTCACTTTGTTTTTATAGTTGAAAATTCGTTATAAAGAGGTGTTCGTGTAAAAAAATTCGTATTGTAAAGGTATTATTTACATTGACGCTTATGGACGATTAAAAGGGATTACGAAAATTTCGTTAAATCGAGGAAATTGTTAAATTGAGGTTCGTTATATTAAGGCTGCACTGTATTATATTACAGTCCTTTTGGAAATATATCTCAAACTATTTTAAGTTAAACGTTCTGGTAAACTAGAAATACTGTATAACATTGGTTCATATTATTATTTTCAACGCAAGTTCTACTTAAGCTATGTATACGATAATCAATATTGTAGGCAATCTATTTAACGACAGCCCAACAATGAAGTGTTTGGTTGTAAATGATTGTGGATAACACCTATACAAATACATAGTTATTCGTGAAGTATACGACCTTTAGGATATTGACCTGTTACAGGCTCAAGGATGAAGACGATTGCACGCAGTCAGATATTTGTTCACACTGAATACTAATGATAACTCGTTTGAATATTCAATACATCCTTAGATTTTGGCATTTAATTGTATCTAAAATGTTTAAAACAAGCAAGAATTGTTCCTTTACAAGCCATATTTCTCCCCCAGTATTGGGTTTAAGCTCACAAATAGTAACCCAGGATTACCCTACTTAGGTAAAGCATAGGGTTTTATTTCTAATTTACCTTCCTATACAATGATGTTATCTAATGCCATTTAAAGGTAACCCAATGGTGTGAAGGGCGTGCCTCTTATGAGATTCTTTAGGCATCCACAGGAAGCCCAACGGCATGAGGGTGTTAGTATCCGAAAGCCTAATAATCCTGCCGACCACCAAAATCAAAGAGTACTACTACCTTATGGACCTACTCAATTGGTAGCCCGCAATATATAGGATAGATTATGTGGCCTCACATCGCTCTTACGTCGCGCCAGACAATTTGGATGAAGTGAAGCCAGACCACATCTTATTAAAAAAATTGGTTATTGGATGGATTAATGATGATTGATTATACCTGCACATGAAAAATTCGTCTATAAACAGTGATAAGTCAGCCATCTATCTTATTATTCAAACAGCACAATCTATCCAACTAATCTCATCATTCTCCTACTCTTATCCCAATTACTTGAGGTCGATACAATATGTACTATTGTTTCATATTGTAAAAGTTATTGGCAATAGTTTTATGACCGACCGCCTGCCAGACGTCAATCCTCCTTGGGAATGTAATTGTTGACTAAATGGTATCAGACGGAGTTGGTCCATGTCGTTATAAGGCTCTTAGTCTTCATTTACGACATCCACGAGCAAAGTAAGGGTTGGTAGTATTCGTAGCCCACACAGCATTCCACACAAATCTATTGTTGTAAAATATTTTCCTTTTTTTTTTAACAGCTCATATTTTTCCAACATTCAGCATGAACTTCCTCTATAATGAGACTTTGGTCCACTTCCTAATCTAGAGTATCATAGACTTTTAATTCGAATTTTCCTTTTTGTGCAATAATAATATTAGTACATATTTAAACCTTGTACGACACCTGCGTGCAAATTAAGAATGATATATGTGTTTTAAATTATTTACAAGTACATATACACATATCCATATACATATACATATATCACATTCCTACTTACTCATTAAATGAACTACTCAGTAAAAAAATAGATTGTACTTAAAATCGTTCATGTGATATTTTATACACCTTTCATCAAGTAACTTTTTTTTTTTTTTTTTTGGTTGGATGTGTCTCGCCCCGCCGAATCGGTCCGGGGTGACGGAAAGGCGGCGCGTGACCCCATAGACCCACCGTAAAATCCTCTCTCTCCGCCGTGTGAGCAGGCCACCGGCACCCGATTTTTGACTTCGGTGGCCTTTCATCAAGTACCTCATACTATCTGCCAAGGGTTATAATACTACGAGTACATATATGTTCAGAGATACCTTTTTCTATACATTTCAATCCATCTCGAGTTTGATTGTATAGCGCGTTTGTTTCATCATTATTTAATTAATTCTGTAATGAATGAAATATTACTACTGTGTAATCAAATGTTTGATTGAAAGCCTTCTTAATATGATAATAGATGATAAAAAAACAAGTGATGAAAATGTTACTAAACATAATTTGTCAGCGGTAAGAAACAATTTCAATTTATATTTCAATTGATATTAATAATAACAGCCAAACGATGTTTTGTGGGGAAATTCCGTTATTACAATAGCAGCTCTTATAGAAATTTTATTTGGAGAAATTGTCAATAAAATATCTGGTTCATATCATAACTTGTTTGTAAATGGTAATGTGCTAGAGTTCCGTATAATAAATGTTAATGTTTGTAAACGATTCTGCTTTGTTTTGTGATTAATTATCGAATATTATTTTTATTTCTATTATTCACGATGGAAATAGGATATTTGTTGGAGATAATAGAATAACTAAAACGGTAAGGTAATAAATAAACAGTAATATTTTTTGTTTCATCATATAAGATTTTTATTGTAATGCATTATTGCTTTTACGGCTTTTATCTTCCTTTGAACGTGTCGTGTCGTTGAATTTCAATTACAATATTAGTTAACATATAACTCTAGTAAAACTTTCAGTTATATTAATTTATTTTGGCTCCAAGTTGACCTATTTTTGAAATTATACTTCTTTTGGCGCGTTAGGAATATGTTATGAGAGTAAATTTTTACGAAGCGCGCGCACACCGTCACGAAAAACCGACACCCTGAAGTTAGCTATAGTTCACATTTTAGTTTTTTAACTAGATAATACTTTATAATAATACTTTCAATGTATTAAATACCTTTTTTCTATTGTTAGTTTCGTTTTTTCTACAAACGGCGAAAGGAATAGGCAAGAAGAATAAGGTGAAAGATAAATTTTTTGAAAAGATTTTTATCTTGTTACGCCAAAGAAGTATAATTTCTACATAAATATACACACACTTTTTTTATTTTTGGTCTATGAAATCCTATAGCACCGAATTTATTAATTAATCAAAAATAAAATAACATATAGTTATTATTTTAATAGAACTGAACTTAACTAAGTCATCAGTGCAACTAAAAACGTTATAATATTTATTTCATATGGTCATAAACTAAAAGTGTGGTATGACAAACCTATATTAATATCCATAGGTAATATAGATACGGGTATGGGTGCCGAAACTCCAGCGCTTTTTCACCATAACTATGTATATATTATCCATAAGTTACTAGTATCTCAGATAACATCACATTATTTAGTACAATATTATAAAAATAAATCGGAACATATATTTTTATATCTAGAATATTTTCAGCGTGGTAGCGGCTACGAATACTGGCCCCTTACTTTGCTCTTGGATATCGTAAAAGGCTACTAAGAGCCTTATAACGACCTGGACCAGCTTCATCTGTTGCTGTTTGGTCAACAATTACATTCTTAAGGAGGATTGACGTCTGTCAGGCGGCCGGTCATAAAACTATTGCCAATAACTTTTACAATATGTACTATGAAGGAAGAGTACATATTGTAACCTCAATAAAGGGATAAGAGTAGGAGAATGATGATCTAGAATATTTTCTAATACAATAAAAATAAATCAGACAATATAAATAGGATATACGAGAACACTGTATAGTGCATAGGTATTTAACTAAATTACATTTTCGGATGTGATCCGTTTAAGCGAATAGTTGTACTGTGAGCTAGTTTCATTTCTATGCAAATTCATTGTTGCACATCAAATAAGTTTACGTGCTTCTATGTATTTAAATACAAAACTATTTATTTCAATAAAATAAAATACGGTTGCACTGTTACCATTGAGTTTTATGAATACGCCAATATAGATTACTAGGTCGATAAACTACAATATATCACTTTTTAAATTCCTTTATGCGGTTCTTTTACAACAAAAAATCTACAAGTCAGCATTCATCCATAGAAAAATTTATAACGTTCAGTGATTAAAATTATACAGTGTTAATTATAAGGTGAGAAAATTTATATTGCGTCCTAATATTGACAAATTACGCATGGTAAAGTAAAATTATAATTTCTTGTTTCCTTTTCCGTTAACATCGTAAGATTAAAATATAGAAAATAAGCAATGGACATACAATACAAGAAAAAGAAAATAAACAATCCGATATCATACAAAATTCAAATCGTACTTAAGTCATAAGGGGGCGTCCATGTATTACGTGAAGTATTCATGGTCGAGCCGAATCTTACTAAAGCTCATTTGGGGTAGCTGAAAATTGTGTAAAACTTGCCGCTATAATATAACATCATCATCATTTCAGCTCATATATGTCCCATTACTGGGCTCGAGCCTCCTCCATAATGGAAGGGAAATTGACCTACTACACCACGCTGGTCAGACGTGTTGATATAGGGTTTTGTTTCGAGTTTTCCTTCTCTCGCATAGATGTTATATGCGTTTTAAATCCCTTAGTCGTCTCTTACGATCACCCACGGGTAAGATAAGAGGCGGTGTATTGTATACTTACTCCGTCACCACACGGAATGTTACCACACAAAAGTTTAACAATTAACAACAGTGAATTAATTTCTCAATAATCAGTATAAACTACACTTGCAATGTACGATGTTTATGATCTTGTTGTTATTAAAACAGAAGGCGTAGGTGGCAGTAGTCATATCCAGTATAAAATTCTTAATTGAATTTCTAAGCAATAAATCTTGTTGTAGGCGTATATTTATGATGACCATAAAAAGATGCACAAAGGACAAATTGAGATAAGTCCTATGTAATTACATCTTACCATGCACTCAATATAAATGAGTATCTTATGAGTTTTGAAATATTTTTATTTTATCACCTTTTTTTAAGAGTTTTAAATATCTTTGACTCATCGAATTTATAATTGCCTTACAGCCCAAAGAAGGGATTGCAAAGATATATTATTATTATTATTTTTAACTTTTATTAGTAATTAACGACTGCTTTTAAGTGTTCTCTGCCCACAACTTAATCCTTTATATAAATTTCGACTTGCGTATGGGATGCCTACAGGAGAATGAGTTCTTTTAACAAAGCACATTTTTTTTTTAATAATTTATCACTTTTTGTTGATTTGGCATTTGACATGCTTAGGCTATTTATAAAAAAATAACTGGTTTTCCAATGGTCGTGACTTCAAATCCCGCGTGCCGTAAATGAGTTTTTAATTTTTTTTTAATCTGAATATGTATGTATATAAAATAATTATTAAATCATTGGCTTGTTATAATTCTGTTTTGTATATTGTAATAGTGGAAGAAAACTGAGTCACCACGATGCTTCCGTTGTCCTAATTGAAGTGTTTTCATTTCTCCGTAAAGCGACTAAACTTTGAAAGGCTATGAGCTCAATTACTAAAGGAATAACAATGCAAAAATATGAAAACATAATGGACTTTTATAACTTCATTCAAACAGGCACCTAATTCATCACATTCAAATTCTCCGTTCTTACCTAATTTCGTCCACGAATTCGTGCTGCTACAAGTACTTTAACTCTACGAACGGGAATGATATATCATACCTAGCTAAAATTCGCTTATATTACTCATAATGTAACAATAATTACGTAGCTAATAAAAAAGCATAATGCAAAAATAATAATAGTCCTATCGGTAACATATTTTTTTTGGAATAAATTAATAGTGGCTAAAATTACCACCTATGTTCAAACTTACAAACTTATTTTTTTCACTTTAGATTAGCGTCACTTGTAAGTTAAAGTAAACTCTAACTATCAAAGTAAAATCTTGCAAATTAATTGTAATATACTTGTAATAATAATCGTATCGATATATAAATTATTATAAATATTTATGATATCATAATAACTTGGTACCTTGATGGTACCAAGTTATTAGCTGATCTGATGATGAACTCAGAAGATGAACAGTGGAACTCTTTTACGACTACTAGCAAACCCCCAAGTTCAGACTTATAATGTTCTTATTATTGAGTCCAATATTGATCACTGTATTCAGAATTTAACGGTGGATCCAGGAGGTGAATAGTAGATTCTTCGTTTCGTTTTTTTAATCTTTATATTTTATTAATAATAATATAGAATTTAATGCATGAATATTATTATTCAAATAGATTCGAACCTTATTATTTCTAATATGCAATTTCTATAAAACATAAGGTTTTACCGGAACCATCTACAGGAGAGAAACAATGTCATAGTTGAAATAAAACTACTTTTACGGATTCTATCGCGTTTGTATTTGATTGAAATTTCTGTTAATATATATAATAACAATGACATATTGGACGTAATACACCGTAGTCCTCCCGTGACCATAATCACTGTAGACTCTATAAAGTGTTCGAAACGTCGGGAAATTAAAAATCAAATACAAACGCGATAAAATCCGTAAAAGTAATTTTATTTCAAATGTGTAATACTTGCGTAAACATTAGAAATCACAATGTCATAGTGTCAATAGTTCCGGCCAAATATAGGAAAATGGTGGGACAATATATGTGGTCTATAAGGAATTTAATAAATATGGAATCTTAAGCGCAGTATTTCTATTTACTAATAAACTACAAATATTTTCAGTAGAATTTACAAACAGAAAACTAAAGAACACATAAAAATTGTCCTGCGATTGGACCTGTATTTCAGTAGAATTTACAAACAGAAAACTAAAGAACACATAAATAATTGTCCTGCGATTACTATGGACCTGTATTTTAGTAGAATTTACAAACAGAAAACTAAAGAACACATAAATAATTGTCCTGCGATTGGACCTGTATTTCAGTAGAATTTACATACAGAAAACTAAAGAACACAGTGTAAAGTAAATATATACGAAATAGATAAATAATTATCCTGCGATTATTCTTAAATATTCACGCCATTGAATCCACAACAATAAGATTTTGTTACGCAACAGATATATATTTAAAAAAAGTATTTTCACATTCGAATGAATCGCACATGAAGGCAAAGTACAGTCAACCGATAATTTACGATCGTAAAAATATTCTATATCGTTTGAATTTAAAGACTTACCAATATTATTGGAAAGGGAATGCATTTGAACGTGAAATAGGAATAAAACTATTATGCAAACAGTCCAACTTGAGCGTTGCTACGTTGAACAATTGTAACTTTATATGATAAGTTTTAACTTTGTCGTTCGAATCAGTAAATTTTGATGCTTCAAAGTCTAAATTGCCCTCGTCTCTCCAGTGTAATTACGTCAATAACTTTTCATAATATGTAAATTGTGATTCATTTTTAATGAAAATTTGAATAGTTTCTAGGGAATTTTGACTATACCTAATCTTTATCGATATAATGAGTATATCTAATGAAGAAATCATTTTTTATTACAAAATGCTTATTAAACAATGAACACTTTATTTATCTAATAGTGGAAATTGAAATTTCTATTCAGCATCGTCATCATCTCAGCATATATATGTCCTAATGTAGGGCTCGAGCCTCCTCCACATTGGGAGGGAAATTGGTCTAATATACCACGCTCGCTGGTCAGACGTGTTGGTATAGAGTTTTGTTTCGAGTTTCCCTTCTATCGCATAGCTGTTATATGCATTTTATATCTCTTACAATCACTCACGGGTAAGATAGGGGGTGGTGAATTATATTTTTACTCCGTCACCACACGGAAAAAAAATGGCGAATGGAATCTAAAAAAATGTTTATGAATAGCGTAAAAGTTTATATAAACATTAACGACCAGAGAATATAGATGACGATTGATAGAAGTGTTATTTTTATAAATACCCGATTATGAAACGAAAAATGATGTCACAAGCGGGGTTCGAACCCGCACCTGTTGGGAATCCGGCCGGTAAATAATTAATCATATTAAATGCTAAAAAAAATCAGTAATTTGAATAACAAGGTTGTGTCATCGTTTAATACAATTCTAACTGTAAAGTTTGAAGTATTAAGCCTATATATACAATGTGTAAACATTGTCCGGTAGATGGCATACGTCACCTTGAAGACGTAAGATATAATATGAAGCGAAATTTGCATGTCCTAAAATAGTTCACGATGGTGTAAGTGGCAGCACGATTGGGCCGGATTCCCAATAGGTGCGGGTTCGAACCCCGCTTGTGACATCATTTTTCGTTTTATAATCGGGTACTTATAAATAATTAAGCATATTAAATGCTAAAAAATTTCAGTAATTTGAGTGTTATTTTTACCAAACTGTGATAATAAAGGCAAGTCGATTAGGCTGTGATGTGATTTGTGTCTATAAGTGACAGCTAACAATATCATCAGTTAGCCCATCTATAAGTCTGGCTGACTTATTATCGTTTACAATTATTAAAAGTCGTTATATTTTTCTTTTTTTTATATTTTTATATGTATCTATATACGGTGCTTACTTATGAGTTAATACTAAACTAATCAATTTGAAAATTAGAATAAATAAAAAGTAAATAAGATTTTGTTTTTTAATTTATTTTAGAAGAAGCAGCAACTTTCCGTCCATCGGCTATGATTTCGCTAGACGCGTAGGCCACCACATTTTTTTTTCTATATCAAAACGAAATATTTGATTTTATTATTTTTAAAAATAAACCTCATTTCAAAGTTAATACTTTAAAAGTAAATCCCACATTAACTTTGCTTAAGTTACAACTAAATGTTCAACATGATAACGTAGGGACAAGGTCAATCGCTGCCCTTGCATTAGCCTTGCACTTTGATTAACCTTGCTTTACAATGCATTTTGCTACTGAATCGCTTTATTATATGTAAGTGTGAACCTTGAAACGGAACAGCTTTAAAAACATGTCATATCATTTGTACATTGAGCTGCAAGAGAGAATTCCTTGCGAGAATTTTAAAATAATCTACATTACGACAATAAAGTTGATGAGTATTTTTTTTCATTTACCGTGGCAGTCTCAGGCATTATGAGTGTGCTTTATAAATAAAACCTTCTAAGGTAACAGGTAAGATTAAACACTAAAAACCATATTATGACAAATAAGACTGAGCAAAGCTATACAAGTTAAAAATATGCAAAAAAATAAGATCTTACCTAAAACGTTACTCTAACTGCTGTTGTTATCGTATAAAATGTTATCAGTGAAGTCAAAATTAAAAAACAAACTACGACTACATTTAATCTGTCAATAATTTTTCATATCTATTCGTTAACTTTTTACCACTAGTGCAATACATCGCAACAAGGACATAAAATCTAACAGTATTATGCACTTTCAAATTGAAGTAACATAATGGTAAGCTCCCGCGTTGATTTAATTACCACTTATCTAGTAAACCATACTGTAGAATGACGAGCGTTGAATGCCGGTATCTACACCATCTTTTCACATTCTCCATGTTTTATTTTCACAAAATAGAACAGCATCTACCTCTAAGAAATAAATCTTTACATCAATTATTTCTTCTACGTTCTATCCCTTCTTCTTCTACCTAGTTTTTTTTTTTAATCATCTGGATTCCTCCAATAGCATAATAAAAGAAGAACAAGTGCTCAAAATGAAAATACGTATAAATAAAGTTCATGATATATCTAATATTTTTGTCTTTACAAATATTTAATACTTTTGATGAAAAATAATATCCACTCATGCATTAAGGTAGATGCAGTATTATTTTACTAAATAAATAGTATTCATTAAAATCTATATTTATACTAGCATAAAGTCGCAATGTTCTAAGAAACTGAGAAGTTTATCTCGAACACCATCAATACTAATAACCCTATACCAGCATCGATGCTTTGCAGATTATAATCTACACTGTAACCAAAGAACAAAGAAAATAAATAGGGTATATATATTAAACCATTATGGCTATAGCAAAAATATGCCATGACAAAATATCGAAAATATTTTCATCTAATTTTATGAATTGAAGTCTGAATTTACACTAAAATATGATTAAGTAATTTATGACTTAATAAAGCACTTCAACTCAGCAGTCGAAAGCAGGGCAATGCTAATTGATGAGTGCATCCGATCTACCATATCCTTCTATAGACGCTGTAATTAGTAAGTCCCTTTACACATTTTTTACTCCTCTTCTTTCTCGCTCCGCTACTGGGCACAAACCGCTTCCACGACATGAAGGCAATTGACCTAACATACCACACTGGTCAGACGTATTAGTATTCGGATTTGTTTCGAGTTTTCCTTCTCTGCAGTGATGTTATTTACACATAATCGGTCGGTCTTTGCTCGGTCGTCTTTTGCAACACCCACGGGCAAGTTAGGAGGTGGATTTTTGGTAATGATCAGAACATGCTAAATATTTTGTGTGTAAAGAACATTACAAACATTATTTAATAGTACATACATATATACATACCATCACGCCATGTCCCTTGCAGGGTAGGCAGAGAGAACAGAGTGCCAGAGAATTCTATCCTTGCATACTTCACTCACTTCCTTAACATTCATAATTCTCTTCATACACGCTCGCCGGTTTCGGAGACTCTTGACTCCACCTTCCTTCAGTACATGACCGATCTGGTCTAGGTAGGTTAGTCTCGGTCTCCCCCAGTGCCTACATGCTTTCACTTTCGCATTGTATATCTTCTTAACCAGACGTTCGTTCGGCATTTTTTCACATGTCCGAACCATCGAAGCATTCCCTTTCGCATCTTTACACCCATAGTCTCTTTCATACCTACTCGCTCTCTTACGTCGTCGTTACGAATGCGATCGATCAGCCTAACTCCACAGATTTTCCGTAGAGATCGCATTTCGACCGCATTAATTTTACTTTCATACTCTTTTCTGCATACCTCACTCTCGCTTCCATACAGTAATATTGGGACAAGCACTGCATTATGTATTGCGACACGTGCCTTCTGGCTGAGGTGGTAGCTACCAAGAAGTTGCCCCAACGCTCCGTTCACTCTATTTCCCGCATTCACTCTTCGCTCTATATCAGTGTTCACACTTCGCTTCGTTTCGTTCGTATAATAGTAAAAGTATTTTTATTTTAAGAATCTTTTGAACTTAGCAGTTCTTTCTAGAACAGTCGTTTTTTCAATTATAGCCTATCAATAAATACCGCTTCTACATACTGGTGTTTTTTTTTTTAGTTATAAAAGGTAAGGTAATAAACAAAAGCAGTTAACATCCGTAAGATTAAAATCATATTAAATTGAATTTATTGATAAATTTAAAATGTACAGTGTAAATTTTATGTTATGTATTCTATTCAAAACGTACAGGATAGTTTTATGGGCGTTCACTTCCCTTGTCTCGATGGTTCGTGCATTACGTACCTATGTTAGAAGAAAACAAAGCTATTTGTGCTTGAATAAGTAATATCGAAGGTAATACTTGATATTGAATTCCCCTTTACTATTCTATATTGGCTCTTAATATTTTCCTGTTATCGTGAAAAGTGCGGTGTTCATAACATTTATAGCATAGCTTAAGAAGAATAAAATAAATTTAGAAAAGTTACTTAATTCCTTTCATTTTAATTAAATATTTTGTTCTTCAATAGGACTATTCACAATTGATAATAGTGTAGAATGATAGCAACTATTACAGTTAAGCTGGACCTATACTACCGGAACATTTCTCTAAATTAGAAGGTGCAATTCATAGTCTTAAAGACCTCTAAAAGAGTAAAACCTAAAAGAAAAATGATTGTATATAAAAAAATACATTGTTTTGATCGATGAATTCTTTGATATTCTAACAATGAATTTCGTTCAGTTGTCAAGTCATTTAAAATATATTCATATTTATATTGATCGTCGGGATCTGGTCGTCTCTTTTGTCCTCAAACCCACCCAAAAATTTGGGCAGCCGGCTCTCTCGCTAAACGAACGAAGTGAAGTGCAACAGCACATTGCTCCTAGTTAGATGTCGATATTCTGCGAGAGTATGGTACTTTCCCGGACTGACCAGCCCGCAATTGTGAACAGAAAACTATCACCAGTGTGGCTCTACCACTATAAAATTAGAATAATTTAAAAAATGCCTATATGAGGCATACTCTTTCTGGATTTCCCAAAAACATCTTTTAATATTAACATAAAAAACAAAGTTTTTGTTTGCATTCCTATAATTTTTCAATAATGTAAAAAACATGAATTATATGTAAGTCACTATTTTGACATTGATCTATTTCAGTGTCATCTCTACTTTTCATATTAAATGTACATATCAGCCAAGATTACTGCGCAAACTTTCATTCACCTCCTTATAAACACAGTTAGTCATACTTTCGAAATGTTAAATGGAGCTCTGTCAAACATAATCAAACTGGCTCGCTTCTTATAACAAATTGTGCCCATATTTGTTACTGCACTCTAATAAAAGAATCGTACTCATTGAGCTGTCTTGGGCAAGACAGTTTGTCGTGATGTAACTATATCAACTAATAATACTTACATTCAAAACATATGCTTATAAAGTTTCAAAAGAGTTGAAGGCTAAGGAACATGTAAAAAGTCTTTTGTTCAAAATATAATTGCAATATTTAATACCGATGCGTTATGCATATAGGAATATTGTTTGCTATTTTGAATTGTTTTTACGACGTTGTTCATAATATAGCAAGCGTAGATGTAACACCAACATTGTCAGCAAGTAATCTTTTGTTCCGCGTAATAAAAGGAAAATCTATTACTGTTTATTGAACGCAACGCAGACTTGATTTTAGGCTTGCTTGTTTCAAAAAACTTTTCAAAGAACTGAACAACAATTTTTGATTAACCAAAATTATGAGTTTCGTTATTAGTAGAGGCATATTTATGTCATTTTATATCAACGAGATATGGCATTAGCATAAAATTCTAAATTGTCTTAAGTTCGTGTATACACTTGATTAAGCACTCATCATTAAAACTAATGGCGAGCTCATATGTTTTGATGAAAACTGAATTTAGATGTTAAAATGAAAGGTGTATCATTTCCATGTTACTGCTTTATATGACGTAAAGAAAATAAATGCTTCACAAAATCTAGCAGTGCTGAAGCTTTTATCTTTGCAAACTTCAAAATTAGCTCTAAAAATGTTATATTTAAAAATCTCAGCCAGCAGATGTATACTTTTAGTAAAAGCGCTGGTCCATCGAGACGCTTTCTATGTGCCGATAAAATAGCGACGTGATTTCCCCGCACGGGATCCGCCAATCTTTTCATATCTCCCCAACCGCTCGGAGCGTCTCGTGTTTCAGCAAAGATGCAGTAAACACACGAACTGTCATCTGGCAAGAATATTCATTTTATATTCAGACTAAGTTTAGAAATCGTATTATTGAAGTACTCCCTGATGTTGGTATCATATTGCCAGTTGCAAATATCTTGAATAAAACGAACAAATCCATACGTACTTATTGTTGCTTGATATAACACTTTAAACATTTTTATTACATTTAAATCCATGTCTTGTTTTCAATACTTATTGCTGAAGTGCCATTCTCGTTTCTCGATGACAATACAAGTAAAGATACAATTTTATTACAATTTTGAACTGTAATTCCTTCTAAAAGAGTTCTGTATTTGCATTGTAAAGAGAATTCGCGATTAGTTTATATTTATTATTGGGTTCTATTTTATAGATTGAAAGATTTTTTCCATACGCTGCTACTTCAAGTATATAATTTAAATTAAATTGTTATTATTAGAAGACATTTTTGTAAACCTTAATTAAATTTTTGGGCATATAAATTATCACATTTTTCACAAAAGTGAAAAGAAAAACATTTCGTAATATTACGTAAACACAAATATGTTCACTGTACATAAACAAATATGGCGATAACCCCCGTGGGAACTATAACAATTTGCTCGCAATCACCAGAGTCCATTTCTGTCTAGCATGCACTGAACTCAATAATGCATGAAGCCCGTCAGACGTCCGCTGCGCCAAGCAGACTCTCTAATTACGGTGAACAACACAAACGGTTTATTCCCACTTCGAGACACGGTTATCGAACCCACCTAGAAATATACTATACCCACATAATTGTATTATAACAAGGGCATTAGTGTAATAGTGACGCAACAGCGCGGCGGTGGCAAGCCAGTGACCTCGCTGAATATATCACACAGCGTACTCGAGGGTCGGTCAATCGTAAATTCTATTTCCGCATCATCAAATATACGTTAAAATTGTACAACGACAATTTTAATATGACAAATCTTTGCAATATTCAATGCGAAAAACTTGTATGAATAATAATGCGCGCCAAATCGGCACCAACTCTCTACCTCAATGCTATTAAGTTGGTACAGCACGCGTTCCAGATCATTCTCTAGATACTATTGTCGCATTACTGATGGTAAAGCCGGTAAAGCTTGGTTATATACTATAACTCTTTTATTCTGTATGCGCTGACTGCACAGAAAATACATTATAAGTGAGCTCTGCGAGTAAACCATCGAAGCGCATAGTATTTATGTATTTTAGGGAATATATATTTCTGAGCTAGAAGTCGACATATTACCGCGCATAAAACGGGATCACAATCTCAATGACTGGCGATTCTTTGCGATGAATATTTTCTGAAAGGTAGGTAAGTATAGAGTCAAATTTGCCCGAAGCGAATGAGATTGCACTTATATTCTAACGTTATCGTAATGAGTTATAAAATTTTATTACTTGTGTCATAAAAACGAATCCTTTGCTCGAAGGTAGCATGGTCAGGCGCGAACATCAGTGTGATTAGATAAAAGTCTCGCAGACTCTGATAATGCATACCATCGTCGCATTGACATCATTGGTGCCAATCTCTAGGTAATAAAATGGAGTTATAATGATAGAAAAATTTATTTTGAGATTTGATATGATTTGAGATTTTGTTTAATAAAATTGACTACATAGATTACGTAGTGGTTAAGATACCGACTTATTGTGCCAGCATCGTGGGTTCGAATCCCATGCAGGATAATACTTCGATACACAAGAGTCTGAGTTCTGAATCTGGGTGTAATTTGTGTCTGTTTATTGTACGTTTGTAAAGACACCCAAGGGTTATTTTCTTAGTGCTGCACTTTCAGCAAAAATAAATTAAATAAGTAAATGTCATGTTTAGAGAATATTGGTCTGTATATTTATCTCAATAAAATGGCAGAACTATTTTAAATTATTTTTATAAATTAGGCATTTATGATAATGATTCCACTTGAGTTGTCACGTCTAACAAGGTCAGGTTAATTGTTATTTTTTCTCATTATGAGATGCTTGATAATAAACATATATGTAGTTCAGTAATGGCGTCAGCACTTCTTCCTTTTCATAGGGTGTAGTAAAAGATGACTGAGAGATGTAGAAGAATGAAAACTGTTAATGAACTCGTATGCACTACTAATATTATAATGTGAAAGTTTATGATGATGTTTGTATGTTTGTTAATCATACGTAAACCGATGAACAGATTTGGATGAAAATTGACATACAGATAGACCATTTCATGGAATAACACATAAGATATTTTTTATCTCAATAATGTAATTCCGTGTGGTGACGAAGTAAGAATACAATTCATCACTCCATAACTTATCCGTGGGTGATCGTACGAGACGACTAAGGGATATAAAACGCATATAACATCTATGCAAGAGAAGGAAAACTCGACACAAAATCCTATACCAATACGTCTGACCAGCGTGGTGTAATAGGTCAATTTCTCTCCCATTATTTAGGAGGCTCGAGCCCAACAGTGGGACATATATGAGCTGAGATAATGATGAGAGGAATATAATTCCTTGGGATAATTTTAGTAAGAGAATTTTACATAAAAATCATTTTGCATGCAGGTGAAGCCGCAAACAGAAGCTAGTCCAGTATAGTCTAGCATGTGTCGAATAAAAAACTCTCAGTTAAATGAAACTGTGACGTCATATAAATGTGAAATAAAGACATTATTTAAAAATTAAGAATAAGATACCACGGCCCTCGCAGTATAATTTTACGATGTCAATAACTCCAACTCTTTTTACGATATTATTATCAGAATAAGTCAATTTACACTTTGAACCTTGTTATTACTGTATTTTTTTTAGATGAGTGAGAATCGTAATAATAAAAAACGTATAAAAGAATAACAGTCTTTGTAAATGGAAGAGCTTCAATACACAGATCATTTCACTTTGAACTACTTCTGAGTTAGCAACAATGTAACTTCGCCTACTTATAACGGGTATATTCGCATTGATGAAGCGAAAGTGGTATATCAGGACAGCTAGCTACTTACAGATTTACAGTCTAAATATTATTCACTTTAACTTTCACTGGCTGAAAAATTAGTAGTACAAATTAAATTGTATCTGTGGAAATAGTATTATCTATATATTACTTGACAAAACAGCTAAAATATTTTTTAGATCTTGCGGCAATTGACAACAGATCCAACTTTACATTCAAAAGTGCCACTGAATAACTCTATATTTTTACAATTCGATTTTTAAATTTCAAATATTTTTTATGATATTATTCTATGAAGAAAAAAAATGGCGCCAATTAACGACAGATGACCTTATGCATATTTAAAAGTGCCCCTGAATAGCGTTATATTTTTCAAATTCGATTTTCTAAATTTCAAGCATTTTATATGATATTATTCTATGTAGAAGAAAATAATAAATAAATAATGTTATACTAGAGCAAGTGGATGAATTTGTATATCTTGGATGTGGTTTTAGCCGAGATGGAAGGTACACCACTGATATAGAGCGAAGAGTGAATGCGGGAAATAAAGTGAACGGAGCGTTGGGACAACTTCTCGGTAGCCACCACCTCAGCCAAAAGGCACGTGTAGCAATACATAACGCTGTGCTTGTCCCAACATTACTATATGGAAGCGAGAGTTGGGTATGCAGAAAAGAGCATGAAAGCAAAATTAATGCGGTCGAAATGCGATCTCGACGGAAAATCTGTGGAGTTAAGCTGACCAACTGCATTCGCAACGACGACGTAAGAGAGTGAGTAGGTATGAAAGAGAGTATTGGTGTAAAGATGCGAAAGGGAATGCTCCGATGGTTCGGACATGTGGAAAGAATGCCGAACGAACGTCTGGTTAAGAAGATATACAATGCGGAAGTGGAAGGATGTAGGTACCTGGGGAGACCGAGACTCACCTACCTAAACCAGATTGGTCACGTGCTGAAAGAAGGTGGAGTCAAGAGTCTCCGAAACCGGCGAGCGTGTATAAAGAGAATTATGAATATTGAAGAAGCGAGTGAAGTATGCAAGTATAGAGTTCTCTGGCACTCTGTTCTCTCTGCCTACCCTGCAAGGGATATGGCGTGATGATATGTGTGTAGAAAAAACAAACAAATATGATTTTATTTTTACTTTTATAAAAACGATATAGACTATATACTTTTTAGAAGTAAAAATATAATATGTTGAATATATATAAAATGCCATAAAATTGTACATTCAATAGATGTCCTAAATGCCGCATTCTCTTAATTGAATGATAAGTCTTGCCCACTAAAACTCTAATTTGTACTCAGTACCTACTAGTTTGTTACATGGAGTACATTCCCCTAACGCTCTGAGTTGTTACGCATTCAATAGTGACGAACTATTACGCTATGTTGACTATGTTTGTTTGTGTGAAGAGTTGTAGTATGTGAGAGAAAGCAAGGCGACATTGGATCGGTTAGTAGAAGTGGGTTGATTTGAGCGAGGCGGCGGCGCACGCGCAAGTAGGTGAGCGTGTCGAGGTCGTGACGTCACACGCTTTCTCTGCGGCCTGCGCGTTGTGCAACTGCGTTGCTGCTGCGGCGAACATTGCACCGAGTACCCTCATGTGTTGTTCCAAAGTTTCGACAGTAAATGTCAACAACCTTTGTCTACAGTTGAATAAAAATCACCGGTCGCTAATAATATTCATGGATCAACATTTTGAAATATTTAATATAACATTTTAGGTTGTAATCTGCTTAAATATGTATTTAATATGCTGAATAATATTTGATGAAGTTTACTCTTTAATTAGAACATTTTTCACGGATTCATAATCACAGGAGATCATCCATTGATCACAAATGATGAACATTTTTCGAAACTTTGGCATAGTAAAAACAAAAATTAGATTAAATCCGTAGAAATAGTTTTATTTTATAAATAACAGTTAAGAGATAAAATTTAGAACAAGCGTACAAGGTTAAAAATTTTTATGTATTTTTCATGAGCTGTACTCATGAAAAATAAATACCTACACATAAATTTTACTTACCTTAAACGGTTACTAGGTTAGAGACAATTTTTAAATAATTGCGAAATACGAAAATGCGGTTACGATGGGTATTAATAGAAACGCAAAATATGTATTTCAATTCTCAACATATACACAACACAGTAAGGTACAACATAGTAAGATCTAACCTTATGTTTTTTCTGACCTGACCTTTTTAATTCACGACCATTTTTTAAACAATTTATTTGTCACGTAAGCATAATTTAATCTGATTATAAGAGTTTATCGATGTACTTTTAAGATTATTGTCTTAATTAAATTCGCCAACGATACTCATAATTTAAATCCTCGATATTAAAAATAAATGAAAAAGCTGCCTGATATATTGACAGTATTAATTTTACATTTAGAATGTAATTAGCATTCTACCTATTATACGACTTTTGGCGGGAATCTAAAACGTCATGTTGTGCTCTTGTATTATATTCGATATCTTAGTGTTTTAACGTGTTATATTAGATAATTTTTATGGTGTTTTATGTAATATGATGTGACAGAACAGCTGGGATGTAGTGAATATCATATAAAAGTGCTTTACAACGTTTTCGTTTTCCATCAAAATTCCTACAACATACCATTAACAGTGTCACCATAGCAGTGTTGATGGCGACAATTCGACTGACTGACAGACAATGACTAACTTGAAGAGATTAAGAACGTGAAGATAATTATAACTCGACACTGGCAAAAATGGCTCGTATAAGTAGCTGATTGCCAATACATAAAAAGAAGAAGAAGAAGAAGCTGCAACTTAACTTTGACATTGGCTTAAGTATAAACAGAGCCACAACAAAAAAAAAATAAAAAAAAATACCTATTATACATTTTGTCACATTTTTTTTTCAATATGTACATTTTTTTTAAATAAGGAATACCTGAAGCCTTCAGGCATTCCTTTTTTTTTTAAAAATATGTGAATGATAGACTAAAAATGTAATCATTCACTATCCTACTCATTACAGGGAATATGGAAAACGTGAACTAGAGTATACATTTTTAAAGTTGTTATGTAGATATATCTACAACAGTTGAATCCCACCAGCTTTTAATCACTTTCACCTTGAAAACGTTGGGCCTCCAATTTTTTTCCGACATGACGATTTTTCTCTTTCCTACTAACGAATTCCAAGTAAGTTAAATCTGGTGGTCACAGACCTTAGTAATATAGCCAGACGATGCCTTTTTCCTATCTACAGAACCTTAAACTATAATCGTGATTTTAGATCAAAAATCTGATAATGTTAGCCTAACGCAACAGCCACAAAACGTAGTTAGGAAACTCTGCCAAAGTTTGCTCACGACGCTTTCCGAACCTAATAAAAATCTAAATATATAATTAACGAAATAGATACTTATCTTTGAAATCAAAGGTGTGCTACCTTTCTACTTTGACAAGTTACTGCCTCACATAAAATAACGGGCAAACGACCTAGCACAGATAATATAAATGTAGAATAACTAGTCGGTAATGAACTACGGTAAGAACCATAAAAAAATATTAACTAATAAAACAATAGCACATCTATTTTATATTATAAATCAAGAAAATTTTTGTGTATTCGAAAGTGTTATTTTGAGTGTCGGCTCCAAATAAATAAATTATTTCGAATTAAAAAAAACATAGATCACATTTCATTTTTATCTTAAAACTTCTTTATTATTGAGAAGATGTATGTATAAGAAGAAGGGTTAGTACGCTGCCGTCTTCATGCAACGCCTGTTCAACACCTGGTCCTACATTGTGTCGTCATATACGCGGCATTACTCTAGATAGAGCATTTCCTTAACAGTTGTCGCTTCGTTGAATGATAAGGCTAGTTCATCGCCATCTCGTCATTATCATCATCATCAATATTGTCATCATCCTTATAATAATCGCCTTCTTGTGTCCATGAATGCTGTAAATTTTTTTATGGCAATTAAAAATCAAAAACAAACGCGATAGATTCCATAAAAAATGTTTAAAAACTGTCAACAGCGTGGTCCTAAAGATCCACCAATTGTTGTTCTAAGTCTGAGTGTAATTCATTTTATTATATTCTTTTTTAATAAACAAATAATCCATTAGCTCATATTATTAGTAAATTTAACGACATGTTAAACAGTTCGCTTGCCACTTCATTAAAGAACTCAATTTGAATCGTGATTTCCTTTAAAGAGCGCATACCTTTGTTATTGGCTTAAGCGATAAGATAACCTCGGTACAACCCACGCTCCTTAGGCTTTTGCTTCAATCTCAACAAGGTAAGAAAATATTTATTTAGGACAAAAATTGTTAAAATGCAGATGATTATATTAATTCTGTTGCTCTTAATTTTATTTTGTCCGTGTGGTGATGGAGTAAGAATACAATTCACCACCCCCTACCTTACCTGTGGGTGATCGTAAGAGACGACTAAGGGATATAAAACGCATATAACATCTATGCAAGAGAAGGCAAACTCGAAACTAAACCCTATACCAACACGTCTGACCAGCGCGGTATAGTAGGTTAGTGGCCCTCCCATAACGGAGGAGGCCCGAACCCAACAGTGGGACATTTATGGGCTGTGATGATGATGATGATAATTTTATTTGTCATGAGAAAGAAAATTTATATACTATCCCACGCTAGAGAGACGGTGTTGACGCATAGTTTTTTTAAAGTATTTGATTTAGAAACTTCTCTTGGAGTTATATTATTTTAGAAAATCAAAATAGCTTACTATCTTACCCTGGGTCGACAGGTTAGCATAAGTTTTGAGTTTACTTTCTCTCAAACAATGCTAGTTGCTACATTTCTTAGATATTCTCTACGATAAGCGCGAGAAAAAGGGCTCGTAAATTGTATGTATTTTCTATTATTAGTTACCTCACACGGCAAAATATAACACGCTAACAATTTTCCTTTAAACAATAATATTACAACAAAGAGTCCCTCGGGATTGCGGTGAGAGAATTTTGAAAACCGTGACTCAACTAACATGTAAATATACGGACCCTCACTTGGAACGCTCTAGAGATTAGAGTATACGTGACTACTGCGAAGGACGGAGAAATTCGGCAAAGACCTTGACCCAAATCAATAGGCCAAACAGGCCCGCAAAATACGAGGAAGGAAATGAATCCTTGATCTCGTGTGTCGTGATTTCACAGTCTCCACCCACCATTTATTTTAAAACTTGTTAAATTCGCAGCTTCACTTGCATGCCATAATTTAATTTACTCAACAATGTTTAGTACTGTATGCAATATTTTATTATTTCCATTGCAACATGTGTAAGAATTCTGCTTCTCTCATCGCGGCGGCTTGTAAGTGCAAGATCGCGTGTTTTGTAAATTTATATTTTATGCTAAGTCGTAAAATGTTTAAAGGAACAAATTTTATTATGTAGCGCATAAAACGTGGACAAACTAGCGTATAGTTTAGTTTAATTTTAAATATATACATGAATATGCACCAGGTACATATATATTTTACAGTACTTAAATACATACAAAGATATTTAACTAAAATAATCCCTCATTAATTTTCGGATTATGTGAAGCCGGGTTGGGCCGATCAATCTTCAAGAAAAGGTCACGTTAAACCTTTTGTGAGACCCTCTATAATGATGCTGCTGTATTATAATCAATTGAACATAAATATATATTTCATTTTGAACATAGTTTTAGGTTTCAAAAAAAAAATTCACTGAAGACAAATACCGGTTTCTGGTGGCCGGCCCTTACCTTATAGAGAAAGAAGTACATGTATGTATGGTGTGTTATAAAAAAAAAAAAGGTTCCAAAGAAAATGTTTTCATGGAACTATGTGGCTTAAAGAGCACTTAACACATTGGCTCTTTTTGGTAGTTTATGGCAGTGTGTATGAGACAGAGAAAGTAAAAAAGTTAATACGAATACAATTCTTTAATCTTCTTTTGTGAGACTGTTGTCAAATATGATTCAAAGATGCAAAATATGAACCACATTGCAAGAGAAAGGAACTTAATAAAAAGGGCTTACTAAAAGAAGAAAATATAGCGAATAGTTGCATTTTTATTTAACCATTTGGAGACAACGACGATGAGATAATAAAAATTAATGTATACTTTATGAAAAACAAATATATAATCTTTATTTCCTGTACTACAAATAATAATAAAATAATAACGAAAACAAACAAAATAATTCAATGGTAGCATCGTATCACATTTGGACTATACTCAAATACACAGTGGACAATAAAACTATGAATCACGTTTTACGAGTTACAATGCACACGATTGTTAACAATCCAGGGAATGGTACAGACGACATCCTGGCACACGATACGACCCGACTAATCCCTGGCTGTAGTTTATGACCGTGATCTCCTTAGGTACCTACCTGCTAGTGTATTTGCTTTCTGAAACTTAATCTGTAACTTAATCCGTAACGAGGACATATTATTGTGTATATATTAATAAATGAAAAACTTTGATGATATTTATTATTCTCATGAAAAAAGCAGAACGGTAATGGATGAAATTTTACGCAAAGATAGATTATAGTCTGGAATAGCAGATATATTAAAACATCAACCTGTCATTGTCTACTATTGGATATAAGCCTCCCAAGGAAGTAATAATGTAGAAGTGACCGGGTTAGCGATGAAGTTTCCTGGTTGAGTGCTGCTGTCTATTCTTCTGGTTTAGCCAGTTTTCTCTCCTGACGGTATTCCACTCCCGCAGGAGAGTAATGAATGGCGACACGTTGTATTCTTAACCATCACTACCAGGGGGCTATAGGATAGGAGAATAGGAAATATACTAGAAAAATGTACGGTTGTTCGTGAATTTGATTTAAAAAATCTTTACTGACAAACGCAAAAACACATGAATAATAAGTATGTTTAAATATTAAAGTCATGAGACTCACGATGTTTGTTCACCCTAATATCCAAAACTACTTAACCGAATTCAATAATATTATGAACATTTATCAAGCTTAATTCGACTTAGATAAAATAAATGTATAGCGAAATTGAGTAAACTGATGTTTTAAATTTTAAAATATAAAAAAAGAGAGAGAGTCGGGAGCACAAATTTCAAGGTGAATTTTGATTGAACCTCTAATCCTTGCTACAGCAAACGTCCACGAGTAGAAGAAAGTCTTACCATTAGGTGTGCTGATTGTTCGTTTGCCACCGTTAACAATAAATAAATACTATAAAAATATATAATTATCTTTCTTTATATGTTACAACACTTCTATATACTTTTATCCCCGAAGAGGTAATAATAATTTCAAATCAAATATTTGTTCATCTAATTAACAAATCTCGCTTTTCACCTAAGATGTATGTTCCAATGTACCTATATAATTAAAAAAAAAAAAAACCAATAAGCGTATACATAAAAAAAGATTATATACGTGGAAGAGCTCATAATCGTTAAGAATATTTTAATTTCACTATTAGTTATAAATCCCTTTTGAAAGCTTCAACCTCACCAATTAATTTAATTTAAAATTATGAATATTTTTTTGCTTTTAATGTACTCAATTACTAAGAGATATCACAATTTAAAGCCATTAACTCTTACTAATCTTAGCCCCTATAGCTATGGTGTCATTCGATTCAATTGTTTATATAAAACAAACGGATAAACCTTCATATGGAAAATTTGGTTTTTCCACTCAACATTATTTTGTAATCATGTTTTTTAAAACAAAAAATATGTATTATTTAAAAAGAAACCTTTATGCACATTGTTCATTTGGATAAAGTTTATATCCTAATATACATATTCGTCAAACGAAAATGGCCCTTCACAATACCTAAATAATCTAACCTCCGAAAATGTAACCCGCTAGGCAGACTATCGTAATTAAGAAATCAGTTCCAATGATCTGCCAATAGATGATGAGAAAAATTCGATGTATTTTAGGTTCCTACTATCGCCCCGGGCAGTTGAGCATAATGTGGCTATATTGCAGCCGTTAAAAAAATAAATAATACGGCTAATTTATTTCGCTCTAGTGACGATTAGCTTTGAATACAAGTTTAAATAATAAAACCAAGAAATAGACTTATTAAATCACACATTCATTCACAATATAAAGCGTTACAACACAACAGTACGAGAGAATACGCTAAAACAGAACAATACGCATAAAATATTGAGTAATCCCATTATTAAAATAGAAACTGAGTTAAATTCATAACCAATTTTCATATTGACTTCTGATGTTTACGCGAGTATTGCACATTTGAAGTAAAGCTACTTTTACGGATTCTATCGCGTTTGTATTTGATTTTAATTTCCCGACGTTTCAAACACTTTACAGTGATCAGTCCTCCCGTGACCATGATCACTGTAAAGTGTTCGAAACGTCGGGAAATTAAAAATCAAATACAAACGCGATAGAATCAGTCCTCCCGTGACCATGATCCATGACCATGAGTATTTTTATTTCAAATTTTCATATTATGAAGAATGGAACCTAATTTTATAATTACATATCATATTTAGTTCAAATATTAGCCTTACATGATACAAATGAGATAAGCTTTAATTACGTCATTTAATTGTAAGGTAAAGAATAATCACCCAAAATGTACTCGACAAAAAAAACTTATTGATATTTATTGTTACACAATTAATCATCGGTTTTTCGTGTTAACATGCAATTGTATTGTATCTAATAATATCAAAACATTCATCAATAAGATAGTTTCATTATCTAATGAACTAATTCCATGACTGTACATCAACTATTTCGGTCATGATGCCTTTATTATTATCTTTAGTTTAATAGTGGGAGGACCACGCTGTTGACAGTTTACTATCTACAGTTGCGGGCCGGTCCATACGGGGTAGTACCACATGAGTAGATAAACGTATAGAGACAAACCTTCAAACAACCGCGCCACGGTAAGTACATCACTACAAGTATGATGCGCGTGTGTGCGTGAGCACTGGCAGCTCGTCACATACGAAACCTGTTTAGGCTGGTTCGGCCAGTGCTCAAACAAAGGGCTCACTCACCGCTCGCTGTGCATCGCGTCATGCGTGTTTGTTTAAATTTGAAATTTGTATTAATTAGAAAGAGTGTAAATATGGTTTATTGTACTGTGTGCATGAACAACAATCGAAAATATTTCGATCTAGAAATAAATATTTTTAATATTTAAATTACTGAAATTTAGCATTTAATATGCTTAATTATTTATAAAACACGATTACGAAGTGAAAAATGATGTCACAAGCGGGATTCGAACCCGCGCCTATTGGGATGCCGGCCCAATCGTGCTTAACTTATTTGGCACGATTGGGCCGTAATCCCAAAAGGCGTGGGTTCGAATCCCGCTTGTGACATCATTTTTCACTTCGTAATCGTGTTTTATAAATTGTTTATATTGGTAGTGATATACTAAACCGTATACAAGATTGTAAATTTGATATGCCATGCAATTGCCTTCCATTGATTATTTTAAAAAACTTTAAATTAAATTTAGAATTTATCATTCGATTAAGAGATATAACAAATTATTAAAAATCAAAAATTCCAAAAAAGAAAACTATTTAGAGTAAGCAATTTGTAAAAAAATATCCTTACATAAAAAAGCTGACAAACGTTTTATGTATTTATTTTCATCCTCATGTGTCAACCCAACCCTATCAGAATAGGTAACAATTTTGCTCGCTCCTTAGAAGCTTGGTCTCTGTACGTTTATTTACTCATGTGGTAGTACAACACTCTCGCAGAAGATCGAAGTCTGAGCAATGGCAATGTGCTATTGCTCTTCGTTCGGTGGTAGGCAGCGGCCTAGCTATACTCCTAGTAGCAAAGGTCCATGGGCGGCAGTAACACTTACCATCAGGTGTGCTGCTTGCTCATTTGCCACCAAAAGCAATAAAAAAAATCAACTGTTTTATTATACATATATTCGGCAGCTAATATTACGTTAGATTGCATGTTAATACATAACCCAATATTAGCTAGCGGCCGTAATGGTGCATGTTATTTACGTACTTAAAATCCGTTGATCATATCAAATTTCGATACGAAAATTGAAGATTCTTTAGTAAGTACTAAAATTGTCTACATTAAAAAATCTCTATATATTTCAAATTTGTTTATATTCCATGTATCTTACAAATATTATAAATGTGAATATTTGGATTGGATATTCCATGTGGTGACGGAGTATGAATACTATTCACCACCCCATATCTTATCCGTGGGTGATCGTAAGAGACGACTAAGAGATATAAAACGCATATAACATCTATGCGTGAGAAGGAAAACTCGAAACAAAGCCCTATACCAACACGTCTTACCAGCGCTGTATATTAGGTTAATTTCCCTCTTATTACGGAGGAGGCCCGAGCCCAACGGTGGGACATATATGAGCTGTGATGATGATGACGAATATTTGGATGTTTGTTACCCAATGTTTGGATAAAAATGGGCACGCACATATAAAACAATTTCTGTATTAAGACACAGGTTCCCTTGGGATAATAGTTAAACTTTGGGAGGTATTATGGTGGGCTATGGGGCCAAGCGCTGCTCTTCCGTCACCCCGGACGGAACGAGCGGTGTATGTCCAGACCATAAACTACCAAAAAAAAAAATCGTAACCACTAAGGAAATCTGCTAACGTGAGATTCATATGACGACAAAAGAAATAAAATCTTAAGCCAACCCATTTGGTCAGCATAGCAATTGCTCTTTTATGGCCTATTATAGGAGGCTTCCTACTCAATAAGAAGTACGTAAGCTGTTGGCACATAAATAAGTTTAATTTGGTTTCTTTAACACCAGACTCATCGACATTGAGTTTATTAAATTTGTCATTACTACATACATACATACATATCATCACGCCAGATAACTCTATCTTTGCATACTTCACTCGCTTCCTCAACATTCATAATTCTCTTCATACACGCTCGCCGGTTTCGGAGACTCTTGACTCCACATTTGTCATTACTGCTTGCAGCGATAACAAATTTAAATAAACACAACCATACCATCCTTGGATGGTGGTATTTAAGTACCGATCTTCCATGCCCAGTGTCATGAGCCGTAATTCCCACAAAGGACAATGTTTGCTGCGATCGACAAATGTTCTGAGCCTGGATATAATTTGTATCCGTTAATTATTATGTTTGTAATAACCTTCATCACGCAAGGCTTTTTAACGCAAGCTGTTGCCTTAAAAAAATAAATAAATTATGTGTTCTTTTACAGAAGTGTGGAGTGCGGGCGGCGGGGCCGGCAACGCGGCAGCATGCGGTAGCAGCGGCATGGACCTCAAACACGAGGTTGCGTACCGCGGGGTGCTGCCCGTGAAGGCCGAACCAGGAGTCTCACACAACGGACATCAGGCCAACGGCCACGTTAGAGATTGGATGGCGGGTGGCGCGAATGCCGGGACGCCGTCACCCGGGCCTCCGCAACCACAGCCCAACAATGGTTATTCATCACCTTTATCCTCCGGTAGCTACGGGCCGTACAGCCCTAATGGAAAAATAGGTAAGTTAGTTAAAGAAATATTTTAACTATTTTAATTTTTAGAATGAAATCTATCATCACGACAGCCTATGTGCTGGTCTAGGCTATAAACATCCATTTAATACACATTTTTTCTAGATCTCTATTACAGTTCTCCTGTCTTTATACTAAGGCATATAATATGTACCCCAGCTGTACACAATGGTTGAAGAAATGTGAAATCACAATAGTTGGAACTGTACAAAATCGAAAGTACTAGATTTTCCCAAAGCAGATATTGGCCTCGGTTTGTAGTAAAGCAACTAGACATTTTTCTTTAAATATCTATCACTTCTCCGTGTGAAAGATAATATATTTTTTAATAATTATTATGAACCTTCAGGTAAGATATAAAAGATAAGTTTATAGCAACGAAAACAATAGGTGTAATATTGCCGGAGAGGAAAAAATTGTTTTTGCTCGGCATTCAAGCACTACAATCCGTCGTGATGATTGCAATAAAGATGCATAAATGTAGTACAGATATTAGCTGTTGTAAATGCATACGTAATAAGCATTCATCCTTCCATAAGCCCATCGAACCACTATTAAAAATAGGCTTATCCACGAAGGAGTATAATTCAATAATTGCCACGATTTACAAGTCGGTTGCCAATCGTAGATGGTTTTATGAGTTGACTTAAAGAGCGTTGGTGCCCACTTCCCTGGTGCTTTACGACTCTCATAGCAAATAAGTGATGACGATAAATTGTTTTCTTAACATATCACCCGAGATAGGCATAAAATAAAAAAATAAGAAGGAAAGCTCGATATAAAACTCTATAACAACTCGTGTGACCAGCGTGGTATAGTTTTTTTTTTTTTTTTTTTTTTTTTTTGTGTCTTAGTTGTTAGCCTCAGATGGCTATGACAACTTTACCCGGACTGTGGGTGAGCGCTGAGGGCTCTCAACCCGTAAAAGCGTGGTATAGTAGGTCAATTTCCCTTTTATTTTGAAGCAGACTCGAACCCAACAATGAGACGTATGTATATGAACTGAAATGTATGATTGAATGAAAATAAAAGGTATAAGAAATGAACAGTTTCGTATCAGGTATTATACCGGTAATTGGTACAAGTAAATTATTATTATTATATTATTAAGCATAAGATTTTCATAATTCTGTTGCTATGTCTTCTCTGAATCTTTATTCATTATAATTTACTTAACAACATCAAAGGAAGGAGACTATAATTTCTTATACAAATGAAAATGTTTTGTTGATAAAATTAAGTAACATCAATCAGCGTCAAAGAGAAACAGGAATTTATTTATTTAATGTTAAATATTTGAGTATTTATTTAAATATATTTATTAATACATAAGGTAACTAAATTTTAACATAATAAAATATAGGTATACCTACTGAAATAATAACGAATAGAAGTTATTTTTCCATTTTCATCGTCACATTGCGAGTGCTATGCGAGTACATGATAGCTTAATGGAAATCCAAATGTACTACTGCCTAGAAACTAGATTAAATAGGTTTGGATAGATCCAAACTGGAAAATAAAACTACAGCGTAAAAAAAAATTAAAAGACGTTAATCTTAAAGTAAGTCATTGAATGAAAGACTTTTATTTAAGTTCTCCTCATTGATTCCTAAATAGTGGGGTAATCTGTCTAAGAATCTTCAAAAAAATTCATTCCCGATATTATGAAAGATTTGGGTCTAAAATAATGACATTGTCATTGATACTGGCTATTGATCATTTATAATGTAAACGGATAAATACCGTCTACTATTCGAAAACGTAGTCTAAGCCTAAAATACTTTCGGTTCCGCTGGTCAGATAATATAATCGCATGTAAAAAAATTATATTGTGCCTTATTTTAAACTATTCACTTGTATTATATGAATTAAAATACATATATTTCATTAAAGGAAACTCCACTTAATGCCGTCTGGTCATCAATTAAATGCCCAAAGAAGATTGCCGTCAGGCAGGCGGCCGGTCATAAAACTATTGCCAATAACTTTTCAATATATGGTATCAGAGCAAGATGATGATAATGATGATATTTCATGGAAGGGAAAATATTTATATGGCTTTTTCTAGCCACTGCACGATACTGTAGTTTTCTTTTTCACTGTTAGGGTCACAAAAACATTAAAAACTATACAATTGTCCATCTTCCATATTACATATAATATTAACATGAAACCCTACTAGAAAAACGTTTGTTCCGTTATATATGGTAACCGTATTCCGTAATGTGAATTTCTTATACCCCGTGGAGCTATCATTAACGCTTAAAGGTTGTTGGCAAATGGACTATTGTAGTTCTTTGTATATAACATATGTGGGTCACGCATTCAATATGAGATTACAATTCCCCGCTCAGCCCCCTGCCGGTTACACAATTATGTTCCGTCACATTATGAAAACTGGGTCGTATGCACCGACATTGCTCTAACAAGATTTTTGTTCAGTTATTTAAAATATCATAGCTTATAATGAATAATATCAACTTCAATACTGAATAAGAATATCGGGCAAACTAAGTGACATAAATTAATCTGAGCTAATCGTACTTTCTACTAATATTAGAAATGTGAAAGTTTGTAAAGATGTTTGGATATTTGTTACTCGATTACTTATAAACCGTTGAACAGATTGGGATTAAAATTTGGATGACCATTTCTTGTATTAAGACGAGAGAATACTATTCATCCTAGTAATCTGCTCCTTTGGAATAATAGTTGAACTATGGAGCAGCTACATTTTACGAGTGCGAAACCGCGAGCAGAAGCTAGTTCTTGATAATACCGTGTGGTTATACCATATGGTGTAACATTAAGTTCCCACCCTATATATTACTCATGGGAGAACCATAGAATAAATAGGATACTTACTAAAAAGGAATATATATTATTAGTCCAACACCATACATATAGTAATCTATCGAGACGTTTCAATCAATTTTTAACACATTACGCTATAAATCAATAAATCGCGAAGCACTTTAGATACATAGATACAATTATCCAATACAGATTACAGTTTGAGAATAATGATTTATGTATCGCGTAAATAATTATCCTGTGTGCGACTTGAACTAACTACCTAATTAAAGCCATCTGCGTAAACAGTAAAAAGTATATTTAAATGGCTTTTACTGTTTTTTGCCATAGCGAAAGTGATAAAGGTCTTTATACGATCGAATAAAATTGAGTCTTAGGACGGTTTTTATATGCCACCAACTAAAATGACAAGATCTTATCACTGAAAATAGGATTCTTTATGGAATTATCATTTTGATTGATGTGAAAACGATAGACGAAAATGTCATAGGTCTAAAAAATATACTTTTAATAATAAGGCTTCAATTGACAGCGAATAGAACAAATTTCAATCTTGAATTTAAAACTAGTGAGTTTTATCCTTATCCGTGATGAAGATACATTACTTTCCTCCGAGCTTCGGTATAAAATACCATGTTACAATGACTGAACAGCGTGGGACGACAAATAGGAGACCAAAATCCTTTTTGCGGAAGACGCCCGGGCCTAATAGAAGCATATACACTTTGATTGCATGTGACGACGTGATTCAAGCAAAGAGATCTCTTGCTGAGTGTCATGGATTCAATATCAACTCAGGACTTTTAAGTATGGGTGTTGTTTGGGACTATTTATTTTTCCTGGTAGTTTCCTGGTGGTTCAAACAAACAAAGTCTTCGGTTATATAATAGTACTTATAAATTAAAATTATATATTAATTCTTACGGAATACTTTAATGAAAGACTGCTGCATCTGAATGGATCTCCCTGTTAAACTTGAAAACTGCTATTAAAATGAGAATTTGAAATGCATAACTTTTCAATTATTCACGACAGAAGGTTGGATTCACTAAGAACAATATCTTGTATATAATTGATTGCGACGTCTTTATCGACCTCTACGTTTATTTTAAATCGGTTTTTATAAATTTACCTATACTTTTTTTTTAATGAATAAACCATATGCTCAGAAATAAATTCATGCATCACAGGGTATTTTGCAGTATGATTACCGGACATAATATGTTGCATAATATTTCATAATATATAGGATTGGTACTCGGCCTCAGCATTAACTTTAACAATCGCACAATGAATTATTCTAATTGGACATAGAATCCAGTAAAATCGGCATGACAGATAAGTTTTTTACAGTTTTACCGTTTATGAAATCAATTATAGGCCATGGTCTAAAATTAGAACGGCATGGCGTTCTAATTTTAGTAGTATTATACTCATGGTATCCGTGTGGTGACGAAGTAAGAATACAATTCACCATCCCCTTATCTTACCCGTGGGTGATAAAAAGAGCCGACTAAGGGATATAAAACGCATATAACGTCTTTGCGAGAGAAGGAAAACTCGAAACTAAACCCCAATGCCAACACGTCTGACCAACGTGGTATAATAGATTAATTTCTCTCCCATTACGGAGGAGGCTCGAGCTCAATAGTGGGACACATATGGACTGTGATAAATGATGATGAAATACTAATGGTATACATATAAACCTGCTCACATTCTGTCAAAATTCATTGATATTGCATTCTAAAAAGTTATTCCCAAACGTTCTAACGTATCGATCTTAGGATTATCGATGTTATTTAATCAGTATTATTTAATGATAAAAGTGTTACAGAATTATGATAATTTTACATTTGTTATCTCACGCGTGTAAGATAGTTTTTAATCAATATGGCTGTTCTAGTTTCAATAATAATGTTCTCCTGACCGAATTATAGCACGTTGACAGTCTCAAAGGAGATTAGCTATCTGCGTAAGATGTATTTATGTTCAAAAATTCGTGCTCTCATGCATCTACTTAATATTTCACTATACGACAGCATTTTCAGAGGATTAGAGAGAAATGAGACGCCAAATACCTAAGAACCGCCCTAATAACTGCAACTGTACACTTTCTTAGTGCAGTTAAGAAAAGGCAAACTATATGCTGAGTTAATCTTTGAATATCCATAGATCTATCACCTTATCGACATTGCCTCTGGAACATAAACTACTCCAAAGGGAGACAGTATCATAATATATAATAGCCATAAATGGTAGACGAGCTGTGTTCTTAATACGTCATCGTGGGAGTATTTAGAGATCCAACACGGGTCCTGCCGATTTATTGTAAAAAAATTATGTGCAAGCCGCATTTATTTTACAAATACGTGTACAAAACTAAAGTTTTATATTTTCGTTCTAATTTTTATGCATTTTGTACGTTAAAAATACGTTATCTTTGTAATTTTGCACTGAAATTGAGGCGAAGTAATAAACAAAGTCACAAGACCCCATTTGCAATATTTTTTATGTTTAAACAAAACACGACACAGCAGTAAAAACTAACTAATATTATGACTAAAGATTGGTAGTTTAAATTAATGTTTACAAAAACGTGAACGACCCGTGGTGACGCCCTCTTTGCCGCTGACGAACCGCGACCAAGGACATGGTACTATTTACTTTGCTCATTCTTACTAATAACATTAACAACCAACCTATATAGACCTTCCACGTTTCACCCACTTCCTTTTAATAACCTCATTAAAATCAAATTGCAAGAAACATGAAAGTTCATAAACCACTGGATGATGTCTTTATCAGCAATGAGAATGGATTTTTTCCGTGAGCCACGTTATCGTGCAAAGTGATAATAAGTTCAACGACCTGATTATTGCGTGATTTAGATAGCAATGCCGTCATGTAGATATTTACGTGTATAAAAATTACAATCTATAATTATTGTAAACATATAAACCAGTGGATATAAAGAACTATACTTTCGTTACCGTATTATACTAGTAACAGATTAAATTTAAAATGAGATTATTACAGGTACTTGCAAATTATTAAATCGGAGATTTTCCATTCCTAATATATGAAGTCAAATTAGCTGCGAGGTCAAGCCAAGTTCGCGCTTGTTCGCTAACTAAGCTGGGAAAATACGTTATTTGAATGTCTGAACATAACAGCAGTGGGTTGATATATGTAATGAGGACTAAGGTTAGCACATTCAAGCTCAGAAGTCAGCACTTAGTATCAATTATTACTTTGCATATAGAAAGATATATTTATGTGATAAAAACTGTCTTAACTAAAACAGTTGAACATAAAGTAAAATATAACTAAATAAATATAATAAATAAATGAATGAAAGGGAATGCTCCAATGGTTCGGACATGTGGAAAGAATGCCGAACGAACGTCTGGTTAAGAAGATATACAATGCGAAAGTGGAAGGATCTGGGGGAGACCGAGACTAACCTACCTAGACCATATTGGTCACGTACTGAAGGATGGTGGAGTCAAGAGTCTCCTAAACTGGCGAGCGTGTATGAAGAGAATTATGAATGTTGAGGAAGCGAGTGAAGTATGCAAGGATAGAGTTCTCTGGCAATCTGTTCTCTCTGCCTAACCTGCAAGGGATATGGCGTGATGATATGTATGTATGTATGTAAATATAATAAATAAGTATATGATAGTTGAGTATGAGATCCAGGAATGGATATACGAATTGAAAAAGACGTTATTCAGTTTTCCTTTTAAAGATTTATCAGTACCAAATCTTCACCTAAACGAAGTAAATAATATATGTTTAAAGTTTAATCTACAATACGTCGGACTTGTTAGAATTTCATTATTAAAGCCTCATAATTATTATAAAAAAAAATTATTGCAATTAATTGTTTGTGTGATTTTGATAAAAATACAATTCCATATTTATCAAATGTTGTTTACCGAATTTATAAAGTAGATATCAATTTAGTAAATTACTACGAAAGGCTATGAAACCGGCGAGCGTGTATGAAGAGAATTATAAATGTTGAGGAAGCGAATGAAATATGCAAGGATAGCGTTCTCTGGCACTGTTCTCTCTGCCTACCCTGCATAGGATATGGCGTGATGATATGTATGTATGTTTACAAATAAATAAATTAAATTCTTATAAAATAATCAATATATTGCACAACGCTAATTACTAAAATTATAGGTAAATAAATAAAAAAAAATATATCTAATTATAATTAGATGACCTTCTCAACCAATCATCAACCAAAATTCACTAAGTAAAGTTGGAGAAGCGCAAGCATATTGTCACTGCCAGACGTCAATTTTCTGTGAGATTGTGGTAGAACCTTAGGCGGACCAGCCCGGCCACCGAAGACAAAGATCGGGTACCGGTGGCCCGTTCGCATGGCGAAGAGAGATGTTTGCATGGTGGATCAATGGGGTTGCGTGCCGCCTCTTCTGTTGCCCCGGATGATTTGTCGGGGCGCGACCACATCCATGGTCCACCTTGCGGGAAAAAAAAAAATTAAATGCGGACCAGCCCGCAACTGTCAACAGTCAACAGTGTGGGCCCTACTACAACGTATAAATGTTAATAAATGGCATAAAATACAGTCCTCATCTCAGCTCATATATGTCCCAATGTTAGGCTCCAGCCTCCTCCATAATGGGAGGGAAATTGACTTACTGTTATACCACACGACTATGACGTTTTGGTATAGGGTCTCGTTTCGAGTTTTCCTTTTATATGCATTTTATATCCCTTATTCGTCTCTTACGATCACCGACGGGTAAGATATGGGGTGGTGAATTGTATTCCTACTTCGTCACCACACGGATAAAATACCGTAAAAATGACAATTAAATGTTCTGCGTAGTCGCTATTTTCATAGCAACTATTGAGATAAGAACAATTAAGTTATATGGATAATAAGAAATAAAAAATCATGATGAATATTATTATTGTTGATATTATTACTAATATTGTGACCAGATGTGTGTGTATGTTAAAAAATATTATCATTAAATAATAAGGCACTCATATTGAGGCAAAGCTAGTAAATCATTATCAACCTGCTCTTATCTTAATTACTTGGAGACAACGCAAAATATACTCTTTTACAGTCGTACATTTTGCAAAAGTTTTGCCAGTAGTTTTGTGACCCACCGCTTGCTTGACGTCAACCCTCCTTGGTAACGTAATGGTTGACCAAATGGCATCAAATGGCGTTAGCTCAGGTCGATGTAGAGCTCTTAGGCGTCTTTCACGACATCCACGAGTAATATAAGGGTTGGTAGTACTCCCAGCTGCCATCACACAGCATTAGTATAGCTAGTAAATAATAAATATTATATTTTTGCATAAAAATTGCTGAATATAACATCTATGCAAATATATGCTCTGTGGTAGCGGTTACGAATACTACCAACCCTTACTTTGCTCGTGGAAGTCGTAAAAAACGACTAATAGCCTTATAACGACCTGGGCCAACTCCATCTGATGCCAACAATTACATTGCCAAGGAGGGTTGACGTCTGGTAGACTGCCGGTCATAAAACTATTGCCAATAACTTTTACAATAAGTACTATGAAAGAAGAGTACATATTGTCTCGACCCCAAGTAATTGGGATAAGAGTAGGAGAATGATGATGATTTTTGGATAAAAATTAATAGTAAACAGCCAATCTGTGCTAAATTCTTAGTTTGAAAATGTTTTCATAAATGTACTAATGCGATAATTTCTTTGCAAAATCTCATGACGTAATTTCCTCACAAAAATGGACCAACTGAGAATCGGCTATGTGAGTTTAAGCTGCCATTAAGGCGAACGGCAAACATGATTCACATTGGTTTTATGATTTCGCAAGATGAAAATGCAATAACTTTCTGCTAATAATTCGTGCTACGAAAATATTTGTCCTTGTTCTGCTAAAAGCATCGCTGTGTAGAGGACGTGTTTTCATTTTTCTTTTTTAATATTTTTTCCGCAATATCTATGTGTTGGAAGAACTGTTTGCACACTACGTGTAGTCTCAAATAAACTTCAAAGAATCAAAGAGATATGGGATGGCCAGAATTTACATTCTTACGAATATACAAAGAATATCTAACACTTTTCATTTGACTTTGGTATAACTAGATTAATTTTCAAATTACTGAAATTTAGCATTTAATATGCTTAATTATTTATAAAAATCTGATTACGAAGCGAAAAATGATCCCACTTGTGACATCATTTTTCGCTTCGTAATCGAGTTTTTATAGATTAATTTTCCCTACCTTGTGGAGAAGGCTCCTTCTTCTAGCCAAAGACCTTATATCTATGTCAATCAAAAAGGGTGTTTTTTGTAAACTCAAGTAAAAAATCTTTAAAATTGATCATAAGTTACTTATAATTTTCTCGTTAATATTTATTCCGTAATATTTCTGTCTCAGATAAATAGTAAGAAAATTCCTATATAGAGTGTTCGCTTATAGAGCTATTAATAGGATTTATAATATTACGCGTTACATTAAAAATATAGACGGTAATTGCATACAAACTATAGTTAAAGTCATCATTCATCATTCTCCTACTCTTATCCCAATTACTTGAGGTCGATACAATATGTACTCCTCTTTCATAGTACATATTGTAAAAGTTATTGGCAATAGTTTTATGACTGGCCGCCTGCCAGACGTCAATTCTCCTTGGGAATGTAATTGTTGACCAAAACGGCATCAGATGGAGTTGACCCAGGTCGTTATAAGACTTTTAGTCGTCTTTTACGACATCCACGAGCAAAGTAAGGGTTAGTAGTATTCGTAGCCGCTACCACACAGATAGGTTAAAGTCAGCAATATCATAAAATATTATAATTGAAAAGATTATGAATAACTAATTATATTATTAATACCGTCTTTAACATCATCTCAGCTCATATACGTTCCACTGCTGGGCTCAAGTCTGCTCCACAGTAGGAAGCAATTTGATCTAGTATACCATACTGATCAAACAGCTTGGAGGGTTATATTTCGAGTTTTCCTTCTTTTAAATAGATCTTACATGCATACTATATCCCTTAATCGTCTTTTACGACATCCACCGGTAAGATTGGTGCTGAATTGTATTCTTACTTCCTCACCGTAAAATATAACAAGTCACCACCCCTTTCAACACTTGCGTATGACATATAATTATGACATGCCATAAGGATGTAACCAAATATACCATCACCGCTAGAGAAGGAAAACTCGAAATAAAACCTTATACGTCTATCTGACTAGCGTCATGGTATATACAATACACCACATTATCGCAAATATTTGTTCTGTGTAATACTCAAACCCATATTACTGAACACGAAAGGCCGCTACATACATCACTATTTCCACAAGGAATGTGTATTCCTTAACTGAGATTACTCCACAATACAGCAAAGTCTTGTACTTCATTTATACTCTATCAATCAAAATGAATGAGTTGGATAAACATAAATTTTCAGTGGAGAATCAGTTAAGAATGAATTAAACAAAATGTCAGTAACGATAAACGCTTTAAAAGATTTAGTTTATTTTTAGTTGAGCTGAGAATGCTAAGCGCTTGGTCGCACGGCAGCAAACGATTGAGGCCAAGAAATAAATAAAAAGAAACCAAACGCCATATCTCACAGGCTGTTTGAGAGCGCAATCGCGGCATTCCAAGTATTCTAATTTAATTTCCGAAACGCATCTTCAATTTAACTTCGTGGAAGAATATAGACTTAAAATTATGAGCAATATACATATATTGCGTATACTTCTACGTCAAAACCCTTCCATTTTCATTTTTATTGTAATAATTCTATCTTTAGTAAAGTGGACCTTTAAATTTAAAATGTGAACATTAGAAATTGAAAACATCTTACGGGCCACTGTTTAACAATATTTAATTGCGATTCCTAAATATATAATACATATGTTTTTTCATAATCTTTAGATATAATAAAACTCGTGACTTGTTGTGATTTGTTTTGTAATGAGAAAATTTTGTAATGAGAGGTGTATTTGTTTGAGTTTTTATAAACTAATATGCATCTTTCTCAACGGCACCACAATTTTATAAACAACTAAAGCAAATTTATGTATTACAGTATTAGTAATGTTACACGAAATATACTTACATAATTATGCCATGGTAGGACCATTAGCTCCAACTAAGTGAATGGTGCTGTCATGATATACATACCATTTCATTCAATTAATACAAAGCTTGTTTCAGTTTAATTGGCACAGTCCCAAACTACAAATTATTGAATTTGAATAGTTCTTTAGATTAAACTGCATAGTATTTCTTACTACAAGATTTAACATGTTAATCGCTATGTCAGTCATATTTGTCTGACGCTAAGAAGTTCTACATGAGCCATGTCAGACATATATGTCTGACGTACGCGATTTGGTAGAAGGCCACGTCAACCACAGATGTCCGACGCAAACGATACATTTGCATTATGTTTCGAAAGCTTGGCCCTATCAGAAACAAAACCTGAAAATTTCTTGGCTTACTACAGACGGCTTGTCGAGAAAAAAAGTTATAATATAGGGCCATGTCAGTCATATATGTGTGACATAAAAAATAGCGTTTTTCCGGGCATTTTGGCAAGAAATTTTTTTTCTGTGATACATTAAGTTTCCTTGATACATTTTTAACTGAATTATCTAATAAAGTTACCATGGCCCATTTGAAAATGTTTCTGATATTATCGTGGCGATTAACGTGTTAAATATGGTCCTTTGTAAATACAACCATCAGGACTCTTACAAATTTACTCAGAGCTCTTTACTTGACTAGATTAAGTTATCATAGCTATCTGTGGGTATCAAGTTACGAATAATAGAAAATATGTCAATTTAAAAGAAGAAAATTACATATGTATATCTATAAATAAATCTAATATTTATATGTAAATATCCAAAATTAAACTATAAACCTACATTTTTGTAGTAGGCAATTTGTTATAGATGAGAATTTATAACTAATTATGTGATCATATATAACAGATTAGCTGTGTGGTAGCGGCTACGAATACTACCAACCCTTACTTTGCTCATGGATGTCGTAAAAGACGACTAAGAGCGTTATAACGACCTGGGCCAACTCCACCTGATGCCGTTTGGTCAACAATTACATTCCCTAGGAGGGTTGACGTCTGGCAGGCGGACGGTCATAAAACTATTGCCAATAACTTTTACAGTATGTACTATGAAAGAAGAGTACATATTGTATCGACCCCAAGCAATTAGGATAAGAGTAGGAGAATGATGATGTAACAGATTAATTCAAATAAATATATGATTAAAATTCATATTGCAAAAAAATATCTACATAGTTATATACTCTAATGGATGTCGGGCGTGTCACTAGTAGAATTTGACTAAAAAAGCCCCTTAGTTTTAATGTCTGTTTTAAGAACGTGTAAATCATTCGCACCTACTAACTCAACTTGCTAAAAATTTATACTACATACATACATATTATCACGCCATATCTCACGTCTGACCAGCGCGGTATAGTAGGTTAATTTCCCTCTCATTACGGAGGAGGCCCGTGCCCAACAGTGGAACATACATATATGGGCTGTGATGATGATGATGACGATTTCCATAGAGTAGATACGTTAATATTTTATTAATATCTATCATGTTAGTACATAATATTTCTTCATATTTCAATTGCATTTAACTGAAATCTACAACGCAATAATAGAAAAGCAATAATCATAACTAATCATTTGTGACAAGATTTATGCGTGATATTCAAAAGCATTGATGGCATTTTATTATAATTTATTTAATTCTGTATGCTGAGTTTCATTCGAATTTCAACAACATAGCTGAATAGAATTTATGTCATTATCGATATTCTATTCAAGTATATTCATGTTATGTGAGTAAATTAAGTGCTATTTTGATAATAAATATTTATTGAAATTCGATGTTATTCCTAATTCCATGACGACCCGTCTAGTCAGCAAACCGTAGTAAGCTATTTACACTTCCATTGAGGAGGTAGCTTATATTTAATAGACGGAGAAGAATAAGGCCCAGCAAGTAAATTTTTGTGCTTAGAGTTAAAAAGAAAAAGTCCATTACAAGGCAATCTAATCCAAATTACAGCTCCAGATATCGATCAGATTTTAGTTAATTTTTCTTTAAAGCATATTATAACTTAAATAATAATAATCAAATTGTGTTATAATATTTCAATAAAATAGCCTCGCCTTTTGCTGGTTTAAAACAGTAAATGTACCTTAAGTTGAAGGTAAATAGTGCAAAAATTTATGACAGAATCTCATGCAGTGGATTTTATTACCCAAAGTATTCACATTTTTATATATTATTTTATTGCAAAAATAGCAAGAACATCTTACATTCATTTACATACCTACTACGAGAGTACGTTAAAGTTTGATAGTGTAATATATCAAGAACTAACCCATCATCATTATACCTTGGCTTTACTAGCCATAACTAATCCTATGTTTTCGGAGTCTCCTTATTAATATTCGACTTTGCTCTTATAAAAATAATTGATTTTCTTGAAGTCGTATAATTTTTGCCATTCAAAAGATAAGACTGAACGCCAGGATATTTGACAGCAGGTACTAAATTTTCACAACCATTGCTAAAGACTGAACGCCAGGATATTTGACAGCAGGTACTAAATTTTCACAACCATTGATTAAAATAAACATGTCATACAACTGCCATAAACATTCTAAGGTAAGTTGACGCTAGGGAAAACTACGAAGAATATACGTTAATTTCATTCCTTTCTGTTTCATTCCATTTTCACCCCAGTAAATAAATCAAATCGCGGAGTACTTAAACATACAAATAACACAAATTACATCCAGACTCAGAGTAATCATTTATTGCACAAAGACTATCGTCCTGCGTACACCACTACGCTATTTTTATGACCTATTATTTTACTTTTACTCCTGCTTATATAAAAACATTTCACTCCAATCTCATATATATATATATATATATATAACGGGACGATGCAAGCAATGTAAGCAATTCAATGCATCGTCCCAAATACTAGTAACCACAGGCGACCGTGATTCTATAATAATGTAATATAGAACGAATACACCTGTAAGGTGACACATTTAATATGCAAATATGAATAGGTCAAAATACTACGAAGCAAGAACGTTCATACTATAATGCTTGCCAAATTGGCAACGAACAAATTTCATTGATTTGTTTTACTGCATAAGATCTGAGGACACTGCCACATTATTTATTTATTTATAGAGAAAGGAAATCCTATACAGATATAAATGTAATATATAATCTCTTTGTATATTTAGGTATTCCTAAATTATATTTAATTGGAGAATTATTTTAAGCAATTTGACTTCATATATCACAATCGTTCTCTTTATAAATAATATAAAAGAAATGTTCATTTTAATATAATTATTATGTCTTTCTTATAATTATTATGTCTTTATCACAATCGTTCTCTTTATAAATAATATAAAAGAAATGTTCATTTTAATATAATTATTATGTCTTTCTTACTTCAAATTAAGTAGTGTATATTAAAATAATATAAAAGCTTTTTTTTTCATAACTTAATTTTAATATATATTTATTATTAATAATAATAAATAAATAATACTAATTTATTGCCTTTTCAGAACTTAAACTAAAAACAAACAATTATAATAAAACAAAATTGAAACTGTAGTGTGTGTTAGTAGGCAAAAGGAATTGGATAATTGTAAGAAACTTTAAACTTGATTATTTATTTAATTACAGCTATATGTTCAACTAAGCACAATCACAGCAGTAATTGATAAGTTAACATAGAAAATCAATTATATACTCTAAATTAAAATAAAATATAAAATTAAATTATTTTTTTAATTTAATAAATAATTATAGAATAGTTCATCAATATTCATACTTTAGTTGATAAAGTTATATTTGACTTAAATTGATTTTGTTGTAATGGCGTGCTTGTCGATACACATACATACATATCATCACGCCATATCCCTTGCAGGGTAGGCAGAGAGAACATAGTGCCAGAGAACTCTATCCTTGCATACTTCACTCGCTTCCTCAACATTCATAATTCTCTTCATACACGCTCGCCTGTTTCGGAGACTCTACATCCTTCCACTTTCGCATTGTATATCTTCTTAACCAGACGTTCGTTCGGTATTCTTTCCACATGTCCGAACCATCGGAGCATTCCCTTTCGCATCTTTACACCAACACTCTCTTTCATACCTACTTGCTCTCTTACGTCGTCGTTACGAATGCGGTCGGTCAGCCTAACTCCACAGATTTTCCGTAGAGATCGCATTTCGACCGCATTAATTTTACTTTCATACTCTTTTCTGCATACCCAACTCTCGCTTCCATACAGTAATGTTGGGACAAGCACTGCGTTATGTATTGCTACACGTGCCTTCTGGCTGAGGTGGTGGCTACCGAGAAGTTGTCCCAACGCTCCGTTCACTCTATTTCCCGCATTCACTCTTCGCTCTATATCAGTGGTGTACCTTCCATCTCGGCTAAATCCACATCCAAGATATACAAATTCATCCACTTGCTCTAGTACATCATTACCTATTGTTACTCTTACATCTGTTATGGCTTCATCTCTTTCAAAGACCATTATTTTGGTTTTGCTCACATTCACACGTAGACCCCTTTTCTTACAATCTTCTGTCATTGTGTCGACTAGGGTCTGCAGGTCAGTCGCTGATTGTGCCAGCAGGCTTGCATCATCTGCATAGAGCAGAGCAGTGACCACTGAGTCGCCCATCTGGACTCCCACATTCATATCGTTCAACCTTTGAAGACATTTATCCAGATATATGATAAACAGCCTGACTGACAGAACGCACCCCTGCTTAACGCCGATATTGACGTCAAACCTAGGCGACATTTCATCATCCAGCCACACACAGGCTTTACAGCCCATGTAACTGGCTGCACAGCCCGTAGCAGTTTACCGTTAATTACTCCAGTAAAATGTTCCAAAGTTCCTTTCGTACAACCGTGTCAAATGCTCTCTCCAGATCCACAAAACTGCAGAAAACCCTTTGACTTGGAGCCAGATGCTTCTCCACAATGTTGCGCAGAGAGAACACTTGATCCATGCATCCCCTTCCACTCCTGAAACCTCCTTGTGTCTCACACAGTAAACCATCGGACACCATCCTCATTCTCCTTTCAATAATTTTACCGTACACTTTTGCTGCCAAACTGGTCAAGCTTATGGCTCTGTAATTTGCGCAGTCATAACGTGAACCCTTGTTTTTAAACAAAGGCACGACGACTGCGCCATTCCAGTCCCTGGGAACCATTCCTGAACTCCAACATAAATTGAGGAGCAACAGGAAAGCCTCCCAGACACAGGAGCCACCAAGCTTGACCATCTCGGCAGACACCATATCAATGCCCGCTGCCTTAGCATTTTTCAAACTTCTTATCGCCCATTCAACTTCATCCATACTGATGCCATCGGAGGACGCCGGTGCCGAATGTTGATCTACTAAACCACATGCGACACCGACGCCAACTGTAGTATCCGCATACATATCGCCAAAATATTCACTCCATCGGCTTAACACGTCTTGTGTTTGTGTAAGAATGTCTCCACTTTTAGACCTTATTTTATTCATTCTGAAGGCTGATCAACCACACCGAGACTTCTTCACCTCCCTTCAAAAGAATTTGGTGTTACTCTCGAAGTTTTTAGTCAGCCTATCTTCTGCACTCAAATTTCCACTATCACGTTTTTCTTTCACTTAGGCCTTGGTGTCATTCTTACATAGCCGATATATTTCTTTCTTCTGTTCAGTCATACTGTCATTCAGATTCAAAGAGAGACATAGTCCAGCCACGCTTTCTTCTTTTGCTCTACGGAAGCTGCCACTTCCGCATCCCACCATGCATCACCATTCGTTTTTCTATGCTTCTTGGAACTTCCACATACTTCTTTCGCTGTATCTACCATACTCTCTTTCAATATTCTCCAGCATTCATCAATGTCCGATTGCGGCTAGCTTGCCATCGTCAGCCGTTCTCGGACACCCTCTGCATACTTTTCTCTTACACACTCTGCTTGCAACCTTTCAACCTTTATTCTTTCAAGCCCTCCGAAGTGGACACACTCTCGCCAGTGCCTCCACTTTCTGAACCGACCACTAAATCTCGCAATAACGAGATAGTGGTCCGTATCAACTGTGGGGCCTCTGTAGGCTCTTGCGTCCAATATTTTGCTTCGGAGGCGACTGTCTACCAAAATTAAATCTATTATACTTTTCTGTTCATTCCTGCTCCATGTATACATATGGATGTCCTTATGTTGGAAAAATGTGTTTGACACAATAAGGTTTCTCTCCATCCATACATCCGCCATGAGCCTACTTGCGTCGTTCACTCTCTTATCACCAAATGGACCAAGTACGTCCTCATAGTCGGGACGCTTGGTCCCCACCCATCCGTTCAAATCTCCGCATACAATCACGCGTTCACTGGTTTCTGCCATATCCAGAACTTCCCTAACATTATCCCAAAACTTTTCTAGGTCTGATGCCACCGAGGATCCTACGGGAGCATATGCTACAACCATGAATACCTTGGAGACACCTAGTTTTAAATACGGACCCAAAGAAGTCTGGGATCATACATTCCGTAATCCTTCACACCTAAGGCCAAGCGAGAGGACAACAGCACTCCTACCCCCATGCTGGCTCGATCGCTCTGTGGTACATCAGACCACAGAGCCATCCCGCCACCAGGAAGATCGCAGGCATCGCTGCCCCTTCGCTTGGTCTCTGTTACACAGAGCACGTCTAGCTGTTTGTCCGCCATGACGGATGTCAGCTCGTGCAACTTAACTTACACACAACCTCTTACATTCCACGTGCCCACCCGGCACTCTGCTCTCCTCGACTCGCCTGACTGGGCAAGGCGTGATGGGTGGCGGCCCCCATCGCCGCAACTGCCGATGTTCGTACCGACGCGCGACGGGGGCGGGTCGGTACGCGTCGCCTACGGGGGACGCCCTAACCCGCACTGCGGAACACATTCGAGCCCGATTAGCAGTCTAACTAGACTGGCAGGGGACGCGACGAGCACGCTCCGGACTATGCCCCCCTGCTTGTCGATAATGTCGTAAAATTATGTTCTGGTATGGGCCAAGGTCGCATATTCTTTGTGAGTTGTTAATACGTTGCAATTTTTATCTGTGAAATGGCAATAATATTTACGTATTATATTTATTAAAAAAATATCAGCTGTGTTGTAGCAGCTACAAATACTACCAACCCATACTTTGCTCGCAGATGTCATAAAAGACGACTAAGAGCCTTATAACGACCTGGGCTAACTCCATCTAATGCCGTTTGGTCAACAATTACATTCCCAAGGAGGATTGACGTCTGGCAGACGGCCGGTTATAAAACCAATAACTTCTACAATATGTACTATGAAAGAAGAGTACATATTATATCGACCCCAAGTAATTGGGATAAGAGTAGGAGAATGATGATGATGATTTATTCAAAAAATATACTTAACATAATATAATTTAAATTACAATTTTTTGTATTTTTATTTTAAATTACTCGTATTATTCGAAACACAGTTAATTTTGATTAATATTGAATTTAAAGAATTGTAATATTTATATTTTAAATGACATAATTAATAGCATTGTTATTATAGCTACAATATAATTACAATGCAATATATATACAACTAGTTAATATTAATGAAAATCTAGTTAAATTTTGTTAAATTGCATTAATATTAAAAAGTGGAAGATTGCTTGTAGACTCAAGAAGAAGTTCCTAATCTCAATACTAAATTTCATTGTAAATTCTACGTGGCTGTTGATGATTATCACAAAAGTCATAAAACGTATTTTATAATATATGATTGTGAATCATCATCATGACGATGATTGATTTTGTAATCATCATCTCAGCTCGAATATGTCCCTCTGTTGGGTTCGAGCCTCCTCCATAATCGGAGGGAAATTGACGCACTATGCATCGCTCGTCAGACGCGTTTGTATAGGGTTTTGTGTCGAGTTCCCTCTCTTGCATAGATATTATGTACGTTTTATATCCCTTAGTCGTCTCCTACGATCACTCATAGGTAAGATAGGGGCTGGTGAATTGTATTATTACTTCATCACCATACGGAAAGATGATTTTGTAAAATTTAGAATATTTGTAGGATATTACTATCCTGTGCAGTAAAGATAAGAAATATAAAGTGTTTTTGCGAAACAACTAATATTAGACATGGCGTATAATACTTTATTATCATACATAAAAATTTTAGTATTTTTTCATATGTATTGTCAATGACACACTGCTTGCATTTACAATTTATACAATAGTGGGCAGCGAGCCAATTATAATTTGTGACTTGACAAAATTCTTGTCCATGAAAAAAAAAAAACAAATGGGTATATATTTTACTAGCAGACCCTTTTGGTTTGTTTGTAGAAGTCGATATATCGTAGCGCCACCTGGTGGCGATTTACATCAATAGGGATATATGCATATAAACCTTCTCTGTAAAAAATACATATACATACCAATTTTCATAATGATCGGTCAAATAGTTTCTTAGTTTAGCGATGTCATGTATACAAACATCCTCTTTTAGAGATATCGATTATGAAATAATCTACAGTTTGGTTGTCAAAGTCGAATAATGATACAGACAGACACATGTTACTACAGTTTATTAGTATGTCCAAGATTTATTATTGCTTCTAATCTTAGATGCAATGACATTGCGGTGTAGTTCATCCATGCTAGATGTGATGCCAAAATGTTGAAACATAGTCGAGTCCATTACCTTCCCACAATTTCAATAGTCTCAATATAGGTACCGGGTGGCAGTCAAGGTAGCAGCGAAATGAATCACAACCAGTACTGCAGCGATATTAGCGCGTATTTTTTTGTATATTTAAGAGCTTATAACATTTATATTCATGTCTTTTCTGCTTTTATCTATATGTGGTCGCCTTAATATTTTTTTTTACTCTAACACAAGTCAAAATAAAACATGCTTCTACTTCTTCTCTTTGTGTATTGGCAATCAGCTACTTATACGAGCTATTGGTGCCAGTATCAATTTATAATTATTTTTACGTTTATAGTCTTTTCAAGTTAGTCATTGTCTAAGTCAAATGTCACCTTCAACAGTGCTATAGCCACACTGTTAATGGTATCTTGTGGGAATATTGATGAAAAACGAAAACGTTGTAAAGAACTTTTATATGATATTCACTACATCCCAGCACTTCTGTCGCATCACATTACATAAAATGTCATCAAATTTATCTAATATAACACGTTAAAACACTAAGATATCGAATATAATACAAGAGCACCACATGACGTTTTCAGATTCCCGTCAAAAGTCTTCATAAAACATGCTACTTAGGGTTTGGACGCAATTTACAAGCGTCACTTCAAGTCACTAATGCATTTATCACAAGTCTTTTATTTTTTTTATAAATATTAATTTTAAGTTCTTATTTTTGTCTAAATCTGAAAGCGTCCCGTTTTGTCAAATAAAAAATAATGGGCGCGTTGTCCATGATTATTGTTAATGACTTTTGGCGGGAACTTGAATGTGTGGTGGTATTTATTATTTTCAATATTTCTTTTAATATAATAGTAGTTTAACGTATTATATTAAATAATTTTATTGTTATATATTGTAATAATAATACAGAGAAATTTCTGGAGTGTAGTGGATATGATATAGAAGTGCTTTACAAATATTTTCGTCTCCCACCAAATTTCCCAAAAGATATTAAGAGTATGGCAGTAGCACTTTTCGCACATTCGCATCAATTCCTTGGGAATATACATAAATAATATGTTGACTGTTCATTAGAAAGAATAATGAGCACAAGTCAAACTAGGACAGGCGTAGTCAAATTAATTCCAGTATTATATCATTCAAGGGGTACTATTTATTACCGTGCCTTCCTACCTTCCTTTTGCCTACCTTCCTTTGACTCCATTGTCATTTTACCACGCTCGCTTGAACTTGATCATAATCAAAATTTAAAATAACAATGAGTAATATTGATATTAGTCGCATTTGAGAATCAATTTAGACTGCACATCTACCAATCCAAGTGTCATAGATCCAATTTCCATGCATGACAATACTTAATGCGATCCACAAATCCCTATCCCGAGTCCGTGCATTGTTGTCTTTTAATGAAGAAAAAAGTAATCAACCTCAAAAAAATATGCCTATTTTTTTTTTATTGCTTTTGGTGGCAAACGAGCAAGCAGCACACCTGATGGTAAGTGTTAATGCCGCCCATAGACCTATGCCATGCCAGGAGTATAGCTAGGCCATTGCCTACCAATATAAACTCCAAACCCACCCAGTTCGGCTTCCGGCTCTCTTACTCACCGAACGAAGCGCAACAGCATATTGCCATTACTCAAACATCGATCTTCTGTGAGAGTGTGGTACTACCCCGGACGGACCGGCCCGCGGCTGTAGACAGAGAACTGACAACAGCGTGGTGCTACCACTATTAAGCCTAATATAATAGCTACCATATAATAAATTTTTAGTGTTTTGTGAAATAGCTGTGAATGGATGTACGAATAAGTGTGTGAAATGAATGCTTGATAGTGAACAACGGCTAACCTTGTGACAAAGGCTGCACGCAACATTACATGTTAGGATTTATTCAATGTACATACGATTTTCATTGTTGTATTGGACCATTAAGTACTCAGTTACTAGGTCATTTGCCTTCTAAAAGGGTGATGAATTTCACATTAATTATATTGACTTTGTGTCTTTAGTGTATCGTTGGTAATTGAAACTAAAGTTGATATAGACATTGTGATTTCACGTGCGAAATGTAAAAAAAATATTTATCAATTATTTTAATTACTTAGGTGTTCTTAGATGCGAAAGGGAATGCTCCGATGGTTCGGACATGTGGAAAGAATGCCGAATGAACGTCTGGTTAAGAAGATATACAATGCGAAAGTGGAAGGATGTAGGTACCGGGGGAGACCGAGACTCACCTACCTAGACCAGATTGGTCACGTACTGAAAGAAGGTGGAGTCAAGAGTCTCCGAAACCGGTGAGCGTGTATGAAGAGAATTATGAATGTTGAAGAAACGAGTGAAGTATGCAAGGATAGAGTTCTCTGGCACTCTGTTCTCTCTGCCTACCCTGCAAGGGATATGACGTGATGATATGTATGTATGTATGTACTTAGGTCTTTGTATGTACCACATATAAAAAGAAACCATGGGAATCAATACCAATTTCTGTTAATCTGTGAAACTTAAAACTTCTTCAGTCACCAACCGGCTGGCAAGAGTGACAATTATGCCATTATTCCATCCTTGTTGGATGGATTATATATGTAGATAATAAAAGTTATATGTTAGACGTCAAATAGCTTAGTTACTCGCACTCGTTTTAGTTATGTACGCCCATAGTAGTTATTACATACGCACGTCCGTACACACTCGATTAAAAGTTGCTATAGAAATTACTTATAGATAAACAAAAGAATTAGTAGAAAAGTCATTCACAGACACTTTTGGACGTAAGACACTTTAGTCCACCCGTGACCATGATCACTGTAAAGTGTTCGAAACGTCGGGAAATTAAAAATCAAATACAAACGCGATAGAATCCGTAAAAGTAGTTTTATTACAAATTTAAAAAAAAAGAGGATATCTAAATCATTCCTCATTTGCTACACTTGAATCAAATAAATTAAATATTTATATTTTCACAGTACGAAATTGTGATATTAAAGAAATGTAGACGAATTATTAAAATTAGTAACGGTCGACCTGCATTCACTCTAATCATTATTGATGTATTCATTGGTAAATGATCATTTATCTATATTCTACAGACCACTAACTGTTTTAGCTACATTTCGCATTAACTAGTAACTATACAATCTTGTATACAGTATTTTTTTCATAATATTAACACAATACTTTTTGTGTAGTGACGGAGTAAGAATACAATTCACCACCCCCTATCTTACTCGTGGTTGATCATAAGATACGACTAAGGGATGTAAAATGCATATAACGTCTATGCAGGAGAATAAAAACTCGAAACAAAACCCTATACCAACACGTCTGACTAGTGTGGTTATAGTAGGTCGATTACCTCCCATTATGGAGGAGTCTCGAGCCCAACAGTGGGATATATATGAGCTGAAATGATAATGAAATGATTAACACAATAAAACTACTGCTGACGAAGTAATATTTTTAACCCTTGACACAAAAAGAGGGATATTATAAGATTGACGTGCCTGTGGCATCGAAGCTCCTAAACAAATGCATCGATTATGATGCAGCTTTTTATTTAAAAGCTGTAATGATCATGATGGTTATTAGCTTCAATTTACAAATATCAGTTCTGGCGTTTCAAGGTTATGAACTCTTTTTGTTAGCTGCTCTAGAGATGTTTAACGTATAATAGGTAGGTACATAAAAAGTAGAATACCTATTATGCGTTAAATATTTCTACATATTATGCATTAAACACACCTATTTTTTTTTATAGAAGTCACCATTCTGCTCTAAGAAAATAATCCTTGTATTGCGGGGAACTTTACAAACATGAAATTAACGCAGCCAAATTACACCCAGACTCAGAACAACACTTTGTGTGTCGCACAACATTATGACTGGATCAGATCCCACAAGCAGTACCCGATCACGAGTAAACGTAGCACTATATAATACGCCCTCTTCGTGTGGCATAGGAATAGCTAGTATATAATATCTCTCTTTATCATACAGTGTTTGTATACCTTTATGCATAATTTGATATCATATAAACCTCATGCGCAGAAGTAAACGAACACAGACTTACAATGAGAAGATGCCGCACGTCCACCTGGGCCTCATAAATCATGCAACAGTAAAGATTTAATGTGGAACGTTTATGCTTTTTGCTATAATGCACACACATTAATATTGAAAAGTAAATACAAGAAGCTGTTGTATTCGTGTTTAAGTAGCGGAAACTGTTACAATGTGTTAAACCTTATGTTTTAATTTGTATGATCAAAAGATACTTTAGAATAACGTTTTCTGTTTGTAGATTCATATATTTAACCCAAAAAAAGTAGGTATAGGACGGATATACCTACAGGTCGTTTATAACTCATCATTCTCCGGGTCGACGCAATATCCGTCCGGGGTAGTATCACACTCTCGCAGAAGATCGATATCTGAGTAATGTCATTGTGCTATTGCGCTTCGTTCGGTGAACGAGAGAGCCAGATGCCTAACTAGGTTTGGGGATTGTAATGGTAGGCAGCGGCCTAACTTATACCCTTAGTATAGTAAAGATCCATGGGCGGCAATGATACTTACCATCAGGTGTGCTGCTTGCTCGTTTGCTAACATAAGTAATAAAAAAAATAAAAATATGTGAGAATACATATTACAAAAGTTACTAGTTTTATGACCGCCCGCCTGCCTGACGTCAATACTTCTTGGGAATGCAATTGTTGACCAAACGGCGTCAGGAGGAGTTGGCCAAGGTTTATATAAAGCTCTTAATCGTCTTTTACGTCATCCACGAGCAAAGTAAGGGTTGGTAGTATTCGTAGCCGCTACCACACAGCTAGCTTATACCTATTTTAATACAATGATACGTCTCTATCTGATTGTATATTTATGTTTTGTTCAAGTGAACACCATTCTACGATTTATTTGTGTTTTGTTAATTTATTGATATGTTCAGGTATACATTTACATATATTAGATAGAAAACATAGAGTCCATAATGGTAAATCAAGTCGAAGACACTCATACGCCTAAATGTCACGATATATATCTATTATTTATAAGCTATGCTCTTTCAATTCTAAAAAAGAAATGATCATATATGTTAGTACCCATATAGTTCCATCGACTTTTTTTAATTAACTAGGTCAGGAATTACATTTATTATCTAAAACTAATGCTTAACAACAATGGCACCTTGATATATTTATAATAAATTTATAATTAAGATGATCATATCAGTTCATATATGTCCCATCTGGACTCGAGCCTCCTCTACACTAAAAGGGAAATTGTCCTACACCACGCTGGTCAGACGTGTTAGTTATTTTATCCCTTAGTCGTCCTTTACGGTCACCCACGGCTAAGAAAGGTAGTGTATTCTTACTCCGTCACCACATGGAAAATATATAATTAACATAATTCCTTATATTTATATTAGATTTTATAAAACTTAGATAGATGGCGTCCAGGATTCTAAAAAAGGAGCCAGAAAAGGGTCTTATCTTCTCACTGTCACTCACCGATGTTCATTTGTGGCTATTGGATTTGATGACCAAAGTCACGGTCAAGGTTGAACGAAGTCACTTTGTAAAATTTCTGCCCAATATATTCAATCATCATTCTCCTACTCTTATCTCAATTACTTGGAGTCGATACAATATGTACTCTTCTTTCAGAGTACATATTGTAAAAGTTATTGGAAATAGTTTTATGACCGGCCGCCTGCCAGACGTCAACCGTCCTTGGGAATGCAATTGTTGACCATACGGCATCAGATGGAGTTGGCCCAGGTCGTTATAAGGCTCTTAGTTGTCTTTTACGACATCCATGAGCAAAGTAAGTAAGTTGGTAGTATTCGTAGCCGCTACCAGACAGCATATATACAATATTTAAAAAAAAAATAAACGTGTCTTAATATATTTTCATTATTTTGAATAATGGTGATTCTTTTCAGTCTACATACGTTTCACTGTTGGGATCAAACCTGCTGCATAATGATAGAGACATTGACCTACTACATTTATCACGCCGGTCATAAATGTTGGCATGTAGTTATATATCGAGATTTCATTATAGGTATATCGTTCATGACTTAGCTATCTTTTATAACACCCATGACCAAGAAAGGGAATGGTAAATTATATTCGAAGTTCGTAACCACACAGTAATATGTAGTCATTATCCCATAAGTCTAATGGATTAAAAACAAAGGGTATTTTTTAATGTTTTAGGGTATCGTTTTTTTTTTAATTTGAGTCATTCATATTCACCCTCATCATAACTGACAGTATATGAAACTTTATTACAAGTTTCATGTTTCTCAATTGTAACACCTAATATTCCCAATAATACATAGTTTGCATCGTCATACAATACTTCGTCTTAATTTAGTTATTATGTAATATTATGTATAATTAAGAAAAGATACATACATACGTACATACATATCATCACGCCATATCCCTTGCAGGGTAGGCAGAGAGAACAGAGTGCCAGAGAACTCTATCTCTGCATACTTCACTCGCTTCCTCAACATTCATAATTCTCTTCATACACGCTCGCCGGTTTCGGAGACTCTTGACTCCACCTTCCTTCAGTACCTGACCGATCTGGTCTAGGTAGGTTAGTCTCGGTCTCCCTCGGTACCTACATCCTTCCACTTTCGCATTGTATATCTTCTTAACCAGACGTTCGTTCGGCATTCTTTCCACATGTCGGAACCATCGGAGCATTCCCTTTCGCATCTTTACACCAATACTCTCTTTCATACCTACTCGCTCTCTTACGTCGTCGTTACGAATGCGGTCGGTCAGCCTAACTCCACAGATTTTCCGAAGAGATCGCATTTCGACCGCATTAATTTTACTTTCATACTCTTTTCTGCATACCCAACTCTCGCTTCCATACAGTAATGTTGGGACAAGCACTGCGTTATGTATTGCTACACGTGCCTTCTGGCTGAGGTGGTGGCTGCCGAGAAGTTGCCCCAACGCTCCGTTCACTCTATTTCCCGCATTCACTCTTCGCTCTATATCAGTGGTGTACCGTCCATCTCGGCTAAATCCACATCCAAGATATACAAATTCATCCACTTGCTCTAGTACATCATTACCTATTGTTACTCTTACATCTGTTCTGGCTTCATCTCTTTCAAAGACCATTATTTTGGTTTTGCTCACATTCACGCGTAGACCCCTTTTCTTACAATCTTCTGTCATTGTGTCGACTAGGGTCTGCAGGTCAGTCGCTGACTGTGCCAGCAGGACTGCATCATCTGCATAAGAAAAGATAATAAGGACAATAAGTTTTTATATTACATATAAATATAATAGCTAGTTTAAAAAAACTAAAATAACAGACTTTTATTGATAACCTAATTAAAAAGTGCAATGCAGAAAATATAGATAGCGACATTTATTGAATAACGTTAAAATCTTAACATTTCATATAAAAAGGTCGCTATTCATATAAGGATATGGAACAAACTATTTAAATTATAGCATTAACATCGATCGTTGATAAGTCCGCATCATTTCAAATTAATCTACGGCTTAGTATGGGATAAAAGTCATGTTCAAAGATTTCGTTATATAAGTACAAGTCCAAGTCAATATCAGCGTATTAAAAATGAAATTAAAATATACTGAATATCTTAATAATTCTAATACAATTATTACTGAACTTGTTTAATCGCTGAGTAAGAAACCAAATAGGTTGTATTTAATTTCTTTTCTTACAAGTACTGTAAGTATTGAATAAGAGATATATACATTTTACATCATTAACAAAGAAGAAAACTCGAAATAAAACCCTATGTCAACGCATTAGACGTGCATCAATAAAATGTCAGAAATGGTTCGAATGTGCGCATACCGGAGTGCCAATAATGGTGCGCACGCGCTTATCAAACGACGCCGACAAATCCATTGTAATATCGTGAGCAGAATTGATGCGAGTCCAATAATTGCAATATGTAATAGGGTTGACGCTTTTAAATATAATATATACTTTATTTCAGCTGATATATGTCCCACAACTGAAGTCGAACCATGTCCATACTTCGAGAGATATTAAACATTGGTCAGATGGATAGAATATTGCAAGGATATCTGTAATCTATCACATCCCTTAATCGTCTTTTACGATACCCACAGGCAATATAAGGGGCGGCGAATTGTGCTCTTACTCCGTAACCCCACGGATAATACTTTTATTACTGAAGTGCTAAAAATATGAGAACAGTATCTACATTTCGCGACTTAATAACCGTAAACCAACCTTTTTTTTTTCTTTTTTTTTTTTCTTCGCAAGGTGTGTGTGTCACTATGGATGTGGTCGCGCCCTAACAAATCGGTCCGGGGTGACAGAAGAGGCGGCGCGCAACCCCATGGACACACCCTGCAAACACCTCTCTTCGCCGTGCGAGCGGGCCACCGGTACCCGACCTTTGTCTTCGGTGGCCAACCGTAAACCAACCTGCCTGTATGAGAGATATATATAGATTAGTGTGGCATAGGTCAGTCAGTTTACCTCCTACTGTGGAGGAGCATCAACACCAATAGTGGAACGTTAATCCTCAGCTCTCTGGTTGGAATTCAACTCTCTGAATATTCTTAATTTCATACGACCACATGAATAACGGAATGGTATAAGCGGTGACCTTCTATGCAAAGTGATGTTTTCTTCAATCCCCACGCAATACAATTCTGTCAGTAATCCACAAATACATGTTGATTGATCTGGATGTAAATTTATGAAACGCACCGTAAAGTATGAGTAATTGTCTTAAATAAAACAACAGGCAGTCATGGGGACTGCCGATAGAAGTGAAAACTATTAACTTAAGACTAATTGAAATATTAATAATTTTCTAATTTTTATATAAAAATAATAAATATTATCGAACATCTAGGAATCGGTTTATCACGCTAGTAAGGTAACCTTTAAACCACAATGATACTCATTTCATGACATAAAGGTTAAATATTAAAAATACAATTAAAAATAAATTATGCCATACTTTTAAATGCAAATATTGATATGAATATTGAAAATATTTGAAAATAAATTTATTTTCATTATTCATTTATATAAAAACACTACTCATAGCTATAGATTATATTATTAGCATTAGCATGTCGGTGACGCGAACCTATAAGTTTTTCCCCTCGAAAAACGCTCAACGCGCCTAAAGAAGTTTTCATATAGCTATAGATATACTATTAGCATTAGCATGTCGGTGACGCGAACCTATAAGTTTTTCCCCTCCAAAAACGCTCAACGCGCCTAAAGAAGTTTTCACTTCAAAAATAATTAAAGGATATATATATATATACGAGTATGAGGGCAATATGTACATTATTATTTTACCTTTCTTTCTAATGCAGAAGAAATACAATATTAGTAATATACTATATATATTAAATAGCGGTTTGACAGTTTTCTATCAACAGCTACGTACCGGTCCATCCGGGGTAGTACCACATGAAATGCGACGCCTGACTAGTGCCATTGTGCTGCGGTGCTTCATTCGGTGAGCGAAATAGCCAGCAGCCCAACTTTCTGAGTGGTTTTGGGATTTTTATTGGTAGGCAGTGGCCCAGCTGTACCCTTGCTGCAAAGGTCCATAGGCGACAGTAACACTTAGCATCAGGTGTGCTGCTTACTCGTTTGCTACCAAGAGCAATAAAAAAAACATGCCAACTTGTGACTTAATAATGAGACTTTTCTACTTTTCACTTCGTAATCGGTTTTTATAAATAATTAAGCATATTAAATGCTAAATTTCAGTAATTTAAATAACAAGGTTGTGTCATCGTTTAATACAATTCTAACTGTAAAGTTTTAAGTATTAAGCCTATAACAATGTGTAAACATTGTCGGGTAGATAGCATAACGTCACCTTAAGACGTAAATATGATACGAAGTGAAATTTGCATGTCCTACAATTAGTCACGGTGGTGTAGTGGCAGCACGATTGGGCCGGAATCCCAATAGGCGCGGATTCGAATCCCGCTTGTGACATCATTTTTCACTTCGTAATCGGTTTTTATAAATAATAGTGAGACAATAAAAATTCCCCATCATAATATTTCTTTATTTTTTGTGTATTTAGCTGTTAGCCGCAGATGACTTTGACAAATTGACCCTTACTATGAGAGCTGAGGGCTCTCCACCCGTCTATATACCCCCACTATACCATACATTTAATAGTGAAAAATGTGTGGTCTGAAAATAAAACTAAAATATATTTATAATAATTCTAGTCTATACATAATAACAATTGTTGCAACACATACAATATATACACCTACATATATAAATACAAATCAGTAGACTATTATATTTGTGTATGTGCAATATTAAAGCACACTTACCCAAAGACAATTCATTACATTGTTATTTAATGCCATCCGTCCGTGTAATTACTTTCAGCTCTGTTGTGAACGATTATATCTATGTATTTAGCTACCAATGTACCACACCTATAACACACGAAATGACTTTTGAGCTTTGTATATTATGAATATCTCGTTTTAGTATAATTAAACTAACAATAATATCATAATAATGAATAAAAAACACAATAGTTACTAACCATTGCTTGGCTATAAGTGGATAGCAGCTCTCATCTTAACCAGATCCCTTAGTCTTATCCTCATTACTTGGGGTCGATACAATATGTACTCTTCTTTCATAGTACATATTGTAAAAGTTATTAGCAATAGTTTTATGACCGGCCGCTTGCCAGATGTCAACTCTCCCTGCTCCTACTCGTTAAAATATATTTATATATATATATAAATATATTTTAACGAGTAGATAAAATAACGAACCCGTTGAATCTCTTGCTACATCGAACGTTCCACTTCAGTGGTGGATTTTTAGAATAATTTCAAATGAAATTTAAAATTGAAAACATGTAAGTACCTTTTTTTTTTTGGCGGCGGGCTACGGTACGTCAAACCCCGCTATTCCGTCCTACATGTAAGTACCTAAATTGATTTTAGCACTATTAATAAACTATTTTTAAACTTATATTTAAACTCATCTCGTTGCATACGCCTTACGTGGCTATTAAGGTACGTGCTAAGCGCTAAAGTTGCGTGCTAAGCGTCTTAACAACGACATTTCTCTTTTTAAATGCAGTCCAGTAACCAGCACTATTAGGTATTTATTATAAAATACAATATATATACTGCAAAAATAATCTCTTTATTGCCATTTTTGTATATTTATTGATTAGACTTTTACTAAACTTGCTACCATGTTTTAATAGTTATTTATTTTTATAGAAAGTATTAAATAGCTGTGTGGTAGCGGCTACGAATACTACCAACCCTTGCTTCGCTCGTGGGTGTTGTAAAAGACGACTAAAAGCCTTATAACGACCTGGAGCAACTACATCTGATGCCGTTTGGTCAACAAATACATTCCCAAGGAGGGTTGACATCTGGCAGGCGGCCGGTCATAAAACGATTGCCAATAATTTTTACAATATGTACTATGAAAGAAGAGTACATATTGTATCGACCCCAAGCAATTGGGATAACAGTATCAGAATGATGATGATATAAAGAAAGTATTAAGATTTAAGAGTTAAAGGAACTCATTACTGTAGCACTACTGGTACTTTTATTGCTGTTTAAGATATAAAGCACAAATCGTAATTAGCAAAACAGTAATTATAAAATCATCATCATTCTCCTACTCTTATCCCAATTACTTGGGGTCAATACAATATGCACTCTTCTTTCATAGTGCATATTTTAAAAGTTATTGGCAATAGTTTTATAACCGACCGCCTGCCTGACGTCAATCCTCCTTGGGAATGTTGACCAAACGGCATCAGATTTTGTTGCCCAGGTCGTTAAAAATTTTTCTTAGTGGTCTTTTACGCCATCCACGAGCAAAGTAAGGGTCGGTAGTATTCGTAGCCGCTACCACACAGCTTTATATAAAATGACGTAGGTAAAATAACTGTTGCTAATAATTAATATTGATATAATTAGTGTATTTTAAAACCTGTGCATTAAGCTTTAAATGGTTTAAAAAATATTCAATATAAATTACATTCCCATAGCGTTTTATATTCGGTGTAAAATAAAATTATATTGTAACATCCTTTTCACAGTTGTTTCTTTTGAAATCTGGTTCATAGCTCTCGCAATTGGGTCGTAGGGTAGGTCAGGATATGACCCGCGTCGAATTGGGCCGACGCAGCCTCCCATGGCCTAGTTGCGGTAACCAGGCTACACGAGTACGTAGCTCTCTGTACCTGAGGACTTTAATTGTATATTTATTAAGTTAGGACATTGTTTGCCTTCAGAGAATTTGAAGTCAAGATTTATTCAATTAAAATATAGATATGGTATTAATATATCAAATCAACTGTTATTGGAATATATGTATATATTTTTTTATGTACAATAAGTATTTACATATTTAATCCATGTATTTACCTATAAATCAGCCCTTAATTTTAATTAATTAATTTGTTGTCTAATACTTTCGTAACATACTTCAGTCATCAGTTCATCACCGACCAATTGTCACAGTAATACCGTCAGAGGCAACACCGAATATAACTATTAGCGAAGTCACTAATGAAAATAATCGAGCTGTCGCGATTTTAAAGAAATATTGATTATTTTTGTATGTAAAGAAAATAAATGTTTATTAAATAAAACACCAATTTTTATTTATCAACTAGAAGTTATTTTAAATTAAGTAATTTTGTATTTTAAAAAAATGTACCTATAGTTGTACTATGAACTATGTTAGTACTTTTATTATTTACAATTAGATTAACTTAGCCTAATATTGTAAAACTTATTTGATTATGTTTGAAACTTTATACGCAATGTCGAAACATTCTTGTATTGGAAAATGAAAAATAATTTCAGAAATTAATCATTATATTAAAAACTTAAGTCCTTCTCTTGACTACTTATGTCTGTATAGAGTAAACAGTTATCACAATGCCGTGGTTTTCGATAATCTGTATTATTTTTAACAATCATAGGTTTTATTTAATCTCTTTGCTATTCACAAAATATTTATGTATTCATATTAAAATAATATATATATGAATTTATAGGTCAGTTATTTAAAAAAAACGTAATTATAACGTATTTATTGAAAGAAAAAAAGAAAATTCATTTATTCGACGGAAGACATGTCAAAGATGGTATATAGTGAACAAGAACAAATTTACACTTCATATAAAAGAAAAATTCAATAACAATTATAACAAAAAAAAATATGAAATAAAAAACAAAACAAATATAAAGGGAACAGTAGTGTATTGCATTATATATACTGCAGTCATTTCAAATTTATCATCGAATAATCTAACATACGTCGAACTTAAAAGCATTTCATCATACTTTGATAATTATGTCGTTTTGAATTATTTCTTGTATCGATAATCTTGTTCGATGCTCCTAAGATATTCTCCATTACTTAAAATTGTGATCCTCAGCGGTGATAAATGCATGCTTTAGGTGAGTTTAGATATTGAATATCACCCTCAACTAGACTGTATGGTGAGTAAAATTTATGTATGAATATTGTGACGAAGTTAAAATATAATACCATCCTTCTCCATGAAGTTTTTCTCGGAGGGTGATGGCGTAGTGGTTAAGATACCGACCTTCCGTACCAGTTTGTTCGATTCCTACGCAGGACAATACTTTGTGTGATCTACAAACTGTTGTTTTGAGTCTGGTATCTATATAATTTGTCTGCGTTAATTATATATCTCCGAGTCTGATCTTTATATAATTTGAATGTGTTAAATATGTGTTTGGTCCCCACAATACAATGATTACTTTCTAAATGCCGGATCGTGTTAAAAAAAATCACATAAAATTATAACAATAAAAAAAATTTCCAATAACTCTATATGTAAATCCTTCTAACTTACGTCTATAGTATGTCTACAGAGTTCACACCTACAATATCCAAGAAGTAAAAGTTCGCGTACAAAAGGATCTTTATTTCCTACTAATCGATATATTTATTTAAATATTTTCACTTTCATTGCTTGATCATTCGATAATGTATTTTAGTACGAACACGCTAGTTCAGTAGTGGACAAAAATAAATTATTGATTAAAAGAAGCATACATAGACAATAGTACATTACTGCAGCGACCAGCAAAAGAGGCATTGATGGACGAACGTGTAAATGTGGGCCGAGGCGTAGCCGGGACACACATACGTAAGTCCATCAATTCCTAGTTGTGACCAAGGCTTGTATGGTGCTTTCCTCAGATAATGCGCGGAAATTAAAACTAACTAGTTCTAAGAAGAACTGTATACATGACAAACAACGAACAGCATTTTTCACGTGCTAAAGTGTTCATTTGCTTTTTTTTCATTATCAAACAGGTTTCTTTTTCAAGCCAGTTCGAAATTTAAAAAAAATCTGTTAAGTTGCCTATTTAGTTACCATATTTTGAAGTAACAAATCGTTCCATTTTTAAAATACACAATAGATATGAATTTACATATATATTTGGCCGCTAAAACATGACAGATATGGATTTTCATACATTTTTTGCCGGCCGCTGCTCGCGTGTATTTGGTCAGTACAGCAATTTCGGATTTATCTCGAAGAAGATTGTCAAAATAATGCTCAAATTTCCAAGCATGTTTCAGAAAAAGTAATTATTAATTTGCATATGGGCTTTTGCTATGGGAATTCTTGTAGAAGCTTTTTAAATAATTGATTGATACACTTTGCTTATAAGTACGTTAAAACTATATTATTACCGAGTTGAATTATGATTCTCATTGCCGATTATTTCGTACGCAACATAAATATATACTTGATTAGATAACACTGGCTTAAAAAAAGGAATATGCCATTTACTTAAGTAGTTCTCGATTAAGATCGACTTATATATATATATATATATATATATATATATATATATATACATACTAGCTTCTACCCGAGGCTTCCCCCACGTAAAAGGTTACTTTCCTAAAGGTTTTCATCCCCTATTTTTATTTTACCCCTTAAGGGTAATTTTTTTACATAATCTCATATTTATTTACATCTAATCAATAGCCTAAAAATAAGTATCAAGTTCTGGCTTTAAAAATGACGATACTTTCTTACAACTTTTCATCCCCCTTTACAACTCTTTTTTACAGTAAAAAGTAGCCTATTTCCTTTATCAAGCTCTAGACTATCTGTGTACCAAATATAGAGATCATATAGATCGGTTCTGTATATTTGGCGTCAAAGAGCGACAGACAGAGTTACTTTTGCATTTATAATTTTAGTAAGGTTATAAAAAAACAGCTTCAGCTGTCCTACTCTCTACAAGATTCAGTAATATAAATATAGAACAAAAATAATACCTGTACAATGCCGACACGAACGTAACTTTCTTTTTGTAACACATTAGTTTCACAATAAAACCATAAAATGCTCTATATTGCTAAGCGATAATTAATCGATGTTCTTTATAGAATTTTCCTGGTATATCATATTTATGGGTCAGTATGTCGCTCCAGGGATTCTGTGACCTCGTTGAAAGGCGGTTCCTTCGACGTGTGCCAAAAATTCGCCGCGAAATACTCGTAATAGTACAATTTATCATAATGTTATACGTATAAAATCGCGTTTAAATAGAGCACGTATATTTAAAAGCTCTTTGTAGCATATCTAGATTCAAAAATCTTATCTCTAATATTAGATTTCAGCAATCTGGTTATAGGACTACACTGTTGATAGTTTTCTGTCTATATCCGCGGTCGGTTCGTCTGGGGTCTCTTTTGCAGAAAATTTGCTATCTCTCTTTTGCAGAAAATCGACATCTAAGCAGGGAAAATGTGCTTTTGCGCTTCGTTCGGTGAGCTGAAGAGCCGGAAGCCCAATTTTCTAGGCTAGGTCTTGGATGGCCACCGAAGACAAAAATAGGGTACCAGTGGCCTGCTTGCACGACGAAGAGAGGTGTTTGCATGGTGGGTCCATGGGGTTGCGCGCCGCCTCTTCTATGCCCCGGACCGATTTGTCGGGACGCAACCACAACCATTGCCCACCTTGCAAAAAAAAAAACAAAGGCTAGGTCTTGATTAGTATGCTAGCTGTAACCCTGGCTTCACAAAGGCCTATGAGTGACAGCAATACTTACCATCAGTACTGCTTGCTCGTTTGCCACCATAAACAATAAAAAGAGTTAAAATTTGGTTATGAATAGAAGAAGCATTTGAATACATTTAATTTCAAATATCTTACTTATTATTTAAGTTCATTTAGTAAGTACTTGTTTTTTTAATATAATAATAATATTTAATATGATTGTGTTATATCTTTTTATCCAAAATATTTATGCGGCTGGTTTTCAATACTTTTAATTTTAATTATCTCATAGATTCCTTTATAGTTATCCATCTCCATAACATCTCTAAATTTGTCGTTTAGATTCATCGACGTGTAGTTTTAATATGCAATATATTTTTAGACTAAACCGTTACTTAAGCGATTTCATTCTGTTTAGGCAGTTTCTCTAGTATTTCATTATCGAGTGTAATCGATTCGTAATACCCAAACAAATTAATTATTTTTTTAATCCACAGACTTTATTGTTATAGATTAGTGATAAAACCACTTCAAAAGTATTATAGCATATGTATTTCATACATCTTCTTCTCAACGTATGTAAGTCCCACTATTGGACATGATCTGTAAATGAAGGAAACTAATCTACTACACTAAGCTGGCCAGACGTATTGGCATTGGATTTTATAATACAAGGGTAAGGTTATGAGCATTGAATTTTGACTCTTTTGGCTAGCAAGATTGCGATTTGTTTATCATAAAATTATAATCATGTCAATATATATTATTATACCTGTCTCCCTGAAAGTTTATTGACAAGAATTATTTTAGTAAACGAATAAAGACAGCTGAAGTACAAAACATAACACCTTGACACATCAAGATAACGATTTTGCAACCGATACTAAGAATTATAATCTGTCCATCCACCCGTATGGGTTATATTTATGACAGATTAATTGTTATTTCTCCGTATCAATTAAGGTAATAACGTTTTGAAAACGATTACAAGAAAATTAGCGTATGGCTTACCCGTATTGTCAGCAAATATATTTTTACTGTGGCTAAATGTTCGAAGGTATTGTGTTTTCCGTGTGGTGGCGGAGTATGAATACAATTCTCTACCCATATCTTACCCGTAGGTGATCTTAATATATGACTAAGAGATATAAAATGCATATAACATCTATGCGAGAGAAGGAAAAACTAAACCCTATACAAACACGCCTAACCAGCGTGGTATAGTAGGTCAATTTAACCCCCAATTATGGAGGAGGTTTGAGCCCAACAAAAGGTGAGTAATAAATATATATGGGCTGAAATGATGATGATTGTGCTAAGTCGCGTTAATAATTTCGATTTGATCATAACGAATCAGGATTCTGAAATAATATCATTTTCAAACGAGAATCTTTATGAGTTTATTAAGATAATAATAATATATTTCTAATTATACTATATTATTATTGTAATAAATTGAGATAATATTATTTTTTGTTTGTATAATTTGTAGCATACTGGCTCCAGTAACATAGTATACTGTTACAAAACTAAAAATTATAAACGTTTGTATGCGTTAATTTCTGACATTGCAATTAAAAAGCTAAAAAAATACTTAAATCTATTGAAAAAAAATTTATTTAATTTCTCTCATTATTATAATTTCTCTCATCAGGAATACATTTACAACTTAGGATGTATACATACATACATACATATCATCACTCTATATCTCTCGCAGGGTAGGCAGAGAGAACAGAGTGCCAGAGAACTCTATCTCTGCATACTTCACTCGCTTCCTCAACATTCATAATTCTCTTCATACACGCTCGCCAGTTTCGGAGACTCTTGACTCCACCTTCCTTCAGTATATGACCGATCTGGTCTAGGTAGGTTAGTCTCGGTCTCCCTCGGTACCTATATCCTTCCACTTTCGCATTGTATATCTTCTTAACCAGACGTTCGTTCGGCATTCTTTCCACATGTTCGAACCATCGGAGCATTCCCTTTCGCATCTTTACACCAATACTCTCTTTCATACCTATGTACTCGCTCTCTTACGTCGTCGTTACGAATGCGGTCGGTTAGCCTAACTCCACAGATTTTCCGCAGAGATCGCATTTCGACCGCATTAATTTTAGGATGTATATGGTCTAAGAGAACAAAAAATACATCTGGCAAATGTAGTAACTTTATAAAATGATCATTGAGGAAGTTAGCACGTGTGCCCACAACCACGACTGGTATTTGTTTATATTTTCAGTTAGAACCATGACGATCCACCCACACTTGGGTAAATCATAAGAACTGCACGCAATACTAGACTTCAAATATAAAGGAATATGGTATATATTTTGTTGCATGTTTCTATTTATGATATAGAATGATCGTAGTAAAAACTAATGTTACAAAGACTTGGAAGGCTTCGAATACTCGAATTACTTCCGCGTTAGGTTCGCGTAGAGGTCACGTTGTGTAACGATGCACCGCAACTAATGTAACATTATTTTTTTACCTCTATCAGGTAGCCCGTTGTGCTTTAGTAGGTATACCTAATGATATAATAATTACCTAATAATAATATATCTACTGTATAATTCAATGTGATAATGGATTCAGAATATAATTCATTATTCATTTCTGTTTTAAAAGATTACTAAGCAAATAGCGCCACTGTGGAAGAAAAGCTGGAAATAAAATTCGATACCAATTCATCTACTTACCATTGTAATTTGAATTCAATTGCCTTTTTTTTACGGTCATGTCTAAAGAAACGGTCATCCACATACACGATAGCTCTTTATGCAATTTACAAATTAATGTTCATAGTCTGGGTGTTATTTATGTTAGTTGTCAATATGTTTGTCGATGGACGGAAGAATCGTGGGAGACCCAAAGAGAAATGGATGAATTGTATGAAAAATGATATGCGTATAGTTGTCAGTGCATATATGACGTCTGATAGAAGCTAATGGAAGGCTAGAACATGTGCCGACCCAACTTAGCGTGGGAAGAGGGCAAGCAAATGATGATGATGTTGAGTCTAAGTGTTATTTGAGTTTGTTAATTGTATGCTTTTAAACTCCTCCACGTCATAAATATTTATGCTTATTTACCTTTATTTTTTAAACATTCCTAAGTACTAAGTTAGGAATGTTTTTTTAAACAGTCATTTTACAGTTCCCTGCCCTATGTAGAAAATATCCATACCCAAAACGGATAGAAGCCGAAAAAGAATAAGTATTCCTATCTATTATAAGATAGATATTTTATCATATTAGGGTGCTCTAGCTTCCAATATATTTATATTTCGTCCTTATATTTATAGCCGAAGCTTTGGAGCCTAATCCATAATGGAACAGAATTGATCTACTACCTAACTTTAGACAAACAAAGTTTTATTTTTAGTTTATTCTTTTGCTTATGTTCAGGCGCGAGGAAGTACTAATTTTAAAAGAAAAACACCCGTAATAAAGAATGAATTTTTATGTCACGAGAAACTTTACATATAAATAATGCACATAAATCACATTTATATTTATCTCAGCTAGTATATGTCCCACTGTTGGCCTCAAGGCTCCTCTATAATAGGAGGGAAATTAATCTACTATACCGCGCTGGTCAGACGTGTTGGTATAGGGTTTTGTTTCGAGTTTTCCCTCTCTCGCATAGATATTATATGTGTTTTATATCCCTTAGTCGTCTCGTACGATCACTCACGGGTAAGATATGTGGTGGTGAATAGTATTCTTACTCCGTCACCACACGGAAAATCATCATCATCACAAAGTATACTTTATATATAAATAAATACATTAAGTTAAAGCAACTTAACAATCTATATAATTATATGCAGCGCAATGGAAACTCATTGCATACGTTAATAATACTTCAATTCGATTAGTCATAACGATTGATGTTGCCGAAGCGATTTGCGTTCTATAATCCATTATCACTCTATAGATGGTTCGCTAATCTAATTCAACTATTAAATGTACATATATACATATGTATATGAAAACACTAATGAAATGTAGACGTCGGATTTATTTGTTGCTATAGAATTTATATCTTTTGTGTAGCTGTATCATTTGTATCTTTTTGTGTAGCTGTATCATTTGATTTCAACTCATAAACGTCCCACTACTGGGCTAGAGCTTCCTCCTCGATAGAAGGTAAGTTGACATACTATATAAAGCTGGTCAGTCGAATTGATATAGCTTTAGTTTCGAATTTTCCTTCTCTCACATAGATGTTATATACAAATTATATCTGTTAGTCCTCTTTTAAGATACACATAGGTTAGAAAGGTGATAGTGAATTGTAATTCACTATCCTTAAAAGAGGACTAACAGATATAATAATAAATGTAAACTGAAAACGTGTTAATCATTATAATAACCATATTAAGGAATCGTTCTTTATTAAATTATAGCTTAGAAACTATGTTTAAGAACTTCACCATCATCATTATTGACCAAACCTAATCCCACACGCTAAGTGGAATCAGCACATATTCATAACTTCCTTAGACCAGCCGTAATAACTGCACTTACTGCTTTTATTCACACAATCCATTCAACTATATTTTGATCTCTCATGATTTTTACGTCCCTGGACATTTCTATCAACAACGCTCCTAATCACACACCTTTCATCTCTCCTCTTCAGATATCCATTCTAAGACAATATCACACTTCTAAAATATCGTATAAAATTTACATTAAAAATATCAAATAATCACTTCATCATCTTAGCTCATATATGGCACACTGTTGTGCTCGATCATTCGTAATGGGAGGGAAATTAACCTACTATACCACGCTGGTCAGAAGTGTTGGTATAGGGTTTAGTTTCGAGTTTTCCTTCTCTTGCATAGATGTTATATGCTTTTTTTTTAATTGCTTTAGGTGGAAAACGAGCAAGCAGCACACCTGATGCTAATTATCACTGCCGCACATAGATCTTGCAATACCAAGGGTGTAGCTAGGCCGCTGCTTACCATCACAATCGCCAAACCCAACCAGTTGGACTTCCGGCTCTCTCGCTCACCGAACTAAGCGCAATAGCTCATTGCCATTACTCAGAAGTCGATTTTCTGCGAGAGTGTGGTACTACCCCGGACGAACTGGCCCGCGGCTATGCACAGAGAACTGTCAACGGTGTGGTCCTACCATTATTTAAATCCCTTAGTCGTTTCTTACGATCACTCACGGATCACAGTCACCAAAATATAAAATAAAATCTATTTATATAGGAATTAATTTCTCGTACAGGTATCAATAAAACTGTCACGTGGCCAATAAAACGGTTCTTTTTTAAAATAACGTTACCCAACGTGAAAAGCAGAATTGACATTCAAAATGATAGGGTATTTTGAATATTTCAATCATTGAAAATTCTTCTGATATCGATGAGATGACGCGAATGTTTTTTTTTTATTAAAAACAACATTCGTCACGGCAATATTTATGGCTGAAAAAAAACTGCTATATATAAGGTTTAATTGATAATACATTTGGATGTATGTGTTAAACTTTTTTTAAATAATTATATAGAAAACCTAGCATGTCAAATACAATAACTAAAAATCATCATCATCATCATCACAACCCTTATATGTCCCACTGTTGGGCTCGGGCCTACTCCGTAATGGGAGGGAAATTAACCTACTATACCGCGCTGGTCAGACGTGTTGGAATAGGATTTTGTTTCGAGTTTTCCTTCTCTTGCATAGATGGTATATCCGTTTTATATCCCTTAGTCGTCTATTACGATCACCCAAAGTTAAGATAGGAGGGTGGTGAATTGTATTCTTACTCCGTCACCACACGGAGTATTCTATAACTAAAAATAATTTAAAATAATTCCCTATATCTGTACGTTTATTATAACACAAAATCTAATTATGATTATATTATTTGATTGCACAAATTGCGGAGTAGTAAAGGTACTGTTCTATCGTGCCAGTGACATGTGTTCGATTCCCACGTAAGAATATACTTTGTGCGATACACAAATTGTTAATCTACCTCTGGATGTAATTTGTGTCCGTTAAATTATTTGTTTGTAAAGTCCTCCGATGTCGCGCCGATGGTTCGGACATATGGAAAGAATGCCGAACGAACGTCTAGTTAAGAAGATATACAATGCGAAAGTGGAAGGATGTAGGTACCGGGGGAGACCGAGACTAACCTACCTAGACCAGATTGGTCACGTACTAAAGGAAGGTGGAGTCAAGAGTCTCCGAAAGCGGCGAGCGTGTATGAAGAGAATTATGAATGTTGAGGAAGCGAGTGAAGTATGCAAGGATAGAGTTCTCTGGCACTCTGTTCGCTCTGCCTACCGTGCAAGGGATATGGTTTGATGATATGTATGTATGTAAAGTCCCCCTCAATGTAAGTATTAGTTCCTTAGTTGAGGGTGTTAATATATATTTATATCTATCTATCTATCTTGGTGTTATTCCAATATATAAGCGGTAAATATGTTCAACATATGGTGACGGGTTAAAATTACATTATGTCACCACACTTTACTGTTCCGTGGGAGCTTTCAAAATCGGCTATAGAATCACCGCTTTGCCGTGAGGTGACGAAATAAGAGTGTAATTTACCAGTGCCTTTCTTGCCCATGGACGTTGTAAAATATGAAAGGATATAATATACCAATATCATCTATACAAGAGAAGGAACATTCTAAATAAAATTCTATACGCATATGACCAGCATGGTATAGTAAGTCATATTCCCTCTCATTATAGAGGAAGTTCGAAAATGAGACGTAAATAAGTCGAAATGAATGTATATAGACAGGATCTCGCAGAAGATGAGACGTATGAGTAACGGCTATGTGCTATTGCGTTTCGTTCGGTGAGCGAGAGAGCCGCAAGCCCCATTGGATGGGTTTGGGGTTTATATTGGTAGGCAGCGGCCTAGCTATACTCTTGGCATAGCAAAAGTCCATGGACGGCAGTGACACTGACCATCAGGTTTGCTGCTTGCTTGTTTGCCACCACTAGCAATAAAAAAAAAGGATCACGAAGAGAATAGGCAGCAGTATTTCAGAGAAACTTATAACAACAACTGAGACCCCTCACCCAACGATTCCTACGACAAAGTGTTTCCAACTTTATATCTGTAAGCCATACAGTGAATTAGACATATATACATAACATACAAAACTGTAAAGAAGAATATAGGTAATAGTATGCGTAGTTACGGCAATGAAATTAAAAGGTAAGGTACATTGGGATCATTGTAAGACGAAATAGGTTGCAGGGAGGACGATTGCAGTGCGCATACATAACGTATGAGTTGAATGGCTCATCCTTATTCAAGGGCACTTGGACCGCTTGCAGACAACGTCGAACATTCACGATGCAAGCTGACGTAATTTGAATCGTTTGAAAACGTTTACTGAAAACTAGTTGAAAGTTGTAAACGTGATATTGCTCTAACTTGACCATTTGTTTTCATCAAAAAAGACTAATATTTTTACTTATTAGTACTTCATCATCATCATCATAGCCCATAAATGTCCAACTGTTGGGCTCGGGCCTCCTCCACAGTGGGAGGGTAATTAACCTACTATACCGCGCTGGTCAGACGTGTTGGTATAAAGTTTTGTTTCGAGTTTTCCTTCTCTCGCATAGATGTTATATGCGTTTTATATCCCTTAGTCGTCTCGAACGATCACCCACGGGTAACATATGGTGTGGTGAATAGTATTCTACTCCGTCACTACACGGAGAAATAGTAGTAGAAGGAGTGTTTTGATATACTTATTAGTACTTAAGAGCTTCAAATTACTGAAATTTAGCATTTAATATGCTTGATTATTTATAAAAACCTGATTACGAGCGAAAAATGATTGTCATAAGTGGGATTCGAAACCGCACCTATTGGAAATCCGTTCCAATCGTGCTGCTACTTACACCACCGTGAACTATTGTAGGACATTCAATTCTCGCATCGTATTATATTTTCGTCTTTAAGGTGACGTGTGCCATCTACCCGACATTGTTTACACATTGTACAGACTTAATACTCGAACTTTGCAGTTAGAATTGTATTAAACTAGAATTGGATTTCCAATAGGTGCGGATTCGAATCCCACTTAAAAACTGAACTATCCATTGCTTTCACTCTCTTAGTTGTCTTCTATGCAATGACTAAGTTTACGCTGACCCAATTTGAAATAGGAAATTTCAAATAACATACAGAAAACTCTAAGATGATTTTCTCAAGATGTTTTTTTTTTCACAAAATAATTAATTTAACTCAAATTAATTAATTTTATTAATACAAATAAATCAAACGATAAGTTCGCAATCTTATTGATATTAATTATCCTTTATGCTTGAAGCCGTTATCAATAACAGCATGTTGATATTTCAAATGTCATGACATCATTTAATTAAATTTTCCAAGTGTCATCGATCTAAAGAATAAAACTAAATCGTGCTTTTCACCTTCATCATCATCTCAGCTCATACATATATCCCAATGTTAGGCTCGAGCCTCCTCCGTAATGGAAGGGAAATTGACCTATTATACAACGATGGTCAGGAGTGTTGGTATAAGTTTGTTTCCAGTTTTCATTCTTTTGCATAGATGTCGTATACATTTTATATCCCTTAGTCGTTTTTTACGATCACCCACGGGTAAGATAAAGGGTGGTGAATTGTATTCTCACTCTGTCATCACACGGAAAATCCTTTTCTTAATCATTTTATTTTCAATCTTAATGTCTTCTGCCTTAGGGTCAATAGATTCGCCAACACCAACCACTCCGCCGGTGCGCAGGATCTCCTCCTGCAATCCATGGCGGAGTGGTCGATCGGTGCAGCCGTAGTCGCGGAACCGTACTGTGTGCCTGATCGCCCCAATTGGGTGGTCAGCCGGAACGGAACCGCGGCAATCGTCGTCTCCACGCAGCGGCACTTCCCGTCCTTGTCCCTTTTGGATAGGGGCGAGGAATTTGTCGCTGCGGAATGGGGAGGGGTCACACTCTACAGCGTTTACCTCTCCCCTAACAGGAGAATGGACGATTTCGGGGCCTCCCTCACCACCTTGGAGGCTTCGATACGGCGACTGGCACCGGGCCTCGTCCTGGTCCTGGGGGACTTCAACGCCAAATCCACGGCGTGGGGGTCCCCGATGACGGACGATCGCGGGCGGGCGATCGTGGAGTGGGCAACGTCACTGGGCCTCTGTGTCCTAAACAGAGGCTCAGTGAACACGTGTGTGCGACAGCAGGGTGGGTCGATAGTGGACTTGTCGTTCACTAGCCCCGCTGTCGCACCACGAGTGAGGAACTGGCGTGTCCTCGAGGAGGCAGAGACCCTGTCGGATCACCGATACATCCGGATGGAGGTCTCCCCTCTCCGGGACCCCAGCAGGGGTCACAGGGCGGACCGGGCTCCCGCATTTCCGCGGTGGGCTGTGGGGCGTCTAGATAGGGACCTACTGGCGGAGGCGGCCATCGTGAACACGTGGCTGTCCTCACCACCCCCAGCGGACGGAGTGGACGCTGAGGCTGTCCGCATCCGCAGTGCGTTAACGCAGGTTTGCGATGCGGCCATGCCCAGGGTGCGGCGTCTACCTCCGAGACTGACTGGCTGGTGGCGGACTATTTGGAGGGGCGCAGTGTTCTCTACGCGAGCCCCGCAGGGGACATTGTGCGGACGCCCATGTCATGCGGTGTTCCGCAGGGGTCGGTTCTGGGGCCGACTCTGTGGGACATCGGGTACGACTGGGCGTTGAGAGGGAGTCTCCCCCCCGGGCTGAGCGTTATTTGCTATGCTGACGACACACTCGTCACAGCCCGGGGCAGGACATTCGAAGAGGCGGCGAGCCTGGCTACTCTCGGCACCGAGGGATGGTCAGGCGAATCGAGGCGCTGGGGCTCAGGGTGGCCCTAAACAAGACGGAGGCCCTACTATTCCATGGGCCCCGTGTGAGGCTGCCCATCGGCGCCTCGTTAGTCGTCAACTCCATCCACATCAGTATCCAGGCCCATATGCGGTACTTGGGTCTGGTGCTCGACGGGCGATGGTGGTTCCGGGAGCATTTTCGCCAAATTGCTCCCCGGCTGGTCGGCGCGGCGTCCGCCCTTTCTCGGCTCATGCCGAATGTGGGCGGACCCAGTTTCGAGGGCCGACGGCTGTATGCGGGGGTGATCCGCTCAATGGCTATGTACGGCGCACCCGTGTGGGCGAGGGCTCTGAACGCCCAGCTCAGGGCGGTGCTGTGGAGGCCACAGCGAGCCATGGCGGTCAGAGCCATTCGCGGGTACCGCACGGTGTCGACAGAGGCGGCGTGCCTATTGGCCGGGACACCCCCGTGGGACCTAGAGGCGGAGATGCTCTCCGACCTCTACCGGCGGGTTACCTCAGTGCGCGACGAAGGTGGCTCCCCATCGTTGAGCGAGATAGCCACCTGGCGCGAGGACGCCCGCCGAGACGTCATCGCCCGTTGGGTTACGCGGCTGGAGAGGCCAAGACACGGTGTCGTTACCGTCGAGGCCCTCCGGCCCGTACTGATGGAATGGATGGAGCGGCGGCACGGAGTCCTCTCCTTTCGGCTGGTGCAGGTATTGTCGGGGCACGGGTGTTTCGGTTTGTACCTGCACACGGTCGCGTATAGGGAGTGGACTCCGGCCTGCCACCATTGCAGCAGTGACGAGGACACGGCGAGACACACACTGGAGGTGTGTCCGAGTTGGGACGGGCAGCGCCGTGACCTCGTCGCTGTTATCGGTGCCGACCTGACGCTGCCGGCTGTCGCGAGGGCGATGGTCGACAGCGTCAGGAACTGGGACGTGGTCGCCGCCTTCTGCGAGGCTGTCATCTCGCAGAAGGAGACGGCGGAACGAGTCCGGGAGGATTCCCGTGACCCGGGCCGCCGTCAGCGGCCAGGGCGGCGCAGGCGCGAATACCTGCGCCTGATGCCGCCCTAACCGAGGCTTCGGGTGATCGGACCGGGGAATTGTCCGGTCACCCGACGTGAGGCCACCGCGTGAGGACGACGCCTTGACGGCGAAAGCTGTCGGGGCGTCGACAGGAGAGGAGCCCGAGAGGGCATACCGCCGAGCGGGCCACCGAAGACAAAAATCGGGTACCGGTGGCCCGCTCGCACGGCGAAGAGAGGTGCTTGCAGGGTGGGTCCATGGGGTTGCGCGCCGACTCTTCCGTCACCCCGGACCGACTTGGCGGGGTGCGACGTCCATGGCCCACCGCAAAAAAAAAAAAAAAAAAAAAAAAAAATACAAGGGTCAATAGATTCGACAAAATGTGTTAGTTTTCTTTAGAGCGATACCTAAAAAGCAACTCAAATATATAACTAATATATATTAAGGTCATATATATGCTTAATAAGTCCTAAATCGAGCTCTGCCAATAACGCAATCCATTATTTCTACGAATGCATTTTTTATTAAGAGGAAATTCTCCTATCTCATAAAAATATCCTAAAATTAGTTTAATATATTAATACCTTTATTCAGACCTTTATAAATGTGTATTTAATAGCGTTAAAGTTCTGTATAAGACAAAATTCGAGTATAACATTATAATGGAGGTTGTACCAATTTAAAGGGCAGGTTTCGGTACCTTGGACCGTTACGGTAAATTGAGTACTTATTGTGAACGATACGAACGCTCAGTAGTACCTTTACGTTTTATGCATAAAAGAGCCTTTTAATTACTTGATATTTATTTTAAAGTAAAACTTTACTTACGAAAAGTTATTATATTTTATACTTATATCATAATAGTTAAAGAATGACAAAGTAATATGAAGGTTATATCAACCCACTAGAATTTTAGTTTTGGACCTATATTTTGATATAATGTTTAATTGGTTTCACAAAAAAGGGAAAGTGTTTCTTCTTCTTATTTTTATGTATTGGCAATCAGCTACTTAAATGAGCCATTGTTGCCAGTGTCGAGTTATAATTATCTTCAAGTTTTTAGTGTCTTCAGATTAGTCATTCGTCCGTCAGTAAGTCAAATTGTCGCCATCAACAGTGCTATGGCCACACTGTTGATGGTATCTTGTGAGAATTTTGATGAAAAACGAAAACGTTGTAAAGCACTTTTATATGATATTCACTACATCTCAGCAGTTCCGTCACATCACATTACATAAAATGCCACCAAAATTATCTAATATAACACGTTAAAACACTAAGATATCGAATATAATACAAGAGCACCACATGACGTTTTAGATTCCCGCCAAAAACTCCCGGGAAAGTGTTTTAATATAATTACAATGTTCTTTTTGAGCAGTTATTTTTTTAAAAAGGCAACACCAGGCACAAATAAAAAACATTATATAGCCGTTACAATAAAAAACGTTATAATTAGCGCCCATATATCTTTTATATTTCACGAAAATAATGTATTTAAATTATTAAATTATCTTTTTGACGTGATAACGTCTTATAAATCAATGAACGCTGGCTGCACACACGAAAAAGTGTCACGTTCCTCCTGAGCCGACCGTGCAAGCGAGAGCGCGGATAAGCGATAGACAGGCACAATCGGTCTAACCGTTCGGCTTGTGACGCATCTATCTCTCTTCCACTCCATCGGCTGATTCGTCCGAGTAGAAGAGAGACAGCGGCAGCACACAACCTACATGTGAGCAGTTTTGTCAACTGTTTATGAAGCGAAGTGAAAAGTTAATGTGGTTTCCATTGTTTATGTTTGTTCAATTCAGAAAAGTGTGCAAATTTTCATCAATATTTTCTTATGACGTTATTTTTTGTGTAAGATATCATGATCAAAATGAGGATCATTTTAATCTAAAGAGATATAAAACTGTTGTCATACCAAATTTCAAAAATTGAGTCAATATATTTTGCATGATTCTCGCCTATCGTGATTATTCTATAGAAAAATGGTTGAAATGTCTCCTGTCAATCATTCTAACACCACTAATAATATTTTGTTTCAAATATCTTCAAGCAACGTGTCATTTTTTTTATTATAGCTATAGGTACCAATCCAAAGTATATTAGACCTATTAGCCTACATTTAACTTAATTTAAAATTTCACCAAACAAATTTAGTAAACTCAATAATAGTAATTGCTTAGCGACACGAAACATCGATCAACGAACAGAAAGTGCTGCGTCGATCAATCACTTATACTGCGGTTGTACTCATTAGCAAATTTAAATTGAATTTTGAATTGTAGGTATATAAAACAATCAAGATCTAGATGTACTTATTTGATAAATAATAATACAACATAAAATAATTAAATGCACGTACCTATAAGAAAATAGACCTAGTATCAAAGTAGCTCACGTTATTAAGCGTCTGTATTTCTCCTCTAAATTTCACTACTGATGATAGACAGTACTGTGAGTTGAGTTTTAACATTATATTAAGACAAAATTTCTTCGCCCGTCTAATGAAAACCGTAAAGTATTTATCTGCTTAAAAAAAAAAACCAAACGTGTAGGTATTATTTTTTCTTGGATCATTGCTTTTACAATTTGCTTGCGTATTTCTTCTTCATCAGCTCAGCTCATCTCTGTTGGGCTCGAAACTCCTCTATGATGAAAGGGAAATTACCCTATTATACCACGCTGGTCAGACGTGTTGGTATAAAGTTTAATTTCGAATTTTCCTTCTCTTGCATAGATGTTAGGTGACGTCCATAAATCACGTGATTTTTTTTAGCATTTTTAACGCCGCCTCACTCTTAGTGATACGTGGTAAGGTTTAAGGCTATGGCCCTCCACCCCCACCAACATCACTTGAATTTTTAATGCCTTCAAAGAAGTAGCCCACAGCTCATTGTATTCTCCGTTTTTTGCTTTCTATACTTTGCAAAAAGGTCTTTATACAGATCACCTATGGCAACGGCAAGTCAAAGTCGTTACACGTCACTTTTCAGTTTAGAAATCTCAGCGTTTGACGAAAAAATAAATACACGTGATATCTTACTACACTAGACCATCCCAATAAGGATATTTTATTAATAAGAATAACTTATTTACGATAACTTTTTTACGATAACTTGTAATCTCAGAAATCTGCATTCGTGAAAGACTTATCGGAGAAAAGTATTTATATCCATATTTAAAGGATCACAAACCGAATTAATAAACCTGTTTTGTAAAATTTAAATTTATCTTTACTTCATTCGAATATATATTAGGCAAACAATTTTAAAAACTAATGAATACATACAAATAATTCTTTAAATATGGCGCATATATTTTGAAATCTAAAATCTATGATTTAATACGTTTCAGACAAATTAATGAAATGTTCTGTGAACGTTTGACTGTGAAAATATCATCTGAAAACGCACACTTATACGTAAATCACCCTCTGCATTCACCAAACTGCTCTCTACAACCATAAATTATCTGTCGCAAACAATATAAAAAGGAGCAAAAGTCCTTCATAGCTTCAACCATTGTGTTCCATCTACAATGGCAATCCCGACGGTACTGTTTACTACTATTCTATTTTATTCCGTAGAATCAATTCAACTAGTCTAATTCCCTTTGGGATCCGTTGAGCTAAGAATATGTGCATCCACTCCCAATTATTCGCTAAGGGATACCTATTGTGAAGGGTTGTATTAATATGTAGTTACGTATAAATAGTTTTATTTGGTTAAGAATACTCTACAGACTCATTTACAGAGTCGTTTAGTTTTATAAACCTGCAAAACAATATGAAATTATTTATTATTGTATTTTTGTTACAGGTAAGGTGTTAAGAATGTGTATGAAGATATTAAAACATATTTTTTAAAGTAAGTATATTTTTTAAAGAATGATTAATTGATTCCATAAATATATCTTATGAGTATAACTGATATAGAGCGAAGAGTGAATGCGGGAAATAGAGTGAACGGAGCGTTGGGACAACTTCTCGGTAGCCACCACCTCAGCCAGAAGGCACGTGTAGCAATACATAACGCAGTGCTTGTCCCAACATTACTATATGGAAGCCAGAGTTGGGTATGCAGAAAATAGCATGAAAGCAAAATTAATGCGATTGAAATGCGATCTCTACGGAAAATCTGTGGAGTTAGGCTGACCAACCGCATTCGCAACGATGACGTATGAGAGCGAGTAGGTATAAAAGAGAGTATTGGTGTAAAGATGCGAAAGAGAATGCTCCGATGGTTCGGACATGTGGAAAGAATGCCGAACGAACGTCTGGTCAAGAAGATATACAATGCGAAAGTGGAAGGATGTAGGTACCGGGAGAGACCGAGACTCACCAACCTAGACCAGATTGGTCACGTACTGAAGGAAGGTGGAGTCAAGAGTCTCCGAAACCGGCGAGCGTGTATGAAGAGAATTATGAATGTTGAGGAAGCGAATGAAGTATACAAGGATAGAGTTCTCTGGCACTCTGTTCTCTATGCACCCAGGCGCTACATGTGCTAGAGCCACCCCTGACAAAATGAAATGCACAAACCAAAATTCATATCCATTTAACAGAATAACAAAGGCCCACCCTTTGTTATTCATATAATTGAGTTTATAGAAGCTCAAAAATTGCTATACTTGAAGCCTAAGCCAGCCACAAAATGCAAGACAGTGAAATCGCATTAGAAAGTGTCGCGGTTAGCCGCTGAATACGCCCTCTTATTTAAACTAGACATCTGCACTTAGATAGTACTTTCCATTTGCATTCTGAGATGATTGCTGTACGTAATTTATTCAAATTGACAGATAATTGCACTTTAGTTGGAAATAAGGGGCTATGACTGTCTATGTTTCATTCCTGATTTTTAGTTTCAAAGGCAATCATGCAAATTATTTTAGTTATCGTCTTTAAGACTTAATTTATTGTATATTATGTACAGTAATAAGTATGTATATAGGCTGGTTTTGTTTCCACGATGTATAATTCTTCGACGTCTAGAAAATGAGTTAAATTTCAATGGAAACTATTTATAGTATTCAGACACATCTCAAACTCAAGCGTCAACATCAATCAACAATTAGTGTCGCTCTCCGCTCTACTTCTTCCATTTTAATACAAAAATATACCATCCTTGCGCTAAAATTAGTAGTGGTGACTAAGTAATCGGTCCATCCATTGTTCTTTACACACTATCATCAACAGAGGGCGTGGACACAACACAATACTTAATTGTCGCGCCCTCTATTGTCAAATAGCCTCAACTTCATCCAATACTACACGCTATTCTACAATTACAAATACTTTAATGTTATGAGCACCATTATTGTATTCGTTTAAGGTTTCAATATACTTAACTGAATTCATTAGATGTCCAAATTACGTGACCAACCTCACTAAAGATAGTATAATCATCATTAAGACTATTAAATGTAATTAAATTAACATTTAAAATTAAAAAAAAATATTAAAATGGTACACATATCAAAAATGATCCTAGAAAAAAAAAATTATCTATTTTCAAATGAATAAATTACAGTTTAACAATTATAAATTTAAAATGAAACAGAGAACCTCCTCCTTTTTGAAGTCGGTTAATAAATAAAATCAAAATGTATTAGAGAGGTTTAAAAATTAGAAATGGTTGCAACAATTGCAGGATAATTAATAGATGAATATTACTATAATTCCCATTTGATCAAAATAATTTCTTTAATCAATATTTTAATTTGTATTTATAACAGCACATTTAATAATAGTGCATTCATGTTTAACTATTTAACTATACTAAGAATACAGGCATTGTATAATAATAATAATACTATAATACTAGTTATTTTACGAAAAACTTAGAATTGAAAATAATTAGGTATTCAATTTATTTACTTGAAATTATTTACTGCTGTGGTAGCGCCTACGAATATTACTAACCCTTACTTTGCTTATGAATGCTGTAAAAAACAACGAAGAGCTTTATATGGACCTGGAAGAGTTCTTCCACCTGATGACGTTTGGTCAGCAATTACATTCGCAAGCAGGATTGATCCCAAACAGGCGGCCGGTTAAAACCATTACCAATAACAGGATTACATATTGCATAGACCAAAATAATTGGGTTAAGAGCTGAGGAATTATGAATTTATTTATTTCAAAATAATTACTCAATAGCTTTATTTAATATCTTAAACTCGCATAGGGAATATTTAAGATATATGTGATAAAAATCATTTAATAGTAATGAAATTAGGTTGTAATTTGAATTAATTATAATTAATTTTGTCTTCATTGCTAGAAATTATAAAATAATATTCATTTATATATTTATTTATATTGTCATTTATTTACTATATAAGCTAATACAAATGCGATGTACCAACGAATACTCTGTAATTTCAAATAAAACACAAAAACTACAACCTTATTCCACTTCATTGTATTCGCCCCCATTGTATATCGGTGTGAACAATGAGTACACTGGTGTGATTGCCTGCGAGTGAGTAATGACCGGCGAACGATGATATCATTCTTAAATCTTGCTAATTACAAGCTGCTATTCCTCTACTTCGCTACCATTGGATTACTTAGCAGTCATATCTTTAGTAATTTTTTTTTTTTTTGTTAATTGTTGTGACCACATCGTCAATCGAGTAACATTAGCATGCAATTATCTATCGTAAATGACGGATTAGGATCATCATTCGCGCAAGTTTCATACAGATTTTTCTGGACATTTTTTTAATAAAACCACAAAGTTTTGCATTGGCCCGATAGATGACTATATGATCACTTTCTATTCCATCCATCAGCTTATCCACGTCCATTATGGGCAATATGCCCTAACTAATATAGAATACTACCTAATCACCAAGTTTGGTACCTACTAACCCATCTACGTTGACGATTGCAGCTAACCTAAAAAGATTCCCAGGAGTATGCTGCTGACCATTGTTCTGGTGAACTCTCAGTCGATTATTACGACTGCCACAAAAATTAAGGAATGATGATATATGTATCCTTAATCTCTCCACATAACACGACTCCTTATCAGTAAAATTAAAAAAAAAAACGAGTTGTGAAATGTTACACTTTTCGTTGGCTCTTTAAGCAGAAAGGCGTGAGACTATAAAAAAACAACAAGACATCATTAAGTTTGATTTTATAGTCAAAAATGTCTGTTTATAACGAATTCCATCAGCTTACAGATGCAATCTGATTGCACAAACATACCTATTTATTGGTTTAATTACATCAGTTACGGTATCATGCAATAGGTAAATATTATTGTTATAAATTACAAACTGTGAAATTTGAGGCATGTAGTGATTAAATAATCAGAATATGAAGTAAGAGTTGCGTGGAGATAATTCAAAATAATTCTTGCATATCGACCTAGTTAATTAATTGCGTATCTATCTGGAATATTTTTGAAAAGTTATGAAAATCGCAATCCGAAGTAGGTAGGTACATTTTTCAACTATTCTATCAACAGCTCTGCAGGTGACGAAAGGTCACCGCTGTTAATAATAGACATATTATGTGGTTCGTCGTTATTACTATGAAACCAAACCATATAAATGCAATTTATCTTATTTAATATCTTTATCCATCTCTCTTTTCATTTGTTCCTTAGGCTTTAATTTGTAATGTGTAAAGTAACGTAGGTCATTTTGATCATCGTAAGAGTAAAATTGTTTAATGCTCTTTAACTATTTAAATATGTAATAAAACCGTATCACCTAAGCCTTGGCTTGACTTGATTGCTATATGGTAGCTAAGCATAGGCTGTTAATAATTCATTAATTATATTGTCATTTATATTAAATAAGATACAATTGATTAAAAAATAAAAAATGTGCAGTAATATTTAATAAAAAATATAATATCAGCGCCATCTGTTATAAATACCTCGAACTCGATCACGTTACTACGTCATGTCGACATTGACCGCTAGATGGGAGCAGTAGTACATGCCATGGCTAACGCCCGCGGTTAACGAACGTTCTTGACTGAGCTCTCGAGTTCGTTCGACGTCGTGACACAACAACAGTAGGTTGGAGTAGAGCGTAGAAGGGAAACGCGTGGCGTAAATAGCTGATACTAGCGCTTAGCAACAACAACATGCTATGATTTAATATTCAACTTTAAAAATCTGTATTTAGCATATTTTCAAATAACATTTTCAGGTTTAATTATTTTGTTAATTACAATTATATTTGGTAATGTAGAAAAAAAATTACTCAACTAATTAAAATTCGTATGTTAAATTTATTTGAATATATTATTATCTTTATGGATATAAATACATAATTAAAAAAAAATAGCAAAATTTTTGTGAAAATGTAAGATCCTTAATAATTCGTAGGATAGATGGCGCTACTACACTTTACATTGATTTTAAAATATAAATGATACTACATACATATTTGTAATTGTTTATAATTGTGTTCTATAAATCGTCACATAGAGGTTTAAAGTTAAAACCCAATAATACTTCAGTAAAGGTGAAGCAACAATATAGTAAGGAATTCTATATAGCTGAATGTTCTGATTTATTGTTTGTATTGTATTATCCTTAATTAATCCTGGCTATCTTTGTATCAATCCTGCCTATTATATGGGAATTTATAAGGGGATAATCACTCCTGACAGGATATCCTGACTTGTGGATTAATCATAACCAAATATTTTTTACCTCTAGTTGCGTAGGTCAGAATATTATCTTGATGGTAAATGGCCGAATCTAGTTAAGCTACTTAAATACAATTGGAAACTATAAAGTCTAAAGGGATAATGGTGAGCATGGTACATAGAGTTCGTATTTCATTTTTAATTTGCCAAGCTTTCAAATACTTTACAGTGTTCATAGCAAAGAGTAAAGTTATTAAACTGAAAAAGAGTGGCAACTCGATGATAAAATATGCATGTATGGAAAGTGCTGCTACCCAGAGTTTAAGCGGTGAACTAAAGTTGAAGTGATATATATATACATATCTACATGTGTATGTGTAATTATACAGAATATTCTTTTACTATGAGATCTACCCTGAAATATAAAAAAAACCATATCAGTTGATATCGAAACAATAATAATATAAGTTTAACAATGAAAATTGATATAATTTTCAGAAAGTACATCAATAATCGAAAATAGATCGATGACAATAACTACCTACACTATGAACAAAAAATAACAATTCTCAGTTGTCAAACGTTTGACAGACAGGACAAAATGGCAGCAGCTAAGTTTGTACAACCAGTCTGTAGGCGGCGCGACGGTCAGTAAAAAAAAGTAATGTTTTAAGTGTGCCCCCCCAGGTTCATAGTCACGAGAGAACTCTCACTATAACAAATGAATACCTACTAACAGAATGTTTAATGTATGTTACATAGCCGAATGTATCATCTTCAGCTAATAAGTTTGGTGTAACTTATTTACCATTCCCAAGGAGGGTTAACGTCTGGCAGGCGGCCAGTTATAAAACTAATGCCAAAAATATTAAGGACCTGCTATATCTAAAAAAAATACTTAATATAATTACGATCAAAGCTATATAGCTAATTTGTTTTCCTTTATATGATTTTTGAGCAGAATCTATTTAGACCTTTTAAAAACCCTATGAATGTGCCTTCAGCACAAGTGGTTTCATTGATTAGTTATGAAATATTTATGCCTCCGTATATTAGATAGGATCTTATTATACTTTTTTACATACAAGATATTCAATATTATAGATTTTCGCCTTTTACACGTGATTTAATTATGTATAGTCTCTATCTTTGTGAATTTACTTATTTATTTCATGATAATTAAGTGTTTAATTTATAACAATTATGCTAATGTTACAATAGCCATCCATACCTACTATTGTCCACAAAGACATTCGTAAACTCGTAAATTTATAAATAAAAACTCACAAGTATTTTTAATATGGCCACATACACTTTGTTGACAACATATCAACAAAGCTATTCGATTTGCTAAAATCTTATATATTCTTTCTTCGAATCAATTTGCTTTCCATTACAATCTTTTGAAGTTGCTCTTTGACAACCTCTGAATGCGATAATCTTTTTAAATTATTCTTTTGTTTTAAAATACAATCTTTAAAGTTGAGTAGTTGTTAGATCAAACTGATATGCAACGCTTTCAGATTTTAAAGGAAAATAAATTGCAAAACACGTCTTCTATAATACTAATAGCGTATATGATAATAATTATTATTTTATTAATTTAAAAAAGCAGCAAAATTTGTTTCACATTGATTTGAATATTTTAAAGATATTATATCATTCTCCTGCTCTTATCCCAATTACTTGGGTTCGAAGCAATATATACTCTGCTTCCATGGTACATATTGCAAAATGACCGGCTACCTGCCTGACGTCAAGCCTCCTTGGGAAAGTAATTGTTGACCTGACAGCATCAGGTGGAGTTGGACCAGGTCAATGAAGCTCTTAGTCGTCTTTTACGACATCCACGAGCGAAGTAAGGGTGGGTAGTAGTCGTCGCCGCTACCACACAGCAATATTTTAAAGATATATAAAATTTATGAATGTTGAGGAAGCGAGTGAAGTATGCAAGGATAGAGTTCTCTGGCACTCTGTTCTCTCTGCCTACCCTGCAAGGGACATGGCGTGATGGTATGTATGTATGTATATTATATAAAATTCATTAATATTTAGAATACTTAATATGAATTTATATTTAATGCTTAAATAATAAATCAATGAAATATTTACGTTAAATTATTTTAACAGTATTTTTTTTAACATATTGTGTTTAATATAACATAATGAATTATAAACAAAATCTTTTAATAAATACATAACTGAACTTGTGTACCCACAGTAATATTTTCGGCTCGTTATTGGCTATCTAAATATAGATTTCTTTAAATAATACATAAGGGGTTCGAGTTTTGTTTACACGTTTAATAATGGAATGTGAACCGTTATTGAACTAAAAATAACTTCATAGATCTTTAATATATAAAACAATTAAAATAATATCTAATATAATTATTTAATTATCAAAATCAGACGCTACAAAAAGAAATAACATACGCTAGGTTCATAAGTATCACCTGTAAACTCAAAGTATTAATTGACTTGTTATATTCATACACAGTTTTTTTTGAGATAAGCTATATCCTTTTATCATATACATAAGAATTATATTCAAGTTTAAAACTTCTGTTTACATGAAATATGAGTACATCGGTCTTAAAAGTAATAATTTCGAATTTATCATCTATTCCATCCATCCATCCATCAGTCTGTAGACGTCCTCTGTTGGACGTAGACTTCCCTACGAGGTGGGAACAATGCGATAATCGCCACGCTTGGCAAGCATGTTGGCGATAGCAGTTTGTGTTATTAAGTTTCCCAGGTTGCTGCCTGGTCTCCTATGGATGCCCTTAGCCGACTTTTACGACTCCCACGGGCAATTGAGGGGTGACAATAAATGTATTCTTGTTGCATCACCACACTGGAAGCTATCACCAACGGAGGAGCCAACAGGGAGCCACACCATCACCTAATAAGAAAATTAAACAATTAACATACAAACTTTTAATAGAAATGATACTTTATTTCATAATATTAACTCGTTTATTGTATATCAAAATTTGCAATAACTAGACCTTTTTATCTAATTTTGTTATTATTGGATAAAATTATTTTAATATATATTTTGGGCGCTCTTAAAATTTCTTCCGGCATGTCGATATAAATATTCATGTACATTTTTTACGTTTTTATCTTAGCTAGGATAGAGCGATTAAGATATATGAAATTTGTTTAAATATTGCTAATATATTATAATATTGGTTTTCATTTCTATTGCCCTTTTAAAAATAATATTATATATTAATTATATTGAAAATATATTGCTATTTTATGTTATTTATCCAAGTTAAAATAGGATTGACAAACACAGCTGTGGCAATACCAAAATGTTATAAAAAAAATTTTGCCCTTAATCATGTCATTATTTAGAATGCTGGATATAAAATAGGATCCTAAAATAATTCAATGATCATTAAACTCCATTGTTCATAAAATTTAAGCAAACATAAAATTATTTTATGCTTTACAGTTCACCTGTGCCTTCAACGTTTATTTATCCGCTCATAGCCTATCTGATTAATTATTTAACGATATGAGGTTTTTTTATTTAGTTGGGCATATTATTTGTATTAAAAATGTAGGTCAAAATTTAATATCTTATAGGGTAGATATAAATTTCTGTAATAACAATGACATATTGGACGTAAGACACCTTAGTGCTCCCGTGACCATGATCACTGTAAAGTGTTCGAAACGTCGGGAAATTAAGAATAGAATACAAACGCGATAGAATCCGTAAAAGTAGTTTTATTTCAAATATGTAACACTCGCGTAAACATTAGAAATCATTAGTTTAGGCGAGATAAAAATCAATTAGCATATGAAACTAAAATATGATCTGACGGCATTAAATATTATTATACTTCAACCCTGTGAGTACCACACCTATGAGTATCCTGGAATAAGTAAATAGTATTTTGACAATTGAGAATGTCATTTTCAAAGTATTGACGTCCAGACGCGAAAATTATTTAAAATAAAAAAAATAAACCGTACTCATTTGTACGAGACTTGGGCTCTTCACTAGTAAAAAGCTCAGACAGGCAACTGTCAAAAAAAAGATTTACCTGGTGAATAAGGTGGGTTATATGCAACTGGTCACGAGTTCCTTCACCTGTTAGCGTTTCAAACATAATTTATTACCTCCTATTTTATTTTTAAGACTCGTATAGGCAGAACATACGGGTGAAAATGGCCACTGGGTTGGCGTCCTATATAATTTGCGTCATATTAGCTATACTTAGCATAATTACAGTAATATACAATACTTGAATAATATAGATTCGTAATTACGAGTGCGTGGCAGTTAACGAGCTTGGCAATACCATAACAAATGATAAACAGTGAGATTACTAAAGACTGTAAAACTGAATGATGTTAATAGTAATTTGTTCATTTTTTTAATTACATTTGAATGCATGAACGCATTTAGCTTAACTATGTAACTGCTGTAAGTGTGGAACGCACCGAATATTCTAGAATAATTAATTGTTTATGACAATAATTCTATACTTTTTGTCGTTCTGTAATAAATTCATACAATTGTATGAATTCCTCAATTGAGGACACCGTTTTTTATTACTTTCGCATTAAATAGCCAATGTCAACTTAAAATGCCGCGTTTTTAACACTATTTTGTAAGAGTTTTGGTGCCTGGAACTAATAATAATATCACGTTACTTGAAACAATGCCCCGAAGACGGCCCGTTTTTAAACCGCATGTAGGCGACTTGATAATGTCTAACATTTAGTGAAAGATTATTGGTTTATAATACAAAATTTTAATTTAATTTTTTACGATGTTGAATTTATTAAAATCAAAATTGACATTAAAATACTTTTAATGCCATTTTGAAATATTACAACGACATTGATGTCCTAAAACTCTACTCTTGTACAGTGAAATTAATACAACTAAATAATAAAATTTCATAAGCAAATATAAACGACAAAATTGAATTAAATCTATAATGATTTTCCACTTCTAAATAATTTTATGAAGTTAACTTACCGTATCTTACTTGCTATGCACAGTGTACGTGCATACAGAACTAAGATGCGAAAGATAATTACACTTAGTTATATAATTTTACTATTACAAGTTATGTTAGAAAGAGTACTAACTGTTAATAAGGTATATAATAATACGCCATAGCTTTCTTCATAAGTAAGCATGCTCTTCAAAGAACAGACGGCTCTCTGTTAAGTCGGTTTACAGAAGATAATGTAACGTCATAACATCATAAGAAAACATTGATGAAAAATTGCATACTTTTATGAATTGCACAAATATAAACAATGGAAACCAAATTAACTTTTCACTTCACTTTATCAACAGGCAAATTCTTAAAATGCACGAATGAATTACCTAGCCGAATGCTTAGGCCGATCGTGCCTCTTTATTACCTGTTCCGCGTAAGTCAAAAATCCGAACAAAGCAACATCACAAATTATGATTCTTTAATATATAATTGCTTTTCGCATCCGTGACTTATTAAATGACTGGCGTTTAACTATTTCGAATTAGTTCCTTTCGCGTAAATACGACAAAAAATTGATTGCCAAATAATTACGTTGATTTTAATCTTCCTTAATTGGTTTTATCCAATTCATCAACTAAACTAATTTACCACAAATATAGCGTAAGATTAATAACACTGGTTCTATGACGACTGATGATTGTTAAGACTCAGTTATGAATCCTGTAAAATGTATGTCATAAAGATTTTGTTTATTAAGTTCGGAAATAACAGGCAAGATATAGGGCAATAGGATAGTGCCTCTTTATACTTGATCACAAAGTCATATAGTGACTGAAGATCTATTATACCCTTTTCAAATGAATTACCTATACTATAGAGTTATACCAGATAAAATATATTAATACATGTGAGATTTATTTAAAAAAACATATGTACATATCATAGTTCAGATATGGTACAAGTAAAACATTTAGGCGCACGCAAGTGGACATATGTACAACGCTTGATAGAGTCCCGAGTTGTAATCTATCGCAGACGCTATCTTGTAGATGCGTGACTATTTTTAGCGTAGCTTTTTTTTTTATGGAATTTCAAAATACATCATCCATCTATGTGTCTATATTTATTGTTGGACATCTTCAAAGAGAATGTCACGTTGAATTGACCTATGCCACCGGCACTCAACGGTTACTTTGTAGAGTCTTATTTAGCCGCCATTAAAAAAATATATATTTCCGAATTGTTATTCGTTTGTTGAGCGATGTGACCTGCACACTAGGCTACATATACATGATAAATAAAAGTAAATTTGTTTCCCTGATTGTAATTCCAAAAAAAAATACCTTAGAAATATATCAAAATTACAATTTCCGATTTGTATTCAGTATTTCTTTTATACGAAGATTTTTAATTTACGGAAAGGGTCTCATTTTGTTGTGTCCTTGCCTTAAAATTGCGTTTAACGACCTAATAATAGTGACAAATAAAATACAGCTACTTACGTAGATGACATATACGTTATAATTAGCTGATCATAAAACTACGATAGACTGTATGGAATGAAGCTGAAATATAACTTATGAATAATTTCGTGGTATAAAACTATGGTTTTTATATGTGCTAAATAGCGACTACGGATTGCGAATGACATACAATGTAATATACATAGCATAAGGCCATTATAATTAATTACTTTTACAGTAGTCATTAAATTTATAAGGTAATTAGATATACAACTGAATTTTTAGTACTCAGGACAGAACAGAAAATAGTAATAATAATAAAAACTTTATGTTAAAAAAAAAACAATTTATCTCGAGGACGATGGGGTAACAACCTGTTAATTGTGAAAATTCTTGCTAGTATGAAAAATAAATACTAAGGACTATACACGGACCTAGGCTAATTGCAGCTAGAACTGTGTGATAGTTATATTCCCAGAGGACAGATTTCACATGCGGCCGATTTTCGCATGCGGCCGATTGTAAAATTTAATCAAAAATATATACAACATTTTTTTGAATAGATTGTGATCAGGTACCCGATCGTTCAAGACAACGGAAGGACGTCATGAGATCCTATTTCTTGCCATATTACTCCTCCCGGTTTATTCACCGGGTTAGCGGCAACTATACCCTTTAGTAACCCGCTCGGCATGTTTACTTCTTCCACCTATGTTAAATCTACAATATCTGTTGTTTGTTGTGTTGTGTGAATTGTTTTAAGGGCAGGAGAATGATGTGCTTATGAGAGAATTGTAGTTGCTAAAAATATATGTGTAGTTTAATATTCTGAACGGAATATATGGTAACCAAACCGTGCTTGCTCCTTACAATTTTTTATATATTGACCTTTTAGGGGTAGCTCTATAAGTAAACCAAGATTCAAACTCATAATAATCGTACGCTATCACCTAAGATAAACTTTAATAATCTTTTACATAATATATCTCTTTCTTCACATACAATACACAAAACAGAACATAAAATGTAACAAAAATACAAAAAGGTCTATAATTTTCTACATTAGTTAGCAATTGCAACCCCTCGCCCCTCGGCATTATTGATTAGCGCGACCAAACATGGCAGACATGTTTAAATCGATAAATTCTTGTATGAACAGATCGTGCATTACAATTATAACTAGATCTAATAATACTTTGATGTAGTAAAAAAAAAAGTAATTTGAAAATGAATTTGCTATTTATGTCGACTTAAAAGATAATATTTCCTATGAGAGAATGTGGTTAAGTATATAGATATTAATTTAATGAGCTTGGGTCTACTTATAAGCTTGCTAATTTAATATATTTGCAAAATCGGTCATTGTAAATAAAATATGAATCTGCAACTTTTTTTTTTTTTTTTTTTTTTGTTGTGGCTCTGTTTATACTTAAGCCAATGTCAAAGTTAAGTTGCAGCTTCTTCTTCTTCTTCTTTTTATGTATTGGCAATCAGCTACTTATACGAGCCATTTTTGCCAGTGTCGAATTATAATTATCTTCACGTTCTTAATCTTTTCAAGTTAGTCATTGTCTGTCAGTCAGTCGAATTGTCGCCATCAACACTGCTATGGTGACACTGTTAATGGTATGTTGTAGGAATTTTGATGGTAAACGAAAACGTTGTAAAGCACTTTTATATGATATTCACTACATCCCAGCTGTTCTGTCACATCATATTACATAAAACACCATAAAAATTATCTAATATAACACGTTAAAACACTAAGATATCGAATATAATACAAGAGCACAACATGACGTTTTAGATTCCCGCCAAAAAAAAAAACAATCTGCAACTTGTATTCACTTTACCTTTCCATTATGAAGGGAGACTATGGCTAACACTGGGATGTACATGGACTAAAAATAAAACTAAACACGTCCACGTCCACTAACAAAGAAGTCGAAGTACTAAAAAGTTTAGAATCACTATATTCTACTTTATACATTGAAGATGTTTCAATAGTAAACGTTTATTTACTTTATATACAAAAGACTTCGGTAGTAATTATATTTGATGTTGCCTCTGACGATATTATCTACTGTGACAATTGGTCGAAGATAACTGAAGTATATTAGAAAAATATTAGAAAACATTATTACGATATCTAATTAATACAGCATCTATTCTTGTTTCATATGTTGTTATTATAATTATTCTGTAACTAATGGTCTGCTGCCTTGATGCTATTAATATTAAACACTAGGTTTTAAGTTGAACTTAATACTTTACTATACTTGTGCTAAAACACTATATTAACACATCCAACCAACGTGGTGCAGTAGGTCGATTTCCCTACTACTTTGAAGGTGGCTTAAGCCCAGGAGTGGGACTGAGACAAACTATTCCTACTAATGAGCTAAGACGTACTATTCCTACTACGAACTGCTCGATCCAACTTCGCAAAAAAAGAACCTTGCATGCAAATCGTTACCTGTACAAACGATAATACAGGTCACAATTAGGTTATCACACGTATCATGTATCTACAATGTCCTCATTGATAAGCTGGTTAAAACGGATTTATAATATGTAGATGTGGATTCCAGTCCCACCTGTAGTAATAATTTTTCGCTCAGAAATATATGTGATTTTTTTTTATAAATAGCCTAGCGTATCAAATGCAGCCATTTAAAGAAAATTTTATTTTATATTTAAAGCTGAAACCAAATTCACAAAATCTTTGAAACAAAACTAATTTTAATTCATAGATTCTATAGCATTCATGATCACTGGAGGACGACGCTATAAAATGTTTGAAATGTCGAAAAATTAAAAACCAAATACGAAAGCGATAGATTCCGTAAAAATTTTAATTCAAATATGTACTCCAGTAAACAACAGAAACCATTTCGTTGTTAAAAACTGATAAAATCTATTCGTCGCTTTTTAACATTAGCATGAATTTAAGCATCGTAATATTTGGATTAATTTTCCTCAAAAATAAACTGATTTAAATAAGAGCAAGGGCATATAGAAAAGTATTATACTCTTTCCAAAATAAAACACTTTAAATCGCAGCTGTTAGCACATAAAATAAGAATGAAATTACTCTATTGTCAAAATACAGTTGAGGTACAATGCAAATCCGTGTGAATTTTTTTAATATTAATTTACCATTTCTGAACGTCATCCAAGTCAATGAACAGTTTACTGTCTAGTTGTTTAAAATTCAATTATTAACAATGTATTCACCTAGAATATGTATTCCAATTTATGTGATTTCAAGTATATTTTTACTATCCTAATAGAGATTAAAGATATCTCTTCCATGTTTTCTTTAGTCTCTTAATCGTTCCATATGGGATACAGGGATATTGGGTATACAGGGAATGGTGCAATGTTGACAATTGTATCTTTATTCCGTCACAATATAGTGATGTACAAAATATGGATGTGGTCATATACTACCTTAACCTGACCCTTACTGTTGTTTTCTTCTATTATAATACTATAAAGGTACCGGGGGTGACCGAGGCTAACTTACCTAGACCAGATGGGTCACGTACTGAAGGAAGGTGGAGTCAAGAGTTTCCGAAACCGGCGAACGTGTATGAAGAGAATTATGAATGTTGAGGAAGCGAGTGAATTATGCAAGGATAGAGTTCTCTGGCACTCTGTTCTCTCTGCCTACCCTGCAAGGGATATGGTGTGATGATATGTATGTATGTAATACTATAAAATGTATTGTTATATAAACAATCCTTCGAATTAAAAGGCACAAGAGCATGGCCATAATCTAAACATCAGCATGTTGAGCATATTCTTATTTGGTATTATATGTATTAGAGCGCGATTTTTGTCTTTAGCCGGAATGTGGGTTTGGAATTTACGTTTTCCTTAAATTATTTTGTATTTTTTAATGAAATTATATTTTCAAGGATAAACACAGAATAATTTAACATAAAGTATCAACTCCACAATAACTTAGTAACACCTATTTTATTCATATCGTTCGCTACAATTATCCAGCAAATTAAAACAGCAAAAGAGAAGGGTAACTCGAAACAAAACCCTATACACAACACGTCTGACCAGCGTGATATAATAGTTCAATTTCCCTACCATTACAGAGGAGGCTCGAGCCCAACACTGGGGCATATATGAGCTAAAATGATGATGATTTAATATCCAACAAGCCAATGTTTAAAAGAGTTTAATTCGGTACTTTGTTATCTAAATTTAATGGAACTTCACATAGTCCATAACTAGCAGTCCATCATTGTGCTTGTAATGATACCTCATTTGTTAGAATAGATCCAATAGTTTAAAAGTTTTGGCGGAACAGTTAAGCATACATACTCATATAAGCTGTGTGGTAGCGGCTACGAATACTTTTTTTTTTATGTTCACGCTGTGGAAATGCATTTACGCACTAGCCCTCGCCGGTGACAGACGAGGGAGTGTGTGGGACTCGCCGGTCAGCTGGTTCGACCGAAATACCCACTAAAACCACAGCGGTCCCTTCCGCGCTTTTACGGGATGCCGGAGAGATCGTCTATTGACATTCTATCCCCGACACCCCAACGCTAGGCCATTCGGCCACGTCCAGTTGACAGTCAAGGCGACGGCAGGAGATGCGCGTAACGGCGCCTCCCCCTTCCTGGCCGCCGCCTGCGGAGTGAGTCTGCAGAAGCAAATGCCTCGCGTATCCGCTCCGCGGTCTCCTTCGAAGAGATGACCTCCTCACCCAGCAGCACCTGTCACTGTCAAGCATCTTAGATATGATAGTCAACAACGACAGATCTAGCGGCTACGAATACTACCAACCCTTACTTTGCTCGTGGATGTCGTTAAAAACGACTAAGAGCCTTATAACGCGACCTGGGCCAACTGCGTCTTGCCGTTTGGTCAACAATTACATTCCCAAGGAGGGTTGACGTCTGGCGGCCGGTTATAAAACTATGGCCACTACTTTTACAATATGTACTATAAAAGAAGAGTACATATTGTATCGACCCCAAATGTTTGGGATAAGAGTAGGACAATGATGACTCATATACATACATACTAGTTAAATTTATAATCTACCTTATGGTTTCGTCATAATCGAGTAAAAGTCACAACATTCCTTTTGGCTTCGCCATAATCGTAAAGATTAGGTACATTACGTCAATGCAATTATCGATTACTCTTCAGTCCTTTTGGTGTCAATGGCAAGTAATAATTCAAGTTTCCGTCCTTGACTCCATCTATAACATAATAAAAGTAACTACTTTCTAAAATAAATCTAAATGTTTCCGTCCAGTGTAATGGGAAAGAAACTTGTTTCCAAAACCAGACGTGTTTTGTATTACATTATTTTAACATTCAACGGATGTAATGTGTTTTTTTTTGTGGACACCAAATTCTCTTTACAAAATTTGTTTGAAACTAATAATTTTAGTATAATGTAATAGTTCTGATTTTATCTAATATTCTGGTTCTAGTACCTTTTAATATTCCGGTGAAGAAGATAGTTAAAATACAAACACCGCCCATTATTTTATCCTTTATGTTGAATTCTGTATACTTATTAGAAACATATATGTATGTGTATATAACTTAATATATAAACAAGTAAATATATGGAACTACATTAAGTATATGCAACTTTCCGTGTGGTGATGGAGTAAGAATACAATTTAACACCCCCTATCTTACCCGTGGGTTATCGTAAATAACGACTAAGGAATATAAAACGCATATAACATCTATGCAAGAGAAGGTAAACGCGAAACTAAACCCTATACCAATACGTCTGACCAGCATGATATAGTTGCTCAATTTTCCTCTCATTAGAGAGGAGACTCGAGGCCAATAGTGGGACAGATATGAACTGACCTGATGATATAAACAAGAGGTACTATAATAAATTATCTGTCATAATTATTTCACGCAACCGAGCGTTGCTGTAATGCCTTATATTTAGAAGGTTTAACAAGATTAAAGATTTAATAATGAGAGGCTATTGATATTTATTTTAATTCTTGAATTATGTAAGAGACTTTAATTATTATTTTATTATATAAACTAATTTAAAAAGACTGGTATAATATACATAAGCTTATATAAATGAAAAGCAATTGCTGCTTATAATAATATGTATTCTTATATTACCCAAACCAATTTCAAAATTCGAATTGTTCGTAATTGTTGTAATAATAATACTTCTCATTTTATAATTATAAACAATTAATTATTCATCTCAGGTATAATTTAATTATTTCAGATTTCAATGAATTAATTTGTATCCATAAATATCTTAGACATTTCTAATTGAAAAGGACTGTACTCAAGAATCCAATAATATTATTTTGTTTTAGTATTATATTTGATCTCAAAACTTGAGTCAAGATGCTGTCAATTCGATCGCTCGGCGAAATGATCTCATCACTCCTTTGCAATGTTCTTATTGTGATTAATGCTCAGCTGTCACAGATCGTATATAAATTATAAGCGGACACTATCCGTCGATCTCTAATTAAAGGAATTGCGGCAATTTATGAGACACTGAGCCTTTTGAGCGAACAATGAATTGAGCAATTAGCTTTATAAGAATTTTCTTGATTAAAAAATAAATACTGGTTGTAAATAAATTAAAGGTTGTTGGGTAGAACGATTTATAAATAAATGTTTAATGACTTAAGATACAGAGACCTCTGTTGGTTCAAAATTATTATTAACATAATTATTATAAACATGATATTGTACTAGAAGCAGGAAGTGGATTATTGTTTTGATATCTATTATAAAAAAAACTTGTCTTATGTTTTAGGCTCCACATTGCTATAAGTTGGGTTGGTGTATACAAACTTGTTAAATTTTTGGAAATAATTTATGTAGTAATAAAATTTTAACAAGTTATTTACGTATTAAATAAATTTTCATATACATGTAGCTATTAATAATTCTTAAATGCTAAAATCACATTCTTTATTATTTTTAATATTAATAAATATTTAGTAGAATTAAATCACCATTCAACCGTTTGTCGTCTATTGCTGAATGTAAGCTTCTCTCGTAAAATGCTATAAAATGCGATCCTGTGCCAATCAATCCAACAACTCCCAACAACCTTCAAGAAGTCCTCGATCCACATAATGCTGGGACATCCTACACTGCAAAACATGGTCACCACTTGAGAGCCTTTCTGCCCAAATATTATCAGTTCATCGAGAGATATGGCCTGACCATTGCCACTTTAGTGTACTAATTCTACTGATTCTTCTACTAGTTCTTCGGATTTTCATATTTTGAATCCTATCTCGCATATTTTCGAGCATATCACGTCCTATACTACACTGAACAAGGTCCCAATGCAGCATACGCCGACAAAACGTACTCGATGATGATTTTCAACTAAAGCTCTATAACATTTCAAAAATTTTCTTGCTCGTAGGTATGGTAATACGACTCAGAAATAGCTGGTAATATAACTCTATTCCAATCATTTTTCCTAATTTATATTATATTAAAATTGTCCTTCCACTCTCAAGCTCATAAAGTAAATTCGTGCTTAAACTAGAAAGTAAAACTACTTAAACTAGAGTAGAATGTCTACAAATCGAAGAAAAGTATAAGAAAATTACACTATTTAATTTTATAATAAAAACTAATATTGGTTTTAAATAACTATTCATCATCATCATTATCATCACAGCCCATAAATGTTCCACTGTTGGGCACGGACCTCCTCCGTAATGGGAGGGAAATTAACCTACTATACCGCGCTGGTCACACGTGTTGGTATAGGGTTTTGTTTCGAATTTTCCTTCTCTTGCATAGATGTTATACGCGTTTTATATCCCTTAGTCGTCTCGTACGATCACCCACGGGCAAAATATGGGGTGGTGAAATGTATTCTTACTCCGTCACCACACGGAAAAATACCTATTAGATGACAGTATTATATAAACGTGAATGATTAAATATAACCACATTAGTTTATATATAATTCGAGCAATCTAATACTTAGTCACCACCATACGTAAAGGTTGTTACTCTTTGAGCATATTAATGCATAATTAAATATGTATAATGTCAAATGTTAATATTGCCAGACTGTTTATAACTTGAAAAATTTTATTAATATTCATACAACTCAACAGCGTAATTATAAATAACAGAATGACTTTCGTGAAATGAAGCTGTATTATTTATTAAAAACTCTATTTAACCGTATGGGGACGTCCATTAATCACGTGATCTATTTTTAAGCATTTTTATCAACCCCAGTTGGTGATACGTGGTGAGGTTTAAGACTATGACCCCCCTCCCCCACCAACATCACGTGAATTTTTCGTACCTACAAAGAATACAAAGAAATAGCACACAGCTCATTATATTCTCGGTTTTTTGCTTTTTTATATTTCACAAAAAGGTTTTTATACAGATCACCTACTTTAAACGACTTCGTTCGTTGTCTGGCAACGGCTTTTCAGTTTAGAAATCACAGAGTTTGACGAAAAACAAATACACGTGATATCTTACTACACTCCCCCTCCTCCTTGTGATATTTCGTGATTTTTGTAAAATCCCTCCCCGCCTTTCATACCTTACGTAATTAATGGACGGCCTCTATGCTGTTTTCAGAAAGGGTTCTTGTTTCAAATGTAATGGAAGCGCATGTTTAAGACAGCATTTTGATTGGATTACATTTGAGTGTATAAACACTTTGACTCTTGCATTATTTTGAATGGGTAAATAATTATTTATATGCTGAAATTCCAGTGGGGAATAATAAACAGGTACTAATTAAAATACATTTAACGACCAAATAATTATTTGAATTGTCTTTAATACTTTTGAATTTGAATTGTCTTTAATTGTCTTGAATTGTCTTTAATACTTTTGTAACAACTTAAACATATTTATACTTCAACATATGTCATTTTAATATTAAGCTTTGTGTATTTATATCATCATCACAGCCCATAAATGTCCCACTGTTGGACTCAGGCCTCCTCCGTATTGGGAGGGAAATTAACCTTCTATACCGCGCGGGTCTGACATGTTGGTATAGGGTTTTGTTTCGAATTTTGTTTCTCTTGCATAGATGTTATATGCGTTTTATATCCCTTAGTCGTCTTTTACGATCACCCACGGGTAAAATAGGGGGTGGTGAATTGTATTCTTACTCCGTCACCACACGGAAGAAGAAGAAGTGTATTTATATACTTTTAATTAACTATTGAAAATGTAGGCAGAAATATGAAATTTAGGTCTACTGATATAGTACAGTTACTGAGAATTTCATAATAGAAAACTTCACTTCAAATTCGAAATCAATACATTCAAATCACTATTAGTAGTGGATTTAATAATATAATCAATATTTCAATATATTAGTTGAACACTGCAATCAACTAACTATCTAGATTACTAGAATATGACATTTAAATAAATCTAGTATTCCAACCATATATTATTATTTTTATATATTATAACACTCCATAGCGTCATACGACCTCACTGTCTTCCGGTGCATGTCTTTGATCCACCGGCCACGGACAAACTACAATAAAATAATAATCAAATGACAAAGTAAAGTAAGTTTTACGTGATATGATATTAAATAAATTTAGTGTATTAATCACTCGTATGGTAACGGAGTAAGAATACATTTAGCACCCATTATTTAACCGTCCAAAGTAAAAAGGATGCAGACAGATAAGTTCTTTGCCAAAGAAAGTATTAAAACCATATATCAATATGTCTCAAGTACGTAATATTGTTGTTTTCTCACAATTTACGGAGAAGGCACATGGTTAATATTATATTGTATCGAATATACATACATATTATCATGCCATATCCCTTGCAGGGTAGGCAGAGAGAATAGAGCGCCAGAGAACTCTATCCTTGCATACTTCACTCGCTTCCTCAACATTCACAATTCTCTTCATACATGCTCGCCGGTTTCGGAGACGAGAGAGTTTGTATCGAATATATGTGCTAATAAAGTATTAGAACTATGTTTAAAAGGTAGTGTAAGCAAGGATTATAAGATCACTGTTTTAAACACAATAGGTATTATGTCTATTTTTATGGCTTATGTACAAAACAGAAGTATTATATATATTTAGATATTGAACACATCAACGTTGCAATTTTAATAATTTAGATAGGGAGAGTATTGGTGTAAAGATGCGAAAGCGAATGCTCCGATGGTTCGGACATGTGGAAAGAATGCCGAACGAACGTCTGGTTAAGAAGATATACAATGCGAAAGTGGAAGGATGTAGGTACCGGGGGAGACCGAGACTAACCTACCTAGACCAGATCGGTCATGTACTGAAGGAAGGTGCAGTCAAGAGTCTCCGAAACCGGCGAGCGTGTATGAAGAGAATTATGAATGTTGAGGAAGCGAGTGAAGTATGCAGAGATAGAGTTCTCTGGCACTCTGTTCTCTCTGCCTACCCTGCAAGGGATATGGCGTGATGATATGTATGTATGTATGTATGTAGATAGGGAGAACTATATTTAAAGATGTTATACTTCGCAATATCTATACCAATCTGTTTGCTAATCTTTATATAATGTTAAAAGCCTGTACTAATTTGCAAAAAAAATAAGAACAAGTTTTTAAAACATTAATGTTTTTCGTAATAAATAACAAACCATTAGATTTTAAATCAACATTTATCATTCATGCTTTCGCTTACAAGCATGGACTCAATAACAAAAGAAAATCAGAATAACTTCTTGTATTTATAATTAATATTTGTAATGGTTTTCATTTTATAACGAAGTAAGAATATAAGGTTCACCTATCCCGTTGCTTTAAATACCAAATTGGTTTAGGGATGTAATATATAATATAACATTTACAACAGAAGAAATATGTGAAAAAAACCTTTGGTTAATCTGCCTGCCCAGCGTGATGTATTAAATTAATTTATCTGACTCACAGAATTCTCCTTTGTAGTATGGCCGCGTCCTACAGTTGGACGTATATGGCCTGAGAATAGGAAAAAGAAATGTTTTCAAATAATAACTAAATATAAATAGATATTAATTCCTATTAATATCTATTTATATTTAGTTATTATATAGCTTATATTGCTTATAACTGTAATTTAATAATATCTATTAAATTTTATTTTATTAGCATTTTTGACAGGACAAGATTAATTTAAGATTAATTTGAAGATGCTTCTGTATTTTTAGATAATTGATTGAATTATTATATTGCATAAACATCGAACATCGATTTGACATGTTTTAAGCCGCTGAAGGAGAATCGTTGATTGGGCTTTATCAGAAAGGAGCTTGCGTTTGCTAGCTTTTTTTGGGACTAATCCCACCACACATTCCCACCATTGTAACTCCTGTAAGCCAGGATCCACAATGGTCACTATAAATGACACCAAGGTTTGACCCTCAGGCAGTCCCGGGATATGATTTTAATTGTCTTGGGACCCGCAACAAATTTAATTAGAAAAGGTTAAAGAGGAGGAGTTGGAAAGAGTGATTCCACTTCCCTTCTAGGCAAAGCGGGAGACAGGAAAACAAAATAACTAGTCAGCCAATAATTAAAGAGATGTACGGCTACGATAAGCGCAGCCGTACGGCACCACGGATACGGAAGAGCTTAACGGGGCCTATATGTGAGCGTTAAGATTGATTGCTACAGTAAGTATGGCAGAAACGCATGAACGCACGGAAATTTTCTCGAGTTGCCACAAGGTCCGTATAGTATACTACTCCACAGGTAACTTGCAAACTGTTTAACATAAGGTTACGCTCGTTTCGCCAGAGATCGCACTCCCAGAGAATGTGATGTGCTGATTGTTCATACTCATGGTCAGCTGTGGAACATTGACATAGTGGTGAAGGTACGAGTTTAAAAGAAAATAATTTACTTTTAAAGTTGCCATGGCCAGTTAAAAATTGGGCCACAAAATGGTCAACCTCTAGCCTCTAGCTAGTTTGCTAGCTTAGATTATTTAAGTAAAAATCTACGTTTGCTAGTTTATATTTGATTATGCCCATCACCACATGTATGCCTATCGCCATCGAGAGATGCGGAACCCCAACTGGGTGGATTTGGGGTTTGTATTGGTAGGCAGCGGCCTAGCTATATCTTTTGTATTGCAAAGGTCCATGAGCGACAATGACACTTACCATCAGGTGTGCAGCATGCTCGTTGGCCTCCATAGCAATAAAAAAAACCGTATTGCGCTATTATCTCCATCAGATTCATTAAAAGTATAAAATAAAGCGTGTTACTATAACTATTAGTTTTTAACTATATTGTGTTTCTTATTGAAAGTTTCTTAAGGTAGTGGTGGGTTTGGGGATTGTAATGCCAGGCAGCGGCCTAGCTATAGCCTTAGTTATAGCAAAGGCGGCAGCGTCACTTACCATCAGGTGCGCTGCTTGCTCGTTTGCCATCATAAGCATTTAAAAAAAAAGGTAGGCTTAAGAATGTTACCTCAATAGATTCCTTGGCTTTATTTATATGTTATTTTTTTAATAAAAAAAAACATATTAGGGCAATTAAGTTCTATAAAATAAAGACAAGTAAAATGTTGGTACTAAATCTTCGTTTATAAATAAAATACTGACCCATATTGACATTTAAACGATTATTTAAGAATATGACTTTAGTATATATATTTAAGTGTAAGTGTATATATATTTTAGGCTGACCGACCGCATTCGTAACGACGACGTAAGAGAGCGAGTAGGTATGAAAGAGAGTATTGGTGTAAAGATGCGAAAGGGAATGCTCCGATGGTTCGGACATGTGGAAAGAATGCCGAACGAACGTCTGGTTAAGAAGATATACAATGCGAAAGTGGAAGGATGTAGGTACCGAGGGAGACCGAGACTAACCTACCTAGACCAGATCGGTCAGGTACTGAAGGAAGGTGGAGTCAAGAGTCTCCGAAACCGGCGAGCGTGTATGAAGAGAATTATGAATATTGAGGAAGCGAGTGAAGTATGCAGAGATAGAGTTCTCTGGCACTCTGTTCTCTCTGCCTACCCTGCAAGGGATATGGCGTGATGATATGTATGTATGTATGTATATATATTTATTAAATATAAGATATTTATTTACAAATTTAATACTTATAACGACCTGGGCCAACTCCATCTGATGCCGTTTGGTCCACAATTACATTCCCAAGGAGAGTTGACGTCTGGCAGGCGGCCGGTCATAAAATTATTGCCAATAACTTTTACAATATGTACTATGAAAGAAGAGTACATATTGTATCGACCCCAAGTAATTGGGATTAGAGTAGGAGATTGATAATCGAATATATCTAATTTGCGTAATTTACTTTTAGAAAAGTACAAGTTTTTTTGGATAAGAGTAGGAGAATGATGAATGATGATATACAAATTTAATACATAAAATATTAACAAGACAGATTCACATTATAATTTATAAATTGCTTATGATGTAATCGGAATAACGCCTATGTTAATAAATGTTAATATATAATACTAATGAACTCCAATCGTTCATTTTGAAATCTGCTTATAACGAAAGCTATAAATGCTGCAGATATACATATATATTAACAGAGTCGACACCATAGATGTATCGTATAGAACTGTAGAACGGGTTTTTATAAACCTTGACATTTATCCATAGAGACGCCATTTTTAAATTTTCGTAAGTCGTTATGTCGTTAACTTAAGAGCTCACTTATACATTGTTAATGTATAGAACATAAAATATTTAAGTGCAGAGTTTCTTTTAACAATTAATTGTCGTATTAATTTTCATATCTTTTTAAATTAGGTATAAGTAAAAATAGCTACTATTTTTTTTTATATATCAACTGGCAGTGTATCTGAGAGGGTTTAGAATTTATTCCACCAAGCTGTCAAACTGAATGAAGATCACGACGGTTTACTGGCGCCATTATTATTTTTTTTTAAAATATTGTATAGCAGCTTTCGACCAAATGATAAGACACAATATAATTTTAGATAAAGCAGTTATAAATAAAATAGCTTTTAATTTAAAGTTAAACATAAGTATCTTCTCATCCCTTTAATAAGTGAACTGATGGCATGTGAATCGTTTATTGGATGCATGCGGCACAGTACCGTTTTCTATGTGGCTTTTTATGGAGATAAATATATCCAACAATTTACGTCGCATCATCATTCTCCTACTCTTATCCCAATTATTTGGGGTCGATACAATATGTACCTACTCTTCTTTCATAGTACATATTATAAAAGTTTGTTGGCAATAGTTTTATGACCGGCCGCCTGCCAGTTGTCAACCCTCCTTGGGAATGTAATTGTCGACCAAACGGCATCAGATGGAGTTGGTCCAGGTCGTTATAAATTCAATTCATTTGTTTATGGGTGTAGGCAGAATAAATAATAAGACAACATAGTAAAAGTTAAAACAACTCAAATAAAACCCTGTACTATCCTGTTTAACTATCCCTTATTCCCTTACTTACCGTAGAGGAGTTTCGTGCCATATAGTTAGCTTTATATATGCTGTAAAGCAGATGGAAAAAGAAGAGGCAACAAAAACCATAAACCCTCAATTGACATATATATACATACATATATATATCATCACGCAGGGTAGGCAGAGAGAACAGAGTGCCAGAGAACTCTATCTCTGCATACTTCACTCGCTTCCTCAACACTCATAATTCTCTTCATACACGCTCGCCGGTTTCGGAGACTCTTGACTCCACCTTCCTTCAGTACCTAACCGATCTGGTCTAGGTAGTTTAGTCTCGGTCTCCCTCGGTACCTACATTCTTCCACTTTCGCATTGTATATCTTCTTAACCAGACGTTCGTTCGGCATTCTTTCCACATGTCCGAACCATCGGAGCATTCCATTTCGCATCTTTACACCAATACTCTCTTTCATACCTACTCGCTCTCTTACGTCGTCGTTACGAATGCGGTCGGTCAGCCTAACTCCACATATTTTCCGAAGAGATCGCATTTCGACCGCATTAATTTTACTTTCATACTCTTTTCTGCATACCCAACTCTCGCTTCCATACAGTAATGTTGGGACAAGCACTGCGTTATGTAATTAACTCATTAACCCATTTGGATAACCATCATGCTCGTTCTGCTTCTATTTCAATTATTCGGAATCGACGTAATATGTACGCTATCTCAATCGTACATATTACAAATGGTTTTGGCAATAGTTTTACGACCAGCACACCTGATGGTAAGTATCACTGCTGCCTATGGACCTTTGGAATACCAAGGGGTCCAAGGGTACCCCAAACCCACCCCAGTTGGGCTTCCGGCTTACTCGCTCACCGAACGAAGCGCAATAGCACATTATCATTACTCGGACGTCGATCTTCTGCGAGAGTGTGGTACTACCCCGGACAGACCGGCCCGCGGCTGTAGATAGAGAACTGTCCAGAGCGTGTACCATCCTACCACTATTACCATAATTACCAGATTCCATCAGATGGTGCTCGTTCTGATCGATGTAAAGCTCTTAGTCGTCTTTTACGACCACCATGAGTTTCCTGCGCAAAACAATATTTTTTACGATCCATAGACTCAGAATTTGTCTGCGTTAATTATATGTTTGTGAAGTCCCCCGCAACACAAGTATAACTTACTTTGTACAGGTTGGTGTCTTTTTAAAAAATGAAAAAGGAAAACATAACTAAATTCAGATTCAGTCGCGTGTTTAAACCATAGAGAAATAGTACATACTTACTTTTCAAGTTTATACATGAATAATACAATACCATAATGGGATACTAACTGTTAGCACATACAAGTAAAGTAAAAATGACTTTAACTAATCTTTAATGTAGTTTTAAAAGGTCAACGCTTCAAATATATAAAGGCGAATTATTTTAATGTTAGTTTAAACACCTATTAATAAATTTAATGTAAACAAATGCCTACAAACAGGTCCTTTGTAATTAAATTTGAATATCTCCGCCATCTTTGTAATAAATCAATTTTAATATAACAATAATAATTATTTTGAATTATAAAGGAATAAATCTATTTTAAGTATTTAATAGAGTTCGCTAATTTAATATTTCGATACAATATATAGAAGCCCGGAAAGTATCCGAGATCATGGGCGAATAGAACTGTTCAACATCTAAATATATTCTATCTCAGCTTTTTACTTTTAATTTCTTTAAGCAATTTAATCCTAACTAGGTGAGATCAGAACATACATCATTCTTTTACTCTTATCCCAATTACTTGGGGTCGATACTATATACACTCTTCTTTCATAGTACATATTGTAAAAGTTATTGGCAATAGTTTTATGACTGGCCGCCTGCTCGACGCCAACCCTTCTTGGGAATGTAATTGTTGACCAAACGGCATCAGATAGAGTTGGCCCAGGTTGTTATAAGGCTCTCAGACGTCTTTTACGACATCCACGAGCAAAGTAAGGGTTAGTAGTATTCACCACCGCTACCACACAGCTTCATGGATATAGTAGATAGTAAATATAAAACACCATGAAAAATCCAAAAAGCCAATAACATTTATAAAAGTAAATATCATTGCTATATATAGATTAATAAAAAATATATATTATAACATTTTTTTCCTTATTGGTATTACATTCATAAGATCACATTTCAATTGCTTATTTTATATATATGTATATATAATTTCGTATGCCAATATTAGAGTTTTCAATTGCCTCAAGGTTAAGCCACTTGGAAGTGTACTGTGAACTCCGGTAAATGGTTTAATTTGATTGTTAAATTTACTCACTGACGTCACGAGCTTTTAATGGTGGATTAAGGCTCTTTATAACGTTATTTAATCACTATCTACGCTTAATTTATGATGGTGAGGGTTGCGTTATAAAGTAAATAGAAATGCCTACGTTGGAAATAGGTTTATAAAATTAAGCTAACGGTATAAATATTTTTTGTATAGTCATGTTAGAATATAATTTTACACTCCTTGTTTCGCGAGTGTCTTAAAAGACGTCTAGGAATGTTTTTCTATGATAAAATATTTCCTGTCTGTTTTATTGCATTATTTTTAAACATGCTATAATATCTTATAAGATATATTACAGGATATTCCATGGCATAGCGATTTAGCTGGGGTATAGAACAATCACAATTATATTATAGCAAAAAAAAAAATACCCCTTTTTAACGCATATCTTTTAGATATCATAAGACAACTATTTAAATGAAAATTAGAAAACAAATGTACCTAGTTAGTGTGTTACACAGCTATTGTTAAAAATTAAATAAAAATTAATTCAGACGATATGCTTCGTTCTTTTGAGAACAGACAGCAACGTAAGACGTTTACGATTATCTTTATTTTTATAATGTTAAACTTGAAATAGGTAGGTATGTGCTAAATTCAGCCAATAGCAAAGAAGAGATATAAGTGAGACTCTTTCACACCGCAATTAAAACCTTAATTAGCAATTAAAACATTAAAATAAAACATTTATGATTCAGAATATTAACGAAGAGAACTATTGACCTCTAATATTGTGTATTACTTTTTAAATAATTTATTAAATAAATTTTGAATAAAGCATCGTACAAAAATTATCAATCAGTATTTATAGTAAATATTATTTATTACTTAGGACGTTGCGGATATGAGAAAACATTATACCGATTTCAGATACGATTACGGATATGAAATTATTTCAGATTATCGAACGGTTTCGGATATTTTGTTATGAATATATCATTTTTTAGGGAATTTTGAAAAGGAAATGCTAAGCTTGATTATCGTATTATTTTCATTTGGAGAGGTTTATGTTTGCGCTCTCAGCTGGACCTGTAGAAAGAAAACCTGTCGTACATAATATGTATCACATAGACCCATATGCGAAGTGTTTCTTTTTTTTTAATTTCAAATTCGGTTACTTCGGATTTTGATTTTGTTATTATTTCCGATATCCGATAGCTTCAGTTACGAAGCTCCATACATCTCTTTTTATTGCTACTGTTCAGTTAACTGTAGCTCTAATTATATTAAAGTACGTACTTTTTATAGCTTTTTTTAAATTCTATCATCTATCAATACCTGAGCTTCTTTTGATACCTAAATATCGAATTATCACGTTATAGTTATTTAGGATATATTATCGAAGAAATGAATAACCGTATAAAGGAGCTTCAATTTGAAGAGCTTGTTTTTGAAAACAGTATAAGATAATGTGTATTATATTTAATGCCGTATTATATTCCCTTTCATTTTGGAGCAGGCTTGAGCCCAATAGTGGGACATAACTATATGAGCTGAGATGATGATGATACGATAATGTGTGTATATTTTATTACGCCTACCGACGATTTAGGGAGAATTTATTTTATACATTTTATTATTATCTTCTACTATAGTTCCTATGTAGACCAAAAGTAAATTACTTTAGCAAAACTTGATCGATTTCCTGTACCTAATTTGAGAGGAAATTCTATTCATTCGTATGATGCCACCATCTATAAATGATTACGTTAAAGCAATTCAGGGTCATTAATTATAATTATGTACTTGATTTGCTGTCGAGTTCTTTAGTAAATAATCTTATTAAAAGTAAATAAATGATCAAAACTAATACAACCCGTCCTAATTCTTTTTAATATAATACATGTAGATACTTGTTTTGCTCAATACTTGTTTTGCCCAAGGAGGGTTGCCGTCTGGCAGGCGGCCGGTCATAAAACTATTGCCAATAACTTCTACGATATGTACTATGAAATAATAATACATATTGTATCGACCCCAAGTAATTGGGATAAGAGTAGGAGATGATGATGATGTAGGTACTTGTTTAGCCCAAAATACAGATATATAAGAATGCATTTATTTGTGGTAGACTCACACTGTTGACAGTTTTCTGTCTACAGCCGCGAGCTGATCCATCCGGGGTAGTACCACACTCGCAGAAAATCGACGTCCGAACAATGGCAAGGTGCTGTTGTGCTTCGTTCCGTGAGCGAGAGAGCCGGCCAACTTTCTGGGTGGTTTTGGGGTTTTTATTGGTAGGCAGCGGTCTATTAAGGTCCATGAGCGGCAGTAACACTTACCATCAGGTGCACTGCTTGCCCGTTTGCCATCATCACCAATAAAAAAAATGCACCTAGGTATTTCAATTTTGAAAATAATTCAAAAGCAAACTGTATTTATTTTTATTATCCTTATCAATCTTTTCTTATAACAGTTCCGCTGCTGATGACAAGACTGTTTTTATAATAGATGAAACATTATGTCCCTGCTTGGTCTTATATCATACTTGTGAAAAAGGAAGAGGGAATGTTATCTTAGAATGTGCGTTATTATTCTAGACTGTCGTATTATATTTTTAATACAGACTGAAAACATAATGTCACTGATAGTGTATATAATACTGGTAAAAATCAAAAATGGCAACTATACTGTATTATTTCGTATCAAATTAAGAACTAAAGAATAGTCTTGTAAATAATGTTAATAGTTTTGAATAAGATTTGCTAAAATTAAGAAACACGTGAATCTTATAAGAAACAGGCGTCATTAAGAACAACAAAAATATATTTTTGGTTGAACTGAGATGAGTAAAATGAAAGAAAATAATATTGTGTCTATTTTTGTATATTTTGGCAGTCAACCATTTTTTAAACATAACTCTCTCTGGTCTTCAGAATGTTAAAACACAAATATAGATTTAACACGAATTTTATGAATGATTTATTGAGTAAAACGCTGTTTTTACATTTTTATAGGAAATAGAATAATATAATATATATATATATACTAGCAGACCGGGCCACGCGTTGCTGTGGCTAAGGTAGCCTCAGTAACACGTGGTGGTTATGCTAATAAATTGTAGCTTATAGAAACGTTTGTACGTTTAACATAGCGCCATCTATTAAATACTTACTCAATCCAGTCAACAGATACCGCCATCTGTTAGAATCGTTTGGAGATAACAGATAATTGTAACTGTCAAATAAATAGTTTGCAATAAAATAATTGCGACTATAAATTGAGATGGAAGCTATCCTATCTTTTAAGTTGGATAAAACTACACATGCTGTGCAAATTTGATTAAAATTGGTTAAGTAGTTTAGGAGTCCATCGCGGACAAACAACGTGACGCGTAGTTTCACCCAAAATTTTTTATTCACCCAATTGGGTTTCCGACTCTGTCGCTCACCAAAGCACAATAGCACACTCCCATTACTCATACGTCGATCTTCTGCGAGAATGTGGTACTACCCCGGACGTACCGGCCCGCGGCTGCATACAGAGAACTGTCAACAGCGTGGTCCTACCACTACACTTTTTTTTATCTTCTTTATACATATATTATATGTACTAGCAGACCCGGCACGCGTTGCTGTGGCTAAGGTAGCCTCAGTAACACGTGGTGGCTATGCTAATAAATTGTAGCTTTATATGAAACGTTTGTACGTTTAACATAGCGTCATCTATTAAATACTTACCCAATCCAGTCAACAGATACCGCCTTCTGTTAGAATCCTTTGGAGATAACACATAATTGTGACTGTTAAATAATAGACAAATAATTTGCAATAACATAATATTGCGACTATAAATTGAGATGGAAGCTTTCCTATCTTTTAAGTTAGATCAAACTACACATGCTGTGCAAATTTGTTTAAAATCGGTTATGTACTTTAAGAGTCCATCGCGGACAAACAACGTGACGCCTAATTTATATATATTAAGAATATATAAAACAAACAAAACAACAAAGATATATTATTACACATCACACGATACCGAAACTTTATCAGGTTCAAGTTCGAAATATTGTAAAGGCAGCCCGAGTCTATTTGAAATGGTATCAATTGGCAAATAATAATCTAACGATTGATATCGATACTCCAGTGCTCGAGTTTCATGATTTACAGTCCGATATTGTAGAAGTTTGTGTTATCATACAAACTTATTATTATAGACAGATTGCACGGATAGCTTAGTGATCTAAGTAACGACCTCTGCCAAGTCTACCTCTGCCTAGTCTACAAAGTTATGGGTTCCATGAAGGATAATTCTGTATGTGTTAAAATTAACTATGATTAAAGAATCGTTATAAGTATTCTATTTTACTTTCTTAATACAAAAATATCAGTTAACTATTTTTGAAAGTTTAATTTTTATATTTTATGGGTTTTGTCAGACAAAAATCTGGTAATATTGAGGTATGTTATATGTATGTTGTATGTATGTGTTGTATGTATGTTTGTCGACTCGTCACCATCAGCTCAGTCCACATATGTACTATTGTTAGGCTCAATTTCACTCAATTTCCCTCTCATTATCAATTTCCAAATGTCAATTTCATGTCAATTGCCCTCTCATAATGGAGGAGGCCCAGCAGGGCCTCCTCCATTATGGCTACTTTCCTTACTCCGTCATCATACGAATTCTTATTCTTTTTTCTTACTCCGTCATCATACGAAAAACGACGTTTTATCGACTACCTTTTTTTTTTCGGTGGGCTTTTATCGACCACCTGCAGGTATTAATACTTACCAGTATTATCTAGCAAGGCTTTAAAATAAAATTATTTTTGCATAATTTATTACGTTTATATTTGATTTTTACTTTCAATTCAACGTTTTTAGCGTTCATAGTTACGGGCGTCATTAAATAAACGCTATAAAATGTTAACAACATCGAAAAACTAAGAAATTAAACATAAACTAAAAAAAGAAAAAAAAAGAAGAAATAGTTTTTATTCACATTTGTAATACTCGCGTGAACATGAGAAATAATTATAGTAAAGATTTATATGAATATGTATATCAATACTTTTATGCGCTAACGTACCCCTACTTATAAAACAGAGCACGCAAAACGCTAATGGTTATTAGTCCTTATTGCTTTAGATTATACAATGAAATATATAAACAATAGATTATAATGCAATTTATATATGTATAATAATCATTATAATTCTATCATATTATAATAATTATTTTAAATAATACAAGAGCGCGCTAATTCCATACAATTAAATATCACCAAGATAAAATTTTATGCAAATATTGTCTGTTGTTGTTAGCCTCAGCCTAATTTCGCATCCATAAAGTCTTAGTTTGATAATTTGTTATGGTAATCATCTAATCCATTGCAATAAGTATTATAATAATTTAAACTAGATAATATTGTTAGAATTACAATTTAAAGTATTTTCATCATCATCATCATCACAGCCCATAAATGTCCCAATGTTGGGCTCGAGCCTCCTCCGTAATGGGAGGGAAATTAACCTACTATACCGCGCTGGTCAGACTCAGACGTGTTGGTATAGGATTTTGTTTCGAGTTTGCCTTCTCTTGCATAGATGTTACATGCGTTTTATATCCCTTAATCGTTTCGTACGATCACCCACAGGTAAGATATGGGGTGGTGAATAGTATTCTTACTCCGTCACCACACTCACCACACGGAAAAAGTATTTTAGTTTCATTTTAATCACCATTCTCTAGAGCAAACTCTTATCCGAATTATTTGGCGTCGACGCAATTACTTGTACATGTTGCAAAAGTTATTGGTAGTTTTATGACCGGCCGCCTGTCAGACGTCAACCCTCCTTGGGAATGTAATTGTTGACCAAACGGCATTAGGTGGTGTTGGCCCAGGTCGATATAAAACTCTTAGTCGTCTTTTACGAAATCCACGAGCAAAGTAAGGGTTGGTAGTATTCGTAGCCGCTACCATACAGCACGTTTTATTTTAATGAAATATAAAATTTAAAAAATTAAGTAATACTCGACATAAAAAACTCAAAGGACTCTAGTTAAGATCAATACAACGAGACCAAAATTTGATGGGTTATAGGTAATCCAAATATCATCTCCTAACTTCGAGCTTTATCATTAGATTAGTTCAGTGGTATCATCATACATCGGTTTTTAAATGTCCCATATAATTACGTTTAAAAGTAAATGAAATAAACTATTATGGCATCTTAGATCCCTGCGGCGCCTAACAAAAGGCGATTACTTTGAAACGCCAGAACAAATATTCATAACTGTAACTAAAAACCATCCCATAATCGTTTCGTTCATTTAGAAGCTACAATGTCACAGACAGACACAAATACCTCAAAATTATAACACCCATCTTTTTGCATCGGGGGTTAAAAAGATAGCAATCCACATGAATAACTTTCTCTATAGCAGAGGGAAATGAACAACAATATGTAGATATATCACACATGGTACATTTCTTCCATTCGAATCGAACCCATAATACGTATGAGAGATATATATTTGGCTCACTACACCATCTGTCTAATCAATTGATTAACATAAATAATAATACGAAAATACTACGATTTCATTAATTAGTTAACAAGATTTAATTAATTATTAAATTATTAGTTAAGGTTTTATAGTTAATATATGCAATCTAATGACGTCATGTTATCTCTAGTCGCTAGTAAATAAACTTTTATATTTTTTTTCAAATAGATTTCATACCTATTTCTTACAATAAAGGCGATCAACCTTTTTTATTTTTATAATATATTACACATCTTCTCATGTGTCTATGCCGACCCATCTCAACAGCCTAATATAGAGATCAATTTCCCTCCCACTTTGGAGGAGGCTCAATAGTGACATGTTGATGTTAATGATGATATTTCTTGTATATTGATATACATATATCTATACTTACTAAAGTTAAAAAATAGTTTATACACTTTATTTTAATTACAATCTATTGACGCTTGCTCTACATGCCTCATAAATAAAACACTGAGATATTACGTCACATAATTGTAGTCGAAGCTACTCAAAGCGCGCGAACAATAGATGCAAGTTTAACTAGACAGCACTGATTGCACAGCGCATGTGCTAGCCGGCCGAGGAGAAAGCGACCTGCAAGGCTAATGAACCCGGCTAAATTCGGCCAAGGTCTGCCGGCGCGACATCAGATATCCCATACCCGTGGTACAAATAGAAAAGTCACTTTTAACTAGGAAAATATTTATCTACAATGCTTTGGAATTCTATAAATTTAAATCTTATAATAGAAATAAATATATAATGAAATTTATACTTATATAATTGTTATCGATTAATAATAAACGATTTATAAGATCACAGTACGTTTAATTTTTCAATGATTCATGAAACATAAATTGTTGAATTTTCACTTTAAACGTGCACTTCACTGTTTAGATATTTACATAAACATTTTATGATCGTCTTCACCTTCCATCTGGCAGACGTACGACTATTTATAAATCTTACAGATCATCAGTATACAAAGTTCAAACATGAACTTTATCGCTAGCTGAGGAAAGTTATAAAACGCATCGACAACGCCGACGCAAACGGCGTACGTTTTTAACGTCGATCGACGAACTTGCGTTTAAAATCGGCCAAGGTCCCACAGCGTACACTGACCTTATACCTGCGTTAAGAAAAAACTTTAAAGCAAGTATTCGAAATGCGTCAGGTATTCCAAACAATCTTTTTACATGGCAGATTGAAAAATCCAATACCAAACGAGCTTGCGTGCTGCATTCCTTGCCAATCGCAATAAAAGGTCCAAATCCAACATTAAAACTAAATCGAGTATCGTCAAGCAGTCCATCGAACCGCGTCTAAATCCAGCCAAGGTCTCAGTCAGTTGAAGGGCGGCTCGCCCGGTTGCCTTTGTAATGGTCGTTTACACCGAACGACGATAACAAAGGGTTGTTCGAATACTTGCAGGTTGACTCATGCCTAGTTTTAATGTAAGATTTTAAAGGACATCGTAAAATGAAAACAACTCATAATGTAATATTATGGTCAGTAAAAATAACGCAGACTAGCAAATCTCAGACCACCCGACAGCTTACACGATTCATAGTATGAAACAAATTAAAACTGCAAATACATTCACAATAAATATCAGATGTCCAGTGTAAATTGATCCCAGTGGTCACGTAGGCGTTCATTCAACCTCGTTAAATAAAGGAAAGTAATTGAGTATTACAGATATTTACAAGGTGGTATAGTCTTTATATACAGAACTGCGTCTAGACATAGTTTTAACATCGTTACGTTGAAAACTGCTCGTGCAAGGATTTCGGTAAGCCTCCTGCTGACTTGAGAGAGTTCCCACTGTGAGAACGCTTTTATTTTTATTTAAAAAACCTTAAGAGCCTGCGGCATCTAAAATAATACAAAAATCTAAATCAATTAACACTAGTTGTAAACAAAATAAAATTATATCAGGGAATCATTCATTATTATTGTAGCATCTAATCTAAATCGACGTAAATATTCGTCATAATCAGTAAAATACCTAACTCAACGCCGTATCAATGCAGCACAACGCTCGAAACACTACGCCAAAACATACACATTGAACTAATTCATTATGTCACTCGTTATCAAAGTGGAATGACCTCTCGACCCGACCTGCCGCAATGTTTCCGCGCCGCTGACATTCAACGTACTACCCAATTTGCAACTTGGTTCTGCATGACCTATATTTATTCCCCCACACTTAGGGCTTGTCGGGATGCCTGTGCCTGACCTATCCCAAGTGTACAGTGGTTGCGCGGTGTTGCTAAAATTACCGGGGCACGCTGGGCTGTCCCCGAGCGGCTACTTCCGCACATCGATTAATTTTATTAACCAACAGCTGCAATTACGAATTTAAAGTGTCAACTATTCGTTGCAAGCTTGAATTGGGTTTGAAGTATATTATATCTTATTTAATTAGCACAATTTGCGTTATTACTATCTGGATGCATTAAGCTTATTATAATCCTATCTGTTTTACATATAATTAATTAATTAATTATTATGTCAAATATTTTTGTAAATCAGCTAATAAATATAAACAGCAAACAACTTATGAATAATAATTGTGAGTTTATTATTAGTTTTGGAGGAAACTTTGTATTTAATTAAACGTATATATATAATGGTATCAACAATCAACACGTTTACACTAACTCTCTGTTAAAATAAAACTTGTTTGGGGATAATATTACCTATTATTATTGAGCACAAATTAGCAGCAGTATTAAAGTTATAAATCTAAAAATACTGAAATTCTTTCTTTGTAAATAGAGAACTTAAGAATTAGGCATATATTTGAGTCATTCATGAATTAACTGCACGGAACTGTATGCATGTGACATTTAATATAATTATCGATTGGCATGAAGCGATGCATCGCCGCATTGTTCATAGGATCGATTCCTGTGTTACTGTCGCCCCCGCTTCTATTTTTACCGCTTCATTGCGTACTCCCCCTCGCTGCCTGTTTCCTGCCTTTTATTAAACTATCTGTATGTTAATTAACAACGGCCTCGCTCGGACCGGCTCTGTTTATTTTTCTATTAGCTCGTTCCTACGAAACATTTGCTGTTTAAGGCATTGACTATTCTACATGTATGCTCGCTATCAACTTATTACAGCTGCCTCTGTCTTGTTTTAACTTTTTTATAACTTACCACCGGATTACTCGACGGTTTGACATAATGTAACATACATCCTTTTATTTTTTTTGACCTTCAAATAAATTTAATTAGACGTCTGCGCACGTTGTCAAACCGAACCTCCCTTCATCAATGTTTCATTCTTTTCTAACATTAAGTATATTAGTACGTTCGTCTCATTCTGTATAGGGGCATCTGGTACACATAAACCTGTGTCTGTTTACGTTACGTCTACGTGCTTAGAGTGCATGTGTGCGCATGGTGCAGGGGTGATTGCGTTTGTGTGAGTAGGCGTGGCGTTTTGTCTACAGCTGTTGTGGGTTTGTGGAGCTACGCCGCTATCGGCTTTTCTAAATTTATGCTTCCTCATGACCCATGCTCAGGCACACTGCAGAGAGTAACAACGATATTAAACTCATGACTTGTATCTGTTTAATATTCCATTGATAAGACCGACTAAACAAGATGTACAACATTCAAATGGCATACGTTAACGCATTTGATGGCTTTAATTTATTATCTTTAGATTAATATTTATTTATTTTTTTTTATAATTTATTTTTTTTTAGCTGTGTGGTAGCGGCTACGAATACTACCAATCCTTACTTTGCTCGTGGATGTCGTAAAAGCCGACTAAGAGCCATATAACGACCTGGGTCAACTCCATCTGATGCCATTTGGTCAACAATTACATTCCCAAGGAGGGTTGACGTCTGGCAGGCGGCCGGTCATAAAATTATTGCCAATAACTTTTACAATATGTGCTATGAAAGAAGAGTACATATTGTATCGACCCCAAGTAATTGGGATAAGAGTAGGAGAATGAATGATGATTTATTTATTTTTTTACCAAAATAAGAGAATCTTATTAAGTAAAACAAATAATGACATTTAAAACAATTAAAGTTTGTTTTTAATGCCATTATCAGAAGCCGTTTGTAGTGAAAGAAAATATAAAGAGCGATTTCGATTTATAATTTATTAGATAGTAATCATATTTTTTGCATTAGGAATCTTTATAAAAAAATATAATAATTTATCTAAATCTGTGAAGTGTATCTATAAGAATCGTGTATTATTTCCCGTAACATAATCATTATATGAAAATAATGACGTCATTATTCATGGCTCTTTTGTTACGGTCCGAATAAAAGCGTTTACCGGTACGGTGTGCGATTCCTTAGTAAACCGTCTTACCTTGGTTGTTCTGAACACCAAGACGATAGTCAAACAGCTGGCGAGAGTTCATTGACATAGGGGCTCTAGTGCAAATTGTATAGTTACACATTGGAAACGCAAAAAATAACATCCATTTTGTTGTCGGATCTGTATGCGCGTTCACTTCAGTTCTCGGAATGTGAGGGACGAGGGCGATCAAAACTGCGAATGTTTTGCTTATTTTTTTTTGGAAGTATAAATGTAGTTACGACATTCTGACATAGATGGCGGCATATTATTTTGTTATAATAAATCTACGCCTTCGTTAACTAAAGCGTTTTATTTCGGCATTTATATTCGTGAGAGCTTCGGAACCACAAACCGCAGCATCTCGCGCGTAAAATAAAAAGTAAACTTTGTGACGTAACATGGTTGGTACGTATACACATTCGAGGTATTGAGCGCTGCAAGGGCTGATGACGTCATCGTCGAAAAAGCCCGGGGTCGATGTTCGGGCTCCTTACCTGCATTTTTAGCGCATCCCCCATAACGATGTCGATCTCTTCCGACAACGCAATAAATTCCTCATGTTTACACACAAAGGGGTCTAAACTCTTCGGTATCTAGTTTCTGTGTATGCTTCGTATTTGAATGCATTAGTTGACAATTAATTGCTCATTTTATCAAATAAATATTATGCAAATTTTATGTATAAAACTATAATAATTTTTATGGTTATATTATTTTTCTAATAACTTCAGTACTGGTATTTGATGCTATACTTGGGTGAGTGTTCTATCAACCTCCCCTGTCTTATGATAGTTTACACCAAGGATCCCTAAATTTTAATTGACACTCAAACTAATGTAAATGACACCAAATCAATGTTACTTGTTAAATATTATGGTCTTAAATTCTTAATATTACCTAAAACTTATATTTAATTTAACTTTAATTATCATTAAAAAGCTCAACTAACTTCAATATTAAGTGTCATTCGTATTGCGGGACACCAGCACAGGCTCTTGGTTTCGGGCGTCGGGGATCGAAAGTCAGTAGACGATCTCTCTGCAACCGGCGGGGGATAGCACGTAAATGCGTTTCCACAACGAGAACAAAAAAAAGTACAGACTCTTAGTCATCTTTTACGACATCCAAGTAAGAGTTAGTAGTATTCATAGCCGCTACCACATAGCATAAAAAATTTAATACAGCGTGGGCTTTATTTACAAACTTATAAATCTTAATTTTTACAACCTACGCCCAATATTAGATTCGCATATTTTTTTGTATTGGTGTACGTAAACATTGCCTTGTCGTTGCTTTATTTAGGCATCCAAACTGTTGAATATATATTTATATATATAAAATCAAAAGACAGGTTCAAGTAATGAGATTCAAGACAAGAATAACATGAAAGATTATTTGGACGGAACGCATGACGAATGACGCTTGCCAAATAAATGAATTGGTACAAGAAAACACTATTAAATATTGTTGCCAAATAACTACAGTGATTATTTAGACATGGCTCGTTAATTTTTTGTAGACTTTTATGCACATGAAATGAAGATTTTTTTTAAATTTTAATACTTTTTTGTGCAAAGAAGAAATCAAATCGCTCCTTCCCATAATCATATACATAGTTTGCACAGCATTAACGTGTAAATATCCATGGATTATCATTCGTCGCCGGTCGAAAACCGTTCTATAAGGGTAAATCGTCCAACCCACAACATTTGGGACTGCTGAACCTAATTGTGGTAAAAAACAGATTAGGCTCACAAATTAATACCGAAATATTAATCCAGCTTAAGTATATATACTTGTAACAACTACCTAAGTTAAATAACGGCCCTAACCAATGTGAGAGGTATTGCGTAACCTGGATTTTGCTCTTGGACAAAAAAATGAATTAAATTCATACACAAATAATAAAAAAGCATCAGCTGTATAAAATGAAACATACCATACTTCCAAAATCTTGATCTTGAGTGACTGTATCGCACTTTATATTTATGATTAATTACGTCTATAATAACAATAAAATATTATTGTGTAAGGCACCGGTCACTGCAAAAGAAGGAATTGTCCAAAAAAATCTTATGGCAAACGATTTAAAAATAATAGAATGCTATTTGCTTTCTCTTTATCGATGAAGTACGTATTCAATATTGGGACGTGTATGGGCTAATGAAGAGCTAAAAGATTTAAAAAAAAATCCAATATTATCAATAATCAAAATTATAGTTGGATTATAAAATAGTTAAATTATTACTTCTAATTTCAATTATAATTTATAACAGTGCCAGTATTAAGCTGTAGTATCATTCTATTTCCATTTAAAGGTTGAAAAATCGGACATAACAGGCTTAAAATAAAAAATGTAGATATACATTCGATCTTTTTAGTCAACGATAATATTTAATGATGCTTATTTATTGCTGCTCTCTAAATGCCTGTTTTAGGGAACACTAATATATTTGGACCAATAATCAAGTTTTATAAAACTAATTTGCATAACACGTATCAAATACGAAAAGATTCAAACTTAAGTTACCTGAGGTCCCAAAACCGTATACAGCAAACATGTTATATTTCTGTTCCAATTCCCAAAGCTGATTCGCACAATCGTCTTCCTGTTGCGCAAGTCTGCAGGCGCCGAGGTCGCCGATCCCGGACAATTGGGGCCGAACAAAAATGTGTCAAGTTGAACCCAGGTCATCGACCTCAATGTTTACGTTTACCTTTTTCGCCGACGTGACTTGTGTAAACCCCTTTTTTTGCGTTTCGCTTCTTTGAAGGACCACACATTCACTTTGATATTTTAATGCTAAAAGTCTGCAATTAGTCAACTTCAAAAGTTGCAAGGGACGAAATTGTCGTACTAATAAATATGGACGTATAATTAGTTCGTAATAAAATTTAAAGAGTCGTAATAAAATTTGAGGTCATGCAGTCAGGTCCCTACGCTACCTACATGACCTCAAATTTGTGAACTTTATAAAAACTTTTAGTTAACGTTATAGAAACTTTAGATGAAGCCGAATATCGAACGTTATTCAGAATCAGTGTGTGAGAGTAGATAATAAATACGTAATGATTTTTAAAATAGTAAACTCCAAAACTTCAACTTTAAAATTCTTCTGCAATAAACGTTAGGACCCTTGAGCACCATAGTTAACTTTTTATAACGTAGGAATATGTCATCCGCTTATGTACAGAAACTCCACACATGCAGCCACAGCATAATTTCAAGTACCTAATAACGATATACTTGATATAAAAAAAAATCTTAACTTTTAGAAAAGTAAAAGCAATGTAAGTGTCTCTATACTATTATAAAGATTAAAAATTTGTTCGTTTGAACAGGCTATTCTCAAGTACTACAACCTATATTCCAAAAAATATTATTATGTAAGATATAATATAAGTAGGTACCGGGGGAGACCGAGACTCACATACCTAGACCAGATTGGTCACGTACTGAAGGAAGGTGGAGTCAAGTCTGCGAAACCGGCGAGCGTGTATGAAGAGAATTATGAATGTTGAGGAAGCGAGTGAAGTATGCAAGGATAGAATTCTCTGGCACTCTGTTTTCTCTGCCTACACTGCAAAGGATATGGCGTTATGATATGTATGTATGTAATATAAGTCTATTTTATTAACAAGAGTTTTAGGCTGTAAATACATAACACTGCGAAAAGTAGGAGTGAAAAAGTATGTAGATACTTTTAGAAGTACATATTAACAAATCAGGCAAAAAGCAAAATTCATAAACAATGTGACATCATGCATCTGACGTTTTATATAATCGCTGATAATTTAGTAACTATAGTAATAAAAAGATTGAGTCTATTTGTAATTTATATTAATCGTATATTTATGAAGTTTTCCACATAACGATTCATTCCTTAGTGCGGGATGATGTCTTTAAAAACAGTATGTACATATATTAACAGTCAATCGGAATACTTGTCATCATCATTCTCCTACTCTTGTCCCAATTACTTGGGGTCGATATAATATGTACTCTTCTTTAATAGTACATATTGTAAAAGTTACTGACAATAGTTTTATGATCGGCCGCCTGCCAGACGTTAACCCTCCTTGTGAATGTAATTGCTGACCAAACGGCATTAGATCACAGATTACTAAATATGGAGTTGGCCTAAGTCGTTATAAGGGTCTTAGTCGTCTTTTACGATATCCATGAGCAAAGTAAGGGTTGGTAGTATTCGTAGCCGCTACCACACCGCTCATACTCGATCGGAATACTTGTATTATAGAAATTTAATTTCAATATTAATACATACATATTTGTATATACATAATATACATTTTAAATGTGCATAAATGTGGTGGATAAAATCTAAATATGTAAAGAAATATATTGCTTTGAATACCTTCACTTTTGCAATTTTAATTCTTGTCATTTATACCATCGACGCAGATGTTGCAGTGATATTGTTTGCAGAGCTAGCGCATGTATATAACGATGTCCGTCGCTCTATTGCTCGTCTTGTATGCTGAGGAGTCCTTACCCGAACAGTAATCCGCCGGGCAGGTAGTACAAAAGTTTATAATGCCCCTTGCCGCCTTTCCGTTTCCCCAAAACTGTTTAGCCGAGTTGCCGCCCGACCAGTCTGTCAAAATAGGAGTAATACAAAATGACAAATATTACAAAACATTTTCAAGTAAAAGCTTTGTGAAATTACAAATTACTACTCGTATTACTCGTAAAGATTTAAGTTTCGTGAAAAAGTCTATCCAAAATTAATAAACAAAATGGCTAGAAAGTTACAACAGAGCAAAATAAAGACGCTAAATATGCTAAACGTTCCATTTCTCATTCCCCTTTAACAACACTTGATATAAATGAAGAGTTGGTGACATTATATTCTTATCAAGGCATTAAACGAATGCTCATTTTAATAAGACTTAATACATTTGACAAAAAAAATAAATAGGTTTCCTTGTGGTGACGGAGTGAGAATACAATTCACCAACTCCCATCCTACCACGGGTAATCGTAGGAGACAATTAAGGGATATAAATCACATATAACATCTATCATCTCATCTCAGCCCATACATGTCCCAGTGTTGGGCTCGGGCCTCCTCCATAATGGAAGAGTAATTGATCTACTATACCGCGCTGGTCAGACGTGTTGGTATAGGGTTTTGTTTAGAGTTTTCCTTCTCATATATATATATATATTATATATATATGTATATATATATATATATATATATATATATATATATATATATATATAACATATATATATATATGTATATATAAGAGAATAAAAAATCGAAATAAAACCCTTTACCTACACGTCTGACCAGCGCGGTATAGTAGGTTAATTTACCTCCCATTGCAGAGGAGGCTCGAGCCCGCCAGTGGGACGGGACGTATATGAGCTGAAATGATAAAATGATAAATAAATAGAAGTTAGATAGATAACTCTAAAAAAGATTGTGTTTCAAGATATAAAAATTATATCTAATATATCTCAAATTTTAAATTTATCTCAATATGATACATTATCAGTATATCTTGTGCTCTTATCCTAATGAATTGGGGTCGACGCAATATGTACCCTTCTGCCTATCATGCATATTGTAAAAATTACTGGCAACAGTATTTTGATCGCCTGATGTCAAACCTCCTTGAGTAAATTGTTAACCTGACAGCATCAGGTAGAGTTTACTCAGGTCCATATTTATATGAAAAGAAGACTAAAAACTGCTTTTAATTGTCTTTTACGACGTCCAAGAGTAAAGTAACGGTTGGTAATATTCGTAACTACACAGCAAAATCATATGATAAATAATAACCTACATATAAATATATTAAGAAATATATTGCTTTAACTATCTACCTTACAACACTTACAATTTAAATGGTTGACACTTATTATTCACAAGTCGTTTCCTTCGTGTAGAAAAGAAATAATTGTAATGGTGTCTACGCGAGGAATAAATAATTCATAGAGATCTTTTGAAAAATATTATGGTCGGTAGCGCGGGCGCGGGCTATTATAATTGTAGATGTCGACAATATACTTGCTATCTCGTTCCTTTATAACTGAGAATATAGAGATGGATTAATTTACCCAGTACACATGGAAATAATATTGTAGACAGGCCACTTTTTATAAACTTACTTTATCTGTATTACTAGATATCCCTGCAGCTTCACTAGCGTGGATTGCTTACATATTTATTGTTATTTCGAGTACCCACGCCTTTATTTTAATTAATTATCTTTTAGGCTTACATTTTATTGTATTGAAGTTCAATCACAATTTAATACGAATTGGTTATTACAATAATAGTTATGACATTAGTAAACGCATATACATATCACACGCATTAACAAGTATCTCGTCATTATATTTTTTACTGATTTTTGGCTTTATAAATGATGCTCGGTTTCCATTTGTCACAGCTTTCTCGATAAATAGACTATTTAACATAAAATGTTTCTCAGATCGTATTAATATTTTTAAGCGTTTACATAAACGAATTTCTCGGTATTATTTTCATAGTATAAAATATAATGTCATAGTTATAAATCGTTAAAACGATTGAGATTTTAAAAGAAGTATGTAAGTTTTTATATGGCGAGTTACCTCGCCATTACTTGTGGGAGAAATATTAATAAGGAATGCAGTTGTTCAATATCTACATATGTATGTGTTATACTTATGTCTCCTTGAAAACTCTCGCAACATATATTCAAGTATTTATCCTCATTTTTCAGCAAAGTATTAACATGGTTATAATGTAATATGTTATACTATTATAAATAAATGTTTCAGTATTTAACGTAATTCATTATCATTCTCCTACTCTTATCCCAATTACTTGTGATCGATACAATATGTACTCTTCTTTCATAGTACATATTGTAAAAGTTATTGGCAATAGTCTTATGACCGGCCGCCGACCAGACGTCAACCCTCCTTGGGAATGTAATTGTTGACCAAACGGCATGAGATGGAGTTGGCCCAGGTCGTTATAATGCTCTTAGTCGTATTTTACGACATCCACGAGCAAAGTAAGGGTTAATAGTATTCGTAGCCGCTACCACACAGCTTACGTACGGGTATACATATATGGATAAATGTATCTGGCATGTCAAGTTTCCATTTCTATTTATTGTAGTAGCTATCCTCTAGGGAAGGAAAGAGGTGACGGTATATTGTGTTCTTTGTATCATATGACCAGGATATTTATTTTAATAATTAAATATCTGCATGACCCTGATCGTATTTTGCTTTTTAGTAAATTGTATTTTTTGGAAAATATAATTAAGTAATACGACAACACACAAATAATAGATGAAATCAAACACACAAATAATAGATGAAATAATGATCCATTAACATTAAAAATAAGAAAAAAGAAAATCAAAGATTGCTCGAATTTCCAAGTGAGCTGATTCTTGATGACAGTGACCAAATTCACCTTCATATTTTATTTATATTTTTTAATTGACTGAAACTACTGTCCATACAATATTTTCTATAAATGAAACCTAGCTAGATCTATTTATTGCTTTCGTAACCTCCAGCATACCAAAATTCTTGGAAATCGTTTTTGTCGTTGCCGAGATTTTGAATATATAGGAATATATAAATATAGAGATATATAGGTACAGAAATATATTAATAAAAATTGCTCGTTTAAAGATAATTAGATTAGATAGTTCATCATTCTCCTACTCTTATTCCAATTACTTAGGGTCGATACGATATGTACTCTTCTTTCATAGTACCTACATATTGTAAAAGTTTTGGCAATAGTTTTATGACCGGCCGCCTGCCAGACGTCAACCCTCCTTGAGAATGTAATTATTGACCAAATGGCATCAGATGGAGTTGGCCTAGGTTGCTATAATAGATAGATAAGTATTAATAATAATTTTTAGAAAATGAATTATATAAAATATTTATATGCTTAAATATGGCAGATTGTTAGCCGCTTTCGCCAGTGATATGACGATATCTAAATTTTAGGTAACGCTTAAGCCAATAACACGTAACCTCAATGATTAATTGATGTAATATGTCATTCGATATATAAGCATTGATGTTTGAATGGTTGTAGTTATTAGGCACCTAAAATTTAACTGTCATTTAAGAGCGTTCGTGCAGAAGCTGTGTGATAAATTTCGCCTGAATTTGGTTTAAAATTTCTTTGTTTTGATGAAATGTATTCCTTTAGACCATAGTTTTCAATTTGATAGTTAGTGTACTGCATTATGCTAACCATATAACTTGGTCTTGAAAATTTTTTTTTTATTATTTTTGTATGTTTTATACAGTTTACAGCTCTAGTTTTAGTAAAGTTCTCGCCATTGTTCTTCTATCATTATCAAGATTATTATTTTCTGCTCTGACGCACAAATTTGCTGAAAATTATTTGATATACTAAAAATTAAAAATTTAATATACGCAATGCATATCTATTATAATAGTTCATTGCCGTTTCGATTTGAAATAGCAGATTTGAGACTAGATTTTAAAATACATAAAGAAATCACTTATATATGAATCTTTATATGTAAATTACCTTATTTCATATCTTGCATCTAATAAGCTTAAAGTAATTAATGTCAAGAATTTTGGTACAGATAATATACATGTTATTTGGTTATATACAATTTTCACTGATTATAATCTAGATATTTATCACAATTTATCTAGCCTTCATGAAAAGCTACCTTTTATTATTAGCTCAGATATCAAAATATTTTCTGTTTTTATCGCAACACCCTCTGAGAATGACGATTATAGAATATTCTTCCCTTCGTTATCCCTTTTTAAGTCAAACATTCCTAGCTGTAAACTGTAACGGTAATTTTGAATTTGCAACAAAATAATGAAATGGTTATTTAAAAAGTATTTTCCAGTCTTTGTAGGCGTTCTGCACCTGCGTCTTGCTTGTTATAGCTATGTCTGTTGTTTGTGTACGAACGTTATTATAAACGCATACCTACGTGCCAGAGAAACAGATGTTTTTTTTTTAAATATCAAACGATTAACATTATTTCACTTACGCGTATAAAAGCCTATGTTATGTCTATGGAAGGGACGCTATGGATTTTTTTTTTTGTTTTAATTAAAAGAACAAACGCACCACATATATTTTATAACTTGTATACTGTAAGTTATATGAAAGATTAAGTGCAAATAAAAGGTTTTATTTTCATTCATTATAGCTCATATATGTATGTATACTGTTGGGCTCGAGCCTCCTCCATATTGGGAGGGAAATTGACCTACTATACCACACTGGTTCAATGATTGGGTATAGACTTTTATTTCGAATTTTCCTTCTTTTGCATAGATGTTATATGCGTTTTATATACCTTAGTTGTCTCTTACGATCACTCACGGGCAAGATGAGGGGTGGTGAATTGTATTCTTACTCCGTCACTACACGGTTTATTTATTTATTTGATAATATTTGTGGTATTTGATTTTGAAAAGTACCTATTATAATAAATAAACAATTTGTTTGATTTTATTATTTTAATTATCTATTAACGTTAAGTTTAATTATAAATGCAAGGATAGAGTTCTCTGGCACTCTGTTCTCTCTGCCTACACTGCAAGGGATATGGCGTGATGATATGTATGTACTCTCCGACAAGCGTATATACAAAGTAAAACAAGGGTATAATACGTCAATTTCCTTCCCTTGTATGTTAATTATAAATATAATAGATAATTTTATGCGAGAAGTAGTTTATTTTTCATTTTACACTTAATAGTTTTTTTTTAAACAATATTGGCAGAAAAGTAATGCCTTTATGCTATACAGGCGACGGAAGACCAGTCGTTATTGATTTGTTCAACATTATATACTGAAGATATAATTATTAGATGGCACCTTTACTATTTTATCATTTTCTACATTGGCCTAGTGGGACTTGACACATTTCATAGGCCATACAGTCGCCTTACCTCGTAATTTTTATGATATGTCTTATCATATTTAGAATCTCTGACTCACCAGCTTTGTTTTTAGCACAACGGTATCGTTGCTTTTTATGTTAAATTTAACATACTTTAATCTCCAAAAATATTATCTAAACTAACCTCAATGACATCATGGCGGGTGGATATAAAAGATTTCCTTGAAAGATAATCAACAATGAGTTGTTTACTATTTTTTTTAACAACAGTTTTATAATACATATATCCATGATTGAGTTCATAACCTTCGCAATTTAAAAGTATTAAGTATGCATTCTATTGTTATGTTGTGGCACGATCACTTTACAATAATTATTATAATTCCATCATTCTAACAGCATTACCTATCTTCATATGGTCGTGCAATAATAATTAATTTAAACATTAGAAAATGGATGATATTTTATAATTATTATTACATACATATCATTACGCCATATCCCTGCAGGGTAGGCAGAGAGAACAGAGTGCCAGAGAACTCTATCCTTGCATAATTCACTCGCTTCCTCAACATTCATAATTCTCTTCATACACGTTCGCCGGTTTCGGAAACTCTTACTTATTAATTATCTTAAAATTATATTCCTTCTAGATTTTTTCATAGACCATTGTCTATTACCATTGTGTTTAAGTTTAAAACAAAACTACACATTCCATTCGCTACACTCTTGTATATTAAAAATTATACCTTTCATGTTTAACGATGCTTTAAATAACACTAGACATAAAATCCTGACTTAATGTGTCATAAAACTAAACACTTGAACAAATAAAAAAAGCACTGTGTATCCATATCTCGCATCCTGCGTTGTAAATAATAATTCTTATATTTTAAAAGCAGCTGACTATAAATTCGATTCAAGCTCGAAATCACTGAAAGAATGTTAACAATATTATTATTATATAGTAAATATATCCAAGTCTTTTTTATATTTTAGTTTCCATAAGTATACAGCGCTTTCATTCATGTATAGATAGTATTTGTTGCTATTAGCAACGCCACCCTATATTAGAGGGGTGCGCCGCTTTCGACGCACCCACAAAATATTTCACCACGGAATTCCCCCAGTGCAGTGTCTTTTAATACGACTCAACGGCATCAATTAATACACCGTGTTAGATGCAACTCATTTTAAATCTTATTCCAAAGGTTTCTCTTTAACTTTGGTATAACTTTATTAAGAATTTAATTCTGTAAGACTGTAGAAAATTCATTTTTGCTGTAACGTGTCGAGGACAAAGGTATACTTTTAAAGTACCGAGCTCTGTATAAAATACTGTATAACGTGGAGTAGTTTTCTGACACTACTTGTGATATCCACAGCTTGTCGGTACTTAATTCTGTCCAGGTCATTTAGCGTAAAAGTTTTGTTCCCTTGGCGCCAGTGTACTGCTTTGAAAAGAGCGAAATAAGAATCTACAAAATCGGAAAAGTTTATATGAAAAACGGTGCACTTTCATACTTTAAGATATTAAACATGTCTACATAGATATGTAGCGTCGAAGTGACGACGTGGGAATGAGAATAGTTTGATGGTCTCAGCAAACTTTGAGTATCGCCACTACCTAACTACGATGTTGAATAATTTAGTCTCGCTACTGCTAAGGATATGGAAACTAAAAACAATTCTAAAGGTTTATTTATTAACGCTCACTTTCGTATATCTGATGTAACGACTATACTACGCCGCATCGTCTGTACAAAAAACTAATCTAAAATGCGATGCCGAGTCTACACGAAGAATAACAAAACAACAAAGCTTATGCAACATCCTGCTGTATACGAACGCAGAAAAGTAAGGGAGGGTAGATACATATTAGGACTAAACGTGCATTCTACTCGTCGTGACCTTGGTTTTTTCTGAATCAGCGGGGCTGGCCTCGAGCCCGGCAGGTGATTAGGTTACATAAACTTAGTCCGTCCCCACTTCCTGCTAGCGCGCTTGGCAGTTGTCGAAGGCTTCTAAGAAAAAGCCAAATTTGTAGGCCGTCCATTGTTTTGCCCCTATTGCTTTACCAATTTTACTCTCTAAGGCTGCATACTCATCAGCGATTATTTATCCTTGTATGCGTTCATAATATGTAACTCAAAATGTAATTATTTATTATCTTTTTAGTTTTGTATTACAATAAAAACACTATCCTTACGCGACATAATGAAAAAAGATTTAATTAATATTACATATTAATAAATTTAAAAAATGCCTCATAGTATACGAATGTGATTGTGAGGTTCCTGGTTTAAATCCTGGGTCAGGTAAAAGTGTTGTTGGCTGATTTTCGTAGATTTACTCAACGGCAAGCTCGGAGTTTGGAACTACTCGTATCGTTTCTTATTGCACGGGTCTAAGGATTACGTAATGAAATGGTGTTTTGTTACACTTCTGAATACTAATCCGAAAATAAATTGAAGAAAAAAATCACGGTAAAACATTTTGGCAGTCAATATATGATTACTAAAATACTCGATGGAATTACACTTCTACCTTCAAAATTATACATGCATTTACCCATAAATTACCATAATTTTGACCAGTGAAAGTAATTATTCTGAGAAAGCATATATGGCTACACTTGAGAACTTATGAAGCTTGCCAGTCTAATTAGGGCCAGATTGATGGAATATGATTTAATTTTTCGCATATGACAATGTGACAGAAAATAGTTACACAACATAGACAAAAAACTCAATAGCAGTAATAATAGACTTTTTTTTTTATTGGTTCTGTTCGTCCATTCGGACAGGCAAAGGCATCAAGCCCATACATCCAAGTCTTATTTAATTATTTTTCATATATTGTTCATCATTTCTTCATATTGTGTAGCCTTAATAGTCATTGTCTGTCAGTAAGTCAAGTCGTTACCATTAATCGGGCGCTGATAACCTACCTAATCAATGATTTTCTTTGGGAATTTTGGCAAAATATGCAAATACACGTAAACCACATTTATACCATATTCACTACACTTCAGCACTTTAACTGTACCATATTGCATAAAATACCAGCAAAATTATTCAATATAACACTACAAAACACTAAAGAAATTAATATAATACAAGAGCGTGACATGACATTTCCACATTCGCGCCAAAACTCGTAATAATAGACTAGACAATAGTCATTTTTTTTGGATCTGTTCGTCTATTCGGACAGGCAAAGGGATCACAGCCCATACATCCAAGTCTTATTTAATTTTCTTTTTATATTAATCTTCACTTTTTCAATAGACCATAGTCAGTAAAAATACAATGTAAGCTTTAACAGAAGCAGTTCTCGAACACTTTTTGTCCAAAATGAAATCAGCAATTAAATTACTTTTAAGAATAGCAAAACATTTTTAATTGCAAAGATGCCATTAAAAAAGGAAAAATAAAAACTGGAAGTGTAATAGGCAGCTTTACTGTGGAATGAAGTACAGCATCAAACAGGTTTGGCTGCACGCGAGTCGGCCCCGACGAAGGGACATGCAACGAATAAAAAGAACACCTATATGCAGCTCTAGGAACTGCTGACCTTGGACACAAGAGCCATGGCACCTGGCGTTTTTATTTGCCCTTCGAATAAATTGCAAACTTATTTTATAACTCCTCTAAGTCCGTTCATTCTTAAGCGCTCTTGCTTTATTTAATACCATATAATGTAGGGTTGTGATGTAATAAAATATTTTGTTAAGAAGTTAAGTGGCATCTGCAGGTGCTTTTTAATCGTGACGTCATTTCGATTGATGCATTAGATTCCTCCTACTAATGTAAGGCAAGTGATAGATGTCCACAACCGGTGTTGGACGATACGGCTGCTTACAATGTCGATATATCGGTCGTAGTGTCGGTTGCGTAACCGGTGTCGAGTCGTGAGGAAAGTGAATGCAGCATTTTGAGGTCGCGTAGAAAGTTGCCGTCGAGACCGCTCTATACTCAACGGCTTAAAATGTCTTTCCTCGTATTTCATTCATCCTATTTATCAAGCCGTCACTGACTGATCCTTCTAATAATTCATTTGTATTATACATAACATAGCAACACAAGCAATCCAATGATTGATCACGCTATTATATTCTAAATATATTACCAGTTTTATAGCTAAAAACTTTAAAATAGCCCGAAACATATTAAATTGTTGCATAATAAGATATTCAACTCTAAGCCTTTTCTGGAGTATTATTTAAGAATGCCAAGGAGGTTTGCACAAAAAGTTACACGTGCCGACCCGCTCAATCGCTTTGGGCTATTGAAATTTTGTCCATGGCCAAGCGTCTTTGCCTGCATATAATGGGGCATCAATTCAACTTCGTTCATATTAAATTAAAAAGAAAACATTTAGGTCCGCTTCCATATATTGTGTTATTTTTTTAAAATTCGTAGTGGGAGCTCATGTAACATATTCATGTTCACATGTTAAAGCATGAAATAGTAAATTAATTCCGGTTTATTATACATTCGATCTTCTTCATTTTATAGCCACATTTTAAAAGTATTTGATCGGCCGATCACGAGCATGTATTCACTTGCAGTTGAAATTTGCTAGCATATTTGGTGGACTAGCACTGTACTAATATACATTTATCTCAGTCGTATAACCATTTACCTGTACACATTGTATTAGTTTTGCGCTCGAAGACACACCGCATACTAAGCAGTCTGACAATACTTTACAATTGTTACTATAAAAATTGTATTTTTAATGTACTCACTAGCTCTAACTTCAGCAAGCTTATGGAGCGAAGGTATAATAAAATATCTTGGATGCTTAAATATATCATAAAAAAAACCCTTGCCTATACGTTATAGCCCTTTAAGCCGTAAATTATTTTATGCTTACGTATCTGTCCAGTAAGTTTTATTTCTTCAGGCCTGAGGTATTATTATACATTCTTTGTTGGTAGCTACCTCCTACGTACCTTCGGTTATACAGCGGTTTTAGTCTTTAATCTTCAGATTACATTGTTGTACTGATTTAATTTGTTGCATGTAAAATCTGTATATACGTCTTGCACATTTCAATAGAGATTTACATATGAAGTAGAACGCTTTCAATGTTATGATTTTAACTGAGCCATTTGTTAAGAAAAGGTTTCCTTTATAGTTCAAGGTCCAAGCATTGAGTCCTCACGGGAGTTCCTTTGTTAGCTATCTTTGTAATCGACGTACGCTTTATATGTATTTCTATAAGTAAAAAACAACGTAGTTTGTGTTTAAATTTCTTTCTTTAAAGAGACACAATGTGAATACAAATGTTAAATAAACATAGATGTATAATATTTTATACAGTATCATATCTTTACTAACTATAGTGTTTATTTAATACTATGTACTCAAAGTGCTTACACATTAGTCTGCTAATATTCAAACGGATGGTCTGAAGTGTGTTACATTTTCAAGTGTCTATAGATTCAGGAAGACTGTTATCTGTAAAGTCTCACATCAAGTGTCCTCCTTATCTCCCCACATGTTTGATCAGGTGCGGTTTAGAGGATGCTAACCAAACCATATATTTGTCAGTTTCAAGGTTTCAATATGTCCGTTTGACCTTGAAAAATCTTATCCTGTTTGGTTGCATCGGAACCCCTTTAAAATACTTGTTTGTCATTTTAATAACGCAGTTCTTGTTTATTTATAAGTCTAACTTAATCGTTACTTTTTTTACGACAGATACTTCCCATGAGCACCAGCAGACTTTGAAACTAATGAAGACACACATTATTTCGTCACTATTGTCTATTATATATTGGCGAGATAGGTTACATATCATCTCATCATCATCATATCAGCTCATACATGTCCCACTATTGGGCTCGAGCCTCCTCCAAAATGGGAGGGAAATTGACCTACTATACTACGCCGGTCAGACGTGTTGGTACAGGATTTTGTTTCGAGTTCCGTCTCTTTGCATTAATGTTATATGCGTTTTGTATTCCTCAGTCGTCTCTTACGATCACCCACGGGTAAGATAGGGGGTGGTGAAATGTATTTTTACTCCGTCACCACATGGAAGGTTACATATAATTTTAATCTCAATAGTAACAACTAGGAATTTTTACTTTAAAACTCATAAATTTACTACCTATCACCTAACTATTGTCAGAATCTTCGTAGACTGTATTGGATCGGTCCTTCGTAAGTAATCAAAGAACTTTCTTTTCTATGTAACAGTACGAGAGAAGCTTTGTCTTAGTGTTAACTACAGATTATCAAAAGGTGAGCAAACAGCACAGATTATTTATTCCACATTACATACTCTATTTATTGCTTGCAACACCTTACCACATTTAAAAGAATACTTTTTTAAAAGCTGTCATCATTACTTACTCATAGGAATTTGAATTAGCTTGAAGCCTCTGAAACTCCAACAGAATCATTCTCAATGATTATTTCATTTGAATTTCGTACATAACTTAATACACATAATATATGTAGATACCCATCAATATGTTTTAATCTCCCGTAGACGAGAAGTGTCTCGAATATAAGCTTAAAATTTAATCGGCTTAGACCCGCAGTGGTTGTCAAATTGATGTCAGATTTGCCGCGAACATTTTTGTGAGCTAAAATTACATATAGAATTAATTTCAAGGTTCTCAACCATAATTTTGTCAACGAATGTTTCTTTTATTTTGAAATTGTATTACAATGTAGTTATTTCAGTGCTGCTGACATTGTAACCATATCCTCGGGTTGTAAATACGTTAATGAGTAACATAAAAATGTGAAAATATTATTACATATATTAAATGTGTTCGCACGAAAGGTCTGCTTAATATCAATCTACAATAATATGTATCTAATTATTTCGTTACAAATTTTCTGAAGTAAAAACTTCTTTTGGCGCATCGCACACAGATTTTTTCGTAGACTGTAAGTGAGCCTGATCCGTCACGCTCTGAAAGTGAAATGTTCGATCGGGTGAACTCGGGAGCGCCGAGCGTACCCGAGCGATAAAGATACAGTCAGCTGCTCTTCACTGCTGTGTCGCTGTGTTTACTATATTCAATTTATATTTAATAATTGTTATTATTAATTATTATCAATTATTAAATAGTTTTTATTCAATCGCTTTTAATAGTTATTTTTTTGACAGCTGGCTATGATATGGCCAGTATCACACATACATACTCTCCGGGGCACGATTTTATTTTTATTTTTTGGTAATTGGTTTTTTTTTCATAGGTTTAAATTTTCACTTCTGCCGGCTGTCCTCATGACTGCTTTGTGTTTTTTTTACAGGATAAGCCATAGATGAAATGCGTCGATCTATTAAAACGTAATATAAATAAACATGAAACTTATTATAGAATTAAGATTCGATGCAGTTTTGTAAGGATTTGTCTGGAAACAGTTCAGCTTTAATTACATTGGCAGATCCGGTTGATATAGAGGACAAATTAATGACTAACATGTGATGTTATGAGTCAAAGTACCCAAAGAACTTTCCAATTTTTACCGTTAAAGGAAAATGTAGAGTATCTTGGTCCTAAAGTAGTTAACCTTACTTGGATTGCTTGGTTTTAGAAAGATTGTGTTTCATTTAAGCATATCACTCACATTTTAATGCATGTATAATCTTTAAAATAAATGTTTTACGACTAGCCAAATTAATGTGTCTAAATATAAATATATATGAAACATTATAAACGCGCAATAATTATTATAAAAACTTGTACTTTTCTAAAAGTAAATTACGCAAATTAGATGTGTTAATTCGATTGTTAAGTGTTAATTTCATTCTCCTACTCTTATCCAAATTATTTGGGGTCGATACAATATATACTCTTCTTTCATAGTACATATTGTAAAAGTTATTAGCAATCGTTTTATGACCGGCCGCCTGCCAAACGTTAACTCTCCTTAGTAATGTAATTGTTGACCAAACGGCATCAGATGGAGTTGGCCCAGGTTGTTAAAAGGCTCTTAGTCGTCTTTTACTACATTTACGAGCAATTATATAATTATATAAAATATTAATTCGATTATATAATTTATAATTGAAAAAAACACCTCTCATTATTGAATAAATTATCCTCAGACGCCGAACGCTAATTTATGGATCGCACAACAGATTGCCCTAGAAAAGAATCGAATCAGTGACGTTGCTACTTAACCTAATATGCCATCCGTACATTTAATAGGTGAATGAGTATTGGTACAAACGATGATACCATATAGCTTAATTTTTATAGTAGCTGTTTTTGATTAGATTGTAGCCGTGAACTTTATTTTTATAAAGTTGTATTTACGTATATGCCTGAACGATACTAACACGAGGTGGGAAATAACGGTTCCGTAACTTAATGCGAAGATAACAGCCATACGGTACTTAAAGAGGTAAGGTCCGTTGCTGCGAGCCAAAAAAAAATAAAAACCCTTCGCGAATAATTGTAATATATCACAAAAGACATAAATTGCTACGGATCCGCCTTAAAAACTGAAGTTTCGGAAATATTTATACTGCGATAAAAGAAAATTTTTGAATTTAGCACTTAGCATATTTTTTTTTAGTGCCAAAGATCACGAAAATTGACCGTTAGGAATAAAGAGAACAACAATAAAATGAATTCACAGTATATATTAGTTGGTGGTTGTGAAAATAAATATTTTATGTTTTCGTGTGATGTAGAACTATAAAAATATTATGACAAGGGGAAAATGTGTTATATATGTATTTAGTTACACATAGCCAAAGAAATGTCACAACAAACTTTAACGTTATTAATCTGAAGCCTTTGATGTATCTTAAGATGACAATATTTTAAATTATTTAATGAAGTACCTACTCTAAATCTATTTTTTGTTTTAGATGTTTTAAATAAAATAAGTATAATTATAATCAATATAACATGATGCTATTTGACATTTACGCGAGTAATAGAAATGTTAAATGAAACTATGTAATCTTACGGATTTTTGTGCGTTCATTTTATTTTTACCCATTCTGATATTTTAAATGCTAAGGCCGTGCTCTGATTTGGTAGAAACTATATTAGGTTTTCTTTTTTAATACCTAAATGAATTTTCTTATTATTTATTGCTACAGGCTTATGTTAATAATAAGTAAGCGATGATAATTCTACATAAATAAGGTTTATGTAGAATTATTTGGATATTCTACTGATAATTATTAAGGTTATTTTAAAATGAAGTTCAAAAACACATAGCACAATTCTTAGCCCCATATAGAGACCGAATTCATTAAACTTGTATAGTTTTGATCTTGAAGGCTATTATTGTGAATTTTGTAAGAATTTTGTCAAAAACCGAGTGCATTCGCATAAAACTAAATTACAATTACCTAGTGTTATATAGTCTTACTTTGGCAGTGTAAAATATTGAGGTGTCTAACGTTATAATAGTAAAAATAAAATAAACGTGAAAATTTAAATAAAATGGTTTCTTTTATGTTAAAAATGACAAAAAAGAACTTATGAAGAAGAAATCTGTGGCTCAATGCGGAAAGTAATGAGTTGATGATGATGTATTACTGAACCTTGCTTGTTACAACGTAACCATAACCGTAACATTTGAACGACACACAGAAACTACCTACTACTACTAAATACTAACACACCTTAATTAAAGATTATTTATTACCATAAACAAAATGAAGGAAATATTTAAAAAGTATTTTTTTTTATTGCTTATGGTGTCAAACGAGCAAGCAGCACACCTGAAGGAAAGTGTCTATGCCGCCCATGGACCTTTGCAATACCAAGGGTATAGCTTAGGCCGCTGCCTACCAATAAAATCCCCAAACCCATCCAGTTGAGTTTCCAGCTCTCTTGATCTTCTGCGAGAGTGTGGTACTACACCGGACGGACCGGCCCGCGGCTGTAGACAAATAACTGTCAACAACGTGGTCCTACCACTATTAAATATACGTATAGTACATATAATATAAAGTATACGAAATTTAATTTATTTTTATATATCACTCAGAACACAAAATATGAAAAGTTAAATAATGTATATAATATTTAAGTCCTATACAAAATAATATATAAATGTGAGCAAACATTACTCTTGACATAATAAATATAAATTCATCTTGTTATAAATCTATAACTCATTTATTAGAACTATCTAATGACATTGGATTCTGTAAGTTTTTCAACCGTTTTTTTTTTCTTTTGCCACTCCACTTTTTACACCTACATTCATTATTCATGCACGTTTTTTTTTTATTTATAAGTTGTTCAGAACTCTTGTGAAGTAAATACAAAAATAATGATGGCTCATTCCACGCGTATTTATTGGTGTTTCAATTTTATCGTACATCGGTGCCGAAAGAAAAAAGAAAAATACAATTCGTGACCCGACGAGGCGGTATAACTCGGTGGGCGTAGTTGAGATAAGCACCAAATACGTTTGTATATAAGTTTTCTTAATCACACGTATACGAAATTTAAGGTTTATTTATGGAAGACCTGATTGAATAGAATTATATACAACTGCCAAAAAATATAACGTATTATTTGGTACCTTTATAATTACATCTGTCTCTGTTTTACACAATTCAATGCCTCTTTGGTTTAATGTTATAAGTGTTCATATGAAGGTTATGAATCTTTATGCGTCCTCGTTTTTCCAGCAGGAAAATCTGAAAGTAGTGAGCGGTCAGAAAACTATAGCTGTAATGGTAGATGATAATATATTCAAGCAATAAGCTTGAGTATATTGTGGACAGTGGACAATGGATGATAGATTACGTACTCAAGGAAGGTGGCGTCAAGAGTCTCCGAAACCAACGAGCGTGTATGAAGAGAATTATGAATGTTGAGGAAGCGAGTGAAGTATGCAAGGATAGAGTTCTCTGGCACTCTGTTCTCCCTGCCTACCCTGCAAGGAATATGGCGTGATGATATTTATATATGTATGTATATTGTGGACCTATATTTATATGGTAAATGGACTAAATGTAGGTGTATGTACAAAAAACTACTGCCTCCTCTTCGGATGGAAAGCGAATCAGATTATATATCTTTGGTCAGTTGTGAAAGTATCCTAAATTAGTCTATCAGTAAATTATATTAGTTGCGGAAATACCCATACCCATTAATAATAAATTAATTTTCTGCGTTATACTCGAAAAACTATTTTTCATTTATGTAAAAAAGAAATATAGGTTTTGTAGCATTTTTTGCAATGTAGTTGTAGATAAAGACGCAAAAAAAAAATTAAAATAAGTATTTGTATTCAAAAGAGTTCCTCTCTTATAACAGGATACAATATCACAGCTACGTGTGTAGATTTACAGCTTTGATAAACATGATACATAGGTATGTCTATATAAAAAAAAAAGTGTTTTCGTGTCTTTCCGTGTGGTGACGGAGTAAGAATACAATTCACCACCCCCTATCTTACTCGTGGTTGATCGTACGAGACGACTAAGGGATGTAAATCGCATATAACATCTATGCGAGAAAAGGAAACTTCAAAACAAAACCCCATACCAACACGTCTGACCAGCGTGGTATAGTAAGTCAATTACCCTCCCATTATGGAGGAAGCTCGAGCCCAACAATGGGACATTGAGCACACATGAGCTGAGATGGTGGATATAAAAAAATTACTAGAAACTCTTAACAATATAACCTTGGATAAAAACACATGGTACCAAAATTTTAAAAATCCATATCCACATATCCACATAACACTGCGGTTACAATGTTAGTTCCAGTGAGAAGATATAAACAAAAAGGTGTATTATCTTGGTTCCCTGATCATACCCGACAATAATTACGATACAAAAAAAAAACTAAAATTCACTTCCCATGACTGTAATAGTTGTTTTATATTTTTAATCGTATATTCTATCAGAGTAAATGGTTGCTATGAACGTCAAAATTGTCATATTAACCAGTCTCTATTATCATATTAATTTTTCGTTCTTCTTTTAATTTATTATGATATTTTTCTTTCTAAGGTCTTATGTAGGAAATCATTTTAAGTACAAAGGAAAAATATTTTCAAAAGGAAGATTACTTTATTAGCATTACTGGATGGTTCTCAGAATTGATTTAAATTTTTTTAAGAATTTATATGAGCAAGAATTGTCCTTCCATGGAAGGAAAATTCTTAGTCAATTGGATTCCCAGACTAAAAGAATTTCGTACGTGATAGCAGTAGGTATAAAAAGGCACATCATCATCATCATCATCATTCTCCTACCCTTATCCCAATTACTTGGGGTCGATGCAATATGTACTCTTCTTTCATAGTACATAATTTGTAAAAATTATTGGCAGTAGTTTTAAGACCGACCGCCTGCCAGACGTCAACCCTCCTTGGGAATGTAATTGTTGACGTAGTAGTCTTAAACGACATCCACAGGCAAGAAAGGGGTTGGTGCGTTACATTGTTACTCCATTACCACACGGAAAAACATAAAGAAAATATAAAGTCACAATCACAGAAATATTAATATCTTAATATTTCTGTGGTCACAATTAACCAATAAAATAATTTAATCAACAAAATTTGTAAATAAAGTTTGTGATGTACATGAATAGGTATCTAAAAACTAACAACTAATTTGGTCTTTAGGATATTCAGCAACTTCTCAATAAAAGAACCAAATATTCCTCCACGTAATGATGGTATGTTTTATATGGCTCCTTTTTACGATCATCATTTCCGTTGAGTTTTATGTTTTTTTAATTCAAAATAAACACTTTATGGCTTCTGCGTTTTTGATAATATTTAATTATATTTGCTTATATTAGCTTCATTATAAAACTTTATCAATAAGTGATTTCATCGTTTCAGCTAAAAGTAAAATCATTTATATTTTGGATAATCTAATTAATTTTTCCGTGTGGTGACGGAGTAAGAATACTATTCACCACCCCATATCTTACCCGTGGGTGATCGTACGAGACGACTAAGGAATATAAAACGAATGTAACATCTATGTGAGAGAAGGAAAACTCGAAACAAAACCCTATACCAGCACGTCTGAACAGCGCGGTATACCTAGTAGGTTAATTTACCTCTCATTACGGAGGAGGCCCGAGCCCAAAACGAGGGCATTTATGGGCTGTGATGATGACAATGATGAATCTAATTAATTTGTTGCCATCCATCCATCAGCCCGTAAACGTCCACTGTTGGACATAGGACTCCCCACAAGAATGCCATCTATAACGGTCCTGTGCCACCTGCATCCAACGGTTTCCTGCGACCTTGATGAGGTCATCAGTCCAACGAGTGGGGGGTCGTCCTACGCTGCGTCGTCCGATTCGTGGTCGCCACTCAAAAACCTTTTTTCCCCAACGGTTGTCGGTTCGTCGAGCGATGTGGCCTGCCCATTGCCACTTCAACGTGCTAATTCTTCGGGCTATGTCGGTTACACCCGTTCATCTACGGATTTCCGTATTTCGGATTTTATCACGTAGAGAAATACCGAGCATAGCCCTCTCCATAGCACGCTGAGCGACTTTGAACCTTTTTATGAGGCCGACATTTAGAGACCACGTTTCAGTGCCGTAAGTCATCGCTGGTAACATACACTGGTTATAAACCTTTGTTTGCAGACACTGCGGAATATTAGACGAGAAGATCCTCCTAAGTTTCCCGAACGCTGCCCAGCCGAGTTGGATTCGTCGGCTGACCTCTTTCTCGAAATTGGATCTACCTAATTGGACTGTTTGTCCTAGGTAAACATAGTGATCGAAAACTTCGAAAATCGCATTCCCAACCAGGACCGGTACAGAAATGACATGGGCATTAGACATGATTTTCGTCTTGTCCATGTTCATTTTCAGCCCTACTAGTTGGGAGACTTTGCTGAGGTCATTGAGCATGGTGCCAAGGTCCTCCAGGGATTCTGCCATGACTACAATATCATCTGCGAATCGAAGGTGAGTGATGTTTTCGCCATTGATGTTGATGCCGAGTCCGATCTAGTCTAAGAGCTTGAAGACATCTTCCAGCGCAGTGGTGAACAGTTTCGGAGAGATAACGTCTCCCTGTCTCACGCCTTTCTGCAGATGGATCGGTTTCGTACTCTTATCCTGGATGCGGACTGACCTAGTAGGGTCTTTATACAAACACTTCAGCACTTCGATATATCGATAGTCAATTTGGCACCTCTGAAGGGACTGCAGCACTGCCCAAATTTCGACAGAATCAAAGGCTTTCTCATAGTCCACAAACGCTAGACACAGAGGCCGATTATACTCCTCGGTCTTCTGTATAATCTGGCGTAGCGTGTGGATGTGGTCTATGGTACTATAACCTTTTCGGAAACCGGCTTGTTCGGGCGGCTGGAAGTCGTCTAGCTTGCGCGCGAGTCGGTTCGTAATGACTCTTGAAAACAATTTGTACACGTGGCTCAGGAGTGAGATGGGTCTGTAATTCTTTAAGAGCGTTTTATCGCCCTTCTTGAAAAACAGCACCACCATACTCCTGGTCCACGACTCTGGAACGTTGCCCCCAAGAATGACAGAATTAAACAGCTTCTGTAGGGCTTTAATAAACTGGCTTGCCGCCTGCCCTCAGGAGCTCTGTGGTAATTCCGTCATCTCCCGGTGCCTTTCCGTTCTTTAATTGTTTTAGAGCCATTCTAATCTCGTTCAAGCTGACGTCCGGGATTTCTTCGGTATAGTGCCGAGTTAGCTTGGATCTGGGGTCTTGGACCAAGCTGACAATAGTATTCAGGGATGATTTGTACAACTGCCCATAGAACCTTTCGACCTCTCCCAAGATCTCACTCTGGGATGAAATGACAGTACCGTTATCAGTCTAATTTGTTTCGGTTTTATTAAAATAAGCAATATAAATAAGGCGCTAATTTCAATTGATTTCTACACTAATATACCTAAATATCCAAACAATAAGGAACTGGATGCAACTCCCTTAAAAAAATCCTTCGTCAAATTTATAAATGCGAGTAAACAACATTCCATGCAGTTTTTTGGCATCAACGTCTTGCTGGCATTTGATTAAATATTTTGCCCGTCTCTGTCCTTTGATTCTATAAATGACGCAATTATACGTGAGACGGGATTTAAAAACATCGAGCGATTAAATTATTGCCAATAAAAGTATAATTGGATAGAACAGCGGACAAATCATAAATATATAACTAAAGGAAATTTTGCCAATATTGGCAGCTTTAAAATTTATAATCAACAAGTAGATAAGTCGTTATGACAATCTCAGACACGATCGGAGGCTTCCTGCCGCCTATGGCCTTGATCAAGCGCGCGCAGACCTTGACAGCATACAAGCTTAGAGCGAGGCGGCAACGTGCGCCGGGGCACAGCACTGAGACGCGCGTTCACTAAACTTTACACATTACGTCACTTTATATTTTGGTATGTTTAGATGAATAGCCTCCAAACAGAGTTCTACGCTCGAAATTCTAAATATTACCGAGTTTTTTTTTATTTATGTTACATAGTACGGTAGCCAATTGTCTTTAATAGATATACAGCTGTATGTCGTCATTGTAACCGAAAATAACAAGGATGGCATATTTAGTAGCCGTCATATTCGTGATATTAGTGAGATCATTGCACCACCATGATAAAACACATTAGTCATTATTCAATCATCTCGTATGTTCAAATTGTCGCCCACTCGTTACCGTCGTCAAAAACAAACACGATTATTCGCACCTTGATAGTTTGGTTTGCTTAGCACGTTCACGTACATATCTTACTATGGTACAGTTTACTTAGTAAGCGATAGCAAAACGACATAATTATTTTTGACTACGTGATTACTGTATAAGTACGTATATAATATAACATCAGTCCTTCTTTCTACACAAATGTTGTAAGAGATGACTAAGTAATTTATTAATAACAGGAGAGGAAACTAAAAAATAAAACCTTATGCTTACCGGTCTAATAACTTATTTAAATGAGTAAAAATAACGTGAGTATAACTGTCACAGAGTGTTGAAATAAAACTTCTTTGACATTGTTATAGATGATAAGTTAAAAAAATAAACCATATTACCGCCAAGACTGCCATGCCAAAAATATAAAAAGACAACGGATTAAGGAAAAATGTCCGTCGATCTGTCCATTCCACCATCCTACCATACATACATCCATCCACTCATAGTGATAAAAGGAAAAATCTCAGAGACTCGCGACAGTATACACTTGTCTGCTGGTATTTCTTGACATCTCAAAGTGCTCTTTCATAAATTAAAAAAGAAACCCTTTAATTCACTTTAAAGAAGTCTAACTTCAAATTCAAGTATTGAAATTTGGCATCGGACTTTTGACGGGAATTTGAAAACGTCATGTGGTGCTCTTGTATTATATTCGATATTTTAGTGTTTTAACGTTTAATATTAGATAATTTTGATGGCATTTTATGTAATATGAAGCGGCGGAGCTACTGGGCTGTAGTGAATATCATATAAAAGTGCTTTACAACGTTTTCGTTTTCCATCAAAATTCCCACAAGATACCATTAACAGTGTGGCCATTGCACTGTTAATGGTGACAATTTGACTACTTGAAAGACTTAAAACGTGAAAATATTTATAACTTGACACTGGCACCAATAGCTCGTATAAGTAGCTGATTGCCAATACATAAGAAGAAGAAAAAGAAATTTGGCATCGATCTTTAATGGCCTTTTCTTTATGGAATGCCAAGCTTAATTAAAAAAAAATTTAAAATCACTGATTGAATAGAGATTACACCCACAGTACATAAGGTTTAATTAATAATTATTATACCTATTGCGTTATCATCGCGCAAATCTATAGAGATTAGAGTAATTATGTTATCTGAATTTATGGAATCTATTTGGAGAAGGAGAGAGTTCCATCTTAAGCGTATGAACACTAACTAATAGTCATGCAAGCATCATGAAATTTAAGTAAGCGTCTACTCTATGACTGCCAACAGCAATGTAGCGGCTTCCACGTCGAGTGTTAAGTTATAATCCCGTTACAGGAAATATCTATAATATAAGTTGATCCTAAGTTGAGTGTACTTTCAATATATTTTAAGCCGACTATTCCCAGGGTTCCGAGAATTCCATTTTACAAAAAAGAAATAAAATCTATATTAGAATATAAGTAACTCTCAATTGAACATCATTTTATGAACGATTTCTTCCGACTGTAGACATATTGAATTGATAATGTATGATTTATTGAATCGAGAATATTCGCTTGGGTTATTACATGAAGCTTCGGATATTCGATTCATAGATCATTGAGAAAATATTCTTCTTTTATTCGTGTTATGCGGGACGATGGTACAAAAGTTAATTTTTTATACTTCACTGGTAATACAAATTGTGAATGAAAAATACCCTATGGCCTTTTATGTACTACTAACAACGCACATACAAAATTGATAGTTTCCTGAATAGTAAGATGTGAAAGCGTAACAAAAACAAATGATTTTGTTTTACATTTATAAGCTCTAGTTCAGACACGACGGGAAACGCGAGGTTTCAAAATCGCTCGGGAACCGCGCGGATCTTATTTGTATGAGTATTTCACAATCATTCAGACATAAACGCGCGATTATTCAAGCCGCGCAGTTACCGCCACTCAACCGCTAGAAAATAGAATCGCACGCCGTCCGCGCGATTCTATTACTATGGAGTCTTTCTTCAGCGTTCAGTTGCGTTGCGGGCACCGCGCGGTTAGCATATTACAGCAAATGAGTTCGCTATGGATCACTTCGACACCGAATTATTTATTGATGAAGTAGAGAAAAGACATGCGATGTGGGATCTTCAGTGTCAGGATTATTCAAATAAAATTGCCAAGAACCGAGCTTGGCAAGAATTGGTGGAGATATTAGATTTAATATTTTCATTTAGTTGAAGAATTTTCCATTGAACATTCTTAATTTAGGATATAATGTTACGAACTGACCATGTACTAGTCGGTCACTTAATATTGTATGTACCAAATACTGCCTTTTTCTTTTCTTTCTTTTTTATGAGCAACCACAGTAAAACACATAGTGCAAATCGCTTAATAATCGCCTGCGTCTGAACACCATCACAATTTTTGCGGTTTCAAACCGCACGATTTGTAACCTCGCGTTTCCCGTCGTGTCTGAACTAGCGCTAATAGTAGTTAATCTTTATATAAATAATTCTATTGTATGTGTGTATGTCGCTGAACTCATCCTAAATGGCTGAACGGATTTTGTTGATATTTTTTGTGTTCAAACGGATTCGAGAATGGTTTAGATTCGCAATTGGACCCGGTAGGTGGTACTGCGATCGAGTTGTGGGATTTTTACTTTTCGTACATTGACTGTTAGGCGGAACGAAATTTGACGGGTTCGCTAGTATTTATATATTTTTGTATTATTTATTTTATGGGACTTGTCTTTTAGGCGTGGTGGTTAAGAATATAATGTATCATCATCTGTTATTTGCCCATAGTAAAATCCGGCTCGCGTTATCAGTATGACCTCTCGTCACTAGGAGAATGTAGAAATACATCTTGTAACCCTATTCAGTACTATAACATAAATTGTATAGATACTTTACTTTATAAACATTGTTTCAATTTAGATTCAAAACAACATTTTTGAATCGAACAAAGAATTGTCCCCTGTAAGATCGTAACTTTGTTTGATACTAAAGGCTGGTACCTAAATCACTACATCATCTCTACAGTCAAATTAAAAAACAAACAATAAATAATCGTTATTCAATTCGAATAAAATGACTGATGAAGACAATCGTGTTTATATGCAGAGACTACGAAAGATATGTATCTCTCATATTATTATTTATATGCGTTTATCACTTTATTTGTGCTCTACCAATGTCACCGAGTTGTCGTGAGGGCAACGGACGCAGTATCTATATGTACACAAACATCTATAATATACCAATGTCACATTAATATATACGCATATATGCATTATTAAAATGTGTTTGTCTATCTACCTACACATCCAAATGGATTATGGGTACTTGATAAAAAATGGGTATTATAAATTCATTGCCCTTGTTTGCTATCTCTTGAATCAGTTCTACAGACTTACTATTATATTTATACGTAATTATACACATCACAATATTGGATACGAGTTTATTACACGATAGAATGGAGTATTACCCAAAAAGATTGTCAAAAGTTTTCATTCGGGATTTTGTTCATATATATTGTACGAAACAAACGAAAGATAGACAAAGAAAGACGTGGCCATATAGTTTATTCCTACTCGGTCACTACAAGAAATATTTGATTTATATCGGTGTCAGTGTAAAAATATGTTTTATTAAGTTGTTTATTTACTTAAAACTTATTGTGCTGTCTCGTTAGCTTGGCTGTTTTGTTGGTCTTCTAGTATAAGTATGCTGCGACAACTTTAAGTTTCTGTGTGTAGGAAAATTTAAGTGTTTTTTGAAACTCGATTTTTAACGTTTTCTTCAAGAAATTCGAGGAATAAGTTAGAAAATTCACATCAAACTAAAATACGTGGCAAAATATACCTTTACTTTAAACCTTTGAGAATAAAGTTATAAAAATATAAATTAAAAAACAACTATAAGCAAGAAGCACGTATTCGCACAATAGGCGGAGCAAAATGCTAAAAGCATTCTTCTACTTGTCAATCTAGAGCGATACATATATTCGTATTATATGTTATAACGATATAATTATTAACAGAGTATTGTTTTTATATATGATCAAGGCCAACCTGGTGTTTTAATAGAAGCTTAATGTTTTATAGTTCGTATTTCATTTATAATTATTATTAAATTAACTAATTGTACTTTACTAATCAATTGGCTTGAATGACTACCTAGTATATAATAACAAATCGGTCCGGGTTGACGGAAGAGGCGGCGCGCAACCCCATTGACCCACCCTGCAAGCACCTCTTCTTCGCCGTGCGAGCGGGCCACCGGTACCCGATCTTTGTCTTCGGTGGCCCGCTCGGCGGTATGCCTCCTCGGGCTCCTCTCCTGTTGACGCCTCGACGGCGAAAGCTGTCAGCGGTCCTCACGCGGTGGCCTCACGTCGGGTGACTGGACAATTCCCCGGTCCTATCATCCGAGGCCTCGGTTAGGGCGGCATCAGGCGCAGGTACTCGCGCCTGCGCCGCCCCGGCCGCGGGCGGCGGCCCGGATCACGGGAATCCTCCCGGGCCCGTTCCGCCGCCTCCTTCTGCGAGATGACAGCCTCGCAGAAGGCGGCGACCGCGTCCCAATTCCTGACGCTGTCGACCATCGCTCGCGCAACAGCCGGCAGCGTCAGGGCGGCACATATGACAGCGACGAGGTCACAGCGTTGCCTAATCTAGTAGTTCTAATCCTAAGCTTAACAAAACATGTTACAGATATTCCTACAAATAACATATGTATGTATATAAATTTGTATTTTATTGTAAGTTTTATGATGAAATATAGATGGAATCTTCAAGGATGTACCTAAGTGTAAGACTGTATAAAGCAATATCTACTTATGATATCAAAATCAGAATTATTCTAGATTTTTTTTTAATTTGATTCCTGTCCCGAGAAACTTTCGTTAATTACAAGGAGACATTTGATTATCGCACTTATCGCAGTCTTTGCTAGTCTTTGTTTTTTTTTTTGCGGTGGACTATGGACGTGGTCGCGCCCCGCCAAATCGGTCTGAGGCGACGGAAGAGGCGGCGCGCAACCGCATAGATCCACACTGCAAACACCTCTCTTCGCCGTGCGAGCGGGTCACCGGTACCCGATCTTTGTCATCGGTGGCCAGTCTTTGCTAGCCTAGCTTTACTTAATATCCCGTAATAGTGTTGCCAAAATGCAAGACTCTTGCGAGTCTCGCAAGTCTTGCTACTCTCGCTGTTAGAATAACAGAGAGTCACTTGTTTTGACAGAAATGAAAAATTCAACTACACATACATAAATACATATCATCACGCCATATCCCTTGCAGGGTAGGCAGAGAGAACAAAGTGCCAGAGAACTCTATCCTTGCATACTTCACTCGCTTCCTCAACATTCATAATTCTCTTCATACACGCTCGCCGGTTTCGGAGACTCTTGACTCCAACTTCCTTCAGTACATGACCGATCTGGTCTAGGTAGGTGAGTCTCGGTCTCCCCCGGTACCTACATCCTTCTACTTTCGCAAAAATTCAACTAAATTAATGAAATTCCATTCATCTATGTGGCACTAACTATACAACTATCAATAATTAGGTATATACCATTTAATGGGAGTGGGGCTATAATCACACCTATTTATAATGACGCTGTAATAAATAACATCAAATTATTTCCTTGTGTAGTGGTATTAAGAATACAAAATGTTGACAATACTTTCTTTGCCAAAGAAATCGTAAAATGCTGTCTAATGGAGCACTGTAACTAGCAAGACTTGGTCTTACATTAGAGCAACACTGATCCCGTAAATGTGTGATTGTGGGAATGCAGACATGAAAACACGAAAATAAAAAATGAGTAAACGTAATATAGCCATCTTGTATTATATTCAATATCTTAATGTTTTAACGTGTGATATTAAATAGTGTTGATGATTTGTTTTTCAGTATGATGCGGAGAAAGTATTGTGTATAATAAATAAGATACAACACAGTCTTTTACATAATTATATATGTTTTCGTTTTCTACCAAAATCCCTAACACAACATTAATAGTATTTATGTCACTGTTGAAGGCGACGATTTGACTTCCTGACGATTAATAACTTTAAGTAAAGGGATTATTTATAAATAAAGATATGGCATAAGGGTCATAGTAACCATCCCATAAAATGCCTTAAAAAGGCACAAAAAATAGTAAAAACAAGTTAAAACACCGGAAAGTAGTTTTACTATATTAAAAATGATTATAAAGCAATATTTTGCATTGAATATTTGATATTTTTTATCTCCTAACTTTTTATTTCGATGACCTACAGATTTTACGTCAGACAGCCAAATATTTTTTTACGAACATTAATAATCCTATATCGTTTTTTGGAGGATTGCACTTGATTAAACTTCTTTTGATCACGCCTCTTTAAATATATTTAACAACTGTACTTAATTATGCGTTTATACAATGAGCAAAAAACCACATTAGGAAGATATTTATTGACGCGTAAAATGATGAGTGCCATAGTCAGTTGACACTGTCAAATACCTTTTAACTTACCCACCAGCCCCTTATCCATTATACCAGAAATAGACAACCCATTGAACGCTACATCGAACGCTCTTAACATGCGGACAAAATTATCACTTACCCTACATTACAGCCACATGTTTCTGCTATTTATATCATCCATATATCGCTTATATCATCCATATATCGTTTATTCATCCTTAGATACACATTTTATCATCTTTTAATCCTTTTTTTATTATTGTTTTAATGTTTTGAATGAGTTTTCCGTAAATTATTGACGTAAATTTAATTTAAAATTTGTTTTTTTTTTTAATTACTTATGGTAACATACGAGCAAACAGCACACCTGATGGTAAATGTTACTGCCGCCCGTGGACCTTTGCAATACAAATGGTATAGCTAGGCCGCTACCTACCAATACAAATCACAAACTCACGCAGTTGGGCTTCCGGCTCTCTCGCTCACCGAACGAAGCGCAATAGCACATTACCATTACCCAGACGTCGATCTTCTGCGAGAGTGTGGTACTACCCTTTTTTTTTTATTGGTGGGCTATGGATGCGTCTCGCCCCGCCGAATCGGTCCGGGGTGACGGAAAGGCGGGTGACGGAAAGCGTGACCCCATAGACCCACCGTAAAATCCTCTCTCTTCGCCGTGCGAGCGGGCCACCGGTACCCGATTTTTGACTTCGGTGGGGTGTGGTACTACCCTGGACGGACCGCCCCACGGCTGTAGACAGAGAACTGTTAACAGCGTGTTCCTACTACTAAAAACACACAGATTGGTTAGTTGTGGTCAATTCTTTTGTGTTGTTCTCAATTTGGATGTAATTTGCATGTGTTAATTGTATGTTTGGAAACGACCGCAACCGCTAGGATTTATGCCATACTCTAGGGTTATTGACTTTAAAAAAATAACTCGTTTTGCTTTTGTTTTCAATTTTTTTTCATAAACACTGTCGTCGTAGTTTATATTAGTGATACAGTTTGACATTTTCTCTTTCTTTCTACTTCTTCTTCTCTTTGTGTATTGGCAATCAGCTACTTATACGAGCTATTGGTGCCAGTGTCAAGTTATAATTATTTTTACGTTTATAGTCTTTTCAGGTTAGTCATTGTTTAAGTCAAATCGTCACCTTCAACAGTGCTATGGCCACACTGTTAATGGTATCTTGTGGGCATTTTGATGGAAAACGATAACGTTGTAAAGCACTTTTATATGATATACACTATATCCCAGCACTTCTGTCGCATCACATTACATAAAATGCCATCAAAATTATCTAATATAACACGTTAAAACACTAAGATATCGAATATAATACAAGAGCAACACATGACGTTTTCAGGTTCGCGTCAAAAGTCTCCTTTCTTTCTATTTAGATATTATAATATAAATGAAATATATAATGAATATAGAGTTGTCTGAATATCTAAGTATCTACACAAATATATTAAATCAAATGATCAATTCTTAGAAATATTTGCTTTTTTGTAAATTTTTCTTTGTTCGTTGTTATTGTATTAATATTATGACTAAAGTTTCGTATTATAGATTTTTTTTGTGATCAGACAGACTTTAACGAATTTTCAGACGCCTTTGTCTCAGAATAAGAAACTAAAAAATTAGAAACCTAACGACTATGACTTTGCAGTTAATACTTATACCATTTGGGAATTTCAAAGTATATATATTTGCTTTTTTTTTCTTTTAAACATTATAACATGACTATACTTTGCTATAACGTCGAACATACCACTCATACTCAACAAGAATGAAAATTCAATATAAGAATATGCAATAATTGCTTAGAAAAACATAATATACATTAATCAATGTAGGGTTGTCAATCATAATTTATAACCATATTTAATATGTATTTACCTTCTCTTGATTTCACCAATACGTTAATAATAATTATTATTTTATTATTATTTTCCGTGTGGTGAGAGAGTAAGAATACAATTCACCACCCACTCTCTTACTCGTGGGTGATCGTAAGAGACAACTAAGGGATATAAACCGCACATAACATCTATGCGAGAGATAGAAAACTCGAAACAAAACCTATATCAACACGCCTGACCAGCGTGGTATAGGTTTCCCTTCCATTATGAAGGAGGCTCGAGCTCAACAGTGGGACAAATATGAGCTGAGATGATGATGATTATTATTATTTGTATCTCCTTTTTATTCACGGGATCTTCCGTAGGGAAGATGCCCGGTCCTTTGGGAGGCTTATATGGGGATATGGATCCAACATTCAGAGGCATTTGGAGAAATTTAATCTAAATATTGGGATGGGACATATACTGATGACATTCTACGTCGGCACATAACATTCGTGGAATGCCAGCAGTAAGTGTAAAACTATTGTGTGATGATGATGGTATCTAATATCTGAATATAGGAGTGGGTGCTTAGAGGACTGGTTCATCTTAAATCTATTAAATTTTTAACTGTCGTCTGCCTTCAAAACTATATATATTTATTATTATTATCATTATAATTATAATAATTTCATGCTAGCCGAATATATCAATATTAAGGTATGGAGTAACATATCGTTTGCTCGGAAGAATAGTGTCATAACTCTAAAAATTACAATATGCATTATATTTCAATTTTTGATGGTGGAGGCATGTTAATATTATAAGTTCACCCTATTAACTCTTCTCGTCATTCTTAAGGATATTATGCTGATGTTCGTGCATTTGGAATCGCTGCTGAACCGAGCTGAAAAAAAGGAAATACTTTTTGCCCCTCTTGAAAAATTTAGCTTTTTTGAATTGTGACACTATTCTTCTGGGCAAGCGACATGTACATTTCATCGTATAATAGCGATCTGTTGTTTTGCACTGTCACTGAAAACTTCTTACCGACAAATCCCAGAAATATATTCTTTACTGTTCGGCTTTTTAATTGTATATATACTATTACTAGCTTCTGCCCACGGCTTCGCCCGCGAAAAGGTTTCTTTCCTTAAGTATTTCATCCTCTATTTTTATTTTACCCCTTAAAAGTAAATTTTACAACATTTTAATGTCATATTTATTTATATCTAATTATCGGCAATAATCATTTTTAGGAACTTATAACCCAAATACAACATTTTATTTAAATAACTTCAATAATCAGAGAACTTTCATACTAACTTTGCATTCCCTTTTTACCTCATTAAGGGATGATTATCGAAAAAATATTTTACACGTATTTTATGATTGTTAATGAAGAACCTTCATACTGAATTTCATTCAAATAACTTCAAAAACGGCAAAGTTTCATACTAACTTTGCACCACCTTTTAACCCCCTTAGGGGGTGAATTTTCAAAAATCCTTTCTTAGTGCTCCTCTACGTTATAAAAGGAACACCTGTGCAAAATTTCAAGTTTCTAACCCTTATAGTTTAGGCCCTGCGTTGATATGTCAGTCATTAAGTCAGTCAGCTTCTTCTTTTATATATATAGATAGACAATTGTTATCACTGTCAAATAAGATTATTTTCCAAATATTATGTTAATAATGCTATAAAATAACTTATAGGATATTTGCCAAACGTAATTAATTATATGTGACAACCCGGACAAAAAAGATTGTTTTAGATGTCTTGCTGTTTTACAAAATTATACAAATTAATGCTAAAATAAACAACTTTTTTTAGAAATTCGGTACATTCAATACTACATAATTCTATAACTTGAGAGTGAAACTTTATTCTCCATCTGCCAAAAAGCTGCATTTTTAAAAATATTCGAATAAAGAACATGATATAAATATATAATAATAAAAACTTTAGATTTTTTTCTTCAAGGCATGGAAATAATTTATTTTCGTCAACCCTATTTATATATTACCTAAGCATGTCGTCATAGCTCTCTAAGCTTACATTACCTAGTTAATATATTATCAACATATCTATTCAAAACTGGTAAAATCTAGACGACGCTAAGTGTGTGTATTTAAAATATGGCTCTCCACAAAGAAGTTGCTAGTCAGACTTATACGAATACTGAAAAGGATACAAAACTAAAAAAATATAAAAACTCATAGTCTGCGCTCAGTTGTATTTAGATTCAGATATAAAATCAAAAATATTTAGTTATAACATGTAAAGAATCGCTAGTGATACAATCTAAGATTAGCTAAAATATATTCACAGGTTTTGACCTGTGTACACATACACAGATGGCGTAGTGGTTAAGATACCAACATACAATGCTCAGTATAGTGAATTCAATTCCCACGCAGAATAATACTTTGATTCGCAGATTGTTGTTATGAGTCTGGGTGTAATTTATACCCGTGAAATGTATATTTGTAAAGATCTCCCCAATACAAGGAATATTACCTTATTAGTAAGTAGTTTGCTTTCTTTTAAAAAAGTTTGTTTGCTCTCTATGCTACGTGTCATATAGTTGGTAGTACTGTCATTAAAAAAAGGCATAGAGATATGCTACTTGTCATAAATTATAACAGTGATAAAAAAACATGGTTAATTTTCTATAGTCTAATTCTACGTCTACATTCTCAGAGGCATCACCCTCAATTCAGAATGCTTACTGTTCCTAATAATTTCTTCCGATATTTTGCTTATAAAATTTGGGTTCCTATTTAGTGTTCAAATTCGGAACCACAATGTCTCTAGCTGCATGTTTATATCACAAACCCGACGAGGTAACCAATATGAAAAAAAAAGATGAAATAGTTTTTTTAGATTTACTAAGACATTCACTCGTTTACCACAAAACTACAGTTCCACGTGTCGCATTGGAGCGAGACGCGGAGGGCTCTACGACTGGTTCAGTGGTCACACTCTTGCGCAATCTTTCGTGTTTCACGTTTAAACGCTGCTCTAGTACCGTTTCTAGGGGAAATAATTCTAGCCAAATGTTTGCGTAAAACAAATAACAAACCAATATTACTGCGTATCTAGAGTTTATGTTTTATGATATTGATCTTAGGAAACAACAGTCAGATTTCACGAACTCGTATACTACTCTATTTATCGATATTTAGGTATTTTTAGTTAAGAATATATCAAACAAAATTAATTGAAGTGCCATAGTGAATGTAGAATAACGCGGGAAATGCAACGCCATAGATAACTCTGGTAAGTATCTACCTACTCTATGCTATTCAACAAAATTTGTCAAGTTATTGCATTACCATTTCGTGTTCACATATAAAACTTATTATTACAACAGTATAATGTAATAAAAAAAAAGAAACATAAGTTATGTAAAAGATGTCGGACACCGTGTTTTGAATTTTCTTTTTTACATATAGTAGTAGTAGGTACTAGTTCTAGAAGAGTTGCGTTATACGTAACTCTTCTAGAACTTTCTGCAAACACGATGACGATATTCGAACGTGACTCAGAATGACAATGAAAAGAGTGATTTGCTAATAAGCAAATATGCAAGACTACCGATTTTCAACAAATTGTGTAACAAAATTGACTTGCTTCCTCATACAGAGACAGTTTCCTTGAATTTTAATAGCGTTTTAGTTTTATTTAAAACTGTTTTTAACTGAAAAACTTCTTGTCATACTAGTTTTGCATTTCACAAAGACAATTTTCTTTCTACTTATTTCGCTTCAAAATGTCTTAAATTTTAAATAGGTTTACAGTGTTACAAAAAATCCATTTAAATCAACTTGAATTTAAATATCTTCTGGATTACTCTGAAGTAATTTAAATCATTGTATTTGATTTATTCAAACGCAAATCATCAAAATATTTCCGTCCCACATATTTGGGAATGGTTACATGAATAAATGTAATACGGTATCAGATATTAACCTCTCAATTACGGTATCTTGGATGAAACCTCAAATTACTTGTGTTTCGTAACTTGGCCACGCAATACATTGTGTTTTGTGAGTGCATAGATTCGGTTGTAGATGTTGCCCCCGTTATTTCATAGATATTTACCGTTACTCTGATAACTTGTGAAACTTGGTCAGTAAACTAACTATACTTCTCTCTTTAACGTTGGTAATAATAATATTGAGCTTATAGGGTCAAATTAAATCCATTAAAACCTTTCAATATCTCCCATTTTAATATGCTTAATATTCTCAACTCATATACGAGACGCTAGACTCGAGACTCTTCCACAGAGTGAGGGAAATTGACCTACTGTACAACACTGGTCAGGGTTGGTATAGGCCCTATACTATAGGGTTTTATTTAAAGTTATCCTTTTCTTGCATTGATGTTATCTGCTTGAATCCTTTAGTCATTGTAGGATCATCTACGGGAAAGTACGGGGTAGGAATCATGGTAATCTAACTCCAACAGTTTATAATTTAAGTTTATAATATTGAATAGTAAATAAATCCTATAAAATTTTACAATTTCTGCATGTTCGAAATCTATTGGAAGTAGTTAGATAAATTACCAACATTAATAAATGTTATACAAATAAGGTCTGTAGTATTGACTATATGTGTAACAACTTGACGTTGTTTTGAATTTATTAAATTAGTCATGCTAATTTAATAAATTCAAATCATACTAAAATATTTATAAAAAAATACGTCACCTTTCTATTAGATAGGTACCTAAATATTAATTATGTACATAACAGCAAAATATATTAATGAAACTATCACCGTCGATGTCAAACGAAAGAATGTATTTAAAAAGTCTTAATAATCTTATATACCTATTTGTGCAATTTACTAAAAACAAGACTGACAATTGAAATAAAAAATTAGAGGTTATTTCAAGGGCAACTAGAATTCTGATTAGCTATACCAACGGTAATATGACACTAGGCGTCACGTTATGACAAAATTTGAAATGAAATGAAAAAAGAAATCCTTGGACTTTTGACGGGAATTTCAAAACGTCATGTGGTGCTCTTGTATTATATTCGATATCTTAGTGTTTTAACGTGTTGTATTAGATAATTTGGATGGAACTTTATGTAATATGAAGCGTCGGAACTACTGGGATTTAGTGAATATCATATAAAAGTGCTTTACAACGTTTTCGTTTTCCATCAAAATTCCCACAAGATACCATTAAAAATGTGGCCATAGCACTGTTGATGGCGACAATTTGACTTAGACAATGACTAACCTGAAAGACTAAAAACGTTAAGACATTTATAACTCGACACTGGCACCAATAGCTCGTATAAGTGGCTGATTGCCAATACATAAGAAGAAGAAGAAGAAAAAATCCTTGGCTTTTGACGGGAATTTGAAAACGTTATGTGGTGCTCTTGTATTATATTCGATATCTTAGTGTTTTAATGTGTTATATTAGATAATTTTGATGGCATTTTATGTAATGTGATGCGGTGAAACTATTGGGATGTAGTGAATATCATATAAAAATGCTTTACAACGTTTTCGTTTTCCAGCAAAATTCCCACAAGATACCATTAAAAATGTGGCCATAGCACTGTTGATGGCGACAATTTGACTTAGACAATGACCTAAAAGACTAAAAACGTTAAGACATTTATAACTCGACACTGGCACCAATAGCTCGTATAAGTAGCTGATTGCCAATACATAAGAAGAAGAAGAAATCCTTCCAAATATTGTCATCATAATGTCACGCAAATAAATAAGATTGAATTGTCTATATGTAATCTTGAAATTTAATTTTTTTATCAAACATATATTCAGATATTACATATTTTTATTAAAATACATATATTTATGTATATGAAATTACATTTTTTTATTAAATACAAGCCCTCTAAACGGAAATGGAAATATACATACATATACATATATAACCTCCAACTTATATGAATTGATTTCTGTTGTAAATTATCCTCTTCAATTTTACAATACATAATTTAGTTTGAAAACATTATTTTTCGTCCCAGTCCATAAACGTCCCATAAGTAGGCTCAGGCATCCTTTATAATGAGGTGAAAATTGATCTACAATACCACGCTGGTTAGATATTTTTTGTTATTGCTTATGGCGGCAAACGAGCAAGCAGCACACTTGATGGTAAGTGTTACTGCCGCCCATGGACCTTTGCAATACCAAGGGTCCAAAATCCCTAATCCACCCAGTTGGACGTCTGGCTCTCTTGCTCACCGACCTAAGCGCAACAACACATAGCCATTACTCAGACGTCGATCTTCTGCGATAGTGTGGTACTACCCCGAACGGACCGGTCCGCAGCTGTAGACAGAGAACTATCAACAGCGTGGTCCTATAACTACTAGATAGTTTGGCAGACAGTTTTATGCCAAGTTTTCCTTCTCTGCATATCATATTTCTTAATAGATTTTTACGTTATTCACGCCAAGAAATGGGTGGTGAATTGTATTCTGTTAACACACTAATAACCATACTAATGATATGACGGGAAAAACACTACAATATTTTGTTACAACTTTGCTATGAAATATTTAATATCGAGAGACATACGTTGGACTTAATCGCATAGTTTTCTCGCTTTATCGCTGTTGTAGTCGTAAAACTGTTATTGAGTTTAATATCTCTTCACCTTTCGACCCGGGAATAGTCCTGTGAACCGTTTCAGCTGTCATCATAGTTTTAATATTTCTTTACTACGAAATATTCATATTTTATTACGTTTTTTTTTTTAAATTTATCTTATGTACGCGCCAGGTGGATTTAAAAAAAATGTTCTAGCTTTCTGGTGAGTAAATACAATTTTGTTATTTCAATTTTGTTTTTTTAAATTTTAATTAACCGTTATCATATACCAATCCGAGTGTAATTTGGTAAAATTTAAATTAAAATTGATATTATTATAAAAATTGCCGTGTGGTGACGGAGTAAGAATACTATTCACCATCCCATATCTTACCCGTGAATGATCATATGAGACGACTAAGGGATATAAAACGCATATAACATATATGCGAGAGAAGGCAACTCGAAACAAAACTCTATACCAACACGTCTGACCAGGGCGGTATAGTAGGTTAATTTCCCTCCCATTGCGGAGGAGGCCTGAACCCAACAGTGGGATATTTATGGGCTGTGATGATGATGATCAAAATTGATATTAATGTTTTTACGAGGTTAACGTGTAAGCAACGGTACACGGGATACGTACTTAGCCCATCACTAGACATTCTAAACGAATAATTAATTTCCCCAGACGGATTGGCCTAAGGCTTTTCCTTCCTGCAATGCACCCCCATTCGTTAATTATTATATATCAATATTATATCATATGTGTCACACTATTAGGCACGCGCTTTCTTCAAAATGGAAAGGAAATTGACTTACCATATTGATCAAACGCGCTCATATAGAGATTTATTTTGATACTTCTATTACTAGCAGTGATCTTTTATAATACACACAGTAGAAGAAGGAATGGCAAGTTATATACTTATTTCGTTACTACACGGTGATGAATTACATAGATCTCAATTTATTAAAAAAAAAAATATGCTAATTTAGTACAAAAGTCAAATTTATATATAATCAAACCATACCTATATTTGTGATTGTTTCTTAGCTTGATTTTGATGCCTTTTAATCTATGTATTCCTCACGGTTTTGGTGTCTATGTTTTCTGTTTTGCAGTCGTTTTATGATGTTCCCGTTCGGTATTAGTTTAGATAAATCCTAGTAATTACATGCCGTTATTCTGACAGACGTTTATGAATCTATTTGGATTACATCCATAGCCTCAAGTGTTCATGGCGGATGACAGCGTTTATGGTTCATATTTGTTTCACACACACGTCTATGTGTACACATGTGGATACATTTAACAATATCTATACTAAAGCTTGATAATATAATATAAATATAATATAAATTGCGCCACAGTACTTCAAAGAATTTGAGTGAATTTCGTAACAGAGGTGCTAAAATCCTTTAAAGGTTTCTTGTCTTCCTTTGTTCACTATAGAGCTCAGGTCTTCCTGTTCCCTATGTTCTGCTATTCCGCACTAGTCAGACATTTTTTATATTTTCTAGCAGTGATATTATCTACACATTTCCCTTAGTCGTCTTTAACGACAACATAAATTGTATCCGTGTGGTGACGGAGTAAGAATACAATTCACCACCCCCTATCTCACCCGTGGGTGATCGTAAGAGACGACTAAGGGATATAAAACGCATATAGCAAGGGATGAAAAACTCGAAACAAAAAACTCTATACCAACACGTCTGACCAGCGTGATATAGTAGGTTAATTTCCCTCCCATTACGGAGGAGGCCGAAGCCCAACAGTGGGTCATATATGGGCTGTGATGATGATAATGATGAAATTGTATAGGTACGTATACCATCACTACAGGTAAAGAGAGATATTAAGAATTGTCTAGAATAATGCTCGAACATCTAAATAATGTTTAGATTCTCTAAATCCGAGCGATTCTTTTATAATCTAAACCAAAAAAGAATTATATGAAACAGTTGGCGTGCTGTGTGGTAGCGGCCACGATTACTACCAATCCTTATTTTGCTCGTGGATGTCGTAAAAGACTACTATGAGTTTTAAATCGACCTGGGCCAACTCCACCTGATGGCATTCATTAGGTCAACCGTTAGGTACATACCGAAGGACACACGCGGCTGGTGGTAAAAGGGCATTTCTTCAATATTGAGTTATTTAGTTGATCGCTCTTGACTTTTCAAATACTGATATTTAATGACATTCACATATTTTTTATTCAAAAGAGATTCCTGTAACTTATTTAGGCATATCTGAATGTCATTAAATATCAGTATTTGAAAAGTCCAGAGCGATCAACTAAATAACTCAATATTGAAGAAATGTCCCAAAACTATTGCCAATAACTTTTACAATATGTACGAGATACATATTACGTCAACAATTGCCCAAGTAATTGGGATAAGAGCAAGAGAATGATGATATCAAACAATTTACGTACAAAGAATAATAGAAACAGTATTACTTTCGTCAATAATCATAAACTCATTTATCAAATTGTGGCAACATTGAACGATATGTAAATGTCAGCAACCCCTAGATTGATGGACATATTTATTTTTTTCTCGGAAAATATTATTTATTACATGTACTGGGGATATAGGTAACTACAATAAATAATATTTTTATTTCACTATAATTACTGGCAAGACATTTAAATGGTCTGAACAACTGACCCTAGAGAAACTAATTATAATACGATAAGAATCTGTATTACTGTTATAAAGCTGAACATTTAGTTTATAAATTTGTTTAAACACGCTAATATAGGGAAACATCAATCAGATTTAAATCCTTTTTGCTTTTAAGCGCCTATTTATTAAGAAAGACTAAAAAAAATAAAAATACTGAAAAAAACGTGTGTGTGTGTGTGTGTACTTATTTACACGCGTTAGAAGTTATATTTCTTTGGCGTAACAAGATAAAAATCTTTTCAAAACTTGTATTTTTCGCCTTATTCTACGTTTGTAGAAAAAAACGACACTAACAATAGAAAAAAGGTATTCAATACATTGAAAGTTTTATTATAACGCATTATCTAGTTAAATAAAGTTTACTTATATATCACAAAAAAAAAATGTTGACTATAGCTAACTTCAGGGTGTCGGTTTTTCGTGACGGTGTGCGCGCGCTTCGTAAAAATTTACTCTCATATTTTTTCCCTAACACGCCAAAAGAAGTATAACTTCAAAAATTTAACAAAAAAACATTGTGTTCCTTTATTAAATGGACAGCCACCCTATTTTCATTACTCCAACGCCAGGAACGTGTTATGAGGTCCCATAGTCCTTTATATGATCACTGTTAGCCTACGAGGTATTACCGTCACCTGAATAATCTATGACATATCCAAGAAACACTTCTAAGTAAACTAAATATAAAATGAACCATTGTACATATAACTTGAATTTGCATTTCCTGTATTCTATTTATTTTTTATTTATTTATTTAATTTCATTTCATTATTGCTAACAGCGTGCCATACACAATAATAGACAATATTTTTATACAAACTGAGGAGAATAACATATTATAAAAGTACATCTTTTGAATAATTACAATAAAGATAAAATATAATAAACTTGGTTCAACATATACTACTGCTAATGGTCAGTGCCTCCACATACTTCTCAGCTACAGACATAAAACATCTCTCTGTACAAGAAAATAAGTCTAGTGAGGGTTCAGAGGCTATTTTTACAAGGTATATTGTACTATATACAGGTGCCTTATCTGACTGTTCATTAACGTATTAGTTAAGTTGTAGTTTATTTTACAAAAGAACATCATCATCATCTCAGCTCATAATATGTTCCACTGTTGGGCTCGAGCCTCCTGCATAATGGGAGGAAAATTGACCTACTATACCACGCTGGTCAGATGTGTTGGTATAGGGATCTGTTTCGAGTTTTCCTTCTCTCACTTAGAATTTAATGCGTTTTATATCCCTTAGTCGTTTCGTACGATTCACCACGGGAGCACCCACAGGTAAGATAAGGGGGTGGTGAATTGTATTCTTACTCCGTCACCACACGGAATATATTTTTTCCTTAATTTAATTTTTTTTTTCCTGCAATAGGAGTGAATTTGACCTTCACCAGGCTAGTTAGACGGATTGATATAGGGTTTTTATTTCAAGTTTTCCTTTTCCTGTTTAGATGTTATATGCATATTATATTCCTATTTTGACATATATATAAGCCACGAGGAGCGTGCACTGACAAACGCGCACGCAGATGCAACTACGCACTTGCCCTAATAAAATAAGTATCGGATATACTCGAAACCCGGGTCGACATATTCGTTTCTACCGTATAAGTATTGCCGTTAAATACTTATTTAATTTTACTAATGTAATTCTTTTTCCTTTGTAAAAACAAATAAAGATCTTTTCTTTCTTTTCTTATTATATCTATATTATGCCTTAGTTTTCTTCTACGACATCCACTGATAAGAATTACTGATTTATATTCTTACTTCGCCATCACACGGTTAATGTAAATACGAGTATGTATACTCAGTTATTTGTAATATTCCGAGATACTCAAAGCGTGCTTGGTTCTGGAGCGTGATGCCACATTAACATTGTCTTATCATCCAATCCAATACCAATCCTTATTATTACCAATCGTATCGGATTTAGCCGTCTATACTAATCAAATTTTATATAAAAAATGTGGAGTTTTTGGGTTAACACCGCCTTTTGGAGTGAATTTTTTAAAAATATCCGTTCATAGTTTACCTCTGTATCGTAACACAAATATGCCCACCAAATTTCAAGTCTGTAGGAGCTATATTTAAAAAATGTGATTTTTACACCCCATCAACCCCTCTTGCGGGTGGAATTTCGTATAATCCGTTCTTAGCTGACCTCTACTCGGAGAAAGGAATATTCCTAACAAATTTAAAGTCTGTAGGCCCTATGGTTCCAGAGATATCGTGATGAGTCAATACATAGGTGGAAATCTCTTATATACAAGTATATATATAGAATATAGATAAAATTTGCGAGGAGCGACAGCCATATGACTTCCACAACCCACAGTTTCATTTATTTCATAATAAAACGGATGTTAAGATATTTCAATGTTCACATACGCCTCATTTATCATAATATCAATAGCAACGTGAGAAAATAATAGACATTAGAATACATCGCTCTAATCGAACTAACTGTTAATACTACTACTAAATTTACAATGGTAAATGTATAAATAATACTACATTCTATTTATTTATCGACTTGTTATATTACATCAAGGCTAAGATACATCGACAAATACAGTGCTGTAAGAGGCGAAGAGAACTAAATGAAACTATTTATAAATTCCATCCAGGTGCCGCGGCTTCGCAGGTGTCACATTGTCCATTGCATTGTATGAAGTTTGCATAAAAATACAGTTCTGCTAGGCATCCAGGCGATATACACAGGCTACATATATTTTTATCGCTTGTTTACGACACACGCTGGCAATAATTCATGCTGCTTTAATAAGTTTTAATAATATATGAGTAATTAACTTCAGCTCGCGATTCCGAGTCGGTCTTAGAGCAGTTTGTTATGTTGTAAACTTAAGAAATAAAGGTCTAAAACATGACATTCATTGTTACATTGACGACGAATGTGATATGATGAATTTTTAAAAATTATTCCATTAGCCTAGCAAGATGTAGACTTACCCAAGGAGCAGTGCCAGGGGTAGATAAAGTTTAAGATACGATGTATTAATGTAGATTTAAACTATAAAAAATCTTGTTATAAATTGATGCAACTAATACAACTTATGTATAGATTAAGTAACCAGAAATATCATCATCATCTCAGCTCATGTATGTCCCACTATTGGATAGATGTTATATGCGTTTTATATCCCTCAGTTGTCTCTTACGATCACCACGTGGTGAATTGTATTCTTACTCCGTCACCACACGGATGTGAAGAAGCACCAGATATATATTTTTATTTAATATAAGATTCTTAAACTTATTGAAATCTAAATTAAAGACTCAACAATTATTTAAATAGCGATCGAACGGTACCCAGCCTCATTCGCCTACGCTTGATATAGAAGCCTTTTCGTTAATTGTCGCTTCTCATTGTCAGATAATCATTTGATGTTCATCTTCCATTGTTCTAAGGCTGAGTCATTATTCAATCATTATTTTTCGGGGATTTAGACTTTATGTCTTAAGGAAATGCGTATACAATGAGCATTAAACATAGAATGTTACCGCTACTTCGCCCAGTCATTATGCTAAAAAACCCTAATATTACATAATTTGATCTGCGGGCAGATAGTCATTGTGAGTTTTTGTTCGCAATTTTCGGCAGTCGTATCTAATGCAGAATCGGCGAACTCGACTCAAAATGGCACCGTGAATCTAAATCGAATCACGTAGAGTTGATTGGTTTTTATGATAAACAAAAGTTTGTGCCTATAAAATCATTATTTTTATTTCCGCAGACTGGTTCTTCATGCTTTTAGATTAGTTTTAATCTTTATACTGGGTAATGATGTCATTTCCGTTCACAAAAAAAATACTTTTTAGTTTAATGCTTTTCTTGTAAGTAAATTTCAAATCATTAGTGATATAATTAAAATGATTTTTATTTAGTTTAATATGTAAGTATGTATGATTTCTATACTTTCTTAAATATATAATATCTATGCTTATAACATAAATTTATATATATATATATATATATATATATATATATATATGTATATATATTTGCATATCTATATCGACTAAATATACCTTCAAATTACTGAAATTTAGCATTTAACCCATGGGATATCCCATATGTGACAATCATTTTTCGCTCGTAATCAAGTTTTTATAAATAATCAATATTATATACATACACATATAAATTAAACATGTTAAGTGCTAAATTTCAGTAATTTGAATAACAGGGTCGTGTAATCTTTTCATACAATTCTAACTGCAAAGTTAGAGTATTAAATTTGTACAATGAGAAAACAATATCGGGTAGATGGCACACGTCTCCTTTAAAAGACAATAATATAATACGAGGCGAAGATTGAATGTCATACAACATCCCATATGTGACAATCATTTTTCGCTCGTAATCTAGTTTTTTTATAAATATATCTTATATAAACATTACATTATTATTAACGTTAGCAAATACAATCAAATAAAGAAACAATTTCTTTAATAATTTTTCCCGATCTTTGACTTCGGTGGCCGGCCCGGCGGTATACCCTTGCGGGTTCCTCTCTTGTCAATGCCCCGACAGCTTTCGCCGTCGGGGCGTCGCCCTCACGCGGTGGCCTCACGTCGGGTGACCGGACAATTCCCCGGTCCGATCACCCGAAGCCTCGGTTAGGGCGGCATCAGGCGCAGATATTCGCGCCTGCGCCGCCCCGGCCGCTGACGGCGGCCCGGGCCACGGGAATCCTCCCGGACTCGTTCCGCCGCCTCCTTCCGCGAGATGACAGCCTCGCAGAAAGCAGCGACCGCGTCCCAGTTCCTGACGCTGTCGACTATCGCTTTCGCGACAGCTGGCAGCGTCAGGTCGGCACCGATAACAGCGACGAGGACACGGCGCTGCCCGTCCCAGCTCGGACATACCTCGAGCGTATGTTGCGCCGTGTCCTCGTCACTACTGCAATGGTGGCAGGACGGAGTCCACTCCCTATACGCGACCGTATGCAGGTACAAGCCGAAGCATCCGTGCCCCGACAACACCTGCACGAGCCGAAAGGAGAGCACTCCGTGCCACCGCTCCATCCACTCCATCAGTACGGGCCGGAGGGCCTCAACGGTAACAACAGCGTGTCTAGGCCTCTCCAGCCGCGTAACCCAATGGGCGATGACGTCTCGGCGGGCGTCCTCGCGCCAGGTGGCTATCTCGCTCAACGATGGGGAGCCACCTTCGTCGCCCACTGAGGTAACCCGCCGGTAGAGGTCTGAGCGCATCTCCGCCTCTACGTCCCACGGGGGTGTCCCGGCTAGTAGGCATGCCGCCTCGGTCGATACCGTGCGGTACCCGCGAATGTCTCTGACCGCCATGGCTCTCTGTGGTCTCCACAGAACAGCCCTGAGCTGGACGTTCAGAGCCCTCGCCCACACGGGTGCGCCGTACATGGCCGGACGGAGCACCCCCGCATACAGCCGTCGGCCCTCGAAGCTGGGTCCGCCCACGTTCGGCATGAGCCGTGATAGGGCGGACGCCGCGCCGACCAGCCGGGAAGCAATTCGACGAAAATGCTCCCGGAACCACCATCGCCCGTCGAGCACCAGACCCAAGTACTTCATATGGGCCTGGATACTGATCTGGATGGAGTTGACGACTAAGGCTTACACTGCCTGTGGGTGTCGTAAAAGACGACTAAGAGCTTCACACTGGCCAACTACATCTGATGCCATCTGGTGAACAATTACATTCCCAAGTAGGATTAATGGCAGATAGGACGACTCCAAGTAATTGGAATAAGAGTAGGATGACGGTGATTGACGCATCGCATTATTATAATAATACCATTTGCATCTACACATGATATTTTATGAACATACTTTTAATCCAAACTTAGCCTAGCTATTAAGACAAATCTGATTCTAACATAAATACCATTGATTACCATCATCGTAAGCTATAAATAATATCAGGTTATACTTGCTTCTGATGTGTGAATTTTATAATCATTATAATTAAAAGTTGAATGGTAGCCATAAATTATTGTTTATAAACTTTTTGTTTATAGTCTTTATGGCATAAATAAATGGCTAATCAAATGTGTCTGTCTAAAGTATTTAATATTTGTAGGTAATATTGCAAATATGAATAACGATGTGAATAACAAGCGCGTTTATCAGATGGCGACGATGTGCCCGAGATAGCGCGCGTAAGTAGACCAAGGGCAGTGGACTCAGATAACACAAGGTTGTCGTACTTTCAGTACACCTATCTATTACTATAAAACATTGCAATAAAAATATCCTACTATTGATGAAACTGTCTAATTGTATGACGTTGTAAATATAAAATAAAAGAGAGTGATTATTTAAAATGTTAATTTACAGCTTAATCGTCAGGTGTCACGTAAAACATAGTGCTATTCATAATCGCTATACTTTTATCATTCAAATTTATATACCGTTTCGCCTATCACAGCATATTTGCTTTCATGAGTGAAAGACCTGCAGAACATTCTGCATAAGATTTTTGCCTTAATTTTACGACGCTTGTCTGATATTAATCCCACTTGGGAATGTAGGCAATCGCTGTGATAGATGCTTAATTTCTATTTCTGTTATTAATCATATTGTAAATCATAAATAGAATAATTTTCTTTTAAAATATCTAATTTAGATTAACACAAACACACAAATTTAAATTCCAATACTCATATTATTCTTTGGAATGTGAATATAATGTGCTTACTTATTTGATATAATATAATTTACAATAAAAATAATACCAGTACATTATATTTAATGACAATTACAAACTGTATTGCTTGGGGAATGGATCAAGCACGTGCCCAAAAGATCATCTATCTAAAATGAATTTAGTTTCTTAATTTTAGCGTTTTATTTCATAAGTTTCATTATACTTTGGTAATTTCACTAAATATTTTTTGTAAATTATATGAGATAATTCTAATTAATGTATAACTTAGACTCCTATAGAATTTTATACTTAACAAACATGTATGCATTTATTAAATTATTAGGATTTGAGACGCTTAAATTATTCATCAATTAAAGTTATAAATTAATAAATAATATACCATTTAGAAGCATAACAATCACGAAAGAAATAAATTCCTTTAAATCGTATAGATTCATAATCCGTATGATTATTTTATACGTGAGTAATTAATCAGAGCCGCCATTACGTTTTGAACTGCAGGTACATATTTATCTACAGTTCCAAATGTGGCGCTTTATTATTTATAGCCATAATAACTAAGTTTAAAAATAATACTTAACTAAAAATAATTGGTAGCAAGACTGAGTTAAAAATATCTTCATAGCCAAATATGAGAAGGTCATCATTAATATAAAATGCGTGCAGATTTGTTTTCTTACCCTTGATATTAAGGTTGAAATGATAAGAACTATCACTAGGAGTCGAAACCGAGTACGGAAGAAATCAATTCATTATAAGTATACCAAATTGTAGACAACAATTATCGGGATGTATCGATATGTAGTGGCTGTTATACATTTTTTGCCGCCTTACTTTGGGTAAACAAGTCGTTGACTAAAGAACTTCAAGGTTGACCTCGCAGATAAGCGCGATAATTTTGGGACGTAAGTTTGCGCGCGTGCATTAAAGGATATTTTAACACGACCAGCTACCAACAAATAGACAAACTATGTTGACTTTTACGATTTTTATTAATATTCTTATAAAGATAAATCTAGTTTACTTATGTCTGCTTTATCTAGGTATATATTTATTGTGTTATAGGTGGATGTTGGTTAATGCGGTTCGAGGCCAATGCAGCCCCAGAAATAGCAGTAGTGGGGAGATGGAGTGCGCTTGATAGAATAATATGTCCTCGACAGCCTTGCCCCCGTTCCGCGGCCTAGTTGCGACCTTAGCAGGATATGCTTTTTAAAGACTTTATTTCATTTTGCCTCTTATTGTCATCAAAATATATCATATTTATTTTTATAAAGAACGCGTTCTTTTATTATTTTTATACATATAAAATAAACAAATTGAAGTACCTACTGTCCAAATCTACTACGCCTCTTTCGATAATATAAATATAAAAGTAAATCTTTATAATTGGTGACATAGTTATGACAAATATTACTATTAGTTACTATATAGTAACGATTACTATAATCACGATAATGCCTTTTTTGACTTTAGAGTATATTGCTCTACATACTAAATTACGAAGCAAGAATCAATAAAAAAATAGGTCTAGCTTTTCTTAATTATGGCGCTCATGTTACTATGCAAACTTGCGCAATCGTTTTTTTTATTTCGATTTCGTAATATCTACCTACTTTTATAAATCTAGAATCATCTGAGTCATTTAAATCCAATCTTTATACGGAGCGTCCTCCACACACAACACACACACAATTAGCAGGTCACTGTGTGTCACCCATAATACTGACGTCATAGAAAGAACGCTTATCAAGTTGAACAGTGGAAGTTGTAATGGAAGCGATGTACTGGTTGCATAGAGTGCATCGCACATGCGCGACACTGCTGACTCAGAGCCACGCAGGTCAAGGCTGCGCCCGCGCCGACCATTCTGCTGGCCCGGTTTCACAAAGTTCATTATCGTCACCCAATTTTGCTACTTTATAACGTATTTTTAGTATTGTGAGATATTGTTTATTCACATAACTGTAGTAACAGAATATAGTACAATCATTATCCGCTAGGCTGGCGTGCCACCAGATCCTGGTTTGTCATATTAATGCGCAACTGGCAACCCGCCTGTATCTGGTGCCTAACCACATGATTTAAATAGCTCTTAAAATTAAATAAAAAACTGTATTCATCCTTTTCTAACTTATAAGAATCAAATAGAGGATAGTCAAGTGTAGGTTTGTCAACCATAATACAGACACCATTTCATAAAAAATTCTTATGCAATCGAGTCGACAGTTTGGCGGTTAGTCGGGTCACTTCTCCGTGGTGAACTGTCGTCATCAAAGTGTGTTTTTTGTTGTTATAATTAAGTATTTGGGAAAAACTGCAGCTTACAACATGGATGGGTAAGTAATAAACAATTTTTCAATTAGTGATTGTATCATTGTTAGCTTTTTTACACTAAATACTAATTTTATCAAACATCGTTGACCGTCCGCCACAACAGCGGCTATCTATTTTCATTTATAATTTAATAAAATTATATTAACTATTACTGTAATACTACACGTATCATTACTAACATTAATAAAAATGTGTTAACTAGTGTTAAATTTGTACAATATAAGATATAATTAACGTAATATTAAAATTAAATACACATTTGCCGTGTTCAAGGTCAGCGAAGTGGCATATATGTTGGTCGGTTGACTAGTATGGATAAGGCTAAGGTAGATGTGTGGTTTTGGTTAACTCATAACTTTTTTTGGTTCATGGACTTGTTTATGTTTTGCAATTTTTATTTATTTTTAACATACGAGTATTCTTTTAATTTTTGCTTTTTATTTTTTTTATTTCGTGCTTTTGTATTGGATCAGTCCAATATCTCAAAGGCGTGGTGGAGGTGTGCGTACGCGTGGTGGAGGTGTCCGTACGCGTGGTAGAGGTGTGCGTACGCGTGGTGGGAGCAGTGAGCATCAGGTGCAGGGAAGCGTACATGGTGGAGGTGTGCGTATACTTGGTAGAGGCGTGCGTTCACGTGGTGGACGTGTGCGTACGCGTGGTGGGCGCAGTGGGCAACAGTTGGAAGGTAGTGGTCGTGGTCGTGGCCGTGGCCAAACCAGGCCAGTTGCAATAGACGAGTTAGTATTTATGTTTCTTTTCAATGCTTATTGGTTGCGTTTAAAAATATAAATATACCCACATTTGACGTCTTCATTTTTAGATTAAACTTGGTTCATATTGATGAGTTACCGACTGGCCACCAACTGGAAGAGCCTCTTCACATAAGAAGAAAGCGTGCTTGGAGCCCGTAAGTAACTTATTTTAGAGTATTATAATAATTCAAGGTGAATTTTATAACAATCACACAAATATTATAAATGTGAAAATTTGTATGTATATGTGTGAGTAGGTGTGTATAAGTATGTATCTTTGTTTGTTACTCCTTCACGCTCTAACATCTGAACGAACTTGTATGTTTAGTATGTATATTCTTTAGGTCCTGGATTAACACATAGGCTACATTACGTCATAATCACCACATCTCATAGGTAACAGAGTGCAGCTAGTAATTATTTAAATGATAACATATATGACACAGCCATGTAGGAATAACTTTGCACAAGCTGTCACTTATAAACGAACAGTTTCTCTTGTTATTCATCAAACTTCAACAAATTTAAATTGTTTCTAAATATTTGATTTTAGGTACGCTGGTTCATCAAGTACGCCTTCCCGACTATCCGATGTGGCAGTGGCTAAGGATTTAGGCCTTCAGGAGCCACATCCTGTACATGACGTACACGATGTACAGGATGCCATAGAGGATGATGTTCAAGAAATTGAACTCGAAACATCATTAGTTATACCACCCTCTCCTGAAGTGTAAGTTGCTTACTTTCTATTACCATATTAGTACACACGTGCAATAATATAGTTATATAACTATTTCTAGGTTCGTTGAACGTGGTCCAGACGTAAGTTTTGCCAGTACGTCGCAAAACAGGAGTCCACGCCGTACCGTGCACCACCGGGGTCTTCGGGATAAAGAAATTTACACGTTTCTTTATAGTCTTGGTAAAGATCTGCTATACATATTTGTCTACAATAAATTTTGTCTCTGCCAAGGAATATATCTACTTTTTGTTTTTTTTTTTGATCAGGAAGTGAATCAGAGGAAAGTGACGAAGAAGAGGTAATGGCTCCTGTAATCCCGAGAACCTACGTAAGCAGCATGGAAACACCCACAGATCCTGATGACCACGAGCTAAATGATAACAATTTAGGCCCTGACGAAACTACTGATATGTCAGCTACATATCAGCCTCATAGCATTTTTGATTTTCACTGGACAGCGTTTCCGCAAGCTCAAATTCCGCCTGAATTGAGAAGGGAAACGTTTTCCAACATTAACTGTGGTCCAACATCTCTGTTTGACAATCCCCTAGACACTTTTGCTGTTATATGGGATCTAGAATTTATGGAGTACATTGCTGCAGAGACAAATAGATATGCACAGGAGTTAGCGCAACACATGATGTTAAATAACAACCTCCAACCTCAAAGTCGCATCTGTGATTGGCGGGACACAAATCCCGATGAACTTTATGTTTATTTTGCTGTCGTGTTGGCAATGGGGGTTGTCATTAAAACCAAAATAGAAGAGTACTGGAGCGCTACTCCTGACATATTTTATACACCTGGTTTTAGTGCACACATGTCTTTAAGACGATTCCAGTTGTTATCAAAATGTCTACATTTCAATAATAATGGAGTCATGAGTACACTAGAACTGGATGCTTCTGCAGCAAAATTATATAAAATTCAGCCTGTAATATCACACCTGAATAGTAAATTCCAAAATATGTATAATTTGCATCAAAATCTTGCTTTAGATGAGTCTCTCCTGCAGTGGAAGGGTTGGTTGGATATAAATCAATTTATTCCAAACAAGGCCGCTGCAGTAGGGATTAAAACATATGAAATTTGCGAGTCTAGGACAGGTTATTTATGGAGATTCGAAGTGCATGCTCATAAAAAACCACCGTCTACACAGACTGACAAAAGCCCTCTAGACGCATTTACACCCGCAATAGTACTGAAACTTATAAATGGTCTTGAAAATAGGGGTCATACTCTATGGATGGACAATTTTTATAATTCACCAGCGCTTGCGCGTAAATTAAAATCTATAGGGTTTGACTGCGTTGGCACACTTCGAACCAACCGTCAGTTTGTGCCGGAAGCTCTAAGCAATTTAACCAAGGCGAATATGCGGCCTGGCCAGATTACTGGTTTTACATCGGGTGACATCGATCTCATGGTATGGCGAGATTCTAACCGCATTGCGATGATCTCGACGTACCATGGCAATGCAGTTAACACTATTCATGGGTCTACAAAACCCATCTTAATATTAGACTATAATATTATGATGGGTGGGGTAGATAAGAAGGACCAAATGCTGTCTATGTATCCGATTGAAAGAAAGAGAACCAGAATTTGGTACAAGAAGTTTTTCCGCAGGCTTTTAAATGTGTCTGTTCTAAATTGTTATATACTTGTAAAACATTTCACTTCTTCTTTTACTCACCGTTCTTTTCGTATAGCCCTTATTAAGTCCATTTTAGAAAAACACTCTCCTTCTTCTGTTGCACCTCTGGTTGTAGATGACCAAATTTACACAGTTCAGAAACATCATATAGCTGAATACCCGTTTCTGCCAGGAAGAAGTGGCCGGTTACGACGCAATTGTGCCGTGTGCTCAAAGCGGGTGCAAAAATTTTGCGTAGGATGCAACAAGGCTTTTTGTTTGAGTTCTTGCTTTGTATCTGTGCATAAGTAGCGGTAGTTTTTTTTTTAACTTTAACTTAACTAAAATGTTAAATAATCATCATCGCTTAACATCAGGTGAGATAGTAGTCAAACGTTTGACTGTCATTAATAAAAAAAATTACAACTATTAAATAAAACGTTATCCGTGTGGTGACGGAGTAAGAATACAATTCACCACTCCCTATCTTGCCCGCGGATGTCGTAAAAGGCGACTAAGGGATATAATAAGCACATAACATCTGTGCAAGAGAAGGAAAACTTGAAATGAAACCCTATACCAACATGTCTGACCAGCATGGTATAGTAGGTCAAATTCCCTCCTGTTGTGGAGGAGGCCCGAGCCCAACAGTGGGACGTATTTGGGCTGCGATGATGATGATGATGATGATTAAATAAAACATATTTTTGAATTTGAATAACATATTAACATTTTAAATACTATCTATAACCACAATAAATTGATGTTACAATACACTTTAAAATTCAGGTGTGATATTATACTCTGAAGTCTTATCCATACTAACCTTACTCGTAACCGCACTTTTTGCGCTGAAATTGTTAGATTTTATTGTTAATTTTATTAAAGTTTTTGTATAGCACTGTGCCCTTTTATTATAATTTTACTCGTAAACTTTATTGTGTTGTGTAATATAAATAACGCATGTCAATAAAAAACAAAAAAAGTCGCTCAATAATGCTATTTCAAAGAGGACTAGTTTTAACCGTTATTTTTACGTGGTTTGTTTCTAGGCTAGAAATATAAACCAAGACATTTCACAGAACTCTGTACTTTTTACTGTATAATGTTCAAGAACCAAACTTTAAGAATAGCTATCGTTTCAAGTCATTTGGCCCAACATGTTTTCAGAAATCGATAATACACATGACCCTGTTTTTTGCCTAACACAGTCAATCCTAAGAACTGGGGCGTTTTTGTGATGGCTTGGGTATAAAAAATGTATTTGGAGATATTTGTTTTTGTATTATTTTTGTAATGTTGCACTATTATGTCATGTAAATAGGAATAAATACATTAAAATATTGGTTCATCTTTTTTTTTATACGTTATTGAACCCAAAAACGGGTAAAAATGTATTTACCCTAACTTTAAACCAGATTTATAGTACTTAAAATGATTTATTTTCACGAAATAATGATATCAGATTAATCAACAAACAGTAAAATTAAAAATTATATCTGTAAAAAAGAAGTTTCGATAGCAATTTTTTTAGATAAAAGCATTTTAATACCAATTGACCCATAGTGCTCCCGCCTGTCGTCATACTGCTGCCAGATGTGACATTTTGCGCAAGATGGCTGTGCCAGCCTAGCGGTTAAAGAGAACAATGTATTAAATATAGGTGTATAGAATATTTTTTTATTATTATTAAAAGTTTAATAGACACTTTTTTTTTCCTTTGCTGAATACAATATATTGTGCTCGTCATTAAGATTTTTGACTTCATCATTATTTTAGAACATATACATTCCACTATTAGGCTCTAGCCTACTCCATAATGGAAATGAAATTGACCACGCATATACCACGGTAATCGGACGGGTTGGTATAAAGTTTTATTTAGAGTGTTCCTTCTTTTACAGTGAAGTTTTCTACATACTATATTCCCTAGTCTCAAGGCGCAATAGCACATTATCATTACTCAGACGTCGATCTTCTGCGACAGTGTGGTACTAACCCGGACAGACCGGCCCGCGGCTGTATACAGAGAACTATCAAATGTGATCCTACCACTATTAAAACTAAATAGTGTATTTACTATCTAGTTATTGGAAACTAGAGGACATTTTAAAGGCTTCATCTTTATTACGTGCTATGGTCGAACATCATGAAGCCTAGATGTTTAGAGTAATAATAGTGCAGCATGGGGCACTTAACCGAACATGTGAAACACTTATATTTATTCACATTCCCATACCTTCTCGGGTAGGGTCATCACACCCAACCGTTAAGGACAGCGGCTGTACGGTGCTGCAACCAGTTGAGTGCTCTCATTTCATGCCTTGATTTCAGGGTCCGTTCGGCGCGTTATAATTTTCTTTTGTTTTTCACCTGGCATCTATACTTGTAGACGTCTCGGTAAAAAAGTCCTATGACATCGACTCCACAGTAACGACTAACCCATGCTAAATAATTGCCAGTAGCGCACAGTTCAAAACAATCCACTCAAGGCCTCACTTAAATGTCAAAGATATTATATACCAATGATCATTCTTCTTCACAATGTGTGGTAATAATTAATTATTACTATAGGTAATAATAATTAATTATTGTTTAAAACAACAAAATGCTCAATAAATTTTCGCAATAACATCCCACATCTTTAAGACTAGATATTAGATAAGCATTGCGATTTAATATATTCATGGATAATAATTTAATTATTCAGCCTGTCGTAGTTCACTGCTGGACGTAGACCTCGGTCATAAATGAAGAGACTGCCATAATCACCATACTTGATAGGCGGGACGACAATCATTCTTAATTTTTCTTGTAAGTCATGAAGACCACCTTAAGGGTCAGGTCACTCCTCAGGGGGTATTGACGTCAAGTCACTCTGTTCCGGTGGTAGGCCCAACGACGAAGGTGACGTCACGGGTGCGTTACGAGTATGCGTGCTTACGCCCCTCTGTCGCCCCGGACGGATTGGTGCAAGGAGTGCGCCGACCGTAACCCACGCAAAAAACAAAAAACCAAGGGTTAGGTCAAGCGAATTAGAATCAACACTATCCTTCAACTTATAACATATCAACCGCCAATCCGCCTGTCAAGCGTGGTGGTTAAGGTAATATTAACCTATAGTGGAGAAGCTTATGTCCAACAGTGGACTTGTATAGGCTGACGATTCGCTTTTATTCTCGATATTATTTGACTCATTTTCAGATCTAACATTTGTCCTTGTATTGAATTATAAATATATGTCACAGGCAAATAAATAAAACTGACTATCGGTTTGTTTATTTATATACCTACGCATATGCGGTTTGACCCAACTTGTCAATAGCAACCATTTATATAACCCGTGACCCAGTTTCATCCCCTCAATATATCTGAGTAGCAGTTAGCGGCAGATCTATTTTTTAATGGCATATAACAACAAGTAGGACTATATCTTTTCTGAATGCCAGTGTTATTTGTGTTATTTTGCAATAAATATTATATTTATTACTATTTCAAATGTTTGAAAACTAAACTAGATATTGTTATTTAAATTAATAGAATTATATATATAAAGAGGTTAAAGTTTAAAGTTGTTATATGTAAAAGATATTATAGTGGTAGGACCACACCCGGGCGGGCCACCGAAGACAAAGATCGGGTACCAGTGGCCCGCTCGCACGGCGAAGAGAGGTGTTTGCATGGCGGGTCTATGGCGTTGCGCGCCGCCTCTTCCGTTGCCCCGGACCCATTTGGCGGAGCGCGATCACGTCCAAAGCCCACCAACAAAAAATAAAGAAAAAAAAAGAACCACGCTGTTAACAGTTCTCTGTCTACAGCCGCGGGCCGGTCCGTCCGGGGTAGTACCACACTCTTGCAGAAAATCCACGTTTAAATAATGGCAATGTGCTATTGCGCTTCGTTCGGTGAGCGACAGAGCTAGGGTCCCAACTGTTTGGGGTTGAAGTTTGTATTGGTAGGCAGCACCCTAGCTATACCCTTGGTATTGCAAAGGTCCATGGTCGGCAGTGACACTGACCATCAGTTGTACTACACGATTACCACCACATACGCAATAAAAAAAAATAAACTATGGGATTCTCATGCGCTATGACATTGGAGAGTCCACCGTAATAACACCTGATGTCATAACAATTTCACAAATAATCGCAATGATACCATTTACAAATATCATTCTACAATGATTATACGTAAATACCATAATGTAAACGCATTAAAATTCGAACGATCATAGCAAATAATACTACATGTGCGTTATTTGTATGGTGACGGAGTAAGAATACTATTCACCACCCCATAACTTACCCGTGGGTGATCGTACAAGACGACTATGGGATATAAAACGCATATAAAATCTATGCGAGAGCAGAAAAACTCGGAACAAAACCCTATACCAACACGTCTGACCAGCGTGGTATAGTAGGTTAATTTCCCTCCCATTACGGAGGAGGCCTGAGCCCAACAGTGGGACATTTATGGGCTGTGATGATGATGATGATGTGCAGTTAAAAAAAATCCCTTTTATTAGCAGGAAATTCATTATAATAAATGCTACAGGTCACCTGTTATCCAGTTAAAATATCAGGAGAAAATATACTGAGAGCGCGAAACCGCGGATAAAATCTATTACCTAATTGAGTTAATGCGTTTTACTTTCTAAAACTAATTCTCACTTACGGGACAGGTTGCTAGTAAGATAAATAAAGCAACTGTGTTTGCACATATAGCGGTATAAGTAAGGATCTTCAGTGGCTTCGTATACACACATACATTATTTATGCGATCAACAAATTATTAAGTCTGAGTATAATTTATGCCCGACAATTAGGTATGTTTGTTAAATGTTCTGCGATACAATACTTTAATATTTAATGAAATATTGGGTTTACGAAAAAAAAAAGAAAGATTCTTACTCTGAATTTTATTCGTTCAACAAAAAATTTAAACTTGTATTTTATTATTTATTCTACTGTAATATGTCCTGTTACAAAAAGTTGTCTTGAAAATTACTCGGTTTCGTCTAAATTCATCTAGCGTGAAGAGCTAACAAGCACACTCACACATACACACACACACAATACAATTATAATATTAATGTAATTAAATTAGATTTATGTCACAATTTATTTAGATTCAAGATACAATTCTACAGATTAATCAACCACCCTCAAGATTATGCCGTGAGCTGGATGTTTGAGGTTTATTATATTTACTGTAAGATAACCTAATGTGCAGAAGAAGAAGAGCCTTTACCATAAGAGGAAAATTAACTTATGATACCATGCTTGTATCTGGCCATTTATCCTGATATATTTGATTTTTACTTTTCTGACGTTTCAAATATTTTTCAGCGTTCATAATCGCGGGGTAACATATTACACATGAATATGATAAACATCAGCCTTCTCGTGACCATGACTGCTGAAATTATTTGGGGTCGACACAATATGTACTCTTCTTTCATAGTACATATAGTTATTGGCAATAGTTTTATAAATTATATAGTTATTGGCAATAGTTTTATAAATTATATAGTTATTGGCAATAGTTTTATGCAAAAAGTTATTGGCAATAGTTTTATGACCGACCACCTGCCAAACGTCAACCCTCCTTGGGAATGTAATTGTTGACCAAATGGCATCAGGTGAATACTGGTAAAGTTACGATTTCCTTTTTAAATTTTTATTTAACATGCAATGGAGCTAACTAATTACGTGCCTTAGTCATCTTTAGAATAAAATAAGTATCTTACTATCCCTGAAGTGTCTAAAGTTGGCAACAACGATTTTAATCTAAAATACGTCCATTATATACTGGATTGGATCCAAAATAAATCTATAAAAGTAGAACCGGTTTATAATTACTTCGTTTTATTTTGTATAAAAAGAGCACAATTTTATTTTTGAACGATTGCGGATGATGCAAAGAAAATAACGTTCTGCTTTTAATTATAATATTTTTTTTTAATTTCATATTTCTAAATTGAAAACCTTAGATCAAATCGATCTTCCATTTATAAATCTGAATATCCACGTTAGTGTTTTTTTTTTCTGATTTTGTAACATTTGGCTGTAGATTAGTCATACTGCCAGTAAAACATATACATATTATGTATATATAAGTACTAAATTGTCACTCGAGCGTCATTCAAATATCTGTCATAGCCTTTTTGCAATTTATGAATATTAATCCAATTATATGAGGACATTTGGCGTGCTCGTGAAAGTGTTTTGTTATGTTCTTCAATTGGCTTTATTATTTTGGATTTTTTTAACCTTAATTAGTGTTCACGGCCTCTATATTTAAATATAGTATAAAATTAAGAAAAACCTCTTCTATTGATCCAGCATTTGAACCAAAAGCCTATAAATCGAAGTAAATCTTCATACGAACCGGTCTCGAGATTAAACTGTCAAGGTGTTCCGATGTTTTCGCTGTTATGTCTTCATTAAATAGTAAATTGTTAATTATTGTTTTCGCCATGATTCGAAATACAGCAAAAAAGCCATCATCATCATCCCGCTCTTATACCAATTACTTAAGATTGTCGCAATATGTAGAATACCTATATATATTGCAAAAGTATTGGCTATAGTCTTATGACCCCTGTCTGACGTCAACCCTCTTTGCAAACATAATTGTTGACTAGAGACCATCAGGTGGAGTTGTCCAAATTCGATATAAAGCTCTTAATCATCTTTTATAACACCCACAAGCAACGCAATAGCTGTACTTTTAATTTTTTTTGTAAAACTATAATTGTTTTATAAAACAAATAAGAGTAGAATTCCAAATCAACGTATACTAATACAAAACATAATTCAATACGAGTAAAATTACAAGACATGTGAAGGAATGAAAGAAACTTACTATAGTGAGTTGTAATTTTAGAATCTTTTTGTAATAAACCTACACGTATTGTATAGTAAATTTACACAACGGAATTATAGTATTACTTTCTTGTTGTGCTTAAAAACTTCCAACGCGTTTTTGTAAAAAAAATTGCAGAAATTTTTAACAATGTGGCAGTATCCGTAGAGTAGTGATGTGTCACTCACTGCATTACAGCAGTGGAACACTGCGTATAGACCATATAGAAGATTTCTATTGATAATAAAAAGGATTTATAAAATGTGAACCTAATAGTCAAAGAGGAAATAATGATTTATGGAATATTATAGATTAAATAACCAATTAGCTGCTTATTATATAATATAATATCAAAATATTAAAAGTATTTAGAATTTTACTGATGACTATCTTTAGTATAGAACAAGTATGCTGGCTGTGGTAATCCATACGGCTTCTATGGCCATTATTTGATTCTTATCCATCAGATTACTTGAAATACGTCGTTTGTAGCGATAAGATCGTTTCTTATGCATTATAACATATCTTATTCATACAGCATCAAAGCTATGTCATATAAACATACCTATACTAAATAAAAATAAATTATGTAGTTTAGTAATGATTTCTAATGTTTACGCGAGTGTTACACATTTGAAATAAAATTACTTTTACGGATTTTATCGCGATTGTATATGATTTTTAATTTCCCGACGTTTCGTACACTTTACAGTGATCATGGTCACAGGAGGACTGAGGTGTCTTACGTCCAATATGTCATTGTTATTACAGAAATTAATATCTACCCTATAAGATATTAAATTTTGACCCACATTTTTAATACAAATTAATACAAATTAATTGCCAGTACAAAAAGAAAATGATTCTATATATTTTTTTTTTATTAGTTTAATAACTTTAGTATATATTTACACTAAGTATATCAAGCCATATAGAAATCTTGTAACCTACTTTTAAACTTTAATGATCATAAGGAAACAGTGATGTTTATTTATTTCATTATCATCCTCGTTTGAGCACATATACGTCCCACTGCCGGGTTCGAGTTTCTTCCACAGTGGGTGGAAAAGTGACTTACTATAACATGGTCAATCAAACGAGTTATTATAAGGTTATTACTACGAGATTTCAGATCATCCCTTAGACATCATTTACGATACCCACTGACAAGAAAGAGATATAGTGAATTGTATTCTTACTCCGTACGGATGACGATCATAAAATCCTTTTTTTTATTGCTTATGGTGGCAAACGAGCAAGCAGCATACCTGATGGTAAGTGTCAATGCCGCTCATGGACCTTTGAAATACCAAGGGTATAGCTTAGGCCGCCAATAACATCCCCGCCGGGCTGGCCACGGAAGGCAAGGAAGCGGTACCAGTGGCCGGCCCAATGGCGATGGGGAGGGAATACGGTGGGTTATGGGGTCACGCGCTGCTCTTCCGTCGCCCCGGACGGTACGGGCGACGTGTAACCGGGCCATAGCCTACCAAAAAAAAAAAAAAAAAGGCCGCCAATAACATCCCCAAACCCACCCAGTTGGGCTTCCGGCTCTCTCGCTAAGAGAGAATTTTATGAACATCCGATATTGTTATTCGTAATGCAAGCCAATAAACTTAAGTTATGTAATGCAATATTACATAATGTGTTTCGTCTATCGATGAACATTCAGTTATCGTCCTCAAGGCCGCAGGATAACTTGTTAATGACTTGTTCATGAGAGGCGTCATCGCTTAACGTCTGTGTTATGTTGCGGGCATTCCATAGATAAGTTCAGTTGACTTAAGATTAGGTAGAGGCGTTGAAATGTTTTGGTAGAAACTATGTTTTAAAATATTTAAAAATCCACATAATACCCATTCTTTGGTTTTTTAATTTACATAGTCTAAGCACTGCGGATGAAATTAAAATAGTTATACAAATAGAACGCTATGTATACAATATGTTTATATACAAAAAAGCTAGTTGTCTGATCACTAATACCGACCTGAAGCTACTGAAACTACGAACATAACATTTTGATTGTAGCTTCTGTTTGTGATATTAAGCTAAAAATTTATGAAATTCAACCCCAAATGGGGTAAAACGCAGTGATAATTTTGGTATAGAAAGACAAAATCTTTATGCATGGTCTTCTTAAGTTAGTCACAAATTGAAATCTCTTCAGTTATAATAACTCAACACATGTTTTAGCATTTGTCAATTTCATTGTCTAAGGGTATAAACTAGGGAATTAAATTCTGAGTAATAGATAAGCATCCATAAGTGCTAGATAACGTCTTTGTTCTGTGATGTAAAGACTCACTAAAAAGCAATATTCTGAAATTCAGCCACTCAGGATATATTCCTTTCTAAGGGTGTAAAATAGGGAGTGAATATTGATTAGATATTTTTTACCTTACAAAACATAAAATGAAAATGATGTTTAACGAGAATGTCTGCCTGATGATAGATTTTACGCGGTCGAACGTAAGCAAAAGCTAGTAAACTGTTCAGAAAGGTTTAAGATATGAACCAGAGAAAAATATTGTTTTATTTTTCATTCATTATATCCCCTCGAGTAGGTAAAGCAAGCCTATTGCCTACATAGATATTTTATAACTCAATTCCATAGCTATTGGCGCTGGTTTTCAGATAACAGTACTACTTATTTTCCACTATATAGTGTTACCATAGAAAATTAATATTGTAGTTATTGTAATTGAAAATAAAAAACGAGTTTATTTTTTAAATAAAAGCATTGAAAGCAGTTTCATAACATGTATATATTTATATCAGCTTATTAAAAAGAATTGTCATATATGTATAATTAATTTTAGAGTCGAATACAGAATTAATTTCAAGTCTAATTATTTAAATTTAGAAGAAATTCAGCGTTGCGAATGCATGCACTAAATTTATCACCAAATTATCAATGTTATAAATAACAGTCTCTTGGAACAAAATTAATTTTTGAACGTACAAAAATTGAGCTTGTTTGGCGCGAAATAACATGTTTATGCGTATTACTCTGCGCAAAAATACACATTCAGTCTACACTTAGTATAACTATGTTGGATGTGATTTATTATACTTATGTTCCGTTCCGCCCACGATTCGTTAACCCATACGTCATTTGTAAAGATTCAAAAACGAGGTTTTAATGGTATTTTTTGCAGCTACGCTTATTATTAGACGTTAGAGACAATAAAACGAGCTTGAGCTCCTGTTACAAAATTAATGATACATTCTACAATAACTAGGACATAAACTTTAGTGATGTACAACGTAAAATATTTATGAAATTTATTGAAAACATCCCGCGAATTCGTTCTCATATTGCGAGGAACTGTACAAACACCCATCAACGGATATAGATAATGCCACACTTAAAACAAAAATAACATTTACACAGGAAAATAATTAAAAAAATAATATGTTTAACTGTTTGTACCGTATACGTATTTAGTAGTGGACGTATGTAATTCTTCTAAGCATTGTAAATTTTTAGAATGTAAGCCACCGGCATTCTAAACTTTCTCATCTATGAAAACCTTTCTTTAGGTAATACCCACCGTATTACCTAAAGAAAGGTCCACGCGCTACCCTTCCGTCGCCCCGGATGAAACGGGTGACGTGTGTCCGGCCCGTAGCCTACCCAGAAAAGAAAAAAGCTATAGACCATAAAATAATTAAGGGCCAATTACTGAAATTAAATTTCCGTGTCGTGACGGAGGAAAAATACAATTCTCTACGCCCTACACCACCACAACATTACCCTTTTTTTTTTTTTTTGGTGGACTATGGATTAGTCTCGCCCCGCCAAATCGGTCTGGGGTGACGGAGAAGGCGGCGCGTGACCCCATAGACCCACCGTAAAAACTCCTCTCTCTTCGCCGTGCGAGCGGGTCACCGGGACCCGATTTTTAACTTCGGTGGCCCGCCCGGCGGTTCACCCTCGCGGGTTCCTCTCGTCGACGCCCCGACAGATTTTGCCGTCGGGGCGTCGCCCTCACGCGGTGGCCTCACGTCGGGTGACCGGACAATTCCCCGGTCCGATCACCCGAAGCCTCGGTTAGGGCGGCATCAGGCGCAGGTATTCGCTCCTGCGCCGCCCCGGCCGCTAGCGGCGCCCCGGGGCGCGGGAATCCTCCCTTGCCCGTTCCGCCGCTTCCTTCTGCGAGATGACAGCCTCGCAGAAGGCGGCGACCGCGTCCCAGACCACAACATTACCCGTTGACGTGGTAAAAAACGACGAACTGATATAATATGTTAATAATATAAGGATATTATTATTGCATAGGCAACAGAAGGAGGAAAACTACATAAAACCCTATAACAACCTATCTGACTGTGGTATACTAGGCCAATTTATCTCCTATTGGAGCCCAGCCAAACGTATATGAGCCAAGATACATGAAATGTAAAAAATAAGTAAACTCTTAAGTTTTTTATCTAATCATACTGATATTTGAATTGTTTATCTTTTGGACAATTATTTAAATAATATATTTTAATAATAGTACTTAGTGCTCTAAGCATACTTCTATTGAAAAGTCTGAACTTCTTACTGCCTTTTTTTTATAGCTTATATTAGCAAACGATCAAGCAGCACACATGATAGTGAGTGTCACTGCTGCCCATAGACCTCTGCTATACCAAGGGTATAGCTAGGCCGCTGCCTACCATTACTACCCCCAAACCCAACCCGGTTGGGCTTCCGGATCTCAGATGCCTAATGGAATATCACGTGTTTCTGATTGTTCCATTGACATATTACCTACATACATAATATCATCATCTCATCATCTCAGCTCATATATGTCCCGTTGTTGGGCTCGAGCCTCCTACATAACAAGAGCTGGTCACATGTGTTGGTATAGGGTTTTGTTTCCAGTTTTCCTTCTCTCACATAGATGTTATATGCGTTTTATATTCCTTGGTCGTCTCGTACGATCACACACGGGTAAAACAAGGGGTGGTGAATTGTATTCTTACTCCGTCACCACATAAAAAACATAATGTATTTTAGCTAATAATATTGGTTTACCCTCGTTAAACAGCATGTGAATAATATACAATTCCATTTGATCACCAATTGAGTATTATAAGATAATTTAGCGTCTTGTTTATCTGTTTGAAAGGTAATTCCATAAATAACTGTAATGAGTTGCTATCTCCGTAAATTTTGAAATGAGATGGATTTTCTGATGTCTGTTCCATTTCGTGGATCCAATATCCTTGCTACTAATATTATAAATGTGAAAGTTTGTTTGCATATTTGAATGTTTGGATGTCTGTTACTCAATCACGCGTAAACCGTTAAGTAGATATGTACTTTACTTTCATAGTACATATTGTAAAAGTTATAGGATATAGTTTTATGACCGGCCGCCTGCCAGACGGCAACCCTCCTTGGGAATGTAATTGTTGTCCAAACGGCATCAGATGGAGTTGGTCCAGGTCGTTATAAGGCTCTTAGTCGTCTTTTACGATATCCACGAGCAAAGTAAGGGTTGGTAGTATTCGTAGCCGCTACCACACACTTTGGGGCGTCGGGATCGAATGTCAGTAGACGATCTTTCCGGCGTCCCGTAAAAGCGCGGAAGGGTGGCCGCTGTGGTTTTAGTGGGCATTCTGGTCGGACTGTTCAGCTGGCCGGTGAGTCCCACACTAGTCCCCCGTCTGTCACCGGCGGGGAATAGCGCGTAAATGCGTTTCCACAGGGAGAACAAAAAAAAGCCGCTACCACACAGTAACAATTCTATTTTCATATATGTATATGGTAAATTTCTTATTCGTTTATCTGGAACAAAGCATGTAACTTTTTAGTCCTACGAAGTGCAGAACATCTATAGTCATTTGGCGGACTCAGTTTTAGTCTTCGCACTCGTTATTAAGAAATCCTTATAGAAAAAAAAGCTATTGTCACTTTTTGAGCCATCCACAATTCCATTTCGGGATGTCCCTGTCAACAGTCGCATTCTTAATTAATTATCGTCATTGCCAGCCTGTGTACCATGTCGTGAGGCTTACCCAACGGTTAAATAATATAAATAAAATAAAGCTTATTTAGTAGCTTAGTTGTTTTTATGTTAAGTAAAACATTAATTCAAAGTTCTTCATAATATAAATGAAATAAAAACTAAAAGTTGTTTCCTGAATTACCAATGCATTAAACCCAGGTGCATTGAGACAACTATAACGACCAAAGTTATAACGCTCGGGTTGGTATTTAAACGCACTAACTAATTATTTAGACGCTAGACGTTAGAGAAAGACAGAGGATGAGAAACCAAGATAAGACAGAGATGTAAGATCATAAAGCGGTGATTAAGGCGATAGGTGGCCGTTAAAATGTCAGGACTTGATACCAAGTAAAGGCATCTGTAAAAACTAACCACATATGCTTTTTAAGTGATCAGTTACTACAACATGCAAAGGGAAAATACATTTATCATTTTGTCGTATAATAAAGTAGTGATGTATAAAATAAGATTGATTAATTCGATTCTATTTTGTTTGATATTTTTATTTGATTATGAATATACTTGGTGTGTTTTGACAATTGACATCTATTGATACTGGTTCTTTTTTGATTTGGCTTTGTTTGGTTTGTATTTTTAGATTTAAATAGTTGTTAGATATTGTAAAATTTTTAAAAATAATTTAGTCGTGGACTCTCCATTAGTTAACGCTTCATATTTCGGTACAACAATGTGTAAAGTTCTTTCAATGTCTAAATTTATTTTAATAACAATTTATACCAAACGAAAACACAAATCTAATTATTGAAGAATATTTTAAACAAAGTACTAAAATTTTACGACGTCGATATTGAAATGCATTGTACAATTATTAAAAACAATACAAACGCTAGCTATTTTAAGTAATTTAAATACAATGCCATTACCTAAATACCTCCGCTGTAGTGAAAAGATCAGGGTCTAGGCAATGGTTTAATGATGTATAAAACTATACGGAAAAACCTAATGTATAACATTTTGAATGAATTTAAATGCAATATTCAAAATGTTTACAAGAATTTATTAAAGAACACATCTTGACATAAAAACAGCTCTCGCACAGCGCTATTGCTTATATATACTAATTAAAAGCCATAAGGCTTTGCCAATGAACTTATTTTATGGTCCTCTATAATTACAAGCCACTTTCAATCGATCACAATCAATAAATTGCAGTTCGACTACATTGGAGCGGATAAATCTTACAATCAAAACATTCACTTTGATCGAGTGATTTCATTCGATTGAAGAAAAATATCATTCGATATAGGAAATATGAGGTAAATAATTGTTTGTTATACAATGCGGCAGTAAAGCTCACGTATTGTTTGCTTTGCCATTACAAACGAGAAGAGAAGTTGAAACAAGTGCCAGTGATTGGTAACGTGAACCTTTGCGTCTAGTACATTTTATTCCTAGCACGAACAATAGGGCTGGCGTTAATACAGCCGGTTTTGTAGCCTTCTACCGATCATTGGTGCAAGTTACGACGCTATAAATAAGGCAGGACGTGCCCGTGACCTGGCCAACGCGCGCTCGCACTATGCCCGTACATAAAGCTTATGCACTATTTCGATATTGTTCGCTACACTCCGATTGAGTTCTTGAGAACTCTAAACATTAGTTTGAGTGTATACGTGACTTTAAATAAAAATATGGCGAGTTTCCTTTAAATTTATAGTTCTATTTCATGTTTTTGCCTTTTAGAACTTTCAATAAATTTTTACGCATTCTCTGTCTTACTAGTAACCGATACGGGTACTATAAATATATTAATTTATAACTGCCACTTATGCTGGTGTGCATCTAGTTTATTAATGGAATTGTGCTATCATCCTCATACGAATTGAGATATCTACGTGTAACCAAAGCCATGACTAGACTGAGCCTTGGCGTGGTTCCAGCACAACTAGGGCAAAGCTTGTGGTGTCTATCGGTAAACCGTTTGTTGGCAATCGCCATAATAGCCGATATGGAAATCTCAAAACTAACTATATTTATTATTAAAGCGCTTTTTGCATATATGAAAGTTATTCTTACTTGCAATAAACATTTTTTTTTTATATTTTTAGGTCCTCTTTTACGACATAGCTAAATGAAGTAAGGGTTGGGTAGTATTCATCATTATCAACCTAAAAAGATTGTAGGTAAAAACACGTAACAAAACAAACATCGGTTCTACAGCTACGATTGCAGCCTTTAATATTAGGGGCTGGCAATCTCACTCCTAAATAATCAAGTAAAACTAACTAAAGATACCTTGACTTTATCCGGCGCACCTTCTCCTAGAATATGTTTACGAGAGATACATACATTGTATAGTGATATTTTTTTCTATTATTGACTCATTTCGCATTATGACTATTAAAATGCTAAGCTAAAGCACTGCTTTTAAAAATTAATATATCAAATAATGAAATATGATGATAATATTACGAATATGCAATGTCATGCAAAATAGTTGTTTTAATTATGGGGAAATATTCTGCAGAATAGAAATAGTGAACTGTGGGATGCAATTTACAGTTAACTATTCCTGTACTGTCGTTATTCTATATTTTAATCATAAAACCATTAATGTCCTACTAAGGAGAAAATGGCAAAAATCTTAAAATAATTTAACCATTATAATAAGGTTTTTTTCTTTGTGGTGATAGAGTGTAAATACAATCTATCTTTTACGACAGGTAGAGACTGGCTCTACGTGTCATAAAAGACGACTAAGGGATATAAATCATCATCATCTCAGCTCATATACCTATGTCCCAATGTTGGGCTCGAGCCTCCTCCACAGCGAGAGGGAAATTGACCCACTACACCATGCCGGTTAGACGTGTTGGTATAGGGTTTGTTTCGAGTTTTCATTCTTTTGCATAGATGTTATATGCGTTTAAGAGACTACTATGGGATATGTCCCATAGTAGTCTCTTACGATGGGTGAGATAGAGGGTGGTGAATTGTATTCTTACTCCGTCACCACACGGATAGAATATCTATGCAAGAAAAATAAAACTCGAATTATAACCCTATACCAACTCGTATGACCAGCTTGGTTAGATCAATTACACTTCTAAAGAGATAGACTCGAGCCCAGCAATGGGACATGTATGAGGCGAGGTGATGAGATGAAGATTTAAGATTATTTGGCACTAATGTTCTATTTTCGATGAAGTTTCTGGAACAGAGATCCATTAATGACTCAACAAAATATAGAATAATAATTCGGCATCAATTTCGTATAAAGAACCTCAGCGTATGCTATACTCAATGTATAAAAAACTACATGTTTATTATCTTATATATATTAAGTTAGTTAAAGTAAAGACAGACCTTCAATATACCTTCCCATGTTATTGCTTATTGGTGCTTATTGGTGCTTATTGGCCATGACCGTGACTCGCAATTAGATGTAATTACCTTCAATTTGTGTTGCTACCAATGTTATTCGCGATGCTCAGTGCGATGTCTAACTAATGCTCTGCAATTATTTTGCCTTTGTAAATTAAACATCGTTAGAATACTGCGGAAGAACACAGCGTGGTATGGTGTTTCATTATATAATTCACTCTTTTTATAGCACAAGAACAATAGCATGTGAGACTTGAATTGCACTGATATAATTATAAAAAAATACATACATACATATTATCACGCCATATCCCTTGCAGGGTAGGCAGACAGAACAGAGTGCCAGAATTCTATCCTTGCATACTTCACTCGCTTCCTCAAAATTCATAATTCTCTTCATACACGCTCGCCGGTTTCGCAGACTCTTGACTCCACCTTCCTTCAGTAGGTACATGACCAATCTGGTCTAGGTAGGTTAGTCTCGGTCTCCCCCGGTACCTACATCCTTCCACTTTCGCATTGTATATCTTCTTAACCAGACGTTCGTTCGGCATTCTTTCCACATGTCCAAACCATCGGAGCATTCCCTTTCGCATCTTTACACCAATACTCTCTTTCATACCTACTCGCTCTCTTACGTCTTCGTTACGAATGCGATCGGTCAGCCTAACTCCACAGATTTTCCGTAGAGATCGCATTTCGACCGCATTAATTTTACTTTCATGTTCTTTTCTGCATACCCAACTCTCGCTTCCATATAGTAATGTTGGGACAAGCACTGCATTATGCATTGCCACAAGTGCCTTCTGGCTAAGGCACTTAAGGCTATAAAAATACATGATGTTGATAATAGGATTTCAATAAAGGAAGTTGTCCAATAAATTAATGTCTGTCGCTAAATTAATTCATATTTCCTAACATAGACGAATATAAAGTCACACACGGAAATAATTTAAGCTGTGTATCCGGCAGTCATAAACATCTACGGCATTGGGTGTGGGAACACAGTATTGACAGTCTAAATTTAGAATATCGACGTTATGAATTTACAAAATGTCATCATTCTCCTACTCTTATTCTAATTACTTGGGGTCGATACAATATGTACTCTTCTTGCATAGTACATATTGTAGAAGTTATTGGCAATAGTTTTATGACCGGCCGGGCCCTGACAAGTAAATATCCACGATTACGCCGAGGATGGCAATCGCGTTGCGTTAAATTCATAAACGTGGGAGAACCCACTTTGCCAGCAACCCCCGAGCCGAGGTCCGTACCCCACAGGCGGTGCCCTCGGGATCGGTCGTTCAACTTTATTGGGTTGAGAGCCCTCAGCGCTCACTCACAGTCCGGGTAAAGTTGTCGTAGTAATCTGAGGCTAACAACTAAAACACACAAAAAAAATTAACCTGCCAGACGTCAATCCTCCTTGTGAATGTAATTGACCACACGGAATCAGATGCTTGGGTCAGACGGCTTAGGTCGTTATAAGGCTCTTAGTCGTCTTTTACGACATCCACGACCAAAGTAAGGGTTGGTAGTATTCGAAACTGCTACCACACAGTAATTACACTCTTAGTATGTATGGTAATTAAAATACTAGGCACTCGTAAGTCCACAGTTCAGACCTCTATACTTAAGTTTCCGTTTTAACTATTGAACACTTGTATAACATATGGCGTAATGATCTAAATACAAACTATGATATCAAAACACAATTACAACAAACGTGCGAATTATTATACTGTCCACATGTGCCATATTTTTAATAGCTCGTGAGTTTTTTTTTCTAATTACAAAGTTGGCAAGGAAGTTGTGTTGTAAAGACGAAGCAGCCTGTCAATCTGATACTATTATAAACCACAATCGTGCTTTTTGGCATAACTCCTCCCGCGAAGTCAACGTTTCCTCTGACAGTGGACATGGACCATGTCAGACAGATAAATAGATAATTTTAATAGTTTTACAAAAATAAACTTCTTTAGCAATCTGATTGTTCCGCCGTGATTTTAAATAATTGTCGACGACGTCTATTCGAATGAAAACAAAAACTATTAGTTTTTATTTTTTTTTAAACTTTAAAGTTGGCTAATTTTAAAAATATTAGTAACTAATGACCTTTTTTTTTAACTAAATGACCTAGATACATGTTATCGTTGTGTCATCGCACCTAATATTAGCAGTAGGGAGTACAATACATTACGCAACAGAAGCGAGGTGTTTGTATCGGCAGTCGGCTCACGCGCAACGAACGGTGAGTGCCGTCGCCCGCGCGTCCGTGTCTTCCCCGGTGCATCGTAGCTACTGTGACCCAATTGCTGTTTGATTCCAGTAAACACTATTGTACTTTATTCAACGTTCTTTTATTGGACTCTATCAATTATTAGGAATTTATTGTTTCATAATGCACACAGTTTAACGGTTTCCAAATATAAAAAGCAATTTCATTGTAACAATTCTTCTTCTTCTTACATATTGGCAATCAGCTACTTATACGAGCTATTGGTGCCAGTGTCAAGTTATAAATATTTTCACGTTTCTAGTCTTTCAGGTCAGTCATTTTCTAAGTCAAATTGTAGCCATTAACAGTGCAATGGCCACGCTGTTAATGGTATCTTGTGGGAATTTTGATGGAAAACGAAAACGCTGTAAAGCACTTTTATATGATATTCACTACATCCCAGTAGTTCCGCCACATCACATTACATAAAATGCCATCAAAATTATCTAATATAACACGTTAAAACACTAAGATATCGAATATAATACAAGAGCACCACATGACGTTTTCAAATTCCCGTCAAAAGTCCCCATTGTAACAGTTAACAGTTATCAAATAAAATGTCAATAATATGTCAACAGTTATCATTTATTTACTTTTAATAGGAAGTAACGTGTCGAAATTTAAATAAAATATGTTTGCTTTCGTTAGAGTGTAGATTTTACTTAACATCCTGTTATGTACAACTTGATTTAGGCTGTTTACGTAAAATAATATTAAAAAGTATACACAAACACATAATACAAACAACGATATTTTATATTAAGTTTGTTTTCACGAACAAAATCGACGTTCTCGTGCTGAAACTCGTAAATGAGATCGTAAACCATCGTCAGGTCCAATTATAACATTACGCTGACTTCGGTCGTGATTAATATCCATTTATTAAATCACATTGCAAATCTCAAAACGTGATACTAATTATGAAAATAAAATGTATCTTTTTGGTTAATCATCCCAATGGCTCTAATTGAAGGAAAAATCTGGTTTTCTAAACAATTTATTAAGTATATTCGTACGTTAAGGTTATGAGATATCTCATCCAAAATATCAGTAGCCTGATCACAAAAAAAATGGAAAACTAGTGTAAAATCAGATATATCTAAATATATTCCTAATTATAGGAATAACACTAGCTTTAATAGCTCGTCGCTGTCATTTCCCAGGGGTTACAATACAACGTCTTTCAGACTAGTTAGCAATTTTATATCATTATTCAAACTCGTTAGTTACATCACGTAAACGATACTATGAACACTTCATTAAGAAACGACGTAACTTGTTCATACGATTTGCAAAAACTACTGTTAGTCATAACAACTTTAAGGTTCTATTTCAATTTGCAATTATATTCAAAGCTCATTCGAATGCGAATACACAATCGATGCAGCGCAAAATACATTCAAGCGAAAGTGAAGCTAAGGCTTTTCGCAAACAGTCTAAGTTTATTTAACATGAGCTAACATTGTCTAGGTTGCATTATGTAAGTATTCGTGTGAATGTTAGGAACCGTAACATCGTTCTTTAACAGGTCACATTAGTGCGAATGGCATCAGTCGCTGTCAAGTGCATAGGAGTCAATGAACAGGATTAAGCATTGTGTATGCAATAGACGCGCTGTAGCCTTGACTTCCTCCAATCCTATCATGGCTCACGGCCAGATACATTCACTGACCCACTACGCGTCTTCGGAAAATCCTGTATTATTTTGTTTTATAATTATTCACAAAGTATAGTGCAAGAATGTCTGCATATTAGCATCTGTGGCGCCCGTATCCTGTGTTCAGAAGTTATAAAAAAATAAAGACCAGTGAGGTATGAAATATTGAGGCGGTTGTCATCTTGCAAATGTTGAATGAGTAGTTGTTGTGTTATGGTCAGTTAAAGCTATGCAGCCAGCGTGTTAACTCTGCTATTATCTTTTAATACCATCGACTTCATTATTCACTACAATTTTTTTGCGACTGCGGCGAGGCGCGGCAAGCACCGCGAGTCGCCGACACGGGTTTGATAACCCGGAGACCTTGGTCTTAATTGCGCTTGCTCGGACCATTCCGCCGCGGCCACTTTTTATGCGCCTGCACATCGCTAGTAAAAACACGACAACGACGACTACCCAACCAGCTGCAATACAAACTTGTCAAGAACGCTTCAAACTTGCTGGTTTTATATCAAGTGCGCTCTACCGAGAAAGGAACACTTAAGACGTTTTGAGCTATTTGCAAATTTCAGTCAATAAATCAACTTTCTTATTATTACTAATGTTATATTATGTCTGAAATAGAAACGACCAGTCCGAAATTTTGTTTTCTTTCCAGATCATATTTGTATTAATGTTGATTATGGGGAGATGTCTCTACATGTGAGGGAGGTTAGCTTATATACCACGCTGCCTATCACTTTGTTTTCAATTATCCTTCTCTTACATTGTTTTGTACAACATCCAAAAAAAAGCAAAGTCTCTATACAGATTAATATCTATACATACGATACTCTATATATACGATCCATTATTGGACACGGAACTCCTTCACAATAGAAAAGCAATTGACCTAATATTACACGCTAGTCAAACATCTTTTGGCATAGAGTTTTTCTTTCTCTTATAGTAGCACTACTTTATCTTTTAGTCAACATTTACGACAACGGAAAGTGTAATAAATGGTACTCTTACGTAATTATTATATAGAGGCTTGATTTAGGCTTAATATATCTTTGTATATAGAAAAGTATGTCATGATAATAGTAATACATATTTATTATTTATTGTTTCAGGTAAGACACTATAAGGAGTAAGTTATTTATTGAAGAAGGTAACACTTTAAAGCAAAGATAACAATATATCAAAAACGGGTGTAGGTAAAAAATGTGTTTTGATTTTTCGCATTTTCTTTCGAAAGCCACAACAAAGGACTTGATGGCTTCCAGCCAACTTCAGCTATATTAATCATCCCTGACTAACGTAAAACCGTCATTTATAAATCTGTACATACCTACTAATGATAGCAAGCATTAAAGAAAATAAAAGTATATTTATTTGGGTAAAAATAATTTAAAACTTGAATGAGCGGAAACTAAATGATTATCTGTAGCGTAAATTAGCCATTAGCTTATTTATGATGTAGCTATAAAAGCTATATATGATTAAAATTAAATTCGAACGTATTTTGGTAATACCACAGGACAAATTTAACTAAACAGGTAGAGCCAACAAATACCTACTTTGACGTGGGAGAATTGGCACCTTATAACTGGCAACCTTGAATGACAATACATGTATATCAATCCATTTAATCTCTGATTACCTATAAGCAATGGCGAATCTGAATACAAAAAAGTTGCAAGCCCGGCTTACTACCAACTTGTACAAGGCTGTATCGAATCGTGGCAGGAAAATAGTCATTTAAAATTGCAGGTTTTTCTAGATTCCGATGTAAAAAAAAGTAATAATGAAATAAATACCAATGATGAAAATTTTCAACAATTGTGAATTCGAAGAAGAAATGTAATTGTCAATTGTATTATATTCAAACCTATTTTTGCTAATAAACAGATTAATAGAAACTCACTAACATTAATTTTATTACAAAAGGTTGTGTGTTTGTTAAATAAATGAAGGCTCCACTGGTTAGTTAATGTAAACATAAAAATGCTGAGTATGATGCCGGCTTTTTAAATGTAAATAATCCTCAATATTAAACACGAAGTTTGATGAAATGTACATTAGGTGATAATGTAGAATTCGCTATTAAGTAAGAACCGACTTATATAGCAAAATGTAAATGAGATATACCTCTACATATGCCTTCCGAGATATCAGCATCGCGTATAAAGAAAACTCCCACTAGGTGGTCACGACATTGTGAAGGTCACTGGAAACCGTTGAATGCAGGTGGCACAGGACCGTTTTGAGTGGCTTTATCATATGGCAGACTATATCCAACAGTGGCCATCTACGGTCTGGTTGATGGTATAAAGAAATCAACGATGACTTCTAGTTTTGAAATGAGACCATCAAGTTACGAATTTATCCATCAAAATCTTTTCCCATCTTTGAAGGTAAACTACGGCAAAATTAATTGCCTCCTATTTTTATTAATTTTGTTGTAATTTCTATTCGAGAATGTGAAGAGATATTTTTAATTAATTGACTTATTTATTTAGATGTATCATAATCATTATTGTCATGCTCATATCCTAATCACTTTGGTTCGTTGCAATATTTATTTACTTTTCGTCCGTTGTACAATTTGAAAAATTGTTGGCAATAGTTTTCTGGCTGCATGCCTGACATCATCCATGACAAGTTAATTGTTGACTATACAGCAGCAGCTCAAGGTCCAGATCGATATTTTAGCTCTTAGTCTTCTTTTACGACACCCAAAAGCTTTGTAAGGGCTAATGGTATTCGTAGCCTCCACCGCACATTACTTTGTTCAGATCTATATTTATTTATAGGATATGGTTATCGTTCAGATATTAGGTTAATACAAATATGTGCATCTATCCATCGCGTTCGTAATTGCAATTTTTTTAATAGGTTTCCTAGGAGAATAATTCTGTATGCCTAATTCACCTAATGATCAGTCAGTCAGTTTATCAAAACTCCTTTGAGGACTAACCGACTCGTATAGGCAATATCAGTTGCTAATTATTGTTTAAATTATTTCTTATAACATTATACTTCGTCACTGTAAATTTAAATAGTATTAGTGAAGGATGGTAACACTACTAAAAAATCAATATGGCCGACCATCGTAAAATTATATTATTGACATTGACAGCTAATAACGGATTTACAAAACGAAAAAAATTTATAATTATTCAATTATGTTAAATCATCGTATGATAAAAAAAGACTTTTATGATACTCGTATGTATACTTCAAAAACGACTATCATGCTTATAATCGCTATAAAATAGGTTCACGCACTTATTTGTATCGTTCAAATTTTTTTCTGACGTTGAAATTTAAAAAAAGAATATAATTATTATAGATAGAATTTTCGGATAATACGATTTTACATTTGCCCTTATTTAAAAATTGTAGGCAAGTGAATAGATTAACAATCTATTTATTTATTGCTGTCCTTCTATAGATCTTTCCTATAGATATATCTTTCCTATAGATATATCTAAATTATATTATCTAACTTATCATTTGCGTAAGTGATAAAGTTCGCACGCAAGTGCCTACAATTATTTCTAAATAGGCCGGTATAGCGACGTTTTTAGAACAATTGGCTAGCAAGGTTGGTCCGATTCGGCTGAGGACGAGCTGGCGGGGTAAGAGGGGGTACAGGAACCAATCGAGCATTTTACTGCACGCACGACTGGACAACCTCACGACTTCACTGTACAAACACTTTGCACGGTACAACCGAGAATAAAAGGCTCGATCAAGACTTTTGTTTGTATTCCAAATAAGACTACCTCGGCTGAGTTAAGCAACCTTCTTTATATGGTCAGAAAATGCATCGGACATAAAATAATTATCGATTTTTATTCCTTCTTATTTAATTCTTTTTTCAACCATCATTTTATTTTCAAATGGGATGAAAGGAAGGTTGTTAAGAAAGGTTTAAAAATTAATCGAAGGTTTTAGGGGTAATAAAGACAGTGGTTCGTTAATTATGCAATTATCATCCACTCTCTTCTTATCAATTTCATGCTGAATCGTGAACACAGAGACGCTTGATAGATATACGCGAAAAATAAAAACATATTACGAAGATTCTATCTAACAGAGATTGAATCACTATTTCTCGTCTGTCATACATTTCATTTTGTGCATTCACATATTCTCTTCATAATCTGATTATACTTATTTGGCATGGTCTGGACACAACCTTCCAAACGGTACCACGTTAAGACGGCGACGCCCATAATCTTCCATCTCGATACTTTAACGAAAAAGGCATATTGATATACCTAGCTTTATTGGTATCATTCTTACCCTTTTTAATCTTTTCTAATTAAATCTGTTACGGGTCCCAAGATAACTAAAATCATCTCCCTGCGGAGACTGCGTGAGTTTTAAACCTCGGTGTCATTTATAGAGACCACTATGGATCCTAGCTTACAGGAGTTACAATGGTGTGAATAGGCAGTGGGATTAGTCTCATTTAAAATAATATCTAGCTTTCTTATTAATAAAAGAAATCTTCATCATTTCGATGATATATGTATGTGTATTTCTAAAGGCCACAATGATATTCTACAAATATACTTATTATAGGTCGGTTGTGATCTGTTAACATAGTTTGTACACGACTATACGTAATCATGACGAAATATTTTAAATTAGATGACCATAAATCGTTTGTCGTTTAGTAATCGGCAGTATACATTCACTGCTAATAATATAGCTGCTATTCGCTTTATATTTTTGCGGCATTTTTTTAAACAAAAAATAAATTAATCTTTTTTCGGTATCCTTATTTATATATCATTATTTTCTTGCTCTTATCCAAATTACTTGGGGTAGACGCAATATGTACTAGTGCATATTGCAAAATTTATTGGAAATAGTTTTATGACCGGCCGCCTGCCTATCGTCAATCCTCCTTGGGAATGTATTTGATGAAAAAAAAAAAAAAAAAAAAAAAAAAGGTCGATATAATTCTTAGTCGTGGTTGGCTGGCTCTTAGTCCTGTTTTACGATATCCACGAGCAATTATTTGTACATGTATATAATATATTAACTAACATTAATAATAATAAACATTTATATTTCTCAAAAATAATTATTCAGGTAATAAAAACCATGCAATTCATTACTAAACACTGATACTCCTGACATATACAATTAGCTGTGTTAGCGGTTACGAATACTATCAACCCTTACTTTGCTCGTGGATGTCGTAAAAGACGACTAAGAGCCTTATAACCATTCCCAAGGAGGGTTGACGTCTGACATAAAACTACTGCCAATAACTTTTACAATATGTACTATGAAAGAAGAGTATATATTGTATTGACCCCAAGCAATTGGGATAAAAGTAGGAGAATGATATATTTATATAATCTACTTTATAAAGAAGATGCCACGTTGAATGTCAGTATAACGTTATAATTTAAAAGATTTTAGTAACAATTGTTATAAAAGTGAGTAATATGTAATGGAAACTATATGCGTCGTTTTACATGGTAGCCCCGATGGTTCTAGAAGCATCGATAATCCTATTTCATTTGTGAGCTCACGTTTTCAGTCTCATCTGGCTTTTTTATTATATTATATTTATTAGTACTTAAAGGATAGTTGAAGGATGTAGGTACCGGGGTAGACCGAGACTAACCTACCTAGACAGATTGGTCACCTACTGAAGGAAGGTGGCGTCAAGAGTCTCCGAAACCGGCGAGCGTGTATGAAGAGAATTATGAATGTTGAGGAAGCGAGTGAAGTATGCAAGAATAGAGTTATCTAGCACTCTGTTCTCTCTGCCTACCCTGCAAGGGATATGGCGTGATGATATGATATTAGTACTTTAAAAAAATATTGCAAATATATTGGTTGTGTTCTGTATTTATTTTATAGAAGACCACGTCTTTAAGTTCTGGGCGAATATCACAGAATAAAATATCTGAATGTAAGCTAGATGCATATAGGTTAAGTAAAAAGATGTATTGAGAACCCTCAGCGCTTACCACCAACCCGCTTAAGGCTGTTTAATCGTACAAGGCTCACATCGATACACAAAAAAATTTTCTTGCTCTTTTCTATATTATTCTACAAAATTGTATAAGCTCGTCATCTATAAATTTACGTACCTGATTATATATTGTAGTATTAGGTATATTACCCTTATATTGAGATTATAAGGATCTCCCTTGCTCCTGCGAGAACGAAGGCGTAAGAATATGAATGTACATAATAAAAATAGATTCTGTAGACTCATGTTAAAACGCGGCAGTTATTTCAGATATGTTTGATACTTTAAGACTAATAAATCTCTTTAAAAATAATTCAGCAGGCTGATACAGACAAATAGTCAAACACCCACGTAATGAAAGCACAAAATGGGTGCTAAATAGAAATAATAAATTAATTTTCAACATAGCATAATGCTGTAATATGTCACAGACAACTATCTGAAAACGGTTGTCGTAATGTATGTGGATAAATAGTTTTTATAGAATGACGGATACGTTGGGCACGGATGATGGCAGTGTATTTCCAAAACATAGCAGGTCAACGCACCGCGCGAACACGTGATGATGTGACGCGAACGAACAACGTTCGCTACAATCATGGCTGCCCCCAGTCATTCTTGCTTCTAATCTAATCTAGCCGATGACGATTCCACAATAACATCACTATACATCGTTGCTTACGCAAATATACACTATAATCTATATCGAACATACAGCGAAATGTACATCTTACTGTACAAATATTTTCATTAGGTATATGACGTACTAAATTGTTAAGGTAAAATGAACGCCGCAATTCATAAATCGCTACCAAATATACAGATAACCTGAATGCGGTAATTTGGGTCGACGTTCTATTTTTCGGGTTGGAGGACATCAGTTTAGTGATTCGTGTCAATGTGTCGTGTATGTCTAGTGTCTACGTAATTCAACAAGGTTACCTACTCAATTATCTTTATAATAAGAGCTTGTACTGCATCCATGAATTAGATTGGCTGATCCTTCTATCGTGATTACTTCAAATCATTTCTATGTTCACCTGTATAAAACAGCAGGTATCCTACCTATATTCGTAACCACATTTAAGTAGTTTCACACTTAAAACTACTGAAGTTATTTGGAGACATTACGCATTCGATAAACGGTAATTAATGTAGCCGATGCATATGGACTAGGTATATGCAGGTATATAGAGAATATTCAGTAGTTACTTTACTACATTTAAAAAAATCGTAACTAAGAAAATAGGTACCTAAACTATAACTAAGGAATTGTTAAACCTGCCTATTTATGATATAGTTATATCTACTTAGTTGCCTACTTCTCTACTACTTAAAGTTGAGAAAGGCTAACAACCAACATTTAATTAGCACTGCAATAATTTTTACATTATATATTTTTTTATTATAGTTTAAATATTTAAATATTTTTTTATTATTATAGTTGCTTATCCATATAGTCAGGTAATTAGTAATTACGAACAATAGACGACCTTAGTATCTACACTCATGTGTATATGCTGTTTCCTTTAGGTAAATAAAGCAATAAAATTGCTATAGCTATTATGAACATAATACAGGAAACCGGGTGGTTCTGTCCAACGTTAGATAATTTGGCGAATAACTTTCTCAAGTTCAAAAGTTGCGTAACAAACAGCGAAGTTGTTTTGATAGAACGAGTCTTCATAAATTGAGGGTGTTTTATCGGCGCGCTACATTCTGTCGCCGGTGGCTTGACTTTCTGTGCCACGGTTGCGCGCGGGGGCCGGCGCGGGACAGCGGTGTGTTGCGGGGTGAGGGGCGTTGTGACGTCACGCCGACCGTGGCAGTGAGTAGTGAGAGCGGCCGCGTCGTTGCTTGTTGGTTCGCTCGCTCTACGTACTCCGCTGACGACGGTCGCGCGCGCGCTACGTACTTGTTATTGCTGCTCGAGCGAACGCGCTCCCAGCTCCACATCACTGGACCAAGTCGTGGGACTCGCGTGCTCTTCTTACCTGTTGCACGGATTGTGTTGTGACTACAAAAAAGTTGTTGCGCTTAACGAGATTTATCAGTAATATCGGATTGTACGAAAGTCAGTGGATAAAGATTCGTTTCGGTTAAACGCCGCGTAGACGAGTGGTGCATGTCCATAACAACGCGTTTAGATAGTTTAGTGCGAGAAAAAAGTGAAGTGAAAGCCTTCGCTGGAGGATGTCCCTCGGCGATCGCGGATACCGGAGCGTATGATACGCTCGCAGACATGAGGCGCCGCTGGCATAACAACGGAGGTTTCCACTCTTTGCGAATTCTCGAGGAGAGCTCGTCGGAGGTTACGTCGTCTTCAGCACTGGGACTACCGGGAGCTATGGTTATGTCGCCAGACTCACTCGCTTCCCCCGAGTATGGCGGACTCGAGTTATGGGGATACGATGACACTTATCCCGGCCAATCATTTTTAAGTACTTGTATAGAACAACAACAATTGCCTCAACCTCAACAACAGCCGCAACCTATGCAACCTTTGCCGTCAATGCCGCTGCCGATGCCACCGACTACACCTAAATCTGAAAATGAATCAATGTCATCAGGTTAGAATTATTAAAACATTTTTTTATATAAAAAAAAACTTTTTGTAACAGCATCCAGAATATTATATTTACGTAATTTTGGCGGCAATCGTAGCCCTCGAACTTCAAGCGAACCGCGCGGCTGTCATCGACCTTTGGCCCGGATACCTTGACCGGGCGCTGCGAGCCGATGTCTCCTTGCCCTTACAATAATCACAGTCGTTTTGTTTACCTACATTTTGTTTAAAGAATAGAACTGAACTAGTCATCACTTTTTTATTATGCCTAATAGCTACGTATTGATTACGCGTTTTAATATTTAGGTTGGCAACCTAGTTAGCTTGTAATTTTGTTCAATTATTATTATTAGTTAAAATATGATAATGAATATTTGCATACTCGTTAGTTTTACGTGTTTTAAAATTATCTAAACCTTCCACCGGACCAGAACGCAGACTTCATTGAGAAGGACCAGTAGGATAGTAGGTATTTTCTTTATTTATATAAAATTCTATACCTACATAACTATTTAATAATTAGAAATTGATAAGTTCAAGAATTTTACAAGTTATTAGATCCAGTATATTCCGCCAAGGATATGGTGAGAAAATTATTAAGAAAATCAACTACTACAGTAACTTTTCCGCAAGCATGACAAAATCAAAACCCCAGATCAAAGCCATTGACATTGACAATATTAGAAATAACAGATACCTGAATTCGTTAAACAAAACACGCCACTTTGCAATTATGATCTTTGCTTTAGGTAAAAAAAAATTATGTTCAGGTCACAATCAAAACGAGTGTACAATGACAACATTTAATTTGTCTTCTTTATAGGTAACCATATTAGGAAATTGCCAAACAAGAAGCTGCTCTAACTCAATCAGATTAGATAAATGAGAGACTTTGTAATCACATTTATATAAATTAGAATATATGGTGTAGTTGTTATACAAGTACGAGTATATGGTATTGTTTGTAGATATTTATTAATTTACCTGTCCCTATTACAATATTGGCGACTTTATCACAAGCATTCTTAACTAGTGGAAGAAAAGCAGAGGATACGTAGTTTTTTTACGACCAACCTGCCTGGTTGACGTCACCTGCTTTGAGAATGATATCATTGACCGGACAGCAGTAGGCAAAAATTGCCCTGGGTCAGGGTAGAAATCTTATTTGGCTTTTATCACACAAATGATGTTAGATTAGTGATAATTGTGACCGCTATGGAAGAGTAGGTAATTTACTGTCACTCTTTATTTACTCAAGTTCCTATAGCTTTACGAAACGTCGTTGTATTATTGCAATTATTTAATTAATAGTTTTATAACATTGTTATTAAACATTATTAAAGTAAAATCTGACTTGTATTAAGTACATATCATAAAAAGATGTAGACTTTGTTCAATTGAACATGCTAATCGTAATATCTTTTCGAATTTCAACATTGGATCGCTTGCATATAAAAAAGTAATATAGTAGGTAGGTAGTATACAATATAACTTGTAGGTGCGGAACAATGGACAAAAATTTTAATGAATTCAGGCAAAATGTAAAATAATTATGGGTTATCGACTCTTGAGTAAAGAATAAACAACTTTATGATTATCAATGTCTTCTAAAGCAGTCTTCGAAATGTCAAATGAGAACTGTAACACGATTGGATTTACGTTTAGTTGTCACAGAATGCATAGCGTTTTGATTGCATTTTATTACACCATAACATTGCATATTAAGCGAGCGGCTATGACTAATCTAGGAATGATGATAGGCTGTGGGCGAAGTGCTAAAAATACGTAAATCTATTTAGAATCTCAAGTACGTAGCACTTATGTACGTACGGGTACATAGTGTTTTATTATCTTATTAGTAATTGACATCCAAGTGTACTGTATTAGCTAGTTCTTAAGTTCGAGTAGATATGTACCTGAAAAACATTATATTTATGTCTATTCATCGAGTATATTAGAGAAAATGATGTTTCAGTACTGGTATTACTCTTCGTTAATTTTAAAAATAGTCTTTATTTAAAACCACTATTGTACCTAATTGTTACCAGCTTAAGAGTGACCTTACTCCGAGGTAATGAATAGTACCTAATGCTAATAAGTCTTAGGTTTGCTTTGCAACCACAGCCTGCCGTGGGAGCATTGCAGTATGAGTAATTCTTTATCGCGACTAAGTACATGTTCAAGGTTATTTTAGCAAAATTACTATGTTATAAAATGAAATTATTATACACTGGAGTTATTTTTATTTAAATGAGATTTATTTTTGTTTAAAAATGTTAGTGATTGTTCATTTTCGAGCTAAAGTTATGTAGCAATGTGGTTCTAGATGGTAAAAATATGGTTAGAATTTTCGTTCATTTAAATACAGAAGTGGTAGTATGTTTTGTGTTATTTGGTGGATCACTTACAACCATCTAAAATGACGTAGAAGCCGTTGTCGAAGTTTTCCTCTACAATGCTACAGAATCAGAAACAATAAAAGTTTGCTGACAAATTAATCAAATAATTTCATCAGGCTTGTCTTAAATTAACGTTGAAGTGTTTTTTTTTTAAATTACATACATACGTTTGAAAAGTGAATAGTGACGTGGGATCTATCTTAAGATTTCTGTGTGGTAGTCAATTGGTCTCTTCAACAATGAGATGGTGGCAAATTTTTCCTTGTGTTGTATTTCGATATTGATACGCCATGACTATTCCCCGATACATCTTTCGGCTATAATTATCATCATTCTCCTACTCTTATCCCAACTACTTGGGGTCAATACAATATGTACTCTTCTTTCATAGTACATATTGTAAAAGTTATTGGCATTAGTCGCCTGCCATACGTCAACCCTCCTTGGGAATATAATTGTTGACCAAACGGCATCAGATGTGGCCCAGATCATCATAAGGCTCTTAGTCGTCTTTTATGACATCCACGAGTAAAATAAGGGTTTATAGTATTCGTAGCCGCTGCCACATACTATACATATTTAAGCTATCTTTCTACTATAATAAACAATATATCTAAGAATATGATCATAGAACAGAATCTTCTCTGATTTTACAAATACATTAAAACTACTCGACTAAAATCGTAACCACTATCTATCATCATTGTTAAAAGGAGGGATTGGTATAAGGGACGTCAGTGGGGCCGCACCCTCGTCACACAGTAATAGCAATGCTCTATTTTTATAATGTATGTTCGGATAAAGATCAATATATGTATGCACAAACGAGAGGATGTAGGTACCGAGGGAGACCGAGACTAACCTACCTAGACCAGATCGGTCATATACTGAAGGAAGGTGGAGTCAAGAGTCTCCGAAACCGGCGAGCGTGTATGAAGAGAATTATGAATGTTGAGGAAGCGAGTGAAGTATGCAAAGATAGAGTTCTCTGGCACTCTGTTCTCTCTGCCTACCCTGCAAGGGATATGGCGTGATGATATGTATACATTATATTAACTCATGGTAAATAATAATATCATCATCATCTCAGGCTATACATATGTCCCGCCGGGCGGGCCACCGAAGTCAAAAATCGGTTACCGGTGGTCCGCTCGCATGGCGAAGAGAGAGGAGTTTTACGGTGGGTCTATGGGGTCACGCGCCGCCTTTCCGTGACCCCGGACCGATTCGGCGGGGCGAGAGTCGGCGAGACGCATCCATAGTCCACCAAAAAAAATAAATAAAGGCTATACATATGTCCCACTGTTGGGCTCGAGCTTCCATCATAATGGGAGGGAAATTGATCTACTATATCACGCTGGTCAGACGTGTTGGTTTTGTTTCGAGTTTTCCTTCTCCTTCATAGATGATATATGCGTTTTACATCCCTTATTCATCTCGTACGATCACCCACGGGTAAGATATGGGGCGGTGAAAAGTATTCTTACTCCGTCACCACACGGAATTATAATACATTACGGTTATTTAATATAATAAATAATATACTACGATTATTTTCCCAAAATTCTAAAATTGCTGTTTGTGTATGACTTATTTTTATAAGCACATTTATCTACCCTGAAATAATATACATATTAGGAACTTATGGTCTTATATTACTTATAGTTCTAGATTTCGCATTAGCTATTAAAAAAATCTTATTGGCAAATGCAATAAATCCGACCTCGGATTCAAGACAGATCTCGCGATTTATAGTCGCTCGCTTATGAAGCATGCAGTTGCGATTATGATGATAAGACTTAATGCCAAACTTGCTTTATGACTGCCTTTCGCAGTTAACATAAAATAAGAACTCGCTTGTCGTCATTTTATTTTAATCTCCATCTCAGATTAAATATAAAATATGCTAATATAAGAAGCAAATCACGACAGTGTATGAAATTGTTTCAATTCGCCAAGAAATACTGTACTAAACAATTTAAAGAGAGCTGGATGCAGTGGACGCTAGTCGAAGCAACTACAGTCGTGCCGGTCCAACCGGTTTCTCGACTTCTGATGGTAAATCGCATCGCCTGACAACGCACGTACGTACATGATATACTTTAACTAAATATATGTGAAAATGTTACAAAAAACCTCGTGAAATCTAAATTGTGATATCTAAATGCGAAACGAATCGATTCGTATCAAAACTCGAATACAACGTGAGACTTAAAAAAGCGATTAGGTATCGTTGCAGACCGATTGCAATATTAGTATTAAAATATCATTGAGCATGCTTTTAGATATTTAAGGGATCGTTCTAATAACATTGTTTCTTTTTTTATATGAAATACAATTATTTTGCAGATTTTATCGGCTGTTAATGTTGATGATAATGACAGATGAGAGTACCATGGTATTTTTGTCACCATGGAATCTAGAAAGTATTCTAAAATGTCAATATAGAAAAATTATATTATTTGCTGTCGTTGGCTCGCGTATTACGCCAGTCACTTGGACAAAATTTGTTATTCTTTCTAAAATGGTGTTTTTTTTTCTAGATAAAAGGCCACTACGTTATTTTACACAACGTATATCATACATGATTAAGTAAGAACCTGTTTCAAGCCCAGCCTTCCTGTTTATTATCACCATCAACCTAAAGCATATTTCGTAGAGGTTCCTTAGATATTAATACAGGTTTTTAGGATACTATACTGTATCAATTTGAATATATCCAAATTGCTACTTGAAAATAATATTCTTTCGAATCTAGTTACACTAAAAAACCATAATTAAACGAATTACTGACTAGGATGGCGATAAGTGTGTTAATAAAACTTATCACAAAAGACGTCTAGTATAAAATCGTCACCCTTTACAGATTTCCACTTTCTTTAATGCGCGGCCATGCGATAAATTCAAGTTTCACGTATGAACGTGGTACATATCTTGCTAATTGCTAATGCTTCATAATTAACTATTCAGTATCAACTCTCTAGAAAATGCTTTATATTCGATATACTTCGGGTTCTAATGTGACAATATAATTTGACTTTTGCTTTCTTATTATTACATACATACATACATATCATCACGCCATATCCCTTGCAGGGTAGGCAGAGAGAAGAGAGTGCCAGAGAACTCTATCCTTGCACACTTCACTCGCTTCTTCGACCTTCATAATTCTCTTCATACACGCTCGCCGGTTTCGGAGACTCTTGACTCCACCTTCTTTCAGTACGTGACCAATCTGGTCTAGGTAGGTGAGTCTCGGTCTCCCCCGGTACCTACATCCTTCCACTTTCGCATTGTATATCTTCTTAACCAAACGTTCGTTCGGCATTCTTTCCACATGTCCGAACCATCGGAGCATTCCCTTTCGCATCTTTACACCAATACTCTCTTTCATACCTACGCGCTCTCTTACGTCGTCGTTGCGAATACGGTCGGTCAGCCTAACTCCACAGATTTTCCGTAGAGATCGCAATTCGACCGCATTAATTTTGCTTTCATGCTCTTTTCTGCATACCCAACTCTCGCTTCCATATAGTAATGTTGGGACAAGCACTGCGTTATTTATTGCTACACGTGCCTTCTGGCTGAGGTGGTGGCTACCGAGAAGTTGTCCCAACGCTCCGTTCACTCTATTTCCCGCATTCAATCTTCGCTCTATATCAGTGGTGTACCTTCCATCTCGGCTAAAACCACATCCAAGATATACAAATTCATCCACTTGCTCTAGTACATCATTACCTATTTTTACTCTTACATCTGTTCTGGCCTCTTCTTATTATTGTGGCAAATATTATATATATTTCAAAAGGTTTTTGACATTGACTTAAAACCTCGTATTGTTTACTGAATATTAGTCATGCATATTGTATAGCAATGGTTTGTTAGAACATTATGTACTCAGTTACTTAGCTCGCCAGGGTCCCTTCCGAATTTGACATTAGGTACATCAATGCCTTTCCTTGTAAATAACAAGTGTTTGTCCAATATTTGTGATAATTGATATACATGATGTCATGATTTCCGTGTTCGTGATTTTTCGCACATGAACTGCTTTTGGCAAATGTTTAAAATTAATTTAATGAAATTGTAATATATTTGTAAGCTATATATATTCAATGATACTTCCTTCAAGTACCTCTTACGGTTCATGGTTCATTAGTTACAAATTTAAGTTACTGTATTATTATGTATTCGTTTCCATATTTATAATATGTAATGCCTATATTTACATATAGTCTTTATATGTATCACAAAAATGTTTTTATTTTTTATATATTATTAGTTTTATTGTATTTTATGGTTAAAGCTATCTCAATTAAAGACATTCTGTGTGACGACGGATTAAGAATGAACATCAGCTAAGCGTTCACCAGGAGAACGGGCAGCAGTTCTCTCCTGGGAAACGTATAACATCTCACTGCGATCGCCAAAACGTTTGCCAAGCATGGCGATTACGGCACTATCACCTCATAAGTATGAGAGTGGCCTATGTCCAGTAGTAGACGGCAAAAGGCTGAGTAATGAAAAATTTATGGTTAAAGCATTCAAAATTAATCAATTTATTTTTCATATCATAAAACATATTTTAGACTTGATGAAAAGATGAATATCCTTTTATAGTGGATACATGAGACGACATTAAAAGGATGTAAGCAAATAAAATCATTATAATTTTCTTTAAGGCAAACACCCTGCAGTAAATAATAATTCTTTGTTTCGCAAGGGACTTAAAAAATACAGAAATAACAGGCACAAAATACACCCAGACTCGGAATACTCATTTGTGAATTGCAACAACAATTAGATCTCTATAGAAACTGCAAAAAAAAAAATCAATCCGTTTGATCTGTAGTAAACATAAAGAAATGTTTACAAATAGTACATTTGTCTTAAATCTATCTCTTGATTATCATGCCAGTGTTATTTCGTAACTTCATACTGAAAACATTCAAAGTAAAGCTGGTTGGTAGGAATATGGCGACGATTATGAGTAGGGATAAGACTTTAGTGTTATTCATATTTCATATCCTTAAATTGATCGAAATAAGTTTTATATGGTTGGTAAGCCCGCATGTAATAGTTATCTGTGATGGCTACATTACTAGCCGAGCGCTTAGTTTTATTGACGCATTTGGTTCAAATGACGCGTGATGCGGGCTATTTTATTGAGAATGAGCATTTTTTTTTACATATTTTGTCCTCACATTTATATTAAATGTAATTAACGTTTGATTTTCACTGGTATATGGATAATATAACATAAACAGAATTATGACATAAATACTAAGATAAATTATTAAGTCGAATAACTTAATTGATTAGAACTAGGGATGTTGCTATCTAGGGACCTAACTAGGGATATGAAGTTTCGGGTCTGGATCCGGTTAGAATAACATTAAACCGGTATGAAATACGATTAAGCATATCACAATATTTAAGATTATTCGTTAGTTATGGTTATGGATATTCAATGTTAAGGAAATTGTTAAAGGAAAATACAAAATAACGCTTTGACTTTATTTCTAAGTTAACATTTGATATGTGCTACAACATAACGTGTTTATTTCAAACGTGGCCTCTATTCGAAATTATTAAAAACTTTTATATCGGTTTCGGATATATTTTTATTTCGGAAATACGAAAAGTTACGGTTACGGTAACGTAACTCTGTAAAATACCTGATTAGTATCTGGCAAAATATAAATTGGTACATATTTGAAATTTAACTCATCAATATTTTTAAGAGTTATATAGACTACATCAATTTACTTAAATACTGTTGAACATATGACGTGATTTGTGTTCAATAGCCAGAATCTCTCTCTCGCTCTCTACTATTCTCCAAAAAGTTAAAAAGTTTCTAAATTATACACAGTATTTTATGTTATATTATCATTTGACTGTGTGATAACAAGTTAAAATACAATATATCACTTCTTATTTTTCTGTGAGCGTCGTAAAGACTGTCTGAGGTATCACCAGGAAAATCTGCTAAGAGTCCACCAGGAGAATGGGCAACAGCTCTCTCCCGGAAAACGTATAACACTTCACCGCAATCGTCCAAAAACTTGCTAAACATTATACTTATAAATACCCGAATACGAAACGAAAAATTATGTCACAAGCGGGGTTCGAACCCGCACCTATTGGGAATCCGGCCCAACCGTGCTGCCACTTACACCATAGTGAACTATTTTAGGACATGCAGATTTCGCTTCATATTATATCTTACGTCTTCAAGGTGACGTATGCCATCTATCGGACAATGTTTACACATTGTATAGACTTAATACTTCAAACTTTACAGTTAGAATTGTATTAAACGATGACACAACCTTGTTATTCAAATTACTGAAATTTTTAGCATTTAATATGCTTAATTATTTATAAATACCCGAATACGAAACGAAAAATTATGGTTCGAACCCCGCTTGTGACATAATTTTTCGTTTCGTATTCGGGTATTTATAAATAATTAAGCATATTAAATGCTAAAAATTTCAGTAATTTGAACATTATACTTGCTCGGTCTTGAACATTGAACGTAGATAAGGTGTAAGGTAATCTCCTTTTTCTTAAGCTATATTATTAATATATATTATGTCTATTTCATAAGGTTAGCTTGAAGAGTTTTTGTTACCGAAGTTCATTAGATGTAGTAACATTTTTTTCTAATCTAAAGAAACTATATAATACATAGTAATACTAAATATGCCTAAAGCTATGAGTGAAACTGGCGCCTTACTTAATTGTACCTGCTAGACTAATCCATCAACATTTACATGCGATAGGTATTTTTTGAATAACCGTTTTGGGAGCAATCATGATTATTAGGCCAATGCCATTGCTTCGTTCGTACTAATCTTTTTTAGTCCTTAATTAATTTTATTTTTATTGTATAGAATGCTATAGTCGTAATTTTATGTTCGATAAGATTAACCGATTTTATTTTTTTTCTTAATATTTATGTAAAACAAAATGCTAACTGTAAATGTTGTTATTTCTTTTTTTTTTATTGTAGTAGAATAAGTACTTACTCAAGTTATGGTAATTGTTTCAATTTAAAAAGACAATGTATTAGATATGATCGATTTTCAGATATCATTCTCGTATACGTACCATTACTGGGCTTGAAGATGCTCCACAATAAAAGTGTAGTTGATACATTATCCGCGCTGGTCGTCTGACCAACTATCAACTATACCAGTCCGTCTGGGTTGGTATAGGGTTTTTTTTTGAGTTGTTCATCGCTTGCGCTTATGGTATACACGTATTTATATATCCCTTAGTCGACTTTTACGACAACCATGGGATAGTTACTTAATCACCACAATTAGGTACGTAGTTTAGAACTGAATGTCATCCATTACTATCGTGAGATTAAAAATTATATGGTTCAACGTATGTTAAGCGTTTGTTTACTCTTTCTGGAATGAAACCGTGACATTATATTAAGTATATTGAACAAATTTCTTGTCTATTGTTGTAGAATATAATAACTATTGTTATATAAACGATAATCTGTTTAAATCTAATATAAATTACGAGATAAAACATTAATCAAAAAAAAATTAAATTGATTTAAAAGCGAGTCTCTATTCTACTGGAAAGTTAAGTTACAAATTGTAAAGATACCGGCGATATTGCTTGAATCTATAGAAAAGTGTTTTCCGTTCGTTTTATTACCTGTTTTTTAGATTAAATTAAGAAACTTACACAATAAAACCATTAAGTTTCAATAGAAAAATATTTAAAAAATAAAATTTGATGAAATCGCTTTAAAAGCTGCTTAATTGATTATTAGATAAAAAGGTATTTTTATGTACACTTATTTAATCAATTCGCTTCTTATCTGTAGCATAAAAAGTCTAAAAGAGTTAGAACAAAAATAAAACAAGCTTTTTTTGAGAGTTACAATCAAAACATGTCCTATTCCATGGAAAGAATTAAAAAGATTCGATTAATTTCGTTGTCTGTGCCAAAACGATAACCAATTTGGTGACTAGTGTTAACTTGGTGAGGACGTTTATTATTTTTGGAAGTTAAGCAAACATTGTTTACAGGTAATCTGTAAATGTTCCACTTGACTTTGTTTTCATTTTATGGGAAAGAATTTAAGTTTTTACTTTGTAAACGTGCTTATATTCCGATATATAACTAGATTAATTATATTAAAAAGACTATATTCCATACTATATTAATATGAAATATGGTCTTTTGGATTTAGAGACTAGTGCGCAATTAAGAGATTTTCGCAGGGGACTTTTATAAACACAAAATAAACGTAACTCGAAATTAATAACTAGTGTCATATGTGAAATTAATAACGTGTAAAATGCATACAGACTTGTCGAACGTGAGAAGCAAACCCTCGGCGGTACAGAAGGAAATTACTTACACCTCTGTGCTGTCTGTACAGAATTTTTTATTTTAAAGACCACCACCACTGCCACCCTGCACTAAGCAAATAATCCTTGTATTGCGGGGGACTTTATAAACATGCAATTTAACGCAGACAAATTACACCCAGACTCAGAACAACACTCCGTGAATCACACAAAGTATTGTCCTGCGTGGGAATCGAACCCAAGACACTGGCACGGAAGGTTGGTATCTTAACCACTACGTCATCTGTCCAGTCAAAAGTACCGCTCACCTTACAAATAAGCTACTGAAAACTTCTAGATGTAGTGGTCAAGTTCAGCTTAAATTCTGCTTTAGGTCGCTGTTTATTATGGTATAGAAACACTACAATATTTAATGAGCGTTTGATAAATGAAAATTTTTAATCAATGGTCATAAAATGTCTTGATAGTGGCACCATTTTGATGCTATTACGATTATCAGACTTGAGTCCGTAGACTAGTGATGCATATATTCGTTACGAAATCAATTGCAAAATAATGCGAGGGTACAACACAGAACCCCACGGGCCTCACCTGAGGTGAATGTATCGGCGCGTCCGCGTGGGGGCGCCAAGGTCAGCGGCGTTTTTTGACACGTCGCATATAAATAGTCGAGAACTCAGCAGTCGTGTACACGCCACTAATTATTTCAAGCCAGTAAACATGGCCGGGCTCACTTAGCCGGAAATCATTTCTTTCACAATTTGAATAATTGTTTGTTTTATCGCAGCGAAAAGGGTTACGCACCCCGGCGGGACCTTGGCGATTTGACAGCTGTACTCGAATTATAAAGATAATAATTTCTTGTCAGATCATTTGCTGATTTGTTGCTTATAACCTTCCGAATGTATTTAATGTTGTTAATTAAAATGCTTTATTAAAAATACTTTATTTTTAATAAAGCATTTTGAATAAAAAAAATAATAACTTGAGTACAGCAATTGTTATTACTATAAGGTTTTTCATGCTTTATAATAATGAGTAAAATTATCGTAAATTTTAGCTGTGCAAATATATTATTTATTCCAAGCAAAAGGTATAATATAAATTAGCTATGAAGTGAACTAATATCATATTAAATATTCTGAAATATCCCAAGGTTAAAGAACAATATCAAAACCAATCTTTAAAAAATACGATATTTTTTTTAATAGATATATTATTATTATCTATTATTTGGGTATCTATGCATCATCAAATTGCAAAATCTTAAAATGCCAAATAATCAAATTTTTCACACACCCCATTTCACACATTAATATCTAACACTTCTTTTTCACAGAAACCTTAACGGGCATATGTTTACATAACTGTACAAAACTGAACTCAATCAGATGCCCGAGGCACGATAGCTAACGAATACACAAACAATTACTTTTATATTCATATGGGACAAGATAGTTACACAAGGGCGACCTTTTTAATATAAGAAATGCGATATCCACTCATTTGTTCAGCTGAATAACATTTTGTAAAATATGATTGATGATCCCTTAATCAAAAAGGTCATTGACCCGTTTTACGTAGCGATAGCTTATGACTTCATCTGATTTAAATATACATATACGATTAGCTCACGTAACAATGTCTTTCATAAACCTACCAAACAATTTTAAATAGGTTTAACTTTTATAATTGGTCTTTGAATTAACATAACACGCAAATCCGATCAGCTCGCTATCTATTTAACTACGTCTAACTTGTCTACGTCCAGGCTTAGTATTAGAATAATATTAATCTATTGCAAAACTCGCCAGCTGCTTGAAATATATGCGAGGGTTATTTGGTTTGGATATTAAAAAAAATTGGCAACCCTTTGACTACAATAGCTGGCCTGACCCCCCCATAGTCTAAGTATATGGCGTTTTACAGCCGAAACTGTTATTGTTAAGGACCCTTCGAATTAGGAATGGGTTAAATGTAATTATATAACTTAATGTATTTTTTTTTCATTGTCAAACAAATTCCAAGAAACGATATATCGATAAAATAATAAGATAAAATGATTGGTATTTCGATTCTCTGTAATCTGATGAGAGTTCATTGACTTGATTTGATATTTCTTAAAAAACCCCAACTTCGCGTCATTTGTGTTTTCACAATTTGATAGTATAATGACAATTGAGTTCGTAATAGCTGAATAATATTTAAATATAACTAATTCACTGCCAACCCGTGTGGTGTTTTCTTTTAGAATATCTCACCATACCTTATTTTCCCAAGGAAGACGTAAAAGCTAAGGGCATCTCAATCGATATAGGTATCAATTACGATCGTCAACCTGTACGCCATAGGCAATTATGGTCCCTCTCGGGAAGGCGTATGTCCAGCACTGGATGATGATAGGCTGTTGTATGAATAGGAATATATTGAAGTATCCTTTTAATTAATATATTAAACATTTTGCAAATTCGCGTTTGCGATTGCAGATCTGTCTGCTTCACAATGAGGGAAAAATTAGCTTATTATGGCCACCCAGAAGGTTTTGGGCTAAGAATTTGTTACGATTTTCCCTTCTGTAGTAAGCTAATCTACTTAGTGCCCATAATATTCTAATACGGTCTATTAACCGCGGCAAAGAATGATAAAACTTAAAATTTGTATTATACCTATATGCGATGACCATATGTTAATAATTAAAATATTTTCTTTAACATAAAATCAATATGTAAAATTTAAATGTGACAGGACTACATGGAATAGTGGTCTAGTTATCGACCTTCCATGATAGGTGTTTTCAATTCTCAAGCAGGACAATTGATTATGAGATCAACTACTTATTCTGTCTGGTTATTTGTGACATTTAATTATATCAATATTAGTGAAATTCTCGCTAGGCAAGGATTTATGCCGTGGCGCAAGTAATCAGTTGTCCTTTTAAAAACGAAAAAAAAAAATAATTATGGCGCCAGCTGTTATCTTATTAGTATTGAGGGGCTCTTATATTAAGTTAATTTTAAGGGTGAAAAGTGAAATAAAACTGAGAAACATATATTTTCTTGTGACGCTGAACTGAATCTAGGAAGGAGCATAGCGGCGGATATGCGGTCGAGTGCTCGTTGCGCTCGGTTGCGCGTGCGCTGCCATCGCGTCGCTTGTTACTCCTATTATCTCAAGTCTACGCTACACGGCTCTAACCTCAGATCGACTATCTAGAAACAAATCACTTGAGTTTCAATGGCAAACCAACTCTGCATATACTTTGCCATATTTTTTGCGGTTCTACGATTCAATTTAAATCATTCTTGTTTAGGGGAACGTACCCATACTACTTCATCCATTTTTTATAATTATTTACCTACTCCTTCACCCAGTGACCACCTGAAGTGTACCCCCAGAGTCTCGCCTTCAGTTTTCACGTAGTTAAGGTCTTAATATTAATTTAACTTATTTTTTACAAATATGAAGTATAAAAAGACTGAATGAAGAGTTTGATGAATGATAAATCCATTCCATAATTTAACCCCCGCCCTCATAATATGGATACATTTTCTAATCACATCGTACGTGGTGTAATAGAGTACACAATTGCTGGCGTTTCCCTGTCCATTACCATGGTCTAAAACTCTAGATGCCCGTACAAGACAATCTTTTGAAATGTAACTATTTTTACGGGTTTTATGGTGTCTGTATTTGAATCATGGTCACGAAAGGACTGTCCTCCCACGAAACTCTGTAAAGTTTTCAAAAGGTTAGGCAATTATAAATCAAATAGAGACGCGATAAAATCCGTCAAAACACACGTAAATATTAGAAGAACATTTTGTGCTTTTCATGTTTGTCTAAATTCTGTGTATGAAAATCCCACGTTATACAAAAATCTATTCCTTAGTAAAAAATCTGCTTATTTTACTTGCCGTCTATTAGGCATTCATCGCAAAGATCATGAATCGCTATTTGCCACTACCTCTGGTGGCACATAGCTATTCGTGGTCTGTCGACACAGCCCTTTATTTTAAATAATGGCTGGCTACAAATTATACATGGGTATATGTAACGTAATTATTACACTTGCTATTAAAATACAACGTACCGCTGTTCCATGTTTTTCTACAAATCTATTTACAATGACGAACATTCGAGATGAAGTAGAGATATCGATTTCATTAATCAATTATTTGTACAATACTTTGAAATCATTTAGTTTTATAGTACAAAGTCTCTATTGTTTGTTTGTTTAACTGTTTAAAGGTATCAACCGGATCTCACGAATATCGATATAAATCGATTGCTTATAACGGACACATTGTGTGCTCTGAGAAATCTCGATGTCATTGTACTAATTTTAACTTTGCATTTTGCATTCATGTGTGTCCAGACTTTCGATGAACGATCCGAAGACATTATTTAGTGTTTATTCAAGTAAAACGAATCGTTTCGAAAGTATGAATACACCCCTAGTATAGCATTGTTTGAACGTACCTTTAAGCGTTGACAATCAAGTATGGCGGTGGAGCGAGGTTCTTTTATACAATACTCTTTATTATGTTGTTGTTGCGACTGAGAAGTTTAACTTGTTATTCCGATTTATTATTCACCGGGCTTCTAATTTGCCTCACAAAACCTTATTTAAATCTACCGGATTTATTGTACTTAGTCGAATCTGATTTCTACTTGCGATAGCATGAAAAATTCTGGGTCTTGTTGTAGCATAGCACTAAGCAATAACGACGTTGTATAAAAAATAGCAAGAATAAAGTGCCAATTTACGCACAGTCACCTAGGAAAATAACTTCTATTATATTTGCGTTATTCGATTTCGATTAGTTATATAAAAAAGAAATTAAGTTCGAGTTTATTCCATTTGAATGTTGACTAATGAAATTCAATTTTCAAAAAAAAAAATGCATCAAATAAATTTTTAGGTAGATTCACAAAGAGAGAATCTCTTTGTGATAAATTAAATTTTGCACAGCGTGGCGACCGAAACCATAGTACTTGTTAAATCCGTGTGGAGCAATTATCAGCATATCAGCTCGTATGCATCCCACTACAGGCGTCGAGCCTGTCTTCACAGGAGAAATGAAATTTATCTACTATACCGCGAGGTCTAGACAGGGTTGATATAGGGTTTTATTTGCAGTTTTTGTCCTCATATGGAACAAAGCATTACTAATTTAGTAATGCTTTGTATATATGCTATAAATACTAAATTTATAAAAATATTTCGCGCGTATCTTTTATCCGAAGGTTGTATGACATTTCATGCATACTTATCTAATGATACCAGTCTGTCGCATTTAGTACATTACCTTGAGCAAGGAACATTAAAATGTATGTGTGTGCATTGAATATTAATGTTGTACAATTTTTTTTTTGTTAATGTAGTAGTAACGTAACGTAACATGCTTAAAGTCTTTGAATTACATTTTTATTCTATATATGACTATAGATTAAAAAAATGGCAATAGATAAAGGCATAGGTCAATTAAATGTGTATACTCGGTATTTGAACGCTCTGTGGTAGCGGCTACGAATACTGCCAACCCTTACCTACTTTGCTCGTGGATGTCGTAAAAGATTACTAAGAGCTTTATATCGGCCTGGGTCAACTCCATCTGATGCCGTTTTGTCAACTATTACATTACTAAGGAGAGTTGATGTCAGGCAAGCCGGTCATAAAACTATTGCCAATAACTTTTGCAATGTATATTTACATATTGCGTCGACCCTAAGTAATCGGGATAAGAGCAGGAGAATGATGACTAGGTACTTAAACATATATAATAATTTTAATACAATAATTAAGGCATGGTAAAATAATGTTGCACTTAATATGTTTTAGATGATACAGCGTTAAAAAACCAACTTTGCTTACGAAGATAAATCTCTACGCCATGATAAATAAATATGACGAGCTGATCGTCGTTTGCTGGTTTTCACTTTAGACTCAGTCTACTCTCTGACACACAGTGACAAGTTTTTGTAGAAATAAAATAGCTATAATTTAATAAATATTTGCACGATCACAGGATTTGAATTGACTGACAGTGTAATGCCAAAGAACAAAAGCACAATACCTTCAGAGATTTTTATTTTTTTTTGCTTATTTACGTACTGTTTCACAATTGGAAGGAGGTTATTATAAGTTGCAGTGCTGTTTGCTGCTTGGATTTTTCAATCGTCTCTTACGGCGGAAAAGAAAGGAGTAAAATTTTTGTCCTGTCACCAGACAATTAATTGAATTTTTATACAGCTTCAGTTTAAATACATTTTTGTATAAATGAAAAAAAAAATGTTACGTTATGTCGAGGGCGACGGCCTGCGGTTATGACGAACGAACTTTGTTCTCACAGTTAAACTTTGGTAATTGTTTCATATACGTAGCTAATGTCTATTAAGTCAAAACCAGTTTGTGTCCAGTACGTTGACACAAGATACGTTATAATAATACATACGGAAGTAATTGAGCCCTAACTAAAATTATTAGCAATGCAGAACTTAAAGGCACAATCATTTAAATTCAGTGTTCCTATTTAGACTCTAATGATTAATAATTACAATTTTATCGACAGGTAAAACTAAACGCTTATTTCAAATTTATTTTTATTGCTCTTTCTCCAATCTACGAAGGATAGGCACAGGTGCAATACCATACACATATCGGCCTCTAAAAAGTTTTAAATAGCTCATAATACCGGACGACCCTATTGCCGTCTATCAGACGTATTTCCTTTTGTTTTACTATATACAATTTCTCTTCTATGTGTTGGGAACGGATTATGAATTCAATATGTCACCATTTTCCCGTAACAGTCGTAAAAAGAGAGGAGTTGGCTAAGAGATTGGGCAGCAACACCCTCTTGGCGTACTTCGACAGGTCAACTAACCTACCAAGCATTCATTACATGAAAAAAAAAGTGGAATTAATAATAAGTTTATATGTGCTATTTGATTAAAAACTTAGGAGAAGAATTGGCGACCATAGTTGGTGTTATGAGTTATCCAAAAAATTGCATTCCGCCATGGTGAATACTTATCCGGGGTACGATGCCAGAAACCTCCGCGTGGTGTACCCTGGGTGCGGGCGACAGTCCCCCAGATCCCTCTGTTGAATTGTCGCCCGTAGCGAATCTCTGGCGCGAGGGGGGGTTCCCCAGCAATGGGTTGAGCCCCAATTCGCTCCTGACCCTCTAATTGTAGAGGGTACAGGACGCGAAATCTCGGACGGGCCCGGTCATTCATTAATTTGAGGGCTGGGCAGGCTTATGCCACCGCCGACATATCGTAAACCTGATATCTTGCTTCAAGACATATTGTCGTGAGGCGTAGTTTCAGGAGCGAGGGTCTTGGCTTAACCGCCCGGACCGCGAGGAAGACAACCTCTATAAAGAATTCGACATTCGAATTCGGAAATTACCCAGAATCCTAAGTTCTGGCGTGCGGCGAGAGGATGCATGGCAGATGGGGTATTCTGTTCCTAGCACGCTCCAGCCAGGGTACCGGCCGACCCCCTGGTTGGTAAATGTAGGCTTGCCCGGGTACAGGGATCTCTGCCCGGGTCGACCGTTAGTTCTCCCATACTCGTGGGAATCAAATGGATTTGCCTAAAAACTCTCTACCAGACGGGAATCCAGCGGATTCCCACATCACGGCCTTGTCAAGCCAACGTAAAACTGACAACGACGCCTCGTCCTCAGGACTTGAGGCGTCCGCCGAGGGCCCGGCACAGACCAAGGAGGCCCCAAAGACGAAGAGGCGTGGGAGGCCCCCGAATAGGGGGAAGGCTTCCGGCGCCAAAAAGCGACAGGCGGAGCGGGAGGAGCGGCTGGCTCTCAGGGAGGCTACCACCGCTGGACCCCAAGATGATGGCGGCGGATCTACTGCAGGGCCGTCAATGGACGAGGGCGACAGTAGTGTCGCAGAGCCGTCCAAAGATGAGGGCAGTGGATCTGCCGAAAAAATGGACGAGGGCGATTCCGCAGAGCCGTCCAAGAAAGTCAGCGGGTCGGTTGAGGAAACCGCCCCCGCCAGGTCATCACCGCATCTTGCAGCGGCGGTCCTGACTGTCAGGGTGGAGGCCCTCCCCTCGAAAATGCGGAAGCGCCCCCTGAGCAAGGAGGGCAGCTCGGGCGCCGATTCTGAGGGGAGCGTGGTGATCATGCCTCCCCCTAAAGTGCCGGCGTCTCGCAGAGGGCGAGGAGCCGCGACGACGGGCAGGACGACTCATTCCCCGGCCGGCGGAATGCATAGAGTGGCGGAGGCTGGTAGGCGGGCCGACAACGAGGCGGCTGCCGCGAGGGTGCTGGGGGTGTTGTCCGGCATCCCTCCCACCGAAGTGGCGGCCGCTGGTGCCCGCACGAGTGCCCCAGCCGCGAACGTGGAGGCCCTGCAGGCCGAAAACGCCCGCCTTGGTGGCGAGGTGTCAGGCCTGCGGGCCCAGAACCGCCGTTTGGAGTCAGAGTTGGCCGCGGTACGGAGGACCAACCGCCTCCTTACTAAGGACGTGGCCGACCTAAAGGCCCAAATGGCGCGGCTCGTGCCGCCTGCGCCATCTGCGCCGTCGGTCAATGCTGGCCGCCAAGGAACCGTCGCCGTCGTCGCCACCCCGAAGCCGCCTCGAGGTGCTGGCCGTCCATCGGTTGCCGCCGCGCCGAAGACGCCGCCGACCAGCACAAGCCCGCCAAATGTCGCCGTCGTAGAGCAGGCCCCGGCAGAGGTCCAGCCGGTAACGCTAATCCCGTTGCCCGCGGTGGGGGGCGTGTCGGACGAGGCCTTGCGCGCCATTATCGACACGATCGGTAATATGGTCAATGCGCGCTTGGCCGTTCTGGAGGCAAGGCTGCCTCCAGAACCACGTGTTCGACCGCCTCTCGCCGCGGACAAGCGGCCATATGCGGCACCAGCCCCCGCCCCGCTGCCTTGTCAGGGTGGCCGCGTGGGGGGCAGCTACGCTGCGGCCGCGGCTGGACCCAAACAAAAGGGACCCAGCCCTAAAAAGAAGTCGGCACCGGCTCCTGCCGTGCCGCAGTCGTCGCCCGCATCAACACCGCCGACGACGACTAGCGCACCCACGACCGCGCCTCCCGCGCCTGGCATGCCCGCTGCGCCCGAACAGGGTTGGCAGGTGGCCGAGCGCGGCAAGAAGAGTCGCGGCCAGAGGAGGAGAGCGGTGGCCAAGCGCGCCGCTGAGGTCTCCGCTCCCCAGGCAGGAGCCGAAGGAGGCGGGAGGAAGAGGAAGAGGCCGCGCAAGGGGCTCCGGCCGCCGAAGACAGCCGCAGTGGTGATCACTGTGCTGCCTGAGGCGGCAGAAAGGGGCCTCAGCTATGAGGCCGTCCTGCGGAAAGCCCGGCGGGAGCTTGACGTCTCCGACATAGGAGGCGTCGAAGCCAGGACCCGCAAGGCCCGGACAGGGGCTCGGATTCTGGAGTTCCCTGGGGCCGAGGGCACCAGGACGGCCGATAGCGTGGCGTCGAAGCTGCGAGGTTTGTTCGCCGAGGAGGGTGGCGTGAAAATCGCCAGACCCGTGAAGTGCGCCGAAATGCGCATCGCGGGTCTGGACGACTCCGTGACGGTGGAAGACATCCGGGAGGCCATTGCCTCGAAAACCGGGTGTCCCCTGGACACCGTCCGAGTTGGTGCCATCCGACCCGGTCCGGGCGGCGTAGGTGCCGCCTGGGTGCAGTGCCCAGTGGAGTCGGTCAGGCAACTGGCCGGCTCAGGCAGGCTCCTTGTGGGCTGGAGCTCAGCGCGAGTCACCGTGCTGGAGCACCGGCCTGCGAGGTGTTTCAAGTGCATGGCGGTCGGGCATACCCGGCCAACATGCACTAATTGCTTTGACTGCGGCGGACTCTGTTTCCGCTGCGGTCAGACTGGGCACATGGCGGCATCTTGCGCCGCCCCGCCCCACTGCCCCGCGTGTGCGGCGGGCAATAAGCCTGCCAAGCACCGCATGGGCTCTGGGGCGTGCAGACCTCCGGCTTCGGCTCCAAAGGGGCGGAGCGGCCCTTCGACTCCGGCCGCTTCAGCTCCTAGCGCGGCCCGATCGCCCGCCGCAAGCCAGGAGGTGATAATGGACACGGCCCATTAATGGCTGCCCAGTCCACTCACCTCCTGCAGGCCAACACCAACCACTCCGCCGGTGCGCAGGATCTCCTCCTGCAATCCATGGCGGAGTGGTCGATCGGTGCAGCCGTAGTCGCGGAACCGTACGTCGTGCCTGATCGCCCCAATTGGGTGGTCAGCCGGAACGGAACCGCGGCAATCGTCACCTCCACGCAGCGGCACTTCCCGTCCTTATCCCTCTTGGATAGGGGCGAGGAATTTGTCGCGGCGGATTGGGGAGGGGTCACACTGTACAGCGTTTACCTCTCCCCTAACAGGAGAATGGACGATTTCGGGGCCTCCCTCACCACCTTGGAGGCTTCGATACGGCGACTGGCACCAGGCCTCGTCCTGGTCCTGGGGGACTTCAACGCCAAATCCACGGCGTGGGGGTCCCCGATGACGGACGATCGCGGGCGGGCGATCGTGGAGTGGGCGGCGTCACTGGGCCTCTGTGTCCTAAACAGAGGCTCAGTGAACACGTGTGTGCGACAGCAGGGTGGGTCGATAGTGGACTTGTCGTTCGCTAGCCCCGCTGTCGCACCACGAGTGAGGAACTGGCGTGTCCTGGAGGAGGCGGAGACCCTGTCGGATCACCGTTACATCCGGATGGAGGTCTCCCCTCTCCGGGACCCCAGCAGGGGTCACAGGGCGGACCGAGCTCCCGCATTTCCGCGGTGGGCTGTGGGGCGGCTGGATAGGGACCTACTAGCGGAGGCGGCCATCGTGAACACGTGGCTGTCCTCACCCCCCCCAGCGGACGGAGTGGACGTCGAGGCTGTCCGCATCCGCAGTGCGTTAACGCAGGTCTGCGATGCGGCCATGCCCAGGGTGCGGCGTCTACCTCCGAGGCAGGGGGTCTACTGGTGGTCCCCAAGACTGGCGGACCTTCGTGCGGCGTGCATTAGTGCCCGAAGGTCCTACACCCGCAGTCGGCGGCGTCGCCGCGATGTTGAGCGGGAGGGCCAGCTGTACGAGGCGTACCGCAGTGCGCGTACCGCCTTTCGGCTGGCCATCCGGTCCGCCAAGGACGCGAGTTGGCAGGAGATGCTGGACGGTCTCGACCGTGACCCCTGGGGTCGCCCGTATCGCGCGTCGCTGAATAAGCTTCGCGCGCAGGGCCCCCCCCTCACCGAGACCCTCCAGCCCGACCTCCTTCGTAGAGTGGTCGAGGAGCTGTTCCCGCAGCAGTCGGAGCACACGCCCCCGGTCATGGCTTCGCCAGATCACGACCGGGAGGCCATCGAGAGTGTGCCGCCCGTGACGGAGTCGGAAGTGGGGTCAGCCGTGGCGAAGATTCGTTCCGCCACCACGGCCCCCGGCCCGGACGGAGTCCCAGTCCGGGTGTTGACATTGCTCCTCGAGCATCTCGAACCTCGCCTCAGGCGACTGTTCAACGCCTGTCTGACGTCTGGACGGTTTCCTGAGTGCTGGAAGGAAGGGAGGTTGGTTCTCCTGCCAAAGCCGGGACGGCCCCCGGATTCGCCGTCGGCCTACAGGCCCATTGTGCTTCTGGACGATGTGGGTAAGCTGCTGGAGCGTGTCCTCGCTGCCCGCATCGTCCAGCACCTGGAGGAGGTGGGGCCCGATCTGTCGGACGCTCAGTTTGGGTTTCGGAGGGGGCGTTCGACCATCGGGGCCCTGCTACGCCTGAGGCAGACGGCCGCGGAGGCTGTCGCCGGCAAAGGGGTGCTGTTGGCGGTGTCGTTGGACATCGCCAACGCCTTCAATAGTCTGCCATTCAGCTGCATCAGGGAGGCACTCCGGTTCCATGGAGTGCCCCTGTACCTCAGGCGGCTGGTGGCAGACTATTTGGAGGGGCGCAGTGTCCTCTACGCGAGCCCCGCAGGGGACATTGTGCGGACGCCCATGTCGTGCGGTGTTCCGCAGGGGTCAGTTCTGGGGCCGACTCTGTGGGACATCGGTTACGACTGGGCGTTAAGAGGGAGTCTCCCCCCCGGGCTGAGCGTTATTTGCTATGCTGACGACACGCTCGTCACAGCCCGGGGCAGGACACTCGAAGAGGCGGCGAGCCTGGCCACTCTCGGCACCGAGGAGATGGTCAGGCGAATTGAGGCGCTGGGGCTCAGGGTGGCCCTAAACAAGACGGAGGCCCTACTATTCCATGGGCCCCGTGTGAGGCTGCCCATCGGCGCCTCGTTAGTCGTCAACTCCATCCACATCAGTATCCAGGCCCATATGAGGTACTTGGGCCTGGTGCTCGACGGGCGATGGTGGTTCCGGGAGCATTTCCGTCAAATTGCTCCCCGGCTGGTCGGCGCGGCGTCCGCCCTTTCTCGGCTCATGCCGAACGTGGGCGGACCCAGTTTCGAGGGCCGACGGCTGTATGCGGGGGTGATCCGCTCAATGGCCATGTACGGCGCACCCGTGTGGGCGAGGGCTCTGAACGCCCAGCTCAGGGCGGTGCTGTGGAGGCCACAGCGAGCCATGGCGGTCAGAGCCATTCGCGGGTACCGCACGGTGTCTACCGAGGCGGCATGCCTATTGGCCGGGACACCCCCGTGGGACCTAGAGGCGGAGATGCTCTCCGATCTCTACCGGCGGGTTACCTCAATGCGCGAAGAGGGTGGCTCCCCATCGTTCAACGAGATAGCCACCTGGCGCGAGGACGCCCGCCGAGAAGTCATCGCCCGTTGGGCTACGCGGCTGGAGAGGCCTAGACACGGTGTTTTTACCGTTGAGGCCCTCCGGCCCGTACTGATGGAGTGGATGGAGCGGCGGCACGGAGTCCTCTCTTTCCGGTTGGTGCAGGTCTTGTCGGGGCATGGTTGCTTCGGCAAGTACCTGCACACGGTCGTGCGGAGGGAGTGGACTCCGTCCTGCCACCATTGCAGTAGCGACGAGGACACGGCGCAACATACGCTCGAGGTATGTTCGGGCTGGGACGGGCAGCGCCGTGACCTCGTCGCTGTCATCGGTGCCGACCTGACGCTGCCGACTGTTGTGCGAGCAATGGTCAACAGCGTCAGTAATTGGGACGCGGTCGCCGCCTTCTGCGAGGCTGTCATCTCGCAGAAGGAGGCGGCGGAACGGGCCCGGGAGGATTCCCGTGACCCGGGCCGCCGCCCGCGGCCGGGGCGGCGCAGGCGCGAGTACCTGCGCCTGATGCCGCCCTAACCGAGGCTTCGGGTGATCGGACCGGGGAATTGTCCGATCACCCGACGTGAGGCCACCGCGTGAGGACGACGCCTCGACGGCGAAAGCTGTCGGGGCGTCGACAAGAGAGGAGCCCGAGAGGGCATACCGCCGAGCGGGCCACCGAAGACAAAGATCGGGTACCGGTGGCCCGCTCGCACGGCGAAGAAGAGGTGCTTGCAGGGTGGGTCAATGGAGTTGTGCGCCGCCTCTTCCGTCACCCCGGACCGATTTGGCGGGGTGCGACGTCCATAACCCACCGCAAAAAAAAAAAAAAAAAAAAAAAAAAAAAAATGGTGAATACTTATCCATTATTTCGACTCCCAAGGAAACGTAAGGAGTGGTGACATTGCTTTCTAGCAGTACCTACCTAATTGTATAAATTATACAGCTCCAGTGCTATATAGTATAACAATTGCAGCAAAATTTGCTGTAGGCACGTAAAAATCGTATTCTCAATTCAACATTTGAAAAAATCCACTGATGGCTCGTAAAAACTCTCGTTTTCCCCTCTAAAGTGTAGTAATCCAGTTTTTAAACTGCTATTGTTAATATAAATAAGGTTTACTTTGTCGCTTTAATTAATTTATCATATGAATTTATCATGTAGGAATAATATACATAATACTGCATCGAAACGAAAACATCTTTGCGAAATGCATAAACAAACTTTGCAAATAATGACACACAAACAAAATCAAAACTGTTTGTTTTGACATAAAATAAGGAATGCATTACATTTTCAACGCATGTGAAGATTTTTCTCGATGTTTTATATTATAAGTATTGTTGTTTTTTTTTTAACTCAGGATTATGTAGATTTGTTCTTCGTGATTACAGTGTTCTTATTAAACTCCACAATATCGAGGTTGATGTAAGGGTTTTACGTAACTATATACACAAGGTTTTTAGTATAACTAATAAAATCATTCATCATCATCATTCTCCTACTCTTATCCCAATTACTTGGGGTCGATACAATATGTACTGTTCTTTCATAGTACATATTTTAAAAATTATTGACAATAGTTTTATGACCGGCCGCCTCCCCGACGTTAACCCTTCTTGGGAGTGTAATTGTTGGCCAAACGGCATCAGATGGAGTTGGCTTAGGTCGTTATAAAGCTCTTAGTCGTCTTTTACGACATCCACGAGCAAAGTAAGGGTTGGTAGTATTCGAAGCCGCTCCTTGACTGTCGACTGGACGTGGCCAGATGGCCTAGCGTTGCGGTGTCGGGGATAGAATGTCAATAGACGATCTCTCCGGCATTCCGTAAAAGCGCGGCAGGGACCGCTGTGGTTTTAGTGGGTATTTCGGTCGAACCAGCTGACCGGCGAGTCCCACACACCCCCTCGTCTGTCACCGGCGAGGGCTAGTGCGTAAATGCATTTCCACAGCGTGAAAAAAAAAAAGTATTCGAAGCCGCTACCACACAGCAAAACTAAATTTAGTATAACTAATAATATATACTATAATGTCTTTAAAAAGTTAAAGGGATAGAGTATCACAAACATTCCACGATTTGTACAAACTACACGACACTGGCTGGCGTTTTATTTCCAGTTTTTCTTCTCTTGCAGTGATATTATCTGCTTTAGACGTCTTATATATATATATATATATATATATATATATATATATATATCTACAAAGGATAAAATGACTTCGTGACAGATCGTAATCCGTCGAGACACAAACGAATTTGACTACAAATATCAAGTGTAATAACAGCCTTAATGATCGAATGATATTTGAAGTATAAAACAAAATTTAGTTTGAATGTTGAATGAACGTGATCCACATGAATTTGATTTTTAGAAACGAAGAAGGCATTCCATATTACTCAAGTCTGGTCAATAAGTAGAACTTAGTGTTTTTATGTATCAGCTCAAGTTTAATGAGTAATTCTACTATGATAAGGACTTGCTGGTACATATATTTGGTACCTAACTATCGCAAATGTAATTATACTGCCGTGTTGTGTTGGCTACGAATACTACTAACTCTTACATTGCTCGTGGGTGTAAGAAAATATGACTAAGAGCTTTACATCGACCTGAGTCAACTCAATCTGAGTCTGATTAACATTTACATTACCAAGGATGGTTAACGTCAGGCAGGCGGCTTGTCATAAAACTATTACCCGATTTTTTTGCAATATATTTATAACAGAAGAGTACTTTATACGCTGACCCCTAGTAATTGGGAAAAAAGCATGATGATAATAATAGGGTAAATGGCAGCTCCGCATTTGTTTACTAAACAATAAATTTCAATAAACATAATCGAAGAAAATTTACTTAATAAATATAAGAATGACAATTGATACGTGTTTATATGTTTTTTTTTATATCATTCAACGATATCACAGTACGCTTGGCCTTGGACGCTGGGTGCGTTATCGTGTGTTGAACTGTTTCTATATCTATTCGACCAGATGCAAACTACATACGAAACAACAAATTTATTTTTATATTATACTTGAAATGCATTGGTTGCAACACACATTTTGAATTCAGACGGTTATTATATGTATGGACGTATATCCTTGCAATTTTGTATGTGTGCAATATTGCCAAGGTCGACGATGTCATTGTACTAACTCGATGCAAATTCACACACATTGAAGTGCCTGTTAAGTATGCTATGTACTGAGTTAGTGTGTAATGGTTGTATTGAAATAATCTTATCATTTAGGTCACCTTACAATGTTGATAATAGTTATTCTAGCTCTATACAATTCGTATATAATATATTTATTTGTTTATTTTTAATAATAATTTGTATACTGCCTATATTTTTATAGTTAATATCGATTTGACCTTGTGAACTATGTAATAAAAGAAATAACGTTGCGTTAAAATATTTTGTTTAATATTATTTATCTTAATATAGGTATAAACAATTCAAGATATTTTTTTTTGTAACGTTTATTTTATCTTTATCACTGTTTCTCTAGCATACTATCTATTGAACCTTTAATTTTTTTTTTATTTGGACAAACAACTCCCTATAGTGTAATCAATCACTATGCCTGCTGAGTGAGTTGGATATGGTAATTGGTGGTATATATTTCCCTGAAGAGAGAGGAAAATTAAAAAAAATGGGTCACGTAGTAGGTACGTTCTCTAAGGGATGGTGACGTATTGAATTCTTAATACACACTTATAATTAACTACTACGCAGTGACATGCATTAAAATCTTACATTCCAATATGGCACGGTTAAAACCTTGAATATTACATTCGCAAAATAAATAATGTAATAAAACCTTCAACGTTGCACAGGGCACACACATGAAAGCTTTGTAAAATTATTGTTTACAAACGATGAAAAAAAAGTTGTTTTTACTGTTACAATGCCCTCTATCGAAGAAAAAATGTATCACCATTTCATATATCAAGTCATTTCGATTTAAATTCTATTTATAAATTTAAAAACTTGATATTTTTTTTTATTACAGTGCCTTTCTTATACTTGTTTTAATGGACTAATAATACAAAATAATATCACCGCCTTTTTATTAGACGCAGATGTTGTCAATAATGACAAAGAGACGTACCTAATTAGATAAGTCGTCTTTTACGACAACCACTACCAAGTAAGGGTTGATAGTATTCATAGCCGCTACCACAAAGTATTATCAATATCTATAATATAAAGCTTAAAAATAATTTAAGTGTACATAAAATACGAACGATCCAGAGATCAGTTTTAATTCAATGGTTATACGACGTGTGTGTGCCTTGCAAACGATTGACGCAAGCGGCATTAGTTGTTTACAATACAACCACCTCAAGTTATTTACATCGGGGTCACAGACACGCCGAAGGAGACTGAAGTTCAATAGATATAATTATCTAACCTGCAACCAGTGTAGTACTTGCGCGCGAGGTGAGCCGATTGGCGAGATTCAGACGATCACGTTTTAACGTTCGCGTAATGCGACAATGACCTCCTTAATATTACTATGCCGTTTATGCAACAAATTGACAAATTAAGGCTAAAAGTAGGTGATTCTAACTGAGGCATATAAACATTATGAATAACGCCATCTACATACATACATATCATCACGCCATATCCCTTGCAGGGTTGGCAGAGAGAACAGAGTGCCAGAGAACTCTATCTCTGCATACTTCACTCGCTCCTCAACATTCATAATTCTCTTCATACACGCTCGCCGGTTTCGGAGACTCTTGACTCCACCTTCCTTCAGTATATGACCGATCTGGTCTAGGTAGGTTAGTCTCGGTCTCCCTCGGTACCTACATCCTTCCACTTTCGCATTGTATATCTTCTTAACTAGACGTTCGTTCGGCATTCTTTCCACATGTCCGAACCATCGGAGCATTCCCTTTCGCATCTTTACACCAATACTCTCTTTGATACCTACTCGCTCTCTTACGTCGTCGTTGCGAAGCCTAACTCCACAGATTTTCCGCAGAGATCGCATTTCGACCGCATTAATTTTACTTTCATACTCTTTTCTGCATACCCAATTCTCGCTTCCATACAGTAATGTTGGGACAAGCACTGCGTTATGTATTGCTACACGTGGAAGAATAGATATGGAATAATAATAATAATATTTTAATAACGTCATCTAGTGGTTAAAAATCAAAAGAATCTTTCATCTTGATTATTTGAGTGTGTTCGTAGGCTCGTTTATTGTACGTTTTGTTATCGTACGCCGAAATGTATCGCTTATCACAACTACAGGTGCTTAGTATATGATAGCTTGTCTATCAGCGTACGCTTCCAGGGGTCATTGCTCGCTACGCCACGTGGGTCGCTTCGTTATGCAACGGTCGTGTCCTCCAAACTTAAGTAATTCATAGACCCTGGTATTAGGTCAGAGTACAATACGCTTAGCGTACACGAAATATTTGTTGAATAAAGTAAACGAGTATTCATAGTGAAAGTGAATAATACTAAGTATTCTTGTAAGGGCAATACAGTCGGTGTTATAAAGATTTTATCGACAATGTTACTTGTGTCGGTAATGAACTACTTGCATGCCACTAATAACGTCTCAAGATATAGATCAGAAACTGCGAAGTCGCTTTCATACATTTTGTACAGCTGTCCGTCATTCCATATCTAACTGCTTACTACTTTGATTAGATTGTTTTATAGCTGTTCTAACGTGTCAACTCTTAACAAGGACTATTGTCTAGATAATATATAGTTGTCTATAGACAAATAAATTGCTCCAAGAACACAATATGTCAGAGCGTACAAGACCCTTTCAAATGATAAATCACGAACGTATCCTGTCTTCAATCTAACGTGCAATTTAAATCTGAGGCTTTGGTACATCTCGTTTATATTTCGCAGCATCAAACTATCTCAGATTTTTTCGTATTTCATATTATTTTTTATGATTGTTGTATTAAGAAATTTATATTCTATTCTTTCTATAAAACTTATTGAAATTTAGCTATCCATAAACTCTTGAATACACCCATATGTGGCTATTAACATAATCGTTAAGCTTCAGGGGTGGATTGACAATTAGAGTCGGTGTGAAAATTTCTCAGGAAAGTGCCGCTAGTTACTCTCGTGGTGCTGATTTAGCAAATTTTTACAATCTCCATGGGAAAGTAAAGAGTAGTGCCAAAGGCATTCTTAACCTGACACCACACGGGGCACTTACTTCTTATTATAAGCTGATAAAGGCGTATAATAAGTGGCATTACAATCTACAAATATGTTTTAAATTTACCAATTAAACCATTGCAATACCCACGTAATCAATTTTTCAGTCACTTATTTTCTCTCTGGAAGATTTGCTATCACACTATCTGCTGGATATTCAGGAACATTGTTTCAGCTTAGTATTTCTAACTAATTTATAATTATACTAAACAATAATACGACTGAATAATGACATTAGTTCATTTCAAAGATGGTATTACTCTTATAAAATGTTTAAAGAGTGTAGCGTAAAGATAGATAGTTCGCAGCGCATCTATTTATATCTGGCTCTAACCATAAACAGCGGGCGTAGAACCGGTTCACCCGGTTCGGGAATGCTTTTGCTCTCGCTAACTACCCCGGCTCTATCTACTCAATAGCGATTGCAAATGTGCTAACAATGTATATTGTTTCAGTAGCAATAATAAAACTTCTCTTACTATTGAATTTCAATTGGTACTCGGTACCCTCGCAACAAGCATTATGGTAACCCTAATGAGATTAATAAATAAATGACTAGCGACCTGCCCTCCCTTTGCATCTGTTTAGTGTTTAACATCACAGGGTTAGCAACCTGTTAATATTATCGAATTTTCCAGATGAGTAAACGTATAAAAACCAAAACTTAAAGATATATTTTTTTTTCACTTTCTTTTTCTTTATAACCTTCTTTATATCTTATCTTATAAACTTCTTTATATTAAATCTTAATCTACGTCCGACAGAAATAGTGTGGGCTCTCTCTTTTTGAAATAATTTTTAAAATCTGTTCTCATAGTTCTAGAAATTACTACAATTAGGTCTTAGATAGTTTATTTTTTTATATTAAAACTTAATGAGTGGCTTTGAAATACGGGCTCTCTAATGTGATAATTGGTACTGTGAACTGCATAATAAAATCATCTTTATCCTGCTCTTATCCTAATTACTTGAGGTAAACGCAATAGGTACTTCAGTCGTATTGCAAAAGTTATTAGCAATAGTTTTATGATCGACCACCTGCCTGACCTCAACCTTCCTTAGGAATATAATTGTTGACCAGACCGCATTAGATGAAGTTAGCTAAAGTCAATACAGCTCTTAGTCGTCATTTACGACATCCACCAATATTTATAGCCGCCACCACACATTACATCTGCATAATACGGGTAATAATAATGATTAATATATATTTTATTTATATATGTGCGTAATAGATTATGTTCAATGAATACGTTCATCCTCTAAGAAATTCATCACGGCTATGTCGACGACCTTCTTACCTGGCTGCCTGCCGAATTTCAACAATGACACCTAGACAAGTGCTATTTTAGTTGTACAAAGTAGATTGTTTCCTATGATATGTGTTTAATGAAATGCTTAGTTAATTCTATGTGTGGACCGTAGTTCAGATAATTTCCGTGTTTCCCACACAGAGTAATATTATACACAAACGTAGGTGTATATTAATCTAACAATCCTTAAGTCATAAAACGACTTCATTCATGTATGTATCACTACTAATTTAAAATCATTATTCCTATTTAAAGTAGATGTATTTTAAGTTATTTTAATTGTATTAATTAGTAAATGTATCAATGTTTGATCATGACTCTTCAATAAATTTATACAATCAATCCAATCTAATATCTCTAAGTAAATAACCAGTAGGATACTAAATGCTATTACAATGACCAATATTTGTTCTAAAATTATTATTATGGATTAAATTAGGTATATCTAATTTTTGTACCCACCTATCGTATCAAAGAGAAAATTAATTCTCGAATTAATGGTAGTATCTTCATTGCTTATTTTATAAAACGTAGTACTGTATCGAATAGAAATTGAAATAAATCTAATTTATTTATCTACAATCCTATTTTCTTGCTCAAAGATTGTTCGAGGAAATCAAATTTTAGCGATCGTGTTGAAAATGTCAACACTTTCAATAGCTGTGAGTATTGCTTTGTATGTCTTTAGCTTACAGAACATAGTTAATACAAAGTGATTGATTATTTAATGATAATCTCTTAAACATTAAAACTTGTTTCAATATCTATAATTAAAAGAATTTGTTTACAAATCATGGCTGTAATTACCATTCTACAATTTTGTTGTAGTAAGCGCTAATGTTTGAATACAGGCAAAGAAAGGAGTTGGGGAAGTTTCGTATAGAATAGATCTATCTACCACGCCTCGTCATTGTAGCCACATCCATCAAGTTGACAGCTCCCGATTATTATTATAACCCCGCCACCAACATCGCGTATTCGCGTATGCCTTTCACAAAATTTCGTATGAGGTTAAAAAGGGTTTTTGATGTGGCTCATAATTCATTTTTGGATCCATATTGATTCGCATTACCGGCATATCTAGGAAGCCCATGAATAAAATTAACACCCAGAATGACTAGTAATATTTACCTACATATAATTTTGGGAAAACTCAATGGAATTTTTCTGTGTTGACTTTGAATCGCGTTTGCGATATTGAGTAATGTGCAGTACGTTGAGGGCGGGCGACCTTCCGCCGAGCGTGGGTAGAGTCCGTGACACAGTTGACGAGATGTAGCACCAGCCACCACAAACGATTATTTCTGTCACATAACTTTTACGTGCGAATAACTCGCCACATTTCTTGCCAATTACAACTATTTCAGATGCATAAAACTGTTCATTTCAGCGTAAATTTAGAATAATTCTTGAAAGATTATTATCCAATGAATCAAATCATATTTGTTTTAATAAACATTACCGTTTGTATTACTAATTTAACATTGTTTAAAGCTTTAGTCGAGTAAATTAATCCTCAATCCACAATCTGCGATTTGATTTAATACATAAATTTGTAAACTGTCTCATGAATTAGGTATGAATCAAAGAATCATCCTAATAACTTTGAAACTTATTTGTAGGTAAAAGATATTTATACAAATAAGATGTCAAGTATTATTAAGTAAGGATTGTTAAACATAACAATTCTATTTCTAATATATTTCCAATGAATATATTTCGGATTATATTGAGTTACAAAAGATATGCAAATCATGAATCTTACATTCAATATGTACGAGTAAGTATCCTACATCTTCTACGTGTCTAATGTTTTTCTATTTTGCTGTAATGCTATACTGAAGTTTTTGCTCGTTACTGAGATCGAGTCACGAGTCAGAGGCCCTGCTGGTGGGACCACAGCGTTCTTAAGTATTAGTAAATAATTGATTATAAAGCATTTTTCTTGTGAAATTAAATTCTTACTTAATCAGATACCTAGTAGTACGTTAGATATTGTCTCGCCAGTTACTACTTACCTACCGTAACGATATAATACATACATACATATCATCACGCCATATGCCTTGCAGGGTAGGCAGAGAGAACAGAGTGCCAGAGAACTCTATCTCTGCATACTTCACTCGCTTCCTCAACATTCATAATTCTCTTCATACACGCTCGCCGGTTTCGGAGACTCTTGACTCCACCTTCCTTCAGTACATGACCGATCTGGTCTAGGTAGGTTAGTCTCGGTCTCCCTCGGTACCTACATCCTTCCACTTTCGCATTGTATATCTTCTTAACCAGACGTTCGTTCGGCATTCTTTCCACATGTCCGAACCATCGGAGCATTCCCTTTCGCATCTTTACACCAATACTCTCTTTCATACCTACTCGCTCTCTTACGTCGTCGTTACGATATAATATATACTTTGAATTATCAAAATATCAATATCGCTACATATTCATATCTTCAAGTCATATCTTGAGTAGTTTGATATATAATTTAAAACACTAGAATAACAACTGCCCATTTTATTCTCTATATCATTGGCTAAAATCGTATAGCACCGGTTTTTCAAATATTTACATATAAATATAATAACTATAACCCAACCGCAGTAATTAAAAATAGTTGTTAAACGTGATTGATCTAATCACTGCGGCCGTTTGGCGTCAAATGAGTTGAAAACAAAGGCGTTCTTTGTCGGCCGATAAGCACTGCGTCGTTGACTTATCTCAGCTGATATGCGGTCACCGAACTTGGACGAACCCGGACGAATATTAAGTTATATTTTGACTTCGATGGCGTAATTGTCTAAGTGGTGATATCCCGTACCGAATATCGTAGATTTGAATCCCGCACATAATAAGTATTTGTGTGATTCACAACTAGATATTCTTAGTCCGTATAATTCTTGGGCAATAAGATTTTTTTTTAAAGGCAACGATTTTAATGCTTGATATATTCACTGAGATATGCTTTGTCATTTCGTTACTATCACCATCCACGTGCCGAGGGTTTCGTAGGTATATTATATGTATTTGAATTATATGACCTTTAGCATAAACATTAATTCACTCCCTAATGTAACTAACTGCTACCATTAGACAATTGTGATAGTGTACGTATCAGTGTTTCCACTATCAGATTTTAGTTTTACCCTAGATTTTTCTAATAAATGCCCTAAATACCTTAATTATTCTCTGAAAATCCTTGATTTAGGGCGCAAAGTTTAAATGAGTTCAAAATAAAGCAAAACTTGATGGTTTGAATATTTATTTTAATTTTCATCTATTAATCAGAGGTAGTAAATAATTAATCATAAGAAGAATTAATTTTAATCTGTGAAAGAAGTAGATGGTGAACAATGTGATGCTGAAGCTAAAGCACTGGGCTTAAGTTTTTGAGCTGCATTCAATATTTGTCTGTTAGGTTCTAAAATCAAGCTTGTCATACCTAGTTTGGTATGCAACAAATCGTTGAGGGTTTCATTGTGAAGCCTGTTTCTTTTATAAGTTTTACATTTTTTTTAGTACACTGAGTAATCTTTCTACCTCAGTATTCGAAGATGGCAGTGCTAATAGAAGTGAAATCACAACTTCAAGGTTTTGGTATTTGTAAGTTCCAAAATCATCTTTCAAGCTCAACACTTTATTACAATATACTTCCGTTAGTAGTTTTGTGACCTCTTCTTCACTTTTTACCTTAAAATAATTCGCTTCAATAAGCGCTTGTTGACGCCATTTATTATCCGCTTTTTGTATATTACATTTATTACCTAAAAAACTGAAATGGCTGAACACAGGATGTGTTATAGAACGATTTTCCAACTGTCGTACAATTTGTGGATCTACATATTTTATAAAATAGAAAACATTTTCAAAGTCAAATCTGAATTCATCATCATTTCAGCGTATCGCCGCCCAGCGATTTTCACCAGGTCATTTTACCCTAAATTACCCTAAATCCCTAAAAATATTAAATGGCCCTAAGCCATATTTTAAATTAGCAGTTTCGCCCTGAAATAGGGCGAAATCCCTAAAAGTGGAAACACTGGTACGTATTAAATGATGTCTTTAATATCATTAGTTAATAATAATATCGTTTCTTTTCTCTTTTTTGACCCTTTAAAAATATATGATGGCACTAAGGAAATAATAATTGTATTAGGGACTTTACAAACACACAATTAACGGACATAAATTATACCCAGACTTGGTATTACACTTTGATCTCACAAAGTATTGGCCTGGGTGGGAATCGATTTCATAACACTTGGCATTACTAGGTCGGCAAATAAACCACTACGCCATCTGTGTATTTTTTTTTTAACTATATTGTATTTTACATACCTACAACAATCACCAACCTCTTCCTTTTCTGTATGTATCATAAAGATGTATTAAGTATTACTACACTTAGTCTGGCTAGTGGATTATAGAATAAGAAGACGGTATTTCAGAGTATGTGATCTGTTTCAACAGATGTAAATAAAAAATTATATGTGTGTGGTAGGCTACGAATACTACCAACCTTTACTTTGCTTGTGGGTGTTGTAAAAGACGGCTAAGACCTGGGCCAAATTCATCTGAAGCCGTTTGGTCATTACATTCCCAAGGAGAGGTGACGTCTGGCAGGCAGCCGGTTATAAAACTATTGGTCATAAACTTATTTACTATATACATACAATTATGGCCAATAACTTTTACAATATGTACTATCAAAGAAGAGTACATATTGTATCAACCCCAAGTAATTGGGATAAGAGTAGGAAAATGATGAATATATTTATAAATAGAAAAGTGTAATATATATTATATGTATTATCTGTATGACATATTACTCCATGACGTGAACTCACTCCAGCAGTTGAAGTGTTAGGACTCCGCTACCAGTTTTGCTATATGTATATAAAACTATGGTTCAAAGCAAGGGCGAGTGATGCACCACAACGTTTTTCTACGAGAAGTTTCCTTCCTCATGTAATAATAAAATTAACAGAACATGTTACTGCATAATTGTGTAAGTTGACCCAATTGTACTATCTGGTTCTTTGTACTTAGTTATATGGGACAGCAATCCTGACTTAGTTGGTCAAAGGTCAGCTGTAAGAGTGACGGCTTTATATACTACGAGAAGCAAGTTTACAAACCCACTTAGTTGGGCTTCCGGCTGTCTCACTCACCGACCTAAGCGCAATAGCACATTGCCATTACTTAGACTTCGATCTTCTGCGAGAGAGTGGTACTACTCTGACCGGACCAGCCCGCGGCTGTAGACAGAGAACTATGTAAAGTGTGGTCCTACCACTAAAAATATGATATATGATGTATTTGTAGAGGAAGATCAAAGCTTTAGTTTTCTTTTGTCTAGAGTCTAGACTCTAAGGGTCAGGTCGTTAGTCTAGAGTCTAGACCTGACCCTTAAATGTATGTTATACAGAGCAGAGACTATTTATACAATTTCATTAGAAGGTTAGAACTTTATGTTATACCTTGACACTTGAGGCTTGTGTATTGATCGCTTAAGTAACTCAGTATTAGCAGACCTCGGCCCAACATATAACTAAGTTATAAATTATAGGTTTCATTTAGGTGGGACAAACATTATGTTATTTCAACCTCGATATTCCTCAGTCTGTTCGCTGCACGACCTAGTTTACTATACAGTCATTTTATTTTCCTCATTTACGTTCGCAATTTTCTCGGAAATTAGTGTTAATGACCTAGATACAGCGTTATAAAGTTAACTTGTGGTAAACAAAACGATACTAATACTCCCCAGGCATAAGAAATTCCACGATACGCATATTGAAATCTGTTTTTAAACTATCGTGACGATTCATGATACGCATAATGAAATACGTTTTTCTAATAAAATGTCGAACTTATATACATATATTAGTTATCATGCCAAGAACAAATGTCAATGACCTAATTAGAGATCGGTTAATTTAATCCTTCCTTAAGTTCTTATGTGATTCAGGGTAATTATGTCATCGCTTTTATGATATATTAACGTTTTGCCCGTGGCTTTGCTCGCGTCATAGTGGCATGCTCTATTCATGTCTTTTAGTACATTATAGACGAGTTATGAGTGACGTATTATATTCAAATTCCAACAACAATTTACTTTTTAATTGACACATATAGTACTTTCCATTGTGGTGACAGAGTCAGAATACAATTCGCTACTTCCTTTCTTGGCCATGAGTACCTTAAGCGACAGCTAAGTGATATGGTATGCAGATAACATTGATGTGTGATATAGAAAATTAGACATAAACACCTATAGCATCATGTCTGATCAACATGGTAAAGTAGGTCAATTAACCTCTTATTTTGGAGGAGCTGTCTAGCAGTGTATATATAGCAGCATATGTCCATATATGAGCTAAGATCATAATGATGATCAATTTCCTCGTGGTAATGGGATAAGACAATCGAGTCCAGTCGATTGTAAGATTTTGGTATTATCGATTATGTCCTAAAAGTGGAGTTAAATGGGCTGATGGATGGATGGAAAGAAAAAAATTCATAGTCTAGCAGGTAATCGTAATTTTGCAGCTGTTGGTATCATAACGACAACGAGGTCGACTTCGCTAGAGCAGGGCAAGGGCACTGATATGGAGTCACGGTCTATTGCGCGATGGCGTAATGCGTCATTACAAAGAGCAACAGTTCAATCATCAGCAAAAACTTCCCAAGTTTTTTTTTTGCAACTATTGTTAATGACCTGATCTTATAGTCACTAAGTAAAACGTGACTCGGTATATCTAATTAATTAAGTCGTTAAATTAAGAAGATAAACAAGGTTATTAAATAATAATAAGAAGATATACAAGGTTATTAAATAATAATAAGAAGATATACAAGGTTATTATCTGGTTAAGAAGATATACAATGCGAAAGTGGAAGGATGTAGGTACCGGGGGAGACCGAGACTAACCTACCTAGACCAGATTGGTAACGTACTGAAGGATGGTGGAGTCAAGAGTCTCCGAAACCGGCGAGCGTGTATGAAGAGAATTATGAATGTTGAGGAAGCGAGTGAAGTATGCAAGGATAGAGTTCTCTGGCACTCTGTTCTCTCTGCCTACCCTGCAAGGGATATGGCGTGATGATATGTATGTATGTATAAATAATTTTGGGTATATTACATAGTTGTGGTGGTAATTTCGCGTATATATTATGGTAAAGTTATTTTGTAGCCCCCGGGATCTTATTTATCTAGCCTTCCTTTTTTGTACCTCAGTTTTTATCTTTTGAGTATTTAAAGGTTTATACGCCGTAACAAGAAAATTTATATATATTATATTTTTTTTTACTATAATCGTTAGGAAATTTGGAAGATCATGAATAATGATCACAAAATTACAGGTTTACAGATTTAAGACAACCGTTTCTGGTTTTCACAAATAATTGTTCTATGTGGTAATCAAAATAATTAGATCACTAATTCAATGTTGGACACAAGAATATGTAACATATTATATGAATGTTCTTGAAATAAAATACATGGTTTTCTGTACAAAAATGTATGGTAGAGTAGCTAGTACATATGTATACGTTTTATAAGAATAACTAAATACCAAACGTAAAAGGCAAGATCGTAAAGTTTTTAAATTCCACTACAGCTCAGAAAGCACGAGCATTTATTCTAATTATATCTCCCTCCCTTTTCTATTTACCCATTCCCATGTTTACTCGAAAAGGCGCGCCAGAGCGTGGGTGCGCGCTCAACTAAATTGGGGAGCAGACAGAGACAAAAACATAGATTTGTCTATGAACTATGATATGGGGAAGTGAGAGAACATGATTTGGAACTAACATTATGTCAATAAATGGAACAATCTGTTGGGGAGTTTTGGTATATCTATTACGTTATACGGTAGTACGTGATAACTAGCCAGCACTTTCTAAATTACGAATTGAACGATGACCAAACCTCGTAGGAATCCTAAGCTATCTATGACAATGTTACATCGACACTTGCCTAAACAGACGTGATTTGTTATTAAAAGAACATTATTAACTTAAACTTTGTCGTTGGTATTGGTTCAAGTATGACATAGCTCTTGATCAGGATTTTAAGTCACAAAACTTAGTAGCAGTAAAAACTGCAACTGTGCTTGGCATAACATAGTTTACTACTTATAACGATACTTATAAAAATATTTAAGTAAAAGATTTGAAGACAGCTCACACTTGTCTAAGTGATAGGAAGATTGGAACGCATTTCTAATAGGTGTGGGTGCGGTTTCCACTTGCGGCATTCATTTTTCGCTCAAAAACCAGTTATGAACAACCTAGCAAGTTAATGCCAAATTTCAATAATTTCATCATCATCTTAGCCCACAAATAGCCCACTGTTGGTCTTGGGCCTCCTCCACAATTGGATGGAAATTGACCTACTATACCGCGCTGGTCAGACGTGTTGCTATAGGGTTTTATTTCGAGTTTTTCTTTTTCTTGCACAGATGCCATATGCATATTATATCCCTTAATCATCTTTTACGATACCCACGGGTAAGATAAGGTGGTGGTGAATTGTATTCTTACTCCGTCACCACACGGAAATCAGTAATTTGATTTATAAGTATTTAAAATACGGCTGTATTACACCTCTGTCTTTCCTCTACGAAAATGGAGCCGTATGTAGTATGTAAGACTAGAAATAAAGTTGTATAAATTCATTTCAAAACCATTTCCTAATATGAAATAGCGATTTGCGTATGATTTCTCTGCTTCAAGGTTGGCTAGAAACATGTTAAATATAGTAATAAGGAAGTGTCAAAAATATTAGTAAGCGTGTTTTTTTCTTGATAAGGTGTAATAGCATTTTATAAATTTACAACTCGTGGTGTGAATAACGTATTAGATTGTCAATCTTGAGTTGTGGATTAGCTGTACCGGATGAGCGGATGTAGCAGCATACATTCGATGAGCGTTGCGACGGATGTAAACACTTCCACGTGCGTCCGCCCGGTCGGTACGTCCGCTCTCCCTGAAGATCGTTCTCGACACAACAGCCGCTCATTTCCTGATTCCGCTCATATATAGTTCAACAAAAAAATATCTTTCTAACTTGAAGAAAAATCGACATTGAAATTTTTGTTATACATTTCGGGTTTTTATTTATTATGCTGTGTGGTAGCGGCGACGAATATCACTAACCCTTACTTTGCTCGTGGATGTCGTAAGAGACGACTAAGAGCCTTATAACGACCTGGACTGACTCCATTTGTTCAAAATTCTTCTTTCTTTTCCAATTGTCGACCAAACAACATGTTTGGTCGACAATTGCATTCCAAAGGAGGGTTGACGTCTGGCAGGCGGCTGGTCATAAAACTATTGCTAATAACTTTTACAATATGTACTATGAAAGAGTAGTACATATTGTATCGACCCCAAGTAATTGGGATAAGAGTAGAAGAATGATGATTTTCGGGCTTTGATAGAAAACTTGATATAAAACATAGGGGTTTGGTTAAGCTAAAAACCCCTATGTTTTTATCTCACTAGTGTGGTTATAGTAAGTCAATTTCCATTCCATTATGTAGGAGGCGCGAGCCCAAAAGTGGGACGTATACGGAATGAGAAGCGAAGATGTAACTAAGGATATAAATACGATTGAATCTTATACATACATTCTATGATACATTGAATAGTGTTTCACCCGGCAATATTTAATGCGATCCAAAGATTATTATTCTGAGTCTAGGTGTAAATTATGTCCATGTAATTCTATGGCAACATTTTAGTATATTTTTTATTATAATAATAATAACACCGAATGTTCACATTCATATGTCGAAATTATAGGATACAAGCGTTATTGCATTAAATACAATTTGTTTTGTCAACTAAGTTTCCACAATGGCGTGTGGTGTGACGTGAAAATGATGATTTTCACCACGATTTCTATTTCAATCCGATTTTCCCGACACGCAGAGAAACCGATCGCTCTAGTTGCGCTGGCTCCGGCCTACATCTCTTGCTAGAAAGTATCGTAGAAAGTAACATCGTGAGTCTGTCTCCGCCCAGTCGATGCATCGATCACGTGTTCACCACTTTTTCTACTTGAGTTTTTCTGATGCCCGAGTCGCCGTTTGTATCAGCGACGCGTGCCAACTTCGACTATTGGAATGCTGGCTCGATTCTTATATTATGTCTCTAAAATTCTTAAAGCAAGCCAATCTAAATTAATTTCTCACACAGAAATTGTTAGACTATTGTCATGATATAAATTATAGATACGTATTCTGTTACAAAATCAACCCACTTGAGTGCAACCCGACGCCGTTCGAATCCATTTGCACCACTCATGTATTTGAATGCCGAATGGGGCTTAAATGTGATGTCACAATCACAACGCATAGAATAACTTACTTTCCCTGCACCCGAATTTCAATTACGTTGTCGGGTAGGCTTGTTGTGCAATACATACTTTTGGGCAACTTTCACTAGTCGCTTACGCGGCTTGCCTGCAAAATTATTACGTTGTCTGTTTTCTGAGGTCAGTGAAAGTTGCGTATTGTTTAATCGATACCCGTCCAGATCTCGGTACGCGTTAATTTACTTTATTTTATTTCCAAAAGAGACCCTACTTTCATTAGTCAAATGTTAATAATGTTCGTGTTTTAAAAAGTTATAAAGCCTGCGTTATCGCATAAAAGACTAAGATACTTGATTTAAAAAAAATAGCGTGTGAGGAAAACGGGTTATTATTAGTTGAAGAGAATCGCGAGCTTGCTTCGAGCTCTGATGCTATCATAAATAATGTGGCTGCGCGGCGAGCGTGGCGAGGAAGTGGGGAACGGGGGATACAAGAGTCAAGGCCGCACGCTGCCCCCGGTCGACGCTCGCGCCCCACTTGTCGCTCTTCAGAGTCTCTCGCTCGCAAGCCCGAAGGCGCCCGAGCGTTGACGAACCGCCACGAACTAGACCTTCCAATGCGCGAGCGCAACACACTGAACAGCTGAGACGTAATAACATAACACACTGACTCGGTCATCCGTGCATTCAACTTTTGATTAGCTTTCTTTTTCACGGATAGTGATTTGATAGTGTTGATATTCAGTGATAATTACATTTAACATGTTATCTGTTGTTTATAATAAACACAAATTATTAACATGGAACATTTTGTTAATGTTAAATTCAACTCACTAAACCAGTTTTAAGAGGCTCCATAGGTGCCGAGGTTTACTTTCTACTTCTAAATTGTTTACGATGTTGCGTCAACTTATATGTATTATTTAATTCTAGTAACGTAATAAATTGAGAACCCTCGCCGCCGCTCAGTCACAAATATCTGTGAAACAGGGACGATACGTTGTGCAACTATAGCACGGTCATTCGGTCAAATATTTACAGTGCGTTTGTCACAGATTACAGAAAAGTTTGTTTCGTAATTTTTGGCGTTTGCAATGCCACTGATACGTGGCAGGTATATCAAAACGAGTGTTATGTACATAAATAAACAGAATATATACCAGATTGACATAAACGGCAATAATATATTATTAATTCAATGATTAAATTTTAAAATATTTAGAGTTTTTGTTATTACTTTCTAGTGAATTCAACTTGTCGATGCACAGTTTTTCTATAAAATTTGATTAGTCGATTAGGGATATGTCTTCTTAAACCAGTATTAGGTTGAAAATAATCACTTCTGTAGAAGAAAAATAATTGAACCAGTATCGAACTTATGATCATAGAAGGTCGGCATTTTGACAAGTACGTCATACGTGCATTCGAATTAATAGCCGTTATCTGTAATATATAAACTTTAGATTAAACTTATTCACCTTAAGTGATAATTATGTTATCGAAAATTTAATAATTATATTTTTATTCGAGAATTAAATTCGCTGTAAGATTAATCATTTAAAAATAGATTGTTCGTTACATTCACAGTGGGTAGGTCAGTGCAATGCTAAAGAATTTGATGTTTAATTTCTTTGAAACGTTTGGATGTAACTACCAACTCGATGATAATATTGCGCACTTGACCGCTTTATTGAAACGTTCTTGTTAAATAAATTATGAACGACGTGTGTACGAAAATTTCTACGGTCAAAATATGTATGTAGATACCTATGCCAGACTCATATCGATTTATACTAAGAACAAAGTTACATCTGGATTATGATGCCAGCTCGTTTTTATTGTAGTTATAAAGCTAAACTGATCTTATAACGACCTGGGCCAACTACATCTGATGCCGTTTGGTCAACAATTACATTTCCAAGGAGGGTTGACGTCTGACAGGCGGCCGTTCATAAAACTATTGCCAATAACTTTTACAATATGTACTATGAAAGAAGAGTACATATTGTATCGACCCCAAGTAATTGGGATAAGAGTAGGAGAATGATGATAAAGCTAAACTTTTATAAGAGTAACTAATAGGTATAAGGAAATTAATCAATCCTATACAAAACAATTAAGAAAAATGATATTGCCGATTTTGTGTTTGACAAATTTTAAATAGCATTTCTCTAAAGTAATGATTATGCAGATGTAACTTTATTCTACGGATAGGTCGATATGTTTCATCACACAATCTCAGCTCATATAAATCCTACTGCTGACCTCGAGCCTCCTCCACAATAGTAAAGAAATTGGCCTTACTATATCACGCTGGTTAAACGGGTTGGTTGCTTTTATTTCGAATTTTGTTTCTCTTTTTATATGGTTTACTACGTACTATAATTTAACGACAATACTCCTATGATATTTTATAGAAATTATAAGTATATTTCATGGTTAATAAGTGCCACTTGTATTGCGAATCTAAAACAAATACATGGCGAAATAACTTCTACTTAAGATAATAAATTTTAGATTAGTAAGATTTTCTAATATACATGGCTGATTCTCAAAAAAAATCGAAATTGATGTCCTAGATCATTTTTATAAACCAGAATCGTGAATTATGAAAAGTTGTTTTTTTTTTTAATAAAACGACGTACTATATCTACGAATGTATGAAACAAATTTATTTTTTATATGATAAACAACAAAGACATGTCCATGAAAGTACCCTGAAAATCATTCCCTCACTATGTCCCAAGCGCTAAATTTGAAGATAATCATTAACTTAAAACATAAAATTCCTAACAAATTGTTTATTATCATATTTTTTATTTATATAGGATAGTATTGACTATACCTATATGAGTTCATAGTTTCATAAATGCGAATGGAAATATTTTAAATATAATTCAAAATTTGTCCATAAAAAAAGTATCATTCCCTCACCGTTTTGTAACAGTGTGATTGGAGCAATACTCCAAGTCCCACCTTATTTTTTTTTGTAGTTGGCAACACTGCCCTTGAGAACATACACTAGAGTGGACAATTGAAGAAAGGATGTTTTCTTAAAATCAATTTGACAAAATGTTTTTTGATTATTACATTTTTAATGTCATTTCCTCATGTAATGTTATCAAAAGATAAACATTTTTTTTTAATAATCATAGCATATTTTTATATGTTTTCGGTAGTAATAAAGTAATGTTTACAATTCGTAAGAAAGTAAGGTTATGTTCCTAAGTTTGTAGCAATTTTGTTTCGTTTTGTCATTCCCTCATCGTCATTTCCTCATAAAAAAATTTAATGAGGGAATGAATTATTTTCTAATAAATATAGAATACTTTGACAAAAAGTTTGTTGAATATTAAATTTTTAATGTCATTATCTCATGTAATGTTATTAAAAGGTAAGCATTTTTTTATTTAATAATCATAGCATATTTTTATATTCTATATATTATATTTTTTATATTCAATTCCAACTCAAAACAGTTGGGGACCACTATAATATTTTCCTCAAACAAGACATATACTACAACTTGAGCAAAAAAAAATTCGATCACGAGTTAAAAAAAAACTGATCAACTCGATAAAGCCATTTTCGACTTTTTTTGAGAATCAGCCACATATTTACATATAAACACCCGAATCATTATGTGAGAATACATTATGTCACCTGTCCCCATTATGCTGTGGTAATTGTAAAAGCAACATGAGGGATCACCAGAAGAATGGCCAGGACCTTCCGTGGAAATGTATAATACTAACTGCGATCGTCAATCCGCTTGTCAATTGTGGCGATTATAACATTTTCTGATAGGTGGATGGATGGATAGACGTAAATATGACAATAAAATACAGTTTGAACCCAACCGTATGAAAATATGCGAACGTACACTACCGTCCAAAAGTTTGGAAGCAGCAAGGTAAAATCGAATAAAACCAAACTAAGTCATTTAAATTTAAATGTATTGATAAAAAAATAAAGAACAAACAGAAACTAACTTAAACAAAATAAAAAAATAATATACAATGGTAAATTAGATTAAATTTTAGCTTCATCAAAGTGTCCACCTTTCTCCTTTATAATCTTCTCACATATTCTGGGCATTCTATTAATCAATTTTTTAAAATAATCTTTATCTAATTTGTTCCATTCGTTCTCTAATAGCTGCCACAAATGTTCTGAGCTCGTAGGACAACGACTTTTCACCCTCCTGTCAAGTTCATCCCAAACAAGTTCAATGGGAGAAAGATCAGGGGATTGAGATGGCCATTGCATGATGTTTAAAATGTTTTCAGCTTTTTTCTTGTTTAAAAAGTTCTGGCACAATTTAGACGAATGCTTAGGATCATTATCCTGTTGAAAAATGAATCCAGAACCAATGAGACTTAGTCCACTGGGTATGGCAGAATCTTGGAGAATTTTTAAATAGCCTTCCTTGTTTAATTTTCCGGTTATCCTCACAAGATTGCCGGGTTTACTGTTGCCAAAACACCCCCAAACCATGACATTACCACCACCATGTTTGATGGTAGGCACTGTACATGCCTCTGAAGCCCTCTCTTCTTTTGACCGGCGTACAAAGACACGTCTATTGGATCCGAAAATCTGAAATTTTGATTCGTCACTCCAAAGGACATTTTCCCATTGTTCTATAGTCCAGTTTTTATGCGCTTTTGCCCATTCTAGTCTATTTTTCTTATGTCGATTTGTTAGTTTGGGTTTTTTAGCAGCAACACATCCTCTTAATCCCGCAGACAGTAAGCGTCTTTTAACAGTAGTTGTTGAAATGGGTGTTTCTCGCGTATCATTCAGAGCTGCAGTGATCTGTGGTGCAGTTAAGCGTCGATTCCGTTTAGAAAGAACTCTAATGAAGTTGTCCTCTTGATTTGTTGTGGATTTGGGCCTACCAGATCTCTTTCTATCTTCATTTTTCCCCGTTTCTTGTTTTCTAGCAAGGGTATAGTGGACACCTTTACAAGAAATTCCGAGCCTTTCTGCGATTTGACGTTCACTGTATCCTTCCTCGCGTAGAGTGCAAATAGCGCTTCGCTGTTCAAGCGTGATTTGCTTGCGTTTTGCCATTTTCAGAAGAAAAAATACGGTCAAAGTAGTAGCCGATATCTTTCGAATACAGACAATGTTAATATCACAACTTTCACGTGCCAATGCTCAAGTGCGACTGAATAAGGTCTAAAAAAGTTAAAACCAGCAAACATTATCAATAAAACTACACCATTGCATAGGATAAAGTAGCCGACGGATTAAGTCATAAAACACGTGTTTCGTCAATATTAAGGAATTCCATAAAACTTGATGAATGTAGGATAATAATCCTTTTGTGTTTGTGTAGACAGTCGTAAAAGGTTGTAAAACTTAAGATTATTGCTAATTTTTACCGCTATTAGTCGGCATTTATTTGTTTTGTTTGAAAACAGGTGTGCTTCCAAACTTTTGGACGGTAGTGTATACGTAACGAACCTACCTTGTTAATTATAAGACAAATATTTACATATCAGTTGAACTAACATAATAATAAAAAAAAAATCACTTAGATAGTCTATGGTTTTTGCAGTATGGTATTTGGCTTGAATCCCACGTGGAACTAGTTTTTGGCAACGGCTATTTCGGTCGGTTGCGTAACCATACAGTCTGTATAATACAGGTACATGGCACCCGCTCGGCCACCGACCCACACTCGTGTTTAATAAACACCATAAAATAAATAAATATAAAAATATTAAGTAGCCAGAATTAAATAAAACCTTCAATCCTTTACTTAACCGACTGCACATATGGCGTAGTGGTGGTGGTGGATAGTCGGTATGTTACCGACCATCTGTGCTAGTGTCGCAGGTTCGATTCCCACGCAGTATAATACTTTTTGCGATTCACAAAGTGTTGTTCAATATGAATTACTTTAATTGTACACTTGTTTATATCATCATCATCACAGCCCATAAATGTCCTACTGTTGGGCTCGGGCCTCCTCCGCAATGGGAGGGAAATTAACATACTATACCGCGCTGGTCAGACGTGTTAGCATAGGGTTTTGTTTCGAGTTTTCCTTCTCTTGCACAGATGTTATATGGGTTTTATATCCCTTAGTCGTCACGTACGATCACCCAGGGGTAAGATATGGGGTGGTGAATAGTATTCTTACTCCGTCACCACACGGAAAACTTGTTTATATACGTACTTTAAAATCCAACAAAATATCCATTGAAGAAGATCCTATTACATATTCTTCTGTGACTACTTATTTCTTAGAAACATGCGCCTGGTCATGATTAAAGACGTAATAAGTCACCAATCTTACTTTTCTCATAGATATAGACAATAGGCCAGTCTGATATAAATTAATCAATATTCCTCCCTCCTTTTGTGGAAGAGGCTTGTGACCAACGTTTGGACGTATATGGCCTGAAAAAGGAGAAGAAACTCTAGCGTTTAGATTATCTTCAAAAGTGTATGTTTTTGGTCTCTTAGTGCCTTCATATGTTAACCGCGGATGCTCAGACCCATTAAAAAAGCTGTTATTAATAATACCCTTGTTACTTTTTATGGTGTTCCGACTACTTGATTGACAATTGCCGATTACATTTCCAGTACGTATCGCGTACCCCCAATCCTCACAACGTTTCGAATACCAAAAGCGAACCGTAAAGTTCATCAGTATGCGGACAGAGCTCTAGCAACCTTTGTTTGGGCAGGAAATGTCCACTGTATCGATGAAAATTACTTGCCAGTATTTCGTTACGAAAACATCACTTCGACGAAAGAACATCACCCCGAATGTAAAAAACGAAAAATAAAACGAGCTTCATTCGCTCGCCGAAACGTCAAATGGTTCATGAAATGTATGCAAATTTTATAGCGTCCGATTTTAGATGTTCCTTTTCGACTCGGCGCCTCGCGGCCACTGGTCTCGTCGCTCATAAATACTACGCAGTATATTACAGCAATTGAACTTTTGACTTGCATTGTTTCAGGTCGGGAAGAATTGTCGCCGGCGTCTAGTGTGAACGGTTGTAGTACAGATGGCGAAGCGAGGCGGCAGAAGAAAGGTCCAGCGCCCAGACAACAGGAGGAATTATGTCTCGTATGCGGTGACAGAGCCTCCGGATATCATTACAATGCACTCACATGTGAAGGATGTAAAGGTATGTTAAAATACTTTTTTTACTGTATTCTTCTTTTGATTCACGGAGAGTTAAGGATGAAAGTAAAACTCACGTTTTATCATGTAACCCCCGTTCATACAAGTACTACAATAAATGTTTTTTAAAACTTTGAGCTTGATATTAAACGTTGAGGTTTCCTATGTTGGATTATTTTTTGCATCCTGCAATTAAATCCGACAACGTCAAAATCAAGGAATCAAAAACCAGATTTCTCATGATCAATAATTTTATGTTTATTCTATGGAGATAATGAGGCAATAAATAGATGGAGAGAATTAAATTAACACAGTATTATTGATTCTGTTGGAAAGACGTCAACTTTATCCGAAATAAAAACATGACTATGAAAAAATTTCAGAATAAAGCGTTTAATTCGTGATTTTTAATGTTACCCGTGGAGCGATGGGATAACAACCACTCATTAGTTCCCCGTAGAAGTATTAGAGACAACTAGGGATTATGAAGAGAGTAGGCAACAGTACGCTTCGAGCAAAATTATAACATTAATAGGATCACCAAAAAGCGACTAATGACATTCCTAAGTCTTTAGCGCCTATATATAACAATAGCCATTATAGCTGATTCATGAAATATTTTAATCTAAATATAAAAAGTAGAACGACCATGTAATCAGTAAAAGTGTTTATGAATGCAATTACTTTGACCTGCTCGGCTTAATTATTAAAATCTTCATATTTTACAAGACATAGCATTCTAAAAGGCATTGAAATAAAATTTACTACTTAAGAAAATAACCATTATTTAAAAATAATTATACTATACTAGATATATATGTGATAAACATAGCAAATTAGAAATTATTACGAGATTTTATAAAACGTAAGTAAATTTTCTTAACCTAGATATTTTATGCAAACATAGCCCTTACGTCTGGCCCACGTATTGTGCCAATTCAGCTTTAAATTGGCTCATTGTGTCGAGCTTGTCATAGTTGTATGCACGTAACAGACAGTTAGTCGTCACAATGGCCGTCTGCAGGGCGTCTACTTCACGAACCACCGACGCCTATCGGAGATCTCCGCCAACCTTCGAGTCAGTCGACCCAAGAATAAACACGCCTATTTAATTCAGAACGTTTTATAAATCCAAATAGGGCCACTGTAATCTACACATATTGTAGAGGATCGTAGGTGCCTTGTCCATACCAATTACGTTCAATTTGAGTCATACACTGCTCTATAGTCTAAAAAAGTAATCTTGTTTGTTTTGTAATAAAAATCGGCATTCGTACAGCTGTCAATGACCTGCGCCTTTCAGGTGACCTTAACGCTCATGGTTCCATTATCTTATCATTACAAACTAGTTTTACAAACATGCCTCATCTTTGTCCATTATTTCTGATTATTAAATATATAAAATAATTATCTATATTATACTTATATTTATAAAAAAAAAATATTTTAAATGCAACCACTAAGCTTAGTGGTTACAGTAATAGTCTTACATATAGTGGTTTTGGTTTTGAATACACAGCTACATGTTTGACTTTTGGAAGTTATTTGCTTATTCAATTATAAAATACCACTTATTTTAATGACGAAGAAAACCTTACTTTATATTTTATTAAGCGAGGAACTCATTATGGCTACCTTTGGTTAAATTCGACGAAGAATTGTGCTACAATAATCTAGTATAAGTCACGCACGTCTTTTACAGATGTGGTTTGCTTTTGGCGTTAGTTTTTATCTCCAATATGTTTCGGCTGATGTTTCTGCCGACACTGTTAATTATGATAGGCCTGAATCTTCCTTCAAAGAGACGTAGGTACTTCTGCTAGAACGACGAGGTTCGCTACTCTCAATACTTGCGGTCGGATATCATTCAGAGAGATGAGTTGTGCCCGAATAATACGACAAAAGAAAAGAATTCACGATAACCTATGACTTTTGTATAATTCCAGGTTTCTTCAGGCGGAGTGTTACTAAAAATGCTGTATACATTTGCAAGTTTGGCCACGCGTGTGAAATGGATATGTATATGCGAAGAAAATGTCAGGAATGTCGATTAAAAAAATGTTTAGCAGTGGGTATGAGGCCCGAATGCGTGGTACCAGAGAACCAATGTCTTAAAAAACGAAATGAGAAGAAGGCACAAAGGGATAACAAAATGCCAGTAACTACGACGACAGTAGACGATCACATGCCACCCATAATGCAATGCGATCCTCCGCCAGCTGAAGCCGTAAAAATCGTAAGTTCCCTATAACACATCCATACATTTTATCTATTAGATAATTATTACGTGCCTAGTACTAAGGAGTTTTAACCATTTCTAATCTGAGATGGAGTACTATCTTTTTGTCCGGCTATGATTTGGCCAGATTCTTTGCAATCGTCTTGGACGAGGAAAGGCGTTCGATAACTCGCCGTATTGCCCTTCTCAGGATATTGAGCGTTAATAATTATTAAAAAAGATACCTATATTTTATATGAGGTTATTCTATTTAAAATTCCCTCCCATTATGAAGGTTTGTGCCCAACAGTGAGATGTCTGTGTTTTAAGGAGAAAAAAAAAAGATTATTCAACTACTTGCAATTTTAATGTTTGGACGTCTGTATCGACAATGTTCAAATAAGTTTTTTATACTTTCATGACTTTGTCTTGGCATAACTGCATTTTAAATTTTATTCTGAATTATAAATTAAGATTAATGTTATTGAATTTTAATATTAACTATGTGTGAAGCTACAGTCGAGTTTTAAATTTGTTATTTACTTTGAAATGTATTACCGCATTTCAAATGTACATATGAAAAGAACTTTATGCTGTTCGTGGATTGATATTTTTCGTGTATTTTTTTGCTTCTTATATTATCTTCTCAAAAAATATTATTTAAAATTAATTTCATAACAGGCAACACTATACTTTTAGTCTACAATTACACATTAATATTTACAATATATTAGAAAATAAATAAATATAACACTATTAAAAATTTGACATATAATTTGATAAAAGAATAAGTAAAATATTACAATGGGATAGGTTAGATTCTATAACACGTAATATTAGAAGCAAAATAATAACTCGGCGGTTTCCTACGTGAAGCTGGAATGTTTGCAGCACGAGGTGGTGCCCCGGTTCCTCAACGAGAAACTCATGGAACAGAATAGACAGAAGAATGTGCCAGCGCTGTCCCTCAACCAAAAAAGCCTCATAGCCAGGCTCGTATGGTACCAGGAAGGCTACGAGCAACCCTCTGAGGAAGACCTGAAAAGGGTCACACAGGTAACTACTATTTTACATATATTTATTTTAAGTCCCTCTTCGTTTTTTTATTTTCCTGCTGTCGATAAGTCGGTAGTCGGTAGACAGATAAGAAATATCATTAAACTCTGACCGGAATTGTTGGAAATTTCTTATGTGACATACCTCCCCTTTTTTTTTGCGGCGGGCTATGGATGCGTCTCGCCCCGCCAAATCGGTCCGGGGTGACGGAAGAGACGGCGCGTGGCCCCATAGACCCACCATGCAAACTCCTCTCTTCGCCGTGCGGGCGGGCGACTAGTACCCGATCTTTGTCTTCGGTGGCCCGCCCAGCCTACCCTAATATTATGTTAGATTTAGCCATTACTGTGAGCATTAGAATACCCTCAGCGCTGTGGCTCTTCGCTACTAGCCAATGACACGAAGGAGAGTCCTTTAAACTCTTCGACTTTATTATCTCTACTTTCATTTCTACTATAATTATTAGAAAGACATGCGACTTGTTCTGCCTCAGGTGTTCAACGTTTCATAAGCCATTAGTTCTTAAAGGAAACTTAAGGTATTGTCATTGGTGCCCAGGGAACATCGTTAGAGAGACTTTCTGGCATATTTTATATTCATCTGTAATATCCATGTTATCTAGTGATAATATTAGTATATATAGACACAAATGAAACTAGATGTGATTTTGGAGTACTACGATGCATAATTATAATTTATGTACTACACAATTATTATGTTCTCTGCGGAATTCAGTTCGAACCTTGAAGTTGGTAAAATAGTTTTATAAACCTTGGACTTGGGAAATAAGAGAAATAATAATTATGAGAAACTTAACATACCATTAACTGGGATCAGAGGAACTATTAGTGGATCACGCAAGGAGTTGTTTGGCATTCGAATTATCAATACGCAACATGTAAGGTCTATTCAGAATATATATGGGGTCTTGAGGAATAGACTATGCAAAATTGCGTAGAGGTTATCTTATCATTCATTCGTCACATCCCACATATGTCCCACTGATGGGCTAGGGTCTCCTCCAAAGTGGGAGGGAAATTGACCTACTATACCACGCTGGTCAGACGTGTTGGTATAGGATTTTATTTAGAGTTTTCCTTCTCTTGCAGAGATGCTATATGCATATTATATCCCTTAATCGTCTTTTACGATACCCACGGGTAAGATAAGGGGTAGTGAATTGTATTCTTACTACGTCACCACACGGAAATCTTATATTTGTTTAATATTTCAGACGTGGTTATCAGACGAAGATGAAGAGGAGTCCGACCTACCTTTCCGCCAGATAACAGAGATGACGATCTTAACAGTGCAGCTAATAGTAGAATTTGCAAAAGGCCTACCAGGTTTTGCAAAAATATCACAGTCAGATCAAATCACGTTATTAAAGGTATGCTAATATTATTATTTATTAGTTTATTGAAACTTATTTTATCTGATTTCTAACGGGATATGGCGTGATGATATGTATATATGTATGTATTTTATCTCTGTCTGGGTTGTAAAGTGTTCGAAACGTCGGGAAATTAAACATCAAATACAAACGCGATAATGTGTAATACTCGCGTAAAAATTAGAAATCATTATTTTGTCTCATTAAATAAATATATATGACGCTACAGATTATTATTAGCGAATGAAGGCCGAATTATTTGGATATGCCGCCGAAGAATCGAATCGAAGAATTCAGAATTGATCGTTCGACCGACTGGTGATAGAAGGTGTATGGCAGATTATAAGATTGCACGCCGTCCCTTCCGCTACCCTGGGCGGTTTAATGTAGTGACTTTATCATAACCAGTTCAAAAAAAAATATTTGTCACCTCAAACATTGTTCATATGCCCAGAATCAGAGACACATGCGAATAAAACAACTCTATTCATAGTATTTGCATATAAATCTTTTTATCGCAGGAGTCATTACAAACATACAACTTATAAATGGAATGATAATAATTTATAGATAGCTAAGGCGTGGATAGATGGATGGAAGAGAAGGATAACATTAATTTCATTCAATTAACACTCTGTACTACCAATTTTTCTAGCTAGCATGGTATAGTACGATTTGTTACTTCAAAATATTGCAACTAAATAGGCAACTTATATCAGAGTTTTATTTAAATTTCGAACTGGCTTGAAAAAGAAACCTGTTTGATAATGAAAAAAAAAAAAAAAATGAACCCTTTACTGTACTGTACGTGAAAAATGTTGTTCGTTGTTCGTCATGTATACAGTTCTTCTTAGTACTATTTAGTTTTAATTTCCGCGCATTATTTGAGAAAAACACTATATATACAAGCCTTGGCCACAACTATGAATTGATGGACTTACGTATGTGTGCCTCGGTCCACATTTAAGCATTCGTCCATCAATCCCTGTTTTGCTGGCCGCTGGAGTAATGTACTATTACAGTTACCATCAGCTATTTCTAGATGGCGTTATATTTAACAATTCTAATACTGTTTCAGGCTTGTTCAAGTGAGGTAATGATGTTGAGAGTGGCGAGGCGGTACGATGCCGTGACAGACAGTGTGTTGTTCGCCAATAACCAAGCGTACACTCGCGACAACTACCGTAAAGCGGGCATGGCCTACGTGATCGAGGATCTCTTGCACTTCTGTCGGTGCATGTACTCCATGACGATGGACAATGTACACTACGCGCTGCTCACCGCCATCGTCATATTCTCAGGTACTTGCTTTTTTTTCTTATTTCTAACGAATTCATATTTAGAATTTTTAGTGGGATCGTGAAAATGTCATTTAATAGAACGTGAAAATGTCTTAAATCCAAATCTCAATTAAATTTGGGTGTTTTATAATAATGTGATAGCTTAGCTTTTTTTTGGCACAAGCCGTCCAATCCGTCCGGGGCGATAGAAGGGCGGTGCGTGGCCATAACCCACATTATCCTTATCCCATCGCCATTGGGCCGGTCACTGATACCGCTTCCTTGAGTGTAGTAGCGGCTCTCAACCCTTCTCTTCAATCCATTCAGCTGGTGGTTTCTTAGCCGCTTTTTAGGACTCCCACGTGCAAACAAGGGTTAACAACTTGTCACCATAGGATGATCCTATTGCATGAATACAGAAGGAAATATACAAATATACACATAACAGAAATATCTAAAATTATTAAAAATAAAATTTATTAAATTGCAGACCGACCGGGACTGGAACAGCCACAGTTAGTTGAGGAAATCCAGCGGTACTACCTAAACACTCTCCGGGTATACATCCTCAATCAACACAGCGCATCACCACGCTGTTCAATCATATTCGGCAAAGTACTTGGCGTACTCACCGAGCTACGAACACTCGGCATGCAGAACTCCAACATGTGTATTTCCCTCAAGCTCAAGAACAGGAAATTACCACCGTTCCTGGAAGAGATCTGGGACGTAGCCGATATGTCCAATAACAAAGCGCCGGTTACGGTGGAGTCCCCTTCGGTGCTCTAGCTGCGAAACACCCGCCGGGCCCCCGGGGGTCGCTAGCGCCCAGCCCCAGGAGAGAACGCTCATAGACTGGCTAGTTTTAGTGAAGTGCACAGACACTTACGTCGGACGTGATCAAGATATTTATAAGACAATTTTAACACTTAAGAGGGTACCACGTATCCGATTTCGTACGTATTCGGTGACCGACGACGATGTTGTGCGAGAGATTAGTGAATATATGTGCTGTTGAACGTTTGGAGAATATATATTAGTGTTGATTGGTTCGGGGCGGCGGCGCTTATCATTGGTCAAGCGTCGGTGCCCCGCCTTTAATTCATTTACGACTGGATACTGAGTTGGTCACTCGGATACGATTGTATAATAAGACTTCGTTCGATAAGTACACCTCCTAAATTACATATACGTTATGAGAGTTATTAGATACAAATTAATATATGTAAAGATGTTTCTATTAAATGAAATATTGAATAATTATGTTTATTTACCAAAATTAACAGTGTTCGCATTTTGGTTATAATTAATTGTGATGAGTCGATCGCTGTGTCCACGAAACTATCTCGTGGTGAACTACGACTATTTTGTTTATACGTACTGGTAAGTGCTGGTAAAGAATGGGATGTTAAATGAGGTCGTCTCTATACTTTTGCTATTTTTACGCACTATCTCCTAAAACAACAACTATTATATACTATAAATATATAACAATTAATTTCCTTCTTTCTGTTTCATTATTTTTGAATTTTATAATCTAAAAAAATATTCCGACGAATTGAGAACCTCCTCCTTTTTTTGAAGTCGGTTAAAAATGCTTGACAATTCAAAGAAGCATTTTTTTTTAAATTTTATAACGCATAATAAATGCGTTCTCTGTGTATACTTGTAATATTAATTCAAGGAGTCTTCATTTTAAATCCAATTCTTCATCCGTACGATTAGTTTAATTTTAAAACGTGCCCTGTCAAATTCATGTATCGTTTCATCGTCCTGTGCCCGCGTCTATCGATAGAAAAAAAAATAACTAATTTTTAATTTAATGCTGTGATAACATTAACATTTTATAATTATCATTGATCTAACAGAATAAAACTGTTTCTTATTACAATACAAACGTAACGAATTGTTATGAGCAATAGTTTCACAATGCAAGCCTCATGTTTAATTAAGTGTTTTCAATCAATTATATGGACAATCGACCTACAATTTCATTACACTCATTTACATATAGTTACATTGAGCTTCAGTATATAGACATTGAAAGTATATTCATATTAGTAGAGAAAGTTTATATACTCAAGCGAAATGTGAATTTTCAATGCAATTGAATTATATATTTATACTTGAAATAATTATTGTATTTATCTCAATAATAGAGGACAGATTTTTCAAAAACCCGTTTTGAATTCTATCCTTTTGGTTAATGTATAAATTTAGTTATTTATATCACATTGCGTGCATGCTCTGAGGCAGCTGTAATGTAGGTACGAAAAAAATATAACGGTAGCGACTAAAAAGTTTAACCATTAATCTTTGTAAGTATTTATTTTATCTAGATGCGACATTCCTTTTTATTTTATGTGTATTATAAATAAATAAAAAAAAGTACAAAATGGCAGCTGAATTACCTTTATTCTACGGCTTCTAGTTAGCATCTATTTGGCCGAGCTTATCTGTGGGAACAATATTGGTATAGACGCTAAAAATGTAATAATTGTTGATAGATAGCGTGCACGCAATGTAATTTATAAATTATGAATTCAAACAGTTACATTAAAAAGAAACGAAATAGCAATAAAAATAGTATACTATTTAATAAATTTAAAAAAAAAAGATACTGCCGATTTAAAAGCATTACTCAGACATACGAAATGCCTTATTTCGCGTTACTTGTGTAGTGTACCTACGTTGTTGATGAATGGAAAAATAATATATAGAACATAAATTTTAATCGATCTCAATTATTATTACCGGTAAGCGTTGTTACAACATTACGTTACGTGTGTTACACGTCCATCGTTCTGTACAGTGTCCGTCTTGAAGTATTCTATGTCTGTCACAATTCATCTTAAGGCCTCAGCATATTATTAGCTTTAACGTTTAATCATCTTGCGTTTGGATCGCGTTTGCGGAATTGAAAAGTGCTAAGTTTAAAAATTCAGCGTCCAAAAAGTGATTAGGCTCCGGGCTGAGAGCTCTCAGCGCTCACCCATAATTATGGACTAAGCTATGAAAGCCATCTGCGGCTAACAGCTAAAAGATACTACAAAAAATAGTGATTTGATCGCCCCCAACTCTCTTTAGCATTACCTTGGAAAAAAAGTCCCGGCGACGTTGGTATTGTATTGAAATCGGCTTTCTATACGAAAGACATTTTAATTCGAAAAAAAAATTAAATTATATTTAATATTTTTTCAAATTTATAATAATGATGTTTAGCATATTACACATACGAAATAAAACTTGATACGGATTTTATGTCATTTTTATTTAATTTTTGTATTGAACTCTTTATGCGTTTATGGTTTTACGGGATGACTACCTAAGGTGTTTCACGTTCAACAAGTCATCGTTGATACAGAGATTAGTTGTACCGAAACGTGGGTCAAATTTAATAACTGTAGCGGTATTCTACGGGCATATATAAACGAGATGAAATCCGTAAAAATAGTTTTATCACATAAATTTAAACTATTTTTATCAAATACCTACTGTTAAGTAAAAAAACGAATAGATCTAACCAATTCGTTTTCGAACAGTAAAAAAGATACGTTGAAAATATACGTCAGCATATCAATTTTTTTACGGAACGACCTGCCATCTGACAGGATCTGTATTACCAAACAATTATTAAATATATATACATATTCTGAGCCGGTTGAAAAATAATAATAAATTGATAAAGTTAATAAACGCTGACGCTAATAGTATCAAATGTGCTAAGGTCTTATAGTTAGAGAAATACATCAAATATCGCGCGCAACTCTCATCTCGTGTATCATTCGCGACACTTCACCATACATTTTATACAAATAATTAATGTAAGTACGTGTTGAATGTCTTTACATGCCATTAAATGTTGTATATTTGCATAATACATGTTTGGAGTTTTGGAAATGCATTTCTTAATATATGTAAGGGTCAATACAGATCTGCCACGGTACGCTCTAGTATCTTTAAAATAATAATTAAATATTAACATTAATTAAAATATGCCTAAAATTATAATATTCATGTAGTATTATAATATTAGTATTAAATTGAATTGTGAGTTTCAAGACAATTAAAAGCTTTTCTCGGGATTTATTGACGGTCAAACCTCGGTGTAATTTTTGGATCACCTTTGTGGATCTTAGCTTTCAGGAGTTAGTAGTGCAATCAATCCCTAAACAAACAAAAAAATACTACTTTTAGCCATATTTGGACGGAAAATATTATGAATTAAAATACATATTTTCAGGTCTATATTAAATAATAAGGTTGATACTTAATTATTATTTCAAACTACTAGAGTACGATATCTGTCAGATTGCACTGATTCTTTGAGTTCAGCGTGAGACGATTGGGCTTGCACCGCGGACCGCGCGCTAGGCCGCTATAAATGATCGATTAAATATTGAGTGATTTATTGTAGCATTAGGCATTTCTAAAATAGCAAATTAAGCACAAACGTCACTGGAGTGTCTTAGATATATCTGCTGATGTAGGACGTATTGATAACAAACACACTGCCATTGTTAAACGTAATAATATAGTAATAAAAAATCCGACTTCAAAAATGTACTTGGCTACAGTTTTAGATCATAAAGACACAATTATATGTATTTGTAAAAATACTATACATATTTGAAATTATTATTCATGTATAAAAAAGTTCATTGTCTATGACCGAAAATATTAATCAGAATTTTACCTAATTTCTACTCTTTATTACCTTTAACTTGAGGTTCCAAATTCGAATTCTGAATAATGGTAAATTTTAAATATGTTCTGAATATTATACTCAAAGTTTAGATCTGGCCAGTAACACACAAAATACTGGCCTCTTATTTTTATGGAACTGCCAATACATAACGAAGCCCCTTTGAAAAAAAAAGAGGTAAAAGTTTAAAGAGTCCTCAAATTTTCACGGGATCATCACGAAAATTTCTCAAAAAAAAAGCAATTAAAAAGCAACACAATTAATATACCTACATATATTTAAAAAATAAAACATTTTTGAAGTTGGTTGCAAATCTTACCTGGTGTGATCCTGTATGCGTGTTCTAATAGCGGGGTTTTTTCTATTGATATGTTTCAATCGAGTATTATAGTTGATAGCGGTAAACATTAATTAAAATCGCTAACATACGTTGCCTTAAGACTGAGTTGTGTGGCCTAATTGAGTGTAGATAAGCTAATAAGCGATATCACTCTAGGCCCGCATCTACAGTTTGTGACAAATATAACTGCCATTCTATAAGTAAACATTATACATCATTTGTAGTATTTCATAAATAGCTTCATAGTTTTCGGCTTCTGTCGGTGCACAGCCGGTCGTATTTGATACATATTATTCAATTTCGAAAGTGTAATAGATTTATTAAGTAATATAATAATCTCACACGAGAAATTAATAATTAATGAATACAGTAATATAATTTGTGTCTTAGCTGATAATGGAACATTAGTAAGATAATAAGTTTATATCGCTTGTCGAGATGGTACCGTGGTTGTAAGTGCGTATGGAAATAATAAACGTCAGGTTAAGTCGTATAGGAGCGAAGGATTGCAGTACGTGGCGAGGGTTATAATATTTAGGGCTTGCATTCGATATTCGCACAAATTTATTTCATCAAGATTTATATACAAGTTTATTTTATTTATTGATCTTGATTTTATTTCTGTAGCCGAGCTAAGCGCTATTGAAGTTTCTCAATAGCTCGGTGTGTCCAACCATGCCCGGCAGATAACAATAATCATGATTACTATTATTTTAGATACAAAGTAAAGTAGGAATGTGTGGTTACATCTCTGTCTAACGGCGTAAGTCTATAGGAAAGGCAGTCTTTTGTTATTGATAATGCCGAATATGTCAACTAAAGTTATAACTATGAAGAAGTCTCATTAATAATATTAACCAAATATTAATTTATTTATAATTGAAGATTTAAATGTTGAATTCATGCAAGCCCTAGTCAGTTACCCTTTAATATGCCTTTCATCGGTTTTAATTCTGTGTTCGGCAGCACTGAGTATTGTAGTGACCAAATTTGGCACGTCCAGTCTTATAAATGAAAAAAATATTCGTGGATTTGATAAAGTCTAATGTGTCCATTAATCTTTGTATATAGGTACCTTTAGATTCTATTGTCATATGTTCGACATATGTACGTATAATTTTATTCATCTAAGAAAGTACAGATGGCTGTTGTTATTTTTATATAATTTGGGTAGAAGTATATTTTTTGTAAATGACCTCTGTATTTATCTTTTGTAAGCTTTGTAAGCCATAGGGACTTAGATTAATGTACGAGCTACGAACATTGTGATTGCTAATTACTTTGAATTTGTATTTACTGAGATATTTTCTTTTTTTTTTTTTTTGTTCTGCGTATATATTCTTCGTTTCGACAGATGATAATTCTTAATAATTTTTGTTACTTCAGAGTGCAATATGTACAAATATTTACATATTAAATATAAAATGTACAGTCATTTTTTTTTTTTTAGTTTTAATATGTCAACGCAATATGTTTCGTTATTGATTCGTTGAATGTACACTAGAAGGCATAATAAACGATATCACAACGTAAGGTTGCAATGCAACATACACAACCCACTATCGTGTTTTTCTATATACTTAAGTGATTAATTTTTATATAGACGGACTAGGTGATCTTTGTATTTAAATTTGCTATTTTTTATATAGCAAATTAGATTTGTTTACACGATTAAGATGAATAATGTACATTTTGAATTGATTTTAAAGTGATTTAGTTGTTATTTAGTAACGAATTTTGTAATTAGTTATAACTGGCAGCCTCGTGGGCTGGCGTTCAAGTTCATTGATACCAGTGCAATGCGTGCAATCTTTAGATACCGTACGTATAGGCCCCTCCCAAATACCGTGACCGTCACCTAAGTGCCACGTCGAACGATGGGAAGGCTGATATTACGCGATAAGGGCCCATTCCGTGTTTATGGAAACACAATAATTTTGTATAATTATTATTTTAAATCTATTAGTCCGCAATAACTATTTTATTTTTCCTCCTAATACTTTGCCTTAGTAAATCCTCTGTTATAATTTTTTTTTTAACAGTTGTGGTGAAGCGAATTAGATATAGGGAACAGACATGACGACATGTTAAAATTTATAGAAACAACTTTTATAAATGATAATAACTACAAAAACAAAAACAAGAAAAGGTGTGTACAAAATGAGGAAATTTGTATGAAACATTGTTAAATGCGAATAAACTTACACCTCAAGATAAAATTATAAAAAAAATATCTGTTGTTTTTTTATTTCCTATCCATTCATTCATACCACAGCAGATGTGGTAATTTTCAATCTCAACAAATTTAGTGACATATCAATAGCAGAATTAATGTATGGTGCCAGAGGTGCTAGCAGGAACATTTTACTCTGTAGTATAGTTTACGTAACAATTTAGTTTCAGTAAAATTTTCTATGAAAATTAGAATAGCGCTCTGTGGCCGTATTTGGAACCATAATTCGGCAGCACGAACATAATAGCTCTACGTCACTACAGTTAGTACCCATGTGCCTATATTCGTATTATTCAAAGAGGGCGCTTACGATAAAAATTGGACGAACTATTGGCGATGCAGATAAATATAGTATCATCATCTCAGCTTATGAACTATAGCTGCTGAGGTCAAACCCCTTTCATAATAGGTCGAAAATTGAGCAGCAATAACAATAAATCTGGCCGGACTGGTTGTTATATGGTTTTGTTTCGATATTTTTGTTGCAATCTGCATATTCTAATATTCTTTACTCGTCTTTTACAACACGTCTAATAAATAAAGTAGGGAGATAGTATTCTTACTGCGACCACATGAACAAGTATATAGGTACATTATTATGTTATATCACTGTACAAATGTAATAGAAAATTTTTCTTTTCAATTTAAGTTGGTTAAAAAACAACATTATATTACCCACTTCCACTGAAGAAGCTATCGGACAGAAAATTGGCAATATGGCGGACGTCATAAAATGGTCATTTAATTTTTTCATAGCAACACCTGCAATGTGAGTATCAAATGAAACGACTCGATGAAGAAGAAGCGAAACACAATAAGTGAGGTTACATTCTAAATCCTATATGGTTAACGTCACAAAATAAAATTGGCATAACCAGTTTTAAACATATTAAAAATATTGACAAATAGGTACTAGATACAATATTGTTAGCTGAATATTAAAAGACAAAAAGTAGAAAATAAAAATATAAAAAGCTTTTATTTAGCTATAATACATTAAAATATACTAAAAAGGCAAAAACGAGTTTGCTAAAATAATTTAATTATTTTTTATCGCTTATGGTAGCATACGAGCGTGCAGCACGCCTGATGGTAAGTGTTACTGCTAGGGATGTGAGGTTCCTGGAAAAAATCGTTTTTTTTAAATTTAATATTAATCGATTTGCCAAAAATCGATAATAATCAAAATAAATAATCGATTTTTAAGAAAAATCGTTTTTTTCTATTATTTAAAAATGTATATACTTTTCATATTCCAATAATAAACCTAAGAGATTCATATTAACAATTTATCAGATTAAAATCAAATAAAATTATATGAATAAAAATCAACCAATCTAAATCTAAAAATTCATCAAAGCGGATATTCCTTTAAATTTTCAAGGTAAGGGGACGTCCATTAATCACGTGATCTTTTTTTAGCATTTTTTAGGGGGAGGCCCCTTGGTGATACGTGGTGACTTGGTGAGGTTTAAGACTATGAAGGTTTAGGCCTTCGTGATTATTGTCAAACCCCTCCCCCACCTTTCAAATATCACGTGATTAATGGACGGCCGCTAAGGAATAAGGAAACCAAATGTGACAATTTTTTTTTATTATCATAAAAATGAAATGATGAGCATCCTAACAAAATAACAACCTTATTGTCTCAAAAACTAAAATATAAATCACAACAAAAAAATGCCATAAATGTCTAGTACTATTTTACATTTAGGCCTACGTCTAACAGTGGACGGCAATAGCCTGACTTGATGATGATTTTTTTAGGGAGGCACAGTACGGAGCGAGTAGGGGGGCATAGGCCGGAGCGTGCACGTTGCGTCCCCTGCCAGTCTAGTCAGACTTCAATTCGGCTCATATGCGTACCGCAGTGTGGGTAAGGGTGTCCCCAGGAGGCGACGCGTACCGACCCGCCCCTGTCGGTACGAAAATCTGCAGATGCGGTGATGGGGGCCACCACCCATCACACCTTGCCCAGTCAGGCGAGTCGAGGAGAGCAGAGTGCCGGGTACGTGGAATGTAAGAGGTTGTGTGGAAGGTAAGTTGCACGAGCTGATAACCGTCATGGCGGACAAACAGCTAGACGTGCTCTGTGTAACAGAGACCAAGCGAAGGGGCAGCGACGCCTGGGATCTTCCTGGTGGCGGGATGGCAGTGTGGTCTGGTGTACCACAGAGCGATCGAGCCAGCATGGGGGTAGGAGTGCTGTTGTCCTCTAACTTGGCCTCAGGTGTGAAGGATTACGGAATTTATGATCCCAGACTTCTTTGGGTCCGTATAAAACTAGGTGTCACCTTTCACGATTGTAGCATATGCTCCCGTAGGATCCTCGGTGGCATCTGACCTGGAGAAGTTTTGGGATAATGTTAGGGAAGTTCTGGATATGACAGAAAACAGTGAACGCGTGATTGTATGCGGAGATTTGAAAGGATGGGTGGGGACTAAGCGTCCCGACTATGAGGATGTACTTGGTCCATTTGGTAATAAGACAGTGAACTACGCAGGTAGGCTCATTGCGGATGTATGCATGGAGAGAAACCTTATTATGTCAAACACATTTTTCCAACATACGCACATTCATATGTATACATGGAGAAGAACAGAAAAGTATAATAGATTTAACTTTGGTAGACAGTCGCCTCCGAAGCAAAATATTGGCCGCAAGAGCCTACAGGGGCCCCACAATCGATACGGACCACTATCTCGTTATTGCGAGATTTAGTGGTCTGTTCAGAAAGTGGCGGCACTGGCGAGAGCATGTCCACTTCGGAGGGCTTGAAAGAATAAAGATTGAAAGTTTGCAAGAGTGTGTTAGAGAAAAGTATGCAGAGAGTGTCCGAGAACGGCTGACGATGGCCAGCCGCAATAGGACATTGAAGAATGCTGGAGAATATTGAAAGAGAGTATGGTAGATACAGCGAAAGTAGTATGTGGAAGCTCAAAGAAGCATAGAAAAACAAATGGTTATGCTTGGTGGGATGCGGAAGTGGCAACTTCCATAGAGCAAAAGAAGAAAGCGTGGCTGGACTATGTCTCTTCTTTGAATCTGAATGACAGTATGACTGAACAGAAGAAAGAAATATATCGGCAATGTAAGAATGACACCAAGACCTTAGTGAAAGAGAAACGTGATAGAACAAATATGAGTGCAGAAGATAGGCTGGCTAAAAACTTCGAGGGTAACACCAAACTCTTTTGGAGAGAGGTGAAGAGGTCTCGAGGTGGTTGGTCAGCCTTCAGAATGAATAAAATAAGGTCTAAAGGTGGAGACATTCTTACACAAATACAAGACGTGTGAAGCCGATGGAGTGAATATTTTGGCGATATGTATGCGGATACTCGGGTTGGCGCCGGTGTTGCATGTGGTCTAGTAGAGCAACTGGTAAGGCAGCGGGCATTGATATGGTGTCTGCCGAAATGATCAAGCTTGGCGGCTCCTGTGTCTGGGAGGCGTTCCTGTTGTTCCTCAATTTATGTCGGAGCTCGGGAATTGTTCCAGGGACTGGAAGAGCAGTCATCGTGCCTTTGTTTAAAAACAAGGGTTCACGTTATAACTGCTAAAATTACAGAGCCATAAACTTGACCAGTTTGGCAGCAAAAGTGTATGCTAAAATTATTGAAAAGGGAATGAGGATGGAGTCCGATGGTTTACTGTGTAAGACACAAGGAGGTTTTAGGAGTGGAAGGGGATGCATGGATCAAGTGTTCTCTCTGCGCAACATTGTGGAGAAGCATCTGGCTCTAGGTCAGAGGGTTTTCTGTAGTTTTGTGGATCTGGAGAGAACATTTGACACGTTTGCACGAAAGGAACTTTGGAACACTTTACCAGAGTATGGTATTAACGGTAAACTTCTGCAGGCTGTGCAGTCCAGTTACATGGGCTGTAGAGCTTGTGTGCGGCTGGATGATGGAATGTCGCCTTGGTTTGACGTCAATATCGGCGTTAAGCAGGGGTGCGTTCTATCAGCCAGGCTGTTTATCATATATCTGGATAAATGTCTCCAAAGGTTAAACGATATGAATGTGGGAGTCCAGATGGGCGACTCAGTGGTCAGTGTTCTGCTCTATGCAGATGATGCAGTCCTGCTAGCGTAGTCAGCGACTGACCTGCAGAGCCTCGTCGACACAATGACAGAAGATTGTAAGAAAAGGGGTCTACACATGAATGTGAGTAAAACCAAAATAATAGTCTTTGAAAGAGATGAAGCCAGAACAGATGTAAGAGTAACAATAGTAAATTGTTAATAGGTATGGTATGTACTAGAACAAGTGGATGAATTTGTATATCTTGGATGTAAATTTAGCCGAGATAGAAGGTACACCACTGATATAGAGCGAAGAGTAAATGCGGGAAATAGAGTGAACGGAGCGTTGGGACAACTTCTCGGTAGCCACCACCTCAGCCAGAAGGCACGTGTAGCAATACATAACTTGCTTGTCCCAACATTACTAAATGGAAGCGAGAGTTGGGTATACAGAAAAATGGTATGAAAGTAAAATTAATCGATCGCATTCGTAACGACGACGTAAGAGAGCGAGTAGGTATGAAAGAGAGTATTGGTGTAAAGATGCGAAAGGGAATGCTCCGATGGTTTGGGCATGTGGAAAGAATGCCGAACGAACGTCTGGTTAAGAAGATATACAATGCAGAAATGGAAGGATGTAGGTACCGGGGGAGACTGAGACTAACCTACCTAGACCAGATCGGTCATGTACTGAAGGAAGGTGGAGTCAAGAGTCTCCGAAACCGGCGAGCGTGTATGAAGAGAATTATGAATGTTGAGGAAGCGAGTGAAGTATGCAAGGATGGAGTTTCTGGCACTCTGTTCTCTCTGCCTACTCTGCAAGGGACATGGCGTGATGGTATGTATGTATGCTGTTTTAAAGTTGTATTTGTGTGTTATTGCTAGTTTTTAGCTCTTTGGAACAGTACTTGCATATTGCTGTATGTTTCTTAATCGTAAAATATTTTCGCCAACCGCGTTTAGATGTTTTACTATTGGAAGACATTTGTATTGTTTACGAATAACTACATATATTATGGCACTCTTAACTTGTAAATAATAATGGATTTACGTCGAGTTTTATTCATCCGTTCTATAGATGGCGCTTTTCATAAAAATCTATTAAAACGCATAATTTATATAATCGATATTTTAAAAATCGATTAATATTACCATAAAGGCCGCTGCCTACCAATAACCCCGAACCACCCTTTTTTTTTTTTTTTTTTTTTTTTTTTATTGGTGGGCTATGGGTGCGTCTCGCCCCGCTGAATCGGTCCGGGGTGACGGAAAGGCGGCGCGTGACCCCATAGACCCACCGTAAAACCTTCTCTCTTCGCCGTGCGAGCGGACCACCGGTACTCGATTTTAACTTCGGTGGCCCGCCCGGCGGTTTACCCTCGCGGGTTCCTCTCGTCGACGCCCCGACAGATTTCGCCGTCGGGGCGTCGCCCTCACGCGGTGGCCTCACGTCGGGTGACCGGACAATTCCCCGGTCCGATCACCCGAGGCCTCGGTTAGGGCGGCATCAGGCGCAGGTATTCGCGCCTGCGCCGCCCCGGCCGCTGACGGCGGCCCGGGTCGCGGGACTCCTCCCGGACTCGTTCCGCCGCCTCCTTCTGCGAGATGACAGCCTCGCAGAAGGCGGCGACCGCGTCCCAGTTCCTGACGCTGTCGACCATCGCTCTCGCGACAGCCGGCAGCGCCAGGTCGGCACCGATAACAGCGACGAGGTCACGGCGCTGCCGGTCAAAGCCCGGACACGCCTCCAGCGTGTGTTGCGCCGTGTCCTCGTCACTGCTGCAATGGTAGCAGAACGAAGTCCACTCCCTTTGCGCGACCGTGTGCAGGTAAAAGCCGAAGCATCCGTGCCCCGACAACACCTGCACCAGTCGAAAGGAGAGGACTCCGTGCCGCCGCTCCATCCACTCCATCAATACGGGCCGGAGAGCCTCGACGGTGACGACACCGTGTCTAGGCCTCTCCAGCCGCGTAGCCCAACGGGCGATGACGTCTCGGCGGGCGTCCTCGCGCCAGGTGGCTATCTCGCTCAGCGATGGGGAGCCACCTTCGTCGCGCAGTGAGGTCACCCGCCGGTAGAGGTCGGAGAGCATCTCCGCCTCTAGGTCCCACGGGGGTGTCCCGGCCAGTAGGCATGCCGCCTCGGTCGATACCGTGCGGTACCCGCGAATGGCTCTGACCGCCATGACTCTCTGGGGTCTCCACAGAACAGCCCTGAGCTGGGCGTTCAGAGCCCTCGCCCACACGGGTGCGCCGTACATGGCCATAGAACGGATCACCCCCGCATACAGCCGTCGGCCCTCGAAGCTGGGTCCGCCCACGTTCGGCATGAGCCGCGTAAGGGCGGACGCCGCGCCGACCAGCCGGGGAGCAATTCGGCGAAAATGCTCCCGGAACCACCATCGCCCGTCGAGCACCAGACCCAAGTACTTCATATGGGCCTGGATGCTGATGTGGACGGAGTTGACGACTAGCGAGACGCCGATTGGCGGCCTTACGCATGGCCCATGGAACAATAGGGCCTCCGTCTTATTACCCCGAACCACCCTGTTGGGCTGCCGGCTCTCTCGCTCACCGAACGAAGCGCAATAGCAAATCGTCATTAGATTATTCAGATTTGGACGATTTTCTGCGAGAGTGTGGTACTACCCCGGACGGACTGGCCAGCATCTGTAGACAGAAAACTGTCAACAGCGTGGTCCTACCACTAAAGATACTTTAAAGATTAATATAGTATTTCTTTATTCGTGCGGTATGTATAAGTATAAGTATAAGTACATATAAGTATAAGTATAATCAAAAGGATATGATGTAACAGCACATAGAGCTTTTACCAAAGATTAGTACATGAAATCAATAATACAACTGCCTCAATCAATAAAATAATTTTGATGCTTATCAAATTATTGTCTCAGTCTAGTACATTTATGCCGCCCAACGCTCCACCTATCCTTTCACTTCTTTATCATTTACTAATTAATAATGGACAATCTAGTTTCGGTTATAAATGGAATTGTATAGAAGTATTGTTTCAAAACAATCTGTTTACTTAATTAATACATACCACCCTCAAATTATTGCTTTACAGGAAACTTGGTTAAAACCATCATCCAATTTTAGGATTCCTGGTTATATTTGTCTACGAGAAGACCGTAATGATGGATATGGAGATGTAGCCCTACTTACTAGACATGGCATATCTTATTCTTATTTTCCTATTCCATCCCATAACAACTATGAGATTTCTATAATTCCAGCAGTTATCAGTAATATTGGCTTCATTTCCCTGTATGTTCTCCATCCGTCTTTAAATATTGTCAATGAAATTAATGACACAATGCCGAATGTAACGGACCTTGCATTTTAAGAGGCAAATTTAATGCCCAATATCAGTCTTTGGGAAGTTCTACTAATAATACGTTTGTACAATCAATTATTGAAACGTCAGATGCTTAAAATTTATGTATTTTAAATGATGGCACTCCCACTCGACGTACAGCATGGACGTAAATCGATTTATCTGTTTGTTCTGTAAATCTATCTTTCTCTTTAAATTGGTCAGTATTATCTTCCTCTTTTGGCAGTGATCACTTCCCTCTTATACCTATTTATATTTCCATTTTCTCATAATTTGCCTCAAATTTTTTGCCATGGCTAAAGTATAGATTAGCCAAAGCAGACTGGAGCCTGTATAAAGAAAAATTGAATTCAAAATATCTTCATTATCTGATATTCAACATGAAAATGAATAAAATTGTGCTGAAGGACTTACTATGACTTTTCTAGAAATAGCAGATGTAGTTGTAAAAAGAAAACAAGACTTACGGTCTTATTCCTTCACCTTCATGGTGGGATGTTGAACTATAAAAAAAAAGAGAACATGCTGAGCGCAGTTATGGTGCACAGTTTCTTCTAATGAAAATTTTGACAAGGTTTTGAAAGTAATTAATGACACTAGGAAACTTTTTAAACAAAATCGTTTGAGGCATGGAGATCATTCTGTCCGTCCATATGTCCCAATTCCATCTGTAATCTGGAATAATATAAGAAGATTTAAATCTGCTTTCCAAAATTATAATTCTTTACTAGTTCTGCCTCCCATCCTATTAAACCCACCTTTAGACAAACTTGCTCTTCCTACTGTCCCTGAGTTTATTTTACTTCTTTCTCTGTCAGATACATTCGGTTTAAGTAGTGCATTTTCTCTTAATGGATTAAAAAGAGTTATTTCTGATACTAAAGATTCTGCTCCTGGACCTGATGGGATTCCATATTCCTTTATTTGCCACCTCAGTCACTCTGCTCTCTCTTATTTACTTAATATTATTAATAAGATTGGTGTCTCTAGTCGCATCCCATAATTCTGGAAGAGTCAAAATGTACTGCCTTTTCTTAAACGTAACAAAGACCCTTCTGATATTTCGTTATATCGTCCTATTGCACTTTTTCAGTGTTTATGAAAATATCTGAACGTCTAATTAAAAACCGTCTTGAATGGTACATAGAGTTTCTTCTCGTTATGTACCATTCAAGACGCTTTTTAAGTGATAACAAGTTCGAATTTAGACGTGGACCAATAGACAATGTCAGCATTTTAATTACCGACATTAAAATTGCATTATCAGAAAACAAATGCTTAATTGCTGCATTTCTCGATATCACACGTGCTTATGATAATGTTGTAATTTCTATTCTTATAAAGAATTAAATGCTTAAATGTGCCGGATTTTTATCTAATTTTATTGTCATCATGCTATCAGATCGAAGTCTTTCTTTAAATGGTTGTACCACATCTCACTATGTTTGTACTGAGGATTACCACAAGGTTCAGTACTTATTCCTATGTAATATACAGCTATAACTTAAAGTCATCGCGAGGCGCTGATGTCAATATCATTCAATATGCTGATGACTTACTTTTCTATTGATTTCATCATAATGTTCAAGTGGTATCAAACTTTCTATCTCATTCATTCTCTTTGCTTGAAGATTGGTTAGATTAAAATGGACTTAAAATATCCGCCTCCATGAGTGCGGTTTGGCCTTTTCCCGTATGAAATCACCACCTTTTGTTTTTGTTTTTTTAGTATTTTACAAGCTATCAGGTATTCCTCATTGTAATTATGTCGCTATTACGGGGCTCACCCTTTTTTTTGAAAATAGTTTATGATGTCTTGATTGATGGATTGTTTTTCATTATGCTTCTTTTTTGCTTCTGCCAAGCAATAAGATTGTTCTTAGAAATTTAAAAAACTACGGTTGATTTGCTGCACAATGAAGTCTAGTCTTATAAACTGTTTACAGGCAGAGTGCCTCGAATCTCCTCTAGATTTGAGACGCCAGTATCTGTCGGATAGATATTTATTTCGCTGTTTTCAATTCACAAAGCATCCTTTACGCAACAAATTACAAGTCCAAGATAATTACATTAAGCTACAGGACACTTAAAGCTCTTGCTTGTTTAGTCCAAAGTTATAAGAGATTCTGGGCTTACTTGGCCCTTTTTTAATTATGCAGTGTATGCACTCTTTAATGTTAATTTCAATGCGTTGACAACCTTCAACAAACAACAGCAAATCACGACAAAGTTAAGGACAGCACGGCAAAGTTAAGGAGTGAATGGTTGACATGGTATGGACATGTGATGAGACAGGATGAAAGTAATTTTGTGAGGAAAGTTTTAAGTATGAATGTTGAAAGCTTTAGGGGTGAAGGAAGACACCACCGAAGACAAAGATCGGGTACCGGTGGTCCGCTCGCACGGCGAAGAGAGAGGATTTTACGGTAGGTCTATGGGGTCACGCGCCGCCTTCTCCGTCACCCCGGACCGATTTGGCGGGGCGAGACACACCCATAGCCCACCAATAAAAAAAAAAAAAAAAGGGGTGAAGGAAGACCAAAGAAAAGATGGATGGACTGTGTGAGGCATGACATGGATAGTTACTAAGGAGTGGCTGCAGATATAACGTCTGATAGGAGTGTATGGACGAAGATGACATATTGCGTACGACCCCAAGTAGTTGGGATAACAGTAAGATAATGATGATGATCTGTAAAAATGACATAGACGCAAACATTATTTTTAACATAATAAAAGACCAACTGTGGGCTGACTGGCATCATATATACCCAGATTCATTTAACCATTCATCTCGGTGTAATATGAGAGGTATATATATATATATATATATATCATTCGCAATATAATATCATACAGAAAATCAAACTTACTCCTGAATCGTCAGTTTATATTGGGAAGTGCTTCGGGCTTTAAAAAGCAGTGGAATTTAATTTATTTGCAAAGTTTCATAAGACTGATAGCTTTACCGATTCTAAAATTACCCTGAAGGCACGAAATGTACAGATTTAGGATATATCATTTCTTTTGCTTGGATTCCCAGTCATTGCAACATCTCTGGGAATGTAATAGCTGACGAACTTACAAACGAGGCTATCAGAAATGATGATATATTTCCATATTAAAACTTTAGTCACGATGTGCTGTCTCTTGCCAATCTATGAGTATATATATATATCTAATGGAGTCATGGCAGGAGATATATACCAAAAATTGCGCACGTAAAGGTAGACATTATTATTGCATTCAACATGATATTCCTCGGAATCCCTGGTTCTGCAGGATGAGATTCAGTAAGAGAGTTACGATTTGTATTATACGAGTACGCATGAGACTGGGACATGGCACACCTGTTCATCTTGCTAGGTTACACTTACTACAGTCTGAGAAATGCGAGTGTGGTATTGATAATGGTGATTTAAATCATATCTTCCTTTCCTATCCGTGATAAAATGGTGGTAATTTTATGAAAGTATAAATGCATATAACATTCCTTTACCATTTTCTATTCCTATAGGTATCATTACAACCAATGCAACCAATAATTTCCATATTTATAGCTCATTAAACATATTTAATCGTAATGATATTAAAGTATAAGTATTTATCTAATTATATACCATCGTAGTAAGTATTTATCTAATTATATATCTATTATTTCCTTCTGATCTTTTCCTAAATTTCTCGTTACAAAACTAATGTAGGTATTATGTTTCTTAACCTTTGTGGCTATAGGCAAACCGCGTACGCCAGAAAAAAAAATATATTGGCTTTCTGACATGATTAAATGTATTATTTCTTACCGTCACAAATGTGCTGGTGTATAGAAAAGTGAATGTATAGTATTGAAAGAAAATCTGATATCCAGCAGGCGCGAGACGCGTGCAAAAACTTGTGCATATATAAGTTATTAAGGTAAATTGATAAATCCATTTCCATTCCACAATTATAAAATGATTATTTAATGGTTTTGATAACCTCAATGACGCTGGCGCATCTAATAACTATAGAAATACAAATATTTATTATTATTATACCTACAAAAGAACTCCAAATTATGATTATTAAAACGTCTGTTTTGAATAAGGTAAAAAGAAGTAAACCTTGGCGAAGTTAACTTCAACAAACTTGTATTATTATTTTTTTTAACATTTTAAATGGCGTTTCAAAATACATAAAGAATTTCGTATCAGTCAAGATATTCAAAGGTCACAAAACAGCTTTTTTTAGTGTATCTTAAAATATCGTTATTAAAAATCTTTATAGTTTTAAAAAAATGTCTAACAACTTGACCCTAGTGTTTTAATGTTTAAAAAATTTGTGAGGACCACCAATCACAGCATTCTCGAGGCCTATCGTTCAATTTTCTTTTTAAACTTTTCATGTTCTTTTTCACCTAAACCTAAAAATAAAATAAAATAAGGCACCTGAGTTTCTTCAGATTTTCTTCAGTGGCAGTCGTGTTCCAATCCGTTGGTAGATTATTGTATTAAGATAAAATGTAATATTATGACCCCTGTAGACAATATACAAGAGAATATATAAGTGAATTTGAATTTAAGTTACATCTTTTTTAGAATATATTATTCTTAATGGAATTTGGGTGGACTTTTAGTCTAAGCAATTTCAACAGAATATTATTGTTGCAGAGATTCTCATTTGATCTCTACAATTTCTTAAAATAATGATGTTTTACATAATTATACAAGGGAACAAATGATAATATATTGAGGAACGTAGGCATACAAAATGGCGTGGCAAGGAGGAGCTAGATCTTCAAAAATACCACGCTAAAATAACATTGGGTATGTAAGTATACTACGGGTTAAAAAAGAGAAGGTTAAAAGAGAGGGGTTAGAATTTTTTGTAGAAAACGGGGTCATATAGTATGGTACGTTCACACAAACATATGTGTGACCATTAATCAAATATCAAAGAGATTTCTATTCCTCACAACATCGTAAATAAAAAATATTTAAGATTTTTACACATACATACATACACACATACATAGAACAGAGTGTCAGAGAAGAGTATGCAAAGATAGAGTCTTTGCATACTTCCCTCGCTTCCTCAACATTCATAATTCTCTTCATACACGCTCGCCGGTTTCGGAGACTCTTGACTCCACCTTCCTTCAGTACGTGACCAATTTGATCTACGTAGGCTAGTCTCGGTCTCTTCCGGTACCTACATCCTTCCAGTTTCGCATTGTATATCTTCTTAAACAGACGTTCGTTCGGCATTCTTTCCACATGTCCGAACCATCGGAGCATTCCCTTTCGCATCTTTACACCAATACTCTCTTTCATACCTACTCGCTCTCTTACGTCGTCGTTACGAATGCGATCCGTCAGCCTAACTCCACAGATTTAGATTTTTAAGCATAGAAAATATTACATTTTTGTTCACGCTGTAGAAGTGCAGTATCCCCCACCGGTGAGTCCAGTCGGAGGGGATTTTTGTGAGACTCGCCGGCCATTGGGCAACCGGACTACCCACTAAATCAGCACCCCCTTTCGCGCTTTTATGGGGTGCCGGAGAGAACGTCTGATGACATTTAATCTCCGACACCCCAAAGCATTGAAAATACTTGGAAGAGAATGAAAATTTCACAGTTAGTTCATACCTAGAAAAAAAACATCTACGAAAATAATGTTATTGTGATTTTGATAAATAATTAAATATCTTAATCCACAGGTAGGCAATTCTATTGTTATTATTTCAAATATTTACATAGAAAGTATTTGTAAGTATAGAGCATCAGGGAAAATGAAAATTATCAATCATAAAATGATGTTCCATAAACCTAGCTACGTCTACTGTAAGGCACAGGCCTTCCTAAGCTTCGAGTAAGCGGTTGCTCATCATCGTCATTATTTAGATGTTTTTACTACGCCATCGGGAAAGCAAAGGATGGTGATATTATAAATTCAACCTGTCACTACGCGAGGAAAAGTCAAAAGATTAAGTAAAGTCCTAAAAATAATAATAAGTCTGACAAGAACTCGATTAGACTAGTTTTTGCTTCATATTTATTAATAAAATTTTAGTCGAAAATGATTTCTATAAAATTTTAATAAAATAGTATATATGTCTGTAAAGTGAAAACTATATTTTTTACGTATAACAGCTAAGATGAGGACGAAGAAAATTATACGTAATAATCATCATCATCGGCTCAGCTTATATATGTTCCACTGTTGGATTCGAGCCTCCTCCATAATGGGAGGGAATCTGACCTGCTATACCACGCTGGTCAGACGTGTTGGTATAATGTTGTGATTCCAGTTTTTCTTCTCTCGCATAGATATTATATGCGTTTTATATCCCTTAGTCGTCTCTTACAATCAACCACGAATATGAGGTGGTGAATTGTAGTCTCTCTAGTTCTCTACGTGATAGAATCCGAAATACGGAAATCCGAAGAAGAACGGGTGTAACTGATATAGCCCGAAGAATTAGCGCGTTGAAGTGGCAATGGGCAGGCCACATCGCTCGACGAACCGACAACCGTTGGGGAAGAAAGGTTGTCGAGTGGAGACCACAAATCGGACGGCGCCGCGTAGGACGACCCCCCACTAGATGGACTGACGACATTATCAAGGTCGCAGGAAACCGCTGGATGCAGGTGGCGCGGGACCGTGTTGAATGGTATTTACGTGGGGAGGCCTATGTCCAACAGTGGACGTTTACGGGCTGATGGATGGATCGATGGATGGAATTGTAGTCTTACTCCGTCACCACACAGAAAATATGTATGTAATATTATCCTATTTTTTTATTGCTTATGGTGGTAAACGAGCAGACAGCACACCTGATGGTAAGTTTCACTACCGCCCATGGACCTTTGCAATATCAAGGGTATAGCTAGGCCGCTGTCTACCAATACAAACTCCAAACCCACCTCGGTTGGGCTGCCGGCTTTCTCGCTAACCGAATCAAACGCAATAGCACCTTACCATTACTCAGACGTCGAATTTGCTTGATCTGTGAGAGTGTGGTTACTACCACATGAGTAAACAAACGTACAGAGACCAAGCTTCTAAGGAGCGAGCAAAATTGTTACCTATTCTGATAGGGTTGGCATATGAGGATGAAAATAAATACACAAAACGTTTGTCAGCTTTTTTATGTATGGATATTTTTTTACAAATTGCTTACTCTAAATAGTTTCTTTTGTAATTTTTGATTTTTAATAATTTGTTATATCTCTTAATCGAATGGTAAATTCTAAATCTAATATAAAGTTTATTTTAAATCATCAATGGGAAAGCACTTGCATGGCATATCAAATTTACAATCTTGTATACGTTTTAGTATATCACTACCAATATGAACAATATTTATTTCTAGATCGAAATATTCTCGAAATTTCTTCTCAAGCAATTCAACAAATGCGATGAAGTTGTCAGGAGATATTATTAAAAATGTGTAATAAAATGTGTATTAAATAAAAGTGTGTGTAGTAAAAAAAATTCCGTGTGGTGACGGAGTAAGAATACTATTCACCACCCCATATCTTACCCGTGGGTGATCGTACGAGACGACTAAGGGATATAAAACGCATATAACATCTATGCGAGAAAAGGAAAACTCGAAACAAAACCCTATGCCAACACGTCTGACCAGCGCGGTATAGTAGGTTAATTTCCATCCCATTACGGAGGAGGCCCGAGCCCAGCAGTGGGACGTTTATGGGCTGTTATGATGATGATGATTATTATTAAAAACCCAATTGTATACTGCTTTCGTTAAAGTCTTTGTAATGGCTGAAAAAAGAGTCTTTCCCCATATTTATTTTCAAATTTAAACAAACACGCACGACGCGATTGTCAGCGAGCGGTGAGTGAGCCCTTTGTTTGAGCACTGGCCGAACCAGCCTAAACAGGTTTCGTTCCGTACGTGACGAGCCGCCAGTGCTCACGCACACACGCGCATCATACTTGTACTGATATACCTACCGTGGCGCGGTTGTTTGAATGTTTGTCTCTGTACGTTTATTTACTCATGTGGTACTACCCCGGACGGACCGGCCCGCGGCTGTAGACAAAGAACTGTCAACATGCATAGTTCTACCACTACATAAACTATACTATATGTAATATTATTCTAAAATATATTTAATTTATATTATATTAGTTTATATAAATGTATTTATTAATAATACATTGGTGACAGAGTAAGAATACTGAATGTATTCTTACCTTACCTTACCACCCCCTCTCTTGCCCGTGGGTGTCGTATAAGTCGATTAAGGGATATAATATACAGATAATATCTATACATGAGAAGAAAACCAAATGAAACCCGTCTGATCAGCGTGGAATAGCAGTTCAATTACCCCTCTGTGGAGAAGAAGAAGAGTCTCGCCAGGCAGTAAGGATATGAGCTGAGATGATGAGCTGGGCTTGCACCTCCTTCAAAATGAGAGGAAAATTTACATACTCACGCTGGTCAGCTATTGGTATAGGGTTTTATTTCGAGTTTTCCTTCTCTTGCATAGATGTTATATGTACATTATATCTTTTAGTCGTCTTTTACGACCCCCACATGCAAAAGATGGGTTAACTCCATTCTTGCTCCGTCACCATTTCTAATGAACTTCTATAGCAGAAAAATAAGTGTTTTAGCAGATTATAGGAAATTTAATTTAGAAATTATTCCTTGACTTAAATTAATATAATATGATAAATATTTTGTGTACTGATTAATAGAAGGTCAACTACTTGGTATAACTTTTACCTCCATGTGATTCATTTGAAAAAACTAACTGTAAAAAACGCCTCTGATCACATATGTACAGAAATTGATTAAATATTTGTAAAAATAAAACAAGTTCTGTATATTATATTGATTATCTTGTCTCGCTAAATCGTTATTGAAGGTTTGAGAAAACGTTTAATAAGTCAAAATATTTATGTCCAAAAGTACCAGCAGGTAGTCTTCTGAGATTGTTAATAATAACTGTCGGCAGTAGTGACGCTGAGGAGTATTGCCAATACTTTTATTGGCAGTATTATCTACAACCTCGGACTGGTCTGTTGGGAGTAGTACCACATTCTAGCAAAAAATCTACACATTAGGATTGCCAATGTACTGTTGTATGTTATGTCTCGAGCAGCGATCTCTCCCCCAACTAGGCGGACAGACGATCTGGTGAGAGTTGCTGGGCGTCGTAGCATGCGGGCGGCACAGGACCGCACTCTGTGGAATAAAATGAGAGAGGCCTACGTCCAGGAGGCTGAAATTATGAAAATGATGAATATACTGTTGCGTTTCGTTTAGTAAGCTAGAGTGCCTGAAGCCTAAGGATTAGGTTTAAGTTAAAATGCAGCAGCTTAGCTATGCTCCTAACATTGCAAAGATCTATTAGCGGCTGTAACATTTACCATACTCGATTCTTCCAAATATATACATAGAACCAAGAGTGAAAAAGTAAAGTAAGCGTATTTTACGCAAGCAGATATTTTACGCACGTACGTCTTACGTCAATAAGAAGGTGAAGCCTTGCCGAAATACCTGCTAATGTGTCTACGTAGGTATGTAAATTTCTCTTTTAACGTCAACAGGTCATCATTTTCCTACTCTTATCCCAATTGCTTGGGTCGATACAATATGTACTCTTCTTTCATTGTACATATTGTAAAAGTTATTGGCAATAGTTTTATAATCAGCCGCCTGCCAGACGTCAACCAGTCTTAGGAATGTAAATGTTGACCAAACGGCATCAGATGGAGTTGGTTGGGTGGTTTAATATATCAAATATTTTTCTGACCGGCTGCCAGAAACAAAATACACACGCGACTTAGGCGTAATTTTATAATTTTGTTAAGCAAATGAAGTTTCTATTCCCTAAATCTCATAGTCTGATGGGATAGCAATTGGGTATAACCGGAGAAATAGCAGACCAACGCTCCCAGAGAAAGCAAGTCTTATTTTTTGTAAGAATACAAGCATAAATATAAGATGTATGTTCCAAAATATATTAGTAAAAAAGGAATAGGTAACCTATTATTGATGCTAGGCCAAAAGGATGAGGATGACCTGTTCACAATTGTGCTAATCATTTTGCCACAGCAGCAAGGCAAGTTTATTTCCCAAGTGTGTTTGAGTGTCTTGACGTCATAACTACGCACACTAGTATGCCGTTCGTACATTCAAATTCGGTCCAAAATAAAAAAAAAACTAATCTAATCTCGAAGACGTAGGGAAACCGACACATCCAGTTACATTTTCCTGTTCTTCTTGTTATTCACAGACTGAAGTATAGGTGTATGAACTTATAATTATATATTTTTTTATTATCGTGTTTGGCGTTCATATAAAAGTGAACTGTTGCGAAGGTTGCATGTCTTTTGCGTTTAGCTGTGTATAAATTGTATAAAATGTGTTCTAAGATATTGTTTTTATTACTTATCGTATGTTTTGTGGCGAATGACTCAAGTAAGTTGTGCTTTATTTTAAAATAAACAATTACACGATACAATTTATAAGTAAATGTAAAAAAAGATGATAATTGCAATATTTTTGGTATTATCTTAAAGGCAATAAATTAATGCCCTTTATTTATGACGGTTCTTGTCTTTTTAATATTATTTTCAAAATAAAAACACAATATGTTGACCATTTCAATAGTATTTAAAATAATAAATAATTACGCAATTTTTACGCCAGCCCTTAATTTGACAGTTTGTTTTAGATAATATTACAAAAATTTATTTTTCGAACACTACGCAAAATATAGAATGAAGGAATTTATTAAGACAGAACTCTACCTGTGTAACAAATAACTCGAACCAAACTCAAGTTTAATTCTTTTTTTTTTGGAAAAACTTGTTTGCCGAGGGAACTTGTTATTATATTATTTAGATAAATATTATAGTAATCAAAAATTTGCTTATATGCAATTATTCCAATGCAATTATTCCAAAGATTTACAAGATGTTGTAAATGAATATATTAATCCTCTTTGAGAACGTAATCGTTCACCACGCGGCGTTGGAGTAGACGGAAATCGGTATAGATTTCTAATTTATTATTTATAATTTTAAGCATCATAGTGGTTTCTGTGTGGTGATGGAGTAAGAATACAATTCACCATCTTGCTATGGGTGTCATAAAAGATGAGAAAAGAATATATACTAATAATGACTAAGCAGGAAAAGCAAACCTCAAAACTTATACCAACCCGTCTGACCAGTGTTGTGTAGTAGGTCAATTTCTCTCCTATTGTAGAGGAGGTTCGAAGCAAGCAGAGAGACAGAGGCGAGATAATAAGCAACATCGAGATTGAATAAATCAATAGATATATTTACAACAATTATTAGTAAAATCATAAGATAATATGATTGATAAATAAATAAATAACCATAAAAATAACGACGATTATATATATATATATATTGTGAATCTCGGCAACTGGTCCATCGATTTTCATATTTTCATGCAATTTAGATTCTAGGGGATTCCGAGGTAATTAATCGAACTAGCTAGGTATCATCTATAAAAAATATATTTCTATAAGTAGTAGATATATGAAGATAAAATTATCAACCAGACTTTCTAATCTGGTAGCTCACTTTTGAAATCGAGCAGTCTAGACAGGCCCGGTTTGATCCTTGGTTTTCATTTTTATTTTTTATATATTTTTCTCTCATTATTTGATTGATTATTTTTTAATATATAGGTACATATATACATACATATCATCACGCCATATCCCTTGCAGGGTAGGCAGAGAGAACAGAGTGCCAGAGAACTCTATCTCTGCATACTTCACTCGCTTCCTCAACATTCATAATTCTCTTCATACACGCTCGCCGGTTTCGGAGACTCTTGACTCCACCTTCCTTCAGTACATGACCGATCTGGTCTAGGTAGGTTAGTCTCGGTCTCCCTCGGTACCTACATCCTTCCACTTTCGCATTGTATATCTTCTTAACCAGACGTTCGTTCGGCATTCTTTCCACATGTCCGAACCATCGGAGCATTCCCTTTCGCATCTTTACACCAATACTCTCTTTCATATCTACTCGCTCTCTTACGTCGTCGTTACGAATTCGGTCGGTCAGCCTAACTCCACGGATTTTCCGCAGAGATCGCATTTCGACCGCATTAATTTTACTTTCATACTCTTTTCTGCATACCCCACTCTCGCTTCCATACAGTAATGTTGGGACAAGCACTGCGTTATGTATTGCTACACGTGCCTTCTGGCTGAGGTGGTGGCTGCCGAGAAGTTGCCCCAACGCTCCGTTCACTCTATTTCCCGCATTCACTCTTCGCTCTATATCAGTGGTGTACCTTCCATCTCGGCTAAATCCACATCCAAGATATACAAATACATCCACTTGCTCTAGTACATCATTACCTATTGTTACTTTTACATCTGTTCTGGTTTTATCTCTTTCATAGACCATTATTTTGGTTTTGCTCACATTCACGCGTAGACCCCTTTTCTTACAATCTTCTGTCATTGTGTCGACTAGGGTCTGCAGGTCAGTCGCTGACTGTGCCAGTAGGACTGCATCATCTGCATAAAGCAGAGCAGTGACCACTGAGTACATATATAATTGCCAAATACACTAAAAATATAATACCGTAATCCAGATATTATTTATAAAAGAACAATAATGGTTACGTACATATATTGTATTTAAAAAAATGTTTCCTGTGCCTTTCGTTTCGCCTCTAGACCTACATATCTCTAAGATCCAAAGGCATAGCTAAATAACCTGATGCAAAAAATAACTAGGTCCCCAGCTTGACTGTTTTATGAAGTCCAAGATATAAATGTATATTAATACATTAAATGTTACGACCTTTTACTTAGTAATATATATTTCGCTGATAAAATATATCAACAATTCTTTATCATGCATTGTAAATACATTTCATAGATAGTAGTAGCAATTTTATTTAACTAACTAATTATTAAAGTGAAACTTTAATTTTTCTTGTGCACAATGGAACTCGAATACCCATTTATTATACCCATATATCATAAAACCAGTTAAAACATTATTCGCTTAACGACTTCTATTGTAAAAAGTAAATAAATAAATAATCATCATCACAGCCCATATATGTCCCACTGTTGGGCTCGGGCCTCCTCCGTAATGGGAGGGAAATTAACCTACTATACCGCGCTGGTCAAACGTGTTGGTTTTGTTTCGAGTTTTCCTTCTCTTGCATAGATGTTATATGCGTTTTATATTCCTTAGTCGTCACTTACGGGTAAGATAGAGGGTGGTGAATTGTATTCTTACTCCGTCACCACAAGGATAGAAAATAAATAATATAAGGTAATATTTATTAAAGACCGTTTTACAATGGCCATTTTAAATCATCATCATTCTCATGCTCTTATCTCAATTACTTGGGGTCGACGCAATATATACCTATCCTACCTATCCATATTCTTATAATATATTGTAAAAGTTATTGGCAATAGTTTTATGACCGGCCGCATGCTTGACGTCAACCCTTCTTGGGAAAGTAATTGTAGACCAAACGACATCATGTGGTGTTGGTCCAGGTCGATATATGGCTCTTAATCGTCTTTTGCTTAACATCCATTGGAGTAAAGTAAGGGTTGGTAGTATTCGTGGCCGCTACTAGCGGTCATTTGCAAATTCGATTTATAAATGCGATTCAAGTTAATAACACTAAACAATAAACAGACGGAATGCACATAAATTTCTTACAAATTAATTTTCCCTAATTATTGGAGAGATGTCAAAAGTTTTTGGGCATTCCTCTATATTCTTTCAAATGACTTAAAGCGTTCTATATGTAATCTTTACATTCCGAAGGTTATTTTTAGTTAGTTAAATTTTACTGGTCAAAGCCCGAAGGTCCGTTGAGCTTGGGGGCTCTGGTTCACAGTACCATCTTAGTTCTTAGATATTATTATACAGTTATATATATATATATATATATATATATAAAGTTTTATCATGCGGCTCGCGACCTATGCTGACCTATACAGTATATACTATATACATATATATATATAGTATATACTGCATAGGTCAGCATAGGTCGCGAGCCGCATGATAAAACTTTATCTATAAGTAACAATAATAAATCAAATAGTTCTGTCTATATTAAATGAAATGTTTTTCCCCCTACAATATAATATGTAAATCTGTTTACTACAGCGACCGAGCATGCGTTTTCTTTTTAAATTACGTTGAAAGGATACAATCTCATTAAATCAGTGCAAGTAAACGTTAATTGAATAAATAAATATTCTCATCCTGTTGCTACAACATAAGTACCTCAAAGGTTCGAGAGGGCGTTGTAAAATCTTATGTTCATACAAATTTGACCAACTCGCATGAGCTGTATAGCAATGATGAATGAAATGTAATAATCCATTGTAACTGTAGAGGTTCAATGGCTTGATATAAACCTACCCAAAGTAGATAATGCTATAATCGCCAAGCGATTTAGCGATCGCAGTTGGTGTCGTATAATACTTTATCCTGGAGATTTGTGCTGCCTGTCGTCCTGGTGATCCCTTAGGCGGCCTGTCGTCCCGGTGATCCCTTAGGCTTTCCCTTTTTTTTCGTTTGCCAGGCAAATGTTGTTATGATTACACATTGAATTGAAACGAGAAAAAACCCTCACTACATTGGCGACAAAGTATAAGAAAAATACTTATTTATTTATAAAAAAATCTGATGTTTACGCAAGAAAAAAAAAAAAGAATTTGAAATAAAACTATTTTTATAGATTCTATCGCCTTTGTATTTGATTTTTAATTTTCCGACGTTTCAAACACGTCGTTCATGGTCACGGGCGTCTGAGTCCGTAAAAAATAATTTTAATTCAAATTTATAAGAATTGCTCTTTTGCTTTATTAGATATAGCTGCTTTAAAAATTACTCAAATTTAGCATTTAACATGCTTGATTATTTTATAAAAACTTGATTACGAGTGAAAAATGATTGTCACACATGGAATTCCAACCCACGCCTATTGAAAATCCGTTCCAATCGTGCTACCACTTACACCAGCGTGACCTGTTACTATGACATTCAATTTTCGCTTCGTATTATATTTTCGTCTTTAAAGGAGACGTGTGCCATCTACCCGCCAATGTTTACACATACAGATTATCTGCTTTAATTTATACTATTTCTTTTAGATGCACAGAGGGATAAAAAGTTCTTTCGTAAAGACTACAAATTTATAGAAGCAACACAGTCATTCTATAAAATTCATACGATACACAGGACGTGGAAAGAGGCCAAACGCATGTGTATCTCGGAAGGCGCCAGCTTTTTCTATCCAGAAGACGATAACGAAGCGCAAGCTGTATTGGCATTTTGGAAAGAAACACAACCTTTTCTATGGGTATATATTGGTATATCCGATTTAATAGCTAAAGGAGTATTTGCAACTATTGACGGTGAGTGACAACCGCTAGGAAAGAAAGGTTTTAGAATGAATACTAAGTATCGAATGGCACAGAGTAGAATGTCCCAAACAAGTGGACCGATGATTTAGCGAAGGAATATGGACGATACAGGGCCGCTTCTTGTAGCATTCTATAAGGGCGGATTACATCCAGTCAAGGACAGCAAAAAGTTGATTAATGATGTTGATGATTCTACTGTATTCACAGTTTGCATGTTGACGGATCTAACTTATTTCTTTCAATTTTCATACAAATAGGCAAAAATGCAGCTAAGACCTCTACAAGATCTATCAATCTGGGCATTAACGTCCACTACCTGTCAATCAGCCTCCTCGATGGGCTTTTGATGAATCCCCACGTTTTAAAGTCAGATCTAAGTTGGTGTTTTAAGTTTGCCAGGAGAATTATATGTAGTCATAGCTCAGCCGGTTTATACAAGTAGGTACCACCGATAGGTGATAATGGTGATATAATGCGTTCCTACTAAATACAAAATACAAAAGTGTAAAAAATTCAAGAGTGCTAAGGCCACACTGTTGACAATTTTCTGCTTAAGCCAGTCATAAAACGATTGCCATTTTTTTTTAATATGTGCGATGGAAGAAGGACACATACCTACCCCATGTAATTGGGGAAAAAGCAGAATAGCAATGGTCGTAGTAGCCATTTTTTCTTTTTAACCAGAAACTTTCGTTATAAGGTTCTAGGAACCACAAAATCCGGCTGGAAGTTACATGTCATTTCCATGAAACTATTTAAGAAGACGTTTATTTTAGGAACGCATATATTTTTATTTTTGTAACATTATTAATGTCATATTAATTATTATTAATCCTGTGTACACACGATTAATAATATGTGACTATTCGTTAATGTTCTTGGTATATTATTCTCTTATTATTAAAACAATTAAAAAAGGATAAGATGCCTAGAGATGTTAAGTAGGTAATGTGTCACTGTGCACTGTGGCTTGCCTCATACTGAAACATAATACTAAACTATTATAAGTCACGCGGTAATAACAAGGAATTTATGGCTTATATAAAATGACTTAAAATTAATTTAATTAAATAATAATTTATTGCCTTTTTAGAACTTAAACTAAAAATAATCAATTCTAATAAAACAAAATTAAATTTAGAAGGCAAAAGGAGTTGGCTCAACTTCTGCTGTCACAAGATTCAGTCATCCCCGTGCATTTATTGTAGTGTGTGTGTCAAATTAATCTAAGATTTTCAAATCTATAAATAGAATAATTTTGCCATATTATCATGGTGGAGAATCATTTTATATTGTGTATTTTAATTATCGAAACACATAACATAACAAAAATATGAGATGATGATTATATGTGTTTTAATTATTAAAGCTTTGTATGAAAACAGAAATTAAATAATAATTTCGTCTCCTTTCTAGGTATGCCTGTAACAGATGTTTACAATAATTGGGGTCCAGGTGAACCTAACGATGCTCTTGGTAACGAAGACTGCGTTACCTTAAGACAAACCGGTACACTTAATGACGTACCTTGCCTTGAAAAGTTTCCTTTTATTTGTAAAAAGAGTCTCGTTTCTCTAGAATGGAATCAAAATTGTAATTTCCCAAATTTAGGTAAGTTAATTGATATCGGTAATACGTGATCATAATTTTTATACTATCACATCCATAAATCTAAAGGGGGAGAGAGGATCTCGATATTTGAAAGAATAAACGGTGAGGCGGACTATCGAAAGTAGCCAGTCGATGAAGGTATCTGCCTAAAAAATGAAGAGACGTCGCACAATAATTTTATGGACACATTGCACACTGTGGCTGCAGACGGCTGAATAAAGATGTATCCGGACAGGCCACCGAAGACAACCACCAAGGAGAGCCACATGGAGTCCGTGTCGGTAGCCCGCCCAAACAGCGGTAGAGACGTAGTGTTAGACGCAAGTTATGGGGTTGCACTCCACCTCTTCTGCTATCCCAAGTGGTTTGAGCTGGGTGTAAGTTGACCACAGGCTGTCCTCAAAAAATAAAAGGCTGAAATTAATTACCAACATATAAAAAACTAGTATAACACACTAATAAAATTACTATACATCATAGTAAAAGAAGTAATATAGAATCATCCTGATAAGGCTGAAACGACTATAATTATTGAGCTGGGTTCAGAGTATTGTTTGTTTTTAATTTAGAATTAAACTGTTTCACAGAGATTAAAGGCCCTTTCCGTGTGGTGACGGAGTAAGAATACAATTCACTACTACTTATTTTACCCGTGGGTGATCGTAAGAGACAACTAAGGGATATAAAACGCATATAACATCTACGCGAGAGAAGGAAAACTCGTAACAAAGCCCTTTTTTTTATTATTTTTTTTTTTTTACCTTGCGGTGGGCTATAGATGTAATCGCGCTCCGCTAAATCGGTCCGGGGCGACGGAAGAGACGGTACGCAACCCCACAGACCCACCGTACAAGGACTCCTCTCTTCGCCGTGCGAGCGGGCCACTGGTACCTGATACTGGTACCCGATCTTTGTCTTCGGTGGCCCGCCCGGTGGTTTACCCTCGCTGGTTCCTCTCGAGTCGACGCATCGATAGCTTTCGCCGTCAGGAGGTTGTCCTCACACGGTGGCCTCACGTCGGGTGACCGGACTATTCCCCGGTCTGATCACCCAAAACCTCGGCTAGGATGACATCAGGCGCAGGTAGCCGCGCCTGTGCCGAGGTGCTGGCGACGGCCGACGGCCCGAGTCCGCATAGAGGGAATCCTCCCGGGCTCGTTCCGCCGCCTTCTTCTGCGAGATGACAGCCTCGCAGAAGGCGGCGACCAGCTGGAAAGAGAGGACTCCGTGCCGCGGCTCCATCCACTCCAGGTGGCTATCTCACTAAGCGATGGGGAGCCACCTTCGTCGCGCACTGAGGTAACCCGCCGGTAGAGGTCGGAGAGCATCTCCGCCTCTAGGTCCCACGGGGGTGTCCCGGCCAATAAGCATGCCGCCTCGGTCGACACCGTGCGGTACCCGCGGATGGCTCTGATCGCCATGGCTCTCTGTGGGCGCCACAGAAAAGCCCTGAGCTTGACGGTCAGAGACCTAGCCCACACGAGTGCGCCGTACATGGCCATTGAGCGGATTCGTAACAAAGCCCTATACCAACACATCTGACCAACGCGATATTGTAGGTTAATTTCCCTCCCATTATGGAGGAGGCTCGAGCCCAACAGTGGGATATATATGAGCTGAGATGATGATGATAGAGATTGACAAGACAGTGTACTGAATGTTATTGCACCTCTACTATTTTTTTATTACCATTTTGGAGGTAAAAGATGATAGCTTAAAAAGCATTTTGGCCGTCTAAACTGGTAGACGAGCAAGCATTCCAAATGATGGTAAATGGTAACTATTGCTCATGAACCTCAGCATCACCAGGGGATTAACTAGCTCACTGATGCAGCGATTAGAGGGATAAAAAATGATAAAATTAAGAATGGGGAGGGGATAGAGCTCTTTTGTCTCTCTTACTTAACAAATTTAAGCAAATTGCTATACCCAGACAATCATTTCTGCTAATATATATTCCAGACGAACCAACACATTTATGGTTCCAGCCACGAAACTCTGAACAGCGTGACCTAGCTTTTTGTACTATTTACGCTTTTTTTCAGATTATTTATTTAACGAACGCCTCGGCAGATGCTACAAATTCCATCTTCAACCAAAGATCTGGACAGAGGCACACGCTGTATGCCATGCAGAACAATCATATTTAGCTGTGATAAACTCCCAGATGGAGGCTGATGACCTCGTTTCATTAACGGCGAATGCACCGAAACATACAGTTTCCGGAGACTTTTTAAGCGGGGCTGTTCATTTGGGCTTTCATAACAGGGCTGATGATGGATGGTCAACTGTAAAAGGTGTGTTATCAATATTATTAATTTATAAAGACTTGTTCTGTTAAGAAATAAACCTCTCCCAGCTTATGCCAAATGTGGGTGGATCGAGGATGGATGTACGGGGGGTGATCCGCTCAATGGGGCTGTACGGCGCACCCGTGTGGGCGATGTCTCTGACTAGCCGACTCAGGGCTCTCTTGGCGTCCACAGAGGGCCATGGCGGTCAGGACCATTCACGGATACCGCACGGTGGCGACCAAAGCTGCATGAGCATTGGCCGGAACTCCCCCTTAGGACCTGGAGGCGGAAATGCTCGCTGAACTTTACCAGCGGGTGTCTAGTATACGCGAGGAGAGTGGCATTGTGTCCTACAGCGAGTTGCCCAGGCCAGGCCCAGGTCACTTGGAGAGAAGACGCCCACCGAGGGGCCATTGACCGTTGGACAGCACGGTGGGAGAGGCCTCGGTTTGGTTCTCGGATCTGTCGCCGGGGTGTGACCACAGTATAGCCCGCCGCAAAAATATACATATATCATCTATGCAAAAGACGGAAATTTCGAAATAAAACCTTATACCAACACGTCCGATCAGCGTGGTATATAGTAAGTTAATTTCTCTCTTACCGTGAAGGAGACTCTAACCCAGTGGTGGAGTATATGAGCTGAGATGATCATTAATAGAAAACATATTAAAGGATTACCGACGTAGGATATGTGAGAATCGAACCTCTAACACGTGAAGTCAGTAGCTTAACCGCAATGCTACCTTTTATAGTCAAGTATCATATTATATTATTATATATTTCAAGTATACATATATTGCTGTGTGGTAGCGGCTACGAATACTACCAACCCTTACTTTGCTCGTGGATGTTGTAAAAGACGACTAAGAGCCTCATATCGACCTGGGCCAACTCCATCTGATGTCGTTTGGAGTATATATTTTGTCGACCCAAAAGTAATTGGGATGGGTGTAGGCGAATTATGATTTCAAGTATACAATAAAAGAGATTTTTTAATCATAGCAAAATCAATTAAATAATATCTCTTACACACATTAGGTGTATAATAGCTGGAGTTCCACTCGAAACATTTACGGATATTGTCACTCGAAACATTTACGGATATTGTCACTCGAAACATTTACGGATATCCCATTAATACGCTGAGATCATGATTTGAGCATATTACAAGAGCCTTCTATACTACGCTTCAGATCAGATGGATTATTGACCTATGTCAATAAAGCGTATCAAATTCGAAACAAAAGCCTATATAAGGTTTTGTTCCGAATTTTCCTTATATCTCAATAATGTTTTCAACTATATAGTATGTATATTAGCTTCTACATCCCAGCTACATTCTACATTTAGCATCACAATCCCAATAAAAAATAAGTAGTAAAACATTGCTCGAACGAACGATTAGTATACTACCCGTAGTGAGTCACTTAAAGCCGGGACATTGACGATGTCGATTAATCGGTGCTGCTTGTCCGCTCAACAGACGAAGAAGGCGGAAGGAGACGTTGGAAATAGACAAACGAAATTTATTATAATATAAATTAAAAAATTATAATTATCTTTTCCGTGTGGGGACGGAGTTAGAATACAGTTCACCACCCCTGTCTTGCCTTTTATTATTTTTTTTTTTTGGTGGTCTATGGATGCGTCTCGCCCCGCCAAATCGGTCCGGGGTGACGGAAAGGCGGCGCGTGACCCCATAGTGACCCCATAGACCCACCGTAAAACTCGTCTCTCTTCGCCGTGCGAGCGGACCACCGGTACCCGATTTTTGACTTCGGTGGCCCGCCCGGCGGTTTACCCTCGCGGGTTCCTCTCGTCGACGCCCCGACAGATTTCGCCGTCGGGGCGTTGCCCTCACGCGGTGGCCTCACGTTGGGTGACCGGACAATTCCCCGGTCCGATCCCCCGAGGCCTCGCTTAGGGCGGCATCAGGCGCAGATATTCGCGCCTGTGCCGCCCCGGCCGCTGACAGCGGTCCGGGTCGCGGGAATCCTCCCAGACTCGTTCCGCCGCCTCCTTCCGCGAGATGACAGCCTCGCAGAAGGCGGCGACCGCGTCCCAGTTCCTGACGCTGTCAACCATCGCCCTCGCAGCCGAAAGGAGAGGACTCCGTGCCGCCGCTCCATCCACTCCATCAGTACGGGCCGGAGGGCCTCAACGGTCACAACACCGTGTCTAGGCCTCTCCAGCGTCTCGGCGGGCGTCCTCGCGCCAGGTGGCTATCTCGCTCAACGATGGGGAGCCACCTTCGTCGCGCACTGAGGTAACCCGCCGGTAGAGGTCGGAGAGCATCTCCGCCTCTAGGTCCCACGGGGGTGTCCCGGCCAATAGGCATGCCACCTCAGTAGACACCGTGCGGTACCCTCGAATGGCTCTGACCGCCATGACTCTCTGTGGCCTCCACAGAACCGCCCTGAGCTGGGCGTTCAGAGCCCTCGCCCACACGGGTGCACCGTACATGGCCATTGAGCGGATCACCCCCGCATACAGCCGTCGGCCCTTGAAACTGGGTCCGCCCACGTTCGGCATGAGTCGAGAAAGGACAGACGCCGCGCCGACCAGCCAGGGAGCAATTTGTCGGAAATGCTCCCGGAACCACCATCGCCCGTCGAGCACCAGACCCAAGTACCTCATATGGGCCTGGATACTGATGTGGATGGAGTTGATGACTAACGAGGCGCCGATGGGCAGCCTCACACGGGGCCCATGGAATAAAAGGGCCTCCGTCTTGTTTAGGGCCACCCTGAGCCCCAGCGCCTCGATTCGCTTGACCATCTCCTCGGTGCCGAGAGTGGCCAGGCTCGCCGCCTCTTCGAGTGTCCTGCCCCGGGCTGTGACGAGCGTTTCGTCAGCATAGCATATAACGCTCAGCCCGGGGGGAAGACTCCTTCTCAACGCCCAGTCGTAACCGATGTCCCAGAGAGTCGGCCCCAGAACCGACCCCTGTAGAACACCGCACGACATGGGCGTCCGCACAATGTCCCCTGCGGGACTCGCGCAGAGGACACTGCGCCCCTCCAAATAGTCTGCCACCAGCCGCCTGAGGTACAGGGGCACTCCATGGAATCGGAGCGCCTCCCTGATGCAGCTGAATGGCAGACTATTGAATGCGTTGGCGATGTCCAACAACACCGCCAGCAGCACTCCTTTGCCGGCGACAGCCTCCACGGCCGTCTGCCTCAGGCGTAGCAGGGCCCCGATGGTCGAACGCCCCCTCCGAAACCCAAATTGAGCGTCCGACAGATCGGGCCCTACCTCCTCCAGGTGCCGAACGATGCGGGTAGCGAGGACACGCTCCAGCAGCTTACCCACATCGTCCAGAAGCACAATGGGCCTGTAGGCCGACGACAAATCCGGGGGCCGTCCCGGCTTTGGCAGGAGAACCAACCTCCCTTTCTTCCAGCACTCAGGGAACCGTCCAGACGTCAGACAGGCGTTGAACAGTTGCCTGAGGCGAGGCTCGAAGTGCTCGAGGAGCGACGTCAACACCCGGACTGGTATTCCGTCCGGGCCGGGGGCTGTGGTGGCGGAACGAATCTTCGCCACAGCCGCCCCCACTTCCGACTCCGTCACGGGCGGAACACTCTCGTCGGCCTCCCGGTCTTGATCTGGCGAAGCCATGACCGGGGGCGTGTGTCCCGACTGCCGTGGAAACAGCTCCTCGACCACCCTACAAAGGAAGTCGAGCTGGAGGGTCTCGGTGAGGGGGGGGGCCCTGCGCGCGAAGCTTGTTCAGCGCCGCGCGATACGGGTGACCCCAGGGGTCACGATCGAGACCATCCAGCATCTCCTGCCTACTCGCACCCTTGGCGGCTCGGATGGCCAGCCGAAAGGCAGTCCGCGCACTGCGGTACGCCTCGTACAGCTGGCCCTCCCGCTCAGCGTCACGGTGACGCCGCCGGCTGCAGGTGTAGGACCTTCGGCCACTGATACACGCCGCACGAAGGTCCGCCAGTCTTGGGGACCACCAGTAGACCCCCTGCCTCGGAGGTGGACGCCGCCGCACTCTGGGCATGACCACATCGCAGATCTGCGTTAACGCACTGCGGATGCGGACAGCCTCTCCGTCCGCTGGGGGTGGTGAGGACAACCACGTACTAACAATGGCCGCCTCCGCCAGTAGGTCCCTATCAAGACGACCTACAGCCCACCGAGGAAACGCGGGAGCTCTGTCCGCCCTGTGACCCTTACTGGGGTCCCGGGGGGAGACCTCCATCCGGATATACCGGTGGTCCGACAGGGTCTCCGCCTCCTCCAGGACACTCCAGTTCCTCACCCATAGCGCGACAGCGGGGCTAGCGAACGACAAGTCTACTATCGACCCGCCGCCGCCGCACACATGCGTTCACTGAGCCCCTGTTAAGAACACAGAGGCCCAGTGAAACCGCCCACTCAACGACCACCCGCCCGCAGTCGTCCGTCGTAGGGGACCCCCACGCCGTGGATTTGGCGTTGAAGTCCCCCAGAACCAGGACGAGGCCCGGTGCCAGTCGCCGTATCGAGGCCTCCAGGTTGGTGAGGGAGGCCCCGAAATTGTCCATTCTCCTAGTAGGGGAGAGGTATACGCTGTAGAGCGTGACCCCTCCCCACTCCGCCACGACAAATTCCTCGCCCCTATCCAAAAGGGACAAGGACGGGAAGTGCCGCTGCGTTGAGACGACGATTGCCGCAGTTCCGTTTCGACTGACCACCCAATTGGGGCGATCAGGCACGCAGTACGGTTCCGCGACTACGGCTCCAATCTCTCCAATCGACCACTCCGCCATGTATTGCAGGAGGAGATCCCGCGCACCGGCGGAGTGGTTGGTGTTGGCCTGCAGGAGGTGCATGGATTCTGTAGCCATTAATGGGCTGTATCGATAACCTCCCCTCGCCAGCGGGCGATCGGACCGCGCTAGGAGCGGGAGCGGCCGTGGTCGGAGGGCCGCCCCGCGCCTTTGGGGCCGAAGATGGAGGTTTGCACGCCCCAAAGCCCATGCGGTGCTTGGTGGGCTTATTGCCCACCGCACACGCGGGGCAGTGGGGCGGGGCGGCGCAAGATGCCGCCACGTGCCCGGTCTGACCTCAGCGGAAACACAATCCGCCGCAGTCGAAGCAATTAGTGCACGTTGGTCGAGTGTGTCTGACCGCCATGCACTTATAGCACCTCGCAGGAAGGTGCACAAGCACGGTTACCCGCGCCGAGCTCCAGCCTACGAGGAGCCTGCCTGAGCCGGCCAGTTGCCTGACCGAATCCACCGGGCACTGCGCCCAGGCAGCACCTACGCCACCCGGACCGGGGCGAATGGCACCAACCCGGACGGTGTTTATGGGACACCCGGTTTTCGAGGCAATGGCCCTCCGGATGTCTTCCACCGTCACAGAGTCGTCCAGACCCGCGATGCGCATTTCGGCGCACTTGACGGGCCTGTCGATCCTGATGCCACCCTCCTCGGCGAACAAACCTCGCAGCTTCTCAGCTACGCTGTCAGCCGTCTTGGCGCCCTCGGCCCCAGGGAACTCGAGGATTCGAGCCCCTGTCCGGGCCTTGCGGGTCCTGGGTTCGATGCCTTCAATATCGGAGACGTCTAGCTTCCGCCGGGCCTTCCTCAAGACGGCCTCGTAGCTGAGGCCCTTCTCGGCCGCCTCAGGTAGCACAGTGATCACCACTGCGGCTGTCTTCGGCGACTTGAGCCCCTTGCGTGGCCTCTTTTTACCGGCTCCTGCCTTGGGAGCGGGGACCTCAGCGGCGCGCTCGGCCTCCGCTCTCCTCCTCTGGCCACGACTCTTCCGGTCGCGCTCGGCCACCTGCCAACCCTCGGGCGCAGCAGGCGCGACAGGCGCGGAAGGCGCAGTCGTTGGCACGCTAGTCGTCGCCGGCGGTGTTGTTGCCGACGATGACTGCAGTCCGGCAGGAGCCGGTACCGTCCTCTTCTTTGGCGCGGGCCCCTTGGGCTTGGGCGCCGCCGCGGCCGCGGCGTAGCTGCCCTCCACGCGGCCACCCTGACAAGGCAGCGGGGCGGGGGCTGATGTCATATGCGGCCGCTTGTCCGCGGCGAGAGGCAGCTGGACACGTGGTTCTGGAGGCAACCTTGCCTCAAGAACGGTCACGCGCGCATCGACGAGTTTGCCAACTGCGTCGATGATTTTGGCAAGGGCCTCGTCCGATAAGCCTCCCACCTCAGACATCGGGGTCGGCTGAACCTCTTCTGGGGCCCGCTCCACGGCGCCTGGCGGCTTTGGCGCCGCAGGGACGGCTTTCGGCGGCACGCGGTCCGAAGCGGGAGGCGTCTTCCTCACCACGGGGACCGGTTTCGCCGCAGCGGCTGCGCCAGCATCAGCCGGCGGCGCGCACTCTCCAGCGGGTGGCGTGTTTCTCGCCACGGGGACGGGTGTGACCGTGACGCCAGTGCCCAGCGTCGTCGGCACCGCAGCGCGAGGCAGTTTTGGCGCTGCAGCGGCTGCTGAGTAGCCGGCCTTGGCCGGTGGCGCAACTGGCGCAGGCGGCACGAGCCGCGCCATTTGCGCCTTCAAGTCAGCCACATCCTTCAGTAGTAAGCGGTTTGCCCGCCGCATCCCCGCCAGCATGTCACTCAGCTGCCGGTTCCGGGTCCGCAGGCCTGACATCTCGCCAGTAAGGCGGAAATTTTCGGCCCGCAGGTCCATGGGGTCGCTGGCGCGGGCAGCGACCGCCGCCGCCCTTTCTTCAATCGAGGCCCCTCGCCCTCTTCGGGAGGCCGGCATCTTAGGAGGGGGCATGTTGGCCACGCTCCCCTCGGAGTCGGCACCCGAGCTGCCAACCTTTATTAAACTAAGGGGGCGCTTTCGCACCTGCGAGGGTAGGGGCTCCTCCTTGTTAGTCGTGGTCGCCGGCGGGGTCTTTGCCGCAAGACGCGCTGACGACCTGGCGAGGCCTTCAGCAGCCGCCCCGCTATCCTCTTTGGACGGCTCTGCGGGAATATCACCGCCCTCGTCCATTCTGGCGGTAGATCCGCCGCCCTCGTCTTCGGACGGCTCTGCTGCGAGTCTACCGCCGTCCTTCTTCTCTTCAGCGGCGGCAGCCTCCCTGCGCACTCGCCGCTCCTCCATACGCCGATTGAAGCTGGAAGCCTGACCCCGGCTCTTCCTGGGCGACTTCCACTTCGCTTTTTGGGCCTCCATGATTTGCGCCGGGCCCTCGGCGGACGCCTCAAGTCCAGAGGACGAGGCGTCGTTTTGGTCAGTTTTGCGTTGGCATGACCGGGCCTTGGGGTGAGAATCGCTATGATCTAATTTTATTTAATTTTTGAATATCTATAACGAATCCCACGAGCATGGGAGATACTATACGTCGACCCGGGCAGAGATCCCTTTACCCGGGCAAGCCTACATTTACCAACCAGGGGGTCAGCCGGTACCCTGGCTGGAGCGTGCTAACGACAGAACAACCCATCTGCCATGCATCTTCTCGCCGCACGCCAGAACTTAAGATTCTGGGTGATTTCCGAATTCGAATGTACATTCGAAATTCTTTGTAGAGGTTGTCTTCCTCGCGGTCCGGGCGGTTAAGCCAAAACCCTCGCTCCTGAAACTAAAACAAGCAAAGAATCAGGTTTACGATCTGTCGACGGTGGCACATGCCTGCCCAGCCCTCAAATGAATGAGTGACTGAGCCCGTCGCGAATTCGCGTCCGGTCACCCTCTACGAATAGAGGGCTAGGAGCGAATCAGGGCTTCCCAAACAAGGGGACCCCCTATTCGCGCCAGATATTCGCTACGGGAGACAATCCTACAGAATAATCTGGGGGACTGCCGCCCGCACCCAGGGTACACCACGTGGCCCGCCGAGAAGTCATCGCCCGTTGGGCTACGCGGCTGGAGAGGCCTAGACACGGTGTCACTACCGTCGAGGCCCTCCGGCCCGTACTGATGGAATGGATGGAGCGGCGGCACGGGGTCCTCACCTTCCGACTGGTGCAGGTGTTAACGGGGCACGGGTGTTTCGGGAAATACCTGCACACGGTCGTGTACAGGGAATGGACTCCGGGCTGCCATCATTGCAGTAGTGACGAGGACACGGCGCAACATACGCTCGAGGAATGCTCGGGCTGGGACGGGCAGCGCCGCGACCTCGTCGCTATTATCGGTGCCGACCTGACGCTGCCGGCTGTCGCGAGGGCGATGGTCGACAGCGTCAGAAATTGGGACGCGGTCGCCGCCTTCTGCGAGGCTGTCATCTCGCAGAAGGAGGCGGCGGAACGGGCCCGGGAGGATTCCCGTGACCCGGGCCGCCCTAACCGAGGCTTCGGGTGATCGGACCGGGGAATTGTCTGGTCACTCGACGCGAGGCCACCGCGTGAGGACGACGCCTCGACGGCGAAATCTGTCGGGGCGTCGACAGGAGAGGAGCCCGAGAGGGCATACCGCCGAGCGGGCCACCGAAGACAAAGATCGGGTACCGGTGGCCCGCTCGCACGGCGAAGAAGAGGTGCTTGCAGGGTGGGTCAATGGGGTTGCGCGCCGCCTCTTCCGTCACCCCGGACCGATTTGGCGGGGTGCGACGTCCATGGCCCACCACAAAAAAAAAAAAAAAAGAAAAAAAAAAGGGTACACCACGTGGAGGTTTCTGACATCGTACCCCACCCCCTGTCTAGCCTTTTTTTTTTTTTTTTTTTTTTATCGGTGGGTTATGGGTGCGTCTCGCCCCGCTGAATCGGTCCGGGGTGACGGAAAGGCGGCGCGTGACCCCATAGACCCACCGTAAAACCTTCTCTCTTCGCCGTGCGAGCGGACCACCGGTACTCGATTTTAACTTCGGTGGCCCGCCCGGCGGTTTACCCTCGCGGGTTCCTCTCGTCGACGCCCCGACAGATTTCGACGTCGGGGCGTCGCCCTCACGCGGTGGCCTCACGTCGGGTGACCGGACAATTCCCCGGTCCGATCACCCGAGGCCTCGGTTAGGGCGGCATCAGGCGCAGGTATTCGCGCCTGCGCCGCCCCGGCCGCTGACGGCGGCCCGGGTCGCGGGAATCCTCCCGGACTCCTTCCGCCGCCTCCTTCTGCGAGATGACAGCCTCGCAGAAGGCGGCGACCGCGTCCCAGTTCCTGACGCTGTCGACCATCGCTCTCGCGACAGCCGGCAGCGTTAGGTCGGCACCGATAACAGCGACGAGGTCACGGCGATGCCGGTCAAAGCCCGGACACGCCTCCAGCGTGTGTTGCGCCGTGTCCTCGTCACTGCTGCAATGGTGGCAGAACGAAGTCCACTCCCTTTGCGCGACCGTGTGCAGGTACAAGCCGAAGCATCCGTGCCCCGACAACACCTGCACCAGTCGAAAGGAGAGGACTCCGTGCCGCCGCTCCATCCACTCCATCAGTACGGGCCGGAGAGCCTCGACGGTGACGACACCGTGTCTAGGCCTCTCCAGCCGCGTAGCCCAACGGGCGATGACGTCTCGGCGGGCGTCCTCGCGCCAGGTGGCTATCTCGCTCAGCGATGGGGAGCCACCTTCGTCGCGCAGTGAGGTCACCCGCCGGTAGAGGTCGGAGAGCATTTCCACCTCTAGGTCCCACGGGGGTGTCCCGGCCAGTAGGCATGCCGCCTCGGTCGATACCGTGCGGTACCCGCGAATGGCTCTGACCGCCATGACTCTCTGGGGTCTCCACAGAACAGCCCTGAGCTGGGCGTTCAGAGCCCTCGCCCACACGGGTGCGCCGTACATGGCCATAGAACGGATCACCCCCGCATACAGCCGTCGGCCCTCGAAGCTGGGTCCGCCCACGTTCGGCATGAGCCGTGAAAGGGCGAACGCCGCGCCGACCAGCCGGGGAGCAATTCGGCGAAAATGCTCCCGGAACCACCATCGCCCGTCGAGCACCAGACCCAAGTACTTCATATGGGCCTGGATGCTGATGTGGACGGAGTTGACGACTAGCGAGACGCCGATTGGCGGCCTTACGCGTGGCCCATGGAACAATAGGGCCTCCGTCTTATTTAGGGCCACCCTGAGCCCCAGCGCCTCGATTCGCCCGACCATCTCCTCGGTGCCGAGAGTGGCCAGGCTCGCCGCCTCTTCGAGTGTCCTGCCCCGGGCTGTGACGAGCGTATCGTCAGCGTAGCATATCACGCTCAGCCCGGGGGGGAGACTTCCTCTCAACGCCCAGTCGTACCCGATGTCCCACAGAGTCGGCCCCAGAACCGACCCCTGTGGAACGCCGCACGACATGGACGTCCGCACAATGTCCCCTGCGGGACTCGCGCAGAGGACACTGCGCCCCTCCAAATAGTCCGCCACCAGCCGCCTCAGGTACAAGGGCACCCCATGAAATCGGAGCGCCTCCCTGATGCAGCTGAATGGAAGACTATTGAATGCGTTGGCGATGTCCAGCGACACCGCCAACAGCACCCCCCCGCCGGTGACAGCCTCCGCGGCCGTCTGCCTCAGTCGTAGCAGGGCCCCGATGGTCGAACGCCCCCTTCTAAAACCGAATTGAGCGTCCGACAGATCGGGCCCCACCTCCTCCAGGTGCTGGACGATGCGGGCAGCGAGGATGCGCTCCAGCAGCTTACCCACATCGTCGAGGAGCACGATGGGCCTGTAGGCCGACGGCGAATCCGGGGGCCGTCCCGGCTTTGGCAGGAGAACCAACCTCCCCTCCTTCCAGCACTCAGGGAACCGTCCAGACGCCAAACAGGCGTTGTACAGCTGCCTGAGGCGAGGCTCGAGGTGCTCGAGGAGCGACGTCAGCACCCGGACTGGTATTCCGTCCGGGCCGGGGGCCGTGGTCGCGGAACGAATCCGCGCCACAGCTGCTCCCACTTCCGTCTCCGTCACGGGCGGAACACTCTCGTCGTCAGCCTCCCGGTCTTGTTCTGCTGGCGAGGCCATGACCGGGGGCGTGTGTTCCGACTGCCGTGGAAACAGCTCCTCGACCACCCTACAGAGGAAGTCGGGCTGGAGGGTCTCGGTGAGGGGGGGGGCCCTGCGCGCGAAGCTTGTTCAGCGACGCGCGATACGGGCGACCCCAGAGGTCACGGTTGAGACCGTCCAGCATCTCCTGCCAACTCGCACCCTTGGCGGCTCGGATGGCCAGCCGAAAGGCCGTCCGCGCATCGCGGTACGCCTCATACAGCTGGCCCTCCCGCTCAGCGTCGCGGTGACGCCGCCGGCTGCGGGTGTAGGACCTTCGGGCTCTGATACATGCCGCACGAAGGTCCGCCAATCTTGGGGACCACCAGTAGACCCCTTGCCTCGGAGGTAGACGCCGCCGCACTCTGGGCATGGCCGCATCGCAGATCTGCGTTAACGCACTGCGGATGCGGACAGCCTCGGCGTCCACCCCGTCCGCTGGGGGCGGTGAGGACAGCCACGTGTGAACGATGGCCGCCTCCGCCAGTAGGTCCCTGTCAAGACGACCCACAGCCCACCGCGGAAACGCGGGAGCTCCGTCCGCCCTGTGACCCCTACCGGGGTCCCGGAGAGGGGAAACCTCTATCCGGATGTACCGGTGGTCCGATAGGGTCTCCGCCTCCTCCAGGACATTCCAGTTCCTCACCCGTGGTGCGACAGCGGGGCTAGCGAACGACAAGTCCACTATCGACCCGCCCTGCTGCCGCACACACGTGTTCACTGAGCCCCTGTTAAGAACACAGAGGCCCAGTGAAGCCGCCCACTCGATGACCGCCCGCCCGCGGTCGTCCGTCATAGGGGACCCCCACGCCGTGGATTTGGCGTTGAAGTCCCCCAGAACCAGGACGAGGCCCGGTGCTAGTCGCCGTATCGAGGCCTCCAGGTTGGTGAGGGAGGCCCCGAAATCGTCCATTCTCCTGGTAGGGGAGAGGTATACGCTGTAGAGCGTGACCCCTCCCCACTCCGCCGCGACAAATTCCTCGCCCCTATCCAAAAGAGACAAGGACGGGAAGTGCCGCTGCGTTGAGACGACGATTGCCGCAGTTCCGTTTCGGCTGACCACCCAATTGGGGCGATCAGGCACGCAGTACGGTTCTGCGACTACGGCTGCACCAATCGACTACTCCGCCATGGATTGCAGGAGTAAATGCTGCGCACCGGCGGAGTAGTTGGTGTTGGCTTGCAAGAGGTGGTGCATGGATGGTGTAGCCATTAACGGGCTGTATCCATGACCTCCCCCTCGCCGGCGGGCGATCGGACCGCGCTAGGAGCGGGAGCGGCCGTGGTCGGAGGGCCGCCCCGCCTTTTTGGGGCCGAAGCTGGAGGTTTGCACGCCCCAGAGCCCATGCGGTGCTTGGCGGGCTTATTGCCCGCCGCACACGCGGGGCAGTGGGGCGGGGCAGCGCAAGATGCCGCCACGTGCCCGGTTTGACCGCAGCGGAAACACAGTCCGCCGCAGTCGAAGCAATTAGTGCACGTCGGTCGAGTATGTCCGACCGCCATGCACTTATAGCACCTCGCAGGCCGGTGCTCAAGCACGGTCACCCGCGCCGAGCTCCAGCCCACGAGGAGCCTGCCTGAGCCGGCCAGTTGCCTGACCGACTCCACCGGGCACTGCGCCCAGGCGGCACCTACGCCGCCAGGACCGGGGCGGATGACACCAACCCGGACGGTGTCTATGGGACACCCGGTTCTCGAGGCAATAGCCTCCCGGATGTCTTCCACCGTCACGGACCCCCTGTCTTGCCTGGGGATGTTGTAAAAGACGGCTGAGGGATACAATATGCAAATAACATAAAAGCAAGAGATGGCAAACTCAAAATAAAGTCCTATACTAACTCATCAGACCAGCGTAATATAGTCAGTTTCCTTCCCATTGGCTCGAGCTCAGCAGTGGGACGTATATGAGTTGAGATGATGAATTATCTTTTTATTTAGAATACGCTTTTGTTCTTGATAATTCTCGACTTGTACGACACTTTGGGACATAGAAAGGAGTGTTAAGATGATATTTTGTATTCTTAGTTTATAACAGATTTTATTATATTTCAGGTACTAGACTAGAAGATAGCGGTTATGCATGCTGGGGTGCAGGCCAACCAGATGGACCACCTCGTGGAGTGGTAGAGGAATGTGGCTCGATGTTTTATAATGGCCTACTTAACGACATCAGATGCGATACGAGGAGTTTCTTTATTTGCGAACATGAAGTTGATACATTATCTACGCAATTTGATGATAGATTTGGAGAAACATAGATACATTGGCTAATCTTTTTTAAAAAATAAAGAGCATGGTCTACACAGATAGCATAAGCTAAGTACCGATCCCATGCATCAATCTATTCACGTCTCTTATTGAATTTAAGCTGAGATACAAAGAGTAATTATGCCATAATCGCCACCTTTCATATGATAGTTGGTGATTGTAATCGATCTTTTAAAATTTTCAAGAGAATTTACTAACCATTTTGCTATTGATGATCTCTTAACCAATTTTTACTGCTTCCATGAGAAAAAAAGGTGGTGCAAGATTCTCGAGCTGTCAACAAAGTAGGACAACAACATAGTTCAATTATTTGTCGATTGCACAAAGAATTGTTTTACGGAACACGGCTCCGGGATATTGATACTTACGCCACAAAGCCATATGTGCAGTGCGATATTTTTTTTTATATTTAAACACTATTCTATTAATAGAAGATAAAAAAAACATTAATTTTAAATTATTATATTAACTTAATAACTAGTTGTAACTATTATTGTTTACGATTATATATAAAAGGTAATTAAAAGCGTTAGTAACATATTGAAATAGTAGTTTAATTACTTAATTTCTTTACTATTACTAATTCCTATTGTATTTTTGCTGTATGGTGGCTATGATTACTATCTGACATTGTTCATAGGCATCGTAAAAGACGATTATAAGTTTTACATCGATCTAGGCTAACTCTATCTGGGCCACCGAAGACAAAAATCGGGTACCGGTAGCCCGCTCGCACGGCGAAGAGAGAGGATTTTTACGGTGGGTCTATGGGGTCACGCGCTGCCTTTCCGTCACCCCGGACCGATTTGGCGGGGCGAGACGCATCCATAGTCCACCAAAAAAAAAAAAAAGATAGAGGTGGTGAAATGTATTCTAACTCCGTCCCACGGAAAAGATAATTAGTATTTTTTAATTTATATTATAATAAATTTCGTATTTTGTTTGTCTATTTCCACCGTCTCCTTCCGCCTTCTTCGTCTGTTGAGCGGACAAGCATAACTAACTCTATGTAACTGTATCTGATGCCTGATTAATAATTACATTCTCAAGGAGGTTTGAAATCAGGCAGGAGGCCGGTCATAAAACTACTGCCAATAACTTTGCAAAATGTACGATGGTAGAAGAGTATATATCACGTTGACCCCAAGTAATTTTGACAAGAGAAAGATGATACTGATATTATTACTAATTCCTAAATTTTCTACTAATACTACATGACTATACAATGCGTATGGTGACGGAGTAAGAGTACAATTCACCACCCGCCTATCTTACCCGTGGGTGATCATAAGAGACGAATAAGGGATAAGGGATATGAAACGCATATAACATCTATGCAAGAAAAGGGAAACTCGAAACAAAACCCTATACCAATACGTCTGACCAGCGTAAATCAATTGCCCTCTCGTTATGGAGGAGGCTCGAGCCCAACAATGGGACATATATGAGCTAAAATGATGATGATGATGATACAATGGGGAATCAATCTGTCTTTACATAGAGCATGATCATCTTCGACATCCAACGAGGCTTAATTAATCTTAATTTACTTTAAAAATGATCGGAGAAGACAGCTCGCTAGTCGCCCTAGAAAAAAACCAATTACGCAATCGAAACTGTAGACCACGACAGCATTAACTAAAGCAATGTTATTATCTTTTACTTGCGACGATGATCATTCAGATTAATTCTAAAATCAAATACCAACGACAATAACCAATGAAATAATATAAACAACAAAACAAAAGCAAATATTAAAACCTTAAAGATATAAGATAAAGATACCTTAAAGATAACCTATAAGATATCTCTGGTTAGTCTCGAGGCACTTGTCACTTTAATAAACAGCATCGTCGATTAACCATGTCTATACAATAGAGTATAGACAATACCAAACTTAGACTAATTTACTGCTAAATACTCTTTCTTTACCCAATAATCATTTATAAATTATATAACTGGAGACCTGGTGCCAGTTAGACAACTCAAATATTCAAGTTTAATCATAAGTAATTTGTTTTATGTAAATAATTCGACTATTGGAATTTAAAAGTCATATTTATAATAAGTAAACATTGTAGTAGACACAAATAAATCAAGAAATTTTGTTTTAAATTAACTTAGGGGCCGTCCATTAATCACGTGAGATTTGAAAGGGGGGGATGGGGTTTGACAAAAATCACGAAATATCACAAGGGGTGGGAGGGGGTGTAGTAAGATATCACGTGTATTTATTTTTTCGTCAAACGCTGCGATTTTTAAACTGAAAATCAGCGTGTAGTGTGACTTTGACTTGCCGTTGCCAGGCAACGAACGAAGTTTAAAGTAGGTGATCTGTATAAAGACCTTTTTGCGAAGTATAAAAAAGCAAAAAAACGAGAATATAATGAACTGTGGGCTACTTCTTTGTAGGTACTGAAACTCGCGTGATTTTGGTAGGGGAGGGGGGGTCATAGTCTTAAACCTCACCACGTATCACCAAGGGCCTCTCCCTTGGTGATAAAATAAATAAATAAAATAAAAAAGCCTTTTATTTCTTGCTACATAGTAAAGATAGATAATTTAAAAATACAGTGCACATCAAATCATTTTAGGTAATAGAAATAGTTGAATATTTTAGTATATCTTATTATTAATTATTATTTACTTAATTTAGTGTTTCCAATAGTTTTTATTAAGTTAAGTTAGGTTAGATATAAAATAAGCTAATAACTTTTCATTTCTTTTAATTAATTGTAATTAAATTTCTTCCAAATGTTTTAATTGCAAGAACCCCTCTCAGTGGAAGGTAAAGGCCTCCTCCAGAGCTAGCCAATGTTTTCTATCTTCTGCGACTTGCATCCAGTGGGCACCTGCTATTTTTATGATATCGTCTGTCCAGCGTGTAATTGGTCTACCTCTCTTTCTTTGGCCCGATGGGCCAAGCCATGATGTTGTTTTTCTGGTCCAGCGATTGTCATTGAGTCTAGCTACGTGGCCTGCCCATCGCCATTTTAGTTTTTGTGCATAACTGAGAGCGTCGATGACTTTAGTTTTTTGTCTTATATCGTTATGGCGGATTTTTTGGATCTTTCTAATCTTCAGAATGCTTCTTTCCATACTTCTTTGACTTGTTATGATCTTGTTTTTTATTTTTTTAGTTACTTTCCAGGTTTGACAAGCATATGTTAGTGAGGGAAGTAGGCAGGTGTTCATAACTTTACTTTTTAACTTTATGGTCATGTCGCTTTTTAGAATTTATTTGAGACTCCAGAATTTTTTCCATGTGATGTTTATTCTTCTCTCTACTTCCCGTTCGTTGTTGTACTTGTTGAATGAAATTTGTTTTCCCAGGTAAATATAGGTATCAACATAGGTTATAGGCAGATTTTCGAGGTATATAGGTGTTTGAGTATGGTTCGTCATGACATTTGTTTTATTTAAGTTGATTTCCAGCCCTACTTTACGACTCTCTTCATGTAGAGAGTTTATCATCAATTGTAGTTGGTTTGTATTTTCTGATAACAGAACTATATCGTCAGCAAACCTGAGATGGCTCAAGTAACTTCCATTTATATTTATGCCGACTTTATTCCAGTTGAAGTTTCGGAAGATGCACTCCAATACCGCTATAAAGATTGTTGGGGAGATTGGGTCTCCTTGCTTTACACCTCTTTTTATTTGTATTAGTGGCCCAGTAGTCTCCAACTTCACTCTGCTAGTATTATTATCATAGATGTTTTTTAGGACTTGTATGTAATCCAATGCCACTTCTTGCGAGAGTAGAGCTTCCCAGATCGATGAGTGGAGTAGAGTATCGAAGGCTTTTTGGTAATCAATAAAAACAGTATAGAGTGGTCTATTGAACTCTTGGAATTTTTCTATCACCATCTCTAGCGAGTGTATATGGTCAACTGTAGAAAAGCCTCGCCTGAAGCCTGCCTGTTCTATAGGTTGGAATTTTTCTGTAGTTTCTTTTAATTTTTTCTCTATTATGGAGGAAAAAAGTTTATATATTGAAGGTAATAAGCTAATTGGTCTATAGTTACTAATGTCGTTTGGGTCTCCCTTTTTATAAAGCAAAATTATTTCCGAATCTGACCATTGACGTGGAGTGTTTTTGGAGCTCAGTATCATGTTGAACAGTCTGGTTAGAGGTTTGGCTAGGTACATGTATCCTAATTTTATAGCTTCATTGGTGATCCCATCGGGTCCAGGGCTTTTATCTGTTTTTAGTGCTTTAATTCCTTTTACCACTTCGTCCTCGTCAAAAGTTACTTTCGCCTCTTCTGTAATGTTATTTTTTAATTTATATACCGGTTGGTTTGGCGAACTATAAAGGTTTCTGTAGAAATCTGTTGCTATTTTGAGTATTTCCGTTCTATTTTGTGTGTTGTTAGTATTGTTTTTTAACTCTTCAATCCATGATTTATGTGTTCTCAGTTCTTTGTACGCTTTCTTAACGCTTCCTGTGGTATGAAGACATCTTTCAATGGTTTGTGTGCGGTGTGCCTTATAGTCTTGTTGGATTCGTTTACTTATGAGCTTATACAGTGCTATTAGTTCGTTTTTCATAGCCCTTGATTTCGGTTTTGTCTTATGTACCTCTTGTCTTCTGCTGATAAGTGCCTTTGTACGTGCTACGTATTTGGTTTTTCTCTGAGCTTGTTCTAGATGCTAGTTCGTGTGATTTTTTCAAACTGGTATCAATTGCGTTTGTTATTTTATCGTAGCAATTCTGAACGGTATCTGCGTCATCCCAGTGTTCGAACAGATTTGCAGAGAAACTGTTCAGCAATTTGGTATAGTTTTGCACTTCGTCCTCATTTTTTAACTGGGATCTGGGGCATTGACCAAATTTGCTACGGTTTTTTGACTTTGGGAATATATTGAAAGCTACCCTTTTTTTTTTTTTTTTTTTTTGCGGTGGACTATGGACGTCGCACCCCGCCAAATCGGTCCGGGGTGACGGAAGAGGCGGCGCGCGACCCCATTGACCTACCCTGCAAGCACCTCTTCCTCGCCGTACGAGCGGGCCACCGGTACCCGATCTTTGTCTTCGGTGGCCCGCTCGGCGGTATGCCCTCTTGGGCTCCTCTCCTGTCGACGCCCCGACAGCTTTCGCCGTCGAGGCGTCGTCCTCACGCGGTGGCCTCACGTCGGGTAACCGGACAATTCCCCGGTCCGATCACCCGAAGCCTGGGTTAGGGCGGCATCAGGCGCAGGTACTCGCGCCTGCGCCGCCCCGGCCGCGGGCGGCGGCCCGGGTCACGGGAATCCTCCCGGGCCCGTTCCGCCGCCTCCTTCTGCGAGATGACAGCCTCGCAGAAGGCGGCGACCGCGTCCCAATTCCTGACGCTGTCGACCATCGCTCGCGCAACAGCCGGCAGCGTCAGGTCGGCACCGATGACAGCGACGAGGTCACGGCGCTGCCCGTCCCAGCCCGAACATACCTCGAGCGTATGTTGCGCCGTGTCCTCGTCGCTACTGCAATGGTGGCAGGACGGAGTCCACTCCCTCCGCACGACCGTGTGCAGGTACTTGCCGAAGCAACCATGCCCCGACAAGACCTGCACCAACCGGAAAAAGAGGACTCCGTGCCGCCGCTCCATCCACTCCATCAGTACGGGCCGGAGGGCCTCAACGGTAATAACACCGTACCTAGGCCTCTCCAGCCGCGTAGCCCAACGGGCGATGACTTCTCGGCGGGCGTCCTCGCGCCAGGTGGCTATCTCGTTGAACGATGGGGAGCCACCCTCTTCGCGCATTGAGGTAACCCGCCGGTAGAGGTCGGAGAGCATCTCCGCCTCTAGGTCCCACGGGGGTGTCCCGGCCAATAGGCACGCCGCCTCTGTCGACACCGTGCGGTACCCGCGAATGGCTCTGACCGCCATGACTCTCTGTGGCCTCCACAGAACCGCCCTGAGTTGGGCGTTCAGAGCCCTCGCCCACACGGGTGCGCCGTACATGGCCATTGAGCGGATCACCCCCGCATACAGCCGTCGGCCCTGAAAACTGGGTCCGCCCACGTTCGGCATGAGCCGAGAAAGGGCGGACGCCGCGCCGACCAGCCGGGGAGCAATTTGACGAAAGTGCTCCCGGAACCACCATCGCCCGTCGAGCACCAGACCCAAGTACCTCATATGGGCCTGGATACTGATGTGGATGGAGTTGACGACTAACGAGGCGCCGATGGGCAGCCTCACACGGGGCCCATGGAATAAAAGGGCCTCCGTCTTGTTTAGGGCCACCCTGAGCCCCAGCGCCTCGATTCGCCTGACCATCTCCTCGGTGCCGAGAGTGGCCAGGCTCGCCGCCTCTTCGAGTGTCCTGCCCCGGGCTGTGACGAGCGTGTCGTCAGCATAGCAAATAACGCTCAGCCCGGGGGGGAGACTCCCTCTCAACGCCCAGTCGTAACCGATGTCCCACAGAGTCGGCCCCAGAACCGACCCCTGCGGAACACCGCACGACATGGGCGTCCGCACAATGTCCCCTGCGGGTCTCGCGTAGAGAACACTGCGCCCCTCCAAATAGTCTGCCACCAGCCGCCTGAGGTACAGGGGCACTCCGTGGAACCGGAGCGCCTCCCTGATGCAGCTGAATGGCAGACTATTGAAGACGTTGGCGATGTCCAACGACACCGCCAACAGCACTCCTTTGCCGGCGAAAGCCTCCGCGGCCGTCTGCCTCAGGCGTAGCAGGGCCCCGATGGTCGAACGCCCCCTTCGAAACCCAAATTGAGCGTCCGACAGATCGGGCCCCACCTCTTCCAGGTGCTGGACGATGCGGGCAGCGAGGACACGCTCCAGCAGCTTACCCACATCGTCCAGAAGCACAATGGGCCTGTAGGCCGACTGCGAATCCGGGGGCCGTCCGGCTTTGGCAGGAGAACCAACCTCCCTTCCTTCCAGCACGCAGGGAACTGTCCAGACGTCAGACAGGCGTTGAACAGTCGCCTGAGGCGAGGTTCGAGATGCTCGAGGAGCAACATCAACACCCGGACTGGGATTCCGTCCGGGCCGGGGGCCGTGGTGGCGGAACGAATCTTCGCCACGGCTGCCCCCACTTCCGACTCCGTCACGGGCGGAACACTCTCGACGGCCTCCCGGTCGTGATCTGGCGAAGCCATGACCGGGGGCGTGTGCTCCGACTGCCGCGGGAACAGCTCCTCGACCACTCTACGAAGGAGGTCGGGCTGGAGGGTCTCGGTGAGGGGGGGGCCCTGCGCGCGAAGCTTATTCAGCGACGCGCGATACGGGCGACCCCAGGGGTCACGGTCAAGACCGTCCAGCATCTCCTGCCAACTCGCGTCCTTGGCGGACCGGATGGCCAGCCGAAAGGCGGTACGCGCACTGCGGTACGCCTCGTACAGCTGGCCCTCCCGCTCAACATCGCGGCGACGCCGCCGACTGCGGGTGTAGGACCTTCGGGCACTAATGCACGCCGCACGAAGGTCCGCCAGTCTTGGGGACCACCAGTAGACCCCCTGCCTCGGAGGTAGACGCCGCACCCTGGGCATGGCCGCATCGCAGACCTGCGTTAACGCACTGCGGATGCGGACAGCCTCAACGTCCACTCCGTCCGCTGGGGGTGGTGAGGACAGCCACGTGTTCACGATGGCCGCCTCCGTCAGTAGGTCCCTATATAGCCGCCCCACAGCCCACCGCGGAAATGCGGGAGCTCGGTCCGCCCTGTGACCCCTGCTGGGGTCCCGGAGAGGGGAGACCTCCATCCGGATGTAACGGTGATCCGACAGGGTCTCCGTCTCCTCCAGGACACGCCAGTTCCTCACTCGTGGTGCGACAGCGGGACTAGCGAACGACAAGTCCACTATCGACCCACCCTGCTGTCGCACACACGTGTTCACTGAGCCTCTGTTTAGGACACAGAGGCCCAGTGACGCCGCCCACTCCACGATCGCCCGCCCGCGATCGTCCGTCATCGGGGACCCCCACGCCGTGGATTTGGCGTTGAAGTCCCCCAGGACCAGGACGAGGCCCGGTGCCAGTCGCCGTATCGAAGCCTCCAAGGTGGTGAGGGAGGCCCCGAAATCGTCCATTCTCCTGTTAGGGTAGAGGTAAACGCTGTACAGTGTGACCCCTCCCCAATCCGCCGCGACAAATTCCTCGCCCCTATCCAAGAGGGATAAGGGCGGGAAGTGCCGCTGCGTGGAGGTGACGATTGCCGCGGTTCCGTTCCGGCTGACCACCCAATTGGGGCGATCAGGCACGACGTACGGTTCCGCGACTACGGCTGCACCGATCGACCACTCCGCCATGGATTGCAGGAGGAGATCCTGCGCACCGGCGGAGTGGTTGGTGTTGGCCTGCAGGAGGTGAGTGGACTGGGCAGCCAGTAATGGGCCGTGTCCATTATCACCTCCTGGCTTGTGGCGGGCGATCGGGCCGCGCTAGAAGCGGGAGCGGCCGGAGTCGAAGGGCCGCTCCGCCCCTTTGGAGCCGAAGCCGGAGGTCTGCACGCCCCAGAGCCCATGCGGTGCTTGGCAGGCTTATTGCCCGCCGCACACGCGGGGCAGTGGGGCGGGGCAGCGCAAGATGCCGCCATATGCCCAGTCTGACCGCAGCGGAAACAGAGTCCGCCGCAGTCAAAGCAATTAGTGCATGTTGGCCGGGTGTGCCCGACCGCCATGCACTTGAAACACCTCGCAGGCCGGTGCTCCAGCACGGTGACTCGCGCTGAGCTCCAGCCCACGAGGAGCCTGCCTGAGTCGGCCAGTTGCCTGACCGACTCCACTGGGCACTGCACCCAGGCGGCACCTACGCCGCCCGGACCGGGCCGGATGGCGCCAACCCGGACGGTGTCCATGGGACACCCGGTTTTCGAGGCAATGGCCTCCCGGATGTCTTCCACCGTCACGGAGTCATCCAAACCCGCGATGCGCATTTCGGCGCACTTTACGGGTCTGGCGATTTTGACGCCACCCTCCTCGGCGAACAGACCTCGCAGCTTCGACGCCACGCTATCGGCCGTTCTGGTACCCTCGGCCCCAGGGAACTCCAAAATCCGAGCCCCTGTCCGGGCCTTGCGGGTCCGGGCTTCGACGCCTCCTATGTCGGAGACGTCGAGCTCCTGCCGGGCTTTCCTCAGAACGGCCTCATAGCTGAGGCCCCTTTCTGCCGCCTCAGGCAGCACAGTGATCACCACTGCGGCTGTCTTCGGCGGCCGGAGCCCCTTGCGCGGCCTCTTCCTCTTCGAGCTGTTGCTGCCTCCTCCGGCTCCTGTGCTCCGGGTGCGCTTGGCCGCCGCTCTCCTCCTCTGCCCGCGACTCTTTCTGCCGCGCTCGGCCACCTGCCAACCCTGTTCGGGCGCAGCGGGCGTGCCAGGCGCGGAAGGCGCAGTCGCGGGTGCGCGGGTCGTCGCCGGCGGTATCGGTGCGGGCGACGACTGCGGTCCGGCAGGAGCCGGTGCCGTCTTCCTCTTTGGAGCGGGCCCCTTGGGCTTGGGCCCAGCCGCGGCTGCGGCGTAGCTCCCCCCCACGCGGCCACCCTGACAGGGTAGCGGGGCGGGGGTTGGTGCCGCATATGGCCGCTTGTCCGCGGCGAGAGGCGGCCGAACACGTGGTTCCGGAGGCAGCCTTGCCTCCAGAACGGCCAAGCGCGCATTGACCATATTACCGACGGTGTCGATAATGGCGCGCAAGGCCTCGTCCGACACGCCCCCCACCGCAGGCAGTGGGATCGGTGTTGCCGGCTGGACCTCTGCCGGGGCCTGCTCCACGACGGCGACATTTGGCGTGCTGGCACTGGTGTTGGTCGGCGGCGCACGCTCCGCGGTCGGAGGCTTCTTCGGCGCGGTGGGAACCACTGTCCTGCCAGCTCCTCGGGGCGGCTTGGCTGCAGCGACGTCTCGGCAGCCGGCATTGGCCGGTGACGCAGGTGGCGCAGGCGGCATGAGCCGCGCCATTTGCGCCTTCAGTTCGGCCACGTCCTTGGTGAGGATCCGGTTTTCCCTCCTCACCTCGCCCAGCTCCGATTCTAGGCGGCGGTTCTGGGCCCGCAGGCCTGACACCTCACCACCTAGGCGGGCGTTTTCGGCCTGCAGGGCCTCCATGTCCAGGGCGTCACCGCTCGCGCGGGCACCAGCAATCGCCACTTCTGTGGGAGGGATGCCGGACAACACCTCCAGCACCCTCGCGGCGGCCGCCTCGTCGTCGGCCCGCTTACGAGCCTCCGCCCCTCCACTTGCTCTGCCGGCTGGGGAGTGGGTCGCCCGACCCGACGCCACGGCCCCTCGCCCTCTGCGAGAGGCCGGAACCTTGGGAGGAGGCATGATGACAACACTCCCCTCGGAATCGGCGCCCGAGCTGCCATCCCTGTTCAGGGGGCGCTTTCGCACCTTCGAGGGGAGGGCCTCCTCCCTTGCCGTCAGTATCTCACCGACCTCCGTGGACGGCTCCGCGGAATTACCACACTCGTCCATTTTATCGGCAGATCCACTGCCCTCATCTTTGGACGGCTCTGCGACACTACTGTCGCCCTCGTCCATTGATGGCCCTGCAGTAGATCCGCCGCCATCATCTTGGGGTCCAGCGGTAGCAGCCTCCCTGAGAGCCCGCCGCTCCTCCCGCTCCGCCTGTCGCTTTTTGGCGCCGGAAGCCTTCCCCCTATTCGGGGGTCTCCCACGCCTCTTCGTCTTTGGGGCCTCCTGTGATGGTGCCGGGCCCTCGGCGGACGCCTCGAGTCCTGAGGACGAGGCGTCGTTTGTGCCAGTTTTCTGTTGGCTTAGCAAGGCCGTAGAGTGGGAATCCGTAGGATCCCCGTCTTTTGTGAGTAAAATAGGCAAATCCATATCAATTCCCACGAGCATGGGAGAAAAACCGTCGACCCGGGCAGAGATCCCTGTACCCGGGCAAGCCTACATTTACCAACCAGGGGGTCGGCCGGTACCCTGGCTGGAGCGTGCTAACGACAGAACAACCCATCTGCCATGCATCTTCTCGCCGCACGCCAGAACTTAAGATTCTGGGTGATTTCCGAATTCGAATGTTGATTCGAACTCTTTATAGAGGTTGTCTTCCTCGCGGTCCGGGCGGTTAAGCCAAGACCCTCGCTCCTGATACTACGCCTCACGACAACTTGTCTTGAAGTAAGATATCAGGTTTACGATATGTCGGCGGTGGCATAAGCCTGCCCAGCCCTCAAATGAATGAGTGACCGGGCCCGTCCGAAATTTCGCCTCCTGTACCCTCTACAAATAGAGGGTCAGGAGCGAATTGGGGCTCAACCCATCGCTGGGGAACCCCCCCTCGCGCCAGAGATTCGCTACGGGCGACAATTCGACAGAGGGATCTGGGGGACTGTCGCCCGCACCCAGGGTACACCACGCGGAGGTTTCTGGCGTCGTACCCCATTGAAAGCTACCCTAACAGGTTTGTGATCCGAAGGGTAAGTGATGTTTAAGACCTGTAGATTGTCTACGTCTTTCGGTAGGTTTGTTAGAATGTAGTCTATTTCATTTTTGGTGTATCCATCTGGAGATTTCCAAGTCCACCTCCGTTTGTTGTTCTTTCTGAAACAAGTATTCATAATAGTTAGGTTGTTCTCATGTGCAAAATCAATGAGTCGGTTTCCTCTACAGTTTCTTTTCCCGTAACCGTATTTTCCAGTGATGGTTTCGTTTGGTTATGGTTGCCCAATTTTGGCATTGAAGTCACCCATAACTATTATGTTATTTCCTGAGAGTCGTATGGCGTTGTCGACAGTACTGTAAAAAAGCTCTAGTTCTTCATCCTTCGCAGCCTCTGTTGGGGCGTAAGCTTGAATGATACTTAAGTCCAAATTATTGGTATGTATCTTTAGCAGCGCTACTCTTTCTGACAGTCCCTTAAAAGATGTTATATATTTCTTTAGATGTTTTTTGACAATAAAGCCTACTCCATATAATCCTGGCGCTTTTCCGATGTGGTAGAAAATAAACTCTTCGTGTTCTTCTATTTTGATCCCGCGTCTTCTGACTTCTGAGAGACCAATAATATCGTATTTTACGTTTTTTAAAGATTCTTTTAGTTCAAGTAGGCGTGAATAAGTTGATAGAGTTTTAACATTGTATGTCGCTATATGTAAGATGCTGTGGTAATTGTTTTTTGTGGTGTTTGACATAGCTGGTGTTGTTTCCTCTGGAGGGTTTTGGTCGTAATCTTCCGCGGGGACCAGCCGTCTTGGAAGATATGGTTTGGTGTTCGTTTTTACTTGTAATTCTTTTTTCGCAAGAGAGGGTATTAATTGCTATTGTTTGTTGTTTTTGTGTTTACTTGGGCGTTTGGTAGGTTGTTAGTGGTTTGGGTTTTGGTAGTTAGATATCCGAGTATTCCAGGTTTGATAAGTCCCTCTGATAGACTAGACGATCTTCGTATTCCTGTTTGAGTTTTGTTCATTTTATGAGCTTGTGCTTTTTGTTCTGCTTGCGTAAGATCATTGTAGTTTGGTGATATTGGTAGCGCCCTTTTTTTGTTGTTTGAATTATTTGTATTTTTATTGTGTATTATCAGCTTGTCGTACTTGATGGTAGCAAAGTTCCCTTTTTCTTTTTCAATGTTTACTTGCTCTTGTAGTTCCCTTCTTTTTCGTAAAATATGCTGTAAAAAGTCTTCTTTTATTACCCGACTGTAAAGGAGTGGTATTGTGTTTAACAGTCTATGTATGTATGTATGTATGTATGTATGTATGTTTATATGTTCCTTTGAAGCACTATATATACTAAACGCCTGGACCGATTTTTATGATTCACACGTCAATCGATTCCTCTTAATCCGGCGAGTGTCACTAAAGATATGACGTTATTGAAAATTCAATATGGCGACTACTGGACGCCATATTGTGAAAATAAAAAAAAATAAAGTCAACAAACTATATCGAGTGGGGCATCGTTAAATAGGTATTTAAAAATCATTTTTAGTTTTCTCTCAACATTTTTCGATTTGACTGGCCGTTTAGGTTCTATATCGATTTAAAGTTTCGTAACAACCTTTCTCACATATAGGTTTTTTAGACAGTAGAAATTCACCATGAAAAGGCGAAAAATTCATATAACTGGATGTGGATGGACATATACTGAAGTATCTAGTAGGTATATTGTCCAATATACCATAGGTAGTCCTACCTAAAGTATCTAATGTCTGACGCGGTCGCCCATCTCCAATTTCTACCGATTTAGTACTCAACTTCAGTCGAAAAACTATATAATATAGTTAGGTACTTACCTACTTATTAATAAATAAGATAACTATAGCTACCTAGGTATTTATAACTAAAAAGTATAAAATAAAAAAATGATTAAAAAAAATCAAAAAACCCGACTGCGTAAAAAGTCACCAAAACTACGTACCTACATAATAAAAAAACTGAAAAGAAAAAAACAAGCACTTAGATGTCCGGTGGTCGGGATTCTTTATTCGACAGCAAATCTAATTTTTCAATGGATCCCGACTCTTCAGTTGTCATGTTCTATTATTAAAATATATTTCATTTTCTGCAATAGTATTTATTCAATAATATATTACGGAATTCTAGACCACCGGACATCTAAGTGCTTGTTTTTTTCTTTTCAGTTTTTTTATTATGTAGGTACGTAGTTTTGGTGACTTTTTACGCAGTCGGGTTTTTTGATTTTTTTAATCATTTTTTTATATAGTAAGTGCTGTCTTTTAAAACTCTCCTTTTGTTAAAAATCTCTATTTTCATGCCTAGTGTAGTGAAGGTTACGGTGATCGGACGGGGCTTTTCTCCTTTCTTCCCTATTCTTCTAGTTTCCTGTATGTCCCTGGGTTCTAACCCTACAGAGAAGTGTTGATTTATGAAATTTATTAAGTTTTTTTCTAAATCTGTATAAGATGTTTCAGTTTCCGCTAAACCAAATATTACTATATTCCTCTGTCTTGACTGTTTTTCTAGAATGTATAGTCTTTTTTCTTGAATTTCTAGCTTTTCTTTAAGGTTTTCGTATTTTCCGTTTATCGTTTTGAACTTTTCTTCTAATGTGTGGTTTATTTTTTGCGTAACTTGCTTCGTAACTTTCTCAGCTGACTTTACAATTGTTGCTTTTTGTTCATTCAACTCGTTTTGAATATTTTTGAGCATAGTCATTATTTCCTCCATGGTTATCCGTTATATTTTTATGATAATAGTTTTGGAAGTATTTTGTCTTGTTTTGGTAGTTGTGGTGCCCTCTTTTGACTCAACTTGGTACTAAAGCGCGGGACAACTGTTTTACTACTTGTGGTACCCCCTGTTGGTTTGATTTGGTACTAGAGCGCAGTACAACTGTTTGGTGTTTGTCGGACCATGTACTTTCAAGTATTTTCTTTAGATGGAGCTGTTTTTATTGATCAAAACTAAAAATCATGAAACGACTTTGTTATTTTTAGTAAATTTTGTACTTGAATGATGTTTATTACCGTTTCGGACTTCGTTCACTTATTTGTAAATCACTGATAGCAATTTAGTGTGGGAAATGTCAATAATAGTTCCGATTTTAGGTAGTTTTCTCTTCACTGTTTTGCACTTTTATTAGTTTGTTGTTCATTGTTATTGTCTTTTGTCCACAATGTATTTCGATATTCACTGTTTAATGGTTCTACTACAATTGTTTTTAATATTAAATATCACTTATTTATATTTTTAAGTTCGCACTAAGTCTGGAACCGATATTTTTCGCGGCACAGTAGCCTACCCTCTCCCTTCCTCCCTTGGTGATACGTGGGTTAAAAAAATGCTAAAAAATATCACGTGATTAATGGACGTCCCCTTAAGTGTGAATTTTTCTAAAATATAAATAAATACAGGATTGTCTACAAAACATGACATCCATTTTGATGCCCAGTCTTTTGTTGCTGAATTTTACAACTACACTATAATTATCGTAATGTTTAATTTAGCTCCCATTTTCACAATTTTTGTAAGATATCATATTTTAGTGGATTTTGGCGAGATATTAATGCTAATAAATAATTTTATCATTATTCAAAAGTTATAAATATAGTAAATTCTGATATTTACTCGAGTATATTAAATACGTAATTAAAGTATTTTTAGGATTTTACCGCATTTATTTTATTTTTACCTTACCGCCTTTTGCAACACTTTACAGCCTTCGTGGCTACAAGGAGAGAAATAAGTAGGTTAAAAAAATAATTAGTCATATTTGACTAAGTTTTTTTTATAAATAATAATAAATAATTGTCATCTAGGTATATACAAAAAAGTGAGAAAAGCAACCTTTCAACATCGAACTGCTAGATAAAACACACACACACACACACAAATATTAATATAATATAAAACACACACGTTATGGGAGGGAAATTGACCTACTATACCACGCTGGTCAGACGTGTATAGGATTTTGTTTCGAGTTTTCCTTCTCTTGCATATTATTAATTTATATCATTTACTTGCAAATATTTTAAATCATTTGAAGGGGTCGAATATCAAAATAAGCAGCACACACACACACACACACGCACACACGCACGCACGCACACACACACACATACACACAAATTTTAATCAAATTTGCACAGCATGTGTAGTTTGAACTAACTTAAAAGATAGGATAGCTTCCATCTCAATTTATAATCGCAATATTATTTTATTGCAAATTATTTGTCTATTATTTGACAGTTACAATTATCTGTTATCTCCAAACGATTCTAACAGATGGCGGTATCTGTTGACTGGATTGAGTAAATATTTAATAGATGGCGCTATATTAAATGTACAAACGTTTCATTTAAGCTACAATTTATTAGCATAACCACCACGTGTTACTGAGGCTACCTCAGCCACAGCAACGCGTGGCCGGGTCTGCTAGTATATATATATATATATATATATATATATATAATTATATATATATATATATATATATATATATATATAATTATATATATATATATATATATATATATATATATATATATATATATATATATATATATATATATATATATATATATATAAAATATCTGGATGACCAAGCCTTGCTCGGTATTTTCTTGTTAGTGTGTTTTGGAAGATATATTTAAATATAATTAAAAAATCAAAAAGTAAAAATAGAAACTAAAAAATATATCGAGCAAATAGGAGCGAAAATCATGTTTGTTGTATGGGAGCACCCCTTAAATATTTATTTTATTTTGTAATTTAGTATGTCGTTATAGCGGCAACAGAAATACATCATCTGTGAAATTTTTTGTCTGGCTGCTATCTAACTATTATGGTTCATGAGATACAGCTTGGTGACAGACAGATGAACAGACGGACAGCGAAGTCTTAGTTATAGGGTCTCCCGTTTTACGCTTAGGGTACGGAACCCTGAAAAAGTTGAACTCACATAAAAGCTTGCTACAATGAAAATACTTTTTAAAATTGGAATGTCTCGAAACTCACAATACTGTATTAATATGGTATTTGAAAGTTTCGAAGCTATAAAAAGGTCATACACTTTTAAGACACGGCGTCATAGGAACGTAGAGTTTGAAATTTTAAATTGTTGGACAGCAATTAATAAACTCATTTGCAAAAAAAACGGGCGGTTTTGATTTTCATTCATATTTAAAAAGATACAATACCAAAAAGGTTTCAATCGTTTGTACACGTTACTGGCCGGTTTTAAAAATGCTGTGGTATTTAAAAAAGTACGTTCTAAATTCAATTTTTCATTTGATGTTCATTTTTACAGAAAACCCCTTTTTATCCTACATTTTTGGCGCGAAGTTCCAGAAGTTAACATCGACTTTCATAACTTTTATTCAATTTTTATCGATTAATTTCATATCCTTGACTGTCAAAGCTTTATTTAATGCTGTTTGGCTGTATCAAAAATGGTAGATAAAGTGGTAAAAGCTACCAAAATTATCGCGCTGCTTGAAGAGGGTTGCAGCCAATGTTTCGTGGCTAGGAGGCTAAATGTTAGTCGCTCGACAGTCCAAAGGACCTGGCAGCGATATCAGGAGACTGGTTCCGTCGAGAGAAGGCCTGGTTCTGGAAGAAAACCATGTACCCAACCACGGGATGATCGTTTTCTTGTGAGTCGCGCATTGAGAAATCGCAAATCTTCGTATGTGGATCTTAAGAACAACCTCCAAGAAGTAAGAAATGTGCATATTAGTCTATGGACGGTCAGGAGGAGGCTTCTCGCTGCCAATATACGCAGTCACCGCCCGGCCCGCGGCCCCAAATTACTCCGTGAGCACAGAGTTCACAGGCTTAGGTTCGCTAGAAATTGTGAATCATGGACTCAAGACGATTGGAATAGGGTTTTGTTCTCTGATGAAGCCAGGATATCTCTGTTCGGTGAAGATCGACGTCGGCGAGTGCTAAGAAGACAAGGAGAACGCTTTGCAGAGGCATGTTTCGAAGAAATCACACCTTATGGTGGGGGCTCTGTTATGTTTTGGGCAGGAATAAATTCAATGGATCGTACAGAGTTAGTCTTCATTGAAAACGGCTCACTGACTGGGCATCGATACATAACGGAAGTTCTAATTTCTCATGCACAACCCGCATTGGCCGCTCTAGGTGAAGACTCGATTTTTATGGACGACAATGCTCGCGCCCACCGATCCCGCGATGTTAATGCGTATGTGCAAGAGGTCGGCATTCGTCGTTTGGATTGGCCAGCTCGAAGTCCCGACCTCAATCCCATAGAGCATGTCTGGGACGTTCTGAAACGGCGTGTGAGATCAGTACACCCGGCTCCGCAGACCATCAGAGAGCTGAAGAATGTGATTACTGCGGAGTGGGAACGTATTCCGCAAGCAAGTATCCGGGATATACTCGCTAGCATGCCCAGACGAATTCAAGCTGTGATTTTAGCTAGAGGGGGTCACACTCGATACTAAACATTTATCTGCTTTTACTTTATTAAAGAAAAACAAACAAAAAAACTTTTTTATTTTTACTTCATGAGCATATGCACTACTAGCGAATATACACTACTAGCGAGGTTTAGCATTATTTCCCATAAATTGTATCTAAATTTTATGAAATACTGATGAAAACGATTATTTTCTTATTAATTTACCAAATTGTGTGGATAAAACTACCTATAATTATCAAACAAAGAAATATTAACATTTGAAATGGTTCATTGCTTAGGTGCCCGTTTTTTTTTGCAAATGAGTGTATATAGTATAATATAAATAAAAAAATAGACAAAGCCGAATATTGTAATTGAGAGCCATGATAACACATTGCACCTAATAACTGAAATCCATCGCTCATAAGATGTATTACCTATTTTTATTTTACCGCATAATGATTAGGAAAGAGAGATAGTCATTTACTATATTTTTGTTTGCTGTTTAGCCAGCGTTTAGTCAACATATGTGTAAAAATCGAAGCGGAAGGGCTGAGTTATATTAGAAACAATCAGTAAGATACGATAAGGAGACAGGATGTTAATGCTGATCAGATTGGTCGCAAGACGCCATGACTTACCTATGTGCGCTACCACAGTTGTTTCGATTTCTTTATACCCTTCATCATCATAGCCAATCAAGCCCATAATATGTCCCACTGTTGGGCTCGAGCCTCCTCCGTTATGGGAGGGAAATTGACCTACTATACCACGCTGGTCAGACGTTTATAGGATTTTGTTTCGAGTTTTCCTTCTCTTGCATATTATTAATTTATATCATTTACTTGCAAATATTTTAAATCATTTGAAGGGGTCGAATATCAAAATAAATCCTTCGAATAAGTGAAAAAACATTGCATTGCAATGTAATCGGGTCAACTATACTGACCGGTTGTTCTCAAGCAGAGTCTGTATTCATTCCTAGGATTCTCTGAATACCTACGATCAAATTACTCCTTTGCATTTCAGAAAGTGCAGTTTGCCATTAAAGTCTGTTTCGCAATAACCATAAACAAAGCTCGAGGTCAAATTCTTAAGGTAGTGGGAGTAAACTTGAGAGAAAGCTGCTTCTCTCATGGGCATCTCATGTATGTGACATGCTTCAGAGTAAGCTCACTGAGTAGCCTTAATTCTAGCATCCGAAAGAAAAGCAAAAGATATTGTTTACAAAGATAAACAGGATAAACATTTTTATTGGTAATATATAACATTACAAGTCAAAGCTGTTTTGATTACATAATTGTCATTTCGTTATAACTTAATGTCATTACAATAATTTAATATTTTATAAAATACAAAATAAAAAATAAATAGGTAAAAAAGTCATTCACAATCGGTTATTGACCTATCCATTAATTCGTCAACCGTATAAAAGGCATTTTGAGCGAGCCAGCGCCTGAGTTTAGTTTTAAAAGCTGTTCGCGTAACAGCCGAAGTAACAGTCGCTGGCAATCTGTTATATATTTGAGGGCCCATAATATGTGTCAATTTGCTAGACTTTGACAGACGATGTGGCAGTGACGCGAGCTTGTCAGCCTGACGAGTGGTATAGTCATGTCTGTCTCCTCGCCTTTCATAACTACTTAAGTTGTCCCACATGTACACACATATCTGAAATATTACTATACATGGGAAAGTTAATATTTCCAGTGAAACAAAGAACGGTCTAACTGAAGTTTTTTGTGTGACTTTTACAATGGCTCGAACAGCCCGTTTTTGCATTCTGAAAACACGTAGTCTGTCAGCAGCTTGACCCCACAACTCAGCTCCATACTGTAGGACCGAGTGCACAGTCGCGAAATAACAGGTCCGCACGACATCAGCAGATACTACACGCGACAGACGGCAAAGCGCGTAGCAAGCGCTGCCAAGCCTGGAGCACAACTTATCAATATGCGAACTCCAGGTTAGACCCTTGTCTACCTCAAAGCCTAGAAATCTAGTACTTTCAACTTGTTCTATTTTTAATCCGTTTATCATTACGCGTAAGTTTCTGGTTTGGCGTCCTGATAAAGAAAAATGTATAAAATGGGTTTTTTTGATATTTAGCGCTAGGCCATTTACATTAAACCAGTTTGATACTTCAAACGCAGCCATATTTAGGCGTTGTTCGAGGCCATCTAGGTCAATTGCATTTACAATAATTGCGACATCGTCGGCGTACATGAATACCTCACCTGATAAGACACAGTTAGGTAGATCATTCATTAAAAGTGTGAATAGTATATTGGACACAGAAGATCCTTGGGCCACACCCATGACAGCAGTTAACGGATCGGACTTATGTTCTCCACCATCCGCGACGACAATTTGACACCTATGGCTTAAAATATCTCTTAGGAGAGCATGAGCAGTGCCTGATATTCCATAGTGTGCCAACTTAAGAGCCAGCACACTGTGGTCAGCCACATCGAAGGCCTTGGACAAATCACAGCATAAAACCGCAACACATTGTCGTTTTTCACTGACCTCGAGTACGCGTCGAACTATCTCCCGAGCGTAAAGAAATACTGTAACAGGTGTAGTATCGCGGGTGGATGTCAAAGGAGCGGTACCAGTGGTCGGCCTAATTTCGATGGAAAATATGGTGGCTTATGGGGTCGCACACTACCCTTCCGTCGCCTTGTTCGGATTGGGCGCGGTGTGTTTAAAACATAACTAATATATAACAAAAAATTCATTTTATTTTCATGTTTATTAAACCTTCCCTACACTATAATAAAGGTTGTTATACTATATAAGTATGCAAACATTTATACATAATAATTTATTAATAACAATAAAATTAATAAAGTAAAAAACAAACAAAAATCTTATTAGAACCATTTTCGACTTTTACGCAGACAAATATGCGGGCAAATAATAATAATTAATAAAATAATAAAAAAAGGTCAAAAAGTAAATAAGAAAATGTAAAGATCCGAACCGAGCTCCGATTTGTTTGGATTAGACGTCTCGATTTCCAACTGAGCTAAATGTCTATTCTTAATGACAGCGTCAAAATTTGAAAACTATTGTAATAGTTTTAGTACAACGAAAATTTTTATTTTTTGTTGCCGAAATATACTAACAAAATACTATTTTCTATAAATCCTAATCCCCGGAATCCTTTGTATGCTAAATTTCAAGAAAATCGTTGGAGCCGTTTCCGAGATTCAGATTACACATATATATATATATATATATATATATATATATATATATATCTTTGAAAGAGATAAAACCAGAACAGATGTAAGAGTAACAATAGGTAATGATGTACTAGAGCAAGTGGATGAATTTGTATATCTTGGATGTGGATTTAGCCGAGATGGAAGGTACACCACTGATATAGAGCGAAGAGTGAATGCGGGAAATAGAGTGAACGGAGCGTTGGGGCAACTTCTCGGCAGCCACCACCTCAGCCAGAAGGCACGTGTAGCAATACATAACGCAGTACTTGTCCCAACATTACTGTATGGAAGCGAGAGTTGGGTATGCAGAAAAGAGTATGATAGTAAAATTAATGCGGTCGAAATGCGATCTCTGCGGAAAATCTGTGGAGTTAGGCTGACCGACCGCATTCGTAACGACGACGTAAGAGAGCGAGTAGGTATGAAAGAGAGTATTGGTGTAAAGATGCGAAAGGGAATGCTCCGATGGTTCGGACATGTGGAAAGAATGCCGAACGAACGCCTGGTTAAGAAGATATACAATGCGAAAGTGGAAGGATGTAGGTACCGAGGGAGACCGAGACTAACCTACCTAGACCAGATCGGTCATGTACTGAAGGAAGGTGGAGTCAAGAGTCTCCGAAACCGGCGAGCGTGTATGAAGAGAATTATGAATGTTGAGGAAGCGAGTGAAGTATGCAGAGATAGAGTTCTCTGGCACTCTGTTCTCTCTGCCTACCCTGCAAGGGATATGGCGTGATGATATGTATGTATGTATGTATATATATATATATATATTTATATATATACACACAAGAATTTCTCGTGTAAAGATATAGTGAGTTATATATATATATATATATATGTATATATATATAGTTTGATCCAACTTAAAAGATAGGATAGCTTCCATCTCAATTGATAGTCGCAATATTATTTTATTGCAAATTATTTGTCTATTATTTGACAGTCACAATTATCTGTTATCTTAAAACGATTATAACAGGTGGCGGTCTCTGTTGACTAGATTAAGTAAGTATTTAATAGATGGCGCTATGTTAAATGTACAAACGTTTCATAAAAGCTACAATTTATTAGCATAACCACCACGTGTTACTGAGGTTACCTTAGCCACAGCAACGCGTGGCCGGATCTGCTATTATATATCTATATATTGCTGGGGTCGATACAATATGTTCTCTTCTTTCATGCACATATTGTAAAAGTTCTTCACAGCCCATATATGTCCCACAGTTGGGCTCAGGCCTCCGCCATAATGGGAGGGAATTTAACCTACTACACCACGCTGGTCAGACGTGTTGGTATAGGGTTTTGTTTCGAGTTTTCCTTCTCTTGCATAGATGTTATATGCGTTTTATATACCTTAGCTGTATCTTACGATCACCCACAGCCCACCGGTAAGACAGAGGGTGGTAAATTGTATTCTTACTCCGTCACCACACGGACAAAGTAAAAGTTATGTTATTGGTAATAGTTTTATGACCGGCTGCCTGTCTGACGTCAACCCTGCTTGGGAATGTAATTGTTGAAGAAACGGCATCAGATAGATTTGGCCCAGAACATTATAAGGCTCAAAGTCGTCTTTTACGATATCTACGAACAAAGTAAGGTTTGGTAGTATTCGTAGCCGCTACCACACAGTATGTATATATAAGTGTGTGTAAATTATATTACTAATAGGATTCAATACATGGGAATCCTTTTTTTTTATTTTTTTATTTTTATTGGTGGGCTATGGGTGCGTCTCGCCCCGCTGAATCGGTCCGGGGTGACGGAAAGGCGGCGCGTGACCCCATAGACCCACCGTAAAACCTTCTCTCTTCGCCGTGCGAGCGGACCACCGGTACTCGATTTTAACTTCTGTGTAATACATGGGAATCCTAGCTAAGAGTATAATGTACACCATCCTTTACTTTCCCAGGAAAATCTTAAGAACAGGCTAAGGAATTATTACACTTCTGACAATCATATAACATCAAACACGCTCTTACTCCTAGTGGCTGGCGCTTGCTCTCACGACTAGATGGAGTGACGTAGGGTATTTTTATGAGTTTACCTTGTTTTACAGTGATTTTCTCTGTTTATTCACCTTATTTTCTATCTTCCACACTTCAATACTCGTAGAGAAGGAAAGGAGGATAAAAAACTCGTATATCTTTCTTAATCCGTCATCATACGTAGACAAGAAATAAAATACAATTTTAATTAAATATTCCTAAACCGGTATTAAAACAGTATCGCAATAATAACATAAAAAGAAATATACGATGACGTATATTTTCGAAGTTATATTTTCCTGTTTATAGTTACGTACAGATAATAATAATATGTACATCCCAGCAGAAGCCGAATGATTCAACATAATGTTACGTAGCCATAACTTTGCGAAGTGTGTAGTGTACAGTCGTGCCATAGTAAGCTATTCGATCATTTTAGAATAAAAATGTATTATAAAATATTCTGTTCATTACTTTTTGTGTGTTTTATTTCAAATTATTCAAGTAAGTAGTTGTTTATTATTAATAATGGTAGCAGATGTCTCAGCTGTCATCATCCGAGTTTAATTGCGAAGTATTATTATTTACATAACTCAAAAAGTGACCTTTTTTCCTTATAATGTGTTTGTAATATAAAGTTGATAGTTTTGTTTGAATGCTTTCAATAGAACAAATGTCAAATTTTAATTTATTTTACCTTGCACATAACTTTTAAAAGAATGTTCATAAAGTATAGATGCTTGCGATCCACGGAAATAATATACTGAGTTATGATAAAATATCAATAGCACATAATGTGGATTACAATAAATGCTTTCAGAAAAAAATAAATAATATAGATACTAGGAATTATTTAGCCTCACTATTTTTATATTGCCTTACACGCTGACATCTACCAACAATCATTTCAGAACATCAATACAAAAGAAGGAAAACTTGAATGCAGCTCCTACCCGTTTATCCAGCGTGACTTAATAGACCATTTTCCTTTTCCTTGTACACAAGGCTCATGCCCAGTTGTAAGACATAGAAAATTTACTAGTGTTTCGATGTGTTCTTGACTTGATCATAAGAGATATGAGAGTACCTACATTAGTTCATATACTACTTGCCTCGTAATACTATAATTGTAATACGATCGTCTCAATCCAGAGATAGATAAAGATGACATATATATTCTGAGTCTATACATACATACATACACATACATACATATCATCACGCCATATCACGTAGGCAGAGAGAACAGAGTGCCAGAGAACTCTATCCTTGCATACTTCACTCGCTTCCTCAACATTCATAATTCTCTTCATACACGCTCGCCGGTTTCGGAGACTCTTGACTACACCAACCTTCAGTACGTGATCAATCTGGTTTAGGTAGGTGAGTCTCTGTCTACCCCGGTACTACATCCTTCCACTTTCGCATTGTATATCTTCTTAACCAGACGTTCGTTCGGCATTCTTTCCACATGTGCGAACCATCGGAGCATTCCCTTTCGCATCTTTACACCAATACTCTCTTTCATACAAGAGAAGGTAAACACGAAATAAAAAGCTATACTAACTCGTCTGACCAGGTTGACATATTAGTTCAATTTCCCTCCTATTTTTAGTATTGATAGGGCCATATTGTTGACAGTTTTATGTATACAGCCGCGGGCCGACCCGTCCAGGGTAGTGCCATAATCTCGCAGAAAATTGACGTCTGAGCAATAGCAATGTGCTCTTCTTTTTGTGAGCAAAAGAGCCGGCAGAGCAACTTTCAAGGTGAGTTTGGGTTCTTTTTTTTTATTGCTTATGGTGGCAAACGAGCAAGCAGCACATCTGATCGAAAGTGTCACTACCGCCCATGGATCTTTGCTATAACCAAGACTATAGATAGGCCGCTGCCTACCATTACAATCTCCAAACCCATCCAATTGGGCTTCCAGCTCTCTCGCTCACCGAACGAAGCGCAACAACACATTGCCATTACTCAGACGTCGATCTTCTGCGAGAGTATGGTACTACCCCGGACGGACCGGCCCGCGGCTGTAGACAGAGAACTGTCAACAGCGTGATCCTACCATTAATAGTTGGTTGGTAGGCCTAGCTGTAACGTTGGTATTGCAAAGATCCATGATCGGCAGTAAAACTTACCATCTATATGCTGCTTACTCGTTTGCCATCACCGGTAATAAAAAAAAAATAATAATATGAAGTAGGCTGGAGCTCAGCAGTAGTACATTTAAAAGCTGATATAGTGATAATTTTTACATATATTTATTTATTTATTTATACACTTTATTGTACACCATATTACATAAAAAGAAGAAACTAGAAATAACTACAGTAGGTACAATGGGCGGCCTTATCGCTAACAGCGATCTCTTCCAGGCAACCTTTGTATGGATAAAATTAGCGTACAGAGAGAAAGTGGTAGATGATGGTGCAGTAATACTAAATAAATATATATGCACACATATACACATACACACATAAACAATATACAAATACATCTACATACAACCATAGAGGCACATATATTCGCATATACAACATGTACATATATCTAATTAATAGCACAACAGGTATAAGTATGTCAATATAAACTAATATACAAATAAATTACAATATTGAATGCATAAGAAATGTGTATAATATTTCACAATAAGGTGACTAACGACAAAGTTCTACACTGTTAGATAATGCGATTTTAGCAACAACTTAAACGTAGACAAGCTTTTGGCTTGACGTATTTCCAGCGGCAGTTCGATCCACAAGCGACAATGAAGGAGTTGGTCAGTGAAGGACTTAGTACTATTCCGACTCTCTTGCGTGCATGGTGCACTGGATGGTGCATTGGATTGCTTTATTAAAATAAAAAAAATGTGAGCCGTCATGGGACGCCTGGCAGATGTGAAACATCGTGTGTGTACAAGTAATATGCATAAAAGATAATATTATTACAGGAATTAAATAAAGCCTAATGAAAAAATGAAGTATTACGAATTTCTTACAGAAAATGGTAACTTTATTTAATAAACATTTATTTACATGTGATATAAAAATTCGATATTAATATCAAGTGGCCACAATTTAAATATTTAAATATTGATCCCTGTGATGATTGTTGGGAACTGAAATATTTAAAAAAATATGATATTAAAATACACAAGAAAAAGAAAAAAAATTTTGAGTGTGGCTTCAATATACTCATGAACTCAAATCTTAGTTAATTATTGCAATATATGACAAAAAAATTTGCAAATATAAATTTTATTAATAAATTTTTACATATTAATTCCTTCATGAATAATAAAAAAATTATTAATTGAAGATAATATTAATATAATTTATATAATTATTAATCTTAATATAATTTATATAATTACTAATATGATTAATATGAATATAATTAACTAAATATCGTCGAACTGAGTGAGAAGCCACACCGTACACTCTACTATATAAAATATATATATATATATATATATATGTATACCTCAGTATTACGTGGCGACCCGTCGCCACACCGTACACTCTACTACACATAAAATATATATATGTATACCTTAGTATAGCGTGGCGACCCGTCGCCACGGCAAGCGTCGCCACGCCAACAATTCGGTTTACAAGTGAGCCTATAGATGTTTCACATCAATAAATAATTGTAACTTCAGTTGAAACCCGGTTCCTCGGGTGACCGGACCGGGGATTAGTCTGGTCGCCCTTGGAGCGAAGCCACCGCGTGAGGACGACGCCCCGACATCGAGATCCATTTTGGGTCGAGATGCTCAGGCATCAACATGAGAGGATACCCGTGAGGTTAGACCGCCGGGTGGGCCACTGAAGAAAAAGACCGCGTACCAGTGACCCAACCGCATGGCGTCGAAAGGTATATTGTAGGGCGGGTCTACGCGGTCTTGCGCCGCTTTTCCTGTCGCCTCGGATGGATTAGCGGGGATTGACGAACCGTAGCCCGCCACCAAAAAAAGAAGTGACACGGTTCCTAATAAACATTGTTATTGCCATGTTATGGTGAATTTATGTTAACTATAATTAAATTTTATTTGCAGATGCACAAGGAGATCAGAAACTTTTTCGCAAAGATTATGAATACATTCCATATTTAGAGGGTTTTTATAAGTTATATACGGTGCGTAAATCGTGGGTGGATGCGGAGCAGGTATGTCTCAATGATGGCACTCTTGTACTCCGTCCAGATAATATCGCTAAGATCTTAGAAATTGTGAACGTACTTAAATTTTTTAATGGAACGCAACCTTTGGAGAATGGACTTTTAAACGTATTAGAAGAAGATGAGCATAAATTTTTTGACGGTAAGCTTTAAAAAATAAAAGTTTCTCTGTGCTGTGACGGGTTAGTGGGGGTACTAAAAACTTGCTGAACGATTACTAGAAGATGAGGTATATATGATATAATACTCCGATTAGATACATATAACAATACCAAAAAAAAAACTGCGTTAATCAACCCTTCTGCAAGCGTGGTGATTATAATTTTTGAAACAGAGTGCTGATGCCAGTCGTCTAGTGATCTTCAGCCAATATGATTTTTTTTATTGCTTATGGTGGCAAACGAGTAAGCAGCACACCTGATGGTAAGTGTCACTGCCGCCCATGGACCTTTGCAATACCAAGGGTAGTAGGGCTTAGGTCGCTGCTTTGCAATAAAATCCCCAAACCCACCCAGTTGGGCTTCCGGCTCTCTCGCTCACCGAACGAAGTGCAATAGTACATTGCCATTACTCAGACGTCGATCTTCTGCGAGAGTGTGGTACTACACCGGACGGACCGGCCCGCGGCTGTAGACAGAAAACTGTCAACAGCGTGATCCTACCACTATTGGAAACCGTACCACTATTACGGAAAAGTAAGAGGTGGTAATATTTATAAAAACTTGATTACTTAAATTTATTTTTAAAAACTTGATTACTTAAATTTATTTAAATTTATATTTATTTATTGATTATTTTATTATTTATAAAAACATGATTACGAGCGAAAAATGATTGTCACATTTGGGATTCGAACCCACATCTATTGGAAATCCGTTCCAATCGTGTTACCACTTACACCAACGTGAACTGTTGTATGGCGTTCAATTTTCGCAACGTATTATATTTTCGTCCTTTTAGGAGATATGTGCCATCTACCTGACATTGTTTACATATTGTACAGACTTAATACTCTAACTTTGCAGTTAGAATTGTATTAAACGATAACACGAACCTATTATTCAAATTATTTAAATTTAGCATTTAATATGCTTGATTATTTATAAGAACTTGATTACGAGCGAAAAATGGTTGTCACATATGGGATTCGAACCCACACCTATTGAAAATGGTGGCAACATACCTTATTCTTACCAGGCACGGCACTGATATACACTCATTTGCAAAAAAAACGGGCACCTAAGCAATGAACCATTTCAAATGTTAATATTTCTTTGTTTGATAATTATAGGTAGTTTTATCCACACAATTTGGTAAATTAATAAGAAAATAATCGTTTTCATCAGTATTTCATAAAATTTAGATACAATTTATGGGAAATAATGCTAAACCTCGCTAGTAGTGTATATTCGCTAGTAGTGCATATGCTCATGAAGTAAAAATAAAAAAGTTTTTTTGTTTGTTTTTCTTTAATAAAGTAAAAGCAGATAAATGTTTAGTATCGAGTGTGACCCCCTCTAGCTAAAATCACAGCTTGAATTCGTCTGGGCATGCTAGCGAGTATATCCCGGATACTTGCTTGCGGAATACGTTCCCACTCCGCAGTAATCACATTCTTCAGCTCTCTGATGGTCTGCGGAGCCGGGTGTACTGATCTCACACGCCGTTTCAGAACGTCCCAGACATGCTCTATGGGATTGAGGTCGGGACTTCGAGCTGGCCAATCCAAACGACGAATGCCGACCTCTTGCACATACGCATTAACATCGCGGGATCGGTGGGCGCGAGCATTGTCGTCCATAAAAATCGAGTCTTCACCTAGAGCGGCCAATGCGGGTTGTGCATGAGAAATTAGAACTTCCGTTATGTATCGATGCCCAGTCAGTGAGCCGTTTTCAATGAAGACTAACTCTGTACGATCCATTGAATTTATTCCTGCCCAAAACATAACAGAGCCCCCACCATAAGGTGTGATTTCTTCGAAACATGCCTCTGCAAAGCGTTCTCCTTGTCTTCTTAGCACTCGCCGACGTCGATCTTCACCGAACAGAGATATCCTGGCTTCATCAGAGAACAAAACCCTATTCCAATCGTCTTGAGTCCATGACAATTTCTAGCGAACCTAAGCCTGTGAACTCTGTGCTCACGGAGTAATTTGGGGCCGCGGGCCGGGCGGTGACTGCGTATATTGGCAGCGAGAAGCCTCCTCCTGACCGTCCATAGACTAATATGCACATTTCTTACTTCTTGGAGGTTGTTCTTAAGATCCACATACGAAGATTTGCGATTTCTCAATGCGCGACTCACAAGAAAACGATCATCCCGTGGTTGGGTACATGGTTTTCTTCCAGAACCAGGCCTTCTCTCGACGGAACCAGTCTCCTGATATCGCTGCCAGGTCCTTTGGACTGTCGAGCGACTAACATTTAGCCTCCTAGCCACGAAACATTGGCTGCAACCCTCTTCAAGCAGCGCGATAATTTTGGTAGCTGTTACCACTTTATCTACCATTTTTGATACAGCCAAACAGCATTAAATAAAGCTTTGACAGTCAAGGATATGAAATTAATCGATAAAAATTGAATAAAAGTTATGAAAGTCGATGTTAACTTCTGGAACTTCGCGCCAAAAATGTAGGATAAAAAGGGGTTTTCTGTAAAAATGAACATCAAATGAAAAATTGAATTTAGAACGTACTTTTTTAAATACCACAGCATTTTTAAAACCGGCCAGTAACGTGTACAAACGATTGAAACCTTTTTGGTATTGTATCTTTTTAAATATGAATGAAAATCAAAACCGCCCGTTTTTTTTGCAAATGAGTGTATCTGTACTGTCCATTCGTGTGACGGAACGTCGACCCGGTTATAAAACGTTTGTTGTTGCACAAGGTCAGTAGGGTCTTGTAACATTATAATAACTACATACATACATACATATCATCACGCTATATCCCTTTCAGGGTAGGCAGAAAGAACAGAGTGCTAGAGAACTCTCTCTCCTTGCATACTTCACTCGCTTCCTCAACATTCATAATTCTCTTCTTACACGCTCGCCGGTTTCGGAGACTCTTGACTCCACCTTCCTTCAGTACGTGACCAATTTGGTCAAGGTAGGTGAGTCTCGGTCTCCCCCGGTACCTACATCCTTCCACTTTCGCATTGTATATCTTTTTAACCAGACGTTCGTTCGGCATTCTTACCACATGTCCGAACCATCGGAGCATTCCCTTTCGCATCTTTACACCAATACTCTCTTTCATACCTACTCGCTCTCTTACGTCGTCGTTACGAATGCGGTCGGTCAGCCTAACTCCACAGATTTTTCGTAGAGATCGCATTTCGACCGCATTAATTTTACTTTCATGCTCTTTATAATAACTAAAATCCCTTTTTTGGCTTTTACAGAAAATAATTTATATAAATAGGTGGAGTTGTAGGTGCGGTATCAGGTTAAAGTAACCTTGTATAAAGATAGGTATTCTACGGCAATATGATTTAGTAGCACATCTTAAATTCATTTCTTTTCCACACAGAATCAAATTAAATTTACGACTTCCTCATCACTAAGAAATCTACGATTTCCTAAACCGCACTACAGGTAAAAAACACGAAAAAGGCTAGTAGACCTGATGTCAGATTAAACTTGTTAACCCTACACCATACCGAGAATATTTAAATCTTTATATTTATTTTAAAAAAGAAAGAAATTTAAATATTTTATATTTAAATGTTCATAACTGGCCAGTAATCCAATTTTTCTCGTGTCAATAATGCTCGCGTAATACAGTGGTCCGTATGTACTGAACTAAGTAATGTAAAATTATAAATTTTAGGTATGTCAGTACCCACGTCAGAATTTTATTTAAATGTATTTGGACAACAGGACTCTACAATAAAAATATAAATCGTCTGTTAGGAAAAGAACGTTGTCGAAAAACAAAGACCTATTAATATGTAATCTATAGCAGGCAATTTCTTTCAGAAGTTCAGGAATAGATATTCTAATCGATTATTGCAATATTTATACAATAATTACATAAGTTCCTTTACTCTTATTTCTAAAGCTACCTACTGATTCGATTTCAATAAAATGTTGGTTATGCTGAAATCAAACAGTATTTTAAAACAGAGGAAAGGAAATGACATCCATTATTTTGTTGTTAATCAACGTTAATTAATTGTGGGAAATGATGGGTCCCCATGCCTTTCATCCATTTTGAAATAATAATACATCTCCGCAATGTATCGCTTATTCAATCAATTATCTGAAATCAATCAGCTTAAAAGATAGTAAGTAGGTATAGGTTTGAATGCAATAAGTGACAAAATACATGCACTAATAAAGCCGGTGCTATATACTATATTTTATTACCAGGTATACCTTTATCGGAATTGTACAAACATTGGAGACCAGATCAGAAAATCGAATATCCCTTCGTCTGTAAAAAGACTCAGGACTCGCTTGAATGGAATCAAGAATGTAACACACCAGTTCCAGGTGAATATATAGAATTAAAATTGAAATGATAATATCACAGATAATTAAAATATTTGGTTATAAAGTGAAAATAACCTATTTTTATAGAGCATAACAGTTTTTAATATAGCATATTAATAGAACAGCTATTTTATTGCATTTATATTTGATTTTTTCATTCTCTATGTTTCGTATACTTTTCAGTTTTCATGTTCATGAGAACTATGAATGTTGTTCTCTCAACCCTTGTTTTGCCTACCGTTCGATGAATAAGAATGTTTCCTATTTCATTATGTCCAGGAAAACTCTCTTCCACCCAAAGGGAACCCCATGCACACTTGCATACACTCTTTTTACTTGCAACACATTAAATATTATTTAAAATTAACCAAATTATTCAATGCTATTATTTGTTTTCCGTGTGGTGATGGAGTAAGAATACAATTCACCACCCCCTATCTTACCTGTGGGTGATCGTACGAGACGACTAAGGGATATAAAACGCATATAATCTATGCGAGAGAATGAAAACTCGAAATAAAACTCTATACCAACATGTCTGACCAGCGTGGTATAGTAGGTCAATTACCCTTCCACTATGGAGAAGGCTCGAGTTCAACAGTGGGACATATATGGGCTGAGATGATGATGATGATTATTTGTTTTTACAGGTTACGAGTATAGTGAAGCCACAGGTAGATGCTACAAGTTTCACCTAGACCCTAGGAACTGGGATGATGCCTACAACATATGTAAACAAGAACAATCATATTTAGCTATCATCAATTCTGACGACGAAAATAGAGTCCTCGTTAGGTTAACAGAGAAGGCGCCAAAAGATAGTATTATGGGCAATTACCTGAGTGGAATTGCTCATTTGGGTTTCCGTAAGGAAAATGATGTATGGATGACGATAGACGGTAAGTTTTAAATACAAATACAGTAAATAAATACTAGAAACTATGCTTCAAAGATATTAAGTAATACTAGAAACTGGTAAAAAAAATATTACGTAATTAATATACAATAGGTTTTTTTTTTGGGTTGGGCTACGGTCAGTTCGACAGAGGGGCGTAAGCACGCACATCCGTAACCCACCCGTGATACCTCGCCTTCGTCGTTGGACCGACCACCGGAGCAGCGTGAACTTGACGTCAGTGGTTGGCACGACGGAATACCCCCTGAGGGTACCCTCTCCTTGACCGACGCCCAAAGATGGGCAGAATGGGATATATAGAATCCTATCAAATCAGTATGACAATCGAAGAGGAGCCACGTTACTGACAATGTAGAGCCTTCCCATTGCTTCAGATATATAGGCTAAATTGTAAATTGAAATCAAACATATTTTAATGATCCTCATTCTCCTACTCTTATCCCAATTAGTTGGGGTCGACACAATATGTACCTACTCTTCTTTCATAATACATATTGTAAAAGTTATTGGCAATAGTTTTATGACCAGCCACCGCTAGCCAGACGTCAACGCTCCTTGGAAATGCAATTGTTGACGAAACGGCATCAAACGGAGTTGGTCCAGGTCGTTATAAGGCTCTTAGTCGTCTTTTACGACATCCACGAGCAAAGTAAAGGTTGGTAGTATTCGAAGCCGCTATCACACAGCTTACATATTTTAATGATAAAATTAAGTTAATAAATTAAAATTTTACAATGATTATTACATATTTAATTGAGAAATAAACGCAGATTGCATTATTACTAGTCATTCCGAAATCAATTAATTGATTAGTCCGATGGTCGGTACAATTTAGCATAAAACTCGACACTTGTTAAGAAACAGCTAAATAATCTAAGCAAATGTAAAGGTTATCTTACTTCGAGATAACAAACATGTATAAACTAATATCCAAAACAACGAATATCTAAACATAATAATAAGGGACTACATACTTTAACTAAGCTAAAATTATTATGTTATGCAACTAAGTTTAAATTTAAACACAACTTCAAAAAATAATCTCTATGGGGCGATGGATTAAGAATAAATTATGTAACCACCCTGGTGGCAGTGGTAAAAAGTGGTTGAAGGTTCACCATAAGAATGGGCAGCGGCAATTTCCTGGGTAACTTATACTGGGAAGCGCTACGATCCTCAACTGTGTGTCGGTGGTCATTTCTCCCACGTACGTGGAAGATCTGGAATTAGCTACCTGGCTACCTGCTGGTGTGTTTCCCGAGCGCTATGATATAGGTATTCTTCTTCAAACGAGGTTTAAGAATTAGTACCAAGGTTCTTGTGCGGCAGTGTCTTTTAATATCAGGTGTTCTTCGTGCTCTCTTGCCACCAAAGGCAATAAAAACAAAATGTAATGTAGAACGCTACAATGCCAGGTGGACCGACGACCTTGTGAATGTTGTTGGGAGTCATTGAATGCGGACAGAGCAGAATCACACTCTGTGCTGAACTAGGCTTACGTCCAGCGGTGAACAGCAAAAGGGTGAATGATGATTATCCTCTTGCCATTATGGTTATATGGGAATATCCACTGTTGGACAATAAACATCGATAAGCTAATTGATGGCTATAATAAATAACTATGTGTTTTTCTTTCTTAAGGTACAAAATTGGAAGACAGCGGTTTTGCAAGATGGAATAGCGGCCAACCTGATGGGCCAACTCGTGGGGTAGAGGAACCCTGTGGCTCGATGTTTTACAACGGTGAACTAAACGACATCGGTTGTCAAGCCAGAAGTTTCTTTATTTGCGAGCATGAAATAAGCACATTAGCCTCTCTGAATGGTCATAGATTAGGAGAAATACATCAATAGTTTTTAAATATTGTATAAAGTTTAAGCTCTTACTTGCAGGTGATATCGAATAACTATACGAATCAGTTCCACTCCATTTTATCACTGCAAAGATTATAATTTCGCCATTCGAGGGCGGTATCTCAAAATTCATATCTTTTTGTGTTCTGAAGTAACGGACTCATATCTCAACTGGCGAGATCTTTTCTTATAAAATCAACCAGCGAGAGTTTTACAAAAACCAATTCAGCCTTTTATTTTACAGATGCCTATTTACTTAGATTTCCAAATTGCATTCGCAAAAAATAACATAGACTACTTCTTTATAAATTTAGTTACGTCACAGTAAAGGTTCCAGGCAAATGAGTCATACAATTGTCGCTTTTCCTACCTGGTCTATTACCAGCTGAACGATCACAAGAAAAATAAGCAGAAGCGCTCTCCTAGGAAACTTTTTACACATTCGCCTAGCGCTATGTCTTTACACACATATGGACGAGTTCATTACATATAGTTCATTACATATAGTATAGTTCATTACATATAGACGAGTTCAAAAAAATCGACTACTTTTTTATTTCAAAACCCGCAGTGAAATATCTTCCTAATCATGAAAAAAGAAGCCTGTGAAAATGGCAGCTCTTAATATTAATACTAAAAGGTCGCTCATCGTGAATTTCTATTTGCCATTTAAATAACATAGGATTTTTTTTTTTTCAACTTTGGAATTTTATAACTCATTTTTGAGTAAGTATATCGGAATGAACGATACATATTTTTAAAGGAAATTGAACGCTCTAAATAAAATGTCTCTTTTGTTTTTCATGTAAGTTTACTCCTTTAATAGTTATTTGAGTTTAAAATTCAACATGTAATCAATGTAATTAATTTAAAAAAGGTATGTAATTATTGGATTTTGCAAACCAAATAAAACAATAGACAATAATTTCTTAAAATATATTTTCACCCAATATGTTAATAAACATTCGGCTTAAAAAAGGTAAAAAAATAATATAATTCATTGCTTGTTTTAATAAACTTTTGTTGAAGGAAAGCCCAAACACAGTACTTCGTTTGGGTTTTTAAACTTACGTTTATTACAATTGATCGTATCTCAATAAAATATATATATAAAAATATAATATTTATTTTACATATAATATTAATGTTTACAAATTTAATGAAAATTTGTTTATTAAAAATTTATTGAGAACAATTTATATCACTTCGTTTCTGAATACAGCTTTACCTACTAAGGGAAGGTACCGTACCGCTGGCCCACCGTAGGAAAGCAATTCCCTCACAGGTTCGAAATAGGATGCTATCCAAGAAACCAATAGCAGGTAGAAAAACACGGACACAATACGATCCATAATGTAAAGTCTGAAAACAAAAATTATAAATATAAATTTACCATTGGGCCATTGAGAGATCATTATTGAACTTGTTAAGTCTAATAATGATCTACCTAGACTATCCATAATGATCTACCTAGACCAGATTGGTCACGTACTGAAGGAAGGTGGAGTGAAGAGTCTCCGAAACCGGCGAGCGTGTATGAAGAGAATTATGAATGTTGAGGAAGCGAGTGAAGTATGCAAGGATAGAGTTCTCTGGCACTCTGTTCTCTCTGCCTACCCTGCATCCTTGCAGGGTATATCCCTTATATGGCGTGATGATATGTATGTATGCATGTATTAAGTCTAATTTAAGATAAGATATCATCTTCACCTTCAGCTTATAGACGTCCTACTGTTGTATTCGAGCCTTCTACACAATAGCAGGGAAATAAATCAAGCTGATCAGGCAGTTTGGTATAATATTTGCAAAATAAAATTTGGAGTTTTGCGTCTCTTGTATAGATATTATTATTATTATATCAGTTTAGTTTTTGACCTGACCTAGACCAGATCGGTCAGGTACTGAAGGAAGGTGGAGTCAAGAGTCTCCGAAACCGGCGAGCGTGTATGAAGAGAATTATGAATGTTGAGGAAGCGAGTGAAGTATGCAGAGATAGAGTTCTCTGGCACTCTGTTCTCTCTGCCTACCCTGCAAGGGATATGGCGTGATGATATGTATGTATGTATGTATGTAGTTTAGTTTTTTCATAAAAGTTTGCTCAGTTTGTGTTGTATCTAAAATTCTGCCCTAAATCTCTTTAGGAAGAGGATCTTCGTATTTAAGCTAATCAGACAGATTGGTACAATGTTTTATCCCAAGTTTTGCGTTTTTTGTATAAATATTATTTTTATTATTATTCTATAAGTTTAATTTATTTACAAGAGTTCGCTCGGTTTAATTTGTATCCATAATGAGAGTCTGAGAATTCCCTGAGACTCTCAGGGAAGAAGAGCTCTGGATTCCCTTGAATTTAAAAATACTGTATGCCATAAAACTTATTTTTTTTATAGTTATAGTATAATATGTATATTTATATTAGATTCTAATGTATTTATTCATCTGTGGAAGTTTTTAGCTACCATTTCTGTTACTTCTATAACTATTAGTAAGGTTTCTGTATGTGTGTTGTATAGTTGTGTTATTTCTGTTTTTAAATTTTTATATTTACTGAGTATTTCTATTTCTTTCGATCCTGTCTTATAGTCAGATGGTATTAATATATCTATTAAATAGGTTTTATTTTCTAATTTATTTACGTATATGATATCTGGTGTACTATGTATTACTGTTACATCTGTTTGTTGACCGATGTTTCCCACATTAGTTCAACCAATTATTCTCTTTGATCTGAGCTTGTGTTAAGTTCAGTCTCCACTATAGCTTATCTGCTTATAGCTTATGTTTATTTCCTAGTGCCCACCAAATGTACTTAGCAATATTCTTATGGTATTATTATAATATTTGTTAAAATATTATAATAATCCCCATGATAAATATCCCACTGTTGGGCTCGGGCCTCCTCCGTATGGGAGCGAAATTAACCTACTATACCACGCTGGTCAGACGTGTTGGTAAAGAGTTTTGTTTCGAGTTTTGCTTCTCTCGCATAGATGTTATATAAGTTTTATAGACCTTAGTCGTCTCGTACGATCACCCACGGGTAAAATATGGGGTGGTGAACAGTATTCTCACTCCGTCACCACACGGAAAATACAGTAAAAGTTCTTTATTCGCGGGGTATGTGTTCCATAAATATGCCGCGAATACGGAAACCGTGAATATGGAATGGTAATTTATATGGGATTATAGGAGATATGTTCCTAGGTGACAAAATAAAAAACAAAAATATATGAAAAATCTATTTAATTGAAGTTTTTGAACATTTCGATTATAATTATCTTAAGGCTTCCTAAGCCTTAAGATAATTATTATAATTATATTATTTATAATTATATTAATCAAAATGTTTAAAAACCATTGCCTAAATGATTTGAAGAATTTTGTAATTTTTTCTTGCTCATTTTAAAAACTCCTTCAATTCAGACTGATACGCAGCAGTCGCATTAGCAATTTGCCTATTAAAAATAAGACTTCGTAGGCAAAATTATAATAAGATCTATTTTACTTTTTTATTAGTCCATTTGACGGCATTTGCAAAGGATATTGGGTTGGATACCTATTAGTATCCTTTTATTATTATGTATGTACTTATTAGATCCGCGAATAAAGAAATTTTTAGCCGCGAATATAGGAATTGAGTCGCATTTTTTTAATCCGCGAATAGTGAAAACGCGAATGAAGGAAGCGCGAATAAGGAGCTTTTACTGTACTATAATATATAATATTTCTTAGTTGTAATATATTATTACTACAATATACTCGTTAGTAGTCTTTTACTATACCCACGGGCAAGGTAGGGTTTGATAAATTGTATTCAGATGGAGTATCATATATCATATCTGGATACTGTCACCATTCAGAGATTAAACAAGATTTTTTTGGCAGACTGGACACACGCCGTCCGTTCCGTCCGGGGCGACGAAAAGGCGGCAAGTGGCCCCGTAACCCACCGTATTCCCTACCCATCACCATTGAGCCGGCCACTGGTATCCGTGGCCAGTCCAGCGGGTTGCCCTTTCGGGTAACATCCACCGCCGATGTCTTTGTATGGCCAGCCTGAAGGCATACCGCGTAAAGCCTCGTAGAATAAACAAGATGACAATAACTCACATATTATTTTGAAGCCTCGCTTTTGGTAGATTTTCTAGCTTTTCTTTAAGGCAGTACAGTTTACCGCCTATCATGCAGCTATCTATATATGGTCCATCTTCTATGATGGTCAGATCCATGGGAAATAACTCACGGTCTACTGGATTTAGTATACCAACTAAAGACTTGAAATTATCAGTGTCGAACCACCATTCACGCGTCGTGAAGTATTGAAGCACTTCCAGACCAACAGATATTCTATTTTGAATGCGTACCATACTGAAAATAAAGACAGAAAGTATATATCAGTTATCTCTTATCCTATCTCATATTCGTTTTACCGCGACCACCATAAAAGGATATTAATCTACCATACTTCATACTGCGCTGGCTAAAAGGAGTACAGAGTTTTATTTTGGAGTCATGTTATATAAAACTCTTTTGTGAAGGAGGGCATGGTGCTAGATTGTATTCTAAATCCGTTATCACAAGGTGAATAAATCAAAAACCGTGTAAATATTAATATTTTTTAAAGACAACCTCCAGCCTCTTTTATGAGAATAGACTATGTCTCGTTAACACCCTATCAAATCCATCCATCCAGGGCAAGAGACGGACGATTTAAATATAAAATTTTCAAATTTCACCACAATTCTAAATATTACCAGCCGGTCAACGACTGCATTCTCAAGAAGGGAATGCATTCTCAACAGGCACTCCATCGCAAAATTTAACCAAATCACAACTTACTTTACGTATTAGAGCAAGAATACATTTTTAAACCGCACCCTGCACTAGGGAAATAAAAACTTTGTATTGCGGGCAACTTTACAAAAATATAATTAACGCAGACAAATTACACCCAGACTCAGAACAACATTCTGTGGATACCACAAAGTATTGTCCTGCGTAGAATTGAACCGACGCCACTGGCACTGAAGGTCAATATCTTAACCACTACACCATCTGTGCAGTCAGCAGCAAGAGTACATGTTCTATCAACTGTATATTATTTATCATAAGACCAGAAGAAAGAGATACATACATACATATCATCACGCCATATCCCTTGCAGGGTAGGCAGAGAGAACAGAGTGCCTGAGAACTCTATCTCTGCATACTTCACTCGCTTCCTCAACATTCATAATTCTCTTCATACACGCTCGCCGGTTTTGGAGACTCTTGACTCCAACTTCCTTCAGTACATGACCGATCTGGTCTTAGGTTAGTCTCGGTCTCCCTCGGTACCTACATCCTTCCACTTTCGCATTGTATATCTTCTTAATCAGACGTTCATTCGGCATTCTTTCCACATGTCCGAACCATCGGAGCATTCCCTTTCGCATCTTTACACCAATACTCTCTTTCATACCTACTCGCTCTCTTACGTCGTCGTTACGAATGCGATCGGTCAGAATAACTTCACAGATTTTCCGCAGAGATCGCATTTCGACCGCATTAATTTTACTTTCATACTCTTTTCTGCATACCCAACTCTCGCTTCCATACAGTAATGTTGGGACAAGCACTGCGTTATGTATTGCTACACGTGCCTTCTGGCTGAGGTGGTGGCTGCCGAGAAGTTGTCCCAACGCTCCGTTCACTCTATTTCCCGCATTCACTCTTCGCTCTATATCAGTGGTGTACCTTCCATCTCGGCTAAATCCACATCCAAGATATACAAATTCATCCACTTGCTCTAGTACATCATTACCTATTGTTACTCTTACATCTATTCTGGCTTCATCTCTTTCAAAGACCATTATTTTGGTTTTGCTCACATTCACGCGTAGACCCCTTTTCTTACAATCTTCTGTCATTGTGTCGAGAAGAGATAAATAGAACAGAAGAAAGAGATCATGTGGAGAATTTTGGTGACGAAGGAGGCAGCGTGCCTGTTGGCTGGGAGTCCCCCGTGGGACCTGGAGGCGGCAATGCTCGCCGATTTGTATCGGCGGGTGTCGGGGGTGCGAGCGGAGGGCGGTGTGGTCTCATTGAGGGAACTCACCGCCAGGCGCGCCGACACCCGCCTAGACGTCATTGCCCGTTGGGCAGTCCGGCTGGAGAGGCCTCGGTTCAATGTGCGGACCATGGAGGCCTTTCGGCCGGTGCTGATGCAGTGGTTGGAACGGCGGCACGGGGTGATCTCCTTCCGACTGGTGCAGGTTTTGACGGGGCATTGATGCTTCACCAAATACCTGCACACGGTCGTCAGGAGGGAAAGTACACCGTCCTGCCACCACTGCGATTGCGACGAAGACACGGCGCAGCATACGCTCGAGGTTTGTGCCGCTTGGGCAGAGCAGCGTCGTGAACTCGTCGCAACCATCGGTGCCGACCTGACTGCCGAACTGGGACGCGGTCGCAACCTTCTGCGAGGCAGTAGTCTCGCGGAAGGAGGCGGCGGAGCGCGTGCGCGAGGAGCGTCTCCTCGACTACGCGAGCCGTCGCCGGCGACTGGGACGGCGCAGGCGCGATTTCCTGCGCCTGATGCCACCCTAGCCAAGGCCGCGGGTGACTGGATCGGGGAATTAGTCCGTCACCCGCCGAGAGGCCGACCGCGTGAGGAAAGACCGACATCCTACCCGAGAGGGGCAGGTCGGTCGAGAAGAGGGTACTCCTCACTCAGGGGTATTCCGTCGGGCCGACCACTGACGTCAAGTCACTCTGCTCCGGTGGTCGGCCCAACGACGAAGGCGACGTCACGGGTGGGTTACGGGTGTGCGTGCTTACGCCCCTCTGTCACCCCGGATGGAGTGGTGCAAGGAGTGCGACGACCGTAGTCCACCCTAAGAAAAAATGCCGATAATTTTGACTTACAATCTTTTCTGTCTGAACAAAAGCATCAAGAAATCGATAAAATATGCGGGCAAAATGTGGTAGAAGAAAACGCAGAGCTTATGGATGAATTTGTTGTGTCGAATGTTGCCATCCGGATACCACAAGGGACCTTCGAACGGTATCTTGCGTACTGCTGCCTTCCCCAGGTCCAACACTTGTTTCCATGTTGTGGTCTTGTCGTCGCCTGATGTTAGATTATACACAGGTATTTCTGATTGCCTGTAAGTTAATAAAAACATTAATCGTACGACGTATGAAAATTTTAAACAATTAAGTCATTTACAATTGAGACATCAAAAAAATATATGTTTCTACAGTGCATAGATATTAAATAATATATAAATCATAATCATTCATCATCTCAGCTCATAGACGTTCTAATGCTAGTCTCGAACCTCCTCCACACTAGAAGGGAAATTGACTTACACCACGCTGGTCAGACGTATATCCATAGAAGATACCAAAGAAAGCCGAAGAGAAGAAAGAGTCGTACGAGTTTTTCGGATTGCAGGAGAGTTTTTTCGGCAATGTATGTTAATATACGGACGGCTATAAATTATAGCAAGAAGTGTCGACAAAGTCTTATTACACTTTTTCTGTCTCCTTTCCATCCGCTCGAAGCGCGCGATAAGGAACTTTGTTCCAAAAAATAGTAAGTACGTAAATACCAGTGTCTACTTAGAAATATTAACACGTTGACTGCGAAACCAGGTCTATACACCTAGTATACGTTTACGCTTACAGTGCGGTTAAGAAAAGTATAGACTTCCTTGTCGTGCGGAAGGCCTAACTTTAACTTGGATCGGTGTAGGACAGAGATGAATATATATCTAAGGTGTATTATTAAAATAGAATCCAATGGTATTTTACAGGGTCTATAAGCCTTGTGCCGCCACAATGGAAGTTTTATTACCAGGTGAATAGGCCTTGTACCGAAGGAATGGAAAGTATTGAAAAGTTACTGTCACAGCAAACGTGTTAAAACGAGGCCTAACCTATGATTCAGATATATTAGGAGAAACCTGCTATAACTATTTACTTCGTACATTGAAGCTGTACACACAAACAAATATCCAAGTTCGTAACTTAAAAGTTAACATTAACTAACGAACAATATGACCTTTAGCCGTAAAAGGATATGGCAAACGTGTATCAGCAAACAACGAACAAAGAAGGCAAAAACATTCCTATATAATTCTGACAAAGTACGTTTTTAAATTTTATTTATAAAAATACCATGATTTTTTATATTTTATCTATAAGAATACTAATTATATTGACTTGCTCATTCAACATTAGTACATGACTTGCATTTTAATTATTTTTGTGCGTCATTCCAAAAATATTTAACGGAGTAAAACTACAATTAACCACCCCTATCTTTCCCGTGGATCTCGTAAAAGACGATTAATAAGCATATGACATCTATGCAATGTAAGAAACTTCGAAATAAAATCTGATAACAACCCTTTTGGTTAACATGGCATAATAGTAGGATAATTTCTCTCCTTTTGTGGACGAGGTTCGAGCCCAACAATGGGACATACATACAAGCAGAGATAATATTGATTTTAAGCAACTAATAAAAAAGTATTTATTTCTTTTTATCATAATACAAAAAGGAATTAATATTTTTTTGTATTACTATTTGGCATGAGTCTCTTTCAAAATGGAGGATATAATTGGATTTTGGCCACGTCTGCCAAACCATATTGGGCATAAGAATACACTTCAAGTTTTCCTCGTCTCCGTTTATTCCATTTTAATGATATGATAATAGTTAATAAACTTTGCCTTATTATCTAAACTCTAATCGTAAGTTACTCTAAGTGCTGTTTAAAAATACTTCGCAAATTATATTATATATCATATTATAGTTCTATATTTTATATTGTACTGAACTTGTTATTTATATAATAATAACATTCAGACGTAATACTTTAATTAGAAAGTTAGTAATAATAATACTTTAGTACATAACTTATGCACACTTAGATTTTTGAGAAATATAAGTATTCGAGAAATACATAATACCATGAATATGCTTTAAGATCATGAAAATAAGATAAGCTCGCTAAAATAGTAATGAGTACTTTGTATTACAGATTTTAAAACCACAGAAGAGAATTGGTAAATACTCGCTAAATTACATCATAAATTGCTTTTTTTTTTTTTTCATTATTGTGTATGACAATTGTTTTATGGATTAGGGATGTTATGGTAATTCTTGAACCGTAACCACAACTATCGGATATTTAAAATAAAAATTTATCCGAAACCGCAACCGAAACTGATGGTGTTTGTATGACACGTTACAATAGATTTTTTATAATCCGTCGAACGCAGCCTAAAAGTAAACCCCCGAAAGTGGCGTAATACGATACGATTACATTACGATTACACATTTAGCATACCTATCCAAACAGGATACACACTACAATTCCCTAAATATTCAATATCCGTAACCGAAATTATCCGAAACCAGTATAACATTATTTTTATATATTCGTTTCCGTAACAATTTTCATTCATCAGGCTGAAATGATGATGAAAATGATGAACCATTTCCAAAATTCCATATCCGCAGCATCCCTAACACGGATTATTTTCTAGTGTAATATCATATAATATAATTTTACATAAATTCATAAACATTATGTTACTGTTCTTATTTATTTATTATTGCTTGTCATTGGCGACTTCATTATACGGTTCCGTCAGAATATCGGCGCTGTCTACTGCACCAAGACCATATTTTGGTCTCGCTTATTTTCAAAGTGTTAGCTAATATTTACTTCTTTCGCTGTATTCTAAATTTATGTGAGGTTTACAAAATAATAATTTTTTCTTTCTTTTTTTCTATTGCATTTTTTATCTTTCTTTCTATTGCTTTCATCCCCTAAAAACCTTGACGAGTTGATCGTTTTAAGAGAAAAAAGAAATGTGCTCGTACCTCTGAGTATCCTTTCCAATTTTGTAGGCGATGACAATGATGCTATTAATAGCGATGTCTAATGGTATTACTTCGGCATGATAATGTCCAATACAGTACATTGAACGTATAACACCTTTAGCAGCACCCACCATGAGACCAATAGGTCCGTTCAAGTTATCCACCCAGCCAGGAATGGGCTCCTTGTAAGTTGGAGTAACTAAAATTGTATAAAAGTTTTAATTGTATAAAGTTACACATTCATTTGAATATTTTGATAAATTTGGAGAGTAATATCAAGTAATTTGTTGTATAATAAAAAAAAAATAGTTAATCGCTGTTGGTGTTATAGATTTTCTAAGAAAGTGCTCTTAGATGTTCTAGTAGCGATTGCTTAGCAGAATATTACTACTACCAAACGGCAGCAAAGGGAGGTGGCATATTATATTTTCAATTCGAAAACGCTAATTCAATAATAATAATTAAGAAAAGATATTCTAATAAATTTTGATCATCTACATGAATTGGTCGAGGTAACGGCCTAAATTACTCACTTAAGAGTTACTACGTACTGCTAAAATACTTTACGTATTTTTATATTAATAGAATACATAATTTATTAGTGGTAGGACCACCCAGTTGACAGTTCTCTGTATACAGCCGCGGGCCGATCCGTCTGGGGTAGTACTCCACTCTCGCAGAAAATCGACGTCTGTGTAATGGCAATGTGCTATTACGCTTTGTTCGGTGAACGAAAGAGCCGGAAGCCCAATTGGGTGGGTTTGGGGTTTGTATTGGTAGGCAGCGGCCAAAATAGCGGCGGTAGGCAGCGGCCAAAATAGCGGCGGTAGGCAGCGGCCAAATACCAAGGGTATAGCTACCCTTGGTATTGCAAAGGCCCATGGGCGGCAGTGACACTTACCATCAGGTATGCTGCTTGCTCATTTGCCACCATAAACAATAAAATGCCTCTTGATACATATGTTGGTGAAGAGCAAGCAGACCCGATGGCAAGTGGTACCTGTTGCTCATAAACATCTGCATCAAAAGGTCGCTGCCTACCGCAAATGTTTAGACCTATAGCTCTCTCTTTCTCTCTCACATAATGAAGAGTAGTAGCAAATCTCGATTTTCTGGGAGAATGTGGTACTACTCTGGATGAGTCGGCCATTATGATTACAGAAACAAAACTGTCATCAGCTTATCTCAACCACTCTTTCTCTTCTCTTTAAACTTACCGATACTTGGTCGAACAATGACACCAGGTAATTCCGGGTAGCTATCCCTGACTAGTGCTTCTGCTAGCCGTTTAGAGTAAGTATATGAGTTAGGATGCTTCTCATAAATTGATGGCGACAGAAGTTCTAACTGCTGCTCTGTCAGCCAGCTCGCTGCGCGTAATACTTCATGCGGGTCGGCTGGGGGATCAAATACCTGGACATATAAAGAGTTCAAAAACTGAAAGCTGCCTTCGAATACTTATTAAAATTACCACCAAAACGACAATATACTTAAAATTATTTTTCTAGCACTTGGCAATAGAAATTTTGCCTTTATAAATGTTTCTCCGAACGTCGAAAATCTCTTTATTATTTGTGCAGTTAAAGCATAAAAATATAAGGATTACACTCTGCAAACGCTTTTCGCTTTACGATAAAAAGTAGTATATATAATAGCTGTGTGGTTTGGTAGCGGCTACAAATACTACCAACCCTTACTTTGCTCGTGGATGTCGTAAAAGACAACTAAGAGCTTTATAACGACCTGGGCCAACTCCATTTAATGCCGTTTGGTCAACAATTACATTCCCAAGGAGGTTTGACATGTGGCAGGCGGCCGGTCATAAAACTATTGCTAATAACTTTTACAATATGTACTATAAAAGAAGAGTACCTGCATATTGTATGGAACCCAAGTAATTGGGATAAGAGTAGAAGAATGATGATTTATATAATGATTTGAGATGTTATTAGGCGTGTATTACGCATTTGAAATAATTCAATTTTACGGATTTCGGAGATATTTTTATGAATTACGGGAGGAGTATCTTTCTGTGACCATGACCACTGAAAAGTGTTCGAAACAAATACAAACGCTATAAAATCAATAAAAATAGTTGTATGCTATTTTACTTACCTTTTCAGCCATTCTTTTGTAATCAGGATAACAGAAAGCTGTCGATAGATGTATCAATGAAACTAATTTTTTCATTTTCTTGGCTAACTCTATTACCCTCATGGTCCCTTTGGTATTCATTTCAAGTCCTTCCTTCAAAGGTGCTTCTAGTCGCAAACTAGCGGCGAAATGGAATATAATTGATACCTAGAATATAGAAAAAAAATCCTTGTAACTTAATACACCAAAGACGCACTATACCAAAATACTTTTTTAATTTTTCTTACTTGCAAAACCCTTTAATGTTATACCTTTTCTTATTTATTTAAACTTCTAATTAGTTTATTACTTTTAACTTATAATCATGATTCTCCTATCCTTATCCCAATTACTTGGGGTCGATACAATATGTACCTACTCTTCTTTCATAGGACATATTGTAAAAGTCATTGGCAATAGCTTTATGACCGGCCACCTGCCAGACGTCATACCCTCCTTGGGAATGTAATTGTTGACCAAACGGTATCAAAGGGAGTGGGCCCAGGTCGTTATAAGCCTCTTAGTCGTCTTTTACAATATCCACGAGCAAATAATGGATTAGCAGTTTTTAGACGTCACGAGTAGAGGCAGTATTTAGATGGCAAGCCAATAGACGATGCACGTCAAACTCTGGAGGTATGCTCCGCCTGGAGGTGGCAGCGTCACGTCCATTCGGCGGTCATTGTCGACCCAGGTCGATATTTATATCGGTAATGGTAATGGTCAACTGATGCCGTTTGTTCAACAATCATATTTCCAAGGAGGGTTGACGTAAGACAGGCGGCCGCTCAGGGAACTGTTGTCAATAACTTTTGCAATATGTGTGAGTACGTATTGCAACGATCCCAGGTATTTGTGATGGGAGCAGGCAAGTGATGATACTTAAGACTTAATTATAGTAATAAGACCAAGAACAATTAAGTTATACTACGTATAGTGAAACGAGTATACTAACTACTGCAACAATACTACTGCAAAATATTAGTAGAATATCGTAAATTCTACTAGTATTTTGTTTGAAATAAAAACGATCAATATTGCAACAAAATCGTAAGATAACAATTATAATACCTATACAATATAATTTAAGTATAAGTTACATTATGGTATACGCTATAAATATAAACATTGAACAAATGTTATTTGTACAAATATATAAATTTTACATAAGTATATAACAACGTAAACATTCATGGCCACGTCAATTATTATATTTTATCATTTCGTATAATATTTAAAGTTTGTTTGTTAATATAAAGAACGCTGAATTATGTTTATTGCTATATATGCTGGATAACGTTTGTTCATGATAAAATGGAACAAGGCAAGTTCAAGATAGAGACCGATTGAAATATCAAGCTGAACTTTCTTTAAATAGCTCAACACTTTCACTAGTTTTTTTAATAATACATATGTACATATTTCAATGTTTAAATGAAGTTTGAAGCAAGATAAGTAGGTGAGACGTGATGAAAGTATTGAATTAATTTACTTTTATTGCATTTTAATTTTAATAGAACGCAAGATAAATATTTTGTTTATAATGATATTTGTATTTATTCGCGTCTTCCAAATTCAAAGTTGCTGCAAATGCGAACAAATTTTTATCAAGATTAAATTTAATACTTAGTCTAAATTAATTTCTCTTTTTGTTTGTCACAAACTCTAGTCAACACAATTATTAAAATGATTTAGTAATGAATTTGCCATATGGTGATGGATTAAGAAAAAAGCAATATGGCCGTAGTCCTATATTTACCGCGTATTCTGTATGAGAGAAATAAGTGATGTAAGGCTGATACCTCTACTTGATTTGAAATAAATTCCTGTCATATTGCATACCACGGCTTATAAATTAGTACGTTTTTCGCCGTAACAGTAGAAGGTACACATACCTATTAGCTGTCAAGAAAAAAAAGAAAGATTTTATGAATCTAATCTATTGACTTTGTTGATGACGAATTTAAAAATCGAATAATAATATAAACACTACAACCAATAAAAAGGCGGGATGATTGAAAGATATTCATAATATATGTATGTTATAAATATAATATTTGATAACAAATAGGATACGATAGGACAAATAGAACTATATTCATTCTAGACTCTTAAAAATGCCCAATACACACATTTATTTGTTAAAAAACAGCTATTATATATATCTACTTACTTCGTCACACAGCTCATTTAAATGAGTTTTATCAATACCCAACTCGTCGAAAGTGATATCTCCTGTTATTGGAATAACCTTCTTCATGACATGTGGTTTCTCTTCTCTTATTCTTTTAAACAGCTGTAATAAAAGAAAAAATATTTAAAGTATCTTTCTTATTAATCTTTTCTTTATAGAATAAGGAATGCTTGTCTGGTTAGTTGCTATAGTAGAATAATTTACTTTATGTGGAGGCCCATAACCAAGATTGAGTAGTAGTGCTGTGTGGTAGCGGCTAACAATACTACCAACCCTCATTTAGCTTGTGGATGTCGTAAAAGACGAGTAAGAGCTTTATATCAACCTAAGCCAACTCCATCTGATGCTGTTTGGTCAATAATTACATTCCCAAGGAGGATTGCCGCCTGGCAGGCGGCCGGTCAAAAAACTACTGCCATTAACTTATTAAAGATATTAGGCAATGCTGGTGATATATCATTCTTCTGCCATAAATTCAAAGAAGAGTACATTAATGGGTGAATTAGGCAATCAATTTGAAGAGTCATTTGGATTTGAAAATTTGTAAGCTAACTAAGAGAGCAAACAATATGTTTATTACATCCTGTTTTATTTATCTATTTTCCGTGTGGTGACGAAGTGAAAATACTATTCACCATACCGAATCATGTCGGTGGGTGTCATAAATGACGTCTAATGGATATAATGTAGATATGAAACTTATGCAAGAGAAGGAGAATTCGAAATAAAACCCCTATATCAACCCGTCTGTCCAGCGTGGTACAATAGGTCAATTTCTCTCCTGCTTTGGAGAAGACTCGAACCCAGCAGTGGAATATATATGAGCTTATATGATGATGATGATGATGATGATGATGATGATACGATGAATGTGATACAAATAACTTCAATGTTGTGTTATTCTCTAGCCTTAGGCGTTACTTAAACGTTAGGTGGTTCGTAAAAACGAATTTATATTATTAGCGACATATGTTATTCATTCGATTAGTAAATAGAATATATAAAAAAAACTGCTGATAGTGTATTTTTAATTTGTTTTTTTTTTTTATTCGAAATATCTATACATACTTTTTTATAAGGCAGACGTAAAAAGTAATGATCAAAGTCAGTTACCCCGCGGATATAAATCTTTAACATCAGTAAATTTCCACGTGGAAAGGATTTTGAGAATACAACGTATTATCGTCCCCTTCTTATATCATCATTATCCTGCTCTTATTCCAATTATTCGGGGTCGACGCAATATGTATTCCTCTTGCATCGGACATTGTAGAAGTTATTGGCGATAGTTTTTTGCCGTGCCGCCTGCCTGACATCAACTCTCCTCGGGATAGTAATTGTTAACCAAACTGCATCAGATAGAGTTGGCCCAGGTCAATATAAACCTCTTAATTGTCTTTTACGACATCCACGAGTAAAGTACCACACAGCAATCACCACGATCCCTTATTTAACATAAAAGGCGTAAAAACCACCTGAGGTGTCACCAGAAAACTAAGTAACAGTACTCTCCTGGGGAATTTATAAGACCAACTACAACCTTCGCTAACTTGTCTACTAAACGTGGTGATGTGTCATTATTGTCATTATTCACTTTTGGGTACGCCGGATGCCCATCGCAAAGCCTGATAGATGGGTGGATGATCTCGAAGGTTTTTATTTAACCTGCACTAAGGAAACAAGCTTTGATGCGGGTGACTTTAGGAATATGTAATTGACAGATATATATTAATTTTAATTAATAGAAAGAAGGCACGTGTAGCAATACATAACGCAGTGCTTGTCCCAACATTACTGTATGGAAGCGAGAGTTGGGTATGAAGAAAAGAGTATGAAAGTAAAATTAATGCGGTCGAAATGCGATCTCTACGGAAAATCTGTGGAGTTAGGCTGACCGACCGCATTCGTAACGACGACGTAAGAGAGCGATATGAAAGAGAGTATTGGTGTAAAGATGCGAAAGGGAATGCTCCGATGGTTCGGACATGTGGAAAGAATGCCGAACGAACGTCTGGTTAAGAACATATACAATGCGAAAGTGGAAGGATGTAGGTACCGGGGGAGACCGAGACTAAGCTACCTAGACCAGATCGGTCATGTACTGAAGGAAGGTGGAGTCAAGAGTCTCCGAAACCGGCGAGCGTGTATGAAGAGAATTATGAATGTTGAGGAAGCGAGTGAAGTATGCAAGGATAAAGTTCTCTGGCACTCTGTTCTCTCTGCCTACCCTGCAAGGGATATGGCGTGATGATATGTATGTATGTTAATTAATAGATATATATTTCTGCCATACCTACTACTGCAATCCATTTTAAGGGTCACACATAGGCCCCGTTCAGTTATCCCGTATCCGTGGTGCCGTACTACTGCGCTTATCGTAGCTGTACAACCCTTTACTTATTGGCTGACTAGTTAATATTGCTTTCTGTCTCCCGCTTTTCCTGGGAGGGAAGTGGAATCACTATTTTCCAACTCCTCCTCTTTAACTTTTCTAATTAAATTTGTTGCGGGTTCCAAGACAATTAAAATTATCTCCCGGGACTGCCTGAGGGTTAAACCTCGGTGTCATTTATAGTGACCACTGTGGATCCTGGCTTACAGGAATTACAAAGGTGGGCATGTGTGGTAGGATTAGTCCCATTAAAAAAAAAGAAGATATATATTCAGATTCAAAACAACAGTTTGTTTTTTTGACGTCAATTAAAAAAATACATTGTGATAGCTTACCGGTAAATTCCACATGTCTTCTATGCGTGACTCCGGGGTCTTGCCACGTTTCGATCTCACCAGCGCATATACGCACCCAATATCAGGTACACTGTAGAGTAATTTCTCTATGAGCACTTTGCCCATCAAACCCATAGCGCCCGTCACGAACACCTTCCGACCTTTGTACCAATCACACACTTCTGAACCCATTTTGTTAGCTGTGAAAGAATAAATAAATTAATCAAATATACGCGCATGTAATTATAGGGACGCATTTTATTATTTTTAGCAATTATTTCCAGTTTACAATAATGCAACAATAGTTTTAACTATAAAGAATTTGCTTAATAATTTATTAAAGTTATTCTTAAAAATAGCAACACATAAGATTCAAAGGACTAAAAATAACATGCTCTCTGTGGCCACACATTGGGAGTCGTAAAAATCGTCTGAGGGTCTCACCAATGGGTATCAGTTACCTTCTGGAAAACGTATCCAACTTACTACAATCGTTAACTCGGTCGCCTAGCGTCTCATTTACAGCACTATCCTTTCATTTGTGAAGGGGGTCTACGTGACTACCACGGTATACTACGCTACGTTAGGCTGATAGATGGATGGTTGGTAGTTATAATATAATTGGATGGTGTAAAGATGCGAAAGGAAATGCTCCGATGGTTGGGACATGTGGAAAGAATGCCGAACGAACGTCTGGTTAAGAAGATATACAATGCGAAAGTGGAAGGATGTAGGTACCGAGGGAGACCGAGACTAACCTACCTAGACCAGATCGGTCAGGTACTGAAGGAAGGTGGAGTCAAGAGTCTCCGAAACCGGCTAGCGTGTATGAAGAGAATTATGAATGTTGAGGAAGCGAGTGAAGTATGCAGAGATAGAGTTCTCTGGCACTCTGTTCTCTCTGCCTACCCTGCAAGGGATATGGCGTGATGATATGTATGTATAATATAATGCTTAATATCATTTGGGGCATCCTTGAAGTCTTCTAAAAGTAAGTCCATCTCGCCTCCTCTAAGTAAGATAGATTATGATTGCATTTCAAGGAGATATGACGTCAGACGGTGACGCCTGGTCTTTGAATATGGTCCAAATTTTAATGAGCATTTTGCTCCTATTCCATATACTTCTGTCTTGTGTGACAAGAAAGAAGTCGTCGACGATAAAGGCAAAGAGTATAATGAAATACTATTTTAGGTTCTTCTCATTATAATTACACCATTGGTGCATTTCTTATATATGGCAGCCATCTTTACTAATATATTAAAACAATACTGAATGAGCACGTTGTGTAAATTTTATACATTATCCATTACCTAAGGTAATTCGTTGTGGAATAGTGACCGAAATATTTCGCAGTCGTTTCGGTTTCATGATGAAATTCCATGACATTAACTTACCTACTGTAACTAGTGTGTGGTTAGTTCAAACCGTTTAGTAACTATTAACTTGTTATGCACGAATGGCAACATAATTTCTTCATTTCTTAAAACAACACTTCATTAAAAAATGCGTATCTATTTACAATTAAGGGTACCTATTACTACACATACTAGGTAATTTACCTTGTATTAGTAACAGGTACCCCTAGTATGTGGTACCCTTAGTAATAGGTACCCCTAGTAATAGGTACCCTACCCTTGTATATAATGTACCTACACACTGGTTAATTTACATATGTATCTGAACTACTTTAATATTTTACCTATGTACTAAGTACTAAGAAGTCATTACTACTGTGCAATTATAAAATGTGCAGATCAAAATGCATTAAAACTTTTATTTTTACATACATACATACATATCATCACGCCATATCCCTTGCAGGGTAGGCAGAGAGAACAGAGTGCCAGAGAACTCTATCCTTGCATACTTCACTCGATTCCTCAACATTCATAATTCTCTTCATACACGCTCGCCGGTTTCGGAGACTCTTGACTCCACCTTCCTTCAGTACATGACCGATCTGGTCTAGGTAGGTGAGTCTCGGTCTCCCCCGGTACCTACATCCTTCCACTTTCGCATTGTATATCTTCTTAACCAGACGTTCGTTCGGCGTTCTTTTCACATGTCCGAACCATCGGAGCATTCCCTTTCGCATCTTTACACCGATACTCTCTTTCATACCTACTCGCTCTCTTACGTCGTCGTTACAAATGCGATCGATCAGCCTAACTCCACAGATTTTCCGTAGAGATCGCATTTATTTGTAACTTTCTCATTTAACAATTTTGTGTCATGGACTGCTGTGTGGTGGTTGCTATGAATTCTACCAACTCTTACATTGTTTGTGGGTGTCGTAAAAGACGACTAAGAGTTTTAAATCGACCTAAGCCAACTGCACCTAATGGCGTCTGGTCAACAATTACATACCCAAGAAGGTTTGACGTGAGAAAAATAAATAAATATTATTAAAATTGCTAATCTAAAGTTTCAATTATAAATATGTTTGAAAGTCTTAATTATATTAAAGTAATAAATTAAAAGTTATAGTGTATACTACACTATATATACCGGGTTATTTTTCTAACAGTACCCAAATTTTTTTAGGATATTCTACATATAAAGAAGGTTATATTAAAATATAAAATATTTAAAATCACTAGTAATTACCTAATTATTTACATTTGAAAATATCTAAAAATATTCATGATTTATGGACAAACTTTTTTTTTACGCACGGCCATTCATAAGTAAGCAATTATCGAACGCACACAAGTTCATGTTAGAAGTTATGGACACCTATCTACCTACATTGTAGTGAATACACACACTAATACAACAGACACAACAGTATCAGTTATTGTGTTGGTAATTAACCAATTACCAACACAAGTAACATAGTAAATAAGTTTATGATTAAAATGTTCTTTTATACTATTTAAAGGGCTTAGAACTGCCATAATAAACAGATACATTAAAATACTAGTTTATTATTTAAAACCACATACATACTAATGTTCGTATTTATTAAGGTGTATTTAAAAAGTGGAATGTACTATTTACAACTAGGTATTAAGCTTACCTTTTCATTTAGTTCCATGAAAAAACCCTATCGTGTAGTGTGTATAAATGTGCAATTCGTTTAACACTTGCTTAAATTGTTTTTAATGTTATTTGTTTCGTTCGATCACCTTTCACTTCACTTAAATGCAGTAATCATTTTGCTATGAAGGGCCTCACTATACCTACTCACTAATTGAATTTTTTTTACTTCGCATACCACGTAACTTTCAGCACTAAGAAAGTAGCCAGCACCATACACACATTCTTTAATATTCGCGGTTCGAATATCTTACATGATTGTGGAATAACCATCATTGGATATAAAAAATAAAAATTAGCGCGCGCTCATAATTAGGTCACGGTCAAGACTAAGAGTTCACTGGGGTGAACATCGGCGTGTGCGCAGCGGGTACAAGGGGGGGTTACGAATTTTGCCGAACGCTTACCGAAATACCGACAAAGAAATATTTGAGTACCTAACTGATTTATCGGGAGTGTTTCTTTGTGTGCGTGGCGTGTGTGTTTATAATTATGAATAACTAACGTAGTGTCGTCAAATTTAGTGTATCTCGGAATGTTTAAAATGTAGAATGTATTTTTTTTTGAAAATAAAAACATATGTTTTTATTTCACTAATCAATTATACTATCGAATCTGAACCTCCTATGTAAATTTGGGTACCTCTTGAAAAGAAACCCTGTATATACAGAGTGGAGACGTCAATACGACAATAAATGAGAACACCGTCAATACTAGTGTATAGGAGTATTTTGAAACTATTAAAAAAGTCCTCGCATGCATATTTAAAAAACATTTTTTTCAAACAAACTTTTTATCATAAATATTGAAACAAAATAGAACACCGTTTGTAAATATTAGTTCACTAACCTGTGGTCGGCAAGCGGCGAGTGACCTTGTGGTATCATACACTCATTTGCAAAAAAAACGGGCACCTAAGCAATGAACCATTTCAAATGTTAATATTTCTTTGTTTGATAATTATAGGTAGTTTTATCCACACAATTTGGTAAATTAATAAGAAAATAATCGTTTTCATCAGTATTTCATAAAATTTAGATACAATTTATGGGAAATAATGCTAAACCTCGCTAGTAGTGTATATTCGCTAGTAGTGCATATGCTCATGAAGTAAAAATAAAAAAGTTTTTTTGTTTGTTTTTCTTTAATAAAGTAAAAGCAGATAAATGTTTAGTATCGAGTGTGACCCCCTCTAGCTAAAATCACAGCTTGAATTCGTCTGGGCATGCTAGCGAGTATATCCCGGATACTTGCTTGCGGAATACGTTCCCACTCCGCAGTAATCACATTCTTCAGCTCTCTGATGGTCTGCGGAGCCGGGTGTACTGATCTCACACGCCGTTTCAGAACGTCCCAGACATGCTCTATGGGATTGAGGTCGGGACTTCGAGCTGGCCAATCCAAACGACGAATGCCGACCTCTTGCACATACGCATTAACATCGCGGGATCGGTGGGCGCGAGCATTGTCGTCCATAAAAATCGAGTCTTCACCTAGAGCGGCCAATGCGGGTTGTGCATGAGAAATTAGAACTTCCGTTATGTATCGATGCCCAGTCAGTGAGCCGTTTTCAATGAAGACTAACTCTGTACGATCCATTGAATTTATTCCTGCCCAAAACATAACAGAGCCCCCACCATAAGGTGTGATTTCTTCGAAACATGCCTCTGCAAAGCGTTCTCCTTGTCTTCTTAGCACTCGCCGACGTCGATCTTCACCGAACAGAGATATCCTGGCTTCATCAGAGAACAAAACCCTATTCCAATCGTCTTGAGTCCATGATTCACAATTTCTAGCGAACCTAAGCCTGTGAACTCTGTGCTCACGGAGTAATTTGGGGCCGCGGGCCGGGCGGTGACTGCGTATATTGGCAGCGAGAAGCCTCCTCCTGACCGTCCATAGACTAATATGCACATTTCTTACTTCTTGGAGGTTGTTCTTAAGATCCACATACGAAGATTTGCGATTTCTCAATGCGCGACTCACAAGAAAACGATCATCCCGTGGTTGGGTACATGGTTTTCTTCCAGAACCAGGCCTTCTCTCGACGGAACCAGTCTCCTGATATCGCTGCCAGGTCCTTTGGACTGTCGAGCGACTAACATTTAGCCTCATAGCCACGAAACATTGGCTGCAACCCTCTTCAAGCAGCGCGATAATTTTGGTAGCTTTTACCACTTTATCTACCATTTTTGATACAGCCAAACAGCATTAAATAAAGCTTTGACAGTCAAGGATATGAAATTAATCGATAAAAATTGAATAAAAGTTATGAAAGTCGATGTTAACTTCTGTAACTTCGCGCCAAAAATGTAGGATAAAAAGGGGTTTTCTGTAAAAATGAACATCAAATGAAAAATTGAATTTAGAACGTACTTTTTTAAATACCACAGCATTTTTAAAACCGGCCAGTAACGTGTACAAACGATTGAAACCTTTTTGGTATTGTATCTTTTTAAATATGAATGCAAATCAAAACCGCCCGTTTTTTTTTGCAAATGAGTGTATGTTACAACTTCGAAACGTAGGTAAATAACTAAATACATACACTTAATTATTTTATTAAAATAATCACGATAACTTTAATAATTCACTTGGTCGTTAAACTTTTAAATTTTCGATATGTGCGCCATGGACCCGAACGCACAAATTATATCGTCTTAAAATATTATTTCGAACTCTTGTTAACAGGTCGCCATTGACGGCGATGTATTTTAACTTGTCGAAAGATCGTACAATTCCTTTTTTTAAGTTCTCCACATTATCAACCTCTGTCAAATTTGCGAGAAAAATAATTTAAAATTTGTTCATCTAGGGTGACTCTTACACGCGAAGGAGCACTATCCATATGAGGCAGTAAGGATTGATTATCCCGTAACCTCTGGACAGCTTGCACAATAGTCCGGCCATTGGTAGTACAAACACGTGTGTGTCCATATCTCTTTCGGTACGTACGTATGGTTAAAGCTGCATTTCCGTGATATTCTCCATAAATTAAAATCATATCTGTATACCCGAAGCTGTGTAATTATAACGAGGCATTGTAAATGAGAAAGAAATACTATTCTAACACAAAGTAAGCGTCTAATTACGCATGTTCACGTCACAGGATCACGATGGCACACTGACCTACAGACCTATTATAATAGTTTTGAACATGAGACCGAGGTCTTCTTTCATTAAGCCGCATTAGGTAGTTTTAAATTTCTCATCTAAGTCTCATGACACGGTTTATATGTATGGATCTTAAGACTTAGGAATAAGGTATAATATGCATTGATTTGTATTACGTTTGGGGAAGACTTGAACTGGTAAACATGGCGATATATAGGTACTAGTTTCATATTAGTTTATACCGATGCGGCGCGGGAGCTCATTGATCTCATAGTGATAGGCGTATAATTTTAATTTTTATACAGAGTGTGAAAATTGTTAATAATACAAAGTAATGTGCTGCGGCTAAACTATACGACATATTGTATTCAAAGTTTGTATACAGGCTGGGCAAGTCATCAGATACACTAGATTAAAATTATTGTCGTATGGTCGTCTCCACCTTGTATAGTGTAGGACTTTAAACTCAGTTCATTCATTTTTATTCGTCATCATCTCAGCTCATATATATGTTCCTCTGTTGGGCTCGAGCCTCCTCTATAATGGGAGGGAAATTGACCTACTGTACCACGACAGTCAGACGTGTTGCTATAAGATTTTGTTTCGAGTTTTCTTTCTCTTGCATAGATGTTATATGCGTTATATATCTCTTACGATCAACACGTGTAAGATAGGGGTTCTTTTTTAGATAAAAGGTTAAGAATAGAATTTGTTTAGTAACCTATATGTATAACTAGCTTCTGCCCGCGGCTTCACCCGCGTAAAAGATTACTTTCCTAGTTTTTCATCTCCTATTTTTATTTTGCCCCTTAAGGGTAATTTTTTTACGTACATATTTATTTATTACATATGTATTTATACACATACATACATATCATCACGCCATATCCTTTGCAGGGTAGGCAGAGAGAACAGAGTGCCAGAGAACTCTATCTCTGCATACTTCACTCGCTTCCTCAACATTCATAATTCTCTTCATACACGCTCGCCGGTTTCGGAGACTCTTGACTCCACCTTCCTTCAGTACATGACCGATCTGGTCTAGGTAGGTTAGTCTCGGTCTCCCTCGGTACCTACATCCTTCCACTTTCGCATTGTATATCTTCTTAACCAGGCGTTCGTTCGGCATTCTTTCCACATGTCCGAACCATCGGAGCATTCCCTTTCGCATCTTTACACCAATACTCTCTTTCATACCTACTCGCTCTCTTACGTCGTCGTTACGAATGCGGTCGGTCAGCCTAACTCCACAGATTTTCCGCAGAGATCGCATTTCGACCGCATTAATTTTACTATCATACTCTTTTCTGCATACCCAACTCTCGCTTCCATACAATGTTCCATAAAATATGTATTTATATCTAATCAATAGCCTAAAAATAAGGTTCAAGCTTCAGGCTTTAAAAATGACGATACACAACTTTTCATCCCTTGTTACAACCCTTTTCTGCATTAAAAAGTAGCCTATGTCCTTTATCAGACTCTAGACTATCTGTGTACCAAATTTCATTTAGATCGGTTCAGTAGTTTTAGCGTGAAAGAGCGACAGACAGACAGAGTTACTTTCGCATTTATAATATTAGTAAGGATTATGAAAATATGTTTTATTTAAATTGGCCAAAATCATTTTAGGTGGAGATTGCTATATTTACTTTTATATGATTCATTTAATAAAGTTATTTACTAGAAGTAAACAATGTTAACAGAGACAGCTATAATTATTATTGTTGTAAACTTTTTTACATATAATGTTAACGATCGTCATGGTACACATTACATTTTCAAGGACATTATGTATTTCGTTCATATCTATTGCCTATACTTATTTACAAATCTGTTTATTTAAATTGATGTTACTGGGTGATAGCAGCTACGAATATTACCAAGAATTACAATGCTCGTGAGTGTCGTAAAACACGATTAAGTGCTTTTTATCAACCTGGGTCAACTCTAACTGATGTCGTCCCGCAATTATATTCCCAAGCAGGATTGATGTCAGGTAGGGACGTCATAAAACTACTAGGTACTAATACTACTTGCGATGGAAGAATCAACATGCACTATATTGCGCCGACGCCAAGTAAGTGAGATGAGAGTAGAACAATTATGAGTTTCGTATCATGGATTGGGATTTATATACAGAGTGGAAGTGGACCGCTCCCGAAAACAAAGACAGGTAACCCTACTAGTCCTACTTGTTATGATAGGCTAGAAAAAAAATCGATTCGGATGAAAAAAAATTTTTTTTCCACAACGAATTTTAAGTTTTTTTCACATTTCATCATATTAGGACAGTGCCATGTAACGATAATTCCATAAAAAATACGTAACTTTACTCAGATGAGAAAAGACGAAATCTATTCAAAACTCACGATCATATGTTCAAGAGTTCAACGACCTCGCTTGGTGAAAAAAATTTTCAGTCCTCCCGTGACCATGATCACTGTAAAGTGTTTGAAACGTCGGGCAATTATAAATCAAATACAAACGCGATAGAATCCGTAAAAGTAGTTTTATTTCAAATGTGTAATACTCGCGTAAACATTAGAAGTCATTATTGTACGATGTCACAAAATCTTTCGTTCGACGCGCGCAGCCGTTTTTTTTGTTAGTCTAAACAAAAAACTATTGCAGTTTAACACAGTTTCATATAAAATACTAGTCGATTTGTGCGGTAATCTGCAATGCGCACCAAATTTTGTTGTGTGGTATTCCATTCTTAAAGAGAAATGGCATTCTGAAGAACAATAGCAACTATAGCAAGATTCGAAATTTTTAGATGATTTTATATCTCAAATTTATTTTTCGCCATTAACTGGCTAGGCAAATTATAGCGTTTGATAAGGGAATAAGGGAGATCTCATTAACCGAGAGAAACAGGCTCTAGAAATAATATATAACATATTAGGAGATCCGTGTGAATAGTACCTACAAATGCACGGTTAGGATTTATTAAGTATCAAGTCGCTTAGGGGTCGATTCCGATCATACAGCATTGCAAAATTTCCATAATAACCTATTAAATTCTTTAGAATGACATGCAGTATGCAATGAAATATATCTCTCAAAAATATTATATGTTTTATAATTTTTAAAAATAATAAAATATAATAAAAAAATATGTATTTATTAATTAAATTTACCTTTCACTTATTTTTACTTAAATATTATATAATATATTTGTATACGAGTATATATTTTTTCTTCCTCGTCTGTCAAACCAATGCAACAAATTTCTATGACGAGGAATAATGAGAGTAAATGCAAATATTTGAAAGTAAGCTGTAGCTGAAATTACTGAAACTGAGATTAGAAATTATTTAATTTATGCTGACTCATAAACCGTGCTCATTATGTGTAATCGAATATCTTATAATAGACAGGTAATATAATTTAAAAACTGCATAATGCGTGGCATAGCATCGCGTATTTGATTGCCACATAGGAAAATTATACGATTCACAAATTGCTATCTTAATAATCCCCCAGATAAAGAATTAGTTAGCGTCCTCTACATCAACCGAGTAGGGGACGTTGTGCGAACGCCCATGACGTGCGATGTCCCGCAGGCGTCGGTCCTCGGACCCACCCTGTGGAGCATCGGCTACGACTAGGCGTTGAGAGGGAGCCTCCCACCCGGGCTGGGTGTGATCTGTTACGTCGACGACACGCTCGTCACAGCCCACGGTGGGACGCTTGAGTAGGCGGCAAGCCTGGCGACTCTCGGCACCGAGGAGATCGTCAGGCGGATTGAGGCGCTGGGGTTGAGGGTGGCCCTGGACAAAACGGAGGCCCTCTTGTTCCATGGGCCCTCCCATCGGCGTCTCGATCGCCGTCAATTCGGTTGACATCAGCATCCGGGCCCATATGAAGTATATGAGCCTGGTGCTCGACGGGCGTTGGCGGTTTCGGGAGCATTTCCGCAGGCTCGCTCCGCGGCTCGTCGGCGCGGCGTCCGCCTTTCGTGGCTTATGCCGAATGTGGGCGGACCGAGTGCTACGTGCCGACAGCTGTACGCGGTCGTCCGGTCGATGGCCCTGTATGGTGCACCGGTGTGGGCGGGGTCCCTGACCGTCCGACTCAGGGCTCTTCTGTGGCGACCACAGAGGGCCATGGCGGTCAGGGACATAAGCGAGTACCGCACAGTGGCGACGGAGGCAGCTTGCCTGTTGGCCGGGACTCCCCCATGGGACCTGGAGGCGGAAATGCTCGCCGATTTGTATCGCCGGATGTCGGGGGTGCGAGCAGAGGGCGGTGTGGTCTCATTGAGGGAGTGCATCGCCTGGCGCGTCGACGCCCGCCGAGACGTCAGTTGGGCAGTCTGGCTGGAGAGGCCTCAAATACCTGCACACGCTCGTTAAGAGGGAGAGTACACCGTCCTGCCACCACTGGGACTGCGACGAGGATACGGCGCAGCATACGCTGGAGGCTTGTGCCGCTTGGGGAGAGCAGCGCCGTGAACTCGTCGCAATCATTGGTACCGACCTAACGCGGTCGCAGCCTTCTGCGAGGCAGTAGTCTCGCAGAAGGCGCGAAGCGCGTGCGCGAGGAGCGTCTCCTCGACGACGCGAGCCGTCGCCGGCGACTGGGACGGCGTAGGCGCGATTACCTGCGCCTTATGCCGCCCTAGCCGAGGCCGCGGGTGACTGGACCGGGGAATTAGTCCGTCACTCGCCGAGAGGCTGACCGCGAGGGAAAGACCGACGTCCTCTCCGAGGGAGGGGATATCGCTCAAGGAGAGAGTACCCCTCAGGGGATATTCCGTCGGGCCGGCCGGGTAGTTCACGCTGCTCCGGTGGCCGGTCCAACGACGAAGGCGAGGTTCACGGGTGGGTTACGGGTGTGCGTGCTAATGCCCCTCTGTCGCCCCGGACGGAGTGGTGCGAGGAGCGCGTCGACCGTAGCCCACCCCACAAAAAAAAGATAAAGAATTAGTACCTTAGTATAAACAGTTGCCATTACAAAAAAAACCGCAAAAAAATACATCTATATATATATAAAAGAAAGTCGTGTTAGTTACAACACTTATAACTCGCGAACAGCTGCTCTGATTTTTATGTTTTTGAGTTTGTTATCGTCGGGAATAGAATATAGGATATTAAAATATGATATTAATAAACAATAAAAAATGAAAATTAAAAAAACATCAATTCTAAACGTTCATTTGTTGATGATGTAACCATGGCAACAGACAGCACACGTCATTACGTGGTCTAATGGTTTGTTTGGAAAATACCGCGAAAAGTTGAAATGAAATTAGACCGGTCAGAGTTCGTTTTGTGCAAGTGTTACGAATTTTTAACCGACTTAAAAAAAGAAGGAGGTTCTCAATTCGTTTTTTTAATGTTTGTTACCTCATAACTTTCGACTGGGCGAAGCGATTTTAATGATTCTTTTTTTTTATTTGAAAGCTGGTGCTTCCCGTATGGTCCTATTTCAATTTAGCCCAGTTGTGACAATAACATCCATGAGAAAACCATATAAGTCAAAATTAGCATTAAGAACGAGTGCGACAAATGTACGAGTAGCTCAAGCCCCGCTACTAATAGAACAACCTATGTGTGTCTGTAACACCAAATAGTAAAAAATAAAAAATAAACTGCGTTTAAAAAAACCGACTTCAAAAACTGAAAAGTACAAAATAACTTAAAATACTATCATTTTTATGTGCTATCTATTGATAGGTTTGAAGTTGGTGCCGGTATCAGTATCTTTAGTGTAGGAATTTCATTACAGTAACTACCTAAGCTGTTTATAATTTTGTTTAGGGCTTGGCACCGATTTCAAACTTATCAATAGATAGCACATATAAATGATAGTATTTTAAGTTATTTTGTACTTTTCAGTTTTTGAAGACGGTTTTTTTAAATGTAGTTCTTTTTTAATTTTACTAATATTGTTATAATAAATTATATTGTGTCTATATTGTCATCAACAATGCCGCGACCAATAAAATCAAATCTTTCCCGACAAAACCGTAACACAGTTAGAATTCGAAACGGCACGGCAGAAGAACAAAAGTTCCACGGGAAGACCGCCGCGTTAATATGGCCCAACTCCGTGCTTCTTAATCACAAGAGTAAAACGAGGCAGGCCGTACTGTTGACAATGGGAAATCGTCGAACAAATCTCAGAAATCAACAATTAGTTTATTTTCAACGCATATGAAGCAAAATGTCGTATAACACAAGATAATTCTTCGTCTTGCTGACACGTTATTAAAATACTTCATCATCATCATCATTTCAGCTCATATATGTCCCACTACTGGGCTCGAGCCTCCTCCATAATGGGAGGGCAATTGACCTACTACATTACGCTGGTCAGACGTGTTGGTACAGGGTTTTGTTTCGAGTTTTCCTTCTCTCGATGATGATGATGATGATGATGAACTGTTAGGCGGAACGAAGTGTGCCGGGTCCGCTAGTTTACAATAAATGTGTATAAAGCTAAATTTCACTAAAGTAATTAAGCACAAATATTTATTCGTTAAAATATATTTATTGGTTACCTTGTAAAAGTAAATTATAATAGTAAGTTATATTTTATTTACGATTGTCATATTAATACATGATTATGTTTCACATTTAATAAGAAGACCATGAGCACATAATCCTTTACCATATTTATGAAATTTAATATTTGTGTAGGTATATGTATTTTTAATTTATTATTTAGTAATTCATCATTAATACATGTTATAAACTATATTATTACATTTAAATTAATTTATGAAGTTAAAATTATTACATTGGAATGTTTGTGCATTTACGTGCGTGTGTGCTTGCGTAAGTGCGTGCGTGTGTAGAAGCGGGCGTGCGCGCGTGTATGCGTCCGTTCATTCGTGCGTGTATACTGTGTGCGTGTATGTTTATTTTAATTAAGTAAACGTATTTCTAACGCATGTTATATCAAAGGAGAGAATCGAAATATCTTACTGTAAAAATAATTTTATTTAATAACATTAATCTTAATACCAACACACTACTGTAAGTTGGTAATTCAACATCCTTAAAGATTCCATTATGTCACAAAAATACATGTATCTCGCATAATAGATTACAAAGAATTAATGTACTCACGAATATACAATACATATTTTCATTCACAACATTAAATTAACAATATAATTTATCATGTTTATTTACGTAACATTTCTTTACATTTCTAATGGCTTAAGCATCAATGAGTTTCTTAACTATAGATCATAATGGTGACAAGGTTATTATGTAATACAAATGCGTTTTTATTATACAGTTGTCAACTCACTGTGAAAAATATTGTGCTATCCTCCCACGTATGAAGAAGATCTTGCGTAAAAATGTTATGACACTAAGTGACTGTTGCTACATGAGGTTTATTTATTTTATTATTATTTTAAAGACTGCGAGGTATTCATTGATGTTTATAGATGACTCGTTTATAGTGGATGAATTTGTATATCTTGGATGTGGATTTAGACGAGATGGAAGGTACACCACTGATGTAGAGCGAAGAGTGAATGCGGGAAATAGAGTGAACAGAGCGTTGGGGCAACTTCTCGGTAGCCACCACCTCAGCGAGAAGGCACGTATAGCAATACATAACACAGTGTTTGTCCCAAAATTACTGTATGAAAGCGAGAGTTGGGTATGCAGAAAAGAGCATGAAAGTAAAATTATATTTATTATTATCACAATCAATAAATGTCCCACTGTTGGGCTCGGACCTCCTCCGTAATGGGAGGGAAATTAACCTACTATACCGCGCTGGTCAGACGTGTTAGGATAGGGTTTTGTTTCGAGTTTTCCTTCTCTCGCATAGATGTTATATACGTTTTATATCCCTTAGTCGTCTCGTATTATCACCCACGGGTAAGATATGGGGTGGTGAATAGTATTCTTACTTCGTCACCACACGGAAAACTTTATAAGTATCTTTTTATAATTATTGGAATCAAAATAACGTGCGACTTGGATTTTGGCGGGCATAAGAAAGTGTCATTTGCTGATCTTGTATTATATTTAATATCTTAGTGTCTCAACGTGCTCTATTAAATAATTTTGATGGCATTATGCTTTACATAATGCCTAATGCGAAGGAAGTGCTGGGATGTAGAGAATAGGATCTAAAAGTACTTTGCAACGTTTTCGTTTACCACCAAAATTACAAAAAGACACCATTTAAGTGTGGCCGTAGCACTGTTGAAGACGAGCGTTTGACTTTCTGACGGATAATGACTAATCTGAAGAGAATAAAGACGAGAAGAAAATTTTAACTTGACCACAATGGGTCGTACGAGTAGCTAATTATCAATTCAAAAAGAAGAGGAAGAAGTAACTTACGAATGGAGAGAACTATACAGATATTTCATCTCATCATCACCATTTCAGCTCATATGTGTCCTACTGTAGGGCTCGACCCTCCTTCATAATGGTAGGGAAATTGACCTACTATACCACGCTGGTCAGACGTGTTGGTATAGGGTTTTGTTTCGAGTTTCCTTCTCTTGCATAGATGTTTTATGCATTTTATATCCCTTAGTCGTTGAGTAAGATAGGGAGTGGTGAGTTGTATTCTTATTTCGTCACCACACGGAAAAAAGCAGATATTTAAAATCGATTGAAAGACGGTGTAGAAAAAGAATTAAAATTATATTTTAAACGTATGCTTAGGCGTTTGCGATTAGCGAGCTCAACATTAGAATATTTATAGGCTGCAAATAGGAAAGTAAGTTAAACTCGAACAAAACTGTCGGTACGTGGGAACTTAGATGAATATCATCATTCATGACCTCATTACTGATCATTTAATATATCATCTGCTTTAACGATTACTCAATGCATACATACATATACATATCATCATGCCATACCCCTTGCAGGATAGGCAGAGATTTCAGAGTACCAGAGAACTCTATCCTTGCATACTTCGCTCGCTTCCTCAACATTCATAATTCTCTTCATACACGCTCGCCGGTTTCGGAGACTCTTGACTCCACCTTCCTTCAGTACGTGACCAATCTGGTCAAGATAGGTTAGTCTCGGTCTCACCCGGTACCTACATCCTTCCACATTACTCAATGCAAGTTTTGAAATTGTCATTATAACTGATCTGTGTAATAACAAGTCTGTGTTCTCGATTCTTTGAACACTGCGAAGCAATAATTGCCTGACTTACTAATTATGATGTAACCTGAGGATAAATTGAGTTCTCGGTAGATTGTTATAGAAGATTGCCATAGTTATTAGTATTGGTATAACTTTTGATTGTTTTCTGTCTATAGTCATAAATGGGCCGGCTCATCCAAAGTAATAGTACATTCTCGAAAATCGACGCCTTGTTAGGCGTCGCAAATGGCTACCTCTTGGTAGCCATTTGCTACTGCGCTCCATTTAATGAGCGAAAAAGTCGAAGGGCCCAAATAGCAAGCAGCGACCTGACTGTGTTACTAGTATTGCATTTTTTATTGCTGATGGTGGCAGACGAGCAAACAGCACGCCTGATGGTAAATAATACTGGCGCTCCTGGACCTTTGCAATTCCAGGGCATAACTAGGCTGCTGCCTATCTTAAAGTAAGTGCTTTTCTTAAACCTCGTTTAAAGAAGAACATAGTTAACATCAGGGTGTTTGCTAATCTGTTACTAGAAAAGCTAAAAAAAAAATTATGTACTGCTGAAAAAATATATCTTTTTTTTTTAATTTGAAAAAAAAAAAACATAAATATGTATTCTGAATATGTTTGATTCACAACTTAAACACATTTGAAATAGCATCATCATTATCCTGCTGTCATCTCAATTACTTGGGGTCGAAGCTATGTGTACTCCACTTCTATCGTACATATACCAAAAGTCATTAGCTTTAATTTTATAAACGGCAGGCGGTAGATCAAAAAACTACGTCAAGCCTCCTTAAGAATATAATTGCTGGCCAGACGCCACCACATGGAGATAGCCCAGATAGATGTAAAGCTCTGTCGTCTTTTAAACACCATTATCAAAGAAAGGGTTGGTAATATTTGTAGCCGATACCACACAGCACGTAAAATAGCGCAACCTTATGGACTTACTAATCTATAAATATATTTATAGATGAGTGATACTAATCTATAAATTACCCGTGTGGTGACGGGATAATAATAAAATTGTCGCTACCCTTTACTTCACCATTTACCTGTGGGAGTAAAAATCAAATCCACATATTTACTTGTACTTTAAATATTTTGTTTAATATTTTGTGAATCAATCAACATAAAAATTTTGCACAATATGAATGAGTAGTGCAAATTTTTTATGGTAGAGTCACACTGCTGATATTTCTATAGCTGTCTCTTAGCCATATCGTCTGAGATAGTACCACACCCTGGTAGAAAACCATTTGAGTATTAGCAATTTACTATTGTGTTTCATACGGTGAACGAGAGAGCCAGAGGCCTAAAGCTTTACAGCAGTATCCGAATGTACCCCTAGTATTGCAGAGGTCCATGAACGCAGTATATGGCATTAAAAAATCGAACTCTTAATCTTTTCCCTTCGATATATAGATATGAAGGTTTAAAAGTATTAAATTGTAGTTAAAACTGGTCATCCTCTATCAAGATTAAAAATTATTATTATCATCTTCATCATCCTACTTTTTTTCCTATTATTTGGGTCGACGCAATGTACACATTGCTCCTCTTCTTCCATCGTATATATTGCAAAAGTTATTGCCAATAGTTTTATCACTGGCCGTCTGCCTGACGTAAACCATTCTTGGGAATTGATTATTTACTAGACGGTATCAGATAATGCTGACGTAGGTAAATGTAGAGTCTAGTAGTCGTCATTACGTCACTCACGATCATATATTGGTAATATTCGTAGCCGCCATCACCATCACATAGCGTAACTTTAAAAAACATTATATAATTATTTTATAATCAGATAGGTTTCACACATTAGAATATTTTTTTAAATCTAAATCTACTGCTTGACAACATTTTATATGCTTTAGGCAATAGCGGTAGTGAGTATATCACAGTTTTGAATTTTTATGTTTTATTGTTAAATTTTAGTTTTAAAGCGTGATAATAAATTGTAATTAACACTTATAATGTCTACATAACAGTATAAAAAGTTTCTAGAAATAGTAGGCTCATGATTTATTAAATATTTTGGATGAAATTAACGACAATTAAACATTTGTACATGTGAAGATATTGTTTACGTCATGACTGTTTTTTTTTGTATGTAATCATTGGTAAGCGAAGTGCGGTTTGGGTAGATCTATTTATTATTAGTAGTAGAATACCAAAGAAGTCAAAAAGGGTAATTTAATTAGTAGTCATAGTGATATAATGTCGTGGAAGTACAAAACATCAATAAATACAAAGTCCACTCGAACAATGCAGTAGTTAATAAATACAGAAGTAATTTAATGATGATTTTTTTTTGTTGCTTACGCGAATATTACAGTATGAAATAAAACTATCAATAAATACAAAGTCCACTCGAACGATGCAGTAGTTAAAAAATAAAGAAGTAATTTTCATAATGATTGTTTTTTTTGTTGTTTACGCGAATATTACAGTATGAAATAAAACTACCTATCAATAAATACAAAATCCCCTCGAACGATGCAGTAGTTAAAAATACAGAAGTAATTTAATGATGATTTTTTTTGTTGTTTACACGAATATTGCAGTATGAAATAAAACTATCAATAAATACAAAGTCCACTCAAACGGTGCAGTAGTTAAAAAATACAGAAGTAATTTAATGATTTTTTTTTTTTGTTGTTTACGCGAATATTACAGTATAAAATAAAACTATCAATAAATACAAAGTCCACTCGAACGGTGCAATAGTTAAAAAATACAGAAGTAATTTATTGATGATTTTTGTTGATGTTTACGCGAATATTACAGTACAGCAGAGAAATACAACTTTTTTTTTAATAAATGAATTTACAGATCTTGGCATGATAATGCAATTTAAGCGGACAACGCTGGCCACTTAAAGTGATAGTCACTTGCGCTTGCGCATGTTATGGTTGTGTAATTCATGTTTCGCGATTCATGCGCCACTGTTTTCTAATACTGCCAGTAGCCAGTCGTAAAATATTATAGTCCACAACGTGTGCTTGCTTTACATGTACTAGCTTCGGCAGTACATATACTAAAATTGGAACGATACAGAGAAGATTAGCATGGCCCCTGCGCAAGGATGACACGCAAAATCGTAAAGCGTTCCACATTTTTTAATAGTGGTAGGACCACGCTGTGGACAGTTCTCTGTCTACAACCGCAGGCCGGTCCATCCGGGGTAGTACCACACTCTCGCAGAAGATCGACGTCTGAGTAATGGCAATGTGCTATTGCGCTTCGTTCGGTGAGCGAGAGAGCTGGAAGCCCAACTGGGGTGGGTTTGGGATTTGTATTGGTAGGCAGCGGCCTAGCTATGCCATTAGTATTGCGAAGGTCCATGGGCGGCAGGGGCACTTACCATCAGGTGCGCTGTCTACTCGTTTGCCACCACAAGCAATAAAAAAAAACCCTCTTTCAAAAGACCTGCTCAGTTTGTTGATCAGACCTGCTCATTTAATATTAGCTGACTTATGGCCGTATTCACCAACTTACCTTAAATTTTAGACGAAACTTAAGGCAATATAAATGACACACAAAATCAAAATTACTTGTCAATCATAATGGCTTAGGCGTTACTTAAAATTTAAATTTTATTTAATTTCCATCAACATTTCGAATTGAATTAAAGTCAATGTTGTGATATTTATATTTCCATAAGTGCAGTGATAAAGTTTAGATGTCAGTGGTGAAAACGTATAGCACCATTTCAGCTATATAAGTCCCACTATTGGACTCGTGCCTCCTCCACAATGAAAGCGAAATTGATTTACTATATATACCATGTCGAACGAACGTCTGGTTAAGAAGATATACAATGCGAAAGTGGAACGATGTAGGTACCGGGGGAGACCGAGACTAACCTACCTAGACCAGATCGGTCATGTACTGAGGGAAGGTGGAGTCACGAGTCTCCGAAACCGGCGAGCATGTATGAAGAGAATTATGAATGTTGAGGAAGCGAGTGAAGTATGCAAAGATAGAGTTCTCTGGCACTCTGTTATCTCTGCCTACCCTGCAAGGGATATGGCGTGATGATATGTATGTATGTATGTGTACCATGCTGGTCAGATGGGTTTTATTTCGAGTTTAATTTTTCTTGCATACATTTTTTTCCATATTATATCCCTTAGTCGTCTTTTACGATATCTACCGCCAGGAAAAGGAATGGTGACTTGTATTCCTACTCCGTCACCACTCGGCAATGCACTAATACCATGAAAATGAGCGTCAGCTATGTGATTGATCATAAATGATGACCAAACTTATTGATTTACTTTGGGGTACAAGACCTACCTTGCCGTGTGGTGACGGAGTAAGTATATAATTCGCCACCCACTATCTTACCCGTGGGTGATCGTTAGAGACAACTAAGGGATACAAAACGCATATGACATCTATGCAAGAGATGTAAAACTCGAAACAAAACCCTATACAACACGCCTGACCAGCGTGGTGTAGTAGGTCAATTTCCCTCCCACTACGGTCCTGCGTAAAAATTTACCCTTAAGGGGTAAAATAAAAATATGGGATGAAAAACTTTGGGAAGGTAGGTGACCTTTTACGCGGGCGAAGCCGCGGGCAGAAGTAAATAGAAAATAAATCAATATATTTATCCACTATTAGGAAGAAAACTACCTAACCCAATCTTATCTATCTTATATAATAGAGAAAAATAATAGAGTTGAGATGATGATGAGATGATGACAAGACTTACTACTATTTTTTTTTCATCATCTTTCTTCTGCTCTTCTTCCAATTACTTGAGCTCGTCGCAATATGTATGGCAAAAGATATTAGCAATAGTTGTATGACAAGCCGCCTGCCTGACGTCAATCCTCTTTGGATTTCCCGCAAGCACCTGTACACGTACACACATGCACACGCACAGGCTCACGCGCCACTCACACATACACACACACATACACATACACACACACATACACACCCACACACATATACACACACACACATACACGCACACAGATACACACATATACACACACACAGATACAAACGTATGCACGGTTTCACATACTCACACGAGTATACACGCACACACGCACGCTCATACTCATAGGTATATATGAACATGCGGAAACATGTACATGATTACACAGGCACATATGCATACATGCACGGATATACTCAAGAACGCATGCATATATTTAAATACACACTATATAATTATTTGGGAATAGACTAGCCTCCACGACACAGGCTGTCCTAGTGTGGAGTCCAGAGCTAAACCTAATCTAGCAAATAGACATAATTGTATGCCGAAATTTTATAAGTTTAATTTAATTAATTTGATGTTCCTATTTAAATAAATAAATAAATAAAAATATGTAATTGTTGACCAAACGGTATCCGTTGGAGTTAGCCCAGGTTGACATAATGCTCTTAGTCGTCTTTTACGAAATCCACGAGCAAAGTTGTTGGTAGTAGTCCTAGCCTGAACCACACAGCACTACTACTATTGTTTTCATACGTTGAAATAAAAACAATAAGGTAAATCCTTACTAATCCTTACTAATATTATAAATGCGAAAGTAAGTCTGTCTATCTGTCTGTCGCTCTTTCACGCCAAAACTACCGAACCGATCTAAATGAAATTTGGTACACAGATAGTCTAGAACCTGACAAAGGACATAGGCTACTTTTTAATGCAAAAAAGGGTTGTAAATGGGGATGAAAAGTTGTAAGGAAGTATCGTCATTTTTAAAGCCAGAAACTTGAAAGTTACTTTTAGGCTATTGAGTAGTTATAAATAAATATGACATTAAAAATTTGTAAAAAATTAACCCTTAAGGGTTAAAATAAAAATAGGGGATAAAAATCTTTAGAAAAGTCACCTTTTATGCGAGCGAAGCCGCAGGCAGAAGCTAGTATTTACTAAATTATATTACGCAAAGTTAACGCACGAATAGGAAGAGCTTACCTACTTTAACGGTATTTATTATGTCTGAACACATTTTTTTTTGCACTGCCTGAAGTGTATGCTTGTAAGTGCGTATTATACAATCTCATTGCGAATTTATAAGTTTTGTTTCCGTGATATAATATAGCATACACGCAACTTACGCAACTATAAGAGAAATTATGCGTAGTATAATTTTATTAGCGTGTTATATTATTATTCTTCTGTTTTAGCTTGATTTAAAGACACTTTTTTTATTGCTAGTGGTGGCAAACGAGCAAGCACTACACCTGATGGTAAGTGTCATGGCCGCCCATGGACCTTTGCAATACCAAGGGTATAACTAGGCCGCTGCCTACCAATATAAACCCCAAACCCACCCAATTGGGCTTCCGGCTCTCTCGCTCACCGAACAAAACGCAATAGCACGTTGCCATTACTCATACGTCGATCTTCTGCGAGAGTGTGGTACTACCCCGGATGGACCGGCCCGCGGCTGCAGACAGAGAATTGTCAACATCGTGGTCCTACCACAGTAAAAAACAAAAACGTCTTCCTTTCTCAAGGATGAGGAAGCGAATTTTATTGCACGGGACGTTGTAAGGGAAATTTTCAATGTATCACACGATTAAAGTCTCAATTTTAGAGATTGTAGTCCGAATTCTGATTGCCTAATCTGAAGCTCCACGGTCAGCTGTACGTCTGCTCTATAATTTTTGACAATCGGGCATGGGTAATGCCATCTTTTCGTAATTTATCCTGCTTAGTAAAAAACATAAATGAGTAAAAAGAAAGAAAAAATTCAAGCCAGAATACTTGATTTTTTTAAGTAAGTCACTTAAAACATTTAGTGTGAGTTTTATGACTTGTCTTCCGACTTAATTGGCCTACATATGTATATCGGTCATATAATGGTGCCAAGATTAGGTTAGGTAGTTTTCTTCCTATTAGTGGATAAATATATTAATTTATTTTCTACTAACTTCTGCCCGGGGCATCGCCCGCGTAAAAGGTTACCTTCCTAAAGTTTTTCATCCCATATTTTTATTTTACCCCTTAAGGGTAAATTTTTACAACATGTTAATGTCATATTTATTTATCAATAGCCTAAAAATAAGTTTCAAACTTCTGGCTTTAAAAATGACGATACTTCCTTACAATTTTTCATTTAGATCGGTTTAGTAGTTTTGGCGTGAAAGAGTGACAGACAGACAGAGTTACTTTCGCATTTATAATATTAGTAAGGATTTATTTTTATTATTCTTGTTGGCATACGAGCAAGCTGCATACCTGATGACAAGTATTACTACCGCTCATGGACCTTTGCAATACCAGGGGTCCGCTAGGCCGCTGTCTAGAAATAAAAACCACAAAACCCACCCAAAAGTTGAGGTTAAGTTCCGATCCGGTGGTAGCTGAATAGCTTTGTTAGTTTTTTAAACAAGTAAATTGCCACAATATAATAATTATTACAAATGTAATGTTTAATAATAACTATAAACATTATAAAATTTTATATATAAAACCATTTTCTTTTTGTATTGGCAATGAATTTGTATTAAAAATGTGGATCAAAATTTAATAACTGATACTGTAGCGGATAGATATAAATCTCTGTAATAACGATGACTTATTGGATGTGACCATAGTCCTCCCGTGACCATGAACACTGTAAACTGTTCAAAATACTATATAAGGATATTAAAAATCAAATACAAACGCGATAGAATCCGTAGAAATGGTTTTATTTCATCATCATCATCTCTGCTCATATATGTCCCACTGTTGGGCTCGAGCCTCCTCTATAATGGTAGGGTAATTGGCCTACTATACCAAGTGGGGCGAGACGTGTTGGTATAGGGTTTTTTTTGTTTCGAGTTTTCCTTCTCTCGCTTAGATGTTATACGCGTTTTATATCCCTTAGTCATCTCGTACGATCACCCACGGGTAAGATAGGGGGTGATGAATTGTATTCTTCCTACGTCACCACACAGAGATTTTTAATTTATTTCAAAGAAGAAAAAAATTAAAAACTTCATTTCTGTCATTAGTTTCTTAACTAAAAACTTCAACATTATTTTTAAACGATTTTTCATTAAATAATATATAATATCAGCTCTTGTTATTTAAACATTATTAAATCTATAGTAATAGACTCAGATCCAAATGTAAAAACATAGATACATACGTATCATCACGCAATATCCCTTGAGGGTAGGCAGAGAGAACAGAATACCAGAGAACTCTATCCTTGCATACTTCACTCGCTTCCTCAACATTTATAATTCTCTTCATACACGCAGATCCAAATGTAATATCAAAAAAGAATTTCATTTTTTTAACAAGAGAAAGTAGGTCAGTATTATTAGATAATCACAGAGAATATGTAAATTGTGTAAATCGTTTTGATATAATTAAGATTAGCTCGTGCTGTACGTTGGTGAGTATAGCAAGCCATCGGTCCGCTCTAACAATGCCACACATCACAAGAATAATGATTGACAACGTTAGGTGCTGCATAGTGCTCGCCGAATACTGCTTTATAGTCGTCTCGCGGAAAGAGGCGACGGGGTGAGAAAAGGAGATAGAGACTATACACCCAAAATATTTAATGTAAAAAATTATAGCTATAATACTACGATAGTGATCGGTATGAGCCTCCTCGAGAAATTTGTAAAATTAGATCACTACACCACGTCGTTCAGACGGGTTGGCCTAAAGTTTTACTTTTCCTTCATTTGCTGTGATGTTAGGGGCCATCCATTAATCACGTGAGGCTTGAAACAGGGGGAGGGGTTTAACAAAAGCTGTTGCCAGGCAACGAAAGAAATCCTTACGCGCCGCCGACAACCGACCGGCTCGGCAGTGGTCAGTTATTTTGTTGTTTTGGTGCCGAATACATATATGTGTAAACCGTTACTTCTAACAAGAAGAATTCGCGCGCTGAAGTAGTATTGAAGAGACCACAATGCTTCTCGAACTTGTCGGTCTATTTGTTGGCAACGATAGGTTCTTGAGTGGCGATCACGTATTGTGTGAACTCACATCGTGAAAGTCATTTGATGCAGTTAAATAGGAGTTCTGGCTGGATTGTAACATTTTCTTGAGGCCTATGCCGGACAGTGGGTGTGTCCTGATGGATGGATGGAAATGACATACCAATAACGATAACAGCGATACTATTATTTTTAATAGACTCTTAATAAACAAATTTATTTCAAGAAAACAATCACAGAAACATTTACTGCTATTTTTTTTAAATTTATCTGTTAGTTTGTTGTTTGCTCATTTATTGTTCGCTTAATAATGCTTGAATGGTTTAACTGATCTCAGAGATCAAGAGTGGTAATTGTACAGCTGTGTCAGAGTTTGGTTCTTAGCCAATTCCATTGCCGATGGAATAATCGCAAGTGGGTTAAATTTCGATTAAATAACCTAAAAATAGATATAAAGTATTTATTGTTGGGTTATTTTATCAAAATTTAAACTCAGAATGTTTTTTTTTTATTGCTAATAGTGGCAAACGAGCAAGCAGCACACCAGATGGGATGGGAAGTGTCACTGCCGCCCATGGCCACCTTTGCAATACCAATGGTATAGCTAGGCTGCTGCCTACCAGTACAAACCCCAAACTCACCCTGTTGGGGTACCGGTTCTCCCGCTCACCGAACGAAGCGCAATAGCATATTGCTATTACTCAGACGCCGATCTTCTGCGAGAGTGTGGTACTACCCCGGACGGACCTGCCCGCGGCTGCAGACAGAAAACTGTCAACAGCGTCGTCCTACCACTGAGGATACTACGAATATAATGAAAAATGATTTCTCCATAAAAAAAATAAAATCTATCTTGCGGTTAGAATACTATTTTTCATTTGAAATCAGGTAGTATGTCCACACTTCTAAGAAACAACGATGTAACAATATTAGGCCATATATATGTGTGTTTAATGGTACTCCAACCATATATCAATTGTCATACATTTTCATTACAGCAAGGACTGACGGCTTTTTTTATGGCAGGCTATGGTCTGTACTGTACAGTCCACGTTCGATCCATCTGGGCCTACGGAAGGAAGGTAAACAACCCAATAACCTACCGTATCCTCCTTATTAAAGAGGTGCCTTATCACTAATTAACTGACAAACAGTATCTAAAAGAATTATGAATGTTGAGGAAGCGAGTGAAGTAAGCAAGGATAGAGTTCTCTGACACTCTGTTCTCTCTGCCTACTCTGCAAGGGATATGGCGTGATGATATGTATGTATGTATGCAGTACCTACCGGTTTTTTATACTTTGTTGGCCCACCCAGAGGGTTAACCTTTCGAGTCCTACAACGCCCCAGAAACACACAACAGTGTTGCCGAGGCATCGCCTTTGCGTGATCGTCTTCTCTGTGAGTGATAGACTAATCGCCACTTCGATTTCCTGTGGCCACTAGGACGGCATCAGAATAGATGGATAGTTGAACCTGAGCTGCTTGAGTAGCCAGTGATGGTTCGTTTTAAAGTAGAGCGTCTGCTCCTTTTCTCACCCCGTCGCCTCTTTCCGCGAGACGATTATAAAGCAGTATTCTGTGAGCACTATGCAGCACCTAACGTTGTCAATCATTATTCTTGTGGTGTGTGGCATTGTTAGAGCGTACCGATGGCTGGCTTTACTCACCAACGTACAGCACGAGCTAATCTTAATTATATCAAAACGATTTACACAATTTACATATTCTCTGTGATTATCTAATAATACTGACCTACTTTCTCTCTTTATAAAAATTAAATTCTTTTTTGATATTACATTTGGATCTGCGTGTACGAAGAGAATTATAAATGTTGAGGAAGCGAGTGAAGTATGCAAGGATAGAGTTCTCTGGTACTCTGTTCTCTCTGCCTACCCTCAAGGGATATGGCGTGATGATACGTATGTATTTATGTTTTTACATTTGGATCTGAGTCTATTACTATAGATTTAATAATGTTTATTTAACAAGAGCTGATATTATATATTATTTAATGAAAAATCGTTTAAAAATAATGTTGAAGTTTTTAGTTAATAAACTAATGACAGAATTGAAGTTTTTAATTTTTTCTTCTTTGAAATAAATTAAAAATCTCTGTGTGGTGACGGAGGAAGAATACAATTCATCACCCCCTATCTTACCCGTGGGTGATCGTACGAGATGACTAAGGGATATAAAACGCATATAACATCTATGCGAGAGAAGGAAAACTTGAACCAAAAGAAACCCTATACCAATACGTCTCGGCCCACTTGGTATAGTAGGTCAATTACCCTACCATTATAGAGGAGGCTCGAGCCCAACAGTGGGACATATATGAGCAGAGATGATGATGATGAAATAAAACCATTTCTACGGATTCTATCGCGTTTGTATTTGATATTTAATATCCTTTTATTTTGAACACTTTACAGTGTTCATGATCACGGGAGGACTATGGTCACATCCAATAAGTCATCGTTATTACAGAGATTTATATCTACCCGCTACAGTATCAGTTATTAAATTTTGATCCACATTTTTAATACAAATTCATTGCCAATACAAAAAGAAAATGATTCTATATATAAAAATTTTATAATGTTTATAGTTATTATTAAACATTACATTTGTAATAATTATTATATTGTGGCAATTTACTTGTTTAAAAAACTAACAAAGCTATTCAGCTACCACCGGATCGGAACTTAACCTCAACTTTTGGGTGGGTTTTGTGGTTTTTATTTCTAGACAGCGGCCTAGCGGACCCCTGGTATTGCAAAGGTCCATGAGCGGTAGTAATACTTGTCATCAGGTATGCAGCTTGCTCGTATGCCAACAAGAATAATAAAAATAAATCCTTACTAATATTATAAATGCGAAAGTAACTCTGTCTGTCTGTCACTCTTTCACGCCAAAACTACTAAACCGATCTAAATGAAAAATTGTAAGGAAGTATCGTCATTTTTAAAGCCAGAAGTTTGAAACTTATTTTTAGGCTATTGATAAATAAATATGACATTAACATGTTGTAAAAATTTACCCTTAAGGGGTGAAATAAAAATATGGGATGAAAAACTTTAGGAAGGTAACCTTTTACGCGGGCGAAGCCGCCGGCAGAAGTTAGTAGAAAATAAATCAATATATTTATCCACTAATAGGAAGAAAACTACTTAACCTAATCTTGGTACCATTATATGGCCGATATATGTAGGCCAATTAAGTCGGAAGACAAGTCATAAAACTCACACTAAATGTTTTAAGCGACCTACTTAAAAAAATCAAGTATTCTGGCTTGAATTTTTTCTTTCTTTTTACTCATTTATGTTTTTTACTAAGCAGGATAAATTACGAAAAGATAGCATTACCCATGCCCGATTGTCAAAAATTATAGAGCAGACGTACAGCTGACCGTGGAGCTTCAGATTAGGCAATCAGAATTCGGACTACAATCTCTAAAATTGAGACTTTAATCGTGTGATACATTGAAAATTTCCCTTACAACGTCCCGTGCGATAAAATTCGCTTCCTCATCCTTGAGAAAGGAAGACGTTTTTGTTTTTTACTGTGGTAGGACCACGATGTTGACAATTCTCTGTCTGCAGCCGCGGGCCGGTCCATCCGGGGTAGTACCACACTCTCGCAGAAGATCGACGTATGAGTAATGGCAACGTGCTATTGCGTTTTGTTCGGTGAGCGAGAGAGCCGGAAGCCCAATTGGGTGGGTTTGGGGTTTATATTGGTAGGCAGCGGCCTAGTTATACCCTTGGTATTGCAAAGGTCCATGGGCGGCCATGACACTTACCATCAGGTGTAGTGCTTGCTCGTTTGCCACCACTAGCAATAAAAAAAGTGTCTTTAAATCAAGCTAAAACAGAAGAATAATAATATAACACGCTAATAAAATTATACTACGCATAATTTCTCTTATAGTTGCGTAAGTTGCGTGTATGCTATATTATAACACGGAAACAAAACTTATAAATTCGCAATGAGATTGTATAATACGCACTTACAAGCATACACTTCAGGCAGTGCAAAAAAAAATGTGTTCAGACATAATAAATACCGTTAAAGTAGGTAAGCTCTTCCTATTCGTGCGTTAACTTTGCGTAATATAATTTAGTAAATACTAGCTTCTGCCTGCGGCTTCGCTCGCATAAAAGGTGACTTTTCTAAAGATTTTTATCCCCTATTTTTATTTTAACCCTTAAGGGTTAATTTTTTACAAATTTTTAATGTCATATTTATTTATAACTACTCAATAGCCTAAAAGTAACCTTCAAGTTTCTGGCTTTAAAAATGACGATACTTCCTTACAACTTTTCATCCCCATTTACAACCCTTTTTGCATTAAAAAGTAGCCTATGTCCTTTGTCAGGTTCTAGACTATCTGTATACCAAATTTCATTTAGATCGGTTCGGTAGTTTTGGCGTGAAAGAGCGACAGACAGATAGACAGACTTACTTTCGCATTTATAATATTAGTAAGGATTAGTAAGGATTTACCTTATTGTTTTTATTTCAACGTATGAAAACAATAGTAGTAGTGCTGTGTGGTTCAGGCTAGGACTACTACCAATAACTTTGCTCGTGGATTTCGTAAAAGACGACTAAGAGCATTATGTCAACCTGGGCTAACTCCAACTGATACCGTTTGGTCAACAATTACATATCCAAAGAGGATTGACGTCAGGCAGGCAGCTTGTCATACAACTATTGCTAATATCTTTTGCAATACATATTGCGACGAGCTCAAGTAATTGGAAGAAGAGCAGGAGAAAGATGATGAAAAAAAAATAGTAGTAGGTCTTGTCATCATCTCATCATCATCTCAACTCTTATGTATCCTACTGTTGGGCTCGGGCCTCCTCCGTAGTGGTAGGGAAATTGGCCTACTACACCACGCTGGTCAGGCGTGTTGTATAGTGTTTTGTTTCGAGTTTTCCATCTCTTGCATAGATGTCATATCCGTTTTGTATCCCTTAGTCGTCTCTATCGATCACCCACGGGTAAGATAGGGGATGGCAAATTATATGCTTACTCCGTCACCACACGGCAAGGTAGGTCTTGTACCCCAAAGTAAATCAATAAGTATGGTCATCATTTATGATCAATCACATAGCTGACGCTCATTTTCATGGTATTAGTGCATTGCCGAGTGGTGACGGAGTAGGAATACAAGTCACCATTCCTTTTCCTGGCGGTAGATATCGTAAAAGACGACTAAGGGATATAATATGGAAAAAAATGTATGCCAGAAAAATTAAACTCGAAATAAAACCCATCTGACCAGCATGGTACACATACATACATACATATCATCACGCCATATCCCTTGCAGGGTAGGCAGAGATAACAGAGTGCCAGAGAACTCTATCTTTGCATACTTCACTCGCTTCCTCAACATTCATAATTCTCTTCATACACGCTCGCCGGTTTCGGAGACTCGTGACTCCACCTTCCCTCAGTACATGACCGATCTGGTCTAGGTAGGTTAGTCTCGGTCTTCCCCGGTACCTACATCCTTCCACTTTCGCACTGTATATCTTCTTAACCAGACGTTCGTTTGGCATGGTATATATAGTAAATCAATTTCGCTTTCATTGTGGAGGAGGCACGAGTCCAATAGTGGGACTTATATAGCTGAAATGGTGCTCTACGTTTTCACCACTGATATCTAAACTTTATCACTGCACTTATGGAAATATAAATATCACAACATTGACTTTAATTCAATTCGAAATGTAGATGGAAATTAAATAAAATTTAAATTTTAAGTAACACCTAAGCCATTATGATTGACAAGTACCTAATTTTGATTTTGTGTGTCATTTATATTGCCTTAAGTTTCGTCTAAAATTTAAGGTAAGTTGGTGAATACGGCCATAAGTCAGCTAATATTAAATGATTTGACAAACTGAGCAGGTCTTTTGAAAGAGGGTTTTTTTTTATTACTTGTGGTGGCAAACGAGCAGACAGCACACCTGGTGGTAAGTGCCACTGCCGTCCATGGACCTTCGCAATACTAATGGCATAGCTAGGCCGCTGCCTACCAATACAAATCCCAAACCCACCCCAGTTGGGCTTCCAGCTCTCTCGCTCACCGAACTAAGCGCAATAGCACATTGCCATTACTCAGACGTCGATCTTCTGCGAGAGTGTGGTACTACCCCGGATGGACCGGCCTGCGGCTGTAGACAGAGAACTGTCCACAGCGTGGTCCTACCACTATTAAAAAATGTGGAACGCTTTACGATTTTGCGTGTCATCCTTGCGCAGGGGCCATGCTAATCTTCTCTGTATCGTTCCAATTTTAGTATATGTACTGCCGAAGCTAGTACATGTAAAGCAAGCACACGTTGTGGACTATAATATTTTATGACTGGCTACTTGCAGTATTAGAAAACAGTGGCGCATGAATCGCGAAACATGCATTACACAACCATAACATGCGCAAGCGCAAGTGACTATCACTTTAAGTGGCCAGCGTTGTCCGCTTAAATTGCATTATCATGCCAAGATCTCTAAATTCATTTATTAAAAAAAAAGTTGTATTTCTCTGCTGTACTGTAATATTCGCGTAAACATCAACAAAAATCATCAATAAATTACTTCTGTATTTTTTAACTATTGCACCGTTCGAGTGGACTTTGTATTTATTGATAGTTTTATTTTATACTGTAATATTCGCGTAAACAACAAAAAAAAATAATCATTAAATTACTTCTGTATTTTTTAACTATTGCATCGTTCGAGTGGACTTTGTATTTATTGATAGTTTTAATACTGTAATATTCGCGTAAACAACATAAAAGAATCATTAAATTACTTCTGTATTTTTTAACTATTGCATCGTTCGAGTGGACTTTGTATTTATTGATAGTTTTATTTCATACTGCAATATTCGTGTAAACAACAAAAAAAATCATCATTAAATTACTTATGTATTTTTAACTACTGCATCGTTCGAGGGGACTTTGTATTTATTGATAGGTAGTTTTATTTCATACTGTAATATTCGCTTAAACAACAAAAAACAATCATTATTAAATTACTTCTTAATTTTTTAACTACTGCATCGTTCGAGTGGACTTTGTATTTATTGATAGTTTTATTTCATACTGCAATATTCGTGTATACAACAAAAAAATCATCATTAAATTACTTCTGTATTTTTAACTACTGCATCGTTCGAGGGGACTTTGTATTTATTGATAGGTAGTTTTATTTCATACTGTAATATTCGCTTAAACAACAAAAAAACAATCATTATTAAATTACTTTTTTATTTTTTAACTACTGCATCGTTCGAGTGGCCTTTGTATTTATTGATAGTTTTATTTTATACTGTAATATTCGCGTAAGCAACAAAAAATCATCATTAAATTACTTCTGTATTTATTAACTACTGCATTGTTCGAGTGGACTTTGTATTTATTGATGTTTTGTACTTCCACGACATTATGTCACTATGGCTACTAATTAAATTACCCTTTTTGACTTCTTTGGTATTCTACTACTAATAATAAATAGATCTACCCAAACCGCACTTCGCTTACCAATGATTACATACAAAAAAAAACAGTCATGACGTAAACAATATCTTCACATATACCTACAAATGTTTAATTGCCGTTAATTACATCTAAAATATTTTATAAATCATGAGCCTACTATTACTAGAAACTTTTTATACTGTTATGTAGACATTATAAGTGTTTTAAAGTTTTGTAAGTTTTAAAAATGATAAAAAAAGATCACGTGATAAATGGACAGTCCCTTATCTGTTTACATCAGTTTATAAATATATTTTAACGAAAGGAAGGAAGGGAAGGTGACCATTATATTCAACATATTTACACTATTGATTCTGCGGGCTTAGCTTCATCTGTTCTTCGATGTATATAACATATATATATATATATATATATATATATATATATATATATATATATCATAGCCTTACATAGCACGTTGAGCAACTTGGACTCCGGTTATGAGACCTAAATTTAGCAATCATGTTTCAGTGCCATAAGACGTCGCTAGCAATACAATAAATGAAGAGGATAGATATGGTTCGGACATGTGGAAAGAATGCCGAACGAACGCCTAGTTAAGAAGATATACAATGCGAAAGTGGAAGGATGTAGGTAGTAGTAGTAGTAGTAGTACGTGTATGAAGAGAATTATGAATGTTGAGGAAGCGAGTGAAGTATGCAGAGATAGAGTTCTCTGGCACTCTGTTCTCTCTGCCTACCCTGCAAGGGATATGGCGTGATGATATGTATGTATGTATGTATGTATAGATTATTTTTTCGTACTTCCATTACTACTTATTAAGTTCGCATTTGACATTTATGAGTGGAGTTTCCAAGATCATCACTACTAATTAAGATATTACGTCTTTTTTATTATTCAACTTAATTATTTATTTGTAGTACTAATAAACAAAACAAGGTACTCATTTAGTACCTTGTTTGCCATGATTCAAGACTTCTTACGTCATTTACGATAAACAATCGTGAAACCCATAGTTATAAGAAATATTATTATAATATGTTTAATAAACTATAAGAAACGTTCGATTTCATTTTTGTAAATGTATAGTCAATTTAATTATAGACATGTCTAGTGAAAACTTTATTTTAAGAAATGTATGAGTCTTTCTTTACCAACATATATTATATCCTCTTCTATCATTCATGAAAGAGCGAAAAATAATATGTTTAATTGAAGCACATATTCTACTACAAGAATAATATTTAAATGTATGTATGAATTTCTATATATAGAAATATATAAAATAAGTTTAATTAAACTGTAAAACTTAAATTAGACACGTACCTACGTATATAGTTAGATTTTACAATATTTTAACGGTAAGAATAAGATTTTATTTTAATTCCTATTATGGTAAGTTATGTTAGGCATATGATTATTTCGTTTCAAGACTTTTACAAAATATATTTATTATATTTATGGTGGCGGAGTAAGAATACTATTCACCAACCCATATCTTACCAGTGGGTGATCGTACGAGACGACTAAGGGATATAAAACGCACGTAACATCTATGCGGGAGAAGAAAACTCGAAACAAAACCCTACACCAATACGTCTGACCAGCGCGGTATACCTAGTAGGTTAATTTCTCTCTCATTACGGTGGAGGCCCGAGCCCAACAGTGGGACGTTTATGTGCTGTGATGATGATGATTATTATTAATAAAATAACTGATTGATTGAAAAAGACTAATTTCGCAAAAAAAAAAAATAACCGTATTCAGTTACTTTGGTTACTTTATAAATATAAATACTATTAGTAGACTTAAAATACAGAAACCGAGATAGTTATTCCTTTTAGTTTTATACAGGAATAGTATCAATAATACTGACAACACTATAATCTAACTAGGTACCATAACTATGAAAACTCTACAGTATATTGTTACACAACATAAATATTACATCACCGTCATCCTTAAAAAGCGATATTTATTTTAAATTATATAAACAGATATATTAAATACCTTCAAAAAATTTACTTACTTTGAACCTCAAGATCCAGATATATACAAAATGTATCACCACACAATAGTACAAATAAAATACTTCTAAAAGATTAATTTAAGTATTTTTATTGGTTAGCTAGTAGATTTAATTAGATAAAGGAAAGGAAAAGTGAAAATTTGTTCAATACGCGTAAATACCGGTTATATTGAGTGAAACAGCAAAGCTGAACGCGTCAAAGCTTGCGCGAGCGCATTCACTAACTGAAGTTATTTAACATTAAAGTCGAGAGTTATACAATGTGCTAAGGAAGGGGTATTTTGTCGATAGAAATCATAAATAAGAATATCGATAAAATAGGTTTTAAAGCTAAACTATTGGCTTTATATTATATTGAACAAGTCACTTAGCAACCTTTCCTTAAGTGGTGGTAATATTCTATGTATAGTATTATATATGTATATAATATTATATATGTATATAATATTATATATATACTATATACAGGGTGGAAGTGGACCGCTCCCGAAAACAAAGACAGGTGACCCTACTAGTCCTACTTCTAATGATAGGCTAGAAAAAAAAATCGATACGGATGAAAAAAAAATTTTCTTTCACAACGAATTTTAAGTTCTTTTTCCCATTCCATCGTATTAGGACAGTGCCATGTAACGATAATTCCATCAAAAATACGTAACTATACTCCGATGAGAAAAGACGCAATCTATTCAAAACTCACGATCATATGTTCAAGAGTTTATGACCACGCATGGTGAAAAAAAAAATTTTTTTTACATCCGAATCGATTCTTTTTCTAGCCTATCATTACAAGTAGGACTAGTAGGGTTACCTGTCTTTGTGTTTGGGAGCGGTCTACTTCCACCCTGTATACACATAATCATTGTGCTGTGTGGTGGCGGCTAAAAATACTACCGACCCTTACTTTGCTCGTGGATATCGTAAAAGACGTCTAAGATCTTTGTATAGACCTGGGCTAATTTCACTTCCTGGGCTAGTTTAATCAGGAATTACATTGCCAAGGAAGGTTGGCGTCAGACGGCTGGTATTTATTTATTTATTTGGACAACCAAGAATTGCTACAACTACATATATAAACTTAATAAACATTGTTATGAAAAATAAAATAGATTAGTTGCACAATTTTTAAAGATGCCACATCATGCACAATAAAAAGGTAGGTACATTATTTCAATACTTATAGGCAATTAAAATAAAATTAAAATTTAATTGTAAAGGAAAAATTAAATTAAAGTGGAAATATGGGGAGAAAAGAAATAGCTAAATTAATAAATAATTAATACGTATTTTTTTAAATGACGATCAGTCGTACATACACACACACACACATAATAATTACATAATACATACATTACACACATCTACATCCTAATGCGCATAATGGTATAAACTATTGCTAATAACTCTTGCAATATATACTAGTATGTACATATTGAATCGACCTCAGGTAATTAGGACAAGAGCAAGAGAATGACGATATAATACATAATTATCATCATTCTGCTCTTATCCCAATCACTTGGGGTCAACGTTATTGTCTATTTCCATTGTACATATTGCAAAAATTTTGGTTATAGTTTTATGACTGGCAATCTACCTGATGTCAACTCTTCTTAGAAATGTAATTATTGACCAGACGGCATCAGATGGACGTAAGCTAGGTTGATGTGTTGTTTTTTTGTGATACCTACGTACGAGTAATGTAAAGGTTCATTGCCGTTCATCGCGTTTAAACGCCGCCGCGCGCGTTTAAACGCTTACGACTGTCGCGCGCGGCCGCTGTGACAATAGTCAAAGTATGAAAATGTATAGTGCCGTTTCTGAGGTTCAATTCATTCATTCCCCACCGAAGACAAAGATCGGGTACCGGTGGCCCATTCGCACGGCGAAGAGAGGTGTTTGCAAGGTGGTTCTATAGGGTTGCGCACCGCCTCTTCCTTCACCCCGGACCGATTTGGCGGTGCGCGACCACATGCATAGTCCAACGCAAAAAAAAAGGTTCAATTCATTCTGTTCGCGAATGACCAAAGCTGCGCCATACATCTTCATACATTTGTTATTGTCACAAGAGCCACGCGCGACAGTCGTAAGTGTTTAAACGCGATGCACGGAAATGAACCTTAAGGGTTGATAGTATTCGTATCCCTAAAAAGGTAATGATAACACAAAATATAGGTTTAAAATTTGATACACTATACCTACAAAAATGTTGATGATTTGTAGTTGTATACTATATCTTTGTGCTTCTATATTTAAGTACAAAGCAATATTTTTTTTTCAAAGATACAGTCGTTTACTTATTACTGTTTTTGTTTTTTTATAAAATATTTTTTCATGACCATGGACTTTACTTACTTAATACAGTGTTAAGTTAACAATCTGAATATAACCAAGGCTTTTAAGGTTTTTCTTCGTAACTCTTAACCGTATTTCATTGTATTGAGCAGTTTGATCAAAATCACCGTCAATAAGTCGAAGTCATTATTACCTTTAATTGCTAACAGATTATAAAGTCAACTCTTTGAATTTTGGAAGAACAAGAAAACTGAGTAACTGTCCGTGATTCCACTCTAAGTCTTCTTTTAAAACATTAATAGGTACGAGTAAATAATAAAAAAAACAAGCCATATGTTGTATTATATTCACTAAATTTTTAACACTTTCTGAGCATTACATTATTCCATTACATTATAAATTGCCAATAATTTTATTTAAAATAACACTATTAAAAACTAAAGTGTTGAATATACCTAATTTATGAGCGCCAAATGACACTCACGTTTCTGCCAAAATTCATTAATTACATATTGTAAAATAATTCAATTGCAAGAAGAATCATTTTCTTCCTATTATAAAATGATTAAACTCTACTTGATATGATAATTAATCATTCTATAATAAACATTGATTTAAATAATCATCATCAACACCCTCCTCTTATCCCAATTACTCAGGGTCGACGCAGAATGTACTTTCTTCCATCGTACCTACATATTTCAAAAGTTTTGACGATAATTTTATTACCGGTCGCCTGACTGACGTCAATCCCTCCTTTTTTTGCGGTGGGCCATGGAGTGGTCACGCCCCGCCTAATTAGTACGGGGCGACGGAAGAGGCTCCGCGCAACCCCATAGACCCACCTTGCAAAGCGCCTCTCTTCGCCGTGCGAGTGGGCCACCCCCCTTGGGAATGTAAATGTTCACCAGACGACTTCGGGTTGAGGTTGCCCAAAGCGAGTCATTGTTTATGACACCCACGAGCATTGTAAGTGTTGGTAATATTCGTATATGCCACAATATAGCAACATCAATTTAAGTAATGTGATAAGTATAAACAGTATGTACAAAAACATAATGTCCTTGAAAAAATGATTTTAACCACAACGATCGTTGACATTGTATGCATAAAAATATACAACAATAATAATTATCGCTACCTCTGTGATGCTCTATGGCCGCACCTGCGTGTATCGTCCCGAAGTAGTCATGTGCAAATAATGTCCTGGAGCGGATCGGACATGGAACGATTCCTTTTTCTGTCGGAACTATATCCAGGAAACATGTTCGCGGACCTATCTAGTTCCGCTGACCCTTAGTACATGAGTCCTATCCTATCGGTTCTTATGACATGATTATGCAATCCAATCCAACGTAACATGTGCGGACATAATTTTAATCGGCTCCAGCCATTCAAGATCCATATTTCGTAGTTTATACATAGCTCTTTTAAATTTAGTATTTTGAAGGAGCTATAAACTACGAAATACAAGTTATTTTTAGGTACCGTTTATTTGTCAGTAATTGCCGGAATATCAGTTGATTTACCCTCATACTTGACATGACAGGTTTAGGAGTGACAACCAGGATATATAGACGACGACGATATTTAGAAGAATATTTAAACGCATGCATGATGCACACTTTATTACTCGGTCGTCGGAACGATTCGGTCGTCGGAACGACTCGGTCGTCGGAACGACTCGGAACTATCGAACTATCTCAGCCGTGTGGTTGGATTGGAACTAGATCGTTCCGGCAAAAGACATATAGTCCACTGCAATTACGGAAAAAAATGGAATAAATAAACATAAAATTATGTAGTTTGGGGATTATGAAGGATCGATAGGGGGGTGTATTCTGAGCATATATTCCAATTTGAGGGATTCTGGCGAGGTCAGCTCAAGGTCATTTCGATGAAAACGCGTTTAATTCGATATCTCGAGAACGGCTAGTGTTAGGCAAAAAATTGTGTAGACCTTTTCTCTTCTAAATTAAATTTACTAACTTTATTATCTAAAACTTTTTTCTTTTCATGAATATTTTTCAATTTATTGCTTCCGAAAGGCAAAAATTTTACTTTTTTTCCTCCCTTTTTTTTATTTTTCGCCATTTTCTCCTCAACCGTTCAATTTTATTGAACTTTACCGATTATCTAAAGTGTAGATCTTTTATTTATGAACAACTTTTTTCTTAAACTTTTTTCTGTAATGCCAATACCTTCAGAGTTATATGTTACTTTACCGAACGAAATCCGCGCCACTGTCGCAATATCAGCGACATCAGTGGGTCATCAGTCATCATATCATCATTTTTGAACGCGGATTTTAATATTAAACTACCGCCTTAGCCAAAAATTTCATCTGATTGATTACTGGAAGTGATATTATTATTGTGAAATTTTGTAATTCTGAAATATATTTTTCATAACGGTAGAAAAATAATTAATACCTATATATATAAAAAATATATATATAAAAAAAAACGGATTTAAGTGCTTATAAAAGCCAGAGTAATAAGGGGAGATAAGGAACATGAGCGCATGTTAACTAGTGTTGCCCAAATTCAGTCTTGGTCTTGCAGTCTTGGTCTTGTTCTTGCGTTTTTGCAAGACCAAGACCAAGAACAAGACCGCGTATTTTTAGCAAGACCAAGACCAAGACTGACCGTGCAAGACTTGAGCAAGAACAAGACTAAGCCTGCAAGACTCTTGCGTCTTGCAGCTAGGACTTAGCGCTATTTCACGGAGTAGTTAGGTGTAACAGTTCGGTGTATAGGTACGCTTAGGAATTCTATGAGACGCAAAAAACTGTATCAAAGAATATGAAAAACTGGACCTATGCGCATTACGACTAATACCATAAACATACCTACATAGCGAATAAAAAAATATCCATTAAAATCAAACTGAGTGCATGCATAGTTATGTTTTAACCATCGGCACTTTGATAATGCGGCATCAAAGGTTTTGTACTTACTTCTCAAAGAAATTTGCCGCTTTTCGGAAGTACATGGTTATGATACATGCGCCGGCGGCTTCTTTTGAAATCATATACAACAATCGTTGCCGCCGCGCCGAAATCACAACATTTGACACTATTTGATTGCCGCCACAGGGCGTAGGTATACTCATGCAAAATAATTTCGAATTTTAAGAGTACCTACAGGTGTTCCAAAGAATAAATAAGTTTCAGAGTGCTTAGAATGAAAATGAATACATTATACTGATCACGCAAGTAGTATTATGATAGGAAAAAATGTTAAGGATAGGTAGTAGATGTCATAATAATTTATTCTAGTAAGTATATATTATAATATTGATTATATGGTTTTAAACTAATTACTTAGGTACTATTATTGTACATTTAGTCATTATATTTCTTAAGTTTTTACAAGAAAAAATAGCAAAAAAGTGTTCAAATATCACTCGTTTGATAAATATTGTAGCCACTTTTAAATATACTTGAAACGTGTAAAAAAATTCTACAAAACTAATAAAATAATATAATAAGCGTAGGTACTTACCTACTAATAAAATAAAAAGCCTGCGATAAGAGTTTTGTATTGCTTACCAGCCCGAATATCTCTGAGAGAGATGATGAGAGTAAGTATTTACTAGCAGTGCCCGCGACTTCGTCCACGAGGAATAGTAACTTTGGAGGTATAGTGACGTTCAGGATTTATTTATTTATTTTAAAACTTCTGTCATCAAACATACAAACAAACTCTTCAGCTTTATAATATTAGTATAGATAAGTATAGATGTACGCCAAAACATTCACTTATATGTAAAGAATAGTGATTGGCACTAATTCTTTACATATATTTTATTCACGCGTCGCGTCTGTACAAGTAGGTAATAATCTGTGTTTGTACGCCGCACGCGGCATCGTTTGATTTGCGGCGGCATCCTTTTAATAGAGCCGGCACGTGGCGAGGCGGCGCGGTAGAAAGCAAGTAAACGTACTATAAATAAAGGAATTATTTTAATTCCAGTCATTTCCAATTGAGCTGTGCTTCGAGTCTAACTTAATAATTGTTTTTACTAATTCTTGTTGTTTTCTAAAAACGTATCACGTGTACAATTTAATATGAGTGACGAAGATTCAAATTATTCTAGTCCGAGTAACGAGAGTTTGAGTCACAGATCTAAAAGACCCAAAAGCAAATTTGAGGAGTTTTTCGAAATAATTCATGCATCCCAAACTGCCTTGTGTAAATTGTGCCAACATAAAAAGATTGAAATAAAAATGAAAAACAGAAACACTTCAGGCTTAAGGAAACATCTAATATCTTTCCACAAAAAGGAATCACAAATATTTCTTCCTGTTAAACCAAAATTAAGTGGAGATATCACAAGCTTTTTAGTAACCGCTGGAAGAAGTGGACAGGTAAGAATATTTTTTTAACAATGGTCGAAGTTGTCGCTACGGGAATTTTAACTCCGCGTAGCTATTCATGCGATACTTTCAAAAACGCCATTAACTTACGTAAGTATTTTTGAGTTAGTGGTGTTTTCATCTAGGGGTGCGACATATTAAGTATGTAATTATCGTCTTAAATATTTTTTATAAACACCCATATTTTCATTTGTTTTCATAATCGGCCAGTAACAACTAAGTACTTTATTTTGGTAATATAACAAATGTCAATTTAACGATTTTCTCGATTTAACAACAACAAACCTCCTCCTCCTAAACGCTCAAACCTAGTATGTTTTAAATAATAACACAAGATTTATTGTTTTATTTCAGTCGGAAAACAGCAGTGACAACATCACGACAGCTATAGTTGATTGGGTGGTGAAAAAATATCTTCCCTTCTCATTTTTCGATGACGAAGCTACACAAGTATATTTTCGACGTATTTGCCCTAATATGGTGTTTCCTAAAAGGTCTACACTTAGAAGGAAAGCCAAAGAGCGACTTGAAGAGCTCCAATTGAATCTCAAGGAACGACTTCAACAATTATCATCTAAAATGTCGTTTACTATTGATGGGTGGACGTCAATTGCTGGTAGGAGTTACTACGGGGTTACTATGCATTATATAGACAACGAATGGAAGTATCGATCTGTAGTTCTTGATTTTATACCATCACGCGGTCGACATACTGGGGAAGATATTGCAACGATTTTCCATGAATGTTTATTGGAATATGACATAATTGATAAAATACAAGGTATCACGGTCGACAACGCAACTGCAAATACCAAATTTATGTATGAACTGGGCAAACAGCTGACGCCACACTTTGATTCAGACAATCAACATTTCCGGTGCTTTGCTCACATTTTAAACCTTGGTGTACAAGATTTATTAAAGACCTTAGCATTACACTATGAGTCTGACACTAACGCGCAAGATCAGCAGTATGAAGACTATGCAGACGAAACTGAGGATGAGGAAGATGAAGAATATGCACCAAATATTGCTGACTCGCGTACATCTGTAACAAAGTTACGCAGTATTTCCAGTAAAATAAAAAGAAGTGAGATAGTGAAGAAGAAGTTTCAGTCTGCTTGTGAAGCAGCTGGCGTGCCATCAAATCTAAATGCCATTCTTGACTGTCCAACGAGATGGAATTCCACACATGATATGATTGGATTTGGTTTATAAGTGAGAGCGGGCATTAACATATTGTGCAGTTCTGTCACCGAATTGAATGATTTTCAAATCACAGCTAGTGAATGGCAGGTACTCGAAAAATTACATAAATTTCTAATAAACTTTAAACTTTTAAGTACAAAACTTGGTGGAGACAAATATGTTACATTACCGCTAGTCATTGTATCATTCAATCTCTTGCTAGATAAAATTGAATCCATGGTAAAACAGTTAGATGAGAAACCTAATCGATCTGAAGTGGATGAAAGGCTCATTCTAGCTTTCCAAGCAGCTCGAGACAAAATGCTTAAACATTATAAGAAGAGCAACTGGATTTATTGTACTTGTGATTTTCTCTCAATACCTGCAACTTCAGTACCTGCTGAGAGATTATTTTCTAAAACATCATTAGTAATTAGAAAACATAGAAATAGGTTAAGTGATGAGTCAGCCAGATGGTTACTTTGTATTAATTCTTGGTCAAAAGAATTGATATAAAGTAACATAACCTAATGATAAAGCTGTTGTGTACTGTTATGTTTGATTTGTGTTGTATTTTATTTTTTATTGAAATAAATGATAAATCGTAAAACTCTTTTATTAAATTTCATATAAGTTGAGGGTTCAATCTCTTTCTAGACAGATATTGTTCTTTAAAATACAGTCAAGTTATTGTAATTAATTTGTTTTTTACATGTTTTAGCAAATGTAAGCTTATAAATCATAAATGTTTATTAAGAAACAGTTACTTCCATGGAAAACGACATATAGGTCAGTTGATTTTTCGAATTTCTTATCAAATCCTCAGTTATTTATTAATCTGCTTGATCTTTACTATGGCTATGTTAATTCAAGCTCACAATGTTTCAATTCTAATACGTTTTTCTAAGATTTAAAGTAAACTTTAATAAATAGTAATAGACTAATAGGTAATTGCAAGACTTGCAAGACTCTTGCTGCAAGACCAAGACCAAGACCAAGACTGGGAGCACAAGACCAAGACCAAGACCAGGTGTATTGGCGCAAGACCAAGACCAAGACTGGCTAAGTCTCGTCTTGTTCTTGCATTTGGGCAACACTAATGTTAACACCTCTATCAAGTTTAAGGTAATATTAATTATTTTTCTACCGTTATGAAAAATATTTTTCAGAATTACAAAATTTCACAATAATAATATCACTTCCAGTATTCAATCAGATGAAATTTTTGGCTAAGGCGGTAGTTTAATATTAAAAACCGCGTTCAAAAATGATGATATGATGACTGATGACCCACTGATGTTGCTGATATTACGACAGTGGCGCGGATTTCGTTCGGTAAAGTAACATATAACTCTGAAGGTATTGCATTACAGAAAAAAGTTTAAGAAAAAAGTTTATTTATTTATTTATTTAGGATTACCAACGAAAAATACACAAACATACAATATAGTAAAAAAAGAATCACATGGATCATGTTTTGTGCTCTTTCATTTACAGGTAACCACAACTAACTAAATGTTACTTAAACTCTTTAAAACAAAATATTCATTTCCTACTTTTTTTTAAAAAGGAAAACATAAAATGATAAAAAAATCAATATACAGTTGGCAAACTATATATACCTACATACATATATATATTTAAACATAGATATATATACACATATATATCATTTGTACATATAATATTCATAGATTTTAGTCTTAAAATGACGAAAATTATCACCAAAAATGTCTAAATTCAAAGAAGTGGAAAGGTCGTTGTACAATTTGCACATTCTGTTCAGAGGCGAATTGAGACCTATATTCGTTTTAAATGAACGTAAACTGAACAGTTTGTAGACTCTTGAGCGAGGAAGTTAACTTGGTGCACAGATATTGATTCTAGACAATAATTCAGAACTATCAATCATATCATTAAATAATTTATACATAAACACAAGATCAAGTAATTTGCGTCTGTCACTAAGGGAAATTAGTTTATAATGTTCAAGGCGAGCGTTATACGAGTTAAGTGAGTGATGTGTTTTCATATTATATGCTAGATGGTTAAGAAATCTTCGTTGAATACGTTCTAATCTGTTTTTGTGAACATCATAAAAAGGTGACCAAACTTGCGAGCAATATTCTAATCCACTACGAACTAAACTGTTGAATAAAATAATCTTTGTTTTTGAGCATCTAAAATTTTTTCCGTTTCTTATAATGAAGCCACTTATTTTAGAAGCTTTTAATATTATTTTATTTAGATGTGGATTAAATGTTAGTTTACTGTCAATTGATACTCCCAAATCATCTACACATTCTACTTGATCAAGAGTATGATTTTCTATGTTATACGATGTTTTTAATATATTTTTCTTTCTACTAAATGATATGTAGTTACATTTCTCAACATTTAAATACATATTATTGAGATGGCACCACATTGCTAGTCTATCAAGATCATCTTGAATCAGTCTCGCATCGTCAACACTTTCAATAGGTCTTATGAATTTGAGGTCATCAGCAAATAAATAGACTTTTGAGTGATGAAAGCATTCTGATATGGAGTTAATAAGGATGAGAAATAAAATGGGACCTAAATGTGATCCCTGAGGTACGCCAGAAGCAGCAATGAAATCTTGAGATTTAACTCCATTTACCACTACATAGGACTTACGTCCAGTAAGGTACGATTTAAACCAAGTTAACATAGATCCTCCAACACCAATCTTAGCAAGTTGCAACAACAATATAGAATGGTCAACTTTGTCAAATGCTTTGCTGAAGTCGGTATAAATAGCATCTACCTGAAAGCCCCTATCTAAGTGGTAAGATATTATATCGATAAAAGCTACTAGATTTGTAGTCGTAGACCTTTTATGAATAAAACCGTGTTGATGTTCAGTAATATACATTTTCATTAAGTTGTTTATATGAGGGTATATTAATGACTCAAATATTTTTGGTATTATAGATAAAATAGATATTGGTCTATAGTTCTTAATATCATTTTTAGACCCGTTTTTGTGTATGGGAACAATTTTAGCTATTCGCCAATATTTAGGAAATTCACCCGTTCGAAGTGACTCATTAAATATTAATGTTAAGGGAGTACATAGTTGCATTGCACATTTTTTAAAGAAAATAGGAGGCAGTCCATCTGGACCTGGGCCTTTGCTTTCGTCTAACTTTTTCAATTTATTTTGGACTATTAGTTCAGATAAGACTAAAGTAGTAAAGGAGACTGAACCACTAAAATTATCAATATTTGAGTTAGTTGTCTGTGAATCAGCAGAACTATTATATATTGAAGAAAAATTTTTTGCAAATAAATTACTAATATTAAATTCATCAAAAGCCTGTTCCCCATTCAAATGCATATTATCTGGTATACTAATTTTACAATTTCGTTTTTGTTTAATAAATAACCAAAAGTACTTCGGGTTTCTAGTAATATTTTTTTCAAGTTGATCACAATAAATAGTGAAACACTGACGTATCAGTTGTTTGGTTCTATTTTTTAATAAATGTAAATTGATCTCGTCCATGGGATTTTTATACTTTTTAAAACGTATTCTAATTTTGTTCTTTTCTTTGAGACTGTTAATTAAATCTCTCGAATACCAAATAGGCCATTTTTGATTTTTTGATTTGGTCATGGGTACATATGTATTTATGATAGTCTTTAAAATTTGATTAAAATTTGTAACCATCTCGTCTATATTGTTACAAGTTGAAAATAAGTCAATCCAATCAAAGTTGTTCATAAATAAAAGATCTACACTTTAGATAATCGGTAAAGTTCAATAAAATTGAACGGTTGGGGAGAAAATGGCGAAAAATAAAAAAGGGAGGAAAAGAAGTAAAATTTTTGCCTTTCGGAAGCAATAAATTGAAAAATATTCATGAAAAAAAAAGTTTTAGATCATAAAGTTAGTAAATGTAATTTAGAAGAGAAAAGGTCTCTACAATTTTTTGCCTAACACTAGCCGTTCTCGAGATATCGAATTAAACGCGTTTTCATCGAAATGACCTTGAGCTGACCTCGCCAGAATCCCTCAAATTGGAATATATGCTCAGAATACACCCCCCTATCGATCCTTCATAATCCACAAACTACATAATTTTATGTTTATTTATTTCCGTAATTGCACTGGACTAATAGTTCTCGGAACTATTACGCTCCGGAACTACTTATCTCTATCCCGAAGTAATGAGTGGTAAAGCTTCGTACGTTTTGTACAATAGAATATTATTGCGATAATACTGTGGTCATATTAGCGACTTAAGTATTTTACACGAAGTATCGTGCAATAATTAAAGATGGCCGAAATCATTTTTATGCGTTTAACTATGGATGACGAGTTGCTTTACTTTTACAGCTATATTATGCTAATAATTACATAATGTTTTTTTTTTATCCCTTCATGGGTTCAGCTTCATAATGGTGTAAAAATTCTAACACCATTTCATCGCTCCACTCCATATTTATTGATTAACTGGAGATCCTCGAACGCGTCTAAACACATAAAAAATTGCCGCCGAAATGAAAAACGCTAGTCTAACCACAGAGCGCGATATATTGGCGCGCTAAAACCCTTTGACTTATCGCCACCAAAGCGATAACTCACAGGAAGCCCGAAAGTTCTTGACGATAGCCAATAATGACCGGTCACATCTCTGTATATCGTCGTATTGCACGAAGCTTCGTGAAGATACACGCAGGTGCAGCCCTAGCATTAGAAGTAAATATATTTACTAAGTATAATTACTAATTGTATGATATTTTTTTATAAGTTTAACGAGTTTCAAACATAGTAGTAATATTGAGACTTTAGAATGGTGTATTGTATTTTAAAAACGTAATAATATGTACCGTGTGGTGACGGAGTAAGAATATTATTCACCACCCCATACCTTACACGTGGGTGATCGTACGAGACGACTAAGGGATATAAAACGCTAGATGTTATAAACATCTATGCGAGAGAAGGAAAACTCGAAATAAAACCCTATACCAACACGTCTGACCAGCGCGGTATAGTAGGTTAATTTCCCTCCCATTACGGAGGAGGCCCGAGCCCAACAGTGGGACATTTATGGGCTGTGATGATGATGATGAATAATGTTTATTTCCATAGACTCCATAGTATAGGTAAGTATAGCAATTCATATGTTGGTAGTATTTTTATTCACATACATATATTATGTGTATAATATTTTTTTAAATATTGTACTTATTTTGTTTGTTGCCTTATTGTTATAATGGTATAGGTATGCATAACGCGGGGTTAGAAATTCCTCCCAGTACACCAAATTAGACTTACCTCGGATTAAAAGAGACTTCAATAGACCCCTGTCGAACATAAAAGTAGGGAGAGAATAAAAAGTGATATATAGTTTTGAACTAAATAACTCGAGTTTCAATAAATACAAATTAGATTCATATCTCTCTATTCTGGCTTATCTGAAGTAGTATATTTCATCATTATTATCATCATCATCATCATGATTTTAAAGTCGAACTACTGGGCTCGACCCTCCTCAAAAGAAGGAAATTAGACCTACTGTACCACGCTGATCAGACGTGTTAGCATAGGTTTCACATCGATTTTTCCTTCTCTTTTATCTGCGTATTAGAGATTTCCTTCAACCCCGTGCATGTTATCTGCCTATTACCTATACATCTCAGTTGTCCTTTACAATACCCACAGACATGGTAAATTATATTTTTATTCCGTCACCATAGGGAGAATATTTTGGTTTTAGGACTATCATTTTCTTAAACAATTTATTGTTTGAAATAAAAACTACTTTTACGGATTCAATCGCGTTTGTATTTGATTTTTAATTTCCTGACGTTTCGAACACAGTGATGATGGTCACGGGAGGACTGATCGGAGGATGAGGATGGGATGATCACTGTAAAGTGTTCGAAACGTCGGGAAATTATAAATCAAATACAAACGCGATAGAATCCGTAAAAGTAGTTTTATTTCAAATGTGTAATATTCGTGTAAACATTAGAAGTCATTATGTTAGCCATTTATAGTTCATAATAATAATAAAATATTTTGGAAAAACTTTGGCGTGCAAACATTTGGTTATCCGTATGAAAGTGTGACGATTACGAACGAATTGGTATCAAATATCTCGCTAGGACATCTTAATATCTCATCATTACATAAGACATCATTACATAAGAATAATACGGGTATCATATAAAATCTGAAATCGAAATCTTGATGGTCCAGTTTTAATAAACTTTAGGGATGTTCTGTTGCTGCTGTGAAATAGCCACGATTTGGCATATTTAACAATATAATTTAATGAATAAAACGTCCTAAATACCCAAATAAATATTTGTAACAAACAATGACAATATGAATTTTGGGCTGTCAATTAGCAATGTTTGCTGCTTCTAATTTATACTATGAAATTATACCTAAGTCATTCATCTATCAGCCTATAGAAATCCATTTTAGGATATATACATGGGTAAATATAGTAGGGTATATTATATATAGTATTATATTGCTGTGTGGAAGCGGCTACGAATACTACCAACCCTTACTTGGTCGTGGATGTCGTAAAAGACGACTAAGAGCTTTAAATCGAGGCGGCCGGTCATAAAACCATAGCCAAGACCAATTGCAATATGTCTGGGAATAAATTAGATGACGCTAGGGCTAGGGCGCACCCTGCAAGCGACGCGCAGGGGCAGCACGCGGTTCCTGCGAAAAATGGACAAGGGTTGTTGCACCACGGGCGGGTGCAACGTACACGGATAGACAAGGAGTGACCACAGAGATGACGTCTGATAGAGTCGTATGGAAGGAGAAGACATATTGCGTCGACCCCAAATAAATTGGGATAAGAGCAAGTTGATGATGATGATATAGTAGTATATTGTCGTATGTTAAAAAAAAATAACAAATTTTCACACTCGACAGGCAGTAGCGATCGCGAATTAAAATCTTATTTAAAAATTACAGAGGTCAAAATATTCACATTTCTGCAAGAATTATAACACGATTTTGGACGTAAAATACATGACATTTTTAAAACCATACTTCCATATTAATTGTATTATAATCCAATATTTAAAACAAGGTCGATTTTCTTTTTCTTCATGATCCCCTTTTTTAATCTATGCGAAATACAAAGATAGATAAACTAAAGGCTCGGATTTGTATGGCTCAGCCTGGGGGGGCACACTTAAAACATTACTTATTTTTACTGACCGTCGCGCTGCCTACAGATTGTTTGTACAAACTTAACTGCTGCCATTTTGTCCTGCCTGTCAAACGTTTGACAACTGAGAATTGTTATTTTTTGTTCCTAGCGTAGGTACTTATTGTCATCGATCTTTTTTCGGTTATTGATATTATTCTGAAAATTATTTCAAGTTTCAATGTTAGGCTGATATTATTATTGTTTAATTATCAGCTGATATGTTTTTTTTTATATTTCAGGGTAGCTTTCATAGTAAAAGAAAATTCTATGTAATTACACATACACATATAAATAAGTATATATATTACTTCAACTTTAGTTCACCGCTTAAACTCTGGGTGGCAGCACTTTCCATACATGCATATTTTATCATCGAGTTGCCACTCTTTTTCAATTTAATAACTTTACTCTTTGGGCTCAGCTAATAGACCCGCATTAAAGACCAAAACATGTCGAGCTAAACCCAAGTAAACCTTGCAAGCTAATAAATGTTTAATTATTTTAAAATATGTTCATCATCTTGAAATATCATTTACTCTACGCCCAAGCCAATTTAATAAGAAAATTATTTTCAAGTGTATTAATTAGCGCTTATTGTAGCACAAAGCCGATTGCTATAATCTCCGCATATCAATTTGAATTATGATCAAATTTATGGCAATGCCCTCTCTGCATTTTCTTAATCACATAATGCTTTTTGTTGATGTTATTTGTTAATTATATTGATAGTTATTTATCATATTAACTTATGAGTTATGAGACAAAATAGTGTCATCTAGGATAACAGACAAGAACTAATTGTGTTAACTTAATATTAAATCCATCTAGCGGTATAAATCAGAAACAAAATGGATATCATTAATATACTATATTAGTACTTCACAAATTACATAGATGGCGGAATGATTTAAGTAAATTTAATATTTGTTTATAATTTTATTATTAGGTATGTTAGGATGATGATGAGCCGCCATACGGGTCACTGAAATTGTAAACTAGATATTATTGAATAAATTGATTGAAAGCACTTGCGATATTTAATTTTGTGCTCTATGCTAAATACCTTTGGTGACATTGGTCCGCTCAAAAGAGAAAACGACATTTCAGTAGGAATTGTGAGGCCATGCTGCCCTGTTGAAAATCCGGATAGCTGAGATATTCTGCCAACAGAAAAGTACTGATATGAGTAGAGATAAAAATAAAGCTATTGTAGACCTGAGGGCTTAGTTATTTATTTTGATAATGATGTTTTACACATGTTTCATCATGTAGATCTTTTAGTTCACGTCAATGCAGAGTGCAGACCCCATTACTATCTATCGAGCGTAATTATTTATTTCGTATTGCGAGATCCTTAGCTCAAATACAATTTTAACCAAACCTGAGACAAGACAGATGTCGCTGCATCATCGCCATCGACTCAAAGAGAATTACTGTTAATTTAGAAGATATAATTACTATTTAATTTCAACATTAAGAAACATCATATTCATCATCATCATTTCAGCCTATCGCCGTCCACTGCTGGACGTAGGCCTCCCTGATGTTACGCCACAGAGTGCGGTCCTGTGCCGTTTGCATCCAACTACGCCCAGCAATCTTCACCAGGTCGTCTGTCCATCTTGTGGAGGGCGTCCTACACTGCACAATCATATAACAATTATATAACTTAAGAAAATGTACATATATTATCAACTGTTATGAGACATTAAATATTTTTTCAATATTGTGCTTATCAGAGTCACAAATTATAACAGCATTTAAACTTGAGAGCTCATTGAAATAGAAAGCTGTCCGCCCACAATCCTCGTACACAAGGTTCTTCATCTACATTAGTTGGTACTAGGCTTAGTTGCCTTTTGTTTATTCGACCTCACGCACTTGACATGTTTATTACCATGTAAATAACCATCTAACGCTTTTGGAAACAAATGTTTAGTAGCAGATAATAACAGCAGTTAACGAGTGCGTGTGAATTATAAATAACCAAAGTTCGAAAGGAGACCGCTAAAGTGATTTGAAGAAAAGTATAAGATAAAATACTTTATGCAAAGCTACAGTTTCTGTTATGTGTTCAAGACCTTATAATTGAATCGACCTATGCAATCAGAATACTCTGAAACGTGAACTAAAGATTAAATTAAAAAATCTTATCGAAGATCAGAGCGTAGGTGTACCACGTCTTGTTAATCACATTAAATTATTAGATGTGTACAAGTAGCAAGTTGATCGTGTTCACCGTTGCTTATAGTATGATATATCATCCAGCTGCACCCGGCCTTGTTAAATGATATCGTAATTCGATCTGTGAAATTTAATATTCATAGTTCACAAAGTAAAATTACTTACGATAGCTGTGCTATTCCATATCACAGTTCATCATTAGATCTTTACAGAATCACACGTTCCTGCAGCTTAAAACAGATATAAGACAGATATTGTCATGAAACGCAAAGATCCGCCGCCTCTACAATCTACAGGACGAGGTAAAAGCTTGATATCTACTAGAACAATGCAGCAGCAACAGCGTAAGACTCAAGGTTCTAAAAACATATTGCCAAGAAGTTATTCGTCGCCAACATCACAGAATGATTCTGATTCCGCACTGTCTCAGCCGATACAAAGAGGGTATGTGATTCGAAGTTATTCGTCGCCCGAATCAAAACGTATTGACTTTAGAAGAAATTCGGATACATTTTACAGACCAAACAGTCATGGGTCAAGAAGTGAATTGGATTCGGATTTAGAAAATTATGAGCAATTTGAAGAGTGCTTCATTGATATTGATGCAGATCAAGACGAGAACCCCTTGACTCAGTATAGGAAGAGTATAGAAAAAGATGAACCCAAAAAAGTTATGACTTCTTTGTTACCAGGCAGTGGTCTTCAAAGAATATCTTTAAGACCCATTCCATCTGATACACAATCTCTGCGCAGTGCACCAGAAACTATGAAGAAATTGCAGAAAGATGATTCTAAAGGCAAGTATATATAAGGTTCTAAAAAGCTATTTGTTTAATAATTAGGAATTTTGTATTGTTTTTAGTCGGTGTTCGAGTAGCAACTGATGCTTTGTCATAGGAATAATGAAACTATGTCAGTTGTTACGATAAAAGGAAGGCTTCGAGGAGAAAATATCTTAAACTATATCATCAAATACCAATCGTAGGTACTTTGAATTAATCTTGATCCTGTTCTGCCTCTAGATGCAGGCCTGAGCTTGGTATCTAGAGCGCTTATCAGCTTTAAATTTGTTGTCGCAAAACTCGCCTTTCAATTTTTACGTCCTATTCAGTACTATTGGGCACTATTCTCCTCGAAGTTTGATCTGCTAACTATAGTACCGACTGTACTATTCAGGTAAAATTAATGGCTATAGGATTTTCTTTTAAGTTTCATTTCTCGAGTAGTAATGTTACTTTTTTAATAACAGTACTGCTCGAAAATGAAGTCGCATTGTATGACACCTACTAAACCACCGAATGACGAAGTCTACTTATATGACAACTTCTGCAAGAAAGTATATATTTGAATATTATACTACTAGTCCTGTGGTGACGGGTAAAGAATAGTTTATTATGCCATTCCGTATTTGCCCATGAGATACATAAATATGAAAAAAATATCTCCATGACCATTGATGCTGTAAAGTATCTATCTAGCTATATAAAATTTGGCACTCAATGTATTAAAATTTTTAATTTTGTGTTCTTTTTTGCGTTTCTTTTAATTTAAAACAAACGTAAAAAAAAAACACAAAATTAGTTTTACTCGCGTGAACATCAAAAACATTAACGACCAATATTGTATATCATTGAATTGAATTTCATTTATTATTATTATTTGAAATTATTATATTTACAAATAAATATTTTTAAATATATTTACAAACAAATATTTAAATGAAATAATCTTAAAAATACTACTTCCACTATTTATATAATTATACCAATATTATAGCAATAAATCCTAGGGCACATTAACTTTGACCACCGAAGACAAAGATCGGGTACCGGTGGTCCGCTCGCACGGCGAAGAGAGAGGATTTTACGGTGGGTCTATGGGATCACGCGCCGCCTTCTCCGTCACCCCGGACCGATTTGGCGGGGCGAGACGCACCCATAGCCCAACAATAAAAAAAAAAAAAAAAAGGGCACATTAACTTTGCATGTCAAAAATGGTTGATCATTGCTTTAAATTTACCAAATGACCAAGGTGGTTAAAAATGTATGATGTAGCTATATGAAGGTCATCGATTGTGTAACGAAGTTGGTCGGACTATGTAAATTAAAAGATTAAAGCCACTTAAAGGTTCGTAAGTCGTATAACCAAACAATCAGAATCGTGAGTTATAAAATCAAATTCTTATTTAGTATTATTAAGTTTAATTTTAAGTATAATCCTAATATAAATCCATAGTTGTTGTATTAAATATCTACAATATTGAATTGTTAAGTAGTATTGTATTTTTAATAGTTGAAGGGCATCTTATTGGAGCTAATACTTATTAAACATATATCCAATCATTTTGATTAAAATATGTAATTTTAAAAAATTACGAGCCCGCTGGTAGATCGTTGGAGCCGGTGATAGATTAACATAAATTAATTTAAAAAAATAGATGTAAAATTGACAATATGTAAGTGCCCTTATGGCCCCATAATGCGTAATAAATGATATGATTTGAAGTATTAAATTGTATAGCAATTCATATAATACGTTATTAGAATTGTACAAAGTATGTGGGTAAGCGTTTGCTAAAATTATCTCACTAGAACCGTGTTGACTAAACATTATATCATGGTCTATAAATATTTCTGTAAATGTCAAAATAAATATTTACTATAGTTATAGTAAATATTTATCTTCTTCTCGTATATAAAATGAAAAAACGTTATATGACGTTTTGCTTGTTCGTTACGTATGCGTATGCGTTCGCAAATCGTTCCACTGGCTGAATTGATTTTCGTGCAGTTGTTCTAAGTAGATACCCACGACCGCGTATGATTCCGTAAAAAATAAATCTGACTTACAGGAATCAATATTTTTTGTGAAGAATTATGTCATGTTATTGTAAACTTTAATATTTCATGTCATCCGAATTCATTCGCCAATTCAGACATTAAAAGACAAACACATCACGATATCACTAATCTTTCTTTATATAAATATATACCTACATATAATACGTCTACTATATGTACGAATGTATGTGACTAAACTTCTTCTACGCAGCTGGTCTGATTTTTATGAAATTTTCGGGTGTATATAGGTGTTTAAGAATAGTTTATTTCACCAATTAGACCCAGTAGATAGCGCCGCGATTGGTTTCAAAGAATACAAAATAATTAAAAACAATAATTTTAGTAGTGGTAGGACTACGCTGTTGACAGTTTTCTGTCTACAGCCGCGGGCCGGTCCGTCCGGGGTAGTACCACATGAGTAAATAAACGTACAGAGACAAACCTTCAAACAACCGCGCTACGGTAGGTACATCACTACAAGTATGATGCGCGTGTGTGCGTGAGCACTGGCGGCTCGTCACGTACGTAACGAAACCTGTTTAGGCTGGTTGGGCCAGTGCTCAAACAAAGGGCTCACTCACCGCTCGCTGAGCATCGCGTCGTGCGTGTTTGTTTAAATTTGAAATTTCAATTAATTAGAAAGAGTGTAAATATGGTTTATTGTACTGTGTGCATGAACAACAATCGAAAAAATAAAAACATATCTTTTTTTTTAAAATGACATTGTATGTTAATAGATCTGAACAACCTATAAATATGGGGAAAGACTCTTTTTTCAGCCATTACAAAGACTTTAACGAAAGCAGTATACAATTGGGTTTTTTAATAATACCTCCTGACAACTTCATCGCATTTGTTGAATTGCTTGAGAAGACATTTCGAGAATATTTCGATCTAGAAATAAATATTGTTAAAATTGGTAGTGATATACTAAAACGTATACAAGATTGTAAATTTGATATGCCATGCAAGTGCTTTCCCATTGATGATTTAAAATAAACTTTATATTAGATTTAGAATTTATCATTCGATTAAGAGATGTAACAAATTATTAAAAATTACAAAAAAGCTATTTAGAGTAAGCAAATTTAAAAAATATCCATACATAAAAAAGTTGACAAACGTTTTGTGTATTTATTTTCATCCTCATGTGCCAACCCTATCAGAATAGGTAACAATTTTGCTCGCTCCTTAGAAGCTTGGTCTCTGTACATTTATTTACTCATGTGGTAGTACCACACTCTCGCAGAAGATCGACGTTTGAGTAATGGCAATGTGCTATTGCGCTTCGTTCGGTGAGCGAAAGAGCCGGAAGCTCAACTGGGTGGGTTTGGGGATTGTAATGGTAGGCAGCGGCCTAGCTATAGCCTTGGTTATAGCAGATGTCCATGGGCGGCAGTGACACTTACCATCAGGTATGCTGCCTGCTCGTTTGCCACTATAAGCAATAAAAAAAAAGAAAAAATGCATATTTAGTGTGGTGATGTAGTAAGAATACAATGTTAACTTCCACGAATAATTATCATAATCCTTTAACTATCATATTGAGTGATTAAAAATCGAAAACATTTTTTTTTCATTACGATTTTTTAATCGAAAGCATTCGTGCAAGCAATTAATCCAAGAAAATAAAAACTCGAAACAAAGGTACTGAAAAGCCAATAATGGAACACACGGTTTGCGAAGTAAAATATATAAAAATTACAATTATATCTACAAACTACTATTGTTTATTATCGTCATGACAATAGAGTGCATTTTAATCGTTGATCAAAACTATTTGCTATCATAACTTCTGCTTGTTACAGGTTCAACACGTCTGAACTTCAGGCCATTAGTATTGAAAATGCCAGCTCGTCACACATTGCAGTCTGAATGTGACCCACCATCACCGGGAGTAGAAGAGCTGCAGTCTTCTCCTCAATTAGAATTAGAGACTGCAGAATTAGATCGGGAGCTTGATAACGCTGAACAACATTTACAGAAAAGCATCGCGATAGCCACTGAGGATAGCGATGCGGACACGGTAAGTCTTATTAATAAAAACTATTAACAATAAGAGAAAATGACTAATTATATACTAATCTTTTGACTTTATAAATACTTTGAAAAATTTAACAATAAAATTAACAATTAACTCGAAACTTATTTCACTGATTGGTGCAAATAACTGAAATAATTCATTCGAATGATTGGAATACCTACACATCAAGTAGACTCGCTTGGCCAAAGTTATGTTTGAACGTTTCATTTAACTATTCTGATATATTAATCGTATTTATTATTAATGAATGTATTATTTTGTTTTCTCTTTTAAAAGAAGAAAATAAATGATAGCTATTTTAATTTAAAGGGTTTAAGTATATTTAATTAGTTGTGGTTACTTATAATTGAAAAACATGAACTGTGTGTTTTTTTTTTTACTAAATTCTATGTGTGTCTTTTGTTGGCGATCCTATAAATAACATTTAAAAATTACGATGTAATGACGGTCGTCATCATCATCATCATCACTCTCCTACTCTTATCCCAATTACTTGCGGTCGATACAATATGTACTCTTCTTTCATAGTACATATTGTAAAAGTTATTGGCAAAAGTTTTATGACCGGCCACCTGCCAGACGTCAACCCACCTTGGGAATGTAATAGTCAACCAAACGGCATCAAATGGACTTAGTGGGCTAAGTCCATTTGATGCCGTTTCAAGTCCAAGTTGCGTTGCAAGTCCATTTGGTTGGTCTTACCGTTGGTCGTCCAGGTTGGTCACTTAGTCGTCTTTTACGACATCCACGAGCAAAGTAAGGGTTGGTAGTATTCGAAGCCGCTACCACACAGCAATGACGATCAGCAGATGTAGGTCCTGGGTAAATAAAGCAATATAAAGAAGAATGTTTACTTTTACCTTTTAAAACGTAATTATTACAGTAAATTATTAAAATTTTAAAGAAAATTAAATCTATTGACAGTAAAACAGCAAAATAGTTGCCCTATTTTGTTATTTTGTAGTAAGTAAATAATTGTTATTAAAACGAAAAACGCTTTAAAATTATTTTATGGCTGTGGTAGTATAATTGAATATGAAACGAGCTTATACTTCTTACTCAATTATTTTTAACTCTAATGTTATTAATTTTCAATGTTCAAAATAGTCGAGTCGAGAACGTTATTATATGTTTATAAATAAAAATTGTTTTAAAATGCTTAGTATAGTTCGACTTTAGTTACTGTGTGAGGCCAGGCATAACAGAAGCAAATATTTATATCGTATTGACTAAATTGAATGCATTTCCATTTTTGTATTATTTAGAACAAATCCAAATTTAAAAATAATAACTGACATATTTATGATATTTTAACTATAACATATATAATATTTACAGAAAAAAAATAGGTAAATATATGTATATTTAAGGAATATTTCTTGAAAATTTATAAAAATATTGACCGTAAAAATTACTATCAATATTTTTAAAATGTTTTAAATAATGAACCTTTTATTTTCCGTGTGGTTACGGAGTAAGAATACAATTCACCAACCCCTATCTTTCCCGTGGGTGACCATAAGAGACAACTAAGGTATATATAACGTATATAAAATATAAGCAAGAGAAGGAAACTCGAAACAAAACCATATACCAACACGTCTGACCAGCGTTGTATAGTCAATTTCCCTCCCATTATGGAGGAGGCTCGAGCCTAACAGTAGTACATATATGAGATGAGACGATGATGACGATGATGATGAAACTTATTATCAATTTTAAATTGAGTATCTTTGGCAGTAAAATATTAACCAATGAGTATTATAAAAGTGCAATCTTGACCCTATCCTATGACGTAATTGTGTCAATTAAGAATCACGATCTCTTCAAATGGGACTCAATAATAAGTATTGTTACGTTATATATCAATTAAGAAGCATGTAACCCTTTTAGACAACATTGTACATCGCGCTTCCGTGTGGTGACGGAGTAAGAATACAATTCACTACTGACAAGAGACGACTAAGGAATATAAAATGGAAATAAATAAAAAAAGGAATATAAACGAACACGTCTGATTAGCGTGGTGTAATAGTTCAATTTCCCTCTCGTTATGTAGGAGGCTCGATCCCAACAATGGGATATATGAGCTGGGATGATGTACATCGCGCTTGGGCCACTGAAGAAAAAGACCGCGTACCAGTGACCCACCCGCACGGCGTCGAGAGGTATATTGTAGGGCGGGTCTACGGGGTCTTGCGCCGCTTTTCCTGTCGCCCCAGACGGAATAGCGGGGATTGACGTACCGTAGCCCGCCGCCAAAAAAAAAAAATCGCGCTTAAATATTTATTTGTAGACTTCAACTAAAAATTGGATTTATATGTTTCGATACTTAGACGTTGCCAAGTTAATCGCTGCTGCATTGTTTCGTCCATTTAGAAATTAATATTGAATTAAGAACTTTAGTCAATTTAACTTCAAAATATCCATTTCTGCTGATACAATCATTATATTCTGAATCAGTCGTCACACGGATGTAAGACAAAATTAAAAGTAGAGAATTTATATAATATACACTGGCGGACCCGTCAAACTTCGTTCCGTCATTAAATATACGAAAAGTAAAAATCCCACAACTCGATCGCAGCGCCGCCTACCAGTTCCAATTGCACCTCTAAACCACTCTCGAATCCACTTGAACACGCACAAAAAATATCAACGAAATCCGTCTATATATAACCGTATAAGATAATTTTATTTTAATTTGTAAATACAAAGCACATTTAAATGACAGAAATCATTAACACATAAAACTTAGAATATTAAAGTCTTGAATTAAATATATATTGCCTATGATTTTAATAGCTAATGGTCATGCCGGCTATCTATAGACATTTTAAGTTGTCCGCCACATAATACATACAAATTACTACATAAACACATAGTTTAGCATTTTGATAAACCTTACTTTTAAGGGATCATTTAAAATTTGTATAAGTGTTTTAAGTTGAAGCCCTGTTTACTTAAATGCCAGAGCTAATGATTCCGGTCATAATATTTTGACAAATGTGGATATTTTACTCAGTTCACTACAGTTCTATTTTTAAAAAGTTTGGCTTTATCGACGACCGACAATTCTGCCAATGTAAAGGTAGAGAGAAAATTAAAAAAAAAAAAATTATAGTATTTATTGATCAGTCTTCTAGCAATGGTTTCTCTTGAGTAGGCTAAAAGAGACGTCAATATTTCACTCTAATGTGAATGAAATAAAAAACCGGAGGTGTCAAGGGACACCCGGATGGAACGAAGTTCTATTTTAATTATATAATTTTTTTCTGCCTTAAGCGATTTTTATCGTTATATTTTAGCCAATTTGCAAAATATCTTTATAAATTATAGCCTATGTGTTATTCTGATGTGCAAGCTATATTACTATAAAGTTCATCAAAATCCATTCCGTAGTTTTTACGTGAAAGAGCAACAAACATGTTCACATCCATACATTATTACAAACTTTCACGTTTATAATATTAATAATAGGATATACAATTCCACTAGACTACCAAAACTTTTCGGCCCCGAGCTCGAACGCGAGCCGGCCACGCGGCCCGGTCACGGGCGAAAATAATTTCGTTGCGCATTATTTTGATTTTGCTATATCTCTTAAGGTATTGATTTAATTTGCATGGTCTGAAGGAAAAAAAATATCTTCATGAAATGCTCAAGCTAACTAATGTATTTAAAATGATAAGGATTAATACAGTATTTGTGTAAATAGCTTTTCAATTACCGTTTTATAATAGAACATTTTTTAAAGTATTAAAATGGATATAGTATGTTATCCTTAAGAGATAGATATATACCATCGCGGACTTTTTTGTAGGCCTTTTTAAGCTGTATAATACTGTAGTACTTTATTTTGATCTATTTCGTAGGGTTCAGCCAGCGTTTGCAATGTAAGCGCAAAATAATGTGTTTATTTACGACATCACATTAGAAACCTCTAAAATTATCAGTGTTTCTCTAGTACATTATGCATATATTATACATATAAACCTTCCTCTTGAATCACTCTATCTAAAAAAAAAATCGTCGCGACACCACACTGTTCAATGCGAAATAGAAATGAAAATATCTGGCTTGCTTTCTATAAGAGAGAGAGAGACAGACAGAGAAACATGCGACGCCGCACAGCTTACAATAGCTTACTATAGCAAAAAGTGTCGTGACAACTTTTCGTAAGAATTTTTTCCGTCTAGCCCCCTTTCACAACGCGCGATAAGGAACTTCGTTCCAATAACAACTGCTAAAAATTGTAACAAATACTTTTGTTTATACCATATAAGTATATAAATAATGTTGCTCCAGATGTTGGTCTCTGACAAATCATGTCCCATATCTGAAATCGTAAATAGCGTACGTTTCGGCGGTTGGCGCCGACCTGTGTTTTATTGCGGCATGTTGAGAAATTGAATCCCGGTTAGTCACACCATCGCGTAGGATAATTTAGATATTTTGCTCTGAAATTCGCTTCTATATAGACGCCTACGACCGAGTCTATATGTGAGGCAAAAAGTGCTAGTATTTCCCCTCTTTATTATCATATTGAAATGTTATCAAGGAATTATAGAGTTTAAAACTGCATTTGATATATGGTAGTAGAAACGCTATATCACATGAAAAAAGCGAGAGTAAAATTGTACGGCAAAATATATACCTGTGAGTAAAACAATTTAGAGATATACAATATAAATAATTATAAAATAAACCAAAGCGAATTCAACTGTCAGATATTAATAAAAAAAAAAGAAAATCTAAAGAACGTCAGAAACGAGAGCACTTTTGATGTACAATTATTATTATTATTTTGTATCTCCATTTATTCACGGGATCTTCCATAGGGAAGATGCCCGGTTCTTTGGGAGGCTTACATGGGGATATGGATCCAACATGCAGAGGCCTTTGGAGAAGTTTAATCTAAATATTGGGATGGGACATCTACCGATGACATTCCACGTCTGCACATAACATACGTAGATTGCCAGCGGTAAGTGTAAAACTATTGTGTGATTATGGTAGCTAATATCTGATTATGGGAGTGGGTGCTTAGTGAACTGGTTCATCTTAAAACTATGAAGTTTTAAACTGTGTTCGTCTGCCTTCAAACCCATATTGAGAGATGAACGGTGGCAGACGGTGACTCGCCAACTCACTGAATGGGCCCCCTAAATAGTCGCCACAGGCACACAAGCCATACGGGCAACAGGGGGCAACATTGGTTATTATTATTATTATTATGTTCTTATAATTACTAATTATTAATTTGTATTATAAAAGCTGTAATTCTCTATCATTTATTCTGTAAAGCAAATTAACGAGGTATTTTTAAATCTTATGGTCTGAAATTGGACTAGTCGTCTGAAAATAAACATCTTGTAGGTGCTCTTACATTTTCATATATAAAAATCTATTACAAATTAACTCAAACTCCAAAATTTCAATAGGAGCAGACGTATTATCGCTGATAAAGGTAGGTATAAGATGGTTCATGATACCGAACAAGTGAAATACACATTGTATTGTTTAAGAATCTATTCAAAATGTCTAATTTTAATGGTTTTTTTTTTGGTAAGCTATGGACATACGCCGCCCGTTCCGTCCGGGGCAATGGAAGAGCAGCGTGTGACCTATGGGGTCACACGCTGCTCCACCACCACCGTATTCCCTACCCATCGCCATTGGGAGATAGACATTTTCATGATACGAAGCTATATAGAACCTAGAGATCTTTATTAATTTAAATGTAGTGCAGTACAGACTACTTTAGTACTTAACGGATAGTCAACGAAGTGGCCATATCAAATACGATTTTAAAATATTTTATTTGGGACATCGTATCGGTTTGAGCAGAGGAATCCTTATAAGACAGTAAAATGTTGATCGTTGCGCGCAATATCCGTGCCTTCCCAACTAATATTGCGACATTGTGTCCAGCAATAAACACAATTTCAATTATTATAGTACCAGTCTGTACTCTGTCCTAAATAAAAATGTAAACAAACATTTTGACTGCACAGATGGCGTAGTGGTTAAAATCTTTCGTGCCATTGCCATAGGTTCGATTCCTACGCAGGACAATACTTTATGCAATCCACAAACTGTTGTTCTGAGTCTGGGTGTAATTTGTCTGCGGAAATTATATGTTTGTAAAGTCCCCCGCAAATACAAAGATCATTTCCTTAGTGCAGGAGGGTAGTCTCTTAAAAAAAAATTGTTTGCATCAAAACATCTACCAACTCCAATATTACTCTGTGTCGAAAACAAGTATATTATATTTAATCAGAAGACATTAGGTGAAATTACCAAGGCCGGAGCAATTATCAAAAATGATTTGATTGATACCAATCCTCACATATTTGCTCATATATAAAATAACCTATAACCTACTAATATATAAATGTGAATGTAAGTTTGTTTGTTACGCTTTCACGCTAAAACTACTCAACCGATCATCATGAAACATTGTACACATATTCTTGGAGGTATTAAAAGTAACATAGGATACTTTTTACTAATAAAAATCAAAATTTTTATATGAAAAATAAAAAAATTGTTTGTCAAAAAATCTCAAAATCTAGCTTCTTCAACGCCATCTAGCAGTCCAGTAATGAAGTTCCAACCCTGAGTATTGTAATACCGTTGCACTGTATTACCGACGGTCAAAAATAAAAATAGGGGATCAAAAACTTTAGGAAAGTAACCTTTTACGCGGGCGAAGCCGCGGGCAGAAGCTAGTATAAAATATTTCTTTTAAATAACTAAATATCTCGTAAATCGAGTAGCAAGCTTATGAATGATTGATCATGAAGTTTATAGTTTGAATCCTAAATTGAGAAATTATTTTGAGATATACTGACAACAAATTTTGAATAGCTAACACGGAGTTGAGTTGTGTTTATTAGACGATGATAGCTTCGCCCTTATTTTATAAGTAGGCAGATGTAATATACTTCTGCTTACACTTTTAAAGATAAAGCCAAGGTACTGAAGATATATAAAAAAATAATAAGTACTTATCAACCAATCAAGCATATGAAATATATGTAAAAAAAATTGTAACTATTAAATCAAATATTTTAATTCCGAGACTAATCAACGCAAGTAAATATATATTGCATGACTATGTAATGTGTGCATTGTTGCTGAGTGAACGTTCGTGTTACTCGATGCATCGCGTTTACGAGCGGTTTATTTACTACGGCTGCGGACGGATATGACACGTGCGACTCTCCTCGCGCTATCAACCGCACGACGATAACGAAACAGCGTCCATAACAACATAACTAACAAAATGATTGCGCACGTAATTACGCAAAAATTAAATCTCTTTTCATCGCAACCGTTCCGTGTTAACGATATGCAAGTCAGGGGTGTTCAAATGGCGTGACGATATCGAGTACGTACTCCGCCGTTCCCGTGGTAGCAAAATATAAACATCGCGTGATCGATAGCAGTTATAACGGTACTGTGTGCGACGAGCGGTGTTCGTGGTTGTGTGGTTTGTGGCGCCTAGCATAGCTGTCGGGCATCTGAGTGGAGCGCTGCGCGTCTAGCCATAGCCATCAGCGGGAACAATGAGCGCGCCTTGACCTTGCGGCGCGCGGGAGGCAGGGCGCGCGATGACGCCAGCGCGGACGGCTCTCGGTTCGGCTTTCGGGTGCGATCCTTCGCGGACGGCATCCGCGTAATCGGTCAGCGCATTTCTGAAGTACGTAAAAAATTCCGGGGCCGGTGGGCGGTATCGCGACACCGGGGACTCTCACGCCGCACTCATTCCGCGAGTCGGCGCCGACGCCGACGCGCTTCGAACGACCGACCGACCGAACCGACTCCAGCCGACCTAGTAAACCGCGACATGCGCGCGCACCGACATGGGTAACGTGCAGTGCTGCGCCAGCGGTCGCTTCCCGGAAGGCAAGCCACCGAATAAACCGAAGAACAAAAAGAAAGAGAAAGGACTTAAAGGTGTTAGCAAGAAAAGTAACGGTGTGGGTGGTAAAGGTAACGGCGCTGTGCAGAAAGTGGCAAAAATGGCAGAGGATGGTTCTGAGAGAGCAGCACCAGCCGAAGCGTTGGTGCAGACATCACCACCCACAGTAGACGTTCCAGATGGTAGAACAGTGCGGCAGGAGGGGAATACAATGCAAGAAGTAGATGTGAACGAGTCAGACACGAATTCTCCGCGCAACGAAAGTATGGCTACGGCTAGAGAACGTTTCTTTAATCAGGTACATGTGCATTATAATTACAACAAATAGATTTACATATAAATAGTTTTATAAAATGTAATATAGGTAGAATAGAAATATTATAAGCGCGTGCCGTGACGAACTAATCCCTTTATCGTAGTGAAGCGAATCATACTGAGTCGGAGGTCGCTCTGCTTTACATCAGCTAATCTCATGCTCATGATAACTCTCGAACTATGTTTATGTGCTTATCTTAAAAGGTTTCGAATCAATAAAACAGATGTACATATGTTTTTATCTAAGATACTTATATAAAATTTTGTTTATGAATACTGTATTGCTTTTATTTTATTTACATACAATGTTTTTTTTTGAACCTTGAGCATTGTTTCAGTATGTTATAATTGTTAATTTGAACCTTGAACGCTATTTTAGATATGTCACTAACAGCAACATAATAATATTAGCCAAATGAATTTTTGTGACTGCAAATATTTCTGTTTTAAAAAGTTTAAATACGTTTGTGAAAAGGTGCAAAGATATCAGATTGATATTGTGCAATTTAATAACACCGCAGTCAATGTTGTTTTAAACTTGTGAAAACACGACCGGTCAACGAAAGCAATACAGAATTTTTATTCACATTTAAAAACATTTACAATTCGACCTCGTATTAGTTATTTGCTAAAAGCATCTTTATTAAGAAGCGTTAATACAATCTAGTTTTTATCTCGCGTACCTGTTTAAAACAATGTCATGATACTCAAGGGAAACATGTGTGCTAGTTATGTGTTAACTTAATAACTAAGCAACTAAGGTACCGATAAGTTCTGCATCTTTATAATAAATTCACAATTGTCTCTCTTATATCTTAACCACGCTTGTTTTATGTACTTTAAAGTTATTAGACTGGTTTTACGATGATCTAATGTGCATATATTATAATTATTGAGAATATTAATCCAAACTATCATAGATGTAAATAAAACGTAGCAAATAATTTATAAAATATACCAATGCCATTTAAGAAAGCTGTGTGGTAGCGGCTACGAATACTACCAACCCTTATTTTGCTTGTGGATGTCGTAAAATACGACTAAGAGCCTTATAATAACCTGAGCCAACTACATCTGATACCGTTTCGTCAACAATTACATTCCCAAGGAGGGTTGACGTCTGACAGGCGGCCGGTCATAAAACTATTTCCAATAATTTTTACAATATGTACTATGAAAAACGAGTACATATTATATCAACCCCAAGTAATTGGGATAAGAGTAGGAGAATGATGATAATGACCAATGCCATCTAAGAATAAACAAATCATTAGACATACACCTCGTTGAATTTGTAATACACCTTATTGAATTACTAATACGTGAAATAAATACTGTTATAAATAAGACCTGTACTGTACCACATTATGCGTTGGTTGAAACGAGTATGGTTTGTTTTTAGCTCAACCATTCAGACAAGATAACCTACTTTTAGTAGCGAAATAAAATAAAATATGCTGAAGGATTAAGTAATTTTGAACCTCATTACATTTTCTGCTAACATCGTTATTATTATAAAGATAATATTATTGAATTTAAATGAGAATTCTCACGTTATTGATATATCATATTTCTAGCCAATTTGGCTTTTCTGCATTTTATAACAACGTCACACAAAGCTATAAATCATTATATCGCTAGAATATACAAATATACAATTAAAATAAACAAATCAATCCAAACTAAGAACTATTGTTTGTGGATCACACTAATAATTGTGTAGCAATCGAACCGATAACATTGAGAGGTTGGAACTTATACCACTGCGTCGTTTGTATAATCAAGACTGAATAATTTGAAAGTTTAGCTTATATTAAATAATTCCGTGTAGTAACGGAGTAAGAATACAATTCACCACGCCCTATCTTACCCGTGGGTGATCGTAACAGACGACTAAGGGATATAAAACTCATATAACATCTATGCAAGGAAAGGAAAACTCGAAACAAAACCTTATATCAACACGCCTGACCAGTGCGGTATAGTAGGTTAATTTCCCTTCTATTATGGAGGAGGCCCGAGCCCAGCAGTGGGACTTATATAGGCTGTGATGATGATAATGATGATGATATTAAATAATTTCAAAAACAGCACTTAAGCGTAGGTATTAGTCGTTCTTGTTAGAGATATTTTCCCTTAAAAATAAGTCCAGGATGATTCCTGAAATTTGTTTTTCAAACACTTTTGATTGAATCATTATTTATAATGATTATTAGTGTTATTCATTTTTTTTTTCAAGAATCCCACGCTCGTTTCTCTTCAAATGAGTATGTAGTTTTAATTTTACAGTCGAGTAGGCAAAAATATAAATATAGATAGTTCTCTGAATTTTCACGGACGACTAACAGATTTCGGACTTTCTTGGTTGTTATAAGCTTACAATTTACTCATACGTGTCATTGACTCAATGAGGAAAGTGACCGAGTGATTTTGATTCTAAACTCCCTCAGCTTTTTGGAGTGAGTCCAGACGGTTGCCAGAAATAACTTCGACTGTTTCGAGTTAATGCAAGAATTCATCGTCGGTTGCAATAGTTCGTTCCGCTTATTATGTTTAGTGGTACACCTTTGTATGAATTCGTCCTAGTTTCAGGTCACACCGGATAAAACTGTTTGGCAATAGTATGCAACAATTAGAAATAGAGTGTTATTTAAACATTTTTTTGTATTACTTATGCGACATTTTCAATTGAATTCTAAAGAAATCATAATTATTTAAGTAACATACACTCTTATTCAAAGCTAAGAGTTCAAATGGCACCTAGAATTAATAATATCTTTCTTAGTCTAGCTTTTTATTGGTCAACTGTATGCTATGTAAAGTCTTTGTAATATAATAAACTATAAAGCTTAATAATAATTTATTAAATGAGTAATACAGAAATGAGTAGTAGAGTCTTAATTCGCATCCCGCGACGGGACGCATATAAGTCATTATCATCATCTCAAGTCATATACGTCACACTATTAGGCTCGAGTCTCTTCAACAACGGAAATGGAATTGACCTATTATACGAGGCTGGTCAGATGAGTATAGAGTTCTTTCGAATTTTCTTTCTCTTTTAGTAATGTTATTTGTTTAATTCTCTTAGTCTTTGTAGATTTAGTAGTGGTAGGGCCACGCTGTTGACAGATTCATGTCTACAGCTGCGAGTCGGTCCATTCGGGGTAGTACTGCACTCTCACAGAAACGACGTCAGAGGAGTAGCAACATGCAACAGCATGTTGCTACGCGCAACGCAACAGCAACAGCAACAAACGCAACAGCAACAAACGCAACAGCGTTTCATTCGATAAACGAGAGAGTAAAAGCCCAACTGAGGTGGGTTTTCGGCAGTAGGCAGCGGCCTGGTTATATCCTTGGTATTGTAAATATCCATGGACGGTAACAACACTTTCTTTCAGGTTACTTACTTGCTCGTTTCCACCATAAGTTAAAATAAGCTATCTTTCAGAATAAATAGATATCAAGGATAGGAAAACGATAATGAATTATTATTATTAAAAAAAAACGAGAATACAATGAATTTCCTATAAAAACTACGTCATATTATCAATTAGTTAACGCCACTGGTTGCAAATCTAATCTCTATCGAAAAAAAAAAACAACAAGGTTCAATAATGTATCAGAGGCTAAAAACTCATTAATATATTAACATGATGGATAGCTACATAATTCATAATATACGCAATCTGTTTTATTACGTCAAGTGCATAGTTTACATATGCCATTCCAACACGACCGATTGTCGTAAAACGTTTATTTTATATCACATTTATGCAAAGGCAATTGTTTAAGTAAGTATCTAATATTGTACCATCGATGCTACTTGCATATATTAATATTGATCATAGAATAAATAAGTGCCTATGAATTAATGTTTTATAATCTTTATATAGTATGTTACATAATCGTCGGTTAAAAAGAAAAATGACATCGCTCAAAAATTTTGACAATTAATATTAGGTACAGTTTAAAACGTTATGTTATGCTAGGGCCGGGCCGCACCTGCGTGTATCGTCCCGAAGTAATGTGTGCCGAAGCTTTGTACGTTTTGTACACTAGAAAGTTATCGTGATAAAACTGTGGTCACATTAGCGACTTCGGTTTTTTACACGAAGTATCGTGCAATAATTAAAGATGGCCGAAATCATTTTAATGCGTTTAACTATGGATGACGAATTGCTTTACTATTACAGCTATATTATGCTAATAATTACATAATGATTTTTTTGGATCCCTTCATGGGTTCCGCTTCATAATGGTGTAAAAATTCTAACATGGTGTTATAATTTCATCACTCTACTCCATATTTATTGATTAACTGAACATCCTCGAACGCGTCTAAACACATCGAAAATTTCCGCCAAAATGAAAAACGCTACTCTGACCACAGAGCGCGATATATTAGCGCGCTAAAACCCTTTGACTTATTGCCACTCAAGCGATAACGCACACGATGCCGAAATGTTCGCGACGATAGCCAATAATGACCGGTCACATCTGCGTATATCGTCTCATTGCACGAAGCTTCGTGACGATACACGCAGGTGCGGCCCTAGCATTATAGTTTGTATTTTAATAAAAAAAATATCAAATTAAATGTCAAAAACTGTACTATCAGAAGTATTATTCTATGTTAAGCCGCACACTTGTTTGGGGAACAAAATCTTTAAATGCGTGTAGGTACTGTAAAATTTGGTAATTTTTGATTAATGTCACTTTTCTATTAAACCGACGATAATACTGTGTAGTGACGGATACGAATACTACAAACTTTTATATTGCTTAACTTTTATATTGATTGCAAAAGATGACAAGAACTTCACATCGATTTGAGACAACTCGACCTGATGGCTAGTCAATAATTGCATTCCAAAGTAGAGTTTATGTGAGGCAGCTGGCCGATTATAAACCAATTTCCAAAATCATTTGTATGGTGGAAGAAGAGTACATACTGTGTCGACCCCAAGTAATAAGAGCAGGGTGATGACTGATGATGATATTATAATACATTATAATCATCATTCTCCTATACTTATCCCAATTACTTGGGGTCGATACAATATGCACTCTTATTTCATAGTACATATTGTAAAAGTTATTGGCTATAGTTTTATGACCGGCCACCTGCCAGACATCAACCCTCCTTGGGAATATAATTGTTGACCAAAAGGCCCCAGATGGAGTTGGCCCAGGTCGTTATCAGGCTCTTAGACGTCTTTTACGACATCCACGAGCCAAATAAGAGTTGGTAGTATTTATAGCAAAACCACACAGCTATTATTATAATGTAATAAATCTGTGTCGTGATAGGATAAGAATACAAATAACCGCCAGGAGGGTAGATAGCAGCTCTCTCTTAGGAAACATAAGATCTCACTGCATCCGCCAATTTAATTTATAAAATCTTCAAACGAATGCATTTTATATCAATCCCAAACAATTATATAAATCTTATTCTCTTATCTAATTATAATCTTACGATACTAGATGTAGAAATATATGGCATGAAAATCATCATCATCTCAGCTCATATATGTCCCACTGTTGAACTCGAGCCTCCTCCATAATGGGAGGGAAATTAACTTACTATACCGCGCTGGTCAGACATGTTGGTATAGGGTTATGTTTCGAGTTTTCCTTCTCTTGCATAGATGTTATATGTATATTTTATCCCTTAGTCGTCTCTTACGATCACCCACGGGTAAGATAGGGGGTGGTGAATTGTATTCTTACTCCGTCACCACACGGAAAAGCATGAAAATACGTGTGAACTACATACATACATATATATCATCACGCCATATCCTTTGCAGGGTAGGCAGATAGAACAAAGTGCCTGAGAACTCTATCCTTGGATACTTCACTCGCTTCCTCAACATTCATAATTCTTTTCATACACGCTCGCCAGTTTCGGAGACTCTTGACTCCACCTTCCTTCAGCATGTGACCAATCTGGTCTAGGTAGGTTAATCTCGGTCTCCTCCGGTACCTACATCCTTCTATTTTCGCATTGTATATCTTCTTAACCAGACGTTCGTTCGGCATTCTTTCCACATGTCCGAACCATCGGAGCATTCCCTTTCGCATCTTTACACTAATACTCTCTTTCATACCTACTCGCTCTCTTACGTCGTTGTTACGAATGCGATCAGTCAGACTAACTCCACAGATTTTCAGTAGAGATCGCATTTCGACCGCATTAATTTTACTTTCATACTCTTTTCTGTATACCCAACTCTCGCTTCCATATAGTAATGTTGGGGCAAACACTGCGTTATGTATTGCTAGACGTGCCTTCTGGCTAAGGCACCGAGAAGTTGCCCCAACGCTCCGTTCACTCTATTTCCCGCATTCACTCTTCGCTTTATATCAGTGGTGTATCTTCCATCTCGGCTAAATCCACATCCAAGATATACAAATTCATCCACTTGCATCTATGTACTACTACTTGCATCTAGTACATCATTACCTATTGATACTCTTACATCTGTTCTGGCTTCATCCCTTTCGAAGACCATTATTTTCGTTTTGCTCACATTCACACGTAGACCCCTTTTCTTACAATCTTCTGTCATTGTGTCGACTAGGGTCTGCAGGTCAGTCGCTGACTGCGCCAGCAGGACTGCATCATCTGCATAGAGCAGAGCACTGACCATTGAGTCTCCCATCTGGACTCCCACATTCATATCGTTCAACCTTTGGAGACATTTATCCAGATATATGATAAACAGCCTGGCTGATAGAACGCACCCCTGCTTAACGCCAATATTGACGTCAAACCAAGGCGACATTCCATCATCCAGCCACACACAAGCTCTACAGTCCATGTAACTGAACTGCACAGCTCGCAGCAGTATGAACTAATGCACGTATGAGCTGATCCAGGGATTACAATGCTACCAGTATATATTACATAAAAACACCACTTTGCGGCGCTCAAGGGTATTTGCTTTAACAATTAGCACAATAAAGAGAAACCTTCGGCAGTAACTTGGTTCTCATAACACAGTTTAATCGATACTAATAAAGACGTAATATCCATTACACAATACCAATTTCCTAGGTATCTTTCATATTGTCATGATTTTATGCATCGAAACCAACATATATTTAATACATAAACGAATATTTTTATTCTTAATGACATATGAGATATTAAGCCTTACTCAATAGTTATCATGTCTGCTAACATGTATATGTCATGTATAGAGTATAGCCAGATTTCGTGCCTGAAGATTTCATGTATATATTATGTATATGTCATGTATAGAGTATAGCCAGATTTCGTGCCTGAAGATTTCTTGGCAGAGAAACCAGCAGCAATAGTTTTTTTTACCTAACTAATTGCTCTATGTTGACGGCTACAGATACTAGCAGCGCTTAGATTATTCGTGCGTGTCGTAAAAGACGACTAAGGACATGACAGAGACCTGGATCAACTCCGCCTGATGTAGTCTGGTTAATAAATAAATTCTCAAAAGGGATCATCCCTTTTGAGAATTTATTTATTAACCAAGTCAAGTCAAGCACGTGGCTGGTCAGAAAACTATTGCCATTTTTTTTCCAAAATGCACATTGAAAGGAGTATATATTACGCAACCCCAAGGGATTGAACTTATAGCAGGATGATGAAGATAAATTACCTAACTAAAAATCCGTAGAGAATTGAATAGATACCAGTGACCCACCCGCACGGCGTCGAGAGATATATTGTAGGGCGGGTCTACGAGGTCTTCCACCGCTTTTCCTGTCGCCCCGGACGGATTAGCGGGGTTTAACGTACCGTAGTCCGCCGCCGAAAAAAAAAAGAGAATAGAATAGAAATAAATTTATTCAAGGAAAAAAATGCACACTCTTACAATTAGTTACTTCTGCCAAACTGTATTACAGTTTGTTGGCAGATGAAGCTCCCTGGTTTTATAACTTTCACAATATGCCATATAACTATTACATTTCTATTGCTATCTTAAATTAAACAAATCATATTTATTATAACACAACCTTATGACAATTCATCCGGCTACTTTTATTGCGAACAAAGTAAAAAGTAAAAAGGAACCAATGATCTCTAGTCACACGCTTAACAAATAGTCGCATAGTCCAACCACGCAATGTAGTAAGTATTGTTAATTAACTAACCTACAAGTATGCTTACATAATTTCTGCCATAGTGTATGCAATCAATCACACAGCAATCGCTAACACGTCTGTCAAGCGTGGCGTTTACAGCATTATCCCCTCATAAGGGGCCGTCCATGGGGGAGGGGTTTGCCAAAAATCACGAAGTCCTAAACCTTCATAGTCATAAACCTCACTACGTATCACCAAGGGTTGGTTAAAAAAATGCTAAAAAAAATCACGTGATTAATGGACGTCCCTAACTGGGAAGACCTGCGAGTAGCATAGGGTGGTAAAGAGCTGATATAATAAATTATTTTCTGAGTAAACAATAGAATAATAAGTAGGTTAATAGGATGAATGCGGATAACATATTAAATAATACCAATAATTAAGATAGATGTAGGTGTAAACAATGTAAGGCGTAATATAAATATGTAAAATTATTACGTAAAGGTTTTCGCGATTCTTAAACTGTTGCTATAAACTTGGTTTTGAACGTGTGCCAAACAATATCTTAGAACAACTAGAGGAAGAGATATTTCGCTGAATTTTTTTTGTTTTATATTTACGAATAACCTTCGTGTTGTGATTTGTAGTAAGAATATAAAATGTCAACACTTTTCCTGTAAGAGGCGACTAAGAAGGTAGGCAGATAGGATCTCTGTACAAGAAAGAGGAGAAGAGAAATAAAACCCTCTTTTTTACTAAGGAATAAAAAGGATGTAATTTATTGTATGTTTTTTTTTGGAGTTTACTCCTAAGAATCGATTTTCATATAAGGCGCCCGGTATGAGAAAAATTTGAGGAGTAAAATCTAATGATCGAATGACCTCGTTACGTTTTTGGTGCGCAACCTATTCTACGCACCTTTCACTTTCTGACGTGAGATAATACTTCACTGAACAGTTTTAATAAATGTAAATAAAAATATATATATTATTTTTAGCCAAATAAGCTTTTTTTGCGCCTATTTTGATAATCGTACTTAAGGAGTAAACTCCAGTCGTGCGTCGGAGCTGACACACACACTTTTTTTATTTTAACTATCATATTTTTATCACTGAATATGTAAGCCATGGTACATTATTACATATACACCTACCCCCGGAGGAGAGTGAGGGCATAATCGCTACGCTAAACACGCGGGTTGATAATTGTATTTCGTATTATGAGTTTTTCAGGAGAACCCTGCTGCCGTAGCTGTAGGACTATTAAATTATAACATATTTAAAATATGAACCATCTCAGCTCATATACCTCCCACTGTTGAGCTCGAGCCTTCTCCACAATAGGAGAAAATTGTTCTACTATAGGTACCGCGTTAGCCAGACGAGTTTCCGATACCACGGAGTGCCAGTTTACCTGAGGCGGCTAGTGGCAGACCGCCTGGAGGGGCGCAGCGTCCTCTACACCAACCGAGTAGGGGACGTTGTGCGAACGCCCATGACGTGCGGTGTCCCACAGGGGTCGGTCCTCGGACCCACCCTGTGGAACATCGGCTACGACTGGGCGTTGAGAGGGAGCCTCCCACCCGGGCTGGGCGTGATCTGTTACGCCGACGACACGCTCGTCACAGCCCGCGGTGGGACGCTGGAGGAGGCGGCGGGCCTGGCGACTCTCGGCACCGAGGAGATCGTCAGGCGGATCGAGGCGCTGGGGTTGAGGGTGGCCCTGGACAAGACGGAGGCCCTCTTGTTCCATGGGCCCCGCATGGGCTCTCCCATCGGCGGTTCGATCACCGTCAATTTGGTTGACATCAGCATCCGGGCCCATATGAGGTATTTGGGCCTGGTGCTCGACGGGCATTGGTGGTTTCGGGAGCATTTCCGCAGGCTCGCTCCGCGGCTCGTCGGCGCGGCGTCCGCCCTTTCATGGCTAATGCCGAATGTGGGCGGACCGAGCGCTACGTGCCGACAGCTGTACACGGGGGTCGTCCGGTCGATGGCCCTGTACGGCGCACCGGTGTGGACTGGGTCCCTGACCGTCCGACTCAGGGCTCTTCTGTGGCGACCACAGAGGGCCATGGCGGTCCGGGCTGTACGCGGGTACCGCACGGTGGCGACGGAGGCAGCGTGCCTGTTGGCCGGGAGTCCCCCGTGGGACCTGGAGGCGGAAATGCTCGCCGATTTGTATCGACGGGTGTCGGGGGCGCGCGCGGAGGGCGGTGTGGTCTCTTTGAGGGAACTCACCGCCTGACGCGTTGACGCCCGCCTAGATGTCATTGCCCGTTGGGCAGTCCGGCTGGAGCGGCCTCGGTTCGGTGTGCGGACCGTAGAGGCCTACCGGCCGGTGCTGATGCAGTGGTTGGAACGGCGGCACGGGGTGCTCTCCTTCCGACTGGTGCAGGTTTTGACGGGGCATGGATGCTTCGCCAAATACCTGCACAAGGTCGTCAGGAGGGAGAGTACACCGTCCTGCCACCACTGCGATTGCGACGAAGACACGGCGCAGCATACGCTCGAGGTTTGTGCCGCTTGGGCAGAGCAGCGTCGTGAACTCGTCGCAATCATCGGTGCCGACCTGACGCTGCCGACCATTGCCAGGGCGATGCTCGACAGCGTCAGGAACTGGGACGCGGTCGCAACCTTCTGCGAGGCAGTAGTCTCGCGGAAGGAGGCGGCGGAGCGCGTGCGCGAGGAGCGTCTCCTCGACGGCGCGAGCCGCCGCCGGCGACTGGGGCGGCACAGGCGCGATTACCTGCGCCTGATGTCGCCCTAGCCAAGGCCGCGGGTAACTGGATCGGGGAAATAGTCCGTCACCCGCCGAGAGGCCGACCGCGTGAGGAAAGACCGACATCCTACCCGAGGGGGTGATGTCGGTCGAGGAGAGGGTACTCCTCAGGGGTATTCCGTCGGGCCGACCACTGACGTCAAGTCACTCTGCTCCGGTGGTCGGCCCAATGACGAAGGCGACGTCACGGGTGGGTTACGGATGTGCGCGCTTACGCCCCTCTGTCACCCCGGATGGAGTGGTGCGAGAAGTGCGCCGACCGTAGCCCACCCCCCCAAAAAAAAAACAGACGAGTTATCATATGGTTTTATTTCGAACATCCTTCTCTTGCACATAGATTGTATGCTTATTATATCTATTAGCCATTATTATATTTTAGATTCTTACTCTATCACAGATGATAGAGTAAGTAGCTGTGGTAGCGGCTACGAATACTACCAATCCTTACTTTGCTCGTGGATGTCGTAAAAGACGACTAAGAGCTTCATGGACCTGAGCCAACTCCACCTGATGCCGTTTGATCAATAATTGCATTCCCAAGGAGGGTTGACGTCTGGCAGGCGGCCGGTCATAAAACTATTGCCAATAACTTTTACAATATGTACTATGAAAGAAGAGTATATATTGTATCGACCCCAAGCAATTGAGATAAGAGTAGGAGAATGATGATGACTCTATCATCACAAGAAAAAATATACAATTTTTTGTTCTTATCAGACTATCTTCTTTATTCTAGAAAGAGATAGGTGTAAATGTAATAGGTAAAATCAAATTGTTGTTCACGTATGTTGTCATTTATCAGAACTAGTATTAGTTTCCTTCTTGTTACTGAGGTTTTCGTAGAAATGCAACCGGTCGAACCATAGCAATAGAATATTCTATTCAATAAGTAGCAAGCGTTCGTACAGCGGCCAAATGGTTGCAGTTAGTGAGATTGTACAATAGTATACCCAAAGAAAAAGACCATCAAGTGGACATATCATCTCTTTCGGGTACCGTCCTTTGACGATTCCAAGGCTACAATGTACCTCGGATTGTCGCATTTACACGTTGTTGTTATTGCGGATAGCAGACAGCCACCATTCCATCAATCAACGTTTTCGGACAGAGCAAAAACACACTGGTGGCATCTCTTATTTTTTAAAGATGCGCGTTTAATTGTTAATTATAGCTTGCTATAAAGGAAGATATATTATAGAGAAACCAAATTGTATAAGAGACATTTTTCGAAGGTAATATCTATACCTATATATAAAAGAAAGTTGTGTTAGTTACAACACTTATAAGTCGAGAACGGCTGGACTAATTTTTATGATTTTGTATTTGTTGTCGTCGAGAATAGGATATAGGGTATTAAAATATGATATTAATAAACAAAAAGAAATCATTAAAAAACATAAGTTCTAAACGTTTATTTGTTGATAATGTAACAAAACGCAACAGTCAGCTCATGTCATTACGTGGTTTAATGGTTTATTTGGAAAATATCGCAAAAAGTTGAAATTAAATTTGACTGGTCAGTGTTCGGTCTTCTTCTTCTTCTTAATGAATGGCCTCTGTTAGTGATTAACCAACAACTTCACCAATGAAAAAGTAAAATAAGTTTAAAAAATTAGATTTATATTTTAGTCGTCAATCATGTTCTCATTACGTGGTCTAACGGTTTATTTGGAAAATACCGTGAAAAGTTGAAATTAAATTTGACCGGTCAGAGTTCGTTTTGTGCGAGTGTTAAGAATTTTTATGAATATTGTTATAATAAAAAATATTATCTCTATATTTTCGTCAATAATGCCGATGCGACCAATAAGATCAAATCTTTCCCAACAAAGCCGTAACACAATTAGAATTCGAAACATCACGAATAACCACGGCAGAAGTACAAAATATTGCACGGAAAGACCACCGCGTTAATATCCAACTCCGTGCTTCTTAATCACAAGAGCAAAGCTAGGCAGCCCATGCCTGTGACAAAGCGAATTCGTCGAGCAAATCTCAGAGATCAACAATTAGATAATTTTCAACGCGCATGAAGAAAAATTTCGTATAACACAGAAACTTATTCGTCTTGCTGGCACGTTATTAAAATACTTGATTTTTTAATTGATTTATTATTCATATTTTTTATCATAATAAAAAAAATAACTAAATATTACTTAAACTAATAATTTTGAATTAATCGAAATATGCTCATCTCATTGATTAACTGTTAGGCTGGCCGTCCGTACCGCCAAGGACGTCAGTCGGCAGGAGATGTTGGATGGTCTCGATCGTGACCCCTGGGGTCGCCCCTATCGCGCAGCGCTGAGTAAGCTCCGCGCGCGGGGCCCTCCCCTCACCGAGACTCTCCAGCCCGGCCTCCTCACCAGGGTCGTCGAGGATCTGTTCCCGCGACGGGCGGAACACACGCCCCCGGTCATGGCTCCGCCAGACACCGACCGGGAGGCCGACGATGACAGTGTTCCGCCCATCACGGAACCCGAGATGGGGGCGGCGGTGGCGCGCATGCGCGGAAAATCCACCGCCCCCGGGCCCGACGGTGTTCCCAACCGCGTGCTGGCCCTGGTCCTCGACCACCTGGGTCTCCGCCTCAGGGGGCTGTTTGACGCGTGCTTAGCGTCGGGGCGGTTCCCTGGGTGTTGGAAGGAGGGGAGGCTGGTGCTCCTGCCGAAGCCGGGACGGTCTCCAGAGTCGGCCTCGGCCTACAGGCCCATCGTGCTGCTCGACGATGCGGGCAAGCTATTGGAGAGGGTGCTGGCTGCCCGCATCGAGCGGCACCTCGTCGACACGGGGCCCGATCTGTCGGATGCCCAGTTTGGGTTTAGGAGGGGTCGTTCGACGATCGCGGCTCTGTTGCGCCTGAGGGCCGTGGCGACTGAGGCCGTCACCGGCGGGGGAGTGCTGTTGGTGGTGTCCCTGGACATCGCCAACGCATTCAATAGTCTGCCATTTAGCTGCGTCAGGGAGGCGCTCCGATATCACGGAGTGCCAGTTTACCTGAGGCGGCTAGTGGCGGACTATTTGGAGGGGCGCAGCGTCCTCTACACCAACCGAGTAGAGGACGTTGTGCGAACGCCCATGACGTGCGGTGTTCCGCAGGGGTCGGTCCTCGGACCCACCCTGTGGAACATCGGCTACGACTGGGCGTTGAGGGGGAGCCTCCCGCCCGGGCTGGGCGTGATATGTTACGCCGACGACACGCTCGTCACAGCCCGTGGTGGGACGCTGGAGGAGGCGGCAAGCCTGGCGACTCTCGGCACCGAGGAGATCGTCAGGCGGATCGCGGCGCTGGGGTTGAGGGTGGCCCTGGACAAGACGGAGGCTCTCTTGTTCCATGGGCCCCGCATGAGCCCTCCCATCGGCGTCTCGATCACCGTCAATTCGGTTGATATCAGCATCCGGGCCCATATGAGGTATTTGGGCCTGGTGCTCGACGGGCGATGGTGGTTCCGGGAGCATTTCCGCAGACTCGCTCCACGGCTCGTCGGCGCGGCGTCCGCCCTATCATGGCTTATGCCGAATGTGGGCGGACCGAGCGCTACCTGCCGACAGCTGTACGCAGGGGTCATCCGGTCGATGGCCCTGTACGGCGCACCGGTGTGGGCGGGATCCCTGACCGTCCGACTCAAGGCTCTTCTGTGGCGACCACAGAGGGCCATGGCGGTCAGGGCCATACGCGGGTACCGCACGGTGTCGACGGAGGCAGCGTATCTATTGGCCGGGACCCCTCCATGGGACCTGGAAGCGGAAATGCTCGCCGGTTTGTATCGGCGGATGTTGGGGGTGCGAGCGGAGGGCGGTGTGGTCTCGTTGAGGGAGCACACCGCCTGGCGCGTCGACGCCCGCCGCGACATCATTGCCCGTTGGGCAGTCCGGCTGGAGAGGCCTCGGTTCGGTGTGCGGACCGTGGAGGCCTTCCGGCCGGTGCTGATGCAGTGGCTAAATCGGCGGCACGGGGTGCTCTCCTTCCGACTGGTGCAGGTTTTGACGGGGCATGGATGCTTCGCCAAATACCTGCACACGGTCGTAGGGAGGGAGAGTACACCGTCCTGCCACCACTGCGATTGCGATGAGGACACGGCGCAGCATACGCTCGAGGTTTGTGCCGCTTGGGCAGAGCAGCGTCGTGAACTCGTCACAATCATCGGTGCTGACCTGACGCTGCCGACCATCGCCAGGGCGATGCTCGACAGCGTCAGGAACTGGGACGCGGTCGCATCCTTCTGCGAGGCAGTAGTCTCGCGGAAGGAGGCGGCGGAGCGCGTGCGCGAGGAGCGTCTCCTCGACGCCGCGAGCCGCCGCCGGCGACTGGGGCGGCGCAGGCGCGGTTACCTGCGCCTGATGCCGCCCTAGCCGAGGCCGCGGGTGACTGGATCGGGGATTTAGTCCGTCACCCGCCGAGAGGCCGACCGCGTGAGGAAAGACCAACATCCTACCCGAGTGGGGGACGTCGGTCGAGGAGAAGGTACTCCTCAGGGGTATTCTGTCGGGCCAACCACTGACGTCAAGTCACTCTGCTCCGGTGGTTGGCCCAACGACGAAGGCGACGTCACGGGTGGGTTACGGGTGTGCATGCTTACGCCCCTCTGTCACCCCGGACGGAGTGCTGCGAGAAGTGTGCCGACCGTAACCCACCCCCAAAAAAAAAAAAAAAAAAAAAGGCGGAACAAAGTGTGCCGGGTCCGCTAGTAGTCAATAAAAAGCACAGAGCGATGTAGATTATAGACCTTTCATTATAAAAGACTTGTTATCAATGAAAAAAAAATTTAATAAATTTAGCCTAAAATATATATAATAAAATATAATTTTCATCATTGTGTATAATAAGATAGAATAATATAATAATAAAAAGTATGATAGAATAATATAATAATTCAACTACTAATTTATTGTAGCCATTATTATTAAATCATCATTTACTAGATAAGATAAAAATAAATTAATTATACAATGGTAATGTTTAAAATAACTCAATTCCCACACCTGCAGATAGTGTTTCTTAAACATAAATAATTTTCTCACATTTATAAATATGAAGCTTAAGTGATAAAATAATAATTATGAATTAATTGCCATATTCAATTTAACCGCTAACTTGATGTATGTTAACGGTTAATTGATCATATTCACACGTATGGTATAACGTACATTAGATGGTCAGCTATGTATCTCGGCCCACCAGTGCAATGATTCAACAGTTTAACTGATGCTGAATTGGTCACTGACGTCTGAGATTCGGTACCAGTATTCGGCCCTATAGTGATGGGGAAGGAATACGATGGGTTATGAGGCCGTGCACCGCTTTTTCGTCACCCCGGACGGAACGGACAGCGGGTGTTCAGACCATAGACAAAAAAGGGGTTTAACTAAATAATTCCTTTTTATGGTTTAACTAATTAATTTCCTTGATCACTTTTATTTGATAGAAGTTTAAGTTTTAAATGATAAAATAAAATTTTAAAAGTAAGTCTAATAGTATAGGTACTATAAGTATAATACTATATAATACGTATAGTCTAATTTATAAGTCTAATACTTTGAAATTTTATTTTTGTATCTAAAGACAATACCATGTTTTTGTTACGGATACAATTATACACATTTGAAGATGACAATAAGCTCTATTACCTCATTATTTATCTATACTAATATTATAAAGAGGAAAGGTTTGTATGTAAGTATGTTTGTAACGAATTGGCTCAAAAAGTTCTGGACCGATTTTAAAAATTCTTTCAACATTTGAATGCTACATTATCACTGATTAGTATAGGCTATTTTAATGCCAAGAAAAAATAAGGATCCCTACTAAAACTACAATAATGTTACCCAAGGTGCAAAAAAAATCCTATAAAATATCTTTCATCGCATGTGCTGCAAAAACTATTGATGATAGCACAAAAAAATGTACCACAATATTAAAGAACATATTAATATCTACAAATAATGTCGCGATGGCATGTGTCTAGGTATTGTAGTTATGTCACTACAACTACTTTTTAACATTTTAAAATTTAATAGAAATGCCGACCAAAATCAGACCAAGTTATTTATACCGTTGCCTTAATCCTTATCTACCTAAATAAATAATTTCTCAAGCAAGGCTGTTTAAATACCTGTAAATTACTTTTTAGTTTATGAAAATCGGACCTTCCATTCGAAAGATATTACGAGTTTAATAAAATTGAAATAAAATTAATTCGCCGCTACGCTGGAGCTGTGACACGCCGGAGCCGGAGTGAGGAGCGGGGCACATCTATGAAATAGGTTACATATATTAGGCTCCCTACGCAGCGGACAACCAACGTTGAATAATTTTGAAGAAATATTTTTTGTTTTAGCACGTATTTAATTCTTTTCAGAACTACTACGTACTTAGTAGTTATTACCAAACGTTCGTATTAGAACTACATATTTTAAGCCATCATCAAAAAAATCATTAAAAAGTTTTTTCAAAACTATTTCAACCTCCAAATTAAAAAGTTCGTTTCAGAACTATTTAAACCAGTCATGTGAAAGATGAAATGTGTCAATGCGAAAGTGGAAGGATGTAGGTACCGGGGGAGACCGAGACTAACCTACCTAGACCAGATCGGTCATGTACTGAAGGAAGGTGGAGTCAAGAGTCTCCGAAACCGGTGAGCGTGTATGAAGAGAATTATGAATGTTGAGGAAGCGAGTGAAGTATGCAAAGATAGAGTTCTCTGGCACTCTGTTCTCTCTGCCTACCCTGCAAGGGATATGGCGTGATGATATGTATATATGCATTTTAAAGATATGGCCCGCGAGCAGCATCCGGCCTCTGAGCCGTATCAATAAGGCCCTCGATCGCTATGATTTTTAACAACCGTATATTACATACTATACATACTAATTTAATAAATAAAATGTTATAATAATTCAGTTATTTTTTTTTATTTTCCATCTGGCCCGTCTACGAATTCAAAATTTAACATATGGCCCCCTCCAAAATTGAGTTTGACACCTCTGATTTAAACCTTCCGGTTAAAAAGTTCTTTTCAGAACTACTTATAAATTAGTTTATTCAAACTTTTCTATAAAAAGAAACTAACAATATGCCTAGAAAAAGAAAGTCGCAGCTATCTCAAAATAGTTCCCATGCGAGATTAACAAAAATACGTAAGTCGTAGATATCGGAGAATCTTCTTCTGAAAATTCAAATCGTCTCGCAAGTCAGAGAGAGTACGTTTCGTGAACCAGAAAATCTAGCGCCGAAAGTTCATAGTGCTTTGCTGAAAACTGGGCCTGAATCTGACGAGCACGCGCAAGGGAATCTAGCGCTGAATGCTCGCAGTGTCTCGCTGAGAATAGAGTTAGAAACTCGCAAATGCGTGCACGGAAATCCAGCGCGGAACGCTCGCAGCGGCTTATGGCACAGAGAGATAGGCAACAGTCGTTAAAAACTAAAACGCGCAATAGAATATTAGCCCATAGTAATAGATCGGCATTCAGTTACGATCCACAAATTGATTATGCTCATCAGAACAGCATCCAAATCGGAGCAATGAATAATATTTGTTCGATATGTTTTGCTAAAAAATGGACTGGTGAAACCAACGATATGTGTTGCGCGACTGGAAAAGTTATTCTTCCTATTATTAAACAGTTTTTTTTTTTTAATAACGTACGTAGATTCATTAGCTTATTCCAATTAAATGACTTCCTTCGGGGCAAAGGAAGTTAGAGAGGATTTTTTTTAGTATACTTATACTCTAAACCTCAATGAAATGTATTATTTTTAAATTACCCGTTGATGTCATTTATTCTGTTATCATTTTGTTTTCAATCATCAAATCCCGTACCCAAAGGGAGCCAACGATACACTATTGCTAAATACATTATTATTTAGGTATGTCCTGCATTTCCTGTACGTTTATGTCAAAATGTTTAAAAAATAAATGTCCACCCGTGCGAAGCCGGGACGGGCCGCTAGTTATTAATATAGTAAATAATATAGTATGTTCATATGTTCTAACTATTTTTGTCGTCAGTGATATAAAATATACCTAGACAACCTAGATCATAAAAAACTTATTAATAAAACTAGAAACTTATTAATTAAAAAAACCTAATAAATAAATCGATCTGGATATAGCAAATATATAGTCCATATATCTATTATCTCATTGCAGATTCCTCACACAAATACCACGTAATACGGTCTTAATTTAAAAAATAAGTTTAGATATTCTGAAATAATCATCATTCATATAAAGTGTGAAACTTTTTCATTATTTGATAAAACTTGTTATTAATTGTTTACAAACTTCTGTTTTATTTCTTTCGGAGCTAACTAACTATTTGTTTAATTTGCATTCCAAAAATAAAACAACAATTTCTCAGCTTAGATATGCTCATCAATATACAGTGTATTTACAAACTTTTAGGCTCATCATCTCAGCTCACAATATATCCCACTGTTGGCTTGAGGTTGAGAGGCTTGAGCATCCTCCGTTATGAGAGGGAAATTGACCTACTATACCACGCTGGTCAGAAGTGTTGGTATAGGGTTTTGTTTCGAGTTTTCAAATTTTATATGCCGTTTGTATCCCTTAGTCGTCTCTTACGATCACCTACGGGTAAGATAGGGAGTGGTGATTTGTATTCTTACTCCGTCATCACACGGATGACTTTTAGGCTATCAAGAATATTTTCATAAAATAAAATCCTTTGAATAAGATGAAAACTCGCGATAAAATGAAATACCTAATGAAATAAGTGATAAAGTCCGTAGAAATAGTATTGTTTCATATGTACTCATACTCATGTACATACATACATATCATCACGCCATATCCCTTGCAGGGTAGGCAGAGAGAACAGAGTGCCAGAGAACTCTATCCTTGCATACTTCACTCGCTTCCTCAACATTCATAATTCTTTTCATACACGCTCGCCGGTTTCGGATTCGGAGACTCTTGATTTCACCTTCCTTCAGTACGTGACCAATCTGGTCTAGGTAGGTGAATCTCGGTCTCCCTCGGTACCTACATCCTTCCACTTTCGCATTGTATATCTTCTTAACCAGACGTTCATTCGGCATTCTTTCTACATGTAAACATACTCATGTAAACATCACAAATCATTGTAATAGCTAGAACTTGAACTTTATATCCACTCATTTAGACAACATTTTATAATAGGCCAATTTGCCTGTCACTATTTATAAGGAGGCTAGTATCTACGTAAAAATATGACACGTATGAGCTGAAGAAAGAATAGGATTATAGCAAATTCTAGAATTATAATTTAAGCTAGATGGATAGCTAATTTCTTTATATACTAGTTCTTTTTTTTACTTTCTAATCTATTTATATTCGATTCGGTTTAAAAGAACAATTTTTAGTTTGTTAGAAACTACGCTCAACCATGAAAATTAAATTAAAATGTGTTCATGCTTCAAATATAAACGGTAGATTTTAGCTAAACTTTCACTTTTTTTATTAAAAGCAAATTTAATAGAGTTATTAGATTAAATTTTGCAAATAGAGGAAAATCCCGTCGCATTAAAACCCGTTAGAATTTTTAAAAATGTTTCCTCATCATCATCATCACAGCCCATATATGTTCCACTGTTGGGCTCGGGCCTCCTCCGTAATGGGAAGGAAATTAACCTACTGTACCACGCTGGTCAGACGTGTTGGTATAGGGTTTTGTTTCGAGTTTTTCTTCTCTTGCATACATATTATATCCGTTTTATATCCCTTAGTCGTCTCTTACGATCACCCTCGGGTAAGATAGGAGGGTGGTGAATTGTATTCTTACTCCGTCACTACACGGATAAAAATGTTTCTTAATTTAATAAAAATCTTTAATTATTGATTCAAAAAACATAGATAAAGTAAAGAATATGTATCTACGTGTTTTATAATTATTCTACCTTTATTCCAATAGAGAAAATGGAGTGCAAAAATTTGGCTAATAATTTTAACTTTGTGTTAACAAACTGCTTTTAAGGATTCTATCGCGTTTGTATTTGATTTTTAATTTCTCGACGTTTCTAACACTTTACAGTGATCATAATCACGGGAGGACCATGTGACCCGTGATCATGATCACTGTAAAGTGTTAGAAACGTTTGGAAATTAAAATCAAATACAAACGCGATAGAATCCGTAAATATCAAATACAAACGCGATAGAATCCGTAAATATCAAATACAAACGCGATAGAATCCGTAAATATCAAATACAAACGCCATAGAATCCATAAAAGTAGTTTTATTTCATTTGTGTTAACAAATTCTGAAAAATAATTATCGGAATTTACAAATTATTTCGGGTTGAGAGCCCTCAGCGCTTACCCATAGTCCGCGTAAAGCTGTCAAAGCCATCTGCGGCTAACAGCTAAAAACACACGAAAAATAAAAAATTACAAATTATTGTTAATTTATCAAGAAAAGCCAAGCAAGGTTGCAGACATATTTCACATTACAATTATCCTCAAATGAATGCATCGGAATTAAAAGAAAGATAATAATAATACATTCGAAGAAGTTCGAGATAGAATTTAGAAATATTACGCACATCTTTAGTTATTACACATCACTTACATTTTCTTTTTGGCGGCCGGCTACGGTGCGTCAAACCCCGCTAATCTGTCCGGGGCGACAGGAAAAGCGGCGCAAGACCCCGTAGACCCGCCCTACAATATACCTCTTGTCGCCGTGCGGGTGGGTCACTGGTACGCGGTATTTTTCTTCAGTGGCACACACATCATTTACTATAACAATACAAATTCTATTTGAATATAGCATACGTGCCCAATAATGGGATGTATATGATCATTAAAATATGTAAATTTTAATTATGCTGGATGACTGCATCTAACGACTACATCTATATAACTACTAAGTTTTATATGAGTTTTGGCAATTGACAATAAATGTACCTATGCAATGCTTCGTATAATAAATCAATCTTTACACTTTGAAAAATTAAAAGCCAACATTTTAATTTCTGCTATGCTAAAAGAATAAATGAAATAACACTTGGTACCTATATAGAAAACAGAACGAAGTTTAAAGAGACTATTTCCAAATTTTCTTTTATAGACAGCACCCGAACACTAAGGATATAATCCTAGTATTCCAGAGGACATTACAAATATAATTAACGATCACAAATTATACCCAGAACATCGATTTGTGGATCGCACAAAGTATATGTCGGGGAATCGAATCCACGGACGGTACTGGCACAGTAGGTCGGTATCGTAACCATAGTGGTTACGATACCGACCACCCGTTTGTGTAGTCAAGTTCACAAATTGAATGTAAACTTTAACCTTAAATTGTATAAAATAAAATCTATTCTGCAGACTGTACCTACCGCTACTGACTGGACTTCATAGATTAGCGACTGTCAGTCACTCACTAATGCTAGTAATTACAGCATGCTGTTATCTCTGATAATCTAATGAACGCAATCTGACCTTTTTTTAGACGGTTATGATCTGGCTACACTTCACTCCGCCCAGCCGTCAGTCCTATTCTCGCTGAAGCACTTGCTTCTAACTTGTAAGAAATAAATAAATATAGTTTGTAAAATCCTGATTGATTTTTATATATCGAGAGTAGAGCATCACTCACCTCAACGTTTCGCTTATGAGGCGTGCGATAGTCAATATTAAATTTAGCGGTTGGTTCGTATGCAACTGTCAATTTTAACGTTTTTCGTTGACCTGAGTCGAATAAAAAATATTATTAAAGTTACCCATAAATAAGTTTTATATTCGAGGATATTCTTAAGAAAAATCTCATTAGCGATCTATACGTTTGGAACTGTGCTCTAGGTTTTAAGTTCATCCCTAATTACGTAAAACTTAATATTATAAAGAGTAAAATGGCTATTATATCGTGTTAATATACCCCTATTTAATCTCTTGCTGCTAAAGGCGTGACAATACAGCCATTAAACAAAATTTTACAAATAAACTTTATTGAAGGTCTAATTTTAAAAATTTATTATACTATTTACATTTAAATAGTTAATATTTGGATGACCGAGCTTTCGATCGGTATTTTCTTTTTAGTATGTTTTGAAGATAAATAAATAAAAATAAATAAATAAGATATATTTAAATAAAATAAAAATAATTAATTAAATTACTGAAATTTAGCATTTAATATGCTTAATTATTTATAAAACTCGATTACGAAGTGAAAAATGATGTCACAAGCGGGATTCGAACCCGCGCCTATTGGGATTCCGGCCCAATCGTGCTGCCACTACACCACGATTGGGCCGGAATCCCAATAGGCGCGGGTTCGAATCCCGCTTGTGACATCAGTTTTCACTTCGTAATCGGGTTTTATAAATAATTAATTAAATAATTATAAAGTAAGAAAAAAGAGAAACAGGATCCGAACTGGCCTCGATTAGACTGCTCGATTATCCACTATTGAGGTGTCTTAATGACAGCGTCAAAATTTGCCTTCATGTTTTAATAAATAGTTGTCAGACAACGCAAATTTATATTTTTTCATTGCCTGAAAATATTGACAAAAGAATATTTTGTACAAATGAAACTTAGCTAGATCTACTAGTCGTCCCCGGAACTCCCTGCATGTTAAATTTGAATAAAATTGTTGGTACCGTTTCCAAGATTCAGAATATATATATATACAAGAATTGCTCGTTTAATGATATTAGATTAGATAGATAGATATGCTATAGTAAAGTATAAATGAAGCATAGATTAACCAGAGTCAAATAAATTACAGATTGAATAGTGACTGTAAATAATGTCAAAAGCGGGGCTCGAACACGCGATGTTTGGTATATACACAAAACGAACGTTCGCACCACAATATCATAAGTGTAATCTTCAAATAACTATTATACTGTTTGTTTATATTTGCAAACATTACATTAAATGATGTGGCGTATCTTTTGAGATCCGTTTCTCGTTCTATCAAGGTAGAGACAAGCACGGCGCGCCAGGTCAATGGTGCGTGACGTCATAGCCTCGGTAAATAAATCTGTTCTCATACGTGATACAACGATGAGACTGGCACGCAGTACAAACCACACCCAAAAACGTGGACTTTGAAGAACTTTATAACGAGATATTTAAAGTTGATGATTATATATGAATATCTCTTTTATTATTTAAAATTAACATATTTTAATGTATGACTCATTGTTAATTGCTTGCAGGAGCTGCTCATTGGTTTAGGTGATCAATATGTGATAATTTTATTACTGTAACAGTTTAATTTTCCACGTGAATGATACATATAATTTTTATCATCATCTCAGCTCATATACACCCTATTGCTGGGCTCGAGTCTCCTACACTCTAGGAGGGAAATTGACCTACTACACCACGCTGGTCAGACGTGTTGGTATAGGGTTTTGGGTTTTCCTTCTCTTGCATAGGTGTTATATGCATATTTTATCCCTTAGTCGTCTTTTACGACCACCCACGGGTAAGATAGAAGGTGGTAAATTGTATTCTTACTCCGTCACCGTGTACTTCACTATCACTCAATAGAGTGATAGTAGAGTTGCGGTAGATCATGGAGCACCTTTACCTTTTTGTCGCTCCGTACAGTTAGACTATATAGGCAGAACACAACCACTGTTCCTGACGTCATAACGAGCTGCGACATTCCTCTACCCAAAAACCATAGAAGAGGACCTCCTCTTCTATGAGAGTGCCCGCTATTAAACCCAGATCCGATGGATGTGGCAGAGTCACCAATATTCTCACGAAGGACGACCGCGGCTCGTTGTAACTTCAGAAACAACCACCTCAAACATAGCTAATAATTTATCACTGCTTATTATAAGCCCAGAACTACCACTTATAGTAAGTTCAAGTATACGTCACTCATCCATGATTCTTTAAAAAAATCAACATATCTAAGACCTCCTAATATTTTTGATGATGTTTGAAATCTGTTCTTCAATGCGGTGGTCTCGACACGATTGCCGGTCACGATCATAAACCCCTTATAATAATTGACATGAAGACTCAGTTACCTCAACTAATATGTTGACATTACCGATTTCCATTTAGATCAGAAATCACATGTTAGCACTGACAAATCTAATTTTAATTGAAAAGCTGACCCTAATTGAGAATAATTAAGAAAAGACGATGATGATAATGATAAATTTATGTATACTCGTTTTTATAAAAAAAAAAACCTGGTCTCTGAACACAGTCGTGAGTTGCTTCACTGGTTACGTAAGAACTACAAGACAAAATATATAACTAGAGTCAATGACTAAATTATATATTTAGAAATTGATCACGTCCAAAAAATTTGTATGGTAATAGCAAACAATTTCATTTGATGATATCATTGATTCGATTGCTCAGTTAGCTTAGTTTAGTCGTACATTCACATATGAATCTGGAGGATTGTTTCGTTGTAGAATGATGCTCTAGTGTTGGGAGAAAACCATGGATAACGGTTACTATTCACAGAGATATTCCCAAGTGGGATTGAAGACAGTGAGGCAGCAAAATTCTCTATTGTTCAGTTTTCTTTTCTCAAGCTAATAGAAGGTACATACATACATATCATCACGCCATATCCCTTGCAGGGTAGGCAGAGAGAACAGAGTGCCAGAGAACTCTATCTCTGCATACTTCACTCGCTTCCTCAATATTCATAATTCTCTTCATACACGCTCGCCGGTTTCGGAGACTCTTGACTCCACCTTCCTTCAGTACATGACCGATCTGGTTTAGGTAGGTTAGTCTCGGTCTCCCTCGGTACCTACATCCTTCCACTTTCGCATTGTATATCTTCTTAACCAGACGTTCGTTCGGCATTCTTTCCACATGTCCGAACCATCGGAGCATTCCCTTTCGCATCTTTACACCAATTCTCTCTTTCATACCTACTCGCTCTCTTACGTCGTCGTTACGAATGCGGTAGTAATAGAAGGTAAAAACGCAAAAACGAATATACTACTACGATACTATACTATACTATACCACTACTATACTATCATCTCATCATCAACTCAGCCCATACGTGTCCCACTGCTGGGTCCGGGCCTCCTCCATAATGGAAGGGTAATTGACCTACTATACCACGCTGGTCAGACGTGTTGGTTATTGTTTTGTTTCGAGTTTACCTTCTCTCGCACAAATGTTATATGCGTTCTACATCCCTTAGTCGTCTCGTAAGATCACCCACGGGTAAGATAGGGGGTGGTGAATTGTATTCTTACTCCGTCACCAGACGGAAAACTATACTATACTTACTAATAATTTTGTAAAGATGAAAGATTTTTTTGTTTGTAATAAATATATAGGCTCTGAAAATACGTGATAAATTTTAAAATTTTTTTCACCAATCAAAATAATTGTTTAGTGAAAAGAAAGCTAAATTATCAGATTTATCAGGCAAAATTTATTTTTAAAAATATTCTATTATTTATACGCGCGTCCGCTACAAAGATAATTGACGGTAGAACAAAATAATGTAGGTACTACTGGTTTATAGGTCTTGCTTATATCCAACATGATCACCGTCATCATTACCCTGCTCTTGAGTGCCTGATGTCAGCCCTCCTTGCGAATGCAATTGTTGACCAGACAATATCAGGTGGAATTGGCTCAGGTCGATATAAAGCTCCTAGTCGGCTTTTACGACATCCACAAGCAAAATAATGGTTGATCGTATTCTTAACCGTATTCTTAGCTACCACAAACTATTTTTTTATATAATTATTTTATTCAACTATCTAAATTACCAGAACAGCTTTTATATTCTAAAGCTTAGATATTAAAACTATTTTTATAGACATATGCTTCAAAGACAGCTGGTAGAACAGAATAAAATGTACTACGGATTTATAGGTCTTATTAATATTTACAAAAAAGACCGCGAGAAAATATATCTATAGTCTATCTAATCTAAGAAGTGCACTTTGACAGCTGTCAGAGTAAGTTGTCTAGGTATGAGAACCAAATAATCGCTATCGAAAATATCCGATTTTAATGAGAAATGGATATTAATTCTTTGTAATTAATAATCGGTTTATTATTTTTCTTTCAAAAAGGAGATGAAATATTAGATGCTAAATTAATACTAAATAAATTTAATTATTTCATCATAAAATCTATTCATCATATTTAGTAGGATTAGGTTAAGTAAAAATAAAAACTGAATTTGAAAATAGCTATTTATTCAGAATCACTACTATTACTTGAATTATCGTCATCACGGACATTAATAATTATTTCCTTATAAATAAAATTGTCGAAACGTACATCTCTGTCAAAATCTCTATTCGATTAAATATATTAATCTAATATTTTTACCAATTATTTATATATTCGTGAATTGGAAGTTGTCAAGCACTACTGTTTAGAACGTTATGACGTGATATTGTAAGATCGCCAATAATAATTACTATTTACCATGTTATTTTAATTTTAAATTAGTTTTAAGAGTTTTCATATTACATTATGGTACAAGAAACTCACCCGCAACGTTAATTATGTGAATAGCTTAATAGATCTTTAAAATTTCAGATTTATTGTTTGCAATCATGTGTATACGTTTGACCAAGGTTATTGTGTATTAAAAAATGCAAAACGTCAAAATGCACTTCTTAGATTAGATGAACTATAACTATCATAGTCTAGAAAAAGCTATTATACGTACGTTAAATTAACGTTGGTTACATACGTACAAGTAGTAATTTTTATCTAAAACTTTGATTTTCCCATTTTTCTTTCCTCCGTTGTAATAAATTATGAAATATTTAACTTTAAAGGGTTTAGTACTATGTCTTTAATAATCTAATCGTATTCTAATTGTGAAAGTTTGTGTTAGTAAGTATGTATATTTATTAATTCTTCACGTAAAATTACAGAACTGATTACTGTAAAACTTGATAGGTACCTACTTATGCCTATAGCTGATAGGTACTTCTAGATTTAAACTTAAGCGGGTAAAACCGAGGGACTTGTGTTGCAGTAACAGGCTCTATTCCTGTGCCTGAGTAATTGAAGTTACTGAATAAAATGTAAAACATCTGTACCTGTATATTCGGGTATAAATAAATACCATCATCATCTCAGCTCATATATGTCCCACTCTTGGGCTCAAGCCTCCTTCATAATGGTAGGGAAATTGACCTATATTACCGTTGAGGCCCTCTGGCCCGTACTGATGGAGTGGATGGAGCGGCGGCACGGAGTCCTCTCTTTCCGGTTGGTGCAGGTCTTGTCGGGGCATGGTTGCTTCGGCAAGTACCTGCACACGGTCGTGCGGAGGGAGTGGACTCCGTCCTACCACCATTGCAGTAGCGACGAGGACACGGCGCAACATACGCTCGAGGTATGTTCGGACTGGGACGGGCAGCGCCGTGACCTCGTCGCTGTCATCGGTGCCGACCTGACGCTGCCGGCTGTTGCGCGAGCGATGGTCGACAGCGTCAGGAATTGGGACGCGGTCGCCGCCTTCTGCGAGGCTGTCATCTCGCAGAAGGAGGCGGCGGAACGGGCCCGGGAGGATTCCCGTGACCCGGGCCGCCGCTCGCGGCCGGGGCGGCGCAGGCGCGAGTACCTGCGCCTGATGCCGCCCTAACCGAGGCTTCGGGTGATCGGACCGGGGAATTGTCCGGTTACCCGACGTGAGGCCACCGCGTGAGGACGACGCCTCGACGGCGAAAGCTGTCGGGGCGTCGACAGGAGAGGAGCCCAAGAGGGCATACCGCCGAGCGGGCCACCGAAGACAAAGATCGGGTACCGGTGGCCCGCTCGTACGGCGAAGAAGAGGTGCTTGCAGGGTGGGTCAATGGGGTTGCGCGCCGCCTCTTCCGTCACCCCGGACCGATTTGGCGGGGTGCGACGTCCATCGCCCACCGCAAAAAAAAAAAAAAAAAAAAAAAAGGGAAGTTGACTTATTACACAACGCTGGTCAGACGTGTTGGCATAGGCTTTTGTTTCGAGCTTTCCTTCTCTTGCATAGATGTTATATGCGATTTATATCACTAAGTCGTCTCTCACGATCATCCATGGGTAAGATAGGGAGTGGTGAATTATATTTTTACTCCGTCACAACACGGGCAAATAAAATAAAAATAAATCTATCTGAATATAATAAAAACAAATCGGTATAGTACAATGTTTTCATTCTCACCTTGCCACGACCTACAGGCCCAGTTTTATTTATAGAATAATATATCGTTGTCTTAGTGATGATAAGAGCTATAATACACTCAGTTGATTCTAAAATTAATGCAATTAAATGTTTTGAATTACAAAATTTGTTAAATCAAATCTAGATAATTTTAAATATTAAGTTTAAAATCAGTGAGTATTTACTCAAAATACAGATGGTAAAAAAGTATAGAGCTTGCTGGGCGTTAATTATGCCTTTTCAATAACTACACGTAAAATTTAAGGCAACTTAAAAATCAACGTTAGACATTTATTTAAACAATATCAATCATTTATTGATATCATGTGTCAAATATGTAGATTGATTATAAGTGTTACCTAATATTTAGATGTTAATTAAAACGCGTATTATATCAGCTTTTGTTTAGAATTTGCCAAAGAAAAGTTTAAGTTCTATGTGAACTCTTTCATAATTTAAGAAATTCCATGGTATGGTTCCAAGAAACTTTATGCCAAGTCATTATGTATAAATTATCACTTCAATTAAATTCATTGTCCGTCAGTAAGTTAAATCTTTGCCTTTAACATTACCATAAACAGTGTCAATAGTATTTTCTGGGAATCTTGGTGAAAAACATATGTTAATCAATGTTATATCATATTCACTACACTTTAGCGCTTCCTATGCATTACATTACATAAAATTAATATAACACCTTATAGCACTAAAATAATGGTTATAATATAACACCACCATGCATTCACATTCCCGCTAAAAGTTTATCTGATCTTTACATGTAAAATTTAAAAAAAAATTATTGAATACGGCGGCTATATTTACACTATGTAATGAATCAGTAATCATCACATGTCTGTTATATGTGAAGACTAAGTCGTGTATTACAGTCACGTTTAATATACGACCTAACAACTATTAATGCATAAGACAATAGAAGATTTTTTAAATTTCACAACGAAATAACATGGCTGTATTATGATAAGGTTTGTTTTATCATTCTTTAAAAATAACATTAACATATTTAGTTACCAACGCAAGTAATTCACTGCCGTTTATATATGTATGCCGTATATATCAATGAGTATATGTATGTTACTTATGTACTCCTAAACGGTTACGCCGATTTGGATGAAATTTTTAGGAAATCTTCAGATTTTGATATCGCGAATGCCATGTTCTGTGTGGTGACGGAGTAAGAATACAATTCACCAACCCCTGTCTTAGCCGTGGGTGATCGCAAGAGACGACTAAGGGATATAAAAGGCATTTAACATCTATGCAAGAGAAGGAAAACTCGAAACAAAACCCTATACCAACACGCCTGACCAGCGTGGTATAGTAGGTTAATTTCCTTCCCATTATGGAGGAGGCTCGAGCCCAACAGTGGGATATATATGAGCTAACATGAAGATGAAGATTATGAACGCCATATATCTGTGAATAATTAGAATTTCTAAGTCTAAATTTGTTTTATTCGCAATAATAATAATAATAATAATTCATTTATTTCAGACTTACTATTATGTCCATATAAAAAACTTAACTATTACAGGTTTCTTTGCTGTTTCTACTTACTTATTAGGTTAATTAATAATAGCAATAAAATGGTATGTAATTTTAAAAATATATATATTTTTTGCCTGTAAGTTAATAAATTTATATATTTAAAGTAAATAAACTTAGACTAGTAATTTACTAAATTTAATTAGATAAATAGTAAAACCTTTATGTTTCTACATACGAGCAACATAATATTAAACAATATGCCACGAAAAGCGAGTAGGGGCTGCTAATATATTAAAATTAGCAATAAATAAATAAATTTCGTAGTGACTGTTTAAGAATATAATGATGTCACTGACCCTTATTTTCCCAAATTAGTCGTAAAAAAACTAAGTGATGGATCACCAGGGAAATGGGCAAAAGCACTCACCTGAAAAACTAAAACCAATCATAATCTGTAGGGGGCTAAATCACCCCCTACGGTAGGCCTAGATCGTAATGCGTTTTATAAACTGATGGATTTTAAATACATTGGGATTTGTGTAAAGAAATTATTTCTGAAGAAAAAAAATAATTACACAGTCAATGCAGATGGGGAAAATTTTAAAAACAAGTTGAGTTACGCAAACACTCTAGCAAGTTTATTGCTGATATCACAACACCGCTTATAACGAACCAGTATCAATTTTATCAACCACGAAACATTAACTCTATGAAAAAAAAAAAAAAATCGCGTTTACCCAATTTCTTTCTAAAAAAAAGTAGCAAAATTTAACACTCTTTATTACATCAGATACAGTCAACTAAAATCTTGTTACCTTAGAAGAATTTCTTTCTTAGTGTATCATCTTTTTCTAGACTTATTTTTTTAGTGCTTATGGTGGCAAACGAGCTAGCAGCACACCTGATGGTAAGTGTCACTGCCGCCCATGGACTTTGCAATACCAAGGGTATAGCTAGGCCTCTGCCTACCATTATAAACCCCAAACCTACCCAGTGGGGCTTCCGGCTCTCTCGCTCACCGCACGAAGCGCAATAGCACATTGCCATTACGTCGATCTTCTACGAGAGTATGGTACTACCCCGGACGTGTGCGGCTGTTCACAAAGAACTAAAGAACTGTCAACAGCGTAGTACTGCCACTATTAAATATATCTAAAATATTAACTGGAATAAGCAAAACATATGCAGCATCGCGTAGGCTTACGATTAGTTTTGCGACCAGCCTGACATTAATACTTTTGGGGAATCTAATCTTCAACAACGAGCTCTATTGAGTAACAATAAAACTTTTAGTCGGCTTTTACCACCTAAGAGCTAAGATTAGGATAGCAATATTTATGTCCGCTATTAATTAAAAACGTCTTATGCCGACTAAGTTGAAAGAAAACATGGCGTGGTAATATTCATGCTTAATAAAGGTAATTTACACGTTAGACCATTGCAATTGATAATGGCATTAATTTTGTATATATATAACCATTCATTCATCAGCATGTATACGTCCACTGTTGGACATAGGCCTCCTTACAAGTATGACACTCAGAACGGTCCTCTGCCACTTGAATCCTGCGACTGGTTTCCTGCGACTTTCATAATGTCGTCAGTCCACTTAGTAAGGGGTCATCCTACTCTGATTCATGGTCGCCACTAAAAAACTTTTCTTCCCCAATGGTTATCGGTTCGACGAGCGATAGGACCTGTCTATTGCTATTTCACGTGCTAATTCTTCGGGCTATGATAGATTACACCCATTCTTTTACGGATTTCCGTATTCCGGATTTTATGACGTAGAGAAATGCCGAGCATAGTCCTCTCTATAGCACGTTGAGCAAATTTTAGTCTTTTTTTATAATGTAAAAAAAATATAACGGCAACAAAGAAAAAAACTAATTAGAAAGGTGACACTTTTGTGTGTTTAATTTATGTTATCGCTTTAAAAAATATACATTAACAAGATTTATTTAAATGAACTCAGTATCTATAATATTCGCTCGGGTTAACGAACCTTGAAAAATATTATCTAGCATGATACAATAATTTGCCGTATAATGCTTTAAGAATGTGTTAGACGTAGAGATCTGCCAAGGCATCAACCAAGAGAATGGACAAGATTTTTCTTGAAGACTTATAATACAAATATCGGTAATTCGGTATTATAATACCGACTGTAATCACCATCCTGCATAAAAGCAAAATAAGTCAAAACTTATAGGACTTGATAATAATACGACAGCTGATTGTGGCGTTCCAATTTCGAATTACTCAGACTAAAGGCTTACTAGGCTTTTTATGAATAGCAAAGTATGTCTAAGTTTCAATTTAATCAAAATTTGGTATAAAATAAAAATAATTAATTCAGAAAGTATTTCTCGTTAATATAGAATCTGGCATAACATATAACGCATACTTTGATGTATATTAGTCATACAATAAATTATTACATATTAATTCAGTATCTTTAAGAACTTTTACACAAATTAAAGCTACTGTTAAATAAAAAAATTAAAACTCAATATGGAAATCTATACCCTGGCCAGTGTGACATATTAGGTCATTTATGCTCCAATCCAACTAAGAAATCTGGAACGCCCTAGATGGACGTTTATGAGTTGAGAAAAACACCTATTGAATCCAATAAATAAGTGCGTAATATTTTTTGTGACATTGTAAAACTCATACGCTAATATTAGAACCCAATATTAATATGAAGCAGAATCGCTTTATATTATTAATAGATTCAAACGATCGAGATATCGATGAATTACCGCCCACGAAGTAACTGTCAGATATAAAATAAAACATTATAATAATACTTACTAATAACATTTAGTAAGTGGCAATTAAAATCAATTACTAGTCACTAAGAATTATATAACTAAGAATTAAGAGTAGATATTATTTGGAATGTGTAGAATCGTTTATTATTAGAAGAGATTCCTTGAGTTCGATGTTTTTTTTTAGATTTGAAATATATAGCTTATCTTGCTTAGCGTGGTACATGGTGTAGTTAACAGGTCACAGTGGCCTGTCGTATCGAATGTTTAGATTCGATTCTAGCTGAACACTTGATGATTGTTCTTAGTTATGAAATATTTAGTCTATGTCAATTATATGTTTATATTCTTCAGATACAAAAACTTATTTCTTAGTGCGTAGACTTTAAAAAACTAGCGATTGGATTATGTATCATATAAATCTTTGTAATTTATTTGTGGTATTACATAAATTCTTAAGAGAAAATATAACTTAAACGTCTTATAAAATTATTTTTAAAGATATAAAAAGAAATTTCTTAGAAACTTTTCTTTCTAAATTTATTTTCTTTACCATCTACATAGATAAATATATTACATCTCTCCATTTTTAAACTAAACCTTATTTACTGCTATTTTAAGTCATAAGTTATAGCAGTATTCTGCTGCAATATAATAACCAAAGATTCTTTTCATACTTCCTCTTCAACATTAACTGTATTTTAAGCAGATGACTCCACCCAGAGCGTAGCGCCCTTCTTACAAATGAGAAATCTAATATACATATAAAAGTTATTTGTTTATTGCTTATGGTGGGAAAACGAGCGAGCAACACACCTGAAGGTAAGTGTCACTGCCGCCATGGACCTTAGCCAAGACCAAGACTATAGCTGGGCCGCTGCCTTCCGATAAAATCCCCAAACCCTCCCATTTGGGCAATAGCACATTACCATTACTCAGACGTCGTTCTTCTCCGAGAGTGTGGTACTACCCCGGACGGACAGGCGCCCCGCAGCCGTAGACAGAGAACTGTCAATAGCGTAGTCAATTAGTAGTAGTATTACTGGTAACTAATAAAGTGTATAAATCAAGAATGAATAAGTGTTTAGAAGATAGAATGTTGCTTATTACTTACCGTGTAATATTCGAAAAATATTTGCGAAACCATATATGTATGTTATTATACATATTTTAGTTATAAACTTAGAAGACTATTCCTCCCTTACTATTTAGTGTTAGGGTCATGCTGCTTTCTGTTTGCGTAAATGGCCCGGCTTGTCCGGAGTAGTACTACTCTTGCAGAAATTCAACGCCTGAGTGCTAGGAATTTGCTACCGAAATTTGATCGGCGAGTGGGAGAACCAGAGACCTAATCTCCAACTTAACGGTAGATATTGTGTGTACCTGACGGTGTGCCGGTTATTGCGACGGTCCACGAGCGAGAGTTACCACTTAGTATTAGGGGAGCTACTTGCTCATCTGCCACAAAGGCATAAAAGATCTGATTATTATCTCTATATATCAATAAAATTAAGCTGTGCGGTAGCGCCTGCGAATACTACCAACCCTTACTTTGCTCGTGGATGTCGTAAAACACGACCAAGAGCCTTATAATAACCTGGACCTACTATATCTGATGCCGTTTGGTCAACAATTACATTCCTTGGGAAGGTTGACGTCTGGCAGGCGGCCGGTCATAAAACTATTGCCAATAACTTTTACAATATGTATCTGCTATGAAATAAGAGTACATATTGTATCAACCTCTAGTAATTGGGATAAGAGTAGGATGATGATGATATTATTACAATTAAAATATATATGCTCTAATATTATGTTTAACCCCTAAAGTCTCGATTTAGTCGGATATTTAAAATGTTATTAAACATTATCTGTTATCATTTAAGTCGTACGAGACAGGCCTTTAAGATTTACAAAAAAATAAAAAATGAACTAAAGCTAAGATATCTAAGAAACGACCCTCTATGAATGTCTAGGGTTCGATTTCCACGTCGGATAATACACGTTAAATGGTGTCATAAAAATTTTCGAGCCTTTAAACAAAAAAAAAATATAACATCTTTCTGACGTTGATATGTGCAACAAAAGTCAACGGACCGAGAGCAATTACTGAGAAAATATATTGACATTTATTGTGACTCTGTACAATATCCGTAGGTACGTGTCTCTTTTAACTCTTGTCTAGACTTGCGGATGTAGCAACTAATTGTAAGTGGTTATAAAATTTTAAAGTAGTTTCTGTCGTTATCTGTTTTCAAAATCCCCCTACCGTATTCGAATCCCGTATCCAATTGACAATTTTTTTTTTACAATTTCCCTTTATCTTGACATCGCTTTTTCGGCGAATCATATGCACTGCTTTTTTTTTAACGGAAGAGCAGCGCGTGGCCCCATAACCCACCGTATTCCTTCCCCATCTCCATTGGGCCGTCCACTGATACTTCCTTGCCATGTGTGGGGAATCATATGCACTGTTGCGTTTATTTCGACGGACTCGAAAGACATAGGCTTATAAAAAATTAATAGGCTTTTGAAGAAACCGCAAACATTATCAAGTTTAAAACTACTACAATGACATAATACGCGCATCGAGTCATTATAATTACAGTACGCATAATAACAATTATATATGTAAATGAAATCAGCATTAATTAGTTTTATAAACAGAACTGTGAAGTAACAATTAAACAAGCCACGAATAGCTAGTGGAACAGGCTAATTCTAACCCATTGGGCACTAAATAAGATTGACACTGTTTATTAAGATCATCAATGAAACGACCTCGGTCCATTGTTGTATTAAAGGCAACACAATTAATATTAGACACTTGATCGTAGACCACACGTAATGTGGTGAAAAGTCAACTACGTAATTGGCGCCATTGAGGCTTATTATTAGCAAGCAAGTTGAAATATAATAAGTCGAAACTATATTAATTTCTTTATTTTTTACTTTAATTTTATTGTGAAGGCATTTTAGTGACAACAAATACTTTCCAGATTATAGGATCTATTACTTATAGGAGAAGTTAGTAAAAGAATTTAAAAACTTTCAATACACTGTTGATAAATTGTTTTGCAGTATAGTAAAATATGTATTTGTGAATAAAATAAATAACTAGGAATGAACATCATTATTTCCCTGCCCTTATCCTAATTGGTCGACGCAATATATACCTACTCCTCTTCCTACACATTGCAAAAGTTATTGGCAATAGTTTTATGACAGGCCGCCTGCCTGACGTCAACCCTCCTTAGAAATGTAATTGTTGACCAACGGAATAAGGTGATGCTGCCCAGGTCAATATAAAGCTCTTAGTCGTCTTTTACGACAGCCACGATCAAAGTAAGGGTTGGTAGTATTCGTAGCCGCTACCACATAGCAATTATAAAATAAATAACTAGGAATATAATTACAAAAATTAAATAAAAAAGTTACCGTTGACACATGTAAAATTCCCTCCATAATTGTATCATGAAAACCACTTATCATAAAGATAGTCTAATTATTTTTTTAATACAGAGTGTAGAAAATGTTAATAATACAAAGTAATGTGCTGTGGCTTAACTATACGACATATTATATTCAAAGTTTGTATACAGGCTGGGCAAGTCATTAGATACACTAAATTAAAATTATTGTCGTATGGTCGTCTCCATCCTGTATAAAACAAATTTATACTCAACGTAATTGATCATGTCATTAGATCTCATGTTCTCGTAATCACATTATTCCTGCTAAACAAGATTTTGAATAAATAACGATATTTCAATTTCATAAGGAAACTACATTTGTTTATTTTATTTATCTACGAGGATAATATGAAAATATATACAATGGTATAAATTCATAAAGCGCCTTTTACATTTATGTTATTTCAAAACATGGCAACACGATTATGTGAATGCCTCTGATCTTGGACGATAGATACATATGTCTTATACTACAACTTATATTACAAGGCGCAACAAGTAATAAAGCGTGCAAAAATTGCCGACAGGCCTCTTAGTGCTCTAAATTTTGAATTTTACTACTATAACCCATAACAATTTTAGGAATTAGTTCATTTTGGCGATCCAAATCTGTACTTTAACAAAAATTACTATATATTGTGAATCTATCAAAACAATCTCTCTAAATGCATCTGCATCTAACTTATCATTCTTTTACTCTTATCCCAATTACTTTGGGTCGATACAATATGTACTCTTCTTTCATAGTAAAAGTTATTGGAAATAGTTTTATGACCGGCGCCTGCCAGACGTCAACCCTCCTTGGAAATGTAATTGTTGACCAAACGACGTCAGATAGAGTTGGCCCAGGTCGTTATAAGGCTCTTAGTCATCTTTTACGACATCCACGAGCAAAGTAAGGGTTAGTAGTATTCGTAGCCGCTACCACACAACATCTGCATCCAACTACTCCTAAAAAATTGCGAATTAAAACAGTAAGAATATATATATTCATTTAATATGTTACACAGTACCTACTTATTTATAAAATATTGCTAAAAAAACCCGTTAATTGAGATACCATTCATGAGATATCTCGTCGCGTATTTTATTTGTATTATATTTCATTCTAAGTTAGGTATATTACGTTCTGTTATTGTGAAATTCAAACCACGTGCGAATGATATAGAGTACCTACACATTTTACAATATTATTACAAAGAAAAATAATACATTTAATAGAGAGCATTGCCCTTGCCGGCGTCGTAACATATTGCTAAAGCTAGGTACACAAATTCTGTCGCAAGTACGCGGTATCATATTTCCTCTTTATTCAATTTCCCTGCATCCGCGTAAGACTGACATGTCCGGTTTGCAGGACAGCGTGGGCATTAGCCGACTTACGGCTGCGTTTCGGCCGAGCACGTGCCGACCTAAATATTATTTATGTTCATTCATAACTTCTTGTATAATTATTATATTTTTACTACTTTAAACAAAAAAACGATCACATTTTATTAAAATTAAATATTTGAATTTCAGCGTATGTAATTAAGTATGAACGTTTCTTTCAAACGTTATATGAGAAGTGCCATAGGTGACCAGATCGGGATGAACGTAAACTAAAGGGGTAAGTACCCCTACTAATACCTATACGATACCCCTTCTAAATACCTATTTAAAAGAGTAAATCGCCAGGTAGGCCACTGGAGTATCTGGTCGGCGCGGCGTCCTCCCTATCGCGGCTCATGCCAAACGTGGGCGGACCCAGCTTCGAGGGCCGACGGCTGTATGCGGGGGTGATCCGTTCGATGGCCATGTACGGCGCACCCGTGTGGGTGAGGGCTCTGAACGCCTAGCTCAGGGCTGTTCTTTGGAGACCACAGAGAGCCATGGCGGTCAGAGCCATTCGCGGGTACCGCACGGTATCGACCGAGGCGGCATGCCTACTGGCCGGGACAACCCCGTGGGGCCTAGAGGCGGAGATGCTCTCCGACCTCTACCAGCGGTTTACCTCAATGCGCGACGAAGGTGGCTCCCCATCGTTGAGCGAGATAGCTACTTGGCGCGAGGACGCCCGCCGAGACGTCATCGCTCGTTGGGTTGAGGCCCTCCGGCCCGTACTTATGGAGTGGATGGAGCGGCGGCACGGGGTCCTCTCTTTCCGACTGGTGCAGGTGTTGTCGGGCACGGTTGCTGCGGCAAGTACCTGCACACGGTCGTGTGGAGGGATTGGACTCCGTCCTGCCATTATTGCGGCAGTGACGAGGACACGGCGCAATACACGCTCGAGGAATGTTCGAGCTGGGACGGGCAGTGCCGTGATCTCGTCGCTATCATCGGTGCCGACCTGACGCTGCCGGCTGTCGCGAAAGCGATGGTCGACAGCATCAGGAACTGGGACGCGATCGCCGCCTTCTGCGAGGCTGTCATCTCGCAGAAGGAGGCGGCGGAACGAGTCCGGGAGGATTCCCGCAAACCGGACCGCCGCCAGCGGCCGGGGCGGCGCAGGCGCGAATATCTGCGCTTGATGCCGCCCTAACCAAGGCTTCGGGTGATCGGACCGGGGAATTGTCCGATCACCCGACGTGAGGCCATCGTGTGAGGGCGACGCCCCGACTACGAAAGCTGTCGGGGCATCGACAAAAGAGGAATCCGCAAGGGTATACCGCCGGGCCAGCCACCGAAGACAAAGATCGGGTACCGGTGGCCCGCTCGCACGGCGAAGAGAGGTGTTTGCAGGGTGGGTCCATAAGGTTGCGTGCCGCCTCTTCCGTCGCCCCGGGCCGATTTGACGGGGGCGCGACCACATCCATGCTACCACCTTGCGAAGAAAAAAAAAGCTAGGCCACTGGAGTATACGGATATTGGTAGAACGTACGAAGAGAGAGCAGGGAAAAACAAGACTGCAGTAAAGTATTGACTCATTATTATCCCACGGTGGTCAAAAATGATATTTGCGTTTTTTTAAGCACAGGATGAAAAAAGTTTTCGCAACGAGAAAACGTCTGTAAGAGAAATAAAACAAAATATATATTCTTTATTGAACATAATGAAATTAACCATATTTTGATCCTATCAAAGTAATATCCGTCTAAGAATACTCTATTTCAAAACTCTTTTATATCCTAAGAATCAATTTGAGACGCCCGCGTGGGTTAATAGGCCAAATGTCATTTCGATTTGGAGGAATCTCATGATCAGCACGTTGAGACAAATATGGACTGAGTAGAAACAGTTAACTCGAGATGAAACTTATTTAATATATACTTATTTCACTCTTGAGGCGTCAGAGCGTGAAGAAGTAACATTATACATACTAAAAAGGTTTAACGTTTATTATTACACAATGACTTATATATACCTTATGTTCAAAGCGTGATGATTGGTTAAAAATATTGAAAGTATATTATAACTACGCGTGTCTACAATTATCGCTACCATACTTTCATAAGGGCGTCATAAAAATCAGCTTAGTGTTTCAACAGGATAATGCACAGCTCTTTCCTGAGCAATTGCCAATCCACCTTCATTTGTGGAGGAAGTTAACTTCCGAAAGTGGAAGGCAAAAGGCTGAATATAATTCATAATGATAACATTATAACGATAATTAGATTTCATCATCATTATCGTCATCTCAGCTCATTCATATATGTCCCACTGTTGGGCTCAAGTCTCCGCCATAATCAGAGGGAAATTGTACTACCTACTGTACCACGCTGGTCAGACGTATTGGTATAAGATTTTGTTTCGAGTTTCCTTCTCTTGCATAGATGTTATATACGTTTTATATCCCTATAGTCATCTATTACGATCACCCACGAGTAAAATAGGGGTACCGAATTGTATTTTTAATCCGTCACCCCCACGAAAAAGAATTAGATCTTCATATTTCAATAAATACCGAAACAATCCAATTCTATTATAACTGTATAGTAAAATATTCATCATTATTTATATTAAATTATGTAAACATTCAAATTTATATCTGTCAGTAACATATAATTTATTCAATTGTCGAGCGAATGGTGTTGTAGCGCCGTACAGCTGCCGTACATTAATACTTGCATTTCCAGACTACAATTTGCTTTGCATTATTTATCAGGCGTCAAATATTTTGATTTACAATCACAATAGAAATATTGTACAGATATTAAATTATATAATAATATGCATACTATTTACATCTCACGCTTTTATATGCGAAGGGATAAACAGAGGTGTGAGACATTTAAATTTCACCACATTTTTTTTTTACTTTTCTATCCAGCAGTATAACAACGCGTCGTTAAACCGGTAGATTATCATCATCTCATATACTTCACAATGCTGGGCTCGAGCCTCCTCTATTTTAGGAGGGAAATTGACCTCCTATACCATGCACGCACCCAAATATGTTGGTAGATGGTTTCATTATGATTTTGCCTTCTTTTGCACAAATGGCACATGCATATTAAGCCTTATTAAGTCATCTTTTATCACACCTATGGATGGGTGGTGAATTATATTCTTACTCCGTCACCACATGGCAAGACTTATGGATGCGAGTATTAAAAATCTAACGTTAATGCTGGACATAGATATCTCCAATATTGATCATGCAATAATTATTAAGCTTGGCAGGCGAGTGATTACAGTTGGTGTTATAAGGTTCCCAGAATAGTACCCATTCTTCTGGTGACCCCTCAGCAATTTTTTACAACTACCATGAGATAGTAAGGGGTAGTGATATATTTTATTCAACTTGTCATCACATTGTGACATAATTTTTTAGGCCAAGATTGATAAAATACAATTTCTAGACTCATAATTAAGGGTTGCAACTTGCAAGCATCGTGCTTGTTGTTGGAAATTATCCGAGAAAATACTTGAATATCGAATAAGAAACCTCAATTACTCTTTTTTGCCGTATTTAGAATTTAAAACTATGACCTCACGATCACAGCTGTATATTTTGCCACTGTAAAAATACATAAAATAAAATAAGAGGAGAGGAGAATGTCCTCCCGTGACCATGAACATTGTAAAGTGTTCGAAACGTCGGGAAATTAAAAATCAATCACAAACGCGATAGTATTCGTAAAAATAGTTTAATTTGAAATGTTTAATACTCGCGTAAACTTGAAATATTATTAAAATAAGAAGACTTATATTTATATAAAAGAAGAAATTATAATAAGTAAGTAGTAGTATAAGTAGTAGTAATTTATAATAGGAAGACTTATATTTATATTTATAAAAAGGCATAAAAAATGTAAAAAAAAAAACAAAAAATAAAATCAAAAATTATAAACAATATAATAACGCATTATTTAATTTACCTTAACACTTTGTATTACGGACAAAGAAATAATTTGTCAACAATGTAACACAAGAACAAAGATTTTATATAAACACGACGGTTTACAGGTCAATAAATCAACCAACAATGTCCATTGAAAACTTAAACTGAGATAGAAAACAAAGTTCTATTATGCGCAGGCGCCACCTTGTCGTGTGACCTAGCTGCTACTGCATTATGAACGAAGTGAATATAACAGAAACACTATTCTTTCTAGAAATATAATTTTGACTGCCTCGTTAGCTCAGGTAGTAATGTTCCTACTTTAGCACCATATCCAAATCCTGCTTAAACAAAAAGTTGTAGTAATACTTTTTCTACCAAGAAATGTTGGCGTAGTTCTGGAGTTCTATGTTTCTTTTCTTTGTCTCTACAGCTCAATCAGCTCATACACATATCAATTTGTCAATCTTAACGGACAGTAATTTTCTGAATTGACCATTAAAATCACTACTCAAATTTGGAGCGTTATCAATCCATCCTGATCATTTATCGTTAATTCCAAATAGAAAGAAACCTATATATAGCGAGTTGGAATGTCTAAATTATTCACAAAAGAAGTACTAGTATCCAAAAATCTCGTTTGTTTCCATGTAAGTACCTTTTAAGACGATTACGGCCATTACAATCTACTCCAGAACATTTTTTTATTAAAACATAATTTCACGAGCATTTACCGGAGTACTCTGAAAAGAATTTCAGTGTGAGTTTCGTCTAAAAGACAATCTGTTTATACGCTCTAAATACCAATGTTGAAATAATTTATTTCTGGCAGGTTATTTTTACAACTAACCGTAGTTCTAAATAAACGGATGTAGATCTATGTATATTGCTTAATAATACGCAAGATTGAGTCTGTACTGAGATTCAAGACCGCATAGATGGCATAATGGTTTAAGTAACACATTCCAGTGTCGGTTATTATCAGTTTGAATCCGACGCAGAACAATTTGTGCGATACGTAAATAGATATTGTCAGCTTAATTTTGTATTCGTTAAATGTGTATCATTATCATCATCATCTCAGCTCATATATGTCCCACTGTTGGGCTCAAGCTTTCTCCATAATGGGAAGGAAATTGACGTACTACACCACGCTGGCAAACGTGTTAGTACATACAGTGTTTTGTTTCGAGTTTTACTTATCTTGCATAGATGTTATATACATCCTATATCTATTAATTGTCTCTTACGATCACCCACGGGTAAGATAGGGCTAGTGACTTGTATTCTTACTTCGTCACCGCACGGAAAAATGTGTAGTCTTACGCTATTACGTGATTTATTCTATGTGCTCTTTTCCTAAAAAGAACAGGAAAACGTAGCGAGTCAAATTTATAAGCCAATACACATATTCCACTCATAATTTCGTGGTAATAATGTGGACTATATATTGGGAGACGTATTAAACTTTACGTGTTTCAAACACTGAAAATATTTTGAAAAATAACTTTAAAATCCACCACAATTTGACAATTATGCCGATGTTTATAGCATCATTGACTTTATTTAACGTCAATATAGACAACCTAACCTTTGGGAATAAAATATGAAACTAGAAATACCTCCATACATAAACCATAATATTGTTACCCAAAAGAAAAGTGCTAAGTAGTAAATGTTTACGACAATAAAACCGGTAAAATAAAAAAAAAATAGTTTTAAATTGCATGCAGATAATTAATAACAATAAAATAATAAAAGGTCTGGAAAATAATAGGATATTTTTTTACTAATATTTACGAATAGTAATTAATATTAATCAAAATAATTAATTTAAATTACTACTGAATATAATTTATTAGCACATAGGTATATAATTCGCACTTGTATGAAAATAAAACACGTGTTGTGAATGTAGAAAGAGGTTTTATTTCTATTTTGTTGGTAGCTTTTTTTCTAGACTTAATGAGTGCTTTTGCGGCCAACTTCAACCTGATTTACTTTTGTGTCACAGTGATGTGCGCGCATCTTATTTGCGGTCAACTTCAGCCAGTTACTTTTGTGTTATAGTGATGCGCGCGCATCTTAAAATTTCTCTCTCATCATTTTTTCATAATGCGCCTGAAGAAGAATAAATTTAAAAAAAAAATACACATGATATTTGACAACTATATAAGTCAGAGGTAAAGTTGATATTATAACTAATTCAGTTTGAGCAACAAAACATGCTTGCATCATAAGGATTTTCCCCGGCATCGATATAGTATGTGCTATGCATACATATAAGTTAATGAATCAACTGTTTCATTCAAACTAAACTATTTCATTGTTCGCGATTACATTCGTGATACGATTATATTCGCTCTGGTATTCACTGATAACGACGATAACAAATTATTTCAGGGAAATACAGAATCTTCTTAGATTTTACTTGTATCGAGACAAAATCTTTCAGTATTCATGTAAATAATTCGTGTCGTTTTATTATAATATCAGATAGACACGTTAGATAATGTTAAAAATGGAATATTTCTCTGTATTCTTCCTAACATTACTAAGTATATCGATGTTAGACGATAAACTTTATAAAGATACTTTACGTGGAATGATAGCGATTGGTATTTTTTGATAAGGATATTTTTAAACCAGTTGTTGTTATATTATTAGAGGTGTTTGGAAACAATTTCTGTCTTCTTAATATTATACTACTACAAAGAATATGGACGTTAAACCTAACTTTGCTTAGATATTTAAATAGATATGTGTTCATATTTTTTTCTCGGAATGATAGCGCCTGATATTTTCTGATAAGGATATTTTTAAATCTGTCGTTTGTATGATAGTATGTTTAAACTTCATATGAATGATCCTAATTCTTAGCTTAAATGATATATGCGTAAATTATTACAATGTTTTGTAAAATTCTATTCTGGTTTCTTAAGTTTACGCATTTGAAGGAAGATTTCCTCCTGTCACCATAAACGCTGTAAAACCTTCGAAACGTTGGGAAATTAAAAATCAAATACAAATGCGATAGAATCTGTAAAAATAAATATATTTAAAATTCTCGAATTTTTACTCGAATTCTTCGAATAAAAATCATAATAAACATGTATTTATTGTCAGAAATATTTTTATTTGTAATATTATTAGTAGGGTGCTCTACTTCATCATAAGGTAGACTAATAAAGAATGACATTACATACTATGTTTGTCCCAGAGTTTTTAAGTATATTTTAAAGGTCGAATAACTATTATAATTGATGATTTAAGTTCCTTTCCCATTTTATTCATAGCTAACATCGATCACTAATAATACGAATTAATTAGTGATCGATGATAGCTAACTTTCTTTTCTTTTATTCCTTCAAGCAGAAAGTTCAACGTCGGTAAAGATTTTGATCTTTGATAATAATAACGCTGCATTTTCCTACCACAGTTTTCGGTCACTTTAGTGCTACATTATATTTCATTGGACCTATGTCTTTATGTCCCATCTTTTAATATCACCAAATCAAACGTTAAATAAAACATAATAATCAGAGATACTTTTCAAATTGGAATTATGTACTCACAATTTTATGGATTTTTAATTTCTTTTTTTTTGCACCGTACTTAATTCTTTTTTCGAAAACTTAATATTTTCTTATTTTAAAAACTGTTTTTTTTTGTTATAAATGTTGTTAACATTATCATACGTATTTAGTAACAGACAGATATTTTGTTATTACAAACACGTTAATTTTATTAATTTATGCTGTATATATTTTACGTTTTATTTTATAAATTAAGAACTATTTTAATTTATAAGTTATCATATGTTAGGTCGTGAATTTTCAACTTCAACAGGAGGGTATTTGGCCTACTATCCTACATTGACTAAAAATTTAGCATAAGGTTTTATTTTAAGATTTCCTTGTATGGAAGGGATATTTGGGGCCGTTCATAAATTACGTAAGGGATTTTGAATAATGATTTGGCACCCTCCCCTCCTACCGTAAGACATCATAAGATTGCAACTACTGCTTTCTTTTTACCACTACTGTCTAGTTGACAATAATAAACCTGTCATCAAATAGGGGCAACACAGTTTGCAACTAGCGTAGGAACCAGGGAACTCGAAATATTTTGTGTAAAAAATTTTACGTCGAATAAACAATTATTATTATTATTATTACTGCCCCCTCCCCTGCCCCTTAATAAGATTTTTTTTAAAAAAAGGCCCTATTGATCAAATATAACTCCGTTTATTCTGAAAATATCTTTTATTACAATCTTTTTTTTTATCGCTGTGGTAACGCATTTGCGCGCTATCCCCCGCCGGTGACAGACGAGGGGGAGTGTGGGACTCACCGGCCAGCTGGAACCCGACCGGAATACCCACTAAAACCACAGCGGCCCCTTCCGCGCTTTTACGGGGAGCCGGAGAGATCGTCTACTGACATTCGATCCCCAGCAACCCCACACTTTGCCTTCTGGCCACATCCTATCGTCCCTCAAGGCGGTGGGAGGAGGTGCGCATAACGGTGCCTCCTCCTCCCCGGTCGCCGGCGGCGAAGCGAGTCAGCTGACGCAAGCGCCTCGCGTTCCCGCTCGCGGGCTCCTTCCTTTTCATGATGGCCTCACAAAAGGAGGCCATCGACGACCAGCACCTGTCTCTGTCAAGCATCTTCGAGATGATGGTCGACAACGACAGGTCTCTCCCAACGACCGCCGATAGGACGTGGCGCTGGGGCCCCCAGGCAGGGCATACCTCCAGAGTGTGACGCGCATTATCTACTGGCGCACCATACTCGTGACATCCTGGGGCCCTTTCTCTTCTAATTCTGTGCAGGTACTTACCAAAGACCCCATGCCCGGTAAGCACCTGCACCATCCTAAAGCTTAGGCTGCCGTGCCTTCTATTAATCCAGCGGTGGAGATGTGGCGCAACCGCTTCCACAGTCCCCCGCCCTGCTACGGGGGACTCCAGATCTTCTCTCCACCGCTGTTATTATTACAATCTTCTTACTACAAGTAGGTATTATGAACTCACTGCAATAACATTAATCTTATTAATCTATCACAGTTTTGACTAAAATTAGTAATTTTCAACTTAATATCTTACTTAATGTCAGCTTCACTACCCCCTCCCTGCCTATAGTAAGAAGTTATAATATTCAGTTAACAAAAAGGCCTTATATAATTTATGAATGGCCCCTTAGCTACTTGCATTTTTTTTTAAATTTTAATTTGACTTGTGTCAAATAACTGCCAAATTTAAGGAAAGAAAATTGCTTAGAGAAAGTTAATTATTTTCTAAAGAATTATTCTCGAGCAGGAGGAGTTAAAGACATATTGCATGACTGCCGTAAAATATCGTTTTGACAGACTGTAGTCTCTGTACAACCTATTACATTCAAGCCAATTCGATGGGTTACCGGCATATTGCCGAGAAACCCTTGAGTAATTTATCAAATATCGTAAAGAATTACTAACTAATCAAACACATAGTTTAACGTTATGAAACACTGTGAATCATACAATTGTGATGTCATAACGTATGTAACATTCAAAGTATTCTCTTTTTTTCAGGTAAGTTAAAAATTACAGTTTATAATGGTGAGTACATATTTCGATATAAATCGTTGGTACTGTGACTCAATTACTGCGAAACAACAAAGACACATATCAAACAGGTAAAATATGAAGTTTGTGTAGTCACTACACTAGTTATTGACAGTTTTAACCGAATTAAGTATTTATTTCTAATTAAAGAAATACAACTATTTTCGGTACGAACATCGGCAGATGCGGCGATGGGGGCCGCCACCCATCACGCCTTGCCCAGTCAGGCGAGTCGAGGAGAGCAGTGTGCCGGGTGGGCACGTGGAATGTAAGAGGTTGTGCGGAAGGTAAGTTGCACGAGCTGATATCCGTCATGACGGACAAACAGCTAGACGTAATGTTGAGGAAGCGAGTGAAATATGCAAGGATAGAGTTCTCTGGCACTCTGTTCTCTCTGCCTACCCTGCAAGGTATATGGCGTGATGATATGTATGTATGTATGTAGAATTATTTTTACGGATTCGTATTTAGCGTTCATGGTCGGACCTGCCGTGTCCTTGAACGCTGTAGTTTTCGTAACGTCGAGAAAGTAAAAATCAAATACAAACGCGATAGATTTCGTAAAAATAGTTTTATTTCTAATGTGTAATACTCGTGTAAACATCAGATATCATTATGAAGATTTTTATGTATAAAACAATAGTGTTTCTGTATGAAATACTATATTAGACTGTACCTATAGGTGGAGTGGATTCATAGATGCCGTGACATTTATCAATGTTTATGAATTATAGTTTAAACTCGTTTATTTTCAATAAAAAGACTTAGATAAATATATGATTTTAAATCAGACTGGGAGTTCATTAGAAATGCGTTTACGCGAAACATTATTCGCGTCAGCTGGTGCTGACGAAATATCGGTAGGTACGATAATTTTTACCATACAGCTGCTGCAAATATTGTCAGAACATAAATATAGTTAAATGCAAATAATGTAACTGCCCAAGCCAGGATATAGGAAAGGAGGATCGAATATATAACGTTGCATTTGTCCAGTGTATGTTTTAATAGTCAAGTCACGGAGTGAAATATTGAAGATAAGTAACCCTATAGTAGCAATAATCCACTCAACAGTCGGCTTATAGGTTCTCTAAGCTGGTCTGAATTCTGATCGGCGACAAGCGCTTAGATGTCCGATTAAACCATCAACTTAACCTTAATCAAGAAAAAGAACTAAACCTTGTATTACGGAAGATTTTATAAACATACAATTAATGGACACAAATTACACCCAGATTCAGAACAACAATAATATCTAATACAATTTGGGGCGAATAAATTGTTATTCTGCGTGGAAATCGAACATAAAACACTGGCACGGTAGCGCGTGTAGTCAAATTGTACCTACTACAAATAAACCACATACTATTTACGTTCTAAATCTAGTCAACAATAATAGTTTAATAAATTGAAAACTATTGACGTGAGAAAAGAAACATGAACATTGATTGAGATAGTGCCTACATAAAGATTGACTGTATACAATATCGTCTGGAGCTTGTATAGTTGTCTTGTCTTATTGCTAGACTCGAGACTCCTTCATAATTGATCACCCAGATTGGTATAGGATTTCATTTGGAGATTTCCTTATTATGGGCATTATATATTTATAGTAGTAAGACCATAATGTTGAAAGTTTCCTGTTTACAACCGCGAACCGCGGGTCGGTCCGTCCGGGGTAGTCCACTATCTCGCAGAAAATCGACGTCTGAACAGAGGCAATGTGCTATTGCGTTTTTATCGGAGCGAGAGAGCCGGCAGCCTAACCTGTATCCCAATATGTAGATATGGGATTTTTTTTGGTAGCCAGCGGCTTAGCTTTACCTCTGGTATTGCAAAGGTCTATGGACAGCAGTAACACTTACTCTCAGGTGTGCTATTTCGGGTGACTGGACCGGGGCATAGTCCGTTACCCGAAGAGAGGCTGACCGCGTGAGTGCGACGCCGTGGCATTAGGCTGGGGCGTCAACGGGGGATGGTGCCCGAAAGAGTAACACGCCGCGCTGGCCTCGGATGTCAAGGAAGCGGTACCAGTGGCTAGCTCACTGGCGATGGGGAGGGAGTAAGGTTTATTATGGGGCCATATGCTGCCCTTTCGTCGCTCCGAACAGATCGGACGGCATGTGTCCACCATAGCCTACCAAAAACAAAGGTGTGCTGCTTACTCCTTTGTCACCATAAGTAATAATAAAAAATCCGACTTAAACCCTAACCGTAAGCCTCTCCAAAGGGGAATAATACAATAATCACCACGCTTTTCTCTTTTAAAATCTACGCTGACAATACGTGCGATTCACAAGCTGTTGTTCTGAACCAGGGTGTAATTTGTCTACGTTAAATACATGTTTGTAATGTCCACCGCAATACAAGAATTATTTCCTTAGTGCTAAATGGTGTTTTAAAAAAAAACTATCCGAGATTTTCGGATATTCCAAACACATAAACGTAACCGAAACCCGTGTTATAATATTCTAATCCGTATCCAGATCAGAAATATACCTATTATATAGTCTATATATAAAGAAAAGTGACATATTTACAACGTAAATTGGCACAAGTCTTCTGTAACCGTTTAATAGAAAGATCATTGACACAAGTAATATTTAACACAATGACATAATTTGATTTCGTTTATGAATGAGCACGATTACTTCAGATCAACTTACGTATGAAATAATGAAATCATCGTTCGTTTAAATATGATTCATATACGCCCTCATAGGAATTTTGTCATTATACATATTATGAACGTACCTATATTATTTACTGTTTGCGGTTTGATTTTTAGGAAAGTTTATTTTAATTAAATATGAAAAGGCTTTAGAAATCTTTATATTGACATCATCTCAGCTCATAAACGTGTCCCATCATTCTCCTACTCTTATCTCAATGACTTGGGGTCGATACAATATGTACTTTTCTTTCATAGTACATATTGTAAAATTTATTGGCAATAGTTTTACGACCGGCCGCCTGCCAAACGACAACCCTCCTTGGGAATGTAATTGTTGACCAAATGGCATCAGATGGAGTTGGCCCAGGTCGTTATAAGGCTCTTTAGTCGTCTTAGCTCTTAGCCTAGTCTCTTAGTCCTTCTTCATAACCACCTTCTTCATAATGAGAAGGATATTGATCTACTATGCCACGCTGATCAGACATGTTGGTATAGGGTTTTGTTTCAATTTTTCCTTCTCTTACATAGATGTTATATGCATTTTATATCACTTAGTCGTATCTTACGATCACCCACGGGTAAGATGGTGAATTGTATTCTTACTCCGTGACCACATGGAAAATCTTTATATCGAATTATAGCAATAGTTTCACTGTACAGATGGTAATATAGTTAAGATACTGACCCGTGTCAGTGGCATAGGTTCGATTCCCGATTAGGGCAATACTTTGAGCGATCCAACAATTGTCTTTCTGAATCTGTGTGTAATTTGTATCGGTGAATTATATGTTTGTAAAGTTCCCCGCAATATATAGATTATTTCCTTAGAGCTAGTTGTTGTCTCACTTTTTTTTGGGGTAGACTATGGAGGTGGTCGTGCCCCGCCAAATTGGTCCGGGGCGACGGAAGAGGCGGCGCGCAACCCCATAGACCCACCATGCAAACACCTCTCTTCGCCGATCTTTGTCTTCGGTGGCTAATTCTTGTCTCACTTGACTACAAGGAAATTTAACTAACGCAAATCTTTTATGTATTTATGATATTTTTTTATCAGTTTTTTCGATAAGAGATAACATCTACAATATTTTCGAACCCATTGTTAGTTAAACAATAGTTACTATCCGCAAATTCTTCACCTAATCATATTGTATCTACCTGAACAGGATGTCCCTTTTAAAAGAATATTCTACGATGATAATGAATCACTAATCGTGAGAACTAATATATATATCAATCGCTCATTGATTAAATATTTTTCCTTTATATTCATTCATAATAGAAATATCTGATAACAAGAGGAAAACAAGTCTTAACAGCGGAAGTAGTAACGAGGTCACAATAAAACCCTTCAAACACAACTACGAAATCAAATTGAGCTTATTATATTGCATTTGATCCACGTTCTATAATACCATAGTACTGACTTATTTTTATAGTATGAAAAATTAGTTGATTTCTAAATAATATAGCTTTCTTTATTATTATATAGCCTTTGTACTTTAGATGGCAAGCAGAAGTATACTCGTAACTGCCATATAATTATAACTTTTAGCCCGAAATACAGAACTAATTTCATCATCATCATCATCACAGCCCATAAATGTCCCACTATTGGGCTCGGGCGTCCTCCGTAATGGGAGGGTAATTAACCTACTATACCGCGCTGGTCAGACGTGTTGGTATAGGGTTTTGTTTCGAGTTTTCCTTCTCTCGCATAGATGTTATTGCATTTTATATCCCTTAGTCGTCTTGTACGATCACCCACAGATAAGATATGGGGTGGTGAATAGTATTCTTACACCGTCACCACACGGAAAGGAGGGACTAATTTACTTTTGAAATAAAACTATTTTTACGAATTCTAGCGCGTTTGAATTTAATTTTTAATTTCCCGACGTTTCGAACTCTTTGAGTCGCGGGCGGCCTAAGGTGAATCACGTCCAATAAGTCATCGTTATTACAGAGATTTATATCTACCCGCCACAGTATCAGTTATTAAATTTTGACCCACATTTTTAATACAATATTCAAAAATTAAAAATAAACGTTTTTTTTTACCATAATAGATAATATTTATTACCTAAAACCGACTTCCAAAACAGCACCTCACATGCTCACTAACAAGTCAGTTTATAAACAGACTAGGTACTTAATAATGATATCATGAACTTGTAAACTACTTGTGCTGTGTGATAGCGGCTTCGAATACTACCAACCCTTACTTTGCTCGTGGATGTCGTAAAAGACGACTAAGAGCCTTATAACGACCTGAGCCAACTTCATCTGATGCCGTTTGGTCAACAATTACATTCCCAAGTAGGGTTGACGTCTGGCAGGCGGCCGGTCATAAAATTATTGCCAATAACTTTTACAATATGTACTATGAAAGAAAAGTACATATTGTATCGACCCCAAGTTATTGAGATAAGAGTAGGAGAATTATGGGACGTTTATGAGCTGAGATGATGACAATATAAAGATTTCTAAAGCCTTTTCATATTTAATTAAAATAAACTTTCCTCTACTATTTTTTCATAGTACATACTGTAAAAGTTATTGGTAATAGTTTTATGACTTTGCCGGTCATAAAACTATTGCCAATAACTTTTACAATATGTACTATGTAAAAAGAGTACATATTGTAACGACCCCAAGTAATTGGGATAAGAGTAGAAGAATAGATAGATAGAACTTTTAAACTGATATTTATTGCTCTACAACATTGTTTCGTTGTCAACAAAACTAGATAGCAAAAATCGTTCTATTAAAAGACATCAAATTGCAGTTAAACGTGGAAGTTGACACTAAATGAGCCATAATAAAACCATTATATTCTAATTTAACTCAATGTTGAACGTGGGCCGACACTAAACTTAAACAAATAACTTTATGTCGTATATATTGGGATGTCCTGTCCTATGATACGGTCAGTTGAACAGTTTATTTGCACTAACGTTGATTGTTCCAGTACAAAATTCATGTACACTATTGCGTCTGATTAGTTCTGATTTCACAATGTAACAGTCAACACAAAATTACATATATTCTCAATTGGAAAACGACCGTGATTAATGTTTATGTACAAATTAGGCTAAGTTAGACGCCTACAAATTTAATAAGGACGCTACCAATGTCAAACAAAGTTTAACAATTGTTTATAGTACACAAAGTAAATTATACTAGCCTATACAGTACATGCCGTGTGGTGACGGAGTAAAAATACCATTCATGATTCAACACCCCATATCTTGTCCGTGGGTGATCGTACGAGACGACTAAGGGATATAAAACGCATATAACATCTATGCGAGAGAAGGAAAACTCGAAACAAAACACTGTACCAACACGTCTGACTAGCGCAGTGTAGTAGGTTAATTTCTCTCCTATTACGTAGGAGGTCCGAGCCCAACAGTGGGATATTTATGGGCTGTAATGAGGGGGGCATAGTCCGGAGCGTGCTCGTTCGCGTCCCCTGCCAGTCTAATTAGACTGCTAATCCGGCTCGAAATGCGTACCGCAATGCGGGTTAGGGCGTCCCCCGGAGGCGACGCGTACCGACCCGCCCCCGTCGGTACGAACATCGGCAGTTGCGGCGATGGGGGCCGCCACCCATCACGGCTTGCCCAGTTAGGCGAGTCGAGGAGAACGGAGTGCCGGGTGGGCACGTGGAATGTAAGAGGTTGTGTGGAAGGTAAGTTGCACGAGCTGATATCCGTCATGGCGGACAAACAGCTAGACGTGCTCTGTGTAACAGAGACCAAGCGAAGGGGCAGCGACGCCTGCGATCTTCCTGGTGGCGGGATGGCTCTGTGGTCTGGTGTACCACAGAGCGATCGAGCCAGCATGGGGGTAGGAGTGCTGTTGTCCTCTCGCTTGGCCTCAGGTGTGAAGGATTACGGAATGTATGATCCCAGACTTCTTTGGGTCCGTATAAAACTAGGTGTCACCAAGGTATTCATGGTTGTAGCATATGCTCCCGTAGGATCCTCGGTGGCATCAGACCTAGAGAAGTTTTGGGACAATGTTAGGGAAGTTCTGGATATGGCAGAAACCAGTGAACGCGTGATTGTATGCGGAGATTTGAACGGATGGGTGGGGACCAAGCGTCCCGACTATGAGGACGTACTTGGTCCATTTGGTGATAAGAGAGTGAACGACGCAGGTAGGCTCATAGCGGATGTATGCATGGAGAGAAACCTTATTGTGTCAAACACATTTTTCCAACATAAGGACATCCATATGTATACATGGAGAAGGAATGAACAGAAAAGCATAATAGATTTAATTTTGGTAGACAGTCGCCTCCGAAGCAAAATATTGGACGCAAGAGCCTACAGGGGCCCCACAGTCGACACGGACCACTATCTCGTTATTGCGAGATTTAGTGGTCTGTTCAGAAAGTGGAGGCACTGGCGAGAGCGTGTCCACTTCGGAGGGCTTGAAAGAATAAAGGTTGAAAGGTTGCAAGAAGAGTGTGTAAGAGAAAAGTATGCAGAGGGTGTCCGAGAACGGCTGACGATGGCAAGCCAGCCGCAATCGGACATTGAAGAATGCTGGAGAGTATTGAAAGAGAGTATGGTAGATACAGCGAAAGAAGTATGTGGAAGTTCAAAGAAGCATAGAAAAACAAATGGTGATGCATGGTGAGATGCGGAAGTGGCAGCTTCCGTAGAGCAAAAGAAGAAAGCGTGGCTGGACTATGTCTCTTCTTTGAATCTGAATGACAGTATGACTGAACAGAAGAAAGAAATATATCGGCAATGTAAGAATGACACCAAGGCCTTAGTGAAAGAGAAACGTGATAGAGCAAGTATGAGTGCAGAAGATAGGCTGACTAAAAACTTCGAGGGTAACACCAAACTCTTTTGGAGGGAGGTGAAGAAGTCTCGGGGTGGTTGGTCAGCCTTCAGAATGAATAAAATAAGGTCTAAAGGTGGAGACATTCTTACACAAACACAAGACGTGTTAAGCCGATGGAGTGAATATTTTGGCGATATGTATGCGGATGCTACGGGTGGCGCCGGTGTTGGATGTGGTTTAGTAGATCAACATTCGACAACGGCGTCCTCCGATGGCATCAGTATGGATGAAGTTGAATGGGCGATAAGAAGTTTGAAAAATGGTAAGGCAGCGGGCATTGATATGGTGTCTGCCGAGATGATCAAGCTCGGTGGCTCTTGTGTCTGGGAGGCGTTCCTGTTGCTCCTCAATTTATGATGGAGCTCGGGAATGGTTCCCAGGGACTGGAATAGCGCAGTCATCATGCCTTTGTTTAAAAACAAGGGTTCACGTTATGACTGCGCAAATTATAGAGCCATAAGCTTGACCAGTTTGGCAGCAAAAGTGTATGGAAAAATTATTGAAAGGAGAATGAGGATGGTGTCCGATGGTTTACTGTGTGAGACACAAGGAGGTTTCAGGAGTGGAAGGGGATGCATGGATCAAGTGTTCTCTCTGTGCAACATTGTGGAGAAGCATCTGGCTCTAGGTCAGAGGGTTTTCTGCAGTTTTGTGAATCTGGAGAGAGCATTTGACACGGTTGTACGAAAGGAACTTTGGGACATTTTACCGGAGTATGGTATTAACGGTAAACTGCTACAGGCTGTGCAGTCCAGTTACATGGGCTGTAGAGCCTGTGTGCGGCTGGATGATGGAATGTCGCCTTGGTTTGACGTCAATATCGGCGTTAAGCAGGGGTGCGTTCTGTCAGCCAGGCTGTTTATCATATATCTGGATAAATGTCTCCAAAGATTGAACGATATGAATGTGGGAGTCCAGATGGGCGACTCAGTGGTCACTGCTCTACTTTATGCAGATGATGCAGTCCTGCTGGCACAGTCAGCGACTGACCTGCAGACCCTAGTCGACACAATGACAGAAGATTGTAAGAAAAGGGGTCTACGCGTGAATGTGAGCAAAACCAAAATAATGGTCTTTGAAAGAGATAAAACCAGAACAGATGTAAGAGTAACAATAGGTAATGATGTACTAGAGCAAGTGGATGAATTTGTATATCTTGGATGTGGATTTAGCCGAGATGGAAGGTACACCACTGATATAGAGCGAAGAGTGAATGCGGGAAATAGAGTGAACGGAGCGTTGGGGCAACTTCTCGGCAGCCACCACCTCAGCCAGAAGGCACGTGTAGCAATACATAACGCAGTGCTTGTCCCAACATTACTGTATGGAAGCGAGAGTTGGGTATGCAGAAAAGAGTATGATAGTAAAATTAATGCGGTCGAAATGCGATCTCTGCGGAAAATCTGTGGAGTAGGCTGACCGACCGCTTGGGGTGTCGGGGATAGAATGTCAATAGACGATCTCTCCGGCATCCCGTAAAAGCGTGGAAGGAACCGCTGTGGTTTTAGTGGGTATTTCGGTCGAACCAGCTGACCGGCGAGTCCCACACACCCCCTCGTCTGTCACCGGCGAGGGCTAGTGCGCAAATGCATTTCCACAGCGTGAACAAAAAAAAAAAAAAAAAAAAAAGGCTGACCGACCGCATTCGTAACGACGACGTAAGAGAGCGAGTAGGTATGAAAGAGAGTATTGGTGTAAAGATGCGAAAGGGAATGCTCCGATGGTTCGGACATGTGGAAAGAATGCCGAACGAACGCCTGGTTAAGAAGATATACAATGCGAAAGTGGAAGGATGTAGGTACCGAGGGAGACCGAGACTAACCTACCTAGACCAGATCGGTCATGTACTGAAGGAAGGTGGAGTCAAGAGTCTCCGAAACCGGCGAGCGTGTATGAAGAGAATTATGAATGTTGAGGAAGCGAGTGAAGTATGCAGAGATAGAGTTCTCTGGCACTCTGTTCTCTCTGCCTACCCTGCAAGGGATATGGCGTGATGATATGTATGTATGTATGTATGTAATGATGATGATAATGATACAGTACATTAGTACAAGTAATTTTTTTATAGGCAATGGTCTGGACACACGCCGTCCGTTCTATCCGGGGTGACGGAAGGGCAGCGCGTGGCCCCATAACTCACCGTATTCCTTCCCCATCGCCATTAAGCTGGGACACTGGGATCCGGGTCCAGTCCGGCGGGGTACCCTTTCGGGTACCATCCCCCGTCGGCGTCCCGGCTAACGGTCAGAGCATCGGCCTCACGCAGTCAGACACTCTACGACATTGGTACAAGCATGCGACTGCGTGTTACTGCGTGTTAATAGTTAATCACTGTAGCTGGGATTTTCTGTAGATGTTCTTAAAGAAATTCTTAAAAGTAAGCACAATATCCGCAGCTGTACTTGAGTAAAGCAATAGACTCAGCCTTTTTACATGTAGCAACCATTACATATCGAAATGTTGACGTGTTTTAACTTCTATTTACACTTAGAGACTTGATCACTTATATTACGAATCATCATTCTCCTACTCTTATCCTAATTACTTGGGGTCGATAAAATGTATACTCTTCTTTCATAGTACATATTGTAAAAGTTATTGGCAATAGTTTTATGACCGGCCGCCTGCCAGACGTCAACCCTCATTGGGAATATCACTGAGATTACGAATATAAAATTAAAATATATGTTTCGGTTCGTTTATAAGAGTTTAATTCATATGGGGATGACTAAGAATGCAATGTGTAAATAGCCTCGGATGTTGTAGGTAAAAGATGACTAAATGCTGGTTTTCACCAAAACCAGTAAAATTTTAGGTCACACCTAAGGCAATTTATATGACACATAATATAAATGATTGACTTCAGGTTTCATTGAAGACGTAACATTGATTTTTACATCTCTTTAGGTGCCACCTAAAATTTACGTGACGTTGTTGGAAACAGTCATCAGAATGGCCATAAGAGAATCGACATTCGAGAGTCACTGTTAAAGGATCCAGAAATGTCAACCTATTTTACTAGCAGACATTGGTCTACTATACCACTAGGCCAATGTCTCTCCAATGTGGAAAGGGTCATAATTAACAGTAGAACATTATAGACTGTAAAAAAGAAAGTTTAAATTGTATTTTAAAAAAAAGATAAAATCCCACGTTGAGGTATAAGGGCATACGTTGCTTTACAAACCTACAAGTGACGGACGCAAATATCACCCATACATACATACATACATATCATCACGCCATATCCCTTGCAGGGTAGGCAGAGAGAACAGAGTGCCAGAGAACTCTATCCTTGCACACTTCACTCGCTTCTTCAACATTCATAATTCTCTTCATACACGCTCGCCGGTTTCGGAGAATCTGGACTCCATCTTCCTTCAGTACGTGACCAATCTGGTCTAGGTGGGTGACTCTCGGTTTCCCCCGGTACCTACATATATATATAATATCACCCAGACCTGTAATAATCGCTTGTGGATCGCATGAAGAACTGTCTTGTGTGGGGATCGAAGCCTCTACGCTACTTAAACCTTTATCCATCTGTGCATTCAAAGATAAAATTTGATAGAGTTCTTGGAATATTTTTAAACCATATAAGAGAGACCGTAAACATATACTTCAGATACAGTCAACAATAATAAGACATACTTGTTATGTGTATCAGGTATGTACCTACGTGTTACCTCTATTATTCAATACAATCAATATTCAATTAGCCATTCTTAAACACAGGTGTGTTCAACTGAATGAGATAGTACCGTGGAACCGTTCGATATGTTTTGTTTAAAATCTGCCTATATTTACTAATGAACGCTAGCCTAGACTTATTGTGTAGCTCATATTTTGATTTAGATGCACGTTTCATAAGATAAAAATATTTGAATAAACACTAAACGTTGGTTGTAAGTATTTCGTTGAGGCCTCGGGGCTAGTTTAGTCATTTGAAATTTTCTTGATTTCAATCCGGTTCCGTTTTGCATTCATATGAACATATTAACCTATAAATATTACGAACACTGGTCGGTATAAAATTTGGTAATCAGCATTTTATGATTACAGCGATTGGTATACATTTTTTTTATTTGCATATGACGCGGCGATAGTTTCAGATATTAAAATTGCATATCATGATGAATAAAATGTGTTTGAAGTATCTGTTACAATATAATAGTTTTATAAACGGTTTTATTTAGCTTACTCCGTTTGATTATTTTTTTCTTGGGTCGAATTTAGTAATTAAAATTTCACCCTCTTCCTCACAACCGCTTGATCTGAAATTTCGTATACGCCTTTGGTTCTGGTGACAATACAATTATGACTATATACTACATTTATAGTAAATTCAAGACTATATACTAAAATTTATTGTAAATTCAAATCGTGGGACACTACAAAACGAACATTTTAATCGATGATTGTAGATATTTGACGTGACCCACGATTTTAGTTTAGTCTACACAATGCATATGTTTAAAATTAGTATATTTCAAAAATATCATCTTTTGACATACTTACATTAATCTATAATACAGTGCATTATTAGGAATTGCCACAAATTGAGTAAGTTATGAGTTACTTTATTTCAAATATGTAACAATGTATACATATTGATATGATTGTATCTATTTAATTATTTTTTAGCTTTTAGTACATTTATCAGCAAAATTACCATGACTGTTTACAATAAAACCGTTTAACTTAAAAATTCTTTGTTACCTTTTTTTTTATTTTTTTTGCAACAAATTTTTAAATAATTGTACATTTGATTATTAAGAGTCTTTAAAACTGTGACATTAAAATTGTTACACAATATTTAATATGAATTTAACCTATTAGACTTAATATATCCCGCAATAGGGTGATTAACTTTATGATGATAAATTAATAGAATGGCATTTTCGGATAGAGGGTTTAATTACGAAGGATAGATTTCATCAAATCATTAACTTATAAAATTGACACAACACGGGCCCTGAATTTAATTTTAATAGCCATAATTTAATTAACCTAATATATTAAGACTACTTAATATAGAACTTTATTTCAAATTTACCTACTCTTTTGAGGCAATCATTAATTAATTTTAATTAATCATGTTTCATAAGGATGATACTATTAACTAATATTTGTTTTACGTAATATTTCTCTTATATTAGTTCCAGCGATACAGATAGGTCAGTAGACTACCTTGTAGTATTAAGCATGTAGGTCCCGTAATATACGAGTGGGTTGACCACTTTTTGCCATAGTAGGTAACGAATCTTTGACAAATAATTGGAGTGAATAAGCAGTGTTGCGGTATTTTTCTTTTGCCGTACATATTACTCACTAAGCTTAATTCTTGTGTATGTACAATACATAGTAATTAAAATGCGTACTGTGCGTATTTTTCTAATAAAGCTGAATCGTAAATGAACTCAATATTTAATAACCTACACCTGCGAAGATGTCAACTAAGTGAAGGCGGAGTGTTATTGTTAGAAGTATTATTACTGCTTGACTCACAATACAATTTCAGATCGATAAAATCTATATATTTCTTTTAGTAATCATCATCATCACAGCCCATATATGTCCCACTGTTGGGGCTGGGGCCTCCTCCGTAATGGGAAGGAAATTAATTTAGTATACCGCGCTGGTCAGACGTGTTGGTATAGGCTTTTGTTTCGAGTTTTCTTTATCTTGCATAGATGTTATATGCGTTGTATATCCCTTAGTTGTCTCTTAAGATCACCCGCGGGTAATATAGGGGGTGGTGAATTATATTCTTACTCCGTCACCACACGGATAATAGAGTACCTACCTAATGCCTAAGTTAAAAAATATTAACAAAGTAATCTATGTGAACAAAAATAACCTAATCTTTTTTAGATATTCCGGTAAGATAGACAAAACAAATTTATCTCAAAATTCTGAGGCGGGACTAGATAACTATTGTATCCTTTATCAAGTACAAATTCTTTTGTTATCATCGAACTTCTTTTTAGCACATGTATTCTTTTATCTAATAATTAGTTTAGAGACGGAGAAAATACCATGTTGTCATGGTCACTACTTCTTCCTTTACAATGTGTATCATAATTAATCGTAAAGTGTAGTAGTTTTATTTCCCTCATATAGATAAAGCATGTGCCCAATTATGCGATATACTTATATGGTCTGAATAGGGAATATTTTTTTAAATTTCAATATTATTTGATAGTATAATAGTAGGTTCTCTAGTCATCATCATCATCTCAGCTCAGCTCATATACGTCCCACTGTTAGGCTCGAGCCTCCTCTAGAAGAGAACGGAAATTGACCTACTATACCACGCTGGTCAGACGTGTTAGTATAGGGTTTTGTTTCGAGTTTTCCTTCTCTTGCTTTGATGTTATATGTGTATTTCATCCCTTAGTCGTCTCTTACGATCACCCACGGGTATGATAGGGGGTGGTGAATTGTATTCTTACTCCGTCACCACACGGATTGATAATAGAAGTGTTTAAATTGCGTAAATGGCATAGTAGTTTATGCAAAAGCTTCCTCCATAATAGTAGAGTGGTATTTTATAATTACATGCCGGTAGAGATTAGTCAGACAGATAGTATAATAATTTAATATTTAGGTACTTTTCTTGGCTTGAATTGCGTACCCTTTGTTTTTTTTTTCTGGACAACCTAATCTCTGTCATATCCCGCTCAAATTTCTCGGGACGGCATGTAGCCCCACAACCTGCCGTATAAGGTACCTCTCTATTACCATGAGGACGCGCCACAGGAACTAGGTCGTTGTCGTCGGCTGTCCGCCCGGCAGATCGAGCTGTTGAGTATCGTCTCCTATCGACGCCCTTACGCTTGCAAATATTACCAGAATGTCACGCTCACGCAACATGCCTCTACGTGTGAAGGCTAATCCCCGTTAAAGAACCCGCTAAATTGCCGGCCCTATGGCCAGTTTCTGAGGTAGTTTTAACAGGAGTTTAACCGTTCGATAGCGCTATCCTGTTCAATAACTTGTCCAATTGCGTTTCTGAACACACCCACACACTTCAGTTAAGCTTGGTTTAACATAACTCAGTCGTCTTTTAATATACAGCGGCCAAAAGAGGGGTGAAGTCGTATCAAATATATCACGTCTTAGAAATGTATTCATCATCATCATCACAGCCCATAAATATCCCACTGTTGGGCTCGAGCCTCCTCCATAATGGGAGGGAAATTAACCTACTATACCGCGCTGGTCAGACGTGATGGTATAGCGTTTTGTTTCGAGTTTTCCTTCTCTCGCATAGATATGCGTTTTATATCCCTTAGTCGTCTCGTACGATCACCCACGGGTAAGATATGGGGTGGTGAATAGTATTCTTACTCCGTCACCACACGGAAAAGAAATGTATTAATTAAATTATATATTTAGCAATTCAGTACAATTTCACATTACAGCCTGCATAATTTATACTAATAGAAATATCATTAATTTCTTAAATGTCGTTCTGTTTAGTCGGATATGTTTGTTTTTTTTCTCTTGTAACTGTGTTCATAACATCATTAAATTTAAGAGTATTAGGTCCACACTGATGACTGTTTTCTATCCACAGCCGCTGGTCGGTCCGTTTGGGATAGTAGCAAACTCGTAGAAAATCGGCGTCTGAGCATATGCAATATGCTGCTGTGTTTCGTTCGGTGCGCAAGAGGGCCGGAAGCCCTACTACTACAGAAAGTATTCTGGGAGGTTTTCGGGTCTTCATTGGTAGGCAGTGGTCTAGCTATACCCTGGTATTGCAGAGGTCCAAGGGCGGCAGTAACATTTAGCATCAGGTGTGATGCTTGCTCGTTTGCCTCCAAGAGCAGTAAAAAAAAAACTGGAGCCGGATCTTTTACAATTATATTCATAGCCCAATACTTTATTTATAACTTATCTACTTTTATAGTTATATAAAACTTATACGGCTTACAGTAGCAATCTTGTTTACCTTGTTCTAAAAAACACAATCTGTTCGAGTGAAAGTTCTGTGTATTTTTAAATTAAACATAAAGTGGGTACATATACAGTGTCATGTTCATTAAACAAAATAGTTTCATCTCACGATTAAATTATTTGCTACAAATATTAAAAGAGGCTACTAGCTGTCTGGTAGCGGCTAAGAATACTACCAATCCTTACTTTGCTCGTGGATGTCGTAAAAGACGACTAAGAGCCTTTATAACGACCTTGGCCAACTCCATCTGATGCCGTTTGGTCAACATTTACATTCCAAAGGAGGCTTGACATCTGGCATGCAGCTGGTTATAAAACTATTATCAATAACTTTTACAATATGTACTATGAAAGAAGAGTACCTACATATTGTATCGACACCAAGTAATTAGGATAAGAGTAGGAGAATTAAAGGAGGCTAATACAAACCATTGAAGATTCACTTATCATCATCTCGGCACATCTACAACCCACTTCTGTCGGAATTCAACCGACTATACCACGCTGGATATAGTTTAGGTAGCTTTGGCATAGTCTCATTTCAAATTTTCCTTCACCACCATAGATCATTGTAGTAGAAGAGCCACACTGTTGACACTTTTTGTCTACAGCTGCTCCCAGTCCGTCCAGGGTAGCACCACACTTTCACAGGAATATCGTTGCCTGAGCTGTGCCAATGGGCTGCTGTGCTGTGCTTCTATAGGTAAGCGAGAGAGCCGAAAGCAAACTTGGGTGGGTTTTGGTTGGTAGGCAGCAGCCTTACTATGTCCCTAGTATTGCAAAGGTCCATAGCCGTGGCAATAGCACATACCAACAGGTATGCTGATTCGTTTACAACTATAAGCAATAAAAAAAAGGATCCTATCTTTTAGTCGACTTTAAAGGCACCCACGGGCAAAAAGGGAATGGTGAATTGTATCGTTACTCCATCACCACACGGAAAATTTCTATTACTTCTACTAATCAAATGCCTTAATGGTGAATAATCATCATTCATCGCATTGACTCAGATGCTTTAGATTCAATATTTAGATCGATAGTGGATTAACCTTGGGTTTGCCGTCAAGCAATCTTCAGTAACTGAATACATGCTGTCACTTTCTATTAGTTTCTATGGCTGGGCTAATATGAGACTTGTATCATGCAAAATTACATGATTGAATCTGTGGTACAATCTCGGTCTATAAATACTTATTTGATAATCTACTTAATTTTATGCAGACTGCACAGATGGTTAAGATACCAACCTTCCGCCAGTGCTATGGCTTCAATTCCTACGTAGGACAATACGTTGTGCGATCCTCAAAGTGTTGTTCTGAGTCTGAATGTAATTTGTCTGCGTTAATTATATATCTGTAAAGTCCAATACAAGGATTATTTCCTTAAGCTGATATCAGACGGTTCACTCGGGTGATGGTTCATTTTTCTTCCATTCTATGTTCACACGGCTAAGAGGGAGTGATTTAAAAAAGAACATTCACTATTCATTTCTTTCAATATGTCATCGAATGAAGTCGTGCGTCTTGGAATTACTTTAATTTAATCAATTTTTAGTGGTAATTTTTTTAGTGGTAGGACCACACTGTTGACAGTTTTATGTCTATAGTCGCGGGCCATCCCGGGTATTACCACTCTCTCGCAGAAAATCGACGCCTGAGCAGTGGCAATATGCAGCTGTGCTTCGTTCCGTGAGCGAGAGAGCCGGAAGCCCATCTATCTGGGTGGGTTTGGAATTATTGGTAGGTAGCGGCCTAGCTATACGTCTGGAGTGGCAAAAATCTATGGACGGTAGTAGACTTAACATCAGGTGTGCTGCTTGCTCGTTTGTCACCAGAGCCCAAAAAAAAAATCAAAGAGTTGACAAAACAGAAGCAAAGAAAACGGCGACGGTGATGGGTGCAACCATGTATTGAAAGAAGAAATTTATTAGGAGCATCAAATACATTGTTGAGAGAACTAGCAGTTGAAGATCCTGATTCATATTGTAATCATCTTATTAAAGTTCTCCAAAAAAAGCAATGTATTTTGATCGTACCACTTAAACACTATTTTGCCGCGTACGACCAGTGCAAAATAACGTAGAAAAAATATCAACACGGGACGTAGTTCGGCTACAGAACTCGAAACAAAATGGCCAAACCCGAATGAACGTTCTCTCAATGTTCAGACCGTTCATTTCTAGTTCATTCGGAGTGCGAGTGAAAGATGCCGGATGCCAATATCCAACACTGTTGGATGGGTTCACTAATGAATTCATTCGGCACTAATGTTTCATTTTGTGTTTAGATGCGTCACTTCGAGTGAAAGATGCAAAATGAAAGACAAAAATGAACAAAAAATGACTCGTCTGATATCAGCTTTAGTGCAGGGTGGTATATAAAAAAAAATATGTGAACAAATACATCACAGTAATCTCGGACTTCCTTCACATCAACAAATTTCGATAATAAAGTGGTGATAAAAAAAAAATATGTCCAATGTAATAACAAATACCGTGACTTAAGAATACAATGCATCCCCACCCCAAACGTAAAAGAATCATCATGTTCATAAAATCAGCTAGTATACGTCCCACTTCTGGGCGCAGGCCTTCTTAACAACAGGAGGAAAATTGATCTACTATACCCACCACGATGGTCAGACGGGTTGTATAGATTTTTATTACGAGATTTTCTACTCTTGCTAGATGCTATCTACATAATATATCCCTTAGTTGTCTTTTACGACATTCACGAGTAAGAAAAGAGGTGGTGAATTGCATTCTTACTCCATCACTACATGGTTGTGGATGAATGAATGTACTGAAAAATAATGTAAAGGTACAACCAACACAAAGTGAAGTCGTAAAGGTTAATGTAACTTACTACTCAATGCCTAAGTAATGCTTAGTGCGCAATACTCGTAAGGACACCGAACACCACATTTGTTGACATTAAAAACACGTGCTATTTAGATAACACTTTCAATACGCGTGTCATCTACTTTTGTTTTTGTAATTATACTCGAGAGATTTTGCAAGTTATGTAGATATAAGCACATACATTTCTTTTTTTTCTAGCAAGCTATGATCTGGCAGCTCTTCTAAACATCCAACACTTTGCCTTTGCGTGTTGTCTTTAAAAGAAATAAAAAAATATATGTCATATAGCGTGTTAATTTATCTACTATGTATTAATCAGGTCATTTAAAATTCCAAGAGAATCTAATTAATAATCTATGCGTGATACCACACAACATTCTCATCTAGAATTTCATCAGAAAAACTCGACAATATTCGTAAAAAATTTACCTATTTTAGTGAATCAACTAAGAATCTATTGAATTAGAAGGGCCTTCATTCTTTTGCTTAAATCGCATTAAAATCTATAATCATCAAGTCATCATTTGAAAATTCTAATTAAAAACCATAAATTTCTTTCGTGTAAATATCAAGCCTTTTTTTTTTTTTTTTTTTTTTTTTTTTTTTTTTGGGGGGGTGGGCTACGGTCGGCGCACTCCTCGCACCACTCCGTCCGGGGTGACAGAGGGGCGTAAGCGCGCACACCCGTAACCCACCCGTGACGTCGCCTTCGTCGTTGGGCCGACCACCGGAGCAGAGTGACTTGACGTCAGTGGTCGGCCCGACGGAATACCCCTGAGGAGTACCCTCTCCTCGACCGACATCCCCCCCTCGGGTAGGATGTCGGTCTTTCCTCACGCGGTCGGCCTCTCGGCGGGTGACGGACTATTTCCCCGATCCAGTCACCCGCGGCCTTGGCTAGGGCGGCATCAGGCGCAGGTAATCGCGCCTGCGCCGCCCCAGTCGCCGGCGGCGGCTCGCGCCGTCGAGGAGACGCTCCTCGCGCACGCGCTCCGCCGCCTCCTTCCGCGAGACTACTGCCTCACAGAAGGTTGCGACCGCGTCCCAATTCCTGACGCTGTCGAGCATCGCCCTGGCGATGGTCGGCAGCGTCAGGTCGGCACCGATGATTGCGACGAGTTCACGACGCTGCTCTGCCCAAGCGGCACAAACCTCGAGCGTATGCTGCGCCGTGTCTTCGTCGCAATCGCAGTGGTGGCAGGACGGTGTACTCTCCCTCCTGACGACCTTGTGCAGGTATTTGGCGAAGCATCCATGCCCCGTCAAAACCTGCACCAGTCGGAAGGAGAGCACCCCGTGCCGCCGTTCCAACCACTGCATCAGCACCGGCCGGAAGGCCTCTACGGTCCGCACACCGAACCGAGGCCTCTCCAGCCGGACTGCCCAACGGGCAATGACATCTAGGCGGGCGTCAACGCGCCAGGCGGTGAGTTCCCTCAAAGAGGCCACACCGCCCTCCGCGCGCACCCCCGACACCCGCCGATACAAATCGGCGAGCATTTCCGCCTCCAGGTCCCACGGGGGACTCCCGGCCAACAGGCACGCTGCCTCCGTCGCCACCGTGCGGTACCCGCGTACAGCCCTGACCGCCATGGCCCTCTGTGGTCGCCACAGAAGAGCCCTGAGTCGGACGGTCAGGGACCCCGCCCACACCGGTGCGCCGTACAGAGCCATCGACCGGACGACCCCCGTGTACAGCTGTCGGCACGTAGCGCTCGGTCCGCCCACATTCGGCATTAGCCATGAAAGGGCGGACGCCGCGCCGACGAGCCGCGGAGCGAGCCTGCGGAAATGCTCCCGAAACCACCAATGCCCGTCGAGCACCAGGCCCAAATACCTCATATGGGCCCGGATGCTGATGTCAACCGAATTGACGGTGATCGAAACGCCGATGGGAGGGCCCATGCGGGGCCCATGGAACAAGAGGGCCTCCGTCTTGTCCAGGGCCACCCTCAACCCCAGCGCCTCGATCCGCCTGACGATCTCTTCGGTGCCGAGAGTCGCCAGGCCTGCCGCCTCCTCCAGCGTCCTACCGCGGGCTGTGACGAGCGTGTCGTCGGCGTAACAGATCACGCCCAGCCCGGGTAGGAGGCTCCCTCTCAACGCCCAGTCGTAGCCGATGTTCCACAGGGTGGGTCCAAGGACCGACCCCTGTGGGACACCGCACGTCATGGGCGTTCGCACAACGTCCCCTACTCGGTTGGTGTAGAGGACGCTGCGCCCCTCCAGATAGTCTGCCACTAGCCGCCTCAGGTAAACTGGCACTCCGTGGTATCGGAGCGCCTCCCTGATGCAGCTAAATGGCAGACTATTGAATGCGTTGGCGATGTCCAGGGACACCACCAACAGCACTCCTCCGCCGGCGACGGCCTCAGTCGCCACGGCCCTCAGGCGCAGCAGAGCCGCGATCGTCGAACGACCCCTCCTGAACCCAAACTGGGCGTCCGACAGATCGGGCCCCGTGCCAACGAGGTGCCGCTCGATGCGGGCAGCCAGCACCCTCTCCAATAGCTTGCCCGCATCGTCGAGCAGCACGATAGGCCTGTAGGCCGAGGCCAACTCTGGAGACCGTCCCGGCTTCGGCAGGAGCACCAGCTTCCCCTCCTTCCAGCACCCAGGGAACCGCCCGGACGCTAAACACGCGTCGAACAGCCCCCTGAGGCGGGGACACAGGTGGTCGAGGACCAGGGCCAGCACGCGGTTGAAATATCAAGCCTTGCATTTTTAATGAAATTATAAACAAATTTTATGTTCTAAGAACTGCATAATTTGTTCTGGACGATACGATCAGCAATGCAGACAATAATGTTATCGCTTATGTAAGGGATATTTGATATTTTACCGAGGACATCTTTAAAACTCGTGGGAAATAGCAGAAAATAAACATTTTAAAGTAAATTTCATATAGTGTTTAAACATCCTCTTTACATATAAAAAACTTTATATAAGTATAAAGTATTTATAATTCTTCTTCTCCTAAATATAAAAATAGCTATAGTATTTGTTCCATATGTATTAAATTTTCATTGTAATCCTAATGAAGGTTTTATTTATATCAAAAAAAAAATATAGGGCCATCGATATAGGAACATTGCACCCGATAATAAATAACCATGGAAGTCAAGATTATATAGCTGTCCCTCGTTTCAGCTTCGTCATTGTCGGAAAAAAAATACAGAATCTATGAGAAATATTGCACAAAAACACAAAATGGCTCATCTCATTATCAAGGTTATTTATCATATTAGGTGGCAACTTTCCAACAAGCGTTTGGAATTAAAGTGTCGTTCCCGTAGACAAAGCCTGTTAGAAAACTCGTAAAAAAATTAGGAGATAGCCATAGATATATTCTATGTCCTTAATCATATGAATTGTTCCCTAAATGTCGACCTCCTAACTAGTCGTTCAGCGTGCTATAGGGAAGGCTAAACTCGGGATTTCCATTCAAGATAGGATCTGAAATACGGAAATTCGTAGCGGAACGCGTGTAGCCGACATGCATGAAGAATTAGTACGTAAAAGAGTAGGTAATTTCATATAGTCACATAATTTCAATAGGCAGGCCACATCGTTCGACGAACCTATAAAAACTGGAGAAGAAAGTTGCCAGAATAGCAATCACATATCGGACGCCGTAGGACGTCCCCCACCGGGTGGAACGACAACTTGATGAAGATTATTGTTTACAATATTTACTATGTAATTGGGATAAGAGCAGGAGAATGATAATGACTGTGGTTGGTGATTTCTGAGGTTAACCCATTTAAATAATCTTTTTTTTTAAGATATGCAGTGGATATAATAATGTGAAATGATCAATTATAAAAGGAAATATTATGTTTTTAATCTTTTTATAATAGTGTACGTGACTTTTTACATAAAGGTTATTTACAAGCATGAATATTAGTTTAATATGATTACACTTTTGAATGAATTGGTCATTAAATCATTTTGTATCCTCATATTCGAAACGTAATAATATTTACGCAATATGGACAAACCGCTGTTTCGTCAGTCGCGCATAGACAGACGTCTTATTGAAACAGTTATATATGTAAAACTACAAACAACTATGTTTATTCATTGAAAATAAATGCAGTTTTCTCTATGAATCCTAAGAAAATTGTATTCAAACTGGCATTTCATTATTCAATATTATCATTTATCTTAAACTAGCTTCTGCACGCGGCTTCGCCCGCGTAAAAGGTTACTTTCCTAAAGTTTTTCATCCCCTATTTTTATTTTACCCCTTAAGGGTATTTTTTTACAAATTTTTAATGGCTTATTTATTTATATCTAATTAATTGCCTAAACATAAGTTTCAAGTTTCTGATTTAAAAATGAAGATACTTCCTTACAACTTCTCATCCCCCTTTACAACTCTTTTTTTGCATTAAAAAGTAGCATATGTCCTTTATTAGGCTCTAGAATATCTGTGTACCAAATTTCATTTAGATCGGTTCGGTAGTTTTGGCGTGAAAGAGCGACAGACAGACAGAGTTACTTTCGCATTTATAATATTAGTAAGGAAGTAAGGATTACATTTCTGGACAGAATGATCGTGGTAAGAGTGCACACGGTGACGCAATAAAAATACGATTCTTTTGAACTGTGATCCCCTTCCTCTCCGGAGGGTGTTATAATGGATGACTGAGGGATATAAACAGATCGATATGACATAGAGATACAAAATTATCTGCAAAAGGAGGTAAACTATACTTAAAAGCATAAGATTTTAAAGACTATTATAGAATAAACGGTCTGATTAGTAGTCTTTTTCTTTTTACGCTGATCTAAAATGCATTAACACATATTCCCCGTAGCTGTGGTTATATGGGACTCTCCGAATATAAATTCATTAAATACCATCAGCGGTATTACTTCCCATCATTTGTGGAGCATCAAAATCAGGTCATCATCATCACAGCCCATATATGTCCCACTATTGGGTTCGAGCCTCCCCCGCAATGGGAGGGAAATTAACCTACTATACCGCGCTGGTCAGACGTGTTGGTATAGGGTTTTGTTTCGAGTTTTCCTTCTCTTGCATAGACGTTATATGCGTTTATATATCCCTTAGTCGTCTCTTACAATCACCCGCGGGCAAGATAGGGGGTGGTGAATTGTTTTCTTACTCCCTCACCACACGGACAGAATCAGGTCGCTTTTTGGCATTTGACCAGGACTCCCGGACAGCGATAACCATGCCTAATAGTGGTTGAAGAAGATAAAAAAGAATACAAATACGAGCCTGGATTAGATCTAAAATTCTATATTTGATAATTTAGACTAGCAAATATAAAATTCGAGTGGGGAGGGCACCGTTTTGGCAGATAATTATAATAATTTATAATCAGATACAGTTGTACTTCCCCCTTGTAATAACGTGTTAAGGATATCTTGTGACACACGTCTTTCTCTTCTTCTTCTTCGTCTTTCTTGCTGTTGGAACTTATAAAAACCGACTGATTACTAGGAGAATGAATGATCACATACGCGAAATTTTCTATACTTTAATTTTTTACAAAACTATTTTCATTTTAAAATAAATAGGAGATATTGTCCAAAATATGTTTTATACGCCATTTTCCAATATGGTGACGCGAGCGTCAAAGATACAATGTGACAAACTTCAATTTCTGCAAAAACCCCTCAAAATCTATAAAACCACTGATTTGCAAAACTCACAGCAAACCTGGTAACCTATTATTTCAATAATAAATGACTAATATATGCCGATTTTGGCATTATCCTCTTTTAACGAGGCTTATGTGCATCGGAAATCAATAGTCTGCTGGATGAATGGATGGACAGTTATATTTATAGATTTAAGTAGGTTACATAAGCAAATGTTCCAGTCAGCATTTATTTTTTTCTATACGACTAACTATTATTATAAAAGCACATCTTAACAATAACGTGACTTTAATATAAACAATATGAAATGGCTAATCGTCAAGTGCGTGTTAAGTACACTTGCATCTAATTACCACGTAATTTAACACTATTTTATCACTATATAGAGTTTGTGTTACATAAATTTTAGACAAGGATGAACTTAAATAAAACAGTTTTTTGACAGATAGATATGGCATTGTTATACTTAATTATTATACTTAAGTATTTTAGAGAAAAATAAGGTAATCATAGTCTAAAATAATAACAATGCGAATATTCATTGATTCAAGATAATTAATAAATTTGTGATATATTGCAATCGTAGTCTTCAACACTACTAGAGGTGGCTCGGTAACATCAAAAATATTTTACCGTTAAATCTTCAAAGCTGTTCTGTTTACATTCTAAAAACATAATATATCGGGATAAGGCATAATTTTTACTATTAACTTAAACAGGTAAGGAGATCATATAATCAATTATGCAGTTCACAATCATCATCATCATCATCTCAGCCCACATATGTCCCACTGTTGGGCTCGGGCCTCCTCCGTAATGAGAAGGAAATTGACCTACTATACCGCGCTGGTCAGAAGTGTTGGTATAGGGTTTTATTTCGAGTTTTCCTTCTCTTGCACAGATGATATATGCATATTATATCCCTTAATCGGCTCTTACGATCACCCACGGGTAAGATAGGGGGGTGGTGAATTGTATTCTGACTCCGTCACCACACGGATGAATCAGATCACAATAGACAGACGAAAATAATTCATAAAAAAGCAGTTCTAGTACTTAAATAGATCAATAGTTTAGTTTTATATGTTTAGTTTCGAATATGCTTACATGCTTGTTTGATTTAAATAACTGTCAAAAAGCATACACGTGGTATAATGGTACAGATACCTATATTCTACTCAGTGCATTGACCCTGATTACAAGGTATAACTGATATGTAAGTTTATGACAATTAAAAAATTTATATTACACTAATTTCCTTATTTACTAGGTGTCCCCGCTGTTTAATTTGCTTTAATATAACGTGCGTATATAATACGTCAATGATAATTTAATATCAACTTGTTATTATAACAGTTATTATGGTAATAATGTTTACCTGGATTAACTATATCTCGTTGTATTAATTGTTCCCGATTTTCTAACATTTACTCTCACAACTTTCCGTGTGGTGACGGAGTAAGAATACAAACCACCACCCCCTATCTTATCCGTGGGTGATCGTAGGAGACGACCAAAGGATACAAAAGGCATGTAACATCTATGCAAGAGAAGGAAAACTCGATACAAAACCAACACGTCTGACCAGCGTGGTATAGTAGGAGAGTAATACCTCCAATTACAAAGGAGGTTCGAGCCCAACAATGGAACATATTATGAGCTGAGATGATGATGATTCTCACAACTCGGCTCCTATATGCCGTAGCGTTATGTTTGATATATTCTTAATAAATAAGCCAACTCATAGAAATGAGTTTTCTAAATTCAATCTTTAATAAATTAACGCGATCACAGATACAGAGGCTTTTCAGCAAAACTCTATGCCTCGCTTCAATAGCTTGGAGAAATTCGGTATACTAAATACCGAATTTCTCTTGTTAAGAAGACCTCTATCTATTTTTTTGGTTTTTCAGTAGAACTATCAGAAGAAGTAGAATGTCAGCTTAGTACATACCTAGCCCCGGACGGATTAGCGGGGTTTGACGTACCGTAGCCCGCCGCCAAAAAAAAAAAAAAGTACATACCTATAAAAATACAATAAAAAAAAATATTTCTGTTTCCATTATAGATTTTGAAAACATCCAAGCGATTTGTCCAGAACGGTTTCATTTAAAAGACAATAATGCGGTGATTTAGGACATAGTGCATTAGGATTCGGTAGAAGGCGCTGCGATTAACTTCAATAAATTCCATTTAATTATTATTTTTATTATCTCGGCTCATATACGTCCCACTGCTGGGTTCGAGCCTCCTCTACAATAGGAGGGCAAGTGACCTACTATACCACGCTGGACAGAGGTATTCGCATAGGATTTTATATCGATTATTCCTTCTTTTCATATTATATAGTCGTATTTTGCGACACCTGCGGACTAGATAGGGGTCGATAAATTGTATTCTTACTCCGTCACCACACGGAAAGATAAAAAAAAAACTTAAATAAATGTAAACGATTACAAAATAGATACGATGAACTAATTAAAATATACACAAACATATTTATAGATGATTTTTTTTCCAATCTTACTATGATTTTTGTTCGATGTCCGCGTACTACTTTTTATTGCATAATGCACAGGAGCGAAATTGCAGAACAGCAAGAATAAGTCGGCCGTACATAATGATTCTAGCTGATTTTATTATACTTAATACACGCTTAGGATTATTTTCTTGTTCGCTTAGCAACGGCATAAATTATAACAGTATTTGATATAATCGTTGACAAATGTGTCGTGTTTATTACTATGTGTTTCATGAGGTAATTATAAATGAAAATATATTATTATATAGTATGAAATTTAAGAAGACAGTGACTTGTGTACGTGGTAATTCATTTTGCATCAGATACTGCAAGAAAATGAAATCTCAGGTAATATTTTTGACTATTTTTTTTTATTGCATGGTGGCAAACGTGTAACGTAATGGTAAGCGATACCGCCTCTTACTTTATCAATACCAGAGGCAAAGTTAGGCTGCTGCTAAACGTGAAAAAATTGCTCTACTTAAACCTCGTTTAAAGAAATATGTACATATCATAGCGCTCGAGAAAATCTTCAGCAGGTATTTAATTTCAGATCCAGATATTCTTCCTATTATTTATCAAGTTAATATTTCAAAGGTCATCTTAACCTGTCAACCAAAAAGAGAGAAGTGTAATCGGTACCGATGGCACGCCGAAATGGCGGTAAGGACTTAATGTGGATACATTAAGACTTAATGTATCCTCCACGGAGACTAAAGCCGCCGCCGGCGTGTTGGGCGGCGCAGGTGTGAGTACCTTCGCCTGATGGCGCTCTAGCCGTGGCAGTGGGTGACCGGACCGGGGATTAATCTGGTCGCCCGGACTGAGACCACCGCGTTAGGATGACACCTTGATGGTGAGACGAAAATCGAGCTACCGAGGCGTCGACTCAAGAGGGTACCTGTGAGGGTAGACCGCCGGGTGGGCCACCGGAGACAGAGACCGGGTGCCGGTGGTCCACTCGCATGGCATCGATAGGTACATTGCCATGTATAGGACAGGCCTATGAGGTAGCATGCCGCTTTTTCTGTTGCCTCGGACGAATTATCAGAGTGACTCTCGGATCAAATCAACATCTTAGTAGAAATAATTTGCTACCGTCGTTTAGCTTAATGAGTGAGAAAGCCGGAACCGAGTTTGAAAGTTGGAAGGTAATTTTCCCTGGCATTTTAGTTCATTAACAGCAGTTACCAGTTATCATCAGATAGGCTATTTGCTAATTTGATACTAATGTCATCATCATCAGTCTACTTAATATGTAGAGTACCTATATATTATTATGCAAATTTTTGGCAATAATTATATGTCCATCTGCCTGCTAAACATCAATCCTCTTTGAAAATATAATGTAAAAACTGTTAGTCGGTAATTGTTGACCAGACGGCAACTATTAATCGCCTTTTACGACACTCACGAACAAAGTAAGTGTTGGTAGTTTTTGTTGCTCACATCGTACAGCAATGCCACTAAAGACAAAAGTCAGTCAAAAAGGAATAGTTAATTGTAAATAGATTAAAAGTGTTGGTGACGGAGTAAGAATACAATTCACCATTACCTCTCGCTCGTGGGTGTAGTAAAAGACTAATAATAAATATACATATCATCACGCCATATCCCTTGCAGGGTAGGCAGAGAGAACAGAGTGCCAGAGAACTCTATCCTTGCATACTTCACTCGCTTCCTCAACATTCATAATTCTCTTCATACACGCTCGCCGGTTTCGGAGACTCTTGACACCAGCTTCCTTCAGTACGTGGCCAATATGGTCTAGGTAAGTTAGTCTCGGTCTCCCCCGGTACCTACATCCTTCCACTTTCGCATTGTATACCTTGACTAATAAATATAATATGTGTATAGCATATATGCAAACCCTATACCAATTTGTCTGATCAGCATGGTATAAGTAGGACAATTTCTGCACAGCCGATATCCTTATATTGCTGTTTTTATAAATTCCGGCATTTTCAATCCATGCAGGCCCTTAAATATCAGTAAAAACGTGATGATTTTTTTTTAATATTGGGTTGGATATCTTGGGCACCAACTAAATATGTTCTCTTTTCTTCCCTTAACTATGTACTTGTAATTTTAGGTTGCTTTAGAGATTAATTAATGATTAATTAAAACTAATTGCTATAGTCTAGGAAATAGAAAAGTAAGTTTTTTTACTTTTTTTATTGCTTTTGGTGGCAAACGAGCAAACAGCACACCTGATGATAAGTGTTACTGCCACCCATGGACCATTGCAATACCAAGGGCATAGCTCGGCCGCTGCCTACCAGTACAACCCCCAAACCTACCCAGTTGGGCTTTTGACTCTCTCGCTCACCGAACAAAGCGCAATAGCACATTGCCATTACTCAGGCGTCGATCTTCTGCGAGAGTGTGATACTACCCCGGACGGACGGGCCGCGGCTGTCGACATAAAACTGTCAACAGCGTGGTCCTACCACTACAGAAATAGCTAAAAAAAAACTAAAAAAATATTAATTACTAATAAGAATTAACAGATACAAGGACGTGTTATCATTATTGCGAATACAAAAGACCATGAAAACCCCCACTTTAAAGTTATTTACTTTAATGGTAATTAGTACGACAAGCAAACACACTTTAGCCGTTAGTAACATTATTTGTAATTTCAATATAGTCCAAAACAGTAAGTAGATACAGATATTTGAGGTACCATACAATAATAACAACAGCTAATTAAACAAAATAATGTATACTACTCAAAGTTTCATTTGCGTCATCTATTGTTATAAAAGTGTTATCAAAGTTATGAATGGAAAGACAAATACACTGTCAAATATATCGCCGAAATGTATTTATCAATAAGCTGCTACTTTTGGATAAACCAATCATTACAATATTGATTCCGAATTGTCAATCATTGTAAGGTGATACTGATATAATAATTTCGAATCGACTTGTGATTACATTCGAGTTACGATATATAATCTAAAAGCAAATATGGTTTAATATTATTAAGTCAACTATGTCCTACCTTGTGATTTCTAGGAATATGCCATTTTTTTTCAAATTGGGGCAACTTGTTCTTTAAGGAATTCGACAAAACCTTTCAACTAATCGGATCAGCTACACCTGCATTGAGAGGTAATACTGATATAATAATTTCGAATCGACTTGCGATTACATTCTAGTCACGGTATAATCTAAAAGCAAATACGCTTTAATATCATTATGTCACAGCTATGTGTCACCTCGTGGTTTCTAGGATATTCCTAGCGACCAGTAGAGGAAAGGAAGGTAATATGGAATATGCAGTTAATATGGGATACTGAGATTTTATAAAAACTAGTAGTGCTACCTATGCCGCGATGTTGTGAATTGAAGCGTCAAGTGAACCTATTAATCTGTGCAAGTGTCAGTAATCCGCCATATTGTTATTTTCTTTTTGAGACACGATCAACTAGAAGGCTGTACAACAAACATTTTTTGGTACATTTTCAATCTTGTGTTATCGTAACGTAAAATTACTTTATTTTTTATAACTGGTATTCAAACAATGCTTAGGGTACTAAAGTTTAAGGATGTGTATTGATTTTCATCGTATATTGAAACCCCTAAATCTAAATATTTTTTTTGCTTATGCCGCCATGTTGCTAATATGGAATACTGTTAGTGCATATAATATGGTATACCTAGTATTCCATATTATATGAATTATATGAGCCATGGCATATTATATGAGCCTTGAATTATCGCAGTTCAAAAAATCTGCAGATTTTAAAAGAAATTTAAAAAGCACAATAGCTATAAGTCAAGTGAAAGGGAAAGAAAAAGTGCAGAAACAGAGCAAATGGAAAGGCAAGGGTAAATCGTCAAAAAAGAGATTAAGGGAAGTTTACTCAGTTAGCGACTCTTCAGATAATAGTCTTCATGACAAAGATGACAATTACCTCTTCTCATATGACGAGACTATAAGCGAGGTACCGCCTCAAAATTATTCAGAATGTTTTTTTTTGCAATAGAAAATATAGCCAAGATGATAAAGGAGAAGAATGGGTTCAGTGCCTTATTTGCCAATTGTGGTTGCATTGTGACTGCGCGGGTTATGAATTTAGTAACTACGTTTGTGATTATTGCAAATAATTTATATTTTTAAATTCTGATCTTTTTTATATCGTTCGACTAATATGATTTATAATTAGTTTGATTTTTACTTATTCATATAAGTTATGTTGATTTTTAAACATTTTATTAATTGTAAGATTGCCAGACAAAATACTGTGATTAAAAAATTACTATTATGAAAAGGATTTTGTTTGAGTTAATAAAACAACTGTTAAAAGTGTGTACAATTTTGGTGCAGATAATATGGAATACTATATTCCATATTATCTGCACCTTGGGTCAGTTGTCATTTTACAACATTTTTGATTTATGGTTGTTTTTTGTCAAGAAAATATAGTTATATTATTTTTGTAATGATTATTATTAAAGCTAATTAATGTTCCAACAAATTAGTGTGTGTATTTTAATTTTAACTCTGCGGAATATTTTTTTATACTCAAAAAAGAAAATGGTTTTCCATATTACCTTCCTTTCCTCTATTATCCTAACGTGTTACAGTAAAGTTCTTTGAGATATTTAACAAAACCTTTAAACTAATCGAATCAGCTTATGAAGAGAATTGTGAATGTGTGACCGCATTCAATTTGTGAAACTTTAATTTTTAGGCACCAATGTGATTCATATTTTAACCTAAATTATGTAGAAATGTTCTTCGAAGGCTAAATCTCTTCGGGCGCTTATTTAAAATACGAACTTTCATAGTGAAGTTTCATCTAAGACCGTCAGGATTAGTTTTTAATCCTAAAATAAAAATAATAGAAAAGCCGTGGGTACCCGTATCCGGCACACGCTTTGGGCTCACCAGATTTTCTTGCACCTGACTTAATCACTGGTATTGCTCAATAGGCCTATGTGGTAATATAAAATCTGTTTTAGCACTACGATTACTTTCCATGTCAATATAAGCTACCTTAATCTTTTTGGTCACTATACATAGGTGTATACATAAGTTTGATCAAAAAATATAAGAGACTGTGATTAAAATAATCATTATTAGTTTAACGTAAAGTAATTTCTCTGAACGAATCGTAATTAAATCTCACCGTGAAAAAGATTGAGAACGTGGAGATGGTTGAATTATAAGCTCAACTAATTTTAACAAAATAATTAAATACAAGGTCAGAATGATACATTATAACAAATATTTATGTGAGAATGCCGCATGCATCCAAGGTTTCTCTAAGACTGAAATGTCGCGATAGTAAAAATAAAATAAACAAAATAAAATGCGAAAAAAACTAATAAAAAATATTTTATTTCATTTGTAGTTGTTTTGTTCCTCAATTCACCTGCTCACTTCCAAGTACTCTTTGCCTTATTTATGTCAAACTAGTCTTCTATGGATCTCCATGTGCGAAGTATTGAATGTCTTAGAGAAATGGTTCGTATCTTCATTATTAATCCTACAAAAATACATTATTAAATATTCTAATTGAAGAACGATTCGGCATATCTATGAATATCTGTTTTAGATTAGACTTAGTACTTCATTGCTAAGAAAGCTAGAGGCTCTTTGAGCCGTTGACCTCGCGAGCTTTTTGGATTGACTGATCACTGCTTGTAGTTACATTTTCAACTCATCTACGCCATTTTGAAAATAAATGCACAAAAAATTAGGAGAATGGATTAAGAAATACAATATGATTGGATTAAGACATGCTATAGAGTAGAACCGCTAGGCATCTCGACATTTGGAATATCACACGAAACCATTTATACCCAAGCTGAAACGTATACACCGTGCTCGCGTTTAGTGCTCGCTTGATCAATAAATAAATCCTTGCAGAAATTTGACTCTAGATTTTCTAGTAAACGTTAGAAATAAATGAGACAACTGCAAAATGAATATCATTATGACTGGGGGGTAACGGCGCCATAGCTTGTCGGCTGTTGTCTCGCCATACGACGCATCTCCGATGTGTCACACCTTTCTATTTCAAAACAGGCGCCAATGAGTACCACCTATGACACTTACCTCATCCTTCAAAGGGATGACCAATTAGAAACACATAATGACAAACTTATTCACGATATAAATAGATTACTTATTATTCTGCCAATTTGAATTTTAATATCATATGAGTCTTTATTAAATATTTAAATATTACTTTATTAAATATAGCTGTGTGGTAGCGGCTACGAATACTACCAACCCTTACTTTGCTCGTGGATGTCGTAAAAGATGACTAAGAGCTTTATAAAGACCTGGGCCAACTTCATCTGATGCCGTTTGGTCAACAATTACATTCCCAAGGAGGATTGGCGTCTGGTAGGCGGTAGCGGCTACGAATACTAACAACCCTTACTTTACTCGTGGATATCGTACATGACGACCTGGGGGGGCGCACTTAAAACATTACTTATTTTTACTGACCGTCGCGCCGCCTACAGATTGTTTGTACAAACTTAACTGCTGCCATTTTGTCCTGCCTGTCAAACGTTTGACAACTGAGAATTGTTATTTTTTGTTCCTAGCGTAGGTACTTATTGTCATCGATCTTTTTTCGGTTATTGATATTTTTCTGAAAATTATCTCAAGTTTCAATGTTAGGCTGATATTATTATTGTTTAATTATCAGCTGATATGTTTTTTTTTATATTTCAGGGTAGCTTTCATAGTAAAAGAAAATTCTATGTAATTACACATACACATATAGATAAGTATATATATTACTTCAACTTTAGTTCACCGCTTAAACTCTGGGTGGCAGCACTTTCCATACATGCATATTTTATCATCGAGTTGCCACTCTTTTTCAATTTAATAACTTTACTCTTTGATGACGACTAACAGCTTTATATCATCCTGGATCAACTCCACCTGATGCTTGTTTATTAAATTATGATTCAATATTTTTTAAATGTAAGTTCATAGTTACGGTTTTACCAAAACGCTTTATTAGTTATACTGACTCTACCAAAAGACAGTCATTGTTTGAGTAAACATAATATAAAGTATCATAGCTTCCTTTATCTAAGCTGTAATCATACTGTGGTGACGGACTAAGAAAACAATGTGTCATCATCCTTTCCTTTCTCAGGGGTATCGAAACATACGACTAAAGAATGTCAGCTAACATTATAATGGTAATATAGAACCACAGAAACATGAAAATAACCCTCTATATCCACCCGTTTGACTAGCACAGTTTATCGAATCAATTTCCTTCCCATTGGGAGGGGAAAAAGACAGTATATTAAGTAGATCTATGTTCTATATTTTCTTGTCCCTCTGGATGTTCAATCTTAGTAGTAATGTAGCTTACAAAATATATTATCGTTACATATATCTCTATAGCTATATGTAAATTTGACACACGGTATAATATGTTAGTTTGTATAAGTAGATACCTTAAATAATAAATTATGTTATTATACTTAACCGTGTGCCTTGCATGTTCTTGTCTTATACGTACTTACTATTGCTGCGATTAGGTTATGTAATATATATAGGTATGAATGTATGAGACGCGTTTATGCTATCACTTTCTACGTATTCGCCGAATGTAAAGGTGCGAGTGAGACACAAGGGTCAGCGGGAGGAGTACCTACGTATGAATTGATAAAAGCAACTGTTGAACGTGATGAAAATTCAGTTTGAAAAGAAACACTGCGCGGTGTTCTGTGCGATGTGCTTTATAAACAAACGCGGCGAAGTTAAGATGTGACAGCAATATTGTATGAGTGCTTTGTATAATAGTTTGTTACTTTATACTGTGTACAAGGTATACTGTAACAGTTTTAATAATAGAGACATAACGTCGCGACGACGGCGGTGACGTGGACGCGTCGCGTCCAAGGATTAAAAGTTTATTGCGACGAAAATCAACTCGGACAAAAACTTTTGTGACCCTTTCGTTGTATACAGAACAATTTTATTAAGTTTCACTATCGAATCATTCACTATAAAACACGTGATCGCAGAAAATTCTCGAAAATTTAAGAAAAAAAACACGTTTACGTTAACCATTGCTCTTATTGGATAGTGTTTGTTCGTGCCGGATTAAGTGTTTTTAACCAAATTATGGTTGTAACGCGAGTCGATAACATGGCTTCGTACTCCACATACACGGGAAAACCAAAAATATTTTTTCCAAAGAAGGTAAGTCGATCTTGTTGCTCTATCAGTAGACTTTACATACGTTCACTTGGCAACAGATAACACAAAGGAAATATTCAACATAAACAAGCACAACATTTCTGTCAAGTTTTTTTTACCATATACCTATATTCACTAAACTAAAAATCACCAAATTATCTTTGATCCTGTTAAATAATTATTCGTATAATAATTAACTTTGCATACTGTTACTAAAATACCTCTGAAAATTATAAAATTTTAGCATATTTAAGGAATAACATATTTTTTTCCTGTGTTTTGAAGAACTTTGATTTAGTGAATAATTGCAATTGAAACTACAATATGTACCTACAGCCTCATTTAACTGACAAACATTTAAAAAAATACATTATGTATATAAAATTGATGAGTGATAGAGACTATCAGACTAGGTTTTATCAACTGACATCCGTCACACGATCAATCACTACAAACGATCAAAAACAAATACAATTTTTAGTTAATTTTAAATAAATTCTGACAAATAAAATAAAAATCAGTTACACATATATTCTAAAAAAAAAAAGTTACACTGTTTAAACAATATCTAACAAACGAATTGTTACAGATGTTACTAACGGCATGCAGTAGCGAATAGATTAAAACAAATATAGCTCAACTCTACAAGGAAAATATAAATGTTATTACAGGTTACGTTTTGCGTAACATTTACGAAGTTACCATGAGATGTGAATGTTATAAAAAAAAAAGTCAAATGATCGTATTAATGAAAGAACGTGTGAGGGCATAAAAAATGGCAATAATATTATTTATGTTATTAGAACTACGATATATTTAAAACATTTATAAATATCTATAAATTAATAGTACGGTACAAATAGGTGTAAAACTACGAGTATAATGAATATTATTTACAGAGGTGTAACACTTGCTTATTTAAAAATCGCCTTTAATCCTATGAAATAGAAGGCGTTTACTGAGGCGCTGAAGTAAGAATACAATTCATCAACCCCTATCTTGCCCGTGAGTGTCGCAAAAGACGACTAAGAGGTATAATATGCATATAACATCTTTGCAAGTGCAGGAAAACAAACCAAACCTTATACCAACCTGAATAGTATAATAGGTAATTTACGCTTCTATTATGGAGGCATCTCGGGCCCAGCAGCGGGACACGTTTGAAATGAGACGATGATGAATGAGAGCGAGCTTGTTGTTTTTTTTTTTTTTTTGAACAATCACACTGCACTTAGGTGCAGTAAAATTAATAAACCTTTTTTTAAAATGGGTATTGAACCCGTGACATTACGATCGAACGTCTGCAACACTACACCAAGGAGTCATTGTTAACTATATTAAAATAATGTGTAAATTTTATTTAAAAACCCACACAGTTATCGCGCTAATGTTTCACATGAATCAGCCCAAGAGCAAGTCGTTCCACTTAATCGCCCTACTTCAAAAATATTCACATTTTGACCTTGACAAGATTCTTATGATGGCAGAGGCTATTGTTCACTTTTAGTTAGCAGTTTACCTACGAGAACAATCAATACATGACATTTACGAAGCATAAATCAGCTTTTATAATATTAAATGTGATACCTTATCGTAATGAATGTTTTTTAATTATATTTTCATCATCATCATCTTCTCAGCCCATTTAAAGGTTTTTCGCCCATATAAAGCGGCTTCGGCTCTATAGGTTCATAGCCCATATTAAGTTCTTCCACAACAAGAAGATACATAATCTGATAAACCACGTTGTCTAAACATGTTGGCATAGGTCGTTTATTTTTTTTTTTTTTTTTTAATTTATTCGCCCTAATGGGCAGGCTATAGTCAGTCGACCATACTGCCTGGTCTTACGTAGCTTACAATTATGTACACATGTTAAACTCTTAAATTAATTATATAGTAGTAACAGTCAAAGGGTTTTTGTAATTTCTACAAACACAAGTAAAACGAGACAGGACATAACAAAATATGTCCAGAAAGAGAAGTCCAATTGTACCGACAAACAATAACAATTAATAAATGCTTAAACAAATAGTACATACAGTTATGGATTATTATACATTTAGTTGTAGCGATAAACAGTTATAATTCATTAACAGTATTTACAATAAATTTATATAAGTAAAAGAAAATGGAGGGATTGGTAAGTAACTCCCTAATGTTACGCGGGACCAGTTCCGTCTCATTATAATTTGCTAAGAGTTCGTCTATCAGCACAAGGCGCTGAATGCTGAAAGATGAACATTCAAAAAAGATATGATCTAAAGATTGGACTATGTTGGTTTGACAGTATTGACAATATGGGGAATCGACAATATTGAGACGATGCAAATGGTAATTTAATCGACAATGACCAAAGCGAATACGGCATATCGTTGAATAAAACTTTCTACCAAAAAAGCGATTTATCTTACAGAACCATGGTTTATTATTAATCCGCACATCTAGAGCTGCATACCAAGATCCCTTATTTTCTACATAAGTACAATGATATGAATGTTTACTCCAAGATTCATTCATGCGCATTTTTAACAAGCTTACTATATCAGTAAATGGCACTTGAAAATTCACACCATGTGTGTTGTCAGGAACAACATCTGCAAATTTTATTATTGAATTGGCTAAATAATCAGCCTTTTCGTTACCAGTAACACCTTTATGTGCAGGGACCCACATAAAAGCGATACTTATGTTAGAGTAGTGAAGTTCCAACCATAATTGCTTAATGTGATATATAATGTAGTTAATGTTAGCATGTAAATTATTATTCGCTAAACTATATAAAACACTCATACTGTCACTAACTACAATCCATTTTTTATGACCTAAATTACAATTTTTTATATGTTTCAATGCACTTAAAACTGCAACAGCTTCCGCAGTAAAAATACTAGAATTCCTATTAATTTTATGACCAATACCAGTATTCAGCGAGGGGTCATAAATGGCAAATGATACAGCATTAACATTCTTAGAGCCATCGGTATAAATTAATTTATGATCAATCCACTCTGATAATATCTTAGCAACTTCCTCTTTGGTTGATAGTTTAGAATTAACAATAACATTGATCGCTGGAAATTTACTAAACAAGGATCCCTCGTAACAAGGTAAATGAAAATTAGATTGGTAGATATTTAGAGTTTTAAGAAAATCTATAAAATTGTGGAATCCCTGTAACATATAGAAAAAGTTAGAATTAAAGTATACATGTACACTAGATAAACTATTTAAGAGACTATTGTTACGAATACTATACAATTTCAAAATAAATCTTTCTCTCAAATATGCAAAGCGAATTTCTATTGGTGGAAGGCAACATTCAACCTGAAGCACATTTATAGGAGTACTTCTGAATGCCCCAGTTATCAATCTCAAACATTTATTTTGAATCAAATTTAATCTGTTTACATTTTTTTTATCTACAGCAAAACAAAAAAAACCGTATTCAAAATGACTACGAACCAAAGATTTGTATAAAGTTAATAATATTTTGGGGTCTGCCCCCCAGTATGTACCTGATAAAGATTTTAAGATGTTGAATGCTTTATTTGCCTTTTTAACTATATGATTAACATAACTGTTCCAATTTAAATTATGAGAGAATAATACTCCTAAGAACTTAACTTCGCGCACAGTAGTTAAGGGACATCCATTATAATACAAAATAGGCATATTATTAATATTCTGGTTGCCAAAAACAATTACCTTAGACTTAGATGGGTTGACATCAAGATTAAGATACGCAAAATAGTTATAAAGTTTTCCTAAGGATTTAGTGATAACATCGACTGATTGGACTAAATTATTACCCGATGTATAAATTACTAAGTCATCGGCAAATTGAAGATTTTTAACAGAGCTACCTAATACGATATTAAGCTGTCTTATATATAATATAAAAAGTAAAGGAGACAAAATGCCCCCTTGGCTCACGCCTTTAGATGAAAGACGAGGTCCATAAAGATGATTATTATACTTAACGAACACTTCCCTGTAGCTTAAAAAGGTTTTTAACCACAAGGTAAATTTCTTTGGAATACCAATTAATGAAAGTTCATGGCAAAGAACATCAATATTTACACTATTAAAAGCGCCTACGATATCAAAAAAAACTGCAATCATATTATTACCTGTGGCTAAGGATTTGTGAATATCCAGTTGTAATTGGCAAATACTTTCCCTTGCTGAATGATTTTTACGAAATCCAAATTGGTTCGATGGCAACAAATGATTCTGTTCAACATAAAATTCTAAGCGCTGCTTAAGCAATTGTTCAAATAATTTTCCAACACATGAAGTAAGAGCAATAGGTCGGTAAGAATCTGGAGAAAACTTCGTTTTATCTGGTTTTAAAATAGGAATCAGGCAGTCCTTTTTCCAATCTTTTGGTACAATATTATTCTCCCAAAGTAGATTAAGTATGTTAAGTAAAATTTCCAAATTTTTAACGCTTAGATTTTTAAAGACACTATATGACATTCCATCAAGACCAAATACTGTATCTTTTCTAGTAGCAATAGCAGAAATTAATTCATTAATTGTGAATGAACTGGTAAGGAAGCTATTACTGGAATTAACATTGACATTGACATTGCTAGGCATTTCATTACTATTTGACACAAAGTCTGGGGTGTATTTCTTAAGAAATGATGAAATCCATATATCAGAATCACTACTACTATTATTAAATGTTTTGTTGAATTTACGCATAAATTTCCATATAGTAGATATGGGAGTACAACGGTTAAAAGTCTCACAAAGAGATTTCCAGCTATTTAGTCTTTCTATTTTTAAGGTAAGTTTTTTGAGAGCTCGAAGTCTTTTAAATTCTAAATAATTTTCAACTGTAGGAATGGTTTTAAAGTTTAAATATGCTTTCTTAAAATTATAAATTGCCGCATTGCATTTCTGATTCCACCATGGAAGGGAAGGTCTTTTATTAGAGTTAATGGGACATGACAAGTTATTGCCAATTTTTGTTTTATTATTATTTTTATAAGATTTAGTGGCTGATATTAGTAAAATATTATAATAAAGATCATATGAAATTATGGGATTAGAGGAATCAATTTCAAAGTTTTCTAATAAAATATCTGTATACTTTCTGAACTTTGGCCAATCTACCAGTTTGTAATTGGGATAACTTGGCAAATGATTGCCATTACAAAAGCCTACATTTGATTTATTTTTACTACTATTAATCGTTATTTTTATAATTACCGGCAGATGATAGCTAGTACCAAGAGGACTATCCAAGACTGACCAATCACATTGAAGTGCTATTAATGGAGAAACAAAAGTCAAATCTAGCGCATTTGGACGCCATGTTAATGAACCAATTGTTGTAGCATGACCATCATTAAGCAGAACTAAGTTATTGTCATCAATTATGTCCAACATATCTCTTCCACGAGGTGTATCAGAGTTACAACCCCAAGATGTGTGGTGTGCATTAAAATCTCCTGCTAATAATAATGGACCTGGGACTGATTTAAGCAAAGTATCAAGCTTAGTTTTGTTGAAATTGCAACTTGGAGGACAATAAACACTGAAAACATACAGATCTTTATTATTTATTGAGAGTTTAATGCAAATATTTTGTAATGTATCATCAAAATATGTATTAATCTTAGTATAATTGATACTGTTATGAAGAATTATGGCTACACCATTATGTTTGTTACCACAGTCATTACGTTCTACATTGTAGTGTTTGATTTTAAAATTATGAGTATTTTTTAACCATGTTTCAGATATAATAGCAATATGAATTTTGTGAGAATATAGGTAGTTAATAAATAAATGTCTATTACTATTTAAACTTTGTGCATTCCACTGAATTATATTTAAAAAAGCCATTAGGAAGTAGGTAGAATTCTATTACTGAGGGTTTTTTTAAGTGTCTCACGGATAGATTCGCTATTGATGGGAACCTCTTTGTTTGCAACAATTTTTATTATCGTATCAATAAGTACATTCATAAAAGTATCAGACTTCATGAGATTTTTAACTTGTGTATCAAGTGTGCGGGCATTTAAGGCAGGGAATGACTTTGCATCAAACAGTTCGGAATATCTAACAGAATGAGATTTAATTTTATTTTCTTCTATCTTTTGTTTTTTTAATGGACAGACTGATGCAATGGCGATATGATTACCCTTACAGTTAACACATTTAGCATTTTTGGTATCTACTTTGCAGACTTTAAAACTGTGATTTTCAGAGCATATAGAGCACACTTCAACATTACGACAGAATTTAGCTATGTGATTGTACCGCATACACTTAAGGCATTGCTTTATAGGTGGTATATAAATATTCACTTCATGCCTCCAAGAGTCTAAATAGATATGTTCCGGCAAATCAGTGGATGCAAAAGTCACTGCAACAGTTTGGGTGGGAACAAAAGTTGTACCAACTTCATCCCTTACCCTACGCATGAATCTTCTCACTTGTATAACATTTTTGGAGCTTCCTATTAATGAAAATATATCCTTGTTAGACATGCCCACGGGAACAGATTTGAGAACGCCTGTGATCTCAGTGTCACGAGCTGGTACAATAGCTTTTAAGAGAAGCTCTTCCAGCAGCTTCTTATTTTTTATAAACATGTTTGCATTATTGGGAAGGTCAAATGTAATGCCTACTTTGTACTTATTAATAGTTTTAAGATGCATGACGCCAGAAACGCCGTGCTCTCTCAGTTTCTTGGACAAGGACATACGATCCCTATCACTGAAAATGGTATTATCTGATGTATGCGATAGCAAGACAATAAATTCAGACTTCTTCGAATCATCAGGGTAACTTCTCAAGTAGCCTGGAACTTTATATATGTCATACTTCCCTTTATTGGTGACTTTGTGCGAAATAACGGATTCGACATCGGAGGAATCCGAGGACGAAGTCGGCGGCTGTTCGAGTGGAGGAACATCTTCCTTTCGACGACGTTTTTTCCCCATATTGGAGAATTAATAATAGTTCTTTACATAGACGATGATTATACACTATATTACAGACTTTGTACAATATTTACACCCAATAAAATAATTATATGAAATTTAGTTTAAAAATTGCGCCTTTCCTTTTCAAGATTCCCGCGCCTTTTTTTCTCGTTTATTTATATTTTATGTTGATTTTTCTTCTCTTCCATCGATTTTATATGCACAAAGACGTGTCTTTTACGACATCCAAGGACAAGAGAAGATGTAATGAATTGTATTTTTACTCTGTTACTAAACGGAAAAAAAAATATTTTCACTATGCTCTTATTCATACGCAGCATCCGTTTGACACACTGGTTATTACACAAGGTCTCCTGTGCAATATCTGTGACCTACAAATGCGACGAGTCGTCACATTAAACTCAACGTCACTGTTACAAAGATGTAATTATTTCATCTCGAATTGATCGCAGAAAAAAAAACCATTTCGACATCTGGAATGACGCTTGTCGCAAATTAATAACTATACCTAAATAATTAGGTACGTTATGATTTATTACATAGATTTAAATGTCGGAAACCTATGAGTTTTGTACAAAAACAAAAAAGTGTGTGTGTACTTATGTACACGCGTTAGAAGTTATACTTTTTTGGCGTAACAAGATAAAAATCTTTTCAAAAATGTTATTTTCCGCCTTATTCTACGTTTGTAGAAAAAACGACACTAACAATAGAAAAAAGGTATTTAATACATTGAAAGATTTATTATAACTCATTATCTAGTTAAATAAAGTTTATTTAAATATCACAAATAAACTAAAATGTGGAATAAAGCTAACTTCAGGGTGTCGGTTTTTCGTGACGGTGTGCGCGCGCATCGTGAAAATTTACTCTCATCATTTTTCCCTAATACGCCAAAAGAAGTATAACTTCAAAAATCCACGATGTCCAGAAATCTACGCAATAAACATCTATCAAAAATTAAATTCAATATTTCTTAATATATTTTGTTTAGGTATAGCCAAGGCTTATAGCGTAAATTTTTATCCTCAAGGAAATATTAGTGTTACCAACCACAGCAAGGCAACTGTGGTAACTCCAAAATCTGCGTGAACAGAAATATAGCGTTACAATTTGTACTAAAAAAAAAATAAAAAAAAATAGGTAGAGTCTTAGAACTTAACCAACGTTTAACTTATTTTTACATCCCTTTCGCTTCATTCATATCTTTAAATAACGTAATACGTTTGACAAGGAAGAACGGCATATCTAATTTGATTTTTCGGTTTATGTCACTAATATACAAAAAAGGGATGTATTATTTTATTACATATATGAATGACCGTGTATAATGGCGATAACGTTCAACTGCGCACTCAAACCAGACCTTTTATATAAGGTTATGTTGCAGTTTCACCAAGTATGGTAGTAATTATAATTGATTGCATCTTTTATAGGTCATGGTTGTTAATAGAGATAGGAATCAAAGGACGCAATGCAAATAAATGGGTAGTCCTATTTATAGTGGTTATATAAATAGTTATGGCTGGGGGAACAGAATAGAAACGCGGCAATATATGAGAGAGGTCTGTGTTCACAGTGACCTGATTCTACACTGGCGCGTAAGGCATCGTGGATGTGAATACTTGCGCCTAATGGGTGCTGTATCATGGCTGGGTCATGACTGTGCGTTATAATGGTAGGAGTTAGGCACAGTCGATCACTCCGAGTAATCTTCGGTACATCGCCGGGATATCATCATCATCATTCTCCTACTCTTATCCCAATTACTTGGGGTCGATACAATATGTACTCGTCTTTCATAGTATATATTGTAAAAGTTATTGGCAATAGTTTTATGACCGGCCGCCTGCCAGACGTCAACCCTCCTTGGGAATGTAATTGTTGACCAATCAGCATCAGATGAAGTTGTCCCAGGTTATTATAAGCCTCTTAGTCGTTTTTTACTAAATCCACGAGCAAAGTAAGGGTTGGTAGTATTCGTAGCCGCTACCACACAGCAGATCGTCAGGATATCAATGAGGTGTAAATATCCGAAAGTGTAACCGATTAGATGCCCACTAAAGTCAAGTTAGCTGTACCAGTGGCCAGTACAATATGCGGTGTGAGCATATATGCAGGTTATACGGTCCTACAATGACATTTCGTCGTCGGGACGACTTGGCGGAATGATGAGACCAAAGCCGGTTCAAAATAAAAAAGAGCATGTCTTTATAGGTAAAGTCCTTGTCTATAACTTATATACCTAATATCTGGTTTTTACATTATTGTATACAATCAATGTAGATAATTCATAAAAACCTGATTCATTAGTCATTATTAAGACTTTTATGGTCATTTGATTACACAATGTAGGCGACCATAATTATCTTTAATAGAGTATCTATAATTATTATAATAATGACTTCTTCTATATTTGTTTCTATACTATTCACCGGATTGCTATTAAGTCTCGTAGGCTGGCCAGAAATGTAATTATTGAAAAATGGTGCTTACATAAATTTAGAAAATTCATTTTAATAATTATATACAAAAAAATATTCTAGGTGTAAAAATTTAATGCGTTCTTGAAGACTAATGATCAATATACATTATATGTTACAAGTATGTTATTATGTATATGAAACACAGTTATGCCCGTAGCTCGCTCGCATTAGGTACCTGTTAGTCAATCTGCTTGTTTCGTCTTTAATTTCCAAAACAGCTGGTGCAATTTTGACGAATCCTTTCTCAAACAAATAATTAATGTTATACGAGTAACTTGTCTTATTTTCTTTAAAGAAAATTATTGATGCGTGTCAATTAAAATGAATTAAAACATTGAAAAGTAAGCGCTACGTCTGTACCAGTTTTGGTGGAACTTTCAATAACAAATGGCTCCTCTTATAAGTAATCCATGCAAGTAGAATTGCAATCTCAGGAAATTAGTATAGATTGCTCAGTATTTTGATACGGTATAAGACATGTAGAAATATAATAAATAACTATACCTGAAATTACCAAGGTTCATGAACATCACTCACCACTTAACATTAGATAAGGCTACTGTGTAATTTACAAACAAAGTCGATAAAATAGTCATCTACATAGCCATTGTCTTATTCTTGAATATCAACTAAACGCATACTTGTAGAAACTTATTTATGTAAAGGGGATTTACAGGTTCAAGGCCAAATCATTTGAGCTACAACACTAAACGTTCTAGTGAATGGAGTCCCCGACTCCTGGTGTATTCCCCGCGCATCTTAATATGCGTGAATACAATGAAGGGAATGTTGACTGGAACTCGTAAGGGAACAAAAATGTTGTCAGGAATGTACACTTATCTTCATGCCATATACATAGCATAAAACAGCGCACAAAAGTTATTTATTTTTTCACATTCGCATCGATTTATCATTATGCTATTGTGTGGGTTGTGTAATGGTTTTTATATAAATGATAACATTGTGTTTATTTTCTGCGGGTAATGTGTTATTTCCTGTAAAGGGGAAATTAAGTTGTACGACAAATTGCTTTACGTCAATTTAATAATCCCCTTGCATTTGTAAACAGGATAATAGGAATTGAACAAAAACAATCTTCGTTCTTAAAGTACGTTCACCTAGAAAAGCAGTCCTTTTGAACTGAGAAAACAATGTAATATTTTTTTTTCTTATGTTTATGCGAGTATTATACATTTGAAATAAAACTATTTTTACCGATTCTATCGCGTTTGTATTTAATTTTTAATTTCGCGACATTTGAAACACTTTACAGCGTCCGGGTTGAGAGCCCTCAGCGCTCACCCATAGTCCGGGTTAAGCTGTGACAGCCATCTGCGGCTAACAGCTAAAAGACAGACACAAAAAAAAAATCTTTACCGCGTTCATGATCACGGAAGGACTCAGTCATCATGTCAGTCATCATAAAAATTGTTTTATTTCAAATATCGTAATGATTTCTGATGTTTACGCGAGTGTTACACATTTGAAATAAAACTACTTTTACGGATTCTATCGCGTTTGTATTTGATTTTTAATTTCCCGACGTTTCGAACACTTTACAGTGATCATGGTCACGGGAGGACTGAAAATATCGTGTTTTTTTTTAGCAAGCCATCGACCTATTAACGTCAACTGTTGTACACATAGACAATGCGAAAGCCTCCATAGGGGCATAATTTTATAACCGCAACACTTGGCAACCGCAATTGATTGTTTCTTTCTAAAGAAAATGATGTTACCTACTATCCTGGTGATTCTTTAATCAGGTTGCCGACTATCACGGAATAGTGGCAACGAGGTGTAGTGACTTATTGTATTCTCACTTCGTCACCACACGAAGGTATATTTAAAGTCCTAGCAATTTTTTTAACTGATAAATTAACAACTTAAACATAGACATTCAAGAAATGACTAGTTCTATTATCTTTTTGGCTTATAAACAAACCTTCTAATTTAAGGTTCAATATGCAAACTTATGTTTTGACCGTTACGATGTTATTCAATTATACATAATTACCATTGACATCGTATGCATAAGGGAAGTAGGGTCGTTCCGATTTCATTAAAGTGATTGCATTCTACAAGTGAACTTTCCTCAGAGGAAGCGGCGGTGGGCGCCAAAAATAGCGTTTCCGCCGAACGGCGAGCACTCTTAAGTAGGAAGTCGACTAACACTCGACAGTCGACTTTTCCGGCCGCCTACAGCTGTCTCGACGCTTATTGAGTTTACAACGCACTTATGAGCTGCAATGTGCCTACGCGTTGTCTCTTAAGCTGAATTAAATTGCTCATACTTTGAAATCATTGTCCATTAAGGGTTTCATTCAGTCAGTCCCGCAGAAATACGAGATTGTGACATATAAAAACATATGTAGGTACGTCGCGAGGTAATGAATGAAGAATGATAACCATCTCAGCTGATATATATCAAACTGCTGAGCTGGAACCTCTTCCATAATGAGAGGCAAATTTTTAATCTGACTTTCTTTTATTGCAGTGATGTTATGTGCCCAACTCTTAGTTTTGCTTCTTACGATCACTTACAGGAGAGGATTTCCTTGTGGTGACGGAGTAAGAACATAATTTACCACTCCCTGAGTATCGTAAAAAATGTCTAAGGAATATAATATGTATATAATATCTAAACAAGAGCAGGAAAACTCGAAATAAAACCCTATGCCAACAGTTTTGACCAGCGTGCTATAGTAGGTCATTAAAAATGCAGAGGAGACCCTAACCTAGTAGTGCACACTGGTGTGTGGTAGCTGCTAATGTATCTTTAATAATAAGTGCAAAAAATACACCAATAAAGGCGACCGTAGCTTTCATTATAGTCATTTCGAATTTTTCTGCTTCTGCTTCTTCTATAAAGAATTTTTCTACCAACCTCATCTTAACGTAATTTATCTTTTCATTAAGTCAAGAGACATACACAAGAGTGGACTTTTCCATATCCATACTTAATTTTTTTTTAATATTTTCTTTTGTTAACCACATAATTATCTTTTGTAGACCCATGCCTTCGTATTGACAACAAAAGCTAATTTAACAATTTATCAATCAGGCTCGGCTTCCTCACTTCCTTCAATATACATCATATTCCTTTAATATCATTTTCGTCCTATATACAGTGGCAATAAAGTATCGTAGATACTGTAGTCACCTTTTATCCATGACTTAGGGAAATACTTTAAAAAAAACATATTTACCATTTATTTTAAACCAAAAAAAAATACAGTTCTTAGAATACGTAGGCGGCATATTTATCTTGCGATTAAATCGTAAACTGCATTCGTGTAGGTTGAAGATATGTATAAAACCAAATAAGACGCGCAAAAACGACGATACGTTATATTCCTTAGAATTGCAAACCTTTTATTATTGTTTTGTTTAAAAAAAAAACACAAAGAAATAATTAAGAGCTCATTATTTGTTCATAAAGAATATTATTATTAGAGATGTTGTGGATATGAAGGTTCGGATCTAAATACGGATATTAGAAAAACATGATACCCGGTTTCAAATACGATTATGAAATTGTTTCGGATTACTCGACATTTTCGGATAGTTTCAATTACGAATATTGTATTTTTAGGGAATTGTAAAAGAGAAATGCTGCTAAATATGGTGATTAACGTATTATTCGTCTTTAGGGAGGCTTGCGTTTAGGCTGTTAATTGATAAAAAACCTCTCATAACGTGATTCATACAGACACCGACCCTATCCGAAATTTTGCAAAATTTTTATATTGGATTCAATTGGTTTCGGATATATTTTCATTTCAGGTATCCGATAATTTCGCTTATGGTTACGGAGATCCATAATATCACTAATTATTATCATATCACATCCTACTAATATTATAAATGTGAAAGTTTCTTGAAGATGTTTGAATGTTTTTTTTTATTTAATCACGCATAAACTGTTGAACAAATTTAAATGAAAATTGGCATACAAATAGACCATTTCCTCGCAGGATACTTTTATCCTTATAATGTGTTCCCTTGGGATCGTTTAGTGATAAAAAATTATAATGTGAAAGTCACTTTTGACACGGGTGAAGGCATTAACTAGTATTAAATAATGTCAAAGTTTGTATCTACATACATATATCCTTCTATTTCAATATCTGGCGTCACTCAACCGCAATGCCGGCCAATATTCGACGTTGCTCTTTATAACTTGCAACTGTTTTTTGTGTGATAATATTAATTATTCATATAGTAACGGAGTAGGAATAAAATTTACCGCCCCTTTCCTTCCCTTTGCGTGTCTATAAGACTATTAAAGTAATAAAAAAACAACACTACAAGAGCGCAACGAAACGTAATACTAATACGACTCACTAATGTAGTGTAACTGTGTAACTGTGTAGTACTCGCAGGAGGCAAATGCCTAATCGCAGGACTCGAGTTGAAACGTAAACATATTAGAAGTACCTACCCTGTAATTTAAATTACTGAAATTTAGCATTTAATATGCTTAATTATTTATAAAATCCGATTACGAAATGAAAAATGATGTCGCAAGCGGGATTCGAACCCGCGCCTATTGAGATTCCGGCCCAATCGTGCTGCCACTACACCACCGCGACTAATTGTAGGACATGCAAATTTCACTTCGTATTATATTTACGTCTTAAGGTGACGGTATGCTATCTACCCGACAATGTTTACACATTATACCTACCCTGTAACCTAATATGACTTTCATAAAATATATAGTACTACAGCATTGAATATACGTTTCAGCAATTAAAAAATAATACGTTTAATGGACAGCTTTAAGTATCTCATTGCCTAATTTCGTGTGTTCCGAAATCTATGACAAAGAGTTTGACTAAACGCCCTCTTTGTTAAATATATATTTTTTAAACACACCAAGGATCAAATAAATAACAATTATATATTGTTCAAGATATTCTGTATAAATTAAAATTATATCCGAAAATCCGTTAGAGACGATAAGTAAATAAACAGCAGGTAAACGAACTATGAGTCACTGTCTCAGAAATATTATATTGAGTCACAAGTCAAGACAGATGAGTAAATAATGCACACAACCCTGATATAGGTAAGTAATACAGTGAATGATCGAATTAACACACATTAGAAATTTTGTGCTAAAGAAAAATATCCGTCAGTCCGTTCTGGCATTATCATAGCAGTATATTATGAACGTGTAAGTTGTCTTCACATTTAATTTTCCTCAAATTTTCTGATCTTTGTTGTATGAAACTTTTCTGTTTGTCCTGCTATAACTCAAGAAAATATTGACCAATTTTAATAAGAGTTTAATATATAATAAGAAAATGTAATTTCTCAAATGGATACTTTATGGAAATCATAAAAGGATACATCTTTTTTATTTATTACTTATGGTGGCAAACGAGCAAGCAGCACACCTGATGGTAAGTGTTGCTGCTGCCCAATGACCTTTGTAATACCGAGGGTTTAGCTAGACCGCTACCTACCAATACAAACCCCAAACCCACCCAATTGGGCTTCCGGCTCTCTCGCTCACCGAGCGGAGCGCAATAGCACATAACCATTACTCAGATGTCGATCTTCTGCGAGAGTGTGGACCCCAGACGGACCGGCTCGCGGCTGTAAACAGAAAACAGTCAAAAGTTTAGTCCTACCACAAAAATCACATCTATAATAAAATTATTTTCGTCATTTTTGGAAAGAGGAACTACCTTTTTTCTTTTCTGCCCATATACTTCTCACGGTCGAGCACGAGTCTAGTAGCCTAACCTAAGCGGCAAATTAGTCTATATCACGCTACGAATTATTATAGACTTTTATTTTGGAATTGTATTTATCTTATTTGATAACTGTCTAGCTATAATTTAAGGTCTATGACTGATTTAAACATGCACAACGAAAAAGAGTCTTTTTATATCATATCCCCTTAGGATATGCCGGAAGTAGATCTAAGGAGACCTTGCAATACCAGATATCGTGGTCATATGTAGAGTTGTTGCCATAATCGCCACGTGTGGAAATCGAACATCACACAATTATAATTAATACTTTTTAATAAGACCCTACACATTATACAAAATAATAAATGAATAACTACAGGTATAATAACAACTCGCAAATTATATTTAATACATATTTCTTGTATATAAATTCATAATACTTTATATGCGTTAACAATAAAGGCGTAAACATACGAACAGAGTAGGTATATGTATATAAGAGGTTTTGTAGATACCTACCTATATGAAACTTCTCCAATACATAAAATTTCAAAGTCTGTTTCAAATAGGGTATAAAATCTTTTCGGTCTGCTGAAAATCAATCACACTATTGACTTAAAACCTCTCACAGTAATTGCTACGATCAGTTGTCTTAATCTCAAAGCTTTTAAATAGAAGTTAATAAGTTAAATAAAACTTAAATTTCTCCATTTAGACTTTCGAATTTAGTATAGTGAGGACGTAATTTAGTATTTCCGTGTGGTGACGGAGTAAGAATACAATGCACCACCCCCTATCTTATCCGTGGGTAATCGTAAGGGACGACTAAGGAGTAATAAGAACGCATATAACATCTATGCAAAAGAAGAAAAACTTGCAACTAACCAACACGTCTGACCAGGGTGGTACAGTAGGTCAATTTCCCTCCTATTATGGAAGAGGCTCGAGCCCAACAGTGGTACATACGAGTACATGAGCTGATATGATGATGGTGATTATGATTATGAGGAAAGACACTATCTGTAAAAAGGAACTAATAGAAGCAGAGAGAACTCTCTTCATCAATGACACCTAGAAACAGCGCCTAAAGAACTCCTACATTGACACCATTATAGCGAAAACAGCAGATTGAAGCGGTCCACGCGCAAAGACCTAGTTTCATTCATTTTAGTACGTCAATGAACTCTGAACATTAATTTTAACAAGATGACCATTATATTATATTGAACATTACGGTACCTGTAATATAATATAACAATTTGGAACTTAGAGGACAGTTTCATTTTGAAACGATATGTGAGAATGAATTTGACTGTAGGTGGCAGTTAATGATAGATATTATCCTACTTATACATTTACAAGACCGAAATAAACAGATAATATTCAATAATTATTTTTCTCAGCATGTAATCGTACATCTCATTATTGGTCCAGCGAAAGACCTTTATCTTCTACTATAGAACGCTGTCTAGACGAATTTGCTTAGTTTTATAACAAATTATGCTTCACATTCAAGAACTCTGCTTACATTTCTCAGATTTTTCTTCTCATATCCACGGGCAAGGCAAGAGTGGTAACACATTGGATTCTTAGTACATCACTAAAGGGATAATTGGATTAATATAATGGTGACCAACGTATGTGTAAATAACTTATACATATGCGCCTTGAACAAACCTGTACATAAATTTGTTAAACTATTGCGTGGATAAATTAATTTAGAACAGTGCAAATTTCAAAAGCTTCGATGAGAAAATCTTTCGACCGTGTAGTATTTGCCTTATAGTGACTAATTAAGAATATAATTCATCGCTCATTCTTACACGCGATTGTCGTAAAAGTCGCTTAAAAAGTATGAATTGATATTCATTGGCTGCATTGATTTACCGGGTTGAGAGCCCTCAACGCTAACCCATAATCCGAGTTAAGCTGTGACAGCCATCTGCGGCTAACAGCAAAAAGACAGACACAAAAAAAAACGCTGCAATGAAAAAAAAAGGTTTATATCAATTCTGACAGATATTCTGACCTCTATTCTGATTCTGACCAGCGAGGTATAGTTGGTCAATTTCCACGCCCATTCTGAAGGAAGCTCATGCCCAACTATGGAATTTAAAGTAATAAAAAGAACTAACAGATAGATTTTGTATGATAATTTTAAACGATGTTATGTTTATTTTATTATATTGTATGATTTACATTTTGTTACAGGTACGTTCCGAAGAGTCCCTTCTTGCCCCAGAAAAAACTATCAAGAGTTCACGATGGGTATGTAAAGAAATACTATTTTCTGGTGGTGGGTCTTATAATATACATATTTAAGGAATATACTTTAGTTATCATATGCCGCTACTAAATTCTCTAAAAAAATAGGTAAATTGTTGACACTTAAAGACTTCTACAACGGAAAGAAACAGAGAGACAACAGTATTTACTTCATCTCGACTCATATATGTGCGTCCTATTTCTATACTCGAGTCACCTCCAAAATTGGAGGGAAATTAACCGCCAATGTAACTTTAGAGTACAAACTACAAGCAATTTAAAAATATCTCAAAAGTACAAATCTATTATCACTATATGTTACCAGCGACGATTTATTATATATGGGCTTTTCGAATTTCTAAATGTTGTTCTTATAACAAAAACGCATAGACTATTATCGACATGATTTTTCGGGCTTTATCTACGAGATATAATCTATATACAGAAATCGGGTACAGTAATCGGGTTTTATATATACAGAAATTCTTATAATAAGAATAACAAACCTAATCCTAATTAGCACATTCTAATGATAACAGTCGTACCACAGCGCTTGATTTGGGCTATTGAATGGCGTTTTCCCATCAGATGCAATTACAAAAAAACTAAAATTGACAGTGAGACGCCAACTCCATCTGATGATGTTTGGTCAACAATTACATTACCAAGGAAGGTTGACGTCTGGCAGGCGGCCGGTCATAAAACTATTGCTAATAACTTTTACAATATGTACTATGAAATAAGAGTACATATTGTGTTGTTGTGTTTATTGAGAAAGATGATGAATAGCAGATTAATACTTAAAGTTCAACTTTGATATACGTTAATATTCTTATTACGCAAAGTAGCTTACGTTCTCCTTGAATCGATCTAATAACTATAATAATTTATAGATATCAACTAAACAAGTTCTGTCTAGTAGGTAGTAAGTATAACTTCGATGAGTAACGTATTAATATTATTCGCAAAACATACCGATGCCGATGTAACGTATTGTTGCGTACTGCGTCACTAAAGCAAACACATGTTGGGTGCTCGCTTGCCACGCCAGCCACCTTATAATTTACACATAGCCCGTTAGTCATCTTTCGAATTTTATGCCCACATATTTTTTAAATTGAATATCTATTCAGCCAATAATTCTTCGTCCTATGCTAGATATCTCTATAAAAAATATCCCTATAAAAAATATCCCTTCTTTTTTGTTTATTTTAAATAATTTTGTTTCTTATTATAATATCTGCACATAATACTACTTAATACTTGATAGCTATATTTCATAACCTATCTTTCTCGATAAACAGGCTAGCTAAAATATAAAAATTTTTGAAATAAATGTTTTTTGAAATCTGACTGAGATTATCCCGACTAAAAAAATTCTTCAAGCTTGTAAAATTAAAATGGATTAATTATTATTATTATTTCATTTTATTATTTGTTATAAAAAAAATATTTATAAAACAATAAAATTCACTCACTCTACCACTTTGCATTAACGTTTAAATGTTCGTTTTTTGTCAAACCAAGGACACATATTGACTTAATTTCAGTCTAAAGTGTAATAAATAGTAATAGGGTTATCTTTATAAACAATATCATTATCAAGAAGAATTACATACATACATATCATCACGCCATATCCCTTGCAGGGTAGGCAGAGAGAACAGAGTGCCAGAGAACTCTATCTTTGCATACTTCACTCGCTTCCTCAACATTCATAATTCTCTTCATACATGCTCGCCGGTTTCAGAGACTCTTGACTCCACCTTCCTTCAGTACATGACTGATCTGGTCTAGGTAGGTTAGTCTCGGTCTCCCCCGGTACCTACGTCCTTCCACTTTCGCATTGTATATCTTAACCAGACGTTCGTTCGGCATTCTTTCCACATGTCCGAACAATCGGAGCATTCCCTTTCGCATCTTTACACCAATAAGAATTATTAAATTATTAATTATTTAATTATCAAGAATAATTATTGCAAAATATGCCAATAAAATGTCTAGCCACTGCGGTTACTATTAAAAACCTATAGTGACGACGCCCATGCCCATCAATGGGAACTAGGCTACAACGATTATGATGAGATAACTATCTGACTCATAAAACAGTATCAATGAATAGGTAATATAATTAACTTTTTATTTATATTACTTGAACGAAACTTTTAATGACTCATTCAAGACTTGTATGGTTTTATAACCTATAAATATTCTATAAGTCTAAAACGTTATGGTTACTTTCTTGCCCACTATGCTCAAATAAGTATCAGCTATAATCAATGCAATACACTTAACAATGCAATAAACTGCAATACGAATTTATTGAAATATGTAGGCAATAATCATATGATCCAGTAAAGGCAATTAGACTATACAATATTACTAAAACTGACTGAACAAAGAAAACTAAAGTTCTTGAAAAAGCTTTATAGAATATATTTCACATTGTGCTAATTAGGAAACCTTACCCTTATTAAAAAAAACCAGAGCAGATTTAGCTACGCACTATTTTTAAGTTTCATATGTTGCGTGTGAATCCTTATAGAACGAAGATCAGACAATGTCGTCTATCTAGAATCTGACCATTAATTAACTCAAATTTTCGCAAAATAGTCTACTAAAAGAGATTAGCCCTATCTCGATATACCACCGAGAAAATCTATCAGATATGCACATTATGTTAATTTAATGAATTTAATTATAAAATTACTATTTCAAAATCGAATCGAATGTTGCTTATATTAATCATCAACTGGATTCGTCATCAATGGGTTTTTAAATACCTATTAAGACTTAAGTAAAATATAAAAGACACCCAAATCATATGCAATAGATTCACTATAAAGAAAAAGGACCACTTTATTGTATTGAATCTGCTTTTGTATAAATACGTTAGTAACGTGAAATACTATTATTTTTCTATAATAATATACATAGTTGGAAAGGAAGGAACAATATACCAAACCTGTGGCCGAGTCAAATTTACCGGGTACTAAAATAACTTGGTATAATTTAAGTTTGTGCTCCTGTGCTCCTTTTAGTGACTCTTGAATTTTCCAACACGGAAAATTGCATTGGAAACGGAAAAAACCACTACTAAGTAGTACCTACATAAAGATGACCACAAACTGAGTTAAACAAAAACATCCGATTATTAAAACATCACAATTTGACTAAGAAGTTTATGACAACGCAATTTTAATATATTTAAAAATAATTTACGCTAACTAATACCACACTTCCTATTTATCTGCGCCTTTAATTACTTTAGACGTAAATATAATAAGCCGCTTCACAAAGTTTGCTATTACGTTATCTTTTATATGAAGCTAATATAGGATTAAGATGAATGACGGTGTAAACGTTATATCTAGTCTATAGAAACTAAATTGCCTGCCTAGTTCTAGAAACTAAATATCAAAGTAATTCGTATGACACTATTATCTTTTAGGTATAAATTTTATTGACTAACTTTAGTTGACGCTAGATGGCATCGTCATAACGTATTATTTACTCATCAAACAACAGTTCGTACTACATAATTAACATAACACACTATAAAGTTTTTAAACATATAAAAAATTAAAAAACCGATATGCTTACGCGATACGGCACTATTGTACTAGTTTACCTCGGTTGAATTTATATAGAACATAAAATTCTATGCTCGGACCGTATAATTATCATCTCAGGTCATATACGACACAGAAATTGGATCGGGCTTACCCCAAAATGGGTGACAAATTGACCTACAATTCCACGGTAGTCAAACGGGTTGGTATAAGATTTTATTTCCAGTTTGCTCTTGTAGTAATTTCTTCTGCTTGTGTCCTTCAGTATTTTTTTTACGATCACGCATAGAAAAGGAAAGGGACGCGACGTATTTCTACTCAATCACCACGTGTGAAGACTTGCCGTGCAAAGTACAAACACAATCATTTTCTTCAATTAAACTCGTGGACCGTGGTATATTATACACTTACTCCGTCATTAGTCAGACTAAGCCTGACGTATGATAAATTTTTTGATTGATGTTTGATTATAATTAATAATATTTTATATATGTAATCGTAATAAAAAGCGACTTGTTTATCAAAAACAAGAGGAATACCTATCATCGATGATGCCATTAAGTATGTATTACGCTATCAACGATTACGGACTTCATATACCTAATGTATTTTTTTGTGAAATACTTGTATAAAATATTTATCATTTATCATCATCGACCGAGAAAACTTTACGTGACTCATGTTCGATCTTAAATAAAGATAGGTATTTTATCACCATTGGAATGTTGGTACGTTGTAATCTTTGAAATGCTAAATTGTACATTTTATATGTATAAATAAACATACGTTTCCACGTAGAAACATAGAAATAATAATTGTTTTTATAACTAATGATAACACCGATAAGATAACATGTCAATAGTATATTAGTTAAATATGTAATAGCATTGACTTAGTGGGCGTGTAATGTATTAACTTCTTATACATTTCTGGTTCATCATTCATCTCGAGATTATTTGAAATTATGCCTTATAAACTTAACCGTAACTTTATAAGTTATAATCATCATCTCAGCCCATATACGTGCCACTGCTGGGCTGGGCTGGAGCCTCCTTCGTAATGGAAGGGAAGTTGACCTACTATATCACGGTGGTCAGGCGTGTTGGTATAGGGTTTTATTTCAGAGTTTTCCATTTCTTGCATAGATGTTATATGCGTTTTATATCCCTTAGTCGTCTCTTACGATCACCCACGGTTAAGGAGTGGTCAATTGTGTTCTTACTCCTTCACCACACGGAAGGTCAACTTCCTACTCCAGCTTTAAGGTCCTTTGAGACGCTTTCAACTATATCGCTTGGGCATAACTTTGTTATTTAACGAAATCACTTTGTTGAACAAAAAATGAAATGTAGTATGACGAATTAACCATTGACCAATAGAATAGTTAAGTTAGATTTGATTTACCGAAAAATAGGTTTCATTTTTTCAAGTAGTCATCAATCTAATGCAATTCATTAAAAATAAACCGGATATATTCTAGTCCCCATTTTTTCGATCTAAGTAAAGTCTAGTAGATAAATAACGATCTAAGTAACTAAACATCTTTACTTACAGATGCTTTATACTTGAAATTGCAGTTATATGAATGCTATAAAAATCTCTTGACACAAAAAGCTTTCTAGAGTTACCAATATACGTGAAAGTCCCATTGCAAATGCGAACAGGATGCATGAGTCATGTTGTTAGATTCATGTAGCTGGTTCTAATCAGCGCACGCGCAGGTAACGTCTATATAGATACACTTACATACATGCCGTAATAACAATTATGTGTACTGTGATAAGCGGGCACGTGAACTTGTAATGAGTCAGCATCTTAACATTATTATGCTAATTCTATTAATGATTGCGGAAGAAATTTAATATCAAACAAATATTAAACAAACAAACCTATTGTAATATCAATTCTGTTGCAAATATAATTAGTTTTTTGTACTTTGTACTAACAGTATAGAATATTTTTCTCATGTTTATTATGTAAATATTATTAACCTAAATTATTATTATTATGACTCGTATACGTCCCACTACTGGATTTGAGCCTTCTCTACTCTTTTACGACAACCTGAATTGTTTTCTTACTCCGTCATTACAAGGAAATCCTTATTATACTGTAAGTAATTACCACAGATGAACACAGTCCGAGGCATAAATACATAGCCTCTATTATTTTGAGTATTTTAATATTATTTTGCTTTTCGATTGATATAACTTTTTTTCATCAGCCCTGCTGTCTAGCTTCTTCACAGTAGCGAGCCTTATACAGTTCCATTTCTACTAATACAATCCTATTTCTATTCCACATGAAGCGAATATTTTTTACACCGATTAACATTATTGAATAGTAAATATGTTGCTTCCTCGAATCTGAGAGAAATCAATAGGATCATAGATATGCGAACATTTGCGTGTAGGTATGTGTGACTGAATTCTTCCCAAACAGCTAAAACAATTTTGATGAAGTGAATTCAAGAATGGGCTAGATTTAAAATAGGACCCTGTATATTCTATTTTGCTTAGATTTTTACAGAACAGCGTCTCTATGGTGGGCTGATAGTATTTTTAAAGTTATCTACTTTATACGGCCACGGTTTGACAAGTTGGTTGACGATTTCTACTGGTGTTATAGGTGCCTAGTTCTGCTACTGCCCACTGATACCTCAGTTGATTTTTATGACACCCAGGAAAAACTGAGGTTATGGTATATCGTATTCGTTACATGTCACCACCGAGCAAAATTCAATATCAATAATGTATATAGTTATATTATGTTTACCCGTTTATTGGCTGTAAATATATTACTAAACAGATCTACATTACTTACGAAATCAAAACTTATGAATGAAACCATTCATACAAGGTTTAGTCATGTGTTTGTATCTAAGAAATAGTCGCATTGTACGTGGAATTGTGTCACTGCATACTATGACATTATATGACTCAATTCGCCCAGTCATTTTAACTATGGAGAAAATATTAGCAGTTTATAACGTAGTAGACATTATTATATACTATTTAATAAAATGAATTCTGATGTTTACGCGGCTAATACGCGCGCTTTATTTAATTTTAAATTTCTCTAAAGTTTTGGGCAAATAAAATCGTAAACTCAATAAAAATCCGTAAATATATTTTTATTTCAAATATATACTATTTGTTACACATTACACATTTGAAATAAACTACTTTTACGGATTCTAGCGCGTTTGTACGAAAGGACACCGTGACCACGATCACAATAAAGTGTTCGAAACGTCGGGAAAATAAAAATCAAATATAAACGCGATAGAATCAGTAAAAGTAGTTTTATTGATACAGTTTAGTATATTTTTGGTGGGCTATTTGTTAGGCGCCCTTTGCTGTAGCTCTGACCGATTACCCCATACCTGTAAAAGTATTCGTTGTTTGCTCTTATGAAGGTATGGGCACAATTAAATGATTCATGCGGTGACTTGTCCTTTCGACAACCTATCCTTTGAATGAATCCAGCGCATTTGCGTTGCAGATTCTATTGTTGGCGTGGGATAATCCCCAATACTGCCTAGCTAGTCCAACATCAGGCGCAGGTATCCGCGCCTACACCGCTATTGTTTATAAACATCTTACATCGAATCAACCTAATATTTTTGGCACGCAATAAGTATCCATTAGATGTGGTCTCATACATACGTAGAACTTAATGCTGTGCGTTAATTGTGTGGGAATCATAGGTGTTAATCTGTACCATAGCGATTCTTAAGGTTTTTCCACCTTGGATCATGGTTGGAACTCTTTAATTCTAAGTAGATTATAAATGCTTCTAAATCGTATTATAAATGTTGACAATTGTGATGAAACTCTTAAAGTAATGTAGCTTGTGTATAAAAATAATATGTAGGCTATAAATTGTAAACATATTTCGTAAAGTGACCGAAATATAACGATATTTATGAAGTTAGTCGACCAAATTGCTTTAACGATATTCATTTGACATTGATGATTTTATGTGTTACATGCGTTATATGTGTTCTTCAGGCAAAATAACATCTGTTATCACAAATTATTATAAGTATTATGTAGGGAGTTCATTGCAGTATTATGTAGGGACAACATTTCAACATAATTTGTAAAATATTCTCAAATTATATACACAAATTACACTTAACCACGGAAAGAACGGGGTGGTATTATATAATTAAACAAGGTATTTCAGGCTTTCATGAAAATCTATAGCAAACAGCATACTGCTTAATACCGTGGCAACTGATCTAACTTATTTTTTGTTTCAGGTAACATAAAACTTGGATTTATTTATAAATATCTCTAAGGAGTTATCTCCTTACGTTTAATGCCATAATCTTCTTTCTTTTTTATACTTAGAGACTGTGCGAAGCTGGCTCCAGCAATTAATATTTTGTTTTACTTATATTCTTTAAGGAAATGTTACTTAGAACAATTACAATAAAACAATTTAGGTACTTATACTTTTGTAGCTCTTGTATATAGTAATGAATTACTATTATGTGACAAGGCTTAACGTGTTTTAAATTACAAAGCAATTGATTTTCCACGGTATCACAAGGTCTATACAGAATCCTAGGATTGCTTAATATGACACTAAGGGTCTAGCTAATCTAGCATGTTATTTAAACTTACTAAAAATGTTATTAATTTCATTATTTAATTAAAAACTTATGGCGCTGTGATTAGTAATAGCATAATCTCTGAAGTAGTATAGTCAGGCAATAACACTATGTGTGGAAAAAACCACGAGCTGAAAGTTCAACTTTACTAATGCTGATAAAAACTAACAACAGCTATAAAATGCGAATAAACACATCAGTTTACATAAAACATAAGTTCCGGCAATATGCGATGTCAGTGGAGTTCTCTTAAATTAATTGCGGTAACAGTTCAAAAACAATTCAAGGCAACCGTAATTCATCACTATATACATTAAAATTATTTTACTGCACAACGGATCTATTCTCTGAATGAAGGTTAAGGCTATTACAGAATATCCTAGAGGCCATTGTATTTATTCGCATTGCTGACTTGAATATGTGAAGATCAATGTGAAGATCAAGAACTTTAAAAAATATCAAAATATTGTGGGTTTTAGTTTAGTTGTTTTGATAGTGTGGATGAGCCTATGATCGGATAATTCCTAAACGAAACAGCGAATGTCATTTTATTCACTAATAATATCCCAATGTACCGGTGTAACAGAGAATGGAGCAGCTGGTCAGAAGGGTGGTAGGTAAGATGATAGGTACCGATAACAAAAAGGAAAGGAAAATGTCGATTCGTTAATGAATTTGAGCATTTAAAGTTTTCAATTTTTTCATCGCTTTTCTTTGAAACTGATTGAAATGTACCAAGTAAATGATAAACAATCTGCTACATACTCATACTTTCTTAAATATTCATTAGAACCTAAATAAATCAATGATTACGTTTGCTACAGTATGACAAACGTCGTCTTTACAGATAGCTGATGAGTCAATGACCCCTTGACATTTTCCTTAAAATTTTGTTGTGGGTTCCTACCATCATTACCTACCACCTTTCTGACCAGCTGCTCCATTCTCTGTTACATCCGGTATGTACTCTTTTAATTCATGATTTTGCTGCAGAATTCATATATGTTTTTGCCTATGAAGTTACTATTTTATATCGTTTGGCTGATAATAAAATTTTAAATTATTAATTAATCAACGTGAAATTAGTGATTCTTATTCCGTTCATATACATTCCACTGCTGAATACGGGACACAACCATAATATGTTTGGTATATTATTCTATAACACTCTAGCTATTCAAACAGGTTCACATATTCCAAGTTTTCCGTCTTTTGCATTGCTGCTTCGATATATACTTGCAACCTTTAGGCACGCACGGGGAAGGAAGGACTAGTAAATTCTAACCTTTCCATCATAAAACTGAAAATGTTATTGATTAGTGTTTTGTTTTAATCACATTCGATGTTTGACTTGAAGTCGTCAAAAATGGGAATATTTTTTGAGTAGATAAAAGATAAATGATGCTTGATTGAAATTGATAAAAAAATTGATCAAATCGTTTTGATGCCAAGGATAAATCCTTGGCATCAAAACGATATCACGTGTATCAAATTTGAAAATATAGACAAATGAGTACCACGCGAACAGAAAGATGACAGCGCAAAGAAAAAATGTACTTCCAAACATGACCTGTTTTGATCATGTAACGAAAAATGAAGGATTTTGAACTACATTCTCACCTGCGACAAAAAATAACTGCAATAAAACATGGTTTTCTTTAGGGTGATTGTAAATTTATTCACTATATAGGCAATGTCTGAAACCACAACTAAATTGAAAAGTGATGCTCAATGTTTATTTAGTTCCGCTGAGATTCGGCATAGCTTCTGTCCATTAAGCATGTACATAATTGAAGATTTGTACCAAACATTTTCTAAAGAACTAAACTAAACGCTATAATCGAAAACTTCGCACTTTAACCACTTTGGACTAATCGCTACTTACTGTTGTCTATACATCAATGAGCAAATATATGTAAAGCAAAATAGACAGCCTCCAAACCCAAATAACAAGTGCTACTGTTTTATCTTACCAATTTTTACTTTTACTAATATTTAGGAAACTTCTGATAGAGAAAATCCTAGAGACGGCCTCTGAATAGTAGCTTCTACAACTTTGATTCTTGAAAGGTGCACTTATATCGTATAACGTTTTGCTAAGGCTAATTTAATGAATGGTTTAATACTACTTTAACTGTCCATGAATATGAATCGTCCACTTCTTACAAATACTTAACCCATTTCTTGGATAGTGATTCACAATCATATTTATTTTCAAGAATTATTATCGAATGTGTAACATTATGGAAACAATAATTCCTTGTATGTAAATAAAAATTATTTTTTTATAATATACTAATAGTGAGTTCGTATACAAAAAAAACTTCCTCCACACTACTTACAAAAGAATATGATAGAGTTAAATGGTCGATATTATGTATGCACGCAATATTTTTTTATGTATTTGCTTTATAGATCGATTTGTTTTTTAGTTAATATAGATCCAAAATATAGGCAAATATCGTAATTGTACAAGTGCTGAACTGCTTCCGATTGATTAATACTGTATGACGAATCCAATAAAGGGTGTTGATTCAAAATAAAAAAAAACAACAAATAAGTAAATGGAATTTCAATAGTTAGTCATTATTCACTATATAAATGAATGATTTTTTTAAACCATGTAAGGTGGCGATGCTCTTTAATGATTCCAATTAAATGGACATTGCCATAATAAATCGTTTCTTGTCATCATCAAATAGATGAAATCGGTATTTGAAAGGAAATCAGATATAGGTAGTATTCGTTTAATTATCTGTGCCGATGATTCGTTGTGCGAGTATCTGGCTGTCATTGAACGGTCGTTGACTTATTACCGCGACAGAAGTGGCGGTCTATCCCTTCCTTTACCAAGCTTTTTATAAACATAATCCTATTAAGCGTATGTTATTTCAGTAGCAATTTAAAATTGAAACTTGCAACTTTGTAATTAACAATTCCTTGCCTTTTTTCACGAAACCTAATAAAACATATTTACTTTGTTTTGTATTCTCTTTTCTCTGTGGATATAGAATTTATCACTGTCTTTGTTTAGTGTGAGTAAATGTCCGATACGAGCCTCCTGGATAGTATAAGGAAATTTGTCCACTACACCACGTAGGTCACACTGGTTGTTATATGGTTTTATTTTATGAGTTTTCTTTTATTACATTAATATTAACAAATTACGCCCTTTAGTCTCTTATACCCATGGGAAAAGAAAAGCTCGTGTCACACCTACCTAATTTAATTTTAGTGCGTAACCACACAGACAGAAGTTTAATTACTAAACAGTAAACCTGCCTCTTCATTGTAACAACAATAAGCTAGTTCGATTATTTTTAGATAACGTTGCTAATGATGTACTACTGTTTTTTTTTTCAGTTCATAACTCGTAATTATTATTTGCATACACTAGATTCTGTTGCAGCATTGATTTAACTGAAAGCTTTCAGACCTAAGATTAAGATCTATATTAATGGCATGGCCCTAAAGCAAAGCCAATAAAGCCGGTACTCGATGGTGCCGTGCAAAAAAGTTCTATATGGTTTTTGGCACTTTCAACAGTATACCTCAGCTTTAGTAAATATGGGAAGAGGAATTGATAAGATCTAAGTTTCTCATCGAAGTTGTCCGTGAAGCGGATGCAAAGGTCCGTGGGTGGAGCGCCCCTACCCCGCACCTCAATTCAACTCGCCCATTCTAATTAGCCCATTGTGGTCGCGACTGTCGCGAGTTAAAAGTTTGCGGCTAGCCGGCCGGCAGGCGGCAGTCACGCCGCAGACGCCGCCGTAGAGTCACGTACTGTTTCTACTATTGACACCTAACAACACGCGACTGTGATGACGATAAGTGATCGACAGTGTTCCTAGGTGATAACAACCAACATTATTTCGTTTTTGTGATTTCATTATGTGAATCTAACTAGCAAACAGACTAGTTCGCTATTTAAGTGTTAGTTGTTGGCGCACTACAAGGTAAAGCCATTATGATCTACTCGTATACTGTTAAAACTGGAAACATTGTACAACTATCAGCGGATATAACAAATCCATGTTTAAAGTACGTATCTTCGTACTGTAATGAGTTTGTTTTAATAAAATACAGTTTGCTTTAGTCGATAAAAAGCTAAAAGAAAAATGCATATAAATTACTAATTAGCAAGAATAAATTAAATCTTGATTGGTTGTATAAGTTATGTACCTATATTATTTATGTATGTATGTGTTTTAATATAATTAAACATTTTAAATTATTATATGTTAATATCAATGTGTCTCTATATCAAGCATATTAATAAACTAGTTGCTGTTAATATAGTTTAATATTAATTTGAGGCAAATATACAAATTAAAAAAAAACAACGTTTATAGAACTGTAATTTGTAAATTCTGATTGCATTAATAGGGCTAACTTTATTTTAATAAAATACGCCCGCAGAATATAAATAAGCTAATAAAACTCATTTACCTTTTAACAAGTACGTGTACTGATAATTTCTAGTTGGTATCTAGAAATATTCTGCAGAATTTTGTCACTATTTTGATTTTGTTATGTATAAAAATAATATCTATAGCAAAAGCAAGTCTCATGTTTAAAAAAATATTTCAATTATATAAATTGTTTATATGAAATATTATTCTCATTAGAGATTAAAAGATATTAAACATTTAACGAGCGGCAAATTATTTTATATTAAAACAATAAAATTTATTCAGTACTTTTTATTTTATAATATAAAAACTATTTTTAATTTAAATAATTAATTAAATACTAGTTATAATATTAGACGAGATTAGATAAAATAAGAAATGAGCATATAAGAGGAAGTTTGAAAGTTGCGCCAGTGACGGAAAAGTTAAGGAGTGAAAGGTTAACATGGTATGGACATGTGATGAGACGGGATGAAAGAAATGTTGTGAGGAAAGTTTTAAATATGAATGTTGAAGGCTATAGGGGTAAAGGAAGACCAAAGAAAAGATGGATGGACTGCGTGAGGTATGACATGGATAGACAGGGAGTGACTGCAGAGATGACGTCTGATAGGACTGAATGGAGGAAGATGACATATTGCGTCGACCCCAAGTAATTGGGATAAGAGCAAGATGATGATGATGATGATGATGAGTTATAATATTAATGTTGTTATTTCTATTTATGGAACACTAGCTACTGTCCGCGGCTTCGCCCGCGTAAAACATTACTTTCCTAAAGTTTTTCATCCCTTATTTTTATTTTATCCCTTAAGGGTACATTTTTACAATGTTTTTTAAATGACATATTTATTTATATCTAATCAATAGCGCAATAATAAGTTTCAAGCTCCTGGCTTTAAAAATTACGATACTTCCTTACAATTTTTCATCCCCCTTTACTACCTTTTTTTTGCATTAAATAGTAGCCTATGTCTTTTATCAGGCTTTAGACTATCTGTGTACCAAATTTCATTTAGATCGGTTCAGTAGTTTTGGCGTGAAAGAGCGACAGACAGACAGAGTTACTTTCGCATTTATAATATTAGTAAGGATTGTATTGAATTATTTACGAGTTTACCTGATAAGTATCATATTAATGTTACCAAAATACAAGGTATTTGTGATTACATGCCAATGTTAGATTTATTTAAATATACAAATGGCCTTCGCAGCTTTGTTAATAGTGTTCCTTGATCAGCGTACAGCATTGCACTCTTGCAATGTACTACATCTGGCATTAGCAAGAACATTAAGGTGCATTATTAATGCACAGTCAACCGAGCAAAGCAATTTAAAGTCAGTACTAGACACCATAAGATGCAATTTTCCCAACGTAAATAGGTATAGCGTGAAAATAAAATCAATTTCAAAATGCAGAATAGTTACCGTGAAAGCTATTCTCAGAAGTACGCACTGCGCTTGACGTGATAAGAATAGGCATAGCAGTATTATTTTCCTGTTCCTTAATTTATATTTTCATATAGATAAATAGGGTATTTATTTCTATATTGCCCAATCGCGATAAACTTGATTATTTGATGTGTTGATTTATTGTTGTTCGTATTAAGCAGCCGTGAGGACGTATTTTGATCTGCAGGGGAAGATTCTATCGTTTGTATTCTTAGGATAGCGGCAGTGAGTGACTTAGACGCGCTATAGATATATGCAATCATTAGGTAGTTCAAACTTACCATCTGAGCTATGCTGTTGGCACATCTCTCATCTGACGGCCTAAAAAGTTCTAAAGCTTATTACAAAAAATGTTAGTATATATAAATTCATAACATTAAACACAATTTTTAAATAAATAATATGCCTAATTAAATATAATTTATTAGTCCATCAAATTCCTTATACTGTTCAAGGTGAAAGTAATGTTCACAATGAAATCAATTAAAATTATCTAAAAATAAATACGCAATATAAATGACCATCGTTCCTACTTTTAATATGGTAAAGATATAGTTTCGGTACAACCACAACACATATCCTTATATAATGAACAATTTTAAGATACATTGAAGGAGGCTACAATACAGCTACGCAATAAACAATACGAATACAGTAGCTCATTTTTTGGTACCGAAGCCCTTAGTAATATTAAATACATTTATAATATCAGTCGAACTTCACAATGCGGGTACATACCTCGATATTGATAGAACTATAAACAGAGATAAAGGTTATCAGAATGGAAACGAGCTGTGATTGCGACGACCGTGCGTGGGGTTTTGAGCTCTATATTATCAGTTACGGAGTACTAAAAACGGCTAAACAATATTTTTAAAGGCTTCAATATACTTTGATTACAAAATTAAATAATTTATAGATGTATCCAGTAAAAATATATTGCATTTTAATAAAGCAACAATCATTAAATGTAAATAGGCATAAAACCTCCATATTACTGATAGAAAAAGCTTTCTGTCACAAAGCGAGCTATCTAAGTCTATATCCTTAACATATCTATAACCTCACTTAGGTTACTAATATTGCAACTAATGGTGTAAAGTGTAATAAACAGTACCGGGGAGATATCATCTCTCTGTTTTCTGCTCTTATTAGACAGTTCTCCGCTTTGATGTACAGGCTGACTATGGTACCATATTATGATTTTGGTACCATTTAATATAAACTGTATCACATCCACAGGCTGTGATTTAGACATGAATCATAAAAATATAATAATCCGTGGGCCTTTTTTCGACATACACAATATACACATCCCGCGTAAAACGACTGAGGGACGAAGAGTTCGCATAAGGCTTTATTACCTGTCGTATTATGCCTCTCCGCTAATGGAACAGTACACCGTAATTGATTCCTTGACTTGAGTGGTCCAGTCTTTAGTCTTCCAAACGGCTAACTCGCTAGACGAAAGGCGTTGGTTCTTAGCCTGCAACTCTGACATCGCTCCGGTAGAGTCAGCCTAGCATCTCTGATTCCAAATCTCACGGGGAAGGTCCAGTTAACAGCTAACACGCGCCTTGCCTCGACGGTGGAGACTATGCGATATAAAGCATCCCAACAAGCTGGCGCTCTATAACCTTTTGTGGTAAAACAGCTCTGTTACGAACGGATTCATCCATACTGGTGCGCCGATATGGCCATGGACCAAACTATCCCCACGTGTAGCAACTGCCAGCTGGGTCCGCCCAATTCAACATAAAATACTTGTATCTTTTTGAACATCAAATCGTTATCAGAATCAGGCATGAAAAATTTTTAATATTGTATCTATCATATACAAATAACGACTATTAAGGTTGTTATATGCAGTATACGATTATTCTGTGACGTTAGACATTTAAATACATGATGTAACTAATAACGTTTCAAATCTATGAGAGCATCCTATATGTTACGTTTATGAAGTGTCTCTGGAAATGTGACGACATTTCGACGAAATATGAGTCATCATCAGTTCACGATTGACCTGTTACAACACGACAGGGATCGCTTTTTTGCAATGAGCATTACTCATCTCGCTCAACGTATACCGATACACCAAGTGTCGCGGCAGTCATACATTTATCGGTTAAAAAGTAACGATAACATTAACATTTTATTTCTTATCAATTGCTTTATCAATATAACTTTAATGCTTTAAATAGAAAAAAAAAATATATAATAGAATTTTTGAAATTTAAATTTATAACAATACCTAAATGTGTAAAATTAAGGCTATATCTGACAACTAGTATTTAATAAAGTATTCGGGTTTTCATAATTTGTTTGTTAGATCTAACGCATCTCCGTATCAAACATTTTTGTTAAATATACAGCATGTTTTAGTGACGCCGTGCCGTCGTCGCGGCCATGACATCAGCAACGGCTGCGTCAGGACGCGTCATACTATGCGAATCTCGAACTGTTTCTTTACATGATAGGTTAATCATCGCGATGTCACGCATACAATCAAAGACATTATCATTATTTAAATCTCATGTTTGCGAGAATATTAAATTAGAATAGCTTTTATAAATGATGCATGACGTTACAATTCTAGGTATTAGAATTACGCAATCCAAAAATACCTGTTATGGTAAATATTCTATCATCAATATACCAAAAGAGGACATATAGCGCCTAATTATATAATTCTGTCATTTCAACGTATTATTAGTCTATTACTAAACAGGTTGATACTAATAAAAACAAATAATTTATTTAAAAAAAATAGTCCGATATAAAGGAACGCCGAAGAATGCCGAACGCCGGGTTGAGAGCCCTCAGCGCTCACCCACAGTCCGGGTAAAGTTGTCATAGCCATCTGAGGCTAACAACTAAGACACACAAAAAAAAAAAAAAAAAAAAAAAAAAAATGCCGAACGAACGTCTGGTTAAGATATACAATGCGACAGTGGAAGGATGTAGGTACCGGGGGAGACCAAGATTCACCTACCTAGACCAGATTGGTCACGTACTGAAGGAAGGTGGAGTCAAGAGTGTCCGAAACCGGCGAGCGTGTATGAAGAGAATTATGAATGTTGAGGAAGCGAGTGAAGTATGCAAAGATAGAGTTCTCTGGCACTCTGTTCTCTCTGCATACCCTGCAAGGGATATGACGTGATGATATGTATGTATGTATATAAAGGAACTCTCTTGGGCTTACAAACATTGTATCTTAGCAAAGTCAACTTCAGTACGAATGATATAGTTTATACCCCCATATTCACTTTTTAATTAACACAAAGTATATCAAAGTAATTACGTCTCATCACTCTCGATCAGGTAGATATCTTTAATTATATGTTGAAATTGACTAAAACATTTTGACAGCATTGGCATAAGCAAACACGCTACGGATATGTCATAGGCGGGCCCATCAATATGCGTCGGGCATATCTATGCGTTCGACAATCAGATGCGTGAGCTGTGTTTCTGATTAATAGTTCTGTCTTCTTACTGGACTATCCAATGACTCACGCATTGATATTACATTACACCGGCAATGGGTCCTTTGACCTCATTCAACGGGTTCAATAAGTGCAGCCGATTGTCCTTGTGCTGAATTCACAATGGCTACCGTTTTCTGAGAACAACAATAAAGTTGACCTGTGAATATCTAGAACAATCAGTTTTGATTGAGTATATCAATAGGCAGGTTAGATAGGTATCTGCTTTATCCTTATAGAAACTACTATACGCCCCAAATTTTGCTCTGGAAACACTATCTAGAAATATTAATATTTGTCCAAGATTTAAATATTGGTTAATGTTTTTTTAATGAATACGACCAGTATGTGCATAAATAAATAATACATGCAAGAATATTTGCAAATAACATGGAATAGGAAATTAGATTATTAATTAAATATATGTATAATATGGGATATTAATTACGTCAACTTAATTAATCAAATAGATTAATTACGTCATAAACATTTTGTTTCATATATTATCCTTTTAAATAGTTGTTGATATGGGCCTAAAGAAGGTTATTAATTAATTAAATATAAAATTAAACTAAATTCGTTATTTGCTGATCAATTGATCTAATGATCAGTAAATAATAAAATAGTTAATACAAAATTTGTTTATATATAATTATGGGTGTTAAGATGGTACATGAACGCCAAAAGTGGTCACTTTAAATATTATTCTTTTAAGATTTTGATATTCAAATTACTGAAATTTAGCATTTAATATGCTTGATTATTTATAAAAACCCGATTACAATTTTTAAACAATGTGCAAACAATGTCGGATAAATTTGAAAATATAATACGATGCGAGAATTGAATGTCCTACAATAGTACACGGTGGTGTAAGTGGCAGCACGATTGGAACTGATTTCCAATAGGTGTGGGTTCGAATCCCACTTGACAATCATTTTTCGCTCGTAATCGGGTTTTTATGAAAGATTTTGATAATTAACTAAACAATAGTTCAAAGTTTGAGCGTTAGATACAAACGTATTTTTATACTTACATAGTTTCCAAAATATGTATTCCAATTTATAACTAATCTTAAGGCCATATTAGGAATACAGATTAACAGAATTATCTTATACCTTTTATGTAAATATTTATCATTAATTTCTTTCTTTACAGATACCAGAGTTTACACTCGATGGGAACAACAGCATAAAACACAACGGCAACGCCAAAGACCTTGCTTCTGTCATGGAAAATCTAAAGAAAGGAAGTTTGGTGTCTCGCCAAAATCAAACCCTTAACACACAAGTTACCAGTTCATCCACACAACAAGTAAGTTATTCATGTATTTTAATATAACTTTTCAGAAACTTTATACCTTTACTTTTGGACGGTTTACCGCCAATACATAATAATCAGTGGCCGAATTTGAGGTAATTTTACTTACCCTTCTGGATCTGCACTCACACCAATAGACTCAACTGTATGTGATAGGAACTAAGGCAAACAACTGCTTAGCCAAAAAATTCCCTTCTACGCACGAATAATGTGAGAGATGGAAAGCCAGCATGCATGAACATTAATTCACCCCACTCTAGTATCGATAGGTACCTATAGCAAAAAAAATTTAAAAAAAATACAAAACAGAAATAACTCCCTAAAATAGTTATTTCTGATGTTTACGCGAGTATTACACATTTGAAATAAAACTATTAGGACTAGTAATACTTGCCTTCCGTGAATACGTGCCGTGATCATAAACGCTGAAAACTGTTCGAAACTTCGGTTAGTTCTAAATCAAATACAAACGCGATAGATACCTACCGTAAAAATAGTTTCTTTAAGAAATAGTTCAGCCACATAATCGCCACAGCCATATAGATAAGATAGTGTTCTATATTGAATACAGTAAAGGTATTTATTAGTTCAAATATTAGTTTATATATATTAATATATTACGTAAATTGAGAATTCGACGTAATTTTATTATTATATCTCTGGCCCACAAAAAAAGGGACAACTAAAAAAAAACACAATTTTTCAGGAGGATCAAAATAGCGATTTCCTTCTTATCAGCTTTCTGAGAATGACGACGAAGAGTTGATAGGGAGAACTTATAATCTTAACTCACAATAATCCTCATTCATCATTCTCCTACTCTTATCCCAATTACTTGGGGTCGATACAATATGTACTCTGCTTTCATAGTACATATTGTAAAAGTTATTGGCAATAGTTTTATGACCGGCCGCCTGCCAGATGTCAACCCTCCTTGGGAATGTAATTGTTGACCAAACGGCATCAGATGGAGTTGGCCCAGGTCGTTATAAGGCTCTTAGTCGTCTTTTACGACATCCACGAGCAAAGTAAGGGTTGGTAGTATTCGTTGCCGCTACTACACAACTAATTAACCCACACTAACATCAAAAAATTAAATATACCTATGAAAATTGAAAATTTTAGATTTGTCTCACTTTTCTTGCGGGCCAGCGAAATAAATTATTAAATTTATACAATAGTGACTTTTGTCAGGGCTAAATTTGTGATATGTATCATACGGTGCCGACTTATCAAAACAATTCTAAGGCTACGGCTTTCGATCGAGAAATATAAGGATCAATAGCTATTGATCCTTATATTTCTCGAACGAAAGCCGTGGAAGATTCCAAGAAATAATAATTTGATTTACATTGAGTTGATCTATTCGTATGAGCGACATTTGCCTTCGAAGAATTAATTTTAAAAATTTATTTATTCAACAATAACCAAACTCCCTCAATTCTCTTGAACTCAAATGTTGGGCTATTTGAATACGATATTATTAAAACTTAATACAAAAGCTAAAATATTTATTTTTACAAAGGAATAATTATCTAACTAATATTGACAACTATTTAATTTAATCATTTTTAATATTAAAAATAACTAACATAATTAAACAACATTAATCTTGCACTTGCATGCCTTTGCAAAAATTTATTCATTTATTCACATAGCAAGCCCGTATCGTTACTCTAGAATTTTTAATAACACAATCATTTATTATATTATATATATTTTTAAGACACACATCTGCGCTTACTCATATTTTTTATAGTATTGATATACTCTATAGTATATCAATACTATAAAAAATATATTATTTTATTGTACATATTTACTTCTTTCTTTCTATTGTACTTATCCGTGTGGTGACGGAGTAAGAATACTATTTACCAACACATATCTTACCCGTGGGTGATCGTACGAGACGACTAAGGGATATAAAACGCATATAACATCTATTCGAGAGAAGGAAAACTCGGAACAAATCCCTATACCAACACGTCTGACCAGCGTGGTATAGTAGGTTAATTTCCCTTCCATTACAGAGGAGGTCCGAGCCCAACAGTGGGACATGTATGGGCTGTGATGATGATGATGATTGACTTCTATATTTTGTATCTAATGTGACTGGTTATAATCCAACTTCAAATCCATGTGAAATGCATTTATTATCGGTAATAATATTCAAGAAGCCGGCAATAAACCTAATTATTTAGATGCTACACAAATTACTTCATACGTTTTAGGCTTAAAATTAATAACATTAAATTCAAGGCCATGATTTATTTAATATTAAAAGCATATTAGAAAATGCATCATAATTCGCTTATCTCTAATTCAGATTATAAAAAACGTAACATAAATATATAATTGGCATTAACGAAGCAAATCAATACACATATATATTCAAATTTATTTAAAGTCGTGCTCATTTTTTTTTGTCGCACGCATGCTGTATATTTGACAACAATGCGTATGACATCCTAAATTCTATTATCTCATAACCGCTAACAGTGAACAAATAGTGAAAATGTTGGTAAATTAACAGTTACTAAGAGTGGGAACACAAAAAAAATCTTGATTGTAGTTGGCGAACTGTCAAAAGAATTATGTCAAAGTGTTATCGTAGGACAGTTGTATAACGTTAATTTATAACTTCCAAGGCAGGGCTACAGTTCTTTCTAATAATGCAAGACTGGAGAATATGATTAATTCGTTACTATTGAAATAATTTCAAATTTAAAACTATAACGTTTACACTAAAAGTATTAAGGTACAAGTATTTCTTAAAGATTTTCATCATAATTTTGTCAACCCATATACACTTCACTACTGCACTCGAGCCTCCACCACTATGGGAGGAAAATTGAGCCAGTATACCGCGCTGTTCAGACGTGTACTTTTTTTTTTAACCACCGTTCACTAAGGAAATAATCCTTATATTGCGGGGGACTTTACAAACATGCAATTAACGCTGACAAATTACACCCAATCTCAGAATAACACTTTGTGGACCGCACAAAGTATTGTCCTGCGAAGGAATCGAACCCACGGAACTGGCACGGAAGGTATTCTGTGCAGTCAAAACACAGTACTAACACGTCTATAACTACACAATCCTATACTAATAGGATTTTATTTCCTTCTTTTGCAGTAATATTAACTGATTGTGACCGATAGTAATATTTTACGATTACCAGAACACTTATTCGTCAAAGAAATATCCTACATGGGGATAGAACCCACACACTCAGTTTAGTAAGTCGATACTCAGGCCGCGTAGATATCTCTTTTATCATTACTTAAAAGATTTAACAACATTTTTTTAAAACATTTGTTGTGAATATCTTTGTTAAACCAATATATATTTTGGAAAAATACTTAGTCTTATAAAGTCATTTTCAAATTTTAAGCAATGCTCGTAAGTGCTCTATTACTATATAAGTATATTAATTAGGTACAATATGCGTGCAGTGATTTTATTAAGACGTGGTTGATACATATTTTGCAAATTATGTACATATTGAATTTACTTAATATTGCTTGCTCATTTTTTTTAAACTTAAGATGTAACCAACCAAAGACTTCTTTTTAAATGTTTTCCAATATAAAAAGAGAACCTGTTGGTGACAGGTAAAGAATATAATGGATCATCATATCTTACATCTTACTCTTCGACACTTTATAAAACCAGCTTTGGGAATATTAGTAGAGTGGGCAGTACCCTCCGTGAACACTTATGTATATCAACAAAATACGATCTCGATGAGTTGATGGATATAAAAAGAGATCATCAATGACTAGCCTCAAACATTCGGCGTATTAAGTATAAAACGTCTTATTTCTTGCATTTAATCCGCCTACGCTCTTGAATCATTTTTTGCTTCTCAATGTTCAATGTCAAAATGGCTATACGGTTATGGTACTTACCTGCGAGGAATTTTTATGAGACGTTTTGTATACTTTTCTAGTAGGCTAACATATTAAAAATATATGTTGGCATGGCATGTACTTTAGTAATCTTCGTTTCTGACTTAATTGACAGAAACAACAGTGAAAAAGAGGTTCGTAACATTTGTGCTATATTTAAAATACCCCTGTTATTTTTGTATTTCTATTTTGTATAGCCCTGGCTTTATTTACTTCGCCCGTGTAGGTGCGCCAAGACGCGTGACGCCCAAACTAACAAATTTCGGTAGTATTGGCACTGAACTCCTCTACAGTTTTAGTCTAGATAACATCTTGTGAGAACTAATACACAGAAATCACCTTCTCATATATAAGGTAATATTCTATCTACCACTAAATAACTTATATTTACATTAAATAAAATGTAATTGTACATATCTATTTTATAGATGGTGTCCAGTGCGACATCAAGTAGCGCTTCTTCAAGCCAAAGGATGCAAAGCTCATCGCAGCGACTTCAACACATGGCCGCTTCCGAAATAAAAGCGAGCTCAATGAAGTCTGATCTTAGTGAACTGAAAAGTTCTATTTCGGAGATGAAAAATTTGAGCAGCACCGCAGCGAAAAACTTTAGCCAAAGGTTAGTCACACAATGATTAATATTTATTTACATATGCCGAACAGTTATATAACAAAATCTACAATTTGGCACGTATAAAGACATTTGTTCTATGTGTTTTGTTCGAGTGAATAGGTATTAATATAGACAGTTCTTTGAAAACATGAAAGATACTTTTGCCATTATCCACGAACTTGTACGAACTAGCTCACCTGAGCGACCTTGGCTCTCGGCCAATTTCCACCCGCTGTTTCTCACTCTAGGTTTGCAGTACAACACCGACAAACAATAGCAACACTGCTTTTCGTGCAACCCTTTTGCGAATTAAATTTAATTACATAACTTCATTAATATTAAAGGGTGTCATTATCGCGTAATTTAAATTATTTTCACTGATTTTGTAGGTTGAGAAGTTCAATGGAAAATATTGTAGATCAAGATGATTTGGGTGACCGTAATTTGCCTGTTATTCGAGACCTCAGTGATATGGATGATATGGGTGACTTAAGTGACATGGGAGAGCTCCCCAACGATGGACCCTTAGTAACATTTCCGGAATCAGATACTCCACCGCCCATGAACGAAAAACCTTCTCTCCTATCCGGCAATGCCACTAGAGATATAGTGGGTTCAAATACAGCCAACGAACTTAAATACAGTGCAGCACGTATGACTTCTGCAAGTTCGACCCGAGTAGTAGGTGATGGATATAGTGCATCGAGATCAGCATCTAACAGTTCAAGAATGCGTCGTGTCCAGCACGGCGATCTACAGTATGCGGAACGCAGTGCTGCTAGTGCATCACATCGATTATTACAAGCGGAAGGACTTACTGCAGAACAAAATGCTGCATCTCTTCAAGTAAGTTATTCATTTATTTTTTATGTATAGATAATGAATTCTTTAATATTAATAATAACCATCTGACCAGTGGTATTATTATGGTCTATTTCCCTCTTATTGCAGTATCGAGACGTATAATATGAGTTAAAATTAAACGTTATAAAGCCATAATTTAAATTAAAAAGTCACTGCGAATAGTAAGGGATAATTATACCCCTATCGTATGTATTACTAGAGTCATGGTAACTAGTAACTACACTATAATGTCTGGCCTTTTCGTCTGCGGAGCCAAAAAGGCGCGTCGAAGGACGTGACCTCGCCTGAATGCGACCGATCAATATTACGATGTACCGGCTCTACAAAACCGTAGCGCGCAGTACAGTCTTACTTCTTGCTACGATAACATCCAGCATGTGAATGTGTATAAAATCACGAAAAACTTTTCATGCGAATGATGGCCGCGCGTATTATTGCTTGGACTAGCAGGATGCTGCGACGCGGAGGATCGCCTGTGGCGGTGAGCTCATTTAACACCAGGCGCTTATCGTCCACCACGCTTTTCTCAGTCAGTGCCTGAACGTCGTGCGCGCGAACACATGCGGAAGCAAATTATTGCGCGTGCGCGCACACGAGTACCCAAATAGTCGGTTTTAAATATAGAATTAGAATGTCTACGGGAGGGGGTTCTGTTCCGTGGACCGTAAATCGCGGCGTCCTATCTCGCTTTCATCCGCAGCCACAAAATCCTTCGGTGAGAATACATTTCCTGGGAAAATTTCATATTGAACCTTCGGTACACGTGATGAATACACAAAGTTCAAAACTAAGAAAGCGCGCGAATTTCACACGTTTGGCCTGCATCCAATGGGCACCCGAGGGACGTATAATCCGAGGCATGACGTAGGACTGTTGTTTAATATAAACTAGAAGTAGTTTTGACTTTATAGTGAACACACCACTTTTTTTTTATTAACAATGTCTTCGAAACGTCGTTCCAGACCGAAACTGCGTATTGCTATCGCCGTAACTATCGAATAATGTTTACTTTGTGAATCAAGTGATAAATTATTGCTACTGATATCAGTTTATATTCTAAGAATATCTTTCTCGCATCTACTATAAAATGTGTGACTAATATTACGTACATTTGAAAACTCTACCAATAACCTTATATCAATTAGTGTTTATTATCACATAACAGTTGACTTGTGATATTTCAGGAGCAACGATCGCTAAAAGCAGGTGAAGTAACAGCACAGGAAGCTAATAACATGTCTGCTACAAGTTCACGACTACAAACTGAAGCATTTAGTGCGGAGAAAATGGCAATGGCTTCAGCACAAGCCCGCCAAACAGTTACTTCAAGCGGTATGTTCAGTCACAAGGAACACTCCAGTGTAGCTCATTCAAACATGAAAATATCTACAAATTTATCAAGTAAATCTACCCTCCATACTTCTTCTCAGGTATGTAACTATTGATATAATAGCCTAGATATAAAAGTATACATCAAAAATTAAATTAACTAAAATATAGTTGACTTTTGAGATAGAGTCGGTATGAGAAATTATATTATTGACTATTATAAAAAAAAGGCATCAATTTTCATCTTAATGCTACACCAACTCAAATATTAAACTTAATAAAATAATTTAACACTTAATTTTTTTTTCACATTATAATAAAGAATTTAGTGGTAATAAAGAATTTAGTGGTTCTATGGTTTACTGTGTGAGACACAAGGAGGTTTCAGGAGTGGAAGAGGATGCATGGATCAAGTGTTCTCTCTGCGCAACATTGTGGAGAAGCATCTGGCACTAGGTCAGAGGGTTTTCTGCAGTTTTGTGGATCTGGAGAGAGCATTTGACACGGTTGTACGAAAGGAACTTTGGGACATTTTACCGGAATATGGTATTAACGGTAAACTGCTGCAGGCTGTGCAATCCAGTTACATGGGCTGTAGAGCCTGTGTGCGGCTGGATGATGGAATGTCGCCTTGGTTTGACGTCAATATCGGCGTTAAGCAGGGCTGCGTTCTATCAGCCAGGCTGTTTATCATATATCTGGATAAATGTCTCCAAAGGTTGAACGATATGAATGTGGGAGTCCAGATGGGTGACTCAGTGGTCTCTGCTCTGCTTTATGCAGATGACGCAGTCCTGCTGGCACAGTCAGCGACTGAACTGCAGACCCTAGTCGACACAATGACAGAAGATTGTAAGAAAAGGGGTCTACGCGTGAATGTGAGCAAAACCAAAATAATGGTCTTTGAAAGAGATGAAGCCAGAACAGATGTAAGAGTAACAATAGGTAATAATGTACTAGAGCAAGTGGATGAATTTGTATATCTTGGATGTGGATTTAGCCGAGATGGACGGTACACCACCGATATAGAGCGAAGAGTGAATGCGGGAAATAGAGTGAACGGAGCGTTGGGGCAACTTCTCGGCAGCCACCACCTCAGCCAGAAGGCACGTGTAGCAATACATAACGCAGTGCTTGTCCCAACATTACTGTATGGAAGCGAGAGTTGGGTATGCAGAAAAGAGTATGAAAGTAAAATTAATGCGGTCGAAATGCGATCTCTTCGGAAAATCTGTGGAGTTAGGCTGACCGACCGCATTCGTAACGACGACGTAAGAGAGCGAGTAGGTATGAAAGAGAGTATTGGTGTAAAGATGCGAAAGGGAATGCTCCGATGTTTCGGACATGTGGAAAGAATGCCGAACGAACGTCTGGTCAAGAAGATATACAATGCGAAAGTGGAAGGATGTAGGTACCGAGGGAGACCGAGACTAACCTACCTAGACCAGATCGGTCAGGTACTGAAGGAAGGTGGAGTCAAGAGTCTCCGAAACCGGCGAGCGTGTATGAAGAGAATTATGAATGTTGAGGAAGCGAGTGAAGTATGCAGAGATAGAGTTCTCTGGCACTCTGTTCTCTCTGCCTACCCTGCAAGGGATATGGCGTGATGATATGTATGTATGTATGTGTATTTAGTGGTAAGATGCCACGTAAACATCTCTAGTTCAAATCTATAGTCTGTAGTAGACAATATTTTACTTATCACTCAAATGTCACAGGAATACCGCAAATAAACCTGAATGTATCAGAAATTATGTGTCAGTGTTATGAACTATGTTTAGTCTCTCATTATGAGAGAAAAAAAAACAACAATATATTACATAAATATAAACATATGTATGAATATAATGTTAGCTGTGTGGTAGCGGCTACGAATACTACTAACCCTTACTTTGCTCGTGGATGTCGTAAAAGACGACTAAAAGCCTTATAACCACCTGGGTCAACTCCATCTGATGCCGTTTGGTCAACAATTACATTCCCAAGCAGGGTTGACGTCTGGCAGGCGGCCGATCATAAAACATTGTCGATAACTTTTACAATATGTACTATGAGAGAAGAGTATATATTGTATCGACCCCAGGTAATTGGGATAAGAGTAGGTGAATAATGATGATGTATGAATGTATAAATGTAAAACAATGTATAAAATAATAAATGACATTTTAACTTAATTAATCACCATATGCGAGACAGAAATACGACCATTGTCTAGTTTCGTCAAAATTATGTTTTACCAATTTTTTTTAATGTTTATAGAGGCAAACGAGCAAGCACTAGACCTGGTGGTAAGTGTTACTGCCGCCCATGGACCTTTGCAATACCAACGGTATAGCTAGGCCGCTGCCTACCAATACAAACCTCAAAGGCCTCAAACTCACCCAGTTGGACATCCGGCTCTCTCGCTCACCGAACGAAGCGCAATAGCACATTGCCATTACTCAGAGGTCGATCTTCTGCGAGAGTGTGGTGTGGAGACCCCGGACAGACCGGTCCGCGGCTGTAGACAGATGACTGTCAACAGTGTGGTCCTACTACTTATATTATTGATATATTAATTTGAAAAGGTAAATCTAATTTTATTATTATGCTATTACAGATGAGTCAACTATTAAATGGAACAATTAAGGCGGGCGATGAAGATCTTACAAATTTAAGCTTCGAGGATTTAGATAACTTAAACGCAAATTCAAACCCTAAAGATGTAGAAACGGCAATACAAAAATATTCAACAAGAATGAATGCGTTTATAACATCAATAAAGAATAATCAGATTGATATGCAGAATGCTTCAAAACATTTCGACAAACTAAATGAAATGTTACGAAGAGCGTGGGCAGTGCAGACATACGGCCACGAGCTTGGATATTCCTTATGCAACATACTAAGAGAATCAGGAGGCCTTGATATATTGATGACAAATTGTTTAGAGAAAAATAATGGCGCTCTCCAATTCTCTTCAGCAAAATTACTTGAACAATGTCTTACAACTGAAAACAGAGCTCATGTGGTTGAGAATGGCCTTGAAAAAGTAGTTAACGTAGCTTGTTCCTGCACAAAAGTTGCGAATTCAGTCGACCATTCTAGAACTGGAACCGGAATATTAGAGCATCTTTTCAAACACAGCGAAAGCACGTGCGGTGATGTGATTAAACTAGGAGGTTTAGATGCTGTCTTATTCGAATGTAGAAAAAATGACGTGGAAACTTTAAGGCATTGCGCAACAGCACTAGCAAATCTATCTTTATATGGTGGAGCTGAAAATCAAGAAGCTATGATTAAGAGGAAAGTGCCAATGTGGCTGTTTCCCCTAGCGTTCCACACCGATGACAATATTAAATACTATGCATGCTTAGCAATTGCTGTGTTGGTAGCAAATAAAGAAATAGAAGCCGCTGTTCTCAAGTCTGGTACCCTAAATTTAGTGGAACCATTTGTAACTTCCCATAACCCCTCCGAGTTTGCTCGATCAAATCTAGCACATGCACATGGTCAAAGCAAAAATTGGCTTAAAAGATTAGTGCCAGTCTTAAGTTCAAAAAGAGAGGAAGCTAGAAATTTAGCAGCCTTCCATTTCTGTATGGAAGCAGGTATTAAAAAGCAACAAGGTAATACAGAGATATTTAGAGAAATAGGAGCGATAGAATCATTAAAGAAAGTTGCAAGTTGTCCAAACGCTGTAGCGTCAAAATATGCAGCACAAGCCTTAAGACTGATTGGAGAGGAAGTTCCACATAAATTATCACAACAAGTGCCACTTTGGTCTATAGAAGATGTTCGGGAATGGGTTAAACAAATAGGATTCAGTGAATATGCTAATAATTTCTACGAAAGTAGAGTCGATGGTGATTTATTATTACAAATTAGTGAAGAAAATCTTAAAGAAGATATTGGTCTGCAAAATGGAATCAAACGCAAACGGTAAGTCATATTGCATTATCATTTCTTTTACTAGTTTTGTGTTTAATATCAATATATTAACAAAATTTCTATACACTTACAGATTCACAAGAGAACTTCAACAACTTAAGAAAATGGCAGATTATACGTCACGCGATACAAGTAGTTTAAATGACTTTTTACAAGAAATTGGACCAGAATATACCATTTATACCTATTCTATGCTAAATGCCGGTGTGGACAAGAAATTGTTTAGAGGTTTAAGTGATGAGCAGTTGGAGAATGAATGTCATATTGTCAATAGTATACATAGACTTAGGATTTTGAATGCCATTAGAGGTAATAATTTCACTAACTTCATTGAGATTAAATTTAAAATAATAATTTTCTTAAAACCACGGCCGCAAATACGATCATTAATTTTGTTTTTTATTTTACAGCTTATGAAAACAGTTTGCCAAGTAAAGGCGAAGAGAACATGGAAAAGAATTTGGATGTATTCGTTAGTTATCGTAGATCTAATGGTTCTCAGTTGGCTAGTTTGCTCAAAGTTCACCTTCAGCTACGAGGATTTACCGTATTTATAGATGTTGAACGTTTAGAAGCGGGCAAATTCGACAACAACCTTTTACAAAGTATACGGCAGGCAAAACACTTTTTGCTTGTACTCACACCAAATGCACTTGACAGATGTATAAGAGACACAGAAAGAAAGGATTGGGTTCATAGAGTAAGTAAATATTTTATCTTTGTTATATTAGTAAATAGATAATTTGGTCATGGTCATTCATCTGAATTATAGTAATCATATAATTTAATGATATTCTGAGCAAGTGGATGAATAATATCTTGGATGTGGATTTAGCCGAGATGGAAGGTACATCACTGATATAGAGCGAAGAGTGAACGGAGCGTTGGGGCAACTTCTCGGCAGCCACCACCTCACCCAGAAGGCACGTGTAGCAATACATAACGCAGTGTTTCTCCCAACATTACTGTATGGAAGCGAGAGTTGGGTATGCAGAAAAGAGTATGAAAGTAAAATTAATGCGGTCGAAATGCGATCTCTGCGGAAAATCTGTGGAATTAGGCTGACCGACCGCATTCGTAACGACGACGTAAGAGAGCGAGTAGGTATGAAAGAGAGTATTGGTGTAAAGATGCGAAAGGGAATGCTCCGATGGTTCGGACATGTGGCAAGAATGCCGAACGATCGTCTGGTTAAGAAGATATACAATGCGAAAGTGGAAGGATGTAGGTACCGAGGGAGACCTATACTAACCTACCTAGACCAGATCGGTCATGTACTGAAGGAAGGTGGTGTCAAGAGTCTCCGAAACCGGCGAGCGTATATGAAGAGAATTATGAATGTTGAGGAAGCGAGTGAAGTATGCAAAGATAGAGTTCTCTGGCACTCTGTTCTCTCTGCCTACCCTGCAAGGGATATGGAGTGATGATATGTATGTATATTCTGAATAGCTATTAATTCGCATGATGACTGAATAGGAATGAAATGATCAGCAGCGTTTCTCATAGAAGTAAGTTAGCCTAGATTAAGTGATAGTAGATAGACAGTAGTATTCGCTTTTTTATTGCTTATGGTGGCAAACGAGCACCTGATGGTAAGTGCTACTACCACCCATAGACCTTTACAATACCAGGAGTACAGCTAGGCCGCTGAAATGATAGACCAAAGACTTACCCAGAAAGTTGGGCTGCCGGCTCTTTCGCTCACCAAACGAAGCGCAACAGCAGTGGCAATCCACCGCTCAGACGATAATTTTCTGTGAGAGTACCACCCCGGACGGGCCTGCAGCTATAGACAGCAAACTATTATCAATTTTGTCGCTACTAATATATTGTTCACTGGAAGAGAAATATATATAATAAATTGGCATAGCATAAATAATAATTTTATTTGATGTAACACTCGCATAAAAATCATTGATTAAATACTAAATATGGAGGGTAAAAAGAATGATATAAATATTAATCTATTATTCATGTTGTTTTCAGGAGATCGTGGCAGCGTTGCAGTCCCAATGCAACATTGTACCAATCATCGATAATTTTGAATGGCCTAAAGCTGAAGAACTACCGGAAGACATGAGAGCGGTGTGTCATTTCAATGGCGTCAGATGGATACACGACTACCAAGATGCCTGCGTCGACAAACTCGAAAGGTATATAATTTAACTTTGCTTTACTTAACGAGGCATCTGACTGCATGTATGGCGTAGTGGTTAAGATACCGATGCACAATGTGTGACCGTGCATTCGATTCCCACGTAACCTTGTGCGATCCACATTTTATTGAGTCTGGGTGTAATTTGTATCGTTTTACTAATTATAGATATGCCTTAAAACATAAGGATTATTTTCTTAGCGCAGTGTGTTGTCTATGAAAAAAAAAGACGTATCTAGTAGCATAACCAAAATGAAATAGGTATTTATGACATTCGTAAATCGATTTGCCGATTCAAATAAAATCATAACGGGTTTCTCCTTAATCATATAATCTAAAACTGTGCTCGACTAATGACAATAAGGTTATTTCTGGTTATATAAAACTAAATTTACAAAACTAAATATGCTTAAGCTAATCCAATCTTCAAATAAAGCGAATTATTGTTACGTTTATTAATATTTAAAATCATAATAACGTAACTCATCATTCTACTGCTCTTATCCCTAATTAGTTAGGGTCGACGCAATAATTATGCACTCGTACATATTGCAAAATTTATTGACAATTGTTTTATGACCGGCCGCCTGCCTGACGTCCTAGGGAATGTAACTGTTGACCAGACGGCATCAGGTGGAGTTGTCAGGTCGATATAAAGCTCTTAGTGGTCTTTTAAGATATTCACGAGCTAGTGCGCGATGGTAGTATTCGTAGCCGTTACCACACAGCACTACTACTAACTAATCGTATAATAAAAACGAATAAAACGTACACAATCAATCTTTTTTCATTCATTTATCTATCTATAGAAGTACTCTGTTGTACATACTAGATCTTCTTCTTTTTCTTATATATTGGCAATCAGCTACATATACGAGCTGTTGGTGCCAGTGTCAAGTTATAAATATTTTCACGTTTTTAGTCTTTCAAGTCAGTCGTTGTCTAAGTCAAATTGTCACCATTAACAGTGCAATGGCCACACTGTTAATGGTATCTTGTGGGCATTTTGATGGAAAACGAAAACGTTGTAAAGCAGTTTTATATGATATTCACTACATCCCAGTATTTCCGCACATCACATTACATAAAATGCCATCAAAATTATCTAATATAACACGTTAAAACACTAAGATATCGAATATAATACAAGAGCACCACATGACGTTTTCAAATTCCCGTCAAAAGTCCTACATACTAGATCGTCCTTAAAAGTACAAATCATGACAAATGTCATAATCCCCTACATTTATTATGTGTATTAGCAACCACAGTTGGTCTTATAAATGCTCCAGCAGAATGCTGCCGCCCATTTTTCTGATAATTCCTGACCTGATTTTTGCGATTACCACAGGAAAGTAAAAGGTTCCATAATGTATATTATCTATTTTTTATCATCCACCCCTTAATGTCCCATAATCGATCGTAAACGTTCACTGTTGGACATGGACCTCCCAGAAAACTCTTTATAATACTTCCATATTATTCTTTAACTCCATACGGATATTTACTGAATGTAAATATCCGTACAATAAACCATTTGCTACATATAAATTATTTGCAGTTTCATGACAAGGCTTTAATTCCTCCGCATTCTACTTCAAAAAATGTATCATGATAAGGTAACGGAGTAAAATTATAAGTCAACACTCCATTTCATGGTCGTCATATCGAACAAAGGAGATTTTTTTATTGCTTATGTTGGCAAACAAGCAGCACACCTGATGGAAAGTGTCACTGCCGCCCATAGACCTTTGCAATACCAAGGGTTATTGCTTAGGCCGCTACCTACCAATAAAATCCCCAAACCCACCCAGTTGGGCTTCCGGCTCTCTCGCTCACCGAACGAAGCGCAATAGCACATAGCCATTACTCAGACGTCGATCCTCTGCGATAGTGTAGTACTAACCCGAACGTACCGGCCCGCAGCTGTAGACAGAAAACTGTTAACAGCGTGGTCATACCACTATTAAAGCTATTTAAGAGCAAGGGAAAGAAAACTCTGACTAAAATACTACACTAATTCGTCTGACCTGAGTAATACAATTCCAACGGCCAATTTCCCTGCTGTTGTGTAATGTGTCCCAGCAGTGGGACCTATATAAGATGTGATGATGATAATGTGCCGAACTACTTAAAAACTTTCTTGAATATGAATATCAAGACATCTTTTGAAAAATTATTCAATGCTCGATCATTGCAAACATGCCAAGTATGTCTTGTTTTTCATTCTTTCCTTTCTTAGCTCAGTATCCCAATTGGTACAGAGCAGGCTTAATAACCGACATATTTTTTAATTCGTTTAGCTTCATCCGAGGGAAATCCAATCTCGCCAATCGCCTTGATGGACCGTTAAGAGGTCGAGGCGAAGTACAAACACCTGGGACTGCCACTATTGGCCGTGGTCCACCAATCTATCAACGAATGGCTTCGTGCGAGAGCCGAGGCAGTGATAAAGCAGATTGACTAGAGTCGCCCATACACACATTGCCGCCTGTTAGGTAAGATATTTTAATATTATTTATATTAATAAGCAAATATATCTTGACTATATATTTATTTTAGGTGTCTCGAAAAGAGCTCTAACGATTTGTTCAAATTTTGCATTAATGCAAAAGTGTTAGAGATTTTGCCTGTTATAATATATACAAGTGTCTCTCCATAAGACACATTAAAATTAAAAAGAAATAATACCAACTCGTATATCTAGAGGTGCTACATCTATATATTTTACAATTAGTTCAGCAAAACTCAATTATAGTACCAGGAAAACTAATTATTTAATGCTTTAAGAAAATAACTAGTATTTTTTTACCTTTGTCACCAAAATATAAAAGACGTATTGCTTATAAATGTGTCACCTAGGTGTAAAGCGTCCTTTATCAACACGACCCTAATATGACTCTGCAAGTAATTCTTTTATTCTACCATTTTTATTGTTTATGGTGGCAAACGAGAACAGCACACTTGATAGTAAGCGTTACTGCCGCTCATAGACCTCTGCAATACCACGGATATACCTCGGCCGCTACCTACCAACCACAACCCACTCATAAAGTTGCGCTGTCAGTTCTCTCGCTCGCCGAATACTCTTTGAACAGACCGGTGCACGACTGTAGACAGAAACTGTGACTAGTGTAGCTCTACCACTACGAAAATATCTTATACAATTTATTTTTATTTTACAGACCACGAAGAAACCGTCAACCCTCCTTGGAAAAAACATTGCCAGCCTCCTCACAAAGCTGCGAACAATTACCAACTAGCTCTAAGAATTCATCTCCTGAAAAAACACTATTCAGCTTACCCGAACGTTTATCAGAAAGTAGTGACAATATAGATTCTAATGAAATAGAGAAAACGTCACGTAGATGCCGTAGCTGCGAAGGAATATTAGAAGCCGAGGAACAAACGCACACACAACTATCTTTGCCCGCGCCTTTAGAAGCTGCAACACAAACAAAGAGGAAAAGGAACTTCATGGACAGATGCGTAAATAAAGTTAGACTGTGTTAAATCTAACTATATTAAAAAAAATGTTTATTTGAAGCATAAACAGGTATAATAATGCTGCATAGTGTGTATGGTCAGTGGTTGTATTATTGGACTAGTAAGTGCATATTTTGGTGTGAATCTAATTATAAAGTACAAACATGTGCACAATGTGTATATAATTTGAGTATAAATAGTATTGTCTATGGACTATTATACTATTGGTAATCTAAATAAGAACGTAATCTCAATGAGTGCTTGTGAAATGATGTATTACAAGCTATTATATTTGAAATTATTGTTACCCTGCAATGTTTTAAGAACATTTCACGAGGTGTCAATGGCGTATAATCATATTATAATAGCTAGCAATTGTAGTACTTAGTATGGCTAATTGCTTATCATTTCTCAAATGTTGATAATAAAATAAATGTATATCTCTCTAATTCTTCACTCTCTATAAATTTTACAATGAATTTGTCCTATTTTAATTTTATTGAATATATTTTTTATCTTGCCAATGAAGTATTTGTAAAAAGCAAAATAATAACGAAATTATAATTCACTTTATGTGATATTCTGAGATCTTCTGTAATTTAAAACATTTAATTTAAATAAATTCTCGAACATATTGAAAATATTATGTTATTAGTACCTAATTTATTTATGAATTAACAATATTTCCAATCTGAGTAATATTTATTACTTGAAAATTGTACAAAATCTTTATTATAGCTGTAGATTTTATTTTAGTAATTTTATAAGTTAACCATACTATAAAACATTGTATTCTGTCAAAGCCTACTGTATTTATGTAGCTAGCCTAGTTCTAACCGCTAAATAAATAGCATCATTAAAAACAACTATTAATTTTATTTTTTCATCAGATGTGTTTACCGTCATATTTTTGTTCTGTATGGTAGCGCCTACGAATACTACTAACCCTTACTATGCTCGTGGATGTCGTAAAAGACTATTTAAAGCTTTATATCGACCTGGACCAACTCTACCTGATGCCGCTTGGTCAACAATTGCATTCCTATGAACTAGTACATATTGTGTCGACCCCAAGTGATTGGGATAAGAACAGGAGAATAATGATGACTTTCATTTCTTCTAATGATCTGAAAATCAGTACAACATACCTAGATCAGACAATATTTTTGCAGTACAATTGACTGTAAACTAATGCAAAAAGCAAGAACAAGAGTATTTGCTGTTAGGCTATGGTGGTAGCATTTAAAAAGATATGTAAAAAAAACAAAAACCTTATTATACTGGCCAAAGCATGAATAAAAGGAAAACCCTTAAATATTTTTATTAACATGTATAAGGAAAGCCTTGTGTGAATATGTCCTTAAAAATAGTCATCAAATCTGTTTCATTGATAGGCACAACCTGCTTTTCCTAGTGCATACTCTTCAGGCCATATTTATAGGGTTCCACTATGGTGGATCACTGTGAAAATTGCAGATAAGCCCTTGGAAATTCAAGTATTCTCATGACATCTTTTCTCAATAAAACAAGCAATAATCAATCAATTAAAATACAAACGAAAATGAAATTATATAAGGTTAATAATATTATATTATTGTTCCGTATGGTGATGCAGTAAGAATACAATTCACAACCCTATTTCTTACCCGTGGGTGATCATACGAGACGACTAAGGGATATAAAACGCATATAACATCTATGCAAGAGAGGGAAAACTCGAAACAAAACCCTATACCAACACGTCTGACCAGCATGGTGTACTACACTTTTCCTCCCTTTACGGAGGAGGCTCGAGCCCAACAGTGGGATATATATGAACTGGGATGATGATGATGATGAATATTATATAAGGTTGCATATTATAATGATATTATGTTAATATATCTATCACCCCATCTATGTTGCTAATGTTGAATACAGTTCTTCACAACCTGAATGCCATATAGAGAAGTTATGAGTCACCTTCATTCCTCTGTCCCTGCAACTTTTCTAATTTATTCAGTTCACCTGGTAAGGGAGCAATTTGCAGTGTGCTATTTCTCCTGGACAGGAAAACTTGTTCAAAGTATTAAAAAAGATATTAAACACAAACCATTAAGCTTAAATATTCATTATCATGAGAGGATGCACATGCTCATAATGTTGGAAAGTAAAAATGAAATACAAACAACAAAATATGCAAAAATAGTTTTATTTCAGATTAAAAAAAGAGTTAACTGGCCTGAGCTTAGCTCAATTGAATAAATAATCCAATAGAATAAACAATATGTCACAAACAATATCTATACTGCCAGAATATTGAAAGGTACTAACATTTAAACAAATATACTCTTCAGCTTATTTATACAATAAAGATGCATCATAAGAAGCTGTGTGGTAGCGGCTACGAATACAACCAACCCTTACTTTGCTCATGGATGTCGTAAAAGACGACTAAGAGCTTTATAATAACCTGGGCCAACTCCATCTGATGCTGTTTGGTCGACAATTACATTGCCAAGGAGGGTTGACGTCTGGCAGGCGGCCGGTCATAAAACTATTGCCAATAACTTTTACAATATGTACTATGAAAGAAGTATACATATTGTATCAATCCCAAGTAATTGGGATAAGAATAGGAGAATGATGATGAGAGATGCATCATAAGATGTATTGCATGTATAAACACAGATTATGAAAACTATATAAACTTGTTTCAAATCATATTTACAAACAGTATACTAGTAAACACAATTTACACAACAGAAAACTGTAACAACTATAATATCTAAGTTTTTAATACAATAATAATTATATTCATCTGCAATAAATTATTTCTAAGAGATACTACAACATTAAATAAAATACATATTCAATGGTATTAAGAATACCATTATACATACATTACATTTTAACAAACTTTAATAGAATAATTATAACTAGGATAGTCTAAAAAATTCTAACAATTGGCATCAAAAATGAAAATTTAGGTGCTCATAATAATATGAGAAGATAATTTCTTGCTATGAAGATCTCTCTATTTATCATCATCTCAGCTCATATACGTCCCACTGTTTGAGCTCAAGGCTCCTCCACAATGGGAGGGAAATTGACTTACTATACCGCACTGGTCAGACGCGTTGGTATAGGGTTTTGTTTTGAGTTATTTCTTGCATAGATATTATATGCATTTTATATCCGATAGTCGTCTCTTTCAATCACCCACAGAGAAGAAGAAAGTGGTGAATTGTATACTTACTCCATCACCACACGGAAAATCACTCTTTCAATCAAAAACAATAACAATTAAATTTTCATCTAATATAATTTTAAATATTACATTTATTATAATCATGATTATAATTTCTATCAGTATCTTACAGTTCTATGCTACCATTGTCTAAAGAATCTCTAAAACATGCATATTTTCACAATTACTAGCATACACATCTAAAGAGATATACTTTAAAAATAAACATCTCTATATAAATACCTTCAGCATACTAAACTAAAATAAAAAGAAAATACTACCCAATTTTTAAAATAAAGGCCTCTTACACCATTACATTATTGTGTAATTTGTATAGAAAATGAGCATTCATCACAGCCTATCACAGTGTTCGTTAATATATGATAACTAGCACTTAATAAATAGATCCCACCGCAACGACAGGGGTATGAATATGTTTCTTCATCACTATCAAAATCCATATCTGACAAAGATATAGTATCATAAAGTAAACACTCACTATGTTCATGGCAGGTAAGTATAGCATCATACTCCTTCCGTCGTTCAGGATCTTTCAGAACAGACCATGCTTTATGAATCAACATGAACTTATTATCATTTTCACCTCCGACTTTATCTGGATGTGATAATAGCAAAAGGCGTTTATAATTGCCCTTAATTTCTTGATACGTAGCTGTTTTATCACATTCCAATATTTGATAATAATCAACAAATAAATCTTCATCCATTTTTCTGGTTTATTTAATGAGATATTTGATCACTTGAATTTCATATTCTTAACGTATGTAGGCACATAAGAATTACTTAATATTTTTACAAAAAGTAGTGTTTTCAGTTTTCACAATGTTATAATGAAAACAAGTAACTATAACTATAATCACAGATTAATATATTAGTACTACGACTTATAATATTATAATACGTAGTGTTACAATTGATCTATCTATGGTGTTACATACTCTTTGCTACGACTATAATAATAATTATTGTCTATCTAATCTAAGAAGTGCATTTGGACAGCTGTCAGAGTAAGGTGTCTAGGTATGTGAACCAAATAATCGCTATCGAAAATATCCAATTTTGATGAGAAATCGATATTAATTCTTTGTAATTAATAATCGGTTTATTTTTTTATTTTTCAAAAAGGAGATGAAATATTAAATGCTAAATTAACACTAAACAAATTTAATTATTTCATCATAAAATCTATTCATCATATTTAGTAGGATTAGGTTAAGTAAAAACAAAAACTGGATTTGAAAATAGCTATTTGTTCAGAATCTATAGTATTACTTGAATTATCACCGTCGCGAACATTAATAATTATATCCTTATCAATAAAATTGTCGAAACGTACATCTCTGTCAAAATCTATATTCGATTAAATATATTAATCTAATATTTTTACCGATTATTTAGATATTCGCGAATTGGAAGTTGTCAAGCACTACTGTTTAGAACGTTATGACGTGAAATTGTAAGATCGTCCATAATAATTATTATTTACAATGTTATTTTAATTTTAAATTAGTTTTACAAGTTTCAACATTACATTATTGTACAAGTAACTCACTCGCAACGTTAATTATGTAAATAACTTAATATTTCTTTAAAATTTCAGATTTATTGTTTGCAATCATGTGTATACGTTTGATCAAAGTTATTGTGTATTAAAAAATGCGAAACGTCCAAATGCACTTCTTAGATTAGATGAACTATACTGAGCCATAGCCCATAATATCATAAAGTGAAATAAGCCACAGGGAGTCAGCTTTCAAAGCAGACTATGCCTACACTGGATTTATCGGTACAAAAGAGATGGTGATCTATTAAAGAATGAGACATAAGGATCACGTCACTGACGTCATCTTAAAAAAAAATTTGACAATTTAATCCATTATTTTACTCACGAAGTTTTACTCTATGATTTGACCCTAATATTTCTTACTCTGTGTATTTGATAAGACTTGTTTAATTTTGTGTTCGGTGTTAGGTATTTCTATTTTAATATCTATTACTTGTTTTTAAATGTTAATTTCGTAAGATAATTGTGATTTTACAGTGTTTCAATCATCAGTGAAGAAATTTACGCTTTTAGCGTTGTGTTACAATAACTTATGAGATAAAAACTCCATTGTGAAATTTTGACGTTTTTGTGTTATCTATTAAGGTTTTAAGAGATAGAGACTCATTATATTTGTGAGATACTGACACTTTTTGTTATTTTCTACAAAGGCTGGAAAGTAAACTGTAAAGTGCGTAAAATTGTGGTATGACTTCAAATAAATATCTTACAGAGAATGTCTGACATCTTGTTTCATTTAACCATTGTAAATACCTTTACAAAGTATTTTCGTTTGTTGTTTATGCACAATTTTTATACATTCGAATACAGGTATGTACATCAATTGTATTGTGCAAAAACAGCAATCGGAAATTCGAAAGCTGAATATTGTTTTGAAATGAGCGGGATATTTAAAAATATAATTACATTTTTAAATATCCCGCTCTACGAATGTTTTTGATGGATTAAACTGGAGCGCTAGTGTGCACCGTGCAAGCAATTCTAAAGTATGAAGTTGTCGTTCTTCTCTCTGAGTATATTGTTTTGTGGAAATAATACAATGGAAATAGAGAGGCCCGCGATTTTATTGTCAGCACTATTTCAAAAGAAAGCGCCATCTATTACGTAAATCAATAATTATTTCCTATCCACAAATCCGCAATCGGGACACGCATACATCTAAACTTCTCTCTCTCTTACACAAACACGCCCAAAAACATCTAATCTTCTCAAGTTCTCACACACGCATGCATATTTACATGGGTGTGTTGTATTATTCTATACGGCTCACTGAATTTGGCCCCACTTGTTTTAATTTTTGAATTCTTTTTATTTTTAATTATTTGTTCGTCGTTTTTTCGTTATTGTTCGAATGTAAAAAATATTTGTTCGTTTTTTATTTATTTATAATTAATTAAACAAATATTCACCCTTAAGTTGGCTCCCCTTACTAGTTATCTTTATTTTTATCGCTCAGATTAATTAATTTTGATTAATTATCGTTTGTTCGACCACTATTGATGATTGTTCGATCATAACAACAATTAAATTCTTAATTATTAATATTTTTTATCTAATAAATAAGCCGTTGTGCGTCAGCAAGTCGAATTCTCGCCATCAACAATGCTATGGTCACACTGTTAATGGTATCTTGTGGGAATTTTGATGGTAAACGAAAACGTTGTAAAACACTTTTATATGATATTCATTCCATCCTTGCAGTTCTGTCACATCACATTACATAAAATGCCATCAAAATTATCTAATATAACACGTTAAAACACTAAAATGATATTCCATAAAAATACGTAACTATACTCAGATGAAAAAAGACGCAATCTATTCAAAACTCACGATCATGTGTTCAAGAGTTCAACGACCTCGAGTGGAGAAAAAAAATATTTTTCATCCGAATCGTTTTTTTTTCCTAGCCTATCATTACAAGTAGGACTAGTAGGTTTACCTGTCTTTGTTTTCGGGAGCGATCCCCTTCCATCCTGTATATAAGAATTAAGTTCTAATTTGAAAATGACTACTAGAGTTAAAGCATCGCAGGTAAATCTAAGTATAATAAATAGTACACAATTAAGAATCAACAAAGTCACTCCCTATAAAAGTTATATTTAGCAGAAACTATATATTAGATTAAAAAGTCTTTTGAAAATGATAAAGACTCAGATAATGCTAATTTTGTAAAAAATATTTTACTCTAAGTTTAGCATTAGACTTACCCTATGCGTCTGATATTTTAAATTATTTATAACATAAACAATATAAACGCATTGCTATAGTTGTACTTTTTCTCAAAAAGCAACAGGTTACAAGATTCTTAAGGTTTTTAATTTAAATTATAAAATAGACTAGAATATTTTGGTGAATATAGCACATTAATATTATGTTATAACGTAATTCATTAAACTTTGATATCTATAGATAGCTTCAATGTATATTTGAGACTTTCAATTTGTTTCTATACAATCACTCATTTAGCCCATGGAAAGTAATTTAAATAAAAATATGTAAATAGGTATGTAGGTATCTGACAAAGGAATCCCCAAAAATAAAGCTAAAATTATGTACAGAATTTCAGATATATATATAATTTCAGATATATATATATATATATATAAACATAATAAAAAGGTTATACAAAATTGTAGCAATTTATTAATATTATTAAAATAAAATTACGTAAGTAATTATTATTATTGAGTAAAATAGTAATACGCAATTACAAAAGAGAGAATGTATTACACATACATACATACATATCATCACGCCATATCCCTTGCAGGGTTCCTCAACATTCATAATTCTCTTCATACACGCTCGCCGGTTTCGGAGACTCTTGACTCCACCTTCCTTCCGTACATGACCGATCTGGTCTAGGTAGGTTAGTCTCGGTCTCTCTCGGTACCTACATCCTTCCACTTTCGCATAGTATATCTTCTTAACCAGGCGTTCGTTCGGCATTCTTTCCAGATGTCCGAACCATCGGAGCATTCCCTTTCGCATCTTTACACCAATACTCTCTTTCATACCTACTCGCTCTCTTACGTCGTCGTTACGAATGCGGTCGGTTAGCCTAACTCCACAGATTTTCCGCAGAGATCGCATTTCGACCGCATTAATTTTACTTTCATACGCTTTTCTGCATACCCAACTCTCGCTTCCATACAGTAATGTTGGGACAAGCCACGGAGCAAATACAAAGAGGAGACGGCCTAAGTAACTGTGCACTGTGATTCTCAAGTAGGCCTTGACGTCATCACGTTAACATCAATAGTAGGCGTGGCCTATTAGTCTTCTGTCGTCGCTGCCGGTGTTCGCACGGTGCATAAAATTATATTTTTGGTGTATTTTTATGTTATTACGAAGAAAACCATGAAGTGTTGTGTTTTATCATGTAAAAACTACTCCGATAAACGAACAGATGCTATGGAAAGAATCACATTTCATTTGTAAGTATATTTATTCATAATTTATCAAAATATTTTCTAGAAAGTTCTTTTGACGGTATCATATTCAAAAATAATTTTACTCAACGTTAGATGGCACCACTTTACGTAATAGGACCTAGAACAATAAAAGCACATACAGTTCAAACTATTAAGATTATTGTAATAACTAATAACCATGAGTATTAAAATTTATACCCAAAGCCTTATACCTCGACAAAAATATGAGTTTTATATGTAGTTAATAATTATTTTGTAAGCAATACGCCAGCTGTCGTTAACTATGAAGAACTATAAAAGTGTCAAAAATCCAGGGTCGTAATTAGAATATAATTATAACATTCGGATTTTTCATCAAAGAAAAATATTTTTTACACTACTTTAAATGAACCTATTATAATTAAACTGTAAATTTTGTATGTTTTAGAATACCGTCCAATGACGATGTTAAGAAGCAATGGATTTCAAAAATTAATAAAAAAAACTGGACTCCTACGAAATATACAAAGATTTGTTCTTCTCATTTTAACAATGAAGATTACGTAGTAACAAGCAAAGGCTTTAGAAAACTAAAGAAGGGAACAGTACCTTGTTTAAATCTAGATTCATGTGTTAGTTCCTTTGCAGTTTGTATTATCAGTTACTGTTATGTGTAGAGGCTGCTAATTTATTATTGAATATATTATAGAGTTAGTCCGTCACTCTCCGAGAGGCCGACCGCACGAGGAAAGACCGACGTCCTCCCCGAGGTGGGGGACGTCGGTTAAGGGGAGGGTGCTCCTCAGGGGGTATTCCGTCATGCCGACCACTGACGTCGAGACATTCTGCTCCGGTGGTCGGCCCAACGACGAAAGCGACATACCAGGAGTGGGTTACGGGTGTGCGTGCTTACAGACAAAACAGAGAGGCTCTGTCGCCCCGGACAGAGTGGTGCGAGGAGTGCGCCGACCATGACCTACCCGCCAAAAAAGAAAGAGGCTGCTAATTTCATATTTTTTTATTATTTATGTTGTAGCTTAGAAAGAAGTTACCGGAGCCTAGCCTAGCCTTCCCTAAAACAATCCATACGATTGGCAGTGAAGAATTTTGTCATTGAAAGAGTGCGTGCTTCTACAACTGGCCTCCACGTTTAAAGGACTGTATTGCAGCCAATGGAAACCACTTCGAACAAGTTTTTATATTTTAAATTGTTTTATATTTATGTATTAAACTAACACTGTAAAAGTAATAAATATTTTTTGCAATAGAAAAAGGTTTTTCTTTGTTACAGTATTTAGGGCAAGACTAGGTATAGCTCAAGAAATATATGATACAAAAGAGTATTTCATTTTTATTATTAGAACCAATGTCACCCTTTCTCCTTTATTTATTAATAATGTAATTGCACTCGATGCAATTTCTTGATAAGATTAACGAGGTTGAGCACGTCACAAAAATATTCAAAATGGTGGTGGCGTCGAAGACCGGGTCTTCAAGTTACCTAGTTTTAGATGGCCCGTGCGTCAATGAAACGGCTGCTACCAGGGGGCTGGTCTGCTCGCTTGAAATACTCTTTTACATATCTTGGTCATTGACACTATTGTTGCATTATCAATTGTATAAAGCCTTATTTTAATACAGTGGTTTGATTCTTTTTTATATGGAAAAGACAAAAAGGAAGGATATAATACCGTGTAACTAACATATTTACTAAAAGTCCAACTACTTTCATTCAACAATTTGTTAGAAACCCAAACAAATAATTGTATTATTTGGTCGTATGAAAAGGACACAAATATGAAGAAAAAAAAAAGGTTTCTAAACTTCTGAGTTTATCAGAATGACAGTAAAGAAAAGATGGATTTTTCATAAAATATTAACATTATGAACAATGCTGACAAGCCTTATAAAGAAATTTGCGGTTAAAAACAGTAGTCATTCACCTATTCGCTATGCAGAATTATTTGATTATAAACATTTGTATTTGAATAGAGCAAACAGCTACTAAGATTTGTTTGTATCTTTGAAATAAAAAAAATTAGCACTCCTTGATATAGGTAAATTCTGAGTACGTCCCTGTTACACCATACACTTACTGACATCTAATGCAAGATAGTTCAACTGCATACAATATACGAAATTAGTAGTTGTGCTAATAGCCGGTAGATGGACATAAAGGAGGGAGTGAGACAAGTACTATTACTTGTCTCACTTTCTTCATTAGCAGCGACCCCCTCACCCTCTGTAAATGACACGCATTGTTTCATAGAAAATATTCATTACAACAGCTCCTCTTTGTATTTGCTCCGTGGGACAAGCACTGCGTTATGTATTGCTACACGTGCCTTCTGGCTGAGGTGGTGGCTGCCGAGAAGTTGCCCCAACGCTCCGTTCACTCTATTTCCCGCATTCACTCTTCGCTCTATATCAGTGGTGTACGCTTGACCAGTTTGGCAGCAAAAGTGTATGGTAAAATTATTGAAAGGAGAATGAGGATGGTGTCCGATGGTTTACTGTGTGAGACACAAGGAGGTTTCAGGAGTGGAAGGGGATGCATGGATCAAGTGTTCTCTCTGCGCAACATTGTGGAGAAGCATCTGGCTCTAGGTCAGAGGGTTTTCTGCAGTTTTGTGGATCTGGAGAGAGCATTTGACACGGTTGTACGAAAGGAACTTTGGGACATTTTACCGGAGTATGGTATTAGCGGTAAACTGCTACAGGCTGTGCAGTCCAGTTACATGGCCTGTAGAGCCTGTGTGCGGCTGGATGATGGAATGTCGCCTTGGTTTGACGTCAATATCGGCGTTAAGCAGGGGTGCGTTCTGTCAGCCAGGCTGTTTATCATATATCTGGATAAATGTCTCCAAAGGTTGAACGATATGAATGTGGGAGTCCAGATGGGCGACTCAGTGGTCACTGCTCTGCTTTATGCAGATGATGTAGTCCTGCTGGCACAGTCAGCGACTGACCTGCAGACCCTAGTCGACACAATGACAGAAGATTGTAAGAAAAGGGGTCTACACGTGAATGTGAGCAAAACCAAAATAATGGTCTTTGAAAGAGATAAAACCAGAACAGATGTAAGAGTAACAATAGGTAATGATGTACTAGAGCAAGTGGTTGAATTTGTATATCTTGGATGTGGATTTAGCCGAGATGGAAGGTACACCACTGTATTATACATTATTATTGTATTATAGAAGCAAAGCAAATACAGTTTTTTTTCTTGAATAAATAACAAATATCTTCAAATAATTAACACATTTTATATGAAAATAATTGAGGAATCATTTGATATCAACGATTTAAGAAAATTAATAGAAACCACAGCGAAACTGTTTTTCTCATATTAATGACACAGATATTAGGGGACGTCCATTAATCACGTGATCTTTTTTTAGTATTTTTAACCCCTCCTTCCCCCTTGGTGATACGTGGTGAGGTTTAAGACTATGACCCCCTCCCCACCAACATCACGTGAGTTTTAATACCTACAAAGAAGAAGCCCACAGCTCATTATATTCTCGGTTTTTTGCTTTTTTATACATCGCAAAAAGGTCTTTACACAGATCACCTACTTTAAACGACTTCGTACGTTGCCTGGCAATGGTATGTCAGTCACACTACACGCCGCTTTTCAGTTTAGAAATCGCAGCGTTTGACGAAAAATAAATACACGTAATATTTTACGTCAGTAAGTGATGTTTCGTGATTTTTGTCAAACAACGACAACCCTTCTTGATTAATTTATATATTATATTTTAATTATTAATTCTTAATAGAAGGTACATTATTAATCTCAGTTATTTGAATTTTGTTATTCTCGCATTTTTGAAGAACGATTAAATATTCAATACTTTAATAGCAGTTGTCCAAAATTCGTGATCAATAGAGTTCATTCTCACACCACCCTTGTGGATTTTATCTTTAACTACGTGAAATGTACTTACTACTATTTAATGGATCAAACAGTTTAGTGAAGGTAATTAATTGGGCACACTCTTCTGACACTTCTTTTCTGTTTAGAAGTGAATTTGTGGCCGCCGCCATGCTGCGACTAAATACTTACACCATTTTGACAATTTTAGCTTCATTTTGTAATTTTTTTCGGAATATAAATGACTGTCAACTTATGAAGCAGTCAACTCACCATCAGCTTTGTCTGCTTCATACACTCTTTGAAAATATTCCTATTTTATTAATTTCTCTTTCTTTTTACTACGAAATCATACCATCACCTTAAATATTTATTTCTTCTACTTCAATAAATGTGGGACATCAAATAAAAGATTTATTTTAGCCATGCTAACTTCAATCATTTCATGTTTCCACTGTCGTCCTTGCTGGATGAAAACTTTTCTTGTATCTTCTATCAAGTCATTTATTACACTTACATTATCAGCGCTTTGATCACAAACTGTAGTTACGATTTTTAAACCAGTAATCTCTACATAGTGTACTATTTCTTTAATCATATGTTTTAAGTCGATTTTATTCAAAGTATTGGTAAAATAGTATGCAGCCAGTTGTTCATAATTTTTCCTTAATCCTTTCACCATAAATACTAATGCTTGGTCTGCAATTTTTTTCTGATCATGCGTGAAGCCTTTTACTTTGTCTTTAGCAGCCTGGAAATTAATTTGAGGAGAAAGTGACATTTCATCAAATATTAAAGAACATAGACGATCTTCTGGTCCGAAATATTTAATGCCTCTTTTAATTTTTATAAAAATTGTTTTATTTATGCCGGGCTTTATATTTACTTTGGCTAAAAGTCTTTTTAAGGACTTAGCTGAGGGTAATTTAATATACCTTTTTTTTTTTTTGGGGGCGGGTTACGGTCGGCACACTCCTCGCACCACTCCGTCCGGGGTGACAGAGGGGCGTAAGCACGCACACCCGTAACCCACCCGTGACGTTGCCTTCGTCGTTGGGCCAACCAACGGAGCAGAGTGACTTGACGTCAGTGGTTGGCCCGACGGAATACCCCTGAGGAGTACCCTCTCCTCGACCGACGTCCCCCCCTCAGGTAGGATGTCGGTCTTTCCTCACGCGGAATTTAATATACCTTGACAGTAAACTATAACACGTTGGACTTTTTTTAACATTGATAAATAAAGTTGTTGTCTTGCTTGTCTTCAAAAGAAAATCTCCGGCCACGGAATTTCTTGTGTGTTTGTATTATACTGCATCTTTGTAAATATTTTTGCAGCAACTGTCATATTTTGAGTTAATTTTGAGAAATAAATACCGTTGCTTATTTTTTCTAAGCTCTTTAATTTCGATTTAATGGATTTGCTTTGCTTCTGTAAACAGCATATTTGTATTTTTAAATTATTTATTTCCCTAAGCGGGCTGTTAATTTTTCTTCTTTGCATTCTTCTTCGCTGCTCTATTTCTGTAAAACTAACATTTAATATCAATTGTTTTATTATGTTTAGTATCAATCAATCAATCGCCGTAAACCGCAAGACTAATCTTAGTCCCTCACTAAACGAATAATAAACGAATAGTATAGAAAAATGTTCAGATTGCACATTTTCATTTCTTGGGACTCTCGTAGAATTTGTAGTAGTAGTAGTTACTTGCAGTAAGGAACGTAGCATAGTAATGCAATGCAATTGCAAGAAATTATATGCTAATGTAGAGCAATGATATGCTTATAAATGGTCCAAAATTATATGCTATTAGAGAATGGAGTCGCCAGAGTTGCTAGAAAAAGAAAGTGTCATATTGAAAGGCGTTATTACGGGAATTGCTAATTTACTGCGGATTTCATTTGTCGGAGACTCGGGATGGTGAATCCAGCGCCGCACCGTTTGACACCTTTAGTCATTTACACTAATATTTCCACCTGTTGGCTATAGAAATAGCTTATGGGCCTATGGCCGTTATGATTACCATTATCACAAGACTTTTACAACTACTACTAGCAGTCCACGAGGGTTAAATGCAGATGTGCAGACGTGGCAGATCTGTCTTCGGTAGGTGTCCCATGCCACTTTTAGATTATATTTCAACAGCCTCTGCATGTTGGACCCGCGTCCCCATGTAAGCCTACCAAAGGATCAGGTATCTTCTCAATTGGAAGATTCCGTGAAGAAGATGCGAATAATAATACGTATAAATACATATCAGTGAAGCTAGCACATATTATTCATATAAAAATATAAGTACCTAAATTGACTGCACTTGATGTGGAAGTCTGATCAATCTTCTTTGGTAAAGTATTAAGGTAGTTTGTAATGAAACATCCAAAATCTGTCACTTTCTTTCAATATGTCACTTTCTTTCTCTACCGTGATTAAATGTGTATGACAATTCTTCGTAATAAAATGGGCCAAGACGCATAGAGTGTTAATATAATCACATCGCTTCATAAAAATAAATTTGAAAGAAGATATTTAATTATCACATTTAAAATTTTCAGTTGTTGCAGTAAGACAAATATTAAGAAGTCCATCTATGTCTATTTACTATGGTTGAACTCCCATATTTTAGTTTATTATTAATGTGTTTTCCTCCTATACTTTACGTGTCTAAATGAAGGTCTCTACCAAAGAGTAAAGTTATTAAACTGAAAAAGAGTGGCAACTCCATGATAAAATATGCATGCATGGAAGGTGCTGCTACCCAGAGTTTACGCGGTGAACTAAAGTTGAAGCGATATATATACATATCTACATGTGTATGTGTAATTATATAGAATTTTCTTTTACTATGAAAGCTACCCTGAAATATAAAAAAAACATATCAGCTGATAACGAAGCAATAATAATATCAGCTTAACAATGAAAATTGAGATAATTTTCAAAAAGTACATCAATAACCGTAAATAGATTGATGACAATAAGTACCTACGCTAGGAACAAAAAATAACAATTCTCAGTTGCCAAAAGTTTGACATACAGGACAAAATGGCAGCAGTTAAGTTTGTACAAACAATCTGTAGGCGGCGCGACGGTCAGTAAAAATAAGTAATGTTTTAAGTGTGCCCCCCCAGGTCTCTACCTTCTTCTACAGACTATACTGTAAAATAATTTTATTATTGTGGTACACATACATACATACATACATATCATCACGCCATATCCCTTGCAGGGTAGGCAGAGAGAACAGAGTGCCAGAGAACTCTATCTCTGCATACTTCACTCGCTTCCTCAACATTCATAATTCTCTTCATACACGCTCGCCGGTTTCGGAGACTCTTGCTCCACCTTCCTTCAGTACATGACCGATCTGGTCTAGGTAGGTTAGTCTCGGTCTCCCTCGGTACCTACATCCTTCCACTTTCGCATTGTATATCTTCTTAACCAGGCGTTCGTTCGGCATTCTTTCCACATGTCCGAACCATCGGAGCATTCCCTTTCGCATCTTTACACCAATACTCTCTTTCATACCTACTCGCTCTCTTACGTCGTCGTTACAAATGCGGTCGGTCAGCCTAACTCCACAGATTTTCCGCAGAGATCGCATTTCGACCGCATTAATTTTACTATCATACTCTTTTTTGCATACCCAACTCTCGCTTCCATACAGTAATGTTGGGACAAGCACTGCGTTATGTATTGCTACACGTGCCTCCTGGCTGAGGTGGTGGCTGCCGAGAAGTTGCCCCAACGCTCCGTTCACTCTATTTCCCGCATTCACTCTTCGCTCTATATCAGTGGTGTACCTTCCATCTCGGCTAAATCCACATCCAAGATATACAAATTCATCCACTTGCTCTAGTACATCATTACCTATTGTTACTCTTACATCTGTTCTGGTTTTATCTCTTTCAAAGACCATTATTTTGGTTTTGCTCACATTCACGCGTAGACCCCTTTTCTTACAATCTTCTGTCATTGTGTCGACTAGGGTCTGCAGGTCAGTCGCTGACTGTGCCAGCAGGACTGCATCATCTGCATAAAGCAGAGCAGTGACCACTGAGTCGCCGATCTGGACTCCCACATTCATATCGTTCAACCTTTGGAGACATTTATCCAGATATATGATAAACAGCCTGGCTGACAGAACGCACCCCTGCTTAACGCCGATATTGACATCAAACCAAGGCGACATTCCATCATCCAGCCGCACACAGGCTCTACAGCCCATGTAACTGGACTGCACAGCCCGTAGCAGTTTACCGCTAATACCATACTCCGGTAAAATGTCCCAAAGTTCCTTTCGTACAACCGTGTCAAATGCTCTCTCCAGATCCACAAAACTGCAGAAAACCCTCTGGCCTAGAGCCAGATGCTTCTCCACAATGTTGCGCAGAGAGAACACTTGATCCATGCATCCCCTTCCATTCCTGAAAGCTCCTTGTGTCTCACACAGTAAACCATCGGACACCATCCTCATTCTCCTTTCAATAATTTTACCATACACTTTTGCTGCCAAACTGGTCAAGCTTATGGCTCTGTAATTTGCGCAGTCATAACGTGAACCCTTGTTTTTAAACAAAGGCACGATGACTGCGCTATTCCAGTCCCTGGGAACCATTCCCGAGCTCCAACATAAATTGAGGAGCAACAGGAACGCCTCCCAGACACAAGAGCCGCCAAGCTTGATCATCTCGGCAGACACCATATCAATGCCCGCTGCCTTACCATTTTTCAAACTTCTTATCGCCCATTCAACTTCATCCATACTGATGCCATCGGAGGACGCCGTTGTCGAATGTTGATCTACTAAACCACATCCAACACCGGCGCCAACCGTAGCATCCGCATACATATCGCCAAAATATTCACTCCATCGGCTTAACACGTCTTGTGTTTGTGTAAGAATGTCTCCACCTTTAGACCTTATTTTATTCATTATGAAGGCTGACCAACCACCCCGAGACCTATTCACCTCCCTCCAAAAGAGTTTGGTGTTACCCTCGAAGTTTTTAGTCAGCCTATCTTCTGCACTCATACTTGCTCTATCACGTTTCTCTTTCACTAAGGCCTTGGTGTCATTCTTACATTGCCGATATATTTCTTTCTTCTGTTCAGTCATACTGTCATTCAGATTCAAAGAAGAGACATAGTCCAGCCACGCTTTCTTCTTTTGCTCTACGGAAGCTGCCACTTCCGCATCCCACCATGCATCACCATTTGTTTTTCTATGCTTCTTTGAACTTCCACATACTTCTTTCGCTGTATCTACCATACTCTCTTTCAATACTCTCCAGCATTCTTCCGATTGCGGCTGGCTTGCCATCGTCAGCCGTTCTCGGACACCCTCTGCATACTTTTCTCTTACACACTCTTCTTGCAACCTTTCAACCTTTATTCTTTCAAGCCCTCCGAAGTGGACACGCTCTCGCCAGTGCCTCCACTTTCTGAACAGACCACTAAATCTCGCAATAACGAGATAGTGGTCCGTATCGACTGTGGGGCCCCTGTAGGCTCTTGCGTCCAATATTTTGCTTCGGAGGCGACTGTCTACCAAAATTAAATCTATTATGCTTTTCTGTTCATTCCTTCTCCATGTATACATATGGATGTCCTTATGTTGGAAAAATGTGTTTGACACAATAAGGTTTCTCTCCATGCATACATCCGCTATGAGCCTACCTGCGTCGTTCACTCTCTTATCACCAAATGGACCAAGTACGTCCTCATAGTCGAGACGCTTGGTCACCACCCATCCGTTCAAATGTCCGCATACAATCACGCGTTCACTGGTTTCTGCCATATCCAGAACTTCCCTAACATTGTCCCAAAACTTCTCTAGGTCTGATGCCACCGAGGATCCTACGGGAGTATATGCTACAACCATGAATACCTTGGTGACACCTAGTTTTATACGGACCCAGAGAAGTCTGGGATTATACATTCCGTAATCCTTCACACCTGAGGCCAAGCGAGAGGACAACAGCACTCCTACCCCCGTGCTGGCTCGATCGCACTGTGGTACACCAGACCACAGAGCCACCCCGCCACCAGGAAGATCGCAGGCGTCGCTGCACCTTCGCTTGGTCTCTGTTACACAGAGCACGTCTAGCTGTTTGTCCGCCATGACGGATATCAGCTCGTGCAACTTACCTTCCACACAACCTCTTATATTCCACGTGCCCACCCGGCACTCTGCTCTCCTCGACTCGCCTAACTGGGCAAGGCGTGATGGGTGGCGGCCCCCATCACCGCAACTGCCGATGTTCGTACCGACGGGGGCGGGTCGGTACGCGTCGCCTCCGGGGGACGCCCTAACCCGCATTGCGGTACGCATATCGAGCCGGATTAGCAGTCTAATTAGACTGGCAGGGGACGCGAACGAGCACGCTCCGGACTATGCCCCCCTAATTATTGTGGTAATATATAAAATTTAATACAATTGAAGTTAATAATTTAATATGTTTTTACAATAACCAATAAAATATTTGAATAACTCATAATATAATTTAAAACAGTTTTTGGTCTCTCCGACTCCATTGTGTTATTCCAATACCCGTCCTAGTTGGCAATGCAATTCTGGAAGTTGTCTATAATTATATTTATATTGGACGAATAGTCCAGCTAGGTAGATGCAATTTCGAGAAAGAGGTCAGTCGACGAATCCACCGTTCGGTAAATTTAAGATGATCTTCTCATCCAATATACATGAGTGTCTGAAAACGCACGTCTATGACCAGTTTGTTGGCAGTGATGACTTATGGCACGGAAACATAGTTCCTAAATGTAGGCCTCATGACCTAGCTCAAAGGCGCTCAACGCGCTATGGTGCTGGCTATGCTCGGGATTTTTCTGCGAGATAAAATACGAAATAAATCCGAAAGAAATCCGCAGAAGAACGGAGGTAACCGACATAACACGAAGAATTGGCATGCTAAAGTGGCAATGGGCATTGCTCGATGAACCAATAATCGTTGGGAAGGAAGGTTATCCAGTCATCATCATCATCATCTCAGCTCATATATGTCCCACTGTTAGGCCTGAGCCTCCTCTCTGAAGTTTGTGAGAATCCTTGAATACGGGTGGCACGGAATCGCACTTTGTGGTGAAATATGAAGTTGGCCTACGTCCAAAAGTTTATAACAAAAGGCTCAATGATGATTCATATTTTCACATAATTATACCATTTTATTTAAATAAATCTCACGGATATATTGACAATGACCACACAGATAGTATAGTGGCTAACATCTACCGTGCCAAGTGTCACAGGTTCGATTCACAGGCCAATACATTGTATAATTATATTGCACAATACATCGTACAATCAACAAATTGTTGGTCTGGTCGGGGTCTACGTGTAATGTTTGCTCTTTGATTTGCTGATTGAATATAAGTTTGTAAAATTCTCCTTAATAGAAGGATCCTTTGCCTTTGTATAGGATGTTTGTCTTAAAAAAAGTAAAATCATTTCCAGAGTAAGTCTCTAGGAGTCTACCGCAGGAACCAAGTTGACAGGTACTCAAGTCTACGGACTAACGAGTCAGCCACTTAACTAAAGAGATACTTATAATATTATATACTACGCTATAAAGTAATATTATATAATATTATATACTATTATATATACGCTATAATATTATATACTACGCTGTAAAGATGCGAAAGGGAATGCTCCGATGGTTCGGACATGTGGAAAGAATGCCAAACGAACGTCTGGTTAAGAAGATATACAATGCGAAAGTAGAAGGATGTAGGTACCGGGGGAGACCGAGACTAACCTACCTAGACCAGATCGGTCATGTACTGAAGGAAGGTGGAGTCAAGAGTCTCCGCAACCGGCGAGCGTGTATGAAGAGAATTATGAATGTTGAGGAAGCGAGTGAAGTATGCAAAGATAGAGTTCTCTGGCACTCTGTTCTCTCTGCCTACCCTGCAAGGGATATGGCGTGATGATATGTATGTATATAGTTATACATATAGTATAGTAATACTAACCAGGCAAGTAAAGTGCAGGGACTGCCAATTAATTCAATCGATTATATCAATCTTTAAATTCGTCGGTAAAATGAATGTCACGTACTACTTTTTTCCTAAAGTACCTACCTACTCATAATCTGCATCATTCTCCAATTTTCCTCCGATTCTTTGCACCCATTTATGGAATTCGTCTGCACATATTTCAGAATTCGGAAAACGATGGTAGACCATACCTAAAATGGAAAGAAATCATATTTTATTATGTGAATGTGTAAATATTTTACATTTGTGGCCTATCTTGCCTGGTATTTAAAAGATTTTACAGAAAATATGAGTATGTATAATAATTATAAAGATAAATGAATATAGGTGCATAGATATTTATTTAGTTGAGGAGTTTTCATGGTCTACTGCTATAAATATGTTTTTCTCATAGAATGATACCACGGCGCGATATTAGGTATGTGGTTTGCATCTATCAGCTCGTTGTGACTTTCATTAATTTATTAGTCTACTATGTGGAAGATTGATCTACAAGGCTCGAATAGATTGGTGGTTCATACTCGAATACTTTTAACGCTCAGTGGTGGGTATTTTACAGAGTAATATAATCTACCTTGGGTACTTTATCATGCTAGCAGCTACAGCAACATTCAGCAGCTAAACCATCGTATTGTCACTTTACTCCTTTTTGAAATGTAAATACAATCTACTTAAGATTCAGATAAATGGTTTTCTTGAATAAATAGTTAGTAGAAGATAGTTATGGGAGTCATAGGGTTATCCCTATTTTTATATCATAGGGTTATCCCTATTTTATTTATTTTTATCCCTTTACCAAATGCACATTTTTTGCCATGGTTTGTGGTTCCTCCTAATTAATTAATAAAGCATTGTTTGGCAACAAAGGAAAGCTTTTTGCGTATTCCTAGGAAGCTTAATGATGGAGGAGAACAAAACGTAATTCAATTTAAATATTCCATAAACAACATTTATGAACCATATAGGTATCATATACATTAACTTTTCTTTACTTTTTGATATAATAAAAATTACAATCGACAGCGACAAATAGGGGTCAACTTTTTAATTAGAAAATAGTGAGTACGGCGGTCATGATGCGATGAAGGCTTTATTAGAATAAAATAAAATATTGTACTTTGACCGCCGTAGAAAGATTAATACATAACTTGAATTAAAAAATATATTGATAAATTCTATTTGAATAAAATAAGAGTCAATAAGATATCGCTCATTTAATTTATTATATTTTAAATATACATATATTAATTTATGCCATATAGTTGAAAATTATTAACATTAGTAGTGTCATACCGAACAAAACACATAGATTCGTGATGTAGATGGCGCTATAATCAAAATGTGGCTTAAACGACTGTGTCCCACCCTGGGAGGGCACACTTAAAACATTACTTATTTTTACTGACCGTCGCGCCGCCTCCAGATTGGTTGTACAAACTTAACTGCTGCCATTTTGTCCTGCCTGTCAAACGTTTGACAACTGAGAATTGTTATTTTTTGTTCCTAGCGTAGGTACTTATTGTCATCGATCTATTTTCGGTTATTGATATTTTTCTGAAAATTATCTCAAGTTTCAATGTTAGGCTGATATTATTATTGTTTAATTATCAGCTGATATGTTTTTTTTATATTTCAGGGTAGCTTTCATAGTAAAAGAAAATTCTATGTAATTACACATACACATGTAGATATGTATATATATTACTTCAACTTTAGTTCACCGCCTAAACTCTGGGTGGCAGCACTTTCCATACATGCATATTTTATCATCGAGTTGCCACTCTTTTTCAATTTAATAACTTTACTCTTTGGTCCCATCTCTCCTCCATATTATCCAAAAAACTTTTTTAAATTTATCGCCCTTATGGGCTATAGTTAGTCGACCTTACTGCCTATTCTTTTTCTTCATATATTATTTATCACTTTTTCATATTGTAATTAGTCGTTGATAGTCACTGTCCGTCAGTAAGTCAAGTCGTTACCAATAACTGGGCGCTGATATCCAATTTAATAGTTTCGTTGGGAAATTTGAGAGAACATGAAACTGCACGTAAACCACTATTATATCAAATTCACTACACTTCATCATTTTACCTGTAGCTTATTCCATAAAATAGCAGCTAAATTATTGAGTATAACATTACAAAACACTAAAGAAACAAATATAATACCAGAGCGTGACATGACATTTCCATATTCGCGCCAAAACTTAATATCCAAAAAAATATAGCAGTCTGTTTTTTTAATCTCGGAGACTAATTTGACATTACCTGTGTTACCAGTGTTTTGCAACTCTCAAATAGTGATGTGCCACTTTCTGCCTATATACCACGCGTCTATCGATAATTTGCGATAACATTAACAAGTATCGTTTTTTTAGAAGTTACCTTGAAAACTGTATAGATATTTATTTAGGTTGTATACATTCTCGAAAAGTATTGAAACCGCGGTTCTTTGTCACTTCGATTACTACACGTTCGCTTTTTAAATATCTAGCTATTTATTATCAAATAACAAAAGTCTATATTAAAAATATATCACCTATTAGGTAATCATGTTTTGCTGATGGTGCAACTTTTAATTAGAAGTACTAACCACCATTTTAGATTCGTTTTTTTACAGGCACGGGTTATAAAAAAAAAGGCCATGTAGTGTAAAATTTAGTTTCCTATAAAATTTATGGATGAAATTTAGGGATTAAAAATATATAATTGCTGTATTATTCAGTAAAACACACAATTACTGCCGTGATATATGGTAATATGTTATAACATATATAATTCTGATCTTTCTAATCTGGTCCAAACATTTCTGTTCTTTTTTATTAATATCTTGTATTTAACTTTTAAAAAATGAATCTTTACTTGAAGGGCATCTTTCATCAAGAGCTGATATGGACTAAACATGTATCCAATAATATTTAAGAAAACAAATAATTTAAAAAAAATGACGAGCCCGCTGAGTTTCTTGCCGGATCTTCTCAGTTTGTGGCGGCTTTCCGATCCGGTGGTAGATAAATTTAAAAAAATATGTAAAATTGACAATATGTAAGTGCCCTTCTGGGGGGGCACACTTAAAACATGACTTATTTTTACTGACCGTCGCGCCGCCTACAGATTGTTTGTACAAACTTAACTGCTGCCATTTTGTCCTGTATGTCAAACGTTTGACAACTGAGAATTGTTATTTTTTGTTCCTAGCGTAGGTACTTATTGTCATCAATCTATTTACGGTTATTGATGTACTTTTTGAAAATTATCTCAATTTTCATTGTTAAGCTGGTATTATTATTGCTTCGTTATCAGCTGATATGTTTTTTTTATATTTCAGGGTAGCTTTCATAGTAAAAGAAAATTCTATATAATTACACATACACATGTATAGTGCCACAAACTTATCTGACCCGGTGACAGCGTCGCTGTTATCGCATTTAGTGTTGCCAGTAAAATTCCATTTGTAATAAAATCGGTAAGTATTTCCCCATGTGGTAACGGGTTTAGAAAACAATATTCAACTCCTTTACAGAATTTTCTGTGGAAGTCATCAAAAATGGAACTATAGCTTTTTCACCCGTGGGCTCACGGATGGGAAGTAGATTAATGTGTTACAAGTATTAATGCTTATGAATACATTATATTATGCTTACTAGAGAAACAAAAATGTATATTTTATAAATAATTATATTTTAACACAATAATTATGATCTACAAATATAGGACAAATTATTTGTAATGAACATATTCCAGGTATAGTCATTTGAGTCGTCAGTCACTTCATGATATGAATCATCACTTTCAGTCTCACTGTAACTGTCTAAAGTCATAATGGAAGGCTCCTCTAAATATGTATCCCTTTAGTATTCGTTTTCAAATTTTTTCACGTGATTTCAGTGATTTTCCATTCGTTTATATTTATTTTATTAATAGCCTCTGCAATTAATTTAGGCCTTATTGAATTAGAGTTTTAATATTCTGCTGTATTATGTCTCGTTTCATTGAGCTCCAAATCATTTCAATTGGATTTAATCGCAATGGTATGGTAGAATGGATTTCGTCAATTTCATAACTTCGCTTAGACTTGTGTCTTAATTATTTCATAAAGCTGCGCCTTTGTAAGCCGTTGATTCCATTTAAAATCTATCTCCTCTTATATTTCTCTCCTCTGAAGTACATCATTAACTTTGGAATTATGGGAATTTCTTTTTGCACACTGTAAAATTGATGTATTTTTCGTCTATTGACACCGAGATCAAAATCACCAACTTTAATTTTACTTTTCATCCTCTTCCGTCTTTTTTTTTTGGTGTAGAAATTTTTTCTCCACTCTCATCGGCCTGTCCTTTTTTCCTTTACAAGTTTTCTAACAAATCGTTCTCCAACCCTTGAAAAATATTTTTTACATTAAATACACATATATTTTCTGATCATAAACAGATAGATGTATACACAGAGATACATATATATACTAACTATGTACTTACAAGAAAATTATGTTACAATTAATAACAATCAAGTACATTTATTACGATTAAATTTACATAAATAGAATACTATTGTATTATTTGTATAAATATATAATAATTATGTTCAAAATATAATTAGACTCTAAGAACAAATTAATTTATTATATTTAACACATAATAAATTGTACATAATGTTATTAACATTTGTGTTCTTTTTATTTCAAAAACTAGCAACACTAACCTGTGGCTGTTTATATAATTTTTCAAAAGGTATTAATGATGCCTGAAGATGTTTTTCTTCCTTCATATAACTTAAAACTTGTAATATAACATTTAGCGCATCACATTTCGCATTTTAAAACCACAAAAAGTAAATAAACATGGAGTAAACAACCAATAACTGAAATATCAGCATATAGGGAGGACGATTGACGTTTGATGACATTTCAAAATGGCGTTAGTTCATCAATTTGCCACCGGGTCAGATAAGTTTGTGGCACTATAGATATGTATATATTTATATCGCTTCAACTTTAGTTCACCGCGTAAACTCTGGGTAGTAGCACCTTCCATACATGCATATTTTATCATGGAGTTGCCACTCTTTTTCAGTTTAATAACTCATACTATACTCATATACTCTTTGGTGCCCTTATGGGGTTTATGCATAATAAATGATTTGATTTGATTTAATTTGTTTTAAAATTATAAATCTTGTCAATTTCTAATAATTGTCGTAATTTTTAAAAGTTCCACTGCTTTCTAAGAGATGGGTTTAGATTGCCGTTTTAGCATAAGCAGAAAGAACATTGATGGGATCTATTAATTCTTTTTTGTTTGGTTTAAAAACATTGAAACACTTGAACTTGAGTATGTAAGGTCGTACGTCGCGTTATACTACTATACAGCACCTCGTGTGGCCATATATACTTATGTGATTTTTAATGATACGGTTTGGAATTAAAAACTTTAAAGTTAATCGTCTAATAAATATAAAATCTTACATACATATCATCACGCCATATCCCTTGCAGGGTAGGCAGAGAGAACAGAGTGCCAGAGAACTCTATCTTTGCATACTTCACTCGCTTCCTCAACATTCATAATTCTCTTCATACACGCTCGTCGGTTTCGGAGACTCTTGACTCCACCTTCCTTCAGTACATGACCGATCTGGTCTAGGTAGGTTAGTCTCGGTCTCCCTCGGTACCTACCTACCTACTGGTTCTTAACCAGACGTTCGGTCGGCATTCTTTCCACATGTCCGAACCATCGGAGCATTCCCTTTCGCATTTTTACACCAATACTCTCTTTCATACCTACTCGGTCTCTTACGTTGTCGTTACGAATGCGGTTGGTCAATAGAAGTAACAATGTGCTATTAACAATTTATTTACAACTTATATGCATATGTGATATATTAGATCCTCCAATCTGCGTTATTCTGTTAAGTATGGGACGATGATAGGAAAAGTAGAAAATCAAATGGAGTATTTCAAGTGTAATGTGTGTTAAAACAATGAATCGAGTCGTTGTAATGCTTTGTGTTGTACTTGTTTTATTTTCAAATGCTGCTGAATAAGACATGAAAACTATTTATTTATTTTTCGGAAGACCAACAACGTAATAGAAACATATGAAAAGTATGAATTATGTTAAAAGTGCCGTTGAACAGAAATTGCTCGTATATACATATACAGAAAAGGCATAAAATAGGTTGAATTAGTCAAAAATAAAAAAGTTGGCAACATTGTTAGTTTAGTCTAAGGGAATATAATCCATACAGCAATTCTAGTACATTTTTTTGCAGATCATAGTATTTCAATTATTTTACATCGCGTAGCATATGCTATACATTATTGAAGTTAGAAATAAAACTATTAGTCTTTGCTCAAACGGTGGAGGATACAGCAGAAATTAGGAGCATTAAAATTATTTACTTTGTTTATTTCTATACATGATTGGCAAGATTGCTTAATTGCCAATACCATGCTTTGCAAAAATGTCAAAATTGACAGTCGGCTGTTAGAAAATGTATAGGTACATTATTCTATAATATTATAGTGATTTAATTTTTATTTTATTACAACTGTGAATATGGAAATTTTATAGTATTACCTTATTTTAGGATTGATAGTAAAGCTTAAAATAGTGTTAGATAAAAATGATTTTATCAAAATGTTATGGTTTCAAAACATTTCTTTCACAGGCCCGTATATTCTCCACGTATGTAAATATTTTGTTTAAAATATTTTTGTAAACGAATCTCAATTATCTCAAACATTACAAATAACCTTGGTGTTTTAAGTCTTCCTATAGTTTTCAGGGTCATTACGTAAATAGATTAATTGACGACATTAGTTGTCATTGTCATGGCATCGTTCAACAACAACGAACATTCCTCAGTTTTCCAAAACAATCGCGCACCAGGGAGTACTGTGGTAGACAATTAGTTGGGTGAGAACATTATTTTATTTATACAAATACATTTTGCTCTCTTCACAAAATCCCTAACCTTGTATTTTTCTCAACAGTTTTGATATTGTTTAGTGCAAAATTTTATCTAGCTTTATTTTATTTTGTATAAAAATATTAATATATTTGGATATTTTATTGCAATATTTTCATAAAAGATACAATCAATTCATATAACCAGCTTATCTCATTAGATTACAATAAATTATTCTATTTCAGTATTTATTCCCCATGTTGTGATAGATTAAGAATTCAAAGTATCACCATGAATTTCTTCCCCATAGGAGTCATAAAAAGGTAATCATCAGAAGAATGGGCCGCTTTGAGAGACTTATCAAGGGGTGATCACCAACCCCTTTATCATTATTTATTTTGTTTGGCTTGTTTGGTAGCAAAAAACTTCCAAATATCCAACATAATGTATGTAGAAAATTCATAGACAGATAATGGGATATTATTTGAATTTATATTATGATATCGGAGGAAATATTAAAGAAGACATTACAATGTGATTTTTATTAGCAAAATCTTAGTATCACTACATAGTTCTTATGAAATTCATATTGGAATTCCTTTGCAGGTATACAATGGAGCAAATGTTTGAGGTTGTGTCAGATGTAGGTAACTATTACAAGTTCCTACCGTGGTGTAAGAAATCAATAGTATTAAAAAGAACACCAGATAATCTAAAGGCAGATTTAATAATAGGTTTTCCACCAATAAATGAATCTTACACTTCTAATGTCACATTAGTCAAGCCACATTTAGTGAAAGCAGAATGCTCAGATGGCAGGCTCTTCCACCACATGTTGACAGTTTGGAGATTTAGTCCAGGTCTTAAAAGAGAGCAGCAATCATGTGTAATTGATTTTCAAATTACGTTTGAATTCCGCTCAGCTTTACATTCAAGTTTATCAAATTTATTCTTTGATCAAGTTGCTCGACAGATGGAAGGAGCATTCATCAGGGAAGTGGGTAGACGTTATGGTCCAGCTACTATGCAACCAAAAAATATGCTATTCAATAGTGATGTTAAGAGTTGACCTTAACTAGTCTATAGTCCAATTATTAAAACTTGTAATGATACTATATTTATTGTGATTTGTAAATTATTAATTGATTACAGAATGATATTTAATGAAGCTGAGCTTCAAATTTTTGTTACTAGGTGTTAAATAAAATTCAAAGCATTATTTTATAATTTTATTTACATTTGACCACATTGTGCTATCGTTACAGGAATTTTTGGTTTATTATTTGGTCCTGTAGGTACATTTTCAATTTTTCTCATTACGAGAAGTCCATCAATAACACGTCCAAACACCACATGTTTATTGTCTAAAAAGTTACACTTAGCACAGGTTATAAAAAACTGACAACCATTAGTGTCTTTACCACTGTTAGCCATTGATAGCAGACCTGGTGAATCATGTTTTAGAGCAAAATTTTCATCAGCGAATGTGCTACCTCCATATATACTCATCACTCCAGTGCCATCACCCTGTAAATAATTTAAACATTTACTAGATTGTTAAGAACTTAGCTAATCTTCAATATAATTATCAAAGAATCTGGCCATGTAAAAATAGATAGACCCATTCCTTCCCTTTTGGTGGATATTATGAAAGATGATTAAGTGATGTAAGCGAATAACATTTTTACTAGTGATGGGGAACTAAAATGATAGATTACCAATTTAAAAGGATAGTAGATCACATTTGCCACTGTGGAGGTCTATACTTAAGTGAGACTGAAGATCGGATATCCAGAGAATAAGATTCTACTCACATTTACAAAGTCTCCACCTTGAATCATGAAATCTTTGATTACTCTATGGAAAGTAGCACCTTTATATCCAAGTGGCACTCCATCTCTTCTATATTCACCAGTACAAAATTCTCTAAAATTTTCACTCGTTTTTGGTACAACGTCGGCGAATAGTTCGAAAATCATGCGACCAATTTCCTAAAAATAGGCAATATACAAATTAGTTATACTATGAATTGATATCTGTGATAAATCATGAGAAGAGAAAAATTAACTCACAGTCGCTCCCACGGTGATATCGAAAAATACAACCGGATTGTTAGGGTTTCTCAGTTGTGATTGAATTTGACTCCAAGTAGGCATTGTATAAAGTGAGGTTACTGCTCAAGTAGAATACAACTAAATACACAACAAAATTATTATATTGAAGTAGTTTCACTTTATCGTGAATGGTTCACCCGGTACACCACATAAAAGAATTTAGTACATCTTGAGCTGAATTAAGTTAAAAAACAATATTTATGTGTAGTATAGCTACAACTATAAATAACACAGCTTAGTCATTAAATCACAAACTTAATAAAATTCAAGAACTAACCTAACTCCATGTACAACTTGTTTATTTTCGTATGTTTTCAAAAAAAATATGGCATGGCTACAAAGGTATTGTTATGTCAAAGGAACATCACTGATCATTTTAATCCAGTCAGTACCTTCAAATATTGACATCTGATCTAATCTTAATAAATCGCTGTTCTTTTGGGTTGTGCAAGTAATTGACCTCCACTGCATCGAACTGTCTCTCCAGGGAAAATTGGACCTAGTTATGCCAAAATGTACTAGCCCACAAAATAAATTATCCTAAAACTAGTTACTGAAACCAAATTGATAAGAATTTGATTTACTATGACTTAGCAAAAATAACCCAACTTTTAGTTTCGTTTTACATAAGAAAAGTAGCTATATACCAAGCTACACATGAAGAATATTTATAAAGTAATTCTGCAAGAATGATCCAGAAACATTTGAAAAATATATATAAATCATTAAGACGTATAGTCTTGATGATTTATATATATTTTTCAAATGATTTATATAAGATCCAAATAATTTTGGTTCCCTGAAATATATTAAAAGTTATCAAAACGAAATCAGATGATTTTGTTAACAAAATCATCTGATTTCGTTTTGATAACTTTGGAACTAAGTTCCAAGATGATAGAAAAACAAATAATTAATAGAAAATCTTTTATTGATAAGATCAAAGTTAGTGGCTACTAAAGAAATACTGCTGAAAAAAGGCAAGCAGCATTCAATATTCATGAGAAGTGGTCTCAATGGTGAACATCAAGAATTAGACATGAAAAAAAAACAGTCAGAAGCCAAGGTGTGTTCAATTTTAAAGTAGATACTTTAGTACCACTTTGGCCACAAGAAAAGAAAATTAGTTAGGCTAAATTGGATGTCTTAAAGTGTATATTGCATTGCCATGATTTTTATATTAAACTAGCGGCCCGACCCGGCTTCGCACGGGTGAACATTTATTTATTAAACATTTTGGCATAAACGTAGAGTAAATGCAGTGCATACCTAAATAATAATGTATTTAGCAATAGTGTGTCGCTGGCTTCCCTTGGGTTGATGTTTGAAAACAAAATGAGTAAACAGAATAAATGACATCAACTGGTAATTTTTAAAAACATTTCACTGGGGTTTAGAGTATAGGTATACTAATAATAATTAGATACATTATATAGTTTTTCATTATTTTAGCCGAGATGGACGGTACACCACTGATATAGAGCGAAGAGTGAATGCGGGAAATAGAGTGAACGGAGCGTTGGGGCAACTTCTCGGCAGCCACCACCTCAACCAGAAGGCACGTGTAGCAATACATAACGCAGTGCTTGTCCCAACATTACTGTATGGAAGCGAGAGTTGGGTATGCAGAAAAGAGTATGAAAGTAAAATTAATGCGGTCGAAATGCGATCTCTTCGGAAAATCTGTGGAGTTAGGCTGACCGACCGCATTCGTAACGACGACGTAAGAGAGCGAGTAGGTATGAAAGAGAGTATTGGTGTAAAGATGCGAAAGGGAATGCTCCGATGGTTCGGACATGTGGAAAGAATGCCGAACGAACGTCTAGTTAAGAAGATATACAATGCGAAAGTGGAAGGATGTAGGTACCGAGGGAGACCGAGACTAACCTACCTAGACCAGATCGGTCAGGTACTGAAGGAAGGTGGAGTCAAGAGTCTCCGAAACCGGCGAGCGTGTATGAAGAGAATTATGAATGTTGAGGAAGCGAGTGAAGTATGCAGAGATAGAGTTCTCTGGCACTCTGTTCTCTCTGCCTACCCTGCAAGGGATATGGCGTGATGATATGTATGTATGTATGTACATTATATACCTACTTATGTGTACTCTGTGCTAAGTTTTTTTTTACATTTATTTTTCCTTTTTGATTTATATTTTTTATTTACTTTAATGTAGTTTTTTTTTATTTATGTATCATTTCTTTATTCAAGTACATCTTTTATTTTAAAGACTTTTAAATTTTATTAGATTTTTATTTTAATTTTCCATTTTTACCTTAATGCACTATACACTATGTTAGCAGTGGTATTTGTAGATGGCAATAAAACATATTGATTTTCAGGAGACCCTACTCGAGAAAGTGCAACATATAGTTGGCCATGAGAAAAGCACTCTTTTCTTAGATCGATGCCAACCATAGAAAAAGTTTGTCCCTGGGATTTATTTATTGTAAGGGCAAACGATATCTTTACAGGAAACTGTAATCTTTTAAAAAATATAGGACAATCCGTCGGTATCATCGGGATCCGCGGAAAGTGAGCAAGCTGACCGGCCGCGGGGCCGGTGGTGATAGTAGCTACAATCACATTGTCTCGCAATTCCATAACCAAAAGTCTTGTTCCATTACACATATTGGGAGGGCTTAAATTTCTCAGAGCGAGCCGCGCGGCTACCTATTTCATAGATGTGCCCCTCTCCTGCAGTCTGCCCCCGTCGCACCGGCGCGTCACGGCGGCGAATTAATTTTATTTCAATTTTATTAAACTCGTAATATCTTTCGAATGGAGTGTCCAATTTTAATAAAATAAAAAGTTATTTACAGGTATTTAAACAGCCTTGCTTGAGAAATCATTTATTTAGGTAAAGATTAAGGCAAAGGTATAAATAACTTGGTCTGATTATGGTCGAAATTTCTTTTGAATTTTAAAATCTTAAAAAGTAGTTAGAGTGACATAACTACAATAGTTAGACACATGCTATCGCGACATTTTTTGTAGATATTGATATGTTCTTTAATATTATGGAACATTTTTGGTTCTATTATCATTAGTTTTCGCAGCACATGCGATGAAAGATATTTTATGGGCGTTTTTTTACACCTTGGGTAACATTATTGTAATTTTAGTAGAGATCCTTATATTTTTCTTACAATTAAAATAGCCTATAATAATCAGTGATAATGTTGCATTCAAATGGTGAAAGAATTATTTAAACCGGTCCAGTACTTTTTGAGCCAATTCATTATAAACATACATACAAACCTTTCCTCTTTATAATATTAGTATAGATAAGGGATAGTGGTAGCATTGTAGCTAGCCAACCCGATACAGAATAAATTTATATGTGTAGCTAATTTCATTAAGAAAATGCATAAGTGAGACATAACAATACATAACTATAAGTAGTTGAACCATAAATAATTCCAATTTTAACTAAGGTGTCATCTGGGGGGCACACTTAAAACATTACTTATTTTTACTGACCGTCGCGCCGCCTACAGATTGGTTGTACAAACTTAACTGCTGCCATTTTGTCCTGCCTGTCAAACGTTTGACAACTGAGAATTGTTATTTTTTGTTCCTAGCGTAGGTACTTATTGTCATCGATCTATTTTCGGTTATTGATATTTTTCTGAAAATTATCTCAAGTTTCAATGTTAGGCTGATATTATTATTGTTTAATTATCAGCTGATATGTTTTTTTTTTATATTTCAGGGTAGCTTTCATAGTAAAAGAAAATTCTATGTAATTACACATACACATGTAGATATGTATATATATTACTTCAACTTTAGTTCACCGCCTAAACTCTTTGTGGCAGCACTTTCCATACATGCATATTTTATCATCGAGTTGCCACTCTTTTTCAATTTAATAACTTTACTCTTTGGGTGTCATTTTCTTGAAATCAATTTTATGCAGTTGGTACATTTTTGACATAACTTGGTCCAATTATATTCTACATAAGTAGATAAATAATCGTCTGCAATAGTGTAATGCCCGAACAGTCAATTAATTCCTCTGATTTTTTTAATAAAACCCGGAGACTCGTAAAGTACTATATTTAAGCACTTCCTGTACATTATATTACAAAAAACGGCGTTAAAATGATTTAATATGAAATGTTAATTATTTAATTTTATATATTAAAATAATTATTTTATTTATGCCGTATGGCACTTTCAAGTTTCCGTTAAAAATACTCCATTTTCTACAGTCGTAGTAAATAGAACATACAGCAAACTAATATTACGAATATCATATAACACTTTCAATATTGTATTGATAGACTACTCTCGTTTGTGTAAATGTGTAAAGTTAGAATTATAAAATCGAGATAAAATTCGAATGACGAGAATTGTTACTAGAATAGCATCCCTACTACAAAAATGTCAATGTCAATCCCATGTGGTCGGTACATGTAGTGTTTAGCAATTTTAAAATTTTTAATTACATCTATTAAAAATACCCAAACGAATACGATAATCTAATAGTAAATTATTATAAGTGAAATATCGTAATTCAGTATGGGGCGTAAAGCAAAGTTTGATGAAACCAAAAAGGTGAAAAAGGGCCCCGGCAGAAAAGCACGCAAGCAACCTGCTCCGGTTTTTAAAAAAGCTTTGCGTAAGTAATAGAAATAAATATTATAGTTATGACTATGAAAATGTTTATTAGAATCTCCTTTTAAATATTTTACTATGTGTTTTGATGATCTCGCAACACAACATGTACTGAAAATATTGCCCCACGGGTTTAGTACAAGGTGGCTAAGGAATGAATTCTTCACAAGGAGGTAATCTACACTACTATATCGACACAGTACAGACTTATCGGCCAATTGTAAACGTGAACGCAAAAAAAAATTGAACCATGCTGCCTATTAACCTTAGCCATTCAACTAGAATACTTTGGTTTGTTAAGTGACATCTAGAATTGAAAGTTACAATGCTCGTTAATGTTATAGAATAACTTACTAAGGTGTAATATGGTTAAAAATTTGCCTTTTGACCCGACCATCAGTTTGTGAACACACATACTTGTCCCTTGTATACCAGCATACTTGCATGCATGTCATCTTTTAAATCACTCCCTATCGTGCTGACTGTTTGTACCTATAAACACAAAAGAGCAGTTTTTCTAATTATTGAATCTTAAATTTATCAATAAAAATTTGTTACCAATTATAAGGTGTTGACATTCGAAAAACTTTATTTTTATTACATATACATGTGATTATTTCTAGGTGATCTAAATGAAATTGATCCATAAATTATTTGAGAGATAGTGTCTGACACATACAATTTTATCTATTGAAGATGACTATGCTTCTCATTTTCTCTATTCCAACTTTTTTAATAGTAAAGCTGAAGCTTTCAAAACAATTATGATCAACGATCAATGTCCATTTAGGAATCAGTGGTTATCAGAACCTATGTTGTACATAATTATAATATAATATAATTCTATATGTTAGTGCTCACAATAGTTTATTAATAATATTACAGTAGAAGATGATACAGTAGAAAAAAAACTTACTCATAGACAAAAACAAAGGGCTGCAAAGAGGGCCAAGAAAAAAACCCAATTAGTTGAAAAGAAGAAAGCTTTGAAGCAAGCAAAAAAGAATGTTGCTAAACAAACTACAGTCACAGCTAATGATGATGACTCAGAAAATAGTTTTGATGAAGAAACCACACAAGGTTTGATATTTTAAACTAATTATATTCATACAAATTTCTATTACATAGATTTACCTCCTATTTTAGAGGATGTTCGAGACTTGCAGTGGGATGTATTTGAGTTGAGATGGAGATAGTTTTTAGGTTCCAGATGAAAAGTTTTCTTATACACCGTGACATTTATATCGCGTTAAAAAAGAAGTGCCATAAAAGTATCCGACCAAAAAACATATCTAACATACACTACCGTCCAAAAGTTTGGAAGCAGCAAGGTAAAATCGAATAAAACCAAACTAAGTCATTTAAATTTAAATGTATTGATAAAAAAATAAAGAACAAACAGAAACTAACTTAAACAAAATAAAAAAATAATATACAATGGTAAATTAGATTAAATTTTAGCTTCATCAAAGTGTCCACCTTTCTCCTTTATAATCTTCTCACATATTCTGGGCATTCTATTAATCAATTTTTTAAAATAATCTTTATCTAATTTGTTCCATTCGTTCTCTAATAGCTGCCACAAATGTTCTGAGCTCGTAGGCCAACGACTTTTCACCCTCCTGTCAAGTTCATCCCAAACAAGTTCAATGGGAGAAAGATCAGGGGATTGAGATGGCCATTGCATGATGTTTAAAATGTTTTCAGCTTTTTTCTTGTTTAAAAAGTTCTGGCACAATTTAGACGAATGCTTAGGATCATTATCCTGTTGAAAAATGAATCCAGAACCAATGAGACTTAGTCCACTGGGTATGGCAGAATCTTGGAGAATTTTTAAATAGCCTTCCTTGTTTAATTTTCCGGTTATCCTCACAAGATTGCCGGGTTTACTGTTGCCAAAACACCCCCAAACCATGACATTACCACCACCATGTTTGATGGTAGGCACTGTACATGCCTCTGAAGCCCTCTCTTCTTTTGACCGGCGTACAAAGACACGTCTATTGGATCCGAAAATCTGAAATTTTGATTCGTCACTCCAAAGGACATTTTCCCATTGTTCTATAGTCCAGTTTTTATGCGCTTTTGCCCATTCTAGTCTATTTTTCTTATGTCGATTTGTTAGTTTGGGTTTTTTAGCAGCAACACATCCTCTTAATCCCGCAGACAGTAAGCGTCTTTTAACAGTAGTTGTTGAAATGGGTGTTTCTCGCGTATCATTCAGAGCTGCAGTGATCTGTGGTGCAGTTAAGCGTCGATTCCGTTTAGAAAGAACTCTAATGAAGTTGTCCTCTTGATTTGTTGTGGATTTGGGCCTACCAGATCTCTTTCTATCTTCATTTTTCCCCGTTTCTTGTTTTCTAGCAAGGGTATAGTGGACACCTTTACAAGAAATTCCGAGCCTTTCTGCGATTTGACGTTCACTGTATCCTTCCTCGCGTAGAGTGCAAATAGCGCTTCGCTGTTCAAGCGTGATTTGCTTGCGTTTTGCCATTTTCAGAAGAAAAAATACGGTCAAAGTAGTAGCCGATATCTTTCGAATACAGACAATGTTAATATCACAACTTTCACGTGCCAATGCTCAAGTGCGACTGAATAAGGTCTAAAAAAGTTAAAACCAGCAAACATTATCAATAAAACTACACCATTGCATAGGATAAAGTAGCCGACGGATTAAGTCATAAAACACGTGTTTCGTCAATATTAAGGAATTCCATAAAACTTGATGAATGTAGGATAATAATCCTTTTGTGTTTGTGTAGACAGTCGTAAAAGGTTGTAAAACTTAAGATTATTGCTAATTTTTACCGCTATTAGTCGGCATTTATTTGTTTTGTTTGAAAACAGGTGTGCTTCCAAACTTTTGGACGGTAGTGTATCTAACATATTTAACATATTTAATTGTTCAGTAGTGGTAGTGATAAAAAAATAACAAGATAAAATAAATTAAAGTTAATATTTTGTAACGACCAGGTTATAATGTTTACATTTTAAACAAAAGAAATCATATGGCATTCCGCATGATAATGATTGGCTAACGTAATTGCGTTAGCCAGTCACAGCTCTAAAGTCCATGTGGACTGCTATTCCAAAGCATATCTATGCCTAGGTAGTACCTACACAGTATGTAGGTTATGTCGAGTAGGTAGCCTACCGCTCGCTACATGCTGTTCTCTTACTATTTTAATTAGTAATTATTTATAATAATGTTTAGTAAAAAATATTCCAGTAAATATTTTTTTTTAACCTTTTAATTGTACAAATGAATAGTAGATACTGGATATGTTAACTGAACTGTTTGTAGATGATAAGAACTGTTTGTAAGATGACATAAATGTCATTGTGTATATTGATGTAGTAATAAAAATAAAAATGTAGTAAATTCCATGAAAACAATTTCATTTTCTTTCTTGTGGTTATAAACAAACAACAAGTTCATACATTTTTAATTAGTCTATAATTTTGGATTAATGAAGGTACTATATGGTTGGCTTTGCTGTATTATTGTCCATGTTTATGAATGATTTGTTGTAGCCAAATTACAGATGGCTTGGTTGTTGTCTAGTATTATTAAGTAATTATAATAAAACAATCATGATGAGTATTTAAGTTGTTATACAGGTTTTACTGATGATAATAAGGATTGGTTAAAACCCAAGCAGAAAACCAAAAAAAAGCAGATAGAGAATGATGATGAGAGCAGTGAAGAGAAAAGCAGTGAAGAGAAAAGCAGTGAAGAGAAAAGTAGTGGTCATGATGATGACTCAGATGAAGACATTACGAGTGAAAAGCAGAATAATAAGTCTACAAGTGAAAAATATAAGGTTAACATCATAATTTAGTCTTTAATCTGTTTGTAGATTTGACATAATAGTTATTGCAGACCATCTCTGTGATAAATGAAGATTTTTAAATATGAATACTACATTAAGAGCAAAAAGCATACATTGCTATATAAGTAGTTTTATTATTACTCTACTTATAGCTCAACTAATTATAAAAATATAACTCAAAATGCATTGTGTGAAAAATTTGCTTGTGTTACTTTTATTAATTAAAAAAAAAATTCGGATGTTGAAGTACTTGCATGTAATTAGTTGCCTAGATTGTTTTTTTTTTTACATAGGATGTGATTTTTCTTATTTATAACAAGATGGGCAGTGGTTGTATGTGTTTCTTTATTACAATGGGTAGGTACTTACTTAAAACTCATAATTAATAATTACAGGTCGGAACTCTGGATGATTTGTTTAAAGACACTGATGATGAAGTTGATGGTGCTACATCAGATGATGAAGATGAAGATGGTGGTGGCAAATTGAAATATGATTCAGATTCCAGTGATAGCGATAAAGGTAGTGAAGATGAGAATGACGATGATGACGACAATGATATGTTGCCAATAGAAAAAGCAAACGTAAAACTAAAGAAGAAACAAAAAATTGAGAAAAAACTTGATGATGAAGAAATGCAATTAAATATTGCAAAGCAAGATGTATTTGCATTTCCATCTGAGGAAGAACTGCAGAATCCTGCAAGTCTTCAAGATGTTCATCAAAGAATCAAGGATGTTGTGATTGTTTTGGGAGACTTTAGTAATCTGAAAGAGGATGGTAGATCGCGATGTGAATATACAGATTTATTGCTAAAAGATCTGTGTATATATTACAGTTACAATGAATTTCTAATGGAAGTTTTAATGCAAATATTTCCAGTGCAAGAACTTGTAGAGTTTTTGGAGGCTAGTGAAGTTCCGCGCCCTGTAACAATAAGAACTAACAGTCTCAAAACAAGAAGGCGTGATTTGGCTCAAGCTCTCATTAATAGAGGAGTTAATTTAGATCCTGTTGGTAAATGGAGTAAAGTGGGCCTAGTTGTGTATAGCTCAACTGTGCCAATTGGAGCAACACCTGAATATTTAGCAGGTCATTACATACTACAAGGTGCATCAAGTTATCTGCCAGTAATGGCTTTAGCACCTCAAGAAAATGAGAGAATATTGGATATGTGTGCTGCTCCAGGTGGTAAAGCATCTCATATTGCAGCTATTATGAAAAATACTGGTACCTTATTTGCAAATGATGCTAATAAAGAGAGAACTAAGGCCATAGTTGGTAATTTTCATAGGCTTGGTGTAGTGAATGCTGTTATTTGTAACCATGACGGTAGGGAATTTGTGGATGTAATGAAAGGTTTTGATAGAGTTTTATTGGATGCTCCATGCACTGGTACCGGAGTTATAGCTAAGGATCCCAGCGTTAAGACTACAAAAGATCAGAAGGATATTCAAAGATGTTTCAATATTCAGAGACAATTGCTTCTTGCTGCTATTGACTGTTGCAGTGCGAAATCAAGTACCGGAGGTTACATTGTATACTCAACTTGCTCAATTCTACCAGAAGAAAATGAATGGGTGGTTAATTATGCATTGAAGCGTAGAAATGTTAAATTGGTGCCCACGGGACTTGATTTTGGAACTGAAGGTTTTGTGAAATACAGGCATCATAGGTTCCATCCATCACTTAAACTCACCAGAAGATTTTATCCTCACAACCATAATATGGATGGTTTCTTTGTGGCGAAATTTAAAAAGTTCTCAAATGTCATTGTAAGTATTACTCAAAATAATTACTTATCAATATCTGCGCTAGTGAAATAATTATTAAATATGAATAGCTTATATATAAAGTTAAAATTTTTATACAAACAACTTTTACAAAAAAGGTTATTATTAGTTTTTTAAATAATTTGTATGTGATGCGCTTTGTACTAGGTATAATTTTTCATACAAAATAAATAATAATTTTTATTCTCCTTCTGTTGCTTTTAACCAAGCACATTCTGTTTGAGTTTAAAATTAAGTATTTCCTACATAACTATTATTTATATCTAAATTAGCTATGAAACATAAGACGAGTCTAAGATTGACTGTTGCATTGCGCTGAATATATATTGTATTTTGTACTCTTTCTAAATGATTTGCTTAGAATAGAGTAGTTAAACTGCGCATCGTACGGCCCTATTTCCTTGATGCTCTACCAGGAATTTGTGCAGTTAGATCATTGCCCACGAATGAACAAAACTTTGTAACTAATGTTAACAAAAGCAATGTTTGTATTTTAGCCTGAACCATTCAAGGATGAAGACGATGAAGAAGTTGAACAAAAGGTAGAGGAATCACAACAAAATGGTGATGTGGATTCAGGCAGCGAAAAAACAGAAACAGTTCAAAAGAAACAGCCTCCTGTGAAAAGATCAGCTACATCTCAAGACCCTCAACCTAAGAAAAAGAAACATAAGCCGAATTTGGAAACAAAGTAATTTATTAAATGCATTTATATTTTTATGTATTTACACAAGCTGTGTGGGAGCGGCTATGAATACTACCAACCCTTACTTTGCTCGTGGATGTCGTAAAAGACGACTAAGAGCCTTATAACAACCTGGGCCAACTCAATCTGAATCCGTTTGGTCAACAATTATATGCCCAAAGAGGGTTGACGCCTGGCAGGTGGCCGGCCATAAAAATATTGCCAATAACTTCTACAATATATACTATGAAAGAAGAGTACATATTGTATCGACCCCAAGTAATTGGGATAAGAGTAGAAAACTGACTGATATTTATGTATTTACTATTCAGCAATTTAATTACCATTCCTATGGAAAAGATGTACTAAGGGTCAATTATGCTTCTGGTTTATGCTTTTATTATAATGACCTTACGTGATATTTATGTTATGTGGACAGTCTTTTAGTATGGGTTTGGATTTTTTTTAACAGGTTCATTGCCAACCTTCAAGCCAGTCACATCAAAAACTGTCACCTGCGTTCCAATTAATTTTTTGTTTTAAATGTGTGTGGTTACATATTTTTATAGTATTTTTGTATACTATAGGTTGGAGTTCACCCTCTACCCTCTTCTAACTGTCAAAACCCGCGCGGAGTCGCCGGCACTGGTCAACATATTTCTACGACTTAGAACCCCGGCACTCCGCGCGAAGTTGACTCCCTGCGAATACGGCGTTGTTAAAATATAATTCTAGTTTTGATGCCGTATAACTTAGCGAGGAGTCGACTATACAGTTACCCTAACAATAAAAATCTCAATTTTTTTTTTATTGCCGGTGGTGGCAAACGAGCAAGCAGCACACCTGATGGTAAGTGACACTACCGCTCATGGACCTTTGCAATACCAGGGCACAGCTAGGCCGCTGCCAATCGTGAAGAAAGAGCTCTTCTTAAACCTCGTTTAAAAAAGGACATGTCATAGCGCTCGGGAAACACGGCAGCAGGTAGTTCATTCCAGATCTTGCACGTACGTGGTATAATGATCGCTGAAAACGTACAGTAGACGTCCGTATCGTTTCCAGGTAAAATGGATGAACCCTGCTGCGGTGTCGAGTGGTACGGTGATAAAATGGTGACGGTGGTACCAAGTCAAATAGTTCCTCAGAGCACTCCCCGTGAAAGAGCCTGTAGAGTACACAGAGAGACCCAAAGTCTCTCCGGCTCCCCAATGACTCGTCTTTCCGTGAGATTGGGATCACCGACGATTCGAACAGCACGTCTTTGCAGGGAGTCAAGTGGGTCTAGCTGATATTTGGGCGCGCCTGCCCAGAGATGTGAGCAGTACTCCACATGAGGGCGGACTTGTGCTTTATATAGCACAAGACGTTGTCTCGGTGTGAAGTACCGCCTGGCTCTGTTTAGGACGCCCAACTTTCTACTTGCCAATTTGGCTTTGTCCTCCAAATACTTCCAAACTGGACTTTGCTTGATAGTTCGACGCCGAGGATCCCAATACTCTCGGCAATTTGGAGAGTTACTCCTTGGAACTGAGGCGCCATGTCAAACGGTTCCTTCTTTGCAGTGAACGCGCAAACTTGTGTCTTAGTGGGATTGAACTGGAATAAGTTCCGTTCACCCCATTTCGAGGCTCGCCCCAGAGAGCGCTCGACTTCAGACACAAGTTGAGTCCTTCTTTCCTGTAATATACTCCGAGGGATATTCTGATGCTCGGTATACCGCTCGTCACCCACGCTGTCATCCGCATAGCAATGCATATTCTCTATAGAGAGCATGTCATTGATATGCAGGATAAACAGCGTCGGGGAGAGCACCGAGACCTGTGGTACACCAGCGTTAATGGTCATGGTATCGGAGCAAGAGCCATCGACGATGACTTTTATACTCCGACCATCCAGGAAGCTGGCGATCCATTTACAGAGTCACTCGGGGATTCCATAAGGTAGCTTCGATAGAAGGGACCCATGCCAGACCCTATCGAACGCTTTTGCGATATCTAGGCTGAATGCTAGCGCTTCACCCTTGCCCTCCAAAGCCTCTGCCCAACGGTGTGTAAGGTACACAAGAAGATCACCAGCCGATCGGTACCATGTCGAAAGCCGTATTGGCGATCACTGATCAACTGGTGATCCTCAAGGTACTGCAGAAGCTGGCGGTTTATAGTTTTCTCCATTACTTTGGAGAGCAAGGATGTTATCGCAATCAGTCTGTAATTCGATGGGTCCGCCCGGTCTCCCTTTTTAGGGATCGGGTGGACTTGGGCGACCTTCCACGAAGATGGAACCCTATTAGTATCGTAGAAAAGTCGGTATAGGCGCGTGAGGACGGGGGTTAACTCAGGGGCGCATGTCTTTAAGACCACTGCAGGGATGCCATCCGGCCCACTCGACTTATGGACGTCTAAAAGCCGCAGTTCCCCCCTGACCGCTCGCTGCGAGATACGGATTTCAGGTAGAGCTGTCACACCGCGGCATGGTAGGTGGTGTGGCAGCTCCCGCGTCCAAAGTCGAGTTACAGGCAAAGAATTGACCTAAAAAATCGGCCTTCTCCTTTGCGCTGTGGGCTAGGCTTCCATCGCTTTTTTGTAGTGGTGGAAGATTGGACCGGCAGAAGTTGCCGTGGGCAGCCTTGGCGAGCGACCAGAATGCACGACTCCCAGCGGGATAACTCATCGCTCGCCAATTCTGGCAACATGTTCTGCCTTGGCACTGGCAATAGCCTTCTTATTAGATCTAGAAGCGGCTTTAAATTTTCACTTCACCGCTCTGACGTTCGGGTCTTGACAATTTTAGCCCTGTTCCAGGCCCGATATGTGAACTGCTTTTGCCGTGCAGCCGTCCTGCAGGTATTGTTAAACCAAGGGCGGCTGCGGCCGCCGACGGGTATTTTGGTATTCGAGATGAATAAATCCATCCCCGTAATAACCGTTTCGGTAACGCAGTCCGCACAAACAATGAAATTTAGACAAACAATGAAAATTCTTGGTGATCAGATGGCACATCTTGATATTCTGGCAATGTTTTCCTTTGTTGGCTAGTATCAAGTTCCTCCAGGTTAGTCGTCTGAAGACTTGAGATATTAGGTTGCGAGTAGTCAGACTCTGATGATGATTCAGTTGAATCGGAACAATAGTTATCAGAAGAAGTATCACTAAAGTCACCGTCACTACTAAGTACAGCCGCCTATTTCACACGTACGGAGTGGTCTTCTCGACCACTCCGTACGTGTGAAATAGGCGGCTATATAGTGGTTTCCTTGTAATTTTATGGCTGAAAAATGACGTACGAAAGTACGTCAGTTTTCTTCCTGTTCGGATAAACTTGGGGATGTTACAAACACTAACCAACACTTAATACGTTTACGACCAAAACGAGAATGAGGTGAGAAAAATCCATTGTAATTTGCTTAAATAGCTTTAACAATGAAACTAGTCATAATTTACTTAAGTATAAATCGCAATCACACTGGCTTGTACAAAAACACACACACTACACCAATGTCGGCAGCAAACTGAGGCTTGCAAACTGCCGCTCCTGCCTACCCTGAGCGGAGTTGCCGGCACCCTTTTGAAATAACCGTCTGACTCTGCGCGGAGTTTTCGGCAATGAACCTGTTAAATGAATTATTTTATTTAAAACTAGTTGCTTCACCATTATGTCAATGTTTTATGCTTAACTACAATTATGAACAAATAGTTTATCACATTCTAAGCCAATCCTAAGGTGCATCCTTGTGTTAGACAGTTTGCAAGTTACATTTGAGTTGGTATACAAGGTTTAATATCTTGTGACATCTCAAGAAAAAATCTGTTTGTACAGGAGTTTCTGCCATTTCTACTACTAATATCTGTCTTAAGGTTCGTTACATGTACCTTAAGATCTGTCGTATACGAGGTTATACTGCTATCATAGCTGTACATCCTCTTTTTTGGCTGATCAGTCCATTTTGCTTCATATTCTCCACTTAGTATAGGAGAAAAGTAGTGTGTTCAAATCCTCTTGTATCTTTTTCTAATGAATGTTGATGCGGGTCCTAATAGAGTTACAATTATTTCTCGGCACTGCCCAATGATCAAGCCTTGGCGTCGTTTATGGCTAAAAAATTTTATATTACAATATTGAGAATGTTTGATGAAGTTAGTTCCAATTAAAAAGAGATAAAAAAAGTATCAGGTACCATAATCTGGTCTGGAGGCAGTGGTCTTGGCACATATCCTCGACACAGTCATCCCCATTTAAATTTATTACATTGCCACTGACTTCAATGTATAATTCCAACTCATTTAAATGAATAGCAATTGCGCCATAGTTGAAACTTTAATATAAATAGATAGTAACCTCTAAAACCTGTTTTAAAACTCTTCTCAAAGCTTAGAAGCTCACAATCCTGCCTAAAGATGTTGGTTACACATCTCCATTTGTAGAAGACTCAGTTTTATAGTTTATATGTTATTGAAAATAAAATGATAATGGTTGTTAATTTTGTTTAATAGCTGTAATAGTTCGATTTACATTGTTAAATGGAAACAGTGGCTCTTAAAACTCATACATACCAGGGATAAAAGAGGGAATGGAATGAGGCAATAACCTTTTATTGCCGTTTGAGTTTAATTTAACTATTTCTACACTGAATCATAAAAAATTGCTCCACTAGATGTTTCTATTTTGAAAGGAGAGTTGAATTGTCGTAATGCATTTATGATAATGATGAATTTGTTGAAACCATTTACACCATTGTAATTTATATATTTATGAAAATATATAAAATATCAAATAAGCTGTGTGGTAGCGGCTAAGAATACTACCAACTCTTAATTTGCTCGTGGATGTCGTAAAAGACGACTAAGAGCCTTATAACGACCTGGGCCAACTGTATCTGATGCCGTTTGGTCGACAATTATATTCCCAGGAGGGTTGACGCCTGGCTGGCGGCCGGTCATAAAACTATTGCCAATAACTTTTACAACATGTGCTATAAAAGAAAAGTGCATATTGTATCGACCCCTTGTAATTGGGATAAGAGTAGGAGAATAATAAAAAAATATATATTAATTAGTTATTCCACAGCATTCTATGCTTGTAAAGCAAGCACGCACACTCGCTTCACACAAACTTACATACATACAACATACTTATTCTTGACCTAAAGGCAACTAGATTTACTCTAAACATAACAATTAAGTTTTTGACTAATTTATAATTTTAATTTCAGAGTTGAGCCTAATCAAGGGGTTACGAATACACAATCCACCGTGAATAATCAGCAAAAGAAAAAGAAAAATAAAAATAAGAAAAATAAACAACAAACGCCGGCAGTTCAGCCTGAAAAAGTCCAGGATTCTATGCAAAATACAAACAATACTAATTTAGGTCAGCTAACACCTAGCAAGAAGAAAAATAAGAATAATTTAAATAAAACAGATATCACTGAAAATGTACCTAAACCTAATATTGCTAAAAATATACCACAGAATAATACTAAAGCAGGCCAAAGTCCTGATAAATCAAAGCAGAAAAATAAAAAGAACAAAAATAAGCAACAGGATAATAATATACAGCATCAAAAACTAAACAAAAATGAAAACAAAATAACTCAAAAAGTTGAACAAGTAGCAGCAAAGAAATTTAAAAATGAATCAAATAAAAAGAAGAAAGTTATTGGACAAATGAATGTGAAGAAAGATAAAAAAGTAATGAAGGATCAATCAGCTGGTCAAAAGTTTAAAAAGAATAAGCGATAATCTTAACATTGTCCTTTATTATTTAAAATGAAGTACTAGCTGCAATTTTAATACGATTATGTATATTGTTTTATAATAATGTTGACTGTACTATTTTCGTAATAAAGTATAATAAATATGAAAAGTCTATGCTTTTGTTGTATGTTAAAGGAATAGAACATAATTATGATGTGTTCTCCATCATCATTATCTGAGCTCATTTACGTGTGACTACTATATCCGAGGCACCTCCACAACAGAAGGGAAATTGCCCTACTATACCACGCTGGTCAGACGGTTCTCTTGCATAGATGTTATATGCATATTATATCTCTTAGTCGTTTTGTACGACACCCACAAATAAGAAAGGTAGGGTGGTTACCTGTATTCTTACTCCGTCACCGCAGAGAAAATATAAATATGATGTGTTACTACCAACTATTTCTCGTCGTACCAAGAGACTAATGGATGTAGGCGCTTCAGTTGTACCCCACTGCAAGAGAAGACAAACTCGAAACAAAAAACTGCCAAACTAATCGACAATATATGCTGTTAAAGAAAAAGTAGACTAATTTACTAATTACAGTCTTCGTTGCATGATATAGCGTACATAGTACTAGGTAATAAAAAAAGTAACGAAAAAAGATTAATGTACTCTCCCAACATTTTGAATACTGCAGTGTCCACGGTTACTGAAGGTCTGACGAAATCCCGTGACCATGAAAAAAATAATAATATGCATACATACATACATATCATCACGCCATATCCCTTGCAGGGTAGGCAGAGAGAACAGAGTGCCAGAGAACTCTATCCTTGCATACTTCCCTCGCTTCCTCAACATTCATAATTCTCTTCATACACGCTCGCCGGTTTCGGAGACTCTTGACTCCACCTTCCTTCAGTACGTGACCAATCTGGTCTAGGTAGGTGAGTCTCGGTCTCCCCCGGTACCTACATCCTTCCACGTTCGCATTGTATATATTCTTAACCAGACGTTCGTTCGGCATTCTTTCCACATGTCGGAACCATCGGAGCATTCCCTTTCGCATCTTTACACCAATACTCTCTTTCATACCTACTCGTTACTTACTTACGTTGTCGCGTCGTTGCGAATGCGGTCGGTCAGCCTAACTCCTCAGATTTACCGTATAGATCGCATTTCGACCGCATTAATTTTGCTTTCATGCTCTTTTCTGCATACCCAACTCGCGCTTCCATATAGTAATGTTGGGACAAGCACTGCGTTATGTATTGCTACACGTGCCTTCTGGCTGAGGTGGTGGCTGCCGAGAAGTTGTCCTAACGCCCCGTTCACTCTATATCCCGCATTCACTCTTCGCTCTATATCAGTGGTGCAGTGGCGGACCAACCCCTCAGAGGTCCGGGGTGGCAAAGATGAATAGCCCCCCCCCCCGCTTTAAAAAAAATGTAATTTTACAAGCTTTTTTTGAAAGGCAATTTCTTTGCGCGCCATGAGGGTAAAATTTTTACAGATGTAACGCAATATTAGTGACACGAAATTGTGGGACTTTTTGTCCAAGAAGAGGAAGAGAGCGATTGAGACCGATTAAGAGAGAGAGTGAGAAAGGGCGAACATAGCATGAAGCACAAGCCATGGAGCGAGAGTAGGGCCGAGTTGAGACCGAAGTAGCAAGCGAGTGAGAAAGATCGAGAGAGAGAGAGAGTGAGATAGAGCGAACGTCATCACGTCATCACGAACAGTGACATGGAGCGAAAGGTGGGATCTCTCCCACCTTTCGCTCCATGTCACTGTTCGTGATGCGTGATAGCTCTCGCTAACGAGAAAGATTTACACATACAGACATAGCCATGGAGTGAGAGGTTTTTCCTCTGAGACTGAGACTAAGAGCGAGAGAGAAAGGGAGATCGAGAAAAATACATGCTATTGGTTGATGTATGTAAACGAGACGAGAGACAACGAGAGAGAGAGAGAGAAGAGTAAAGAGAACGAGAGACTAGTACAGATCTTAACGGGGCGTGGTTGCTTCGGCAAATACCTGTACACGGTCGTGAGGAGAGAGAGGACACCGTCCTGCCACCACTGCGAATGCGACGAGGACATTGCGCAGCACACGCTCGAGGTCTGTGTGGCCTGCTCTGAGTAGCCACATGAACTCGTCGCAGTAATCGGTGCCGACCTGGCGCTGCTGACCTGGCGCTGCCGACCATCGCTAAGGCGATGCTTGACAGAGTCAGGAACCGGGACGCGGTCGCCACCTTCTGCGACAGTCGTCTCGCGGAAGGAGGCGGCAGCACGGCTCCGAGAGGAAAACCTCTTGTGTGACATGCTTTACCACCGGTGCCTGGGCCGGCGCAGGCGCGAGTACCTGTGCTTGATGCCGCCCTAGTTGAGGCCGCGGGTGACTGGACCGAGGAATAGTGCGCGTCGAAAAGGGATGGTACCCGAAAGGGTAACCCGCCGGGCTGGCCACGGATAGCAAGGAAGCGGTACCAGTGGCTGGCGCAAAGGCGATTAGGAATACAGTGGTTTATGGGGCCACGCGCTGCTCTTCCATCGCCCCGGACGAAACGGGAGGCGTGTGTCGGGACCATAGCCTACCCAAAAAAAAGTATAGAAAGCCAGAATTGTATATAGGTTAGAAAGCTAAAGTCACAAACAGGTAGGTAGGAGTAGGCTTCTCCTGATCTTGTACCTAGATTTGCTTTTGATGGATCTTATAAATGTTGTGTCGGCTGTAGTGTTTACATCTTGATGAAATTATAAAGCTACTAAGCACATTTTTAAAGTCTTGTTTAGGATTTGATCAGGGGAACGCGGAGGCATTTGGGGGCCCCCAAGACCAGAGGCCCGGGGCGGGACGCCCCTTCCGCCCCCTGTTAGTCCGCCACTGCAGTGGTGTACCTTCCATCTCGGCTAAAACCACATCCAAGGTATACAAATTCATCCACTTGCTCTAGTACATCATTACCTATTGTTACTCTTACATCTGTTCTGGCTTCACCTGTTTCAAAGACCATTATTTTGGTTTTGCTCACATTCATGAGTAGACCCCTTTTGTTACAATCTTCTGTCATTGTGTCGACTAGGGTCTGCAGACTGCAGGTCAGTCGCTGACTGCGCCAGCAGGACTGCATCATCTGCATAAAGCAGAGCACTGACCACTGAGTCGCCCATCTAGACTCCCACATTCATATTGTTCAACCTTTGGAGACATTTATCCAGATATATGATAAACAGCCTGGCTGATAGAACGCACCCCTGCTTAACGCCGATATTGACGTCAAACCAAGGCGACATTCCATCATCCAGCCGCACACAAGCTCTACAGCCCATGTAACTGGACTGCACAGCTTGCAGCAGCTTACCGTTAATACCATACTCCGTAAAAATAATATAAGTACGATAAAATCTGTAAAGTAGTTTTATTTCATATGAGCTTGTGAATATTGAGTAACAATGAACAGAATGTCCCTCTCAAAACAAGATTTACATTGGGAAGTGTACGTAACAGGGACGCTACCCGTAGGAAGTTTGTGTATCTGCAGGCATAATGCTAGCCGGCAAAGCCAGCGTTTTAGCTATACATAACTGTAGCATACACAGATCCACTAGCTGTAGAATATCGGCATGTATATCTTGTTCTTTATTATTTTGTATAAACATGAGGCAAACGCGACGTGCCAGTTCAGCTTATTATAATCAACCATTTTCAAAATAAAATTCAATAAATTGAATACAGCACTAAATAGTATAGAATACGCCATATTGCTTTATTTAAATAAACTTGGAAAAAATATTTTGGACCCATCCCATTATGAGAGTTTATTTTATAGAATTTATAATACTATGTATATATAAATGTATCTCTTCTTTTGTATCGTGTATTTTTGTCTAATCATTTACGATCAATATGACAATGCTAATGAGGCCTCGCTGCCTTTATTTCACCCCGGATAGCCGAGCAACGTGTAGTCGGACCGAGCCCGACAAAAAAAAACATGGTATAGATTAATTCATATTCTCTGTAAAATGTGCCAACTTCTCTTTGCAGCCGAGTATTCAAACCGTTTTGAGAAATTTGTCATCAGTTTTAAACGGTTGAATATGATTTTATGGTAGATAGTTTGAAACGGGTTTTTATTGCTATGCCTACCTAGTTCTGCTATATCCTTTGCGACCAAATACTTGCAATAATTTATAATAATAATTACTGTACTCTATAATTCATTTCATCTCGGGGACTTCTTATCTATTTTTCAACGATTGTCGATTGATATGTCTTATATGGCTTGACCATTGTTACCTTGTGCATGCTAAACCTACGACTTTGCAACAAAGAAAATATTTATGTACGTTGGCGCAGCTATTCTTTAAGATCGGCATCACATAGAATCAGTTTCTTAACCTTTTTCAGTCCATGGATCCTAGAAAATCGAGAACAATTGCAAAGATCCCTTAATAGAAAAAAAACAATAGTTAATTTTTGTCCTTTTATTTGAGGACTTACCTCTTATAGAAAGACTAGAAGTCCCGTGCGCATATTTCGAACTATTAAGGAGTCTGCTCATTACACCGTTTCATACTATGACTGTGTTAGGAACATGTCAGAAAAAATATCCCCTTGTATTCAAATGTATGAGATCATGACCGCCACACCGTTCCATCAACATTGTTGTGTCTGCATCTTCAACAAATCGGCGAGAATATTCTGACGGCACAACTACGTTTCGGTTCTAGTGAACAGATATGTGTGATATTTCTTTGAGTGCCTAATAGTTTCCTAGCGCGATCATAGTATGGAACTGTATGCGGCAGGCTTCATTAGTAGAGAAATTATTACTAATTATAACTGTAACTTAGGTAAGACATGTTCAAGTGGTCGGCCCAATGGCGATGGGAAGGGAATACGGTGGGTTATGAGGCCACGCGCCGCCCTTCCGTCGCCCCGGACGGAATGGACGGAGTGTGACCAGACCATAGCCCGCAAAAAAAAAAAATAGAAAAAGATGGGACATGTTTAATATTGCTTGATTTACGTTTTTAAAGAATCAACTGTTTTTCTGAATGATAATATTAATTTCAATATATTTATTATTTCATCATTAGAGGAGAAAATATTCCAAATGGTGTAGTCGAATACCATTAAAATTGATGCATTATTATAGGAGATATTTCATATTGACAAAAGCGCCTTTAAGAAGTATTTATTATACAGAGATAGTAGAATACTTACCTACATTTGCGAGTTGGAATACAAAGGCCTATTGAAACAGAAAGTCCATACAAAGTAGTAAGGAATCCAATGAGTAGAAGTAGTCCAAAGATGTAAAGTTACTCATGGGCATTTGTCTTCCAAAGAAGTCAAGGAATCGGTACCAGTGGTCGGCCCATTGGCGATCGGAAGGTAATACGATGGGTTACGGAGTCGCATGCCGCCCTTCTGTCGCCCCGGCCGGAACGGTTGGGATATATCCAGACACAAAAAGGGTACCTAGGTGGAAAGCAAGGAAATGAGGATAACGGTCCATAGGACATAAAACGACATGAAAATTGCCACTAATAATGAATGCAAAAACGGTGGACAAAAGACAAAATGAGGCAAACTGTAGCTAGATTTTTTTTTTTATAGAATACCAGGAGGGCTTGTCGTTCGAGTTTTATCTCGATTTCGTAATTTAAATTTTCTTAAGTGCGACTAAGTAGTTTCTCAATGAGTCTTCGAAAAATGACTAATCGCGCTTTTGCAAAATTCGAATACGAATTTATATCTCGATTTCGTGATAAATTCGTACGACAAAAATTGCCCCCAGTGGGAAAACGACAGTGAAGTCTACATAAACCTCAGAACTAAAGCAGATTACATGCCAAAAGTACAGAGAATAGTACAATACGTCATTCAGTAGGAATTTCATTTTACAATAATAGAACTATATATATAATAAGAGTATAATATGATACGTACGGTAGTTTTCCCATATTTATATATGTATTTTAGGTGGAGTCAAGAGTCTCCGAAACCGGCGAGCGTGTATGAAGAGAATTATGAATGTTGAGGAAGCGAGTGAAGTATGCAAGGATAGAGTTCTCTGGCACTCTGTTCTCTCTGCCTACCCTGCAAGGGATATGGCGTGATGATATGTATATATGTATTTTATTATTTTTAATTATTAAGATTTGCTCTTCTATTTTACTGTTCACCCATAAGCCTAAACAGATAGCGTCATATGTCATTAATTTCGATATTTCCCTCCATTTTACATAAGTAAAGGCACATTATGTTTTCTAAATTTAGCCCTTATTACCAGGAATGTATAACTCCATTCAAGCTGTAAACAGCGACCAGTAATGTGTGTTTAACATACATGCGGGGTTTTCGTACGACAATATTGATTGCTATCTAAATGAACGTTCATTACGTGACTATAAAGAGTAATGATTCCAAGTAGTATAGTGCAAATTCTTAAATATTCAGATGAAGTCTTATTAACTCATACATTAATGGTAAAACATCATCGTATTCTTGTGATGACTTCATAATTCACACTGCACAGATGGCGTAGTTGCTAAGATACACGCCTACTGTAACAAATGTCACGGATTCGATTCCCACTCAGGACAATACTTTGTATGATAAATTGTTGTTCTGAGTCAGGATGTAATTTGTGTCCGATAATGTTTGTAAAGTGCCCGGTAGTGCAAAGATTATTTCATTAGTGCAGAGTTAGTTTAAAAAATATAATTATCTTTGGGTGGTATCATAAAAATTTTTTTTTAGGATGTGTTCAGAAAGATATGTTATAATCACTAGAAAAGAAGGAAAATTAGGAATAAAACTCGTCATCCCAATTCGTATGTCCGGTGTACTGTTATAGTAAACTAAGTTTTCTTATCTGGGTTAGGTCCGTGCCCTACATAGGATTGTAAATTCTGTATATAATTTGGATCCAAAATAAAACTCAGATGGGTTAATTTACATATTTATGGCGAAAAAAAAATGTGAGTGTTATAAAAATAAGTGTGTTTGTACAGCAAAATAAATATTAGTAATTTTTTTCAATATTCTAAGTGTCATCTAAACTATGTATATTTACGTAGTTAAAATATATTTATCATTCATACACTTATATTTTTAATTCGACTTATACGAAGAATGTTTCTCTTTGTGTATAATCCATATGACTGATTACAGTTTTATTGAAGTTGCATTTTAATTTTATAAATACTATACATCGGATGATACAAAGATTTTCTTTTACAATACAAAACAAGCTAAAATGAATTTTCAGAGATACGTAGCGATGGAATGCTCACCAAGGGTTTCGAGGATAAATCAAAAGGGTCAGGAGCTTTACCGTTGGGTGGCTGGGGCGGCAACCGTTGCTACGGCGGCGTAGCTGAGCTCCTTAATGAAAAGCGCGGCCCGCGCAGCCCCGCGCCCCCACCTCGGAGGCTGCCGCCAGTAGCCCGCGGACCGTGCTCTCGAAGCCACACGTGTTACATACGCTCCTGTATTTCATCCACATCTACATGTAACAGTTCTTCAATACCGGTACTAATTTAATATATTAAAATGAACGTGCATGTTTTAATGTCAATTTTAGTGATAGTTTCATACATAAAAATTGTGTCGCGGAAGAGTTGACCGGAAGAGGCTGAAATGGAGGCAGGAAGTTAGTAGGGTGGGACGCGCTTTGTTCGTAACGTACTACGCCCGTGACGGAGGCTGTAGCGCGCAGCATCCGCTCGCCATGTTGATATCTCTCACGCTCGCTACCGCGGCCCGCCCCCGTTACACACGGAACGTTCTCATCTAATTTACAATTTTGTACTTGTGAATCGACAAGCGGAAAACTCAATTAACAATTTGCGTTATTAGATAATGTTGTTTGATCTTTTAAAACCACTACTTGGATATAAGTTTTTATTACTACGTCGTTGGATTAGTGGTAAAAGTGTACGGACTAATGACGCTTAGGTCTATGGTTTGAGTTTTGTGTACGGCATTATTAAGTTATTCTGTTTGAATATTGTCAAGGCGAAGGGAGTCGGTAATAAGCTTGCCATCGGCAAAGATTTGAAAAATATTTAGGGGTATATAATGTATAATATTTTTTTGGTAATTATTGTTTAATTTTTTAGATGTTTTATCCGATTCAATTTATAGCTTAAGCTTTAAGACAACATTAGCGTATATGTTACGGGACATGAAATAAATTGTACATACAAATAAATATCATAGATGGGTGTCCAACCATCTATAAAATATCCTTACGAACGATTAATTACATCTTTCACTTATAAAATTATCGAGTTGTTGTAATTGCTGAGTTCAAAATATATATTCATTAAGATTACAATGATCTAAATGCCATCTTTTAATAAAATTAAATGCCGGTATACAAACAATGTGTGAATAGCATTACGTTTCAGTACAAACAACTGACATAATATTATAAATATATAATAAATTGAATTCACAAGGTTAATCGTGCAAGCGGACTAATCGAGACTGTCTATCAAAACGATGATACATAGATTTAGCAATCACAAGTGCTTTGTTGGTTTGATGAAGACGTGTCTGTTGTCAGTTAAGTTTCAAATTCATTTCCTGCCCCTTCTTACCTTCGAAATCGAAAGAATTTAGAGAAAACCTTGATTAATTTGTTAACTGATTCATAATAATAATATACTTGAAAAATAAGGTTTAATCTGCTCAAGATTTATATTTTGTCTTCGTTATCTTTAATCGTATGTTTCACTGTTAACGAAGGCTCCTTTGTAATGAGAAGGAAAAGTGTGAATGATTTTTCTATCGTCATTGTTATTTATTATGCTAAGTTTTTCTACTATGTTATGTGGAAGGATGTAGGTACCGGGGGAGACCGAGACTAACCTACCTAGACTAGATTGGTCACGTACTGAGGAAAGGTGGAGTCAAGAGTCTCCGAAACCGGCGAGCATGTATGAAGAGAATTATGAATGTTGAGGAAGCGAGTGAAGTATGCAAGGATAGAGTTCTCTGACACTCTGTTCTCTCTGCCTATCCTGCAAGTAGTATGGCGTGATGATATGTATGTATGTATGTATGTATACTATGTTATAATTTTAGACTAGAATATGACTTTATTTTTAATCAGTGTGATTAAAATCTACAAAAAATCATACCCCAATTTTTTAGATACTGTTAAAAAAATATATTGCCAAGGTGGATTAATTGATAATAAATGTCTGATGCTAAGGGGTGAGTCTTAAACAACCAATGATAATATGATGAACGACAGTCAAGCACCATCTGCCCTGCTTTCATCTATGCTCAGAAATGGATGCGTAGTAGTATTATGCGTTCATACGCATAATACTACTACGCATACATTTCTGAGCAGCGTAGGATAATTACGATTAGTATTAATATAATTTATTTTAATTTTAAGGTTGTGTGCATATTTTACGAGTGTAAAGATTCTTTACGATTTATCAGAGCGATATAATAGAAAAAAAAACAATAAATTTTCTGAAGCCATTGATAATTTTTATGGCGTTATAATTGGAAAAAAAGAAAGTTAAATTTTTTTGACGTCATAATTTATAGCAGTTGTTTTTTTCTACCTATACAGAATTACAATTATGAATAGCAAAGGGCTTGCCAATTCTCGTAGCTCAAAGATATTCAAACTCGAAAATATCCGGCTTAAAATTTAAATATCTATTTATACTAATTTAATTGATACGTTACGATATGGTGAGGGAGCAAGAATACAATTTATCACCCCCTCTTGTCCCTCTTGTCCGTAGGTATTGCCAATTAAGGAATATGGTATATAGATAACATCGATACTATCAAAGCAAAACCTGACATAAAACCCTGTAGTACCACGTCTGATCAGTGTATTATAATAGCTCAATTTCCTTCCCATTGTAGAGGAGGTCTGAACTCAACAGTTGTACTTTCACAAGTACCACTGAGATCATGATAATGATCGTATTAATGCGTATTTTAATTACGTACAAATTAAATTCTGTTTAGTGACAAGTTATGATTGCAAGTTGTTATGACACCTGATTTTTTCGCAGGAGTTGTAGAAACTAATTAAGTAATAATGAAGAATGAGGAATGAGAATTCGCCTAGGAAATTTATACTCGACGACTTATATCAACTGCGGCCGCCAATCCGCGTGACAAGCATAATGATTATATCCCCTCTTGCTGCTTTTCGTGTGGTGACGGAGTAAGAATATAATTCACCATTCCCATTCTTACGTTTGGGTGTCGTAAAAGACGACTAAACGATTTTATAATATGCATGTAACAACATCGACTGTGCAGATGGCGTATTTAGTTAAGGTACCGACTCACCGTGCTAGCGTGGGTTCGATTCCTACGCAGGACATTTCTTTGTGGAATTCACAAATTTTTGTTCGCAGTCTGATTTGTGTTTGTGAGCATAATTTGTGCCCGTTAATTATTTTTGTCAAGTCGCCCGTAATACAGGGTTACCTTAATGTGATCTTGTGGAGGAAGTGCCGATCCAGCAGTGGGACGTATATAAGATGAGATGATGATCATCATCATGATGAAGAAGATGATCAAGATTACGTATATATCGTATTTAAGTCCAATATTGAGCAATTTGAAAGATGCTAACACCAATCCATTTGGCCTACGTGGTATATAATAGGTAAATGTAACTCTCGAGAGCCCTACGGGTTGAGAGCCCTCAGCGCTCACCCACAGTCCGGGTAAAGTCATAGCCATCTGAGGCTAACAAATAAGAAACACAAAAAAAAAAAAAATCTCGAGAGCCCTGTGCGCTCACCACTAGTGTCACCCACATACACGCGTAAAACCACATACGAGTAAGCGTTCACCACCAGCCACCTGAGGCTAACATCCTTAGTCCAAACAAAAAAAAAATCAAGGTAAAAGAGCCTCATGCTCAGTAGAGAGACAGAAAAATTTAATATATTCACTGCGCTGTATTGAAACCAATCCTATCCAACTTGGTTAGGCAGCGTTTGGGAGAATTAAGAGGATCTTTTCATCTAATATAGCACAGTATCTAAAAACATAGGTCTATGACCAGTGTGAGTTACCAGTAACGACTCCATCATCATCATCACAACCTTTTGTCCCACTATTGGGCTCAGGCCTCCTCCACAATGGGAGAAAAATTAACCTACTATACCACGCTGGTCAGACGTGTTGCTATAGGGTTTTGTTTCGAGTTTTGTTTCTCTTGCATAGATCTTATATACATACACATACATATATACCATCACGCCATGTCCTTTACAGGGTAGGCAGAGAGAACAGAGTGCCAGAGAACTCTATCCTTGCATACTTCACTCGCTTCCTCAACATTCATAATTCTCTTCATACACGCTCGCCGGTTTCGGAGGCTCTTGACTCCACCTTCCTTCAGTACATGACCGATCTGGTCTAGGTAGGTTAGTCTCGGTCTCCCCCGGTACCTACATCCTTCCACTTTCGCTTTGTATATCTTCTTAACCAGACGTTCGTTCAGCATTCTTTCCACATGTCCGAACCATCGGAGCATTCCCTTTCGCATTTTTACACCAATACTCTCTTTCATACCTACTCGCTCTCTTACGTCGTCGTTACGAATGCGATCGATCAGCCTAACTCCACAGATTTGCCGTAGAGATCGCATTTCGACCGCATTAATTTTACTATCATACTCTTTTCTGCATACCCAACTCTCGCTTCCATACAGTAATGTTGGGACAAGCACTGCGTTATGTATTGCTACACGTGCCTTTTGGCTGAGGTGGTGGCTACCGAGAAGTTGCCCCAACGCTTCGTTCACTCTATTTCCCGCATTCACTCTTCGCTCTATATCAGTGGTGTACCTTCCATCTCGGCTAAATCCACATCCAAGATATACAAATTCATCCACTTGCCCTAGTAAATCATTACCTATTGTTACTCTTACATCTGTTCTGGTTTCATCTCTTTCAAAGACCATTATTTTTGTTTTGCTTACATTCACGCGTAGACCCCTTTTCTTACAATCTTATGTCATTGTATAGACTAGGGTCTGCAGGTCAGTCGCTGACTGTGCCAGCAGGACTGCATCATCTGCATATAGCAGAGCACTGACCACTGAGTCGCCCATCTGGACTCCTACATTCATATCGTTCAACCTTTGGAGACATTTATCCAGATATATAATAAACAGTAGACATGTGTAAGTAATGCGAGTGATGTATCACACGTAATATTAACCGACCACGTACTGTCATATTACACATTACGCGACTAAACATCACATCAAATTAAACATCACACATCACATTAAACATGACGCGAACGCCCGTGTACTGTTCTGCATTTCTGCAATGTTCGGTGTCTGGCAATTCAATATTTATTTTGAGCTTTATTTTCAGAACGTTAAGGCTTATATTTCTTGACGCCGCCCGCAGTATATATAGAACGCTATCGCATTACGCATCACACATGACATTTCATATCATGTGTGATGTTTGAAGTGATGGTAAAATGTAATATTACTCGGCACGAAATGTAATGCCATATCACATCACTTCGCGAAGTACTGTTTCGCGCATGTCTAATAAACAGTCTGGCTGACAGAACGCACCCCTGCTTAACGCTGATATTGATGTCAAACCAAGGCGACACCATCATCCAGCCGCACACAGTCTCTACAGCTCATGTAACTGGACTGCACAGCCTGCAGCAGTTTACCGTTAATACCATACTCCGGTAAAATGTCCCAAAGTTCCTTTCGTGCAACCGTATCAAATGTTCTCTCCAGAGCCACAAAACTGCGGAAAACCCTCTGACCTAGAGCCAGATGCTTCTCCACAATGTTGCGCAGAGAGAACACTTGATCCATGCATCCCCTTCTACTCCTGAAACCTCCTTGTGTCTCACACAGTAAACCATCGGACACCATCACCACCATAGATCTTATATGCGTTTTATATCCCTTAGTCGTCTCTTACGATTACTCACGGGTAAGAGAGGGGGTGGTGAATTGTATTCTTACTCCGTCACCACACGAATAATGACTTATGACACGGAAAGATGATTCCTAAAGATAGGTCTCATAACTAAGCTAAGTCGCTCAGCGTGCTATGAAGCAACCTATGCTGCGAGATAGGAGCCGAAATACGGAAATCCGTAGAAAAACGGATGTAATATATAGTATACTGAAGTGGCAATGGCCAGACCATATCGCTCAAACAGTTAACCGCTGCGGAAGAAAGATTTTCCCGTGCCCACTACGTATAAGACACAGTGTAGGACGTGGGTATCGTACTCATAATACCTGGCTCGCTAAGTCGTTATCTTTACGTATGGTGACAGAGTAAGAATACAATTCATTACTCCCTATCTTACCCATGGGTAATTGTAAGAGACGACTAAGGGATATAAAAAACATATAACATCTATGTCAAAGAAGGAAAATTCAAAACAATACCCTATACCAACACGTCTGACCAGCGTGGTATACTAGGTCAATTTCCCTCCCATTATGAAGGAGGCTCGAGCCCAACAGTGGGACGTATATGAACTGCGATGATAAGTCGTTATCTTAACCACAGTGCAAGACACGATTGTTCAAGTCATATTAATTGAATTAGTATTTATGAATAGGAAGTATTCAAAGTTTTATATTGAAATTACGCCTATACATTCTGCGACTAATAGAGGCATTATATTTTCTCATTAATTACATAAAATATATAGTACGTATCTTCATGCGACATATTATTGCGGTTACCTACATATTTAATCATAAAAATTACAAACAAGTGACACTATCTTTGAGTAACTACACAGTCATTATCTTAGAAAACATCTAAATAGTATTCTGATGTTAGTTTCTACGGTACAATAAAACAATGCTACTCGCGTAATACTTTCACACTGAATGCTCAGCAAAATAAATGTTTATTGATAAGACTTTGTTATTCTCGCCAAATTTGTATTCATTACTATACGGAAATAAGATGTAGTTGAATTGAAATGTATGGTTTGCATTGAATATCTCAGCTGTTAACGTTTGGAATGAATTCAATTTGGAATTATTTCGCGAATATTTCATTGATATTTTAAATGTAATTTGCATTCGTTCGGTATTTTAAATGAAGGTTACAAATGAAAGCGAAATAGTGTTCTAGTTTTCAATATGATATGTTGACTTTCAACTTAATAAAATCGCATTGATGACGCGATAAAAATTATCGTAATTTTCAATCAAGCCTAAAGATATAGAATACAATAGAAATTGTTTAGTACTTTATATGTTTTCTTATTTATTAGTACAATATTTTAAATCATCATTCACTGTGTGGTAGTGGCTATGAATACTACCAACCCTTCGCTCGTGGATATCGTAAAAGACCACTAAGAGCCTTACAACGACCTGGGCCATCTCCATCTGATGCCGTTTGGTCAACAATTACATTCTCAATGAGGCTTGACGTCTGGCAGGCGGCCGATCATAAAACTATTGCCAATAACTTTTACAATATGTACTATAAAAGAAGAGTACATATTGTATCGACCCCAAATAATTGGGATAATAGTAGGAGAATGATGTTTCGTTTTGTTGTATGTTGTATCATCATTATTTCCACACTTAGAGGGAAATTATCTTACTATACCAGGCTTGTTATACTGGTTGGTAATAGTTAACTAATTGGTAATAGACATTTATTTCAAATTTTTCTTTCTCTTCTACATGTTTTCTGCTGTTTTGAAATAAAACTGTTTTTACGGATTCTATCGTATTTGTATTTGTTTTTTAATTGACCGAGATTTCGAACACTTTACAGCGTTCGTGGTCACCGGCAGACTTATCTGCTCTTAGTAGTCTTTTACGACATCCACGGGCAAGAAAAGGAGGTGGTGACGTATTCTTTCTCCGCCACTACTCGGCAAATTTTCAGTAGTATGTTAAAATACTATACTGCAGCTTGTTATATGTGAGTTGTACAGTAACTATAAATCTTAATGAAACCAGCAACTTGTAGGCTACAGATGAGATAAGAGTATTTCATTGCGCGGTTTCTTGATAGTTTTGTGTAGAAATAGTTTAAAAACGATCATTATTTTTAGTTCTTTTTATATGTCTGTCCATATGTCCACTGTTAAACATGGCCCTTTAAAATGAAAGGCATTGGCCTATAAAGCTATGCTTGCTGAACAGTTTGGAGTGGAAGGTTATTGATTTTTTTTTATCTTAGTGCTGTGTGGTAGCAAATACGAATATCACAAACTCTTATATTGCTTCTGGTTGTCGTAAAAGACGATTAAAAGCTTTACATTGACCTAGGCGAACTTTATGTGATGCCGTTTGGTCAATTTCATTCCTAAGGAGTGTTAAGGTCAGTCAGGCTACCGGTTATAAAGCTATTGCTAATAATGGGTGAGGAATACATATTGCGTCAACCCCAAGTAATTGGGATAAGAGCGGGATGATGATGATATCGATTTGGATAATAATTAAGGCAATTTATATGATACTATGCTATTATAGCATCAATTGAATGATGTTGTATTATTCAACGTCTAATATTGATGTTTTATAGCTTTAGGTGTTACCTACAATTTGGGTGTTTTTGTGAAAACGATCGTCAATCGTATAATACGAAAGTTACGAAAAGTAAAGACTGGTGACATATTGTATATTTTTTTACCCATCTCCACACGGAACACGGCTTATGTAATTTACTAATTACATTCTTGCATAAAAAGTAAGAATATGTAACAAAATTATGTAAAAAAAATAATTAAATAGACACGTAATTAACACACGGCGACCTCAATAAAATATTAGATATAGTTAACTCACAAGGTTTATCTTTGTGTGGAGTTGCAATTTTATTAAAAATAATTACTATATTAAAAATAATTATAAATATAAAAACACCTGTAGGTTTTCATTCCCTTTTTTTTTTTTTTTTTTTTTTGTTGACTATGGATTAGTCTCGCCCCGTCAAATCGGTCCGGGGTGACGGAGAAGGCGGCGCGTGACCCCATAGACCCACCGTAAAACTCCTCTCTCTTCGCCGTGCGAGCGGGTCACCGGGACCCGATTTTTAACTTCGGTGGCCCAGGTTTTCATTCCCATACCTGTGTCGAAAATTTTCAGAAATTTGCGACGTAAACAGCTGTATCTTTTGACTGCATTAGCTTAGAGGTTGGATTTTTTCACAGCTCTAAGGGACAGTAGAGCTGAGCTTGATACCGCCACGCGTTCCTGAGAAAAAGGGTCTTGACAGATAGACAGACGGACGGACAACAAAGTGATCCTATAAGGGTTCCATTTTTTCCTTTCGAGGTACGGAACCCTAATTACCGAAGTGAGTATTCATTGTATATTAAAATCTGAACTAGAGATATATCTCACAGAAATTCTACAGATAAATTTTATGAGAGAGATGCCCATCGCTATGCTCAAATTAATAATCAGTATACTAAAAGACGCCTTTTTTTAAAGTCACTCCAAACAAGACGTGATCTTTAGATATTGTAGCCGTGATCAGTTTTGAGTAGAAACAAAAGTACAATGAGCGCAACCTTCAATTCGGATAATAGATAGACAGAAAGAGCATCGCGAGGTTTCAGCATGTAGGAAAAAAAGAAAAAAAATGTGAATGATTAATATAATACATGGTTTTACCACGTAAAAAGGCAAAATAAAGAATTAATGACTGCACATATGGCGTAGTGGTTAAGATACCTTCCGTGCCAGGTTCGATGCCCACGCAGGACATTACTTTGTGCGATCCACAAAGCGTTACTCTGAGTATCGGTGTAATTTCTCTGCGCTAAATTGCATGTTTGTAAAGTTCCCCGCAATACAAGAATTATTTCCTTAGTGCAGGGTGGTGTCTTTGCCACCGAAGACAAAGACCGGGTTCCGGTGGCCCACTCGCACGGCGTGGAGAGGTACTTGTAGGACGGGTCTATGGGGTCATACGCCGCTTCTTCTGTCGCCCCGGACGGATTTAGCGGGGTGTGACCACTCCATAGCCCGCCGCCACAAAAAAAAAATCATACAAATAATTATTAATCAAATTTCAAAGTAGAACTAGAATCTGAACTGTATCCGGAGCAGATGACTTTATGATGTGTCATAGATTAAAACAAACATCTATAAAAATAAAATATGTGCAAGACATAAAGAATTTATTTCGCAAGACCGAGAATTTCCTGTTTTGTCTCTAAACATAAGTATCGCTTTGTGTACACTAAAACCGTTCATTTGTTCAATATATGCTGGATTTAAAAGTACATTACAAAATGAAAATTTATAATTTAGTTGATGCTAACATGATTTGAAATTGACTTGGATAAATAGATTCACAATGTTGCATCATCCCTTACTTTCCCGTGTTCACATGTGACGTAAGTTATAAAACTCGGCCAAGTGCGAGCTGTACTCGCGCACGAAGGGTTCCCTAAAACTAAAAATATTCTGTGAATAGTCAAAGCGTCTACCTGTCACCGTTGTTAGTATCGAACAAGAAACGGTAAAAAAATCAAGTTTGTTGTATGGGTAAATATTTATTTTAATTTATTTTTAGTATTTGTTAGTATAGCGGCAATAGAAATACATCATCTGTGAAAATTTCAACTGTCTAGCTATCACCGTTATTGAGATACAGCCTGGTGACAGACGTTCGGACGGACAGCGAAGTCTCAGTAATAGGGTCCTGTTTTTACCCTTTGGGTACGGAACTCTAAAAATCAGCTGAGGGATCATTTGTATTAGAATATTATAAGAACAAATGCGATCGTCAATCTCCCTACTAAGCTTGGTGCTTAAAGCATAGTACTAACCCAATAGACATTGTTATATACAAATCTAAAAAAATAGGTCATAAGCATGTCAAATTTATATGAGCTTTCTACATATTTTTCGACATTAAAATATTTCGTCCACCGCAGAGATCGAGTATTAAAAGGCTTTTCATATTATTTAGACATCATCATCATCATCATTTCAGCCTATTGCCGTCCACTGCTGAACGTAGGCCTCCCTCATTTTACGCCACAGAGTGCGGTCCTGTGCCGCCTGTATCCAACGACGCCCAGCAACCTTCACTTGGTCGTCTGTCCACCTAGTGGGGGGGCGTCCCACACTGCGTCGTCCGCTACGTGGTCGCCACTCTAGAACCTTTCTTCCCCAGCGGTTGTCGGTTCTTCGAGCGATGTGGCCTGCCCATTGCTACTTCAGCATGCTAATTCTTCGTGCTATGTCGGTTACACCCGTTCGTCTGCGGATTTCGGATTTATTTAGACAATGATTATTTAGACAATGATTAGGTTAAAAAAAGCAATATTAGGGTGTTTATAGGTAGATCTGGATTGGATCTGGAGAGAGCATTTGACACGGTTGTACGAAAGGAACTTTGGGACATTTTACCGGAGTATGGTATTAACGGTAAACTGCTACAGGCTGTGCAGTCCAGTTACATGGGCTGTAGAGCCTGTGTGCGGCTGGATGATGGAATGTCGCCTTGGTTTGACGTCAATATCGGCGTTAATCAGGGGTGTGTTCTGTCAGCCAGGCTGTTTATCATATATCTGGACAAATGTCTCCAAAGGTTGAACGATATGAATGTGGGAGTCCAGATGGCGACTCAGTGGTCACTGCTCTGCTTTATGCAGATGATGCAGTCCTGCTGGCACAGTCAGCGACTGACCTGCAGACCCTAGTCGACACAATGACAGAAGATTGTAAGAAAAGGGGTCTACGCGTGAATGTGAGCAAAACCAAAATAATGGTCTTTGAAAGAGACGAAGCCAGAACAGATGTAAGAGTAACAATAGGTAATGATATACTAGAGCAAGTGGATGAATTTGTATATTTTGGATGTGGATTTAGCCGAGATGGAAGGTACACCACTGATATAGAGCGAAGAGTGAATGCGGGAAATAGAGTGAACGGAGCGTTGGGGCAACTTCTCGGCAGCCACCACCTCAGCCAGAAGGCACGTGTAGCAATATATAACGCAGTGCTTGTCCCAACATTACTATATGGAAGCGAGAGTTGGGTATGCAGAAAAGAGTATGAAAGTAAAATGAATGCAGTCGAAATGCGATCTCTGCGGAAAATCTGTGGAGTTAGGCTGACCGACCGCATTCGTAACGACGACGTAAGAGAGCGAGTAGGTATGAAAGAGAGTATTGGTGTAAAGATGCGAAAGGTCATGCTCCGATGGCTCGGACATGTGGAAAGAATGCCGAACGAACGTCTGGTTAAGAAGATATACAATGCAAAAGTGGAAGGATGTAGGTACCGAGGGAGACCGAGACTAACCTACCTAGACCAGATCGGTCATGTACTGAAGGAAGGTGGAGTCAAGAGTCTGCGAAACCGGCGAGCGTGTATGAAGAGAATTATGAATGTTGAGGAAGCGAGTGAAGTATGCAGAGATAGAGTTCTCTGGCACTCTGTTCTCTCTACCTACCCTGCAAGGGATATGGCGTGATGATATGTATGTATGTATGTTATAGGTAGATTGTGGGTAGCTGCAGTTCTTAGTAAAATTTTCAGAGTTACATAATACGTGAACGTTGAGACCGTTTTTCTCAGGAACAATGTCGAGGTATCAAGTTAAAATATAGGTATACACTACATAGTGAAGTTTATGGTCTTCCAAACTCGTGCGAAACTCAAATTTTGAAATTAACAGAATCCAAAAATGCTGTTTTATTATGAACTTTTTTACACTACAAGCAATCTAATCAAAACTGCAGATCATTTTAAAGTTATTTTACTACTAGCTTCTGCCCGCGGTTTCGCCCGGGTAAAAGGGTACTTTCCTAATTTTTCCCGTTTTTTTAACCGTTTTTCATCCTCTATTTTTATTTTACCTCTTCAGGGTAAATTTTTAAAACATGTTAATGTCATATTTATTTATATCTAATCAATAGCCTAAAAATAAGTTTTAAGCTTCTGGCTTTAAAAATGACGATACTTCCTTACAACTTTTCATCCCCCTTTACAACCCCTTTTTTGCATTAAAAAGTAGCCTATTTCCTTTATCAGGCTCTAGACTACCTGTGTACCAAATTTCATTTACATCGGTTCAGTAGTTTTGGCGTGAAAGAGCGACAGACAGACAGAGTTACTTTCCCATTTATAATATTAGTAAGGATTACATCTGAACCAGATTTGCTTATTTTCCGTTTTAGTAATTGTAGTTACATTCATCTAAGTAATTTGAGGTAACATTACTGAAGTTCATGAACCATGAAAGCACATTTTAACAGCTGAGATAACACTCATACGTTGTGTAATTAACATTTTTGGAATTAAGATGTTTTTTTTTAGCTTTAAATATTTGGTTCAACACAGGGATCTGGTACACAAGTCTATAGTTTAACCGAATCTCTCATATTCTTTAGTCCTTATGTTTAATTCTTAAGATTTTTTATTTAAAGTAAGATTGGACACTATGACACAGTATCTTATAGACAAAATATGACAAAGTAATCGCAATGTTCTCTTCTTCTTTCTGTATTTCATTATTTTTGTTTTACTAAGGAATACGTCCTTATTTCGCGTAATACTATAAACATGCAATTTACGGACACCAAGTATATCCAGACTTAGGAAATCTTTTGTGGATCATACAAAGAATTGTTCTACTTGAAGATTGAATCTACGCACTCACCACGAGAACGTGATACTTAAACCACTCCGCAGTCTGTACAGTCAGTTTTCAATTTTAGGAGTTTTGTTCATTTCTTGTTAACTGTTCTTCATTTTTCTAAGAGTTTTTCAGTCAATTGTTATTTTTTTTTTTTGCTTTTTTGCGTGTTCATGTGCTATAAGATCTTGCTTTATGCCAAACCGGTATGATTAGATTGTAAAATTTTAAAAGCTAAATTTCATGGTTTGAATTCTATTGACTTTGAGATATGATCTTCGCATAACTTTGAGGGACTAAGATAAACGTTAATTTGTAGTGTATTTACTAATTTCTATTTTCTTCCAATCTGCTTGATAATTTTAAGTTAATACATCAATGCCGTTTCTGAGCAAAACTCTCCTAACCGAGATAATGATGAAAAAGTGACTGCATAAGTTTTTGTAATAATACAAAAAACTGCGTATATAAATATGCAACCCTAACAAATAAAATTCAGAGAAAAAGTCGAAACAAACGAAACAATTTACATACATAACATAGATACTAATAGTTACAGTTTTTACCCGACTAAAATTAAATGAAAAGAAGATAAGTTTAAAAAAGATAGAGTTTATTATTTTTTATTTTTTTATTTTTATATAGTTTTTTTTTATGCAAAGATAGAGTTCTCTCACTCTGTTCTCGCTATGTGGATAATTTTTTGCTTTATAATTTTTATAGGGCATTTTTTTGTAGTCAGCTTTTGGTTATTTGAACTTAACCTTATTATATTATAGGGAAAAGACCTAATTTATGTTAAAAAAAAAAAACCGTGCTATGGCTACACTGTTAATGGTATCTTGTGGGAATTTTGATGGAAAACGAAAACGTTGTAAAGCACTTTTATATGATATTCACTACATCCCAGTAGTTCCGCCGCATCATCATCACAGCCCATATATCATCCATGCACTCTTAAAGTACTTAACCGATTTTAATCAAATTTGCATAATATGTGTAGTTTGATCCAACTTAAAAGATAGGATAGCTTCCATCTCAATTTATAGTCACAATATTATTTTGTTGCAAATTATTTGTCTATTATTTGACAGTCACAATTATCTGTTATCTCCAAACTGTTGACTGGATTGAGTTAGTATTTAATAGATGGCGCTATGTTAAACGTTGAAACGTTTCGTAAAAGTTACAATTTATTAGCCTAACCACCACGTGTTACTGAGGCTACCTTAGCCACAGCAACGCGTGGCTGGGTCTGCTAGTATATATATATATATATATATATATATATACATATATATATATATATATATATATATATATATATATATATATATATATATATATATATATATATATATATATATATATATATATATAATAGTAATAAAAAAATAGTAGTAAAAAAATACTACGAACCATAATTAAAGCTTTCCGCCAAATTTATTATAGCAAACAAAAAAATTGGTGTTATTCACATTTTATGAATATCTACATTTAGGTACCAATCGTCCTTCATAAAGAATGCATATTTTTACAATATATTTTATTTAGTAAACGTATTGAGGTATACTAAATATTTAATGAAACATCACTTTAAGCTATTATGCTTTATCAATTGGTAATGCGTTTCCCCTTGCCATCACTTGGCATTTTTACAATATTATCTGTTTTGGATTTAAAAACTGGTATCACAGTAAAGAATAAAAAGTACTTTTTTTATTGTAATATTTTATTTGTTTTGTATATTTGGAATGTACGTAGATTATCGCTACGATTCGCGTAGCATGTAGCAAGGTAAACGCTTAATATATTGTTACAGGGTCACTATGAATACACCTATGTTATTAAAGGCTTTATTCATCCCTTATTACAGTCTTTTGTTGAATTCGCATGTATTGTGCGAAAGTGGGTTACTTTAAATGAATCCAACCTAGTTTTTGATACGTGTAAAGTATTTAATTCAGTACCTACTATCGATGTTATAAGGTTACTCTGCGATCATATTAGAGACGAATAACAATTTTAATAAAATTTAATAAACCTAAAGGAATACGCGGTACTTAATCAAATTTTCACCCCTCGTTTGACTGACTTTGGTAAACATATTTATTCAATATACATATTATACAATATCTTTTGTAACAGAGTTTATTACTGAAGCAAAATCTAGCTTTTATATTTTACCTTGCGTATATTAGGTACGGTTGAGATATACGGTTGAGGCAACGAACAATTTTAATGAGCAACAGCTCAGTTTATATAATTAAAAAAATATAAATACAACTATTGATTCAATACTCGAATTGCCGTAATAAATTGCAAATTGAGGTTCTGGAGACTGCACATTACATAGAACAATTTTGTTATACCTTATACCAACTTGGTTCTATTTCGTATTCCTTTCTATCTTGAGATGTGTTAATCGTGCAAAAGTATTAGACCTCCCTTTTTTTAACCATTTTAAAATATGATGATAAATAAAAATGTTATCGGATATACGAAAATAGGAATACAAGCGAAGGAAACGAATGCGTAAACGATGGTGGATGGATGAATGCGTAAAGGATGGTGGATGGTTTAAAGTGACCGATAGGTCACTTTAAATAAACCTGTACGATGTGGTGAAATGTATCTGTGTAGAAATAGTATTATTAAAAGATTGTCGTTATGTATTATTTATTTGAATCATTTACAAATGTATAATAATACAGCTGTTTAACTATCATCCGCTATCAAAAATAATAAATGAAAAAGAAGTTTAAGCATCATTCAAAATAAACATTTATTATTGTAAACGGCATTCACGTTAAAAAAATATTAGCCAATTATGTACTACTGAAATATTTCTATATATGATATGAGTACTTTTCGAAGAACGACCGGTGTATTTATATTTTAAGAACGAATTTTATGAGTCTTATTTAGTAATATATTACATGAAACTAGAAGCGATATAAATAAACATACAAATAAGCTGGCCATAAAAGGACCACACTGTTAAGTCAAATAGTTATTTCCCTTTATAAATATTTATGTTCCATGTATCTGAGGGTAGGCTTGCGGTTTATGTGTGTGTTCTCTATTAGCTTGTATTTATAATTAATTAGCTTTAATACTAAAATATATATTCTAAATTTCGATTAAGAGTATAAAATCATATTAACTACCTATAAGTGATATACTACTGTGCAGCGGCTACCAATATTACCAATCCTTACTTTGTTCGTGAATCATATTGTCTGGTGAACAATTACATTTCCAAGGAAGGTTAACGTCAGTAAGGCGGCCGGAAATGAAACTATTGCAAATAACTTTTACAATATGTACGATGGTAGAGACGTACATATTGCGTCGACCTCAAGCAGTTGGGATAAGAACAGGATAATGATGATGACAAGGTTGGATAATGCTATATTCACCACGCGTGGCAATCTTTTTGATGAAACAGTTGGTATTATAAATAGCTCAAAAATTCATTACTGCCAACTTCTCTGGTGCTCACGTGCGAAAAGGGGTGGCGCTATACGTTGTATTTTTACCATTAGGTACCATGCGTGTTGTATTTCAAAGTTAGGGACAGGTGGCCGTCTAATACATCTATTTCAATTTTATAGCAATTGGCAATTGAATCGGTTAAGATAGGTTACAAACTTTTGTAATATTTTTAAATCTGATGCGATTTTAAGCGGAGCAAAGGTAATTTTTCGCTCAGGATTAAAATTTCTTTGGCAGGAATTAAAGCATGAATATGTAATTCGTGTTTGAGATTTTCTCAAGGAATACTGCTGCAGGTTTAATTTATTTTCAAAATGAAATTATTTCATCTCTGTGTTATTAATTGCATTAAAATTAATTTTAACCTGATTACATTTTTATTAAGTGTCATGATGAATTTATAAATCACAATTAATAAGGAAATTGCACCAATTTATTAAAATAATAGGTGTGTTGAAAGTATTAGAAAAGTTAAAATTTTAATGAGTAAGAAATATATTAATTTATCCCTTTAGAATTTTAGCAACAGATTTCCAATAGTGGACAACATCGATGGCTGATAGATGCGAGTAAATGAACTAGGTATTGTAGTATCACAGTCGATCTCGAAGAGCAAGGTAACTGTAATAGGCATAATGAACTGTAATAGGCATAATCCCTGATTTTAGTCCAAATAGTCCAAAAAATTTAGTCCAAATAGTCCAATTATTTTGGTAGGACCACGCTGTTGACAGTTCTCTGTCAGCAGCCGCGGGCCGGTCCGTCCGGGGTAGTACCACACTCTTGCAGAAGATCGACGTATGAGTAATGGCAACGTGCTATTGCGCTTCGTTCGGTGTGAGAGAGAGCCGGAAGCCCAATTGGGTGGTTTATATTGGTAGGTAGCGGCCTAGTTATACCCTTGGTATTGCAAAGGTCCATGGGCGGCAGTGACACTTACCATCAGGTGTGCTGCTTGCTCGTTTGCCACCATTAGCAATAAAAAAAAATAAAGATTTTCCCTACAAAACAGCTAACGCTTTTATGAACTCTCTCTCCTAACATTTTAGGAGATTCTGATCCCATCCTCATATCCTGTATAGTTACAACTGTATCAACATATTAATATATATGGAAAAGTCTACAGGGAGACGGTAATGGAAATATTATGATAAAAAACTCATTATATGAAGTAATAATATAGAAATGTCACGCTTCGTTAAGGTTGACCTCATTATATTTAATATAACAATGTGACAATGAAATTAATCCCTAGGTTAATTAACAAAATGGCATGTTACATTTACTAGTCATCGATCCCCGGTGTGTTTCTTTAAGTAATGGCATGACACCATTCACGGGAGTGCCATAATTTTACGTGTCGCTTTAATGACGGCTCTTGTCATTTCCTTGAATACATTTTATGACAGCTAGGGAGAGAATTATTACAAAAATCGTTGTTTACACTTTTAATTTGTTTCTATAGCCCCATTTTACATTAAGTTCTTTGTGATTGTTATAGTATTTTAATGTAACTTGTTTTTTTTTCTTCTACTAGTAACGTAAACAACTTTTTATGCGAGGAGTGCGAGTTTTTATTGCTACGGTTTTATCTTGGGCCGGCTATGAACCAGTCTCAGTTTGGTAATATCTGCACGCTTTTTTTTTTTTTGTGGTGGGCTATGGACGTCGCACCCCGCCAAATCGGTCCGGGATGACGGAAGAGGCGGCGCGCAACACCATTGACTCACCCTGCAAGCACCTCTTCTTCGCCGTGTGAGCGGGCCACCGGTACCCGATCTTTGTCTTCGGTGGCCCGTTCGGCGGTATGCCCTCTCGGGCTCCTCTCCTGTCGTGCCCCGACAGCTTTCGCCGTCGAGGCGTCGTCCTCACGCGGTGGCCTCACGTCGGGTGACCGGACAATTAATATCTGCACCCTATGCTTAAGCACCGCAAACACAGTTCTATTTACGCTTTTGCTTTCCACGTACAATCATTTAGTATCGGTATACTAAATAATTGTACGTGGAAAGCAAAACCGTCGCTGAAAAAACGCCGGTGCGTTTGCCTGAGATTTCGATCACGTAGATATCATGTATGATGGGACATCATACATGATCCATCGTGGTGATTTAATTATTTGTGTTTTAGAGTGAATGATATTAATGCAAAGCTCACCCCTTATTTATAGCCTTAGGGAAGAATATATCTTCTGAAGGGTAGATTTTTACTATATTCTTTTTTTGAGGAATATATTATCATAAAACTAAGTGTCATAAAACTAAGTTTCTGTGTGGTAGCGGCTACGAATACTACCAACCCTTACTTTGCTCGTGGATGTCGTAAAAGATGACTAAGAGCCTTATAACGACCTGGTCCAACTCCATCTGATTCCGTTTGGTCAACAATTACATTCCTAAGGAGGGTTGACGTCTGGCAGGCGGCCGTTCATAAAACTATTGCCAATAACGTTTACAATATGTACTATGAAAGAAGAGTACATATTGTATCGATCCCAAGTAATTGGGATAAGAGTAGGAGAATGATGATTATCATAAAACTAAGAGCCTGTCTAGTACGTATTCGTTCTAATTTTTAATTCATCAAAAATTGAAACCCTTATTTTACTTCTTTCGAAGATGGAAATTGATAAATGCTGAAACATGTGACTCTTTATTTTTCCTAAAGAGTATTTGTACTTAATTTGAAGATAATGGATAACGTTTTTCTTTCCATACAAACTGTCATTGTGTTTGTTCCCTATGGCATTGATTTTTTTTTAAATAGTTTCTTAATGAGTCTCTCACGAGTCGTCATAATAAGAAACTACCTACTAATCAAAATTTCACGTTTTTAGCTTCAGTAGTTTCGGTTCGGCGTTGTCTAAGTAGTCAGTGTATATAAACAAAGATGCGTATGGTGACAACGTATAATTACAACTTAATTTTTCTCTTACCGTAAGCGACTATGGTATGTACCCAGAAACCATGCCATAACATTGCAAGAAAATGCAGACTCGAATCATAAAATTATTCTACTATATTTACCCAACATGGTCTAGGACGCCTACGCCTCAGCGTGGTTTATTACGCCAATTCCCCTCATTCTAAAAATCACTTAAGGCTAAAGAACTTAAACGGGACGGAGTTATTTTGGAGTACAGTGGAGAAGAAATTTCTATGCCTAGCCTTATCAACATATATCAGCATATTTTTAAAATAATTGGTTTTTAGTTCTCTAGTACATTATACAAGTTAATAAAAAAGTGTAGGAAATAAAAAAAAAAAAAAAAACATTATGATGTAACCACATGTTGGGCACATGTGTTAAAATCCGACTCAAACCGATACTATCCCATACGTAATATGCTGTCAAGTTGTAGAGGTAGGATCTACTTGTGTAGGAGTCTTCCCCAGCGTACTGATTTGAGGCCACTACAAATTGTTCCCTTCCTCATAGAAGTGCTATACAATAATTGTTCTTATCCCCCACTCGTAAGTCATGGTTTTATTTGACATGTGAGCACGGGAACCAGTGTAGCTGCAAACACCGGGATAACGAATTGCAGCGGCATGTTAGTGACACACATTCGTGTTAATCAATGAATCTATTGAGAAAATTGTTGTTCTGCCTGACCTATAGACACAGCCTGAATTAATTTTGATAAAAAATCTGTATGGTTATACTAGTATTAAACATAAGATTTTTTTTTGCGTTCAGCGTCCTGCATTGACCATGAACGCTGAAAAGTATTCAAAACGTTGGGCAAATAAATCAAAAATAAGTAAAAATATTTTTATTTCATCATCACAGTCCATAAATGTCCCACTGTTGGGCTCAGGCATCTTCCGTAATGGGAGGGAAATTAACCTACTATACCGCGCTGGTCAGACGTGTTGGTGTAGGGTTTTGTTTCGAGTTTTCCTTCTCTCGCATAGATGTTATATGCGTTTTATATCCCTTAGTCGTCTCGTACGATCACCCACGGGTAAAATATGGGGTGGTGAATAGTATTCTTACTCCATCACCACACGGAATATATAATATATATAATATTTCATAGTAAAGATAAAATTAGGACTCACGGAATATGGTATATGAATCAGATCTACTTTTGATAATGAAAGCTCACTCATTATTATTAGCGTAGTCTAAAGATTACGATAGTGGACTTTCCGTATGTGTACTGAATTCGGCTTATTGCTTTATTATCCATAATGGTAGACTGCCAAGCGGTTTGTCTGATGCGTTCACTAGTGTCATAATGAAGTCGAGCCTAGCCAAGTGAGATAAGTGTTTGTTTAAAAACATCCAATTAGCACATGCTAGCGTTTACTGCACGAGGTAACTCGGGCTAGAGTCTGCACGTACATATATTAACGATGAAAATATATCTGTGATGTTACTTCTATACATATCAATGTTTTTTAGTGCAGGGTTGACTAAAACGGTGATAGAATAGTGATACCAAATTAAATAACTTTCTTACAACAACTCTCTGAAATAGAGTAGATAGAAACTACCAAGAGACACGAAGTGTCGCCAATTGTAACTCCAGTTCTAATCTACTTGATTCATAAGGATAATAATATTGCAAGCTATCGTGATCTATAACTATTGCTGAATCTGATACAACCTTAACAACTTTTTCAATTTTCAACTGCCACTCATAGATGTTTGCAGTCGTAGCATAGCCAAGTCACTGCGCATCATAAGGTCGGTTTAGGTCTCCTATTCTCTCGCTCATTGAACGAAGCGCATTAATAAAACGCTATTACTTACACGTCGATTATCTGCGTGAGTGAGTGAATGATTATGGAACTATTCAGACCACTTTATGATTATGAAAGAAATTTGTCAGCGGCGTAGTTCAGCTACTGATCAATTGCTCAGTATAAATTAAAAGTTCACGTTATCTCTTTTGCTTTGTATTTTAGTAATTACCATGTATCTTTTTAATTATTATTTTTTAAATAAAACCTTTTTATTAATGTAGACATGAAATATTTTAAATCAAGTAATTTGTTACAGACGACTCAAGTTGATTTCATAGACCAGTGGTTTAAGCACCAAACTTTTTTGTCGAATATAGCCAATTTGTTCCGAAATTCGTTTGCACAAATGGCGTTTTGGTTAAGATACGGTTTTTTATCGTAGGTTCGATTCCCACGCAGGACAATACTATGTGCGAGTCACAAATTGTTCTTCTGAGTCTGGGTGTAATTTGTGTCCACTAATTGTTAATATGTATGTGAAATATCTCGCAGTACAAGGACTAATTAGTAGTTTTAATATTATTAGGGCCACGCTGTTGACAGTTTTCTGTCTACAGTCGCGGGCCGGTCCGTCCGGGGCAGTACCACACACTTGCAAAAAATAGACGTCTGATCATTGCCTGAGCGAGAGAGTCGGAAGCTCAACTTTCTGGGTGGGTTTAGGGTTTTATTTGTAGGCAGCGGGATAGCTGTACCTCTGGTATTGCAAAGGTTCATGGGCGGCAGTAACACTTACCATCAAGTATGCTGCTTGCTCGATGCCACTAAGTGTAATAAAAAAAAATTAATGCAGAGATTTGTTTTTTTTATAGAAGGATTCTTCATGTCAATACTTAATGATATCCATAAATTACATATATACATACATACATATCATCACGCCATATCCCTTGCAGGGTAGGCAGAAAGAACAGGGAGACCGAGACTAACCTACCTAGACCAGATCGGTCATGTACTGAAGGAAGGTGGAGTCAAGAGTCTCCGAAACCGGCGAGCGTGTATGAAGAGAATTATGAATGTTGAGGAAGCGAGTGAAGTATGCAGAGATAGAGTTCTCTGGCACTCTGTTCTCTCTGCCTACCCATTACATATATAGAGTATGTAAATGGTGATCTTAATTTTATTTTAAAATATAAATGTTATAGGGTTCACGATATTGTATTAAAAAGATAGTTCAAAAAGACACAACACTTTAGGGATTTATAGTACCGCAACTTTATTCCCAAAAGTTCATCCGATGTATAGCAGATCTATATAGGCTTCACTTATAACTTTTTAAGCCGAACCTTTTACCGTATACCAAGCACAGTTTTATACTCTAGTCGCCGCTTAATTAATCCCCGGCAAAAAGACTTAGGATTCAAAGCTTTACCGTTAGCAGAGAGACAAATAGAGCTATTAGAAGAACGAGACCGTAATTCATGGGAGTAATTAACCTAAACTTATACTAAATAAAATTTTGTTTACACCTTTTTTAATCTAATATTTTAATAAATATTCATTTTATGTTTAATATATCCCTGTTTTTTAAAGTATCCTGATATAAATAAAAAAATACGAAATTAATTTTGCTTTAAATTATTATACGTAAATTATAAAAAAAACGGGATTACGCAAATAACATACATACATACATATCATCACGCTATATCCCTTGCAGGGTAGGCAGAGAGAACAGAGTGCCAGAGGACTTTTATCCATCATATCCTTGCATACTTCATTCGCTTCCTCAACATTCATAATTCTCTTCATACACGCTCGCCGGTTTCGGAGACTCTTGACTCCACCTTCCTTCAGTACGTGACCAATCTAGTCTAGGTAGGTGAGTCTCGGTCTCCCCCGGTACCTATATCCTTCCACTTGCGCATTGTATATCTTCTTACGCAAATAATAAACTATATATGATCCAGGTAAACCTAATTGTAATCGTAACGATCTAGGAAAAATGTTAAAGCATATTTTAATTCATTATTTTAAAGGTTTTTGTCTTACGCAACGTAAGATAACCGCCATCAGATTGATTGACGAAATCTTCAAAGATGCAGGGAGCTTTTGGATGGAGATAAGATGAGACAATTCTGAGTAATATTCTCGAGGGAGAGGCCTATATCTAACAGTGGACGTCTACGGGCTAATGGATGGATGATGTGTGCATTATCATGATTTTTTGCTATTTATTTCATTTTATTTGTTATTTTAAATTAAAGGAAATGACGCTTTGTACGATTATATGTTACCTACATTCAATACTTTTCTGCGACATTCATGATGTCATATTGTTATCGGTCCACCTGATAAGCCGCTAATCGGTATCGTACGATTTGTAATACCAGCTCAAAAACCTTTCTTCCCCATTCGTTGTTGATTCGATGAGTAATGTGGCCTGCCTATTGTCAATTTAGCGTACTAATTTTTCAGACTAATTACACTCGTTCTACTAGGCATATTCATATTACAGATTTAATAATGTAGAGAAATGCCCAGAATAACAAATTAAATGGAAAGCTGTTTTATAATGCATTTTCCAAGAGATTGATTTGGTTAAAATGGAAATACAATGTATCATCACCTTTTTATCTGCATTGTTATATCACACGAATAAGTTGCCTAAGTAGGTGACAACAACATGCAAGAACGTTAATTTCATTCTGATCATAGGGAAGAGAAGAGGTGGAAGGATGTAGGTACCGGGGGAAACCGAGACTCACCTACCTAGACCAGATTGGTCACGTACTGAAGAAAGGTGGAGTCAAGAGTCTCCGAAACCGGCGAGTGTGTATGAAGAGAATTATGAATGTTGAGGAAGCGAGTGAAGTATGCAAGGATAGAGTTCTCTGGCACTCTGTTCTCTCTGCCTACCTTGCAAGGGATATGGCGTGATGATACGTATGTATATATGTATGAATCATAGAGAAGACTTGAGTCTTCCTACCCTTTGCCTACTGCCCTTTAGGTGAACTAGAAAGAAATATTTAGATCACTTTTTATTCGAAAAATAATTGTCCTGCAACACATACCTATTATAAATAAATACGTAAAAATATTTTTTCGTGCTCTAACAATCGATGTTTAGTTTTTTTTTAATTCTTATGATTATCTCATTTTTTCCTATTAGGTATATACACATACATACATATCATCACGCCATATCCCTTGCAGGGTAGTCAGAGAGAACAGAGTGCTAGAGAACTCTATCCTTGCATACTTCACTCGCTTCCTCAACATTCATAATTCTCTTCACAGACGCCCGCCGGTTTCGGAGACTCTGGACTCCACCTTTCTTCAGTACATGACCGATCTGGTCTAGGTAGGTGAGTCTCGGTCTCCCCCGGTACCTACATTCTTCCACTTTCGCATTGTATATCTTTTTAACCAGACGTTCGTTCGGCATTGTTTCCACATGTCTGAACCATCGGAGCATTCCCTTTCGCATCTTTACACCAATACTCTCTTTCATACCTACTCGCTCTCTTACGTCGTCATTACGAATGCGGTCGGTCAGCCTAACTCCACAGATTTTCGACTAGGGTCTGCAGGTCAGTCGCTGACTGTGCCAGTAGGACTGCATCATCTGCATAGAGCAGACCAGTCTGAGTCGCCCATCTGGACTCCCACATTCATATCGTTCAACCTTTGGAGACATTTATCCAGATATATGATAAACAGCCTGGCTGACAGAACGCACCCCTGCTTAACGCCGATATTGACGTCAAATCTAGGCGACATTCCATCATCCAGCCGCACACAGGCTCTACAGCCCATGTAACTGGACTGCACAGCCTGTAGCAGTTTACCGTTAATACCATACTCCGGTAAAATGTTCCAAAGTTCCTTTCGTACAACCGTGTCAAATGCTCTCTCCAGATCCACAAAACTGCAGAAAACCCTCTGACCTAGAGCCAGATGCTTCTCCACAATGTTGCGCAGAGAGAACACTTGATCCATGTATCCCCTTCCACTCCTGAAACCTCCTTGTGTCTCACACAGTAAACCATCGGACACCATTAGGTATATAAAAGTCTGTTAACCCTCCTATCAAGTGTAGCGATTACAAAAATATTTTACTCAATGGACATCGTTAGGCAGATTTAATGGAATTTAATATTCTTCTCATCATCATTCTCCTACTCTTATCCCAATTACTTGGGGTCGATACAATATGTACTTTTCTTTCATAGTGTATATTGTACAAGTTATGGGCAATAGTTTTATGACCGGCCGCCTGCCAGACGTCAATCCTCCTTGGGAATGTAATTGTTGACCAAATGGAATCAGATGGAGTTGGCCCAGATCGTTATAAGGCTCTTAGCCGTCTTTTACAACATCCACGAGCAAAGTAAGGGTTGGTTGTATTTGTAGCCGCTTACACACTGCATTAATTTAATACTTTTATAAATACGAGTAAACAAAAGAAAGAAAAGAAATCAAAGGCATTTTCAATTATAATATAAATTTAGATGAAAATACGTTGACGGTAAATAATGCATGCTCCTTGTGACAACTTTCGTAGACAATACTATCTATATGATTTCTATATACATTCACTTCCTTATTTAGAACTCAGGCACAACTTACGTAATTTGAAGATTGGCGTTATAAATATACAAACAAATGTTATTAAGGTATTCTTGTAGACAAAATCACTCCAATCATGTATAAAAATAATGCATTGTGATCGAGTTTCGACCATTGAGCGATAACTGGTCATAAGGAGTACCTACTCCACGCGAGTGAAGCTTCGGATAGAATTAGTAAAGTAATATCGTTATTGATTTTTCATTCATCAACCTTCCAAGGTAATAGTGATTTTCATATATTTTCAGAGGTCATTATCGTTTACAAAAGGTTGCTTTTATATACAGGTGTTTCGGCTTAGTAATACATTGTTCCGGTAGCATTTGAAACGATTTATTTTATTAAGTTTGCAAACCTTGATCTAGTAACACAGAACTATGACTAAGTTTTATCGATCTCACACTTGACATTTAAAGGTTTTATTAATTATTAGATATTGCTTAAGAATTGAATATCCCGTCGATTGCTGTATTTTTTAAAACTGCGATCAACCGATTTATTGGGTACTTGTAATTAACTTCGATTTTTTTCATTGTTTTTTAAAATATTTTCTATTTACATTGCACCTGCCTTGCATTATTTCTGCTCCGCCCTAGGTCGACTGGTAGAAAATGCCTATGGCATTATATAAGCCCGCTTGTACTGTTATTTTGTGCAAAAGTTTTAAATAAATAAATAAAATAAATATAATGGCTCCTGCAACACATTTTGTAACTAGCGTAGGAGCCAGAGATTCCCATATATTTTTGTAATGTTCATATGGTATTTAAATAAAAACGTATTTTTTTTTATAATCGTACTTAGCTCCCATTTCAATAAAAACTATTTTTACGGATTCTGTTATGTTTGAATTTGATTTTTAATTACCTATATTGCAGAGGTTATTGGCAATAGCTTTATGATCGGCCGCTTGCCTGACGTCAACCCTCCTTGGGAATGTAATTGTTGACCAAATGGCATCAGGTAGTGTTGGCCCAGGTCAATATAAAGCTCTTAGTCGTCTTTTACGACATCCACAAGGAAAGCATAGTATTCATAGCCGCTACAACACAGCATTTTTTTTAAGCATTTTTTTTAGAAAGATATATTGGGTAAAACTAGGGTATGGCTGTGTCGTCCTCGTATATATATTAAATATGAATACATGTGCGCCCCCTCCGGTGTGAGCGATGCCGTTTACTTAACCTAAAATTTTTCGTAATCCTTTGTCATGTGCATCCCTTGATTTTGTTTATTTACATACATACATACATACATATCATCACGCCATATCCCTTGCAGGGTAGGCAGAGAGAACAGAGTGCCAGAGAACTCTATCTCTGCATACTTCACTCGCTTCCTCAACATTCATAATTCTCTTCATACACGCTCGCCGGTTTCGGAGACTCTTGACTCCACCTTCCTTCAGTACATGACCGATCTGGTCTAGGTAGGTTAGTCTCGGTCTCCCTCGGTACCTACATCCTTCCACTTTCGCATTGTATATCTTCTTAACCAGGCGTTCGTTCGGCATTCTTTCCACATGTCCGAACCATCGGAGCATTCCCTTTCGCATCTTTACACCAATACTCTCTTTCATACCTACTCGCTCTCTTACGTCGTCGTTGTTTATTTAACTTACTTTTTTTGTACTGTCTCTCATTATGAACGTTAATTTTAAATAGCCATTATGTCAAAACATTTAATTTTAATTTTAATGTTGCATTAATATTACATCGTATGTTATATACTTGTGAATTATCAATATTTATTTGTCCTTGTGACTTTTTATACATATCTTAACATATAAATAAAGTTAGCAAGCATATTTTTTTACTCTACAGTATTGGTAGCAGTTTCGAATTACAATTAAAAACTTCAGACCTTTTATTACATCAATTTGTTTAAAGAATACCAGAGAATCTTGTCAAGTTAAACAATAACTGCAATGGAAAATATAATTTTTACGACCATATTCTTAAGAGCAGTCAAAAATACTTAATATTTATGATTAAAATATATTATGTTATGCCAAAAATATAAGTTTAAGAAATATTCCTGTCTTGGTACATACATGAATATGCTTCTTGTTTTAATCATTTTTACCTGTTTATTTTGATTAAAATTTTGTAATTTTTTCTATGCTTACATATATGTACATCGTCTTAATATTACGCACAAATGAAAATATAAGGAAGCTGTTTATCTTGTGTATTATCTGCAGTGACAGCCTATACGTAGGCGTGTAATGAATGCAATAGAGCACCTATTTTGGCCGTGGTCAAGAGATAGAAGTGCCGTCATCCAATCTAACAATGATTTTATATGAGTAGATTATGTTAGCAGTTAATAGCCCAAATTTACGTGTATCCAACTTCAAAGAAATGAAACTATTAATTTTAGCTCAAATACACCCCATTGTTGGGCTTGATACTGCTCAACAATAAAAGGGAAATTACTACATCGCGCTGGTCAGACGGGTTGGTATAGGGCTTTATTTAAAGATTTCTTTTTTTCTCTTTCTAGATGTTCCCAAATAATCTTAATATCCATTATTGATTCCTATACATAGTGGAAGATATATGAGTAGAAGAAAATATTTTTTGAATATAGGTATTTCACTCATACTGAAATTCATTTGTATTACGAATTTAGAATTAAGAATGCCAAATATATCATTTGAATTAAGAATGTCGAATTAAGAATGCCAAAAATATCATTTGAATTAAGAATGTCGAATTAAGATTGTCAAAAATATCATTTGAATTAAGAATGGCGCTAACAAAATAATCAAGATGCAATTTAACTTTTAAATAAACAAAGTATGTTAATTAATGTAAATCAGTACTCAACCCTTACAAACGAAGCGTTTAACTATGTTTAAACTAACCAGGTAGTAAACATGTGTTAGCTGGTAACAAAATGATTAGTTTGTCCGCCATCGACGTGCTTAACAGCGTACCCTCGTTTGCAACTGTACTTGTCGCCACTAGGACACTCCATACTCCAGGTGGAGTATGGAGGTACATAGGTATGTAGGGTTGCCAATGACATTTTTTTCTTAACTTTACAAAATTATATATTTTTTAGATAGTGAAATTAACTATATAGGTATCATTATCTTATTGACGTGACAACGTCTAATAAATCGATCAACGGTGGCTGCATGCACGAAAAAGTGTCCCGTTACGCTCATTGTCCAGTTACGCTCATCGGCGAGTGCAGTAATAATAGATTAAGGTTGTTTTTGTTACTTGATTGTTGTATTGACTAAAAAATTATGGTGATTCATATAATTGATGATAGATATTTGATTACAGTTTATTTCTATGAAAACTTGTTCATAATTACATGTATAAAAGTTATAGTTAAAATAATCTGTTCGTTAAAGTAATTAAAATATTTGAATTAATGAGTGCAAATAAAAGTAAATATATCAATTAAATTTTAGATTTCATTTCACTCCTTCTTTGTATCTATACAGAATAATGATAATTCAATAAAAATGATTCAATTTTATTCATAAAAGTATGCAGTCATTTCATCAATGTTTTGTTATGACGTTGTCACGTTAGTTATCGTCCGTAAACCAACTTTACAAACAATATTTTTTTTTTACTTTTAGCATTATATGATGAAGTTTTACAGATAAAATTTACAGATGTTTTTTCTTCTTCAGCTAATATTTCACGATTGGGATATTATTTTATGTGAAGATTTTCATTTCTGTGATGTTATTTACTGAGATAAGAATGGTGTGGTGAATATATATGCTATATATAGAAACATGCATATATAGTTGAATGTATCTCACTCGTAAATGTCCAGGTGTTTCTTTGCTTCAGATGATGAAATTATTTTCGACTGCTATTTTAAAACCAGTTATTGTAGAATGAACATATATTTTCTGTATGACGACGGAGTAGAATATAATACACTACTTTGCACGTGGGTGTCGTAAAAGACGACTAAGGAATATAATATTCATATAAGATTTGTGCAAGGGAAAGAAAAGCCGAAATAAAAGTCTATTCCAACCCGTATTACGAGCATGGTATTGTAGGTAAATTATCCTCCTATTGTGCAATGTGAAAAAATTTGGATACATGCTTATTATTTTGTGTCGACTTTTTGTTAATTTGGTCGTAGGTAAATTAAAAACAATTATCTATATAAATAATGATTCACTAATAATGAATAGATGGAATAACTTTTTTAATAATCTCACGTTGGCCTTAATGAATAAATTAGAGTAAACTTCTGATTTATTATTTTACACACCCAATTGTAATTTTTAAATTAAAGTATTCAGTATCTGAGCATTGTAATTTTTAAGTACAAATATTCAGTATGTGGGCTTACTAAACTAACATATAAGGCGAGTATTTTCACTATAAAATGAGACAACCCTACATGTGTGTGCTCATACATACTCTATGCCTCTCACCATTATCTCAGCTTCAAGCCAAGTCACTTCCTCAACTTGGCATTTCGAAAATGCAAGTTTTTATTTCTCGAAAATGTTATCTTGAAAAGATATTCATACGAATGTTACAATTAAAAAAAAAAAAAATATTTCAGATTTTTCTCCTTATTATGAAAATAATCGTCAGATTATTCCCTTCTCGAATCGCCCGAATTTTAAACACAAATTTTTATCTAATGGGCATTTAGGCATAAATTTTGGGGATTCAAGAAGCATGCAATTAACAGATACCATTGTAATCCACGTATTCACTTTTGTATTGTAAAAGAATTGTTTCGTGTGGGAATGGAACCCATAATACTCACCACAGAAGATTTATAAGTTAATATAATATATTTTAGCGTATTGTTTTCATACAAAAAACTAGATTAATAATAAGTTACTTTTTTATAAAAAAATATAATAAAAAAAACGAAAGGTGTCAAGGGACACCCGGATGGAACGAAGTTCTATTTTAATTATATAATTTTTTTCTGCCTTAAGCGATTTTTATCGTTATATTTTAGCCAATTTGCAAAATATCTTTATAAATTATAGCCTATGTGTTATTCTGATGTGCAAGCTATATTACTATAAAGTTTCATCAAAATCCATTCGGTAGTTTTTACGTGAAAGAGCAACAAACATGTTCACATCCATACATTATTACAAACTTTCACGTTTATTATATTAATAATAAGGGAAGAAGGATATAGGATATACAATTCCACTAGACTACCAAAACTTTTGGGCCCCGAGCTCGCGAGCCGGCCGCGCGGCGACACGAAATTAATTTCGTTGCGCATTATTTTGATTTTGCTATATTTCTTAAGGTATTGATTTAATTTGCATGATCTGAAGCAAAAAAAATATCTTCATGAAATGATCAAGCCGACTAATGTATTTAAAATGATAAGGATTAATACAGTATTTGTGTAAATAGCTTTTCAATTATCGTTTTATAATAGGCCATTTTTTAAAGTATTAAAATGGATATAGTAAGAAGTCCTTAAGAGATAGACATATACCATCGCGGACTTTTTTGTAGGCCTTTTTAAGCTGTATAATACTGTAGTACTTTATTTTGATCTATTTCGTAGGGTTCAGCCAGCGTTTGCAATGTAAGCGCAAAATAATGTGTTTATTTACGACATCACATTAGAAACCTCTAAAATTATCAGTGTTTTTCTACTACATTATGCATATATTATACATATAAACCTTCCTCTTGAATCACTCTATCTATGAAAAAAACCCGCATATTGATGCGGTTTTTTTTATTATGGATTACGGATATTGATCCGTTATCGTTATCGGATTACGGATATTGATCCGTTGCGTAGTTTTAAAGATTTAAGCATAAATAGGGATATAGGGACAGAGAAAGCGACTTTGTTTTATGTTGTGTCGTTACAACTTTGTTGTGTCGTGACAACTTTTGGTCTTAATTTTTTCCGTCTAGTCCCTTTTCGCAACGCGCGATAAGGAACTTCGTTCCAAAAAATAATCTGCGAAGCAATCTTTTTTCTTGATTATATAGTTGACATTAAGAAATGTCAACGAACTTATCGAAAAACTAGAATGAAAGAGCAAGTTTATGCAACTCATAAATTTTACATTGTTTATGCATTCTAAATAGAATCAAGTCGTACGCTTCGTTTCATCTTAATTTGAGAAGTTGATATTGAATAACTACAGAAAATTGTACCAATTCATAAGAGAAATTGAGCACACTGTTCCAACTTTATACACGAGTTAAATAATCTAGATAATATGTACATTAGTTATTAATCAAATTGTAATAAAATCATCATCATAATCTCACCTCATATATGTCCAACTGTTGGGCTCCAGTCTCCTCCATAATGGGAGGGAAAATTGACATACTATAACACACTAGTCAAGTGTGTTGGTATAGGTTTACACTGAAAAATTACATTTGCTGTCGAATAATGGATCCCGACTGTTCAGTTGCCATGTTCTATTATTAAAATATATTTTAATTTTCTGCAATAGTATTTATTCAATAATATATTATGGAATTCTAGACCACCGGACATCTAAGTGCTTGTTTTTTTCTTTTCAGTTTTTTTATTATGTACGTAGTTTTGGTTACTTTTTATACAGTCGGGTTTTTTGATTTCTTTAATTATTTTTTTTATGTATAGATGTTATATGCGTTTTATATCCCTTAGTCGTCGTTTACGATGGGTATGATAGGGTGGTGAATATTATTCTTTCACTGTCATCACACGGATGGAATGTATGAAATCAATATTTTATGTTTTAATTTCTTAGTCGTTTCTTATCCATGTAGTCCTCAGAGTAAGAATGTAATTTACTACTCCCTACTTTGCCCGTGGTTGTCGTAAAAGAATACTAAATAATATGCATATAACATTTGTACAAGAGAAGGAATACTCGAAATTAAACCCTATACCAGCACGGCCGACCAGTGTAGTATCATCATCATCATCACAGCTCATATATGTCCCACTGTTGGGCTCGAGCCTCCTCCGTCATGCGAGGGAAATTAACCTACTAAACCATGCTGGTTAGACGTGTTGGTATAGGGTTTTGTTTCGAGTTGTCCTTCTCTTGTATAGATGCTATATGCGTTTTATATCCCTTAGTTGTCTCTTACGATCACCCACGGGTAAGATAGGGGGTGGTGAATTGTATTCTTACTCCGTCACCACACGGATAAGTGTAGTATAGTAGGTTCGAGATCAGCAATGGAACATATATGAGCCGAGGTGAGGTTTCTTACGACACCTATTAAGAAGGGTGGTGTTATTAAGCATAGAGATTATAGAGCTCCAAAATAGTAGCGAAAACTATCGGAAATCCGACACGAAAATCCGATCCGATTTAAAAGTTTCGAATAATTTCGGATAGGGGTGGAATCTGAAATTGAGACATTATATGTTTTATCTAATGAATGTTAATTCAGAAATAAAGTCATACGATTACTTTAGATTATCCTTTTACAAATCTCTAAAAAAATATTGCTGTAATCATAAATGAAACTGGTTTAACGTTATTTCAGTATCTTTAACTAGAATAAAAAGTCACGGAGACTTTTTATTCTTAACATTTCTAATATAAAGTCACCATCAGAAAGAATGTCGCAGTGTTTAAGATACTTACCATGCCAGTGTGTTTTATTTGCATGCAAGAAAATATTTTTTGCGATTCAGAAATTGTTGTTTTAAGTCTGGGTGTATTTTGTGTATGTGAATTATATGGGTATTTCCTTAGGGCACCCTGCCCTTTTGTCTAAAAAAATTACATTAAAACTGTAGTATTGATTAAAAACCTCAGTTCTTTGTAATCGTGTTTATAAATAATTCACATTCATCAAAGAATATTGAAAGGGATGTTTTACAGTTAATAAAAATATTGAAGTGTTTATATTAGGCCCCATCTATAAGCTCATCGACGTCCACATTTGGACGTAGACTTCACTAAGAGGGTATAACGTCATAAGGGAAAAAGCCTCTTTGCGTGATGTCAAGAGGGGGATTCTATCAATTACACCTAACGGAGAACCTGAGCTAATGGCGCCCTTCCACAAACTGCCCCATCCAGCGAACTGTATGAGCCAGCAGATCATCAAAATTAACAACGAAGAAGATTTGGAAAACCTCGTTGACGATGCAGTAAGAATCTATACAGACGGCAGTAAAATTGACAATAAGGTCGGCGCCGCATTTTCTGTTTGGAATCAAAATCACGAAATTTCATATCAAAAAATCTGTCTAGCTTCTTACTGCACCGTCCACCAGGCTGAACTGCTGGCCATATGCCTGGCGGTTAAGATGGTAGCAGCTAGTGACTTCACCAGATGTGCCATCCTCAGCGACTCCAGAGCAGCATTGGACACTGTTACTGATGGCCTTTCTCTTCACCCACTAGCACTAGACACCCGGCATCATTTAAATTCATGCTTCAATCAGAACAAACTCATCTCACTCTTTTGGATAAAATCACACATCGGTTTAAAAGGCAATGAAAAAGCAGATAGTCTTGCCAAATCGGCGGCACTTAACCCTGAAACACATCCAGACTACAACAAATTCCCTATCTCTTTTGGCAAACGTATAATCAGACAAAATTCTAGTAAAGAATGGAGTGACAGGTACACCAACACAAATACCGGCAACACTACCAAAAAATTTTTCCCCAACACCATTATGGCTCACAAAACACTAAAAAACATCAAAATTGACAGCACACTAACACAAATATTCACGGGCCATGGAGGGTTCTCCGACTATCTTGTTCGTTTTAAATGTAAGGAGAACCCTCTTTGCCCCTGCAACACCGGCGCCACAGAAACAATAATACACATAATCACAGAATGCCCGATCAACAATAAGGACCGATACAATTTAGAACAGGAGACTGACATTACAATAACTGAAGACAACTTCCCACAACTTCTGACTGACGAAGACAACAGACAAACATTTTTAGACTATTGTAGAAAAGTCGCAAACATTGCCATCAAAAGAAACAGAACAAAATAACACATCCATACACTTACACATCGCATCATTACACCACCACATTATGTTAGGATAAGTTAGGTCTTATATACAGATGGCACTAGTATAAAAAAGTTGAACAAAAAGTTAAACTTTCTATCACTTCTTTATTTTCTTCTATTTCTACCTCATGTCTTTAGTGTTATTTCTTTACTTTTAATAAAAAACTCTGTTTATTTTTCTAACTTCAAATTTATATTATTCCTTATCATGAAATTCTTGTTTTCTGCGTACGTATGTGTTTGTACTTTCTGTTTATTTATTACTTTAAATAACACTATTTATAAATTCTTCATATATTATTATTAAAAAAAAAAAAATAAAAAAAAAAAAAAAAAAAAAAAGTTAATAAAATAATAATAATAATAAAAAAAAGAAATATATAAATAATAATAATAGTTAATTACTCCCTCATTATCTAGTTTTAATTTCCTGTATTCTACTTTTCTAATAGTTTAACCTTAATCTAATACATAGTTATGTTCTGTATGTACTTTAGTGTTTGTACTTTCTGTTCTTTTCAACTTGTAAATTGTATCGTATTGTAATGTAATCAAATCTAAACAAGGTCCCTGATCATGTCAGGGGAGATAGTAGCCCAAACATACGAGTGTTTGGATAAAAAAAAAAAAAAAAAAAAAAGTCATAACTTGTAGGTTTTTAACTTTGTATGCCTTCCTCAGTTTAGTTCAATTACCAAGTTGTCAAAGGATACATAACGTGTTCTGACATAATACCTAGTCAATCCCAAACATGCCACTAGCCCTTAATTGGAATTCTGTAAAGCTTTCCTTTCCTTCCCTTCTGTTGAGATTTCATGACCCATGAAATGATATAAATACAATTAAGAGGAATTGTACCTGTTGGTGGTTAGGGTTAGTTGTTAGGGTTGCCGGACGGGCCGCTGAAGAGAAAGACCGGGTTCTGGTGACCAGCTCGCTCGGCGAAGATAGGTACTTGTAAGTCTATGGGGTAGTGCGCCGTTCTTTTTGTAGCTCCGAACGGAATTAACGGGTTGGGACCACAATGTAGCGCGTCGCATAAAAAGAAAAATGTTTGCGAAATTTTTATACGTGTTTTATAGTCAAATAATTTATAAATAATCGAATATTTTTACAAAAGATAACACTTATTTTATTTCCATTAAGAAATATTTCTTTTTCTTTATAGCCCACATACGTCCTATTGTTGAATTCAGTATTCCTTCATAATGGGAGGAATATTGAAAATAATCTGGCAAAAGAATTGGTATAAGTTTTTGTATTTAGTTTTCTTTTTCTTGAATATCTGTTATCTGTACATTATATGAAACGTTTACTTTTTTGATATAGTTCTGGATATTTATGACAATAAAACTATAAATAATATATTTTATGTTATGTATTATATAAATAAAGAGTAGAGCGTAAAGTATGATAGATTGTTGGTTTTTACCAACCGTCGGTATATTGAGCGGATTGCCACCTTTTGTAATCAGCCTAAACCTAAGTTTAAGATAGAACAAAGATAAGGATCTGTCTGAATTTACTACTATAAACTACAATATTATTTTTTATGGTCATAGCAAGTAAGTGCATACTATTTGATATGGTCTATAACAACAACGATAAAAGTTGTTGGCATATACATAAATATATGTTACGCATATTGAATTAGAACAATTGAAAATAATGGTACATATGTATACGATGATAAACCTGCATTTCAGAGATGGAAATAATAGTACAGATTCCTAATTCATTGGTTTATTAAATCGCCTAATAAAATTCAAGAGGTAGCCGTATATGTTCCTCAATGAAATGTGCTTTCTCGCCTAAAAAATAGAGATTAACATTTCAAAAAATTTCTTTTTTTTATTGTTTATTATGACAAACGAGTAAGTAGCACACCCGATAGTAAGTGTCACTGCTGCCCATGGACCTTTGCTATACCAAAGGTATAGATAGCTAGGCCGCTGCCTACCGTTACAATCCCCAAACCCACCCAGTTGCGTTGCCGGCTCTCTCTACTGTTGCCTACTGTTATATCTTGGATGACTGCTTAAAAAGTCCAGTTGTAAAAACCATTGAGATTCAGGAATGCATACCATTCCTCGTTTCGGGAATCACAAAAAGATCCTTTTCTCGTCCCGTCAATCACCAAGAGAATAATTAACAACACTCATCATTTATAAATACCCGATTACGAAACGAAAAATTATGTCACAAGCGGGGTTCGAACCCGCACCTATTGGGAATCCGGCCCAACCGTGCTGCCACTTACACCATCGTGAACTATTTTAGGACATGCATGCATAATATGAAGCGAAATCTGCGGCAGCACGGTTGGGCCGGATTCCCAATAGGTACGGGTTCGAACCCCGCTTGTGACATAATTTTTCGTTTCGTAATCGGGTATTTATAAATAATTAAGCATATTAAATGCTAAAAATTTCAGTAATTTGAACACTCATCATTCTCATATTCTTGTACTAATTACCTGGGGTCGATACAATATGTACTCTTCTTTCATAGTACATATTGTAAAAGTTATTGGCAATAGTTTTATGACTGCCAGACGTTAACCCTCTTTGGGGATGTAATTATTGACCAAACGTCATCAGATAGAGTTGGTCCAGATCGTTATAAGGTCCTTAGTCATCTTTTACGGCATCCATGAGCAAAGTAAGGGTTGTTAGTATTCGTAGCCGTTACCTCACAGCTAAGAATAATTTTATTAACACCACTCTACTGACAAATATAACACAATATGCACTTGCCATTCATACTGTCAAACTTGGCGGTTGGTCTTGGCTTTGACATACGTAGTACGTAGGTCGATGAATGGCTGGATTGTATATAGTATTGTTGCGTCCACAAATACTACCAAGCGTAATTGCTTGTAATTTTAATAAAAATCGACGAGCTTTACAACCTGTGCCTAATCCATCTAGTGTGGTTAATAATTGCATTCTCAAGGACTGATACTACCTACATGACGTAGAAAGTTGACCATAGCACTTACTTAAAACGCTATGTAGAATATTTTGGTTTTCTGCCGCCTACGAGAACAACACGTATTGTATCAACCTAATTGGAATAAGCGCATTTTGATGATAATGATGAATCCAGGTGATCTTTTTTAGAAAATTCTAAGGATTTTTCTTTCTTTTTAAAAACAAATTTAATTTATACATAAAATGAAAATATTGATCAAATAAGAGAGACGCTTAAATGCTTACCGTAAATTTCCGTAACATACTGGCTCGTATGAAGAAATAATATTATCGTTCATCTCCCGAGAAGTACGATAACATTTGTGTGAATCTATTTCAGTTCCCTTTTGAGTAATGGTCAACGTGCCGTTTATAGTATAAACAACGGGAACATCATATGTGGGGCTTGTGTCAGTCCCTTCCGCGGCGCGATGTGTAGTCAGACGAATATTAAATAATAACTGTAGGGTGAGGTACGTTGCCCTTCGCGCTTCCTACCTTCTTTTAATCCCTCATAACGTCAAATTTACGCCCTGATAAAATATTATGTAAAGCAGGTTTCAAAGATAGGGTTGCGATTAATATATTTTTGACTGAGATAAAATTATTAGGTAAAATTATTGTTTTAATTCTACTGTACCTATTGTAAGAAGTGTGATATTTGAATGACTATTTTGAAACATAAATTGTAACAAAAAAAATGTTTTTTAAATAAGAAAAATATAAAAAAAGGCATATATTGGCAATAAAATGAATATTAATGCGATAATATTAGCTAATAATACACGAAGAATTATTATTTGCTCACTTTGTTCGACCCAAGAGTAATCATGCCTTTATTTAATCAGTATATCTTCCGGTCAATAAAGCTTGTACTAAAATATTTCGCGTACAATTTGTTATATAAAAAGAAATCGAATATATAATAACAGCTCTAAACGTTTTCAGGTGCCGAAGTTTGCCTGAAGGCATACGTGAAAGTTGCCGACGTCTTATCGACGAAGTTGCAAGCTGCGTAGACAATTTCAAAAGTTATAGACTGAATGATTGAATCGAAATTGATTGAATAAAACTGTGGATTGTACTGTGAAATCTCTAGTGATATTCGTGTCTATCAAACGGACGCTTAAAAACTCAATTTAAGTTTCTCCTCCGGATATCCGGGGGTCTGAAAGTATTGTTAAAATAGCCAAAGTGTCTCCCATAAAGTTGTCGGCTATGGACAGTAACTCGGTGTCACCGATGCCAGAGTTGGCACCCATAGCGGAGTTTGATAAATCTCCGCCATCGCCGCCCAACGAGGAGGTACCAATGGATGATTTGCCGCCGCCTCCAGCCACCATCTCGCAGGCGGAAGGAAAGAAAATGAAAGTGTAAGTATTGATGCAAATTTGTTCCCTTATTTTGACTTTTAAAAACATACGTCTAAATTTTGAATTTAACTTGCAGATTAACTAAGAAATGCAAGTAGATTTAGTATAGTAACGTAGTTTTTTTTATTGGGAAAAGCTATCATATGGTGACCCACCATGCAATCCGTCCAGGGAGACGGTTGGGGCCCCATAACCTCTCTACACCATATCGAGCCGGGCTACCGAATCGCTGTCTTTGTTATAGTAGCATCAATCAGCATAGTTATTTTAGACATGACAATGTGTAATTCATTTGTTTGCAATATCAATAAATATCTACTGAGATTTTTATCAAATTACTTAATTTTTCACCTCTGATATTATTAAGGTCTATAAGCAGTTACCATTTACCATTACATGAGCTGTTTGCTCATCTACCATTAAAACCTTTTTATCTAAAGTAAATAGACTGCACTAAGAAAATAATATTTGTATAGTGGTAATAATGTTAACTTTACAAACATACCACAATTAATGGATACAAATCACACTCGGAAAAAAAGAATTGTGAATCGCACATATATTGTGGAATTCAGACCTGCAACACTAAGCTCGGTAGATCGTTAATCTAATCGAACCTAACTTTAACCACTAGATCGTGTGTTTTTTTAATTTATCGCCCTTAAGGGGCAGGCTATAGTCAGTCGACCTTACTGTCTTGTCTTCCGTATTAATTTTTTATATATATTATATTTATCACTTCTTCAAATTGTAGTTACTCCTTGATCGTCACTGTCCGTCAGTAGGTCAAGTTGTTACCATTAATTCGGTGCTGATAACCAAATTTCGTTAATAAAATAGTTTCGTTGGGAATTTTGGGAAAATACGAAAATACACGTAAACCACTGTTATCCCATATTGATTACACTTCAGCACTGTAAATGTATCATATTCCATAAAATACCAGCAAAATTATTCAATATAACACTAGAAAACACTAAATAAATGTATATAAGAGCGTCACATGACATTTCTATATTCGCGCCATAACCCCACTAGATCATGTCTTTTTAATTTTTTTTCGCGGCGGGCTATGGTCCGTTCTCATCCCGCCAAATCCGCCCGTGGACATAATGTCTACTATTAATTAAAATAATAAAATAGTAATAATTATCTATGACCTAAGTTTTATAGTTTTAGTATAATAATTACATAAATATAGTACCTAATTACACACTGATAACACATAAATCACATAATATTATTCAAGAAATTCATCGATAATTACACCTAAAAAAAGAATTTTAGAGTTTATTCAAATCAATTTGGCCTTAAGGATTTAGAGTATTAGTTATTGTGATTACAAACATTATATGCAACCACTGTGTTAATAATTAAGAGAAGTCTGTAAAATACATTAAAACTATATCCATTGCTAGATGAACAATAGGCGATGTAACATATATACCTATATTATATTGTATTTTCGTCAAAATAATGAAGATCAAATTAAAGAACACTTTGCCCACTTTACAAATAGTTTATTACATTTTTTTAACGTATAGTTACGTACTATTGTCCTCAAAGGGGCAAACAGAGGTTTAATTCGTCCATATTTTACTCATTTACTGTTACATCTTTGTCATCATTTTTAAGCTGTGTGGTAGCGGCAACGAATACTACCAATCCTTACTTTGCTCGTGGATGTCGTAAAAGCCGACTAAGAGCCTTATAACGACCTGGACCAACTCCATCTGATGCCGTTTGGTCAACAATTACATTGCCAAGGAGGGTTGACGTCAGGCAGGCGGTCGGTTATAAAACTATTGCCAATAACTTTTACAATATGTGCTATGAAAGAAGAGTACATATTGTATCGACCCCAAGTAATTGGGATAAAAGTAGGAGAATGATGATCGCCGTTACATCTTTGTACCTACATAGTATTATATCTTTGGATGAGGCCCTAGGGTATATCGCAGGCCGGGCGGGCCACCGAAGACAAAGATCGGGTACCGGTGGCCCGCTCGCACGGCGAAGAGAGGAGTTGCACGCTGGGTCTATGGGGTCACGCGCCGCCTCTTCCATCACCCCGGACCGATTTGGTGGGGCGAGACGCATCCATAGTCCACCGTAAAAAAAGGGTATATCGCAGTTTTATATCTATGCTACTTTTTTCCGATATAAGGCTTATTAAAATAAATATTGTGAAAGTTTACAAAAAATAAAGCAGTTATTGTTTCGTTTATTATAATGGCTTAGACAGGCTCCGTCGATACACACAATTTCATTCTAGGCGATAATTTTCTTTTAAAAACAAACTTAACTATAGAGAAAAGTGGACCTCACCGCCATATTACTTTTATATAGTATCTTATTATCTCACTATATCTTTAAACGAGCAATTCTTGTATATATATATATATATATATATATATATATATATATATATATATATATATATATATATATATATATATATATATATATATATATATATAATATATATATATATATATATATATATATGTAATCTGGATCTCGGAAACGGCTCCAACGATTTTCTTGAAATTTAGCATACAAGGGGTTCCGGGGGCGATTAATCGATCTAGCTAGGTTTCATTTATAGAAAATATTGCTTTGTCAGTATTTTTCAGCAACAAAAAATATAATTTTCGTTGTATTACAACTATTAGAATAAGAAGGTTTTCAAATTTTGACGCTGTCATTAAGAATAGACATTTAGCTCAGTTGGAAAATCGAGTGGTCTAATCCAAACAAACCGGAGCTCGGTTCGGATCCTTACATTTTCTTATTTACTTTTTGGCCTTTTTTTTATTATTTTATTAATTATTATCATTTGCCCGCATCTTTGTCTGCGTAGAAGTCGAAAATGGTTTTAATAGGATTTTTGTTTATTTTTTACGTTATTAAATTTATTGTTATTTTAAATAATTATGTATAAATGTTTGTATACTTATATAGTATAACAATTTTATCCATGTGGTGACGGAATAAGAATACAATTCACCACCCTCTATCTTACCCGTGGGTGATCGTAAGAGATGACTAAGGGATATAAAATGCATATAACATTTATGCAAGAGAAGGAAATTCGAAACAAAACTCTATAACAACACGTCTGACCAGCGCGGTATAGTAGGTTTACTTCCCTCCCTTTACGGAGGAGACCCGAGCCCAACACGTGGGACGTATATGGACTGTGATGATGATGATGATGCTAAAAATCTTTATTATAGTGTAGGGAAGATTTAATAAACATTAAAATATGAAAAATAGAACCTCCTCCTTTTTGAAGTCGGTTAAAATTGAAATTTTTATATATTATGGACATGAGGCTTTTTTCTTAGCAGGCTATGTTTTTGGTTTAACACACCGCGCCCCTTTCGATCAAAGCGAGGGAAGGGTACGGCCCCATAACCCACCGTCTTTTCCATCGAAATTAGGCCGACCACCGGTACCGCTTCTTTGACATCCATTCGCGATACTACACCTTTTAGAGTACTTCTATGTAAACAATATCTTTTGTTTTTCTTTCGCATGCTAGAATTACCAGGCTACTCTGTGAGCTTACCATGAAGCATGTCACATATAACTGCCCATGGGAGAAGCAGCTTTCTCTCAAGTCTACTCCCGCTACCTTACTTCCCGCTAACAGAGCTCGAGTTCAAATTGTTAACGATTTGACCTCGGGCTTTGTTTATGGTCATTGCAAAGCAGACTTTAATGGCAAACCGCACTCTCTGAAATTCGAAGTAGTAATTTGATGGTATTTAGAGAATCCTAAGAATAAATACAGACTCTGCTCGAGAACAACCGGTCAGTATAGTTGACCCGGTTGCAATGTTGTGTTTTTTCTTGCAAACTGGTGGCATGTAATTTTGGTGCGCCAGCTCTCAATTTTAAGATGTGATTTGGGAGACCGGGAGCCTACAGAGTATTCAGGAACTCGACCGGTTATCGAACTCGTGGTTTATCACTTATTCGAAGGATTTATTTTGATATTCGACCCCTTCGAATGATTTAAAATATTTGCAAGTAAATGGTATAAAGAAATCAAAACGACTGTAGTAGTACACATAGGTAGGTCATGGCGTCTTGCGACCAATCTGATCAGCATTAACATCCTGTCTTCCTATCGTATCTTACTGATTGTTCCCAATATAACTCAGCTATTCCGTCTCGATTTTTACAAATATGTTGATTAAACGCGGGCTAAACAGCGCACACAAATATAGCAAATGACTATCTCTCTTTCTTAATCATTATGCGGTAAAAGTACCCTCCCCTGAGTAAAATAAAAACGGTTACTACATGTTATGACCGATGGATTTCAGTTATTCGCTGCAATGTGTTATCATAGCTCTCAATTACATTATTCGGTTTAAAAAATTGCTATCCAAGAATTAAAAATTTCAAACTCTACGTTCCTATGATGCCGTGTTCTATAACCTCTTTATAACTTAGAAACTTTCAAATGCCGCATTAATACAGTATTGTGACTTTCGAGACATTCCAATTTTAAAGAGTATTTCCATTGTACCAAGCTTTTATGCGAGTTTAATTTTTTCAGGGTTACGTAGCCAAAGTGTAAAACGGGACCCTATAACTAAGACTTGGCTGTCCGTCCGTCCGTCCATCCATCTGTCCTCATCTGTCTGTATCTCATGAACCATGATAGTTAGACAGTCAGACAGAAATTTTCACAGATGATGTAATTCTGTTGCCGCTAAACCGACAAATACTAAAAAACAAAATAAAATAAATGTTTAAAGGGGTGCTCCTATACAACAAACGCGACTCTGGCTCCTTTTTGCTTGACATATTTTTTTAGTTTCTATTTTTACTTTTTGACTTTTTAATTTATGTTTTCATTCTTTTAATTATACTTAAATATATCTTCCACAACACACTAGCAAGAAAATACCGAGCAAGGCTCGGTCATCCAGATATTAGTATCTTATACGAGTATATGTCTTAAAAGTACGTTTATACGTCTTTCTAAAAATTAAAACACGGTTTGAAAGCGTAATGTTTTAGCTTCTTGTAACTTTCAGCTGCCTTAGATGTCTAAAGTTGGGTCAACGCTCTTTTTAATTCATTTCAGTTTAAACAAAAAAAAGTAAATATAAATCTGAATTATTAAAAAAAATATATATCAAAAACTTTATTCGTGAGCCTGAATTTTGGGATTGTATTGCTTCAAAAGGCTTTTTATTTTTCTTAAGGAACTCTGCAGTTAACAGTGCCTACCACTCTTAAGTTATCTGAGAGCGATTCTGATCTGATACAAACTGAAATCCGACATATCTTCGAAATATTTCGTACAAAATACCTAAGACATCCCATAGACATCTTACCCTTTATGGTATTGGTGGTATGGTCCAAATCATTGGGATGACTACTGACGAAGAGTTCAACTTCTCCCAGGATCTTATCTTGGGATGACGTTAAAGTTACCTTAGTAAATTGTTGCTAAAGCAATGTTATTATTTAAGATTTTTATAGTTTATTACTGTTATATATTTATAAGTTGCTTACGTGTTTAATCACCCATTTTCGTGTTAAAATAGTAAAAGATCCAAGAGTGTGAAATCATTTACCTGCGTACCTAACGTAGGTAAATGACTTCACATTTTTATAAACTTGTATCTACTTACCTACATAGAGGGGATATTAGATATAGAGGTTCCTAATTTTAACTGAAACTATCGGATATCTGAAATGAAAGCTATCCAAAACAGGTAATCGAAACCGAAAAGTCCGGCCAATCGATAGAAAAGTTTCGAATAGTTTCGGATAGTCTCGGGATGTATATAATATACGTTCTGGCAGGTTTTTCTTTTAAACGAACCGACATCTTGATCGTAAACTTCCTAAAGGGGTATACAATAATCTCCACGCCTTTTTTAGGTCATTCTAAAAGGGAATTACCTTAAAATTCCCTAAAAATCTATTTAGAGCGTAATAGAGTTTTAAGGAATTGTAAAACAATTCCCTGATAAAAATATAATAACTGAAGGTGTGCGAAGCTGTCGGAAAACTTAAATAATATTATATATTGACGTAGCGTGCCTTGGACCTAGCCTTGTATCAAAATTAGTTAGGGCCCCCCCAAATGCAGGCAAAGATTTCTCACAAAAGAAACAAAAATATTTGCATTAAAATAAAATAAATATTTATTGATTATAAGTTATCACTTCCTTCTAGAAATTGAGCTAGCCAAACAATTCTGAAGTAAAAACTCTATAGGCACGTATAACAAGTTTTTTTAGATTTTTGATTCCCGGGAAGTCTGAGATTAAGTGACAATGTGGATACCGTTTTACTAATTGTTGCTTACATGCTTTAGGGACCTCTGTAGCCCGGGGTCACCATATCATTGATATGGCTGATACGGAGGTAGCTACGCCCCTAATAGTATATCCGTAACGATATCTGATACAGATGGAATCTTTCTAAAGACAACACCCAGCACTAAGGAAATGATCCTTGTATTGCGGGGGACTTCAAAAACATTCAATTTAACGGTCACAAATTACAAGCAGACTTAGAACAACTATTTGTAAATCGCATAAAGTAATGTCCTACACAGGAAGCAAACCCAGGACACTGGCTGGGTAGATCAGTATCTTCACCACTACTACACCACGGGTGCATTATAATTTAATAAATAGTAGATTTTATATAATCGCATATTAGGTTGAATAGAATCAATATGCCTATGTATCTACTAGGGTAACATAGGTATGTATAATAACATTATTAAGGTAATGAATAGATTGGAATTGACCTATGTAATTTAAAATATCTTTTATAAATTTGTGTACAGTATTTCAGTTGCGCCATCTTGAGCTCTTAATAGCTTTGGTTGCCAAAAAGGTTGGTAAGCCAAAATAATTTTCTGCTTTTAGTTATTTCTGCCTTCTCGTCCAGGATAATATCCACAATCTAGCATTAAATCGACCTCTGATTGAAAGCAATTTGTCACTGCGTTTAGTTCGGTGATCGAGAGAGCCGGAAAAATAAATCCCGTCCCATCACTTTCCTGTCCTTGTTTTATTCCTTCCAATCCTGCACCTGTCCCTGTCATTTTTCAAGGTAGGCAACACATCTACACCATGTTAGTGTTGCAAGTTGGTTGTGGGTGACAGTGATCACTAGCATTTATCATCAGATAACCGCCTTGCCAGATAGCTCTGTGTGTATGAAAAAGTCCATTGATAACAGCGTTTGAGGTTGATAAATAATAATTGGATCGGTGAGAGAAAGTTATTATATTAGTAGTACCCATGGGATGGAATCGAGACATATCTTGTTATTTTTCTAAAATAAAAGTATTTGTTGTTAATAGTGCCATCTATGAGCACTGCTTAAGAAACTTTATTTTAATCGAATTTACTTTTCATGCAATTGTAATCGGATAGTGAACTGCCGCAGTGTCTGTTGCTCACCAAGATGCAATCGTAGTACTGTACGTATACGCTAGATGGCGCTATCAGCTTACATTGTTACATCATGGTTAAATATAAAAGTATATTTTTTTAAAGTAATAATTTAATATCATTGTCAATATACTAATGTATTGTTTATCGGTGAATTATATATATATATTTTATAAGGCACATTGTTTAATACGCTAATTATCACAACTCTTCTCTTTCTAACGAGTACAAAATAAAAATTCGTGATCTCTGTCTCACGCAAAGACTGGTTACTCCGAAGTAGGGCGTTTGTGGCGTCCGCACCGAGTCGAGATCTCAGAGAGTGGCGATACGCATCACGCGGGAAACATGCAGTGAAAAATTGCCGCCAATACAGTTTAAATTTCAAATTTTCGAACTTTATTTTATTTGCAAAGAATTGTGCTTCAAGCTTGGTGTTTTGTGATTTTTTGTCAACTTCTCTAGGAGCAGTGTTTATTGATATTTTTGAGTGCTCAAATTCCGAAATATGGCGCGAGGAAAAAATCAAACGTACGTATTAAAAGTTTACTAATTGTGATAATACATATTAAGGTTGTTATAAATTATGTACCCTTATTGCGTAAAAAAAAGGAAGTTTTAACAGTATTTTTAAAGTTCATATTATTTTTTTATTGTTAATTATTTCCTTACCGAATACGGAAATTAATTACAGTAAATCGTACTTAAATAAATATTTTATTACATACGGGTAAGTGATAAATAGATAACAGAATCCTGTTTAGGAGCATTCTCTAAATCTTTTAAAGATATGTCTGTTTGTTTATTTGCTTTCCTAAATAGATTTTTGTATTTATGGTTACGTCAACTAGCCTTTCTCCTTCATCGTTATGTAAGCTGCTTATTAGTTATTCGAGACCTATATATATATTGAGTAATTTTCAGATATTTACAAGGTCGCCACCTTTTATTATTTTAGAAATAAATTTTTAAAAATACCAAAACAGCATAATTTAATTTTCGCTTTTAATAATGATAAAAAAGTTAATGGATAGTTTTATAAGTTATTAGCAGCAGAGAGAATAAATTGATATTACGATCAATTGACCATGCTTTGTAAGGACGCTAGTAACTTGAGAAGTCTGTAATTAATTCTCTATTTAATAGCTAGTCGGTGATTGCTGTTAATGCGACCATGTTTTATAGATACGAGAATGACAAGAAATATTCTTGTCATCTAGGTGGTAACGGTATCCATTCCGTCAATATTATCTTAATTTATTTTAATTGCGGGGCTTACAGACGCTTAATTGACCGCCAGTCTGTTGGAGAGATTTTTAGCTATAGAAATATGTATAGTGAAGTGAAGTATAAAACATAAGAAATTTGTCAGATTTTTCTTCGTCGTTTATACTCGTAAATATTGGCCAGAGCATTACTTTTCAGTACAACACTGAAATTACATATAAATATCATTACTTCATATAAAAATTATTCTTCAGTAGCTTTGTAAGAATTCGTAAGTCGGTAAGCGTTTCTGTGGCCAAACGAACAAGGGAAAGGCAAAAGTTAATAAAAGGTTATTTCCTATGGTGACAGAGTAAGAATAAAATTTACTTATCTTGCTTTGGATATAATGTTTATTGTACATTTAACATCTATCTAAGAGAAGGAAAACTCAAAATAAAATGCCCGATTACCCGTCTGACCAGCGTAGCATAAGAAGTCAATTTCCATCCTATTTTGGAGGAGTCTCGAGCTCAGCAGTGAGACATATATGAGATCAGATAATGATGATGAAAGGTTCATAAATTCGCGCTTTATCTTCTTTTTATTCTCAACTTATATGTAAACCTTCGTTCCACTACTAAGCGGGACTCTCCTTCTCGATTATTCGTTTACAATAGTAAGGCATTTAAATGGTGCTGTGCAGACGGGTTCGTATTGATTTTGACTTTTTCAAGTTTGCCTGCTTTTGAATTAGTAATATTTTACTACACTTAAAATTAACCAAAATTGTTTAATGGTTATACTCAGGTAGTATGTAATTAAGTTAGGGGTTAATTTTATGATCAGGTACTTTACTCTAGTGAGCAGGTATCGCGTTGAAATCCAACGAATGGAATACGTTGAATCATATTAATATGTGGTTTTTAAACATTTAAAAGTAAGCAAAGTAACCAAATATGTGTTGAATATGAAGATAAACATGATAAGGGTATCCTGTTTAGGGACGTTCTTTCATTAAGATAACGTAATTGGACTAATTTGAAGAAATGTTTATTTATTATCTGTTTTGAAAGAGTTACGTCAATCGCTAACTATTCGAAAGGAGGACAAAGATAGTTTCTACCTTTTTAAGTATCTAGGTATTACTGCTATGTTACTAAATAAAGATTTTTATTATGTTTTTTTTTTTCAAAAAATTACGTACTGCGTTGAGGGGTTATTACTTAGATCTCTAAGGCCTTTAATAAATTTGCTTCTTATACAATATTTAACTATAAAAATGGAGGAGAGGAAGGAAAACCCACCACTTTCCCACGGTTAATCAATATACCGTACACCTCTCGAAAAAAGAAAAAAAAAAAGTAGAAGTTCTGGAAAAAAAGTAGAAGTTCTGGAGGCGGTGCTCATCACAGGAGTAAGATTTCCTTATATCCTATTCCACCTTGATCCCATCCCGTATTCCTTCCTTTTTTGAGGTGTACGGTATATTGATTAACCGTGGGAAAGTGGTGGGTTTTCCTTCCTCTCCTCCATTTTATAATAATAATGGATTTCCGCCATGTATCGCCTAATTCAATCAATAATATTTAACTAGTTACTGTGGCGTGACAGATGTAAAAACTGGCTGAATATCATATTGAAATATTCAATTGTAGTATATTTCTTTAAGGACTAAGGCGATGATAAAAAAATGTAGAATCTTTCATTAGCCTATTAACATACACTGTTCAAAGTCAGTCTCTTCAAAAACAGATCAATTCCATAATCGCTAAGTTATCCTGGCAGTTGTTATTATAAGTTCCTCAAGAAAGTGTTGTTGTCCATTCGCCTGATAACTTTTCACTCAGTTTTTACAACTGCTTCGGACAAATAAGAGATGGTAATTTATTGTATTCTTATATATCGCTAAACAGAGGTTGTAATCATTTGATTGTTGTTTACGGGGCAGAGATTATGATATCATCATCCCTACATTTTATTTTTACGATTCATTTAAAACCTATTAATACACGAAATATTGTTACGAGGGAACATCAGATACGGGTATATTCGTCCGCCTAGTGTTATCTTATTAATCTAATAATTTGCCGAGTGGGTCGCAGAGGGAACTCGGGTGCCAGAGAGCGGGAGAACGGGCTGCTCAGGAAATGAAATGAAATTGACGCTGTTTATTATGGACGGGAGAAGTGAGGCCGTGAGATTATACCATAATGGTTTAATATTATTGTATACATGCCAAAGAAATTCGAAACAAATGCTATCGTTAAAGAAAAGAGTTAAAGTATTATTTTTGTTAAAAGATTACATAAAAAAAAAACAAGTTGGAAATGACTTACAATTTTAACCTATTGTATTTATACCTATTTATATTCTAACCTTTGTTGTAAAAATATGGGATATAAATATATTTATATTATGGAATATTACTGAACTTTTTGATTGACGTCTGGCAGGTCATCATCATCATCATCACAGCCCATAAATGTCCCACTGTTGGGCTCGAGCTTCCTCCGTAATGGGAGGGAAATTAACCTACTATACCGCGCTGATCAGACGTGTTGGTATAGGGTTTTGATTCGAGTTTTCCTTCTCTCAGGTCTGGCAGGTGGCCGGTCATAAAACTATTGCCAATATTTTTTACAACATGTACTATGAAAGAAGATAACATATTGTATCGACCCCAAGTAATTGTGAAAAAGTAGGCGAATAATAATAATAATTTAAAAAAAATCCATTCATTTTTAAATGGACTTCTCAGATTAAGTTATTTACAAATACAGCCGACATTTTGGTCGAAATACATCTCGTAAATAGCTTAGCTAAAACGTGCATTCAAACTAAAATTGCCTTAAGTTTCCATAGTTTTCACGCTTTATCAATTTCGTGCGACCTTCGTGAAAATCTTTTCATACTCGACGCAAGACTGTGACGTGGCTTACAAAACACATGACACTTAATGTAAATATTGTCTCTGCCATTACATATTTTGTTACATTGTCTATAATTATATATGGCGAGTATGTTTTTGCTGTTACACTAAAAAAATACCCACTTAATATTTATACGTTATCATCTCTGTTCATAATAATCTTATTGATAGGAGTTAATCACCACCAACACACAACATCCATAAAACAAGTGCCAACATCCTCAACAAATTTACAATGACGACAGTTAACGTTAGAAGACCAACATACAGAGGGGTTTTCAACATCAACATAGAGCAACTGCGCAAAGTAGAAAACCCCAAAGGAACATGCAATCACACAACATCAAGGACGCGCCAATATCCATATAAACCATCATAAATGTATTAAAGCCACTTCAAGAAACCTTGAATTATATAACATCAATATAATAATTAAAATACAAAACATAAAAAAGGCACAGACAAAAGTCTGTGGACCAAAACTTTATTATATACTAGCTTTTGCCCGCGACTTCGTCCACGCAGAAGTCATCTCTGACAGAGTTAAATAGAAAAAGCAATGCAAGGTGTTGAAGGTTTATCGCTAGGATAATAATCAACAGCGTCAGAAACTGGGATGCGTTGAGACAGTGTTGATTCTGCGAGTTAGTTGTCTAACGGAATTAGGCAATAGGGTGGGTCCGAGAGAAAATACTCTACGTTGACACGCTCTACAGTCGGTGCTTTGGGCAGCGCAAGCGTGAGTACCTGTATTTAGGTTCACTGCATGAGGGCTTTGACTCGAGATGATACCCGGTTGCGGTGGCCCGCCCGCACAACGTAGATGTACGTGTACGGCGCGCGTGTGTCGTGTGCGGCGTTTCTAAGATTAGCGTGCACAAACACACAGACAAACAGATAAACAGACAAAAATTTTAAAAATTATTGTTTTGTGTTCTATTAGTGTTGATAAAGGTCCCAGTAATATTTTTTTTCATATATCTTCCATGTACAGACTGCGACTCGTTACATTTTTATTATATGTATAGATAAAAAAAAAAACATCTTATTGATGGGCTGGAGCCTCCTTTACTGCAGGAAGGGAATCAAGGTCAGACGGGTTGATACAGTACCTATTACATTTCAATTTTTTCTTCTCTTATATAAATGTTATATGCATATTATATCTCATTCCGTGTGTCAACGGAGTAAGAATGCAATTCACCACCCCCTATCTCACCCGTGGGTGGTCGTAAGAGACGACAAAGGTATATAAAATGCATATAGCTTCTATGCAAGAGAAGGATAACTATAAACAATATCCTACACCAACACGTTTGACTAATATAGTAGGTAAATTTTTCTCCCATTATGGAGGAGGTTTAAGCCAAGCAGTGGGACACATTTGAGCTGAAATTATATCATTTACGACAACCACGGGCATGTGGACGGTGAATTGTATTCTTACTGCGTGACCACACGGTAAATTCATATATTATATATTTTTATAATTAACGAGACGTAATTTTGGTATTCTAAGTATTTACATAAGTGCGTAGTAGATACGTAATAGGAGAATGGCTATGTATTTAAATAATGTATGATGCTGTTAAAACATATTGTAAAAATGTAAACAATAAAACACTATTCTCATCAAAATTTATTTTACGAATACTATCAACCCTTATTTTGCTCGTGGATGTCGTAAAAGACAACTAAAACATTATATCGACCTGGGCCAATACCATCTGATGTCTTGGTCAACAATTACATTCCCAAGTAGGGTTGACGTCAGGGTCGGTCATAAAACTATTGCCAATAAATTTTAGAATATTTAGAAGGAAGAGTATATGTTGCGTCAACCCCAAATAATTGGGATAAAAGCAGGAGAATAACGAATGATGACATAGAATAACGAATGATTACATAGTAAGAAATTTATAAAGATTTGTATAACACATATCTAACTAACGGACACAAATTGAACTTAAAGCTAATCAAAAAAAATAAGGTGTAAATCGTGCAAAGAATTTGCTTGATCGGAAATTGAACCATGACACTCAGCCTCTGTTGACGACAGAGGTCTCTCGTTATCATGATTGCAGCTCATATACATCCCACAGCTGGGCTGGTAAATGACTTATTATACCTCGCTGGTCAGACGTGTTGATATACAGTTTTATATCATGTTTTCCTTCTCTTGGATAGATGTTGTATGCTATTGTATCCCTTAGTTGTAGAAAGTGGTTGGTGAATTGTATTCTTACCTCACTATACGCGACCATTAGTAAGTTTTAAAAGAAAACTCGTAATATATTTCATCATTTTCCAAATTTTATTATATGGGATAGGCGTAGCTCTTTTTTGTAATGCATAGATAGAAAAAGAATGGACCATAAACTATAGTTAGTTTATGGTTTTATGGTTTCTTGCCTCGTCGATATTCTTTGGCAATATATGTCCAACATTAGAGGGCAATCCAAAAGATTACAAGAAAGGAGAGCAAGAAATAAATAAAATACACAAATAGAACCTTTCACCCTTTCTGTCCGAAGATTTTGGAATTTCAAACTCTGTTAAATATTGAAGACTTCTTACAGAAATCATATGTTTTTTGCTTGACCCAGGCATCGAATTTGAGCCCTTGTGGTTGGTATCTACATACTAATGTCACTATTAAAAAAAACAAAGTTATAATATAAAACAAGATACGTAATACTTTGTCTAGATACATGTAATCACGGCGAATACAATCATTATAAAATGACTAGTATAAGTATTTCCTGTTTTTAGCTATTGAAGCCTTTCCAATGCATGTTTCAACAAAATCATAATTACGAACCTGCTAAGTTTTAATCGTTAGCAGCCAATGTAACCCTGAAAGCAAAGTACTTCTAGTAATTTAATATTAAAATATAAGTTATTATACATTCATAAATCTGTAAATTATTTCATGTTATTATAGATAATTACTTTGTTATATATATTATACAAATGTATTAAATATACATACACTAATGCGAAAGTGGAAGGATTTAGGTACCGGGGGAGACCGAGACTAACCTACCTAGACCAGATTGGTCACGTACTGAAGGAAGGTGGAGTCAAGAGTCTCCGCAACCGGCGAGCGTGTATGAAGAGAATTATGAATGTTGAGGAAGTGAGTGAAGTATGCAAGGATAGAGTTCTCTGACACTGTTCTCTTTACCTAGCCTGCAAGGGATATGGCGTGATGATATATATGTATATATTAAATATACTATGTATAGCAGCGGCTGTGAATACTACCAACCCTTAATATTGGTCATGGGTATCCTAAAATGACATAATAGCTTTACATCAACCTGGGCAAATTTTAATTGATCCCGTCTGGCCAACAATTACATTCCTAAGTAGGGTTGACGTCAGGCGGGCGGTAATAAAACTATTGTCAAAACTTACAATATGTAAATTGGTAGAAAGTTACTTACTGGGTCGACCCTAAGTAATTGGGATAAGAGTAGGTTGATGGTGACAGTGTTGATAAAATATTAAGTACATGTATTATTTTATATACTATTTTTTATTTTCGATAATTTAAAAATTGTCAAGTGTTTCTATATTTACTTATTATGCTTGTATACATATATGCTTTGATTTAAGAAAGATAATTTATAGTTATTATGCTCCCAAAATTTTCTAAATCCTGGGTTGAAAATTATACACAGAGTCAAAGACCTTTCCATTAGCTCTTCGTGCGATACGTCGCGTCGACTTATTGTTTTCTTAATCTAAAACTAGCTGTTGGGCATTTTAGGATATAATAACTTAAATTGACTAGGAAAGAATTACAATAAGATATATTTAAAAATTGCCACGTAAGCCATAATTTTTAGCGATGTCATATAAAAAAAAGTCTTTAATTTTCGTAAGGAATATGTACAAGAAAAGAACATATGCTTATATGGTATTTTCTTGTATATATATTTTTTTAAAAGGTTAATCGTGGGGCAATGAGAGACAAAACGAAAATTATCACAAAATTTGACCATAAGTAATACATATAAAATCTACAGATTTATTAAGTAGTATAGACATGAGAGAATTTACACGGAAATTGTTTTAGATATAATTTATATAGTTTACTTTCACATTATTGCCACTGCAAGTCCACGTAATAACTCATAACCATACAAGTCATGTAGTACAAAATTTTCTCGTAAACTAGTCGTTACTCTCACATCATCCTTTATATCTTCAGTTTTACTTGACAAGTCGAAGTAAAAATGTTAATTCGTTCAGCGTTCTGAGTCTTAAGAGAATCTTCTCATTCAATAGTCATTGTCTGAAAATAAAGTCCTGTGACAAGTATATGTAATAAATTTATGATATATATAATAGCAGAGAAATGTGGCCTCTTAATGTTGACCTCATAACTTAGCTCAAACGTTTTGAGCATACTATGGACAGGGTTATATTGAGGATTCTCTATATTACCACATGCCAAAGCCCTTCATGATATTTTTTATTATAGGGTACTCAAAAGGTGTAAAGGCAATCTTAATAACTTTCTCTCTTTCTGTCGTTTGTCGGCGCACTGCCTCAACAAAACCGTAATAATTAATTGCAATTTTTACATAACGTATAGATATTTTTATTATCGCTATAACAGTAAACAAAATGAAGTTTAAAGAAGAAAGAAGTTCGGAAGCCCAGCTGGGGTGGGTTAGGGGTTTGTATTGGTAGGCAGCGACATAGCTATACCCTTGGTATTGCAAAGGTCCATGGGCGGCAGTGACAGTTACCATCAGGTATGCTGCCTGCTCGTTTGCCACCATAAGGAATAAAAAATATTTAAAAAAAGTTAAAATATTAAAGAGCTCGCCCATCATATTTAACTTTAATAATACCAATGCTACTCTTTTTTTCTCTACTAAATTATTATAAAGTTCATACATAGTGTTATATCTTATGTGATTGTATGGAACTGAATCCTTCACGATTAAATCTAACTCGAATCTTTTGTAGTAGCTTTTATGTGTTTTATTTAGTAACATAATATACACGTACAACATGAGTAGTCGTCACGTTTTTTTTTAAACGAGAATGATAGGGGAGACGACACAGTTATCGGTAATGGCTGCCCTCGTCACGTGACGGAGGGTAGTTGTGCAATTATCGTCCTAGTGTGTACTCTGTAGATGACAGGTTATCATTTACAGATACCATCAGACTTGGTATATTATTATACTGAATTTAAAGTTTCGTGTATATCATGTATATGTACTGTTAAAAAATATTTGAGTCTTTCTACTCAAATATTTGTGGGATCCACTAATATGGCGTGTTTTTATCCTGAAAAATTAAGAAGATGCTAATCCATAAAAATGTTTCAAGCATTTTTATAAATGTAAGACGCTGGCCGCATTTTTCTGAAACACTGGCTGTGTGGTAGCGGCTGTGAATAATACCAACCCTTACTTTACTCGTGGATGTCGTAAAAGACGACTAAGATCCTTTTAACGACCTGGGCCAACTCCATCTGATGCCGTTTGGTCAACAATTACATTCACACAGAATGTTGAAGTCTGGCAGGCGGCCGGTTATAAAACTATTCCCAATAACTTTTACAATATGTACTATGAAAGAAGAGTACATATTGTATCGACCCCAAGTAATTGGGATAAGAGTAGGAGAATGATGATTTTCGAAACACACTATCATTGCCTTTACCTTCAAAATGGTAATCAGGGTAGCGGTAGTAGAGCACACCATTTACTAATATTTAGTCACACGTAAAATAGTAGTAAATCATCACTATAGAACATTTCCTGTGGGTTAAGGCTAATATAACTTAACAATCAACACGAGTTTTGAATTCGGGATTTCGTGATCGACAGTGATATGCTCACGCTAATAGATTACACATACATACATACATACATATCATCACGCCATGTCCCTTGCAGGGTAGGCAGAGAGAACAGAGTGCCAGAGAACTCTATCTCTGCATACTTCACTCGCTTGCTCAACATTCATAATTCTCTTCATACACGCTCACCGGTTTCGTTAATAGATTAGTGCAGCTAATACCATTTCAATTGATTATTATTTACATTTCACATAGTATAAAACGTTATCAACATGCATATTAACAATATTATATGGTTTGTAAATTTTATTACATGATATTTTGGCATTTCTAACTTCATCGGTTGCCTTTCTCTAAGCATAATATTTATGTTAACTTTCGACTTTCTTGGTAATGATTGTGAAATATCTTCGCTTAAGTAATCACATTGAAAAGTGATATGAAGTATATGATTTACTACCTTCTGCCCGCGGCTTTGCCCGCATAAAAGGCTACTTTCCTAAAGTTTTTCATCCTCTATTTTTATTTTACCCCTTAAGGGTAAATTTTTTACAAAATTTTAATATCATATTTATTTACATCTAATCAATAGCCTAAAATATGTTTCAAGCTTTCAGGCTTTAAAAATGACGATACTTCCTTACAACTTTTCAACCCCTTTTACAACACTTTTTTGTATTAAAAAGTAGCCTATGTCCTTTGTCAGGCTTAAGACTATCTGTGTACCAAATTTTATTAAGATTGGTGCAGTAGTTTTGGCGTGAAAGAGCGACAGACAGACAGAGTTACTTTCGCATTTATAATATTAGTAAGGATAATGCTATAGAATAAAAATGTGAATTATGGATTATAATGAACGATGTATTCAAAATTCTCTAAAGCTGCTTAACAGGCCATATTTGTGAGGGCGACGCTCCGGCAATAAAACAATAAACGGCGGCAAGGGCGGTACCCGAAGGATAATCCGTTGCACGGACCATCAAAGACTCGAAGCCGGTGGTCCGCCTAAATAGTATTAGAGAGGTTGATACGGTTGTACTTTATGCTTTATGTCGCCACGGGTTATTTGGGCGGATTGCAACCGAACTGTATCCTGTCATCTTAAAAAAGGACATCAAATTAACAATACAATCGCAACATAAATGTAAATCTTAACTTAGAAAATAATGTTGTTATTTTTTTTTTTTTCCAAATCTATAGTTTACAACTATTTAAAAGTGAAAATATTACACTCGCATTAATATCAGGGCACTTGGATCTCTATCATGTAATAAACTATTAATTGTTTTAGCATCTTTGAATATTGATGTCAAATTTGACATCGTGATCTCTTTTATGTCTGATTTTTTTTGTCATAAATACCCACTAATATTGTATTGAACCACCCTTATTGCGTAAGGATATATTTGCTTACAGTGGATTTAGTTTTTGAAATAATTTGAATTGAAATTAGAATTGAGATTTGTTTGTCTATAATAAATAATAAATTATTGATATCAATCTTAATAACTTAATTATAAGAATATTAGGTGCTGAACTGTTTATTATAAGAATAAAATTTAACAATCTTGGTCCCCAGTGGTTGCATATTATTAAGATGGACGGCTACCAATGCACCAGACCTTGGGACAATGTATTATATCCTCTTTATAAATGGGAACACCTCGGTCATTCGTTCGCGTACGATCATACTAATATTTAATGTTAGTATTTTTTTCAATTTAGATCTGTTTGAAATAATTGACTCATATTTGCCTTTAATTTTTGAACGACGCAACAATTGATTGAAGCAAGTTGTTTCAAGTCCATTTCAATTAAACGTGGCGTGAAAACGTAGCGCTAAATCTGAGAATTTGTTATATAATTATTTTAATTGAAAGTCCATCATTATTTATTTTAACCCAAAGTTATAATATTAATTGGGATTTTTAAATAAAATATTATCGAATGAACGTTGAGATAGGCGAATGATATAATTAATTTCCATTGTTGGCTGGTTTCGTAACTCCCCTGAAATGCTTTAAACTGAATCCCTAACAGATAAAACCGACAATCTGGTTCCTTTGTTCCAGTTTTATAGTACTGTAGTAGCACAATTAAGAAGCTTTTAGAAAAATCTGTCGCGTCGTCGACTATTGAGATTTTATAATATTCAAATATTAAATATTTGCACTTTGAATTGTATGTTTTTGGAAAATCTGATATGCCTTATGATGCTCCTTCTTCTTTGCCATTGAAATTGCTTACAGAACTAACTCTTCATTCTTAATTAGTTTGATCACTAATGAAGGTAGATGGAGTGTACGTGTTTAGATAATTAAAACACTGATTTAATTTCAATTATTTCAAATATTAGATTTTACCCGTGACTTTGCATCTGTTATTTTTCTTTTATATGTCAATAACACATTCGCTCCAATAAAAGGCAATCTACAACTCTTAGGGATATTGTAACTTGTATTGTAAATGTAGTGAATGAATTTTTAAATCGAATTTTAGTTACATAAATTAAATGACAGTTTTTACTTTATAGTTAGAATAGTATATATTTAGAATAAAATGGATAATATAGATCATAATCATCATCGTCTTAGCTCATATACATTCTACTTCTGGGCTCAAGCACTCTCCACAGTGGGAGGGAAAGATATTTACCACGTCATGTTGGTCGGACGGGTTGATATATTTCGCATTTTTATTATTTTATCTGTTTGCGTCTCTTACACATCTTTTACGATCACATAAAACTCAATCATATGATGGCATATTTTAAAAACAAATAAATAACTTTGAAGATGTTTTTTTCTTTTATTTATTCGTTCACTTCACTTTAATAACGAACAAGCCTTATAAATGGCATCTGGCAGTTATAGCTTTCGTTCTAGTTTTCTATTATACTGTTGTCTGTAAGGGAGAATGAAAAGCTGGCAGGAATAGACTGCCAGACATTTCCGTTTTTCCGACAGCCATTATGATGTCGTTGACAAGCGGTAAAACCAGACAATTGTACTAAGTTTAATGACAATGAAATTTGCTTCTTATCGTTAGATCAAACATGGTCTGCAGTTTTTTGAAGAACCTTTAAATTCATATTTAAAATTACGAGTAAAAAGCTGAAACAGTGAACAAAGTGACAAGAATTCGGTTCGTAAACTCATGTAAAAATGACGGCTTTTTAGGTAATCATAATCATTTTATTTCTAATTTTATGTTAGTTATTGAAGTCACATATGAAGAAATTACAGAGAGGAAAAAATCTGATCGAATCAGGAATCGAATAGAACAAAAAATAGTGAATTTGATATTATAAGAACTTCATAGCCAATTTTTATGATACAATACATAACATTATGAGAAATAATTATAACATTTTTCGCGTATCTTCAAATAAGATCTGAAGCTTGGTGCTTATTGTCGACAAGCAGCATATACTTTAATTCAATTCTTGTTGTCCTGATACGTGTGTGAAAAGGATAGAAATATCCTTTAAAGTAAATTTAAGTGCGCTAAACAAGCAAAATGCTAAAGTGTACGCTCGTAACTTCAAGGTTAAGTCATAACTCTAAGCTCTACGTTTCCGACCACTTGTGAAGCTTCCGCAAGTGGTCCGAAACCTGCAACGTCATTGTTTGGTGGGGAGTGTCTTATCAAGGTGTTATAAAATATAATTATTGTGAAAAAGAAGTAAAGAATGCAGCCAAAATGTATTAAGAGACTGTCTTGTTGTGAAACCTCTTAGCAATATGCTTTTTAAATATATACCTCGGCTTTGCCAGCAAGACTCTGCACCTGCTCATAAGACATGAACTACCCAAGCTTGGTTTGAAGTCAACCTTACGGATTTTGTAAAAGCTGAAGACGCATGAGCGTGAGATGATGACATCTAGCCCAAATTTAAACTTCTTGGACAACAAATTATGATTTATTTTAGAAGGCATGGCCAGCTCTAAATGATATGCCGACATTGAGTTACTAAAAAAATCTCTAGAACAGGCAGTGACTAAATTTCCTACACTACTACATACACACAATACTGGAAACAGCACATTGATCCATAGATTCGCAGCCAGACAGATTAAAACCCGCATTAAGGCCAAAATTAGTTATTTCAAATAGAATATTCTTTTTTATTTATTACTGATACTTCAATAAATACAAACATGTAAGATTTATTGAGATTACATGAATTCAGAAAAAAATAAATATATTTTGATTTGTAACAGTACTTATGGCCAGACTAGGTATATCCCTTATCTACTCGTCTTTCACGCCATAAACCTGTGTCTGTTAATTCTATGATTGATATGTACCCTGCAATACAATGATTAGTTCATTAATGTAGGGTGTAGTCTCAAAATAAAATATTATAGCAGAATTAAGTCGTAATATCCCAGGTCTTGAACAATTTCGAACTTCCGAAGATCTTTCATATAAAATGTATGATTCCATTTATCAGCTCGTTGATGTCCACTTTGACTATATGCCTCTCCACGAGAATGCCACTCAGAACCGTCCTGTGCCACCTGCATCCTACGGTTTCCTGAGACTTTTATAATGTTGTCAGTCCACCTAGTGGGGGTCTTCCTGAGCTGCGTTGTCCAAATTTATGATTATCAAAATAAAAGCAGAAGAATTCTTATGCATGCTTTTCGTTACACTAATAACACCAACTAAATGCTCAACCGTGTTTAATCTGATCGTGCCAAACTTGTTTAACCTTACTTTCGTTTACTGACTAGTATTATGCAATTAGCAATGAATGCTTTGTGATCTATGCATCAGTATTGCAAAACTTAACGTCTCTTTGTTTTTCTGTTTATATTATTTTCACTGGACAACCGTGATGCGTGCATGAAGCTGGTAGTTTTCTGCCTGCAGCTATAACTGGTTTGGCTTCTCCGGCTGTACTCTGGTATTATGATAGGCATAGATTTGACTGTAGCCCTGTAATTGCAGAGATCTTAAAACGGCAGTTACTACTTACTAGTTATTCGTCTAGCATCAAAGGAATTAGAAAGAAAACAAACGCTTATTCGATTTACATCAGTAATGTCAAAATACGGCCCGCGGGCTGCATCTTTGACATGACTGACTGACGGGATTTTAATGAAATTTTTAACAACCGTATATTATCTTAATATATATAAATTACGTGTCACGTTGTTTGTCCACGATGGACTCTTAAAGTACTTAACGGATTTTAATCGAATTTGCACAGCATGTGTACTTTGATCCAACTTAAAAGATAGGATAGCTTCCATCTCAATTTATAGTCGCAATATTATTTTATTGCAAATTATTTGTCTATTATTTCAGTCATTCAGACAGTCACAATTATCTGTTATCTCCAAACGATTCTAGCAGATGGCGGTATCTGTTGACTGGATTAAGTATGTAAGTATTTAATAGATGGCGTTATGTTAAACGTACACACTTTTCATATAAGCTATAATTTATTAGCATAACCACTACGTGTTACTGAGGCTACCTTAGCCACAGCAACGCGTGGCCGAGGCTGCTAGTATACTATATAATTTTATAGATAAAATGTTATAAGCCGGCCTACGAAATCAAAATTTAATGCAAAATTGGATTTGACGCCTCTGATTTACATGTTTTTTTTAATGTTTTCTTATAATAGAATAGATTTTTCTATTTAATAAAGCTGTCTAAATCTAGCCTGTCCGTGAAATTGGGATCTCTGACATTAGCAAATCACAAGAAAATTATTTAGGCCGCGTGTATGTTAGCAACAATCCGAGATTAGTGATATCTATAGAAATATCTCTTTCATAGCCGGTGGGGCACTATATTGACGGAATATTGTATTTTATTCATAGCCAATCTTCACACAACATATATAATTCATCTATCCATCAAAGTTCTCTCTTGAAGATAGCCCTCTTCAAATATGTCATTTAGAACGATCCTGTGGCACTTTTTTCAGCAGTTCCTACCACTTCCATAGTGTCTTTTCCCCCAATGATTGCCAGTTCGAGAAGTGAAGTGGCCTCGTTTAACGTGTCAAATTCTTCGAGCTATATCAGTTACAGGCATTCTTCTACGGATTTCCGTATCCCGTCATTTATCTCAGAGCCCTCTCCATAGCACGCTATTCGACTTTGAGTCTAGTTATAATGTCAACGTTTAGAGACAACGTTTCTGTTCATCAAGTCAACGCGTATAAAACACACAGGCATTAAAAATTACGTAATTTTATAACAATAGAACCTTGCTTATAGCAAAAATATTTATTGTAATTGATTATATCGGCGCGGTGTATCAATCTAATTGGAACATGCGACGATTTATTAGTGTACTGTTTAATTTGCATCCGTCTGCTATGTAACCAGCTGCCAATTGCACTTGTAACCATACAACTAGGTGAACGACCTCGCTTAGTTTATTGTTGTTGCACTAATTTTAGGTTACCTTAATTATATAATTTGAAATAGATATAGCATATCTTTCCGTGTGGTGACGGAGTAAGAATACAATTCATCACCTCCCTATCTTACCTGTGGGTGATCGTACGAGACGACTAAGGGATATAAAGTGCATTTAACATCTATGCGAGACAGGGAAAACTCGAAACAAAACCCTGTACCAACACGTCTGACCAGCGTGGTATAGTAGGTCAATTGCTCTCCCATTCTGGAGGAGGCTCGAGCCCAACAGTGGGACATGTATGAGCTGAGATGATGATGATGATGATCTCATATCTTGCTTTTACCAAGTTTATATTACAGGGAAAACTCTGTAATAAACTTGGTAAAAGTATTCTCATTTTCATGTATTACCATCAAATTCTGAAGGATATAAAAATTCCAAACACGTAGCTTACCAATCATTTTAAATTAATTACCTTAATAAATTATTAGCTTAAATTAATTGCATTAATATCTTTCCAGATATATTTTATAGAATGATATATCTATAATTTATATTGTGTTATATTAATCTTTGTTTAAATTTGTTGATTTTTAAAAGTCTCTAATATTTTTTTATATTATTAAATAATAATTTCCATATAGGTATAATATATTCTTTATAATAATATCACAAAATAACGTCATTTTAGATTTCTATTTGTGGTAACACCGAAAATGACTTGTAAATATTTTCCCTGTCACCTTTCTCTTGTTTCTTTAATGTCAGTACTTAAATAGGCGGTTTAACCGCTTTTATTGTAGCTACGCGTACAGATAAGCAAATGAAAAATGACTTATTTATTTTCCTTTTTATTTAAATGAGACTGTTTTTTCGCCACTGTATGAGAATTAAAATTTTTGGAAGTTTTTAGAATGTACATCCTGAGATCCTGTGTATTACATAATTCTTTTTTTTTTTTGCGGTGGGCTATTTAGTGGTCATACCCCGCTAATCCGTCCGGACCCAATAGACCGGCTCTACAAACGTAACTCTCGACGCCGCCGCCGTGCGAATGGGTCATCGGCAAGCGGTCTTTTTCTTCGGTGGCCTGAGTATTACATCCTGAGATCAGGCTTAATTTTCTTAGACTAGATATGTCCTACTGTCGAATACAAGCCTTCTCCATATCAGGTAATTGGCCCACTATGTATTGCCATTTTCTTTTAATTCGTTTGCCGTTGATTGTTGTGTGGTTATTTGCTTGTATCCCTTAATTGTTTCTTTTGATACCTACGGGACAGGAATAGCTAAGTTGGAAAAACTAGTACACAGCTATGGCCAGTAATAATTATATTATTGCTTTATTATCTCAAGGAGAAATCTGAAAACTATCTATTCCTGTGGTGTACAAGGGACTGAGATGATAATGATAATAATGATAACATGGAGCAAAGATACTTACATTCAATGGTCTTTTTCGTTTTATATTTAACATAACAAGGATATTTTTAAATGTTTTATTTGAATTCTATTACCTGAATTAGTTGATATTGCTATTACAAAACATCGCTCTGATACTATGCTAATTTCCCGTGTGGTGACGGAGTAAGAATACAATTCACCACCCCCCTATCTTACCCGTGGGTGATCATAATTATAACATCTAAACAAGAAAAGGAAAACTTTAAAAAAGCTCTTTAACTACACGTCTGTAGTATAGTAAGTCAACTTCCTTCCCATTATGGAGGAGGCTCGAGCCCAAAAAGTGGGAAATATATGCACTGACATGTTGAAATGTCTATGTTTGATTATTTGATTTAGAATAATGTGTATGTTTGATTAATTGATTTAGAATATATATTTTCTATCTCGTAGTCACGCACTGCAATACAGTAGTGAAATAATGAGATGATCACTTTAACCACAAAACAATCTATGAAGATATTGAATAATGTATCTTAAATACTATTACAGTACTTATTGTACAAATTATTCCACGTATCAATTGATATTTTGACCTCATAAATAACAATTGTTATGTTCTGATTATACATTTGTTTGTACATATATTGAATATAGGAACTATCTAAATAACTTTGAATGCTTACGTGATCCTAAGGATATCTATATTACTATAATAAAGCTGAAGAGATTATTTGAACGTGTAAGTCTTGGTAACTAAAAGATAGAGTTATAAAAACATTCTGTTATTAGGATATTTATCGAGAAAGATTATAGACTATAAAACCTAACAACTAGACAAAGTTGTCATGACAATAGTTGTTATAACAAAATTGTATTAAAATTCAAATTCAGATGTGGGTGCTAAGAACAACAACAGATAAGCGTCTTCGTCAGAAAACAGCCAGAGAACTCTATCCTTGCATAGTTCACTCGCTTCCTCAACATTCATAATTCTCTTCATACACGCTCGCCGGTTTCGGAGACTCTTGACTCCACCTTCCTTCAGTATGTGACCAATCTGGTCTTGGTAGGTTAGTCTCGGTCTTCCCCGGTACTTACATCCTTCCACTTTCACATTGTATATCTTCTTAACCAGACGTTCGTTCGGCATTCTTTCCACATGTCCGAACCATCGGAGCATTTCCTTTCGCAATGCATGTATATAAATAAGCAGCTCATCTGAAAGTTGCTCATGGACTTATAGATAATATAGGGAAAGAGTTGTGCTTAAGGAATTAATTTCATTTTAATATCTAATGTTTACACGGCTATTACACATTTGAAATAAAACTATTTTAACGAATTCTATCGTGTTTGTATTTGATATTTAATTTGCCGACGTTTTGAACACTTTACAGCGTTCATTGGCACAGTTCTCCCGACACCATGAACGCTGTAAAGTGTTCGAAACATCGAGAAATTAAAAATCAAATATAATCATGTTAGACTCGGTAAACATATTTTTAATTTCATTTTTTATTTCAACTGTTATTATTACTAATTTTATTGGATTTATATCAATTTAGATATAGCGGTAACTAAGGTATCTATGTTACATATTTTTGAATATCGAAAAGGTTTCATTTTTTTTTATTTTTAAAGCAAACTAATCGTATTTATTAATTACCAGCTCATTTCGAAAAATTATCCTTTCTGTTATATAATAGCATGTTTAGAAGGAAAATATTTTACTATTTGTAAATTAGGAACATACAATAATGTAAATATTATTGTAAATTTAAATAATGTAGGAAAACATAATCAACACCATCGAATCATTAAGAACATGAGTAGCAGCAGTCTTCTGAGAATACTTATAACACTAACTGCTACTATTAATCCTAATGCTACGATTTCCCTTTTGGGAAGCCTGTTCAACAGTAAACGTGAATAGGCTGATGAAAGTAGTTAAATAATGTATATGTATCACATCACCATCACAGCCCATATATGTCCCACTGTTGGGCTTGGGCCTCCTCCGTAATGGGACGGAAATTAACCTACTATACCACGCTGGTCAGACGTGTTGATATAGAGTTTTGTTTCCAGTTCTCCTTCTCTTACATAGATGTTATATGCGTTTTATATTCCTTAGTCGTCTCTTACAATCACCCACAGATAATATATGTATACGGCTTTAAAATCATAAAATATTGATTTTGAAATTACGATATTTATTTTGTAACTAGACAATCTAGTGACCTTCGTACCATTGAAAATTGATTTGAATGAATTCTTCATTTAGAAGTAAATCGACGTTGCAATTACCAGATAATATTTGTGATTTCAATTATTTAAATTTTTTTGGCAACCGTTTTACTAAATCATCCCAATACTGTCAATACTGGGACGAACAAAAGAATAAAAAAAAATTCAATACAGTCTAGATATAGTATTTGCGCAACTAAGAATTGATTCTTATTTATTTAACTAGAAGCTGAATCATAACTCAATACAACCGATAGAAACTTAGAATCAAAATGACCAAACTAAACAATCAGGTGCGAACTAGTCAGACTTTAACACCTTTAACTGAACATGATTTTATTCAGTGAAGTGGAACAGTTGCCGAATTGCGGACATTGTTGTGACAGCGCTAACAGTTACTACAACATAATTCATTTTATTCCGTTAACAAACTTGACCGAACACAGCGGGTTTAATAACAAAGTTTCTAAACGTTTTATTAGTTTATGTAAGGCGAATCAAAGTCATTTCTATCTCGGAGTGTTCCCGGTATAGTTAATAGCCAATTGGACCTGCGAGGAATCGGTCCCGTCAGTAATTTGCATAAATTGATCACGCTACGGGTTGGCGCGAGGCGTTGCGAACAGGCGTGAGGTGTGCGCGGGCGCTTATGGCATGGATCACCCGCAGTCGCGCGCCCAACCGACCGACTGATACACGTTCACCCGTAATGTTTAATTACATCCTCGCCTGATGTAATTGTCGGTTAATTTAACACTCTTTCAAGCTAATTGCATTTTTTTTTCTAAAACGAGCATCAGTTCCAGTGTCTATTCAGTCGCTGTCCTGAGCACGTCCGCGCACTGATTGATGGCACTACTTGTGACCAATACCCATGTTATAGTGATATCGCCTTCAGTACTGTGATATAAGTATCAGTTTTCTTTAGTCAATAGTAGTCAAGATGCGTCAGAGGTACCAACTGAAGCAAAGACCGTACGTATCATTTATATCTACGGTATATAAATATATAAAACAAAAAGCTTACTGCATACTTTTGAGCTGATGACCATTTTGCCGGGCGTGACTAAATTTATTTTCATATTTAAATCTAATGCGTATACATGTAATAATAAATTCTTTATTAGTGTTCAGGGGGATAAAGTACAGATAGTTATGAACGAACGCATTCTTTTCGCGTTGCAATGTCACTGATGAAAAAAGCAGGTCTATTTTTTGATACAAGTTTATAACGGGTTTTAATTTTACACAACGACGTTATCTGATAAGATATTGTCACTTAGTTATATTTATATATTGCGAGATTCTTAAGAACGCCCAAGATGAGAGCTGTATGTATGAATTTGGACGTTTCAATAGAGCTGAAAACAACGTTTGAACAAAGTTTGTTGAATGTTTTGCAATATCGAACAATGTTTGACGGAAACGCTCGTCGGATATGCAAACAATAATTGTCTTGTTTCAAAGCAAAAGTGCTTCGTATATTGTGTTTTAACTACGAATATTTGCATTCACGTTTTTTTTTTATTTATGTACTTTCGCTAACTGAATAAAAGATGTTTCCTTTTAGTTTTATTGACCTGAATAGTTATGTAATTGATTGAATTAAGTGATACTTGGTGATAATTTCTCATTGTGTCGTGACGGTTAGAATAGAATGTGTCAATTCTTACTTTCGCTTGGAAGTCGTAAAAACTGGCAAAAGGAATGTCAGAGGCGTGGGCAGCAGTGTTCTCTCAGAAAACTCCTAAAACTAGTTACAATTGTCAACTCGCCAGCCTACCCAGCGTGGCGAATCTTGCACTCGTCATCATCATCTCAGCTCAAATACGTCCCACTGTTGGGCTCGAGCCTCCTCCATAATGGCAAGGTAATTGACCTACTATACCACGCTGGTCAGACGTATTGGTATAGATAGGGTTTTGTTTCGATGTATGCCATTTATATCCCTTAGTCGTCTCGTACGGTCAACCACGGGTAAGATAGGGGGTGGTGAATTTGTATTCTTACTCCGTCACCACATGAAAATTGCACTATTTCCTATTAATACCGAGGCCTGTTGTTTATAGTTTAAGGAGATGGAAATAAGGATAAACTGCGTCAGTTTACGATACAATAAACTTCTCCAGTATATTAGTTTGCAATAAAAATATTCTGCTTAATTTTTTCATTTGTTGTCAAGCTAATTTAATGGTGCCTCTTTCAGAGCTGAAATATGAGTGAAATCGATCTATGATATTTATGCAAAATATTAAAAACTGAATTTTTAAACCCATAAATAAGATGTAGTTTTGATGTTTGTCTCGTTAACCTTGATTTAATATATACAGTTATATAAATTTTATCAGTTTGTGTATCTTTCTGTTTCAGGTAAGTCACCGTTTGGTATGAAGATTGATTATGATTGATGAATTAATGAAGTAGGTGTAAAAACACATATCCACCCTTTTTATTTTATAGAATCTCTTCATTCGATTTTATATTCATTGGATTTTCAGTGGATTACGTTCGGGTATTACACGTGCCAAATCAAATGATTGTGAGCTTGTAAAGTAATTTATTTTGTGCAACAACTCTGTATATTTTATTATTAAGTAAAGCTAACTCAATACACATTTCGTATGGTAATGGATTGAGAATAAAATATCCTATCATTACTTCCTTGCCTGTAAGTATAGTAAGAAACAACTAAAATAAATAAACAAACAAAATTACGGTATAAGAAAGACCATTCGAATTAACGCCATATGTTAAGCCGTCTGCATAGTCTGGCATATTAGGCACATTTTCTTTTTATTCTTTAGGAAGCTCAATAACCGTAGCATATTGATGGATTGAAGAAAAAGAACGCTAATTGCCATAAGGCAATGTATGTAATGTGTATGTATAAACATACAACATACACAATTTGCTGTGTAGTAGCGCCTAGAAATACTACCAACCCTTGCTTTTCTCGTGGATGTCATAAAAGACGACTAAGAGCCTTATAACGACCTGGGCCAACTCCATCTGATGCCGTTTGGCCAACAATTACATTCACAAGGAGGGTGGACGTCTGGCAGGTGGCCGGTCATAAAACTATTGGCAATAACTTTAACAATATGTACTATGAAAGAAGAGTACATATTGTATCGACCCCAAGTAATTGGGATAAGAGTAGGAGAATGATGACATACAACATTTACAAAAGTTCCCTATACGAATCTTCAAAGTTTATTTATTCTTCTATTTTATTAGAATCTTACTAACAATTTATTACATACAAATGAAATATGCGAATCATATTCTTATTCATGAGTTGCAAATATTTTATATTGTATCTCTGTCTTGTACACAAAACTCAATTACTGGAACTTCTCTAAATGCTAATGAGAAAATTTTGCATATTGCATACCATTCAATTCGTAATATTTAAATAAAGTATCAAAAATACTTAAAATATCATCAGGTTTTACGATACATAGTTTAATATCAGATCTGTTGAGTGTAACCCAAAAATAGTTATTATTCGCATAAAGTGACCTTAATTGTTATGCGTGAGTATTGTCATCGAGCTAATAATTGTATAGTGGATGCCATTCCAGTACGAATAAATTAAAACAAAATTGCTCTATATACCTATGTACACCTACTTTAAGAGCTTGGTAGAAGGTATATGTATAATCTGGGTATCGAAGAAGTAGGTTGATGATAATTTCTTCTTAACCCTCAATAGTTTAGGTTCATATATTAAAGATGTAAGGAAAGTGAAAAATTTAGGTGGATACATGTTTATTTTATTCACTCGTTGTTAAGGAGATATTATGATAAATATCTGGATGACCGAGCTATCGCTCAGTATTTTCTTTGTAGTGTATTTTATAGATATATTTTAACATAATAAACATATTTAGGTAGATACATGTTTATTTTATTCACTCGTTGTTAAGGAGATATTATGATAAATATCTGGATGACCGAGCTATCGCTCAGTGTTTTCTTTGTAGTGTATTTTATAGATATATTTTAACATAATAAACATATTTAGGTAGATACATGTTTATTTTATTCACTCGTTGTTAAGGAGATATTATGATAAATATCTGGATGACCGAGCTATCGCTCAGTATTTTCTTTGTAGTGTATTTCATAGATATATTTTAACATAATAAACATATTTAGGTAGATACATGTTTATTTTATTCACTCGTTAAGGAGATATTATGATAAATATCTGGATGACCGAGCTATCGCTCAGTATTTTCTTTGTAGTGTATTTTATAGATATATTTTAACATAATAAACATATTTAGGTAGATACATGTTTATTTTATTCACTCGTTGTTAAGGAGATATTATGATAAATATCTGGATGACCGAGCTATCGCTCAGTGTTTTCTTTGTAGTGTATTTTATAGATATATTTTAACATAATAAACATATTTAGGTAGATACATGTTTATTTTATTCACTCGTTGTTAAGGAGATATTATGATAAATATCTGGATGACCGAGCTATCGCTCAGTATTTTCTTTATAGTGTATTTTATAGATATATTTTAACATAATAAACATATTTAGGTAGATACATGTTTATTTTATTCACTCGTTGTTAAAGAGATATTATGATAAATATCTGGATGACCAAGCTATCGCTCACTATTTTCTTTATAGTGTATTTTATAGATATATTTTAACATAATAAACATATTTAGGTAGATACATGTTTATTTTATTCACTCGTTGTTAAGGAGATATTATGATAAATATCTGGATGACCGAGCTATCGCTCAGTATTTTCTTTATAGTGTATTTTATAGATATATTTTAACATAATAAACATATTTAGGTAGATACATGTTTATTTTATTCACTCGTTGTTAAGGAGATATTATGATAAATATCTGGATGACCGAGCTTTCGCTCAGTATTTTCATTATAGTGTGTTTTATAGATATATTTAAACATAATAAACATAACTAATTAAATAATAATAAAAATAAATAAAAAGTCAAATGTAATAAAAAGAGAAACAGGATCCGAACCGGCTCCGATTAGACTGCTCGATTACCCAATGAGGTTTTTAGTGGTTTCCATAGATCATCCATCCATTATACATACATAAATATCATCACGCCATATCCCTTGCAGGGTAGGCAGAGAGAACAGAGTGCCAGAGAACTCTATCCTTGCATACTTCACTCGCTTCTTCAACATTCACAATTCTCTTCATACACGCTCGCCGGTTTCGGAGACTCTTGAGTCCACCTTCTTTCAGCACGTGACCAATCTGTTCTAGGTAGGTGAGTCTCGGTCTCCCCCGGTACCTACATCCTTCCACTTTCGCATTGTATATCTTCTTAACCAGACGTTCGTTCGGACGTTAACCTACGTTAATATTTAATAACTTCAAAAATATAGTTTAATTGGGAGATCTGGAATAAAAGTATTGTTTGACTTTTTAATGGATTTTTAAATAGTTGACGTTCGGCATTGTAGCAAGTAAAACGCCAATAGACTCGTCACTTGGACAGGTGACATATGTAATATGTGTATGAGACATATTTCTACTTACCACTTCAAGAATATGAACATATATGCAGGTAAGTAATAGAGTAAACGTGGCATAGTTTAATCAACGTACAAATATAACAACTATTGCGTTCTTTACACACAAGTAATCTTAATATTACAATCAAATATTTTCTACAATTAAGTCTATTGTTTTTTTTTACTTATAAGGCCCTTAGTAATCTCAACACGTTTCTTGCCAATACTACTTGTACATTAGGTTAACGATCGATTGCAAAGTTGAAGTAAGCGGCGGGCAGGATACAATCGCAATTTTGTAAATATCTCGTCATTTATTACCTACTGTTTGCCGTTCTACTTTCTATTTGAGATGTTTTAATCATTGTATAGTCCTAGTTTAGTGTAGCAATTATAATTGCCGTGCAATTTCCAGTGGCATGATCTCCAGTTCAAGTTATTCTTCTCCTCACTTATGTGGGCACTATAATCCGTGAACACTAAAAATTAAAACTTATGCACCTAAAACTTTTTAACGTCCATTCTAATTACACATGATGCTACATATATAGTTTTTGTACTCAAAAAGCCTATCTTCCTGATATTAATAAAATATATCTTATTTGTATATTCTATAATGGGTGAAAGGATGTAGGTACTGAAGGAGACCGAGACTAACCTACCTAGACCAGATTGGTCACTTATTGAAGGAAGGTGGAGTCAAGAGTTTCCGAAACCACCGAGCGTGTATGGAGAGAGTTATGAATGTTGAGGAAGCGAGTCAAATATGCAAGGATAGAGTTCTCTGGCACTCTGTTCTCTCTGCCTACCCTGCAAGGGATATGGCGTGATGATATGTATGTATGTATCGATGTATAATGGATGGATGATCTATGGAAACCACTAAAAATCTCCCAAAGGTATGATTATATCGAATTAAGAAATAAAATTCTAGTACCAGAGTGCTTAAGAGATAGGGTGAATTGTAAATTGCGGTTTCCCCAATAATATTTCCAAGCGTATTTGATGTTAGATAGAATATCGAACCTAAACGTTACCTAAAACTTTTACAATTTATAAATATATATGTAGTTTAATAAAACGTATATACGCATATAAACATAAACCCAAGAATGTTTAAAAAATAAATATACTTTTAAAGAATAACTTTCCAAACGAAAATATTAAATCGAACACAGATCTCTAATTTGGCCACCGCCTCTATTTTCCTACGAAAGTCAGTTTTTGATGTATTCACTCAACTGGATCAGAGGGTGTGATGTGATTCTTGAGCAGATTCTTTTAGTGAGAATGTAGAGTTGACTATAGTATATGATATGTATTATGAAGATTTATATCGAATCTACATTAGATACAGTAACTTTATACGATTTTAAACGTTTCGCATACTATTAAATAGATATTATAACCGCAAGAGAAGGAAAACTCGAAACAAATATGCACATTGGAGATGAGCCTCTTCAATAGGAGTGTAGTACTATATTACCACGTACAAAATATTTTGGCAATTACTCAGCTGGCTTTTAACACTCGCGCGTGGAAATAGAGACTCGTGACGCTTTATAATCGAATCCTACTACGATAGAAGGTTTCAATGCTAGGAGTATTGAAATTTTATAAAATTTTAAACAGTATTAAATCAATAGATCATCTGATTAAATCTCAGGTTCCAGTACGTTATTAAAGATTGATTATTAAACGACTACAAAAAAGGAGATGGTCCTCAGTACGTCATTTCTTTTTGTATGTTTGCTGATGTACTCGAAGTTGTCTGAATTGATTTGTGATTTTTTTTTGTAAGGGACACTGTTGCAGCTTTCTGCGAGGCAGTAGTCTCGCAGAAGGAGGCGGCGGAGCGCGTGCGTGAGGAGAGTCCCCTCGACGATGCGAGCCGCCGCCAGCGACTGGGGCGGCGTAGGCGCGATTACCTGCGCCTGATGCCGCCTTAGCCGAGGCCGCGGGTGACTGGACCGGGGAATTAGTCCATCACCCATCGAGAGGCTGACCGTGCGAGGAAGGACCGAGGTCCTCCTATGCACGTCGCTCAGGGAGAGGGTACCCCTCAGGGGGTATTCCGTCGGGCCGGCCACTGACGACAAGTTCACGCTGCTCCGGTGGCCGCTCGTGGCGAGGTTCGCGGGTGGGTTATGGGTGTGCGTGCTTACGCCCCTCTGTCGCCCCGGACGGAATGGTGCGAGGAGTACGCCGACCGTAGCCCACCCACCAAAAAAAGAAAACTGATTTGTAAAATTCTTTTTTGCTTGATAGGGTATACATACTTTACTTTTACCAGGTTGGCTGGTTATCAGGTTAGCATGTGATAATAAGATTACCTTCAAAAAACATCGCGTACCTAAAAAGCAAAAAATAATATGAAATATTTAATACATACCATACATACATATCATCACGCCATATCCCTTGCAGGGTAGGCAGAGAGAACAGAGTGCCAGAGAACTCTATCTTTGCATACTTCACTCGCTTCCTCAACATTCATAATTCTCTTCATACACGCTCGCCGGTTTCGGAGACTCTTGACTCCACCTTAATATTCAAGTCTAAATCTATTCAAATCGAAATATTTAAGTTTATGTATAAATCAAATTTATTTAACAATTAGTTTTTTATTTTTAATTTCTCTTAGAAAATAAAAGGTTTGTTAAAACCTCTTTAAATACAAAATAATTCATTTCAAATTTTCATTTTCTAACTTGTTTTAGACAACGTGGATACAGCATTATATATCACTATCTACAATCCCCCACCTACCAATTTGGTTCAACGTTAAAACTCATAGGACACCAGACAACGGCAGCAAGGTTATTGTTACATCCGCTATAATTAATGTCAGCTAGGTAATAGTACATGTAAATTATGTAACCCTGATATACTTTTTAAAATGTTAACTGACTATGCTCTTATTTGCTAGTCGAATTAGAAATCGCCAAAAATATAATTTTAATTCTCGTTCTTCTCAACCTACATATAATGTTGGACATGACTTTCTATCTTCTATCCTATTCCAAGAGCAAGTGGTTTTCTACATCACGGTATTCAGATACCATACGTTCCTGCTCGTAATTGCTTTATGATATGTAACTACAAAGTGATACTTATGACGACCTGGGCCAACTTCATCTGATGCCGTTTGGTCAACAATTACATTCCCAATGAGAGTTGACGTCTAGCAGGCGTCCGGTCATAAAACTATTGCCAATAACTTTCACAATATGTACTATGAAAGAAGAGTACATATTGTAGCGACCCCTGTAATTGGGATAAGAGTAGAAGAATGATGATGAACTACAAAGTGATCATAAATTATATTCCTATTTCTTTACAATATTATGAAATAAAATTTTATGGATTAGGCACTACTTTATCCAGGAAAATTGCCTACGCTAAAGAAAAAATAATATATATATATATATATATAGAGCATTTTACAATTGACATTTGTGAGAACAAATTACATCACAATATGATTATTTTGTAAGAGATTAAAAACCAACGAAACATTAGAATACTAGATTTTGGTCCTTAATTTTCTGTGTGGTGACAGATTAACTTACCCATGGGAGTAGTAAAAATCGAACCAGAAATTCATAATATTAACTATATACATAACAGAAAAAGGCCTATGTCCAACATTTGACGCGATCGTGACGTTTGGAGAATTTGTATGTAGAACGATAGGCATATGTATGTAGGGGACAGTACTGAGACTACTATGCCATCAGTGCAGCAACTAACTAGAAGTCAGAATACCTTGGTTTACATGGAATGGCATTCTATTATTGTACTTTAAAAGAAGTTTTACATATTATGATAACTAGTTTAATGATAAGCTACAATGTTTTGTAATGTTAAAAACGTGACAATTTCATCTTTGACTACTACACATTACATTGCCTTTTTATCGTAGTTTTATATTTATTTATAATTAACTACAGATTTCCATGTCCATATTATTAGAATTAATTGTTAACGCAACAATTACATAAATTGATAATGATTATGCGAGAAAGATAATTAAGTGCGTAATGATATTTGCGAAATAATGAGAGCGTATTGTCTTGCTGTTTTCATGCTCACTTTTTTAATATGTTTATAGTGACTTGCTCTTTACAAGGATCTCGCTTTAATGTCCATTATCGATGTTTATTTTTGAATATGGGTTATTTAGCCTATCGATGTTTATTTTAAATATGGATTATATCCCAAGGAAAAATAAAGCCATAATCCGCAAGCTTGATAGACGGGTGGTGTTACGAGTACGTTGCCGAGTATAATACTGCTACCCATTCTCTTGGTTACCTCTTAGTCGGTTTTTACGACTTCAACGGCAAAATAAGGGATGGCGACATATTATATTATATGAATACAATGTTGTGATCATTTTCATGAATAGTTTACTAATTCATTTATAATTGATTTTATAATGTATTGTTTTTAAATATTATTAGATTTTGTAATTTGTTAAACATTAAAACAATTCACTGTTAAGCTTTTATCATTTGCATTAATATGTTTTTTTTTGCTTTATGCGTATACATATATAAGTATTTTTTTAAAGGACCCCGTTAATTTGTTTATGCGTGAACTAGTTATCTATTTAACAAGGCATGCGATGAAATTTTAAATATTACATATGATGAGTTTTTCTTATACTTTTTAGTAAAAAAAAAATTAAAACGATATTGGTATATTTATTTCAATAAATGTATTAATAAAGATACATTCTGAAGTCACTTTAGTAATCAACTAAAGCTCAGTAAGTTATAGATATATTAGGCTTCAATGCTTGACTATCTTTTATCCTTCCAAACTATCATTTTACGAGAAAGACGCATTTTGGATTACATGTGGCCAAAGGCTAGTTTAATGCAGCATTAAAACTATCATTTCTCCATTTTTACTACAAATTATGTGAGTTCAAAGCACAATATTTTTCTCTTTCGCTATTTTATGTACACAGATGGAGGTTCGACAATACGTTCCGTTCTATTCACATTCCATAAATTTGCTTGCCTACCCGATGTCAATAGTTTTGGGAATGCATTCAATTTTTAGGTTTTATTTACCTATTTTACGCTCTCGTTGCTTTATACAAATACAGAACCTTTACAATTTTAAAAGAAGTAGAATTATAGCTTCATATATGTTTCATTATCAACCAGGGATCTTCAGATCAGAGTCATCATTCGCCTGCTCTTATCGCAATTACTTGGGGTCGACGCAAAAGTTATTGGCAATAGTTTTATGACCGGCAGCCTGCCTGAGGTAAACCCGCCTTGCGAATTTAATTGTTGACCAAACGGAATGAGGTAGTATTAGCCTAGGTCGATATAAAGCTCTTAGTTGTCTTTTACGACAACCACGAGCAAAGTAAAACTTTGTAGTATTCGAAGCCACACAGCACTAACACAGGATTGTCAGATCAGGGTCCGCCCAGATAACAGATATTATTCTACCATAGCTAGATGGATAGAGTTTTTTTTCTCATATACAGAAGTCTTCTGCTTATATCCATTAATTATTCTTAAGAAAAAGGATGGGTTAGTGATCATTTTATTATATATATATATATATATATATATATATATAAGGCTTTTAAATATATGTGTTATCAGATATTTACACTTATTTAATGTTATGAAAGTATAATTTTCTTGCATACGGCTTGGCGAATATATTCTTATTCGCCATTATTGTTAAAGTTTATTAAAAAAATAATAACAATTAATTCACTATAATTTTCGTTAGTGAATGTTCACGGTTGGTATTGGTAAGCTTGTGTCTGCGCGTGAGTACTTCTCAAGAATGCGGAATAATGTGGCCACTCATCGAATAAAAGGTACTATGTTAACCTGTTGGTACAACAAACTATACAATAGAGGTACTATTTTAATTGATACATTTTGTTAAGATGGAAACTAAATATATTTTGTGTTTTGGTTCTGTTAAAAAATATATTCAGTAGCTATTGCGATATGTAGTTATATTTTAATATACGTATTACTTTAATTGATATTATTATTATTCTCTATTCTTATATTTGAGCTTATATGATTTGGTAGGGTTTTCTGTATTGCCTCGGTTCGTAAGAATTTTAGCGAGAAATACTCAACAGTAAGCTTCGGACTGTGTCTCGTTATTGGCAATATCCAAGTAACGTAGGACATAAAAAATAAAATCGTCCAGCTAAATGAGTTTATAACTATTTTTGCCTACCTGAGACTATAAATAAAAGTCTTATTCATATACATACATAGCAACAATCATATGTATACATAGCAATAATCATGCTATTTTTAACTAATTAATTATGTATTTTTTGTATAAATAATAAATAAATATAAAAAATAAACATATTACATGACGTAGTAAATTTTTTGGCATAAATGATAAGGACTTAGAACACAAAACCTTATTCTATGATATTAAGTGAAAGAAGAGTAAAACTTGACAACATTACGCCACATAAAGGTCTCTTTTACTTGAAAAAAAAATATGATCATTTATAGTAGATATTTGTAGAGTTTAATAATATGGTAACTATACTCTATTATTGTTACTTGAAAGATATAATTTCTAACAAAAGGATGGGATGCGACATCTGGAAGTGCGTCAGAATGTCGTGATATCATTTAGGGTCACATATCCAAGAGGGTGAGCGATCGGGTCGATCTTTGAAGTTAAATCTACACGAAATCAGTGGTCCCGAAATATGGGTACGTGTTTCACGATGTCTTATTGTCGTTGCGTGCTTTTAATAGATGTACGGTCAGGCTAATAGGGTATAAACTAAAAACAAAAAAGATAGTTTTAGTGGGGAATAATTTAGCTTTGTAAGGATAAGAATAATTTATTATTATTTTGCTAAAATATGAATAATGTGAGGGTTGACAAATTGATTGTTGTCCTGAGTTTGTGTGTAATTTGTGTTCGTTAATTTTGTCTGTTAATATAAGGATTATTTTCTTAGCGTAAAAAAAAAGAAACAACAGAGGAATAAATATTAACAAGTACTAATTTTTTGGTCACGTACTGAAGGAAGGTGGAGTCAAGAGTCTCCGAAACCGGCGAGCGTGTATGAAGAGAATTATGAATGTTGAGGAAGCGAGTGAAGTATGCAAGGATAGAGTTCTCTGGCACTCTGTTCTCTCTGCCTACCCTGCAAGGGATATGGCGTGATGATATGTATATATGTAAGTTTGTTCAGTCTAGTACCCTGTTAAGTTATACTATAACTTTGCACTTTTTTATTTCACGTGACGTATTTCCATCCATACTTCAATTATCATTTATATCCACTATTGGTATATCCATATAGGCCTTCTTACTAAGGGGAACGATGCTATAATCACCACGCTTGGTAGTCGGCTCAGAAATACAGTAGGTATTGTAAATTGTCCAAAAGAACACTGCTGCCTAGCTCATTGATACTCCCATAGAAGACTTTTCCACTCCCATGAGCAAGTAAGGGATAGCGACTAATTGGCATAACCTATCAAAATACAAGCAAACCCAACCAAATTTCAAGTCCCACCAACTTAAAGTACGTTTATTAACTAATTAAAAAAGTCACTATACTTCCTAGTCACGTATATACAACATAAAATCTTTGCGTTCGTCCGAATTACCGGAAGTAGTTTCATCCAATAGTACATTTCTCCCACGTATATGTACTAACTAGCTATTCATGTATGAGAAATGTGTTACGGTGTTTATGTGGATATAAGAGTGAAAGATTTAATTTTATGATCTCAGATATACGTAATATATAGCTGCCATTAACAACTTAAATTCGTAGTGACTCTAATATAAATCTTATTAATTAAAAGCGCGGAATATTTGTGACGACCTAAGAATATAGTACTATCCGTGTGGTGACGGAGTAAGAATACAATTCACCACCCCATATCTTACCCGTGGGTGATCGTACGAGACGACTAAGGGATAGAACACGCAGATAACATCTATGCAAGAGAAGGATAACTAGAAACAAAACCCTATACCAACACGTCTGACCAGCGTGGTATAGTAGGTCAATTACCCTTCCATTATGGAGGAGGCCCGAGCCCAACATTGGGATATATATCGTACGATCACCCACGGGTAATATATGGAGTGGTGAATAGTATTCTTACTCCGTCACCACACGGCTAATCAACTTCACTAATCCGTAATCAATTATCTTGATCTTGAAACGTATTGTTCTCTTATAATACTTAAATCTCTATCGTCATTACTTAGAAAAATATTTTCTTGTCTCGGCACACTTTCTTCACAACTAAAAGCGAAGTTATTGTATATGTAGACAATAGTATAAAAAGATGAGTGCAATTTAAGTTTAACGGGAAGAATTGAGACAGTTTTATTGTATACCAAGTGTTAAATGACACTGTAGAGAACGAATGTAATGCGGTCCACGTACAGGGTGTTTGCCTCAATTCGGTTGTTATCCAATAACGTTACACAATGAGAAATTATGTTTACATTCGTGTACACTGTTATAAGGTACATACATTGTTTGCATATCTCGTACTTAATATTTACCTATTAGGATTTTATTGCTATGTCGTAGGCTACGAATATTACCAACCCTTACTTTGCTTGTGGACGTTGTAAAAGACGACTAAGAACTTTATATCGACCTAGGCTAACTCCACCTGATGCCGTCTGCTTAACTATTACATTCCCAAGGAGGTTGACGTCAGGCAGGCGGCCGGTCACAAAACTATTGCCAACAAGTTTTGCAATACGTACGTTGGAACCCTAAGTAATTGGGATAAGTACAGGATAGTAATGACTATATTGTAGTCACCTTTTGATAATTTATACTATTGTATCACTTATTTATCATCTCAATGCAGGAATACATGTTGAGAGATGTTAAGAGTGAAAGGATCACATATAAAACTTGTCCGTTTTTAAACTTGACGTATTGATATAGATATATAAAATTTAACATTAGAAGAGAATTATTGATTTTAATATATAGAAAAGAATTCTGGATTAATAAATAGAAAATAATTATGTTTTAGACAATTGTATAGTATAAATAGTATTATCATCCTGTCTTTGCTCCATTTATGTACCGGACATCTGCATAATACGTCATGATATGTATGTATGTAAAATAATTCTGTGGTAATTTTATGGTATAAAATCATTTCGACATTTAATAATATCCAGATTTAAAACTATTATTTGCGGATATTCAAAATATATGAAATGCATACATACATATCATTACGCCATATCCCTTGCAGGGTAGGCTGAGAGAACAGAGTGCCAGAGAACTCTATTCTTGCATACTTCACTCGTTTCCTCAACATTCATAATTCTCTTCATACACGCTCGCCGGTTTATGAAATGGACATTTAAAAAGTTACTTTGATTAACAATCACCTATGTTAATACAAAACTTTAATAAATACAAAATGCATTAGTAATAAGTAATCTGGTTTATTAATTACATTGACTTTATAAGGCTGTTTAAATTTTCTGTATATTGTTTTTTTTTTAAGTATAGCTCCCTCATAACATACATCAGACAAAACAATTTGATCAAACACTACTATTTTAGGTATTTCATCCACCATATCTTTAAAACAAACGTCGTTTCTGGTATCACAATACAACTATCAAATATATGTTTTAATTTGACTGTGAAAGTTAGATATATTATATACATATATGTAAAAACTAAACTATGAAAGTAAAAAACTAAACTTTGAAAGTTATACATATATGTAAAATAGATATTATTGATGAATTTACACAATTTTATAATTTGTTAATATAGCAATGAATTTACGATTTGTAGTTCTGTTTAAATTACCTTTATTACCGTGTAACGTTAACTCATCACTGTAAGAGATAAAACAAACAGTCTGAAGCTCCCGTGCCCTATTTCGTGTCTAATTTGAGTCTATTGTACCAAACACTTATCCGTAAGGCCTTTGTTTATACAAACTTCGTTTAGTTTAATTACTTTGAGATGAGTACGAAAGTGTTTTGTTGGTATATTTGGTAACAAATTTAGATATGCAATATGTTTTAGACAATTGTATACTATAAATAGTATAATCATCCTGTCTTTGCTCCATTTATGTACCGGACATCTGCATAATACGTTTGTTCTTTCACATAGGTCCTTCTAAGCTTATCTGTAATAGGCTTCACTCAAACTATCTATCTTATCTAGGGTACTTTGCTTTTTGCGTATTCATTCATGTTTTAATGTTCGTTACAATATAAGATTTTGCTTGCTTCGTGACATCTTTAAATAATTATATAAAGTAAATTTAAATTTTATATATATTTATTGATATAAATTTATATATATAGGAGATGAAACCTGGAGATTGGGGATTGAAGGACTTAGTAATCCAAGAACGTTTTTCCTCTATAAATAAATTGATTATGTAATAAGAGCGGAATACCATATCCTGTCCCCAAAAAAGGTGTAACTCGCCAACATGCTTCATATTTTTTAGACCTACGTAAAAGAAATCGACTCGAATCGATAGCAGTAATATGCTAACTGGGCACCGGTTCAGAATTCAGACTTTGGGCTTGTTCTTTGGAGCAGTATGTTGGAAGCTTTTCAAATACACGAGCCCTTTATAAGTTAAAAAGTTCTAGTGACTACAGCCATAATCAGACAATGCTTACTGATTTAACAGAATGCGTATATATATATATATGTTTTTTTGCTATAAGTTCTGACTATTATAAAGATTAAGCGCAGCCTACAAGAAAGTCGAGAGACTTCTAAAAACTACATTTAATTTTATATATTACTCTAGATAACTCTTAATTTACCAACGTAGGAGAATTGCAGGATATGTAAACCCTTCAAGTAGGCTTCACGACTTCTATGAAAATCACGATTACAACTTGTTTTAGAAATTTTTTACTGAAATTTATACCTTAAAATGAAGGTAATTTGGATAATGTTCTAACATTTTTTTGCCCAATATAATAGTCGAATGGCAATTGTGAGATGCTGGCACTTCATAATAGCATCAGCATATTTATAATACTTTTGCAAGTAGGCTTCCATCTTAAACATAAACAATAATAATTTTTAACTGCACACAATTTGCTAATCGAGACAATGGAATGCAATACGAGTAGTTGTCAGACAATCAAGTACATTCAAGGTGGTCCAGTGAGGGTGGTGAGAATGCAGTAGCCATCGAATTGTAAGTATTGATTTAAATCTCGCTAATATCAAATATATGATAATGTCTATTTATATTATTGATTGACACTTATGAAGGTTTATATTTGAGCGCGATTCAATCAAAATAACAATTATTACAATCTTTATAACCTTGTTTTACCTGATTTTTATAAGTTAAGATTACATAATGGTTTCTGATGTTTATACGAGTATATCCGTGTAGTGACGGAGTAAGAATACTATTCACAACCCCCTATCTTACCCGTGGATGATCGTAAGAGACGACTAAGGGATATAAAATGCATACAACATCTATGCAAGAGAAGGAGAACTCGAAACAAAACCCTATACCAACACGTCTGACCAGCGCGGTATAGTAGGTTAATTTCTCTCCCATTACGGAGGAGGCCCGATCCCAACAGTGGGACATATATGGGCTGTAATGATGATGATGCCTCGAGTATTGCATATTTTATTTATATAAAGAAAAATAAAGAGAGAGAAAAATAAAGAGTCCACTCGTGACCATGATCACTGTAAAGTGTTCGAAACGTCGGGAAATTAAAAATCAATTATAAACGTGATAGTTAAGATTACTATTTATTACCATCAATTTCTTTCACGCAGCTATAAAAATCGGCTGACAGACTACGGAGAATCTACAGCAGTATTCTTATAGGCAATAGATGTTATAAATTATAACATCTATTGCGATCGCCAAACTGCTTGTTAAGCATGGCTATTATGATAATATACACTATTGCTGTGTGGAAGAGGTTACGAATACTACCAACACTTATTTCACTTATAGATATCGTAGAATATGACTAAATAGAGATACTATACTACAAACTATACTATACTATACTGTACTATATATATATATATAGAGATATCGACCTAGGCCAACTGCAACCGATGCCGTTTGGTCAACAATTATATTCCCAAGGAGGGATGACGTCAGGCAGGCAGTCGGTCATAAAACTAATGCCAATAACTTTTGGCATAAGTACGGTAGAAGAGAAGTACATATTGCGACAACCACAAGTAACTGGGATAAGAGCAGAATAGTGGACATTAGTAGGCTAATGAATGAATAATCTTATTTTAGCAACTGAAATACTTAAATAAATAGTTTTTTGACGCCAATTTGTTGGAATTAACGCTTTTGCCCTTGTGGAATCGATAGTGCGTAAGTAAGAATAAATTGTGACCTTTTATTAAGACTCATATAGGAATAATATGTAACGACTTCCGTTTTAAGTAAATGTAATTTACCAAAAATTATCAATTTCTCTCTGTATTAAGGTGTAAACATGAAAGTTTAAAAGCTATTTTTGCATAGAGATTCCTATGTAACGAAGTACTCGTACGTGGAACCAAGAGTAAACTTGGGTTTTAAAAAAAAAAAAAAATCAATATCTTAGATTGTAAACAGCCAAACTATTTGATATGCATGCATCAGCTCGTATCTATATTGTCTTTTTGCTTTCATCATCTCAGTTCATGCAGGTTCTACTGTAGTACTCCTCCTCCATAATGGGAGGGAAATTGACCTACTATACCACGGTGGTTTGACTTATTGATATAGGGTTTTGTTTTAAGTTTTCCTTCTCGTACATAAATATTATATACGTTTTATATTATTATCATATTAGTCATCTCTTACGATCACCGGCGGGTAAGATAGTGAGTGGTGAATTGTATTTTTACTCCTTCACCACATGGAACTTTTTGATTTAAACCTGTCTAATCGGATTAAAGGCACAATCGCCACATATTGTAGGCGAGTTGTAATTGTGGTTCATTCTATTTATCATTTTTAGTGAACCCCTATATTAGTTAAAAGTTTTAAATGATTATCCTCATCAGTAATAGGATACTGCCCAATAGTCAATATAAATTAATATCTTTATTAGCAAACTGAACCCATATCTTTATTATCATTACCAATATTATAAATGCGAAAGTAACTCTGTCTGTCTATCGCTCTTTCACGCCAAAAGTATTGAACCGATCTAAATGAAATTTGGTACACAGATAGTTTAGAACCTGATAAAGGACATAGGTTACTTTTTAATGCAAAAAAGGTTGTAAAGGGGGATGAAAAGTTGTAAGGAAGTATCGTCATTTTTAAAGCCAGAAGCTTGAAACTTATTTTTAGGCTACTGACTAGATATAAATAAATATAGCATTAACATTTTGTAAAAAAAATACACTTAAGTGGTAAAATAAAAAAGGGGAAGTAAAACTTTAGGAAAGTAACCTTTTACGCGGGCGAAGCCGCGGGCAGAAGCTAGTTTTGTATATAAAAGTTATCTTCATTGTAATTTAACGCTTGTTATATTTTTTATAAGTAGTTGTATGGTATTTATATTTATAACCTAGAGGTTCGTGTATTTTTTTCGAAGAGGAAATAGAAATACTTGTTTTGATGAGAGATAAATTACTGTTATTATTTATGAATTTAATGATTCTCTAAACGTGATACAATTGCCGTTATTATTGAACATAAAAATGTAGTGATTTGTTATTCGTTTGTTGTAACTTTGGGATAGTCTTAAAAAAAATTACCTTATCATAAAGGCTTCTCTTTAAGTTAAATTTCGATTCGATCTACGATATTTGAATGTTTCCTCTTCTGTTATTATCAATATAAAAAGTAATATGTCTACATTTTATATACATATGTCTATACCTACTATAAACTTTATTATTTATTTCATATAGATAAATTGAAGTATCTGTTTGTAATATCATAGAAAATGTTTTTACTAGATGCATATGATATTCTTTCTTTCTTACCGTGTGGTGCCGGAGTAAGAATACTATTTACCACCCCCTATCTTACCCGTGGGTGATCGTAAGAGACGACTAAGGGATATAAATCGAAAAAAATCTATGCAAGAGAAGGAAAACTCGAAACAAAACCCTATACCAACACGACTGACCAGCGTGGTATAGTAGGTCAATTTCCCTCCCACTGTGGAGGAGGCTTGTGCCCAACAGTGGGACATATATGAGCTGAAATGATGATGATGTTATGATATTCTAACTACTGTAAATAAAACATCTCTGTCTGTTTGATTCGACTAATTTATGAAACGGCTTGGCAAATGTTAACGGGACTTTCAGATATCTGAGGTCGTAAGAAGTAATTTCGTTTATGTTTATCTCAGAAAAAGAGGGTTCTGCGAAAAACATAATTATGAACAACATCGTTCCCTATCCTGATGTTCCATTAGTTGATTATTATGTCTTCCAATTTAAGGAATGGTGACACATAGTATTAAACTCGTCACCACAAACATGGTTAAGAAAATTTCAATGATTAAATAGCGCACTTACCTATCTAATATGCGACTAAACATTTGGAATAGTGGTTCAGTACCATCCTGTCATGTCTGTATCGTGGGTTTAATTTCCCACTTAGGACAATACTTTGTGCGATATACAAATTTTTGTTCTTCGTCAGGTTGTAATTTGTGTCCGTTAGATTAAATATTTGTAAAGGATCCTCGCCACACAATATTAGTTTCTGGGTGTTGTCTTTTTGAAAATAACACAGGACGTTTTATAATGAAAAATAATTGAATTATGATATGTATGTATGCCACGTTAATATTGAATACATTTATTTCTTAATAAGTAGTAAGTGATTATTATCATATAATGTTATTATATTCCCAAGAAGGGTTGACGTTGGTCAGGCGACCGTTCATAAAACTATTGGAAATAACTTTTACAATATGCACATACATAATTGCATCGATCTTCAGTATTTGGGACAAAAACAGGAGAATGATGATAACTATGAAGAAGCAATTGTTAAAACGATTGCTAGATATTATCTTTATATATAATACTAAATACTAAATAATATTATAGATGCAAATTTGTTTATTTGTTTATTACGCTCTCATTTATAAACCCCGATTTTAAAACCTCACGTAAAATCCACTACTATACAGGCAGCATGCTTATCCATTATCTACGGTGCGCTCGTTTTCCGCTTTTTGAGTAGTTATCTTAGCAGGCTTCTTGCGGCTTATACTTTAAAGCGACCGAATGAATGAGAGTTTTATCTAGAGCGACATTAGTTAGAAGTACTTGCTCCTGAGCCGCCGTGGAAGCTTAAAACCTGTTTAGTAAGCATAATACTTGATGTCTCGTTTCGTCTCACTCTTTACGCCATCTTTCATGGGCTCATGATAGCACAGAGGGTGGCTACCGTGCTCTAATTACTATTAGTATTTTTTAATTATATTATTTCGTATTACGTCTATGAAAGCATATTATGACTTTATGATACTTGTACGCATTGAAGCCATGTAATATTCTATAGCAGTGATAAAAACAATAAATATTTTCATATTTAGCACTACAATTTTATGGCTTAAGATGATACCGCTCAAGGCATGTGCAGTACAGCGTTATGTCTGTTGGCTAATTCTTGAATGACTCTAAAGGTCAGCCTGTAATCGCTACAATCGTGTATAATGATTTGCAGGCTAGCGTGTGTCTACATTTGCACAATGCTCATTTGTATTTTAGTTCATTGCATTTTAATCTTTTTACTGTTTCTAAATATTAACAAAATATGATTCTTATGGAGTGTTTATTATATATTAAATGTAATATTCTTTCGATGGTTAGACTAGAGTTCAGTCCGTTACCTGCGATGAAGCTTGTCGCGGTGGTGTTATAAGAGCTCGTGAATAGTATTCAAAAAAGTAAAGCGGATGGGTCATCGAAAACAAGGCAGTGATGCCGATGGCATACTCAAAAAACGGAGAGAGGCGGCACGTCTAGTTATGAAATCCTATTTGTTGCCTATATGGTGAAATGGTGTGTGGCTCGAATATAGCTAGTCAACAAAATATTAAAAGAAGGTTTTCGATTTCATATAACTTAGAATTCATAAATTTTTAATGATAACTCGTAATATATTTATATTCTTATATTATCTCTACAAATTGAGCTGTGTGTTAGCGGCTACGAATACTACCAACCCTACCATTGCTCGTAGATGTCGTAAAAAACGACTAAGAGCCTTATAACGAGCTAGGCCAACTCTATCTGACGTCGTTTGATCAACAATTACATTCCCAAGGAGGGTTAACGTCTGGCAGATGGCCGGTCATTAAACTATTGCCAACAACTTCTACAGTATGTACTATAAAAGAAGAGTACATATTGTATCACCCCAAGTAATTGGGATAAGAGTAGGAGAATGATGAATGATGATATTATCTACACAAATTCCCCCATTTCATCTCTTTCTAAAGTGTATACATTATTAAGAATTACGATGCCTAGTGGAACATATTTTTTATAATTTTAAACAGAGCTACTGTAGTTTTTTTTATTAAAACTCTACCTCAAGGATTGACCTCTAAGGTAGAATAGATTAAGAAAAAGAAATGGCAAACTTAAAATAAAACTGTATAGTAAACCGTTTAGCTAACTTGAGATAGTAATTTGTTTTAAGTCTCATCGAGGATAGTCTGCACAGCCACCGAAGACAAAAATCGGGTACCGGTAGTCCGCTCGCACGGCGAAGAGAGAGGAGTTTTACGGTGGGTCTATGGGCTCACGCGCCGCCTTTCCGTCACCCCGGACCGATTTGGCGGGGCAAGACGCATCCATAGTCCACCAAAAAAAAAAAAAGTATAGTTTGCACAATAATGTGTTTTATATTGGCTGATAAAGGAGGAGAAAATAATAATAAAATGCTGTTCCAGACCTAATAAGAACTGGCATATATTTAGAAATCATTGCACATAGAAATCATTATTAGTTACGACACCGCAATCAAAAAGCGTTTTAGTGAAGAAATCCTCTTCATATTCTTACTACGTCTAGCTTATATTGTCTTGCAACTTTTTTGTTGCTCTATAAAGTAATTTGTTAAAGTACTTTGTGAATGGCACTTAATATATTCCGACAACGTATATTATTTGGTATGTATAGTGTACAAAGATCTATAAATTGAATCTACAGGGAGGGACCTAACTCCGCAAACTCAATTATGATTGACCCTTGATCCCAATGGAGACGAGTCACTGAACATACCTTATAAAGCGATAATAGTAATTTTACTGTTGTACAGAAGTTATGTTTTAATGTTAAGCTCATTTACTAGATTTAAAAAAATAAGGGATTTGTAATCCCGATGTGTTTATATATATGATTTTGTACATATGTTCGGGTATATCTTTATTCTATACAAGCTTTTACTCGCGGCTTCGTTCGCGTTGAAGCCCTTAAATAAATATCAAAGATTTATTTTTTAAATAATATATGTATCCTATATCCTTTCTAATACGTCGAAGAATATATGTACAAAGTTTCATGATAATCGGTTAAATAGTTTTGCCGTGAAAGCGTAACAAACAAATTTACATTCACACTTATAATATTTCGGGGACTTTCAAAGTTCTTTTTTATTTGAAAGAGGTTTATACCGAAATAGTCTCAAATTAAATTTTGTACAGATCTAATTAAGTCGTTTTTTTTTAACTTTTTTAGAGACAAGCCGTGCTTTAAAAAGATTTTAAAAGAAAACCGGATTTAATACACTAAATATAAGAAAGCTTGTATATATGAAAAAAAAATCCTTTCTATAAGTTTATTTAATGTAAATAATAAAATTATAAATGAATAAAAGTGTAAAGCCAATATGATGCAAATCTAATAGTGTTGCCAACCGTTTATAACATATTAAAAAAAAATCGTTAACTTAGCTTAAATAAATAATCCATTTATATAATAATAGAATAATTATATTATACAACATGCTATAGAACTTTATGTTCTGGTTTGAGAAAACAGAAAATAGCTCGAGGCTTTGTTAGTAGCAAAGCTGAAAAGTGCAAATTAAATTTCTCTGGGGCATCAAAGGCCAGCTAAGTTTATTTAAAATGCATGACTTTAAATTTTCATGAATAATAGTGTACACGGGAAGAACATTAAGACTTTTTATAATTTAAAACCTATTTAAATAAATAACGATGTAATGTTGATTTCTGATTTTTGCGTGAGTATTACATATGTGAAATGAAACTATTTTTATGGATTTTATCCCAAGCTTTATAGTCTTTCATCATCATCATCGTCACAGCCCATAAATGTTCCACTGTTGGGCTCGGGCCTCCTCCGTAATGGGAGGGAAAATAACCTACTATACCGCGCAGGTCAGACGTGTTGGTCTAGGGTTTTGTTTCGAGTTTTCTTTCTCTCGCATAGATATTATATGTGTTTTATATCCCTTACTCGTCTCGTACCACGGGTAAGATATGGGGTGGTGAATAGTATTCTTACTCCGTCACCACACGGAAAATGGTCTTTAGGTCTTTTTTTTTCTTTTTTTAAATACTCTATCCTGCACTAAGGAAATAATCCTTGTATTGCGGGGAACTTTACAAACATGTAATTAACATGTACAAATTACACACAGACTCAGGACAATACTTTGTAGATTGCGCAAAGTATTGTCCTGCGTGGGAATTGAACATATGGCATTGGCATGGAAGGTCGGTATCTTAACCACTACGCCATTTGTGCAGTCATTAGGTGTACGTTTTCAGCAATTATTTCTCTAGCGTACATGCAAGATTTGGTATAAATTCCTGCTACAGGGTTGGTTTAGAGTAGATACTGGAAAATAGAACTTTAGTGCTTATTTATTATAAACATTTATCATTTTAATAATTCGAGAGGATATCAATAAGCGATTAAAAAAATTAATTTAATAATGTGCATAGTCGGTCATCGTCCTAAGTTTCACTTTTATGAGGTATTAGAGCATTGCTATGGTGACGTTATAGCACGCCTCGTGCCTTCCATTATTACGTAAACGCCATGGTAGTTATTGCCAGATTTACTTTCTAAAGGAAATAAGTTAGCTCATATCACTCATTCATTTTTGAAGAATTTACACTCAATATTCATTTCTAGATTATTCTAAATTATAGTAATGTAAGGTCTTCGCCCTAATCTCTCCAATTTCATTATAGTAATATTGTATTTTAAAAAAATGCCTTTGTGGTGACGGGGTAATAATACAATTCAACACCATTTTTCTATCGTAGAAGAGGTCTGAATAGTATGAGATGCTGATAAAATAGGAAAGAAAACTTGGCATAAAACTCTATTAAATAGTAAGTCTTCTCTCATATTGTAGAAGAAGTCTTAACCGAACAGTGGAACGTATAGATGTTAAGAAACAGAATATGAAAAATTACGAGTAGTAAGGCATCTGGAAATGTCAATAGCGATTTCTAATATTTATGCGAGTATTACACTCACAGTGTACACATTTGAAATAAAACTACTTTTACGGATTCTATCGCGTTTGAATTTGCTTTCCGAGTGGTGACGGAGTAAGAATACTATTCACCACCCCATATCATATCCGTGGGTGATCGAACGAGACGACTAAGGGATATAAAATGCATATAACATTTATGCGAGAGAAGGAAAACTCGAAACAAAATCCTATACCAACACGTCTGACCAGCGCGGTATAGTAGGTTAATTTCCCTCCCATTACTGAGGAGGCCCGAGCTCAACAGTGGGACATTATGGGCTGTGATGATGATAGTAAAAATTCTATATAACAAATATTGCGTCATTGTTATCACAAATACATTCATTGTTTTGTAAGTTGATAACGGTACTAAAATACCCGGAAATAACGTGTATTTGAGAAATTTATCTCTAATATTATAAATAGAAGCAATGTCACATACATAATATGTAGATAACACAGAATTCAATGATAATAGTTTTAATAGATGGGCTAAGAGACGTTCACCAAAGTGAACCAATCGGTTCCGATGGCCCGCTCAATTGACGGAGAGGGGTAATGTTCTAAGTTGTTGACGGCGTGGGTGCGTGTGGCCAGACCATAGTCTGTCCATAAAAAGGTTAATAGATATAATTCTAAGTAAGCAGATTACATATAACTTAAAACATACTTTTGTTATTGCTTGTGGTGGCAAACGAGCAATCAGCACACTTGATGGTAAGTGTTACTGCCGCCCATGGACCTTTACAATACCAAACGTAAGTATAGGGCCCCGCCCACCAACACAAATCCCAAAACCTTCGCACTTGGACTTCCGGACCAATAGCAAATCGACATTACTCAGACGTCGATTTTCTGCGAGAGTGTGGTATTACCCGGATGGACCGGCCCACGGCTGTAGACATAAAACTGTCAATAGTCCTACCACTAAAAATAACATATACATGTATTTATAACATACACGCGCTGTAAATAAGTTTGAAGTTGAATTGAAAATTACACATACGAATTTATCTCACAAATCTTTCGCTATTAACTTTACATACATACATACATATCATCACGCCATATCCCTTGCAGGGTATGCAGAGAGAACAGAGTGCCAGAGAACTCTATCTTTGCATACTTCACTCGCTTCCTCAACATTCATAATTCTCTTCATACGCGCTCGCCGGTTTCGGAGACTCTTGACTCCACCTTCCTTCAGTACATGACCGATCTGGTCTAGGTAGGTTAGTCTCGGTCTCCCTCGGTACCTACATCCTTCCACTTTCGCATTGTATATCTTCTTAACCAGGCGTTCGTTCGGCACTTTAACTTTAAAAAAAAATGTTTATTTCATGTGTAATTATTTATTACCGGATATTACCGGAGTATGGTATTAACGGTAAACTGCTACAGGCTGTGCAGTCCAGTTACATGGGCTGTAGAGCCTGTGTGCGGCTGGATGATGGAATGTCGCCTTGGTTTGACGTCAATATCGGCGTTAAGCAGGGGTGCGTTCTGTCAGCCAGGCTGTTTATCATATATCTGGATAAATGTCTTCAAAGGTTGAACGATATGAATGTGGGAGTCCAGATGGGCGACTCAGTGGTCACTGCTCTGCTTTATGCAGATGATGCAGTCCTGCTGGCACAGTCAGCGATTGACCTGCAGACCCTAGTCGACACAATGACAGAAGATTGTAAGAAAAGGGGTCTACGCGTGAATGTGAGCAAAACCAAAATAATGGTCTTTGAAAGAGATAAAACCAAAACAGATGTAAGAGTAACAATAGGTAATGATGTACTAGAGCAAGTGGATGAATTTGTATATCTTGGATGTGGATTTAGCCGAGATGGAAGGTACACCACTGATATAGAGCGAAGAGTGAATGCGGGAAATAGAGTGAACGGAGCGTTGGGGCAACTTCTCGGCAGCCACCACCTCAGCCAGAAGGCACGTGTAGCAATACATAACGCAGTGCTTGTCCCAACATTACTGTATGGAAGCGAGAGTTGGGTATGCAGAAAAGAGTATGATAGTAAAATTAATGCGGTCGAAATGCGATCTCTGCGGAAAATCTGTGGAGTTAGGCTGACCGACCGCATTCGTAACGACGACGTAAGAGAGCGAGTAGGTATGAAAGAGAGTATTGGTGTAAAGATGCGAAAGGGAATGCTCCGATGGTTCGGACATGTGGAAAGAATGCCGAACGAACGCCTGGTTAAGAAGATATACAATGCGAAAGTGGAAGGATGTAGGTACCGAGGGAGACCGAGACTAACCTACCTAGACCAGATCGGTCATGTACTGAAGGAAGGTGGAGTCAAGAGTCTCCGAAACCGGCGAGCGTGTATGAAGAGAATTATGAATGTTGAGGAAGCGAGTGAAGTATGCAGAGATAGAGTTCTCTGGCACTCTGTTCTCTCTGCCTACCCTGCAAGGGATATGGCGTGATGATATGTATGTATGTATGTATTATTTATCCTTGCGTAAACATCAGATGTCGTTTAAGAAATTACTTCAGTACATAATTATATAAATTCTACGCCATAAACATTTAAATAACAAAATCTGCCCTCTTAAGTTATTTATAATGAAATTATATGATTATAAAATGAAATAATTATCATGTTTATATTTTTCCATTTATTCATACAGAAATAAAACTGTATTTTTATATCTCAAGCAAGTTTGGAGTAGTCTTATATAGGTTTTATTAGGAATTTTAAGTAATAATATATTTGCTTAGAGCAAAGATAGAAGCTATTACATTAGGTGTATAGCTATTGTTATCTTATTCAAGGCTGTATGAAGCTTAGCCTACTGAATAACATTCTAACAGGTAGCGAGCAGTTAACAATGACAGGATTCCCTCCTACGATGAGATAGCGTTGTCGTAATTCGGACATCTGTCACGAATAGCTTATCTACGCGCATCATAATCATGTTTACTTGGTTAGATGGCATCTTATCGTTTTCATATTATGTACCAACGTAACCTTGGTTTTTATATTTTATGCAATTTCATTAATAAGTTCAAGAACTTTTTGGTAAGGTAATTTTTATATAATAACGTCCTAATCTAGCCTCTAGTAATGCTTAGCCCATATTAGCCTTATTATTTAGATAGAACCTCCTTTAGATTAGATCCTCTAAAAGTTATGACGGAATACTGTTTTAATGTACTATGATGGAATACTTTTTGTGGTGACGGAGTAAGAATACAATTCACCGTCCCCTATGTTGCCCGTGGGTATCGTAAAAGACGGCTAAAGATTATATTGTGCACATAACAACTATGCAAGAGAAGGGAAACTCGGTATATGTATACCCTATACCAACCTGTATGACCAGCGTAGTATGCCATTTCACATTGAGGAGGAGGCTCGAACCCAGCAGTGGGACGTATATGAGCTGTGATGATGATGACTTATTTCAAGTTATTTCCAATAAATGACGTGGTTGTTTCTCGTTAAGGTTAGGAAGGGAATGTGTGTACCTCTATTCTAATTGACAAATCAGTAGAAGTGGATGTCTTATGCGTATATTTAGTTCCACTAGTGGTAACTTTTTACAGTTTATAAATGATTTTTACACTATCGTAGCATAGCAATGTCGAGATATTTTTATCACAACTTTTTTAAACACCATATATTATCTTGAAGGTAGTTTTTATCATCGCTAAGATACTGATAAAACAGTAGTTACGCGAATGTATGGCACTCGACCTTGTCTTACAGATGATCATGGAAATTTTGTTCGAAGTTTCGAGTTTGATCGATGACATGTTATTTAAGGCGTGACTAAACATATATTTTACTATAACTAGTATATATTTGATCTTGATATTAACAGTTATTTTATTATCAGTATCTGATCTTCTTTCAAGGTAAAACGGCGTTTGTTTTCGGCGACGGAAAAAATTACTCTATTAATGATTAATTAACGAAAATTATAAATCATTCATCATCATCATTTCAGCCTATTGCCGTCCACTGCTGAACGTAGGCCTCCCTCATTTTATGCCACAGAGTGCGATCCTGTGCCGCCAGTATATAGTCATAGACCTGTGTTTTCAGACACTGAGGTATGTTGGATGAGAAGATCCTCTTAAGTTTGCCGAACGCTGCCCAAATTATAAATCTAAAACTTAAATAAATTTGTCGATTTTATTATTTGGTCTACTTATTTCTTTATCCATTTTTGTACAGTGTTACGTTTTTCCTTTTACTGTGCCGTAGCGGCTACGAATACTACCAGCCCCTTATATTGCTAGAAGTGTTGTAAAAGATGACTTTCTTTCGTTCCGATTGGTGTAGGTCTTAACAGGGCATGGTTGCTTTGGCAAATACTTGCAGGCGGTCGTGTGGAGGAAGAGGACATCGTCCTGCTACCACTGCGATTACGACGAGGACACGGCGCAGCGCACGCCAAAGGTCTGTGCGCCCTGGGCAGAGCAGCGCCATGAACGCGTCGCAATCATCCGTGCTGATCTGACGTCAGGCACTGGGACGTGGTCGCCGCTTTCTGTAAGACAGTCGTTTTGCGGATGGAGGTGGATCCGATAGGAAATCCTCTTCGGTGATACGTTCCGCCGCCGAGGCCGTAGGTGACTGGACCGGGGTCTGTCAGCAATGCCCGGCAGCAAGCTGGGGCGTCGACAGGGGATGGTACCCGAAAGAGTAATCCGCCAGGCTGGTCATGGACATCAAGAATTCGGTACCAGTGGCCGTTCCAAAGGCGATAGGGAGGGAATATGGTGGGTTTATGGGGCCATGAGCTGCCATGTCCAGACCATAGACTGCCAAAAATTAAAAACTATTATAAAGTCAGTCTTTTCAGTTGACTATTGCTTCTCAATTTGCTTCATAACATGTATAAATTAAAATCTACAATCAAATCAAATCATTATGTATAATGCGAGGGCAATAATATGTACACATTGATAATTTTAAATTTTGTTTGAAATATTTCTTCTTCTTATATTTCTTTATCCCATTACACTAAAATATCTATAAATACCTAAATGTGAATCCAAACATACTCGATAATCACTCGATATTGCTAATTAATTCATCCTAATGATATCGTATACAAATTTATGAGTCCTTTTATTATGCCATGAGTCAATTGATTGAATTATTTATTGATTCTGCGCAGTTATCTAGCAGAACACTACTTGCAGTAGTTTCGTATATAAAAGCTTATTATGTTGTCAGACTCAAGCGTTTTGACTCAAATGCCACAGTAATCGGTTATCATTTCTATAAAATATTAAGACTTAAAAACTTAACTCTCTCTCTCTCTCAACTTGAAGGCCATACTTTGTACTGAGAAGTATTTTTATCAGTTGCGCGGAATTCATAAATATATGTAACAGGGATAGGTTGCACCTAGTAGTTGACTAAAATGACGGTATAAGTTCCTTAATAATATTTTATACTTACGAGAGAGCTTTGTATACCTCGGAACTTACAAAAATTGTATTAAAAAACCTTAAAACAACACACACACATTAATTTAGTTCCAGATAATTCTATTATCTTATTTTTTTCGATTCAGTATTCAGGAACCTGGGACCTCAATCAATAGTCACATTTTCATACTATGAGACCGACGAGGCAACCTACAAAAATATAAATAAGTCAAAAATGCTTACAAGTTGGCAAGTGTGTCGCTCACTGATCGGAATACAAAACAGATGTCCCACTGCGTGCATTATTGAACCTAAATAAAACAAGGAATGTATCATGTACCAATAAGGCGACATCAAATACATTTAAATTGCCATTTCAGACTTTCTGCGTAGTGTAGCTTACTTCGATACCGATGTAATGAAATATACGATGGTTCGTTGTTTTCTGCCAATAAAAAATTAGTGGATATTTTTCACGAGTAATAATGTGTTTATTCATTCATTCATCCCAGCTCAAATAAGTCCCACTGTCGGGCTCAAGCCTCTTCCATAATGGAAAGAAAATTTACCTACTTATACCACGCTGGTCGGACGTGTTGGTATAGGGTTTTGTTTCGAGTTTACCTTCTCTTTCATATATTATTATATGCGTTTCATATCCCTTAGTTGTCTCCTATGACCACCCACGGGTAAGATAGGTGGTGAATTGTATTCTTACCCCGTCACCACACGAGAGTAATATATACATACCTATATTAATTTAAAATTGAAAAATTACTATGGTAGTCATTTGTTTAATATTTATTTTTATATATTCGATACAAAAGTACCTAAATGTGATAATTTGATAAAGTCTCTTTAGTCATATTATAGTCATCAAGAACATTAACTAACAGTGGTAACCACAATCTGTCCTTTTTATCTATTTTTTTTACTCAATGTGATTATGATTAGAGAATGACCACTATGTGGACTAATATCTCTTTGACCATTGGCATTTTATAAGTAAATTACTTTCTTTTAAAGCGGTATTTCGGCGATTGAGTTAATAATCCACGCGAAAGAGAGTATTCCAATATAAGTATGAACAAATAATTAACCACGAGAGCATAGTAACTGGTGTAACGATCGTAACTATATATTAGATATAATTTGTAAGATATCTGTCAGGCTTTTCTACCATATAAACTACTCGAATCAATCATAAAGCAAATACCTTTAAATCCAGTTAAGCTCTGAAGTAATTCTGGTGCTGAATTCGTATCTGTTTATATCATTGTTACTGCCTGATCAATTATGTTTCATATTTTTCGCATTGCGATAGATAGGAGAGAAGTAAAATCTTTTCGATTCCTTCTGTTTATCTTTTCTAATTAAATTTGTCTACAGGTTAAGGCAATTAAGCTTTTTCTGGTATTTTCCAAAGATCACGTAACCGTGATCTGTAGATAACTTAGTGCGACTTGACTTAAAAGAGTACAAAAGTGGGAATAAGTGGTAGCAGTATTCCTAATTATAGTCGTCTGATATTAAACTCAAGCGCAATCCAATACCTCTGAAGATATTCTGTTAGAGTAGAAGTAGTTTAAGATTATTATAAAAGATTCTAGTTCTAACAAAAGTTTTCCACTCATTTCATATTTATACCGTAAACTTTCCTGTCATTTTGTCAACTAAACAAAAGTTATTTGAAGCAATTTCTTTTTCAAATACTTTATGTAATCAGAAATATTTAAGTGTTTTAAAATTTCACAACACTTTCAGCCCTTACTGAGAAACCCCGTGGATGAAAAAGATTGCAAAATATAATATTATTTTAACTTTCATTATTTCTCACCCCCATTCCGAAAAAAGACGACAAAAAATAAACATACAAATAACTCTATTTTCGCAATGCCAACAAATAAAGAATTATTCTCCCTTATATAGGGAGTTGTTATTTCCGGAGAACAAAGGAATTTTCCCCTTGTTTCTCATAATTAGTATCTATTGTTTGCAAAATAACAAAATCGTAGATTCGAAGCAGTAGTACTTCTATTTCTAATTGCGTCTTCTATTTTCTATTGTTTGTTTTGATATAATATTATAAAATTTTGGAAAATCTTGTGGTTTCTCAAGTTTTTAGTAATTTATTTTATAAATAATATTTAATTTTTCATACTACCTGACTAATCTCATGTTATATGTACTTATATAAAAACAAAAAAAACATGTTTTGGAATTATTTTTAAGTGCCAGTGCTTTTAGCTATTTCTTATTAGAATACTAGTACTTCTGAATAAATCAGAAGTACTAGTATTCTTAATTTTACCGTATGATGAAGGAGCAAGACGGAGTGACCCCCTCATGCTTGTCTGTAGTGTCGTTAAATACGTCTAAAGAGAAGGAAAACTTAGTATAAAATATTATGCCGACATGTCTGACAATATGTCTTTCCACACTTTCAAAACTCACTATCTGAAATGCATACGTTTAATCCCAAATATTATGTTGTCTCATAATATTGGTGCTATTTTATTACAATATACTTATCATATTTATGTATTTCCTAATCGCTATAGATTTAACCCTTAATAGCAATAATATATTGTCTATCTAAGGGAAATGAAACTAAACACTCTCTAAATTGCCGACTCCTACTGGTGAACCAGTGCGAGTTACACAAAAAAACTCTAAGGCTATTTTGAAGAGCGTGAAATTCCCCACAAGGTCCATCAAACCGATTTGCGATATTGTGAAAGCCGGGTAAGCATTAAAAATTTGAAAAAAAAAATTTTTTTTTACATGCATTTTAAATAGTAAAACTTTAAATTTAAATTGCAAGTACTTAAACTTAATATTAATATCTCAAATTTGGTGAAAATGTTTTTTTCTATGTGTAGATTAATATTTTGCATGAGCAACGAAAAAAAAAAAATTTGCGGAAATGAATCACCCTAAATTATATATAAATATATATATATATATATATATATATATATATATATATATATATATATATATATATATATATATACCACGGAGTTTCTATGTATTTTTAATGTATCTGTTACAAATTTTGCGCACGCATGCTAATGACCATATACCGTTATGGAGTTTAGTATATCGTCCAAATATCCAGTACCAGTATGCAAATTAAATTTAATCTACATACTCTTTTAAATACAGTTTTAAGTTAGGGATTATAATTTACTAAGTATCATCCAAGTTTGACTTGACGCAATAACAATATTGTAATTTTTTCGTCTTCTCAACCTATTTATGAGACATTGTTAGGTTACCTTAACACCTTCAGTTGCGAAAAATTAGCCGACAATACCATGCGAGCCAGATATGATTTATTGAAATTAAACTTTATTTTTTTATGTATGTTTCATTATTGTTCACAGGCTTATTGCAAAATAGCATATAATTAAGACTTTAGTGCCCAGTTGGTCGGGTTGGTATAGAATTTTTATTTCAAATCTTTCTCTCTTACGCTGCTATTCTTTGCCTTTTGTTAACTCAAAAAATTAAATTGAAAAATAATCTACCCTGTATTAGGATTATAATAAACCACAGTAAAAGTTATAAACAATATGTCATATATATATGTATGCAAATATATATGTCTATGCTGTAATTGGCAGACATATTCAAGCTTTGGCACGAAGAATCACAGTCCTTTGAAGCGCACACGTGCTTCTGAATAGTTAATTAGCAATTGACTAGCTTTTCATCCAACCGTTACGGATTATCCAATCAAAAGGTTGTATTACATTTTATACTAAGCCTGCTTGCTATGTTTACGGTTTACACGCGTAAATTTAACCTAATTGGGCATATTGTTGATCGTAAAACTTTGAAAGGCCCTGCTTTGAAATAGATATATTACACCGACCATATACACTCATTTGCAAAAAAAACGGGCACCTAAGCAATGAACCATTTCAAATGTTAATATTTCTTTGTTTGATAATTATAGGTAGTTTTATCCACACAATTTGGTAAATTAATAAGAAAATAATCGTTTTCATCAGTATTTCATAAAATTTAGATACAATTTATGGGAAATAATGCTAAACCTCGCTAGTAGTGTATATTCGCTAGTAGTGCATATGCTCATGAAGTAAAAATAAAAAAGTTTTTTTGTTTGTTTTTCTTTAATAAAGTAAAAGCAGATAAATGTTTAGTATCGAGTGTGACCCCCTCTAGCTAAAATCACAGCTTGAATTCGTCTGGGCATGCTAGCGAGTATATCCCGGATACTTGCTTGCGGAATACGTTCCCACTCCGCAGTAATCACATTCTTCAGCTCTCTGATGGTCTGCGGAGCCGGGTGTACTGATCTCACACGCCGTTTCAGAACGTCCCAGACATGCTCTATGGGATTGAGGTCGGGACTTCGAGCTGGCCAATCCAAACGACGAATGCCGACCTCTTGCACATACGCATTAACATCGCGGGATCGGTGGGCGCGAGCATTGTCGTCCATAAAAATCGAGTCTTCACCTAGAGCGGCCAATGCGGGTTGTGCATGAGAAATTAGAACTTCCGTTATGTATCGATGCCCAGTCAGTGAGCCGTTTTCAATGAAGACTAACTCTGTACGATCCATTGAATTTATTCCTGCCCAAAACATAACAGAGCCCCCACCATAAGGTGTGATTTCTTCGAAACATGCCTCTGCAAAGCGTTCTCCTTGTCTTCTTAGCACTCGCCGACGTCGATCTTCACCGAACAGAGATATCCTGGCTTCATCAGAGAACAAAACCCTATTCCAATCGTCTTGAGTCCATGATTCACAATTTCTAGCGAACCTAAGCCTGTGAACTCTGTGCTCACGGAGTAATTTGGGGCCGCGGGCCGGGCGGTGACTGCGTATATTGGCAGCGAGAAGCCTCCTCCTGACCGTCCATAGACTAATATGCACATTTCTTACTTCTTGGAGGTTGTTCTTAAGATCCACATACGAAGATTTGCGATTTCTCAATGCGCGACTCACAAGAAAACGATCATCCCGTGGTTGGGTACATGGTTTTCTTCCAGAACCAGGCCTTCTCTCGACGGAACCAGTCTCCTGATATCGCTGCCAGGTCCTTTGGACTGTCGAGCAACTAACATTTAGCCTCCTAGCCACGAAACATTGGCTGCAACCCTCTTCAAGCAGCGCGATAATTTTGGTAGCTTTTACCACTTTATCTACCATTTTTGATACAGCCAAACAGCATTAAATAAAGCTTTGACAGTCAAGGATATGAAATTAATCGATAAAAATTGAATAAAAGTTATGAAAGTCGATGTTAACTTCTGGAACTTCGCGCCAAAAATGTAGGATAAAAAGGGGTTTTCTGTAAAAATGAACATCAAATGAAAAATTGAATTTAGAACGTACTTTTTTAAATACCACAGCATTTTTAAAACCGGCCAGTAACGTGTACAAACGATTGAAACCTTTTTGGTATTGTATCTTTTTAAATATGAATGAAAATCAAAACCGCCCGTTTTTTTTGCAAATGAGTTTATATTGAAATAAAGCTAGGCTTTGATATGATGATAGGCGTCATAAATATACATATAATTAATTTACATAATTATTAATAATATTAGGGGTTTTGTGATTATCAAGTTTATCTGTAAAACTATATTAAATTCCTGCACAATATTGGATAGCATACCGCACTATATAAAATATCGGTATTTACAAGATTGTTAAAATCGTATTGGTAATTCGTGAAATAAGTGTTCGTGTAATTATACCAGTAAAGATAGTAAGCGATTAACGTTAGTGTGAATTTTCAAGTTATACGTGAAATCTGCTGTAAATAATTATAAAAAATTATGCCGCTTTTTACGATATATACACTCAACGGTCCCATTAAAATTATCTAAATAAAAATACAAATTTGTTTGAATAATGGTATCTTTTACAACTTTTTCGTAGGTGATTTAATAGTTCCTTCTGAAGTTCATTTACTTGCACAATAAGAAGGCAAGTCTATAAGCATTTAAAACTAAAACTGAACAAAGGCTTACACTTATTACAGTTTTGCTGGAACTAATCTTAAAATGCATTTCATGGTTAATCCATGAATAAAAAAAATGTGTTCAGCTTAATTTTTCTTTTTTCACATGTGCTGAGCCTATTTTTATTGATCTTCTATAACTTGGGGGGCATAGTCCGGAGCGTGCTCGTTCGCGTCCCCTGCCAGTCTAATTAGACTGCTAATCCGGCTCGATATGCGTACCGCAATGCGGGTTAGGGCGTCCACCGGAGGCGACGCGTACCGACCCGCCCCCGTCGGTACGAACATCGGCAGTTGCGGCGATGGGGGCCGCCACCCATCACGCCTTGCCCAGTTAGGCGAGTCGAGGAGAACGGAGTGCCGGGTGGGCACGTGGAATGTAAGAGGTTGTGTGGAAGGTAAGTTGCACGAGCTGATATCCGTCATGGCGGACAAACAGCTAGACGTGCTCTGTGTAACAGAGACCAAGCGAAGGGGCAGCGACGCCTGCGATCTTCCTGGTGGCGGGATGGCTCTGTGGTCTGGTGTACCACAGAGCGATCGAGCCAGCATGGGGGTAGGAGTGCTGTTGTCCTCTCGCTTGGCCTCAGGTGTGAAGGATTACGGAATGTATGATCCCAGACTTCTCTGGGTCCGTATAAAACTAGGTGTCACCAAGGTATTCATGGTTGTAGCATATGCTCCCGTAGGATCCTCGGTGGCATCAGACCTAGAGAAGTTTTGGGATAATGTTAGGGAAGTTCTGGATATGGCAGAAACCAGTGAACGCGTGATTGTATGCGGAGATTTGAACGGATGGGTGGGGACCAAGCGTCCCGACTATGAGGACGTACTTGGTCCATTTGGTAATAAGAGAGTGAACGACGCAGGTAGGCTCATAGCGGATGTATGCATGGAGAGAAACCTTATTGTGTCAAACACATTTTTCCAACATAAGGACATCCATATGTATACATGGAGAAGGAATGAACAGAAAAGCATAATAGATTTAATTTTGGTAGACAGTCGCCTCCGAAGCAAAATATTGGACGCAAGAGCCTACAGGGGCCCCACAGTCGACACGGACCACTATCTCGTTATTGCGAGATTTAGTGGTCTGTTCAGAAAGTGGAGGCACTGGCGAGAGCGTGTCCACTTCGGAGGGCTTGAAAGAATAAAGGTTGAAAGGTTGCAAGAAGAGTGTGTAAGAGAAAAGTATGCAGAGGGTGTCCGAGAACGGCTGACGATGGCAAGCCAGCCGCAATCGGACATTGAAGAATACTGGAGAGTATTGAAAGAGAGTATGGTAGATACAGCGAAAGAAGTATGTGGAAGTTCAAAGAAGCATAGAAAAACAAATGGTGATGCATGGTGGGATGCGGAAGTGGCAGCTTCCGTAGAGCAAAAGAAGAAAGCGTGGCTGGACTATGTCTCTTCTTTGAATCTGAATGACAGTATGACTGAACAGAAGAAAGAAATATATCGGCAATGTAAGAATGACACCAAGGCCTTAGTGAAAGAGAAACGTGATAGAGCAAGTATGAGTGCAGAAGATAGGCTGACTAAAAACTTCGAGGGTAACACCAAACTCTTTTGGAGGGAGGTGAAGAAGTCTCGGGGTGGTTGGTCAGCCTTCAGAATGAATAAAATAAGATCTAAAGGTGGAGACATTCTTACACAAACACAAGACGTGTTAAGCCGATGGAGTGAATATTTTGGCGATATGTATGCGGATGCTACGGTTGGCGCCGGTGTTGGATGTGGTTTAGTAGATCAACATTCGACAACGGCGTCCTCCGATGGCATCAGTATGGATGAAGTTGAATGGGCGATAAGAAGTTTGAAAAATGGTAAGGCAGCGGGCATTGATATGGTGTCTGCCGAGATGATCAAGCTCGGTGGCTCTTGTGTCTGGGAGGCGTTCCTGTTGCTCCTCAATTTATGTTGGAGCTCGGGAATGGTTCCCAGGGACTGGAATAGCGCAGTCATCGTGCCTTTGTTTAAAAACAAGGGTTCACGTTATGACTGCGCAAATTACAGAGCCATAAGCTTGACCAGTTTGGCAGCAAAAGTGTATGGTAAAATTATTGAAAGGAGAATGAGGATGGTGTCCGATGGTTTACTGTGTGAGACACAAGGAGGTTTCAGGAGTGGAAGGGGATGCATGGATCAAGTGTTCTCTCTGCGCAACATTGTGGAGAAGCATCTGGCTCTAGGTCAGAGGGTTTTCTGCAGTTTTGTGGATCTGGAGAGAGCATTTGACACGGTTGTACGAAAGGAACTTTGGGACATTTTACCGGAGTATGGTATTAACGGTAAACTGCTACAGGCTGTGCAGTCCAGTTACATGGGCTGTAGAGCCTGTGTGCGGCTGGATGATGGAATGTCGCCTTGGTTTGACGTCAATATCGGCGTTAAGCAGGGGTGCGTTCTGTCAGCCAGACTGTTTATCATATATCTGGATAAATGTCTCCAAAGGTTGAACGATATGAATGTGGGAGTCCAGATGGGCGACTCAGTGGTCACTGCTCTGCTTTATGCAGATGATGCAGTCCTGCTGGCACAGTCAGCGACTGACCTGCAGACCCTAGTCGACACAATGACAGAAGATTGTAAGAAAAGGGGTCTACGCGTGAATGTGAGCAAAACCAAAATAATGGTCTTTGAAAGAGATAAAACCAGAACAGATGTAAGAGTAACAATAGGTAATGATGTACTAGAGCAAGTGGATGAATTTGTATATCTTGGATGTGGATTTAGCCGAGATGGAAGGTACACCACTGATATAGAGCGAAGAGTGAATGCGGGAAATAGAGTGAACGGAGCGTTGGGGCAACTTTTCGGCAGCCACCACCTCAGCCAGAAGGCACGTGTAGCAATACATAACGCAGTGCTTGTCCCAACATTACTGTATGGAAGCGAGAGTTGGGTATGCAGAAAAGAGTATGATAGTAAAATTAATGCGGTCGAAATGCGATCTCTGCGGAAAATCTGTGGAGTTAGGCTGACCGACCGCATTCGTAACGACGACGTAAGAGAGCGAGTAGGTATGAAAGAGAGTATTGGTGTAAAGATGCGAAAGGGAATGCTCCGATGGTTCGGACATGTGGAAAGAATGCCGAACGAACGCCTGGTTAAGAAGATATACAATGCGAAAGTGGAAGGATGTAGGTACCGAGGGAGACCGAGACTAACCTACCTAGACCAGATCGGTCATGTACTGAAGGAAGGTGGAGTCAAGAGTCTCCGAAACCGGCGAGCGTGTATGAAGAGAATTATGAATGTTGAGGAAGCGAGTGAAGTATGCAGAGATAGAGTTCTCTGCCACTCTGTTCTCTCTGCCTACCCTGCAAGGGATATGGCGTGATGATATGTATGTATGTGTTCTATAACTTTATTTACAGATAAAAGATATCTCATGAAGTACTTTACGGTATTCAACCTAGTTCTAGACTGACTAGACTAGACTAGAGTTAGTAAAATTAGAAAGAATGTTTAAGTAATAATTTATTTTTATTCAGGAGCATATCAAGGGGTTTTCATAACAACTATATACATAATATTTGTCGTACAAAGATTTAGCTTTACAGTTACACGTGATACCTCCTATTCACAATTTTAGCCTTCATCATGATCTCAGCTCGTATAAGGCCCCTTCTTGGGCTCGAGCCTCCTCCATAGTGGAAGGAAAATTGACCTAACATACCACGCTGGTCAGACGTATTGGTATAGGGTTTAGTTTCGAGTATTCCTTATCTTGCATAGATGTTATATGCGTTAGACCTCTCTTACGATCACCCACAAGTAAGATGGGTGAGGGGGTGGGGAATTGTATTCTTACTCCGTCACCATACGGAAAATTTTAGCCTCTATACTAAGAAATTTTAGACATTAAAATCCAATGGACTAGAACCATAGACTTAGATTTTGTATATGCGATCTCATGGTCTATAAAATATAGCTATTATTACTTTGTTTATTTATTTAACCGTATGATGAATGCACCGCATATTATATTTTAATAGATAAGCATACGGCAAATCATGAAATATGAGCAATGCATAATATATTATTAATTTAAGTACCCGCTGACCTGAAGTTTAATCTAGTGTTTACATTTGCAATCTAGATGTTTTAATCTAGTGTTTACATTTGCAATCTAGATGTTAGTATGTACAATAAACAGGTTATCACATTTGTAAGCATGAGACCACGCGACCGATAGTGAAAACACAGGCCGTAGTTTCTTTTACCGTTATTGGCCGGTCAGTGGGCCAGTTTTTACAACTATTTACCATTTATTGGGTGCTTCGCTAAACTGTCTGTCATACTTCACTTGGGTTACAGAATTAATGCAATGTGGGCCGCCTGAACGTGTTTACTTCACTAGTTACTTGTTTTTTTTGATAGTGTTACAATTTGAGTTGGGTAAGCCTTAAGAAAATATTTGTCTTAATTCTTATTTTAGTTAAATTCAGGTTATGTATTGAATTTTATTTGTATTGATATAATAGATATAAAGAAACAATAATTGAAAACTATTCTATATTGAAATAAATTGTTAATGAATGGCAATTTTATTTTTGTATCGTCACAAAGTACTTCTGCTACAAAATCAGAATGATTGAAATACATACATTCACCCACGTGCAAGATAGGAGATGGTGAATTGTGCTTTTCCTTCGTCACCACACGGATAATATAACTATTATACAATTAAAAATAATGATGGTTTTAATACACTGCTATCATTACGGTAACCAGAAAATGCCTAGATACATTCAATTCAAACTTTTCATAAGATAGCTTGTTTGTTTAGAAATCTGAAAAAATTCATTGTTTGATCAATAACAACACGGTATTTTAGTTTTGTGGAATAAGTTGGTACCTTCCGCAATATGCTTTTGAGAATTTTATCACATTTGGTACAGTGTAAGACGGGCTAGCTGTTAAAACTATTGCTCTTTACTCGGTTTTAACTTTGCCTATTATAATAACATTAAAATTTCTCTCATGCCCAGGAACATGTCAGAAAAATAAAAACCAAATACAAATGCGATAAATCCGTAAAAGTAGTTTTATTTCACATGTACTCGCATAAACATCAGAAATCATTACCAAACTTTATTTTTCATCCCTTTTTAGACGTTAAACTTTTATTCTTCATGTTATCTTAATTTCACCTTAGTATATAATAAATTTAGAAGACGTTACTGCAATCATATCAAAGTAATAGATGTATAGAGAAGATATAGATTCTGATAGATAGAGAAATGTCTCTGTAAATACGAGAATGCGACGTACGATTTGGTTACCATACGTAGGTATTACACTAACTGCCACCGAAGACAAAGATCGGATACCGGTGGCCCGCTCGCACGGCGAAGAGAGGTGCTTGCAGGGTGGGTCTATGGGGTGCGCCGCTTTTTCCGTCGCCCTTGACAGATTTGGTAGGGCGCGCCCATATCCATAGTCCATTATCCACCGTAAGAAAAAAAAAAAAAAAAACAGTATCACACTAACTGTATTGGTACAGCGATTGAAATGGATTTCCAATAGGTGTGATTTAAAAGACCACACGTAATAATCGTTTTTGGATTCACAAATTAGTTTTTATTATTTAGCCTAGCTTGTCAAATGTTAACATCAACAAATAAATAATTAATAATTTGACTAATTTGCCCCGTCAAGGAAATAGAAATGAATAGTTAATAGGAGCACATATGTGAATAATTATATTAATAAGAACTTGTTTAACTGGTGAATGTTGGGTGTTCAGTGAAACGTATAGGCATTAACCTTGAACTCCGAACACAAGGGTGAACAAAATGATTATCTGTGCGCATTTCCCACGCTCATCAACAGACTGTAGTCAAACTGGCGTTTCTTTCTCAGCGAGTTTACTCATTAAAATCTAATAGAGGCCTTAAAGCTTAACTATATTTACCTTAAGATATGCCATTCTGTATTATCTATATATAGAGTCATTTAGTATAATATAATACCCTTTTCTCTTGCGTGAGGGGGGTTCTTTGATTCTTTTTCCGTATTACTTACATGTAGAATTAATAGAAATAATATTCTGTTCTTATTCTAATTACTTAGATTCGACGCAATATGTACTCTTATTCTGTTATACATATTGCAAAATTTTAGCAATAGTTTTATGACCAGCCGCTTGCTTGACGTCAATCCTCCTTGGAAATTTAGTTGTTGATCAGACGGTATTAGATTTAGTTGGCTCAGTCTATGTTAAGCTCTTAGTTAACTTTTATAACACCCACGAGTAATGTAAGATTGGTAATATTCTTAACCGTTACCGCACAATTAGACGCTTTAATATTCTTTAAAAATTAATAAACGTTTTGTTTTTCTACATACATCATTGTCCACGTCAATTCTCTTCTGTCTGTTTGTTCTATTTTTCAAACGCATAAGGCTAAGGGAATGGGCAGCAATAATTTCATGTCAAGCGTATAAAACAAACTGCAATGTCCAACTCGCCTGCCAAGTGGGGCGATTAAGCCAATATCATTATAAAGCAGGGTTATCTCCAACAACTCTTATTACGCAAAAGACTAGAGTCCAGCAGATAGCGTATATACTTATACATAGGTATATGTTACATGTACGATTGGAATTCCATGCTATTAGGATAGCTGGATGTTTAAGTGCTGTGCACTGTGCCTTAACCACGAGATAGCTAACAAGAATCAAATTTTAATCATTTCATCATCATCATCATCATTATTCGTCCCAATGCAGGGCTCGAGCTTACTCCATAATAGAAGGGACATTAAAGTACTATACCAAGCTGGTCAAACGGGTTTGATCGGTAGATCCTTCTCTGTTAATTGCATATTATATCTTCTAGTCGTCTTTTACCCACGAGCAAAAAATAGGATGGTGAACTGTATTTTGACACTTTAGATTAATTACCACACAGATTAAATTTTAACCAACAATAAAATGGCTGTTTAACAAGGTTTCCCACGTTCATCATCATGTTGCATGCGTTGTTGCTCAAGACTTGCAACCACACACTTGTAAATTCTTAGACTCAATCTTGCATTGTAGCAACGTAGAGTTCATTGCCACACTGCCAGCTGAATTGTTCAATTAATTGTAATTGATCAATGTCTGTTTGCTTCTCAATTTTGTCGATAGGACGACAGTAGATACAATAAAGGTAGTCCTCGATATTTTAGATAGAGGTCTTTAATTTCACTTAATATTTATTAATGACTGAATGACATCGAGATTAATCTGTGGTCCTGGTAGTCTTAATAAATGTTACGCGCTTTGTAAAAGATTGTAATGGTTTCTTGGTTTTAATCATATGAAATATGTTATGTGCCGTGTGGTGACGGAGTAAGAATACAATTCATCACCCCCTATCTTACCCGCGGGTGATCGTAAGAGACGACTAAGGGATATAAAACGCATATAACATCTATGCAAGAAAAGGAAATCTCGAAACAAATCCCTATACCAACGCGTCTGACCAGCGTGGTATAGTAGGTTAGTTGCCCTCCCGTTACGGAGGAGGCCTGAGCCCAACAGTGGGACATATATGGGCTGTGATGATGATGATGAATCATATGAAATAAGTGTGTCCTAAACTGCTATGACAATAGTAAATACACGGCTGCATATAATCTGAGGTATGACTTCTTGACACAGATTTCACAAGAAACACTAAAACCGTTTTGTGATAATCCAAACATCACAACCATAATCTTCCTTTTTTTTTTTGTGGTGGGCCATGGACGTCGCACCCCGCCAAATCGGTCCGGGGTGACGGAAGAGGCGGCGCGCAACCCCATTGACCCACCCTGCAAGCACCTCTTCTTCGCCGTGCGAGCGGGCCACCGGTACCCGATCTTTGTCTTCGGTGGCCCGCTCGGCGGTATGCCTTCTCGGGCTCCTCTCCTGTCGACGCCCCGACAGATTTCGCCGTCGAGGCGTCGTCCTCACGCGGTGCCTCGCGTCGGGTGACCGGACAATTCCCCGGTCCGATCACCCGAAGCCTCGGTTAGGGCGGCATCAGGCGCAGGTAACCATAATCTTCTTCCTAGCGATACATTTGTTCCCTTTGTTTTCTGAATTGTACTAAAATACGGGGACTTATATTCTAGTTCACTTAATTAAAGTATCTGTAAAAATTTAAATATGTAATTGGATAAGAACAGCAAGTAACTAATTCCACCCTTTTTTGTAACTTCTGGTAAAGCCAGTATCCACAATGATCTCCATAAATGACACCGAGGTTTGACTTTCAGACTCCCAGATAAATAAAAACGTTCTCCATGACTAGCCGGGCAACACTTTTAATTGTCTTAGGCCCCACAATAATTCGAGACTAATGATCTAGATCAAAGCCAGCCCAGGCTGAGATGGTTTGCCACCGAAGTCAAAAATCGGGTACCGGTGGTCCGCTCGCACGGCGAAGAGAGAGGAGATTTACGGTGGGTCTATGGGGTCACGCGCCGCCTTTCCGTCACCCCGGACCGATTCGGCGGGGCGAGACGCATCCATAGTCCACCAAAAAAAAAAGGCTGAGATGGTTTGAATAGACCGTCATTCAGATGTATGCTAATAGACCGTCATTCAGATGAATAGACCGTCATTCAGATGCATTGTATGCAGAAAAAGTAAGCCTTGTCATTAATGCATGTCATCATCATCATCTCAGCGCATATACGTTTTACTGGTGGGAATTGACCTACTATATAAGACTGGTCAGATGTGGTTGGATAGGGTTTTATTTCGAGTTGTCCTTCTCTTGGTTAAATATATGCATCTTGTAGCCCTTAATCGTTTTCTACGACACCCACGGGTTAAAACATTGGTTAAATTGTATTCTTACGCTGTCACCACGCGAGCCTTCCTTTTATCTATGCATCAGCCCATCGATTTCCGACGTAAGACAATTGAGATATAATGTTATAATCAGTACGCTTCGTAATCAGGTTGGCGATCTCAGCTGGTGTTGTAATTTTCTTAGTAGAATACTCTTGTCCATTATCCTGATGATACTTCTGCCAATTTTTACGTGTCTTAAAGTAAGGGATGGTGATACATTATATTCTTAAGCTTCTATACAAAAAAATCTCAAATCAACTATGATATTATTATACTATTTGCAAATAACTGTAATGTTAGGTGCGCGAAAACTCCAATACATTCTCAATTTCAATGTCATTTGTAAGCACATACTTGTCTAATGGAGGATGCAATGCTACTTAATACACTAAACAGGAAAATAACAGAAGGTCAATTTACATTCACAGAACTAACTGTAATATTATTTTTATAATGTTCCCTGTTATTATTAATAGATTATAGCAGATAAGCTGTGCGATAGCGGCGACGAATACTACCAACCCTTACTTTGCTCGTGGATGTCGTAAAAGACGACTAAGAGCCTTATAACGACCTGGGCCAACTCCATCTGATGCTGTTTGGCTAACAACTAAATTCCCAAGGAGGGTTGACGTCTAGCAGGCGGCCGGTCATAAAACTATTGCCAATAACTTTTAGAATATATACTATGAAAGAGGAGTACATATTGTATCCACCCCAAGTAATTGGGATTAGAGGAGGAGGAGTAGGAATGAATGATGAATAGATTATAGCATATGAAATACTTTTGTTATCTAGTATAGCACAGACGGGAGATCTTTGATAGACTAGATAATAATTGAATAATATGGCTAATATGTAGTCAATATAGAAAAGACATATCTGATCTGATATGCATACATTCAATCACATATAATCTTTATTTATTCAAACACTTTGATATATCTATCGCTACTGCAATCACGAGGGTTCGCTACGATGCAACAGAAAATAATCATTCGACCAACACCACTTCGGTACGTAAAATAATATATTAATTATAATCACGTTAATTGTGAATATTATCTGTAATTTTATAATAAAATTGTAACAAATTAAAAAAACGTACGTTAAGATATAAAATCGATATTACATGAATTAGTTATAACATCATCATTCTCCTGTTCTAATCTTATTCTCTAATATATTGGGGTCGACGCAATACTCTCTAAAACTCTTTCATAGTACATATGTCAATAGTTTTATGACCAACTGCCTGCCTACCGTCAATCCTACTTGGGAATGTTATTGTTGACAAGACGGTACCATATGGAGTCTCCTCAGAATGATATAAAGCTCTTAGTCGTCTTTTACGACGCCCATAAGTGTAAGGTTTGGTAGCATTCGTAGTCACTATCATCTAGAGTTAGGTATGACATGACGTCAAAAATAAATATTTTTATCTATGCTGTTTATATATTGAAGTATTAGTCGTAAACATCTTAATGTATTCTCTATATCTATCAAACTGTTTGCCGCAAGCGATAGTACTTAGTAGTAAAGCATTTTTTTTAATTTATAATAACGTCAAACACTCTTAAAATGATTATGTCTAAATTCTTGGGCACTTATTAGCTAATGAATCATCATCTCTGCTTATGTACGTGCCACTGCTGGGCTGGAAACTTCTCCAAAACAAGGTAGAAATTGACCTACACACATGGTTTTATTTTGGATTTAAAACCTATTATATGCATATTATATCGTTTATAAATAAAAAAACGGGGTAGTGAATTTTATTGTATTCTTATTCCGTCACCACAGGGAAAATTAACTAATGAATGTAATTCGGTTGTACGAAAGGAACTTTGGGACATTTTACCGGAGTATGGTATTAACGGTAAACTGCTGCAGGCTGTGCAGTCCAGTTACATGGGCTGTAGAGCCTGTGTGCGGCTGGATGATGGAATGTCGCCTTGATTTGACGTCAATATCGGCGTTAAGCAGGGCTGCGTTCTATCAGCCAGGCTGTTTATCATATATCTGGATAAATGTCTCCAAAGGTTGAACGATATGGATGTGGGAGTCCAGATGGGTGACTCAGTGGTCTCTGCTCTGCTTTATGCAGATGATGCAGTCCTGCTGGCACAGTCAGCGACTGACCTGCAGACCCTAGTCTACACAATGACAGAAGATTGTAAGAAAAGGGGTCTACGCGTGAATGTGAGCAAAACCTAAATAATGGTCTTTGAAAGAGATGAAGCCAGAACAGATGTAAGAGTAACAATAGGTAATGATGTACTAGAGCAAGTGGATGAATTTGTATATCTTGGATGTGGATTTAGCCGAGATGGACGGTACACCACTGATATAGAGCGAAGAGTGAATGCGGGAAATAGAGTGAACGGAGCGTTGGGGCAACTTCTCGGCAGCCACCACCTCAGCCAGAAGGCACGTGTAGCCATACATAACGCAGTGCTTGTCCCAACATTACTGTATGGAAGCGAGAGTTGGGTATGCAGAAAAGAGTATGAAAGTAAAATTAATGCGGTCGAAATGCGATCTCTTCGGAAAATCTGTGGAGATAGGCTGACCGACCGCATTCGCAACGACGACATAAGAGAGCGAGTAGGTATGAAAGAGAGTATTGGTGTAAAGATGCGAAAGGGAATGCTCCGATGGTTCGGACATGTGGAAAGAATGCCTAACGAACGTCTGGTTAAGAAGATATACAATGCGAAAGTGGAAGGATGTAGGTACCGAGGGAGACCGAGACTAACCTACCTAGACCAGATCGGTCATGTACTGAAGGTGGAGTCAAGAGTCTCCGAAACCGGCGAGCGTGTATGAAGAGAATTATGAATGTTGAGGAAGCGAGTGAAGTATGCAGAGATAGAGTTCTCTGGCACTCTGTTCTCTCTGCCTACCCTGCAAGGGATATGGCGTGATGAAATGTATGTATGTATGTAATGTAATTTGTTAAAATTACTTTTTCCATCAATTAAAAGTTGAAAAATGGGGTAGTTAAAAATATACAAAGGGTAAATATGTAATAAAGAATTTACTATATTTTGAATCGACAACAGTTGTCGCATCAGCTGGTATTTACTGGGACAAATTTGTATTATTGATGGATTGGTTTACCCTTTTCAGGTTTAGTGCTTTACTTGACATAAACTTTAATAAAGTTTAAAGTTTTTTACAAATCCTTTTTAAACTATCAGTATATGTTCAGGTATTTGTCCTGTTTTAACATTTAACCCAGCAGACTTTACTCTGAAGCTTACAAATTACTTTGTTTCCTGTATATTTATACAGAAAAAATCTGCTTAGTCTAAGCCGTAGATAACGATCGGAGTTATGAGGGAATGTTGTTGTTCCAACCATTTTTTAATATCGTTTCAGTGAAATTTCACAATCAAATTAAACGATATTCAGATAAAGCAAAAAAATAGTTAAAAAATTAATCGTTGTATTAATAAAATATTTTTAAAATTTTATTTTCAGATTCAGTCAGATACCAATTATTAACTGATTTATTTCAGGAAAATATCGTCTTGTCGTCATCATCTTGCTCTTATCCCATTTAGTTGGGGGTGACACAATATGCATTCTTTTTTCCATCGTACATATTGCAAAATTTATTAGTTTTATAATCGGCCGCTCGACTGTTCCTACTTGTGAATGTAATTGTTGACCAGACGGCATCAGATGAAGTTGTCCCCGGTCGATATAAAGCTCTTAGTTGTCTTTTACTACACTCATAAATAAACTATGGGTTGGTAGTATTGTTAGCTACCACACGAGACTCTCTCAAAAAAATACTGTCTTGTGACTATGATAAATACTCCCGCAGTAAATAGGCTGACTGAAAAATTAATTGTTCATCATACTTGGGCATTTTTTTAATCAATACTTTGAGAGATGGGACTACTATAAAGTACTTGTTATATATTAAATCCATAAAGCGTGAGTAGCCATGCTTCATTGTACTCAATTTAACACTTGATCGCCATTCACTATTAACGTTTATCGATTCATTGCTCGTGCACTATTAATCGCCTAGACTTGTCGATACATGTTAATTATAATTAATTTCAATTAATTAAGATTTTTAATGTAGTGAATATTATTAGGATGATATAAAGTTTTTTTTTATTACTTTTGGTGGCAAACGAGCAAGCAGCACACCTGATGGTAAGTGTCATTGCCGCCCATGGACCTTTGCCATACCAAGGGTATAGCTAGGCCACTGCCTACCAATAAAAAACCCAAATCCCATCCACTTGGGCTTCCGGTTCTCTCGCTCACCGAACGAAGCACAATAGCACATTTCCATTACTTAGACATCGATCTTCTGCGTGAGTGTGGTACTATCCTGGACGGACCGGCCCGCGGCTGTAAACAGAGAACTCTGTACAGCATGGTCCTACCACAAAAATGTTAAATGGGTTGGCAATATATACGTCTCATTCTAATATAGGAGAATAATTCATGATAAAAAGAACAAAGATCTGCTGCCATATCAGCTGAGCATCTTGTTTTGTTTGTTCAGCATTGATTTTATCTATTCACTTTCTTTCCTTGCCTAGACAATTTACAGTCTGAGAAATTCAAATTCAAGTTTTTCAAATTCAAACCATATAAAATATCGTCAATTAATCTTCACCACATCGCATTATGGCTGCAATTGAAAATAATCGGTAAGAAATTCAGAGATTTCATCTTGTTTTTTTTAAATTATTTATTTTGTATAAAATTTTATAAAATATATTTAATTAATATTTAAATATATAATAATATTTAAATAATATTTAATTAAGCCTAGCTAGCCCTTGGCGTATAATCATCACAGCCCATAAATGTCCCACTGTTGGGCTCGAGCCTCCTCCGTAATGGGAGGGAAATCAATCTACTATAGACGTGTTGGTATAGGGTTTTGTTTCGAGTTTTCCTTCTCTTGCATAGACGTTATATGCGTTATATTATATACTAAGGGATATAAAATATATCCCTTAGTCGTCTCTTACGATCACCCACGGGTAAGATAGGGGGTGGTGAATTGTATTCTTACTCCGTCACCACACGGATAATTTGGCGTATAATGCACAAGATGAATGATAGAAAGAAACGGATGTGACAATGTCATCTTACTCCCTCACTACACCGGTTAGGTGTAGTGAGGGAGTAAGATAGACATAAAACAATCAAAAAATTAAAAAAACATAACTCACAAAAAATATTTCACGTGTACTCAAAGTTCATTATAATTAAGAATATATAAAATAACCAGAGTACTTTTAGATTTTAGGCACTTAAGTTACTCACATTTGGAACCAGATGACTCTAACAGTTTGGATTGTAGGTAATAGAACCTTAAATCATGAGAGATAGATTGTTTATATCGCGTACGTACTTGTAAGAGGTTTGAATTACACACGGCGAAACGGTTCCGTTTCGTAATAATAATTGTAGCATAGTTTTCTAGAGCACTTCCTCATTAAATAGGACAAACATTTAGCCTCCTAGCCACGAAACATTGGCTGCAACCCTCTTCTAGCAGCGCGATAATTTTGGTAGCTTTTACCACTTTATCTACCATTTTTGATACAGCCAAACAGCATTAAATAAAGCTTTGACAGTCAAGGATATGAAATTAATCGATAAAAATTTAATAAAAGTTATGAAAGTCGATGTTAACTTCTGGAACTTCGCGCCAAAAATGTAGGATAAAAAGGGGTTTTCTGTAAAAATGAACATCAAATGAAAAATTGAATTTAGAACGTACTTTTTTAAATACCACAGCATTTTTAAAACCGGCCAGTAACGTGTACAAACGATTGAAACCTTTTTGGTATTGTATCTTTTTAAATATGAATGAAAATCAAAACCGCCCGTTTTTTTTGCAAATGAGTTTATAAGTTTTAAATAACATCAAGGTAAAATATAGGTAAGCAAGTACTTACATTCAATATACAGTGTTACTCTTGGATTTTAACGTATAATTATGATTGTAGGAGGCAAATGCTAACCTATATGAGCTGAGATGATGATGATGATGTAATTTTGAATAATGATGACCCATCCATTCATCCATCAACCTGTCAATGTTGAACAAATTTCTCCACAAGGGAGCGCTATAATCGTCACATTTAGCAGTCGGATGGCGATAACAGTTGTTGTTATAAGTCTCTCGTACGGGGAAAGTAGTAAGTGAAAATACAATATCTTAATATATATAATTTACGCGTCACGTTGTTTGTCCGCGATGGACTCCTAAAGTACTTAACCGATTTTAATCAAATTTGCACAGCATGTGTAGTTTGATCCAACTTAAAAGATAGGATAGGTTCCATCTCAATTTATAGTCGCAATATTATTTTATTGCAAATTATTTATCTATTATTTGACAGTCACAATTGTCTGTTATCTCCAAACGATTCTAATAGATGGCGGTATCTGTTGACTGGATTGAGTAAGTATTTAATAAATTGCTCTATGTTAAACGTACAAAAGTTTCATATAAGCTACAATTTATTAGCATAACCACCACGTGTTACTGAGGCTACCTTAGCCACAGCAACGCGTGGACGAGTCTGCTAGTGTATTATAAATCATACCTATACAGGATAATTAATCGTAAATGCTGTATGTGTCAAGCTATACTTGCACGCACTGTCAAGAGATGTAACCTGACCATTGACACTTCGGCTGTGTTATTTATCTGTGCTATGGTTATTATACTGACTCTTATACAGAAATCTGTATTTTGGATCCTATCTCATAGAGAAATCATAGCCCGTTCGATAGCACGCTGAGCAATTATGAGCTTAGTTATTAGGCCGACATTTAGAGACCACCGATTCCGTGCAATAAGTCACACACAGGTCATAGATGCACTTTTATTGGTACTTTAATTAAATAAGAAAAAATAAGGGCTGATGATGTACATCTATTATGCTTGCAGTTTTCATCATTTTAAATGCAACATGTTTCTTACAATTTACACAACACTTTCTAGCTCAAGTGTTTATGGAAATCTAGTTACAATTTCATTCTAACAGCTTTCGTGTACTATTATGGAGAGATATTGCAATCTGATTTTATTTTACTCTATTTAAATATAAAACGAGTGTTAGAGATATTTGTGAAAATACTTTTTACTTCGTGTTATTTCTAATGTAATACTTATTTAATATTTGAATATATGTAGTTCATAAATATAGCCACTGAAAGCACAGGGCATTTCTGATTTATAAAAATACCACCATTTTGAGTCACAGTCAGCGACTAACCTGCAGACCCTAGTCGACACAATGACAGAAGATTGTAAGAAAAGGGGTCTACGCGTGAATGTGAGCAAAACCTAAAAAATGGTCTTTGAAAGAGATGAAGCCAGAACAGATGTAAGAGTAAAAATAGGTAATGATGTACTAGAGCAAGTGGATGAATTTGTGTATCTTGGATGTGGTTTTAGCCGAGATGGAAGGTACACCACTGATATAGAGCGAAGAGTGAATGCGGAAAATAGAGTGAACGGAGCGTTGGGACAACTTCTCGGTAGCCACCACCTCAGCCAGAAGGCACGTGTAGCAATACATAACGCTGTGCTTGTCCCAACATTACTATATGGAAGCGAGAGTTGGGTATGCAGAAAAGGGCATGAAAGCAAAATTAATGCGGTCGAAATGCGATCTCTACGGCAAATCTGTGGAGTTAAGCTGACCGACCGCATTCGCAACGACGACGTAAGAGAGCGAGTAGGTATGAAAGAGAGTATTGTTATTTATTAATCTGTGGTATTGGTGTAAAGATGCGAAAGGGAATGTTCCGATGGTTTGGACATGTGGAAAGAATGCCGAACGAACGTCTGGTTTGGAAGATATATAATGCGAAAGTGGAAGGATGTAGGTACCTGGGGAGACCGAGACTCACCGACCTAGATCAGATTGGTCACGTGCTGAAAGAAGGTGGAGTCAAGTGTCTCCGAAACCGGCGAGCGTGTATGAAGAGAATTATGAATGTTGAAGAAGCGAGTGAAGTATGCAAGGATAGAGTTCTCTGGCACTCTGTTCTCTCTGCCTACCCTGCAAGGGCTATGGCGTGATGATATGTATGTATGTATGTACCACCATTTTGATTTAATTGAAATGTTTGCAATTAAAATACTTTTAAGGATTCTATCACGTTTGTATTTGATTTTCAATTTACCGATGTTTTGAACACTTTACAGCGTTCATGGTATAAATATAAATGCTGTAAAGCGTTTCTTTTCTTTCTTTCTTTCTTTTTAAAGTGCTCGAAATGTCGGTCAATTAAAAATCAAATACCTACAATCGCGATAGAAGCCGTAAAAAATAGTTTTATTTCAAATGTATAATACTTGGTAAACATCAGTAATCTTAATGGTTTTTTTATAATTTTATAAGATTTTTTCCTATTAAATTTTTTTGACGAGCAAACAATTTTATTTCTGATTTATGAGTAAGTGAACACGTTTTTCGAGAAATGTCATCAATAAAGTAATTATAGATGTTTGACAAAAAGAGAAAAACAAGAAAACAATAATACCAGTTTGAGATACCGGATTTCGTCACAATAATAGTACGTAATAAAGACTGCCTTGGATACTTTGGACAACTTGTCCTTGTGGTTTTCTTTTAAGATTAGAAAATTAGTATCTACTAGTTTATATACGTATATTTTTTAAAGCATAACACTAACACACGATCCTTGTATTGTGGGAGACAGCAATCATAAACAACGGACCCAAATTATATCCAGACTCAGGATGACAATTTGTGGATTGCACAAAGTATTGCATTATAAAGGAACTAGCTTCTACCCGCGGCTTCGCCCGCGTAAAAGGTTACTTCCCTAAAGTTTTTCATCCCCTATTTTTATTTTACCCCTTAAACGTGTTTGTTTTACAAAATTTTACATACATACATACATATCATCATGCTATATCCCTTGCAGGGTAGGCAGAGAGAACAGAGTGCCAGAGAACTCTATCTTTGCATACTTCACTCTCTTCCTCATCATTCATAATTCTCTTCATACACGCTCGCCGGTTTCGGACACTCTTGACTCCACCTTCCTTCAGTACATGACCGATCTGGTCTAGGTAGGTTAGTCTCGGTCTCCCCCGGTACCTAAATCCTTCTACTTTCGCATTGTATATCTTCTTAACCAGACGTTCGTTCAGCATTCTTTCCACATGTCCGAACCATCGGAGCATTCCCTTTACAAAATTTTAATATCATATTTATATCTAATCAATAGCCTAAAAATAGGTTTCAAGCTTCTGGCTTTGAAAATGACGACACTTCCTTACAACCTTTCATCTCCCTTTACAACCCTTTTTTTGCTTTTATAAGTAGCCTATGTCCTTTGTCAGGTTCTAGACTATCCGTGTACCAAATTTCATTTAGATCGGTTCAGTACTTTTGGCGTGAAAGTGCGACAGACAGACAGAGTTATCTTCGCATTTATAATATTAGTAAGGATTTTAAACCATGACAGTCGCATGGCATGTCGGTATTTTAACCAATACAACAAATGTGAAGTCATATTTTTGAATACATGTATATTTATAAATATGACAATTAAACTACATCTATTATTTAGCATAGGTATATAAACATATATCAGTCATTAAACAATGACTGGTTAGAAGAACTGTCTCATTGCCCCTTGCAGTTGTTGACGAGAACTGTCTCATTACGAGTTGTTAAAATTCGCAGAAATATTAATAGAAGAATGGGCAGTAATATTCTTCGGTTAAGGTTGTAACTAATAACACTAATTGCGATTACCAATCCGACTGTCAAGCATGATAATTATGGTATTATCTCTCTTGAAGAGGCCTTTGTCCAACAATGGGTGTCGTTAGGCTGATGGATGGATGGATAGGGTATTGTTTAAGCAATTAATCTCTCGGGCACAGTGGTTTCTGTCAGTAGTTGCGATGTTCTTAGATCACCGACGAGGACCAAAATATATTATCATGCATAGACGTATGATTGTAATCACTAATACGTTGTAAGGGTAACGTTATTCGTGGGAGCTCATTAATGGAACTCTGACTTGTATGTTGATGCAATATTGTGGGTGAAATTTTGTTGCTACAAAAACACTGCTAAGTGGACCACCGACGTCAAAAAATCGGTCTCATTACTACGGTTTATGAATTCCCACACTGCACTTCTGTCCATGCGGATGATATGGACGGGGTGGCGACATCATAGCATATAAAAAAGTTTCAATAACTTTAGTTACCCCGTTTACAGCGTCCTATCTCATATTACACTACTTATAATTTACATGACTATTCCTTGGTCACTTCCTTTGGCGTTTAAAATAATGTTCATGTTTGATAAACCGTGCTGTGGAATGGCGGTTACGAATACTACCAACCCTTACATTGCTCGTAGGTCCGTAAGAGACCACTAAAGCCTCCTTCCTCTACATGTCAGCAGATGCGTCCGCAGACGTCGACAGATGCATCCGCAGATGGATCTCCACGAGCCGTCCACACGTCTGCAGATCGATCAGTCTGTGTTGGTTCTCGACAGACGCAATACGTACGCACGCAAAATGGATATGTAGACCGTAGCTGCCGCAGCTATTTATTTCCTAGCTATTTATGTCCTAAATGTACGAGGAGTAATTAAAAAAGAAAGACGAAAAAAAAACTGCAAAAATCATGCGTGCCCTCCAATTCGATGCCCGATGAACATTGATCCGTCGCGTCACCAGACGTGTGGACAGACCGCTCACTCGCGCCGAGCGCTCGCGCTGAAACCCTTTGATCCGTGTTATAAAAACCAATAACTAACGGATTTGTGCCGGATCCATCTGCCGACGTCAAATACCTACCACAGAGGAGCAAATCACTCCCTCTACACGTCCGCAGACGCATCCGCCGATGACATCTGCAGATGAATCTGTCTACGTATAGAGGAGGCTTAAGACTTTTACTTGGGCCAGCTCCATCTGATGCCGTCTGATCAACAATTACATTCCCAAGGAGAGTTGACGTCAGGCAGGCGTCGGGTCATAAAATTTAAGCCATATTGATTAATTATGCTATATATAAGAAGCAAGCAGAGTACATATTGTGTCGACCCCAAGTATTTGGGATAAGAAGAGGGTTATGCTGATGTTCACAAATAGAACTCTTGCTTCAACAACTCCTGCTGGTAGTTTTTTATACAATTTTTTTATATACAATTAATTGATTTAATAGTCGTTATTGAGTACAAAACCAAAAAAAAACTGAAACTCGATCACAGCGACATCTACTGGGACCAAATATGAATAACCAAGAACGAACGCAAACGTATTGAATTTCATAAAGAATCTCTACAACCGTTTTAGTGGAGATTGTTCATATTTCTGTCATATACATATATACATATATTAGGTCAAGATAAGTTTTATACAAAGTGATTCTTCAAAACAAGTTTTTACAACTTTTAATAGAATCCTTTTGTAGAACATTTTTAATAAAAATATTACTTCATATTGCAAAAAAATAGACATGCTGAAATAATCTTTGCTATTTAAATGTTTAATAGACCGCAATGCTATCTATTCACTGATTTCATTTAAAGAATTTCTTATATTGTATTCACCAATGCTTGTTATTCGGCAATATTTGATAATAGATTATTTCGTGAATGAAATACTTGCAATACATATTTATATGCAATTTCTTTTTTATATTATATAGAACTAAGTGGGGTAGTATTACTGTGTGGCAGCAGCAACAAATACTACCTAACCTTACCTCGCTCGTGGATGTCGTAAAGGACGATTAAATTAAATAAAGTTTCTGTAACACTTAATTAAAGTTCAAATACTAAAACAAAATATACAGTTCATTTAAATTAATTAAGTACTTGATAAGGGTACTAAAGACTACGAAGCGAGCTTCCACGAAATATTCCAATGAATGTAGTTAAGTTATTTATAAATGTTACGCTATAAAGAAACTCTTTCAGAATTTTATATTACTTAGAACAAATTATAGAGTTTAATACTTTAATTAATCTCTTGTACTTTCTTTAACAAATATAATATTCATCGCCAATGTCAATCTTAATATCAGTTTAACATTCTGCTTTGGAGCAATCGTGTTCGTGGTGTTCGTGTCCCATGTAGGCCAGGAGTACCACGGCAGCGAGGTCGATAACCTCCGGTACCGCATCAACTCTAGACCCTGCACTACTACATTTCTCTATTCGGGCACAGCGCATGAGTTGTCCGCACAAGTGGCTTTACCAGATCAAACATAACGAGTTTAGCCGCTGCTTTTTTTTATATAAATTAGAAATCTTCACTATATCGACTAGACGTACAGTTATCTGAGCACGTCACAAATTTTTTAATTGTTACATTTATGTGTGAAGCCTGGTTGAATAGTTAGAGAAAGTAATGTTTCACAGCTTGTGTGTCCATTTTAACTATGAGTGGCATATATGGTGAATTTCAAAATTGACAACGTCACATAATATATTGCAATTTTCTCATCTTATTTTTAAGTAACATATTACATGTAACAATTTTTTCAACATCTTATCATCATCATCATCATCTCAGCTCATATATGTCCGACTGTTGGGCTTGAGCCTCCTCCATAATGGGAGGGTAATTGACCTATTATACAACTCTGGTCAAACGCGTTGGTATAGGGTTTTATTACGAGTTTTCCTTTTAGATGTTATATGCCTTTTATATCCCTTAGCCGTCTCGTACGATCAGCCACGGGTAAGATTAAAATAATACAAAGGGTGAACTGTATCTTACTCCGTCACCACACGGAAAAAAATAATTAAGAACACTATATTTCTACTAGGACCTAATAGTTGTGTCGGGGTTTTTGCAAACATAGTATCAGAGCATATACATATATACTTGGGGATTGCAACAGTCTGGTGTGTTTGTTAATAAAATAAATTACAAAAAAATTCAAGAACACATATTGTTTTCGACTGTAGTTAATTATCATTTAGATAACTTTATAAATATAATATAGCCTAAAATTCGGAGACATGGTTAAGTTCATGCAATTCATGGTATTGCCTAAGGATGAAGTGAAGAATTGCTTAAAGATCACAAATTTTATTTATATTGCAATAATAATTTACGTAGAATGTTTTCGTGTCATTGTTTTTTAATTGTTTAGTACATTGAGTTGATAAGGCAAACATATAGTAATAAGAAATAGCGAAGACAATAAAGTAATTAAGATAGGTAGAGACAAGTCGTTATCCATGAGTGAGATCCCCCCATCAGGTAGTTAATTTTCAAAACTACATATATGCACAAGGTCGAGGACATATTTAAGCCTTTGATAAGAAGACAATATGGTAAGACATTGTTTTAGTAAACTATGAGCACCAAATGGATGTAAGGATTAATTTTATTTGTTCAAAGGCCCTTTAACGTTGATTAGTCAACATAGAAAAACGAACGGTATATGGCGTAGGTCTGCTCCGCCTGTATCGAACGGCTTCCTACAACTTTTTCTACATAGTCGATCTATCTAGCGAGCGACATTCTAGATTGTGTCATCTGATTCATGGTTTTTTTAAATTGATAATCAGAAAATATCGTCCCTACATTCGTTGAGGTTTTCGAGTTTAAAGACTTAATTTTCGAATGTCATGTGGCAAACATTTAGAGATTTATCTCTCAGCCTTAACTCTTAACTGGTAATACAAAGCTTCAATACAATGAAAATGAATTTGTAAGAAATATGATTAAATTGTCAATGCATAGAAAGATTTAGATAGCAATAATGTATTTTAATAGTTTCAGTAGGTATACAGTATTACTTTCAAAACAGTTCTATTACAAGGGTAGTCATTCAAAACAGTTCTATTACGAGGGTAGTCGTTGATTACCTTGTAATCATACGTCTAACATATATATAATATATATAATAATAATATATAATATGTATAATCATAGTAAGTTAACAGTTTTGCATGGTTATTTCATATGACTACGAAGTTTAATGTAAATATTGAGATTTCACGGAATGAAAACATTGGGTAGGAAACCGGTTCTTCCGTACGAGTCGCGTGTATTTTAGAAATCTTTAAGTTTACATGTTTATTTATTTTATACACTCATTTGCAAAAAAAACGGGCACCTAAGCAATGAACCATTTCAAATGTTAATATTTCTTTGTTTGATAATTATAGGTAGTTTTATCCACACAATTTGGTAAATTAATAAGAAAATAATCGTTTTCATCAGTATTTCATAAAATTTAGATACAATTTATGGGAAATAATGCTAAACCTCGCTAGTAGTGTATATTCGCTAGTAGTGCATATGCTCATGAAGTAAAAATAAAAAAGTTTTTTTGTTTGTTTTTCTTTAATAAAGTAAAAGCAGATAAATGTTTAGTATCGAGTGTGACCCCCTCTAACTAAAATCACAGCTTGAATTCGTCTGGGCATGCTAGCGAGTATATCCCGGATACTTGCTTGCGGAATACGTTCCCACTCCGCAGTAATCACATTCTTCAGCTCTCTGATGGTCTGCGGAGCCGAGTGTACTGATCTCACACGCCGTTTCAGAACGTCCCAGACATGCTCTATGGGATTGAGGTCGGGACTTCGAGCTGGCCAATCCAAACGACGAATGCCGACCTCTTGCACATACGCATTAACATCGCGGGATCGGTGGGCGCGAGCATTGTCGTCCATAAAAATCGAGTCTTCACCTAGAGCGGCCAATGCGGGTTGTGTATGAGAAATTAGAACTTCCGTTATGTATCGATGCCCAGTCAGTGAGCCGTTTTCAATGAAGACTAACTCTGTACGATCCATTGAATTTATTCCTGCCCAAAACATAACAGAGCCCCCACCATAAGGTGTGATTTCTTCGAAACATGCCTCTGCAAAGCGTTCTCCTAGTCTTCTTAGCACTCGCCGACGTCGATCTTCACCGAACAGAGATATCCTGGCTTCATCAGAGAACAAAACCCTATTCCAATCGTCTTGAGTCCATGATTCACAATTTCTAGCGAACCTAAGCCTGTGAACTCTGTGCTCACGGAGTAATTTGGGGCCGCGGGCCGGGCGGTGACTGCGTATATTGGCAGCGAGAAGCCTCCTCCTGACCGTCCATAGACTAATATGCACATTTCTTACTTCTTGGAGATTGTTCTTAAGATCCACATACGAAGATTTGCGATTTCTCAATGCGCGACTCACAAGAAAACGATCATCCCGTGGTTGGGTACATGGTTTTCTTCCAGAACCAGGCCTTCTCTCGACGGAACCAGTCTCCTGATATCGCTGCCAGGTCCTTTGGACTGTCGAGCGACTAACATTTAGCCTCCTAGCCACGAAACATTGGCTGCAACCCTCTTCAAGCAGCGCGATAATTTTGGTAGCTTTTACCACTTTATCTACCATTTTTGATACAGCCAAACAGCATTAAATAAAGCTTTGACAGTCAAGGATATGAAATTAATCGATAAAAATTGAATAAAAGTTATGAAAGTCGATGTTAACTTCTGGAACTTCGCGCCAAAAATGTAGGATAAAAAGGGGTTTTCTGTAAAAATGAACATCAAATGAAAAATTGAATTTAGAACGTACTTTTTTAAATACCACAGCATTTTTAAAACCGGCCAGTAACGTGTACAAACGATTGAAACCTTTTTGGTATTGTATCTTTTTAAATATGAATGAAAATCAAAACCGCCCGTTTTTTTTGCAAATGAGTGTATAATCATATCTTTGTACATAAAGCTAGCTCTGTGGTAGCGGCTAAGAATACTACCAACCCTTACTTTGCTCGTGGATCTCGTAAAAAACGACTAAGAGCCTTATAACGAGCTGGGACAACTCCAACTGATGCTGTTTGGTCAACAATTACATTCCCAAAGAGGGTTGACGTCTGGCAGGCGGCCGGTCATAAAACTATAGTCAATAACTTTTACAATATGTACTATGAAAGAGTATATATTATATCCCAATTACTTATTGGGATAAGAGTAGGAGAATGATGATGACCTTTGTACTTGAAGGAATAAACATAAATGTACGTCTAAACGATCTATGTATATTTATATTTTAACTTCAATAGAGACGACGGGTTGAATATATTCACATCTCCCATAGTTCTTAACTCCGTTTATTTTTTGAAAATTACCTTATGAAAAATTCTAATAGATTTGGTGTGTGTGGTAGAATATATCCAGAATATGAGAAAATGTATTTGAATATAATATTACACAGTCACATATTTATTTTCCACCTAAGAAATAAAGCAACCTAATTTCATAAACGTTTTGGGTACTGTATAGTATCTACGCCTCGAGCGTGACCACAACGTAACCCGCGGCCAAAAAAAAGTATCTACGCCTCGATGACTGAATGTCCGAAACGTCGAGCTTGTAAAAAGAAAATTAAAAACCCATAAAATAAAATAAAAACATGCAGAAGTAAAATGAATTTTTGACTAGCTTTTCATATAATATGTGGTCGATATAATTTCGCATCCTCAAAGAGTTCCTTTATCACTATGGGTTTAATTAGTTATTATATCGCTTTTAAAATTCTGATGCTGTCTTTGAATTCAATTATTCACATTTAATTCAAAAAGAAATATTTTTATTTTAAGCATTATATTTCAGTTATTCTATTACAATTGTACATTTATCTGTAATCACGGCAAGACGTCAACGACTTTTATTAAATAACTACGTTGGCTTTTACAATAACGTTTCTATTCTGAAAGCAGCTGTTTTAAGAGAAAGCTCATATTGTATTCTGAATAACGTGGTTTGCATACGTTCCACACAATCTAATAATAACGCATGCACAATACAAGTGTAATTATTTTATAAAACGGCAATTTTGTTTTATAGCTATTCCAATAAATGCATAAAGGGATTATAACATATAATTTACTACAGAATCGATAAATGAGGAATAATGTAGTATATTCAATATACTTATTGTCATTTTACAGTTGAGAGTGATGTTCTGACGAAATTCACTACAGTTATTTCGATTCCTGTAGATTATTTCAATTGTATTTAAATGTATTATGGTATTGAACTAACGATATTCGATAGCCCTATTTGCAACTGTGTTCAGCAAAAGTAAAGAAAACTACGTAGCAAAACATGTATGCTTTATAATATGCCTTTATTGATTGTACTTGGCTATTCCCTGTCGAGACATTTATCCGTGAGCCCTTTACGCCTTGTGAACGAGGTACCTACATTGCTGCCTTGACGTCGATGGTTCGTCCGGGCGTTTTATATACCTCTTAGGCCATAAACGCAGTGACAATTACTAAAAAAATAACGAGTAAATAACATTAAGCTTGAGTATGATATCTTTCTAAAATTTTCAAGAATGTAATTTAATACAGATGTTTGTTGTGCCCCGTATTTGTTGACCTAGACATGGGCACCAAGTAAAGGTATTGGATATGAGCCAATATTTAGCGACACAATACCTCAGTTGAGTACATAACTGCATAAATAGGACGTTGAAGTACTAAAGGTATGGCAACGCTTCTGCATTTTGCGTGACTTTCACTCGCAAGTGTTACGAGCACAGCATCATTGTTGACGCATTTCGTCTTTGTATCGCAAGTATAACTGTTATATATATACTATTTACTATTAAATTTGTATAACTATTTATATGAAATGACGATTTGAAATATGTAAAAAGCGATTACTTATTTTAAAATTAATAAAGTTTTATCCGAAAAAAGCATATCAGACGATATATAAAACAGAACGTGTTCCTACTGCTTTGCTGCAGATTGCGTAAAAGAACACCAAGGATGTAAACTAATCATACACCATTGTAAAAGATAGATAATTTGTAGTATAAAAGCAGTCGATAACGGTAATAAGCTTATTTCATAAAGCAAATTCGAGCAGCAAAAAAGGATTTTCATCAATTATTACAGTATAATATCAAATGATCTCAAATCATATACGTCCACTGCTGGGTTCAAGTCTCCTCCACATTAAAAGGAAAACTGACCTCATATACCACACTGTCCGTACTGTCCGTGTGATGACGGAGTAAGAATACTATTCACTACTCCATATCTTACCCGTGGGTGATCGTACGAGACGAATAAGGGATATAAAACGCATATAAAATCTATGCGAGAGAAGGAAAATTCGAACTAAAACCCTATACCAATACGCCTGACCAGCGCGGTATAGTAGGTTAATTACCCTCTCATTATGGAGGAGGCCTGGGTCCAACAGTGGAACATTTATGGGCTGTGATGATGATGATGATGATACCACACCGAATGGATTTTGAGTTTTTCTCTTCTTTCAGTGATGTTTCCTGCAAATTACATTCCTTAATCGTCTCTAACGATACCTACTAGAAATCTCTAAGCACTACGTTTTTTTATTTATATTTACCTTCAGAAAGAAGATGTGTCGCGCAAACCTATTCATCATTCTTCTACTCTTATCCCAATTACTTGGGGTCGATACAATATGCAATCTTCTTTCATAGTACATATTATAAAAGTTATGGTATATATTATATAAGTTATTATATATATTTATGCCAGACGTCAACCCTCTTTGGGAATGCAATTGTTGACCAAAAGGCATCAGATGAAGTTGACCCCGGTCGTTATAACAACTATTCTTGTATATTAAGATAAGATCAAGATAATCGTGATGATGATGATGATAGGTCAAAATCTATTTAGGCTATGTCACATGTATTATGGTGACATATTGTATTCTTATCACGTCGGTATATGTCTATATGGGTTGGTTCCATTGGGTTTAATCTCTAGCCTATCTACTGTTACAATTAAGTGGTCTGTGATCCTAGTTTACCATAACGACATCCCGTCAAAGTAACTGATGTTGGTCGGACGAATGTCATTAAACGATAGATATAGAAATATAACAAGGATGCCTCAATCACTGTGTAACCAGTTATGACATCGGTCAATTTATAATGCGTAGGAGAAACGGTTGTAGAGCATTATTAATAAATAGAGATAGAAGATGATTGTAAAAACAAAACAAGTTTTTTATTGTTATATTATAGTTACTGAAACACGTTATTGAATTTATCATGTCTGCGAAATCTCCGCAGCAGATCACAAAAAGGAATACTATTTGTTATTAAGAGTTTATTCTAAAAAAAAAGTGTGTGTGTCAGCTCCGACGCACGACTGGAGTTTACTCCTTAAGTACGATTATCAAAACAGGCGTAAAAAAATCTCATTTGACTAAAAATAATATATATATATTTTTATTTACATTTATTAAAACTGTTCAGTGAAGTATTATCTCACGTCAGAAAGTGAAAGGTGCGCAGAATAGGTTGCGCACCAAAACGTAACGAGGTCATTCGATCACTAGATTTTACTCCTCAAATTTTTCTCATGCCGGGCGCCTTATATGAAAATCGATTCTTAAGGAGTAAACTCCAAAAAATATATTAAAAATACCGAAATATTAAGACGTAGGATAATTTTGTGACAACCCTAATATGAAAACAAGTGTTAAATATTTCAATTTTATAGATAACATTCACTTTTTAACAGTGTACAGTTCACTGTTAGATACATTGACCTCACGTTCATCTAAAAATGTTTACAAGTTTCATATAAGGAAGCATTAATTTCAAACAAAATGGGAAGTAAGCAGATATACCTCTGAAAATAATATGCCAAAGTTTATTATTAGCATATTCATTACGCCAGAAGGGACTATCAAAAATGTTTTAATAAATTTTTTAAGGGTCATACGCAAGGTCAAACAAAAAGGTTATAAAAATCTCGACCCTGCTGTGGTATTATTCTATTTCAAGGGTTAATCCTTTGCCGCCACCTGCCACCGCTCAGGTTCGTTTATATATTTGATACATAAAACCTTCTGACCTTTTTGTAAGTATATAAAGCTCTCTTATGTTCAGGTTTATTTCTGTATTGTTGCTGTCTAAAACTGTAGACAATATATGTGTGCTATAATACAATATATATTTGTATACACACAATATTAATTTAGTTGATCGGTGTTATGTGATACTATAAAAGAGGATGTTTGTATATATGACATCGCTAAACTCAGAAAATATTTGACCGGTCATTATGAAAATTGGTATCTATATATGTATTTTTTCACATATAAGGTTTATATGCCATCCCCATTGATTTAACTCCCAACCAAGCGGCGCTGCGATATATCAAATTCTACAAACAAACCAACGGCCTGCTTTTGCTAGTGTGATATAAAATAATATTGTAACGATGGCTTCTTGGAGGTGAAACACTATAGTCCTCGCGTGACCATGAACTTAGAATTGTTCGAAACATCCGGAAAACAAAAATCATAAAAATAGCTTTATGTCAAGTTCATAAAAATAGCTTTATGTCATAGGTGTTATACTCGCGTAAATAGCAGTAATTATTATAATAATGGCGTACATAAAAGCAAATTCATGTAAAGTTATGAGTGAGTGAGTTTAAAACATTATTGCACAACACTTTTTTCAGTGTTACTAGAGACTAACTCAAGATAAAATATAACTGCATATATCTCATATTCTAATAACATAAAGTGGTACCGACTGGGGAGGGCACGAAATATTTCAACATTTCTCTCGTATGCCGCTACTACACGGTGGCCTTTAAACAGTTATTGGACTTACAGCCTGCTAGCCATCGAGACGTGACTTAGAGAAATGAACATACTCGTATATTAAATAATGTTCCAAGTATTGTCAACACATTTTGTTGAAATAGAGTAAGATTAAACACATCAAATACACAGTATTATAATAGTTTTTTCATATATTTCTCTCTTTTCGAAAACCACATACAATTAATGAGTATGAGCGTTCTATATAGCTGGCGAGAAAATAGTGTACTGTAATACAACACCCTAAAAACTTTGTTTAAGAACTTATTAGAAATTTTCTATCCTATAAAATTATCATATTAGCTTCCGTCTCACATTACGAAACTCTCAGGATATGAAAGAATACTATCACAAAACATATTTTTCTACGATACCGCTAAGATTTATGAATTACTTTACAAAGACTTTACAATTAGCGGACACAAATTAAACCCAGACTTAGAACAACCATTTGTAGATCATACAAAGGTTATTATCCTGAGAATTAATCCCATGACACTTGCACGGTAAATTATGATTATATAGAAAAAATGTTTTATTGTTTCAATTTTACATATATTCAGTCATATAAAAAAAAAAATTAATCTATATAGTCATCTTAATGATTAAATCCTTGTTATAGATAAGTAAAAGTTGTCCATACATGTTATATGTTGGTACTTGTTCAATGTTTATAAAAAGCTCGACGAAGCACCGTTCCATGACGTCGCACATCCGCAGCGATGCGACTGCTCTCACGTCATCCGATACTGTGTTCAACTACTAACTGTCCTGTGCTACAGGAATATCTTCTTAATTTATATACAGGTTGTTTTTTAATTTGTATAATCTGTATTTTACCATCCCTCTAGCCAACTATTTATCGGCTCCTCGACTGTTGGATATAAGCCTCTCCAAATGCGGATAATGGCGTAATTGATACGCTTGGCTAATAGCAGTTTGACGTTATAAGACTTCTAAGAGAGTGCAGGTGCACTCTCTTATGGCCAGGTGCCCATGGTCGCTTTTTTTATGATAAGTAAGTTAAAGTGGTGAGGGTAACATAGTGCATTAGTAAATTGGGTTTTATTTAAATATAATTTTTAATTTAAGCAATTGCCGCATGCACTTTTGCACCTTAAAAATAAATACATTTAAAAAATTTATAAACATTGGACCTATAATTTAAACCTACTCTCTATTATCAGAATGAAGTTTCACTGGCGATGATTTAACTAAACAATCGATAGTAATTAATACAATTGACCAGCAGAAGTAAGATATTTCTAGGTGGCAATCTGTTTACTAAAACAATCGCTTTTTATTACGCTATAGATATATTTCTTTTGTACAGAATTTTGCAATATAATTATTATATGGGTATAATGATCTCGATCATGTCACATATCTATTAAATAATTTAGATTAAAATTATAAATATAAATAGACATTTTGATTCTAAAAATATTATTTCAAAAGTGTTTTTTACCACTAAGTTAAGTTTTAACATCAACCTATATATACGAGTGATCACTTTGGTAACACTAGTATTATATGCATCTAGATATAGGCACAGAGTGTCAATGGAACTGTGGCATCCTGTATAGTAAGCTGCTTTAGTTTGCGCCATTCATTCGAATGCTTTTCAAAGGTGTATGTTTAGAACTAACGTCAATATGATACCGTATACCATTCATACATCGTAAGCTTTTCAATTACGTAAGAACTATGGATAGTAGGCAAGGGTCATTTAGTAGGCGAGTTATCCAGTTATAAAACCTCTGAGATTATTCCAAAAAGATTTGTCTGCTTAAATTACCAGTTATCAGTTTCGTCAAACACGTAGTTTTAGATATTAGAGACCTACTCACTCATATTTAGGTTTGATTGCAATGAAAATGGTTCTACTTTATTGTGTTGGTTACATAGCTTGCTGTATAGTTTTATTTCTAACTTTAATTCTCTTATTTATAATAATAAATCATTTGGGAGTATTATAAATTACCTTCGTTCGTATATAAATCAATGGTATAAACTTTATCTTTCATAGTGATCTCAATCGTGAACCCTTGAATGATTTTTATAAGAATCGAAACTAAAGTACCGTAATTTAACTGTATTATAATATTGTAGATGTTATCATTCTCCTACTCTTATCCCAATTACTTGGGGTCGATACAGTATGTACTCTTATTTCATAGTATATATTGTAAAAGTTATAAAGGCAATAGTTTTATGACTGGCCGCCTGCCTGACGTCAACCCTCCTTGGGAATGTAATTGTTGACCAAACGCCATCAGATGAAGTTGGCCCAGGTCGCTATAAGGCTCTTAGTCGTCTTTTACGACATCCACGAGCAAAGTAAGGGTTGGTAGTATTCTTAGCCGCTACCACACAGCAGATTATAATATTGTAGATGTGCCTTCATCAAATGCAGTTTTTTTCTTCTCAGATTATATATGCCACTATTAGATATGAGTCCTTACATTAATCTGAGGGAAATTGATTTATATACCTATCCCTAATAGTCCAGATCTGAAAAGCTTAATTTATGTTTTACTTCTCGTACAGGGATTGTATCTGCTTAGGTCCTTGTATCGTCTTTTACAAGATCCACGTGAAAATAATGGTGAATTTTTCTTGCTCTATTACCAATTGAATACGATATATCATCACCATCACCATTATCTTACCGGATATAAGTCCTGCTGGACTCTCTCATAATAGCAAGAAAATTCACGTATACCACATTAGTCAAACAATTTGGTATAGCCTTTTGTAACGAGTTTGCCTTTTTCAGATGTCTTCTGGATATTATATTTAATTAGTGGTCTTTAACGATATCCACAGGTAAGATACAAGGTATATATATAATTTAATATAAGGATATTCGGGTTGAGAGCCTTCGGGCTCGCCCGCAGTCCGGTTCAGCTGTTAGCCGAAGGGGCTTTTACAGCAGTTGGTATGTTTTAGTGGGTATTCAGTGTCCCCTTCAGGGCCTGTGAGTCCCACATACCCCGCCCGGGGCGGGTATGCGACAAATGCATTTTTAAGCACTGCGATACCAAAAAAAAAAAGGATATGTATAATAGAACAAGCCATGTTCCTAAGTACAAAAATATGTAAACAAAGTGATATAATTGATGTAGTCATTGTTTGCCCGCATTTTATTTCTATAGGTAATGCATTTTATACATTATGTTATACTTAAACGACAGTATGAATCACGCTCGTGGTTATAAACTTCTAAAATTCCAATTATTGTTTTTAAATCAAACAAAATTTTGTAGAAACTTAATTTTTATTAGGAATTACGTTCATGAAAACAATCTACCATAATTCCATTTTTTCCTTTTTGTAGTGATTGGACCACACTGTTGACAGTTTTCTGTCTACAGCCATAGGCCGGTCCGTTTTTTTGGGCGGCGGGCTATGGTGTGCTCACACCCTGCTAAATCCGTCCGGGGCGATAGAAGAAGCGGCGCGCGACCCATAGATCCTCTGTACATGTACCCCTCTTTCGCCGTGCGTGTAGGCCACCGGTGGTTTACCCTCGCGGGTATTTTCTTGAGTCTCGAGCCTTGCCATCTTTACCCAAATCGACGTCAGGGCGTCGTCTTCACGCGGTGTGGCTTCGCACCGGGCGACCAGACTAACCCCCAGTCCGGTCACCCGCTGCCTCGGCTAGGGCGGTATCAGGCGCAGGTACTCGCACCTGCGCCGCCAAAGGCGCCGGCGGCGACGTGAGTCTTTGTAGAGGATGTCCTCCGGACTCATTCCGCCGCCTGCTTCTGTAAGATAATAGTCTCGTAGAAGGCAGGCCGGTCCGTCTGGGATAGTACCACACTCTTGCAGAAAATCAACGTTTGAGCAGTGGCAATGTGTTGTTGCGTTTCGTTTGGTGAGCGCCAGAAGCAGGCAACATCTTAGCTGTATCATTATTATTGCAAAGGCCAATGAGCGTCAGTAATACTTACCATCAGGTGCGCTGCATGGTCGTTTGCCACTTTGAGCAATAAAAAAAAATAACAAAAGCTGGAACTGCCCTTTTGTCAATCTTAATGGATAATTTTAGTTGAGTTTATATTAAAAATATTATTATTTGTTCACAGCCAGCGCAGTCGTTCGTATGAATCGGACGACCATGAGCGGGGCGCGTGCGAATGGTGCGAATACGCACTGGTCATCACGCTGGCAACTATACTGCTCATCGGTGTGTCGGCTCTAACCATCTTTTGGGTGATCTACTATCGGGATGGATACTCCTGGGCTGATGATATGCCTGATAAGCAATTCAACCTCCATCCCACTCTTATGGTGGCAGGATTTGTCACCTTCAGCGGTTTCTGTAAGTAATTTTTATATTTTCATATCGTAATAAGAAATCCCTTTTATAATTCGAAGTATATTAACCCTATAGGTAGAAGTATATGAATAAGTTATATTTTCTGATGTACGCCAGTATTTTTTATATGGAATATTTATTTACTGACAATGAATTTGTATTAAAAATGTGGAGCCTTTAGTAACTAATTTTGTAATGCGTAGATAAATGCCTCTGGAATAACGATGACTTGTTGGACATGAAGCACCTTAGTTCTCCCGTGATCATGAACGATGAAAAGTTTACGAAACGTCAGGCAATTAAAAATCAAATACAAACAAGATAAAAATTGTAAAAATAGTTTTATTTCAAAAATCATCTTTCAATTAGGTAGGATTTGTCTTATTTCCAATTGCAAATTCCATGGTAATTACATGCCAAAAGTAATTCATGGTGGTGCACAAAATATAGTTGCCCCTTCTATCGTGACAGTTTAAAAGACAATGTGTTAGTTTCTTCTTTCCTATGGGATTGTAGAAACCGGATAATATATCACCAGGAAACGGGCAGCGACACTCATTTGAGAAATACACCAACTGAAATCACCAACCCATTTGCCGAGTTTAGTGATTATGGAATTATGACTCTTGGGAACGCATAATTGTCTAAAAGTAGTCTCTGTTAAACTGGTGAATGACGAATGGAATATCATCATCATCACAGCCCATAAATGTCCCACTGTAGGGCTCGGGCCTCCTCCCGCCTATACCGCGCTTGTCAGACGTGTTGGTATAGGGTATTGTTTCGAGTATTCCTTCTCTTGCATAGATGTTATATGCGTTTTATATTCCTTAGTCGTCTCGTACGATCACCCGCGGGTAAGATATGGGGTGGTGAATAGTCTTCTTACTCCGTCACCACACGGAAAATGGTAATATACAAATGGAATATAGAATGGAATATAGTAATATACAAATGCGTGTAAGTACGAACACATTACTGAGACGACAAGCCTCGATTGAAAACAGATTAGGTGTCTATGCGGAACCAAGGTTTTTTAAGGGTTCACATATAACTCTTCAAAGTTTTATTGTTTATAGAGATTATCATTGGGATGAGACTGCTGTGTATAATAAATTGTCTATCAAATACATTATATCTCTATATCTATACGGTTACGAAATTATAAGCTTTGTACGGATTGTACGTGATGCGATTGCATTCTCCTCAGATTTCTTAAAAAAACCAATAATCTGTATAATCAAATAAAATCACTATCAAGAAAAGGAAAACCCAAAATATTTTAAAAGAAAGTTTTACCATGCCATAAAACTAGTGTGGCATAGTAGAAGAATTTCACTAACATTGTGAAGAAAACCCGTGCCTAAGACTACGTCCGCTCTTTATATGGTCTCAAAATTTTCGTAAAATTTTGGCGAATAATTCTGCAACGATTTATTCTTTAGTGCAAATGTTTAACAAATAAAATAATAGATATTTTTTTCTCTCTTCAGCCGTACTTCTGTACCGCATTTGCCGCTGCTTCAGACGCATATATGTAAAGCTGTTACATGCCATCTTCCACGCACTTGCATTCCCTTGTATCGTGATCGGATTCCTGGCTGTGCTCGATTACCACAATAAAAAGGGCATCAACAACTTCTACTCGCTACATAGCTGGATTGGATTTGTCGCTATGGGACTGTTTGGCTTACAGGTATTTACGAATTTATATATTTTTTATATCGAAGGTTTTAAGACAAACATAATGAGATTCATTCTTAACAAAAAGATAAATACAATAATGTTAGAGGTAGCTGGTATTACTGGAAAATCCTTTGAGATCTAATGAGGCCACGGCCCATCATTTTTCAATGAACTCTTAGGAGGTCATTAAGAAGATGTATCACACAGTTCGCCAGTGAAGGCATACAAAATAAAATTGTATGAGGAGTACAGTTTGGTACTGAACGACTGAGTTATTATTAATTGTTAGACCAATATATGTATACATCACCGTCTTCTTTATTTTAATCAGCCATAAAGTATAGAGATTCTATCCTCACATCCTCGTCTCTTGTTTATGTAGCACTGTATTTTTAGTCTTTGTAAGTCTATGGGAGGGAGTTACTACGCACTATTAGGTGCCACTGTTCGTATGATAGCTAAGCTAATCACTCATTAGCTTACATACATACATACCATCATGCCATGTCCTTTGCAGGGTAGGTAGAGAGAACAGAGTGCCAGAGAACTCTATCCTTGCATACTTCACTCGCTTCCTCAACATTCATAATTATATTCATACACGCTCGCCGGTTTCGGAGACTCTTGACTCCACCTTCCTTCAGTACATGACCGATCTGGTCTAGGTAGGTTAGTCTCGGTCTCCCCCGGTACCTACATCCTTCTACTTTCACATTGTATATCTTCTTAACTAGACGTTCGTTCGGCCTTAGCTTACAGTACAGGATAATTAATGATATTGTATCATACAATAAGGGAGGCCTATGTCCAACAGTGGACGATTACGGGTTGATGATAATAAATTACATTATATTATACTGGCTTCTGCCCGCGGCTTCACCCGCGTAAAAGGTTACTTTCCTTAAGTTTTACATCCCCTAATTTTATTATATCCCTTAAGGGTAAATTTTTTACAAAATATTAATGTCATATTTATTTATATCTAATCAATAACCTAAAAATAAGTTTCAAGCTTCTGACTTTAAAACTGACGATACTTCCTTATAACTTTTCATCGCCCTTTAAAATCCTTTTTTGCATTAAAAAGTAGGCTATGTCCTTTGTCAGGTTCTAGACCATCAGTGTACCAAATTTCATTTAGATCGCTTCAGTAGTTTTGGCGTGAAAGAGCGACAGATAGACAGAGTTACTTTCGCATTTATAATCCCGACTAGAAATTTTTTCGTCTTCCTTAGCAGGACCAGATAAGGTATGTAATACAGAAGATATATCTGGACCCGATCAGGAAAACCTTATCGGGTCCAGATCAAGCATTCCTGATCGGGTTCGGATGAAATTTTACTGATCGGAACCAAATCAATCATCTGCGTTATATATCTTGCCTGATCCAAAACGAGTATGCCCAGTCCGGTCCTTTTAAAAATCATGAATATCTTAAAGAATATGTTTAATAGATAAAAATATAAATTAATATTTGACGAAGGCAGCGAATGCAGTGCTATAATCTTATCATAGAGAGTCCCAGTGAGCCGTTCCAATTATGGCGCAACCACCAGATGCTAACGACTTCAACTGTCGCCTGAATTTCTCATTCATGTCCTGATCGATCTGTTTTGATCTGATTTGATTTTTTTTTGAAGAATGCGTTTTCGCACTTACCCCCGCCTGTCGGAAAAACAGACGAGGAGTGTGAGACTCGCTAGTCACGGGGCTAGAATACCCACTAAACACTTGCCACTGCGATCGCGGTTAGCCGAGAGGGCTTTGACAGCTTAACCGGACTATGGGTGAGCGCTGAGGGCTCTCAACCCGGTAAATCTGATTCGATAACAACTAATTTAATATTAGGCGATGTCATTACGCTTCGGAGAATCTTAACACCGCGATTCAGATAATGACGTCATTTTACTAACGCCATCAATTTATTATGACCCAAAACATTAAATGTTAGAAAGGTTGTTACAATATTATTATATTTATTTCTATCTATGTTTTTAAATGTACCTATTGTTTATTTTTGTTTTTATTTTAAATATAAATTATTTTTATATTATTAATTAAACATTATTATTATTATTAAATATATATGATTAATGAAAGATTTCAGATTAATCTCCTCTGATGCGAATACAATTTACACCGTGGCATAAATATGACAATCATGATATGATACTTTTTTGAATTTTGAATGATATTTATTTTGTGTTACGAAAACTGTTTCTGTTCCTGATATACTACATGCCTTACCATATACTTGATGATATTTTACATCAGACTATCCTTATTTGGTCCCGATCCGGTATGCCTTACCATACTTGATGTTATTTCACATCAGGCTATCCTGATCAGGACCAGACCTGGTCCTGATAGGGTTTGCCGGATCCGGCATGCCTCATTCTATCCTGATCGAGTCTTGAGCCAGTATGCCTTATCATACTTGATGATATTACACATCAGGCTATCCTTATTTGGTCCTGACCTGGTCCTGATCCGGTATTCCTTACCATACTTGATGATATTTCATAGACATGCGCGAAACAGTACTTCGCGAAGTGATGTTATATGGCATTACATTTCGTGCCGAGTAATATTACATTTTACCATTACTTCAAACATCACACATGATATGAAATGTCATGTGTGATGCGTAATGCGATAGCGCTCTATATATATATAGCGGGCGGCGTCAAGAAAAATAAGCCTTAACTTTCTGAAAATAAAGCTCAAAATAAATATTGAATTGCCAGACACTGAACATTGCAGAAATGCAGAACAGAACTCGAGTGTTCGCGTCATGTTTAATGTGATGTGTGATGTTTAATGTGATGTTATGTTTAGTCGCTTAATGTGTAATATGACAGTACGCGGTCGGGTAATATTACGTGTGATACATCACTCGCATTACTTACACATGTCTAATATTTCACATCAGGCTATCCTTATTTGGTCCTGACCTGGTCCTGAACCGGTATGCCTTATCATACTTGATGATATTTCACATCAGGCTATCCTTATTTGGTCCTGATCTGGTCCTGATCCGGTATGCCTTACCATACTTGATGGTATTTCACATCAGGCTATCCTGATCAGGACCAGACCTGGTCCTGATAGGGTTTGCCGGATCCGGCATGCCTCATTCTATCCTGATCGGGTCCAGATACATGATCTGGTTGAACCATACTTTTTTTTCTAGTCAGGATATTAGTAAGGATTATCACCCACATTATTTCTAAGATCAGCCTTTGTTATCAAATTAATACTCGGGACTTTAGCATCAATCAACAATCTACGTAAATTTTATTTCACACAACCATTTGTGGGTTGCATAAAAAATTATTCTGCGTGGAAATCGTACTAGTAAATTATCGTTTGCCGATTGCGGCATGAAAAGATAATTTTACGTTAATTATTACGAATTAAAAAGTTTAATTATTTACCATTCTTCTAACAAAAGTATTTTGTTATCCAACAAAAATATATTGTGATATTGAGCTTATTACTAAAGTTGCTCTAAATGAATGAAGGCGTGGAATCACCACTGGAGTAAGCGTTGCTTTTCAAATTACAATTGGTACTGATACTGGGAATATTCCTACGTAACACGAAACGACTGGGGCGATAAAATTTTAGTGCAACGCATAGATAACATATTGGTTCAATGGTTTTGTTGATTATCTCATAGATATGTAATCCTTGTGTGATCAAATGGTGATTATAATTAATAAACTCTCATATATTGACGTCAAAGTTTATGCATCAGAGAATTTTGAAGTATTGTTTTATTTTTATCATATTTGGCATTATGTTTCGAGAGTTCTATTTATTGGTTCCTTTAAGAATTTAAGGAGGATAATATACAGTTATTATTACTAGTTAAGAGATTGTTTTAAGTATTTTTAATTCTATATTTTTACCGATCGCAATCCTTAACGACGACGTAAGAGAGCGAGTAGGTATGAAAGAGAGTATTGGTATAAAGATGCGAAAGGGAATGCTCCGATGGTTCGGACATGTGGAAAGAATGTCGAACGAACGTCTGGTTAAGAAGATATACAATGCGAAAGTGGAAGGATGTAGGTACCGGGGGAGACCGAGACTCACCTACCTGGACCAGATTGGTCACGTACTGAAGGAAGGTGGAGTCAAGAGTCTCCGAAACCAGCGAGCGTGTACGAAGAGAATTATGAATGTTGAGGAAGCGAGTGAAGTATGCAAGGATAGAGTTCTCTGGTACTCTGTTCTCTCAGCCTACCCTGCAAGGGATATGGCGTGATGATATGTATGTATGTATATTTCCAGTGATAAGCATCTTTTCTCGTAGATATGAGTGCTATTGGTGTCCAAAATTGAATAAATTTCAGTGTTTTGAAGAAAACCAATTACGATTTATACGTTTATATAAAAAAAAGAACATATACATCATTTGAATCGGGAATTCATCTTAAGTTGACAGAAATATTTCGTAAAAAATATATCACATCTGTTATTTCTTATTTGCAATGTAACTTTTCCAATTTTTCTTTGCCTAAATTTTTTATTCGTATTATAAAGAACTTTATTTTCTTTCTTAATGTAAGAAAATTAGTCTAGACATACTCCAGTGTTGATCAGATACTAAGTATAAGTCGAACAGTGAACATTTTTTTTTCACCTTTAATTTTATTTCGATTACTGCTTTTGAAGGAATATGTAGATCAGAAGGCGAATTTACCATCCTAAATATTTATAATATCACATTTCTTCGCGAAAATACTTAAAGCTAGGCAATTTTTTTAAACGTATTTAATAAATAAAATTATAAGCAATATATTCTCAGAAAAATTCTAGCCCAATAATAAAAAATAGCATTCAGATCTAAGCATTTTAATATCTAGTTCATTAGTTTTACTGATATTACTAATTTATTTCAATGATGTATGACGAGAGTTTTATTAATGATAATGACACAAGCGTCTAGGTTATGGACTACCTCAATCATTAGACTATTTTCTTACCAAACTTACGTCATTATTTAAAGAGGAGATATAGTATTTACGAGTACAACATATTAATTATTTATAATAATTAATAAAAATTATATAAATTGTATTAAAAATATAGTGACGTAAACATATATTTTATTTTCCACAGTACGCAGTTGGTTTCTTCAGCTTCCTGTTGTTGTTGATTTGTAATAAGGGCACGGCTGGCTTCCGTGCTTCTTTGGTGCCCGTTCACGCTGCATTCGGAATTCTCACTTTCGTACTTGGCGTTGCTGCCTGTCTTACCGGATTAACTGAGAAAGCTATCTTCACCCTTGGGTACGTACAAACACATTTAATATTCAGAAATTATTTAAACATCTCTTCAAAAGTTTTGTTTTTTTTTTATATTTCATATAAATATTCATAAAATTTTACTGCCTTCCCATTGTTTAAGCAATATGTTTCACTAACTAATGCATGCTTGTTATTTCAAAAATATCAGAGTGCACTTGCAGTGTTCTATAAACGCTACACTATTTTGATGGTATCATTATTATGACGTATTCTTGATTCGTCACAAATCATTCATAACCAAATATCACAAAAACATATTTTGAAACAGAATCAGCAATGAAAGTCAATTATATCAATACAATTACAGCATTATTAAGCAATTTAATATTTTGTGAAAAAATCCTGTCTAATGTATGGGCGTATATAGAAATTTAAAACTCTATCATCAACCATATTCAATTTTGATATTAAGTAGCGTGTATTTTTTTAAATAGTATTTAAATCAGCTGGAACTGAAACTTACAAGCTAATACCAGCAGCGCGAAATGATGTTTAGATATGGCACATATAAGATTCTCAGCCAAGAAACCGCACATTCACTATACTAGTGATAGCTGTCATATACTATTATGGAACGCATTTTCTGACACCAATAGGATTTTTTATATCCTTGTGTTTTTCTATATACGTTTTTCGAGTTGTAATTTGTTTGCTCTTATTTAAATTACTAATTTATTATTTTCTCTTTGTTATTGTTCCCATTTAGGTTTAGACAGGATTTTTTTTATAATCTATATTATGCCATGGGTTTTATAATATGAATGTTGAGCATGTATATTGGTTCATTGTTGCATGTTTTTATATGTTAGTAATTTCGTCTCGTGTTGCTTGTGTTGTGTGAGTTGCTTGTATGTGTACGTGTCCACAGTGGGGAGAGATACAGCGGGATGGTGGACGAGGGCATTATCATCAATACAATTGGAGTGGCCATGATCGCTATACTGGCTGTCGTCATGTACATCTTGTCAAGGGACAAGTTCCGTAGGCCAGAGTCACGCGACCAGCACATAAGGGCTTCAGTCGACCTTTAGATATTAATTTATTATATTTTTACTTTTTCAAAGGCCATGATCGCAGAAGTGGTATAAGCCGTGTTTTTTCTATATACAGTTCATGTATTTGTCAGAGCCTCAATATATTGATAATTAAGAAATAAAATTTATAAAAAACACATATTTACGAACATATTTTCGTTTACTTTTTTTTTGACTTAGCTATAGATAGATAACTTTTATGTGAAAAAGACATAAAACCTTTTTACCTTATATATTCTTGATTTGTGTTTATAACACTTTACGTTCATGGCCTCCATCAGAACCATTGGTTTATTCTCTTCGATGTTGTTAAACTATATGTAAAGTTACTGCTACGAAGAAGCATGTAGCGTTATCATGCTGATCTGAGTGGAGGCTCGTTTATTGGGATTTATTCTAGAAATGCACCTATTACTTAATACATAAAAATAAGACCCATATGTAAATTGTGTGTCCTTACAGGTGTTGGCAAAATATCAGTGCTGTTTCACTAGATCGATGTATCACAAGATAAGCCATTTTTTATTATCGTGAAATTAGATTTGTTATGTCGAAAATTATTCAGCTAAAAAGCTAATCAAAAACAAACACCTTTTTTTTACTATAAATTGTAATTGATTTTAATTTTTAAAACAAAAAAGATATCATAACTAAGATAAATTAAAATATTTATTTGTTTAATTTTCTTTCTTAATTTTTTTTACAAGATTAATTTGTTTGATTACATGTTCTTTTCTTTTGTTATTTTCAAATTATTTAAAATTACCATATTTGAATTTATAATAAATAATTGAAGTATGAAGATATGAATCTTTCTAATTTTTGTACTACATATGTACAAAAATCTTAGATCTTTCAAAATAACTAGTCCGATTATTCGAGTCTCCACTGTAGTTGTATAATGTTGAACTCCAAGGCAAATAGAGTTTGACTTGTGTTTGTACAAAACCCTGAAGAGGCCTTTATATACATATTGTGAATTTTACTTATGAACTTATAATTCTCTTTTTGGGTTATCCTTTTTAATAAATAATTTAATAAAACTTGTAAATGTAATAATAAAATGGTTCTGATATATTTAATTCGATCAAATAATTCAATGCATAAAACCATACACACAAAGTAATAATTAACAAATTCATTTTTTTTAGATTATTATGAATACAGTATATCCGTTCTCACTAATGCCACTTAAATTTTATTTAAGTAACACCTAAGGTGATTGATATAAACACATATATAACATGAATGATTGATTAATGTTATGTGCCATTCAACATGTAAGTTTTCAAGTTAAAATCGCCTTAGGCGTTACTTAAAATTTAGGTGATCTTCATGTAAATGGATGAAGTGGATAAGGGGCCGTCCATTAATCACGTGAGGTTTGAAAGGGTTTGACAAAAATCACGAAATATTACAAGGAGGAGGGGGTGTAGTAAGATATCACGTGTATTTTTTTTTGTCAAACGCTGCGACTTCTAAACTGAAAAGCGGCGTGTAGTGTGACTTTGACTTGCCGTTGCTTGTCAACGAACGAAGTTTAAAATAGTTGATCTGTATAAAGACCTTTTTGCGAAGTATAAAAAAGGAAAAAAACCGAAAATATAATGAGCTGTGGGCTACTTCTTTGTAGGTACTAAAAATTTACGTGATGTTTTTCATAGCCTTAAACCTCACCACGTTTTACCAAGGTGGAAGGGGGGTCGATTTAAAAATGCTACAAAAAAGATCACGTGATTAATGAACGAACCCACGATATTGACAATTTTGAGAATAAACAAATGAGAAGTATTTTATGGTAGTGATAAATATAATAGTATTCTCTTTTAAATATATGACTATGAATTCCAAACGTAAGACATCTAAATAGATATTTTGAATTTACAGACAAGAGGCTTTGCTGTATTGGCTTTGATCTGTATCAGATCAAAATAATTTAGGCGTTAAGTTAAATAAAAAACATTAAGTTAGGCGATTATATTACTAATTTAAGTTACACTGTATTTTTTGTTGCATTATAAATAAATTAAGTTACAAATGAATTTTACTTTTTTTAAGTTATATAACAGGTAAGGTGTTTGTTGAATGTTAATTCGCATTTTAAACTTTTTCCTTCGCTTTGAACTTATATTCATATATTTTATCTGTAGGTAATGTAATATTTAATGCTAAACTAACGTAATATTTAATGCAAATTCTTTGCGGATGAATTAATATTTCTTGTTTTATATATGGTATTATTTTTGTGTAATTTTCTATTATTACTACTACCATATAATCCAATAACCGATTATAGGATTATATATTAACATATTGTGTTTATTTTTCAATAGAAAATATTTATTTATTTATTTTTCAAAAATTAAAACCATTCTAATTTTATCTCGAATAATATGACTGGTTAAATCAAAATTATTTTTGTAAGCATGATAACATACACAATCTGCTTACACAGTTCAAAATTAGCTCTATTAAATTTTACGTAAATTTCTATTAATTATCTTTTTAGCGACCCCTTGCATCAACAAATCTTATCTCGATAATAGATCGTAATATATCGATAATATTAACTTAAGATAATTCCACTGACAGCAAAGCGAGATTATCTTATATATATATAGAGAGAGATAATCTCTCTCTATAAATATATATATATATATATATATATATATATATATATATATATATATATATATATATATATTTATAGAGAGAGATAATCTCTCTCTATAAATATATATATATATATAATTTTTGGCTAAAGGTCAGAAAGTCTTTTGCGCTTTCATTGATTTAGAGAAGGCTTATGACAAAGTGAGGAGGAATGAACTGTGGTCGGTACTATCTATGTATGGGGTAAATGGCCATCTTATTCAGGCGCTGAAATCCATTTATAAGGATTCCAGAGCCTGCGTAAGGATAAACGGGTCCTACACTGAATGGTTTAACATTGATAAAGGTGTCAGACAGGGATGTGTAGCGTCACCGTGGCTGTTTAACCTATTTATGGATAGCTGTTTGCAAGATTTGAAAAATAATGAATGTGGTTTAAGAATGAATGAGTTACTCGTCAAATGTCTTCTTTATGCCGATGATCAGGTTTTACTTGCATCGTCGGCTGAAGACTTACAGGCGATGGTAACTACTATGCATGATGCTTTTGAAAGAAAAGGTATGAAAGTAAATGTAAGTAAGACGAAAGTAATGGTCTTTGAAAAGGATAAATGTATGACGGAATGTAATATTTTTATAAATGGTGAGGGATTGGAACAGGTGAAAGAATTTGTATACCTGGGTGTACTGTTTACTAGTGATGGTAAAAATGATGAAGATGTTGAAAGACGAGTAAATGCTGGTAATAAAGTGAATGGGGCATTGTACGCTTTTATGAAAAGTAGGAATGTATCTAACAAGGCACGCCTAGCTGTATATAAGGGAGTATTAGTTCCCACTCTCATGTATGGCAGTGAAAGCTGGATTTGGCAGGGAAGACATGAAAGTAGCATAAATGCTGTAGAGATGAGAGCTCTTCGTAGTATGTGTGGTGTAAGTCTGACAGATAAAATTAGGAATAGTGTTATAAGAGAGCGCTGCGGTATGAATGAAGAAGTAGTGACAAAGATAAAAAAGGGTATGCTGAGGTGGTTCGGACACGTGGAAAGAATGAGTGAAGAAAGGTTGACTAAACAAGTATACAAAGCGAGTGTGAGTGGGACGATTACAAGGGGAAGACCACGTCGCACTTTCCTGGATCAAATTGAAGATGTGTTAGTGAAAGGTCAGATTAAGAGTACGCGTAATCGTAGAGCATGCATGAAGACTGTGATGAGTGTGAATGAAGCGATGGAGGTATGTCAGGATCGTGGTTTGTGGCAATCCGTAGTCTCTGCCTACCCCTCAGGGAAACAGGCGTGAGGCTATGTATGTATGTATGTATGTATATATATATATATATATATATATTTATTTATAGAGAGAGATTATCTTATATTATACATATTACGGAGAATTTCACAGTAAATGCCGCCTGGCATACAAATAATGTCTTTTGTTGATGCAAATGGTTATAAGCTTTTTACTGAACTAACCCGGGGCATGCGGTGTGCAGGAACGACTATGCTACATTGGCGAACGAAGCGATCGTGATCAACGCTATTGGAATGTCCGTGGTGGCTGTGGCCATCGTAGTGCTGTACACCGTCCGCGGTACTGGCGGCTATCGTTTCCGCAAGGTCGCCGCGCAGCATCCCAGCTAAACATCTAATTTGAGAAGATCAGCCTTAGCAATAATTCAAAAGTTTGGTGACAAATACTAATAGAATATTGATATATATCTGAGATGAATGCATTATATTGCTTATAGTGCGGCTACCATAATTTACAAAATAACTATTTCTATAACACTGGCCAAACTGAGCGTAGGTATGAGCTTTATACCTATGGTGGTTATTTAATTTTTTACGTTTAATTTACCTTAAAACATTCTTTCTACATAAATGGACATTAAGTAGATTTCATCTGTTATCAATATTCTAACTAATTGAATAGCAGAGAGATTAGTCCGAGTAAAAACGATATTCAGCAGAATCTTGATAAATTAAAACTAACATAATTTGGGAATTACAAATATTATTTGCGTAATGGATCATTTCCAATTTTATATTACGTAAATTGAGGAATTATTTTTAATAAAGTTTAACATAATATAGATAAAAATAACCAACTTGAAATGAAATGTCTTCATCAAAATTTAGCAGGTATAATGTTATCTACCCAAGCACATTGTTTTCTTGGCCAGTGTTTTGTCATAAAGAAACATAAAAACTTGATTACGAACGAAAAAAGATTGTCACATATGGTATTCGAACCCACACCTATTGGAAATCCTATTATATCCTATCCTATTATATTTAAAAAATAGTACGATGCGAAAATTGAAAGTCATACAAGAGTTCACGTTGGTGTAGCACAATTGGTACGGATTTCCAATAAGTTTGGGTCCGAATCCCATGTGTGATAATCATCTGTCCCTCGTAATCAAGTTTTTATAAATAATCAAGCATATTAAATGCTAAATTTCTGTAATTTGAATAAAAAAACATAAAAAAAAATATTGCAGTAGTCGCACTAATCAACATATATTTGAATTACTTATCTACCTAAAGTGATCATATTATAAACGGTTTTGTAAAGATCTATGAGGCAATATATGTAATTATTTGCTCAATGTCAAACGAGCTTTTTAATGTACGCGTGAAGTAAGTATCTATTGTGTAAGAGTCACAAAACCGATTTAAAATCATCACAATTTTAACTTTCATTCATACTTTTCCAACGTACATGCAAAAATCTTCATAGTTTTTGAGTTAAAATTTTACAGAACAAATTTAATTGGTCACGTTATTATCATAGAAAGTAGATATCAATGTGATGTCTAGAATTATTGCGAAGGCGAAATAAAACACGTACGTATGATGTAGAAGCGATACAAGACCGACAGTTGGGAAGAATGATTAATTCGGTAGTTTGTCACCAAACAATTTACTCCGTAAGATTATTTTATCTTCGATAGCGGAAAAACACCATGACTATGGATTAGTAATAATATCATAAACGTAAAATCGAATACTATTTAATAATTTATCGAAGTTTCGTAGGTGATTTTCTTGCGCAATTATAAGACATAATTATTTTATTTCGTAAACACGCTCTGTGTTTGAACGGATTGTTTAAATTTAAAAAAAAAATATTTATAATTATATGTTGTTTAGCTCAATTTGTTAACTTTAGGTTATACAAATTTTATTGTAGTGACGATTATTGTCTATTTTTATCGTTCTTTGGGGGTTGTGCGTTATTCCGTTTTTTAAAATGTTTAGATAAAATTATGGGTGAGTTGATTCCGTCTTAGTCAAAAATTAATTCGACTGATAATTGTTACTGTAGCCGTTTTCATTTTTTTGCTAAGTATAAAATGCATTATGTAAGCATTTATTTAGTGTGGGCTAATATAGCAATCAGTTAACGTACATAATTTGTAAATGAATTGGAGCTGAAACTATTGCTATTAAGATCTATATCTAATTAGCCAAAGACGCATTAATTTCAATTTCAACTATGTACTCGCTGTTCTGTGGTAATTTATAAATTAGCGAACTAGAATAAATTTAGGACAGTACTCATCGTATAAACTATGTACGGATTAATATAAAAAACAAACAATTTCAATTTTCAAACATAATCATTACTGGAAAACAACCTGTTAATTACAAATTTTCAAACGAAAAGTCAGAGGACATACAACAGATACTTTATTGGTATCAAGCTAACCTTCGTAGGGTTGTATAATTAAGATATATTAGATGTAACTTGTATATAAATTTTATCCTAATTTAATGTAACGTGCGAGTGTTCGATAGATGTAGAATGTGATTAAGTAGTAGCGAAATACTTTTTAATATTATCCATTACTATTATGTGGCATTTATATCAAAATTCTAAAGGAAATAGTATAAAAATCGTGATTAATCACTTTCAATAAGTATCTTAAGTTTTTATTAGAATGTATGAACACCAACTTTTATATACAATTTAGAAATAAAAGATATTCTAATAGGAACTTAAGAAATTATAATCGAATTGAAATAATTGAATATAGAACACCAACGTTTGATAACACGTGTATTTGTTTAAGGCGAGTGTTCATTCAAGTTGCCAAATTTGATGTAGAAATCCAGTTATGCGTTTGATATAATCAATTATTACTGTGTATTTATGTAATACAAGTAGCATATTTATCGATAATTGTAGGATAATGCTCAACGTGTATCATTTAACCGAGTGGGTACAGACACCATACGCGTTCTTTTAATTAAATTATATTATAAACTAATATAAGGGTTAAATTTTATAAAATTGCATTCCAGATAAGCATTTGAGATTTTTGAAAAAATCTCTTATAAATATACAATCAGCACATCCAAGACTGCATTCATAAGTAGGTTCTTATGTCTTCAGTTAATGGATTTGCCGAGTTTTGCTAATATTTACAAATTTAAAAGAATATTATATAGGTTTTTGTGGATCCCTTTCAAATGCTGGGGCCAACTTTTTATATTTAATGTATTACCTATTCAGATTTTGTTACAGTATTTAGAACTGAAGTTTATTGACAATTTTATATTAAATATTAAACTCAAAACTCCTATCATGAAAATGCAACAAAGAGATTTAAATATAGTACCTGCTTATTGATGTGTATTAAGAAAAACGTAACGATAAATTATTTTATATGATATGATACGTTGCGAATGATAGATAAGTTTCAATTATTCCAACTGTAATTATTTTAAATATTAAATCATTTTTCATATTAATTTAAGTTGGTTGCAGTTACATTGAATTGAAATATGAATTTTATCACTGTTTTACATTTTGAAATATTTATACGGCATTCATAAGGTACATTAAATACTTGTAATAATTATAAGTAGTTTTATTTCTTAATGTAGTATATTAAACATCTTTATGCTCTCAGTTCATAAATGTTCCACTGCTGGGCTTGATCCTCCTCTACACTAGAAGGGAAATGTGACTTACTACACCACGCTGGCCGTTTAATCTCTGATATTGGTATAGGGTTTTATTTCAAGTTTTCCATCTCTTACCTAAGTGTTATATGCATATTTTATCTCATAGTCGTCTTTTACGATCACCCACGAGTAAGATAGGGGATGGTGATTTGTATTCTTACTCCGTCACCACATGGAAACGTTATATTTTCTCCGTTTAATATAAGACAATCCATTATGCACATAGAGGCTAACGGACTAAGAATGCGAGTCTACCTTCCTTTACCGCAATTGTCATAAAAGACGTCCAAGTGACGTAAGAAGAATAAATCACAGCAAAAGAAGGCAAAATAGCATAGTTTGGTTGACTTATTTTCATTACGCCTTCTTTTCACTGTAAAGAAGTATCGCAATAGTGGCAACTAAGGGTCAGATGTGTTCGTTATACGCTCGAGGCTTGTGCCGCTTGGGGCGTGAACTCGTCGCAATCATCGGTGCCGACCTGACGCTGCCGACCATCGCCAGGGCGATGCTGGACAGCGTCAGGAACTGGGACGCGGTCGCAGCCTTCTGCGAGGCAGTAGTCTCGCAGAAGGAGGCGTCGGAGCGCGTGCGCGAGGAACGTCTTATCGACGACGCGAGCTGTCGCCGGCGACTGGGGCGGCGTAGGCGCGATTACCTGCGCCTGATGCCGCCCTAGCCGAGGCCACGGATGACTGGACCGGAGAATTAGTAAGTAGAGGTTCACAGGTGAGTTACGGGTATGCGTGCTTACGCTCCTCTGTCGCCCCGGACGGAGTGGTGCGAGGAACGCGACGACCATAGCCCACCACGCCACAAAAAAAGATGTGTTGGTATATAGTTTAGTTTCGAATTTTTCTACTCTTGCATAGACGTTATATGCGTTTTATATCCCTTTGTCGTCTCTTACGATCACCCACGGGTAAGATAGAGGAAGAAGTAAGAGGGGGTGGTGAATTATATTCTTATTCCGTCACCATACGGAAAAGTGATAGATTAGGAATAAATAATTTCTAATAAGTTTACAAATTATTTTCTATTTAAACAGAAGAAAAATAAAACAATATCTACTTGGTTAATTAATAACAGAATCAATTAATACAGTATTATTTGAAAACTGCAACACAAATATCCCCCAAGTACAAAAATAAGTCGATGTGACGTACATAGTTAACAACTATATCTACAGATATAAATATACACCATAACGTTGATTTTACAGAAGTATACTTTAAACTGTCGAGTTTCAAAGATTTTTTTAAAAAAAGCGTCTATGAACGCCATGAATCCGAGATATATAGGCACATCGGCAGCGTGTGTTACTCTTCATAAAAACCTAAGTGGTTTAATTGACACGCTGGTTGCTGCTCCATCAACCGCAGATCGCTCACTTCTGTTCCAACGAGTCTGCGCCTCGGAAGTAAACCGAGTTATTGTAACTCTTATACCACACAAAAGATATTTATATTATTTGTTTAATCAATCTATCAAAACGGGTATCCCCGGGGCATGGAGGTTAGTAATATATCTCCCATTTTCAAGGGTAAGGAGAAAAGGGATGATATTCACAACTATAGACCCATGGACATCATTCTCGTATTTTTTAATTTCATTGCTTGTGTTGGTAAGCGAGCAAGCTGCACATCTGATGGTAAGTGTACTGCCGCTTGGACCTTTGCAGTACAGTTGGGTCGCTGCCTACCAATGAAAACCCCAAATCCACCGAGAAAGTTGGGTTTACGACTCTCCCGCTCACCGAACGAAGCGCAACGGCACATTGCTACTGCTCAGATTATCTGCGGAAAAGTGGTACCTGGACAGATCGACACATGGCTGTAGGCTATAGAAAATTGTCTATGTGGTCCTACCACAATTAACAACGAAAATCTTTGTGAATGGCTTGAGTGCTTCTTTTATAAATTGTCTAAGAACAATAAAAGCACTGAGAAGTTATATGCGTATCGAGGATACTCCACTATCTCTTTCGCTCGGGGTCTCGGGGGTAGTTCGACACGTATTCGAGAGTAGTGAGAAACGGTAACGTTGCGGTTTCATGCTAAGACTTATCCAAGATCTTCAACGTGGATGATTAGAGTGTGCTGGTTCTTAAGTTGGCACGATACGGAAATCAAGCGCAGCACACAATCCTAACAGATATCCTACGTCACAGTTGTCAAATCGTCATCTTAGATGGTGGCAAACATAAAGCAGATCCATTAATTGCTGTCTGGAGTGCGGCTGAAGGATCTTCTGTATCTAATATGCTGTTCAGATTTTTAATGAATAATCTGCCTTGCCTTGTATTTTGTCAGGTTAGGTATTCATGTAAGCTGATGACACCATTATTGTAAACGCAGCTGACCTGGATAGCCTTGCGCAATTAAATATCACACTGGTATGCACGTCAAACTGGTAGCCATTTTTTTTTTTTTAGTACGTTATGTTCTGGTCACACTCCGTTCTTTCTGTTCGGCGCTACGGCAGGGCTATGTGCAGCACATTACGGGCAGTGCCGGTTTTAGCACTACCAGCGCCCTGGGCGAGATTTCTGCGGCGCCCCTACTACAATTTAATTTCATAAGAATAAAGGCAATGTGTATAATAAAATAACCATTTTTCACAAAAATAACCATTTATTAAAAAAAAATAACCATTTATTAAAAAAAATAACCATTTCTTTATAAAAGTGGTAAAAGTTTACTTTTTCCGCCTTTCTATTGGCGAAGTTTTTGTTAAGGTTCTCAAAATGTTTTCAGCGAATTCGTTCTCGATTAACAAAGTTCGTCAATCTTTTTTTTTTTAGCTAATCATAAAAATAATAGTGTTCTTTGCTTTTATCAGCTTAAGCTTAGGAAAACTAGTCTCACTACTAGCAACTGTTACAATTATAGTCCTACTAATATTATAAATGCGAAAGTTTGAAGAATGTATGGATGAGTGTTTGCTACTCCTTCACGCAAAGACTGAATGCATTTTGATGAAACTTTACAATAATATAGCTTACACAACAGAATAACACACAAGCTACAATTTATAAAGATATTTTGTAAATTGGCTAAAACATAACGATAAATATCACTTAAGGCAGAAAAAGTCACCCATCTGCAAGCTATTCTTGCATGCGCTGCAGAAATCTTAAAAGTTAGACGAATGGTGAAATTGCAGCTCTTAAATAGTTCTACAAAAAAAGTCCTCGACAGCATATACCTTTTTTTATGTGTACCTAAGCCGTTATCGTCGAAATAGTAAATTCAAAATACAACAAAATATAGCATTTATTGCCAATGCACATTTTGTAGTAACGTATTGATTCTTATAATAAACGTGTTATAATCATTTATTGATTCTTAAATTCTTTAATCGCTTTCGATATTTAACGTACATATTTTTGCCTTTTTCCCTGTGTCATTTGGTACAATATTTCAAAGTTAGGACGATATGAAAGTGAGTGCCCTACGAAAAGTAAAGTGAAAGTGAGTGCCCTATGAAAGTGAGTGCCCTGACCACACCATAGCACTGCGCTATGGTGTGGTCAGGCAGCAAGCGGGCGCACTACGAGAATAAGGCAAGGATTCTATGATCGCCGATAGTGCGACCGAACACAAGTAGAGGCGCGAGGACGTTCGTCATCGTTGATGATTGTTGTATTTTTAAAAGCACTATCGATTTAATCGATCGAAAAAACAGAACCCTTATAGGCTTATAAGATCACTTTGTTGTCCGTCCGTCCGTCTGTCTGTCTGTCTGTCAAGACCCTTTTTCTCAGGAACGCGTGGAGGTATCAAGCTAAAATATATATCAAATACTAAAGTCTACTGTCCCTTAAAGCTGTGAAAAAATTAAACTTCTAAGCCAATGCAATCAAAAGATACAGGAGTCTATGCCGCAAATTTTCGACACTCGCAAAGGAATCAAAACCTACAGGGTATTTCCCGTGAACTCAGAATCTTGAAATTTGGTACGAAGCAACGTTTTATAGCACATATAAAGGAAAAATTTTCAAAACCGTGTATTTTTAATTACATCATATAATTAAAAATATATTTAATAATTTTAAACTTACTACCCCTTTTTTACCTTTACCTTTCCTCATGAACGCGTATTAAATTAAAATTCATAAGACCTTTATACTCAGATCTATAAGACCTTTAGGCTGTAATAAAATCAAACTTCTATGTCAACGCAATCAAAAGAAAAAGCAATTTAAGTCGCATATTTTCAAACACCCAACTACTCGCAAGGGAATCAAAACCTAGAGGGTACTTCCAGTCTACCTAGAATTTTGAAATTTCGCATGAAGCAACGATTTATAGCATATATAAAAGGAAAATTCCGAAAACCTTAAAGTTAGTTACATCACATATTTTTTTTAGTTTTACGGAACCCTTCGTGCGCGAGTACAACTCTCACTTGGCCGATTTTTTTTTATTAAGTTTATAATTGGTGCTATTTACAATAATATCTGTTTTTACTAATCCATAGTTATCAGTCCTGCCATCTGAGTTACCTTGGCGAGCGCCACCTAAACTGTAGAATTCACATGAAAATAACGTATATCTTAAATAATTCTAAATAAAAATTCGTGACTGTCTACTCTTAGACGGCAAAGACCGGGTTCCGGTGGCCCGCTCGCACGGCGTGGGGAGGTACTTGTAGGACGGGTCTATGGGGTCGTGCGCCGCTTCTTCTGTCGCCCCGGACGGATTTAGCGGGACCACTCCATAGCCCGAAGTCGAAAGAAAAAATGGCATGCCAGAAGGATGTAGGTACTGGGGGAGACCGAGACTAACTTATCTAGACCAGATTGGTCACGTACTGAAGGAAGGTGGATTCAAGAGTCTCCGAAACCGGCGAGCGTGTATGAAGAGAATTATGAATGTTGAGGAAGCGAGTGAAGTATGCAAGGATAGAGTTCTCTGGCACTCTGTTCTCTCTGCCTACCCTGCAAGGGATATGGCGTGATGATATGTATGTATGTATATTTTATATAGCTTATTTTGAAAAATACTAAATATAATACGCTGATAAAATGTTGGCAACCCTATTTGAGACTATGGCTTTAATTATTATACTTGATAGATAAGTTTACAATTGGTATTCCAACTAAGACATTGTATTTCGTTAGTAATTCGTTTACTGGCCTTACATTCATTCGTACTTTGACTAAATTGTAATGTAACACGTTAAGTTAAACAACCATCAACATAAATTAGGCCAATCAATTTATAAATGCTTATAACGGAATGTAGAAAATGCATAAGCAAAAATACGTTTAAAGCATTGAATTGACTATTTAAGTGCATATTACTTGAGTAACATCTTTGGTTGTGAATGGCATCTACGAGTGGCATGAAAATTGCATCAAATATTAGAAATATAGCTCTTTTATATTCTAAATTCTCTTTGCATTCATATACCAGCCTATTGTCCTTTGGCATTAAATGATATATTAAAACAGATTTTGCAATAGCTCATTATTAGAGTAAAAGTCTGTTTTATTATGCCATAATGTATAATAACCGAAAATTCTAGAAATTTCTATAAATATTCTGAGAGTTGCCATATACATAGGCTCTACCTTTGCGGCCAAGTAAACGATAATATTCTGCACTTTATGTGAATGGTTCGACAATCGATTTTGATTATCTTAAGTATAAAATATTTCAATATTTATGAATAACTTCTCATAGCCGTATTCATAAATTAAAATTTAAAAGTCGTAACGATTTGATGAACTGTGAATGCAACATTAATATTTATCTGTTGCCTTTTTTTCTTAAAATATTTTAGTGCCATTATGTTGGCAATCTTTTTTATTCTTCTAGAATGTTCGAAATACGAAATAATTAATAAAGTATGCTTTGTGCATTTTAAAGTTTTACAAATTTATTTTCACTTAATGATCAAACTTTCAGCATCATAAGACAATTCTAAGTGTTGGCTATGGGATATGAATAGTTCACTACTCCCTCCTTCCCTAAATATATCGACTAAGTGATAAAATATAAGCAGAAAACCATGATCTGTCGCCATATACAAAAGAGCTAATATAATTAAGCATATTTTCAAGCAACACTCGTATGTTAATATTTTCATTTATACAAGATTCTTACAAACTAACTAAATCGCTTTTTCTAACATTGAATAAAATAAATACATTTAAAATACAAATGTAATACTATTTTTAATTCTATATAAGTACTTGGTAAGTATAATAAGAATTAAAATTTTCATTTGTAAATAATTAGTATTCACTATCTAATTTATACATTATTTAATTATTTACTGCAATTAATATGCTTGAATATATGTAAAAAATATTAAATATTGTCACAAGCTTAAAACTATATAAAATACGGAAGAAATAAATTGCTAAATTGCAATACTAAACATATAGCTATAATATAGGCTTATAGGTATAGTATACTATGTATCACAGCTTATATCGTCCGTTTCATTAATTGCTGCCTTAAATTTGTACATTTAAACAGATACTATTGTGGAATGATATTCATTCCAAAAATCTTTTTAAACACTCCTTATAAGATAACACAGCCCAATGAAATATTTTTTTTTTTAACCAACCACAGCATTCTGTACAAATTCCAATGCCATATTTCAAGTGACGCGACACATTGTATGTTGCGTCACGATCGAAATAGTAAACCTTTTTAAATGGACAGTCTATAAGGTACACATAGGTACTTATTTAATAAAAACTTGATTACGAGCTAAAAATGATTGTCACACATGGGATCACATCCCAGTTGTCATAAATGATATGCCAATTGATTGTCTCATAGATACAGAAGCTAATTGTAGTTTGATAAAATAATCAATTACTAGAAAATTGGGCTGCAACTTTTCACCAACATCAATTTATTTGAATGGTGTAGGTCAAAATAAAAAAACAAGTTTTTGCTATAATTACAATAATTTTTTGCTCGTAATCAAGTTTTTATAAACAATCAAGCATGTTAAATGCTAAATTTCAGTAATTTAAATACTTAGGTATTTAATTAAAAATAATTAATCAAAAATGTACTTTTGATTCTGTTTGATAGAATGAAAAGTACATTTTTGATTAATTATTTTTTGAAACAACGCAGTATATCGTCACGGCGGTGCTCGTGAGAGTCATAGTCAGTGTTGCGAATTATGCCCTGGAAGTATCTTCAAGTACTGCTGCCGCCTCTGTTAAAGTTTATAAACTTAATACGTGACTCCATTTTCTTTAATATAAAAAGGCTCATATCTTTCGCGTGGGTGATAGTAAAATAGAACTGAGTGTCGCAAGTAGATAATTAAAGTTATATATTGCATTGAAATGCAAGAGAAGGAAAATTCGAAATTAAACACCAAACCCTTCCGGCCAGCACGGTATAATAGGTATATTTTCCTTTCATTATAGAAGAAGTTCGAGTCCAGCTGTGGGGCATATGTGATAATTTGATGGTTCATCCGTCCATCAGCTTATTGATGCACACTGTTGGACACAGGTCTCCCCAAGGAAGGGACAATACCATGATCCCATTTTTGATATGCATAGTGCACAATTCATATACCAAATTTCCTGCGGGAGTGCTTTTGTGTCCATTCTTAGTGATTCCGCAATCGGTTTTTACGTCTCCTAAGAGACAGATTCTTCAGCTTAACCTTAAAGTATTTTCAGCCCACGGCCGCATGAAATGGAAACAGCTCTAGAGTACAATACAGTAGAGAAATGGGTCTATAATAGACACACTAGTTGGACAGATGTTATATGAAGAAAATGGGGGTTGGGTGAATTGTGTTGTTACTCTGTCAGCACAGGGAAAGTCAAATTTATTAATGAGAGTTATTCTTACCGTGTCTCCGGGTGAGAGATCTGCCAATTGCCTGACAATAATATCAATAGTGATCTTTACATCGCTTGTATAAAAATGTTCTGCTGTTTTCTTACGACTGAATAAATCGTTCACTAATTTTATTACTGAATGTGCAGGCGCTGGTTCGTGGTCAAAGATATGAACTGGATCCTCTGTAGTGTCAAAACAATTAATTTAAAAAAAAACTGCAAATGGAATTCCATTCTATCCTGAGAACATATTATGTGACCTATATTTACAAGTTTTCAATCAATCTTGTGATTTTTGTACAGACCACATCTTCTTATCATGGATGTAGTCAAAAAAGACTAAGGGATATGGAAATAATCAATGTAAGAAAAGGAATACTCGAAATTAAACTACACCAATCCGTCTCGTCATCGTGGTATAGTAGATAAATTTTAGAGTTGCCCAAAGGCAAGATCAAGACTCGCAGTAAGAGTCTCGCAGTGCTCCCTTAGACAGCGTTTAACAACTCTTTTAGAAAAGGAAGGGTTACCAACACTTTGTTTTCTTAATATCAGCATACGGGGCAATAATTTGTTGACATTTTAAACAATATGAAATAGGATAGGTGTGATCATGCCCCCTCCCGGTAAGTGGCATGTACCTAATTATAGATAGTAGCACAGTTAGCGCCGCTAGATGAATGAAATTTCATTAATTTATTTATAAAAACTTGATTACGAGCGAAAAATTATTGTCACATATCGTGTGACAATCACTTTCGCTCGTAATCACGTTTTTTAAATAATCAGGCATGTCAAGAGTCTCCGAAACCGGCGAGCGTGTATGAAGAGAATTATGAATGTTGAGGAAGCGAGTGAAGTATGCAGAGATAGAGTTCTCTGGCACTCTGTTCTCTCTGCCTACCCTGCAAGGGATATGGCGTGATGATATGTATGTTAAATGATAGGGGGCATAGTCCGGAGCGTGCTCGTCGCGTCCCCTGCCAGTCTAGTTAGACTGCTAATCCGGCTCGAATGCGTGCCGCAGTGCGGGTTAGGGCGTCCCCCGGAGGCGACGCCTACCGACCCGTCCCCGTCCGTACGAACATCAGCAGTTGCGGCGATGGGGGCCGCCAGCCATCACGCCTTGCCCAGTCAGACGAGTTGAGGAGAGAAGAGTGCCGGGTGGGCACGTGGAAGTGGCCAGGCCGTTGCACTGCTTAACTCACTGATCGCTCACTATCCAGAAGTTGATATATTCTTCACTAAATTTGATTTATTTTTAAAATATTGTTTATACTTTTTATCTTATAATTATACACTTAAATTATAGAATTGTAATGGCTCACTACACGTATTGGGAAACTGTAAGTGTAGTGAGCAGTTGAATTAAATAAATAAATAAATGTAAGAGGTTGTGTGGAAGGTAAGTTGCACGAGCTGATATCCGTCATGGAGGACAAACAGCTAGACGTGCTCTGTGTAACAAAGACCAAGCGAAGGGGCAGCGACGCCTGCGATCTTCCTGGTGGCGGGATGGCTCTGTGGTCTGGTGTACCACAGAGCGACCGAGACAGCATGGGGGTAGGAGTGCTGTTGTCCTCTCGCTTGGCCTCAGGTGTGAAGGATTACAGAATGTATGTTCTCAGACTTCTTTGGGTCCGTATAAAACTAGGTATCACCAAGGTATTCATGGTTGTAGCATATGCTCCCGTGGGATCCTCGGTGGCATCAGACCTACAGAAGTTTTGGGATAGTGTTAGGGAAGTTCTGGATATGGCAGAAATCAGTGAACGCGTGATTGTATGCGGAGATTTGAACGGATGGGTGGGGACCAAGCGTCCCGACTATGAGGACGTACTTAGTCCATTTGGTGATAAGAGAGTGAACGACGCAGGTAGGCTCATAGCGGATGTATGCATGGAGAGAAACCTTATTGTGTCAAACATATTTTTCCAACATAAGGACATCCATATGTATACATGGAGAAGGAATGAACAGAAATGTATAATAGATTTAATTTTGGTAGACAGTCGCCTCCGAAGCAAAATATTGGACGCAAGAGCCTACAGAGGCCTCACAGTCGATACGGACCACTATCTCGTTATTGCGAGATTTAGTGATCTGTTCAGAAATTGGAGGTACTGGCGAGAGCGTGTCCACTTCGGAGGACTTGAAAGAATAAAGGTTGAAAGGCTGCAAGAAGAGTGTGTAAGAAGTTTGAAAAATGGTAAGGCAGCGGGCATTGATATGGTGTCTGCCGAGATGATCAAGCTTGGGGGCTCCTGTGTCTGGGAGGTGTTCTTGTTGCTCCACAATTTATGTTGGAGCTCGGGAATGGTTCCCGGGGACTGGAATAGCGCAGTCATCGTGCCTTTGTTTAAAAACAAGGGTTCACGTTATAACTGCGCAAATTACAGAGCCATAAGCTTGACTAGTTTGGCAGCAAAAGTGTACGGTAAAATTATTGAAAGGAGAATGAGGATGGTGTCCGATGGTTTACTGTGTGCGACTCAAGGAGGTTTCAAGAGTGGAAGGGGATGCATGGATCAAGTGTTCTCTCTGCGCAACATTGTGGCGAAGCATCTGGCTCTAGGTCAGAGGGTTTTCTGCAGTTTGGATCTGGAGAGAGCATTTGACACGGTTGTACGAAAGGAACTTTGGGACATTTTACCGGAGTATGGTATTAACGGTAAACTGCTACGGGCTGTGCAGTCCAGTTACATGCGCTGTAGAGCCTGTGTGCGGCTGGATGATGGAATGTCGCCTTGGTTTGACGTCAATATCGGCGTTAAGCAGGGGTGCGTTTGAACGATATGAATGTGGGAGTCCCGATGGTCGACTCAGTAGTCACTGCTCTGCTCTATGCAGATGATGCAGTCCTGCTGGCACAGTCAGCTACTAACCTGCAGACCCTAGTCGACACAATGACAGAAGATTGTAAGAAAAGGGGTCTACGCGTGAATGTGAGCAAAACCAAAATAATAGTCTTTGAAAGTAAAGAAGCCAGAACAGATGTAAGAGTAACAATAGGTAATGATGTACTAGAGCAAGTGGATGAATTTGTATATCTTGGATGTGGATTTAGCCGAGATAGAAGGTACACCACTGATATAGAGCGAAGAGTGAATGCGGGAAATAGAGTGAACAGAGCGTTGGGGCAACTTCTCGGTAGCCACCACCTCAGCCAGAAGGCACGTGTAGCTCCCCCTCGAGGAGCACACATCAGTGTGTCTGGGGTTGCCGTGCCGGTGCGGGCTCAGATGAAATATCTGGGCCTGTACCTCGATAGAAATTGGAATTTCAAGCCAGACTTTGCCCAGCTCGTCCCTAGGCTCATCAAGTCAGCTGCGGCGCTGGGAAGACTTCTGCCAAATACTGGTGGCCCTGGATCATCCTGTCGGCGGCTTTACACCGGGATCGTGCGGTCCATGGCACTGTACGGTGCCCCTATCTGGTCGGAGTCGCTCACCACCCGCAACAGGGTCCTCCTGCGACGACCTCAGAGGGTTATGGCGGTGACAGCTATCAGGGGCTACCGTACGGTGTCCTGGACTGCGGCGACACTACTGGCAGGTGACCCGCCTTGGCCATTTGTGGCTAAGGCGTTGGCGGAGGTTTACCGGCTCCACGCCACAGCGCGGGCCAACGGTGAGCAGGTCTCCGCAAGGAGACTGGGCAGAGCACAAGAAGTGGCCCAAAGGACGGTCATCCAGCGGTGGAGGGAAGATCTGGAGTCCCCTGCAGCAGGGCGGGGGACTGTGGAGGCGGTTGCCCCACACCTTCACCGCTGGCTTACGAGAAGGCACGGCAGCCTAACATTTAGGCTAGTGCAGGTGCTTACCGGACACGGGGTCTTCGGTAAGTACCTGCATAAAATTGGAAGGGAAGGGGATGTCATGAGTGTGGCGCGCTAATTGACGATGCGCGCCACACAGTGGAAGTATGCCCCGCCTGGGGGCCCCAGCGCCACGACCTGTCGTCGGAACTGGGAATGGATCTGTCGCTGCCGACCATCATCTCTAAGATGCTTGGTAGCGACAGGTGCTGGTCGTCGATGGCCTCTTTTTGTGAGGCCGTCATGAAGAGGAAGGAGGCCGCGGAGCGGGAGCGCGAGGCGCTTGCGTCCGCTGACTCGCTCTGACGAATGGCGACCAGGAAGAGGGAGGCGCAGATACGCGCTTCTTCTTCCAGCGCCTTGAATGACGACGGGACGTGGCCAGACGGCCATGCGTAGGGGTGTCGGAGATTGAATGTCATCAGACGATCTCCCCGGCACCCTGTAAAAGCGGCGGTTTTAGTGGGTATTTCGGTCGCACGGTGGCCGGTGAGTCCCACACAAGTCCTCCCGCTCTCAACGGTGTGGGGATAGTGCGCAAAAGCATTTCCACAGCGTGAAAAAAAAAAAAGAAGGCACGTGTAGCAATACATAACGCAGTGCTTGTCCCAACATTACTGTATGGAAGCGAGAGTTGGGTATGCAGAAAAGAGTATGAAAGTAAAATTAATGCGGTCAAAATGCGATCTCTACGGAAAATCTGTGGAGTTAGACTGATCGATTGCATTCGTAACGACGACGTAAGAGAGCGAGTAGGTATGAAAGAGAGTATTGGTATAAAGATGCGAAAGGGAATGCTCCGATGTTTCGGACATGTGGAAAGAATGCCGAACGAACGTCTGGTTAAGAAGATATACAATGCGAAAGTGGAAGGATGTATGTACCGGGGGAGACCGAGACTCACCTACCTAGACCAGATCGGTCATATACTGAAGGAAGGTGGAGTCAAGAGTCTCCGAAACCGGCGAGCGTGTATGAAGAGAATTACGAATGTTGAGTAAGCGAGTGAAGTATGAAGGATAGAGTTCTCTGGCACTCTGTTCTCTCTGCCTACCCTGCAAGGGATATGGCGTGATGATATGCATGTATGTATGTATGTGTTAAATGATAAATTTCAGTAATTTTCATTAAATTAGTTGAATTTTTCATTTATACGGCATGTACTCAAAACGAATGACTCCACTGTGTTATTCTAAAAGCGAAAGTTGCAACACTCATCATCTTGCTTTTGGGCAACACTTAGTCAATTTTCCTCATATTGTGAAAGTAGCTTGAGCCCACCAGTGTAGTGGATTCGATTTCTACGTAGAAGAATACTTTGTACGACAAATTCTTGTTCTAAGTCTGGGTGCAATTACTGTCCGTTAAATTTAATGTTTGTAAAGTCCCCCTCATTACAAGGATTATTTCCTTAGCCGGATGTTGTCTTAAAAGAAAAAAAATGGATTTTTCGTTCACAATAGGAATAATCAATTATAGTAAATATAGTATTTACAAGTCAAAAATCTACATAAATATCGTCAAACGCATACATTAAAATAATTTATTTTTTTGTGATAATTTGTCATAAATAATATAATATAGATTAAATTGTAATAAAATATTAAATAATTAATTTATCCTTATAAATACACACAAGTCAATAAGGATCGCTAAAATTAGAATTGTATAATTAAATATATTAAAAGTTATAATAACTAGGGGCAAAATCGTCTATACGATAGAAATCCTTTTGGCTAGCTAGTTGAGCTATGACTTTAATTTATTTTTTAAACATCGTCAAGCTAGAGGCGTCGGTTATATATCCTGGCAGTTGATTATATAAAGTGGATCCCATCACGTGTGTCAATATGTCAGATGTGGCAAATCTGCGAGGTATCTCAGCAAGTTTCTTATTACCGCGTGTGTTGTAGCCATTCGAGTTGTCTCCGCGAGTCTTGAATAAATCAAGATTTTGTCTTACGAATACAACAATCGAATAAATTACGATTGAGGGTATTTAGTGAGCGTCCGCAGATATCTAAAATAGGGTTTTAGCGAGTCTCCTGTGTCACTTTTGCTATCGTCATACGGTTCGCTTCTGCATACGAAACACTCGTTCCCTATAGGCGGCGTGCCCCTATAAGTCTGCATCATACTATAGCAGTGACTGTACAGTCGCAAAATAACAGGTGTGGACCACATCTGCGGACACCACCATCGCCAGCCTTGAAAGAGAGTAGCACGCGCTTCATAGCTTTGTAGAGTTTATCTATGTGCGTTCCCCAAATAAGTCCACGGTCTATATTAAATCTTAAGAAGTTTGTTGATGTTTCTTGTTCTATATCTCGGTTTAGAACTAGTCCATTCCACTCAAACCATTGCGCCAACCTGCGAGATGTACGGTTCTACTGGTCCTCTAACAGATCTAGCGTCTGTTTCCTCAGGATGACATCTAGATCATCCGCATACATGAAGACTTCACATTCTTACGACTTCACATTTGTATGTTGGGTAAGTCATTAAGCAGCAGAGAAAACAGAATATTGGAAACCGAGGATCCTTGCGTTACGCCCATAGTAGTTACCAGGGCCTCAGATATAGTCGCACCTCCTTCACCGACTACTACCTGCGTCCTATTGCGCAATAAGTGTTCTATATATCCTATATAGAAGCAACTTATTCTCCTGGAGACCCGTCAACCAGTTTTTATGACACCCACAGCCAAGTCAGGGTTGTGACAAGTTATATTCCAAGCCCGTTACCACACGGATAAATTTTATTATATTTAACTTTTTATGGTGTATAATTAATATGATCATATCAGCTCTACAGCTGGGTTCGAATCTTCTCCACAATAGGATGGAAATTGAACTACTATAACAACCTTGGTCAGATGGGTTGGCATATGGTTTTATTTCGAGTTTGCCTATCATAGATAGATGTTATACAGATATATCCCTTAGTTATTTTTTACCACACATTTTTTTTCTTGCGGTGGGCTATGCTGTGGTCACGCCCCGCCAAATCACTCCGAGGCGATGGAAGAAAAGGCTGTGACGAGCGTATCGTCAGCATAGCATATCAAGCTCAGCCCCTAGAACCCCTCTCAACGCCCAGTCGTAACCGTTGTCCCAAAGAGTCGGCCCCAGGACCGACCCCTGTGGAACACCGCACGTCATGGGCGTCCACACAATGTCCCCTGCGGGACACGAGCAGAGAACACTGCGCCCCTCCATATAGTCTGCCACCAGCCGCCTCAGGTACAAGGGCACCCCATGAAATTGGAGCGCCTTCCTGATGCAGCTTAATGGCAGACTATTGAATACGTTGGCGATGTCCAACAACACCGCCAACAGCACTCCTTCGCTGGCGACAGCCTCCGCGGCCGTCTGCCTCAGGCATAGCAGGGCCCCGTTGGGCGAACGCCCCCTTCGAAAACCGAATTGAGCATTCGACAAATCGGGCCCCACCTCGTCCAGTTGCTGGACGATGCGGGCAGCGAGGATACGCTCCAGCAGTTACATCGTCCAGGAGCACGATGGCCCTGTAGGCTGACGGCGAATCCGGCTCAGCGTCGCGGTGACGCCACCGGCTGCGGGTGTATGACCTTTAGGCACATCTTTTACCACATCCACGGGTAACAAACTGCGTAGATGGTGGAGTGGTTAAGATACTGACTCACTGTACCAGTGTCGATTCCCATGCAAGACAATACTTTGTGGGATCCACAAATTGTTGATCTGAGTCTTGAGTGTAACTTGTGTTCGTCAATTATATGTTTGTGAAGTCCCCCGCAATACAAGGAATATTTTCTTAGTGCTGGGTTTTGTTTTTTTATTTTTAAAAAAGACGGTGGTGATTTGATTTCTTACTCCGTCACCATAGAAAGGACATCCCCCAACACTACACAGGCGTATAATATAAATAATGTATTATAATTATTCAGTCATACCTTCACGATCGAGTAGAAGAAGAACTTTTTCGTAGAAAGTTTTCGCCACATCCCTCGTCTCCAAAGCGTTAAGAAGTATATTATCAGACTGATTGTCGAATTGCAGATTATAGGCGAGCAGCAACGTCATGAACAAATCGGGTATTTGTTCATCCACATCCGTCTCTGGTGGGTCTTCTATCAGCTCCAGTAGAAACTGTGCGAACTCAACACCTAGTTGCTCTGAAAGTTCAAGTTTTTTTTTAATTTGTTTCTTCTTGTCGCGATAATATTTTTTTAACTAATAGGTAACAGAAAATTACATGCGATATACGCAGTTCATTGTAGAGTGACTGCAAAAAGTACTTATAAGTTCTACTAGTTTTAAAAGTACACATAAGTATTTCCAATTCAGTTCTACAAAAACGGTTCGTAGTTATTTAACCAAAATATGCATATAGACAGAAAGCTCTCTAATAAAATATGAAGTTTCATAATATGACTTTAAATGTTTGCACGAGTATTACACTTTTATATATATAAAAGAAAGTTGTGTTAGTTACAACACTTATAACTCGAGAACGGCTGGACCAATTTTTATGATTTTTATGTTTTTGAGTTTGTCTTCGTCGGGAATAGGATATTAAAATATGATATTAAACAACAAAAAAAAAAACAATAAAAACCCTCAGTCAAAACAGTTTAAACGTTCATTTATTCACGATATAACAAAATGCAACTGACAGCTCATGTAATCTATAAATATAAAATTATTTGTCCTGAATGATGGAAAAACGCACAGCCTAAACCGCTGATCGTAGAGACCTGAAACTTCGAACGTGTGTTCTTTGCGGGACGTAGGCATCCGATAAGAATGGTATTTTTCGAAATTATAACCCTAAGGGGATGAAAAAGCGGGGCAAAGTTTGTATGGGATAATGTTTTTCCTTGATCCAATCTTTTTCAAATTTAGCATAAATATTTTCTAACTGAATTGATGACAGATGTATTTCGTGTTTTATTGAAATTCATCTTCTAACAGGGTTTAAAAAGGGTTATTCTGGGGGTGATTTGCTTCAAGGCTGATATCAATACTCCTTAATATTTTAGATTTACAATTATGGCATTTTATTTTGACACATGTTTAAAAACTAAATTCGATTTTATTCAAAAAACCGGACAAGTGCGAGCCGGAGTCACGCACGACGGGTTCCGTACATCTATGAAAACAGCAAAAGAATCATGTCTGTTGAATGGGAACTGCTCTTAAATATTTCTATTTGTTTCTTTCTTAATATAATTATTTATTTCTAAAGTGAATATATAATGAAATATTTTGTAAACATTTCAAGCGTGGTAGACGCTTGAAATGTTTGTTGCCGTTATCAATATCGAGCAAAAAGGAGCAAAAAATCACGTTTGCTGTATGGAACCTTCTTAAATATTTATTTTATTCTATTTATAGTATTTGTCGTTATAGTGGCAACAGAAATACATACATCATCTGTGAAGATTTCAACTGTCTAACTATCATGATTCATGAGTTACAGCCTGATGACAAACGAAGGGACGGACAGCGGAGTCTTAGTTATAGTGCCTCGTTTTACTCTTTGGGTAAGGAACCTTAAAAAAGTTGAACTAACATAAAAGCTTGGTACAATGCGAATACTCTTTAAAATTGAATGTCTCGAAAATGACCGCACTGTATTAGTGTACTAAAATGTCGTAACATTTGAAGGTTTCTAAGCTTTAGAGAGGTCATGTTCTTTTAGGACATGGCCTCATAAGAACGCAGAGTTTGAAATTGTTGGACAGCAATTTTCTAAGCGGAATATTGTAATTGAGAGCCATGATAACACATTGTATAGCTGAAATCCATCGCTCATACAATACACGTTATCCAAAAAACACCGATAAAAATATAATTACTGCAATTGTTCATTTTTATCGTGTGATTAGGAAAATATAAGATAGTCATCTGCTATATTTTCGTTCGCAGTTTAGCAGTTTTTAATCGACATGTTTTCAAAAAACACGATAGAAAGGTTGAGTTATATTAGGAATAATCGGTAAGATGCGATAGGGAGATAGGACGTTGATGCTAATCAGCTGGGACCCGAGACGTCATGACGTATGTGCGCTACTTCAGTCGTATCAATTTCTTTATACCATTTACTTGCAAATATTTGAGATCATTCGAGTAAGTGATAAACACCGAGTCAGATAACCAGTCGAGTTCTTGAATACACTGACGCCTTCCGGCCTCCCAATTCACATCTTAAAATTGAGAGTTGGCACGCCAATCATGTTGCTGCGCAATATAAATCAACCAAAATTATACAATGCCATCAGTTTGCAAGAAAAAACATTGCATCGTTATGTAATCGGGGCAACTATACTGACCGGTTGTTCTCGAGCAGAATCTGTATTTATTTATTTAATCTTTATGCACAAAATAAAAGTACATAAGCGGACGTAATGCCATAGGCATTTTCTTCCAGTTAACCTTTGGATGATGATGAAATAATATAGTTGGTGCCATTTATATAGAAAACTGTTATGAGAACTACTGCTAATTATGTTAAAAAAAAAAGAAATGTATAGATATAACTAAATAACAATAATATGAAAAATAATAAACCCTATATATATATTTACATATAATACATACTCATAGAAAAATATATATACAGATACACATACACGTACATACATATATACACATACACATATACCTACATAAATATACTCTCGAAGATTTATGAAGAGCAATCTGCCAAAGTATTTATTCCTATAATTCTCATAATGTCATCAAATTACCTCTTCGAATTTCAAAGAGTGCAATTTGCCTTTAGTCTGCTTCGTAATAACTATAAACATAGCTCTTAAGGTAGCGAAAGTAGACTTGAGAGGAAGCTGTTTCTCCCATGGGCAATTGTATGTGACATGCTCCAGAGTAAGCTCACAGAGTAGCCTGGTATGCTAGAATTAGAATCTAAAGGAAAAACAAAAAATTATGTTTACAAAGACATACTGTAGTTGGTGTAGTATCGCAGTTAGGTGAACCAGGTATTAGTCCATCGTCTGCAATGAGGTCAACCTAGTGACGGCGACGCCTCGGCATCACAGTTGTTTGTTACCGGGACGTTATTCGGTGATGATATCCGAAAGGGTAACCCACCGAAACTGTACCCGTTGGCGGCCTAATGTCGATGGAAAACACAGTGGGTTATGAGGCCACTCACCGCCCTTCCATCGCCTCGGTCGGAATGGACAAGTTGTGTTATAATTTATATGTTATAACAAAATTAATAACGTAAAAAACCAAACAAAAATCCTATTAGAACCAGTTTCGACTTCTACGTGGACGAAGTCGCGGGCAAATGCTAGTCTATATAAATATAAAAGAAAGTTATGTTAGTTACAACACTTATAACTCGAGAATGGCTAGACCAATTTTTATGATTTTTGTTTTTGAGTTTGTCTTCGTCGGGAATAGGATATTAAAATATGATATTAATCAACAAAAAAAAATCAATTAAAACCTCAGTCAAAACATTAGTTTAAACGTTCATTTATTCACGATATAACAAAATGCAAATCTATCTTCTATATATATATATATATATATATATATATAAGAGATTTCCACCTATGACTCATCACGATATCTCTGGAACCATAAAGCCTACAAACCTTAAATTTGGTAGGAATATTTCTTTCGCCGAGTAGAGGTCAGCTAAGAACGGATTTTACGAAATTATATCCCTAAGGGGGTGAAAAATCAGGGCAACGTTTGTATGGGACAACGTGTTTCCTTGGTCCAATCTATTTCAAATTTTGCATAAACATTCTTTAACAGAATTGATGAAAGACGTGATTCAAATTTTATTGAGATTTATCTCCTAACTGGGTTAAAAAGGGGTGGAAAGTTATTTTAGGGGTGATTTGCTTTAAAGTTGATATCAATACTTCTTAGTGATTTTGATTTAAAAATCATTTTATATTGACATATGTTTGAAAACTCAATTCGATTAAATTCAAAAAAACCGGCCAAGAGCGACTCGGAGTCGCGCACGAAGGGTTCCGTACCATTATCTATAAATGGCAAAATAATTATGTTTGCTGTTAAATTCTCTATTTGTTTTATTTTAATTATTTATTTCTAAAGTTAATATATTACTAAATATTCTGAGAATATTTTAAACGTCTACCTATTTTAGTTATCAGTATCGAGCAAGAACGAGCAAAAAGATTACCTTTGTTGTGTGGGAGCCCCCCTTAAATATTTATTTTATTGTTTTTTAGTATTTGTCGTTGTAGCGGCAAAAGAAATTCATCATCTGTGAACATTTCAACTGTCCAACTATCACGGTTGAGACAGGACAGAACCTTGTGGCAGACAGGCGAAGCAACGGACGGACAGCGGAGTCTTAGTAATAGGGTCCTGTTTTATCTTTTGCGTATGAAACTCTAAAAAGGTTGATGTCACATAAACGTTTGATAGAATGCAAATACTTCGACAATGAACCGACATGACTGGCGACTAAAATATAAATCTATTATAATTTTTTAAACTTATTTTACCTAACATTGGCGAAGTTGTGGTTAATCACTCACAGAGGCCATTCATTAAGAAGAAGAAAAAGAATGCAAATACTTTTTAAAATTGAATGTCACCGCACTATATTAGTACGGTGTTTATAGGTTTCTAAGCTTTAGGGAGGTCATGTACTTTTAGGACACGGCCTCAGATGAACGTAGACTTTGAAATTTGAAATGATTGGACGGTAACAGCGATTGTAACTTAACCAAATACAAATATTTAATTAATGACGAAAAACACGTACTAAAGTTTTTTTTTAATCATCCCTAAAGAAAGTAAAATATGATATTAAAGTTTGTATGAAAATGCGTCAATTTGAAAGAGAGATCCTTAATAAAGCCAAAAAAATTTTGGTATATTAAAAATAGTTAAAGACGTGTTTCAATGTTTTTAGAAAATTTACCCCTTAGTTGTATAAAAATTGTTACTTTCGGAATTAAATCTATAGAACTTAGTACATCGATGCTCAAGTATAAAAAAATCATAAGGATGGTTGACGTTAGGCAGGCGGCTGGTCATAAAGCATAAATAACTAACAGCTAGCCAATAACTTTTGCAATATATAGAAAGAGGAGTACATATTGCGTCCACCCCGAATAATTGGTAATAGTAGTAATATAAAAAAAAAATAAACTTATATTTAGTTAAGAAAACATAAAATTAAGGACAATCTATTGTCAAAATAAAAGTGTTATATTATTTTTTTTACTTATTAGTTCTTTATTAAGTTAAGATATTTTTATTTATTTTTTGACCATTCAAACAACTAGCCATATTTTAATATATCCACACGGGCGAAGCCGTGGCAAACAGCTAGTCTCTTATAAATATAGATTGCTTACCAAAATGAGTAACAGGTAGGTTGTCCCCCATAGACAGTACCATAGACAATAAGAGAGCGGAATGTGACAATCTACTGACGGCGCGAGGGTTATCCCTCATGTCTCTGGCTATTTCCGCTGGTAAAGCAGACAGTGCTAAGGTTGCCAAGGCCGTCCGTTCCAATCCACACATAACGCCAAATGCCTGAAAATGATTTAAAATATTGTGTATAGTATTTATGAATATTATAAAGATGAGACAGTTTAAATCGGACAGGTATCAGCGGTGCTCTAACTGGTGCCAGTAGCTCCCGGGCACAGGATAACCGTAGATGGGAGTAGAAGTTACAAAATATTGTAATAGCGCAACGGGGAACAGGGTGGGGTAAATATTTGATTAATGGCCGTATTCATCAGCGATAACTACAGGCAACACGTAAGGTAATCTATACGACACTAGCATTGTGTCATTAAACATGAAGGTAGGTAATACTGATGTTTAAATTGACTTAGGAGTCACCTAAAATTTAGGTGTATTTTATGAAAACGTACATAAAAGAAAGGTAGATTATTTCGGCATGCTAGATTGATTATTCTTACTAATATTATTAATGCGAAAGTGAGTTTGTTGCGTTTTCACGTTTCAAACAAACCGATATTGATGAATTTTAGTACAATAATAGATGTGCGATGGAAATAGCTAACTTTTTTTGAAGAGCGCAATAATGTGGACCGCTGAAATTAATTTTATGCTATATTTCGTGAGTAGAATTTAATAATTAATAAACCTGTATTGAATAATCTTTTGGCACTAATAGTGTTATTTACGAAACTCATTACAGTCTAAAACTGAGACATAATAGAGCAGCATAATAACAATAAATGTTAACATATATAGCAAAAACTACAAAAATGGTTAGACCAAATTCATGAAAAGCTTCTAAAATAGAATGACGAGCATTAATGAAATATTTTATAATAGAATCACATACAACAAACATATTTGAATATAGTTTCAGTTGAAGGCTAAAATAATAAATAAACATTTTAATTACCTGCAGAAGTAATTGTCTCAAGGGCCATCTTGTTTCCATTTGATAGTACTGAACTAAGGTTGTTACATATGCATACTTGTGGCTCCTCAACACATGCTGTGAAATGTTAACATCAGCATTTGACTGAAAAAAATAAAGATTCCATATTATTTTTCTCATATTAAAGATACTTACATATATCTAATATCTTTAAAATGCTGTGTGGTAGTGGCTACGAATGCTACCAACCCTTACTTTGCTTGTAGATGTCGTAAAAGACGACTAAGAGCCTTATAGCGACCTGGGCCAACTCTATCTGATGCCGTTTGGTCAACAACTACATTCCCAAGGAGGGTTGACGTCTGGCAGGCGGCCGGTCATGAAACTATTGCCAATAACTTTTACAATATGTACTTTGAAATAAGAGTACATATTGCATCAATCCCGAGTAATTGGGATAAGAGTAGTAGAATGATGATGATCTAATATCTTTAAACAAGCAAACCTTGTGTGTTTGATAGATAGATAGAAAATTCTTTATTTGTACACCAGTTACAAAAAAAAATACTTAAGAGCTAGTTTACAACGAAATGTACAAAAGGCGGCCTTATCACTTTAAGCGATCTCTTCCAGGCAACCTCAGGATGGAACTGACAGAAAAGAGAGATGGTAGGTAGTTTGCTACTGGTGATACTAGTTCTCGTATCCATATATTAATTTATACAACACTATTAATGTAAAAGTGCAAAAAATAAAATATACGAGTATACCTATATAAAAACAACTAACTAATATATATATATATATATATATATATATATATATATAGGGTAAGGAGGGGGAATGGCGTTCACTTAAGGCAAACATGGTGTATTTTTTAAATTATTTATTATAAATCAGAATTAAGAATAGTAACAAAATCTTTAATTATCGAGTAATCAACAACTTAGCAACAAAAGCATATATCTTTGACCTACTAGTTGTAGGAAAACATTATAAAAAAAATATGTTTGAGCGGCATTACCCCTGAATTTGGGTAATGCCGCTTAGGTTCGAGCTAATGACGCTCCAACATGCTTTTTCTGGGCAAATAAAAAGTAAGATATATTTTAATAATAAATTTTAATGAGATCAACCTTATACAATAAAAGTAAAGTTTACAATCACAAATTAGCGTCAATTATTTGTATGTAAGATTAGCCTTTTTCAATTTAACAAATATAATAGAAGTCTTAGATGTTAAATTAATTTCAATTATTATTCTTCGCAAATAATATATTTTTTTTATAATTTTAAATTGGTCCTTTGACGATTTCTTGGCATATCTACAACATTAAAAAAATATTAGTCACTATAGGGTAATAGCATTAAGCTGAGCGGTATAACCCCAAACGGTCACTCTGTAATTAATTTAAAAAAATCATACACAATTATTGAAAATTGATTGCATTATCACAAAACTGAATAATTTTATTTTCAGAAAAGTAAAATTTTAAACTAAATAACCATCAAAGTTTTGGACTTACCTTAAAACACACATAACCAAAAATTAGATCAGCGCGGCCGTAAACAATGAAACGCACTTGACGGAAACATGAGGCGATCTGACTGTCCGTTTGCATCGCTGTCTATTAAAGGACCACTTCCAGCGGGCTTCTCGCATCGTGGCGTATTCCTGAGTTCTAATTTGAACAGAGTTACAGAGGTGGGCGCCATTACCCAGGGAGCGCCATTCCCCCGATCTCCTCTATGTACATACATATATACATACATATCATCACGCCATATCCCTTACAGGGTAGGCAGAGAGAACAGAGTGCCAGAAAACTCTACTCCTTGCATACGTCACTCGCTTCTTCAACATTCATAATTCTCTTCATACACGCTCGCCGGTTTCGGAGACTCTTGACTCCACCTTCCTTCAGTACGTGACCAATCTGGTCTAGGTAGGTTAGTCTCGGTCTCCCCCAATACCATCCTTCCACTTTCGCATTGTATATCTTCTAAACCAGACGTTCGTTCGGCATTCCTTCCACATGTCCGAACCTTCGGAGCCTTCCCTTTCGCATCTTTACACCAATACTCTCTTTCATACCTACTCGCTATATTTTATATATATATATACTAGCTTTTGCCCGCGACTTCGTCCACACAGAAGTCATCTCTGACAGAGTTAAATAGAAAAAGCAATGCAAGGTGTTGAAGGTTTGTCGCTAGGACGATAATCAACAACGTCAGAAACTGGGATGCGGTCGCCGCCTTCTGCGAGTTAGTTGTCTAACGGAATTAGGCAATAGGGTGGGTCCGAGAGAAAATACTCTACGTTGACACGCTCTACCGTCGGTGCTTTGGGCGGCGCAAGCGTGAGTACCTGTATTTAGGTTCACTGCATGAGGGCTTCGACTCGAGATGATACACGGTTGCGGTGGCCCGCCCGCACAACGTAGATGTACGTGTACGGCGCGCGTGTGTCTATATACCATAGCCGGTCACTAAAGAAAAAGGTGGTTCTAAAAACTATTTATTCTACAAATTATATTGGCCATTAATATACTATTTACGGTAAGACCATGGGATAAAAATATAATTATCGCCACCATTTATTTGACTGTTTTGTTTCACCAGCAGAGTTGCGGATTCGTTAGATATGATTTATTATTTGAGTTATAGAGTGAACATTTTTGAAGCTAAACTTAACCATTAGGCAAGAACCTAGTTCCGCCCACTATGTGTATCGTGTGAGCTCTCACGCCGGCACTGATTGCCACGACGGCACTGGTGCGGGGTTGATGGAGAGGGGAGAGGAACACGTGTTTATTTATTTTTACCGAAGACCACTTTACTGTTTTGTTACACCCTCTTAGGGGCAGAATTCATAAAATCCTTTCATATCGCACTCTGCTCCATCCCCTTAGGGGTATAATTTCGTAAAATCCTTTCTTAGTAAATCTTTACGTCATATAAAGAAACCACTGTCAAATTTCAAGTTGCCAGCTTCAATAATATCGGCTTGGCGCTAATGATTTAATGAGTCGTCCAACCCGCTTTGCAGCCCTAATTTACACACCCAGAGGGTGAAAATCAATAAATGCTGAAACACGTATTTATTTATTTTTACTGGAGAATATTTGTACATAATTTGAAAAGAATCGATAAAGATTTTTTCTCCGAACATTTTTTAAATTGCCATAACTTTTTTATTTATAAACTAATTGACATGAAATAAAGCCTAAATGTTAAGTGAAGCTTACCACAATATATTAGCGAAAACCGCGTCTAAATCGGATAAGCCGTTTCTGAGATTAGCGTGCACAAACACACAGACAAACAGATAAACAGACAAAAAGATAAACAGACAAAAATTTTAAAAATCATTGTTTTGGGTTCTATTAGTGTTGATAAAGGTCCCAGTAAGATTTTTTCTCATATATCTTCCATGTACAGACAGCGATCAGTTACATTTTTATTATATGTATAGTTTATACATTTTTATTATATGTTGTTATATACAAGTAGGTATGAAAGCGACCCGCTCTCGCTTCGCTTCGGTTACATCAGTTCAGTTGTGTAGTTTACTTTTGCAGAGACTTCCTTTCGGAGAAGGAATTGCTTAAAATCCTACTTCTATAGACTCTGACCTTTATAGAGTAGAAGAAAAGTCCACAACAAATTCCAAGTCTGCAGGAGCAGTATTTAAAAGTGTGGATTTTTTAGGTTAACACCTACGCAATCCCGTTTAGGGGTGGAACTTTTAAAAAGCCGTTAATAGTTTACCTCTGCATTGCAACACAAATATGTCTACCAAAATTCAAGTCTGTAGCAGCTTTATTAAAAAAATGAGGATTTTTTAGGTTAACACATCCGCATTTCAAATTTAAAGTCTATCTGTAGGCCATATAGTTTCAAAGATATCGTATATATTATATATTTATATATATATATATATATATATATATATATATATATATATATATATATATATATATATATATATATATATATATATATACAGCGTGACTGGTAAAAGACTGTACATATTGAGGGAGGGTATTCAGTACTCGATTCTGATACCGAATATATAAAAAAAAGTTATACTTAAATTTTGAACTAATTGTCCTATAAAAATATTTATTTACGTACACCTCCGCATAGATGTTGAAATTGCATTAAAATAGTAACTAGCGGAGCGCGTGACCTTGACAACAGTGCTAAGTACCTAGTGGCTCCCGCGCACGCTCTGCCCCGCAACCCCGAGGAATGTCCCCGGGGTGAGTGTCCGTCTGTGGTCAGCTGATCAGTCAAAGCGCGTGCGCCGCATAGGATGTTTTGCATTGCCGTATTTGTTAACCTATGTGTCTTTCGATCGCCCGCGTTTTGATTTTAAACGTGACTATTTGTGTGTGAAGTGTGATAGAATGTGTTATTCGCTCGAAGAGTGTTGGGAAATGGTTCGTGCATATGCTCGAGCAAATGGCAGTGTACGAGGTGCGACTGATTTGTATCGAGAAATGTTGAGAAGGTGACCATCTTTTTGAGAATCCCGACACACTAATATTGTTGAGGTTTAATATCTAGTTAATTAATATTACCTTCTTATTATATTTTTATTGGTTACATGTGACCATTATCTATCGTCTCCTTCGATATGTACAGTCTTTTACCAGTCATACTGTATATATATATATATATATATCTGTGTATAGCGTTTGTGGACTATGAGAAAGCCTTAGATTCAGTCGAAACTTGGGCGGTTCTGCAGTCCTTTCAGCGGTGCCAAATCGACCATCGTTATATCGAAGTGCTGAAGTGTTTGTATAGGAACGCCACAATGTCAGTCCGTATCCAGGATAAGAGTACGAAACCGATCCAGTTGTAGAAAGGCGTGAGACAGGGAGATGTCATCTCGCCAAAACTGTTCACCACTGCACTGGAAAATGTCTTCAAGCTCTTGGACTGGATCGAACTCGGTATTAACATTAATGGCGAATACATCACTCACCTTCGATTTGCAGACGATATCGTCGTTATGGCAGAATCCATGGAGCACCTTGGCACCATGCTCAACGATCTCAGCAGGGTATCCCAACGGGCGTTTGACATGACTTTCGTCTTGTCCATGCTCATTCGTAAGTCTTGGGTTACGAATGAGCATGGACAAGACGAAAGTCATGTCAAACGCCCATGTCATTCCTGTACCGGTCCTAGTTGGCAATGCGTCAATCATTATGTTTACCTTGGACAAACAGTACAGTTAGGTAGATCCAATTTCGAGAAAGAGGTCAGCCGACGAATCCAACTCGGCTGGGCAGTATTCGGGAAACTTAGGAGGATCTTCTCGTCCAACATACCTCAGTGTCTGAAAACACAGGTCTACGACCAGTGTGTGTTACCGGTGATGACTTACGGAAACGTGATCCCTAAATGTAGGCCTCATAACCAAGCTCAAAGTCGCTGAGCGGGCTATGGAGCGAGCTATGCTCGGGACTTCTCTGCGTGATAGAATCCGTAATACGGAAATCCGCAGAAGATCGGGAACTGGAGAACCGAATGGAAAGGTGCCAGAAGAGATAAAATAGCTTAGTATATGACACAGAATACGCAAAATTTCATGTATTATAGGCATAGTCATATTTTGGACTTATGCAATCATGCCCTACCGCGTTTGAAGAAATAGATAGTTTGCTCTTTTTCACATCACTAGCAGTATATGAGTAATGACAAAAGATGAGAAACAAACTATGTAATATAATAACTTTGGTATGACTCGATAGATGTCGTTATCTCTGTTTCCGACATCGCAACCATGGATACTATACTGGAAATCACTATCACATGAGCAATATCGATCATTTCTGTGTATAAAAATTTAATAATATTAGTAAAACAAACTAAAGACAAGCTTTAATAGATAAAACAAACTACAATGTAAAAAATAGAATTCATTAAAGGGGTATTCCCATTTATGGTTTCGTTTAGTACATACATCGACCAAATTATTATCAAAAATTAAGTTTTCAATTATCATGTCCCCCGTTATAATATGAAGTCATAATAACGCCGGATATAATAAGCTAAACAATTAAAAACATTTTCTACGTTTGTGCCATTTTTTAATGTATTGTGCTGTATAGTTGCCAGTATTTTAAAACTCTATTAGTCGATTTTAGGGTCTGGGTTGGTTTTGCATTTTTATTTATTGCTACACTTTTCCTAATCTTAGAATAATGACATACAGTTACCATATATAGGTTCTAAATAAAATAGATTATAGTAGGTATATTAGTTATAAACATGTTTTTAAACATAAAGTTTTTTTGCCAAGCAATATTTTTGGATGCCAGATATAATACTATCGGAGACACCATTCTATGGCTACAAGATTCTTAAATGATACTAATCAACAAAAAAAAACGATCAAGTCTGCAAACTATAAATAATAACCTAATTTAATGTGCAACAATAAACTAATATGAGCTTCATAGACCTTTTCTGCAGTAACCAGGCGATGAAGGGATATATTTTTTATTGTAATAGAATATATATTTAAAGCCTAACTAAACAAGGTATCTTTCATTAATGTACAACGTGAAACCGTACTTCATACTTCAATGGGCATTCCCCTTTAAATCAAGTCTAAACTGATTAACAAAGAATTATATTTTCTTGTATAAAGTGAGGGATACTTTTTACAAATATCTTATTTGTAAAATGATTCCACATCTAATAATAGTTACCGATAAAAGTATTATAACAACTGATAATAAACATTCACACTTTTTTACAATAAAATATATTTTATATAAGAATATTTTTATCTTGGTGTATATTAGTGTGGGAGGACCACGCTGTTGACAGATTTCTGTCTACAGCCGCGGGCCGGGTCCGTCCGGGGTAGTACCACACTCTCGCAGAAGATCGACGTCTGAGTAATGGCAATGTGCTATTGCGCTTCGTTCGGTGAGTGAGAGCCGGCCGGTCCAACTGGGTGGATTTGGGGTTTATATTGGTAGGCAGCGGCCCAGCTATACTTCTGGTATAGCAAAGGTCCATGGGCGGCAGTAACACTTACCATCAGGTGTGCTGCTTGCCCGTTTGCCACCAAAAGCAATAAAAAGAAAAATATTATATTTTCACTCAAAATATAATACATATATATCATGACGCCATATCCCTTGCAGGGTAGGCAGAGAGAACAGAGTGCTAGAGAACTCTATCCTTGCATACTTCACTCGCTTCCTCAACATTCATAATTCTCTTCATACACGCTCGCCGGTTTCGGAGACTCTTGACTCCACCTTCTTTCAGTACATGACCAATCTGGTCTAGGTAGGTTAGTCTCGGTCTCCCCCGGTACCGGAAGGATGTACCTTCCACTTTCGCATTGTATATCTTCTTAACCAGACGTTCATTCGGCATTCTTTCTACATGTCCGAACCATCGAAGCATTCCCTTTCGCATCTTTACACCAATACTCTCTTTCATACCTACTCGCTCTCTTACGTCGTCGTTACGAATGCGATCGATCAGCCTAACTCCACAGATTTTCCGTAGAGATCGCATTTCAACCGCATTAATTTTACTTTCATACTCTTTTCTGCATAACCAACTCTCGCCTCCATATAGTAATGTTGGAAAAAGCACTGCGTTATGTATTACTACACGTGCCTTTTGGCTAAGGTGGTGGCTACGGAGAAGTTGCCCCAACGCTCCATTCACTCTATTTCGCGCATTCACTCTTCGCTCTATATCAGTGGTGTACCTTCCATCTCGGCTAAATCCACATCCAAGATATACAAATTCATCCTCTTGCTCGATTACATCATTACCTATTGTTACTCTTACATCTGTTCTGGCTTCATCTCTTTCGAAGACCATTGTTTTGGTTTTGCTCACATTCACACGTAGACCCCTTTTCTTACAATCGCCTGTCATTATGTCGACTAGGGTCTGCAGGTCAGTCGCTGACTGCGCCATTAGGACTGCATCATCTGCATAGAGCAGAGCACTGACCACTGAGTCGCCCATCTGGACTCCCACATTCATATCGTTCAACCGTTGGAGACATTTATCCAGATATATGATAAACAGTCTGGCTGACAGAACGCACCCCTGCTTAACGCCGATATTGACGTCAAACCAAGGCGACATTCCATTATCTAGCCGCACACAAGCTCTACAGCCCATATAACTGGACTGCACAGCCTGCAGCAGTTTACCGTTAATACGATACTCCGGTAAAATGTCCCAAAGTTCCTTTCGTACAAGTGTCAAATGCTCTCTCCAGATCCAAAAACTACAGAAAACCCTCTGATCTAGAGCCAGATGCTTCTCCGCAATGTTGCGCAGAGAGAACACTTGATCTATGCATCCCCTTCCACTCCTGAAACCTCCTTGTGCCTCACACAGTAAACCATCGGACACCATCCTCATTCTCCTTTCAATAATTTTACCGTACACTTTTGCTGCCAAACTGGTCAAGCTTATGGCTGTGTAATTTGCGCAGTCATAACGTGAACCCTTGTTTTTAAACAAAGGCACGATGACTGTGCCATTCCAGACCCTGGGAACCAATCCCGAGCTCCAACATAAATTGAGGAGCAACAGGAGCGCCTCACAGACACAGGAGCCGCCAAGCTTGATCATTTCGGCAGACACCATAACAATGCCCGCTGCCTTACCATTTTTCAGACTTATTATCGCCCATTCAACTTCATCCATACTGATACCATCGGAGGACGCTGGTGCTGAATGTTGATCTACTAGACCACATGCAACACCGGCGCCAACCCTAGTATCCGCATACATATCGCCAAATTATTCACTCCTTTGGCTTAACACGTCTTGTGTTTGTGTAAGAATGTCTCCATCTTTAGACCTTACTTTATTCATTCTGAAGGCTGGCCAATCACCCCGAGACTTCTTCACCTCCCTCCAAAAGAGTTTGGTGTAAAAATATAATTTGATTACGTATTGAAAATTTTCCGATCAATTTTCCATGTGGTGACGGAGTATGAATACTATTTACCATCCCATTTCTTACCCGTGGGTGATCGTACGAGACGACTAAGGGATATAAAAAGCATATAACATTTATGCGAAAGAAGGCATCTCGAAACAAAACCCTATACCAACACGTCTGACTAGCGCGGTAGTAGGTTAATTTTCCCTTCCATTGCGGAGGAGGCGCGAGCCCAGCAGCAGCAGTTATAAGTTACGTTTTGATATATCGAACTCATCATTAGTATACATGTGACAGACATAATGGCTGTGTAGGTCAGCAGTAATCTTATAGTATGATATTTATTAATCTACAGAAATAAAAAAGAAGAAACAGAAATGGAATAAATATATGATGCTTGTGATAAAAATTACCTTAGCAGTATAATAATATTCCTACTATCCAATGTTGACTAATGTATTGCAGTGCTAAAAACAGCAAATCCAATACAGTGTTAAGTAGGTCGGTCACATAATATAATGAGTTACACATCCAATTACTTTTTTGTAGTAGTAACCTTTCTTGATATGTGTACCGCATTTTTCGTTGATGCTGTCTTTTCTAAAAAGCTAACAGATTTTAGTTTATTTAAATCGTCGAGCCATGTAATTCGGTGGCGTAGGCCATCTGAGCTCACCACATTAAAATGCCTTCTCGAGTCCAACATTTCATAATACCAAATCGCTCTCGTGCAGCCATTAAAGTTTCATGCCGGGACCTAGTTAGGAATTTTAACAACGTTATACCAGTGCCCTTCAATTTTGTCTTTGAAAACCAGACATTCTGTTTTACTGTAATACTATGAAATTTTACCAATATGGGGCAAGGTTTCCCAGTAGATGATAGCCTACCCATTCTGTGGGAGCGCTTGGTATTTTTAGTACTGAAGGAAGTAATGTTAAGACTTTGCTTTAAAACATTAAACAACAACATCAACAGTATCTTTATTTTTAAGCTCAGCCACACCATGCAAGAGTAACATTTTTCTACGACTCCTCATCCCTAAGTTATCCAATCTCTGGCAATTCATTCTAATTGTGACTGAAGGGCCTTCAGTGATTGCATTACAAATGCTTTAAACACGGCAAACTCTTCAGTAAGACCAGTAGTACTGGTTGAATCTGTATTTCGTTTTAATAGTTCAGCTTCAAAACTTGCCATTCTCTCCTTTAAGCTTGATTTTAATCCAGACATAGATTCCTGCACTGAAGACTGCATGGTAGTATGTTAACTTTGTTTAACATAAAAGTATGATCACTTTGTTTTATTTAAGAGATAACACAAAACCAGCAGATTTATGTCCTTAACTAATTATTAGTATCATTTAAGTTACTATAGTTAGTTATTATTTAATTTAAATATTTAACAGAGTTCAATTTAGACACTTGTAATCTAGTGAAAATGTTTCTATTTTTCTATGGATACAGAATCTCGGAAAGGGCTACAGCAATTTCCATGAAATTTAGTATGCAGGTTTCAAGGATGATAAATTATTGAAATAAGGTTTCATTTATAGAAACTATTGTTTAGTCAGTGTTTATAACCAACAAAAAAAAATATTTTAATATAAAGGTATATTTAGCCTCTATCATCAAGAATAAAAGTAGCTCAGTTGGGAAATTGTACAGTTGCTGAATCCAGACTTCATTTCGATTCATGGTTTCCCCTTTTAATTCATTTCCTTTTTTTTAACTTTTAATATATTTTTTTTAAAATAAAACTACTTTTACGGATTCTATCGCGTTTGTATTTGATTTTTAATTGCCCGACATTTCGAACACTTTACAGTGGTCATGGTCACGGGAGGACTAACTTTATATTTTTTTTTCATTATTTTACTAATTATTTTTCGATATCTAAATATATTATCCAAAATATATATTTAATTAATAGAAAAATATTTATTTTTTCTTCCGAATCGAATTTTTTTCTAGCCTCTCATTACAAGTAGGACCAGTAGGGTCACCTGTCTTTGTTTTCGGGAGCGGTCCACTTCCACCCTGTATAAGGTGAGTGGTGAGAGAGTTTTAATTTGGTTACAGAGTAAGAATACAATTCACCACCCCCTATCTTACATGTAGGTGATTATAAGAAACAACTAAGGGATATAAAATGCATGTAGCATCTATGCAGGAGAAGGAAACTCAAAACAAAACCCTATATCAACCCACCTGACCAGCGACCATAGTGGGTTAATATCCCTTTTGTTTGGAGGAGGCTCAAACGCAATAGTATAGCAAAACGTGTATAAGCTGAGATGATAGAAGGTGAGAAGAAGAAGATATATCCACGTGTTGACAGATTAAAAATGAATAAAACTGATAATTGAACTCTCTGATCTGGTTATCATCATCATCATCTCAGCTCATTTATGTCACACTGTTGGGCTCGAGCCTCCTCCATAACGGGAGGGAAATTGACATACTTTACCACGCTGGTCAGATGCGTTGGTATAGAGTTTGGTTTCAAGATTTCCTTCTCTTGCATAGATGTTAAATGCATTTTATATCCCTTAGTTGTCTCTTGCCTACAGATAAGATAGGGGTGGTGAAATATATTCTTACTCCAACACAACACAGAAAGGTAATACACAGGACGCACATAAATAAAAAATTTATTATAATATCGTACCATAACAGATATAAGCTCAAGCAGTTGTGTTTGTATATCATGAGCATCATCATGTAAGGCCCAACCCCTTTGTTGAGCATCATTAGCAGTCTTGGATAATGCATTAAGAGCTGTCATCATACGAAGAGCATCTGGAGGTGCATCTATTGCATTCTTAGGGCATGTTATGTTGCTGTTAGCTTCACGTAACAGAGCATCTATAGTAGATCTGGCTGCATCACCCGGCAGGAATTCCTGAACAATACACTTTGCTTTACAATGGCAGACAAGGAATTAGGAGCTAGCCAAAGTTAAATAGAAACTATCTTTACAAATTATTCTATAATAAAATCTAAAATATTAATTTCATTCAAGCTTTGATATGACCACATTCATTCTTTTATAGTAAATTGGTCAATAGGCTTTATTTTACTGCATAATTTTAATAAGAAAGCAGGTCAAAAAACTTACTCTTAAAGAAATCAATACAGTTTCCACAGCAACTTTGGACATATCATGACTGAGCTGAGTCTCTTTTCTTACTGCTTGTACAATTTCATAGATAGCATTTGGTTTAATGCTTTCACTACTATCTTGTCTATCATCTTGACTATCAGTGTCCGAAGAGATCGGATTTGATGATATTTTACTTATATTTTCGTTCCACAGCATCTCTTCATTTTCTATGATAAAATGTTTTATTTTATTAAAAATATATCTACTATGGTAATATTTTAAGTGTATATCATAAATAAACTATTCAGCCATTTACATTTAATTATTTAGACACATTAATAGTCTTCCATTTTAATATTTTAAGTAATCTCAAAATTTACAGGAGAATGAGAAACGTGTTAAATAAATAGTTTAAAATACATTGATAATTACTAATAAAGCAACATATTCTAAATATCTGCAAAATTCTAAAAAAATGACTTAAATTGGGTTTAAAGAATTGAAAATTAATAATTTTGCAGTTAGCTTAATCCTAAGAATTCAAAGGAAGCTTTTGTCTTTTAAAATTGACATACCTTTAGGCAAAATATTCATAGATTTGGTTGGTGACAATGGGGTCTCTCTTTCTTCACTGATATGCTGTTGTGATACTGCAGATCTCAAGTCAAAAGATGGAGACACACCATTAGAAGGAGTGCTGTCATCAAGCCTTTGTGGTGGTTTCGAAGCTGGTGCCTTCTTAACATGAGGTTTAACATTCTTTTTTAGCTGCTTTTTCTTCTCATTTAACTTGGTTAGTGAATCTTGATTCTGTGATAGCTTACTATTTTCTTCTAAAAATTTAAATTAAATATGAAATAACTAAAAATTATTAGGGTTTACATAATTGAAAATTAATAATTTAGCAGTTAGCTTACTACTAGGAAATCACAAGCTTTTGTCTTTTAAAATTGACATACCTTTAGGCAAAATATTCAAAGATTTGGTTGGTGACAACGAGACCTCTCTTTCTTCACTGATATTCTGTGGCAGCTTACTACTTTCCATCATGTTCTTAATGCAATTATTTAAAAATCCAAGGTAGAATTCTGGCTCAACCTAATAAAAAAAAAGAACAAATTAATGTTTTGTGTACCCCATGATCACAAATGTAATACTGTGATGAATAATATTACGAATTATTTATTCCATTTACATCTAGTTTTTGCAGTCTCGCACTAAATATAGTAGGTTTATTTTTGAATCTCTTCTTCTTTCTCTATCGCGTATCTGCCCTACATACCGGGTGCGCATACTGCCAACTTCATACCAGGTCTTTAAACCTGTTCCAGTATATACGCCTCACCTCTAATAAGGTGCTCTCAGTGCTTTGATCATGTGATCAACAGCGTCCACCATTGATAACACCAGCACACAAAAAAAAAACAAAGTCGTCTGTACATTGGGCGCCACCTATCTAGGTGCATGGTTTTCAATCTGCAAAATACGAATTTCAAGTCAGTTTTGGCCGTCCACTCTCCAGTTGCGAGTAAATTGCAAAAAACCGTGAAAATGGGCGAAAATTGAATGTTTTGGTAAAAAAAAATGGGGATCTAAGACAAGCTCAATTTTCATGTATTTTGATCTCGTAAATACCAATTTTAAGGGTGCTTAGGTATCATAAGCTGTTTCTAATCCGAGAAAATAAAAAAATCTTGTAGTTTTGGATGGAGAAGAATTTTCTTGTAATTCGATCTCCGTAATCTGAATCTGAAATATATTTGGTCCAGATTCCTCTCAAACACTAAAAAAATCGCAAGAACCCGATGAAATATCAAATATTTGCTACTGATAAAATTTAACGTTGGGGCAACTTCTCGGTAGCCACCACCTCAGCCAGAAGGCACGTGTAGCAATACATAACGCAGTGCTTGTCGCAACATTACTGTATGGAAGCGAAAGTTGGGTATGCAGAAAAGAGTATGAAAGTAAAATTAATGCGGTCGAAATGCGATCTCTACGGAAAATCTGTGAAGTTAGGCTGATCGATCGCATTCGTAACGACGACGTAAGAGAGCGAGTAGGTATGAAAGAAAGTATTGGTGTAAAGATGCGAAAGGGAATGCTCCGATGGTTCGGACATGTAGAAAGAATGCCGAACGAATGTCTGGTTAAGAAGATATACAATGCGAAAGTGGAAGGATGTAGGTACCGGGGGAGACCGAGACTAACCTACCTAGACCAGATCGGTCATGTACTGAAGGAAGGTGGAGTCAAGAGTCTCCGAAACCGGCGAGCGTGTATCAAGAGAATTATGAATGTTGAGGAAGCGAGTGAAGTATGCAAGGATAGAGTTCTCTGGCACTCTGTTCTCTCTGCCTACCCTGCAAAGGACATGGCGTGATGGTATGTATGTATGTATAAAATTGAAAAAAAAATCTTGTAATCTCTATTTAATACGTTTTTTGTACTCTTTTAACATAAAATACAAGTCTAAAATCAGAAAATGTAAAAAACTTATAAAATTACAATTTTTTTTTTCCAAATAATTGCTTTTTTTTTGCGATTTTTATCATTTTAAGGGGTTTTTACAACTTTTTCGGATTTGAAACAGCTTATAACCAAAGCACCCTTAAAAGAAGTATTCACGAGATCAAAATACATGAAAATTGAGCTAGTCTTAGATCCCCATTTTTTTTATCACAACATCAAATTTTCTCTATTTTTCACGGTTTTTCGCAATTTACTCGAAACTGGAGGGTGGACGACTAAAACTGACTTGAAATTCATATTCCACAGGTCGAAAACCATGCCCGTAGATAGTTGGCGCCCAATGTACCTACAAACCACTTAGCTTTTTTTTGTGTGCCGGTGTAATTATTAACAACAAAAACGGAAAATTTGAAGAAATTGTGTTTATTGCAATGTGAAACAAATATTATGTATGAAATGAAAGCAACGCAAGAAATTAATTTGATTAAAAATATTCAATTGCATCAAAATTAAATTCATAACCTAATTATTTTTATAAATGTCGATCACAGTATACTGTACTGCGTTCCGTTTTAAACAGTAACCAGTATAACTAACTGGACTTGGGTAACTCCTGAATGAGAGATATAAATGAACTAGCTCTTTGATTTCAATCTAGCTCACATTAGCTCAGTAGCTAAGTTAATAGTTCAACGGCTCAATCGGCTCTTTTACTCGCGTCATCATGTCGTGCGAAGTGCGAGCAGTTGACGACCGAATTTGACCGAAAGTGCCCGAACTATGCCGATCACCGCCGAACAGTAGAATTATTGAGCATGTTCCGATATGTATTGTGACTATTGCGAGCACTAAACGTACAAGTTATATGTTCAACAAAGAAAAAACATTAGAAAAATAAAAAGTTATATTTAAAAAAATAATATTTATCTTTGAATAACAATATTCAATAATAATAATCAGTAATAATCAGTACAAGCTGTCACTGGACGCAGTTGATTCTGTCAGCCCATATGCATATAGTGAAAAGCTGTTTTTAACCATTTAAATTACAAACAGACCTTTCAATTTTATTTATTTTTTATATATGTTTTATATCTCATCCTGCGATCACCAATCAAAATTTACATACACATGCAAGCAAGCTTATCGCTTAATGATCGCGTAGTTCAGAGTTTGAACTATTCAAAAGAGTTAGAGCCGTGAACAAGTTGAAATGAAATGAGCTAACTCAATAAGAGAGCTAGCTCTCTTGATGAGCTAAATGAACTAAAAGAGCTAAAAGGGTGATATAGCTCTTTTGATCAAAAGAGCTATATCTCTTTTTTCTTTTCAGTGAGCCGTTTGTCGCATGTCTATAACTAACTATAAAGGAACGGCTTCGCCGTATACTAAATTGACGTCACACCTTACAGTGCTCGCAGTATATATCGGAAGCGGAACACGGCCATTATTAATAAATTATATTAGTTTTATTAATATTTCAATCACCACATGTGTAGCCATTACACGACACTGGCAAACTTGCCGATTGCTACTATGTCGGCAGATTGCCATATAAAAAACATACACTCGCGACTAGGAAGACCGACACGATTGACGACTAAAATATAAATCTACTAATTTTTTAAACTTATTTTACTTTTACATTTGCGAAGTTGTAGTTAATCACTAACAGAGGCCATTCATTAAGAAGAAGAAGAAAAATATACTTTGACAGAACAAAAGTAAGCAAAACACTAATAGATCAAGATGACAACTTGTCATAATTTATTAAATAATATCACATTAAGTATTTGGGACTTTTGACAGGAATTTGAAAACGTCATGTGGTGCTCTTGTATTATATTCGATATCTTAGTGTTTTAACGTATTATATTAGATAATTTTGATGGCATTTTATGTAATATGAAGTGGCGGAACTACAGGGATATAGTGAATATCATATAAAAGTGCTTTACAACGTTTTCGTTTTCCATCAAAATTCCCATAAGATACCATTAACAGTATGGCCATTGCACTGTTAATGGCAACAATTTGACTTAGACAATGACTAACTTGAAAGACTAAAAACGTGAAAATATTTACAACATGACACTGGCACCAATAGCTCGTATATGTAGCTGATTGCCAATATATAAGAAGAAGAATTAAGTATTTGCGTTAAGATTGTATAAATAATATAAAAAAGAGTAGAAATAAGTACTATGTATAGGTACATGTTACAGACATAATGGCTGTGTAGGTCAGCAGTAATCTTATAGTAGGTATGATATTTATTAATCTACAGAAATAAAAAAGAAGAAACAAAGAAATGGAATAAATATATGATGCTTGTGATAAAAATTACCTTAGCAGTATAATAATATTCCTACTATCCAATGTTGACTAAGGTATTGCAGTGCTAAAACCAGCAAATCCAATACAGTGTTAAGTAGGTCGGTCACATAATATAATGAGTTACAAATCCAATTACTTTTTGTAGTAGTAACCTTTCTTGATTTGTGTCCTGCATTTTTCGTTGATGCTGTCTTAACGCTAACGGATTTTAGTTTAATTAACACCTTCGGCGCCAATGTGCCAAAAAAGATACACCGTGTCCATTGCGTTTAAGCCGTTATATATCACAAATGCTCACAATTTTCATACATTTCTTTAAAGATAAAAAAGCTTTAGCCTGGGCAAATCTTTTGGTCTATTTGTGTTTGGGTTACCATAAAATTAATAAAAAAAATTAAAAAAAAAAAACGTATGATTTTGGAAATCATTCTTGGCGCCGAATGTGGTAATCCTCGAGCCCTGTAATTCGGTGGCGTAGGCCATCTGAGCTTACCACATAAAAAAAGCCTTATGATATGGCGTGATGGTATGTATGTATGTATGTCGAACACTTTACAGTGGTCATGGTCACGGGAGGACTGACTTTATATATTTTTAGGGTTCCGTACCTCAAAAGGAAAAAACGGAACCCTTATAGGATCACTTTGTTGTCCGTCCGTCCGTCTGTCCGTCTGTCTGTCTGTCTGTCAAGACCCTTTTTCTCAGAAACGCGTGGAGCTATCAAGCTAAAATTTATTTTCATTCTTTCACCAATTATTTTTCGATATCTAAATATATTATCCAAAATATATATTTTATTAATAGAAAAATAAATATTGGGCTAAGTTCATCCAGATTTATACTTATGTATATGTAGTTGTCTGATGATTGAGTAAGAATATGGTCACTATTACTTTCTTACTATAGTAGGTATTGTAAAAATAAATTAAGGGATCTAAGCATTTAGTATCACTGTAAAAGAAAACTAGAAATAAAGCCCTGATGCAACTCATTTGACCAGTATGTAGGAGTAAGGTAATTTCCTTTACTTTTATATATATATATATATATGGGACATATATAAGGTGAGTGGTGAGCGACTTTTCATTTGGTGACAGAGTAAGAATCTATCTTACACATAGGCGATTATAAGAAACAACTAAGGGATATAAAATGCATGTAGCATCTATGCCAGAGAAGGAAAGCTCGAAACAAAACCCTATATCAACCCACCTGACCAGCGATCATAGTGGGTTAATATCACTCTTGTTTAGAGTAGCAAAACGTGTATAAGCTGAGATGATATGAGGTGAGAAGGAGAAGATATATCTACGTGTTGACAGATTAAGAATGAATAAATCTGACAATTAAACTCTCTGACCTGGTTATCATCTATCATCATCTCGGCTCATTTATGTCACACTGTTGGGCTCGAGCCTACTTCATAATGGGAGGGAAATTGACCTACTATACCATGCTGGTCAGAAGTGTTGGTATAGGGTTTGGTTTCAAGATTTCTTTTTCTTGCATAGATGTTAAATGCATTTTATATCCCTCAGTTGTCTCTTACTATCACCCACGGATAAGATAGGGGTGGTGAAATATATTCTTACTCCAACAGAACACAGAAAGGTTAATACACATGACGCACATAAATAAAAAAAATATTATAATATCGTACCATAACAGATATAAGCTCAAGCAGTTGTGTTTGTATATCATAAGCATCATCATGTAAGGCCCAACCCTTTTCTTGAGCATCATTAGCAGCCTTGGATAATGCATTAAGAGCTGTCATCATACGAAGAGCATCTGGAGGTGCATCTATTGCATTCTTAGGGCATGTTATGTTGCTGTTAGCTTCACATAACAGAGCATCTATAGTAGATCTGGCTGCATCACCCGGCAGGAATTCCTGAACAATATACTTTGCTATACAATGGCAGACAAGGAATTAAGGAATTAGGAGCTAGCCAAAGTTAAATAGAAACTATCTTTACAAATTATTCTATAATAAAATCTAAAATATTAATTTCATTCAAGCTTTGTTATGACCACATTCATTCTTTTATAGTAAATTGGTCAATAGGCTTTATTTTACTGCATAATTTTAATAACAAAGCAGGTAAAAAAACTTACTCTTAAAGAAATCAATACAGTTTCCACAGCAACTTTGGACATATCATGACTGAGCTGGGTCTCTTGTCTTACTGCTTGTACAATTTCATAGATAGCATTTGGTTTAATGCTTTCACTACTATTTTGGCTATCATCTTGACTATCAGTGTCCGAAGAGACCTGATTTGATGATATTTTACTTATATTTGCGTAACACAGCATCTCTTCATTTTCTGTAATAAAATGTTTTATTTTATTAAAAATGTATCCACTATGGTAATATTTTAAGTGTATATCATAAATAAACTATTCAGCCATTTACATTTAATTATTTAGTCACATTAATAGTCTTCCATTTTAATATTTTAAGTAATCACAAAATTTACAGGAGAATGAGAAATGTGTTAAATAAATAGTTTGAAATACATTGATAATCTATATATATAAAAAAAAGTTGTGTTAGTTACAACACTCGAGAATGGCTGGACCAATTTTTATGATTTTTACGTTTTTGAGTTTGTCTTCGTCGGAAATAGGATATTAAAATACGATATTAATTAACAAAAAAAAAAAACATTAAAAAACATCAGTTCTAAACGTTCATTTGTTGATGATGTAACAAAACGCAACTAATAGCTCACGTAATGTTATCTATAGTTTGAAAATATCACAAAGGTTGAATTTAAGTTGACCGGTCAATGTGTTTCTGAGTGCCAGTTGCGAGTACTACAAGTTTTTACGAGTATTATTATAATAAATCTCATTGTATCGAAATTATTAGTAACGAAGTTTTGACGAAGAAAATCTAATCTTACCCGACAACGCCATAACACAATTAGGAATCTAAACATCGCGAATGAAACCACCGAAGAAGAACTATATATTGCATGTGAAGATCGCCGTGTTAGTATGGTCCGATTTCGTGCTTCTCAATCACTAGAGCAAAATGAGACAGCTCATGAAAAGGCTCGGTTGACAATGTGAAATCGTTAAGCAAATCTCAGAGATCAACAATGAGATCATTTTCAACGCGCAAGAACAAAAAGTCGTATAACAAAGAGTGATTCTTCATTTCGCTGGCACGTCATTAAAATACTTGATTTCTTAAATTTAATTATTATCATTATAAATATAAATAACTTAATAATTTTGAATTAATCGAAATCTGCTCATTCATTGATTGTTAGGCGGAACGAAGAGTGGCGGGTCCGCTAGTTACCAATAAAACAACATTCTAAACATCTGCAAAATTCTAAAAAAAATGGCTTAAAAGAATTGAAAATTAATAATTTTGCAGTTAGCTTACTCCTAAGAATTCAAAGGAAGCTTTTGTCTTTTAAAATTGACATACCTTTAGGCAAAATATTCATAGATTTGGTTGGTGACAATGGGGTCTCTCTTTCTGCACTGATATGCTGTTGCGATACTACAGGTCTCAAGTCAAAAGATGGAGACACACCATTAGGAGTGCTGTCATCAAGCCTTGGTGGTGATTTCGAAGCTGGTGCCTTCTTAACATGAGGTGTCACATTCTTTTTCTTCTCATTTAACTTGGTTAGTAATTCTTGATTCTGTGGTAGCTTACTACTTGCTTCTAAAAATTTAAATTAAATATGAAATAACTAAAAATTATTAGGGTTTACAGAATAGAAAACTAATAATTTAGCAGTTAACTTACTACTAGAAATTCAAAGGAAGCTTTTGTCTTTTAAAATTGACATACCTTTAGGCAAAATATTCAAAGATTTGGTTGATGACAATGAGACCTCTCCTTCTTCACTGATATGCTGTTGTGATACTGGAGATCTCAAGTCAAAAGATGGAGACACACTATTAGGAGGAGTGCTGTCATCAAGCCTTGGTGGTGGTTTGGAAGCTGGTGCCTTCTTAACTCGAGGTTTAACATTCTTTTTTAACTGCTTTTTCTTCTCATTTAACCTGGTTAGTAATTCTTGATTCTGTGGCAGCTTACTACTTTCCATTATGTTCTTAATGCAATTATTTAAAAATCCAAGGTAGAATTCTGGCTCAACCTAATAAAAAAATGAACAAATTAATGTGTTGTGTTCCCCATGATCACAAATGTAATACTGTGATAAAATTACTTCATCGAATTATTTATTCCATTTACATCAAGTTTTTGCAGTCTCGCGCAAAATATAGTAGGATTATTTTTGAATCACTTCTTCTTGATGAATAGCTTTATAGCGATTAATCATGACTTCGCGAATGTAATTGTAAAAGTGAAATAATTTTTAAAATTTAGTAATTTTTTTTTTGGTTCTGTTCGTCAATTCGGACAGGCAAAGGGATCAAAGCCCATACAGCCAAGTCTTATTTAATTATTTTTCATATATTGTTCATCATTTCTTCATATTATGTAGCCTTAATAGTCTTTGTCTGTCAATATATTATAGAATTCTAGACCACCGGACATCTAAGTGATTGTTTTTCTCTTTTCAGTTTTTTTTGTTGTGTACGTAATTTGGTTCACTTTTTACACAGTTGGGTTTTTGATTTTTTTAATTATTTTTTTTTATATAAAATAAAATAGCCATAACTGAGGCAATAGCCTTTTTTGTTTCTCGTTAATGTCATTTTATACCAGAAGTTGTTTTCTTTAGTTATGTTTATTTTCATTAGTTTTTAACGAGAACAAAATAAATGTTTTTTTTCTTTCTTTTTCTTTCATTTATACCCATTCCGATCCCTTATAAAACTGTAATTTATTATTAAAAAAAATATTTATATTACTTTGAAATATCATTGAATCATTTATTTAAACATAAACTTGAGTTTTTGTGACATTAACTGGTGGTCATCGATTCGATGTTTTATGAAAAAACATCGATACATCGATAGCTTTTCAAAACATCGGATCGATTCGATGTATCGCATTATAAACATCGATGTTTTCGATGCATCGATGTATATCGAATATCCCTACCTCAGAGTTAGCAATAACCTAATTAATCTGTAAATAAAGTGGTTGGACTTTTGGCGGGAATCTAAAACGTCATGTTGTGCTCTTGTATTATATTCGATATCTTAGTGTTTTAACGTGTTATATTAGATAATTTTTATGGTGTTTTATGTAATATGATGTGACAGAACAGCTGGGATGTAGTGAATATCATATAAAAGTGCTTTACAACGTTTTCGTTTTCCATCAAAATTCCTACAACATACCATTAACAGTGTCACCATAGCAGTGTTGATGGCGACAATTCGACTGACTGACAGACAATGACTAACTTGAAGAGATTAAGAACGTGAAGATAATTATAACTCGACACTGGCAAAAATGGCTCGTATAAGTAGCTGATTGCCAATACATTTGACATTGGCTTAAGTATAAACAGAGCCACAACAACAAAAAAAAAAAAAATAAAGTGGTATACATAATAATTGGTTGAAAACTATTTACGGTTATTTTAAGTAATTTAGATTTTGATTATTTAATAAACATTTTTTTGTTTTGAGTATTTTTTTAAAATAAGTTTAAAAGAATTAAATACTTTTTAATTGTATCATCTTACCCAGATGATAATGATGATTTAAAAATTTTTCACCAATAAATAATATTACTATAATAACGATAATATAAATAAAGCATTTCGATCTATATGTCAACTTAAAGTAAAAAACACTTGTTAATTTTCACTCACTAAGTTGGTATCGATTGCACGCATCAGACGAAAGCACTACTTTTAAGAGTGCTCGATTGTGTGAAGCGTTGCTGTAGTTGGAACATTCAACGTTAAGCATTATGCCGCATAATGCGCTCTAGTGCTGTAATTGGAAAACTACCATTATTTGTAAATTTGACAATTGCATGTGTGAATTTGGTCCACAGAACAATATCCTCACTCTCAGAGAGAAGAACGACAACTTCATACTTTAACTTTATCGAGCGGATCACCCCCGCATAGAGCCATCGGCCCTCAAAGCTGGGTCCGCCCACGTTCGGCATGAGCCGTGATAGGGCGGACGCCGCGCCGACCAGCCGGGGAGCAATTCGGCGGCAATGCTCCCAGAACGCCCGTTCAGCACCAGGCCCAAGTACTTCATATGGGCCTGGATACCGATGTGGATGGAGTTGACGACTATCGAGGCGCCGATAGGCGGCCTTACACGGGGCCCATGGAATAGGAGGGCCTCCGTCTTGTTTAGGGCCACCCTGAGCCCCAGCGCCTCGATTCGCCTGACCATCTCCTCGGTGCCGAGAGTGGCCAGGCTCGCCGCCTCTTCGAGTGTCCTGCCCCGGGCTGTGACGAGCGTATATTATGTATGTACCTAACAAAACTAGAATGTTATGCATTTGCCGAGACTTTCTACTTTGTATGACGTCCGGTTAGTATGACGGATTTGTCAGTTCCCTTCAATGTCATTATAACCGGATTCTACTGTATATAGATTTACTCTTACCTGTTACCTTACATATTTACCTACGTATATATCTCTTACATATTGTGTCGGCCCAAAGTAATTGTGTAAAAATAGGATGATAAATTATCTCATCCGCTGCCTCGGCTAGGGCGGCATCAGACGCATAACAGTAAGACCTTTTTCTTTTTTTTTGGCAAGCTATGGTCTGGGTACATGGCGTCCGGAGCGACGGAAGGGTACTGCGGGCGTCGCCCTGCCAGGCGGCTGCTGCCTGCGTCACCAACACCCGCCGGTTTAATAATAATTTATTTATTTATTACCATATGAACATTACAAGAGAAATATGGGTATTCTCTGGCTCCTACGCTAGTTGCAAACTGAGTTGCAGGAACAAGTGTCCTCCCACACAAAGACACATTTTTATAATAATTAAATACTGATTAATTAATACAGTAGGTAGATTTAAATATAAAAAAGAAACGTGCGTGTGTGTTCGTCTCAGTGTACGTGTGCCTGCGTAAGGCAATCGGTAGTATCCGTTTAATCCGGCGATCATCTCCGCCTCCAGGTCCTATGGGGAAGTTCCGGCCAATAGGCATGCTGCCTCCGTCACCACCGTGCGGTATCCGCATACGGCCCCGACCGCCATGGCCTTCTGTAGTCGTCACAGGAGGGCCCTAAGTCGGACGGTCAAGGATTCCGCCGACACGGGTGCGCGGAATAGTAACACGCTAAGCCGAGTTTAACGACTACCACGGGCGACCAAGTGGTGAAGCCATTTGTATTCTTATTTCGTCGTCACATATGGTTTTCTAGGATAATAGAAATAGACATATAGAGTTACAATATTTTTATTTATGTATGTTGACAACCTTCTCTCTAAATACCAATAAAGCGCATTCAATACGAATAAATACTTATTATAAACATTTTGCGCAAAGGCAAGGAAGCTTAAAAATATTGAACAATTACTATTGAGAACGGAGCTTTAATATTTTTTTTACAATTCGTTATATCAAATTGGGAAAATAACATTTATATTAGTATTATAATATTAAAATGAATTTACGTATATAATTAAGTTAATGAGACTTTGACTAGGTAAAAATAAATTTAGAGATATTTTACGCAGAAGATGGATGAAATTATTTTAAATAAATATTATAGACTACGCCTGCGTCATTCAGTGACTTGGGCAGAATCTATATTCTGGAGTTAGACGACCTAGTTTTTTCATATAGTGCATATAATTTCTTTCAAGTCTAGGTATAAAATACCGCTAATCCAAATTTCGTTATCAAGTCTCTATATAATCCAAAGTGGATTGAAACTGAAATGAAACTCTAATAATAATTAATGTAGCACATTTTTTTGTGATTAGTAAAAGATATTATCAGACCCCAAACCATTAGAATATACAATCTTAATAAGATTTCTTTTTATATTCTGATGCGAGACAAAACTAACAGATGTATTATAATTTAGTGATAATGATAATAAATGAATATCTAATTGGGACACAAGATTATACATCTTATGTATTAACAAAATCTACAAAAATTTGGCTTTAACTTGAGCACCTATAAAACGAAAGTTGAATACAATTTTCATATTAAAATTCAATTTAGGCCAATATTACAATACAATACACATAAATACAACATATTAATAAATATGATTGTTAACATACATTTTAATTTTCAATAAAGAAATAATAGATATTTAGCGAACAATTTGTGCAAACATAGATACTGTGATTAGATCATGCATAAATATTTGGACTTTTTAAATATTTGTTTCTATTAAACCCTGAAGTGTTGGTCAATGATAAACTTTAACACGTGAATATACTAAATGTACTTTTAATAATAACGTTGCATTGTCGTAAATCTCTAGTATAGTTTAATACACCACAACAATCTTCAATAAATCTATTTATTTTATTTACGATAATTATATGTTTGTACGAATATGAAAATATAATATGTGCTTTGTAAGTTGAATATAATATATATGAAAGCAAATATCTCTGAATGATATCCTTTGTTATTAAGGTGTCTAAATAGGTGTAATATATGGTTTGTTATAACGTAATTTTTTAAGATCCTGCGCAATAGCTATTATAGTATTTTTTTAAAAGACACCTCTCCCTGCACCAAGGAAATAACCCTTGAATTGCATGGGGACTTAACAAACATGCAATTAACGCAGACAAATTACACCCAGACTCATAACAACACTTTGTGGATCGCACAAAGTAATGGCCTGCGTGGGAATCCAACCCCGACACTGGCACGGAATTTTACCGATTTACGCCAAGTCAAAATTATTACGAATTTTTTGACGAATAATCGATATATTGAGGTTGTAGAGCTAAAAGCGCTGCGGGAGTATATGTACGCTACTAAAGTCGACGAAGCTATTGCTCATTTTAATATAGTCGTATATACTTTGAACAAGAACGATTATATTTTCATATTTTATTCATCATTTGAGTATTTTAATTTACAGTAGTGTCAATAAATAATTGTCATTTTGTTTTTTAATTATGTTGACTAGAAAAATATTATCTGTATTTATAAGTACACACATTTAATGGGTTATAAAAATATTTCACTATTGAAAATTAGGCCGGATTATAATATTAAATTTACAAATACCATATAGATAAATCTAATCAAATGCATAAGCAAAGAAACTTATAACTAAATAAAATACGAAATAATTCAATAGAATTTTTACTATGTAATAACTCTATATATTTAGATTGAATTATTTTGTCAAATTACAGGCGAATAATTAAAAGTGCAATTGTAAGTATTGCTGTGTGGTAGCGGCTACGAATATTACCAACCCTTATTTTACTCTTGGATGTCGTAAAAGACGACTAATAGCTTCATAACGACCTGGACCAACTCCACCTGATGCCCTCTGGACAATATTTATAATTTTAAATGGAGTTGACGTCAGAACTGCAGCCGGGCATAAAACAATTGCCAATAACTTTTGCTATATATGAAGGATGGAAAAGGAGTACATATTGTGGCGACCCAAATTAGGATAGGTGCCGGATAATAATGACAGACAATTGTAAGTAAATATAGGCTTAGATTTTATACACATGTAAAAATATTAACAAGAATAAATAGGCTAAAGAATTTTAAAACTTATTAGCTATTTTGAGAAAACAAAATTAAAAGGGCGAATAAGTTAACAGTACATATACGTCAGCTGCTGTTGATTAAAACCTTAGCCTCATAAACAACGGACTTCATTTATGTTATAAACGTCAGGGAGTCATTAATGATAATAAACTTTTCAACATAACATTCCAATCGTGGAGAAAAAAAATCATTACGATTTAATTCCAAAAGCGAAGAGTTTAAGTAGTTCTATTATTAAATTCGAAAATGAACGATTCGGATATATTTTGTCCAAAAAAACTACCACAAAATTGATTTAGTTACAATATTTTTTATTTCGAATACAAATGGACGCCGTGGGCATTAGTTTACATTTTTTTTTATGGTGGGGCAAACGAGTAAGCAGTATTTCTGATGGTAAATGTTACTGCCGCCCATAGATCTTGGCAATAGCTCGGCGGCGCCACGAGTACAATCCACGAACCTACCTAGTTAGGCTGCCGGCTCTGTCGCTTACCGAACTAAGCGCAATAACACATTGCCATTAGTCATACGTCGATCTTCTGCGAGAGTGTGGTACTACCCCGGACGGACCAGCCCACGACTGTACACAGAGAACTGTTAACAGCGTGGTCCTACCATTACAACATTAGTATGAAATAGCAAGCGTCGATTCAACCGGCAACCATAAAAGATTTTAGTGCAATGATCCAATATTGAATTCGTTTTTGTTCAAATTTTATAATAGATCCTCTGAGATAGGGATATTCCATATACATCGATGCATCGAAAACATCGATGTTTACAATGCGATACATCGAATCGATCCGATGTTTTGAAAAGCTATCGATTTACTCGATGTATCGATGTTTTTTCATAAAACATCGAATCGATGATAACCAGTTAATGTCACAAAAACTTAAGTTTATGTTTAAATAAATGATTCAATAATATTTCAAAGTAATATAAATATTTTTTTTAATAATAAATTACAGTTTTATAAGGGATTAGAATATGTATAAATGCCACAAAAAAGTTTTTTTTTTAGAAGTCAGTTTTATAAGGGATTGGAATAGGTATAAATGCCACAAAAAGAGCTTTTTTTTAGAAGTATCACTTTTGATATGACTTTAGCTTTGTAATATATTTTAGAAAAAGTACTCGATGGTTACAAAACCTCGATGTTTTCATCAGATACATCGAGATGCATCGATGTACAGTTTCGATTTATCGAATCGATAAAAACATCGACGTTTTTTCAAAGTGGACACCCCTATTCTGAGACTATGGATTTAATTATTATACTTGATAGATACGTTTACAATTAGAAGAGTTGTGTGGTAGCGGCTACGAATACTACCAACCCTTACTTTGCTCGCGGATGTCGTAAAATACGACTCTTAGTCAGCCTTATAACGACCTGAGCCAACTCCATCTGATGCCGTTTGATCAACAATTACATTCCCAAGAATGGTTGACGTCTGGCAGGCGGCTGGTCATAAAATTATTGCCTATAACTTTTACAATATGTACTATGAAAGAATAGTACATATTGTATGGACCCCAAGTAATTGGGATAAGAGTAGAAGAACGACGACGAGATAAATTTACTATTGATAACCTAACTGAAACGTGTATTTCGTTAGTAATTCGTTTACTGAACTTGCGTTCATTCGTAATTTGACTAAATTGTAAACATGTTAAGTTAAAAAACCATCAACATAAACTAGGCCGATCAATTTATAAATGCTTATAACGGAATGTAGTAAATGCATAAGCAAAAATACGTTTAAAGCATTTAATTGACTATTCAAATGCATATTACTTGAGTAACATCTTTGGTTGTGAATGGCATAACTACGAGTGGCATGAAAATTGCATCAAATATTAGAAATATAGCTCTTTTATATTCTACATTCTCTTTGCATTAATATAAGTCTATTGTCCTTGGGCAATAAATTGTATAATATTAAAACAGATTTTCCAATAACTCATTATTAGAGTAAAAGTTTGTTTTATTATGCCATAATGTACTGAAAATTCTAGAAATTTCTATAAATATTTTGTGAGTTGCCATATACATAGGCGCTGCCTTTGCGGCCAAGTAAACGATAATATTCTGCACTTTATGTGGATGGTTCGACAATCGAGTTTGATTATCTTTAGGTAGAAAATATTTCAATACAATTGTCATGACGATTTCTTGAACTGTGAATGCAACCTTAATATTTTTCTGTTGCTCTTTTTCTTTTAAAATATTTTAGTGCCATTATGTTGGCAATCTTTTTTTATTCTTCTAGAATGTTCGAAATACGAAATAATTAATAAAGTATGCTTTGTGCCTTTTAAAGTTTTACATAATTATTTTCACTTAATGATCAAACTTGCAGCATCATAAGACAATTCTAAGTGTTGGCTATGGGATATGAATAGTTCATTACTCCCTCCTTCCCTGAATATATCGACTAAGTGATAAAATATAAGCAGAAAACCATGATCTGTCGCCATATACAAAAGAGCTAATATAACTAAGCATATTTTCAAGCAACACTCGTATGTTAATGTTTTTATTTATACAAGATTCTTACAAACTAACTAAATCGCTTTTTCTAACATTGAATAAAATACATACATTTAAAATACAAATGTAATACTATTTTTCATTCTATATAAGTACTTGGTAAGTATAATAAGAATTTAAATTTTTATTTGTAAATAATTAATTATTCACTATCTAATTTATACATTATTTAATTATACTTCAATTAACATGCTTGAATATATAGAAAAGAGATTAAATATTGTGCACCAGCTTAAAACTATAAAATACGGCAGAAAAATGGCTAAATTGCAATACTAAACACATATTAGCTGTGATACCTAGAGATCGCGTTTTATTAATTGCTGCCTTAAATTTGTACGTTCCGAAACAGATCCTACTGTGGACTGAGACTCATTCGAAAAAATCCCTTTAAACACACCTTATAAGGTAACACAGCCCAATGAATTTTTTTGTCAAACCAACCACAGCATTCTGTACAAATTCCAATGCCACATATTTAAAGTAACGCAATATACACTATCGAAATAGTAAACCTTTTTGAATGGACAGTCTATAAGTTATACTTATTTAACTTTATTAAACAAAGTCAAAAGTACATTTTTGATTAATTAGCCCATTTCCAAGAGTAGGAGGGGACATATATATATCAAAAGATTTTAAATAAACCAAGTTACTCATTAAATAATGACAATCGACAAAGAGGAATTCTTTTTTTGAAAATTTACATTTAATTCTTTGTTTGAAATTCGAATTAAACTTCGATAGTTCTATGTTGTAGTAGTCGAATTATTATTGAATAATTAGTTAAGATTCAATATTATATTCTAACTTTAAGGGATATTCAACTAACTACATGTATCACCATTCACCACTTTGGAAATATATTACGAAAACTACAAATTGAACAGTCGAATATAAATAATATCGACTGTCAAGAGATCAAAGATTTTCATTCATATTTCTGAAACACTAGTCATACAGACTTGGGGCTATACATCAATCAAGATTATACTTAAATTTATGTGTTTAAGGTTTAAAATGCTGTGGGAATTCATTGGATATAGCTCTTACTAGTGCCTGGTCTTCCAAACTGGTGTCGCCTTCTTCGCAAAAAATTCGTGCGAAACAACGCAGTAAATCGTCACGGCGGTGCACGTGAGAGCCATAGTCAGTGTTGCGAATTATGCCCTGAAGTATCTTCAAGTACTGCTGCCGCCTCTGTTAAAGTTTATAAACTTAATTCATGACTTCATTTACTTTAATATAAAAAGGCTCATGTCTTTCGCCTGGGTGATTGTAAAATAGGACTGAGTGTCGCAAGCAGATAACTTTAATGTAATAGAAGGAAAACTGGAAATTAAACGCTATTCCAAACCCGTACGGCCAGCACGGTATAATAGGTATATTTTCCTATCAGTATGGAAGAAGTTCGAGTCCAGCTGCGGGACTTATGTGATAATTTGATGGTTCATCCGTCCATCAGCTTATTGATGCACACTGTTGGATATAGACCTCACCACGGAAGGGATAATACCATGGTCCCGTTTTTGATATGCATGGTGCACAGTTCGGGTACCAAATTTCCTGCGGCAGTGCTTTTGTCCATTCTTAGTGTTTCCGCAATTGGGTTTTACTTCTCCGAAGAGACAAAGTCAGCTTGACCTTAAAGTATTTTCTGCCCATGACCGCATGAAATGGAAGTAGTTTAATTTTGAGTTTTCTTTCTTTTGCTATATATATATATATATATATATATATATATAAATAATAGATTTAGATGAATTTGTAATAGATGTTACATGAAGAAAGCGGGTGGTAAATTGTATTGTTACTGTGTCACCAAACGAAAAGACGAATTATTAATGAGAATTATTCTTACCGCATCTCCGGGTGAGAGATCTGCCAATTGCCTGACAATAATATCAATAGCGACTTTTACATCGTTTGTGTAAAAATGTTCAGCTGTTTTCTTTCGACTGAACAAATCGATCACTATTTTTAATACAGAATGTGCAGGCGCTGGTTCGTGGTCAAAGATGTGAACTGGATCCTCTGTAAAGTTTAAAAAAATAAAAAAAAAGTGCAAAGAGAATTCCATTCTATCCAGGGAACATACGGGTATATTATGTCAACTATATTTTTAATTAATTTTGTGATTTTTCGACAGATCACATTTTTTTTTGTCGTGGGTTCAGTAAAAAAAAGACAAAAGGAATATGAAGATAATCTATGCAAGAAAAGGAAAACTCGAAGCAAAACTATGCCAATCCGTCTTGACAACGTGGTATGTAGGTCAATTTTAGTATTGCTCAAATGTAAGACCAAGATTTGCAGCAAGTCTCGCAGTGCTCCCTTGGACAGAGTTTTACTAACTCATTTAGCAAAGAACTCATTTAGCAAAATAGCAACAAATTATTTCCCCGTATTCTCATACGGGGAAATAATTTGTTGTTATTTTCAACAGTATCTTAATAGATAAGCGTGATCAGCTCCCGGTAATGGGTATGTACCTAATTATAGATAGTTGTAGAGTTAGCGCCGCTAGATGAATGGATTTTCATTAGTCGAATTTTTCATTTCTGTGGCATTTGCTCAAAACGAATGACTCTGTGTTATTGCAACAGCGAAAATGTTGCACACTTGCGAGACTTTTGCTGCAAGTCTTAGTCTTGCTTTTGGGCAAAACTAGTAAATTTTCCTCATATTGTGGAGGTGGTTTGAGCCCAATAGTGGGACATATATGAGGTGAGGACAATGAATTTATAGCATCCTTTAGCACATCATCCTTTATCCTATCGATTTCCATAGTTGATAATGAGCCCTTAACGGAAGGTGGATAATGAAATTATAGTCACGTTTAACAATGCACTGATAGCGTAGTGGTGGCGTAAGATACTAATATAGTGTCGCGCGTTCAATTTCTACGTAAGACAATACTTTGTACGACAAATTGTTCTAAGGCTGGTTGCAATTTGTGGCCGTTGAATATTTGTAAAGATCCCCAGCAATAAAAGTTTTTTTAAAGAAAAAATAATGGATTTTACGATTATAATAAGTGTTCTATATATACTAGATGGATGCAGCTCATTCTCCTGGACATCCGTCAGTCAGTTTTTATGACACCCACTGCCAAGTCAGGCCAGTGACAAGTTATATTCTAAACACATCACCGCACAGGTATTTTTATGGCGTATAATTATCATCACCATCTCAGCTCATATACCTCCCACAACTGGGCTCGAACCTCCTCTATAATACGAGGGAAATTGACCTACGAACGTCGGTCATATGGGTTGGTATAGGGTTTTATTTCGACTTCTACTTAATTTAGGTAGATGTTATATACATGTATTTCTTATATTTTACGACATTCACGGGTAACAAAGGGGGTTGTAAGAAATCGCGCATTTTGAGTCTGGGTGTACTTTTTGTCCGGTCATTTTATGTTTTTCAAATCCCCCGCAATACAAGAGCTATTTCCTTAGTGCAGGTTGATGTGATAAAAAAGGAGGGTACTGATTCTTACTCCGTTTATATACAAAGGCCATCCTCCAGCACCACAGAGACTTAGAATAGCAATTATGAAATGATTAAGTCTTACCTTCACGATTGAGTAGAAGAAGAACTTTTTCGCAGAAAGTTTTAGCCACATCCCTCGTCTCCAAAGCGTTAAGGAGTATGTTATCAAACTGATTGTCGAATTGCAGATTATAGGCGAGCAACAACGTCAGAAACAAATCGGGTATTTGTTCATCCACATCCGTCTCTGGTGGGTCTTCTATCAGCTCCAATAGAAACTGTGCGAACTCAACACCCAGTTGCTCTGAAAGATTTTTTTTTATTTTGTTACTTCATGTCGCGATAACATTTTTTTTAGCTAATAGGCAATAGAAAATTACACGTGTTATATGCAGCTCATTGCAGAAATAGTATAATTGTCTGAATTATAACTAAAAAAAGTACTTATAAGATATTAGTTTTAAACACACTCTTAAGTATCTCCAATTCAGTCCTAAAAAAATGTCGTTTTTAACGAAAATATGTATATAGGCAGAAAGGTCTCTAATAAAATATGAAGTTTCATAATGACTTCAGATGTTTACGCGAGTATTACACATTTGAAATAAAACTACGTTCATAGATATAGGACAGTCAGAGGAGAGTGCTCCCGTGACCATGAACACTGAAGTGTTTGAAACGTTGGGGAATTAAAACTCAAATACGAACGGGATAAAATCCATAAAAATAGTTTTCGTCATCATCATTATCTCAGCTCATATACGTACCACTGTTGGGCATAAGCCTGCTCCTTAGTAGGAGGGAAATTGACCTATTGCACCACGCTAGTCACACTGGTTGGTATAGGGTTTTATTTAGAGTTTTTCTTCTAATATCTCTTAGTAGCCCCTTTTACAACACCCGCAGCTAAGTCAGGAGGATCGTCATCGCCCGTTGGGCTACGCGGCTGGAGAGGCCAGTGAGTAGTCCAACAAAAAAAAAAAAAAAAAAAGCTATAGTCCTTAAAATATAGCTTGATCTCTGTGACAGATAGCGACAAAACCGATGAAGTAATTATGAATACGCGTCATTATTACAATTTTAATTTTTTTTTTATTGCTTATGGTGGCAAACGGGCAAGCAGCACACCTGATGGTAAGTGTCACTACCGCCCATGAACCTTTGCAATACCAAGGGTATAGCTTGGGCCGCTGCCTACCAATAAAATCCCCAAGCCCACCCAGTTGGGCTTCCGGCTCCGACCGAAGCGCAATAGCACATTGCCACTACTCAGACGTCGATCTTCTGCGAGAGTGTGGTGGTACGACCCCGGACGGACCGGCCCGCGGCTGTAGACAGAAAAATGTCAACAGCGTGGACCTACCACAATTGATTATATCGCCTATATTTTCATTCTTTAGGTGGCAGTTATATCTCAACTGAATTATGATTATAAAATATGAATATTTACACAAAAACTATTACCTCATATGTTTTAAAATACTTAGTAACCATTTTATAAAAGTATGGTGCTTACGCAAGTACAAGATCATACTGAACTGAGAATAAGATAGAGATGGGTTAATCGATAAACGTAAGTCGATAACATTCTTATTCATTATTTATAAAACAAGTAAAACCAATACATTACCTATATAAACCACATGGTTACTCTATAAAATAAGTAAATTGTGTTAATTTAGTATTCAGACATCAGTTATAATATTAATAAGACCATTTCTATTATATTAAAAAGATAATTTCTTTTATAAAATAAACATGATTATTCATGAAATAATCTGTGACCAAGAACTCATCATCAACCTACAGAAATGCTCCAGCGATGATGATAATAGTGACGATGAACTTGGATGTATTCCTTTCAAATAATAAAAAGAATTAATTAACAGCTTTAGTTTAAATTAAATAAAATCCATTAATTTAAATTCAATAAGATTTTCATTAATTGTTTTAAATTTATAATCGATTCATCCATCCATTTGATTGAAGTTCAATAAAATTGTCGTGTATTATTTTTCAATTGCAGTAGCAAATAACTTTAAAAAATAAGGAATTATATCGACAAAAATACGGACTGCATCGTAAGCGTACGGCACTAGTGAGAACTGTCACAGAGATCATGCTATATTTTATAGATTATAAGTCAGGAGGATAATAAATTGTATTTTTACTCCCTCAAGTAGAAAATAATTTAATTTCAAGTTTAATACGAATAGCTATCACTACTTTTACCCATGGCTGTAAAAGACGACTAGAAGACGTAAGCAAGTAACGTCACTGCAAGAGAAGGACAACTTGAAACAAACCAACCCGTTTGAGCAGCGTAGTATAGTATAGCATTTCTCTCCCAATGTGGGGGAGGCTCAATCCCGACCATGGGATGGATATGGGCTGATATATATAGAAGTTTTTTAAATTACATAGATATATACCCAAAGATTCGAGTTTTCTGGTGATGGGATATAAACACAATTGTCGCCACTCCTTAGTTAAGAGGCTTCGTAAAGATCGGTTAAAAGTCTCACCAGGAGAGTGGGTAGCAGCTCTCTCCTAGGAAACGGTTAACATTGCCCTAGTCTCGCCAACCCGTCAAGCGTGGTGATTACAACGCTATCTCCTTATTTATAGGGCAGGTCTACGTCAGGCATTAGAAGACAAAAGTCTGAATGATAATGAAATATTTTTGGTACAATATTTTATGACTATAATGATCCAATATATATATATATTGATTAAAATAGCTGATAGCTCTATACTACTTTTTCTCAAATCTGCAATATAGTGGCCAGTTACGTGTACTTCCAACTCCTTACATTGCTTCTCAGTGTCGTAAAAGACGTCTAACAATCCGATTACGAAATGAAAAATGATGTCGCAAGCGGGATTCGAACCCGCGCCTATTGGGATTCCGGCCCAATCGTGCTGCCACTACATCACCGCGACTAATTGTAGGACATGCAAATTTCACTTCGTATTATATTTACGTCTTAAGGTGACGGTATGCTATCTACCCGACAATGTTTACACATTGTTATAGGCTTAATACTTCAAACTTTACAGTTAGAATTGTATTAAACGATGACACAACCTTGTTATTTAAATTATCATCGACATCATTTTTCATTTCGTAATCGGATTTTATAAATAATTAAGCATATTAAATGCTAAATTTCAGTAATTTAGACGTCTAACAACTTTATATAGAAAACTTCATCTGTTGGCGTTGGGTTAACAATTACATTCCCAAGAAGGATTGTTGTCAGACAGACGGACGATCATAAAACTATTACCAAAACTTTTGCAATATGTACAATGAAAACAGAGTATATATTGCGTGGACTTCAAGTAATTTCACGTAATTGGAATAAAATTAGAAAGATAAATCTTCAATGTACAGATTATGTCTCTTATAAATATAGATTGCTTACCAAAATGAGTAATAGGTAGGCTGTCACCCATAGACAGTACCATAGACAATAAGAGAGCGGAATGTGACAATCTACTGACGGCGCGAGGGTTATCCCTCATGTCTCTGGCTATTTCCGCTGGTAAAGCAGACAGTGCTAAGGTTGCCAAGGCCGTCCGTTCCAATCCACACATAACGCCAAACGCCTGAAAATGATTTAAAATATTATGCATAATATGTTATTATAAAGATGAGATAGTTTAAATCTGACAGGTACCAGCAATGCCGTAACTGGTGCCAGTAGTTCCCGGACACATGGCAACCGTAGATGAGAGTAGAAGTTACAAAGTTTTGTAATTGGTGAAATTTAATGGTTAATTCTTCTCTTCCTTCGATTCCTTTTCGATAAAAATAATTTCATTATTGAAATTCTTTTTATCGAAAAGGATACCCTAACGATTTAATAAAAAAAGAATGAAGTAGTATTAAAATTTATTTATATAGTATCTTATTGAAAACGATATATCTATATATATATAATTCTTAATGTACGTGTGTATGTCAATGAACTCCTCCAAAATGGATTTTGTCGAATTTTATTGTGTGTTCAGGTGGATTCGAGAATAGTTTAGATTCACAACCCCCGGTAGGTGGTGCTGCGAGCGAGTTGTAGGATTTTTACTTTTCATACATTGACTGTTAGGCGGAACCAAGTTTGCTGGGTCCGCTAGTGTACATATATAATATATATAAAAAAAATAATTTATGGTTGACAGATTTTTTATAGACCCTTATTTTATTGTCACATCGACCGGACAATTCCCCGGTCCAATCACGTGAAGCTTCGGTTAGGGCGGCATCAGGCGCAGATATTCGCGCCTGCGCCGCCCCGGCCGCTGACGGCGGCCCGAGTCAAGGGAATCCTCCCAGACTCGTTCCGCCGCCTCCTTCTGCGAGATGACAGCCTCGCAGAAGGCGGCGACCGCGTCCCAATTCCTGACGCTGTCGACCATCGCTTTCGCGACAGCCGGTAGCGTCAGGTCGGCACCTATGACAGCGATGAGGTCATAGCGTTGCCGGGCCCAGGTCACGCAGACCTCCAGCGTGTGTTGCGCCGTGTCCTCGTCACTGCCGCACTGGTGGCAGGACGGAGTCGACTCCCTCCTTACGACCATGTGCAGGTATTTGCCGAAGCAGCCGTGCCCCGACCACTTCAGCGTGCTAATTCTTCGGGCTATGTCGGTTACACCCGTTCTTCTACGGATTTCCGTATTCCGGATTTTATCACGTAGAGAAATACCGAGCATAGCCCTCTCCATAGCACATTTATTTATTTATACATTTATGTATTGCCACAGCCTAGTAAAATTAAACCAATTTTAAAGTATTTGATTGATTTGATCTGCAATAGAAATTCGTTGCATTTGCAATAAAACCTACTTGCGAGTACCGGTCTTACAAAGTGGTACGAATATTATAAAAGAAGTAATGTTTGTGAGTTAACAAGTTTGGATGTTAAGGGTAATCTCTGAAAGTAATGATATGATTTTGATATTTTTTATTTTGATAAAAACATGTTTTCTATAGTAAATCCCTTCTTCTTTTCCTTTGCCTTATCCCATTTATTTGGGGTCGGCTCTCCTCGTTCTCATGCGCCAGGACTGTCTATCCTGGGTTGTCGTTGACGTCATCTGGGCGCGCTCCAAATCCCTGGACACCGTGGACCACCAGGTAGCAGGTGGGCGTCCAACACCTCTTCTGTTATTGGGGAGGGCCAGCGCTTTTTTGACAACATGATCGTCGCCACGTCTCATGACATGTCCATACCATCTCAACCGCTGTTCCGTGAGTTTTTCCGTGATAGGCGCAACCTTGAAACTTCCTCTGACGTGTTCATTTCTCACTTTATCGAGTCTAGTTACACCTGCTGCCCATCTCAGCATTTTCATTTCATTGGTATGAACTTTCTGTTCGTGCACTTTTTTGATCGCCCAACACTCAGCACCATACGTCAAGGCAGGTCTTATAGCCGTTTTGTATACTTTCCCTTTGGTTTTTATGGGCATGCGTTGATCACAAAGGACTCCTGTTAAGGCACGCCATCTTTGCCATGCAACGTTGATGCGATGGTTGACATCAAGGTCGATGTTTGCATCTGATGTAAGCACTGACCCAAGATACTTAAATTGTGACACCTTTGGAAGTGGTGTTCCCTCCAAATGTATACGTGAGCCTTGCGTATCGGCCTGGTATAGACATTCTAAATGCTCAGTTTTACTCCTGCTGATTCTTAGACCGTTATTCTCCAAAGCATTTCTCCAGGCTTCCAGGGTTATCTCCAGATTTTGTGCACACTTGTCCACAAGCACCACATCGTCAGCGTATAGAAGGCACCAAGGAAGAGGTGACTGAATATCTCTGGTGAGAAAGTCCATTACGAGGTTGAAAAGTAAAGGACTCAATGCCGAGCCCTGATGCACCCCCACGCTCACCTCAAATGGCTCGCTGACTCCCGCTGGACTTCTTACTCTAGTATTGATACTATCGTACATATCTTGGACAGTTTTGATGAGAAGTTCAGGTACTCCTTTCGTTCTCATAACATGCCAGACTAGCCTTCTAGGTACTCGATCAAACGCTTTCTCTAAGTCTATGAAAACAAGGTGCAGGTTTTCTCGGTTGGAACGATGTTTTTCCATTAATATTCTGATCGTCTGGATAGCATCGGATGTTGATTTTCCAGCACTGAAACCAAACTGATTGTCCGATATGGATGCTATGGCTACGAGGCGCTGGTTTATTATCCTTTCCCATATCTTTAAAGTGTGAGATGTCAGCTTAATGCCCCTGTAATTTCCACATGAGCCGACATCACCCTTGTTCTTGAAAAATGGTACTACGAAACTCAGGCGCCAGGAGTTCGGGATATTCATGGTCGTCAGTATCACGTTGAACAGCTTTGTGAGCCATTTCCAACCGGTAGGGCCCACCATCTTCCAAAGATCTGCTGGAATCTCGTCCGGGCCAACAGCTTTATGGTTTTTCATTTTGCTTATTGCCATTTGGACTTCATCTATAGTGATTTCAGGTATAGGCCCGAGAACTGGTGCAGCGTGTTGTAGTTGCTGGCTGGGAAACTCCTCGTTCAACAGCTCCTTGTAATACTGCTTCCATCTATTGTTAATATCTGTATTTGATGTTAACAGCTGTCCGTTAGCGCTTCGGATGTATTTATTCATTTTTATGTCCATCGTAGACTTGTTACGCTGCTTCGCAATTTTAAATACCTCATTATCGGTTTTGGCATCATCAAGTCTGCGGTAGAAATTTTCTTTCGACTTTGCTATTGATTGGGCCACTATCCGTTTCACCGATTTTTTAGCATTTTTGTAGGCTATCCGGTCCTCGTCGATTTTTGTCAGTTGCCACTTCTTGAAAAGTTCTCTTTTAGTGCTGATTTCTTGTCTAACTTCCTCGTTCCACCATGTGGGATCTTTGTTAGTACTTACTCCACCTTTAGCGACTCCCAAGATGTTAGTTGCTTTCTCTTTACAAGTTCTTTCAAAGTTAGACCACATAAGTTCAGCACTTGAGTCGTCTGTGACATCATTTGCTAGGTAAGCTCTTAGAGTTCCTACAAGTTCTTCGCCCTTCTTCGTATAAAGCAGGCGCCATTTAATTTTTGGAGTTCTGTCCTTGTGGATTTTAATAGGTCTCGATAGCAGGAAGTTTGACACTAATAACCGGTGTTGTGATGTAAGCTCCTCTCCCGGGATTACTTTGCAATCCTTGAAACACTTCAGTGACTCTCTTTGGCAAATTATAAAATCTATTTGAGTACAATTTCCTGAGTTCTTAAAGGTAATTAGATGTTCTGATTTCTTTTGGAAAAAGGAGTTCACAATAACAAGACCATGTCTCAAACAGAAATCTAATATAGTTTTGCCCTCTTTGTTCTCCGTTCCATATCCAAATCCACCGTGAACTCCCCGATAGGTGTCGGATTTTGCACCGATGTGTCCATTTAGGTCTCCACCAATAAACTTCGTTTCCTCTGCGGGGATAAGGCCTATAAGGTCATCAAAGTCATCCCAAAAATGCGATTTCTCACCCTCTGAACATCCGGATTGAGGGGCATACGCACAGATAATATTTAGAGGTTTTTGTCCGTCCAAGGCAAGTTTTACTGCCATGAGGCGATCGCTTTTCCTATCGACATTTATTACGCGTTGCTTTAAATTGCCATCTAGAATGATACCCACACCATTCTGAGAGTTGTTAATGCCGTGGTACAACAGTTGATACCCTAGTCCGATGTCTCTGGATTTGGAGCCCTTCCATTTCGTCTCCTGGATACAGCATGCGTTTATCTCTCTTCTATCCAAAACTTTTGCCAGTTCTTGGCTTCTTCCTGTAAGGGTGCCTAGGTTCCAGGTAGCAAATCTTAGCTTGGTTTTAGATATGCGTTCTATACGTTTACTTTTATAGTAAATCCCAATAAAAGTAACTATTTCTAATGTTTACGCGAGTATTACACATTTGAAATAAAAATATTTTTACGGATTCTATCGCCTGGTTACAAGAGGATTGACCGTGAACGCTGTAAAATGTTTGAAACGTCGGGAAATTAAAAATCAAATAGTCTGTATTTGATTTTTAACTTCTCGACGTTTCGCGATAGAATCCGCGATAGAATACGTAAAAATAGTTTTATTTCACACAACAAAAGTAATATTAATAATAATTAAATGCTGCTTTAAAAGGATTAAGATAAAAAAAAACTACAAAAATATTTGCCTATATTATCTTTACAAAAAAATTTGCGACATAATACCTCTCATTTTAATATTTCATCTACAAAGATAGTTTTTATGGTAAAGGTGAAAAAAGACTTCAAGCATTTGGGTACAATTTTCAAATAGTATATTTGAAAATTGTACCCATTTAAGTACAAGCATTTGCTTGGAGTTTTTTTTTTCTATGAATTCAGATAAAAACAAAAGTTTATCTAAAATGGCAATTTCATGGAGATAAAATTTGTTTCTTATAACACGTTAATTCACCAATTAAGTAATTAGGAAGATAATGAGAAAAGAAAACAATAAGTCAATAGGTACGTAATTTCATCGGCAAACGATGATGAGTACTAGGCGGCGAGTGCAACGGAGAAGGGGGGGGGTGGAGGCAAATATTTAATTAATGGCTGTATTCATCAACTATAACTAAAGGCGACACATAAGGCAATCTATATGACACTAACACTGTGTCATTAAATATGAAAGTAGGTATTGATGTTTTATTTGGGAGTCAACACTTAGGAAACTTACACACTTCCAGTAAAATATAGGTGTACTTCGTGTAAACGGACATCAGAAAAGAAAGGTTTGAAAGTAAGGATTTTGATAAATATATAAACTAAATAACAATCCTTATTCTTTTTAATATTACAAATGCAAATCGAGTTTGTTTGTTTGCTACGTTGCTTAAATCAACCCGACATTGACTAATTTTGGTACAACGATAGATGCGACCCTGGTGAGGCAAATAGGTTAGTTTTTGCAGGGAGGACAAGAATAAAGTGGGGCACTGAAATGATTTTTATTCTATATTAGGCGAGCGAAACCGTAGGCAGTAGCTGGTATTAAATAAATCTGTATTGAATTATCTTTTGGCACAGATAGTGTATATTACGAAAATTTATTACGGTCTAAAACTGAGACATAATAGAGTATTATAACAACAATAAATGTTAACAAATATAGCAAAAACTACAAAAAAGGTTAGGGCCGTTCATAAATTACGTAAGGGATTTTAAAGAATGATTTGGCCCACTCCTCCCTTACCGTAAGACATCATAAGATTGCAACTACTCCCCCATGCCCCTTAATAAGGATTTTTATAAGAAAAGGCTCTATTGATCAAATATCTCTTTTTTTATACTGAAAATATCTTTTATTACAATCTTCTTACTACAAGTAGGTATCATTATCTTATTAATCTATCACAGTTTTGACTAAATTTTGTAATTTTCAATTTAATAATTGCCGTAATGTCAGGTTCTCTAAGCCTACTGTAAACGTCTTACATAATTTATGAATGGCCCCTTAGACAGAATTCATAGAAAACTCTCTAAAATTGAATGACGAGCATTAATAAAATATTTTATCATAGAATCACATACAACAAACATATCAACATATGTATTTGAATATAGTTTCAGTTGAAGGCTAAATAGTAAATAAACATTTTAATTACCTGCAGAAGTAATTGTCTCAAAGGCCATCTTGTTTCCATTTGATAGTACTGAACCAATGTTGTTACATATGCATACTTGTGGCTACTTAACACATGTTGTGAAATGTTAACATCAGCATTTGACTGAAAAATACAATGATTCCATATTCAACAATCAAACCTTGTACACTTGTATATTTCTATGTATTCAGAATTTCACAAAACGCTAGTTTTTCATGAAAATTAGTATGTAGGAGATTTCGGAGCATTGATCTAACTAGGTAACATTTATAGAAAATATTGTTTTGTCAGTGTTAGTATAGACCAGCAGTCGGCAACAAGCGGACCGCGAACATCTTCTTTGCGGGCCGTGAATGTTTTGTAAATAAGTTATAAATATCAAGATAAATGCATGAACGAGCCGCGATCGACCGTATACAGTATATTCTAGGGTTAATGTTACTAGTGTGGGCTGCTTTTAGTTTATTTCTCCGCTTTTTTCCTGCCGAAAAGTTGCCGACCACTGGTTTAGATAATGAAAAAGTTTAATTAGAATATCAAGGTTTTATTTTATAAAATTGAGTCAAAAATAGAAGTACCTCAGTTGGGAAATTAAGCAGTCACCGTTTTATTTTATTTTTGTCGTTTATTTCATTTTTATATCTTTTTCATTATTTTACCAAATATTAGCTAAATACATTATCCAAAAAGAATAATTTACTTATAGAAAAAAATATACTAGCCTAAGCTCATCCAGATCCAATGTGCCATGTGGTGACAAAGTAAAAATTCAATTCACCACCCCCCTATCTTACCCATGAGTGATCGAAAGAGACGATTAAGGAATATAAAACACATATAACATCTATGCAAGAGAAGGAAAACTCGAAACAAAACCCTATACCAACACATCTGACCAGCGTGGTATAGTAGGTCAATTTTCCTAGCACAACAGTGGGACATATTTGAACTGAGATGATGAAAAATTTTATTATAATATCTTACCATAACAGATATAAGCTCAAGCAGTTGTGTTTGTATATCATGAGCATCATCATGTAAGGCCCAACCCCTTTGTTGAGCATCATTAGCAGCCTTGGATAATGCATTAAGGGCTGTCATCATACGAAGAGCATCTGGAGCTGCATCTATTGCATTCTTAGGGCATGTTATGTTGCTGTTAGCTTCACGTAACAGAGCATCTATAATTGACCTGGCTGCACCACCCGGCAGGAATTCCTGTAAATACACTTTGCTTGTAATGGCAGTCTAAACTAGGAGCTAGCTAATGTTAGAAACTGTTATTACTAATTATTTTATAATAGAGTAAAATCCAAAATATTAAATTCCATTCAAGATTGATTAAAGAATGAATGTGTTCATAACACATTCATTCTTTTATAATAAATTGGTCAATAGGATTATTTTAGTACATAATTTTAATAAGAAAGCAGGTTAACAAACTTACTCTTAAAGAAATCAATACAGTTTCCACAGCAACTTTGGACATATCATGACTGAGCTGGGTCTCTTTTCTTACTGATTGTACAATTTCATAGATAGCATTTGGTTTAATGCTTTCACTACTATCTTGGCTATCATCTTGATTATCAGTGTCCGAAGAGACTTGGTTTGATGATATTTTACTTATATTTTCCTTCCTTACCATCTCTTCATTTTCTATAAAAAAAAATATGTTTTGTGTTATTATAAATACATATATCCACTATGGTAATATTATATTAAAAGTGCATTTCATAAATAATCAAACTAATCAGCCACATACATTTACATTATCTAAACACAAAAATAGTCATCCATTTTTAAGCAATCACAAAATTTACAGGAGAATAAGAAACATTTTAAATAAATAGTTTAAAAGAAATGATAATAACTAATAAAACAACATATTCCAAACATCTGCAAAACTCTAAAAATTTAAATTAAATATGAAACAGCTAAAAATTATTAGGGTTTACAGAATTGAAAATTAATAATTTAGCAATTAGCTTACTACTAGGAATTCAAATGAAGCTTTTGTCTTTTAAAAAGGACATACCTTTAGGCATAATATTCAAAGATTTGGTTGGTGACAATGAGACCTCTCTTTCTTCACTGATATGCTGTTGTGAAACTACAGGTCTCAAGTCAAACGATGGGGACACACCATTAGGAGGAGTGCTGTCATCAAGCCTTGGTGGTGGTTTGGGAGCTGGTGCCTTCTTAACATGAGGTTTAATATTCATTTGTAACTGCTTTTTCTTCTCATTTAACTTGGCTAGTAATTCTTGCTTCTGTGGCAGCTTACTACTTTCCATTATGTTCTTGATGCAATCATTTAAAAAGCCAAGATAGAATTCTGGTTCAACCTATTAGAAAGATGAATAAATTAAGGTTTATTCTTGAAAGAATGAGTTATAATTGCAGTAATGAATTTGACCTATTACCTTGACTGCGGCGACGTAATTCGAGGGTACAAATCCAACTTGACCCTTTCTATTAACAACATGCCACCAATTTCGTTGCTTGGCATTAGTTTGTTGTAGGAAGAAAAATTCGCCTTCGCCGAAACTTAGTGTCTTAGCCAATGTGGCTTCAAAGTCGTATAGAGCTTTGAGCATCTCGCTTTCATCTACAATAAATTATAATATGCGTTAAACGTACAATCAGCCGGTTCTAGTATGAAGAAAAATAACTCTGTTACCAACCAGGAGCGATTTGTGTGTCCCCCATGATCACAAACGTAAAACTGCGTTGAATAATATTACTTCATCGAATTATTTATTCTATTTACATTAAGCTTTTGTATTCTCGCACAAAATATAGTAGGATTATTTTTGAATCTCAAATGAATATCCTCAACAAATCGAAATCAATTTCTTTTTGACAATATAAGGTGACAGTTCCTTTTTTTACTATTAGCAATTTTCGGTCTGGTTGTCGAAACTTTTCAGCAAGACTTTTTCTGATGAGCTCGCTGACCTTACAGATGGCAACACTTTCTCTTAGAGAGGCATTAAGTGCCTAATCTACGCCGTAGTTACGAATGGTTATGCACTTTCCGTAGTTACTATAGTATCATCTTCAAATCGGAAATTAGTGATTCGTTGTTGTCGTTGATGTTGTCAAGTCCGGCCTAAAAGTTTAAACACATCTACCATTGTAATGATATAGGTACAGGTGGTCGTTTTCGTATACAAATACCGTATGTGGAGTGACGTGGTGGTGTTCCTCTCTAAAATTTTACTTTTCTATATACCGAATGGAATTTGGTACCCCTGAAGGGTCTAAATCACCACCTAAACAATTACTGAATCATATTATGCTTTCTCATAATCCACAAGCGCTGGACACAGAGGCTGATTATAATCCTATGTCTTCTATATTATCTGGTTTAAAATGTGGTGATGGTCTATGTTACTACAGCCTTTTTGTAAATCGAGTTGTTCGCGGGTGGCTGAAAGTCATCAAGCTACGTCTACAAGTTGTTTAGACAGAAGTGTCTAAAACAACTTATAGATGTAGCTTAAGAGTGAAATGGATCTATAGTCCTTTAAAAGGGTATTATGACCTTTCCTGAAGAACAGAACCATACCTGGTCCACGACTGCATTTTGCTCAAAATAATGATATTAAATAACTTTTGACAGACTTTCAATACCAACTTTGTTTCTGCTTTCAGAACCTCAGCCATAATGCTTTCTCTTACTAGTGTCTTATCGTTCTTAAGTTGTTTGAGAGCCATTCGGATCTCGTACAACCTGACATCTAAGCTTTTTTCGGTATTGTGCCAAGTTTAGTTTGGATATAAAATTTTTGACCAAGCCGACAATAGTTTCCTGGGATTTATACAATTGTATTAACCCCAGAACAATGTTAAACAGTTAAATAGTGTCGTTAGGTTTCCAGATGCTTTGCATTGAATTGGCGAATTGCGCGGCACATAGACTTGGAGGTTTATGTATTTAGGTGCTTATTTTTGATCCTGAACACTGCAGACGTCACTACATGACTTGGTGTTAAGAAGTTTTGTGACCGCGGTTGACTCAACCAAGTATACAGTTTGCATGAATCTTTTCATATTAACCAAAGAATTGCACTTCATGCAGGTATTACAAGCGATTGTTTAATTCAATTTAAATCTTTTTGGACTTACATACCTACCTAGCTATGTTTCAAACAGCCGTTTGTTGAGAATTTTCTGTATTTTTTCAAATAGTCGACAATTATTATAATACTCCCATGTTATTTACAAACTAAATAATGGAGAATTTTTAACTACTTTAATGTTTATTTTGTAATACGAGGTCTCAGAATCCGAGAGCCCCAGATCTTGAGAACTCTGGTGCGCTTTATTATCTGGATGTGGCATAGATCTATGCCACATCTATCTACGCAGCAGAAAGAAATGTCGATATTGCTCAATTTATGTTAGTACCTACCAAAAAGAGTGAGTAGGTATGAAAGAGAGTATTGGTGTAAAGATGCGAAAGGGAATGCTCCGATGGTTCGGACATGTGGAAAGAATGCCGAACGAACGTCTGGTTAAGAAGATATACCTACAATCTGAAAGTGGAAGGACCAAAGAAGGAAGTACCTACAGTACCGGGGAAGACCGAGACTCAACTACCTAGACCAGATTGGTCACGTGCTGAAAGAAGGTGGAGTCAAGAGTCTCCGAAACCCGGAAACTCTTGACCCCACCTTCCGAAATCCGAAATCCGGGACATGGCGTGATGGTATGTATGTATGTATGTATAGATACAATACTTCGTGTATATTATAGTAAACATAGCTAACTATCTATCAAAATTCACTTACCTACACATGGATATTTCTCTATGGTTACTAGTGTTGCCCAAATTCAGTCTTGGTCTTGCAGTCTTGGTCTTGTTCTTGCGTTTTTGCAAGACCAAGACCAAGAACAAGACCGCGTATTTTTAGCAAGACCAAGACCAAGACTGACCGTGCAAGACTTGAGCAAGAACAAGACTAAGCCTGCAAGACTCTTGCGTCTTGCAGCTAGGACTTAGCGCTATTTCACGGAGTAGTTAGGTGTAACAGTTCGGCGTATAGGTACGCTTAGGAATTCTATGAGACGCAAAAAACTGTATCAAAGAATATGAAAAACTGGACCTATGCGTATTACGACTAATACCATAAACATACCTACATAGCGAATTAAAAAATATCCATTAAAATCAAACTGAGTGCATGCATAGTTATGTTTTAACCATCGGCACTTTGATAATGCGGCATCAAAGGTTTTGTACTTACTTCTCAAAGAAATTTGCCGCTTTTCGGAAGTACATGGTTATGATACACGCGCCGGCGGCTTCTTTTGAAATCATATACAACAATCGTTGCCGCCGCGCCGAAATCACAACATTTGACACTATTTGATTGCCGCCACAGGGCGTAGGTATACTCATGCAAAATAATTTCGAATTTTAAGCGTACCTACAGGTGTTCCAAAGAATAAATAAGTTTCAGAGTGCTTAGAATGAAAATGAATATATTATACTGATCACGCAAGTAGTATTATGATAGGAAAAAATGTTAAGGATAGGTAGTAGATGTCATAATAATTTATTCTAGTAAGTATATATTATAATATTGATTATATGGTTTTAAACTAATTACTTAGGTACTATTATTGTACATTTAGTCATTATATTTCTTAAGTTTTTACAAGAAAAAATAGCAAAAAAGTTTTCAAATATCACCCGTTTGATAAATATTGTAGCCACTTTTAAATATACTTGAAACGTGTAAAAAAATTCTACGAAACTAATAAAATAATATAAAAAGCGTAGGTACTTACCTACTAATAAAATAAAAAGCCTGCGATAAGAGTTTTGTATTGCTTACCAGCCCGAATATCTCTATCTATATCTATAAGGTATAGTGACGTTCAGGATTTATTTATTTATTTTAAAACTTCTGTCATCAAACATACAAACAAACTCTTCAGCTTTATAATATTAGTATAGATAAGTATAGATGTACGCCAAAACATTCACTTATATGTAAAGAATAGTGATTGGCACTAATTCTTTACATATATTTTATTCACGCGTCGCGTCTGTACAAGTAGGTAATAATCTGTGTTTGTACGCCGCACGCGGCATCGTTTGATTTGCGGCGGCATCCTTTTAATAGAGCCGGCACGTGGCGAGGCGGCGCGGTAGAAAGCAAGGAAACATACTATAAATAAAGGAATTATTTTAATTCCAGACATTTCCAATTGAGCTGTGCTTCGAGTCTAACTTAATAATTGTTTTTACTAATTCTTGTTGTTTTCTAAAAACGTATCACGTGTACAATTTAATATGAGTGACGAAGATTCAAATTATTCTAGTCCGAGTAACGAGAGTTTGAGTCACAGATCTAAAAGACCCAAAAGCAAATTTGAGGAGTTTTTCGAAATAATTCCATCCATCCATCCATCCATCAGCCTGTAAACGTCCACTGTTGGACATAGGCCTCCCCACGAGAATGCCATCTATAACGGTCCTGTGCCACCTGCATCCAGCGGTTTCCTGCGACCTTGATGAGGTCATCAGTCCACCGAGTGGGGGGTCGTCCTACGCTGCGTCGTCCGATTCGTGGTCGCCACTCGAGAACCTTTTTTCCCCAACGGTTGTCGGTTCGTCGAGCGATGTGGCCTGCCCATTGCCACTTCAACGTGCTAATCCTTAGAGCTATGTCGGTTACACCCGTTCTTCTACGGATTTCCGTATTTCGGATTTTATCACGTAGAGAAATACCGAGCATAGCCCTCTCCATAGCACGCTGAGCGACTTTGAGCCTTGTTATGAGGCCGACATTTAGAGACCACGTTTCAGTGCCGTAAGTCATCGCTGGTAACACACACTGGTTATAAACCTTTGTTTTCAGACACTGCGGAATATTAGACGAGAAGATCCTCCTAAGTTTCCCGAACGCTGCCCAGCCGAGTTGGATTCGTCGGCTGACCTCTTTCTCGAAATTGGATCTACCTAATTGAACTGTTTGTCCTAGGTAAACATAGTGATCGACAACTTCGAGAATCGCATTCCCAACCAGGACCGGTACAGAAATGACATGGGCATTAGACATGATTTTCGTCTTGTCCATGTTCATTTGCAGCCCTACTAGTTGGGAGACCTTGCTGAGGTCATTGAGCATGGTGCTAAGGTCCTCCAGGGATTCTGCCATGACTACGATATCATCTGCGAATCGAAGGTGAGTGATGTATTCGCCATTGATGTTGATGCCGAGTCCGGTCCAGTCTAAGAGCTTGAAGACATCTTCCAGCGCAGTGGTGAACAGTTTCGGAGAGATAACGTCTCCCTGTCTCACGCCTTTCTGCAGCTGCATCGGTTTCGTACTCTTATCCTGGATGCGGACTGACATAGTAGCGTCTTTATACAAACACTTCAGCACTTCGATATATCGATAGTCAATTTGGCACCTCTGAAGGGACTGCAGCACTGCCCAAGTTTCGACAGAATCAAAGGCTTTCTCATAGTCCACAAACGCTAGACACAGAGGCCGATTATACTCCTCGGTCTTCTGTATAATCTGGCGTAGCGTGTGGATGTGGTCTATGGTACTATAACCTTTTCGGAAACCGGCTTGTTCGGGCGGCTGGAAGTCGTCTAGCTTGCGCGCGAGTCGGTTCGTAATGACTCTTGAAAACAATTTGTACACGTGGCTCAGGAGTGAGATGGGTCTGTAATTCTTTAAGAGCGTTTTATCGCCCTTCTTGAAAAACAGCACCACCACACTCCTGGTCCATGACTCTGGAACGTCGCCCCCGAGAATGACAGAATTAAACAGCTTCTGTAGGGCTTTTAAAACTGGCTTGCCGCCTGCCCTCAGGAGCTCTGTGGTAATTCCGTCATCTCCCGGTGCCTTTCCGTTCTTTAATTGTTTTAGAGCCATTCTGATCTCGTACAAGCTGACGTCCGGGATTTCTTCGGTATAGTGCCGAGTTAGCTTGGATCTGGGGTCTTGGACCAAGCTGACAACAGGATTCAGGGTTGATTTGTACAACTGCCCATAGAACCTTTCGACCTCTCCCAAGATCTCACTCTGGGATGAAATGACAGTACCGTCATCGATCTTCAGCTTAGTCATTTGGCTCTGCCCAATAGACAAATCTCGTGCGAACACTTTGGAGCCTCGATTTCGCTCTATCGCCTCTTCAATACGTAGTGTATTGAATCGGCGAATATCGCGTCGCATAGATTTAGAGATTTGTCTATTAAGCTGCCTGAGTTCGGACCAATCGGCTGAAGACTGTACCGTCATTTCCTTTCTCCTCTCCATGAGTTGAAGAGTCTGGTCAGAAAGCTTTTTTGTTCTAGTAGCGCGATGGGCCTTAAAGAATTTTGACCCGACCGCGTGGACAGTTTCCACGAACCTGTTGTTCATATCGTTCGAAGATTCGCACTCTTCCAGGCATTGGAAGCGATTATGTAATTCGAGTTGAAAGCTATCGGGGTTCTGGTATTGGACAGGTGTAGGTCGGAGTGTAGACTTCATCAAGCGGGACCGCTCGACTTTCGTACGAAGATTCAATGTGCCTCGAACCATGCGGTGATCACTCCCAGTTTTAATCCTGCTGATCACAGAGACATCATTGAATATTTGTCGTTTGTCCGTCAAGATGAAGTCTATCTCATTTTTAGTGGATCCATCAGGGCTAATCCAAGTCCACTTCCTTTGTGGCCGTTTCTTGAAGAAGGAATTCATCATGAAGAGGCCTTCCTTCTCCAAAAAGTCGGCCAGTTTTTGGCCCCTTTGGTTTCTCTGTCCAAATCCATATTGCCCCACTATCAACTCATCGTCTGTCCTTTTGCCTAGTTTTGCGTTGAAGTCTCCCATAACTACCGTGAAGTGGGTTTTGGACGTGTGGATGGCTTTCGAGATATCCTCGTATAAGGCCTCCACTACGTCGTCGGAGTATGTCGAAGTCGGTGCGTAAACCTGTATGACCTTCAACGAATACCGTTTGGTAATTCTGAGTATAAGGTACGCTACCCTTGTTGACACACTTTCGATCCTCTCCACGTTCTCTACGAGAGACTTACGAACGATAAACCCTACACCGCCTTGGGATGGGTGATCTCCCTCCCGGTAGAAGAGCAAATTTCCAGACCGGAGGATTATCGTGCCCTCCCCCTCTCTTCGCACTTCTGATAATCCTACAATGTCCCATCGTATTTTGCTCAATTCCTCTTCCAGTTCGATGACCCTCTCGTCGGTCCTAAGCGTCCGAACGTTGTGTGTTACCAGGGCCAAGGGTCGATTTTTTTGGTAGCCGGATCGCGGCCGGAGATTCCTAGCACCCCCTGCCCCGCCACCAACAGGCCCGCTACCAAAATGAGCCCGTGGAACAGCGGAACTGCCGTGACTGGGGGCCGTGACTTTTTGTGCATTTTCCATATTTATTTTGGGGGGGTAATAATGCCATAATCGCCACGCTTGGCGAGCGGATTGGCGATCGCGGTAGATGTTATTAAGTTTCCCGGGAGATAGCCGCTGCCCAATCTCCCGGTGAGACCCTTAGCCGATTTTTACGACTCCCACGGGCAAGTAAGGGGTGACGACCTTTGTATTCTATTCCCGTCGCCACACGGGACGAAATAATTATGAAATAATTCATGCATCCCAAACTGCCTTGTGTAAATTGTGCCAACATAAAAAGATTGAAATAAAAATGAAAAACAGAAACACTTCAGGCTTAAGGAAACATCTAATATCTTGCCACAAAAAGGAATCACAAATATTTCTTCCTGTTAAACCAAAATTAAGTGGAGATATCACAAGCTTTTTAGTAACCGCTGGAAGAAGTGGACAGGTAAGAATATTTTTTTAACAATGGTCGAAGTTGTCGCTACGGGAATTTTAACTCCGCGTAGCTATTCATGCGATACTTTCAAAAACGCCATTAACTTACGTAAGTATTTTTGAGTTAGTGGTGTTTTCATCTAGGGGTGCGACATATTAAGTATGTAATTATCGTCTTAAATATTTTTTATAAACACCCATATTTTCATTTGTTTTCATAATCGGCCAGTAACAACTAAGTATTTTATTTTGGTAATATAACAAATGTCAATTTAACGATTTTCTCGATTTAACAACAACAAACCTCCTCCTCCTAAACGCTCAAACCTAGTATGTTTTAAATAATAACACAAGATTTATTGTTTTATTTCAGTCGGAAAACAGCAGTGACAACATCACGACAGCTACAGTTGATTGGGTGGTGAAAAAATATCTTCCCTTCTCATTTTTCGATGACGAAGCTACACAAGTATATTTTCGACGTATTTGCCCTAATATGGTGTTTCCTAAAAGGTCTACACTTAGAAGGAAAGTCAAAGAGCGATTTGAAGAGCTCCAATTGAATCTCAAGGAACGACTTCAACAATTATCATCTAAAATGTCGTTTACTATTGATGGGTGGACGTCAATTGCTGGTAGGAGTTACTACGGGGTTACTATGCATTATATAGACAACGAATGGAAGTATCGATCTGTAGTTCTTGATTTTATACCATCACGCGGTCGACATACTGGGGAAGATATTGCAACGATTTTCCATGAATGTTTATTGGAATATGACATAATTGATAAAAAACAAGGTATCACGGTCGACAACGCAACTGCAAATACCAAATTTATGTATGAACTGGGCAAACAGCTGCCGCCACACTTTGATTCAGACAATCAACATTTCCGGTGCTTTGCTCACATTTTAAACCTTGGTGTACAAGATTTATTAAAGACCTTAGCATTACACTATGAGTCTGACACTAACGCGCAAGATCAGCAGTATGAAGACTATGCAGACGAATCTGAGGATGAGGAAGATGAAGAATATGCACCAAATATTGCTGACTCGCGTACATCTGTAACAAAGTTACGCAGTATTTCCAGTAAAATAAAAAGAAGTGAGATAGTGAAGAAGAAGTTTCAGTCTGCTTGTGAAGCAGCTGGCGTGCCATCAAATCTAAATGCCATTCTTGACTGTCCAACGAGATGGAATTCCACACATGATATGATTGGATTTGGTTTAAAAGTGAGAGCGGGCATTAACATATTGTGCAGTTCTGTCACCGAATTGAATGATTTTCAAATCACAGCTAGTGAATGGCAGGTACTCGAAAAATTACATAAATTTCTAATAAACTTTAAACTTTTAAGTACAAAACTTGGTGGAGACAAATATGTTACATCACCGCTAGTCATTGTATCATTCAATCTCTTGCTAGATAAAATTGAATCCATGGTAAAACAGTTAGATGAGAAACCTAATCGATCTGAAGTGGATGAAAGGCTCATTCTAGCTTTCCAAGCAGCTCGAGACAAAATGCTTAAACATTATAAGAAGAGCAACTGGATTTATTGTACTTCTTTAATTTTAGACCCAAGGCATAAGGCTCAGGCTTTTGACCTGACAATGTGGGGGAAGCAACTTAAAACAGAAAGTCTGCGCAAGTTCAATGAACTTTATGAAGAATATAAAAGTCTACACTCACTGAACAAATCTCTGGAATTATCAAAAAAAGAAAATAAAGTATGTGATGAAGATGAAGACGTAATAGACTTTGATAAACTCTATGAATGTCCCTCGACGTCATCTGGATCTTGTCTTCAAGGCTTAGTGATAGACGAGTTGGAGGAGTACCTGAGAAAACCAAGAACTGTCAGCTCGGAAGACATTTTAGATTGGTGGAGGACGCATGAGACAGAGTATCCGACTTTATCGAAGATGGCCCGTGATTTTCTCTCAATACCTGCAACTTCAGTACCTGCTGAGAGATTATTTTCTAAAGCATCATTAGTAATTAGAAAACATAGAAATAGGTTAAGTGATGAGTCAGCCAGATGGTTACTTTGTATTAATTCTTGGTCAAAAGAATTGATATAAAGTAACATAACCTAATGATAAAGCTGTTGTGTACTGTTATGTTTGATTTGTGTTGTATTTTATTTTTTATTGAAATAAATGATAAATCGTAAAACTCTTTTATTAAATTTCATATAAGTTGAGGGTTCAATCTCTTTCTAGACAGATATTGTTCTTTAAAATACAGTCAAGTTATTGTAATTAATTTGTTTTTTACATGTTTTAGCAAATGTAAGCTTATAAATCATAAATGTTTATTAAGAAACAGTTACTTCCATGGAAAACGACATATAGGTCAGTTGATTTTTCGAATTTCTTATCAAATCCTCAGTTATTTATTAATCTGCTTGATCTTTACTATGGCTATGTTAATTCAAGCTCACAATGTTTCAATTCTAATACGTTTTTCTAAGATTTAAAGTAAACTTTAATAAATAGTAATAGACTAATAGGTAATTGCAAGACTCTTGCTGCAAGACCAAGACCAAGACCAAGACTGGGAGCGCAAGACCAAGACCAAGACCAAGACCAGGTGTATTGGCGCAAGACCAAGACCAAGACTGGCTAAGTCTCGTCTGGTTCTTGCATTTGGGCAACACTAATGGTTACGGTGTTGTAATAAGTGCGTTTGAAATTGTAGCATATATCAGAAACAATGTTTCTGATATATGCTTAACTTTGGTTAGTTTATTGCTTTCTTAAATTTCCTTTCTTAAATTTTGGTTACTTTTAATGCTTTCCTACAATATGGCTTGTTAAGAATAACCAGAAAAATTAGAAAACTTAAAACTCAATTTTGAAGCAGACGTTTTCAGCCGATTGCGCTGAATTTTTGTATAGGTACTTACCTACACGTTCAGTTGAGATGATAATATATAGTTAGCCGTGTCATGTAGTTCTAAATCCTACATGGTGGAATACTCAAGATAGTGGACTAATTATTTTTTTAATGTATTCCTATGGGTATCAAATAAAAGGACTTAATGAGAATATGAATTTGGTAAGATAGGCGTCAATAGTATTGTTTTGCAACCTGTCTAGGAGAAGGATAACTCCGAAATCAAACCCGGAACAGTGTTTCATAAGGCACAAGTAAGGTTCAAGCTGAAATAAGTGCCGGGCTGGCCACGGACGTCAAGAATTCTATACCAGTGGTCGGATAAATGGCGACTGGGATAGAATACGAAGGGTTAGGACGGAACGGATGGCGTGTGTCCAGACCATAAACAGCAAAAAAAAAAAACTGAAATTACTGGCGCATTTCTCCAAACACCCAAATCAATTAAGTGCTTTCGACCATACCCTTGCATACATAGGCTTGAAACTATTGGCTGCTGGTGGAGCATACGTGGCCTTAAAGATTTAAATACGCTCAAAAGAAATTCATTATAAAGTCATTACACAATTAATATGAAATAAAGGCTGGGTAGGGTCAAAATATTTTCTTATTTTTTTAAGTTATACTTGTTTTGGTGCGTTATAAAAAAAAAAAATTAGAGAGAAATTTTAAGATGCGCGCATCACTGTTACCCAAAATTAACAGGTTGAAACTGATCGCAAAACCGCTCATTAAGTTTCGAAAAAAAGCAACAAAGTAAATAAATAGAACCTCTTTCTAGTTTTTACATTCACAACACGTGTTTTAGTTTCAATTATGTTCTAATAAATTATATTCAGTAGTGATTTGATTATAGTCTGTCTAATCTAAGAAGTGCACTTTGACAGCTGTCTGAGTAAGTTGTCTAGGTATGTGAACCAAATAATCGCTATCGAAAATATCCGATTTTACTGAGAAATTGATATTGATTCTTTATAGTTAATAATCGGTTTATTTTTTATTTTTCAAAAAGGTGATGAATAAATTAAGTGCTAAATTAGTACTAAACAAATTTAATTATTTCAGCATAGAATCTATTCATCATATTTAATAGGATTAGGTTAATTAAAAACAAAAACTGGATTTGAAAATGGCTATTTATTAAGAATTACTACTATTACTTGAATTATCAGCGTCGCGAACATTAATAATTATTTCCTTATCAATCAAAGTGTCGAAATGTACATCTCTGTCAAAATCTCTATTCGATTAATTGTATTATTCTAATATTTTTACCGATTATTTGGATAATCGTGAATTGGAAGTTGTCAAGCACTAATGTATAGAACGTGATGACGTGACATTGTTAGGTCGTCACTAACAATTACTATTTACCATGTTGTTTCTATTTTAAATTAGTTTTACGAGTTTCAACATTAGATTATTGTACAAGAAAGTCACCCGCAATGTTAATTATGTAAATAACTTACCTAATAGTTGTTTAAAATTTCAGATTTATTGTTTGCAATCATGTGTATACGTTTGACTAAGGTTATTGTGTATCAAAAAATGCAAAACGTCAAAATGCACTTCTTAGATTAGATGAACTATAGGTAATATTATTTTATCAAACATGCTTGGTTTGTGCATTATTTTGACAACCTTCTTCGAGATAAATCGAAATTGCTGTACTGACCAAACAGATGCGAGCAGCGACCGGCAAAAAATGTATGAAAATCCATATCTGTCGTGTTTTAGCGCCCAAATAAATATATATGTAAATTCATATCTATCGTGTATTTTAAAAATGAAACGATTTGTTACTTCAAGATATTGCAACTATATAGGCAACTTATCAGTTTTATTGCCTCCTCTTGCCCCCGATGTGTTCGTCTGTGTGCGTAATATCGAGAAATCAGATGTTTTATTAGCCTTAAAAAAACTCAAGCCGAAGTGGACTCAAGGGCCCGATGGTATTCCACAGTTCATTGTTAGGTCTCTAACTGCTGCCAGATACTGCTATCAGATATTTTTAGAGCCTTTGCTACACATCTTTAATCAGTCTATTAAAGAAAAAACCTACCCACATCTATGGAAAACAAGTAAGGTCATTCCCATACATAAAAGTGGGTCGAAATCCGAGATACAAAATTATCGCGCTGTTGCGGTACTGTCAGTATTTGCAAAAATTCTAGAATCAGTATTATATGCACTGATCTACAAGCAATTACGTGGATGGTTTAGTGATCAACAGCACGGCTTTTTACCTAATCGATCCACTACAACTAATCTATTAACCATATCATCCATGATATCAAATGTAATAGATCCTAAAGAGCAAGTAGACGTGGCTTACCTTGATTTTCAGAAGGCGTTTGATCTAGTGGATAATGACCACCTATTGTTCAAAATGGCATCAATAGGATTCTCGGATCAGCTTATTTTCTTTTTCTGCAACTATTTGGCGGACCGTAAGCAATATGTTGCGTACAAAAGATGCTCTTCTTCCACATATAGTGTAAATTCTGGTATAGGTCAGGGCAGCTGTTTGGGCCCATTACTGTTTTTAATACTAATTAATGATCTACCATACAAAATTAAGCATAGTCTCTGTCTAATGTTTGCAGATGATGTCAAACTTGCATTGACCATAGATTCAACATCAGATTGCGCGTTATTACAAGCGGACATTAATAGCGTTCAAGAATGGGGCAAACTCAACAGCTTGAACCTAAACATTGATAAATGTGTTATAGTAACGTATAGTCGTATTCGGTCCCCAATAAACTATAACTATCACATTGCTAGCAAACAACTGAAACGTGTTGACACCGTAAAAGATCTAGGTACATGGTTTGATAGCAACTGTACATTTAAAAACCATATTTCTAAAATATGTGACCAAGCTAGGAGGAATTTAGGTTTTGTACTGCGACAGTCAAAAAATTTTAATAATAAATTAACATTTAATATTTTATACAATGCATATGTTCGTAGTACTTTAGAAACTAATGCTATTGTTTGGAATCCCAACACAAAACAATTAACTCAAAAAGTTGAGAGAATACAAAAACATTTATTCGTTACTTATACAAAAGAATTTATTTTTATTACCCCTATCTATACCCCACATTATATGTAATAGGTATGGTAGAACATCATATGTTGGCGACGCGTCGTAACACAGCATTAGTAAAATATTTCTTCAGACTAATACGAGGTTCTGCCCACAATCCGTTACTTTTAGCAGAAATAAAATTCAATGTGGCTCGCCAGGTTGTATGTAAAGTGCGCGAGCGACAGCGACCTCTACTGGCGTCACATACGGCGCGCACTAGTATAGGTCTATTCGCACCGCTTCCTCGCGCATTACACTACATCAATGAGATACTAGCCTCTGAACCCTCACTAGACTTATTTTCTTGTACAGAGAGATGCTTTATGTCTGTAGCTGAGAAGTATGTGGAGGCACTGTCCATTAGCAGTAGTATATGTTGATCCAAGTTTATTATATTTTATCTTTATTGTAATTATTCAATACATCTTTTATAATATGTTATTCTCCTCAGTTTGTATAAAAATATTGTCTATTATTGTGTATGGCACGCTGTTAGCAATAATGAAATTAAATATAAATATATAAATATATAGGTATATAAATAAATAAATAAATTTAAATTTCGAACTGGCTTGAAAAAGAAACCTGTTTGATAATGAAAAAAAAGCAAATGAACCACCAGCACGTGAAAAATGTTGTTCGTTGTTCGTCATGTATATAGTTCTACTTAGTACTACTACGAACGAGCGTGTATGAAGAGAATTATGAATGTTGAGGTAGCGAGTGAAGTATGCAAGGTTAGAGTTCTCTGGCACTCTATTCTCTCTGCCTACCCTGCAAGGGATATGGCGTGATGATATGTATGTATGTAGTATTACTTAGTTTTTAGTCCTCGCATTATTTGAGTAAAGCAGTATACAAGCCTCGGCCACAACTAGGAATTGATGGACTTACGTATGTGTGCCTCGGCTACGCCTCGGTCCACATTAATACGTTCGTCCATCAATGCCTCTTTTGCTGGCCGTTGCAGTAATGCTATTCGTAAATATTAGTGAAAAAAATTATCCTATACTTTACCAATCCTTTTATTATTTTATTGCAATTAATTATTTGCATGCAATTAAAAACTATTTTTTAATGATGCCAAAGAAGTTTAACTTCTCATGCGCGTACATAAGTACACGCACCCATTTCATTTTATACGTCTACATTTTGTTAAATATATTGAAATTCATAACTATTGCTATGGTCTAGGTTGCAGCGATAGCTATATTATCCTGTTTTCAATAAAGAAGCGTATCTGGCTCAATCTGAAATTTTTAACTTAAACTTGATTCTTAAGATTAGAAGGTTTCTTTAAATGAACAACCCAGCAGCTTATAATCGCAGTAGATAAAGTTCGAAAGGTTTCTTTTTACATACATACATACATATCATCACGCCATATCACTTGCAGGGTAGGCAGAGAGAACAGAGTGCCAGAGAACTCTATCCTTGCATACTTCACTCGCTTCCTCAACATTCATAATTCTCTTCATACACGCTCGCCGGTTTCGGAGATCCTTGACTCCACCTTTCTTCAGTACGTGACCGATCTGGCCTAGGTAGGTGAATCTCGGTCTCCCCCGGTACCTACATCCTTCCACTTTCGCATTGTATATCTTTTTAACCAGACGTTCGTTCGGCATTCTTTCCACATGTCCGAACCATCGGAGCATTCCCTTTCGCACCTTTACACCAATACTCTCTTTCATACCTACTCGCTCTCTTACGTCGTCATTACGAATGCGGTCGGTCAGCCTAACTCCACAGATTTTCCGTAGAGATTACATTTCGACCGCATTAATTTTACTTACATACTCTTTTCTGCATACCCAACTCTCGCTTCCATACAGTAATGTTGGGACAAGCACTGCGTTATGTATTGCTACATGTGCCTTCTAGCTGTGGTGGTGGCTACCGAGAAGTTGTCCCAACGCTCCGTTCCCTCTATTGCCCGCATTCACTCTTCGCTCTATATCAGTGGTGTACCTTCCATCTCGGCTAAATCCACATCCAAGATATACAAATTCATCCACTAGCTCTAGTACATCATTACCTATTATTACTCTTACATCTGTTCTGGCTTCTTTACTTTCAAAGACCATTATTTTGGTTTTGCTCACATTCACGCGTAGACCCCTTTTCTTACAATCTTCTGTCATTGTGTCGACTAGGGTCTGCAGGTCAGTCGCTGACTGTGCCAGCAGGACTCCCACATTCATATCGTTCAACCTTTGGAGACATTTATCCAGATATATGATAAACAGCCTGGCTGAGAGAATGCACCTCTGCTTAATGCCGATATTGACGTCAAACCAAGGCGACATTCCATCATCCAGCCGCACATAGGCTCTACAGCCCATGTAACTGGACTGCACAGCCTGTAGCAGTTTACCGTTAATACCATACTCCGGTAAAATGTTCCAAAGTTCCTTTCGTACCACCGTGTCAAATGCTCTCTCCAGATCCACAGAACTGCTGAAAACCCTCTGATCTAGAGCCAGATGCTTCTCCACAATGTTGCGCAAAGAGAACACTTGATCCATGCATCCCCTTCCACTCCTGAAACCTCCTTGTGTCTCACACAGTAAACCATCGGACACCATCCTCATTCTCCTTTCAATAATTTTACCGTACACTTTTGCTGCCAAATTGGTCAAGCTTATGGCTCTGTAATTTGCGCAGTCATAACGTGAACCCTTGTTTTTAAACAAAGGCACGATGACTGCGCTATTCCAGTCCCTGGGAACCATTCCCGAGCTCCAACATAAATTGAGGAGCAACAGTAACGCCTCCCAGACACAGGAGCCACCAAGCTTGATCATCTCGGCAGACACCATATCAATGCCCGCTGCCTTACCATTTTTCAAACTTCTTATCGCCCATTCAACTTCATCCATACTGATGCCATCGGAGGACGCAGGTGCTGAATGTTGAACCACATGCGACACCAGCGCCAACCGTAGTATCCGCATACATATCGCCAAAATATTCACTCCATCGGCTTAACACGTCTTGTGTTTGTGTAAGAATGTCTCCACCTTTAGACCTTATTTTATTTATTCTGAAGGCTGACCAACCACCCCGAGACTTCTTCACCTCCCTCCAAAAGAGTTTGGTGTTACCCTCGAAGTTTTTAGTCACTCATATTTGCTCTATCACGTTTCTCTTTCACTAAGTTCTTGGTGTCATTCTTACATTGCCGATATATTTCTTTCTTCTGTTCAGTCATACTGTCATTCAGATTCAAAGAAGAGACATAGTCCTGCCAGGCTTTCTTCTTTTGCTCTACGGAAGCTGCCACTTCCGCATCCCACTATGCATCACCATTCGTTTTTCTATGCTTCTTTGAACTTCCACATACTTCTTTCGCTGTTTCTACCATACTCTCTTTCAATATTCTCCAGCATTCTTCAATGTCCGATTGCGGCTGGCTTGCTATCGTCAGCCGTTCTCGGACACCCTCTGCATACTTTACTCTTACACACTCTTCTTGCAACCTTTCAACCTTTATTCTTCCAAGCCCTCCGAAGTGGACACGCTCTCGTCAGTGCCTCCACTTTCTGAACAGACCACTAAATCTCGCAATAACGAGATAGTGGTCCGTATCGACTGTGGGGGCCCTGTAGGCTATTGCGTCCAATATTGTGCTTCGTAGGCGACTGTCTACCAAAATTAGATCTATTATGCTTCTCTGTTCATTCCTTCTCCATGTATACATATATTGGAAAGTCCTTATGTTGGAAAAATGTGTTTGACACAATAAGGTTTCTCTCAATGCATACATCTGCTATGAGCCTACATGTGTCGTTCACTCTCTTATCACAAAATGGACCAAGTACGTCCTCATAGTCGGGACGCTTGGTCCCCAACCATCCGTTCAAATCTCCGCATACAATCACGCGTTCACTGGTTTCTGCCATATCCAGAACTTCCCTAACATTATCCCAAAACTTCTCTAGGTCTGATGCCACCGAGGATCCTACGGGAGCATATGCTACAACCATGAATACCTTGGTGACACCTAGTTTTATACGGACCCAAAGAAGTCTGGGATCATACATTCCGTAATCCTTCACGCCTGAGGCCAAGCGAGAGGACAACAGCACTCCTACCCCCATGCTGGCTCGATCGCTCTGTGGTACACCAGACCACAGAGCCATCCCGCCACCAGGAAGATCGCAGGCGTCGCTGCCCCTTCGCTTGGTCTCTGTTACACAGAGCACGTCTAGCTGTTTGTCCGCCATGACGGATATCAGCTCATGCAACTTACCTTCCACACAACCTCTTACATTCCACGTGTCCACCCAGCACTCTGCTCTCCTCGACTCGCCTGACTGGCCAAGGCGTAATGGGTGGCGGCCCCCATCACCGCAACTGCCGATGTTCGTACCGACGGGGGCGGGTCGGTACGCGTCGTCTCCGGGGGACGCCCTAACCCGCACTGCGGCACGCATTCGAGCCGGATTAGCAGTGTAACTAGACTGGCAGGGGACGCGACGAACACGCTCCGGACTATGCCCCTAATGTACTAGTAGATATTGCAAATGTTATTGGCAATAGTTTTATGACCGGCCGCCTGCCCGACGTCAATCCTCCGTGGGAATGTAATTGTTGACGAAACGGCAATAGGTGGAGTTGGCCCAGGTCGATATAAAGCTCTTAGTCGTGTTTTACCACAACCATGAGCGAAATAAACATTGGTAGTATTCGTAGCCGCTATCACACAGCACTGCGACACAAATCACAATATTAATACAAAATTAAATGAAAACTATAACGAAGTCATTATAGCTTTCATTACATAGTTCAATCAGGCAGGCAAAAAATAGTTAATTTAGAACAAAATATTTATATTATATAAATATTTATATTGTCCGTGTGGTGACGGAATAATACAATTCACCACCGCATATCTTACCCGTGGGTGATCGCACGTAACGGCTAAGGGATATAAAACGCATATAACATCTAAGCAAGAGAAAGAAAATTCAAAATAAAGTATACCAACCCTTCTTACCAGCGCGGTATTGGAGGTTAATTAGCCTCCCATTACGGAGGAGGCCTGAGCCCAACAGTGGAACATATATGGGCTGTGATGATAATGATGATTTATAATATACATATTATAGAAGTGGGTATTACGCATGTATTGATATATAGATGTACCTATAATAGCCATGGATAAAATCGAATACCTCAATAATTACAGCCTAGCCTTCTTTTTTGGCAATTTGACCCTTACAGATTTGTATTGACTCTATTTCTTTTAGATTACTTTATACGTTTGTGATTTTTACGAGAATGGTTTGTAGGCACCTACTACGGATAATATTGAGCTGAGATCTTGGCCTGCGTCACGTTGAATTATTCATGAGAGTAAAACGGACAAGAGGCTGTCTCAAGGGGAATGTTATAAACTTGCGTTATATTGTTGATAACAATAGGATTTAAGCAGAAAATACTTTTAAAGATGACTTTAACTTGACATATTCATGATTAATTTGTTTTCAACCTAGCCTGGGTACATCTTTTATGTTAGACGGTATTTTTTTCAAACATGAGGTGTGTGGTAGCGGCTACGAATACTACCAACACTTACTTTGCTCGTGGATGTCGTGAAAGACGACTAAGAGCCTTATAACGACCTGGGCCAGCTCCATGTGATGCCGTTTGGTCCACAATTAGATTCCCAAGGAGGGTTGACGTCTGGCAGGCGGCCGGTCATAAAAATATTGCCAATAACTTTTACAATATGTACTATGAAAGAAGAGTACGTATTGTATCGACCCCAAGTAATGGGATAAGAGTAGGAGAATGATAATGATATGTTTTTCAAACATAATATATTACCTAAGGCAACTTATTTAAAGCTACTAGTAACACATTAGTCGACATTGGATTGTAAGTAATTTTAAAGGAGGTATAATGTGCTTGAATAAATATTCTTGTTTAATAATCTAATTCTATATCGTAAGTTATAATTTAATGGACAGCTAAACAGTATTCTGCGCTGTTGAATGTTCAGCGGATGCCTTGTTAGGGACTTGGGAGCCACTCTGCTAAAGACGTAGATTTAGCTTACTGGCATACAATAACTTTAAACAACTTACGTAATACGATGAAAATAAAATGCATATAAATGCATATAAATACTATCATTCGACTATGTGGTGACGGGTTAAGAATACAGAATGTCACCACCTCTTATCTCCCCATCGAAGTCATCAAAACCGGCTAAAGGATCATGTGGGCAATAGTCAACTACACTTTCTAGAAACTTATAACGTCGACTGCGATTGCCAAACTGCCTGCTAATATTGCCCAAATGTAAGACCAACACTAGACTTCTATTAATCTAAGTCTTTGTTTTGCAGCATTATACCCTGGTTTCGTTTTGGTCTTGCTCACTCATGTCTTGATGTTGATGTTGATCTTGCAGTAAAGTTTCGTAAGTTATGCAATTCTTTATAGTTATAATAACGCAATAGTTTGTTGTGAGTACATATTACGGAAATGAAATAAAAATCGGCCAAGTACGAGTCAGACTCCCGCACGAAGGGTTCCGTACTATTATACAGGGTGGAAGTGGACCGCTCCCGAAAACAAAGACAGGTGACCCTACTAGTCCTACTTGTAATGATAGGCTAGAAAAAAAATCGATCAGGATGAAAAAAAATTTTTAATTTTCACAAATATTTTTAAGTTTTTTTCACATTCCATCGTATTAGGACAGTGCCATGTAACGATAACTCGATAAAAAATGCGTAACTATACTCAGATGAGAAAAGACGCAATCTATTCAAAACTCACGATCATATGTTCAAGAGTTCTTCTTGCAGTGGCAGTCTTGGTTTTGGTCTTGTCAAATCTAGGTGGTCTTAGACTTGGACTAGCATTTTTAAAAAAAATCAACACCAATAGATTCAATAGTGGCAGGGTCACACTGTTGGAGACCATGTCGGACCACCGGTATATCTGGATAGAGGTCTCCCCCGGGACTCTAGTAGGGGTCACAGGGCGGACGGAGCTCCCGCGTTTCCGCGGTGGGCAGTGGGTCGTCTTGATAGGGACCTACTGGCGGAGGTGGCCATCGTTCACACGTGGCTGTCCTCACCACCCCCAGCGGACGGAGTAGACGCTGAGGCTGTCCTCATCCGCAGTGCGTTAACGCAGATCTGCGACCATGCCCAGGGTGCGGCGTCTCCCTCCGAGGCCGGGGGTATACTGGTGGTCCCCAAGACTGGCGGACCTTCGTGCGGCGTGTATCAGTGCCCGAACGTCCTATACCCGCAGCCGGCGGCGTCACCGCGACGCTGAGCGGGAGGGCCAGCTGTACGAGGCGTACCGCAGTGCGCGGACTGCCTTTCGGCTGGCCATCCGAGCCGCCAAGGGTGAGAGTTGGCAGGAGATGCTGGACGGTCTCTACCGTGACCCCTGGGGTCGCCCGTATCGCGCGTCGCTGAACAAGCTTCGCGCGCAGGGCCTCCCTCTCACCGAGACCCTCCAGCCTGACTTCCTCTGTAGGGTGGTCGAGGAGCTGTTGCCGTGGCAGTCGGAACACATGCCCCGGTCATGGCTTCGCCAGATCAAGACCGGGAGGCCTACGAAAGTGTTCCGCCCGTGACGGAGTCGGAAGTGGGCTGTAGCGCGGATTTGTTCCGCCACCACGGCCCCGGCCGGGACGGAATACCAGTCCAGGTGCTGACGTCGCTCCTCGAGCACCTCGAGCCTCGCCTCAGGCAGCTGTATAACGCCTGTTTGGCGTCTGGACGGTTCCCTGAGTGCTGGAAGCAGAGGAGGTTGGTTCTCCTGCCAAAGCCGGGATGGCCCCGGATTCGCCGTCGGCCTACAGGCCCATCGTGCTCCTTGACGATGCGGGTAAGCTGCTGGAGCGCATCCTCGCTGCCCGCATCGTCCAGCATCTGGGCGAGGTGGGTCCCGATCTGTCGGACGCTCAATTCGGTTTTAGAAGGGGGCGTTCGACCATCGGGGCCCAGCTACAACTCAGGGCTGTTCTGTGGAGACCACAGAGGTCCATGGCGGTCAGAGCCATTCACGGGTACCGCATGGTATCGACCGAGGCGGCATGCCTACTGGCCGGGACACCCTCGTGGTACCTAGAGGCGGAGATGCTCTCCGACCTCTACCGGCGAGTTACCTCAGTGCGCGACAAAGGTGGCTCGCCATCGTTGAGCGAGATAGCCACCTGGCGCGAAGACACCCGCCGAGACGTCATCGCTCGTTGGGTTACGCGGCTAGAGAGGCCTAGACACGGTGTTGTTACCGTTGAGGCCCTCCGGCCCGTACTGATGGAGTGGATGGAGCAGCGGCACGGGGTCCTCACTTTCCGACTGGTGCGGGTGTTGACGGGGCACGGTTGCTTCGGCAAGTACCTGTACACGGTCGTGTGGAGGGAGTGCACTCCGTCCTGCCACCATTGCGGCAGTGACGAGGACACGGCGCAACATACGCTCGAGGAATGTTCAAGCTGGGACGGGCAGCGCCGCGACCTCGTCGCTATCATCGGTGCCGACCTGACGCTGCCGGCTGTCGCGAAAGCGATGGTCGACAGCATCAGGAACTGGGACGCGGTCGCCACCTTCTGCGAGGCTGTTATCTCGCAGAAGGAGGCGCCGGAACGAGTCCGGGAGGATTCCCGCGACCCGAGCCGCCGCCAGCGGCCGGGGCGGCGTAGGTGCGAATATCTGCGCCTGATGCCGCCCTAACCAAGACTTCGGGTGATCGGACCGGGGAATTGTCCGGTCACCCGACGTGAGGCCAACGCGTGAGGGCGACGCTCCGACGGCGAAAGCTGTCGGGGCATCGACAAGAGAGGAACCCGCAAGGGTATACCGCCGGGCCGGCCACCGAAGGCAAAGATCGGGTACCGGTGGCCCGCTCGCAAGGCGAAGAGAGGTGTTTGCCAGAGTGAGTACATGGCGTTGCGTGCCGCCTTTTCCATCGTCCCAGGCCGATTTGCCGGGGCGCGACCACATCCATGGTCCCACCTTTCGAAGAAAAAAAAAAGGGTCACACTGTTGACAATTTGACGTTTACAGCCGCGGTAGTACCACACTTTAGCAGGATACCAACTTCTTAGCAGTGTCAATGTGTTGTTCGTTCAGTGAGGGAGATAGCCGGAAGCGCAACTTTGTGAGTGATGGTTAGTACGCAGCGGCCTAACTGCACTGCTAATAGTGTAAAGTTCTATGAGAGGTAGTAACACTTGCCAACACATGTGCTGCTTACTCGTTTGCAACCATAAGCAATAAAAAACATAACCAAGACTATTTTAGACAGCACTACTGCCTTTTGTAGGCAGTGGCATGGCAATTATGGCATTTCCCCCTTGGTTAAGCTTATGTCCTACAGTGTGCGTCAATAAGCTTTTGTTTAAGGATAGGAATCTATCACTCGTTAGTAAAAAAAATAACGGCTTCGACCCCTTGTATTCTTTTTCTTCGCGGAAATCACGAAATGAAAAAGACTTTGATATATTTAAAAATTTGAATATAAGTAATGATACTGTAAATGATTTATTTGATGTATTTCAATTTATATATAAATTTTATTTGAAATAGTAGGTACCTACTAAAAATAAAATTTATATAAGTAATTTAGATCTAAGAAATTTAAAATCAAATCGCACATTCATATTTGCGCACATTATTTCACAGCTTCTCAAAACTTTGATTTACTCTAAACCATCAGTTTTCCTTCTTTTAGGTCTAGGATATTAACTTAATAATGCATATTGCTACCATTATCACTATTAGCTGTGTGGTAGCGGTCACGAATATTACCAACCCTTACTTTGCTCATGGATGTCGTAAAAGATGAATAAGAGCCTTATAACGACCTGGGCCAACTTCACCTGATGCCGTTTGGTCAATAATTACATTCCCAAAGAGGGTTGGCGTCTGGTAGGCGGCCGGTCATAAAAACTATTGCCAATAACTTTTACAATATGTACTATGAAAGAAGAGTACATATTGTATCGACCCCAAATAATTGGGATAGGAGTAAGAGAATGATGAATGCTATCATTGATTTAAAATAAAACTTTAAAATATTTTTTTTACGAATTTTATCGTGTTTGTATTAGATTTTCTTAATCTATTTTTATAACACTCACTCGAAACGAAGGGATGATGTGTCTATGTATTCTATCTATCATTTATATTTTATAGTTATGGGATCAAATTTGTTCGTTCACACGTTCATGTTCGTACGGCAAAGGGAAGTCTCGTGTTACATATACATACATATTCATGTTAAAGAATGCGCTGTTTGCACAATTTGTTTTTGTAAAGGCTACCCAATTTTATTTTTTTAAATAATAGATAATGTTTAGCCACTTTTATTTCCTATGTATAAAGTTAAATATTACCATTTGGAAATATCTCACGTGATGGGTTAAGAATACAATGTAACTTATTTCTTTTGCCCTTAATTTGGCGTATTTCTTATTTAATTTTCCATTGAAATTGTAGAAGTATGGGTTTCAGTTCTCTTCTGGGAAACTGAAACATATTACACCAACTTCAGTCGCTAACCACGGCCATTATGTCCTTTTCCTCCCTTGGGAAGACTTATGTCCTATAGTGGCTCTCAATGGGTTGATGGATCGATAAATGGTAATATGTAAAATGCCCAGAAAAATGTATAATAGTAAAAAAAAATCTAAGTAACACGGTCTTTATTTAAATCTCTATTATAATATTATTATATTTTGGCTTTATATGTTTTCCTTTGCCTACTACTTAAGCAAAACATCAAAAAGTAAGACACTTCACGAAATCCCTTTTAAGAAAATCGTACAACAAAATTCTCGGAAACTTTTCCTTTTGAATTATTGACGAGAACGTGACGAGAACTTAGCCTGATTTTTAATTTCCATTTTATGAATACGTACGTGACTCACTTGCCAGTATTTATTACTTACCAAATTATTTGCTTTATTAATTATTATTAACTCGTCGACAAACGTTCAATTGAAATTTTAATTAATGTACATCTAAATATTCAACCGATCATGAAATTTTGGTGACAGCTGAGCAAGCATTCCTACTTTATAGTAATTGGTAACTGCTGTTCGCAAGATCACTGTTCTCGGTAATAGCATCACAGTCAGGTACATTAACGTAAGTTGAGGCCTCAGCTTGGTTAGAGCCGTTGTCTTTGAAGAAAATAAAAATCCCACTATAAATTCTCACTACTGTAACTTCTGTAAGCCAGGATCCACAATGGTCTTAATTTTTTTTTATTGCTTATGGCAACAAATGACGAAAGAGCACAACTGATGGTAAATGTTACTGCCGCTTATTTTGACCTTTGCAATACCAGGGGTACAGTTACGCCGCTGCTTACCAACCCAAACCCAACCAGGTATTTGAGCTTCCCATTTACTCGCTCACCGAACCAAGCGCTACAGTAGGCATATTGCTACTGCTCCGACGTCAATTCTTAGTAACCTGAAATTTTGATTATAAATGTTGATTATAAATTTTGATTATAAATGTTGATTATAAATTTTGATTATAAATTTTGAATATAAATAGGTAATGATGTGTAGAGCAAGTGGATGAATTTGTATATCTTGGATGTGGATTTAGCCGAGATGGACGGTACACCACTGATATAGAGCGAAGAGTGAATGCGGGAAATAGAGTGAACGGAGCGTTGGGGCAACTTCTCGGCAGCCACCACCTCAGCCAGAAGGCACGTGTAGCAATACATAACGCAGTGCTTGTCCCAACATTACTGTATGGAAGCGAGAGTTGGGTATGCAGAAAAGAGTATGAAAGTAAAATTAATGCGGTCAAAATGCGATCTCTTCGGAAAATCTGTGGAGTTAGGCTGACCGACCGCATTCGTAACGACGACGTAAGAGAGCGAGTAGGTATGAAAGAGAGTATTGGTGTAAAGATGCGAAAGGGAATGCTCCGATGGTTCGGACATGTGGAAAGAATGCCGAACGAACGTCTGGTTAAGAAGATATACAATGCGAAAGTGGAAGGATGTAGGTACCGAGGGAGACCGAGACTAACCTACCTAGACCAGATCGGTCAGGTACTGAAGGAAGGTGGAGTCAAGAGTCTCCGAAACCGGCGAGCGTGTATGAAGAGAATTATGAATGTTGAGGAAGCGAGTGAAGTATGCAGAGATAGAGTTCTCTGGCACTCTGTTCTCTCTGCTTACCCTGCAAGGGATATGGCGTGATGATATGTATGTATGTTGATTATAAATTGCATTGGCATTAATCGCAAATTAAAAAGATCCAATCTGCAGAGTATTTTTCAATATACCTGAACATCCTCCGTATGATAGCCTATCCTGAACTATTTAAATCAGGATTTTTGTAGGATGTGACGCCTATCGTTGGCGCCGATAGTGATGATACTCGAAAGGGTAACCCGCCGGGCCGGCCAGGGATGTCAAGAAGCCGGAGGGCGCCCTACATCCAGATCTAGGCTGTCAAAAAATGCATTCATTTCTGATAAAATTATAAAATAAAATATTTCGGAAAACTAGTTTACCGTTGGTTTACTCTGGATAAGCAGGTAATGTATATTTGTCTATAGTTTACTCTGTGTTTAGTTTGAAAACTGTGTTTTCCGACTACAAACGTTACTGTAATTAAAACTTAAGCAATAATAATGTCGGCACGGTGCATTTATTTTACAATCACGACTATTACTTTAGTTTTAACAACTTTTAATAGGATTCTGAAATAATGTATTTTGTATATAAAATAAAAAAAGGTTTTTCATTCATTTAAATATATGAAGAGTATAAAATATAAATTAAATGTTGTGTATAGTTAAAAACTCGTAGTTTTAAGCATTAGATACCTCTGAAAACTCGATTCCAATTGACTTACTGAATAGTAAAATATTGGTTTTCTAGATACTCCTGAAGTAATTTTCTAAATTCTGTTGGTATATAAAAATATTATATTAAAATAAAGGAGAGCACATGGCATGTGATCTAGAGGACAAAAGTTTGAGATAATCACATTATAAATTTTAAATAAATTAATATATTATATAATTTATAATTATATATTATATTTATGATTATATTTATGAGTAAACTCATAGTATATTTGGTTATTTTCTTTATTTCTTTTATAAGCATTGCCATTTAGCCTAGCAATGCTACCAGCATTCTGCATGCTACTTACTGGCAGCAGATTACTTGGTGTACGGATAATTTTCTTTTATTTTCCATTTATTTTATTTGGACAAAATTAATTATTATTTTAGCAGATCATATGCGACCCACTGTCCAAGTAGCCGCCGTCTTAATAAGTGGAATCACTCTTTTCCAACTCCTCCTCTTTAACTTTTCTAATTAAATTTGTTGCGGGTTCCAAGACAATTAAAATCATTTCCCGGGACTGCCTGATGGTCAAACCTCGGTGTCATTTATAGTGACCATTGTGGATCCTGGCTTACAGGAGTTACAATGGTAGGAATCTGTGGCGGGATTAGTCCCAAAAAAAAGGGGCCGTCTTAATAAGAAAAAAAATACTATGCCTGTATTATTCCATGCTGGATACGAATCGGTATAGGTTTTTTATATTACAATACTAGCGGGTACTGAAGAGGTTGGTAATATATTTTATTTTTACACCGTTGACAGTAGGATACTTAATTTTAGATGATATTAAGGCCATCAATAAGATCCTGCTCAGATAAGTTGCGTATCCCATAGTCTATAAAATAAAAATATAATTTTCTAATCAGTGATAAATAATCACGTTAATGCATCTTTTAAATAGTCGATAGATAGAGCTATGCTATCGTATTGAACAGGTCGTGTATTGGCATGATATTAGATGCTAAGGCAGATCTACTTAAATTTTAAGAAAAGCGAATTAGTATTTACGGCGTTCATTACAAGAGGTTGATTACGAAAATAATATCTGATAAATTAATTAAGAAAACAAAGCGCTAAATTAAAATTTCGTTTTCAACCAATAATGATCACCCGGGGGAGTTGAAGAGTCAAGGCTGTTGAGATCTTCATCGAGACTAAATATGAGGCTGCTTTAATATGAGGCTCCATCTAGGATCAATACTAATAATAATAAGAACAGTTATTATATCAAGGGTTCTTCGTGAAAGCCTCAACATCTTACATACATCCGTACAGATATTCCATCAATTACAATAAGCCACAATTTTAACTACCTTCTGTATTATAGGTATATAAATATTCAAAATGATTATCCATTTTATTAATTTAGATTATGTAGCTTGTTACGCTTGGCTAATTCCTAATAATAATATTTATTTTACCACAAACAGTCGCTAACTTTAAAACATAACCACTTTTATAAAAAAGACTGACTCGGTGAACTTCGTACGGCTTAAAACCGTCAATTCTATGAATGCCGTCTTAACGTTTAGTTATACTTTGAGATTATTAAAGAAATAAAATAAATATTAAAAAAAAGGGTCATAGTATAACAGAAAAAAATATATAAAATTTATTACAGTACAAATATTAGGTTGTTATGATGGCATGTCTTTTTAAGTTTAGGTTTTATTTTATATATAGATGTGTAAATTTATTTCATCATCATCATCATCATCACAGCCCATATATGTCCCACTGTTGGGTTCGCGCCTCCTCCGTAATGGGAGGGAAATTAACCTACTATACCACGCTGGTCAGACGTGTTGGTATAGGGTTTTGTTTCGAGTTTTCCTTCTCTTGCATAGATGTTATATGCGTTTTATATCCCTTAATCGTCTCGTACGATCACCCACGGGTAAGATAGGGGGTGGTGAATTGTATTCTTATTCCGTCACCACACGGAAAAAATATTTATTACTGTAAATTAAATGGCGTTTGCGAATTTCATCTTTACAGTTGACACTCACTACTAATTGGCATGTTATTTAGGACATTACGTGATATCAACGAAAGATTTGACGTATAAGGCGGCTAAATTTAAAATCATAACACAGGTACAAGTTTCAATTAGTGATTGGTTTATCGTTTTTGCACCTATATTTTTATAAAAATAATTTTCAATTATGGTTCGTTAATTTTTCGGCTATTTTTATATGTATTCGGAACAGAGAGTAAACCAGCAAATTAAATATTATAAAAATCAGTCCAGGCATTATCGAGTTATAAATAAAAACACGAATTTTATTTTTAAATTATGACTAGTTAAGATTAGTTTAAAATCTTAAGTAAAGTGTATTTAACATAGTATTTCAAATTACTGCGGTGTCCTATATAGTCAAGAATGCCCGCAGTCTCTGAGCGTCCAAGTCGCTCTTCGCATCGATGCAATATTAAAGAGCTTTGCATTGTTACGTGACCGCAGCCGTAACCTCCCTATTATTGTCACTTTACACGTACTAGACGTGCTGGCTGTTAAGTTAAGCTATTATTGATTAAACACATTCTCTTCTTATTCTTAAGGCCATAAACATCTCGTTAGTGGGTAAGGGTCTTCTCTACAAGATGAGGAAAACTGACCTAGTCACACCATGCTGATTAGACGATTTGGTAAGTATACGGTTTTATTTAAAAAAATCCTTATTTTGTGATGATGTTACCTGTTTCTTAATCATGTTTTATTGCATTCATGGCATAATGAGATGTGATTTTTATTCTTATTTCAAAATCAAGCAAATATTAAATTATAATATTTGTATTTTACGCAAACACGTTTATGGTTTCTATTTGATTCATCATTCTCTTACTCTTATCCCAATTACTTGGGGTCGATACAATATGTACCCTTTTTTCATAGTACATATTGTAAAAGTTATTGACAATAGTTTTATGACCAGCCGCCTACCAGACGTCAACCCTCCTTGGGAATGTTGACCAAACGGCATCAGATGGAGTTTGCCCAGGTCGGTATAAGTCTCTTAGTTGTCTTTTACGACATCCACGAGCAAAGTAAGTGTTGGTAGTATTCGTAGCCGCTACCACACAGCACTGGTTTCTATTTGATTATATTTCTATTTTATTATTTGGGTTTATTTTTCTATTTTATTATTACAACAACATACAGTTCACCTAAATTATTTTCTATTTTTAGTATCCTTCTAAACCAACCATATAATCGTTGAATCGTTGTTTTTTTATTACTTATGCTGGTAAACGAGCAAGCAGTTTATCTGATGGTAAGTGTTACTGCGGATGGTAAGTGTATAATGAGAGGGAAATTGACCTACAGTACCACGCTTGTCTGACGTGTTTGTATAGGCTTTTCTTTCGAGTTTTCCTTCTCTTACATAGATGTTATTAGCTTTTTATATCCCTTAGTCGTCTCTTATAATTACCCACGGGCAACATAGGGAGTGGTGAATTGTATTCTTACTCCGTTACCACACGGAAATTTGTGAGACCATGTTACTTATAATATTCAACACCTCAGTGCATAGTATTAAGTTATTTCTAATATTAAGTTTATTTGTGCTTCTATTGTAAGTGTATTATTGTATTCTTTTAGAAGAATAAATGTCTTAAGCTGTAAAATGTATAAAAGCTACGAATACTGAATTCATAGTCTAATGAATTTGGTGAAACTAGGTAACTTTTATAAGACAAGAACCTGTACAAAGGAAATAATCCTTGTAATGCGGAGGGATTTCCAAACCTATTACACCCAAACTCAGAACAAAAAATTAATATTAATTAACCAAAAAACAATAACTGACTATTAATTATTATTAAATATTATATTTTAAAAATTATTAATATTATAAATTTGCCGTATAATGATAGTGTAAAATAAAATTCTTTTTCTTAAGCGAATGTCATAACAGACGACTAGGAAGTACAATAAGTATACTTCTGTAAAAGAGAAGGAACACTCAAAATAAAAACTTATGTCCACATATCTGACCAGCGTGGTATAGTAGGTCAATTTGGCTCCAATTGTGGAAGAGGTGCGAGCCCAGCGGTGGGACATATATGAACTAAGAAAAAGATTAGATATTCAGCTGCAAGAATTAATATACTGGGCACACAATCAACAACAATATATGTTGACGGGGTGGATGAATGGAAGATGTTTATAAAAATGGAAAATGTGTAGTAACGGGTAGAATTGACTCAGATATGCTTATGCTACAAATGATCTTATGCATATGTATTCATTCATTCCTTCATTCATCTCAGTTCATATATGACTGTTGGGCTCGAGTCTTCTCCTTAATTGGAGGGAAGTTGACCTACTGTACCACGCTGGTCAGACGTGTTGGTATAGGGTTTTGTTTGGAGTTTTCCTTCTCTTATATATAAAATATTATTAATTAATATTTGAATCTATATACGTATCATATGAACACATGTGGACTAAATATAGCTCAAATATAGGCTCTAATTATTTCATTACAGATATCAAAAGGAGCAGAGAAATGGAAAGGCTTTAACTACGAAAACGAGGCAATATACTTAAGCAAATACTTTGCTAAAGTTATCCCTGAAAATATTAGTAGTTTTGTAGAGTATCGTGTATTCAAGTGAACGCATATGTTGGCTAAGACTAGATAGTTTTATTAGGAACCAACCTTTTTCTAATTGGGGCCAAAAAAATATATTATAAATAAATACGAACTGAAACTGTCTGAAAACACAGGTCTACAACTAGTGTGTGTTACCAGTGATGATTTACGGCACTGAAACGTAGTCTATAAACGTAGGCCTCATAACCAAGCTCAAAGTCAGGCTCAGCGTGCTATGGAGCGGGCTATGCTCGGGATTTCTCTGCGAGATAGAATCCGAAATATGGAATTCCGCAGAAGAACGGGTGTAACCGACATAGCATGAAGAATTAGCACGCTGAAGTGGCAATGGGCAGGCCGCATCGCTCGAAGAACCGACAACCGATTCTAGAGTGGCGACCACGTACCGGACGACGCAGTGTAGGACGTCTTCCCACGTCATAACGTGAGGCCTACGTCCAGCAGTTGACGGCGATAGGATAAAATGATGAATGACAAAATACGAACTTACTCATATTTTATTATTTTGTTTATAAATACTTACTTGCTACCTTCCTACTTTCTACATTTAGTAAGAATAAACAGCTACATACCAAGTAGCAGGAAGCCGTTGGGCGGCCTCTGAAGTTATAGATATATGTACCTTCGATCCACTTAACATTAGGATAATGATATGTAGTCGGATGCACGAATGGCTTGTTAAGATAATTATATCTCTAATGTTTACGCAAGTATTTACACATTTGAATAAAACTACTTTTACGGATTCTATCGCGTTTGTATTTTATTATTAATTTCCCGACGTTTCTACACAAATTCTATACAATTTATATTAAAATGTGGGTCTAACTTTTAATAACTGATACTGTAGCGGGTAGATATAAATGTCTGTAATAACGATGGCTTTTGGACGTAAGACACCTTAGTCCTCCCGTGACCATGATCACTGTAAAGTGTTCGAAGCGTCAGGAAATTAAAAATCAAATACAAACGCGATAGAATCCGTAAAAGTAGTTTTATTTCAAATGGCTTGTTAAGTGTAAGTGGCCAGGAAAATTGCGATGCTTGTGTTTGATGCAGATTGTCTTTAGCTACGATCTCATAGTTTGCCAACTAAAAATAAGAGAAATACCACCATTGCGGCCTCAATACTGGAACATCAGAAAGTCTGAAGATATAAAACTCATTCGTATGCTTATTATATCCAAGCATCTATGACACATTAATATATAAAATGAATTCACTAACTGTAGGCCAGAGGTTGCGGCTTAATTAAATATTAGTAAGTTGTCATGTTACACTTGACCTACATATCAACAAATTTATTCTGGGGGTACATACTAGAGCTAGCTTTCACTAATATAATAATGTAATATAATTCGAAAAGAGGTCTTTAAATATTGATATTATATGAAATTTTATAACGATTTTAATAAAGTTTGATATTATATGAAATATGTTAATAATTGTAATAAAACATTTTTAAATAAAAATATTATCATCTGATTAAAGATATCAGACTCAGACTCACTTTATAATGATTATATTATTTAATATAATAAAGGTGAAAGATTCCATTTGATACTTATTCACAGAAATACTAATGAATAGAATTCTATATTCTATTATAATATATCGCTAAAAATAATATGTAGCTTTATCATAATACTCTTACTATACTACTGGCAAAAAAGCTGAGCTTTGTGAGGGTTCGCGTAATTTTTCTAACGAGTAACAATTTTTAAGACAGTTTTCTTTTATTTTTTTTTTATACAGGACTAGCCGACGCTACGTTCCGCCTAACATTCAATGAATGAGCAAATTTTGATTAATTCAAAATTATAAAGTTATTTATTTTTATTATGATAATAAATAATAGATAAATTTAAAAAATCAAGTATTATAATGTCGTACCAGTAAGACTAAGAAGCACCTTGTGATATACGACATTTTTCTTCTTGGACGTTGAAAATGATCTAATTGTTGATCTCTGAGATTTGCTCGACGATTTCGCATTGTCAACCAAGCTGTTTCACAGGCTGTCTTACTTTGCTCTTGTGATTGGGAAGCACGAAGTCGGGCCATACTAATGCGGCGCTCTTCACGTATCGTTCTTCTTCAGTAGTTACATTTGCGATGTTTAAAATCCTAATTGCATTAAGGCTTTGTAGGGAGAGTTTATATTTTTTTTTGGTCAAAACTTTGTTAATAATAGTTTCGACACAATGAAGTTTATTATAATGATACTCGTAAAACTCGTAGCACTCATAAATCGCACTCACAAACACATTGGCCGGTCAAATTTACTTTCAACGTTTTGCACTATTTTCAAACCATAGACAACAGTTGCGTTTTGTTACACCGTGATCAAATGAACGTGTAGACTGATGTTTTGACTGACCTTTTTTTAATTGTTTTTTTTTGTTGTTGATTAATATCATATTTTAATATCCTACATCCCATTCCCGACGAAGAAAAACTCAAAAAATAAAAATCATAAAAATTGGTCCAGCCATTCATGAGTTATTAGTGGTGTAACTAATACAACTTTATTTTATATATATAGATTATTGATTTCGGTAAATAATTAGAGAAAGAAAGAAAGAATCCTCTATGGTTTCCTAACAGATGGCGTTAGTAGGGAATAGCATTCTATCCAATGAATACTAAATTGTTATTGTTCATTTTTGAATGGTTATAAAATTGTATTTTTTTTGACGGTATAGACATCTAGATACGAATTAAAATTACTATATTAAAGTAAAAATTTACAGGAGTAATAGCTTTTCAGTAAAGCATACCATAAAAATGTTCAGGCTGAAGGACAGACACAAGCGAGCCGTAATCGCTTCACTCACCCTGATAAATGTAAAAATAATAAGTTTATATCTTTGCTAAGACAATCCTTAAAAATACATACATACATACATATCATTACGCCATATCCCTTGCACCCTGCAAGGGATATGGCGTCAAACAAATTCATCATCAAACAAATTGCTATAGGGTTTTATTGCGAATTTACTATCTCTTACAGTGATGCTATTCGCCTGCATCTCTTAGTGATCAAGGAATGTACCGAGAAAACATAGTATTGTACATACATACATACATATCATCACGCCATATCCCATGCAGGGTAGGCAGAGAGAACAGAGTGCCAGAGAACTCTATCTCTGCATACTTCACTCGCTTCCTTAACATTCATAATTCTCTTCATACACGCTCGCCGGTTTCGGAGACTCTTAACTCCACCTTCCTTCAGTACATGACCGATCTGGTCTAGGTAGGTTAGTCTCGGTCTCCTTCGGTATCTACATCCTTCCACTTTCGCATTGTATATCTTCTTAACCAGACGTTCGTTCGGCATTCTTTCCACATGTCCGAACCATCGGAGCATTCCCTTTCGCATCTTTACACCAATACTCTCTTTCATACCTACTCGCTTTCATACGTCGTCGTTACGAATGCGTTCGGTCAGCCTAACTCCACAGATTTGCCGCAGAGACCGCATTTCGACCGCATTAATTTTACTTTCATACTCTTTTCTGCATACCCAACTCTCGCTTCCATACAGTAATATTGGGACAAGCACTGCGTTATGTATTGCTACACGTGCCTTCTGGCTGAGGTGGTGGCTGCCGAGAAGTTGCCCCAACGCTCCGTTCACTCTATTTCCCGCATTCACTCTTCGCTCTATATCAGTGGTGTACCTTCCATCTTGGCTAAATCCACATCCAAAATATACAAATTCATCCACTTGCTCTAGTATATCATTACCTATTGTTACTCTTACATCTGTTCTGGCTTCGTCTCTTTCAAAGACCATTATTTTGGTTTTGCTCACATTCACGCGTAGACCCCTTTTCTTAAAAATATGACAACAAAATGATTTTCATTAATTTTAGTTAGGAAATAAAGCAAATATAATTCACCAAAATATTTATAGTTACATGAATATAATACTGAGAAAATATAGATTACCATATCCCTACTAGTTACAGTAAGTACAATTCCTCATAAAATCTAAGAAATTGATACTTTATTAAGTATATGTATGTTATGGTGTAATACAGAGTTTTGTCTATTTAAATCATTGAACACTTACCCATAACAATATCTACCAATTTACTTACTGGTTATATTTCTGAATACCAAGAATCTTGTATTCTTAAATTTGATTAAGTACTCATACAACTCTTAAAGTTTGCTCGAAAGAAAAGTTTAACTTTAATACGACAGGGAACGTAAAATTTAACTGGCTCTTTAATATTTTATGAGTATTCAATTCGATCAAGAGCTTAGACATAATTTTAAATATATTAGTAAATTCTCTTTGTGTTGATGAAGTACGAATATTAACTACTTCTTCCAATCTCATGGTTATCATAAAAGACGATTACGAAACTTATCATAGTCCTGTTCTTATACCAATGAATTGAGATCGATGCAATATGTAGTCCTCTCCCATAGAATAGACTGTGAAAGTTATTAGCAATAGTTTTATGACAGGCTGCCTGTATGACATCAAATCTTCTTCGGAATGTAATTGTTGACCACACAGCATCAGAAAGAATTGGCACAGGTCGATGATGGTTATAGTCGTTTTTTACGACACCCACAAACAAAATAAGAATTGATATTAGGCGATCGATGATCGTAGGCGTTACCACTAAGCGCATGAGTAAATAATAAAAGAAATATTTATAAAAGGAAAAAATCTAAATAAAATCTTATACAAACTTACTGGAACGACAGTGTATAGTAAGCTAATTATTTTCTTATTGTAAATTTATCACAATAAGAAAATAATGACCTATTAAATTCTAATGGGCAAGCCACATCGCTCGACGAACTGACAACCGTTGAAGAAAGAAAGGTTCTCGATTAGCGACTAAGAATCGGACGGCGCAGCGTAGGACGACCCCCCACTAGGTGGACTGACGACATTATCAAGGTCGCAGGAAACCGCTTGATGCAGGTGGTGCCGGGACCGTGTTGAATGGCATTCTCGTAGGGAGGCCTATGTCCAACAGTGGACGTTTATGGGCTGATAGATAGAAAAAATAGATTTATCACTCGTAGACTAATACGCCATCTATGCAGTTTGTATTATACTTACATTTTTTGAAGTGAAAACTTCTTTTGGCATACCGCACACAGATTTTTTCGTAGGCTGTAAGTGAGGCTGATTTGTCACGCTCTGAGGTGAAAGGCTCGATCGGATGAACTCGGGACCGCTGAGTGTACTCGAGTGAGAAAGATACAGTCAGCTGCTTTTCACTGCTGTGTCGCTGTGTTTACTATATTCAATTTATATGTAGTAATTATTATTATTATTATCAAATATTCAATAGTTTTTAATAGTTCTTTTTTGACGGCTCGCTATGGTATGGTAACACCTATACACACTCCCTGGGGCACGCTTTTTTTGTATTTGTATTTTTCATAGGTTTAAGTTTTCACTTCTGTCGGCAGTCCTCATGACTTTTTTTTTGTTTTCTTAAAGAATGTTTCCTGTGATGTGAAAGTAAAAATACATGTATGTATGTACCCAAACTGCTTAATTGGCTACAACTTTCTTTTTTAACATTTAGAGACATTCTACAACAATATGCTAAGTCTAATATTACTTATGTGACGTGTAAGTGTAACTCACTCATTGATCTAGTGGTATATCTATCTAATATCCTTGTATGAACAATTTTTGTATATTTCGAATCGTATATATTTGGAATCTCTGATACTATTCAATCAGTTCTATGAAATTTAGTATGTAGGAGGTTTAGGAGCAATAAATTGATAATAAATAAATCTAGCTGGGTTTCATATGTAGAAATAGTAGATTACTGCAGCGACCAGCAAAGGAGGCATTGATGGACGAACGTGTAAATGTGAGCCGAGGCGTAGCCGAGGCACATATACGTAAGTCCGTCAATTCCTAATTGTGGCCAAGGCTTGTATAGTGCTTTTTTCAAACAATGCGCGGCAATTAAAACTAAGTAGTACTAAGTAGAACTGTATACATGACGAACAACGAACAACATTTTTCACGTGCTAAAGGGTTCATTTGATTTTTTTTTTTCATTATTAAACAGCTTTCTTTTTCAAGCCAGTTCGAAATTCAAATAAAACTCTGATAAGTTGACTATATGGTTACTAGAATTTGAAGTAACAAATCGTTCTATTTTTAAAATACACGATAGGTATGAATTGACATATATATTTATTTGGCCGCTAAAACACGACAGATATGGATTTTCATACATTTTTTGCCGGCCGCTATGTCGTCAGTACAGCAATTTCGATTTATCTCGAAGAAGGTTGTCAAAATAATGCTCAAATTTCCAAGCATGGTTAAGAAAATATTGTTTTAACAGTGTTTTCAGGCAATGATCAAGCAATTAGAATATGAAGCTAAATTTTGCCACTGTCTATACAAACCCGATTACGCTTCGTAATCGGGTTTTTATAAATAATTAAGCACATTAAATGCTAAAACTTCAGTAATTTGCCACTGTTATCAAGAATAGAAATAGCTTAGTTGGAAAATCGAGCTGTCGCTTACTCACGGTACGATTATTGGTTTTCCTTTTTTTAATTATTTTTTCATAATTATTTTTAATATTTAAATATATTTTCCCGAAAAAAACTCAATTAACTATAAAAAAATACCGAGTTAGGCTCGGTCATCCAGATAATTAGTGTTAGCTCTCATGTAGTAATCGAATTGAGATCCTAGCTCAAGCGTTATCTAACTAACATTGAAGTGTTAAAACGATAGCACTCAAGCTAGGATCCGAAATAGAAACCGATATCAACTTTAGCGTTATCGGTTTTTAGGCAGGAAATTCACAGTAGCGAAACGGTGTCCGGAATTATGTTGGGTAGACGGGAATAGGGGTCACACTAATAAAAGTAAAATTGTATATATTTCGCCATAACAATATGAAGGTTATGGTGAAACGTTTATATTTTTATTTCAGGCATAAAAGCATGTATTATAAAAATAAATATTATCAAAACTAACGTAAATAATACAGAAATTTGCTGTGTCCAAACAAACTTATGTCCATCTGAATAGGTGTAATTTTGGCAAAGTTTCTAGCGTTTCAACAAACAATTAATTAAGAAAGGCAATAATGCCTCGAGTGGGTATTGTGATTTATGCAAAGAGTAAAGCTTACTGCTACCAAATGCAGATTGCATTCAATGCCTATAAATAAATAACTATGTAATTAAATACCTCTTGTAGTTTCTCAAAATAATAACTACATTTTTACAAATGTAATTATTTATTGTACAGTTTTATCGTCTTTTAAGCTGGTCGTAAATACCATCCCAGTGAAAGAAAAATTAGCCTAATACTACATACATCATCATTTATTAGTGGTAAGCTCACACTGTTGACAATTATTTGTTCACAGCCGCGGGCCGGTCCGTCCGAGGTAGTACGACACTCTCGCAGAAGATGGACGTCTAAGTAATGGCAATGTGCTATTGCCCTTCGTTCGGTGAGCGAGAGAGCCGGCAGCCCAACTGAGTGAGTTTGGCGTTTGTATTGGTAAGCAGCGGCCTAGCTATACCTTAGTATTGCAAAGGTCTATGAGCGGCAGTGACACTTGCCATCAGGTGTGCTGCATGCTCGTTTACCACCAAAAGCGTCAAAAAAAAAATACATCAGTCTGTGGACATCCACACACATACAAGAAAAGGCACATGCCTTTTCTTGTATTTGTTACGTTATAGTATAGTCACATCCGTACTGTTCATGCGAGATGATGCGCATCAAACAAAGGCATCGTACGGCCTAATAATTTGCCGTATTAACTTTTATTGCTAATTGAGCTAGCCACCTACTGATACCTTGAGTTTAGTGATAGTGGATTGGCTTAGAGGTTTACTTCTTTTTTAGTGTTATGTTATGTGTGTACGTCTCTTAATTTTCTCTTTTGTTACATGTGAGGACGAGACGACGAGGACGGGTTGATGACATATTTTTGTTATTAATTAGACACTAAATGGAAACATTTAATATTAATATATCTGTTTGCTACGTGGTAGTGGCTACGAGGTAGTGGCTACGAATACTATCAACCCTTACTTTGCTCGTGGGTGTCGAAAGGGATGACTAAGAGTTATATATCGACCTAGGCTAACTCCATCTGCCGGTCGTAAAACTATTGCTAATAACTATTTGCAATATGCAAAATAGAAGAGGAATCTATATTTGTGACCTCAAATAATTGGAATACGGGCACGATAATAACGATGACATATTATTATACCATACCTAATAGCCTTTGGATAATAGAGAAAGTAATGGAACCGCGTAATAAGTATTTCAAATTTTAACTGTTATTTATCTTAATTTAATGTTGATTAAACAAATCGGCAATATTATAATATGGCAGCATTTTTTATGTGATGGCAGAGTAACCATATTTTTTTTTTCAAAACCTAAAAAAACATAGCACCGGTAGCTAGTGTTAGTATAAAAAACATATTTTAACGATTAATATTTTAAACAAAAATACTTAAGTGATTCTCGTAATCATTTAAGTATTTTCGGAGGCATTCGGAGTCAAAATTGTGGCAAACATAGCTAAGACTTATCTTGTAAAAACTCTTCATGCATGCATATTTTACATGCAGTACACTGTATCAATTTTCCCTCGGTCTGCTTTCTGAATATGCTGACATACTAATAAGACTGTAGAGTGGCACTGCTCTTCTGATGTTGACGATCCATGTTGCGTGATAGTTCTTACTGGTTTTTAGCAATTCTTTTAGTCTTTCCTCCACCTAATCTTGTCTTAACTTATAAAAACCCGATTACGAAGCGAAAAAATGATGTCACAAGCGGGATTCGACCCTGCACCTATTGGGAGTCTGGCCTTATCGTGCTGCCACTTACACCACCGTGAACTATTGTAGGCCATTCAAATCTCGCTTCGTATCATATTTACATCTTTAAAGTGACGTGCGCCATCTACCCGACAATGTTTACACATTGTTACACTTTTCTTATCTTGCTTAGTTTTGGTAAAATTTATCTGTTTTCATGTTTTCTTTTTAGGTGTATATATATATAGATTGTAGATTTCCTAGTTTTTGCCCCCCTGTTTATTAATTGCTTTGGAAGTTATTGCCTGATATGGAAACGCTTTTGGTAGTTGTCTTGTATATCTCAACAGAGAACAGTGGTTCAATCGATTTTTTTGCTGCTGTTCTTAACGAAGATCCCGCTTTTACATCTTCATAAGCTAGTTTATATGTGGATAAGTCAGTCAGACTTACCCTTGGCATCTAAGAAAGAAGAAAATGAAATAAATACATTGTTTCAACCGTACCCACAGAAAATGTTTCAACTGTCCCCAATCCGCTTCTAGGTTATAAAATTGTTCACAGTAAGCATGATAATAAATTTAAATGAAAACTAATCGTACTTCTATATTCTACAAACTTCAATTAAAACAAAACTCTCTATACTGTAATTGGAATCAAAACCATAATAATTACAAAAATATACCAACAAAAATACCTATTTTTCCGTCAAAAAACACAATAGGGCTTCCTGCACTCCAGCACAGTGCGCGAAGAGCGATGCAACACTATAATTCGTGTTTCGACTTGTTACTCACTTCATACTCACTTTGTACACATCACGTTATCACGCATTATTCACGAGATATTCGCTTTGTTTCAACCGTCCTGCATTTCAATCGTACTCAGTCTACCCCACTAAAAGTTGTAAGCGTAATCTCAAATCATATCTCTACAGCAACTCGTGTGTTTCATAGTAGATCAATTTCTTTTCATTTATACAGGAGGTCCGTGTGTTGCTGTGTGGTAGCAGCTAAGAATACTACCAACCCTTACTTTGCTCGTGGATGTCGTAAAAGACGACTAAGAGCCTTATAACGACCCGGGCCAACTCCATCTTATGCCATTTGGTCAACAATTACATTTCTAAGGAGGGTTGACATCTGGCAGGCGGCCGGTCATAAAACTATTACCAATAACTTTTACAATATGTTCTAAGAAATAAGAGTACATATTTTATCGACACCAAGTAATTGGGATAAGATTGGGAGAATGAATGATTATACAGGAGACCCGTGTTTAATAAATGACACGTACGATCGCTAAAATGGATAAAAATAAGTTGTTTATATGTATAATTATGTAGCATATATTTGTAACACCTCATTCCACTTCATTTACTCGGCTTGTGTGAAAAGTTGGTTTGGCTTGCGGCCAACTTGCATCTGCTATAAAGGTTGAAGTCGTTAAATGCTAGAAAGGTGGTGAGTTTAACTTTTAATAAGTTCGCATTGCGTATTGAGAGTACACGTTTTGGTGAGCGCGAGTAATTGGCATTAAAAATACAAAACTCAAGCACATGTAGAAAATTTAACTGTGCAGCTATATAGCACGTACTCAATCGTAAAAAGTATAAAGGTATTAAAAACTTGTACGACCTCTAAATTTAAAAAAAAAGTAATTGCTGGAAAGATAGAAGTATAATGAGTGGATGGATAATGGATTAATATATCCGTGATAGCCTATTCTATTGTTCCTAAAAAAATATTTTAAATCCAAAAAATATAGGTAGGTAATTATAGGTTTAAACTGCACAGATGGCTAAGATACCAGCCTTCGGTGCTGCGGGTTCGATTCCCCACAGGATAATACTTTGTGTGAACCACAAAGTTGTTATAATTATGGGTGTAATTTGTTTGCGTTAATTGCATGTTTGTAAAGTCTCACGCAATTCAAGGATTATTTCCTTAGAGCAAGGTGGTCTCTTTTCAAAAAATCTACAAGCAATTAGCAAATATAGAAGAAAATAAAATAATCTCGGTTTGCTAAAATTTTTATTAATTGATTGGCTTTTTCCACCCACATCCGTCCAGTTTACAAACAAAATTCTACTCCCACTTGTGACATCATTTTTCGTTTCGTAATCGGGTTTTTATAAACAATTAAGCATATTAAATGCTAAAAAATTCAGTAATTTAAAAAAGTCTACTCTTTTGAACATCAGGCATAAGTAACTTTACATAAAGACCAACGTCCTTTTATATTAAATTGGAATTTACAAAGATTCCTATTTAGGTTTACAATATAAAAGAAAATTACGATAAATTTTTATGTTTCAATGTTCCATTTTGATTTTAGCAATTTCGGTTCAGCGTTGATACGTTAGCTAAGGCAATCTCTTATACCATATATGCATATAGGTGCATGATATTGATTTAGGATCAGACGATATTGATATGAAACCACTGAATAGATTCTGAGGTTGCTACCGAAGTAAATGGGTCGTGTTTCACATGACCCACATCAGACTACCTGATCTTTGAGGATTTGTCGCATCAATGTAGAATTTAATAATACATTTGACAAGAATATCACATACCTTAAATAGAGTATAATTATTTCTGTTTGACAATAATTAATTATTTCAATATAAATTTAAGTAGATATTTCAATATAATATGATTATGTCATGATTCAATATAAATAGTAGTCGCATACAATGAGTTGTATAAAAATGGTAATAACTCACAATTAATTGTATAAAAATGGTAGAAACTTACAACTAATTGTATAAAAATGTTAGTCATATACAATCAGTTGTATAAAATGGTAGAAACTTACAATTAGTTGTACAAAGATGGTAGTCAAATACAATCAGTTGTATAAAAATGGTAGTAACTTACAAATTTTGGTATAAAAATAGTAGTGCAGTATTCTTCCCTACTATAAATGGACACTTAGTTTTATATTACTAATGACGACAGGAGGACGGTGGCACGTCTGCATGACAGTGGTTTATTTTTACTTAGAGACAAAAAAATAAAAAAAAAATACTTTAATTAAATATATTACGCTTTGCTCTGAAGCAATTGACATTGGATATACTATAGATATTGCAGTACGACAGCGTGTTGAGGAGATAACCGAATATAATGGGTGGAGGGTCATGTGGCAAGGTGACGGGTTGGATGGCTATACCAATAGCCACTTTGACCTTCTGCATTTAATATTTTTTTAACAAAAATAAAAGTAAACGTGTTTCAAAAACTCGTATTGATAAGTTTCTTCAAGTTATATAGTAAATAAGCTTATTCATGGCAATTTTACTCAAGAATAAAATGAAAAGTAAGCATTGTTATATACAAGTTTGTATGTAGGACGAAAGTTGTGATTTTATCCATGGTTTTCACGGTACGCTGTTCAGCAAATTTCAGCGAACTAACTGGGAACTACAAACACACGTGCTTGGAATGAATAAACTTATTTACACCTATTTGCTTATCGTATCATTGGTTTAGTGAAAGCTATGACTCATTGTATATTTATATATTTCTATTATTTTCAGTCAGTATATTTCAATTATAATGCTGAAAAGATTATTTGAACTTTGTAATAAGGTGGAAGAATAGTACAATATGTCAGTTTAGGTTTTGATTAAAATTAAAGTCTCCTTGGAAATAGAGATACTCTTTTCCGTATGTTTATAGAATAAGAATACTGTTTATAGAATAAGAATACCAAAGAATCACCTCCCATTGGTATATAATATTTCATAAACATATCGACCTATCCGTAGAATAAAGTTACATCTGTATAATCATTACTTTAGAGAAGAGCAATTTAAAATTTGTCAAACACAAAATCAGGAATATCATTTTTCTTGATTGTTTTGTATAGCATTGATTCATTTCCTAATATTAGTTCCTCTTATATATAGATCTATCCGTGTGGTGACGGAGTAAGAATACAATTCACCACCCCTTATCTTACCCGTGGGTGATCGTACGAGACGACTAAGAGATTTAAAACGCATATAACATCTATGTGAGAGAAGGAAAAAAACTCGAAACAAAACCCTATACCAACACGTCTGACCAGCGTGGCATAAGAGATCAATTATCCTCCCATTATGAAGGAGGTCCGAACCCAACAGTGGGACATATATGGGCTGTGATGATGATGATAGAATAAGAATACAAAATAACCCCTTATTCTGCCCGTTGGTATCGTAATAGATGACTAAGGGATATAATATAACATCTAGGCAAGAATGCTGTATGGTGGCGGCTACGAATACTACCATATACTAGATAGCTCAAAGACGACTAAGAGTTTTACTTTGATTTAGATCAATTTCATCTGATGTCCTCTGGTCAACAATTACATTCTCAAGGACAGTTGATATCAGCCAGGGGACCGGTCGTAAAACTATTGCCAATAATAATAGCAATATGTACGATGCAAGCAGAATGAAGATTGCGTCGACACTACGTAACAGGGATAAGAGCAGAGTGATGATGATAATGACAATATCTATGCAAGAGAAAGAAAACTCAAAATAAAACTCTGTACTAACCCACTGACCAGCGTGACATAGGAGGTGCCTCTTCTCCTATATTACGGAGGAAATTCGAGCAGTGGGATATATATGAGCTTTTTTTTTTTTTTTTTTTGGGGGCTGTTTACGGTCGGCACACTCCTTGCACCACTCCGTCCGGGGTGACGGAGCACACCCGTAACCCACCCGTGACGTCGCCTTCGTCGTTGCGCCAACCACCTGAGCAGAGTGACTTGACGTCAGTGGTTGGCCCGACGGAATACCCCTGAGGAGTACCCTCTCCTCGACCGACGTCCCCCCTCGGGTAGGATGTCGGTCTTTCCTCACGCGGTCGGCCTCTCGGCGGGTGACGGACTAAATCCCCGATCCAGTCACCCGCGGCCTCGGCTAGGGCGGCATCAGGCGCAGGTAATCGCGCCTGCGCCGCCCCAGTCGCCGGCGGCGGCTCGCGTCGTCGAGGAGACGCTCCTCGCGCACGCGCTCCGCCGCCTCCTTTCGCGAGACTACTGCCTCGCAGAAGGATGCGACCGCGTCCCAGTTCCTGCCGCTGTCGAGCATCGCCCTGGCGATGGTCGGCAGCGTCAGGTCAGCACCGATGATCGTGACGAGTTCACGACGCTGCTCTGCCCAAGCGGCACAAACCTCGAGCGTATGCTGCGCCGTGTCCTCGTCGCAATCGCAGTGGTGGCAGGACGGTGTACTCTCCCTCCTTACGACCGTGTGCAGGTATTTGGCGAAGCATCCATGCCCCGTCAAAACCTGCACCAGTCGGAAGGAGAGCACCCCGTGCCGCCGATTTAGCCACTGCATCAGCACCGGCCGGAAGGCCTCCACGGTCCGCACACCGAACCGAGGCCTCTCCAGCCGGACTGCCCAACGGGCAATGATGTCGCGGCGGGCGTCGACGCGCCAGGCGGTGTGCTCCCTCAACGAGACCACACCGCCCTCCGCTCGCACCCCCAACATCCGCCGATACAAACCGGGGGATATATATGAGCTGAGATGATGGCACTAACACAGGTATTAATGAATCCAGACAAGGTAGAGATTCCTAATGATTTTTTATTATACCATAGGTCTATGAGTTGAGTATTTTCGTACTATTCCATTGGTGTATGAGTTAAGTATTTTTTACTATACCATAGGTATATGAGTAGAGTATTTTCGTACTAAGTCATAGGTATATGAGTTGAGTATTTTCGTACTAAACCATAGGTATATGAGTTAAGTATTTTCGTACTAAACCATAGGTATATGAGTTGAGTATTTTCGTACTAAACCATAGGTATATGAGTTGAGTATTTTCGTACTATTCCGTTGGTATATGAGTTGAGTATTTTTTACTATACCATAGGTGATGAGTAATAGGTATAACTCATAAGGTTGGATATATTTATAACTTCCAGCTCAATACATGCGAATAAACTCATTATTATTTGCATCTCCTTTCTATTCACGAGATTCTCGGTAGGAAAGGTGCCTTTTTTGGGAGGTTTAAATGGGGACACGGGTAGAAAACGCAGAGGCCTTTGGAGAAATTAAATCTAAAATTTGGGATGAGACATCTACTTACGATACTCCACGTCTGCTCATAGCATTTGTAAATTGCCAACGGTAGGTGTAGTTAATGTTGTGGCCCGCTCGCATGGTGAAGAGAGGTGCTTGCAGGGTGGGTCTATGGGTTTGCGTGCCGCCTTTTCCGTCGCCCGGACCGATTTGGCGGGGCACGACCATATCCATAGTCCACCGAAAAAAAAAGAAAAAAAAAGTGTATTTAAATTACTGAAATTTAGCATTTAATATGCTTAATTATTTATAAAATCCGATTACGAAATGAAAAATGATGTCGCAAGCGGGATTCGAACCCGCGCCTATTGGGATTCCGGCCCAATCGTGCTGCCACTACACTACCGCGACTAATTGTAGGACATGCAAATTTCATTTCGTATTGTATTTACGTCTTAAGGTGACGGTGTGCTATCTACCCGACAATGTTTACACATTGTTATAGGCTTAATACTTCAAACTTTACAGTTAGAATTGTATTAAACGATGACACAACCTTGTTATTTAAATTACTGAAATTTAGCATTTAATATGCTTAATTATTTACAAAATCCGATTACGAAATGAAAAATGATGTCGCAAGCGGGATTCGAATCCGCGCCTATTGGGATTCCGGCCCAATCGTGCTGCCACTACACTACCGCGACTAATTGTAGGACATGCAAATTTCATTTCGTATTGTATTTACGTCTTAAGGTGACGGTGTGCTATCTACCCGACAATGTTTACACGTATCATTTCGTAATCGGATTTTATAAATAATTAAGCATATTAAATGCTAAATTTCAGTAATTTAAATAACAAGGTTGTGTCATCGTTTAATACAATTCTAACTGTAAAGTTTGAAGTATTAAGCCTATAACAATGTGTAAACATTGTCGGGTAGATAGCACACCGTCACCTTAAGACGTAAATACAATACAAAATGAAATTTGCATGTCCTACAATTAGTCGCGGTAGTGTAGTGGCAGCACGATTGGGCCGGAATCCCAATAGGCGCGGGTTCGAATCCCGCTTGCGACATCATTTTTCATTTCGTAATCGGATTTTATAAACAATTGAGCATATTAAATGCTAAATTTCAGTAATTTAAATAACAAGGTTGTGTCATCGTTTAATACAATTCTAACTGTAAAGTTTGAAGTATTAAGCCTATAACAATGTGTAAACATTGTCGGGTAGATAGCACACCGTCACCTTAAGACGTAAATACAATACGAAATGAAATTTGCATGTCCTACAATTAGTCGCGGTAGTGTAGTGGCAGCACGATTGGGCCGGAATCCCAATAGGCGCGGGTTCGAATCCCGCTTGCGACATCATTTTTCATTTCGTAATCGGATTTTATAAATAATTAAGCATATTAAATGCTAAATTTCAGTAATTTAAATAACAAGGTTGTGTCATCGTTTAATACAATTCTAACTGTAAAGTTTGAAGTATTAAGCCTATAACAATGTGTAAACATTGTCGGGTAGATAGCACACCGTCACCTTAAGACGTAAATACAATACGAAATGAAATTTGCATGTCCTACAATTAGTCGCGGTAGTGTAGTGGCAGCACGATTGGGCCGGAATCCCAATAGGCGCGGGTTCGAATCCCGCTTGCGACATCATTTTTCATTTCGTAATCGGATTTTATAAAAAAAAAAAGTGTATTTAATGTTATCTGTAATCTATCTATATGATTGAGCGTTTAATACGCTGGTTTTTATTGTTATTATGATTTTTGATTGTTACAAACCCTGAGTAGACAATCCTCCCGTGACTTTAAACGCTAAAAGTGTTCGAATCAAATACGAACACAGTAGAAGCGGTAAAAATTATATCAGAAACATATTGACCTATCCGTATAATAAAGTTACATCTGCATAATCATTACTTTTAGAGAAGACATATTTAAAATTTGTCAAACACAAAATGAGCAAAATCATTTTTGTTAATTGTTTTGTATGATTGATACATTCCCTAATATTAGTTCCTCTTATATATAGGTCTATCCGTGTGGTGACGGAGTAAGAATACAATTCACCACCCTCTATCTTACCCGTGGGTGATCGTATGAGACGACTAAGGGATATAAAGCGCATATAACATCTACGCAAGAGAAGGAAAATTCGAAATAAAACCCTATACCAACACGTCTGACCAGCGCGGTATAGTAAGTTAATTTCCCTCCCATTACGAAAGAGGCCCGAGCCCAACAGTGGGCCATATATGGGCTGTGACGATGATGATATATAACTCAGTTTAGCTTTGTAACTACAATAAAAACGATTTGGTATCACAATAATAATTATGTAACTTTGTTCTTCATGTATGTCGATATTTGTAATATAAAAAATGGTATAGGTATCAAAATATGATAAACCAACGCTCGGATTAATAAAGGCGACCAGCTACTCCAACAATTTACTATCCTATCAAATTTTATGTAGATTTAATGAACTATTGAATTTCAGTATGAAGACTACAAATTAATGATACCGCTTAAATGCGTATGTTAGTAAGTAATTATGTTTGCTAACTTGTATTTTATATTAATTGCATGATAAATCAATAATACACAGATTGGTCACATACTGAAGGAAGGTGGAGTCAAGAGTCTCCGAAACCGGCGAGCGTGTATGAAGAGAATTATGAATGTTGAGGAAGCGAGTGAAGTATGCAAGGGTAGAGTTCTTTGGCACTCTGTTCTCTCTGCCTACCCTGCAAGGGATATGGCGTGATGATATGTATGTATGTATAAATCAATTTTAGCTTTTATGAAGTTTTATATCCAAAGGCTGCTAACGAAAGCGTATTACTACTGAGCCTTTTTTTGGAGAATATGGTCTGGGAAAACTTTGCCTATACCGTTCGAGGTCACAGAAGTGTGGCCTGTGACCCCATAATCCATTGTATTCCCGCCCCATCGCCAATGGGCCAACCACTAGTATCGATTTTCTGACATCCGTGGACGGCTCGTCGGTTTATCCTTTCAGGTATCATCATGATCGCCTCGGTAACAAACAACAGTTGCAGGGGCGTCACTTTTACGCAGTCGGTCTCTCTGCAGGTGGCGGTCTAATTCCCGGTCCATCCACCTCTCTGACATGACCATGTCTCCTTCTGTGACACGATTGCCTCACAGAACTAGTAGCATCGACCGCGTATCAGATCCTGACAATATCGAGCATCATTATAGCGATGATTGACGCGGCAGCGTTAGGATGCAACTGAATGGTAGACTATTAAATGCGTTAATGAGGTCCAAAGATACCACCAACAGCTCTTCCGCTGGTGACCTCCTTCACGATGATCACTCAGTGGACCGCAATCGTCGAACGTCCCTCTCTGAAACGAAACTGAGCATCCGACAGATCGGTGCCATCCTATCAAATAACTGATACTGTAACGGGTATATAAGGAACCGCTATAATAACAATCAAGTCCTCGGGTTGAGAGCCCTCGGGCTCGCCCGCAGTCCGGTTCAGCTGTAAAAGACCCTACGGCTAACAGCTCGCAGTTGGTTTTTTAGTGGGTATTCAGTATTCCCTTCAGGGCCGGCGAGTCCCACATACCCCGTACGGGCAGGTATGCGAAAAATGCAATTTTAGCCACTGTGTTACCAAAAAAAAAAAATAAAAAAAAAATAAAAAAAAAAAACAATCAAGTCAGTTGAAAGTTCTCAGGGCTCACTCACAGTCCGAGTAAAGTTGTCATAGCCATCTGAGGCTAACAACTAAGACACACACAAGCAAACAATAAATTATTAGCCGTCAAATTCCCTTGACCATGAATTATCAAATATATAATGATAAATAAAATGAGTAAAAATAGCTTTATTTGAATTTAAATATCTGAACTGAAAGAAAAATAAGTATTAAATTGACTATTCTAGTCATCACAACTATAAATGTACCTACATGATTTATAATGATAAGTTAAAACAAGATGGCGCTTTAGATTCAAATTTATTCACTATAATAACATTATTTTTTGTTTCTATGAAATATAATAATAAAAGAATTTAGGAGATAGGAAGGTCACTGGAAGCTTAATGAATATTTATAAAGTATTTTAATGAAATAGGATTTATGATGAGAATTAATTAGGAGAGCCGAGAGTCTATATTAAAGAAAGTCATATTTTGTTAATTGATAAAAACCATGTATTTTTTATAATGATTTCTGATGTTTACGCGAGTATTACACAGGTAATATGAAACATAAAATTAAAATTTCTATGGTTTTTATCGCGTCCTGATATGAGTTTTAAATACATTGCGCTTTTTCTCATCTGTTACGTATTTTTTATAGAATTATCGTTACACGGCACTGTCCTAATACGATGGTGTGTGGGAAATCTCAAAAATTAATGTAAAAAAATATTTTTTTTAAAGATTTTTTCCTAGCCTATCATTACAAGTAGGACTAGTAGGGTCACCTGTTTTCTTTTCGAAAGCGGTCTACTTCCACCCTATATTTGTGATTTTAAGTTATGGAAGTTGAATCACATTATCCTGCTGTTATTCCAATAGTAATTGGGACTCCAGGAATGGGGTTATCGCAATAAATATTCTTCTCTTAACGTACATATTGCAAAAGTTTTGGCAATCGTTTTATGAGCGGCTGACTGACACTCGCTTGACGTCAACCCTAATTAGGAATGTAATTATTGACCAAACCAAAATAATCATTTTCAAAAGTAAAACCAAAAACAATCAAATATACGAGTAATAAAAGAAAAAAATAATCATCATTATCTCAACCCACATATGTCCCACTGTTGGGCTCGGGCCTCATCTGTAATGGAAGTGAAATTCTATTCTAGTAATTTTTTTTTTCCGTGTGGTGACGGAGTAAATACAGTTCACCATGCCCTATCTTACCCGTAGATATTGTAAAAGACGATTAAGGGATATTATATACATATGACATCTGTGCAAGAGTAGGAAAACTCGAAATAAAATTATATACCAATACGTTTGACCAGCGTGGTATATTAGACGACCCCCGGACTCGCCGTCGGCCTACAGGCCTATCGTACTGCTGGATGATGTGGGCAAGCTGTTGGAGCGTATCCTCGCTGCCCGCATCGTCCGGCACCTGGAGGAGGTGGGCCGGACCTGTCGGATGCTCAATTCGGTTTTCGAAGGGGGCGTTCGCGGCTCTGCTGCACCTGAGGCAGACGGCGAGGGAGGCCGTCACTGGCGGAAGGGCGCCGTTGGTGGTGTCTTTGGACATCGCTAACGCATTTAATAGTCTGCCATTCGGCTACGTCAGGGAGGCGCTCCGGTATCACGGAGTGCCCTTGTACCTGAGGCGGCTAGTGGCAGACTATTTGTACGGGCGCAGTGTCCTCTGCGTGAATCGCGCGGGGGACATTGTGCGAACGCCCATGTCGTGCGGTGTCCTACAGGAGTCGGTCTTGGGGCCGACTCTGTGTGATATCGGTTACGACTGGGCGTTGAGAGGGAATTTCTCCTCCCCGGGCTGAGCTCAATATGCTCCGCTGACGATACGCTCGTCACAGCCCGGGGCAGGACACTAGAAGAGGTGACAAGCTTGGCCACTCTCGGTACCGAAGAGATGGTCAGGAAAATCGAGGCGCTGGGAATTAAGGTGGCCCTTAATAAAACGAAGGCCCTGTTATTTCATGGGCCCCGTAACGGTCAACGGCCGCAACTAAGTAAGTTCGTGAAAAAAAATAATTTGTTGTTTTATTTTTATTGTACAACGATATTAATATTTAGTACATACATACATATCAACACGCCATATCAGGCAGGCAGGCGTAGGCAGAGAGAACAGAGTGCCAGAGAACTCTATCTTTGCATACTTCACTCGCTTCCTCAACATTCATAATTCTCTTCATACACGCTCGCCGGTTTCGGAGACTCTTGACTCCACCTTCCTTCAGTACATGACCGATCTGGTCTAGGTAGGTTAGTCTCGGTCTCCCTCGGTACCTAAATCCTTCCGCTTTCGCACCACAACTCTTCTTAACCAGGCGTTCGTTCGGCATTCTTTCCACATGTCTGAACCATCGGAGCATTCCCTTTCGCATCTTTACACCAATACTCTCTTTCATACCTACTCGCTCTCTTACGTCGTCGTTACGAATGCGGTCGGTCAGCCTAACTCCACAGATATCTAATATTTAGTAAAACCATTAAAACATATATTTTTACGACTAGCAAAATAATACACTGAAAGTTGTAGCGCTAAAATAAATACTCTTCAGTGAACTTACAAACATAATATTATCTTTATGAATCATTGTCATAGTATTTAGTTCAGTTGTAGTCTAGCAGAAGATTGAGGAATATCAATACGGAGCTACAAACTTTAAACTTCAGCTTAACTTAAGCAAAACTTTTTGAAAAAGTATGGTTTCATATATTATAACTTGTTCTTCGTGATTCAAAGGACACGTAAAGTTGTTGGTCTCTCTTTAGTCGTATCGAATTTTTATGTTATCGGATTCATAATCCTAATGAGAGAATAGAGGATTTAAATGGGTGGGGTAGCTGTTGCCCTATATGTAGGGATGAATCGATACTACCGAGTACTCATATGGTATCGATACTCTCCAATCGATACTACTACTTGTAGTACATAACACTAACATTCGATACTGAGTACTGGTATTGATAGGGATAAATTGATACTACTGAGTACTCATATGGTATCGATATTATTACTATGATATCGTATAGGCAGTGACTCACCCGCACGGTGCAAAAAAAGGACGAGGTGCACGGCACGACCGTAGTTTTTCCTCATTGTAAATACGCCTCCATTGTCTAAAGTATGGCAATACTCTCTGGTTAACTTTATGTATTGCAAATTTATGAGTACTCAGAATTATTGATACTTTGATCCGATATCGAGTACTAGTATCGAAGAGAGAATAGTATCGTTTCATCCCTAGCTATCGATACTTTGATTCGATACTACTATGGAGTACTAGTATCGAAAAATAATAGTATCGTTTCATCCCTACCTATATGTTGATACTGCCGTAATTGTAATGCGGTCAGGACAACGTTAGTTTTGATTGGAATTTATCCAGAGAGAAAAAAAACAGTGGTGGTCTTTGAGTTGTAAGTAAGTTATAAGCACAAAGTTGAGAATTAAAATATCCTGAGTTTAAATCTTTCAACACTCAAAGAATATTGCTTGTTCTGAACGTTTTTAAAAACCTCACTGTAGCGAGTAACAAACTCTAATAATATTAAGTAGTACTAAAATAAGCTCAATAAATTAAAAAAAAAGTAGATGAATTTGACAACTGCTTTTTTGAGAGATTTTTAAGGTTTCTTTGATCCCCCTGCCGCCATGGTGAGATGTCGTAAGATTTTTCTCGATCCTATCCCCCTTCCGTGGGTCTCACGTGAGTTTTTTCAAACCTAGTACTTGGGTATATAGGGTTTTTAATTTCATTTAACTTATCGTTCACGCACTTTTACACCAGTTTCTGCTAAAAAAAATACGTGATATTTGCCAAGACTCTGCGCGACCCTCTTGCCCCTCTCAATACCTGACGCAATTAATGGACGCCCCCTAAGGCACTTAAAAACTATCTTCTTTCAATTGCTTACAATATGTTCCTTTTAGTTCATATAAGTTTTGTGACTGTGACTGCTGGGTCGAGCCTTCCCCACAACAGAAGGGTAATTTACCTATTATTATTGCTATACTGGTCAGACGATTTGGTATAGAGCACAGACGATGCATCTTTTACGATATCCGAGGGGTAATGAAGGAGGTTGTGAATGATATTCTTACACGAAATACTTGAAGTTTGTATTTAAATTATATTATTTACTTAACTAAGTATTACTTGGTTATAAAATATTTGTGTACTAAATTATAAAATTTTAATTTCATTTCCTCACACTTCGTCAATTCATTTGTTTATTAATTGTACTTCGAAATACGTTACCATTATTCTTACATTGTAATCTAATAATATTCTATAATACTTATTGCACGCCTCTTGAGGTCTTGCTCTACTCTCGATATATGAAAATCATGCACTTTTCAAACCTAAAAATGATTGTATTTTTCTCACATTGCACTTATAGGATAATATTATTATACACATGTCAAGAAAAAACATTCGTCTAAACGTATTTGATATTTTTAAAAAACAATTATTTTGTTTAAAGTAAGAAAAAAGTTGATTAAAAATATATTCGAGGCCGTCCGGATGTTACCGCAAGTATCTGGCATTATCACGACCGTAAAAATGAATGTATCGATGTTTTTCTTTTTTAAAAGCTTAATAATCGCAACGCGCTGTTTCCTTTCGAAAATGGCTTGGTAATTTTTTGTCGTTTAATTGCAATTAATAATAAAAAACTAAACTGCTTAGTCATTAGTGTATGTATACTTTATGAAAATTGGGTTGATTTACATTTTTTGTTCGTCCATTCAGACAGGCAAAGGCAATAAATTCCATTCAGCCTATACAGCTATGTTTAGCTCTACGTCGAGAATGGCACGAAATTTCAAAAGTAGTTTCTTTTCTTTCATTACAAGTATGTACAAGCTTTTATTTAGTTTCACCTGTCCCGTTGTCTGTAATCAAATCTTGCAAGTTAAATTTGATCCCTTTCCCGGTTTCCGATTGAGCTGAAATTTTGCATGCATGTATAAATTAGATGACAATGCAATATTATTGTGACATAGAGCTGACCTGATGATGGACCTGGAAGCTGGCCATAGGAACTCTGTAATTAAACGACGCAACCCCATTGAAATTGGGATTATTTGATTCATCTTGACGAGTACTTTGAAACTATATGGAAACCAGGGTCTGATCATGGACCTGGAAGCTGTCCATAGGAACTCCGTAATTAAGCGACGCAATCCCATCGAGTTTGGGCTCGTTTGATTCGTATTGACGAGTACTTTGATACCATATGGAAACCAGGGTCTGATCATGGACCTGGAAGCTGTCCATAGGAACTCCGTAATTAAGCCACGCAACCCCATCGAGTTTGGGCTCGTTTGATTCGTCTTGACGAGTACTTTGAGACTATATGGTAACCAGGGTCTGCCGATGGACTTGGAATTTGGCCATAGGAACTCCGTAATTAAACAACGAAACCCCACCGAGTTTGGGCTCGCTTGATTTGTCTTGAAGAGTACTTTGATACTATATGGTAACAAGGCTCTGATGATGGACCTGGAAGCTGGCTATAGGAACTCCGTAATTAAAAGACACAACCCCACCGAGTTTGGGCTCGTTTGATTCGTCTTGACGAGTATCTTGGTTGGCGTGAATATGCAACTCCAACAAATTGGGGAAAAAAGTTCGTTCAGCTTATTATGAATGTGGATTATGTCTGATTGATTAGATGGATGACCCAATGCCAAAGTAAGCACGTGCCAAGGGCTAAATGGTATGAGGGTGTATAAACATTTCATATCGCTTACGTTGCACCTCAAAGTACCAGGGCGAGCCCTGTTATACTGAAGCCTTTCTCCCTCCACAATGGACCACTGGGGTGATGAACCGTTTTTGTCCTATATTTGTAGGAACAACCCGAATAATAAAAATACTAATTAAATAGTTAAAAATAAAATTAAAAAAAAACATTTTTTAAAAACAATCTTTTATCTATATAATATATAAAACAAAGACGGGTTTGTTACAACACTTATAACTCGAGATCTGCTGAACCAATATTCATGGTTATTCATTCGTTGGATTTGTCTCCGCCCCGAATAGCATAATACATCTTAAAAACAATGAAAACTCGATATGTGTAATGAATACTTAATCATTTCAATAAATGCTGATTTGTTTATTTCATGTCAAACATTTGTTGTCCAATCCTGTCAAATACTGTAACAACTATGTGTGCGTTCAGAAATTTATTTTTTTGTAAAATGTCTCGAAAGTTCAGGTACTGTTATATTTGTTTGTTTTAGACATTAATTTGTGTAAATTATTTATTAATTATTTAATTTTTAATTTCCAAAAATAATACCTAAGATTTATTGTACAGGTTAACAAAAGTGTAAATGTCTTTTTATAGATTGTCTATGATTTTTCTTGATAAGCTATTCATGTGTAGTGGTTATATACTCTTTGAGCTATTATCTATGTCTTGAAAGTGTTTTTATGTGGTTTTATGCGAGTGCACATTCAGTATTAATATTAATAACAATGCCGCGTCCTAGAAGATCTAATCATTCCCAGCGGAGCCGTAATGCAATTAGGCAACGGAATATCGCGAGTCAATTATCTGATGAAGAACGAGAAATTGCACGAGAAGAGCGCCGCGTTAGTATGGAGCAAAGAAGGGCCTTAATTCGTGCTTCTCAAACACAAGAGCAAAGAGAGGTAGCCCGTGAAACGGCTAGGTTAGAAACGAAAAATCGTTGAGCTTATCGTACAGATGAACAGAAGAATAATCTTAGAAGTGCAAGAAGAAATGGTTCAAGTATTGATTTCAATCGAGCAGCATTTCTATATGATTGCACCATCGATTACAGCTTGCATCGTTTAGTTTGCATTGGTCCAATGGACGTTGTTTGCCAGCATTGTGGAGCATTGAAGTTTGCTGGTGAAACGCCTGGTTTGTGCTGCCTTAGTGGTAAAGTGAAATTGCCATTATTGGTCCCGCCACCAGAGCCATTGTGCTCCCTGCTTTATGGCGAAACTCTAGAATCACGACATTTTCTAGTGAACACTCAAAATACAATGTCTGTTTCCAAATGACTTCATTTGGGGCGGAAATTATTGAAGAACATGGATATAATCCGACATTTAAGGTAATTTACGTTAAAAACTATATTTTCTATGATTGTAAAAAAAATCTGGAATGTAGTTTGTTAGATTTCTGTATTTGTCTCTGAAATAAAAATGGCATGTTATTATTTGAAAAAAAAAAAAAGTGTTTGTAAAAAAAGTGTTTGTAAATCTAACTATAACTATGGCTTTGACTTTACAGATTCAAGGCCAGATTTGCCATCGCATTGGATCATTGCAACCTATAGAAGATGCACAGCATAAATTCTTGCAAATATACTTCATGGGCAATATGGAAGAACAACTTGACCGGCGTCAAGGGATCAACACAGCTACGAAAAGAGCAATCCTCCAAGATCTGTAGCAAATGCTTCATGAACATCATTGGTCAGGCTGTTCAAGACTGCTTTAGAGCGCATGCCAAGTGATGACTATAAAGTTGTGATCAGAGCAGATAAAAGACCAGCTGGAACACATGAACGCACATTTAATGCTCCAACAATCGATGAAGTGGCAATCCTGATTGTTGGTGAAAACTTGGAAACACGTGATATTGTACTTACACGACGCAATACTGGGCAACTACAAAGAATATATGAAACACACCGTTCATATGACGCGTTACAATACCCGCTGATGTTTTGGCAAGGAGACGATGGATATCACTTTAATATCAAAATGATTAATCCATTGAATGGTAAGATCAATATTGTTGTTTTCATTTAAACCTGATATATATTTTATTCTGTTCGCTTTTAGTACCCAAAAAAAGTTGTAATTTCTAATTTAGTAGAGAGTAGCTGTAAGAGTCGTTAACCTATTAGGGGTTCTAAAATACAATTTTTACTGCATTTGTTTCAGGTGAGGAAACTACCAAGAAGGTTAGTTCGGTGAATTATTACGCATATCGTTTGATGATTCGTGAAAATTCTGACAATTATTTGTTACGATTTCGTTGACTGCTTCAACAACATTGCGTTGACATGTACGTTAAAATCGAAACGGAGCGCCTGACTATCATTCGGTTGAATCAAGCTAAATTGCGTTCGGAAGAGTATATTCATTTACGCGATGCAATTAGCACAGAAGGAGATTCAGAAAATGTTGGTCGATTGACTATTTTACCGGCGACATACACAGGTAGCCCGCGTCATTTGCATGAATATGCGCAAGATGCAATGACATATGTTCGTCATTATGGTCGGCCAGATCTATTCATTACATTTACATGTAATCCGAAATGGATAGAAATTATTCAATTGCTGCTTCCCGGACAAACATTAAGTGATCGACACGACATCAACGCACGTGTTTTCAGGCAAAAAATTCGGTCACTAATGAATTACATTGTTAAGCAACACGTCTTTGGGAATACTCGATGCTGGATGTATTCAATCGAATGGCAAAAACGAGGCCTACCGCATGCTCACATTCTAATTTGGTTAGTCGAAAGAATTCGGCCAGATTAAATAGATGACATCATATCTGCGGCGATTCCTGCTTCTGAAACCGATCCAGACCTACATGATGTTGTAATCACGAATATGATTCATGGACCGTGTGGCACTATCAACCGCCAATCACCGTGCATGGTCGACGGCAAGTGTTCCAACGGTATCCACGAAAATTGACGGCAGAGACCATTACAGGCAACGATGGTTATCCATTGTATCGGCGTCGATCGCCCGATGATAATGGTAGAACTATCACAACTAAAGTGAAAGGAAACGATTTCGTAGTTGACAACAGTTGGATTGTTCCATATTCGCCACTTCTTTCCAAAACATTCAAGGCACATTGTAATGTTGAGTATTGCAATTCGGTCAAGTCAATTAAATACATTTGCAAATATGTCACGAAAGGGAGCGATATGGCGGTTTTTGGTATCCAAACATCCAATATCAACGATGAAATCACGCGCTATGAAGTCAGTAGATATGTGAACTGCAATGAAGCAACTTGGCGTATACTTTCATTCCCTATTCACGAACGTCATCCCACTGTTGTACATTTGGGGGTGCATCTAGAGAACGGTCAGAGAGTATATTTCACAGCGTCGAATGCTGCTCAACGTGCCGAAACACCTCCAGCGACATCACTGACCAGTTTCTTTGCGATTTGTCAAAGCGATCCGTTCGCACGAACTTTGCTTTACTCAGAAATGCCACGTTATTACACTTGGAACGCTACATCGAACGTCGGAAGCAAGGCGATGCAGTTCCTGGTTATCCAGATATGCGTTCTACTGATGCTCTTGGTCGTATTTACATAGTTCATCCGAAGAATGATGAATGTTTCTATTTGCGGTTGTTGCTGGTACATGTTCGAGGGCCAACATCATTTGAATCACTACGAACTGTTAATGGTATTGTGTGCCCCACATTTCGTGTAGCATGTCAAGAGCTGAATTTGCTTGAAAACGATACTCATTGGGATACGACAATCGCTGAAGCAATTATTTCTGCATCTCCAAGTCAGATACGCACATTATTTGCTATCATCATTTCGATATGCTTCCCATCGAACCCACGTGACCTATGGAACAAATACAAAGATAACATGTCTGAAGATATTTTACATCGAATTCGCGTCAGCTCAAGAAATTCCGATCTTGAGGTGAATGAGGAGATGCATAACCAGACTTTGCTCTTGATTGAAGATATGTGTTACCTCATGTGCGGCAGTTTGTTAGTTAGGTTAGGAATGCCAGCGCCAGATCGCGGAATGAATGACGCATTTAATAGAGAATTGGAACGTGAACGTGAATATGATCTACATGAACTAATCCAATCAGTTCAAACGAATGTACCTCTGTTGAATCCTAAGCAGAGGGAAGTCTATGATACACTGATTAATGCAATTGATGATGGAAATGGCGGCTTATTTTTTTGGATGCCCCCGGTGGAACTGGGAAGACATTCCTCATGTCATTGATTTTGGCCACTGTACGTGTAAGATCCGAAATTGCGGTAGCAATTGCTTCTTCTGGAATAGCGGCCACATTGTTAGACGGATGCCGTACGGCTCACTCAGCGTTAAAATTGCCATTAAACCTTCAAACTACTGAACAACCGACATGTAACATTTCGAAACACTCCGCAATGACCAAAGTTTTAGTAACATCAAAAATCATCATATGGGACGAATGCACAATGTCGCACAAACGTGCATTGGAAGCACTAGACCGAACATTAAAAGATCTGCGCAATGACTTGAGATGTTTTGGTGGTGTAATGATTTTATTATCTAGCGATTTTCGACAAACACTACCAGTCATTCCAAGATCTACTGCTGCCGACGAAATAAACGCTTGCCTCAAAGCATCAAATCTGTGGCGATATGTAAAGAAACTTCAACTGCCTCTAAATATGAGAGTTGCATTGTTGAACGATCTATCTGCTGATGATTTCTCGAAGCAATTGCTGACTATCGGTAATAGCCGTGTTCCTGTTGACAAATCGAGCGGTTTGATTTCATTTCCTCCAAATGTTTGCAATTTTGTATCATCAAAAGATGAGCTTATCAACAAAGTATTCCCGGATATCATTGCTAACCACAAAAATACTAAATGGTTAAGTGAGCGAGCAATTTTGGCCGCTAAAAATAAAGATGTAGATGACCTCAATTTTATAATTCAAAATCAAATCGTAGGTACTCTGTATTCATTCAAATCTATCGACCGTGTAACAAACGAGGAAGAAGCCACTAATTATCCAAGTGAATTTTTAAACTCCTTGGATGTGCCTGGTTTACCACCGCACAATTTAAAACTTAAGGTTGGCTCGGTAGTCATCATGCTTAGAAATTTAAACCAACCAAAACTGTGCAATGGTTTGCAAAACTGCGTTTGGTGATAAAAAAACTGATGAGCAATGTGATTCACGCGTCGATACTTAAAGGAAAATTTAAAGATGAGGAAGTTCTTATTCCAAGGATTCCGATGATCCCAACGGATATGCCCTTTGAGTTTAAACGAATTCAATTCCCGATTCGTCTTGCCTTCGCCATGACGATCAACAAATCACAGGGCCAATCCTTGACTATTTGTGGCCTCAATCTCGAAAATGCATGTTTTTCTCATAGTCAATTGTACGTGGCATGCTCACGTGTCGGCAAACCATCCGCTTTATTTGTTCTTGCGCCTGACCAAAAAACAAAGAATGTCGTTTACCACAAGGTGCTTGAATGAAAATCCCATTAATGAATTAATCCGAGTGTATTCCAATCTGCACAACATAGTTTTCAATCACTTTTTCTGACATGAGTTTGAATTACTTAATTATTATTATTTTTTAAATTTTTATTCTCATTCATCATAATAAAATACTTTTATGTTTCTATCTATATTAATATTATTTTGTATGATTGTATTACGTTCATCAAAGCCTAAATTAGTTCAGCTAAAAGGTAACACGACATTTATTGACTGTTAGGCGGTACGAAGTTCGCCGGGTCAGCTAGTTGCTAATAAAATAAACTAAAAAGTTAAAAATAAATTAACTCTAATCAGACATATAACACTTGTAACGTTATACGTTATAAGTTCATTGTAACTTTTAACGATAATTAAGCTTCTTCGTCTACAACAAAATAATTCCATATCGTACATAATTATATATTTTTAACACCATAATTATTAAATCTTCTCGTTTTTATCACAGTCCGAATTTTATAAATAAAAGTGTGTTGCATTTTTTAGTAATTACTAAACAGCTTGCTTTTAAAAAAGGATTTTTTTCTTTAATTTTATTTTCATTTCTGGCATTGACTAATAGTAAATGATAAATAATATAAAAATTATGAGGCGTGCACTTTTGGATTTTCCAAATTATTTCATAATGTATTAACGTTCACATCTATTATGTATGGCTGTACCGTTGTAATCATATCCTATAATAATATTTGACATATTATTATTTAACATTCTATTCTTATATCAAATTATTGTCTTATTAGGTACTTACTATTATTTATTTTATTACGTATACTAGTAATTTCACTTTAATCAGATATGTTTGACAGTGGTCAAATAGATATGAATATTTATGATTGCCCTTGTCAAATTTATTTGTTATTATTTTACTTTTATAATTTTTTATTTGTTCATCTAATCATAACGGCAGTTGCTGCAAATCTTGCCTTGCAATTTATTGAATTATAATGCTGAGTATTACAATTTTAGTCACACAAATAACTTACCTAGCTTGACAAATAATTATTTATTATTATCATTTACATTATCAGTGTATATATTTCGATTGATTTATAATCTTCTTATTTTGGCTTATTTTATTATATTGATTCAATAAGTGAGACACTTTATTTCTTAATATCGCGAGGATTACTTAAAGTCTGCTAGTCTTTCATTAGTCAGTTCTTATAACAACATTTTTTATAGTAGCTCTTTTCATTCTTCTTGTCTTATAAGTGTTTTATAACTACTGAAACAATCGTAGTAGGCGCATAGAGAACCATACTACTCTGACTTTGAAATCCCAAAACATTTATACTAACGGCAGCCCATAAAATTTTATTTTTCGCCCTTATTGAAACTGTATTGATTCCATTTAATTTTTTTTTTCGCTTTTAAATTGTAATAACATATTTTTCCATGAAGATTTTTTTTATTGTTTAATCAACTTGACATAAGTAAAATCTTAAATGAACAGAACTAGTTAAGACGAATCTAATTAGCCCAAATTCGATGGGTTTACTAATAGACAATCCAGAATTTCATCTCCTACCTTCAAGCCACGGTGGTAGCTAGCGCTAGCTCAATGGCACCATCATACATGGGTGAAATGATAAAACAAATATATGTTTAACATTAAAGTAAATATGCATTATGTATCTGAACCCTAACTACGGCATCTAACCACTACGGCAGGTAACAAAAAGTCTTAGTAGGTACCTGGGGGGGCACACTTAAAACATTACTTTTTTTTACTGACCGTCGCGCCGCCTACAGACTGGTTGTACAAACTTAGCTGCTGCCATTTTGTCCTGTCTGTCAAACGTTTGACAACTGAAAATTTTTATTTTTTGTTCATAGTGTAGGTAGTTATTGTCATCGATCTATTTTCGATTATTGATGTACTTTCTGAAAATTATATCAATATTCATTGTTAAACTTATATTATTATTGTTTCGATATCAGCTGATATGGTTTTTTTTTATATTTCAGGGTAGATCTCATAGTAAAAGAATATTCTGTATAATTACACATACACATGTAGATATGTATATATATCACTTCAACTTTAGTTCACCGCTTAAACTCTGGGTAGCAGCACTTTCCATACATGCATATTTTATCATCGAGTTGCCACTCTTTTTCAGTTTAATAACTTTACTCTTTGGTAGGTACCATCTTAATCACGCCAGCTTTTAACAAAAAATATCGCATCACAATCGGTCCATTCATTTAAGAGCTACGATGTCACAGACAATATACAGATACGCCAAGCTTATAACACCCCTCTTTTTTAGTCGGGGGGTAAAAATAAAAACACATTTTTAATGTTAGATAGCTACCTTCCCTCGCGAGCCACACAAAAATTATGCTGAAATATCTGATGATGTTTATTCAACTTAGAATTTCATTTATTCAACATTCTCGCCACCTTATCTGCTTCGAATGAATACAGTTCCTCATCATCAAAAAGGCCCCTAAAAAGTACTAACAAATAAAAACAAAATTAGCTAAAAACACGAACAAATAGTATAAACTGAGAGTTCTGTCAAAATTTTCACAATATTTTATACACACAATATGAAAACAATTAAGAACTTATAGAATTAATAAAACTATTTTTGATGTGAAAACTACTTTTGGCCCACCGCACACATAGACGTAGACTGAAGTGAGGCTGATCCGTCACACTTTCGGGGGACCTCGGAACGCCGAATGTACTCGAACGAGAAAGATACAGCTAGCTGCTCTTTACTGCTGGGTCGCTGTGTTTACTATATTCAATGTATATGTTATAATTGTTATCATTAATTATTATCGTTTTCCAATAGTTTTTAATAGTTATTATTGTTACGTAATAATAATAAATTTAAGAATCATATTTTGGTTTACATTGTGAGGTTAGCGTATGTAGTTAGCGGTTTATTGTACTAATATTATATAATGAAAAAACATTAAATATTATATAAAACATATTTTTTTCATAGTTCTATCGGCAGTCCTCATGACTGCTTTTTAATTTTTAGTTATTCAATTTTATTGCATATATTATATAAACTTATGACTACTTTGCTTCTTAGTAATATAATGTTGAGCAAGAGTCTTTGAACTATTTCATTTACACAAAGTCTATATAGATATGGAAACTATTTTAAATTAATTAAGTTTTGTAAGTTATGATATCAAATAATCCTGCCAAAATTCCAATCGCTTCGAAGTGCAATTTATGAACAAAGTTTATTTGAACTTCGAATGGAGATATTGTGATTTATGTAAACAGTTTAGACCAACGCTACCACATAAGCCGTTGAACTTAAACTAATTCTATACTAGAAACTCTATCTTTCTTTTCAGCACATATATACATATACCATACGGTATTATTGGCAACAAGCAACGTGCAGGAATACAAAATGTAGTTAATTTTAGTCAAATAGAGTAGTACCTATAGTTTAATTTTCCGATTTCTGTTTTCTTGCACTTGCTTTATATGCTTATGTCTTTTAGCCGTCTCTAATGACATCCACGTTTTTTTTGCGGCGGGCTATGGTCTGGTCACAACCCACTAAATCCCTCCGGGGCGACAGATGAAGCGACGCTCTCCACGCCGTGCAAGTGGATCACCGGAATCCAGTCTTTATCGTCGGTGACCCATGACATCCACGCTTAAAACATTGTTTGAGATACAAGTTTCAATATTATAAACGTAACATATTTTAATAGAGTTTACTATCCCTATTGTTGCCAAATTATTGCTATTCTACAGTAAAATTAAAATGTCAGTCTGAAAAGGTTTAAAGATATATAGGGTATAGACATGCAAGCTATCATCGGCAAAGTTCCCTTCTAGTTTCTCGCATTAGAATAACCCATATTTAACAATGTCTTTATATATAGAACTGTAAATAGGTTGTATATATCTTATAATTCGTTTGTCTTTTCTTTATTCATTGTTTCTGGAGAAACGAATCGTAAAATTCGTTTCTCCACGAGGTGCAATCGAATATAGAATGTCGTGTCAAAATTTTTTTATTCGCATAAAGCCGATTTTATCGATAGATCACTTTCACAAAAATGCGTTTTATATAGTACATTACTGCAGCGGCCAGCAAAACAGGAATTGATGGACGAACGTGTAAATGTGGGCCGAGGCGTAGCCGAGTCACATATACGTAAGTTTATCAATATCTAGTTGTGGCCAAGGCTTGTATAGTGAATAATGCGCGGGTATTAAAACTAATTAGTACTAAGTAGAAATGTATACATGACGAACAACGAACAACATTTTTCACGTGCTAAAGGGTTCATTTTTTTTTTTCATTATCAAACAGGTTTTTTTTCAAGCCAGTTCGAAATTTAACTAAAACTCTGATAAGTTGCCTATTTGGTTATAATATTTTGAAGTAACAAATCGTTCCATTTTTAAAATACACGACAGATATGAATTAACATATATATTTATTTGGCCGCTAAAACACGACAGATATAGATTTTCATACATTTTTTGCCGGTCGCTGCTCGCATGTATTTGGTCAATCCAGCAATTTCAATTTAGCTCGAAGAAGGTTGTCAAAATAATGTTCAAATTTCCAAGTATGTTTGAGAAAATATTATATACAAGGAAATAGTACAAAAACCCCTAAGAGAAAGGTGGTCTTAGAGCGTGATTTTTTCGTATTTGTTTTATTTTTAATTAATTCCAATCGGTGTCATTAATTTTTACCATACCAACATTTCGTTTAATTTCTTATGTTTGTAGAAAATATTGTTTTGTTTACATTTTCAGGCATTGAAAAAAATTATTTGTATCGTTGGTTGAAAACTATTAAAATAAGAAGGCAAATTTTGAGTCTGTCATTAAGAATAGACAGCTCAATTGGAAAATCGAGCAATCTAATCTATAGTTATAAAATATAGCTCGATCTCTGTGACAGTTCTCACTAGTCCCGCACGCTTACGATGCAGTCTGTATTTTTGTCGATATAAATTCCTTATTTTTTAAAGTTATTTGCTACTGCAATTGAAAAATAATGCATGAATATCTTATTGAACTTCAATCAAATGGATGGATGAATCGATTATAAATTTAAAACAATTTATGAAAATCTTATTGAATTTAAATTAATGGATTTAATTTAATTTAAACTACAGCTGTTAATTAATTCTTTTTATTATTCGAAAGGAATACATCCAAGTTAATCTTCACTATTATCATCATCGCTGGAGCATTCTTGTAGGTTGATGATGAGTTCTTGGTCACAGATTATTTCATGAAAAATCATGTTTATTTTATAAAAGAAATTATCTTTTTAATATAATAGAAATGGTCTTATTAATATTATAACTGATGTCTGAATACAAAATTAACACAATTTACTTATTTTATAGAGTAACCATGTGGTTTATATAGGTAATGTATTGGTTTTACTTGTTTTATAAATAATTAAAAAGAATGTTATCGATTTACGTTTATCGATTGCCCCATCTCTATCTTATTCTCAGTTCAGTATGATCTTGTACTTGCGTAAGCACCATACTTTTATAAAATGGTTACTAAGTATTTTAAAACATATGAGGTACTAATTTTGGTGTAAATATTCATATTTCAGTTGAGATATAACTGGCACCTAAAGAATGAAAATATAGGCGATATAATCAATTATGGTGGGACCACGCTGTTGTCAGTTTTCTGTCTACAGTCTCGGGCCGGTCCGTCCGGGGTAGTACCACACTGAGCAGAAGATCGACGTCTGAGTAGTGGCAATGTGCTATATTGCGCTTCTTTCGGTGAGCAAGAGAGCCGGAAGCCCAACTGGGTGGGCTTGGGGATTTTGTTGGTAGGCAGCGCCCCAAGCTATACCCTTGGTATAGCAAAGGTTCATGGGCGGCAGTGACACTTACCATCAAATGTGCTGCTGGCTCATTTACCACCATAAGCAATAAAAAAAAATACAAATTAAAATTGTAATAATGACGCGTATTCATAATTACTTCATCGGTTTTGTCGCTATCTGTCACAGAGATCAAGCTATATTTTAAGGACTATAGATAAAGCAGAGCTCGATTCGGATCCTTGGCTTCATTTTTTATTATTTTTGCCTGTTTATTTTTTAATTCTTTTTATTATATTTAAATATATCTTCCAAAACATACTAAAAAGAAAATGCCGAGCAAGGCTCGCTCATCCAGATGTTTAAAATTAAAGCACGCATTCCAATTACGTTGTAGAATAAATTTATTTGAATAATTTGTGACATGATAATTTATTGATTTGGCTGCATAATTGATTGAGTGAAAGCGTTTTGTATTAAAAGACTTTTCGATAGAGAATTAACCAAAACATTAAACTTTAGACTATAATATACATTATATTTGAAGATATATTTTGCTGGGTAGGATTTTATGATACATGCAATTTAATGATGTTAATGCTATCGAAATTATGTTAAGGAAAAAAACAAGGTCTATTAGTGCTGCAGCTAGGTCTTCTTAAGTTAACATACTTTCTAATTTTTGGCCTGTCTCTCTTCCCCAATAGGAAAGAAATTAAATTTATCTAGAAGATAAATTTATCTGGACACAATAATGAAATGCTATAGGTAGATTCGATAATTACCCCAAGACATACGTGTAACTTTCTGATAAAACTTCAGAACAAGGTGTTGAGAGCGTTGGCAATTTAGGCATATATTTCAATGTTACTATCACTTATATTTTTTACATATGTACATACATACATACATATCATCACGCCATATCCCTTGCAGGGTAGGCAGAGAGAACAGAGTGCCAGAGAACTCTATCCTTGCATACTTCACTCCCTTCCTCAACATTCATAATTCTCTTCATACACGCTCGCCGGTTTCGGAGACTCTTGAGTTCACCTTCCTACAGTACATGACCGATCTGGTCTAGGTAGGTGAGTCTCGGTCTCCCCCGATACCTACATCCTTCTACTTTCGTATTGTATATCTTCTTAACCAGACGTTCGTTCGGCATTCTTTCCACATGTCCGAACCATCGGAGTATTCCCTTTCGCATCTTTACACCAATACACTCTTTCATACCTACTCGCTCTCTTACGTCGTCGTTACGAATGCGATCGGTCAGCCTAACTCCACAGATTTTCCGTAGAGATCGCATTTCGACCGCATTAATTTACATGCATACACAACTCTCGCTTCCATACAGTAATGTTGGGACAAGCACTGCGTTATGTATTGCTACACGTGCCTTCTGGCTAAGGTGGTGGCTACCGAGAAATTGACCCAACGCTCTGTTCACTCTATTTCCCGCATTCACTCTTCGCTCTATATCAGTGGTGTACCTTCCATCTCGGCTAAATCCACATATATACAAGATATACAAATTAAATATATATATTTTACATATGTAAATAATACAATTTAATCCTTATATATATCATTTATCCCTCTATCTATTAGCTAATTCATGTTTATTATTCGATATAGGTCTTCTCAATACTTTAATCGCCACTTTTGGTAAACGGGTTGCGATATCATCATTCTCCTTCTCTTATCCCAATTACTTGAGGTTGATACAATATGAACTCTGCTTTTATAGTACATATTGTAAAAGTTATTGGCAACAATTCTATGATCGGCCGCCTGCCAGACGTCAGCCCTACTTGGGCATGTAATTGTTGAGCAAACGGCATCAGATAGGGTTGGCCCAGGTCGTTATAAGCGGGTTACGATAGTAGTTGATGTTATAAGTTACCCATTATATTACTTTATCCTTCTGGTGATCCTGTAGCCAATTTTCCTGATTTCCAATGGAAAGTAAGGGTATTATCGCATTATAATCTCAAACTGTAATCACACGTGTAAAAATCTTTTATAACATCATGAAATTTCAAAACAACAAGGAAACAATAACTAGAATATTTAACTTTAGTGAGTAGTGTAATAATTTAGTAGTTTTTCATTCATTGACAATTGCCTTGGTTGTATCAACAACATTAATGAACCCCTGTAACTTCCTCTATTTCTACCTAGTTTACAAGGTTAAGGAATCAATCAATTTACTCATTAATATTGAAAGGTAAATAGTCAGGTTAGTTAAGAACTGTAACGAAGTTTCATGTCAGTGACGTCACAATTTTACATTATACTAGCTTCCCTCATAATATCCCTACGGTAGAATTAATGCGGCGTAGGCGCGATTACCTGCGCCTGATGCCGCCCTAGCCGAGGCCGCGGGTGACTGGACCGGGGAATTAGTCCGTCACCCGCCGAGAGCCTGACTGTGCGAGGAAGGACCGACCCCTCAGGAGGTATTCCGTCGGGCCGGCCACTGACGATAAGTTCACGCTGCTTCGGTGGCCGGTCCAACGACAAAGGCGAGGTTCACGGGTGGGTTACGGGCGTACGTGCTTACGCCCCTCTATAGCCCCGGACGGAGTGGTGCGAGGGGTGCGCCGACCGTAGCCCACCTCAAAAAATAAAATAGAAACAAAGGGTAGAATTAATTATGACTATTTATTAACCGACTTCCAAAAAGGAGGAGGTTCTCAATTCGAACGCGGTTTTTTTTTTATGTGTGTTACGCGATAGCAACGCCAATTATGGATAGATTTTTATAATTCTTTCTTTGTTAGAAAGAGGATACTCTAAGGGTGGTCCCATATGCAGGGTATCAGGATCTGATGCTGGGATCCTGGAAAATCGAGAGTAATTCCTTAAAATGTAGGGCAAAAATGCTGTTTCTGATGCCTCTATACATAATTCATCATTCATCTAATTTAAGAAGTGCATTTTGACGTTTTGCATTTTTTAATACACAATAACCTCGGTCAAACGTATACACATAATTGTAAACACTGAATCTGAAATTTTAAACAACTATTAAGTTATTTACATAATTAACATTGCTTTCTTGTACAATAATCTAAAGTTGAAACTCGTAAAACTAATTTAAAATAGAAATAACATGGTAAATAGTAATTGTTAGTGCCGACCTAACAATGTCACGTCATTACGTTCTATACAGTAGTGCTTGACAACTTCCAATTCACGAATATTCAAATAATCGGTAAAAATATTAGAAAAATACAATTAATCGAATAGAGATTTTGACAGAGATGTACATTTCGACACTTTGATTGATGAGGAAATAATTATTAATGTTCGTGACGCTGATAATTCAAGTAATAGTAGTAATTCTTAATAAATAGATATTTTCAAATCCAGTTTTTGTTTTTAATTAACCTAATCCTACTAAATATGATGAGTAGATTCTATGCTGAAATAATTAAATTTGTTTAGTACTAATTTAGCACTTAATTTATTCATCACCTTTTTGAAAAATAAAAAATAAACCGATTATTAATTATAAAGAATCAATATCGATTTCTCAGTAAAATCGGATATTTTCGATAGTGATTATTTGGTTCACATACCTAGACAACTTACTCAGATAGCTGTCAAAGTGCACTTCTTAGATTAGACAGACTATAGTAGACTTATAGTATTTTGACGGGAATTTGAAAACGTCATGTGGTGCTCTTGTATTATATTCGATATCTTAGTGTTTTAACGTGTTATATTAGATAATTTTGATGGCATTTTATGTAATGTGATGTGCGGAAATACTGGGATGTAGTGAATATCATATAAAAGTGCTTTACAACTTTTTCGTTTTTCATCAAAATTCCCACAAGATACCATTAACAGTGTGACCATTGCACTGTTAATGGTGACAATTTGACTTAGACAACGACTGACTTGAAAGACTAAAAACGTGAAAATATTTATAACTTGACACTGGCACCAATAGCTCGTATATGTAGCTGATTGCCAATACATAAGAAGAACAGACTATAGTTTGATTATTTGTGTATGGAGATTATCTTTATGAGCTTTAGCTGATGGTAAAACAACAATGTTACTAAGGGGTAAAATAAGGGTCACGGGATGAACATTTATATGGAAGTTATTATCATTTTCAAAGTTAGAAGTACGAAATTTTGCACACCTGCATCTTTTTAGAAATAAAAGAATATGTGTGTTAGCGTTTTTTCAAATAGGTAAAAACAAGTGAAAAAAATAATATATTTTTTTTAATGAATATATATTAATTATTTTTTTTAAATATTATATTTTGTTAAACTTTCTTGTATTAAGCCAATACGTTGAGATCGTTGCTCCTCGATTTGGTTTGATAACGTTCGCGAATCAAACTGAGTCACTGAGAATGACTTTCTGTAGTCTCATTACGCCTAGATAAGTTTGTGTATGCCTTCTATTTACAGGTAGGTATGTAAAAACTTATACTATGTCAAGAAAAATGGATAATAATATTACATTTTGTATTTCAAAGCAAGGAGCATTGAAATATAATAAACGAAATTATTAACATTTATTTACAAGTACTATTTTTTGGAGTTGTTTTTTTTTTAAATATTTTAATATTAAGCTTCTTTAAAACATTCTTGAGTAATTTAATTTGTAAGAATCTGTCAAGAATATATTGACATGCCGTGTGGTTACGCAAGAATACAATGAACCACTTCCTCTCTTGCCCGTGGGATATGCAGCTAACATCGATGTAAGACAAGGAAAAGTCGATATAAAATCCTTTACCACACCTAACGTCGATCAGTGATATCTTGACGTGACTTTTTGAAATAGTATATACAGTTGAGCTATTACTAAACTTTGTTGAAAATGAGGTGAGGTGAGCACTTACTATTATTCCCAATTGTGTTAGTTCGATTTCGGCAAAAACTTAATATTTTTCCACGGCGCTAATACCATCTGATGCCTGCAAACTAAAGGTATATAGATATTTATTACACAAATAAAGCAGAAGATTAAATTTAGATAAATAGAGAACACATACACCACGTTGTTCAAAGGTGAATTAAAACCCTTACCGGCTAGTATGGGTCTTAATTCAAGTGTTCTTTCTCCTGCAGACATGTTATCTGCTTGTGTTTATTAGTTTTGCGATCATTCACTGGAAAGAAAGAGGTGGTAATTATTGTATTCTAACTTCAATCTTCTAAATTCAGTATTCTAACGCCAGTCAACAATGCTTCACTTAAATAGCAAAGTCGCCGTTATTGGCAGCCATTTGTTTTTTGGTGGTCATTTATAAGTGAATTAGTGTCGCAATCGCCACGCTTGGCAGGCGGGTCGGCGATCGGAGTGCGGAGTTAAACGTTTCGCAGGAGAGGGCTACTGCTCGCTTACTTGGTGCCCTTGGTCAATTTTTACAAAGCCTACGGGCAAGCAAGAGGTGAAGGCAATTGTATTCTTATTCCTTCGCCGCACGGGAAATAATTGATTGAATAATAAGGACTTATTTTTTTTTATAGGTTTTATAAATGACTGTTGATAATCAGGGTGTTAATTATTTTCGTTCAATGTAAATTTGTGCGGGTCTCTGCGTTAGAAAAAACATTTATGAGCGTACGATATTCGTTTGGCTTTACAAACATAAAACAAATATATGCTTGATAATCAAATCTAAGATTTTATTTCGAACGATAATAAAAAAATAATTGGTTATCTTTTTTTACGACGAAGTATACGGATATAATTGATTGCTGATTATAACTGAAAATATGGGATTAACTATTCAGTCAGGTCGTTCTACTAGTGAGAACTGCACATAGGAGCAGACCATTGCTATTATATTTCAAACTATACACCTTCACTATTGCCTTGGATACTTCTTTTATTTTATATTTCTTTATATATTTATAGGAAAAAACAAACCTAACGGTGGAACCTAAATGGACTGAGCATATAAAGAAAAATAAGACTGCTACTGTTACGCTGCTAACAGTTTTCTGCCTGTAGCAATGTATGGGTCAGCTCGCCCAGAGTTATTACGCTCTCGTAGAAAATCAATATGTGAACTGTAGAAATTTGCTACTGTGTTTGGTGAGTGAGACAATCGAAGGCCCAAACCCTAAGTTGGCCGTGCACCTGGTTAAGCAGAGGTTTATAAGCGGCAGTAACTACTTATCTTCGGGTACTTGCTCATCTGCTATTAAAAACAATAAAAAAAGATTATTTTTTTTGAATTTTTTTCGCTTCGTAATCGGATATTTATAAATAATTAAGCATATTAAATGCAAAATTTCAGTAATTTGAATAACAAGCCTGTGTGGCTGTGTTAAACGATTTTTAATACAATTCTAACTGCAAAGTTTGAAGTTAAAGACGTAAATATGATACGAAGCGAGATTTGAATGTCCTACAATAGTTCACGGTGGTGTAAGTGGCAGCACGATTGGGCCGAACTCCCAATAGGTGCAGGTTCGAATCCCGCTTGTGACATCATTTTATTATATTAAATGCTAAATTTCAGTAATTTGAATAAAAAAGAAACAATAAATACTACATACTATACTACCCTTAGCCGTTTTTTGTAAAAGTACCATTTATAATACTGGGTATATTTTTGCAACACAATGACGTAATATATTTCAGAGGTCCATACCAATTGGAGTGGGTCTGTGATAAAACGCAACATAACCATATTTTATTTTTAATATGCTTTCAAGTTTCCTCTTTGTGAAAGTTCAATCAATATGCAAATTTTCGATGGTTAGTTTGAATATTCAATTGCATTAGAGAGAAATATTTTTGCCATAACATTATTTTAGTGATAAATTATTATTACATACATATCATCACGCCATATCCCTTGCAGGGTAGACAGAGAGAACAGAGTGCCAGAGAACTCTATCCTTGTGTATTGCACTCGCTTCCTCAACATTCATAATTCTCTTCATACGGTTTCGGAGACTCTTGACTCCATCTTCCTTTAGTACGTGACCAATTTAGTCTAGGTAGGTTAGTCTCGGTCTCCCCCGGTACCTACATCCTTCCACTTTCGCATTGTATATCTTCTTAACCATACGTTCGTTCGGCATTCTTTCCGCATGTCCGAACCATCGGAGCATTTCCTTTCACATCTTTACACCAATACTCTCTTTCATAAATTATTAATCATACTTAATTTTTTTTTTAAATACATACCATTATCTTCTGTTTTTCGTATAACAGAGTAAAAATAGAGCATGAATTTTAAAAGGCAACTAATAGATAAGATCACGGCAAAAGAAATAAAAAGTTAAACAAAATTCTACGCTAATACATTTGTGTAACGCAAAATAGCGAGTTATTTTCCCTACTTAGAGGAATAACTTGTTCAATATTGACGCATATAGGTTGAAAACGAAAAAAATTCTTATATGGTGATTTGTTAATCAATAAGTGAATGAAAATGAGAGAAAATTTTCAAGACCTGTCTAAAGAATATTTCGTTTTATCTATCTATCCATTAGCTTATCACTGTTGACTTAAATAATAATAATGCTATAACCGCCTAGTATGTAGTTTAGCGATCGTGGATCGTGGTTACGAAATTACTATTATATGAACGTGATTACTGTTCTCTAAATGAGCCTCATGGAAGTATGAGCCTAGAATAATTTTTATTTGTAATTTATATTTAAGTTTATACCTTGTGATTCTTTTTTTTCGGAGAACATAATTTTCAAACAAAAACGACAACTTTCTCTTCCCTCCACGTGGGTATCGTTAAAGGCGATTAAGATATGTAAGCAAAAAATACTGCAGAAATAGAATAAATCGTAAAAACACTATATTTCAATCAGTTCGGTGGCCATTTTTTATTGGTAATTTTTGAAGAAGAGTAAGTTATAGTAAGCAAAAATAAAACTCTGTGATACATCGCAAGATGTTCAACTAATGAAGATTTAAATGGTCAATTAAATATAACTTTCAAAGTGCCGTAAAATGGCAAAAGCTGGGGTGTATATCCGATCTATCTACCTTGAAGATCTCATGAATTGGTAGATATCTTTCAAAAAGTTTCTCAAACGATCATCTAGTATCGAAAAGAGCAGCGTGGGATAACGCCGATAAGTATAGTAGATAACATAAATATTATGGTACCGTACATAACTGCACTGATGGTGGGGAGGTTAAGTAGCGATCTTATGTGCCTGAGTGTATATCCATTAATTTTAAGTGTGGTGAGGAAATAAGAATACCTTTTTCTCGTACGTGGATATCGTTAGGTACTCGTATATAACGTCTATACAAGAGAAAAAACTCGAAATAAAACCTTATGCCAATCCGTTTGATCAGCGTGATATAGTAGTTCAATTTACCTAATATTCTGGCGTTGGCACGTGCCCCACGACATAAAGGTTAGTACGAGATGTGGTTAAAAAGAAAGAAAAGTAAATATTATATTGTAAATACATAGTTGACAATTACATTACATCTCTCTGTAAGAATACAATACTTTTTACTTACCTTTGCTTATTGTAAGAATAATTAATGTAGGATGGAAACTCAAAATAAAAGGCCTTATGTCAATTTCAAATACCTACTTGCAATATTAGACCATTGTGTCCTGAAAATAAAAGAAATCGGAACGTCCTTTTTTAAAGTGACTTGAATCTTATTACGAAGAAAGTTACTTTCATTATCGTTCTAGCCGATATGGAAAAGGCTTTTCAATAGTACCAAGTATTCAAAATTGGCCATATGTATAAGATTATATGATCGGTTACGTCGTGTACATATCTACTTACGTTCGATATGTGTCGAAGTTTTGTATTTTTAAAAACATACTCGCCTTTGTGCACGAAGGCGCAATGCGAAATTATTAAAGTTAAATTCGCTGTCTTCCCAGCAGTTATGCCAACCTTATAGCATCTGCAAATTGGCCGTAGTCCAACTTGCTTGTAATATACAATTTCGAGAAAAAGTTCATTAAACATTTATTATCAGTTATGTAATTAAATTTGAAAATTACAATTTGATACGAGCTATTTTATCAAATGAAACGTAATTTCACTCTCGTAAATTTTGAGATCCTTTTTTGTATACTAAGCTCTATTCATTTTTATTCAACTGGCATTCCGCTACTGACCGTGGCTATTGAAATATTTAATTAACAAATACCGCTTCTTTTACGCTATTTCGACCTATTAAGTTAATAAGTGAAAATTTCTTGAAGAAATTTTGCCTAAACCTTAATCTTTATAGATTTAGTTTATAATGGAGCACCATTAGCTGTAAAGAGCTGGTCTCCTTTTAGGTCATCTCCTTAAAAAAAAATAACGTATGAGTAGTAGCAATGTACTATTGTTCTTCGTTCGGTGAGTGACAGAGGCAGCCGCACAAATTTCTGGGTGGGTTTTGGTTTGTAGACAGCGGCCTATGAGTCTCAAGTCGTCAAGGTCTATGAGTATCAGTAGCACTTATTATTAGATGTTTATCTTGTTCATTTGCTACCATAAGCAATAAAATAATAAAATAAACGTGAGGCTAAATATTGTACGCCGGGCGGGCCACCGAAGACAAAGATCGGGTACCGGTGGCCCGCTCGCATGGCGAAGAGATGTGCTTGCAGGTTGGGTCCATGGGGTTGCGCGCCGCCTCTTCTTGTCGCCCGGACCGATTTGCCGGGGCGCGACCACATCAATGGAAAAAAAATAAAGGCTAAATATTGTACAGAAAAATGTGGCTATGTTTACAAAACATGATGGTGAAAATATAATAACAACTGTATTTCATTATGATTTTTTGGAACAAAATTCTGCGCCTCTTAATGAGCTATTCATTTTAACAAATTTGATATCACACTGCTTTTTTACTGTTAATTTATAATTAAACGAGATTTTTAATACAAATAATTATATCTTTTTATAACTTTTATTCCAAAAAAATAGGTAATATGCATATTAACGTTCAAGAGGATTTTTGTTAGATCCTATTATACTAAGTTTTCAGACGGCCCACTAAAGGTTTGATATTAAGTATTAAAGTTAAAAATTCAAATATATCTCAAAAATATAAAACGCTTCAAAAATCTATATACAATTTATTTTATAAAATGTGTTGACAAATTTCACTTTTCTTGTAAACAACTTAATTTCACAGGCAAAGTACCTTTGCTAAAAAAACGGTAAATTAAACCTGATATTTTCTAAAACCATCTCATTTAAATTTAAAATATGATCCACATTGATAAATAAATACTGTATATTAAAAACAATTACTAGACTAAAATCCAAACATATTGCCGTATTAATTAACTGAAAACTATTATGAGCTTCCTACTTTAAAGTAAAGAAAATATTATCAAAAATATATAATACAATTCCAACAACCAAAATTGGCGAGTATAAATTAAACTAGAATAAAAAAAAATGGTTTTAACTCTCAAACACTATCTTGTAATAACGCCAATCCTTTCACAAGTTTTGTAGAAAAATATTATGCGACATTTGCGCTGCTTATTTATATTTACACCGTTCACTCCTTTTTCTTCTCTTCGAGTCTAACCAAACACTTTATTTTATGCAGAGAGGACATTTTCATTACACTGAATTTAATTACTTTGTTACACAACAATGCTTTGTAGCTGCCCGTTTTTCGCTCCTTAGACTACAAAGAAACTTAAAAGGGAGAAAAATGGAAAACGTGTTTGTTTTACAATGCATAATTTAACATGAATAGCTAAGTGTTTTTTTTTTTAAATTCATTATCCAAGCAGTTGAATATAAATTATTTGACAGCAATATCATCGAGGCTGGTAAGTTACACTAGCCTTTTTTTCCCCTGCAGGGTGGACAATGGATGTGGTCGCGCCCCGACAAATCGATCCGGGGCGACAAAAGAGGCGGCGCGCAACCCCATGGACCCACCCTGCAAACACCTCTCTTCGCCGTGAGAGCGGGCCACCGGTACCCGATCTTTGTCTTCGGTGGCCCGCCCGGCAAGTTACACTAGTTACACTAGCCTAGTAAAAATATTTTGACCCGAACTATAGCCATAACTTATTCAATTTCTTACTATATGGAATAAGACAGTAGTGTTTTTCCTTCCATTCAATCATCAGCCTACCGACGTCCTTTGTTAAACATAGACCTCTCCCCTTCATGTAGGACGTACAATGCAGAATCACTAAGTTTAATAGGTGGGTTGGTGACTGCGGTAGTTGTTATGAGTTTTTCAGTAGAATGCTTCGGCTCACTCCTTTGTTGCCTTTTTAGTCGAGTTTTGAGAATCCTGTAGGACAATAAGAAGTGGCCACATAAATAATTCTTAACCAGTCACCGCACGGACAATATAATAATTATTCATCATCACAGCCCATATATGTCCCACTGCTGGGCTCGGGCCTCCTCCTTAATGGGAGAGAAATTAACCTCCTACACCACGCTGGTCAGACGTGTTGGTATAGGATTTTGTTTCGAGTTTTCCTTCTCTTGCGTAGATATATAAATATATATATATATATATATATATATATATATATATATATATATATATATATATATATTATATGCGTTTTATATCCCTTATTCGTCTCCCACGGGTAAGATTGGGGGTGATGAATTGTATTCTTACTCTGTCATCACACGGAGAATGATATTATCATTCTTTTTACTAAGAATTTATTACATACATACGTATCATCACGCCATATCCGTTGCAGGGTAGGCAGAGAGAACAGAGTGCCAGAGAACTCTATCCTTCTTTCAGTACGTGACCAATCTGGTCAAGGTAGGTGAATCGATTATTCTAAGAATTTATTATGAATGAAGTCTAAATGCATATGTGCATGCAGCCTTTAAATATTTGTCAGAAAGAATATATCCTTTGTTTTTTGATATGTGGATATGCATTTGAATAAATATTTAAGGGCTACCTTTTTCCATGTAGTGACGGATTCTTTTTTTGGCGGTGGGCTATTGTTTAGTCGCACCTCGTTAAATCCGTTCGGGGCGATGGAACAAATGGCGCGCGACTCTATACACCCACCCTACATGACTATCTACGCCGTGCGAACGGGCCACCGGAATCCGATGTTTGACTTCGGTGGCCCGCCTGGCGGTTTGTCCTCGCGGGTATCCTCTCGAGTCGACGCCCGCATAGCTTTAAAAATAAAATACACTTCAGTTATCTTTGCGAATCCTAAAAACCGGCTAAAAGATCATCAAGAGAATAGCTGGCAGTTGTATCCTGAGAAATTACTATTAGCATAGCAACTGTGATTACTAATCCGCCTCGGGAGTGTTTTGATTATGACTACTCTTGCTCAAATGGAGGACCAAGATACATTTTAGTTTCGCATAAATGTAATATTGGACAGAGTAACGATTAATATTTTCAATATTGGACGTGTATAGGCTGATGAATGACGAATAAATAAAAAGTAACGAGCCATCTGGATGATGTCAATTATCCATGGTAATATAATCACAATATGTTCAACGGTACTAGGTAGAATTGGTTAATATCTTAACCGTTCTATAGAACTCTTAAAAGCAATATTAGAAAGGCTTATGTATATAAGCGCTATGACGTTAATAAATTACAAGTAGGTTTTATTGTTTGATTTATAGTTTTACTGCTTTTAACCTATATTGATAAGCATTTGAAATAATTTATTATAACATATTTGAAAGAAACTTAAAAAAAAAGAAATAGAAAAATAATATCTGTTATCTCTAATAATATCCACTTACTTTCTCTAATAATATCCCTGCTAAGCTTTGTATTAAGTTGCCCTTTTATGTAGATTTTTTGTTCATAAATATGGAAAATAAATTGGATAAAAATATAAATTTGAAACGACTATTTTATTATGGAAGTTATCGTTTAAAAATGTGTTATAGCAATATTGTTGCGGTTCTTTGTTGATAGTATAACTTTAGTTGGGCGTACCTTTTAAATTATTCATAGGGATAGAAAACGTGTTTTCTTCGAGAGCTATCCCTTTAGATGGAATAAAATTATAAAAGGATATCTCGATTCTGGAGCCATTTGTGGTCGCAACGTAATATAAAACTGGTTCGCGACAAAATGTTCTTTTTTTCCCACCTCTATTTTTAGTAATAAAAAATGAGCTTTATGTATATCTCAATCATTTATGCATAAAGTACTCTCAGCATGCGAAAAGATAACGAGGCGTGCTTTGGAGGTGTTAGTGAAATTCAACACAGCGAACTTCAAAGAGTATTTGCATATAATCTGAAAATATCAAGTCTTATTATAAAACTGTCACATTTTAATGAGTATTTTTTATAGAAACAACAAACATTTCATTATAATATATTTAAGTGTATTTGAAGCAATTTTTGGTCGATTTGATACAAAGTGTATTATTTTCTATCATACTATAAAATAGCTGCTACGAATACTACCAAACCTTACTTTGCTTGCGGATGTCGTAACAAACGGTTAAAGAGCCTTGTAACGTCCTGGGCCAACTCTATCTGATGCGGTTTGGTCAACAATTACATTCTCAAGAAGGGTTGACTTCTAGCAGGTAGTCGATCATAAAACTATTGCCAACTTGTACAATATGTACTATGAAAGAAGAGTACATATTGTATCGACTCCAAGTAATTGGGATAAGAGTAGGAGAATGATCACTATGAAATAAGCAATTTCTTGATAGTGATAAGAACACACTATTGACAATTCTCTGTCTACAGACGCGGGCCAGTCCGTCCGGGGTAATACCATACTCTCGCAGAAGACCGACGTCTGAGTAATGGCAATGTGCTATTGCGCTTCGTTCGCTGACCGAGAGATCCGGCAGCCCAATCGGGTGTGTTTAGAATTTGCATTGGTAGGCAGCGGCCCTAAAGGTCCATGGGCGGCAGTAACATTTACCATCAGGTGTGCTGCACGCTCATTTGCCACCTAAACAATAAAAAAAATTATATGTATTTCTCCAATAATTCTTGCAACATTTTAATTATTATTATACTACATATTAATATAGATACATATCGCAATATTACAAAATATATTATTAACGATGTACCTAATAAGAGAAGGTAACAAACAATAAGCTTATTATTATTATTATTAGATATCAATCAACTAACCAATATATCGATATTGATTGTATCGAAAAGTTAGACAAAGTTTATCAAGCTGCCTAATTTTATCAAGTTACTTCGAACAACTAGGTCGTAACATCTGACAACTTTGCTTTTCTCAATACATTGTTTGAAAATGATTTCAGCATCTATGGGGGTTCTTATATAGGTGCTGTTTTAAAAGAAAAATATTAAATATGAGACTTTATGATTATAATGCATATCATATATTATACAGAACTTGATTTTGTATTTGAGTAATTTTAATAATAGCATAATGTACTTTGATCCTATGATACCAAACATTATTCAATAGTATTTCTTTTTACTGTGTTTCCGAAGATATATTTAAATATAATAAAAATAACTATTACAATAATGAAAAAAAAAACTAAAAAAAGGCAAAAACTAAATAATAAGAGTAATTAAGGATCCAAACCGGAACCTGTCTGGATTAGACTGCTCGATATTCCAACTGAGCTATGTCTGTTCTTAATGACAACGTCAAAGTTAGTCTTCATATTTTAAGAGTATTCAGCCATAAAAAAAATCTAGCTAGATCGATTCGTCGACCCCTGCACCCCCTACATGGTAAATTTTATGAAAATCGTTGGAGTCGTTGCCGAGATTGAGATTATATATACATATATAGGTACGTCGAGGTCGAGGTCATATTAAGAGTATGCGTAATCGTAGAGTATGCATGAAGACTGTTATGAGTGTGAATGAAGCGATGGAAGTATGCCAGGATCGTGGTTTGTGGCAATCCGTAGTCTCTGCCTACCCCTCTGGGAAACAGGCGTGAAGCTATGTATGTATGTATATAGGTACGTGAATTGCTCATCTATTAAATATAGGAATAGCGATTAAAATATTGTAATCACAGTAAGAGAACTCGAAATAAGACCTCTTGAAAAGCACTGTGGGTAGTACAATTTAGTAGGTCAATTTCCCCCTCATATTCTGGAAGGAAATGTTATCCAAAACGTGGCAACTAAATAACCTCTAAAGAAAAAGAAAAAGGATTTTTTTTAAATGTACTTCGGAATACATGTTTTACATATGTTAGAATAACATATGAATTATTCACTACAGATTACATCTATCTAAGCTGCAACTACGATTCTACAAGTCTTATTTATTCGTGTGATGGTTTTCGGCCTTCAATAAAATTTCACTTTCTTTGATCCTGCGGTCCCTCATTTATTTAAATCTGGCCTATCTTTTTTCATCTTAAGGAAAAACCTCTTCTTTTTTTCATTCAAGTACAGATTGAAAGATTACAAGTTTTGTAAACATGAGGATGTTCCATTGACGTTTGATTTTCTATGTTATTTTTTTTTGTTGAATACCACGATACTTTATTTCATTGGGCGATTAAAAATGATAGTTTTGATTTATGGTGCTATAATTTACCCATAAATATTCTAATATAAATATATGAATTTATCTTTTGCTCCAGTATTCTTTTTATAGATACATGTTATATTTTAAAACTAGCGACCCGCCCTCGCTTCGCTTCGGTTACGTCAGTTCAGTTGTGTAGTTTACTTTCGTGACATAGTATTCCTTTCAAAGAAGGAATTTCTTAAAATCCTATTTCATCTGACTTTTATAGGGCACAAAGAAAGTCCACACTAAACTCTAAGTCTGTAGGGGCAGTATTGGAAAATGTGGATTTTTGGGTTAACACCTACGCAATCCCCTTTAGAATTTTTAAAAAGCCGTTCTTAGTTTACCTCTGTATCGCAACACAAATATGCGTACCGAATTTCAAGTCTGTAGGAGCTATATTTAAAAAATGTGACTTTTACACCCTAGCAACCTCCTTTGCGGGTGTAATTTCGTGAAATCCGTTCTGTCTGTAAAGTCTGTAGGCCTTATGGTTCCAGAGATATCGTGATTAGGCAAAAGCTCTGTAGAAATAGATGTATATATTTATGTAGGTATAATAGGTAAGCTCTAAGCTCAATTTATATGTTATAAATGCACTGCCAACATATCCTATTTCATTTGAATAATACCTACTATTATATTCTCTATCTCTATAGTCTTTGTTTATTCATAACGTTACAAGATAGTATAAAATTGCCATTTTATTCGTAGTTATGAAGAGGAATTTCCGATATAAAAAGTATATATTCTAATATAATCTTTTTTCTTTTTTAGACTACTGCGCATGGTTTTAGACACTACAGAAGTATTTTAGTTTATTTTTTTTATTACTTTTCTTACGTCATTAATGAAACTTGCATTTACAAACTTTATTTACTATTTTTTAGGAATTTTGACGTGAATTTGAAAACGTTATGTGGTGCTCTTGTATTATATTCGATATCTTAATGTTTTAACATGTTATATTAGATAATTTTGATGGCATTTTATATAATGTGATGTGGGGGAACTACTGGGATGTAGTGAATATCATATAAAAGTGCTTTACAGCGTTTTCGTTTTCCATCAAAATTCCCACAAGATACCATTAACAGTGTGGCCATTGCATTGTTAATGGCAACAATTTGACTTAGACAATGACTGACCTGAAAGACTAAAAACGTGAAAATATTTATAACTTGACACTGGCACCAATAGCTCGTATAAGTAGCTGATTGCCAATATATAAGAAGAAGAAGAAGAACTATTTTTTACTTCGTCACCACATTGGAAGATACAATTATTGTGTGTAATTAGCGTTGTATGGTAGCGACTACAAATACTACCAACCCTTACTTTGCTCGTGGATGTCGTAAAAGATGACTAAGCCAACATTTACATTCCCAAGGAGGGTCGACATTAGGCAGGTGGCTGGTTATTAAACTACTGCTAATAACTTTCGCAATATGTACGATGGAATAGTAGTGCATATTGCATCAATCCAACTCAAGTAATTGGGATAAGAACATTGGGATAATGACGATTAAAGATAAAATTATATCTAGTTGGTTTTTTTATCTTAATTCTTTCTTACTTAGAAATTACGTTCTCTGTATATGCATTTCATTCAGCATTTTATATTATCTATTTTAATCATCTTAGCTTACATACGTCCCGGTGTTGGCTCGAGACTCCTCCATAATGGGAGGAAATTTAACCTACTATACCACGCTGGTCAGACGTGTTAGGATAGGGTTTTGTTTCAAGTTTTCCATCTCATGCATATATGTTATATGCCTTTCTTGCCTCCCTTAGTCGTCATTTACGATCACCCACGAGTAAGACAGAGGGTGGTGATTTGTATTCTTACTCCGTCACCACACGGATGACTATTTTGATATCAGCTGAAAATTCTATGTTCCTGGTATGCCCCGTGACAAAAGGATTTGTATCTAACTCTGTGTGTGCCGTGTAGGCCAATGGCCTAGGGTTGACTATCGCAGTGATGTATTTCCTTTTGCTTATATATACTTATATTTCCCAGCAAAGAGCTGCTGCCCGTTCTTCTCTTGAACCCTCAACCAATTTTTATCACTCCCACGGGCAAGTAAGAGCTATTGTATTCTTAACCCATTGACAGACGGGAATGTTACATACATACATATCATCACGCCATATCCCTTGCAGGGTAGGCAGAGAGAACAGGGGCCACCGAAGACAAAAATCGGGTACCGGTGGCCCGCTCGCACGGCGAAGAAGAGGTGCTTGGAGGGTGGGTCAATGGGGTTGCGCGCCGCCTCTTCCGTCACCCCGGACCGACTTGGCGGGGTGCGACGTCCATGGACCACCGCAAAAAAAAAAAAAAAAAAAGGCAGAGAGAACAGAGTGCCAGAGAACTCTATCTTTGTATACTTCACTCGCTTCCTCAACATTCATAATTCTCTTCATACACGCTCGCCGGTTTCAGAGACTCTTGACTTCACCTTCCTTCAGTACATGACCGATCTGGTCTAGGTAGGTTAGTCTCGGTCTCCCCCGGTACCTACAACCTTCCACTTTCGCATTGTATATCTTCTTAACCAGACGTTCGTTCGGCATTCTTTCCACATGTCCGAACCATCGGAGCATTCCCTTTCGCATCTTTACACCAATACTCTCTTTCATACCTACTCGCTCTCTTACGTCGTCGTTACGAATGCGGTTGGTCAGCCTAACTCCACAGATTTTCCACAGAGATCGCATTTCGACCGCATTAATTTTACTTTCATACTCTTTTCTGCATACCCAACTCTCGCTTCCATACAGTAATGTTGGGACAAGCACTGCGTTATGTATTGCTACACGTGCCTTCTGGCTGAGGTGGTGGCTGCCGAGAAGTTGCCCCAACGCTCCATTCACTCTATTTCCCGCATTCACTCTTCGCTCTATATCAGTGGTGTATCTTCCATCTCGGCTAAATCCACATCCAAGATATACAAATTCATCCACCTGCTCTAGTACATCATTACCTATTGTTACTCTTACATCTGTTCTGGCTTCATCTCTTTCAAAGACCATTATTTTGGTTTTGCTCACATTCACGCGTAGACCCCTTTTCTTACAATCTTCTGTCATTGTGTCGACTAGGGTCTGCAGGTCAGTCGCTGAAATGAACGGGAATGTTCATTCATGTTTTAGCATGATATTTAAATTTAACCCATAACTTGAAGTTAGCGTGATTTACCAGCAGGCATGCGTTAACATCTTATCATCAGGTAGAATGTCATCAATTTCATGCATCATAAATATCATAATAGATTGGCGATGTAGTGTGTTTGATCAGCCAAAATTAGGATGTAGGTATGGTAATTATTAGTTCATGATCGATTATATTAAAACTAGCTTCTGCCCGCGTGATAAGTAACATTCCCTAATTTGAACTATAATCTCAAGGGAACATACAATAAAAAAAATAATTATTAATCCAGGAAATGGTCTATCTATGTGGCAATTTTAATCTAAATCTGTTCAACAATTTACGGGTTTGTGTAACAAACATCCAAATTTCTTCACAGACTTTCACATTCACAAAATTATTCTAACCTAACTTAGGGTAGTTGAAAAAATTAGACCACCTTAATTAAACTTAATATTTTACTATGTTTCAGACTGCAAGTCAGCCTTACTTAACTTGATTAATTTCCAGCCCCATTAGCAAAATGGAATATTAATAGACCTAAATTAAAATTATTATTAGACTTACAAAATACAAAATGGATTTTTGTAACGTTTTGTATAACAACCCAACTAATTACTGATCGTTAGATATTCGAATAGAATTTTACTTCTTTATGTTTATTGCTAACTTATTTCGTCTTCTTAACACATGTGGCTGGTTATTCTTCCATAATAGGTGATACATACATATATATCATCACGCCATATCCCTTGCAGGGTAGGCAGAGAGAACATAGTGCCAGAGAACTCTATCCTTGCATACTTCACTGGCCTCCTCAATATTCATAATTCTCTTCATATACGCTCCCCGGTTTCGGAGACTCTTGACTTCACCTTCCTTCAGTACGTGACCAATCTGGTCTAGGTAGGTTAGTCTCGGTCTCCCTCGGTACCTACACCTACATTAGCTTGCTATATCACGTTTGACAGAAGGAGTCAGGTAAGAATAATGTAGTTTTCTTTGTTTTTTTTTTTCCTTTTCTATTTGTAGTAATGTTAGCTGTATATATTTCGTAAACATTTTATATGATACTAGCAAAATAAATTATTATGATATATTATTTTGTTTTTATTTCACCACCGTCATCATTCTCCTACTCTTATCCCAATTATTTGGGTCGATACAATATGTACTATTCTTTCATAGTACATATTATAAAAGTTATTGGCAATAGTTTTATGACCGGCCGCCTGTCAGACGTCATCCCTCCTCGAGAATGTAATTGTTGACCAAACGGCATCTGATGGATTTGGTATACGTCGTTATAAGGCTCTTAGTCTTTTTTTACGACATACACGAGCAAAGTAAGTTTTGGTAGTATTCGTAGCCGCTACCACACAGCATTATTTCACCATCAATCGAAGAATTTTATATTATTCTATATTCTGCTGGATTTTGTGATCAACATGTTTCCTGTTTATTAACACGTATGTCTTGTCACAGCTATATTTTCATTAAATAGAAGATTTCGAAGTGTACAGGTAACGTACACGAAGTTCATATTTTGTTTTATATAAAAAGAAGAAATCATAAACGTATCATAAAATAACATCTTTATTCCAGAATTTGCCGTGATTTCAGTGTTGTAAAGAAATAAAAAGAAGTCTTACATCTGACGATTTTTGTATATATTAAAGTAAGTACCAGCTGCGTCTGTCGCTTTTAAATCGCACGCGTTAAAATTCTCTTTTGACGTCCCATAGGGACTCCCTTCCACATTTTTAGATTACTACATTTGTTATTACATGATTTCAGTACTATACTTCTAGGCCACCGAAGACAAAGATCGGGTACCGGTGGCCCGCTCGCACGGTGAAAAGAGGAGTTTGCAGGGGGGGTCCATGGGGTTGCGTGCCGCCTCTTTTGTTGCCCGTGATGGATTTGTCGGGGCGTGACCACATCCATGGTCCACACTGCGGAAAACAAAAAGTACTATACTTCTATAAATCAGAGCTTGGGGTTCTACAATTCATTATCAGTCTAGGTAAAGAGACTATAGTTAATTGAGATTTTTTCTACACACATAGTTATTGCATGACATTAGAACATCCATGTGAAGAAACTCAAGCTTTCTAACTTATAATAAAAGTATAGAAAATAAAAGTTTTATAAAGCACAACTCGATTCCACAAATATTCAATCTTAACATTTGGCGTCTTTGTCCCCAAGGGTCGTTTGATCTGCGAAGTCGTATTTGATGGAATGGCCCAAGTCGTTCGGTGGTCGCGAGCTAGGCCAACAGGCGCAGTGGTCGGTCCCCCGCGAACCGATTTTCATAATAAAACCATCTCGCTAAATGGGCCCGCACCAAATGTCGTCATTTCACGTTCTCTCATGGCCCTAGCCAATTTGTTTTATACATTATTTTTTTTTTGTTATTCTTATCAATGTAATCATCGATTTTCTAGATTAAAAGGATAATTGTATTCATTTTAATTAATCTGCTTGGTAATTGATATTAATTATTATCATCATCATCCAGACATTTGGTACAGTACCCTATGTAGGCAGAAGTCTATGTTCTACGGTTTCTGGTTTTATGAGAGCATAGAACCACATAGGGTGGTCTATCATTAAAGGGGTTATTGCCATGATTGAATGTGTATATATAACGTTGCTAAGAAAAAGATCAATATGAAAACAAAATTCCAAATCAATTCTTGTAGTCAGCGTGATATAATAAGGTAATCTCCGTCTCTCCGCGTAGGCTCATATCCAACAGTGGGTTTTACAATCTAAAACATAGAAGAAATTTGGAACAAAAAACAGTTATACAGTATAGTGTTAAAAAAGTAACTTAAATAACTAAATTGTAAGAAAGTATAACTCACAACATTGTTCACATATAAACATTTACGCAATAAGAATCAAAAGCAATAGACATGCCCTATAAGTTTTATCCATCCATCTAATATCATATCCAAATTACCGCAACTATAGCATTAGTACACAGTATAGTTTTATAGGTCACAATAACTATGTTTTATTAAATTTTAGACGGTAGACAAGAATGGAAACTGTCGTAGAGTCACTCGAGAAATGTTGTAGTGGTGCAAGTATTGAGGTGCATTGTTAAGTATCATAGGTTTTCAAATAGTTTTTTAGGGTCTGGGTATAATTCATTCTTTGATTATATACTTTTAAAATTTCATTTGTCAATATTTTTATTTAAAGAAAAATTATGTATTAAAAAGTGTTGGTAATATCGATAAGAATCGGTATTACTCATTCATCATGAGTAAGATATATTGTAAAATCTAATATTAAATCTAATTAAATTAAATAATAAATTAAATCTAAATTTATTGGATAGAACTTAATATGTCTAATGAATGAAGTCACAGAGAAAATTGAATTTTTCCATCACAATTTGCAATTACAGCGCGTCATGGGTATATTAATTATTAAATAGAGTAAAGACTTGTTTAATCAGAGCTCAGTTTTAGGGATTCGCGATTATTTGAATTGTTTCCTTTAATGAAGCATGTGGTTTGTGGTATACACTCCTATATAAGCTTATGTCTGACCCCTTAAAACTTTTTTGATATTTTGAAACTAGTAATATGAGAGAGACACATGTCCGAATATGTTCGGACATGTGAAAAGAATGCCGAATGAACGTCTGGTTAAGAAGATATACAATGCGAAAGTGGAAGAATGTAGATACCGGGGGAGACCGAGACTAACCTACCTAGACCAGATATATATGTATGTATGTATGTAGTAATATGAGTACCACGAGTGAGTTTGGTTATTTCTTTTTTTAAATTCTAGAAATAATATTATACACACAAATGCCTTACCAACTAACTTAGTCCGGCTAATCTTCACTTTACGTAGTTCGCATATAGAGTGGTATAGCTACCGAAAGTAAAAAATATTATTATAGATCTAAGATCATTATTTTGTATCAAGCGTATCGATTTAAAAGTGGATAGGGGACATCCTCGTCGCTATAAAGTTACCTGTCATAGGAGGATAAAGAAAGTCTTCGGTATTGAGGTCGGCGTCCGAGAACCCTCGAGTTTGAACGAGATCGCTTCGAGCGTAGTGAACTAAGTTTGTTTAGCTTATGACAAAATATTATAAAAGTTATTGTGTATTAAAGTGATACAAGTTAAGTGTGTTATTATTTTATTTTTACTGTTATTATAAAATAAGGAAGTGTGTTGCTGATACTTTTTTTTATTATTTAGATTAGTACAGGTGCCAACGGATTGGTAAACTAATAATTTGATCTGTGTCTAATTAATGTGATATATTTGTAATTTATAATGATTTTTGTGCAAATAAATATTATTATTATTTGTATCTCCTTTTTATTCACGGGATCTTCCATAGGGAAGATGCCCGGTCCTTTGGGTTGCTTACACGGGGATATGGATCCAACACGCAGAGACCTTTGGAGAAATTTAATCTAAATATTGGGATGGGACATCTACCGATGACATTCCACGTCTGCACATAACATTCGTGGACTGCCAGCGGTAAGTGTAAACTATTGTATAATCTTATTATTACTATTATTATCTTTATTAAAACTTACAACTACCTAATACATTTCTAAATATAATATAGAAAAAATAATATATTTAAAAACGTGTGATGACGGAGTAAGAATACAATTAGCCACCCCTTATCTTGCCCATTGGTGATCGTAAGAGACGACTAAGGGACATAGAACGCATATAACATCTATGCAAGAGACGGAAAACTCGAAACAAAACCCTATACCGACACGTCTGACCAGCGTGGTATAGTAAGTTGGTTTCCTTTCCATTACAAAGGAAGCCCTAGCCCAACAGTGGGACATATATGAGCTGTGATGATGATGATGATGATGATATAAATAGAAAAAAAGATTAATAGAATTTGATGAGATATTATTGTCAAAGATTCGTCCACCCATATACTTCCCAAAGTTGGGCTCGAGCCTCCTTTACATTACTAGGGACCTTCGTCTACTATACCACTTATATCAAACAAATTGCTATAGGGTTCTATCTCTTACAGTGATGCTATTCGCCTGCATCTCTTAGTGATCAAGGAATGTATCGAGAAAACCTAGTATTGTACATACATACATACATATCATCACGCCATATCCCATGCAGGGTAGGCAGAGAGAACAGAGTGCCAGAGAACTCTATCCTTGCATACTTGACTCGCTTCCTCAACATTCATAATTCTCTTCATACACGCTCGCCGGTTTCGGAGACTCTTGACTCCACCTTCCTTCAGTACATGACCGATCTGGTCTAGGTAGGTTAGTCTCGGTCTCCCCCGGTACCTACATCCTTCCACTTTCGCATTGTATATCTTCTTAACCAGACGTTCGTTCGGCATTCTTTCCACATGTCCGAACCATCGGAGCATTCCCTTTCGCATCTTTACACCAATACTCTCTTTCATACCTACTCGCTCTCTTACGTCGTCGTTACGAATGCGGTCGGTCAGCCTAGTGTTGTTGTTTTTATAATAAAGTCTTAGATCCTTATTAATATTATAAATACGAAATAACTCTGTCTGTCTGTCGCTCTTTCACGCCAAAACTACCAAACTAACTAAATGAAATTTGGTATACAGATAGTCTAGAGCTTCATAAAGGACGTAGGCTACTTTTTAATGCAAAAAAAGGGTTGTAAAGGGGGATCCAAAGTTGTGAGGAAGTATCGTCATTTATAAAGTCAGAAGCTTGAAACTTATTTTTAGGCTATTGATTAGATATAAATAAATATGACATTAAAATTTTGTAAAAAAATTACCGTTAAGGAGTAATATAAAATTAAGAGATGAAAAATTTTAGGAAAGTAACCTTTTACGCGGGTGAAGCCGCGGGCAGAACCTAGTATAATATATTGGACGATTCAACTCCAATTTCACTGATCTGCTCAAAAGTTCAATGTCGCTCTTCTAGAAGCTAGCCTGGATGCTCAGATTTAGTGCCGTCTTAGTCTAGCCTAACCAAATTAAAAACAAAATAACCTATATAGATGTCGCACGGCAAATTGTAAAGTTCTGTACCAACTAGCAGTTACTATAGACGTTCTGACGGAGTGTAATTAGATTATAAATATATGCTTATAGCGATATCGTCTGTAAAGAAAGAAGAAAACACATTTTATCAAAATCGATCTATGAAAATAGAAACAATTATTCATCATTTTCCTACTCTTATCCCAACGATTTGGGGTCGATACAATATATACTCTTCTTTCATAGTACATATTGTAGAAGTTATTGGCAATAGTTTTATGACTGGCCGCCTGCCAGACGTCTGCGGAACCTACTGGCGGAGGCGGCCATCGTGAATACGTGGCTGTCCTCACCACCCCCAGCGGACGGAGTGGACGCTGAGGCTGTCCGCATCCGCACTGCGCTAACGCAGGTCTGCGATGCGGCCATGCCCAGGGTGCGGCGTCTACCTCCGAGGCAGGGGGTCTACTGGTAGTCCCCAAGACTGGCGGACCTTCATGCGGCGTGCATTAGTGCCCGAAGGTCCTACACCTGCAGCCGGCGGCGTCGCCGCGATGCTGAGCGGGAGGGCCAGCTGTATGAGGCGTACCGCAGTGCGCGTACCGCCTTTCGGCTGGCCATCCAGTCCGCCAAGGACGCGAGTTGGCAGGAGATGCTGGACGGTCTCGACCGTGACCCCTGGGGTCGCCCGTATCGCGCGTCGCTGAATAAGCTTCGCGCGCAGGGTCCCCCCCTCACCGAGACCCTCCAGCCCGACCTCCTTCGTAGGGTGGTCGAGGAGCTGTTCCCGCGGCAGTCGGAACACACGCCCCCGGTTATGGCTTCGCCAGATCACGACCGGGAGGTCGACGAGAGTGTTCCGCCCGTGACGGAGTCGGAAGTGGGGGCGGCTGTGGCGAAGATTCGTTCCGCCACCACGGCCCCCCAGCCCGGACGGAATACCAGTCCGGGTGTAGACGTCGCTCCTCGAGCACTTCGAGCCTCGCCTCAGGCAACTGTTCAACGCCTGTCTGACGTCTGGACAGTTCCCTGAGTGCTGGAAGGAAGGGAGGTTGGTTCTCCTGCCAAAGTCGGGACGGCCCCCGGATTCACCGTCGGCCTACAGGCCCATTGTGCTTCTGGACGATGTGGGTAAGCTGCTGGAGCGTGTCCTCGCTGCCCGCATCGTCCGGCACCTGGAGGAGGTGGGGCCCGATCTGTCGGACGCTCAATTTGGGTTTCGGAGGGGGCGTTCGACCATCGGGGCCTACGCCTGAGGCAGACGACCGCGGAGGCTGTCTCCGGCAAAGGAGTGCTGTTGGCGGTGTCGTTGGACATCGCCAACGCATTCAATAGTCTGCCATTCAGCTGCATCAGGGAGGCGCTCCGATTCCATGGAGTGCCCCCGTACCTCAGGCGGCTGGTGGCAGACTATTTGGAGGGGCGCAGTGTGCTCTACGCGAGCCCCGCAGGGGACATTGCGCGGACGCCCATGTCGTGCGGTGTTCCGCAGAGGTCAGTTCTGGGGCCGACTCTGTGGGACATCGGTTACGACTGGGCGTTGAGAGGGAGTCTCCCCCTGGGCTGAGCGTTATTTGCTATGCTGACGACACGTTCGTCACAGCCCGGGGCAGCACACTCGAAGAGGCGGCGAGCCTGGCCACTCTCGGCACCGAGGAGATGGTCAGGCGAATCGAGGCGTTGGGGCTCAGGGTGGCCCTAAACAAGACGGAGGCCCTTTTATTCCATGGGCCCCGTGTGAGGCTGCCCATCGGTGCCTCGTTAGTCGTCAACTCCATCCACATCAGTATCCAGGCCCATACGAGTTACTTGGGTCTGGTGCTCGACGGGCGATGGTGGTTCCGGGAGGATTTCCGTCAAATTTCTCCCCAGCTGGTCGGCGCGGCGTCCGCCCTTTCTGGGCTCATGCCGAACGTGGGCGGACCCAGTTTCGAGGACCGACGGCTGTATGCGGGGGTGATCCGCTCAATGGCCATGTACGGCGCACCCGTGTGGGCGAGGGCTCTGAACGCCCAGCTCAGGGCGGTGCTGTGGAGGCCACAGCGAGCCATGGCGGTCAGAGCCATTCGAGGGTACCGCACGGTGTCTACCGAGGCGGCATGCCTATTGGCCGGGACACCCCCGTGGGAACTAGAGGCGGAGATGCTCTCCGACCTCTACCGGCGGGTTACCACAATGCGCGACGAGGGTGGCTCCCCATTGTTCAACGAGATAGCCACCTGGCGCGAGGACACCCGCGGAGAAGTCATCGCCCATTGGGCTACGCGGCTAGAGAGGCCTAGACACGGTGTTGTTACCGTCGAGGCCCTCCGGCCCGTACTGATGGAGTGGATGGAGCGGCGGCATGGAGTGCTCTCCTTCCGGTTGGTGCAGGTCTTGTCGGGGCACGGTTGCTTCGGCAAGTACCTGCACACGGTCGTGCGGAGGGAGTGGACTCCGTCCTGCCACCATTGCAGTAGCGACGGGGACACGGCGCAACATACGCTTGAGGTATGTTCGGGCTGGGGCGGGCAGCGCCGTGACCTCGTCGCTGTCATCGGTGCCGACCTGACGCTGCCGTCTGTCGTGAAAGCGATGGTCGACAGCGTCAGGAATTGGCACGCGGTCGCCGCCTTCTGCGAGGCTGTCATCTCGCAGAAGGAGGCGGCGGAACGAGTCCGGGAGGATTCCCGTGACCCGGGCCGCCGCCCGCGGCCGGGGCGGCGCATGCGCGAGTATCTGCGCCTGATGCCGCCCTAACCGAGGCTTCGGGTGATCGGACCGGGGAATTGTCCTGTCACCCGACGTGAGGCCACCGCGTGAGGGCGACGCCTCGACGGCGAAAGCTGTCGGGGCGTTGACGAGAGAGGAATATCGCCGGACGGGCCACCGAAGACAAAGATCGGGTACCGGTGGTCCGCTCGCACGGCGAAGAGAGGTGTTTGCAGGGTGAGTCCATGAGATTGCGCGCCGCCTCTACCGTCGCCCCGGGCCGATTTGCCGGGGCGCGACCACATCCATGGTCCCACTTTGCGAAAAAAAAAAAAAAAGAAAAGGTCGTTATAAAGGTCTTAGTCGTCTTTTACGACATCCACGAGCAAAGTAAGTGGGTTGGTAGTATTCCTAGCCACTACCACACAGAAGTTTTAGAAAATGGAAACAATTATTATTTAAAAAAAAATATTAAATTCATAAAAAAGGTGAATATATAAAATTTATGATTTATATAAATTTCTTATTCTAATTATTTAAAGTCAACACAATATATACCACTCTTCCATCGTATATATTGCTACAGTTATTGGCTGTTTTTCTATGACCAGTCGCCAACCTGACGTCAACCTTCCTTGGGAATTTAATTGGGGACCAGATGGCACACATTGCTACGCCTTATTTACCCTGCTCTTTTCATATCCATCAGACATCCACGAGTAAAGTAAGGGTTGATTAGTATTCGTAGCTGCTACCACACAGCAAATTTATATAAATATATAAGAAAAATATTTATTGTGAGACGCATTCTAAAATTTCTCAGAATCTATTTATGATAATGACCAACGAATCTGGAATCTCATGTTTATGAGAATGCACAAACCAAACAATTGCACAAACCTCTGCTCTATATGTCAATATATACATGAATATAGCGTGATCTGTCTGCATAATAGAAAACCCTATTGTAAACGTTTGTATCAGGGGACAAACTAAATAAACGCTCTAAATGTTCTGTCAATACGAAACCGAGCAGCCATTAAATTGTACAACGGGATCTGCATTTATTTTGTGTCACAGCTTTATATTGTCTCTACTATAAATAATTCACAATTACTTGACAACTACTTAAATACAGATATTTTTTTTCTTTACAGCCAGTATTGAGAATATTGAGAATGATACCGTCCAATATTGAGAATGATACCGTCCAATATTGAGAATGATCCTTATCCATAATGGAAAAAATATCTAGTAAAATACGCTGATTAGACAATATAGCACATAACGATTATTTACAAATTTACCTTTTCTTAGTCTGATTTTATGTACTCGTTCGTGTCTCTTACGGCGTTCTTGAGAAAGAAAGAAATCTTTATACTACATAGTGTTCTTACTTCGTCACCACATAAACAATGAATAATATTTTTAGTATTTTATTTTACTTATTTTTACTACTAACATTTTAATATGCTATACATCGAGTATATTTGCATATAATTCAGATTAGCCTAGCATTGCTATTAAAAATCATACCAAATATTATTTTACCGTGAAGCGTCGTAATTTAATTTTTGGATCAGATATTCAACTAGGATTATGTTCTAAATTCCATCTCTAATATCTTTTCACACTTTCACCTGATCCTACTAATATTATAAACGTGAAAGTTTGTAATAATGTATGGATGTGAACATCTTTGTTGCTCTTTCACGCAAAAACTACCGAATTGATTTTGATGAAACTTTATAGTAATATAGCTTATACATCAGAATAACACATAGGCTATAATTTATAAAGATATTTTGTAAATTGCCTAAAATATAACGATAAAAATCGCTTAAGACAGAAAAAATCGCCAATCTGCGAGTTATTTTTGCATACGCCGCAAAGATCTTGAAAGTTAGACAAATGTTATGTATTATGGAAATGTACCTCTTAAATAGTTTTACAAAAAAGTCCGCGACAGCATATATCTGTTTTTAATATTTAAGCATTTATCGTTAAAATAGTAAATTAAAAATTCAAAATAATTTGGTATTTATTGCCGATACACATTTTATAGTAACAAATCGATTCTGATTGTTGTATTTTTGACAGCACTATCGATTTGTTAATAACATACTATACCTGTATATAATAGATAGGTATTGAAATTTTGTGATATGAAACATCTTTTTGCGCGCCTTGGCAGTAAAATTATGTCGACTACTGCAAATGATAGATTGGGTTAGGTAGGTACTAAGGCAAATGTGGTCATGCCGTGATACTACGCCGCTATTCTCTATTCATTTGTGTGTGCGCGCGTATGACACAAACTAACTAACTAACATAAGTGTGACATTAAATCCTTACTAATATATATTATAAATGCGAAAGTAACTCTGTCTGTCTGTCACTCTTTCAAGCCAACACTACTTAACCGATCTAAATGAAATTTGGAACACAGATAGTCTAGAGCCTGATAAAGGACATAGGCTACTTTTTAATGCAAAAAAGATTGTAAAGGAGGATGTAAAGTTGTAAAGAAGTATCGTTATTTTTAAAGCCAAAGCTTGAAACTTATTTTTAGGCTATTGATTAGATATAAATAAATATGACATTAACATGATGTAAAAATTTACCCTTAAGGGGTGAAATAAAAATAGGGGATGAAAAACTTTAGGAAAGTAACCTTTTACGCGGGCGAAGCCGCGGGCAGAAGCTAGTATAAATATAAGCAATAGGTCCGCTTTTATGCACTTATTGCATAAACATTAAATAAATAAATAAGAATCTGAATAAATAAGAAGTGAATATAATTACTAATGTTTTTATCAGTGTTTATAATCCAACGATACGGCCTGCCGGTCACAACTTAAAGGTTAATAATTTCATTGACTTCGGTCATTGTAAGTAACTTTTTAATTTTGGTGATAAATCTGTCAAGATGTAATCATTTATCAAACGGAATTAGAATTATTGTGTATTTTTTAAACACCCTTTGATTATCTAAAAATTTATTTGATTTCAACTTTGTTAAACGAGATTTTTTGTACGTGATCGTGTTCAAGGTACGAACATTTTTCATTTAAAAGGAGAAAGTCTTCAATTTATATGAACAAGTTTTTTTATTTATTATTATCTAGTATCTTGTGAGAATTTATATATTGACGCTTAAAAGCATAAACGTAGAAGTAACCTAAAAAATTCAAATTGTACACTAGACTAGAAAAGCCCTTTTATTTTCAATTAAAATTTATTACTTTCGTATTTACCAATCTAGATTTGTCGTTTTTGGATATTATCCAAAACTTTTACAATTTTTAAATTTTAGATTTTTCACATCTTTTTATTTTGTGCTTTACTACTTCGTGCTTACTAGCGTCAATATCATTATCATCATTCAGACTTCGTAGTTCTGCTGGATCTAGGCCTCCCACATATTTTGCTACAAAGTGAGGTCCTGGTTCACCCGCATTTAATGACTCTCACCAACTTTTATTAAGCCGGCCCATCTGGTGGACGTCTCACTGTGTCTGTATTATTAGATACGCGGTTTCCACTAGAACTGTAACCTGCCCAATTTAATTTCATATTTTCAATTTGCCTTCATCAGCTTGTATTAAATCAAACAAATGTGATTATTGGACATTAATCAATCGAAACCTCTATATTATTTAGAACTGATTGTGTGCCTCAAATAATAATGTATTAACTATGTCTTGAAGGAACGTGCCTACTTCATAATTTATTCGTATTGAACGTAATTGATATTTGGAACTACACCAGCAAATAATAGGTTTCAGAAATTGCCTTGGTAGTAATAAATTATTTATTGAAGAAAACTGGTACATGGACTCAGGGCCGTTTCACGGAAATAGAATGACCGACACTGGGTCACTAGAAATGATTGCATTCACAGAACTTATGCATCGATGATGAGGCCAGCCCCGTAGCAAGGTTATCGCGTGCAATGATAGTAATTCTGTATAAAAATACTGATGATTGACAACTATTCGTAATCTGAAAGGAATTTAGAGAGTTTTTAACATCTTCCAAAAATAAATAAGGCTTTCTTAATTAGCTATATATATAAAAGAAGGTATTGATTCGATATTATATTTATTTTAATAGATAGATGCGTATCTAAGAGTTATAAAAATTTAAGGAGAAAATAATAAAGCATTATTATTATTAAAGCTTTATTATTATAAAATGGAGGAGAGGAAGGAAGACCCACCACTTTCCCACGGTTAATCAATATACCGTACACCTCAAAAAAGGAAGGAATACGGGATGGGATCAAGGTGGAATAGGATATAAGGAAATCTTACTCCTGTGATGAGCACCGCCTCCAGAACTTCTACTTGCAATTTTCCGCAGAACTTCGAATAAAGATTCGACACGTGTTTCGCCTCTAAACGAGGCATCCTCAGGACGGTTCGGCTTGAAATGCGCTTATTCCCCTTTACCCTTTTTTGAGGTGTACGGTATATTGATTAACCGTGGGAAAGTGGTGGGTCTTCCTTCCTCTCCTCCATTTTATAATAATAATGGATTGCCGCCATGTATCGCCTAATTCAATCAATTATAAAGCTTTATTATTTTTTCATATTAGCATTATTAAAGCATTATTATTTTTTCATATTCTACAGTATTCTAGAGAAAATGCTACAGTATCTGTAGCATTTTCTCTACATTATAATGTATTAAATTTTATTAAAATTTTGTAATACATAAAACATTAGTATATTGATATGTAATCTGCAAAATGGTAATTAATAAGTAGGAACTTTTGAATTTATATAAACAATATCATATAGACTTAGATTACAAACTGTTGCTAATTTTCTTTCGATTTGCAATCAAATTTAACAAAGCAATGATCTAAGTTTAGATCACTTTTTGTGCTTTTATACTGACACCCTCTTTATTACATAGACACGTAGTCTGCCTGTAATTATTTAAAATTCCTATTTTGAGTAGTAAAATTTCTATTCTGTCTGTAATTATTTAAATTTTTTTATTTTGAGTAAATTAATATACAAATATCCGTCTGTTGACGGAGTAAAGATTCTTCTTTCTTTATCACTTCTTCCTTTTACGTGGATGATGACTAAGGAATGCAAGGAGTTAACGTTACTACAAGAGAAGATAACCAGAAATATAATCCTATACCTACCTTTTTGATCAAAGTGACATACAGATCAATTGCACGCCTCATAAGCGAAGCGTTGAGGTCTTGCTCTACTCTCGATATATGAAAATCAAGCACTTTTCAAACATAATTTTCTTTCTATTGAAGAAGTGCTTGGAGCTATGGAACGTATTAGGACTGAGAATATAATTATGACTCAAAAGTTCTTGTACCTAAGAGTTTAATAAATATTTTATTTGTAAAAAATTAAACACTAACTATTTAACCTACTATAGAAACAGGTTCTAATAATAATTATGTTGATAATAACATTTTAAAATAAATTTTAAGTAGGTATTTTTTTTTTAAATTAAGAATTTCATATATTTATTTATAATTTATGGAATAAAAATATTCAATAGTAAAATTTTCATGTTCAAAAATTCAATGCGTATACTAATATCTGCTTGATGATAAATAAGAAGAAGAAAAAGAAAAGAAAACAACTTATTCAGAATTCTATGCAATTAATATGTGATCATATTTTCTTTAAATAGTTCGTGGCCCTTAGTAGAGTTGACATGGTGACCTTGCGGTTTTGTAGTTATTCGTCACGTTTAGCTTTATATTTTATAACAACCAAGCTATGTGGCTAACGAGTGATGCCACATAGACACGCACTCTTGAAAAACAAAAACATTTATTTTAAGAGTCTAATATGGCAAACTTTCTACGGGTTTGGTTCTACCCAACTGTTTACGTACTAGGTAGGCAATTTACATTAATTTTTAGAGAGCTCATTTTAGTCATCTTTCTATTCAATTTGAAAAGATTTTCATTTATCATAGATCGTCTGTCATATCATCTTTCTTTTGGTTCTCTGAAGTAATAAGTAAATACTTAACCAGAACTACTCTCAGCGAAGTCGTAGTAGCAGCAGCGTCATAACACTCTGCTTAAGCAAACTCAACTGCTGCCTTATCTCAGCATTTCGGAGACATTGCGTTATGATAAATTTAGACCACTTATCAGTATTCTTCGAAATTTAACTTAATTCTCACCTTTTCACGACGTACTTACTTGACAATAAATTTATTATATTTATTAATTATTATTATTAATACTATATTATTATAAATAGAGAAATAAAAATTCTATTTTTTTTTCGTGTCCTAACATGTCATGTCAGTAAAATGGTCACCTTCTTTTCCTATGGATATTGTTAAAATATCTTAGGGAAGTAAGCTGACGATATCACTGTAATAGAAGAAAAACTCGAAATAAAACCCTAACAACTCAGTGTAGTATAGTATGCTATCTGCGTCATCTGGAGAAATTCCGTGTCCAACATTGGGACGCATATAAGATAAAAAGAAGAAAAATAATAATAAGGAAAATATTTTATTTTCCGTTGAGGGTCTATAATGTGATCGCAACTCATTTCGGTATTTAGAGTGATATCAGGGCACCACCCATGTCAAGTAATTGGTATCAGTGGTCAGCTTAATGGATGATGAGGATGGCGGCTTATGTGACCGGTCACCCTGTCACCTTGCGTCGCCCCACGTGTAATGGTAGTGGTGTAACGGGGGTCCAGAACATAATCTGTCAAAAAAAAGGTGAGATTCCAGGTTCATAATGATGAGTCATAATGATGGATTATCAATCCATTCTGTGCCTTTGAGAGAACCACTGACATTAATCATAAAAAATATTACACATACACATCATCACGCCCTATCCCTTGCAGGGTAGGCAGAGAGAACAGAGTGCCAGAGAACTCTATCTCTGCATACTTCACTCGCTTCCTCAACATTCATAATTCTCTTCATACACGCTCGCCGGTTTCGGAGACTCTTGACTCCACCTTCCTTCAGTACATGACCGATCTGGTCTAGGTAGGTTAGTCTCGGTCTCCCTCGGTACCTACATCCTTCCACTTTCGCATTGTATATCTTCTTAACCATGCGTTCGTTCGGCATTCTTTCCACATGTCCGAACCATCGGAGCATTCCCTTTCGCATCTTTACACCAATACTCTCTTTCATACCTACTCGCTCTCTTACGTCGTCGTTACGAATGCGGTCGGTCAGCCTAACTCCACAGATTTTCCGCAGAGATCGCATTTCGACCGCATTAATTTTACTATCATACTCTTTTCTGCATACCCAACTCTCGCTTCCATACAGTAATGTTGGGACAAGCACTGCGTTATGTATTGCTACACGTGCCTTCTGGCTGAGGTGGTGGCTGCCGAGAAGTTGCCCCAACGCTCCGTTCACTCTATTTCCCGCATTCACTCTTCGTTCTATATCAGTGGTGTACCTTCCATCTCGGCTAAATCCACATCCAAGATATACAAATTCATCCACTTGCTCTAGTACATCATTACCTATTGTTACTCTTACATCTGTTCTGGTTTTATCTCTAAAAAATATTGATTGAAATAAAGCTATACCTTTTACACCTAAGCTTTAGCAATATCTTATTTTTTTTATTGTTTATGGTGGCAAACGAACAGGCAGTACACTTGATGGTAAGTGTCACTGCCGTCCATGAACCTTTGCAATACCAAGCCGGCCCGCTGTAGACAGAGTACTGTCTAAAGCGTGGTCCTTCTACTATTAAAATTATTTATAATATAAACCCTTTTGTTGAAGAAAACTACTTACGTGTTGTTTTTCTTAGACTTCTAGAAAGCGTTACATATGCGCAACGTTGGGAGAAATAATGGTCAGTTGTTATTGTCACACAGCTTGCCATTGATGTTAGAAATTTATTGTAAACATTGGGATCTCGGTTTTCAGAGCCAGCAGTGACAGATCCCCTCCAATGATCGCTACTAGGGTTTGCCGCTGCGTGCTCCATGTGGAGCATTCACTCAGAGTGTGAACAACGTTGTCAACGAGTGCACCACGCTGGTGACATTCGGAAGTTCCTTCTCGTCTTGCGATATGGTATAGGTATTTGCCGAAGCACCCATGCCCGGTAATTATCTGTGCCAGCCTAAATGATAGGTTGCCGTGCTTTCTGTTTATCCAGCGGTAGAGATGAGGACTCACCGCGGCTACAGTTTCTCGTCCTGCTACAGGGGATTCTAAATTCTCTCTAGATATATGGGCTACATTTTTTATCTTGCGCTACTCCCTTTCGGAAATCCACTCACCCCGAGTCCGTGCCGAGACGTAGGCCTGGTATATTTCCCCCTGGAGTCCTGCTTGTTTCCAATGGTGGATCACCTGCCAGCAGTGTAGCTGCCGTCCATGACACTGTACGGTAGCCTCTGATAGCTCTCACCGCTATAATTCTTTGTGGTCTTCGAAGTAGAGCCTTGCTACGGTCGGTGAGGGAGTCCGCCCAAATAGGACCGTACAGCGCCAACGCTAACACTCTAACGTTTTAGACAAGCTAGTAAAATAGAAGTTCAGTAATGCCAAAGTGACTTAGATGCAACATTTTGCAAAATAAACTAAACTAATAATAAAAACTAATTCATAATTTATTTTTTGACTAATTTTTTTTAATGTATGTATTTATAGACGTAATAAACAAAAAAATAAACAAATATGCTTTTAATTTTACTCTTAGGAATTAATAGGAAATCATTTCACCATATAAGCATCAATGCTTCTTCTTTTCCCACATTAACTTTAGTAATCAACCTATTATCTAAGCTTATATATGTCGTAGTGCTGAGTTCGAGCCTTCTACACAATAATAGAGAAATTGACTTAGTATACCACGCTAGTCAGATTTAGCCGAGATGGAAGGTACACCACTGATGTAGAGCGAAGAGTGAATGCGGGTAATAGAGTGCACGGAGCGTTGGGACAACTTCTCGGTAGCCACCACTTCAGTCAGAAGGCACGTGTAGCAATACATAACTCAGTGCTTGTCCCAACATTACTGTATGGAAGCGAGAGTTGGGTATACAGAAAAGAGTATGAAAGTAAAATTAATGCGGTCGAAATGCGATCTCTACGGAAAATCTGTGGAGTTAGGCTGACCGACCGCATTCGCAACGACGACGTAAGAGAGCGAGTAGGTATGAAAGAGAGTATTGGTGTAAAGATGCGAAAGGGAATGCTCCGATGGTTCAGAAATATGGAAAGAATGCCGAACGAACGTCTGGTTAAGAAGATATACAATGCGAAAGTGGAAGGATGTAGATACCGGGGGAGACCGAGACTCACTTACCTAGACCAGATCGGTCATGGGCTGAAGGAAGGTGGAGTCAAGAGTCTCCGAAACCAGCGGGCGTGTATGAAGAGAATTATGAATGTTGAGGAAGCGAGTGAAGTATGCAAGGATAGAGTTCTCTGGCGTTCTGTTCTCTCTGCCTACCCTGGATGGGATATGGAATGATGATATGTATGTATGCTAGTCAGACGTGTTGGTATTGGGTTTTATTGCAAAACTTTCTTCTCTTGCATAAATGTTATATGCTAGTCTTTTACGATACAAGATGAATTGCATTCTTCCTATGAATTGTATTATAAGAAGAGGTGGTGAATTGTATTTTTCCTTCGTTACCCCACAGAAAAACATATCAATGCCTTTAATTAATCGTTGATGTTCAAATTAAAACCTTCTCCCTGAATTTTCGCAGGGAGTAAAAAATACTCGTAAAGTGCTGTCGTGTTTATCATATTCACTACATTTAAGCACTTTCACTGCATTAGTGTACATAAAAGGTCAAAAAATATATCCAATATAAATAAAACACTAAAATATTTAATTTAAAAGTACCACATGACATTTTCAAATTCCCACAAAAAAGCGTACACGTGCGTTGTAGCTTATTAAATTTGTTTCAAAGGTTTCGTATATAAATGTAACACAGTGAATGGTAATTGTATAAGTAAATGTCAGATGCCACTAGCGGCGGTTATTTTCAACAAAATTCTGTTACAAAATTCTGTAACTGCATATATGGCGTAGTAGTTAAAATACCAACATTCTGTGGTTCGATTCCTACGCAGAACAATACTCTGTGCGACCCACAGAGTGCTGTTCTGAGTCTGTGTCTAACATTTCTTTTTTTTTTGGGGGCGGACTTTGACGTAGACGCACCCCGTTCATTCCGTCCAGGGCGACAGAAAGAACGGCGTGCAACCCCATAGACCTACATGTACCTCTCCGTCGCCGTGCGAGTGGGCTATCGGTATCCGGTCCTTGATGTGTAATTTGTCTGCGGTAATTACATGTTCGTAGTTGTTCGTAATACAAGGAACAATATCCTTAGTGTTGAGTGGTGACTAAAAAATAAAGTATATGTATATATACATATATATATATATATATATATATATATATATATATATATATATATATATATATATATATATATATAAGCTGCACCAATTTTTATGATTTTTATGTTTTTGAGTTTGTTGTCGTCGGGAATAGGATATTAAAATGTGATATTAATAAACAAAAAAAAAGAAATAAATAAAAAATCAATTCTAAACGTTCATTTATTGATGATGTAACCAATGGCAACTGACAGCTCACGTCATTACGTGGTCTAATGGTTTGTTTGGAAAATACCGCGAAAAGTTAAAATTATAATTTGGAAAATCCAAAGGTGCACGCCTTATAATTTTTATATTATTTATCATTTACTATTAGTCAATGCTATAATATGCACGATAAATAAAGCGCCTTAATTATTTCATTGAGCAAGATCTGGTACTAATATTAAATAAAATTGCACTTAAAAAAAACTAAATATTATACATACATACATACACATACATATCATCACGCCATATCCCTTGCAGGGTAGGCAGAGAGAACAGAGTGCCAGAGAACTCTATCTCTGCATACTTCACTCGCTTCCTCAACATTCATAATTCTCTTCATACACGCTCGCCGGTTTCGGAGACTCTTGACTCCACCTTCCTTCAGTACATGACCGATCTGGTCTAGGTAGGTTAGTCTCGGTCTCCCTCGGTACCTACATCCTTCCACTTTCGCATTGTATATCTTCTTAACCAGGCGTTCGTTCGGCATTCTTTCCACATGTCCGAACCATCGGAGCATTCCCTTTCGCATCTTTACACCAATACTCTCTTTCATACCTACTCGCTCTCTTACGTCGTCGTTACGAATGCGGTCGGTCAGCCTAACTCCACAGATTTTTCGCAGAGATCGCATTTCGACCGCATTAATTTTACTGTCATACTCTTTTCTGCATACCCAACTCTCGCTTCCATACAGTAATGTTGGGACAAGCACTGCGTTATGTATTGCTACACGTGCCTTCTGGCTGAGGTGGTGGCTGCCGAGAAGTTGACCCAACGCTCCGTTCACTCTATTTCCCGCATTCACTCTTCGCTCTATATCAGTGGTGTACCTTCCATCTCGGCTAAATCCACATCCAAGATATACAAATTCATCCACTTGCTCTAGTACATCATTACCTATTGTTACTCTTACATCTGTTCTGGTTTTATCTCTTTCAAAGACCATTATTTTGGTTTTGCTCACATTCACGCGTAGACCCCTTTTCTTACAATCTTCTGTCATTGTGTCGACTAGGGTCTGCAGGTCAATCGCTGACTGTGCCAGCAGGACTGCATCATCTGCATAAAGCAGAGCAGTGACCACTGAGTCGCCCATCTGGACTCCCACATTCATATCGTTCAACCTTTGGAGACATTTATCCAGATATATGATAAACAGCCTGGCTGACAGAACGCACCCCTGCTTAACGCCGATATTGACGTCAAACCAAGGCGACATTCCATCATCCAGCCGCACACAGGCTCTACAGCCCATGTAACTGGACTGCACAGCCTGTAGCAGTTTACCGTTAATACCATACTCCGGTAAAATGTCCCAAAGTTCCTTTCGTACAACCGTGTCAAATGCTCTCTCCAGATCCACAAAACTGCAGAAAACCCTCTGACCTAGAGCCAGATGCTTCTCCACAATGTTGCGCAGAGAGAACACTTGATCCATGCATCCCCTTCCACTCCTGAAACCTCCTTGTGTCTCACACAGTAAACCATCGGACACCATCCTCATTCTCCTTTCAATAATTTTTCCATACACTTTTGCTGCCAAACTGGTCAAGCTTATGGCCCTGTAATTTGCGCAGTCATAACGTGAACCCTTGTTTTTAAACAAAGGCACGATGACTGCGCTATTCCAGTCCCTGGGAACCATTCCCGAGCTCCAACATAAATTGAGGAGCAACAGGAACGCCTCCCAGACACAAGAGCCACCAAGCTTGATCATCTCGGCAGACACCATATCAATGCCCGCTGCCTTACCATTTTTCAAACTTCTTATCGCCCATTCAACTTCATCCATACTGATGCCATCGGAGGACGCCGTTGTCGAATGTTGATCTACTAAACCACATCCAACACCGGCGCCAACCGTAGCATCCGCATACATAAATATTATGCGTGCGCATAAAAATACTTACACATATCACATGTGACACTTTGGCTAATTACTCTCTCTCTCGCTCGGCGCGTAACAGAAAAACGTTACAATATGAAATTTTTCCCATACGTCGATAAAAATGTTTCACTTCAAAAAGTTAGAGAAACAAAAAAAAAATGCAATATTTTTAAGGTACTGAAATTAACAGACATGTGATAATTTTTCATTATTTTATTTATCATTTACTATGCCATAAATGAAAAAGAAAAATAATTTCGTGCCATTCTCGACGCAGTTAGTACTGCGTCACATAGCTGTTCGTTTATAATAGGCTGTATGGGATCTATTTCCTTTGCCTGTCCGAATGGACTAACAAAAAATGTTAACGAACCCATTTTTCATATGGTATACATACAATAATTACTAAGCAGTTTAGTTTTTTTTTATTAATTGCAATTAAACGACAAAGAATTACCAAGCCACTTTCGAAAGGAAACCGCGCGTTGCGATTATGAGGCTTTTAAAATAAGAATTATTTTGATACATTAATTTTTAAGGGTGTATTCTTGCCAGATCCGAAATATTTTATCCGACGTCTTCGAATATTTTTTTTAATCAACTATTTTCTTCCATCCATCCATCAGCCTGTAAACGTCCACTGTTGGACATAGGCCTCCCCACGAGAATGCCATCTATAACGGTCCTGTGCCACCTGCATCCAGCGGTTTCCTGCGACCTTGATGAGGTCATCAGTCCACCGAGTGGGGGGTCGTCCTACGCTGCGTCGTCCGATTCGTGGTCGCCACTCGAGAACCTTTTTTCCCCAACGGTTGTCGGTTCGTCGAGCGATGTGGCCTGCCCATTGCCACTTCAACGTGCTAATCCTTAGGGCTATGTCGGTTACACCCGTTCTTCTACGGATTTCCGTATTTCGGATTTTATCACGTAGAGAAATACCGAGCATAGCCCTCTCCATAGCACGCTGAGCGACTTTGAGCCTTGTTATGAGGCCGACATTGGACAACGTGGTCTCTAAATGTCGGCCTCATAACTATTTTCTTACTTTAAACAAATTAATTGCTTTTTAAAAATATCAAATACGTTTAAACGTATGTTTTTGCTTGACATATGTATAATAATATTATCCTATAAGTGCAATGTGAGTAAAATACAATAATTTTTAGGTTTGAAAAGTGCTTGATTTTCATATGTTGAGAGTAGAGTAAGACCTCAACGCTTCGCTTATGAGGCGAGCAATATTTGACCGGTCAGAGTTCGTTTTGTGCGAGTGTTACAATTGTATACGAATATTGTTATAATAAAACATATTATATCTTCATATTATTGTCATCAACAATGCCGCGACCAATAAAATCAAATCTTGCCCAACAAAACCGTAACGCAGTTGGAATTCGAAACATAACGAACGCAACCACGGCAGAAGAACAATTTATTGCACGGGAAGACCGCCGCGTTATTATGGCCCAACTCCGTGCTTCTTAATCACAAGAGTAAAGCGAGGCAGGCCGTGCTGTTGGCAATGCGAAATCGTCGAGCAAGTTTCAGAGATCAACAAATATCGTTATTAAAATACTTGATTATTTTAATTTATATTTTATTCATATTTATTCTTGATTCTCCTACTGTTATCCCAATTACTTGGGGTCGATACAATATGTACTCTTCTTTCATAGTACATATTGTAAAAGTTATTGGCAATAGTTTTATAACTGGCTGCCTACCAGACGTCAACCCTCCTTGGGAATGTAATTGTTGACCAAACGACATCAGATGGAGATGGCCGAGGTCGTTATAAGGCTCTTAGTCATCTTATACGACATCCACGACCAAAGTAAGGGTTGATAGCATTTGTAGCCGCTACCACACAGCTAAAAATTACTTAATAATTTTAAATTAATCGAAATCTGCTTATCTCATTCATTAACTGTTATGCGAAACGAAGTGTTCCGGGTCCGCTAGTATATATATATAAAATGTACTCTGTATTATAAACTGTGAATATGTATGTATTAATTTATATCTAAGTACATGAAACTCAACCTTACTTGATTTAATAAGGCTTAAAATGTGTTGTAGATGTAACATGATTAATTAAGATAGATGTTTTTATATTACTGGAGTAATAAGTTTAAGTAATTAACCTAATTAATTTTTAGTACGTGTAAGTACATCAATCACTTTACAAGCTACGTCGTTATTGTATTTTTTTTTTAATATTGATAGTAACACTTCACAGATATATGAAAGATTTATAATTTATTTTTTAATTAATGAATTTAACGAATGCACATTTAAAATGTAATGTCGTATAACAGATTTTTTTTCTTGGAGTTTATGACTTGGTTACTAAGAGCTTTAAGCCAAATCTTTGTTTATAAATTAACTTCATATAAAGTCGTCGTCCGTCAATAAATGAAATTGTCGCCTTCAATAGTTCCACAGCCACACTGTTAAAGGTATCTTTTGGGAATTTTAGTGTCAAGCGAAAACGCATGTAGGATACTGTTATATCATATTCACTACACCTCAGTACCTTTTGCACACCAGATTACACAAAATACTATCAAAATTACTTAATTACTAAATAACACGTTAAAATACAAGATGTTGAATATAATACAAGAGCACCTCATTTTTTTTTGTTTTAGGTAGGCTATGGTACGATGGAAGGGCAGCGCGTGGACCCATAACCCACCGTATTCCCTCCCCATCGCAATTAGGCCGACCACTAGTACCATCCGTGGCCAGCGCGGTGGGTTACCCTTCGGGTACCATCCCCCGTTGATGCCTCAGCTAATTGCCGGTGCGTCGCCCTCACGCGATCAGCCTCTCTGCGGGTGACATACTATTCCCCGGTCCAATCACCCGTGGTCGCGGCTAGGGTGGCATCTGGCGCAGATACTCGCGCCTACGCTGCCCCAGGTGCGGGTGGTGGAGCGTGTCACCGAAGAGGATTTTGCTCTCGGAGTTGCCGCCTCCTTCCGCGAGACGACTGTCTCGACCTGTGAGCGACGAGTTCACAGCGCTGCTCTGCCCAGGCCCCACAGACCTAGAGCATGTGCTGCGCTGTGTCTTCATCGCAATCGCAGTGGTGGCAGGACGGTGTTCTTTCCCTCCTCACCGTCGCCACCGTGTGGTATTCGCGTATGACCCTGGCTGCCATGGCCCTCTGTGGTTCCCACACATCGGACGCTCAGGGACACACATGACACTTTTCCTTTTCCACTAAATCTTCTCGTATGAGAGCACTGAAGGAGGTATGCAGATAAGACAGCTAAAAAAGAAAACTTGAAAATAAAACAGCTAAATGTATTAGTAGTTCGCTTGTACAAAGTTAAATCCATCTAGTATATGCTGCAAAGCAGGAAGAAGATAAGGAGTTTCTGTTTGAATATTTATACAAATATGTTAATTTTAAAATATACGCAGTAACTGTGTAATATCATCATCATCATCACAGCCGACATATGTCCCACTGTTGAGCTCGGGCGTCCTCCGTAATGGGAGGGACATTAACCTAGTATACCACTCTGGTCAGACGTGTTGATATAAGGTTTCGAGTTTGCCTTCTTTTGTATAGATGTTATATGTGTATTTATTCCTTTGTCGTCTCTTACGATCACCCACGGGTAAGATAGGGGGTGGTGAACTGTATTCTTACACCGTCACTACACGGAAAATTGTGTAATATATTTAATATATTTTATTAATGATAATGGTGGCAAAATATTGAGCGGTAACGAATTAAGAAAACAATATCTTGCCACTTCTTTCTTTTCTGCAGCTATCGTCCCGATTGATGAAATTCTCTACAAAATAAGCAAACTTGAAATAAAGCCCTTTGCCAACTATCAAGCCGGTGTGGAATATTATGACAATTTACTTTCTCTTGGAGACCAGATTCATACTGGTGATGCATATCAGATGAAAAGGAGATGTATAAAAGTTAAGAAATACAATTAAATGAATTTTGCTGTATCACAGACGCTTTGGCCGGGGAGTTTTTAGACATATCCTATTAAAGACAACGGAATTAAAAACAATTATTTGTGTAAATATTTCCTTAATTCTACCAAGTTTCCCTATTTTTGTCACTGGCTATGCGTAAATCATTATAAAAAAGGACTATTATTTGTATGCATAACCATAACATAATCTTGTAACGCAGCTTATCCAATATCAATTTATTGCTTCAACCACACTTTTTGTAATCTTATTAAATTACATAATGAAAATCTCGTCCAGTGAGCTCCATTATTGCGCAACATTTCTGCCACAATATTATTGAAAAGAAAAAGTTAAAAGTAATATAATTTAAGAGATTTTCAATTTTCTTACTAAAGAAAGAACTTGTTTTTTCAGCGTTGTATGTTATACATACTAAAGAAATGGATAAAGATTAAATTCTATTTTTTTTTAGATACGGCCTCGGTTTATTAAATAAAAATTTTAGTTTTCAATTACAAATATTTGCTTAATATACATTATACTTTGCAAAAGAAGCGCTAAGAAAGTTTTAATTAAAATACGAATCGACAAAAAATACCTTTGATCTCATAGAAATGAAAATAATTAAACGCGAATGAAGAAACCATATCACTACTTCGTATAATATTACCTTTGCTTTTGTATCTTTTACATTATTATTTATAGATATTAAAATACTAAGAGTTAAAAATCGTATTTATCTTTGTACTTAAACATGATGTTTACTTTTTAAATATACCTATTACTTTTCTTATCGTAAAGTAACGAGTAAATCAATCAATCATATTAAAAATTGTTTTTCTACGCAGTTATTTACTGGCGAGTACGCGTTTGATGAAACGTTGTAAGGATTTATTTGTCTTGAGAAATGTACGGTGACACTTCGTTAGTAAAGGTTTCTGGCTAACTCAGGTTGTTTTTGTAACAAAAAGCCGCACACAATGTAAACATTATGTGTATATCCAACTAACAAGATATAGCCATTGTCAGATTATTTAGCGAGCCCAAATTGCGGATGTCTATGTGAACATCCGTATTACTAAATTATTCAAGAACATACTGCAGATAGATTGTAGTGTTTTATTAAGATCCTTGTTTTGCATTCATGGAACTGCATAATATAGTTATAGGAATTTCTTTAACTTGACAGCATGCCAGTGCATTCTCAAGAATCAACTATTTATTATACATCAACCTTTTGTTAGGTTACACGAATAGGAAATACTTTATCGAATTATGAATTTATCCAAAGAGAATTACTTTCGATTACTTTGATTCTTTTGTAGTAATTTTCTACGACTTCTATGGGAAAATAAGCGATAGCATTGTGTTTTTAACTCATCTTATATAAAAACTATTTATTCTAATTACAATTTTTATTGATATCACTAATACTCAGCATCCTTTCTTTTTCGTAGGCGATGGTTCGGAAACACGCCGCCCGTTCCGTCCGGGGCGGCGGAAGGGCAGCGCGTGGCCCCATAACCAACCGTATTCCCTCCCTATCGCCATTTAGCCGGCCACTGGTACCGCTTCCTTGCCATCCGTGGCAAGACTTAGTATCCTAACAAATATATAAGATATTGCGGTGAACTTTTAAAACTTAGATATAATTGCATAGATGGAGCAGTATTCTAAGTAATATTTGATTTAAATACAGGAAAATTTCTTATCCGTAGCACAAATTATGTACGTCTGTATCTAATTTGTATTTATTTATTATGTTTGAAAATTTCTCCTCGGTATAATAGTATACTTTTTAGAACAGGTTGTTATATCCACAAGAAAAATATGCTAAGATAATAATATTATGTGATGTTAAGAAATATGTGGGCGTGTGATCCCCAGGTGTCTTTGAGGCAATGCTCTCATTATAGTCACGTTAAGTAATGTCAACAAAGGAACGACGAAACAATATCAACAAGCAATTTTCGCTATATCCGCAAAGTGTCATTGACTTTAGTCAGATATAAATAAAAAAATAACGTGAAATAAATAGATTAAAGTCATCATCATCTCAGCATCACCCACAGCTGGCCTCAAGCCTCTGCTACAATAGTAGGGAAATTAACCTACTATCCCACGCTGGTGAGACGAGTTGATAGTTTAATTTCGAGGACACTCTTGCATAGATGTTGTCTGCTTATAATATCCCTTAGTCCTCTTTGATGATACGAACGGGCTAGTGCGGGGTTGATGAATTGTTTTCTGACTTCGTTATGACACGGAAAATAAAAATAATATAACGAATACAAAGTTATTGATGAAACGTAAAATAAGCATCCTAATCTTAATCCTAATTAGCATTACAATGCTTTCTTAAATAATCAATCGATTATATTATATATTTCGCATACACATTGTCAGGGATACAAAAAAGTCAAGTCAAAAGTCATATAATCTAAAAAGGAAAAAGTCACTCGTAGGTTCATAAAATACTCATAAAAGATATAATATCCATATAACATGAATGAAAGAGAAAGAACATTCGAAGTAAATCCATATGCCAACCCCTCTGACTAGCGATGATGATATTTATGATGACTCCTGTCCTTTCACATCTCGCTTAAATCGTAAGAGACCTTACGAGACAGTGTTTTACCCAATAATATTCTGTACATAGTCCCTCCACATGAGCCACTGGTATCTAGACTTTACCTTCGGTGGTCCATTCGGGGGTAAATTATATGTCCTAGCCGTAGAAAAGGAAGGAGTGGTGGCTTTATATTTTTTATTACCACACGGCAAACAATCGACTGTCATAGATCTATATATATAAAAGAAAGTTGTGTTAGTTACAACACTTATAACTCGAGAACGGCTGCACCAATTTTTATGATTTTTATGTTTTTGAGTTTGTTGTCGTCGGGAATAGGATATAGGATATTAAAATATGATATTAATAAACAAAAAAATAAAATTATTTTTAGTTTAATTAGTTCTAAATGTTCATTTGTTGATGATGTAATCAATGGCAACTGACAGCTCACGTCATTACGTGGTCTAATGCTTTGTTTGGAAAATACCGCGAAAGTTGAAATTAAATTTGACCGGTCAGAGTTCGTTTTGTGCGAGTGTTGCGAATTTTTACGAATATTGTTATAATAAAACATATTATGTCTATATTGTCATTAACAATGCCGCGACCAATAAGATCAAATTTTTTCTGACAATGCCGTAACGCAGTTAGAATTCGAAACATAACTAATGTAACCACGGCAGAAGAACAATTACAATTTATTGCATGGGAAGACCGCCGCGTTAATATGGCCCAACTCCGTGCTTCTTAAACACAAGAGTAAAGCGAGGCAGGCCGTGCTGTTGACAATGCGAAATCGTCGACCAAATCTCAGAGATCAACCATTTGTTAATTTTCAACGCATATAAAGGAAAATGTCATATACCACAAGGTAATTCTTCGTCTTGCTGGCACGTTATTAAAATACTTGATATTTTGAATTTATATATTATTCATATTTATTCAACATTCTCCTACTCTTATCCCAATTACCTACTTGGGGTCGATACAATATGTACTCTTCTTTCATAGTACATATTGTAAAATTTATTGGCAATGGTTTTATGACCAGCCGCCTATCAGACGTCAACCATCAGATGGAGTTGGCCGAGGTCGTTATAAGGCTCTTAGTCGTCTTTTACGACATCTACGAGCAAAGTAAGGGTTGGTAGTATCTGTAGCCGTTACCACACAGCTAAAAATAACTTAATAAATTTAAATTAATCGAAATCTGTTCATCTCATTCATTAACTGTTAGGCGGCACGAAGTGTGCCGGGTCCGCTAGTTATATACAAATGTTACGCGTATAATATATCATCCATCCATTTCAATAGTTGCTGTTTCACAGATTAAGTATTGACTTGGTGAAGATTGTTGGGAGTCGTTGGATGCAGGCGGTACAAGACCGCACTTTGTGGCGAAATATGAGAGAGCTCTACTTCCAGCAGTGTATGATAAAATGCTGAGTGAGATGAGATTAGGTATTAAATCATTTATTAATTGTTTTTATTTTTTAATTGTAGTATAATAAACATTCAATCTTAAAAGCGAATTTTTTATCAATTGTGGCTTCAATAGAAGGAATATTTTGAATTTAACCTTTGCAATTTTAGATAACTTGCTTTTAAGTAAGGTCTAATATATTTTCTAAATACAGTTAGAAAAACCAAATTATAGAAAGAAATAAGAATTTTAATTAGTTATTTGGATTAAAGTTTTTAAATAAAAGCTTTTTACTTAAATAGTAATCAAAATAATTTCGAATAAAATGTTTATAAGCGGCTAAGTACCACTTTATTTCAAGCTATATAATGTGATTTGAAATGTATGTGGTAAATTTGATAGTTTTAGTTTTAGTGAAAGACCACGTCTTTGCGGTTGAAGCCCTGAAACAATAAAATAGAAAATGGTTATATATTGCCAATATCTTAATTTTATAGCGCAGACAAGTTCAATAGCCGTAATATAGACTTTATCTATCCTTTATAGATTTTATCTGAAGAAGACAATCTAAATCGGAGATGCAAATGTTTATAGTTAATGAAATTAAGTACCTAGAATTTCAAAGTCGGTGTTAAATTAAATTATATACGTAGTGAAATATTAAAAATTGATGTAAATAGATAGATTGTAAAGATTACATAGATGACCACAAGGTTGAGTGTTAACGCATCATACATTTAATGTCATTTTTAGTACTGAAGGAAGGTAGAGTCAAGAGTCTCCGAAACCGGCGAGCGTGTATGAAGAGAATTATGAATGTTGAGAAAGCGAGTGAAGTATGCAGAGATAGAGTTCTCTAGCACTCTGTTCTCTCTGCCTACCCTGCAAGGGATATGGCGTAATGATATGTATGTATGTATGTATGTACCACAAGGTCTAGGTAGCAACCTCTGATTTCAAGTGTCATGGATTTGATCCCCACGTAGAACAGTTTTTTGTGCGATTCACAAATATTTTTTTTGATTCTTAATGTAATTTGTTTGTTTGTAATATCCCCTAAAATGTTAATTATACGTTTATAATATTCCCTAAAATACAATGATTTATTACTTAGTGTAGAATTGTTGTTTTATAAAAGACTAGCTTCTGCCCGCGGCTTCGTCCACGTAAAAGGTTACTTTTCTAAAGTTTTTCATCCCTTATTTTTATTTTACTATTTAGGGTTAATTTTTTTACTAAATTTTAATGTCATATTTATTTATATCTAATCAATAGCCTAAAAATAAGTTTCAAGCTTCTGGCTTTAAAAATTACGATTCTTCCTTACTTCTTTTCATCTCTTTTTACAAACCCCTTTTTCCATTTAAAAGTAGCTATGTCTTTTATTGAGCTCTAGACTATCTGTGTACCAAATTTCATTTAGATCAGATCAGTAGTTTTGGCGTGAAAGAGCGACTGATAGACAGACAGAGTTATTTTCGCATTTATAATATTAGTAAGGATTATTACAAAATCATATGTCGACTATTATGGCCAGCAGATGATAGCAAGCCAACGTATCTCTAAGAGGGCAGAATTATGGCTGACTTTTAAATGGCAATTTACATAAAATCTTTATAAATTGCAGCCCATGTGTTAGATACCTATGTATTCAGTTCTATAAGCTATATTACAGTTATCTTTCATCAAAATCTGTTACGTACTTTTGGCCTGAAAAATTAACAAACATCCTCATTGTCATACAGGCTTTCTTATTTATAATATTAGTAAGAAATTAGAACATGCAAAGTAGGGGTATATTTGTACGTTGTGTGGGAGTTAAATTTAACACTTCGAACATAGATCTGTGACGATTTCGCTACTCATCATCATCAATTTGAATTTATTCCATCTAGTTGGGGTCGACGCAATATATCCTTTTTTTGCCATACAACCTTATCAGACGTCATCTCGGCAGTCACTACCTGTCTATCTTGATCTTCCCTTACCCCTAACAATCATACTTAAAACTTTCCTCGCAACAATACTTGATAAAATCACTACTATCTACTTAAATATAATTATTGTAAGTAAGCATATATATAGTATATACTTGCGAAACATATAGTTCACATTTGCTAGTTAGGTTTCTCTCTCAATGCTGTTTACTTATCAAACCGAATCTGAATTCATGAATATAAACGACGCTATGCCAATGTACAGACGTTTCATAAATAATATTATTGTGCCAAAGATTTATTCACTCATATATATTACGAATTACAAAGCATGATAAAACAAATGTAATTTATTGTGATCGTAAATGACAAATGTTTACACGTTTTCTCATACATATATACACAAATTAAATCTTAACGAACGAACGTCTGGTTAAGAAGATATACAATGCGAAAGTGGAAGGATGTAGGTACCGAGGGAGACCGAGACTAATCTACCTAGACCAGATCGGTCATATACTGAAGGAAGGTGGAGTCAAGAGTCTCCAAAACCGGCGAGCGTGTATGAAGAGAATTATGAATGTTGAGGAAGCTAGTGAAGTATGCAAAGATAGAGTTCTCTGGCACTCTGTTCTCTCTGCCTACCCTGCAAGGGATATGGCGTGATGATATGTATGTATGTATTAAATTTTATGTTAAATCATTAAACTTAAATATTATCATCACTAACAATAACTTAGGAAGATAACTACTATTGAGATAGTTCTTTGACTGAAATGCATAGCATGACTATTCCTTGACTATAGATGGTTTTATTATGGAAATTATTCCATATCAATGTAGAGATAACTGAAAGTTACATATAAATTATACAGTGACCGTTACTGAATAACTATTGCATATCCAATACTTGTGAGATTTAATTACGTGATAATATTAAATAAGTTGATAATTTTATTTGACAGAATGTCGAGAATTTTTATTTCATTAGGCCATAATTACGATCGGTGTAAGAAGTGCGTGCAGGAGATACAAACGGCGGCAAACAGAGGAGGCGGTAACTAAACAACAGAGAAAGTAGCGTCACCAATGAGGGTGGTAAAGGCTGGCAACATCGCTACTCGTATCCATCGTACGGCGTGTTTATTCTGGCGCGTATATCGACCGGCCGTAGGTCCCGCGGGCGCGCGCCGCCCGGCTCAGTCGCCTTTAACGCGCGTTCGACGCCGCTCGTCTCCTGCACCTACAAATGACAGCTGCCCACGATACTCACACTACAATTCGTTGTATTACAAACATCAATAAACTCTCACAATTACTATTACTTTAGAACTAATCGAGATAAAGAACTTGACATCAATGTGAATGAACGAGACCAACCGTTGTGTCATGTGAGGCAGTGTTGCTAATACTTGCAAATCTTCAAGCGGCTGTCTAAAAGGTAAGAAAATACTTTTATTTCAATAATAATAGTTAATATTTCTCGACATTGATGTTACTAAATTTGTAACTCATAATAACTCGTACATTGTAATGTATATATTTAAAAGTTTTTAATCATTACGATAAGAGGTTGCGATAACCGCAATATTATTTATTATTATATAATTTTTATTAATATCGTATAACACAAATATTTAATGATACTAAATGTGATTATAATGTTTGAGCTTAAAATTATATTTCTTATTCAATTTAATGCTTTGTACTGCGGTACAACGATCGTTTATTGTCCACGAAATTGTAAGACGCTACGACGTAGCAATTTATATCTCGTAGCAAGATTGTAGCAATTAGTGTCATATTGCACGCTTTATTTATGCCTCCGGGAAGATTGAAAAGTTGTGTTCGATCGAATGTAATAGCCTTTGTTTACATCTTACTTAGCGGAGGTTAAGTGAACGTAAGACTTACATTGACAGCTTAAAATGCCGCTAGCATTGACATTTATAATTTTAAATTAAATTATTTTGTGTATTATATTTGCACTTTATTATTATAAACATAATTTAATTAGAGATTTTTAGCTCAATCTCTCTTTAATATATGTGTTATGATATTAAAAATACATTGTATGACTAAAAAATTACAGACATATAACTAATCCGTCTAGACAAAGTAGATTCCTTTTATTGAGAAGGAGACTTGTATCCAGAATTTAAACATATATACATTGAGTGGAGAACGATTATTTTTATTCCATTCTAAATAACTATGTAATATTTTTAGCTTATTTATAATTATTAAGTAAATTTATATAGTGGCCAAAGTTTGTTTATTAATTATTATTATTACGTAAACTGAACTACACTTTGAGAATCGAGGTCTGTCTTTATTGATAGTTTGGAAATTGAATACAAGTTACGTTTGATTAAATTATGGATAGGTAGTATTAATATAAAGTATTTTTTAAACATAGTTTATATCCACTCATCCATTTTTATCCAGTTTTAGGATAAATAAATAGGAATTAGTAACAATATTCCGTGTGGTGACGGAGTAAGAATACTATTCACCAACCCATATCTTACCCGTAGGTGATCGTACGAGACGAATAAGGGATATAAAACGCATATAACATCTATGCGAGAGAAAGAAAACTCGAAACAAAACCCTATACCAACACGTCTAACCAACGCGATATAGTAGGTTAATTTCCCTCCCATTACGGAGGAGGCCCGAGCCCAACAGTGGGACATATATGAGCTGAGGTGATAAGGTGAAATAGGAAGTAGTAACAATATTCTAAGGTTAGCGGTATTTATTGTATAATTACAAAGAATTTGATTACATAGATAACAGACAACTGTATGTTTTTAAGTTCAGATATCTCCTGAACCACGTTATATAATAATTATCTATGCGATTCAAAAACTATTGTTGCAAATCTTGTAATTTGTATCCGATTATTTTATATTGACGTGATTTTTGCAGCTTTCAACGACAAAAGCATTTATTTCATAGTGCAAGATATTGCTTGAAAAAAAAATATAAATTATATTGTGATTCAGGGAAAGAAATGTATTTCATAGATTTCGCGCGTTTCTACACTTTTTTCTGAAGAACATTATATATCTTTCTTGGACAGAAGATTATATATATAGTACGTAGCTGTATGGTAGCGGCTACGAATACTGTAAACCCTTACTTTGCTCGTGGATGTCGTAAAAGCCGACTAAGAGCCTTATAACGACCTGGGCCAACTCCATCTGATGCCGTTTGGTCAACAATTACATTCCCAAGCAGGATTGACGTCTGGCAGGCGGCCGGTCATAAAACTATTGCCAATAACTTTTCCAGTATGTACTATGAAAGAAGAGTACATATTAAATCGACCTCAAGTAATTGGGATATGAGCAGGAGAATAATGAACAGAAGGTTACATATGTTACTCATATTATCAGATTGGAAAGTGTTGCTTATTAGTGAAAGTATTTCATGTTGATTTTTACTTCTAAATATTATACCCTATACCCTATATAATATATAAGTTTACATACTTACAGTACTTAAATTTCTTACCTGTCGTGTTTTGTGAGGGTAGGGTTCTTGACTCCTCAATGATGCTTTTTGATGGTTTATACGCTTTAACCGTGTGGTGACGGAGTGAAATACTATTAACCACTCCCTTTCTTAACCGTGGGTATCGTAAAAGAAAATTAAGGGATTCAATATGTATACCACATTTACATACATACATATCATCATGCCATATCCCTTGCAGGTTAGGCAGAGAGAACAGAGTGCTAGAGAACTCTATTCTTGCATACTTCACTCGCTTCCTCAACATTCATAATTCTCTTTATACACGCACGCCGGTTTCGGAGACTCTTGAGTCCACCTTCCTTCAGTACGTGACCAACCTACCTAGACCAGATTGGTCACGTACCATATTTATGGAAGAAAAGGCAAACTTAAAAAAAACCCTATGCATCACCTTTGACCAAAGCGGTATAGTAGGTCAATTTCCTTTCTAATATGGAAGACCTTCGAGTCCAACAGAGGGATTTATATGACCTGGGATGACATACATGTAGTAAAATTATTTTGACTTTTTTATTTCGTTTATTTATCCGTGTGGTGACGGAGTAAGAATACAGTTCGCCACTTCCTATCTTACCCGTGGGTGATCGTACGAGACGACTAAGCGATATAAAAACGCATATAACATCTATGCAAGAGAAGGGACACTCGAAACAAAACCCTATACGAACACGTCTAACCAGCGCGGTATTGTAGGTTAATTTCCCTCCCATTACTGAGGAGGCCCGAGCCCAACAGTGGGATATAGATTGATATATTTGTTACGATAAACACTGAAAAGTGATTGAAAGGTCGGGAACATAACAATTAAATAGAATGCGATGAAACTCTTAAGGAATAGCTTTATATCATAAGTAATCCTCATTTCAGCTCATATATGTCCCACTGCTGGGCTTGAGATCCAATGGTAAATGAAATTGACCTACTATACCACGCTAGTCAAACGTGTTGGTATAGAGTTTTGTTTCGAGTTTTCTTTCTTTTGCATAGATGTTATTTGCGTTTTATATCCCTTAGTCATCTCTTACGATTACCTACGGGTAAGATAGGGGGTGGTGAATTATATTCTTAATCCATCACCACAAGGAGATGAAGAGTAAATCTATAACATAAGTAGGTAAGTCTTTATCTCTAAAATGTTTACAGAGATGCCGTCCGTAAGGCCACTGAAGACCTAGTGTCAGTGGTTTGCTCAAAAGGCGCAAATATGTATGTTCTACGGTGGCTTTACAAAGTTCTACGATTATCTTTGCAACTATCGTAAACAATTTCAATGACGGCAGAAAGGTCTTAATGCCACCGGCCTCCTATGCCATTCATAGATCTAATCAGGACCCTCCTTTGAACAAAGCAATAAAGTATTGTACTAAATCCAGACGTTATGTGTTTCTTAATGGTATATTTATAAAGTTACCTGCAAATATATATCCAATGTCCAACCTAATAATTTCCTAGTAGTAATACTTGCTGAAAAAGATAGTTTTAAAAAAAATATTTGCCCTCAGTTTAATTACTTTAAATTAAGCTTAATGCCATAATTTGTAATGAATTAATTTATCGAAATTCAATATTATCACGATCGAAAAAAACCTTCTACATAGACAAGCAGTCAACTAGAAATTAGTCATAGAATTGTTTAATAATTGATAAAGAATTTAATAGTGGTAGGACCATGATGTTGATAGTTCTCTGTCTACAGCCGCGGGCCGGTCCGTCCGGGGTAGTATTACACTCTCGCAGAAGACCGACGTCTGAGTAATGGCAATGTGTTATTGCGCTTCGTTCGGTGAACGAGAGAGCCGGCAGCCTAACTGGGTGGGTTTGGGGATTTTATTGGTAGGCAGAAGTCTAAGCTATACCCGTGGTATTGCAAAGGTTACATGAGCGGCAGAGATACTTACCATCAGGTGTGCTGCTTGCTCGTGTGCCACCATTAGCAATAAAAGAAAAAAAAAATTGGAACAGATTTATAATAGACTAGCGGAGCCAGCAAACTTCGTTCCGTCTAACATTCAATGTATGAAAAGTAAAAATCCTACAACTGGATTACAGCGCCACCTACCAGGTCTAATTGCGAATCTAAACCATTCTCGAATGCACTTGAACACACACACAATAAATTTCAAGGAAATCCGTCCAGCCGCTTAGGAGGAGTTCAGTGACATACACATTACACACGTACATAAGAATTATATATATATAAAGATGTGGATTGAATCTGCTATATTTCTTTCAAGGACACCTTGAATACTACACATAAACATATTAGTTTTATGAAAAAAAAAATACATTATGTTGAATTCTTAAAATGATATGATTTATTCACGAAAGCAAAAGTCTGATAATCAGATATTCTTATTCATCTTTCTCATATATGTCCCACTGCTGAGTTACCTCCTAAACATAAAAGTGCAGTAGACCCACTACACCACCCTGGTCAGAAGGACACAAGGTTTTGTTTCGAGTTTTCTAGTTTGCATAGATTTTATAACCATCCTTAATAATCATTACAAATATTATAAATGCGAAAGTAACTCTGTCTGTCTGTCGCTCTTTCACGCCGAAACTACTGAACCGTTCTAAATGACATTTGGTACGCAGATAGTCTGGAGCCTGATAAAAACATAGGCTACGTTTTAATGTAAAAAAGGGGTTGTAAAGAGGTATAAAAAGTTGTAAGGAAGTATCGTCATTTTTAAAGCCAGAAGCTTGAAACTTATTTTAAGGCTATTAATTAGATATAAATAAAAATGACATTAACATGTTATAAAATTTACCCTTAGGGGTAAAATAAAAATAGGGGATGAAAAACTTTAGGAAAGTAACATTTTAAGCGGGCGAAGCCGCGGACAGAAGCTAATGTAATATATAATGCTAAACTATTGCAGAGGACCATAGAATGGTCCACATCTAGCGAACAAGACCAACATCCTACCCGAGGGGGGGGACGTCGGTCGAGGAGAGGGTAGTCCTCAGGGGTATTCCGTCGTGGCTCCCCATCGTTCAACGAGATAGCCACCTGGCGCGAGGACGCCCGCCGAGAAGTCATCGCCCGTTGGGCTACGCGGCTGGAGAGGCCTAGGTACGGTGTTATTACCGTTGAGGCCCTCCGGCCCGTACTGATGGAGTGGATGGAGCGGCGGCACGGAGTCCTCTCTTTCCGGTTGGTGCAGGTCTTGTCGGGGCATGGTTGCTTCGGCAAGTACCTGCACACGGTCGTGCGGAGGGAGTGGACTCCGTCCTGCCACCATTGCAGTAGCGACGAGGACACGGCGCAACATACGCTCGAGGTATGTTCGGGCTGGGACGGGCAGCGCCGTGACCTCGTCGCTGTCATCGGTGCCGACCTGACGCTGCCGGCTGTTGCGCGAGCGATGGTCGACAGCGTCAGGAATTGGGACGCGGTCGCCGCCTTCTGCGAGGCTGTCATCTCGCAGAAGGAGGCGGCGGAACGGGCCCGGGAGGATTCCCGTGACCCGGGCCGCTGCCTGCGGCCGGGGCAGCGCAGGCGCGAGTACCTGCGCCTGATGCCGCCCTAACCGAGGCTTCGGGTGATCGGACCGGGGAATTGTCCGGTTACCCGACGTGAGGCCACCGCGTGAGGACGACGCCTCGACGGCGAAAGCTGTCGGGGCGTCGACAGGAGAGGAGCCCAAGAGGGCATACCGCCGAGCGGGCCACCGAAGACAAAGATCGGGTACCGGTGGCCCGCTCGTACGGCGAAGAAGAGGTGCTTGCAGGGTGGGTCAATGGGGTCGCGCGCCGCCTCTTCCGTCACCCCGGACCGATTTGGCGGGGTGCGACGTCCATAGCCCACCGCAAAAAAAAAAAAAAAAGGGGTCCGACCACTGACGTCAAGTCACTCTACTCCGGTGTTCAGCCCAACGACGAAGGCGACGTCACGGGTGGGTTACGGGTGTGCGTGATTACGCCTCTCTGTCACCCCGGACGGAGTGGTGCGAGGAGTGCGCCGACCGTAGGCCACCCAATAATAAAAAAAGGAGTAAAATAAAAATAGGGGTTGAAAAACTTTAGGAAAATAATATTTTACGCGGGCGAAGCTGCGTGCAGAAGCTAGTATTATATATTTTAGTGCTCTTTTTCGATACCTAGGAGCGAGATAAGGATGATTTGTATTCTTAATCTATCATCAAATGGAAATAATCTAAAAATGTGAAATAATAATAAAATAAAAATATATAATAGGTATTTAATGTTGAAGAGTTAACATATGACATAAAAGAGTAAAGGCATATGTCACATAGCACTCTACAAACAAACAAATTACGGACATAAATTACAAATAGACTGAGAACAATGATTTATGGATCGTTCGCTTTGTATATGCATTGGTAAAAAATGTATATCACACTCAGAACATGTCAAAGGTTGTCTTTTGATGATCGATTAATCTTGCTATTGCAATTATATAATTATATTGCTATACTTAATTATTTATAAAAACCCCAACATTGCAGGGTAGATGGCACACGTCTTCTTAAAGACGTAAATATGATACGAAGCGAGATTTGAATGTCCTACAATAGTTCACGGTAGTGTAAGTGGCAGCGCGATTGGGCCGGATTCCCAATAGGTGTGGGTTCGAATCCCACTTGTGACATAATTCTTTCGTAATCGTGTTTTTATAAATAATTAAGCATATTAAATGCTAAATTTCAGTAATTTGGATCGATTAACCTGTTAGGTATATTTGATGTCCACTAAAATGAGCATATTATTCCACGCTGGTTGGATGAGTTGGCATAGAGTTTTATTACGAGCTTTCTATTCTATTGGTATGGTTGATTTGTACCCTACAAATATGACTTCGAAATATATCCTGTTGCTGAGGTTGAATAACTTTATTTCTCGCAAAAAGGTGAAAAGGCCTTATTTGTATTCCTGAAATGGATATTCCTAAGTAGTGTCTACTATCAATAGTGAAAATGTACATACGAACAATCCATGTAAGATGAATTCCATTTCCGTATCTGTATTTAGTATTGAACATAATCTCTACAGATACAAAATTTATACCCATCATCATCATCATCATCATTCTCCTGCTCTTATTCCAATTACTTGGGGCCGACGTAATATGTACTCTTATTCCTACATACTGCAAAAGTTATTGGCAATGATTTTATGACCGACCGCCTGCCTGACTTTAACCCTCCTTGGGAATGTAATTGTTGACCAAACGGCATCAGATGGTATTGGCCCTGGTCGAAATAAGGCTCTTCGCTACTACATCCACGAGCAAAGCAAGGGTTGGTAGTATTCGTAGCTGCTACCATACAGCTTATAAAACTTATATCCATATGACGGGGCATAATATTAACATTTATATTATTAATAGTGGTAGGACCACGCTGTTGACAGTTTTCTGTCTACAGCCGCGGGCCGGTCCGTCTGGGGTAGTACCACACTCTCGCAGAAGATCGACGTCTGAGTAATGGCAATGTGCTATTGCGCTTCGTTCGGTGAGCGAGAGAGCCGGAAGCCCAACTGGGTGGGTTTGGGGATTTTATTGGTAGGCAGCAGCCTAAGCTATGGCCCTTGAGCGGCAGTAACACTTACCAGCAGGTGTGCTGCTTGCTCGTTTGCCAGCATAAGCAATAAAAAAATCATTTTTGTAGTTTTTATAAAAAAAATATTTAGGACTTTTTTTTTTAATAAAATTATGACTCTATTAGCGCATACCGTATCTTTGGTACGGCGCCTGTACAAGCAAAAATTAATGGCTACTTTGTATATTATAAGTTTGTAGAACATTTAATAACGAAATTAACTATTTAAGATTTCTTTTATACTGTTACTTCATAATTATCATTCTAAGACGATGTTTTTTTTGTCCATCCTAACAGGGATTGGAATTGGCAATGTCTATTTGCAAAGGCGATGATCGTCAATTTATATATCACTAGCTTCTGCCCGCGGCATCGCCCGCGTAAAAGGTTACTTTCCTAAAGTTTTTCATCCCCTACTTTTATTTTACCCCTTAAGGGTAATTTTTTACAACATGTTAATGTCATATTTATTTATATCTAATTAATAGCCTAAAAATAAGTTTCAAGCTTCTGGCTTTAAAAATGACGATAATTCCTTACAACTTTTCATCCCCCTTTACAACCCTTTTTTGCATTAAAAAGTAGCCTATGTGCTTTATCAGGCTCTAGACTATCTGTGTACTAAATTTAATTTAGATCGGCTCAATAGTTTTGGCGTGAAAGAACGACAGACAGACAGACAGAGTTACTTTCGCATTTATAATATTAGTAAGGATAATGGACTTTTCGATGGTCTTCGTAACATGGTAATGCTAATCAAAAGAGAGGTTGAATACAATAATTCGATATATGTATATCGTGTAATATTGGTATATGTATGCATATATCATAATCATCATCATCATCATTCTTCTACTCTTATTCCAACTACTTGGGGTCGATACAATATGTACTTCTTTCATAGTACATATTGTAAAAGTTATTAGCAATAGCTTTATGACCGGCCGCCTTTTCTTCTTCTTTTTTTAATTTTCTCGCTGTGGAAACGCAATTACGCGCTATCCCCGATACGGCCGGTGACAGGCGGGGGGACGTGTGGAACTCACCGGCCAGCTGAACAGTCCGACCGGAATACCCATTAAAACCACAGCGGCCCCTTCCGCGCTTTTACGGGACGCCGGTGAAATCGTATACTGACATTCGATCCCCGACGCCCCAACGCTTGGCCTTCTGCTTCTGCTTGCTTGGCCCACACCCTGTCGCCATTCAAAGCGGCGGGAGGAGGTGCGCATACCGGCGTCTCCTCTTCTCTGGCCGCCGCCGGCGGAGCGAGTCTGCGGACGCGATTGCCTCGCGTGCCCGCTCCGCGGATGACCAGCCACCTGCCTGACGTCAACCCTCCTTGGGAATGTAAATACAGGTATACAAATAAAGGCATACAGGTTATACAACCTCTATAGTATTTGTACTATATTATGACATATGCATACGCTGTGTGGTAGCGGCTACGAATACTACCAACCCTTAATTTGCTCGTGGATGTCGTAAAAGACGACTAAGAGCCTTATAACGACCTGGACTAACTCCATCTGATCCCGTTTGGTCAACAATTACATTCCCAAGGAGAGTTCACGTGTAGCAGGCGGCCGATCATAAAACTATTGCCAATAACTTCTACAATATGTACTATGAAAGAGGAGTATATATTGTATTGACCTCAAGTAATTCAGATACGAGTAGGAGAATGATGGTGATATTTAAATGTAAAATAAATCGTTATGAGTAATAATAATACAGTTCAATAATGATTTTATATACTATAAACGTAAATTCTCGTAAACCGCAACGTTTGCTGAATGCGAAGCCCTTACAGATGCGATAACTCGTTTATTAACTAGAGTTTATTACTCCAACTGCTGCGTTCTGCAATTGGATTAACAATGACTATTTATACAATACTAGCTTCTGCCCGCGGCTTCGCCCGCGTAAAAGGTTACTTTCCTATAGTTTTTGATCCCCTATTTTTATTTTTGACCGTCGGTAATACAGTGCAACGGTATTACAATACTCAGGGTTGGAACTTCATTACTGGACTGCTAGATGGCGTTGAAGAAGCTAGATTTTGAGATTTTTTGACAAACAATTTTTTTATTTTGCATATAAAAAATTTGATTTTTTTTTTAATAAAAAGTATCCTATATTACTTTTAATACCTCCAAGAATATGTGTACAATGTTTCATGATGATCGGTTGAGTAGTTTTAGCGTGAAAGCGTAACAAACAAACTTACATTCACATTTATATATTAGTAGGGATAATATTCCTTGAATGCTTCCTATTACAGATACATCTGTAATACAACACTGTACAGTAATTAAAGTACAATCTAAATTTAAAAAATTAAATAAATACACCAACCTTTTTTTTTGCGGTGGACTATGAAGGTGGTTACGTCTCGCCATATCGGTCCGGAAGGATGGAAGGGGCAGCGCGCGATTCCATAGACCCACCCTGCAAAGCGCCTCTCTTTGCCATGCTAGCGGGCCACCGGTACCCGATCTTTGTCTTCGGGGAAAGACACCACCCCGCACTAAGTGAAAAATCCTTGTATTTCGGAGGATTTTACATACATGCAATCAACGCAGACAAATTACACACAGAGTTAGAATAACACTTTGTGCATCCCACAAAGTACTGTCCTGCATAGGAATGGAACCCATGGCACTGGCACGGAAGGTCGGTATCTTAACCACTACGCCATCTGTGTGGTCAATATCATAGTGGCACTATACACAATCATAGTGGTACTATAAAAATATTTGTAGTATATTCGATCTTTGTTGATGGAATGTGTCCAGAACCAAGATAAAATAGAGCTGAAGAAAACCTTTTACTTTGAAAGCTTGGATGTTGGCATTGTTCAAACTATTTTGGTAAATTCAGCATTCAAGGCTGCAAAGCAATTGTGTGATCTGGCTGTTCATCGCAGTAGTTAATTGTAATAAATACACATGTTATATAAGTGTAAAGTATCTTTGCATATAAATACCCGATTACGAAACGAAAAATGATGTCACAAGCGGGGTTCGAACCCGCACCTATTGGGAATCCGGCCCAACCGTGCTGCCACTTACACCATCGTGAACTATTTTAGGACATGCAAATTATATATATATATACATACAAAATATATATATATATTATATCTTTGTATATCTAAATTTAGGGTACAATTGTGCTTACATATCCATAAAGAGTAAAAGACCCCAATAAATATACAGAAAATAAAAACATCGATCCATCTGTTCATTAGCTTCTTCGCAGACCACACTATATAGTAGCAACAGCCTTTTCCATCAGCGATAATGCCACAAACGCCACGCTTGGGATGTGTGTTAACGTTCGCACTTCTTCTTATAAGTTACCCAGAATAATTACGTTGACGGTTATGGTGATCTCTCAGCCAATTTTTACGTTACCCACAGGAAAGTAAAGGGCGTGGATACATTGGGTATTTAATCCCGACGATAAATGTAAAAATTAGTTGATATCTAAATACAGATATTCTAAAAATAAAAATAATTAATCTACCGCTTTAAGTGAGATACAGCTTTCCAAACAGTTTGCTAACAATAAAACTCTTAGTTTATTTACATACCACGTATACTGGCCAGTAATAAATAAGCTTAGTGCAACCGAGTTGTGACCTTCAGAGTACCTTGCTTGCATTAATCATGCGGACACGGCCACATTTCCACCGTTAATTTAATTAAAAAGCTAACGAACCGAAGCTTCCGTAATTGTGCCTTTTAGGATTCACCACGTAACTACCGGTAACGTTATTGATCTAATTACTCTCCGACCTTTAGTGTAACGTTAGATTGTTTTTAGATTTTTCTTCTACTCGAAGATTGGTATAATACGTAGAAACTTATGCCTAGTATTAATTATAAACATAAAAAAATATGTATTTGAATGTTTCTATTACATAATTTGTTAATAAATATGGCACTGTGCAACCAAGTCATTATTAAAATATCTGCCTCATTTTTCTTATATTTCAAACTAACTCAAATGTTCCTAGAAATAATTTTAAAAGCACCGCTGTATAATATCTTCTATGAATTACAAGTTCGCCGGAAGGAAACACTGATTATCTGCAAAGAATTGATCGTTCAAGCAAGATTTGATTATAATAGATTGAAGATCTTTTGTTAAAGATAAACATCTTCAAGAAAGTAAATATATCTAATATTTGGTGCATCTATATATACAACACGCATTGTTGTGGGGTATCGGTTATGAATACTACCAACCCTTGCACTTGTGGATATCGTAAAAGACGACTAAGAGTGGGCCAACTCCACCTGATGTCGTTTGGTCAACAATTACATTACCAAGGAGGATGCATGTCAAACAGGTGGCCGGTCATAAAACTGTTGCCAATAACTTTTACAATATGTGCTATAAAAGAAAAGTCCATATTGTATCGCTCTCTAGTGATTGAGATAAGAGCAGGAGAATGATAATGATATACAGGTACATGAAATCAATATTATTCAAAACACAGATCATTTTATAGTCAATTTACAGTAATTCCTATTGCAAAATGGCTACACAGAATTAATGGTTATAGTATTTTAAGCTCTATTGTATTGTAAAGTACAAAATAATTCCAATATTAAGAGAATAACAATACAGAATAAATTGGAATAAGGTGTTATGTAAATTTTAGTAATAAGCTGAGGACACAACCTCGAGCTATTCTTTAGGAAAATTTTGTTGAGGTGTTTGAAGAAAATAGAACGTAATAATTAAACAGACTATTTTTGAATAATAATTTGTTTCAAGTACAAGCAAATTGTGGAATTAATATATAAAAGTAAGAAGAAAATACCTAAAAGTATTCGTATTATTTCTTTTTTTTTTATTATTGCTTATAGTGATAAACTAGCAAGCAGCACAGCTGACGGTAAGTATCACTGCTGCACATGGACCATTGGTATACCATTTTTTTTGCAGTGGACTATGGATGTAGTCTCGCCCCGCCAAATCGGTCCGGGGTGACGGAATAGGCGGCGCGTAACCCTTTAGACCCACCATGCAATGCTCCTGTCTTCGTCGTGTGAGCGGGCCACTGGTACCCAATCTTTGTCTTCGGTGGCACCTTTGCTATACTAAGGGTATAGCTAGGCCACTGCCTACCATTACAAACCCCAAACCCACCCAGTTGGGCTTCCGGCTCTCTCGCTCACAGAACGAAGCGCAATAGCACGTTACTATTACTCAGACGTCGGTCTTCTGCGAGTATGTGGTACTACCCCGGACGGCCCGGACTATGGCGGTAGACAGAGAACTGTCAACAGCGTGATCCTACGACTATTTATTTGTCTGTGTAATATGGGAAACGAAGGTAAATAATACCTTTCCCATAGGTATTAAGATTGTGGTAGGTTGTTGTTATTTTTCGAGGAGAGGGTACTCCTCAGGGGTATTCCGTCGGGCCGACCACTGACGTCAAGTCACTCTGCTCCGGTGGTCGGCCCAACAACGAAGGCGTCGTCACGGGTGGGTTATGGGTGTGCGCGCTTACGCCCCTCTGTCACCCCGGATGGAGTGGTGCGAGGAGTGCGCCGACTGTAGCCCACCCCCCAAAAAAAAAAAAAGGTTGTTATTTTCAATAGTGGTAGGACCATGCTGTTGACAGATCTCTGTCTACAGCCGTGGGCCGGTCCGTTCGGGGTAGTACCACGATCTCGAAGAAGATCAACGTCTGAGTAATGACAATGTGCTATGCTGCGCTTCGTTCGGTGAGCGAGAGAACTGGATGGGTTTGGGGATTGTAATGATAGGCAACGGCCTAGCTATACCCTTGGTATAGCAATAATATACCAAGGGTATAGCAAAGGTCTATTGGCAGCAGTGACTCTTAGCATCAGGTGTGTTGCATGCTCGTTTGCCATCATAAGCAAAAAAAAAAAGAAATTGTTGAGCAGATAACATCACAGTAAGAGAGGCAAAGTTTGAAATAAAATCTTTTGCCAGTATACTAAATTCTCAACAGTGGGGCTTATGCGATCTGATTTTTTTTTGGGATTAATCCCACCACACATTTCCACCATTGTAACTCCTGTAAGCCAGGATCCACAACGGTCATCATAAATGGCACCGAGTTTTGAGTCTAAGGCAGTCCCGGAAGATGATATTAATTGTCTTGGAACATGTAACAAATTTAAATAGAAAAGTTAAAGAGGAGGAGTTGAAAAAGAGAGTGATTCCAGGCAAAGCGGGGACAGAAAGCAATATTGATTAGTCAGCTAATAAGTAGAAGGTTGTACAGCTATGATAAGCGCAACAGTACAGCACCAAGTGATCTGATTTAATTAAATATAACTTTGAAATATTAAGGACCATTCAGGTTCTCTGAATTAGACTGACCTTGAGGCAATTTGAGCTACAAAGATCAGACGGTTTAGTTCTTAATTCAACTTTCATCTTCTTTTTCTTGATACACAAATCATCATTTAAAATGATTCTCTATGGGGCTTCACGTGAGATAAGATTTTCACACAAATATAAATTGGTCATCGTCATTATCTCAGATCATATACGCCCCACTGTTGGATTCGAGCCTCCTCCATAATGGGAGGGCAATTGACCTATTACACTACGCTAGTGAATCGTGTTGGTATAGGGTTTTGTTTCAAGCTTCCCTTCTCTTGAATATAGATGCTATATGCATTTTATATGCCCTAGTGTTCTTTTACGATCACGATACGATCACCCATGGGCAAGATAAAGGGTGGTGAATACAATTCACTCTTCTTACTCCGTTACCATGTGGTAACGGAGTAAGAAGAGTGAATTGTAATTGCAAAATATATTTTCATCATCATCATCTCAGCCCATATATGTCCCACTGTTGGGCTCGAGCCTCCTCCGCAATGGAAGGGTAATAAATCTACTATACCACGCTGGTCAGACGTGTTGGTATGGGGTTTTATTTTGAGTTTTCCTTCTCTCTCATAGATGTTATATGCGTTTTATATCCCTTAGTCTTTTCGTACGCTCACCCACGGGTATGATAGGGGGTGGTGAATTGTATTCTTATTCCGTTATCACACGCAAAATATATATTGATGCAACGACATTATTTCTACATAGTTAGCTAACTCCCGATGAAATCGATAATCTAACTTCGGACGAAGTCGGAAGTTATAATAGAATGTTACTTAGAATCTAATTCACCTAGCAGTTAGATTATAATAGGATCTAACTTCCGAGGAAAAATTTTCTACTGCAATTCAACAAAGAAAATTCGCATGTACTAGCAATATTCCTTTATAACACTGTTCCGGGAGTAATGTACAATGCAAAAAAAAGGCTTTTGTGTTCGCTGTTTTATGCGAGACATGAAAAGAATAGAAGAAGGTTTGAATAAATTTATGGCTGCTAAAAATCAAATAAAAATACCATTTGTGTTATGACGGATTAAAAATGTAATGTCGTCACTATATAATATATATATAAATAATAATAGATCACCAACCCCTTTTTTTGTCATGTATATGTATATGTGACTATTACGGAGCCTTGTCGGATCTTTCTCAGTGTGGCCGCGCTCCGATCCGGTGGTAGCTGAATAGTTTTGTTAGTTTTTCTAAAATTGTAAATTGCCATAATAATAATGATCATTTAAATGATTTAATAATAACAAATCATAAACAATATAAAATTTTATATATAGAATCAATTTCTTTTTGTACTGGCAATGAATTTGTTTTAATTTGTAGGTATTAAAAATGTGGGTCAAAATTTAATATCTTATAGGGTAGATATAAAATTTCTGTAATAACATAAAGACATATTGGACGTAAAACACCTTAGTCCTCCCGTGACCATGATCACTGTAAAGTATTCGAAACGTCGGGAAATTAAAAATCAAATACAAACGCGATAGAATCCGTAAAAATAGTTTTATATCAAATGTGTAGCACTCGCGTAAACATCAGAAATCATTATTACGGAGCGTAAAAAGAGAAAATTCGAATTAAAATCTTATATTAACCCATTTGTTGAAACAGTTTTATAATAAGAGAATAATGTGAAAAACTTCATTATCTCTGTAGCAAAACTTTTCTAAATGCCGTTGCTAACTCAAAGTTTGTCAACTTTTCATATTCTACGCAGTTCTAAAGCAGCCCTACACTAGTCTATTGTTTTGGTTTGTTGTTTTAGATCGAGGTAAATATAATATAGGTCAAAGCTTACTCTCTTCATATATATCCACAAAACTTTCTCTTTTTTGAATATCGTAAAATTAATATAATATAATAGATTTAATATAAATATCTGGATGATGGACCTTCGCTGTGTTCCTTTTAGAGGAAGATATTTATTTAGGTAAAATTAAAAAGCAAACTGTTAACATTCATAAGCCACAATCTAAGTTCTTTATAAATGAGATAGATAAAATGTTATTTTTTCTTATTTATAAAAAGCTTTTAATAATATTCTTGAATAAATATAAAGATAAGTAGTAAGTAGTAGTAATATTTATGTCAGATTTATCTTTGAAAAGATAAATCTGACATAAATATATACAAAATTTGATATAAATTATTAGGCCTACTTTTGAGATAATCTAAAGAGACTATGTTCGCGCCATAGTTCGCGCGATGTATGTTTCCGCCTAAGTTCGTGTGCGCCTTCGCTTCGACTCGACAATTTTGAACTTTCAACGTTTTCGCTACGTACCCTCAGACGCTCAAATCACCAAAAACCTCCGCTTAAGCACCGTTGGCGTTTTTATACTTGTACTGTGGATCTATATCGTCTAGTGTGTAGTGTAATAGACTGTAAACTCAGTGTTCGAATCAGCGCGTGTGCTCGCGTTCTGTCAATTTACCTACACCAGCTCGTCACGTACACCTTCAGCACATCATAACGGAAAACCCCATCAGCCCAGCAGACTATCAGCTCCGTACGCTCAAGAGAAGCTAGGTAAGTTCTCCAACTACTTCCCTTAGCATGTCTATCTCACCCTCATTTTGTGGGAATCGGTCCCACGTGTGGGATCCGCTTCCCGCTGGTCCTTCGAGGATACCTACGCCAGTGTGTTGTTGGCATAAACCCCCCTATAGTCCACTGAGCCACAACAGACTGCAGAGAGAGCGACGCCTCAGCAGCAAGCCGGGTCGTTGACGGGAGATAGTACCAGAAAAGGGTAACCTGCCAGCCGGCTACGGTAGTCAAGGGTTAGATTCCAGTAGCCATCCCAATGGTGATGAGGAGGGCATACAGTTGGTTAAGGAGTTGCACACGACATTTCGTTATCTTGGATGGAAAGGACGGCGTGTGTTCAGACCATGGCCTGTCAAAGAAAAGGCTACTTTTGAGATATAGAAAATAAATTTATCAGATAAATACTTATTATCTTTAAAATTAATAGGTAGATATAACTTTTTTCTTAAACTTGGTACCTTCTCCTTGGGGCGGCAATATAAAATAAATTGACCTATTTTATAGGATATGAGTACGTTGTATTCATATTTTATAAAGTACTATGATAAAACTTTCACACTTTGTAACACACATAAAAGTTCCTTTTAATTAATTTATTCACGAAGGTCGAAAGGGCTAATAAATCAACCACGACACGTTCTATCATCACAATGCCGATTATATGTACTTTGAGAACCTTAATGGGCCACGGCTTTAAATAAAAATAGGGCATCTCCGTAATATCTACAACTTATGCCTTATAATTAGCAAAATAACTGTTTTAACATTAAAATACACTGATCTAAATATTCGTATTGAAGAAAATGCTAATATATATATAAATGCAAAGAGATGTTGTAATGAATATTTTCTATGAAACAATGCGTGTCATTTACAGGGGAGATCGCTGCTTATGGAGAGAATGAGACAAGCAATAGTACTTGTCTCACTCCCTCCTTTATGTCCATCTACCGGCTATTAGCATAACTACTAATTTCGTATATTTTATGCAGTTGAGCTATCTTGCATTAGATGTCAGTAAGTGTATAGTATAACAGGGACGTACTTAGAATTTACCTATATCAAAGAGTGCTAATTTTTTTTTCAAAGATACAAACAAATCGTAATAGCTGTTTGCTCTATTCAAATATAAATGTTTATAATCAAATAATTCTGCATAGCGAATAGGTGAATGAGTACTATTTTTAACCGCAAATTTCTTTATAAGGCTTGTCAGAATTGTTCATAATGTTAATATTTTATGAAAAATCCATCTTTTCTTTACTGACATTCTGATAAACCCAGAAGTTTAGAAACCTTTTTTTTCTTCATATTTGTGTCCTTTTCATACGACCAAAAAATACAATTATTTATTTGGGTTTCAACTAATTGTCGAATGTAAGCCGTAGTTGGACTTTTAGTAAATATGTTAGTTACACAGTGTTATTTCCTTCCTTTTTGTCTTCTCCATATAAAAAAGAATCAAACCACTCTAATAAAATAATGATTGTTAGTATTATTTCCTTCCTTTTTGTTTTTTCCATATAAAAAAGAATCAAACCACTCTAATAAAATAATGCTTTATACAATTGATAATGCAACAATAGTGTCAATGACCAAGACATGTAAAAGAGTATTTCAGGCGCTCGCCTGCTCGACCAGCCCTTCCTGGTAGTAACCGTTTTATTGACGCACGGGCCATCTTAAACTTAGCCATGCCAAAGGTAACTTGAAGACCCGGTCTTCGACGCCACTACAACTTTGAATATTTTTGTGACGAGCTCAACCTCGTTAATCTTATCAAGAAATTACATCGAGTGCAATTACATTATTATAAATAAAGGAGAAAGGGAGACATTGGTTCCAATAATAAAAATGAAATACTCTTTTGCATCATATATTTCTTCAGCTTCTTCCTAGTCTTGCCCTAAATACTGTAACAAAGAAAACTTTTTTCTATTGCAAAAAATATTTATTATAATATTTTTACAGTGTTAGTTTAATACATAAATATAAAACAATTTAAAATAATTTGGAAAATCCAAAAGTGCACACCTCATATTTTTTATATTATTTATCATTTACTATTAGTCAATGCCAGAAATAAAAAGAAAATTAAAGAAAAATCCTTTTTTAAAAAACAAGCTTTTATTATTTGCTAATAAAATAAAGTCAAAAGTTAAAAATAAATTAACTCTAATAAGACATATAACACTTTATAAGTTCATTGTAACCTTTAACGATAATTAAGCTTCTTCGTCTACTACAAAATAATTCCATATCGTACATAATTATATATTTTTAACACTAAAACTTTACACCATTATTATTAAATCTTCCCGTTTCTATCACAGTCCCAATTTTATAAATAAAAGCGTGTTACATTTGGATGGTACGTTTTAGAACATTTAGCACCTTTAGCACCTTCTTTTTCCTATGGCCAGCTTCCAGGTCCAACATCAGATCCTGGTTACCATATAGTATCAAAGTACTCGTCAAGACAAATCAAACAAGTCCAAACTCGATGGAGTTGCATCGTTTAATTACGGAGTTCCTATGGCCCACTTCCAGGTCGATCGTCAGATCCTAGTTACCATATAGTCTCAAAGTACTCGACAAGACAAATCAAACGAGTCTAAACTTGATGAAGTTGCGTCGTTTAATTGCGGAGTTCCTATGGCTAGCTTCCAGGTCCATGATCAGACCCTGGTTTCCATATAGTATTAAAGTACTCGCCAAGACGAATTAAATAAGCCCAATTTCGACGGGGTTGCGTCGTTTAATCACAAAGTTCCTATGGCTAGCTTCCAGGTCCATGATCAGACCCTGGATTCCATATAGTATTAAAGTACTTGCCAAGATGAATCAAATAAGCCCAATTTAGATGGGGTTGCGTCGTTTAAATACGGAGTTCCTATGGCCAGCTTCTAAGTCCATCGTCAGACCCTAGTTACCATATAGTCTCAAAGTACTTGACAAGACAAATCAAACGAGTCTAAACTTGATGGGGTTGCGTCGTTTAATTACGGAGTTCCTATGGCTAGCTTCCAGGTCCATGATCAGACCCTGGTTTCCATATAGTATTAAAGTACTCGCCAAGACGAATTAAATAAGCCTAATTTCGATGGGGTTACGTCGTTCAATTACGGAGTTCCTATCGCTAGCTTTCAGGTCCATGATCAGACCCTGGTTTCCATATAGTATTAAAGTAATCGCCAAGACGAATTAAATAAGCCCAATTTCGATGGGGTTGCGTCGTTTAATTACGGAGTTCCTATGGCTAGCTTCCAGGTCCATGATCAGACCCTGGTTTCCATATAGTATTAAAGTACTCGCCAAGACGAATTAAATAAGCCCAATTTCGATGGGGTTACGTCGTTTAATTACGGAGTTCCTATGGCTACCTTCCAGGTCCATGATCAGACCCTGGTTTCCATATAGTATTAAAGTACTCGCCAAGAAGAATTAAATAAGCCCAATTTCGATGGGGTTACGTCGTTTAATTACGGAGTTCCTATGGCTAGCTTCCAGGTCCATGATCAGACCCTGGTTTCCATATAGTATTAAAGTACTTGCCAAGATGAATCAAATAAGCCCAGTTTCGATGGGGTTGCGTCGTTTAAATACGGAGTTCCTATGGCCAGCTTCTAAGTCCATCGTCAGACCCTAGTTACCATATAGTCTCAAAGTACTTGACAAGACAAATCAAACGAGTCTAAACTTGATGGGGTTGCGTCGTTTAATTACGGAGTTCCTATGGTCAGCTTCCAGGTCCATCTTCAGACCCTGGTTAGCATATATTATTAAAGTACTCGTCAATACGAATCAAAAGAGCCCAATATCTATGAGGTTGCGTCGTTTAATTACGGAGTTTCTTTGGCCCGCTTCCAGATCCATCGTCAGACCCTGGTTACCATATAGTATTAAAGTAATCGTCAAGACAAATCAAATGAGACCAAACTCGAAAGGGTTACGTCGTTTAATTACGGAGTTCCTATGGCCAGCTTCCAGGGCTATCATCAGATCAGCTCTATGTCACAATAATATTGCATTGTCATCCGATTTATATATGCATGCTAAATTTCAGCTCAATCGGAAACCGGGAAGTGGATCAAATTTAACTTGCAAGATTTGATTACAGACAACAGGACGGGGTGAAACTAAATATAAACTTGTAATGAAAGAAAAGAAATACTTTTGAAATTTCGTGCCATTCTCGACGTAGAGCTAAACATAGCTGTATAGGCTGAATGGGATTTATTGCCTTTGCCTGTCCGAATGGACGAACAAAAAAACGTAAACGAACCCAATTTTCATAAAGTATACATACACTAAAGACTAAGCAGTTTAGTTTTTTATTAATTGCAATTAAACGACAAATAATTACCAAGCTATTTTCGAAAGGAAACAGCGCGTTGCGATTATGAAGCTTTTAATAAAAGAAAAACTTCGATACATTCATTTTTACGGTCGTGATCCTGCCAGATACAAAAAATATTTTATCCGACGTCCTTGAATATTTTTTTTAATCTACTATTTTCTTACTTTAAACAAAATAATTGCTTTTTGAAAATATCAAATACGTTTAAACGAATGTTTTTTCTTGACATATGTATTTTATTATTATCCAATAAGTGCAATGTGAGAAAATTACAATCATTTTTATGTTTGAAAAGTGCTTGATTTTCATATGTCGAGAATAGAGCAAGACCTCAACGCTTCGCTTATGAGGCGTGCAATATAAAAAGCTTGTTCGAAGTGGTATCCATTGACTGCAATACATTCCTTTAAACGTAGAGGCCAGTTGTCAATAGAAACACGCACTCTTTCAATGGAAAAATTCTTCACTGCCAATCGTATGGATTGTTTTAGGGACTCCAAATTATCATGGCATTTAGCAAACCGTACTCTCTAATCCATTGCTTCTTAACATTATCATTGGACGGTATTCTAAAACATACAAAATTTACAGTTTAATTATAATAGGTTCATTTAAAGTAGTGTAAAAAATATTTTTCTTTGATGAAAAATCCGAATGTTATAATTATAATTACGACCCTGGAATTTTGACACTTTTATGGTTCTTCATAGTTAACGACAACTGGCGTATTGCTTACAAAATAATTATTAACTACATGTAAAACTCATATTTTTGTCGAGTTAAAAGTCTTTGGGTATAAATTTTAATACTCATGGTTATTAGTTATTACGATAATGTTAATAGTTTGAACTTTATGTGCTTTTATAGTTCTAGGTCCTATTATGCAAAGTGGTGCCATCTAACGTTGAGTAAAATTATTTTTGAACATGATACCGTCAAAAGATTTTTCTAGAAATTATTTTGATAAATTATGAATAAATATACTTACAAATGAAATGTGATCCTTTCCATAGTATCTGAACGTTTATCGGAGTAGTTTTTACATAATAAAATACAACACTTCATGGTTTTCTTCGTAATAACATAAAAATACACTAATATAATTATATGCACCACTGTACGAACACCGGCAGCGACGACAGCAGACTAATAGGCCACGCCTACTATTGATGTTAACGTGATGACGTCAAGGCCTACTTGAGAATCACAGTGCACAGTAACTTAGGCCGTCTGCTCTTTGTATTTGCTCTGTGTATACATATATATTTCATAATATAGTTTTAATCAAATATGTGGTTTGTTTTAAAATTCATCCATCAACTTATAAACAATTGGTCTATAATAACAAATGGATGAATGGATAAAATCACATTAATAACACTTGAATTATTAAATATTTTTATCGCGCAATTTATGCCTTTTAATTAATTAGTCAAGTAATAGTGATAATTAAGTAATTATACATATGTATGAATATTAAGACGGTTATTAGATTTAAAATTGTGCGAACGTGAGAAAAATTATAATATTTTTCCGTGTGGTGACGGAGTAAGAATACTATTCACCACCCCATATCTACCCGTGGGTGATCGTACGAGACAACTAAGGGATATAAAACGCATATAACATCTATGCAAGGAAAGAAAACTAGAAACAAAACCCTATAGCAACATGTCTGACCAGCGTGGTATAGTAGTTTAATTTCCCTCCCATTACGGAGGAGGCCCGAGCCCAACAGTTGGACATATATGGGCTGTGATGATGATGATGATGAAATAAATAAAACAATTGATACAGACACTTGTTTTTTTTTAATGTTATATATTCATATTTTACTAATGACACTCATTACTTTAAATTACAACAATCGTATACTTTGAGTGTTTGGTATATGCCTTGAATTTGTCATATAATCGTAATACTGTGACATTTTAACATCATTATTCAATATTTAATAAGAACATTTGTATTCAGTAGTTCAATTCGCTCGTTATTGTACACGTGTACGTGCCTTACGAATACGCATTGGTCAATATTTCGATTTGTGTTTCTAGAAATTTGCATTTGAAATATCTGCACGGTTAAATCATTACTAGCTTTTGCCAGTGTAGTCCGCGTTGAAGTTGAAAATGGTTCTAATAAGATTTTCAATTAGTTTTTACGTTATACATTTTGTTAAAACAAAAATTATTATGTTTAAATATTTGAATATTTATAAAATATAACAATCTTTATATATTCCATCCATCAGCCCGTAAACGTCCACTGTTGGACATAGGCCTCCCCACGAGAATGCCATCTATAACGGTCCTGTGCCACCTGCATCCAACGGTTTCCTGCGACTTTGATGAGGTCATCAGTCCACCGAGTGGGGGGTCGTCCTACGCTGCGTCGTCCGATTCGTGGTCGCCACTCGAGAACTTTTTTTCCCCAACGGTTGTCGGTTCGTCAAGCGATATGGCCTGCCCATTGCCACTTCAACGTGCTAATTCTTCGGGCTATGTCGGTTACACTCGTTCTTCTACGGATTTCCGTATTTCGGATTTTATCACGTAGAGAAATATCGAGCATAGCCCTCTCCATAGCACGCTGAGCGACTTTGAGCCTTTTTATGAGGCCGACATTTAGAGACCACGTTTCAGTGCCGTAAGTCATCGCTGGTAACACACACTGGTTATAAACCTTTGTTTTTAGACACTGCGGAATATTAGACGAGAAGATCCTCCTAAGTTTCCCGAACGCTGCCCAGCCGAGTTGGATTCGTCGGCTGACCTCTTTCTCGAAATTGGATCTACCTAATTGGATTGTTTGTCCTAGGTAAACATAGTGATCGACAACTTCGAGAATCGCATTCCCAACCAGGACCGGTACAGAAATGACATGGGCATTAGACATGATTTTCGTCTTGTCCATGTTCATTTGCAGCCCTACTAGTTGGGAGACCTTGCTGAGGTCATTGAGCATGGTGCCAAGGTCCTCCAGGGATTCTGCCATGACTACGATATCATCTGCGAATCGAAGGTGAGTGATGTATTCGCCATTGATGTTGATGCCGAGTCCGGTCCAGTCTAAGAGCTTGAAGACATCTTCCAGCGCAGTGGTGAACAGTTTCGGAGAGATAACGTCTCCCTGTCTCACGCCTTTCTGCAGCTGGATCGGTATCGTACTCTTATCCTGGATGCGGACTGACATAGTAGCGTCTTTATACAAACACTTCAGCACTTCGATATATCGATAGTCAATTTGGCACCTCTGAAGGGACTGCAGCACTGCCCAAGTTTCGACAGAATCAAAGGCTTTCTCATAGTCCACAAACGCTAGACACAGAGGCCGATTATACTCCTCGGTCTTCTGTATAATCTGGCGTAGCGTGTGGATGTGGTCTATGGTACTATAACCTTTTCGGAAACCGGCTTGTTCGGGCGGCTGGAAGTCGTCTAGCTTGCGCGCGAGTCGGTTCGTAATGACTCTTGAAAACAATTTGTACACGTGGCTCAGGAGTGAGATGAGTCTGTAATTCTTTAAGAGCGTTTTATCGCCCTTCTTGAAAAACAGCACCACCACACTCCTGGTCCACGACTCTGGAACGTCGCCCCCGAGAATGACAGAATTAAACAGCTTCTGTAGGGCTTTTAAAACTGGCTTGCCGCCTGCCCTCAGGAGCTCTGTGGTAATTCCGTTATCTCCCGGTGCCTTTCCATTCTTTAATTGTTTTAGAGCCATTCTGATCTCGTACAAGCTGACGTCCGGGATTTCTTCGGTATAGTGCCGAGTTAGCTTGGATCTGGGATCTTGGACCAAGCTGACAACAGGATTCAGGGATGATTTGTACAACTGCCCATAGAACCTTTCGACCTCTCCCAAGATCTCACTCTGGGATGAAATGACAGTACCGTTATCGGTCTTCAGCTTAGTCATTTGGCTCTGCCCGATAGACAAATCTCTTGCGAACACTTTGGAGCCTCGATTTCGCTCTATCGCCTCTTCAATACGCAGTGTATTGAATCAGCGAATATCGCGTCGCATAGATTTAGAGATTTGTCTATTAAGCTGCCTGAGTTCGGACCAATCGGCTGAAGACTGTACCGTCATTTCCTTTCTCCTCTCCATGAGTTGAAGAGTCTGGTCAGAAAGCTTTTTTGTTCTAGTAGCGCGACGGGCCTTAAAGAATTTTGACCCGACCGCGTGGACAGTTTCCACGAACCTGTTGTTCATATCGTTCGAAGATTCGCACTCTTCCAGGTATTGGAAGCGATTATGTAATTCGAGTTGAAAGCTATCAGGGTTCTGGTATTGGACAGGTGTAGGTCGGAGTGTAGACTTCATCAAGCGGGACCGCTCGACTTTCGTACGAAGATTCAATGTGTCTCGAACCATCCGGTGATCACTCCCAGTTTTAATCCTGCTGATCACAGAGACATCATTGCATATTTGTCGTTTGTCCGTCAAGATGAAGTCTATCTCATTATCTTTATATATTACATTTTTTTAATATGGTTAATGATTCGTATATTTTATATCGAAAATATTCTAGCTCTTATCTTTTCAAATTTCGAATTCTACGTACCTATGAGGCCGTGTTCTTAAAGTGCATGACCTACCTAAAGCTTAGAAAACTTTAAATGCCGTACTAATATAGTATGGTGACTTTCGAGACATTCCAATTTCAAAAAATATTTGCATTGCACAAAGATTTTATGCGAGTTCAACTTTTTTATAATAAAATCAGATTTAGTTTTCAAATATGTGTCAAAATAAAATGTAATTTAAATCAAAAGTTCTAAAGGGTATTGATATCAACATCGAAGTAAATCACCTCCAAAATAACTTTCTATCCATTTTCAGCAACGTTACGTAGATGACTGTCAAAACACGAAACACGTCTTCTATGAACTCTGTTAAAGAATGTTTATGCAGAATTTGAAGTAGAATGGACTATTGAATCACGTTGTTTCACTTATAAACTTTGCTGTCCCTTTTCAGCCCCTTAAGGGTAGAATTTGGGGAAATTTTCTTATCACATGCCTACCTTATACAAAGAATACACCCTCTAAATTTCAGGTATTTACTAGACAAGCTAGGCTTTTTCTTATACCTTTATACGAAACGTGGTATGCCACGTCTCTGATGTTTAGTCACAAAATGCCTATTGTAATTTATCAGACTTTAAGTGACGTTATTGAGATTTTTATAAAAGAGTAATATTTAACATTTTTACTCGATCCAGGATTTGAAATCAAAATTTAATGACAAAAGTCGTATTCTTATTGTACTAGATGAACCAAATAGTCAAAAAAATAGTATGAACATTAAAATATAGATAGGTAACTACGTTTATAAACAATTATTTAACTTAAAATCAAAGGTAATAAAAAATTAAATAAAAGAAAAAGACAATACCAGCATTAAGGAAATAATCCTTGTATTGCGGGGAATTAATTACAAACAAGTAATTAAAGCAGACAAATTATACCCAGACTCAGACCAACAGTTTGGGGATCACACAAAGTTTTGTCCTGCGCGGGAATCGAATTCAAACCACTACGCGATTTGTTCAATCATCATTTTATAAAATAAGTATTTACCTATATGATTTATTTTCAATCAAAATTTATTATTTATTTTCCATTATATTCTTGCAATGTTTGGGCTAAATTTTATTTCTATATAGTAAGTAACATATTAGTTTTCAGGATGCCTCAAGTTACTAGTTGTTTACGCATTCGTCTCATATTATGTTCTCACTGGTCATGCTATGTTACCGGTTAATGTTGCCCAAATGCAACACCAAGACTCGCTGCAAGAGTCTCGCAGTACTTCCTTAGACAGCAATTTATGATTCCTTTGGCAAAGAAAGGATTGTTAACATTTTGTATTCTCGATCCAGTACACGGGGAAATAATTTGATGTTATTTTAAACAGTCTCATGATAGATAGGTGTGATTATAGCCCCACTGCCGTTAAGTGGTATATACCTAATTATTGATCGTTGTACATTTAATGTCACTAGATGAATGAAATTTCATTAATTTAGTTGGATTTTTCATTTCTCTGTCGATTTTTCATTTCTATCAAAACACGTTATTCTAAAAGCGATAGTTGCAAGACTTGAGAGACTCGCAAGAGTCATGCGTTTGGGCAACACCATTACCGGTGAAGAATGGTAGAGACTCCTGCTATATCATTATTTCCACAATTTTTCAGATTAATTGATATTTATCATCACTGCTTCTCTACTTTGAGTCGCAAAAGATATCGATTGCATAAGATTGCAATTTTTCACTGAAAAGATTAACCTAACGTAACTAATATTTATTAGAACCTATAATTCTTGAGTATATATAGTAGAAAAAGCTTTTAAGTTTAATAATAGTAGAGATGAAAGATGTAGCACCAAACAAATGACATAGATATACACCTAAACCTCCATAACTACATATAAGTTACTAGCAGACCCGGCCACGTGTTGCTGCGTCTACGGTAGCCTCAGTAGTACGTGGTGGTTATGCTAATTAATTGTAGCTTATATGAAACGTTTTTATGTGTAACATAGCGACATCTATGAAATAATTACTCCACCTAGTCAACAGATACCGCCATCTGTTAGAATCGTTTGGAGATAACAGATAATTGTGACTGTCAAATAATAGACAAATAATTTGCAATAAAATAATATTGCGACTATAAATTGAGATGGAAGCTATCCTATCTTTTAAGTTGGATTAAACTATAAATGCTGTGCAAATTTGATTATAATCGGTTAAGTACTTTAGGAGTCCATCGTGGACAAACAACGTGAACCGTAATTTATATATATTAAAATTAACAGACTTTCTACCACAAATTACATATCACAATAAAATGCCGTCTACGCGTCTGTAACTGCTATTTATACCCATTTTCGCCACTAAACCCTAACACTAATGTTGCCAGAGCACGCTCTTAGAATCGCCACCTTTCGATGGGCGCTAACAGAGGTAAATATATAATTTTCCCCCAAAAACAAATACATTTAATATTATCCGCATCACCAGTATTTTACTTATTTAATTAGTCAGAAAACCATAACCTTAGGTGTCAAGCGAGTCTGGTATAATTATGGTTTTCTGACCACAAGAATACGTATTATACATACTTATTGCTTTAGCCGCGAGTTATTTACTACTTTCTACCTTCTAATCTATGTATCTTACTAAGGTAAGATTTAAGGTAGGCACCTAGCTTAAAACACAGAGCTATTGCTATACATACCAGGGTCGAAATACTATTTAGTAGCAGATGGGGTGTCGTTAAATACAAATAATAGTAATTGAAAGCAAATGAAACTATTGAATACTACTACAAAATTCAACAAACGTACACCAATTCTTAAAGAAAATAGAGTTAAGCGTCAATGTCTTTAAAGAAAATGTTATTTAGTGACAATCAATTGCTTATCTCGTCAATTCAATCTAAAATAATCTGGATGTAAGAGCGTTACTCGGTATTTTCTTTTTAGTGTGTTTTGAAATTTTAAATAATAACATAATTAAAAAATAAAATAAATATAATTAAAAAAGAGAAACAAAGAATTCGAACCGAGCTCCGGTTTATCTGGATTAGATTGCTCGATTTCCAATTGAGCTATGTTTATTTTTAATAACAGCGTCAAAATTTGCCTTCATATGTTAATAGTTTACGAAAATTATATTTTTTCATTGCATAAAAATATTGGTAAAACAATATTTTATTCCAAGTCACGTCAGCAATTGAATAATACATAATCAATAATATTCTACTTTCTTAAATTTATTAATTTAGGTAAAGTAAAATAAGTAATTTTTTTTAGAAATAATTATTAAAGTATATCATGCTTATTATCTATTTTTACATATACATACTCGGTCTAATATAATTTTACATTTTTTTTACTATATTTATATATATTGATGTTTCATAATATAAAAAAGAAAAGAGAAACTGCTAACTTGCGGGGTAAGTACATGGATGAGCCCTAACTTCTAATTAGGTTACTCCGTGTTTAGGACATTTGGTGATTCGTAGTCTTCACATACATAAATAATTTAAAATTATCTACTTAAATACTTGCCAAATAAAATGCAACTTCAGTCTTATATTTGAATAAAGTTCAGTACTTTCGTAAAATCGTCTAAATAATATTTCTTAATTTTTCTAAAGGATCAAGTTCTTAAAGCGAACATGTTATCGCAGTCGTTCTGACTAATGTTTTCAAAATCGTTGCTCCACGGGATCTCTAACTTTATAATCTTGATTCCAACTTTTCAATGCGATGCGAAAATTGCAATTTCTTAAGTAAAAGTTTATTTTTATATATCATTGAAAAATATTTACTTGAATCAGATAATTGAAAAGAAATTTAATGCATTTATATTATTGTTAAAACTTTCACTCGACTTTTTGCCGGATTTTTATAGATACCCTGTCCCGTTGCCTACGGGAAAAGAGATATCTATATCCCCACTCTATTTCTTGTGTGTTGTGTGCGTGTTGTTGATGTTGCTCTGGGGCCTCTTCCTCTTGTCCTGCCCTGTCGTCTGTTTAGATTCGTTGTTTGTTGCGTGTCTAGTCTGTTTGTGTGGCTTTAATCTCCTGGTGTATGTATAGTTTGTGTATTTGCTGTATTCTGTGTGTGAGCTGTCTGATTGCTACGTCTGCCCCTTCCTCCTCTAATTGTTTCTGGAATGTCAACTGTTGTGTTTGTTGTTAACTGCGTATTTTCTGATTGTTGGGTGTTTGGTGCTTGTTGTTCTTTTTGTGCGAGTTCTTCTTGTGTGTTTGTGTTATTTACAAACACCGTATCTCCTAGGACTTTACTAATTATGGTTGATGAGTGTATGGCTGCCTGTTTTTGAAGTATGGTTATATCTATTGTGGTGCCTAATTTTTCTAAATATGTATTTATGCTTTTCGCTACTACTCCTGTTGCTCCTACTACTATTGGAATAACAGCCGTTTGTGTATTCCACAAAGGACTGATTTCTGTTTTCAAAACGTGATATTTACTTAATTTTTCTATCTCCTTAGCTCCGATGTTATAGTCTGATGGTACTGATATATCTATTCAAAATGTTTTATTATTTATTTTATCAATGTAAATTAAATCTGGTCTGATGTGTGTCACTGTAATGTCAGTTTGTATAGGTGTTTCCCACATGATTTTGATTGTGTAGTTTTCTTTTACTTGGGGCTGGATCATGGTTTCTTTCCAACATAAGGGTGAAACTTCTATTATGTTTTTTTGCGAGACACCAGTAGACGTATTGAACAATGCGTGCTTACGCCCCTCTGTCGCCCCGGACGGAGTGGTGCGAGAAGAGCGCCGACCATGACCCACCCCAAAAAAAAAAAAAGACGTATTGAACAAGATTATTATGCCTTTTGACATAATAAGTGCCTGCCAATTTTTCGCACCCGGAGATGATATGTTGGGCTGTTTCGTCTTTTACGCGGCAAAGCCTGCATTTTCCATCCACTGCTGCCCTTAGTATGTCCCGCTGGTGTTGTAGTGTCATAACTGCCTGATCTTGTATCGCGAATACAGCAGAAACTATTCCTGGAGATACGTGTTGTTTTTTGATCCATTTAAAAGAGAGTTCTGTGTTTATGTTGGCCTGATCTAATACTTTTTTAGGGAATTGTCCGTGTAACTACTTAGCTCGCCATGATGTGTTTTGTGTTTTAACTATTGTTTATCTCTATGTCTGTGTGTGAATTGTTTTGTGATAACTGTTTTTGATGCTCTATTTCTCGTGATTCCTTTATTATTGAGTATTTATCCCTATTAATGTCATGTCGTACTATTGCTCTAATCATATCATCGAATTCCGTCTTCAAATATTGTTTATATTTAACTATTTGTGATTTGTACATGTATTCTACGTTTATCAAACCTCTTCCGCCTTGTGCTATCGGTAAGTATAACCTTTTGACTTCTGCTTTCTGTTGGTATGCTTTTTTAATTGCTAGTAGTTTTCTGGTTTTCGTATCTATTTTCTTTAAATCGGTGATTTTGTAGTTTATAATTCCAAATGAGTAGAGTAATACTGATATTGCATATGTGTTTATCCTTATATAATATTGCAGGCGTTGAGGAGTGTTTGTATTAGTTTTTTAACTCTTTTAGTATATTCTTTAGTTATTTGCTCCCTAATTTTGCTGGGTTCTATTTTTCCTGATTCGTGTATTCCCAAATATTTATAACTATCTCCTACTTCAAGTTCCTTAAATTTCTCCTGACTTAGTAGAATATGTCCTTCCCCAGATATAGTACTTCTGTGACCTGCCCTCATGTGAATTACGTTACATTTATCCAATCCAAATTGCATCCCTATGTCGCTAGTAAATATCTCTACACTATCTAACAAAACTTTATGATTACTTTTATTATTTCCGTAAATTTTGAGGTCATCCATATATACTAAATGGTTTATCCAGAAACTATCTTTGAGTTTGTATCCTTTCAATTAATATTTGTTAAAATAAATAGGATTTATTGCTAAATAATAATAAATGCTTATAGGCTTAATACTTCAAACTTTGCAGTTAGAATTGTATTAAACGATGACACAACCTCCTAATTCAAATTACTGAAATTTAGCATTTAATATGCTTAATTATTTATAAAACCCGATTACATGACGCGTGATTGGGCCGGAATCCCAATAGGCGCGGATTCGAATCCCGCTTGTGACATCATTTTTCGCTTCGTAATCGGGTTTTATAAATAATTAAGCATATTAAATGCTAAATTTCAGTAATTTGAAAAACGAGGTTCTGTCATCGTTTAATACAATTCTAACTGCAAAGTTTGAAGTATTAAGCCTATAACAATGTGTAAACATTGTCGGGTAGATGGCGCACGTCACTTTAAAGACGAAAATATGATACGAAGCGAGATTTGCATGTCCTACAATAGTTCACGGTGGTGTAGTGGCAGCATGATTGGGCCGGAATCCCAATAGGCGCGGGCTCGAATCCCGCTTGTGACATCATTTTACGCTTCGTAATCGGGTTTTATAAATAATTAAGCATATTAAACGCTAAATTTCAGTAATTTGAAAGTTTTAGTTACTTTACGAGTATACTGCTCGTCTTTTTATCAGAAAAAATGTCATGAATAAGTTTAATTTTATACATACATACATACATACCATCACGCCATGTCCCTTGCAGGGTAGGCAGAGAGAACAGAGTGCCAGAGAACTCTATCCTTGCATCCTTGCATACTTCACTCGCTTCCTCAACATTCATAATTCTCTTCATACACGCTCATTGATACATATATATATATATATATATATAACAATAGCGAACAAGCTGGCTTCCGAAAAGGCTATAGCACCATAGACCATATCCTCACGCTTTGGCAGATTATCCAGAAGACCGAGGAGTATAATCGGCCTCTGTGTATAGCGTTTGTGGACTATGAGAAAGCCTTTTATTCAGTCGAAACTTGGGCGGTGCTTCAGTCCCTTCAGCGGAGCCAAATCGACTATCGTTATATCAAAGTGCTGAAATGTTTGTAGAGGAACGCCACAATGTCAGTCCGTATCCGGGATAAGAGTACGAAACCGATCCAGTTGCAGAAAGGTGTGAGACAGGGAGATGTCATCTCTCCGAAACTGTTCACCACTGCACTGGAAGATGTCTTCAAGCTCTTAGACTGGACCGGACTTGGTATTAACATTAACGGCGAATACATCACTCACCTTCGATTTGCAGACAATATCGTCGTTATGGCAGAATCCATGGAGGACCTTGGCACTATGCTCAACGATCTCAGCAGAGTATCCCAACTGGTGGGGTTACGAATGAACATGGACAAGACGAAAGTCATGTCAAATGCCCATGTCATTCCTGTACCGGTCCTAGTTGGCAATGCGATTCTCGAAATTGTCGATCATTATGTTTACCTTGGACAAACAGTTCAGTTAGGTAGATCCAATTTCGAGAAAGAGGTCAGCCGACGAATCCAATTCGGCTGGGCAGCGTTCGGGAAACTTAGGAGTATCTTCTCGTCTAACATACCTCAGTGTCTGACAACACAGGTCTACGACCAATGTGTGTTGCCAGTGATGACTTACGGCACGGAAACGTGGTCCCTAGATGTAGGCCTCATAACCAAGCTCTGCGTGTCAGCTCAAAGTCACTCAGCGTGCTATGGAGCGAGCTATGCTCGGGATTTCATGCGCGATAAAATCCGTAATACGGAAATACGCAGAAAAACGGGTGTAACCGTCATAGCACGAAGAATTAGCACGCTGAAGTGGTAATGGGCAGGCCATATCGCTCGAAGAACCGACAACCGCTGGGTAAAAAAGGTTCTAGAGTGGCGACTACGTACAGGACGACGCAATGTAGGACGCCCCCCCCACTAGGTGGACAGACGACCTGGTGAAAGTTGCTGGGCGCTGGCCAACTCATTAGTTGCAATAGTGCTTGCAAAGGACCTATCTTTGGAAGAATTGCATTAAATTACTTCTTTTTAATTAAATATTGCAAAGTAGCTTTCATTTGCTACATTTTATTGAAATTGAATTTTAATATGTAAAAAGTTTTAACTAATTTACTAATACATTGGTCGTCTTTGCCGACAATAATAATATTACTAGCATGCTATAATTTTAGATTTACATTATAGATTCTCGACAATGTCTTAAATAATATATTAATTTTTCATTTTTGCAGATCTATTATTGTTAAGAGTAATTTAATTATAGTTGAATTACTCTCATTGGTGATAGTCACTATCACGGTCACATCTATACAAGAGAGAGAAAACTCAATTTCGAAAGAAATTTCCTATACCAACTCGTCTGACCAGCATGATATATCAAGTTAATTCCTCCTTGTTTTGGAATAGGTTCGAACCCAGCAGCGTGACGAAAAAGATCTATAAGTATTCTATCTATGTGGTGACGAAATAATATTACATTGGTCACTTAACTCCTTTTTTTTCAAGCATCTATCTCAAAAATCGATTAAAGAATGTAAACAGAATACAGCCCAGCAACAGCAGGCAAAACCAAATAAAAACTTGTGCCAACTCATATGGTCAGCGTGATGTAATAAGATAATTTCCCTCTGTGAAAGAGGTCCGTGCCCTAACAGTAGGATGTATAGGGCTAAGAAGAAGATAAATCTTTAACTAACTGTTTATGAAGGATCTATATTTATTAAAATTAATATTTAAGATCTAGTTCATTAGATGGGGTCGTACCGCCTTACTAGATCAAGGTATGGTTTCATTACAAAATGCAATATAAATAGTTATCAATATTTTTTTAATAAAGGAAGAAAGAGGAACAGGTCAGAGGGCACTTAGATCAACAGTGCAGATCAAGTTGAACTAGCCTCTAGATCAGAATACAGTGATTTTATTTAAATTACCTAGTATTCCCACCAAATGAAGTTCTGCAGTCCACCAGTTCAATAATACCTAAAAATATTGTTAGCTATTTACATTGCATTTTGTTATGACACCATACCTTGATCTAGCAAGGCGGTACAACGTCATCTAATGAACTAGATCTTAAATATTAATTTTAATAAATATAGATCCTTCATAAACACTAATTTTGATTTGATTGATGCATTTGTTATTATATTCCATAAAATAAACAGTGAAATCTATTGAATTGTTAATAAAATTATCCTTAAATTATTCAAATATGGTTAAGCTTCTTCTCTATTAGGTTGTGAATTCAAACATTAAAGACACAGCGGACGAGCAAATAAAAACTGCTCTTTTCTTTTTCTCTCTTTACTCTTGCTCGAGCAACAGCTTAGATCATACACTACAAAAAGAAATATAATTAGAATTAGGTTAATGACAAAAATAATTAGAGTTATAACGATAAGGAGCTGCAAAAGCTTTTGCAACTCCTGTAAGTGTCAACTTATTCTAGAGTATAAGTTGACACTTAGCTCATCATCATTCGGTTGGTGGTTTTATGACCGGCCGCCTGCCAGAAGTCAATCCTCCTCAGGAATGAAATTGCTGACCAAATGGCATCAGATGAAGTTGGCCCAGGTCTATATAAGGCTCTTAGTCGTCTTTTACGACATCCACGAGCAAAGTAAGGGTTGGTAGTATTCGTAGTCACTACCACACAGCTAGTTGACACTCAGCGATACCTATTCTTTCAAATCTATTATTTTTTTTTAAATCAAAGTATAATGTTAAACTAAACGAAAAACCTTATTTTAACTTAGCAAATATATATAAAAAAAATACCACTTATTATTTTTTCAATTGTATTTTATTCAATAGAATAAATGAAATCACTTATTATCACATCATTATACATATATAAAAAATAATCTGTAAGTGAATCCTTATAGTAAAGCCATCCGCATTGAATGTTCCCTCCATGATTGCCTATTTCAACAAGGAAACAGATCTGAATATCTAATATCCATTATATGAAAATGTAAATCGCCTCCCACCTACTTTTATAGTTGCAGATATTACACAAAGTATATATAAAACGTATCCACTTTTATGTAGTAGATAAAAGTAGCTATATCATATTCAAACAAAACGTGAAATTCAATTTGTCCAATTTCCCTGAGTCTAAGCACAAAAACATCCCCTGGGCGTTAAAATTCTGCCTCAGAAAAAACATATTACGAACTGTGCTATGGATAAACATTTCTTTTTGAAGATATAAAGGAAAGCCGATTATCTGTACCTGTGTTTCCTACCTCGGAGCTGTCATCGAAAGCCACTTAAACATTTACATATGAACAATATTTTAAGATAAAGTAAATGTATTTGGTGACTTCTTTATACATTTTTTTTTTCATTTTTAAAAATAAATTAAAGAAGATCAGAACTAGTCATACATATATAAGCCTAGACACACCCTCTCTAAAATGCCTGAGGTGACAGAAGGCTAACAGATGCACCATAATTTGACGTATTTGGAAAAATACCTTGACTTGTCTTACAATGTTGAAAATGAACCTTCGCAATGGGAGATATTATGTATTCGCCTTGTTGTGAGATAATCGATAAGTTTCCCGAGAGAGTAAGATTACGTATTTTTCTGGTGTTCTATCAGCCAGTTTTTTTTACGACTACACGAGAAAAGCTAGTGATACAATTTATATTTAACCATACTTATACATAGCACAGGAACTTAAAGCTTAACAACACGTACTACATATAAAAAACAGGAATGAATTATAGTAATTTTACTAACTTTTTAACTTTTTTAATTACATGCAAGACGCATGTAATTAAAAACTGCTGCTAACCAAGAATAATCTCGGTAACGTCACCCTTTTTAATTCTCTTGGTTATATTGTTTTATCTAAGCTCTTTTTTCCCAGTTGGCAAAATTTTTGTAAAATAATTAATTAAACTTCCATTTTCTCCACCGTATGTACTTTCTTGACTTAATCATTCTTAATTCTTGTAAAGAAAGCGGAGTAGATCGGATCCTAGTACATCGGCAAAATAATTAAGTAAGATTTATTTTCATTTTAGTGAAATATAAAGAGTACTCGAGGCATCAAAGTATTCGTAGTATATTTAATATATAATACTATCAATCAATCATATAAATATATCAATCAAAAATCAGATTACGATGAATCAGCGAATGTGCAAGTGTACATTTCTTGAGTTTATAAAATTCTTAATTTATTATTTTCTTTTACTGGTACTAAAATATCTTTGTAAATAGATACAATAGCATATTATTTGAAACTCGATAAAACTAAAACGCCATTCACGCGCGCTCTACGTGTGCTCAACGAGGTCTCAACACGAAGAGACTTATTCTCGTGTTCACTGAACGAATTAACGCTGACCGCTATTTTAATTTTAAGTACATAGAAATAAGAAATTTGTAATGTTTAGAATTATCGTAATATATACTTATGTACTAATACTGTCTTCCGCTATCGAATTGGGTTGTATTACCTGTAATGGTAGTTGTGTGTCGAAATAAATAAATAAATAAAAAGCTATACTAAAAAAAAGGAAAAATATATGCATGTGTGGAATTATACGTATGAAAAATTAAGAATAGTGATGTTTACTATGCATTATTGTTTACGAGATCGTGTACTCTGTGTATTTTATTAACTTCTACCCGCTATTTTATCCATGTGGAATTAATAGTGTGCTCCTAGTATAAAACAATGTTATGGCTAATAAATTATGATCTATTCGATTCAAATTCATAAAATATATCTTGGAATATAATAAAATCAACTTTAAAATTTAATAACATAATTCAAACTTCTCAAGACATTGACAAACTAACTGTCTCTAGATCCCTATCATGCAGCTTAGAATCATGTCATAAAGTAATACGTGATGCACATGCAACGCTTACTGTCCTTACGCAAAATATACGCAGTGTCAATTGTAACTTTGCCGGTCTTGAACTTATGTTATCCTCACTCAATATTGACTGTGATATACTTATCCTTACCGAGTGCTGGTTATTCAATAATACCACAGTTATTCCGACACTTAAAGGTTATCTCGCAAATGCTTCCATCAATAATTATAGGCAGAATGATGGAGTTATTATATACATTAAGGAGCAACTGAATTTCGTAGTTTACGAGCCTGACTTCCAGGATAGTAACTGCCTAGTTGCTACATCTACTGATACAGCCATAGTTTCTTTATACCGTTTTCCGTCATATAAAAATATAGATGATTTTTTGTACTCTTTAGATAAATTACTTCAAAATCTTTCTCACTTCAATAATATTATTGTAATAGGAGATATTAATATTCCCATTAACACTGAAATGATTAACTTTTCTGGTGAAAAATATCTCACTTTAGCTGCCACACACGGTCTATTACCCTCGCACACAGAGGTAACTAGAGATGCAAGTGGGACCTGTATCGATCATGTGTTGTTAAAAACCACTCATGCCGCAATTACTATAGTCCCACAAACTAACTTGACTGATCATCACCCAGTATTACTGTGCTTGGAAGGGAGGCGGAGGTGTGTATCTTCTATTACTACTATACGAATAACAAATACTGCTGGAATTGGGACGGATCTTGCAAATTTAGACCTCGACCCCATTTACCACTCTGTGGACCCTAATTTTGCTTTGAACTATTTTATTACTTCGATAAAAACTGTAATTGATAATAACACACAAATCATTCCATTAACTAGACGCAAAAAGATTATAAAGCCATGGATCACGCCGGGATTGTTGCGATGTATAAAAAATAGAGACAAAGTACACCATAAAGCTAAAATGTCACCTAATAATAAAATTTTAAAAACAACTTATACCCGATATAGGAATTATTGTAATTCAATACTAAAAAAAATAAAGAACTTATACGATAAAAATCAATTAGATGCCGCAAAGAATAATCCTAAAGAAACTTGGAATATTATTAGAAACCTCACTCATAGACATAAGACTAATAGTCCCTCATCTGAATTACTTAATAATCTCCTACCGCAGCAATCAGTTGATGGAGTTAACCAATACTTCATAAATATTGGTAAATGTCTAGCTGAAAGCTGTGTTAACGCAAATAAAAATGAAGTCTTCACTAACTTCAACACTCCATTACAACTCAACACTTTTGTATTGACTGAAGTAACGGAGAATGAAACAGACAAACATATCAGCGACCTCAAAACTATATGCTCCGTTGGATGGGACAACATTTCTAACCATTTGTTAAAACAATTTAAAGATATTCTTGTCCCTCCACTTACTTACATTTTTAACAAGTGTCTACAAACTGGCATCTTCCCCGAGTCATTGAAGAAATCTGAAGTTCGGCCCATCCATAAGGGTGGTGAAAAGGATCAAATTCATAATTATAGGCCGATATCTATCTTACCGTCTCTATCTAAAATATTAGAAAAGATAATTAACACAAGACTAATGAACTATCTAGAAAAATACAAACTTCTTTCTTGTAATCAATTTGGCTTTCGCAGGGATAGGTCTACAGACATGGCAGTATATAAACTTACTAATAAAATCAGCACATTGCTAGATAATGGTAAGAAATGCTTGTCTGTATTCCTTGACCTTGCGAAAGCTTTTGACACAATATCTGTCTCTCTATTAATAAGCAAGCTTGAAAGACTTGGCGTTAGAGGCCTATCGCTTAATCTGTTTGAGAGCTATCTTACTGGCCGTTCCCAATACGTTCGAGTGGGTGAATACACCAGCAGTGAACTAATTATAACCCATGGTGTCCCCAGGGAAGTATACTTGGTCCGACGCTATTCTTGGTCTACATACTCTACATCAACGATCTCGCTAACTTAAACCTCCCAGGGGGTGAAATCATATCATATGCGGATGATACTGCTCTCGTTTTTTCCGGCAATAATTGGGATGGAGTTTTCGATGTGGCCCAGGCTGGTTTCACCTTGGTGCAGAAGTGGTTACGATATAATGTCTTGACACTAAACTTGGAAAAAACGAAAATAATGACATTCTCTATTCGTAATACAATTAAAATTTATAAATACCCGAAATACGAAACGAAAAATTATGTCACAAGCGGGGTTCGAACCCGCGCCTATTGGGAATCCGGCCCAACCGTGCTGCCACTTACACCATCGTGAACTATTTTAGGACATGCAGATTTCGCTTCATGTACGTCTTCAAGGTGACGTATGCCATCTATCGGACAATGTTTACACATTGTATAGACTTAATACTTCAAACTTTACAGTTAGAATTGTATTAAACGATGACACTACCTTGTTATTCAAATTACTGAAATTTTTAGCATTTAATATGCTTAATTATTTATAAATACCCGAAATACGAAACGAAAAATTATGTCACAAGCGGGGTTCGAACCCGCGCCTATTGGGAATCCAGCCCAACCGTGCTGCCACTTACACCATCGTGAACTATTTTAGGACATGCAGATTTCGCTTCATGTACGTCTTCAAGGTGACGTATGCCATCTATCGGACAATGTTTACACATTGTATAGACTTAATACTTCAAACTTTACAGTTAGAATTGTATTAAACGATGACACTACCTTGTTATTCAAATTACTGAAATTTTTAGCATTTAATATGCTTAATTATTTATAAATACCCGAAATACGAAACGAAAAATTATGTCACAAGCGGGGTTCGAACCCGCGCCTATTGGGAATCCGGCCCAACCGTGCTGCCACTTACACCATCGTGAACTATTTTAGGACATGCAGATTTCGCTTCATGTACGTCTTCAAGGTGACGTATGCCATCTATCGGACAATGTTTACACATTGTATAGACTTAATACTTCAAACTTTACAGTTAGAATTGTATTAAACGATGACACTACCTTGTTATTCAGTATTAAGTCTATACAATGTGTAAACATTGTCCGATAGATGGCATACGTCACCTTGAAGACGTACATGAAGCGAAATCTGCATGTCCTAAAATAGTTCACGATGGTGTAAGTGGCAGCACGGTTGGGCCGGATTCCCAATAGGCGCGGGTTCGAACCCCGCTTGTGACATAATTTTTCGTTTCGTATTTCGGGTATTTATAAATAATTAAGCATATTAAATGCTAAAAATTTCAGTAATTTGAACAATTAAAATTGCTGACTACTTGAAAATTACCGCTCATGTGTGTTTTTCCAAATCGGACTGCTCCTGTACTCCAATTGAGCGAGTCTGTCACCTAAAATACCTTGGTGTCATATTAGATAGTTCACTCAGCTTTAAAGAGCACATAAGAGTCCTGTGTGCTCGAGTCCGTAAACTCATTTATGTGTTTAAAACTCTTAGATGTATTGCGGAACCTACGCTGCTGAAACAAATATACTTCGCTCTATGTCAATCTATCGTCACATATTGCATTGTATCTTGGGGTGGAGCACCGAAGTCGATCTTAAGAAGTCTGGAAATTGCCCAACGTGCAGTTTTAAAAGTTTGTATTTTCAAACCAATTAAATATCCAACCACACTACTGTATCAATTCTGTCAAGTCCTAACGATTAGACAATTATTTGTCCTAAATATCATCCTCAAACAGCATGGTATGCTTACCTATGATCCTATTAAATTAAACAGACGCCGAGGCTATATGGTATGTCCAAGACTACATAAACCAAACACAACGTTTATACGCAGATTTTTAATTTTCCTTGGTCCTATCCTATATAACAAAATTAATAAAAAGCTAAATATATATCCGTTGACTAAGTTACAATGTAAGAAAAAAATCATTACTTTCTTACAGAATCTTACGTACGACGAAACAGAAGAATTGTTATACGTAACTAGCTGACTCTAAATCTCAAAAATTATACATATAAAAAAACAAGCACTAAAATTAATTACAACGCTCACACGTAGATATACATTTGTTATTACGCATTCACATACGCACTCACGCCCTGAAACACACTCAAACTCAGATACGTTTGCACGCGCGCGTGCACAAAAGCGCACGCGCACGCACACGCAAACTCACATGCACACACTCACACACACATACACACTCTCACACACACACACACACACACAAACACACACATCATACACAAACACACTCACGCGCACATATATAGGTACTTACAAATACAGACAGACATACACACATATTGTTTTAAGTTTTTTGTTCTTTATTATATTTAACCCGCTGCCTTTTTTCCATTGGCAATTTTTATGTTCCTCATTCTTTTTCCTTCTTGTATTTATAATTAAATGTGTATTATTATTAAATGTAGACTAATATCTGCAGGGATTGGCGCTGTAAACCGAGATACAGGCTTTGCCTAGTTCGGCTACAGTGGTACATAATGGTTGCACTATATACTTAGTCTTTACTTCTCATTTGTGTCATTAGGTTAAGTTTTTATGGAATAATAAAGTTATTATTATTATTCCTACGCCTCTCGTAGACCACCGAAGACAAAGATCGGGTACCGGTGGCCCGCTCGCACGGCGAAGAGAGGAGTTTGCATGGTGAGTCTATGAGGTCACGCACCGCCTCTTCCGTCACCCCGGACCGATTTGTAAGGGCGTGACGCATCCATAGACCACCCCTAAAAAAAGAGAAAAGAGCATCTCATAGAAACAATATGTTACGTAAATGTAATATGTCGAAAATGATTTGATTAAATGCGTTAACGTTGTAAGAATATATGTGGAATCTATTTTTCACCCCTTTTTCTTGACCATGGGAGAGGATAAAAGTTGACTAAGACATATAATATAACGATTAACATACAGGCAAGAGGAAATGCACTCAAAATAAAACCTTATACCAATCCTTACGACCAGAGTGATACAGTAGGTCTTAATCTCCCTTTGGAATAAAGTGTAAACATGAAGACTTAAATGTTACTTTTACGTAGAGAGGAAATGTTATTGCATGGAAAACACTTGAAACCGAGGGTAAACTTAGTTTTGAATAAAATTTAATCATTATTTTGATTATAACAGCCAAAATAATTGATATTTATCTACATTCATCATCATCATTTATCCATGCATGCATTTATCCCAATTATTTGGAGTCAACGCAATATGTACTACTTTTCCTACATAGTTATTGACAATAAGTTTTATGAGCAACCGCCTGCCTAATATTAACCCTCTTTGGGAATATAATTGTTGACCAAATCACATCAGGTGAGTTTGGCCCAGGTCGCTATAAAGCTCTTAGTCGTCTTTTATGATATCCACGAGCAAAGTAAGGGTTGGTAGTATTCGTAGCCGCTACCACACAGCTGGTATTTTTCTACATTATCTATTGGATATAAACCTCTACAACCAGAATAATACCATATATCAGATGGCAGATATCGTAGTTAATGATATAAGATTCTCATAAGAGTACTTTTGACTATTTTAGGTATCCCTTAATCGGTTTTTATGACTCTTACAGAAAAGTGGGAACAAAATGAATTCTCAACATAGTGACTACAATTCATTCATTCAACTTAGTCACTTGTATTGATAATTGGAAGTAGGCATTATTTGTGATGTGAAATGAGAATTATTTGATATATGATCTCAGCTCATATATGTCCCATTGTTGGGCTCGAGCGTCCTCCGTAATGGGAGGGAATTGACCTGCTATACCACGCTGGTCAGACGTGTTGGTATAGGGTTTTGTTTCGAGTTTACCTTCTCTTGCATAGATGCTATATGCGTTTTATATCCTTTAGTCGTATCTTACGATCATCCACTGGTTCACTGGATAAGGGGTGGTGAATTGTATTCTTACTCCGTCACCACATGGATGATTTAATATATCTATCCATGTAGGGAAGGAGTAAGAACACAGTGGTCGCCACTCTTTCCCTTACCTTAGATAACGTGAATATAATTTAATTATTGCAAGCAAACTCACAGCAAAACCCTTTGCCAACTCACCTGACCAACTAGTCTATTAGGTTCATTTCTTATTGTCGTCACTGTTCTTTTATTTAAACTAACTATACGTTCCGCAGTTTTGATTTTATATTTAATGGTATTTCACCCTTTCGTCCATCTCAGGAAAATAATTTATATAAATATTTTTCATAGTTTTCGCATATTTCATAAAAGTTAGCTGTATGCAAAATTTCATGTTGCTAGGCCCAGTAGTTTCGCCTTTCATCTCTAAGAGGTGAGATTTCCAAAAATTCTTCTTCCGTGCTCACTTCCCCAAAAGGGAGAATTGTGTATAAAATTTCGCGTTCTTGATACCATTAGTTTCGGTATGCATTGATAGATTACTCAGATTCTTATATATACGAACTTTTAGCTCCTATTTGAATGGCATGTAGGTCGGAATTTCGAAGACGCTAGAACAAATATTTATTAATACACTTAATAGTGCCTAAATACAGTTTCACAGTTTTGATCTTGACAGTGACGAACTATCATTCAACCTCTATTTCCACCCGCTTCAAGCCTTTTTTCGAGACTTATTTATTAATTTTATTTATTTGCATATAATGTGAAGAATACAAGGATGTTATACAGATAAAGAAGAATAAGATACATTATGCCATATTCTAATAGCATGCAAATGTTTCGCAAATTTGTCAAAGAACTTAATCATTAAGAATTACATTAATTTGGAATTCATATGCAATAATGTCAAGTTTATATCATTGGGTTATAATTTCGTATTTTTAACGTTGTTAAACTAAACGTAAAGTATAGATATGTAAAAGTACCTACTACACTCATGTGTTTTTTTTTAATAATATAAATTGCAGTTGTATTTCCTAAAAAGTTGTAAACGCAATAGAAGCTTTTTTCGATAACTATTTTTATAAGGCAAGATGAAAATCACTGTACGTCACTTTTATTCAGGAATATAGTTAAAAAAAACTACTTAAACCTATGTTATTGCCCAAACGTTAGTTTATCTTTGTACCAAATTTCAGCAGAATCGGTTCAGCGGTCTAGTTTATGTCTAAAATTTTTCTATCGCGTGGTAAAAAGACAAATGTTTTTTTTATTGCTTATGGTGGAAAACAAGCAAACAGTACCTGATGGTAAGCGTTAGTGCCGCTTATGAACCTTTGCAAGACTAGGGGTATAGCTAGGTCGCTGCCTACCAAACAAAACCTACCCAGAAAATTGGGCTCACGGCTCTCTCACTCACCACTCACCAAACGAAGCGCAAGAGCACATTGCCACTGTTCACAAGTAGATCTTCAACGAGGGTGTGGTACTGCCTCGGACAGACTGGCTCGCGTCTGTAGATAGAAAATTGTCTACAGTGTGCCCTTTTTTGGCGGTGGGCTATGGAGTGGTCACACCCCGCTAAATCCGTCCGAGGGCGATAGAAAAAGCGGCGCGCGACCTCATAAAACCGTCCTGCAATGCCTTCGCTGAGCGAGCGGGCCACCGGAACCTGGTCTTTATCTTCGGTGACTCGCCCGGCGGATTACCCTCGTGGGTTCCTTTTAAATCGACAGTTTGGCCCACTACTTTGTATTATTTTACATTTAAAATATACGAAATGAGATGGAAAATATATTTAAACAATAAGAGTAAATAAAATTTAATTTAATGTTTTAATAATATCTAAATGAACAATTTATTTAACCCTGCTCAAAGTACGCTACATGAATATTTTGGTAGCTATCTACCTATTGAATACGTAGACTATAATTTGGTTGAAAATTTCCACTATGGCGGCCGTAGTTTATGATAATAGGTTGAAACCTTCGATTGCGCCTTTATAATACGCCATGCTTATTCTTGCTCACAATAGGTATAATTTAGATAATATCTGCATTTGGCTCGATCGATATAGCATTTTAGATAAATTATATCTATTTTCGTGTGATGACAGCTTAAGAATACAATTCATTACTCTCTTTCTTGCTCGTGGTTACCCTGAAAGAGGAATAAGGGATTTAGTATTTAGATAACATATGTGCAAGAGAAAGAAAACTTGCAATCAAAATCTTATGCCAACGCGTCGAACCAGCTTGGTCAATTTTTCTTCTATCACGAAAGAGGCTCTAGCTGAATAATAGTATATCTAATCTAATATCTTTAAACGTGTGTATATATATATATAACATGTATATATATATATATATATATATATATATATATATATATATATATATATATATATATATATATATATATATATATATATATATATATACTGTGTGGTCGTGGATGTTGTAAAAGACGACTAAGAGCCTTATAACGACCTGGGCCAACTCCACCTGATGCCGTTTGGTCAACAATTACATTCTCAAGGAGGGTTGACGTCTGACAGGCGGCCGGTCATAAAACTATTGCCAATAACTTTCACAACATGTACTATGAAAGAAGAGTACATTTTGTATCGACCCCAAGTGTATGTATATATATATATATATATATATATATATATATATATATATATATATATATATATACTGAATCTCAGCAACAGCACCAACAACAATTTTCTTGTAGCATGCAGGGGGTTCCGGGGATGACTAATCGATCTAGCTAAGTTTCATTTGTAGAAAATATTGACAAGGTAAAAAAAAAATAACTGACAACTATTAAAATATGAAGGCAAATTTTGACGCTGAAAACAGAGTTGTACCGTCGGACTTTTGACAGGAATTTGAAAACGTCAAGTGGTGCTCTTGTATTATATTCGATATCTTAGTGTTTTAACGTGTTATATTAGATAATTTTGATGGCATTTTATGTAATATGAAGCGGCGGAAATACTGGGATGTAGTGAATATCATATAAAAGTGCTTTACAACGTTTTCGTTTTCCATCAAAATTCCCACAAGATACCATTAACAGTGTGGCCATTGCACTGTTAATGGTGACAATTTGACTTAGACAACGACTGACTTGAAAGACTAAAAACGTGAAAATATTTATAACTTGACACTGGCACCAATAGCTCGTATATGTAGCTGATTGCCAATATATAAGAAGAAGAAGAAGAAGAAATTTTGACGCTGTCATTAAGACACCTCAATTGGATAATCGAGCATTCCAATCGAGGCCGGTTCGGATCCTGTTTCCCCTTTTTATAACTTATTGTCTTTTTTTTTTTTTTTTGACGGGAATTTGAAAACCTCATGTGGTGCTCTTGTATTATATTCGATATCTTAGTGTTTTAACGTGTTATATTAGATAATTTTGATGGTATTTTATGTAATGTGATGGGGCAGTACTGGGATATAGTGAATATCATATAAAAGTGCTTTACAACGTTTTCGTTTTCCATCAAAATTCCCACAAGATACCATTAACAGTGTGGCCATTGCACTGTTAATGGTGACAATTTGACTTAGACAATGACTAACCTGACAAGACTATAAACGTAATAATAATTATAACTTGACACTGGCACCAATAGCTCGTATATGTAGCTGATTGCCAATATATAATAAGAAGAAGAAGAAGACTTTTTTTTTCTATTATTATTATACAATTAATTATTTTTATTATATTTAAAGATATCTTCAAAACATACTAAAAAGAAAAACTTGGTCATCCAGATATTATAAGCTAAAATGATAAGATGAAGGTATTTTTGTATCAGGTAAGTACACATATCAATTCGCTTGGGCATTTGCTACATGTTAGGGTTCCTTCCAATTTTAACTATATTCTTAGTTCACTCGGTGGGATATCCTTCTGCACTGTGCAACAATTGTTTATAGTAATAGGTACACAATCGTTAATTCAAGTACGTACATTATATGTTAATTTTTATTTTATTTATATTTATGTTTGACAGTGTAAATAGATGTGTAAAACAATCAAATTATATAATGATGGGTCATTATCCCCTCTATAGATATATCTGTTTGAAACATTTTCTAATAGTTACTATATTTTTTTTTGTATATGGAATATGTCTTTAAAGCTTTATTTCGCTTTGTGAAGTAAGTGAAAAAGGTAGACTATTTATTGTATAAAAGTGTACTCAATAGAGATACAACATAGGAAGCGACCTTTCGGGTTTCTCATTCACCGAACTCCGTAGCCTTTAGTGCACAATGGCGAGGACTGGAGGCCATCGTTGGCGACAAAACGAGACTTGCTTGTTAGTAGGCACAATAGTTCACTGTATTTTACTGACATAATAGCTAAGAAATTGAAGAAAAAAACTAATGAACTAACCATTAAACTTAGTATTTTATGTAAATATGGGATTAAATAATTCGCCGTTTGGTGACGGAGTAAGAAGTTCTTATAAGGAGTTCTTCGCTTTTCTTGCCCGTGGGTATTATAAGGGGCCGTCCATTAACCACGTGAGGTTTGAAAGGGGGGGGTGATTGACAAAAATCACGAAGGCTTAAACCTTCATAGTGTTAAACCTCACCACGTATCACCGAGGGGAAGGGGGTTAAAAATGCGAAAAAAAGATCACGTAATTAATGGACGTCCCATTAAGACGACCAAAGGCTATTATATGCAAATAACGTATATGTAAAAGAAAGATAACTAAAAGTAATAACCTCTACTAACATGTCTGATTAGCGTGGTACTACACCATGCTAATCAGACGTGTTGATAGAGGGTTTTCCTTCCTGTTGAGGCTCGAGGCCAACATTGGGACGTATATGAGGTGAAATTTTCTTTTTTTTGTGTCTGGCTGGGCTCACAACCCGGAGAAAAGGCTTTAAACGACATCGTCCAAGGGGGTGGATGATGGGTTAAATATGGAACTGATGTGAACCTTATGAAATGACTGCGAGTTAATAATTCAAAGTGCTACCAGCTCTTGACTTTTCGTGAAAATCGTAAAAACCGACTAAGAAATCATCAGGCGAATTGGAAGCAACGTTGTCCTGGAAAACTCTCACTTTGGTGAATTGTAAACTTACTCCGTCACCATATGGATATATTATTATCTTTATATATATAATTCGTAGACCCCTTTTCTTACAATCTTCTGTCATTGTGTCAGCATTGTCTTCCGTGAATGTGAGCAAAACCAAAATAATAGTCTTTGAAAGAGATGAAACCAGAACAGATGTAAGAGTAACATTAGGTAATGATGTACTGGAGCAAGTGGATGAATTTGTATATCTTGGATGTGGATTTAGCCGAGATGGAAGGTACACCACTGATATAGAGCGAAGAGTGAATGCGTGAAATAGAGTGAACGGAGCGTTGCGTCAACTTCTCAATAGCCACCACCTCAGCCAGAAGGCACGTGTAGCAATAGATAACGCAGTGCTTGTCCCAACATTACTGTATGGAAGCGAGAGTTGGTTATGCAGAAAAGAGTATGAAAGTAAAATTAATGCTGTCGAAATGCGATCTCTACGGAAAATCTGTGGAGTTAGGCTGATCGATCGCATTCGTAACGACGACGTAAGAGAGCGAGTAGGTATGAAAGAAAGTATTGGTGTAAAGATACGAAAGGGAATGCTCCGATGGTTCGGACATGTGAAAAGAATGCCGAACGAACGTCTGGTTAAGAAGATATACAATGCGAAAGTGGAAAGATGTAGGTACTGGGGGAGACTGAGACTAACCTACCTAGACCAGATCGCTCATGTACTGAAGTAAGGTGGAGTCAAGAGTCTCCGAAACTGGCGAGCGCGTATGAAGAGAATTATGAATGTTGAGGAAGCGAGTGAAGTATGCAAGGATAGAGTTCTCTGGCACTCTGTTCTCTCTGCCTACCCTGCAAGGGACATGGCGTGATGATATGTATGTATGTATGTATATCTATATAATTTTTCTGTACGTGTGTTGACAGTGAATTCCTCCTAAACGGCTGGATGGATTTTCTTGAAATTTTTTGTGTGTGTTCGAGGGGATTCGACAATGGTTTAGATTCACAATTGGACTCGGTAGGTCGCGCCGTTGTCCGTATGTCAAATGGTTGGACCGATTGGGATGAAATTTTCTATGTATATTCCAATAGGCCCCTGGATGATTTCGAAACACAATTGGATCCGGTATGTGGCGCTGCTGTCAGCATATCGCTTATAACTTTGCCGGACAGGACGACGTCTGCGGGGCAGCTAGTATTTCTATAGGAATTATATTATCCTTGACACAATAAAATACATTTCCATAAAATTATGCCTTCTTTTGTTATAAAGTTCGAGGGAATTTAATAAATTAGCATTGAAGAACGTTATCATTAGAGTTCAAATCTAATAATGATCCAGAATTGATAAGTTCTCGCAAAATAAATTACATGGGTATATTTTAATAGCTGTGCTCGCAGTTTCATTGGTGTTAATAAAGACTGTGTGAATCAGATCTGTCCCACAGAAACCTTAAATTTACCTCGATGAAAAGAATTTGCTCCTCCAGATTATAATGTATCAGTATATGTACCAAATTTTATACAAATCTACTCAGTTCTGGCGAGATTATGTAACAAAATTTAATCGTAATTTTTAAATTAATAATATTAGTAAGATTATACAACATTATACCTTTACCTATTTTACTTCCTACTTTTTGTATTTCACCTTTAAAATTGTATTTTTTATTTATGTATTTTATCTTTAAAAATGTTAAAATTTTTGTTTGAAGGCGCTGGAGCTATATTTACTAAACATGTGGATACATGATTATTTTGATTAAAATATGTAATTTAAAAAATGAAGAGCTCGTTGAGTTTCTTACCGTATCTTCTCAGTTTGTGACCGCTTTACGATCCGGTCACGCTGCCTGTTCATTGTCAGTGCAAAATTAACTGCTGCTTGTTAACCATACACGTTCAGGCGAAAAGGGGTAGTGAGTTTAAAATGATTAAAAATATTTTTTTTATATGATGTAATCAAAAATTTACAGTTTTCAGTTTTCCTTAATCAATCAATTAGACGTTGCTTTGTTCCAAATTTCAAGATTCTGAGTTCACGGGAAGTACCCTGTAGGTTTTGATTCCCTTGCGAGTGTTGAAAATTTGCAGAAATTTGCGACATAAATAGCTATATCTTTTGATTGCGTTAGCTTAAAAGTTTGATTTTCTCACAGCTCTAAGGGACAGTAGACCTGAGTATTTGATATAAATTTCAGCTTGATGCCTCCCTCCACGCGTTCCTGAGAAAAAGAGTCTTGACAGACAGACAGACGGACGGACGGACAACAAAGTGATCCTATAAGGGTTCCGCTTTTTCCTTTCGAGGTACGGAACCCTAAAAAGATATAAAATTGACAATATTTAAGTGCCCTTATGTGTCACATAATACATGCCAGTAACGCTGTTCAAAAAAATAGACGATCTGATACAAAAATATTTTTTAGATTCCGGCTAATATTTTTTAAAATTAAAGCTTGCACGCTTTAATTTTATAAACTACTAGCGGACCCCGGTACACTTCGTTCCGCCTAACAGTTAATTAATGAGATAAGCAGTTTTCCATTAATTTAAAATTATTAAGTTATTTTTAGCTGTGTGGTAGCGGCTACAAATACTACCAACCCTGACTTTGGTCGTGGATGTCGTATAAGACGACTAAGAGCCTTATAACGACCTCGGCCAACTCCATCTGATGCCCTTTGCTCAACAATTACATTCCCAAGGAGGATTGACGTCTGGTAGGCGGCCGGTCATAAAACTATTGCCAATAACTTTTACAAAATGTACTATGAAAGAAGAGTAGGTACATATTGTATCGACTCCAAGTAATTGGGATAAGAGTAGGAGAATGATGAATAAATATGAATAATATATAAATTCAAATAATCAAGTATTTTAATAACGTGCCAGGAAGACGAAGATTTATCTTGTGTTATACGACATTTTCCTTCATATGCATTGAAAATAAACTAATTGTTGATCTCTGAGATTTGCTCGACGATTTCACATTGTCAACAGCACGACTTGCCTCGCTTTACTGTTGTGATTAAGAAGCACGGATTTGGGCCATATTAACGCGGCAGTCTTCCCGTGCAATAAATTTTTCTTTTGCCGTGGTTACGTTCATTATGTTTCGAATTCTAACTGCGTTACGGTTTGGTTGGAAAAGATTTGATTTTATTGGTCACGGCATTGTTGATGACAATATAGACATAATATGTTTTATTATAACAATATTTGTAAAAATTCGTAACACTCTCACAAAAAGAACTCTGACTGGTCAAATTTTGCACGCCTCATAAGCGAAGCGTTGAGGTCTTGCTCTACACTCGATATACGAAAATCAAGCACTTTTCAAACCTAAAAATGATTGTATTTTCTCACATTGCACTTATAGGATAATATTATTATACATATGTCAAGAAAAATATTCGTTTAAACGTATTTGATATTTTTAAAAAACAATTATTTGGTTTAAAGTAAGAAAATAGTTGATTAAAAAAATATTCGAAGACGTCGGATAAAATATTCCGGATCTGGCAAGAATGCGACCGTAAAAATTAATGTTTCAAAATATTTCTTTTTTTAAAAGCTTCTAATCGCAACGCGCCGTTTTCTTTTGAAAATGGCTTGGTAATTCTTTGTCGTTTAATTGAAATTAATAAAAAACTAAACTGCTTAGTCATTAGTGTATGTATACCTTATAAAACTTGGGTTAATTTACATTTTTTTGTTCGTCCATTCGGACAGGCATAGGAAATAGATCCCATACAGCCTATTGTAAACGAACAGCTATATTTAGTACTGCGTCGAGAATGGCACGAAATTATTTTCTTTTTACCCGACTGCAAAGGAGTGGTATTGTGTTTAACAGTCTATGTATGTATGTATGTATGTTTGTATGTTCCTTTGAAGCACTATATATATATATACCAATACCAAACGCCTGGGCCGATTTTTATGATTCGCACGTCAATCGATTCCTCTTAATCCGGCAAATGTCACTAAAGATATGACGTTATTGAAAATTCAATATGGCGACTACTGGACGCCATATTGTGAAAATTAAAAAAATTAAAGTCAACAAACTATACCGAGTGGGGTATCGTTAAATAGGTATTTAAAAATAATTTTTAGTTTTCTCTCTACATTTTTCGATTTGACTGGCTGCTTAGGATCTATATCGATTTAAAGTTTCGTAACAACCTCTCCTCTCACATAGAGGTTTTTTAGAAAGTAGAAATTTACGATGAAAAGACGAAAAATTCATATAACTGGATGTGGATGGACATATACTGAAGTATCTAGTAGGTATATTGTCCAATATACCATAGGTAGTCCTACCTAAAGTATCTAATGTCTGACGCGGTCGCCCATCTCCAATTTCTAACGATATAGTACTTTACTTCAGTCGAAAAACTATATATAGTTAGGTACTTACCTACTTATTAATAAATAAGATAACTATAGCTACCTAGGTATTTGTAACTAAAAAGTATAAAATAAAAAAAAATGATTAAAAATATTAAAAAACCCGACTGCGTAAAAAGTCACCAAAACTACGTATCATATCTACGTATCCTTTATTCGATAGCAAATCTAATTTTTCAATGGATCCCGACTGTTCAGTTGTCATGTTCTATTATTAAAATATATTTCATTTTCTGCAATAGTATTTATTCAATAATATATTATGGAATTCTAGACCACCGCACATCTAAGTGCTTGTTTTTTTCTTTTCAGTTTTTTTTTATTATGTACGTAGTTTTCGTGACTTTTTACGCAGTCGGGTTTTTTAATATTTTTAATAAATTTTTTTATGTATTTATGGCATTGACTAATAGTAAATGATAAATAAAATAATGAAAAATTTTCACATGTCTTTTAACATCAGTATCTTAAAAATATTGCATTCTTTTCGTTTCTCAAATTTTTTGAAGTGAAACTTTTTTATCGCCGTATGGGAGAAATTTTATATTGTAACGTTTTTCTGTTACACGCCATATTTATTTTGAAGTGTAAAGCGCATGGGAGGGTTATCCGTGTGGTGACGGAGTAAGAATACAATTCGCTACCCTCTATCTTAACCGTGGGTGATCGTAAGAGACGACTAAGGTAAGGGATATAAAACGCATATAACATCTTTGTAAGAGAAGGAAAACTTGAAACAAAACTCTATACCAACATATCTGACCGGCGTGGTATAGTATGTCAATTTCCCTCCCATTACGGTGGAGGCGCGAGCCCAATAGTGGGACATATATGAGCTGAGATTATAAGCGCACGAAGGTAGAGAGAAGAGAAAGAGAGAGAGAGGGAGGAGGGGAGAGAGGAAGGGAGAGAAGAAGAGAAAGAGAGAGGCAGAAAGAGAGAGAGGCAGAGAGGGAGAGAGGGAGAGAGAGGGGAGAGAGGGAGAGAGAGAGGATCTTTAATAGTGGCAGGACCATGCTGTTGCCAGTTTTCTCTCTACAGCCGCGGGCCGGTCCGTCCGGGTTAGTATCCATACTCTCGCAGAAGATCGACGTCTGAGTAATGGCAATGTGGTATTACGTTTCGTTCAGTGCAAGAGAGCCGGTAGTCCAAGTGGGTAGGTTTGCGGATTGTAATGGTAGTCAGCGGCCTAGTTATGTCCTTGGTATAGCAAAGGTCCATGGGAAGCTGTGACACTTACCATCAGATGTGCCGCTTGCTCGTTTGCCACCATAAGCAATAAAAAAAATGCAGAGAGGGAGAGAGAAAGGGCGAGAGAGTGAGGGAGAGAGAAAGGGAGAGAGAGGGACAGGATGAGAGAGAGAGAGAGAGAGAGAGAGAGAGAGAGAGAGAGAGAGGAAGAGAAAGAGGGAGGAGAGAAGGAGAGAGAGAGAGAGAGAGGGAGAGAGAGAGGGAGAGAGAGAGGGAGAGTAATTAGCCAAAGTGTCACTTCTGATCTGACTTTAAACGCACGCATATTTTTTTGATTTTTTTAATGTGCAATTTTATTTAATATTAGTACCAGATCTTGCTCAATGAAATAATTAAGGCGCTTATTTATCGTGCATATTATAGTATTGACGTAAATGATAAATAATATAAAAATTATGAGGTGTGCACTTTTGGATTTTCCAAATTATAATTTTAACTTTTCGCAGTATTTTCCAAACAAACCATTAGACCACGAAATGACGTGAGCTGTCAGTTGCCATGGTTACATCATCAACAAATGAACATTTAGAATTCATGTTCTTTTTATTATTTATTTTTTTGTTTATTAATATCATATTTGAATATCCTATATCCTATTCCCGACGACAACAAACTCGAAAACATAAAAATCATAAAAATTGGTGCAGCCGTTCTCGAGTTATAAGTGTTGTAACTAACACAACTCTCTTTTATATATATATATATATAGATAGATTACTTAAATGGTTGGATTATTTTTTTACAGAATATGGTTTTATAATAAATAATAAATATTTTGATTTGATTTGATTGTTCTAACAGTATAAGCACTCGACTGCCGACTGAATACCTAGACCTGGCACTTTTTAGTTTTATTATTTAGAAATATTTATTTACAAAACCGCTTCTGAAATTGGCTTCTGCAGAATATAATTGACTTATCCTATAATACGTCGAACTAAATTAGTACATAGCAAATTATGAGTATGTACTACCTATAGGATCCAAAAGGCTGATCGTTTTTGCCTAAAATTGAACCTGTAACAATAATATACTTTGGAAATAAAACTATTTTTACGGATTCTATCGCGTTTGTATTTGATTTTTAATTTCCCGACGTTAGTGTAATTATAAATAAAATCATTAATTTGTGTTTCACGCACAATAGAGTGCGTGTGCGGAATACAACAGTCTATTGTTTCAAATTTATCGGAATACCAAGGTAATATTATAAAATATTGCAAATTCTCCTTAAACTTAAATTTAAAGAGAAACCGTAAATAACACCACTGCAGAATTTGGCCTTAATATTCGCGAAAACAGGCACGATATTGCATATTATGGAAATAAGGTACGACGTTAATACCAACATTAATGAAACGATACTTAAAAATGAATTATGAAATAAATACACCCTAAGCGAGGTCAAAAATACCTAGAATATTATGCTTAGTAACATATATTTCATAGTAAACTGAATCTATCAATCAACTTTACATTATTAGCGTAAACCGCCTATATTTGTTTCTGTTTCTAAGCTACCCCTATTATTATTTTGTGATTATCGTTTATCAGTCATAAAATAATAGCATATTAGGTATATTGTCACAAAATCTAGGCAAATAGAACTCTAAATACCTATTGTATTTTAAAAAATAATTTTACCGATTTTTATCGAGTTAGATTTAACATTTTTTTTAACATTTTTCAATTTAAATAAAGCAGCTTATATGTAAATTCAATACTGGTATGTTTAAAGGAAAAGGTTAACATATATCTAATTACAAAAGATTTATTCCAAATATTGTTGTATTAAAAAAAAAACAAGGAATTAGCGAAACTGAATTTTAGGTAGATAATATTTTTTTTACAAAAATATGTTTTCATTCATTTTTAAAAATAATATTATCGATGTTACACGCTGAACAACGTTACTTTACTCCTTGGAGTAGGTACTAGTAGTATTAACTAGTAAGTACCATAAAATATTATATTACTAGCAGACCGGGCCACGCGTTGCTGTGGCATAGGTTAGCCTCAGTAACACTTTTTGTTTAATCTAACAAATTTTAGCTTATATGAAGCGTTTGTACATTTAACATAGCGCCATCTATTAAATACTTACTGAATCCAGTCAACAGATGCCGCCATCTTTTAAAATCCTTTTGATATAACATATGATTTTGACTGTCAAATATTAGATAAATAATTTGCAATAAAATAATATTACTATAAATTGAGATTTAAGCTATCCTATCTTTTAAGTTGGATCAAACTACACATGCTGTGCAAATTTGGTTAAAATCGGTTAAGTACTTTATGAGTCCATCGCGGACAAACAACGTGACACGTAATTTATATATATTAAGATAATTAATTAGTTGTACGTTTAATAATTACATCATTGTCATTATCTCAGCTCGTATATGTCTCATTGTTGGGCTCGAGCCTCCTTCGTAATGTGAGGGAAATTGACCTACTATACCACGCCGGTCAGATGTGTTGGTATAGGGCTTTGTTTCGAGTTTTCCATCAATTGCATAGATGTTATATGCGTTTTATATCCCTTAGTCGTCTCTTACGATCATCCACGGCCAAGATATGGGGTTGTGAAAGTATTCTTACTCCGTCATCACACGGAAAACTTTATAGGGTAATTTAATTAATTATTGGCGCACTTAATTAATTAAATCATCATCATCCTAGCTCACATATGTCCCACTGTTGGGCTCGAGCTTCCTCCGTAATGGGAGAAAAATTGAACTACTATACCATGCTGGTTAGAAATGTTGGCATAGACTTTTGTTTCGTGTTTCTTTTTCTCTTGCATAGATGTTATATGCGTTTTATATTCTTTAGTCGTCTCTTATGATCACCCACGAATAAGACAGGTAGTGGTGTATTGTATTTTTACACCGTTACCACACGGAAAAATATAATTATGTAGTTATCAATTACAAAGTTATAAATTTTTTCACCAACCTTCATTTGCCCGAGGGAGTCGGTTGATGAATCATCAGGTGAATAGTAGCAGCATTCTTTTTTTATTGCTTACCCCTTCCTATTGAGAATGTAATTTTTGTTTATACTAGTGGTGGTAAACGAGCTAGCAGCACACCTGATGGTAAGTGCCACCGCCGCCCATGGACCTTTGCAATACTAAGGGTTAAAGCCAGGCCGCTGCCTACCATTACAATCCCTAAACCCACCCAGTTGGGCTTCCGGATCTCTCGCTCACTGAACGAAGCGCAATTGCATATTGCCATTAGTCAGACGTCGATCTTCTGCGAGAGTGTGGTACCATCCCGGACAGATCGGCCCGCGGCTGTAGCCAGAAAACTATCAACAGCGTGGTCCTACCACTATCTCTCTTGAGAAATACAGCTCAGTAGATATTGTAAACACCAATTCACTTGCCAAGCATGATGATGAGGCCATATGATTATGAGGATTTCTCCACTTGGATAATCTATGTTCAACAGTGGACATCGAGGCTAATGGATTAAATTGACTTCATTCTCTCTCACAAAAGGTGTTAAAGACTATTAAAGTATTTTTACGGTCCTCACTCATCATAAGCAAAGATATAAAAACATATAGATAATATTCTACGTAATATACAACGTACATGCATCACATTTTTTTTTAAAAACATTAAAGTCATGATTTTCTTTCTAGCCCTTTGTTAAACATAGTATTGCCCAAAAAAAAAATAGATAATACACAATAGATTTAAATCGGGTCATTTCTCAACGGTGGTGATAAGTACTTGCTATACGCCTCCCCTGCCCGCCACGCATGTATCAGTCGCGTACGCCTCTCGGTAACAAATACTTCGCTAAAAAAAATTCATCTCAGCTCATATTAATTGATCTATTATACCACGCTGGTCAGACGTGTTGGTATAGGGTTTTTGTTTTCCTTCTCTTGTATAGATTTTGTATGTGTTTTTATCCCTTAGCCGTCTCATACGATCACCCACGGGTAACATAGGGGGTGGTGAATTGTATTCTCATCCCACCACCACACGGAAAAAGACAATTACTATCCAAAAATCAATATTTACAACTTAAAGACATGGTGGCAGTGTTTCCCCAGTTCCTGAGCTGCAAATTGATAATTGCTTGTTTTATACCCGACACATATATTGATTTTAATCAATCAATATTTTTTTTGACGAGTTCACTTATATATAATAAAACGATACGAAGTAATTTGTCATTTGACATGATTTAAAATCCAGCTGCTGTGAATTTAATTTGCTGAATAAAGCGTCTGACTCCCGTAAAAATTCAGGGTAGGTAGGGTACTTTATGTTGTACTCTAAAAGCCTGTTTTATGATTGCTCGTAAAAATGCGAGCCTCCGCGAGCCAATTTCGTTCTTTAATTAGGGTAACATTTTTGTTTTATACAGAGCGTGTACGTTGTGTGTGACTGCAGAGTCGTAAGATCCTTTTAACATATAAGGATGTTATCGAAAAGTGTATACGTACAATGACTGCTAAACTTCTAATTGCGTTTTTTATTACTAATTGCGGCAAACCAGCAAGCAGCTCGCTTGATAGTTAGTGTTACTGCCACCCATGGACTTTTGCAATAGCAGTAGTACAGCTAGACCACCAATGTAAATCCCAAAATGAACCAGAAAGTTGGAAAGCCGGCTCTCTCGCTCACCGTACAAAGTGCAACAGAACATTGCCACGGTTTTTTGGCGGGAATCTAAAACGTCATGTGGAGCTCTTGTATTATATTCGATATCTTAGTGTTTTAACGTGTTATATTAGATAATTTTGATGGCATTTTATGTAATGTGATGTGACGGAATTGCTGAGATGTAGTGAATATCATATAAAAGTGCTTTACAACGTTTTCGTTTTTCATCAAAATTCTCATAAGATACCATTAACAGTGTGGCCATAGCACTGTTGATGCCGACAATTTGACTTACTGACGGACATGACTAATCTGAAGACACTAAAAACTTGAAGATAATTATAACTCGACACTGGCAACAATGGCTCATTTAAGTAGCTGATTGCCAATACATAAAAATAAGAAGAAGAAGAACATTGCCACTGCTTATATATCGATTTCTAGACAGAAAACTGTTAACAGTGTCGGTCTACCACTACCACCTACCACATAAAATTAGTAATCATACGGCAAAAATAATAAACATATGTTGAATCTTATCAGTTCTAAATGTAGGTTAGTAAAGTTAAAAGTTTAATAGTGGTAGGACCACGCTGTTGACAGTTTTCTGTCTACAGCCGCGGACCGGTCCGTCCGGGGTAGTACCACACTCTCGCAGAAGATCGACGCTGTTGCGCTTCGTTCTGTGAGTGAGAGAGCTGGAAGCCCAACTGGGTGGGTTTGGGGTTTATATTGGTAGGCAACGGCCTAGCTATACTTCTGGTATGGCAAAAGTCCATAGGCGGCAGTAACACTTACCGCCAGGTGTGCTGCTTGATCGTTTACCACCAAAAGCAATAAAAAAAAAAGTACGTAAAATTTTAATCAATGTTTTTGATAAATTTAGGTGTAGTCCGTACTCGCATCTCTAGGGATAATTTTTTATATACAGTATTGACTCAAATTCAATATCATTTATTATGCATAAACTCTGCTAAGACACACACACACAAACATATATAGATAGTTTCAACATTTTAAATTAGTCCAATAAATTACCACCGGATTGGAACGTGACCGCTATTGAGAAGATCCGGCAAGAAACTCAGCGAGTTTGTTTATTATTATTATTTTCTTTACTGATATTTTTATACATAAATAGTACAACATGTTAAGTAAGAATTAGCTCTAGTGTGATGTCCTTCGACTTGGTTCTACACCAGAATTTAACCAACTAACTGACTGCTCACGATTGTCAAAAAGATCTATTTTCACCGTAGTCAACAGTGTCGTTAATTCCTTCACTTATATGCCTTTTGAACAGTATAACACAAGCATGCTTCGACAGGAACGATGCACTGGCGATCATCAAATTCACATAACACCCATTTGTCGAATATCTTTTAAACTTAATTATTTGGTGCTAATTGAAAAATTGCTGTTAATTCAGTTGTAGAATGAATATCATTAAATTCTAAAATTTAATTTTTGTTATTGTCCAAAGGCAGTTGTCGAAAATATTGGGACGACTATATGGTTAGATTTCAGGACCAAATATCATAACAAAAGCAGATATACCAATAAGATGTTAGGCAGTCATTTGTACTGTTCGCTTGGATGTTTTAGTGTGGCGGGCCTCTTGTGCCGCGTTGCTTCCTCAACGCATATATCATACTGCCAAATTTTTAACGATTCCATGATGATGAAATAGATTCAAATCTGTTGAATTTATTATGGTAATAAAAATAACAAGACGCATTCCAAAAAAAGAATTTCATGCTATTAAAATGAAATTTATTTGAAATTAGAATTCATAGCCAAATAAAAAATATTTTATATTCCAAGTGGCCAGTACTACAGAACGGCTATTTTACAAGTAAATACCTATTATAAAGATCATTCTTGTTAATGCTTCACATTCGCCAGCGATGGTTATACATTTTATTGAACCTCGTAGATATAAAAAGGTTGTTTTAAATATATACTCGAGTATAAATTGAGTTAACCCAGTCGATGAAGGTCTGGGATCGGCCTTCAGGTGGAAATAGCCCTGACGTGAAACGATCGGATCGTACGTTATTTATATACGTCGGTGCAGTGGGGCCTTGACCTGGCCTTCACATTAGCTGCCCCTCACTACCTATGCTCTCATATTATATTAACTTACCAACTTTAAAATACCATCACACGTACAACCCAATATAAGAATATTATTTTATGAAACCCATTTTCGTTATGATATTTAAAATATATGTCGCAAATGTGTATATTTAACGAAACATGATCTATAATTATCAAACAATAGAACATTTTTCGTTAAATAAAAATATCTATTAGCGTAACATTATAAACTAGGTAAGTAAGTAAACACTAGAGCGTCAATCTTAGCGTTGATTTTCTTTTTTTTTTTTGCTGTTGACTATGGAGGTGGCCACGCCCCGCCAAATAGGTCCGGGGCGACGGAAGAGGCGGCGCGCGATCCCATAGACCTACCAAGCAAAGCGCCTCTCTTGGCCGTGCGAGCGGGCCACCGGTACCCTATCTTTGCCAAAAAAAGGATTGTTGATCTTATGTGACGAAAAAAGGCAACAACTCGGCACATATTGAAATGACAAAATGGCATTTACATGGCTGATTTTCAGCAATGCCCTCTCGATGATTCATGTTCGTATTAACCATCAGGAAAAAAAGCAACATATCTGAAAAAGATCCATAGTCAATTATATCTATAGAATTTTATAAATTGCAAATATTACATACTTTTGTTTAATAAACCTACTAATATAAGTAAACACAATAATCATTATTATCACAGCGCATATGCGGGCTCGGCTCATATATATCCCACTGCTGGATTCGAGCCTCGTCCATAGTTGGAGGGAAATTGATATACTCTGCTCAGACGGGTTGGTATGAGATTTTATTTTGAGTTTTCTGCTCTTAAATAAATGTTATCTGCGCATTATACATCTAAGGGATATCCCTTAGTCGTCTTTTACGTCACCCACGGGCAAGAAAGGGGGTGTGTAATTGCATTACTAGTTACTACTCCGTTACTATATGGAAACTAAAATAAATAAAAAATAATATAAATGTTTTTACAGTTCTTGTAAAAGTGGTTTAAGACTAAAAAATATCTCATACTTCGATATTAAATATTGATATATTTATAATATATAAATTTATTAAATAAATCTCGTGATTTATTGAGTTTTAGACAAAAATTTTATATAATAGTTCTTTTACGGATTCTATCATGGTTACGGGAGGACGTCCTCCCGTGACTATAATCACTGTAAATTGTTTAAAACGTCGGGCAATTAAAAATCAAATACAAACGCGATAGAATCCGTAAAAGTAGTTTTATTTCAAATGTTGTAATAGTCGCGTAAATATCAGAAACCATTATACTCGTATTAACTAAAAAAACTCACTTGCCGAATTCCCCAACTAGCCTGCCTAATATGGCGCTTATATGCTATAAGCTACTCCTCTTTGATAACGCCTATGATCAGCAATAAACGAAATGGTGATGGATTAATGGAGTATTAAAATTGAATGTCAAAGTTCGATAAACGATATCTTTTCAACCTTGAACTTTGAAATGTGACGAAATTTTTGATTAAAAATATATATATTATATATGTACCTAAGATGTGTTTATAATAATCATCGTGCTCTTATCGCAATTATTTGGCATCTACGCAATATGTACTTGTTCTTTTATCGTGCATATTCATCATCATCATCATTCAGCCTTTTGTTATCCACTTCTGGATGTATATCCTGCCTCATATACCACCACCATAAAGTGCAGTCCAATGCCGCCCGCATCCATCGTACATATTGAAAATAGTTATTACCAATATTTTTATGACCGGCTGCCTGTCTGACGTTTACCCTCTTCGAGAATGTAATCGTAGACCAGACGGCATTAGATAGAGTTGGTCCAGGTTGATCTAAAACTCCTACCGAGGTGAGTCCGCGTACTGTGGATCTGTCGGCCCGGCGAAGTTGCGGTGCATATGAAAACGGTCCCATGACTTCGCCATAACCGTGAGGAAGGAATAGCGTGTTTTTTTTTTACCAGGTAGTGGCGCTACAGTTATCGCCGAGCCCGGCCTACCCCATCTCTCTCCTGAGAGGTGGGCATGCGTAAAAGCATTATCCCACGCAAAAAAAATAAAAATAAAAGGTTGATCTAAAACTCCTAGTTGTCACCCAATAGCAAGACATATTATTCTGAACGAATCTACCAACAGCAACTGGCGACTATGTTCTACTAATATTACAAATATGAAAGTTAGTGAAAATACAAGGATGTTTGTATGTTTCTTACTCAACCACGCGTAAACTATTGAACAGTTTTGGATGAAACTGGAATACACATAGACCATTTCCTGAATTAACATGGGATACTTATCTTTATCCCGGTAAAATGGGGTGGGAAACATGCAATTAACAAACACAAATTACACCCAGACTCAGAACAACAATTTGTGTATCGCACAAAGTATTGTCCTGTGTGGGATTCGAACCCCCGACACTTAGTACTGTAGGTCGATATCTTAAACACTACGCTATCAGTGAAGTCGTAGTCGCATTTTATGATATGAAAGTCACTTTTTATGCGAAGGAAGCTGCGGAAAGAAGCAAGTACACACATTATCTTCCGAGTACGGTGGCTGCACAAACTGCTGTCTCAGTGCTCGTTATCCATTTCATAAAAATACATACTTCTTCTTCTTCTCTTTGTGTATTCGTAATCAGCTACTTATACGAGCTATTGGTGCCAGTGTCAAGTTATAATTATTTTTATGTTTATAGTCTTTTCAGGTTAGTCATTGTTTAAGTCAAACCGTCATCTTCAACAGTGCTATGGCCACACTGTTAATGGTATCTTGTGGGAATTTTGATGGAAAACGAAAACGTTGTAAAGCACTTTTATATGATATTCACTACATCCCAGCACTTCTGTCGCATCACATTACATAAAATGCCATCAAAATTATACATACTTAATAGTCTTCCAAATGCTGCCAAGAGCATACAACCGTTGTAAGTGCTGTTGACAGTTGCCGTTGGCAGTACGGTTCGCCAAAGCAATATTCAGTTCGGCGTAGTAATTAGATGTTGGTAGTATTCGTTTTCCGCCATCACACAGCTAAGATGTGATGTGATTATCATAATTCTTCTAACATAAGTTACATAAAATTATTACATTTCTTTTTTACAAATTATCAGCTCGTTGATGGTGAATATAATTTGAAATAAGAAAACCTGGCAACTTGAAACGCAAGATAAAAATATTAAACCGAGAGGATAAATCTTCTTTGCAACCGTTAAGAATTTTAATGAATGTCGTAACTTTCTACTTACCCCTCTTCTTAACACCCTTCTAGATCGTCTTATTCAAGTAAATAAAATATTTTATCATGAATTTAATGTAATAGGATTTACGCGGCGAAAATATCTTGGAAATAGAACAGATTTATTCTTTTTTGTTACCTTCTTACAATAAAAAAGACAGTAAATTTTACTCAAATGTTACCAGCAACATATTGCGGTTTTTTTTTGTTGAAATAAAATTGCCTTGTGCTTTTATTTTCTGTAGTGTGAAGTAGAATAATCTGAAATTTTGTTCTAAAATTAGAGTTTAATCATGAAATGTGCTAATTCCAGAGACATATCTATTTTACAGGTAAATGCGTATAGTTATTTTATATTATACAAACTGATTTTTTAAAACTATACACAAAGAAGGTAAACTTAAAATAAAACCATTGGGTTTTATTGCTGGTATAGACCAGCAGATCTAATCAGCATGGTTTGGTAGGTGAAACTCCCTCCTATAGAAGAGCAACACGAGCGCAACAATGTGGTTTCAATATTGTAAAAGAATGAGGAAAATGGTGAAATTAGTAAAAATTGCCTGAGGAATCACGGGGAGAATGAAGACGGCTTTATTCTCCCCGTGATTCCTCAGATCATTTGTAATATTTAACGTTTCTGATTTCAGTAGTTTCAGCTGTACGTTGATACATTACTTAGTTTTTTATTTTAAATAATAAAACACCCTTTTTTCATTTCGTTTTTTATTTATATAAGTAATAAGTAAAATGATAAGTTTGATATCTCTATATATCTCTATATTTTCAGCGGTTTTGATTTTCTTTATAACGCATAAATTGACATAAAACTTGAGTGTTTGGGATTATTGGTAGGCAGCGGCCTAAGTATACCTCTGTTATCGCAAAGGTCCATAAGCGGCAGTAACACTTATCATCAGGTGTGCAGTATACTCATCTGCCACCAAGAGCAATAAAAAATAATTTGGAAAATCCAAAAGTGCACGCCTCATAATTTTTATATTATTTATCTTTTACTATTAGTCAATGCCAGCAATAAAAATAAAATTAAAGAAAAAGCCTTTTTTAAAAACATCCTTTTATTATTTGCTAATAAAATAAAAAGTTAAAAATAAATTAACTCTAATAAGACACAAGTGTTATAACACTTTATAAGTTCATTGTAACCTTTAACGATAATTAAGCTTCTTCGTCTATTACAAAATAATTCAATATCGTACATAATTATATATTTTTAACACTAAAACTTTACACCATATTTATTAAATCTTCTCGTTTCTATCACAGACCCAATTTTATAAATAACAGCGTGTTACATTTTGATGGTATGATTAAGAACATTTAGCACCTTCTTTTTCCTATGGCCAGCTTCCAGGTCGATTGTCAGACCCTAGTTACCATATAGTATCAAAGTACTGGTCAAGACGAATCAAACGAGCCCGAACTCGATGAGGTTGCGTCGTTTAATTACGGAGTTCCTATGGCGAGCTTCCAAGTCCATGATCAGACCCTGGTTACCATATAGTATTAAAGTACTCGTCAAGACAAAATAAATGATTCTTATTCTTATTCTTAAAAGACGAATCAAGCGAGCCCAAACTCGATGGGGTTGCGTTGTTTAATTACGGAGTTCCTATGGCCGGGTTCCAGGTTCACCTTCAGACCCTGGTTACCATATAGTCTCAAAGTACTCGACAAGACAAATCAAACGAGGCTAAACTCGATGAGGTTGCGTCGTTTAATTACGGAGTTCCTATGGCTAGCTTCCAGGTCCATGATTAGACCCTGGTTTCCATATAGTATCAAAGTACTCACCAAGACGAATCAAATAAGCCCAAACTCGATGGGGTTGCGTCGTTTAATTACGGAGTTTCTTTGGCCCGCTTCCAGGTCCATCTTCAGACCCTGGTTACCATATAGTATTAAAGTAATCGTCAAGACAAATCAAATGAGGCCAAACTCGAAAGGGTTGCGTCGTTTAATTACGGAGTTCCTATGGCCAGCTTCCTGGTCCATCATCAGATCAGCTCCATGTCACAATAATATTGCATTGTCATCCGATTTATATATGCATACAAAATTTCAGCAATCAGAAACCGGGAAGTGGATCAAATTTAACTTGCAAGATTTGATTACAGACAACGGGACAGGTGAAACTAAATATAAGCTTGTAATGAAAGAAAAGAAATACTTTTGAAATTTCTCTACTTTAATTCTCGACGTAGAGCTAAACATAGCTGTATTGGCTGAATGGGATTTATTTCCTTTGCCTGTCAGAATGGTCGAACAAAAAAATGTAAACGAACCCAATTTTCATAAGATATACATACACTAATGACTAAGCAGTTTAGTTTTTTTTTATTAATTGCAATTAAACGACAAAGAATTACCAAGCCATTTTCGAAAGGAAACAGCGCGTTGCGATTATGAAGCTTTTAAATAAATAAATATTAATGATACATTAAGTTTTACGGTCGTGATCCTGCCTGAAAAAAGAATATCCGACGTCCTCGAATATTTTTTTAATCAACTATTTTCTTACTTTAAACAGAATAATTGCTTTTTAAAAATATCAAATATGTTTAAACGAATGTTTTTTCTTGACATATGTATTATAATATTATCCTATAAGTGCAATGTGAGAAAAATACAATCATTTTTACGTTTGAAAAGTGCTTGATTTTCATATGTCGAGAGTAGAGCAAGACCTCAACGCTTCGCTTATGAGGCGTGCAAAATAATAAAGTACGGATAGTTAAAAAGTACTCCATAATCGAGTAAAAGAGGTAGTACTAGAAATCATGTCATTTAAAGTTGAGGGTCACTATAGACTTGGTTGGAGAAGCGCTTTTTGAGGACAGCATCATTTAATATTATTTTTTTATTGATTTTATGGTATTCAAATTACTAAAAAATTGTCAAGAGTCTCCGAAACCGGCGAGCGTGTATGAAGAGAATTATGAATGTTGGGGAAGTGAGTGAAGTATGCAAAGATAGAGTTCTCTGGCACTCTGTTCTCTCTGCCTACCCTGCAAGGGATATGGCGTGATGATATGTATGTATGTATGTATTACTAAAATTTAGCATTTAACATGCTAGGTTTTTTAGAAAAAAAAAACTTGATTACGAGCAAAAAATGAATGTCACACGTGGGACTAGAACTCCCACCAAAATATATTCCAATCATCCTACCATTTAGACAAGTGAAGAGCTGTCGTGTGATATTAAATTTGCAGTTCGTATTATGACTATTATGTATTACGACTTTCATTTTTCGCTCGTAATAAGTTTTTATTTTATGGTATCTAAAAACGACTCTAAAATCTCATTCATAATTCAAATCAGCTAAATTTTCAAGCAAAGTTCGTTCCAAACTAAATTTAAACTTTAAAATACTATCACGCAACAATCTCTGTCCTATGTATCGTCGTAGTATTAAATATACAACAAAAGTGAAAACTAATAAAATGAACTTATTTTACCATTCAGCCGTAAAACGTCACAATGTATGGCATACCGTTCGTGTTAGCCCTCGTGAATTCAAAAGCAGCTGCGATTTTCTGACCACACTACGTTCGTGTTTCCCACCTTTTTTTATGTATCGGAATTCTGATTTATACATACGTTGTGTAATTTATTTTTCGTTTAACTTTGTTACAGGTGTAGGAGGAGCCTCAAAGGTCACGTAATATGGTATGTTGTTGCTTATTCGAGCATAATTTGACAGTAATTCACATGATTGATACTTATTTATTTCCAAATGTTTATTTGATATTATAACATATCTTTACTAAAGTTTTATATTTATATATACGTATATATAAGCGAATATATTACCAGTATGTGACGTAATATGAATATAATTAAACACTGTTTTCTTGCTTTCGGGCGTCGTAAATTGTGACTATGAGTTGTAGGTAATGAATATCATTACAAGAGAAGGGAAACTTCAAGCTCATGGCATTGTATATATCATATTGTATATATTATAGACTGATAGTAGCTTATTTCCACTTCTATTATGAAGGAGACCCGGGCTCAATGATACAAAATGATGGGACTTAAGCATATGGATTTATAAAGAAGAGGTTTTATAGGCAGCTTTGTAAGTATAAACTTATATTATTAATCTTTAAAAGCCCAAACAAATAGGAACGAACCACTTGATAACCGATTATTTGTTAAGTATAATATAAAAATCTCGTGTTAGTATTGAAAATTTACTAACATCTAACCATATAATTGGCTGGTGCAGTTATTTAGTTGAGACCTCATAGTCGGCAATTAAATGTTTATATTATTATACCAATGAAGCTGCAGTTTAATAACTATCCCAATGAGCATACTTAAGTTTTAGAAGTGGTTCCATCCTTTCATCAGCTAATCGACGTCCACAATTGAAAATAAACTGTGGCCTATGAGGAAGGTAATAACGCCATGTAGTAACACATTGTATTCTAATTCTTCTTACCTTCTTATGTTATATATTGTATTCTTTACACTATACGATTAGCAAATGTGGTTAACCGAAGCATTTCAAATCTATCATCATCATCTCAGCCCACATATGTCCCACTATTGGGCTCGAACCTCCTTCATGATGGGAGGGAAATTGACCTACTATTGCAGTGCTGGTGAAATGTGTTGGTACAGGTTTTTATTTCGAGTTTTCTTTCTCTTTCATAGATGTCATATGCACATTATATTCCTTAATCTTCTTTTACAATAATCACAGGTAAAAGAAATGCTGGTGAATTTTGTTCTTACTCCATCACCACACGGAAAAATGAAATCTATAGATTCATTTTAATATGAATACATAATATTATCAATAAATGGAAGAACTATTTTGTTCTATTGAAACATGTTTAATCTTTATTCGAGGATATTCTGTTTCAGCTTTTATTAAATCAATTTACAAACAGAAAATGATACAGCCTTCGGGCTGATTTTCAACTATATATTGAGAAACTGATGCTGTGATATTGAGATATAGCTGGAGATGGCGTAGTATTGAAGTTGTGCTAGTTTATTATGGCAACCATATGGAGTCACGTGCGCAAATGAATCATTCACTGCACATGAAGCACCGGCAGGAAGCAACATATAGGAGCTGCTCGCAGTCTTTGCCACTCGATATTCTGTGAGTAATAATATTATCTATGGTGTACTCTTCTTTTATGCTTCTTCTATATGGTAATGAACAAAAATATTGTGATGGAAAACTCAATTTTCTTAGTCATTTCTAAAAGTTGCCGTTCTCTCTGTTCATCGTTCTTTCTGACACCCTGGACGGAATTAACGAGGTATGCCCGCACCATAGCCCGCCGCCAAAAAAGTCCTTTTTAAAGGTTATTTATTTCATAACTAGCTTCTGCCCGCGGCTTCGCCCGCGTAAACGGTTACTATCCTAAAGTTTTTCATCTCCTATTTTGATTTTACTCCTTAAGGGTATTTTTTACGAGATTTTAATGTCATATTTATTTATATCTAATCAATAGCCTAAAAATAAGTTTCAAGCTTCTGGCTTTAAATGATAAATCCTTACAACGTTTCATCCGCTTTACAACCCTTTTTTGCATTAAAAATGTCCTTTGTCAGGCTCTAGAGTATCTGTATACCAAATTTAATTTAGATCGGTTCAGTAGTTTTGGCGTGAAGGAGCGACAGACAGACAGACAGAGTTACTGTCGCATTTATAATATTAGTAAGGATAATGGTAAGCATACAGTATAACAGTTTTTCATCCCCTATTTTTATTTTACCCTTTAAGGGTAAATATTTACAATATGTTAATGTCATATTTATTTATATCTAATCAATAGCCTAAAAATAAGTTTCAAGCTTCTGGCTTTAAAGATGACTAAACTTGCTTACAACTTTTCATCACCCTTTACAACACTTTTTTGCATTAAAAAGAGTAAAGAAGCTATGTCCTTTATCAGGCTCCAGACTATCTGTGTACCAAATTTCATTTGGATCGGTTCAGTAGTTTTGGCGTGAAAGAGCGACAGACAGACAGAGCTACTTTCGCATTTATAATATTAGTAAGCTAAAGCAAAACAATAAGCTATAATTTCATTTTTTATTGTTATAGTCGTGTTACAGTTAAAATAGAGATGGTGGGCTAAGGAAGTCAAGTTATTATTTTCTGTGGTCCGCTCACTTGGTTATGAGAGTAATATGACTAATATATAAATAACTAGCAGACCCGGCCACGCGTTGCTGTGGCTAAGGTAGCCTCAGTAACACGTGGTGGTTATGCTAATAAATTGTTGCTTATATGAAACGTTTGTACGTTTAACATAGCGCCATCTATAAAATATTTACTCAATCCAGTCAACAGATACCACCATCTGTTACACTCCTTTGGAGATAACAGATAGTTGTGACTGTCAAATAATAGACAAATAATTAGCAATAAAATAATATTGCGACTATAAATTGAGATGGGAGCTATCCTATCTTTTAAGTTGGATCAAACTACTCATGCTGTGCAAATTTGATTAAAATTGGTTAAGTACTTTAGGAGTCCATCGCGGACAAACAACGTGACACGTAATTTATATATATTAAGATATAGGCAATGGGTCGCATGTTGTCCTTACCCCTTATTGTTGGACAGGTCGAGACGGAACCATCAACCAAAAAGAAAGCTAAAACAGAGGTGAAATATATCCTTATTTCACAATAAATTTCCATTCAGTCCTATATAATAGAGGTCAAGACTATTGCTATCCATCAGTCATACCGCCTGACTTCATAATCTTATATAATCTTTAGAAAATTATGGCAAAACCAAATAAAACTTCAATCGTAATAATAGAGACTGTTATTTCATATTCAAGTCGCTGAATCAAAGAGACAGGTAGATAAAAAGAGCTTTAATTTAAGTATAAATATAATACGAAACACATACATACATATCATCACGCCATATCCCTTGCAGGGTAGGCAGAGAGAACAGAGTGCCAGAGAACTCTATCTTTGCATACTTCACTCGCTTCCTCAACATTCATAATTCTCTTCATAAACGCTCGCCGGTTTCGAAGACTCTTGACTCCGCCTTCCTTCAGTACATGACCGATCTGGCCTAGGTAGGTTAGTCTCGGTCTACCCCGGTACCTACATCCTTCCACTTTCGCATTGTATATCTTCTTAACCAGACGTTCGTTCGGCATTCTTTTCACATGTCCGAACCATCGGAGCATTCCCTTTCGCATCTTTACACCAATACTCTCTTTCATACCTGCTCCCTCTCTTACGTCGTCGTTACGAATGCGGTCGGTCAGCCTTACTCCACAGATTTTCCTCAGAGATCGCATTTCGACCGCATTAATTTTACTTTCATACTCTTTTCTGCATACCAAACTCTCGCTTCTATACGATAATACGAAAACATACCTACGTAAATAATATGCAATTACAAAAAAGTCAACAGCCCTCCAACATCCCTGACAGACACGGTACCGAACAATCATGGGATAATTTTGTACAAATTTGATATGAAGCATATTTTTTCTAAATAACATGAATACAGATTCAATTATTTCGAGTGTTTATTATTTTCCTTATGGAAAATACACACTTTTAAAATAAATAAATAAACGAATATTTTAGTTAATTTATATCTATCTGAAAAATATTAAAAAAAAGGGTTTATAGATAGTAGTTTCATTATTAGTACTTAGAAATGGGAAAAGTTCTGAATGCAGAACAAAAAGTGGGGCTACAAAAATTTTCGTACTAAATATAATTTTAATTAAATATATTGGATCACTTAATGTAAAAACCCGTTAACTTAATGTAAAAATAAATCCCATAGCGAAAAACATTTCGTACCGATTCCATGCAGACATCGGAATATTGTAGTAATTTTTTGTGTGGGCGCTATGAATAAGGGAACAGTACGTTACAGCAGTACAATTAAACTCATATTTATACAAAAAACAAAGAAAATAGCATTATGATTATTTTATTAGCTTTAGCTTTAATTTAAATATTTCGTGTTTACCTCAACCTTGATGTTTAACATCATAAATTCAAATATTTACTTTTGAAATAAAGTGGTGAATGAAAACATCAAAAGGGTCTGTTACAGGTTGGTTACACATCTAATAATAGGGCTTTATATAAAAGATCGTTATCAAAATAAATTGATTTTATCATTTAAATTATGTATTTATTTCTTTTTATCTAAAGAACTAAGAACACTGTACTAAGAAATATTCATATCTATGTTTCGGGAAACTTTACATACATAGGTTCCCCGTACATATCATCACGCCATATGCCTTGCAGGGTAGGCAAAGAGTACAGAGTGCCAGAGAACTCTATCCTTGCATACTTCACTCGCTTCCTCAACATTCATAATTCTCTTCATACACGCTCGCCGGTTTCGGAGACTCTTGACTCCATCTTCCTTCAGTACGCGACCAATCTGATCTAGGTAGGTGAGTCTCGGTCTCCCCACTTCAGACTTTACTTATACGCAATTAATGCATAGTATACTTGTACATATATTATTTTATATATTTATAGCATATTCATCATCATCACAGCTCACATATGTCCCACTATTGAGCTTCACAATAGGAGAGAAATTGATTTACTACACTGGTTAGACGTATTGTTATAGGGTTTACTACCAGTTTTTCTTCTCTTCATCATCATTCTCCTACTGTTATCCCAATTACTTGGGGTCGATATAATATGTACTCTTCTTTCATAGTACATATTGTAGAAGTTATTGGCAGTAGTTTTATGACCGGCCGCCTGCCAGACGTCAACTCTCCTTGGGAATGTAATCAGTTCAAACGGCATCAGATAGAGTTGGCCCAGGTCGTTATAAGGCTCTTAGTAGACTTTTACGACATCCACGAGCAAAGTAAGGGTTGGTAGTAATCGAAGCTGCTACCACACAGGCATTATTTCTTCTTTAATATATTCATATTATTTTATACGTAGTTTCTCCATGTGGACGTGGAATAAAAATAAAATTTACCACTAGATTACGACACTAAAAGACAGTTAAGAGACGAAAAACTAAAACAAAACCCCATACCAACAAGTCTAATCAGCGTCGTAGGACAATTGCCCTCCTATTGCGGAGGAAGCTCTATCCCAGCAATGGGATATATGTGAACTGAATTGAGGAAGATGATGAATGTTACTGCTTTTAACACCATTTTGTTTGTTGATAATAGCAAATGAATGTATGGTATATGAAACATAGAACCTCCTCCTTTTTAAAGTCGGTTAAAAATACGACGATTATGTCGTAAGTCGTTACCTTGAAATTTCTGCGACTCGACTCACCCTCAATGAGGATGTTTTGTATTCACAGTTGACATTTTTGTCGTCATCTTTAAACATTACATCAAATGAGGTAAGGTTGAGTCGAGGAAAGAACTGTCAAAGTGGGGTACGTCACGATACGCCTTACGTCACGATAAGGAAGTTTTCACAGATATTTTATTGTCCAATTAGAATGAGTTTATTGAATATTTGTATGATAATCTATACAATTATTTATCTCGACTCTATTGCGTGATGCAGAAAATCTAATGGAGCAGGCGTATATGACAAACACGAATTTTCAAAAAACTGTCCCTTTAAGAAAACCATTGAAGCATGTTATTTATTTCCATTACTTTTCTCAAATACTGGGGGTAACATCAAACGAGGCCTACCAATTTTTCCCCCTATGTAGGTCTAGCACTTATTTTACGCATTACGACCTCACGCAACGGGAAACTTTCAAGTAAGTGACTAAAATTGTAACTTTGAATTGAGTACGCAATAATAATAATAATAAATTAATCAATCATATCAATCATATCAATCATAAAATCAGTCAATCAATAGTTTAAAAAATTGTGACTAAAATATCCAACACTGTAGATTTTAAAATTAAAAGGTGTTATTCACTTGCATCGTATAAAAAAATAATTTTACCGTATTGCAGCACTCCCTGAAAAAATCAGAGGCTTTTTTTTAATTTGGGCAGGCAAAGGGAATAAAATATTACCACTATTTTTTAAGATACCAACATAATGAAGTAAATTCCTCAAAATTATGACGTCATTAGTGACGCATTACCTTTACTCTTTCTTACTGGAGGAATTTCAAAATTTCCTCAAGATTACGATTATGAATACCGTTATTGAGAAAGTTCCGAGGCGATCCTCGAAACTTCCTTTGCTGAGTATAAGTGGAAGGGATTTCAAGGTTACGACTTAGAATACGGAGGTGAAAATGCCTACTTCTATTATTGTAAATGGGATACTTTGTTTCTTATAAATAAATGTACTTAAGGGTATAAAACTGTCGAAATGATTTGCGCGCTAATCATTATAATACTGTTATCAAGTCCAAAACAAAACCTTTGATATGTTAATAAATTTTAATTAAAAATTATTGATGACGAATTCAATGAGTTATTTTTCTAAGTTAACGGGTGATATTTATTTATCAGCTGAGACATTATATTATCAGCTGTGTGGTAGCGGCTACGAATACTACTAATCCTTACTTGGCTTGTGGATGTCGAAAAATACGGCTAAGAGCCTTATAACGACCTGGGCCAACTCTATCTGATGTCGTTTGGTCAACAACTGCATTACCAAGGATGGTTGACGTCTGGCAGGCGGCCATAAAACGGCGGTCATAAAACAATTGCTAATAACTTTTACAATATGTACTATGGAAGAAGAGTACATATTGTATCGACCCCAAGTAATTAGGATAAGAGTAGGTGAATGTTGAACGGGTGATATTTTTTTTTTTTTTCACTGGTCATTTGAAGAATTTCAAGACCGACATCCTACCCGAGGGGGGGACGTCGGTCGAGGAGAGGGTACTCCTCGGGGGTATTCCGTCGGGCCAACCACTGACGTCAAGTCACTCTGCTCCGGTGGTTGGCCCAACGACGAAGGCGACGTCACGGGTGGGTTACGGGTGTGCGTGCTTACGCCCCTCTGTCACCCCGGACGGAGTGGTGCGAGGAGTGTGCCGACCGTAACCCGCCCCCAGAAAAATAAAAAAAAAATTTGAAGAATTTCCCGAAAGTACTCTTGGTTAATACATTGTCATCCTACATATTGATAGTTGATGTTGGTATTACACATTTGAAATAAAACATTTTTTTACGGATTTGATTTTTAATTACCCGATGTTTCGGACACTTCATAGTATTTATGGTCAGGGTAGTCTTCTTAGTTTTATTTTAAATTATACATATTGTTTAAAAACATGACAATTTCTGACTCGTAAATTGAGATGTCAAATACCAAAATTAAGGTATACAAAGACAAACAAAATATCATTTCGTCCGGAGCTGTGCACGTATAGTTTCTTCCTTCCCATGGGAATGACACATTTTTCTGAGAAAATGGTAGCAATCACAATATTGTCGAATTTATAACTGATAATTAATGAAATAATATTTTTTTAAATTAGAATCATAGTTCTAGTGTTTACTTTTACACTCAGAGCTTCAATCATACAAACTTTCCATTATTATAATATACTAGCGGACACGCCAAACTTCGTTCCTCCTAACAGTCTATGTACAAAAACTAAAAATCCCACAACCCGATCGCTACGCGAGTCCAATTGCGAGTCTAAACCATTCTGGAATCCACTTAAACACACACAAAAAATATCAATAAAATCTGTCCGGTCGTTTAGGAGGATTTCAGTGACATACACACGTACAGTAAAATTGTATGTTATATAAAAAAGATATTCGTATATATATATATTCCTCCACCGACCAGCTATCTGCGTCTATTCTTGAATTAAGGGCCTATCGATAAGAATTCCATTACGCATTTGCGTTTCACCGTGTATTGTTTAGTTTTTAACCGACTTCAAAAAGGAGGAGGTTCTATGTTTCATAAGTAATAGGGAGTGAAGCCATTGACGATTACCAAGCACATTATCAAATTTTACACTTATTATTTAGAATATTTTCTATAAAAAACGGACCAAATAACACTTCAATATAATTATTTTTAATTCACACAATTATGGTGTTACGCATATTATGCTAATTCAGGTTTCGAGTCCGAGTTGAAACCGCATTTTCCTTATCTGGATGGATATAATCGTTTATTATTAGTCTAATATAGTGTCTAGTGTAGAAAACACAACTGTAGTTAAAGCTGGCTTACATTTCACCCCGGACAGCTGGATGAGTCTCCTTTAGGTATGCGTCCGATATATCAAAACGAATCTGAAATCGGATTTCAGTCAGAAATCGTATCGTATCGATATTCAACACTATACAAACTGATTTTAGAAAACGTATTTCGGCAGAAACTAAATCAACACATATCAAAACAAAACGACGAAAACGCAAACTAATAATAAATCTAATCATCGCGCAATCGTTTTCTATTGCTAGTTTTGCAAACCAAACCAATATTTGAAAACTTACTAACTATCTCTTTCACTCCGCTAAGCGATCGCTTAGTCAGAATGAGAGAAAGCGAATTTCATTAAAATTCGCCTCCTTTCATTCTAACTAAGCGATCGTTTAGTGCAGTGAAAGAGATGGAGAGAATTGCGGTTTCTAAGAAACTAAGAATGGCAGATTGATACGAAACAGAATTATACGGGACAGGGAATAAGATCTATATCAGAATGCAACTACTTCCATGATAATATTACGCAATACGTTTAAGTTTTGCGTTTATTAAATAGATTTTTTGAATTATTGGAGAGTTTTGATCCACACTTGACCTTGGTGATACGTGCAGTGTGCGCGTAATGTTATTTTTGTGTTCTCGTGAACTATATAATTATATAGGTATTTTATGACTCAATACTATACTAACGTATGTTAGTATCGTACATACGATTTGATGATAAATAAGAAATAACTATTAAATGTAAAATGGTAAGAAAAAAACCATACTAAAAATGTACATTATATAATATAATCATGAAATCATTGTAAATATGACGATTTTTAAATACGCCAGAAAGTTTTGTATCACACTCAAAACAAAACATTTTTGCTAGTCTAGTACTCTAGTTAAGCCTAGATAAAGCATGAAGGAAAATCGTACACCTAAATCCAATCAACAAAGAAACTAAAGAAAAATATTTTGAATGCGTTTGTTCGTTTGCGTTTTTCGTTTGCTACGCTAAAATAACTAAAACCATCGAATATCGATCGAGACTAAGGTAAATCCGCTCCGACAATCGCTCTGGAAATCGATTTCTGAAATCGGTTTTTTAAATCGATTTCAATATCAGAAATCGAATTTGTATCGGTTTGCGTAAAAATCTGAAAACGCCCATCTCTAGTCTCCTTTTACACGAGCTATACCTTGAAGAAGTCACGTTAGTATTATTCTAAATTAATGTGTGCATAATTCAGATGGTTGCCGCGGTCGTCGTTTCGGCCCGCGGAAGGCGAACTGGCAGACTGCGTGCTGGTGGTAGGCGTGTCGCGGCCCAAACTCGCCGCGGCCCTGCTCTCTGTCACGCTACTCTCGCTCTTCCTCACCTTCCACGTCCTATATGATAGCGCAATATATAGTATACAGGTATGATATTCTTCATTTATTTATTTACATACTCTTTTCCTACTGAAGAACATAAAACTGCTTCACAATAATAAACAAAAATATAAGCTACTATAGCTATTTTTTTCACTATCTTATTTTAACGTATTACTAAAGTACTTCCAGGAATTATTACTTACTAGTAATATAAATATAGATAATCAGAAATCAATTTAAGTAATAAAAATTGACATAAATCATAACAATTGATTAAAATAAACCGATAATATAAAAGAAATTATTAATTAAAAGAATGTAAAAATCTAAAGAAATCATATAATAATTTCTCATTTACTTACTATCTTTTTATGACATATTATTTCACGCTATTTTGAGAGGGCAATTTAGATACTTTACGTATATTCCACGCAGACGAGAATTGGGTTATACGGTTACGTAAGGGCATACGGTTCTATTGTTATGAGGGTATTGTTTCGAATTTTTTTCACTAGTGTTGTTATCAACCGACATCCCCTATCTGTTTTTAAAATACCTACAAAAAAAAAATGAATCGCGTGGTTAATAGTATTTATATTTTATGATCACAGTAAATTTCTATTTTCCAGATATATTTTATCTACTTCTATTTATATTATATCTACTTATAGTTTAACTATAGACGTCCAGCATTGATGACTTTTCCTGCAATGAGAGACAAATTAACCTATGTGTTTTTATATTAAACTAGAAGCTGATGCGTATGCGGAGCTTGTCGCAAAAACAGACCGCTTAAACGAATTAGTATTAAAATTTTATTTTGAGTTTTCCTACTCTTATAATGATAACAAAATATCTTAGTATGCCAATTACCATTACCGCTTACTTGCTGTTATAATACCAATTTCTTTCTATTATTCTATTTTTTTTTAACTTTATATTACAAGACCAATTTCTTTCTATTATTTTATAAAAATATTTTTTTTTATTATTTCTTCTATTACAAGACCAATTTCTTTCTATTATTTTATAAAGATATTTTTTTTATTTTATATTACAAGACCAATTTCTTTCTATTATTTTAAAAAGAGAATGCTCTATCTACTTATCTATCACGTAATAACCTCTACCGTGAACCGAAATACGCCTACTGTTACAAGTGAACTATAAATCGCTAATGCACATTAATTACCACACCGGGCGAGTGATGGAACATAAGCTCAAACCCTTTCAGTTAAGCCGCTTACTTGAGCCGACCTACTACCGGATAGCGTGGCGTGCCCCAAGGCGTGCCAGCCAAGCCTTCATTCACCCTCTACTTACCGTACTTGTAATCGTAATTAATGTTCCTCGTAGATAACATGACAGCACCGACCTTTTTATGACACCCATGTTTACAATGCTACTACGGTTTTACAACATCAACAAGTAGAAACGTAACGAGATATACAGAACCATATATTATATAGCCTTTGGCCTCCGTAAGAAGAACGGCTTTAAAAGGGTTCATAGTAAAAATATGAGGCTTATTTACAAAACACAAAGGAGCGTGTGTATAAATATGATTTAATCTTGTTTACGTGGTTCCACTCATAGAAGTGTATTTCTGTATTATTGTACACTATTAATTTAATACTAATAAGAACCTTAAAGTAAGATATTGTTACACACCTTTAAAATTATTATATATTATTAGTTATTATATATTAATAATTATTAATTATTTGAAATAAAACTACTTTTACGGATTCTATCGCGTTTGTATTTGATTTATAATTTCCCGACGTTCAGAACACTTTACAGTGATCATGGTCACGGGAGGACTGATGTGTCTTACGTCCAATATGTCATTGTTATTACAGAAATTTATTTATATCTACCCTATAAGATATTAAATTTTGACCCACATTTTTATACAAAATTAATACGAATTCATTGCCAGTACAAAAAGAAAATGATTGTATATATAAAATTTATGTTGTTTATGATTTGTTATTATTAAGGTATTTAATTTATGATAATTATTATTGTGGCAATTATTAATTAAAAAAAAAATCCGTGTGGTAATGGAGTAAGTAGTACTATTCACCACCCCATATCTTACACGTGGGTGATCGTACGAGACGACTAAGGGATATAAAACGTATATAACATCTATGCGAGTGAAGGAAAACTTGAAATAAAACCCTTAATTTCCCTCCCATTACGGAGGAGGCCAGAGCCCAACAGTGGGACATTTATGGACTGTGATGATGATGATGAATTAATAAAACGAAAGGTAAATTTTGAATTAGATATTAATGTAAATTATATACTTAAGATAATTACATGACAAAATCCGAATAGAATATTGATTGATTTAATAACTTAGGGAAGTAAATGCTATAATAGTGTTCGTGATATGATATAGAAACTGATCAAAGCGCTCTATCTATCAAAACCAATGACATGGGTAAATTAGCGTCAGCCAACAAATTTGATCGCTTTCCAATTATCAAATTATGAGTTAAATTTTCAATCGTATGATATTTTTATAGCTCACCAATTTGGTATGATTGTGATTTAATTAAATTTATTGTCAACCTCGTTATTATTTTTATAGTATTATTTTTATTTTCTACGTTCTTATTTATTGTTAATCACGTTTTTGTTTTGAGAATACAATGAATTGAAAATTTTTGCAAGCTTCTTACTTTCCCGAGGCAGTCATGAAAACCACGATTACTATGGGAATAAATAGCAACACTTTCTTGTGAAAGTCACCTGCGTTTCACTTATTATTATGCGATTATCCCCCTTTAGAGAAACTTATGTTTATCAGTGGCTATCGATAGGTTGATGGATGTAGGATAATATAGAAGTGACATCCTGGAAGATCAAAAAACCACCACTAAGTGTTTATATCCGTGTGGTGACGGAGTAAGAATACAATTCACCACCCCTTATCTTATCCGTGGGTGATCGTAAGAGACGACTAAGGGATATAAAACGCATATAACACCTATGCAAGAAAAGAAAAACTCGAAACAAAACCCTATACCAACACATCAGACCAGCGCGGTATATTAGGTTAATTTCTCTCCCATTACGAAGGAGGCCTGAGCCCAATAGTGTGACATATATGGACTGTAATGATAATTATGATGATGAAGAGTTTTAAACTAAGCGTGTGTTTTACTAAGTTACAGTTATATATTATGTAACAAGTCCTCTAATAATTATGCAAAGTGTTCACACTTTTTGTTTATATTATAAGGATTGAGCGTTATAATAATATTTTTATCAGGCGGCTAGTATGGCCTCAGCTGCAAGTGAAAGTCGGAAAATTTTACAAAGCCAAGAGACTAATATTCGAACAATTAATCATCCCATGGCGCTAAGAAAACGCTTAAGAGTCCCTCGACAACCACGACCTGCACGCAGACTCCCGCAGGTGAGTTGAAAGATTTTTTTTCAATGATATAAAATTATTTTTTATTATGACATGTTTATTAACATATGTTATGTAATTTTCAAGGCTTTAATAGTTGGTGTCCGCAAATGTGGTACTCGAGCATTGCTTGAGATGCTCTATCTACATCCTATGGTACAAAAGGCTTCCGGCGAAGTTCACTTCTTCGATCGTGATGAAAACTACGCATTGGGTTTAGAATGGTATAGAAGTAAAATGCCATTATCTTTCAAAGGGCAGATCACGATAGAAAAGAGCCCAAGTTACTTCGTAACACCTGAGGTAAATAAACCTAAAAAAATATTTTTGAAGTAAATAAACTTTAAGAATTTGTTTTTAGTAATTTTAACGCAAGAAAATAGTTATTTTTTACTGCAGTACTTTCTTTTAATATACTTGCGATTTATACTTAGAAGCAATTAACAATATTTTCACACGCGATTATGGCGTATAATAACTACTTGTTTTAATGAACCCAACTAATATTATAATTAAATTGTGTACCTAGTAACATATTTATTTATAAATATAAAATTAAGAATAGGAGAATTATGTTTATGGTCTCTATGCACGAATAGATAAAAAAAAAACTTAGTAAATTCTTATATTTTTTTTTTCTTTCTTCTGATGGTAAGTGTCACTGCCGCTCATTGACCTTTCCAATACCAAGGGTATAGCTAGGCCACTGCCTTCTAATAAAAATCCCAAACCCACCCAGTTGGGCTTCCCGCTCTCTCGCTCACCGAATGAAGCGCAGTAGCACATTGCCATTACTCAGACGACGGTCTTCTGCGCAAGTGTGTGTACCCCGAACTGTGTGTGGAGAAGTGTCAGCAGTATGGTCCTACCATTATTCTATACTATGTTATAGGAATATATTGGCAGACTTTCTTGAATTTATAATATTAATAATCTCTTTGATATTCTTAACTAGTCTATTGAAGTCGACGACTTTTGTGTAAGAGTGATGCAATATTCTTAATCACTTCCTCCACCTTAAATAAATATTAATTAAGATATGAATATATTTGTATTATAATGGTGATTAAAAAAACGACCTCGACCTTAAGATTCAGAACACTTTAAAAGACATATATTTAAGGATATGCTTATTTTGAAATACTTTATACCTTAGGTGCCGGAACGTGTGAGAGCAATGAATTCATCAGTCCGTCTGCTATTAATAGTACGAGAACCAGTGACTAGAGCTATTTCGGATTACACACAACTACGCAGTCGAGCTACTCCTTCAGTGCCAGCAAATCCTCAATTGCCAGGACATCCTATGCCTGACGCTGCAAAACCATTCGAACATCTCGCCATATCACCTGATGGATCTATTAATATTGCATACAGGTTAAAATTAATTTAAACTATAATATAGGTACATTATTTGATTTTCATCTCAGCTCATATACGTCCCAATGTTGGGTTCGAGCCGCCTCCATAATGGGAGGGTAATTGACCTACTATACCACGCTGGTCAGACGTGCTGTTATAGGGTTTTATTTCGAGTTTTCCTTCTCTCGCATAGATGTTATATGCGTTTTATATCCCTTAGTCGTCTCGTACGATCACCCACGGGTAAGATAAGGGGTGGTGAATTGTATTCTTACTCCGTCACCACACGGAAAACTGGCTTATAGAGCCCCTATATTTAAATTTGTGATTCCTTACTGACCAGCGCGGTATAGTAGGTTAATTGCCCTCCCATTACGGAGGCGGCCCGAGCCCAACAGTGGGACATATGGGCTGTGATGATGATGATCATGATAACTCAGAGATATTCTCTGTCTTTAAATTTATACTGAATATTTTATGGTTGTTTTTTTTCTATTAGGCCTATAGCTATATCTCTTTATCACGCCTATCTTCATCGATGGCTGGAAGTATTTCCTCGAGAACAAATTCTGGTAGTCAATGGAGATTTATTAATAGAAGATCCTGTGCCACAGCTCCGACGTATCGAGCAGTTTCTTGGACTCGAACATAAAATCGGTAAGTAGATATATATTATAAACTAAAGCATTTACATTGAAATAAGTATATATTTAATCTTAAACATCACTAATACCTTACAAACGTGTTTTGCCCCATGTCCTGATTATTTGAGTATGGATTCTAATTTATGTGTCTATAGATATTTACCTACATTCAACATACATTATATACACTATATGTTATTAGTCATTATACTTTTTTTTTGGCGGCTGGCTACGGTACGTCACGCCTCGCTAATCCGTCCGGGGCAGCAGAGAAGCGGCGCACGACCCCGTAGACCCGCCCTACAATGTGCGTCTCGACGCCGTGCGGGTGGGTCACTGGAACGCGGTCTTTGTCTTCAGTGGCCCACCCGGTAGTCTACCCTCATGGGTATCCTCTCTTATCGACGCCCGGACAGTTTGCACCGTCGGGGCTTCGTCCTCACGCGGTGGCCTCGCTCCAATAGTTATTGTATTAAAGTAATAATCACTCTTGGGAATATCCCTTACTGAATCTGTCAGGTAATAGAGGCAGGTATGAATGTATTATTAATATGATTTTTTTCTTTATTTTTTCCTTTTCGAAATCGGATGAGCTGGACAAGGTCCCTGGTGTTTCATAGTTCCCAGGCATTGTAGGTCTCTTTGGTATTTTTTTTCAATATAAATAAGGCTATTAATAACGTTTTGTCTCAATAGGTAGAAAGAATTTCTATTTCAACGAAACGAAAGGCTTTTACTGCCTTCGCAACGATACGACAGATAAGTGTCTACGGGAAACGAAGGGTCGAAAACATCCTCGTGTTGACCCAGCTGTAGTTACAAAATTAAGAAAATTCTTCATTCAACACAATCAGAGGTTTTACGATCTTATCGGTGAAGACCTCGGTTGGCCTGAAGACTAAAGTCAAAAGTCCATATTCTAATCAATGGCCCATTACTATGTTGTGATCTATACATATCAAATACATGTAACGATACATATCACTAGTCAGTAAGATTTTTAAAGTCATTTATGTATACATCAAGAATATCGATTCTGAAGAAATATTTTATTTATACCTAGTAACATGATTCTTATATAAAAAAAAACTTTTGAAAAAAAGTGTGTATGTGTGTGTGTGTACTTATGTACACGCGTTAGAAGTTATACTTCTTTGGCGTAACAAGATAAAAATATCTTTCGCCTTATTCTACGTTTGTTGAAAAAACGACACTAACAATAGAAAAAAAGGTATTTAATACATTGAAAGTTTTATTATAACGCATTATCAAGTTAAATAAAGTTCATTTAAATATCACAAAAAAAACTAAAATGTTGACTATAGCTAACTTCAGGGTGTCGGTTTTTCGTGACGGTGTGCGCGCGCATCGTAAAAATTAACTCTCATCATTTTCTCTAACGCGCCAAAAGAAGTGTAACTTCAAAAAAAATACGAATATGATAAAAAAAATATTTTGTCGTTTTTCATTTGGTGTTAGTGAAGGTGAATTTGAAAGGCAACGTCTAAAGTATGGGAACAAAAAAAAAACGTTACGGTTATATCAAATTTATTTATAGCCTACAATAATATGTTTTTTTGTAAACAAATTTTTAAAACATATCAATTCCACAGACAATTTTATAAGCAATGATTTGATAGACCGATTCCTGTAAACCTTGAGCAATATATTTTTATATAATGATTAAGTATTAATATAAATTATACAGCATTTATTATACAGAATGTGATTTCTTTACGATTTGTGATAGTTTCTTTTGTTAGGATTAATGAATTTTATATAGATTTAAGTGATAAATATAGAATAATAACGTTCAAAATTAAATGAACATTGTACATTGTTGCTTATAAAAAATTTTTGGTGTCGTAAATTTGGTCGTGCGTTGTTATAAATGTATTTTATTTATTAGTGAATGTGAATTTTCCGATTCTTAGATTTTTAATCTATATTGTTGAAAATAATTATCTTGAATAAATGAAAACTAAATTGTAGTTCAATACATTCTAGTGTTTGCGTAGTTATTGATACAAATTCGCTCTGTAATAATCAGATATGCTGAGTGTTTAGCTTCTAGTTGTCATTGAAACTTTAATGTGTGTTGATTTGTGCAATAAATATAGATAAAACACGCTGTTTATGGTTAATTTATGAGTAATGGAGTGATTTTACGACGCGGGTTTTAGAATTATTCTATTTAAGTGTAACGTCCAAGACTGAAGAGTTAGTTAAATAAGTCTAACTAATATCTATTTAGCATAAAATGTCCATAGGAGATACGCGTGACGTCAAACCCTGACCATAGCTTTTTAAGGCCTTAAGTACCTTATAAAATATGAAACATCATATAATTCTTCCATCGACACCGCCTTCTATCTTGTCCTAATTAGTAAAGTAAAATACTATTGTCTTAATTTCTAGATATACAATTTTTATATTTATATCATTTTATAGATAAACCATTCATTTATTTTCCAATCTTTACATCTTATCTTAATATATATAAATTACACGTCACGTTGTTTGTCCGCGATGGACTCCTAAACTACTTAACCAATTTTAATCAAATTTGCACAGTATGTGTAGTTTGTAACAACTTAAAAGATAGGATAGCTTCCATCTCAATTTATATTCGCAATATTATGTTATTGCAAATTATTTGTCTATTATTTGACAGTCACAATTATCTGTTATCTATTGACTGGATTGAGTAAGTATTTAATAGATGGCGTTATGTTAAACGTACAAACGTTTCATATAAGCTACAATTTATTAGCATAACCACCACGTGTTACTGAGGCTACCTTAGCCACAGCAACGCGTGGCCGCCAGTAGTTATATATAAAATTGTTTGATATTATAAATATTATCCTTTATGTTCATAGTATAACAAACGTTCAACATCTCCATTACTAGAACCGTTTACAGACTGTGTCTAAAATAAATTTTACCTATTTTATTATTTTCCGTTTTGACCAGTTGCAAATACAATGTGTCACCATCCAATACTTTCCATGGGAGGCTTAAAAATTGGTTGAAGCATAATTAATAGAATGAGCAGTACCACTCTTTTGTGTTATTTTTAACATCAATTGGGATCGCCAACACGGCTGTGATAATATACCCTAATAACCCCTCGAAGAAGCCTAAATCTAGTAGTGGGCGTGGATATGCTTACTTTGATTTTTATATCTTCATCCCTACGCACAATTTTTTTAAAGTTTTAATTTGTTATGCAACGAGAGGAAATATGCCAATAATGCATAATAAACGAATTTTTAATTTAAAAAAAATCTACCAAAATCTTGGCATAGTGTATATTATTTTACACTGATTCCAAGCAGCTATTATAAAGTGATCGCGTAAAGTATTTATTTGGGTACAGCAAAAAAGAACCTGTTATTACTTCAGCTTAGATATATTCTCACAGACATTGCTTATACAGCTCAAATATGGACATAATATATTTACACAGTACCCTAAAAAACTTTTTAGTTTACTATCATGATTAATAGAAACAACATCAACAGATGATACGCACATACAAAATGTAAGCACAGATCAACTTAGTGGACTTCGTGAAATTAAAAAATGATATTTAAAATAAATTTTATCTTCTATAAAACGCGACAATTTCTTTCAAAAGCATTCTTAACGTTGGAATATATTGATAAAACTGAACTAGAGCGAGATTTGAAATAAAACTACTTGTACGGATTCTATCGCGTTTGTATTTGATTTTTAATTGTCCGACGTTTTGAACACTTTACAGCCATTATGATCACCGGAGGACAGTCCATCATGGTTACCGGAGGACAGTCGTAAAAGTAGTTTAATTGCAAACAAATTATTAAAGTGAGTTTGCAAATGTACTTTTAAATACTTTTTTCCACATTTAAAATAAATTAATCAATTTTGTAATAAGAATTTCATATTTTGTTTTCATCTCTGATAAATGAAATTCTTATTGTTATTAAGTAAATAACCAGAAAATTACGTATAATTTTGTATATACCATTATTGTTTTCAATATTAGCTTCCACAATAAAACATAATAGAATCTATTTCAATTCGAAACTTTAAGGCTGTCTCATTACGCAAATTGAGAAGTATACAGCCAAGAGAACAACATCAACACGATTTGTATTCATGAAACCATATAAAGCATGATGAATAAACAGCGCAGCTCTACACTTCAATTTAAAAAAAAAGAACAATTTAAAAAAAAGAACAATTCACGATGATTACGAAAAAACAATCAGCTGAAAAAGAAATGGTTTATTTGCTGCTATTTATTATAATCAATTACTAAATGACTACTTATAATAAAACCTGTTGACATCCACATTCAAGCTTAAAGGTTATTATAGTCTCTGAGCAGAGAGAGAGACCGCAATATTTTTTAAACTCTAATAAAAATTGTTATACATATAATTTTTGATTGTTATCAATAACTAAATATGTATGATTATACCTTACCCAATTACTTGGGGTCGATACAATATGTATTCTACTTTCATAGTATATATTGTAAAAGTTATTAGCAATAGTTTTATGACCGGCCGCCTGCCAGACGTCACCCTCCATGGGAATGTAATTGTTGACCAAATGCCATCAGATGGAGTTTGTCAGGTCGTTATAAGGTTCTTAATAGTCTTTTACGAGATCCACGAGCAAAGTAAGGGTTGGTAGTATTCGTAGCTGCTACCACATAGTTCTCACCTCTTTCAAAATCTATACTAATAAAATATATTTTAATATAACAATGTTTAATGTTAATCTACCTTAATGTTTCATATTTTATATGACGACTTAAAATATGAACACCTTGTAGTAAAGTTGAGTAAGAATGATAAAGCAATGGTGCAAGGGTAAATAATATATTTTTAAGTAGAATATTTGCTTCCAAAATCCAAAATCAACGAATATTTATATGATTTAATGTCCCGTTTATTGGCGCATTTAAGATATTGGGGATACGTTGGAGTATCTCAGCATTCTATTGAATTATCCTTAACGTATTTACAAAGGATTTTAATTAGCACTTGTGCGCATTTTGTAGCAGCATTAGAATCGTTTCAGTCACAGATGTCAGTTAAATTTTTAAAGAGTCTCGATATAAATAATTAGTTTTCGTTGTAGCGTTAATAGTCACGGTCTCGGAATAGGTACTATACCTATTCCGAGACCGTGACTATTAACGCTGGTGTACTATGGCATGCTCCTGCATACAATGGCATGCTCTCCGTGGAGAATATACCTTGCTATTTGGATGATAGCACGATAAATGAGCTATACACCGAGTTTTCGAATTTCCCTTAGAGTATTTTACAGAAAAACGAGCTTAACTAGTGTACACTCTTTTTGGTCTAGGTATTGGGAGAATGGAACTCATTTTAGTAAGTTTGTATGTTCATTGCAAAGAAGGACTTGGTTATCATAACACCTTAGTTCCAAAAAGTAAGTCTCTAAATCTCCAAGAACATTCGGGATCCTCGTGAACTTTTCTTGGATTAGCAGGGTGGGGACACTCCATAGCCCGCCGCCAAAAAAAAAAGAGTAGCCTGGCTATAACACTGGTATTTGTTAAAGCCATGAGCGGTAATATCACTTACTATCATGAGTGTTGTTTGCCGTTTTGCCACTATGGTCAATAAAAAAATAATAATACTACATTTTTATTTACATGTAACAAATATGATGAGGTTTAGAATCATATAAAGAATCGAATCATATACCTTTTATTATCAAAGTTATTAAGGTTACATAACGACTGCTATATATAACTAACTAGCAAACCCAGCCCGTTGATTTGTTTGTAAAAGTAGTTATATCGCAGCGCCACCTGGTAGCGAATTACATCAATGGGCATATAAACCTTCTCCGTGAAAAAATACATAGACATACCAATTTTCATAATGATCGGTCAAATAGTTTCTGAGTTTAGCGATGTCATATATACAAACATCCTCTTTTATAATAGTATAAAAAATATTGAATCATTCAATATTTCTATGATTCTAATGATATCTGTCATCTGTGATTGATTTGAGTCACAAATCTGCATAACACAAGAATATCAAACATATCAAAAAAAAAAAGATCAATAATTAATATTAAATTTTAATATTAAGCATGTCTTTCATTTTAGTTTATTATATAAATAGAATAAGAATTTATTTGTTTAGATAATTCACTAGTAATTAGATAAAATTAATCACTGTTAAATGTTGTGCACGTATTTAAGATATAGAAAGTTTTTATTAGGGCAATAATTTTTATGATTGTCGTTAAAATTATTTCAAATTTTAAAAATTCATTATATCGCCTCTTTGCTTCAATAACGTGTCATCTTGAAAAGTGGCAATTTTAGAGGAGCATTTTTCAAGTATTAAAAAATAATTGATACATAAATCTATGATTTTGGTTATTTAATTATTCTATAATTAAATCATTATTATTTAAATTATATTTACGGTAAAAAAATATTCGTTGCGACACAATTATTTTATTAAACTTGAAAAACATTCCTTTAAAATTAAATTTTTCAAGATTACACTTTATTACAGCAAAGAGGCGATATATAATTTATGTTACTAATTGTACTGTTTTATTAATATTAACATTATTTTGTTTATTGTATTATTACATTTTTATATTATTGTCATGTTTAAATCGATATTTTAAAAAATATTAACTAAACTTAAATGTTATATATACCATGTAAATATCTTCTCAATCTCCCTTCTGTAAGTTACCTACATCTTCAATAAATATAATTCGAAGCAATACAATCGCTGCGTTTTATTTTAACTGAATATTTTCTGATCATTTGATGATAAATTGAGAGTATTTTTTTTTCAATACAACACCCGGCACTAAGGTTTCTAACCCTTGTGCTACAAGGGACTTTACAAACACAATTTAACGGACATAAATTACACTCAGACATAGAAGAGCAATTTGTAAATCACAAAAATGTTGTCCTACGTAGGAATCGAACCCATTATACTGGCTCCGTAGGTTGGTATCTTAGTCACTACGTCACCTATGCAGTCAGTTATTATTTCATCAACCTGCCATATGTAGTAATTATGATTGAGTAAACTACATAAGACTAATTACTGAAATTTTTAGCATTTAATATGCTTAATTATTTATAAATACCCGATACGAAACGGAAAAATGATGTCACAAGCGGGGTTCGAATCCGCACCATTTTTCGTTTCGTATCGGGTATTTATAAATAATTAAGCATATTAAATGCTAAAAATTTCAGTAATTTGAATAACAAGGTTGTGTCATCGTTTAATACAATTCTAACTGTAAAGTTTGAAGTATTAAGTCTATACAATGTGTAAACATTGTCCGATAGATGGCATACGTCACCTTGAAGACGTAAGATATAATATGATTCGAAATTTGCATGTCCTAAATTAGTTCACGATGGTGTAAGTGGCAGCACGGTTGGGCCGGATTCCCAATAAGTGCGGGTTCGAACCCCGCTTGTGACATCATTTTTCGTTTCGTATCGGGTATTTATACATAAGACTAATTTAGATGCACAGAGTCAAGGACTATAAATCTACAGAGTATTTATTGAGAGGAAGACTTCTATTGTAATACTACTATATCCTTACTAATATTATAAATGCGAAAGTAACTCTGTCTGTCTGTCGCTCTTTCACGCTAAAACTACTGATCCGATCTAAATGAAATTTGGTACACAGTCTAGAGCCCAATAAAGGACATTTTTAATGGAAAAAGGGGTTTGTAAAAAGGGATGAAAAGAACTAAGGAAGAATCGTAATTTTTAAAGCCATAAGCTTGAAACTTATTTTTAGGCTATTGATTAGATATAAATAAATATGACATTAAAATTTCGTAAAAGATTGACCCTTAAGGGGTAAAATAAAAATTGGGGATAAAAAACTTTAGGAAAATAACCTTTTAGGCGAGCGAAGCCCCGGGCAGAAAGCTCTAATAAAGCTCTGAAGTCCAATTAGGTAAGTTGTATAATGGCATGATATTAGGGCACCCTTAATATGAATCAAATATCCATCACTAATTTCACCGAAAAGAATAATGTTCCTTATAAATTGAAAAATACTATTGCGCACAACACCGAACTCAAACTATTGAAACTAGAGATATAAAATTTAGACAATAGTTTAATTTTGTGAAGTAGAGATTCACTAAGAAAGTTGAGTGAGACATTGGCAACAAATTTTGCCATGGAAAGAAAACAAATCTTTAGCCATTGACTTCGAATTACGCACAAATACTCACCAGGAGACTGGGCGGCAGCGCTTTTCTGGTAAACTCATAAATCAACCGCGTTCGCCAATCTGTTTGTCAAGAATTTGTTTCGTTATCGCACTAAAATTGTAGCATAGCACCCTTCTTAGGGAGACTTAAGTCAATCAGTTGACTGTTGACCTGAAGTAGATATCTAGAGAGCTAGTAATATTATGGGATCCACTCCCACATAGTGCAATAGTTTGTGACGTCTACAAATATTGTTCTATATCTGAACAGAATTTATATCATCCAATAATTATACACTCTTTTGTAGAGTAAGAGTTTACACTCTTTTGTAGTGCAAGGATTTATTTAACTATTAAATGATTGTACCTACTTTCTATTTTAGAACGTATAAATCATTTTAATTCTAAATCTATTTAATATATCTACGTCTATCTCTTCATTTACTTTCACTAATATTTTTCAACTAGAGTTATATATAGATGTAAACCCATATTTTTATTCTTGGGCTCATTATACATTCTATTACTGATCAAAATTCAATCTCTCCTAGAAGAAATTTTAAAGTACTAAACAATCATATCGTATATTAGTTAATCCTTCGGTTAGATGGATTTTGTGAGGAATATTTTCTTTCAAGTTTCCTTTCTCTTAGTTACCTGTATGTCTCTTAATCTTTTATTACTATACCCACGGGAAAAGAAGAAACAATGATACATTATATTCATAATCTATCACCTTGTAGATATTCCATAAGGTTTAATTACTTAGACTCTATATTGCTAAGACGGCTTTCATCTCTACAGAAACTTGAGTATTTGTATTGCCTATCTGTGTATTTATTATTTTTAACTTTGCATCAAAAATATGGATGGTGGTGAACTTGCTAATGTGATCGTGAGTTTTTAGGTTCGAAAGTTAAGATGGGCAAAAAAAAAGAAATGTGGGTGCTTCCTGTATATTTCCTTATTTTAACTTTCGAAGAACTCTATTCAATAAGTTGTATGTTCTTAATTATGCCTAATTAATGGGAACAGACTTGTTCCATATTTGTGGAACTGGTGAACCTATGAAGGTACCGAAATTTGGTTCTATTTACACCTATATTTAACTCTTCAAAGATAAATGTAAGACTATACAAATTGTCATTAATAAAAACCCCCTTGGTAATAACAAAAAAAAGCCGCACACAAGTGAACACAGATTTGCAATGCTAGAAGCTAGGTAAGATAACCAAAAGTCATTTATTTGAAAAATAATATAAAAGGAAATTATCAGCCTATAATTACTCATCTAATTGGCATAAACAACGCATGGCAATCCTTACTAATATTATAAACGCGAAAGTAACTCTGTCTGTCTGTCTGTCTGTCGCTATTACACACCAAAACTACTGAACCGATCTAAATGAAATTTGGTACACAGATAATCTAGAGCTTGATAAAGGATATAGGCTACTTTGTAATTTAAAAAAAGGGTTGTAAAGGGGGATGAAAAGTTGTAAGGAAGTATCATCATTTTTAAAGCCGGAAGCTTGAAACTTATTTTTAGGCTATTGATTAGATATAAATAAATATAACATTAACATTTTGTAAAAAGTTTATCCTTAAGATGTAAAATATTATAAAAATAGGAGATAAAAACTTTAGGAAAGTAACCTTTTACGCGGGCGAAGCCGCGGGCAGAAGCTAGTTTTATATAAAGTTTCTTCATTGACGAGGAGACATGTATCAAATACATGTCCTCACACTTCGTAATAGCAGTAAAAGAAAATATAAAACTGCAAATTGCAATAATAGAATCGCACATATAAATTTAACTTTTCCCTAAATTGCAAGACCGGATAAATCACTGGCATCAATCACACGCCGACGGCAATTTTCAACCCCCAAAGGACATACCGAGGCAAATAGAGATCCTGACCGATTGATATTTGATCACATAAAAAATATCAGGCTCTACCTGATCAATGAAGTACATAAATTGCCCCGTATAAAAACATAACGTTATTATTTTGTATACCCAAAGCGAAATACACATAATCAATTTCTTGTAATACATTTTTTTTGTAACAGGAAATATTTTGTTCATAGTTTACTGGTCCTAAATGGTTACCATTATATGTATATAGAGGGATGATTAGTTTATAATAGTTTATTCGAAACAATCATCATCTCAGATCATATACATTCATTGTTGGGTTCAATCTTCCTTCATAATGGTAGAGAAATTAACCTGCGTTGGTCAAGACTGTAGGGGTATATTACGAGTGGGGGGATATCTTGCGTACAATGTAAAATTACTCTATTAATGCAAAAGTGGAAGGATGTAGGTACCGGGGGAGACCGAGACTAACCTACCTAGACCAGATTGATCTCGTACTGAAGGTAGGTGGAGTCAAGAGTCTCCGAAACCGGCGAGCGTGTCTGAAGAGAATTATGAATGTTGAGGAAGCGTGTGAAGTATGCAAGGATAGAGTTCTCTGGCACTCTGTTTCTCTCTGCCTACCCTACAAGGGATATGGCATGATGATATGTATGTATGTATGTATGTTTTCTTGCGTACATGTTATATGTATATTACATTCCTTAGTGGTCTTTCACGATACCTATAAATAAAATAAGTAAGAATTTTATTCTTACTCTATTATCTCACGGATGATAATAAATTTACAATTGTATATTCAAAATCTGTAGCAACATCAAAATTGATCAGCATTTATTACGAACTTGAACACTATATTTTAAAATTAATTATTTAATTTTAACATTAATACAATTTATTGCTACCTTCTTACTCATGGGAATCGTTCAAAACTGGTTAGGGCATTACTAAGCAAGTAGACAGCGGCACTCTCTTGGGAAACGGGTAACATTAACTGCAATTGTCAACCTGGTAAGAAAGTTGCACAGCAATTATAGCATGTTCTCCACTTTTGTCCCACTTGAGTGTAGTGTACACTTAATAATGGTGGGGCCACGCTGTTGAAAGTTATATGTCTACAGCCGCGGGCCGGTCCGTCCGGGGTAGTACTATACTCTTGCAGAAGATCGACGTCTGAGCAATGGCAATGTGCTAGTGAGAGAGCCGGAAGCCTAATTGGGTGGGGTTGGGGATTGTAATGATAAGCAATGGCTTAGCTATACTCTTGATATTGCAAGATCCATGGGCGGCAGTGACACTTACCATCAGGTGTGCTGCTTGCTCGTTTGCTATCTAAAGCAATCAAGATATAAAAATTGTATTTTGGATTTTTTTATATTAACAATACTCTAATACAATGACAAAATATTTTATATACATATAATATGTTTGACAATATTGTATATTGCTGAAAATAATATTTCAGTAAATTTTTATTTATGATTTTATCGTAAGATATAGCATAAAGTTTTGATTTAATGCCGATAAGATTTAAAATAAAACTAGTGTTACGGATTTTATTGCGTTTGGTTCTCCCGTCATGGGAGGTCTTCCCGTCATCATGACGCCGTAAATTATTCGATACGTCGGGCAATTAAAAATCAAATACAAACGCGATAGAATCCGTACTAGTTTCATTTCAAATGTGTAATACTCGCGTAAACATTTGAAATCATTATGTTAGCTGATACGATTTTAAATAAATCTTTTATTACATAATATTTTATTACGTAAATTACTAAGTGGTTAATCTACTGACTTGTCTTACCAGGTGTCACGGATTCGATTTCCTTGCAGAATAATCCTTTGTGCTATCAATAAATTACTGTGAGTCTGAATATAGTTTGTGTTCGTTAAGTATATGTTGGTAAAATCCCCCGCAATTCAAAGAGTATGTCTTTAGTGCAGGTCTTTAAAAATATGAAAATAAGGTACATATATATACCTTATTTACCTAGTATACTAGTGCTTAAGTCATAAATATAAATACTATGGAACTTTTGCTATTTGATACCCAAATATGTTCACTGTGGCTGCTATCGCGATCGCCTCTACTTATATGAGTAAATAGCGTGTGTATATTATACTTGTTCGGCGCATGAACTATCAACCATTAAATCTTGGTAGTTATAAAATAATGTTTATTAGAAGAATACTTCTCCTCACAGCAGGTAAATTTTAAAGCTCTTACAATATATTAAAAGAATAATATTAAATTATTTTACGGAGCAAGAATACAATTCACCACCTCTTATCATATCACAAGCTGTCAAAAAAGGCCACTAAGAGATATATGCAATAACATCTATGCAAGAGAAGAAAACTCGAAATAAAACCCTATACCAACCCGTTTGACCAGCGTGATAGAGTAGGTAAATCTTCCTCCTATTGTAGCGAAGGTTCACCGCATGTAGTGGAACGTATAATAGCTGAGATGATGATGATAATGTTTAAATTTGTTCTACGTGTGCTTACGGTATAAATAAAACATTACCACTCCTTAGAACCCCCAAATACCCCAAAATACAACCAGGGAATCTGCTATCACTTTTGACTATGACGAAAAAAAATAAAGCTATTGCATAGCATTTTTTATCAACTTATGCAATTATAATTATTTATTTATTTTTTATTTGGGCAGTATTTTTTTTTTATATTAATTCAAGTTTTTTTTTCTTTGATATTAATTCAAGTTACATCTATTTATTAAAACTACTAACTTATAAGTACACGTTTTTAAACTGTTTTACTTATTAAATTATTATAAATAAAGTTTACTGCTGTTGCTGTTTCAACCATACAATCTTAGGTTTTATTTTCGTCGGAATTTCTTGATTCGGTCGCCGCGCTCAAAGCCATGCAATAGCTTAAAACCACAATATGTTGATATGGTTGTATCCATAAATAGCAATGTTAGTTATTGTTTGTAGGTATTCTGTAATACAAATTCTGTATACTGGAATAATCAGAATCTACATCTACATACAATATCACACTTGTATGCTTTTGTGAAGCAATGAAGCGTTCAACTGAACCATTATAGGAACCCTTTGTATAAACATTTCATCTGCATAAAAAGTAAAAGAAAAAAGTAACCATACTTTAAACTTCAAATAATAATTCATATAACTATTTTGTAATCACTATAACATATTTTTTTTGTGTCTGTCTTTTATCTGTTAGCTGCAGATGGCTGTCACAGCTTAACCCGGACTATGGGTGAGCGCTGAGGCCTCTCAACCCGGTATCATATTTTAAGTAACAATCTTCTTTTACGAAAAGAAAACTGTATGTATCTCATCATATCACGTCTATATCTATAAAAGAGGATGTTTGTATATATGACATCGCTAAACTCAAAAGCTATTGAACCTATCATTATGAAAATTGGTATGTATATATATTTTCACGGAGAAAGTTTATGTTTCATTGATGTAACTCGCCACCAGGTGGTGTTGCGATATATCTACTTCTACAAGCAAACCTGGACTGGGTTTACTAGTCCTAAATAAAAATTATATTTTCATCATGCTTTAATATTTACGATGTAAAGATAAGCAATAAAAATATTATACTTACGAGAATAAATAGGGTATATATATATATGTATAATGAAGATAAGTATGTCAAATGCGATCTCTGCGGAAAATCTGTGGAGTTAAGCTGACCGACCGCATTCGTAACGACGACGTAAGAGAGCGAGTAGGTATGAAAGAGAGTATTGGTGTAAAGATGAGAAAGGGAATGCTCCGATGGTTCGGACATGTGGAAAGAATGCCGAACGAACGTCTGGTTAAGAAGATATACAATGCGAAAGTGGAAGGATGTAGGTACCGAGGGAGACCAAGACTAACCTACCTAGACCAGATCGGTCATGTACTGAAGGAAGTTGGAGTCAAGAGTCTCCGAAACCGGCGAGCGTGTATGAAGAGAATTATGAATGTTGAGGAAGCGAGTGAAGTATGCAGAGATAGAGTTCTCTGGCACTCTGTTCTCTCTGCCTACCCTACAAGGGATATGGCGTGATGATATGTATGTATGTATGTATGTCATGTTTTCACGTGTGTTCTTGTGAATGAGAGAGTTCGTTATACATACATACATACATACATATCATCACGCCATATCCCTTGCAGGGTAGGCAGAGAGAACAGAGTGCCAGAGAACTCTATCTCTGCATACTTCACTCGCTTCCTCAACATTCATAATTCTCTTCATACACGCTCGCCGGTTTCGGAGACTCTTGACTCCACCTTCCTTCAGTACATGACCGATCTGGTCTAGGTAGGTAAGTCTCGGTCTCCCTCGGTACCTACATCCTTCCACTTTCGCATTGTATATCTTCTTAACCAGGCGTTCGTTCGGCATTCTTTCCACATGTCCGAACCATCGGAGCATTCCTTTTCGCATCTTTACACCAATACTCTCTTTCATACCTACTCGCTCTCTTACGTCGTCGTTACGAATGCGGTCGGTCAGCCTAACTCCACAGATTTTCCGCAGAGATCGCATTTCGACCGCATTAATTTTACTTTCATACTCTTTTCTGCATACCCAACTCTCGCTTCCATACAGTAATGTTGGGACAAGCACTGCGTTATGTATTGCTACACGTGCCTTCTGGCTGAGGTGGTGGCTGCCGAGAAGTTGCTCCAACGCTCCGTTCACTCTATTTCCCGCATTCACTCTTCGCTCTATATCAGTGGTGTACCTTCCATCTCGGCTAAATCCACATCCAAGATATACAAATTCATCCACTTGCTCTAGTACATCATTACCTATTGTTACTCTTACATCTGTTCTGGTTTTATCTCTTTCAAAGACCATTATTTTGGTTTGGCTCACATTCACGCGTAGACCCCTTTTCTTACAATCTTCTGTCATTGTGTCGACTAGGGTCTGCAGGTCAATCGCTGACTGTGCCAGCAGGACTGCATCATCTGCATAAAGCAGAGCAGTGACCACTGAGTCGCCCATCTGGACTCCCACATTCATATCGTTCAACCTTTGGAGACATTTATCCAGATATATGATAAACAGCCTGGCTGACAGAACGCACCCCTGCTTAACGCCGATATTGACGTCAAACCAAGGCGACATTCCATCATCCAGCCGCACACAGGCTCTACAGCCCATGTAACTGGACTGCACAGCCTGTAGCAGTTTACCGTTAATACCATACTCCGGTAAAATGTCCCAAAGTTCCTTTCGTACAACCGTGTCAAATGCTCTCTCCAGATCCACAAAACTGCAGAAAACCCTCTGACCTAGAGCCAGATGCTTCTCCACAATGTTGCGCAGAGAGAACACTTGATCCATGCATCCCCTTCCACTCCTGAAACCTCCTTGTGTCTCACACAGTAAACCATCGGACACCATCCTCATTCTCCTTTCAATAATTTTTCCATACACTTTTGCTGCCAAACTGGTCAAGCTTATGGCTCTGTAATTTGCGCAGTCATAACGTGAACCCTTGTTTTTAAACAAAGGCACGATGACTGCGCTATTCCAGTCCCTGGGAACCATTCCCGAGCTCCAACATAAATTGAGGAGCAACAGGAACGCCTCCCAGACACAAGAGCCACCGAGCTTGATCATCTCGGCAGACACCATATCAATGCCCGCTGCCTTACCATTTTTCAAACTTCTTATCGCCCATTCAACTTCATCCATACTGATGCCATCGGAGGACGCCGTTGTCGAATGCTGATCCACTAAACCACATCCAACACCGGCGCCAACCGTAGCATCCGCATACATATCGCCAAAATATTCACTCCATCGGCTTAACACGTCTTGTGTTTGTGTAAGAATGTCTCCACCTTTAGACCTTATTTTATTCATTCTGAAGGCTGACCAACCACCCCGAGACTTCTTCACCTCCCTCCAAAAGAGTTTGGTGTTACCCTCGAAGTTTTTAGTCAGCCTATCTTCTGCACTCATACTTGCTCTATCACGTTTCTCTTTCACTAAGGCCTTGGTGTCATTCTTACATTGCCGATATATTTCTTTCTTCTGTTCAGTCATACTGTCATTCAGATTCAAAGAAGAGACATAGTCCAGCCACGCTTTCTTCTTTTGCTCTACGGAAGCTGCCACTTCCGCATCCCACCATGCATCACCATTTGTTTTTCTATGCTTCTTTGAACTTCCACATACTTCTTTCGCTGTATCTACCATACTCTCTTTCAATACTCTCCAGCATTCTTCAATGTCCGATTGCGGCTGGCTTGCCATCGTCAGCCGTTCTCGGACACACTCTGCATACTTTTCTCTTACACACTCTTCTTGCAACCTTTCAACCTTTATTCTTTCAAGCCCTCCGAAGTGGACACGCTCTCGCCAGTGCCTCCACTTTCTGAACAGACCACTAAATCTCGCAATAACGAGATAGTGGTCCGTGTCGACTGTGGGGCCCCTGTAGGCTCTTGCGTCCAATATTTTGCTTCGGAGGCGACTGTCTACCAAAATTAAATCTATTATGCTTTTCTGTTCATTCCTTCTCCATGTATACATATGGATGTCCTTATGTTGGAAAAATGTGTTTGACACAATAAGGTTTCTCTCCATGCATACATCCGCTATGAGCCTACCTGCGTCGTTCACTCTCTTATCACCAAATGGACCAAGTACGTCCTCATAGTCGGGACGCTTGGTCCCCACCCATCCGTTCAAATCTCCGCATACAATCACGCGTTCACTGGTTTCTGCCATATCCAGAACTTCCCTAACATTGTCCCAAAACTTCTCTAGGTCTGATGCCACCGAGGATCCTACGGGAGCATATGCTACAACCATGAATACCTTGGTGACACCTAGTTTTATACGGACCCAGAGAAGTCTGGGATCAGGGGGAGTTCGTTATACATTTTGTAATATGTACTAGAGTACCTATAGTGCATATATAATAGATTTTTATGTAATACTTTAAAAGATTTTCAATGCCATGTCTTTTTTTTTAACACAGTATCCTATACTAAGCAAATAATTCTTCTATTGCGGATGACTTTACAGGCTTACACTCACAAAATAACAAACAGATTCAGAACAAAAATTTTGGATTTATACAAAGCTGTGTAGTGCGTGAACCGAATCCACGACGCCAATATAGGAGAGTATCTTATCTACTACAACGCCATATTTGCAGTCAAAATAACTTTAAAATAAATCATTAAAAAAATTATTTGAAAATTCTTCCAATGTTAGAATTAAATAATTTGAGTAGTTTAAAATATTTTTGTTCTTTTTTTATTGTGGTGACGGACTAAAGACGACTAAGGGATATCTATGCGAGAGAAGAAAAACTTGAATCAAAACCCTATACCAACACGTCTGACCAGCGTGGTATAGTAGGTCGATTGCCCTCTCATTATGGAGGAGGCTCGAGCCCAACAGTGGGACGTGTACGAGCTTGTGCTATTGTGAATTTAACTCGTATATTTAGTTAGGTAAGTAAATTCAACTATTAAATCATTCATAAAATTTAACTAAAAAACAACAAGCGTCATTATTATTATTATTATATATTACTATATTTATATTATTATTATATATTATATATTACTATCATATCAGTGGACATATATCTAGTAGACGTACCCGCTATAGGGATTGCGTTATTATATTTATTGAATATACTATAGTTATCTCAGCATCATTATATTAGCGGATTTATTCACATTTATATTCACTGCTCCACGCCTCTGAGTTATAAATTTATATTTTATAGACCATAATGTTTCTTGATTTACCAGCATCTTGTTAAGCTACACCTAACCTAATAAAATTCAAATTGGGTTTGCAATTTCTGAGATTAACATGTCCAAATAAACCAATTTCTAGGCTTTTATAAATGCAATATAGATTTTATACATTAATACATTTATTTTGGATGTACTTCAACTAATTCAATTTAAATTATCTTTTATGCCTCCAGAAGTACCATCCTCATCATCATCTTGCTCTTATCCCAATTACTTGGGGTCGACGCAATATGTCATCTTCCTCCAAACAGTCAGACGTCATCTCTGCAGTCACTCCCTGTCTATCCATGTCATACCTCACGCAGTCCATCCATCTTTTCTTTGGTCTTCCTTAACCCCTAAAGCCTTCAACATTCATATTTAAAACTTTCCTCACAACATTACTTTCATCCCGTCTCATCACATGTCCATACCATGTTAACCTTTCACTCCTTAACTTTTCTGTCACTGGTGCAACTTTCAAACTTCCTCTTATATGCTCATTTCTTATTTTATCTAATCTCGTCACACCACACATGCATCTCAACATTCGCATCTCCGCTACATGCAGTCGTCCTCGTCGCCTCCAGAAGTACCAACAATATATTAAATCAACAAAAAAAATTAACAAGACTATTAGTTTTTAATAGCGCTTTCTCTTTTTTCTGAATCACATTATAATTTCATTACAAATTATTACCTTCAGAACAAGTTTGTTTGGTTTTAATTATAGGTGGAGCTACATTGGGTATATATATCATTATATTTCTATAAATAATTAATTAGTAGATAGCAAAACCGTATACGATCCCAGCTTATAAGCCTAAGTGGCTTATGTTTACGAAGAAAGTTGGATTGCTCTATATCAGCTTTAGTGGTGTTCTTAGAAATAACGTACTTATTACGTGATCATAATTATATTTACTTGTTGGAATTACTTTTCGTAGAATTACCATTATAATAACTTTTTTATATATTAAAAAAAGATACTCTTTTTAATAGCTTCATCTAACTGTATCTACGAGTATCTATGTAAAAAAATGTTTTAAACGTGATTTAGAACAATTTTAAACGATCGGCTTGAATTGTATCTGCACAATTGTCAAGGCCCACAACAAGACAATAATTTGATAAGTTTGTCTTATTATCGTAATCTGGATCACCAAAATAAAATAAATATTGTCTTTCTTTACAGGTAAATTAACTTTGTGAGACTAAAAACAAAAAAAATCTATTTCCCTTTGAGAAATACGTGTTAATAATTAACCGAACTCAAAAGTGGTTAATAAATTATATTTAAAAAGCATCAGGCACCTTACACTATATTTTTGAAATAATCCTATATGTATAACAACTAATTATATAAGTATATATAAGCAAACAATGACCTATTAACATTTGATATCAAACACCACACATCTTTATATTAAAATATAAACGTCTTTATATTTTTCCATCCAATAAAATATTTGACTGCACAGATAGCATAGTAGTTAAGGAACTGACCGTGTCATAAGTTCAATTCCCAAGCAGGACAATAACTTGGTATGATCAACAAAATATTGTTCTGAGTCTGCGTATTATTTGTGTCCATTAATTGTATGTTTGTAAAGCCCTGCATAATACAAGGACTATTTAAAAAAATCAATGTCTGAAAGCACAGATTTTATAACAGCGATGAATTACGCCACAGAATCCTATTATCTAAATGTTGACCTCGTCAGCTCTAAGATTGCTCAACGAACGACAATTTCTCTAAGAGATCATCTCTACGAGGCATCGCACGATACCGGTGATTGTTGAATAAGAAAGTTGCTCAAGTGACGATCACGCATCGGATGATGGAATTTTAGATTTAATTCGTATAGTCTAGACTGACTAAACGTAGGAGACTAAATTCTATAGATAATAAAACTATTGAATAGTATTAATTAACATTAATTTTCACGACTTGCAAGTATGTAAATAATAAATGCGAATTGTCTGCAGTCCATACCCTATAGTCTCGTTAGGTCATTATGCAATATCCCGCAGTCGGTGGAAATGCATGCAGTATTCATTATCTTTGTTCGCCCGCACCTTGTCCTAATGAGCGAATGTATTCAAAGTTTGTATTTCCACAGTAAAGGACTAAGTAGACATTCGAAGTTTAATTACTTGGTATTTATATACGTGTAATATAAGATATAATGATTTATTTTTTATTTTATATTTTTCAATCATCTCTATTTTAAATAATTCTTGACCAGATATATGTATGTATTAACATGTAAGGGGTGGGGGTCTTGTTTCAAAGTTTCTTTTGCTTAAGGTGATGTCATTTACTTACATCTCCCTTTATACGATATCAGCAGGAACAGAATGGAAGGTCATATCTTATCTATCATGTTCATTTCATTATAAGTACAAAAATTCGTTTCGTTCGTTAATTCGTTCAAAAATGCCCACTCCTGTATAGATACTGAGTATTAAAGAAAATAAACACTGATCATAATAAAACTGATCATTCTAAATAATGAAAATCAATGTCCTAATCATTATTATAACATATATAACGGGAAACTTCCTAGATCAATAAAAAATCAGCGAAATATCATTTTTATACAGAAAGACTAAATTAACTCCACAAGGCAGAGGTATTTATATCCCAAAATCAGATTAGATTTCAACTATCAACGTCTACTGTTCGGCATATCCCTCCCCAAGAGCCATAATGACATAGTCTCCATGCATAGTAAGAATATCAGCAACGTGTTGCAACCTATTCTTCTGGTGAATTTGTAGTCGATTTTTTTTCACTACAATGTAAAAGTAACGCGTAGTGACATTAATTATACTTAATCCCTTACATTGACAGTATATTTTAAACATTATATATGCTGATAACAGCCGAGGCAAATCACCTAATGGCGATCCCCAAAGCATGGATTCTACATATGCTTTTGTATATTTATGTTACAGGAATCTCAATATGATAATTAACCTCGCGATTTTATTTTTCATTGTTAAAGCAAGCGTTATATACATAATGACTTAATAAGCTTAGATTTCATTTATTAAGTTTATTGCATTTATTAGTAAAAAGTTATAATTCTCTTCTTAAATTTTATTGTTATATTTACGTGATAAATTTAGGCAAGTTAGGGCCTAATTTGTTAGTGTCACAATTGCAATAATTAATTGGTCCCAAGCGATCGCCTACGCGAAGTAATTGGCCTATTTCACTTAAATGTCATTGACAGGTATTTCTAACTACAAGACAGCTACAAAAATATGTTTTACAATTAAATTGTATAATACGTATTTTATTTACTTCCAACTAATCCCAGAGCCTAGGTATTATATAACACCATTTGCATTTTGATATCTTAAGTATCACTTAACAGAAAATAATGCCATTATCTTCTATTGGACATGATCCAAAATTCTAAGACTCAACTGAAGTCTCAAGACCCCGCACAATAAATAAAATTATCTTTTTTATCTTCTGCAATCTAAATACATTTCACTGTTGAGTATGGGCCTCATCCAGGTAAAGGAAATCGGTACTACACCACTATGGTCAGGTTTTATTTCAAGATATCTTTCTTTTATAATAATACTAGCGGACCCGGCACACTTTGTTCCGCCTAACAGATGAATAAGCAGAATTCGATTAATTTAAAATTAGGAAGTTATTTTTAGCTGTAGCGGCTACAAATACTACCAACCCTTACTTTGGTCGTGGATGTCGTATAAGACGACTAAGAGCCTTATAATGACCTCGGCCAACTCCATTTGATGCCCTTTGGTCAACAATTACATTTCCAAGGAGAGTTGACGTCTGGTAGGCGGCCGGTCATAAAACTATTGCCAATAACTTTTACAATATGTACTATGAAAGAAGAGTACATATTGTATCGACCCCAAGTAATTGGGATAAGAGTAGGAGAATCAAGAATACATACATACATACATAGCTTCACGCCTGTTTCCCAGAGGGGTAGGCAGAGACTACGGATTGCCACAAACCACGATCTTGGCATACTTCCATCGCTTCATTCACACTCATAACAGTCTTCATGCATACTCTACGATTACGCATACTCTTAATATGACGTCTCGTCAATACATCGCTAATTTGATCCAGAAAATTATGACGAGGTCTTCCCCTTGTATTCGTCCCACTCACGCTTGCTTTATATATTTTCTTCGTCAACCTCTCTTCACTCATTCTTTCTAAGTGTCCAAACCACCTCAGCATACTCTTTTTGATCTTTGTCACTACTTCTTCATTCACACCACAGCGCTCTCTTATAACACTATTCCTAATTTTATCTTTCAGGCTCACATCACACATACTACGGAGAGCCCTCATCTCTACAGCATTTATTCTACTTTCATGTCTTCTCTGCCAAATCCAACTTTCACTACCATACATGAGGGTAGGTACTAATACTCCCTTATGCACAGCTAGACGTGCCTTTTTGGACACATTTCTGCTTCTCATAAAGGTGTACAGTGCCCCATTCACCCTATTACCAGCATTTACTCTTCTTTCAACATCATTATCATTTTTACCATCTCGAGTAAATAATACACCCAATACATAATCAAGAATAAATATGAATAATCTATAAATTCAAATAATCAAGTATTTTAATAACGTGCCAGCAAGACGAAGAATTACCTTGTGTGATGTGACATTTTCTTTCATATGCGTTGAAAATAAACTAATTGTTGATCTCTGAGATTTGTTCGACGATTTCGCATTGTCAACAGCACGGCCTGCCTCGCTTTACTCTTGTAGTTAAGAAGCACGGAGATGGGCCATATTAATGCAGCGGTCTTCACATGCAACACATTTTTTTTCTGCCGTGGTTACTTTCGTTATGTTTCGAATTCTAACTGCGTTACGGTTTTGTTGGGAAAGATTTGATTTTATTGGTCGCGGCATTGTTGATGACAATATAGACATAATATGTTTTATTATAACAATATTCGTAAAAATTCGTAACACTCGCACAAAACGAACTCTGACCGGTCAAATTTTGCACGCCTCATAAGTGAAGCGTTGAGGTCTTGCTCTACTCTCGATATATGAAAATCAAGCACTTTTCAAACCTAAAAATTATTGTAATTTCTCACATTACATTTATTGGATAATATTATCGTATGTCAAGAAAAAACATTCGTTTAAACGTTTTTGATATTTTTAAAAAGCAATTAATTTGTTTAAAGTAAGAAAATAGTTGATTAAAAAAAATTCGAAGACGTCGGATAAAATATTTCGGATCTGGCAAGAATACGACCGTAAAATAAATGTATCAAAATATTTCTTTTTTTAAAAGCTTCAAAATCGCAACGCGCGGTTTCCTTTCGAAAATGGCTTGGTAATTCTTTGTCGTTTAATTGCAATTAATAAAAAACTTAACTGCTTAGTAATTAGTGTATGTATACCTCATGAAAATTGGGTTCGTTTACATTTGTTTGTTCGTCCATTCGGACATGCAAAGGAAATAGATCCCATACAGCCTATTGTAAACAAACAGCTATGTTTAGTACTGCGTCGAGAATGGCACGAAATTATTTTTCTTTTTTATTTATGGCATTGACTAATAGTAAATGATAAATAAAATAATGAAAAATCACAGTCACATGTCTTTTAACTTCAGTATCTTAAAAATATTGCATATTTTTCGTTTCTCAAATTTTTTGAAGTGAAACTTTTTTATCGACGTATGGGAGAAATTTTATATTGTAACGTTTTTCTGTTACGTACCATATTTATTTTGAAGTGTAAAGTGCATGGGAGGGTTATCCGTGTGGTGACAAAGTAAGAATACAATTCGCCACCCCCTATCTTAACCGTGGATGATCGTAAAAGACGACTAAGGTAAGGGATATAAAACGCATATAACATCTTTGTAATAGAAGGAAAACTTGAAACAAAACCCTATACCAACATGGCTGACCAGCGTGGTATAGCAGGTCAATTTCCCTCCCGTTATGGTGGAGGCGCGAGCCCAATAGTGGGAAATATATGAGCTGAGATTATAAGCGCACGAAGGTAGAGAAAAGAGAGAGAGAGTGGGGGAAGAGAATGAGAGAGACAGAGAGGCAGAAAAGGAGATAGGCAGAGAGGGAGAGAGACAGAGAGGGGAGAGAAGCAGAGAGAGAGGGAGTGAGACAGAGAGGGGAGAGAGGAAGAGAGGGGGGAGAGAGGGGGGAGAGAGAATTTTTAATAGTGGCAGGACCATGCTGTTGACAGTTCTCTGTCTACCGGTCTGAGAGAGGGAGAGAGACAGGGAAAAAGGGAGAAATAGAGGGAGGGGGAGAGGGAGAGGCAGAGGGAGAGAGAGAGAGAGGGAGAGAGAGGGAGAGAGAGGGAGAGGGAAGAAAAGGAGGGAGAGAGAGGGAGAGAGAGAAAAAGAGAGACAGGAAGAGAGGGAGGGAAAGAGAGAGAGAGGGTCACTTCTGAGTACCTACGTACTTTATACGCATATTTTTTTTTGTTTTTTGTTTTTTTTTTCTAGTGCAGTTTTATTAAATATTATTACCAGATCTTGCTCAATGAAATAATTAAGGCGCTTTTTTTGTCGTGCATATTATAGCATTGACTAATAGTAAATGATAAATAATATAAAAATTATGAGGCGTGCACTATTGGATTTTCCAAATTATAATTTTAACTTTTCGCGGTATTTTCCAAACAAACCATTAGACCACGTAATGACGTGAGCTATCAGTTGCCATTGGTTACATTATTAACAAATAGACGTTTAAAATTGATATTTTTTTCATTTTCTTTTTTTTTGTTTATTAATATCATATTTTAATATCCTATACCCTATTCCCGACGACAACAAACTCAAAAACATAAAAATCATAAAAATTGGTGCAGCCGTTCTCGAGTTATAAGTGTTGTAACTAACACAACTTTCTTTTATATATATAGATTATCTACTTACATCTCTTAATCAATTTTTATGATAGTCACGAGAAAGGAAGTAGTGACCATTGTATTCTTACTCCATCACTAAGCAGTAATTAAGTTTACTGTACCAAATTATCGAAATAGACGTTTAGGAAATTAGTCACCTAACTTCTCCCTAAACGGCTGGATCAGTTTTGATGAATTTTTTTGTATGTTCAGATGTATTCAAGAATGGTTTAGATTATCAAATGGAATCGGTAAGTGGTACAGTGATCGATTTCAAAAAACAGAAGACTATTTTTCAAATTAATTCAGAATAAGTAAAATATTAGCTCTTCAGAAAAATGAGAATTAAAAAAACTGTCAGCGGATGAAAGATGCATTACAGGGTAGGACACCTACGCACTAGGGGCCGCCTACGAATATAACTATCTAAGATAAAGCGTCCGCCTACTATTGTTACGTGCCACTTCTTTTGTTCTGATCGTACTAACAGTCTTATACCTACAAATGATTCAAGACTTATTTAATTAATAATTTTCAACTACATCTTCGCCCACACAAACACAAGTTACATAATAATATTATATCTAAAAAAGTAAGATTACTTATTTAAAATACCAGAAAAGTTCAGTTTTAATTTAGCAAACAAAAAATAGATATCGCCTTCCCCTATTTTTTTTTTGCGGTGGACTATGGACGTGGTCGTGCCCCGCCAATTCGGTCCGGGGCGACGGAAGAGGCGGCGCGCAACTCCATAGACCCACCCTGCAAACACCTCTCTTCGTCGTGCAAGCGGGCCACCGGCATTCGATCTTTGTCATCGGTGGACCGCCCGGCAGTTTACCCTCGCGGGTTCCTCTCGTGTCGACGCCCAGACATCTTTCGCCGTCGGGGCGTCGTCCTCACGCGGTGGCCTCACGTCGGGTGACCGGACTATTCCCCGGTCCGATTACCCGAGGCCTCGGTTAGGGCGGCATCAGGCGTAGACATTCGCGCCTGCGCCACCCGAGGCGCTGGCGGTGGATCGAGTCCGCATGGAGGGAGTCCTCCCGGACTCGCTCCGCCACCTCCTTCTGCGAGATGACAGCCTCGCAGAAGGCGGCGACCGCGTCCCAGTTCCTGATGCTGGTCGACCATCGCTTTCACGACAGCTGGCAGCCTCAGGTCGGCACCGATGACAGCGACGAGGTCATGGCGCTGTCCATCCCAGCTCGTACATACCTCGAGCGTATGTTGCGCCGTGTCCTCGTCACTACCGCACTGGTGGCAGGACGGCGTCGACTCCCTCCTCACGACCGTCTGCAGGTACTTGCCGAAGCAACCGTGCCCCGACAAGACCTGCACCAACCGGAAAGAGAGGACTCCGTGCCGCCGCTCCGTGCATACCATCAGTACGGGCCGGAGGGCCTCAACGGTAACAAAACCGTGTCTAGGCCTCTCCAGCCGCGTAACCCAACGGGCGATTACGTCCCGGCAGGCGTCCTCGCGCCAGGTGGCTATCTCGCTAAGCGATAGGGAGCCACCTTCGTCGCGTACTAAATTAACCCGCCGGTAGAGGATAGCAAGCATTTCCGCCTCTAAGTACCATGGGGTTTTTCCGGCCAATGCACATGCCGCCTCGGCCGACACCGTGCGGTATCCGCGGATGGCTCTGACCGCCATGTCTCTCTATGGGCGCCACAGAACAGTCCTGAGCTGGACGGTCGGAGACCTCGCCCACACGGCTGTACCGTACATGGCCATTGAGCGGATCACCCCCGCATACAGCCGTCGGCCCTCGAAGCTGGGTCCGCCCACGTTCGGCATGAGCCACGACAATGCGGACGCCGCGCCGACCAGCTGGGGAGCAATCCTGCGGAAATACTCCCGGAACCACCAACGCCCGTCGAGCACCAGGCCCAAATACTTCATATGGGCCTGGATACTGATGTGGATGGAGTTGACGACTAACTAGGCGCTGATAGGCAGCCTTACGCGGGGCCCATGGAATAGAGGGGCCTCCGTCTTATTTAAGGCCACCCTGAACCCCAGCGCCTCGATTTGCCTGACCATCTCCTCGGTGCCAATAGTGGCCAGGCTCGCCGCCTCTTTAAGTGTCCTGCCCCGGGCTGTGACGAGCGTGTCGTCAGCATAGCATATCACGCTCAGCCCAGGGGGGGAGACTCCCTCTCAACGCCTGGTCAGTCGCAACAAAAGTCAACTTCGACGCTACGCTGTCGGCCGTCTTGGTGCCCTTGGCCCCAGGGAACTCGAGAATTCGGGCCCCTGTCCGGGCTTTGCGGGTTCTAGCTTCAACGCCTCCAATATAGGAGACGTCTAGCTCCCGCCGGGCTTTCTTCAAGACAGCCTCGTAGCTGAGGCTCTTCTCAGCCGCCTCAGGCAGCACAGTGATCACCACTGCGGCTGTCTTCGGCAGTCGGAGCCCTCTGCGCGGCCTCTTCCTCTTCTCGCCGGCTCTTGCCTGGGGAACGATGGCCTCAGCGGCGCGCTTAGCCTCCGTCATCCCCTTTTGGCCGCGGCTCTTTCTGCCGCACTCAGCCACTTGCCAACCCTGTTCGGGCGCAGCAGGCGTGCTTGATGCGGCAGGCGTGGCCGCAGGCACGCTAGCCGTCGGCCGCGATGTAGTTGCGAGCGACGATTGCGGTCCGGCCTTGGCAGGAGCCGGTGCCGTCTTCTTTTTTGGTACCGGAGCGGGCCCTTTAGATTTCGGCCCAGCCATGGCTACGGCGTAGTTGCCCCCCACGCGGCCATCCTGACAGGGTAGCGGGGCGGGGGCTGGTACCATATACGGTCGCTTATCCGCGTCGAGAGGCGGAAAAACCCGTGGTTCTGGAGGTAGCCTTGCCTCCAGAACGGCCAAGCACGTGTCGACCAGGTTACCGACCGAGTCGATAATCGCGCGCAAGGTCTCATCTGGCACGCTCTCCACCACGGGCAGCGGGGTCGGCATTTCTGGCCGAGCTTCCACCGGCGCCCACACCGCAACACGAAGTGGCTTTCTTGCCTGGACGGCCGGGCCGGCGCTGGCCAGCGCCGCAGTCTGCGCGGTTGGTGCAATGCGCCCGCAAGTCGGCCATATCCTTGGCTAACTTGCGGTTCTCCCATCGCACCGCCACCAGATCCGCCCCCAACCAGCGGTTTTGGTCCCGCAGACCTCACCACTAAGGCGGACGTTTTCGGCCTGCAGGGCCTCTACCTGTGTGCCCTGGGTGACACCGCTCGCGCAGGCTTCAGCAGCTGCCGTTTCGGTGTGAGGGATGTTGGACAACACTCTCTCCATCCTCACGGCGACTGCTTCATTTTCAGCCCGCCTGCGAGCCTCAACCCCTCTACGCACATTGCCAATCGGGGACGGAGTCGGCGATCGAGCCGTCACTGCTGCCCCTCGCCCCCTGCGAGAGGTCGCTACCTTGGGAGGAGGCATGATCACAACACTTCCCTTGGAGTCAGCACCCGAGCTGCCTCCCTTGCTCAGAGGGCGCTGCCGCACCTTCGAGGGCAGAGTCTCCTCCCTGACCGTCAGAGCCGCTACCAGGGCCGATGCCGCAGAATGCGGCGATGACTCGGTGGTGGTTTCAGTAGCCGACATGCTGCCTCCCTCGGACAGCCCTGCGGCATCGCCGCCCTCGTCCATCTCTGCAGATCTACTGCCCTCATCGTTGGACGGCTCTGCGACAGAATTGTCGCCCTCGTCCATTGACGGCCCTGCAGTAGATCCGCCGCCATTATCTTGGGGTCCAGCGGTGACAGCCTTCCTAAGATAAGAGCCTTCCTCTCACTCCGCCTGTCGCTTTTTGGCGGCGGAAGCCTTCCCTTTATTCGGGGGCCTCCCACGCCTCTTCGTCTTTGGGACCTTCTGTGATGGTGCCGAGCCCTCGGCGGACGCCTCGGGTCCTGAGGACGAGGCGTCATTTGTGCCAGTTTTATGTTGGCTTGGCAAGGCCGTGATGTGAGAATCCTGAGGATCCCCATCTTGTTGTGGTGTTGAAAAAGATAGAAAATCCATTTTGATTCCCACGAGTATTGGAGATAAACCGTCGACCCGAGCAGAGATCCCTGTACTTCAGCAAACCTACATTTTCCAGCCAGCGGGTCGGCCGATACCCTGGCTGGAGCGTGCTAAGAACTAAATACCCCATCAGCCATGCATCCTCTCGCCGCACGCCAGAACTTAGGATTCTGGGTGATTCTTTATAGTGGTTGACTTCCTCGCGGTCCGGGTGGTTAAGCCAAGACCCTCGCTCCTGAAACTACGCCTCACGACAAGATGTCTAGAAGCAAGGATCAGGTTTACGATATGTCGATAGTGGCATAAGCCTACCCAGCCCTCAAATGAATGAGTAACTGGGCCCGTTGAATTTCACGTCCTGTACCCTTTACAACTAGAAGGTCAGGAGCGAATTGGGGCTCATCCCATTGCTGAGGACCCCCCCTCACAGATATTCGCTACGAGCGACAATTCAACAGAAGGATCTGGGGGACTGTTGCTCGCACCCAGGGTACACCACGTGGAGGTTTCTGGCATCGTACCCCATATTGCCTTCCCCTGGGGGAAATAATGCCAATCTAATTGTAGTATGTGCTACGAGTAGATACAATCAAATACAATTGCTTTTATAAATTGTCCAAGATAGTAGTGGTGCCAATTATCCCTTACCAGTTTTTATAGGAGAGGAGGACAGAGGTAGGTAAATTGCATTTCTAACCCATCATTACTCGGGTATTGAGGGAAAATATGTACAGATTAGAAATATACATTGTATATTTAAAGCTTGATATTTTTCACCCATTGATATTTTCCAGTCTTTATGGTTTGACATCTAGTGTGGTTATTTAGCTACGCCTATGTGCAAGAAAAAATAACTAAACATCGCGACGCTGTACTTTTTGGATCGCAATATATTCTTGGTCAAAAAAGGCACACGTTTATTGCTAACTTTATAATATGTTTATTTAAATAATCAGATCGATTCAATTTAAAAAATTAAACAAAAATATCAATTCAAATCTACAATATCGTACTATTAATAGTTATACAAAACCTTAACTAAAGTGCTATATTTTTTTCAAGTAAGAATATCACCAAGTACACGGACCATAAATATCATCAATCTTGTCAGATTTACGGCTTTAACTCGTCCAGTTTATCTCGCGACCTCCGACCACAGGATTATTGCGGCCTACCCATTCATATCCAAACAAAAATGTGTGAACCATACTCACTTTGCATAGAATTACGTTTGGAACCATTTTATCTTACTCTAGCCCTGAAATATATTAACATGTTTTAGTTTAAGTATGTGTAAATCTTTTTTGTTTTATATTTTAATAAGTTTTTAAGTTATAGTTAGAGGGATTCAATCTTTTATTTTAATTAGACAATATGCCAACATAAATACTTGCGGCCTTTTTTTTTATGGGGTGGGTTACGGTCGGCGCACACCTCGCACCACTCCGTCCGGGGCGACAGAGAAGCGTAAGCACGCACACCCGTAACCCACCCGTGACGTCGCCTTCGTCGATGGGCCGACCACCGGAGCAGAGTGACTTGATGTCAGTGGTCGGCAAATACTTACGGCCTAATGAACTGAATAACAAAGATAATCGCCTGTATAAATAAATGTTTAATATTTACTTGAATGTATTAATCTGAGAAAAGAATTTATTCATTCTTTCAAACAAATAGAACATTTTGTATTTACGGTGTCATAGGTACAAAAACGGGCATAGTGTAGCTTTTGTCTGAGGATAGGAGGTACCTGAAAGTATAAGTAACGGGGCGAACAAATAAAGTTAAAGATTATTTTGCGGTAGATAAAGGCTAAGCCAGGTATGACCATACCGTAACTTGTCTAAAAAAGGATAACTTTATTGACAAAGAATATATTCCCAAGAAATAGAGATATCATTTTTTATCGTTTGTACGGTATAACACTAGAGCGAAGTGATGTCAATCAAAAAGTGTGATCATATCAAATATAAAATAGCTACACCCACGACTCGGCCCACGCGAACAACTCTCCAAGTTATTTGTTTGTCGATGACAGGTACTCGTGCTTTTCTATATCTCTTCCTTAACAATTTGTATGCCAAAATTTCATATCAAGTTTTACAATTGAATGGTGCATGGATAATAATAAAAAAAAACACATTCGCATTTATAATATAAAATTAGGATTAACGAAAACAATTTAAGTATAATGAGAAGGGTTGACATATGGGGAGGTGGTCGGCCACAGAACATAACATTGTTGTCTGTCCCCTTACCTCTGTCTAGAGGAATAATGAATGTTTTATCAACTTCGTATATGTGTATTGATATGTATAGCGGGAATTATCCCGCCGTCATTAGACGACGATAATGTTGTATAAGGTTTGTAGCTGAAATTTTAAAATATAAAACATAGTATCCGTGTGGTGACGGAGTAAGAATACTATTCACCACCCCCTATCTTGCCCGTGGATGATCGTAAGAGACGACTAAGGGATATAAAACGCATATAACATCTATACAAGAGAAGAAAGACTCGAAGCAAAATCCTATACCAACACGTCTGACTGGTGTGGTATAGTAGGTCAATTTTCTCTCATAATGTTATGGAGGCTCGAGCCCAACAGTGGGACGTATATGAGCTGAGATGATGAAAAACATAGAAACTATGATAACTGTAAATGGAAGCTATATTGACTTCATTATATTGCACGCCTCATAAGCGAATCGTTGAGGTCTTGCTCTACTCTCGATATATGAAAATCAAAGACTTTTCAAACCTAAATATGATTGTATTTTTCTCACATTGCACTTATAGGATAATATTATCATACACATGTCAAGAAAAAACATTCGTTTAAACGTATTTGACATTTATAAAAGCAATTATTTTATTTAAAGTATGTACGAAAATAGTTAATTAAAAAATATTCGAGGACGTCCGGATTAAATATTCTAGATCTGGCACGAATATGGCCGTAAAAATTAATGTATCAAAATATTTTTTTTTTAAAAGCTTTATAATCGCAACGCGCTGTTTTCTTTCGAAAATGGCTTATTGTATATAGTAATTATTTGACGTTTAATTGCAATCAATAAAAAACCTAAACTGCTTAGTCATTAGTGTATATACACCAATGTACACCTTATGAAAATTGGGTTCGTTTACATTTTTTTGTTCATCCATTTAGATAGGCAAAGGAAACAAATCCCATACAGCCTATTGTAAACGAACAGCTATGTTTAGCACTACGTTGAGAATGACACGAAATTTCAAAAGTGTTTTTTTCTTTCATTTTCATTTATGGCATTGACTAATAGTAAGTGATAAGTACCTAATATAAAAATAATGAGGCGTGCACTTTTGGATTTTCCAAATTATTTATACTGTAAGTATACCTTTTTTGGCATAAAAATTATTACATAAGTAATTCATGAGTAATTTCAAATCATAATTAATCAGTTCTTTTGAACTATTTCTTAAAGGTATTTGCCTAGTAGGTATAGTAACTAACTTCCCTTTCTGCAGGGTCAACAATTACATCAGACAATACAATTAGAGAAATCTGTCTTGAATAACACATTTCTTTAACATATTTATTAGATACTGGATATGAGTCCGCCGCCCGCAGGCCAACCGACCGTGTTAAGACAACGAAGTGGGCGGACGGATGGCCGGGGCGACACTACTCGAAAAGTACAACCCACCTGGCTTGTCATCAATTTTTTTTAATGACGTCACCTACACTAAGGAAATAATCCTTGCCTCTTACCAAACCCCTTAACAAACATATTGTTAACGCACACAAAACAAAAAACAAATTTTACTCAGATTCAGTACAAGACTGTGGATCGCACAAAGTATTGTCCTGCGTAGGAATTGAACCTATAGCACTGGCACGGAAGGTCTCATATGGTCATCTTAACCACTACACTATCTGTGCAGTCGAAATCAATTCAAATAAATTAATTCTACTGGTCCGCTTAATAGATGGGAAGGCAAATACGCAGCAAGCAAGCAGGCTGCAACACTTCGCAGCTTTTCTCCGTACAGTTTAGACAGGAGATTACTAGAACCTATCAAAAAAAAATTATTTATATATGAATGTAAAATAAGCTGTGTGATAGCGGCTACGAATACTACCAGCCCTTATTTTACTCGTAGATGTCGTAAAAGCCGACTAAGAGCCTTATAACGACCTGGGTCAGCTCCATCTGTTGCCATTTGGTCAATAATTACATTACCAAGGAGGGTCAGGTCAGGGTGACGTCTGGCAGGCGGCCGGTCATAAAACTATTGCCAATAACTTTTACAGTATGTACTATGAAAAAAGAGTATATATTGTATCGACCCCAAGTAATTGAGATAAGAGTAAGAGAATGATGATGTATGTAAAATAAGTAGTTGTGAATTTGAGTTTTAAGAGAACTTATTTGAACTCGGATTACAAAATATTTGAGATATGTAGGTTACCCGTAATCTCGAGAGTCGACAATCATCAATTAAAGTAATTTTATTAATTGTAATATATCGCAGGACAAAGGACCTCTGCAAGTCAAGTAGCCTGTAATAATTGTACCGAAACACGACGCGAATACCAGTCTCCGTACAACACTGAATACAATTGGGACGTAGCTAAATAATTCACAATTTTACTAATGACTGTGTTGGATAATTGCCACGAAAACGTATAATTTTCTCGTAATAATGTGTACATTTCTTCTGAAGGATTTACCGGGTTTAGCCGCTAATTTGTTCCGTAGGGTCATAATTGTTAGGAAACATTAATCTTCTTTAAATAAATATCATTATTTCTAACCACAAACAAACATACATATATAGCCAAGTACTGAAACATTTTGGTCTGGGCTTATATATTACGTAATCTATTTTAAAATTCAAGAAAAAAATACTGAGTAAATTTTGTTGTACTTTTTTATTAATAAATTTATATATCAACAGAAATGATATATAAATTTATTAATAAAAAAGTACAAAACAAAAAATGTCAGTGTAAATTACGATGATATTTCGTGAATAAAGAAACGTATGACGAAATTTTATAAGAGCAAGTCCGTAATCTTACTCTGGGGCTCGTCTGCACGTCCACTCTAATATGGCCTATATCGATTCAGAGTGATACACTCTGACTTATCCTTATGCCGTATCCTTCATGTTATACAACGCCCTAGCAGTAGTACACTTGATGCTACTGAGGTTCATAAGCGGCAGTTACCACTTACATCTATTACCTGCTAGTGCCAATGGTTTGTGGAAAAGATATACAACGATAGCTTGTAGGACAGTACGCTGCTCAGCTATAACCCCAAACAGCCAAGCAATGTGAAATCATATCACAGCATATGAAAGAAAAGATAAAATGTAAAGGCCTAATATTTACACGCGGTAATTCAATTTCTTTTCATGTTCAAGTAGTATCAGCATACATATCAAGGACTTATGCCTAGTATAATAGAATAAATGCTGTAAAGATGGTACAGTAATTAAGATATCGAGCTACGGAGCCAATGCCATGATTTCGATTCTCGTGAGGCTTCTTTATATTGAGTAGCTTATTCATGGTCACTGTCTATCAGTAAGTCAAATCGTTACCTTTAATTGGGCGCTGACTATCAAATTTATGAAACTGAGAAGGAAAAATTGATATAAAACCCTATACCAACCCGTCTGACTAGAGAGGTATAGTAGATCAATTCCCCTCTCACTATGGAGGAGGCCCGAGTCTAGCATTGGGATATTTCTGCAAGCCATAAATCCATGGTAAACAATGGCTAATATTCTTATATTAATAGTAACTCTAACTCAGCCTCTTTATGAACTACCAATACAGCTGGGGTAGGAAAACTTTGTATAACATAATATTTCCAATTTCCCGATACACGCAAAATGATACTAATAAGTAATACTTCATTTAGTAGAAAAGCTAATTAAATTATACCTTATAGTAATACTTTTATATTATTTATGCAAGATTGCTGTAGCAATGCAAATGTGTTTTTATGGAGTCATAAATACTATAGAGCTTTTTTCTGCATTAACTGAAAGTTCTCGTAAAAAAAAAGAGTGAATTAAAATAGAGTAATAAAACAGATTAAGTTAATTAGATTAGGATAGAGTACCCATCAACAACGAGACTGATGAGTATCAATGAAGAGAGAGAAGCATGTCAAGATCAAAGTGAACAAATATAAGTAGTTTGATAATTTATTATCCAAGAAGAAAAAAAACTTCTTGAATAATGACGTGACAATTTAACTTAAAAACTTTTTAAAAAAGTATTGTAATGACTTCTAATGTTTACGCGAGTATTACACATTTGAAATAAAACTACTTTTACGGATTCTATCGCGTTTGTATTTGATTTATAATTTCCCGACGTTTCGAACACTTTACAGTGATCATGGTCACGGGAGGACTGTCCTCCCGTGACCATGATCACTGTAAAGTAAAGTAAAGAAAAGTAAAGTAAAGTAAAGTAAAGTAAAGTGTTCGAAACGTCGGGAAATTATAAATCAAATACAAACGCGATAGAATCCGTAAAAGTAGTTTTATTTCAAAAGTATTGTAGTCAATAAGTAACCTCGTAGATTCAATTAAATAAAATTTAAAAGGACGCCCTCAAATTATACATAATGTACTCGTATGTATCGTAAAATACAGGCTTTATAAAACTGGGTCAGTATTGGCAAATTGTGTTGTCAAGAGTAACAGATGGCGTTCACCCTACACATTTTTAGTCGCGGCTCTGGTCCTGACTAATGATCGGTACAACCATTACCATTATATGTAATATATGCAAAGCGAAAGCAGAATAAACACGCATTTATTTGAGAATAAATGTATTTTTTTAAATACTTTTATCAAGATAATTTGTATTTACCTACTCGTATCAATATAAAGTAGTTCATCATCATCATCATCATCACAGCCCATAAATGTCCCACTGTTGGGCTCGGGCCTCCTCCGTAATGGGAGGGAAATTAACCTACTATACCACGCTGGTCAGACGTGATACCATGTTGGTCAGACGTGTTGGTATAGGGTTTTGTTCTGAGTTTTCCTTCTCTCGCAAAGATGTTATATGCATTTTATATCCCTTAGTCATCTCGTACGATCACCCACGGGTAAGATATGGAGTGGTGAATAGTATTCTTACTCCTTCACCACACGGACAATAAAGTAGTTACTTCAACGTTATTTTACCGATTTCACAAATTCAGATTATTTTACATAATTTTTGCACATATTATTTACAGATTATAATTATAACTATATACATTATGATTACACAAATGGCGTAGTAGTTGAGATACCAACTTTGCGTGCCAGTGCTATAGGTTCGATTCCTACAATGTGCAATCCACGAAGTGTTGTCCTGAGTCTGAGTGTAATTTTTCTACGTTAATTATATGTTTGTAAAGTCCCCCGCAATACAAGGATTATTTTCATAGTGTAGGGTGGTGTGTTTAAAAAAAAATCTGTGTTGTGACCGAGTATGAATATAATTTATCACCCTCTCACTAAGTCGTAGTTATCTTTAATCATAATTAAGGGATATATATAATATAATATGCATAACATCAACACAAGAGACGGAAAAGTTGGAATAAAACGTGATCCCAAAACAAGAGTAGTATGGTTAGTCATTGGAAACCCGTAATACCAACTGCATTTGCCAAGTCGCCTGACGAGCATCCTGATTAGTTCATTATTCAGTCAGTCAGTCTAACAGAGGACACCGATAAGGCGATGAATGGATGGATAAGAAGAGAACTAATGACATACTGCAATTGTATTTCTCAATATATGTACTACTACGCCCTCTGTGCAATCAGTTTCTTCTTAATTTTCTAACATACATATTTTCTATTTTATATTTCTTCATTATAGCTTCGTGCTTTTATTAGAGGAGTAGGCTGAATGGAATCTTTCAGGCGACATAGGGTTGTAATCAATATTATATGGCAATGAAATGCTCATTTCAGTGGCTGAAAGGATCAAACTACGAGTATGCTCTTTGTCGTCACTAACAAACCTTTCCATTGTATTAAGAACGGTCTTTCAAATGATTAGAATATAAATCGTCCTTACCTCATTAATAAATGGAGTAAATGTAGTACAAAAATTATAAATTAATATAATAACACAATAACGCTAAAAAACTAAATACAATTTAATTAAAACATCAATCCCACGATCGATATCAACAGTACTTAAGCTGCCGCTGCTGATTGAGCAGAATATTAATTATTTTACTAAGAGTCTTTTGCTAACAAACTTTTCTTTTTATTTCTCAAAGTATATTAAAATATCTCCCCTGATAGATTTAATCAATTCGGGCGCTAATTTGTACGTGTCACAATTAGTGTAATTAATTGATCCCGAACAGTCGCCCACGTAAAACAACCACCGTCTATTTGACTGTTAGGTCGTTGTTTGACGGTAAAGTTACTACATAGATATGAAATAAACTACAAGAAATATTAATTGGTATATTTATTGTAACAACGCTTATTAATAATTTACAGTCAATTTTTTACGCTTAACTATTCTAAGCGTAGGTATTTAGGACTCCATAAAATAAAAATAATTTGCCATGTTTAATTTAATAAATATTATATTTATATATATTTCTTGTGCCTTACCATCTTATCCTCCAAGGAGAAATTACAAAGGTGCAGATATGACATCCCAAAAAGAAAAAAGAAATGATCTAGAACGTCGATGTTAGATACGAGGATAATATAATTTTTCTTTTATTATTCTATTTTTGTAATTCCACACTTATAAAATATTATTTTTTACTTTTAAATTAGATTTTCTATAAATGCGTGTTTTTAGCTTCTTCAAATTATTATTTAAATTTATCTAGAAATTACTGAGAATACTGTGACGAATTTATCTTGTTTTCTGATTGCTATATTAACCAGAAATGAGAATATTTTGCATTTTTATCGAGCACTTTATTTTATTTTTAAGAAAATATTATAAATACCTATCTATGTATAATTTCATATGAAGCGGCTACGAATACTACCAACCCTTACTTTGCTCGAGGATGTCGTAAAACACGACTTAAAACGACCTAAGCCAACTTCATCTGATGCCGTTTGGTCAACAATTGCATTCCCAAGGAGGGTTGACGTCTGGCAAGCGGCTGGTGATAAAACTATTGCCAATATTTTTTACAATATTTACTATGAAAGAAGAAGAATGTGTACATATTGTATTGAACCCAAGTAATTAGGATAAGAGTAGGAGAATGAAAAATGTCTGTCTTAAATACTTAGTTTAAATTCTTAATTGTATCACATTAAGTAAGAGCTTTACATTGACCTAAAGAATTATATATATTACCGTTACATGAATTATTACCAAGAAACATTGATGTGCTACCAATCGAAATACAAAATTTTATAACCAGAAAAAGGATATCCGTTAGTAAATCCTCTTTCCTTGATTATAATAATTTACCAATACCCTCGCAATATATTATGCCTTTTTTATACCTAAGCTTAAATATTAGTACTTTTACTTAATATTTTCTTATGAACATCGGCAACCCGCCTGCGAAGTGTAGCAATTATGGCATCTCCATTTTTTGGAGTCATATGTCCAACAACGGACGTTGATAGAAAATAATAACGATATAGAATGCAATTTGCCACCCCCTTACTTGCCCGTGAATTTTTTTTTCTATTGGCTTTGGTGGCAAACGAGCAAGCAGCACACCTGATGGTAAGTGTCACTGCCGCCCATGGACCTTTGCAATACCAAGGGTATAGCTAGGCCACTGCCTACCAATATAAATCCCAAATCCACCCAGTTGGGCTTCCGGCTCTCTCGCTCATCGAACGAAGCACAATAGCACATTGCCATTGCTGAGACGTCGATCTTCTGCGAGAGTGTGGTATCACCCCGGATGAACTGGCCCGCGGCTGAAGACAGAAAACTGTCAACAGCGTGGTCCTACCACCACTCGATGTATGTCGTAAAGAATGATCAAATGATAATATTAAGATTATATACAAATAATATCTATGTGAGAGAAGGAAAACTTGAAAAAAGAATCCCTATACCAGCCGGTTTGACTAGCGTGGTATAGTAGATCAATTTATCTCTTATTGAGGAGTACGCTGCAGCTCAGCAATAGGGCATGGATAAACGAAGCCACTTGATGATGATGTTCATCATCATCATCACAGCCCATAAATGTCCCACTGTTGGGCTCGGGCCTCCTCGGTAAGTAATGGAAGGTAAATTAACCTTCTATACCGCGCTGGTCAAACGTGTTGGTATAGGGTTTTGTTTCGAGTCTACCTTCTCTCGCATAGATGTTATATGCGTTTTATATCCCTTAGTCAGCTCGTACGATCACCCACGGGTAAGATATAGGGTGGTGAATAGTATTCTTACTCCGTCTTCACACGGAAAATGATGATGATACTTGTGTAAAATTTAGAAACATGTTTCTCAGAGTAAAATATATCTAAGAATAAAGCATAATAAACTTAAAACACGACCTTTGCTTATGGTTTGATGAAACACGACACCTTACTCTGAAACTACCTTAAAATGTCACCACTCGTGCCAACAATGATATTAAATCTTGTGTCAGATGTCTACAGCCTAAGGTAATAACACACCGACAATACTTTGTCATTTACTTCTATTCTCAGCATACGAAATAAAGTGAAGACTGACGTATTAAACATCACTTCGGCAGTTCTAACAAGAGGTAGAAGGACTTTTGACGGGAATTTGAAAACGTCATGTGGTGCTCTTGTATTATATTCGATATTTTAGTGTTTTAACGTGTTATGTTAGATAATTTTGATGGCATTTCATGTAATATGATGCAGCGGAACAACTGGGATGTAGTGAATATCATATAAAAGTGCTTTACAACGTTTTCGTTTTCCATCAAAATTCCCACAAGATACCATTAACAGTGTGGCCATTGCACTGTTAATGGCGACAATTTGACTTAGACAATGACTAACCTGACAAGACTATAAACATAAAAAATAATTATAACTTGACACTGGCACTAATAGCTCGTATAAGTAGCTGATTGCCAATATATAAAGAGAAGAAGAAGAAGAGGTAGAAGTTTAATTAAAACTAATATTTTCTAGCCACAATCTGTTATAGTTTTTTCCTTCAAGAGGTAAAAACACGTAACCCACGTACTTTTCTGATATACATAACATTTTAAACTCCATAAAGAAGCTTCATGTCACTATTATCCAGTCCAGCTATAATCTTTGACATTGTAATTAAATTTTACATTATATCGGGGTTCGATGCTGTGTGGTAGCGGCTAAGAATACTACCAACCCTTACTTTGGTCGTGGATGTCGTAAAAGACGACTAAGAGCCTTATAAAAACCTAGGTCAACTCTTTCTGATGCCGTTCGGTCAACAATTACATTCCCAAGGAGGGTTGACGTTTACCGAAGACAAAGATCGGGTACCGGTGGCCCGCTCTCACGGCGTAGAGAGTAGTTTACATGGTGGGTCTATGGGGTAATTCGCTGCCTCTTCCGTCACTCCGGACCGATTTGGCCGGGCAAGACGCATCAATAGACCACCGCAAAAAAAAAGGACAGTTGACGTCTGGCAGGCGGCCGGTCATAAAACTATTGCCAATAACTTTTACAATATGTACTATGAAAGAAGAGTACATATTGTATTGACTCCTAGTAATTGAGATAAGAGCAGGAGAATGATGATCGGGGTTCGAAAGTCATCACACTGGAGCTAATTATTACTGATCATGTATCATCACCTACAATTTTTTCTAAAAAAAACAATAAATAAATAATAATAATAGACAAACCCGCTGAGTCTCGTGCCGGATCTTCTCAGTAGCGGTTACGTTCCGATCCAGTGGTAATTTATTCGATTAATTTAAAATGTTAAAACTGACAATACGTAATTGCAGGGTTTATACATAACTAGCGGCCCGACACGGCTTCGCATGGGTGAACATTTATTTATTAAACATTTTGGCATAAACGTACAGTAAATGCAGGACATACCTAAATAATAATGTATTTAGCAGTGTATCGCTGGCTTCCCTTGGGTTGATGTTTGAAAACAAAATGAGTAAACAGAATAAATGACATCAACTGGTAATTTTTAAAAACATTTCACCGAGGCTTAGAGTATAGGTATACTAATAATAATTAGATACATTATATACCTACTATTACTGTATAAGTACTGATTATCACATACTTCATAGAATAAAAAATATAGCACCCCGACTTATGTGCTAAGTTTTTTTTTACATTTATTTTTCCTTTTTGATTTATATTTTTTATTTATTTTAACGTAGTTTTTTTTTATTTGTGTATCATTTCTTTATTCAAGTACATCTTTTATTTTAAAGACTTAAATTTTATTAGATTTTATTTTAATTTTCCATTTTTACCTTAATGCTTCACTATACACTATGTTAGCAGTGGTATTTGTAGATGGCAATAAAACATATTGATTTTCAGGAGACCCTAATCGAGAAAGTGCAACATATAGTTGGCCATGAGAAAAGCATTCTTTTCTTAGATCGATGCCAACCATAGAAAAAGTTTGTCCCTGGGATTTATTTATTGTAAGGGCAAACGATATCTTTACAGGAAACTGTAATCTTTTAAAAGATATAGGACAATCCGTCAGTATCATTGGGATCCGCGGAAAGTGAGCAAGCTGTCCGGCCGCGGGGCCGGTGTTGATAGTAGCTACAATCACATTGTCTCGCAATTCCATAACCAAAAGTCTTGTTCCATTACACATATTGGGAGGGCTTAAATTTCTCAGAGCGAGCCGCGCGGCTACCTATTTTATATATGTGCCCTTCTCCTGCACTCCGCCCCCGCCGCACCGGCGCGTCACGGCGGCGAATTAATTTTATTTCAATGTTATTAAACTCGTAATATCTTTCGAATGGAGTCTCCGATTTTAATAAAATAAAAAGTTATTTACGGGTATTTAAACAGCCTTGCTTGAAAAATAATTTATTTAGGTAAGGATTAAGGCAAAGGTATAAATAACTTGGTCTGATTATGGTCGAAATTTCTATTAAATTTTAAAATGTTAAAAAGTAGTTAGAGTGACATAACTACAATAGTTAGACACATGCTATCGCCATATTTTTTATAGATATTGATATGTTCTTTAATATTGTGGAACATTTTTGATTCTATTATCAATAGTTTTCGCAGCACATGCGATGAAATATATTTTATGGGCGTTTTTTTACACCTTGGGTAACATCATTGTAATTTTAGTAGGGATCCTTATATTTTTCTTACAATTAAAATAGCCTATAATAATCAGTGATAATGTTGCATTCAAATGGTGAAAGAATTATTTAAATCGGTCCAGTACTTTTTGAGCCAATTCATTACAAACATACATACAAACCTTTCCTCTTTATAATATTAGTATAGATAAATGATTTTGAATTTGAATTAATAATTTCTTAATATTTATCATACATTTACGATAATATAAATCAATAAAAATATATATCTATGAGACTATTGATTAATTATTGGACATAGTTCTCCCCTCCAGAATGCAATGTTATACGATCTTATGCAATTTGCATCTGATGGCTTCATGCAATTGTAACGATTCCACACATCATGCAATTAAAAACGGCTTCATGCAATTCTAACAATTTCAACGGTTCATCTAGTGAGAAGCCCTCAAACGTCATGCAATTAAAACGCATGGTAACCTGTTCATCAGTAATTGTTAATGACTTTCATTTTCATTTCATTTCGTATTCATTTCATTTCGTAATGAAATCTCAAAAGTACGTTGAGCGATTTTGAGTTTCCTGAAAAATATATAATCAATAAAAAAAACCCAACCAGCTTGGCCGTAATTTAAGTGCCGTTACAACGTGAAAAGTACCCAATAGTAGAATGTAGTATGTATATGACATATACAGCGTAAAACTTAACATTCTAAACCCATACTCAGTAGTTGTTTCTTGATTATAATAAATACACCTAAGATGCTATATATTAAAATGCTAAAACTTTTAAATCTAAAAAGTCTAGTGCTTGACAAAGTTTCAACAGATATAAAATGGCCTTACAGCAAAACGTAGTACTTTTCAATTGACCTATAATATTCGACATTGAAATGGGTCATCACTGTATGGCATAGTTTGGTGGGTAATAAGTTGTGAGCTAATTCTCTCAGGAAATTCTGAACAATAAGCGTGTAGAATCAAGGAAAATTTTCTTAGGACACATATTTTCAATGCGCGCGCGTGTAGTAACGGAGTAAGAAAACAATTTATCAGCTTCACTCTTGCTCGTGGGTGTTACAAAAGACATTCTCCTGCTCATATCGTCCATCTTTCAATGGGCGATAACATCCGGCCCTACTTTTGCCTGCATCCCTGGATGCCGTGATAATTCGATGCGCTTGCTGAAAACAAAATCATAAACCATAATCATTCTCCTACTCTTATCCCAATTACTTGGGGTCGTCGTAATGTGTCTTTCATCGTATTTATGGTAAAATTTATTGGCAATAGTTTTATAACCCGGCCTGTCTGACGTCAATCCTCCTAAGAATGTAATTGTAAATCAAACGGCATAAAGTGGATTTGGCCCCTGTCGGTATAATGTTCTTAGTCATCATGTATGACATCCACGAGTAAAGTAAGGGTTGGTAGTATTCTAAGCCGCTACTACACAGTTGATACAAAAGATATCTAATGGGTATAATATGCAGATAACATCTATGCAAGAGAAGGACAACTCGTAGTACCAACACGATTGGCCACCGAAGTCAAAGATCGGGTACCGGTGGCCCGCTCGCACGGCGAAGAGAGGTGTTTGCAGGGTGGGTCCATGGGGTTGCGTGCCGCCTCTTCTGTCACCCCGGACGATTTGTCAGGGTGCGACCACATCCATGGTCCATCTTGCGGGAGAAAAAAAAAATAAAAGTACCAACACGATTCGTGACGTACCGTCGCCCGCCGCCAAAAACAAAAATACCAACACGTCTGACAAGAGTGGTGTGGTAAATCAATATTACCCCATTATGCAGGTGGTTTGCTTGCAACAATAGGATATTTTAAAGCCGAGACGATGATGATAAATAACATTGATGGTGACTAATAATCCAAAAATATAAAAACACGATACTACGACAAAACGAAGAAAAAGGCGGTCCCTATTCTTTGTTACCTCTGTATAATATCATTTCTTAATGTGAGTAAAATAAATTATTTTTATAATTGAAACTGTTTGGGATGTGTTGAAGTCCAAAAAAAAAATATGTGTCAAAATACAGAGTAATGTATGTAGAATAATATACTATAAATTAGAAACTATGAGCTGAGTATGGCGATTGCATATTACTCTATGCCTGATATAAAAAAAAAACACAATAAAAAGGTTTATGAAATGCAATAAATTATTAATAAAGTGTATTTCTCTTTCTTTTTTCTTTTCAGCCATTTAAGTCCAAATAGAAAGCATATTCGTTGGTCAGAGTGATAAATATGTATTTTTATGAGACTGTATGTCAATATTTCTTAGCTATCTTCTATTATTACATGATATCAATGCACATAAAAAAGTGTTATTTATAATCTTCATTTTTATCTGTAAAAGCAGAAATCTATAGCTAGTTCGTCATACCGTACATTACTCTATTAATATTTTATACTACATCATATTTCGAGGGTGTTAGTGGAGATTAGTACTTACCTACAATAAGGATAAGACCAAAGTCGTTTAGTAAACACTTTGCCTATATTAGGCAAACTATATAAGCATTTATATTCTAACCACTATAAACGTAGCATAATATTAAACCTTAATTTTAATGTCATTTTAAAACATTATAAAGTTGAACATAAATAAATTGAAACGTTGTTTCATAAAGGCCTTACCTCACACTATGGGACACAACTCTCTCTTTGTGAGCGAGATACTTTTAAGCCACAGTGCACCGCTTCTAAATAATATGGAAATTTTCCACGATGTCATTTTTCATTACTTTAAATACAAAATAATCTAAAATTAAATAAACGCTTAAGAAGGCAACGTTGCAAGATATTTTGTATTTGATTTCAATACACATTTAAACCATTCTTACAAAACCTATATGAGTATTGTGAAATCCTGACATTGTTAAAACTTGATTGCGAGCGAGAAATGAATATCACACGTAGGACTCGAACCCACACCTATTGGAAATCCAATCGTCCTATCACTTGGACAAGTGTGAGTTGTTGTTTGATATTGAATTTGCGGTTCGTATTATATTTTCAAGGAGACCTGCGCCATCTACCCGGCAATGTTGATACATTATAAAAATTTTAATACTCTAACTTTGCAGTTAGAATTGTATTAAGCGCTGACATGACTCAGTTATTCAAATTACTGAAATTTAGCATTTAACATGCTCGTTTATTTATAAAAACTTGATTTAGAGCGAAAAATGAATGTCACACGACGTTTTTTCGACATTCGACATTCATTCGTCGTGGAGCTCGAACCCACACATATAGGTAATCCGTTCCAATCGTCGTATCACTTAGACAAGTGTGAGCTGTCGTGTGATATTCAATTTGCGGCTCGTATTATATTTTCTGACATTGTGTCAATTTATCATCACCATCCTGCTCTTATTGTAATTATTTGGGGATGACGCATTGAGTACTGTGTTTCCGTCTAGGGTGGCCGCTTGCCTGACACCCACCGTACTTGGGAATATAATTGTTGACAAAACAGCATCAAATGGAGTTGGCCCAACTCGATTTAAAGTTCTCAGTCAACTTTTACATCCTTAGAAATGTAAAGTATTGGTGGTATTCCTAACCGCCAATAAATAGCAAACATTACATCAACATTTTGTTATATATTATATTAAATTATAACCATATGTATTTATTTATAAATCAGACCATCTTCTTTTCATCGCCAATATATGTTTTACGTAAGCTTAAGTATATACCAGACGAAACGTACAGATCTCTCTGCAAGGAGATATTCATATATACTATAAAATTATTAAGATGTTGAATATTAATTACAAAATAAATATGAATGTCAAAAGAATGTAATAAAATGGCTTTTCAAAATTATCTGCTACACGGAAAAATCACTTCAACCAATTACATAAATATACTTAAATATGGACATTCGCAGTCGTACGAATGAAGTGCAACGTACCTACATATACATATATATATATATACACACAGCATACATATATACTACACTACTACTACATACATAATTATACTACTACATACATAATTATACATACAAATACACACACACACATATCCACACAAAGATTTAATAATACTTTAACCATATTAATTTTACAGAATAAATCTCGTATATCTTACATTGCCTACACATTTTTTTTAATTTTACTAAGTTTCGTCTTATCTGTATTCGTATTTGTTGGTGACACTGGAAAGTTACCGATACTTATAGCACAGAAATCTATTTTAAGTATCAACAGAACATTTATAACATTAAATATTCTTGTACAAACATTTAAAATTTCGTTATAGATACCTATATAATATTGGCAATAAATTATCATTATACATACATACGCCATGTTCTTTGCAGGGTAGGCAGAGAGAACAGAGTGCCAGAGAACTCTATCCTTCCATACTTCACTCGCTTCCTCAACATTCATAATTCTCTTCATACACGCTCGCCGGTTTCGGAGACTCTTGACTCCACCTTCCTTCAGTACATGAACGATCTGGTCTAGGTAGGTTAGTCTCGGTCTCCCCCGGTACCTACATCCTTCTACTTTCGCATTGTATATCTTCTTAACCAGACGTTCGTTCGGCATTCTTTCCATTATCATTATTATAGTTATTAACACTTTCACATTCAACTTAGCACCTCAGCATTGGTAGTTTCCGAGTGTACCAATAGATAACATAATACTATTTACTTTGTATTAAAAGAAAGAGTCATAATAGTCTATAAATCTTCAAGGACAGAAGCCTTTTAGTTTCGGCAATAAAGAAACTTTTCTGTTAGTTCCTTAAACACGCAATAAACTATATTGTATACGTACTTATATGTAGTTCGTCTATGTTTGCATGTTTAGCGTAGATGTTTGGCGTGTCCGGGTCGAATGGCATGTTCACTTATTGTCCTTGGAACGATAGGCCTACGTGACCTTGAAACTGTCATAATACCGCCTTTCATGACCACAAAATAATGTACTTATATTTTAATTATTAGTTTCGTGCATCTATTTGCTTCAATTAGCGATGAAAAGGTCAAAGTCGTGGCGTTCGGAGACGTCGCAGTACCGTCCTTGTTTTTGTATATTTAAATACAGCAGGAAACAGATATAAAAAAAAACTGTAAAGCATTTACATAGTTTTGTAATGAGGCTATTGTAGAATTACTGTTGCCATGCGTCAGAAAATGCCATGATGCTTCGCTTGTTTTTTTGTTTATTCATAAGCGATTAGGTATGTTTGGGTAGATATCTGTTTTATTCAATCCCTAAAAGTCACGCCATCCATAACGGTACATTATATTTGCATAATATTATTGTCTTTCATCGACCTAAAAAAGAAAGAGGCTATCAAATTGTATATAAGAATATATTCAACAATGTTATCGTTAATTATGAAACAACATTCATGATTTTTTTTATCGTTATCACACTGTAATTCTGTTGTAAACTAGTCCTGATGACAATTTAATTAATATCTATATTTTCATGAAAACAGTTTTTTAAGACACAAGTTTTTGTGTCAAACAAAGTAATTGAAACAAATATTTGTGGGTCCACAATAAATTGTACTGTGTAGGGTTTGACCATACCGCCAACTATTCATTCGAAACTCTTTAATGAATATGTGTAATTCCTTCAATCTCAAGTCAATGTATTCCTTTTGCAATATAAAGGACATAACATCACAGACTGTAAAGAAGTAAATCCGTAAATTTTGGGATTTTTTATAGAAGATAAGTATTGTACCTACTTATTTATATCGTCTGTCATGTCATAGTCGACTTATATCTAACGTGGTTCCGTCTATCTAAAGTTTCTAAGAATTAAGCTCGGTAGCTGGTCATATGTTCCATTGATACTAGAAATCTCTTGGGAAAACTAGGTTGTTGTATGATACCTAAATGCAATATTACAAGAATATAGGTATATTCGATTATAAATAAATAGTTTGTATTACAAGTCGAGTGCCTCCGGTTTACGAAAATGAATTAATAAAATATACCAGATAATTGACAATTAAGTATATTTATACAATGGTTGAAATCCCTTACAAATATAGGATTTATCGTTGCCGTTTCTGAATATAAAATGCTAGGTCAAAAAACTGGGTTGCCACCGAAGACAAAGATCGGGTACCGGTGGCCCGCTCGCACGGCGAAGAGAGGAGTTGCACGGTGGGTCTATGGGGTAACAGCTATTATTATTTAAACTATTGGCACTTTGATGAAGAAGACGTATATTGTTGTAATTTTAACTTCCTCAATCATCTGGTTATATTCCATTGGGATTATTAAAACACTTCAATTTTCGTCGGTATATCCCAAAAGTCGTAACTTAACATAACTTAACCATGCATAAACCTTACCAAAATACCAGTAATTTTGTTTTATTACATACTTATACTGCTTCGACCCAAAGTGAAGAAGAAACTTACTGGAAAATATATGTATGATAATGTTATTATATTAGTTATTTTAGAATAAATTGATTGAATGTTTTACGAATTTTAAGCACAGTATTTTCTTAGGAACTTCTTTTTAACATACACTTTTCTAATTTCAACTATATTCTGTTTATTTAGATATGGAGAAAATGTCGGATATATAAATATGATATGAAATTTATAATCGCTCTTTGTTTTTATTTATATTATATGCATATAATAAAGCTAGCCAGGTTGGCTACTCGTTAATATATCTACGATGAAAAAAATCTTTAAGAAATTCTAGTAAAATTTGCCGTTATTATCCTCAAGTTCTATAGCAACCGGCCACGGATGTCAAGGAATTGGTCCCCGTGGCCGGCTCAATATAGCGATGGGGAGAGAATACGATGGGTTATGGGGCCACGCGCTGCCCTTTGGAACGGAACGACGGCGTGTGTAGATCATAGCCTACAAAGAAAAAACCTATACAGTAACAGAACTGATGCTTATTATCTGAATAAATTGAATAGATGTAACTAACAGACACTGCTTAAAGAAATGGAGATATTTTATCTGATTGTCTCAACGGGCACGTGATCCTAGGATCCTCTAGGGGCACCCCTAGGGGTAGAATGCCTGACGAACAAAGAATAGAAAAAGAAAAGCGAAACTTAGCAAAAGAATAACAATAAGAAGACGAACAGTATGTTATATGCTCCTCTATTTTATATTTCTAAATAGCAAAACATCTAAGCAACGCATATTCTCATGAGTTATGCATGATATGGAATACAAAATTTTAATGCAAATTTCTAATTACGCTTATTATTCACTAAAATTATCAAACCAGCACTTGCGTCGTTAACATTTGGTAATGCTAATATGTATAGACTATGCTGAAACTCATACATATACATATCATCACGCCATATCCCTTACAGGTTAGGCAGAGAGGACAGAGTACCAGAGAACTCTAGCCTTGCATACTTCACTCGCTTCCTCAACATTCATAATTCTCTTCATACACGCTCACCGGTTTCGGACACTCTTGTTTCCACCTTCCTTGAGTACTTGACCAATCTGGTCTAGATAGGTTAATCTCGATCTCCCCCGGTACCTACATCCTTCCACTTTCGCATTGTATATCTTCTTAACCAGACATTCGTTCGGCGTTCTTTCCACATGTACGAACCATCGGAGCATTCCCTTTCGCATTTTTAATTTGCTGAAACTCGTTATTAATATTACATTCTTTTACTTTGCCAGCCATTTACGTCCCACCATTGGACAAGTTCCTCCTTTTTCAGAATTGGCTATTTCCATCCCACCGCTGGACAAGTGCCTCCTCCAGAATAGCCTATTTAGTATACTACCTTACTAGATGGGTTGAAATAGAGTTTTATTTCGATTATCCCTTCTCTTGCAGTGATGTTATCTGCTTACACCCCTTAATCAATTTATACGATTAGAATGGGATGATATTTACTCCTTATATTATAATTCATACACAAATTATTAGTGGGAGGACCACGCTGTGGACAGCTGTCTGTATACAGCCGCGGGCCGGTCCGTCCGGGGTAGTACTACACTCTCGCAAAGGATCGACGTCTGAATAATGGCAATGTGTTATTGCGCTTCGTTCGGTGAGCGAGAGAGCCGGAAGCCCAACTGGGTGTGTTTCGAGATTGTAATGGTTGGTAGCGGCCTAGCTAAACCCTTGGTATAGTAAAGGTTTATGGGCAGCAGTGACAATTACCATCAGGTGTACTGCTTGCTCGTCTGCCACCATAAGCAATAAAAAAAAACAACAAATGGCACATAAAAAGAATATAATACATTTCTTAATATATGAAATGTATAAGCAATTTTCTAACTATATTAGCTAAATTAAATTCTTCTAGTTTCCCCGCGTGACAACGGGATAAACAAACAGTTGACACCAAAACTTACTTGTTCATTCGAATCGTAAAATTCGATTAAGAAATTAAAAAAGAAATAGCAGCCGTATTCTTTTGGGTAATTTAAATAAAATACCTTACTATAATCTCCAACTCGCCTGACAATCATGACAATTATAGCAATTAGTTCAATGAATAATTAAATCATATAGGATTCTATAGAGTATATCTAAATTAGCATGGAACATCGCAAATCTAAATGGAATGATAAAGATGAAATTAGTTAACACAAATGTAAATTAGCTGATGTCTAAGCTAAGATGTTAATCATGTTAATAATATATTAGACGTCACAACGCATTTACCTTCATGTACTATTAAATTAAATTCTTAGGGGAGGGGATGGAGTATAGTGTATATTATACAAGATTTATGTAAATCATTTAATTAATTAGAACGGAAAAAAAAAATAAAACATACATATTTTTTTTGCTCTATTTTGCACTCAGAAATTAATACTTGTATTGCGGCGAAATTTACAAAAATATAATTGAAGCATTCAAATTACACCTTGACTCAGAACACCAGTTTGTAGATCACACAAGTATTGTCCTGCGGAGGAATCGAACCCACGTCACTGGCACTGAAGGTCGCTATCTTATCCACTACGCCATCTGTGTTAGCGAATTATTTAACATATTACCCACTGCTACGCTCGTACCATGTCCACAATAGAAGGGCAATTGAACCACTATACCATTTCGATCAGGTGGGTACATGGTTTTATTTCGAGTTTTTCTTTTCTCACATAGATATTATATACACTTTTAGTGTGGTGACGGAGTGAGAATACAATGCACCACCCCCTATCTTGCTCGTGAGTGATTGTAAAAGACGACCAAGGGATAAAATATGCATATAATATGCAAGAGAAGAAAACTCGAAATAAAACCCTATACCAACACGTCTGACCAGCGTGGTGTAGTAGGTATTTACCTACCCTCCTAGTGTCGAGTAGGCTTGAACCCCCCCAGTGGGACATATATGAGCTGAGACGATGATTATAAACACATATCCCGTATTCATCTATTACGGCACTCATAAGCATAATATTGGTTGGCAAATTGTATTCTTACTACGTCACCATATAGAAATTTTCTTTCCAAAAAGTGTGAAGATACTATAACATATATTAAAAACATATAGCAATATACATCCCGCTCATAGACAGGGATATCCTTCTATTCATCAGTAAATAAATCGCATTCAGAATATAGATTCAGAAGTCGATTGAACGTACCAAGCGTATGTACTAAGCTTTAGCCTTCGATACAGTTTTACAAGCTGACACAGCTAATAGTCTGTACTTTCTGGAAACGTAAAAATAGGTCACTCCGTTGTGAATTCGACAGTATCTATGTGGTCATACTGTATGAAATTTGAAAGTGACCATAAGTAATTCTACTTCAAGTGAATTAGTATAGTACATTGCTAGGAAAATTTTATTAGATAATATTATATATGTATATAACCCATTCAACCACCGCCCTATTGATTTGAAATATCATCATCATTCTACTACTCTTATCCCAATTAATTGGGGTCGATACAATATGTACTCTTTTTTCATAGTACATATTGTAAAAGTTATTGACAATAGTTTGTAAAAGTTATTGACCGGCCGCCTGCCAGATGTCAACCCTCCTTGGGAATGTAATTGTTGACCAAACGGCATCAGATCGAGTTGGTCCAGGTCGTTCTAAGGCTCTTAATCGTCTTTTACGACATCCATGAGCAAAGTAAGGGTTGGTAGTATTCGTAACCGCTACCACACAGGTATGTGAAATGTATGTAAATGTAAATTCTAATAGTGATAGGACCACGCTGTTGACAGTTCTCTGTCTGCAGTCGCGGGCATGTCCGTCCGGGGTGGTACCTCACTATCGTAGAAGATCGACGTCTGAGTAATGGCAATGTGCTATTGCACTTCGTTCAGTAAGCGAGAGAGCCAGTAGCCCAGTCGGGCACTTACCTTGGGCAAACAGACCAGTTAGGTAGATCCAATTCCGAGAAAGAGGTCAGCCGACGAATCCATCTCGGTTGGGCAGCGTTCGGGAAACTTAAGAGGATCTTCTCGTTCAACAGTGCCTCAGTGTCTGAAAACACAGGTCTACCACCAGTCTGTGTTACCAGTGATGACTTACGGTACGGAAACGTGGTCCCTAAATGTAGGCCTCCTAACTAGGCTCAAAATCGCTCAGCGTGCTATGGAGCGGGCTATGCTCGGGATTTCTCTGCTAGATAGAATCCGAAATACGGAAATCCGCAGAAGAACGGGTGTAGCTGACATGGCATGAAGAATTAGCACGCTGAAATGGCAATGGGCGGGCCACATCGCTCGAAGAACCGGCAACCGATGGGGAAGAAAGTTTCTAGAGTGGCGACCACGTACCGAACGTCGCAGTGTAAGACGCACCCCCACTAGGTGGACAGACGACTTTGTGAAGGTTGCTGGGCGTCGTTGGATGCAGGCGGCACAGAACCGCGCACCCTGTGGCGTCACATGGGGGAGGCCTACGTCCAGCAGTGGACGAGAATAGGCTGAGATGATGAAACATCAGAAATGATTAGACTATAAGTGTTTATAGTTGACATAAATCGGCCAAAATATAGAATATCGATCAAATATAAAGTAACGGACAGACTAATTTTAATACAATACAAGCTTTGGAAAATATTAACTTTAATTCAAAAAGTATAGCCAACAATTAACAAACATTAACGGCTAACCTTAAGAACAAGAACCGAAATTATTTCTGTACGAGAAACTTTAACATGGCTTGTATATCACCAAGATTTATGTTATGAAAGCACCAACAGAGCGTAGAATTAGTTGGTCCGTACTCGGGTACTGTTAGACGTATTAAATTAAAGGAAGCTGACGGAGCCTATCCGTCACGTTATATCATACGAGTCCCCGGGGGCCACTAGCTTTGTTTTACCTCGGTGAGATTAAATCATCTATTTACAGAGATCTGCACCATTGCGTGCAAAGTTTTGCAAAATTAACTTATACATATAATTAAGTTTGCGGAACAGCTGCTGATTTAATGTTTTGAAACTATTTTCTTTTAATTTTCTGACCCTATTTAATACCAAAAGGTACTAAATAGGGTAAAGTACATATCTTTCAAGAATTTAAGTCTTGAAATAAATCTGCGAGAATGTATTCTTGAGACGATACTGAGCACTATCAAAAATAGCTCAAGCCGTCACAACTTAGGCCAGTAATAAATTTGCTTATATATAAATTTTAGTCTTCTAGTCTTCTGCCAAGTGGACAAAAAAGACAACAGAGGTTTGCCAGATGACTGTCAACAAAGTACCGTACTGCTTGCCGAAGGAGTTTACGTCATAGCATGAGTACGCAAAGAAAACAACAGTGGTTTGCCAGAAGGTATCCAACGAAGTACCGTACTGCAGACGCACTGCTTGCTTTTACTTTACGTCATAGCTGGCTTGAGGGAGACTGATGATGCAGAAACTAACTTAGTAGTCCACCACCTGAGTAATAGCATTCTTAAGACACCGGTTCCTACTGTCTTGAGGGAGACTTATAACCTCCAAATTAGGCTAAGTGGCAGTGACCTGTCAAGGATAAAGGAAAGAATTTAAACTCGTCAGCTCTCATCCCTGATAGATAAATTAAATCCCAGTCTAACAAATTCGACCACCCAGGATTTTTTAATAATAAAAGATGAGCTCAAAATATAACTTCTTTTATCATCAATTCCCCAGGCACTTTCTATACACGAGCCTAGTCAATAAGGTAATTTTTGAATTATTACTGAATAATTTATTTTTGTTCCTCAATATGTGAGGCAGTTTTAAAAAAAATATTCAAGAAATTTTGTATAAAAAACTCGATTGCACAGTCGGCCTGGTGCTCCCAATCTGAAGACTGCTTCAGAACACGGCGTTACACACACTCGTGGAGTGCTCAGTTTGGGCAGAGCAGCACCGTTGACTTTTTACTGCAGGGTGAATGACTTCTCGTATCCGTTTATAGTACAGGCTATGATCCGCAGTGAGAGGGGGTGGGTTACTGCTGTTTCCTTCTCTGAAGAGGAAATACATAAGACATGTGGCAGAACATGAGCGGAAGCGAACCACCGCTCCGAAAATGCACGGGCGCCGAAAAACTAGAGGACTGCCAGCCTCCATAAGAGCGAGGGTGGTGGACTCAAGGTAGTCCACTGGCTTAAAAGAAACAGGATCCTGATAGTGAGACGGGCATGTTCCGCGTGTGTCTCTTGTGTAAAGAGAGTGAGAGCCTCCAAATCCAAAAAAGGGGGCGTCAGAAATAGCGGCCAAACCTGCCGAGGGTAGAAGTTTGAATTTGATAAACCTAACCCTCTCCTCCGTCATCCGTGTGGTGATGGAGTAAGAATACACAACATCCCGTATCTTACCCGTGGGTGATTATAAGAGACAACGTAGTAGGTCAATTTCCCACCCGTTATGGAGGAGCCTCTAGCCCAACAGTGGGACATATATGAGCTGAGATGATGATGATGAACCCTCTCCTCTGGCAATAGGTGGAAACTGTGAAGTTTTACTGGATAGACAGTGACTTGTTACCAGGAGTTTCGCATAACCATTCTATCCGTCCGACACAGAGGTATCCATAAAAGGTTTCCCCGTGTACATAAAAAGGTTTCGTAAAAGACAACTAAGGGATAAGATATGTCTATAACATCTATGCAAGAGAAGGAAAATAAATCGAAACAAAACCCCTATGCCCAATCGTTTGACCAGTGTGGTATATTAAATTAATTTCACTATTATTATTGAGGCTCGAGCCCAGCCACTGAAATGATGAAACATCCAATGAACAATCTCCTGTCCCGAGCAATGTACATATTGTACATTCGATTCTCAAGCAAGAATAGTATTTTCTTTTTTTTATTTTTCTATTACTTGTGGCAAACGAGCAAGCGGCACAACTGATGGCAAGTGTTACTGCCGCTCATTGACCCTTGCAACACCAAAGGTATAGCCAGGCCGCTATCTACCAATACAAACCCTGAATCCACCCAGTTGGACATAGTATTTATGGAATCCACAATTTACTACAATATGTTTTATTTATATCTAAAATACCAACGCTAACTAAAGGAATAATTTAGTATATTTATATCATAGTGAACGATTATTTAAATACCAAATTAACGTTTTGAATATATTCTCAGGCTACATTATAAGTTATTAATATTCGTGGATTTTTTTTTAACTTCGTATTTTTACGGTAAAACGTGCCATCGCAGACGCAGATGAATGATTACTTCCTTGGGGTCTTGGGAAGTCGGAGTAATTCTTATATTAGCTTTAAAAAGGTATGTATGAAGAAAAATACTCTTCAGAGGAATTTACAATTCCACACTACAAGCAGTCTACGAATAGCTTTTAGTTTTTTATTTTTTTAAAAAGTTATCATATACACAATACAATATTCTGTACTTAGAATATTCTGTACTATATTTAAAATATTCTGTACTTAGGAACGAAAAGTTGTATCTGGGAAGATTGTACAAACAAACAATTGATAAATAGAAGATTGTGAATAGAATTCCCAATATTGAGAACAGATAGAATTAATATCGACTACTTTTACGTGTTGAGATTGTATTTTTTTTTTAACTTTTAGACGGAAGTAATTATGGTATAGGTACAAATATAGTGACGTCATTGTGACAAAACTACATACTAACCTGTATCTGCTCTAAGAAGTGTATCAGACAGAGATATATGGCAAAAATGGCAAAAGTTATCGAAATATATACCATCAATTATTCGAAAGCCTTCATATTCTTCTTAAATATCTTCAATGTATTTTTGCTTACCTAGATTTTGCGTCTCCATTGCTTTATCATTAATATAAATATTATTCAAACTTCACTCACATGTACAGATATTAATACAGAATCTTCTAATAGTTCAATTTACCTCCAATACAATGTTGATAGCCCCTCCATTGTAACGTTGGCAGGTGACGGATGCCAAATAGAGGTTTGATACTCATCCCACACTTTGTTACGAGCCTAAAGTAATTCCAATGATAAAGCCGTCTCAAGCTGTCATTACGAGAGAGTATGGACCTCTAAACGAGATTAAATGTCAACCCGAACGTTATAAGTACTATGCCAAACTGTGAACTAATTAGTGATTTTCTATTGTAAGTAATAGTTTTGATTTTCTAATTCTTAAATTTTTACTATAGTATTTTTTTACCAGACTAATAAATTCTATCTGTGTGGTGACAAAGTAAGAATACAATTCACCACCCCGTATCTTACCCTTTGGTGATCGAAAGAAATGACTAAGGGATATAAAATGCATATAAACAAGAGATGGAAATATGCAATGCGATGCATCTATACAAGAGATGCAAAACTGGAAACAAAACCCGATACCAACACGTCTGATCAGCGCGGTATAGTAGGTTAATATCCCTCCCATTACGGAGGAGGCCAGAGCCCAACAGTGGGACATATATGGGTTGTGATGATGATGATGATGAATAAATTCTTAATAATGTATGGTCGTTTTACATGAATATAACTCAATAAAGTCCACACACAAATAAAGTGGTTGTTTTCAAATAAATCCCGGAAAAATTGATAATAGAAATACTAGGACACAAATTCTACAAAAAAACTTAAAACAATATTTTGCGGAATACCTTTTCATATTCTGGTTTCGGATGTTTACGCGAGTATTACGCATTTGAAATAAAACTACTTTAAGGATTCTATCGCGCTCGTATTTCATTTTTAATTTCCCGACGTTCCTAACACTTTACACTGATCATGGTCACGGAAGGACAGTCCTCCAACAAACGTAACAGAATCCGTAAAGCAGTTTTATAGCAAATACCTATTCTGCCAAGATAACTGCAAATAAAATGAAAGTAACAGATGTACAGAAAATCCTATCAATTTAAAAAAACGCTGGTTATTGGAACTATATTAATAAAAACAAAGACTAAATTATAACACTTAAATAATGTTTTTATCATTTATAATATCAGACAATTATATTTTTCAATATGACAGTCAATTTCATAAGTCTGCAGGGTATTTAGAAAGCAATATACACATTTTGGCTGGCCCAGAATGGATCCGAGTAGCAAAAAACAGGGAGAAATGGAAATAAATCTTTAGAGGAGGCCTATGTCGAAAGACAAGCTGTTATTGAACCGAACGCCGCGCCGATACACAAACTTAAATATAATCAAGATTTATATTAATTAGTAAAAATCAGTATTTTGTAAGTTTTAACAGCAATAAAGGCTAATTTTATTTTTTTTATTTTATATACATTTTGTAATTGACCTATAAATCTCCGTATAATAACGGATTAATATAATTACTCCTTACTTGAGCTGTAAAAGTCGCAGAAACCTGATATGGCATCACCAAGGAATGGACAACAACAGTTTTTTATGTTATAAAGATACATATGCGTCAGAGATATCTGAACCAGCCCCCTCAACACTGATTTACTGTGTAAAATTAGATCACACAATCAGTAGCTTTATAATTAGCTGTAGCTGTTTTGTCAATGTTCCACAATTAATTGCGATTTTGAACAAACAGTTCATCACATTCTCTGGGAGTGCAGTCTCCGGCAAAATGAACGCAATGTTAAACAGTCTGTAAGTCATATCTGGGGTAGTATACTAGACGGATCTTGTAGCAACTCGAAAAAAATTCCATGCGTTCAGACGCTTCTGCCATAACTACTATTGTAATCAAACTTAAGGCTCTACAGACTCCATAAGCTTTGTCATATCAGTGGTGCTGTACTGCTATACTTCACGTATCAGGACATCCTCTTAACTATTAACCTATTAGCCAATTTTGCTTCATGTCTCCCGCTTTGCATAGGAGGGAAGTGGAATTTTGCTAACTCCTCCTGTTTTCTTTTCTAATTAATTTTGTTTTGTTTTGTTCTAGTCCTAAGATAATTAAATAAGTTTCCCAGGACTAACTGGTGGTCAAATCTTGGCTTACAAGAAATGGCTTACAAGAGTTACAGTGGTGGGAATGTCTGCTGGGATTAGTCATATAAAAAAGAACAGCTCCTTATAAGACTTATAACACCAATGATTCAGATTTACCTGTTAAGCATTGCTGTTATTGTATTCACATTAGGGAGATCTATCTTCGGCAATGGACTTTGATAATGCAATAAAATATGGACTTACAATATGCATTAAATACTATTCACCACCCCATATCTTACCCGTGGGTGATCGTACGAGACGACTAAGGGATATAAAATGCATATAACATCTATGCGAGAGAAGGAAAACTCGAAACAAAATCCTATACCAACACGTCTGACCAGAGCGGTATAGTAGGTTAATTTCCCTCCCATTACTGAGGAGGCCCGAGCTCAACAGTGGGACATTATGGGCTGTGATGATGATGATGGTAGTAAAAATTCTATATAACAAATATTGCGTCATTGTTATTGAAGAAGAGGTGCTTGCAGGGTGGGTCAATGGGATTGCGCGCCGCCTCTTCCGTCACCCCGGACCGATTTGGCGGAGTGCGACGTCCATGGCCCACCACAAAAAAAAAAGGTTAATTTCCCTCCCATTACGGAGGAGGCCCGAACCCAACAGTGGGACATTTATGGGCTGTGATGATGATGATTAACAATAACAAAGATTTCATAATTCAATGCATCATGCATTGTTGTTATTGTTAATTACAATCGACATTGGTGCTCAAAAATATAAATATATAAGTAAATAGACAACGGTCTATTTACTTACATACAGGAACGACTAGTATGCAAATACACGGTATTAGTATTTTATACTGGGTATTCTAGCAGCATCGCTTGCATGAATGAATTGCCTATTAAAGTTTAATATTTTATTTAAAAAAATATTCACGTTGTGGTGTTAATAGCTGCCAGCTGTGTGGTAGCGGCTTCGAATACTACCAACCCTTACTTTGCTCGTGGATGTCGTAAAAGACTACTAAGAGCTTTATAACGATCTGTGCCAACTCCATCTGATACCGTTTGGTCAACAATTTTATTCCCAAGGAGGGTTGACGTCTGGCAGGCGGCCGGTCATAAAACTTTTCAATATGTACTATAAAAAAAAGAGTACATATTATATCGACCCCAAGTAAATGGGATAAGAGTAGGAGAATGATGATGTTGTGGTATTAATAATGATATCAATATTAATAACATCCGCTATACATCAATCATTATTTAATTGTGTCAGCAGTTGTTATGCAACGGTGACTGTACAGAACACTTGATGTGCGGTATCCTAGTAATGTAGTATTTTTTTTTTCAAATATTGTAAATTTGATATTCTGTATAAATACTTTAATATTGGTAAGGCCATATTATTGATAGTTTGTCACGGGCCAGTCCGTATGGGGTAGTATCACACTCTTGCATAAATTCGACGTCTGAGTAATGGCAATGTGCTATTGCGCTTCGTTCGGTGAGCGAGACAGCCGGGAGCCTAACTTTCTGGGTGGATTTGGGGTTTTCATTGATTAATAGTGGCCTAGCTGTACTACTGGTATTGCAAAGGTCCATGGCCGGCAGTAACATTTACCAACAGGTGTCCTGCTTGCTCGTTTGCCACCACCAGAAAGAAAAAGCAGCACCGCTTAGCTCCTTTTTATCACAGCGTTATTTATTAGCCGGGCTGGCCAGGACATCAAGGATTCGTTACCAGCAGCGGGCCCAATGGCGATGCGGAGAGAATACGGTGGGTTATGGGGCCACGCGCCCTTTCGTACTCCCAGGCGGAACTGACGGCGTGTGTCTAGACCATAGCTTGCCAAAAAAAAAAAAAAAGCTTTATGTATTATATTGTGTAGTACTTAAATTTAGCGCGTCCAAACAAACAAACTCTAACTAATCGAGCCAGCAAATTCGATTCTGTTGAATAACTAGATATTTAATATGATTCTATTGTACGAACCCTTACGTCTTATTGCATTAAAACAGTAATATTATCAAGATTGATTTCTTTTTTAATACTTCATTCACTATTTGTTTTATCAACAGTTGCTATGATAAGAGCAACTGCAAAACCCTTAATGCTGTACAGAAACGTATATCATTTCAGCTCATACATGTCCCACTGTTGGGCTCGAGTTGGCTCGCTCAAGCCTCCTCCGTAATGGAAGGGAAATTGACCTACTATACCACGCTGGTCAGACGTGTTGGTATAGGGTTATGTTTCGAGTTTTCCATCTCTTGCACAGAAACGTATATAATGGCCTATAAAAAATCAATCTAAATATTAGCAATTTTCCTTAAACTCCGATAATTACTCGACGTGATATTCACAATAGAACAATATTTTACCTATTTCGAAGTGAATTCTATCGAGATAATGATAGCAAAAACCTTATTACTAGTTGGTAACTGGCGGGAGTCCGAGGCACGTAACGTCTCCAGACTCGACGGAGAGTACTCCAGTTAAACTTGCCGCTGTGTAACAGTTGAACTTATACCTAACTGCTCTTAGGTCAAGTATCCCGCCTTGTACCAATGGCACTTCAGATTTGGCTTTTACGTACGAGATGAGATAACGGCTTTTCACATTTGTGATTGTTTACTCAGATAAAATCTTTGTTTCAAACATAAGTGACCATTTGAATTGTGTAGTACTTTTTGAGACTTCTGTCAAAATAAATACATTGTTATCTGTATATCTAATCTATCTATTGTATATCTTTAAACGAGCAGTATATTTCTATATATTTTTTTTAAAGTTTTGGTCTACAGATTTTTGTTCGTGCCTTTTTATGTTTTGTATTTTAATTATTATATTAATGTTATATAATTCAAGGTTTCTTGAAGTGGCTTTAATACATTTATGATGGTTTATATGGATATTAGCGCGTCCTTGATGTTGTGTGATTGGTTGTTACTTTGGGGTTTTCTACTTTGCGCAGTTGCTTGATGTTGATGGTGGAAACCCCTCTGTATGTTGGTTTTCTAACGTTAACTGTCCTCATTGTAAATTTTTTGATGATGTTGGCACTTGTTTTATGGATTTCGTGTGTTGGTGGTGATTAACTACATGCACGTATTTACTTGTTTTTTATCGAGATGATAGTCCGAGCTCCTTCATTAGCCTTTCGATATTTCTATATTTTAAGATTCTTAATAACGGCAACGACAGCCGGAAGCTCAACTGGGTGGGTTTGGGGTTTGTATTGGTAGGCAGCGGCCTAGGTATTGCATTGCCCTTAGTATTGCGAAGGTCCATGAGCGGCAGTGACACTTACCATCAGGTGTGCTGCACGCTCGTTTGTCGCCATATGCAATAAAAAAAAACAAAAAAAAACATCAATGGGCCATGTAATTTAGTAAGCAGGAGGTTTCGGAGGTGATAAATCGATCTAGCTATTGATCTAGGTTTCGTTTAGAATATCAGCGGTGTAGTATCGTGTTTACTGTACTATAAGCTGAGACAAGACTCGTACATATTCGACTTATGTGTTTTTATTTAGTATTTATTTCTTTTGTTGGTGCTTTTCATTATTTTACCAATTATTTTTTAATATCTTAATATATTTTGCAAAAAATACGATTTGCTAAAAAAAATAAACCAAACTATGCTCGACAATATTCTATTATTTATCGGTATTATGATGTTACAATGCATATAACATTTCGAAAAAAGAATACTAAATAAAATACTAACGTGTTTGGGTCTTGAATACATTTTTAATACAGCTAAACCTGGCTGGTAATCTTTTTAAATAGAAATGTCTTTTTGTGTTTGGCTATGATCCAGTCCCAAGCAATGGAAGAGACGGTTTACAGACCCATAACCTATCTTATTACATTTCTTTGGCTTACTCGGCCGGGACCTTGTCTTCGGTGAAATAAAACAACCTGTACTAAGGAATAAATTCATGTATAGCGAGGCTTTGCAAAAAAAAAACATAAATATCATCATCATCCTACTCTTCTCTCAATTATGACACATTTGAAATAAAATTATGTTTACGGCTTCTATCGCATTTGTATTATTAGATTTTTAATTTTCCGACGTTTCGAACGCTTTACAACATTTTTTTTCTTTTGTGTTCTTTTTTTCTCTTCGTATAGTCCTCTCGTGATCATGAATGACATTAATTTTATTTGAAAGAAAACTATTTTTATGACTTTTATCGCGCTTTCATTTAGTTATGTCTTCTTGAAATATACATATAACCGCTGTAGTAACGATGTCCTATTGAACATTAAATACTTACCCTCCTGTAACCATGGACAGAAAAGGACATGGACTGAAAACTATCGCCAATGCGATATAGAAATGCAATTATAGTACTTTTCTCAAATAATGCGCGTATAAGAGGGTTCATTTTGTTTTTCTTTTTCATTATCAAACAGGTTTCTTTTTCAAGCCAGTTCGAAATTTAAATAAAACTCTGATAAGTTACCTATTTGTTTGCCATGTTTTGGCGTAACAAATCGTTCCATTTTTAAAACATACGGTAGATATGTATTTATATGTATATATTTGGTCGCTAAAACACGACAGATATGGATTTTCCTACATTTTTTGTCGGCCTCTGCTCGCATATATTTGGTCAGCACAGCAATTTCGATTCATCTCGAAGAAGGTTGTCAAAATAATGCTCAAATTTCCAAGCATGATTGAGAAAAAAATATTTAATTCTATAAATATACGCAATTTTATTAGAGTAGTAATAATATGGACACTAGCGAGAAAGTAAGCCTGCGAGATAATTATGGCTTGGTAGTTATGATCGGGGCCGAGTACGTGACGAGGGAAACTTTGCCAGTTTCTAGGGAGCCCTTAAATTGATTACATCGCTCTACCTCCACTGACGACTTAGTTATAAAGTCTCCGTTATGAATAATTGTTAATATTTTGTTACCTCAATTAAAACAAGAGTGTAAATATTAACGTATATTTTAACTAAATTTATTTTATAATAATATCTTAAATATTTTAATATGATAGTTGTATTAATTAATTGCTGAACCAACTCGTCGTTTGTCTGTGTTGTAAAAGATGAATAAGAACCTTATACCGATCTAGGCCAATTTCACCTGATGCCATTTGGTCAACAATTACACTCCCGAGGAGAGTTGACATCAGATAGGTAGTCGCTCATAAAACTATTGCCAATAACTTTTGCAATCTGTGCGATAGAAGAGGTGTACATATTACGTAGCAAGATAATGATGATGATGAGTTATATTAATTAAATTACTTACAATATTTTTTAGGTCGGTATACTCACCAGGCAGTCTATAGCATCTAATCATCAAAACAAATTCAATGTTTTTAAATCCAACAAAGTTATATTAAGTAGATTGAACGTTTCTAATGTCACCTCCAGATATTATTCTAAGACTATATTATAGCATTTTCTTAAAATAAATGTTGCAAATTTCAAGTCAATCACTTAGGCAGGTGATTAAATAATCAATTAATATATTTAATTGTGTGATTATTTTTCTCAAACAGCTTACAGCATTAACTCTACCTCAAAACTCTAAGAAAATAAAACTACAACCATATAAATGCTACATTTAAATAACTAAAATATTCTTTCTCGTTTTAACAACCATATAGATCAATATGATTTCGTCTGTAGTAGAAGGTAGTTGACCCTCTCCGCTTAAGAATTGTGAATCGGTAGCCGCTATGGCTTTGAAATGTAACAATATATAGGTACTTCTTTTCATAAGTGTGCATTACGAGGCAGTTAGAGAGTTATGTAAATCTCCTATTGGTGAGAGTTACTAGAGGCTCAAAAATACTGTTTTCCTGTAGGTTTTTCTGAAAAAAAAATTATTAGTATCTACTAATAAATTTTTTTTTGGTGGTGGTCTTTGAACTTGGCCTTTGCCTTTAATGGCATATATAGCTAGAGAGCTAAGTCCATCCTTACTAATATTATAAATGCGGAGGTGACTCTGTCCGTCTGTCGCTCCTTCACGCCAAAACTATTGAACCGATCTAAATTAAATTTAGTACACAGATCGTTTAGAGCCTGATAAATGGACATAGGCTACTTTTTAATGCAAAAAAAAGGGGTTGTAAAGAGGGGATGAAAATTGGTAAGTAAGTATCGTCATTTTTAAAGCCAGAAGCATGAAACTTATTTTTAGGCTATTGATTAGATATAAATAAATATGACATTAAAATATTGTTAAATATTTACCCTTAAGGGGTAAAATAAAATTAGGGGATGTAAAACTTTAGGAAAGTAAGTCGCGGGCCGAACCTAGTATAATATAAATTAGCACTATGCTCACCTATATTAGGACTTACGATTATAATTAAAACTTAAGTGGCAGTGTATGACGTGTGTGTTGATTTCTGCTTATTAATATGGAACGAAACATGTGTTTATAAACACAATAAAAAAAAACATCAGTTTATTAGTACCACATATGTTCAACTTCAGCAGCCCACCTAACCGCTTAAGCCTCCCAGTACCTTGCTTACCAAGAGTAACGTTTCGATACATTTTGGAATCACGCATATCGTTTATCCTGATCATAATGGTCGATTTATATACAACATAATTTTAAATTTTTTTAGGGGGGCATAGTCCGGAGCGTGCTCGTTCGCGTCCCCTGCTAGTCTAATTAGACTGCTAATCCGGCTCGAAATGCGTACCGCAATGCGGGTTAGGGCGTCCCCCGGAGGCGACGCGTACCGACCCGCCCCCGTCGGTACGAACATCGGCAGTTGCGGCGATGGGGGCCGCCACCCATCACGCCTTGCCCAGTCAGGCGAGTCGAGGAGAGCAGAGTGCCGGGTGGGCACGTGGAATGTAAGAGGTTGTGTGGAAGGTAAGTTGCACGAGCTGATATCCGTCATGGCGGACAAACAGCTAGACGTGCTCTGTGTAACAGAGACCAAGCGAAGGGGCAGCGACGCCTGCGATCTTCCTGGTGGCGGGATGGCTCTGTGGTCTGGTGTACCACAGAGCGGTCGAGCCAGCATGGGGGTAGGAGTACTGCTGTCCTCTCGCTTGGCCTCAGGTGTGAAGGATTACGGAATGTATGATCCCAGACTTCTTTGGGTCCGTATAAAACTTGGTGGCACCAAGGTATTCATGGTTGTAGCATATGCTCCCGTAGGATCCTCGGTGGCATCAGACCTAGAGAAGTTTTGGGATAATGTTAGGGAAGTTCTGGATATGGCAGAAACCAGTGCACGCGTGATTGTATGCGGAGATTTGAACGGATGGGTGGGGACCAAGCGTCCTGACTATGAGGACGTACTTGGTCCATTTGGTGATAAGAGAGTGAACGACGCAGGTAGGCTCATAGCGGATGTATGCATGGAGAGAAACCTTATTGTGTCAAACACATTTTTCCAACATAAGGACATCCATATGTATACATGGAGAAGGAATGAACAGAAAAGTATAATAGATTTAATTTTGGTAGACAGTCGCCCCCGAAGCAAAATATTGGACGCAAGAGCCTACATGGGCCCCACAGTCGATACGGACCACTATCTCGTTATTGCGAGATTTAGTGGTCTGTTCAGAAAGTGGAGGCACTGGCGAGAGCGTGTCCACTTCGGAGGGCTTGAAAGAATAAAGGTTGAAAGGTTGCAAGAAGAGTGTGTAAGAGAAAAGTATGCAGAGGGTGTCCGAGAACGGCTGACGATGGCAAGTCAGCCGCAATCGGACATTGAAGAATGCTGGAGAGTATTGAAAGAGAGTATGGTAGACACAGCGAAAGAAGTACGTGGAAGTTCAAAGAAGCATAGAAACACAAATGGTGATGCAAGGTGGGATGCGGAAGTGGCAGCTTCCGTAGAGCAAAAGAAGAAAGCGTGGCTGGACTATGTCTCTTCTTTGAATCTGAATGACAGTATGACTGAAGAGAAGAAAGAAATATATCGACAATGTAAGAATGACACCAAGGCCTTAGTGAAAGAGAAACGTGATAGAGCAAGTATGAGTGCAGAAGATAGGCTGACCAAAAACTTCGAGGGTAACACCAAACTCTTTTGGAGGGAGGTGAAGAAGTCTCGGGGTGGTTGGTCAGCCTTCAGAATGAATAAAATAAGGTCTAAAGGTGGAGACATTCTTACACAAACACAAGACGTGTTAAGCCGATGGAGTGAATATTTTGGCGATATGTATGCGGATGCTACGGTTGGCGCCGGTGTCGCATGTGGTCTAGTAGATTAACATTCGGCGACGGCGTCCTCCAATGGCATCAGTATGGATGAAGTTGAATGGGCGATAAGTAGTTTGAGAAATGGTAAGGCAGCGGGCATTGATATGGTGTCTGCCGAGATGATCAAGCTTGGTGGCTCCTGTGTCCGGGAGGCGTTCCTGTTGCTCCTCAATTTATGTTGGAGCTCGGGAATGGTTCCCGGGGACTGGAATAGCGCAGTCATCGTGCCTTTGTTTAAAAACAAGGGTTCACGTTATGACTGCGCAAATTACAGAGCCATAAGCTTAACCAGTTTGGCAGCAAAAGTGTATGGTAAAATTATTGAAAGGAGAATGAGGATGGTGTCCGATGGTTTACTGTGTGAGACACAAGGAGGTTTCAGGAGTGGAAGGGGATGCATGGATCAAGTGTTCTCTCTGCGCAACATTGTGGAGAAGCATCTGGCCCTAGGTCAGAGGGTTTTCTGCAGTTTTGTGGATCTGGAGAGAGCATTTGACACGGTTGTACGAAAGGAACTTTGGGACATTTTACCGGAGTATGGTATTAACGGTAATCTGCTGCAGGCTGTGCAATCCAGTTACATGGGCTGTAGAGCCTGTGTGCGGCTGGATGATGGAATGTCGCCTTGGTTTGACGTCAATATCGGCGTTAAGCAGGGCTGCGTTCTATCAGCCAGGCTGTTTATCATATATCTGGATAAATGTCTCCAAAGGTTGAACGATATGAATGTGGGAGTCCAGATGGGTGACTCAGTGGTCTCTGCTCTGCTTTATGCAGATGATGCAGTCCTGCTGGCACAGTCAGCGACTGACCTGCAGACCCTAGTCGACACAATGACAGAAGATTGTAAAAAAAGGGGTCTACGCGTGAATGTGAGCAAAACCAAAATAATGGTCTTTGAAAGAGATGAAGCCAGAACAGATGTAAGAGTAACAATAGGTAATGATGTACTAGAGCAAGTGGATGAATTTGTATATCTTGGATGTGGATTTAGCCGAGATGGACGGTACACCACTGATATAGAGCGAAGAGTGAATGCGGGAAATAGAGTGAACGGAGCGTTGGGGCAACTTCTCGGCAGCCACCACCTCAGCCAGAAGGCACGTGTAGCAATACATAACGCAGTGCTTGTCCCAACATTACTGTATGGAAGCGAGAGTTGGGTATGCAGAAAAGAGTATGAAAGTAAAATTAATGCGGTCGAAATGCGATCTCTTCGGAAAATCTGTAGTATGAATGGTTTGGGATAGAGTTTTAATTCGAGTATTCTTTCTCTTACTATATATTTTATACACAGATAGTGGTAAGATCACGCTGTTGACAGTTTTCTGTCTACAGCCGCGGGCCGGTCCGTCCGGGGTTGTGCCACATTCTCGCAGAAGATCGACGTCTGAGTAATGGCAATGTGTTATTGCGCTTCGTTCGGTGAGCGAGAGAGCCGGAAGCCCAACTGGATGGGTTTAGAGATTTTATTAGTAAGATTTTATCAGTAATATAAAGGGGTGTGTGAACTGTACTCTTACTCCGTCACCACACTGAAAATTGTTACGATCATATATGCTACAATAATTTTATTTTACTAAAAAAATAGAATAAGAGATTATTATTATATAAATAATTTATGTTAATGGCTTCATTTGAAATACATTTTAAACTTAATACACGCGAATATAGGAGTTCAAACGAAAACTTCAAACAAATACAAAGTTTCAATATATACTTATGTAATATTCTCAATAATGTAGTCATAATAAGGACGCTATAGACACAGAATGTAATACAGCGTAGTTGTCGGTATCGTATTCGTTCCGAGAAATGGAACAATGCAAATAACAAAATATCTCGGTTCAATAAATATATTTTATCTATTCAATACCTTTATTCTCAAAGAGGTAACTATAATAGGTTCATATTTGACTAGTGTTAATATTCACAGATAGGAAGTGAGCAATAACATTTACATTATAGGTAACTATTTTTAAAGTGAAAACTTCTTTTGGCGTACACAGATTTTTTCGTAGGCTGTAAGTAAAACTTATCTGTCATTCTCTGTGGTGAAAGGCTCGATCGGGTGAACTGGGGACCGCCGAGCGTACCCGAGCGAGAAAAATACAGTTAGTTGCTCTTCACTACTGTCTTTTTTTATTTTTTTTATTTTTGGTAACGCAGTGGCTAAAAAATGCATTTTTCGCATTCCCGCTCGGGTGGGGTATGTGGGACTCACAGGCCCTGAAGGGGTTACTGAATACCCACTAAAAAAACCAACTGCGAGCTGTTAGCCGTTGGGACTTTTACAGCTGAACCGGACTATGGGCGAGGCTTATGGGCTCTCAACCCGAAACTACTGTGTCGCTGTGTTTACTATATTCAACTTATATGTAACTAGCTTCTGCCGGCGGCTTCGCTCGCGTAAAAGGTTACTTTCCTAAAGTTTTACATCCCCTATTTTTATTTCACTCCTTAAGGGTAAATATTAATAAGAATAAGATAGAAATAGAAAGAGATAGAAATCGTTTTGATCGTTTTGGCGTAAAAAATCGAAAGACAGACAGACAGAGTAACTTTCGCATTTATAATATTAGTAAGGATAATTGTTATCATTAATTATTATCAATTATTCAATAGTTTTAGTATTAATTTTTTTGGCGGCTGACTATGATTTATTTTTTTTGTATTTCTATTTTTTTCATAGGTTTAAGTTTTCACTTCTATCGGCAGCCCTTATAACTGCTTTGTGTCTTTTTTTACTACTTTTTACCCAACATTTTTTCTTTTAAACCTAGCCACCCTCTGCCCGAGCGTCCAAGGGAACAGAAGAGCAGCGTGACGTGACAACGCTCTCCAAAGTTCAAAGGCTTGCCCGACATGTTATTCATTTAAATACTCGCTCTTTTCCTTTGAGGTGGTTGAGATGGTGGACTCTCCAGTTCTACCACATATGAACTGGACTAGGGCGGCATTAGGCCAAAGTGCTCGCACCTGCGCTCCTTTTCGACTGACCCTTGCTACATTATCATGGATGTCATGATCTTCTTCAGCCCATATACGACCCACTATTAAGCAATAGGCCTTCTCACAACTAGAATGGTAGGCAGTTTGATCTACAATACAACATTTTTAAGACGGGTTAGTGTAATTTAAAAATAAACAATGTCGTATTTTTGGTACTGGATCACCCAAGTTTTTGCAAAGAGAAATTGTAAATTATATGATTTATGCTTACATAAATACTATTTCAGTGAAATTAATATCGATATATAACTTCAATGTTTTTATTTAAATTTTAATCATCATTATCACAGCAAATATATGTACTACTGTTAGGCTCGGGGCTCTTCCGTAATGAGAGGGAGATTAACCTACTATACTACGCTGGTCAGACGTGTTGGTATAGGGTTTGTTTCGAGTTTCCCTTCTCTTGCATAAATGCTATATGCGTTTTATATCCCTTAGTCGTCAGTGTTTGACTGCCCCTCGTCGATGCAGGACGTGTTTATTTATTTACAGTTACAGTAGGTATTCAATTCATACAAGTACGATAAACGAGCGATCTCGGTTGCTTGCACCGAGTACGACGTACTCGTGCAATGCAGAATGAACCGTATGTCTTCGACGAGTCAGTTCAAAATGACATTATACAGAATGATAATATGAATCAGACGAACGTAGTGAATACACATAGAATGGAATGCAGTGCCTTTACATCAATTATAGAGGGAGAAGGAGATAGCAGAGACGAAAAGAGATTACGTGAAGAAATTTCCTCGGACGAAGGATGGGTTATTCAAGGAAAAGGACGTAAAATTATACGTAGATCAGATCATAATATTATCGAAAATAAACCACAGGTGTCTGTAACAAGCGATAACGCGTTGCCTAAACAATTCGCATTGGCGCGTTTATTTAAAGATAATAATATTAAAAGTATAAGCCGCGTTAAATATGTACACCAATACAAAATAATATTAACATTTGATGATGATAGTTGTGCAAGCACATTTGTTAGTTGCCAAGCCTTTGCTGACTTAGGATGGAGATGCCATAGGACGTCTGAAATGGGTATGACTTTTGGGGTAATTAAAGATTTTACCGACGAAGATATTAAAGAGAATTTAACCTCGAGCATAGAAATAGTTAGCTATTAAAAGACTGAAGAAAAGAAATCATGACAATCTGTCTAAGGAGGCCTGGGTCTCCTCCGAATCAGTACGTCTTGGATTCAAAAGCTCTATGCTTCCTACTCATATATTTATTCTCGGCATGAAAGTCAAAGTGGAGCCCTATGTATTTCCCGTCACTCAGTGCAGTCGGTGCTGGCGATTCGGACATAACTAAAGAATGTGCCCCTCTAAAAAGGCGGTATGCCCAAAATGCGCTAAAAGCCATGCTAACTGCGACAAAAAAGACAATTTCCGTTGTGTAAACTGCATAGGAGATCATATGGCCTTACAAAAGATCTGCCCAATTTATAAAAAAAAGAAGAGTAAGATAATTAATGTCGGAATTCAATTGTACATACAGGCAGGCACTAAGTATGTTTGTACCAACTTCTACTATCTTAGAACGAGAATTAAGCCAGGAAACATTAGTTGTATTTCCACCACTCAATAATCAGGTTTTGATCTTATTACGCACTCTACCCAGCCTACACAGCCAAAAAAATTAATGTCAGATGTTCTTAAGACTCCTCAGTAAAACCAGACTGATAAAAAAAGTCGTAGGAAACAAAAGAGAATTCGGCAGACGGCCCATCCCCCAACTCCTATGCTACCTACGGCTGCAGACGATGAAGATTGGTATCAGCCTAATCAGTTTAACCCACCTCCACCGGACGAATATACTAGTGCGGATACTATGAATAGATCAAAAGACGTAAATTTTATGTGTTTATTGATTAGACTAAAAAATATAATTTTAAGTAACGAATCGCTAGAAGTTAAAATTCGTCAGGTAGTCACAAGTTTAATAGAATGGCTTTTATCTAAGGTTGCTCAAAACAATGTATCAATGAGTTCTTTAATGTCAACGTTATTTAACGTTGTATTTAATTAATATGGATAGATATAATAATGTAATTAATCTTAATATCATACAGTGGAATTGCCAAAGCATTGATAACCAATGTATTTCACTCGAGTCATTTCTATCACGAGAAAAAATACATATAGCTGTTTTATCTGAGACTTGGCTGAAATTGGTTAGTTACTTTAATGTATCTGGCTATAATATATATAGACAAGATAGGACAGAAGCTGGTGGTGGGGTTGCTATATTAATTTATAGGTCTATAAAATCAGGTATATGTATATCTCTGATTCCGAACCCAGGTATTGAGCTCGTATATGTTTAAATCTACAATTGTCGGCATATTGATAATATAATTGGTATATATTGTACTTCCCCCGTACAAACAACAAAAAGTGACTGGGATTATATATTCTCTCTTTGTAGTTCTAAATCATTGGTATTAAGTGACTTTAATGCCCATCATACAGACTGGTCGTATAAAAATAATAGCAGGGGTAATCAAATTCAGGACAGTTTACTAGATCATAATTACATAATATTAAATAACGGTGCTACGACAAGAGAAAATCTCGTAAACGGTGTTTTACAAAGATCATCGCCCGATATCTCATTTGTTTCTGCCGATCTAGCTACGTATTTCAACTGGAATGTTGTTAATGAGTCCCTCGATAGTGACCATTTGATAATTAAAATATCTGGAACAATAAATTCACCCAAAAATTTTATTAAAAAAAGAAATTTTAAGAAAAGTGATTGGTCAGCGTATAAACAACATCTAGAAACATCATTTCTCACTTTTAATATTGCAGATAACAATACAAACATTTTATAATGACTTCGAAAAAGAATTACAGTCGGCTGCAAAATTATGTATTCCATATATAAAAATACCACAACACATTAACGATAGCTTTTCTCCTAAACCTTATTAGGATTCGTCATTATCGAGGGCAGTTGCGGAGAGGCAATTAGCTTTAGCAAAATTTAGGCGCTGTCCATCACCTGTGAATTCAGAACTACTAAAAGATAATATACGTAATGCACAAAGATTGATTCTCTCAGCTAAATCTCGCTCTTTTCAAAAGTTTTGTACGTCTATAGATGAAACTACTTCCTCTTCTAATATGTGGTGAAAAATGAAATGGTTGAAGGGGCATAATACTAATCATAGCAATCATAATTTTGATCCAGGAAAAGTTGAACAGTTATTAAATGAATTAACCCCGGACTATGTTAATCCTCCTCGACCGAGATTATATTCAAGTAATATCCAACTAGAAGCTAAAATAACGCTACAAGAATTAACTAATTCTATTAAGAAAAACGATACCGCGCCTGGCACCTTCTCCATGATCAAAAACTTACCTCCCAGTGGTTATAATATTTTGTTATATCTTTATAATAGAATCCTATCTTCTGAGCAGGTACCCACACAATGGCGTGATATTAAGATTGTACCTATTCCCAAAGCTAGTAAAAATTTCAGTACGGCTGCGCTACGACCTATCTCTCTTATATGTAGGCAACATATAAGAAGTCCAAAATATTTCACAATATTTTAGTAAATCGAATAGAATGGTACATGGAGAGCCAACAATTGTTCCCTGAACAAATGATAAGGTTTCGCAAGGGATGCTCCTGTTTGGAAAACCTCACACGTTTAGTCTCCTATGTTCAAGTAGGGTTTTCAAAAAATCAAATGTGCTGCGTGTTTTGTCGATATAGATTGCGCCTATAATAATATTGATGTGTCATGTCTTATAAACATCCTAGATCGTTTGGGAATGGGTTCTAAGATCTGTTCCTATCTTTGGTCTTTTTTAAATGATAGACGATTGAACGTTTCGATAAATAATAAGTATTATGTTAGATCTACGGGACGGGGAATAGCTCAAGGGGATCCCCTATCCCCACTACTGTTCAATATTGCGACATATAATATATGTAGTTGTATTCAGAATGTCCAAATCTCACAATACGCCGATGATTTTGTACTGTACGTTTCAAATGATAAAATAGAATAGCGCTCGGAGAACTACAAATAGCTTGTGAGAAGTTAATTATATCGTTAAAAAACCTGGGATTGGATATATTTATATCAATAAGCAAAATTTGCATATTTAAAAAGGGTGGATATAATAAAGATGTTAATTTTAATGTTAATAATGTTGCTTTACCAATGGTAAATGAATTTAAATATTTGGGGCTTTGGTTGGATAGTCGCCTGAGATGGGGCAAACATATTTCAGAAACATCACGGAAAGTTTCAAAATTAATAAACATATTGAAAGCTTTAGCTGGTTCAAGCTGGGGACTTCACCAAAATCATTAAAGACGCTTGTATATTAATATAGTTCGCAATAGAATAGACTATGCTAGTTTTTTATACGACAACAGCTGCAAAACAAAGTTTTGGTTTAAAGTAAAATCAAAATCATTATCATCAAATAACACAGTTTTAATTCTTCAAGAACTTTCAAATTGTATTAGATCACATTCACATTATTGGCACAACAAAAAGCTACCCCTTTTTTTTTTTTTTTTTTTTTTTTTGTGGGTGGGTTACGGTCGGCACACTCCTCGCACCACTCCGTCCGGGGTGACAGAGGGGCGTAAGCACGCGCACCCGTAACCCACCCGTGACGTCGCCTTCGTCGTTGGGCCAACCACCGGAGCAGAGTGACTTGACGTCAGTGGTTGGCCCGACGGAATACCCCTGAGGAGTACCCTCTCCTCGACCGACGTCCCCCCCTTTGGGTAGGATGTTGGTCTTTCCTCACGCGGTCGGCCTCTCGGCGGGTGACGGACTAATTCCCCGATCCAGTCACCCGCGGCCTCGGCTAGGGCGGCATCAGGCGCAAGTAATCGCGCCTGCGCCGCCCCAGTCGCCGGCGGCGGCTCGCGTCGTCGAGGAGACGCTCCTCGCGCACGCGCTCCTCCGCCTCCTTCCGCGAGACTACTGCCTCGCAGAAGGATGCGACCGCGTCCCAGTTCCTGACGCTGTCGAGCATCGCCCTGGCGATGGTCGGCAGCGTCAGGTCAGCACCGATGATTGCGACGAGTTCACGACGCTGCTCTGCCCAAGCAGCACAAACCTCGAGCGTATGCTGCGCCGTGTCCTCGTCGCAATCGCAGTGGTGGCAGGACGGTGTACTCTCCCTCCTTACGACCGTGTGCAGGTATTTGGCGAAGCATCCATGCCCCGTCAAAACCTGCAACAGTCGGAAGGAGAGCACCCCGTGCCGCCGTTTTAGCCACTGCATCAGCACCGGCCGGAAGGCCTCCACGGTCCGCACACCGAACCGAGGCCTCTCCAGCCGGACTGCCCAACGGGCAATGACGTCGCGGCGGGCGTCGACGCACCAGGTGGTGTGCTCCCTCAACGAGACCACACCGCCCTCCGCTCGCACCCCCAACATCCGCCGATACAAACCGGCGAGCATTTCCGCTTCCAGGTCCCATGGAGGGGTCCCGGCCAACAGACACGCTGCCTCCGTCGACACCGTGCGGTACCCGCGTATGGCCCTGACCGCCATGGCCCTCTGTGGTCGCCACAGAAGAGCCCTGAGTCGGACGGTGAGGGACCCCGCCCACACCGGTGCGCCGTACAGGGCCATCGACCGGATGACCCCTGCGTACAGCTGTCGGCAGGTAGCGCTCGGTCCGCCCACATTCGGCATAAGCCATGATAGGGCGGACGCCGCGCCGACGAGCCGTGGAGTGAGTCTGCGGAAATGCTCCCGGAACCACCATCGCCCGTCGAGCACCAGGCCCAAATACCTCATATGGGCCCGGATGCTGATATCAACCGAATTGACGGTGATCGAGACGCCGATGGGAGGGCCTATGCGGGGCCCATGGAACAAGAGGGCCTCCGTCTTGTCCAGGGCCACCCTCAACCCCAGCGCCTCGATCCGCCTGACGATCTCCTCGGTGCCGAGAGTCGCCAGGCTTGCCGCCTCCTCCAGCGTCCCACCACGGGCTGTGACGAGCGTGTCGTCGGCGTAACATATCACGCCCAGCCCGGGCGGGAGGCTCCCCCTCAACGCCCAGTCGTAGCCGATGTTCCACAGGGTGGGTCCGAGGACCGACCCCTGCGGAACACCGCACGTCATGGGCGTTCGCACAACGTCCCCTACTCGGTTGGTGTAGAGAACGCTGCGCCCTTCCAAATAGTCTGCCACTAGCCGCCTCAGGTAAACTGGCACTCCGTGATATCGGAGCGCCTCCCTGACGCAGCTAAATGGCAGACTATTGAATGCGTTGGCGATGTCCAGGGACACCACCAACAGCACTCCCCCGCCGGTGACGGCCTCAGTCGCCACGGCCCTCAGGCGCAACAGAGCCGCGATCGTCGAAACAAAGAGCTACCCCTGCTAGTTTCTATCCATGGCGAATTTAGTTCTGTCCCTATTCATACTAGTTTTAAACCGGAAATGTTTAAGTTGAAGACTTGGATGAGTAATTTTAATTTATCACAAGTTCTAATTGACTCAATACCCACAATCGAACGGGCAAAGCTATCATATGATAATCGCACTCTTCTCAGCGTGTGTACTAAGTATATAAATCAATATTATGTAAATCACTACAAAATTTTACCAACGGATCTAAGGATGGTATTGTTGGAGGTGCTGCCTTTTTTGATCCTATTCAGAATTTAAATGTGAAGTTTAAGATTTATTCAAATATATCGATTATGCGCATTGAATTAATTGCTATAGCAGAAGCTTTGGCTTACATTTAGTCAATAAACTATAGTAAGTTTGTAGTCGTTACAGATTAAAAAAGCTCTCTGCAACACTTGGCTCGGTGTACCTCTCACGCGGCGAGAGGTGTCCCGATTGCCTACAACATATTGGAATCACTCTTAAACTTACAAGCTGAGCATAGGGAAATACGTCTGCAGTGGATTCCATCTCACATTCAGTTGCAAGAGAATGAGGTTGTTGACCTATTAGCCAGACAGGGGATTGTGGATGGAATTCCTCTGGGGGTGACTCCTTTATCCTCAGATTACGTTAGACATATTAAAGAGCAGTGTAGAATACTTTGGCAAGAATATTTTAAGAAGCGTTCTACAGAAAAAGGCATATGGTACAGGACTATCCAGTCACATATTCTTAAATATCCTTGGTTCGGCAACAGTGAACTAAAACGCAATGTATTAGTGACAGCTCTTAGACTTCGTTCTGGGCACATTCCATCGAATAAGTTTTCATTCTTAATAAGAAAAACACAATCACCAAAATGCAATAGCTGTGGGGTGCTGGAAGATATACAGCACATTCTGTTGGAGTGTGTTAGTAACGAGGGATATAGAAGGCACTATTTCAATATAAGTAAAATTTTTGATGTGGGAATATGTAATAGTATGTTGTCCGACCCAGAGTCTGATGAAGCTATTGTTTTATACAAGTTGGCGGAGTTGGATCTGCAAAGGCCTTAATTTCGTCAAATTTAATTGTTTTTTATTTTTTTATTAAATATATATTTTTTTCTTTGATCTTTGTACAGTGCCTTACAGGGCGATATGGTCGCGTAGCGACAAAGCCCTTTAAATAAATTTAAAAAAAAAAGTCCCTTAGTCGTCTTCTACGATCCCCCACGGGTAAGATAGGGTATAGTGAATTGTATTCTTACTCCGTTACCACACGAATTAATTTTAATAATAAATTAAATCTGAATAAATTAAAATTGACGATGAAAGAAGCTTAGTGAAGCTTAGAACTCAAATGTCACGGATACTAAATCCATATCATCATAAATACATATTACATCGTAGCAGTTACATAACCACGTACATGTTACATAACGGAAATATTCATGTTTGAGGACCGACTGAAAATGGAGCATATTATTCTATTCGCCCACGCGTTATTTGTATAGACACCGTGTCAATTTGAATTTATGATGATGTAGTATTACACGTTTAACTAGAAAAGATTTTGGTTTAAAGGTACATAGTAATTAAAAAATAAACAGATTTCACACAGTAGTAATAGCGGCCCGACGGTGTTCCCAATCGTGTGCTGGCCCTGGTCCTCGACCACCTGGGTCCCCACCTCAGGGGGCTGTTCGACGCGTGTTTAGCGTCCGGGCGGTTCCCTGGGTGCTGGAAGATGGGGAGGCTGGTGCTTCTGCCGAAGCCGGGACAGTCTCCAGAGTCGGCCTCGGCCTGCAGGCCCATCGTGTTGCTCGACGATGCGGGCAAGCTACTGGAGAGGGTGCTGGCTGCCCGCATCGAGCGGCACCTCGTCGGCACGGGGCCCGATCTGTCGGATGACCAGTTTGGGTTTAGGAGGGGTCGTTCGACGATCGCGGCTCTGTTGCACCTGAGGGCCGTGGCGACTGAGGCCGTCACCGGCGGGGCAGTGCTGTTTGTAGTGTCCCTGGACGTCGCCAACGCATTCAATAGTCTGCCATTTGGCTGCGTCAGGTAGGCGCTCTAATACCACGGGGTGCCAGTTTACCTCAGGCGGTTAGTGGCAGACTATTTGGAGGGCCGCAGCGTCCTCTACACCAACCGAGTAGGAAACGTTGTGTGAACGCCCATGACGTGCGGTGTCCCACAGGGGTCGGTCCTCGGACCTACCCTGTGGAACATCGGCTACGACTGGGAGTTGAGGGGGAGCCTCCCGCCCGGGCTGGGCGTGATCTGTTACGCCGACAACACGCTCGTCACAGTTCGCGGTGGGACGCTGGAGGAGGCGGCAAGCCTGGTGACTCTCGGCACCGAGGAGATCGTCAGGCGGATCGAGGCGCTGGGGTTGAGGGTGGCCCTGGGGCGTCGGTCGAGGAGAGGTTACTCCTCAGGAGTATTCCATCGGGCCGACCACTGACGTCAAGTCACTCTGCTCCGGTGGTCGGCCCAGCGACGAAAGCGACGTCACGGGTGTGTTACGGGTGTGCGTGCTTACGCCCCTCTGTCGCCCCGGACGGAGTGGTGCGAGGAGTGCGCGGACCGTAACCCAGCCCAAAAAAAAATTCCTACGTATATTAAGTATTTAAAAAAAAACTTTTTATAACTAGTATTAAATACGTCATTGTATTCCATATTTTATTTTAGTTCTCTATTTTACTATTAATACATAGGAATTTAATTCATTTAGTAAATCAATAAAACAAATTGCGAGTAGCAGTATTTGAAGTTTACACCGGGTGGGGGCACCCGATGAGAAGAGGGTTATCAATTAAATTGCTCACGTCGACAATTTCAAAGCGACGCCGCGCCGCTCGACCCGTTGATGGATGCCCTCTGTTTCACGAACAATACCCATTTCTCGCATTTCTTGTCTTATTTGTACTGACACGCAGCTATTTAAATAAAGTAGTTCCATAGCCTCTCGATGAAACAAATTGATCATATTTTGTAAGTGAATTTTGTAAGTGTACTATGTTTAAGTATGTTTTGCAAAGCTAAGAAAGTAAGATAGGCTTTTAGTTTCATTGTAATCATATTCTCAGCGTATATATGCCCCACTGTTGGACTCAAGTCTCCTTCATAATGGAAGTGAAATTGACCTACTGTATCATGCTGGTCAGACGTATTGATTTTTTGTTTCGAGATTTTCTTCTCTTACATAGATGTTATATGCGTTGCATATCCTTTATTCGTCTCTTACGATCACCTACGGGTACAATAGTCACCACACGAAAAGTTTTTAGTTTTTATCAAAGAAATTTAGTTTATTAATGTGATAAAACAGAAATTGACAAATTATCGTTTTAATTTATTTCCTCCACAATAAGAGTGATATTGATCGACTATACCAAGCTGATCAGATGGATTTGTATAGGATTATACTTCAAGTTTCCATTCTTCTTTCATTCAAATCATACATACATACATATCATCACGCCATATACCTTGCAGGGTAGGCAGAGAGAACAGAGTGCCAGAGAACTCTATCCTTGTATACTTCACTCGCTTCTTCAACATTCATAATTCTCTTCATACACGCTCGCCGGTTTCGGAGACTCTTGACTCCACCTTCCTTCAGTACGTGACCAATCTGGTCTAGGTAGGTGAGTCTCGGTCTCACCCGGTACCTACATCCTTTCACTTTCGCATTGTATATCTTCTTAACCAGACGTTCGTTCGGCATTCTTTTCACATGTCCGAACCATCGGAGCATTCCCTTTCGCATCTTTACACCAATACTCTCTTTTATACCTACAAATCAAATCATTTATGCATACGCCCTATAAGGGCACTTACATATTGTCAATTTTGCATATTTTTTAAATTACTCTACCACCGAATCGGAAAGGCGCCACAAACTGAGAAGATCCGACAAGAAACTCAGGCCCGTAATTATTTTTTAAATTATATGTTTTCTTAAATATTATTGGATACATGTTTAGTCCATATTAGCTCCAGTGTGTTACCCTTCGAGTAAAGATTCATTTTTTTAAAACTTAAATACAAGATTAACATTATTTGAATATTTGAAAAAAATCTCTTTGTCAATTAATTTTCATAGTATAACAATAATATAATCGCTGGTAATCTAAATTGTTCAACGTTTATGAGGATTAGATCATGATTGAAATAGGCAATGTTTATTAACATGTAACGACGCTCGCTCGTTCGCATCAACCATACCTATCCCGTATTACGCAGTATATTTTGCCGGTATAACTAGAAACCTTTGTATTCGTTACGTTGACGACGATACTCGAGTGAATAGTACTTTTCATTCCATACGCTTTCATTTTTACCTTAAATTTTTGTTTTACTATATATTATCAAACGTATGATGATTAAATAAATGAGTTGTTCAACATTGTTTTTATAACAATATGGTCACTATTATCCGTGTTTTAATAAAGAAAATACTTCTGCATGGTGACGGAGTAAGAATTTATCACTCCCCTATTTTGTCTATGAGTTTTGTAAAATATGACTAAGAGATATAACATGCAAATAATAGCTATGCAAGAGCAGAAATTTTCAAAATGAAAACTCTTGCTAACCCTTTTGATCAGCGTGGTGTAGTAGGTCAATTTCCCTTCTATTGTGAAAGAGGCGCTAACCAAGCAGTGACTCGTGTATGAGATGTGATGGGAATAAAAAATATTGTATGTTACCACCTGTTCTTTTTCTATATATGTCGTATAATACAACTAAGGAATGATAAGATATAAGCAGATAATTTTACTACAAAAATACTAGAGATAGATAGTGTAAAGATGCGAAAGGGAATGCTCCGATGGTTCGGACATGTGGAAAGAATGCCGAACGAACGCCTGGTTAAGAAGATATACAATGCGAAAGTGGAAGGATGTAGGTACCGAGGGAGACCGAGACTAACCTACCTAGACCAGATCGGTCATGTACTGAAGGAAGGTGGAGTCAAGAGTCTCCGAAACCGGCGAGCGTGTATGAAGAGAATTATGAATGTTGAAGAAGCGAGTGAAGTATGCAGAGATAGAGTTCTCTGGCACTCTATTCTCTCTGCCTACCCTGCAAGGGATATGGCGTGATGATATGTATGTATGTAAAAATACTAGAAATAAAATTTCATTTGAATCTAACTCATCATTTTCCTACTCTCATACCAATTACTTGGGGTCGATACAATATATATCTACTCTTCTTTCATAGTACATATTGTAAAAGTTATTGGCAATAGTTTTATGACCGGTCGCCTGCCAGACGTCAACCCTCCTTGGGAATGTAATTGTTGACCAATCGGCATCAGATGGCCCAGGTCATTATGAGGCTCTTAGTCGTATTTTACGACACCCACGAGCATAGTAAATGTTGGTAGTATTCGTAGCCACTACCACACATTCTGCTAATATATAATATTTGAATATAAATGACCGGGATAATATAGCTGACCGATTTCCAATTTCACTTCCACTTTGGAGTATATTTGTATTCGATAATTAATTACAGGGGTGCAAAGCTTTTCTTTCTCCCTCTTCTTTATGTACATAAAGACTGGATATTCACTATAATCTATATCTATAAAAGAGGTTGTTTTTATACATGGAGTGTATTTGTATTCGATAATTAATTACAGGGGTGCAAAGCTTTTCTTTCTCCCTCTTCTTTATGTACATAAAGACTGGATATTCACTATAATCTATATCTATAAAAGAGGTTGTTTTTATACATGACATCGCTAAACACAGAAACTATTTAACCTATCATTAGGAAAATTGGTATGTATATGTATTTATTCCCGGAGAAGATTTATATACTACCCCAATTGATGTAACTCGCCACCAGGCTTGTTACATCAATTCGACTTCGTCGTCGTCTTCTACAAACAGACCAACGAGCTGCTAGTTAATTATAAATTAATATTAGTGACCTTAAAAGTATACTTATAAGTGCTTAGTTAATTATATTAATTCATATACAAACAATTTTAGAATAGTTAAAATATCAGTCTGAATTAAATAATATATCTTGAACTTTAAGATAAAAAAAAATGTGAGCAAAATGTAGAAACCATTGATACCAGAACAGAAACTGTGTGACCATATTACAATTTATTATAAATTTGTCTACCATATTGATTACAGCAATTGTAAGGTTTAAATACCAGTTTGGGCGAAAACAAAAAAAAAAGCATTTTTCTAATTGCCTTTACCTTTCTTCATTCTACAGTGTTTTATTTTTTTATATCAAAAAGACATTTTCTAAATTCCTTTACATTTCCTCGTTTTACAGATATTTTGATATATCCCGTCTTTTCTCTCGTGTACTCACGTTTGGAACGTTGCTTAGTTGTCGGTATAGTCTCGCCTTCTATTACGAGCAGTGGCGGCGTAAGGCGTGGGCGACGTGGGCTACCGCCTACGGCCTCGTGACCCAGGGGGTCTCGTGCCTCGAAAATTTATGCATTACTTAAAAGCCGCGAACGCGCCAAAAACTTGTTTTGCCAAAAATTTCAAATTTCTGTTTCTTTAATATTTTTGAAAATGTTCTTTGATGATGGTATTAATGGTACTTAGTTCATCTTTATTTTTTGATGTAGGTTTTGCACGAATAAAAATTTATTAATGTCAAGTATTTCATTTCTTTTTTTTTTCATTTTAAACAATCCGTCTTCTTGCACTAGCAGAGGGCTCCACAAAATGAATCTTGCCCACATTAAATTTAGGTCTTACGCCGCCACTGATTACGAGGGATTGAGGATATGGTAATACATGGATATCTTTATACTTCTACTTGCCCCTTTGATGGAAAAAAGTATTACACTGAGGCAATATAATTAATTCTTAAAGACACCCCAAATATACCATTACTAAGCCGTCCTACTATTTGAAATAACCTAAATTAATTCTCTGTAGTGACAATATCCAATTCGAAAAGACAGGAAGAACTTATTGCGAGAGACTTAAAATCATACAATTTATCGGCACAAACACTGTCGTAACATAATAACGTACTTAAAACAATTATTATTAAAATATCCTGCTTGGGAAACAAACCTGAGACATTTATAAATACCCGATTACGAAACGAAAAATGATGTCACAAGCGGGGGCAATCATTTTTCGTTTCGTAATTGGGTATTTATAAATAATTAAGCATATTAAATGCTAAAAATTTCAGTAATTTAAACCTGAGACATTTAACATAGGTAGGTGGTTATACTCCATCTGTGTAGAAAAATGTATACATAATGTAAAATCTGTATTAAACTGATTCTTTGCTTTTATAACAAAGTAGGTATTTAAATATGCATCTGAATGGCAGGAAGTATTCTGCAGCGCGGATTAGGCGGCCTATTTGTTAATTGATGTCTAAAGTCGGGTAATCCGATAAAGCCTTTGAGGCTGCTGTATATTTGATGAACAATTTTGGAACGATTCACTAAATTACGAGCTTATCCTACATTACAATCTAGCGCTTGTTCCATTTGGGTATACAAATTAGGTGAAGCGCATTAGTTTATCATTAAGTAAAAATATAGTTCCGTACAAACCAAAAGCTTGACTATGTGTAAATATAAATATAAATATATATATATATATATGCGTGTAAAGATTTCCCATTGAAAAACACAGTATTCTTGATTCTTTTTCTTTAAATTAATTTCTATGGCTCAATGGTATTTCTTAACATCGCTTCGACTATGGATAGGTTTTTTTCAGAATTGAATGCTCTACAAAAATGTCCATTACGGCCAAGCCGTAACTTGAACCGGCGAGGTAGTACAGGTCTCTAAACTTAATTTTTCCATGCAATTCGCGTTTTTTCGCATTTATCTCGTGAATGACAAGAACTATAGAAAAATTGAATAACATGCTTATAGAAAATACAATTGCCTACAAAAAAGATTCTTAGCACCAAGTCAGTAAAATCAATATTTCCGGAGATATTTACACATTATTAAATACATTAAAAATACATATAATAAATAGGTCGGGGGGAAAAGTCTTTTCGCATGACCTGCCTGAATAAACTTTTAATAAAATCTCTTTAACTGTACTAGTTGCATCTGGCTGGTTTTGATACTATTAAGAAGGTTACATTAAAAAAAAGAAACAATTTAGTAAAACGTTGCCCGTCGTATTTCAATTGTTTTTCTTTCTGTTAAAATGAGTGAATCTGATAAGGCAATTAGGCTGATAGGCAAATAGGCACATTTAAAAATTTTATTACAAGAAAGTTATAAATGCAACGCAAGCCGCGAAAAAATGTGACGTTTATGAACCTAATGCACTGTCAGTAAGAGTAGCACATAGTTTAAATGTTTGCAATCCAATAATTGTGATGTCAGAGATACACATCGCTCTGGGCGCCCTGTCACTGATAAAATAACGCCATTTTTGAAAAAGAGAGAAGATGGACGTTTCAGTTGTTACGACGTAGATAAAGATCTGGGAATTGACTACAAAATAGTTTTGACCAATTTGATAATAGCTGGGTATACAAAAAAGCTCGAAAGAAACCAAATGAACCATGTACTCATTTGCGATTCTTTATTGAGACCTAATGAAACCGAATCATTTTGAAGAGATAACCGATGATGAAATGAGGATCACGTACAATAAGAACATGCGAAAATGGTCATGGTCAAAGGTATGGTCAGGCATCACAGCCAGTGGCAAAACCCGGGCTAATGCGCAATAAGGTGATGCACAGCATCAGCAGCACACACACAGGTGTGTGGTGAGATTGGAATGGTTTTTTTCTTTATGAGGTTTTACCGCCGAGCAGAACCATTGATTCGGATCTCTACTACTAACAGCTGATGAGTTTGTTAAATGTTTAATATCTAAAGCAAAGGTAACCTATTTTTCTTATACCAAAGCAATGTATATTAAATAACTCACCCAGTTTAGACTCAAATACTAAATTAACGTCAACGGTAAGATATTCCATAATTCAAGTAGTTTTACGGCCCCTCTACTTTTCTCGGTCACTAACTGCACTTTAGCACTATATGAGCTTCTAGAAAATGAAATAACAAGAGATATGCATAAATCTTAGATAAAATTTAGGGTAAGCCTTCACTTACGTTATTTCGAGAAAATTTCTGCCGTATCGAGCAAAGTTTTTTTGTCGAGAAAATTTCTGCTCGTTGAGGTGTTACTGCCATACCTACTATTGCAATCAGTGTTAAAGCTCAAATATAAACCCCTTAAGCTTTATACTATCCGTGATTATGGCTGCGGTTCCTGTAGATCCTGTTATATATTGCCTTATTAACCAATTATATTTCACAGCTCCCGCTTCACGTAGGAGGGAAGTCGAATTTTCAAACACCTTCAGCTTTTCTTTTCTTATTAAATTTGTTACGGGTTGTTGGGTCAAGACAATTGTGGAACTATCTGAGGTTCAAACCTCGGTGACTTTTGTATAGAGAGAAGGGTGTTATGGATTCTAACTTACAGGAATTACAATACTGAGAATGTATGGTGTCTATAAATTGACACGCCTCGTAGTCGGTTTGGCCATCGTATTTACATTGCCTAGTGCTATTGCATATTCTCCTGGTGATCTCTCAAATGGTCCGCTCGCACGGCGAAGAGAGATGATTTTACGGTGGGTCTATGGGGTCACGCGCCGCCTTCTCCGTCACCCCGGACCGATTTGGCGGGGCGAGACGCACCCATAGCCCACCAATAAAAAAAAAATGGTGATCTCTCAAGCACTTTTTACAATTTCTACAACAACACGAGGAGTGGCAAAATAAATTCTTAAGCCATCCATTGACTGCGATATAAAGTTAAGATAATAACTGAAATTTTACAAGAAGTAGATTTATTTTAAATTGAATTAATTTTAAATAGAATTAATTTTAAATTACTATTTATGAAATAAAACTACTACATTATAACAGTGTACCTATATGGTAATGTTTTTTTTATTTGTAAGGTGATACCTGACTCCAACCTACCAACACAAATACACATACATACTAGGTGATTACATACATACATATCATCACGCCATATCCCTTGCAGGGTAGGCAGAGAGAACAGAGTGCCAGAGAACTCTATCTCTGCATACTTCACTCGCTTCCTCAACATTCATAATTCTCTTCATACACGCTCGCCGGTTTCGGAAACTCTTGACTCCACCTTCCTTCAGTACATGACCGATCTGGTCTAGGTAGGTTAGTCTCGGTCTCCCTCGGTACCTACATCCTTCCACTTTCGCATTGTATATCTTCTTAACCAGACGTTCGTTCGGCATTCTTTCCACATACTAGGTGATTTATTTCCGCAAAAGTTTTTTTTTTCGTTGCTCATGCAAAATATTAATCTACATATAAAAAAAAAATTCTCACCAAATTTGAGATCTTAATATTAAGTTTAAGTACTTGCAATTTAAATTTAAAGTTTTACTATTTAAAATGCATGTAAAAACATTTTTTTTTTTCAAATTTTTAACGCTTACCCGGCTTTCACAATATCGCAAATTGGTTTGATGGACCTTGTGGGGAATTTCACGCTCTTCAAAATAGCCTTAGAGTTTTTTTGTGTAACTCGCACTAGTTCACCAGTAGGAGTCGTCAAAGTACAGTTTTTGATATAAATATGTATTTTTTTAATTTTTTGAGCAAACCGCGAAAAGTAGGAAGAAAAAAAGGACTGATTCATAAAATAAAAGTTATCCAACCAATATTTAATGAATTTACAGACATTTTTATACCGGAAAATGTAAGAAATTGAAAAATAATAACTCGTACTTAAAATTAATATTAAGATCTCAAATTTGGTGAGAATTTTTTTTTCCATGTGTAGATTAATATTTTGCATGAGCACCGAAAAAAAAAAATTTTGCGGAAATGAATCACTCTAATACATACACAGATACAGGCGCGCGCATGCATGCATGCACGCTCGCTCGCATGCACGCATACACGCACCTACACATACAGGTACTAAATACGTTGAGAATTTTAAAGGGCATAAGCCATAAGGCACACAAAATAGCAAGTCCAATTTACAATATAGATTCACAATGAATACGTTATTCGCTTCATCAGCTTTCGAATACGTAATGTTTTATATTTATATTTACATACGGAGCAACTGTTAAGTAAATTGGGGTCGAATATAACCCTTATATCTCTATTATAGACAGTTAATTTAGTGGAAAATATTATTCGAAGTTTGTATTGAGAGTGGCGTTAAATAAAGGCCAAAGTTTCTTAACCTAACTAGATAAGTTCTATGTAGTTACATTTATACGTATATTTACAATTTGATATTCTGTGGCCATTGTGAAACAAATGAAAACCAAATGCTGGCTAAAACGTGAAACTTTCACAGTTAGATAAAACTGTTAGGATATAATATATACATACATATATAGCACAGTGATAATTTATCATTAAAGTCGTTAATAAGTCTTTTTTTTTTACAAAGAAAAAGGAGTTAGTTGATTATGCCACACTAATTATCACAGTATCAATTTTGTTGTTACACTTTATTTTCCTGAATCTTCTTTAGTCTCATGCGAGATACACTGAAAAAGAAGTAAATGCAGGGGAGAGTGAAATATTGTTGAGTTAAATTAGTTTAGGACACATTTTAAGTTCATATTATAGACAACATTTTGTATTAAGTTTTTATTAACTTGTAAATTCTTACGTGCTTAATGAGCGTCTTCGTTTTGAAGATACTTAAATTTTATTAATAGCTGTAGTTTAGTAAATATCATCATAATCCATCTGCAGTACTGCCCAAGTCTCGACAGAATCAAAGGCTTTCTCATAGTCCACAAATGCTAGACACAGAGGTCGATACTCCTCGGTCTTCTGCATAATCTGGCGTAGTATGTTGATGTGGTCAATGGTACTATAACCTGTTCGGCAACCGGTTTATTCAGGCAGTAAATAGACAATTGTCTAAAGCGTAGTCCTACCACTTAAAGAAAAACTATTTCATGAATTTTAGACTTGGCTTTGGCATGATATCCTACGCCACACCTAAATATTTTTTATTATAAATAACTTTTACATTGTTTATTAGTGAAGCTATTATTTATAAATATGTATGTACGTATTTTCATAAATGCCATTGAGTTATCTCAGTTCATTGGGTACGACGCGCCACAAAGGTCAACTCAAGCGCATGTTTCGTTTGTAAGCACCTAATTGAACGGAAAACTTAAACAGTCTTGTTTACATAAGGCTATAGCAGCCTCTTTAGATGTAATGTCATTCATATACAGCCTTGTAAGTATTTTATAAAAACGTTATACTTATACACACCTGCAGTGTAACATTAAGAATACAATGTGTCTTTAACTATATATCTTTTACCTATATTATCTATACTTATACGGACAAATAAAAAGTTTCTCGTATAAGTTATAAAACTGGCTAAGAAAGTGCCATATTATTATAGCAACGCTCTCTTAAGAAACATAACGTTAACGGCCCGACCACGAGTTAGAGCTTTAGCGGCCAGCGGCGGTTAGCTCTGCCACGTACATCTAACACATCTAATCTTCTAAAATATTTTGTTTCAGAAATCACTGCACAATTTATCGTCGCCCGCACTGCTCTGTATCGTGGCATTCCATTGGGTAGCGCACACATTTGTTCCTGCCGCTCTTCACGTTGCGCGGAGCTGCTGCATTTCGCTGGGCAATGCGAGTGATTCTCAAACCGCTCGCGTTGCCGCTGGGAGTTATTAGACATTTAACTCTGACTGGTGGTGTCAATAGACATTTTAATACATTTGTTCCTTTCGCTCTCCACCCTACACTAAGCTGCCGCTGACAGGGGCGTATTCGTGACTGTGTCGTAACTGCGATGGGCATAAACTATCTTTGTAGATAGGCTGCCATGAATATTGTTGTATTCTTAACCCGTCAATACACGGGAACATATTAGTAATTAAACTGCTTCCAAACCAATCCATCCTTCTTTTTCGCCGAAGTCACAATAGATTAATTGAATAGATTAAGGAAATATCTAAAGCACTAAGTAAATCTTCCCTTCCTCCTCTGTTTCTTACAACTTCAGGGATGAAGACTATAAAAATCTCCTGTCAATGAATCAACGAATTTCACAATTGTAAATAAAGATCGTAGAAATTTGAGTTAAATTACAAACTTGCAGGCAGAGATAATCAAGGCTAAAAGTAATTGTTTTTTTTTTTTTGGACAGACTGTGGTCTAATCGCAAAACGTCTCAACCGTCTAGGGTAACGAAACTGATGTCGTGCAACCCTATAAGCTACTTTATTATACCACTTTGCTGTCATTGTCCGGAACGACCGGTAGTGAACCCAACTGGGTGGATTTGGAGTTTGTATTGGTTGACAGCGGCCCTAAAGTAACACTTACTATCATGTGGGCTGCATGCTCGTGCCACCAAAAGCAATAAAAAATGTTTCTTGTCTTCGGTATATAATAATAATCATAATCTAATCTAAGTTTTCATATAGTTTCAGCTTTTCCCAGTCCAGTCAGCCCTAGCACAGTTGGGACTGTGCGTCTTTCTGAGAAAGTAATAAAAACCCGTCTTTATTTCTTTAAGTTTCTTTTCTAATCCCTAATCCCTAATAATATATAAATGTGAATGTAAGTTTGTTTGTTACGCTTTCACGCTAAAACTACTCAACCGATCATCATGAAACATTGTACACATTTTCTTGGAGGTATTAGAAGTAACATAGGATACTTTTTATTAAAAAAAAATCAAATTTTTTATATGAAAAATAAAAAAATTGTTTGTCAAAAAATCTCAAAATCTAGCTTCTTCAACGCCATCTAGCAGTCCAGTAATGAAGTTCCAACCCTGAGTATTGTAATACCGTTGCACTGTTACCGACGGTCAAAAATAAAAATAGGGGAACAAAAACTTTAGGAAAGTAACCTTTTACGCGGGCGAAGCCGCGGGCAGAAGCTAGTTCTTAATAAATATTCGTAAAGATTTTAGATAAATTTCTAACTTCATCATCATTCTCCTACTCTTACCAAAATTACTTGGGGTCTATACAATATGTACTCTTCTTTCATAGGACATATTGTAAAAGTTATTGGCAATAGTTTTATGACCGGCCGCCTGCCTGGCGTCAACCCTCCTTGGGAATGTTATTGTTGACCAAATGGCTTCAGATGGAATTAGCCCAGGTTGTTATTAGGCTCTTAGTCGTCTTTTACGACTTCCACGAGCAAAAAAAAATGTGGTAGTATTTGTAGCCGCTACAACACAGCCAGTTACGCACAGATAAGTTTTTAACATATAATAAATATATTTAAAGGAGCTACATTTCGCTGTATTGAGGCAAATGTATATGTGACTTTTTTGCGTTATAATATACCTACATGTATTTATTATAACTTATAAGTAACTAAATATAATCCATTGAAAATAACTTGTAACTTTAGTAAATATTTAAGTATCACGAATGATACTTAAAAATCAGCTTCAACTTTTCGCGGTTATTCTTCCACTAAGAGGCACTTAACCTTCTTACCAATTCACATTCAATGTCCCCTTTGATCTCGTTACAGACTTTCGTGATCATCAGCGAGGGAGCTATTATTTGAATTATTTGAGTATTTTATATTTGGAAGAAATTTTATTTAAAGTATGAATTTAGATACTTTGTACATAAGATTAATCTTGCATAAAGTAGCGCTGTGTTCGAGTACCATACGATGGAATAGAAATACGGCAACCTGGATACATCCTCCAAACGATAATTAAAGATGAATTGGTTTGCCTATTTCAAATTAATTACTGCTTAAAAATATCATGGGCCTTATTTAGAAGAGATTCACGAACAGGCTTGTTTTCTATTTCCACCCAGCCTATTGACGTGTTGGATATAAGTCTTATCAGGGGATTGGAATAATCCTATACTGGAGAAAAGAACGGTTGCAGTTAATGTTTAGATTTTTTCAAGAGAACATAGACGATTGTCACGACTTCCATAAGAAAGGCTAGCAACACATTGTATTTTCAATCGGCAGTTAATATGCTAGACTGCATAAATATAGATATATCATAAACTATTAATTAGGTTTTAACCTTGGGTAGCACAACGAGAAATATATGGTACTAACATCTGTTTTTACGTACATATACTTAAACAAAATATATTGAGCTCATTTTATTCTATGACCCATTCCATTACTTCAAATGGCAGACTTAATAACTTTATTACAAAACCAAAATGTCTCGCTGGCATAATCCTTTCGCTTGCTATGCGTATTACTTGAAAATGTCATCGTTTTATCATACTATCGCAAATACTCTAGATTATTCCCACCTCCCCAATTTAGTCGTGTTCTGTACAACATCATATAAACGTTAGCATTAAGCAACATCGTATATTTAGTGTAACTCTAGGGAGTTCTTGATTTACAACTTGACTTTATTAATCTAGTAACTAACTGTAGAGTAAGTGCCTGACTAATTTAACGTAAGTTAAAAAAGGGCGCTTTCAATTCATCACATTTTTAATATGTACACCTTTTAAGATTACTCAAAGATGTTTGGTAATTACTTCTCTCTATTTAAAATGTATACTGCCTATATAATGGAACCACTTGTCAATTTAGATGACAAGATCGAGAAACCGAAGGAAAACATTATAAGTACACTAAAATAGGGAAAATTTACAGATTTTACGAAAAAAAAGATCAAACCACTTGAAAAACATATACAATATAAAAAAATTTTGATTTAATGCAAAGACGAAATACTGATCGGTTTAAAGTCGAAGCCGATCCGGAATGAACGTCAGCGAGGTCTGCCTACTTTTGTTGCTCTATTCACGACGAGAACGGTACGCATTGTGACGGGATTGAACTTAGCCTGTCTGTCTACTAGTATCTGTTTCAGATTAAGTATGAATACGATTAATTTAAAACAGCGTTTTAATGTATTCAAAAACTAATATTTTTTTTAGATTTCGGTAGACCCTTTTAAAAGTGTAAGCAAAAGTGCAATAGGATAGTAATAATAGGCTAGGCAGGCTATAATTTCGATACACGTTTGTTCATCCGTGGCCGGCTTGACCGTTTACCTTTTCGGATACCGTCCCCATTGATAGCCCCAGCAACAAATAACAGTGTGGCCGGGGCATCGCCCTCACGCGGTCGACCTCTTTACGAAAAAGCTTTCAATCCTAAGCTATAGAGAGCAAGCCTCCTATTTCGCAACCACAATTCCTGATTTTGTGATTAATATTCTGTAGTTTTTAGTAGTGACGAAAACAAAACAATTTTTGCTTCAGCCTAAACGTAAACCTGGGACCACGTAATTATTTTTTACATTTTTAAACCACTGCTAGGAACAAGCAGCCATTAATGTCATTCCTTTTTACACGCTTTTTATTAACTTGACCTGTATGTTTGTAACCGACTCCTTTGGACTTGATTTTGACACACTTCGAACGGTCAGATTTCATTTAAATTTAGTAGACTTATCGAGGACCGATGACAATGCAATAATTTAATAAGATTACACCATTATCCTAATCAGTTATTGGGATAAGCAGGTTTAAATTGTTGAATTTAAGTTTCTAATTTCGAATTACGCGCCTAGAGGGCGCTACCGTGAAACAGCGCCCTCTAACAATAACAATGTCTCTCTATTTCGTGACATCTAGCCACTGTGTATGTTTTTCTTGTTAGTTTCATATTAAATAGTTAATTAATAAAACTCGAGCTACGTCATTCAATTCATCAGGTTAAGGGCCCAGAAAAGCTCAGAAATAAAAACAGTGTAATATCTAATGGTAAAATCAGTGATCAAAGACATTGAAGTGAACAAACGAAACGTAGTTCGTGTAAAAGTTTTCTTGTTAGGTCTTTGCGGAGCATTTAAGTAATTGAATTGAGATATCTCTTGGAAAATGGCATTAAATAATATTCTCGCATTTATCGAAAGCCTGTCTGGCTATACAAATTATGCAACCTGGCATTTTGCAATGCATACTTACAACATAAGGAACTCTGAGACTGCATAGAAGATATCTCAGAAAGTGTAGATAAGAAACAAGACGCTAAAGCTAAGACGAAGATAATACTCTCAGTCAATCCAACAAATTATGTGCACATTCAAATCTCGTGTATTGCCAAAGAAATATAGGGAAAAATCCTCAGGACAAGTAAGCTTAGACACTTATATATTATAAAGGTCATGACAAAAAGGTCCTGTTTAATAATGTTTTACATGATCTTGAACTAGCAACCTAGCAATCTGATATCTGTGAATCAGATTATTCAAAGTGGTGGCCAAGTAAGATTTGTCAAAACTGACTGTTATTATAAACTGTAAAAATCAGATAATAATAGCTAATTTATAATCAATAACATGTACCGGCTGATTTCATTCATTTACTGGTTATCTTTTCATCAAGAACGGGCCGGCTGTGGCTTGGTATAGCCAAAGACAACAAACTGTGGCTCTATCTACTACAGAGGCTGAATTTATGGCAGCTTTTGCTGTTAAAAAGAGAACATGTGGATCAAACAGTTTTTAAATAAAGAGGACTCTGTCCGAATTTAGATAACCCAACTGCTATCAATGTTATTAAAAATATTAATTTGCATAAGAAGTGTAAACATATTGAAATTAAATATAACTTTATTAAAGAAAAGTATTATAAAAAGATAATTGTATTACACTTTGTTGGTAGTGATTGACAATTTGCAGATATACTAACAAGAGCATTGTTTAAAGATAAATTTCAATATTTAAGGTCAAAGCTTGGAATGTTAACATATAACATAGTTTTCAACTGATTCAGTACTTATGTGTAAAGTTAAAAATTGAAATGGTATTATATAAAAGCTTGGAATGTTATTATAAAACATATGTAGTTACTAATGTAGGAATAATGTAAAACTCAGTTTTTTAATTGTTCACTTGTAAGTTATTGTCTAATATAAAAGAAGTACTGGTTTCGGCCATCTTAGTACCGTTTGTGATTACTTAAAATTTTAATCGATTTTTAAATACAGTTAAAATTATACAGTGAATAAATAATAAACCGCTAGCTTCTGCAGTACCTTAAGGATCACCAGTTGATCAGTGATCGCCAATACGGCTTTCGACATGGTCGATCGGCTGGTGATCTTCTTGTGTACCTTACACACCGTTGGGCAGAGGCTTTGAAGGGCAAGGGTGAGGCGCTAGCATTCAGCCTAGATATCGCAAAGGCGTTCGATAGGGTCTAGCACGGGGCCCTTCTATCGAAGCTACCTTCTTATGGAATCCCAGAGGGACTCTGTAAATGGATCGCCAGCTTCCTACATGGTCGGAGTATAAAAGCCGCCGTCGATGGCTCTTACTCCGATACCATTACCATTAACGCTGGTGTACCACAGGGCTCGGTGCTCTCCCCGACGTTGTTTATCCTGCATATCAATGGCATGCTCTCTATAGAGAATATGCATTGCTATGCGGATGACAGCACGGGTGACAAGCTGTATACCGGCGAGCCTCGAAATGGGGTGAATGGAACTTATTCCAGTTCAATCTCACTAAGACACAAGTTTGCGCGTTCACTCCAAAGAAGGACCCGTTTTTCGTGGCGTCTTACTTCCAAGGAGTAACTCTCCAAATTTCTGAGAGTATTGGGATCCTTGGCGTCGAACTATCAAGCAAAGTCCGGTTTGGGAGTCATTTGGAGGACGAGAAAACTGGGCGTCCTGTACAGAGCCAGGCGGTACTTCACACCGAGACAACGTCTTGTGCTATATAAAGCACAAGTCCGCCCTCATGTGAAGTACTGATCACATCTCTGGCCAGGCGCGCCCAAATATCAGCTAGTTCTACTTGACTCCCTGCAAAGACGTGCTGTTTGAATCGTCGGTGATCCCAATCTCACGGAAAGACTGGAGTCATTGGAGAGCCGGAGAGACTTAGAGTCTCTCTGCGTACTCTACAGGCTCTTTCACGAGGAGTGCTCTAAGGAACTGTTTGACTTGGTATCACCGTCACTATTTTATCACCGTACCACTCGACACCGCAGCAGGGTTCATCCATTTCACCTGGAAACGATACGGACATCTACTGTACGTTTTCAGCGATCATTTCTCCCACATACGTGCAAGATCTGGAATGAACTACCTGCTGCTGTATTTCCCGAGCACTATGACATGCCCTGTCTTTTTTAAACGAGGTTTAAGAAGAGCACTTTCTTCACGGTAGGCAGCGGCCTGGCTATACCCTGGTATTGGAGAGGTCTATGAGCGGCAGGGCAGTGTTACTTACCATCAGGTGTGCTGCTGGCTCGTTTGCCACCACCGGCATTAAAAGAAAAAAAATCATATTCCCAAATTACTATACTGTCTCATTATTTAACACAGAGTAAAATAATAATAGAAATCGTCCATGTCGTCATCAATAATTATGTCTAAATAGGAAGTATAATTTTGCAGGCTTTCACGCTCATATTACATTATGAACACGCCATACAAGTTCCGATAATCCTACTGATTAATAAAGCCCGGTATATTTGTTTAACAACAGTGATAGTTTATTGGGTAGTTCATTAGTCTACTTGTGTTATTAGGTATATTTTTCGAAGCTAAATATCTAAATATTATTATATTAGCCAGTCAATATACCACATTTCTTGTTGGCAAAATTAAATATTTCAATAATTACTATAATAAACTAGCGAACCCGGCACACTTCGTTCCGCCTATCAGTTAATAAATGAGATGAGCAGATTTCGATTAACTCAAAATTATTAAGTTAATTTTTTTCCATCCATCAGCCCATAAATGTCCACTGTTGGACATAGGCCTCCCCACAAGAATGCCATTTGCAACGGTCCTGTGCCACCTGCATCCAACGGTTTCCTACGCCCTTGATGTGGTCATCAGTCCACCGAGCGGGGGGTCGTCCTACGCTGCGTCGTCCGATTCGTGGTCGCCACTCGAGAACGGTACTTAATTACAATATTCCGCTTAGAAAAATGCTGTCCAACAATTTCGAACTAAAGTTCCTATAAGGCCACGTCCTAAAAGTGCATGACCTCTCTAAAGTTTAGAAACCTTCAAATGTCACCTTCAAAAGACTCCACTGTCCCTCCCTCCGTCTATCATAACTCATGTACAATAATAGTTAGACAGTTAAAATTTTCACAAATGATGTATGTACTTCTGTTGCCGCTATAACGACAAATACTAAAATAGTATAGAATAAAGAATATTTTGTTATATATTCACTTGAGAAATAAATAACTAAATTAAAAAAGAAACAAACAGAAATATTTAAGAGCGGTACCCATTCAACGTACATGATTTTTTGCCGTTTTTATGGATGTATGGAACCTGTCGAGCGCGACTTCGACTCGCACTTGTCCAGTTGTTTGAATAAAATCGAATTTAGTTTTTAATCATGTGTTAAAAATAAAATGTCATAATTTTAAATCAAAAACACAAAGAAGTAATGATATGAGCTTTAAAGCAAATCATCCCCAAAATAATCTTCTACCCCTTTTAAACCCTGTTAAAAAATGAATTTCAATAAAACACGAAACACATCTTTCATCAATTCTTTTAGAGAATGTTTATGCAAAATCTCAAATAGATTGGACCAAGGAATAACATAATCCCATACAAACATTGCTCCGCTTTTTCATCCCCTTAGGGGTGGAATTTCAATAACCCTTTCTTACCGGATGCCTACGTCCCACTAAAAACACACCCTCAAAGTTTCAGGTCTCTACGATCAGAGATTTAGGCTGTGTATTGTTTCATCACTAAGGACAAAGAATTTTATATACATACATATATAGATAATGGTTTCATTAAGCGTTTTATTTGTACCGTTTGTAAAATGTAATAGTGGTAGGACTGCGCTGTTGACAGTTCTCTGTCTACAGCCGCGGCCCGGTCCGTCCGGGGTAGAACCACACTCTCGCAGAAAATCGACGTCTGAGTAATAGCAATGTGCTATTGTGCTTCGTTCGCTGAGCGAGAGAGCCGGCAGCCCAACTGGGTGGGTTTGCGGATTATTGGTAGGCAGCGGCCTAATCTGGTATGGCAAAGATCCACGTGCGGCAGTTACACTTACCATTAGGTGTGCTGCTTGCTCCTTTGCCACCATAAGCAATAAAAAAACAGAACGAAGAAAATATGAAAAAGAAAATAGTTGTATTTCAATTTGGTGCCTCTAAATGGTGGTTGATAAAACACTGCATTATGTTTTGAATATATTGATAATAATATTAATTATTATTACTATTATTTTATATTATATTTAGAAATATATTAAGTAGTTATAAGTGTTAATAAAGATAGTAATAACTTATTGCCTTTTCAAAACGAAAACTACAAACAAGCAATTATAATAAAAGAAAATTAAAACTATAATAATGATTTTTATGCGAATATTACACATTTGATATAAAACTATTTTTCTGGATTCTATTGCGTTTGTATTTGATTTTTTATTTCCTGACGTTTCGTCGTCGTCCCATAACCATGAACATTGAAAAGTGTTCAAAAGCAGTAGAATCCGTAAAAATTGTTATATTTTAAAACTGGAATGCAAAAGGAATTGGCTCAGCTTTATACTAATACTCTTTTCACCAACGACAACTACATTTTAAGTAACTCTTATGGCATTTTTCCCATCAATATTCCCAAGTTAAATGGAACATAACATTAATAAATTTTAGAGTTATGTCTTAAGCGTTACTTAAAATATAAGTGAGAGAGTATAACTTACAAACTATTTTATTTTGCGTTAAACATCTTTAAGATTACGTACACTCTTCCTTAAATGTCATCTAAATTGACGATAGTTGATTGCAGCAGGATTGGACTATTATTGAATTAACTAATTAATTAACATATTGTAGTCACTAACCCTATCGTGGGTTATGGAATTAATGTATTTATTTAAATCAAATGGGTGTTAATGTATAATGTTTTATGTGTAATTTATACAATGGCCACAGAACTTATTATAACAACTTAAAATAATTTGATTATAGTCACGAGTTACACTTCATTTTCATTTCACGCCGTATAGATCACACTATTGAGCTTGGACCTACTCCTCTGAGGGAAGAAAATTGAACATGCTGGTCAGACGTTATGAGTTCTTCATCTCTTGCATAGATTTAGCGGCACCTCATATCCCTTAGTCATCTTTTAAGACACCCACAGCCAATGTATGGGGTAATGAATTCTTTTCTTACTTCATCATCACACGGCAACCCACAAGTATTATCACCAAGTAATGGAACGCCAAAAATTAAATATAATTAAATTTAAATATAAAGATATTATTTTATATATTCATTTATCTTTCCAAAAACAGGTTGTTATAGAAATTTTAACAATTTATCTAATATTAAATGCATGTAAGTAATAAAACAAAGGCTCCCAAAAAGATTATATTACGTCGCATGTTTTTGGTAATTTTCATAGACATGCAAACGGCGCTAATGCAGTGTAGACATGCTTTTATTATGATTTTCGAACGAACTTCCTTTATTTAAGTCACCTAAACAGCTGTGTATGTAATTAAGATTCCAAAATAACTTGCTTTACAGTTGGATTTTGTTGGGCTGACATTAATAATTACGTATAAAAAAAGAAGTTTTGAAAGCTTATTTAAACTATAAAGAGCAGCACTTAGCTTAACAATAGCATCGTTTAGTGATATATAAAAATATATCTATATTTATGTATTGAATATTTAGAGTACAATATATATATATATATATATATATATATATATATATATATATATATATATATATATATATATATATATTACAAATAAGAAATGAAGATATAAGAGGAAGTTTGAAAGTTGCGCCAGTGACGGAAAAGTTAAGGAGTGAAAGATAGACATGGTATGGACATGTGATGAGACGGGATGAAAGTAATGTTGTGAAGAAAATTTTAAGTATGAATGTTGAAGGCTTAAGGGGTAAGGGAAGATCGAAGAAAAGATGGATGGACTGCGTGAAACATGACATGGATAGACAAGGAGTGACCACAGAGATGACGTCTGATAGAGTTGTATGGAAGGAGAAGACATATTGCGTTGTCCCCAAATAAATTGGGATAACAGTAAGTTTATGATGATGATGATGTATTGAATATTTAGAATATAGAGTTCTCATAAAAATAATTATCATAAATTTAAAATATTAAATTTGCATAGCTTTAACTTATTAAATGTTGAAGAAAATATTTTTTGTTTATGAAATCTTCTTCAGCCAATTCGTCTCATTTTAAGTATAGGTTTCCCTTTATCTTAGCCAATAAATATCCCATTTTTAGTATAGAAAGTGAAATATTCTATTGTCCCACGCTGACGACACGAATTGGCATAAGGTTTTGCTTCGAGTCTTCTTCTCTTGGAATGATTATCTGCTTATATATCTTAGTCACCTTTTACGATACTTCCGAATAAGAAAACTGTGATAAATTATATTCCTACTTCATTACCACATGGAAAATGTTATACTATTTCATAAGGCTTTTTTTTACAACTCGTTCACGTTCATCCTTGCTGTTGTTGCCGAGCACTATGGCTTTTTCTTCTTCAAACGGGGTTTGTTAAAATCTATTTTCTGACAGCTGCAGTGAGAAAATAGATTTTCTAGCCAAATAAATATTTGGTTGTGCCCCTGACATTGCTGAGGTCATGAGCTGCAATTGCCACTTACCATCGCTGTGCGTTGGTGTGCTGTTTATTCATCTACTATGAAAGGACAATAACAAAAAAATTAAAGAAATAAGAAGAAAAATAAATTGAAGATATATCAAAAATCACTATATTCATAGTTCTTTTTTTTTTCTTTTTAATTGAATCTATCTTTATTTCTGATTTACTTTTATTCTTTTTCCTTATTCTATTACTCTTCCTTATCTACGCTTTGATTTCTAAAATCAAAGCGTAGGTAACTAATATTTAATATACATAATATCTTTATCTTAAAACATTTGAAACATGTATCTGTTAGTTGCCTTTCATGAGTCCCAAAGGAAAGAGAAAAGAGCGAGTGACCTTTTAAAGCTAAATGTACATACACATCTCATTTATGAACCCAAATTTTCCAAAAAATTCATTGAAAGTCATTAATGACTTTATCAACTAAATATTTTGACATTTACCCTTTACGTTAATGTAGGCGTAACAAATTCGCATTTTAGTCTTATTTATTTCGTTAAAGAAAATGCTTCCTTCAATAAATTTTATAAGAAATTATCGGAAAATGGTTTCATGCTATCGAGCTACTAGCATTAATAATTAATCAATTTTGTTAACGTTATCTTACTCGCGTCCCTTAATATCATCATTCTCCTGCTCTTATCCCAACTACTTGGGGTTGACGCAATATGTACTCCTCTTCCCACATATTGCATATGTCACTGGCAACAATTCCATGACCGGCCGCCTGCCTGACGTCAACCCTCCTTGGGAATGTATTTGTTGACCAAACGGCATCAGATGGAGTTGACCCAGGTCGAAATAAGGCTCTTAGTCGTCTTTTACGACATTCACGAGCAAAGTAAGGGTTGGTAGTATTCGTAGCCGCTACCACACAGCACTCGCGTCTATATATATATTAAGTATATACTTGGGACATGAAAATTCTAATACATACATACATATCATCACGCCATATCCCTTGCAGGGTAGGCAGAGAGAACAGAGTGCCAGAGAACTCTATCTCTGCATACTTCACTCGCTTCCTCAACATTCATAATTCTCTTCATACATGCTCGCCGGTTTCGGAGACTCTTGACTCCACCTTCCTTCAGTACATGAAAAAAAATTCCAATAAATTTCTAATAGTGATAGGAGTACAGCCGCGGGCCGGTCCGTCCGGGGTAGTACCACACTCTCGCAGAAGATCGACGTCTGAGTAATGGCAATGTGCTATTACGCTTCGTTCGGTGAGCGAGAGAGCCGGAAGCCCAACTGGGTAGGTTTAGGTAGGTTTAGGGATTGTATTGGTAGGGAGCGGCCTAGCTATACCCTTAGTATTGCAAAGGTCCATGGGCGGCAGTGACACTTAACATGAGGTGTGCTGTTTGCTCGTTTGCCACCATAAGCAATAAAAAAAATAATGTTTCACAAAACTTTTAATAGTATTTTTTAAGTAAAACCACAGCTTCTATCGCGTTTTAATTTCTTCGACCATTTCGGATACAGTAGGTACGTGGTCTCGGGTGAAATAAGCTATTTGACGTCCAACAAGTCACCGCTACTACATAAAAGACTCTAGAGTCTTATTTACCCACTACTGTAGCAGTTATTAAGTTTTAGCCTACGTTTCTATAACAAATTAATTGCCATTAGAAAAAAGAATTTGAATTTACAGCAAATTCGTTATTTTTGATCACTGTATGACTACGTATTAGATTTTTTTTTAATATATGGGGACATATCGATAGTATAATTAAAGCAGCCACATAAGTGACTGTGACTTACAATAATGAAGTTCTGAATTCGAAATTTTCAAAAGCAAGAAAAAGTCGAGGAATGTTATCCAATAGAAAGTAATGGGTTATCCCACATCACCGAAGACAAAAATCGGGTACCGGTGTCCCGCTCGCATGGCGAAGAGAGGAGAGTTGCATGGTGGCTCTGTGGGTTCACGCGCCGCCTCTTCCGTCACCCCGGACCGATTTGGCGGGGCGAGACCACATCCATAGTCCACCGCAACAAAAAAAAAGGGTTTACCCACATTTCCTTTTTGTACATGCGGATGGTGATGGTTTCCATGTGGTTATAGAGTAAAAATACAACTCATAACTCCCTCTCTTGCTCTTGGATATCGTCAAAGACGGCTAAGTAGTATTTTACATGCTAATAATATTTATACAAGAGAAAAAAACTCGAAACAAAACCCCTATATCAACGCGTTTGACCCGCATAATACAGTAGGTCAATTTCACTCCTATCATGGAGGAGGTTCGAACCAGTAGTGAAACGTATACATACATATGAGCTGAGATGAAATATAAAACTAAAATTTAATTACATAAATTAAATTAAATCAAAAGATGCAAGATAAAATATATTTTACACATCTACCATACCCTTGCCAGCATTGGGGCATAGGTAAAAAAAAATATAGTTTGTATTTAAATTCTCCAAACATTTAAGTAAATAGATCACAGTAAATAATAAACTCTTAAAATAAAATCATTCAAATTCACTTAGAAATTAGCTACGATATTAACGAGATACAAGTGCAGTCTCCAAAATAATTTGGTATGGTAGTCAAATGATAGGACTAGGGTACGTGACGAGAGGAACTTCGCCAATTTTCAATGAGCCTTCAAATTGATTACATCGCCCTATTTCTGCCTCACCCGACCAATAAAGTTTCTGATATGAATAATTGAAACTGTGATAGAACTAAATTATTATTCCGTCCACTAACTTAATTGTAAGTGAGAAAATAACGCATGGGATGAAAAGGTGCATGCAATGACTCGGTGAATATTTATTTAGCCATCAAAAAAACATTATCTATTTGAAATAAAACTACTTTTACGGATTCTATCGCATTTGTATTGTTTGTATGATTTTTAATTTTCCGACGTTTCGAATACTTTACAGTGATCCTGATCACGGGAGGACTAAGGTGTCTTACATCCAATATGTCATTGTTATTACAAAAATTTATATCTACCCCATAAAATATTAAATTTTGACCCACATTTTTAATGCAAATTAATAAAATTTTATTGTGAGTACAAAAAGAAAATGATTCTATATATAAAATTGTATGTTGTTTATGATCTGTTATTATTAAAGCACTTAATTAATGATAATTATTATTGTGGCAATTTACAATTTTAGAAAATCTAACAAAACTATTCAGCTACCACCGGATCGGAATGCGGCCACACTGAGAAAGATCCGGCAAGAAAACTCAGGAGGCATAATACTAATTTTATTATTGATTGTTTAATGGCGGCCTACTTTGTCTTACTAAAAAATATCTATTTAGTGAAGAAGTCTATTCGTATCAAATATATACTTACTGTTCGGTACAAGATTCCTTTGCAAATAAGATAATAATTTATTTGATATGCTTATTATGCTTATTAGATAGAGTAGCGTTGGTTTTAATTTGAGTTTTCTTTCGTAGACTAATGTCATCAGTATGTTATTTGCTTCAGTCCTTCAATGACGCCCGCGAGTGTTATAACAAATGTTACAGTAATGAATTTTACATCGGTAGGAAGAGAAGAGGCTGTGCTGTTTCACAGCCTCTTCCTTTGATACCTATAGGTATCAAACCCACGATATATATGATACACGATACGGATAATCGTTACTTAGACCACTACTTTGTTTTGTGTAGACGTGTATATAAATATTAATGAAACCTTAGAAATGTTATTATTAATTATTAAGGAATTATAACCCAGCAAAGTCGGACATTCTGCTAATATCATCAATCTCCTACTGTTATCTCAATTACTTGGGGTCGATACAATATGTACTCCTATTTCATAGCACATATTGTAAAAGTTATTGGCAATAGTTTTATGACCGGCCGCCTGCCAGACGTCAACCCTACTTGGGAATGTAATTGTTGACCAAACGGCATCAGATGGAGTTGGCACAGGTCGTTATAAGGCTCTTAGTCGTCTTTTACGACACCCACGAGCAAAGTAACGGTTGGTAGTATTCGTAGCCCACACATTCTGCTAATATATAATACCATAATAAAGATGAAAAATATGTCTCTTTATTTGCACATGCCAATCCAAAATAATATTTTTGTGTATATAGACCATTTATTGAGAAAGCCTATTTTATAATACAAGATGATGCCACAAATAGGATCGCAGTAATGAATATAAATACTAGCAAGTCGGGCAAATGTTGTTAAAAAAAGACATTGCGCATCAAAAATGTTGCGTAATATTCGTTTTTATAGCTACTTCAAAGATAACAAAAATTTACTTGTGTTAGAACCACACTGTTGACAGTTTTCTGTCTACAGCCGCGGGGCGGTCCATCCGTGGTAGTACCACACGAGCAGAAAATTGATGTCCGAATGTTGTTGTGCTTCGCTCGGTGAGCGAGAGAGCCGAGAGCACAACTTTCTGGATGAGTTAGGGATTTATTGCAAGGCGCGGCCTAGTAAAGTCCATAGTTGGAATTTACACTTACCATCAGGTGCACGCTCGTTTGCCACTATCAGCAGTAAAAAATTATAATTGTTGTATAGATTGCTAATTACATTAATAATACTATGTAAAAACGTAGGTATGTTTTAAAAAAAAAGTAAGTGAATTATTGATACAACTAGTATAAATTTAAACGCAAAAAATATAATAAACTAACTACTACAACTAACTTATAAATATACTATAAAAAAAAAACAAAACGAACATTTTCACGTTTTGGATCTCCGTTAACTTTATTCAATTACACACATGATCGAGTTCATTGCAGATTTATCCATTTATTAACTGACGGCAAAGCCTGATTTATATCCAACTATGGCAAAACTAAAAATAAGGTTACGTTTTTTTAACTGTTTAGTATACGAGTATGTACAAATTAATGTTCATAATGAACTTATCTACATTTTTAAACTACTGGCCCTAATTTAATGAACTAGGTATTATTGGAAGAGTCTCAATCGTTTACTGGTTACGTCACGTTACCCTAAATTCAATTTCATAAGATAAGACGTCATAACACTGTTGTGTTGAGTCAGTTCAGTTGAGTTGAGTGAGTGTGTGAAGTCCTATTTTTTAATAGTGCAATTTTAGATAGCAAACAATAACTGCGAGAATTGTTGTATAATAAACTGGTATGGTTTTCTCATTCAATATATCGCAGTAATAATAATAATAATAATCTTTATTGGGTCGAAAAAATAGGGTTACAATAATCTCCTTATATTAGACATTTGAAAAACACAGGAGTGCTTTGGCATTCGTACTATATCCTAGTATCCCTGCGTCACGAATGCCACCTTCCATGGTAATCTACTATCCAAGTAAACATACCTTAGATATTTTAATTATATTACACTTTATATTTGCGTAGAAATATAAAATAAATAATAGTAGTGCGTGTGTGTGTATTCGTGCGTGTTGTGTTGTGTGTGCATGGGTGCGTGTGCGTATGTGTGTGTGTGTGTGTGTGTGTGTGCAGTGTCTGAAAACAAAGGTTTATAAGCAGTGTGTGTTAACAGCGATGACATATGACACTAAAAGGTGGTCTCTAAATGTCGGCCTTATAAAAATACTCAAAGCTGTTCAGCGTGCTATGAAGAGGGCTATGCTCACCATATTTCTACGTGATAAAATCCGGAATACATAAAACCGTAGAAAATCGGTTATAACCGACATAGCCCGAAGAATTAGTACGTTTTAGTGGCATTCTGCAGGTCATATTGCTCATCGAACCAACAATCATTGGTAAAGAAAGGTTCTCGAGTGGCGACCACGAACCGAATTATACAGCCTAGGACAACCTATCACTAGATGGACTGACAACATTTCAAAAATCAGGACGTTTCCGACTGGCATTATCGTGGAGAGGTCTATGCCCAACAGTGGACGCCTACGGACTGATAGATGAAAAAAAAAATCCATTGATTTAAATTTAATAAGATTTTCATAGATTGTTTTACATTTATAATCGATTCACTATTTGATTGAAGTTCAATAAGATTTTCATACATGGTTTTTCAATTGCAGTAGGTAGCAAATAACGTTAAACACTAAGGAATTATATCGACAAAATTACGGATTACATCGTAAGCGTGCTGCACTAGTGACAACTGTCACAGAGATCAATCTATATTTTATGGACTATAGACAAATCTTCACGATTGATTATCCTTCAACAAAAAAAGGTAATTTAAATAAAGAGTAAGTTCAAAACGTCGGTTTAACTCTATTTTATAGAGGATACACATGAGCTCATAGGCTCATTCCTTTAATACCTTCGTAGGACACACGCGCGAAGAAAAAAAGCTGGTGACATAAAATATTCTAAGTCTGTTACCCGCTCTCGCAATACTTGCAATGATATAGTGTCATTTTGAATTCAGGTCTCGCTTCGCACGCTTTCTGTTCAAATCAGGGATGTGTAGCCGCATTCTGAAATACGTAGCAACGTTTTTATAGTATACCCCACTTACTAAGATTTGATTTCGGACCCATTGGTAATAATGAATACAACGTGAATACTACACATCTAAACTATCAAACTCTTACTCACAAAAATCACTGTATTACATAAATTGCGTAGTGGTTAAATTATAGATCTACCGTGCTAAGTGTTAAGGATTCGAATCCCATCCTGAACAGTACTTTATATCATGCATTGTTGTCCTGAGCCTAGATGTAATTTGTGTCAAAGTGTGTTGTAAAGTCACCCGCAATAATAGAATTAATTCCTTAATGCAGGATCATCATCATCATCTTGCTCTTATCTCAATTACTTTGAGTCGATGACATATGTACTTTTCCCATCATACATACTGCAACAGTTTTATGACCAGTTTTCATAATTTCAACCCTCCTTGGGAATATAATTATTGACGAGACGCCCTTAGATGGAGCTCGTCTAGGTCTATGTGAAGTTTTTTCTTTTAAGTCGTCTTTTACGACATCCACAAGCAATATAAGAATTTGTGGTATACGTAGCCGCCATCATACAAAGATTTCGTATTTAAAAAAAACGAAAATACTAATAACATTTCCTCTATTTCAAGATATATACTCCTATATATATATATATATATATATATATATATATATATATGTGGAATATTGATAGAAACGAGCTCCCACAATAAAAGTAGCATACGCGTACTATAATCACGTGAGTGAGACGACTGGAGTTTTATTTCAACCTTTATTTCATTTGCAGTTATCTTATTTACGTACGTCCTTTTACCTTCTACTACTAAATAACATAGGAAAGGTAGAGGCTGATCATACAATCCTTTTCATTGACAATAGAACGGGTAGGTATATACTTATTCGTGTATATATTATTTCTGCATCACTCAGTGTTCTAGTAGATAATAATTCTGATATTAAATTAGCCTTAAGAACTAAACATATGAGTAATATAATCTTTATCTTAGCTCATATAGGTCCCACTACTGGACTTGAACATCCACTCTAATAGGAGCGGACTCCCTAGCAGGAGGGCAATTGACCTACTGACCTAAAATACCATGCTGGTCAGATGATATATAGGGCTTCATACCGACTTTTCATACTCTGCCATAGATGTTATATGCATATTTTATTCCTTAGTCGTTACTAATGACACGCACGGGTAAGAAATTGGATGGTGAATTCTAGTTTTACGTTACCACACAGAAAATTCTAAATAGTATTTTCTCAAACATGCTTGGAAATTTGAGCATTATTTTGACAACCTTCTTCGAGATAAATCGAAATTGCTGTACTGACCAAATACACTAGAGCAGCGGCCGGCAAAAAATGTATGAAAATGCATATCTGTCGTGTTTTAGCGGCCAATTAAATATATATATGTAAATATCAGTCATATCTATCGTATATTTGAAAAATGAAACGATTTGTTACTTCAAGATATTGCAACTATATAGGCAACTTATCAGAGTTTTATTTAAATTTCGAACTGGCTTGAAAAAGAAACGTGTTTGATAATGAAAAAAAAACAAATGAACCCTTTAGCACGTGAAAAATGTTGTTCATTGTTCGTCATGTATACAGTTCTACTTAGTACTACTAATTTTTAATTTCAACGCATTATTTGAGAAAAGCACTACAGCCACTACAGCACTACAAGCCTTGGCCACAACTAGGAATTGATGGACTTACGTATGTGTGCCTCGGCCACGCCTCGGCCCACATTTGCACGTTCGTCCATCAATCCCTGTTTTGCTGGCCGCTGCAGTAATGTACTATATATATTTATTTTACTTTTATTTTATTGTTATTTCAAGTAGTTCTAAGTCTGACATAATATGGGCTAAACATGTTTACTAGACCCAGTAGCAAACTTACTAAGTTAAAGTGAAAGTTTGCCGGCAAATCTTGAAAATAGAGAAAACACTAGCCAGTCGAAAGATGTGGTCCCTTTGCTAAATTGTGTGTTAACTCTGTTTGATTTACGTCAATTCCACCAGTTCTTTCTAGATACTTCACCTTCTTACTACAACATCTCTGAACAAATTGGTTAGGATAGATTTAGTTTTTTCTTATCTTCTAGCTCTCTAGCATGTACTAAGGCTGTCTCCGGAAAAGGAAAGGGTGGTTGCATATTTTATTCAGCCACCTGCGGACCGCCAACATACTTTATTTATAAATATATATTTTAAGGTTGAATAAAGGAAAGAGCTTATCATCTTGATAATCCCAAGGAAGTAATAATTCATTTGCTTTCACGCGCGTCGTCGTAAAAATACCGAGTTAACAAAGTTTCTTTATGAATATTAACGGTATTTCCTTTGAGCATAAATATGTATTTAAAGTAATTTTGGTACTTATATTCGCTTTACTGTCGCATTTGAGAGGGCACATAATTACTATTAATTTATTTTCTACTCAAATTACAGCTATAACAATATCAAGTTATATAAATGTGAAAATTTTAGCCATCCATCCCCATACATCATTCCATCTTCTTTCAGGACGTTCTCATACTACTTGACCTTTTCATACGTTATCACGTGTGGGTCATCAAAAATACTATGCTTGTATATAATTGGATCTTTTTTCTATACTGCGTGTCGTCACTCAGGGGAGAGGTTTAAAATATTGCAAAAAATGTTCACTGGGTATAGATACGTTCCCTAAGGTCTTAATCGCTTTAATCTGTAAAGCGATTAAGATTATTGCGCAGAGACCGTAATTCCTGTTACATGTTTCTCATAAGTACAGCTAAAATGGCCATTTTACTGGTTGTTTCAAATAAGTCATTTGTATTCTTAATCTCAAGGAATGGAATTCGTCAACCTCTCCTTGGCCGCGGTATCGTAAGAGACAGCAAATTTGAACTTTCAATCACGTAAAGAGATTATCTCGAAATAAAACGCTATACCAATCCATCTGGCTAGCATAAATTCATTTCTCTCTGATTATAGGGCAGACACCGTACTCAATAGTGGAACATAATATGTGGAGCGTGAAGAGAAGAGAACTAGGGCAATAGAAGTTAGAAGGACTAGGAAAATTCACAGCTATGTATATGCAGTTTTCCAGACATTGTGATAACCATTTTTTAATTTAAATTTACTTATATTTTTCATTATTTCGTTATGGTCGAGAAAATTTATTTAATGTTCTTTTAATTGTAACGTTAAACGTTAGTACGTTATACGGTTGTTTTCAAAGATTTTAATTTTGCTTTTTTATTATAATATAGGTATTTAACAGTGAATGAGCAAACGATGCGGATAATCACTTGCAAAATTCGTTCAGATGTTATTATGTACGCTTGAAAAGATTTTAAGGAAAATCTCTGTAGGGATGAAATTATGTCAAAAATTATTATATAAAAAATAATATAACATTTAGAAAGCCCACTATTTGAACACCGGACAACTAATAGATAATTATGCTAACCAATAAAAGTAAGGAAAGAGTTAAAAAGAAAATCAAATATATAAAGAAAGCAGCAAAAGCTAAACTAATAAAAGGCATGTGTCAATGTCATACCTTAAAATTACAGGACACTTTTACGGTGTATTACTTAAGAAAACAATAGAATACATAGTATATAGATATCAAAAACATATATATGAATAAAATAATAATAAAGAAATAATATATAAGAAAGAAATAATAATACGATAGGTGCTGCAATGGTTTGATAAATTATTTAGATTCTATTATTTTTCTCGAAGAAATAAGATGATCCCAGGAGGTTAGCTAAAAGACTTTAGCTGACAATAAAGACAACTTTCCCTTCTAATCTTTTCTAACTATCCTCATTATTTTACGTTAATTTCCTGACTTCATGTCACTTCTTTTTTTCTTTGTAAGTTTATGGTTAAGAACAAATTATAATAGAATGAATCTAATTTTATTTTTAAAAAAAGTTTAACTTTAATATAATTCCAAAGCGATGAGAGATGAAAATTATTTACATACATACATACATATCATCACGCCATATCCCTTGCAGGGTAGGCAGAGAGAACAGAGTGCCAGAGAACTCTATCTCTGCATACTTCACTCGCTTCCTCAACATTCATAATTCTCTTCATACACGCTCGCCGGGTTCGGAGACTCTTGACTCCACCTTCCTTCAGTATATGACCGATCTGGAATTAAAATTATTTAAAAATATATAAAACGTATTTGTAATATAAAACCAAAATGGCTCAAACACATCAGCTAAATTATTATGAAGTCCTTTAATTTATGTATGAAACAATGAGAAAAATTCATCATCATAATCATCATCTCAGCTCTTATACGTCTTACAGATAGGCTCAAACCTCCTCCATAATAAGAGGGAAATTGACATACTATAACAACTTGATGTTAGTATAGGATTTTGTTTGCAGTTTTTTTCGCTCGCATAGATGATTGTAAGATCTTCTTTAACACACATATGTATATTATAGGTCTTAGTCGACTTTTACAACACCAAGGGCAAAATGGTAAATTACATTCTCACCAAACGGAAAAGATAGAAAGAAAAAAATTATAACAACGTCAATAAATTTCCGTATGTTGACGATGTAAGAATAGAATACATCATGCCCTATCTTACCCGTGGGTGATCGTAAGAGACGACTAAGGGATATAAAATGCATATAACATGTATGCAAGAGAAGGAAAACAAGAAACAAAACCCTATACCAACACCTCTTAGCAGCGTGATATAGTAGGTCAATTTCCCTCTGCCATCTCAGATCGTATATGTCCCACTGTTAGGCTCAAGTCCAGCAGTGGGACATATATGAGCTGAAATGAAATCTTTTATAAGGTTATAGTCACAATTGAACGCAGACGGCGATGCCAACATCTTACAATTCTTTTTTATTTTTGACGATGTTATTTCGTTATTATTTTTAAAATTTTTGATAGATTAAAAAGATACAAGAATTCATGAAACTATTGAAACATTTTGAGAAGAGTATATATTTTTGTATCTATTTTTAACATCTATTCCCACAGGTGTCATCGTTGTGTGTTCTATCTACACTTTACCGAGGACCCGAGGAGTAATCAAGGGAATGGACAAGACGACACGACGAATAATACTAAACGCAATCGCCAACCCACCTGCCAAGTGTGGGACTTATAAAGTTATTCCACTATATCCAAGTGTTCTATATCCAAGTCGATAACCTTCTGAAATTGAAAGGGTTAATATTGATTTTTATCTTTAATCCTTTTTCTTCACCTTTTTATATATTTTATAGAGAACATTTCGCAATAAGTACTTTGTTTAAAATATGAATCTACTGTTAAGGTATTTTACTGAAATTAAAATAATAACATAATAATAGCAAACAATGCAATTGCTTATCAAGCTACTTTTATATTTAATTAAAACATAAAAGTTAAAAATTAAACATAAAAGTTAGGTACATATACGTGAATACACCATTTATACTTCGTTATATTTTGTGGGCTTCTTTAATAATATCTAAGAATAACTACTTATGTCGTGTCATCTGGAAAATGTCCAGCACTTAAGATTAATATAAAGGATAAAGAGATAGTTGCTCTTATTTTATGACAAGTTTCCTTTGTAATTTGTACTTAGTAGGCGGGCATGCGAGGCACGTAGTACCCTCAGAGTTGATAGAGTATACTTAAACAGATTGCTATATTATTTTGGCGGTCAAGTGGCCGTAACACTATGCCACTTCAAATTCGGTTTACATCTTCAACATAAAAGAAGTTTTATATGAAAACTTACTATGAAATACAAAAGTTTGAATGGATGAATGTTTGTTACTTTATAGCAGGAATATTGTATACGCTATTTTATTTGTTTTGAAGTTACACTTCTTTAGGCGCGTTATGTAATAATGTGAGTGAAATTTTAAGCCCGCATCACTATAACACAAAATTAACAGGTTGAAGTTGGCCGCAAAAAAGATGCGCGCGTATAAATGTAAAAAAAAATTAACAGGTTGAAGTTGGCAGCAAATAAAACACGCACGCACCACTTTTACATTCACATCACGTGTTTAAGTTTCATACAAGTGCGAATTATATATGTGCTAATAAATTATATTTAGTAGTGATTTAAATTGAATATTTTTATTATTATTATTTTCTATTCGTAAAAAGTAGTAAAAAAATTAATGATACTAAACAAGTATACTTCTCACGCGCGTACATAAGTACACGCATCCATTTCTTTTTTATTTCTTTTTTTTATTTGGTTTTCTAACAAATATAAATGTAAAGCAACCACATTTCTAGTTCTATACATTTCTAGAAAAGGTTTTATTCAAAATTTAAGCAAACACTATAAGCACATATCTATCTATCTATAGATAGTTTTAAAAGAGAAAATGAAACAGATTAATGTTATTGTGCCTAAAAACAAAATTATATTTACAAAAAAAAAACAATCTATGTACAACTTTGCGAAAATAACTTTGAGAATTTGAAAATATGTTTACAAAATTCCTACATTGATTTAAAAGCTTGCTTAATTAACGAATAAGAAAAGTGGAGCTTAAAACAGTTCATAACAGTGGATACAAGCCGCCAAAAAAAAAATTAGTGGATAAAAAGGAGTGATTTGTATCCAAGGGAATCTATACGGCACTCTAAAATTAAGCCTTGCCAATAAGTGTGGACAATAAATTTTATTGCGAAGAAGTTTGTACTAGAAAAATAGATTTAAATGTTTTCTTCTTTTTTCAAGTACATCCATTTTCCCCCGAAAATATACGATTTCTCTCTCATTTTATGCCGAAAATAAATGGTTTCTATGAGATAGGTTGGATTTACAAAATTCTGTATTATATTTTATATCCCTTAGTCGTCTCTTACGATCACCCACGGGTAAGATGAAGGGGGTGATGATTTGTACTCTTACTCCGTCACCACACGGATAATAGTGGTATACACTAACACAAATTACCTACTATCAAATAAAATGAAAATTATTAAGATAATCTTTATATAACTCAACAAATACTGTCGAAAACAAGCAATAGGAGACGAATACAATTCGGTTAACAGTATCTGAGCGTATTTTAAATATAACTTAAGTAAACGACAACAAAGAAATTCATTACATTACATTTGTAACAACTCTAACTTATTACACCGACACACAATGTCAGCATCTTTCATGTACAAAAGTCATTTGAGAATTTCTTGAGCGCTGGGAAATCTCTGTAAGGAACAATTGGCTCAAGGCGGAACCATATGTAATTGTAAGAATCATAAGTAAATATATTATGGCAATACAATCAATATTCTATGAGTAAAACCCTCAATAGAATTTTTTAAGGAAGCAATTATATTATGATTAATAAATAACGTAGAAACTGTGTGGTAGCGGCTACGAAAACTACCAACCCTTACTGTGCTCGTGGATTTCGTAAAAGATGACTAAGAGCTTTATATCGACCTGGCCCTATTTCACCTGATGCCGTTTGGTCAACAATTATATTCTTAAGCAGGATTGACGTCAGGCAGGCTGTCGGTTATAAAATTATAGTCAATAGTTTTCGCAACGTGTATAAGTACATATTGTGTTGATTTTAATTAATTGGGATAAGAGCCGCATAATGATGATGATCATTATCAATGACGGATATTTATTTCAGTGTTAGGTTGTACAAAATCCAGTAGTATCAAAAGTTATGTTACATATGGTGTTATGTACAGTCCCATGTCACCTTAATACCACCTTTTTTATTGCTTATGGTTGCAAACTAGCAAGCAGCACAGGTGATGGTAAGTTTTACTGACTCTCAGGGACCCCAGACTGTAGATAAAAAACTGTTTACAGTGTAGCCCTACCATTACTTATAAAAACTTGATTACGAGCGAAAAATGATTGTCACATATGGGATTCGAAACCACACGTATTGGAAATCCGTTCCAATCGTGCTGCCACTTACACCAACGTGAACTGTTCTATGACATTCAATTTTCGCATCATATTATGTTTTCGTTTTTATAGAGACGTGTGCCATCTACCCAACATTGTTTATACATTGTACAGATTTAATACTCTAACTTTGTAGTTAGAATTGTATTAAACGTAACCTATCATTACTGTTACCTCATTTGCAATCAGCAAGTAGCATACCTGATGATAAACTTTACTGCCGCTCATTGGCCCGCAGCTGCAGACAGAAAACTATCTATGGTATGGCTATACCACTACTGATACACACTTAGTTAACAGAAAAGAAAGAATACGCAAAATTTTCTTCGTTGCTATGAACAGCAAGTATCTACGCGTAAGTATATACGCAAGATTTGAAAAAATATACTATAATAATTTGAAAATCTAATGAGATTAGTGAACAGAGTTGTTTTTAAGTAACATGTAATGATATGTTACTTAAAAACAACTCTGTTCTCTCTGCCTACCCTGCGAGGGATATGGCGTGATGATATGTATGTATGTATGTAAAAAAACATATAAGATATTGTAAAACAGCGGCAGCTTAATAAGGAAACAAATAACTAACCAGCCAAAAGTATCGAGTTCCATTTTGAAACAAACCTCGAAATTTTTGAAATTATATGCATATTAAATGATAAAGTGTATCATTAGTTTTAACAGAGAAAACACCCCGGCAAGAAAATTTAATGTCTAGGAGAAAAAAAATCTATCAAAAATGCCGTTGAAAACAAAACCATTAATCTCGGCTTCCAAAATATTTAATACAATCGATTCTATATTGAATGAGCCCTACCTTCAATTATCTTGTCTTTATCTAGCTTAGTCCCACGATATCATTTTTCCTTTGAAGTTTAAAGATGTGACTGTCACTCTATATGGAACGCTTATTATTTTACTGAATCTAGTTAGACTAGAAAATCCAGCAATACCTACAAATAAAAAAAGAATAGAGAAAAAGTATAAAAGTCAATAATTAGTATTATACCCGCTAGAGTTTTCTTACTGGATGTTTCTCAGCGTGGCCGCGTTGTGATCTAGTGGTAACTTATTAGATTCGCTAGTTTAAATTAATAAATTGTTACATTATAATAATTACCATAAATTTAGTGTTTAATAATAACTGACAAAAATATTTTTTTATATTTAATCATCCTTTTTAGACGCACAATAAATTTGTATTAAAAATGTGGGACATAATTTAATAACTAATATTGTAGCGGGCTGATATAAACCTATGTAATAACGATAACTCATTGGACGTGAGCCACCTTAGTCCTCCCACCACCATGTACACTGTAAATTGTTAGAATCGTCGAGATTTTAAAAATCCAATACAAACGCTAAAATAAAATTTATAAAAATAGTTTTTATTTCAAAAGACTAAGAGGAGATATTATATGTATAATATTTAAATGAATTCAAGGGTTATTCAATAATCATCGGTCGTGGAAATTCTATAATCTTTACTCTTATAAGGCCGTTATTAAATGGTATAAAATTAGAATGGTCTTATATATAAAGAGTTAATGTTGGCCAGTAAATGTGTTCGTCAGCTTAGATAATATAAACGTAGATATCAATCTCTTGGGATTTGTTCTTATTAAGTTAGGATTTGACAAATTAACAGCTTGATTACTAGCTACATATTTTTTTTATTGAAGTTACAAACACTAAACGTGTTGCCGGTTGATTTTAATATTACCCAATTCGTTACCGATTTTTTTTTTTACTGAAATTACTAACACTAAAAATGTTTCCAATTGATTATAATTTTTTATATCTAATGCAATACCGAATTAAACGTCCAGCCATCCATCTATCCATCAATCTAGTGACGTCCAATGTTTGAACATTGGCTCCCACCAACAAAGGTTAATGTCTTAATCGTCACGTTTAATGAGTGAGAATCTTCTCTTTGACACACTCCACCGCGTCCTTCTGCAGAACGACTGCTTCACAGAATCCCCGTGCCTGACACAATTGAGCATCATCCTAGCAATGGTCGGTAGCGTCAGATTGCTATTGACCGTGAAGAGTTCAGTCCATTTAGTCAGAAATAAGATGGTGAATTGTATTTTGAACCCACCTCATGGAGAATATACAAAATATATTACTACTACAAAAGAACATACATTATCCGTGTGGTGATGGAGTAAGAATACAATTAACCAACCCCTATCTTACCCGTGGGTGATCGTAAGAGACGACCAAGAGATATGAAACGCATATAACATCTATGCAAGAGAAGAATGACCCGAAACAAACTCCTATCCAACACGTCTGACCAGCGTGGTATAGTAGGTCAATTTTCCCTCCCAACAGTGGGACATATATGAGCTGAAATGATGATGAGATGAGATGACAAAAGGACAAATTTGTTAAGGAATAATTTTATTACCATAACTTTTTACGCAAATAGAATCGTTGATTACGAATTATAAGCAAATGATTTCTTTTTTAATTAAAAGCGTTCAAACATTTACATAGGTCTCATACCCATCTCTCAAAAATGAAATTGAATCAATGCTTAATACCCCTTTAAACATTCCTAAAGACCCTTTGTAAACTTAAAATACATACATACATACTTATCATCACGCCATATCCCTTGCAGGGTAGGCAGAGAGAACAGAGTGCCAGGGAACTCTAACCTTGCATACTTCACTCGCTTCCTCGACATTCACAATTCTCTTCATACACGCTCGCCGGTTTCGGAGACTCTTGACTCCACCTTCCTTCAGTACGTGACCAATCTGGTCTAGGTAGGTGAGTCTCGGTCTCCCCCGGTACCTACATCCTTCCACTTTCGCATTGTATATCTTCTTAACCAGGCGTTCGTTCGGCATTCTTTCCACTTTTGTCCGAACCATCGGAGCATTCCCTTTCGCATCTTTACACCAATACTCTCTTTCATATCTACTCACTCTCTTACGTCGTCATTACGAATGCGATCGGTCAGCCTAAATTCACAGATTTTCCGTAAAGATCACATTTCGACCGCATTAAATTTACTTTCATGCTCTTTTCTGTATACCCAGCTCTCGCTTCCGTATAGTGATGTTGGGACAAGCACTGCGTTATATATTGCTACACGTGCCTTCTAGCTGAGGTGGTGGCTACCGAGAAGTTGTCCCAACGCTCCGTTCTCTCTATTTCCCGCATTCACTCTTCGCTCTATATCAGTGGTGTACCTTCCATCTCGGCTAAACTTAAAATACGTCTGTGATTATAACTATCTTATTAAGCTTACTTAACTGAGACTGACAAATTCTAGTGAACAAAATTGTATAAAGTACAGCTACGAACGGCTCCACAATGAGAATTGAGCGGTACACTGTGATATATCAATGGAAGTCAGAAAAATATGCAAATATAATCTGATTGCACAAATGGCGTAGTGATTAAGATACCAACTTACCGTGGCAGAGTTCTATTCATATGCAAGATAATTCTTTCTGAAATCTACAAATTATTGTTTTGAATATGTGTGTAATTTGTATTCGTTATTTGTAGGTTTGTAAAATCCCACGAAATACAAGGACTATTTCCTTAATGGATATTGTTGTCAAAAAAACATACTAAAAGTACTACAAAATATATTGATATTTACACAGCTCCATTATAACCATTGAATCTTGCATCTGGACCTATGGCGTCGCCAAGTCGTACTATATGGTATAGCTGGGCATTTAGCCTATAACATGTTTATTATTTATCATCCTACATGCATCCCACTCTTAAACTTGAGCTGTCTCTAAAATGATAGGGAAATTCACCTACTATACCGCACTTTTTTTTTTGGCGTCTGCGAGCGGTGGAATGGTCACGCCTCTCTAAATCCGTCCGGGGCGACGGAAGAAGTGGCGCAGGATCCCATAGACCCGCCCTACATGTACCCCTCCACGCCGTGCGAGCGGGCCACCGGAAACCGGTCTTTGTCTTCGGTGGTCCGCCCGGTGGTATACCCTCGCGGGTTACTATACCGCACTAGAAGCATAGAGTCTCACGAGGAATTTTCCTTCTCTTACCTCGATATTATGATAATATCCCCTAGTCATATTTTATTATGACACTAGCTATCACCCGCGACTTCGTCCACGCAGAAGTCATCTCTGACAAAGTTAAATAGAAAAAGTAATGCAAGGTGTTGAAGGTTTGTCGCTAGGACAATGATTAACAGCGTCAGAAACTGGAAACCTTCTGCGAGTTAGTTGTCTAACGGAATTAGGCAATAAGGTGGGTCCAAGAAAAATTACTCTACGTTGACACGCTCTACCGTCGGTGCTTTGGGCGGCGCAAGCGTGAGTACCTGTATTGAAGTTCAATGCATGAGGGCTTCGACTCGAGATGATACACGGTTGCGGTGGCCCCACCCGTATAACGTAGATGTACGTACGTGTACGGCGCGCTATTGGGTCACGCGTCACCTCGAATGGATTGGGCGCGGTGTGTCTATATACTATAGCCGGTCACTAAAGAAAAAGGTGGTTCAAAGTTCTATTCATTCTACAAATTATATTGCCCTTAATATACTATTTACGGTATGACCATGGAATAAAAATATAATTATCGCCACCCTTTATTTGACTGTTTTGTTTCACCAGCAGAGATGCGACTTCGTTAGATATGATTTATTATTTGAGTTATAGAGTGAACATTTTTGAAGATAAACTTTACCTGTATCTTAAACCCTTAGGCAAGAACCTATTGCCGTCTACTATGTATACCGTGTGAGTTCTCACGCCGGCACTGGTCGCCACGGCGGCACTGGTGCAGGGTTGATGGAGGGGGAGAGAGAAACACGTGTTTATTTATTTTTACCGAAGAATATTTGTACTTAATTTGAAAAGAATCGATAAAGAAATTTTTGTCCCATATACACTTTGCCACTTTGTTACACTCTCTTAGAGGCGGAATTCATAAAATCCTTTCATATTGAATCTCTATGTCATAAAAAGAAACGTACGTCAAAATTTAATATTTCTAGTTTTAATAGTTTCGGTTTGGCCGGTAATGAGTCGTTTCACAGGCCTCATTTACATAACCAGAGGGTGTAAATTGACAAATGCCGGATATTACCATAGAATATTTGATTCGACTCGTAATTTGAAAAGAATCAATAAAGATTTTTTTCTCCCCATACAAACTTTGCCACACTGTTTCACTCCCTTAGGGGTGTAATTTCGTCAAGTCATTTCTTAGTAAATCTCTACGTCATAGAAAGAAACCACTGCCAAAATTTCAAGTTGCCAGCTTTAATAATACCTTGGCTTGGCGCTAATGACTTAATGAGTCGTCCAACCCGCTTCGCAGGTCTAATTCACATCCCCAGGGGATAAAAATTAACAAATGCTGTTTATGACAAAATGTTTATTAACAAATGTGTTGCTGAAACACGTGTTTATTTATTTTTACTGAAGATAATTTGTACATAATTTGAAAAGAATCGATAAAGATTTTTTTCGCCGATTCTTTTTAAATTGACATAACTTTTTTATTTATAAACCAATTGACATGAAATAAAGCCTATGTTAAGTGAAGCTTACCACAATATATTAGCGAAAACCGCGTCTAAATCGGATAAGCCGTTTCTGAGATTAGCGTGCACAAACTCACAGACAAACAAATAAACAGACAAAAATTTTAACAATCATTGTTTTGGGTTCTATTTATGTTGATAAAGGTCCCAGTAATATTTTTTCTCATATATCTTCCATGTACAGACCGCGATCCGTTACATTTTTATTATATGTATAGATAAAAAGAATTTAAATTGTATCGTTACTTCATAATCAAATGAAAACATATGCACAGAATTATGTGATTATCATTTATAATAATAATGGATGGTTACCAGATTAATTAACTTGGCTGCGCAACATCACTATGGAATTCGTATTGACACAATCATAATTATAATTGATAGATTTGTAGCCATTTACTGCTAATTGATAGATTATTATACACAATTAATTACTTTAATTTGACAATAAAGCCGTACTCGCAGTTTGTAAAATGGTTGTCCAAAAACCATTATTCAGTTACGATTACAGTCAATAATTTAACATTAGAATGTATCCTATGACGTAAAAAAAATAAAGGATTGTTTTTACTGCTCTTGGAGGCATAGGAATAAGCAGCAAACCTGATGGTAAGTGTTACTGCCGCCAATGGATTAGCAATACCAGAGGTACAGCTAGGCCGCTGCCTACCAATAAAAAACACCAAACCCACCTAAAAGTTAGGCTGCCGGCGCTCTCCCTCGCCGAATGAAACACAACAGCACATAGCCACTGCTCAGACGTCGATTTTCTGCGAGAGTGTGGTACTACCCCGGATGGACCGGCCCGCGGCTGTAGACAGAGTGGTCAACAGTGTGATCTTACTACTCTTATTTTTTATTATAGATATTTAAGGAGAAAGAAATGTAAAATAGAGACTTCACAAGTCACAACGATCACGGAAGGGTAATTGACGCTGTTCAGACGTGCTGGTATAAGGCTTGCTTTCGAATCTTGTGTAGATGTTATACGCGTTTTATATCCTTTAGTCGTTCTTTACGATCACGCATGGGTATAATATAAGGGGCGGTGAATTGTATTTTTACTCCGACACCACACGGACAACGTTCATATGTTCACTCACAATTAGTTCTTAAATTAATGTAACACTAATTGATTTAACTGAAAATCAGTAAATCTCAATTTCTATGAATTAACCAATTATTTTAAGAACTTCTAGCTAATCTCTGTAATTAGTATACAAGACGTTATCAAATATCTAATGCTGTGTAGTAGCGGCTACGAATACTACCAACCCTTACTTTGCTGGTGGATGGCATAATAGACAACTAAGAGCTTTTAATAGACCTTGGCCAACACCACCTTATGTCGTTTGATCAACGATTACGTTCCCAAGGAGGGCTGACGTCAGGCAGGCGGCTGGTCATAAAACTATTGTAATATGTACTCATACATATTGCGTCGATTCCAAGTAATTGGGACAAGAGCAGGAGAATGATGACATTATAAAATATAAACCTCACTTAGCTTAAATACAACGGGCATACAAACGGAGTATAAATTATAGTGAACTAAACTTTAGAGATTATTGACATTATATCAAATAAAAACTTGAAAATTTTTAAGCGCTATAAGAAAACATAGTAGAACCGTTTCTTTATCTCTCTGCCCAAACAGACATTAAAAACGAGTCTAAATTTAATCTTAACATCGAACTAAGTTGTCTACTATCTTCCTTGGACACAAAATGTAACGTTAAGTCTGTACGGAAATAGAAAGAAAGTATTATTTCAATAACACAATAGTACAAATTCAAATTCAGATTCAAATTCATTTATTATGCATAAACCCTGCGAGGGCACTTACATATTATATTTTTTTTACATTTAAAGTTGATCTAATAAACTACCACCGGATCGGAATGAAACCGCTACTGAGAAGATCTGGCAAGAAACTCAGCGGGTTTGTCTAATTATATTTTATCTATGTTATTATATTTTATTTTCATTTTTTATATAAAAAAAAATAGTACACGTTTATTATTTAATTAGCTTCAGTGGGATGCCCTTCGAACGCAATAGTTAAAATACAATAAACAAAGACCATGGCTGGACGAGATCCCACAAGCGGCACCCGATCACGAGTTAACTACTAGAGCAGCCATCACTCCCCTCAACCACCTTGGAGGGAAGGGAGAGACCCGCTCCACGCAGATACCGCAAGCGGACCTTTCAGTGAGCATGACCAATACCATGTACTATAAATGCAAAAACGTCAAAATTTGTCAGGCAACACACGCTACGCTTTACAAGTATGTATAATTATTAAAAAGAAATAGTAACTAAACAGTTAAAAAAAAAATTATGTAATTGCTGAAAGAGGAGCTGCTCATAGCCAGTCTGAACTATCGCTTAGATAATCCGAGATTTTATAATAACCTTTTTTACAGAGTCTGTTCTTGACAGCCCTTTTAAACTTGTTCACAGTCATATCACGGATATCTTTTGGTAATTTATTATAGAAATGTATATATTGCCCCATGAATGACCTATTAATTCTTTCAAGACGCGTACTGTGTACAACTAATTTGTCCTTATTCCGAGTATTCACACAATGAATGTCACAATATGAAGATTGCATTAAAAATAATACATGTTATATATTAGATACATAAGATATGACGAAGGAGGAACCAATCATGACGCAGGAGAAACCACCATTGTATTTTTAAAAGGTGTGACGTCACCATTGCTGACGTCAGTGTTGTTAGTTACGTGGATTACTCATGGTACGGTTTTGATCTTCGAAATAAAACTCCACAAGTAACTGTTTAAAAGTTGTATTCTCAACGAGTAGCGTAACGTCGCCCAGAGAGCTCCGCACGGTACAAAGACTCGAACACGAATGAATGTATTACTTTTTTTTTTTTTTTTGTTTTTTTGTGTGTCTTAGTTGTTAGCCTCAGATGGCTATGACAACTTTACCCGGACTGTGGGTGAGCGCTGAGGGCTCTCAACCCGTAAAAGTTAAGCGACCGATCCCGAGGGCACCCCCTGTGGGGTACGGACCTCGGCTCGGGGGGTCGCTGGCAAAGTGGGTTCTCCCACGTTTATGATTTGAACGCGACTCGTATTCCGACCTCGACGGCGAGGGCGGAATCGTGGATAATTCTTTGTCAGGGCCGCGCGGGCTGTGTATGCCTCCGTTTGGGCGAGCGTGATAAGGTCGTCGGGTTCGTCGAGTATTAATCGCGGTTGGCGGATCGCGGATATTTTAGATGGGGTATAACTAGACGCCCTAACCACTATGGGATTAGGGTGAGTGGCGGCAGAGTCGAAGTAGCGGCGAGAGCACTGCTTCATGTACTGCCGGATGGTCGGCAGGCCGAGATCTATGTGAAGAACCACATTGCGCATATACCACGGTGCTCCCGTCGCACGGCGCATGAACCTATTCTGTAATGTGAATGTATTACGACAGTGTGTCCGTATTTATAGGGCTCGGCGCACGTGCACGCGCACGTGTTTACAATTTAAGTATAGAAATTTCAATGAGAGAACTAATCACATGTTTGTTAATGTTAATTTAACATCAAAATAATCTTTAAGTAATCAATTGATGATTTATGAAGTAATTAAACTATTCAATTAATTAGTCTAATTATTTATAGTAGGTGTATTGTTGTATTTGCGCCGATAGATATATTCATATCGAAATCACTATTTTTGATAATATTAATCATCATCTCAGCTCATATATGTCTCACTGTTGGGCTCGAGCCCCCTCCATAATTGGAAGGAATTTGACCTACTATACCACGCTGATCAGATGTGTTAGTATACGGTTTTGTATCGAGTTTTTCTTCTCTCGCATAGATGTTATATGCGTTTTATAGGTATCCCTTATGAACACCCACGGGTAAGCTAGGGGGTGGTTAATAGTAATCTTACTCCGACACTACACGGAATATTAATATAATTGCAATAATTAATTCTTTGTTTTACTGCTTCACTCATCCAGTAACACAATCTTCTGCAATCGTGAGATCTACGGTTCGAATTCAGGATTGAATAAACAATTACGTATTTTTAGCAAGAAGCTCGGAGTTTGTAACTATGCCCAATTGTTGCCTATGAACTCGCCACCTTGGGCTAAGGAATGTGTAGTGAAATGTGGATCTTTATATCTCTGTCTACGCTTTTGAGGAGAAATGTGTAAGCCTATAGAAATAAACCAATGGAGTTTAAAACAAATAATTAAAGTCAATTTTATTAATATAGCTTATGTCAAAATTTTAACCACTCGATATTTTTGTGATGCCCAAAATTGCAAAAAAATCTAATAGTTGTTATTTGAACCGAAATCGAAACGTCAATCGAGAATAAAAAGTTCTTCAATGGTGGTTTTTAAATCTCTTTTATGTATTACCTCTATACCTGTTATCTACATGACACAAACGTTTATTGCCGAATCTAATATAGTATTATTATTTATTAATTAATGTAATACATTGTAATGGTTGACAGATTCTTATACCGGGAGGGTAGAATACCATTATTACATTATAAACACTCTACAAATCCCCTTGGATAAGATTTAAGTAACTCTAAAACGGATTTATTTATACCCCTAAATCCAAAACTATATCCAGCCTAATCTAATAAATGTTATAAACGGTAGGTAGGTCGGGAATTATGAACGAATTACATCAACAGAAGTCACCCAATTGTTAAAAATTACAGTAAAATGCGAACAAAAAAGTCTTTATAATTAGAGTATCCACATTTTTTTTTTGCATTATTAATAAAGGAGGATACTACAAGAAGACAAAGAAAACTCTAATCCCTAACTTTCTACTTCCCTTCAAATCTTTGTTAGGGGTTCCTACCATCATTACCTACCACCCTTTTAACCAGCTGCTCCATTCTCTGTTACACCCGGTATATTAATATTAGTAGGAATTGGGATACTATGATTAAATATTTTATTTATCTGAACTGTCCTGTGACATATGTAGATAATAATTATATCAACATTAATAACAAACGTAATATACCAATCACAATTTTTGTTATCACTTTAGCTACCATGACAACAGCTCCGCAGAACACCTAACAGTCATTGTTATTGTACATATTTTGCCTTATTTTCTAATTAAATTTCTAAACAATGTTAATTACCGAAGCGATATATATTATAGCTTTCTCGGCAAACAGTATATCTGGCACAATAAGATTTGAAATCCAACTGGTAATGTTTGAGATTAGCGCCTTAAAACACATAAATAAATAGCTATATAACAATAATATATAACATAATAAATTCACCGGTTTCGTAAAATAATATTTTTTTTTAAACACCAACTTGCCCTAAAGAAATAATTCTTGTATTGCGAGGAACTTTACAAACATACAATTAACGCAGACAAATTACGCCCAAACTCAGAACAACACTTTGTGGTTCGCACAAAGTATTGACCTGCATCAGAATCGAACCCACGGCACTGTCATCTTAACCATTACGTCATCTGTGCAGTCATACAATAAATTCGTAATCACTATAATATCAATAATTTTCTATTTCTAATTTTATGAATTTCTCAATGTAATATAAGAAATTCATAAAATGAACGTAGAAAATAATAAAAGCTGCTAGCTCAGATAATAATTTAAATCTCAATATTGTCCACTCGGTGTACATAATCGAATTGCCAATATTCAGGCAAGCTTCCGGTTGGTGGTTTTGTGTGGACGTATTTTAAATGGCCTTTTCAAAAACCAGCCGTTTTCTGTTGCCGTAATTGAATATTGTTTAAATCTTTCGTATTTGTTAATTAATTTTAAGTTTAATATAAAGCTTATTATAAAATTTCCGTGTGGTGATTGAGTAAGAATATAATTCACCACCCCCTATCTTACCCGTGGGTATCATAAAAGACGATTAAGGGATATAATATGCATATGACGTCTGTGCAAGAGAAGGAAATCTCGAAATAAAACCCTATACCAACACGTCTGACCAGCGTGTTATAGTGGGTCAATTTCCCTCCCATGGTGGAGGAGGTCTGAGCCCAACAGTGAGACATATGTGGGCTGAGATGATGATGATGATATAATAAAATTGGAACATTATGATGGCATACTAAGAATATGACACGACCCCTTCCTATTGAGAATGTCATTTGAGAATTCTAAAGAAAATTAGTTTAAAAAAAACATAAAATAATGATACCTAATGTTAATTATATAAAATTTTATAATAACAGACAACTTTTAAAAAAATATATTTAAAATATATTAACCATTATATTATTTAAATTTATAATTAATCTATAAATTACTGATAGTGAGAAATAAAATGATATTTAATGTGAAATATTTAAAAAAATAAACATTATGAGTTTGTAAGTTTGGATGTAATGAGTAATCTCTGAAAGTACTGGTGGGATTTTAAAATTCGTTCCTTATTAGTAAGCTACATTGTCTCTGCCTATTATAGTTTTTTTTGAATAAAATATATTTTAATAGTTAATCACAATAAAAATAATTGAAATAAGAAAAATCTGCCTTTGCTGTTGATATATAAACGTACGCTGCCTAAACGTTTTAAGATAAAGATACAAAATATTAGTCTATTTTATCTTTACAAATAAGTCCGCGACTCCATACCTCTAAATTTATATTTCAGCTACAAAGATAGTAATAAAGTTGTAAACAAAAATTGCAATGTGAAAATATACTCCATATTCTTATAACAACAAATAGTTTTACAGAATGAAAATTTCATGGAGATAAAATTTACTTTTTCTGCACGTCAGTTAATAGTTTGGAAGATAATGGGAAATGAAAATAATAGGTCGATACCTAATTTCGTCCGCACGCTATTCGATGGACAGTACTATGGCGGTAACAGAGCAAGGTATTGGTTTGCCGATATTTAATCAATAGCCATATGCACCAACGACACCTAGGGTTAAGGCAATACCTAAATCAATCAATATGACACTAATATTTAAATTGACTCAGGAGTTACCTAAAATATTAGTGAAATTCAAGAAAATGGCTATCGGGGAAAGCATGTAGATTACCTCTGAGCGCTATAAGTCACTTTTTATTTTGATAAATATATGAATGCAATAATAAATATTATTATTACTAAAAAATTGCAACTGCGAAAGTTTCTTTGTTTGTTTACTACGTTTTCACGCCTAAACCAAACCAATTATGATGAATTATGATACAACAATAGCGTATCTATTGTATTATTGTGTAACAATAACGTATATATTGTAACAATAGATACGATAATAGGCTACTTTTTTAAGGCAGGAATATTATTAATCTATGTATTTATTTATTATAAATACAATTTCTACAGGTTAATAGTACATAACCTCACAAAACCGTATTATCGGTTTGACTGTGGGATCGAAGGCTCTCTCTCTCTCTCTCCATCACACACACACACACACATACATGGGCCCGCACGCACGTACGCAGGCACGCACAAACGCACACACACACACACGCACACACACACACGCGCACACACACACGCACACACAAGCGCACGCACCCACACACACACACACAATATATACGTTATCTGCGCGCGTGTTAAGTTGCGCACGCGCACGCGCGTACCCGCAAACAATATGATACTGTCATGATTGGTTCATGTAATATATTTGAAGTTTATTTTTAAATATCACCTTATCATTTTTATTCTGTAGAGCCTGTGTGCGGCTGGATGATGGAATGTCGCCTTGGTTTGACGTCAATATCAGCGTTAAGCAGGGGTGCGTTCTGTCAGCCAGGCTGTTTATCATATATCTGGATAAATGTCTCCAAAGGTTGAACGATATGAATGTGGGAGTCCAGATGGGCGACTCAGTGGTCACTGCTCTGCTTTATGCAGATGATGCAGTCCTGCTGGCACAGTCAGCGACTGACCTGCAGACCCTAGTCGACACAATGACAGAAGATTGTAAGAAAAGGGGTCTACGCGTGAATGTGAGCAAAACCAAAATAATGGTCTTTGAAAGAGATAAAACTAGAACAGATGTAAGAGTAACAATAGGTAATGATGTACTAGAGCAAGTGGATGAATTTGTATATCTTGGATGTGGATTTAGCCGAGATGGAAGGTACACCACTGATATAGAGCGAAGAGTGAATGCGGGAAATAGAGTGAACGGAGCGTTGGGGCAACTTCTCGGCAGCCACCACCTCAGCCAGAAGGCACGTGTAGCAATACATAACGCAATGCTTGTCCCAACATTACTGTATGGAAGCGAGAGTTGGGTATGCAGAAAAGAGTATGATAGTAAAATTAATGCGGTCGAAATGCGATCTCTGCGGAAAATCTGTGGAGTTAGGCTGACCGACCGCATTCGTAACGACGACGTAAGAGAGCGAGTAGGTATAAAAGAGAGTATTGGTGTAAAGATGCGAAAGGGAATGCTCCGATGGTTCGGACATGTGGAAAGAATGCCGCACGAACGCCTGGTTAAGAAGATATACAATGCGAAAGTGGAAGGATGTAGGTACCGAGGGAGACCGAGACTAACCTACGTAGACCAGATCGGTCATGTACTGAAGGAAGGTGGAGTCAAGAGTCTCCGAAACCGGCGAGTGTGTATGAAGAGAATTATGAATGTTGAGGAAGCGAGTGAAGTATGCAGAGATAGCTCTGGTACTCTGTTCTCTCTGCCTACCCTGCAAGGGATATGGCGTGATGATATGTATGTATGTATTTTTATTCTATATTACGTTAGCGAAGCCACCAGTAGAAGCTAAATTAAAATATAACTATATATTTAATAATTAACAAAAATAAACAAATCTTTATATACTATACAATATACTAGCAAACCCCCTCCCACTCTCCCGGACCTTCAGGCCAAAACAACGAAACGACAAGGCTGACCACCAACTGGGTTCGACTGCAGAAAGATCTGCAATCGACCTCTTCGGCCCACCTTGATCTGATTCCTAAGGATATTAAGTCCAAGGAAGACACCTCTCTGGCAATCGATTCTTTCACAAGTCACGTGCAGTCGATAGTCGACGGCTGCTCGCGGGCGGTGCCAGATACGAGTAATCGTAGATGGCACCTGCCGGACGACGTTCGTGACCTGTTGAGATGTAAGAACGCCGCCACCCGTGCTTATGATCGCTATCCCACGGAGGATAACCGCACTCGACTGCGGTCCCTACAAAGGGAGGTCAAAAAAGCCATCAAAGATTTGAGACAGAGCAAATGGGACGCCATGATAGAAGAGCTAGAGTCTTCTCACACAACCTTCTGGTAGCTTTCCCGCTCGCTTAAAAAGGACATTGTGTCCATTCTCCCTCCCCTAAACCGACCAAACCAGTCACAGGCGTTCATGGACGACGAAAAGTCTGAATGCCTAGCCGACTGCCTAGAGCTTCAGTGTACGCGGAGTACACTATACCCCGACGACATAAATTACCGATTCATCAAAGACGAAGTAGAACGTCGTACCACTATTTCGCGATCTAAAGTAAACGACAACCCAGACGAGCCTATCTCAACAGTGACTACCGACGAGGTCGTATCGCTAGTCAAGAGTCTACACGCTGGAAAGCCCCTGGTTCGGACGGTATTTCTAATAGAGTTATTAAATTGTTCCCCGCGCACCTCATAACTATATTGTGCTGCATCACAATACAGCACTCAACAATAACATCTTTCCCTCGCAATGGAAAGAGGCCGTGGTAATTGGAATCCACAAACCCGGCAAGCGACGTACCGAACCAAGTAGTTACCGCCCGATAAGTCTGCTAAGAGGGTTAGGCAAAATTTACGAACGTATAGTCCTCAGTAGACTAAGAACATTCGCCGAGGCTAACAACCTCATCCCAGACGCGTAATTTGGCTTTCATGCTGGGCACAGTTGTGTGCAGCAAATTCACAGAGTAGTAGAATACATAAGTGGTCAGTCCATTATGAACAGATCCACGGCTGTAATTTTCCTAGATGTAGCGAAGGCATTCGATAAAGTGTGGCACGAGGGCCTGATTTACAAACTTTATCATCTTAAGATTCCCGACTATCAAATTTGAATCATACATGACTACTTAAGTCATCGCAGCTTTCGCTACAGGGTGGAAGGGACGTTGTCTACCTCCCGCCCTATCAAGGCCGGTGTCCTACAGAGCTCGATCCTCTCCCCTTTTCTATTTACTCTATACGCTAGCGATATGCCCATATTTAATAGAGTTCATAAAGCGCTTTACGCGGACGACACCGCACTTTTCTGTGCAGGTAAGATCCCGACAACAGTAGCAAAGACTCTCCAAACAGCGGTTACCGCTCTAGCCAATTGGTTTAGGAAGTGGTGAATAGAAATCAACCCCGATAAGAGTCAGGCGGTCATGTTCACACGTCGAAATGCCCGTACCTACTCTATCAATAGCATTCCGCCCTTAAAATGTTTAACAAGCCTGTTACTTGGAGCAGGCAAGCCAAATATCTAGGTGTAACCCTTGACGACCAACTCAGCTTCACCCCTCATATAACGCAAGCCCACGCGCGTGCGGCTTTCGTGATAGGACGCCTCCATAATTTAATAAATGCTAGGTCAAAATTAACCTTGAGCAGCAAGGGCTAATTATACACCGCTAGCATACGGCCAATCATGACCTATGCTAGCGTAGTATTCGCGCATGTTAAGTGTCCACTAGTGGTTGGGGTGGTTTCCTACACGCCCTCTCGTAATTCAAAAATCCGACATTCGTGGCACGTCATCGACGACGACGATGACGATATCACACTCGCTCAATTAAGAGCTTACACGGCCCGCGAGGCCATTACACATAAATATCCGCGGTTTCGTCCTCGCCGTCGAGGTAAGAAATCGCGACGCGCAAAAATCATAAATCCAAACGTGGGCACGCCTTTGCCACCAGCGACGCCCCAAGCCAAGGTCCGTTCCCCACAGGGGGAGTCTTTGGGCGATGTCGCTTAGCTTACCTCAATCTAGCAAACCCAGTCCGTTGGTTTGTTTGTAGAAGTCAATATATCGCAGCGCTGCCTGGTGGCGAGTTACATAAATGGCGATAGCATATATATAAAACTTCTCCCGAGCCGAGGTCCGTACCCCACAGGGGGTGCCCTCGGGATCGGTCGCTTAACTTTTACGGGTTGAGAGCCCTCAGCGCTCACCCACAGTCCGGGTAAAGTTGTCATAGCCATCTGAGGCTAACAACTAAGACACACAAAAAAAAGGCATATACACTACCGTCCAAAAGTTTGGAAGCAGCAAGGTAAAATCGAATAAAACCAAACTAAGTCATTTAAATTTAAATGTATTGATAAAAAAATAAAGAACAAACAGAAACTAACTTAAACAAAATAAAAAAATAATATACAATGGTAAATTAGATTAAATTTTAGCTTCATCAAAGTGTCCACCTTTCTCCTTTATAATCTTCTCACATATTCTGGGCATTCTATTAATCAATTTTTTAAAATAATCTTTATCTAATTTGTTCCATTCGTTCTCTAATAGCTGCCACAAATGTTCTGAGCTCGTAGGACAACGACTTTTCACCCTCCTGTCAAGTTCATCCCAAACAAGTTCAATGGGAGAAAGATCAGGGGATTGAGATGGCCATTGCATGATGTTTAAAATGTTTTCAGCTTTTTTCTTGTTTAAAAAGTTCTGGCACAATTTAGACGAATGCTTAGGATCATTATCCTGTTGAAAAATGAATCCAGAACCAATGAGACTTAGTCCACTGGGTATGGCAGAATCTTGGAGAATTTTTAAATAGCCTTCCTTGTTTAATTTTCCGGTTATCCTCACAAGATTGCCGGGTTTACTGTTGCCAAAACACCCCCAAACCATGACATTACCACCACCATGTTTGATGGTAGGCACTGTACATGCCTCTGAAGCCCTCTCTTCTTTTGACCGGCGTACAAAAACACGTCTATTGGATCCGAAAATCTGAAATTTTGATTCGTCACTCCAAAGGACATTTTCCCATTGTTCTATAGTCCAGTTTTTATGCGCTTTTGCCCATTCTAGTCTATTTTTCTTATGTCGATTTGTTAGTTTGGGTTTTTTAGCAGCAACACATCCTCTTAATCCCGCAGACAGTAAGCGTCTTTTAACAGTAGTTGTTGAAATGGGTGTTTCTCGCGTATCATTCAGAGCTGCAGTGATCTGTGGTGCAGTTAAGCGTCGATTCCGTTTAGAAAGAACTCTAATGAAGTTGTCCTCTTGATTTGTTGTGGATTTGGGCCTACCAGATCTCTTTCTATCTTCATTTTTCCCCGTTTCTTGTTTTCTAGCAAGGGTATAGTGGACACCTTTACAAGAAATTCCGAGCCTTTCTGCGATTTGACGTTCACTGTATCCTTCCTCGCGTAGAGTGCAAATAGCGCTTCGCTGTTCAAGCGTGATTTGCTTGCGTTTTGCCATTTTCAGAAGAAAAAATACGGTCAAAGTAGTAGCCGATATCTTTCGAATACAGACAATGTTAATATCACAACTTTCACGTGCCAATGCTCAAGTGCGACTGAATAAGGTCTAAAAAAGTTAAAACTAGCAAACATTATCAATAAAACTACACCATTGCATAGGATAAAGTAGCCGACGGATTAAGTCATAAAACACGTGTTTCGTCAATATTAAGGAATTCCATAAAACTTGATGAATGTAGGATAATAATCCTTTTGTGTTTGTGTAGACAGTCGTAAAAGGTTGTAAAACTTAAGATTATTGCTAATTTTTACCGCTATTAGTCGGCATTTATTTGTTTTGTTTGAAAACAGGTGTGCTTCCAAACTTTTGGACGGTAGTGTACATACCAATTTTCATGATGATCGGTCAAATAGCTTAGCGATGTCATATTTACAAGAATCCTCTATTATAGATATAGATTAATATTAACTTACTCTGTATTAACATTCAAAAATACCTACAATAAGTTGTCGATCAAAATGAAATATTATTTCTAATACTCTATTGTTACCAACTACCAACATGAGAACAAGCCTGTATTTTTAAATTAAAATATAGAGACCAACAAAAACCATTTAAAAGTTTACAACAAATAAAAAAAGGGTTTAAATTGTATAGAATATTGCCTCATGAGAATTAAATGGAATATACTCTTCATATTTTGGCAAATGTTTATATGGGCAATGGAGCCTTTGATGCTGTTATTTATTACAATTCCATATTTATAGAGTCGATACCAAAATTTGTGTCGAATTCAGATGTCAGGGCTTCGTAATATATTGTAATAAATAACATGATATACGAGACATTAAACACATTCATACGTATCAGTATTTTATGACTCTGATAAATAATGTTTTAAATAACTACAATTCGAAATAAAACTTTATTTCCGCACTCTATCGCGTTTGCATTTGACTTTTAATTTTTTGAAATGAATAAAGCGTTCATGATCAAGGGAGAACTCTTTCCGTAACCATGAATTCTGTAGAGTTTGAACCGATCTCCTGTGACCTTGAACGCTGTAAAGTGTTAAAAAGGCCGTCAAATTAAAAATCAAATACAACGCTCATTGGAACCGTAAAAATAGTTTTATTTTAAATAACTACAATTCGCAGTTTATACTAATATTATGAAATCATAATGTATTATTTACCAATGGTGTATTTTATTCCCAAGGAGGATTAACGTCTGGTAGGCGGCTGGTGTTAAAACTTCGACTTTTACAATATGTACTATGAAAGAAGAGTACATATTGTATCGACCCCAAGTAATTGGGATAAGAGTAGGAAAATGATGAATGATGGTGTATTTTAAATTTTTAAATAACAATTTCCTAAGCCGAATGTCATGCCTATGTAGAATTACTGTGCGATCCATAAACCATTGTAACGTTAATTGTGTTTTTTTAGTATGAAAAATATTTATTCGTTTGTAAGAGATATTGTTTTTCAATATCAATTCTTAATACAAAAAAAAATGTACCAAAATTTCAACCGTTGTACATTTCTTATTTAATTTTGACACATTCTATTGAATAGCTTCGAAGTTCAAATTTTCCAAGATCTTAGTGGTAGGCCTGCATTGTTGACAGTTTTCTATCAACAGCCACGAGACGGTCCGTGCGGAATAGAACTACACTCTTGCAGAAAATCGACGTCTGAACAGTGGTAATGTGCTGTTACTTTGTTTGGTAAGTGATAGAGCTGGAAGTCCAAATTTCTGGGTAGGTATTGGTTGATAGGCAGCGGCCTAGTTGTACCCCTGGTATTGCCAAGCTCCATGACCGGTGGTAATGCCTGATGGTAAGCCATGAGATCTGCTGCTTACTCGTTGACCACCATAAACAATAATAAAACTGTAATACCCTCTAATTAAAGTCAAATAACACCATACATATATCGTCTTTCTAACAAAAAAAAAGAATCATTAACTGGAATCAGAAACTGGCAATACATAATAATATTACTGATAATGATAAAGACTAAGATAGTTTTTGAAACTTACAAACTAATACTAATATTATATCGCGATAAAATCCGTACAATAGTTATATGTATATTACTCGAGTCATTTTTTTTTTTTTTATTGTCTACGGTGACAAACGAGCAAACAGCACACCTGATGGTAAGTAATGCTGTTGCACATGGACCCAGCAACACCAGGGGTACAGCCAGGCCGCTGCCTACCGTGAAGGAAGAGCTCTTATTAAACCTCGTTTGAAGAAGGACATGTCATAGCGCTCGGGAAACACAGCAGCAGGTAGTTCATTCCAGATCTTGCATGTACGTGGGAGAAATGATCGCTGAAAACGTACGGTCGAGGACCATATCGTTTCCAGGTGAAATGAATCAACCCTGCTACGGTGTCGAGTGGTACGGTGGTAAAATGGTGACGGTGGTACCAAGTCAAACAGTTCCTCAGAGCACTCTCCGTGAAAGAGCCGGTAGAGTACACAGAGTGACCCAAAGTCTCTCCGCCGCTCCAGCGACTCTAGTCTGTCCGTGAGATTGGGATCACCGACGATTCGAACTGCCCGCCTTTGTAGGGAGTCAAGTGGGTCTAGCTGATATTTAGGCGCGCCTGCCCAGAGATGAGAGCAGTACTCCATGTGAGGACGAACTTGTGCTTTATATAGCACAAGACGTTGACTCGGCGTGAAGTACCGCCTGGCCCTGCTCAGCACGCCCAACTTTTTGCTTGCCAATTTGGCTTTGTCCTCCAAATGACTCCCAAACTGGACTTTGTTCGATAGCTCGACGCCGAGGATCCCAATACTCTCGGAGATTTGGAGAGTTACTCCTTGGAACTGAGGCGCCATGATAAAAGGGTCCTTCTTCGCAGTGAACGCGCAAACTTGTGTCTTAGTGGGGTTGAACTGGACTAAATTCCGTTCACCCCATTTTGAGGCCCGCCCTAGAGAGCGCTCGACTTCAGACACAAGTTGAGCCCGTCTTTCCTGTAACATACTCCGAGGGACATTCTGATGCTCGGTGTATCGCTCGTCACCCGTGCTGTCATCCGCATAGCAACGAATACTCTCTATGGAGAGCATGTCATTGATATGCAGAATAAACAACGTCGGGGAGAGCACCGAGCCTTGTGGTACACCAGCATTAATGTGCATGGTCTCGGAGCAGGAGCCATCGACGACTACTTTTATGCTCCGACCATCCAAAAAACTGGTGATCCAATTACAGAGTCCCTCGGGGATTCCATATGATGGTAGCTTCGATAGAAGGGCCCTGTGCCAAACCCTGTCGAACGCCTTCGCGATATCTAGGCTGAACGCTAGCGCCTCACCCTTGCCCTCCAAGGCCTCCGCCCAACGGTGTGTGAGGTACACAAGAAGATCACCAGCCGACCGGCCATGACGAAACCCATATTGGCGGTCACTGATCAGCTGATGATCCTCAAGGTACTGCAGAAGCTGATGGTTGATTATTTTCTCCATTATCTTGGAGAGCAAGGATGTAATCGCAATCGGCCTGTAATTCGACGGGTCCGACCGGTCTCCCTTTTTTGGGATCGGGTGGACATGGGCTATCTTCCACGAAGATGGAACCCTACAAGTATCATAGGAAAGTCGGTATAAGCGCGTGAGGACGGGGGTCAACTCGGGGGCGCACGTTTTCAGGACCACTGCAGGGATGCCATCCGGCCCGCTCGACTTATGTACGTCTATTAGCCGCAGCTCCCGCCTCACCGCTCGCTGCGTAATGCGGATTTTAGGCAGAGAGCTTTCACACCGCGGGATGATAGGTGGTGTGGCGGTTCCAGCGTCCAAAGTCGAGTTACAGGCAAAGAATTGACCTAAAAGATCGGCCTTCTCCTTTGCACTGTGGGCTAGACTGCCATCATTTTTCTGCAGTGGTGGGAGATTGGACTGGCAGAAGTTGCCTTGGGCAGCTTTGGCGAGCGACCAGAATGCACGACTCCCGGCGGGATAGCTCTCCAATCGCTCGCCGATTCTGGCAACATGTTCCGCCTTGGCTCTGGCAATAGCCTTCTTACTAGATCTAGAAGCAGCATTAAATTTTCGCTTCTCCTCCCTGACATTTGGGTCCCGACAGTTTTGGGCCCTATTCCAGGCCTGGTATGCGGACTGCTTTTGCTGTGCAGCCGTCCTACAGGTTTTATTAAACCAAGGCCGGCTGCGGCCACCGACCGGTATTTTGTTGTTGGGGATGAATAATTCCATCCCCGTAATAACGGTATCGGTAACGCAATCCGCACAAATGCCAGGGTCCCTAGAGGCGAAGCAAAGCTGCTTCCATGGGTAGGATGCGTAGAACTCGCGAAGCCTATCCCAATCTGCTGACTTATATTGCCAGACTCTGCGAGACCCAGTCGCTTTAGAGCGATTAGGCCTCGCAATAGGGGCTTTGCTACGGACCAAGCAGTGGTCAGATGACCCAAGAGGAGCTTCGACCACTACCCGGTATCCGTGCTGGTGTGTAGTCAGCAGAAGATCCAGTAGAGACGGCTCATGGCTCTCAATGTCTGGAACACGGGTGGGCTGTGTTACCAGTTGTGAGAGACCATAGACCGAGACCATATTGAAGAGATGCCTACCCAAGAGGTTAGTGGTTCGGGACCCCAACCACTCTTTATGATGAGCATTAAAGTCTCCAAGAACCACCACCTCCGCTGATGGACACTGCTCCAATATTTCGTCAATCCCCCATTGAACGTTCTCGAATAACTGAGTTGACCCTGAATCACTGCCATGGGACCTGTAGAGGCACGCGTAGATGCGGGTATACCCTCCATAGTCTACGCGTAACCATAAAATTGACAGGTCACCATGCTCGAGGGCCCTAAGGCGGCGACAACAGATGTCATCCCGGATGAACACGCACACCCCAGCTTTACGGTGGAAGGAGTGTTCCAACTCGTAGCCTGGATAATTTAGGTACGAAATATCATCCGGGGCACTTATCTGCGTCTCCGTTAAAAAGAGCAAGGCAGGCCGCGCCGTCTCGAGGTGTTGGTGGACGGCGTCGAGATTGCTGTGTAAACCCCTAATGTTACAAAAGTCCACGTCAAATGTGGATAGAGGGACCGCCGTGTAAAACCTTCTCTTTTTGTGTTTCCTTTTCATGGGTTTTGTATAAGAAGAGGAAGGGAGTGTACTTTCGTGGAATGGGGTCCGGTGATGCCAAAAAAAAAAAAGGTGCGGGGCATAGTACATGGTTGGAGGGTGGGTTTTGTGAGGAGCTGACACGAAGCACGGAAGGGCCCCCGGTGCCCCCCCGCCCGTAGTCGTCGGGCTCCACTCCGGTTTCCCACTCCGGCACGACGACTCCGCAACGGGATTTTCGCCGGTTGGCGGGACAGCCTCCCAGGGGGGATAGTCCTGGGCTCGGGTCCCCTGCTGACCGGCAGGTGGCCGGCGGTGACCATTCCCACCGGGTCTCCCTGTACCCCATATCAGCCCCTCACGCCCAATGCCCCAACCAAGACCTTACCACCGTAAATTTCAAGCATCACCAGAACCCACCACACGAAAACACACCCGGAAAGTTAGGCTCCGGCTCTCTCGCTCACCGAACGAAGCACAGCGGCAAAAGCCACCATTCATACGTCGATATTCTGCGAGAGTGTGGTACCACCCCGGTCGGGCCTGCCTGCGGCTGTAGATAGAGAACTATCAACAGTGTGGCCCTACCACAATAGTTATATTAACACAATAGTGTAATATATAACACAATAGTGTAATATTTCATCATCATTCTCCTACTCTTATCCCAATTACTTGGGGTCGATACAATATATACTCCTCTTTCAGATTACATACTGTAAAAGTTATTGCCAATAGTTTTATGACCGGCCGCCTGCCAGACGTCAACCCTCCTTGGGAATGTAATTGTTGATCAAACGGCATCAGATGGAGTTGGCCCAGGTCGTTAAAAGACTCTTAGTCGTCTTTTACGACATCCAAGAGCAAAGTAAGGGTTGGTAGTATTCATAGCCGCTACCACACAGCTTACTCGAGTAAACGTCAGAAATCTGATCTAAATCGTTGTCCATGTGGAGACGGGGTCATCATCATCCTGCTCTTATCCCGATTACTTGGAGTCGACGCATTTTGTCCTCTTCTTTCAGACAGCCCTATTAGAAGTCATCTCTGTAGTCACTCCCTATCTATCCATGTTATGCTTCACGCAGTCCATCCATCTTTTCTTTTGGTCTTCTCTTACCCCTAAAACCTTCAACATTCATATTTAAAACTTTCCTCACAAGATTACAATCCGTCTCATCATATGTCCGCACCAGGAACAGCCTTCACTCCTCACCTTTTCTTTTTTATTTTTTTTATTGCTGTAGGTGGCAAACGAACTAACAGCTCACCTGATGGTAAGTGTCACTACCGCCCATGGACCTTTGCAATACCAAGGGTATAGCTAGGCCGTTGCTTACCAATATAAACCCCAAACCCAGCCAGTTGGGCTTGCGGCTCTCTCACTCACCGAACGAAGCACAACAGCATATTGCCATTGCTCAGACAATGATCTTCTGTGAGAGTGTGGTACTACCCCGGATGGACCGGCCCGCGGCTGTAGACAGAAAACTGTCAAGAGCGTGGTACTACCACTACTAATTTATTCGTTACTGGCGACACTTTCAAATTTTGGTGATGGAGTAAGATTACAATTTACAGGAGGTCCGAACCCAGCGGTGAAACATATTTATCTCGAAGAGATGAAAAGTTAGCAATCATTAAGTAAGTTTAAGTCATCTGATTATTTCAAACGGTATTCGCTTCTTTTTTTTTTGCGACACAGCTTGACGTTGTAGCAAAGGTATAAAATAATGTAAATACGCTACATATCAAACAACTATAAACAAATGATCGTGCACTATATATATGATATTTTGAGTGGGATTATAATAATATCTCTGTAGTCACTAGTCACACACAAAACGCTTAATATTATAGTGCCCTAAAGCGATATAAAATAAACACACGCAAAGTAAATCAAAGCTTTTTATTACTACACATGTTTATAAACAGAAATTGAAGCTGTAATAATGTAAAAACATTTGAAGAGATATCAAAATGATATATATGCGGTTATGAATAAAAAATATTAATGTTAAACTTTTCTCTATTATTAAGGATTGAAGCATAAAAAAGGAAGTTTAATACTGTAACTGATTAACGGTAATAGGCTCGTCCAATATTACGCGCGACTTCTTTGGGAAATGCAAATGATTTACATTTTATTGCAAACCCCTTTGAGGGTAAGAAGCTTTTTTTTTTGATAGGCTATGGTCTAGACATACCCCGCTAATTCCGTCCGGGGCCACGGAAGGGCGGCGCGTGATTCCATAACCCTCAGTGCTGCTTCCCCATTGGGCCGGCCACTGGTACCGCTTCCTTGACGTACGTGGCCGGTCCGGCAAGTTACCCTTTCAGGTATCATTTTAGTCGACACCCCGGCAACACGCATTCAGCCGCCCTATGGGTGTCAGACTAATCCTCAGTTCATTCACCTGCGAACGTCGCGCGTCGTCGGCTTGGACGGCATCAAGCCCTGGTACGGTAAAAAAAGCAGTAGAGTAAAAACAGATAGAATAAAAAGCTATAAAAATATAAGACGTCGCAGTATGTTGCTTAAAATGTAGTATATTGGCAGACAATTTTTCTTACAGATCAAAATAAAACAATAGCATATGGACTCGTACCTCAAAATAGATGGCTAGACACAATTTCATTGACGTAATCGTATTTTGCAGCAACACCCTCTTTCATTTCTCCCTACTCTCACCCCCTAGTGCTACTATCGTGTGGCAACGAAAGCACGTGTTTTATTTTTACTATCTTTGTTTGATTGGTTGACGTTAAAGTATATGTTATACATTTGGATTTTATTATTGTCTGGTATTTTTAATATAAACTTAAGCTAGTATATATATATATATATATATATATATATATATATATATATATATATATATATATATATATATATATATATATATATATATATATATAGCATTTGCCCGCGACTTCGTCCACGCAGAAGTCATCTCTGACAGAGTTAAATAGAAAAAGCAATGCAAGGTGTTGAAGGTTTGTCGCTAGGACGATAATCAACAGCGTCAGAAACTGGGATGCGGTCGCCGACTTCTGCGAGTTAGTTGTCTAACAGAATTAGGCAATAGGGTGGGTCCGAGAGAAAATACTCTACGTTGACACGCTCTACCGTCCGGCTTCGACTCGAGATGATACCCGTTTGCTGTGGTCCGCCCGCACAACGTCGATGTACGTGTACGGCGCGCGTGTCTCTGTATACCATAGCCGGTCACTAAAGAAAAAGATGGTTCAAGTTCTATTCATTCTACAAATTTTATTGCCATTAATATACTATTTACGGTATGACCATGGGATAAAAATATAATTATCGCCACCCTTTATTTGACTGTTTTGTTTCACCAGCGGAGTTGCGACCTCGTTAGATATGATTTATTATTTGAGTTATAGAGTGAACATTTTTGAAGCTAAACTTAACCTGTATCTTAAACCATTAGGCAAGAACTTATTGCTGTCTACTATGTGTATCGTGTGAGCTCTAAAGCCGGCACTGGTGCGGGGTTGATGGAGGGGGAGAGAGAAACACGTGTTTATTTATTTTTACCGAAGAATATTTATACATAATTTGAAAAGAATCGATAAAGAAATTTTCTCCTCATACACACTTTGCCGCTTTGTTACACCCCCTTAGGGGCGGAATTCATAAAATCCTTTCCATAAAATCCTTTCATAAAATCCTTTCATTCAATCTCCATGTCAGAAATAGAAACGTGCTTCAAAACTTAATGTTTCTAGCTTTAATAGTTTCGGCTTAGCGGTAATGAGTCGTTCAACCCGCTTCACAGGCCTAATTTACACAACCAGAGGGTGAAAATTGACAAATGCCGGATATTACCTTAGAATATTTGATTCGACTCGTAATTTAAAAAGAATCAATAAAGATTTTTTTCTCCCCATACAAACTTTGCCACTCTGTTCCACCCCCTTAGGGGTATAATTTTGTAAAATCCTTTCTTAGTAAATCTCTACATCATAGAAAGAAACCACTGTCAACATTTCAAGTTGCCAGCTTCAATAATATCGGCTTGGCGCTAATGACAATGAGTCGTCCAACCCGCTTTGCAGGCCTAATTTATACCCCCAGAGGATGAAAATCAAAAAATGCTGAAACACCTATTTATTTATTTTTGCTGAAGATAATTTGTACGTAATTTGAAAAGAATCGATAAAGATTTTTTTCTCCGAGCATTTTTTAAATTGACATATTTTTTTTATTTATAAACTAATTGACATAAAATAAAGGCTAAATGTTAAGTGAAGCTTACCACAATATATTGGTGAAAACCGCGTCTAAATCGGATAACTCGTTTCTGAGATTAGCGTGCACAAACACACAGACAAACAGATAAACAGACAAAAATTTAAAAAATCATTGTTTTGGGTTCTGTTTGTGTTGACAAAGGTCCCAGTAATATTTTTTCTCATATATCTTCCATGTACAGACAGCGATCCGTTACATTTTTATTATATGTATAGATTTCCACCTATGTATTGACTCATCACGATACCTTTGGAACTATAAGGCCTACAGACTTTAAATTTGGTAGGAATACTCCTTTCGCCGAGTAAAGGTCAGCTAAAAACGGATTTTAAGAAATTTCTTCTCCGAAAGTAATTCTATGTAGCAAAAGTAAACTACACAACTGAATATTTTTTTTTTATTTTTTTTTTTCGCTGAGGAAACGCATTTACGCGCTATCTCCCGCTGGTGATAGATGGGGGGGAGTGTGGGACTCGCCGGTCAGCTGCCCGACCGGAATACCCAATAACCACAGCGGCCCCTTCCGCGCTTTTACGGGGCGCCGGAGAGATCGTCTACTGACATTCGATCCCCGGCACCCCAACGCTTGGCCTTCTGGCCACGTCCTGTCAACCCTTAAGGCGGTGTAAAGAGGTGCGCATAATGGCGCCTCCTCCTTCCCGGTCGCCGGCGGCGGAGTGAGTCAGCGGACGCAAGCGCCTCGCGTTCCCGCTTCGCGGCCTCCTTCCTTTCCATGATGGCCTCACAAAAGGAGGCCTTCGACGACCAGCACCTGTCACTGTCAAGCATCTTCGAGATGATGGTTGACAGCGACAGGTCTCTCCCAATGACCGCCGTCAGGACGTGGTGCTGTGGACCCCAGGCGGGGCATACCTCCAGAGTGTGACGCGCATCGTCTAATGGCGCGCCACACTCGTGACATCCTGTGGTCCCTTCTCTTCCAATTCTGTGCAGGTACTTACCGAAGACCCCGTGTCCGGTAAGCACCTGCACCATCCTGAAGCATAGGCTGCCATGCCTTCTATTAATCCAGCGGTGGAGATGCAGCGCAACCGCCACCACAATCCCCCGCCCTGCAACGGGGGACTCCAGTTCTTCTCTTCACCGCCGGATGACTCCCCTTCGGGCCACTTCTAGTGCTCTGCCCAGTTCCCTTGTGGAGACTTGCTCGCCGTCTGCCCGCGCCGCAACGCGCAGCCGGTAGGCCTCCGCCAGGGCCTCAGCCACAAGTGGCCAAGGCGGGTCACCCGCCAGCAATGTCGCCGCGGTCCACGACACCGTACGGTAATCCCTGATAGCTCTCACCGCCATGACCCTCTGCGGACGTCGCAGAAGGGCCCTGTTGCGGGCGGTGAGGGAGTCCGCCCAAATAGGGGCACCATACAGCGCCATGGACCGAACAACTCTGGCGTATAAACGTCGGGTGGACGATCCGGGACTGCCAGTATTTGGTAGAAGCCTACCTAGCGCTGCGGCTGTCATGACGAGTCTCAAAATTCCATCTAGAATCAAGGTGCAGACCCAGATATTTCATCTGGGCCCGCACCGGCACGGCAACCCCAGACACGCTGATGTGTACTCCTCGGGGGGGTCCTCGACTTGGGCCATGAAATAAGAGGGCCTCAGTTTTCTCCACCGAGACCCTCAGGCCCAACATGTCGATCCGGCCCACGACGAGCGCAACCCCCTCCTCTGCCAAACGAGCAGACCCCCGGAAGTCGGACCTCCTCACCGTGACGAGTGTATCATCTACAAGGCAGATAACCCCCATCCCGACGAGAAGCTGACCCTGTAGGAGCCAGTGGAATGTGACGTTCCACAGGATCGGACCGAGTACCGAACCCTGTGGAACACCGCACTCCACCCGATGGCGATGAATGTGCCCGTCGCCCCCCTCCCAGAGCACGTGCCTTCCCTTGAGGTACGTTTCCAACAACCTTCGGAGACACGGAGGCACTCCATGATATAGGAGCGCCTCTTTCAGGGTCTCATGCGGAAGATTGTTAAAGGCGTTCTTTATGTCCAATGAGACTGACAGGTGGACTTCCTTTTTGGCCACCGCATCGGTGGCCAAGGACTTTAGGGCGGCCAGTGCGTCAATAGTAGACCAGCCGGCTCTGAATCCATATTGCCTCTCCGACAGTCCCGGCCCGAACTCCTCGAGGTGCCGGACAAGACGGTCCGCGAGCACCTTCTCGAACAATTTGGCCGTCTCGTCCAGCAGCACCAGCGGTCTGTATGCAGAAGAAGAGTCAGCTGACTGACCCTCCTTCCGCAACAAGCAGAGCTTGCCCCACTTCCATTGCTCCGGGAACTGCCCGTACCTCAAACACGCATTGAGCAGTTCCCGGAGCCCATCTCTGAGGTATTCAGCGGCGACGCCGAGCACAAGCCCTGGGACGCCATCCGGACCAAGCAATTTCCTCTTGCCCCGAAAACGGGCAAGGGTCACTTCCATTTCTTAGTTGGTAATGAGTGGGACCAAAGTCTCCACCTTCATCACCGACCGAGGTGCCATTTGGCGAGGAACGTGTCCTACGGAGCGCGGGAACAGTTCTCCCATTAGCCTCGACAAGTGAACCGGATCCATCGATTCAATGATGGGGGCGCCACAGGCGCGTAGTTTGTTGCGCGCCCGCTGATATGGGAGCCCCCACGGATCCCTGTCGAGGCTCGTAAGAAGTTCCTCACGGGCCCTCTCCTTCGCCTGGCTGATGGCCAGCTGCAGAGTTTTCTTGCTGGTTTTGTACTGCATTCGTAGCTGACCCTCAAGGACGTCGTTCCGGTTAGTCCGCTGTCGGCATCGGACGTAGGCACGCCGCGCTCGGTGGGCGGCCACCCGTAGATCAGCAATCTCGGGCGTTCACCAGTACACCTGACGACGTGGCGGCCTCCGCCGAGCCCACGGCATCGTCGCATCACAAATTGCCTCCAGGGCACTCCATGTAGCCTGCAAGCCCCTCCATATCTGTAAGTAGGCGTCCTGCCCCGCCCCAGCGCTGTACTATGGCAGACTCCCTAGCCATATCAGGATTGAATTGGCCAAGGACCCATTTTGGGAGCCTGCCCCTCCTTCCGCGCCGGGGCTCTGGTGGTCCCCTGGGGGCGGAGATCTCGAATCGCATGTAACGGTGATCCGAAAGAGTCTCCACCCCTTCTTCCACTCTCCAGTCGCTCACTCCGCGAGTGACATCGCGGCTGGCGAACGATAGATCCACCACGGACCCACCCCGATGTCGCACGCAGGTATGGACCATCCCTCTGTTCAGGAGGGACAAACCAGAGAGCAAGGACCACCTCTCGATGGCCGTGCCTTTAGCGTTTGTGATGGGGTTTCCCCACGCACGAGACTTCGCGTTGAAGTCGCCGAGGACAACAATTCGCCTCGGCGACTGACGACGAACCGCGGCACTGACGGAGTCTAAGAATAACTCAAACTCCGCCAGCCCGCGGTTGGGGTACACAACTGAACTGACGTAACCGAAGCGAAGCGAGGACGGGTCGCTAGTATTATTATAAAAACATAATATACACTATTAAGTTTTTAGATAACTAAATTCAAAGAGAAAATATTACTACATTCGCAATAAATATACATTAATTATATTATAAGAATTCACTGTAGCTAGAGGCTGAATTTGTAACTACAATTAACATGAAAATTATGATATTTCAATGTTCTCAACTCTTGTATGTTATGTTATCTTAACAAATTGGCAGTGTAATGAATTTGTGAAACAAAACCCAGGTGTTGTATATTAAATTGCGCAAACCACACGGTACGAGACACTTCGTGATGAATACTCTCTGCGTCCAAAGCAATATCCATTCTTCTTGTTTATTACTTTATTTAATATACTAACATGCACTGCATCACAGGTGTTTGACTAATTGAAACTGTTACACATTTACTGTACTCTGTCTTTCAATTGACTTTTATAGATAAAAAAACGTTACTATCCTAAAGTTTTTCATCCCCTTTTTTTATTTTACCCCTTAAGGGTAATTTTTTTACGAAATGTTTATGTCATATTTATTTATATCTAACCAATAGCCTAAAAATAAGTTTCAAACTTCTGGCTTTAAAAATGATGATAATGCCTTACAACTTTTCATCCCCTTTTACAACCCTTCTTTTAAAAAGTACCCTATGTCCTTTATCAGGCTCTAGACTATCTGTGTAACAAATTTCATTTAGATCGGTTCAGTAGTTTTGGTGTGAAAGAGCGACAGACATACAGAGTTACTTTCGCATTTATAATATTAGTAAGGATGTTACTACATAGTATTTCTTAATAACGGCAATGTAGAAATTAGATTTTTAAAAGTCGATAATCGGTCTCCAAAATATACTATCCTTCAGGTTTTAAATAACTATAATTTTTCTTCTTCAGGTCACATACATACATGTCATTATAGGCCATTGGCTCTTTTTTCTTTCATGATTTCTCTTTCATAATGGAGAGAGGAAATGCCATTTCTAAAGAAAAATGATGAAAGCATTATGAGAGAAAATTGTAAATCACATTAGTCAGGTGAATTTGTATATGACTAGCTTTTGCCCGCGACTTCGTCCATGCAGAAGATATCTCTAACAGAGGCAAGTAGAAAAAGCAATGCAAGGTGTTGAAGGTTTGTCGCTAGGACAATGCTCGACAGCGTGAGAAACTGGAATGTGGTCGCCACCTTCTGCGAGTTAGTTGTCTGGCGGAATTAGGCAATAGGGCGGGTCGGAGAGAAAATACTCTACGGTGACACGCTCTACCGTCGCCGTCGGTGCGTTGGGCGGTGCAGGCGTGAGTACCTGTAGTGAGGTTCATTGCGTGAGGGCTTCGACTCGAGATGATACTCGAATGAGTAATCCACCGGACAGACCACCGCTAATAAACACTCGGTCGCAGTGGCCCGCCGGCACGGCGTAGAGGTACGCGTACGGTGGGTTATGGGGTCATGCGTCGCCTCGGACGGATTGGACGGGATGTATTTATATAACATAGCCGGTCACTAAAGAAAAAGATTGTTCAAGGTTCTATTCATTCTTCAAATTATATTGCCGGTAAACAGGAGTTTACCGTGTGGCGATGGGATAAGAATATAATTATCGCCACCCCTTATTTGACCGTTTTGCTTCAACAGCAGAGTTGGTCTCACCAGCAAAATTTGCTGCAGCCTCTTCCTGAGAAACGTATAAGGACTCACTGCTATGATAACCCGCATTCCAAGCGTAGTGATTGCTACACTCATCTCATCTGTGGAGAAGGCTTACGTCCAATAGGGAACGGAATATGTTCTGTTTCTGTTGATTAAAAAATATTAAGGTATATGTGTTAGTGTAGTCTCAGATATTACTTCTCTGTATAAGTATTACCTGACTGTTGGTGAAAATGAGGTTCAAAATATTTCCATTACTTGTATTGTAGGTTGAAAATATCAGAAATATAAAACAATTTTCATCCCCCTATTCAAACCCTTAGCTACTGACTCATTTTCAAAAAATATATTTTTAGTGAGTCTCATCATTCAGCGTTTTGTAATCCACTGCTGGACGTAAGCCTCCCTCATATTTCACCATGAAGTCTAGTTCTACCCGCATCTAACGATTCCCAGCAACCTTCACCAGGTCGTCGGCCCACCATTGGGCGATCAACACTCCGATGTCCGATACGTGGTCGCCACTCGAGAACCTTTCTTCCCTAAACGGTTATCGGTACGTCAAGCGGTGTGGTCTGCCCATTGCCACTTCAGCTTGCTATGTTGGTTACACCCGTTCTTCTGCGGATTTCCGTATTACAGATTCTCTCTCGCAGAGAAAACCCGAGCACAGCCCGCTCCATAGGACGCTAAGCGACTTTGAGCTTTATTATTAGGTCTACAGTTAAGGATCACGTTTCCGTGCCGTAAGACATCACTAGTAACACACACTGGTCATAGACCTGTGTTGTTGTGTCTGTTCCTTAGGAGTGAAATTTCGTCAAATCCTTCCGTAGTAGAACTTTAGATTATAAAAGAAACTACAATCAAAATTTCATGTTTCTAGCTTCAATAGTATCGGTTCGGCGCTAATTAGTCGTCCAACCAGCCTCGTAGGCCTAATTTTTCAGAGGGTGAAAATTGACAAATGCTGAAATACGTGTTTATTTATTTTTAGCGAAAAATATTTGTACGTAATTTTAAAATTTGAATCGATAAAGATTTTTGTTTCTCCCTATACAAACTTTGCCACTCTGTTTCACCCGCTTAGGGGTAGAATTTCGTAAAATCCGTTCTTAGTGGATCTCTACATCATAAACAACTAAGGTCCAAATTTCATGTCTCTCGAATCAGTAGTTTTGGCTCGGCGTTGATAGGTCAGTCACCTAACGGCTTTATATATATATAGATAGATTATATTTCCAGTGTTCTAGAACTTTAGTGATTTTCAGTCGCAGGTAGATTAATTATATGTTCCATCACTATATATCTTATAATACACATTTACAAATGTTCATTGATATCAGTTGATCGGCTTCGACGATTAGCATGAACTAACATCGTATCACATTATTTTTATGAATTCTGGTCTTATTTACAATTTCGAAATAAAGCAAAAATTTCAAAAAAAAAGTAGGCAAAAATATACCATGTCTATATCCATTATATATATATATAATGATTTTGTTGTGTCACTCCAGTGATAATAGACACAACTTTCCACTCATATTACTATCTAAAACATCAAACAAAATATTTTTATTAAGATAAAACGTAAAGCTGTAAGCAAATGAGCTTTATATATTTGCCAGGTTATTTTATTATACAACTTATTTCAAATTTATAGCAGGTAAGTCTAAATAATCACGACAGGCAACACCAACTCTTAAATCTGATACTTAATTAGTAGAACCACTAGATACAATTATGAAAGATAATCTACTAAGTTAAGTAGTAATAGAATATGATGCTTTTAGCAATTAGGATTAATTATAAACTTAAAATATATTTTCGTATTTGGTTCATAGAAGAAGAATTGTGCAATTAAAAGCGTGAAGGAGATAAACATAATTTGCATATCTATATATTATTTCTAGAAGATTTTTTTTTATATTTCTAAAATATCTTCGATAATACTGTATCAATATTAATATTTGATACGCCATTTTAGAGAATATTTTCGCCTCTAATGACGAAAAAATAAGTAAGTTGTGGTTATGAAATCAGTTGGCATAACATTTAAATATAGATGATTTATGCTTCGTTGTTTACCAAAGTTATAAGATAAAATGTAAAAAAATGTATAAATATGTAAATCCTAGATTAGGTTGCTTTATTACAATTATTTTTATATTAAATTCGAACATATTTTATGATATTTACAAGAACTTGCATAATAATCCTTACTAATATTATAAATGCGAAAGTAACTCTGTCTGTCTGTCGCTCTTTCACGCTAAAACTACTGAACTGATCTAAATGAAATTTGGTACACAGATAGTCTAGAGCCTGATAAAGTACATAGGCTACTTATTAATGCAAAAAAAGAGTTGCGGGATGAAAGTTGTAAGGAATTATCATCATTTTTAGAGCCAGAAGCTTGAAACTTATTTTTAGGCTATTGATTAGATATAAATAAATATGACATTAAAATTTCGTAAAAAATGTACCTTTAAGGGGTGGTATAAAAATAGGGGATGAAAAACTTTAGTAAAGGTACCTTTTACGCGGACAAAGCCGCGGGCAGAAGCTAGTTATAAAATAAGAAAATAGTTATAATCAAAAAATACAATAATGATTTCTAATGCTTTTACTAATAGTATCTACACATATGAGATAGAAATATTTTTTATGGATTTTATTAAGATTTCATTATAAACTCATTTGCAAAAAAAACGGGCGGTTTTGATTTTCATTCATATTTAAAAAGATACAATACCAAAAAGGTTTCAATCGTTTGTACACGTTACTGGCCGGTTTTAAAAATGCTGTGGTATTTAAAAAAGTACGTTCTAAATTCAATTTTTCATTTGATGTTCATTTTTACAGAAAACCCCTTTTTATCCTACATTTTTGGCGCGAAGTTCCAGAAGTTAACATCGACTTTCATAACTTTTATTCAATTTTTATCGATTAATTTCATATCCTTGACTGTCAAAGCTTTATTTAATGCTGTTTGGCTGTATCAAAAATGGTAGATAAAGTGGTAAAAGCTACCAAAATTATCGCGCTGCTTGAAGAGGGTTGCAGCCAATGTTTCGTGGCTAGGAGGCTAAATGTTAGTCGCTCGACAGTCCAAAGGACCTGGCAGCGATATCAGGAGACTGGTTCCGTCGAGAGAAGGCCTGGTTCTGGAAGAAAACCATGTACCCAACCACAGGATGATCGTTTTCTTGTGAGTCGCGCATTGAGAAATCGCAAATCTTCGTATGTGGATCTTAAGAACAACCTCCAAGAAGTAAGAAATGTGCATATTAGTCTATGGACGGTCAGGAGGAGGCTTCTCGCTGCCAATATACGCAGTCACCGCCCGGCCCGCGGCCCCAAATTACTCCGTGAGCACAGAGTTCACAGGCTTAGGTTCGCTAGAAATTGTGAATCATGGACTCAAGACGATTGGAATAGGGTTTTGTTCTCTGATGAAGCCAGGATATCTCTGTTCGGTGAAGATCGACGTCGGCGAGTGCTAAGAAGACAAGGAGAACGCTTTGCAGAGGCATGTTTCGAAGAAATCACACCTTATGGTGGGGGCTCTGTTATGTTTTGGGCAGGAATAAATTCAATGGATCGTACAGAGTTAGTCTTCATTGAAAACGGCTCACTGACTGGGCATCGATACATAACGGAAGTTCTAATTTCTCATGCACAACCCGCATTGGCCGCTCTAGGTGAAGACTCGATTTTTATGGACGACAATGCTCGCGCCCACCGATCCCGCGATGTTAATGCGTATGTGCAAGAGGTCGGCATTCGTCGTTTGGATTGGCCAGCTCGAAGTCCCGACCTCAATCCCATAGAGCATGTCTGGGACGTTCTGAAACGGCGTGTGAGATCAGTACACCCGGCTCCGCAGACCATCAGAGAGCTGAAGAATGTGATTACTGCGGAGTGGGAACGTATTCCGCAAGCAAGTATCCGGGATATACTCGCTAGCATGCCCAGACGAATTCAAGCTGTGATTTTAGCTAGAGGGGGTCACACTCGATACTAAACATTTATCTGCTTTTACTTTATTAAAGAAAAACAAACAAAAAAACTTTTTTATTTTTACTTCATGAGCATATGCACTACTAGCGAATATACACTACTAGCGAGGTTTAGCATTATTTCCCATAAATTGTATCTAAATTTTATGAAATACTGATGAAAACGATTATTTTCTTATTAATTTACCAAATTGTGTGGATAAAACTACCTATAATTATCAAACAAAGAAATATTAACATTTGAAATGGTTCATTGCTTAGGTGCCCGTTTTTTTTGCAAATGAGTGTATATGGTCATAGGTCCTCGGGCCTCTAGTGGTCACGAAAAGTATTCGAAACGCAGGAAAATTCAATATCAAAGTGATAAAAATACAAATTGTAATGCTATTGCAAAAGTATATACACTAAGCAAGGGAGGAAACATTCTAGAAATTTACACATGAATATCCTTATTTACTTTACCGAGTTGTCAAAGGGATGCTACATTGACTTGCAAAGTCCCTTCAGAATTCATATTACATCTATCCTTAGTTAATAATAGATAGAACTGTTATACTCAATGCCACCAAACGATTTCAGTTCATTGGTTACGAGGCGCGATGTATTAATGTCAATTCAGGCGGACACATCGTTCGTAAGCACCTAATTTATTGGAAAACTTAAACAATCGCTTATGGAAATGAATATGTAAGCAATGTAAATGTCATAATAATGTAGAATCGTATAAATGATGATCAAATAATCTATGATAGATTTCATCAGATTATCCGTATGGTGACGGAGTAAGAATACAATTCACCACCTCCTATCTTACCCGTAGCTGATCGTAAGAGATGACTAAGGGATGAAATACGCATATACTCGTAACATTTATGCAAGGGAAGGAAAACTTGAAACAAAACCCTATACCAACACGTCTGACCAGCGCGATTTAGTAGGTTAATTTCTCTCCCATCAAGGAGGAGGCCCGAGCCCAATAGTGGGACATATATGGGCTGTGATGATGATGAGATTTCATCATCATCATCCCAATTACTTGGGGTCGATGCAATATATAACTATTCTTTCATCGTAAATATTACAAATAGTTTTGGCAACTGTTTTATGATCGACGACCTGACTGCCTTCAACCTTTCTTGGAAATGTAATTGTTGACCAAAACGCCATTAGATTGGGCTAGCCCCAGGTTGATATAAAACCGGTTGGTCGGCGTGGCGTCCGCCCTATCACGGCTCATACCGAACGTGGGTGGACCCAGTTTTGAGGGCCGACGGCTGTATGCGGGGGTGATCCGCTCAATGACTATGTACGGCGCACCCGTGTGGGCGAGGTCTCTGGCCGTCCACCTCAGGGCTTTTCTGTGGCGCCCACAGAGAGCCATGGCGGTCAGAGCCATCCGCGGATGCCGCATGGTGTCGACCGAGACGGCATGCGTGTTGGCCGGGACACCCCCGTGGGACATAGAGGCGGAGATGCTCTCCGACCTCTACCGGCGGATTACCTCAGAGCGCGACGAGGGTGGCTCCCCATCGCTTAGCGAGATAGCCACACCTGACGCGAGGACGCCCGCCGAGACGTCATCGCCCGTTGGGTTAAGCGGCTGGAGAGGCATAGGCACAGTGTTCTTACCGTTGAGGGCCTCCGGCCCGTATTGACGGAGTGGATGTAGTGGCGACACGGGGTCCTCTCTTTCCGGCTGGTGCAGGTGTTGTCGGGGCACGGCTGCTTCGGCAAATACCTGCACATGGTTGTAAGGAGGGAGTCGACTCCGTCCTGCCACCAGTGCGGCAATGACGAGGACACGGCGCAACACACGCTAGCGGTCAACACACGGTGGCCGGGGCGGCGCAGGCGCGAACATCTGCGCCTGATGCCGCCCTAACCGAGGCTTCGGGTGATCGGACCTGGGAATTGTCCGGTAATCCGACGTGAGGCCACCGCGTGAGGACGACGAAGAGGAACCCGCAAGGGTATACCGCCGGGCGGGCCACCGAAAACAAAGATTGGGTACCGGTGGCCCGCTCGCACGGCGAAGAGAGGTGTTTGCAGGGTGGGTCCATGGGGTTGCGCGCCGCCTCTTCTGTCGTCCCGGACCGATTTGTCGGGGCGCGACCACATGCATGATCCACCATCCAAAAAAAAAAGTTTGATATAAAACTCTGACTCGTCTTGCACAACACCTACGAGCAATGTAAGGTTTGGTAATATTCAAAGCCGCTACCACAAATCATCATCATCATTACATGCCATATATGTCCCACTGTTGGGCTCGGGCCTCCTCCTTAATGGGAGGGGAGGTAATCTACTATACCGCGCTAGTCAAACGTGTTGATATAGGGTTTTGTTTAGAGTTTTCCTTCTCTTGCATAGATGTTATATATATAACCTACGCTACCACACAGACAGATTTAATGTTTTCCAAAAATACAATTCACAAGTCTATCCTTTTCTATAGGTGTTCTTAAAGATGTTTTAAGGCATATAAGCAAATAATGTCACTGCAAGAGTAGAGAAGAACCAGTGTGGTATAATAGGTTAATCTAATTCTTATTTTCGAGAAGGTCAATGGTTAATATTATATTTATATAACACTAGCTTCTGCCCGCGGCATCTCCCGCTTAAAAGGTAACTTTCCTAAAGATTTTCATCCCCTATTTCTACTTTACCCCTTAAGGGTAATTTTTTTACAAAATTTTAATATCATATTTACTTACAAATCAATCAATAGCCTAAAAATAAGTTTCAAGCTTCTGGCTTTAAAAATGACGATACTTCTTTACAACTTTTCATCCCCCTTTACAACCATTTTTTTGCATTAAAAAGTAGCCTATGTCCTTTGCCAGGCTCTAGACTATCTGTGTACCAAATTTCATTTAGATCGGTTCAGAGAGCGACAGACAGACAGAGTTACTTTCGCATTTATAATATTAGTAGCGACAAGTTATTTTGGGGCTGAAGAAATAATATTTATCTAGCATGGCAAAGGGCTAATATAAAAGGTTAATACTAAACACTACTAAGGGTCCAATCCAAATCCAAGGGTCCAAAAATGGTAGTTTTTAAGTAGCTTATATAGACTCTTATTTGATAGCATATTATTCTTTAGCCTATATAGGGTCTTATTCGATATAACAAGAAAGTAAAGATAAAAGGTCAGGTTTATCTTTCTTCAGTAATTCAAATGACAAATAGTAAATGCCTTATTGATAACGATATAAAAATACAATTCGTTTGAAACTTCTGTTAAAATATTTATTTTCACGATTTTCTGCAGTTTTTTTTTTATAAAAAAAAAATTTAAAGTATATTTTGAAAAATCTAACACTAAACTCCAAAGCTATTTATTAGTATTTAATAGCCATATATATGTCTAAACATAATGTGATATGATATAAAGAACCGCCTTTTATGTCAGCTATGCATTGAAGCATATACGTGCATAGGTCATTCTGATATTTATAACAAATGAAGTAAGATAACCCTAGTAATAATTAAATAAATATTATTATTATTAATTATTATTGTATCTCCATTTATTCACGGGATGTTAAATCGGGAAATTTAATCTAAATATTGGGATGGGACACCTACCGATGACATTCCACGTCTGCACATAACATACGTTGGAATGCCAGCACTAAGTGTAAAACTATTGTGTGATGATGGTATCTAATATATGAATATGGGAGTGGGTGCTCAGTGGACTGGTTCATCTTATATCTATGAAATTATAAACTGTCGTCTGCCTTCAAACCCATGTTAAGAGATGAACGGTGGCAGACGGTGACTCGCCAACTCACTGAATGGGCCCCCTAAATAGTCGCCACAGACACACTAGTCATTATTAACAGAGGGCAACATTGGTGTAAGTGGCTAGGGGTGTCGAGCGGTGCGGCGCCGGTTTCACCATTGAGTCTGCGATAAACAGTTCCTTAGTTTCCCCGTAATTATGCCCTTGAAAATGACACTTCCACCCCCGAGCATATAGCTCTGGCGACCCCTCTCTGACCAGCTGTTTAAGGCAAGCCAGAGCTGAGAGTCCTTTGGGCACTCTTCGGCTTCCATTCTAGCCAGCCAATGAAGGCCAGCTGGAGACGAGTCCCTGATCGACTCTCTGGAGTATTCAGGACCACAGTGTCGCCACTCACATTCAGCTCGCCACAAGCTGCCCTGCGGTTTATTGGCTTTCCTGTAAATCTTGTGATACATTTTTTTTTATATCAAAAGAACTTAAGGAGCCATATAATGTTCCTTCGAGTTTTGCGTTAGCCTCATGGTGAGGTAACGACTGGCCCGGAGGTAATAATAATAATTATTATTATTATTCTATATTAGTGTAATCATTACCGCTAATTACAAATTTATTATATTCATAACTATACCAGAACGTTTCGCTAGAATAATATCTTTTTCATACGAAATCCTTTGAGTGATAATAGCATCGCTTTATCATAGCACTACATAATGCCCAAATTACTGCAATTTAGCATTTAATAAGCTTGATTATTTATAAAAACTTGATTACGAGCGAAAAATTATTGTCACATATGGGATACCGAACCCACACCTATTGGAAATCCGTTCCAATCGTGCTACCACTTACACCAACGTGATCTGTTGTATGACATTCAATTTTCGCATCGTATTATGTTTTCGTCTTTAAGGAGACGTGTGCCATCTACCCAACATTGTTTACACATTGTACAGACTTAATACTCCAACTTTGCAGTTAGAATTGTATTAAACGATAATTTAGCATTAAATATGCTTGATTATTTATAAAACTTGATTACGAGCGTAAAATGATTGTCACATATAGAATCCCATATATGACAATATTTTTTCGCTCGTAATCAAATACTACATAATGTTTTAAATTAGTCTCAACTTCCCAATTCTATTTACGACCTACTTTTAGGTGCGGCATCGACATCGTGGAAATTGAAAATGTTATCTCAAGGGAACTGCAAACTCATTCGGTGTAAAAGCTGGCCTATATTCTTCTCGATCGTACAAAATCTAATCATCATCGGTTCAGCCGTTTTAATGCAATCCATAACACTTGAATTCGTAATTCCTGATTGATTTTTGATGTTATTTCATCATATTATATTTATTATGAACTATATATGAATATTACAAAACTTCATAGTTTGATAATCAAAGTACTTGTATATCTGAACACGCTTATCTTGGGAAACCGATTCAAATTATAAAAAAAAAAAACATATACACAAATAACCTTTTGATTAAGAAAAATGAATGCTGAAATCTATAAAAGAGAAATAATGAAAAATATTAATTTAGGAGAATTATTAGTATAACGACCTGGGCCAACTCCATCTGATGCCGTTCGGTCCACAATTACATTCTCAAGGAGGGTTGACGTCAGGCAGATGACCGTTCATAAAACTATTGCCAATAACTTTTACAATATGTACTATGAAAGAAGAGTACATATTGTATCGACCTCAAGTAATTGGAATAAGAGTAGGAGAATGATGACGTAAACTATATATGAATATTACAAAACTACGTAATTTGATAATCAAAGTACTTGTATATCTGAAACACGCTTATCTTGGGAAACCGATTCAAATTATAAAAAAAAAACATTAAATAACTTTTTGATTAAGAAAAATTAATGCTGAAATCTATAAAAGAGAAATAATCAAAAATATTAATTTAGAAGAATTATTATTATAACGACCTTGGCAACTCCACTTTATGCCGTTTGGTCGACTATTACATTTCCAAGGAGGATTGACGTCAGGCAGGTGGCCAGTCATAAAACTATTGCCAATAACTTTTACAATATGTACTATGAAACAAGAGTACATATTGTATCGACCTTAAGTAATTGGAATAAGAGTAGGAGAATGATGATCTTCTTCTTTTTATATATTGGCATTCAGCTACTTATACGAGCTATTGGTGCCAGTGTCAAGTTATAAATATCTTCACGGTTTTAGTCTTTCAAGTCAGTCATTGTCTAAGTTAAATTGTCGCCATCAACAGTGTAATGGCCACACTGTTAATAGTATCTTGTGGGAATTTTGATGGGAAACGAAAACGATATACATACATACATACATAGCTTCACGCCTGTTTCCCAGAGGGGTAGGCAGAGACTACGGATTGCCACAAACCACGATCCTGGCATACTTCCATCGCTTCATTCACACTCATAATAGTCTTCATGCCTACTCTACGATTACGCATACTCTTAATATGACCTCTCGTCAATACATCGCTAATTTGATCCAGAAAATTATGACGAGGTCTTCCCCTTGTATTCATCCCATTCACGCTTGCTTTATATATTTTCTTCGTCAACCTCTCCTCACTCATTCTTTCTAAGTGTCAAAACCACCTCAGCATACTCTTTTTGATCTTTGTCACTACTTCTTCATTCACAACACAGCGCTCTCTTATTACACTATTCCTAATTTTATCTTTCAGGCTCACATCACACATACTACGAAAAGCTCTCATCTCTACAGCATTTATTCTACTTTCATGTTTTCTCTGCCAAATCCAACTTTCACTACCATACATGAGGGTAAGTACTAATACTGCCTTATGCACAGCTAGACGTGCCTTTTTGGATACATTTCTGCTTCTCATAAAGGTCACACCATTACCAGCATTTACTCTTCTTTCAACATCATTATCATTTTTACCATCTCGAGTAAATAATACACCCAAATACAAAAATTCTTTAACCTGTTCCAATTCCTCACCATTTATACTAATTTTACATTCCGTCATACATTTATCCTTTTCAAAAACCATTATTTTCGTCTTACTTACATTTACTTTCATACCTTTTCTTTCAAAAGCTTCATGCATAGTAGTTACCATCGCCTGCAAATCTTCTGCCGATGATGCAAGTAATACCTGATCATTGGCATAAAGAAGACATTTGATAAGTAACTCATTCATTCTTAAACCACAATCATTATCTTTCAGATCTTTCAGACAACTATCCATGAATAGGTTAAACGGTGATGCTACACATCCCTGTCTAACACCTTTATCAATATTAAACCATTCCGTGTAGGATCCGTTTATTCTTACGCACACCCTGGAGTCCTTATAAATGGATTTCAGAGCGTGAATAATATGGCTGTATGTCTGACAGTACCGACCACAGTTCATTCCTTCTCACTTTGTCATAAGCCTTCACCAAATCAATAAATGCGCAAAAGATTTTCTGACCTTTAGCCAAAAATTTCTGCTTCATGCATGTTAAGGAGAAGACTTGTTCCGTACAACCAACAACATACCTTTTTGAAAACCCGCTTGTGCATCCCATATTTTCTTGTCAGTTACTTTCACTACTCTTTCAATCAATACTTTCGCATACAGTTTGCCGACAATGCTAAGGAGGCTTATGCCACTGTAGTTTGCACAATCTTGCTGGGAACCTTTCCCTTTGTACAGAGGTACAATAACTGCCTTACACCAGTCGTCAGGTACTTGACCATTAGTCCAACAGAGATTGAAGAGCTGGTATAGCATGTTAGCTATGATATCTTGTCCAGCCGTCAGCATTTCAACTGTAATCCTATCGTATCCTGCAGATTTATCCACTTTCATACCTTTCAGTACGTTCATAATTTCCACCATAGTTATACCTTCTCCATCCTCAAGATTTCTTTCACTCTCAGATGACAGGTCTTGTGACTCTTCTCTTTCAAATAAACTTTCAAAGTATTCCTTCCATCTCTTTAGTACACATTCGTCTCTATTCACTATCCTTCCATACTTATCAATGATCGAGGCAATCTCTGTACTTTGAGCTTTACCTTGAGCTGATCTCATCGACTTCCAGAAAATCTTTAAGTTGGATTGATAATCCTGCGATAATCTTCTATCATACTCGTCTTTTTGATCCTCTTTCTTTCTTCTGACAATTTCTTTCACTACTCTTTTTCTTCTCTTGTACTCTTCTTTAGCTATATCTATATCATCATTCGTTGCCTTTTCCATTCTCTCATTGGCTCTGATAGCAAGCCAATCTATCCAGGCTTTCTTCTTCTCACAAACTGCACTCTGCACATCTTTATCCCACCATACATTCTTCATCTCATTAACTTTCCTTCTTCTGGTCACGCCACATATTTCTATAGCAGTATTTATCACATTCTTTTTAAAAATTTTGCATAATTCTTCCATATCACTAATATTAACCGAATCATACAACTTTTCTGTCAGTTTACTTTTGTACTTCTCTCTAACAATCCCATCTTGCAAATTTTCTACTTTTATTCTTTCTAGTACACTTGTCGGGTTATGTATCCGGTTTCGCCACATTTTTACGAGACCACTTATTCTAGTCATTACTAGAAAATGGTCTGTATGGATACCAACACCGCGATACAACCTAGTGTCTAGAACTTTGCTTCTAAGTCTTTCATCTACTATTATAAAGTCAATCATACTCTTTCTTACATTCTTTGCTTCACGTGTATACATATGGTTCTTTTTGTGTTCAAACATAGTATTTGTAATACAAAGATTCCATTCCAAGCACTCCTCTAGTAAAATTTGACCATTTTCATTCACACTTTCATCACCAAACCTTCCTAAAACCTTTTCAAATCCTTTTCGACCTATTCCTACCCATCCATTAAAATCACCTAGCAAAATCAACCTTTCATTGAACTGACATAATCTCAAAACATCTCTTAGTTCTTCCCAAAATTTCTCTCTTGCATCCTGTTCAGATTTATTTTTAGTCAAACCCGTGTTTACTGGAGCATATACTCCTACAACAAAAATACGGGTCAGACCCACTTTCATTCTTAACCATACTAATCTAGCATTCACACAATAACACATTGAGCCATTCGAGCAGAGAGAAGGAGACCAACTCCTTGGCAAGCTCTAGTAGTTATTGATACTCCAGACCAGTATGCCGTGTAAGGTCCATGACTAGTTACCTCACATCCCTTTCGCTTTGTCTCATTCACACAAAGAATGTCAATCTTTTTATCATCCATCATTTGACATACCTCATTTAATTTATCTTTCATTCCTCCTCCTACATTTAGCGTGGCAAAGCGGCACTCCGTAGACCGCTTTTCGCCCTCATTGGGATCAAGACGTGAAGGGTTGCGAGCCGCATCGCCGTCATTTGGAATTTTATTTCTTTTCATATAATCCGTAGCGTTCCCACGAGTAGTAGGGTATTAAACGATCCACCCCCACAGAGCCCTAGTGTGGAGGTAAGGTGGAATCACCGCTGTGCCCTGTGACCACCAACACATGTACCCTCCGTTTTTGACCAGCTTACCCTCTGGCCGCGAATCCCTCAGCACGGGTTGGTTTACACCTTAGATCGGGGGTTATATTTCGGAGTTTTCCTTCTCCTAGATAGGTTGCAGCCCAATGCTAACGAGGCCTATCTCCTCGAGTTATATTTCAGAGTTTTCCTTCTCCTAGATAGATTGCAGACCAATGCTAACGAGGCCTATCTCCCCGGCTGAAACCTATCTATAGCCTATCTCCCCGGCGAAAACGATATAAAGCACTTTTATATGATATTCACTACATCCCATTAGTTCCGTCGCATCACATTACATGAAATGCCATCAAAATTATCTAATATAACACATTAAAACACTAAGATATCGAATATAATACAAGAGCACCACATGACATTTTCAAATTCCCGTCAAAAGTCGAGAATGATGATGTAAACTATATATGAATATTACAAAACTTCATGGTTTGATAATCAAAATACTTATATATTTGAAACACGCTTATCTTGGGAAACCGGTTCAAATTATTAAAAAAAAAATATTAAATAATCTTTTGATTAATTAAAATTCATGCTGTAATCTAAATATAAAAGAGAAATAATCAAAAAGATTAATTTGGAAGAATATTCTGAAAATAATAGAAAGTTAGCGTCCTGTGCATAGAAATAACTACGAAAAAAAAATTGTATATTAGTAAAAATAGTTATAACTATATAGATAAATGTTCGGTTTGAAAATACATTGTACCCAATACTTATTAAACAATCTATTCATAGCTTAACGATTGACTGCACAGATGGCGTAGTGGTGAAAATACCGACCTACCAATGCCAAGTGGCAATGGTTCTATTCCCATTCAGGATAATACTTGTGCGATCCACAAATTATTGTTTGTTGTCCCCATAATAAAAGAATTAGATCCTTAATGGTAGGGGTCTTTTAAAAAAAACTAATTGACATCCACTGTAGGTCAATTTCTCTACTATTATGAAGGACAGCCTCCTCCGAGCCCAACAGTTGACCATATATGAGCTGAAATGATTATCTAAAGAAACATAAGATCTATACTAATTTACAAGTTATATAAAGTTTCAAATGAACATTAAGAAATTAATCAATAGTATAAGTTTAACTTTGAGATAGTATATATAAAAAAAATACGTAATAGTTCTGCCGCAATATTAGAAAGTTGAAATCTAAAAGTACTAAAAGTAAATATCTGTTAAATAACATATCTGTAAAATAGGACTCTTTGTTCAAAATCAATTATTATTATCATTATTTTTATTAAATAACCCTCTTCGAGGACATTATGCTATAATCTGCTCGCTCGAGATGGGTTGATATTCGCAGTTGTGTATGTTCCATTGCTGAGCTCGAGGCTCGTTCACAATAGAGGAGAAATTATAGAAGGAAAATTTACCTAACATAACCACGCCATTAAAACAGATTGGTGGAGAGTTTAATTCGAGATTTCCTTCTCTTTATTAAATGTCATCAACGACTGCCACGGGCAAGAATGGTGTATTATATTGTTACTCAGTCATCAGACGGATATAATGACTTCTAAAGCACTATTCCATTATTAGACTGCACTCTATGGATCTCTATGGACGACCACTACTGGACATAGGTCTCCCTAAATGGAAAATAATAACGTAATTGATTACGCTTGGCAGTCGGGTTAGGAGTCACATTTGGCATTGTGAATAACCCAGAAACGTGGTCTGGTACATTTTCCTAGAAATTGCTCAGCTAATTATTACGCTTCCAACGCGTAAATAAGGCATAGAAATGCCTTAAATAAATTCACTTTTTACGCTATCACTAACTACAAGACAATGGTAAACTTACATTTCTTTTACTTGAGTAATAATGGTAAATACGAGTTTCACCTATATAAAGTATGTAAAATCTCACTCCTTTCGAAACTATCCAGTCCAATAGAACCATAAAGCTTGAGATGTCTGCAAACTACAGAGCTCTAATTAAACTGGATTTTCTACCCAAAATAAACACTAGGATTTAAAACTGTATTCTGAAACTGGAGCATAGCCAGCAGGCTTCAATTATTTACCTCCGCTACTAGAAATCGGATAGTACGAAAGTTGATATTAAGTCGTTATCCGCTTAGTTTACCAATTTGAAAGTAATTTAATTTTACTTGGACAATTTTGTCGTGCTTTATTACCTAACAGTGACTAATTAGAAACTTGTTGACTACAATAAAGACACTTTTATATGACCATGTTAGTGGTCTATTGTCATAAAAATAGCTTTTTTTAAGGCAACGCCCCTTATCAAACAATATAGCCTTGTATCACGGGAAACTTCAGAAAGATACTTTTACCACAGACAGACACAAATTATACCGAGACTCACTAAGAACCAACAGATCGCTTACCTAGAAGAATAGTGTCACAACTCTAAAAATTACAATTTTCATTATATTTCAATTTTTGATGGTGGAAGGGTGTTAATATTTTAAATTCGCCCTATCAACTCATCATCGTCATTCTTAAGGATATTATGCTGACGTTCGTGCATTTAGAATCGCTGCTGAACCGAGCTGAAAAAAAGGAAATACTTATTTTGACCCTCCTGAAAAATTTTGCTATTTTGAATTGTGACACTATTCTTCTGAGCAAGCAAGATGTGGAACAGACCCACGGTCGTAGGACCGAACTCACGACCCAACACACTCCCCATAAGGTGCCAATTAAGTACAGATTAATAACCTTTCTATCATCTGTGCTGTCACATACAAAAAGTGTGGCCCTTTCCTTCCCTCCAATGTGGTAGAGGAGAGTGATGGCTGTTCTAATAGTTAACTCGAGATCGGGTGCTGCTTATAGAATCTGGTCTAGACATGTTCTTTTTTGTTTAGGTTTTATATCATCGAAAAATTGTAGCTTGGATCGAAGACACTGGAGCTAATACTTGCTAAATATGTTGTAAATATACAATTTTATTTTTAAATATCTAACTTAAAAAAATCGTTCACGCTGAGTATCTTGCTGGATTATTAGACTAATTCAAACAAGATACAAGATTTTCATGTAAGTACTGTAATAGGCAATATACCTTTTTTTGGCGCCGGACTACGGTACGTCACGCCCCGCTAAAATGGGCTATATACCTACAAAGTATTTATTTAGATTTGATTTGAAAAAAAAATGTTTGTCTGTAAAGTTGGTTTACGGACGATAGTCAACGTCATAACAAAACAATGATGAAATGACTGCATACTTTTATGAATAAAATTGAATCATTTTTATTGAATTATCATTATTCTGTATAGATACAAAGAACTACTTTTATTTGCACTCATTAATTCAATTTAATTACTTTAACGAACAGATTATTTTAACTATAACTCTTATACATGTAATTATGAACAAGTTTTCATAGAAATAAACTGTAATCAAATATATGTACATCGTCAATGAGGTATATGAATCACCATAACCTATTATTACTGCACTCGCCGATAAGCGTAACGGACACTTTTCCGTGCATGCAGCCAGCGTTCATCGATTTATTAGACGTTGTCACGTCAAAAAAATAAAATTATGCGTGTGTACAAAGCACACATATCAGAAGTGAAACTTTGGCAAACTAGTTTTTAAATCTATTTTACATACATCAATCAATAGCGTCTCTCTCTCTGTCTCTCTGTCTCTCTCCCTCTCTCTCTCTCTCTCTCTCTATCTCTCTCTCTCTATCTCTCTCTCTCTATCTCTCTCTCTCTGTCTCTCTGTCTCTCTCCCTCTCTCTCTCTCTCTCTCTCTATCTCTCTCTCTCTATCTCTCTCTCTCCATCTCTCTCTCTATCTTTCTCTCTATCTCTCTCTCTATCTTTCTCTCTCGCTATCTCTCTAGGGAGTGTCAGATAGTGGGGATGCTACGAAGAGTCGCACAAAGAGGAGACCGAGAACGTCTAATGTGTTTAATCTCATTCTCTCGCCGGCTGAATCCTATACAGACTATCGACTTATTTTTTCGTTTCATCGAGTTTGAAATCACAACGATTCTAAAGAAGTTTCACTTCAAAAAAAATATATATAGGTATATTATATAGACTATTTTTAGCAGAACAGAATATAGCAGAACAGAACAGCAGTATAGAATATCCGTATTTCACACTGTTATTCTTGTTCCCGCTTAATATAGGGTGACACTATTGCCATTTGGTAAAGGGTTAAGTAAACAATATGTAAACTCCTCTTACGTTCCTTACTGGTGCTTAAGTTACGCTTCTATAAATACAAGTTATACCACGCTTATGTTACATTACCACGTAGCTTATATCGTTCACTTGGAAACCTGAGCATATTGTTCTATTACTCTGATATTTATATTGAGGCGATGTCAATTTGAATTCATATCACGCGATGACTTGCCTATATTCCTTTTTATTTTCCTTTCTGTTATGGTTTCGCTTCATTTCATATTGACTATTTTAGTATTTTGTTCTATATTCATTCTAAGTTCTTTAATATATCTCTAAAATACTTATGTTTAACTGAATTTGGTGTTTTTTTGTATGTTTGTTTTGACGCGATACAATAAACTCAAAGTTTTTTATTAGAAATAAAACTATTTTGCCGTATTTCATCGTGGTTGTGATTGATTTTTAATTTCTTAATCTTTCAAACGCTTTTCAGTGTTCACGGTCACAGGAAGACCAAGGTATTTAATTTCACGCCTAATACGTCATCGTTATTACAGGAGTTTTTATTTACCTACTATAATTTCCCAACATTTCGAATACTTCACATCGATCGAGTAACGGGAGGACTAAGGTGTCTGACGTCCAATAAGTCATCATTATTACAACACATATTTCGTCACAATTCGTCGTCGTTATTACGTCACATAATATATATTGTTTTTGGTCCGTTTTTGGTAAACACCGATATGCAATCACTTCAAATGGAACTCTTGGATCGATAGAGTTAAAAAGTGGCTCATTATAAATGTAAAAATACATACATACATACATATCATCACGCCATATCCCTTGCAGGGTAGGCAGAGAGAACAGAGTGCCAGTGAATTATTGGTGAAATGATTATGAATTATTTAATTATTCACCTCAGTGGACTGATGACATTGTCAAGGTCGCAGAAAACCGTTGGATGCAGGTGGCACAGGACCGTTACGAATGGCATTCTCGTGGGCAGGCCTATGTCCAACAGTGGACGTTTATGGGCTGATGGAGAGATGAATGGATAGTGAATTATTGCCAAAAAGTAATTAAAAACTTAATTACACAACACAAAGATTATTATTTATTCATAAAATGTTTTATTAATATTCAAGATTTTTGTAGATATACTGTCTATGTAGCATATTTATGATTCGACTTGTCATTTTGTTGCAAAATGATAAGTTTACTTACACAAACCCTTCATATACTAAACTTAAACAATATTCGGAGGAGTGATATGAACAGTAATCTCTGTTAATTGAAATTGGCCGTAATTTGTGAGAGAAAGCGGCCCTTATATGAACTCAAAATATTTGTTTCCCTAATACTAACTGATATAATAACCAAACAAGAAAACTCCTATCTTTTAAACCTATTATATTACTTCTTGTATAGCTGAAACATTATTATCTTGACAATTTATTTCTCTATCCAACTAGATAGCATACAATTTAAGTGAGTTATAAAGAAGAAGAAATCATGACATACGATACTTTTAATAATATTATAATTCACCTAGCATTTATAATTCTCAATTGTATTGGCTCATGGTTTCTAAACAAAAAATCAACATGAAAGAAAACGTTAATATCTTAACTTAGAATTAAATCACAATCACAGCACCATCGATCGATCCTGGCTGATCGATCGCATTCGTAACGACGACGTAAGAGAGCGAGTAGGTATGAAAGAGAGTATCGGTGTAAAGATGCGAAAGGGAATGCTCCGATGGTTCGGACATGTGGAAAGAATGCCGAACGAACGTATGGTTAAGAAGATATATAATGCGAAAGTGGAAGGATGTAGGTACCGGGGGAGAACGAGACTAACCTACCTAGACCAGATCGGTCATGTACTGAAGGAAGGTGGAGTCAAAAGTCTCCGAAACCGGCGAGCGTGTATGAAGAGAATTATGAATGTTGAGGAAGCGAGTGAAGTATACAAGGATAGAGTTCTCTGGCACTCTGTTCTCTCTGCCTACCCTGCAAGGGATATGGCGTGATGATATGTATGTATGTATGTATGCACAGCACCATTTTTGGCTAGTTATTTATAAAAAAATCAACTTAAAACTTGTAAACAAAAATAGCTTCGATAATACAAAAAAAAAATAACATGAAAGGAAACGTTAATATCTTAAATTCAGGTAGAAAATAAATGTAAATTATAATTAAATTACAATCACAGCACCATTTATGGCATGTTAATTAGAATAAAAACATATGAAAACTTTGCAAGATCAATGGAACATCTCACGCCGAGGAGCTGAACATACAGACAGACAGATATGATGTACATAATTTCTCGAGTTCTCGACTTTTCTCGAGCTTGATTTCCCGGGAACAAAGCCCAACGATTTACCGGACATTCTCGGCTCGTGAATTCCTGGAAATGAACCCTAATTTGAGCCAACTTTATAGCTTAACCAATTTCAACAGCATATACTTATATTTTTTTATAAAATGCGACCATAGGTTGTAATATTCTAGAATTAGACTAGTTGTCAGGATACTTAAAGCCTATAGATGTTTATGGTCAGCATCAACTAGCCAAACATTATTTATTGGTGACTCATATATGCGAGTTTCCAATAAATGTTATCTTTTGCCATAGCATACAATAATCAGCAATTTAGCAATTAAAATATACGTAACTCCGAAAAGGACTCCTTGTTCCGTGTAAATATGAAGCAAGAATACAATTTTATTCTTGCGATTCTGCGACACTCACGGGCAAAATAATGTTGGGAAATTCTCTCAACCTTATCTTGCCCGTGGGTGTCGCAAACCACGACTGAGGGTTATATTCATATAACACCTGTAAAAGAAAAGGAAAACTCAAAATAAAACCCTATACCAACCTGTTCGACATCGTGATATAGTAGGTCAGTTTCTCTCCTCTTGTAGAGGACGCCCAACTCCAGCAGCCGAATGGATTAATGATAGTGGTAAACGCTGAAAAGTGATATATGAGCGTGGCGATTAAACTTGAGACCTCCGTACAACAGTCTAATGGTCTGCTACTCGGCAATCGCTTGCTTATTTTTAGTAATATTATTATTTATGTGTTTATCTTCTAAAAATATTAATTTATCTGTATGTGTCAATATGCCACGTTGTTGTGCCAAAATCTTGGTCAAGAGGCCACGAAAACCCATCATCAGCGTCTCGCGAAATCAGCTCACGAAAAACTTTAGTGCTAAATTTTTGAGACTTATACATTAATACAGCTTGTTCGACTTTTGACTCGATCAATCTTGTTCACCCGTGCCAACAAGCTTTAAAACTACATAGTTTCATCTTCAAAATACACGAAAATGTATAAGTATAATAAAATAAAATACTGAATTTATCGCCTAGTTTCTTTTTGCTATTCCAATACCTATATTGCTATACCTAATAGCTGTAGTGGATTTGTCAAAAAGTCTTCTGTAATAATGAGGACATATGAAACCTAAATACCTCAATACTCCTATGAGCATCTAGGGTAAAAAATATTATTAGTGGTAGGAAGGACCATGCTGTAGACAGTTCTCTGTCTACGGCCGCGGGCTAGTCCGTCCGGAGTAGTATCACACTCTCGCAGAAGATCGACGTCTGAGTAATGGCAATGTGGTATTGCACTTCGTTCGGTGAGTGAGAGAGCCGGAAGCCCAACTGGGTAGGTTTGGGGATTGTAATGGTGGGCAGCGGCCTAGCTATAGCCTTGGTTATAGCAAAGATCCATGGGCGGCAATGATACTTACCATCAGGTGTGCTGCTTGCTCGTTTGCCACCATAAGCATTTCTCTATAAAACAAAATTAAAACTCAATAAAATCTATAAATATAGTTTCATTTTATATATAATACTACGCGTAATAACGCGATATAATTACACAAAAATAGCTCAAATCTTTAATTAAAATAATTCTATTTCTTCTAAATGCTTATTAAATTTTGTTTTAAGTAAATATTTACGTTAGCCTTGGCTTACGGCAGTCCTAATATAGCTTTTAGAACAATTAAAAAATAACAAGGAAACATACCAACGTTTAATGATTACATTAGGGCCACCACGCCGTTGTTTATTACGCTGTAATTAATACTCCTTCAAAGAGTATTTAATGTAATTGTAAAATAAAACAATGCTGCTTAAGTAACTGGCTATGAATTAAAAATATTATCCTGCCTTTTATTTTTGTAGCTAGCTTGTAAATAACTTTTAATATTATCACAATATACATTTCCTTTTTTTTTCTAAAGGCAAAACCATGCACTAAAAGAAATAATCCTTGTATTGTAAGGGACTTTGGCAGCTTAAATTGTGGGACATAAATCATACCCAAACTCAGGAGAATAATTTGTAGATTAGGCTAAGTTCACATGACCACGCGGCGACGCGCGCTGCCGCACGATTCAGCTGTTCAGATGGCGGCGGCTTGCGCGCGGCAATCTAGCGTGAACATTCAGTGAGAATGGACGTGGAGGAGGCTATTTGGCTCTGGGTTTTATACCGCAAACTGCGATGATACTGGGTGCACCCTATTTTGAGTCAAAGACTTCCTTTAAGACTGTTTGTGACTTTATATCCTATACGAAGATCGATTTTTCAACTACTTTAGGATGTCGATTCCATCCTTTGCCTTTTTGTATGATTGCGTTGAAAAGGATTTGCAGCCTACAGATGGTGCCGTAAGATATTGCATATTATCAAAAGAAAATAGTCCTCCATTTTCGTGGCTCCGTGTGTCCGTCCCCCTCAAACCGCGCGGTTCAACTGAACAGGTCCAAACAAGATTGTAGATCTCCAACCGCGCGTCGTCACGCAGTGACGCGCGGTACAAGATCTTGCGCGCGGTGCATGACGGTGCGCGCGGGCACGCGCGGTTATGTGCGCAACAACATTGATTTGTTACGATCTTGAACCGCGCACCGAGCCAACCGCGCGTCGCCGCGCGGTCATCTGAACTTAGCCTTATACAAAGTATTGCATATCGCACTATATAAGAATCTAACACACGAGAAGTAGCACAATATCTCAATTATCTATTCTATCTTTATATATATATATATATATATATATATATATATATATATATATATATATATATATATATATATAGATAGAATAGATAATTGAGATAAATATATTAGCTTATAACCTTATATTCAGTATCGCCATCATAGCTGTATCCTTGGTATGCGAGTGTACCTTCAAAGGTCCATGAGCGGTAGTGACACTTGCCATCACGTGTGCTCCTTGCTCGTTTGCTACTATAAGCAATAAAAAAGATTTTCGTCTGCCATCATAAGCAATGAAAAAATAAGTGCCGTATAAATATATTATACTAGCAGACTCGGCTACGCGTTGCTGTGACTAAGGTAGCCTTAGTAACGTGGTGATTATGCTAATAAATTGTAGCTTATATGAAACGTTTGTACGTTTAACATAGCGCCATCTATTATATACTTACTCAATCCAGTCAACAGATACCGCCATCTGTTAGAATCGTTTGGAGATAACAGATAATTGTGACTGTCAAATAACAGACAAATAATTTGAAACAAAATAATATTGCGACCAAAGAGTAAAGTTATTAAACTGAAAAAGAGTGGCAACTCGATGATAAAATATGCATGTATGGAAAGTGCTGCTACCCAGAGTTTAAGCGGTGAACTAAAGTTGAAGTGATATATATACATATCTACATGTGTATGTGTAATTATACAGAATATTCTTTTACTATGAGATCTACCCTGAAATATAAAAAAAAAACCATATCAGCTGATATCGAAACAATAATAATATAAGTTTAACAATGAATATTGATATAATTTTCAGAAAGTACATCAATAATCGAAAATAGATCGATGACAATAACTACCTACACTATGAACAAAAAATAAAAATTTTCAGTTGTCAAACGTTTGACAGACAGGACAAAATGGCAGCAGCTAAGTTTGTACAACCAGTCTGTAGGCGGCGCGACGGTCAGTAAAAAAAAGTAATGTTTTAAGTGTGCCCCCCCAGATTGCGACTCTAAATTGAGATGGAAGCTATCCTATCTCTTAAGTTGGATCAAACTACACAAGCTGTGTAAATTTGATTAAAATCGGTTGAGTACTTTAAGAGTCCATCGCGGACAAACAACATGACGCGTAATTTATATATATATATATATATATATATATATATATATATATATATATATATATATATATATATATATATATATATATATATATATATATATATATTATAAGATAATCCAACATGCCGAGATATAATATAATGAAATATTTTTAAAACATAGACATATACACAGAATGATCAAACGTAAATTATAAACATAACAATCAATGACTTTATAAAAGTTACGTATTTTTCCTCATACGTAATTATCGAGTAAATATAAGCAAAACCGCGAGCAATAACAAGTAATTCGATTAATATATAGACATTCGAAATGTATTAATGTAAGCCTTTCTATTGATATTAAACATGACATAATCCAGAAGTTTTGTTTTTAATTCAGGACATTGTATCGACTAGAAGGCACCATATTCAAATCAATTACTGTGACATAGTTATGGAATAAACCGACGTATAATAAAGGCTCTTCTCACATCATAATCTCAGCTCATATATGTCCCACCGTTGGGCTCGAGCCTCCCCTATAATGGGAGGGAAATTGAACTACTATACCACGCTGGTCAGACGTGTTGGTATAGGGTTTGGTTTCGAGTTTTCCTTCTCTTGCATAGATGCTATATGCGTTATATATCCCTTAGTCGTCTCGTACGATCACCCACGGATAACATAGGGGGTGGTAAATTGTATTCTTACTCCGTCACCATACGGATAGTTCTCACAACAATTAATTCGTAAATTGATAAAAAGACAACTTAAAATTTACGAAGGAAAAAATTAACATACATACCAATCAAACTCATAACCATATTTTTGGCTTAACCGTATTTAAACAAAAATAAAATTCTCTCGGCCTGTGACAAATCTCAGATTAATGTTTTCTTAGTTCATAATCATAGCACATTTCCGTGTGGTGACGGAGTAAGAATACTATTCACCACCCCATATCTTACCCGTGGGTGATCGTACGAGACGACTAAGGGATATAAAACGCATATAACATCTATGCGAGAGAAGGAAAACTTGAAACAAAACCCTATACCAACACGTCTGACCAGCGTGGTATATGGTAGGTTAATTGCCCTCCTATTACGGAGGAGGCCCAAGCCCAACAGTGGGACATTTACGGGCTATGATGATGATGATGATGAATCATAACACAAGAAATATATATATATATATATATTTATTTATATTTACACAGAACTCAACCCTGTTAACTATTCATAAATGTATGTTTTCTTGAAAATATAATATGTATAATTATAATACTCTACATACTAAAAGCAGCTACTAGAATCTATTATTAAACTGTCGTAAGAAAGCATGCAATTATTTTTATAGTCACGCAAAATAAATGGAAATAATAATGTATGGTATAGACTGAAAAGGTACTTTAAAATATTGTATACTATTATCATATTTTGATTTATTATTTTCGTTACCTAATCTTTGTGATGACAGTATCTGTGGGCTTGACGCATAATCCTTACTAATATTATAAATGCGGAAGTAACTCTGTCTGTATGTCGCTCTTTCACGCTACTACTCTTTAAAACTACTGAACTAATCTAAATAAAATTTGGTACACAGATAGTCTAGAGCCTGATAAAGGACAGGCTACTTTTTAATGCAAAAAAACGGTTGTAAAGGGGGATGAAAAGTTGTAAGGAAATACCGTCATTTTTAAATCCAGAAGCTTGAAAATTATCTTAGGCTATTGATTAGATATAAATAAATATTAGACATTAACATTTTGTAAAAAAAATACCCTTAAGGGGTAAAATAAAAATAGGGAATGTTAAACTTTAGTAAAGTAACCTTTTACGCGAGCGAAGCCGCGGGCAAAAGCTAGTAGATATATAATTATGATATTCAAACTAACCACTATTTTATATTAAAATCACTGCTCACACAAACGATAAAAGTGTACATATGGTACTAAACTAAACAACCAAAATTACCCTTGTCATTAAGATTTATAGTCAGTTATATGTTTGTACAAGTTTGACCTTTATAATGACGGAGTAAGAATACACGTCACACGAATTTAGTAGTGGTAAGGCACAATTGACGGTTTTCTGTCTACAGCCGCGGACCGGACCCTCCAGGACCTTACCCTTTCGGGCACCGTCCCCTGTCAACGCCTCGCCTAAGTGCGGCCTCACGCGGTCAGCCTCTCTGCGACTGATGGACTATTCTCCGTAGTAATAGTATCACCCTCTGGCTGAAAATCGACGTCTGAGCAATGGTAATTATGCGCTTCGTTTAGTAAGCGAGAGAGACGGAGGCCTAACTATCTGGTTGAGTTTTAGTTGGTAGGCAACAGCCTAGCTGTAACCCTGACATTGCGAAGGTCCAAGAACGGCGTAACACTTACAACACGTCTACTGCTTGCTCGTTTGCAACATAAGCAATAAAAAGACGTGTCGTCACCAATCCAATTGCCAAGCATAGCAATATTATACATTATCCGCCCGGAAAAGACCTATTGCTAACAACGAGTGTCAATAAACAGGCGAATAAATATTTTTTTTTTACTCTACAAGGTATTTAAGTTACTGTGAAACTGCATTACTTCAAGCTCTGCTATTTCTACTAAATAACAAGCGCCCATCATGTATCCGTTTCACATGAAATCGTTTTTATTGTGATGACATATTCAGGTAAGAGACGAAAGAGACGAAGCCAGAACAGATGTAAGAGTAACGATAGGTAATGATATACTAGAGCAAGTGGATGAATTTGTATATCTTGGATGTGGATTAAGCCGAGATGGAAGGTACACCACTGATATAGAGCGAAGAGTGAATGCGGGAAATAGAGTGAACGGAGCGTTGGGGCAACTTCTCGGCAGCCACCACCTCAGCCAGAAGGCACGTGTAGCAATACATAACGCAGTGCTTGTCCCAACATTACTGTATGGAAGCGAGAGTTGGGTATGCAGAAAAGAGTATGAAAGTAAAATTAATGCGGTCGAAATGCGATCTCTGCGGAAAATCTGTGGAGTTAGGCTGACCGACCGCATTCGTAACGACGACGTAAGAGAGCGAGTAGGTATGAAAGAGAGTATTGGTGTAAAGATGCGAAAGGGCATGCTCCGATGGTTCGGACATATGGAAAGAGTGCCGAACGTGGAAGGATGTAGGTACCGAGGGAGACCGAGACTAACCTACCTAGACCAGATCGGTCATGTACTAAAGGAAGGTGGAGTCAAGAGTCTCCGAAACCGGCGAGCGTGTATGAAGAGAATTATGAATGTTGAGGAAGCGAGTTAAGTATGCAGAGATAGAGTTCTCTGGCACTCTGCTCTCTCTGCCTACCCTGCAAGGGATATGGCGTGATGATATGTATGTGTGTATGTACATATTCAGGTCGATATTTTGAATGCTTTTAATTGTGGAAATGCTTTCATGTAATGATATTACGATGCATTTTAAACTACTTCAACCGATATACTAATACTATAACTGCACATGGCATATTATAATCGAACACTAGGCCAATAAGGCTCATCGAAGACAAAGATCGGGTACCGGTAGCCCGCTCCCACGGCGAAGAGATGAGTCCTTGCACGGTGGGTCTGTGAGGTTGCGTACCGTCTCTTCCGTCACCCCGGACCGATTGGCAGAGCGCGATCACATCCATAGCCCACAGCAAGGGAACAAAAATAGGCCAATAACCCTAGAACTTTTTCCGTGACAAGAGGAAAATTTACCTACTATACCACGATAATAAGAAGGATTGGCATACGATTTCGTTACCAGCTCCTTTTCGCCATTAATCGAATACAATACCAATTATGCTGAAACCAATATCACTATACAAATGCACAATATTTAAGTTGGACACAAAGCTTAAAGATTGTGTTGATAACTTTAACCATTTTACAAAATGTAATAAGGGAGAGAATGTTTAACTTTGTAAAACGTCTCAAACAGCGTTCACTTGCAAAATTGGAATCCATTCTATTAGAGAAATAGCTTAGTATTTTCACTGTACGTTGTTACACATAAAGTAATTAAAAAGAAAATGGAGGGTATTCTCACGGCGGTTGTTTGTACGGTTTACGAGACCGTCATCACAAAACAATGTGTGAACTTTAATTAATTAATAGTATTACCCAAGACCAATTTTCTTTAAATTCTTGCGACACTTTCGTGCGTTTTTATTTACACAATCACTTTGATATACGGAAAACTACAAGCTTGGTATTGGTCTATTAAATATTGTTTTTCGCTGCGATGTTTGGTGGATTCAATTCTCATGCAAGACAATTGTAACTTATTATCATCATCATCTCAACTCATATGTGTCTCGTTGCTGGGCTCGAGCTTATCCACAATATAAGGCCTATTATGCCGCGCTGGTCACACTATTTTTTGTGACTTATTTGTTAGCCTCAGACGACTTTTTTTTTTGGCGGCGGACTATGGAGCCGTCACGGCTCGCTAAATCCGTCCGAGGCGACAGAGAAGCGGCCCACGACCCCATAGACCCGCCCTTTTTTTTTTTTTTTTTTTTTTTTTTTTTTTTTATTGGTGGGCTATGGGTGCGTCTCGCCCCGCTGAATCGGTCCGGGGTGACGGAAAGGCGGCGCGTGACCCCATAAACCCACCGTAAAACCTTCTCTCTTCGCCGTGCGAGCGGACCACCGGTACTCGATTTTAACTTCGGTGGCCCGCCCGGCGGTTTACCCTCGCGGGTTCCTCTCGTCGACGCCCCGACAGATTTCGCCGTCGGGGCGTCGCCCTCACGCGGTGGCCTCACGTCGGGTGACCGGACAATTCCCCGGTCCGATCACCCGAGGCCTCGGTTAGGGCGGCATCAGGCGCAGGTATCCGCGCCTGCGCCGCCCCGGCCGCTGACGGCGGCCCGGGTCGCGGGATTCCTCCCGGACTCGTTCCGCCGCCTCCTTCTGCGAGATGACAGCCTCGCAGAAGGCGGCGACCGCGTCCCAGTCCCATAGACCCGCCCTACAAGTACCTCTCCACGCCGAGCAAGCGGGCCACCGGAACCCGGTCTTTGTCTTTGGTGGCCCGCCCAGCGGTTTCGCGGGTATCCTCTCGAGTCGACGCCCCGGCAGCTTTCGCCAATTGTATTCTTACTCCGTTACCACACGGATATAATAATAATAATTAATAATCTAAATAATTCTCTGGGAGTGCGATCTCTGGCGTAACGAGCGCGACCTTATGTTAGACAGTTTGCAAGTAACATCTGGAGTAGTATACTACACGGATCTTGTAGCAACTCGAGAAAATTTCCGTGCGTTTAGGCGTTTCTGCCATACCTACTACTGCAACCAATCTTAAGGCTCACATATAGGCCCCGTTAAGTTATCCCGTATCCGTGGTGCCGTACTGCTGCGCTTATCGTAGCTGTACAACCCTTTACTTATTGGCTGACTAGTCAATATTGCTTTCTGTCTCCCGCTTTGCCTGGGAGGGAAGTGGAATCACTCTTTTACAACTCCTCCTCTTTAACTTTTCTAATTAAATTTGTTGCGGGTTCCAAGACAATTAAAATCATTTCCCGGGACTGCCTGAGGGTCAAACCTCGGTGTCATTTATAGTGACCATTGTGGATCCTGGCTTACAGGAGTTACAATGGTGGGAATGTGTGGTGGGATTAGTCCCTATAAAAAAAAAAAAAAAAAAAATCTAAATTAATATATATGTACATAACCTACATTATCATCGTACATTATATCGTTGGATACAGGCGGCACAGGACCGCACTCAGTGGCGTAGAATGTGGGCGGCCTACGTTCAGCAGTGGACGGCAATAGGCTGAAATGATGATGATGAACCTAATTAATATACATAGGTACATACATACATACATATCATCACGCCATATCCCTTGCAGGGTAGGCAGAGAGAACAGAGTGCCAGAGAACTCTATCTCTGCATACTTCACTCGCTTCCTCAACATTCATAATTCTCTTAATACACGCTCGCCGGTTTCGGAGACTCTTGACTCCACCTTCCTTCAGTACATGACCGATCTGGTCTAGGTAGGTTAGTCTCGGTCTCCCTCGGTACCTACATCCTTCCACTTTCGCATTGTATATCTCCTTAACCAGACGTTCGTTCAGCATTCTTTCCACATGTCCGAACCATCGGAGCATTCCCTTTCGCATCTTTACACCAATACTCTCTTTCATACCTACTTGCTCTCTTACGTCGTCGTTACGAATGCGGTCGATCAGCCTAACTCCACAGATTTTCCGAAGAGATCGCATTTCGACCGCATTAATTTTACTTTCATACTCTTTTCTGCATACCCAACTCTCGCTTCCATACAGTAATGTTGGGACAAGCACTGCGTTATGTATTGCTACACGTGCCTTCTGGCTGAGGTGGTGGCTGCCGAGAAGTTGCCCCAACGCTCCGTTCACTCTATTTCCCGCATTCACTCTTCGCTCTATATCAGTGGTGTACCGTCCATCTCGGCTAAATCCACATCCAAGATATACAAATTCATCCACTTGCTCTAGTACATCATTACCTATTGTTACTCTTACATCTGTTCTGGCTTCATCTCTTTCAAAGACCATTATTTTGGTTTTGCTCACATTCACGCGTAGACCCCTTTTCTTACAATCTTCTGTCATTGTGTCGACTAGGGTCTGCAGGTCGGTCGCTGACTGTGCCAGCAGGACTGCATCATCTGCATAAAGCAAAGCAGAGACCACTGAGTCACCCATCTGGACTCCCACATTCATATCGTTCAACCTTTGGAGACATTTATCCAGATATATGATAAACAGCCTGGCTGACAGAACGCACCCCTGCTTAACGCCGATATTGACGTCAAACCAAGGCGACATTCCATCATCCAGCCGCACACAGGCTCTACAGCCCATGTAACTGGATTGCACAGCCTGCAGCAGTTTACCGTTAATACCATACTCCGGTAAAATGTCCCAAAGTTCCTTTCGTACAACCGTGTCAAATGCTCTCTCCAGATCCACAAAACTGCAGAAAACCCTCTGACCTAGGGCCAGATGCTTCTCCACAATGTTGCGCAGAGAGAACACTTGATCCATGCATCCCCTTCCACTCCTAAAATCTCCTTGTGTCTCACACAGTAAACCATCGGACACCATCCTCCTCCTAATTAATATATTCTGTATATATTAACTAGTTTATGTTAATATTAATTAAGATTTATGTATACATATATTACCTAATTAGGTTTATTGATACAAAATTATAATAAACCTGTATCTTCTGCACATATTCCAGTCTAGATATAATCTATAAAATATATAAAGAAAATATATAAACACAATACCTATATGTAATATTTGCTAATAAAATTAATAGTCACCTATCAAACTATCTGAAGCTAATCTTATCAAATTAGACGTACAATAGAAGCCATTTGGCTAAGGAGAGGGCGATACAATGTTTGAATTCAAATTGACACTGACATCGAGAGTACGAATATTGCGGAAGCTAATATACTAGACCAATATTTGACATTGATATTCAATTTATACATTTTGTTAGTGATACAAGTACCGTACCGTTCATAGCTTACGTAGTTACATCGTGATCGTTATAGTATTATGTGGCGTGTATTTATATATGTTTATTGTATTTATATTTGGTAAAAGAAAGCAGGGGCGGCTTTACCTATAATGTAGAGGGTGCGGTGTACCCGAGCGCTGAGTGTTAGGGGGCACCGAGAGCCACTCGGGATACATAGAGCCTCTACTGTAACGCTCCACACGGAGCGGGCACACCGTACGCAGCCAGTGCCTAACCATCTATAAACGTAGTGGGTGCGTTATCTGACAGGTTTGGGTAGGTTGTTTTGTCGCCATGCTCACTGTAACTTTATAATCCGATGGCGTTTACCTGATTTTGTGTCAAAACAACGAGACTAAGCATGCAATAACGTATACCAGGCTCGCAGTTTAGTCGAACGTGTTGTAACTATGAACTTATTTTTTTTGTTCCCCATTTTGATAAAAGAGGGCGCCAGGTTATTGTTTGCACCCGGGCGCTATATGTACTAGAGCCGCCCCTGAAAGAAAGTAACATTTGACTTATTCTATGTTACGTTTAAAATTAAAATATTTACAAAACAGAAAATAAAAACAAAAGGATCAAAAAATTCCACCGCATCGCTGTCCATCGTCTATGTACCTTTCTAGGTACATAGACGATAGACAGCGATGCTGGGGCTGGCATTAACACTTTGAGTGGCAGCGCTAATCTTTTGTGAAAAATATAAGCCAGCCTTCTGATCACTTAAAGCATCGATTATTCTTTTCTAGATGTCTTTGTAAATTTTGCGAGTAATACCGCATGATGATGGGTTAAACCATCTACTAAAATATGTCGTTAAAATCAAGAGAATGAGGAACAGCACTTGCCTGGAAAACTGATAACATCAACTGCGATTGTCAACGTGTTTAGCAAGCATGGATGGCAAGATTGATCCCCATTTGGATGGCTTATATGTAACAATGGATATGAACAGGCAGGTTGATGAATAGATTGCTGGATTTATGTATGATGATATTTTCAGTTAATTTGCTGAAAGCATTGTATATCCTTATTGTGATGTAAAGAGAAGCGCTAAGCGAACCGTAATAAGGAAATTGCAGACGATGTAAGAGTGAAGAAAAAAATTAATATCATTCAAATTTTATTCAACTATTGTTACTGTTGAACTGACTACTATTCTTTTGTATCTTTTGTAATTATTATTGTATATACCTTTTTTCTTCTCTTCTATTAGTGTAAATTTACTCTTGTTCATTATATGTCAATTTAGCCATGCTTAATCTTTCACCGAATAAATGCATTTTTCTCAAACATGCATTTTTTTTTGTGGGGCGGGCTACGGACGTCGCACTCCTCGCACCACTCTGTCCGGGGTGACAGAGGGGCGTAAGCACGCACACCCATAACCCACCCGTGAACCTCGACTTCGTCGTTAGACCGGCCACTGGAGCAGCATGAACTTGTCGTCAGTGCCCGGCCCGACGGAATACCCCCCGAGGGGTATTCCGTCGGGCCGGCCTCTATTCTTAAGCGACATGCCCTCCCTCGAGGAGGACGTCAGTCTTTGCCTCGCAATCAGCCTCTCGGCGGGTGACGGACTAATTCCCCGGTCCAGTCACCCGCGGCTTCGGCTAGGGCGGCATAAGGCGCAGGTAATCGCGCCTACGCCGCCCTAGTTGCCGGCGACGGCTCGCGTCGTCGAGGAGACGCTCCTCGCGCACGCGCTCCGCCGCCTCAGGCAGTAGTCTCGCAGAAGGCTGCGGCCACGTCCCAGTTCCTGACGCTGTCGAGCATCGCCCTGGCGATGGTCGGCAGCGTCAGGTCAGCACCGATGATTGCGACGAGTTCACGGCGCTGCTCTGCCCAAGCGGCATAAGCCTCAAGCGTATGCTGTGCCGTATCCTCGTCGCAGTCGCAGTGGTGGCAGGACGGTGTACTCTCACTCCTAACGACCGTGTGCAGGTATTTGGCGAAGCATCCATGCCCCGACAAAACCTGCACGAGTCGGAAGGAGAGCACCCCGTACCGCCGTTCCAACCATCGCATCAACACCGGCCGGAAGGCCTCCACGGTCCGCACACCGAACCGAGGCCTCTCCAGTCGGATTGCTCAAGGGGCAATGGCGTCTCGGCAGGCGTCGACACGCCAGGCGGTGAGCTCCCTCAATGAGACCACACCGCCCCCCGTTCGCACCCCTGACACCCGCCGATACAAATCGGCGAGCATTTCCGTCTCCAGGTCCCACGAGGAAGTCTCGGCCAACAGGCAATCTGCCTCCATCGCCACCGTGCAGTACCCGCGTATGGCCCTGACCGCCATGGCCCTCTGTGGTCACCACAGAAGAGACCTGAGTCGGACGGTCAGGGCCCCCGCCTACACCGGTGCGCCGTACAGGGCCATCGACCGGACAACCCCCGCGTACAGCTGTCGGCACGTAGCGCTCGGTCCGCCCACATTCGGCATAAGCCACGAAAGGGCGGACGCCGCGCCGCCGAGCCTGCGAAAATGCTCCCGAAACCACCAACGCCCGTCCAGCCACGCCAAGCACCAGGCCCAAATACTTCATCTGGGCTCGGATGCTGATGTCAACCGAATTGACGATGATCGAGACGCCGATGGGAGGGCCCATGCGAGGCCCATGGAACAAGAGGGCCTCCGTTTTGTCCAGGGCCACCCTCAACCCCAGCGCCTCAATCCGCCTGACGATCTCCTCGGTGCCGAGAGTCGCCAGGCTTGCCGCCTCCTCAAGCGTCCCACTGCGGACTGTGACGAGCGTGTCGTCGGCGTAACAGATCACGCCCAGCCCGGGTAGGAGGCTCACTCTCAACGCCCAGTCGTAGCCGATGCTCCACAGGGTGGATCCGAGGACCGACCCCTGCGGGACATCGTACGTCACAGTCGTTCGCACAACGTCCCCTACTCGGTTGGTGTAGAGGACGCTGCGCCCCTCCAAATAGTCTGCCACTAGCCGCCTCAGGTAAACTGGTACCCCGTGGTATCGGAGCGCCTCCCTGATGCAGCTAAATGGCAGACTATTGAATGCGTTGGCGATGTCCAGGGACACCACCATCAGCACTCCTCCACCGACGACGGCCTCAGTCGCCACGGCCCTCAGGCGCAACAGAGCCGCGAGCGTCGAACGACCCCTCCTAAACCCAAACTGGGCATCCGAAAGATCGGGCCCCGTGCCGACGAGGTGACACTCGATACGGGCAGCCAGCACCCTCTCCAATAGCTTGCCCGCATCGTCGAGCTGCACGATGGGCCTATAGGCCGCGGCCAACACTGGAGACTGTCCCGGCTTCGGCAGGAGCACCAGCCTTCCCTTCTTCCAGCACTCTGGGAACCGACCGGACGCTAGACAAGCGTCGAACAGCCCCCTGAGGCGGGGACCCAGGTGGTCGAGGACCAGAGCCAGCACGCGGTTAGGAACACCGTTGAGCCCGGGGGCGGTGGATTCGCCATGCGCGCCACCGCCACCCCATCTCGGGTTCCGTGATAGGCGGAACACTATCATCGCCGGCCTCCCGGTCAGTGTCTGCCGAAGCCATGACCGGGGGCGTGTGCTCCGCCCGTCGTGGGAACAGGTCCTCGACGACCCTGGTGAGGAGGCCGGGCTGGAGGGTCTTCGTGGAGGGGGTTACCCCTTGCGCGGATCTTACTAAGCGTTCTCAAACATGCTTGGAAATTTGAGCATTATTTTGACAACCTTCTTCGAGATAAATCGATATTGCTGTACTGACCAAACAGATGCGAGCAGCGACCGGCAAAAAATGTATGAAAATCCATATCTCCAAACCAAACCATAGCCTACCAAAAACCAAAACCAAAAAAGTCTATATAGTCGCACTATTGAATCAACGAGATAATCTTTAATAAATTTATTAATAAATTAAAAATGAATATAATAAAAAGTACGTAGTAGTAATTACAAGTTCCATTTACTTATATTTTTTTATTTTTGCCTTATTTTTATGTTTTATGCTTTTAATTAGCCTCTATTATTATAACAAGCGGGAGCGTGATACCATAATCATTTTAAATTTAATTAATTCTTTGCTATTATTATTACCATAGTAATACAAAATATTAATAGACTACAATACAATTTTAACAATAGTGATACTATTTTCTTTCAAACCCTAGTCGACACAATGACAGAAGATTGTAAGAAAAGGGGTCTACGCGTGAATGTGAGCAAAACCAAAATAATGGTCTTTGAAAGAGATGAAGCCAGAACAGATGTAAGAGTAACAATAGGTAATGGTGTACTGGAGCAAGTGGATGAATTTGTATATCTTGGATGTGGATTTAGCCGAGATGGAATGTACACCACTGATATAGAGCGAAGAGTGAATGCGGGAAATAGAGTGAACGGAGCGTTGGGGCAACTTCTCGGTAGCCACCACCTCAGCCAGAAGGCACGTGTAGCAATACATAATGCAGTGCTTGTCCCAACATTACTGTATGGAAGCGAGAGTTGGGTATGCAGAAAAGAATATGAAAGTAAAATTAATGCGGTCGAAATGCAATCTCTACGGAAAATATGTGGAGTTAGGATGATCAATCGCATTCGTAACGACGACGTAAGAAAGGGAGTAGGTATGAAAGAGAGTATTGGTGTAATGATGCAAAAGGGAATGCTCCGATGGTTCGGACATGGGGAAAGAATGCCGAACGAACGTCTAGTTAAGAAGATATACAATGCGAAAGTGAAAGGATGTAGGTACCGGGGGAGACCGAGACTAACCTACACCAGATCGGTCATGTACTGAAGGAAGGTGGAGTCAAGAGTCTCCGAAATCGGCGAGCGTGTATGAAGAGCATTATGAATGTTGAGGAAGCGAGTGAAGTATGTAAGGATAGAGTTCTCTAGCACTCTGTTCTCTCTGTCTACCCTGCAAGGGATAAGGCGTGATGGTATGTATTTTCTTTGCAAATTAAAGAAATCTTTTTATGCCATGTTAGCGTTTATTAATTCGAATACTATAACTAATTGCTAATATTTCAAATACTACCAAAATTGACAGGTAATTAGGTGATATGTATTTTTCTAAGAAATACCACACTAGTATGCCGACTATTCATTTCATATTACAGTTATTATATTTCACTAAATACGCTGGACACTTTCATATATCGTAACCTTATTCTATATTATAAATAGAATTATTTTTTGACATGTTTGCTTCTAAATTATAGTAAGTATCGATACAATTCGATACCCACTATAATTTACATAATATTCATTAAAATTATATTTCATAACTGTCGTGCTATTATTCAAAGAGGTCGACACGATATGTACCTCATCACCAACATCATCATCTCAGCTTATATATGTCCCACTGTTGGGCTCGAGCCTTCTCCATAATGGGAGGAAAATTAACCTATTATACCACGCTGGTCAGACGTGTTGGTATAGAGTTTTGTTTCGAGTTTTCTTTCTTCTGTATAGATGTTAGATGCATTTTAAAATCCTTAGTCGTCTCTTACGGTCTCCCACGGGTAAGACCTTATCTTACCCGTGGGAGACCGGTGGTGAATGTGGTGAATGAAGGTGAATTCTTACTCTGTCACCACACGGAAAAATATGTACTTAATCTTCTTACATACATACATACATTTATATCATCACGCCATATCCCTTGCAGGGTAGGCAGAGAGAACAGAGTGCCAGAGAACTCGCTTCCTCAACATTCATAATTCTCTTCATACACACTCGCCGGTTTCGGAGACACTTAACTCCACCTTCCTTCAGTACGTAACCAATCTGGTCTAGGTAGATGAGTCTCGGTCTACCCCGGTACCTACATCATTCCACTTTCGCATTGTATATCTTCTTAACCAGATGTTCGTTCTTTCCACATGTCCGAACCATCGGAGCATTCCCTTTCGCATCTTTACACCAATACTCTCTTTTATACCTACTCGCTCTCTTACGTCGTCGTTGCGAATACGGTCGGTCAGCCTAACTCCACAGATTTTTCGTAAAGATCGCATTTCGACCGCATTAATTTTACTTTCATGCTCTTTTGTGCATACCCAACTCTCTCTTCCATATAGTAATGTTGGGACAAGCACTGCGTTATGTATTGCTACACGTGCCTTCTGGCTGAGGTGGTGTCTACCGAGAAGTTGTTCCAACGCTCCGTTCACTCTATTTCCCGCATTTACTCTTCGCTCTATATCAGTGGTGTACCTTCCATCTCGGCTTAATCCACATCCAAGATATACAAATTCATCCACTTGTTCTAGTACATCATTATCTATTGTTACTTTTACATCTGTTCTGGCTTCATCTCTTTCAAAGAGCATTAGTTTTTGTTTTACTCACATTCATACGTGGTCTACGTTACCTTTTCTTACAATCTTCTGTCATTGTGTCGACTAGGGTCTGCAGATCAGTCGCTGACTGCGCCAGCAGGACTGCACCATCTGCATAGAGCAGAGCACTGACCACTGAGTCGCCCATCTGAACCCCACATTCATATTGTTCAACTTACTCTTCTTCAATTATATAATACATATCGCAAAAAATTATATCCGATTGTATTACTCCCTGGGAATGTAATTGTTAACCAGATGGTAGCAAATGGAGTTTACCCAGGTCGATGTATTATTCTTAGTGGTATTTTACGATGCCCACGAATAAAAGTTGTTTTGAAAATTTCAATATAGCTTAAAAACTTGAGCAACTTATATATGTAATATCCATAACTAGCTTCTGCCCGCAGCTTCGCCGCGTAAATGGTTACTTTCAGGTCACTTTAAGGGTAAATTTTTGACGAAATTTTAATGTCATATTTATTTATATCTAATCAATAGCCTTAAAATAAGTTTCAAGATTCTGTCTTTATTAAAATGACGATACTTCCTTACAACTTTTCATCCATCTTTACAACCCTTTTTTGCATTAAAAAGTAGCCTATGTTCTTTATCAGGCTCTAGACTATCTGTGTACCAAATTTCATTTAGATCGGTTCAGTAGTTTTGGCATGAAAGAGCGACAGACAGACAGAGTTACTTTCGTATTTATAATACACTCATTTGCAAAAAAAACGGGCACCTAAGCAATGAACCATTTCAAATGTTAATATTTCTTTGTTTGATAATTATAGGTAGTTTTATCCACACAATTTGGTAAATTAATAAGAAAATAATCGTTTTCATCAGTATTTCATAAAATTTAGATACAATTTATGGGAAATAATGCTAAACCTCGCTAGTAGTGTATATTCGCTAGTAGTGCATATGCTCATGAAGTAAAAATAAAAAAGTTTTTTTGTTTGTTTTTCTTTAATAAAGTAAAAGCAGATAAATGTTTAGTATCGAGTGTGACCCCCTCTAGCTAAAATCACAGCTTGAATTCGTCTGGGCATGCTAGCGAGTATATCCCGGATACTTGCTTGCGGAATACGTTCCCACTCCGCAGTAATCACATTCTTCAGCTCTCTGATGGTCTGCGGAGCCGGGTGTACTGATCTCACACGCCGTTTCAGAACGTCCCAGACATGCTCTATGGGATTGAGGTCGGGACTTCGAGCTGGCCAATCCAAACGACGAATGCCGACCTCTTGCACATACGCATTAACATCGCGGGATCGGTGGGCGCGAGCATTGTCGTCCATAAAAATCGAGTCTTCACCTAGAGCGGCCAATGCGGGTTGTGCATGAGAAATTAGAACTTCCGTTATGTATCGATGCCCAGTCAGTGAGCCGTTTTCAATGAAGACTAACTCTGTACGATCCATTGAATTTATTCCTGCCCAAAACATAACAGAGCCCCCACCATAAGGTGTGATTTCTTCGAAACATGCCTCTGCAAAGCGTTCTCCTTGTCTTCTTAGCACTCGCCGACGTCGATCTTCACCGAACAGAGATATCCTGGCTTCATCAGAGAACAAAACCCTATTCCAATCGTCTTGAGTCCATGATTCACAATTTCTAGCGAACCTAAGCCTGTAAACTCTGTGCTCACGGAGTAATTTGGGGCCGCGGGCCGGGCGGTGACTGCGTATATTGGCAGCGAGAAGCCTCCTCCTGACCGTCCATAGACTAATATGCACATTTCTTACTTCTTGGAGGTTGTTCTTAAGATCCACATACGAAGATTTGCGATTTCTCAATGCGCGACTCACAAGAAAACGATCATCCCGTGGTTGGGTACATGGTTTTCTTCCAGAACCAGGCCTTCTCTCGACGGAACCAGTCTCCTGATATCGCTGCCAGGTCCTTTGGACTGTCGAGCGACTAACATTTAGCCTCCTAGCCACGAAACATTGGCTGCAACCCTCTTCAAGCAGCGCGATAATTTTGGTAGCTTTTACCACTTTATCTACCATTTTTGATACAGCCAAACAGCATTAAATAAAGCTTTGACAGTCAAGGATATGAAATTAATCGATAAAAATTGAATAAAAGTTATGAAAGTCGATGTTAACTTCTGGAACTTCGCGCCAAAAATGTAGGATAAAAAGGGGTTTTCTGTAAAAATGAACATCAAATGAAAAATTGAATTTAGAACGTACTTTTTTAAATACCACAGCATTTTTAAAACCGGCCAGTAACGTGTACAAACGATTGAAACCTTTTTGGTATTGTATCTTTTTAAATATGAATGAAAATCAAAACCGCCCGTTTTTTTTGCAAATGAGTTTATTAGTATGGATAACTTAAATTTATCGCAACTTACCGCAATAGTATTTACGTTTGATGGTAAATATCGATAAAAATTCAATTTAAATTTATCGCCATCAAACACGTAAATAAGAAAGTTTGCCGAACAGCGGCATTTCATTCAAGCATTCCAATCTTTCAATCACGGAGTGAACATTACTTTAAACAGGATGTTTCTATGGGCTATTTTAAACGAAAAAGAAATCATTTCATTTCATTATTTTTTATTTAGTACTCTTTCTAGGCTAGTTTTTACTGAATAACATTAGCTCTAATAAAATTCAAATGGTTGAATTATTTATGTGTGATTTTAATACGTCCCACTACTGGATTCGAGCCTCCTCCAAACTAGGAGGGTAATTAACTTACTGCACCGCACTTACCAGACGAGTTTTTTTCCTCGTGTGTAAATGCGTCTCATATCACTTAATCGTATTTCACGAAACCTAAAGATAAGACAAGGGTGGTGAATCGTTCTTCTTATCCGTCACCACACGGAAATATAAACAGACTGTTAGCAGTTTCTATTTTTTTTAAATTACGTTTGAAGACAACCACCCTGTTTTTTTTTCTTGCAGTATACTATATAGGTGGTCGCGCCTCGCCAAATCGTTTCGGGGTGACGGAAGAGGCAGGGCGAGACCCCATAGACCCACCCTGCAAGCACTACTCTTCGCCGTGCGAGCGGGCCACCGGTACCCGATCTTTGTCTTCGGTGGCCAAAGGCAAACACCCACCACCCTTCGTTTTTTTTTTTCCACGCAGTGTGGACCATGGACAAGTCGATCCGGGGATAAAAGAGGCGGCGCGCAACCCCATGGACCCACCCTACAAACATCTCTCTTCGCCGTGCGAGCGGGCCACCGGTACCCGATCTTTGTCTTCGGTGGCCCGCCCGGTGGTATACCCTTGCAGGTTCCTCTCTCGTCGATGCCCCGACAGCTTTCGCCGTGGGGGCGTCGCCCTCACGCGGTGGCCTCACGTCGGGTGACCAGACAATTCCCCGGTCCGATCACCCGAAGCCTTGGTTAGGGTGGTATCAAGCGCAGATATTCGCGCCTGCACCGCCTCGGCCGCTGGCGGCGGCCCGGGTCACGGGAATCCTCCCGGACTCGTTCCGCCGCCTCCTTCTGCAAGATGACAGCCTCACAGAAGGCGGCGACCGCGTCCCAATTTCTGACGCTGTCGACCATCGCTTTCACGACAGCCGGCAACGTTAGGTCGGCACCGATGACAGCGACGAGGTTACGGCGCTGCCCGTCCCAACCCGAACCATACCTCGAGTGTATGTTGCGCCGTGTCCTCGTCGCTACTGCAATGGTGGCAGGATGGAGTCCACTCCCTTCACACGACCGTATTCAGGTACTTGCCAAAGCAACCGTGCCCCGACAAGACCTGCTTCAACCGGAAGGATAGCACTCCGTGCCGCCACTCCATCCACTCCATCAGTACGGGTTGGAGGGCCTTGACGGTAACAACACCGTGTCTAGACCTCTCCAGTCGCGTAGCCCAACGGGCGATGACATCTCGGCGGGCGTACTCGCGCCAGGTGGCTATCTCGTCAGACGATGGGGAGCCACCCTCGTTGCACACTGAGGTAACCCGCCGGTAGAGGTCGGAGAGCATCTCCGCCTCCAGGTCCCACGGGGGTGTCCCGGCCAATAGGCATGCCGCCTATGTCGACACCGTGCGGTACCCGCGAATAGCTCTGACCGCCATGGTTCTCTATGGCCTCCACAGAGCCACCCTGAGCTGGGCGTTCAGAGCCCTCGCCCACACGGGTGCGCCGTACATGGCCATTGAGCGGATCACCCCCGCATACAGGCGTCGGCCCTCGAAACTGGGTCCGCCCGGGAATCGAATCTATGGTACTGGCACGGAAGGTCGATATCTTAACTACTATGCCATCGGTGCAGTCGTGCATAAACGATTATTATTTATATTACATTAATATTGAATTAGATTATTTTATTATATGTATATATTATTATGGTATATCATGTCATAATTCTCCTACTTTTATCCCAATTACTTGGGTTCGATACAATATATCGGTCCAGGGCGACGGAAGAGGCGGTGCGCAACCCCATAGACCCACCCTGCAAACACCTCCGTTCGCCGTGCGAGCGGGTCACCGGTACCCGATCTTTGTCATCGGTGGCCCGCCCGGCATGATCGGCCGCCTGCCAGATGTCAACCCACCTTGGAAATGTAATTGTTGACCAAACAGCATCAGATGTAGTTGGCCCAGGTCGTTATAAAGTGCTTAGTCGTCTTTTACAATATCCACGAGCAAAGCAAGGGTTGGTAGTATTCGTAACCGCGACCATAGAGCATTATTATGGTATTTCATTTACACCTACTTAAATAAAGACAGACTAGTAAATAAAGACAGACTAGTAAATAAAATAAAGACAGACTAGACTAGACTTAATCATTCAACTGCCAAGTGTCATAAAGATTTTGTGTCTATTCTGATATTTATTCTTAGTAAAAATTTAACTCGTAATTTAATCTATAATTTGTCCTAATACATTGCTGAGAACCACTTTCACATCGTGATTGCTTAGTTTCTAATTGTTCGTGACCTTTTCTCTCGACACTGCGAGCGCTAGAGAATTTATACAATTTAACTTTATTTCAAGCGAGTATAGCACCAACTTTCTATTTGCTTGCATTTATTCCATTAGCTGAAAAATTATGTCTCATTGTGAATCTATAGGTAATTATGAAATGCTTGTAGTGTTTGGTGGCTACGAATATTACCAACCCTTATATTGTTCATGTGTCATTAAAGACAAGATAAGAGCTTTACATCGACCTAGGTCAAGTCCACCTTGGCGACTGTGTAGAAATACATCATCACCGTCTCATCTCACATACGTCCCACTGTTGGGCTCTGCAAACTGACCTACTATACCACGCTGGTCAGACGTGTTGGTATAGGGTTTTATTTCGAGTTTTTATCTCTTGCATAGATGTTATATGCATATTTTATCCCTTAATCGTCTTTTACGATATCCACGGGTAAGAAGAGGGGAAGGGGGGGGGGTCCACCGAAGTCTAAAATCGGGTACCGGTGGCCCGCTCGCACGGCGAAGAGAGAAGGTTTTACGGTGGGTCTGTGGGGTCACGCGCGCGCCTTTTCCGTCGCCCCGGACCGATTTGGCGGGGCGAGACGCATCCATAGTCCACCAAAAAAAAAAAAAGGGTAAGAAGAGGGGGTGGTAAATTGTATTCTTACTCCGTCACAAAAAATACAGCACATCCTTAAACACAGCTAACAGTATTGTAAGAGTGGCCACCGAAGATAAAGATCGGGTACCGGTGGCCCGCTCGCACAGCGAAGAGAGGCGCTTTACAGGGTGGGTCTCTGAGGTCCGATTCGTCCGAGTCCGGTCGCGATTCCGCGATTTGGCGGGGCGTGATCACCTCCATAGTCCACACAAAAAAAAGTATTGTAAGAGTAATAAAACTATATCAAACCAGCTAGTCTGACCAGCGTGGTGGACAACGCTGAACGTGAACTATTGGAATAGTTCAACTACTCCCTTTCATTCTCACACTCCCATTGTAGAGTAGACGTATATAATATGTTGAAAAAAACCATACGACAACAAAGTATACTATTACTAAAGATGTTCTTTGTTTCGAAGTAGCTGACATGAAAAGTATAGCAAGTCTCTGTACGCTTTGAATACCTTCAAAAGATGTTACAATTCATACAGTTAAAGCTTGACAACAACTTATATTGCATATGCTAAATTATAACTAAAGTATTTGAAATGTTTGTAAAGTAGATGAATATTTCACTATTATCACGCTGCCCGCAAGGTTTTGTTTTAAGTTTTAAGCTAAGAAGTATTCCTTGTATAATACTTAGAAATATATTTTACTTACTTTATCATATAGTAATTATATTTCAGAGAGATAAAAAAATAATAAACTGATTTATCATACGTATATATTAAGAAGTAAGAAGAGAAAAATATTTACATACCTATTATAAACATAATTATTTACATGAATTCTCAATTTACTAAGCAACACAACCATAGAGGAAATGTCTAATTTGCAAAATTTCCCGTCCCGCTTTTAATGAAATGCGATTTGCATATCTGTGAACGCCTGAAAGTCACATACAGGATATTATATTAACGTTGTCGTTTTATATAACATATAATACGTTGCGACTTACTTAAATATGTATACTGTAATGGTGTTTTGATAGCCTTTGGCTATATACAAGTCATGTTTAATACAAATGGGGAATCGAGAAATCTTCCTCGTCGTAATATTCATGAGTTTATAAGTCACATTTGTTGACTTGTAGATTTTTGAAATTATGTCTTTAACTTCTTTCTTTGTAAATAAAAGGAATATATTTTATTTTTAAATCGTTAATTAATTTATTTTTGTACATAAAGATACCAAAACTGAGGCAGGGCACTTACGCGATTTACATCGAAGACAAAGTAATTACAAAGGTAATTCAGATGGTTGGTAGTGGCGTATCCTTCGAATCGAATCCTTAACTAATTAGCAAATTTATGGTTTGAATCATTGAGTGTTAGTAAGCACATTATAATAAATTTCCCTAAGATTTAGCTTCATGTGTTTTCAAAACTATCGAAACGCCACGCCAAGTAAGTTAGTAAAAATTAAAAGACATTCACTATGCTTCCAACAAATATTTTCACAACAAATATTGTTAATTTTTGATTAAACGTAATAATGATAACTATCTAATACCAACTGTTAATAAACTCACGAGAGAAAAAAGCTCATCATCATTCTCCTACTCTTATCCCAACTACTTGGGTTGGATGCAATATATACTCTTCTTACATAGTACAAATTCTAAAAGTTATTGACAATAGTTGTATGACCGGCCGCCTGCCAGACGTCAACCCTCCTTGGGAATGTAATTGTTGACCAAACGGCATCAGATGGAATCGGCCTAGGTCATCAAAGCAAGGGTTAGTAGTATTCGTAAATCGTGTTCGAAAATCCTAGTAATCGTTTATCAACCCCATGTAACCTGTGAGCATAGCTCTAGGTAACATAGCCGCTTAATTGATGCCGTGCTAAGCATTACTCCACCACTCACACTGTTGCTAACTGCGTGAGAGCTATGTCCCAAATCATTATTAAAGAAACATAAAATAGGTAGCCACCCCAAAGCATAGCTCTACGGGCGGATCACTAAAGTCAAAGAAACAATTTCCGATAGCCCACCCAATTAGCAAGAATAGAAATAATTTGGTAGGGCGCTACATCGTCAAAGCCAGTTTAGACCAAATGTATCTAGTCCGTAAGCCTATCAAGAAAAGGTGACGTTGATGACGTTGCTTGAAACTTCTTACGGTAATTAAAATAACATTAATATTCATGGCTACTACTTGCTAATATACGCTACTAATAAGTCTCATGAATGTCCCATTGCGCGTGTTTTGCATTACATTTTGTTATTCAAAATTATCAATAATATGGCGCTATCGCTATCTATAAATAGGCGAAGAGCGTTTTTTAAAATATCATCCAACGTGTGAACAATGATAAAACAACGCCTTTATCAACATTAACAGTTATTTAAAAAAAAATGTTATACCAGAAACAATTTACAATATTCTTGCATCAAATCGTTCCAATTTCAAAACTTGTAAACCTAAGCTTCAGACAACGAAATATTGAGTTTTACCACTGCCTTCATTTTCAAAGATATAAATTATAAATTATGAGTCATGAATTGAGAAGAGAAATCATGAAGCATGAATGATAAACGCCATACGTTATACATTTAATAAATTATAAATCAGCATTAAATTACAAAATCTTTAGCACTACACCATCCGTGCAGTATATTATGAGAAAGAACAACAATGAATAAAGGAATATCATTAAAGTAATGCTAATATATTCATAAAATTCAAAAATCAATATTAATATGCGTGTTTGAGGAAATTACGGCAAGTAGTTTGTAAAAACTAAGGTTTAAAATAGCTCTCATGTTCTCAGTTCAGTGCACACTAAGTGCTATAAAACGTAAACTCGAGTGATATATGGAACTTGTGCATCTAATGCACCAACCCACTTTAGTTCTAAATTCTGGCATTTACGCTACAATAATTTAACATAAGAAAAGAATATTCTGTTGTATTTATTGGAAACCGGATTGATCTTTTTGTGTACGAAAGTTATTCTAATAACTTTATAAATTCGTGAATGATTTTTGGTTACTCATTTATATATACCTGTCCTTACTAGTGTTATCATACCATGTGTAAATGTTTTTCATTCCTTTCATTCAATAAATATATAAACACTCCGCATAATGCAAATATTTTATTAAATCCTTTTGTCGTGAAGATCTTTACAGACAAAGTTTATTGGTCACATATAATTAACAAAATTAGAAAAATCTTTTGTGGATCGCACAAACAAATAACTAATGCATAGAAACCGAACCTACTCGGCATGGAAGGTCACTACTTGGACTGCTACACCATTTGTGCAGTCAATCTTCCACATTTTAGCTGTTATACTTTAGCTTAACAAGTTGGATATGTATGCATAAAGATGAGATTTTCTTAACATTAACATTGCCAGATAGATTGCCAAATCGGTAGGAAATTGAGACAATCTGCAACTAACCCCAATAATATATAATAGTGTATACTGTATATACACATAAATAAAACAATTTTGTCAAAAGTTTTCTTTAGTCTATCACAGGCCTTATGAATAATCTATCTATAGGTATAATTATCTACTTCCATTAAAGCACAAATTATTATTAAAGCAATTATTTGAATGACTTAGTAATTGTTTTAACAATTTTTTGATGTGCTAACAAATTATTATTCTGTTCAACAAAAGCCGCATTCGTTCTATTTTTAAAAGCAACGTCGACTTTTTGTCTAATTAACTAAGTTGTCAAAAACAATGTAACAACAAGAAATAATTCGTACATTTCTTTTCCGTTATTATTTGCTTACAAACTTAAGTCCCCGAAGAATTGAAACTTATTTGTTGATTATTATTTTGTAATTATTTTGTGTTGTTCTTATTACAAACTACTATTTAGTTATGTATAAACAACTAATTGCGCAAATCTTTCACCATCCTATAGATACTCCGATTGCAGAGCTATTTATGTGAGATTTATTAAGAATTGATCGATTTATTAAATATTTCTCAATGAACAGGAAACTTAGTAATATAAATGGCTATATCAAAAGAAAATGAGTCCACCAAAACTATTTAGCACATAACGAGATTAACATAATCAACCCAATTTGCAACTTTTGACAGTAATTTTGACAGTAACAGTTTTCTTTTTAATGTCTAAAATATATTAAATAAATTCAATATATTATATACAATGTAATAACTTAAATAAAATATAGTACAATATCATAAATTTTAACAGAATTACTTTTCTTAAGAAAACAACACTTAAAGATGTAAGTTATATAACCTTCCACCAATAAATTCATAATTAGTTGCCCCAGAAAGACTCTCTGTATAAATTATCTTAAAATAATTACATAAACTACTTGAAAGGCCCATTGTAAGAACAATCTCGCTCTATTTACTGTTATTCCAGTTTTTTAAACCATATTAATCTTATAAAAAGCCTAATAGGTATTGTCTGCAAATTTAAAACTAATATCCGAAATCTTAATCATGTTTCTTGGTAATTTCTATAATAATTGGCCAAAAGAAATACTTATCTATCTATTTATAATTTTGATAGTACATAGTTTCTTTTTATGTCGAAGAGATCTACTAAGAAAAGATTTTACGAAATTCCACCCCTAAGGGGGTGAAACAGAGTGGCAAAGTTTGTATGGGGAGATAAAAAAACTATCTCGATTCTTTTCAAATTACGTTCAAAAAGTCTTCGGTAACAATAAATAAACACGTGTCAGCATTGGTTAATTTTCACTCCCTGGGGGTGTAAGTTAGGCCTGCGAAGCTGGTTTGACGACTCATTAGCGCCGAGCCGCTATGATTGCAGCTAGAAACATGAAATTTTGACAGTAGTTTTTTTTATAACGAAAAGATCTACTGAGAAAGGATTTTACGAAATTCTACCCCTAAGGTGGTGAAACAGAGTGGCAAAGTTTGTAAGGGGAGAAAAAAAACCTATATCGATTCTTTTCAAATTACGTTCAGATATTCTTCGGTAAAAATGAATAAACACGTATTTCATAATTTGTCACCCTCTGGGGGTATAAATTACGCCTGTGAAGCTGTTTAGATGACTTATTAGCGCCGAGCCGATACTATTGAAGCTAGAAACATGAAATTTTGACAGAAAATTCTTTTTATGACCTAGTAAGAAAAGAGTTTACGAAATTCACTCCTAAGGGGGTGAAACAGAGTGGCAGAGATTGTATGGGGAGAAAAAGAAATCTTTCTTTTCACGTACAAATATCCTTCGGTAAAAATAAATAAACAGGTGTTTCAGCATTTGCCAATTTTACCCTCTGGGGGTGTAAAATGGACCCAGGAAGCTGGTTGAACAGCTTATTACCGCCGAGCATCATTCACCTCATCCCACGCTAAGTGGGGTTGGCACAACATTTGCTTGCCTTCCACAAACTTCTATTAGCCATCATATCTACGTTCACAACTTTCTTACACATATCCTCTTTTATACAACCCATCCATCACTTTTTGGGTCTCCCACGATTCTAACACCCATCCACAAGCATGTTGATAACGCTCCTTGTCATATGCCCTCCTCATCACATGTCCATACCAAAACCATCTCGCGCTCCTAATCTTCTCAATCACTGGTGCTACTTTCAAACTTCCCCTAATATACTCATTTCGTATCTTATCTAATCTTGTCACCCCACACATCCATCTTAACATACGCATCTCAGTAGCATCTTCTCTCATTTATCTTTTTCAATATCCATACATAACGCCAGGTCTAATGACACTTTTATAGATTTGCCCCTTAAGTTTAAGGGGCATCCGCGCGTCACATATTGTTCCCGAGATCTGTCGCCATTTCATCCAGCCTGCATTCATTCTTCTCCTAACCGCCCGGTCAATATTGCCATCGTTTTGGAGAAGTGACCCTAAGTGCTTAAAATCGGAGCAGTCCGGTAGCAATACTCCATCCGGCACCGGCAGACCGGTAGCAATGTGAAAGAATTGGGAAGAGCCACTGAAGTTTAATAACAAATGTTCAGTTTTGGTGTTGCTGATTTTAAGGCCAACTCTTTCCAATCTCTCCTGCCATTTTTCCAGTCTGCTCTGTACCTCAGCTGCAGCCTCTACGATGAGAATAATGTCATCTGCAAACAGCATACACCAAGGTGCTTCCCCCTGTATGTCCGATGTTAGAGCATCCATTACCAGGAGGAACAGATAAGGGCTTATAGCCGAAACCTACTGCCACATTGATCTCGTCAGTATTCTTTCAGATTATTACCGCCGAGCCAAAACTACTAAAGCTAGAAACATGAAATTTTGACTCGCAGTACGTAGTTTCTTTTTATGACGTAGAGAGTCACTAAGAAAGGATTTTAAAAAATTAAGCTTATATTAGGCATAAGAAGCTCTGGTTGAACGATTCGTTACCGCCGAGCCGAAAACTACTAAAACTAGAAACATGAAATTTTGAAAGTAGTTTCTTTTTATGACTTGGAGATCCACTAGGATATTATTTTACGAAATTCCGCCCCTAAGGGGGTGTATGTGTATAGTGTAACAGAGGGGCAAAGTGGCGTACAAATATTTTTTAGAAAAATAATACATGTACTATATAACATTACTGCAGCGGCCAGCAAAACGGATTGATGGACGAACGTATAAATGTGGGCCGACGCGTGGCCGAGACACACATACGTAAGTCCATCAATTCCTAGTTGCGGCCAAGGCTTGTATAGTGCTTTTCTCAAATAATGCGCGGAAATTAAAACTAAATAGTACTAAGTAGAGCTGTATACATGAAAAACAACGAACAACATTATTCACGCGCTAAAGGGTTCTTTTTTTTTTCATCATCAAACAGGTTTCTTTTTCAAGCTAGTTCGAAATTTAAATAAAACTCTGATAAGTTGCTTATATGGTTGCAATATTTTGAAGTAACAAATCATTCCATTTTTAAAATACACGATAGATATGAATTTACATATATTGCACGCCTCATAAGCGAAGCGTTGAGGTCTTGCTCTATTCTCGATATATGAAAATCAAGCACTTTTCAAACCTAAAAATACATACATACATAGCTTTACGCCTGTTTCCCAGAGGGGTAGGCAGAGACTACGGATTGCCACAAACCACGATCCTGGCATACTTCCATCGCTTCATTCACACTCATAACAGTCTTCATGCATACTCTACGATTACGCATACTCTTAATATGACCTCTCGTCAATACATCGCTAATTTGATCCAGAAAATTATGACGAGGTCTTCCCCTTGTATTCGTCCCACTCACGCTTGCTTTATATATTTTCTTCGTCAACCTCTCTTCACTCATTCTTTCTAAGTGTCCAAACCACCTCAGCATACTCTTTTTGATCTTTGTCACTACTTCTTCATTCTCATCACAGCGCTCTCTTATAACACTATTCCTAATTTTATCTTTCAGGCTCACATCACACATACTACGAAAAGCTCTCATCTCTACAGCATTTATTCTACTTTTATGTCTTCTCTGCCAAATCCAACTTTCACTACCATACATGAGTGTAGGTACTAATACTCCCTTATGCACAGCTAGACGTGCCTTTTTGGACACATTTCTGCTTCTCATAAAGGTGTACAGTGCCCCATTCACCCTATTACCAGCATTTACTCTTCTTTCAACATCATTATCATTTTTACCATCTCGAGTAAATAATACACCCAAATACAAAAATTCTTTCACCTGTTCCAATTCCTCACCATTTATACTAATTTTACATTCCGTCATACATTTATCCTTTTCAAAAACCATTATTTTCGTCTTACGTATATTTACTTTCATGCCTTTTCTTTCAAAAGCTTCATGGATAGTAGTTACCATAGCCTGTAAATCCTCAGCCGACGATGCAAGTAATACCTGATCATCGGCATAAAGAAGACATTTGATAAGTAACTCATTCATTCTTAAACCACAATCATTATCTTTCAGATCTTTCAGACAACTATCCATGAATAGGTTAAACAGCCACGGTGATGCTACACATCCCTGTCTAACACCTTTATCAATATTAAACCATTCCGTGTAGGATCCGTTTATTCTTACGCACGCCCTGGAGTCCTTATAAATGGATTTCAGAGCGTGAATAAGATGGCTGTCCACCCCATACATAGACAGTACCAACCACAGTTCATTCCTCCTCACTTTGTCATAAGCCTTCTCCAAATCAATAAATGCGCAAAAGATTTTCTGACCTTTAGCCAAAAATTTCTGCGTCATGCATGTTAAGGAGAAGACTTGATCCGTACAACCCATACCTTTTCGAAAACCCGCTTGTGCATCCCATATTTTCTAGTCAGTTACTTTCACTACTCTTTCAATCAATACTTTCGCAGACAGTTTGCCGACAATGCTAAGGAGGCTTATGCCCCTGTAGTTTGCACAATCTTGCTGGGAACCTTTCCCTTTGTACAGAGGTACAATAACTGCCTTACACCAGTCGTCAGGTACTTGGCCATTAGTCCAACAGAGATTGAAGAGCTGGTATAGCATGTTAGCTATGATATCTTGTCCAGCTGTCAGCATTTCAACTGTAATCCTATCGTATCCTGCAGATTTACCCACTTTCATACCTTTCAGTGCGTTCATAATTTCCACCATAGTTATACCTTCTCTATTCTCAAGATCTCTTTCACTCTCAGATGACAGGTCTTGTGACTCTTCTCTTTCAAATAAGCTTTCAAAGTATTCCTTCCATCTCTTTAGTACACGTTCTTCTCTATTCACTATCCTTCCATACTTATCCATGATCGAAGCAAGCTCTGTACTTTGAGCTTTACCTCGAGCTGATCTTATCGACTTCCAGAAAATCTTTAAGTTGGATTGATAATCCTGCGATAATCTTCTATCATACTCGTCTTTTTGATCCTCTTTCTTTCTTCTGACAATTTCTTTCACTACTCTTTTTCTTCTCTTGTACTCTTCTTTAGCTATATCTATATCATCATTCGTTGCCTTTTCCATTCTCTCATTGGCTCTGCTAGCAAGCCTATCTATCCAGGATTTCTTCTTCTCACAAACAGCACTCTGCACATCTTTATCCCACCATACATTCTTCATCTCATTTACTTTCCTTCTTCTGGTCACGCCACATATTTCTATAACAGTATTTATCACATTCTCTTTAAAAGTCTTCCATAATTCTTCCATATCACTAATATTAACCGAATCATACAACTTTTCTGTCAGTTTACTTTTGTACTTCTCTCTAACAATCTCATCTTGCAAATTTTCTACTTTTATTCTTTCTAGTACACTTGTCGGGTTATGTATCCGGTTTCGCCACATTTTTACGAGACCACTTATTCTAGTCATTACTAGAAAGTGGTCTGTATGGATACCAACACCGCGATACACCCTAGTGTCTAGAACTTTGCTTCTAAGTCTTTCATCTACTATTACAAAGTCAATCATACTCTTTCTTACATTCTTTGCTTCACGTGTATACATATGGATCTTTTTGTGTTCAAACATAATATTTGTAATACATAGATTCCATTCCAAGCACACCTCTAGTAAACTTTGACCATTCACACTTTCATCACCAAACCTTCCTAAAACCTTTTCAAATCCTTTTCGACCTATTCCTACCCATCCATTAAAATCACCTAGCAAAATCAACCTTTCATTCAACTGACATAATCTCAAAACATCTCTTAGTTCTTCCCAAAATTTCTCTTTCGCATCCTGTTCAGATTTATTTTTAGTCAAACCCGTGTTTACTGGAGCATATACTCCTACAACAAAAATACGGGTCAGACCCACTTTCATTCTTAACCATACTAATCTAGCATTCACACAATCATACTCTTTAACACATTGAGCCATTCGAGCAGAGAGAAGGAGACCAACTCCTTGGCAGGCTCTAGTAGTCATTGATACTCCAGACCAGTATGCCGTGTAAGGTCCATGACTAGTTACCTCACATCCCTTTCGCTTTGTCTCATTCACACAAAGAATGTCAATCTTTTTATCATCCATCATTTGACATACCTCATTTAATTTATCTTTCATTCCTCCTCCTACATTTAGCGTGGCAAAGCGGCACTCCGTAGACCGCTTTTCGCCCTCATTGGGATCGAGACGTGAAGGGTTGTGAGCCGCATCGCCGTCATTTGGCATTTTATTTCTTTTCATATAATCCATAGCGTTCCCACGAGTAGTAGGGTATTAAACGATCCACCCCCACAGAGCCCTTGTGTGGAGGCAAGGTGGAATCACCGCTGTGCCCTGTGACCACCAACACATGCACCCTCCGTTTTTTGACCAGCTTACCCTCTGGCCGCGAATCTCTCAGCACGGGTCGGTTTACACCTTAGATCGGGGGTTATATTTCGGAGTTTTCCTTCTCCTAGATGAGTTGCAGCGCAATGCTTACGAGGCCCATCTCCCCAGGTTATATTTCGGAGTTTTCCTTCTCCTAGATAGGTTGCAGCCCAATGCTAACGAGGCCTATCTCCTCGGGTTATATTTCGGAGTTTTCCTTCTCCTAGATAGATTGCAGACCAATGCTAACGAAGCCTATCTCCAAACCTAAAAATGATTGTATTTTTTCTCACATTGCACTTATAAGGTATATAATACAGATGTCAAAAAAAAAACATTCGTTTAAACGTATTTGATATTTTTAAAAAGCAATTATTTAGTTTAAAACAAGAAAATAGTTAATTAATAAAAATATTCGAGGACGTCCGGATATTTATTCTATATCTGGCAGGATTACGACCGTAAAAATTAGTGCATCAAATTTTTTTTTTTTTAAAAGCTTCATGATCGCAACGCACTGTTTCCTTTCGAAAATGGCTTGGTAATTCTTTGTTTTTTAATTGCAATTAACAAAAAAAAACTAAACTACTTAGTCATTAGTGTATGTATACTTTATGAAAATTGGGTTCGTTTACATTTTTTTGTTCGTCCATTCGGACAGGCAAAGGAAATAGATCCCATACAGCCTACCTAAGTACTACTTCGAGAATGGCACGAAATGTTTCTTTCATTTTCCCTTATAGCATTGACTAATTGGGGCGGCGTAGGCGCGATTACCTGCGCCTTATGCCGCCCTAGCCGAGGCCGCGGGTGACTGGACCGGGAAATTAGTCCGTCACCCGCCGAGAGGCTGACCGCGAGGAAAAGACCGACGTCCTCCCCGAGGGAGGGGATGTCGCTCAAGAAGGGGGTGCCCCTCGGGGAGTGTTCCCTCGGGCCGGCTACTGACGACGGGTTCGCGCTGCTTCGGTGGCCGGTCCGGCGACGAAGGCGAGGTTCATGGGTGGGTTGTGGGTGTGCGTGCTTACGCCCCTCTGTCGTCCCGTACGGAGCAATGCGAGGAGCGCGACGACCGTGGCCCACCCCACAAAAAAAATAGCATTGACTAATAGCAAATTATAAATAAAATAATAAAAGTTGTCATATGTCTGTTAACTTCAGTAGGTATCATAAAATATTTTTTTTTTAAATATTTCTGACTTTTTAAGTGAAACCTTTTTATCGACGAATGGGAGAAATTTTATGTTGTAACGTTTTTTTGTTACGCGCCATATTTATTTTGAAGTGTAAGGCGCATGGGAGTTATCCGTGTGGTGACGGAGTAAGAATACAATTCGCCACCCCCTATCTTACCCGTGGGTGATCTTAAATCGTAAGAGACGACTAAGGGATATAAAACGAATATAACATATTTGTAATAGAAGTAAAACTTGAAACAAAATCCTATATCAACACATCTGACCAGCGTGGTATAGTAGGTCAATTTCCCTCCCATTATGGGGGAGGGTCGAGCCTAATAGTGGGACATATATAAGCTGAAATTATAAGCGCACGAAGGAAAAATGTTTACAGATGAAACATGAGAGAGGAAGGGAGGGAGACTGGGAGGGAGACGGGGAGGAAGAGAAGGAGACAGGGAGGGAGAGAGAGAGACAGGGAGGGATAGAGAGGGAGGAGAGAGGGAGGGGGGGAGAGAGAGACAGGGAGAGAGGGAGGGAGGGAGAGAGAGATAGAGAGAGAGAGAGAAGAAGGGTTGACGTCTGGCAGGCAGCCGGTCATAAAACTATTGCTAATAACCTATGTAGGAATAGGGGTACATATTGCGTCGACTCCAAGTAATTGGGACAAGAGTACGAGAATGATGATGAAATGAAAATGAAAAAAAAAACACTTGAAATTTCGTGCCATTCTTGACGTAGTTGTAAACATAGCTGTTCATTTACCATGCTTGCAGCTATGTAAACCCATGGCTGTATGGGATTTGTTTCCTTCATTTATGGCATTGACTAATAGTACATGATAAATAATATAAAATTATGAGGCGTGCACTTTTGGATTTTCCAAATTATTATATATTTATTTGGCCGCTAAAACACGACAGATATGGATTTTCATACATTTTTTTACCGGCCTCTGCTCGCATGTATTTGGTCAGTACAGCAATTTCGATTTATCTCGAAGAAAGTTGTCAAAATAAAAATAATGTTCAAATTTCCAAGCATGTTTGAGAAATATATATATGTATGTGTGTAGAATATATAGATATTGAAACACTTCGTTCGATCGTATATCATTACTATTCTTCAGCACTCTAGCTCATCGGTAAGTTAATTCAAAATCAATTGCAAAACTTTAAAAACGTGAATAATTTGCTTGAATTTTTGCATTAGCTTTAACTTTGCAAGAAGGTGAATAATTGTGGCACAGGCTATTCTAAATACAAACAATAAAGAAGAAAGATGAACATCATAGAGAACACAAGAAGAGGGCATCCGTCACTGTTATAGGACGTTGCTAGCGATGTACAACCGCCGACGTGCGCAATTTAATTGAATAACATCCCCTCGTTGGCACCCTTCTAAACTTCAAACGCTTCTACTGACACCTGGGGTTCGTTTTGCTGAGTTATTGCCTTGCTAATGTGAAGGATAACTAAAATATATACATGTAATCTTTTGAAATAAAACTATTTTTACTGATTCTGTCGCATTTGAATTTTAATTTCTCAATGTTTCGAACACTTTACAGCGTTCGTGATCAGGGGAGGACAGTCCTCCCGTTTTATTTCTAATGTGTAATACTTGCATAAACATCAGAGATTATAAGTAGGTAATCTTCTCAAAATATTTACATCAATTGGAACGTAAATGGTTTTTTTTTATGTGTACCATTGAGCACAGATTTCCTTGAGGGCAATTAGCCTGCTATACTTTATTGACTAAGTGGATCAGCATTTCGTTTTCTTTAATTTTTTTCTTTTCTTACAGTGATGATATCTTATAACCATTAATAGATTTTTCAATACCCTTGAAAAAGAAAGAATGGTGACGATTATATTCTATCATGGTGACGAAACTACATGAACAACAAATAAAAATAATTATATCTAATAAGAAGATAATAAACAATAAATAAACTCAATTTTTTTTTTGTTAATGTTGGCATACGAGCAAGCAGCTAATGGTAAGTGTCACTGACTAGGCCGCTGCCTACCATTACAATCCCCAAACCCACCCAATTGGGCTGCCGGCTTTCTCGCTCACCCAACGAAACGCAATAGCACATTGCCGTTACTCAGACATAGATCTTCTGCGAGAGTGTGGTACTACCCCAGACGGACCGGCCCGCGGCTGTAGATAAAGAAATGTCAACAGTAGTCCCACCAGTACCACTTATAATGGCTCCTAATTCGCATTAGATGGAATACTCACATCCTTTGTGTTCTTTATAACAATCTTCTTAATTTTTCATCACCCTCATATTTTAAGAAATGCTTTGCGTTTCTCCATAATACTCATATTAGATATCTGTGATCATAAAATACTCGACTAAAATTACCATCACATTCCACTTCTTGTTTCATTATTTTTTTTTACTAGGTATACAGGCTGCATGTTTATATAATGCTTTACCAATAAGAGTAAGACGCGCTGAGATATTAACTAATTTTAATACGCTTATTTAATATACAGGCTGTACCTTTATGGAATGCTTCATCAATAAGTGTAAGACGCGCTGAGACATTAACTAATTTTAAAACGCTTATTTAATATACAGGCTGCAAGTTTATGTAATGCTTTACCAATAAGAGTAAGACGCGCTGAGATATTAACTAATTTTAATACGCTTATTTAATATACAGGCTGTACCTTTATGGAATGCTTCATCAATAAGTGTAAGACGCGCTGAAACATTAACTAATTTTAAAACGCTTATTTAATATACAGGCTGCAAGTTTATGTAATGCTTTACCAATAAGAGTAAGACGCGCTGAGATATTAACTAATTTTAATACGCTTATTTAATATACAGGCTGTACCTTTATGGAATGCTTCATCAATAAGTGTAAGACGCGCTGAGACATTAACTAATTTAAAACGCTTATTTAATATACAGGCTGCAAGTTTATGTAATGCTTTACCAATAAGAGTAAGTCGCGCTGAGATATTAACTAATTTTAATACGCTTATTTAATATACAGGCTGTACCTTTTTGGAATGCTTCATCAATAAGTGTAAGACGCGCTGAGACATTAACTAATTTTAAAACGCTTATTTAATATACAGACTGTAACTTTATGCAATGCTTCATCAATAAGTGTAAGACGCACTGAGACATTAACTAATTTTAAAAAGCTAGTTTACTATCACTACTTGTCTCTTTAACTTTGCTACTTTTAGTTTTAGATCACCTTATATTCTTTGTGTCATTCATTTATTTTTAATTGTATGTATATCTATATAATAATTCATATATATACCCGATGACATTTATATCGTCTTACTAAAGCTGTTCAGTTAACGTATCCAGTATCTACTATTCATTTGTACAATTAAAAGTTTAAAAAAATATTTACTGAAATATTTTTTACTTAAAACTATTATAAATAATTACTAATTAAAATAGTAAGAGAACAGCGTATAGCGTGCGGTAGGCTACCTACGCGACATAACCTCCGTATTGTGTAGGTACTACCTAGGTGTAGGTATGCTTTGGAATAGCAGTCTTCGCGTACTTCGTAGCTGTGATTGGCTAACGTAATTACGTTAGCCAATCATTATCATGCGGAATGCCATATGATTTCTTTTGTTTAAAATGTAAACATTATAACCAGGTTGTTACAAAATATTAACTTTAATTTATTTTATTTTGTTATTTTTTTATTATTACCACTATTGAACAATTAAATATGTTAAATATGTTTCTTTGGTCGGATACTTTTATGGCACTTCTTTTGTAAGACGATATAAATGTCACGGTGTATGTGTGTATACAGAGTGCCGATTTTATTACTAGAATAACTTAAACTAGGTGTAGGAATGACGTCATAAAAAAACATTAAAGTTAGTTGCAGACTCTTAGCTCTGCCCAATCCCGAGATAAAGTGATTTGTTTCTTATCAAAACAATAGGTTTGTCAGCGTACATTGACCGTTTGATTTTACATTTCGACCGATTGTACATTGTACCGACCGATTGAACATTTCGACCAGCTGTGCGGCGGTGAGCGCAGCGCGAGCGGGTCTATTTGCCTACTAGTTAAGTGTCACACGCATGAGTATATACCTACATCAATTTTTATAGTACAAGTGTATTGACCGCTTATCAGTATGGCAATTTAATCAAAACTTAGGTACTATTTTTTTTTTTTACTGATTTGGATAAGGCTTCAAGGATTCTACTAATTAAATCGGCAACCTGTATATGTGACAAGTAAGATATATATAGATATTTATAGATATACTGTGTATTATTAAGTCATTTCTTCTGTTTACTTAGGTATATTTTTTTCCTTTTAAATTTGTTTAGTACACCTCAAGTACATTAAAAATTAAAATCCATTTTAAGGGGGTCTGAAAGAAATTGTAGTATTCGATAAGACAGCCTAATTGTTATATTTCATTTTATTCGAGAACTTAGAAATTGCGTGCAATAAAGTGTGTATTCATTTTATTCTCCTAAACTTATCCCAATTAACTCCTTAGCTTATCCGTCACTGGCGCAATTTTTAAATGTTCTTTTATACGTTCATTCTTTATTTTATCCATTCTCGTCCCACCACACATCCATCTGAACAATTTTATATCTGCTACATGCAGTCGTCTGTCATCCGTCGCTTTTGTAGCCCAACATAATTTTAATATAGATTATTATGTATATGTTAGTTTTTACACGAGTTTTTGCTCAGTTTGTTTTATAGCTAAAATCCCGCCCTGAGACTCTTAGGGAAGAGGATTTGCGGATTCCCTAGATTAAATTAAAAATGCTGTATCCCCTAAAACTTATTTTATTATAGTTGTTGTGTGTATGGCTGCTTGTATTTGTATAATATGTATGTCCATATTACCTGCTAATTTATTTATGTATCTATGGAAGCTGTTACCTACCATTCTTGTTGCTCCTATCCTCCTATGTTGTATAGATTATATTATTATTTATTTTATTATATTATATTTTTTTATTATTGTATAACTGAAAGGCTATATATGAAATAATACTCGCATATCTTAAAGCAGCTGTTGAATTCAATATTATGAACGATCATGTACATATTAAAACACATATTAAAACAAAATCCTAAATATTGTACTCTGTTTTTTCTTGCGCCTATATATGTCCCATTATTATGCTCGAAGATAATTTATGTATAATACCTGAAAATATTAAACACACTACAATCATAACTATTAAATTTTGTCTTCCTTAGAATTCATATTATATCGAGACCACAGCTTGTACAGCATTTCCACTACTATGGAAATGTTGTACAATTTTAATAATTTTTGAAGTGAAATTTCTTTATTGGCGTTGTAAAAAATTAACAGTCACATTTTTCGGTTACGCGCCAGCCTTTTCTTGCCTCTACCGCGGTCGATTCGAACAAAGAGTACTTTTTCCAGCGGAGTAGGGATAGCGTGTCGTTTAAGCGGACTTACTCCCACCAATACTAGGGAGAGAGAGAGAGAGAATACACACCAGTGATTGATGTATGTAAACGAGATTTAAAAATTAGTTTGCCAAAAAAGTTTCACTTCTGATATGTACTTTGTACGCATGCATAATTTTGTACTCTATTTTGACTTGTAAATTACAAAAAAGAAACGCTTGCATATTAAGTTTAAAATAATATAAACATAAAATCTTATTAAAACAGTACCTATTATTACACACTAAGCCTCTATGGTTCGTAGCAAATTCTTGAACTTTTTTTAGCATACAAAATATGTAATTACGGGGGCCTACATTTCCTCTTACAATAGCTTATCCGCCTTATTTTTTCCCCTACCGAGATAATCTTTGTTTTTTTTCTTAAGCTAAGAAAATAAACGTATATATTATTATATCTAAGAGATGCCAAAGTTTAGTGGAAACAGATGCTCAACCTGTGTATAATTAACAGAGACTAATTTACTAAATTACGAAACTACATTATCTTTGCGTAACCCCAGCTTAAGATGTTGGATATTAACCAAATAAGTGTGCTTGAATATATAAGTTCTTGACTTACAAAGTTTCAATTTACACTGTATATTTAAATTCCTGTTTGCCGACGTTATAACACAATTTTCGTCACCCCTTACTAACCCGTAGTAATCCTAAAAATCGCCTAAGGATTTACCAAGAAAGCGGCCAATAGCTCTCTCCTGGGATCTCCAACCCGCGTGTAATGCATGGCGATTATGGCACTATTTTTTTTTTGCGGTGGTCTATGGAGGTGGTCGCACCCCGCCAAATCGGTCCGGGGCGACGGAAGAGTCGGCGCGTATACCCGGCGGTCATAGACCCACCCTGCAAGCTCTTCTCTTCGCCGTGCAAGCGGGCCACCGGTACCCGATCGGTGTCTTCGGTGGCCATGGCACTATGCCCTAAGTGATCTGTGAAGGAAGTTTACATCTAACATTGTACGACAAAAGTCTGAGTGATACAATTATGAATGATTTAAATAAAATACTAACCCGCCATATAATTTTGATGAATTATATCTAAAAAACTATACGATAAACGATCTAATGAGAAATGTTAAATATCAATCAAATGAATCTATAAATATATAAAATAATAATGAAGGCAAAATCATCATTATCATCACAGCGTATGTATATTCCGCTTGGACTCGGGCCTCCTCCGTAATGGGAAAGAAATTAACCTACTATACCACGCTCATCGTACGTCTTGATATAGGGTTTTGTTTTGAGTTTTCCTTCTCTTGCATAGATGTTATATTGCGTTTTATATCCCTTAGTCGTCTTTACGATCACCCACAGGTAAGATAGAGGGTGGTGAATTGTATTCTTACTCCGTCACCACACGCATAAACACAACATATATATGAATGATTATAAACTATGCCGATGATTCCTATTCTCATTATTAAAATCCTTAATATGGATATACTAAAATAACTTGCTTTAAACTAGTAAAAACTTGAAAAATACAGCTGTATTTTTATTACATACATATCATCACGCCATATCCCTTGCAGGGTAGGCAGAGAGAACAGAGTGCCAGAGAACTCTATCCTTGCATACTTCACTCGCTTCCTCAACATTCATAATTCTCTTCATACACACTCGCCGGTTTCGGATACTCTTGACTCCACCTTCCTTCAGTACATGACCGATCTGGTCTAGGTAGGTGAGTCTCGGTCTCCCCCGGTACCTACATCCTTCCACTTTCGCATTGTATATCTTCTTAACCAGACGTTCGTTCGGCATTCTTTCCACATGTCCGAACCATCGGAGGATTCCCTTTCGTAACTTTACACCAATACTCCCTTTCATACCTACTCGCTCTCTTACGTCGTCGTTACGAATGCGGTCGGTCAGCCTAACTCCACAGATTTACCGTATAATAACTGTATTTTTATTTACTTATAAAATATCAATTTTTAAATATAAAAATGCAACAAAGAAAGCGTTCTTATTGTAAGGAAAGCAAAACAATGAAAGTAAACAGATGAACGGTAAAAGGATCTTGCGAACTCAAGGAAGGCGGGCAAAAGATTTACTCATAAAAAGAGCTAACACAAGATGTTGTTCTGTAATTTGCATGATCATACAACCTTCAAAATTGAATATATATATATATATATATTACTATTGATACTTAAATTAATACTTTACTTATGATGACCTGGGCCAGCTGATGCCGTTTGGTCAACAATTACATTCCCAAATAGGGTAGATGTCTGGCAGACGGCCGGTCATAAAACTATTGCCAATAACTTTTACAATATGTACTATGAAACAAGAGTACATATTGTATCGACCCCTAAGTAATTGGGATAAGAGTAGGAGAATGATGATGATTTAATTTCATATTTTCGATATTTTATTTAGGTACTAGAATATTTTTTTTGTAGGGCTCCCCACCATACATTTCCATCATTATAACTCCTGTAGGCCAGGATCCACAATGTTCTCCATAAATGACAACAAGGTTTAACCCTCAGGCAGTCCTGGGAGATGATTTTAATTGTCTTGGGACCCGCAATAAATTTAATTAAAAAAGGTTAAAGAGGAGGATTTGGAAAGAATGATTCCACTTCTCTCCTAGACAAAGCGGAAGACAGGAAAACAAAATTGACTAGTCAGCCAATAAGTAAATGGTACAGCTACGATAAGCGTAGCAGTACGGCACTACGGATACGGAAGAGCTTAACGGGACCTATATGTGAGCCTTAAGATTGATTGCTACAGTAGATATTTACTAGAATATGCCACGTGTCACCAACTCCACATTAGTCATGGTGTCTTTGAAGTCAACTAATAGCTAACCCGGACCGACCGACCGACCTAATACCATCTTCTTTTATTTGCGGTGGACTATGGACGTGGTCTCGCTCCACCAAATCGGTCCGGCGTGACGGAAGACGAGGCGAGTGACCCCATAGACCCACCATGCAAAACCATCTTCGCCGTGCCAGCGGGCCACCGGTACCCGATATTTGTCTTTGGTAGCCCGCCCGGCGACTGAATACAATCTGCTTAATGGTTGCGTTCGCTAGAAAGATTGACGCCAGGCAGGAGATTTATAATCATTAGGTGAAACCTTGACGCATACTGCATTAGTAAGGTCATGCAGGATTTAAGACTAAAAACTATTTCGCTCTTGCTCTTAGTTCATCATCATCATCATCCTGCTCTTATCTTAATTACTTGGGGTCGACGCAAGTTATGAAGTAAAGCTTTTTTTTTAAATGTGAATAAAATGTCATCCATTTAAATATTTGCATGCTAAATATTAAGTATTACATATTCTTTTTTTATTTTAAAGTTATTTTATGTTTAAGTTAGTTTACCTTAAACAAAATGAAACAATAAAATAAAAAAACATTTTGTAAAATTAAATATTTAGCGTACAAAGATGACATTTTCATCACATTTCAAAAAAAAATCGTAACTCCAACTACAAGTCCTAGCACAACAAATTTGAGTATTTTAGTTAGGTAATAAGTATCACTACGCCTCATAGCCCGTTGGTCCACTACTAACAGGACAATCTGTATATTGCAAAAGTTTTAACAATACCTTAAAACTATTTGACGTCCTCTGTCAATTATTAACTGGATGGCATCAGATGGAGTCGGCCTAAATCAATTTAAAAGCTCTAGGTCGTCTTCTATGATGCCACCAAAGTCAAAAATCGGGTACCGGTGGCCCGCTCGCACGGCGAAGAGAGAAGGTTTTACGGTGGGTCTATGGGGTCACGCGCCGCCTTTTCCGTCACCCCGGACCGATTTGGCGGGGCGAGACGCATCTATAGTCCACCAAAAAAAAAAAGGTCGTCTTCTATGATACCTACAAGCAACGTGAAGGCTGGTAACATTCGAAGCCGCTAGTAGTTAGACTAGGCTCGTAAAAGACGACTAAGGGATTTATTACACAGACATCAAGACAGACATACAAGAGAAGGAAAGATCGAAACAAAGTCCTATACCAGCCCGTTTACCACTCCATAACCCGCCGTCAGATAAAAAAAAATACCAAACCGTTTGTCCAGTCCTCTTATTATGGAGGTGTGTCAAGTCCAGCTGGAGCGTATATGAGTTAAGATCATGATAAAGGTTTTTTATTATATTTTACAACTAGCTTCTGCTCGCAGATTTTCCCGGGTATAACTCCCAAAATTCCAAGGAAACACCATCATCATCATCTTGCTCTTATCCCAATTACTTGAGGTCGACGCAATATGTCATCATCCTCCATACAGTCCTATCAGAAGTCATCTCTGCAGTAAATCCCTGTCTATCCATGTCATACCTCACGCAGTGCATCCATATTTTGTTTGGTCTTCCTTTACCCCTAAAGCCTTCAACATTCATATTTAAAACTTTCCTCACAAAATTACTTTCATCCCGTCTCATCACATGTCCATATCATGTTAACCTTTCACTCCTTAACTTTTCCGTCACTGACGCTACTTTCAAACTTCCTCTTATATATGGAATATATATAATATTCCAAGGAAACACATTACCCGGATAAAACATATCCTATATGTTAATCCAGTAAATGATCTATCTATGTGCCAAATTTGATCCAAACCTCTTCAGCGGTTTATCCGTGCAAACGTGCAAACATCTTCACACACTTGTGTAACATTAGTAAGAAGTTGAATTACACATATTATATCAATTATGATATCATTGAAATATTATATTTATTTGTAAAATAAATAAATGAATAAGTCTAGTTATTATTATTTAAACTCCAAGCAAATATCAAAATATGACCTATACGAAAACGGACACTCATCCCAAGAGTAGTTTACGTATAACTTCAGCTGTTATTGTGACTTTAACTGAAGTAGTGGAGTCTACGGAGGTGCTACGTGCCTCGGAAAGTCGCCAACTAACAAGTACCGAGAAATTAAAGAAAAGATACGAGTTTGACGAAAATAATCGTGAGTCACATTACTTTAGTTTCATGAGCATTAATTGACTGGAGATCATGAATTTCTGGTCTCAGTACATATCCTACATTAGGTAAGCGTTATTATATTTATATTATTATTTATTGGCAAATTCTCGCAATTTCAACGGCGTAGTTTCCGTTCTCCTGGGAATATGAGGATAAAATATAGCCTATTTTACTAGCCGATAGTGTAACTTTCCATTGGTATCGAAATTTTAAAAAATAGTTCAGAGGTTGCGTGGGAATATCGATAAATAAACAACTAAATTCATATTCATCATCATCATCATCTCAGCTCATATATGTCCCACTGTTGGGCTCAAGCTCAAGAAATTGACCTACCCCTGACCACGCTGATCAGACGTGTTGGTATAGGGTTTTGTTTCGAGTTTTCCTTCTCATGCATAGATATTATATGCGTTTTATATCCCTTAGTCGTCTAGTACGATCACCCACGGGTAAGACAGGGTGTGGTGAATCGTATTCTTACTGCGTCCACCACACGGAATTCATATTTGTATTCGCATTTAAAATATTAGTTAGGATGCATTATCATTTGTGCTTAATAGTGGTAGAGCCTTGTTGCTGACAATGTTCGGCCTGCAATCATAAATAGGTCGCCTTATTGAAATCTGTAAAAGAAAAAGAAATGACGTTATCACGTATCGTTAGGTGGGATATTTGCTCGTTTCCCACCAAAACTAATAAAACAATAGAAAATCTCAATGGTAACATGGAATTGGAAACTTTTCTTGAGATAATAATATTTTACATATAAGAAAACCTTTAAACTAATATAGGCAAGATATATACTTGTTCTTTTAACGTATCGAAAATAAATGAGTAATTTTAGTTTAAGATAAATAAAATCGTATCATCCTGACATTATGACGCGTATTACTTTTTACATAATAGGAATCAGCCTCTATTTGCTGACGAATAAAATGATTCACAACCCATTTCTTTTCCGTGGAAGTCGTAAAAATCGGAAGATGGAAACTTGCCGCACCGTTCTACAGGCGAGCTGGCAAATGCATTGGTATTAAAAATTTAAAGGGTAAGCTGCTGCTGTTACGTTATAAGGAGAATTCCTTAACATCCTCTGTAAATAATTTAGGGGAATGTTTACGCATAAAATACTAATGCTGTCAATATCTCATCATTGCACCACAGCGAAAAATCATTAGATTAGTTGCATTTCATTCAACAAGAAAGAGAACTGCGTTGCATTTACTCACGAGAGTCCTGCGTTAAATCAATATTTACTCAAGCAAGCAAATAGATGATAACATGAAATAAACCACATTGTCGTTACGGCACTTTCGATTTCAGTTATTTCCAAGTTGAAAGATTAAAACAATTTAAAGGCGTCATATTTGCAAGATGATTATTTTATTAAAATTGATCATTAAATTTAAAATTTGAATAATAATTTTATAAAATTAATAATAATTGTAGACTTCCAGTCATTCATTAGCCTATCTATGTTTATTGTTCATCACAGGGAGGAAACGTCATGAGGTCGCAGGTTGATGGACCGGGGATTAGTCTGCCACCTGTAAAAAGGCCAACTGTGTCAGGACGGTGCCAGGAATACAGCACAGTTTCTTATTGCCGGATCGTCGATGGAAATGCTACCCGAAAGTGTAATCCGCTGGATTGTTTCTTTGGTAGTATAGAAGAGACTCGAGCATAGCAGTGGGACGTAAATAAGCTGAGATGAATAAATATAGTGTTTACGCGCATCATAATTATAATTAAATCAGTTATAATTAGCTGTATATGTGGTCAAATGTAATTTTAATAAGCGCTAACCCTATGCATACTGAGCTTCATGGTAAGGGTTAGTTCAATTACGCGAGCAAAATCTAACCCCTCTCTCGCTTCTGTGACCAATCATCGTATTTCTGAAGACCATCTGCCTCCCTTGAATAGGTCACGCATTTCCCGTTCCCTTATTTTGTATTATCATGTCTTTTTTACTCTCGCACAAGACAAAAACAGATTCCAAAGAAAACTTTCCTATCTAATTTTCGTTTTGTTCCACTGACATTACTTGTCTTAGTTTCCTTGATTTCTCATAAGATATGCAATATGTAAAGAAAGAAGTATCCATTCCTAAGTACAAATTACATAAATTGATTACAACCATTTTACGGAGAATCAGGTGAATGTACCAATGATTATACGAATTAAATCGGATCCGATTCGTATTATAGCGCTCTCACATCTTAATGAGGAAGTTAGTAAACTGCTGAGTCAGAATGTTGTCTGCAGATTGTAAGATACCTGAAACGATATCACTTTACGTGCTGAAAGGAAAATAGCGAATAGCTTTTTTTACGCAAAGTCTGCTGTTCCATTCTATTTCTCTATCAGTGGGTTTTCAAAATATAAACACTTGTAATAAAGAATCTCTTTGATATTTTTTATCTTTGCAAGACTTATTGTACCTTTTTAGATTGGAAACACCACGCCATTAATTGACTGTAGAAGTATTGACTTATCAGTATTTTTTTAATAGAATTACTAAACTATTATAAGATTACCGTATACATAAACTTTATATATAAAGAGAAATTCAAAAGAGTATATTTTATTGTCTAAATCGGTTTCAGATGGCAATGTATATATATACATATTATACATACAGTAAATTATTTTCAATATAGCAATAAGAATAAATGTTGAGAATTTCTTCTGTTCAGCCTATACACGATCCAAGATAGGTACAAGTCGTCATTGAAAGGAAATTAACGTCCTGGCCACTCTAACCAGATTTGTGACATAAAATTTGATTCAAGTTTTCTTTCTTGTGTACATAACTTTACTTTTTTTTGTACTACCACCAACATATTCCATTTCTCATTTAAATTTCAAAGAATATTGTTATCGTTGTTTAGTTTTGAAGCGTTCTCTGACTCTGGCCACAGTATAACAAGCAAGTAGGTACATAAAATATGATTTTTACTATTTTTTGTGTTTTGGAGGGCAGTCATATTGAGTGTGTTTAGTTCTTAATCTTGGCTTGGGCTGAAAATCAACAGCTGGGGTGTATCTGCATTCCTGGCCACAAGTTGAGCCCAATGCCATTTTGTTTTTACTTCTATTACTATTTATTATTATTATTATTTTAAATTAATTTAATTAATTCTGGTTAAGAAGATATACAATGCGAAAGTGGAAGGATGTAGGTACCGGGGCCGAGACTAACCTTCCTAGACCAGATCGGTCATGTACTGAAGGAAGGTGGAGTCAAGAGTCTCCGAAACCGGCGAGCGTGTATGAAGAGAATTATGAATGTTGAGGAAGCGAGTGAAGTATGCAAGGATAGAGTTCTCTGGCACTCTGTTCTCTCTGCCTACCCTGCAAGGGACATGGCGTGATGATATGTATGTATGTATTTTTTTTTTTATAATGTATTTTTATTTCCTTTGTAAAAACAAATAAAGATCTTTTCTTTCATTTTTCTTTAACGTCTCGTACGACACCGAAAAAATGTTGTAATAGATTCTTTTTATAATCGTTCGTCCATTGCCACTATTTGCAGAAGAACTTCACATATTATTATAATATCGTCCATTTCCAGATAATGTCGAGTTTTTACATTCAACTTATTCACAATATCTTTAATAATTTACTTTCATCATCATTTATTTGTGCAAATGGCGACGTATTTTAAGTTTTACATAATACTAGTGAAACTTCACAGACTTAAAACTAACAATACTTCATATTTATCACTCAAACTAAATAATGAAACTTTATAAGTTACGTATATATGTTATAAAAGTATTATAATTTCTAAACTTATAATGTTAACTTAAGAATTTGTATAAATTCATATCCTATATAAGTAACTATTTCTTAATTTAATGTAAACTGTAAACTAATTGATAATGATCACTATCATCATATCAACTCATATATGTCCCACTGCTGGACTCGAGCCTACTCCAAAATAGAAGAGTACCTGACCTACTATATCATGCTGATTAGGCAGATTAGTATAAGGTTTTATTTCGAGTTTCATTCGCTTTTTAAAAATTCGATTACGAGTGAAAAATTATTGTCACATACGGGATTCGAACCCTGGATATTGGAAATCCGTTCCAATCGTGCTAAGATTTACACCAACATGAACTGTTGTATGACATTTAATTTTCGCAACTTATTATATTTTCGTCTATAAGGAGATGTGCGCCATCTACCCGACATTTGCGCCTAATGCCGCCCTATCCGAGGCCGCTGATGACTGGATCGGGGATTTAGTCTGTCACCCGCCGAGAGGCCGACCGCGTGAGGAAAGACCGACATCCTACCCGAAGGGGGGACGTCGGTCGAGGAGAGGGTACTCCTCAGGGTTATTTCGTCGGACCGACCACTGACGTCAAGTCACTCTGCTCCGGTGGTCGGCCCAACGACGAAGGCGACGTAACGGGTGGGTTACGGGTGTGCGTGCTTACGCCCCTCTGTCGCCCCAGATGGAGTGGTGCGAGGAGTGCGCCGACCGTAGTCCAACCCCAAAAAAAAAAAATTATCTACCCGACATTGTTTACACATTGTACAGACTCTAACTTTGCAGTTAGAAATGTATTAGACGATGACACGACCTTGTTATTCAATTTACTGAAATTTAGCATTTAATATGCTTGATTATTTATAAAAACTGATTACGAGCGAAAATTTATGTATAATATATGCGCGTATACAAGTTTTAATAAATAATCGAGCATATTAAATGCTAAATTTCAGTAGTTTTCATTCTCTTGCACAGGTGTTGTATTATATATGCAATATTATATATTAGTCATCTTTCACGACAGTCACGGGCAAAATAGTGTATGGTGAATTGTATTCTTACTCCGTCAGCAAACAAAAGATGATAATGATCACCTGCAAGAAGCATCAGAAGTATTTGTTTGACGATTTTTGAAGCTTTCAAAGAAATTTTAATCAGACCACCCGTCTCGTACTATCGTTGTATAACTCTTTATCTTCTTAATCCCTTTCCTGAAATACAGTAATACTTCGACACCATTGAACTCGCACTTAAATATATAATCATCATCATCATCATCACAGCCCATAAACGTCCCACTGTTGGGCTCGCGCCTCCTCCGTAATGGGAGGGAAATTAACCTACTATACCGCGCTGGTCAGACGTGTTGGTATAGGGTTTTGTTTCGAGTTTTCCTTCTCTCGCATAGATGTTATATGCATTTTATATCCCTTAGTCGTCTCGTACGATCACCCACGGTTAAGATATATATTATGGGGTGGTGAATAGTATTCTTACTCCGTCACCACACGGAAAATATATAATATTTTTTGTTATTTATAAAACCCGATTAAGCATATTAAATGCAAAATTTCAGTAATTTAAATAATTTTTGTTATTTATTAGACTTTATAAAATGAGTTTTTAAAGCGTTACATTTATAGCCTCATATTTTAAGTGTTTATGTAGATTAATGGCATCTTGAACAATAAATTCAAATTCAGAACTGACCCAATAGTTAGTCACTTTATGACCTTGAATGCTATAACTTATAAAAACAGTCGTACATACATACATACATACATATCATCACGCCATATCCCTTGCAGGGTAGGCAGAGAGAACAGAGTGCCAGAGAACTCTATCTCTGCATACTTCACTCGCTTCCTCAACATTCATAATTCTCTTCATACACGCTCGCCGGTTTCGGAGACTCTTGACTCCACCTTCCTTCAGTACATGACCGATCTGGTCTAGGTAGGTTAGTCTCGGTCTCCCTCGGTACCTACATCCTTCCACTTTCGCATTGTATATCTTCTTAACCAGGCGTTCGTTCGGCAGTCGTGATAATAAAAAATTAAAAGAAAGTAATAAAATCGTTTTAGTAAAGTTTTCGTTGTCGCCGCCACACCGCATTGTAAATGAAATTTTGGATTCGATCAACACAAATACTGTATATATACTTTAGATAGAATTATAGTACTAGTAAAGCTTTTTATAGTAATTCTAATACTTATTAACACATTTGAAATAAAACTAATTTCACGGATTCTATCGGGTTTGTATTTAATTTGTAAATATCGCGACGTTTCTAACACTTTACAGTAATCATGACCACGAGAGGACTAAGGTGTCTTACGTCCAATATGTCGTTGTTATTACAGAAATTTATATCTACCCTATAAGATATTAAATTTTGACCCACATTCTTAATACAATTCATTGCCAGTAACTCTAATACTTTGTGTTTACATATTATATTCTTACATATGTATATTCTAATACTATGTATTTACTTTCTTCTCTCTGCCTACCCTGCAAGGGATATGGCGTGATGATATGCATGTATGTATGTACTTACATAGAAATTATTATCTAATATTTACGCATAGATCTTTGGAAAATGTAATCGGTTAATAGTTTAATTCGATTTCGCTGTTTTCCCTATCGCAGTATTGCCAATGTGGAGTTTGTCACTGTACAAATACGACAAAATGCAGTTGCGTAATTAAAAAATACATAGTCACAGATGTAGTATGCCATTAAGACAATACTCTACGAAGGTGAAATTAGTCAATTATCTCTTTCTAAGTATCGATATGCAATATTTATCGGTAGTTGTAAAAACTAGCTGAGAAATCACAAAAATAATAAGCAACAGAACTTTCTTCGGAAATTTATAATACCAATCGCAACCCCGCCCCTAAGCGTGGTGATTACGGCATTAGAGGAAGCTTATATCCAATAATGGATGTCGAAAGCGGATAGATGAATGGATTATTTATACAGAACTAAATATTATTATTTAACACAAACATACTTTGAGTTTTAACGTAAGCAACACGTCTGCTCGAGTTTTTCTCGGTCAAAGAATCCACTTTTCATGTTATAAGATCCACTTGTAAACCACGATATGCTTCTGAGTTTAAAATGTATTTATATGCAATCTTAAATAAACCTAATTTACATATGACAAATAATTTTTACCTTGATTCTGTTTGATTAATATTTTTTTTATTGCTTATGGCAAACGAGCAAACAGCACACCTGCTAGTAAGTGCCACTGCCGCCCTTTGCAATACCAAAGGTACAGATAGGCCGCTGAAACAAACCCCAAACCGACCCCTGTTGGGCTTCCGGCTCTCTCGCTTACCGAATGAAGCGCAATAGGACATTGCCATTACTCAGACGCGTCGATCTTCTGCGAGAGTGTGGTACTACTCCGGAGGGACCGGACCGCGACTGTAGACAAAGAATTGTCCACAGCATGGTCCTACGGCCTACCCCTATTGGATATTTTATAATACTGTACTACTACTGTTTTATATTGCATTTGTAAGCCACTGTTTTATTTTAAATGAAAATATTTAAACTATCAGTTAATATTTACGTTGCCGTTTGATCAATAATTACATTCTCAAGGAGGGGTAAAGTCAGGCAAGCGGCGGGTTATAACATTATTGCTAATAACTTTAACAATATTTACGTTAGAAGAGTATCTACATATTGCGTCGACCTCAAGCAATTGGGATAAGAGCAGGAGAATAAATGATGATTTAAACTTCTAAATTATTTAGTTCTAGTAGCTTGTTTCTATTTTACTTACCACAGAAGGAAAAAAATGTATATTTTTTTAAAATTAAATACATAAACTATATATCTACCTATAAAAAAAATATTTGTAATCCGATATTATTTTATGACGCAAGAAATGCGCCTCCATCCCTCGACAGTTTGACACTGCGTTACTGTCAATGTCAATCAGTACAATACTTTCCCTGAGTTTCCTTCAATTCCCTCGCTTCGTTACTTGCATTATGTAACCTTTTATATTATATATATATATACAGTTTTGACTACTTTAATAACCTGTCTATAAGATTTCCATTATGACTAGCTACTATACTCGAAACTATATTCAAAACCACATTCTTTCGTGAATTTAAACTGTAGTGTTCTCAATCCCATTCTAGCAATAAAAAATGCATTATACACAAAACATGTAAGTACCATAAGAATAAAACGAGTTTAGTATTCTATCTCCCTAAGTGTGAGTGAGGAAATGGAAAACACGAAATGTAGGTTATTACAATATACGATAACGTCATGAAATCCCTTGTTTCATACGTTTTGTTTTATTCGGTTGCATAACACTGTAATGGGTTATGCAATAATAAAATATAAACTAAATATACTTGCAATGTATTCTTTTACAAATCATCATCATCATCGTCATCATGTCTTCCTCCATAGTGGAATTGAAATTGATCTACTATACCACACTGCTTATATTGGGTTCATATTGGGTTTTAATTCGAGCATTTCTTATTTTGCAGTGGTATTATTTGGTTGCTCCCTATCACGATCACCCATGGCAAAGACCATTCTTTATTTCACACGGTCTCCGTGACGGGGCCGAGGAACTTGCAGCTTGTTTGTACGTAGAACCTGCTTGACATGCTGTGGTTTGTGTTGCTTGACATGGCAATGAATTTGTATTAAAAATGTGGGTCAAAATTTAATATCTTATAGGGTAGATATAAATTTCTGTAATAACAATGACATATTGAATGTAAGACACCTTAGTCCTCTCGTGACCATGATCACTGTAGTGTTCGAAATGTCAGGAAATTAAAAGTCAAATACAAACGCGATAGAATCCGTAAAATTAGTTTCTTTTTTAAACTAGCTGATGCCCGCGACTTCGTCCGCGTGACATTCAGTTTTACTACGTACCCCTATTTGAAACTTAAAAATTCAAACTCGGGCAAGTATTTCCGACAGCCACTTGACCATTTTCATCAAGGAGGACGCTTTCTCCAATTTTTTTTAAAACATCGGCAAATTCTTAAGCATGTGAATTAGTGTTGCCCAAACGCAAGACTCTTGCGAGGCTCGCAAATCTTGCAACTTTTGCTTTTAGAATAACACAAAGTCACTTGTTTTGATAGAAATAAAAAATCCCCATAGACATTAAAAATCCAACTAAATTAATGAAATTCTATTCATCTAGTGGCAGTAACTGTACAACTATTAATAATTAGGTACATACCACTAAACGGAAGTAGGGCTATTATTCTTCCGTGTACTGGTATTACTCGTAAGAATACGAAATGTTGACAATCCTTTCTTTGCTAACAAAATCGAAAAATTATGTCTAAGGGAGCACTGCGAAACTCTTGCAGCAAGTCTTGGTCTTGCATTTGGGCAACACTAATGTGAATGGTGACCTTGGCTTTGCTTGCATGTTGATGGTTAGGGTCAGCTTTCCTACTTGGGGCCACAGATACGAATACTTCAGTGAAGCATTGATCTCATCAGTTCTATTTCCTCGAGTTTTAACAGGAAGGATTTGTCGAAAATCTCCATAGAGAAGCACCATAGACTTTTCATTACAATCTCGTAGTGCTCGATCTACGGCCTCTACGATTTTTTTTATTTATCATTGTCCAATCAACGCAAGCGATTAGACAGCAATCCTTAATAAAAACACTAATAGTGATAAAGCCACAGTTGATAGTATTCCTCCTACAACCACGGGCCGGTCCGACCCCCCAGTTGGACCTAGTACCCCACTCTTGCAGAAAAGCAACGTCTGAACAGTGGCAATGTGTTATTTCCGCTTCATTTGTAAGAGGCGGCGGGACGGTGCAGGCGAGATTACCAGCGTCTACTTGCGTTAGCCGAAGCCGCGGGTAACTGGAACGGGGAATAGTCCGTCACCCGCGGAGAGGCTGACCACGTGAGGATGAAGCCCGATGGCCCGGGGCGTCATCGGGGATGGTACTCGAAAGGCCCAATGGTGATGGGGAGGGAAAACGGTGGGTTATGGGGCCACGCGGACGGAATGCAAGGCGTGTGTCCAGACTATGGCCTGCCAAAAAAATAAGTGCATGCTGCTTGCTCGTTTACCACCATACACATTAAAAACTACGTTTAAAAACCGACTTCAAAAACTGGAAATTACAAAATAACTTAAAATACTATCATTTGTATGTGCTATCTATTGATAGGTTTGATATCGGTGCCAAGCCCTAAACAAAATTATAAATAGCTTAGGTACTTACTGTAAAGAAATTCCTACACTAAAGATACCGATAGCGGCACCGACTTCAAACCTATCAATAGATAGCACATACAAATGATAGTATTTTAAGTTATTTTGTAATTTTCAGTTTTTGAAGTCGGTTTTTTTAAACGTAGTTTTTAATTTTATTTTTTACTTTTTAGTGTTACAGACACACATAGGTTGTTCTATAAGTAGCAAGGCTTGAGCTACTCGTTCATTTGTCGCACTCATACATAATGCTAATTTTATACTTATATGGTTTTCTCATGGATGCCATTGTCAGAACTGGACTAAACTGAAACGGGGCCTTTCGGAAAACACCAGCTTTGAAATAAAAAAAGAATCATTAAAATCGCTTTGCCCAGTCGAAAGTTATGAGGTAACAAAAATAAAAAAATACAGACGAATTGAGAACCTCTTCCTTTTTTGAAGTCGGTTAAAAACAAAAACACTTTGAATGTGACGCAATTTCGTGTTGTCGTGAACATCATTGCTTTATAAATCTATCGGGTTTATAAACAATGTGCATAAATCTATCGGGTTTTTAAACAAAGCTCTTTTACCACCAAGAAGTAATGCAGCTGCAGTTTCTGACGTAGTAACTTCCAAAGTTATTTTACGCTGTCTCCTCATTTTGGTAAGATTGGTCTGCTCAGATAAGGTATTTTCAGGGCTACCTGGGGACATGGACATCTATCATCTCAGCTTATATACGTCCCACTATTGGGCTCAAGCCTCGTCCGTAATTGAGGGAAATTGACCTACTATATCAAGCTGGTGTTGGTATAGGGTTTTGTTTCGAGTTTTCCTTTTCTTCCATAGATGTATGATATGTATGATGTCCTTTAGTCGTCTCATGGGTGATCGACCCACGGGTAAGAAAGCTGTTGGTGAATTGTATTCTAACTGCGCAACCGCACGGATATATATATATATATATATATATATATATATATATAATAAATAGCTTTCATTACGAAAGAAGTAATAAAAATGAATTTCTTGGTTCATGTCGCGTTTTAATAGCGTAGAATATCTTCAGATGGATCTCTTATATTTTATAATAATGTCAAAGGATTTGAAAGACTGTAAAACAATAAAATCATTAAAAACAAAAGACTCAAACGAATGGGGCTATGACTGTTACAGGGCCTTCTCAAGGGTGTCATCTCAGCGCTGATCACCTTCAAGTGCTCTGTAAGCTGCTTGAAACGTACTCTATGCTATCGACAGTGCATAAAAATGTAAAAAAGTAGGCCCTCGCACAATTTGCAGCAACAGGCGGCAGTAACAGCACTATTGCTAAAGTGACTGGTGCAGTGATGGGGCATGGTTGCTTCGGCGTGTACCTGCTCACGGTCGCATGGAGGGAGAGCACACCGTCTAACCACTACTGCGATTGCGAGGTGGACACGGCGCTGCAGACGCTTAAAGTTTGCGTGGCCTGGGCAAAGCAGCGCCGTGCACTTATCGCAATCATCGGTGCCAAACTGGCACTGTCGACTATCACAAAGACGATGCTCGATAGCTTCAGGAACTCGGACTCGGTCGCCGCCTTTTGTGAGACAGTCGTCCCATAGAAAAAGGCGGCGGAACATGTTACAGAGGAGACTCTCCATGCTGACACACTCTGCCGCCGGCGCATCGGACGTCACAGGCGCGGTACATGCACCTGTTGCCATCCTAACTGAGATCGCGGGTAGATGGACCATGGGAATTAATCTACCACTCGCAGAGACACCGATCGCGTGACGGCGATACAACACTTGTTTGCCGGGGTGTAGACGGAGACGATACCTGAAAGGGTAAGCCCCCGGACCGGCCACTGATGTCAAGTAAGCGGTGCCAGAGGCCAGCCTTTTTTTTTTTTTTTTTTTATTGGTGGGCTATGGGTGCGTCTCGCCCCGCTGAATCGGTCCGGGGTGACGGAAAGGCGGCGCGTGACCCCATAGACCCACCGTAAAACCTTCTCTCTTCGCCGTGCGAGCGGACCACCGGTACTCGATTTTAACTTCGGTGATGCCAGAGGCCAGCCTGATGGTTTGGGCAGAGAACACGATGAGTTATGGGGCCACACGACGCCCTTCTGTTACCCCGGAAGGAATGGCCGTGTCCAGACCATAGCCTACCAAACAAAAACAAAAAAGGGTGCACTTTGCATACTCGCCCCAAAGTAGCATCTTAACTAAGAATGTACGTTTTGTGCGCTCTATGATGTGGATTTTATTTTTCTTTTTCGTGTTTGACTTACTTTTTGTTAGTCGCAGATGGCTATGACAACTTTACTCGGACTGTTAGGTGAGTGCTGAGAGCTTTCCACCCAAAGTACCTTTACTAAGTTCAAGAAGTTAATGTACCTAGTAGCTTTTGAAAATGTAACGAAAAAATTATTTAGTTTTAAACTAAATTATTGTGCCGTCTATTGCTCATTTAACAAACTAAATAAATCATGCATTTTATTAATTTATAGCTAAATTAAATAGTATTAACTAATTAAAACATTCTTTTTTATCACAAATAGTTTTAATAGTTATTTTGACTACCTGACTAATGTTATGTACTATGTCAACTTCCCTTTAACTTTGAAGGAGGTTTGAGCCCAGCAGTGGGATGTATATGAGCTGAATTGATGAAACTACTATATACTAAGTAATACAAATACTTTCCTTACACTATAGATAAATAAAATAATTATTTGAATTGAACCTTCTAGTGACATAAAAGGCGAGCGGTGATTCTAAAAACTTAAATGACCATAACTTTTTTTAAAGACATCAGATTTCAATGAAATAAAGACTAAATATTGCTCCGAATTGGGCTTAATCTTTTTATCAAAACTGCGAAATAATCCGTTCAGTAACTTCGCAGATTAGCGATTACAGATATACAGACACACAGACATACAGACAGACAAGAAATTCCAAGAAATGTTTTGTTTTCTATTAGTGTTTTCTTACTGCCTAGATTCATTTTTGAATAAATTTATCAAATGTACAGACACGGGATTTCAACTGATTTATTATATGTATATATATATATATATATATATATATATATATATATATATATATATATATATATATATATATAGAAGATATGTAACACTCGCGTAAACATTGGAAATCATGAGAATTTATATAATTAAATGTCTTTTAAATTACTGAATTTTTAGCATTTAATATGCAAAGTTTGAAGTATTAAGCCTATAACAATGTGTAAACATTGTCGGGTAGATGGCATACCGTCACCTTAAGACGTAAATATGATATGAAGCGAAATTTACATGTCCTACAATAAGTCACGGTGCTGTAGTGGCAGCACGATTGTGCCGGAATCCCAATAGGCGCGGGTTCGAATCCCGCTTGTGACATCATTTTTCGCTTCATAATCGGGTTTTATAAATAATTAAGCATATTAAATGCTTACATTTCAGTAATTTAAATAACAAGGTTGTGTCATCGTTTAATACAATTCTAACTGCAAAGTTTGAAGTATTAAGCCTATAACAATATGTAAACATTGTCGGGTAGATGGCATACCGTCACCTTAAGACGTAAATATGATACGAAGCGAAATTTGCATGTCCTACAATAAGTCACGGTGGTGTAGTGGCAGCACGATTGGGCCGGAATCTCAATAGGTACGGGTTCGAATCCCGCTTGTGACATCATTTTTCGCTTCATAATCGGGTTTTATAAATAATTAAGCATATTAAATGCTAAAATTTCAGTAATTTAAATAACAAGGTTGTGTCATCGTTTAATACAATTCTAACTGCAAAGTTTGAAGTATTAAGCCTATAACAATGTGTAAACATTGTCGGGTAGATGGCATACCGTCACCTTAAGACATAAATATGATACGAAGCTAAATTTGCATGTCCTTCAATAAGTCACGGTGGTGTAATGGCAGCATGATTAGGCCGGAATCCCAATAGGCGCGGGTTCGAATCCCGCTTGTGACATTTCGTTTCGTAATCGGGTTTTATAAATAATTAAATGTCAGTCACTCTCTAACTACATACTCTGAAATGAAAGCGTGAAACTAGGTATAAATAAAATAAAGTGAAAAAAGTAACTTATTTATCGCATTCAATTCTATAAAAACTGTTATATAATTTTGTGTGTACTATTTTTTAGATACTAGTTGTTTCGTGCCTTCAACCAAACAAATTCGCAACGAGCGTCAAAGTTCATGCAATTTAACTTTTTACTGAACAGGAACCGTAGCAACTTTGTCTTTGTCTCCACTGATTCGATTAAATATGAAAATTATATAGTGCTCTCCCTTTATCCTATAACTTTGTTGGTACTATGATAAGATTACGCGTTAAAATTTTCATGAGAATTGAATATGTTGAATATGATCGTAAATTTATCCAGCCATTCATTGACATATCAATGTCCTTCGTTCAACATAGCCCTCCCCACAAAGCGTGAATAATACCAGCCACTACGCTTTTTTTTTTGGCGGCGAGCCGTCCTTCCGGGGCGACAGATGAAGCGGCGCACGACCCCATAGATCCACCCTACTCTTCGCCGAACAAGTGGGCCACCGGAACCCGAACCACTACGCTTAAGAAGTGCCTTAGCGATCGTAGATCATGTTATAAGTCCTAGGAAAATGTTTCTGTACATTTTGCTGGTGATCCCTTAGCCCTTTTACTACTTCCACTAAAGAGTATGGAATATTGACATATTGACGAAATAGAGGAAATAGATAGGTTTTATTTATCTTCATAATTCTGCTCTTGTTCCAATTACTTAATATCGACGGAATATGTCCACACTTATGACAAATAGTCACCAATAGTTTTATGACTGACCGCCTGCCTGACGTTAACCCTCTTTGGAAATTTAAGTGTAGACAAGATGGCATCAGGTTGAGCTAGCCCAGGTGTGTGAGCCTTAGAAATATTATTCGATACCCACGAGAGGGTTGGTAGTATTTCTATCCGCCACCAAAAAGAAAGCAATATTGTTCAAAATATTAATATTGTTCAAAGTTGCATCATCTGCATTAAATATCACTTAATTTTAAAAATTCCATATTTTCATTATAATTATAATATTAAAAATTTCTTATTTTCACTATCATAATAATGCTATCACAATAGTTTTAGAATATAACTCGTTAAGCTGATTTAATATCTGGTAAAAGAACTACTCATATGTCTAAATGGCGTTAGAGATGTGATATCATTAAAATGTACGACAAGGTTTGCGATTGAACGCTGTCCATCCCGACGCTCCGGACGGTTTGACAGACTGTGGGCTGACTATAGCCTAGGGTAAAAAAGAAACCCACCGAATAGGACATCTACATTTAATGATGTTTTCTTTTATACAAGAGATTAGCAATTTATCTTATTACTGATATAGAGCGAAGAGTGAATGCGGGAAATAGAGTGAACGGAGCGTTGGGGCAACTTCTCGGCAGCCACCACCTCAGCCAGAAGGCACGTGTAGCAATACATATATATACGCAGTGCTTGTCCCAACATTACTGTATGGAAGCGAGAGTTGGGTATGCAGAAAAGAGTATGATAGTAAAATTAATGCGGTCGAAATGCGATCTCTTCGGAAAATCTGTGGAGTTAGGCTGACCGACCGCATTCGTAACGACGACGTAAGAGAGCGAGTAGGTATGAAAGAGTGTATTGGTGTAAAGATGCGAAAGGGAATGCTCCGATGGTTCGGACATGTGGAAAGAATGCCGAACGAACGTCTGGTTAAGAAGATATACAATGCGAAAGTGGAAGGATGTAGGTACCGAGGGACACCGAGACTAACCTACCTAGACCAGATCGGTCAGGTACTGAAGGAAGGTGGAGTCAAGAGTCTCCGAAACCGGCGAGCGTGTATTAAGAGAATTATGAATGTTGAGGAAGCGAGTGAAGTATGCAGAGATAGAGTTCTCTGGCACTCTGTTCTCTCTGCCTACCCTGCAAGGGATATGGCGTGATGATATGTATGTATGTATTAGCAATTTAACACTCACAAACCTTTGTTGTCATCGTGGTACTGCCATCTGATTAAACGGGATGAAAGTAATATTGTTAGAAAAGTTGCGGGTACAACTATACAACAACTATAACATTCGACAATACTTTGTGTATTTCATAAATTGTAATTCTAAGTCTGGGTGTGTGCATGTCCATCAAATTATATGTTTGTAAAGTCCCTCGCATTACAAGGAGTGTTCTTAGTGCTGTTCTGTAAAAAAAAACAGAATCTTTAGCGGTTAATGAGAACCAAAGAAAAGATAGACGAGTCTGATAGCATTGTGTGAATAAAGAAAAGATACATATTGAATCGACTCTTTAATTAATGGTTTAATAGTATAGGAATAATGATAACTAACCTAACTTCATCAATTATGATGTATGGGTTGTGTTTATAATTAAAAATCTTTATATATCCATCTAATTATCTATTCATTAAGCTAATATTTCTTAACTCTAAGAATATACGCAAATTAAAATAGGCTAAATCAATTAAGCTTAACCGTTTCTTTTTTAATTTTTTCATACCAAAGATTACCTAATGACTCGAAGGAAGTAGGGCGTCGTAATCAATTTAAAGGCTCCCTGAAAACTGGCAAAGTTACTCTCGCAACGTGCCGTACCGCAATCGTCTAACTACAGAGTTAAATTGACTTGCGAAGTGCTACCTATTTGTATTTTAAACGAAACTACTAATTGAATGCGATTTATTTCTAACAGAGATACTTATGTTCTACATTTAATGTGGAGACAATATCATTTGGCTTAAGGTAGTAAGTGTGATGATATATATTAATAATACAATATGTGACCAACCCCTCCTTTCCAACACAAACACCTTATTGACGTTCGCCATCCTGTCATACTTGTTATAACAGGGTGGCGAACGTCAATAAGGTGTTTGTTATACGTTCCCCGGCAAAACAAATTAACAAACAGACAGACAAAAAACACAATTTTTACTCATGGAACAAAGAGACCAAAAAGACATATATAAAATATCTTCTGTCAATGAGTAAAAAAATATATATTATACCAATATGAATATACATACATATATGAATGATACATATATGAAAAAAAAAATGTGAGAAAAATGGTTTCATACTAACATTATTATTTTTTTAAATTTATATAATGTATCTAGTATATTGTATTCTTTATTATACACACTATTATATTATAAGTATCACGTATATGACTAGATCATCATTCAACATTATCCTACTCTAATCCCAATTACTTGGGGTCGATACAATATGTAGTTTACTTTCATAGTACATATTGTAAATGTTATTAGTGTTGGCAATAATTTTATGACCAGCCGCCTACCAGACGTTAACCCTTCTTGGGAATGTAATTGTTGACCAAAGGGCATCAGGTGGAGTTGGCCCAGGTCGTTATAAGACTCTTAGTCGTCTTTTACGACATCCACGAGCAAAGTAAGGGTTATTAGTATTCTTAGCCGCTACCACACACATATAAGTAAGTAAATATTACGCTAAAATACTAAAATATTGCATACAATTTAAAACCACAAAATGAGATTCTCACATTCCCCCTAAAATTTCAAGGGATTATTATCATCGGCACTTGACAAAAAGAATAAATAAATTGTAAAAAAAAAAGTAGTGTTTTCTTTTATTCTGTGACTAATTATCTATTGTATTATTGTTCGGTACCAAACATTTTTATTAGAGTTTAATTAATACCATGTAGGGTAGTTCATAATTTTTTGGTTCGCGGTTGGCTCGCAGCCGGCGAAAACTTGCGTTGGAAGTAACGGTCGCGTATGCATATATTTTTGTAGTTGCTACGCCTTTTGTTAGCTAAAGCCGTGAAATCTTAGTATTTATAATATCGCGCGCCACCTTTTGTTTTGTGTGCCGTTAATGTACGCGAGTTGATTAGAACTATATATTCGTGAACATTTACAATAAGTCGTGTATGCAAGTAGCAAGCCCGAAGCCCTGAGTTGCACGAGGCCGCTGTCGTCACCGCGCCTTTGGATACAAAGCTAAGTGACCCCTCAGTTAGGTTCTATTTGTCTGGCCAGACCGAACGCTGAGTTAGGTTACGTTATAGCTATCTCCGCGGTACCTACTTGTAAGTTTTACAATTATCGGTTTTTGTACTATGATATTTAACAGAACTTTAAATAGCCTTGTGTAATCGCAAGCCATTGTTATTACCCATTTGTTACCCTCACTGGCCCGGTGTTCCCTTCCACTGCGCATCCTAGGTCAGTGGGGGACGGTATTGAACATATTTGCTGGTAGCAGAGCGTGGTTCTATTGTGTCTAGTAATTTAATTTGGTATTGATTACAACTGTCCGTGTTGAAAAAAAAAAAAAAATCGTTATTTTAATTGCTTGAATTTTACGTATTACGGCCCAGTTTAATAAAAAGTCTGGTGTATAAAGACACATAGAATAAATATTTGTGTGATTGATCATTTGTGTACCTATTGGTTATTAAAAATATATTAAAAATTAGTTCACTGCAAAATTTGAAATTTGTAGTCGTTTTTGTTTATCATTGTTTACCTGCTAAATGTGCCACAGAGTAACAAGATAATTTTCATCGTACACCGTGCCACAGAGTAGTGCAGTCTTGATTGAATGAATGAATTGAACTACCATAGACAATTATTTTTAATATTATTTGTGTTTTGTTTATGCTACGTATAGAGTAAAATATAAATCAGTACGTTTCGTTTTGCGCCAAGTTTTAAAGTTAAACGACGAATATTAAAATTATATAAACATTGTTCAATTTTGTAATTTGTATATTTTTTGTTGTTGTTGTTTCAATTGATTGATTTATTATTTTGTTGAAATTATATTATATTATTTTTTGGTTTATTATTATTTTGTTTATATTAATTTTATTTTGATTATTATGGCTGCTTTTGTTAGCGCCAAGGACTCGGCAGGTAAGCTGCGCTCTGAGTTGAGATGGTTCTCGACTGCAACCGCCTTGGTTGATAGACCTGATCGAAATGAGTCTCTCTTGGATAGGTACAGCAAATTAGATACGCGCTTACAATTTGTTGATGATGTGTACCGTAACTTCAATACAAAAATTTTAGATATTTCTGATGAAGATTACGCACAGACGTATCGTGACTTGGTACACGCGGATTATGACCAGATTATGGATTATGCTGATCGAATCTCACAGCGTGCTAGGGAAATTTCGGCGCTGAAAAGGGGTGAGTCTCCCGCGTCTAGGGATGTCAAACCTTCTACTTCGGGCTTATTGAGTAAACTGCCCACTTTGGACTTGCCGCGTTTTGATGGTCGTTTGGACCAATGGCTAGGTTTCATAAATTTGTTTGAGAGTCTAGTCCACGCGCGTTCTGACTTAGGTTCCGCTCAGAAATTGGCATACCTGTTCTCCGTGTTGGAAGGTGAGGCGAGAGGTTTAGTTCAGCACCTGGAGATCAATGATGGAAACTATCTAGTGGCACGTAACCTTCTCATGAAGCGTTACCAAAATAAGCGTTGCCTGGCAGACACACACATTGGCCAGCTCTTGGGTCTGCCAGTGGTATCTAGGGTCTCGGCTTTAAGGTCCGACTTATTGAACCCATTGATGATTGCGATCAACGCACTAGAAAGGTTAGACCTTCCAGTGAGCACTTGGTCATATATGCTGGTGCACATTGTTTTGAAGAAGCTTCCTGCGGAACTTAGGGCTCGTTTCGAGCAAAAATATGGAGGTGATGATGCAACTCACTTGCCTGCTTTTGATGACCTCAAGAAATTTTTGGAAGATGAGTGCCGGATGGTAGACATCACGGTCGTTGACAGGTCATCTAGTCTACAGTTTTCGCGGTCATCGGCTCCGACCCGTAATCACGCCTTTGGAAGGTCAGAGGTTCGCCGCCCACCACGTTTTGCTGCTATACAGTCGCGACCTGAGTGCACCTATTGCAAGTCCCCGAGTCATAAAGTCGCCAGTTGCTCAGACTTCACTGCGCTGCACGTTGCCTCACGTAGGCGTTTGGCTAAGGCTCGAGGTTGGTGCTTCTCTTGTTTGGGAAACCATTTCCAGCGCGATTGCCCTAATCCTCGCCCATGTACGTGCTGCGGAGGCCAGCATTTGAAACTTCTTTGTGCGAATAATAATGGGATTGGTCGTGAACTTGACCGTCAAGGCTCACCTACGGGTAGTTATGAGCGAAGGCACCGGTATGAAAACCGCAGTTTGAGACCTAGTCGCTCACCCCCGCGCGTCGTAGATTCTGTCGCAGTGAGGCACCCACAAGGTCAACGCTCGCCGTCATCGGAAGCCCGTGGTAAGAGTGATAACCGCGATTCGCGCCCGTATCGTCACGGGCGGGTACCTACCATTGATGACGCTTCACATGAACGCGAGAATCACCCACTACCTAGGCGACATTAGGAACACGGCGCCTGCCCCCGTTATGCACCACCCCCGTTTGAAACCGTACTCCTACCCACTGCTTCTGTAAGGGTCTGGGGACGGACAGGTGCCTCTGTTGTGGTCCGGGCAATTCTGGACACAGGCTCTCAGGGGTGTATAGCGTCTTCTTGGTTAGTGGGGCAGGTACGCCTAGATATGCGTGATTTTCCTCACGTCACTAGAGGTGTTGGCAACGCGGTTGTGGCCAATGTTGAAGGCCAAGTTTTATGTGCGATCTCTCCTGCACACTCGTCAAGCCCGTTGTTTGAGTGTTCAGCCATTGTTATGAAAAATATTTTGGGCACCCATCCGGAGAAGCAGTTGTCTCCGTATGCTATTGGTTTAGCGTCGGGTTTGAACTTGGCAGACCCCAAATTTTATATACCTGGATCGGTCGATTTGTTGCTAGGCGCCGATGTCCTGGGTAGCATATTCTTGGGTAGCATTCGGATCTTGCAACCAGGTGGCATGGTAGCCATCCCGACCATATTTGGCTCTGCACTGATGGGACCAGTCCTCATGGATACTCGTCTTGACATTGGCTTGATGGTAGGCTCTGCTCTCTCTGATGCGGTTCAGAGATTTTGGGAAGTGGAGGAACCACCACAAGCTCCGCGCACTGATCCGGAGCATGAGGAGTGCGAATTGTTTTATCGAAAAAATACGAGTCGTCTACGTTCTGGTCAGATTATGACTCGATTGCCGTTTCTAGCCGTACGACCACCACTTGGCATCTCGCGGCCTGCTGCTGAGAAACGATTGTTGGCTATGGAGCGCCGAATGGCTCGTGATGCTCTTCTAAAGGAGAAATACATTGATTTTATGCGTGAATATGAGGAGTTGGGACACATGTCTGTATCGAAATTAGATTGGCGAACAATAGATCACTTCTTTCTGCCGCATCATGCTGTAATTAAGGCATCAAATGGTAAATTGCGTACAGTATTCGATGGTTCTGCACAAACTTCAACGCGTGTATCGTTGAACAATTGTTTGCATGCTGGTCCTAAACTGATCAAGGATCTCTGTGACGTCATCACTCGATTTCGTCGACATCAGATCGTATTTGTGGCCGACATAAAGATGATGTTCAGGCAGACGGTTATTCACCCGGATGACCGTCGGTATCAGTTGATTCTATGGCGTGAACGCCCCCAGGATCCCATGGTTGTTCATGAGCTCAATACAAACACGTACGGGTTAAAGTCAAGCCCCTATTTGGCTATACGGTCCTTGTGGGAGCTCGCGGACCTGGAGCGCTTAAAGTATCCTCGCGCAGCCACGATTTTGAAAGAGGATTTGTATGTCGATGACATTTGTACTGGTGCACCCTCTGAGAAAGAGGCTATCCTTTTAAGGGATGAATTGATAAGCATCTTAGCCACCGCAGGTTATGAGTTACGGAAGTGGATATCCAACTCACCTGCGCTTTTGAATGGGCTTCCGGATGAACATCAACAGGATCCGCATCTGTTTGAGAATATCGAGAACCCTGCTATGATGACTGTTCTCGGCATTCAGTATAAACCAGTCCCAGACATATTCACTTACAATGTCGACTTAGAGTTGCCGCGAATTTGGACTAAGCGTTTGGTGCTTTCTACGGTTGCAAGGACATTTGATCCAAATGGTTGGATATGTCCCGTCATATTTTGGGCTAAATGCTTTTTACAAAGGCTTTGGATGGCAGGACTAGGCTGGGACGAACCTCTTCGGGGAGCTTTGGCGGGAGAATGGACCAAATTTGTGTCTTCACTTCCTGCGATCAATGAGGTATCGATCCCTCGTTCTATGCTTCCTCCAGGCAAGTACCAGGCAACTCTGCATGGTTTCTCGGACGCCTCTGAACGGGGTTACGCCGCTTGTGTATTTTTGCGTACGGTGGGTTCTGACAGCCAGGTGAAGATCTCACTGGTTATGGCGAAGAGCAAGGTGGCACCGCTACGGACTGCTTTGACGATCCCTAAACTTGAATTGTCAGGGGCCACTCTTCTTGTGCGTCTTCTTAATCACGTGTCGAATTTGTTGCGTCATACTATGAACATTAGCACCACATACGCATGGACTGACAGTCAAATTGTTTTGTGCTGGTTAAGGACTTCAGTTCACACCTTAGAGGTATTTGTAGCGAATCGAGTCTCCCAAATTCAGAAATCTGAGACTCCCTTGATTTGGAGGCATGTGTCTGGTGAACTCAACCCAGCTGATTGTGCATCACGGGGTTGTACAGCCCCCGGCTTGGTGAAGCACTCCCTTTGGTGGGGGCCGGAATGGTTATTACGCTCAGAGTCTGAATGGCCACTGACGCCGGTTTTGGACATAGGCCCATTACCTGGATTGCGATTGCTTGCTGTTGAGAGGCGCGATTGTGAATTTGATCCCAATGTCTTGTTGAATCGGTATAGCTCCCTCGATAAATTAGTAAGTGTAACAGCTTGGATTAAGCGCTTCTATTACAATTGTAAGCACTCACAGAACAAAAAATTAGAGGCTTTTCTATCACCACAAGAGCGACAGGAGGCTTTTTTCCATTGGATACATGTGGTACAGAATACACATTTTGAAAGGGAAATTGAAATTTTGAAAGCTGGTAAGGCTAAACTAACAGGAACCTTGCGTATGTTGAGCCCCTTTTTGGACGACACGGGTGTCTTACGTGTTGGAGGTCGCCTCAGAAGCTCTGGTCTGCCATACGGTAGTCGGCACCCTATATTGCTACCCAAGCAAGGTCATTTGGTGCAATTGTTGGTGACGGACCGTCACATAAAAAATTCTCACGCTGGCTGTAACGCCTTATTAGCCATATTGCAGCGAGAATTTTGGATTTTGTCTGCTCGAAGAACGATTCGCAGTGTGGTATTTCGTTGCATGCCGTGTTACAGGCTTAAGGCCAGTACCATGCAACCTTTGATGGGTGACCTCCCTTCTGATCGTGTCAGAGAATCGAGGCCGTTCGCCGGTGTAGGCACCGACTTTGCAGGTCCTTTTTTAGTTAAGACCTCAACCCTGCGAAATAGTAAAACGGTCAAAGCCTATTTGTGTGTCTTCGTATGTCTGTCGACCAAGGCGGTACACCTTGAATTAGTGTCATCCCTCTCCACCGAGGCATTTGTTGCGACACTCGATAGATTTGTTTCAAGGAGAGGACTGCCTTCTTTGATACGTTCGGACTGTGGCACGAATTTTAAAGGAACTAATAATTATTTGAAAGATGTACATGAATTTTTAGCCAGCAATCACACAAATATTGGTAATAAACTAGCCAGTCGTAGTATAACATGGAAATTTAGTCCGGCAGCGTGCCCACATTGGGGCGGTATTTTTGAAGCCGCAGTTAAGATTGCTAAAACACACTTGCGACGAGTTATTGGTGAGTCCGTACTCACATTTGAAGAACTCGCAACTGTGTTTTGTAAGATTGAGGCCGTAATGAACTCGCGTCCGTTGTGTCCGATCTCTTCAGACCCGAATGACTTGGAGGTTCTCACACCGGGTCATTTTTTGATCGGTCAGCCACTTAATGCTTTGCCTGAGTACCCCTTTGTTGATGTGAGACCAAGTCGTCTCTCGCGGTTTGAGTTGGTCCAACAGCTTACTCAAAGCTTTTGGAAGCGTTGGAGCTTAGAATATCTTCATATTCTCCAGCAGCGTGTTAAGTGGACTGACAAGACGAATCCACCTCGTGTTGGTGACCTCGTTTTGGTAAAAGATACCAATTTGCCGCCACTGTGCTGGCGTAGAGGGCGAATTTTAAATTTAGTATATGGCGCAGATGGTGTGCCCCGTTTTGCTGAGGTTCAGGTGGATGGTTCGGTACTGAAGAGAGCGGTAGCAACATTGTCCCGTTTACCAATTGATTAGCGGCCAGGTAGACCTGTCCGAGGCGGGTAGATGTTCGGTACCAAACATTTTTATTAGAGTTTAATTAATACCATGTAGGGTAGTTCATAATTTTTTGGTTCGCGGTTGGCTCGCAGCCGGCGAAAACTTGCGTTGGAAGTAACGGTCGCGTATGCATATATTTTTGTAGTTGCTACGCCTTTTGTTAGCTAAAGCCGTGAAATCTTAGTATTTATAATATCGCGCGCCACCTTTTGTTTTGTGTGCCGTTAATGTACGCGAGTTGATTAGAACTATATATTCGTGAACATTTACAATAAGTCGTGTATGCAAGTAGCAAGCCCGAAGCCCTGAGTTGCACGAGGCCGCTGTCGTCACCGCGCCTTTGGATACAAAGCTAAGTGACCCCTCAGTTAGGTTCTATTTGTCTGGCCAGACCGAACGCTGAGTTAGGTTACGTTATAGCTATCTCCGCGGTACCTACTTGTAAGTTTTACAATTATCGGTTTTTGTACTATGATATTTAACAGAACTTTAAATAGCCTTGTGTAATCGCAAGCCATTGTTATTACCCATTTGTTACCCTCACTGGCCCGGTGTTCCCTTCCACTGCGCATCCTAGGTCAGTGGGGGACGGTATTGAACAATTATTTTTCTTATAAAGTTTTTTTTTAATTAAACATTCACTTTTTTCGATCTTTAATTAATAATGAATGCACGATAATGGCGGCAGCTAATTTAGCAATAGGTACAAATCGATATCGTTTAACGTCAAAATAATTATCTATAAAAATATCGAGAATTGCTCATTACATTAATCTATAAAACAAAAATAAAATCTAATAAAATCACTTTTTCATGGTGGGTGAAACATCCACTACACAACATACCCTCATACATAGCTTATTTCTATGTGCAGATACCACATGAGTAAAATAATATACTAAGAATAGATACGGCGTATACTGAAGTTAGAATAGGAACATAACTGCACACTAATTGCACACAAAGGTACATGTAGCGTCGGGCTGCCTAGACTTAATTAAAGGAAGTTCGTTGAGGAAGCAGAGTTCGAGCTCATAATGACGATATGTTTACATCACGTCAGTTTAGTTCATTAATTTCTTTGAAAATTGTGTGTAGCACGAAAGTCGGTCGGCGAAACGATTTACATATATATTATGAGTGCTTTGTGAGATGTACCTATTCGTTTGATAATAATATATTAATTGGGGTGTACTGACAGATAAGATAGGTAAGATAAAAAAAAAGTTGGTTGAATGTAAAGTCGGTTTGGGTCTGTATACTCGGTTTACGGACGATAGTTTTACGTGATAAATACCTTTTTTTTGGGGTTGGGTTACGTTCGGCGCACTTCTTGCACCACTCCGTGGGCGACAGAGAGGCGTAAGCATACACACCTATGACACGTCGCCTTCGTCGTTGGGCCGACCACCGCAGCAGAGTGACTTGACGTCAGTGGTCGGCCCGACGGAATAATCCCTGAGGAGTACCCTCCCTCGGCTGACGTCCCCCCCCCCCCCTCGGAGAGGAGAGTCAGTTTTTTCTCGACGTGATAAATACCATAAGAAAACTTTCCACTGAACAAACATAAACAATGGAAACCACATTAACTTTTCACTTCACGTTATAAACGGTAAAGACAAAACAGTTCATGTAAAACTCTTAACATACACTAACCTAACCTATCCGAACGCTTATGTCAATCGTGCCTCTTTATCGCTTGTTACGCGCTCTCGCTTGCACGCTTGACTCAGGCGAAACGTGACACTTTTTCAGCAGCCAGTGATCATCGAGCTATTAGACGTTATCACGTCGATAACTGAAATTTTCAAGACAAATACGCAAATTCTATGAGTCTAAATAATTTTCTTTAATTGTCAAAAAATTATAAAGGAAAATTTTCCGATTGATAGGTTCGTTGCATCATTCGTCAACGATCTGTCCTAAGTTCACACGTGTGCTGTCCAATGGTTGAAAATGATACAGCAAATATTAGATGACAAGATATACAATGTGAAAGTGGAAGGATGTATGTACTGGGGAGACCGAGACTCACCTACCTAGACCAGATTGGTCACGTACTGAAGGAAGGTGGAGTCAAGAGTCTCCGAAACCGGCGAGCGTGTATGAAGAGAATTATGAATGTTGAAGAAGCGAGTGAAGTATGCAAGGATAGAGTTCTCTGGCACTCTGTTCTCTCTGCCTACCCTGCAAGGGATATGGCGTGATGATATGTATGTATGTAAATATTAGATGAAGGCGGTAGTATATATTAAGAATTTTTTTTTTCTCTCTTATTATGCCTTTTATGTAAATGTAGTAATCAGACGTCTGAGAGTTTTCTACAGATTATTAGCAATGTAAGAGCAGCGATTAATGATGAAAGTATTTGTTAAGCTTAATTAATATTTTCTTCAAGTCTAAACAGCAAATTAAGGCATTAAATCAATTAATTTGTGAATGCCAGGACTATTAAGTTTATTTAACTTGTTTACCTAAGTAAAATAATAAGTTTTCACAGCGTAACGAAATTGTAGTTCCATCGTACTTTGCTGCTAATGATGAACTAACTCCATAAAACAACTGTCGTATTGAAAAGGGAATTAAATAAATGTTTTATCTATTTAAAATAACTTTGCTATTACGATAGAAACAATTCACCTTCCTTTCTTTAACTGTAGATTGCTGTTAAAGACAAAAATAGGATGTACCTAAGAAACATCACTGTAAGAGAAGGAAAACTCGAAAAAGGTACTTTCCAACTCGTTTAACCATATCGATAGTTTTAATTATATACATACATATCATCACGCCATATCCCTTGCAGGGCAGGCAGAGAGAACAGAGTGCCAGAGAACTCTATCCTTGCATACTTCACTCGCTTCCTCAACATTCATAATTCTCTTCATACACGCTCGCCGGTTTCGGAGACTCTTGACTCCACCTTCCTTCAATACATAACCAATCTGATCTAGGTAGGTGAGTCTCGGTCTCCCCCGGTACCTACTAATCTGTCTAATTCCGTCCCATTGCGAAATAATAGTATTATAAATAGTAAGACCTACGTGGAGGCTGAAGATTTGAACCATAATACATGTGGCCTTATAAAACGCCAAATTGTAGTAGAAAATCTATTTCAACCGTTTTCCTACAAGTTTTCGTTGAACACGTAGTTTATTCTCTAAATGTTACTTCACATTATTACTGAGGGGTATTTGAAATGTAGAGCTATCTTGAAGCTTCGGTCTCCGGAAACTGGAAAGTGTTAGTTGAAATGTGTTCAAATGTTACCATATTATGTGCTTACATACATACCATCACGCCATATCCTTTGCAGGGTAGGCAGAGAGAACAGAGTGCCAGAGAACTCTATCCTTGCATACTTCACTCGCTTCCTCAACATTCATAATTCTCTTCATACACGCTCGCCGGTTTCGGAGACTCTTGACTCCACCTTCCTTCAATACATAACCAATCTGATCTAGGTAGGTGAGTCTCGGTCTCCCCCGGTACCTACTAATCTGTCTAATTCCGTCCCATTGCGAAATAATAGTATTATAAATAGTAAGACCTACGTGGAGGCTGAAGATTTGAACCATAATACATGTGGCCTTATAAAACGCCAAATTGTAGTAGAAAATCTATTTCAACCGTTTTCCTACAAGTTTTCGTTGAACACGTAGTTTATTCTCTAAATGTTACTTCACATTATTACTGAGGGGTATTTGAAATGTAGAGCTATCTTGAAGCTTCGGTCTCCGGAAACTGGAAAGTGTTAGTTGAAATGTGTTCAAATGTTACCATATTATGTGCTTACATACATACCATCACGCCATATCCTTTGCAGGGTAGGCAGAGAGAACAGAGTGCCAGAGAACTCTATCCTTGCATACTTCACTCGCTTCCTCAACATTCATAATTCTCTTCATACACGCTCGCCGGTTTCGGAGACTCTTGACTCCACCTTCCTTCAATACATAACCAATCTGATCTAGGTAGGTGAGTCTCGGTCTCCCCCGGTACCTACTAATCTGTCTAATTCCGTCCCATTGCGAAATAATAGTATTATAAATAGTAAGACCTACGTGGAGGCTGAAGATTTGAACCATAATACATGTGGCCTTATAAAACGCCAAATTGTAGTAGAAAATCTATTTCAACCGTTTTCCTACAAGTTTTCGTTGAACACGTAGTTTATTCTCTAAATGTTACTTCACATTATTACTGAGGGGTATTTGAAATGTAGAGCTATCTTGAAGCTTCGGTCTCCGGAAACTGGAAAGTGTTAGTTGAAATGTGTTCAAATGTTACCATGTTATGTGGTTACATATGTACATACTATCACGCCATATCCTTTGCAGGGTAGGCAGAGAGAACAGAGTGCCAGAGAACTCTACCCTTGCATACTTCACTCGCTTCCTCAACATTCATAAGTCTCTTCATACACGCTCACCGGTTTTGGAGACTCTTGACTCCACCTTCCTTCAGTACATGACCGATCTGGTGTAGGTAGGTTAGTCTCAGTCTCCTTCGGTACCTACATCCTTCAATATTCGCATTGTATATCTTCTTAACCAGACGTTCGTTCGTCATTCTTTTCACATGTCCGAACCATCGGAGCATTCCCTTTCGCATCTTTACACTTTACCTACCACTTACACACTTTACCTACTCGCTCTCTTACGTCGTCGTTACGAATGCGATCGATCAGCCTAACTCCACAGATTTTCCGTAGAGATCGCATTCCGACCGCATTAATTTTAGTTTCATACTCTTTTCTGCATACGCAGCTCTCACTTCCATACAGTAATGTTGGGACAAGCAATGCGTTATGTATTGCTACACGTTCCTTCTGACTGAGGTAGTGGCTACTGAGAAGTTGCCCCAACGCTCCGTTCACTCTATTTCCCGCATTCACTCTTCGCTTTATATCGGTGGTGTACCTATATTCCATCCTTCCATCTCAGCGCATACGCGTTCGACTGCTAGACTCAAGTCGTTCGTAATAGAAGAGAAATTGATCTACTATACCACGTTGGTCAGATGTATAAGCATAAGGTTTTATTTCAAGTTGTATTACTCTTGATTGCAATATATATTTTTATCTGCATATTATATCCCTTAACTGACACCCACGAGCAAGATTGGTGGTGAATTTTATTTTTTTATTATTACTCCGTCACTACACTGAAGTATATGTTATAATTTATTTTTCTATTAAAACTACTGCATTCCGTTATCATCGTCATTTTCCTGCTCTTATTGCTTGGAGCCGACACAATAAGTATACCTTTCTACTATGGTACAAATTGCAAATACATAATTATTAGTAATAGTTTTATAACCGACCGCCAGCTCGGGGTTAACCCTTCTTGAGTAATTGTTGATCAGACGCTTTAGAATGAGTTGACCCAGATCTATGTGAAGCTCTTTGTCGTCTTTCAAGACATCTACGAGCAATCTTAAGAGTTGGCACTATTCATAGTCGCTACCACACAGCACAAAAATACTAATGTCCATAATCCTATCCCTCCCATGACAAACAAACATTTTATTCTTTACCAAACATCACACGGTGAAAATTTCAATGATTTATAAAAAAATACTGCAGCTTATAGAAGTAATATTAAGCTTACTGACGCGTTTCTATAACTATACCTTTTAAAACAAATAAAAACTAAATGGTTAAAAGAACTCTAGTGTTCACGGCTCAGTGCACAAAAGTGCTATAAAACGTAAGTACCTCTCTGATTTAAGGAAGTATGTGTGCATCTAATGCACCAACTCACTTCACTTCTAACCGCAGAAGTATCTATACTACCAATTTAAGCTGTTATACGCTAACATAAAGTGTATTAGTACCACTATGTTAAAGAGTTTAAACATTGGAATATCTTTAAAGAACTATCTATATATAAGCATCTATAATAAAGATAATACCATAATCATAACGACAAAGTTAAACAAGCGCATTGGTATTATAAGTTACCCACTAAAGCTCTGCTAGCCACTCTACTCGTGGTGCAATATTTGGATTTTACGACTTTGATGTTAAACAAGGGAAGGCGAAAGATTTTATTCCTAACCGGAGCACACAAAATAATAGAACTAGCGTAGCTAATAAGTTTTCCCGGGAGTTATACGTCGGACTACATCGCCGAGTATGATGAGTATGTGGTGGAAATTGTGGTTTATTTGGTTCCACACAGGAGAAATGTAGGATACAACTCCGAGCTTCCACCATTTCGATTGTGCGAAGGCGGTGCATATGTTAGACTGAGCGAGCTCTGCCTGGTGTTGGGCTGAAGCAGCGCCGTTAAATCGATAGAATCAAAGGTGCCGATTTGTCGCTACCGAGCATCGTTAGCGACGTTTATTATAGATATAGGTAGCATTCCCTCTCTACTAGGCCTCGCGCCTAAGAAGAACTACCTTAGAGATGGCGGTAAAATTGAACATATTGCAAGTATGAGAATATGAACCGCGTTTGCATAGAGCATATCGAATACCTATGAAAAATAAAACAAAATCAACTACGATATCATAATGAATTGCACATCTTTTTACTATTTATAAACCACGCCGTTTTACTACAGACAGTTACTAAAAATATCGAATGAATGAAATAATTTTAATTAAGGACAAAATTTTATATATATATATGTGTATTGATATATTGACCATACTCCATATTTGGAAACCATATGGGTATTGCGACAGATTTTTCGTGTGGTGACGGAGTAAAAATACAAATCACCATATTTTATCTTTCTTGCCCGTGGGTGTCATAAAAGACTATTAAGGGACAACCCTGAAATAAAACCCTATATTATCAAGTCTGACCAGCGTGGTATAATAGGTCAAAAGCCTCCTGTGGCTGAGGAGAAATCCAGCAGTGGGGAGTATATGAGTGTAGATGACAATGATGATGATTGATGATACGACAGAATGTCCTAGTTAAAGTATGTCATGATTAAGCAAAATTTTATAAATTTCTTGCATTTGCAATTTTACATAAGATACATTTTGTACCTTACAACAATTAAAGTTCGACTATAACTCGTTAATTGTCCGTAAGCGTCTAAAAACACTGATATAAATATATCTAGATTTGTATATAACTAGAGGAGCACTGTTTAAACTACTAGTTACTATTTTTTTTCGCTCCATATCCACTCCACTGTTGGGGACTGGCCTCCTTTAAATAAACGAAACTGGCATACTATGCAAATCGCGCTCGTTGAACTAGTTGTCTTAGGATTTTATTTCAAGGTTTCCTTTTCCAGTGATGTTTTTTCTTACATCTCTTAATTGATTCCTACTACTTTTGAAAAATAAATAGGAACGACTATTATATTTTAGTTCTTATTCTGGTACCTATTATTGGAGTTAACTCCTTAAGAATCGATTTTCATATAAGGCGCCCGGTATGAGAAAAATTTGAGGAGTAAAATCTAGTGATCGAATGACCTCGTTACGTTTTTGGTGCGCAACCTATTCTGCCCACCTTTTACTTTTTGACGTGAGATAATACTTCACTGAATAGTTTTAATAAATGTAAATAAATATATATTTTTTTTTTGATGTAGGTACCGAGGGAGACCGAGACTAACCTACCTAGACCAGATCGGTCATGTACTGAAGGAAGGTGGTGTCAAGAGTCTCCGAAACCGGCGAGCGTGTATGAAGAGAATTATGAATGTTGAGGAAGCGAGTGAAGTATGCAGAGATAGAGTTCTCTGGCACTCTGTTCTCTCTGCCTACCCTGCAAGGGATATGGCGTGATGATATGTATGTATGTATGTAAATATATATATATATATCTTCTATATATATATAAGAGATTTCCACCTATGTATTGACTCATCACGATATCTCTGGAACCATAAGGCCTACAAACCTCAAATTTGGTAGGAATATTTCTTTCGCCGAGTAGAGGTCAGCTAAGAACGGATTTTACGAAATTATATCCCTAAGGGGGTGAAAAAGCAGGGCAAAGTGTGTATGGGACAACGTGATTCCTTGGTCCAACCTATTTCAAATTTTGCATAAACATTCTTCAACAGAATTGATGAAAGATGTGATTCATATTTTATTGAGATTTATCTCCTAATCCAGTTAAAAAGGGGTGGTAAGTTATTTTAGGGGTGATTTGCTTTAAAGTTGATATCAATACTTCTTAGTGATTTTGATTTAAAAGACATTTTATTTTGACACATGTTTGAAAACTCAATTCGATTATATTCAAAAAACCGGCTAAGAGCGACTCGGAGTCGCGTACGAAGGGCTCCGTACCATTATCTATATATGGCAAAATAATCATGTTTGTTGTATGGGAGCTTAAATTCTCTATTTGTTTTATTTTAATTTAATTATTTGTTTCTAATATATTACTGAATATTCTGTGAATATTTCAAACGTCTAACTATTTTTGTTATCAATATCGAGCAGAAAGATTACCTTTATTGTGTAGGAGCCCCCTTTAATATTTATTTTATTGTTTTTTAGTATTTCTCGTTGTAGCGGCAAAAGAAATTCATCATCTGTGAAAATTTCAACTGTCCAACTATCACGGTTCATGAGAGCAACCTGGTGACAGATAGGCGAAGCAACGGATGGACAGCAGAGTCTTAGTAATAGGGTCCTGTTTTATCTTTTGGGTATGGAATTCTAAAAAGGTTGATGTCACATAAACGTTCTTCTTCTTCTCTTTGTGTATTGGCAATCAGCTACTTATACGAGTTATTGGTGCCAGTGTCAAGTTATAATTATTTTTACGTTTTTAGTCTTTCAGGTTAGTCATTGTCTAAGTCAAATTGTCACCATCATCAACAGTGCTATGGCTACACTGTTAATGGTATCTTGTGGAAATTTTGATGGAAAACGAAAACGTTGTAAAGCACTTTTATATGATATTCACTACATCCCAGTAGTTCCGCCGCATCATCATCACAACCTATATATCATCCATGCACTCTTAAAGTACTTAACCGATTTTAATCAAATTTGCATAATATGTGTAGTTTGATCCAACTTAAAAGATAGGATAGCTTCCATCTCAATGTATAGTCACAATATTATTTTTTTGCAAATTATTTGTCTATTATTTGACAGTCACAATTATCTGTTATCTCCAAACGATTCTAACAGATGGTGGTATCTGTTGACTGGATTGAGTAAGTATTTAATAGATGGCGCTATGTTAAACGTAGAAACGCTTCATATAAGCTACAATTTATTAGCATAACCACCACGGATTACTGAGACTACCTTAGCCACAGCAACGCGTCGCCGGGTCTGCTAGTATATATATATATATATATATATATATATATATATATATATATATTATATATATTATTTTTAGTCAAATGAGCTTTTTTATGCCTGTTTTGATAATCGTACTTAAGGAGTAAACTCCAGTCGTGCGTCGGAGCTGATACACACACTTTTTTTTACACTTAGCAGTGTATTCTTATTGTCGCTATAGGATGGTGTAAGAAAATATAAATGCATGCATTTTCGTAAAAGTTAAAAATGTCTAGTATATGCTTTAAAAATAGCAGTGAGCAAGAAATGTATAAAATATTGGGTTTATTGATAGAAGTATAGAATTTTCTTACCACCGTATGTACTTGTGTTGTTATTTGTATGTACATACTATTAGAACATCATTTCAATGTCAACTCCAAGTCTAGTTACTTCAAAGTAATATATCTAGGTAACAGTAAGCTGTGAGCTAAAAGTATCCACATTGTATAACATTTTTTAGGGTTACAGTTAAAACAATAATACTCAATGATCGTTCTTGCCGATACTGTTTTTATAACGAAATCTTTGTTACTTTTTGCAGTAGGTAATGTGAGAATGTCATGTGGTGGTCTTGTATTATACTCAATAAGTTAATGTTTTAACGTGTTTCTATTATCTAATATAGATAATTTTGATGGCATTTTATATAATGTGATTTGGAGAAACTGCTGGGTTATGAGTAAGAATAATCATTCTCCTGCTCTTATCCCAATTACTTGGGGTCGACGCAATATGTACTTCTCTTTCTATATATTGCAAAATTTATTGGCAATAATTTTATGACCAGCCGCCTGCCTGACGTCAACCCTCCTTGGAAATGTAATTGTTGACCAAACGGCATCAGATGATATTGGCCCAGGTCGAAATAAGGCTCTTAGTCGTCTTTTACGACATCCATGAGCAAAGTAAGGGTTAGTAATATTCGTAGCCGCTACCTATGAATATGAGTATGAATATTCTCTGCAAATGTTTACGTTTTCCACCAATATTTCCAGAAGATACCATAAACATAGCACTATGGAAGACGACGATTTGATTTACTGACGAATGAAAACTTATTTGAAGAAACTAAAGATGTGATGAATCTAAAAATTTCTGGATAAAATTGTAACACGACACTGGCAACAATGGACTTTTTTTTTTTTGGTTCTGTTCGTCCATTCGGACAGGCAAAGGGATCAAAGCCCATACAGCCAAGTCTTATTTAATTATTTTTCATATATTGTTTATCATTTCTTCATATTATGTAGCCTTAATAGTCATTGTCTGTCAGTAAGTCAAGTCGTTACCATTAATCGGGCGCTGATAACCTAATCAATGATTTTCTTTGGGAATTTTGGGCAAATATGAAAATACACGTAAACCACTATTATACCATATTCACTACACTTCAGCACTTTAACTGTACCATATTGCATAAAATACCAGCAAAATTATTCAATATAACACCACAAAACACTAAAGAAATTAATATAATACAAGAGCGTGACATGACATTTCCACATTCGCGCCAAAACCCCCCCAACAATGGACTCATATTAGTAGATTGCCAATAGCAAAAAAAGAAGAAAAACACCATATGCTTACAACACAACGCTATTTGTCAGCTTGACAAAATAGTAGACATGTGCAAAGTCGTTACTTTTCAGTCACCGTGACTGTCGTTCTAGTGACTCGAAAGTAACGTTAAAAAATAATCGTGACTTTGTCACGTCGGTCACTCTCGGCACAATACATGTTACCTAGGTTATAAATTCCTTTGATCAATGTAGGTATTGTCACAGTTATCACTCCGATCACGATTAGGTACACGATTCAGTTAGAGGACTTAGAGGTTCTAATTCGGTAATGGTTTGTCGTTGTCTTATTATATTATGCTATTGTCTTTTATTTTTTATGTATATCGTATCGAAACTGTGTATCGATTTTTGATATCGGATATTGAAACACTATATTTTGTGAAACTATATAGGTATTGATGGATACTGCTATTGAGAGCAGTTCTTTCACTGTTTGTTTTATAAAAGTTATAAAATGGATGAACCTATCACTAATTTAAATTTATTTTTTACACAAAAAAAAAACATATTTACACAGCACATTTTTTAATTCACTATTATTATATATTAATAAGAAAAAGAAATGACAATACTCTGCCTACTCTGCCTACCCTGCAAAGGACATGGAGTGATGGTATGTATGTATGTAAAAAAAAACGTTTTAAACAATAACACCAATTTTAAATTTTTTTGAAAAATGTCACTTTTCTTTTTTAATCGACGACAAATTATATGTGTAGACTTGTAGAGTGTGTATCGATGATTCGTTAATGTATTTATTATACCTAGCTAAACAAAGGACTGAGTAGTGGAGGACTATGTAAAATAAAATGAGGGGAAGTCTCTTATAGAAAGCTTCGACTGTAGTAACATTACATATGATAACATTATTACTTCAATAGTTTAAAGTTTTATTTAAATATATGTCCTGAATTAAAATTTTATGACGTGTTTAGTTTTTAATCCGCCGTTTCTAATTGAACTTAGCTCTGTAGAATGTTATTGTACTCTGTCTCTTTCTATCGCAATAACTCAACTGTTGCCGTGCCGAGTGCTAGCGCCGAATAGCCGATAACCGATCGCGCCAGTCACAACTAATCACGAGTAACGTGACGCTGTCACTGCGATCAGCGCAGGCAAGGCGCGCGCGCATGCTGGCAACAGTGACACGGAACCAGTGTTCCCAACTTAGGGGTTTTCCCCCAAGATTTAGAGGGTAAATAAGTGAGATGGGATTTTTTTAGATATCTAAAATTTTTAGGGGTATTTTCAGGGATTTTTTGACTCTTTATATTTTTAAATTGATAATATATATTTTTTTATTTTTAAGATAAATATACAAATGGCTCTCGTGTAAACCAATGTAGCCAACAGAGACATTAATATTTATTTCTTAACCTACCGACTTATAATGACATCTAGTACGTAATTCTACAACTACTCTGTGGTGACTGGCGGTAATACTGGCGCCACTGCGGTTATATTTTATAGCCTGTGCATATGGCGGCATGTATTAGTTTTACATTAGCTTATTTATGTTAGATAGGATACCGCCAAAAAATAGTTAAGAAAATTCTTACGACAATTGTTATTTCGATTTTGATTTATTGCATTGTGTGTCGACAAGAAATTTGTTAATGATGCCGAAGGAAAATAAAAATAAAAAAACATACACTCAGAAGTACACGAAGATTTGGGAAACAGATCCAAACCTAAAAGGTAAATAGATTTCATTGCATTTTTGTAATTTATAAATGATCAAGACAAAGACAAATAATTCAATTCAATATTTATGATTTTTTACTAGAGTATCATAGCCTCATAGGCGTCATCTAACTACTGCTGTACGGCAGTACTCGTTCTTCAATAAAATGAAAAAAGGTATTTTTTAGTGTTGCATATCGATAGTCTACTATCGATAGACAATCAATTGTCTATCGATAGTTTACGTATAAGCAATAGTATCAATAGTATATCGATTGTATTGTAAAACGTCAATACTATCGATACTATCGATAGTATCGATAGCTCTCTACGAGCAATACTATCAATAACAACGATACTATCGATAGTGATTCATTCGATAGTATCAATACTATCGATAGTATCGCTAATACCATTAGTTTTAACTCAAAACTATCGATACTATCGATAGTATCGACTATTTTGGACTATCGCAAAGAGTAAAATTATAATAACTGAAAAAGAGTGGCAACTCGATGATAAAAAATGCATGTATGGAAAGTGCTGCTACCTGGAGCTTAGGAGATGAACTAAAGTTGAAGTAATATACATACATACCTACATATGTACATATCTGTATGTAATTATATAGGATTTCTTTTTACTACTATAAGACCTACCCTGAAATATAAAAAAAAAACATATCAGCCGTTAACGAAACGGCAATAGTATAAACTTAACAATGAAAATTGAGATAATTTCCAGAAAGGACATCAATAACCAAAAATAGATTATTGACAATAAGTACATACGCTAGGAACAAAAAATAATAATTCTCAGTTGTCAAACTTTTGACAATCAGGACAAAATGGTAGCTATGTTTGTACAAACAACCTGTAGGCGGCGCGACGGTCAATAAAAATAAGTAATGTCTTAACTGTGCCCCCCCAGGACTATCGATAGCAAGCAACTATTCGATAGGTCTAAAGTTATGTTATGTGGTAAGCCAAGTACTGACATTATTATTAAAGAAATTTATTTAAATTTGCGTCATCATAGAGTAGAACAAGACGACTTTTGACGGGAATTTGAAAACGTCATGTGGTGCTCTTGTATTATATTCGATATCGTAGTGTTTTAACGTGTTATATTAGATAATTTTGATGGCATTTTATGTAATGTGATGTGCGGCGATACTAGGATGTAGTGAATATCATATAAAAGTGCTTTACAACGTTTTCATTTTCCATCAAAATTCCCACAAGATACCATTAACAGTGTGGCCATTGCACTGTTAATGATACAGTTTGACTTAGACAACGACTGACTTGAAAGACTAAAAACGTGAAAATATTTATAACTTGACACTGGCACCCATAGCTCGTATATGTAGCTGATTGCCAATACATAAGAAGAAGAAGAAGAAGAGTAGAACAAATTTTAGTCAGGTGAATAACATTAAATTTGTGATACTAACAAAGTGAAACAATTATAATAGCAATACTTGCTGCTGTCAATATTTCTTGAGTTTCGGTGGGAATGTGGAAGTATTATGTGGATGTATTATTCTTGGATTATTTCATTTATTTATTTTCTTTTTGAAGTAAAACTTCTTTAGGCGCGACTAGGGAGTAACACAGATTTTTTTAAATAGGATCATAATTTATTACTAGATGGCGCTGTAACAAAGTTAATGGATTCTAAGAGGACATGTATTAGAGTCTAAATCGCGCTATAGTAATTTTTGCAAACTTTAACTATATATATTAAAATTTATGATGAACTATTGTACTTGCTTCAATTACCTGTTTCGAATGAACAATATTAATATAACATTTGTAATAATCATTGTAAAGCACATGAATAATAGATATAATTATAATATAATATTTATTTATTTAAGTTAATATTTAATCATTTCAGTGATATATGTCGTCAACGCCAAAGAAGTTTTACTTCAATCGCGCGTAAAGGTTTACACGCACACATTTTTTTTTCTTTTTGTTAAAATGGGTCAATTCTATGAAGAAATTCGACATATTTTAAAACTTTATTACAAAAAAGATACATGCAACGCAAGCTGTGAACAAATTGTGACGTTTATGGACCTAATGTGGTGTCAGAGAGAGTAACACAATGGTTTAAATGTTTTCAATTCGGGAATTTTGATGTCAACGTTGCATCTCGCTCATTTCATTTTCAATTGTATATAATATACAATTAAAAAATTATTCTGGATTCAGTTAGATATATATTTCTATATCCCTATAATGTGAAGTTACATATATGTAAGCATATTTTTAATAGAGCCTTCTAGATGGATCACATTGCAATCGAGCATACAGAGAACTTATGTTTTTCGGACCCTGTTAAATTTATTTCACTAGATTAATATCGCTAAAAATACAACAAATCTAATGACTAATTACGGCCATAATTCTGTGTAGAATTGTAACTCAGAATTCTTGATTATGTTTTTCATAATTTTGTTTAACCGAAACTTTCAAAGCTAATAATTACACTAAAATTTTATAGTAATAGACATTCTGAGTTTCATTAGTATACTGGAACAAACCATTTTTTTTTCATTTTATTGCTTATGGTGGCGAACGAGCAAGCAGCACACCTGATGGTAAGTGTCACAGTCGCCCATGGAGCTTGGCAATACTAAGGTTATAGCTTAGGCCACTGCCTACTAATAAAATCCCCAAACCCACCCAGTTGAACTGCCAGCTTTTTCGCTCACCGAACGAAGCGCAATAGCACATTGCCATTACTCAGACGCCGATCTTCTGCGAAAGTGTGGTACTACCCCGGAACCACCGGCCCGCGGCTGTAGACAGAAAACTGTCAACAGGGTGGTACAAGTACAAGGTACCACTTACATTCATTCACACATTCCGACCCAATTGTCCAGAAGTCTCGCAGCATTATAATTTTACTCAACTTTCAATGGCTATTGATCTTAACCATTATTAGCTAACTTGGGCTTCAAAGTAAGAACGCAAATGCACGTTACTGCTAGAAAAGTCACCACAAAATTCACTGAAAACAAGCAACAGGGACACAACTACGGTATTTATATTTTTAAGCAATACTATTGAAAATTTTCTGGCAATCGATAGCCCGAAATAGTCGATACTATCGATAGTATCGATAGTTTTACGCTAAAACTAATGGTATTAACGATACTATCGATAGTATTGATACTATCGAATGAATCACTATCGATAGTATCGATAGTATCGCCGTTATTAATAGTATTGCTCGTGGAGAGCTATCGATACTATCGAGAGTCTCGATAGTATTGATATGTACGATACTATCGATAGTCCTATCGATAGTATGAATACTTTTTGAGGTTAACTATCGATAGTCAAACTATCGATTTTTATGCAACACTGGTATTTTTTTTTATTTAGTTAGGTATACAGGTTGTTGGTTGTTGGAGTGGATGAGCCGATCAGGGGTCAGTGGTGTTGGTGATATTTGACATGTTATGACTTTTTCAAAATTTATTTGGGGTTTGGACAATAATGTATACTTGAACAATATTTATAAAAAATGATTATTTTTTTTAACATTTTATGTTCTGGTTATTATTATTATTTGTTATATATAGATCTTAATCTCTCCCATTACTAGGGAACTACGCCAAAGTTGTGGGCTTTTTTATTATTATTATGTTCTGGTTGCTGTGACCTTTTCAAAAATTAAAAGGTGTTGGGTGTTGCCATGTTTGAATGTTTCCCTATCTTTTCACCAAAATCAAAGCATGTTGTGATTGTACTTCCCAATTATACTTACATCATTGTGTGTCATTCAATTCATAATTCAATCAAGTTATTTACAATTTATGATTTTATTGAAGATTGGCTTGCACCAGATGCTACGAGTGAGACATCGGCAACCTGTCAATATTGTCGTGTTGTGTTAAAAGCCCACAAAAAAGACTTGGTTAGTCACGCTAAAACGGAAAAACATAAAAAAGCCACAGCCTGGGAAAAATCAGCAAAAGCATATAAATCTATTTCTGAAGTATATAAACCAGTCTTGTCAGAAAGTATGAAAATTGCCGAGTTGAAAATCGCTGCCTTTATCGCCGAGCACTGTTCTTTGTTGACTGTAGATCATTTGATTAGTATACTCCCTCAATTAGATCCTTCATCAGATGCTCTAAAAAACCTAAAAATTCATCGAACTAAGTGTTCAATGCTAATAAAAAATGTACTTGGTCCATCAATGCTCGAAGCTTTGGTTGAAGAAATAGGAAATTTTCCGTACTACATTATAATAGATGAAAGTATTGATCTTTCTACACAAAAAGTGTTGTGCATTATGATTCGCTTTCTTTCACACAAGGCAAAGCAAGTAGTTACAACTTTTTATCGAATAATACAGATAATAGAATGTGATGCAAAAAGTGTTCATGAAGCGATTGTCAATCAACTAAAAGAGGATGGCATAAAAATTGAAAATATGATCGGAATCGGCGTTGATGGAGCAAACGTTATGGTTGGTAAACATAACTCGGTGACTGCTATTTTTAAAAGAGACATGCCTGATTTAATTATTGTCAAATGTGTTTGCCACTCTTTGCATTTATGCGCGGAAAAGGCCGCTGAATCATTACCACGCCAATTAGAATTTCTTGTAAGAGAAACCCATAACTGGTTTTCATACAGCCCTAAACGTTTGGACTATTATAGAAAATTATACGAAACCATGAATAATAATACTGATCCAAAAAAAATCCAAGGACTTAGCGGAACTCGCTGGCTCGCTCGTTATCAAGCTATCAACACTATATTGGAGCAGTGGGAGGAATTAAAGCTGCTTTTTTCTATTGCAAAATCTGATGACAAATGTTACATGGCGGAACAGCTTTATGATATCATGCGGAGACTTCCTTTTAAAGCTTTATTGTTGTTTTTACAAAACGAATTAAAACATGTGATGCAATTAAACTTACTTTTTCAAAGTAACCATCAAAGAGTAAAATTATATTAACTGAAAAAGAGTGGCAACTCGATGGTAAAATATGCATGTATGGAAAGTGCTGCTACCTAGAGCTAAGGCGGTGAACTAAAGTTGAAGTAATATACATATATACCTACGTATCTACATATTGTGTGTATGTAATTATATAGGATTTTTCTTTACTATGAAACCTACCCTGAAATATAAAAATAACATATCAGCCGTTAACGAAACGGCAATAGTATAAACTTAATAATGAAAATTGAGATAATTTCCAGAACGAACATTAATAACCGAAAATAGATTATTGACAATAAGTACATACGTTAGGAACAAAAAATAACAATTCTCAGTTGTCAAACTTTTGACAATTACAACAAAATGGCAGCTATGTTTGTACAAACAATCTGTAGGCGGCGCGACGATCAGTAAAAATAAGTAATGTTTTAACTGTGCCCCCCCAGGTAACCATGTTGAACCTGTCAAATTGTTTGAAGATTTGTTTTTGCTATACAAAAATTTGATAAAACGCCTTGTTGTACCTTCACAGTTGGAAAAATTGGTGGACTCTGAACTGGTAGAATTTAATTTTCGAGAACAGCTGATGCATACAGCATCAATGTATTTTGGTTTTGACTTTCATACCATTTCTCGAGAACTTGAGGAAAAGGATCTGTTGGATGTCAGGGAACGATGCAAGACCTTTTTATGTACTCTAGCCGAGCAGATTCAGAAAAGGCTTCCGGATAATTTATCCTTGTTGAAAACTATTGTTGATTTGCACCCAAGAGTTGCTACATCACAAGTCAAACCCGATATAAAACCAATAATTAATTACATTCAGCGAACTCATATATATGGCAAAAAAAATGACATTGAGTCTGAGTGGCAGCAATTAAGCAATAAAATATGGACGAATACCTCTTCTTCAGCTGATTTTTATTTTGAAATATATAATGATTATGACGCAGCTGGCTGTAAACGTTTTGAAAACATTGCAAAATTCGGATTAGCATTTGCTACTGTTCCATTTTCTAACGCGAGTGTTGAACGTGCATTCTCCCTCTATAATATCATAAAAAATAAGTTGCGGAATAGACTATCCATTAAAATGTTGCAAAGCATTTTGATGGTCCGATTTACATTAAATCGAAATGGTGGATCGTGTACAACATTTAATCCATCTAATAAAATGTTAAATTTATTCAACGTCAATATGTATGACTTCAAAAAAAGTGAATCTTCAGATGAAGAAGAAATATTTCATGTATTAAATAATTTAAAATAAAAAAACTTTTGAAACATATTACAACATTTTATTTCTAAATCATTATGAATTTATAATTACACTAATTACAGCAGACGCTCTTCCATATAAATGACTACCATATGAAATGACTATATGGTAGTCATTTATATGGATGATTTTAATTCTGGTAGAGATGCTTGCGGTAGAGATTGTCATAGTATTGTTTTTATATGATAGATTTTCAAACTGGTAGAGTTGTTTCGCGGTAGATTTAACTTGGTACATTTAACTTGGTAAATTTTCTGATTGGTTGACTGTAATGTTGGTTGATATATAACTGACATACTTGCAATTGGTAAAACTGTGTGTGGGTAGCCTTACTTATGGTAGAGTTGTCAATGGGGTAGAGAGGTATCTGGTATACTTATTAATGTGCCGCGTCTACTGTAAATATTTTTTAGGGGGACAACTCAATAATTAAGGCGATTATAGGGGTTTTCGACACAAACTTTAGGGATAAATATTTTTGAGAGTTGGTAACACTGCACGGAACGACATATGTACGTTACTTGAAAGAACGTAGTTCCTTCTTTACAGATCACAGTGATCACTTTAGTTAGCGGATCACAGTGATTTTTTTGACGTGACGTTATTTATCACCCATCTCTACAAAATAGAAGAGCTACCAACTACCAAAGTAAAATGCCAATTCCAATAAATGTCAAAAAATTGTAAATAACTTATTTTATATGTAGTCATATCATAAATTTTGAAGTTTATGATAATTCCTTGAATAATTGTTACTTAATAGTCATATAAACATGGTGCGCCGGCAGCGTGAGCAGAGCACCACAGAGGACGAAATTATCATTGGTAAGCATTCAAAGTTATATTTAAAATATAGATGTTAACGATAGTCGCTTATTCTTATTACGATACAATTTCAGACGCACCGCCCACAAAGAAACATAAAAGGCATAAACACAAGAAACATAAGAAAAGAAAATTAGAAAATGAATACGACAGTGAGTCTTCAATAGATGTTTCGTATGAAGAGTCGATGGATAAATCATTTAAGATGAAGGTGAAAGGACGAGAATTGCCTGGCACATCTGCAGCAGATATTTTAAAAGCGCAAACCATGAAGTCGTCCTCAGACTCCCGCAGATCTATGCCTGGGTCATCATCAAGCACTCCACCTAAATTATCAACTAAAAAAAAGAAAAAAGGTCGAGAAAGTGGTACATCTAGTGAAGAAGAGAGATGGCTCGATGCTATCAAATCAGGGAAATTAGAAGAGGTAATTTTTATAAATTAATAACAGTATCTAACTGGCAGTGGCAATTTAATTATTTTCACCAAATGCTAGAAATTTTTATGAAATAATATTGCTACAGTTAATTCCAAACATAGGCTATAGTTAGATTTTAATGTATGGCACAGTGCACAATATCAATACCCTAATATTTGATTAATTTTGTTTTTGAGTCCCCTTAAAATTTGAATGCGATCATATATAATTTTATTTTAATTTTTCTTTCTATTTCAGTGAATTATCTCATTAGATACTCATTCATCCATCAAGGCATAAATATACACTGTTGGACATGACTTTGTTAAGGGCGGATAGTAGATACACACTGTTAGACATAGGCTTTGTTAAAGGCAGATAATACCATAATTGCCACTCTTGGCATATCAGATGGCAATTGCAATTGGTGTTATAACTTTTCCAAGAGAAAACTGTTGCTAATTTCACTGGTCATCCCTCAACAGCGTTTTATGACTGTAACTTGAAAGTAAAGGGTGGTCATGTATTCTTAGCCAGTCACTGAGGTGTGAATGGATTGGAGATGGTTTCAGTCATATTATTTATTTATGAACCTTAGGCACATGGAAGCAAAAGTATAGACCATAAGAAACCCTTAGCTGCTTTTAACATAGAAAGCTACAACCTGCAAATTATATTTGCTACCATTTGAACAAATACTAGGCACAATGCTGATATTTAAATGGAATTACTTCTATATGCTTATCAGCAATACTCTTATTGACTTCTAATATATAATATATAAATTAATTTTTCAGGTAGATGAAGAACTAAAGAAAATTAAACCCAAAGATCCTAAAATGATGACAGCAAGGCAGAGAGCTATGTATGAGAGAGGAACAGACAAAGAGACTAGTCCAGGAGGAGAAGTACTTCTAGCGCTACCTTCAGGATACAAAGAAAAAGTTATGACAGAAGAAGCAATACAGAAAGCTGCATTGAAATCACAGAAAAGGAAACAATTGGCTGATGAGAAACGAGAAAAAGATAAAAAGAAAACTATGGACAGACTTCTTAAAAAACAGGAGTCAAAGAATTTAAAAAATATGCAAAAGTACAAACCTGCTAAGAGATTGGAACCTATGATTGTTTACAAAAATAGTAATCATGAAATTTCTTTATCTTTACCACCTGGAGTCCCATTTCCAATAGAAAAAAAACCTTCAATTGAACCACTGAAGCCAATTAACTGTGGAGTGGATGGATGTGTTAACATAAAAAAATATAACTGCTCAAAGACAGGAGTTCCTCTCTGTAGTTTAAGATGTTATAAAAAGAATTTAATATTTACTTAACAATATGATATGCATTTTATTAAGAAATCCCATACAGAAGAAGTAAAACTAAAATGAGAAATACAAAGAGATAGTACCTATAATTAAATAGGGCTTGACTGCTTGCTGTGTGGTAGCGGCTTCGAATACTACCGGCGGATACTAGCGGCTAGGAGTATTAACTAGGGCTTGACTGCTTGCTGTGTAGTAGCGGCTACGAATACTACCAACCCTTACTTTACTCATGGATGTTGCAAAAGACGACTAAGAGCTTTATCAACCTGGGGCATCACCATCTGATCTGGTCAACATTTAATTACTAAGGAACCACCAGTCCACCAACTTAGACAGATGACCAGTCATAAAACTGTTGCCAATAGCTTTTGCAATACGTATGATGGAAGAGTACATATTGCGTAGACCCAAATAATTAGGATAAAAGCAGGATAATGATTGACTAGTATTTAACATTACACCTGATCATAAATGACCATACAATGTTAGGACTCTAGTCGCTAGCGGCGCTTTCAATGACCAATTTATAACATCAACTGCAATCACTAACACATCTGCATCGTTTTCTTCTTCTATGGCTTAATAGGTGCCACATTTATTGAGATGGTATGTTGAAAAGGGGATGACCAGACGCACAACGATATGGTACCATAATTGCGACCGTCAGGAGCTTAATAGGTTAGTAGGTACTTAATTCTCGGTCTATTTCTCAACAGATATAACGCAATGTGAAACCATGAGGACATATCAATGTCAAAGTCCTTTAAACTTGTATTCTTAGTTCGTCATATGGACGGTTGAGTTTTATAATAGTGCTACATGCACTTACAGTTAGAAATTAGATGGCTGATACTAAACACATGTGCAATCCAAGAAAACAATTAAAATAAAGGTACAATTAACATTACTACAAAAATTTTAAATTCACAGGATATATACAAATAACCTTATAATAAACGTTAGTAGGAATATAATATAAACAGCTATAAATTGGCTCTCTAGCAGTTGATGTATATATTTTAGCAACTTTTTAAATTATTTAATTAATTTGATATTGTTTGTCGTTGGTAATAGGCAAAATACCACAAAGAATAGTGACTATACCAACTCTTACATTGCTTGTGAAGATTGTAGGACTAGGTACTAACAACTTTACATTGACCGAGCGTCATGGCTCCGGTCATAAAACAATTGCCAAAGCTTTGCAATATGTATGATGAAAGAAAAGTATATATTGCGTCGACCCTAAGTAATCGAGTTATCCTGCTCTTATGAGTAAAATGATGATGATCCATCCATCCATCTGCCCGTAAATGTCCACTGTTGGACATAAGCCTCCCCACGAGAACGCCATTTGAAATGGTCTTGTGCCACCTGCATCCAACGGTTTCCTTCGACCTTGATAATGTCATCAGTCCACCGAGTGGGGGTTCGTCCTACGCTGCGTCGTCCGATTCGTGGTCGCCACTCGAGAACCTTTCTTCCTCAATGGTTGTGGGATCGTCGAGCGATGTGGCCTGCCCATTGCCACTTCAACGTGCAAATTTTTCGGGCTATGTCGGTTACACCCGTTCTTCTACGGATTTCCGTTTTCCGGATTTTATCACATAAAGGAATACCGAGCATAGCCCTCTCCATAGCACTAATCGACTTTAAGCCTCTTTATAAGGTCGACATTTAGAGACCACGTTTCAGTGCCGCAGAATGATGATGCGACTGCTATAATAAACAATTTGAGATGTTTTCTAAAACCTATCAATTTTTTTTTAAGTAGGACATAGGATGTTTGATGAAATTAAACAACTTCATACAGCTAAACAGTGAGCATATTATAATATTTTATAAGGATATAACAAGTTATAAGTTCTATAATAATCATCATTATGGATTACCTCTAGTCCACCATCAAGGACTTCATAATGATAACCAGTCTTGAAAAGTGTACTAGAAAATGCATTCTTTCTTTTTGTACATTAATTAATTTTTACTAAATTTATATTCAATCAACATTTTTTAGCCTCTACTAACATTCACCATACTTACTTTATATAACTACATTTTACATGATTAAAGTAATTGAAATGTCTTTGACATGGAATACTATGAAATTGTAAAATATGTAATCTTTTCCCTAATATACTTAGGTGCTAATCACACTACACATTTTGTATTTCTAGGGCCAGCAATATATCATCAACTCTGTGGTATTTAGTACAGTAAACTCAGATATTTTTTTTGTGTGTCTTTTAGCTGTTAGCGGCAGATGGCTTTCACAGGTTAACCCGGACTATGGGTGAGCACTGACTCTCAACCCGAAAAACTCAGAATAGTAACACTTCTCAATATATACCATTTGTCTCGAATCAAACATATATGTATGCTGCTTATGTAAAATAACCTGTTTGAATAACATATCAGCAACATGTGTTGATTCCGTCATTAAGAAAGAAATAATAAAATAATAATTAATGCTTTTTGATCTTATTTTGTCTCAGTAATCTCAGATGGATAGCATTTCATATGCAATCTCTGCAAAGTTGTGTAAAAATAGATGTATATTTATGAAATGTTGGAACCAACTTTGTCTAAATAAAAAATGTCTTATTGATAAATTATGGGCAAAATATATTTTATTATATAAAAGGGGTAAATATATTACCTATATAAATGATAATTCTATTTTTGTGGAGATTGAAAATTAGATAGTTATTTTTATTTTAAGCATTGGTAATGTACCTTTGTATTAATAAAAAATAAATAAATGATTGCTGCTAAATTTAAAATTAAATTTAAATTGACTTTAGTTGTTTTTTTTTTCTAATCAAGTAAACCCTTTGATTTCAATGAACGCTAAGTTTGCAATCATTACAAAATGACCATAGCTTGACATAGCCATAGAACAAAAGAATGTCAAGAAATCGACGCAAAATTTGACAAAAACATAAGTAATTGAAAAAGTAGTAAATATAAGCATTGTTATTCAATTATATTCACTGATTTATACACAGAATTATAGGGGAACTTTCTCTTTCAGTATAAACTCCTAACATTGATTTGAACATAGTTATATTAAAAAAAGCATTACTTTTTAGAAATTTCACCATTATGGTGGTTATAATGCAGAAAAATAAAGTGTAGCTGTTGATCCATACTGGCTTGCTATTATTATAAAAAATAAAAACCTTACATGGATAAGTTTTGAATAGAAAGGTTGTGTAAGTTATACATTTTTAAATACTAAAGAACATCGATTTGGCAAATCAATTGAGCTGTGTTTGTGGTGTGATTATAATAAGCACAACAATTACTCTTTATACTTAAAATTATGAAATAAATATATTGCAAATCTTGTACACTTTGTATTATATAGAACGTTAAATGCACTAGTAATCTTTATAAATTTTTCACAATTTAATGACAAGTAACAAATATAACGAGTCAATTGTATTCCCACTTCATAATTATTAGCTTTTTGTGTGCAGTGTGTTCACAGCTAATGAACATAAGCTTGCACATCGCAATTGGTCAAAATAAAATATTTCCCATTTAAAGATGAATCTTCAAGTAGACTCATTATGTAAATATTTACCGAGGCACTATTTACATTTGTATATGTGTTGCTTTACTAGTGTACATTCTTATATGAAACACACACACATTTACTAGCCTGGAGAGGCACTACAATGTTATTATTACTTTCAGACATTATATCTTACACCATGGTGAAATTTTCTTAATCAAAAATATAGTACTGGTATTTGTCTTGGATGACTAACAATTAACATGTTAACTGCCATGGTCTATTATAACAAATCGTAAAAATACGCCCGACAAGCTACACACATACGTTGGATTTAGGTATGTTTTGTCAGTCATATAGTCTGATAAGACCTGAATGATACCCTCATTTGTCGGACATATAGCCCGACATGGCCAGCTAACGTGTTAATAACGTATTTTACATGGCAATAATATTAATCCTCATGTTTATAATTTAGAAATAAAACATACACTGAACATTCACAACAAATAGCGAACAAACATCTAATTTTTTTTACAGATATTCAATTGGTGTTATCATCAGCTGGAGATATGTATAATTACATTTTGCACTATTCAATACCACAAAATCTTTCTATTCAATAGACATAAATTTATAGAACACAATACAGACACAAAGCATTAGCACAAATTTGTCCATAGTTTATTATTAGGTTATGAGTTATTTCACTCTATAACCATTTGCATGCATCCAAGAGAGCCATAGATGAGAGGTCAACATTGTGTTTGATGAAGACACAGCTCAGGAGTCTATAGACCGAAGCAGGGCAGCCAGCAAAAGGGCAAAAAATGGCTAGCTGGGTATCAGCCAGTCCACTTCGAGCTTCGAAGGCGGGCCAAGCCTAAGTGTAACCGCTAAGAGGGATTATTCTGTTTATTTGATCTTAGTCGAGCCAGCCCACGCTCGTCCTCCTCATCGCTTGTTGCAGAAAGACCGGAGACAGCACCACGAGCTGACTGTGTAGCCTGTATTAAATCTTGGTCTGGAGCATTTCTACTCTCATACAATAAGATACTTAAAGTCTCTTCATATATTCTTGCTTCTGGAAACTCCACTTTTGTGTGTTTCTTATCAGTAGCATACACAATAGAAGTGCAACAAACTTCAGCACATTTCTTTCCATGCCCAAAAAATGACCAGCAACAAATTTCATTAGAACCAATTACATCTTTTATAAATAGCACACGACCACTAAATCGAAGTGAGAGCTTATCAAACAACTCAATATTTTTCAATAGGTTATCATCTGATGTGCTTGTGTAGGAATACTTATTATTGTGTCTATTTATCAAGAGTTTCACAACAGGCTGAAAAATAAGTTGCCAATTATTATAAATTTCCTAGTGATATATATGAACTACCGGCGAGCGTGTATGAAGAGAATTATGAATGTTGAGAAAGCGAGTAAAGTATGGAGAATATAAGGATAGAGTTCTCTGGCACTCTGTTCTCTCTGCCTACCCTGCAAGGGATATGGCGTGATGATATGTATTTATATATGAACTAAATATCAATTTAAATTTGGAATACTCTAGCTGAAACCACATTTAAACAACAAATTCTTACTAAAAACAAAAATATATGTGACCAGATTTATTCATCTCAATTAAAGACCTGTGGCTATGTGTTTATTTAAAACATTCAACTATGATATTTATATGTAAAACATTTTGATTTCAATTCTGACAGACATTTTGATTTCAATTCTGACAGACATTTCAATTCTGTTCATTGATTGAATCTTCCAATAATTTGATTCTAACAATTAATTACTATTTTGCAAGATAAGTTAATCAAGGTTTTTCCTTATGCTGATAAGATTTTCAGTAATCAATTGATTGAGATCACACCATTTCATAGCAGGGTAGTGTTTAAAAAAATTTTAATAACACTTGTCAGGAGAATTGACAATCACAATTAATGTTATACATTTCCCAAGAAAATGCTCCAACATATTCTCTTAAAAATGTATCATTCAATTTGCACATGAAATTAGAAAAAAGCAAACTAAAAATTTTACTACACTAATTAATTAATTTATAAATTCTTATTTTACAACCCATATTTAGTCCACATGAGCTTTCTCTACATTAGAAGCGAAAATAACATACTCTCAAAAACTAGCCTAATAGCTCTACATAGATTTTTATTTCAAGATTGGCCTCCTCTTGCAGTTATATTATCTGTTCATATCCCTAGACTCACAATAAATATATCATATAAACAGATAAGGGTTCTTATACAGGGTGCCGATTTTATTAGTAGAATAACTTAAACTAGGTGTAGGGATGACGCCATAAAAAACATTAAAGTTAGTTGCAGACTCCTAGCTCTGCCCAATCCCGAGATAAAGTGATTTGTTTCTTATCAAAACAGTAGGTCTGTCAGCGTACATTGACCTGTAGGTACATTTCGACCTAGCGGGACTATTTGCCTACTAGTTCAGTGTCACACACATGAGTATATGCCTACAAGAAATTTTTATAGTACAAGTGTATTGACCGCTTATCAGTATGGTAATTTAATCAAAACTTAGGTACTATTTTTTTTTACTGATTTGGATAGTGTATCATGGTCTGATACACCCCCTTCAAGGATTCTACTAATTAAATCGGCACCCTGTATATATATAAACTTATTTCATATTTTGTTTTTAAATTAAGAAAATAGTGTAAGTGCCCAATTTGGTTATGTACAGGCTGTGTATATTTAAGGACTTATCACATGTATTTTATATACAAAATTATAATTAAGTAATTATTGCAAATGATCACCATTTCTTAATATCTCATGGGTGTCATAGTGTTTGTGTTAATGGATAATATCACTGCAAGGGAAGAAAAACTCAAAATTAAACATATTTATGTCTAGTTCATTTCATGGAGCTGTGTGGTAGCAGCTATGAATACTACCAACCCTTACTTTGCTCATGGATGTAATAAAAGACGACTAAGATCCTTATAATGACCTAGGCTAACTCCATCTGATGCCGTTTGGTCAACAATTACGTTCCCAAGGAAGGTTGACGTCTGGCAGGCGGCCGGTCATAAAAGTATTGCCAATAGCTTTTACAACATGTACTATGAAAGAAGAGTACATATTGTATCGACCCAAAGTAATTGGGATAAGAGTAGGAGAATGATGATTTCTTCAGAAGCTATAAATATTAAATACATGCTGACCAATTCATAACTAATGGAGATGTATTGGTATAGAAATGAGATTACTATTAATGATGTTATAATTAATTCAAACTCACTTTTGAAGTGGACATTATAAGCAATTGTTCCTCTTTATGCGAAGTGATCAGGGGCACTCGACAAATAGGTACTGCTTCACTTTCTTTTTTGCCCAGCGCTTGATGACAAGACTCATTCAACTCTTCTATCAAAAAGTATTTGGCTTCAGCTTGCAATTCCATGATTTCACGGTAATTGTCTGGTAAAACCACAGTTCCGTCACGTAAATAATTCAGAATGGTACCAAAGTGCTTACCGCAGCGATCAATTAGTATCCAACCTGAAAGGTTAAATTAATGGCAATATTATTGAAACGTTTCTTGTCATATAATTACTAGCACGCGAATATTTTAGACAAGAAAAATATAGAAAATATAATATACTGTACACATACCATCAGAATCGGTGAGTACTTCCATTCGACCGCTGAACATTGTTCTCAGCATGTTATCACTCTTGGTGAGTGTACCGATAGTAGTATAAAATAAAGTTCCGCCCACATTCAACTTTACATATTGCGACGGATTGCCTTTTATCAATGTTTTGTGATCACCCGACATTTTAGCAATCGAATCTCTGATGCGACACTGGTGAACAATTTCTTAAAACTTCGTTATAATTTTAATAATACTAGTGGAACGAATACTATATCGATTAATGCAAATAGCGAATTTCTTTATTTCACTACATGTTAAAGTTTTCCAGTAAATTGAAACAGAAGTTCGAAATTAGTTTATATAAAATAATTCCATCTTTTTTTGACAATTTAAAGCTATAGGTTTTTTATAGGGTTATGATTTGGTTGCTAAGGCTTTTAAGCCAAAAAGCGATGGCAATTAAACGTAGTAAAAAAAAGTAAACATAGTCCTTGCAGTCATATATATATATATACATATATATATACATACATATATATATACATACATATATATATACATACATATATAACACCTGTTTGTCTCAAATAGTTCACACTTACTGGCCCAGAATATCGGTGCTCAGAACTTTCAAACGGAAAAAGCTAAAGCAAGTGCGCCCAACAGCACTCCTATGGGAAGCATAAACCTCAGCTTGTGGCGTCGCTAGAAGTGGATGTTCTTCTTCTTCCTCTTGCTTTAACAGAGATGCGATTTATTTGAAATACTTCTATTTAAAATGCAAATACAAAATGCAAAATACCTATTTTGTATTTTGCATTTAAATGCCTTTTAGTAAAAAGCATTTTGTATTTTATTTGAAATACCTTTCGAGAGGTATTTTGCATTTTAATATTCATTTCAAAATGCAAAATACTTTGTGATTAAGTTTAGGTAACATTACCAGTCAAACAAAATGAAATGAACGAATGACGCTTGTATTGCCGAATTTGACCGATAGAGGCACCTGCTAGCCATGCGCGCCCTTTTTTATTTGATTTGATTACCTACTTTTATGATATTGAAGTGTTGTTGTTATCCCTACAATAATGAAACGGCTATGTACTGTACTACATCAAGATAAGAGAAAACAAAAGTGAACCGAAATAAATGGCCACACAATTCACAAAATGGAGCCATGGTTCTCTTTTCGTTAGTCTAGTTTTTTACATTATTTTAAGTGAGTATTATTATTATTAATAACATAACCGAATTTATTGATATGCGTACTGATAAATATGACCAAAATGTCATGCATAAGGTGCCATGTTATTAGACGTTTTTGTTTGGCTCGGCATTGTGTCTCTATTTCTAATAGCATTAGAAATAGAGACACAATGCCGCACCTGCGTGTATCGTCCCGAAGTAATTTGTGGCGAAGCTTCGTACGTTTGGTACACTAAAAATTATCGCGATAAAACTGTGGTCACATTAGCGACTTCGGTATTTTACACGAAGTATCGTGCAATAATTAAAGATGGCCGAAATCATTTTCATGCATTTAACTATGGATGACGAATTGCTTTACTATTACAGCTATATTAAGATAATAATTACATAATGATATTTTTGGATCCCTTCATGGTTTCCGCTTCATAATGGTGTATAAATTCTAACACCATTTCATCACCCCACTCCATACAGGGTGGAAGTGGACCGCTCCCGAAAACAAAGACAGGTGACTCTTCTAGTCCTACTTGTAATGATAGGCTAGAAAAAAAATCGATTAGGATGAAAAAAAAAATTTCTTTCCATTTTCTACACTCTATCATATTAAGACAGTGCTTAACGATAATTCCTTGAAAAATACGTAAATTTACTCAGATGAGAAAATACGCAATGTATTCAAATTTCAATATCACATGTGGGTGAGTTCAATAAACCCGCGCCCCGCTAGACGTTTGTAGGTATCATGCGTCTAGGTACGCGCCTTACACACTTGCGAACTCCTTCCATGTATGTATATCAATACTGATTAACGTTACAATAATTATTAACGTAATCGGTTCTAATAACAATAAAATTCACTATAATTTCAATATTAAAAAAATACCTATTCGTTCAGAACTAATTTAATAAAAAGTACAACTAAACTAACTAACTATCTACTTACCTAAACCCTCCGCGGCCTTATGAGATGTGGCTCAAATTGTGCCCCATTCATTTCGAGGCAGATTTGTGCTCGCCGTTGCGTCTCCTCATGCAGGAAAGTCGTCATTGTGGGGTCTTCGATACAGTCCGCACGTAATTTGTCAAAAACATCCACGATCCTTTGTCGCATTTCGTTAGCATTATTACACTCACTATTAAAAACCCTTTCTTTGACATATCCCCATAGAAAGAAGTCCATCGGGGTGCGGTCGGGCGAGCGAGGGGGCCAAGCGTGAGGTCCTAGTCTACCAATCCAGCGATTATCAAAGAGCTCGGTGAGACGCTCACGGACAGATCTCGCCCATACGTTAGCTGACCATCGGGTTTGATGCCCGGTCACACGAACCGCATGCGGATTCATCTCGGCATAAATGTGTGTATTCCTTCTGATCCACAGTCAGTTTCTGGTAAATGTCGACTCGTCCGTCCAGATCACGTGCTCAATGAAACCAGGCAAATTTTATTGCTGTTCTAATATCCAGCGGCAGAACGCTCGCCGGCGGTCGTGATATCCGACTACTAAAGCTTGTACTTTGTGCAGTTTGTATGGGCGTATTCGATTACGCTTTAGTACCTTATGTACTGTCCAGTGTGACACACTTGTTCTATCCCAATGCGGTAACAGCATAGCGACACTTCGTGTGCCTAGGTTTGGATTCTGGTGAGCGACATCTAAAATGCGCTCCTCAGACTAAAAACTCGTTGAATTTCCGCCTCCCGATGCTATTGGTCGATTTTCCAAAACTTTTTGAAATGCTGCCGTTATCAAACGGGAGTCAGTTGGATGTCGAGCGGTCGGAAATCGCTCTCGGTAAATTTGGAATGCACACGAGGCATTCCCGCGAGCTTCTCCAAGGCACATTAGCATATTGCCGCATTCATGAGCACTATAAACGTATGCATTAGGTATTATTATAATAAAAAGAACACAAAATTAAGAAGAAAAACAAAAAGTTACAATACAACAGTTTAATTAGTAAACCGATTAAACAAATATCTGTCAGTCACGGACACATGACAGTCAATACGAGACTGGTTCATAATTTCATATTTTAGAAATAAATAATTAAATACCTAATAATAAAGCCCGCCAAAATAACTGCCTACCGTCCCGCTCGCGCCCAGCAAATAGGTATAATATATATATATATATATATATATATATTGTACCTACCTATGTATATTGTACCTACTTTGAAGTTTTACGCAGACCGATAGAGGCTGAATCTACTGAATGAGTAAAAAAAAATGCGCACGTACATTTGTCCAGTTATCCATGACCGTAGGTTATTTTAATGAAGCACAAATGTTTCATTAGATATTATTGTAGAATGTGCCAGTGCCTATTAATTAGGGAATACTACATATTTTTAGTAATTTGGCAAAACAAGCACTTAATATCATTCCCAGTCGTATAAAAAAAGTACATCTGATTAAAAATATGTCTGTAGCACAAAACATGGAGACTAAAATGCGTTTTTGATAATTTAATTGTAAACATCACAATATGCAGATGTGTTTGCCCTGTATTCATATAACAGGAATGTTACATTACGCTAAAAATAAGGCATTAAAACATTGTCACACAATTTTCATCATTTCCGTGCGAGAGCGTCAAATAGTAAATTTTATCGAAGTGCAAACGAGAAGCGCAACATACCCCGCGCCCAGCTCCACCCTCAGTCCACCTGCAACCGTACAAGTGGCCGCACGCGTGATCGGTAAGTGCATTTAATTTTGCGAATTTTTTGTTCAAAGTAACTCGAAGATTGTCACACATGTGCATCATTACCATTAGATCGAATAAAACGATAATTAACACATATTGTTTTGTCTTGTCTTTTTCAAATGAAGCTTTTTAGTGGTGTGTTATGTTTAGAGCTTATTATTACTACTATGATGCAATATTCTAGAATGTACGATCGATTTTACTTGATAATATCATTTCCAGTAGTATCATCCCCAGTAAATTACCCCATACGGAAATGATTTTTAATGACTGGAAATGACTTACAAGATTATTTAAGTCAGTTTTGTGTTAGTTTTTTCAATCAAGTCAATCTCTGTTTGTCAATCTATTTGTGGCGTGGGACTTACATACTGGTGTCGGATTTCACTACGATTTTTTTCTTAGAACACGTATGTTTCACGGTTTGTTTGGTTAACGTCTAGATAGTCTATACGTTTGTTTGTCTGTTTCACTGTGTGTTGCTTGCTTCCCTATGCTATCGCGGCTCTCGAAGAGAAGACTTGACATATATACAGTCTTTCGCATTTATAATGCGCTTTTTTTTTCAGAAAGCCAAATATTTCGATTAAAGACTCACATATGGGAATATTCATTTATCGGTTTTTAATGTGTGGTTTTAAGCATGTTTTATGGTACATAGTCAAATATTTATTCTAGGTAACGACATAATGAACAGAAAGACGGCATCACTCACACTAGCAGCGTATAAACGCAAAAAGTATGCGGCGCTTAAAAGTGATCCAGAACTATATGAAACAGAAAGAGAAAAAGAACGAGTAAGATATATACAGAAAAAAGAAAAAGGACAAGTGATTCCTATTAATGAAAAATCACCCAGAAAACAAAGACAACAAAGAAAAAAATGGCGAGAAGCAGCAAAAAGGTATAGGGAGAAGAAAAAAGAGAAGGAAAACCATTTTCATTTACCGGAAGCAGTATTAGTTAAAGACCAGAGCGAAGTTGTTTTATCGTGAAGATACAAGCCATCCAATAATGATGAAAGAGAAGGACCCACTAAATTCACCCTCAGATTCAATTTCTAAGAAGATAAGACACATTAGGTACGTAGAACAAAAGAAACGCAGGAGATTGCTTTTGGTAATAGAAAAATTAATACAAGAAAATAAAATACTCAAAGATAACTTACGAAAAATAACAAATACTTCATTGCAAACAATTACAAAGACAATCAAGGAACCTGTTAAAAGTAATATCAAGTGCACCAACTTAAGGAGAAAAGTAATAACTCTTATTAAACACTTTTATAACCAGGACGTAAACAGCATTATTTTACCGGGAAAAAACCAATACATTACGCGAAATAAAATCCAGAAGCAAAAACGACAACTCATTCTGCCATTAAAAGAGCTGCATAAGAAATTTAATACAGAATATGGTATGCCAATAAGTTATTCTTTTTTCTGTAGACATCGTCCGTTTTGGATAGTATTTCCGAAAAAAAATCTAAGAGAGACTTGTGCTTGCATAATTCACAGTAACATTGATTTAGCTATTGAACGTCTGCAGAAAGCTTATATAACAGATGCAACCAATTATGCACAGCTGTTGGGGTCTCTTTGTTGTTCTCAATATAACGACAATTGTCTAAAAAGGGAATGTGAATTATGCAAGAATAATACTCTTTCTTTTAAGGAATTTTCGAATGATCAAAGATTAACACTTTATCAATGGGTTCGCTGTAAGGAAACTGTTAAGACTAAGAAGGGCTTAAAAACACAAGTTGTAACTATTAAAAAACCAATGGAACTTGATCCCGTAAATGCTATAAAAACTTTAGAAGGACAGTTACCCAAATTTTATAAACACTCTTATACTATAAATGCTCAATATAACGCTACGAAAAATAAGAAAGACAATTTAATGGTAAACGAAGCTTATATACATATTGACTTTTCAGAAAATTTCGGTCTTAAATACGGGAAGGAAGTTCAGAGTTTGCATTTTGGACCCAGTCGCAAAGAAGTATGTTTACATACAGGAATAATTTACACTTTCGATTTCCATTACAGTGTTACTGGTACTACCTGTGCAAGTACACTTAGTCAGTGCTTAAGGCACGATGCTCCAGCCATTTGGGCGCACCTAATGCCGATGATTAAGCTTGCTTTACAGAAAAATCCTTTTATAGATACCCTTCATTTTCAATCAGACTCTCCAAGTTCCCAGTACCGCAATAAATATATCTTCTATATAGTATCAATCCTTAATAAGGATTTTCCACAAATAAAAGCAATAACCTGGAATTATAGCGAAGCTGGTCACGGCAAAGGTGCCCCAGATGGGATCGGAGCAGTCTTAAAAAGGACTGCAGACAATCTTGTGATGTTTGGTCAAGACGTCAGTACTTTTTCTCAGTTTGTAGATATTGTCCAACAAAATGTCGATAATGTTATCATAGTGATTGTTGACGAAGATGACGTCTCAGAAAAAGAAGCGTTACTTCCAAATAACCTAAAAACAGTCAAAGGCACTCTAAATATCCATCAGGTGCTGTGGAAACAACAGTCACCGAATCTCATATTCAGGAGCGCCAGCTGTTTTGATTGTGAAAATGTTTGTACACACAACAAACCTTTAGGATTTTCAAAAGTACACAATTATTCTAGTCTAGAAAACCATTTTGAACCAAGCCCTGGACCTTCAAGTGATTTGTACGTAACGCCTCTTGGAAAGACTAGAAGTTCACAAAGAATTCTTACTAATATAACAAATATGCCCCAAAATATTAGTGTTGTGGTTAGTGATACGCTGGGGAGGCACACTTAAAACATTACTTATTTTTACTGACCGTCGCGCCGCCTACAGATTGGTTGTACAAACTTAACTGCTGCCATTTTGTCTTGCCTGTCAAACGTTTGACAACTGAGAATTGTTATTTTTTGTTCCTAGCGTAGGTACTTATTGTCATCGATCTATTTTCGGTTATTGATATTTTTCTGAAAATTATCTCAAGTTTCAATGTTAGGCTGATATTATTATTGTTTAATTATCAGCTGATATGTTTTTTTTATATTTCAGGGTAGCTTTCATAGTAAAAGAAAATTCTATGTAATTACACATACACATGTAGATATGTATATATATTACTTCAACTTTAGTTCACCGCCTAAACTCTGGGTGGCAGCACTTTCCATACATGCATATTTTATCATCGAGTTGCCACTCTTTTTCAATTTAATAACTTTACTCTTTGGTGATACGCCACAAAATATAATTAATTTGTCAGACAAAAAGGTTTGTTTCAAAGATACATAAATAAGTATTATAGAGCCGAAAAAGATTTTACTTTATTTTATTATTCATTTTAGTAATTAGTAATATTTTTTTAAAGATTCATTACTTTTTAAACTTGATTTGAGATTTTTTATTTGGAAATCGAATTTAGGTTGTAGGGAGTAACTTTATTCCGTTAAGTTTCTAGTTTATATTTTGTAATTTATATTACTTTTTTCTGAAATCCAAGACTTACGGTAAATTATTCGCTTTTATAGAGAAGTTGTTGTTTTTAAGATTTTGTTTGTATTGTAGTTGTTTTCTATGCTTGTTATAGTACGTATAGGTGCCTACCTCAATTTTAAACATTATGGTATTTAGAAAAAGGAGCCCAGAATATAAAATAAGACTGAATGTTTGTAATAGTCAATATTTAATTATTAAGAGAATACTAATATGAAACGTTTGATTGATTTTCTTCAAGTGATATTTAATAAAGATGATTATTTTGATTAAACAAAGTTTTAGTTTCATACGTATTTATATCCATTTGATTGATTCCTTCGTAAGTAACGTTTTATTTATTGTACAGTAGCCGAAAATCATTACCGGTCATGCATAGTCATTACCAAATATCAAAATGTCCTTTCCATACTACATGCATCATTTCCATCTTGGCAATAATTTTTCAAATACAAATATCTATTGCTTAAATGGCCTTACAACTGTGCCTTTTGCATAAATAACTTAGTTTTTATATCTATTAACTCATGAATAGATCCTAAAGTTCATTAGACCAATATTTTAAAAATGTATCTGTATGTATGGGAGTAGAATCGCGTTGAGTTTATTTACCCTAGACCGTTATACAAGTAGGTAGGTATTGAAGCTATCATATTTTACAAGAGTGAAAAATTTAATTGGTTTGAATAATTTAATTCTTAACATTCATTGCAACTATGTACCATGGTCAGTGGCGTAGCTAGCATGGGTGGCACCCGGGGCGGATATTGTAGGTGACACCCTTTTTTAGGTGGCACTCCTATTTTTAGGTGACACCCCTATTTTTTAGGTGACACTCCATTTTTTTATATATCACCCCCTTTTTTTGGGGATGGGCTACGGTCGGCGCACTCCTCGCACCACTCCGTCCGGGGCGACAAAGGGGCGTAAGCACGCACACCCGTAACCCACCCGTGAACCTCACTTTCGTCGTTGGATCGGCCATCGAGCAGCGTGAACTTGTCAGTGGCCGGCGCTACGAAATTCCGCCTTAGGGGTACCCTCTCCTTGAGCGACGTACCCCGTTAGGCACCGTAGGCGTGGGTTCAAATCTCACCACCGTCAAACTCTTTTTGCAATTTATTTTTGCAAAATTTATTTATAATAATTTAATAATATTATAAATAAAACAGTTTAAAAACGTGTACTTTAAATGTTTTAATAAAGTAGTAGTTTTAATAAATAGATGTAACTTGAATTAATATCAAAGAAAAAACTTGATTTATATAAAAAAAATACTGCATAAATAAAAAATAAATAAATAATTATAATTGCATAAGTTGATAAAAAATGCTATGCAATAGCTTTACCGCGGCAGTCCCCGAGTGCGACACGTATTTTTAACTACTAACCCTCGCAACCTTGAGACCACCGTGGAAACACTGTGTTTGTGGAAACACCGTGTAATCTGTGCAGTTTCCACGGTATTTCCACGGTGGATTTGTTCCATTTTTCCACCGTGTGTCCACAGTAGTTTTTCGCTTCACCCACGGCGTTTACATCAAAACATAATAATACAATATAATAGATAATATATATATATATATACATATATATATATATATATATATATATATATATATATATATATATATATAGATAATGAAACAAGTTAGTTTGAAAAGAAAATCTGAGTGAATGTCCCGTGACAATTAAAAACTACGTATAAACAATATAACTTAACGTGTACAATGAAATAACAAATAAACCCAAAAATCTTAAACAGTTAAAATATAGACATAATTCATCAATATTTCTGTACAACAAAATAATAAAGTGAAAAAGTGATGCCAACCAAATTCTAATACATAACGGTCAAAACAATAACATCTTACTCACTTTATACTAAAAATTAATTTGCATCAAATAGTCACCAATTTCGTTTTCTTACATAATGTTCCTGTGGCGTTAGGTCTACCCTAACGCCACAGGAACATTATGTAAGAAAACGAATCGACGAATCTAATTTTGATTACCCGTTAAAATGAACGGTCGTGGTTTCGAGCCTGGCTCTCTGAGACAACGTAATTTTTAGAAATTTGTTTACAAAGACATAGAAGAAATTGTTCCATTTTGCCACCGTGTTTCCACAGTACAAGTAGTGGTAACATGCGGATCCATCGTGTACAAATGGAACAAATCCACGGTGATTCCACGGAGGTCTCAAGGTTGCGAGGGAAGTGAGCAAAAAAATACTTCACTCAAATACCTCGTTTTTTTTTTCAAGAATCGGCTATATTATCTCTTTTGAAACCATTTTTTTATACCAAAATTATGGTTTATAATAACTTAATAATAAATACTTTGCATTAAATACACGGTCACGAAAGAAAAAGAAATGAATGCGGTCGGAAACAAAAGAAATTCCCCAAGCCCACAGGTGACGAGCAATTTCTATATCTCTGCAATCCAGGGAATCCCCTGACTAGCGACAGTTATGCGTGAAGCGTGGATATATACATATATATTGGGGGAATCACCGATTGTGTGTACACTGAAAGTAGGCATCTACATAATTTATATATAAATTATTTTATTAGTGGCGGTTATGCAAACTGCCACAGTTTTACGGTTTTTTATAGGTGGTAGTTATAGACCTGATATTCACCCACCGAGGGGTGACACCCAGTGCGGACCGACCCCGCCGCCCCCCCTTAGCTACGCCACTGACCATGGTCGGTTCTACTTTTTTCTTTTAAGTCCCACTAATGAGCTAGAGCCTCTTTATTTAGCGTGGCGGGTGTGACCATTCCATAGACAGACGCCAAAAAAAAAACTATTTCTATGAATAGATAGCCTGATGAGTTACTTCTGTTTTCCTTCGTGTATTTATGCTAAAATAGAAAAAAAGATAAGAATGAATGTGAAACAAGAATAAACTGATGGATTGAAACTTACGCAACGGGAATAGAACTCGGGACTTTGGACCTGGTGACACCATCTAAGCTGGTATTTACGGTACTCGCCCAGATGAAAAAATACGTGCAAGTTTTAATGTGGTTTCCGATGCCAATTTTTATTTTTTATTTTTAATACACCACCTTGCATTAAGGAAATAATTCTTGAATTGCGGGGAACTTAACAAAATGCAATCAACGCAGAGATATTACACCCAGACTCTGAACAACACTGTGTATCGCATAAAGTTTGTCCTGCGTAGGAATCGAACCCATAGCACTGGCACGGAAGGTCGGTATGTCAACCACTACGCCATCTGGAGTCAAAGTTTTTTGCGAACTGCTAACCTATAGGAATCTGTCGTTATATAACCTATTTCAATTGTTGTTTGTACCTACTTACTTCCTATTAAATAAATTCATAGGTAGTTCTGAATGGATAAGTAAATAATTTTAATTTGAGCCGAATCACATAAGGCCGCGGACGATTTAGGTAAGTAGATAGTTTCATATGTACTTTTTAATAAATTAGTTCTGAACGGATAGGTATTTTTTTTTAAATTGCTTTTTAATTCATTGGTGGCAAACGAGCAAGCAGCACACCTGATGGTAAGTGTTACTGCCACCCACAGACCTTTGCAATGCCGAGGGTATCACTAGGCCGCTGCCTATCAATACAAACCCATCCACTTAGGCTTCCGGCTCTCTCGGTCACCGAACGAAGTGCAACAGCACATTGCTATTGCTCAGACGTCGATCTTCTGCGAGAGTGTGATACTACCCCGGACGGATCGGCCCACGGCCCTAGACAAGAAACTGTCAACAGCGTAGTCCTACCACTAAAGAATTAATATTGAAATTATCGTGAATTTTATTGTTATTAGAACCGATTACGTTAATCATTATTGTAACGTTAAACAGTATTGATATACATACATAGAAGGCATGGAAGCGAGTTCACAAGATTGTGTAAACACTTGTAAAGCGTGTACCTATTACTTGCCGACGCCCAAAGAGTAAAGTTATTAAATTGAAAAAGAGTGGCAACTCGATGATAAAATATGCATGTATGGAAAGTGCTGCCACCCAGAGTTTAGGCGGTGAACTAAAGTGGAAGTAATATATATACATATCTACATGTGTATGTGTAATTACATAGAATTTTCTTTTACTATGAAAGCTACCCTGAAATATAAAAAAAAACATATCAGCTGATAATTAAACAATAATAATATCAGCCTAACATTGAAACTTGAGATAATTTTCAGAAAAATATCAATAACCGAAAATAGATCGATGACAATAAGTACCTACGCTAGGAACAAAAAATAACAATTCTCAGTTGTCAAACGTTTGACAGGCAGGACAAAATGGCAGCAGTTAAGTTTGTACAACCAATCTGTAGGCGGCGCGACGGTCAGTAAAAATAAGTAATGTTTTAAGTGTGCCCCCCCAGCCGACGCCGCAGGCCCGTTTATACCTACTGCCACTAGCGGCGCACACCGGTCGATCACCTCTCGAACAGCTGATTTGAAATTTGAATACATTGCGTATTTTCTCATCTGAGTAAATTTACGTATTTTTTAAGGAATTATCGTTACACAGCACTGTCCTAATATGATACAGTGTAGGAAATCTAAAAAATTGTTGTAAAAATATTTTTTTTTTCATCCAAATCGATTTTTTTCTAGCCTATCATTACAAGTAGGACTAGGAGAGTCACCTGTCTTTGTTTTCGGGAGCGGTCCCCTTGCACCCTGTATTTATTGATTAACTGGAGATCCTCGAACGCGTCTAAACACAACGAAAATTTCCCCCGAAATGAAAAACGCTAGTCTGACCACAGAGCGCGATATATTAGCGCGCTAAAACCCTTTGACTTATCGCCACCTAAGCGATATTGCACACGAAGCCCGAATGTTCACGACGATAGCCAATAATGAGCGGTCACATCTGCGTGTATCGTCTCATTGCACGAAGTATATCCCTTAGTCGTCTCTTACGATCACCCACGGGTAAGATAGGGAGTGGTGAATTGTACACGCAGGTGCGGCCCTAGCATAATGATAAATACCTAAAATAAATAAAAAATTCTGAGATTTGGTCAAAAGGTATTTATTTTGAAAAAGTATTTTGAAAATAACTATTTTGCATTTAGCATTTGAAATACAAAACGCAAAACTATTTGGTATTTTGCATTTGAAATAGTAAATCTGAAAAGTATTTTGCATTTTGTATTTAAATGCTTTTTTAAAACCATTTTGTACATCTCTGTGCTTTAATGGCTATAGCAGCTTCAATAAGCCACCATTCTGCCAATGTTTGTTGGTTAGAGGAAGTGGATGTTACCACATTTTATGAATTAATGACAACTAAAACAGTGACTACAATGATGTCTTAACCCCCTGTCTAAATGCGGCTACTGCGAATATTAGTTTGATAAATGTGAAGGAAGCTGAAGTATACAAGTTATTGCGTACCCTTGATATCAATAAGACAGCCGGACCTAATGGCATACATCCTATTTCAATAAAATATTGTGCTAAAAGTTTATCATTACCTTTGACATTGCTATTCCGAAGATTTTTAAGGGAAGGTGTGGTACCGCGTATCTGGACGACCGCTTTTATTTCACCTATACATAAACACGGGCGCAAAGATCAAGTAGAGACTTACAGACCAATATTGAAACTTTGTATATTCAATAAAATATTAGAAAAAATTGTTTATGTGTCAGTATATTATAGCATTAAACATTCCTTTTTAACAAAACGATTATCAACATGGTTTTCTTAAGAATTGATCTACTACTTCTAATCTGTTGGTTGCCTAGGATTACTTTACAAATGGTATGTCTGCCCCGTCCCAAGTGGATGCTATATATACAGAGTAATACAGACTACAGTAAAGCGTTTGACAGAATAGATAATCTCATTCTATTGAAAAAACTTTTAGAAATAGATATAAGTGTTGATTTATTTAGATGGTTTAAGTCTTATATTGATAACCGCTGCCAAACGGTGGTATTAAATGGTTACACGTCAACGTCTGTACATATCCCGTCCGGTATTCCACAAGGATCATTATTAAGCCCGTTATTATTTATCATATTCGTTTATGATATAGGTACCTGCTTCTCACACTCTAAAATAATTCTTTATTCTGATGATATGAAGATTTTATCGCCCATCTCATATATATCTAATTTATCAACCTCTAAAAAGATTTGGATGAACTCCAAAACTACTGCCACCTCAATAGACTTGACTTGAACGTCTTCATGCATGGATCAAGTGTTCTCTCTGCGTAACATTGTGGAGAAGCATCTGGCTCTAGGTCGGAGGATTTTCTGCAGTTTTATGGATCTGGAGAGAGCATTTGACACGGTTGTACGAAAGGAACTTTGGGACATTTTACCGGAGTATGGTATTAACGGTAAACTGCTACAGGCTGTGCTGTCCAGTTACATGGGCTGTAGAGTCTGTGTGCGGCTGGATGATGGAATGTCGCCTTGGTTTGACGTCAATATCGGCGTTAAGCAGGGGTGCGTTCTGTCAGCCAGGCTGTTTATCATATATCTGGATAAATGTCTCCAAAGGTTGAATGATATGAATGTGGGAGTCCAGATGGGCGACTCAGTGGTCACTGCTCTGCTTTATGCACATGATGCAGTCCTGCTGGCACAGTCAGCGACTGACCTGTAGACCCTAGTCGACACAATGACAGAAGATTGTAAGAAAAAGGGTCTACGCGTGAATGTGAGCAAAACCAAAATAATGGTCTTTGAAAGAGATGAAGCCAGAACAGATGTAAGAATAAAAATAAGTAATGATTTACTAGAGCAAGTGGATGAATTTGTATATCTTGGATGTGGTTTTAGCCGAGATGGAAGGTACACCACTGATATAGAGCGAAGAGTGAATGCGGGAAATAGAGTGAACGGAGCGTTGGGAAAACTTCTCGGTAGCCACCACCTCAGCCAGAAGGCACGTGTAGCAATACATAACGCTGTGCTTGTCCCAACGTTACTATATGGAAGCGAGAGTTGGGTATGCAGAAAAGAGCATGAAAGCAAAATTAATGCGGTCGAAATGCGATCTCTACGGAAAATCTGTGGAGTTAGGCTGACCGACCGCATTCGCAACGACGACGTAAGAGAGCGAGTAGGTATGAAAGAGAGTATTGGTGTAAAGATGCGAAAGGGAATGCTCCGATGGTTCGGACATGTGGAAAGAATGCCAAACGAACGTCTGGTTAAGAAGATATACAATACGAAAGTGGAAGGATGTAGGTACCGGGGGAGACCGAGACTCACCTACCTAGACCAGATTGGTCACGTGCTGAAAGAAGGTGGAGTCAAGAGTCTCCGAAACCGGCGAGCGTGTATGAAGAGAATTATGAATGTTGAAGAAGCGAGTGAAGTATGCAAGGATAGAGTTCTCTGGCACTCTGTTCTCTCTGCCTACCCTGCAAGGGATATGGCGTGATGATATGTATGTATATGTATGAACGTCTTCAAGTGTTTTACTGTTACGTATTCACGCAAGACTGAACCTATTTCATTTACTTACAAGCTACGAAATATAAACATAAAGAAAACTAACGTAATCAAGGATCTGGGTGTTACTTTTGACTGCAAATTAATATTTGATGCTCACGTTGATAACATTATAAAGAAAGCCAATAATATATTTATATTAAGATTATCTTCTGATTTTAAGAATATTAAAACTTACAAAATTCTTTATTGCGTCTTTGTTCGCAGCCATTTGGAATATGCCTTACAAGTATGGAATCTAATATTTAACAAATATTATTGAAGGAATTCAGGAGCGATTTTTACGTTTTTTTACAATTTAAAACGCGCAGGTATTCCTCAATCTATAAACGGCGTTGTAAATTTTCCATTTATTACCTTTGCGTGAGCGTAGACGTATAGCTGATTTATCCTACCTATGTGAGATAGTATCTGGTAAAGTGGATTGCCCTGAGCTTCTGGGCAAAATTGGACTCGTCACACGACTCATGACACTCAGACAACCGACATTATGGCACACCCCCTTTACCAGTACTACTTATAGACTCAATAGTTTTATTATACGTGCCTCTAGGACCTTTAACGAAATTGCCGCTACATTTGACTTTGATCTTTTTAATATTAGTGTCTCTCAACTTAAAAATGTTTTAAGCAAGGTTCTTTTCTGAAATATAGTAACATATGAGTAATTTCGCATATTTTTATACAGATAACTTTTAAGCATATTGCACATTTTAATCTTTTATAATACGTTTATATTTTGTAATTTAACGACTTTTGTCAATTTGGTGTTCATTGTATGCTATATGTGAAAACTTGTAATTGGCCTTTATTATCTAGAGTATACTGTGAAGCATTAGCTGTAAGTTTTCCGAATAAATAAAAATAAAATAAAATGATTATTTCGCGTCGCTATTGGGATTAGTCCCAACGATGCGACTTTCGTGGATATTTCGTGTCACAGCCACTGAATAGACTCTTTACTGAGCAAGATTAATGATATCATCATCAGTAAGAATATGTTGGAGACGTCAGATCATAGAATTTTTTTAGAGATTAATATTAAAGCAAATTTAGATAGTGAACTCGATGAAGGTAACATCACTTCGTCTGGCACTCTTTCAGCATTATAAAAAATGCCAATGAAACAGTTTAACACTAGGGAGTGCCATCGATATTGCAATTCACCAGTACACAGAGAACGTAGTGTACTACGCCCAGTCCTAACTGGTCTAATAAACTACCTACTACCAACCAGAGGCCTATTAAAATTAAAATATCATAAGTTATATAGTTATTACGTTTTATTTTTATTATAAAGCAGGTGTTATCATAACTTATAAATGTGTTTCCTCATTTCTTTCTGCAGTAACAGCGTTTTCGTTTCTACGAGTTGATCCCCGGCTTCCGAAAGTTTTGGCATCTTCCAAAGTCTCTGGCAATTTTACATTTAGTGTTTCAGGTAGAAAATATGTTGGCAAAATCCCTCCGAATAATGTTGTTAAGGTCAATATTATACTAGGATAGCGAACATCAATTCGGCGACCCTAAAATTCACAGAAAATAAAATACACACACACTATTTATATATTAGGTGTTTTATTTCAAACGAATGGTTTTTCTTTCTGCTGACACCCTGAAATATTGTTCCTCACACTGAATAAAAATCTCTTAATATGTAGGGCTCAAATTTTAAGGGAATTTTAGAATCCTAAGTACTGCCTTTTCAATTTTTAATTTATCCCATTTAAAAAGCATGCATTTCGAACCACTTATTATTCTCATTTTTATGTATTGGCTTGGTTTCAAGCTATCATTTTTATGATCATAGTTTTCTATAGAGCATTTGACGATTTTCAAAAGCCCCACATGTATTATAAATGTTTGAGGTACAATATACTTACCGAGTACAAAATATAGTGGGCAAAGGATGAACCCGCACCAGATATCACGTTACTCATAGACATCCCTGATTGTCTTAAGCATGTTGGATACAGTTCTACGTTAAATAAGTTGATAATATAATATGATACTGTTATTGAGGACCTATTCATTACTGCCAGGATAGCAGCTAACCATTTATTTTTAATCCAGAGAGCGTTACCTAAAACATAGTAATATATATATATATATACAGGGTGTCCCAAAATTCAACGATAAGCTGGCACCAGCAGGTGGACCTGCATATGACTACTCGAGAACAGAAAAGAAAAAAATTCTACCTTGATTTTTTTTTTCATTACGACAAAAAAACCAAAATCTTTAAAAATGGACATCCTTTATTATATTATTAAGTGCTATTGCTACAGTTTTACAAGTAATTCTGTGATTTTTTTTGTATTGGCAAGGTAAATAGCACTACTATCGATCACAACCATTAAAAATTCCAGAATATCTATAGTTTTTACACAAAAATCAATCAAAACTATGTTTTTTTCATAAATTATGTAAGATTTTGACTTTCAGCTCACTTTCACTCATCATAGTGAAAAAAAAAAGTATGGACGCTACTGTGGCAAATAGTATTAAAAATTGGCGCATCTAACTACAATTCTAAAATGGTATAACATTCTAGACAAACTAGCCACAAAAATATACTTAGGTGTACTATTTCAAAATAACAACCATATTTCGAAAATTGTTAGTGTTGATAGTAATCACTTTTACTATGTAGCCAAAATGTTTTTGTAGCAAGTTCTCAGAATTTTAATGAGACATGTGCGTAGTCCATAAGTCCATAAAATAAGTTAGACAGAGATAGAGAGATTATACGTTAGAGGGAGATAGATAGATGCTAATTGTTTAGTAACATTAATGCAGGTGGAGAAGTAATTAATGTCCTCAGCAGCACAGCAAGTCAGTATGCTCTACTTCTTTGTTTACTGCACACCGTTCTGTTTTAATTAAAGTGGCTCTGGTACTGACGACTTTTGGATTGAATTAAGTGACCTGGAAATTGACCTGACTTGGCATTATTTTAGACTGTGATTTTGTGTTTTTTTAAAGAAGTTTTGCCTTATTTTCAAGTGTTTAACATTCATCATGCCGCTACCATACACAGCGTTAGAATACGCTAATATGCACCTAATTTATGGAGAATGCCGATGCAATGCCAACGCTGCTAGCAGATTATATCGAGCAAGGTACCCTAATCTTCAAAGGTATCCGGATTATCGCGTATTTATTAACGTGTATCAAGCTTTTTCGGAGGGTCGTATACCATCTGACAGGCGAAACGCTGGAAAACCTAGATCGGAACACGATGAAGAAGTTCTCAATGAAATAGAAAACGATTCAACTACCTCTGTACGTGCTGTACAAGCAGCAACGGGAATCCCAAAAAGTACTGCACATAGAATTTTAAAACGTCACGTCGTCGTGATGAAACAACCTGCAAGAAAGATGGATATTTAAATCTTCACAATCTTCATAGCTGGAACAATGAAAATCTGCACCTGGTGAGAGAAGACAATCCCAATACCAATTTAAGGTTAACCTATGGACTGGCATAATAAATGGCAAAGTGATAGGGCCCTTTAAGTTACAAGGAAACATAGATGGCAATAGTTATTTAAACTTCTTACAAAATGAGTTGCCAGGATTATTAGAAGATGTGCCCTTAAGTGATTTGCAAACCATGTGGTTTCAAAACGATGGTTGCCCAGCTCACTATGCCCGTCCTGTGCGAGAGTACTTAGACCAAGAGTACCCAGGGCGTTGGATCGGGCGACTTGGTCCTATCTTGTGGCCACCCCGTTCACCCGATCTAAATCCCCTGGACTTTTTCTATTGGGGTTGTCTAAAGGACAGAGTCTGCACAAAACCGATTGCAACCTTGGACGAGCTTCGCCATAAAATAATTCAGACTGTGGATCTACGGACTACGCACATGTCTCATTCAAATTCTGGGAACTTGCTACAAAAACATTTTGGCTACTTAGTAAAAGTGATTACTATCAACACTAACAATTTTCGAAATATGGTTGTTATTTTGAAATAGTACACCTAAGTATATTTTTGTGGCTAGTTTGCCTTGAATGTTATACCATTTTAGAATTGTAGTTAGTTGCGCCAATTTTTAATACTATTTGCCACAGTAGTGTCCATACTTTTTTTTTTCACTATGATGAGTGAAAGTGAGCTGAAAGTCAAAATCTTACATAATTTATGAAAAAAACATAGTTTTGATTGATTTTTGTGTAAAAACTATAGATATTCTGGAATTTTTAATGGTTGTGATCGATAGTAGTGCTACTTACCTTGCCAATACAAAAAAAAACACAGAATTACTTGTAAAACTGTAGCAATAGCACTTAATAATATAATAAAGGATGTCCATTTTTAAAGATTTTGGTTTTTTTGTCGTAATGAAAAAAAAAATCAAGGTAGAATATTTTTCTTTTCTGTTCTCGAGTAGTCATATGTAGGTCCACCTGCTGGTGCCAGCTTATCGTTGAATTTTGGGACACCCTGTATATATTAGGGTGGTCCTTATTTCGGGTTTTTTCGAATTTTTTTTCACGATAGTTCTAAATCGGTTCGAAATCTATAAAAAAAAATCATGCCAAGTTATAGCTCTTAATTTTAATATTAACCCGCGCCCCCCGACAGTCAAAGTTTTAAAGGAAAATAACATGGGAAAACTTTAATTATTACTTTAGAATTTTTTACGTCATGAAGTAACCAACAGATCACATTGAAAAATATTATTTCCTATGTAAAATTTAACGCTCTACAAAAAAGGTTTTTTATGATTTTTCGATAACTCCAACGGTTTTGAAGTTATTTGAGATCTAAATTGAAATTATAATCATTTTCATTGTTTTTTGTGTTTTTTTTTGGTCATTTAATAATTAAAAAATGATAGACGGGTTATTCTGCATAATCTCATTGGATTTTTTCTTTACAAAATTTCCAAAGTCACTTTAACTTTGGGATAATAGTAACACCAATTTATTCTTTTAGCCTGAACTGTCGTAAATTTCAAGTATTTTTTACTTTTTTTCGATACACAAGAAATTGGGGACTTATTGTCTGGAGTTTAATTTTTATTGGTACAATTATAAATAAACTTCAGTTTTAAATGTTTGCTTCCGGTTAAAAACATTTTAGGAACCGATTACCCCGCCATCTATTAGATTTTACTTCAACTTCTTTCATTAAAATTAGCGTTGCGCATAATGTGTCACTGAAATGAAAAGATATATATGTGTCTTTTCACTACCGTGAACTATATCTATCTTTTAGTTCAGTAGTTCATTTAGTTCAGTTACTTGACGAAAGTGTTTTTGTCTTTCGTTCGGTTTTATTTCAATAGTTCATCGACAGATTTAGAGATATGGAATTTGACTTGAACTTGTGACCGTTGTAAAGTAAGTGACAGAGATGCTGTATTTATAACTACAGCTATTTGTCAGTCGCTCATTGATTTAAAACTACTAGATGTGGATATTAATTCCATTATTGTCAATCGATCATCTATTCGCCGATATCGGCTTTCTATGAGAGAGTCAAAATCAATAGAAATAAAAAAACATTTCCAAGACTTAAAGTTATCATCTATTGTTGTACATTGGGACGGAAAATTATTACCTAATTTGTTAAATACAGAAACTGTTCATCGATTGCCTGTGATCATTACTTCAGAAGATAAAGAAATTATGTTAGGGGTACCAACGAGTGAAGATGTAACTGGAATGGCACAAGCTTCTGTAGTTCATAGCACATTATGTGACTGGGGATTCGACATATCCGTAAAAGCAATATGCTGTGATACTACTCCTTCAAATTTAGGCATTCGAAATGGTGCTGCTGCATTATTGGAAAAATTTTATTGTGGTAGGACCACGCTGTGGACAGTTCTCTGTCTACAGCCGCGGGCCGGTCCGTCCGGGGTAGTACCACACTCTCGCAGAAGATCGACGTCTGAGTAATAGCAATGTGCTATTGCGCTTCGTTCGGTGAGCGAGAGAGCCGGCAGCCTAACTGGGGTGGGTTCAGGGTTGTATTGGTAGGCAGCGGCCTAGCTATACCATTGGCAAAGGTCCATGGGCGGCAGTGACACTTACCATCAGGTGTGCTGTCTGCTCGTTTGCCGCCATAAGCAATATAAAAAAAAAAAAAAAAAAAAAAAAAATTGTTAGAGAGAGATTTGTTGTATCTTTCATGTAGGCATCATATATTTGAAATAGTCCTAAGATATGTATTTGAAGCTGTTTTTCCAAATACTGTTGGTCCTAATGTTCCACTTTTTATCCGATTTCAAAAGCAATGGGAAGATTTAAATAAACTCAGTTACGAAACAGGATTAGATGATCCGAGAAATGATAATATCTTAACAAATGAAAAAATTGAATCTATCAAAAATTTTGCTACTGAAGCTCTGTCATCAGAACTGCCTCGTGATGACTACAAAGAGTTATTACAGCTTACTTTAGTTTTGATCGGTGTCATCCCCAAAAAATTTAGTTTTCGTAAGCCAGGAGCTTGTCATCATGCACGATGGATGGCAAAAGCTATTTATGGATTAAAAATGTACTTGTTTCGGGAACAATTATCATTAAAAAAAGGTGAAGACAATAAACTACGGCAAATATGTGTTTTTGTGACAACTGTTTATGTTAAAGCTTGGTTTTCGTCGTCTAATAGTGTAAAAGCACCGTACAATGATCTACAATTTATAAAAGAACTAAATAACTTTAAGGCAATCAACAGTAATCTTGCTACTGTAGCAATTAGTAGATTTATGAATCATCTATGGTATTTATCACCAGAATTAGTGATCATGGCTATTTTTGATGAGGATGTTTCACTAGAAACAAAATTAAAAATTGTTGCTAAGCTACGTACAGAAGAAGAAAAAATCACTGCTATTCCGGAAGAAGACCTGGATTATACAAGTGAAAAATGTAGTGTGAAACGCTTTCAAAGTAAGAGCCTAACCGAATTATTGAATAATGATATTGACTTTTTCGTAACTGCAGAATAGATCAAATTTTTTGAAAGATTTGAGTTACAAACAGAATTTTTGACAATTCATCCTTCTGAGTGGGCTGATAATGAAAACTATAAAACTGCATTAAGATTCGTCAAAAAATTATCGGTTGTGAATGACTGTGCTGAGAGAGGAGTTAAACTAGTGCAAGATTTTTGTAAACATTATACTAAGGATGAAAAACAAATGCAATACGTGTTACAATTAGTTAAAGATCATCGTCAAATGTTTCCTGACGCACTCAAAAATACGAATGTAAAAATTTCATAAAAGTATCTATAATTGAAAATAAAAATGATAATTTTGCTACTTTTTTCAATTCATTGAAATATTAATCATAGATTTTTTTTAATTAACTAATACTTTTCTCGTATATTATAAGTCAAAATTATATGTCGAGTGAAAAAAAGTCATCTAATATGAAAAATAACTCGTCTATCATTTTTTAATTATTAAATGACCAAAAAAAAACACAAAAAACAATGAAAATGATTATAGTTTCAATTTAGATCTCGAATAACTTCAAAACCGTTGGAGTTATCGAAAAATCATAAAAAACCTTTTTTGTAGAGCGTTAAATTTTACATAGGAAATAATGTTTTTCAATGTGATCTGTTGGTTACTTCATGACGTAAAAAATTCTAAAGTAATAATTAAAGTTTTCCCATGTTATTTTCCTTAAAACTTTGACTGTCGGGGGGCGCGGGTTAATATTAAAATTAAGAGCTATAACTTGGCATGATTTTTTTTTTATAGATTTCGAACCGATTTAGAACTATCGTGAAAAAAAATTCGAAAAAACCCGAAATAAGGACCACCCTAATATATATATATATATATATATATATATATATATATATATATATATATATATATAAATTATGCGTCACGTTGTTTGTCCGTGATGGACTCCTAAAGTACTTAACCAATTTTAATCAAATTTGCACAGCATATGTAGTTTGATCCAACTTAAAAGATAGAATAGCTTCCATCTCAATTTATATCATATTATTTTATTGCAAATTATTTGTCTATTATTTGATAGTCGCAATTATCTGTTATCTCCAAACGATTCTAAGAGATGGCGGTGTCTGTTGACTGGATTGAGTAAGTATTTAATAGATAGCACTATGTTAAACGTACACACGTTTCATATAAGCTACAATTTGTTAGCATAACCACCACGTGTTACTGAGGCTACCTTAGTCACAGCAACGCGTGGCGTGGTGGTATAATTAGAAACAGCTACTTTGACTTAGTAGTTCATAACGTATAAACAATATTCCTACTGCAATTTATCAGGGTTCAACCATTAATTTTACTTCACAATTTAACTGCGACTATCTAATATATATATATATATATATATATATATATATATACATATATATATATATATACATATATATATATATATATATATATATATATATATATCTAATATATATATATATATATATATATATCACCTCTCACTTGGTGACCACTCGTAGTATAAGCCAAGACCTCCCTTCCCCTCTAGTTTTCACACAGTAAGTCTTTCATATGGTTTTGAGGATCTTGTCCCCATGAATAGGTTATGTAGTTGGATACGTTATTTAGGTATACACTAGAAACCCCCTTCCAAGTACTACGTACTACTACTAGATGAATTATTACTTATACATATAACTGTAACTACTACTACTAGCAAGGAGGTGTTTATAGACTTTGTAGCCATTTTACCCTTGAACCTTTATACAAAGGCAACCAAAGGTTTATCACCAGTGTATGTTACCAGTGATGACTTACTACACTGAAATGTGGTCTCTAAATATCGGTCTCATAAAAAGGCTCAAAGTCGCTCAATGTGCTATGAAGAAGGCTATGCTCAGTATTTCTCTACGTGATAAAATCCAGAATACGGAAATCCATAGAACAATGGGTGTAACCGATATAGCCCAAAGAATTAGCACGTTGAAATGGCAATGGGCAGGCTACATCGCGTGACGAACTGACAACTGTTGGAAAAGAAAGGTTCTCGAGTCCATCCATCCATCCATCAGCCCGTAAACGTTCACTGTTGGGTATAGGCGTGGGGAGCCACGGGAACGCCATTCAACACGGTCCCACGCCACCTGCATCCAGCGGTTACCTGCGACCTTGATAATGTCGTCAGTCCACCTAGTGGGGGGTCGTCCTACGCTGCGCCATCCGATTCGTGGTCGCCACTCGAGAACTTTTCTTCCCCAACGGTTGTCAGTTCGTCGAGTGATGTGGCCTGCCCATTGCCACTTCAACGTGTTAATTCTTCGGCCTATGTCAGTTACATCCGTTCTTCTACGGATTTCTGTATTCCGGATTCTATCACGTAGAGAAATACCGAGCATAGCCCTTTCCATAGCACGTTGATCGGCTTTGAGCCTTTTGATGAGGTCATCATTTAGAGACAACGTTTCAGTGCCGTATATCATCGTTGGTAACACACACTGGTTATAAAGCTTTCTTTTCAGTCACTGTGGAATATTCGACGAGAAGATCCTCCTAAGTTTCCCGAACGCTGCCCAGTCGAGTTAGATTCGTCAGCTGACCTCTTTCTAGAAATTAGATCTACCTAATTGGACTGTTTGTCCTAGGTAAGCATAGTGATCGACAACTTCGAGAATCGCATTCCCAACCAGGACCGGTACAGAAATGACATGGGCATTAGACATGACTTTCATCTTGTCCATGTTCATTTGCAGCCCTACTACTTGGGCAACCTTGCTGAGGTCATTGAGCATGGTGCCAAGGTCCTCCAGGGATTCTGCCATGACCTCGATATCATCTGCGAATCCAAAGTGAGTGATGTATTCGCCATTGATGTTAATGCCGAGTCCGGTCCAGTCTAAGAGCTTGAAGACATCTTCCAGCGCAGTGGTGCACAGTTTCGGAGGGATAACGTCTCACTGTCTCACGCCTTTCTGCAACTGGATCGGATTTGTACCCTTATCCTGGATGCTTATGTCTTATCAGCGTTTTTATACAAACAATTCAACACTTCGATATATAGTATAGATAGATAGTCTTCGATAGTCAATTTGGCAGCTCTGAAGGGACTGCAGCAGTGCCCAAGTTTCGACAGAATCAAAGGCTTTTTCATAATCCACAAACGCTTGACACAGAGGCCGATTATACTCTTCGGTCTTCTGTATGATCTGGCGTAGCGTGTAGATGCAGTCTATGGTACTATAACTTTTTCGGCAACCGGCTTGTTCGGGCGGCTGGAAGTCGTCTAGCTTGCACGCGAGTTGGTTGGTAATGACTCTTGAAAACAGTTTGTACACGTTGCTCATAAGTGAGATGGGTCTGTAATTCTTTAAGACCGTTTTATAGCCCTTCTTGAAAAACAGCACCACCACACTCTTGGTCCACGACTCTGGAACGTCGCCCCCGAGAATGATAGAATTAAACAGAGTCTGTAGGGCTTTTAAAACCGGCTTGCCGCCTGCCCTCAGGAGCTCTGTGGTAATTCCGTCATCTCCCAATGCCTTTCTGTTCTTTAACTGTTTCAGAGCAATTCTGATCTCGTATAAGCTGACGTCTGGGATTTCTTCAGTGTAGTGCCGAGTTAGCTTGGATCTGGGTTCTTGGACCAAGCGGACAACAGGATTCAGGGATGATTTGTACAACTGCCCATGGAACCTTTTGACCTCTCCCAAGATCTAACTCTGGAATGAAATGACAGTACCGTTATCGGTCTTCAGCTTAGTCATTTATTTATTTACATTTATTACACATGTGTCCCCCTTCGAGGGAGAAATAAACTATTTTTCTTTCTTTCTTTCATTTGACTCTGTCAGATAGATGAATCTCGTGCGAACACTTTGGAGCCTTGATTTCGCTCTATCGCCTCTTCAATACGCAGTGTATTGAATTAGTGAATGTGTAGTCGCACAGATTTGGAGATTTGTCTATTAAGTTCGGATCAATCAGCTGAAGACTGTACCGTCATTTCCTTTCTCCTCTCCATGAGGTTGAGAGTCTGGTCAGAAAGCGTTTTTGTTCTAATTGCGCGACGGAACTTGAAGAATTGTGACCCGACCGCATGGACAGTTTCCACGAACCTGTTGTTCATATCGTTCGAAGATTCGCACTCTTCCAGGCATTAGAAGCGATTATGTATTTCGAGTTGAAAGCTATCGGGTTCTGGTATTGCCCATTCGGTGATCACTCCCAGTTTTAACCCGCTGATTACAGAGACATCATTGAATATTTGTCGTTTGTCCGTCAACATGAAGTCTATCTCATTTTTAGTGGATCCATCGGGGCGAATCTAGGTCCACTTTCTTTGTGGCCGCTTCTTGAAGAAGGAATTCATTATAAAGAAGCTTTCCTTCTCCAAAAAGTCGGTCAGTTTTTGGCCCCTTTGGTTTCTTGTCCAAATCCATATTGCCCCACTCTCAACTAATCGTCTGTCTTTTTTCCTAGTTTTGCGTTTTGAAGTCTCCCATCACTATCATGAAGTGGGTCTTGGACGTATGGATGGCTCTCGAGATATCCTCGTATAAGGCCTCCACTACGTCGTCGGAGTATGTCGAGGTCGGTGCGTAAGCCTGTATGATCTTCAACGAATACCGTTTGGTAATTCTGAGTATAAGGTATGCTACCTTTGTCGACATACTCTCGATCCTCTCCAATTTGTCTACGAGAGACTTATGAACGATAAACCCTACACCGCCTTGGGATGGGTAATTTACCTCCTGGTATAAGAGCAGGTTTCCAGACCGGAGGATTATCGTGCCCTACCCCTTTCTTTGCACTTCTGATAATTATATAATGTCCCATCGGATTTTGCTCAATTCCTCTTTCAGTTCGATGACCCTCTCGTCGTTTCTAAGCGTCCGAATGTTGTGTGTTACCAGAGGCAGGGGCGATTTTTTGGTAGCCGGATCGCAACTGGAGATTCTTACACGTTCTGTCCCACTACCAAGATTAATCCGTGGCACAGCGGAACTGCCATGACTGGGAGCCGTCACTTTTTGTGCATATATATTATTTTGAGGGGAATAATGCCCAAATCGCCACGATTGGCAGGTGGATTGGCGAACGCGGTATATGGTATTGAGTTTCGCAGGAGATAGCCGCTACCCACTCTCCCGGTGTGACCCTTAGCCAATTTTTACGACCCCCACGGGCAAGCAAGGGGTGACGACATCTGTATTCTTTTCTCGTCGCCACACGGCGAACGGCTTCTCGAGTGGTGACCACGAATTGGACGACGCAGCGTAGGACGACCCTCTACTAGCCAGACTGATGACGTAATGCAAGTCGCAAGAAACCGTTGGATGCAGGTGGCACAGGACCGTTTTGAGTGGCATACTCGTGGCAAAGCCTATATCCAACAGTGGACATTTACGGGCTGATTAATGGATGGTAGCAGTCAATAGTATTAACACAACAACAACTAATATTTTAATTGGTATTTTAATTTGGTTGGTAAATTGATGGTAGTTATTGTTAAAGCCAACTAACAGCACTACACTATTTTTACAAGGAGTATTGCGGGTGACTTGCTGGGTAGATCGGTATCCCAAACCATTGCGCTATCTATGCAGTCAATATACCTCTATAATCGTCAAATATGGGTGTGCTAAATTTTTACTAACCTCTATTTATAGCTATTTGTTTGTAATAAAGGTGAAGCTTCTAAAACATCTCATTATTTATTAACAGATATACTCACTAGTTTCACGATAGCCGTATAAAATCCAAATTAAAGTTGTTAATGAAAAGGAAACGATTCCTGTATATCGTCGTCCTATAAGGTCGGCGAGGTATGCTGCTATAAAATATCCTGGTATTTCAGCAAGAGATTGCCACGCGAAGTCCAGGAATGGATTTTCAGAAGATTTTTCTCCAGAACTCATCAATGTAATCGTATAATTCGTAGTTATAGCAAACCTGCATTTGTTGAAAGAATTTTTATTATTATTCGGTATGCGTAAGATTTAGAACACAATTTGTTTCTAATTTTTTGCTGTGTTGCCATATTAGGTAGCGCCATATTTTTGCATGATAAAACATGAACTCTCATTGCCTGCGCCACTGTATATTCTCTAATAATAATATTCTATTCTCCTAATAAAAATGTTATATCATTTTATAAGTTTATGTCTTTAAATGTTTACCATATAGCTAATTGTAATATAGTATTAATGCCAATTCGCCAACTTGAAAATAGCGCCAAAGGACCCAATACTTCAGTAATATTGCGTTTTATAGGAGGTTGTAATAAAATTTTTCTTTCTGTATCTGGATTCAATGTAGTCTTATTTACTTTAGCTATATTTTGCAAGCATCGCAAGCTCTTTTTAGAATTGCCATGTATCCAGAGCCATTGTGGCGATTCAATTATGTACCTGTAATATATTAAAATTTCTTGTAAATCTTAAAACAACATTCTGTTTAAAATCCAAATAACATATAAAATAATTACCAAGAAAAAGCTAAATATAATAATTGTGGAGCTGTTGTTATTATTAAAAACAATTTCCAACTTCTTAACGACCAATAAAAAAATGGCATGAAAAACAATCCCAAGCTTAGAGCTATCAGCCGTAATTTTGCCACTAATGCACGTCTCTTAGGTGAAGATATTTCTAATGATGTAACGACCAAACTCTGTGTTGCAGACCATGAAGGAAAAGAGGCTATGGTACATCCTAAGGCAAATAGTAGAAAGGATGAACTTGCTATTATAGATATAATTCGACCTATAACCAGCATCGCTAATGACGTAACATACGTGAGTTTTCTACCATATCTGAAAACAAACATTGATTAACAAACAAATTTATTAATACGATGTGAACAAAGAAATACCGATCCGAACGATCGTTAATTCCTCATTTATGGTAAAACGAGACACCCCAAATGCATGAGATCCTTTTCCTTCTTAAACCAAATAAATACCATTATTTTCACATACAGGTCTTTTCTACAACGGCTCTCTCAGGTACAGGGAAAAGACTACTATACGCTTCTAGCTAGACTGATTAGTTTGTTGGATCTATTACAAATGTTCCTTCTCTTGCAGTGACTGAGTTGCTTACATCCAAGTACTTTCATAACAACCACAAAAAAGAAAGGGGGTAGTTAATCGTATGTAAACTGGAAAGTGTGGTGACGGAAGGTGGAATGGAGATTGAATTACTAAGAAGTTAAGAACTACCACTAATTGATTAAGAAGTAATAAAAACTTTTTTTTTTCAATATTATCACTTCATCAAAGTAATTAGGGTCACTGTTGCAATTTTAATTTAACATGACTTTAGCCATTTACTGAATGTTATTTGACCGTAGAATTTATGAGATAACAGAGTTCAGTGGAGATAACACATTTCGGAGTGAACTTAGACTGCAGACAAAGTCACTTGGATGTGACTATAAATATAATTGGATGTACTTTACTCACGCAAACAAACTCTCCCCGTAAAGTGACGGGTTTAGAATATAAAATATTTATTTCCTTTATAATGTATAAATTTACAAATGCATTAATACGTGACACAATAAACATTATAATTTTATGTATTTACGGCATTAATCAAATTAAGTAAAAATAAAAAACAGTAAATAAAATTCACAATCATATAACGGAATCGTTGACCAGGCAACATCAGATAATGTTATCCCAGCTCGATGTAAAGTGCTTAGTCCGCTTTTACGACACCTGCGAGCAATGCAAGAGTTGGCAGTAATCGTAGCCATAATCACACAGCTTAAATATATGTACCTACATATAAAATATTTGGAAGCACCAGGAGACTAGATAGAACACCAGAAAGCAGTAGGAGTAACATTTTCCTGGCAAACTAATAACAATAATTACAGTTGCCAACCCGCCTGCCAAGTGTAGTGAAGTGATTATCCTTGCTTAGTTTTTCTATGTCTGAGAGTGGGCATTGATAGACTGTGGGATTAGATGGGATCCAAAAACTACCAAATGGACTTAGTCCAAAAGTTTGAAACCTGAATAAATTCATAGGTTACTTTCATACCTTGTATCCCAAGATAACAAATAATTTTCACTAGAAGAAGGTACTACATCTATGGAGCCTCGGGAAAAATATTAGTTACAAAAATTTTCACATGCTATTTCTTAACTGCGTCATACGTTAACAGTTCATGCTTAATTACTAGTTCATCCTGATCAATTTATCCTCAAGTAATTTAAGAAAGACACGTAGTAGATATTTTGAGTGTCTCAATTCTTGAATGTTCAGTACCATAAACATGCCCATGTCTAATCATCTTGAGGTCCCGTATACCAAATTTCAATGGAGCAAAATTATTTTTGGATTTTACTTAACAAATCTCTCACACACCTGTGCCCAATAAATGGCAATATATTTATAGGAGGCGCCTGTCGCTTGAACTAATAGTTAAATGTCGTGAGTTTATATTAAGTTAATATACTCACACATCACCGAACCATCCAAAAAACAAAGATCCGATAATTTCTGCTGTTCGGCTATACGCAAAAATATTTGGTACATTCAATTCGTTTTCACATACCCAGTTATTGTCTGATGGAACTGTTGATTTAAACCAAGTGGTATCGTAATCAAACTGATCACATACTATAATAAAAGTATATTATTATTTTATTATAATGGCTAAGTTAATAAACATTTGATTATTTAATATTTTAATACCTTTCGTTTCATTGCTATTCACTCTTGTATAAATTAAACAATCACTAAATTTATCTAACCCGGCCGGTGTTTTCACTCTATAAGAAAAAAAAAATAGCTCTATTAAATATAAACTTGTATCTATATTAACGGAGTAATTTCAAAGTCCATTGGCTTACCTACATCGGAATGTATTTGGCTTTCCATTCGCTATCACTAATATTCTTTGGCTTTTCGGGAAGTTTACATGTGTGTGAAGTAACCGTTAGCACTAATAATATATTATTAAATGCCATAGCCCACAGGCTAGCATAAATAACATTGTAAAATATATCGAACTTTTTTTGGAATAATCCATTATTGTTAACTTCTCTAAGAGCACTATCGTATAGGGAATCCATTATTAAATTATTTTCGATGATTATTTTAAGAAAGATTTCACACAAGTGTTATTATCGTAAGTGTTACAAATGACTAGCGATTTACTTCTAATGCTTAAACGTCTGACTATTAGCTTTACATAATTATCAGTATTGTGTTATCTATAATGACACTAGTAACCTTAACAATTAAACAACACACAGGTCTTTCCTATACTGGTGTCAATATTATAACTAAGCATTGCACATCCACATTCATAATTCACTATGAAATGGGGGCGAATCCATAATCATCTATTGGATATATTATACCTAAGTTTCCGTGTTACTGATAATCATTTTCGAAATTGGTAAATCCAAGGATAGCTGTCCTTAGATTTAAACTCTTATCTCTTAATTATTATTCTTCCTTATCCATGTATCATTAAATATATGCTAAACTAACATTGTTCAGTGAGCGTAGGTCTATTAAGATAGACAGAAATTGCTCAGTATAAAGCTGTATAGTATTGAGCATTGCAGTGCCCGTTTCCAGCAACCAACCTTTCAATTGATATAACTTTACTTTTTGGTATTCACTATATTTTGAAAAAAAATTCGATACATAAGTAATTACTTATTTGTTTTGGTGGTACGATGTGAACAAGGAAATACCGATTTGAATTATAATGTTCGCAACATTAAGAAAACTTATCAGTGTATTATAAACGTTATAAATAAAAGCTCTTTGCAAACCTAGATACGTAAAACTTAAGTTTTTATGATATTAAACAACGTATACAGAGCGGGACCATTTAGGTTAGCCCAAAATACAAATACAAATATTTTGACGTGGTAACTTCTTATAAATTAGCATTTATAATAGGTACGTATTAGTGATAGAACCACGCTGTTTTCTGTCTGCAGCCGCGGGCCAGTCCATCCAGGATAGTACCACACACTCTAAGAAGATCGACATCTGAGCAAGGGCAATGAGTTGTTGTGCTTCATTCGGTGACCGACAGCTGGAAGCCCAACTGGTTGGGTTTGAGGTTTGTATTGGTAGGCAGTGGCTTAGCTATGGTCCTGGTATTGCAAAGACCCATGGGCAGCAGTAACACTTACCATTAGGTGTGCTGTTTGTTCGTTTACCACCAAAAGCAATAAAAAAAAACGATGTATTCCCACTGCACACACGAAAAAGTGTCACGTTCCACCAGAGCTGAGCGTGCAAGCGAGAGCGGGAAACAAGCGATAGAAAGGCACGTTCGGCTTAAGCGCTCTTCATTTTAAGAATTTTTCATGAACTGTTTTATTAGTGTTTATAAAGTGAAGTGAAAAGTTAACATGGTTTCCATAGTTTGTATTTGTTCGCTTTCAAGTATGCAATTTTTCATTAATGTTTTCTTATGATGTTATCACGTTAAATCATCGTCTGTAAGCCGTCTTTATAAACAACCCTTTTATTTTTAATGCTAGGGCCGCACCTGCATGCATCGTCACGAAGCTTCGTGCAATGAGACGATACACGCAGATGTGACCGGTCATTATTGGCTATCGTCGCGAACATTCGGGCTTCGTGTGCGTTATCGCTTGGGTGGCGATAAGTCAAAAGGTTTTAGCGCGCCAGCGTGGTCAGACTAGCGTTTTTCATTTCGGCGGAAATTTTCGATATGTTTAGACGCGTTCGAGGATCTCCAGTTAATCAATAAATATGGAGTGGAGCGATGAAATGGTGTTAGAATTTTTACACCATTATGAAGCTGAAGCCATGAAGGGATTAAAAAAACATTATGTAATTAATATATTATTATTTAATGCATAATATAGCTCTAAAAGCAAAGCAATTCGTCATCTATTGTTAAATGCATGAAAATGATTTCGGCCGTCTTTAATTATTGCATGATACTTCGTGTAAAATACCAAAGTCGCTAATATAACCACAATATTATCGCGATAACATTCTAGTGTACAAAACGTACGAAGCTTCGCCACACATTACTTCGAGATGATACACGCAGGTGCGGTCCTAGCATAAGTAGATGCTACCTACCTATTATTAATTATCTGTGGAATTCCATATTTTCGCACCTGGCAACTTTGTTCACGGCGGTTGACTGACGGACTGGTTAGCTTGCCGCTTGCGTTATTTTCGGTGGTTTTCGCGCCTCTCTTATCGTAATCTATGTAATATTAATTTAAGAAGTCAACATTCCATCATGGGTGCCTATTTATCTGAACCCGTTACAGAAAAATTGTCAAATGATGAAGCTAATAATAAACTCGAATGCGGCGCAAGCTCCATGCAGGGATGGCGTGTCAATCAAGAGGTAATGTAACATTTCGTTCAATATTATGTATCAATATCTTCAAAAGTAATGTAAACCTTTCCCTCACACTGTTGATTTCATAATATATTTCATTGGATTATTTCTTAGTGCAGTCATTGTCTCACGCAGTGTTTGTGCTAACCACAATGCATTTTTAGACATAGACGACTACTAGACATAGATGGACTATGTCCATGTCTTGCTCTATATTCTATCTTGATTGTTATTGCGTTTACCAATACCTCTAAATTGAAAACTATCTCCCAGCAACTCCTATAATTGTACATATAATACATACAATTATCCGCCGCGGTAACTGAGTATAAATTATAAAACAGTTATTTATACATAATCATTGTATGATTGTTTTAGGATGCACACAATACAATTCTAGAGTTCGATGAGAATACATCCCTCTTTGCTGTTTATGATGGTCATGGAGGAGCAGAAGTGGCTACATATTGTTCACAAAATCTACCTAACTTCATTAAAGAAATCGAAGCATACAAAAGTGGAGACTTAACAAAAGCCTTAGAAGATGCATTCCTTGGCTTTGATGCTTCAATTGCCACAAAAGAAGTCATGGATATTTTGAAAGAGTTAGCTGGTAAGATTTTTTCGTTTATTATTATAACCATCAGCATAACTTGTTTTGGCAGTGTATCTACAAAATTGTTTATTTCATAACTATTCATAGTATGTACAATAACCTGTGGAAACACATTTAATCTAAAATAGGAATAAGAAATCCCACCTTGGAATAATTTTCATTCTGAGAATGTGAGAAGTAAAATGGAACATTATTTTCTATGTGGTTATGGTTTAAGGGTGCAATGTGTTACCCCTCTCTTATGTGATTGTTGACATGCTTGCCAAGTCCGACACTCACAGTGAATGTCAATAGGCTCATGGATTTATTTTTTAATCTGCTCAACCTATAATTGAGGGCTTATCTTTGGCATTATTATTAAATAAGATAGAAAAGATCTTTATTTGTTTTTACAAGATCAAAATAAAAGTATAAATTTACAAAAAAAAATAAATAGTAAAAACAAAATGGTGGGCTCAACTTATGCTAGGAATGCAAGTGGGTGTACTTGCATCAACAACACACTACTGATTTTCAGCCCAATCCAAGCTTGCAAACTAGACAATATTACTGCCCTTTTAAACACAAAACTGATGTTTTTTATGTAAGTTATGTACTTACCTTAATTTATGCAGTTGTATGATACTGTAGCCAGAGTCAGAGAATGTTTCATAATTAACCATATATAATAGTTTACTTTAAAATTTATGTGGTATCAAATAAGCATCTTATGTTACACTGAAACTAATTTTACAGCCTTATATAGTGTATTATACTACACTATATAAGGCTGTAAAATTAGTTTCATTCTATTGAGATATACATATTATTAATTTTTATTTCAACTGCTTGTATGGCACAATGTTCCAAAGATACTGTGTAATTAGGGCAATTTTTGGTGTAACCCGCAAGTTGTTTAGCTGAAAAAGTTTTTTTTTCCATTATTTGTTTGTTTCATTAATTACCTCATAACATAGGAATTTGATTTTAAAAAATATACTTTTAATGTCTATTTCCTGATAATATTAGTTTCTAAATTATTCTAGGTGAAATCAATCCACCAGGACCCAGTGACAATGAGGAAGAGTCTGAAGATGAGAATGTAAGCTTATATCAAGAAGCTAAACTGCCATTACAAGTAACTATTTACCTATATTTTCACAAATGTCAGAGCCGATGGACTATAGTCTTTAAAATATAGCTTGATCTCTGTGACAGATAGATACAAAACCGATGAAGTAATTTTGAATACGCGTCATGTTTACAATTTTATTTTGTATTTTTTTTTTATTGCTTATGGTGGTGGCAAACGAGCAAGCAAGCAGCACGCCTGATGATAAATGTCACTGCCGCCCATGGACTTTTGCGATACCAAGGGTAGCTTAGGCCGCTGCCAACTAATAAAATCCCCAAACCCAACCTAGTTGGGCTGCCGGCTCTCTCGCTCACCAAACGAAGCGCAATAGCGCATTGCCATTACTCAGCCGTCGATCTTTTGCGAGATTGTGGTACTAACCCGGACGGACCGGCCCGCGACTGTAGTCAGAAAACTGTCAAAAGCGTGATTCTACCAGTAGGATCGCTTATATTTTCACTCTTTACGTGCCAGTTATATCTCAACTGAATTATGAATATAAAAATATGAATATTTACACCAAAACTTGTACCTCATATATTTTAAAATAATTAGTTACCATTTTATAAAAATATGATGCTTACGCAAATACAAAGTCATGCTAGACTGAGAAAAAGATAGAGATGGGACAGTCGATAAACGTGAATCGATAACATTCTTATTAAGTAAAACCGAATAATTAGATATACAAACCACTTGGTTACTCTATAAAATAAGAAAATTGTGTTAATTTAGTATTCAGACATCAGTTATAATATTAATAAGACTATTTCTTTTATATTAAAAATATAAATTCTTTTATAAAATAAACATGATTATTCATGAAATTATCAGTGACCAAGAACTCGTGATCAACCTACAGGAATACCCTAGCGATAATGATAATAGTGACGATGAACTTGTATGCACTCTTTTCGAATAATAAAAATAAATAATTAACAGCTTTAGTTTAAATTAAATAAAATCCATTGATTTCAATTCAATAAGATTATTATAGTTGTTTTACATTTTTGATCGATTCACCCATCCATTTGATTGAAATTCAATAAGATTTATATACATTGTTTTTCAATTGCAGTAGTAAATAACTTTAAAAAATAAGTAATTATATCGACAAAAATACAGACTACATCGTAAGCGTCCGGCACTAGTGACAACTGTCACAGAGATCATGCTATATTTTATAGACTATAAAACATAATTAGCAATGCTGTGATTGACGTAATGTCACCACTCAGCCTACTAAAGGGTTGTTTACATGTAATAAGTGACACAGTAGTTAACTAAATATCAAGTGTCCTTAATATACACTTTTTTTTTCTATAAGTGATGTGATTTCTACTTTCACATTCATCTTCTCAAAATTAAAATTTATTTAATTTTTTTAAAACCATGAAGTGTCAGATTAAGAATATAGTTCACCGGCTCTATCTTTTCAATGCATTCTGTGAAAGATAATTAAAGTAAAGTAACCAGATAATATTACTGCAACAGAAGAAAATTTAAAATGAGGTCTTTAGAACCGCACATATGTGGCTAGTGTAGGATAGTACGTCATTTTCCATACAGCTGTAGAGAAAATCCATACACTACTACAATGTAATCATATTTCCCCATTACACTAATGAGAGTGTGATCAACACTCGTAACTCACCAAGAACAGTAGAACACGTTGCACATAATTTTGTTTGAACTCATCTGTCCTTGGGAACATAACTATCATCTAGATAGCACTGATTGCAATTGGGCTATATCAGTGTAGACATATTCGTAGGCTTTTGCAACACTAATAAGCAGTGTTTGATTTCATAGTATTGTGACTATCATCACATGGTTGCGCTCTCTCTAAAATAATTTGGATTTTTTTTTATTTTTACCGACTTCTAAAAGGAGGAGGTTCTCAATTCGATTGGTATATATTTTTTTATGTATGTACACTGATTACACTGGCATTTATAAACTGATTTACGTGATACCTCTTTAGTTTGATGCGGAATAGCTGCCATTTGGTCCCATAAAAATTTAAGATAGTTTGGCCCAGTAGTTTTCATTTTTATGGACCTTTTTTTATTTATGGTGTCGGAAGCGACTCTATAAAACTACATAACAAGATGTCGCCCGCTACTAATTATAATGCCATATCGTGTACTTTTTTATGTAACCTTAATTAAATTCATTAAACTTACTTGCAATAGCGTATACCTTTCGTAGGCCTAACCTATAAAAAATTACTTTTTAAGTATTTAATATATGACAATAAAAAGCAAAGAAATGTTACAGTTACCTGATGTAATCCTACTGTAGTTTATAGAACAACCTATTACAGACACTAAAAAGTAAAAACTTAAAAAAAAACTGTTTAAAATAACTGACTTCAAATACGAAAAAGTCTAAAATAACTTAAAATACTATCATTTGCATGTGCTACCTGTCGATAGGTTTGAAGTCAGTGCCAGAGTCGGTATCTTTAGTATAGGAATTTCATTACAGTAAGAAACCTACAATAGTATAAGGTAGTGTATAGCTTTAGTATAGGAATTTCATTACAGTAAGTAATACTCGCGTAAACATTAGAAATCAGTAAGTAAGCTGTTTTTAATTTTGTGTAGGGCTTGGCCGGTGCCAAAATTTCAAACCTATCAATAGATAGCACATATAAATGGTAGACATTTAAGTTACTTTAGACTTTTTTGTTTTTTGAAGTCGGTTTTTTAAACATAGTTTTTTTTTAACCATCAATCCCGCACTAACATTATTAAAAGCTTTAGAATTACATATAATATTACTTATACTTGAGTTATTCACTTGCTCATGGGCAAAGTTTTTTTTTTAGGGAAAAAGATCCAATAGAAACATTGGTCTAAGAAAGCAAAATGTGATTTTACCATTTTTTTAATACTTTGTATGGTTAGGCCACATCCCGTCCAGAACTCATAACCTGCAGTGTAAAATTCTCGCCTGTTGAGAGTCACTATAATCAATTGTCTTAATGAACTAAGATGTTACCATAATATTATTCTTATGTACTGCTTATTTGCAAAGGATATGTTTAACAAAATAATGCTTTCATTTGTAACAATATAGATGTAACAATTAGATATTAACTGAGTGTAAACTTACATTCTAATGATCTTTTAAAGTTGTAACTTATTCATTAGTCTCCACTTTTTAGGGTTCCATACCTCAAACGGAACCCTTATAGGATCCTATAAGGGTTCCGTTTTTTGACTTTGACTTTGTTGTCTGTCAGTCTGTCAAAACCTTTTTGATTTTATACATTGCATAGGAACAGTATTTCTATATCTGATACTCTCAAGTAGTCACTTTTCTCCTGTAATTGATAGGTCAGTTGAAATATTTTTTTATATCAGTTAGTATAATTCGTTGATCTCGAGAAGGCCTATGACAGAATACCGAGAACAGTTTTGTGGTGGGTACTGAAAGAGAAAGGTGTGCCTGTGAAGTATTTTAGGTTAATCTGTGCCATGTACCGACAATCCAGGTCGTACGTGAAATCAGCGGCTGGAGACTCCGACGAGTTCAGTGTCGAAGTAGGTCTGCACCAAGGGTCGGCGTTAAGTCCTTACCTCTTCCTGTTGATAATGGATGCATTAACATCGGAGATACAGGAAGAGGCACCCTGGTGCATGCTATTCGCTGATGACATTGTTCTTGTCGGAAAGAGGGCCTTGAGGTACAAAGCATGCTGGAAAAGTGGCGCTGTAAATTGGAGAATGTAGGCTTGAAAATCAGCAGACCAAAAACAGAATACATGTTCTGCGATTTCGGCGGTCTCTCCAATTTTACACCCATAACTCTAGATGGAGTACCTATCCCAGTATGCTCGAACTTTCGATACCTCGGTTCTCTTATCTAAAGCGATGGCGACCTGGATCGTCCGGTGAAGCACAGAATTGATGTGGGATGGATGAAATGGCGGCAGGTCACGGGTACAACATGCGACCCCAAAGTACCCCTTAAATTAAAGGGCCAAATAAACTCATTTGCAAAAAAAACGGGCGGTTTTGATTTTCATTCATATTTAAAAAGATACAATACCAAAAAGGTTTCAATCGTTTGTACACGTTACTGGCCGGTTTTAAAAATGCTGTGGTATTTAAAAAGTACGTTCTAAATTCAATTTTTCATTTGATGTTCATTTTTACAGAAAACCCCTTTTTATCCTACATTTTTGGCGCGAAGTTCCAGAAGTTAACATCGACTTTCATAACTTTTATTCAATTTTTATCGATTAATTTCATATCCTTGACTGTCAAAGCTTTATTTAATGCTGTTTGGCTGTATCAAAAATGGTAGATAAAGTGGTAAAAGCTACCAAAATTATCGCGCTGCTTGAAGAGGGTTGCAGCCAATGTTTCGTGGCTAGGAGGCTAAATGTTAGTCGCTCGACAGTCCAAAGGACCTGGCAGCGATATCAGGAGACTGGTTCCGTCGAGAGAAGGCCTGGTTCTGGAAGAAAACCATGTACCCAACCACGGGATGATCGTTTTCTTGTGAGTCGCGCATTGAGAAATCGCAAATCTTCGTATGTGGATCTTAAGAACAACCTCCAAGAAGTAAGAAATGTGCATATTAGTCTATGGACGGTCAGGAGGAGGCTTCTCGCTGCCAATATACGCAGTCACCGCCCGGCCCGCGACCCCAAATTACTCCGTGAGCACAGAGTTCACAGGCTTAGGTTCGCTAGAAATTGTGAATCATGGACTCAAGACGATTGGAATAGGGTTTTGTTCTCTGATGAAGCCAGGATATCTCTGTTCGGTGAAGATCGACGTCGGCGAGTGCTAAGAAGACAAGGAGAACGCTTTGCAGAGGCATGTTTCGAAGAAATCACACCTTATGGTGGGGGCTCTGTTATGTTTTGGGCAGGAATAAATTCAATGGATCGTACAGAGTTAGTCTTCATTGAAAACGGCTCACTGACTGGGCATCGATACATAACGGAAGTTCTAATTTCTCATGCACAACCCGCATTGGCCGCTCTAGGTGAAGACTCGATTTTTATGGACGACAATGCTCGCGCCCACCGATCCCGCGATGTTAATGCGTATGTGCAAGAGGTCGGCATTCGTCGTTTGGATTGGCCAGCTCGAAGTCCCGACCTCAATCCCATAGAGCATGTCTGGGACGTTCTGAAACGGCGTGTGAGATCAGTACACCCGGCTCCGCAGACCATCAGAGAGCTGAAGAATGTGATTACTGCGGAGTGGGAACGTATTCCGCAAGCAAGTATCCGGGATATACTCGCTAGCATGCCCAGACGAATTCAAGCTGTGATTTTAGCTAGAGGGGGTCACACTCGATACTAAACATTTATCTGCTTTTACTTTATTAAAGAAAAACAAACAAAAAAACTTTTTTATTTTTACTTCATGAGCATATGCACTACTAGCGAATATACACTACTAGCGAGGTTTAGCATTATTTCCCATAAATTGTATCTAAATTTTATGAAATACTGATGAAAACGATTATTTTCTTATTAATTTACCAAATTGTGTGGATAAAACTACCTATAATTATCAAACAAAGAAATATTAACATTTGAAATGGTTCATTGCTTAGGTGCCCGTTTTTTTTGCAAATGAGTGTATATAAAAGCCTAATAAGACCTGCTGTACTGTATGGATCAGCATGTTGGACGACAAAAGCGACGGATGAGAGACGACTGCATGTAGCGGAGATGCGAATGATGGATGTGTGGTGTGACAAGAATGAATAAAATAAGGAATGAAAATATAAGAGGAAGTTTGAAAGTTGCGCCAGTGACGGAAAAATTAAGGAGTGAAAGATTGACATGGTATGGACATGTGATGAGACGGGATGAAAGTAATGTTGTGAGGAAAGCTTTAAGTATGAATGTTGAAGGCTTAAGGGGTAAGGGAAGACCGAAGAAAAGATGGATGAACTGCGTGAAACATGACATGGATAGACAAGGAGTGTTCACAGAGATGACGTCTGATAGAGTTGTATGGAAGAAGAAGACATGTTGCGTCGACCCCAAATAAATTGGGATAAGAGCAGGTTGATGATGAGTTAGTATATCAGTAACTGGAAATTAAATCAATTACCAATGTCTACAGAATATTTAATGTTTATTTTTTTTTGTTTGACTTGGTTGTTAGCCGCAAATGGCTATGACTACTTTACCTGGACTGTGAGTGGTGAGCGCTGAGGGCTCTCAACCCGATTTTAATGTTTGAAGACAATCTGCCATATGTAATTATTTGTATAATGGAAATATAAACGCTTATTATTATTATATGACTCAGATTGAAAGTATAAAATTGATAACTACAAAAATATGAAAGATCAGCATAATATAACCTAGACGAGTATTATATTTACAACATTTCGCTTTTATATTCTTTTAGTATGTAGGTATGTAATTTAAAACAAAGTGCTGGATTACAAGTAAAACACCGATATATAGGTTTGAACTTTTATTAACATTGTTGCAGGAGGTATTGGCTAAATATGAAAATAAACTAACGACCCTTCACCGAAATCGATTGGGTGATGCAACAACACCACTGTCGCCCTGTCTTCGAGCCAAAAAAAATACAGACGAATCCGCTGCAGGCAGCTCAGGTAAAGACATAATAATAGTTACTTTTTTTTTGTATATCAGCGGATCTAGCAGGTAGTGCAATATGACCCGCCCATGTCGGGCGGGCAAGTAGAATAAAAGAAATGACTTGTTTGTTGCTTTAGTGTAGAAATTAAAGCGCCAGTGGCTGTCGTCATTCATGTTTATTGTTGTTGTGCTATTGTTCATTGGGATTAGAAGTGTAAAGGTTCATTTCCGTGCTTCGCAACCGCGCGCGTTTAAACGCTTACAACTGTCGCGCGCGCCCGATGTGACAATAGTCAAAGTATAGAAAAGCTTATGACAAAGTGAGGAGGAATGAACTGTGGTCGGTACTATCTATGTATGGGGTAAATGGCCATCTTATTCAGGCGCTGAAATCCATCTATAACCGCTAGGCTGGCACAGCCATCTTGCGCAAAATGTCACATCTGGCAGCAGTATGACGACAGGCGGGAGCACTACGGGTCAATTGGTATTAAAATGCTTTTATCTAAAAAAATTGCTATCGAAACTTCTTTTTTACAGATATAATTTTTAATTTTACTGTTTGTTGATTAATCTGATATCATTATTTAGTGAAAATAAATCATTTTAAGTACTATAAATCTGGTTTAAAGTTAGGGTAAATACATTTTTACCGGTTTTTGGGTTCAATAACGTATAAAAAAAAAGATGAACCAATATTTTAATGTATTTATTCCTATTTACATGACATAATAGTGCAACATTACAAAAATAATACAAAAACAAATATCTCCAAATACATTTTTTATACCCAAGCCATCACAAAAACGCCCCAGTTCTTAGGATTGACTGTGTTAGGCAAAAAACAGGGTCATGTGTATTATCGATTTCTGAAAACATGTTGGGCCAAATGACTTGAAACGATAGCTATTCTTAAAGATTGGTTCTTGAACATTATACAGTAAAAAGTACAGAGTTCTGTGAAATGTCTTGGTTTATATTTCTAGCCTAGAAACAAACCACGTAAAAATAACGGTTAAAACTAGTCCTCTTTGAAATAGCATTATTGAGCGACTTTTTTTGTTTTTTATTGACATGCGTTATTTATATTACACAACACAATAAAGTTTACGAGTAAAATTATAATAAAAGGGCACAGTGCTATACAAAAACTTTAATAAAATTAACAATAAAATCTAACAATTTCAGCGCAAAAAGTGCGGTTACGAGTAAGGTTAGTATGGATAAGACTTCAGAGTATAATATCACACCTGAATTTTAAAGTGTATTGTAACATCAATTTATTGTGGTTATAGATAGTATTTAAAATGTTAATATGTTATTCAAATTCAAAAATATGTTTTATTTAATCATCATCATCATCGCAGCCCAAATACGTCCCACTGTTGGGCTCGGGCCTCCTCCACAACAGGAGGGAATTTGACCTACTATACCATGCTGGTCAGACATGTTGGTATAGGGTTTCATTTCAAGTTTTCCTTCTCTTGCACAGATGTTATGTGCTTATTATATCCCTTAGTCGCCTTTTACGACATCCACGGGCAAGATAGGGAGTGGTGAATTGTATTCTTACTCCGTCACCACACGGATAACGTTTTATTTAATAGTTGTAATTTTTTTTATTAATGACAGTCAAACGTTTGACTACTATCTCACCTGATGTTAAGCGATGATGATTATTTAACATTTTAGTTAAGTTAAAGTTAAAAAAAAAACTACCGCTACTTATGCACAGATACAAAGCAAGAACTCAAACAAAAAGCCTTGTTGCATCCTACGCAAAATGTTTGCACCCGCTTTGAGCACACGGCACAATTGCGTCGTAACCGGCCACTTCTTCCTGGCAGAAACGGGTATTCAGCTATATGATGTTTCTGAACTGTGTAAATTTGGTCATCTACAACCAGAGGTGCAACAGAAGAAGGAGAGTGTTTTTCTAAAATGGACTTAATAAGGGCTATACGAAAAGAACGGTGAGTAAAAGAAGAAGTGAAATGTTTTACAAGTATATAACAATTTAGAACAGACACATTTAAAAGCCTGCGGAAAAACTTCTTGTACCAAATTCTGGTTCTCTTTCTTTCAATCGGATACATAGACAGCATTTGGTCCTTCTTATCTACCCCACCCATCATAATATTATAGTCTAATATTAAGATGGGTTTTGTAGACCCATGAATAGTGTTAACTGCATTGCCATGGTACGTCGAGATCATCGCAATGCGGTTAGAATCTCGCCATACCATGAGATCGATGTCACCCGATGTAAAACCAGTAATCTGGCCAGGCCGCATATTCGCCTTGGTTAAATTGCTTAGAGCTTCCGGCACAAACTGACGGTTGGTTCGAAGTGTGCCAACGCAGTCAAACCCTATAGATTTTAATTTACGCGCAAGCGCTGGTGAATTATAAAAATTGTCCATCCATAGAGTATGACCCCTATTTTCAAGACCATTTATAAGTTTCAGTACTATTGCGGGTGTAAATGCGTCTAGAGGGCTTTTGTCAGTCTGTGTAGACGGTGGTTTTTTATGAGCATGCACTTCGAATCTCCATAAATAACCTGTCCTAGACTCGCAAATTTCATATGTTTTAATCCCTACTGCAGCGGCCTTGTTTGGAATAAATTGATTTATATCCAACCAACCCTTCCACTGCAGGAGAGACTCATCTAAAGCAAGATTTTGATGCAAATTATACATATTTTGGAATTTACTATTCAGGTGTGATATTACAGGCTGAATTTTATATAATTTTGCTGCAGAAGCATCCAGTTCTAGTGTACTCATGACTCCATTATTATTGAAATGTAGACATTTTGATAACAACTGGAATCGTCTTAAAGACATGTGTGCACTAAAACCAGGTGTATAAAATATGTCAGGAGTAGCGCTCCAGTACTCTTCTATTTTGGTTTTAATGACAACCCCCATTGCCAACACGACAGCAAAATAAACATAAAGTTCATCGGGATTTGTGTCCCGCCAATCACAGATGCGACTTTGAGGTTGGAGGTTGTTATTTAACATCATGTGTTGCGCTAACTCCTGTGCATATCTATTTGTCTCTGCAGCAATGTACTCCATAAATTCTAGATCCCATATAACAGCAAAAGTGTCTAGGGGATTGTCAAACAGAGATGTTGGACCACAGTTAATGTTGGAAAACGTTTCCCTTCTCAATTCAGGCGGAATTTGAGCTTGCGGAAACGCTGTCCAGTGAAAATCAAAAATGTTATGAGGCTGATATGTAGCTGACATATCAGTAGTTTCGTCAGGGCCTAAATTGTTATCATTTAGCTCGTGGTCATCAGGATCTGTGGGTGTTTCCATGCTGCTTACGTAGGTTCTCGGGATTACAGGAGCCATTACCTCTTCTTCGTCACTTTCCTCTGATTCACTTCCTGATCAAAAAAAAAAACAAAAAGTAGATATATTCCTTGGCAGAGACAAAATTTATTGTAGACAAATATGTATAGCAGATCTTTACCAAGACTATAAAGAAACGTGTAAATTTCTTTATCCCGAAGACCCCGGTGGTGCACGGTACGGCGTGGACTCCTGTTTTGCGACGTACTGGCAAAACTTACGTCTGGACCACGTTCAACGAACCTAGAAATAGTTATATAACTATATTATTGCACGTGTGTACTTATATGGTAATAGAAAGTAAGCAACTTACACTTCAGGAGAGGGTGGTATAACTAATGATGTTTCGAGTTCAATTTCTTGAACATCATCCTCTATGGCATCCTGTACATCGTGTACGTCATGTACAGGATGTGGCTCCTGAAGGCCTAAATCCTTAGCCACTGCCACATCGGATAGTCGGGAAGGCGTACTTGATGAACCAGCGTACCTAAAATCAAATATTTAGAAACAATTTAAATTTGTTGAAGTTTGATGAATAACAAGAGAAACTGTTCGTTTATAAGTGACAGCTTGTGCAAAGTTATTCCTACATGGCTGTGTCATATATGTTATCATTTAAATAATTACTAGCTGCACTCTGTTACCTATGAGATGTGGTGATTATGACGTAATGTAGCCTATGTGTTAATCCAGGACCTAAAGAATATACATACTAAACATACAAGTTCGTTCAGATGTTAGAGCGTGAAGGAGTAACAAACAAAGATACATACTTATACACACCTACTCACACATATACATACAAATTTTCACATTTATAATATTTGTGTGATTGTTATAAAATTCACCTTGAATTATTATAATACTCTAAAATAAGTTACTTACGGGCTCCAAGCACGCTTTCTTCTTATGTGAAGAGGCTCTTCCAGTTGGTGGCCAGTCGGTAACTCATCAATATGAACCAAGTTTAATCTAAAAATGAAGACGTCAAATGTGGGTATATTTATATTTTTAAACGCAACCAATAAGCATTGAAAAGAAACATAAATACTAACTCGTCTATTGCAACTGGCCTGGTTTGGCCACGGCCACGACCACGACCACTACCTTCCAACTGTTGCCCACTGCTCCCACCACGCGTACGCACACGTCCACCACGTGAACGCACGCCTCTACCAAGTATACGCACACCTCCACCATGTACGCTTCCCTGCACCTGATGCTCACTGCTCCCACCACGCGTACGCACACCTCTACCACGCGTACGGACACCTCCACCACGCGTACGCACACCTCCACCACGCCTTTGAGATATTGGACTGATCCAATACAAAAGCACGAAATAAAAAAAATAAAAAGCAAAAATTAAAAGAATACTCGTATGTTAAAAATAAATAAAAATTGCAAAACATAAACAAGTCCATGAACCAAAAAAAGTTATGAGTTAACCAAAACCACACATCTACCTTAGCCTTATCCATACTAGTCAACCGACCAACATATATGCCACTTCGCTGACCTTGAACACGGCAAATGTGTATTTAATTTTAATATTACGTTAATTATATCTTATATTGTACAAATTTAACACTAGTTAACACATTTTTATTAATGTTAGTAATGATACGTGTAGTATTACAGTAATAGTTAATATAATTTTATTAAATTATAAATGAAAATAGATAGCCGCTGTTGTGGCGGACGGTCAACGATGTTTGATAAAATTAGTATTTAGTGTAAAAAAGCTAACAATGATACAATCACTAATTGAAAAATTGTTTATTACTTACCCATCCATGTTGTAAGCTGCAGTTTTTCCCAAATACTTAATTATAACAACAAAAAACACACTTTGATGACGACAGTTCACCACGGAGAAGTGACCCGACTAACCGCCAAACTGTCGACTCGATTGCATAAGAATTTTTTATGAAATGGTGTCTGTATTATGGTTGACAAACCTACACTTGACTATCCTCTATTTGATTCTTATAAGTTAGAAAAGGATGAATACAGTTTTTTATTTAATTTTAAGAGCTATTTAAATCATGTGGTTAGGCACCAGATACAGGCGGGTTGCCAGTTGCGCATTAATATGACAAACCAGAATCTGGTGGCACGCCAGCCTAGCGGATAAGGATTCCAGAGCCTGCGTAAGGATAAACGGGTCCTACACTGAATGGTTTAACATTGATAAAGGTGTTAGACAGGGATGTGTAGCGTCACCGTGGCTAATTAACCTATTTATGGATAGCTGTTTGCAAGATTTGAAAAATAATGAATGTGGTTTAAGAATGAATGAGTTACTCGTCAAATGTCTTCTTTATGCCGATGATCAAGTTTTACTTGCATCGTCGGCTGAAGACTTACAGGCGATGGTAACTACTATGCACGATGCTTTTGAAAGAAAAGGTATGAAAGTAAATGTAAGTAAGACGAAAGTAATGGTCTTTGAAAAGGATAAATGTATGACGGAATGTAATATTTTTATAAATGGTGAGGGATTGGAACAGGTGAAAGAATTTGTATACTTAGTACTATTTACTAGTGATGGTAAAAATAGGGGGGCATAGTCCGGAGCGTGCTCGTTCGCGTCCCCTGCCAGTCTAATTAGACTGCTAATCCGGCTCGAAATGCGTACCGCAATGCGGGTTAGGGCGTCCCCCGGAGGCGACGCGTACCGACCCGCCCCCGTCGGTACGAACATCGGCAGTTGCGGCGATGGGGGCCGCCACCCATCACGCCTTGCCCAGTTAGGCGAGTCGAGGAGAACGGAGTGCCGGGTGGGCACGTGGAATGTAAGAGGTTGTGTGGAAGGTAAGTTGCACGAGCTGATATCCGTCATGGCGGACAAACAGCTAGACGTGCTCTGTGTAACAGAGACCAAGCGAAGGGGCAGCGACGCCTGCGATCTTCCTGGTGGCGGGATGGCTCTGTGGTCTGGTGTACCACAGAGCGATCGAGCCAGCATGGGGGTAGGAGTGCTGTTGTCCTCTCGCTTGGCCTCAGGTGTGAAGGATTACAGAATGTATGATCCCAGACTTCTCTGGATCCGTATAAAACTAGGTGTCACCAAGGTATTCATGGTTGTAGCATATGCTCCCGTAGGATCCTCGGTGGCATCAGACCTAGAGAAGTTTTGGGACAATGTTAGGGAAGTCCTGGATATGGCAGAAACCAGTGAACGCGTGATTGTATGCGGAGATTTGAACGGATGGGTGGGGACCAAGCGTCCCGACTATGAGGACGTACTTGGTCCATTTGGTGATAAGAGAGTGAACGACGCAGGTAGGCTCATAGCGGATGTATGCATGGAGAGAAACCTTATTGTGTCAAACACATTTTTCCAACATAAGGACATCCATATGTATACATGGAGAAGGAATGAACAGAAAAGCATAATAGATTTAATTTTGGTAGACAGTCGCCTCCGAAGCAAAATATTGGACGCAAGAGCCTACAGGGGCCCCACAGTCGACACGGACCACTATCTCGTTATTGCGAGATTTAGTGGTCTGTTCAGAAAGTGGAGGCACTGGCGAGAGCGTGTCCACTTCGGAGGGCTTGAAAGAATAAAGGTTGAAAGGTTGCAAGAAGAGTGTGTAAGAGAAAAGTATGCAGAGGGTGTCCGAGAACGGCTGACGATGGCAAGCCAGCCGCAATCGGACATTGAAGAATGCTGGAGAGTATTGAAAGAGAGTATGGTAGATACAGCGAAAGAAGTATGTGGAAGTTCAAAGAAGCATAGAAAAACAAATGGTGATGCATGGTGGGATGCGGAAGTGGCAGCTTCCGTAGAGCAAAAGAAGAAAGCGTGGCTGGACTATGTCTCTTCTTTGAATCTGAATGACAGTATGACTGAACAGAAGAAAGAAATATATCGGCAATGTAAGAATGACACCAAGGCCTTAGTGAAAGAGAAACGTGATAGAGCAAGTATGAGTGCAGAAGATAGGCTGACTAAAAACTTCGAGGGTAACACCAAACTCTTTTGGAGGGAGGTGAAGAAGTCTCGGGGTGGTTGGTCAGCCTTCAGAATGAATAAAATAAGGTCTAAAGGTGGAGACATTCTTACACAAACACAAGACGTGTTAAGCCGATGGAGTGAATATTTTGGCGATATGTATGCGGATGCTACGGTTGGCGCCGGTGTTGGATGTGGTTTAGTGGATCAGCATTCGACAACGGCGTCCTCCGATGGCATCAGTATGGATGAAGTTGAATGGGCGATAAGAAGTTTGAAAAATGGTAAGGCAGCGGGCATTGATATGGTGTCTGCCGAGATGATCAAGCTCGGTGGCTCTTGTGTCTGGGAGGCGTTCCTGTTGCTCCTCAATTTATGTTGGAGCTCGGGAATGGTTCCCAGGGACTGGAATAGCGCAGTCATCGTGCCTTTGTTTAAAAACAAGGGTTCACGTTATGACTGCGCAAATTACAGAGCCATAAGCTTGACCAGTTTGGCAGCAAAAGTGTATGGAAAAATTATTGAAAGGAGAATGAGGATGGTGTCCGATGGTTTACTGTGTGAGACACAAGGAGGTTTCAGGAGTGGAAGGGGATGCATGGATCAAGTGTTCTCTCTGCGCAACATTGTGGAGAAGCATCTGGCTCTAGGTCAGAGGGTTTTCTGCAGTTTTGTGGATCTGGAGAGAGCATTTGACACGGTTGTACGAAAGGAACTTTGGGACATTTTACCGGAGTATGGTATTAACGGTAAACTGCTACAGGCTGTGCAGTCCAGTTACATGGGCTGTAGAGCCTGTGTGCGGCTGGATGATGGAATGTCGCCTTGGTTTGACGTCAATATCGGCGTTAAGCAGGGGTGCGTTCTGTCAGCCAGGCTGTTTATCATATATCTGGATAAATGTCTCCAAAGGTTGAACGATATGAATGTGGGAGTCCAGATGGGCGACTCAGTGGTCACTGCTCTGCTTTATGCAGATGATGCAGTCCTGCTGGCACAGTCAGCGATTGACCTGCAGACCCTAGTCGACACAATGACAGAAGATTGTAAGAAAAGGGGTCTACGCGTGAATGTGAGCAAAACCAAAATAATGGTCTTTGAAAGAGATAAAACCAGAACAGATGTAAGAGTAACAATAGGTAATGATGTACTAGAGCAAGTGGATGAATTTGTATATCTTGGATGTGGATTTAGCCGAGATGGAAGGTACACCACTGATATAGAGCGAAGAGTGAATGCGGGAAATAGAGTGAACGGAGCGTTGGGGCAACTTCTCGGCAGCCACCACCTCAGCCAGAAGGCACGTGTAGCAATACATAACGCAGTGCTTGTCCCAACATTACTGTATGGAAGCGAGAGTTGGGTATGCAGAAAAGAGTATGAAAGTAAAATTAATGCGGTCGAAATGCGATCTCTGCGGAAAATCTGTGGAGTTAGGCTGACCGACCGCATTCGTAACGACGACGTAAGAGAGCGAGTAGGTATGAAAGAGAGTATTGGTGTAAAGATGCGAAAGGGAATGCTCCGATGGTTCGGACATGTGGAAAGAATGCCGAACGAACGCCTGGTTAAGAAGATATACAATGCGAAAGTGGAAGGATGTAGGTACCGAGCGAGACCGAGACTTACCTACCTAGACCAGATCGGTCATGTACTGAAGGAAGGTGGAGTCAAGAGTCTCCGAAACCGGCGAGCGTGTATGAAGAGAATTATGAATGTTGAGGAAGCGAGTGAAGTATGCAGAGATAGAGTTCTCTGGCACTCTGTTCTCTCTGCCTACCCTGCAAGGGATATGGCGTGATGATATGTATGTACACTACCGTCCAAAAGTTTGGAAGCACACCTGTTTTCAAACAAAACAAATAAATGCCGACTAATAGCGGTAAAAATTAGCAATAATCTTAAGTTTTACAACCTTTTACGACTGTCTACACAAACACAAAAGGATTATTATCCTACATTCATCAAGTTTTATGGAATTCCTTAATATTGACGAAACACGTGTTTTATGACTTAATCCGTCGGCTACTTTATCCTATGCAATAGTGTAGTTTTATTGATAATGTTTGCTGGTTTTAACTTTTTTAGACCTTATTCAGTCGCACTTGAGCATTGGCACGTGAAAGTTGTGATATTAACATTGTCTGTATTCGAAAGATATCGGCTACTACTTTGACCGTATTTTTTCTTCTGAAAATGGCAAAACGCAAGCAAATCACGCTTGAACAGCGAAGCGCTATTTGCACTCTACGCGAGGAAGGATACAGTGAACGTCAAATCGCAGAAAGGCTCGGAATTTCTTGTAAAGGTGTCCACTATACCCTTGCTAGAAAACAAGAAACGGGGAAAAATGAAGATAGAAAGAGATCTGGTAGGCCCAAATCCACAACAAATCAAGAGGACAACTTCATTAGAGTTCTTTCTAAACGGAATCGACGCTTAACTGCACCACAGATCACTGCAGCTCTGAATGATACGCGAGAAACACCCATTTCAACAACTACTGTTAAAAGACGCTTACTGTCTGCGGGATTAAGAGGATGTGTTGCTGCTAAAAAACCCAAACTAACAAATCGACATAAGAAAAATAGACTAGAATGGGCAAAAGCGCATAAAAACTGGACTATAGAACAATGGGAAATGTCCTTTGGAGTGACGAATCAAAATTTCAGATTTTCGGATCCAATAGACGTGTCTTTGTACGCCGGTCAAAAGAAGAGAGGGCTTCAGAGGCATGTACAGTGCCTACCATCAAACATGGTGGTGGTAATGTCATGGTTTGGGGGTGTTTTGGCAACAGTAAACCCGGCAATCTTGTGAGGATAACCGGAAAATTAAACAAGGAAGGCTATTTAAAAATTCTCCAAGATTCTGCCATACCCAGTGGACTAAGTCTCATTGGTTCTGGATTCATTTTTCAACAGGATAATGATCCTAAGCATTCGTCTAAATTGTGCCAGAACTTTTTAAACAAGAAAAAAGCTGAAAACATTTTAAACATCATGCAATGGCCTGATCTTTCTCCCATTGAACTTGTTTGGGATGAACTTGACAGGAGGGTGAAAAGTCGTTGTCCTACGAGCTCAGAACATTTGTGGCAGCTATTAGAGAACGAATGGAACAAATTAGATAAAGATTATTTTAAAAAATTGATTAATAGAATGCCCAGAATATGTGAGAAGATTATAAAGGAGAAAGGTGGACACTTTGATGAAGCTAAAATTTAATCTAATTTACCATTGTATATTATTTTTTTATTTTGTTTAAGTTAGTTTCTGTTTGTTCTTTATTTTTTTATCAATACATTTAAATTTAAATGACTTAGTTTGGTTTTATTCGATTTTACCTTGCTGCTTCCAAACTTTTGGACGGTAGTGTATGTATGTATGGTAAAAATAATGATGATGTTGAAAGAAGAGTGAATGCTGGTAATAAAGTGAATGGGGCTCTGTACGCTTTTATGAAGAGTAGGAATGTATCTAAAAAAGCACGCCTAGCTGTACATAAGGGAGTATTAGTGCCCACTCTCATGTATGGCAGTGAAAGTTGGATTTGGCAGGGAAGACATGAAAGTAGAATAAATGCTGTAGAGATGAGAGCTCTTCGTAGTATGTGTGGTGTAAGTATGAAAGATAAAATTAGGAATAGTGTTATAAGAGAGCGCTGTGGTGTGAATGAAGAAGTAGTGACAAAGATAAAAAAGGGTATGCTGAGGTGGTTTGGACACGTGGAAAGAATGAGTGAAGAAAGGTTGACTAAACAAGTATACAAAGCGAGTGTGAGTGGGACGACTACAAGGGGAAGACCACGTCGTACTTTCCTAGATCAAATTGAAGATGTTTTAGTGAAAGGTCAGATTAAGAGTACGCGTAATCGTAGAGCATGCATGAAGACTGATGAGCGTGAATGAAGCGATGGAGGTATGTCAGGACCGTGGTTTGTGGCAATCCGTAGTCTCTGCCTACCCCTCTGGGAAACAGGCGTGAGGCTATGTATGTATGGAAACGCAAACGCCGTTTCCGAGTTCGCGATAGTCGTAAGCGACAAATGAAGTAAGCTGCGCTGTACATTTTCATACATTGTCTATTGTCGCATGAGTCGCACGCGACAGTCGTAAGCGTTAAAACGCGCGCGGCCTCGATGGACAGAAATGAACCTTAATGATGGATGAAGAATGTGTCACCAATTCCCCTTCCCCTAAGAGTCGTAAATGACGACGATACATTGATACTTACTCGAATACTATACGAATAAAAAGAGAGGAGTTGGGCTATGTTAGTTTAAATTAAATAAATTCACTATTATAATCATCATTCAACCTCATATACATCCCACTGCAGGCCTGAACCTCGGTGCACTTACATCGCACGTGTTTCAGTTAAAAAGGCATTTTGTAAAATTTATTGTTTGTTCTTCACAATAGGTGCAGGTACATCGGGTTCTGGTTTACCATTTGCAGCAGGCTCGAGCTCGGAGCAAGCTGGTGATGAAGCTTCGTCCAGCAAAAACGGTTTGTCTTCCTCGAAGGGAGATGGCAACAACGCAGATGAAGATACTGGAGGTGTTTCGTCAACTAATTCCAATGAAGGAAACAAAGATTTAAACGGAGAAGTGAGTTGATTTTTAACCGACTTCAAAAAGGAGGAGGTTCTATGTTTCACTGTATGTATTTTTTTTTTATGTATGTTCAGCGATATTTTAGTCAATTGTAGGCCGATTTTCAAAATTATTTTTCTTTCTAAAGGGTATATACTCCAGAGGTGGTCCCATTGTCACCAAGTCATGATCTGATGATGGGAAGTCATGGAAATCGAGGGCAACCCTAAAATTTTATAGGCACATATTACGTGTCTCATATATTTTCAAAAGCTCTTCAAATATTTGCATCTGGCAGTAATAAACTCATTTAGGTTAGCTGATAAGTTACATCTCCTTAACGGTTAGGAGTTGGAGGATAATTCTTTCAATATCATACGCACGCATAGACCTTTAGCTGTATTCTTTCAAGTTAACTCTCGAGGTGGTCCCATTGTCCCAAGACTGGCGGACCTTCGTGCGGCGTGCATTAGTGCCCGAAGGTCCTACGCCCGCAGCCGGCGGCGTCGCCGCGATGCTGAGCGGGAGGGCCAGCTGTATGAGGCGTACCGCCTTTCGGCTGGCCATCCGGTCCGCCAAGGACGCGAGTTGGCAGGAGATGCTGGACGGTCTCGACCGTGACCCCCGGGGTCGCCCGTATCGCGCGTCGCTGAATAAGCTTCGCGTGCAGGAACGACCTCACCGAGACCGTCCAGCCCGACCTCCTTCGACCACCCTGCTCGAGGAGCTGTTCCCGCGGCAGTCGGAACACACGCCCCCGGTCATGGCTTCGCCAGATCACGACCGGGAGGCTGACGAGAGTGTTCCGCCCGTGACGGAGTCGGAAATGGGGACTGCTGTGGCGAAGATTCGTTCCGCCAGCACGACCCCCGGCCCGGACGGAATACCAGTCCGGGTGTTGACGTCGCTCCTCGAGCACTTCGAGCCTCGCCTCAGGCAACTGTTCAACGCCTGTCTGACGTCTGGACAGTTCCCTGAGTGCTGGAAGGAAGGGAGGTTGGTTCTCCTGTCAAAGCCGGGACGGCCCCCGGATTTGCCGTCGGCCTACAGGCACATTGTGCTCCCGGACGATGTGGGTAAGCTGCTGGAGCGTGTCCTCGCTGCCCGCATCGTCCAGCACCTGGAGGAGGTGGGGCCCGACCTGTCGGACGCTCAATTTGGGTATCGGAGGGGGCGTTCGACCATCGGGGCCCTGCTACGCCTGAGGCAGACGGCCGCGGAGGCTGTCGCCGGCAAAGGAGTGCTGTTGGCGGTGTCGTTGGACATCGCCAACGCCTTCAATAGTCTGCCATTCAGCTGCATCAGGGAGGTGCTCCGGTTCCATGGAGTGCCCCTGTACCTCAGGCGGCTGGTGGCAGACTATTTGGAGGGGTGCAGTGTTCTCTACGCGAGCCCCGCAAGGGACATTGTGCGGACGCCCATGTCGTGCGGTGTTCCGCAGGGGTCGGTTCTGGGGCCGACTCTGTGGGACATCGGTTACTACTGGGCGTTGAGAGGGAGTCTCCCCCCGGGCTGAACGTTATTTGCTATGCTGACGACACGCTCGTCACAGCCCGGGGCAGGACACTCGAAGAGGCGGCGCGCCTGGCCACTCTCGGCACCGAGGAGATGGTCAGGCGAATTGAGGCGCTGGGGCTCAGGGTGGCCCTAAAAAAGACGGAGGCCCTACTATTCTATGGGCCCCGTGTGAGGCTGCCCATCGGCGCCTCGTTAGTCGTCAACTCCATCCACATCAGTATCCAGGCCCATATGAGGTACTTGGGTCTGGTGCTCGACGGGCGATGGTGGTTCCGGGAGCATTTCCGTCAAATTGCTCCCCGGCTGGTTGGCGCGGCGTCCGCCCTTTCTCGGCTCATGCCGAACGTGGGCGGACCCAGTTTCGAGGGCCGACGTCTGTATGCGGGGATGATCCGCACAATGGCCATGTACGGCGCACCCGTGTGGGCGAGGGCTCTGAACGCCCAGCTCAGGGCTGTACTGTGGAGGCCACAGCGAGCCATGGCGGTCAAAGCTATTCGAGGGTACCGCACGGTGTCTACCGAGGCGGCATGCCTATTGGCCGGAACACCCCCGTGGGACCTAGAGGCGGAGATGCTCTCCGACCTCTACCGGCGGGTGACCACAATGCGCGACGAAGGTGGCTCCCCATCGTTCAACGAGATGGCCACCTGGCGCGAGGACGCCCGCCGAGAAGTCCTCGACCGTTGGGCTACGCGGCTAGAGAGGCCTAGACACGGTGTTTTTACCGTTGAGGCCCTCCGGCCCGTACTGATGGAGTGGATGGAGCGGCGGCACGGAGTCCTCTCTTTCCGGTTGGTGCAGGTCTTGTCGGGGCATGGTTGCTTCGGCAAGTACCTGCACACGGTCGTGCGGAGGGAGTGGACTCCGTCCTGCCACCATTGCAGTAGCGACGAGGACACGGCGCAACATACGCTCGAGGTATGTTCGGGCTGGGACGGGCAGCGCCGTGACCTCGTCGCTGTCATCGGTGCCGACCTAACGTTGCCGGCTGTTGTGCGCGATGGTCGACAGCGTCAGGAATTGGGACGCGGTCGCCGCCTTCTGCGAGGCTGTCATCTCGCAGAAGGAGGTGGCGGAACGAGCCCGGGAGGATTCCCGTGACCCGAGCCGCCGCCCGCGGCCGGGGCGGCGCAGGCGCGAATACCTGCGCCTGATGCCGCCCTAACCGAGGCTTCGGGTGATCGGACCGGGGAATTGTCCGGTCACCCGACGTGAGGCCACCGCGTGAGGTCGACGCCTCGACGGCGAAAGCTGTCGGGGCGTCGACGAGAGAGGAACCCGAGAGGGCATACCGCCGGGCGGGCCACCGAAGACAAAGATCGGGTACCGGTGGCCCGCTCGCACGGCGAAGAAGAGGTGCTTGCAGGGTGGGTCAATGGGATTGCGCGCCGCCTCTTCCGTCACCCCGGACCGATTTGGCGGGGTGCGACGTCCATAGCCCACCGCAAAAAAAAGGTGGTCCCATTGTCACCAAATCATGATCTGATGATGGGAATTCTTGGAAATCGAGGGCAAACCTTAAATTTTATAGGCACATATTACGTGTCTCATGTATTTTTCAAAGCTATTCAAATATTTGCATCTGGCAGTGAACATTTCATTTAGGTGAGCTGGTGATGGAAGGTACATATCCTTAGCGGTTATGAGTTGGGGGATAATTCTTTTAATATCTCATGCACGCATAGACCTTTAGTTGTATTTTTTCAAGTTAACTCCCGAGGTGGTCCCATCGTCACCAAATCATGATCTGATGATGGGAATTCATGGAAATCGAGGACAACTTTCAAATTGTATAGGCACATATTACGTGTCTCATATATTTTTCAAAGCTATTCAAATATTTGCATCTGGCAGTGATAATCTCATTTAGATGAGCTGGTGTTGGAAGGTATATCTCCTCAGCGGTTAGGAGTTGGAGGACAATTCTTTCAATATCATATGCACGCATAGACATTTAACTGTATTCTTTCAAGTTAATCACGTAAGCTGATAATATAAGGTACTACTCCATAACGATTAGGTAATTCTTTATGTTGGCGATATATGATCTTTGTTACGTAGGTAGAAAATAACATACCAAGCTGGAAGGATGGACCTTTTTCAATTTACCTTTTTCAAAGTCGAACTGTTGTAAATATGTATCATCATCAGGACTTAAGCTTTTCTCATATTTCGCCACAAATTGCCAAACTTTTATTCTCCAGCAATTATCAGTTCGTTGAGCGATGTGGCCTGCCCATTGCCTCTTAGTGTACTAATTCTTCGTGATATGTCGATTACACCCGTTATTCTATGGATTAGCGTATTTCGAATCCTATCTCGCACAGAAACGAGCGAGCATACCTCGTTCTATAGTACGCTGAGCGGCTTTGAGTTTTGTTACGAGACCCACATTTAGGGACCACATTTTCATGTCATAAATCATCACTGTTCATAGACTTGTGCCTTTAGACACTGAGATATATTAGGTGAGATGATCCCCTTAAGTTTCCTAAACGCTGTCCAGCCGTATTGGATAATTGTATCAAAATTTTCTAATTTAAATACGTACCTATTTAGAACCGTCTTATTCTTTGGCTTACGCTTTCTCCTGGTATAGTCTTTTGATTTGAATAGTTTATTAGACTCTAAGTCGCAAAAAGCTGTCCCCCTAGAGTCTTTACACAACTCAGTGCAATATAAAACTGATCTTTGGCAATTTATTTTTGCCCAAGTCAATGACAGCTTTGTTTAAGGTTTTGTAAAGTACCCTGGAGTTTATATACCGTAACCACCCAACAGAGGATTTGCGGCAGCATTTTTCGTTCATTATCCCATAAACTTTCGTTGCCTGATATATGGTTGACACAGGCGCTATGGCAACTAACCCGTCACTGGCTTTCACTTTTGTGCCAATAGTGTCGCCATTAAATTTTATAAAAACCAAATCAGGTAACTAGCCTGTTTCAATTTGGTCACAACGAAAGGGAAGCCTACAAGTTTGGATATTATCCCTATTGCCCGCTTACGAAGCCCTTAATGACAGAGATATTGCATCTTACCATGATTCTGTAGCCTGTGTCTAGTTTTAACAATTGCATCAAACCTTCACAATTATTTACATTACTTGGATGTTGGTAGTATCTCATACCTAAGTTGCTGCCTCACGTGACGCATCGATAGCACATATGGTGTAAACGCGAATTGATTGAAACAGTGAAATTTAAATCATTGGCAACGAGATACAGAATTTCGTTTCCATTTTTTCGAAATACGTTCTCTATTTTTTTATTTTGATGCCCTACTTCTATTCTTCCTCGTGCCATGTGCATTTTAGTCGATCTACTTATAGTGCTATATTTAATAAATAATTTAATTTATATGAATTATAATTGATTGAATTAGGCGATACATGGCGGAAATCCATTATTATTATAAAATGGAGGAGAGGAAGGAAAACCCACCACTTTCCCACGGTTAATCAATCAGAGATGTACAAAATGGTTTTAAAAAAGCATTTAAATACAAAATGCAAAATACTTTTCAGATTTACTATTTCAAATGCAAAATACCAAATAGTTTTGCGTTTTGTATTTCAAATGCTAAATGCAAAATAGGTATTTTCAAAATACTTTTTCGAAATAAAATACCTTTTGACCAAATCTCAGAAATTTTTATTTATTTTAGGTATTTATCATTATGCTAGGGCCGCACCTGCGTGTATCGTCATGAAGCTTCGTGCAATGAGACGATACACGCAGATGTGACCGGTCATTATTGGCTATCGTCGCGAACATTCGGACTTCGTGTGCAATATCGCTTGGGTGGCGATAAGTCAAAGGGTTTTAGCGCGCTAATATATACGCTCTGTGGTCAGACTAGCGTTTGTTCGAGGATCTCCAGTTAATCAATAAATATGGCCACTCCATATTTATTGATTAACTGGAGATCGAGGTGATGAAATGGTGTTAGAATTTATACACCATTAGGAAGCGGAACCCATGAAGGGATCCAAAAATATCATTATGTAATTATTAGCATAATATAGCTGTAATAGTAAAGCAATTCATCATCCATAGTTAAACGTATGAAAATGATTTCGGCCATCTTTAATTATTGCACGATACTTCGTGTAAAATACCGAAGTCGCTAATGTGACCACAGTTTTATCGCGATATTTTTCTAGTGTACCAAACGTACGAAGCTTCGCCACAAATAACTTCGGGACGATACACGCAGGTGCGGCCCTAGCATTAGAAATAGAGACACAATGCCGAGTCAAGCAAAAACGTCTAATAACATGGCAACTTATGCATTTTGATCATATTTATCAGTACGCATATCAATAAATTCTGTTATGTTATTAATAATAATAATAATTTTCACTTAAAATAATGTAAAAAAAACCGGAGGTGTCAAGGGACACCCGGATGGAACGAAGTTCTATTTTAATTATATAATTTTTTACTGCCTTAAGCGATTTTTATCGTTATATTTTAGCCAATTTGAAAAATATCTTTATAAATTATAGCCTATGTGTTATTCTGATGTGCAAGCTATATTACTATAAATTTCATCAAAATCCATTCAGTAGTTTTTACGTGAAAGAGCAACAAACATGTTCACATCCATACATTATTACAAACTTTCACGTTTATAATATTAATAATAGGATATACAATTCCACTAGACTACCAAAACTTTTCGGCCCCGAGCTCGAACGCGAGCCGGCCACGCGGCCCGGTCACGGGCGAAAATAATTTCGTTGCGCATTATTTTGATTTTGCTATATCTCTTAAGGTATTGATTTAATTTGCATGGTCTGAAGGAAAAAAATTATTTTCATGAAATGCTCAAGCCAACTAATGTATTTAAAATGATAAGGATTAATACAGTATTTGTGGAAATAGCTTTTCAATTATCGTTTTATAATAGGCCATTTTTTAAAGTATTAAAATGGAGATAGTATGTTATCCTTAAGAGATAGGCATATACCATCGCGGACTTTTTTGTAGGCCTTTTTAAGCTCTATAATACTGTAGTACTTTATTTTGATCTATTTCGTAGGGTTCAGCCAGCGTTTGCAATGTAAGCGCAAAATAATGTGTTTATTTACGACATCACATTAGAAACCTCTTAAATTATCAGTGTTTCTCTACTACATTATGCATATATTATACATATAAACCTTCCTCTTGAATCACTCTATCTATAAAAAAAATCGTCGCGACACCACACTGTTCAATGCGAAATAGAAATGAAAATATCTGGGTTGCTTTCTATAAGAGAGAGAGAGAGACAGACAGAGAAACATGCGACGCCGCACAGCTTACAATAGCTTACTATAGCAAAAAGTGTCGTGACAACTTTTCGTAAGAATTTTTTCCGTCTAGCCCCCTTTCACAACGCGCGATAAGGAACTTCGTTCCAAAAACTAGACTAACGAAAAGAGAGCCATGGCTCCATTTTGTGAATTGTGTGGCCATTTATTTCGGTTCACTTTTCTTTTCTCTTATCTTGTTGTAGTACAGTACATAGCCGTTTCAGTATTGTAGGGATAACAATAACACTTCAATATCATAAAAGTATGTAATCAAATCAAATAAAAAAAGGGCGCGCATGGCTAGCAGGTGCCTCTATCGGTCACATTCGGCAATACAAGCGTCATTCGTTCATTTCATTTTGATTGACTGGTAATGTTGGCTAAACTTGATCACAAAGTATTTTGCATTTTGAAATGAATATTAAAAATGCTAAATACATTTCGAAAGGTATTTCAAATAAAATACAAAATGGTTTTTACTAAAAGGCATTTAAATGCAAAATACAAAATAGCTATTTTGCATTTTGTATTTGCATTTTAAATAGAAGTATTTCAAATAAATCGCATCTCTGTAATCAATATACCGTACACCTCAAAAAAGGAAGGAATACGGGATGGGATCAAGGTGGAATAGGATATAAGGAAATCTTACTCCTGTGATGAGCACCGCCTCCAGAACTTCTACTTGCAATTTTCCGCAGAACTTCGAATAAAGATTCGACACGTGTTTCGCCTCTAAACGAGGCATCCTCAAGACGGTTCGGCTTCAAATGCCAAGCTTAAATTAACAAAAAACAATAAGCTTAATGATATACACACAGGGTGAAAAATTAATAAAATCAAATTATTAAAGGAAAGAATTAAAAGATGTATTCAAAACACTATAACGCCACAAATTTAATACCATTTGACACAACCGTCAACGACGTCTGCCCGTATGGATTAAAACGCTTAACCGCTTGCGCGTTCAGATCACTTCAGTCACAAGCGCGGCGTGGTTTGAATGCGATATAGTATACCTATTTGACTTCAAATCGTGTTAGTGGATTTCTAGCATACATTGTAATTATATTTTATAAAAATTAATACATAATTAGAATTTGACAAGAATTAAATAGTTCATCTTATTTTTCGGTTTTTAGTATTTTAAATAAGTATGGTCTTTGGTTTATCTTATTTTGAAGTCGGTATACATTTTTTTTAAAAGTTTAATTATTTATTAATATATATATATATATATATATATTTTTTAAACAGGTATTTAATTTTCGTCATATCTTCGCTGTTGATGCATAAGTTTCGTAGGAGCGTTTCGTTCGCCGCTTTTTATGACTTTCATCGGCAATTATGGAGATTCTTTGTATTGTTAAGCAGCCACCACATGGGGCATCTTTTGGATCATCATCTCAGTTTATATACATTCCACTGCTGAGCTTAAGCTTGCATCACTATGGGAGATAAATTGACCTACTTTACCACTAGTCAGATGGGTTGGTATAGGGTTTTATTTCCAGTTTGTATCAATGTTATCTGCAAATTATATTCCTTAGTCGTCTTTTAGGAAATCATAGGTAAACAAGGGCGTGGTGAGTAATATTCTTATTCTGTCACCACACAAAATGTCTTTTCAAACCCTCGCATGTAGACGCCAAAGAAAAGGAAGAAGATTATTATAATAATCAGTCAAATAATGTGGGTGTAATAATAGTGTGATTAATAATTACTAATCCAATATTGTATTAATTTAATATACATTTAATATATTGAAATAATCCATGATACACATTGTACAAGTAACATAAGATTAATATATACAGGTTGGCGATTTAATTAGTAGAATCCTTGAAGGGGGTGTATCCGACCATGATACACTATCCAAATCAGTAAAAAAATAGTACTTAAGTTTTGATTAAATTGCCCTACTGATAAGCGGTCAATACACTTGTACTATAAAAATTCGATGTAGGCATATGCTATTATATACTCATGCGCGTGACATTGAGCTAGTAGGCAAATAGACTCGCTCTCGATACGCTCGCCGCCGCACAGCTGGTCGAGCAGGTCAATGTACGGTGACAAACCTACTGTTTTGATAAGAAACACATCACTTTATCTCGGGATTGGGCAGAGCTAGGAGTCTGCAACTAACTTTAATGTTTTTTATGACATCATTACTACACCCAGTTTAAGTTATTCTAGTAATAAAATCGGCACCCTATATATTCAGAGGTCACCAATTTGTATTCAAGATTACTATGTAGCAATAAATGAAACTAGAAACGTTTCTTTATAAGGTATCTACAAGTGAGCCAGATGATAAGGTGGTATCAGCTGCTGTTGATGTAGAAAAAGCAAACTCTACAGCACCAGACAGTTCTGAAGATAACTGTCTGCAACCTGAGCAAAGTGAAGATGCCAAGACCTCTGTAGCGCCCACCGGCAATGGCACTACATCTGAAATATGTAATGGAGAGGTCACAGATTCCATGCAAGCTAGTGGTGAAGAGAGCAATATTACTTCATCAAATGGGTCAGCTGTAACTGGCAAGGGAAAAGGTAAACATATATAAAAACCTGCTTTTCTTAATTATTCAACTTTTAAATATTCAATTAACTATTAATTTTGCTTGTTTTTAAAGTGAATGCTTTTTCTACCTGTGTCTACCTAATCCAAGATTAATTCTGTTGGTAACACCTCCAACCTTACTTCAGTTCATATTTGTTATAAATATGAAAATTACAAATGAAAGTAAAAATATTTACAGATAAGGCATCACCAGTATCCAGCTCAGATGCGAAACGTTTCAGACCAAAAGAAGCCAAGATAAGGCGCGCAGCAGCTGCGGTTTACGAATCATTAATGCGTCAGGCTGCCGAGGAAGATGATGACGAAAGTGACTCCAATGACGAAACATTCGAAGGGGGCGAGGTTAATTCCTCTGATGAAGAAAACGTTAATGGTGTTGAGGAGTCATCTAATGATGGTGAGCCATTTCAATTAATATTGTTATCCACAATATTAATTGATATGAGTGTATTACGCAAATAGAATTTATGTAAAAAAAAGAAAAGCTCATAATAAAACTATACCAATCTGATTGATCAACGTGGCATAGTATGTCAATGTCTCTTCCATTATGCATAAGGCTCGAGCCCAGCAGTGGGAGGTATATGTATAAGTTGAGATCAAGATATTGACTCAAGCTCTAGAATATTCTGTATGCCACTGATGTTAATACATAAATACATTTGCTGTAGTAGTCCACTTAAAAGTTGGTAAACCGGGGCAGTTGGTATTGTGTGATTAAGTCCTGTCTACGCTATCCTGATGTACGTGAGCCAAATAATAACTCACCAAAAAGGAAGTTTCTGTCAGTTTATCATTTCCCTCCCACAAAGTGTTATGAGAGACTCAGGATGATCGGGTACCGCTTGTAGGATTTGGTCCAGCCATTTTTGTTATGTATATATTTTTTTTTTAATTTTTAAAGGTGTACAGAACATCTTTAATAAATGTATTCTTGCTCGAAGGGCAGCTCTCTGGAGCTAACACTTACTAAATAAACATCTATATATAATTTTGATTAAAATATGTAAACTGTAAAATAATGACGGATGCTAAGTTTCTATCTGGATCTTCTCGGTTTATGGCTGCTTTCCTATCCAGGGGTAAATTACTTTGAATTGTTTTAAAGATGTAAAATTGACATCATGTAAGTGCCCATAAGGGGTATATGCATAATAAATGATTTGATCTTTCGAGGTTATCATAAAAATTGTTTAACTTTAAGGGGATGTGACCAGATAATATAAGTACTAGAGATATGAAATAGAACCGTATGCACATCTTCATTATTCATTCTGCTTCATGCTTCATTTCCCTTATCTAGAGGCGATCCATGCCCAATAAAAATATTAATGCAATATTTGTATATTAGGTGATGGCGAAGAAGATGATGAAGAAGATTATGAAGCTGAGTCTAGTGACGATGAAGGCGAAGATATCTCGATGACTGAAGAGCCTGGCAATGACAGCGGCTGTACTGCTGTGGTAGCACTGCTCAGAGGTAAGTCTTATAACCTGCACAGATAGCGAAGTAAACCTAATAGTTTAAAGTCAGCAAGTATCCTAAATTCGATCATGGTATCAGCAACTATTTCGTACTTTCGAGTCGTATCATAAGTCGAGCCAGTCTAAAACAAATTGGTCACAACGATTGGCATTTGTATTTTTACAGATTGAAAATTCTTCTATATTGACAATAATAAAAAGTAATGTATGATATTATATATTATCATGCATAGCTATGGCCAGCTGGTCATTTGATATATAAGGAATGTAGTTCTGAATGTATAATTCTGATATTACATTGGATAAGTGATTTGGAAGTTCTCTTAAGTAAATAAAAGTCTAATTATAATTTTAGACATCTAATTTTTCATTTGTTACAGGTAACGAGCTATATGTAGCAAACGCTGGCGATTCACGTTGTATCATTTGTAGAGAAGGAAAAGCTATAGATATGTCAATAGACCACAAGCCAGAAGATGCACCCGAACTGGAAAGGATCACAAACGCTGGCGGAAAAGTCTCGAACGATGGTCGCATCAACGGTGGTCTCAACCTATCCCGCGCTATTGGTGATCACTCGTACAAGAAAAGTAAAGATCTGGGCCCTAAGGAACAGATGATCACAGCATTTCCTGATGTTAAAACTTTAACAATTGATCCAGGAAATGATCAGTTTATGGTGCTTGCATGCGATGGTATATGGAACTTTATGTCTAGTCAAGATGTCTGTGATTTCATTTTGCCAAGGTTGACTGAAGGCCGAGAGAGACTGTCGCAAATTTGTGAAGAGGTATGTAGTACTAGCCTTTTTTTTATTTAGTACCTGCATAGTAATATATTTATATATCTCTATTGCTATACAGTGTCGAACACACCAAAATAATGTACAGATAGATAAAACTGTTTCATTAATAAATGCGAATATTTCTTATTAGTCACCACTTTGACAGTTGCAGTACCAGAACTATCACTAATTTCTGTAAAACTCATCAGATTAAAATGATGAATTATTCAACATGGGATATAATATTATGACCACTCATGGATAAGTAGAATTCAATAAAATCCGGCTCGAGTTAAATATTAGCAGTATTGGGCAAATTTATACTAAAATATTTAAGACTACTGCCTGCATTTAGCGAAGTCGGGGGAATTGAATCCACGTTTCGCCCAGGGACTGTTTGGGCGGGGTGTTACCAAACATAGGCTGTCAAAAAAAAACAGTTGGCACATAGTTATATTGTTAAATAATATCCCCATTTACAGATGTTCGATCACTGTTTGGCACCAAGTACGATGGGTGATGGAACTGGGTGTGACAATATGACTGCTATTATTGTGCGATTTAAAGACGGCGCCATAAGCGAAGTGGGACAACATACTATTAACCCAGAGGGATCCAAAAAACGACCCGCCGAAGAGGAACACAGCCAAGAGGAGAAACAAGATTCGAAAAGGCAAAAGGTTGACGATCCCCTTTCAAGTTCAGTAGTGACGTCGAGTGTCTAGATTTCTAATTTTATAGACAAAAGTGTTCAAGCCACACAAAGTATTGTGTAATGAATGGGTGGAGACTGTAAAGTAAATTATGATTAGGTTCTCATATAAATTTCATCAAGGAATTATAATTATTAAACGGTAGCAATTTATTCTTTGTAATATTCAATAACTTGCTGCAAATATCTCCCTCGATAAATTAGTTAGCTTCAAAAAGACAATTTTTGGTTCTCACTATTATTTTCAGATCCAACATCCCACTTGCGTATTTATCTTAGTTCTTTTTTTTTTCCTCTTTTGGAAATATATTAGAACTTCTTGAAAAATAATGTTTACAAACTATGTTGCCTTAATTCTGTTCATTGTGTCCCAGTAATTATTCGCCAGTAAATTAAGGACTTTGGAATAAATCAATTACTAGATAAGTATATAGAGGTACAAACAAGTTAGTAATTATTTATGCATGAATATTTTAGACTTATTGAAGTAGCTGGCACTATGGAATCTTTTAAACAGTTAACGATACATTATTATTTATTAATTTCTAACAATGTCTCATTGTATGATGATAATTATTTACTTCCAAGCATTTATACTTATTAGCGGATACCTGCAAAGTCTCTGAGTTAGTACTGCATAGAAATCTGAGAAATTGTCTCTATTTCTCAGTTTTCTATTTGACAATGCAGTCCCATCTTAAAGCTCATCTATATACATACTATTACAATATACACTCATGTGATAGTTATGAAAATAGTAAAAGTAATCTTTTAGCATTCAGTATTGCGATTTAGGACATTGTAGAGACAAAATACATATATGGAGGGAGGGGATTATTTGGTAAATTCCAGAACTGATTGTTGACGATAACATCTAGTTATTAAGCTAAGCTGTAAGTGTAAGTTACAGAATATCTATGATCTAGTTATATTTGAATCCCACTTTTATTAGACAGACTATAATTGTTTCTTTTTTTTTTTAAATAGGCAATTTTGTTTAAATGATGATTATACCACAAAATGTTAATTAAAATTGACTAATTATTATAATTATGCTTATAAATTGATGGTAAATTATAAGTAGAATAGTTTACAATGCATTTGTGCGCCAATATTGAAATCGGAGGTTACACGTAATTTAATCATTAAGGCATTTCTGTTTCATGAATAATATTATATTTGTAATGAGCAGTTTAATTATATTACATTATCATTTACATAAATCTCTTTGGTTTCTATTTAGTTAAAAGTAAGTAATATTAAAGGACTTACTTGATGTTATATGGTGTTTGGTACATAAAATTAGGATTGGTATGTTCCTACATAATATAAAATACTAAATTTTGGAATGAAGGATATGTATGTATATTTCAATTATTATTTATCTGTGTTAATCTTTAGTAGTAAGTAGTTATATTTTTGTAATCACAAACATATAATACAAACTTGTTGACGTATTCCAAATTGAAAACTATGTTAAGATTAAATACGCAACAATCCAGAATAACCAATAGTAGTAATGACATTTTGTAATTTGAATAGTTATTTTAATGTGTGTTTCCGTGATAATTACATTTTTACAGACTGTGAACTTGTTTAATTACATTGAAATTATGTAGAACTTATAAAGATTAGCAAGAACAATAAGAACTTCGAAGTGCCAATAAGAACCCTCTAATTTCTCAAACTTCCAAGTATGTCTTCCAACTACCTCGTAAAGTAAAATTTATCTTATTTGAGTTAGGTATTCAATAGTTTCCATTTGTGTGGCTTCTAAAATTTGCAGAGCGTCATATTCACTATCAAGTTGTTCAATAATCATAGTCTTATCATTAATTTCAGTCTGAAAAACAAGAAAATAATATAATATTTCACTATTAATGTAATAACATGTTTTGTTGTTGCCTCACTTGATATATTTTCCATTGAATATTTCTTGCCGACATAATATGCCTAAACAATTATTTTCTTATTCAGTTTTCTTTAATTAAAAGGTTCGAAACAAAGTGTGACGTCACATTCCACGCACTGTTATTTATCGGCTCCAATATTCGTACTGCCTGCTAAAAACGTTACGGACAAAGAGTTTTTACTTTTGTTCCCGTGATTTGTTTTATTAGCTAGTATATTTTTAGCATTCTAGCTTTTATTAGTGTTTTCGCATCTCTTCTGTTTTTACACTTACCTATATGTAAAACAGTTATAAGACAATATATATAAAATGTTTTTTTAGCTTTTAACCATCGATGAATATTAATTACAACTGACAATTGGTATATAATTACTGAAACACCTATAGCAAACACTGCGTGGCATGTGACGTCTTCCAAGACCCTCGGAATATATTGGCGTTCAAATAAATAAAATTTTATCAGTGGAATTTTAAAAAATGATTTGCTCGTTGCTCTTGGTAGGTATTTATATTTTTGTTGGATTAGGTTAGGGCAGGTGGACGTACAAGTGAATAGAAAAGAATAATGCATGCCCTATATTATTACCTATGTATAAAGGATTATTATACATAAAGTAATATTTTACAGACTAATGTAAGTAATGTAAAGGAATATTTTATAGACTAAAGTTTAAAAGTGGTAGGACCACGCTGTTGACAGTTTTCTATCTACAGCCGCGGGCCGATCCGTCCGGAGTAGTACCACACACTCGCAGAAGATCGACGTCGGAGTAATGGCAATTTGATATTGCGCTTCGTTCGATGACCGAGAGAGCCGGAAGCCCAACTGGAGTGGGATTGGGGTTTGTATTGGTAGGCAGTGGCCTAGCTATAGTCCTTGGTATTGCAAAGATCCATGGGCGGTAGTGATACTTACCATCAGGTGTGCTGTCAGCTCGTTTGCCACCATAAGCAATAAAAAAAATGTACTATAGAAGCGTAACCACGACAATATTAGCTAAATCAATGACGCGCCACATCTGTAATCGTTTTGTTCATTGATAAATCGCAGTCTGTAGAAGCTGCACATCTGAGAAGCCCTCGTTAAATTCTGATATTTGAATCCTAAAAAAGGCCACGTCACTGGTAAAACGCAAATTCTTATAAATAGACTATTGTATGTTTGCCTACCGCTGCGGAGAATTCTTTCGCACAGCAGTGGACCGTAGGGCTGAGAAGGTGAAACTAACTACGACGAAAAATATTTGAAAAGATTCCAACCTGCAATTTTGCTTGTTCTAATTCTCTTTCTTTGGAAATAGACTTCAAAAGGTTCATAGAACCTATAGCTGCCATCTTTTTCTTTTCCACGTTATCACCAAGATCTTTTAGCACCGACAGTAAGGTATTTATGATTTTGCCAAAATCCTGAATTTCTGAAATATTTGTATTTTTATTAAAACTAATTTAATTTCGGATTGCCATTTACTCAGCCTTTTTTGCTTTGGCAAATAGTAAATATATTTAACTAAGTTGAGTGTAACGAATAATGTTATCCTTTAGTTTATGTACCATGAATGTCGGAAACAGTTAAGGTATCCGCCGCCGGCGGAGCGAATCTGCAGACGCAATTGTCTCGCATTCTTGCTCCGCGGCCTCCTTTTTAGAGATGACTTCCTCGAAGAAGGAGCCATCGACTACCAGCACCTGTCGCTGTCGAGAATCTTCGAGATGATGGTCGACAGCGACAGATCACCTCCAATGACCGACAACAGGACAAGGCGCTGGGGCCCCCAGGCGAGAAATACCTTCATTGTGTGGTGCGCATCATCCAGTTACGCGCCACATTCATGGTACACTGTGGCCCCTTCTCTCCCAATTCTGTGCAGGTAAGGCTGCTGCGAAGACCCCGTTTCCGGTAAGCACCTGCATCACTGAAGCTTAGACTGCTGTGCCTTCTGTTGATCAAGCAGTGGATATGCGGCGCAACCGCATCTACAGTCATCTGCCCTGCTACAGATATTTCAGTTCTTCCCTCCACCGCCGGATGACTCCCCCTTCGGCCACTTCCAATACTCTGCCTAGTCCTCTTACGGAGACTTGCACGCCGTCGGCCGCAATGCGAATGCAGGTCTCGGCCCAGAGCATGAGTCACTAACAGCCAAGGAGGGTCGCCCGCAAACAGCGTCGCCGCGTTGCAGGACTCCGTACGGTAACCCCTAATAGCCCCCAACGCCATGACCTCTGCGGTCTTCACTTCACAAAAGGGCCCTGTTGTGGGCGGTGAGGGGCTCCGCCATATATTAGTCAGTTACGGGACCATGATGATGACGATGCGCAATATTGTTAAAGACTCTTTCCCCTGAATAGATCAGTATTTTTTTTAATTTTTACCATTCTACTTTTTTCTGGGTTTTGAAAGGTAAATTGGCCTACTATGCCAGATGGTGTTGCCATAATAATCGATGTCTGAGTAGTAGCAATTTGTTAATGCATTTCGTTCGATGAGCCCGAGGTCCGGATACCTAACTTGCCGGTTATATGGGCGTTTATGTGTGGTGGGGATTTTGATAGTGAGAGTGTCATTATTGATGCTTGACACTTGCGGTGGTGAAGTTTTGGTTGGGGCATTGAGCGTGAAGGGGCTGATTCACACCTAGAAACGATATCGTCTTCATCTTCATTTACATCCAGTAATAGTTGATAGATGCGAATTTTCGCTCTATTCATTTTAGCTGTAGTTTTAACCACAGGAAAAACGATGGTTGTTGTATGGGGGTGGTGACGTGTTCCATCGCCATGGATTTACGTTAACTATAAAAGGCTCTTCAATAAATCCGATGGCAAATAGATGACCGATTGAGGACTACAAAAGATTGGTATGGATCAGGCGCGGCTCAAGCACATGTAGCGCCCGGGTGCAATCAATAACCTGGCGACCTCTTGTACCAAAGTGGGTGAACAAAATGGAATAGGTTGATGGTTACAAGCGGCTCTCGGCGCCCCCCAACACCCGGCGCCCGGGTGCACCGCACCCTCTGCACTATAGGTAAAGCCGGCCCTGGTATGTATCACTGTCGTTAGGCATACCTAGACCTTACTACAAGAGTTCAACTTTGGAACGTTTCTTGCGAGTGTGAAGTTGTTAACTCACCTGATACAGGGTTTTTGTATGATAATAACTTAATTAAACAACAATCTAAATCTCTAAAGTATTTTTGTTCGATTATGTATCGTGTTATGGTGTAGGTAGGTACCTACTGCTATTCACGCTACAGTTTATAAGAATTAGGTTTTTCGTTAGCGTTACGACCAACAACGTTTGTATAATTAGAATTACATGCAATACTGACTTGAATCATAATCCTTGCACGTATCCTTTAGATCTTCTGTTTCTTTCATGACGTTTGTTTCTATGACTCGTATTTTATTGATGTCATCGTAATACAAATGAACTTTTTGTAACTCCTCCGCCATTGCGATTTCTTTATTGAAATATTAAATATATGACTAATATCTTGTTCGATTCACGAATCTTATGATTATTCACACTAGGTACGCAAGTTAGATTTATTTAAATGACGGCGTACAGTGTTAATGTTGTTTTTGATTACTGTTACTTAGCAACAATGTCATTAGTCATAGCCGCTGAATATTATTAAAGTTATTAATTTTAAATGAATTTTCACGATAAAGTATTCTTTGCGGTTTTCTTTTCACGATAAAATGGAGATAATTTAATTTACTAAAATTTTGTATTTAACATGGTTGATTATTTATAAAAACTTAATTACGAGCGAAAAATGGTCCCATGTGTGACTATCATAAAAAGTTTTTATAAATAATGATGATAAATTTTAATTTGTTATTAGGAGTACATTACGTTCTTGAATTAGTAAATTGTATCTTTATCTTATTAACTTTCTTTACTTACAAAAGTAACATCTTCGAAGCTAGGATTTATGATTTACCCAAGCTGCCTGTCTTTCATGCAAATGTAACCTCATAAAGCCAATTTCCAAACACAATGAAGATTGATTTAGAATCTAAAATATATGTATGTAAGTACAGTTCTAAATATATATATATTGCCCTATACGTATTGTCAAACATACCTGTACGTACTTTTTTCATTGTGTGGCGGCTACGAATACCAACAACCTTTGCTCGAGGATGTCGAAAAAGATGACTAAAAGCTTTATATCAATTGGGCCAATTCCACCTGTTACCATTTGGTCAACAATTACGTTCTCAGGGAGAGTTCATGTCAGGCAAGCGGCCGGTCATAAAACTATTTTTTGCAGTAGGTATGTATATGGTAATGGAAGAGATAATTGCGTCGATCCCAAGAAATTGGCATAAGAGCAGAAGAATAATGGTGTTTACACTCTAATTATTAAAACCTTGTTGAAATTCCTGAAACTCAAATATTAGCTTCAGAAAAAGAGTTAACGAAACACGTAAACGAAGCCATTAATGAAACTCAGAGGTACTTTTCAATATAGTTCTACTAAAATTTTACTGATGAGTAATGACTGAAGAAATTACATAAAAGCTATACTGATCTACAACTTTTGAAAAAAAAATGCAACCTTGGCTCCGTGATCATTTTCTTTTTGCCTAACCGAATAGATAAACCGTACCGAAATATAAATGTCAGTGTCACAAAAAAGTCAATTTTCTTGACGTTTTAGTTTTAATGTTTCGAAGGAATGAAAATAAGCTTTAATTTCAAAGCAACTAAATTGGAATTTGATTAAGAAAAATTACAAATTTCTAAGTATTGTCTATTATATATTGTGTTATTTACATACTGTGTATTTTTGTTTTACGGACATTGTTACCTATCCATTGTTCCATTGTTGAGTGAAATAATTATATCTGATTATTCTCATGTTATGGAGGAGCAGTTATCACAAAATGATAAAATTATTTGGTCATGTTGGGAGGCGAAATCTCAAAAAGATGTGGCGAGGGAGGCAGCTGCTAAAGGCACCCATATTCCCTTAGCCATTAAATTCTTTATGATGAAAAATGGATGGAATGAATCGACAGCAAAAGATTGGTTTTACGCTGAGGTGAGTGACCTTATATTTACACTAAAATGTGATATTTATAAGTAGACTAAAATATTTCCATAGCTTATACACATTTTATTGTATTCAATTTAAAATTAGAAATGATATTATTGTATTGTATAAATATAATATTTACTCAAATGTTTTAGGTAAAAGCATGGTCTATACAACTTCTTATGAGAAAACAGATCTTTAAAGTTTTGCATGTGCTCAATAAAGTAAAAATTAATCCAGAAGAGCATTTAATGACTTTAGCGGAAGACTCTGCACAAATTGTATATCGAGATTTTATTGTGGAACAACTAGAAAAGCTTTCTAAAGAAATGAATAGTGATAATTTAGAAAAATATGCTAACTTCAAAAGACATTGGAATTTGTTGCGATATCTTGAGAAATCATTTGAGACTGATGGAATTTTTAAACAAAATAAGGTTTTTGGTACTGGAAAATATAGGATAGTTGTAACCGAGACAGAGATTAAACAGTTGACTATTGGAAAGATAGAAAGCTACCCTGTACAATGGAAGAGTAAAATTGCTACTGCATTGTTTTTTAATTGCTTTGGTAAGTAATCAAATAATTTTTAATGTATTTCATAAAATACTAGAATTTTCTTTGTGGTGACGAAGGGAGAATACAATTCATCACCTCTTATCTTACCCATCGGTGATCGTAAGAGACGACTAATGGATATAAAACGCATATAACATCTATGCAAGAGAAGGAAATCTCAAAATTAAACCCATACATACATATCATCACGCCATGTCCCTTGCAGGGTAGGCAGAGAGAATAGTAAATAAAATAAAAATAAAAAATAAATTAAATTAACTATTTAATTTAATTAATTATTATTAATTTATTATTATTATCGTTTATTTCTTTATTTCATATTTATACATTTTTAAATAGATTAGAGGGATAAACAAACACGCACACATACATATACAGTAAAAAACAAAACAAAAAAAAAAAACTACAAACACACAATCTATTTAAAAGAGTAAAAATAGTATAGCACCGGCAGCGGGTGTAAGGACCAAACTACCGGTGGTTAGGGATCCAGAGAGAGAAACCTCCTCACAATTCGTGCCGTGTCGAGGAGAACTGCCTTCTGCATCTGACTCTTGACCCAACCACCTAACGCGAGCCTCGAGAGATGTTGGTCGAGGCTCTTAGCCATTAAGCCATTGACCGAAACAACTATCGGTACAATGATCGCCGAGTCCACATCCCACATATCGACAATCTCGTGAGCCAAATCCAGATATTTAACTTGTTTATCTTTCTCAGCCTTCACGAGATTCTCGTCATGTGGAACGGTAACGTCGACTATCATTGCACGACGCTCTAGACGATCTATCACCACGATATCAGGCTTGTTGGCTACAACAGTCCTATCAGTGATGATAGATCGATCCCAGTACAATGTGACATGACTATTTTCGAGAACTGCTTCTGGTACATACCTATAGTACGGCATTTCTACGTTGACAAGTTTGTACCGCAAAGCAAGTTGCTGGTGGATTATCCTGGCTACTTGATTATGTCTGTGCAAGTACTCGCCGTTAGAAAGACTAGAACAGCCGGAAACGATATGCCTGAGGGACTCACCTGGTCGGTGGCATGCACGACAGATGTCGGCTGTGCCATCCCTCAAGATATATTTCCGGTAGTTCTTGGTCATTATAACTTCGTCCGCAATTGCACAGACAAAACCCTCAGTCTCTCCGAAAAGATTGCCGAAACGTAGCCAGGCTACCGAGGCTAAACTGTCTACTTCGGGACCATTTAGGGCCCTGTAGAATCTGCCATGCAGCTCCTTGCTCTGCCATACATCCTTGCGGTCGTTGGTACTTAGTACTATAGGACTGCACCAATTCTCCTTAGCCAACCGCAGCGGGGTGAGTCCACTATCTACTGCGACCACATCACGATGCACCACCTTTGTCATCCGTAAAAAATAATTTCTAAGGTTGCACACCTCGCGATTATGGAGGGACTTAGCATTTAGAAAGCCTCGTCCCCCACACTTTCGCGGGATGTACAACCTCATCACAGACGAACGCGGGTGATGCATCCTGTATGTTGTCATTAGTGTGCGGACTCTTCTATCTATAGTGTCTAGCTCAGTTTGAGTCCACTTGAGTATGCCAAAGGAGTACATTAGGATTGGCATAGCCCAAGCGTTGCAGGCACGCACCTCGCACCTTATTGCCACCTGATAAAAGGCTGTTGAAGACCTTTTTTAAGCGGCCAAAGAAACGCTCCTGCAACGCCTGTTTCATATCCGCATCCGTAATGTTTAACGACTGTGACATACCCAAGTACCTGTAGGTATCCGTTACGAGAAGTGGTCTAAGATGAAATGTGTCAGAGAGTACATTCTGGGATTGTACTATCCTTCCTCGCTTGACATGCATGACCGCACACTTATCTACACCAAATTCCATCTTGATGGAATTACTAAAAGTCTCAGTAACTTTTAGTAATTCCACCAGCTGTGTACCTGTTTATTAATTTAATTATTAATTAATTATTAATTTCATTATTTTATTTTAACTTAAATTAAACCCGATTACAAAAAATTAGATATCAATTACAAATTTGATAGAAAAATAGTTTCATTTTAAACATTTTACAGTGTTTTTGATCACGGGAGGACTTACTAGTTACTAGCAGAGATGTACAAAATGGTTTTAAAAAAGCATTTAAATACAAAATGCAAAATACTTTACAGATTTACTATTTCAAATGCAAAATACCAAATAGTTTTGCGTTTTGTATTTCAAATGCTAAATGCAAAATAGATATTTTCAAAATACTTTTTCAAAATAAAATACCTTTTGACCAAATCTCAGAAATTATATTTATTTTAGATATTTATCATTATGCTGGGCCGCACCTGCGTGTATCGTCACGAAGCTTCGTGCAATGAGACGATACACGCAGATGTGACCGGTCATTATTGGCTATCGTCGCAAACATTCGAGTTTCGTGTGCAATATTGCTTGGGTGGCGATAAGTCAAAGGGCTTTAGCGCGCTAATATTTCGCGCTCTGTGGTCAGACTAGCGTTTTTCATTTCGGGGGAAATTTTCTTTGTGTTTAGACGCGTTCGAGGATCTCCAGTTAATCAATAAATATGAAGTGGGGTGATGAAATGGTGTTAGAATTTATACACCATTATGAAGCGGAACCCATGAAGGGATCCAAAAAATCATTATATAAGTATTAGCATAATATAGCTGTAATAGTAAAGCAATTCGTCATCCATAGTTAAACGCATGAAAATGATTTCGGCCATCTTTAATGATTGCACGATACTTCGTGTAAAATACCGAAGTCGCTAATGTGACCACAGTTTTATCGCGATAATTTTCTAGTGTACGAAACTTCGCCACAAATTACTTCGGGACGATACACGCAGGTGCGGCCCTAGCATTAGAAATAGAGACACAATGCCGGGCCAAACAAAAACGTCTAATAACATGGCACCTTATGCATGACATTTTGGTCATATTTATCAGTACGCATATCAATAAATTCTGTTATGTTATTAATAATAATAATAATACTCACTTAAAATAATGTAAAAAACTAGACTAACGAAAAGAGACCCATGGCTCCATTTTGTGAATTGTGTGGCCATTTACTTCGGTTCATTTTCTTTTCTCTTATCTTGTTGTAGTACAGTACACAGCCGTTTCAGTATTGTAAGGATAACAACAACACTTCAATATCATAAAAGTAGGTAACCAAATCAAATAAAATTAAACTTTAAAAAAAAAAATGTAAACCGACTTCAAAATAAGATCAGCCAAAAACCATACTTAAAACACTAAAAACCGAAAAATAAGATGAACTATTTCATTCTTATTTAATTCTAATTATGTATTAATTTTTATAAAATATAATTACAATGTATGCTAGAAATTCACTAACACGATTTGAAGTCGGTGCCAAGCCAATTAGGTATACTATATCGCATTCAAACCACGCCACGTTTTGTGACTGAAGTGATCTGAACGCGCAAGCGGTTAAGCGATTTAATCCATACGGGCAGACGTCGATCACGGTTGTGGCAAATGGTATTAAATTTGTGGCGTTATAGTGTTCTGAATACATCTTTTAATTCTTATTTACTTTAATAATTCGATTTTATTAATTTTTCATCCTGTGTGTATATCATTAAACTTATTGTTTTTTGTTAATTTAAGCTTGGCACCGACTTCAAATCGTGTTAGTGAATTTCTAGCATACATTGTAATTATATTTTATAAAAAATAATACATAATTAGAATTAGACAAGAATGAAATAGTTCATCTTATTTTTCGGTTTTTAGTGTTTTAAGTAAGTATGGTTTTTGGCTGATCTTATTTTGAAGTCGGTTTACATTTTTTTTTAAAGTTTAATTATTTTTTAATTTTTAGTGTTAATAACCGTAGTTAAGTAATAATTTTAACTAGTTAATATAAATTAAATTATTTATTAAATATAGCACTATGAGTAGATAGACTAAAAATGCACGTGGCACGAGGAAGAATAGAAGTAGGAAATCAAAATAAAAAAAATAAAGAACGTATTTTGAAAAAATGGAAATGAAATGCTGTATCTCATTGCCAATGGTTTAAATTTCACTGTTTCAATCAATTCGCGTATACACCATATATGTGCTATCGATGCGTCACGTGAGGCAGCAACTTAGGTATGAGATACTACCAACATCCAAGTGATGTAAATAATTGTTACGGGTTGATGCAATTTTTAAAACTAGACATAGGCTCCAGAGTCATGGTAAGATGCAATATCTCTGTCATTAATGGCTTGGTAAGCGGGCAATGGGGATAATATCCAAACTTGTAGGCTTCCCCTTCGTTGTGACCAAATTGAAACAGGCTAGTTACCTGATTTAGTTTTTATAAAATTTAATGACGACACTATTGGCACAAAAGTGAAAGACAGTGATGGGTTAGTTGCCATAGTGCCTGTGTGAACCATATATCAGGCAACGAAAATGTTTGCGCTAATCTTCTGTTGGGCGGTTACGGTATATAAATTCCAGGGTACTTTACAAAGCTTTAAACAAAGCTGTCATTCATTTAGGCAAAAATAAAATTGCCAATGATCAGTTTTATATTGCACTGAGTTGTGTAAAGACTCTAAAGGGACAGCATTTGCGACTTAAGGTTTAATATACTATTCAAAAGACTATACCAGGAGAAAGCGTAAGCCAAAGAATAAGACGGTTCTAAATAGGTACGTATTTAAATTAAAAAAAATTGATACAATTATCCAATACGGCTGCACAGTGTTTCGGAAACTTAAGAGAATCTTCTCACCCAATATATCTCAGTGTCTGAAGGCACAAGTCTATGACCAGTCATGATTTATGACATGAAAATGTGGGCCCTAAATATGGGTCTCGTAATAAAACTCAAAGCCGCTCAGCGTACTATGGAGCGGGGTATGCTCGCTCGTTTCTGTACGAGATAAGATTCGAAATATGGTAATCCATAGAATAACGGGTGTAATCGACATATCACGAAGAATTAGCACACTAAGCGGCAATGGGCAGGCCACATCGCTCAACGAACTGATAATTGCTGGAGAATAAAAGTTTAGCAATTTATGGCGAAATATGAGAGAAGCTTACGTTCAGATGATGATACATATGTATATATATTTACAACAGTTCGACTTTGAGAAAGGCGAATTGAAAAAGGTTCATCTTTCCAGCTTGGTATGTTATTTTCTACCTACGTAACAAAGATCATATATCGGCAACATAAAGAATTAATTAACTCCTAATCGTTATGGAGCTTCAATTATTAGCTTACGTGATTAACTTGAAAGAACACAGTTAAAGGTCTATGCGTGCATATCATATTGAAAGAATTGTCCTCCAACTCCTAACCGCTAAGGAAATGTACCTTTCATCACCAGCTCATCTAAATGAGATTATCACTGCCATATGCAAATATTTGAATAGCTTTGGAAAATATATGAGACACATAAGATGTGCCTATAAAATTTGAAGGTTGCCCTCGATTTCCATGAATTTCCATCATCAGATCATGATTTGGTGACAATGGGACCACCTCGGGAGTTAACTAGAAAGAATACAGTTAAAGGTCGATGCGTGCGTATGATATTGAAAGAATTATCCTCCAACTCCTAACCGCTAAGGAGATGTACCTTCCATCACCAGCTCACTTAAATGAAATGTTCACTGCCAGATGCAAATATTTGAATAGTTTTGAAAAATACATGAGACACGTAATATGTGCCTATAAAATTTAAGGGCTGCCCTCGATTTCCAAGAATTCCCGTCATCAGATCATGATTTAGTGACAATGGGACCACCTCGGGAGTTAACTTGAAAGAATACAGCTAAAAGTCTATGCAGACGTATGATATTGAAAGAATTATCGTCCAACTCCTAACTATTAAGGAGATGTACCTTCCATCATCAGCTCACCTAAATGAGTTTATCACTGCCAGATGCAGATATTTAAAGAGCTTATGAAAATATATGAGACACGTAATATGTGCCTATAAAATTTGAAGGTTGCCCTCGATTTCCATGACTTCCCATCATTAGATCATGACTTGATGACAATGGGACCACTTCTTGGGTGTATACTCCTTTAGAAAGAAAAAAAATTTTGAAAATCGGCCTACAATTGACAAAAATATCGCTGAACATACATAAAAAAAAAAAATACATACAATGAAACATGGAACCTCCTCCTTTTTTGAAGTCGGTTAAAAAGGGGCGCGCATGGCTAGCAGGTGCCTCTATCGGTCAAATTCGGCAATACAAGCGTCATTCGTTCATTTCATTTTGTTTGACTGGTAATGTTGGCTAAACTTAATCACAAAGTATTTTGCATTTTGAAATGAATATTAAAAATGCTAAATACATCTCGAAAGGTATTTCAAATAAAATACAAAATGCTTTTTACTAAAAGGCATTTAAATGCAAAATACAAAATAGGTATTTTGCATTTTGTATTTGCATTTTAAATAAAAGTATTTCAAATAAATCGCATCTCTGGTTTCTAGTAGTAAAAGCAGGCCATAAGAATAATAAATGAAATGAAAGATGAATGGACTATTATGTGGGCAGAAAGGGGGTAAGCATGGAGATGATAGCTGATGAATGTGTTCGAAGGAAAAAAATAGAAAAGTAATAGCTTGCTCAATCCTATGTAATTAGGCTAAGGGCAGGAGAATGATGATAATTGATCATGAATAAGGATTACCATTAAAAATCGTGTTATGCAAATATTAGATGTACTAGTAGTTTTGCTTCCATGGGTTATTTCCATATTGAATGATATGATTTAAAATTTTGCTGTTTGGTGCTATCATCATCATAATAGATCATATATGTCCCACTATTGGGCTCAAACCTTCTCCATAATGGCAGGGCAATTGACTTACACCATGCTGATCAGACGTGTTGGTATAGGATTTTGTTTTGAGTTTTCCTTCTCTTGCACAGATGTTATATGTATACGTTTAAAGGATACCTTTTGTGGTCTCTTACGACCCACGTGTAAGATAGGGGTGGTTAATTATATGGGTTAATTATTGGGACATATAGAGCTCAGATGAAGTGTGCTGATATAACGGTATCATGTAATCGTGTTAATTGACATGCTAAAAGAAATTAAAGCAAGCACAATAAATGTTATAATATACGTTAATACATGTTCGATCTTATGGTCTATATTATAGACCATATAGATATATACCATATACATATAGACTCTATAATATATAATAAACCTGTCCGAATAAGTAAACAGCGTAATATTTAGTTTACTTAAGATAACACTCAAACGCACATTGTACCATGTAGACTTATAATCGCGGGTATTAAGTAGATAATTGTATTCAGTATATCTTCCTTTGTTACAGAATTTTCCTTACTAGATTTTTCGGCGCCCTTAGAAATGTGGAATTATTTGATAGAATATAACAAAGCAATGATTCTAGTTCGCTGGATTAACATTCAAACCTCAGAGGTGGTTCGTGATATGAACGCTCGGTATAACTTTTTTAACAATGAAGGCTTTGTGACCAAATTTCTTAACGTTGATACTGTAGGTTTTGATTCAACAGTACTAGAAAATCTTGATGAAATATTCCGCAAATGGCCTGTTACTAATGAAATGATAGAAAATGTTGCATCGAGCCGCTGTTTTAGTTACACCAAGTTTTGTATCTACGATACATTGACATCATATGGTATTATTGTTGAGAGTGAACGCAATAACTTATATCAAATAATTTCAAGATTAGCTCATACACAGAACTTGAAACTTATTGATGATATCTTTACGGAATCTTGTGCTACAATAACAAGGCAGCACTTCTATGTAGAATTAGCAAAATATTGTGTAAAAAATAAACTGTATAAAGTATTGACATTATGTGTGGAAGGTAATATATTAGATACTGATCTTTCTGATGTCGAAAAAGAGCCAAAGGATTGTATAGAACTTTGGTTATTATTTAAAAGTATTGAGCAAACTTCTGACAGGCAGAGCCATGTGTTACCTGTATATAAAACCTGTGTCCAGATTGCTAATGAAAATATTGACGAATATATTTCTTCCAATCCTCATTTAGTACTAGGAATGATACTTCTTGAAGACACTAAGCAATTATTTGATATATTTTCCAAGGAAGACGTTTTACAGTTCCAAGACTTTAAATTGCCAAATATGAAATATAAAGATAAGCTTCCACATTTATTTAATGTTTATAAAAAATATTGTGATGTGAATCAAACGTACGAGTCAAAAGACGTGAATGTTTACCAGTTATTGTCTGGATATCGTGGTTTGGATGTATCTAAGATATTTGAATTCCAATTGGTAAATCAGAATTCTAACAATTTGATACCCGACAAACCTGATAGAAGGAGCCTAGGTAGTCTTCTATCTAATGATGTAAAGTCAGCCAGCATAAAAAACTTTACGCAAAGAACAATGGAGATGCCTGATTTCGCTGATGAGAAATTGATGAAAAAATATGGGTATGTTGCTAAGTTGAACCATGTGTATTATTTGAAGCAGTATCGGCCTTGTAATGCCAGTCAAGCATTTGTAGCACAGCAATATCAGATGTACAATCGTTTACAGGATAAAAGTGTAAAAAGTGCATGCTGTGAAGCCCACGCTTTAGCTTTACAGAATTGGTCTGATGGTGCAATGGCTGCTTGTACTGTGTCTTTTATAGCAATGATAGGATGTAACCCAACAAGATGTAGGGTACATATTTCTACCGCCAAAATTATAAAAGAAGATATGATCAAACATAAAGGATTTTCTGAAGAAAAGGCGAATAAAACTGTTGGTGAATACATGTCCAAATTGTTACAGAGTAATGATGAAACCGCAAGAGAGATGTTGCGATGCTTAGAAGAAATAACTTTAAGCAAATTGTCTGATATGGAAACATCTGATGGGAAACTGGATATGTCAGTTGTGTTGTATGAATCTCAGACGATGGTCAAATTCGCAATGTTACACAACTTACCTTTGCCAGAAAGTCAGTTGCGGAAATTCGTGAAGACAAATTCTTGGTTCAATTTTTTACTTTTCGGTGATGTGTTTCGTTATCCTCTTAGTCAAATGTTGCAGCTGTCGCAGGAGTTCGAGAAGAAGTCTTACGCTGAACATTTGAAGCATATAATGTTACATAGAAGCATCGAAGACGTACCTGATAAAGATTTTAAAATTAGTATCACTAATGGACAGAGACGATTAACAAGATTTAATTCTATGGATATGGTAAGATTATTTCCTTATTTAATATTATTATATGCTATTATTAATAAGAAGTTTTATTATTTTTACGTGCTCCCAATTTAAGTGTTGTCAATCTTTTACCGATATCGAGAATTGCGACATTGAATGATTGAATTGTGTGATATTTTGTAGAGTCCAACTATGAGCGGTAGCTTTGATTTTTCCTCGAGTATATACATGGGTCGTGAACTGTGGGAAGTTGCAGCTGCTTGTCACGGCCCTGAAGATCCACCAGCAGCTTTATTAAGGGCTGCTGATGTCTGTCGCGAACCCCTACTTGTACTCATCGCGAGCTGTTATGAGGTATGTAATTTTTAATTTGTATATTCAAATTTTGTATCAACTGCCATGTGTGGATGTCATAGTGGTCTTTTAGCGTCCCCTGACGTCCTCCTCTCAAGAACAAGCTTTGTTCGATTCACAAATTATTTATCTGAGCCTAGGTATATTTTATATTTGTAAAGACACTCAATTGTATATTAACGTCCCTCGCAAAACAAAGATTTATTGCTTAGTACCACGAGCGATAGCAATCATAAGTACGAAATTATTATTTGTATATTAAATTTTTTGTTTTTTTTTATAATATATCTGTCTTCCTAAGAAGAAGTCAACTACTAAATATCCAATTATTTTATGGCTGTTCGAATTTGGACTTGCTATGTCTTAGAGGTTCATAAATCAATCAATTAACTCCATAATTTCTACAATCTGCTCCACTAGTTTCCTGGCTGGCTAGTCTGGTTGCCGTGTTCTGTCTACCGCCAATGCCTAATTTACTTGCCAATTTTATTTTTCGCTGAGGTTATCATTATCACAGCTCATATGATTTCCACCAGTGAACCCGAATTTCCTTCAAAATGGCAGAGAATTTGACTCGCTGTACACGCTCAGACGGGTAGGTTTTATTTCAGGTTTTCCATCTTTTTCGCAGATGTTATCTGCGTCATATATTTCTTAGTCGTATTTTACTACCTCTTTTTTGGCGGCAGGCTACGGAACGGTCACGCCCTCTAATCCGTCCGGGGTGACGGAAGAAGCGGCGCACGACCCCGTAGACCCGCCTTACAATATACCTCTCTACGCATTGCGGGTGGGCCAGTAGTACGCGTTATTTTCTTCAGTGGCCCATCCGGTCTACCCTCACGGGTATCCTTTCGGCCCGACGCCCTGTCATCTCAACTAATATTATGTGTCGACGTCAGGGCGTCATCTTCACGCGGTGGCCTCTCTCCAAGGGTGATCAGACTAATCCCCGGTCCGGTCAACCGCTGCCTCGGCTAGGGTGGCATAAGGCGGAGGTATTCTCGCCTTCGCCGCCCCAGTCGCCAGTGGCGGGGCGAATCCTCGAAGAGGAGATCCTCCTGGAATCGCCCCGCCGCTTCCTTCTGCAAGATGATGCTCTCGCAGAAGGCGGCGACCGCGTCCCAATTCCTCTCACTGTCGACCATCGCTTTCACGACGGCCGGCAGCGAGAGGTCGGCACCGATGGCGGCGACGAGGGCAGAACGCTGCGAAGCTCAGGTCACGCAGACCTCGAGCGTATGCTGCGCTGTGTCCTCGTCGTCGCAGCAACCCTGGGATATGAAAAAGAGAGTTGTGAATTTTCTTATTCGGTCACTATAAGGAGAGTATCTACAGATATTGGCATATTTATATTTTATGGTTAAGTTACCAAAATATTTTTTCTTACTTACTTTCCAGCCAAATGCCGTGCTTATGTTTTGGTCTCAATGGATTCTATCCTCCCTATCACCTAATGCTCGTTCTCAAGGCGCGATACAACATCTTATGACACAGCAGCACATAGCAGCTGAACAATTCCAGAGGGTTGCCGAACTATGTTTACTTGAGGGATATGTCACTACATTGCATGAATCTATGCTTATATTTATGCCGGTAAGTTTGTCTAACTTAATTTAAACGCCGTTTTATGTAGGCGTCTCACAAAGAGCATACATCAGATATATTATCTATTAGTCATAGATATATTAGCAGCAATTAGGGTATGGTTTGATCTAATAAAGCAATACTCTTATTGTTCATGCTCAATTCAAACTCTTTTTTGTTTGTTTCGGTTTTTATTAGTTATAAGTATATGTTATAAGTATGCATATTGAATTTGGCTAATGCCATCTTCCCTTGTCTTGGTATAAGAGAAAGAGGTATACAAATTTCATATATATTGACGTTTTTTTTTGCAGTAGGGTAATAGAAGAGTAAACAGTGTGCTTGATGTAAAGAAGGAAACGCATTGTTTTCATCTACATGTGATAATAAATATACATTAAGATAACGCACTCATGCACTTAGGGGAGTATGAATAGTAGCTAATATGTTTCCATATACACGGTGACATTTATATCGTCTTACAAAAGCAGTTCAGTTAACGTATCCAGTATATACTATTCATTCGTACAATTAAAAGGTTAAAAAAAATATTTACTGGAATATTTTTTACTAAAAATTATTATAAATAATTACTAATTAAAATAGTAAGAGAACAGCACGTAGCCAGCGGTAGGCTACCTACTCGACATAACCTACATACTGTGTAGGTACTACCTAGGAGTAGGTAAGCTTTGGAATAGCAGTCCACGTGGACTTCGTAGCTGTGATTGGCTAACGTATTACGTTAGCCAATCATTATCATGCGGAATACCGTATGATTTTTGTTTAAAATGTAAACATTATAAACTGAGTGTTACAAAATATTAACTTTAATTTATTTTATTTTGTTATTTTTTTATCACTACCACCATTGAACAATTAAATATGTTAGATATGTTTCTTTGGTCGGATACTTTTATGGCACTTCTTTTGTAAGACGATATAAATGTCACCGTGTATATGGGTATATACGAAAATCATTGAAATTCTCTTCTAATGTACGTCTATCTATGTAATATATGTATATCTATGAATGACAAATATAATTACTTTTCAATGATACACATGTAGTAGATTTTACAGATTTGTAACGAATCTTGTCGGTCTTAGCTTATGGACATTGTATCGCCAAATTTATCTTAGATTCAGTCTGCTTGAAAAATAGTACTTTCATATATATTTTAAGATCATCATTCTCCTACTCTTATCCCAATTGCTTGAGGTCAATACAATATGTACTCTTCTTTCATGGTACATATTGTAAAAGTTATTGGCAATAGTGTTATACCGGCCGCCTGCCAGACGTCAACACTCTTTGGGAATGTAATTGTTTACCAAACGGCATCAGATGGTATTGGCACAGGTCGTTATAAGGCTCTTAGTCGTCTTTTACGACATTCATGAGCAAAGTAAGGGTTGGTAGTATTCGTAGCCGCTACCACACAGCCATTTCATATATGTTTTAAGATATAGATATTAAATATGTGTTTCCGAATTTCTACAGGAAAGCCCCCTCGCATTGTTCACATCTTTCCTTAACCGTTGCATTCGTCATCACAATTTCGACACAGACACCGTGAAACTCCTATCCAGCTTTCTTCTACATACCCAGCGTAAATATAGTGTTGGTGGTAGTGGTACTCCATGGCAACTATCCAAGGAATCGTTGCAAAAAGTTGCCGCATCCCTTGTAAAGATTGCACTAAGTAATAATTTTGATAGTGCATACCATCAGAGAGAGTTTTTGAGGTGTCTCGCTACAAGTCAGTTCGAGAAAGGATTTTTGGGTGAGTATAATTTATTCAATCGTTTGATATTTATTATCCGTATCCGTGTGGTGACGGAGTAAGAATACAATTCACTACCCCCTGTGTCTGGTGTCTTACCCGTGGGTCGGTGATCGTAAGAGACGACTAAGGTATATAAAACGCATAAAACATCTAGCAAAAGAAGGAAAACTTGGATCGAAAACCCTATACCAACACATCTGACCAGCGTGGTATAATAGGCTAATGGGGAAAATGCATGATATTTTTTTTTTAAACGTTTCTACTAGTTATTACACATTGCCAAAAATAAATATAACACGTCTAAAATATAAACCATTAAGCTAAAAAAAATATATTGAAATCACTATCATTTTTGGGCGAATTAAATGCGGCTATTATGGCGCGCTTCTGTGACGTCAGAATACACACACAAGTTGGATGTCAACAACGAAATGTTTGGTTTACGAAGTTATAGAGTCACGTGCATATTCCCCATTTCCCTCCCATTACGGAGGAGGCCCGAGCCCAACAGTGAGACATATATGGGCTGTGATGAAATATAATAAAAAAAAAATGACGAGCCCACTGAGTTTCTTGCCGGCTCTTCTCAGTATGTGGCTGCTTTCCGATCTGGTGGTAGATTAATTAAATTTAATTTAAAACACAATGTAAAATTGACAATATGTAAGTGCCCCTATGGGGCTTATGCAAAATAAATGATTTGATTTGATGATGATAATATTTATTTAAGTGATTCAGTCGTGCAAATAAAATTACTTAGTTGAATCTGCTATACTAAAAAGAATCTATTTTTACAGTACCAACGCCCACTTTTTCGACGTTATATGAAATTCTTCAGATATCTATGGAGACATCAATAGCAGTAAATATTTCCAAAATGCTCCAAGAGGATTCCTCGCAGTATATTCTAGAGTGTGTTGATTCTATGACAGCCAATAGAAACTATGACGCAGCTCTTAAGATAGCCCGACTCACTGATGTACCTGTTAATAGTATTTTAATAGCAGAATGGACTCATAAATATGAGAATCTAGTTACCAAAGAGGAGATATTAGATGACAAATCAATTACGCTTTTCATTGCCAAATGCAGTGAGGCGTTCAAAAAGTCATCTGTGATGTTTAAAGACGCTACAGAATTTTTGGTTTCTCATGTCGACAATATTTCGGATACTGTACAAAAATTCTACTCTTATCGAATAATCATGAGCTGGTTTGAGGAAAACTTAGAATATGGTCGTCGACGAGAAGAAATCGAACATCTTATGTGGGATGCGTACTTCAAAAGCGAAACGCATAGAAATATATTCCTGAACAGCTATCAAAGTACTTTACATTTTATTATGAATGGGCAAAAAGATCAAAATATATCGAGCAAGATCGGCAAAGCGAACGCCGAAAAGCCGTTCTCTATGATGCTCGATGAAATTGAAATAGAATCTGATGTGAGTAATATTGAAAATGTTGTTATTTTGGAAGAACCAGAAGCATTAGATAATTGTAGGCGTGTTATGAATCAACTTTTAGAACTAAAGTTGTTAGTAGATGCATTCCGTTTGTCCGCCTTGTTCAAAAGTCCACCAGAATTTAGATACAGACCTCCAGCGTGTCCCGTTCAGATTGTCAGAACATGTTTGAAGCTTGCAGAGGGTACATGTTCACCATATGAATTACCGCAAGAATTAAGGCTGGTCATCTCATCGCCTGTATTGCAAAACAAGTTATCGAGTGAGTCTTGTTTTATTAATATTACATATGCTTTCATCCATACGTTCAACGACGTAAACTATTGTACATAAGCCTCATCCATACGAGTATACCACATTTGCCAGGTGATATGGCGATCGCATTTGGTGTTATAAGTTTCTGATCTATGAGAAAGTTAAGGGTGTTGACATAGTGTATTCATAACTCGACACGACATGGACTTTAGGAAAGTAAGGATATTCCTACTATAGTTTAAAGAAGGTCGAAGATGGATAGTATCCAGATTGACAATCGTCCCAGAGTTGTCAAGTTGAGATTACAAAGTGTTGTGAGCCTCATATTTTTCTGTGGAAGTCGTAAAGCCCAGCCAGAGGAGAGTCTAAAGAATAGGCAGTAGTACTCACCTGGGAATCTTAGAACACCAATTGTGATCGCGAATTGGTCTGCCAAGTGAAGCGGTTATAGCATTCAAATAAAATATTGTGCATAAACCCTAACGGCACTCACATATTGTCAATCAATCTATTGCACATTTAAAAATCTAAAAAATTCCATCTTCGAATGATTTTTAATCACCAATCTTTTATACAAGAAAAAAGGAAGAACTACGGGCTCTAAGGAGACGATAATCACTCGTACATATCACTAGACCGGACGTCCTTTTCACACTAAAATAAAACAAATATGTAATTCAATTTTAAAAACTTACCAATTTCTATGTAAAGGTCGCCGTCGGCGCATTGAGGGGGAGAGCGTTATGATTTTAGGTATTTCCTTCATTAAAACAAGTATACGTTTTATAAATGTAAAATGTATCAATTGTAGTAAATACGTAGCTTTGTTCATATCCAAAAACTGATAAACTGTGAAACACCTTATTATAGGTTTACTTTGTTATTTAGAGATAACTTTGATTTTTTTTAACGAGTAAACTATAAGTAATCCTGTTTCTAATGCCTACAATTTATAGAGGCAATCCTTAAATATTTTACTCAATAATTGTATAACTAAAGCCTTAATAATAACAGCAAAGGTTCAAACAAATGCAATTTTCGTAATTTCGTTTAGTCGGCTGGGATTGACTTCGGGTCATTGATTCGTCAGCTGTTTCTCACTTAAGGCGAAGTTTCTCATACTGTAGCAAACGTAATCATTGATTTAATGATTATTTAATTGAGTATGACTGCACAGATGGCGTAGTAGTTAACATACCAACTTTTCCATAATCAATGTAATTCAATAACAAAAATTTAAAGAGAAAATGTAAGGGTCATTGACCCATCAGCTGCCTGTAAAGACGACGTTTGTCATCTGTAGCAAACGTAATCATTGATTTATTTAGGTTTTAATGAATATTTAGGAAAGTGTGAGTATGTAGCAGATTATTTATCATTTACTTGGTACATTTCATTCAGTTTCAACGAAAAAGCGATGACAAAATTGTAAAATTAAATGCTTCTAATTCATTAACGAATCGACATTTTCCCCTCAAATTTTTGATATGGGTTCCTACCATCATTGCCTACCGTCCATCTGACTAGCTGCTCCATTCTCTGTTACACCCGGTATATAAAATAAAATATGGATGGAGCAAATCCCACAAGCGCAACACATTTATGAGTAGATTTGTCTCCAATAGTGGACTTCTGATAGTCTGATGACTACGATGACTAATAACTTTAAACATATTTTGCCAGTATCCGGTATATCCGATGCTAGTTTTGAAGAGCTAGTGGTGATTCAGGAAAAACAGGAGAATGTTCCAGAAAGTGTGCATTTAGCTGCGAGGGAGGAGGCTGATCGTTTATCGGCTCTGGATGCTTTAGCTGTAAGAAGTGGCCTAACACTTGCTAAACAGGTATTTTATATAGACTCCTCTATACCAGTTTTATCTGCTGTTTTTCCCTCCAGATAGAACCAAATGTATGAGCTGTGATGATGATGATGATATTAACTGTGGGTTATTTTACTGTCTAGGTCACCAGTTACTTCCGTATAGCTCTACAGATAGGCTGGGACTATCTGTCGGTGCTTAAGTATCAGAACCGTGCTGTTGACTTCATCAATTTAGTGAGTGGACGTTCGCGTATGTCGCTTGCTAATCTCGTGTTTAAGACATTCAACATAACAAATAAACAGGTAAAATTATTCTAAATATTTGTTCATGAATTATTGCTATTTGGTAACGGCTACGAAAACTACCATCCTTTTACTTGGCTCTTAGATGTTGTAAAAGACGTCTAAGAGGTTTATATTGTACTGGACCAACTCTACTGGTCAATAATTACATTCCCAAGAGGGGTTACCGTTAGACAGGCGGTCAAGCATTATCCTGTGTGTGAATCGAAACCACGTTACTGGTATAGAAGGTCGGTATTTTAAACACAACACTATCTGTACAGTCAATCAGCAGATACAGATCTTATGAAAAATATAATACAAAAGACCGGGCTGAACTAGATTTCGTAAACTTTGAATTGACATCAAAGATGGCGCAGTCGTTTGACTGCACAGATGGCGCAGTCGTTTGACTGCACAGATAGCGCAATGGTATGACTGCACAAATAGCCCAGTCGTATGACTGCACAAATAGCCCAGTGGTATGACTGCACAGATGGCGCAGTGGTATGACTGCATAGATGGCGCAGTGGTATGACTGAACAGATGGCGCAGTGGTATGACTGCATAGATGGCGCAGTGGTATGACTGAACAGATGGCGCAGTGGTATGACTGAACAGATGGCGCAGTGGTATGACTGCATAGATGGCGCAGTGGTATGACTGCACAGATGGCGCAGTGGTATGACTGCATAGATGGCGCAGTGGTATGACTGAACTGATGGCGCAGTGGTATGACTGCATAGATGGCGCAGTGGTATGACTGAACAGATGGCGCAGTGGTATGACTGAACAGATGGCGCAGTGGTATGACTGCATAGATGGCGCAGTGGTATGACTGAACAGATGGCGCAGTGGTATGACTGCATAGATGGCGCAGTGGTATGACTGAACAGATGGCGCAGTGGTATGACTGCACAGATGGTGCAGTGGTTTGATTGTATAGATGGCGCAGTGGCTACGATACCGACTTTCTATGCCAGTTTCGGTTTCGATTCGCACGCTGGACAATACTTCGTGCGATTCAAAGAGTGATGTTCTGAGTCTGGGTGTAATTTGTCTGCGTTAATTTCATGTTTGTAAAGCCTCTGTGAGTATTTCACACGACTTTAAAAAAAAACAGCATCCCATATATAAGTCCCATATATATATTTCTGTAATCCCATATATATATTTCTCATACATATTTGTAAAGAAGTAATATAAGAAAGCTATATATAAATTCTCATTGTTATTATTTGGTAATAAACAAATTTTCAGGTAGCAGAATATATTTGTAAAGAAATGGTTGCAGCTATTATATCGCCTCATTTGGTGAAAACATCTACGTTCAGACAAAAGGAACATTTTCAGTACACACTATGGGGATATGCACTCAACGCTGACATTGAAATGTTCCTCAATATGAGACCTGATGCCTGCAGTCAGATTGGCAGACTAATTTTGGATCATTTAATGGCATTCCAAAAGATATACAAAGTGACGGGAACGTCAAAATTACCTGATAATTCTTATGATGATAGTTGTTTAGATGTGGAGACATTGATTGATGAAGAATATCAAAATGTTGAAGGGGACGAAGCTGAATCGGTTTTGACAGAAGAAGGGACGATTATGTCTGCCGAAACTGAATCTGTTTACTCTGTATCTACGGTATATACAGCAGGAAATAAATTGTCAAGAGATTCTAGAAGGAACTTGTTTGATGCTATTAATAAAAATAATGTTCATATTCGTTATGAAGTTAAAACAAATATCAGGAAAATAACTAAAGGCGCGAAGTTATCCACAAAACAAGTACGTTTTATTAGACATTTTAGACTATGAAAGAATGCTAATTGAGTTTGGTTTTTAGAATACAAAAATAACTTTTAAATCTTGACTTTAGTAACTTGTTATCATGACAAGACTTGTCATGATAGCCAATGTTATAGAAATATTTTCTTTGCCTATGGTGACTGAGTAAGAATACAATTCACTAACCCCCCATCTTACCCATGGGTGATCATGTGAGACAATTAAAGGATATAAAACGTTATGGAAGAGAAAGAAGGAAAACTCAAAACAAACCTCTATACTAATACCAGCGTCTATTGACCAGTGTGGTATGGTAGGTCAATTTCCTTGCCATTATGGAGGAGGCTGGTATCGCATTAACTATTATGATGTAATATACAACCAAATTTACACATTTAAATTTTTTCCTATGGTGGCGGTGTAAGATTACAATTCACCACCCCCTATCTTACCCATGGATGATCGTACGAGTCGACTAAGGGATATAAAACACATATAACATCTATGCAAGAGAAGGAAAACTTGAAACAAAACCCTATATCAACACGTCTCAGACTCTACAGACCAGTGAGGTATAGTAGGTCAATTTCCCTTCCATTATGGAGGAGGCTCGAGCCCAACAGTGGGACGTGTGTGAGATGAGATGATGATGATGAAATTTACACCATAAAAATAAGTTTTATTGCATTAAAACGTATTTACTAACATGTTTGCGTTGTAAACTACTCACAGGCTAATTTATTTTTAATACGATAGTATTATATTCTCTTCCATGTGATTTTTTTTAGGACATAATCTATTTTATAACTTTTTTTATTATACATGAGCATCAAATATAGAGAAGTACGCAAAATATTTCATTTTGGCAACTCCATGTGTGAATAAGATATATTCTCTTAAAATATAACTGTGATGATAATAATACTATTTCAGTCGTGTATCTGTTTTATTCATCATAATTAATTCAGTTCGTCGCAGTCCTCTGCTAGATGTAGACCTCTTCCTTAGAGGATAGTGGGAGGAGCTTCGTAGGTCTACCAAGCTCCTCCCACTATCTATATCTATCGCAGTGAGATGTTATACACTTCCTATTAGAGTGCTGCTACTCATTATCCTAGTGAGACCCTTAGCCGATTTTTTACGACTTCCACGGCTAAGTATGGGGTGACGATAATTGTATTCATAGTCATACCCCGTTTGAACAATTCTCTATTATCTTAAAATAAATGTGTAGTATTATAAAAAATATTTCATTTTGTTATGCATATGCATAAGTAAGCCGTTTTCTTATTTACGGTCGGCGCACTCCTCTCACCACTCCGTCCGGGGCGACAGAGGGGCGTAAGCACGCACACCCGTAACCCACCCGTGACGTCGCCTTCGTCGTTGGGCCGACCACCGTAGCAGAGTGACTTGACGTCAGTGATCGGCCCGACGGAATACCCCTGAGGAGTACCCTCTCCTTGACCGACGTCCCCCCCTCGGGGAGGATGTCGATCACAATCGATCACGCGGTCGGCCTCTCGGCGGGTGACGGACTAATTCCCCGATCCAATCACCCGCGGCCTCGACTAGGGCGCCATCAGGCGCAGGTAATCGCGCCTGCGCCGCTCCATGCATAAGTAAGCTTGGGGCTTTTGGATTTGAGTTTCATAAAATAATAGTGTTCTGGTGGTATACTAGGTGAACATAATCTGTTTGGAATTGCTGGTTGTGGCGCATGAGTGTTTTGCGTGCGCGTGTGACACTGAAGGAGTGGCGACGGCATTGCGCTCCGCACAGGCATTAACAGCTCGCCTTCTAGCAACTCGCTCGTGGCGTCTCATGGTACGCCTTCTCACTGGCCTAGGGCGCTACACAGAATGTGCTTACGTCTTTCAGGTTAGTCAGTACAAAGCTTTTTATTTTTTTATATATTGTTTTGCTATGATGCGGTCACAACCGGTCCAGTCGCCGATTAAAACGGGTATATAGAGATATAATTCACCGTGCATCTTTAAGGCAGGATACTGACACCGTTCTTCACTAGCCCGCCTATTAAAGTGCCCTTTCGGGTTCCCGCTTCCCTAAGCGTAGCATCGACGTGGTAAATCTCACAACGTGGTCGGACTATTCTCGTCTCATTCATCCACGGCCTCAATTAAGATGGTATTAGCCATGTTATCAATATAAAGTATTCTCAATTAACACAATCTGAAACTTAACCACCATAAATAGAGAATTTGAAAAATAAATTGTTTCTTCTATGTATCGTTTCAGTTTTCTGTTATTTCCTAATTTTTTTTATTTATTGCAAATATTTACGGGCGATGTAGCTACCTTTTATACTTTTTTGTCGTAAATAAAATAGTGCATAAGAATTTAGTGGCTAAATATAAACATTTATTGCGTTCAAGTTGGCTAAAATTTTGATCCAAGTTGTTTTCGGGTGACAATTGCCGATACTAAAGATATTGTCGTACGTTAATGATTAATCATACATACAATTTTATTCTTTTATAATTGAGTGGCAGTTTTACGCAGAATTTTGGGTGTAAGCAGCTGAAGATAAAATTTCCGTGGGATATTTATATTAAACTTTAATTTACAGGCTCTACGCGAAAATCATCAATTTGAATTCTTATTAGGACAGTTCGATTATATGCTTGGTCAGCAAATAGATAAAATTGCGGAATTCAAACAAGGATTGCTTGACTTCCTTAAGACTCACTGTCCAGGTGATACAGATACTTATATAATGGTGGCCCTACATTTCAATATGTATGCCGAAGCTGCTAATGTTAAAAGGAAACAAGCCCTTAATTTGATTGAAGACTTGGAGAAAATGGCTTTGGATTCTGCTAAGGCACGTGAATTTCTTATTTCTTAGTATTACAAGCACCTGCTTATAGTAAAGCAGCTACTTTTGTACTTAACCCAGAGGAATATATAGTTTTGAAGGTTGCGTTAAACGTTTAACGCAAAGGCAATCGAACACATCGGCGTAGTATACCTGTTACAGGCCAGCGCGAGCGTTAGCAACGAGTAGCGTCCAATATTCCAACGCAAGAGAGAGAGAGAAAGAAGGATACACAAATGTAGAAAGTAGGAGAGAGAAAGAGATTGAGACGGTAGATCCCAAGCACATGTGCGTGGTATTCTTGCTATGCAGTGAAGTAAACAGTGTGAGCGTCGTGACATTAGCTGAAATACGTACTTGTTGTTCTATTTTAATTTATAATATTCATTATTTTCATAGGTTTAAGTTTTCACTTCTGTCGGCAAGCTTCATGACTGCTTTGTGTTTTTTTTACTGTGTAGCCTATGTCCTAATTCAGAGAGAGGGAAGCGGTAACAAACATCCACGCTTGCCGTTTTTTTTTCTATTGCTTTTTGTGGCAAACGAGCAAGCAGCACATCCGATGGCGAGTGTTACTGGCGCCCATGGACTTATGCAATACCAAGGGTATAGCTAGGCCGCTGCCTACCAATAAAAATCCCAATCCCGCCCAGAAAGTTGGGCTTTTAGTTGTAACAATTTAGTTAGATACCCGTACATGTTGGAAAAAACCTATGTAGGTGTTGTAATTAGGTATAGTGTCCATTATTAAACCGACTTCACACTGTCGATAAACAAAAAACATGGATATATTCTTTTACTCTATTGGTCTCTATAAAAGCAATTTATTTTTCATGGATAGTGTGGACGTGCGTACATTCACTGTATAAAATTTCATTATAATATGAATCGTTGAGATTCGAATAAACAACAATATTCTTCTTTTCAGTCTATATACGTCCCACTTCATTCATTCTCCTACTCTTATCCCAATTACTTGGGGTCGATAAAATATGTATCTTACTTATCTCTTCTTTCATAGTACATATTATAGAAGTTAATGGCAATAGTTTTATGACCGGCCGCTTGCCAGACGTCATCCTTAGGAATGTAATTGTTGACTAAACGGCATCAGATGGAGTTGGCCTAGGTCGTTATAAGGCTCTTAGTCGGCTTTTACGAGATCTACGGGTTCTAAGGGTTGATAGTATTCGAAGCCGCTACCACACAGCTCTAAATACGTTCCACTTCTGGGACGTATATCAGCTGTAAGGTTGATGATAGTGATGTTTTTAAAATATAAGTTTTAACAGATGTAGACGAACCCGGTGATGACCGATTTCATCGTTTTAAATATTAATATTTACTATCATGTACTTACGGTGATAGGTCAAATCATAAAATAGAAAGATATAAATAAAAAATTAACACTTTAGGTACGTTTAAGGTTAATGAACCATTTTTACCGTTTCTAATTGTCTTCACTATACTTCAGGCGATATCCAAAAAACCATTTCAACCACCAACATGGCTACAAATCCACGACAATGTACCAACTAGGAGTCTTCTAGAAACAGCGTTAAACCATTGCACAGATGCTGCAGAATTGTATCTTCAAGGTGGATGTACTGGTTTTGCGGGCGAAATGGCAGCGTTAGCACAACAGATAGCCCTGCAAATATCTTTAATGAATGCTTCTCCGACTAGACTTATATTGAATAGAACTACTGAACAGTTGTATAAGCTAGTGAGTGAATATTTAAGGTATGTATAATTTTTATTTTCCCCATATTATTTGTAATATGTGTAATAAAAACGTAAGTTCACAATAAGTCATCATTCCATTTTTTGTCTATGCTTGGTATATGAGACGCAAGCATATAAAGCAAGCTTGGTATATGATACCATATCTTCAAGTAAGGTTATGCCAACCTGTGTAGCCAGCGTGGGAAAATAATATTTTTTTTTAGTTGGGAGTAGTGCCCAGCAATAGGGAATATGCACGTGACTCCAAAATGAACAAAATATTTTATTTGTAATCTTTATTGCTTAAAAAACATACCTATACAATTATTTTTGAAATTCATGATTATTTAATAGTGAAATTTAATTATCATAAATCGGCTTTTTTTAAATTCGCTCGCAAATTTCTACAAGGCGACGCGATTTGTTGTTCAAAACGTGACGTCATCGTACACTCGAGTCTTCTGGTATCAAGGTGTTTCTAGTGATTATTTTGTATCGTTGTTACCCAGTTATTTCATAAGTTATTAGTTTTCTGTGTTCAAGTATTAATCCTTGTGAATGAGAGACTTAACAAATGTCACTTTTTGTCCCTGTTCTAATGCCATTATTTTGTATTGCATATAATTCTCTGTATCTGAAACCCAATAGAAAGATAAATAATAAATAATTTCGAACTTTTCTCTTACTGTAATAAGTTACATGTTTTCATTCATAGGTATATCATAGATGACTAAACATATGTTACTTTTATGGATAAAGACCCATGTACCTATTAGATATTGAGAATATATCTTTAAGAACTTTACGTAAACTAGGTCGGTATGTGTACGTCGAAGTTTTTAAACAAAACAAGTATGTGCATGTAATTAAGGAAAAATAATTCTTTTATGTACTTCATCACTTCTCTAATGTGTTTACTTACGTTAAAATGATCTTCACAACAGTATAAACTGCTCAAACACGACATATTGTCTGTTCTCATCGCCTTGCACCATTTTTTTCTTATTTATTACATTTCTCGGCATAAGAAAATATACTTTGTTAGGTGCAGTTTTGATAATATTTTAGTACATAGGAACGACACAATATTTATAATACGGTTTTCTGTTCTTTTCCATGGTAATAAGTGGACCTTACACTCACTTTTTGAATTTTCAATAACTTCGTGAACCAAACATTTCGTTGTTGACATCCCACTTGTGTGTGTATTTTGACGTTACAGAAGCGCAACATAATAGCCGAGTTTAAATCGCCCAGAAATTATAGTGATTTTAATAAATTTTTTTTAGCTTAATGGTTTATATTTTGGATGTGTTATATTTATTTTTGGTAATGTAATAACTAGTAGAAACGTTTAAAAAATTAAAATAAAATCATGCATATTCCCCATTGGCTCATATGTTAAAAAAAGGGCGGAAAATTTTGTTACTGTAGATTAATACGGATTAATCCTCGGGTTACTGGCGTACCTGATAATAAATGATAATAAGGAATATGCACGCATTTTTTTTTATTTGCACTTCTTACATCATTCTACCTTAATAAAAAATATAAATATTCAAATTAATTTTTAAAATAACATTGAAAACATTGATATAAAATTTTATCTGTTTGATCTCTGTTCGTGGGCCTTGGATGACGTCACATGCTACGCTCAGTGTTAGTTACTTTGAGTGTTACAGTCATTTTATACAGATTTTTAGTTATAATTACTATTCAGGCGATGGATAACTTGTCTTAAAAAGGTTTTTTTTAGTTTCATGGGTATTGCCTTGTACTAGGTGTAAAAACCAGTACAAGAATACATCCAATAAAAAAAATTGTCAAGAGATGCAAAAAACTAAGTCCTAGAACCTTAAATTTACATGAGCTAATGAAAAAGAAAACATATTCTCGAATAAAACACTTTCCGTAACACTTGTAGCACATGGTACGAATATCGGTCCGATAAATGACAGAACGTGGAACGTGGTATCACGTTTGATTCGACCAATAGTGATGCATTTGGCTAAATTGAATGTCTCTACCCTAACACGCATATTTTAATAAGCAATTAAAGACGGATTCAATACTAAATAAAAAAATAATAGGTTAGGCATATTATCTAGGGCCCAGATAATATGCCTAACCGCCTAATCTTTACTGCCTAGATTCTAGGCAGTAAAGATTTAAGAAAAATATATCAAATAAATTTAAATAACTTGTTTATGCCCGTGAACTTGGACTTGTGAATTGCTAAGGATGAAGTCAAATCTTTTATCCAGCAGAAACATCATTATATAAAAACTGCCACGTTTTCATTACTATCTAGTATATCGCTCAGGGCGATTGGAATTGGGATGGAAATGCCATCGTCAGATGTCTGATGCGGCGTTTCAAACCGTTGGAGAATGTCAATCCGCCAAGTGGGCTATTTGAGATATGCCCTTAGATGACATGATGTGGTTGGACATGGTCTGCCAAAAAATAGTAACACTTTCTTCTTGTAACTTTAATTTGGAACACATTTCACAGTTTTATGGAGGGTCTGGTGCTTTTAGCGGGTCGTGGTGGCGAAGCTTGGCGTGAACTTGCGTATCGACGTACGCTAACAAATGACCAAGCATATCTCAGAGATATGGCTGCGTACAGGCCCGATGTTGCACACGATTTCATAAACAGGTAAACATTCAATGTATAATAATACTATGCTCAATTGACAGTACAAGTAAGAGGCTGTCCATTAATCATGTGAGGTTTGAAAGGGGAGGGAGGGTTTTGACAAAAATCACGAAATATCACAAGGGGGAGGGGGTGTAGTAAGATATCACGTTTATTTATTTTTCGTCATTTCTAAACTGTATAGCGGCGTGAAGTGTGACTTTGACTTGCCGTTGCCAGGCAACGAACGAGGTTTAAAGTAGGTGCTCTGTATAAAGACGTTGTTGTGAACTATAAAAAAGCGAGAATATAGGTAATGAGGTGTGGGTTACTTCTTTGTAGGTACCAAAAATTCACGTGATGTTGGTGGGGGAGGGAGGTCATAGTCTTAAACCTCACCACGTATCATCAAGGGGGAGGGAGGGTTAAAAATGCTAAAAAAAGATCACGTGATTAATGGACGTCCCCTAATGTAGTGATTGAGAGTTGGTCAGTACCAACGGTGTTAGCGCTGCGGTTTCAATTGTTATGTAGGACATTTTGTGTTATCCACCTATTTTTGTTCCGAGTCTGGTTGTAATTTGTCTTTGTTCATTGTATGTGTAAAGTCCACCTCAATACAAGAATGAGTTACTAAGTGCTAGTTTTTTGTCTTTTTTATAATGATAGGATAATGCTTAATCTTCAATCAAATTAGTTTAATTTGTAAATTTATTTGTTGTCCTATTTAATCCCCGATCAAGAAATGTGCTATAAGTTTGACGTGTCTGTCTGTCTGTGGCATCATAACTCCTGAACGAATGGACCGATTATGATGCGGTTTTTTCTTTTAAAGCTGATATGATCGAAATGGTTCTTAGCAACAAAATATGAATATCTGTTTAGGCGTTTCAAGGTTATCAGCTCTTTGTTAGCTGCCGTAAGGATCTAACACGCAAAGGGTATATTTACTCTCAAACGTATATGTGATTTAACATTTGGAACACCCATGTACCACTGAGCTAGTCAGATGATGAAGGTATTAAGAGACGAAATCCTGGATTGCCTGTTAGTAGACCAATCAAGTTTAAGTTTATTGGATTCGTTTTTAATTACTGTTAACAGCAGTCGCATTAAGCGACTTGTTATCAACAATCGCTTAATGCGACTGCTGACAATAGCAACAATAGTGAATATAATTGGGAATAAGAAAGGCCAAACTGCGTTTCAAAATTTAAGAATATTTTACAAAATCATAAAATATCCGTGTGGTGATAACGAAAGAATATAAGAACATATTTTACCACCTCCCTATTGTCCCCATCGTAAAAGACGTTTATGGTATTAGTCTCGACGTAAATGTCTCGCTGTGTGGTAGCTGCTACGAATACCAACCCTTGCTTTGCTCGTGGATGTCGTAAAAGACGACTAAGAGCCTTATGACGACCTGGGCCAACTTCATCTGATGCCGTTTGGTCAATAATTACATTCCCAAGGAGAGTTGACGTCTAACAGACGACCGGTCATAAAATTATTGCCAATAACTTTTACAAAATGTACCTTGAAAGATATTGTATCGACCTCAAGTAATTAGGATGATTGTGGTCTGATCAGAATGATATGACCATGTTGATCCAATCTTCCTCCAAATTATAGAACAACATCAGATGTTCTGGTTGTAATGTAGCTTCAAATCTGGCGCGACTAAATTGAAATTGTTATAGGTACAAAATGGAGAGAAATAGAACGCCTGTATCTCAGGCGGCCATGGCAGAGCTTCGCAACTTGTGTAGATGATATCCACTCAAATGATAATTATTTTGATGCGAGAAGCCGAAGAGTATCTCCGCTATTTCCATATGAATGCTCATGTAAAGTATAAGCGGCGTCCATTAATTACATGAGAATTTTTGATCAAAATTTGTATTTTGAATATAAAATGTTGAGCATGCTTCAATTAATAGATACTGTTGATTTTAATCAAAATCAAATTTCTCACATTTTAAACTATTATTTTGCCGACAACATAAATGAATGAAAAATAAAAATGAAAACATAAATGAATGAATGAAAATGATTTTCGGTTTGACCAAAATCCGCTCACGTAGTTAAAGGACGCTCCTAATTATTATAAGTTTTGCATAGACATGTAAAAAATTATTATGCCAAATAATATTAATCTAAATTGCTCTTACGCGTTTAAATTCATTTAATTTTCAAAGTTTATTAAAAAGATATTTTAAAAAATAATCGCTGTGATAAATCATTTTAAAGTTGACTGAATTTATTGAATTAATACATATTTTAATATTATATTTAAATGTATATGAGGAGAATAAATATTGTTAGACTTAGCTTATCTTACTTTTGATATGCTATGCTTTTTATATTGTAATATAATTCTTAACGTCATCTATATTGTTAGATTTATGTATTCCTTCTAAGATTAATCAATATAAGTGTTAAATAATTTGCAATAATTTTAATTAAAAAAAAAACATTTTATTTGGTATTTTCTTATATTCTTCCCTATATCTTCGAACAATTTTGGGCATAACCTCCCCAAAAATGTGGGATAACGCAACATATTTTCGTGTGGTGACGCAGTAAGAATGCAATTCACCACGTGTTGTAAAAGACAACTAAAGTATCCCTTAATATAAACATCACATCTAAGAAAGAGAAAGAAAACTCGAAATAAACCTTATACCACTCCGTCTGACCGTTGGTTAATGAGTGGTAGTAGTAGGTCATTCCAATCCCCCCCCCCCCCTTTTTTTGTTTTGGGAGAAGGAGCACAGCAGTAACACGCATATGAGCCGTGATGTTGATGATAAAAAATGACGTTCGTCTTAATTTCTTCATTCCATCTCTGGTGACACATTATCCAACCATCTAATGCTAAGTATATAATCAGTAGTAAGAATATAATCCGTTGGCCTTAAGAACAACTAAGATGCTGCCCTTTTTTGCCTGTTATAGTTTGATTTTTCCTCAATCAGCGGCTCAGGACAAAGGAAAGGCGGTGCGATAATTCGTCCTATGACCGTGTCCGCATGTTGAGTGGGTCACCTGCTGGCTTTGACTGCGACTACTCGATCGATGGATTAATGTTTCGTGTACCTAATCTTTCTGAACCTTTGGAAAGACGACTAAATAAATTATATATACTATAGGTATACAGCGTGGTCCATTTAGATCGGGCAGTATGGGCAAGACTGACTGAAAGTATAACACAAAGATCTGTTCTTAGACACCATGTCGTTGATTTTGGTGAGAAGAAAAACTGTTTACTCTAAGATTTAAAAGGCCTCTCGATATATCCCTTAATTCGTCCTTTACTAAGTCTAAACATCACTCTATGAAAAGCAAAACTAAAAAAAGACTATGGAACATCTCCATAACGACGAATATACAGGCAAAAAATTTAGCTACTACTCGTGGGACCACGTTCCTTTAAATTGGTAAGACGATTGGAACGGATTTCCAGTAAATGTGGTTTCAAATTCCACGTACGGCAATCATTTTTCGCTGGTAAAACAAGTTCTGCAATAGCTTTATACCGATCATTGTCATCTAGTGTAATAATAATCAATTTCCTTTCTATTGAGGTATACGTTAGTGGCACACATATATGGGATCAAAACATGAAGAACAAACAGGAAACGCACTTCATTTCGATGCTTTGCGCCTTTTATTTTTTGCAGTGGACTATGGATGCGTCTCGCCCCGCCAAATCGGTCCGAGGTGACGGAAGAGGCGGCGCGTGACCCTATAGACCCACCATGCAAACTCCTCTCTTCGCTGTGCGAGCGGGCTACCGATACCCAATCTTTGTCTTCGGTGGCCCACCCGGCGGTTTACCCTCGCGGGTTCCCCTCGAGTCTACGGCCCGACAGCTTTCGTCCATCGGGGCGTCGTCCTCACGCGTTGGCCTCCCGTCGGGTGACCGGACTATTCTCCGGTCCGTTCACCCGAGGACTCGGATGCTTTACGCCTAGTAACTTTCTAATCTAAAGTTCTCTATACTAAAATTGTTTATAAAAGTAAAAAACAATGTCATACTTAAAATAAATTTTATTTATAAATTAAAACAAACCCAACACAACACATTGGCTATACTCTATTACATAGTGAAAGAGATTATAAAGCCCTAATTTAGGGTACAAGTGAAAAGAACCTCAGCCCTTCTAATACTTGAAACGCACCTCAGTACCTGTCTGGTACATTAATAAAATAAAAAATAATACAATAATTAAGTAACATATTAGGTACCGAACGCGTAAAACAACATTATATACAAATATACTGTTACTTAATTACGATATATAATCTAATAATTTGTCACTTAGCGCTTGAGATTGGCTTAAATTAGGTTATTGTTAGATATAAAAAAGACATCATTACACATTTTACAATCAGACCTACCTTTATATTTGTCACCTTTTTGTGTTATCTTGTTCGAATACTATATTTTTACTAATCTAAAATTTAATAAATTTTTTATTATCCCAAACTTTTGTATATTTTTCAGGTTAATTATTGATTGTCATGTGAGAAATCCTAAGATATACGCGGTAAAACCCGTGATATTCGTCTAGAAATCTGAAATTATGACTTATGTGATATATCACGATAGAGACAGATCCAATATTTTTAGATAATACGTAGTTTATAATAATTCTCTTGTATATTATTCATATTGGTAAATTATTAATAACACAGTGGTTTAAAAATCATTCTACCAAAATGTTACATAAGAATATTATAATTTCGAAAGATTTTTCAATCGTTCGAATAGTCGTCATGCTGATAATATACTCTTGTTAACAATGAAGTTTGGTAATATTCAAATTAATATTAAAGAAAGATAACACGAAATTTTGCCGCAATGTTTGAATTTTTTGATTGAAAATTCAATGATAACTATTGTTTGGACTTATAAATATCTATTGTCTAGATACAGGCCTAAATTTAGTAATTTAGAATCCGTTACCTCATTATTATACTTGTTCTGAGACATGACAAAACCAAAATATGCAGGTAAATTTAATACAGAGAAGATAAAGGGTAATTATCTTTCACTGTATGTATTAATTTTTCATATAATTTCAAATTAATAGATATTCATCTCGTATTAAAGATACTAAACACAACCAGAGTACATGGACGCCATAAAAAAAATCATATTAAAAAAATATAAAACCAAAAAATGTCAGAATATAAATTAAGTGGGTTATTTTTACAACTTAAATATGTATATCAGTGACGGACTGAGGACCACAGATACAAAATGGAATGTAAATTATCCGAAGTAAATGCTTTATTTACAAAAAATATCATCTAGAAAGTGTAGTTAGGGTATATTTTTATCAAGTCATAATAATTTTGTTCCCGAAATTCAGGTATAATATACAAGAAGTAAAACAGTTGTCTAAAAGTGAACGAGTAAATTCTTACTTCATTTCAATTATTTTTTAATGAGGCCTACTTAAATCAAAGAAGATGCATTTTTATAAAACTTTTTTATTATATTAAATCAAACTATTATAAAATTATCTCTTCATAATGTTTAGCAAATTTTTAGAAAATTAAATTTTGCTACATTTTGAAACTGCATTAGTTATTAATATACTGCACAATGGCAAAGAAAAAAATACTTAATTGGGACTTACCGTCCGCGCTTTTAGAAAGTATTATGAGCCCTTTTTATCAGAATAAGTTTTCATCTTGTTAAATTACCTAAATATATCTAATACAAGAAAGCCGCTTGTATCTTTAATGATTGCGAATATATATGTATTTCCAAATGATAAATATTAAGATTTATAAAAATGCATCAATATTTTATAATAATACATTCTTAAAATTACTAAATACATGATGATGCAGGGAACTGTTAAGCATTGAAAATGTTTATAAATGTACTTATTTGCCTAGAACCCACTGTTTGACACGGGTGTACTATTATTACGAGACCGTGTTCTAACAGTGGAACAATTAAAAAAGGTTTTAATGAGATGAAATGAATATTCATAATTATTCATACATATTTGATTATATATCTATTATGCAATGTAGATAGTTATTACATAATTGACTTCGGTAACATTGTTAACTATATTCTACGATTTAATTATTGTACTTATTGGTACTTAGATTTGTATATCTTATCGCGACATAGAAAAGTGAGGTTATATAAATAGACAAGTACTCTTTATTTATTACTGCGTTTATGGATACATACACTAAAGTATTATAACACAATGGATGTTAATAACTTAATATTTAAAAATATATTTTGACTGCCATTTTTTATTGATATAGTCATATAAGCTGCACGTATAATTAAAAATATACTTAATATTAAATGAAAGAAATGAATTGCTTTTTAATTTGAGCAAAATAATTTATTGCGCATATAACGCTTTTAAGCATAAAAAATAGTAGAACATTGATATGTTATACACTGAATCATTATATCGTGTTTATTATACAATTTTACGAGTGTCATGAACTTCATTAAAATGTTTTTGCTTTCTGTTGGAATCTATTCTATATTAGCTATTCAATTTATTTTAATAAAAGTAGAAATTGTATTAAAGTTACCTTTGCCGACTTTTAGATTTTTAATGAAGTTCAATTTAAGACAATAGAAAAAAATATATAATGATGCTCGATTTAATTCCCTTGTTACTATAATACGCTAACTAATGTTTGTACATTATTATAGTAATACGAAATTCTTTTGGAATTAATTATATTTTTGTATTTAATTTATATTTTATCTACTTTCCTATTGGTTTTATGTTAAGCATATTACGCACATTTCCTAGCCAAAATAATAAATACTTTTTATAAGTACCTACGTGGATAAGCGTTTATATATAAATAAAACATACAGGTTATATTTCTGGGAAAATATCATTTATATGTCCCGCACGTTTAATGCAAATGTTCAAAAATACGTGATGAATATAATCGTATTCACGATTTAGTCATCAATCAATCAAAAAAGTATTCAGTATTTCGTATTACTATAATATATTAAATTTGTTTCAACGTTTCATAAATTTAACAAATAAACTTAATTTATAGTATATATACAAAATAACATAACCGCGATCTTAACTTTCATCCATCAACAAACATTTATCTTAAAATTTAATTTCATACTAACTTCATCACAGTCTTCTCACAGGTTTTTATACGTAACTATAAATTTTGATAGTGTCAGTATATCAATTAGATTGAAATATATAATATTATGTACAAATATTTATATACATAAGTAGATAATGAGTCATATAGCTTAGGAACGATAAAATAAAATCACATGTCATGTTTAAACCTTGAAAAATGAGTTATAGTTTTTCTTATTATGCTGTAATACAAATTTATTTCTTGAAAGTTTTTTTTTAGGCAATTTTATAATTAATATCTTTTTTTTTGTTTGATCATTGTATAGGTTCAATGGCCCCTATTATGTTTAATATTATTTTATGTATACAGGGTGGAAGTGGACCGCTCCCGAAAACAAAGACAGGTAACCCTACTAGTCCTACTTGTAATGTTAGGTTAGAAAAAAAAAACCAATCGAATGAAAAAAAAATTTTTTTTTCACCACGCGAGGTCGTTGAACTCTGGAACATATAATCGTGAGTTTTGAATAGATTGCGCCTTTTCTCATATGAGTAAAGTTACGTATTTTTTATGCAATTATCGTTACACGGCACTGTCTTAATACGATGGAATGTAAAAACTTATTTCATCCAAATCGATTTTTTTTCTAGCCTTTACAAGCATTATAAGTAGGACTAGTAGGGTCACCGGTCTTTGTTTTCGGGAGCGGTCCACTTCCACCCTGTATAATGCGTTCAAATTTTAAACGCAGGCAATTTCATTACGGCAAGTTGAGTTTTTATGACATAAAAATAATATCAGTTATTATTGTGCAAGAAGTCTATATTTTATTTCTAATATCTAGACGTAAACGATATTGTCTTATACTTTTATCGACGTAGTTATTTTAAAATACATACGAGCCATTTAATTAAGAGTCAATTTATAATAAAAATTATACGCGAAACGAAACTTTATTTAATATTCTAGTGCATACATTTATGTATTGTAGTTTTTAGGAGCTATATTGTTCTTTTTATGTGAAATTAGTCAACTAGATTGGGTTGTGTCAACATTAAAGTAGAGGTAAACGTATTTATAATAATAGATTTTTGGCAACAGAGAATAAATTTTACAAAAATCGTACTTCCATGTTCCGTTCCGCGCATATATCTAAATACCTAGGCCGTATGCTGTGATAATATTCGTCGAAACGAACACAGGCAACTCCCATATTTTTTCCACCTAGCATTAATTATCAGAAGAATTCTAAGCTATTTCATAATAGATAAAATAACACTGAGTGTTTAATGGACGTTATTATAATAACATCCAGGATAGTTAGAAGCGTTTGCTAAATGATAAGTATTCGACGAATAAAAGTTTATCAGGTTGCAGGTTGCCTTGTATTAAAATACTGAACTTTTTTGATATTAATTGAATAATAATATGAATGTTTAGTTTTCTTATATTACTCCAAGTGAGAGTGAGACTCTAGAAGTAAGTCTATCTGGTCCAATGAGATTCGTCTATTTACTTTTTTTTGTTATTATTATCTATAGTATAGATTCTATACAGTCTGCGTAAGTCTATATCTGTGTCGTTCATTGAGTACAGTCCATATGGTGCGGTGTACGTTCTCCGGTAAATGGTCGAGTAACATTCTCGGCATGACTTGTAGTTCCATGAAATCCTCAGGGCATGCCCATCGCATTTCATATGTAGGCTCCGTAGTGCGTACTTTTCTGTAAAAGAAGATATTAATATTAAAGTTTAGAATCAGAGGGACATACAAAATTCTTTGGTTATAAAATATTATTTACATTTTAAATTTACCTATTATTTGTATATCATAAATTATTGAAAGGAGAATGAGGATGGTGTCCGATGGTTTACTGTGTGAGACACAAGAAGGTTTCAGGAGTGGAAGGGGATGCATGGATCAAGTGTTCTCTCTGCGCAACATTGTGGAGCGGCATCTGGCTCTAGGTCAGAGGGTTTTCTGCAGTTTTGTGGATCTGGAGAGAGCATTTGACACGGTTGTACGAAAGGAACTTTAGGACATTTTACCGGAGTATGGTATTAACGGTAAACTGCTACGGGCTGTGCAGTCCAGTTACATGGGCTGTAGAGCCTGTGTGCGGCTGGATGATGGAATGTCGCCTTGGTTTGACGTCAATATCGGCGTTAAGCAGGGGTGCGTTCTGTCAGCCAGGCTGTTTATCATATATCTGGATAAATGTCTCCAAAGGTTGAACGATATGAATGTGAGAGTCCAGATGGGCGGCTCAGTGGTCACTGCTCTGCTATATGCAGACGATGCAGTCCTGCTGGCACAGTCAGCGACTGACCTGCAGACCCTAGTCGACACAATGACAGAAGATTGTAAGAAAAAGGGTCTACGCGTGAATGTGAGCAAAACCAAAATAATGGTCTTTGAAAGAAATGAAGCCAGAACAGATGTAAGAGTAACAATAGGTAATGATGTACTGGAGCAAGTGGATGAATTTGTATATCTTGGATGTGGATTTAGCCGAGATGGAAGGTACACCACTGATATAGAGCGAAGAGTGAATGCGAAAAATAGAGTGAACGGAGCGTTGGGGCAACTTCTCGGTAGCCACCACCTCAGCCAGAAGGCACGTGTAGCAATACATAACGCAGTGCTTGTCCCAACATTACTGTATGGAAGTGAGAGTTGGGTATGCAGAAAAGTGTATGAAAGTAAAATTAATGCGGTCGAAATGCAATCTCTACGGAAAATCTGTGGAGTTAGGCTGATCGATCGTATTCGTAACGACGACGTAAGAAAGCGAGTAGGTATGAAAGAGAGTATTGGTGTAAAGATGCGAAAGGGAATGCTCCGATGGTTCGGACATGTGGAAAGAATGCCGAACGAACGTCTGGTTAAGAAGATATACAATGCGAAAGTGAAAGGATGTAGGTACCGGGGGAGACCGAGACTAACCTACCTAGACCAGATCGGTCATGTACTGAAGGAAGGTGGAATCAAGAGTCTCCGAAACCGGCGAGCGTGTATGAAGAGAATTATGAATGTTGAGGAAGCGAGTGAAGTATGCAAGGATAGAGTTCTCTGGCACTCTGTTCTCTCTGCCTACCCTGCAAGGGACATGGCGTGATGGTATGTATGTATGTATTTGTATATCAAAATAATTAATCTGTAATATTTGAAATAATATCCGTGTGGTGACGGAGTAAGAATACAATTCACTACTCCTTATCTTATTCGTGGGTAGGTAATCGTAAGTAAAGACTAAGGGATATAAAACGCATATAACATCTATGCGGGAGAAGGAAAACTCGAAATAAATCCTTGTACCAACACGTCTGATCAGCGTGTTATAGCAGGTCATTTGCCCTCCCATTATCGAGCCCAACAATGCGACATATATGAGTTGAGATGGTCTGAAATATTTTTTTTTCCTAATCTATTTAACAAATATTTTTATCGAAATGCACGTTATTCGTATGGTATATTATGGGTAATTACAAATATACTATTGAATCCATTTAAAAAAATGTTACCAAATACGCAATATTAAAAATTCGTACAAATATTAAAATTTCAATAAGCATACTATTTCATTATTATTATTAGACAAAAATAATGCTAAAGTATTTAAATATATAATATATAGATTTTTTAAATTATGTTAATATTAACATAATTAAAAAAATCTTGTTACAGAATTATATAGGTATATTGATTTATGAAAAAATAAGGTAAAACATATTTTAATATTAAAGTTATTTTAATAAAATATAATTTAACAGAGATTAAAATAGATTTGATTAAATAAAGTACCTTTCCTCGTTCGCTTCATCACTTTGGATAGACATAAAAATAACAGTTAACACTCATTATTTACTATAGTAACACTACTTATGGCACTATTCACGTAGTTACGGAGTAAGCCCCCGTACTTTCCCATGGATATTTGTAAAAGATAACCAAAACACGGAAGAAGAAAAAAGTGTAACGGAAAGTTATACGCTCATGCCGTCCTAACCGAGGCAGCGGGTGATCGGATCGAGGACTCGTCAGGTCGCCCTTGAAGCGAGGCCACCTCGTGAGGACGACGCCCTGACATCGAGATCCAGTTTATGGGTTGAGATGATGGGGCGTCGACATGAGAGGATACCCGTGAGGGTAGAATGCCGGGTGGGTCACTGAAAAAAAGATCGCGTTCCAGTGACCCACTCGCATGGCGTCGAGAAGTATATGTAGGGCGGATCTACGGGGTGAGGTGCCAAGCCCTGATGGGGTCCATAGCCAACAACGGTTAGTTCCATCTGACACACCGTCAAGAAATTGTCCCAGGCGTGCTTTCTTACTATGTTTTTTAAGGATTCTTACTCATATTTTGATAAATATGAGTAAGAAGCCTTAAAAATTATGTACATTATTTTCATACCAATGAATGCAGATAAATAACAGATTTTCCAACTCCCAAAGGAAAGGAAAAAGTGGACAGTGTAGTTTAATAGCCTATTATTTATCAACTTACTTCTCTATGCCCATGCGCTTGCGCCGTACAATGTGCAAAATTCGTCCCGCGGTAAACAATCGTGCTGATGAAAATCGCCGCGCAAACACATCCCGAGACAACAGCGCCGCTTCCTGTTAAAAACAGAGATAGATACACAACTGCTAATAAATTATACTGTGATTGGGTATCGTTTAAACCAGTACCGTGGTTACCATAACAGCACCATGGGTTCTGAAAGTCCCTGCTATTCACTAAAACTGTTAGGGGCCATTCATAAATTATGTAAGACGTTTGGGGAAGGTGGTTGATTGAATATTATAACTTCTTAATATAGGCAGGGGGTAGTGAACCTGACATTACGCAAGATATTAAATTGAAAAATACTAATTTTAGTCAAAACTGTGATAGATTAATAAGATGAATGTTATTGCAGTGAGTTAATGATACCTACTTGTAAGAAGTTTGTAATAAAAGATATTTTCAAAATAAACGGTTATATTTGATCAATAGGGCATCTTCTTACAAAAATACTTATTAAGGCAGGGGAGAGTAGCTGCAATCCTATGAGGTCTTATGGTTTTGGGCTGCAAATCATTCTTCAAAATCCCTTACGTAATTTATGAACGACCCTTTATTTCTATTTAAAATAGATAGTATAGTAGAAGGTAGGTAAATACCATATATAGTTTAAAAAAAAATTGATTTATATCGACCATAATAAATTTAAATTTATTAACTTTAATTTTCATACTTCTTTTACATACTTAAAACGACATAGAACGAACGACAAAGAACGTTGATTTAAAAAGAAATCATCATGATAAAAAAAAAACACAAGAGCGTACATGCAAAACTGCAAAATATTGTTTTATTAAATTAACGAATGAACGAGTAGCGATATGTAAAATGATTTATGTGGTCCGTTTTGATTTCAAAGTTAATACAACCTTAACAGAATGTGTATATGAGTGATATTTGATTGTAATATAATTGTAATAGCTTAGCCAGTCAAATGTTTCTTTTCCTTTTTGTTATTGCTTCATGAATGGGGATGGATTTAAAAAAAATGGTATGAGTTAAAAGCCTTACCACATCGAAAGCTGAACAAGCCCACACTATAGAATAAAAAAAGGGTAACTGACAGCACTCACGGTGGACACGCTGTTGACTAGTAGCGCGTCCGCTGAATCGTCTGAATGTTGCGCTTCCAGCTGTTCGGGCCGCCGCCATGTTGATTCTAAATCTCGTGCAGGCACGCCGAATAACGCGTACCCGAAGCCATTTAGCATTATCCGATACTGAAAAAATGAAAACATTGTAAGTTAGTATTTTGTCATATTAATCTGGTGACACAAGTGTTTGACTAATTCTGGGTATCCTGGATAATTATCTGGATAGTATCCTGGCTTGCCTTCCTTGGTATTTATTTACTGTTTTAGATGGCACAAACTGAAGCTCTAAGTTTCCTAAACGATAAAATGGCACTTTCCATTCTAAGCAAGTTTCAGTAGAATATTATTAAGTATTGCATTGTGACTCACGCAACCTAAAGGGATAATCGTTATCTATTTCTGGATTACATACATTAGATATCAGAAAATTTAAAGGTACTGATTCACTATGTCATAAAAATCTATGACAATCAGGCTTGGATATTTAATGAACTATCGGAGTTACACATCAGCTTATTCAGATTGAATAGTGGCATGACGATTGAACATATGACGGTTATGAATCAACTCGCCCTGTATTTCATGAGATGCTAATTATTGTTTAAAAGAGACAGTACCAGATTCTGTGTTGTAACTAAATATTAACTGCCGGTAAAAATCAATTACCTTTTTCGTCCCATATTTGAAAATCAATCTTGGAATAAGATTCACAGTTTATAATTTATAAATAACGTGTTAAAATCCTTGGAATAAACGATTTACCTTCGGAAGTTTTGTTGCGTGTATTGTCTGTATAATCTTGGTCCTCAAGTTCTCAATACTGTGGACTGAGAGTCTCATAACGAGGTCATCTCCTACACCTACTGTCATCACGAACGTCTCTGTGAACCGCGCCGCTTCTCGACTTATCAGTCCAGCTGGAATATAAACATTTCTTTTTTATTTAATCAATTTTTGTGCTGACTTTACAATTAAGGGATTTCTGCCTGTTCTGGCACCTAAATGCGAAACAAATTTATTTTGGAAATCTACATATACGAATCGCGTGGGAATCGAATCCATGATCATTGGCATAGGAGATCAATATTTAAACCGTTAGGCTATTATAATAGACTTAATATTGATACTCCAGCACATTTTTCTGGATGAAAGATGAAAAGAAATTATAAAAGTAGAAATGAAATAAATAATCAGTAAGTATAAACTTTATTGATTGGTAAATAAAATATACTTAAAAGAAAGAGACTTTCTTATTTATAATTAACCAAATTTTAATAATATATATATATATATATATACATACATACATACATATAATAATACTTTATTTATATTATATTGTAGTCACCAGAAATAAAAGGTTCACTTTGTTGAAAATATCAACAAATACAATAAAACAATATAATATATAGTGTATAAGATAATGACGTTTTTGGAAAAACAGCTTTTGTGTAATTTAGGAACAGAAGTGCGGATTTATACTAAGTATAAATAAATTTAATACTAAACAAATACAAGGTTTAATTAGCAGATAATAGTCGACCTAAACTCTCAATTAACGGTATAAAATTTGGGACTGTTGTTTTAGAAGATCATTGCAAAAGAAAAAGGAAAAAATAACGTAGTGAATAATTACCTGGAGTAGAGAATGCGAACACTTTTAGATGTGGATATCTCGGTCTTAATTTTAAAGCTACTAATACTGCCACACCCGCGCCAAGACTGTGACCTGTAACACACAATTTAACTATTGACATCAAACTGAAATGATTTATTATGACCATTGGACACATTTATATATTGTCAAATGATTGCACCAGTAGCGATGTGATATCAGCACTGAGCTCTCGTGTGTCGAATGTAGTGGAAAGTCGAAATACAATTTTTTGTATGATCCACATCCAGTGTAATTTGTGTTCATTAGATGTACGTTTCTGAAATCCATGGCGATACGAGAATTTCTTTCTTATTATCGTTGTAAAAAAATGCTATTTTAAAAATTACATATTTTAGTCATCGTGATCATCATGATCGTGATCAGCTTGTCAGAATTCTACTATTAAATATAGGCCTCTTATGCAGGAAAAACCCACTAAACCATCATTGTGTATTCTTTTTAATTAAAAAAAATAGATATAAGACACAAATTAAAGCTCAAGTGATAATGGTATTTTAAAGTATTATTAAGAATATGGTAACAACTATCTTGAATGTTTAGTCTGAATAAACTGGTGAAAATATGTATTTTTATTAAAACAAGTATTTTTTTTTATATATGAGATTAACTATATATATTTTTATATATTTTATTTTTATAATAAATTTGATTATTTTTATAATAAATTTGATCGTTGATTAATTTGCCGAATTCATCACTGTTCGTTAAAATGAGGGCATGTATTTTGTTTATGCTTATTTTACTCTACTTGTGAGCAACGCATCGTGTACTAATAACATATTATTATTGATTGCTTCCTTAGTTTAATGGCGTAGATATGAAGATTACAGATCGTAAGGCCATCTAGGCCATTAAATCTGGTTTTAGTGGTGGAGCGAGTCGTAGGGCGGGGACTGTTGACAGTGTTTTTGTCTACAGCCGCGGTTATAGTATCATATTCTCGGAGAAAATTGACGTTGGAGCAGTGGCAATGCGGTGTTATGCTTCGTTCGATGAGCGAGAATGTCGGAAGCCCAACTTGACCGGTGAGTTTTGGTTAGTAGGCAGCGGCCTAGCTGTACCACTTTTTTAAGCTTAACTAGACCCTGTTACAACAAAGGTCCCTGAACAGTAGTATCATTAGGTATGCTGCTTGCTCGTTTGCCGTCATAAGCATAATAAAAAAAAATAAAAAAAAATATATGTTATAATGCATAAATCTATGGATCCAGGTAGATAATTCACGAATGACTCCTGTAGTTGTTAGATTATTACATAGTATTACATATATTTGATTCTTAAAATGAATGATAAAAAAATAATTTAGTGTCATGTCATAATATTGTATTGGATTAAAATTAATCTTATAAATTAAGTAAATGGTGGCAAATGAACAAGCTGCACCATTTACTGCTGCATCTGATGGTAAATGATACTGCCGCCCTTGTACCTTTGCTATACCAGAGGTACAGCTAGGCCGCTGCTTACCAGTGAAAACCACAAACCCACCCAGAAAGTTGGGCTGCCGGTTCCCACGCTCACCGAATGAAACAGCAGCATATTGCAACTGCTCAGATTTTCTGCGAGAGTTTAGTACTACCCAGGGCGGACCGGCCCGCGGCTGTAGACAGAAAACTGTCAACAGTCCTACCACTATTATTTAATTGATGGACTGAATGGTAAATAAACCATTTATGGCTGATTGTCAAATTTAACATATGGTCAACTTTATCAAAAATATGGATGTATATGCTGCCTGCTATGAAGAAAATAATACATAATTACCAGTAAGTATGAGGTCATATTGCGGATACTGCTGGAACGCGCGGTCCAGTACTGGCAACAAACGCTTCAACATCTTTGCTGCTCCCATTGACATACCTTTGTGCGCCGCTGTGTCTTCAGGTAAACCTGTATCATACATACTTTATATGGTGGTGTTGCTAGGAGTGCTAACTGAAATATGATATGGATTGAAAAAATAAACAATGAGTGGAGAAGTTATGAAAAACACATTGGTTTACGTATTATATCAACATGCGGCAACAGAGAAGTATCCACGACTCAAAGCCGCTAATTCCAACACCAGAATACAAACTAAAGGACATCAGAAGTACGCCTTTAGAAAAAACAAACCTAACGTTAGAAGCTTACAACTTTATAAGGAAAGCAGGTTTTCCCCTGGTATAACCTCTCTTCCCTATTCTTTCTTAAGGGGTCTTCTTTAAGGGATTCTTAAAAGTTTCCTTGGTCTAGCCGCAAGTTTAAAACGATAAATAAATTTGGTGATACTAAACACATCGTTAGTTTAATCATATAAGAAGTCTTACCATCAGCTTCAAACCGTTCAGATCCTGCTGTGAAGTCAGTGAAGATATCCCTTAATGAAATGGAGCCTCTCACAGCTACCACGATGCTCTCACGTTCATGGTCCGTTATCACGCAAAACGGCAACTAGATAACACAGATATAAAAATACAATAATATAACATGTTTTTAGCTTCGAAGAAAATTGCTTATTCATATTTATTTGAATTGAATTGTAATAATGGTTTCTGATATTTACGCGAGTATTGCATATTTGAAATAAAACTACTTTTATGGATTCTATTGCGTTTGCATTTGATTGTTAATTGCCCGATGTTTCGAACACTTTACAGTGATTATGGTCACGGTCCAGTCCACCCGTGACTATGATCACTGTAAATAAAGTATTCGAAACGTCGGGAAATTCAAAATCAAATACAAACGCGATAGAATTCGTAAAAGTTATTTCATTTCAAAAATTAAATTGTAACTTTTTTATTGTAAACGAGTAAACAGTACACTTGTTGGTAAGCGTTACTGCCACTCACAGACTTTTTTAATAGCAGGGGTACATCTAGGCGACTACGTATTAATCAAAACCTACACAAAAAGTTGGGCTTATAGCTCTCTCGTGAATTGAACAAAGTGCAACAGCACATGGATGTTCATACATAAGTTTTCTGCGTGAGTGTTGTACTCGGGGTAGTTTGGACGGCCCCTCGGCTGTAGACAGAAAACTGTTAACCGTGTAGCCCCCTACCACTACAAGTGAAATATATCAACCATTGATCTCAATTACATGATAAGCTGTATGGTAGCGATAAAGAATACTACCAACCGTTAATTTACTCGTGGATGTCGTAAAAGAACTGTCTTTCACGAAAAATACAACTAAGTCTTTTAAGAGATTTATAACGACTTGGGCAAGTCCACTCGATGCCATTTGGTAAATAATTACATTCCCAATGAGGGTTAAGCTCAGGCAGGCGGCCAGTCATAAAACTATTGTCAATAACTTTTGCAATATGTACAATGTAAGTATTGCGTCAACACCAAGTAATTGGGATATAACCAGGTTGATGATTATATCTATAATAACGATTGCGATATTGAATCACCAACTTCTCGGCAGACTTAAATCAAATGTTAGATATATGTCTATTTTGATTTTAGTGAATTGGATTAATAGTAATAATTATCAGACAGAGAAGAAAATTGTTCCATACAAATTGGTCGGTCACATTTTAAATGTTTAAATATAAATATACCTTATTAGAGAAATTAAATAAGAAAATACAAAATAAAGTAGTAGTATAAAGTTTCATCAAGACTAAGAATATTTATGTAAAATTATTGTAATAAATCAGATTAAAATGTCATCCAACAAATTAATTAACGGAGTACTCTAAGAATTATTACTTTGTCTAAGCGCCGCTATCGATACAGTTGGTTAATATAATGTTGCAATTTCTTAAAGGACAAAGTTGAGGGACCTTTTGAATTCAAACAACCTGATAACGTTTCACCTGTAAACAATAACGCGGTCTGAAGTGGTAAAGTATACTCATTTTAGTTTTGTGTTTCATGGATAAGTATCATATCAAAACATGATTTGCGTCATTTGGTGGTTGGTAACTAATTCTCTCGCGTGGTGGCAGGGTAAGAATACAATTCACCACCCCTTTTTAATCCCGTGTGTGTTCGCAAAAGAAGGTGAACATCACTGCAAGAGAAGGACAACTCAAAATGAAATCCTATAACAACCAGTCTGATCAGCGTGGTTAAAATAGGTTAATTTACCTCCCATCCGCCCATTATGGAAAGAGAAACTCAGAAGTGCGACATATATGAGCTGACGAAGCTGAACTAATCCGCAGCGGAATCAAACAGTTCCTGTGTATTTTATAGTGGAATTGTTTGTCATGTAGGAATTGTAGGATACACGTATCAAAAGACTGATTATATTTTATTTTAGTTACTACACGATTAGTCGTAGAATTAGTAATAATATCAAATGACTAATTGTTATTAATCATTATTAAGTAGTACATGTGATTATTAAATTAAAAAAAAATAATCATAAAATCCAATTTTAAACGGAAATAATTATTAATTTTTACTACCTGATCAAAAAATTAGCATTACATATTTATAATTATTTCCGTTTTAAAATTATCTAATATATTACAACAAAATTATATGTTACCAAACCTTTTTTTGTCTAGTATTTCTGATAGATGATGTAGAAATATATACCTACTTAGGTATAACTTTTCTATAAGACAGGGAAATCTACATGCCAATACGTATGGTCCATTAAAACTCATATGATGATTACTAGGACATTAGCAGCAACGCTCTCCTGAGGAACTTGATCATAACACCAACTAACATCGCTAATACGTCTACCAAATTTGGTGATTATACTGTTTTCCCTTTTTAAGGGTCATGGTCCTATGCTCCACAGTAGACGTTAATACATCACGTATGATTAGAATATTGTTAATATGTTATGTTTTTTTATAGTTGGTCTATAGGTCAAGAGCTTTAAGGAATTAATCCTTGAATCTTGACGGACTTTACACACATATAATTTTACGAACACAGAACATTATATCCAGACTCAGAATAACAATTTGTGCATCACATAAAGTATTGTTCTGTGTGGGTATCGAACCCGTGACACTTGGCACAGACTACTCTGTGCTTGACGCCATTTAGATAAAAATCATAAAATTAATTAACAAAATTACTAGTGACATTTTTCTCATGTGGTGACGAAGTAAGAATACAATTCACCACTACCTATATTGCCCGTGGGTGATCGTAAGAGACGACAAAGGGATATAAAAAGCATATAACATCTATGCGAGAGAAGGAAAACACGAAACAAAAGTCTATACCAACGCGTCTGATCAGCGTGGCATAGTAGGTCAATTGCGCTCCCATTATGGAGGAGGCTCCAGCCCAACAGTGGGACATATGTGAGTTGCGATGATAATGATGACTAGTGACATATTCATACGTACTTCAAATACACGATTGTTGAATGAAGCGAAGATGATATCGTCAGCAGTAAGCTTCGACATGTACTTCACGCCGGCGAAGTTGCACAGGCAGCAGTTGTCATCAGTCACTATAGAGTTCTTTGGCCTAAAACCATATAAAATATTTCTTTCGTTTAATTAAAAACGGTATTTTTAATACTGACCAATTAAATCTGTTTACAATTTAAATAAAAAATAAATTGTGTCTTTTTCAATTTAATGAAATTTAGCATTTAACATTCTAAATTATTTATAAAAACTTGTTTTACTGGCGAAAAATGAATGTCAGACCTGTGATATTAATTTTTCGCTCGTAGACAAGATTTTGACAGTTTTTGTTTAAACTACACCCTGCACAAAGGTCTTTATATTACGGATAATTTTAAAAATATATAAGTAACGAACAAAAATTACACTCAGAACAATAATGTTCTGGAGAGTTTTTGGCGGGAATCTAAAACGTTATGTGGTGCTCTTGTATTATATTCGATATCTTAGTGTTTTAACGTGTTATATTAGATAATTTTGATGGCATTTTATGTAATGTGATGTGACGGAACTGCTGAGATGTAGCGAATATCATATAAAAGTGCTTTACAACGTTTTCGTTTTTCATCAAAATTCTCACAAGATACCATTAACAGTGTGGCCATAGCACTGTTGACGCCGACAATTTGACTTACTGACGGACATGACTAATCTGAAGACACTAAAAACTTGAAGATAATTATAACTCGACACTGGCAACAATGGCTCATTTAAGTAGCTGATTGCCAATACATAAAAATAAGAAGAAGAAGATAATGTTCTGCGTGGGAATGGGGAATATGGATGTTTTTTTTTTAACATTTCTACTAGTTATTACATTACCAAAAATAAATATAACGCATTCAAAATATAAACTATTAAGCTAAAAAAAAATTATTAAAATCACTATCATGTTTGGGCGATTTAAACGCGGCTATTATGGCGCGCTTCTGTGACGTCAGAATACACACGCAAGTTGGATGTCAATAACGAAATGGTTGGTTCACGAAGTTATTGAAAATTAAAAAGTGAGTGTAAAGTCAACTTATTACCATGGAAAAGAACAGAAAACCGTATTATAAATATTGTGTCGTTCCTATGTGCCAAAATATTATCAAAACTGCACCTAACAAAGTATATTTCCTTATGCCGAGAAATGTAATAAATAAGAAAAAAATGATGCAAGGCGATGAGAAAAGACAATGTGTCGTGTTTGAGCAGTTTATACTGTTGTGAAGATCATTTTAACGTAAGTAAACAGATTAGAGCAGTGATGAAGTACATAAAAGAATCATTTTTCCTTAATTACATACACATACTTGTTTTATTAACAAACTTCGACGTACAAATACCTACCTAGTTTACGTAAGGGTCTTAAAGATATATTCTCAATATCTAATAGGTACATGGGTCTTTATCCATAAAAGTAATATATGTTTAGTCATCATTGATACCTATGAATGAAAACATGTAAATTAGAGTAAGAGAAAAGTTTGAAATTATTTATTATTCATCTTTCTATTGGGTTTCAGATACAGAGAATTATATGCAATACAAAATAATGGCATTAGAACAGGGACAAAAAGTGACGTTTGTTAAGTCTCTTATTCACAAGGATTAATACTTGAACACAGAAAACTAATAACTCATGAAATAACTGGGTAACGATACAAAATAATCACTAGAAACACCTTGATACGAGAAGACTCGAGTGTGCGATGACGACACGTTTTAAACAACCAATCGCGTCGCGTTTTAGAAATAGGGAATATGCACGTGACTCCAAAATGAACGAAATATTTTTTTTTGTAATCTTTATTGCTTAAAAAACAATTATTTTTGAAATTCATCATTATTTAATAGTGAAATTTAATTATCAAAAATCGGCTTTTTTAAAACGCAACGTGATTGGTTGTTCTTGAACAACCAATCGCGTTGCGTTTTAGAAATTTGTCGTCTTGACGTGACGTCATCGTACACTCGAGTCTTCTGGTATCAAGGCGTTTCTATAGTGATTATTTTCTATCGTTTTCCAGTTATTTCATGAGTTATTAGTTTTCTGTGTTCAAGTATTAATCCTTGTGAATGAGAGACTTAACAAACGTCAGTTTTTGTCCCTGTTCTAATGTCATTATTTTGTATTGCATATAATTCTCTGTTTTTGAAACCCAATAGAAAAATGAATAATAAATAATTTCAAACTTTTCTCTTACTCTAACAAGTTACATGTATACATTCATAGGTACCATAGATGACTAAACATATATTACTTTTAGACCCATGTACCTATTACATATTGAGAATATATCTTTAAGAACTTTACGTAAACTAGGTAGTGTACGTCGAAGTTTGTTAACAAAACAAGTATGTGCATGTAATTAAGGAAAAATGATTCTTTTATGTACTTCATCATTTCTCTAATGATGAAGAACTTTGATTTTTGATTTTTTGATCATTTCTCTAATGTGTTTACTTACGTTAACATGATCTTCACAACAGTATAAACTGCTCAAACACAACACATTGTCTTTTCTCATCGCCTTGCATCATTTTTTTCTTATTTATTACATTTCTCGGCATAAGGAAATATACTTTGTTAGGTACATTTTTGATAATATTTTGGCACATAGGAACGACACAATATTTATAATACGGTTTTCTGCTCTTTTCCATGGTAATAAGTTGACTTTACACTCCTTTTTTTAATTTTCAATAACTTCGTGAACCAACCATTTCGTTAATGACATCCAACATGTGTGTGTATTCTGACGTCACAGAAGCGCGCCATAATAGCCGCGTTTTTATCGCCCAAAAATGATAGTGAATAATTTTTTTATAGCTTAATGGTTTATATTTTGGATGTGTTATATTTATTTTTGGTAATGTAATAACTAGTAGAAACGTTTAAAAAAATAAAAAAATATCATGCATATTCCCCATTTGCGAGCGAATTTAAAAAAAAAACGATTTTTGATAATGAATTTTCACTATTAAATAACGATCAATTTCAAAAATTATTGTATAGGTATATTTTTTAAGCAATAAAAATTACAAAAAAAAAATATTTTGTTCATTTTGGAGTCACGTGTATATTCCCTATTCAACTCACGCACTGGCAGACAAAATTTGGTGTAACCACTCATTTATAAAGAATACCTATAAATGCCTAGTATTACCGTTTGGTAGGAAAATTATAGTTTTTCCCGTGTGGCGATAGGATAAGAATACAATTGTTGCCACTTCTTACTAATACCGTCGCACTAGGAAAGCGGGCTGTAGAGCTTCTAAGAAACGTATGTCACACTGCGATCGTAAACCCGCCTGCCAAGCGTGGTATTATGCCCTCATTTGTGCTCTGCTTCCAATAATGGACGGCGAAAAGCTACTGAATGGTGAAATGTTAAAATATCTTCATCATTTCACTGCTTTACTTTCTGTTGGCATCGTAAAAACTAGCTGAGGAATCACTAGAGTTATGGACAGCAACTTGTGCTAAAGTTATAACACCGAATGTGATCGCCTACATCAATAAGGGTAATTAGGGCGTTGTTCCCTTCTGGAAAAGCCTGTATCTAACACTGGACGGCGATATGCTCATGAAAACAGAACTTATTTTTAAGATATTAATAGCAGAGAAATTATTTTAATGATTACTATTTTAGTCTTTGGAACTCTATAGGAATGAAATTCGAGATAGTGACTTATGAAATTTTAACGAGATATTGAAATAAATGAAGGACGAGGAAACTTTGATGTCAAAGGCTCGCATTGTTTGTCTTTCATTTCATAAGATAACAAAAAATAATATCGTGTCAGCTGTTCTAAACAGCGTAGTAAGATTAATGAATCAAAGTTTGTTTTAATGACGAGGCAGAAATGTATTGCACGTTTTCATCTTAGCATACTCGTACTAAATGTAGTAAACAAATTACGAAATATTTACAGCAAATAAACGTTTTTATTGTATACACAAAATTTATCTATCCGTCAATTCGCTAGCTTATCGATGACCACTATTCGGCATAGTTCTCCTATTGGTTAGATAACGCTATATGGTGATTATAATCACCATACTTGACGAGCGTGTTGGCAATTGCAATTGATTTTATAAATTTTCCAGGAGAGTAGGTAGTAGTTCCTAGTAGTAGTAGTTCCTACTGCCCAGTGATCTCATCGATATTGTTTACTAATCCCAGTGGTAATAACAAATTATATTCTACCCATTTTACTATTCTACTATTCCACCAATTCTACTATCCTACCCATTCTACCATTGCATTTCAATCCGTCAACTACATGGGTAACATAAATAAGTATTTATTATTAGCGTGGTTGTAAATATATTTTTATAAAATCATTTAGCCCTTACGTTCGTCTAATAATAAGCGGTATTACACACAATAGCTGGCACTTTCTACAATTTAAAATTAATATTGTCTAAATCGTAATTTTCTGTAGTTTAAAATTAAAAGTTGTAAAGGCACGTGGTCGCTTGCCGCGCAAATGTCTCGACCTATATTCGCTCGCTGAGACTGAGAGATCGAATTACAGACAAACAGTAGGTATACTGCACCTAACAGCTACTAGAGATCAAAGACAGATATAAATATGGTTTTAAATATATTCTATTTTCATTGTCAATGTCATGTAATAAGTGGCGATCTAATGATGGTTATTATACTAATCTATAAATAAATCTTATCATTACTAAATAATTTACAGAAATAATTTGTTTTTCATCATTAAACTATCATTACAAAGCGGCAAGTTTTGATTTACATTACTATTTGATTTACATTACTATTTACATTAAAATTATAAAATTTTAATGTTATTTATATTATAATTATAACACTGTAAATAATAAACTGAGAATTAATTTAAAAGAAATATGTGCTTATTTCATCCTGTCTACTAATAAAACTTTGGATTCTGAATAAAATCGCGAGTGCCCCAAGTTTCTATTACAAGGTCTTTAAATTATATACAGTTTATAAAGTTGTTTTTTTTATTATAATAATAAATATATATATGTTTGTATTTTACTAGTGAGTAGGGACTCACTCGTAAAATAATAAACTAATTGGGTAAAAAAATAATTTAGTTGATTTTTGTTTGGTATTTTCTTGTGGTAATTATACCACAACCCAAAATCTAATAAAAATACCCCAAATATCTAATATCCCAAAATAATAAAAATAGTCCCGAAGATATAACATAGAAGCGAAATATAAGTAACTAATATTACATTAAAAATACTATTATTCGATAAATTATGATTAAAATAGTTTCGAGATTGAGGCACATTGCTTAAAAATATTTTAGTTATCAAGGCAACTATCACAAGATTTAATATTTTCTACTAAATTGTTTTAGAATGAATGTCATTAGAGCAACTAAAAATGAAAAGAGTGTTATCTGGAGTTTTGGCGCCAATATGGAAATGTCATGTCACGCTCTTGTAAAATATTCATTTCTTTAGTGTGTTATAGTGTTATATTGAATAATTTTGCTGGTATTTTATGGAATATCATACAGTTAAAGTCCTGAAGTGTAGTGATTATGGTATAATAGTGGTTTAAATGTATTTTCGTGTTTGCCCAAAATTCCCAACGAAACTATTAATTTGGTTATCAACGGCCAATTAATGGTATCGCCTTGACTTACTGACAGACAATGACTATCAAGGTCTAATTACAACATGAACAAGTGATAAATAATATATGAAGAAAATTAATACGTAAGACAGGCAGTAAGGTCGACTGACTATAGCCTGCCCATATAAGGGCGATATATTAAAAAAAAATTGTTTGAATAGCTTACTAAAAACTTGACTAAATAATATCTATTGTGAACATTGCGGCATCAAAAAGTTTGTAAGACAACTATTTTTTGTAACAATCATAACGACTATCATTACGCAAATACTAGATCTTGAATGAAATATAAAATAAGCAACAACATCGTTAAACTTACCGACAACAGCAACATGTGAGATGCCTCGCCAGTTTACAGAATCCGGTGAAACAGTGTCTGTAAAACACATAAGGCCATCCATATGAAGCTATAGATAATCTTAAATAATGCAGGGCATCTTCCAAATTCATCCAGGGTGGTGTCTCCGAGAATATTTTATTTACATCTGTTGTATATATTGGTTCTTCGTCGTTCAACATTTGAATTCTTCTCATTTCTCTAGTCTCCCTCTTTTGTCGAACTCTTAGAAGAACGCAGCCAGCCACTACGTCTGATGGAACTAAGTCTGTAGATCTGAATAGCGCGCTTAGTAGAGCTGTAAAATATTAATAAGGTTATAGTCCATATGATGTTGGAGAAAGAATTGTAATAGTCATCACCTTTCCTTCCTTTCTTATGGTTGCTTGTGAAAGGCAACTATTTGATGCAATCAGATAATATCACTGATAGAGAAGAGAACCTCGTAATAAAAACAAACCCGTTTGACTAACATGGTGCAGGAAGTCAATTTAACTCCTATTATGGAGAAGGCTCGAGTTCAACAGTGGGGCAAATATGAGCCGAAATGAAGTCAACTTTTATCCTAATACAACAAAATTAATAAGACCTAAACCCCTATTAATTAACTTAGCAAGATTCAGAACAAACCAATGTATTTATTGTACGAATAAAAAATATTATCTCAATTCGGTGACCTCTTTATCATTTACGTGCAAGTCATTGAACGATAAACCAGCTAGGTGTGATATGATAGCTTATTATGTATAAAATTACACACGATTGGCCTAATAACATACTGTGCTACTGTTTCATGCTAAATACTCGGTATACAAATACTTATAATTTTCGTATTTTTAGTAATTTTCGTATTTATTTAGTTGTAGGACCACTGTGTTGACGGTTTTCTGTCTATAACTGCGTGCCGGTCCATTCGGGGTAGTACCGCGCTCTCGCAGAAGATGGACGTCTGAGTAATGGCGTTGTGCTATTGCGCTTCGTTCGGTGAGCGTGAGCCGGCAGCCCAACTGGCAGCGGCTTAGCTATACCCTTGGTATTGCAAAGGTACATGGGCGCCAGTAACATTTACCAGTAGGTGTGCTGCTTGCTCCTTTGCCACCATAAGCAGTAAAGGGGTATAGTGATTTTTGTTAGTTTAAATGTACATACATACATACACACATACATATCATCACGCCATATCCCTTGCAGGGTAGGCAGGGAGAACAGAGTGCCAGAGAACTCTATCCTTGCATACTTCACTCGCTTCCTCAACATTCATAATTCTCTTCATACACGTTCCCCGGTTTCGGAGACTCTTGACTCCACTTTCCTTCAGTACATGACCGATCTGGTCTAGGAAGGTTAGTCTCGGTATCCCCCAGTACCTACATCCTTCCACTTTCGCATTGTATATCTTCTTAACCAGGCGTTCGTTCGGCATTCTTTCCACATGTCCGAGCCATTGGAGCATTCCCTTTCGCGTCTTTACACCGATACTCTCTTTTATACCTACTCGCTCTCTTACGTCGTCGTTACGAATGCGATCGATCAGCCTAACTCCACAGATTTTCCGTAGAGATCGCATTTCGACAGCAAATCAGCTATTAATTTAAATGTATTTAGCGAGTAATTACTATAAAAACTGTTCCATGTGAAATATATCTACATTATTCCACGTTGTCACAGGTTACAAATTACATGCAAATTAGCAAACATTGTGTGAGTTAAAGTCAGTTTTTGTTTGTGTTGCGATGGGATAAGAATACATAAAAATCGTAACTACCAGGAGAATAGGCAACAGCGTACTCTTGAGGAACATATAACATCGACCGTGGAGCGTGCTTATTATGGTAGTAACTCCAAAAAAATTACCACGCCATGTGGCATTCTATGGTAGAGACTTACGTATAGCAATGGACAGTAAAGTGCCGAATGTTGAAGTGAATAATGTCAAAGCAAAATTGTGCCCCTGGAAAAGGCTTATATTATATTTTATTCATACTCGCTTATATTATTCATACTCGAAATACATACAGTGTTCAATAGTAAACAGCACCTTCGCTGGCTTCATATTGGCGTGTAATTATATATGGCATATAATTTGACCAAAAAGGCGACATTATTTTAAAATATACCTACATATCTATCTTATTACTCTATGGATTTGCATAGTTGCATTCCCCACTGTCACGCAAAACGGTCAATCAAAAACGGTCAGTCAAAAAAACCAAGATGCAACACATTTGCCCGATTTTTACAATGCATAAATTTAAAATGTATAAAATTGTAAGCAACAGCAGTTTTCATATTAAATGTATATAAGTATAATAATAATTATATGTTCATACAAATAATTATTATGCTCTATACCATTCAGGTTATGAATGAGGGGATTTATTTTTAAACGGTACTTTTAAACGGTAATGGGCCTATTATATAGGACTCAATAAAACATCGTGAAACGTAGCCATGGCAACGTTGCTGCTTAGTCTTTTGTTATTTGTACTATTATTAGTTTTGTGTAGTCAACCAGTACGAGAAAAAAATAGTCCAAAATCTCGTCCGCTTTTTTATACATAGCAGTTGTACAAATTCAAATCGCGTAGCTACTATTATATAAGAAGCAAATATATTTAGAATAACAGAAAAATTCGTTCCAAAATAACTTTATAAATTATTATATACAGAGTTTTATAAACAAACATATATGTTTATAAATAAAACTTAGTTATTTTATTACAACTCATTCATTCTCCTACTCCTATCCCAATTACTTGGGGTCGATACAATATGTATTCTTCTTTCATAGTAGGCACATATGGTAAAAGTTATTGGCAATAGTTTTATGACCGGCCGCCTGCCAGAAATCAACCCCCCTTGGAATGTAATTGTTAACCAAACGGCATCAGATGGAGTTGGCCTAGGTCGTTATAAGGCTCTTCGCCGTCTTTTACGACATCCACGAGTAAAGTAAGGGTTGGTAGTATTCGAAGCCGCTACCACACAGCTATATATTTTATTACAACTGTTAGTTAATTATTACGAACAATATTTCAAATAGCGATAAAAATAGATTTTTAAAGACATAATTTGCCATACGAATGTACTATATATATATGGATCGTCATGCAATTTATATTCAGATGTATTTGCTCTCTTTGTATAAAAATGGAAATTCGCAGTAGGTTTACCATTTGTTCACCGCCTAACCTTTTCAAATGTAAATATAAACCCACGTTACGGCCCATTTTAAATTACTATTGCATTTATTTTGCACTTGTAAACTTTTAGATACTTTAGTTTTATTTTATTCTAAGATTTATTTGTAATTCAATATGTATAAGCAACGAAATGTATAAATAAGGCATACATGTATAAATAGAAATCACAACGAAAAGTCACCCTAAAAATTGTATTTTTTTTTCATATCGTTTTATTGACTCATAGCCCTTTTTGCGTTAGGCTATGGATGCGTTTCGCCCCGCCAAATCGGTCCGGGGTAACGGAAGAGGCGGCGCGTGACCCCATAGACCCAACATGCAACCTCCTCTCTTCGCCGTGCGAGCGGGCCACCGGTACCCGATCTTTGTCTTCGGTGGCCCGCCCGGCGGAATTGACTCATAGCCCTAGGCAACCTTTATTTCTCTTGAAGTTTATCACTAGGTACTATTTATAGAAGTACATCCGAATCTTTTTGATGTCTCCAGTTACAAAATACATATTAGATGTGTGTATTATGTATACACATTTAAATGTTATTATTTTAACAAATTGTACTATCTTAGAAGATAAAACTAACTATAAAGAATAAATCATCATCACAGCCCATATATGTTATCCCACTGGAAGGGAAATTAACCTACTATACCACGCTGGTCAGACATGTTGGTATAGGGTTATATTTCGAGTTTTTCTTTTGCACAGATGTCATATGCATTTCATATCCCTTAGTCGTCTCTTACGATCACCCACGGGTAAGATAGGGGGTGGTGAATTGTATTCTTACTCCGTCACCACACGGATAAATAAATTATATAGTAATTATCAAATTGAAGAATTGTTTATATCAAGTTAAGGCTTACTTTTCAAAGAAATATGGAGTTAGAATTGAATAAATAAACAAATTCATCTCGGCAGTTGCTGAAAATATTTTGTTAAGTAAATAAAATTAACTAAAGGTATTTTCAAATTACTGAAATTTAGCATTTAATATGCTTGATTATAAAAACTTGATTACGAGCGAAAAATGATTGTCACACATTGGAAATCCGTTTCAATCGTGCTACTTCGTGAAATCCGTTCCAATCGTGCTACTTCTCATAGGTGTGGGTTCGAATCCCATATATGACAATCATTTTTCGCTCGTAATCAAGTTTTTAAAAGTATTTTATTTACCAGCCACTTGTTGAAAAGCTTCTTTTCCATGTTCATCTCGTTTTAGCCAGCAAAAAGCCCACCTAAATCTTCTTGACCAGAGTCCTGTAACTTTTCTATGATGTCTGACTTGATTTGGTGTATCCTGCATGTCACCATAATTCACCGAACCGAGAGGATCAAACACCATAAACAGACCGAAGACCGTCAATGCGAACTGTACCCAGTTGAATAAAACTATACCTGAAAAAAAAAAACATTTTTAGTATGTATTTTAATTGTGGTAGGACCACGCTGTGGACAGTTTTCTGTCTACAGCCGCGGGCCGGTCCGTCCGGGGTAGTACCACACTCTCGCAGAAGATCGACGTCCGAGTAGTGGCAAGGTGCTATTGCGCTTCGTTTGGTGAGCGAGAGAGCCGACAGCCCAACTGTGGTGGGTGCGGGGTTTGTATTGGTTGGCAGCGGCCTAGCTATACCATTGGCAAAGGTCCATGGGCGGCAGTGACACTTACCATCAGGTGTGCTGTCTGCTCGTTTGCCACCATAAGCAATAAAAAAAAATGTATACCTTTTTTTTGGTAGGCCTATGGTCCAGACACACAAGCCGTCCTTGAATAATCGAGCAGTCTAATCGAGGGCGGTTCGGATACTGTTTCTCTTTATTATTACTTTTTGCCTTTTATTTATTTTTATTATTATTTAATTAATTATTTTTATTATATTTAAAAATATCCTCAAAACACACTAAAAAGAAAATAACAAGCGAAAGCTCGGTCATCCAGGTATTCTTTCTTTAAGGCATTTTGTTACCAACAGAGCAGTTCAAGTCTGCCAATGGGCAGACTGCTATACATTTCAACAATTGTTATAATATAGTGATACCATTAGCGATGAAGTTTCTTGCGTGAGCGTGAGATACTTTATGAATATAAAATTGCACTACGACGGAGAACAATAATTTGGATTCCATAAAGTATGGCAAACAATTTCATAACATTCGGTGCTTGTTTAAAACACTACGAGACTGTGCTTTATTTTATATTGTGTTATAATATGCTCATCATTGTGTTACTATATATGTCTGCAAATATTTTTATGAAGCCGCAAAGAATATTATAATAAATGACGTTAAAATTTTAAATAACAGATTCACACCCGAATTCCGGCCGGTGCGTGCTCAGAATATATCCCAACGAGCAAAAATATCGGACAAAATTGAATTGCTATTATCAAACATTATGTTACTGAAGCATATTATTAACGAAAATATGCTAATTTGACTAGCGCAAAATTCAAATATTGGTGCGTGTCGTATCGTACAATCAGAGGATTAGGAAATAGGCAGCAATATCCGACCGTGTGGATTTTCAAATGCCTACGATAACAGGTCTGATCCTCTCACATAATTTACATAGTATGATACAGTTGCCTAGAATATTTTGATAAGTCTGGTTAGTTAAATTTTTATAGAATGTTAAAATATAAATCTGGATGAGAGTTTTTAAAGCGAAGCTTTTATACGGACGTTAGTGGACTGAGTACTTTCTTTGTGTTAAACGTGAACAATGTTTATACATTAAGGCGCCTAATTCAGGCGTTAATAGAGGACACTTTTTTATATATTTTTAGAATAATGTGACAATTATCACATACAAATAGCATTCACAACGAGGACTGATATTGGTGTTGCATTTTGTTTTGCTGATTACAAGTATATGGTTATTAAAACTCTGGATGTATTTTATGTTCGCTATTGGTATATCTGTGAAGAGCCCCGAGCAAAAAAAAAATGAGATAAGATTAACTTAGTGATTTTCTATTAATAAATATAATGACAGATAAGACGAGAAATTCTTAGATACAACGGTTTTATCTGTCAAATAGTGGATTGTATGTAAGCATTTTTGTATAATAATTTTCCTTGTTATATTTTCTATTTTTGAGCATGTTTTTTTTTAATTACATCTCCGGCTTATCAGGAAGTTGATTTGAAAACAATCTAAAAATACACAGTCACACATAAACATGGTTAAAATGTGGTAAAAACATTAAACTTGTTACACGTCAACTGAAACTCGGAAGTAAAAATATGTTTATCTTAATCACATATTGATTACAATAGTTCACTACAAAATTTTGAAAAGCGGATACAGATAAATGATGATCAGATTACGATGTAGTAATAAAAATTGCTTTCCAAATATATCGTCCATATAATTTAAAGTAACAATTACTTTATAAATACTAAATAAAAAAAATGATTAAAAATATCAAAAAACCCGACTGCGTAAAAAGTCACCAAAACTACGTACATAATAAAAAAAAACTGAAAAGAAAAAAACAAGCACTTAGATGTTCGGTGGTCTAGAATTCCATAATATATTATTGAATAAATAGATACTATTGCAGAAAATGAAATATATTTTAATAATACAACTGAATAGTCGGGATCCATTGAAAAATTAGATTTGCTGTCGAATAAAGGCCATATTGAATTTTCAATAACGTCATATCTTTAGTGACACTCGCCGGATTAAGAGGAATCGATTGACGTGCGAATCATAAAAATCGGCCCAGGCGTTTGGTATATATAGTGCTTCAAAGGAACATACAAACATACATACATACATACATAGACTGTTAAACACAATACCACTCCTTTACAGTCGGGTAAAAATAGATTATATATGTACAATAAAAATAATTTTCATATCTATTAGATTTTTACTAATTGCTTTATCAAGCAAACCCCAATTGGGATATACTTGTTATAATTAATCTCTCGTTCCCTTTTCACCTTTACAGAACTTTTAACGGGTGATTTATCGAACCTGTTCGTATGTAACTACGACTAATGTGTCTAATGATTTCTTTTTTTACGCGATAATATTAACACATTTGAAATAAAATGGAGGATTATCTGGAGTCTTCCTGTGGTCATCAATAGAGTAAGCAAATACAAAGGCGATAAAATACGTAAAAATAATAGTATGTCTAATTATATCCTAACTCTAGATAGGGATCATATTAATTTCATATTTGATAGATCACAATTAAAGACTGCATACTTGTGATGAAAATCCTACACTCCTACTAATATTATAAAATAGTATGAAAGTTTGTGAAGAGGTTTGGATGTATCTCACTCAATCACGCACAAACCGTTAATCAGATTTGGATAAAAATAGGCACACAGATAGACCGTTTCCTGGATTAATACATAGAATATTTATTTATATTATTACTTGGGATAATAGATTAAGTTTGGGGAGGCTACATGTAGGGAATATGGGAGTGTCTTTCTACTCTGGTTATCTCTTCGGCCGAAAATCGTGCAATATAAATAAACAATAATGTGAAACTTACTCTGTATGACTATACTGGAAAATTTGTCTTCTACGGAGCACTGGATAACTTCACAGAACATCCACATGGTACCCATCACGTTTAATGCCATTTCTGGAAACACTAGCAGCACTCTAAAACAGAAAAACGTTTTGTTTTAAACTAATCACAGGCTCTTGCTCATATATATGTATGGTACATTATTTTACACAGGCCTCTTTCATAATGAGATTGAAATTGATCAACTACATGTACTGCGAAATATATCACGCTGATTAGACAGGCTCGAATATGATTATATTTATACGTCGAGGATTTTCGATATACTTGACAAATGTAGAGCGAAGTTTTTTTTTTTAAAGACACCACTCTGCCCAAAGGACGGGTTGAGAGCCCTCAGCGCTCACCCACAGTCCGGGTAAAGTTGTCATAGTCATCTGAGGCTAACAACTAGGACACACAGAAAAAAATGCCCTAAGGAAATAATCTTTGTATTACGGGGGACCTTACAAAAATGTAATTAACACGGACAAACTACACCCAAACTCAGATCAACATTTTGTAGATCGCACAAAATATTGTCTTGCATAGGAATCGAACCCACGGTACTGTCACAGAAGGTATTTTAACCACTACGCCATTTATACAGTCAATTTGATTGAATATGTGGTTGATTTTTAAGTCGTAATTTGCATGGTTGATTGAAACTGTAAGCTAATTATGGTATTGTTTAAGTAAATTGTATGTATTTATACATAAAGTAGTTTCAAGAGTGATGGAGCATAGATATAACGAATTCCTATTTTATCTGTGTAGCTTTTATTTATGTAAAAATTTGTTTTTTTTTTTCCGTGTGGTGACGGAGCAAGAATACAATTCACTACCGCTGTCTTACCAATGGGTATAATAAAAGACGGCTAAAGGATAAAATAATCAGATAACATCTGTACAATAGAAGGAAATCTTGAAATAAAGGCTATTGGCCTTTATTTCAAGATTGATTAGCGCGCGTACCAAACAGTTTGATTAGCGTGGTATAGTGGGTCAATCTCCCTTCTATTGTGGAAGAGGCTCGAGTCCAACAGAGCCGAGAAGGTGGTGAGTTAAAATTAAGTGTTAAGGTAGGTATTGCAGTTATTTGGAACTCCTATCTTTATAAGTATATTTTCTTCGTCTTAATTAGTAAATAATTTTAGAAGAAAAAGGTTTTTAAACCTATTGGATAATTGATGTCATCGTATTAGCAGCAAAACGTGGTAGTACAAACAACCTTAATATATATTAAAAACAACGGAAGTGGAATTCGGACAAATGACTACAATTTTCCATGTGGTGACAGAGTAATAAGGACAAATAACCGCAATTTTTTGTGTGGTGACGGAGTATGAATACACATTCACCACCCCCTTATCTTACCCGTAGGTGATCGTAAGAGACGATTAGGGGATATAAAAATGCATATAACATCTATGCCAAAGAAGGAATACTCGAAAGGAAACCCTATGCCAATACGTCTGTCTGCACATATATGAGCTGAAATGATAAATCGCAATCCTACTAATATTATAAAATATAAATGTAAAAGTTTCTGAAGATATTTGGATGTTTGTTATTCAATCACACGTAAACCGTTGAACAGATTAGGATGAAAATTGGCACATAAATCATTTCCTGGATACTTTTTATTCTGGTAATATGGAACATATTACCTTTTTTTTAATAATAATTATCTTTATTGATATAAAAATCTACATTGAGTGAGTAGAAATTATATTATATAAGAACAGTTTTACATTTCTACGTTAAGCAGTTTTGTTCTTTATTTTATTTCTAGGAGTTTCTAGTGGAAATGAAAAACCTTAGTATAATAATTTAATATTCAACTTTGGCAAAGCTACTTTTTACGCGGGCGAAAGGTGCGAGCATATAAGTAATAGTATATAATTTTTCTATCTTAACGTTATATGTATATAACGTTCCCACTTGAAGTAGCCAAGGTGTGATCATAAATGTTAATGAAATGGGATAAATAATGATAACGGGATATGATAATGGTTTGTTAATTAAACTTTAATGGCACAACAACGATCGTATGTAAAAAAGTTTATACATATATATTTTTTTTTCCAGTACGGATTATATTTTAAAATAAAAGGCATTTACATAATTAAAGACGTAATTGTTTAAAATAACATTAGGTACATATAGTTTGCCACAGTTGTCAACTAATCGGTATCAGCGGTGGCCCAAATGATGATGGAGATTTTTTTTGTGTGACTTAGTTGTTAGCCTCAGATGGCTATAACAACATTACCCGAACTGTGGGTGAGCGCTGAGGGCTCTCAACCCGAAATCGAGTACCGGTGGTCCGCTCGCACGGCGAAGAGAGAAGGTTTTACGGTGGGTCTATGGGGTCACGCGCCGCCTTTTCCGTCACCCCGGACCGATTTGGCGGGGCGAGACGCATCCATAGCCCACCAAATAAAAAAAAAAAAAAAAAAGGGCTCTCAACTCGAAAGGTGATGGAGAGGGAACACGGTAGGTTATAGGGCCAAACGCCGTCATTCCGTTGCCCGGACGGAATGAGCGGTGTGCAGACCATAGCCTGCTAAAAAAAAGGTATATATGCGGATGATTTTTGGCCTTTTTTTCTATCCGTTAATTTGCTCGTAAATTACGCATAAACAACAGTGCAATTACTTATTTGGTGTGCAAGTCCAACGAGGTTTAAGTCCGGTAAGCGATATTACAATCAATAGAAATTCAATTAATATTATACTTGTATTTCATTGCATACTCTTTGTTTGTTATTGTAAACAAAACACTTGTATTTGAAATGCAATTCAGCTCTTCAGATAAACATTATTAAATATTATATTCACAAGAATTCTTATTAATGAACAGAAAATAAATTATCTCCTTTAATATTAATGCGAATAAATATGAAAGTTTAACCTATATAAAAGAAAATTGTTTATCAACAAATAAGCAGAATGCCAGTAGGTCAATAGCTGTAGATTTATCTTTAAATATAAAGTTCAACAGTGCTCCATTTATATTTATTGCACGCCTCCTATGCGAAGCGTTGAGGTTTTGCTCTACTCTCGATATATGAAAATCAAGCACTTTTCAAACCTAAAAATGATTGTATTTTTCTCACATTGCACTTATAGGATAATATTATTATACACATGCCAAGAAAAAACATTCGTTTAAACGTATTTGATATTTTTAAAAAGCAATTATTTTGTTTAAAGTAAGAAAAAAGTTGATTAAAAAAATAATCGAGGACGTCCGGACTAACGTCCGGTAACACCGTAAGTATCTAGCATTATCACGACCGTAAAAATGAATGTATCAATGTTTTTCTGTTATTTGATATTGGTTTCGAACGTGTCTTGTATTCATGAATTATATATTAGTTTTTAGAAGACCTACGCTTTTAGAAGATTTATTCTCTAGACCGTGGGCTATGCTTCAATATACTCTCTAATATTTACAGTTTATTATATTTTACCAATACTACCAACCCTTAATTTGCTGGAGAATGACGTTCACGACATGTAAGTAGCTGCGAGTTTGAAAATATGCGGCATAAATTGCTGTTAATTTTGTTTGCGTTGACATAGAAGTTTGATTTTGTTACTGCTTAAAGGTATTATAGACCTGAGTATTTGATATGAATTTCAATTTAATACCTCTACACGTTCAGGAGGAAAGGGGTAGTGAGTTTAAAATTATTAAAAATATTTTTTATATATGATGTATTTCATATCCCTTAGTCGTCTTTCAAGATGGTTAAAAGCTTCAACGTGGGTTAACTCCACCTGATAGCGTTTGGTCAACAATTCCCAAGGAGGGTTGATGTCAGCCAGCCGGCTGGTCATAAAACTATTGCCAATAACTTTTATTATATGTCCGAGTACATATTGCGTCGACTCAAAGTAATTGGGACAAGGCAGGAGAATGATGATGACGATCTACTGTTTTTTTTACAGTATGTTTTTTTTTAATAGACGATATTAAGAAAATTTTAAATAAATATGCCAGTAGCGTTAAAAAGATTTATAATATTTTTCTTTTGTGTGGTGATAAAGTAAGAATACATTAATTACTAGCCTCTCCCCTCTCTTCCTCTTGGCTATAGGTGTCGTAAAAGACGACTAAGGGTTATGAAATGTTGATAACTGCGATTAATGAGAAGCAAATTCGACATAAAACCATATACCAACACGTCTGACCAGCATGGTAGCTCAATTTCCCTCTCGCAGTGAAGTAAGTAATAGCTGCAACGTGTATGGGCTGAGATGATGATGAAAATAAATAGTATCATTATTATTTTTTTAATTTCATAAATAAATGAGATATAAAACTACAGTTTTTTTTTTAAAGACAACGCTTTGCCATAAGGAAATATTCTTCGTATTGCGGGGGAGTTTACATACATACATACATATCATCACGCCATTACCCTTGCAGGGTAGGCAGAGAGAACAGAGTGCCAGAGAACTCTATCTCTGCATACTTCACTCGTTTCCTCAACATTCATAATTCTCTTCATACACGCACGCCGGTTTCGGAGACTCTTGACTCCACCTTCCTTCAGTACATGACCGATCTGGTCTAGGTAGGTTAGTCTCGGTCTCCCTCGGTACCTACATCCTTCCACTTTCGCATTATATATCTTCTTAACCAGACGTTCGTTCGGCATTCTTTCCACATGTCCGAACCATCGGAGGAGTTTACAAATCTAATTAACGGACACAAATTACAATCAGTCTCACAACAACAATTTGTCGATCTCACTAAGTATTGTTCTGGGAATTGAACCTATACTTGACACGGTAGGTCGCTATCTTAGTCACTAGATCATCTATGCAGTCTTTTCTTTGTTTTGCGATACTTAATATTATAAATTGCATGAGTCAACTCTAAATACGTATAGTAACTGTAGGTCAAGCTACAAGTGCAAATTACGTATAAATAAATTATTGGATATATTATTATCAGTATGTTATAGTCAGTATATTATAGCATGGTCTATATATTATCCCTACATAATGAATCGTCTTTTATTTTTATTTATTTACTAGCGGACCCGGCACACTTCGTTCTGCATAACAGTTAATGAATGAAATGAGCAGATTTCGATTAATTTAAAATTATTATGTTATTTTTGGTTGTGGTGGCGGCTACAAATACTACCAACCCTTACTTTGCTCGTGGATGTCGTAAAAGACGACTAAGAGCCTTATAACGACCTCGGCCAACTCCATCCGATGCCTTTTGGTCAATAATTACATTCTCAAGGAGGGTTGACGTATGGTAGGCGGCCGGTCATAAAACTATTGCCAATAACTTTTACAATATGTACTATGTGAGAAGAGTACATATTGTGTCAACCCCAAGTAATTGGGATAAGAGTAGGAGAATGATGAATAAATATGAATCCTTACTAATATTATAAATGCGAAAGTAACTCTGTCTGTCTGTCTGTCGTGATTTCACGCCAAAACTAGTGAACCGATCTAAATGAAATTTGATACACAGCTAGTCTAGAGCCTGATGAAGTATATAGGCTACTTCTCATCATCTCAGTTCAGCTCATATATGTCCCACTATTGGGCTCGAGCCTCCTCCTTAATGGGAGGGTAATTGACCTACTATACCACGCTGGTCAGACGTGTTGGTATAGGGTTTTGTTTCGAGTTTTCCTTCTCTCGCATAAATGTTATTTGCGTTTTATATCCCTTAGTCGTCTCGTACCCACGCACCCACAGTTAAGATAGGGGTTGGTGAATTGTATTCTTACTCCGTCATCACACGGAAAACTTATTAATGCAAAAAATGGATTGTAAAGGGGAATGAAAAGTTGTAAGGAATTATCGTCATTTTTAAAGCCAGAAGCTTGAAACTTATTTTTAGGCTATTAGTTAAATATAAATAAATATGACATTAATTACCCTTAAGAGGTAAAGTAAAAATAGGGGATTACAAACTTTTGGAAAGTAACCTTTTACGCATGCGAAGCCGCGGGCAGAAGCTAGTAATATATAAATTAAAAAAATCAAGTATTTTAATAACGTGCCAGCAAGACGAAGAATTACCTTGTGTTATACGACATTTTCCTTCATGTGCGTTGAAAATTAACTAATTCTTGATCTCTGAGATTTGCTCGACGATTTCGCATTGTCAACAGCACGGCCTGCCTCGCTTTACTCTTGTGATTAAGAAGCACGGAGTTGGGCCATATTAACGCAGCAGTCTTCCCGTGCAATAAATTGGTCATCTGCCATGGTTACATTCGTCATGTTTCGAATTCTAACTGCGTTACGGCTTTGTCGGGAAAGATTTGATTTTATTGGTCGCGCATTGTTGATGACAATATAGACATAATATGTTTTATTATAACAATATTCGTAAAAATTAGTAACACTCGCACAAAATGAACTCTGACCGGTCAAATTTAATTTCAACTTTTCGCGGTATTTTCCAAACTAGTCCAGGAGGAATCGGCGCATGAGTACCGAAAACTATTCCACCTCAATTTTTTTATGCGATCCCCTTCAAATTGCCCTACTGATGATATAAATGCATGTTGCCATGGGGCAACCCCGTGCCATATTGTTTAAACCGAAATTGTTTAAACAATTGCAAGGAATTGTAATTTTTCAACCGGTCAATTTTTTTTTATATTCTTTATTAAAACACAAATAAAAAAGGTCCTATAACTTTTCACGATAAAGTTAATATTTTTAGAGATATGAATTTTTAAATGTTCAAAAAATCTCATATTTGGGTACTTTTGACCCATGAAAAATATATTAAAAAAAAAAAATTAGTAATAATATTTTTTTTTCAATTCTTTATACAATAGTTAATAACATTCTTAATAGAGATTTAAAAAAAAATCATTGATTATACCTGTTTTTTAATTATCAATTTCGCGCGCTCACAAGTATGCATCGCTTAATAATATTAGTTGCATACTTCTATGTGGCTGTGATTCAGAAGACTGTAAGAATATAATATATAAAAATGATATTGATAATAAATAAATACTTTTTTTAAAATCTTGTTTCATTATTTCATACTTCTACATCTATAACCTTCGTTTGAAGAAGTTATTCAATGTAATTACTTTCTGTTTTAATGACATAAAAATAATATAAACTGATAAAAAAGTAATTTTAATTACATGTTCCGATTCATGCTTAAATAACGTTTGTAAAATTGATTCCAGAAAAAAAATTGTCAAAAACAAATTGTAGACAATTTAATTGTTAATAACATTGCTCTCTTTAACAATCTTAAAAAAGTTAATAGTTTTTAAGATAAATGATAAATAATGATTCAGGAAACAGAGAGGCCGATGCAGCGCATGAGTCAGAGAGAGACGGCGATACTTAAAGGTAAGCGACGCATACTTGTGAGCGCGCGAAATTGATAATTAAAAACAGGTATAATCAATGAATTTTTTTAAAATCTCTATTAAGAATGTTATTAACTATTGTATAAAGAATTAAAAAAAAATATTATTTCTATTTTTTTTTTTATATATTTTTCATGGATCAAAAGTACCCAAATATGAGATTTTTTGAACCTTTAAAAATTCATATCTCTAAAAATATTAACTTTATCGTGAAAAGTCATAGGTCCTTTTTTATTTGTATTTTAATAAAGAATATAAAAAAAAATTGTCCGGTTGAAAAATAACAATTCCTTGCAATTGTTTAAACAATTTCGGTTTAAACAATATGGCACGGGGTTGCCCCATGGCAACATGCATTTATATCATCAGTAGGGCAATTTGAAGGGGATCGCATAAAAAAATTGAGGTGGAATAGTTTTCGGTACTTATGCGCCGATTCCTCCTGGACTAAACAAAGCATTAGACCACGTAATGACGTGAGCTGTCAGTTGCCATTGGTTACATCATCAACAAATGAACGTTTAGAACTGATGTTTTTTTTAACATATTTTTTTTTTGTTTATTAATATCATATTTTAATATCCTATATCCTATTCCCGACGACAACTAACTCAAAAACATAAAAATCATAAAAATTGGTGCAGCCGTTCTCGAGTTATAAGTGTTGTAACTAACACAACTTTCTTTTATATATATATATACCTAGATAAGACAATACCCTGCACTACCTGTCCTTGTATTGCGGGGGACTTTACAAACATTCAATTTAACGGAAACAAATTACACTCAGATTTAGAACAAAACTTTGTGGATGGCATAAAATATTGTCTTACATAGGAATCGATACGAAGGATCAGTGTAGGTCGGTATTTTAATCTACTAAAACTTTAAAGTTTACAATGGTAATAATTTAACGTTATATATAGGACATTAAAATAGAAGTTGTAGGATATTTTACCTTATCTTGCTTAACCGGATGGTCATACTCAACCACCAATATAGTGCACTAACTTCCCTTCCACTATCAAAGGATCGTGGTCATGAAAAAAAATATTTTAAAATACAACATGTTATTATTATGACGAGCATGCCGCACGAGAAATCATAAAAAACCGGCAGAGGAATCATAGGCTGGGCAGTCACTTTTGTGGAAAGGTTATAAATACCAACCGCGTTTGCCAATACATGTTAGGCCTATCATGTGATAGGTCTAACGAATCTGATTGATGAATTTAAGCCTCTACATCGGTAGGTTGTGTTCTTTTACCCCATCTAGTTGCTTTTAAAGCAGGGCGCAAAATGCAAGGATGTAAGTCTTGCAGTTTATGTCAGAAGATGATCACATTCGCAATATTTATATTTATTTTGTCTCGTAGTTAGTATTCGCAATAATACTTTATTATTAGTGTATGAATAAGAACGGCGATGACGTGATCGCGCTCCTCTATTATAGGATTTGTCGGCTATAATCGACCAAGATTAGAAGCGTTATGTCATTCTGCACGATGCACGTTTTCAAGCAATGCGGTGAAGTGAAAATCTACTCGCATGTATTATTAGGGTTGTCAGATTCTTTGATCATAAATTTATCTAAAAAGGATTTTGATTTTTTTTCCATTGTAGCTGTTCTTTCATCATTATCATCTCAGCTCATACATGTCCTACTGTTGGGCTCGAGCTTCTTCCATAAGGGGAGGGAATTTAACTTACTATACCACGCTGGTCAGATGTGTTGGTATAGGGTTTTGTTTCGAGTTTTTCTTCTTTTGCATAGTTGTTATATGCGTCTTATATCCCTTAGCCGTCTCTTACGATAACCCACGGGTAAGATGGGTGGTGAATTATATTCTTACGCACTAAACGGAAAAAAGTAAAGCTGTTTTTTAAATATTCGTAATAAACTCGGTGATAATGTATACGTAAAGTCCTTTTAGGTCATAAATAGGTATTTAAAAATAAATCTATAACTTCTTTTTTTAATATAGATTGACATTATTCTTAGTTTTATTCAAATCAAATTTCTCTGTGAAAAGGCTGTAAGTAGGGTGGTGTACTATAGTGTTCGAAGATCGTTGGGCTTTCTATCATTATAGTCCAAATATAGACAGACTTATTTTGATTGTCATTACTCGTTTTCTATTGTCTACAAACATAAATTTTGTGAACAAAATATCTAACTAAATAATTCTCAGTGGAACTTAAGATTGCTCCGTTCAATACAAACAAACAACACTTACATGTATATAAATATATACACCTATATGAAATAAATAAATAAAGTTGTGTGGTGGCGGCTACGAATATTACTCGTACCAACCCTTACTTTGCTTGTGGATGTCGTAAATGGTATCATTGTTACTTGTGAGAATATGTTTTCTTTTTCTTTTAAAAGACACCACCCTGCACTAAGGAAATAATCCTTGTATTTCGGGGGACTTTACAAACATATAATTAACGCAGACACATTACACCCAGACTCAGAACAACACTTTGTGGATCGCACAAAGTATTGTCCTGCGTAGGAATCGAACCCACGGCACTGGCACGGAAGGTCGGTATCATAACCACTACGCCATCTATGCAGTCAGGAGACAGCTAAGAGCCTTATATAACGACCTAGGCCAACTCCATCTGATGCCGTTTGGTCAACAATTACATTCCCAATGAGGGTTGACGTCTGGCAGGCGGCCGGTCATAAAACTATTGCCAATACACTTTTACAATATGTACTATGAAAGAAGAGTACATATTGTATCGATCCTAAGTAATTGGGATAAGAGTAAGAGAATGATGACGAAATAAATAAAAAGTTGATCGTAGTAAGATAAACGAAGATTGATACGTTAATAATACACTCATTTGCAAAAAAAACGGGCGGTTTTGATTTTCATTCATATTTAAAAAGATACAATACCAAAAAGGTTTCAATCGTTTGTACACGTTACTGGCCGGTTTTAAAAATGCTGTGGTATTTAAAAAAGTACGTTCTAAATTCAATTTTTCATTTGATGTATATTTTTACAGAAAACCCCTTTTTATCCTACATTTTTGGCGCGAAGTTCCAGAAGTTAACATCGACTTTCATAACTTTTATTCAATTTTTATCGATTAATTTCATATCCTTGACTGTCAAAGCTTTATTTAATGCTGTTTGGCTGTATCAAAAATGGTAGATAAAGTGGTAAAAGCTACCAAAATTATCGCGCTGCTTGAAGAGGGTTGCAGCCAATGTTTCGTGGCTAGGAGGCTAAATGTTAGTCGCTCGACAGTCCAAAGGACCTGGCAGCGATATCAGGAGACTGGTTCCGTCGAGAGAAGGCCTGGTTCTGGAAGAAAACCATGTACCCAACCACGGGATGATCGTTTTCTTGTGAGTCGCGCATTGAGAAATCGCAAATCTTCGTATGTGGATCTTAAGAACAACCTCCAAGAAGTAAGAAATGTGCATATTAGTCTATGGACGGTCAGGAGGAGGCTTCTCGCTGCCAATATACGCAGTCACCGCCCGGCCCGCGGCCCCAAATTACTCCGTGAGCACAGAGTTCACAGGCTTAGGTTCGCTAGAAATTGTGAATCATGGACTCAAGACGATTGGAATAGGGTTTTGTTCTCTGATGAAGCCAGGATATCTCTGTTCGGTGAAGATCGACGTCGGCGAGTGCTAAGAAGACAAGGAGAACGCTTTGCAGAGGCATGTTTCGAAGAAATCACACCTTATGGTGGGGGCTCTGTTATGTTTTGGGCAGGAATAAATTCAATGGATCGTATAGAGTTAGTCTTCATTGAAAACGGCTCACTGACTGGGCATCGATACATAACGGAAGTTCTAATTTCTCATGCACAACCCGCATTGGCCGCTCTAGGTGAAGACTCGATTTTTATGGACGACAATGCTCGCGCCCACCGATCCCGCGATGTTAATGCGTATGTGCAAGAGGTCGGCATTCGTCGTTTGGATTGGCCAGCTCGAAGTCCCGACCTCAATCCCATAGAGCATGTCTGGGACGTTCTGAAACGGCGTGTGAGATCAGTACACCCGGCTCCGCAGACCATCAGAGAGCTGAAGAATGTGATTACTGCGGAGTGGGAACGTATTCCGCAAGCAAGTATCCGGGATATACTCGCTAGCATGCCCAGACGAATTCAAGCTGTGATTTTAGCTAGAGGGGGTCACACTCGATACTAAACATTTATCTGCTTTTACTTTATTAAAAAAAAACAAACAAAAAAACTTTTTTATTTTTACTTCATGAGCATATGCACTACTAGCGAATATACACTACTAGCGAGGTTTAGCATTATTTCCCATAAATTGTATCTAAATTTTATGAAATACTGATGAAAACGATTATTTTCTTATTAATTTACCAAATTGTGTGGATAAAACTACCTATAATTATCAAACAAAGAAATATTAACATTTGAAATGGTTCATTGCTTAGGTGCCCGTTTTTTTTGCAAATGAGTTTATAAGATGGGCAGCCCTATTTTTATCTCACATATCGAATAGAGGAAACGTAAACATATTAACCATCGATAGTTTATTTTTTCGATCGTAATTAGATTTTTTCTGCCCTCGTTAACATAAAATAACAAATACATAGTTTATGAGATTTTATTAACACAATCTGGATACATATTGTGTTAGTTTTATACGAAGTATTACGATGAATGAAATAGAACATTATGGTAAATGATTAAACGTAGTTTTTTTTTATTATTTACTTTTTAGTGTTACAGACACACATTATATGTTGTACTATTAGTAGCGGGGCTTGAGCTACTCGTTCATTTGTCGCACTCATACTTAATGCTAATCTTAGACTTATATGGTTTTCTCATGGATGCCATTGTCAGAACTGGACCAAATTGAAATGGGACCACACGGTAAGCACTAGCTTTCAAATGAAAAAAGAATCATTAAAATCCCTTTGCCCAGTCGAAAGTTATGAGGTAACAAACATAAAAAAAAGAACGAATTGAGAACCTCCTCCTTTTTTGAAGTCTGTTAATAACGGTAAGGCGGTGTTACGGTCAGATATTTTTTTTACGATTAATATCTGTTTCTTCTAAGATTATGTGGTCAATGACTAATGGCCATATTTTGGCAGTTAAGCTAGTGTAAATAAATCATGTATTCGCGGCTCTTTAGTTCACTGATTACTTTCATTCCCTCATCATAATCATCATCATCATTTCAGCTCATATATGTCCCATTTTTGGGCTCGAGCCTCCTCCATAATGGGAGGGAAATTGAACTATTATAGCATGCTGGTCAGGCGTGTTGGTATAGGGTTTTGTTTCGAATTTGCCCTTCTCTCGCATATATATAGATGTTTTAAGCATTTTTTATCACTTAGTCGTCTCTTACGATCATCCACGGGCAAGATAGGGAGTGGTGAAATGTATTCTTACGCCGTCACCATACAGAGCATTTATTCCCTCTTCGTGGTCGTTATAAATATAATGTGTTATCATCTCTTATTTTTCCATGGGAATCGTAAAAACTGATTGAAAGATCTACAGGAGAATAGGCAGCAGCATTTACTCTCATGGGAAACTTATAACAACTGCGATTGTCAATCCGCCGGCCAAGCGTTGTGATTATAGTATTATCCCCATTAGGGAGATCATAATACTTTAAATTCCGTGTGGTGACGGAGTAAGAATACAATTCACCAACCCCCTATCTTACCCGTGGGTGATCGTACGAGACGAATAAGGGATATAAAACGCATGTAACATTTGTGTGAGAGAGGGAAACAAAACCTTATACCAACATGTCTGACCAGCGTGGTATACTTGGTCAGTTACCCTTGGATTGTGCAGGAGGCCCGCGCTCAGCAGTGGAACATATGTGGGCTGACATGATAATGATGATGAATATTTTAAATATACATAACATAATACTTCAAAAGCAGATATTACAGACGCAGTATTTCCCACAGGATTATCATAGAATTTCTAAGTCTGTATTATGTACGCTTTTGATGATTACGTTAATGGGATTTAAACATACCCCGTTTGTTTTAATTCAAATACACGAAAACTTGATTTTGAAGGAAATAGCTTTACTTTTCATTAAAATTATACAATCATTACTTTCTGATAATACTTTAACAGTTAAATGTTAATTTTTGAGGGTAAATACGGCTTAATTATTCATTACATCTTCGTCTTTTTCTTAACCCACATAGTAGTGATAGGGCCGGGCCACACTGTTGATTGACATTTTTCTGTCTACAGCCACGGGTCGGTTCGGTGGGGGTAGTATCACACTCGCAAAAAATCGACGTCTCAACAGTGGCAATTTGCTGTTGCGCTTCATTCCGTGAGCGAGAGAGCCGGCAGCCCAACTTTCTGGGTGGGTTTGGAGTTTTATTTCGTAGGCAGCGGCCTATTTGTATCCTGATATTGGAAAGGTCTATGCGCGGTAGTAATATTTGCCATCAGGTGTGCTGCTTGTTCGTTTGCCACTATCAGTAACAAAAAAAATATAAGTCCCAGTATTGGACTCTAATATCCTGAATAATGCGAGGGATTCGACTTATACCACGCTGATCAGACGGATTAGCATAGTTTTATGTAGAATTTTCCTCCTGTTGAATATCATATCTTTTAGTCGACTCTTACATTCACAAAGTAACTACTTTTACTTATTATTATGGAAAATTAGTATATACAGGGTGGAAGTGGACCGCTTTACTTGTAATGATAGGCTAGAGAAAAATCAATTCGGATGAAAAAAAAAATATTTTCACCACGCGAGGTCGTTTAACTCTTGAACATATGATCGTGAGTTTTAAATAGATTGCATCTTTTCTCATCTGAGTATAGTTACGTATTTTTTTATGGAATTATCGTTACATGGCACTGTCCTAATACGATGGAATGTGAAAAAAAACTTAAAATTCGTGGTGAAAAAAAAATATTTTTCCATCTGTATCGATATTTTTTCTATCCTATCATTACAAGTAGGACTAGTAGGGTCACCTGTCTTTGTTTTCGGGAGCGGTCCACTTCCACCCTGTATATATATGTAGCATCAGTTAAATAATATGCGTATTTATACTTACTTGATAAGTAACAATGGTGATACCATTTTTCTAACGTCGATGTCAGTGATGGTACCTCTTGCAGATTGCTGCGCCAGTGCTGCCAGTAACAGCATGAGTGCGGCTTGTAATGCTAGTGTTCCACATAGATATAGTCTAACGAAAGCACCACCTTGCCAACCGTCGCTCTGACATTGCCATGTTATTGGGTAAAGCACTTCTACCACCAGCGCTATTAGTACTAACCTGTGAACAATTTTTGAAAACTTTATTTTTGTATTCATTATAGAGTATGGTGGGAATTAGGAATCCAATCAACCCTACATTCATCATCGTCCTCTCAGCTCACATATGCCCCATTGCTGGGCTCGAGCCTCCTCCACACTAGGAGGGAAATTGACTTACTACACCACGCTGGTCAGACGTGTTGGTATAGGGTTTTGTTTCGAGGTTTCCTTCTCTCGCATATATATTATATGCGTTTTATATCCCTTAGTCGTCTCTTACGATCACCCACGGGTAAGATAGGGGGGTGGTGAATTGTATTCTTACTCCGTCACCACACGGAATCCACACAACCCTTTCATTAATCGCGGATGTCGCAGAAACCACACAAGAACTACTATTTTTCTTGATCTGATCCAAGACTAGTTGGTACCGTTATGTTTACAAATTGCATACCCAAGGGTGGTTGACGTCGACTACCGAAGACAAAGATCGGGTACCGGTGGTCCGCTCGCACGGCGAAAGAGAGGATTTTACGGTGGGTCTATGGGGTCACGCGCCGCCTTCTCCGTCACCCCGGACCGATTTGACGGGGCGAGACGCACCCATAGCCCACCAATAAAAAAAAAAAAAAAAAAAAAAAAAGGGTGGTTGACGTCATACAGGCGGCCAGCCGTATAACTTAAACAAAATGTTAAGCAGCTGTTTATCTGGGTTGAGAGCCTTCGGGGCTCAGCCATAGTCCGGGTTAAGCTGTAACAGCCATCTGCGGTTAACAGCTAAAAGACAGATACAATAAAAAAGCAGCCGTTTCGTTTTTCTTTTTCAGTAGCGTTTCGAAGAAGAACTACTGTTGCACATAGACCTCTCAACGAATCACATTATCTTGTCCATATTTTCAAAATCGTCACGGTAACCAATGAAACCAGTCCATCGGGTATCTACTGGAATCAAAACAGTAGTAACCCGCTGCAGAAGCGGAGAGCAATCCCACGAAAGGTCATACAACCTATATCGCTATTATTTTTATTTTTTGCCAGGCTATAATCGGGCTGAAGGACTGAAGGGCTGCGCATGACCCCATAACCCATCGTATTCTCTCCACATCGCCATTGGGCCGCCCACTGGTACCGCTGTCTTGTCCTTCGGGGCCAGCCCGGCGGGTCACCCTTTAGGGTATAAAATCCAGTCCTCTCACGCGGTCTCCCTGCGGGTGACGGACTACTCCCCGGTCCAGTCACTCGCGGCCTCAGCTAGGGCACCATCAGGCGCAGGTACTCACGTCTGCGCCACCCCAGGCGCTGGCGGAGAATCGTGTAACCGAAGAGGATCTCCTCTCGGAGCCGCCCCGAACCCATATCGCTCTGTTATCACATTGGAGTGGTAGACTACGGTCAGATCATAAAAATCAGACCACATATTCCATACACTCAAATGTCATAATATCGTAGAATTATATGGTAAATTTTCGTAATAGCTTCAATAAAATAGCTTCATTTAATACGAGCATCCATATTGGCGGAGGGTCAATCAAAACGGTATATTTACTGTGTTGATTAGTTTATAAGCCATTAAGAATGCAATCAGGACCATGTTGCTAGGTCTGCAGGAGTGCCGATAAAATGGCGGTCGATATTGGAAACAGAGAAAGTTTATTGGCAATATATATCTATGGATATGATATACGCAAACAATACGCAATACGGAAGTTTTCGCAAGAATATTGTAATACAATACAGATTGTAATGTAATAATATAAAAAATACAGTTGAAAAGTCTGTTTTTTTTTTTTGCTAAATGCTTATCATAACGTAAACATATTCAAAAGCAATTTTAAAAACTTTTTTTCGTACTGCTTGATCGTCTAATCTCAGAAACGGTTGCACTGATTTTTATAGGGTTTTTTCTACCAGACATCCAATATTATAATGATTAATTTATGTTACTTTTAATACGGAAAAATAATTAGGATTAAGCGCTAAAAACAATAAAATTAATTTCATTAAAATTGGACACGATCGCTATTCAAATAGAATATAATATAGTTTTTAATGTATAATCTTTGGTTTGGTGGTATCTCAAATACAAAGTGGCATACATAAAATAGTACATAACTGACCTATGACGGGAGCGAAGCTGTGGGCAAAACGCCAGTAATATCATATTATTGTAATTCCTATTAAAATTGCACTTATAGAACATATAGGCGTAATTTTATATACATACGTAAACTTCTGTCTCTGATTGTGAGTTCAAATATATCCCACGGTTAGATACGAGCATCTTCCATAGAGGGGTAGATATTATTTCACAATGCTGGCCGAAGCGGCTTGGGATAAGTTAGATTAGACTAGATTTACATTTAAAGTTTTTCTTTCTTATTCTACTAATAAATATTTAAGGGTATACTGACTTCAATTATATCATACATGTTCTTAATAATCGGGTACTGATGGTTTAGTAAACTCTATCGGAGATACGGATTTCACACACTTTGAAGAACTTACAGTTATGCGGATTTATTCATGATGTTTATTTCACCATTAAATTAACCGATGATAATTATTTAGGATTAAATATCTACATACTCGCAAATTTATTGGTTTGCGTCATGAGGATAGAATATGAAAGTATATTTTAGCAATGTAGTAGTTTTCTATTCAGCTATCGGTGCTCAATATTTGTGACCAATGAAATAATTAACTAACTTATGTCAAATAGTGAAAGTTAAACTGATGTAATTATGTAAATCTTAGATATCTGAACATACCTATGTATCTATATTAATCTACGGCAATAGTGTGACGGCGCATCGATAGAGTATCAAAACAGAAAAGAACATTCTAGTTTTTTTTAAAGACAAAGGAGCACTTTTTCCAGCGATAATTCTTTCAATTCTTATGCATGACTATACATATGATAGTGGAGTGGTGGTGGAAGTACGGACTTCCCGTGCTTAGTGCCTTGGGTTCGATGCCACATTCATTCCTTTGTGTCTACAATGATTGTAGAGTTTGAGTGTCATTTTTATAGCATAATTACGTTTGTAAATTCCCTCAATGACACAAGGACCTTATTATTTTTTATAAAAACAATAAGTAAAAAACTAATAAATCACGGATATATATTTTTTTTTTCATTTTGTAAACTTGCAGTATTGGTAAGTACCTGTGCGACGCAAGCCAAGTGTGTCTTAATGTAGAGTGTTATTTTAAAAAGCAAAAAAAAAAGTACAAGTGTCATGCAACTTTAGTTTTCATAGCGACTGGTCCACAAAACCAAGGTTAAAATTTATATAACTCGGTACCTCCCATACATATATCTTTTATTATTGCAACCTTTACTTTGGCTGCCTTTTTTATTTTTAATTTGAAATATATTCAACTTTAGTCATACGAGTAGCTGTCATCAACTACTTAAATTTAAATTAAAGAAAACAATCTTCTTTTTTTAAATTTAATGTAAACACACAGCTCTGACGGTACCGTGTAAAGTCCTTTTTTGCTTTTTTTTTTACACTCAAATATGACGATATTATTTGACTTTGAATGTGACTTCATGTTTTGACGGGAATCGTGAACTTAGTACACATATATTTATTACCTATATAAAACATTATTGACACAAACACATTATTTACACAAACAAATACAGGTATTTATTTAATTTAAAAATTTATTTGTGATTAATTTGAAAATAATGGCTGGTTCTTAAATTCTTTACACATAAATTTTCACTGCGTATCATCATCTTTAGAAAAATGCTTTTTCATGGTCTTTATGTCACAAATAAAAACTACTGTCAAACTTTCATGTATAGTTTCAGTGGTTACGAATCGGTATTGATAGCTCACGCAATAGTTTTCTTTATAAATATAGATATATTGATACTAAATACGACGATTACATGTAGCGGAGATGCGAATGTTGAGATGGATGTACGGCGTGACGAGAATGGATAAGATAAGGAATGAGCGTATAAGAGAATGTTTGAAAGTAGCGCCAGTGACGGATAAGTTAAGGAGTGAACGTTTGAGCTGGTATGGACATGTGATGAGACGGGATGAAAGTAATGTTGCGAGGAAGGTTTTCAGTATGAATGTTGAAGGCTTTAGGGGTAAAGGGAGACCAAAGAAAAGATGGATGGATTGCGTGAAGCATGATATGTATAAACAGGGAGTGACTACAGAGATGACGTTTGATAGGGATGTATGGAAAAAGAGGACATATTGCGTCGACCCCAAGTAGTTGGGATAAGAGCAAGAGAATGATGATGATACTAAATAAAGAATATGGTTGAACTTTTTTAGGGAAATTTAGTCTACCAAATTCTTTAATACCAAAGTAGATAGTGAAGATTTTTTTTGTAAATATTATAATATTTTAAAAATAACAGTAATATTTAAGATAAAGTAAATTAATGATTTCTGATGTTTACGCGAGTGAACATTTGAAATACAAACGCGATAGAATCCGTAAAAGTATGTAGTTTTATTTCAAATAAAGTAAATTAGCAAATTGTATATAATTATATTTGCTTGTGTTTCAGATAGGTGGGTCCTGAGCCTCATATCTCTACGAAAGTAGCGAATTGCTCTTATTGAACTACAAAAAAGTAGAAAGTGCACCTGCAGGTCATCAACATATATTACAAAATGACGCGTTACAGGTTCACTAAAACATATGCCTGTATCTATTTAATACGACAGGGTAGCACGAGAGTGTCAATCTTAGTATTTGGATTGGCAATCGCTCGTATGCTATGCTACTCGTAGATGGTACGACAAGGATCTAGAGCTCCTCGTGTCATTGGGTTCTATGAGTTACCTTTTTTTTTTCCCATGCAAGGTGGACCATGGATGTGGTCGCGCCCCGACAAATCGGTCCAGGGCGACAAGAAGAGGCGGCCCGCAACCCCATGGACCCACCCTGCAAGCACGCTGTGCGAGCGGGCCACCGGTACCCGATCTTTGTCTTCGGTGGCCCGCCCGGCGGTTTACCCTTACGGATTCCTCTCGTGTCGATGAACGACATGCAAATAATTTGCAGTGATTTTGACTGATATTTTTACCAATTTCTGCTTTTTTGCTAATTAAATTTGTTGTGGATGCCAAGTCAATTAAAAACGGTTCGAGGGCTACGTGACGGACTTACAAGCGTGATAATGGTGGGAATGTGTGATAGAATTAGTCTTATTAAAATAATCCTCATCTTGTACGACACCCGTAGAATTTTAATTATTCGTGAAGTAATAAGGACATATATGAGAATTACAGAAAATGAAATATAAAACTTACCATACAAATCTAAATAATAATTCAAATATGCTGGGAAACACGAGATCGTCGGAGGCTGCCAGCCATTTTCTCCCCAGTAGACGGAGCGCTGGCATTCTGAAACAAAGATTATTTTTGTATTAAATAAAAGAATAAGTGACTATTTTTATATATGAAATCACACAAATTATTTTCTCCTCTTAAGTAATTCAATATGAAATATAAATACAATTGACACAGACGCTCTGTTTTATTGTACGTTGTGTGTCAATTCTATTTATCTACAAACACAAACAGTCACTACAACAAATAAACGCTCGGTTTGTTGTACAATACTTCTATTAAAATATTTTATCTATCTGTTTCTTTATTTTGGTTAATCTCTGAAATAGCTTGATTTAATGATATATAGTGTATTTGTTTATGTTACAAGGAGTATATAGGCCTTATAATAAAGATCTAGAGTTCCATGACAAAGAAAAATCTTTGAAACCATTTCTATTCATATCATAATTTCGGGAGCAATTGATGAACGTAATCTTTCCTTTGGTGGTATTCTAAAGAAACCACTTTCCTTTTATACATACATACAATGGCACATAATTGAACATGCGAAGGAGCCGCGAGCTAAACGTTAGTAAAAAATAAAAGATTACGAATAATTTCTTTACAGTGAATTGTTACGATATATAAAAGAAATCCCTCGCATGGTAACAAGTTGAGAATCCAATGTGACATCATCAATTAATTTCCCATGGGAGTCGTGATAAGTGGTTAAGTGATCACCAGAAAATAGCTGTCTAAAAACTTAAAACAACCACTATGATCACCAACCTTCCTGCCTACTGTGGCGATTACCCACTAGCTCTTCATTTATGGTGGAGAATGTAGGCCGTTCAACAGTCGACAGATGAATGATAATGATGAATGGGCGAGAGTTATGTCCAATAATGGACGTTAATAAGCTGATGAATGGATAGTTTGAAAACAATGTTTTATTATTATATGGTTTCAATAATTTTGTCATAAGTTGTCCTTATAAAAGGTAAGGATGGTAAATTGATATAGCAATCAAATTGATGTCTTTTTCGATTATATTGATATCCTCTTACAATTTTATTATTACTAACCGTATTGGGGTCGGCTTTACTATAAACCTTTGCTGGAATATAATTTTTTCCCAGGAACGACCGGGATTCGACCTAAATTGATAATTTTCACGTCCATTAGGAAATTATTATTAAAATTGAAATTTATTATCATTAATGTAGAACGTTATTCATAATTTCATACAAGAAATATTTAAATTAATTATTATATCTTTATTGATCGTTTCATGTGAGAAATAGGTTAATTATTTATAATGATTTATTAATGATTTCATATGAGAAATAGTTAAATTGATTACATTGTCTTTATTGAACATTTCCTATGAAATAATCAAATTAATTGTAATGTTTTTATTTATCGTTTCTATAGAGAAATAGGATAATTAATTGTAATATCTTATTGATCATTTCATACGAGAAATAGTCAAACTTATTATAATTTATTTATTAATAATTTCATACGAGAAATGGGTAAATTAATTATGTCTTTATTAAGCATTTCATAAGAATAATAGGTAAATTAATAATAATGTCTTTATTGATTATTTCATAACAGGAATGCGGCAGTTATCGGGGCATAAAGCTCATGTCACATAGTATGAAAGTGTGGAAAAAAGTGGTTGAGAAGCGATTGCGAGAAGAAAGCAAGATCACCCAAAACCAGTTCGGTTTTATGCCGGGCCGCGGGACAACGGATGCCATATTTGCAATACGCCAACTGTGCGAAAAATATCGTGGTGCACATAAAAACTTGCATATGGTATACGTTGACCTCGAGAATGCCTACGACAGAATACCGAGAACAGTCTGTGAAGTATACTAAGTTAATCTGTGCCATGTACCAACGATCTAGTTCATACGTAAAATCAGCGGCTGGAGACTCCGACGAGTTCAGTGTGCAGGTGGGTTTGCACCAAGGGTCGGCGTTAAGTCCTTACCTCTTCCTGTTGATAATGGATGGATTAACATCGGAGTTACAGGAAGAGGCACCCTGGTGCATGCTAATCGCTGATAGCATTGTTCTCGTCGGAGAAGGACTTGTGGTACAGAGCATGCTGGAGAAGTGGCGCTGTAAATTGGAGAATTTTGGCTTGAAAATCAGCAAACCTAAAACGGAGTACATGTTCTGCTATTTCGGCGGTCACTCCAATTTTACACCCATATGCGTAGATGGAGTACCTATATGCAGTACCAGTATGCTCGGATTTTCGATAGCTCGGTTCTCTTGTTCAAAGCGATGGCGACCTGGATCGTGCGGTAAAACACAGAATAGATGTGGGATGGATGAAATGGCGGCAGGTCACGGGTACAACATGCGACCCCAAAGTACCCCCTAAATTAAAGGGTAAAATATATAAAACCCTAATAAGACCTGCTGTACTGTATGGATCAGCATGTTGGGCGACAAAAGCGACGGATGAGAGACGACTGTATGTAGCGGAGATGCGAATGTTGAGATGGATGTGTGGTGTGACGAGATTGGATAAAATAAGAAATGACCATATAAGAGGAAGATTGAAAGTAGCGTCAGTGACGGCAAAGTTAAGGAGTGAAAAGTTAACATGGTATGGACATGTGATGAGACGGGATGAAAGTAATGTTGTGAGGAAAGCTTTAAATATGAATGTTGAAGGCTTTAGGGGTAAAGGAAGACCAAAGAAAAGATGGATGGACTGCGTGAGGTATGACATGTATAGACAGGGAGTGACTGCAGAGATGACGTCTGATAGGACTGTATGGAGGAAGATGACATATTACGTCGACCCCAAATAATTGGGATAAGAGCAAGATGATGATGATGATTATTTCATAACGAGTAATAGATAAATTAATTCATTAGTCTTATTGATCCTGTAAATCAATAATAATTTCATTATTTAGCTGATGTATATCCATAATAAAGAATAAAGCTTATAACGCGAGGAAACATATTGTTAACAGACATAAATTATCGTTACAAAATTAAAGTTATAAATTGGGTAGCGATCTCCAAGTTCAAGGTAGTTTAATATTCGTGGGACTATCAATATACATATATGCTTGTATATATAACGACAAAGAGCATGGAAATATATCATGTGGATGATTTGAATAGTCTTAGCACTACGCAAATTCTTTGTAATATACAGATTATTTTATGTTATTGATTAGATTATACTTTTATAATAAAAATAACAGTGGTAATTAAAAACTAAATTGATTAAAATCACAGAGATAAGATGTATTTGCCGTGTGGTGACGGAATAAGAATACAATTCACTACCCCCTATCTTAACCGTGGTTGATCGTAAAAAATGACTAAAGGATATAAAATGCATATAACATCTATGGAAGAGAAGGAAAACTCGAAACAAAACCTTATACCAACACAGACGTGTCTGGTTAGACGACCAGCGTGGTATAGTAGGTCAATTTTCCTCCCACTATTAAAGAGGCTCGAGCCCAAGAGTGGGACATATACGAACTGAGATGATGATGGTGAAGAGGTACTACTTAGACTAGTGCGTTATCTGTTCATGAACTTATAAACAGTTCTGTAATATAATACATAGTAAACGTGAACGCTATTGATAAAGATTAAAAGTATTAACAAATTATATACCTACTTCATATGGCAAAATCAAAACCGGTTCAGAAATTGCCTATTAGAATATTGATGCGAGTAGTTAATATTATATCCATCGGCCTGTGGACAGCCGTATTGATCATAGGTATCCCCAAGATAGACAAATGTCGATCACAAATTGATAGTACAAATTGCCCAGTGGAATACTGTAGTCCACTTTCCCTCAGTTGGTTTTTATGAATCTAAGGAATGGTGATACATTATATTTTGAACCCGTGCTCACTCATACATTAAATGGAGCACATCCTTGTTGTATTTTAAATAAATTCTCATCATCATCATCATCACAGCCCATAAATGTCCTACTGCTGGCCTCGGGCCTCCTCCGTAATGGGAGAGAAATTAATCTACTATACCGCGCTGGCCAGACGTGTTGGTATAGGGTTTTGTTTCGAGTTTTCCTTCTCTTGCATAGATGTTATATGCGTTTTATATCCTTTAGTTGTCTCTTAGGATCACCCACGAGTAAGATATGGGGTGGTGAATATTATTCTTACTCCGTCACCACACGGAAAAAATAAATTCTATTCACATTTAATTTAAACGCGTTTCATGAACGCCACTTGCTCAAATTTTAGAACGAATGCATCTTCTTGTGTATACCGTCACTGTTTAGTTATCTGACATTTTGTTCAAGCGTCGTTCTCGGACGCTGAACCCGCTAAAGTATTTCTGGACTGAAGATCTGATTATTTTTGACACATTGTTTGCACAGATTCATGTGTGTCCCGGTCAGTAGTATACGTTATTTTTAACATCGTTTTGTTAATTGTTACTGAACGCTGCAATAAAATTTATTTGGCAACTGTACGTTTGATTAATTCTAATTGTAATGCTATATCGTCAACCCATTATTATTGTACACGTTTGTTGGGTGTCGGTCTACTCCTAGAAAGAGGGGATTTACATCTTTACATTTCTCATAGTTTAAATTTAAACTACAAATATCGTGAATAATATGTAGGTATATATTTATATATGTACTAGCTTCTGCCCGCGGCTTCGCCCGCGTAAAAGGTTACTTTCCTAAAGTTTTTGATCCCCTATTTTTATTTTTGACCGTCGGTAATACAATGCAACGGTATTACAATACTCAGGGTTGGAACTTCATTACTGGACTGCTAGATGGCGTTGAAGAAGCTAAATTTTGAGATTTTTTGACAATTTTTTTTTATTTTTCATATAAAAATTTTGATTTTTTTTTAATAAAAAGCATCCTATGTTACTTTTAATACCTCTAAGAATATGTGTACAATGTTTCATGATGATCGGTTGAGTAGTTTTAGCGTGAAAGCGTAACAAACAAACTTACATTCACATTTATATATTAGTAGGGATTTTAATCAATCATCAAATAATTAGAAGTATGTTGTCGAGCCCATAAGTTGCACTGTTGGTTGCAAGATTCCGCTGTAATGGGAGTATTTTGGATAAATACACTGACTAAATAGATTTTCATAAATCCATTCTTATCTTTTTATTCCACTATAAAAGGTTTCTTAGAAGAGTGATTATGGAAAAGGATTCAAAGGGCGTTAAGAATGAAAGAATATTAAAGGGTGATTTAAACACAATTGATTATTGTGCTAAGAAATATGAACAAAATATTCGTTAAATTATTAAAGTACTTTACGTTTCAAAGATATACAAATTCTCGATACAACTAACCGTACTCATTAGCATTATATAAAATATTTTCGGTTGGTTTTTTTTTTTGGATTTTAACAAATCATCTAATAATGTAAACGTATTGGTGAAGTTACTCAAGAGGTAGTAGTCTACTCTAGAATTCCGGTGAAAGTATCAATATAATCTGTAATGGTTATGCGCGCTACTTTAGTTAAAATATAGAGTACATCGACCGTGACCTTAAAGACATCTACAAATTATATTCTTTTTTATTACTTATGATGGCAAACGAGCGAGCAGCGCACCTGATGGTAAGTGTCACTGATGCCCATGGACCTTTGCTATACCAAGGGTATAGCTAGGCTTCTGCCTACCATTACAAACCCCAAACCCACCCAATTGGGCTTACGGCTCTCTAGCTCACCGAACGAAGCGCAATAGCACGTTGCCATTACTCAGACGTCGATCTTCTGCGAGAGTGTGGTACTACTCCAGACGGACCGGCCCGCGGTTGTAGACAGAGAACTGTCAGCTGCATGGTCCTACCACAATTAAAGTAGTAATATGGTAGTTTTCCATGTATGATGTATGGTAACGGTTACGAATACAACCAACCCTTACTTTGCTCGTAGATGTCGTAAAAGATGACTAAGAGCTTTATAACGACTTAGGGCAAATCTACCTAGCACCGTTTGGTCAAGTACCGTTTGGTACTAAGGAAGTAGGTACAGTGGGATTTATTGCGAGTTTTCCTTCTTTTGCAGTGACGTGATCTGCTTGTGTTTCTTGGTCGTCTCTTACGATTACCCACGCGAAAGAGTGAATTGTATTCTTAACCGGTCACCACACGAGGAATATACGTTATCAAAGATTGATTCACGTAGAAGAATCTCTAGATATTTCAACGCATATATTTTTAAAATTTTAAAATATTTGTTCATGATTTGTTATTAGAGAGAAAAATAGTCAAAATACCTTTGATAAAGAATATATAGAGATAATATACTCCAAGAAATGAAAGGTCAAACACACTTATATTATTTCTTAAGAAAATCTGAGAATCAAAAGATAAAATGAAATAACTCAACTTTGAAGGACTCTAAATACTTTGCTTGGAGTAAGTTTTATGTTGACCTATGAAAGTTTCCTTTCACCGAATTTAAAAAACCTATACAAGATTTTGGAATTTATACGATAGGAGAGAGAGAGAGAGAGTATCGAACACACTTTAGGAGACAAGTATCGAACAAAATTTTTTAAATAAATTCATCATAATTATCATCATCATCGTCTTTAATAGTAGTACACATCTATTGTTTGGTACTAGTCTCTATAGTCTAGTAGACTGTACTGTATGTACTTTGGGTTGGTAGGCTTAATACTAATTAATACTGTTGTTTCATGTGGTATAGGATTAAAGATATAGTACCTAATCATTTTTGTGCCAAAGATATCGTTAGAGGCGACTTATAAACGTAAATAGACGATATCGCTGTAAAAAAAGGTTCTCAAAATTAAAAAGAGTAAAAAAACATATGCAAGCCTGTGGATATAATTAAATTTTCTCTAATAAAGAAGTCTTATGGTTAAGAGTTGTCTCCGGATGGAATTAGCGGGGTGTAATTATTCCATAGCCCGTCCCAAACAAAGGCAAAAAAATGGTGAAGACTAAACTCTGTTATTAGAAATTTGACCCGCATCTTGACGAACGTTGAACCAATGCAACATTGGCACAATGCCTTGACAAGTAAAAATACATTACATTATTTAAAAATAGCTGTAAATGAGCCTAAGTTAAAGAATAAGGCCAACGAGGTCATCTAAATATAATGCTTACTGCCCCGAAAATAGATCACTGTTACTATAGACGGCGCCTATAACTGAGCAGGGTATATTAACAGAGTGGCCTTCATTAAAGCAAGTAATAATGACAAAAAATTGTTCTACAAGAGTGGGCTATCCCATCTGTTTATCTTTACTCGGTTTTAATGAAAATTATTTTGTATATTCTGTTGTAAAGGTTACTTATAGTAAATTATATATTAAATGTATTAAATTTTGCTGTGTGGTGACAGCTACGAATACTACGAACCCTTATTTTGCTCGTAGATGTCGTAAAAGACGACTAAGAGCTTTATATCGAACTAGCCAACTCCACCTGAAGCCGTTTGGTCAACAATCACATTCTCAAGAAGCGCTGATGTTAGGCAGGTGACCGATTATAAAATTGCCAATCAATTTTGCAATATGTATGATGGAAGATGAGTATATACTGCGTCGACCCCCAATAATTGGAATAAGAGCGAGGAGAATGATGAAAAACGATGACTTATAGTCAACAAGATTAGTATGTAATTCTTTACGGGTTGAGAGCCCTCAGCGCTCACCCACAGTCCGGGTAAAGTTGTCATAGCCATCCGAGGCTAACAACTACGACACAAAAAAAATAAAAAAAATTGTAATTCTTTGTATTTAAATCTAGTTTAAATTAAGACATAAAATACGTCACAAATTAATGTTATTTAACGCAATATTAACCCATCCCAAAAAAAAAGAAAAAACGACAAGTTGGCATGTCACTTATAATTGGACGTAGTTAAGCAGAAAGGAATCAAACCACACAAAGTTAGTTTTGAGTTATGGGCATTTGAAGTTAAACTGTAAATTTTTTGTAACAAAAATATATTCTTTAAGGATTTTTAATGATAGATCTATCTTCATAAAATGCAAAAAAATCCTTAAAGAATATTTTTTTGTCACAAAAAATTTACAGTTTAACTTCCAATGCCCATAACTCAAAACTAACTTTGTGTGGTTTGAGTCCTTTCTGCTTAACTACGTCCAATTTTGAAAATGTATGTAGTTTGAAATAAAACTACTTTTACGCATTCTATCGCGTTTGCATTTCATTTTTAATTTCCCGACGTTTGGAACGCTTTACAGTGATCATGGTCACGGGAGGACCTCTCATGACCATTATCACTGTAAAGTATTCGAAACGTCGGGCAATTACTTTTATTAACAATAATTTTATTAAAAGTAGTTTTATTTCAAATGTTTAATACTCGCGTAAACATCAGAAACCATGTATGTTTTTAAATAAATATAACTTTTAAATTGGTCATACATACATTAAATACCAGTGATTTAGGACGTAAGAAGTTCTATTGCTACAAGAGTAAATAAGATACGAGTGCATTCTCTTGTTCTGTATTAAAAAAAAGAGTATTGTTCCATAAGTGCATTACTAGATGTAATTAGCCTTCGCCAAGTTCATTACTAAAAAGCAATCCTCTTTTATCTTCTTTAAAATTCATGTATACGTACACTTCTTCTATAAAAAGGACGTAATTTGCTCTATATTACAGAGACCAAACCATACTATCTTACCATAGGTTCTAAACGTCCTTCTCGGACTTTCATGTCATCTGATTATAACCATTTTTTTTTAAATACCAGTTAGTGCGTATTTAATTATATTTGATCACACAAAATGTGGCATTAGGATTTACCGTCTTGACACTAAAAGTTAGGTCGCGATATGTGGACAGTCCCACCTCTGCCTAGCTCGGGGATAACATCGTGTCACAATAATATATTACAAATTGGTTATGGAATATCCATCTTAGCCTTACACAATCTTTATTTTAATATGAGTACTATTCATATGGTTCATAAAGCAAAATATACAGCACTGTAAACATTGATAGCTTTTTACGCGTGGGTAGTGTTTATTTAGCAATTTTGCTTTACTGTCTGTGGATGGTTAAACCGTATGAGCATCCATCAGCAAAGCTTAATCGTAGAGCGTATTTCGTAGTGACGTCATTCGCACGTTTGTAAACGGATAGTGACGTATTCTCAGCTTATTTTTTTCCCAATAAGGTCCACAGGCTAAGGTAATTTGTTGCATGATTTTGTTAAAAAATATTTGCAAACTAAGTATAAGTAAGGGAAACGGACATTTTGCCAGGATAAACAAGCCGAAGTGCTTTATACTTCATTTAAGTTTTTTGTGCTGTTTCTTAGATCTATCAAAACGTTTTAACATTTTTAATAACAGTACAATTTAAAACTAAATATATTTCTACACAAGTATCTAGATCAATATACCTGCTTCAAAGAAATTGTTATAATTGGTCGAATACAGGCTCTTTTGCGAAATAAACCAATCTTCGCATCTCCAGGGCCTAGAATTTATTACCAAATTACCTAAATAAATGGATACCTGCGAATTTATGTAGTTATTTATTATTTATAGAAGTAATCGGCTACAGGAAATGATCCTGCTGTGTTGAGTCTGTGATTACCGGCTGAGATTAAACTCGTTTTTATAGTGATAATTAAAAATGGCTTGGTTTGTTTAAGAATGTTTAGTTTATTTAAGTCTAAATAATATATAATAGGATTGTTATCTCTATCTCGCTCAATACAGTTTAACCTTAGTATAACGAACCACAATATAACAATTCAAATTCACTAGAATTATCCGTACAAATACAAGTACAAATGTAGTAAAGTTTCATAATTCACTAGAACTATTCGTACAAATTGATTTAATACAAAGAAAAAAACCAAAACCTTTAGATTACGGATACTTTCAGAAATCTCTATATAACGAATTTTCAATTACTGTAAAATATAGATAGGACATACGATTTACCATTCTTTGTCTATGTGTTGTTCTAGACCAGGGGTCGGCAACCTGCGGCTCGCGAGCCCCATGTGGCTCCTTAGTTTTATACGCAAAAAAATATTTAATAAAGAAAACATTTAAAAAATTTCAAAAAGAAATTGTGTCTCTTTAAAAACTTTAAATTTTTATAAATTCAAATTTTTGGCTCTTCCGACTCAAAAGGTTGCCGACCCCTGTTCTAGACTAACCTCTATTTCTATATAACGAACCTCAGTGCAACAAAATCCGTGATGTAACGAATATTTTTTAATCCTCTTGAGCTTCGTTATATTGAGGTTGCACTGTATATATAGGGCTATGTGGTAACAGCTACGAATACTACCAACTCTTACATTGATCGTGGATGTTGTAAAATTCAAAGAGCTTGACATCAACCTAGGTCAATTGCATCTGATGCCATTTGAACAAGAATTACATTCCCTTGTTGATGTTCGGCATGTGGCCAGTCATGAATCCTATTGCCAACACTTTTACAGTACGTATGATGGTAAAAGACTCCATATGTCGTAAACTCCGAGTAATTAGGATAAGAGCAGGATAATGATAATGATAATTTAATAGTGTTGTACCTACTAAATTTGCTTACACTTGGCATCAAGGAATTGTCAACAGTTATGATCTAATTATGGTCCCGACCATCCACGTTAATAACAGAGAACTGTGGTTCTCTCTTTTAAGCGAGACAATTGGCATCTTATTTATTTAACTTCAATTTCAACTCAATATTAAGGTGAATTATTGGGTATACGCCCATTCTATACTTTTTTTATGGTAACCTATGGTTTGGGCATACGTCGTTCGTTCCGCCCGGGGCGACAAAAGGGCGGCGCATAACCCCATAACCTACTGTACTCCTTCCCATCGCCATTAGGCCAGCCACTGCTACCGCTTCCTTATCATCCATGGACCCCTTCTATACTAGCACTGAAATTGATACTTATCGGGTATAAGTTGGCAAAGGATTCTGTTTTAAGATTGACTTCTATTGCAGTGATATTATGCCCTCTGCACCCGTTTTTTGGGTAGATCTTGTAAGCCGTTCGCGGCGACCTATTTATCTTATAACCTGATATGTTACCGTGAATGCGTTCTAGAAAGAGTAGCCCGGCCACTGGCACTAATGTTTAATACATTTCGGTGAGTCTGTTCATGATTATTTGTCACCTGTTAGGTCATAGACGGGCAAGCATGGATGTCGGCATTCTGTATTCTGAATTCGTAATCACACGAAACACACGTCATCTATTCAAAGTAAATATATGATAATTTTTACCCTTGTACTTCATTATATTGTTTTAGTTTTATTACTTATTTCGTACTTTACATTTTTTTTTATTTTAGTCTTATTTTAGTCCTTGTCACAAATTCATACTAAAAAAAAATTAGGACAGCATTTTTTAAATTAAAAATACAAATACAACATACATGTAAGTAAAGAATTGCGTTTTTTTGCTAATGGAATCATTAGTTTTCTCTCACCAATCATTGCAGGTCCTAAACCCAACCAACGTATTGGAGAACGCAATCCAGAATTTACTATCTCTAAACGTACTTAAATAAAAATGTATTACCCCATTTTTGAACAAGAGTGGCTTATTAAATATGAAAGCAAGGAGAGGCCTTGCAATTCGGATACAAAAAACATACATACATACATACATATCATCACGCCATATCCCTTGCAGGGTAGGCAGAGAGAACAGAGTGCCAGAGAACTCTATCTCTGCATACTTCACTCGCTTCCTCAACATTCATAATTCTCTTCATACACGCTCGCCGGTTTCGGAGACTCTTGACTCCACCTTCCTTCAGTACATGACCGATCTGGTCTAGGTAGGTTAGTCTCGGTCTCCCTCGGTACCTACATCCTTCCACTTTCGCATTGTATATCTTCTTAACCAGGCGTTCGTTCGGCATTCTTTCCACATGTCCGAACCATCGGAGCATTCCCTTTCGCATCTATACACCAATACTCTCTTTCATACCTACTCGCTCTCTTACGTCGTCGTTACGAATGCGGTCGGTAAGCCTAACTCCACAGATTTTCCGCAGAGATCGCATTTCGACCGCATTAATTTTACTATCATACTCTATTCTGCATACCCAACTCTCGCTTCCATACAGTAATGTTGGGACATGCACTGCGTTATGTATTGCTACACGTGCCTTCTGGCTGAGGTGGTGGCTGCCGAAAAGTTGCCCCAACGCTCCGTTCACTCTATTTCCCGCATTCACTCTTCGCTCTATATCAGTGGTGTACCTTCCATCTCGGCTAAATCCACATCCAAGATATACAAATTCATCAACTTGCTCTAGTACATCATTACCTATTGTTACTCTTACATCTGTTCTGGTTTTATCTCTTTCAAAGACCATTATTTTGGTTTTGCTCACATTCACGTTCACATTCACACACACATACAAAAAACATTTATAATAAAAAATCTTAATATTTATTTGAAAAGTTAAATTGGATTTAAAAATCTTAATACAAGAAATAACCATTCTGCAACAGAAATTCCTTGAAGAATAACACCCCATAAATCAATTCACTCACAAGTACGTTTTCAGATATTTAGCAACAGAAACATGGTATGAACTATCTTCTCTACCTAGAAAAAAAATAAGTGAGAAAACATAAATCTGCTCTACTAAAGGAATAACTTTACTGGGGGAAATGTAACACACAAAGCTTGAAACACACACTTAAAAACTTTAAAATTATTATAGTAATTTATTTAAATAACCCAAATGATAATCCAATTACATATATATAAACAAAAATGAATAGCTGAAATGTATAACTTCTGAATGAGTACACAGAGTTAAAAATATAAAAAGCATGTTGGCGCACCAGCGGTAAATATAGGGACTTTTTTTTGTGTGGGCTACGGTCGGCGCACTCCTCGCACCACTTCATCCGGGGTGACAAAGGGGCGTAAGCACGCACACCCGTAACCCACCCGTGACGTCGCCTTCGTCGTTGGGCCGACCACCGCAGCAGAGTGACTTGACGTCAGTGGTCGGCCCGACGGAATACCCCTGAGGAGTACCCTCTTCTCGACTGACATCCCCCCCTCGGGTAGGATGTCAGTCTTTCCTCACGCGGTCGGCCTCTCGGCGGGTGAGGGACTAATTCCCCGATCCAGTCACCCTCAGCAAATATAAGGACTAAGACGATGTTGGTTAGTGCTCAAAGCAAAAAAACTTGAGTAAAAATACCTTTATTTCTGTGGTGGACTATGCACGTGGTCTCGCCCCGCCAAATCGGTCCGGGGTGACGGAAAAGGCAGCGCGTGACCCCATAGACCCACCATGCAAAACTCCTTTCTTCGCCGTGCGAGCGGGCCACCGGTACCCGATCTTTGTCTTCGGTGGCCTGAGTAAATATACCTGGCATTGTCCGAATTTTTCCTACAGTTAACAAAATATTTAAGGAAACGTTTCGATTACTATTATTTTATGCAACTGTAATGTTATTTCGTTACATGAAGCGCCATTTATCAATACTCAACATTTTACTAAAATACTCCTACTCAATAGTCTTATAGCAGTGAACTTATTGTATTACTTATTCCATTGAATTCGGGATGAAGATAGATTATTGTGAATACATTGGATATGGGTTGGTAATAAGCAAACAGATATTTCACGCGAGTGTAGTTCCGCCAATAATTAATATCCTTAATAACAAATATCTTTAACAAAATCTTATATATTAGAGTAACAGGATGTACTTAATTACAAAATATTAGCTGTATTTCGAACGGGTAGGAAATCGTAATCTGATCTAGATTACGCATAGACAATATATATTTCGATTTTGGAATATAATTTTTGTTCTATGTAATTCGTAAGTGGATGGTGTCCTATAGATGGATCTTTATTTTTGTGTTGCCAGCCTTGCTGCCCATGAGAGTTGTAAAAATACCCTGAAGAATCATCAGAACTGTGATCAACACTATTCCGGAAAAAAACATATCTAATACCAGCCGCAATCACCATCTCATTTGCCAAAGTTGGCTGTTATGGCATAACCTTATTAAATAAAAGCCTATGATCGACAGTGGAAGTCTGAAATTATTAGCAAGCAAGTTGTGTGGTAGCGGCTACGAATATTACCAACTCTTACTTTGCTCGTGAATGTCGTGAAAGACGTCTAAGAAATTTATATCGACCTGGTCCAATTCTACCTGATGCCGTTTGGTCAACAGTTACGTGCCCACGTATGGTTGATATCATGAAGACGGCCGGTTATGAAACTACTGCCAAATATATCATTCAATATTTACGATGGAATACGAGTATATATTTTATCGATCCCAAGTAATCGTAATGTGAGCAGGAGAATGATAATAGCATCAACTAAGCTATTTAGTCAAGTAACCTAAGATGTTGACTAAGGTATGGTGCAAATAGGTCTGCGGACCTACTGAAAAGTAAAAGTTTTCACCACGTTTTTATTTATTGAGTAAAAAAAATTTGGGAAATGTTTGTATTTATTATCTATCAGTCACTATATACGTTTTTAATTGTTTATTAACAATTTCTTGTTAAGTTAGAGAGTTGAAATATAATGATTTCTGATGTTTACGCGAGTGTCACACATTTGAAATAAAACTACTTTTACGGATTCTATCGCGTTTGTATTTGATTTTTAATAATAAACAATAAAAAAATATATATATAGAATCATTTTCTTTTTGTACTGGCAATGAATTGTATTAATTTGTATTAAAAATGTGGGTCAAAATTTTAATTATTATTGAATATATAGATATAGAATAAATAGGGTATAAATTTCTGTAATAACAGTGACATATTGGACGTAAGACACCTTAGTCCTCCCGTGACCATGATCACTGTAAAGTGTTCGAAACGTCGGGAAATTAATAATCAAATACAAACGCGATAGAATCCATAAAAGTAGATTTTAGATTAATATATTTCAAACGAGTTGAAATATATTAATCAGAATTGGATGATACGAGCACGTAATGCATAAAAATGAAATGAGAATTTTAATTTGTTTAATTAATCTTAATAACATTGACAATAATGTATTATGTGATAAATATTGTTTTTTTATATCTTAGATATAAAATTCATAATTCAACTATATTCTATTTTTAACAGTGACTTATATCGTTAACGGCCTTCATTTTAATTTTGCTTAGGAAACCCATTTGTATCAAATAACATTTAATTATAGACACAACTTAAATATGCAGATATTATCGATATCTATAACATATTTAAAAGTTAGTCAGAATGGTTAAAAATAAATTACAGAAGAAGATATATATTAACAAGGGTCCTACATGTTCTCAATTTTATATTTTGTTTAAAATTAATCTTAAAAATCACAATCATTTCGGAACACGGCTACAAGCTAAGAAGATTCGGCAAGAAACTTAGTGCGCTCGCCATTTTTAAGTTCATCATCATCATCAACACCATATGTGACATATGTCCCACTCTTGGGCTCGAGCCTCCTCCATCACGGAGGGCAATACCACGATGGTCAGATGTGTTGGTATAGGGTTTTGTTTCGAGTTTTCCTTCTCTTACATAGACGTTATATGCGTTTTATTTCACTTAGCCGTCTCTTACGATCACCCACGGGTAAGATAGGGGATGGTGATCTGTATTCTTACTCCGTCACCACACGGATAATTTAAAAAAATATAAGTTATTTCATTTAAATGAAATTTTATAGAATGAGTAAGCATTAACTCGTGTGTTATGCCCTGTCTTATTATACAAGTTGAATTTCTAAAACATCGTAAGTTGAAGTTTTAGCTGGGCCACCGAAGACAAGGATTAGGTGTAGATGGCCCTTCCACATTGCGGTAAAGAAGTACATGTACTGCAGATTATAAGATTGCACACGTTCATTGCATCCTTTCCATCGTCCCTGATCACGAGCAGCAGGACTGGTCATATATGTTCTGGACTGTCGGCAATTGTAAAAAAAAAATATACTGAGGCTCTATTCTTTTTTTTTTTCTATATCACAACTTTAATTTATTTGGTATAATTTTATTACAACCTGTTATGTTATTACATCATAGTTCTAGCAAACTGTGATGTAATTAATATGCTTCACGAAACGTTTAAGTTGTTATTAGGTAGCGTTTGAGTTTTTATATATATCTCTGTTCGTACCCCCTTTATACATTATTGGAATATTTTTATGGGATTGAAAACTTTGTTTGTGGTATTCGACGCTGACGAGGAAAATGGTTTTGTTTTTAATCTAAAATATGCTGGTGTGCGATAAAATTCTAATAAATGTCCCACTGTTGGGCTCGCGCCTCCTCCGCAGTGGGAGGAAAAATTAACCTACTATACCGCGCTGGTCAGACGTGTTGGTATAGGGTTTTGTTTCGAGTTTTCCTTCTCTCGCATAGATGTTATATGCGTTTTATATCCCTTAGTCGTCTCGTACGATCACCCGCGTGTGATATGGGGTGGTGAATAGTATTTTACTCCGTCACCACACGGAGAATAAATAATAAATTATGATTAAATTTTCAATATTGAAATTTTAAATAAGGTTTGTCCTAAGCACCCTTTGTGCGATCACGAGCCTTTACTTGCCCGTAGGAGTAGTAAAAATCGGCAGAGATATCACCAGAAAAATGGGAAACTTCTAACACCCATTGCCATCGATTTCCTTGGAGAAGTTTATGTTCAATTTTGAATATTAGTAGGCTGGATGAAGGAAAATCTCTGGAATATAACTTTCGTTACATAGTATACTGATTCTAATAGGTTAAGAATCCATTCCCATATCTTTATATAAGACTAGGGATGGGATCAATTATCTTCTTTATTCGTCGCTATTTGTATTAATTTTTTGGGGATATGATCAAGCCGAATTTGATTAAATCTATCTAGGGGGAGAGGGGGGTCTTGGCAGAAAATGATCTAAAACTGCGTGAAAGTTAAGTTAAATTAAAGTTAAATGAAAGTAAAAAGCCTTTGTACTCAAGTACAAGTTTTAAAAAATCTTACCTAAGATTGGGAAAGGGGATCGAGAAAATCTTACAACAACTTACGACACCAGGGGAAGGGGAGGATCAAAAATCCTCAAAAGTGCCTGACGTAATTAATGGACGCCCCTTAACATTTTGCTATTCCTTAAATTTGTATTATATAAAAAGGTCGCTGTCAATTTTAAAGCTAAAAATCGTTTTTATTATTAACAACTTATTGACTGTTATTTTACGATTGTACTAACTTGCGTTGTAAGCATTTACGAGCAGCTTCGTGTGAACAGCAGTGACTAGGCTACCCAAGGGCCATACTTGATTTTACGACTTATATTTAAATGTAACATAGTATCTACATTTTACTATACCGATGACAAGAAAAATAATGTAGCATATGTGTTTTTTTATAATATTTTCCACAATTATTGTATTGTTATTTCCACCTTTGTTGTATTGTCATTTTGTTATACTTATGGGTAGGAACAAACAAAAGTGAATTATAAGAAACGGCGCATGAATGTCAGCAAAACTAGAAAACAGATTTTAATATGTAAACGGCGTTTGCCGTGTGTTGACAGAATGAGAATATATTGCCCAATCCTTTCCTTCTCCATGGGTGTGATAAATGACGACTAAGGTTTGTAAACAAATAAGAATTATCCAAGGGAACGAATCTATAGCTTTGGCTCGGTATTTTCTTTTTAATATGCTTTGAAGATTCATTTAAATATAATCAAAATAATTAATTAAATAAAAATTGTAAAATTAAAAAGTCAAAATTATATTTTTAATTATCTGAAAATATTGACAAAACAATATTTTCTAGAAATAAAACTTAGCTAGATCGATTAGTCGTACCTGGAACCCACTGCATGCAAAGAAAATTATTGGTACCGAGATTGGATTTTTTTCCGAGAGAAAAAATATATATAAAATAAATTCACTATACTTCAATCACGCCAAGATTTGAATAGCCTATATAAATAATAGGTGTATAACAAAAAAAAAACTATATAACGAGACAATTTACGCAGAATTTATCAAATTAAGGAACAGGATTCATCAAACGATGTTACAATGACGTCAATATCTGCCCACAAATGGCCAATGGCCGAGTGAAAAACGATACTGGGCTTACTTAACAAGCTTAGTCGCGTCTAACCTCGAAATAGATCTATTATATTTAATTATGTCTCTTTTACAAAATAATAAATTCATATTTTTTGTTCACCCTATTACGTCAATACTTTGATTATGTTAGCTTCAATAAATTTTTGAAGTCAGGTTTAATAAAGAATTATTTTTTTTGTTTACAAACTATTTTTACATATATAGTAGTTGTGGTTAGCTGGAGAAGCGGCATGTTATTTTCTCTACTAACAAATGCTTTTTAGTCGTAGTTGTTTTAAGAGTAGGTACCTGTCCCATATATCCAGTCAATCACTTGTTACATTGTGATTACTATTGAGAGTGAAGACCCGCCTCACCATAATTTATAACAATGTCTTATGTTGGTGAAGCAAGATTAAGAGCTTTAGTGGCTATTAGTGTCTATATCAGTCGAAAATTTGATCTTCAGAGAAGAAATCGACGCAAAAAGACCTCAGATGAAGAGTTATCAGACAACTGTCTGCTTCTGAAGTGCATTCCAGAGATATTGCCACCAGTAGCAATAAGCACGGCCTATTTCCAATCTTCATATACTCCGAGTATAAATCCCATAATGGTTGACAGATTAAGACGTGTGTTTGTTGTTTCCTCAAGTAAAAATATGTTTAGTAACTATCAGCCTTGAAAAAATAAATAAGAATAAATCATGTGGTAACAGAATAAAAAAAAACATAAGCACAGGTGACTTTGTTTTGGGATTTAAATACTATACGACAGAAGTGTAAAACCGCAGGCAGATACAATTAATGTATGGAAAAGAAATACAACTTATGAAATTATTTATTTGTAGTTTACTTATCTTACGTTTGAATATATAATACAGTGTATAACAATCAATTGGAAGGAATACAATGCAGTTAATTAGAATATTCAAACCTAGCAGTCACTCAACCTTGTGTCTTGGCCAAGGACTGATAGGCCGGTCAACATATAGAATAACGTGTTTAAAAAAAAATGTCGATATGTGTTCCATATCATGGTGTATTCTAAACGGCATTTGAATCATACAAAGAAGTGTGAAATTCACACATGTATAATCAATTCAAATAATGTTATATTTCCCACGGCGTATGAGACCGTTGCGTGAGATATTATTGATACGCGGACTCAATAATTAAAAGAAATGCCGTCATGGACTATTAACATATTTATCTCATCGTCTCAGCTCATATATGTCCCACTGTTGGGCTCGAGCCTCCTCCATAATGAGAGGGAAATTGACCTACCACGCTGGTCAGACGTGTTGGTGTAGGGTTTTCTTTCGAATTTTCTTTCTCTTGCATAGATGTTATATGCGTTTTATATCCCTTAGTCGTTTCTTACGATCACCCACGGATTTTTTTTTGTACATTTATTGAACTCCACTTAAATAGGTGAATTTGGATGAAATATTACATGCTTATTTGAATAGGTCCCTGTATAGTTTGTAAATATAATTGTGCTCGGTAAGATGGCATCGTAATCACGTTCATGGAAGTTTTATCCGTTTTTTGTTATTCATTTTTACAATACAATATTCTAACTAATGGAACTAACTAAAAGTAACTCCATATTCTTCTTATATGATAACAAAAACATTGATAATTCGCATAAGAATCAAAGTATTGAGTAGTATTGAGAAATACGAATTAATAATGAAACATTGAATAGCTTACGCAGCTCATATTTTACCTCTGTCATCATGTGCGGTTTCAACATAACGCTGTGATTTCGCACAGTTGTGCGATTTAAACGTTGGTTTCTTGCTTGAGTAAGTTAACAGTAGATTGTTAGGTATTTTAAATTGACAACAATTAAATACTCACGTGATGATTGATCAAAGACTTTTGAATCAGGAAAACTAATCTTGTTATAATATGTCTATATCATAATATCTTGTTAAGTTTTTGATGTCGCAGTAAGCTCGAAAAGGTCACAAGTTTTTGTTAAGTAATCACTTTAAGAGAAGGAAAACTTCAAATGAAATTGTATATCAATCCAATTTGCCTGTATGATATATTAGTTCTATCATTGTAGAATATATTCGTGAACGATAGAGAAAATTGTACAAATTAAGAAAAAATGGAGTCGCTAAAACGGCTGAAGGTCTTATTAGGAGAGTGGGTAGATATTCGCTCCTGAGAAAGGTCAACATCTTTTTTTTTCCCGCAAGGTGGACCATGGATGTGGTCGCGCCCCGACAAATCGGTCCGGGGCTACAGAAGAGGCGGCACGCAACCCCATGGACCCACCCTGCAAATACCTCTCTTCGCCGTGCGAGTGGGCCACCGCGGCACCGGTACCCGATCTTTGTCTTCGGTGCAATCTGCTTAGCAAGCGTGGCGATTATGGCACTATCCCTAATGGGGGAGACCTACGTAAAGCAATGATCGGCAAAAGGCTGAATAATGATGATGATGATCAAACAAGAAAATTGTGAAGTATCTCAACATAATGCGTGATGTTATTAACGGGCTTTAAATAGAGAATAAAGTTATAAAAATTTATGATGTTGTTTGCATAGATTCAACGGAATTTCCCTAAAACACGTTTTATTAGACGTTCACATAGAAAAAAAAAGACGTAAATCTATGCAAAAACATAAGATTAGTTATTGCCCGTGTACAGGCAATTATGAATCAACAATTGAAGATATCGTGTCATTAACAAACTTCGAAAAGCTGTATACACTGTATGTTTCGTTTGAACATACGATTATACGATTTCTCCGATAATTTAAAAAATATTTTCAATTTTTTTTATTTAAAAGTTAATATTCCTGAGATGATTCCATTGTTATCAATTCAGGATCTGAACAGTGAATTCCAGCCGTTTTTAATATCATAAGCACAAACACTTATATATCGCTTGTCCGGAAGAATAATGATACAATTCTAAAAATTTACAATTTGCCTTATATTAAAATTGTTGGTGGTGGATGGGTGTTAATATCATAAGTTCTTTGTATCAACTCTTCTTCGCCATTCTTAAGGAGATTATACTGACACTGAGACGTGCATTTGGAATCGCTGCTGAACTGAGCTGAAAAAAGGTAATACTTATTTTGATTCTCATGAAAATTTAGCTTTTTTAAATTGTGGCACTATTCTTCCGGACAAGCGATATATTCCTTCTAATTATTTGTGGTTTCAAAAAAAAAATATGACCATTTTATGTTAACTGTAATAAAGAAAAAGAAAATAAATAAACTCACAAATAAGAAATACAAAAAGAGGGTATACGCCACAAAGCCACTTGAGTTCCTTTTGCTCACGACGAGAAACATTTTATCTCAAACTACTATCTATTTGACTTGGCATCGACATCAAACCGATCAGAAGGTCGTCTTTTGTAGAAAATCTATATTTTCTTTTTCTTACGTTTTTATTATACTGCCTTTTGGACTTTGAAGTCAAACTTCTTTATCGGCGTTGGAAAAAAAATTACCGTCACATTTTTCGGTTACGCGTCACATTTTTCCGTTACACGCCATCTTTTTTTGAAGAGAAACATTTTTGCGCGCATGAGGGTAAAATTTTTACAGATGAAACGCGACACGTGGAACGCGCCACGAGAGAGTGAGAGGGGGGCGGGGGAGAGAGAGAGAGAGAGAGAGAGAGTACACACAATAGTGTGTGTGTAATCAACCAATAGGTTGATGTATGTAAACGAGATTTAAAAATAGTTTGCCAAGTTTCTCTTCCGATATGTGTACTTTGTACGCACGTATAATTTTCTTTTTAAATCGATTGACACTTTTTTAATTTGTATTGTAGAAGTGACACTATGTTAAAATCAATGTCATTAATCATTTATATTGTTAGTTGTTTTTATTTTTATTAATATAAATCAGATTTTCTTTAAATACGTCGACGAATAGGCCTGAATTACATAAAAAAATCGCTCATTTTAGATATCGGTGATAGTCTGGTCATTAAGAAACATTATAATATGGCATTTATTTAAGTTAACGAATTCAAATGATTAAAGTGATGAGCCATCAATGTACCACGAAGTATATAATAACAGAGTAGGAATACTTATGACAGGTCAAATGGGAAAATAATCACATTTAGATATTTTTCTAATGAAATAGACTTCCGTAGATTGTAAATGACTATCATATAACTATATAATAACATTAAAATCAGAAATATTCGTTTTGAAATTATTTTCTAAAACATATGTATGTATAGTTCTGTATAGGAAGGTTAACATCAGGCATGCGGCCAGTCATAAAATATTGCAAATTACTTTTAGCAATGTGTAGGATGGCAGAAGAGTACATACTGCGTTCACCGTCCCTCTTTTTTGTTGCGGTTGGCTCTGGACGTGGTCGCACCTTGCCAAATCAATCCGGGGCGACGGAAGAGGAGGCGCGCAACCCCATAGACCAAACACCTCTCTTCGCCGTGCGAGCGGGCCACCGGTACCCGTGCGTTGACCGCCCTACGTAATAATAGCAGGATAATGATGATAACATATGATTCCGTTTAGTGACGGAGTAAGTATACAATTCACAATCTCTTACTCGCTGATTTCGTAAAAAGCGATTAATGGATGTGGTATGCCGATAACATCCATGTAAAAGAAGGGAAAGTCGATATAAAACCCTATACAAGTTACCCTAAGTTGGATTTGGCAGGGAAGACATGAAAGTAGAATAAATGCTGTAGATATGAGAGCTCTTCGTAGTATGTGTGGTGTAAGTATGAAAGATAAAATTAGGAATAGTGTTATAAGAGAGCGCTGTGGTGTAAATGAAGAAGTACACAGTGACAAAGATAAAAAAGGGTATGCTGAGGTGGTTTGGACACGTGGAAAGAATGAGTGAAAAAAGGTTGACTAAAGAAGTATACAAAGCGAGTGTGAGTGGGACGGCTACAAGGGGAGACCACGTCGTACTTTCCTGGATCAAATTGAAGATGTGTTAGTGAAAGGTCAGATTAAGAGTACGCGTAATCGTAGAGCATGCATGAAGACTGTGATGAGCGTGAATGAAGCGATGGAGGTATGTCAGGATCGTGGTTTGTGGCAATCCGTAGTCTCTGCCTACCCCTCTGGGAAACAGACGCGAGGCTATGTATGTATGTATGTAGGTAAACTGCCTCCTTGCTACTTTAACTTTTAATTATAATAAAAAGGGCGTACATTTGTTAAGATATATTGGAGGTTAAAAGCATTTATTATGCATTGTTTAATCTTTATAGGTACCAATTTCGCTTACGATGCTCACAGTTTGTATGGAATGATAGTCCCTTAGTGATATTTAAGCTAATTAACTGCCTGGCTTTTGGTAGTTATACAACCATAGGATAAGTTCTTTAATCGTATTATAAACTTATGATTGCTATAGATTTAAATGGGATTTCTGTTAATCTAATTTAGAGGTTTTCAAATAACGAGGTGTTTGATTTTTAGTTGATATTAAATTGACTACGTTGATGATATTTTTGTATTCTATACCAGAGAATAAATATCTTTTCCTTTTTCATAACAGGATTTGGACACGCGCGCTCGAGAGGTCTATTGAATATTACCAAATATCAGACGAATGAACTGTACCATAATGTACAAAATCATCATCATCATCATTCTCCTTCTCTTATCCCAATTACTTGGGATCGATACAAAATGTACTCTTCTTTCATAGTACATATTGTAGAAGTTATTGATAATTGTTTTATGACCGGCCGCCTGCCAGACGTCAACCCTCCTTGGGAATGTAATTGTTGACCCAACAGCATCAGATGGAGTTGGTCAAGGTCGTTATCAGGCTCTTAGTCATCTTTTACGACATTGACGAGCAGAGTAAGTGTTGGTAATATTCGTAGCCGCTACCACACAGCCACGTATCATAATGTACAAAATATAACCCTAAAAATATAATATATACAATATATATTTTATTTTATTGTTAAGATTCTTTATTACAACAGATATAAAGTTTCTAATGGCCAAAAGAGTGAAACGCTCAATCGTGAAACCCATCTATCATGCCTTTAGACGTCTAGGATATGAGCTTCCTTAAAGAGGAATAATGCCATAAACCAGCCACTCTTAGCCAGCTGGCAGGCGATCGCCATTGGTATTATAAGTTTCCCAGGAGACTGCTGCTGATTCGTATTTATGGCTTCCACGGCAAACTAATTTGTGGTGGATGAATATGGCGTTACATTTTGTATTCTTATCCTGTTACCACAGGCTAATCGCGAAATCACTCTAAAGAAAAGCTTCTAAATCGTATACGGCCAATACAGACATATATACATATAGCATATTACTGTATTAAGCAAAAATTTGAATGTTTGGTAACCCTTGATCTTCCTATTTCAATTTTTTTTTTGTAATTCTCTTCATACACGCTCGCCGGTTTCGGAGACTCTTGACTCCACCTTCTTTCAGTACGTGACCAATCTAGTCTAGGTAGGTGAGTCTCGGTCTCTTCCTGTATCTACATCCTTCCATTTTCGCATTGTATATCTTCTTAACCAGACATTCGTTCGGCATTCTTTCCACGTGTCCGAACCATCGGAGTATTCCCTTTCGCATCTTTACACTAATACTCTCTTTCATACCTACTCGCTCTCTTGCACGTTACGTATATATATATATATATATATATATATATATATATATATATATATATATATATATATATATGCGCATCCAGATCCGAAACTTATATCTGCAACGTCCCTATACAATATTACGGCCTCATTATAAATTTGCACACACGGAAAACACCATTGAATTACATACATACATATATACATAGCCTCACGCCTGTTTCCCAGAGGGGTAGGCAAAGGCTACGGATTGCCACAAACCACGATCCTGGCATACTTCCATCGCATACTCTTAATACGACCTCTCGTCAACACATCTCCAACTTGGTGCAGAAAAGTATGACGTGGTCTTCCCCTTGTATTCGTCCCATTCACGCTTGCTTTATATATTTGCTTCGTCAACCTCTCGTCACTCATTCTTTCTAAATGTCCAAACCATTGAATTAATATTATAAATATTGACCAATTAAATGATTAATTAAATATTGATTTATAATCAAGTTGGATTCTTGCTCGACGACGTTCATAGGCAATGGGAAAAAGTACACAACCACATATAAAATATTCTATGCTTATTTCATACTAAAAAAAGTCAAGTAGTTATTGAAATTGTTAAACTGTATATCACAAAGTGCCGTTCTAGTGAGAGATTTTTACATGTATTTTTATCTAGGGGCCATTGACTTCACGATGACATGCATAACATATGTAATAGCGAATTTTTAATATTAATTTTAGAAATCTGTATGATATTATAAAAACGAAACTATTTCTAATGTTTACGCGAGTGTTACACATTTGAAATAAAACTATTTGTACGGATTCTATCGCGTTTGTATTTGATTTTTTATCGGTATTACGATGACTTATTGGTCGTGAGACACCTTAGTTCTCCCGTGACCATGAACGCTGTAAAGTGGTCGAAACGTTGCCACGTTGGATAATTTAAAAAAAAAACTATGTTTAAAAAAACCGACTTCAAAAACTGAAAAGTACAAAGTAACTTAAAATACTATCATTTGTATGTGCTATCTATTGATAGGTTTGAAATCGGTGCTAAGCTCCAAAATTATAAATAGCTTAGGTACTTAGATACTGTAATTAAATTCCTACACTAAAGATACCGATACCGGCACCGACTTCAAACCTATCAATAGATAGCACATACAAATGATAGTATTTTAAGTTATTTTGTACTTTTCAGTTTTTGAAGTCGGTGATTTTAAACGTAGTTTCTATTTATTTTTTACTTTTTAGTGTTACAGACACACATAGGTTATTACATTAGTAGCAGGGCTTGAGCTACTCGTTCATTTGTCGCACTCATACTTAATGCCAATTTTAGACTTATATGGTTTTCTCATGGATGCCATTGTCAGAACTGGACCAAATTAAAATGGGACAACACAGGAAGCACCAGCTTTCAAATAAAAAAAGAATCATTAAAATCGCTTTGCCCAGTCGAAAGTTATGAGGTAACAAACATAAAAAAAAAATACAGACGAATTGAGAACTTCCTCCTTTTTTGAAGTCGGTTAAAAATCAACTACAGTCATCATAATAACGATGACTTATTGGATGGGAGATACGGTTCATGGAATTGATGATGAACGCTGTAAAGTGGTCGAAACGTCGAGAAATTATAAATCAAATACCAACGCGATAAAATCGGTAAAAATAGTTTTATAAAAACAAATTTGTCCTATCATTAAATTTATATTATATCAACTGGTGCGGCCGGTTTTTTTTTTATCTAAAAATCTATACTAATATTATAAAGCGGAAGAGTTTGTTTGTTTGTTTGTTTGTTTAAACGCGCTAATCTCAGGAACTACTGGTCCGATTTGAAAAATTCTTTTTTTGTTGGATAGTCCATTTATAGAGGAAGGCTTTAGGCTATATAACATTACGCTGCGACCAATAGGAGCAGAGCAACAATGATGAATGTGTAAAAATCGTGTTTATGTTTCCTTTTGAGAGCTTCCGCTGCGTAAACGGTTAAAGTTGCGCAAAAATTATGTACTACATAATTGTTCCCCTTTCAAAGTTCTAAATAAAAGTCCGCGACAGCATATGTCTATCTTTTAAGATTGGCTCACTATAACCTTTTTTATGCTAATCAAATTTGTTTTAAAATAATGTGATATTTTCGAAGGTGTTTTTATAAACATAATATTAATCCTTATCCAAATAAATGAGTTATTCATCACAAGTATTTAATTTAAAACAAAATTGCTCTTTACATTATTTGATTTCAATGAATATCTTAGGAAATATCGCAGTTTAAAAATAACATCGCAGCAAAATAATGATCAAGTACTGGGCGCGCATTTACGATAAAAATACTGGATTTTATAATCTTATATTAAAAAAAAACTCAAACTAATGTTATTTCAAAGTACTTCTGCACACACTACATTTTTAGTTTTGTTTTCTTCTTATGACCTTCCGTCGGCTTTACACATCCTAAATAATAATAATAAGTATAGGAAGTATTAGTGCCTGCCCTCATGTATGGCAGTGAAAGTTAGATTTGGCGGGGAAGACATGAAAATAGAATAAATGCTGTAGAGCTGACAGCTCTTCGTAAGCTGTGTGTGATGTAAGTATGAAAGATAAAATTAGGTATAATGTTATAAAAGAGCGCTGATATGCTGAGGTGGGTTGGACACGAAGTGGCAGAAATAATGAGTGGGCAGAGGTTGACGAAGCAAACATATAAAGCAATCGTGAATGGTACGAATACAAGGGGAAGACCTTTTCTGGACCAAATTGGCGATTTGTTCACGAGAGGTCATCATCATCATCATTCTCCTACTCTTATCCCAATTACTTGAGGTCGATACAATAAGTACTCTTCATTCATAGTACATATTATAAAAGTTATTGGCAATAGTTTTATGACCGGCCGCATGCCAGACGTCAACCCTAATTGGGAATGTAATTGTTGACCAAACGGCATCAGATGGAGTTGGCCCAAGTCGTTATAAGGCTCTTAGTCGTCTTTTACGACATCCACAAGCAAAGTGAGGATTGGTAGTATTCATAGCCGCTACCACACAGCGATTTCATACACATTAAAAGTATGTGTAATCGTAAATAGGCGTAAGTGTATGTATAATATACATACATTGTATATATCTATAGAAAGTATAGATAAGACCCAATACTTTTACTTGCATTACTTTATATGGTACTACATTGCATTATATGGATTACGTCAAACTTGAATCACTTTTAAATACTTATTTCGCGTAACTACAAATACACACAAAAAAAAAAGAAACACATACATGCACGCACACTACATCACAAACACACGCACACCACACACACACACACACACATACACACACGCACACACACACAAACATACACACACACACAAACACATGCACACCACACACACACACACACACACAAACAAACGCACAACACACACATACACACGCACACACACACACACAACGTGTGAGCGCGCTCACTAACACGTTAATTCTCACTCATTCATTTATTATAGATTTCTTTATCATTAGTCTTTATTACGTAAGATATATATATTCATTATTTATAATGTATGTTACTGTAAAATAATTTGATGTTCAAGATTTATGTATTTCGGGAAGGAACTGTCTCTTGAAACACAGGTATTACCTAATTCAAGAGGCAAAGACATCTATGTCAACTGTCATATGTATTTAGTTTTCAATAAAGATTATTATTATTATTTTACTTAAGGTTAAATGTTCTACTCTTACTAATAAAAGGGTCATGTAGGTACCTAAAACAGCTTTAACGTATGTATTATTTAAAAATATTTCCACCTTTTACGTAAACGAATTCGCGAGTTGAAGTTAACGTTAGCCCAAAGTAACCAATCCACGCGGACGAAGTCGCGGGCAGAAGCTAGTGATATATAAAAACTGAAATATCTTTATTCAATCGTGATTCTACCCAATTTACGTGCTTAATTACTATTGCTTTACATACATTTTTATAACTCTAAGATCGTGCAAAGATTAAGTTCAATCAGATAGACGATCAGAACGCATAGAGAGGGAACACAGAATCATTTATTTTTATAAGAAGCTTGGCACGTGATCTGTATATTTACACACAATATTTGCTGTGAGTTATTTCTAGAAGGTAAATTTGTGGCTGTCATTAAGAGCCGCAGATAGGTAATCTGTTTTGAGAACTCTTATTCTATAATATAGTATAAGTTTGATGTACTATTACATTCTGACCTTGTCAGTCTTAACTAATCTAAGTACCCTAAAACATTTTTTTTTTACGATTTAATCCATTTGGTGTTTTTTTTTTCTTTTCAGTCGATTTAAGTTGAGCGCGTGCTTCTTCTACTATTAAAAGAAAATTGACTGAATGCATTAGTCAGGTTGATGCGTGCAAGTATACAGTTCCTAAGAATATGCACAAGAATATAGTTGTGTCTTAATACGTCATTTGGCACAGTATATAAGCAGTATATAATGACAAATCCCGATATTTTTTTTTTTAAAATCCAATAAATCTGTGTGCCTCACTGCGAGTATAAACTTTAAGACCTCTGCAGAACAATCTATTATTGCCCTCAGTAGATTATCTCTTTGTTTATAATATAGCTTGATAATTGGAAGATGGATTTGTTTAGAAAATAACCAAACAATCCAGCTACTATAATGTACTTTAGTTCTGATGCTTAATCTATTAAACAGCACGCGTCTATATAAGTTGTAGGTCAGAGTTCAACTAACTCAAGTATGAACGAAAGATGAAACGAAAATTTTAAACTAACTTTGTTGTAGTTTATGTTCACTATTAAATTGCAAAAGTTGTTTGCAAATTGTATAACTTTCAGAAATATTCACTATTATTTCTGTACAAACGTTGCATGGAAAACAAATGAGGCTTTCATGTTAGTTATAATTTATTGTTTAACTAAAAAATCATAGTTGTTTTTAGTCGCAATGTTTTTGAAATAAAAGTTAAAATACAGTAATGCAGTTATACGAAAAAAATGTTCAATTGTTTCTTCGAAATTTGTTTATGTTATAATTTATTCAATGGACATTTTTTTTTCGTGTGCTGACGAAGTAAGAATACTATTCACCACCCCATATCTTACCCGTGGGTGATCGTACGAGACGACTAAGGTATATGAAACGAATATAACATCTATGCGAGAGAAGGCAAACTCGAAACAAAACCCTATACCAACACGTCTGACCAGCGCGGTATAGTAGGTTAATTTCCCTCCCATTACGGAGGAGGCCCAGCCAACAGTGGGACATTTATGGGCTGTGATGATGATGATGAATGATAATGGACAAATTTTATTTGATGATTGAATATTGGTATTTAGGCAATGCATTTTTTTTATTTGGAGTTCCTGATGTCATTTTTAATGCTCTTTTTGATTTACAAATCACTTATAGAAACGCTTTCCCCTATTAAGAATTATGCGACGTGAAATTAGAATTATTGTAAGTGAATATAATATCACAGCCCCTTACTTCCCGTGGGAATTATAAATATCGATTGACTGGAGGTATCGGGACAATGGTCTGCAGCACTCTCCTATAAAACTCTGCCAACCAACTGCGTTGACCAATCAATCTGTCAAGCATGACAATTATTGCGTTTTTTGCTCGCTTAAGAAGGCCTATGTCCAATAGTGGATATCGATAGGTAGATGGAAGATAGATAGATGAATAGTTGTCACAACTAAAGCCTTTAATCGAAAATACGAAAAATTGCGAATATTTACACAAAATTATAATTATATTATATAAATATATTTTTTTATCCAATCCATAATTCCAATTTAGAACATAGTATTTGAAAGCCACATATCCATTACAGTAAGCTTATGAAGTACCTAATCTAAAAAGCTAATTTAAAATATATTTCTTAAAACATTCAATACACTAAGATATTTATTACATTGTACAAACATAAAATATGGCGAATATTACGTTAGTTATACTCGCATATTAAACTTTAGATGCTCTATATTTCATTATTCTCGTTCACACAAGGGAGCAACTAGCTCACACAGTAGTTTAACGCCGTATGTAGGGAAACAATACAGCTTCACATAATTCAATTAAGTCCCTCATTCATCAAACAAAATTAGCTCAGTTAAATACGTAGGTATAACTAACGATTTTATTGCAGCAAGGAAACGTAATAATTTACTGAAGGGCAAAATAAATTGTTTCGCGACGAACCAGAGTATACTCGGTACTAATAAAACGTAGCATTTTATTTTTATTATACGAGGACGATAACTTTGTCTACGAATAAACTACACAATAGACCTACTTTGCTGGGAAACTATCGAAGCAGGGGCAAACTTTTAAGTGCCTAATTAGAACTCGAGGTAGTATAAGGGAAAGTTTATTTATACAACTCGTGTTTTCAAGATTGTATCTGTATACAGTAGATAGTTAATTTTATTTTTAAACCTCTATCCCTAATGTAACCCAAGGCACAAGTAACTAATATTTAACGTATTGGGCCTTAAATAATAAACCTATAATTCGTTGCTAAGTATAGACCTTTTTTTTTAATTTTGACACAGTACAAACACATTTTCCAAATTCAAATATTAGAAAAGATAAACAAACCTCTTTCGTAATAGACAACAATTTTGCCTAGTACACTAACTTGTATTAATATATTAGGCATGTCTATTTCATTATTCTCCTACTCTTATCCCAATTACTTGCGGTCGATACAGTATGTACTCTTATTTCATAGTGCATATTCTAAAAGTTATTGGCAATAGTTTTATGACCGGCTGCCTGCCAGACGTCAACCCTCCTTGGAAATGTAATTCTTCACCAAACGGCATCAGACAGAGTTGACCCAGGTCGTTATAAGGCTCTTAATCGTCTTTTACGACATCCACGAGCAAAGTAAGGGTTGATAGTATTCTTAGCCGCTACCACACAGCTAATTAGGCATGTCTATTTCTTAGCTTTTATCATCTAAATAAATATTTTCTTTATTTTGTACCAGCTTCTATAAACATTTCAAAATAAATGTATCAATTCAAGAGTTGCCGTATAATTTGATAATTCATCAAATTCGATTAGCAGCTTTCTGATGTTATATTTAGCTGGCATATTTTAGCATAATATATACTATAACAATTTGATAAGAGTAAAATCATAAATTTAACTCATTGAAAATTTAATAACTTCAACGGTACGTACGTCATTCTCGCTAATGGCACTTAGAGAAACCCAAATTTACTGTTTTCATACGAGCAACTATTTTGGAATGCTCTTATGAGTTCTGTACTTATGTTATATTGTATGTTTCTGAATAGTTAACTACGTACATACATAAATACCACATTCCGAATCAAAATTTATGTGATATATTTTTTACGTGTTTGGATGAAGTCAATGTTTGAACTAAAACTTCTTTAGGTGTTAGTAAGGGATAACTTAATTCTATCTATGTGGTAACGGAGTAAGAATACAATTCACCACCCCCTATCTTACCCGTGAGTAATCGTACGAGACGACTAAGGAATATAAAACGCATATAACGTATATGCAAGAGAAGGAACACTCGAAACAAAATCCTATACCAACACGGTTGACCAGCGTGATATAGTAGGACAATTGCATTCCCATTATGGACAAGGCTTGAACCCAACAGTGGGACGTGTATGAGCTGAGATGAGAGATTATGAACTGAATGCTTTCGAAGGCGTTGCGACGTAAATGCGGTAAATGATAGTCACTAAAAAAGGCCAGCAGTGAATAGCATGCGTCGTGCGCCACTTCTTCTGTCGCCCCGGAAGGATTTTTCTGTCACCCCGGCAAAAAAAAGCAGTGAATAGCATATTGTCGCAAAACTCTCATCTTAATTTACCAATATATGATTTGTTTTATCACTTTGGATGGATGAATATCCCGACTAGAAATTTTTTCGTCTTCCTTAGCAGGACCGGACCGGGCATGCCCGATCTGGACCAGATAAGGTATGTAACGCAGAAGATATATCTGGACCCGATCAGGAAAACCTTATCGGGTCCAGATCAGGCATTCCTGATCGGGTCCAGATCAGGCGTTCCTGATCGGGTCCGGATGAAATTTTACTGATCGGAACCAAATCAATCATCTGCGTTATATATCTTGCCTGATCCAAAACGAGTACGCCCAGTCCGGTCCTTTTAAATAACATGAATATCTTAAAGAACATGTTTAATAGGTAAAAATATAAATTAATATATGACGTAGGCACCGAATGCAGTGCTATATTCTTATCATAGAGAGTCCCAGTGAGCCGTTCCGATTATGGCGCAACCACCAGATGCTAACGACCGCAACTATCCGCCTGAACTTCTCATTCATGACCTGATCGATCTGTTTTAATCTGATTCGATAACAACTAATTTAATATTAGGCCATGTCATTACGCTTCGGAGAATCTTAATACCGCGATTCAAATAATGACGTCATTTTACAAACGCCATCTATTTATTATGACCCAAAACATTAAATGTTAGAATGGTTGTTACAATATTATATCTATCTATGTTTTCAAATGTTAGGTACATTTATATACTTTTTTACTTTAAATATAAATTATTTTTATATTATTAATTAAACATTATTATTATTATTAAATACATATGATTAATTAAAGATTTCAGATTAATCTCCTCTGATGCAAATACAATTTCGCCGTGGCATAAATATGACAATCATGTCACTTTTTTGAATTTTGATTGATATTTTTTTTTGTGTTACGAAAACTGTTTCTGGTTCTGATATACTACAAGCCTCACTATATACTTGATGATATTTCACATCAGGCTATCCTTATTTGGTCCTGATCTGGTCCTGATCCGGTATGCCTTACCATACTTGATGTTATTTCACATCAGGCTATCCTGATCAGGACCAGACCTGGTCCTGATAGGGTTTGCCGGATCCGGCATGCCTCCTTCTGTCCTGATCGGGTCCTGATCCGGTATGCTTCACCATACTTAATGATATTTCACATCAGGCTATCCTTATTTGGTCCTGATCTGGTCCTGATCCGGTATGCCTTACCATACTTGATGTTATTTCACATCAGGCTATCCTGATCAGGACCAGACATGGTCCTGATCGGGTTTGCCGGATCCGGCATGCCTCATTCTATCCTGATCGGGTCCAGATACATGATCAGGATCTGGGTTGTAGAATGAGGAATGCATGATTGTACGAATTGTATGACAGTGTGGATGAGTAGATAGATTGATTTAAGAATGAAAGAATAGACGAACAGTATTTTTCATTTATCCACCTTTTTGGAACAACGAGTTAATGAATCGTCATTTGACACAATGTCAAATAAACTACTTCAACGTACTGCTTCATTAGTAACTTCTTCAACTTAAAAAAAAAAAACAACTACTTCATTAACGGTAGGAACACGCTGTTAACAGTTCTCTGTCTACAGCCGCGGGCCGATCCGTCCGGGGTAGTACCACACTCTCGCAGAAGATCGACGTCTGAGTAATGACAATGTGCTATTGCACTTCATTCGGTAAGCGTGAGAGCCGGAAGCCCAACTGGGTGGATTTGGGGATTACTATGGTAGGCAACGGCCTAGCTATAGCTTTGGTTATAGCTCTAAGCTCCATGGGCAGCATGCTCGTTTGCCACCATAAGCAATTAAAAAAAACCTTGCGTGGCACACAATTTACACACACTTTCAATTTTTTTTTTATTCATGTCGTATACTGTGTATTCAAATACAACAAGCGCTTATTCAAGTACTACTTTTAGAATATGCTTATGTCAAATAACCTTTGTCTTTGTTTATTAAACAGGAACAGCTGACCGAGCAATTTGTGGAACTCTCATAGTAGGTTGAATTGTTATGATTATAAATAACATTTATTTATTAATCGTTAAATCTGACACGTGTATATACATCTAAGTATTGCTATGCATTACGCGACCAACTTCGCACCCAGCTTTTTCTTAGTTCAAAACATTTACATAGATTACAGCTAATAACTATTTTGTGTAAAGTCTGCCTGTGTAAAGACGGATTATAAATACTGTCACCGCCCCTTAATAAAGGTGAGATTAGTAGAAACCAGTTGAGGGTTCACTAGATCCGGCCGAATTATCGGAGTCAAGGAATCGGTAGCAGTGATCAGCACAACGGCGATGGGAATGTGATACGGTAGTTTATGTGACGCACGTCACCCTTCCATCGCCCCAGATGGATTGAACGGGATGTGTCCAGCCACAAAAAAGGGTTCACTAGGAGAAACGGCAGCAGAAGTTTCCTAGGAAATTTGCAACATTAAGTGACATTGCCAACTCAGCTATCTAGTGTAGGGATGGCATTGCTTCCAGCCTCCTATTTAGTGAGGCTTATGTTCAGATGTCGATCAGCTGATAAATAAATGGATGAGTTCACATTCACTGCCACCAGTAGAACAATGTGAAGTTTTATTACCAGCCATGCCTTTTTCTCTTTCCACACTAAGAATGAGTGATGCTAATTATATGTATCTTAACTTTAATCCACTCGACAGCTTGCCCTTTCAAGCACCTACTCCCTGATAAAAATCCGATAAAATCTACGCTTTCTACGATCCAGGGGAGGTCCATTAATCACGTGCTCTTCTTTTTAGCATTTTAGAAGTTTTAATGCATACCCGAATGTTCTATACGTGCGCGGTATTAAAACTAATCGTTACGTTCATGAAGGTGCGGCTTGCCCGCCTAATGCGCTGGGGCCTTAGGGTGCAACATTAAGATTGACGTCATACATAGAGGGTCATTGGCCGACTTCACCGCATACAATATTCAAAAAGACCTTTACTTACGTGATGAAAGCTCCGATCAACTTAATATATTAATTTATCGTATAATATTAGTTACAGTTTAACCATCGTATAAATAAAAGAAATATATGTAGTTGAATAAGTATTTTTTTAGTGATTATAATATTTTATTATATGGACTAGCGCGTCTTTTCAATTTTTGCTATATTATTAAATTATAATATAATATTGTGGTGACAAGTGATATCTGGTGTGCAGGGTGCGGGCCAGCCCCAACACTATTCTAAATATGATCGCAGGACGGACACAGTAGTATCTAACGGTATGAAACTGCGATGACGCGCGTTTCGTTTATTATTAGTTATTTACTTTATTACTATTTATATATATTATAACATAGTTTTTAAGTCGAATAATAAAATGAGTCTTGGTTATTTGAGTAAAGAAATAATAAAATAATAATTCTGTATGACACTATCCTCTACTTTACCATAAGAGCCTTAAAAGTAAGTCGTAAAAAGAAAGGCTAAAAGCCTGAGAAATACGACATTTTCAAGGAAAGAAATGGGAACGCCACGTGTAGGGCGTCGTAAGTAATATTTCGCGTTGAAAATAACGTAAAAGCCAAGAATTGGACCGCTAACATATTATTTTATTATCACTCGTATAGAGTATTTGATTGGGTCGAAGTTTGTAGTTGCTTATAGCTAATATGGCTCAAATACCATAGTTGCTAAAACAGTGACCTACCGTATCAAAGTTCGCGGCTTCGATCGTCATGTAAGATATGTAAGATACTTTATGTGATATTTTTTTATTCTAGGTGTAATTTGTGGCCTTTAATTGGAGGATGTTTATAATCCCCCAGCAATACAAGAATCATTTCATTAGTGCACAGTATTGTCTTAAAAAAAGAAACAATAAAAAAAAGAATAATTATTCATTCATTACTCATATTTAGTTCTCACATACATACATATCATCACGCCATATCCCTTGCAGGGTAGGCAGAGAGAACAGAGTGCCAGAGAACTCTATCTCTGCATACTTCACTCGCTTCCTCAACATTCATAATTCTCTTCATACACGCTCGCCGGTTTCGGAGACTCTTGACTCCACCTTCCTTCAGTACATGACCGATCTGGTCTAGGTAGGTTAGTCTCGGTCTCCCTCGGTACCTACATCCTTCCACTTTCGCATTGTATATCTTCTTAACCAGACGTTCGTTCGGCATTCTTTCCACATGTCCGAACCATCGGAGCATTCCCTTTCGCATCTTTACACCAATACTCTCTTTCATACCTACTCGCTCTCTTACGTCGTCGTTACGAATGCGGTCGGTCAGCCTAACTCCACAGATTTCGCCGCAGAGATCGCATTTCGACCGCATTAATTTTACTATCATACTCTTTTCTGCATACCCAACTCTCGCTTCCATACAGTAATGTTGGGACAAGCACTGCGTTATGTATTGCTAGACGTGCCTTCTGGCTGAGGTGGTGGCTGCCGAGAAGTTGCCCCAACGCTCCGTTCACTCTATTTCCCGCATTCACTCTTCGCTCTATATCAGTGGTGTACCTTCCATCTCGGCTAAATCCACATCCAAGATATACAAATTCATTCACTTGCTCTAGTACATGTTTAGTTTAGTTTAGTTTAGTTCTCACAACTTCTTTAATATAGTCCATCGTTCGATTAGCCTTGTATTTGCAGTTGTAACTCATCACTTTTAATCTCAACTTAGCTCCCATATTCCGCATAGCGCGCCTTCTATTTCCCAAATGAATAGAGCCTTTGCTGTATATGAAATTTGCTATTACCGAAGGATCAAACTATATCCTTAGTTCTTGCATATCTAAATGAAATAAAAACTAAACATATATATTATTTTATTTACTATAGTCACCACATATAACTATAAAAAACAACGGAATTGCATTAACTAGTTTTTGCCTGATACAGTACCAAAATAATTGCTAGCCACGATTTTCTTTGCCGTTTTATTGAATACTTGTAAAGTTATCTTAACTTTGAATTAGAATTTACAATCACCCGTTCAACTTCTTTAAGTACACCCCTTACAAAAGTATCTCAAGAGTTGATTGTAAATAATGTGGTACAAGATTACCTACTTTTAGTTCGCAACATTGTAAAACTAACGAAATAGTCGTAATTTAGTTTATTTAGCTTGGCGTACATTACACTATATGTTTGCCGTATTTATAATAAGACTATAATAAACTTAGAACTATAATAGATTTAGAATAAATGTCTGTCGAAATAAAAATCTCTTTGTAATATATTAATTACGCTACCAGAAAATATTTGAAATTTTTAATTGACGTATTACCTGCTAAATTGTAGATTTTTTATAATCAATTAAACGAAGGTTAGAATAGAAGGCCTTCTCTATCTCTTTAGTTCATAATTTCGAAAAGGCTCGTGCCAAACGTATATATATAAATATATACACGGCGCGAGCCTTTCCAAAAGTCGTTGAGACAGAAATGCGTTTACTATAGGTAACATAATAGCTGGACGGATTGGCATAGGGATTTTTAGGTTCATTATTAGCAAGCTATCTGCGATTGTCTCTTAATTTTTTTTAATTTTTATTTTATATTACTATTATATATATTTTTTATTACGATACCTGCTAGGAAAGAAGGATTGGTAGAAGCTCTAGTGCAAATTAAGAATGTAGCTATTTTTACTATCAGATTGTAGTAACCCGTACTATCATCATCATCATCATCACAGCCCATAAATTTCCCACTGTTGGGCTCGGGCCTCCTCTGTAATGGGAGGGAAATTAACCTACTATACCGCGCTGGTCAGACGTGTTGGTATAGGGTTTTGTTTCGAGTTTTCCTTCTCTCGCATAGATGTTATATACGTTTTATATCCCTTAGTCGTCTCGTACGATCACCCACGGGTAAGATATGGGGCGGTGAATAGTATTCTTACTCCGTCACCACACGGAAAAACCCGTACTGTACTGTGAGTATTTTATGTATACAAAAATAACGAGGTCAAATTTTCACACGAATATGACTCAGTAAATATTACATTAAATTACTTCATGGTAATTTCTCTCACTGGCCATGAATCAAATAATTAAATATAAAAAATATATTTGACAGTTCTTGTTATATAGATATTTGTGAGATAATATTTTACGCAATTATTTGGTTACTAAATAGCTGAACCGACCGTTTGTTACTCAATTGCACCTTGGACGTGGTAACTGTGGGTAAACTTGAATTAACACAACATCGTACAACGGTAAATATTAAAGACTACAAACTAGTATACGCTGTTATGAATTATGTGAGAACGTAATAAAAAAATCATTAAAACAATTTTTTAGATTAACGGCAAAGTAGATAAGGTTATTATTATCTTATATTAGTAGATTAGGTTAGGTTAGGAATTATCAGTTTGGTGACGGAGTAAGAATACAATTCACCACCCCCTATCTTACCCGTGGGTGATCGTAAGAGACGACTAAGGGATATAAAACGCATATAACATCTATGCGAGAGAAGGAAAACTCGAAACAAAACCCTATACCAACACGTCTGTTCAGCACAGTATAGTAGGTTAATTTCCCTCCCATTACGGAAGAGGCCCGAGCCTAGCAGTGGGACATATATAGGCTGTGATGATGATGAGGAGAAAATGACATACTATACCACGCTTGTAAGATTGGTTGGTATAGGGTTTTATTTTGGGTTTTACTTCTCTTGTATAGAAATTATATGCATAGTACCTCTCCTTTAGGCATCTTTTACAACACGTGGGTAAGATATAGTTGATGAATTTCTTACTCCGTCACCACACGGACAATGTCATTCATTTTAATCCATAAACACAATGTCATGTATATCAATCTTTTGCTTTATCTACGAAATGAATAGGAATCATTACAAAAACAAAAGCTTCAAAGTTCTTATTAAGTATCAAACTTTATTTACAGCTTCTGTACTTTACAATGTAAAATTATGTTCGTTAGGTAAACTTAATTCGCTTTGATCTTTAAAGATTTTAACTACGCAGCGTGAGAATTCTAAGTAAGGATTTGTTTCTAGAACAATGTAAAGTTATCATTGCAACCTATTCCACTTTTTAACTTTTTAATTTAAAAAAAATTAAACTTAAGTTTATCCGGGTGGTGACGGAGTAAGAATACAATTTACCACCCCCTATCTTACCCGTGGGTGATCGTAAGAGACAACTAAGGGCTATTAAACGTATATAACATCTATGCAAGAGAGGGAAAACTCGAAACAAAACCCTATACCACGTCTGACCAGCCTGGTATAGTAGGTTAATTTCCCTCTCATTACGGAGGAGGCCCGAGCCCAACAGTGGGACATATATGGGCTGTGATGATGATGATGATGAAACTTAAGTTTAAACCTTAAAATGTTTATTTTGGTACCTTAATATCTTTAAATAAGTTTAGGTATGTACTTAAAAGAACGACGCTACGAAACCCTTCGTTAGCGAATCCGGCTGGGTCTTGCTTATAAATACAATATTCTATATATAATATGTGAATATTTGACTTAATATTAAACATAAATAAGACTAGACTGCTCTTAGATATAAATACTTACAATCGACCAAATCTGAATAACTATTTCGATATTATGATTAATATGTTTTATTTCAAAGTTAGTTTACATAGTGAGCCAATTTTTTAGACTAAATAACGAATAAAAAGAGACGAGGATAGAAGATTAGATGGAACTTTAACCTAAATATAGTATATTTTCGTCAATTGTATTAGGTTGGACTTTCTAATCCTAACAGTTTTGGCAGAGTATATTTTTTGCTGTAAAATTTCTGTAAAAATGGCAATTCTATTTTACTGCCGCTATATTTTGTAGGGGTAGGACCACGCTGTTGACAGTTTTCTGTATACAGCCGCGGGCCGGTCCGCCCGGGTTAGTACCACACTCTCGCAGAAGATCGACGTCTGAGCAATGGCAATGTGCTGTTGTCCTTCTTTCGGTAAGCGAGAGAGCCGGAAGCCCAACTGGGTGGGTTTGGGGTTTATATATTGGTAGGTAGTGAACTAGCTATACACTTGGTATTGCAATGGTCCATGGACGGCAGTGATACTTATCATCAAGTATGCTGCTAGCTCGTTTGCCACCAAAAGCAATAAAAAAAATACAAAGATATAGCGATAGTCTATGATTAGAACGTCTGTCAGTATCTTAGCAGAGCGTAACTAATATTTCTTTATATCGACAACCGTATCGATTCATGACAAGTATGGGACCAATTTTATCACCATTGACCTTGATTTTATTTTTATTAACTTCTAGATATACGGGTTTCTTCATATGATGCTGTGTAGCGGCTACGAATACATACTACCAAATTAGCGGATGTCGTAAAAGATGACTAATAGCTTTATATCTACTTGTACCAATTGCATCGGACTGTTTGTTCAACAATTACATTCCAAAGGATGGTCGATATCAGGCAAGCGGGCGGTCATAAGACTTTTTGCCTAGAACTTTTGTCTAGTTTCTTCATAATGTTTACCTTCACCGCTAAAGCAAGCGATAATTAATATTCCACGATTTGATACACAGGTAATTCTAAAAAGCAGTAGACGCGCGCCGAGAGTATTTGATCTGAAACCTCTTAATAAAAGTCTAGTGAAATAGAAATTACTTACTGTGTCTTTAATATTTCAATCATTCATGTCAGCTCATAAACGTCCCACTGTTAGGCTCGAGCCTCCTCCATAACGGGAGGGAAATTGACCTACTATACCACGCTGGTCAAACGTGTTGGTATAGAGTTTTGTTTCCAGTATTTCTTCTCTTGCATAGATGTTACATGCGTTTTATATTCTTAGTCGTCTCTTAAGATCACCTTTGTTGTTTTTTTTTGTGTGACTTAGTTGTTAGCCTCAGATAGCTATGACATCTTTAACCGGACTGTGGATGAGCGCTGAGGGCTCTCAACCCGAACTTAAGATCACCTACAGGTAAGATAAGAAGTGGTGAATTGTATTCTAACTCACACACGGAAGAGTTTACGTCCTAAAATTTTATACATATTGTAAGAAAAATATTAATCAATTTAATAACTGCGCACCGTAGCTATAGCTATTGTATTAATTAGTTAATCATTTGAGACTACAATGTCAATGCAAACACGAACCAATTAATACAATGGAACAAGCATTCAGTTACTGAAATTAATTGAGTCGACGAATGTTTCATTTAATGGAATATGATGAAATGTCCACTACAATAATGAATTCCCAAAGTAGATGAGTAATATTTTTATTCTATATTTTTGAAGTGAAACTTTTCTATCGACGTATGAGAGATATTTTATATTATTTGTAACGTTTTTCTGTTACGCGCCATCTTTATTTCTAAGTCACATTTTTCCGTTGCGCGCCATATTTATTTTGAAGTAAAACTTCTGTGTGCGCATGAGGGTAAAATTTTTACTGATGAAACGCGACACGAGTAACGCGGCATTGATTGATTATGTAAACGAGATTTAAAAATTAGTTTGCCAAAGTTTCACCTTTGATATGTGTACTTTGTAAACACGCGTAATTTTTTTTATTAGACTGTTTAATATCAGTAAAGCGAATTTTTTTTAATTTACAAATGTCCCAGGATTTGCGTACGCTCTAAGGCTCTTTTATGATGGACGTGAAGTTGACCTACTATACTATTCTGGTCAGATGGGGACGGCTGATATGTTGAGCTTTTTTTTTTTTTCTCTGGTATTGTTATCTGCATATCATATCGTTTAGTTTTCTTTACGAAATTTACGAGCAAAAAAGGAGATAGCAAATTAAATTCTTATTCTGTCACAGACGAAATCGAATATAAATGCTATCTATACTATTAAATATTTACTATTTATTGCTTTTAATCGCGTGGATCACGTCATCCTGCTCAGCAAGGTATACAGACTGGGTATACACGGCGATCTACTACGATGGGTCGAATCATATCTTTTTAAAAGATCAGAAGCTGTAGTGATAGGAGGCTATCGTTCTAATTTCATTGAAATTCCTAGCGGTGTTCCACAGGGTTCTCATTTGGGGCCTCTTTTTACAACGCATACTTGTTTGATATCACTGAGCCTTTCAAATACTCTGAACATTTAATTTATGCTGACGATAAGAAAATATTTTATAAAATAAGATCACTCGATGACTGTGAAATCCTGCAAGAGGACCTTAATAATTTAAATAATTATTACAAAAAAAATAAGATCTCAGTAAATGTTACGAAGTGTCAATGTATTAGTTATACACGTAAAAAATTGCCTATAATTTACTCGTATACTTTTAATGGAGTTGTCATTAATAAAGTCAACTTAGTTCGGGATTTAGGAGTTATTTTTGACTATAAATTAACATTCTCAGATCATGTTGACTTTGTTAGCAGAAAAGCTTACAAGAATTTAGGATTTGTTCTTAGTTCATGTAAAGTATTTAAAAATATCGAGGCTCTGAAAGCGGTATATTTTGTATATGTGCGCAGCGTTTTAGAATACGCGTGTTCCATTTGGTCACCTCAATATATCACACACAAGAATCAGCTAGAACTGGTTCAAAGAAAATTTATTAACCACCTTAACTATCGCCTCCGCAAACCTTCAATGTCTTATGAAAATAGCTGTAGGACATATGATCTCTTAACTCTTGATGAAAGGCGTAAAGTATTGGATATGTGCTTGCTTTACGACATACTTAATGGAGGCATCGACTGCCCGGAGTTGGTCGCACAGGTTACTTTTAATACTCCCTTGCGGCGCACTCGTCATCCCCAATGTTACACATGCCTCGCCACTCGACTAATTATGCCAAAAATTGCGTACTGACTCATATTGCTCGAACATACAACACTGACTTTTCTCATGTTGATATATTTAACTGTACTAAATCCACATTTAAAGCTCAGTTAATAAAAACCATAAAGAAAGGCAAGTGACAAGCAACTAGACTCTTACTAAAAAAATAAATTATATTGTTATTTTAGTTAATAGTTTCTTTTTTTTTTGTAATCAAATGTATTGTATTTTTTTTTATTTAATTTATAGTCCGTTCGCATATCTTAAATCTACCCTAGTTAAACAGAGAAACCTTGTAGAACACAAATTATGTAATATATTATATGTATCGCTGTTCGTTTTCTAAATAAAGAAAAATAAAATAAATAAATATTTACTATTTATTGATTCATTGTAAAAATTATGTGGAATATGAATAATATACAAATGACGTATGATTATTTATGAGTTTAAATATGTTAGTGCAGCTAAGCCTAAGCATAACCCTCGAGGTTTTTTTTTTATTTTATGCGTGATAATCCAATACTGTTTTTAATATAAAAGTAAGGTACTTTACTTCTCATAATATTAGTTATCCGGTATTGAATATTCCGTCAACATCTATTCGGAAGTAACAAAGATTAGGAGAAAAAAATGGGTTTTTTACACGTGACTAACGTATATACGTTACTAATTATTTGGTAAAAAAAAAGCATAATCTCTAGCCTGTTTCTCAAATGGGTAGGTAGAGACTACGGATTGCCACAAACCATGTGCCTGGCATACCTCCATCGCTTCATTCACACTCGTATCAAGTCTTCGTGCAGGATCCACGATTACGCATACTCTTAATATGACCTTTCGACAACGCTAAAAACACTGTTGAAACATTACTTCAATTTAAATTATAATCTTTCATCTGAACAGATAAATATAAAGTGATAATTATTTTGCAATGATTTGCGTAAAGTCTTAATCCTTACTAATATTATAAATGCGAAAGTAACTCTGTCTGTCTGTCGCTCTTTCACGCCAAAACTACTGAACCAATCTAAATGAAATTTGGTACACAGATAGTCTAGAACCTAACAAAGGACATAGGCTACTTTTCAATGCAAAAAAGGGTTGTAAAGGGGGATGAAAAGTTGTAAGGAAGTATCCACATTTTTAAAGCCAGATGTTTGAAACTTATTTTTAGGCTGTCGATTGTGATGTGATGTCGATAAATAAATATGACATTAACATGTTGTAAAAATTTACCTTTAAGTGGTAAAATAAAAATAGAGGATGAAATATTTTAGGAAAGGAACCTTTTACGTGGGCAAAGCCGCGGGCAGAAGCTAGTAGTATATAACGCTTTCACAACATTCGTCGTTCCCATTTAAGAAAATGTAAGTTCATCTCGCATTGATTATACATCATCATCATCACCTCAGCTCATATATGTTCCACTGTTGGGCTCGAGCCTCCTCCATAATCGGAGGGAAATTGACCTACTATATCATACTGGTCAAACGTATTGGTATAAGGTTTTGTTTCGAGTTTTCTTTCTCTGTCTATATTATATGCGTTTTATATATTTTAGTTGTCTTTTACGATCACCCACGAGTAAGGAGGTGATGAATTGTGTTCTTACTCCGTAATGGGAGGGAAATTCCCTCCCATTACGGAGAAGGCCCGAGCCCAACAGTGGGACATATATGGGCTGTGATTATGATGATGATGTTTTAAAAAATTCTATGCTAATTTCAGTACAAACACTTATGTGATCGTCTATGGGATTCTATAAACTAAAACATGGAAGGGTTTCAACAACAACAAGACCACCAGCGCCAAGAAGAAACCCTAAAAGACATGTTGTCGCTCAACATCTATGACACATTAATTGCGCTCTTCAAGCTTTATCCAATTGCAATAAAGCCCATTAATTTTATAAACAAACCACCATAACAATTAAATTAAATATAAAAAGAGCACGGACAAAAAGTCTGTGGTATAACATACTCATAATAAAAAAAAAAAAAAAAAAAAAAAAAACATGGACAGAATTTCCTTTAGTTAATTGCCCTAGAATAATAATCAACATCTATTTCAGGAAATATTTGAAAAGTCAGCTACTCAAGCTCGATGCTGATGACTAAAATGGACGGTTACATTAATGTATTATACATATATGCCTACGTGACATTTAATTAAAGCTTTTATCCTGTCGCAAGTAACAAGAGAAGAATCAGACGCCCACGAAAGATTTTGTGATATATTAAATGTCAGAAGTATCAATAGGCCCTCCTTCAGCTGATAATAAAAAGGGCATTGATATTAGTAATACTTATTTAACCTTCAATTTTCTTTTTTTTTTATTCCTTATGGTGGCAAACGAGCATGCAGCACACCTGATGGTGCGTGTCGCTGCCGCCCATGGACCTTTGCTATAACCAAGACTATAGCTAGGCCGCTGCTTACCATTAAAAACCCCAAATCCACCACAGTTGGGCTTCCAGCTCTCTCGCTCACCGAACGAAGTGCAATAGCACATTACTATTACTCAGACGACAATCTTCTACGGGAGTGTGGTACTATTATACCCCAGACGGACTGGCCCGCGGCTGTAGACAGAGAACTGTCAACAGCGTAGTCCTACCACTAACAAATTTTGTATACATACATAATCTTATAATTTGACTGCATAGATGGCGAAGTGGTTAAAATGCCAACCTTCCGTGCTAGTTCCGTAGGTTTAATTCCCACGCAGGACAATACTTTGTGCGATCCACAAAGTGTTGTTTTGAGCCTGGGTGTAATTTATCTGCGTTAATCGCATGTTTGTAAAGTCCCCCGCAATACATGGATTATTTCCTCAGTGCAGGTTGGTGCTTTAATATAAGTACTTTATCTTCTTGTCAGGCCTTACGATTTACAATTAGGTGAATGCTTCTTCGATAATGGTAGAACAAATAACCTGCTAGCTTGTACTTAGAGATGAGATGGAATAGGATTTTGTTTCGAGTTTCATTCTCTTGCATTGATATTATCTGCGTACTTCACTTCCATCCATCCTAGCTTATCCATTATTCAACATAGCTTACCTCTCCAGTTAGGGGTTGATAAAGCCATAACTGTCACACCTTGCAAATGGGCTGATGATCCTATTAAGTGTTATATTTTCATGAAGCACGGCCTGGTGCTCCCTCAGCTGATCTTTACGTCTCTCCTCGAAAGTAAAGGGATGATGTATTGTATTCTTACTCCATCAACACACGGTGATCTTACTTAGCTAGTTTGCTTAGGCTTAGTTTAATTATATATATTCTAACTTCGACACCGATACGGAAATTATTTTTTATAATTGTATAAAATATAAATGTATCAATTAAAATTAGACCATTTATTCTGATAATTAATATATTTAAAATTATTTTTTTCCCGTTAAAACTGCAGCTGTGTACACGCGTGCGTAACGCTACCGTTATTAATAAGCACTGAAAATCAAATTGTAGATTCAGTTTATAGCAGTCTTGCTTTCTTTTAAACGCTGTGAAAAATACAGATTTTAACCATAATTGTAGAAAAAAAAAAGTGTGTGTGTCAGCTCCGACGCACGACTGGAGTTTACTCCTTCAGTACGATTATAAAAACAGGCGCAAAAAAAGCTCATTTGAACTAAAAATAATATATATATTTTTATTTACATTTATTGAAACTGTTCAGTGAAGTATTATCTCACGTCAGGAAGTGAAAGGCGCGCAGAATAGGTTGCGCACCAAAAACGTAACGAGGTCATTCGATCACTAGATTTTACTCCTCAAATTTTTCTCATACCGGGCGCCTTATATGAAAATCGATTCTTAAGGAATAAACTCCAATAAACTTTTCATTATTAAAATATAATACTACCATTGAATTAATGTTTAAGAGTATCATACTGTATTAATGATAGATTTGTGAATATACTCGTACATCTGGGAATTAGAAGGTGTTTGTCTATTGTGGATAGGACTGAAAGACTATAGGAAAATGCATTATCTCGTCCTAAAAAACTATATATTCTTGTATAATAACTATAACAATGGAGTTAGAGAACAATCTTCAACATCTTTCTGTTGCAATTATTAACATATACAATACAGTTCTCCAAACAAGCTTAACGTATTAACATAAATACTTTTCTGCTTAAATCATTCTTAACTGGATCGTGTGTATCAAGGGCTTTTTTTTTTGGGTAGGCTATGGTCTGGACATCGTATTCCCACCTCATCGCCATTAGACCAGTCACTGGTACCACTTCTATGCCACCCGTGGCCAGCCCGGCGGGTTACCCTTTGGGGTACCTACCATCACCCATCAGCTAACTACTGGGGCGTCGCCCTCACGCAGTCAGCCTCTCTGCGGGTGACTAACGCGTATCAAGGGTTGCTATATTTTTGTATTTTTTAAAAAAAAATAATTTCAAACACCTTTTTTGTTTTTCTCACGTAGGTAATATATAATATATACCACAAGATATAGAATAAAATGTAAATAAAAAATAGGTATATAAACTCTATTTTGATATTAATTATATTGTAGCAAGTTATTTTAAAGAAAAAATATATCTTAACTTGATGTTCTGCAGTAACTATTCATGATGTTCATTTGTTAATCTACTCTCGGAGGGTTGCCTAAAGCTTTTTAGCTATTTCACCGCTAACCTTTGTACGGACCCTTTTATTATTCATTGTTACCAAGACCTGACCTCACACATAACCATATTCTAGGTTTGAACTACATGTAGACACATTTCGGGTAATTTTCTGGAATATTTTAGAGGACTTTAAATATAGAAACCTGCAATGGTTTCATTAATTTTTAATAAAGCAAAGTTTTATATTTAAATACACATATACTGCCAAAAAAATAGTTCAGATCCGACTCTTTTGAATGGTTATTGGTCTTTGTATTAATCTATTGCTTCCTTTTTTTTTGCGGTGGACTATGCTGTGGTTACGTTCCACCAAATCGGTCCGGGGCGACGGAAGAGGCAGCGCACAACCCCATAGACCCACCCTGCAAAGCGCCTCTCTTCGCCGTGCGAGTGGACCACCGGTAATTTATTGTTTCCTTAATAAATAGTTGACAGTTTTTTATATTCTTCATCACCCACTTCTATCACCACCTGTCCCAGAGGTTAGTGAAGTAACAGAAAATTTTTGAACGATTTTTTTATTATAATAATAATAATAATTTTTGAACAATTTTTTATTATAATAATAATAATATGCTCCGATGGTTCAGACATGTGGAAAGAATGCCGAACGAACGTCTGGTTAAGAAGATATACAATGCGAAAGTGGAAGGATGTAGGTACCGGGGGAGACCGAGATTAACCTACCTAGACCAGATCGGTCATGTACTGAAGGAAGGTGAAGTCAAGAGTCTCCGAAACCGGCGAGCGTGTATGAAGAGAATTATGAATGTTGAGGAAGCGAGTGAAGTATGCAAAGATAGAGTTCTCTGGCACTCTGTTCTCTCTGCCTACCCTGCAAGGGATATGGCGTGATGATATGTATGTATGTATAATAATAATAATAACATATTATATTTAATATATTTTATATTACAATAAACATGTTATTTGACAGTTCATCAGTACAGGCTATGAATATATATTTACATAACTATGACTAAAAACTTTTTCCGATTGGGGAATTGAAAAAGTTTTTCGTAAAAATACAACTTTTGTTCGTTTTTTTATAATTAAGGTCCGAATGCTAATTGCTGCTTCATGTAAATGCTAGCCCATATTTTGCTCATAAGATTAGCATTGCCATTCAAGGTAGGTGATTCTGCCAACATCTTTCAAAAAAATTCATTATATTTACATAATGGGTATGGTCGTGGCATCGCTTGAGTTAATATATATTTTGACATCAATTTTAGAAATAAATAACACTCAGACTCAGAGCAATGGCGAATGGTCCTGCGTTTCGGTCGAACTTATTTCTCTCATGGAAGGACCATACTTGGATAACTCCGCCATCTATGCATACAGTAAAAGGCATGAAAACGTAATAAGCAAAGAAACAAACTCACAGTGTTTTTTTTTATTATTGCTTATGGTGGCAAACGAGAAAACAGCACACCTGATGGTAAGTATCACTGCCGCCCATGGACCTTCGCAATACCAAAGGTATAAATAGCTAGGCCGCTGCCTACCAATACAAACCCCACACCCACTCCAGTTGGGCTGCCGACTCTCTCGCTCACCGAACGAAGCGCAATAGCACATTGCCATTGCTCAGACGTCGATCTTCTGCGAGAGTGCGGTGCTACCCCGGACGGACCGGCCCGGGGCTGTAGACAGAAAACTGTCCATAGCGTGGTCCTACCGCTATTTATAATATTAGTTAGGGCTATACATTATTATTATTGGATATATATTTATTATTATTAGATAGTATATTAGAAAATAAAATTGTGTAAACGAAAATGAAATCAAACATTTAAGTATACTGTATTTCCAATTTGCATGCCCTTGAAATACTACTTTACATTTTCGTTGAATATTTGAGAAGCGCCAACTTCAGAGCCTCATTTTTGCCGAGTAAGGCTCATATATTACCCGTAGGTATTACAGCGCAGTTGAATTCTCAGCATTTTCACATTTGCCGTTGTCATTACATTTTTTTTTAATAATGCGATCTCACTTTCGGCATACGAACAAGGTCTGAGACTATGACCTTTTAAAACGTTGTAACAATAATAATCATTTACGTCATCTTCGTTTTAAGCAAAGAAATGGAAATTTTTCTTGGCTTGTATGTTGCACAGCAAAAAAAGAATGGAATAATTTGCTCGCTTCGGTATTCTTGTCTGTCGAGTACATCGACATATTGTATAAGCGACAATTAATACTTATGTGATATCATTATCTTTATTAGGGTTACGTTTCCAAATGCAACGAAACCATATTACTTACATATATTAAATCTCCGCTATTCATTTGTTGGTCTGTCTATCAGCAGGTATCTTATAAAGTCGCCACCGAAGACAAAGATCGGGTACCGGTGGCCCGTTCGCACTGCGAAGAGAGGAGTTTGCATGGTGGGTCTATGAGGTCACGCGGCGCCTCTTCCGTCACCCCGGACCAATTTGGCGGGACGAGAGGCATCCATAGCACACCGCAAAAAAAAGAAGGTATCTTATAAAGTGTAAAAAATCATTACATACGGGTTAATATGTAATAATAAGTTGAGTCTTCCTTCCCTTATATACATATTCATCATTCTCCTACTCTTATCCCAATTACTTGGGGTCGCGGTCGATACAATATGTACTCTTCTTTCATAGTACATATTGTAGAAGTTATTGGCAATAGTTTTATGACCGGCCGCCTGCTGTCAACCCTCCTTGGAAATGTAATTGTTGACCAAACGGCATCACATGGTGGTGGCCCAGATCGTTATAAGGCTCTTAGTCGTCATTTACGACATCCAAGAGCAAAGCACCCTTACATACATATAATCTTCATATTTATATCGTTCAGTAGTATTTTACGACATCAACTGGTAAAATATTATTACAGCGTGTATTTCTACTGTTGTTATAACAAAAAATATGAAAATAACTAACGTTGCTTCATAAAAGAAACGTTATTTGGCGTTTTTTGGCCAATTTTACTTAATCCGTCTCAGACAGTATTACAGAAGCCACGTGAAATACGCTGTGTGGGCTTTTAGTTGATTTTTATAACACCCACGAGTGTTTGACTTAGTAATATTTTTATATCTATGATCCTAACACACGAGTTGATATGTCACATACATATATGGCTCTATATAATATAAGTGTAATAACTTGAATAACATTTATATATTTATATGTTTTTTTTTTATTTCATCACGCAAAACTAAAATGTTTTTATTCTGTTAAGTTCATATGTTTTACTATTGGGTATTAGACTTTTTCAAAAAGTAAAATAGCCTGTTATGCCAGCTGTTAAAGTCTCTTAAAACATCTATGAATTAGGAAGGGATGGTCTCTGATGATATTTTAATTTGAATTATGTATATTGATAAAATACTTTGAATATACTGGTGTACAAATCTTTTTTTAAAGATAATATTCGATACTAAGGGTAATAATCTTCGTAGTGCGGAGGCTTTTACAAAAACATACAAATAATAAACACAAATTAAACTCAGAATCAGAACAACACTTTGTGAATTGGACACAGTATTGACCTGCATATCCGTGTGGTGACGGAGTAAGAATACAATTCACCACCCCATATCTTACCCGTGGGTGATCGTAGGAGAAGACTAAAGGATAAATAACGCATATAACATCTGTGCAAGAGAAGGAAAACTCGAAACAACAGCCTATATCAACACGTCTGACCAGCGGGGTATAGTAGGTTAATTTCCCTCCAATTATGGAGGAGGCCCGAGCCAACAGTGGGACATATATGGGCTGTGATGATGATGATGATGATTAACCTGCATGAAACTCAAACCCGGAACTCTTGACATGGTAGTATCTTAACCAATATGCCATCTATGCAGTTGCCGTATGTAAGTACGTACCATATGCATCTGTTCTCATAAAGTCCGAGAGTAGTATGTTCTTTATAAAGGTCAACGGTTCATTGTTTTTTATGGAAAAGGTATAATGAACACAGTTTATGTATTTCGAGAGACTGAAACTAATTTATATATGTGAGTAAAATAAAATCTATAAAAATATTCGTTAATTACGTATAAATATATTAATGGTACACGCAATTATTATATTGTATTAAGAATTTGTAAAAGTACCTACTAGCTATTTAAGTAGCAAAATTCTTTTATCAACATGAGTCATTTTGATTCACAAGGGCGATATGTACTGGTTGATAAGCCGAAGATGATTAATATATTGATTTATGAGACAACTTTTGATAAATGTAAGTAACTCTTTTGATAAATGGAAGTAAACTCTTCAACTTTTTATGTAGGTATATCTACGTACAGAATTCTATGTGACTCCACAAAGCAAACACTCCATCTTAAAGGTTAATTACTGTATTTTAAAATAATAGTTAATAACAGTATTTAAATGCAGATAAACACTTATCATATAACATTAGAGAATTACTTAATTAAATAATAATAGAATTTATTTAATTGTTGGTATTATTTTTTTTTTAATTAAGTGCACTTTTTTATTTAATAGTTATAAATGTCATCACACTATTTTTGTTTATTTTAAATAGTTTTAAAAAGATATTAGAGAACAAGTGTTGTCTCCAAACAGTATTAGGTTGAAATATAATTTAAAAAAATAACGGTTTTATATGATGGCGGATTGAGAATTATCTTCTAATTGAAAAGCCATATTATAGTGTCGAAAATTGAATATTAAGTTGAATTTGTATGAATCAATTCGAACTTATCACCAACTCAATCAAATTAAGTGGGTTAAAGCTGTGTAAAGTGTCGAATCTTGTACTTCAATTAGAACCGGAGATATAGTGAAAGAAAGCGAAATAAAAAAACATAAGAAGTGTACACATAAAGTTCAAGTATAACGTGAAAGTTAGTTCACTTATACAAGACACTATGATAAGTATGTGGTCTTGAGTTCCCTTCATTTAAAAATAATATATGGAATGCATAGGATGGATGGCTTAGTATTAGTTTTCGTAATTTTATTGATTTATAGATAGTTTTTTATTAACAAATAATAATAATATGCTTGCTGTGTGGTAGCGGCTACGAATACTATCAACCCTTACTTTGCTCGGGAATGTCATAAAAGACGACTAAGAGCCTTATAGCGACGTAGGCCAACTTCATCTAATGCCGTTTGATCAACAATTACATTCCCAAGGAGGGTTGACGTCTGGCAGGCGGCCGATCATAAAACTATTACCAATAACTTTTACAATATGTACTATGAAAGAAGAGTTTAATTTCCCTCCCATTACGGAGGAGGCCCAAGCCCAACAGTGGAACATATATGGGCTGTAATGATGATGATGATGAATAAAATCCAAATTAGTTAACCGCTAAAACCCTTTGGTCTGTCATAGCTTTGGATTGACTGGAAATCGTGATATCAACTCTGTTTGATGTTATCAGTCATAATAAAGAGAATTATAATATTAAATATTTATTTTCTTATACTAAATTAATAAATAATTTTATAATGGGCATTTGGAGTAGGTACCCCACGAGCGTCGTTCCCACTCCACTCCACCTACAATCTCAGCTCCCTAATTTATTGTTACTCTTTTTTTCTGATAATCTATGGTATGATCATACCTGTTGGGGTGTCGGGGATCGAATGTCAGTAAACAATCTCTCTGGCACCCCATAAAAGGGCGGAAGGGGCCGCTGTGGTTTTAGTGGGTATTCCGGTTAGGCAGCTGGCCGGCGAGATCCACACTCCCCCTCGTCTGTCACCGGCGGGGGATAGCGCGTAAATGCGGTATCCACAGCGTGAAAAAAAAATGGTGTGGTCATACCATACTCTTTGGACCAGACCACCGGGACTGATTCCTTAACTTCATTGACCAGTTTATTACCCTGCTTGGTAATATAAAAAGAATATCAAGTGTATTATGGGAGAAAATAGTACATATTATTTATCACTGAAAACAAAAAGGTCTTAAGTGCAATACTTGTTGCATGTTTATACGACAATTTAATAGAGAAAGTGCCTTTTGTTTCAGTGCCACTAAGATGCAATTAACTAAGCGGCCATTTATTTATAGGTGCACTAAAGTTATTTTCATTTTATTAAATCGTAAGATATACTCGACTGCTAATACTACCTATCAACTCTAACATTGTTCGTAGATGTCGTATAAGTAGACTAAAAGCTCTACATCCATAATAAGGATTGATGTTAAGTAGACGGCCAGTCGTAAAACACAAAAAAAAAAAGAAAGAAAAGATCTTTATTTATTTTTACAAAGAAAAAGTTACATTATAAATAAGAAAATAACAAATAGGTAATTAAAGTAAAAACAAAATGGTCAACTTATGGCCAAGAATGCAGTTACATCCCAGTCGTTGATTTTCAGCCCAAGCCAAGATTAATATTAGGTCCTTATATATTAAATTGGCGTTTTGTGCGGGCGAAATATAAAGTCAATTTTTTTTTTGTAAAATATATTTATTTGATCAAAGCATGCACCGTTGTTATCTATGCACTTTTGCCATCTTATAGGTAGTTCATTGATCCCTTTACTAAAAAAACCATGGGGGCGAGAATCAATAAACTCCTTGAAGGCGGTTTGGACTGCCGCATCGGAGTTGATTTTTTTTCCTTATAAGAAGTTGCCCAAATTCCGGAAAAATGGTAATCTGTTGGAGCAAGATCGGGGGAGTACGAGGGATGTCGCAGACATTCCAATTGTACTGTGTGGTTGTCTGTTGTGCAGTGTGTGATCTTGCGTTGTCGTGAAGCAGCAGTGGCCAGAGCGATTGACCAATCTCGGTTGTTTAGCAGCTAGTTCTTCCTTCATGGTTTGCAGTTGTTGACAATAGATATCTGCCGTAATCGTTTGGCCAGATCTTAGAAAGCTGTAGGGAACAACACCAGTGCTAGTCCACCAAACACTCACAAGTAACTTTTTCTGAGTCAAATTTCGTTTAGGGCAGGTTTTGGCTGGGTCTCCAGGGCTCAGTCATTGCGACGAGCGCTTCCGATTATCGTACAGTATCCACTTTTTATCACAAGTAATGATTCGATTTAAAATTCCTTTATTATTGTGTCGGTTGAGCAAAGTAACACAGCAGTTGACGCGTGTTTGCAAGTTTGATTCACTCAATTCATGAGGTACCCATCTTTCAAGTTTTTTACTTTCCCGTTTTGCTTCAAGTGGATTAATACAGTTTTGTCACTTAACCCGAAGCCAGCAGCTATCTCTGAAGTGCTTTGTGATGGATCCGCTTCCACATCAGCCTTTAATTCTTCATTTTCCACTTTGGTCTCCAGCCGTTCACGGGGTTGGTTCTGAAGGTGGAAATTTCCAGGACGAAAACGTTGAAACCAAAATCATACCGTGCTTTCTTTTGCGACACCAGCGCCGTACACATCATTAATCCTTCGAGCTGTTTCTGCAGCACTGGTGCCACGGTAGAACTCATACTCGTAAATATACCGATATTTTGTTTTCCATTGTGTGGTAACAAGCGACGCCAAAAAAAAAAAACAATGAGGGGAAAAACAAATGAATGACTGTTTTCAAAATTCAAATGTACCAGCTAAATGAATTTATAAATTTGAATTTGGCATTCTTAACCAAAGAGGAGATATTTCAGATCAAAGTGGTCAGTACGTCAAAACGCTAATTTCATTATGTAAGGACCTAATAATTAAACACACTCAATATGACTGCCATCCTAAACACAAAGAATAGTACAAGTCTCATATTATGTACCTACTTGCTATTATACTGTAGCCAAAACCCTATACCTATACTTTAACCAAAACCCTATACATTGTATAAAACATATTATTATGTTGCATCGCAAGATACTTTCATTCTTCATTCATACATCAGCTAATTGAAACCCAATTTAGAAGACAGGTCACCTCCGAAGAAGGTACAATGCCATAATTGTTTTTAATCATTGCTGATGTTATTAGTTTCTCAGGAAACGGCTTCTGCCCACCTCCTTAGCGCTGCTTTGACCAATTTTCACCGGCAAATAAAGTCACAAATTGTATTATTAAGCGGTCATCACACGGAGACAGATACAAATTACACTTAGACTCATTTGCAAAATTATTCTACGTGGGAGTTAAACTCGCTACAATCAGCACAGAAAGTAATTGTTTATACCGTTATACTATATTTTTTTTTGTTCTGTTCGTCCATTCGGACAGGCAAAGGGATCAAAGCCCATACAGCCAAGTCTTATTTAATTATTTTTCATATATGTTCATCATTTCTTCATATTATGTAGCTTTAATAGTCATTGTCTGTCAGTAAGTCAAGTCGTTACCATTAATCGGGTGCTGATAACCTAATCAATGGTTTTCTTTGGGAATTTTGGCAAAATATGAAAATACACGTAAACCACTATTATACCATATTCACTACACTTCAGCACTTTAATTGTACCATATTGCATAAAATACCAGCAAAATTATTCAATATAACACTACAAAACACTAAAAAAATGAATATAATACAAGAGCGTGACATGACATTTCCACATTCGCGCCAAAACCGTTATACTATATAATATACTAGAGATACCCGCCTTCGCATTTTAAATTTCTTTTTAACTTCTAATATATTAATTTTATTGACGCGCTGTAAAAGGAAATTTTGATTTAAAATAAAATACTAGTATATAATGTATTTAATTAGATGCATTATTTAAAATAGGATCGTAAATAACCCATTATTTTTAGTAGTCTATAAAAATAAACTTGGTACTGCGAGTTATTCCTAGGAGATAGACATATATCGTCAACTTTTTGATCTATCTAGTAAAGTTCAGCCACCGTTTGCAACATAAGCGTGTAAAAATATTTTTACGACATCACATTAGATTTTTTTTAAATTCTTGGCTTTTTTCTACAATACATATATATGTGGCATGTATTATACATATAAATAAACCTTTCTCCTGAATCACTCTGTTTATTGATGAGAACCGTATTAAAATCCGTTGCGTAGTTTAATAAATCTAAGCGTACAGACAATAGTTGCGGCTTTGTTTTAACTATGTATGTTTATGCCCATATATGTCCCACTGTTGGGCTCGGGCCTCCTCCATAATGGAAGGTAAATTGACCTACTATACCACGCTGGTCAGTCGTGTTGGTATAGGGTTTTGTTTCGAGTTTGAATTCTCTCGCATAGATGTTATATGCGTTTTATATCTCTTAGTCGTCTCGTACGATCACCCACGGGTATGATAGGGGGCGGTGAATTGTATTCTTACTCCGTCACCACACGGAAAGAAATTATGTGTACTCGTATACACAATAAAGAAAGAAATTATATGTATACACAATATAAAGTTAGATTGTTCAATTTTCTTCGCTATGTTTAATATCAGTCACATGTAAGCCAAGTAAACGGATTGTCTGACAAGAAAGAGACAAGATACGACAATTCCCACATGAGTGCCGCTTTATGTTCGCCTGGAGGAAAGTGTGAAAAGTATCATTTGACTGAGACGGGTACCCGAGGGCTTTACACAGTTTGATCTACTTGTTCGATAAATACTTTTATATTCTTCTCTTTGTGATATAAAAATATATATTTTTATATATAAATTGTTGTTAGTGTGTTTATAATTATTAGTCTTATAAGTCACATTTCTTTTTTTTTTGGCAGGCACACGCTGGTCTGGACAGACGCTATCAATTCCGTTTGAGGCGACGAAAGGACGGCGAGTGGCCCCATAAGCGACTGCATTCCCTCTCCATTGCCATCGCCGGCCACTGGTACTTGACATCCGTGGCCAACACGCTCATAAATCAGCTTAAGATTTTTATTATTTTTTTATACCAATAGAGCCATTAAGATAATGTTTTACCATAGTTAAAACTAGTAGGCAACGCTCTAGAGATCCTGATTTGTTTAATATTTAGATTTTGTTAGATAAAATAATCATAAATTTTAATTTGAAACTGGGCAAGGTCATTTAATTATTAATGTAAAGTTGATGTTCGGTTGAATGTCCTAATCACTGACTAAACTAATCACACAATCATGAACTAAGAATTAGAAGGGAAAATCTTTTTTTTTTTGTGTGTGTTTAGTTGTTTGCCGCAGATGGGTTTAACAACTTTACGCGAACAATGGGTGAGCGGTGAGGGCTCTTAACCCTGATAAATCTTTTAGCATCAGATCGTTTATATTTAGACAATCTTAACTAATATAACTAATGCTAATTTAATATGAATTTGTAACACTTTCACGCTTAGCTGCTTTCTTGCTACTATTTACAAAATTTATTTCTAAATCTACATATCATTATTAAAGTATAGATGATGTAAGATTTATTGTTAGAATGAGACCTATTCCGGTGGTCCGCTCGATCGACAAAGAGAGGTATATGTAGGGCAGATCTATGAGGTCACGCGCCGTTTTTCTGTCGCCCCGGAGGGATTTAGCGGGGTGTGACCACTTCATAGCCAGCGGCAAAAAAAAGAACAAAAAAGAATGAGACCTATACGTGAGTCACATAGCTTTGATTTTATTTGAAGCAATAACGAAAGAAATACAAAGACTTGCTGTACCAGAAAATTCAATTGGGTGGATTTTACATACTACTTGCTTCTGCACGCGGCTTCGCCCGCGCGTAAAAGGTTACCTTCCTAAAGATTTTCATCCCCTATTTTTATTTTACCCCTTAAGGGTAATTAATGTCATATTTATTTATATCTAACCAATAGCCTAAAAATAAGTTTCAAGCTTCTGGCTTTAAAAATGACGATAATTCCTTACAACTTTTCATCCCCCTTCACAACCTTTTTTTTTGCATTAAAAAGTAGCCTATGTCCTTTATCAGGCTCTAGACTATCTGTGTACCAAATTTCATTTAGATCGGTTCAGTAGTTTTGGCGTGAAAGAGTGACAGACAGACACGAGTTACTTTCGCATTTATAATATTAGTAAGGCTTAATGTTATTATTTTGTTAGAACATCCACATTCCTTGGAATTAATTGACTGTGCAGGTCCTTATTGTAATTAAAGTTTGCCCAATCTGCTCACATTTATAGACATTACTCCGTTCTTAATTATCGCAGCGTTATGTATTCCAGCTTAAAACCTTTCTCGATAAAAGGTTTTCTTCAATAGGGTAAGCTAGGGTGTACGACGCCGCGACGGCGAAAGCTGTCGAGGCGTCGACTCGAGAGGAACTCGCGAGGGTAAACCGCCGGGCGGGCCACCGAAGACAATGATCGGGTACCGGTGGCCAGCTCGCACGGCGAAGAGAGGAGTTTTGCATGATGGAGTCTATGGGGGTCACGCGCCGCCTCTTCACCCCGGACCGCTTTGGCGGGGGAGACCACATCCATAGTCCACCGCAAAAAAAAGTTGTAGTATCTGAGATTGATGCGATCAAACTAACAAACAAATTCTTCACATTAGTCATTGTAGATCGATTAAAGAATCAAATTCATTGAATTCCTTTTAAACAAGCTTTATTAATCCGCGATGAAGGCAGACTTGTTATGTAATCATAATTATGTAGGTACCTTGTATGCTACTTGATTCTATAAAATTCACGAATATCCACAGTTTAACTATCAAAATGATTTTTTTTTGAAGTTTATGGCTTGATTACTAAAACCTTTAAGCCAAATCTTTATTTATAAATTAGATTCATTTATAGGTTGCTTTCCATTTAGTTAACACAGAGGGACTCTGCGGCACACTGCAAAACACCGCCAAACACTGTGTAAAAGTTTAAATGAAACAGCTAGCTGTTTCATTTACACAGTGTTTGGCAGTGCCTCACAATGCACCGCAGAGTCCCTCTGTGTTGTAAATGGAAAGCAACCATAGTCATTCAAATCGTCGTCTTCAACAGTGCCATGGCCACACTGTTAAAGGTATCTTTTAGGAATTTTTGGTGGAAAACTAAAACTTATGTAAGGCACCGTTATATTATATTCACTACACCTCATTACTTCCTGCGAATCAAATTACATAAATACTATCAAAATTACTTAATACAACACGTTAAAACATTAAGATTTAAATATAATACAAGAATACCCCATGACACTTTTCCTTTCCCGTTAAAACTCTATCAAAATGAATATACAAACTAACATCCACAGAGTAATTTCAACATTATGCTTACAAAAAAAGAACAACATTATAACTTTTACCATTGCCTTCTAATTCTTAGTTAATAAAGTTGTTTTTCTTCACTTACAAATATTGGAACGAAGTTCCTTATCGCGCGTTGTGAAAGGGGGCTAGACGGAAAAAATTCTTACGAAAAGTTGTCACGACACTTTTTGCTATAGTAAGCTATTGTAAGCTGTGTGGCGTCGCTCGTCGGCTCTCTTATAGAAAGCAAGCCAGATATTTTCATTTCTATTTCGCATTGAACAGTGTGGTGTCGCGACGATTTTTTTTATAGATAGAGTGATTCAAGAGGAAGGTTTATATGTATAATATATGCATAATGTACTAGAGAAACACTGATAATTTTAGAGGTTTCTAATGTGATGTCGTAAATAAACACATTATTTTGCGCTTACATTGCAAACGCTGGCTGAACCCTACGAAATAGATCAAAATAAAGTACTACAGTATTATACAGCTTAAAAAGGCCTACAAAAAAGTCCGCGATGGTATATATCTATCTCTTAAGGATAACATACTATATCCATTTTAATACTTTAAAAAATGTTCTATTATAAAACGGTAATTGAAAAGCTATTTACACAAATACTGTATTAATCCTTATCATTTTAAATACATTATTTGTCTTGAGCATTTCATGAAGATATTTTTTTTCCTTCAGACCATGCAAATTAAATCAATACCTTAAGAGATATAGCAAAATCAAAATAATGCGCAACGAAATTATTTTCGCCCGTGACCGGGCCGCGTGGCCGACTCGCGTTCGAGCTCGGGACCGAAAAGTTTTGGTAGTCTAGTGGAATTGTATATCCTATTATTAATATTATAAACGTGAAATTTTGTAATAATGTATGGATGTGAACGTGTTTGTTGCTCTTTCACGTAAAAACTACTGAATGGATTTTGATGAAATTTATAGTAATATACACATCAGAATAACACATAGGCTATAATTTATAAAGATATTTTGCAAATTGGCTAAAATATAACGATAAAAATCGCTTAAGGCAGAAAAAAATTATATAATTAAAATAGAACTTCGTTCCATCCGGGTGTCCCTTGACACCTCCGGTTTTTTTTTTTAATTTTAGAAAAATAAACAGTTCTAATATCAAATTTCTTGTTGATTATTTTTGATGCTTAAAATTAACTGTTATGTAACTTTATACTAAAATGTAGGTATAGACTAAAATAAAATAAAACTATGACTGTTGGATAAATGTTATGCTGCGTACACTCCTCATTACTCATCATTCTCCTACTCTTATCCCAATTACTTGGGGTCGATATAATATGTACTCACTACTCTTCTTTCGTAGTACATATCGTAAAAGTTATTGGCAATAGTTTTATGACCGGCCGCCTGCCAGACGTCAACCCTTCTTGGCAATGTAATTGTTGACGAAATGGCGTCAGATGGAGTTGGCCCAGGTACGTTATAAGGCTCTTAGTCGTCTTTTACGACATCCACGAGCAAAGTAAGGGTTGGTAGTATTCGTAGCCGCTACCACACAGTAAACACACTCTTCATTACTATTAAATGATAAAAAACCTTTTTTTTTTGGCGGCGGCTTTGGTGTGGTCACACCCCGTTAAATCCGTCGGGGCGACAGAAGAAGCGGCGCGCGACCCCATAGACTCGCCCTACATGTACCTCTTTTTGCCCAGCGAGCGGACCACCGGAACTCAGTCTTTGTCTACGGTGGCCCGCCCGGCAATGATAATAAACCTTCGCTATTATTTTATAATGCAATTATTTTTTACTATTAATAATATGATTTAATAGTTATCCGATATAATCAATATATAGCGCTTCTATCTCCCTTTAGTTATCTAAACAGCCGAAATATATTTAGTAATATAAAATATATATATACAAGCTCAAATAGTTTCTAATATTATTGATACGCGATACGCGAAGACTGACAACTTCGATAAAATAACAATGGTGTACATCAATATTTGATTAGTAAAATGTTTGACTGAAATCCTTTACAAAGACGTCTTCGTGCTCGATCAGTGATTGAGTGTAAACATAATTGTTTTAAGTACACTGGATGACAGTGTTTGACAGTTGCTTATCACGGGGTTCCGTTGAAGCCATATTGTATATAGTTTGTTAAACCGCAAGAGTGCACAAGTAGGACAAGTCGCAAGACTTGCTACATGACGTAAATTACCCGCTTATACGTGTAGATAGTGTGTGGTATCTTACCTTTCATTTTAAACGAGGATATAATTATCAAGGTTACTATTATTTTGAGAATGAGATTAAATCAGCTTATTTAGTAATTTATTTCATTTCAAAGGCCCGTCGGGTTTCGCTTTAATGTACAGCTACATCATTAAAAATTTAACTGTTGAATAATAACTAAATGTCATTGCCAAGTTTTTGAAAACTTTGTGAATAAAATGCAACAAGTGAAACGATTGTAAATATTTTTTGTTTTGTTATATTCTGTGATTCAATGCAGTTAAAATTATCGTGATTTGATTAATAAACTGATAAGGAATAACTATTTAACTTCCCACGTAATTCCACTGATCAAAACAAATTTTAAACAATTATTGTTGAATCACAATTAATTTATTTAACGACTTAATTTCAAATAATCTGGATCTAAGCCATGTTAATAGATATAATAATTCTATAACAAATACACAGTTGCTCTTAAGCAATCTATATATATAAAAGAAAGTTGTGTTAGTTACAACACTTATAACTCGAGAACGGCTGAACCAATTTTTATGTTTTTGAGTTTGTCTTCGTCGGGAATAGGATATAGGATATTAAAATATGATATTAATCAACAAAAAAAATCAATAAAAAACCTCAGTTAAAACATCAGTTTAAACGTTTATTTATTCACGATAGAACAAAATGCAACTGCCAACTCATGTAATCTATCTTCTTAATATACAGGGTGGAAGGGGACCGCTCCCGAAAACAAAGACAGGTAACCCTACTAGTCCTACTTGTAATGATAGGCTAGAAAAAAAAATCGATTCGGATGAAAAAAAATATTTTCCACCGCGTGAGGTCGTTGAACTCTTGATCGTGAGTTTTGAATACATTGCGTCTTTCCTCATCTGAGTAAAGTTACGTATTTTTTATGGCATTATCGTTACATGACACTGTCCTAATACGACGGAATGTGAAAAAAAAATTAAAATTAGCTGTGAAAAAAAAAATTTTGTTCAGCCGAATCGATTTTTTTTCTAGCCTATCATTACAAGTAGGACTAGTAGGGTTACCTGTCTTTGTTTTCGGGAGCGGTCCCCTTCCACCCTGTACATAAATTAGATACGGGTCACGTTGTTTGTCCGCGATGGACTCCTAAAGTACTTAACCGATTATAATCAAATTTGCACAGCATTTGTAGTTTAATCCAACTTAAAAGATAGGATAGTTTCCATCTCAATTTATAGTCGCAATATTATTTTATTGCAAATTCTCTGTCTATTATTTGACAGTCACAATTATCTGTTATATCCACGATTCTAACAGATGGCGGTATCTGTTGACTGGATTGAGTAAGTATTTAATAGATGGCGCTATGTTAAACGTACAAACGTTTCATATAAGCTACAATTTATTAGCATAACCACCACGTGTTACTGATTCTACCTTAGCCACAGCAACGCTTGGCCGGGTCTGCTAGTTCTAAATAAAATTTTCAGGGATGGATATTATTATAAGAAATCTACTTGTAACTGTCAGCAACAATTAAAAAAGTAATAAAGATTATTAATAATTAAGCATATTAAATGCTAAATTTCAGTAATTTGAAGTAATAAAGATTTAAATAATTGGATGAATGATTCATAAGATACGCGGTACAAAAAAAATATTTAGAATTAATTAGAATATATTCCATATAATTTTGTAGGACGTCTATTAAAAGAAAAAATGTGAAACCCAGCTATATATTTTGTATAAATTGTTACGCTTATGCATACGTAACATAGAAAATAAAAGAATTAAAATAACTGAAATTTAGCATTTAATATGCTTGATTGTTTATTAAAAACTTGATTACGAACGAACAATGATTGTCACACATGGGATCAACATGGTGTCATCGTTTAATACAATTCTAACTGCAAAGTTAGAGTATTAAATCTGTACAATGTGTAAACAATGTCGGGTAGATGGCACACGTCTTCTTAAAGACGAAAATATGATACGATACGAAGATTGAATGTCATACAATAGTCCACGTTGGTATAAGTGGTAGCACGATTGAAACGGATAAAAGAATTAGATAGCACAAGGAGTCAAAAATTCGATAACGTAAAAAATAAAAATATTAGATACGTAAAAAAATATTATTTAATAAGAATAAGTAAAATATAGTACAGTTTTAAATTATTCTCAAGTCAAAATACTACACAACATGTGAAAAATGGATGCTTATCTATGTCACTTTCATATTATGTGGCATATAATATATAATTTATCTCATGATTAAGTTTTATCATCTATTTAGTACATATTCCCTCACTTCCTCTGCAATGGAAGGATATTTTTCCGTCTATAAAACGCAGACAATTAAGGTATTTTATTTTATTTAAGAATATTAAAAATAAATGTTTCCTAATATTTAAAATGAATAAATAGTAATAGTGAATTTTTATCCTTATCATCGATAAAACCAGTTTTCCTTGAGTTACATATATTATCATTGTGAACGGGATTGAGTTTGCATACAGGTTGATTTTTATATTATTTATTATCTATATATAACGACTTTTAACATCCAATTTTCATACCTTATTATTGTATGCCAAATAATGATTCGCTTTAATGTCTCAATTGCAAGTTTGACTATTTTACTTTTGAACATAAATAGTAACATAGGTGCGTAATATGTGTATTGTAAAAGCATAATTATACACTTTGTGCTTCGTATGAAAGCTACTTGAATTGGTTACCAAATAAGCAAGCAACGAAAACATTTTCTTTTACATTTAATCACTTGTTTCTGTCGCATTGTCTTAATATTAAGTAATACGTATATTACTTTTTAATATTTGTAACTACCGATTCTCACAACGACTCTATATTGTATCCAGACAGCATGTGCACGCAGTGATTTATACCTAACTACCTAATAACTAATACTGTTTTGTTAGTAGAATAAATCGGTTAAGTAATATTTGACTAATGCGCAGTTTTAGTTATGTTATCATAATATATTCAATAATAGGATTACCTAAAAATTGCCCTAATATAACTTCTTTAGTAGATGGCGCTGTACAGCTGTACCAAATTGCTTCATGTTAGACAAAATATTTTTTCATTAACAATTATAACCTGGCCAAAACGATGTATGACTCTTTATAAACTTAGAGAATTCGTCTGAATACGCTAACTAAGGTTATCCGCCTAATCTCAAAAAAATATATAATTTGTTTATAAGGAGTTTTATATATTTCGTTTAATCCCTACGATTCCTAAAAACTGAGAAATAATCAGAAATACTAAAATAATTTAATAAATTAAAATCCATTTACCTATCAACGTACAGACTTTCCCCAAAGGGGACAGTGTCATAGGCATGCTTAGCAGGTTGGTAACTGGCAGCCTAGAGAGTGCTGCTGGCCATTTTCTTGATGATGAAGCATTGACTAAGGATAGTTAGGACGCCTATGGGATAGTAAAGGGGAGACTAATTATAATAGCGACATAATATTAAACTACGTAGGGCTCATGAGAACTTGAGCATTTTTATATTTGAAACGAACCAATAGAAAATGGAGGAATTGCGAGATATTGTAATTTCTTTATCATACGAAACGATCTTTGATTTTTGATGTTAATTGAAATACCTATATAGTTATTTTTGTTTGTAAATTTTTCAACATCATAGTTTAGGAGATAGATGAATGTAAACACTCTGTATATCAACTTCATGAATCAGCACAGCGTGCGACCTTACGATCGTAAACATCGTAGTAACTTCAATAAACAATTACATGAGTTAATCACAAAAATGTAGAATATATACAACAGCTCATAAAATGTAGCCATTATACAGTATATATTTATGATGAATAAAATATGAATAAGTCACTTTCGTATTTAAATTCATGATAAAATAATTATACTGTTTTATTTTCTGCATGACATAAAGTTTGACTGTCAGAGATGATATTAACATTAAGTCCGTCTTTATGAATTTTATGAAGTCTGAAGTCTAAGAAAATAAATAATAAATAGAGGTTCTTATTATGCTTAAACGTATAAATTTTTGAAGTTTATTTTAAAGACTATTAAAATATATAAAAAGATATACCAAGGTTGAGTAATTTAAATCAACTTGAGTAAAACCTATCTTCATCATACTGCTATTATTGCAATGTACCCTTCTTCGATCGCGTATAGTGCTGCATAATTGACAATAGTTTGCTAACCTACCGCCTGCCTGACATCTACCCTTTTTTTTCCTTGTGGTGGACTATGGATGTGGTCGCGCTCCACTAAATCCGGGGCGACGGAAGAGACGGCGCACAACCCCATAGAGACGCACAATCCCATGGACCCACCTTGCAAGGACTCCTATCTTCGGTGGCCTGACATCTACCCTCCTTGAGAATGTAATTTTTGCATTTGTGGCATCAGGTGCGTTTGTCCTATGTCTATATAACTCTTAGGCATCTTTTTCGATACCCAAGACCAATGTAAGGTATGGTAATATTCGTAGTTGGCACCACAGAGTACCAATTCAAGAAAATCTATCACAATTTAATATGTTATAATTATCGCCGTTTTACTAGTCTCTTTATTAAATTTGGCTTTCAAGTCTAAATATCTTTAAGAGAACAGTTTCATTCACGATATAACTGACTTCTGATCACTGTAACTCAAAAAGATAACGATCTTCTAAGGTTAAAGCACATTATTTTTAGATCTGAAGTAATCTCAGCATCAAAATATTGGCTTTTGTTATAATAAACGTAAGGCAAATAACGTCTGGTGCCAACAATCATGTTCTCACGCCACCTACGTGATAAAATTATATGTATATACTATTATTAGTAACTAGTTGTAAGTTTAGTTTATTTAATGGAAAGGGTTACATTACTAACCACCTATGACAAGGATTCCCTATTGGTCACACGATCATATTGAGATAATAGTGCTAGTACCACGCTGTTGACAGTTCTCTATCTACAGCCAGGTAGGCATTTAGGTGGGAAGTGTGCAAACTATTGTCTTTTTGCGTGGAAAAAAAAAGCTTTTTTTAGATGGTATGCAGGGCTCACCGCCAAATGTTAGCGCGCCACTACCTGCTAAAAACCACACGCTGTTCCTATCAACCGATTACGTCGAAGTCTATGGGGCCGTTTTAACATGCACCGCAAGTCCGTAGAAAGAAAGTGTGCGGACCATAGCCTATCCCCAAAAAAAAAATAAAACAAAAGAGCTGCGTTACTGACAGCTTTCTGCCTGAAGTCATAAATGGGCTATCGCTAAGTGTCTAAACAGCAGTAATTTGCAACTAAGGTAGGTAGCGACTTGGTTGTAATCGTGGTATTACTAAAATTCACAAACAACAGTTACTACTTTCTATGAAAGCGAAGTTCTCGTTCACCAATAAAGACAATAAAAAAGGGTTTATTTATATTTTTTAATATACGATATTAGTAGCGACTGGCGTGGGATTAACGGTTTTGGGCAAAATATACTAAGTTCCAGCATGTTATTATATGGGTGACCAATTTTCCCCTCTCGGGGAGCATAGTTTACACCAGGTTAACCTTAAGTTTTCCTGTATTCGTTCATTAATACGAATATAATTCTTGGGATTATTTTTTTGCAAACAGGATGTTAAAAAAATAATTAACTTGGCTCATGTTTGGTTGCCGTGTGACGCCAAGCGTGCCAGTATACCTATAATTATAACTAAATCAGTTTAAAAAACGCAAACATAGCGCGCCATAATTGAATCGAGTACGTAATAAAACTTTAACACTCTCCTTGTCTTTGTGACCACCACCCAACCCTGAATAGATGACGTAATATAGGTTCATTCTCTTACTCATTTGTAGACAAAAATCATAAATTAAATAATTTTTAATAAAGTTTTCTTTTGTCACCTTATTGATGATCATATGTTTTAGCGTCGAATGTATTTGTTATCACAGCTCTCAGACTATAGTTCATTATGGGCTTGTGAGTACACCGTTAACGTGATTATAACTGATTGATGCAGGTGTTCGAGCTTTCTATTCATCAAGCGCCGAGCACTATTGCATTTCAATATAAAGGAGTTTAGTTTTTTACTCTATAAAAAACTGTCCGACATTGAATAGGCTTAACAATATTTCATTTGATCTTAAGTATAATGTGTGTTTAAATGCTACATAAAAAAATTATATTTCGTGTTCATCATCATCATCACAGCCCATATATCGCACTGTTGGGCTCCGGCCTCCTCCGTAATGGGAGGGAAATTAACCTACTATACCGCGCTGGTCAGACGTGTTGGTATAGGGTTTTGTTTCGAGGTTTCCTTCTCTTGCATAGATGATATATGCGTTTCATATCCCTTAGTCGTCTCTTACGATCACCCACGGGTAAGATGGGGGGTGGTGAATTGTATTCTCACTCCGTCACCACACGGATAGATTTCGTGTTACGCCTTCGAAATACAGCGTGCGTTTATTAGATGGGTGGCTAGATACAGCAGTCGAAGTTTCCCATCAGATGTTTTGCAAATACCCTCAGGCAAAAAAAGGAATGGTGACACAAATTATTATTTTAACACCATACAAACAGAATCAGTAAGGGAAAGTAATTTTTAAAGCAATTTTTCAAGTTCATTATCATTATTATTAGTAAGCTATCGACGTCTGTGTGGTGACGGAGTAAAAATACAATTCACCACCCCATATCTTACCCGTAGCTGTCGAAAAAACCAAGGTATATACATACATACATACATATCATCACGCCATATCCCTTGCAGGGTAGGCAGAGAGAACAGAGTGCCAGAGAACTCTATCTCTGCATACTTCACTCGCTTCCTCAACATTCATAATTCTCTTCATACACGCTCGCCGGTTTCGGAGACTCTTGACTCCACCTTCCTTCAGTACATGACCGATCTGGTCTAGGTAGGTTAGTCTCGGTCTCCCTCGGTATATAATATGCATATAACATCTGTGCAAGAGAAGGTAGACCTAAATAAAACCCTATACCCACTCATTTTGGAGGAAGCTCGAGCCTGGAAGTAAGTGTCCAATCTTGAATACAGGTTCACACATAATCGCCAATGATGTTGTGCGAGGATAGGTAGTGGAAGATTCCTATCCATCCATCTTTTAATCCTTCGACGGCCATAGGATGGTGATGAGAATTACATACAAACAGAAGAATTATATTTTAAATCATGTTATAATCCACAGGTTTGGCGTTTGATTCTGAACTGGTAATCGTATTTTATGGTATAACTTGCCCGGAAAAGTGCTAATGCCAATTCTTCCGGTGATGCTTCAGCTATTTCTTAAGATTTCATAGTATTTATTTCCGAATCCCGATGCAAAAGAGATATTTTATGAGTTTCACGTGTCTGTATGTCTTTCTGTGATATAGTAGCAGACTTACATCTATAGATATTAAACCAATTAACCCCCAGCTGGGGATAAGGCTCACGAAAGAAATTAATTTAAGCCTACCAATCTAACTTCATTCTCCTACTCTTATCCCAATTACTTGGGGTCGATACAATATGTACTCTTCTTACATAGTACATATTGTAAAAGTTATTGGCAATAGTTTTATGACCGGCCGTCTGCCAGACGTCAACGCTTCTTGGGAATGCAATTGTTGACCAAACGGCATCAGATGGAGTTGGCCCAGGTCGTTATAAGGCTCTTAGTCGTCTTTTACGACATCCACGAGCAAAGTAAGGGTTGGTAGTATTCGTAGCCGCTACCACACAGCAAACTAACTAACTTATTAGCCACTATTGGTTCATATAAATAATTGTAAATACATATTCTCATAAAATATAAAACATTATGAGTATTTTTACTTGAGAATAAGTAAATTTAAAACAAAAAGGCATAAAAAAAAGGTTCTTTTATGTACTTCATAAACGTGTCAGTTGAATTTATTGTTACCTGTCATAAGATACGAATATATTCAGCCGATATATTCCTACAGAGACATTGATGTATACGTGCCTTCATATCAATTACTTTTAACAATACTTGGTATTGGTTGTTTATAGATTAATTTCAGTGTGTAAGTAGAAAGTTGATCTCGGTTATTATTTTAAAACTGATGCCCTATATGGCCCAATTAGGCAATTCTGTGCGACAAGAATAACTATAATCGTGGCGTCAAGTTAAGCACTAACTAGGCCATGTCTCATGACAGTCATATATTTCTTTATGCTCGGCTTTCTTTGTCCGATGACAAATATCGGGTTTTGGTGGTCCGCCTACGTGCTATAGAGAGGGTTATCTACATCAGGTTATGGCCTCACGTATCTTGGGGTGTCGGGGATAGAATGTCAATAGACGACCTCTCCGGCACCCCGTAAAAGCGTGGAAGGGACCGCTGTGGTTTTAGTGGGTATTTCGGTCGAGAAATCGGCCGGCGAGTCCCACACACCTCCTCGTCTGTCACTGGAGGGGATAGTGCGTAAATGCATTTAGACAGCGAGAATAAAAAAATAACAAACACGCATCGGGGCACGCGCCGTTCCGCCGTACTCGATGGATTGGGCGGAGTGCCACTATACCATAGCTAGTCGCCACAAAAAGCTCGATTTTCTTAAAATTTTAATGAAACGGTTTTCTCTTTTTGTTTTCAGTTTTAAGCAGCCACTAATGTGACCCCTTGATGCCAGTGAGGAATCAATATGTTTCTCAAGTATGTTATGCACTTAGTTATAAAATATTTTTTATTAAATCAAAATGAAGGTCCTTTACTAAAAATTTACTTTAAAAATTCTGACAAAACATAAAAACATATGCAAAATACTGTTTTTCAATAGTCTTTTAGCACTTTTCTTGCACTATCCCTACTAATATATAAATGTGAATGTAAGTTTGTTTGTTACGCTTCCACGCTAAAACTACTCAACCGATCATCATGAAACATTGTACACATATTCTTGGAGGTATTAAAAGTAACAAAGGATACTTTTTATTAAAAAAAAATCAAAATTTTTATATGAAAAATAAAAAAATTGTTTGTCAAAAAATCTCAAAATCTAGCTTCTTCAACGCCATCTAGCAGTCCAGTAATGAAGTTCCAACCCTGAGTATTGTAATACCGTTGCACTGTATTACCGACGGTCAAAAATAAAAATAGGGGATCAAAAACTTTAGGAAAGTAACCTTTTACGCGGGCGAAGCCGCGGGCAGAAGCTAATATTATATAAAATATCATCACAATTATTTAATGTAATACGCTAAAATAGTAAAATGTTTAGTACATTCAATATTTTACTATTTTACCGACTTAATATATATTTTTTTACTGCATAATGGCATTTTACACATTCCCACCAAAACCTTGGTTAAACGAGTTAGAAACAATACGTTTTTTTTTTATTTTTCAAGTATAAGTCTTTTAGAATTAAAATTTTTAATTTACAACAAAAAAATCGCTTAAATAATATTATTTTTAACCGCATGAGTGTATTTACGTCATTTATTCAAGAATCTATTAAAAAAAAAACATATACTAAAGCATTTTTCGTTTTTTTTTGTTGTAATCCAAACCAGCACAATACGATAATACCTATAATATCCACATTGTATTACATATCAGCACTGTCAGCACCTTCGCGTGCATGCATTCCATACTTAATTATTATTTAATATTATTACTAATAACATTTACAATACATATTTGTCATCGCAGCAGTTGTTATGATGATAGCCATTGTGCAGAACCCTCGATGCATGATATTTCATTGTTACCAAATCTTTTTTGATTTGTTAACTTTTATATACATATTTTGTTATTATTTTTTTTATTGCTAGTGGTGGCAAACGAGCAAGCAACACACCTGATGGAAAGTGTCACTGCCGCCCATAGCACCTTTGCAATACCAAGGGTATAACTAGGCCGCTGCCTATCAATATAATCCCCAAACTCATCCAATTGGGCTTCCGGCTCTCTCGCTCTCCGAACGAAGCACAATAGCACATTGCCATTACTCAAACGTCGATCTTCTGCGAGAGTGTGGTACTACCCCGGACAGACCGGCCCGCGGCTGCAGACAGAAATTTGCCGCAGCAATATATAAGTATTTTAAACCTATACAATGTTTGTTTGCTGGTTATTTTAAACAATAACATATTTTGAAATCCAAGTGGTAATTCCTGTGAATAAAGTGTACAAATAAAGGAAATCTTTTCAAGTAAATAATAAAGTAATATTGTTCAGTTATATAAGACCATAGTATTTTAATATTATCAACATCTCAGTCATACGACTGGTTACTACTCACCAATGGAGAAAATTGACTTTACTGTACCATGCTGGTGAGATCTGTTGGTATAGGATTTTCTTTAGACGTTATCTCTTTTCCTTAGAGTAATTTAACCATCTTAATTCCTGAAGTATATGCGTTCATCTGTCGCAATAGTACAGTGACGCGAAGATCTCAAAATAGTAATTCGGTTTATTTCTCATACGCCATTAACTCAGTGGTAATCTAAAAACGTCTGTTTAAGAATCATTTTATTGTCGTTTTAATAGGTCAATCAATGAATATATATCTAAAATTATATACTCTCAATAAAGTAGTCTAGCATTGGCCTAGATATTAATAAATTTTAATTTTAAAGCATTCCTCTTCTATACAGTAAGGCCTAATCCATAAATCGATACGTCGACATTGCAATGATATATGACCCACTATTGTGAAGGTACTCGCTGAATTAACAGAACTACCAAGCATTGATCAATACTAAAGACGTATACAATACAAAGAATAATTATTCTTAAAATAGTAGGTAACTACTAAGTGATTAACTACTTACGAGTAGTCTTAGTTATTCGAAAGTATAATCCGCCAGATGGGCCACAGAATGGGAATACCCATGGTGGCAGTGTCCCGCTAAAAATGCGGCGAATTCAAGGTGATTTGGTGAAACTCCGCCAAATTGTCGATATTTTTTCATACAATAATGATTTTCATTTCTTTTCTTCTAGCGTATTTATCACACACTACCCGACGGGTTGACATAGAATATTTTGCTGAGCTCACTCTTTCAGTAGATAAGGTTAGTTCCTTGGCCAATTTTTAATAAATTCGCGGCAAATAAAGGGATAATTGAAACATAGAATTCTTAAAGAATCGTCACGCAACCAAATTAAATAAAATGAAATGTGTTATTATATTATTTGATCACAATAACTTGAATAATAATTGTTGTCATTGATTTACACTTTTAAATAGACCTGATGTTTTGTACCGTTCCCTACACGCTATACGTGTCTAGGAATTTCATACCAGTATTTTTTTAGCATTCAACCTGAATATGTGTTATGTATATGTATATTATACAACAAAGTTATATCGCAGTCGATTATTTGATACTTGCATGATTATTGTTATATAAAATGCTGTTATAAAAAAAAATCACAAATCGGTTTTCCTGTTTTTAAAAAAAAAAACATTTATTAAATTTCTTATAAATATTATTTATCTAAGTGAGGTAATATACAAATAAATTACTAATTAAATGGTTATTTATTTTGGTATTTTTTTTTTATAAATATTTGTTGCCGTGTGATGACCGACTAAAAATACAATTCGTCACCCCATCTCATGCCCGTGTGTGTGGAAAAAGAGACTAAGAGTAGGATAGAAAAAAACGACTAAGAGTGGTCTTGCGTATGAATGTCTATCTAGACATATAAATATGCAGATAGCATGAATATAAGACAAGAAGATTCAAAATTAAATCTTAGGGGCGTCCAACAGTGGGATGTCAATGGGCGGAGATTAATTATTTATCTTTTGACGTATCACTTAAGAAAATAATAATTGATGTTAAGTGTGCGTATAGCCATTTGTTATAGCTACTTATTTTAATACGCACACACTCACGCACATACGCATGCACACTTACACACGCACAAACACCCACATTTTTTTTTCTTTACTGTAGCAACTAGTTACTTTTTATTTGGACCATGAACAGGAAGTCATCGATGCATGCAGTACAATACTTTGTATTAAGTGCATGTATCAATATTACACGTAAAGACGAAAATGCGAGTCATAATTTGGTTATGATAGATAGCCACCTACAATTGCCTAATTGGTAAGGCGGTAGTGATCATTTTTCGTTTGCAAATAAGTTTATATTCATACTATAATAGTTTAACATCGGTAATTGATTTAATGAGGCTTATACTTCTGCTAGGAAGTTCATTAGGAGTTTAAAATGGGAGTTAAGAAATTTAGGGCACAGATTTGACTGCACAGATGGCGTAGTGGTTATGATACCGACCTTCCGTGCCAGTGCCATGGGTTCGATCCCGCGCAGGACACTTTGTGCGATCCACAAAGTGTTGTTCTGTGTCTGGATGTAATTTGTCTGCGTTAATTGCCTGTTTGTAAAGTCCCCCGCTATACAAGGTTTATTTTCTTTGGTGCAGGGTGGTGTCTTTCTTTAAAAAAAAGTTAATCAAACAATAAGTAAGCCATACTAGTTTTATTAATACTAGAAATTGGACTTTAGATTTTTGCTTCTAAATTTGATTATCATCATAACTTTTTAGGAAAATGACTTGCATTTGTATTGTAAAATGACTAGGCATTTGTATTGTAAATATTAAAAAAATATATATTGTCAATGCTTTAACTAGCGTCTGCCCGCGGCTTCGCCCGCGTAAAAGGTTACTTTCCTAAAGTTTTTCATCTCCTATTTTAATTTTACCCCTTAAGGGTAATTTTTTTACGAAATTTTAATGTCATATTAATTTATATCTAATCAATAGCCTAAAAATAAGTTTCAAGCTTCTGGCTTTCAAAATGACGATAATTCCTTACAACGTTTTATCTCCTCTTACAACCCTTTTTTGCATTAAAAAGTAGCCTATGTCTTTTATCAGGCTCTAGACTATCTGTATACTGAATTTTATTTAGATCGGTTCAGTAGTTTTGGCGTGAAAGAGCGACAGACAGACAGAGTTACTTTCATATTTATAATATTAGTAAGGAAGTAAGGATTCTCATATATTAGAAAGTATATGCTACGTTATGCGGGTACGCTTACTTTATAAACAGTTATACGATTTTTTAACATGTATTTATAAAAATAATTTAGTATTTAGGCAAAATTACAACAGAGATCAGTTACGCAATAATATTATTAGCTTTTTCCGTGTGGTGAAGGAGTAAGAATACAATTCACCACCTCATATCTTACCCGTAGGTGATCGTACAAGACGACTAAGGAATATAAAACGCATAGAACATATATGCAAGAGAAGGAAAACTCGAAACAAAAGCGTATACCAATATGTCTGACCAGCGCGGTATAGTAGGTTAATTGCCCTCCCATTACAGAGGAGGCCCGAGCCCAACAGTGGGACGTGTGTGGGCTGTGATGATGATGATGATTATTAGCTTATCTGAATTAGGTTATATTTGTGTTTCAGATTAAAAGGGAGTTGAATAATAATTTAAAAAATAAAAACGCAACAGGCAACACGTGGATACGGACAAATAATAATGTGGCCAATTATTGCCATTGCCCACAAATATTACTCATTATTTTCATGGAATTACCTCGGTTTTTCTAGTTCTATTAATGTGAAATAGCCTTCGCCTTAATTCGGGGAACATCTGCTTTAAATATTAAAATATTACTCAAACATAAAGCGGATGTAATTAGATTATTGCTTTAAAAATGAATCATCATCATCAAAATATTTCCTTTTAAGATCCTCACTATTAGCCACGTATCTTCTCTCAAAAGTTAGAACCTTATGAGAAAGTTTTAAACTAAATATATAATGTTATCCCATGCGGGTTGATTTCACACGCCGCGCCGCCGTCTAGAAAATATCTTACCTACATTTGCACGTTTTCTCACGATATTCACATTTCAGTTAAAACACGCGATACATGCATATTATCGGTACAAAATTACAGGTAGTGTAGTGATTTTAGTACCGGTGTTACATCAGAATGTTATGGGTAAGATCTTGTGCCCAGGACAGTTCTTTTTGCAGATATCTCACTAAGAAATGATTCATCATCTCAGCTCATAATATATCCCACTGTTAGACTCGAGCCTCCTTCATAAAGGAAGGGAAAATTGACCTACTATACCACGCTGATCAAACGTGTTGGTATAGGGTTTAGATCAAGATTTCCTTCTCTTGAAATGAAAATGAAAAAAAAAGAAATGATTATTCCCTTTCTAAGAGTAATTTATATGTCATCATCATCTCAGCTCATATATGTCCTACTGCTTGGCTCGAGCCTCCTCCATAATGGGCGGGTAATTGACCTACTATACCACGCTGGTCAGACATGTTGGTATAGAATTTTGTTTCGAGTTTTCCTTCTCTCGCTAGATGTTATATGTGACGTTCTTCTTTTTTATCGACAATCACTTGTCTTCTCCGCAAAAAAATAAATATATTGCTCCTAAATACTAAATTTCTTATTTTTTTTTTATAAAAATACACTTGACAATGCAATAAGTATAATATCCTCAAAAGTAGATTTTAATTACTAATATTTTTTACAAAATTAGTGTGACATAGTATACAAAAAGCGTGACGGAGGTGTTTTACATACAAATAAAGTGTGTCTCTCTATGACCACTACTGTAAACAAATTGCTCTCGTAAAAAAAAATCACATTAAAAGTTTCTATCTAAAAACATTTACTGAACTACTTGACCTTTGTTATTAAATTAATAAGAAGAAATAATTTTTAATGTTTCTATTATTAAATAAAAAAATATTTTATTGGCTGTCTCCTCACGTGTATGATTTTTGTTGCTACCTTCTGTCACTCATTTCATGGTGCAAAATAATGTGCGTTAGCAATTTTGACCTTGGTCACTAGACAACAGAATAGCCCCACTCCACCCCGGACCCACGGTATGCGTCCCTACGCCCCGGAAATACCAGTCAGCCGCTCGCAAACAGTAAAAGGAGGTGCATGTGTTTATTTAGCGACCGCTCTGTCACGTAAGTTACTACTTCCAAATGTTAATGTAATTTCTGTGTTTTAATATTATTTTATTGATTCCTGATAAGTATTTCATATATGCTCAGTTTTATGCGTAAATTATAATTAGGAAAATGCTGAGAGTCTCGAACACTACTATTTTACACCTCTGTCACGAAGCACCTCTGTCACAAATATGTGACGGAGTGGTATAACTTGTGACGAAGTGGTCATTTTTGCATGGAACTTACAGCCTTAGTTAATATTCATAATAGATCATTGTTCATTTTCTTATGTTGGTTATTATATCGTCGATTATTTTCTTAGTTTAAGGTGTTACCATCAGTTAAATGGAAAAATGCCATTATCTGCGGCTGAATGACAGCGACGGTGTCGTGAAAAAAGGAAACATAACCCTGAAATCGTTGCAGAAGTCAAACGTAAAGATTTAAAAAGATATCATGTTCGTAAAAAGTTGGTTAAAAATATGACACCAAAAGAGCATAAAAAATAAAGAGACAATGGCAGATTAGAAATAAGAAGAGAAGAGAACGACAGAAAGCTTTGCAGAACTTTTTGATAAACACTCCAGCTTCTACACCACCTCTTTCAAGTCCCAGACTACTTCAATTAAGTCCTAGATCTCGTTCACTGACTCCACTCTCGTCTACTGCCAGTGCAAGCGGAAGAAAATAAGTTAGACGGGATAGATCACGACTTTTTAGAAAAATATTCCACTTTAAGACCAAATACAAGAATTACTAAGAAAAGTACAGAAATACAAGAAAAGACTTCAGCAAAAGAAAAAGAAAGAAAATAAAGTGCATAATACAACCCATAGTGAAAAGGAAAATGAATATGGCGAAGAAGAAAACAGAAAATATACTATTTTATCAAATACCATTAAGAAACATTACAAGGACACAAAAGACCACAAAAAAAACGCTATATCAAAAGTATACTTGAAAACCGAACAATTCAACGTTCCGGACTAAAACTTTAGCTGGCTAAAGGAACCATGGGAATTAAGAGAGTGACGAAGTATAGTTCCGTCTTGCCAAAAAATACTATATTAAAACAAAAAATTCATGATTTTTATCTCAGTTCTGTTGATAATACTGGAAAATTATTTAAATTGGTAGAATCTGATGTATCGGATGTGATGTTTGAAAATTTGTTACAAATTATTCCACCTCCTAAGGTAGTCAAAAGAGGAAGACGCGTGTTTTACGAATACGATCAACCAATAGAAGTTTTTGAAAATAGAGGAAGTGAAAAGATATTGTGAAACTAAATTAATATCCACCAAAGAATGGATACCAATCAAAAGACTTATAGTAATATTTTAAGGAAATATTATAATTTGTTATTGTTTTCTAAAATTAAAAATTGTTATAAGGTTAACGCGGGTAAACATTATTTACCACTCCGTCACTTCGTTTACCACTTTGTCACAATTTTGTCCCCCTTATAATTGAAGTTCAAAGTAATGTATGAATCACTTTATTGGTAATATTTACAAAAATAACGTGTTCTAGTATTATATGCTAAACAATAAAGGTGTTCACTAGATTTTCAAGTTACTTTATTGGGCGACTTTCATAATATTAAATAATATTTTGTCTTAAAAATCAAAAATGTGACAGAGTGGTATTGGATATATATTTTTAAATGTTTATTTTAATAATTTCGTCGAATGGGGCTAGGTAAAAATAAATGTTTATATTCTTGATAAGAAAGTAATAAGAAACTGAAGATCTGATTTTAAATGAGAAATAAAAAAAATAAACATTTCTGTGACTGAGGTGTTATTTTTTTGATACCATTCCTACTAAATTTGAAATAAAACAAAAATTACAAGTAATAGTTCGATGCATTATATGTTTTTGAAATCTACAATAACGAGGCAATAATTTAAATCACATTTTACTAAACAAATCACATTTTTACTTTTTTAACAAATATAAAAATTTGCCGGTCAGATTGTTGATAAAAAAGAAGAATGTCCCATATGCGTTTTATATACCTTAGTCGTCTCATACGACCACCCACCGGTATGATAGGGGGTGGTGAATTGTATTCTTACTCCGTCACCACACGGATTTTTTTTATGTATAATTTGTATATTTGTAAAGTCCTACGCAATACAAGATCTATTCTTTAAAGCAGTGTGTAAGTCTTAAAAGAAAATGATAAAATAATGCAATTATAAATTAAGTGCATGTAGTTGCTTAAACTTAAGATTTCTGGGTAGAACGCTGCACTTTTATATAAACTCTCAACTAGAACATTATTAAACTTATTAAAATAATTTAATTTCATATAGCTAGTTATTTAACTTTATATAGTAACGGCTACGAATACTATCAACCTTTACTTTGCTCGTGGATGTCGTAAAAGATGACTAAGAGCTTTATTTATATGGACCTGGGCCAACACCAACTATTACATTACCAAGGAGGGTTGACGTCAGGCAAGCAGCCGGTAATAATACTATTGCCAATATCTTTTGAAATGTGGAGACAGGCGAGTACATATTGCGTAGACCCCAAGTAATTGGGATAAGAGCAGGAGAATGATGATGAATGTTTCTTATTAGCTTTTTTTCTCTGTAAAAAGAAGCAATATTTAATCAAAGCTTACCCCCTCTATAGCTTACCTACTCTATTTGATTTTAATTATTTGTAAATCTTTCTACCAACTAATAAGGTATACTGAAAATGTCATATTATTGATTAATTTCATGAAAGATCCGAAATTCTTTCCTTCTCTCATTCAGTCTACATACGTCGTACATACTCGTATAGAGTTTTAATCGCAATAGAAAGGACAATAGCTTACAATACTGCAACACGGTTACACCAAACCGTCATTCATCATCAACATAGCTCTTATACGTTCTACTACGGGGTTCGCGACCGCTCCACAACAGGAGGGTAATTAACGTATTAAAATACGCTACTCAGAAATGTTGGTAGCTTTTATTTCGTATTTACCTTCTCATAGGCATTTTATATATAGGCAAGAGTCTCCGAAACTGGCGAGCGTGTATGAAGAGAATTATGAATGTTGAGGAAGCGAGTGAAGTATGCAAGGATGGAGTTCTCTGGCACTCTGTTCTCTCTGCCTACCCTGCAAGAGATATGGCGTGATGATATTTATGTATGTAGGTATTTTATAGGCGTTTCATATCCCTTAATCGCCTTTACGACACCCACGGGCAAAGTAGGGTGTTGTTGTGTACTTACTTCCTTACCACAAGGTAAACAGTATTATTAAATTATATTATTATCGTTTACTTTGTTTTATTTTTACCTTTATTATAATTACTTGCGAATGTTGAGATGGATGTGTGGTGTGACGAGAATGGATAAAATAAGAAATGAACATAAATGTTCATTTCTATTTTCATTCTTATATAAGAGGAAGTTTGAAAGTTGCGCCAGTGACGGAAAAGTTAAGGAGTGAAAGATTGACATGATATGGACATGTGATGAGACGGGATGAAAATAATGTTGTGAGGATAGTTTTAAGTATGAATGTTGAAGACTTTAGGGGTAAGGGAAGACCGAAGAAAAGATGGATGGACTGCGTGAAACATGACATGGATAGACAAGAAGTGACCACAGAAATGACGTCTGATAGGGTTGTATGGAAGGAGAACACATATTGCGTCGACCCCAAGCAAATTGGGATAAGAGCAAGTTGATTATGATGATGATTATGATTACTTTCACGTCCCTTAGTCTTTTACATTACGCACGGAATGAAACCGCTGCCCTTGCCGCTTCTTCAGCCATTATCATCTAAATTCTTTAGTGGTATTATCTTTCTACTTCCAAGTTATTTTAATAGCAAGTCCATAATGTTAAGTGCTTAAAAAAATATATATTAAATTGTGAAATTAGAATAATTTCATTTAAAATAAACAAAGGCGTAATTTATCGTGCATCACGAGGTGCGTACTTTCTCTTGACAGATATAACCTTGACAGAGGTCATCGCATCTCGGTTGCATCAGATTTGAAACAATTTATGTGACGCAAATACTTCATATTATATTTGTAAACAGAAATTCACATTGTTTTTACTTTTAATTAGACTTACTGTGAGAACTTACGTAAATACTTGTAGATCTATTATTCTTACGAAATGTTACGAAAAGTTATTGCTACATATATATTTTTTTATTGATGATACGGGCACACTTCGCCTAGCTGAGGGACGACGTGGTTCCCTCATAAGGCATCATGTTAACCTTCTCTATGTACTCAGTGGGTTACGGACTTCGGTGACCTTGATCTGTGGCCTGACCGGTAGGTTATTCTTTCAGATACCTACCCCTTGTCACCGTCATCACGGCGGCGTATCCCGACATCACCCCTGTATGGTCGGGCCTCAATAAAATTTAAGAAAAAACACAAATAATGTTAAATTCGTATTAATATTTAAGTTACTACTGCACAGAGAGCGTAGCTGTTGACATAGTGCTCCACCGTGCCAGGGTTATGGGTTATATTCTCACGCAAGACAATACTTTGTCCGATCAAAAATTGTTTTTCTATTTCTGGATGTAATTTGTATTCGTTAATTATATGTTTGTAAAATACCTATACAAGGATTTTCCTTAGTGCAGGGTCCTTAAGACAAGAAGTTTTATAGAATAAAATAAAGGTACCTATTTTCATTGTTTTTGATAGCAAATGAGCAAACAAGCTACCTAATCGCAAGTGTTAAATGCCGCTAATCGATTTCAGCGATACCAAGCCCACAATTAAGTAAGTCTACCATGGCCACCGATGACAAAGATCGGGTACCGGAGGTCCGCTCGCACGGCGAAGAGAGGTGTTTGCAGGGTGGGTCTATGGGGTTGCGCACCGCCTCTTCCGTCACCCCGGACCGATATGGCGGGGCGTGACCACTCCATGGCCCAACGCAAAAAAAAAAAAAAAAGCCTACCGTAAAAATAAAAAATTAAAAGGAATTGAGTGAGAACTTTTTTGGTTTTACTTTCGAAATACCTGATGAAGTGCAGTAAGAAATTGCTATTAAAACGTCTAGTTATGATTATTAGTCGTTATGATTATATCTAGTTTAAATTTGCTTATGAGATATATTTTTTACCACTTTAGGTTGAATCGTAAAGAATCCGCCATGACATTAAATTCGTCTGTAAGTTAAGTTTGTATGTATCTAGTACATAATATTAGTCTAGAACTGAATTAAATAAATACATTTTTTGGCGAGAGTGTGATGCAATCTAAACCAAGCCAGCCTATTTGGGTACAGGCTGAAAGAGTCCTTTTTAAAGGAGATTTTTATCAATGGGAAACACTCTCCGCAGTTTTACTGCTGTTACAGTTAAAGAAATGTGAAGGAGGTATCTTTTCAAAAAGAGAGGATGAGCAAGGTCGTTGTTATAAGAATATGCGTTATATTTGAGTTACTAACCAGGCTATTATACCCAAATCATAGTTCTGCGCAATCGTGCAATGCAATTGTGGTTATGACGAGTGGTTCCGCAAAACCGATCCCGAGACGATTCAATCTCATATTATGTTAGTATAGATATCATCGAGTAAAAAAGTGGTTGTAACGGGCTTTTTTATGCATTTTCTTTTAATTATAATATAAATTACCATCATTAATATAAGTTAGATTATTTTTATTTAAATAATGGAATATTTTATCTAATGATATATGGCAATGTGTTTTTATGTGACAAAATAGAGTAGCTTTGATAAATACCCGATACGAAACGAAAAATGATGTCACAAGCGGGGTTCGAACCCGCACCTATTGGGAATCCGGCCCAACCGTGCTGCCACTTACACCATCGTGAACTATTTTAGGACATGCAAATTTCGAATCATATTATATCTTACGTCTTCAAGGTGACGTATGCCATCTATCGGACAATGTTTACACATTGTATAGACTTAATACTTCAAACTTTACAGTTAGAATTGTATTAAACGATGACACAACCTTGTTATTCAAATTACTGAAATTTTTAGCATTTAATATGTTTCGTATCGGGTATTTATAAATAATTAAGCATATTAAATGCTAAAAATTTCAGTAATTTGAAGAGTAGCTTTGAGTTTAGAGTTATAACTATCTATTAGAATGGCATAGCATTACCGTGATTTACTAATCTATACGACGCCTACTATAAAAATATAGGCCAAAAGTCTGTATATTCTTTTTTTTTTTTTTTTTTTTTTTTGTGTCTTAGTTGTTAGCCTCAGATGGCTATGACAACTTTACCCGGACTGTAGATTTTCTTTTTTTTTATTGCTTATGGTGGCAAACGAGTGGCGAAATCCACCCAGAAAGTTGTACTTGCGGCTTGCATACCGAAAGAAGAACAATAGTACATTGCCATTGCTCAGATGTCGATTTTCTGCGAGAGTGTAATACTGACCCGGATGGACCGCCCCGCGGCTGTAGACAAAAAATTGACAACAGTGTGGCCCTACCACTAATAAAGTTACCAGCAATAAAAAGTTAAAAAAAAATAAAAGTTGAAAAGTTATTCAAAATTTTATCTTAAAACACATGTCTCTTAATTTACTTTAGAAACATTTTTCTTAAGGATCTCTCAAGGCATATTAAAATTTTATTTTATCTATTTTGGTATATCTATTAGTTATCTATTTAGTATAGAACCTTATTACTCGTACCCTTGGTGGAAAATAAAAAGTTCCGCTACGTTCGACTTAATGCCATTGAGCGTTTGTTAATCATATATTTCAAATGTGTTCCTAATATCATAGTTTATACACTATGCCATTCAACAGTCTGGTCGAAGGCGCTTGATATACATATATTGATAAATTAACGCTAAAGTTCGTAACATATAGAAAATTACAATATTATCAAACTCTCTATCAGACTGACGACAAACGCCCACGATTCAATATAAACTAAACAAACTCGCATATTTGTTTATACAAGAATCACGCACAATATCATTAACCACAACAATTTACTCAAACAGTATGAGATAGTAATCATTATTACAATCAAATTTATTTATGGTGCTATTTATTGTGCAAAATAAATATATAAATTGTAGCCTAAATGCTGTGTGGTAGCTGCTATGAATACTACCAACCCTTACTTTGCTCATAGATGTCGTAAAAGACGACTAAGAACCTTATAACGACCTAGGCCAACTCTATCTGATGCCGTTTGGTCAACAATTACTCGTACATTCACAAAGAGGGTTGACATCTAGCAGGCGGCCGGTCATAAAATTATTGCCAATAACTTATACAATACGTGCTATGAAAGAAGAGTATTTTATCGCCCAAGCAATTGGGATATTAAGAGTAGGAGAATGATGATGATAAATTGTAGCCTAAATATTGATTGATTAAACGATTCAATAATTTATAAAAAATAATTATTATATTTTACGCAAAATAATAAATTGTAAGCTAAATAATGATTAGTTAAACAATTCAGTTTAATTAACTATTATTTAGCTCAGTTCAGTTCATTATTCAGTTTCGAACCGACGAACGTTGGGAAGAAAGGTTCTTGAATGGCGACGACGGTCCCTTTCTAGATGGACTGATAACATTCGCAGGAGATCGTTGGATGCTGGTGGCACAGGACAGTTTTGTGTGGCATTCTCGTGGGAAGAACTATGTCCAATAGTGGACGTCTCCGAGGCGATGGATGGGAACAACTCAATAATATATTTAAATATTTGCTTCAAATGTTTGTCACGAATACAAAATTGTAGCTTAAATATTAGTTGATTAATCATTTCAATAGTTTATTAAAATATTTAATTCATATTTTATGCAAAATATTAAATTGTAGCCTGAGTATTAGCTGATTAAAAAATTCAATCATATATTAAAATTGTTTCAAACGTAATATTGCGTTTCACACGAGTTTAGTACTCGTCTTTATTAATAGACCTAAATTGTTATTTTTATATAGTTATTTTGTAGAAAAATAAAGATTATATCAAATAATTATATTAAAAATAACCTTCATTTTGAGCCTTAATTTAAAATAACTTCTAGCCGGGCTGGTTATTAAATAACATTGTAATTTAAAACTAGTTTTTTTAAACACCTCAAGGCCAACAATGTTAATTTAATTTTCTTTTTCATTTTTGAAGTGAAACTTCTTTGCGCGCATGAGAGTAAAAGTGACTCGAAAATGTGGGACGTTTTTGTCCAAGAAGAAGGAGAGAGCGATTAAGACTCGACAGCGTCAGGAACTGGGACGCGGTCGTCTTCTGCAAGGCAGTCGTTTTGCGAAAGGAGGCGGCGGGGTGGGTCCGAGAGGAGATTCTCTTCGGTTACACGCTCCGGCGCTGTCTCCTGGAGCGGCGCAGGCACGACTACCTACCCCTGATGGCGCCCTAGCGAAGGCCGCAGGTGACTGTACCGGGGAGTAGTCCGTCACCCGCAAAGAGAGGCAGCAGACTGGGGCGTCGACGGAGATGGTACCCGAGAGGGTAGCCCGCCGGGCTGGCCACGGATGTTTAAGAAGCAGTGCCAGTGGGCAGCCCAATGGCGATAGGGAGGGAGTATGGTGAGTTATCGGGCCACGCGCCGCTTTTCTGTCGCCTCGGGCGAAATGGACGGTGTGTCCAAAACATAGCTGGTGTGTACAAAACATAGCAAAAAAAAACAAATCTCCTGGGAACTTTAACAACACAAAGATGTTGTTTGAACATATCAGCATATATGAGAACTGAACTTGGAAACTAACCTTATATTTTCGAAATATATCATTTCATAGTTGTAATAAAGTTGAAGTGAAATCAAAATAGTTCGTAAAGGGATAATTAAGTAACTAGAAGAAGAGCTTTTGCCCAATAGCGGGTATAATAAGTCGTAAAGGGAATAGAACAATTAAATAACTGGACGAAGGGCTATTGTCCAACAGCGGGATACATATGAGCTGACAAAAGAAAGAAAGGAGAATATCGAGAGAAAACTTACGGCCTTTCTACATGTAAGTAAAATGAAACAAACATTTTCTTAACTTGTCCATGTTCTAAAAATGTTTTAGTCTAAAAGTCATTTTTACTAAATACCCCCCCTAAATTTTAGATAAAAGATAGTTTAAACGAAAACTTCAATTAAATTAAAAAGAGTTAATTAGTATGAATTATAAATAGTTTATTTAATATAAGGAAAACAATTAAATATTTTAATATTTTTTCTTTCATAAATACATAAAGAAATAAATTAATAAAAAAAAATTCACAAATTTCACACATTTGTGAATAATTTGCATTTCGAGGTAAAATATGAAAATTTAAAAATAACAATATTGCGGCCTTATATGAAAGTATTTTTAACTATTTCCTCCATTAATGTTAATGAGGAAATAACTAAAAACATTTAGATATATTGTACCGATACGCGTAATACGCTTTACAATATAAACACGCATAAATAAATATCCAATTATGTATTTTTCTCATCAAATAAATATAATGCTGCAATAGCCTCGTTGATTCAGTAGCTTTTATATGCTACTAAAATCATTAAGTATTAGAATTGAATCCTGAATTAAGCAAAAATAAAGTGTTAAAAAGTGCAAAAAATAAAGTGTAAAAATATATAATAATAAAGTGTACTCTTCTTTCTCCGTCACCACACAATAATTCAAAATACCCAATCTTAGTTCTATTGCCAATAACTCTTGCAATATGTACGGTGTAAGAAGAGTACATATTACGCTGACACTAAGTAATAGGAATAACTTATAATTACCTAAACCCCTATCTTTAGAGCGACTATGGTCTAGCGTCACATCGCACAGGTGTTCAGAGCGACGTCAGTTCAGTATGATGTCTCATAATTCACCCCATTTTCACTATACGGCTATTGAGCGTTCAAAACCGATTCATTGACTACCTCAACCCTAAATAATAATGATATTAAAAAAAATGTTAATATATTTGAAGATACAAAGTTTTCATAACGACCAGTATGGATGTTTAAGACCAGTTAAGGCCGGGCCGACGACTTAATGTGTTCCCCAAGGAACGGTAAAATATCTTGGAGTAGGTACATTAAAAGGACTTAGAAATATACGTTTTCTCTTTATATTATCCATCACTACTAAAACAAGCGTTATTTAATAATTTATTTTAAACTAGCAAACTGAACGCGTTGGTTTGTTTGTAGAAGTCGATATATAGCAATGCCGCCTGGTGGCCAATTACATCAATGGTATATAAACCGTCTCCGAGAAAAAATACATATCAATTTTCATTATGATCGATTAAATAGTCTCCGAAACCGGCGAGCGAGTATGAAGAGAATTATGAATGTTGAGGAAGCGAGTGAAGTATGCAAGGATAGAGTTCTCTGGCACTCTGTTCTCTCTGCCTACTCTGCAAGGGATATGGCGTGATGATATGTATGTATGTAAATAGTTTCTCAGTTTAGCAATGTCATATATATAAACATCCTCTTTTATAGACATAAATTATATTTAATACACATAAGTTTTGGTTTGGACCACGGCAAATGTTTGCAGGAATGATTCAACTTCAAGACATTTTCATAACATTATTTATTATCCCACTACTGTTCTAAATAGCCTACTAATTTCGAAATAATTGAGCCCGAGAATTGTGACTTTAGTTAGCAATTTTGCTGTAGATTATTAAGTATAATTATATACATTGTTGTATATATATTCTGCGTCATGCACACTTGTGCACCGTAATGAGGATTCGTATTTAAAACTAGAAATCCGAACCGTTATTTCAGTAAATTTACTTTGGTAAATTATATTCATATATACTACCGTTTCACTTTAGCCTTGTAAATTAATTACGGTATTACAATAAAAGCACTGAAATTAAAAATATAATAATTTTAGACATCCACATAATGATCACTGCCAATTAAATAAAATCTATTATGTATCTATATTTAGTGTTATTTAAATAGTTTGATTAAAGTAAAATGATTACAAAATTGTTGATATTTGGACTTGTAAATTTTATTGCTATTGACAGTTTATTAAAATGCTGCTGTGTGGTAGCTGCTACGAATACTACCAACCCTTGCGTTGCTCGTGGATGTCGTAAAAGACGACTAAGATTCTTATAACGACCTGGACCAACTCCATCTGATGCCGTTTGGTCAACAATTACATTCCCAAGGGGGTTGACGTCTGGCAGGCGGCCGGTCATAAAACTATTGCCAATAACTTTTACAATATGTTCTATAAAAGAAGACATATTGTATCGACCCTAAGTAATTGGGATAAGAGTAGGATGTAGGATGATGACAGTTTAATAAAAAAAGCAACTTAAGTACGATCTGTGATCGCATCCTTATAACATGAACCCAATGAAACAGTTAATTATAGGTATAATTTACAATCTAAATACAAATTGCGCTTAAATAATAACAACTTTTAATTATGTAAGACGATTTGTGATTTAAAAGATAACAATTGAAGTGGGTAAATAATCAACAATACTTGAGAATTATGATTCTCATAAGAATAACTTTTTAGTTCTAGATATTTCTTTATATCTGTCCAGTGATGTAAACCGATAATAAAGGCCAATAATAATTATACTTTCCGTGAGGCGACAAGGTAAGAATGCAATTTGGTTTGTATATGCCCGTCGGAGTAATAAAACCGGGTAATCTTAAGGCTAAAGAGGGCCGTTCATAAATTACGTAAGGGATTTGAAGCATGATTTGAAGACATAAGATTCAACTACGCCCCCCGTGCCCCTTAATAAGATTTTTTGTAAGAAAAGACCCTATTGATCAAATATAACTCCGTTTATTCTGAAAATATATTTTATTACAATCTTCTTACTACAAGTAGGTATCATTAACTCATTGCAATAACATTAATCTTATTATTAATCTATTACAGTTTTGACCAGAATTAGTAATTTTCAATTTAATATCTTACGTAATGTCAGGTTCACTACCCCCATTTTTTTTTCTTTTTTTTTGCGGTGGGCTATGGACGTCGCACCCCGCCAAATCGGTCCGGGGTGACGGAAGAGGCGGCGCGCAACCCCATTAATCCACCCTGCAAGCACCTCTTCTTCGCCGTACGAGCGGGCCACCGGTACCCGATCTTTGTCTTGGGTGGCCCGCCCGGCGGTATGCCCTCTCGGGTTACTCTCTCGTCGACGCCCCGACAACTTTCGCCGTCGAGGGGTTCACTACCCCCTCTGCCTATAGTAAGAAGATATAATATTCAGTGAATACCATTCTGAACATCTTACATAATTTGTGAATGGCCTCCGAGCTGTAGCACTCTGTTGGGAAACTATAGCTGCGGTCCCTAATCCACCTGTCAAGCGTAGTTGATTATGGCATTTTGCTAGTAGGTAGTCTACTAGAGAGAGCAATGCCTAAATCATCATCATATACGTTCCTTTCCTTCTTTTGCATAGGTGTTATAAGCATAATATATTCCTTAGTCCTCATTACCCGCTAACTTCTAAACTATCTAACAAATTAAAATAGACGATAATTAAATATAGATATTAATATGACACATATTGCTACTTATTATCAATATCTTTTGTATGATAATAGTTTTGACCGTGTTATACTCGTGCAATATTAATCTAGAAACTTCCGTCAATGATAAGAGTGTTTCGATAACGATTATATTGTTGAACTCCAGCTAATGTTTGTTATCGACTTTAGTACCTGTGTAGTGACAGGATAAGAATACCAATTCACGGCTACCCTTACTTGCCCGTAGGAGTGGCAAAAATCTTTTAAGGGTTCACCAGGCCAGTGGGCAGCAGCTCTTTATTGGTGGTAAACGTATACCACCTTTTTACATTCTCACCAATGCAACTCCTGTAAGCCAGGATCCACAATGGTCTCCGTAAACACACAGAGACTTGACCCTTAGATAGTCAGGGGCAACGCTTTTAATTGTCTTGGGATCCGTAACAAATTTAATAAGAAAAGAAAAACGGGTGGAGTTGTAAACCTCCTATGCACCACTTACCTCCTATGCAATGACGAAAAGAAGAAGCAAAGATTAAGAAGCGAGAGACATGATACAAAAATTGGTTTACTAATATCTAAGAGGACGTACTGATACGTGAAACGCAGCAGTACAGCATCACGGATATGATAGAACTTATGGGGCCTATATATGAGCCTTAAATTTGATTATAATAGTAGGTATGACAGAAGCAGGCTTCTGCCATACCTATAATACCTCACTGCGGTTTGCAATCCGCCTAACAAGCATGGCAATTACTGATGCAAGTAATGATGATGATGATTATAACTTAAATAAGTTTAGTGATATACTAAATCACTGCAAGAAGTTAAAAGTTATAATGAAAGCCTACGCTCTATCAAATGTGTGACGTGCCATTCCACGTCATTCATTTACACAAGTTACACTCAGACTCAGAACAATAATCTGCGGATCCCACAAAGTATTGTCGTGTATGAAAATCAAACCTATGACACTTAGAATGATAGACTAGCATGTATAGAAACTTCTTTTGAGAGCGACAAATGACTCATACATCTATTGAAAATAATCGATCTAAAATTTTAACTTTTTTCAGTTACAATTGCATTATTAAACGATGGACAGGATCCAATTATCTAAGTTCAAATGCCGCGCGTGGTAATTATTTTTCGCTCGTACCTTAGCCAGTTTTTACTTCAGCCATAGAAAAAGTAAGGGATTGCAAAATATCGCATTCTTAACTCGTCCCCACACAGTTACGTTTTAAATAATAACTTTTAATTAAAATAAAAACAACACAAAATACAGTATACCCTTCGGCTAATACATATAGTCATAATATAAAGCTTTATTTATACAAAAACAGGTTACTTGTCCATTACCATACAAATATTTGTTAAAACAATTAGTACAATGGGGTGTATATAATACTGAATACCACATTATTCCGGTGCACGAAGCATGAAACAATCAAAATGGGTACGAAACCTTGAACCGACACGAAATCCACTTGGGTGAGAATACACATTAGGTATAATGGCATCTGTTCTAATATATAAAAATGATACAATTCACAGTAATGAGTTTTGCCTGGAAACTGGAAAGTATTGTGAACATGAATATAATGCTGACTTCACATACGAATTTTGGCGGGAATATGAAACTGTAATGTGGTGCTCTTAAATTATATTAAAGACGCTGTCACTAAATTATGTTATATATAGTTACTAAGTAACTGGACTTTTGGCGGGAATCTGAAAACATTTGGTGGTCTTGTATTATATTCGATATCTTAGTATTTAAACGTATTATATTAGATAATTTTGAGTGCATTTTACGTATTGTGATACAACCGAACTGCTAGGATGTAATGAATATGATATAAAAGTGCTTGAATTGTTGGCATTTTGGTGAAAAATGAAAACATTGTACATTTTCATTTTCCACCAAAATTCCCAGAAGATACCATTAGCAGTTTGGCCATAGCACTGTTGGCAACGACGATTTAACTTACCGATGAACAATGACTAACCTGAAGAGACTAAAGACGTGAAGAAAATTATAACTCGGCACTGGCTACAATGGCTCGTATAAGTAGCTGATTGACAATACATAAAAAGAAGAAGAACTAACTATAAAAGATATTAAATATATAGGTATATATAAAAAAATGTTGGCTTGTAATGTAGAGAAAGTGTTAAAGTAAAATGATTTAACAGTGTTTAATATACAAAACCGATTGAGGCATTATATTCTAAATATAGCAATCACTAAAATCTCGTTATAGTTATTTCATAAATGAATATAGTTGTCATCTATAAATTATGGTGCATCGTTTACAATAAATGTCATGTTTATATGGACGTGATGTCTCGTAATGCTTGTTAGCGCACGTGCTGATTGATGCGTGCGCGCATGACGCGAATATTTATTCGCCAATAGGGCCGCTAGCAGAATTTATAATGAGTATTAATATCCGCCAATCTGGAATGTATAGTATATATAGTTTTAAATTAAAGTATCATTGTTTACACACAGCAGTAACTTCATGATTTGGATGTTGATTAATAATAACTGAAAAATACTAACAATTGTAAAAATTATAACAATTTTAATGATAAAATAAAATTTACAATTCTTGACTATTATTAGGTAAAGTAGTAGTAGTAGCTGTATGGTAGCGGCTACGAATACTAACAACCCTTACTTTGCTCCTGGAGGTCGTAAAACACTACTAAGAGCCTTATAATGACTTCCAACTCCATCTGATGCCGTTTGGTCAACAATAACATTCCCAAGGAAGGTTGACGTCTGGCAGGCGGCCGGTCATAAAACTATTGATAATAACTTTTACAATATGTACTATGAAAGAAGAGTACATATTGTATCGACTCTAAGTAGTTAGGATAAGAGTAGGAAAATGATGATATGATTATTATTAAGTAAAAAGAAAACGAACCTTTAGATGACATAATAGAACAAATAACAGACATAAGCAAGTAATACCACTGCAATATAACAATCACAAGAAATTCTAATCCTGTTAGACCTATTATGAAGAAGGTTCAAGGTCAACGGTTGGATTTGCCAACTGTAAAAAATTTAATCCTACCAATATTATAAATGGAAAAGTTTGTGAAGATTTTTTTAATTTTTGCATGACTTTCAGATTTGGATGACAATTGGCATACAAATAGACTGTTACCTGGATTATAAAGTTTGTTTTTATCCCGATAATGGATGATATAATTTAGTGGTAAAATTTTATATATTGTGAATCACTTTTTACGCGTAAGAAATCACAGGCAGAAGCTAATTATTAATAAACTTCCTAAGGAGGGGTAAGCAGTCTTTATTATTATTATCTTACTTATTAACCTACCTCTAACCAAACCTTAAACGTTTTAGATTAAAATACAAAAACGTATAATATAACTAAAAGAAACAGTAACCCTACACAACTGAGTCCCGCGTCCCGCTCGTGTCCCCACTTCGTAACCTAATTACACAATTGATTTGCATAGTCGTCTCCAATTGCATGTGATAGCAAAATATAGTCACATAACGTTATTAAACAAAGTATTATATTACTTTTAATTATGTGCATTTTCTTTTTTTTATGGAGTTACCAATAGAAATCAGCGCTGAGCGCTGTTTTATGTCTAGTTTATGCTGAGGTTATCTTCTCTGGCATGACATAAAATTTTTAAGATTTTTTATCAGTGTATTTATTTTGCGGGATAGAATATTTATTTTCTTTTTTTCATTATTTAACATGATAGATTAAAAATCTCAATTCAATCAAATTTATCTGTAAAATGGCAAAAGTAATAGTTCTTGTAAAGACTTGCGGAAAGAATTATGATTAAAGATTAAAGTAGTAAATTTAAAAAAAAAAAAATTGCTTACTACAAAGGAGTACCACTTCAAGTTAATTCATGAAATAATTAGAAAGAATTTTCAATAGAACCTTTTTTATAAAAAAAATCGGAATTTCTCAGATAACGGTAATTATTAGGAATATATTATATTATAAGGAAGCCGCAACGTTTACACTAATTAAAAAAAGTTCTTTTTCTTCTCAGGGCTGGAACTAAAGCCCGGCACATGAGGATAATCTCCCCACGGTCAGCTACTCATATTAGAGTCAAACCATCACCGTTCTACAAGCTTCATCCTCACTGTCTTCTCGACAGTACGGATGAAGCTTTTTTGATTAAGCATTTGTCGTCGCTAGTCAGACAGGTTGGTTAAGGATACTTTTCCAAGTGTGCCTAGCAAGAATAAACTGCTAATACCTGCAATTAACAAATAGACTAGAACCCATAATATTATATAACATAAACAAATTTAGTTTAAATTTTATAAGGTAAATTTAGAATTTAGTAAAACTTACACGTGCGCATTTTTTTGCCAAATATTTATCCTCGTTTTGAAGCGCGTCGTTAATTAACAAGCGAAGATTTAAATCAAACAAGTTTTAAAAGAAAGTTAGGTAAAGAAAAATGCGAGGAAAAGATAGCTACGCTGTAATCTTCATTATCTCAACTCATATACGTCCAATAGCTGGATTCGAGGCTCCATCACAATTGGATAGCAATTGACTAACTATATCACGCTGGTGAGACGGATTAGAATAAGTTTTTATTTCATATTTACCGTCTTTTTTGTGTTCTATGCTTTAGTCATATTTTCGATACCCACGGGCAAGATACAGCATGGAGAATTTTATTCTTACACCGTCATTATATGGAAAATATTTATTTATTTATCCAGCATATTACCAATACCTTGCATTTCTTTTATTGCTTTTGGTGGCAAACGAGCAAATAAAAAACAGGCAGTCATGGGGACTGCCGATATAAGTGAAAACTATTAACTTAAGACTAATTGAAATAATAATAATTTTCTAATTTCTATATAAAAATAAAAAATATTATCGAACATCTAGGAATCGGTTTTACCACGCTAGTAAGATAACCTTTAAACCACAATGACATAAAGGTTAAATATTAAAAATACAATTAAAAATAAATAATGGCATACTTTTTAGATATACTATTAGCATTAGCATGTCGGTGACGCGAACCTATAAGTTTTTCCCCTCCAAGAACGCTCAACGCGCCTAAAGAAGTTTTCACATAGCTATAGATATACTATTAGCTTTAGCATGTCGGTGACGCGAACCTATAAGTTTTCCCCTCCAAAAACGCTCAACGCGCCTAAAGAAGTTTTGACTTCAAAAACACACCTGATGATAATTGTTACTGCCGCCCATGGACTTTTCCAATATCAGGGGTACAGATAGGCTTGTGTGCCCAACAATAAAAATCCCAAACCCACCCAGAAAGTTGTGCTTCCTGCTCTAACGCTCAACGAACGAAGCACTGCCACTGCTCAAGAGTCGATTTTCTGCGAAAGAATGATACTACCCCGGACGGACCGGCCTGCAGCTGTAGACAGAAAACTGTCAACAATGTGGTCCTACCATATCTACTTACATACTTTAATAATATAATAAAAGTTTAACTCACATAATTTGCATAGATTGTGCGATACAAAAACCCTAGAAACATTTGGTTACATTAGATTCGTATTGTCCTCCGTACTAGTGAAAACTGTATCACGATTTTGTAAGGTATATAAAATATTATTAGTAATAAAAAAACAGCTACTACCAGCTTTCTAACGTATACTATAAATATATATCACGGTAATAAAACGTATCCGAGGCGCAGCTAATGTTGTAATGTATCTCTGAAACTAAAGTTATTATCCTTTGCTTCACGTGTTATCTAACAAAATGTTACTTTGTATGCGCGAGCAAATTGTAACAATTTGTACTGAATCTCTATATTCAAATACCAGACACCTTTTTATGTTTTCAAATGGATTTCGAAAAGGATCTTTTTTATATCTTTACATAAGTGTCATTGAAAGATTGTATTGTTGAAAAGAAAATCTATATAACTTTATCTTTTCATAAAGAAACACCATACATATTAAGCATATTAAATGCTAAAAATTCAGTAATTTGAAACACCATGTGTTAAGTAGATAATCCTTGTAGTGCGTGAGACTTAACAAACTATCAATTCATCATTCATCATCATTCTTCTGCTCTTATCTCAATTTCTTTTTATTTTATCGCTAATGGTGGCAAAAGAACAAGCAGCGCACCTGATGGTAAGTGTCACTGCTGCCTATGGACCTTTTCAAAACCCAAGGGTATAGTTAGGCCGCTGCCTACCATTACAAACCGCAAACCCACCCAGCTGGGCTTCCGGCTCTCTTGCTCACCGAACGAAACGCAATAGCACAATGCCATTACTCAGACGTCGATCTTCTGCGAGAGTATGGTACTACTCCGGACGTACCGGCCCGCGGCTGTAGGCAGAGAACTGTTAACAGCGTGGTCTTACTACAAATAGATAATAAAAGTTTCTTGGGATCGACACAATATGTACTCGTACATATATGGCAATAGTTTTATGACAGTCCACCTGCCTGACGTCAACCCTCCTTGGAAAAGTAGTTATCGACCAGACAGCATCTAGTGAAGTTGGACATCCAAATAAAGCTCTTAGACGTCTTTTAGGACATCCACGAGCTTAGTAAGAATATAGTAAGGGTTGGTAGTATTCGCAGCCGCTACCACGCAGCTGGTCAGACGTGTTTGTATAGAGTTATGTTTTGAGTTTTCATTCTCTTGCATCGATGTTATATGCGTTTTTAACCGACTTCCAAAAAGGAGGAGGTTCTCAATTCGAACGCTATTTTTTTTTCTTTTTGTATGTGTGTTACGCGATAGCAACGCCAATTATGGATGGATTTTTATAATTCTTTCTTTGTTAGAAAGAGGATACTCTAAGGGTGGTCCCATATGCAGGGCATCAGGATCTGATACTGGGATCCTGGAAAAATCGAGAGTAATTCCTTAAAATGTAGGGCAAAAATGCTGTTTCTGACGCCTCTATACATAATTTATATAGTTTGATTATATGTGTATGAAGATTATCTTTATGAGCTTTAGCTAATGGTAAAACAATAATGTTACTAAGGGGTAAAATAAGGGTCACGGGATGAACATTTATATGGAAGTTTATCATTTTCAAATTTAGAAGTACGAAATTTCGCACACCTACATCTTTTTAGAAATAAAAGAATATGTTTGATAGCGTTTTTTCAAAATTTCACTACTAAGGGGTAGTATAAGTAGTATAAAATAGGTAAAAATAAGTGAAATAAAATAAAATATATTTTTTTAATTAATATTTGTTTTTTTTAAATATTCGATATTTTTTTTTCAATTTTGTTAAACTTTCGTGTATTATGCTAATACGTTGAGATCGTTGCACCTCGATTTGGTTTGATAACGTTCGCGAATCAAACTGAGTCGCTGAGAATGACTTTCTGTAGTTTCATTACGCCTAGATAAGTTTGTGTGTCATCTGAGAAAGCCTATTGACCCGCTGCTCGTCACTCTCATTTGTAATATTTATCCCATTTCCTAACCCCATTTTTCTTTAAACGAGTGTCTCTCTCGTTACTCGTATCTTCCAAACGGTGCTGTCTCATTTGAGCAGCCCGTTTACTAGGTCTACCTATTGAAAAAAATCTGAATTCACTTATTTTCCACTAAAAGCCGGTAAATAAAAAAATATTTTGTAAAAAAACAAAAACCGACTTCAAAACTATACCTACGATAAACGATATATCTACAATAAACTTACACTAAAAAGTAGAAAATAATTCTTTTAATTAGTTTAATCTCAAAAGAATAACAGAACAATTTACGAAATTATAGTAAAAACTTATACTATGTCAAGAAAAATGGATAATAATATTATATTTTGTATTTCAAAGCAAGGAGCATTGAAATATAATAAACGAAATTATTAATATTTATTTACAAGTACTATTTTTTTTGAGTAGGTGCCAGCCAAGGACAGTTTTTCTACTTTGCGAACATCACGCAGCTCACGCAGTACCTACCTGACCTACGCAAAGATGGACGATCACTGCGAAAAGGGCAATAGCCGGCGCGAGGCAGGTGTGAGAAAGGAGGGGCGATGTCACTGAGTGAACTACCCGAACGCGGGCAGATTTCGTTGATGATTTAATGCGCTTAAAAGATTTATGAAAGGGAATTTAATTTTGATTTAGCTGGCACCGACTCCAAAAAAATAGTACTGGTAAATAAATATTAATAATTTTGTTTATTATATTTTAATGCTCCTTGCTTTGAAATACAAAATATAATATTATTATCCATTTTTCTTGACATAGTATAAGTTTTTACATACCTACCTGTAAATAGGTAGGTATACTATAATTTCGTAAATTGTTCTGTTATTCTTTTGAGATTAAACTAATTAAAAGAATTATTTTCTACTTTTTAGTGTAAGTTTATTGTATATCGTTTATCGTAGGTATAGTTTTGAAGTCGGTTTTTGTTTTTTTTTATATATTCCTTAGTCTTGTCTTACGATCACCCGCCGGTAAGATATGGGGTGGTGAATTGTATTCTTACTCCATCACCATACGGAACATAGGGTAACTAAATATTATATGATAATTGAAAATACTTACTCATCATTCTCCTACTCTTATCCCAATTACATGGGGTCGATACAATATGTACTTTTATTTCATAGTACATATTGTAAAAGTTATTGGCAACAGTTTTATGACCGGCCGCCTGCCAGACGTCAACCCTCCTTGGGAATGTAATTGTTGACCAAACGGCATCAGATGGAGTTGGCTCAGGTCATTGTAAGGCTCTTAGTCGTCTTTTACGACACCCACGAGCAAAGCAAAGGTTGGTAGTATTCGAAGCCGCTACCACGCAGCCCTACCTACCCACTCATACCTCTTTTTTGACAGATCTAGTAGACACCCCAACCGTGCCGTCATGGGCTATCGAAAGGTGACGTGCAGTCCCATAACATGTCGTATTACGTGCAGTCCCATAACATGTCGTATTAACTACTCACTGCTAGAGAGACCTTTAAACCTTTAGACTAAACATCGGTTCCTTGAGATCAGTATTATAATCATACATACATTATACAATTAACTAACATACAAAATATTTTTATATAGATGAACATAAAACGAGACTTGCACGTCATATGATGACACAGGTCGCGTCATATTGTCACATACATCTAAAAATACACCTACCTATATAAATATATATATTTACCTATAAAAAACTGACCGTGAGAGACATGAAAGTATGTATAAATAAAATAGAAATCCGATGCCAAGGGCACACCATATTAAAATAAATAACGGCTTATATTTATTATACTCGTAGTTAGATAGATTAAGTGTGTGGTAGCGAACGAATACTATAACGAATACTACCAACCTTTGCTGTGGATGTCGTAAAAAATTACTAAGAGCCTTATAACTACCTGGGCCAACTCCATCTGATGCCGTTTGGTCAACAATTACATTCCCAAGGAGGGTTGACGTCTGGCAGGCGGCCGGTCATAAAACTCTTGCCAATAACTTTTACAATATCTAATATGAAAGAATATAGTATATATTGTATCGACCCCGAGTAATTGGGATAAGAGTAGGAGAATGATGACTCGTAGTTAGATAGAGTTTGTATTTATAAATAATAAATGTATATACGTTTTTTTAGTACTAATATACGTAAGTTATCTGCCCTTAAATAAGTGGTCCGGGATAGTATTACACTCTCGCAAAACATCGATATTTGATAAATACCCGATTACGAAACGAAAAATGATGTCACAAGCGGGGTTCGAACCCGCACCTATTGGGAATCCGGCCCAACCTTGCTGCTACTTACACCATCGTGAACTATTTTAGGACATGCAAATTTTGCTTCATATTATATCTTACGTCTTCAAGGTGACGTATGCCATGCCATCTATCGGACAATGTGTAAACATTGTATAGACTTAATACTTCAAACTTTACAGTTAGAATTGTATTAAACGATGACACAACCTTGTTATTCAAATTACTGAAATTTTTAGCATTTAATATGCTTAATTATTTATAAATACCCGATTACGAAACGAAAAATGAATTTCGAACCCGCTTATGACATCATTTTTCGTTTCGTAATCGGGTATTTATAAATAATTAAGCATATTAAATGCTAAAAATTTCAGTAATCGATATTTGAGTTGGAGTAATTTGTTTTACTTTCGGTGAGCGAGAGAGCTAGAACCAAACCCAAGCTCATTTCCTCCAATCCTTTACCTATTACGGTAGCCAGCGAGTCGGTTGTGGCTCTGTCTATACTGAAGCTCATGAGCGATTACCAATTAGCATCAAGGCTACTTGTTCATCTGTCACCAAAAACAAAATAAATTTATTCAGAAAAAACTTATGTATAAAAAACTTATAATGTTAATATCGATCTAAATATAAAATTTTATCTAAATTGTGAGAGCTGTTGCCGAGATAAGTGAAATAAATAATGTACAAGTGCTTGACGTCCAAGTACAAGATATACTCATTTCAATATATAAGATTTGCTTATAAATTGCCTATATAATCCCACCACACATTCCCACCATTGTAACTCCTATAAGCCAGGATCCATAATGGTCTCCATAAATGACACCGAGGTTTGACCCTCAGGCAGTCCCGGGATATGATTTTAATTGTCTTGGGACCCGCAACAAATTTAATTAGAAAAGGTTAAAGAGGAAGAGTTGGAAAGAGTGATTCCACGTCCCTCCTAGGCAAAGCGGGAGACAGGAAAACAAAATGACTAGTCAGCCAATAATTAAATATATGTACGGCTACGATAAGCGCAGCAGTACGGCACCACGGATATGGAAGAGCTTAATAATTTCCGATTGGTAGATTTATCTATAAATATTTTTTATAGTGTATGACCCGCATATGTATTATATTTATCTTAATTCAATGCCAGGCTGCACCAGTCTGAGGCACGAGTAGATTCGAGCAATCATAAACAATATCATTTTGACACATATCTCGGACGCACCACAATAGGATTACCGCGCGCCGTTTCTTTCAATAGCAAACACAATTGAACAAATGTTTCTTTTCTTATACTTGATAAAGGCCAGGATATTCGAACGTAGCATTATTGTGAGTTGTTTTCTTAACCTATTTTAATCTCTTGAGTTTCAACAGAAAAGCTTTCTCGGACCTATCACTTTGGGGGAAATAAAACGGAAGATATATCGAAGTAAAAGTAAGAACAATTTTATCAATTAGTTAAATTATAAATATAATAGTTATTTTCTTATGAAATATAAAATAATAATCTAAATTAAAATTACGAATAACGATTCGTTTAGACGTTTCTGCCATATCTACTCTAGCAATCAATCATAAGACTCACATATAGGCCCCTATTTAACAAATTACGAAGAGCGATACTTTTAGAGCTTGTTTTAAATTCATTTTAAGTCTTCATTAATATTTTAGCTTTTTCGTTATTGAACCAAATGTTTTCGCTAATAAGAAGCTATATTATATTATGTAATATCACAGACAGCTCACGCTGGTGTAAGTGATAGCATGATAGGAACGGATTTCCAAAAGTTGTGGGTTCCAATCCCATGTGTGACCATAATTTTTCGCTCGTAATCAAGTTTTTATGTAATATTACTTATCATATACCCTTATCAGAGAAAAATCATTCACATGTGAAAAGACAAAATATATAATTTTATAAATATCAAAATATATTTTTCTCTGATTATAATTAAATATAGCAATTATTATTATCGTGGAAATAAAAATAGATTGAATTCTACCAGCTTTCGCCATTCACAGCTGGATATAAGGCTCCTCCGGAGATCGCCACATGAGACTCTCCTGATTGATATATAAAAAACTAATAATAATCATCTTAGAATTGTCATGAGGCAACAATTCAGTAATTTTTTTTTTCAACTAAATAATAAGGTGGGTGTTATAGAGTATGTTAATAGTTTTGTAAATTTCTTAGCTTTTGCCAATAGTGCCTTGTAAATAAGATACTTGTGATATCCTAAAAGTGGTTTTTCGGATACGGGCCAGAATAAATGGGCTGTACTCAAAGCAAAATGGATAAATAAATTACTTTTGAAGGAAACTTAGTGATATTACCTTATTCATATAATTTTTGGCGAAATGTTGGAGGTTAATTTACGTTTATTTTGAAATGTTAGATATTTTATAAAGATAAAGGTTCATATCTTTCTCAGTAAGTATAGCCGTATTTTATTCTGGGTAATATATTTTGTTTGCATTTTCTTTAAATGAAATAAATATTATCTTAAATTAATTATTGTGAATAACAAGTGTATAATAAGTGAACAAAATTAATATCATGTATATAGAACAACTCTTGTTTTCCGTATGGTGACGGAGTAAGAATACAATTCACCACCACCTATTTTACCCGTGGGTGATCGTACGAGACAACTAAGGGATATAAAAAGCATTAATGTGAGAGAAGGAAAACTCGAAACAAAACCCTATACCAACACATCTGACCAGCGTGGTATAGTAGGTCAATTACCCTCCCAATATGGAGGAGGCTCGAGCCCAACAGTGGGGCATATATGAGCTGAGATGATGATGCTGATATAGAACAATTTATTTTTCTGTTAGAATTTCATTTTATATCAAAATGTGATTCAATAATAGCTAAAGCCATGATATAAAATATAGTGTCATGATATAAATATCTACAGAATATCATTATTATACCTGCTAAACATCAACTACTTTTGTCATGCCATAACTATGGAAAGGAAGATGCGGCAAGACCAACAAACAGCGTTATATTAAATATAACGCTGTTTGTTGTTCTACAGAAAATCTGTGGAGTTAGGCTGACCGATCGCATTCGTAACGACGACGTAAAAGAGCTAGTAGGTATGAAAGAGAGTATTGGTGTAAAGATGCGAAAGGGAATGCTCCGATGGTTCGGACATGTGGAAAGAATGCCGAACGAACGTCTGGTTAAGAAGATATACAATGCGAAAATGGAAGGATGTAGGTACCGGGGGAGACCGAGACTAACTTACCTAGACCAGATTGGTCACGTACTGAAGGAAGGTGGAGTCAAGAGTCTCCGAAACCGGCGAGCGTGTATGAAGAGAATTATGAATGTTGAGGAAGCGAGTGAAGTATGCAACGATAGAGTTCTCTGGCACTCTGTTCCCTCTGCCTTCCCTGCAAGGGATATGGCGTGATGATATGTATGTATGTATATGTTATATTAAAAATAAAATTAAAACACGTTAATAGCCGTAAAAATTGTTTTCTTTCATATCTAATAAACGTGTAAACTTCAGAAATGTTTAGTTAGTCTTTAAATCTCTCGGACTTTCTCGCGAATACGTTTTCACTGTGATGACATTGATAGAAGCAGGCTTTAACATTACATGACTGTACAAGTATATAACTCTTCGTACACGACAAGTTTGTGTGGTAGCACTCTCTTGTATTACGTAATTATCAGTTTGATTTAATTGTGGCCTCAGACACTACAATTAAGTCGGGATATTCGTGACAACACTATGTCTAATTATATTCTATACTTATATTCTTACTTAATAAAACTTTAACAAGTTATAAACTAAGTTGAATAATTATTGTGAAGAATTCAAACTTGTTTGTAGTTCTAACATTTCGCAAAATATACAAGTGGTAATCGTGATAGATTTATAACTTTAACTTTGACCGCAGGCCCGTTCAAGTTGCGACCCCTACTTTTTCAAGATCATTATAAATATCATAAACAAGATTTACATATATTTATCGCTCGAAACGCAAATTAAAGTTTAATTTCAAAACACGAAATTTGTTGAAAAACGACCCTTAGTTGTTTGCATATTTTTTTAAATTAGCGACAAACTTTTTTAGTTTTTATTTATAGGCGGCAAACCTTATACGAACATTTCTGGAAAAAAAAACTAATAATCGAATATGTATACGCTGAATATGTATACTTATTTATACATTTATATAAGTAAGTATACACACATACGTCATCCGTTTATGTACAAGATTATCGTTATTATATCAAAGCAATTTATAACCAATTTATACAGCATTTGAAGTTTTTTTGCTTGCATATTCTTAAGTCACAACTAAATATACCTCTATAATTTTGTTATGGTAAAATAATATATAAATATTTTTATATGCATTCCAAAATGGCTGTCGTCTTCCTAGCCTTTATTTTTATTAATACTTGTTATCCTTTTCCATTCTAACCAAACTACTCAAAATGCGGCTTTCCTTACGGAATAACATCATTTTAATTTTGCAACCTAAGGAATATTCTAGAATTATATCAGATAATAGTGTAATAAGAAAATACATTCTCACACAAACACGTTAATTTTTTGAAGAATTATCGGACATGCAGATTTATTAAAATAACCTTTTAAACTGGTTAAACTGAGGAAGAATTAAAATTTTAAAATTTAATACTCAGCTAACTTTGCAACGTCAGAGGTGCGCGCCATCTGTTTAACCCTAGACCTTTATGCGAGATATTAACCTACAACATAAAATGACTAAAAGGAAGCAATTTATTATATTTTTGGCTAAAAATTTCTTAATAATTTTTTCACTTTTAAATGATATACGTACATACATACATACATATCATCACGCCATATCCCTTGCAGGGTAGGCAGAGAGAACAGAGTGCCAGAGAACTCTATCTCTGCATACTTCACTCGCTTCCTCAACATTCATAATTCTCTTCATACACGCTCGCCGGTTTCGGAGACTCTTGACTCCACCTTCCTTCAGTACATGACCGATCTGGTCTAGGTAGGTTAGTCTCGGTCTCCCTCGGTACCTACATCCTTCCACTTTCGCATTGTATATCTTCTTAACCAGGCGTTCGTTCGGCATTCTTTCCACATGTCCGAACCATCGGAGCATTCCCTTTCGCATCTTTACACCAATACTCTCTTTCATACCTACTCGCTCTCTTACGTCGTCGTTACGAATGCGGTCGGTCAGCCTAACTCCACAGATTTTTCGCAGAGATCGCATTTCGACCGCATTAATTTTACTATCATACTCTTTTCTGCATACCCAACTCTCGCTTCCATACAGTAATGATGGGACAAGCACTGCGTTATGTATTGCTACACGTGCCTTCTGGCTGAGGTGGTGGCTGCCGAAAAGTTGCCCCAACGCTCCGTTCACTCTATTTCCCGCATTCACTCTTCGCTCTATATCAGTGGTGTACCTTCCATCTCGGCTAAATCCACATCCAAGATATACAAATTCATCCACTTGCTCTAGTACATCATTACCTATGATATACGTAGTTATCCAAAATCCATGTGTGGTGACGAGTAAAAAATACAATGCGTCACCATTCTTTATTATATCGTAGTCCAAAAAACTTGATTAATCAATCAATCAATCAAATAAATCTAAAATCACCATCATTAGTTTGCTCTTATCCCATACTAGGTGGGGTCGGCACAATATGTTACTTTCCATAGACTGCTGTCAATATCTACATTCACTGCTTTCAAGTCCATATCCTCATTCACACAATCCATTCATGAATGAGTGAATCTTATAATTAACATAGTTAAATCAAAATCATACCAGTCCTTTCAAGCGCTTTTTTTTGGGGCGCGTTTCATTGTCTTCACTAGTCTGGTAGCCTTCGATGTACTCATCTAAATTAGGCGGATCTTAAAAAAAAACCTTAACAATTTGGGCGCGTAATTTAGTAGATAAACATTGTTAACTAAAACAAACAACATAATCAACTTAGTAGTGGTAGGACCATGCTGTTGACAGTTTTCTGTTTACGGCTGCGGGCCAGTCCATCCGGGGTAGTACCACACTCTTGCAGAAGATCGATGTCAGCAATGGCAATGTGCTGTTGTGCTTCGTTCGGTGAGCGAGAGAGCCGGAAGCCCAGAAAGCCCGGAAGCCGGGTGGGTTTGGGTTTGATATTGGTAGGCAGCGGCCTAGCTATACCCTTGGTATTGCAAAGGTCCATGGGCAGCGGTGACACTTACCGTCAGGTGTGCTGAAAGAACAAGATTTTTGCCACCATTAGAAATTTAAAAAAAAGAAATTGAGATAAGAGCAGGAGAATGACGATGAATAATGATGCGCTGCTTGCTCGTTTGTCACCAAAAGCAAAAAAAAAAGAAACAAAACTGTTTTCCTAATAAATTGTCTTTTGTTTTTAATATTTTTTATTAATATTGTTCTTTTTTTTTTGAAAAATCTGTATCTTGATTAGGTTTTGTCTGATTGCAATTGATTATGTAAAATTCACGCTATCTTCATCTAAAGCCGCACACGTAGAATCCTTCCGATAGGCGATTTCAATCGCTTTTAAATTTTAAAGACAGGTAATTCTCGTGGCTTTTGTAAAAGACGATTAAAAGCTTTACAGCGACCTGGGCCACCTCCATCTGATGCGGTCTGGTCAACAATTACATTCCCAAGTAGGCTTGATATCAGGTAGGCGGTCGCATATAAAACTAAAGCTAATAACTTTTACTAGATGTACGATGGGAGTGGAGTACATATTGCGTCGACCCCAAATAGTTGGGATAAGAGCAGCACGATAATGATTATTACAAAAAAATATTTTGTGTGTTGTGATGGAGTAAGTATACAATTCACCACCCCCTATTTTGTCCGCGAGTATCGTAAAAGACGACTAAATAACGTCTATTTATTGTAGTTGACTGTATAGGTCAATTTCCCATCTATTGTAGAGGTGACTCGACCCCTAACAGCAGAAAACTATGAACTAAAATGATGACTATAAAGTAAACTTGAGTTTAAATAAATACCAGCTTAAACTAGATCTGATATGAATACAAATAATTATTAAGCATTAGCACAGATAGGACGACAGTTATTAATTAATTGCTATTTAATATTCATTGACAAACAATTGAGACCGATTATTGATGACATGAATTGTTCGATTGTTTACGAGAACCTTACTTATTAGTTGGGCCGATGGGTAGATAATAGTAAGCACTTAACCGTGCTTTCATAACGAAAGAAGTGTCTGAGATTTTAATTTATATATTTGAAAAAGGTATAATATCTTTCAACGGAATAAAACTAAAAAATCCTTGTCCTTGTCTATCTATTTCGCCGCTTATTCTCCTTGCTTCTTAGATGTAAGAAGTACGACGAAACTAGATGAACAGAAGAAACAGAAACAATCAAAAAAAATAACGTAAGGAATTTTGATGTGGTTTTCGCTGTCATTAAATGCTGTATGTCAACAAAATAATAGTCTAAGCCAACCAGCTTGTCAGCGTCAGACAATAGGTCAAATTTCCCTCCATTATGAAAGTGAAAAACATTGGCTGCTAAATTAGTTAAGAATGGTCAAACCAATTTATCTACATAAAGGAACTTTTTTTTGCTTAAAGCTATTTTAATACAACGTGTATAATAAATTTATTATTCTTGCCTTATATCAATAAATTTAGTCCCTAGGAATCTTTCTACGTACGTCCACAACAAGATGGCTACGCCTTATTCCTTAAGTTGCTTGAATAATTTCGAAAATGTTTACCATAGATAGAACTGTGTCCAGGTTGAGAGCCTTCAGCGCTCCAGAATCTTTATTATAGATAGAATTGTGTCCTAGTTGAGAGCCTTCATCGTTCCGAAATCTTTATCATAGATGGAATTGTGTCTGGGTTGAGAGCCTTCAGCGCTCTGAAACCTTTATCATAGATGGAATTGTGTCCGAGTTGAGAGCCTTCAGCACTCTGAAACCTTTATCATAGATGGAATTGTGTCCGAGTTGAGAGCCTTCAGCGCTCTGAAACCATTATCATAGGTGGAATTGTGTCCGGGTTGAGAGCCTTAAGCACTCTGAAATCTTTATCATAGATGGAATTGTGTCCGGGTTGAGAGCCTTCAGCGCTCTGAAATATTTATCATAGATGGAATTGTGTCCGAGTTGAGAGCCTTCACCGCTCTGAAACCTTTATCATAGATGGAATTGTGTCCGAGTTGAGAGCCTTCACCGCTCTGAAACCTTTATCATAGATGGAATTGTGTCCGAGTTAAGAGCCTTCACCGCTCTGAAACCTTTATCATAGATGGAATTGTGTCCGAGTTGAGAGCCTTCACCGCTCTGAAACCTTTATCATAAATGGAATTGTGTCCGAGTTGATAGCCTTTACCGCTATGAAACCTTTATCATAGATGGAATTGTGTCCGGGTTGAGAGCCTTCAGCGCTCTGAAATCTTTATCATATATAGAATTGTGTCCAGGTTGAGAGCCTGTAGCGCGCCGAAATGCACAGCCAGCAAGCGATCAGCGGCTAACAGCTAAAAGACACTGCAAAAAACATTGAATTGTGTCCGGGTTGAGAGCCTCCGGCGCTCCGAAATCTTTATCATAGATGGAATTGTGTTCAGGTTGAGAGCCTGTAGCGCGCCGAAATCTTTATCATAGATGGAATATACATAAGTAACAATTTTAGGTACATAGTGAAATTAATTACGTTAAGTAAACCAATTTATATATGCGCTCCGTTAATTTCAGTCAGATTGTTCAAGTCTACCTGTATTTTATATGTTAATTATTTTAAATTAAAGAAAAGCTATATAATTACTTGTATTTTATTTACACAGTAAATATTTTGTGTTAGTCCTACCCGTGTATTTTTAACCGACTTCAAAAAGGAGGAGGTTCTATGTTTCATTGTTAAATGTATATATATTTTCTTACATCAGTTTCAGTGCTGTGCGGTAGCGGCTACGAATACTACCAACACTTACTTTGCTCGTGGATGTCGTAAAAGACGACTAAGAGCCTTATAATGACCTGGGCCATCTCCATCTGATGCCATTTGGTCAACAATTACATTAGCAAGTAGGGTCGGCGTCTGGCAGGCGGTCGGTCATAAAACTATTGTCAATAACTTTTACCTACAATATGTACTATGAAACAAGAGTACATATTGTATCGACCCCAAGTAATTGGGATAAGAGTAGGAGAATGCTGGTGATGACTTACCACTATATTTTCCGTCTCTATGATCCGTGTGGTGACGGAGTAAGAATACAACTCACCATCCCATATCTTACCCGTGAGTGACCGTACGAGACGACTAAGGAATATAAAACGCATATAACTATGCAAGAGAAGAACATCTCGAAACAAAACCCTATACAAACACGTCTAACCAGCGTGGTATAGTAGGTCAATTTCCCTTCCATTACGGAGGAGGCTCGGGCCCAACTGTGGGACATATATGAGCTGAGATGATGATGAGATGATGTTTTCCGTCTTCAGCAAAAGTTTCAAAACCTTATTCAATATTTTATAGTTGTACCACATAACTCATAATATTATGTACCTATATTATATTATTTTCATGTGGGTTACTTATCTAGACGGCAGCAAAATTAATATGTCAACTACTTAATTATTAAATTGATTACATAAATTATCTACGCAAAGGAGAAGATTTCGGGGGAGACCGAGACTGACCTACTTAGACCAGATCGGTCATGTACTGAAGGAAGGTGGAGTCAAGAGTCTCCGAAACCGGCGAGGGTGTATGAAGAGAATTATGAATGTTGAGGAAGCCAGTGAAGTATGCAAGGATAGAGTTCTCTGGCACTCTGTTCTCTCTGCCTACCCTGCAAGGGACATGGCGTGATGGTATGTATGTATGTATGTACGCAAATAGATTACGGTAGACATAAATGGTGATATGTTGTTATAATTGTAAACTTGACTTCTTGCTTCTTCTTTTTATATATTCAATCAGCTACTTATACGAGCAATTGTTGCCAGTGTGGAGTTATAATTTTCTTCACGTCTTTAGTCTCTTTAGGTTAATCATTGTCCGTCAGTAAGTCAAATCGTCACCAACAACAGTGCTATGGCCACATTGTCAATGGTATCTTCTAGGAATTTTGGTGGAAAACGAAAACGTTGTAAAGCACTTTTTATCATATTCATTACATCCCAACAGTTCCGTCTGATAGCATTCGTGGTCACCACTATACAGAAAAAGTAAAAACGGAACACTCAATTAAATTATTATAGGTATAAAAATATAATATGGAATATTAATATAAAAACCTGTTTTTATACGTGGCTACACACGATTATATGCAATATGACGTCTTCATTCTATCTTGCCGTTGAAATTATTATGAAAAATATAATTTGTGCATATGAATATCTGTTGGTAATGTGTGTTTATGAAATAAGCAAAATAAATTAAGTATATATATAACTTTTACTAAAATATATACAAATTGTTTTTGAAGTCTATTGATATATCACCTTGATTTTGGCTAGTAAGTCTTTGGACGTAGGTCTATCAAAATTACCGGACTGGCCACCGAGGGCAAGGAATCGGTACCAGTAGCCAGTCTGATGGCTATGGGAAGGGCATACCCTTTCGTCGCCCCGGACATTACGGGGTCAGAAGCGGAATGTGTCCTAGAGTTTACCTATCTGAATTTTCCGTCAAAAACCATTGAATCCGGGTGTTAAGCCCAGCACTAGATGACCTATTGATCATATGACATCCTAATCATGTTGATCTTTAAAAAAAAAAACATTTTGATCTTATCGATCATTAAAATTATTTGCTACCTCGAACTCCGTCTAAATATATCAAATGCTCGGAGTCTGTAAATAAATACTTAATAAACAAGGAAGTTTTATAAATATAAATTTTAATAATATCTATTGTATTTACTAATATATATCAATCTGATTCAGAAATAAAACTAATATCTAATAATCATATTGTTAGTCTAAACAATTTTGGAATCCACCAAACCAAACAAAAAAAAACAATAAATCGAGTTTTGCGGAATTAGGATGTTGCTCTTTCACTGGTGTTCTTTCAATTTATTTATAAACCCATAGAAAGTATGAGAATAATAATAAGAGAGGATGGTTATTGGTTACCTCTTTCATAATTATCTTCAACCTTTTGCCATGCGGTGACGACCAGTGGCTTCTCTCATAGAATGCCATATGACGCGTTCATTGTTGGAAGGTGTATTGCTATTATTGCCACACTTATCTGGTTAGTAATTGTAGTAAGGTATTATATATTTCCCAGAAGAACGCATAAGGAAAAGCGGTTAAGGGATTATCAGGCGATTACGACCAGCAGCCCCTAGTGGCAAATAAGCAATGTACAACAGTATTACTTACAAGTCCACATAGGAAATAGGAAGGTAACAGGTAAGAATAGAATATGCTTAACCAATCACAAAAACGTTTTATATAAAAATTAATAGCAAAAGCTATTAATCATTCTTATTACTATTATTCCTTCTGTCTTAATGGTCCTGCCCCATAAATATACGACAAATAATCCCGAAGTCCCGGATTTGAGCTCAGGATTAGCGAGAAAATCCAACTGAAAAGAAGGTATAAACTTCATACATTTTCGAGAATTAATTTGAAGAAAAGTTATAATAAAGTAATTGTTTACCGGTAACAGTGTCGCCCCTTATATAGAATAAAAAATACATATTTGGCGAAATGGCCATTCAGGTATATATAATACATACTTCTAATAAACTATTCACTGATAAAAGTCTGAAGAAAAAAATAGTTGATAGGTACATACTTTGGATGTCAATGCAATTGCAGGTGTACAATCAGGCAAGGAGCAGCTGTAGTGGACACACGTGACCACTAGTAGCTAATAATCAACATTATCTCGTCTCTCCAAATGCACCAGCACTCACAAGTACATAACGCATACTCGGTCAGCTGGTCTGCTTTTTTAACCAATATAAAATAACCACAGCACAGTTATACACCGTCTAACTACTTATAACGGCTCCTTTCACTGTAAAACATCGAAATAACTTAGGTTTTTACCTAGCTTTTTTAATAACAAATTCAACGCGGCTGCCTAGATTTACTAACGAAAACGAAACTCTGCGTTGATTTGTAATAACTATACATTACAAAGTGTTCATGCAACTAGTTTTCATTGAAGGTTTACTTTGTTTCTGTCAATGGAATATAATTATTTTGTTTATAACGACGGACGAACGCAACGGTTTCACGTGGCGATCGCCACAACAATAACGCGATCACCCTGCGTATCTACCGGAGTACCGGCTGCGACTACCGCTGACTACAACGAACTAAACCGAACGTAGCCGAATACAACTTGCACATTCAGCGTACTATCTTATTCCTTCACACTTATCTTTTTTCGATATGCAAGAGGAAGATATCAATAGATTCGCAAAGAAAATTTATAAGAAGATAGCGCGGTCTGCTTTTGAAATAACACATTATTTCAAATTAATTGCAATCAAGATAGAGAAGACGTCGCGTAGTTTATGAACCCATATGTTTACAGACACAAGAGAATTATGTGCAAGTACGTGAGTCCATAAAGATTACTAAACCCTACATATCTACCAAATATAATAGACCAAATTCGTGTTAAAATTATATTATTGTAACTCCGATTACATAAGAAACATACACATGTACATTGAAGTTTGAGAATTGTGAAGAAATATTAATACACAAAGGTTGCAGAAGTTTCTAATATCTACCTAAATTGTTCTTGTATCGTACATTTGTATACCGTACTACACATACATACATATCATCACGCCATATCCCTTGCAGGGTAGGCAGAGAGAACAGAGTGCCAGAGAACTCTATCTCTGCATACTTCACTCGCTTCCTCAACATTCATAATTCTCTTCATACACGCTCGCCGGTTTCGGAGACTCTTGACTCCACCTTCCTTCAGTACATGACCGATCTGGTCTAGGTAGGTTAGTCTCGGTCTCCCTCGGTACCTACATCCTTCCACTTTCGCATTGTATATCTTCTTAACCAGGCGTTCGTTCGGCATTCTTTCCACATGTCCGAACCATCGGAGCATTCTCTTTCGCATCTTTACACCAATACTCTCGTTCATACCTACTCGCTCTCTTACGTCGTCGTTACGAATGCGGTCGGTCAGCCTAACTCCACAGATTTTCCGCAGAGATCGCATTTCGACCGCATTAATTTTACTATCATACTCTTTTCTGCATACCCAACTCTCGCTTCCATACATTAATGTTGGGACAAGCACTGCGTTATGTATTGCTACACGTGCCTTCTGGCTGAGGTGGTGGCTGCCGAGATGTTGCCCCAACGCTCCGTTCACTCTATTTCCCGCATTCACTCTTCGCTCTATATCAGTGGTGTACCTTCCTTCTCGGCTAAATCCACATTTAAGATATACAAATTCATCCACTTGCTCTAGTACATCATTACCTATTGTTACTCTTACATCTGTTCTGGTTTTATCTCTTTCAAAGACCATTATTTTGGTTTTGCTCACATTCACGCGTAGACCCGTAGAAGACATCGCTTCTCGTGCTGTATGGCCCTACATTGCTTGTAGCTGTTAAAAAAGACGACTTAGATCTTTACATCGACCTGGACCAACTTTATCTGATGCTGTCTAATGAATAATTACATTCCAAAAGAAGGTTGATGTCAGGACAGGTGGCCCGTCATAAAACTAAAGTCAAAACTATTGCAATAAGTACGATGAAAGCAGACGACATATTGCGTCGTCAATAGCAGGATGATTATGATCCTAAAAACCCTTAGATATAGTAGTAGATATTAGTAGCCGCCATCTCAAAGCAAGCACAATATTTAGGTTAAAATATAAATGTGAAAATTTAATATTATGTAGCAACTCATATTTGTTATTTTAATGTTTTAAGATTTTAGTTAATAATTTGATAGAATTTCATTTATTGAAATACTGAAGAAGTGCTGAGTGTAATGAATATAAAATAAAAGCCCTTTCCATGTTTCATGTTTCACTAAAATTCTCAGAGAAATATTTAGTAAAACGTAGCCATAGTCTAATTACAACATGACGGCTTACTTTTTGACACTTTGCAGGGAGTTTGCTATTTAGCTCACTACGCCATCAGCAATAAACTAATTAAAAACTTTCTTTCAATTCATTCGTAGAAGTAAAACTATAAACGTTACGTATGGGCCATAGTTTTATTTTTCATAGTTTTACTTCGTAAAAAAATAGTATTAAAATATCATCTAAATTTAAGAAAATATGAAATCATTTTAAATTCTCAAAGCATAAAATTAGGCACACATTAAATTATAAATTAAACTATTTAATTACATTTAAATGTAATTATTTAAATCGTATAAGAATAAATAACTCCATATTTATCTTCAACAGCCAACATATTACAAATAACAATTACTGATACTAATACTAGATAGAATTAGTAATGTACATAGGTTCATAATAAATTAATTATTACAGCTTTCAGATCACGTTTTGTATTTCTAATTGTTTTCTGAGGGACTAATCTTTCAAATATGTAACTAACTATACAGAGTAGGTACATTAGGTATAAGAAAACTATTAGTGGTTCGACCAAATGTTTATCCTAAAGGTTCATTTCCGTGCATCGCGTCTAAACGCGGCCGCGCTCGTTTAAACGCTTACGACTGTCGCGCGCGGCCGATGCGACAATAGTTAATGTATGAACATGTATGGCGCCGTTTTCGAGGTCCGCGATAGTCGTAAGCCAGGAATAAGGTAAGCTGCGCCATACATTTTCATACATTAGCTATTGTCGAATGAGCCGCGCGCGACAATCGTAAGCGTTTAAACGCGCGCGGCCGCGTTTAAACGCGATGCACATAAATGAACCTTAACTGTGAATAGGATCATCACCTCAGCTAATATGTGTCCCACTGATGCAGTCAAGCCTCCTCCACAATAGGAGACAATTTGACTATACCACGCTGATCAGACGGATTAGTATAAGATTTTATTTCGAGTTGCATTTCTTACATAGATGTTATATGCATATTACACCCTCTAGCCGTCTTTTGCGATACCCGTGCAAGAAATGGGGTGGTGAATTGTATTCTTAATCTGTTACCACACGGAAAACTTCAGAGAAATAAACTCAGGGGGATATAATACCACCAATGTTAAGGGATCGGTACCGGCGGTCAGCTCAAATGCCGGTAGTGAGCTAATATGCCCTCATAAACTGATAAAGCCGGATGCCATCCTTTCATCGCCCCGAATGGTACGACCGAGGTGTGCCCTGAACATAGTCCGTCCAAAAAATGGGAACATCATAAAAAGGGTCCTCCTGACCGTGTATCATTCACGAAAGCCTCAACGTCAATAAATATCAGTCAATTGCACTAAAAATCTTATAATACCAAAGCGTGGGTGTGCATGTGTTGCTGTTGGCACAGATGCACTCTCTATTCCTTTACTTTCTTATTCCAATGGGACGATAATTCAACACGGCTAGAGAGAGTTGAGAGGCAGGTACGGCGACGGCTATGCGATCGGTAAAGTACAATAAGTAAGTTAAATAACTTAAAAGAATCACATATATTTCCGAAAAGTGAGTGACTTTAATCGAATGTTATAAACCTCAACATATGTAAATATAAAAACCCGATTACGGATTCACGGTGGTGTAAGTGGCAGCACGATTGGGACGGATTTCCTATAGGTGTGGATTCGAATCCCACTTGTGACATCATTTTTCGCTTCGTAATCGGGTTTTTATAAATAATTTAGCATATTAAATGCTAAATTTCAGTAATTTGAGTCTCAATATATGTTCTTACTTACTTACTATCTCCTATATTTTTGCAGCCTGTCGATCAATGGGGTTTTTTAATTGAGACAGAGTCTCGGTTCGGTGTTAGGATCGTGGAAGCCTTCCGCACGGCAATGCACTCAACAGAGTAGAGCTGTGAACTCACTGCAATTATTTTTACCATCCTGTCGCTGACGGCCATTTTTAGAACAATAGTCGGCAGTCATATGAACTAAAATGCGGTTGCAACTTCTATGAGACAGTTATCTTATTGTGTTATAAATATCCAAAGAACATCCAACAATCAAAATTAAAGTTTTTATTTAGTAAACTCATAACATATTGGAACTTGTTAGCCGTTGTAGTCTATGTAAGATATTAAGGATAATATATGTATATAAATATACTGTTTATATATATATATATATTGTTTTTATAGATACATATATATATATATATATATATATATATATATATATATATATATATATATGTATATATATATATATATATATATATATAATCCATACTAATATTATAAATGTGAAAGTAACTGTCTGTCTGTCTCTCTGTCGCTCTTTCACGTCAAAACTACTGGACCGATCTAAATGAAACTTGGTACACAGGTAGTCTAGAGCCTGATAAAGGACATAGGCTACTTTTTAATGCAAAAAAGGCTTGTAAAGGGGGATGAAAAGTTGTGAGGAATTATCGTCATTTTTGAAGCCAGAAGCTTGAAACTTATTTTTAGCCTTAGATATAAATAAATCATCATCATCATCATCACAGCCCATAAATTTCCCACGTTACGGAGGAGGCCCGAGCCCAACAGGCTCGGGCCTCCTCCGTAATGGGAGGGAAATTAACCTACTATACCGCGCTGGTCAGACGTGTTGGTATAGGGTTTTGTTTCGAGTTTTCCTGCTCTCGCATATATGTTATTTGCATTTTATATCCCTTAGTCGTCTTGTACGATCACCTACGGGTATGATATGGGGTGGTGAATAGTATTCTTACTCCGTCACCACACGGAAAAATATTCTTACTCCGTCACCACACGGATATAAATAAATACGACATTAAATAAATACGACATTTTCGTAAAAAAAATCACCCTTAAGGGGTAAAATAAAAATAGGGGATAAAAAATTTTTAGGCAAGTAACCTTTTACGCGGGTGAAGCCACGGGCAGAAGCTAGTATACTATATATTCGCAAACAATTATAATAGTTCATCAACAAATCATGATGACGGTGCTTATAATAAATATATCGAATGTAATTATCTCTGACTAAAACCACGAGGAGTGTTTCATTAGTGATCATTTTTTTTGTAACATTAATTATTTTTTTATTACATTCAATGTAACGAACAAAAGATTAAAAACGAAATTGTAAGAATTTAAAATAAATATATGATTCTTATAAAGACTCTAAATCATCTCAGCTCATATATGTCCCACATGTGTATGTGTGTTGGGCTCGAACCTCCTCCTTGATGTGAAGGAAATTAAGCTACCACGCTGGTCAGACGTGTTGGTATAAGGTTTTGTTTCGAGGTTGCCCTCTCTTGCAAGAAAGAAGAAGAATTCAAGTATGTTGATTTATCTTTTTTTTATTGCTTATGATGGCAAACGAACAAACACTCCTGACGTTTGCTATACCAAAGGTATAGCTAAGCCGCTGCCTACCAATACAAACCCAAACCCACCCAATTGGGCTGCCGGCTCTCTCGCTCACCAAACGAAGCGCAATAACACATTGCCATTACTCAGACGTCGATATTCTGCGAGACTGTGGCACCACCCCATACGGTCCACGGCTATATACAGAAAACTGTCAACAGCGTGGTCCTACCACTATTAAATAAATATTTATCTATCTAACGATTAACTCATGTCCATAATCTGAAGATTATATTCTTCTATTCTGTATCAGTCTATTCTTAAGGCTAACGCGCGCATCCATTCAATTTAAAATTATATTTTAGCCACATACATATATATCGAGCCTTTACCGCCAAATTATCGTAAGCGACACTTTTGTCGAAAATGCGTTTTTTAACCAAACTAGTATTTTAAGCCATAACGGACCTTGTTGGTGTTACCCCCTAAAAATACCGTTATAAAGTTATAGCAAGTGCCAAATTATCGTGAATAGATAAATTTTTAAAACCTTAACGTAAGCGACAAGCATTTTTATCGTATGTGCCTTGCGTACACGACTTCTTGTAGCGCAACAGACCCTATTTGGTATCGTAAGCGACATGAGTACGGACTTTGCGTTTAATATAGACAAACCTGTCGTAGCATGTTTATTTACATGAAAGTTATGATACAAGAAACATCATCATCATCATCTCATATATGTCCCACTGTTGGGCGCGAGCCTCCACCATAATGAGAGGGAAATTGACCTACTATACCACGGTGGTCAGACGTGTTGGTGTAAGGTTTTGTTTCGAGTTTTCTTTCTCTTGCATAGATGTTATATGCGTTTTATATCCCTCAGTCGTATCGTACGATCACCCATGGTTAGGATATTATTATTGAATTGTATTCTTACTCCGTCACCACATGGAAACAAGAAACATCGTTCTGATTAAATTATTGTTTAAAAACTTTTTAACAAAAAAATTAAACAACTGAAAAGCAAACACAAAATCAGCAACATAATTGTTCTTAATTGTTTTGAATAGTATTGATTCATTGCCTAATAATAGGGGTTTAAATATAAAATTACCGTTTTAACGTACGTCGCCACTTTGAATTAAAATTAAACCTGCATAATGTCAGATATCAAAGTAAAACTGTTTTCAAACGAAATGATGGGATTTTGGACCGAATTGTGACGTGTGATCAAAAGTGGATTCTTTATGATAATCGCAAGCGAATAACGCAATGGCTGACCCTAGATCAAACTCCACATCAATGCCCTAAAGTGAAGCTTACCTATAGAAAGGTGTTGGTCATTATTTGGTGGTCACTTTCATGGTGTAATTCACTACAGCTTTCTCAGATCTGGTCAAACAATAAGATGTCTACTGTGCAGAATTCCGAACAATGATGGCGAAACTCGCAGTAAAACAGCCCTGACTTGTCAATCGATCTTCACCATTATTGCTCCATGATAACGCAAGACCTCATGCTGCTCGAGAAACTGTTTTAACACTACAAGACCTATAGTAAGAAACCATACGTCATCCTCCGTACTCGCCAAACCTCGCCCCAACAGACTACCATTTCTTTCGCGATTTTGACAATTTTTTGCACGGAAAAAAATTTTCTTCTGAGGGAGCAGTACAAAATACCTTCACACAATTTGTGGAGTCTAGGACCCCAGAGTTCTATTGCAAAGGTTTAAATGATCTTCCAATTAGATGGCAGAAATGTATAAATAATGAAGGTAAATAGTTTGATGAAAGAAATCCGTTTTATGAACAAAAAATACCAAAAATTAAAACCAAATTTATCAGTACGAAACGGCGATTTCATACATTAACCCCTAATATTATTTCCTCTTATATGTATATACCTAGATGAATTTAGTTTTATAACTACAACAAAAACTATCTGGTATCATAATCAGATGTAACTTTGTTCTTCGTATAGATCGAAAAATATAGTTATTTTAATAGATATTTTTATCGTAAACGCCAAAATAGCTTTAGATTATGACAGCAAAAAATATTGTAAGCGCCATAAATAGCATAAATAATAATTATTTTTGTTTATTTTTCAATTATATATGTAAATGTCTAAAAATCATTAATGTATATGAAAATTTAACTTACTACAACATTTCTGTTTAAAAATATTTAAAAAAAAACCTTCTCCTGTAAAATTTGTTTTTTGTCGCTTACGCTAAAATGGCGGTAAAGGCTCGATATAATCAATTTGTTAACCCTGCGAACCAAACAAACCAGCAGTAAAAATATATGTTACCAAAGACTTCACAATGAAAAATTACAAAGATATAAAAGCACCAAAAATATAATCGAAGATACGTTTAATACAGTACTAATTACTATAATAAGACTCAAAAGTGTAAATGCATTGATCTTAGGGACATCCATTAATCACGTGATCTTTTTTTTAGTATTATTGAACCCCCCCTCCTCCTTAGTGATATGTGGTGAGGTTTAATACCATGACCCCCCTCCCCCACCAACATCACGTGAATTTTTAGTACTTACAAAGAAGTGGCGTGATGATATGTATGTATGTAAAGAAGTAGCCCACAGCTCATTAAATTCTCGGTTTTGCTTTTTTATACTTCGCAAAAAGGTCTTTATACAGATCACCTACTTTAAACTTCGTTCGTTGCCTGGCAACGACAAGTCAAAGTCACACTACATGCCGCTTTTCAGTTTAGAAATCGCAGCGTTTTACAAAAAATAAATACACGTGATATCTTACTACAACCCCCTTCCCCCTTGTGATATTTCGTGTTTTTTGTCAAACCCCTCCCCCCCCTTTCAAACCTCACGTGATTAATGGACGGCCCCTTAGGAAAAAACAATCTGAACTAAGGAAATCTTTGCGTTTTAGATAACCTGTTTATCGAGAATGACTAAAAAAATCAACGATGCTAAACATAGCAATTTATCGTATTAGAATCAACGTTCATAGTTTAATTTTATTTAAAAAAAAAAACATTCAAGGCTGTAGTCATAACAGAACTCGATGCTGGAGATGTGGAATATTTGAAAACAGTTAAGACAGTTAAACTTCGACCAAAAATGAAATTTAGACCGTAACGAAACAGGTTTTTATACAGTTAGGAGTCTGTCAAGTAATTAGGGACTTATTCTTTATTACAAGTCAAGGCTTATAAATCCGTTATTCCGTAATCATTTATAATAACCCTACTAATACGCGAAAAACATGGCACACACACACACACACACATAAACATACACAATACACTAGATTCACGGGGATGGCTGAAAAGCAGCGCTGTCCTTGTGACAGCAGAAGCCGAGTCAATTCCTTTTGCCTACTAGGTAGATTTAATTTTGTTTATTATAATTGTTAGTTTTTAGTTTAAGTTCTGAAAAGGCAATAAATTATTATTGTTATTATAAAATGAGACTTGTTTGATAGTATAATATAACTTATGAAGAATATGAAGATAAATATGAGGTATGAAGAGAATTATGAATGTTGAGGAAGCGAGTGAAGTATGCAAGGATAAAGTTCCCTGGCACTCTGTTCTCTCTGCCTACCCGACAAGGGATATGGCGTGATGATATGTGTGTATAATATAACTAATTATAACGTTCCTACACATTACATTCCAATGTTATACCATTTTTTATATTTCGTTGTGACATGAAAGTAGAATTATCTATATAATATATCCATCAGGTTCGACAAATCTGTGTGGTAGCAGCTACGAATACTACCAACGCTTACTTTGCTCGTGGTTGTCGTAACAGACAACTAAGAGCTTTATAACTACCTGAGCCAACTACATCTGATGCCGTTTGGTCAACAATAACATTCCCAAGGAGGGTTGACATCGGGCAGGCAGCCGGTTGTAAATCTATTGCCAATAACTTTTACAATATTTACTGTGAAAGAAGAGTACCTACATATTGTATCGATCCCAAAGCAATTGGGATAAGAGTAGGAGAATGATGATTCGACAATTCATAAAAATATGTAATTTTTTTTTTTTTTTACACACCACCCTGCACTAAGGAAATAAACCTTGTATTGCGGGGGACTTTACAAACATGCAATACGCAGACAAATTACACCCAGACTCAGAACAACACTTTGTGGATCACACAAAGTAATGTCCTGCGTGGGAATCGAACCCACGACACTGACACGGAAGGTCGGTATCTTAACCACTACACCATCTGTGCAGTCAAATTATTATCTGAACCTAAGCTATCTCATATCTTTCAAACTGGCAACACATATAGGTTTATAAAATGCTGTTAAGTCCATGATTGTAGTTATAAACAGAGATAGATAGCGGCATTTAGGCACATGAATGAAAGAGAATGCCTACAATCGTACACACATAAGTTGGTGCATATTGCTCGTTTGGAAAAGCATATTAGTAATTAAAATCGTCATAGAAATTACGGTGCTGTGATAGCTGAGTGGGAAAACAATAAATTGCTATGCAGAGACCTCGGATGCCCCGCAATATATACTTATGACTTTCCGGTGTTGTGTGTATTCAATTTTAAATTTTTAATTAGAAAAATCTTGTTTTATCGGTAAATTCTTGAACAAGAAAGATTTATCTAAGTAAACTGTAATATAAACTCCTTGAAAATGTGTGAAATTCATGTCTGCACTGTCACGGTTGTCATGAACACACACACACACATACACACACTCACACAGTCCATAGTTAGTTTTAAGAATATAATATTTATATGGTAATATCTGGTCTAATCTGGTGGCTGTGTGGTAGCGGCTACGAATACTACCAACCCTTACTTTGCTCGTGGATGTCGTAAAAGACGACTAAGAGCTTAATAACGACCTGGACCAACTCCATCTGATGCCGTTTGGTCAACAATTACATTTCCAAGGAGTGTTGACGTCTGGCAGGCGGCCGGTCTTAAAACTATTGCCGATAACTTTTACAATATGTACTATTAAAGAAGAGTACATATTGTATCGACCCCATGTAATTGGGATAAGAGTAGGAGCACAGATTACTAAATAAGTAGGAGAATGATGATTAAAAATAACGATATATTCGAAAAATAATTTTATTTTCATCTAGCTCTTATATATTTATTTATGGAAGTAGTTACTTATAACAGAAGTTATAATTACCAGCGCCATTAGTCATGGGTATGTTAAAATCCGACTTTGATTGAAAACTTTCTGTATTCCTCAGAACTTGCTCCAACGGATTTAAATTTCTTACAGGCATTACGCGAAAAAAAAATAGCTGTCACGTACACACGGTATACATCAACTTTAAAGAGGTCTTCGATACCCGTTCCCAGAACTTCTACAGCGGAGATATGAATGAACATTGATAAATTGAAAAAGTATGAACTTTATACGCTATACAAATACGTTTTATAACAAAAACCTGGTATGTGAAATACTAAATCATTATCAATAATTAAAATAAATTGCGTTCAACAGTTGAAGGAACTTTTATATAGATTGTAAAAGTGCTTAGAGAATTTATTATAACTAATAATAAATTAAAGTCCGATATCAAAAAATAAATGGTTGTCTGTAAAGATAACGTCATAAGAAAGCATTGATAAACAATTGCATACTTTTACGAATTGAACAAAACATAGACAATGGAAACCACATTAAGTTTTCATTTCACTTTATAAACAGACCGACCGACAGTACAGGTCAAATTCTTAAAATGCAAGAACGCTTAGGCCAATCGTGCCTCCCTATCGCTTGTTCTGTGCTCTCGCTTGCACGCTCGGCTTAGGCGGAACCTGACATTTTTCGTACGTACAGCTGACGCGTTCATTGACTTATAAGACGTTGTCACGTCAAAAAAAAATATTAAAAATGATAGAAATTTATAAACATTGTGAGTTTAAAAATTATACAAAACAATAAGAACAGCAGTTTTACGGTACACTATAAATTCAAATCACGATTTGAAAATAAAAAGAAACTTTTAAGTAGGAATTATTCGTGTGGTGACGGAGTAAGAATACAATTCATCACCCCCTATCTTACCCGTGGGTGATCGTAAGAGACGACTAAGGTATACAAAACGCATATAACATCTATGCAAGAGATGGAAACCTCGAAACGAAACCCTATACCCCCACGTCTGACCAGCGGCAGCTTGGTATAGTAGGTCAATTTCCCTCCCATTATGGAGGAGGCTGGAGCCCAATAGTGGGACATAAATGAGCTGAGATGAAGTAGGAATATAACAAATACAAACAATCGTCCATTGTAGACAAGCTGTACCGCCATCCTGTACAAGTCCGCTATCCCAGATATCTAACATTCTCTGTCTTACAAAGAACCATAAAAGACCAATAGACGGATGTGTTAATGAGCAATATATTCAAGTAAGCTGTATTCAATTGCTTGTCTTAATAAAAAGTAATATATTTCAAATCTTAGCAACTGCAAGATTTGGCGGCAGCGTTGATAAACTTTTCCATTAATATTTTAAACACGTATGACCAAGAGCGTGAGCATAATACCGGTTATAGTTTTATGATTTAAAATGATTATTTTGAGTAGGAATATTTGCGAAATAAATTATATTACAAATTAATCATTGCTTATTCATAAATATTTTATTAAAAAAATATATGGTTGTTATTCTTGATAGTCTATTTTACAAATGATTTGACTATATTGCTATTTAATTCTAATCAGTAATTTGAGTATTAAAAATAAATTTACCGACAAATAGGAATGTATTTAAGCCAAAGCGGTTCAAATAACTAAAGGTGTCGTTTTAATTATTTTTATTTTTAACCGACTTCAAAAAGAAGGAGTTACTATATTTTTGTTGTTGGAGCTTGGTCTTTGAAGACATGGTATAATAGTTTTCACAATAAACTTATATTTCCTTAAATATTAGTACTTTAAGACTCCATAAAACTCCATTTTTGTAGAATCAAATTTAAACCTTACTATTACAATTAATCCTCTACGGTCACTGTCTCTGTGGTGAGTAAGAATACAATTCACCACTTCCTTTCATTATGTCCGCACACACCACTTCTTGCACGTGGCTGTTGCAAATGCGACTAAGTAATTAAATATAGGTACATACATATAACATTTATTAAAGGCAAGGAAAACTCGATAAATACCGCTATATCAACTCGTCTGTTCAGCAGGGTCTCGTAGGACGATTAGCTTCGCATAGTGCTGTTAGGAGTCCTTTTCAGAGAGGAAATCAATATTTTTGGTGAACTAGGAATTAAACTTAAAGCCACACGGTTTATAGTCGTATTCCAAATTTGCTGGGCAACCAATATTTCCTGTTTTTATTTTATTAGTAAATAGGTTAAACAGGCTTCGGTTATAATAGCACCAATAAATTAAAATCCTTATTCAACAAAACTGTTTTTTGTAATGGCAATAACAGATGTTAATTGCAAAATAAACAGTATTGTAAAATATCTATTTTATCTTTTCTAAACGGCGTTATCATTTATGTATATAGTTTTCTCTAACTAAATAAGGATTAAATTTGTTTGTTATGACTTAGTATGATACACGGAAGCAGGACAAAACTACTAAAGCTATGGAAGTGAGGTTAATGTTCATTTTTTCGCGCTCTATGGACTGTCAACATCCAAATCTGGCGGATGGTTTAATTTTGGAATTCCGTTCGTATTTTATCTGTGCGTCATGTGATGGTATTTTGTTTTCAATATTTTAGTGTTTTAACGTGTTATATTAAATAATTTTGAAGGTATTTTTTGGTAATGCAATGACTTCCATTACCGACAAAAGTACCTAAAAAAAGTAGCTACAAAAGTAGCTAAAGTGTAGTAACTATGATATAACAATGCTTAGCATATGTTTTCGTTTTGCACAAAATTACCCAAAACACACCAACAGTGTGGCTATGGCACCGTTGAAAGCCACTATTTGACTTACTGACAGATATATCCGATATCTAAAAAGGCAGAGAAGAACGACTGTAATGGTTACTACTAAACATTTTCATTATATTTCAGCAAGTGGACTTCGCTAACGAAGAATTTGTCAAATCTATTCTACGGGAACTATTGATTTTGCCGAGGCATAAAATGTAATATACTATTTCTCAAACATGCTTGGAAATTTGAGCATTATTTTGAAAACCTTCTTTGAGATAAATCAAAATTGCTGTACTGACCAAATACTTGCGAGCAGCGGCTGGCAAAAAATGTATGAAAATCCATATCTGTCGTGTATTTTAAAAATGGAACGATTTGTTACTTCAAATTCTAGTAACCATATAGGCAACTTATCAGAGTTTTATTTAATTTTCGAACTGGCTTGAAAATGAAAGACTGTTTAATAATGAAAAAAAAAACGAATGAACCCTTTAGCACGTGAAAAATGTTGTTCGTTGTTCGTCATGTATACAGTTCTAATTAATACTACTTAGTTTTAATATCCGCGAATTATTTGAGAAAAGCACTATACAAGCCTTGGCCACAACTAGGAATTGATGGACTTACGTATGTATGCCGCGGCTACGCCTCGGCCCACATTTACACGTTCGTCTATCAATACCTCTTTTGCTAGCCGCTGCAGTAATATACTATTCCAGGCTGAAAACGATCTTTATACCAAATCTCATACAGATCATTTCAGATGTTTGGATAAAAAAACATTGAAATTTTCACGTATATATGAGTAGTAGTAATTACATTGCGAAACGCTAACAAAGTTATATGAATTACAAAACCATAAAAGATAGATTACACTAAAAATAAAGACATATAAGCCTTGACATTACATAGGGGATTCACGTCAACGTATTAACACATATACGATAATTATTTTGAATTTACACACAAAAGACTACTGAAATTGATTAAAAAAAACCCAAAATAATATTATAATTGTGAAATTATTATGTATTAGCTTCTGCCCGCGGCTTCGCCCGCGTAAAAGGTTACTTCCCTAAAGTTTTCGATCCCCAATTTTTATTTTACTCCTTAAGAGTATTTTTTTTACAAAATTTTATTGTCATATTTATATCTAATCAATAGCCTAAAAAAAAGTTTCAAGCTTCTGGCTTTAAAAATGACGATACTACTTTACAACTTTTCATCCCCCTTTTTCTGTCCGAGAACGGCTGACGATGGCAAGCCAGCCGCAATCGGACATTGAAGAATGCTGGAGAGTATTGAAAGAGAGTATGGTAGATACAGCGAAAGAAGTATGTGGAAGTTCAAAGAAGCATAGAAAAACAAATGGTGATGCATGGTGGGATGCGGAAGTGGCAGCTTCCGTAGAGCAAAAGAAGAAAGCGTGGCTGGACTATGTCTCTTCTTTGAATCTGTATGACTGAACAGAAGAAAGAAATATATCGGCAATGTAGGAATGACACCAAGGCCTTAGTGAAAGAGAAACGTGATAGAGCAAGTATGAGTGCAGAAGATAGGCTGACTAAAAACTTCGAGGGTAACACCAAACTCTTTTGGAGGGAGGTGAAGAAGTCTCGGGGTGGTTGGTCAGCCTTCAGAATGAATAAAATAAGGTCTAAAGGTGGAGACATTCTTACACAAACACAAGACGTGTTAAGCCGATGGAGTGAATATTTTGGCGATATGTATGCGGATGTTACGGTTGGCGCCGGTGTCGCATGTGGTTTATTAGATCAACATTCGACAACGGCATCCTCCGATGGCATCAGTATGGATGAAGTTGAATGAGCGATAAGAAGTTTGAAAAATGGTAAGGCAGCGGCCATTGATATGGTGTCTGCCGAGATGATCAAGCTTGGTGGCTCCTGTGTCCGGGAGGCGTTCCTGTTGCTCCTCAATTTATGTTGGAGCTCGGGAATGGTTCCCGGGGACTGGAATAGCGCAGTCATCGTGCCATTGTTTAAAAACAAGGGTTCACGTTATGACTGCGCAAATTACAGAGCCATAAGCTTGACCAGTTTGGCAGCAAAAGTGTACGGTAAAATTATTGAAAGGAGAATGAGGATGGTGTCTGATGGTTTACTGTGTGAGACACAAGGAGGTTTCAGGAGTGGAAGGGGATGCATGGATCAAATGTTCTCTCTGCACAACATTGTGGAGAAGCATCTGCCTCTAGGTCAGAGGGTTTTCTGCAGTTTTGTGGATCTGGAGAGAGCATTTGACACGGTTGTACGAAAGGAACTTTGGGACATTTTACCGGAGTATGGTATTAACGGTAAACTGCTGCAGGCTGTGCAGTCCAGTTACATGGGCTGTAGAGCCTGTGTGCGGCTGGATGATGGAATGTCGCATTGGTTTGACGTCAATATCGGCGTTAAGCAGGGGTGCGTTCTGTCAGCCAGGCTGTTTATCATATATCTGGATAAATGTCTCCAAAGGTTGAACGATATGAATGTGGGAGTCCAGATGGGCGACTCAGTGGTCTCTGCTCTGCTTTATGCAGATGATGCAGTCCTGCTGGCACAGTCAGCGACTGACCTGCAGACCCTAGTCGACATAATGACAGAAGATTGTAAGAAAAGGTGTCTACGCGTGAATGTGAGCAAAACCAAAATAATGGTCTTTGAAAGACATGAAGCCAGAACAGATGTAAGAGTAACAATTGGTAATGATGTACTAGAGCAAGTGGATGAATTTGTATATCTTGGATGTGGATTTAGCCGAGATGGAAGGTACACCACTGATATAGAGCGAAGAGTGAAAGCGGGAAATAGAGTGAACGGAGCGTTGGGGCAACTTCTCGGCAGCCACCACCTCAGCCAGAAGGCACGTGTAGCAATACATAACGCAGTGCTTGTCCCAACATTACTGTATGGAAGCGAGAGTTGGGTATGCAGAAAAGAGTATGAAAGTAAAATTAATGCGGTCGAAATGCGATCTCTTCGGAAAATCTGTGGAGTTAGGCTGACCGACCGCATTCGTAACGACGACGTAAGAGAGCGAGTAGGTATGAAAGAGAGTATTGGTGTAAAGATGCGAAAGGGAATGCTCCGATGGTTCGGACATGTGGAAAGAATGCCGAACGAACGTCTGGTTGAGAAGATATACAATGCGAAAGTGGAAGGATGTAGGTACCGAGGGAGACCGAGACTAACCTACCTAGACCAGATCGGTCAGGTACTGAAGGAAGGTGGAGTCAAGAGTCTCCGAAACCGGCGAGCGTGTATGAAGAGAATTATGAATGTTGAGGAAGCGAGTGAAGTATGCAGAGATAGAGTTCTCTGGCACTCTGTTCTCTCTGCCTACCCTGCAAGGGATATGGCGTGATGATATGTATCTATCCCCCTTTTTTTGAATTTAAAAATAGCCAATTCAGGCTCTAGACTATCTGTGTACCAAATTTCATTTAGATCGGTCCAGTAGTTATAGCGTGAAAGAGCGACAAACAAACAGAGTCACTTTCGCATTTATAATATTAGTAAGGATTTAGTAAATTTTGCAAGTTTTAATTTAACTATGTACAGTCTCATTGAACATGCATAATATAGAAGTTCAAAGATTATTTTTAATCAAAACCAGTTAATACTTGAAGGCCAGATTTACATTAGCTTACGTATACAACTAACATTGTATAAGCGATTTATATTTATTATTTACATAGTCATTGTTATTAGTTTATATAGGACAAGTAAATAAACATGAGTATATATCTATCAATTATTATTAATATGTTTTTTAGTGGTAGGACCACACTCCGGGCGGGCCACCGATGGCAAAGATCGGGTACCGCCTCTTCCGTCGCCCCGGACCGATTTGGCGGGACGCGACCACGTCCATAGTCCACCGCAAAAAAAAAAAAAGGACCACACTGTTGACAGTCTCTGTCTGTCTCTGCAGCCGCGGGCCGGTCCGTCTGGGGTAGCACCACAATCTCGCAAAATATCGATGTCTGTGTAATGGCAATGTGCTATTGCGCTTCGTCCAGTAAGCGAGAGAGCCGGAAGTCCAACTGGGTGGATTTGGGGTTTCTATTGGTAGGCAACGGCCTAGCTATACCCTTGGTATTGCAAAGGTCCATGGGCGGCAGTAACACTTACCAACAGATGTGCTGCTGGCTCGTTTGCCACCATATGCCATAAAAATAATCTTTTATCCCTCGATATACATTTTTTTTTAAATAACGCCCTAGTATGACTTTTCTTTTAATCACATTTTTAAACTTGACCTAGCATAAATACATACATACATATACATACATATCATCACGCCATATCCCTTGCAGGGTAGGCAGAGAGGACAGAGTGCTAGAGAACTCTATCCTTGCATTCTTCACTCGCTTCTTTAACATTCATAATTCTCTTCACACACGCTCGCCGGTTTAGGAGACGCTTGACTCCACCTTCTTTCAGTACGTGACCAATCTGGTCTAGGTAGGTGAGTCTCAGTCTCCCCCGGTACCTACATCCTTCCAAGCATAAATAAACCTAGCATAAATAAACCTATATAATACTCAAAAATTGTTTCTATATCCTTCTAGACTCTACAATATAATTTTCTCCAACCAAATCGTTTTCTTTAAAAACATAATAGTACAAATATGGTTTTATACTACTAAAACAATGTATTAGGACCCGCTTGGTGTCGCTGCAATCGATTTCAATGATTAAAATTTTAATTGTTTATTCATTTATTCAGAAAAGCATCTGTTGAGTCAGCTAGTGATATAATAATATGTATCTGCCAAGGCATGATGACTAAAGCTGATAGACGTAATCCATCGTATTACTGTAAATTTCCTGATGGATAAACTAATAATTTGAAATTACTTACACCAGTTTCAGCAGCTGAATGTACACAACGCTACAAAAAAATCAAAAATCAAATACACGTAGCCCGCGGGAATTCAAAATTCGCGATACTTATTGAACAGACCTCGTATATATTTAGTACCAATTTCAACCAGTTCTTATCCAGTTTTAAGCCATTTAACGATCTAAAATTGCATATCCTACTTGGATTTACATGTCGTTAAATCGCTGTCACATTCAAATATAAAATATGAATTTATAAACAAGTTAAACATTATTCTTAACATTCTAAAAATTTACCCCTTCGTAGGTACATAATCTTTTGATTTCTTTATCTGTTATTTGTTTGTCGTATTCAATGCTAAATATTCGATGGGAACTCGCGATAGATATCGCTCTACAGTGAGACATGTAATTATAATACTAAAATAACAAATAGTATAATGAAGCCTTCAGTGACGTCTGACATGTTTTTACCTCTTATTTTTATTGTTTTGAATGGTACGTATAGGAGAATAATACTTTTTACCCACTACGTCATGTATTCAGTAGCTTGTTGATGTATATTTCATATAAGCATTCACATTACTGAGATTTAGCATTTAACATGCTAGACTGTTTATAAAAACGTCTTTCATCTCAGCTTTATGTCCCACTGTTGGGGTCGAGCCTCCTCTATAACGGGAGGGAAATTGACCTATGCCACGCTGGTCAGACATGTTGGTACAGGGTTTTGATTCGGGGTTTCCTTCTCTTGCGTAGATGCTATATGCGTTTCATATCCCTTAGGCGTCTCTTACGATCACCTACGGTTAAGATAGGGGTTAGTGAATTGTATTCCTACTTCGTCACCACATGGATAACAATTATTTTTCACTCGTGTTTACGAGTGAAAAATGATTGTCACGCATGAGACATGAACCCATACCTATTGGAAATCCATTTCAATCATCCTATCACTTAGATAAGTGTGAGCTGTCGTTTGACATTCAATTTGCGGCTCTTATTATTTTGTCGTCTTTATAGATGACATCATTCATTTCGCATCATAATCAGTTAATTCGTTGAGTAGCTACGATAGTACAGGCAAATACAGTTCCACAAAGACCTCAAACTTATAACGCCTCTCCTTTTGCGTTCTAAAAAGCCGAGTCTCTGAAAACAAAAAAAAACGAAACAACGTATTCAAGACGTAAGTCAACGTAGTCATATATGTACGAGTAAGTAAAAAAGAAATAAGTATTATCAATATTTACAACATATAATATATATTTTATGTGACAAAGAACATACATACATACTTTTTGCTATCCGGTTGGTTGGTCCTTTCAATTGCGTGAGCTACTCTCAGGTCAGATGGCAGTCACTCGATTAACAAATTATATACTGACAATACCGGTTACGTTAAAAAGTTGACTTTGGAAAGAATGCTTACTTTTGTAGTGTTTTAAACGCATAAGATTTAAAAAAAATATGAAAATTCAAATATAAACGTATGGCTTTTTGTACGTATAGATATTAGATTAGTGCCATTATGTTTTATAGTTTTAAATTGATAAAATTATTTGATATAGTCATGCTTAGTAGTAAACTCTTGACTATTTTTGTGTGATAACTTAGTTGCACATGTTTGTCAGCTTTCACATAGTTTATCGTAGCCATTGATGTGATATTTTGATGTTAACGCTAAACTTGTTTCCACATTGCCATCTCGAAATATGACGCAAAGCAAACATTTGGAAAGTTTTTTGTTTGCCCATCATAACAAAACTTATCCAAATAACCGTGTAAAAATAAATAAATTGATTCCGATAACAATTTTCGTAATACGTAATTGAATCGTATCTTATTGAATTTTCTTGGGCATTTGTTCAACAAGAGGTCATTTTGAATGGCGATATAAATATCTGTAGAATATATTGCTCTTTTTTTTTATTGCGTATGACGACAGACCAGTAAGCAGTACACCTGATAGTAAGTGGTACTGCAGACCTCTGCAGTACCAGGAGTACAGCTAGGCCGCTGCCTACCAATGTAAACCCCAAAACATACCCAGAAAGTTGAGCTGCCGGCTCTTTCGCTCACCGTACGAAGCACAATAGCACATTGCCACCGCTCAGACGTTGATTTTCGGCGAGACCAGCACGGGCCGGTACAGCCACGGGGCTGTAGACAGTAAACTGTCAACAATGTGATCCTACCACTATTCAATTGTATTGATATTCCTTTAAAATAATTAAGAACCTTGAATCTACTGAAATATTAAGATATTATAATAATAATACATTATATGATAATATTACATTGATATGAAGAACATTAGTTATGTAGTAGATTTTCTTCATATCTCATAGACGTCTCTAGGCATGACTACATCACAGTGAGAGGGAAGTGGACCTGCAATGACCACGCTGAATAAGATGGACTAACACATAGTTTCACCCAGTTCTGTTCTGATATTATCTACTTACATACCCATATCCATTTTAAACGATACTGATGACACGAAAAGTGCTGTGAGACCGCTAAATTCTTAGTCTTTAATCATATATAATACAATACAATATATAAAATTCAATGTATAACAAGATTTACTTTTTAAAAGTAAGTGTATGGATGCATAAGTTATGGTGAAACTTAATAATTGCCTTTGTGAATAATATTTTAATAAGAGTTGATGATATTACATATTTTATTAATGATTTTCGATGTTTATACGAGTCATCATCATCTCAGCTTATATGTATATGTCCCACTGTTGACCTCAAGCCTCCTCCATAATAAGTAGGAAATTGACTACCACACTGGTCAGACGTGTTGATATAGGGTTTTGTTTCGAGTATTCTTCCATCTCTTGCATAGATGTTATATACGTTTTATATCCCTTAGTCGTCTCTTACGATCGCCCCCAGGTAAGATAGGGAGTGGTGAACTGTATTCTTACTCCGTCACCACGCGGATATTATACGAGTATTAGACATGCAATGAAACCATTTTTTATCAGTTTTATCGAGTTTTATCGTATTTCTATATCGATGGATTCACTATTCTTTGATAATTAATATATGAAATGTGAATCAAATGTATTACTATATTTATAACTCTAATTGGTAGATAAATATAATATACATAGATATAGATATAGGATATATACTGCATAATGAACGGTAGCGGCTACGAATACTACCAACCCTTACCTTGCTCGTGGATGTCGTAAAAGACGACTAAGAGCCTTATAACGATCTAGGCCAACTCCATCTGATGCCGTTTGGTCAACTATTACATTATACATATTTTATCAAGACAATTTTATCAAACAATTTAACAAGAGTACATATTTTATCGACCCCAAGCAATTGGGATAAGAGTAGGAGAATGATGACTGTATAACGACCTTGGACAGCAAACATTTTACTCTTGCTATTAGAGTAGATGTAGTAAAGTTCGCCAATATAATTAAAACAAAATTTACGCCATAAATTTTGTAAAAAAACAACGGTTGATTTCATAAACCCACTATAAGTGAATATTAATGATTTTAATTACAGACCATAGAGTCGTATACTTTTCATAATTCATACCTTTGATATAATATGTATCTAACAAAAACGAAAAGCTAGAAAAAATTATCCACGTCAATCTACAATACTTTAACATATTTTTTTACATTAATACATTCTCAATCCGGAATTGGAATATCCTAGATTGAAAGATACGCATAATATTTTTAATAACTTTAACATTGTTATTCAATTAAATACGTGTAAAGATGCACTTACATATTATATTTTTGGTTTGTTAATACATTTCATCATGACTCCTTACTTTATCCGTCATCATTCTGCTATTCTTATCCTAATTACTTGGGGTCGATACAATATGTACTATTCTTTCATAGTACATATTATAAAAGTTATTGGCAATAGTTTTATGACCGGTCGCCTGCCAGACGTCAAACCTACTTGGGAATGTAATTGTTGGCCAAACGGCATCAGATGGAGTTGGCCCAGGCGTCTTAATCATCTTTCACGACATCCACGAGCAAATCCTTAGTTTATCGTCATCCTTACTTTATCCGTAAGCCGTAAGAGTCGTATAACTAAGAAATAGATCACTAGAAGAAACAAGAAACAGGATCCTTTTTTTAGACAGTTTTGATCACACCCTATTCCTCCCTCTAGAAACCTCTGAGGCGAAGAAAAGGTAGTTTAGTTCAGTCTAATAATATTTTTAGACAGACTATGTTTTAATCACACCCTAATCGAATCCTCTGAGGCGATGAAAAGGTATTGTTCAGTAACTAATAATATACCTATTATCACTCACCATTTACTGAGCGAGCCACCGCACCGACACCAGCTAACAGTTCCTTTATACAAAACGTATACCATCATTTGAGATCGCCAATCATATCTAGCCTGACAATTATAAGATCACCCGTAGAACTTCCTACATGCAGCAGTAGATGTAGGTAGGTAGAACAGATGAATTTTGACAAGAAACGATTGCATACAGTTGAATAGATTCCGTAAAGTAAACAATTTAGATTACTGTTGTATGTGCCATTGTGTATCGTTTAGTTCTAATAATGTAATCATATATCGTACCTTATGATGATGAAATAGCGACGGTGTAAATCTGCACGTGATATAATGTTTACATACATACATACATATCATCACGCCATATCCCTTGCAGGGTAGGCAGAGAGAACAGAGTGCCAGAGAACTCTATCCTTGCATACTTCACTCGCTTCTGCAACATTCATAATTGTACACGCTCGCCGGTTTCGGAGACTCTTGACTCCACCTTCTTTCAGCACGTGACCAATCTGGTCTAGGTAGGTGAGTCTCGGTCTCCCCCGGTACCTACATCCTCCCACTTTCGCATTTCTTTCACATATAACGTTTAGTTATATGTATAGAAAGACGTTTTCCGTGTGGTAACGGGGTAAGAATACATTTTCCGACTCCCTATCTTACTCGTGGGTGATCGTAAGAGACGATTGATTGCAAAACGCATATAATATCTATTGAAAGAGAAGGAAAACTCGAAACAAAACCCTATACCAACACGTCTAATCAGCGTGGTATAGTAAGTCAATTCCCTCCCATTATGGAGGAGGCTCGAGCCCAACAGTGGGACATATATGAGCTGAAATGATGATGATATACAAAGAAACTTAGATTATATTTTATAATCAAATAAATAAACATGTTGATGTTATGAATTAACATGTAGATTTTACCATTTTCCATATTTTTGTATATTAATTTATTTTAGGCGTAGCGATTGTGCAAGAATGCACTTCATCAACCCATTTCTTGACTGTGGGTATCAAAAAACCTAAGTAAGATACGCATATAACATCTATGCAAGAGAAGGCAAACTCGAAATAAAACGTTGTACCAACCCGTCTAACCATCGTGGTATAGTAGATTGATTTCCCTCTCGTGCGGAAGGCTCGAGCTCAAGTAGCGGGCGTTATATGAACTAAAATGCTGATAATGATGTTTAATTTATAAGAGTACATCATACGAGTTTTGCTTACTGTCACAATAAGTCCGGAATAAAATCGTTTGTACATTAAAATTTGTTTTTAAATAGTTTATAGTCCAAAATAAAATTATAATTTTATTGATAGCATACATACAAAGACCTGCTAACTACATCTGATGCCGTTTGGTCAACAATTACATTCCCAAGGAGGGTTGACGTCTGGCAGGCGGCCGGTCATAAAACTATTGCCAATAACTTTTACAATATGTACTATGAAAGAAGATACAATAGTATCTACCCCAAGCAATTAGGATAAGAGTAGGAGAATAATGATACGTACAATAGGGTGCTGAATTAGTACTGTACTGCTATATATGTTTCATACATACATACATATCATCACGCCATATCCCTTGCAGGGTAGGCAGAGAGAACAGAGTGCCAGAGAACTCTATCCTTGCATACTTCACTCGCTTCCTCAACATACATAATTCTCTTCATACACGTTCGCCGGTTTCGGAGACTCTTGACTCCACCTTTCTTCAGTACGTGACCAATCTGGTCTAGATAGGTGAGTCTCGGTCTCCCCCGGTACCTACATTCTTCCACTTTTGCATTGTATATCTTTTTAACCAGACGTTCGTTCGGCATTCTTTCCACATGTCCGAACCATCGGAGCATTCCTTTTCGCATCTTTACACCAATACTCTCTTTCATACCTACTCGCTCTCTTACGTCGTCGTTACGAATGCGATCGGTCAGCCTAACTCCACAGATTATGTTTCATTGTTCAAATAAAGAGTTTTCTGGCTTCCGACCTTCAATTGAGCAAATATCGGTTACACGAAACGATGATGCATGGCTGGTTGCGTAACCATTACACGTAAATGTCGAACATAATGTTTATCATGATATTTGTCAAGATTAATTAATGTTATTTAAGAAGTCTCTGCCCTTATTGGGAGTTATGTTTTTTTTTTATAGCTTATAGTAACAGACGAGCAATCAGGCCCTCTGATGGTAACTTTTTTTAGGGCAGGCTATGGAATGTTCACATCCCGCTAATTCCATCCGGGGAGGCCGAAAAAGCAGCGCGTGACCCCATAGACCCGCCTTGCAATGTACTCCTCTTCGCCGAGCGAGTGGACCACCGGAACCCGGTCTTTGTCTTCGGTGGCGTCATAGTTCGTAGTAATATCAGTGATAAAGTAGCACAAAGTCTGGCACTTTAACAGGTAGCAGTAGGCTCGTTTCTGTTACTTGACAATGAAACAGGTTTAAAGAACGATATATGAAATTATAATTGCTGCTGTTTGGTAGCAGCTTCAAATACTACCAACCCTTATTTTACTAGTAAAAGATCACTACGAGCTTTTTATCGACCTGGGCCAACTGCACCTGTTGCCGTCTGGTCAACAAATACATTCCCAAGAAAGATTAACTCATATAGTCAGCTGTGTGATAGCGGCTACAAATACTACCAACCCTTACTCGTGGATGTCGTAAAAGACGACTAAGAGCTTTATAACGACCTGGCCAACTCCATTAGATACCATTTGGTCATTAATTGCATTCCCAGGGAGGGTTGACTGGCACTCTGGCAGGCGGTCATAAAACTATTGCCAATAATTTTTACAATATGTACTATGAAATAAGAGTACCTACATATTGTATCGACCCCAAGCAATTCGAATAAGAGTAGGAGAATGATGATGATGAGTCATAAAACTACTGCTAATAACTTTTGTAATATATACGATGGAAGAAGAGTACGAGTACATATTGCTTCAGCTTCAAGTAATTGGGATAAAAACAGAATACTGATATAGAGTTATATCGCCTGCTAATTCACCACCTCCTTTATACCCGTGAGTATCATAAAAGACGAGTAAAAGATTATAGTATGCAGATATATATTATATTATATACAAGAAAAGCAAAACTTTAATTAAAACCCTATATTAACGCTTCTTTGAAAGAGATGAAGCCAGAACAGATGTAAGAGTAACAATAGGTAATGATGTACTAGAGCAAGTGGGTGAATTTGTATATCTTGGATGTGGATTTAGCCGAGATGGAAGGTACACCACTGATATAGAGTGAAGAGTGAATGCGGGAAATAGAGTGAACGGATCGTTGGGGCAACTTCTCGGCAGCCACCACCTCAGCCAGAAGGCACGTGTAGCAATACATAACGCAGTGCTTGTCCCAACATTACTGTATGGAAGCGAGAGTTGGGGATACAGAAAAGAGTATGAAAGTAAAATTAATGCGGTCGAAATGCGATCTCTGCGGCAAATCTGTGGAGTTAGCCTGACCGACCGCATTCGTAACGACGACGTAAGAGAGCGAGTAGGTATGAAAGAGAGTATTGGTGTAAAGATGCGAAAGGGAATGCTCCGATGGTTCGGACATGTGGAAAGAATGCCGAACGAACGTCTGGTTAAGAAGATATACAATGCGAAAGTGGAAGGATGTAGGTACCGAGGGAGACCGAGACTAACCTACCTAGACCAGATCGGTCATGCACTGAAGGAAGGTGGAGTCAAGAGTCTCCGAAACCGGCGAGCGTGTATGAAGAGAATTATGAATGTTGAGGAAGCGAGTGAAGTATGTAGAGATAGAGTTCTCTGGCACTCTGTTTTCTCTGCCTAAAAGATTATAGTATGCAGATATATATTATATTATATACAAGAAAAGCAAAACTTTAATTAAAACCCTATATTAACGCTTCTGATGACTGTGGGAAAGTAGATCAATTTTCCCACCCACAATTTTATGTAGAAGAGTTGAGCCCAGCAGTGTGGCTTATATGAGCCAATATGATGATGAAAGTATATTACGAAAATATTTGAGCTTTAAATTACTAAATTATAGTTAATGAAACTAAATTATAGTTACACCAATTTTAACAAGTTGCAATACACGATATTATGTGTAACGACAGTTGTAATATAATTACTTCAAAAATATTGCAATGTCATCTTTTATTCATTGCAAATGTATTGCAATATAATTAAAAGATGTCTTAAATAAATAAGGTCATTTTGACACTTTTTCTTTGCGGACCTTAAATTATTTATTACAATCACTCGTACGCCGAGCAGAACAAGAATGCTGACAAACCAGAAATCAATGGAATATTTTTAATACATAACTCACTGATTGAGGGATAAAAATTAATCTCAGAAAATATTAATAAAGGACGACGAGTTTGGTGAAGTAGTACTAGAGTAGAAGAAGAAACATATTAAAGAATATGTTTCGCTACTCATTAATTTGCCGGAGGACATAAAGGGGCTTTACAACAGCGTCTTACGAGAAAATAAAAATATCAAATCGAATTGCCAACTCGCCTCACGAATCGTGACAAATATGGTCTATATTATAATAGTGAATGGTGATACCTTGATGTATGCATAGATGAATGAAAAGAACCGTGGTTCATTGCTTCTGCAAGGGGGTAACCAAGCGTCATCTGTGTAGTGACCGCATAAGAATACATGTGTTACTAGTTACTACTCCTTCCTTTCACTCGGATATTGAAATGCTGCGGATATAAACAGATTACCACTGCATTGATTACTTAAAAAATATTCGAATACATAAAGTATTTTTATATTATTCACTTTGCTATATTTCACCGCTAGAATTGCTGCATTTGCTTTCTAAGTTGGTAAACGGTTCTTCGTAAATCCGTATAATTTAATGTTTGGTCGCAGGGAATATTTTCATATTCATTTTACAACTCAGCCTTTAGATAGCGCTCCATTGCATCGATTTATACACTGTTCAAATGATAAAATTATGAAAATTGTTGAATTTCAAATAAAAAAGCATTTGTCAAAATAAAGTTATTTTGGAATTGTAATGTAATTAATCACCAATAATAAAGTGATTTTCGGCGTGTAATCATCATTAATAGATTAAAATTAATAAAAATGATTACAAATATGACTAAATTTCATTCACTTCATTTATTACAATTTTCTCTTATCCATCCATCTGCTTATCCAGTGCTGGGTACGTACAGGCCTCCTCAAGGAAGAAAATGCCATAAGATTGAGAGATGGGCTAGCGAATACAGCCACAGAAAAATAATACTACAGAATAACCGTAGTTGGTGTTATTAATTCTCTAACTTGGAAGATTCCCTGCCATTATGGAAGAGGATCGTGCCATACAATGCCTGGATTTCATAGCCTGATAATAGCCAGAACATCAGTAATACTTTAATTTCATATGTAGACGTTATATCAATAAGTTTTTTTTTTTTGCCTATGGAGGCAAACGAGCAGGCAGCACACCTGATGGTAAGTATCATTGCCGCCCATGGACCTTTGCAATACTAAAGATATAGTTAGGCCGCTGCCTACCAAAACAAACCCCAAACGCACCCCAGTTGGGCTTCCGGCTCTCTCGCTCACCGAACGAAGCGCAATAGCACGTGGTCCTACCACTATTGAGTACGGATTTAAGTATTATAAGTAATTATTATAAGTACGGATGAAATCATGTTAGGCATCTAATAATAATATGTATAAATAATAAGTATGATCACGGAAAAGACGTCAGTTTTATGTTTCGTAATCTAGGTTGTCTGCAACAGCAGCTTATGAATTTTTAAATACATTACGCAATGTTGACCTACTGACTTTCATATTTATGCTTCATTTGCTGCATAATATTTATTAACGAAAATCTAAATTCAATAATTCTAATCTCAATGCTACTAAATATATTAATGGGTAAATATGTGAAGATATACTGACGTTTCTTGCATCGTATTATATTTTCGTCTTTAAGGAGACGTGTGCCATCTACCCGACATTTTTTACACATTGTACAGACTTAATAGACTTAATACTCAAACTTTACAGTTAGAATTGTATTGAACGATGACACAACGCCTTTTTTTTTTTTTGGTGGGCTATGGACCTGGTCGCGCCTCGCCAAATCGGTCCGGGGCGATGGAAGAGGCGGCGCGCAACCCCATGGGACCCACCCTGCAAACACCTCTCTTCGCCGTGCGAGCGGGCCACCGGTACCCGATTTTTATCTTCAGTGGCCCGCCCGGCGGTTTACCCTCGCGGGTTCCTCTCGTCGATGCCCCGACGTTTGTCGGGGCAGCGTCCTCACGCGGTGGCCTCACGTGACTCAACCCTGTTATAACGTTTGTTATTCTTTCAATAAACGGATGATACATAATAAAATACTAAAGTGATTGTGACAAAATTATATATTATTCATCATCTTACTCTTATCCCAATTACTGGGGTGACGCAATATGTACTATGAACTTATTGGCAATAGTTTTATAACCAGCTGCCTGCCCGACGTCAACGTTCCTTGAGAATGTAATTGTTGACCAGATAGCATCAGGTGGAGTTGTCCTAGGTCGATACAAACCGCTCAGTCGTCTTTTACGGCATCCACTATCAAAGCAAGGGTTGTTAGTATTCGCAGCCGCTACCGCAATAGTACTATAGGTATACAATAGAACTATATTTTTTTCCGTGTGGTGACGGAGTAAGAATACTATTCACCACCCCATATCTTACCCGTGGGTGATCGTACGAGACGTCTAAAGGATATAAAACGCATATAACATCTATGCGAGAGAATGAAAACTTGAAACAATACCCTATACCAACACGTCTGACCAGCGCGGTATAGTAGGTTAATTTCCCTCCCGTTACGGAGGAAGCCCGAGCTCAACAGTGAGACATTTATGGGCTTTGTTAGATATGTAAGTAAAACGGCAATTAGTTGACTATCCACTGTCATATATTTCATTTATCATATTATATGGCTATTAATACATAGACAATATAATAGACAATATACAACAATTCTCCCCCTCAGACGGAGAAAAAGCTCTTAATATTAAATGTTCATACAAAAGAAAGGTTTATAGTTAACCCGTTCAAGAGGACGCAATAATCGCCCGGAAGACTCTAAAGGTTCCCGTGCTATCTGATTACGTTATAACCCAGTCGTTTCCTCTAAGTTATCACTCGTTGAAGCATCGAAGAATTCCTCTGATACAGGCTCAATTCCGGTTCTGTTCTGAGCTCCAGTGGGTGAAGTAATCTGATCATCACTCTCATCCCATCCTCGTCGCCAATGTTAGATATGTAAGTAAAACGGCAATTAGTTGACTATCCACTGTCATATATTTCATTTATCATATTATATGGCTATTAATACATAGACAATATAATAGACAATATACAACAGGCTTTGATGATGATGATGATATTTTGTTCAATCCTCTAATGTAAGTGAAGTCACAAACTTACACTCGTACTAGTTTATACTGCTATAGTAATACCATAAAGTTTGTGAGTGTGTGAGTTTTCAATTTTTATAATCCCTCAGTGGATTGAGATAACTGAAATTATGTATCAAAATAGGATATAACCTGAATCAACATACAGACATTTGATTTTATACCGGACTAATTAGTGGAATTAAGAAATGTATGTATTGACACTAGCGAAAAAGCGGTTTAATCAGTCATTATTATTATAAAAAAATATTGGGTATTATGGTTTCTGATGTAGTAAAAAGGCTAATGTTTTAAGAAAATTAAAATAAAGTAACGTACCTATATATTTTTTTTGCCATACCTATCACTGCAATCAATCTTAAGGCTAGCCGCACACGCAATAATATTGTCAATCCAAGATTGTCAATAATGTTCTTCAATATATAGTTCCGCATACTACGCAACAATAATATTTATTGTCAATATTTTGTGGTACAATCTGACATAGTCGCTCGGCAGCTAGACGTGTGTGCGAACGTTTTATATAATGGATAGAAAGAAAAAAGTCGTTGCACTTAGTATTGCATTAATTTTATCTACTAAAAAAAGACAATCAAGAAAGGAACGATGGATTAAGGACTGGATGAGAAAAAAAGCTAGAGTTGAATCATTTTCATCTAACTAATGAACTAAGAGTTACTGAAGAAAATGATTTTAAAAATTAGAAAATTAGTTCATAGAGAATTTAATTTTTCTTTACATCTTCTCGTGCTATTTGGTTTGATTTTTTTATAAATATAGAGCAACTTATCAAGCGCATTGTTTTTCTTAATTTTATCAACATATGCTTCGCTGGATGTATTCCATAACTCTGGATACGTTTCCCATGTTTTAATAAATGTTGACAAATATTGACTTTGTGTGAAAGTAGTATTATCAACACTATTTTCGCTATGGATGCTGTTTTCGTCGTCCATTTTTTACAAAAAACATGAATGTCCGCCTGCTTTGAAATCTTTTTCTCAACTAAAATATCGCCGCGCGCCCGCATACAATATTATTGACAATACCCCTGCCTCTCCCTGATATTGCCGTGATAAAATCAGAATTTCTGGAAATCGGCAATAATATTGAACAATACCGCAATGCGGGCAGGGCCGCACACACACAATATTATTGACAATATACACTTTATTGACAATATTATTGTGTGTGTGCGGCTAGCCTATGGCTCACATATAGGTCCCTTTAAGTTCTCCCGTATCCGTGGTGCCGTACCGCAACACCTATCCTAGCTGTACACCCTTTTACTTATTGACTGACCAGTCAGTTTCCTGTCTCCCGCATTGCCTAGGAGGAAAGTGGAATCACTCTTTTTTTCTTTAACTTTTCTAATTAAATTTGTTGTGGGTTCCAAAACAATTAAAATAATCTCGCGGGACTGCCTCAAACCTTGATCTCATTAATGGAGACCACTGTAACTTGCAGGAGTTACAATGGTAGAAATATACGGTGCGATTAGTCCCGATAAAAAAATATAGTATTCTATGTTAGAATAGCTTTTAGTTTTAGTCTGTACGACAACATGTGAAGCAACTAGTGTTCTTAGTTCTAAGTCTTTTTAACATCAAGACAAGGGTGAAAAAAAGACATACATTCTCTGTATATTTTAGGAGTCTGGTAATACGAATATCGTAAGGGGAAATCGTATAATAAAAAAGTGTACTATAAGGACCTTAAACGGTTACTAAATGTTGCTTTATTTAATGAAAAAAGAATATACTATGACCACAACATTAACAATAAAATTAAATATCCTAAGACACTATGGAAAAATCTAACACACTTTACTGCCACCTAAAACAAATGCGGAACTTCCATCAAATTTTAATGACCCAAATATTATTAATACCCATTTTTTAAATGTCCCCGGGAATGTTAAGCTCCCGCTGCTACCTTGCCTTTTATGAGTTCCATAGATTTGGTGAAGCTAGTTTCTACCTTAAAACAGTGGACAAACAGGACGTTGCCATAATACTTAAAAGTTTTAAGTCTAACGCGGAAGGATGTGACTACGTAATACTGGATATGTTGATGCTCACATTACCACAAACCCTAGACCTTATTACTTCAATTATAAATACATCGATTACGTCAACAACCTTCCCGGATCAGTGGAAATTAGCTTGCGTCCGTCCAATCCCTAAGGTATCGAATCCCACAGAAGTCAAAGACCTCAGACCCATCAGTATTCTACCTTTCTTGTCTAAGGTACTAGAGAAGGTAGTTAATAAGCAACTGACCAAATACATCGCAGACAATAATATTTTGCCCGAGGCCCAGTCCGGATTCAGAAAGTGCCATAGTACCTCATCTGCTTTACTAGATGTGACAGATAATATTTTGACTGCCCAAGAGGACGGCATGTGCACCCTTCTGGTATTATTGGATTTTTCCAGGGCATTTGATTCCTTAAATGTAACTCTCTTGCTACTAAAGATGTCGTACTACGGATTTAACACAAAATCGATACAATGGTTTAACAGCTATCTTAGTAACCGTGCACAGTACGTAGAGATTCCTGATGCCAGTGGACCCAAGCTAAAATCTAGCATACTTCCACTGAATAAAGGTGTACCGCAGGGTTCAATCCTGGGCCCTACATTATTTACGTTGTATAGCGCAGATATTGTAGCAAATGTGAAGAATTCGCGATACCACATGTATGCTGATGACCTACAGCTATACGTGTCTTTTAAACCCCAAGATTATTCTGTGGCTGTAAGAGCGATCAATGAAGATCTTGATCGTATAGTACAGTGGTCCAGTAACAATTCTCTAGTTTTAAATCCTGCTAAAACCAAATATATAATATTTGGCTCTGACAATCAATTAGATAGCCTAAAAATTTATGGAACCCTTCCCGCCATAAGTGTACTAGGTGAACACATTGAGCGAGTACGTGAAGTGCGGAATTTGGGTCTTTTAATGGACCAATCTCTGCGGTTCGAAAATCACGTAGTGAATTGTGTGCAAAACTGTTTTTCCCGCCTCAAAACTATATATAAAATGCGCCCTTTCTTAAGTCAACTACTGCGTGTTCAGTTAATCGATTCTGTCGTTCTTTCTAAGTTAAATTATGCTGATACTGTAATTGGACCAAGGTTACTATGTCGAACGGAAAAACTGTTGCAAAGGGTTCAAAATGCATGCGCTCGATTTTGTTTCAATATTCCAGCCAGATGTCACGTAACACCCTATTTAAATAAGCACGGTATACTCAAAATGAAATTACGTAGAAAACTACATCTTGCTTGTCTTCTTTTCTCCGTTATTAGTACAAAATGTCCAAAGTCCCTATATTCAAAGCTTACGTGGATAAGGAATAACCGTCAGCGAGAAAGTCGACGCTGCGCTCAACAACTGGCCACCCCTTTGCATAAATCTAACTCATTTCGCGGCAGCTTCCGTTATGCTGCTTCCAAAATTTGGAACAACCTTCCTCCGCCAATTAGGGATTTAAAAAGTATCTGTATCTTTAGAATACACATAAAAAAATTATTACTTAGTCATCAAATAAAATTTGAATCTTATAATATAAATATTTCTGTAATATGATCTTTTCCATATAATAAAATTGCTTTTTATATTCTCAACAATTTACTTACGTGTAAAATACGCGTCTTTTTTTTGGTTCTTTTTCTTTCTCTCAGCCAAATTTTGTATACAATATATTATTTTATTTATAGTATAAATATATTATTAGCAGCACGCATACGCTCAGTATTAGTACGTAGCAGTAATACAATCTACTAATCTGTAATATGTACTGTACTGTAATATATGTGTCTGTAGTATCTGCAGAACACAATATGTTGAAGAGGCGGCAGACAAGTGTTATTTGTATGGCCGGTAATCATTGTTTAAATTTTTCTATTTTTTTTTTAATTATTTGATTTATTTATTTATAATATTAACATCCATATTCCATCCATCCATCAGCCCATAAACATCCACTGTTGGACATAGGCCTCCATATTATTTATTTATAATTGTATGATAATTATCAATATTCTTAGTTATTATTAATCATAATCGATTTTGTAATATAGAAGCACATATTCACAACATAGTCATCATTAAGTGATATCCGTGAGTCACTAATAGGGCTGCCAACGGAAGATCAGTGTTGGGTGAAACCCAACTAATGCTGAGATGGCGACCTTTTCGGCAGGACATGCAGTTTTTTATTTATTTTTTGATTATTATTTTGCTACTGATCCTTCAGGTTTATGTTATCGTATATTTTTTGTTGAACTATCACTATTGTTAATCTGACCACTGTTCCTTTATATATTTTTTATTTATTTTTTTATTTTATTTTTATAATTGTTATTGTATTCTTCTTTTATATGAAGTGTAAATTTGTTCTTGTTCACTATATATATATCTTTGGCATGTCTTCCGCCGAATAAATGAATTTTCTTTCTTTCTAATACTAAACAATAGATTTTAATCTATAAGATGTTCTAACAACGACATCGGTTTTATCGTATCGAAATATGTGTTAAACAGTTGAGATGAAGGTTGCGCTGATAGGGTGCGATAACTATTGACCCGAGAGTATTGAAGCGTTTGGTCCAAAAAGAAACCAGATAATGCGAGTGCACATAAACGTCCGGATCCGTGTTCATATCTTATCATAACATTTTTTTTTACTGACATTACTGGTTATGTTCTATTTATATCCCACCCGACCAACTGCTGCAATTGTTTTAAGAATATTGCGGCATTTGGTCCTATAAGCCGTCATATGGTCGCTCTGCGACTTTGAGCAGTCCTCTGCTACTATGAGTGACTTCAGTGTTACCGTCGTGTTACACGTGCATGGAAAAGAACGCTACGCTGTACTCCAAATAATCCAATTCAATTATGAAAAAAAAAGTTGTCGCTTAACAACCCATTTTTTCTCGCAGGTGGTACCTTAACTACTAAAGATATGAGACAAAAATTGATATTAAATTGGTTAGTTACCAAACATTCAAATGTCTTATCAAACACATTAATATATAATATTTCAATAGAGAATGTAAATAACAAAATTTATAGGAACATCAGAAATCAAATAGGTGCCTTATAGCTTTTATGTTTCACAAGCTCTTTGAAGTATTTCTGTTAGTGAATAACTGTGTAATGTCCTTTTGGCATCGATCTTCATCTTCAATATTTGTAAACAAATTCAAACGACCCCTCTTGGCAAACTTCTAAAGGATATAACGAAACTATTGAACTACTTGCAGTTTTTCAACTATTACAAACGTTTATGTGCGATATAAACAGAATTCTCGATAATTACATAAAATTTTATATACCTAGTATTTTCTTTTTTTTTTATAGCTTATAGTGGCAAAAGAGTAAGCAGCACACCTGATGGCGAGTGTTACTGCTGCCCATAAACCTTTGCAATATACCAAGGGTATCGCTAGGCCGCTGCCTACTAATACAAACCCCAAACCCACGCAGTTAGGCATCCGGTTCTCTCGCTCATCGAACCAAGCGCAATAGCACATTGATATTGCTCAGACGTCGGCCTTCTACGAGAATGTGGTACTACTCGGGACGGACAGGCCCGCGGCTGTAGACAGAAAACTGTCAACAGCGTGGTCCTAACACTATTAGATTATTAGTGATAGGACCACGCTGTTGACAGTTTTCTGTCTACAGCCGCGGGCCGGTCCGTCCGGGGTAGTACCGAGAGAGAGAGAGCGTCCGGGGTAGTAGTGAGCGAGAGAGCCGGCAGCGCTATTGGGTGGGTTTGGGGATTATAATGGTAAGCAGCGGCCTATCTATAGCCTTGGTTATAGCATAGGTCCATTGGCGGCAGTGTCACTTACCATCAGGTGCGCTGCTTGCTCGTTCGCCACCATAAGTAATAAAAAAATTTAAAAAAATAAAAATCTTTCTTATCCAATATATTCATGATATTTTTATATCTATTAGAATTTTATCATAATTATGTTTGACGTAACATGGTTGGATAACCGCTTTAATTAGTTTCATGTTTTGTATAAATTATTATATATAATTTTTTAAATAATTCAGTTTTATTTTTTATAACAGGAATTTTAGATTGTAGTTATAGATACTTGCTTTTGTTAAATGGTCCATGAACAAAAATAAAAAATAAATGGAATCTTGGCAAGGTTTAGAAAAAAAAATATAGAATAAAATACCTAATTAAAACTACATTCATATGTAGTTTTAATTAGGTATTTTATTCTATATTTTTTTTTCACTATACTTTTGAGAAGCTGATCTTATAAAAGTTGTAAATAAAACCGTGTGGTGACGGAATAAGAATACAATTCACCATCCTCTATCTTAGACAACTAAGGGATATAAAACGCATATAACATCTATGTAAGTGATGAAAAACTCGAAACACGTCTGACCAGCGTGGTATAGTGGTCAATTTCCCTCCCATTATGAGACGTGTACAAAAATACATTACCGATCGAGACATTACAAATGATGCGTTTCTGATTTATTATATAATTATATGTACTTCTAATTCTAGGCTTACTGCTATTCAGGTGGCTTTCTGATAGGACCAATTTCCAGAATATCAGCTTAACTATACCAACCCGTCTGACCGAATTATTATTATGAAGTTCAAAATTCTTGACGCTAATTCTTCGATACACATATTGTAGTAGTGTAGTAATAAACTCTATCTACAAATCAATATTACTCCATTTCCATAAGGTAAAATTTTCCTCCTTAATCTCCTCCTTTTCCGAAAATGATTAGTACAAGTTTAATCTCCTCCTCCGACGACAATGATTAGTACCTACAAGGCTGGCATTCGTCACCCTATTTAATTTTATAAACTTCTTTCCAATCGGCATATAAATACTATTGTAATTCTTTATTTATTAATTTCCAACTCCCAAAAAATACAAATATACATAAAAAAATATGGATAAATATAAATTTAACATTTTTTTTTTGTAATATTTACAAACATAATTCAAATACATGATTGGTACATTAACGAGTTGACCTAAGGTATCAATATTGGTTTAACCTCATATTTCTATCGTTTGAAGAGTATACTTACAAGATGTATCGACGTCAATTAACATAAGTAGAATAATAAAAATTTTAAACCGATCAAGATCTTAACAAACTTAATTAATTTGAATAGTTTAATGATTTCGGATGTTTACGCGAATATTACATCATCATCATCATCACAGCCCATAAACGTCCCACTGTTGGGCTCGGGCCTCCTCCGTAATGGGAGGGAAATTAACCTACTATACCGCGCTGGTCAGACGTGTTGGTATAGGGTTTTGTTTCGAGTTTTCCTTCTCTCGCATAGATGTTTTATGCGTTTTATATCCCTTAGTCGTCTCGTACGATCACCCACCCATATCTTATATGGGGTGGTGAATAGTATTCTTACTTCGTCACCACACGGAAATATAAATATTACATACATACATACATATCATCACGCCATATCCCTTGCAGGGTAGGCAGAGAGAACAGAGTGCCAGAGAACTCTATCTCTGCATACTTCACTCGCTTCCTCAACATTCATAATTCTCTTCATACACGCTCGCCGGTTTCGGAGACTCTTGACTCCACCTTCCTTCAGTACCTGACCGATCTGGTCTAGGTAGGTTAGTCTCGGTCTCCCTCGGTACCTACATCCTTCCACTTTCGCATTGTATATCTTCTTAACCAGACGTTCGTTCGGCATTCTTTCCACATGTCCGAACCATCGGAGCATTCCCTTTCGCATCTTTACACCAATACTCTCTTTCATACCTACTCGCTCTCTTACGTCGTCGTTACGAATGCGGTCGGTCAGCATTGACCGACCGCATTCGGTCAATGCTGGTTAATATTACATACCTATTTGAAACACAACTATTTTTACGTATTTTTTTGCGTTTGAATATTTTACTTTAAGTTTGTGACAAAAATTATGTACACGGGTTATAAGTTATACTTCTTCTTCTTTCTGGCGTAACAAAATAAAAATATTATCAAACATTTTATCTTTCGCCTTATTCTACGTTTGTAGAAAAAACGACACTAACAATAGAAAAAAGGTCTTTAATACATTGAAAGTTTTATTATAACGCATTATCTAGTTAAATAAAGTTTATTTAAATATCACAAAAAAGAAAACTAAAATGTTGACTATAGCTAACTTCACGGTGTCGGTTTTTCGGGACGGTGAGCGCGCGCATCGTATCGCGCATTTTTACCCGTCAACGCGCCAAAATAAGTATAACTTCAAAAATGTGAACTAGAAGACTCCTTACCAACCCTTATAATCCTTACCTTCGCAGCGTTAATATAAGATTAATCTATAATTAAAAAAGTAACTGCTGTAATGTCAAAATAACAGTTTTTATGCATATGTTATAGATGTTACGTTGTATATGAATACTATGTTACAAAAAATTAAAAATCTTTTTTTTTTTTTTTACAACCGTCTGATAATCCTTGCAATAGATTTCGATCGGTATAATAGATTACTGTTGTAATAAGATTGTAACTTAGGCTACTGTTACTTAAAAAAAATACGATACCATGTAAAAAATAAAAACGCCCGACAGAAGTGATAACTTAAACTAATCTAAGTTGAATTATTTAATATTGATATTGTTTGACTTGAGAAAATCTTAGGTTAATACTTAAATTTTATGTATATTAATATGATAATGTACGGAAAGGTTATTTATTAATAAAATATAATTTATTCTTGATATCTTTCTTCGTTCGGGAAACTTAAGAGGATCTTCTCGTCCAACATACCTCAGTGTCTGAAAACACAGGTCTACAACCAGTGTGTGTTACCAGTGATGACTTACGGCACGGAAACGTGGTCCCTAAATGTAGGCCTCATAACCAAGCTCAAAGTCGCTCAGCGTGCTATGGAGCGAGCTATGCTCGGGATTTCTCTGCGTGATAGAATCCGTAATACGGAAATCCGCAGAAGAACGGGTGTAACCGACATAGCACGAAGAATTAGCACGCTGAAGTGGCAATGGGCTGGCCACATCGCTCGAAGAACCGACAACCGCTGGGGAAAAAAGGTTCTAGAGTGGCGACCACGTACTGGACGACGCAGTGTAGGACGCCCCCCCACTAGGTGGACAGACGATCTAGTTAAAATTGCTGGGCGTCGATGGATGCAGACGGCACAGAACCGCATTCTGTGGCATACCATGAGGGAGGCCTATGTCCAGCAGTGGACGGCGATGGGCTGAAATGATGATCATGATGATCTTTCTTGAATATGTACATTAGAAGTTTGTGTATGTACATTACTAGTTCAATTTCGTATGCGTGAGAGAAAGAAAAGCCAGACAGAATGGCGCCGTAACGCGTTACGTAACGAAGTGGTTTACCCTCCCCTAAGAAGTTATCACTAATATAAAACTAAAATAAAAGTCCATGAAAACTTCAATCATTCTATTCGAATAAGGTAACAATTACTACAGATGTATTAAAAAATAGGGATAAAATACCTATAAATGGCATATAACTGAACTTTTAAATGAGCGAAGCTACGGACAAAGCCGCTTGTACCAATTTAACTGTAATCTAACAACGGTACGTTTATAGAATTTGATAAACATGCGTTCTTTAAAGGTGTCAAGAGAATCAATTGCCACGAAATACCGTATTAAAATGGTAATGGAAGATATTTCATACTGACAAAAGCGTCTCTGCGAAAATATAATATATACATATACAAATTTTATTGTTAAATTAAGCAACTCAATATCTTTTTTGTGACTGCCCGGATAACGTGGGGATTTAAGCAATAACATCCCAAGTAACAAACCTCGTCGTGAATTCGATTCCCAAACAAGTCGATTCTGTATCTATCTACTATGCTACACATAATCGTTGCGGTCGATCGCAGTAGATGTTATGAGTTTCCAAGAAAAGAGCTCTCGCTTATTCATCTGGCGCTCCCTTAGCTAGTCTTTAAGAGACCCACGGGAAAATAAGGGGTGGCGACATATTGCATTCTTAACCCGTAGAGGAGTCGTATGTAGAACACACGTCATTATACAATAATCAACAAATAATTGTTGCGAGTTCATGTGTTTTTTGTGTCCGTGAAATACATATTAGCAAGTTCCCCACGTTTTAAAGATTTTTTCATTATATACCCATCCATAAGTAGCCTGTATAACATTTTGAGTTTAACATACACTACAAAACCATAGTGCATACATACATCACAAGTAATAGAGCACGGAAAGAGCCTACTACCATCTACTCAATATAGTTCTCCATCTTTTACTGCTGTAGATCTGTACCTCGCGGGTCATTATATATAATAATAATAATAAATAATTTATTTCAAGTAACAAAAACTCATAATAATAAAAATATATAGCATACTAAGAACGAAGAAAAAATAGACCACAACGAGGCAGTCTCTTTACTTGTTAAGTTATTGTATTATTTTTTTGTGAATAAATATAATTATACTGCCTCCTCAACCATTAAAAATAAATAATTGTTTATGAGTTTTTAATTTACAATAGGAAGCGCGGCAAACGGCTCCAAACAAATACACGTTGGTTCCTTAGCTGTTAATAAAATACAAATTGAAAGTAAGCAAAAGTAAAATAACTATTAAAGTAATTACGTTGATTGCCAAATGTCGACACAATAAATTATATATTGATTAATGTCTTTTAATATAGGTCTAGGTTGATTACTCACTTGTTTTATGCGTCGGGTCTTCCTTACATAAGTTATGTGCCCGTTTTTACAGGCTCTTGAGCACGTTCACAGAACTCCTCATAAACAAGATTTCAACATTTTAATATTTATTTTCCATTGCAACACAGAGAAAAACACACCTACACTGCCAAATTCCACAGTCGGCTGACACACGCTTGACTGCTTTCGCTCGTTTGTGCAAACACTTGCCACTCCGTACGAACACTGAGGAACACTGTTAAGTATTTGTGTCAATGAATAAACTGATACTTATAATATTGACGCACAAATCTACAAGTATTCTGTTTAAGGATAGAATGATTATGAATGAAAATTGAAATGCATTGCTCAGGCGCACGTGAATTCGTAGCTGTTGCAATGAATGGCGCGGACGCGAGCGTGGACGCCGCTACGGACGGACTGTTGCGTGTCGTTCCAACACAAACACTGACTGAGTGAGAGGAGAGGGCGGACGGAGGCCTATGCTGCGCCGGCACTGCAGGTGTCGTGGAGGTGGAGATCAGACCACACTTACGCCGTACACTCACAAATAACACAGCCAACAACTTGGCGTGACAGCGTCCTAGAAATAACGATCGCTCGCTCCGCTATCAACATAACCAACTTTCCCTGTTACACCATTTCTATTATCAAAATACTTTTTGAAATTTAAAAAATATAGTGAAGAAATCAATATTAGTCATTATATTTTCTAAATCTGACTAAACATTATTTTTTAAACATGACAAGAAAATGCACGCAAACTATGGTCGAACTATATGCAGATGATACGAAATTGTGAATATGTTTAAATATTGCCGAGGTATATATATAGATTATGTGTGTTTCTGTTTTTTTTCTTTTTTTTGGAACGAAGTTCCTTATCGCGCGTTGTGAAAGGGGGCTAGACGGAAAAAATTCTTACGAAAAGTTGTCACGACACTTTTTGCTATAATAAGCTATTGTAAGCTGTGCGGCGTCGCTCGTCGGTTCTCTTATAGAAAGCAAGCCAGATATTTTCATTTCTATTTCGCATTGAACAGTGTGGTGTCGCGACGATTTTTTTTATAGATAGAGTGATTCAAGAGGAAGGTTTATATGTATAATATATGCATAATGTACTAGAGAAACACTGATAATTTTAGAGGTTTCTAATGTGATGTCGTAAATAAACACATTATTTTGCGCTTACATTGCAAACGCTGGCTGAACCCTACGAAATAGATCAAAATAAAGTACTACAGTATTATACAGCTTAAAAAGGCCTACAAAAAAGTCCGCGATGGTATATATCTATCTCTTAAGGATAACATACTATATCCATTTTAATACTTTAAAAAATGTTCTATTATAAAACGGTAATTGAAAAGCTATTTACACAAATACTGTATTAATCCTTATCATTTTAAATACATTAGTTGGCTTGAGCATTTCATGAAGATATTTTTTTCCTTCAGACCATGCAAATTAAATCAATACCTTAAGAGATATAGCAAAATCAAAATAATGCGCAACGAAATTATTTTCGCCCGTGACCGGGCCGCGTGGCCGGCTCGCGTTCGAGCTCGGGGCCGAAAAGTTTTGGTAGTCTAGTGGAATTGTATATCCTATTATTAATATTATAAACGTGAAAGTTTGTAATAATGCCCAAGAGGGCATACCGCCGAGCGGGCCACCGAAGACAAAGATCGGGTACCGGTGGCCCGCTCGTACGGCGAAGAAGAGGTGCTTGCAGGGTGGGTCAATGGGGTTGCGCGCCGCCTCTTCCGTCACCCCGGACCGATTTGGCGGGGTGCGACGTCCATAGCCCACGGCAAAAAAAAAAAAAAAAAAAAAAAAAAAAAAAAGTGGAATTGTATATCCTATTATTAATATTATAAACGTGAAAGTTTGTAATAATGTATGGATGTGAACATGTTTGTTGCTCTTTCACGTAAAAACTACTGAATGGATTTTGATGAAATTTATAGTAATATAGCTTGCACATCAGAATAACACATAGGCTATAATTTATAAAGATATTTTGCGAATTGGCTAAAATATAACGATAAAAATCGCTTAAGGCAGAAAAAAATTATATAATTAAAATAGAACTTCGTTCCATCCGGGTGTCCCTTGACACCTCCGGTTTTTTTTGTTTCCTATGTGTTATTGTCGTGTTATAGATTAGTTAATATATTTTAATTAACGATTATTACAAAGCTTTGTAGTTCATGCAACAGTAATTCTAGTCTAGAGAAAATGTAATTCGAACTAACTACATAGGGCAAGTTCACATTATTTATTAATGCAGAAGTGTAATAATGTATGCGAGCTAGATGCATAAATTACAATAAATGAATGTTTGGTATTCTTGTATTTAATGGAAGCGTAATACACAATGTATTATTGTAATGTAATAAGTAATCCTAATCCCTAGAAGATACAGGCCAATTTGACTAGAAAACTTATGGAAATTTCATATTCGTATATTTATGTTGTTGTTAAAAACGAGTAAAAATAGTTCTTATTTATTTATCTTTTTTTTTATATATTTCTGTTTTTTTTTTTATAATTGCTTTCTCAAAGAGGGCTGATATTAGCAGCCAGTCATAGAACTATTGCCAAAACTTTAGCAAAATGTACGATGGAAGAAGACATACGAGTATTGCGCCGACCCCTCGTAATTTAAATAAGTATGGGATGATGAAGTTGATTTTTTATAATATAGACTCATTTTCACATATAATTGTAATTAAGCATTTAATTTATCTCTAAGAATTAATTATTCTTACTGTAAGGATAAATAAATACTTAAAAAATTAGGCAGTCAAAGTTTATGAAATTTAATAATATATATTTTCATAAATATGAATGGCAGCGTGAATAATTCCATATTATGACATATGTACCTACTAAGCTTTTTCTTTTTCTAGCAGGCTATGATCTGGACATACGCCGTCCGTTCCATCCGGGGCGACGAAAAGGCGGCGCGATGCCCCATAACTCACCGTATTCGAGGGAGGCCCATCGCCATTTGGCCGATCACTGGTATCTAATACTTGACGTCCGTGGCATAGGTACTAAGTATAAATGTATATTATTTAGTGGTAATCTGTGTAACTGGTAATCTATACCACCTATTACATATACCAATTTGTGGAAACAAAGGATGTTTTAATAAGTAAATTTTCTAACAATAGTAATTTGGAATAAAACAATACAGAATATTATTATTAGTAGAATTACCAGTTTATAAAAATAAAACTAATAACACTCAGTCTTTGCTTTTGTTATGGTCTCGCATATTTTTCGCCAAAAGACTTAGCAGATATGCAGCATAACATTTTTTCACATTGTAATTTTTAACCTCGCAAGAAGATAAGGTTTTTCTTGAAAATGTGTTTTATTAGTGATAGAGGTCACCTTGTTGACATTTGTCTGTCTATAGCAGCGGACCGGTTTATCCGGGGAAATACCACATTATCACAGGAAATCAACATCTGAGCAGTGGTAATGTGCTTTTGTGTTTCGTTTGTAAAGCGAAAGAGACGGGAAACCCAACTTTCTGGTCGGGTTTTGGTTGGTGGGCAACGACCTAGCTCTACCCCTGGTATTGATCCGTGCATGGCAGTAACACTATCAAATGTGCTGTTTTCTGGTTTCTACCATAAGCAATAAAAGTTTCAATTCCTGATTTAGTTAATTTTTTGGCAAGAAACCATAACAATATTTTTGTTCATGCTAAGTTTCGAAATGGGATGATTATTTGATCTCGCCTCATGGTCGACAGTATCAAACCTACGCCGCTAGAGAAACGATGGTAAACCGCACAATATGCATAATTTGACGGTAAGGTAAACAATTTGTATGTTAACAAACTCGCAGCCGTAGCGCCCTATGTACTACACACGAAATAAAAAGAGTAGTGACCTACTTAACTTTTAAGCAATCTCAAGAAATATAATCTCACGGATGTAATAAATCCTTATTGATTTATATGTTATTGTGTAACTAGAATAGTGGATGCCCATCAAATCGATAATCATCGTACATATGATCGCGGAAAATATATATATATTGCTTTCTGCTCCTTATTCAAACGGCCCGTTAACTTAGAAGCCTGTCGCAATAAAACTAGTTTAATTGCACAGATGTCGTAGTGGTTAAGATAGCCATCTTTCATGCCAATTCCGTGGGTTCGATTCCTACGTAGTACAATACTTTGTGCGACCCACAAAGTGTTGTTCTGAGTCTGGGTGTAATTTGTCTGCGTTAATTGCATGTTCGTAAAGTGCCCCGCAATACAAGGTTTATTTCCTTAGTGCAGGGTGGTGTTCTATTAAAAAAAAAAGCCTGTCGCAATAAAACTAGTATGCGGTTAGGATAATATGCACAACAAAGCAAGAGAATACATATTTTCGTGTATTTTTTTTATCTCTACATTCGTTTTATAAATAAAAAGCTGTATATTCAATTTGCGTTCAGTATTGACATTAGATTAGATTACAATCTCATCATCATCATCTCAGCTTATATATGTCCCACTGTCGGGCTCGGGCCTCCTCCGCAATGGGACAGAAATTGACCTACTATATATACCACGCTGCCGCTAGTCAAACGTGTTGGTATAGGGTTTATTTTGAGTTTTACTTCTCTTGCATAGATGTTATATGCGTTTTATATCCCTTAGTCGTCTCTTACGATCACCCACAAGTAAGATAGGGGGTAGTGAATTGTATTCTTACTCCGTCACCACACGGATAAGAGATTAATTACAATCTGCTCACGGGATAATGTAAAATAATTGGAAATTTATAGTTTAACAAAGGTTACTGGGACTACGTTCAATGCGTAATATCAGCGAATGTATATGGCATTATTTTTGCTGCTAATGGTGGGCAACTAACAAGCAGCACCTAAAAGTAAGTGTTACTGTAGCCCATGGACCTTTGCAATACTAGAGGTATAGCCTAGATGTTTGCCTACCAATGGAAACTCCAAACCCATCCCGAGAGATGAGCTTCCGGCTCCCTCACTGACCGAACGAAGAAAATAGCACATTACTACTAATCAGACGTCGATTTTCAGCGAATGTGTGGTACTACCCCAGACGGATCGGCCCGCGGCTGTAGACAGATAACTATCAACATTCTAGTCTTACCACTGTATAAATTATAACTTAGCCTCTAAGTATCGGCAACATGTGGAAGCTCAAATCTGCACAGCAGACTATAAAATGAGCTTATGCTATATGAGATAAACCTTTGGAATCTAATGGTTCCACCATTGGATTCAGGTGGCATATGAAATGATAAAATGTCTAAGTGATATTCTTGTGGGAAGATTTGAAAGTAGATATGCTATCAATAATGACATATATTTATAATATTGAAGAGGCTAAAGAAAAAAAAATATTACACAAACATTTTTGGATTTACATAATATTAATTAGCAAATATTTTTGGGTGCCTTTTTTCGTAATGCAACATTCATCATCATCTCAGCTCATATATGTCCCACTGTTGGGGTCGAGCCTCCTCCGTAATGGGAGGATAGATGGGGGATAGATGTTATATGCTTTTTGTACCCTTAGTCGTTTCTTACGATCACCCACGGTTAAGGTAGGGGGTGGTGAATTGTATTCTTACTCCGTCACTACACGGATAATGCAACATTGGTTTTTTAAATTGCCGTGATATGCGTATTAATGCCAAATAGGTATTACCATTTTCGCTTAGCTATATTCTAATTTGAACGTGTTGCATATCTAATTGTTTTTAATGTCAACCTAAACCGAACAAGAACTATTCTGTTATCATACTAAGTGTTGTGAAATTCTATTTAATATTTTACATTCGCTACATCGCGTACAAATTATTCACAACAAGATTTTTTAATTCCTAATACGTTTTCATTAAACTTTGAATAAAAGGCTGTAGATGTCAACAGGTGTCATTGAAATCAAATAAATCCAATGGTATTTCCCAATAAAATACCACAGTGCATATTGCGCGTTTGGGACTACTTTGCCAAATTCGCTCAAGTAGATATAATATGGGTAACAGACTGGAAACATTTGCCAAGGGTTCAAGAGCCACGGCTTTAGTTATATTACATTCTCTTGCGTGGGTCGAAAGAGCTTCTTCTGTATTTTATTAGTGGGTAACCAGACTTCACTGTAACTGAAAAAAAAAATACAAATATATTCTTTGACTTTTACAATGCGTCTTTATTAAACATTGTTCAGTTGTAATATTTTCTTGGGTCTTTCTTTACCCTTAAAGCCTTCAACATTCACACTTAAAATTTTCCTCACAACATTATTGTCATTCCGTCTCATCATATCTCCATACCAGGTCAAGCGTTAACTCCTTAAAATTTACTAACCCAGCATGACATGATATATTGATGATTAATTCATCCGTCACCCGAATACATATTCCATGTTTTTATGTAGAATAATTGGCGTTTGCTGCTAGGCTATACTACTAGGCTATTGTCAATCATTACCTTTCATATTTAAATAATAGTTACCCAAATCTTAGGTTAAGTAACGAAGATTAGCTTACAGAAAACATTATCGATTCTAGCTTAAGCTAGAATCGATAATATTAGTTAGTATTTTCAACGGCATATAACACTATATTCCACTATAGACTATTATTAAGATTTGTGATCACATAACATTTTGTAAAGACAAATTTAAACAAATACGAAATAAAAATAACACATATATATTACAGAATTCTAAATATAGATTGTATTAATTGGCATAAAATATATCTGTCGGTATCATACTGCCATCGTTGTGTGTTGTGACCTTAGACGTTTGACGTCATGGGGTTTCACGGCCAGACCTGTATTCTTAGAACCTTAAGCCAAAGACATGTATAAAAACTTACTGGAATTATTTACTCCTTAACTTATCTATCCTTTAGGCTAATTAATGATAAATGTCAATATACTATAACGAAGAATGCACATTAAAGACAACTCTCTCAAAGGATCTTTGCGTTATCATAACTAATATTAAAAATGTGAAAGTGCGTTGGTTTGTTACGCTTTCACGCGTACTCGCTCGATTGCCATGTAGTTTCGAATACATATATCAGGAATATTGAAAAGGCCAACCTTTTATTTAGGTAAATGTTGTTGCTCCCAAAGGATAGAAAATTTATTGACAAAACATTAACGTCGGCGAAGGTGAGCGTAGCAAATAATAAATAGCGCTTACTTAACAGATTTGAAATAACTTGGTATACATTATTATTTACCAATAGCCGCAGTTCGGAAACTATTGTTGTAAATCTTTCACCGTAAACTCTAGGGCCTAAAGAAATTATTTTAGGCAATAAGTGTCTAATAAAGTTTGACCGAGTCATTAAAACTCTTAGATTAAGAGGATTAAGACCATAATATTATTCAGTAAGTATTTGATCGTTTTCTGGGTGGTCATGGAATAATAATACAATGCACCACCCATGCCCACAGGCCATGGTATGCATATAATATTATGCAAGAGAAGGAAATGTCGATGAAACCCTACTCTAATACGTCTGACCAGCGTTGTATAGTAGGTCAATTTCCATCCCTCAGTGTAGAAGGCTTTTGTGCAATACTATGACGTATATAAATAGTTATGAAAGGTGAGTTGACAGACATGACTATAGGGGATGATGGGGGAATTGCGGATACTTAAGCAAAATAACTTACAGAACCCGTACTGTCAGATATAATCAGTCGGACTTTAATAATTATTTATCTTTTGTTATTCATCTATAAAATTAACATCGCTTATATTACGAAATCAAGCAAATACTTCAATATTTTTACCAAAAACAAAACCTTGTCTGTCCACAATTATCCGTAGCCTAAAGGGTAAATACGGACCGACGTTGGGTTAATTACGGACGGTATGGCGTATTAACAGACAAGGTCTGGAATATTTACAGAAGTCACAAATAGAGTCTCAAGAAGTTCTCCCAGCAATGCAATTCCCAAGAATCCAATTCTTTCATTTTAAACATATATCCTGACCCCGTCGAATGAGTGATGATATTTTTCTTCACAATTAACGCAACAAATAATCATCACTTTGTTTGTTATTGGCAATAATTTTCGACTTCAACATTAAAACAATTCACAACTCGTCACACACAAAGTATCAGAGATCATTACCATAGAAATGAATCAATATGATAACTCTATGCTATTGCTTAACTGGGATGATCAATTTTTAAAATTACTACATACAATGAATTTTAAAAATTTAAAATAAACTTTATTGAAATGCAGCAACAAATGTTAAAATTTATTTCTCTGTAACAAAAATAAATAATCGGGGGGCATAGTCCGGAGCGTGCTCGTTCGCGTCCCCTGCCAGTCTAATTAGACTGCTAATCCGGCTCGAAATGCGTACCGCAATGCGGGTTAGGGCGTCCCCCGGAGGCGACGCGTACCGACCCGCCCCCGTCGGTACGAACATCGGCAGTTCCGGCGATGGGGGCCGCCACCCATCACGCCTTGCCCAGTTAGGCGAGTCGAGGAGAACGGAGTGCCGGGTGGGCACATGGAATGTAAGAGGTTGTGTGGAAGGTAAGTTGCACGAGCTGATATCCGTCATGGCGGACAAACAGCTAGACGTGCTCTGTGTAACAGAGACCAAGCGAAGGGGCAGCGACGCCTGCGATCTTCCTGGTGGCGAGATGGCTCTGTGGTCTGGTGTACCACAGAGCGATCGAGCCAGCATGGGGGTAGGAGTGCTGTTGTCCTCTCGCTTGGCCTCAGGTGTGAAGGATTACGGAATGTATGATCCCAGACTTCTCTGGGTCCGTATAAAACTAGGTGACACCTAGTTTTATAGGTATTCATGGTTGTAGCATATGCTCCCGTAGGATCCTCGGTGGCATCAGACCTAGAGAAGTTTTGGGACAATGTTAGGGAAGTTCTGGATATGGCAGAAACCAGTGAACGCGTGATTGTATGCGGAGATTTGAACGGATGGGTGGGGACCAAGCGTCCCGACTATGAGGACGTACTTGGTCCATTTGGTGATAAGAGAGTGAACGACGCAGGTAGGCTCATAGCGGATGTATGCATGGAGAGAAACCTTATTGTGTCAAACACATTTTTCCAACATAAGGACATTCATATGTATACATGGAGAAGGAATGAACAGAAAAGCATAATAGATTTAATTTTGGTAGACAGTCGCCTCCGAAGCAAAATATTGGACGCAAGAGCCTACAGGGGCCCCACAGTCGACACGGACCACTATCTCGTTATTGCGAGATTTAGTGGTCTGTTCAGAAAGTGGAGGCACTGGCGAGAGCGGGTCCACTTCGGAGGGCTTGAAAGAATAAAGGTTGAAAGGTTGCAAGAAGAGTGTGTAAGAGAAAAGTATGCAGAGGGTGTCCGAGAACGGCTGACGATGGCAAGCCAGCCGCAATCGGACATTGAAGAATGCTGGAGAGTATTGAAAGAGAGTATGGTAGATACAGCGAAAGAAGTATGTGGAAGTTCAAAGAAGCATAGAAAAACAAATGGTGATGCATGGTGGGATGCGGAAGTGGCAGCTTCCGTAGAGCAAAAGAAGAAAGCGTGGCTGGACTATGTCTCTTCTTTGAATCTGAATGACAGTATGACTGAACAGAAGAAAGAAATATATCGGCAATGTAAGAATGACACCAAAGCCTTAGTGAAAGAGAAACGTGATAGAGCAAGTATGAGTGCAGAAGATAGGCTGACTAAAAACTTCGAGGGTAACACCAAACTCTTTTGGAGGGAGGTGAAGAAGTCTCGGGGTGGTTGGTCAGCCTTCAGAATGAATAAAATAAGGTCTAAAGGTGGAGACATTCTTACACAAACACAAGACGTGTTAAGCCGATGGAGTGAATATTTTGGCGATATGTATGCGGATGCTACGGTTGGCGCCGGTGTTGGATGTGGTTTAGTAGATCAACATTCGACAACGGCGTCCTCCGATGGCATCAGTATGGATGAAGTTGAATGGGCGATAAGAAGTTTGAAAAATGGTAAGGCAGCGGGCATTGATATGGTGTCTGCCGAGATGATCAAGCTCGGTGGCTCTTGTGTCTGGGAGGCGTTCCTGTTGCTCCTCAATTTATGTTGGAGCTCGGGAATGGTTCCCAGGGACTGGAATAGCGCAGTCATCGTGCCTTTGTTTAAAAACAAGGGTTCACGTTATGACTGCGCAAATTACAGAGCCATAAGCTTGACCAGTTTGGCAGCAAAAGTGTATGGAAAAATTATTGAAAGGAGAATGAGGATGGTGTCCGATGGTTTACTGTGTGAGACACAAGGAGGTTTCAGGAGTGGAAGGGGATGCATGGATCAAGTGTTCTCTCTGCGCAACATTGTGGAGAAGCATCTGGCTCTAGGTCAGAGGGTTTTCTGCAGTTTTGTGGATCTGGAGAGAGCATTTGACACGGTTGTACGAAAGGAACTTTGGGACATTTTACCGGAGTATGGTATTAACGGTAAACTGCTACGGGCTGTGCAGTCCAGTTACATGGGCTGTAGAGCCTGTGTGTGGCTGGATGATGGAATGTCGCCTTGGTTTGACGTCAATATCGGCGTTAAGCAGGGGTGCGTTCTGTCAGCCAGGCTGTTTATCATATATCTGGATAAATGTCTCCAAAGATTGAACGATATGAATGTGGGAGTCCAGATGGGCGACTCAGTGGTCACTGCTCTGCTTTATGCAGATGATGCAGTCCTGCTGGCACAGTCAGCGACTGACCTGCAGACCCTAGTCGACACAATGACAGAAGATTGTAAGAAAAGGGGTCTACGCGTGAATGTGAGCAAAACCAAAATAATGGTCTTTGAAAGAGATAAAACCAGAACAGATGTAAGAGTAACAATAGGTAATGATGTACTAGAGCAAGTGGATGAATTTGTATATCTTGGATGTGGATTTAGCCGAGATGGAAGGTACACCACTGATATAGAGCGAAGAGTGAATGCGGGAAATAGAGTGAACGGAGCGTTGGGGCAACTTCTCGGCAGCCACCACCTCAGCCAGAAGGCACGTGTAGCAATACATAACGCAGTGCTTGTCCCAACATTACTGTATGGAAGCGAGAGTTGTGTATGCAGAAAAGAGTATGAAAGTAAAATTAATGCGGTCGAAATGCGATCTCTGCGGAAAATCTGTGGAGTTAGGCTGACCGACCGCATTCGTAACGACGACGTAAGAGAGCGAGTAGGTATGAAAGAGAGTATTGGTGTAAAGATGCGAAAGGGAATGCTCCGATGGTTCGGACATGTGGAAAGAATGCCGAACGAACGCCTGGTTAAGAAGATATACAATGCGAAAGTGGAAGGATGTAGGTACCGAGGGAGACCGAGACTAACCTACCTAGACCAGATCGGTCATGTACTGAAGGAAGGTGGAGTCAAGAGTCTCCGAAACCGGCGAGCGTGTATGAAGAGAATTATGAATGTTGAGGAAGCGAGTGAAGTATGCAGAGATAGAGTTCTCTGGCACTCTGTTCTCTCTGCCTACCCTGCAAGGGATATGGCGTGATGATATGTATGTATGTATGTAAAAATAAATAATTTTGGATTTAAACAATTTTAATAGATATAAATGCAGAGTATTAATGTAGGATATTTTTGTAGACTATATTAAAAGTTTTTCCATCGGGTGCAAATATATGTAAATTCCGCGCATTAGACACACGCGAACTGGCTACATATAGTTGACCATGAGAGAAGCATGGCCTTTCTAAATGCACTCCCGCTACCTGTAATGTCTGCCCTTGTGCTTTGTTTGTAGTAACAGCAAAGCTAAACTTGACGGGAAACTGAACCCTTTTGAATTCGAATGGAAGGTCAGAGGGAATAATTGGAATCCGAGGTATGATAACACTTTCTCCCTTACCGACACCTGTTAAAATAGTAGCACCAAGTATATTCTGCCCCAATTTTCTTATCCGAAGCCTTGTTCCATTGCATAGCCGAGGAGCATCTAGATTTCGTATAAGCATTACTGGTACATTTAGTTTCAATTGAAGTTTATGCGACGGTATACCTGACAGTTCAAGTTAATTCAAAAACTCCACAGGATATGAAGTACTTGTGACAACTACAAGTGACAAATATTCCTTCATTTCTCCTTCCTCATATATAATGACAGAAAAAAAATAATGACGTGACCGTCGGTAATACAGTGCAACGGTATTACAATACTCAGGGTTGGAACTTCATTACTGGACTGCTAGATGGCGTTGAAGAAGCTAGATTTTGAGATTTTATGACAAACAATTTTTTTATTTTTCATATAATATTTTTTTTTTTAATTAAAAGTATCCTATGTTACTTTTAATACCTCCAAGAATATGTGTAAAATGTTTCATGATGATCGATTGATTAGTTTTAGCGTGAAAGCGTAACAAATAAACTTTCATTCACATTTATATATTATAGTAGGGATTGTTATATTGGAACTATTGACATATTTAATAAAATTTAAGTAGGAAAGTAGGAGCTGACAGTTTATATAAAACGGCCACCAAGTATATATTTATGAACCTAAATTGGCAGAACGGTAATATTAAGCTATGTACTACTACTAAGAAGTCGATTCGATAAGGTTAACTATATTGGTAGGTGGTACCACAGTGTTGACAGATGTCTCTTTCGTTCGACAGTCGCGGGCCGGTTCGTACGGGGTAGTACCACCACAGAACTAAACACCCGCAAACAACCACATATATTAATTACCTATTATAAGGTATTAATGTTTCTGTGTGCTGCGTGCTGCTGTGCTTAGGGGCCGTCCATAAATCACGTGAGGTTTGAAAGAGGGGGGAGAGGTTTGACAAAAATCACGAAGTTCTAAACCTTCATAGTCTTAAACCTCACCACGTATCACCAAGGGGGATGGGGGGGGGGTTTAGTTAAAAAAATGCTAAAAAAAGATCACGTGATTAATGGACGTCCCCTTAGTTAGGTAAGCGAGAGAGCTGGAAGCCCAACTTACTGGATGGGTTTGGGATTATGATTGGTAGGCAGCGGCCTAGCTGTACCTCTTACCAGAGGTGCAAAGGTCTAAAGGCGGCAGTAACGATTACCATCAGGTGTACTGCTTGCTCGTTTGCCATCGAATGATAAAAAAAAGGTTATGCAGTAATGTATAGATATCATGTGGTGCTTATAAATTTAATATTTTAGGTGTACTATTAAATAAATTTGATGATTTTTTTTATATAATATAATTCTGAAGATAATTCTAATGCAGTTCATATGAAAAAGTTGTAATATCTGGCACTACTAATCTGATAACAGAAATGGAAAACTACAAATGTATATTGTCCCCAGTGCTAGTGATGTTTAAATCGGCAAAATATTGATTTCAATTCCCAAATGAAGGCACATGCACAATTGCCACGTCGCGGCCATCATAGATTTTTTTTTGTATTGGAATTCGAACTTCGCAAAATTAGTTAAAAATAGCCGCTTTAGGTTGCTTTAGCACTTAAACGTTTGCGGATTAATTAAAATTTATCCGTGTGAATAACGGAGTAAGGATACAATATGATCATCACTCCTGTCCCGTGGGTGTCATAAAAATCGATTACATCACTTCAGGATAACGAAAATTCGAAATAAAATATCGAATAAATCAGGATTTACCTGGAAGAGGCTCATACTACAAATGAGACGAATACGGGCTAGGCTAAACTGATTAAAATTTTATCAATATTTGTGAATACGTCTTGTTTAGACGTATTTACAAATATTGATAAAATAAAATTCTCACCCTCTTAGCCTTTATTATTTTTAAATGGGTTTGATTTTCCAGCTTTTCTAGTTAAATATAATGTAATTAATTCACAGAAAGAGAGCCTATCGTAGCTTAGAAATCCAAAGGTATTAGATACTACATTTCAGGATTGTATTAAATAGTCAAGACGTTTATGATATCCTATGACATATAATTTATAATAATCAAAAAAGAAAAACTTTTCTTAATACTAAAATAACTCCTCAGAAAATGCATGAACCTAAATACGTATTTTACTACGTACCTAAGACGGAAATATCGACCGATCTCATAAAGCACAAATCGTTGACTCGAACGATTTCAGCTACCTATAAACATTTTATTAGTTCATATAATGGCTTAGTAGGTCGACGGTGTACAAGGTGGCACTAGGATAAATCCACGTAAGGCCACGGACAAAGGGCGACTATAGAAACAAACCGCTGTTTACTGTAAGGGACACGCGACGTTCGACCTTGCCCTTTATAACGAGCAAAAGATAAACGCTACTTGATGGTAGCACGACATCTCGTGTAATGAGTTAGGATTATATGACATGACAAAGTGATTTCAATTGCAAATGCGTATGAACGTAAATATGTAAAGTAGAACGGTTGACTAACTCTTATACTAGAAACTGGCTTTGAAACTAGTTTTTAAACTGACTGAATAGATCACAGCCGAAGTACTGACTTCTTGTGTCGAGTATCGTGGGTACGTTTCTCAAACAGAACAGGTCTTTGTACAATCCAAAAATAATTGACAAAATGACTGAATGCACAGATTATGTAGTGGTTCAGATACTGACAAATCATGCCAGTCCCGGGGAGTCCGATTTCTACTCTGTACGATCCACAAATTATTGTCCAGAGTCTGGGTGTAATTTGTATTTGTTTAATTATATGTTTATAAAGGCAATACAAGAATTTCCTTAGTCTTCACGGTGATGTCTTTGCCACCGAAGACAAAGATCGGGTACCGGTGGCCAGTACGCACGGCGGGGAGAGGCGCTTTCCAGGGCTCTTCAGTCGCCCCGGACTGATTTAGCGGGGCGTGACCACTCAATGGCCCATCGCAAAAAAAAAATGGATATCTTTAAAAAAAAAAGATTTTTCTAGTTATAATTTGAATGCCTTCAGCGCTTGCCCACAGTCCGGTTAAGCTGTCACAGCCCTCTCGGCTAACAGCAACCGCAGATGGTTTTTTAGTGGGTATTCAGTGACACTTCAGGGCCTGCGAGTCCCACATACCCCGCACGGGCGGGTATGCGAAAAATGCATTTTTAGCCACTGCGTTATCAATCAAAAAAAAATTTGTTCAATTTGTGTCTGTTAATTGTATGTTTGTAAAGCTCCCCGCTACACAAGCATTTATTAAAAAAAAACTTTTTAAATAAAATGTGCTTATTTAAAAGTCAGATTTATTAAATACGTAATATGAAGATCCTCAAAGAATGTTAATGGACTAATTTGAACTTTACTTTGTTTATATGTTAGAAATATACATAATTAGAAAAATGAATTTCAATGTTTATGCGAGTATTACACATTTGAAATAAATCTAATTATACGGGTTTTATCGCGTTTGTATTTGATTTTTTATTTCCCGACGTTTTGAACACTTTACAGCGTTCATGGTCACGGGAGGACATTTTGACTGTGAGATGCTTTTCAATTTCTCAATTGTGACACACAGTTTCATTCTCGAAATCATCAGAGCTACCGTTTTATGCCATTTTATAGTCTGACCGATCTTCACTATTTTAACATGGATAACCTAAACCGCGGCTTTACTTGAATAGACCACCGCTTAATAGCGTTCCTCAGAAACTGAATCTGCCCGCTTCCCTCAGAAAATTAATCTGAGATGAAGGACATTATATGTATCCTCTGTAGGTATATCTTTTGGCAAACGAGCAAGCAGTACACCTGATGGCAAGTGTTACTACCGCCCAGAGACATTTGTAATACCAGGGTATGGCTAGGCCGCTGCCTACCAAATAAAACCCCAAATCCATTCAGAAAGTTAGGCTTCCGGTTCTCTCGCTCATTGAACGAAGCACAGCAGCACATTACCACTTAGTGTTGCCGAAATGCAAGACTCTAGCAGTCCGTTAGAATAACACAGAGTCACTTGTTTTGATAGAAATGAAAAATCCAACTAAATTAATGAAATTCCATTCATCTAGTTTTAGTTGTACAAACTATCATTAATTAGGAACATATCAATTAACAGGAGTGGGGCTATAATCACAACTATCTATCATGAGACTGTTTAAAATAACATCAAATTATTGCTCCGTGTACTTGTATTAAGAATACAAAATGTTGACAATCCTTTATTTATAAAATCCGATTACGAAATGAAAAATGATGTCGCAAGCGGGATTCGAACCCGCGCCTATTGGGATTCCGGCCCAATCGTGCTGCCACTACACTACCGCGACTAATTGTAGGACATGCAAATTTCATTTTCGTATTGTATTTACGTCTTAAGGTGACGGTATGCTATCTACCCGACAATGTTTACACATTGTTATAGGCTTAATACTTCAAACTTTACAGTTAGAATTGTATTAAACGATGACACAACCTTGTTATTTAAATTACTGAAATTTAGCATTTAATATGCTTAATTATTTATAAAATCCGATTACGAAATGAAAAATGATGTAGTGGCAGCACGATTGGGCCGGAATCCCAATAGGCGCGGGTTCGAATCCCGCTTGCGACATCATTTTTCATTTCGTAATCGGATTTTATAAATAATTAAGCATATTAAATGCTAAATTTCAGTAATTTAAATCCTTTATTTGCTAAAGGAATCGTAAAATGCTGTCTAAGGGTAAAGCGGCCAACTTTATAATATGTCAATACGGGACACCCACCACTATCCACAACAAGATTGAGGATTTGTTGGAATTGTTGATGATGTTCCTAAGTTAAAAACAAACAACACTACTACTGAATTAACATTTATTATTCACATGAGTGGCATTTTTAAACTACGCGCGTCACGAATAGGACTTTAGCTAAGATATTTCAGGGGTACCCTGAAATATCTTAGCTAAAGTCCTATTCGATTGCCATAGAAGCATTACATTTTTCTAAGGCATCTATCTCAGATCTTTAAGGGTAGGTATACATACAAGTAATTCTCAGATACAGGATAATTTGACAATTGTTGATGAATGATCAATAATATGTAGGTACCCAATTTTGAACTCCAGAGCAATTGACACACCGTATCCATATTAAAAAATCTATTTCAATTTCAAATACGAACTCGAATTGTTTACTTGCATAGTAATTATCATCTCAGCTTCAGCTCATACGCGTCTTACTACTGGTCTCAAGTCTCCAACAAAAGAAGAGATTAGGCGGGTTGATATGGATCTTTATTTCGCGTTATCCATTTTTTGCCATATATAACCTAATAATAGAGCATTTTTTCGCCATTTATAATCTAATACTACTTAGAGCATTTAAAGTCGTACTCAAGTCATCATTCTCCTACTCTTATCCCAATTACTTGGGGTCGATACAATATGTACTCTTCTTTCATAGTACCTACATATTGTAAAAGTTATTGGCAATAGTTTTATAACCGGCCGCCTGTTAGACGTCAACTCTCCTTGGGAATGTAATTATTGACCAAACGGCATCAGATGGAGTTGGCCCAGGTCGTTATAAGACTCTTAGTCGTCTTTTACGACATCCACGAGCAAAGTAAGGCTTGATAGTACCTATTCGTAGCCGCTACCACAAAGCTTAAGATCGTACTCAAGTGTGGTATGTTTTAATTAATACAGACTTTTTTTGTGGTAGGCTATGGTCTGGACATATCTTGCCCTTGGATGTCCGTGTCAGACCCCATAACCCACCGTATTCCTTCCCCATCGCTATCGGACTGGCCATTGGTATAGAAATTAATAGACCTTTTTTTTTTAGGTGGGTTACGGTCTTCTTCTTCTTCTTTTTATGTATTGGCAATCAGCTACTTATAAGAGCCATTTTTGCCAGTGTCGAGTTATAATTATCTTCACGTTCTTAATCTCTTCAAGTTAGTCATTGTCTGTCAGTCAGTCGAATTGTCGCCATCAACACTGCTATGGTGACACTGTTAATGGTATGTTGTAGGAATTTTGATGGAAAACGAAAACGTTGTAAAGCACTTTTATATGATATTCACTACATCCCAGCTGTTCTGTCACATCATATTACATAAAACACCATAAAAATTATCTAATATAACACGTTAAAACACTAAGATATCGAATATAATACAAGAGCACCACATGACGTTTTAGATTCCCGCCAAAAGTCCTTGTGGGTTACGGTCGGCGCACTGCTCGCACTAGGGATGTTAAAAAATAATCGATTTTTATTTTAATCGATTATTTTTTCTAATAATCGATTTTTTATAATCGATTTTTATATTAATAATAATCGATTTTTAAAAAATCGATTATATAAATTACGCGTTTCAATCGATTTTTATGAAAAGCGCCATCTATGGAACGGATGAATAAAACTCGAAGTAAATCCATTATTATTTACAAGTTAAGAGTGCCATAATATTATGTAGTTGTTGATAAACAATAAAAATGTCTTCCAATAGTAAAACATCTAAAAGCGGTTGGCGAAAATATTTTACCATTAATGCTAGGGCCGCACCTGCGTGTATCGTCACGAAGCTTCGTGCAATGAGACGATATACGCAGATGTGACCGTTCATTATCTATCGTCGTGAACATTCGGATTTCGTGTGCGTTATCGCTTGGTTGCCGATAAGTCAAAGGGTTTTAGAGCGCTAATATATCGCGCTCTCTGGTTACACTAGCGTTGTTCATTTCGGCAGAAATTTTCGATGTGTTTAGACGCGTTCGAGGGTCTCCAGTTAATCAATAAATATGGAATGAAACGATAATATGGTGCTGCAATTTTTACACCATTATAAAGCTGAATCCATGATGAAATCCAAAAAAATCATTATGAAATTATTAGCATATTATAACTGTAAAAGTAAAGCAACTCGTCATCCATAGTTGAACGCATCGAAAGGATTTCGGTCATCTTTAATTATTGCACGATACTTCGTGTAAAATACTGAAATCGCTAGTATGATCACAGTATTATCGCGATAACTTTCTAGTGTACAAAACGTACGAAGCATTAATGCTAGGGCCGCACCTGCGTGTATCGTCCCGAAGTAATGTGTGGCGTAGCTTCATACATTTTCTACACTAAAAAGTTATCGCGATAATACTGTGGTCACATTAGCGACTTCGGTATTTTACACGAAGTATCGTGCAATAATTAAAAATGGCCGAAATCATTTTCATGCGTCTAACTATGGGTGACGAATTGCTTTACTATTACAGCTATATTCTAATAATTACATAATGATTTTTTTTATCCCTTCATGGGTTCCGCTTCATAATGGTGTAAAAATTCTAACACCATTTCATCACTCCACTCCATATTAATTAACTGAAATCCTCGAACGCGTCTAAACACATCGAAAATTTCCGCCGAAATGAAAAACGCTAGTCTAACCACAGAGCGCGATATATTAGCGCGCTAAAACCCTTTGACTTATCGCCACCCAAGCGATAAGGGACAACTTCTCGGTACCCACCACCTCAGCCAGAAGGCACGTGTAGCAATACATAACGCTGTGCTTGTCCCAACATTACTATATGGAAGCGAGAGTTGGGTATGCAGAAAAGAGCATGAAAGCAAAATTAATGCGGTCGAAATGCGATCTCTACGGAAAATCTGTGGAGTTAGGCTGACCGACCGCATACGCAACGACGACGTAAGAGAGCGAGTAGGTATGAAAGAGAGTATTGGTGTAAAGATGCGAAAGGGAATGCTCCGATGGTTCGGACATGTGGAAAGAATGCCGAACGAACGTCTGGTTAAGAAGATATACAATGCGAAAGTGGAAGGATGTAGGTACCCGGGGAGACCGAGACTCACCTACCTAGACCAGATTGGTCACGTACTGAAGGAAGGTGGAGTCAAGAGTCTCTGAAACCGGCGAGCGTGTATGAAGAGGTTTATGAATGTTGAGGAAGCGAGTGAAGTATGCAAGGATACAGTTCTCTGGTACTCTGTTCTCTCTGCCTACCCTGCAAGGGATATGGCGTGATGATATGTATGTAGAAAAAAAATCTATTTTTTCGTAAAAATCGATTATTTATTTAGATTAAAATCGATTTTTGGAAAATCGATTAATATTAAGTTTAAAAAAATCGATTTTTATTTAATCGATTTTTTTCCAGTAACCTCACATCCCTACCTCGCACCACTCCGTCCGGGGCGACAGAGGGCGTAAGCACGCACACTCGTAACCCACCCGTGACGTCACCTTCGTCGCTGGGCCGACCACCGGAGCAGAGTGACTTGACGTCAGTGGTAATTAATACAGACCTAAGACACTAAACTGTTGAGTCTCACAGCGCTCTTTTCATTGACCGCGGCTACTTATTTATAACAGATTTCTTTTAATTAAAAAATATTATACCCATATAATCAGATTTTTTTTGCACTACATCCAGCACTAACACTAAGGAATAGTTTTTTTTATTGTAGGTGAAGTTACAAACATATAACACACGAAGACACCCAGACTCAAAACAACAACTTGTGGGTCACAATAACTATTGTCCTGCGTAGGAATGACACCCACTGTACTGGCACGGTAAGTTTAAGAGACACTAGTCTTAACCACTACGCCATCTGTGCAGGCTGTTGCTCATAAATAAATCATCTTTCAATATGGTGACTGAGTAAGAATCACCACCTCCTATTTTACTCGTGAGTGTCGCGAAAGACGACTAAAAGATATAATATGCCTATAAAATCTATGCAAGAGAAAGAGAACTCGAAATAAACGCAACACGTCTGACCAGCGTGGTATAGTTACTCAATTGACCTTCTATTGTGGAGGACACTTGAGCCCAGCAGTAGAATATATATGCGAAAGGACAATAAAAATAATCAACAAGTTTATCTGCTTGAAACAGTGGAGAAACCTCACGGCCAAATATTTTACTAACATCTGTGTAGATAAGTTTTATATGAGGCCAAAATCGTCGTTTCATATAATATCCGTGGGAAATACACATATGTGAAGCTGAAAATAATAAAATTTAAGGAACGTTTTAAGCGAGGTTTTTAAATTACGCAAGCTTGGTATATACATACCTATTATTTTTTGTGTCGACTATGGATGTGGTCGCGCCCCGCCAAATCGGTCCGGGGCGATGGAAGTGGCGGCGCGCGACCCCATTGACCCACACTGCAAAGCGCCTCTCTTCGCTGTGCGAGCGGGCCACCGGTACCCGATCTTTGTCTTCGGTGAAGAGAAGCGTGGGCGAGAATATGTCAACTTTGATTCACAGCACATTTCCCTTATTCTTATATTGTGATGCAGAGGAACTGGTGGTGTGTATTGAATATGATATAAAAGTGCTTTACAAATGTTTGCCATCAAAATGCCCAGAAGATACCATTAACAGTGTGGCCATAACACTGTTGGAGACGTTGATTTGACTTAAAAACAATTGATAATTTGTGAAGAAAATTTTAACTTGACACTAGCATCAATGGTCTTGGATTGCCTTATTGCCAATATAAGAAAAGTAATCATTATGTGATGACAGGTAAAATAACAATATATTAACATAGGTACACCTTAGGAGTGGTAAAACTGACTATAAAGGAGCAACATGAAAATGCAGCAGCGCTCTCCTTTTTTTTCTCTTCACTTCATCCGTTTCATTCTGGGCGACCGAATGGCGTCATACGGCCCTATAACTCATCGTGTTCTGTCCTCATCACCATTGCGCCAACCACTGGTACAGATTCGTTGACCATCCATGGCCTGCGAGCAGCGGTTTTCTGGGTAAACTTATAACATTAAGTGCGATCGCTAACATACTTACCAAGCGTGGCGATTATAACATATGGACGCTAAAATTCAGCAGTGAACGTCAAGTCGATAGTCTATTAGACTGACTGATTTATAGATGGGATGAGTATAAATAAAAAGAATAGTCAATACAATTTGTTTTATTTATTTTACATAGATCGTATGTCCGAATTACATTTATGTAAATCATTATGTCATATTTTTGTATATAACGATTCCACATGAAATCTAATAGAAATACTTAATGCTACGCGTTGACGTTTGAACATAAACGTCACAATATTTACAAATTATGGGCACTTAAGTGCAAATATTTATTTGCAAAAATGATTAATGCTACCGATTGCGTTGAAATTTTCACTAAATATCTTTAAAATTCTTATTTAACCTAATGATAAATAAAATAAAAGATTAGCATTTTTTTTTTAATAAAACACGTTATATTAAGGAAAATACTTTTTATAGCCAGGGACTTAATGGACGTATAAATAACGGACACAATTTATACTTACTCGGAACGACCCTATATCGCACAAGAATTGTCGTGTATCGAAATTGCCTACGGCACAAAATGAAAGGTGGGATTATAACTATTTCTACAAATCAAGTCTGTACTCAGTACTGTGTTGCATTGAATTAAATACTAAAGGTTATTTTTTTTTTTTTATTAAAAGGCGACACTGCACAAAGGAAATAATCCTTATATTGCAGGCAAAGTCCCTGCAATATAAGGATAGTTAACAGACACATTATACCCAGACAACATTTTATGCAGAACAAAAAAATATTGTCCTGCGTGGGAATCGAACCTGCGACACTTGATACAATAGGTTGGTATCTTAACTTCTACACCATCTGCACAGTGCAGTTTATTTTAAGCAATACAATTATGCAGTAAGGTCAAGGTCGTTTGGAACGTCACTTAACAGAATTAAGCTTGATTTTAGTGACTACGCAATCGGCAGCAATATCTAAATGTATTGTTCATTTAACTAAATATAAGTGAAAAGAATATAAAAGCTACTATCCTGTTACTATACAAAATTAAACTCGATCTACGCTTAGAAATATATATTTACATAAAAACTTATAACTATCTAGATAAGTACAGATAAACTTAGTCATAGCAATACCTTGCCCTCAACGGGGCTAGCCACTTGGTAATTAATTATAAATATCACAAAAAATATAGAAATTAAAAACGAGAATTCATTCTTAAAAAAAAACCAGTCTGAATACATTATCATTCTTGCATTGAAAAAAAAAAAAAAGTATATTTAAACATAAGTTTTAAATTTCAATTATATAAATTATTCAGTCACGCATCAGCATTATTTGAATAAACTTACTTGTAAATCTAATCTAAACTTTAAAGCTTCATTCATAAACTTATTAATGTCGTAAATAGGAATGTACATGTAACTATACAATACATTCATGACCTTCAAAAATAAAAATATAGGTCAAAAATAATACGGATATACAGTGGAATCTCAATAACTCGAATGTCAAAGAAAATGTAAACAAAATGTTATATATTGAGTTTTCGACTTAACAAGTATGTATTTTGAGATACAAAGGAATACCTTCGACTTGGTGGCACGATTTTTGAGTTGTTCGGAAAGTTTGACGAATGTATGATGAATGTAATGTCACTGAATGCACATGTACCAAATGGAAATACGAGTAATAGATTAGAACAACCGAACACTATTTTTCATTAGATTTTATTGTTACAAGTTCAGAGAATTCTAAGTAATACGATGCATATTCTATAGAATATAATGCATATTCTACTTAAGGAGTTTTTTAAAATTCGACTTATAGAATATAAATACATAATATCAAAACTATCAGGAAATTGCGGAAGAGAATTTCGAGTTATAAAGATTTCACCGCATAATTATAAATAAGGACCATGGCGATGCATAAGATATGCAATTTTTATAAACAATATTTTTATGATAAACGTAATTTTAACCAGAGATAAATTTACTGTATTATGCCGACTATAAGCCATATTATACAGTAAATAACTATCTCATCTCACATTTTCATTTATTTTTTTCATATTTGGTAAAAGAACAATTATTAGCGTAAGCTAATTAATACATTCTTACGTCGCTGGACATATACATAAACATGCATATCTACGGTCATATACAACACTCAGATGCAGAATGATGCCTGAAATATTATTTCGGAATAGAACCCACATTACATGTATGGTTACTACCTAAACTTATATGCATTTATAAATGTATGCATTTAAAAATGCATATAAATTTAGGTAGTACCTTTATCTCTAAATGGAAGCAGCAATATTCTTATTTTGATGGTGTGATTTTAAATTTGACGTATTAGAAATCTTACTTATACTTAGTAGATTAAGTTACATATTTAATATAATTTTATCGCACAAGCCATCATCTTTCTTATTAAACGTGAACGTTTTTTCATTTTATTGAAATAATAGAGTAACAATGAAATTGAATGTTTAATAGAAACCACAGACAACATATTAAACTTTAATAATTTCCACCATGGTCATATATAGATATTGCGCCTTAATTCACTGTTATGGTATTCATTTTATGACGGCACTGATCATAAAATACAGGGTGGAAGTGGACCGCTCCCGAAAACAAAGACAGGTAACCCTACTAGTCCTACTTGTAATGATAGGCTAGGCAAAAAATCGATTCTGACGAAAAAAATTTTTTTCACCACGCGATGTCGTTGAACTCTTGAACTTATGATCGCGAGTTTTGAATAGATTGCGTCTTTTCTCATCTGAGTAAAGTTACGTAGTTTTAATGGAATTATCGTTACATGGTACTGTCCTAATACGATGGAATGTGAAAAAACTTTAAACTCGTTGTGAAAAAAGATATTTTTTTATCCGAATCGATTTTTTTTCTAGCCTATCATTACAAATAGGACTAGTAGGGTCACCTATCTTTGTTTTCGGGAGCGGTCCACTTCCACCCTGTATATAACTAAGGTAATGTTGAGACGATATTAAGACTAAACTTGACGATGGCACTACCATCTATAATAAAATCAATATAAATAAAATAGTGTTTACAGAACACTAAGGAATAACTATTATAAATAATGTGCGTTCAGCGAATATTTCGTGTTCAAAATAAAATGCTGCCGGTATTTTAAATGATTATATAAATGAAAATAACGCACGAATCGAACTGCTCGTGTAAACGAAATTAAAAATATAATAGGGTTATCATAACATGTAAAACGTGAGAAGATGTCGATCTTAGATTAGCCTCGCATTTAATACACTAAATCTTGAAACGTGGTTGTGTACTAAAAGCGAGAGACAAAGTAGTGAGAAAAGTCGTCAGGCACATAGCAAAGAATAAAATTAATGTTATGCAATTCTACTAATTAGACTATTATTCAGTATATAGAATTATACTCGTATTTAATTGAATATGGTGGTAGAGAACCGCATCTTTTTAGACCAGTAGACCAGTGTTATGATGGCGCAAAACCTAAGGTTACTATTAAGGAATCATTTAAAATTAGATAAAAAATGCGACGTGTCAACTATATGTTGTTAATGCATATAATATGTTTATAAAGTATGTTCCAGAGGACGATTAAGAAGATCAATGTTATTCAGAACACTTATTCGCTATACGACTGGAATCAATACATCAATGACGTAATAACACTCGTAATTCATATGAAAAATCTAATTATTATGACAGTGAATATTTAACACACTGATTCTAGGAAGACATATAACAAAACTTGAACATACGAGACCGGTTCATAGATATAAAAAATTGGACGATCGAAAGGGTCGAATATTCGAGAAATTAGTCGTAATAATCTAAAAAAATACCATTGCAGGTTATTCTGAATGTTATAAGAAATTTCAATTATAAGTTACATCCGATCATTGAATCAACGATTTTAAAATCACACATGTATTTTTTGATCATTTATGCATGTTCTTTGGCAGATAAGTCAGCTGAATTATTCTTGTAAAATCTCGCATGGAAAAAAAAAAGTAAGAATACCAATTTTGAAAGTTATCAAATAGTTAAGACCAATAAGTTTATTAGCTTAAGCATGTAAGGTCTTGAGTTGGAGTTCTGACTCGAGTGTCATTTTGTGCTGCCGTTAGTTTCTTAATAGCAAGTACAAGATTTTTGGTGGCCAATACGCTTAACATCTATTGCGAATGGCTTAAGTTACCTGAGCTAGAAGTGGGTGTGATACAGATGCCCGTCCATTGGAGAATCAAAGCATAATTACTTGTAAATTTGTATACAATTTCATTTGAATATACAGATATATCTTCACATATTGTATTAAAAATTAGACATTCAAGTGCAGAATATATATTGTGTTTAATAATTACAAAATTAAAGTGAACGAAAAGTTCACACATTAAAAAGATAACTCTTTTTAATGTGTGAACTTTTTTTAATTGACGTATTTCTTTCAATGTCATTTAAAAATATTATTTAAAAGAATCATTAGCATTACATACTAATATGACCTTTGGGTTGTCTAAAAATGACTATTGTAAAACAATAATGTTTTCTTTTCAAGATGATATATTATTGTATGTACAAAAGAAACGCCGTTAATTGATTAAAAAGCAATGTAGCAACGCAAAAAAAAGCAACGTTCAATGTGAAGAAATATAACTTCCTAATTTATGATTATTATTAACTTGCTTTTTTAATTATAACCTTGCTAATAAAAAAAAAATATTTGAAATGTTCAAATGTGAAAAAATATTTGAATTAGGAATATATTCGAATTGAAAAGTTTTGCAACAAATTTTATCTGGAATCATCTCAGTAAAGCATAAAAGAAATACATAGTGACAAAATCTTGAGATTTCAAATATTAAAATTTCGAATATTACTAATTCAAGATTCAGTCTCAATAAAGGCACTTAAAGCGACTAATAATGACGGCATCAACGACAGATTACTTTATTAAATCTACTAAACTGACATAATGAATGTCGTATCGCCAATTAAAATGAGATCTGATACCTCAAAACGACTTTGATAAGTGTCTACATTTTTTTACTAAAATTCAACAAGACTACACTATACTTTTTACTGGATAATTATCATATTATATTCGGATTTCAATCCAAAAATATCAATTTGATAGATTTTATCGATTATATTACAAATAAGGACGCCTCTTCGGCGAAATGGCTACTCATTTAAAAAATATATTTAATGTGTACGAGTCAGTTACTTCTAAAATTTACACATGTACTATATACATATGAAATAAAACTATTTTTTAGTTTACATAATCCATGATCATGGGAAGATGTTTAACCCAAATCATGGCTGTTGTATTCGAAATGTAAGAATATCACAATCAAAACTCATAAGCGATAAGTTTTATTTCATACGTTATATTTTACATTTAACACGTAAATTGAAAAACAATAGGAGTTTCATATACTAGCCATTCATGGATCCATAGTAGGCCTGTATTTCTTGTATACACAGATGAATACTGTAAAGTTGTTTCAGTGGTAGTGAGACAGTTTTCCAGGCCTCCTGGGCGGTGCTGTCTCGTACTCGTAGTAATTCGACTGCGGTCGTACGCCGCCCTCCCTACAGGAGCGCTGTGAGTGGTAGCCACCCGCCCCTGCCCGACGACTGTGCGTTAAAATATAATTGTTAACACTAATTGTCAATGGTTTTGCATATGTCTTTTGATAAGAAGAAATTCATATTTGTTTTAAAATTGGGTTGACTTTAACTTGGCTTTATGAACTCACATCTATATCACTAAAGCATTAGGTTTACTATAACAAAATTAAATCTCACGCTCAGCATTTTGTAATTTCGCTGAAAAACCTAATGACCCGTCCTACTTAACGATCGATAATCCCATGTTTAATTAATTATGTTCTAAATACAATGAATTAAAGTCTCTTCATAAACAAGTAAATAATAATTTTTTTTTTATAAAAACGATATTTCTTTAGTCCATTTACATCTAATTATTGAGCACGGTCTTAATGCTAGTCAGATAAGTTGGCATAGGGTTGTTTTAGCTTTTTTTTCTCGTAGTGATGTTATCTGCTTATATCCCTCAGTTACATTTGATCATACAAGCGGGTAAGAAAAGTGTACATTTTATTTATATTCCATCACCATACTGCAGCAACAGTGTAATTATTTTATCGCGTCTAAACTATAACAAGAGGGGCTTTTTATGTATTACTATATAGCATTATTATCTTTAAAGAAAAAGAAACGTTAAGAAATTACTAAAAATGCATGTTGATGCCTTATTAGTCGTAGTAGAATATCCGTACCAAGTTTACATAGGCTCGTTACATATTACGAATGAATAATCGCATCCAGCTGATGCATGTCTGTAATTTGTTAAATTAATGCTAAAAATATTAGTCCAGGGTAAATTGGATACAAACACTGTGTGGGACAGAAACTACAATTGTTTTATTAGAGGGAATATCACCCTCTCACTACTACTCGGCTTACGGTCCTAAAAAGTTGGATGACGAAATATGTATGATAGAACTTCTATGGGATAGATTTCTTTTGACATTAACTGATCTGAGACTACAATAAATATAATTGTTTTGCCGGTTATCAAAATTTGGAATAGGTTGAAATTTTATATTGGGATATCCTTTAGTCTAAATTATTCAAATTAGACCGCACTAACCGTATGGAAACTAAGGCTTCAAATAAGCATTGTATCTGGTGCGTAAAGTTTAATATTTAAATTACTCTTAATTCTTTATGAAACTAACAATGTGAGCTATAATCATAGAAATTGTCACCTAAAAAAAAAGTAATCCTTATTAACAGATTAAGATGAAAAAGTTTTTCTGATTTAGCTTTTCGTTAATAATTCAAAAACTTATTATGTAGTAATTTAGAAGTTACGAGACAGAATACTTAGGCTTCATAACTATTTAAAAACATTACGACACCAGTTGTTATTTTAAGTAATAATAAATACGATACTGAAAAGCTTTATTTATACATATTTAATTTTTTTTTAATATAAAAGAACAGATTATTTGCATATCGACTCCATACTTCTCTGTGTGGATTGAGGGAACCACCGGTAGAATGGAGCAACCCTCACCTAGCAAACTTATAACACGAAATGCAATCGCAAACCCTCATACTGTGGCGATTATGGGATAGCCCTCGTCGATGAGGCCTATATCAAATAAAGATCGTCGATAGGCTAATGGATGCCCGGACGGATAGATTATTTTTGGTAATGATCGATAGTAAAATTCTTACTAATATTATAAAAGCGAAAGTAACTGTCTGTCTGTCGCTCTTTCACGCCAAAACTACTGAACCAATCTAAATGAAATTTAGTACACAGATAGTCTAGAGCCTAATAAAGGACATAGGCTAATTTTAAATGCAAAAAAAGGGTTGTAAAGGGGGATGAAAAGTTGTAAGGAAGTGTTGTCATTTTTAAAGCCAGAAGCTTGAAACTTATTTTAAGGTTATTGATTAGATATAAATAAATATGACATTAACATGTTGTAAAAATTTACCCTTAAGGGGTAAAATAAAAAATAGGGGATGAAACACTTTAGGAAAGTAACCTTTTACGTGGGCGAAGCCGCGGGCAGAAGCTAGTATAAAATAATTGGGACCTAATGTCGCTTCGTTGTCGCTTAATATGGTCTTAACTGTCACTTACACGAATCTACGGGTAATCATGCCTTTTTATAAAAATAAGAAGTATAATTACGTATGCAATATAATAAATGCTAATCAGCCTATTAGCTAATATCTAATTACATATGTAGTCTACATTGAATATTAAATAAACGGTACATAAATAATGTCTGCATATTTTATATTATCTAGCTAGAAATCATACCGGAATTATCTACTTCAAAAGCTAATTTATAAGATAAGCGAAATATTAAGCTACTGTTATGCAAGCAGTTTGATGTAGGCACTTTTCTACTTATGTAAATAAAAGTTGATGTAGATTTGAAATTTAATTTTGAATATTATATAATATGTCAAAGATTATTTTTTATATTGAGCGTTCTTTTTGTTAAAATGATTAAAAAGGTTATAATGATGGAATACAATTAATAATTAGTTACTTCAAATTAACTTCCCTGTATTTAGGGTATCTTTCTGCATAAGCTATGTGGTAGCGGCTTCGATTACTATCAACCCTTGCTTTGCTCGTAGGTATCGTAAAAGACGACTAAGAGCCTTATAACGACCTAGGCCAACTCCATCTGATGCCGTTTGGTCAACAATTACATTCCCAAGAAGGGTTGACACCTGTTAGGCGGCCGGTCATAAAACTATTGCCAATAACTTTTACAATATGTACTATGAAAGAAGAATACATATTGTATCGACCCCAAATAATTGGGATAAAAGTAGGAGAATGATGATGGTATCTTTCTGCATATTTGTAAGCTAATTACAAAAAAGTGTTAAATAGATTTCAAAAGAATTTGCAAAATTGATAAGGTATACACAACCTTAAAATTGGTTTAATTTTATCAGAATCCGTTGGTTAGATACAATATACAATCCTTGTGAATAAACTTGCATCCGAAATAAGGAATGAAAATTATGGAAATATATTTAATGTTTTATCGCGATAGAACTAATGAAACAGCTACAAAATAGAGATCGTTATTAATTGATTAGTAGCAAGGTACGGGTTGAATGAGTGGAGTTAAGGACGGTGAACTTATTTTAAGTACTGATGTAATCGTAATCCACGCGAATGAAGTTGCGAGCACAGATAGATAAAGATAAAACCGTTTGCTTGGTTATATTCCTAGAGCAGCTAGAGCTCTTCTTTTGGGCCTGGGCATTTGTATTATAATATTCGGTGATATCAAGAAATAATTCAATAGATACGGTATAAAATATATAATTAGCGATCAACACGGTCTAAAAATAGTTTCATTTCATTGATTATGGAAATACATATCGTATTTAAAAAAATAAATGTATTCATTGTATGGTGTTTTATTTTTATCTGGCTTTGACAAATGTAGATTAATTTATAATTTATAAATATTTTTTTCTAACGTTTACGCGAGTGTAATACATGTGAATTAAAACTATTTTTACAGATTTTTACGTGTTTGTATTTGATTTTTAAATGCACGACGTTTCAAACACTTCTCAGCGTTTATGGCCACGAGAGGACCTCCCGCAAATCAGTAAAAATAGTTTTATAATTTATAAATTACATATAGAAGAATAGTAAATTGAAAAGAAAATGTATGATAAAAACGACGACAAATTTTTACTTTTATTGTGCTCTACCAGTATTTATTACATTACTGTTTTTGAAATAAAACTATTTTCACGGATTCTATCGCGTTAGAGTTTGATTTTTAATTGACCGACGTTTCGAACACTTTACAGCGTCACGGGAGGACTAAGGAGCCACGTCTAAAAAGTCATCATCAAAAAAAATATATTGTTTATGATTAGTTATTATTAAAAATTTAAATAATGATAATTATTATATTGTGACAATTTGATATCATAGAATATGTAAAAATAGTTTTATTTCAAATGTGTAATACTCGCGTAAACGTCAGAAAACACATTTTTTTTTGACAAAGCCTTGAATGACTAATTCACTTGAATTGTGTACAGAATATCTTTCATCGTACTCGGTACAGGCATATTATACTAGTTTTACAGACTAACCATTAGCTTAATTGTATAATATATCAAATCAACCATAGCATACAAAATAACTACTATAATTGCTAATATGTAATATTTCTAATACTGTTACCAAATATTACCAGTCACTATTAATACAACTAAAGTTTTCACGAGTTCTAAGGTTCCAAGGCCACCTAACTAATTACATTTGCTCACATCGTTTACACTGTTGCGCCGTACACAAGACTGTCCCACATTTTATAAGACTAATAAGTTGATAATCGATATTACCTTAATAACATATTATCATTTTATATGATAGCCAAAACATTTTGTTAAGGGAAGAGTAGGTATATATTGCGACGACCCCAAGTAATTAGGTTATTATTAATTATATGATAGGTCGGGGTTTTAATAAAGACCTATTTTAATTCTTTTATTTTTTACGGTGTTTAATTTTTGAAGGTTTATAATAAACATAAATAAATAAACGAACTTGGCATTCTACTTCAGCCTATTATTAGGTATGGGCCTTCTCCGCAACTACCAATTCAGTCTAGTCCTAGAGGAATCAGGGAGACTCAATGATAGATAGACCATTGCGTAATCTTTAGTTATTATTTGCCGATTTGTGATATTTAATTGTAAAAGTCTACAAGAATTCTAAGTTGATTGTGTAAATTATTAATTGGCGTTTCGAATGTTAACAAAAATCTAATAAGTGCTTCCCTTCATAATTTTCTTTTTATAGAATATTATAAATATCTTCAAGATAATTTAGTAGCCCAAAATAAAAAAAAATAGAAGAAAGAAATAATGCAGTGTTTAAATATGTGTTATAAAATATTATTTGGCTATTAATAATAATGAGAAATTAAATAATAGCAATAACAAACAATTGTTATCTTTTTTTTTTTTTGTCTTTGTAAACTCTCGCTCAATAAACTGCCAAGTATTCTATAATTCCTAGAATCAATATATTTGACAAAATAATACGTAATCTACGTAGTTAGTTATTTATGAGTATGTATATTGACATACAAATACCATGGAACCTCAAAACTTAAAGCTACTATAGAATACAGTCTTACGAAACACATGCATCTTACCAACGGCCATAATGTTAATTAGGAAGGGATAAAAAAACAAAAATTAATATTTGCTTATTTTATTTAACTATTCAGGTTTTAACACTTTGTAGTGTGCATTGAATCGATATAAACTGTAATAAAATTGTGCGTAAAACAAACCCTGTCCGACCCTTTAATATATTTAAATCTGATTCTACACTTTTATATATAAAATATCGGTATATGTGTGTTGCTTATTTTATTAAATATAATGTTTTCATATACATATGGAGTTATCCGAATAGTCTTACTTATAGTTAGAACTAAATGGTTCTTAAAATTTATTGGTCTAGAGCACTTTTTCCCGATTATTCTACTAATATTTTTACAAGTTTCGGACTTGATATCACTAGCCTTCCACATGTCTATCAAATATAAAAAAAAAATTGGAACGGTTAGACAATGTTTGTTACTTCAAATTAATAAACTTATACATTTTCAGATTTTAAACGAAAATATACCGATTTCTTTTCCTGGGGGATTGAATTTAATTCAATGGCAACAACAGCAGCGCAATATGCCTGTACTGTAAAATATACGTACGTTGAAATTGAGATGCATAATAGAGAGCATGTAAGTACATATTATACGCATCAACATAGGAGAAAAATTGTTTGTAAATCATATATTTTTGATTACATTTTAGAGTAGGCGTGTACCCCTTTGAGGTCGGACAAAGCTTTCTTTACACCTGTATAATCAATTTCTTTTTATATTAAGCTAATGTCACATACACAGAATTCAGTATAAAGAGCTGACCTGACAGAATGCTATATGTTTAAAATTTCTATTGTTACACACGAGCATTATGTTAGTATGATATTCACCTCTCCTCCTCAGCCTTAGCTCTCTGCGCGTTGACCTGCCGTCTCATCTGTCCTATCTGTACTTCGCTCAACTTCTCGCGGCGCGCGCTGCAATATCACATTCCCACAATAATAGTAAATATTCGCATGATAATGAAATCTAAATACATTAATCACCAGGAAAAGTAGAGCGTTTTCCAGGAGTATATTAAGAATCGATTTAAAGATGTACTAAGCGTTCACTTCGAGATTGCCATCGTCGACCGTTACGACGTCACAGCTATCAATACCGTTGACAAAACAATGAAAATATTGTTGATTAATTTTGTTACACAGAAATGCTTGGCAAGTTGAAAAAATAAAATACTATGCTTATCCTTACTAATATTATAATTGCAAATGTGAGTTTGTTTGTGATTCGTGTGTTATTAGTTAACTCGACCCATTATAACGAAATTTATTACAAGTTATTATCATTATTAGATGTTTCAATTGTACAGAAAAGGACAAAGGATACTTATATTAACATACCACGCGTGCAAAGTTGCGGGTGGAAATTATTACTTATTAAAAAAATATGCACATCAACAATTTGTTCGTTTAATATGAAAATATATATACAATAGCGTTGCTATCTGTACTGAGCGGACGATGTTTGCGGCACGAGGTAGGCAGGTGGGACGGGAGGTAACGGCAATCTTGAAGTGAACGCGTAGTAAGCAGATATAACAGACTGCAATACCAGTGCAAGAGACGGAAAACACATAATAAAACCTATGCCAACCCGACTGACTAGCTAGCATGAGATAATATTTCTCAACTAGGATAGAAGTACTAACTGCGTAGATTAAAAAATAAAATATGGTTACACGTCAATCCTAAATGTTACCAATTTAACATAGAGGCGCCTGTGATCCATGAGGGAAACACAATGATTATATTGAGGCACATTGTAATAGTAAAATGCTGTCGGAGAAGTATGTTCAGCTTATGTATTTGTTATCTTATCGAATAAAGTGAAACGGAAAAGTAATTGTGAGATGTAATCGCATACGCCTTGAATATTTTCTGACTACCCGCAGATTCAAAACAATTTTATATCAAAGATAGAATAAATGTTTTTGAATAGTTTAATTATAAATACACCCATATTATATGTTAATACTGTAACCATCACCAATATTTATTAATACATAGGTTATAATGAAAAATATTTGAACGAATTTCTTAATAAACAAGGATATTATTAAGACATTATAGATATTATCAAAAATAAAAAATTGTTGTTTTGCAATTGTAAGTAAACCGAAATCCTAAAATGAAATATATTGTCACTACCTTTCTTGGCCGTAAGTATCATATCGTGAGAATCAATAAAATTATGTAAGTCAATAACACAAAACCCCATGCCAACCCGTCTGGCCATCGTAGTAGGCTAATCTCACTGGTCGATAACAATGGTATAATATAAATCAAAAGTATAACTTACTTTAAATTCTGTTGTATTTCTTCGTAATTGACGTAATGACCGGTGGGTCCCCAAGCGCTGTCCATTGCTTGCTATAAAAATAAATTTTATTGTTTTACAATACTCTTACTTTCAATAGTGTGATATTAAAACATGCGTTATTATATTACTTCGTTAGTAAAAGGTCGTAAAACCAGTTAAGTAACACCAGAGTAACTCGGAACATCAATTGTGAAAGCTAAACCGCCTGCAAAATGTGGCGATTAAAGCATAATCCGATGAGGAAGCTCATCTAACAGTGGACCGCGATAATCTGATGTGGAGATTCGCAAATTATTGTTCTGTTCTAGGTGTTATTTGTGCTGCCGAGCGGATCACCGAAGCCGGGCGGGCCACCGAAGTCAAAGATCGGGTACTGGTGGCCCGCTCGCACGGCGAAGAGAGGAGACTTGCATGGTGGATCTATGGGGTCACGCGCCGCCTCTTCCGTCACCCCGGACCGACTTGACGGGGCGAGACCATGTCCATAATCCACCGCAAAAAAAAAAGTAAAAGGTGTTATTTGTGCTGTAAATTGTATATTTGTAATTCCTCTGCGGCATAAGGTGTTATTCTTTAGTGTTGGGTGTTGTTTTTAAAAAATATACATTCATTTGTAGATTTTTCTTCGAAGGTCTCCTCTAACTTTTTCCATTTCGTCCTGTCCTTCACAGTGCTTTTATTCTGGACGAATTCTTTTTCATACAGTCTTTCCAACCTCTAGTTTATCTTGACCACTTTTCTTTCACTTCTATTAATATGTTTGCTGTTTTAGTTTAAACGTTTGTATACGGTACCTATATTTTAAAATTTGATTGTGTCCTTTATTTTTTAACACACTTTATTACCTTGGTATGTATATATGTTTGTTTGTATGTAAAGGAATCTTTATAGATTATTTTCAACGTCTTCTAAACGTTAGATTCATTTGAAACTTTGCATACTAAACCAGGATTGCAATAATTTAGTAGTAAAATATGTAGTTTGTTTAATTATTCTTACCAGAATTTATCATTATATCCAATACCCGATATGACATTAGGTCATAGCGCGCGTATTTTTATTCTTTTTTTTTTACTATTATTTAATCTCAACTTGTGGCTTCTTTTAATTCAAATGACGTTTCTTTTTATTATATTTTAACATGTTGGATGTTTTTGAATTGTAGCTCAGTCAGTGCCCACTAACTGAGTATAAATTAAAAAAAAAAGATATAATGTAATAACTAATGGACGTTACTCACAGGGTGCTGTTGATGCGGTGGCGCACGATAGGGCGGTGCGCGTCGCTCTGATTTATGCGCGCGCTCACCCATACTTCCACCGCTTCCTTGCCGTGAGTGTGCTGCCTCCGACCTACTGTTAAACAATCTTCATTAAATTTTTCTTCTTCAGACTATATACATCTAACTATTAGGCACAGGTTTTCTCCACAATGGGAAGAAAATTAATGTGGTAAATTATATTTCGAGTTTGCTTTCTATTACAGTGAATTTATCTTATATCTTAATTTATATCTCTTAGTAGTCTTTTACACCCACTCAAAAGAACAGTGGGGGGAATTAATATTGTTTACTTCAATACTATGATAATATATTAAAAATAGTTGCATATTATTAAAGAAATATCATGTTATGGCATTCATTATTTTTATGTTTCATAAATTAGTAGAGCTCGAGTAACTGCATTGTATTTTACTGCAGATGTAAAGATGATTTTAACCTGGTTATTACAAGAAAATTGGTTCAATTAAAGATCATCAACACTTTCAGTTTGCATAGCAGCATTTGCTTTTTTGTCATCACAAAATCTATACTAATAAGTGGAGAGACGATTTTTTTTCGTTTATAATGCGAAAACTACTGAACCGATCGGATTAATTTTATACCCTTTTCTTTTGCATGGTGGACCATGGATGTGGTCCCGCCCCGACAAATCGGTCCGGGGCGACAGAAGAAGCGGCGCGCAACCCCATGGACCCACCCTGCAAACACCTTTCTTCGCCTTGCGAGCAGGCCACCGGTCCCCGATTTTTGTCTTCGGTGGCCCTTAATATTTATACCCTAAAATGGAACGTGCTTCGGAGAAGGTTATATCATATGTTTGCTGATTATTTAGTATATAAAGAAAGAATAATAAATCCTGTACTGTGGTGTAGTAAAGTATTGAGGGTATTCTAGAATCTCATATAATAAAGCTTGATGATTAACAAAAAAATATGTTGAAATATTTTATTATATATGTTTTTTTTTATTAAATTGTTTTTCTCGTGTACGTCAATCTTTAAAAATATATATTTGTTAATGTTATGCACATCTTCATCAATCTTCTGTTACAGATTGCAGTAATAAACCTAATAAATATTTTACTAAGGGCAGGAAGTATCAGCGCAGGTCTTCTAGCTAGAATCAATTTTAATTATTATAAAATTACGACTTTACATCTATTAATTGAATTTTCGACAACAAAATATTACATGGTGTCACCATCGATCAAAATATCATCTCAACAAGAACAAGTTGTCCTCACAAACATACCTTTGCTGTTGCGTTGAGTTATTTTCTTCACTTTTATCCCTCTCATCTATCCTGTTATGCCTTTCTAGTGCTTCTCTTGATAATGATTTTTCTGAAGATCGTCCTGGTTGTGATCTGCCATATACGTCACCTTCTGCTTTCTTATGCGGCTTACCTATCCTGTAGAAGTAGATATACGATAATAATATAAATATCATATATACTTAGAATATATTACAAAATTAATTATTGTATAGTAATGAACGTAACGAAGTGGGGCCCCACTTCGCTACGTGGCTGGGTCTAGAATTCTAGCGCTTACATACAACTTTTATATCGACTAGTGGTAAGACCCGGTATTGTTTAATGGTAGGAACACGCTGTTTACAGTTCGTTACGCTTCTACAGCCACGGGCTGGACCGTCGGGGTAGTACCATACTCTCAAAGAAGATCGACGTCTGAGTAATTACAATGTGCTATTGCGCTTCATTCGATGAGCGAGAGAGAGGGAAGCCCAACTGGGTGAGTTTGGGGTTTGTATTGGTAAGCAGCGGCCTAGCTACACCCTTGGTATTGAAAAGGTCCATGGGTAGCAGTGACACCATCAGGATGCTGCTTGCTTGTTCGGCACCATAAGCAATACAAAAGAAAAGCTGTTTAATCGAATTTTGTATTTCTTGTTTACTTTACAGAATTAAATTATTTAAGTCGCTATAAGTACCCATACTATTGATTTAGTCAATCGTCAACTTTCGAAACTGTCATTATTGCGATAATGCTCTTAACAAAGGTTCAACAAAAATGTCAACAAGAAAGTTCTAATCTGTCCTTTGCTTTAAAGGATGATGATGTAGATACGTCATATCTGTACAAGAATCTTTGATCGATAGTTGTCAGACTTTTTAATCAAAAGCAACTATTTAATATAAATTACATTATTCAAAATAAACAATATGTCTACACATATTATTTATATTATAGGTATACACATATGGTTTATGCGCTGGATTTTATATTTTAGTGTCAATTGTACCCATTTTAGTCTATACCAATAAAAAAAGTGTGTGTGTGTCAGCTGGAGTTTACTCCTTAAGTACGATTATCAAAACAGGCGCAAAACAAGCTCATTTGACTAAAAATAATATATATATTTTTATTTACATTTATTAAAACTGTTCAGTGAAGTATTATCTCACGTCAGAAAGTGAAATGTGCGCAGAATAGGTTGCGCACCAAAAACGTAACGAGGTAATTCGATCACTAGATTTTACTCCTCAAATTTTTCTCATACCGGGCGCCTTATGTGAAAATCGATCCTTAAGGAGTAAACTCCAATAATAAAGGCTAGCCAATAATAATACGGTAATGTTATTAGATATATTTACCTAAACATAGTAGATAATGACTTAAGTATTGAGGGTTTTTTGGTTGACAATGAGGATTGTTGAGGCGAACCCCTAATTATGTCCGGCCCGTTGTTGTCGTCCGTCAACCAGTGCTTCAACGCTGTAACAAATAATATTAATCTCAATCATAACTATAAGTAATAAGGCTTAAAAGTGAATGAAGTGACGGTATAAGAATACAATTCATCGCTTCCTTTTTTGCCTGGGGGGTGTCGTACAAGAATCCCTATAATGACCCGTGTGGGCATCGGTCAGTTGGTTAATTTCACTCCTATTATACAGTATAATGGCTCGAGCCCTGGCTGGGTGGCTGTAGAATCTATAGGAGTTGAAATGAAATATAAGAGGTAATGTAATGATAGTAGCCCGGTTATTCATGGTGTATGTTGTGCCATAGACCACCGTGTGCCTTTCACCGCATTTTAAGTGAACCGTAGGCCTGGAAATATTTTAATAGTATTCTGCTCTATTTTCTTGTTAAGATAAAATTTTAATGTATAAAAGTATAAAATAGCATATATTTATATTATAAGCATTTATTTTGTAATGTTTTAAGACTATTAGTAAGTTAGTAACAAGTGACGAAGACTATTAGTAATTCCCCGTAATTGGCCGCAGTGAACGTGTTAAAACAATGAAGAGAATTATGAATGTTGAGGAAGCGAGTGAAGTATGCAAGGTTAGAGTTCTCTGGCACTCTGTTCTCTCTGCCTACCCTGCAAGGGATATGGCGTGATGATATGTATGTATGTAGTAACAAGTGCACAGGTCTAATGGTCTCAATACTGACCAATGTCTAATGTCGTAAAGTCCAGAACAAATATTGGTACGTTCCACTAAGGGTTATTGTTCCCGAATGTGATATATGTTCGTTTATTGTACACATACTAACGGAAACATTTTGCTTAACGCTTGGTGTTATTATTGTTAGAAAAAAAATATACATTTTCAAGTATCTATTGATGAAGGCAAGTTGTTTTATTATAAAGATCTGGGCAAGTCTAATAGTAGCCGGTTATAAATATTGCACATCGATTGACTCTTGGAAAGAGACAATGAGACAAAGTTGTAGTGTGCGAGAGAAAGAGACAAAGTTGTAGTGTGCGAGAATACTGTACGAAACCGAAATTGGTCGATTGTGTATTTCCAAAGGCCGATGTGCAATATTTTATACCAAATACTGTACCTCTATAATTACACGTTTTGACATTTTATAAACATCATTTAACTTTATAAAATGAACACTTACGTGGGTGTGCACGCGCATAAATAGGTTCGTTGCGTGGGTTCCTTTGGTTTTCTTGTATGGCCGTTTGTAATGACTCCAGGCTTGACGATTTTCGCATCCCTAGCGATGGTCCCACTTGCAATGCTAAAATATTATTTGTGTTAGTTACATATGAGAAACGTGCTTCTTTTGTGATTGTTATAAATTAATTACAAGTTAATTTTAAGCGTTACAAATATTCTAAACTATTATGCTAATGTTTTAACCGATAAGTATTAAGTTAATTTGTATAGATACATTGTATTATTGCATATACCTACATATAATTAATATTAATTTTAAATATAGTCATGCAAATTATTATTCTCTTTATTCATTTACTTTAAGATACATTACTCATTCAATGTAAGATAAATTGTGTGTTTGGTCTGTTAACCAGTGTTGGCTGTTTCGATATTGATACTAATTGACAGAAAACAGAATTATTAAAATTATAACTATACAACTAATAAGTTTTTGTCGACATTAAATATCTCTCATAACACTACATCAATATTAATTTTTGATACGCCATTTTGAATATTATTTTGGTTTATAATAACCAAAAATAACGAAAATGTCTAAAACATTTTTTTTAAAAGAATTTGTATCGAATGTGAAAAAGGTATGTGTATTATAATGCATAAGCATACCATTGTTGAGCTATGGTTATTTAAGTGATAAATCCTACAATAATAGTGCGAAATATGGCCACTAATTTTACAGTATATCTATGTATTATAGTACCATACCTATTACCTACCTATTACCCTCTGTATATAATAGTCGATAAGTTATCGTAAATATATACTAGTACTTATTATTATTATGAAAGGCAACATTGTCAATATCAATTCTACCAAAAATGTGATGATGTTGTTAGATTTAGATATAATTATTTTGAAATACATATATTATAAGTATAGATATTGTTATATATAATTACCATTAACGGCCTTAATCTCCTTAATCTTTTTGTATGTGCCTGTGGCTTTAGCATCGAGGGCGGCGTGTCGTTTCTCGGACATAGAGCGTCGTCCCACAGCGTCGCGACTGAATCCCGCTCCGCCACACTCGCTGCCCGACTCGCCTCCGCCTCCGCTACCGCTTCCACTATTATGCGAGGTTTAATAATATTTTAACATGTACAATAATTTATGTAATAAATTAGTAAATGACTAGTATTGTTATATTTTCCTTCAACTGCATCCGCGAAGATATTAAAGAGTCCTTTTTTAAATCCATATTTTGTCAGAAAAATTCTTTTATTCTTTACTCCATAGACACCCCATTATTAGCTACGCAAGGGCCAATGGGACGTGAAAAAAGTTAGTTACTACAAGTTAACACAGACTGGCATAGGTTTTTGTTCCAGTTTCACAGTGTCACCATTCATTAACAGTATAAAAAAATCCATTACTTTTTTGACATCTAAACTTTAATTTGGTAGTTAATAAAAAGGGAATATATGCACAGGGACATAATCGATGGACGTCACGGGTATGCGATATAAAACAATCTTTCACTTAACCATCACCATCATTCCAGCTCATATATGTCATAGACCTACTATTCCACATTGGTCTGGGTTGGTACCGGGTATCGTTTCAAGATTTTCTTCTCTTAGATAGATTTCATATGCACATTATATCCCTTATTCGTCTTTCACGACAACTTTAAGTAGGAAAAGCGGTGGTGTATTGTATTCTTATTCTCTTACCCAGACGATTTACTTAATGTCACTGATAAAATAATATCCGATCGCATTCGTAACGACGACGTAAGAGAGCGAGTAGGTATGAAAGAGAGTATTGGTGTAAAGATGCGAAAGGGAATGCTCCGATGGTTCGGACATATGGAAAGAATGCCGAACGAACGTCTGGTTAAGATATACAATGTGAAAGTGGAAGGATGTAGGAACCGGGGGAGACCGAGACTAATCTACCTAGACCAGATTGGTCACGTACTGAAGGAAGGTGGAGTCAAGAGTCTCCGAAACCCGCGAGACTGTATGAAGAGAATTATTAATGTTGAGGAAGCGAGTGAAGTATGCAAGGATAGAGTTCTCTGGCACTCTGTTCTCTCTGCCTACCCTGCAAAGGATATGGCGTGATGATATGTATGTATGTATGTATAAAATAATAATTAAAAACTTACCGTGCTGTACCATAATCTTCTTCAATAATAACATTATGATGGGCCGGTGGTGACCGCGACATATGCACATGACCTAAATTCTGCCTATAATGGTGACCATTCGTCAGCGGCGCCTCCGTCTGCGTCGCCATATAATAACTCTCATTCCTCAAACCAGTTAAACGATCTATCACAGGATTCCAACCATCCAAACGACTCCATTCGAAGCTATCTCTTTTACTATCGTGCGGTATCGTATCTTTGTCTCTCTCTAAATAACCTTTACTATCATCAGATTGATTTGAAACCCAACTATTATTATTATTTATAGTAACTATAGAAGCATGTTTCTTGCTGGCTCTGCCGTCATGAGAATCAAAGCCATCGTTTTGGTTATCGTATTTAGTTTGTATATTATCGGTTTTATTCTCTTTATCGCTGCTGGTGTATATGACTGTGTTGTAATTATTGTCGTTCGAATTGGTAGTGTCATTGCCATTTGGTGGTGTATCGTCTTTCCACCTGGCTAGACTGTCCATGCTGTCGGTCCGCCTCGCGATTGTAAGCGATATACTGCCGGATCTTGATGGTGGAGCGTGTAATAACGCTCGACGTAACGTTTCCATTGCTTCAGCGTTACTTTGTCCTACGAGTGATACACTATTCACGCTTAAAAGTTGATCGTTTGTGTGTAGCCTGTAAATGAAATTGCCGATGTTTAATAATTCTTTATCTCATATAATGTTTCTTACTTCTTTTCTTTCTTTCAAAATTAATATTTTACACTAGCTTAGAAAACCCCTTTTATTCTTTTAATAGTGTATTTTATTTTCTTATTTTATCTAAAGTTGAATATTATCCGAAAACAACAACTTTAGATTCAATTATTTTTTCTATTTTAATGTTTTCACATTTTTTATTTAGTGGGTTTTATTTTTTACTGCGTTTATGATTTCTAGCATCGATATATATTTATATTTTTGTGATGAAGAAAATAAAATTATATTACATTTTTATGAAATTGAGTCATCTACTTCATCTAACCATCCTCTCATCAGCCAAATTCAACTTTGAATATATTGAATATTATTAATTTAGATGATTTTGATTAATTTTTTTATGTGTGTATTCATGTGGATTCAAGATTAGTTTAAAATTAAATACAGAAGGTGGGCGTTGAGATTGATTTCAAAGAATTCAATTTTTAATGTTTTAAATTTGTAAGGAACAACAACTGTTGGGTCAGCTAGTTTAATATAATTGTTTGGATTCAACCAAATATGTCATAATCTTTTTTTACTTAATAGGAGATAAGTATCAGTAATAATTATTGCAATAAAAAAAATAAAAACAAACAACATATGTGCACTAACCTCCCATCTCTAGACGCGGCACCTCCATGCAGCACAGACTTGATGAATATACCCAGGTCTTGTGGGTCAGCTCCCACGGTGACTTTCCCTTTAACACTGATACCTAAACCAGCCTTCTCGCTGTCGTGCACTGGAACATCTAGCCGTAGTATCAAACGATTTCTAAGGCCTAAGAACTGGAAGAAAATTATTAATTTATTTAAGGCAATGTATCTATTTTTTCATAATATGAGATATCGTGTTTTAAATTATTACAAAATGTCTATAAATTAGCTCAAATTCATTGGATTTACTGGATTCACCTTAACAACAACATAATCTAAAAATAAAAAAACGATTACGAGCGAAAAATTATTGTCACAAGTGGGATCATTCAAGAAATTATTATTACCTCGTAATCGGGTTATTATAAATAATCAAGCATATTAAATCCTTGCCGTTTTGTGACGGAGTAAGAATACAATTCACCCTATCTTACCCGTGGGTGATCGTACGAGACGACTAAGGGATATAAAACGCATATGACATCTTTGCGAGAGAAGGAAAACTGGAAACAAAACCCTATACCAACACGTCTGACCAGCGTGGTATAGTAGGTCAATTACCCTCCATTACGGAGGAAGCCCGAGCCCAACAGTGGGACATATATGGGCTGAGATGATGATGATATTAAATGCTAAATTTCAATAATTTGAACATAATCTAATACAAAAAGAAGCTGGAAACTGCACAATGGCGCAGTGGTTTATGTCGACCTCCCGACCTGAGAGTCAGGGGTCCCATTATCAAATAATTGTTCAGACTACGAGTGTAACTTGTGTCCGTTAATTATGTTTGTAAATTTCCCCGATAGACATAAAAATAGTGTAACAAAACGCCGACCCTCCACAATAGGAGGATTGACTCACTGTACTACGCTCATCAGACGGGTTGGCTAGTTTTCACTGTCTTATATAGATATTATATAGATAAGGTGTATATTATATCCCTTAGGCGTCTTTTACACGGGCAGGAAAGTTGGTGGTGAATTGTATTATTACTCCTTCACCATCCGGATGACTCATTTCAGCTTATATAGGCTCCCACTGTTAGGCTAGAGTCGCCTCCATAATAGAAGGGAAATTGACCTACTATACCATGCTAGTCGTCTGACTAGCATCTGTGTTGTTATAGGGTTTTGTATCGAGTTTTCCTTCTTTTACATTGATGTTATATACATTTTATATCCCATAGTCTTACGATCATCCACAAGTAAGATAGGGGTAGTGAATTGTATACTTTACTCCGTCACCACATGGACTACCCGGATGACTGACTCTGACTTAATATAATATTTATAAGACATGCTAAATTATCTGTATAGTGATAGACTAAAAATACTATATGTGACGAATACCTTCCAATCTGACCTGAGGAATTCAAGGAGATATCACAATAAGAGAAGAAAATCTCAGAAAATCCAACGTGCCAACAATATTAGATCAACAGTAAGACTTATGTAAATTGTAAAAGAACAAGAGTAAAATACTTACAGAATGTGACGAACTATTCAATGCATCTAAAGTATTGTCAGTATTGTGGTCCTTATTTAAGAGATCATCTTTAGAGGAGCTCTTGGGTATCCGTCCGCGCATGGAACTGTTCGCGCTGTTCTGATTGATAGCGTTCACTATACTTGATACACGGCCATTTTCTGATGCTTTGGTCTCAGCTTGATTTAATTGGGACGGGGCCCCGATTGCCTTTTCAATATATTTAGTTGGACTTTGCTGAGGTTCTACCCTCTGGAAATCATAATGTATGTTTTTAGAAATATTTAGATGAATAGTTTTAGCTATAGTTAATAATAATAATAATTTATTTACGTCTCACAAGGAAAGTTGTTGAAACAAATGTCGTTCGAAGTCCTTGTGAGAGAGAGTCTGGAGTCTATACTAGGTCGAGACCTGTACTACAGAACTCCCGGCTCTCTTACTATTATAAATTTTGGTACATTGGCATTATTTTAAGTTATTACAATTGTGAAAGGTAGAACACAAAACCTGAGAAAGTCAGAACTGCATAAGCGAGAAAATTCAATTAGAGAGAATACTTTTAGGTCTCATTATTTTACCTTTCTAAAAACCTCAATAAGTGAGAAATATACACTTCTTTTTCTTTTTTTTTGCGGTGGACTATGGTGGTGATCACGCCCCGCCAAATCGGTCCGGGGCGACGGAAGAGGCGGCGCGTGACCCCATAGACCCACCCTGCAAAAACACCTCTCTTCGCCGTGCGAGCAGGCCACCGGTACCCGATCTTTGTCTTCGGTGAAGTAATATACTAATTGTGTGAGAGTCGTTTTTTACTTGTGAATTTCGATAAAAAATATATTTTAGTATTGAAATTCAACGCGGTAATGCTGGTGGAGGCAATGAAGTGCACTTTACTCGGGATAGCAATGATAAATTTAGTTAGTCAAATTGACCGTTTATTTATTTCGTTTATTTTGATTTACAAAATCACAATAACTATTAATTATTAATTTTTTTATCTATGTTTATTTTATTTATATTATAACTATTTTTTTTATTTTGGGACTAATCCTACCACACATTCCCACCACTGTAAATCCTGTAAGCCAGAATCCACACTGGTCTCCGTATACGACACCGAGGTTTGACCCTCGGGAAGTCCCGGGCAACGCTTTTAACTGTTTTGGAACCCGCAACAAATTTAATTAGAAAAGAAAAATAGGAGGAGTTGTAAAAATTCCACTTCCCTACTATGCAAAGCGGGAGACACGAGGCAAAAATTGGCTAATAGGCCAATAGATAAGAGGATGTACTGATACGTAAAGCGTAGCAGTACAGCACCACGGATATGGCAAAGCTTATGGGGCCTATATGTGAGCCTTAACATTGATTGCAACAGTAGGTATGGCAGAAGCGCCTGAATGCACGAAAATTGTCTCGAATTGCTACAAGGTCTACCCCAGACGTGATTTTCAGACTGTCTAACATGAGATCGTCGTCGAGACGACGTAGTGGTAGCCTCCCACGCCGAGAATCGTGGGTTAGTACCCCATGCGAGATAATTCCTTGAGGGATATACAAATGATTGTTTTTAACTTGAGTGTAATGATATATATATAAAATACCCGGCAATAAATATTACACATCGATATTTAGAAAAGAGACAATCGATTAATTTCGGCTTCGTAGAGCGTGCTCTAGGGCTCTGTTGCACACTATATATATAACGTTTGTCAATTGTTGCACAAGTGCAAGGAACTGAAATTGCTTTTAGTCATAAATATATATGTATATACAAAATTGTCTTCTAATAGATATCAAAATATTAGTATTTCGACGTCATATAGGCAGTGTACAACAGGGACAACACTGTACAAAGCCGAAATTAGTCGGCTGTCTCTTTCCAAGGAACGATGTGCAATATTTATTGCCGAGTACTCTATGAACTTTTTTTTTTAAATGCTAACCTGCGTTCTATTATGTCCGACTCTTTCCACTACAATCTCCACTGTGGAGTCGGTAGGTGTATTTCTCAATAATGAGACGACTTGTTGCTGTGTTAGGCCAGACACAGAAACGTTGTTCACTGAGACTAGACGATCACCTGCTCGTAATCTACCATCCGTTACTGCAGCACCCTGAAAGTAGTAATTTAGAAAAAAATATTATATTATACTGTTGTAAGAAATATATAGCTGAAATGACTTCTTTAAGGGGAGCTTAAAATTAATAGTGTCTGATGAGAATTTTTTCATAAGACGTTTTATATCGAATCATTTTTATTTCTACAGGCACTATTGTATCAAAAATTTTGATTAATATTAATAATGAATATTGTCATCATCATCATTATCTCAGCCTCTATATGTCCCACTGTTGGGCTCAGGCCTCCTCCACAATGGGAGGGTAATTGACCTACTATACCACGCTGATCAGACGTGTTGGTATAGGGTTCTGTTTCGAGTTTTCCTTCTCTTGCATAGATGTTATATGCGTTTTTATATCCCTTAGTCGTCTCGTACGATCACCCACGGGTAAGATAGGGTGTGGTGAATTGTATTCTTACTCCGTCACCACACGGCAAATGAAAATGAATATTGTACTGGGTAGATAATAAAAGAATCCTTAGCAATGATAATGATTTCCGAAAATACATTGGTCCTCCCGTGATGCAATATGCATGTAACATCTATGCAATAGAAGGTAAACTCGAAAATAACCCTATACTAACCCTTCTGATCAGTATAATAGATCAAATTCCCTCCAATTGTAGTGTTCGAATCCAGCAGTAGGACATATATGAGCTGAGATGATGAAGATAAAATATAGTAGAAACATACCTTAGGTAATATATTCTTTATATAGATGGGTTGGTGACCGCCGGTGGGGTTATCACGAGTGGTGATGGTGAAGCCGAGCCCCTTATCCCCTTTAACGAGCGCTGCGCAGACCCGATGATGTGAACCTGAGCCAATCTGCGAAGCAACCTCTGCTCCCAGCCCCGATATCGCACGCTCGCTACTGCCTACTGAAATATTAAGACTTAGTATTAAATACGAACTACTTTAATATTTTATAATAATGATGAGTAATTTAATAGCTAAATCCTCGCTACTATCCAAAAACTGTTCGTATAATTGGATTCAATTCCCACACAAGATAATTATTAACACGAAACAAGAGAAAATATTCTGTAACTATGTTTTACCGTGTGGTTACGGAGAAAGAATACAATTTACCACCCCCTATCTTACCCGTGGGTCATTGTAAGAGACGACTAAGGGATATAAAATGCATATAACATCTACGCAGGGGAAGGAAAACTCGAAACGAAACCCTATATCAACACGTCTGACCAGCGCGGTATATTATAATCTTAACTTCATATAATTGCTATTTAGTTTTTTAAATTAAATTAAAGTTCCCGTATCGCTGAGCACTTGATAAACATCATCATCATCACAGCCCATATATGTCCCACTGTTGGGCGCGGGCCTCCTCCATAGGGAAATTGATCTACTACACCACGTTGGTGAGACGTGTTGGTATAAAGTTTCTTTCGAGTTTTCGTTCTCTTGCATAGATGTTATATGCATTTTATATCTCTTGGTCGTCTCTTACGATCACTCACGGGTAAGATTGGTGTTGAATTGTATTCTTACTCCGTCACCACACGGATTATTTTGATATATAAAACTTAATTTTACCAGTGGTTATGTCATTATTTTATACTTTGTTGCATAATTCAAAAAGCTCTATATCAACTCGTTTGAGCAACCTGGTATAATAAGACGAATAAATAACCATCTATTGTCGAAAAGACTTCCCAACAGTGGGCATGTAAAAGTTTAAATTACACTACCTTCAGGTAAGAGATCAAGTGGACGTTCTTGTACGGGATGCACGCTCGCTATATTATTGACACCGGACACCCATCTCAACATGTCTTCTACCCTGCAAATGTATAAAACTTAATCTATAGTTGTCGATACTCTTAGATTTTTTAAAATTACGCATAAGAATAAAGAATAAAACATTAATACGGTTCGTCAATAGACAGAGTGATTTAAGGGGAAGGGTTTATTTATATGTATAATACATGGCATATGTATAATTATGTGCTTAATTTGAAAATGGTGGCTAGACCTTATTAGATAAATATCAATATACTACGAAATTGTATATCTTAAAAAGATCTTCTCTGATCTTATCTTCTCTGATGATGTCTATCTCCTAAGAATAACTCGCACTAACCATTTTAATCTTTACATATTAATAAAAATAATAGGTTATTTAAGAAACTATTTTTAACAATACAGCACTCCTTATCCAAATAAATACATTAGATACATGGTGCATTTAATATGCATTATAATTGCCATTTACAGCATATCATTAAAAGGAATATTCCAGAACTTATCAGAAATTTAAAAGGCGGAAACAGAGCAAATGAAAAGCGAGGGCAGATCGTTAAAATAATTTGGAATATCTAAAAGTGCACGCCTCGTAATTTTTATATTATTTACTATTAATCAATGACATAAATAAAAATGAAAGAAAAAAGAATACTTTTGAAATTTCGTGCCATTCTTTTTTTTTTGGTTTTGTGCGTCTTGGTGCCTCAGATGGCTATGACAACTTTACCAGGGCTGTGGGTGAGCGCTGAGGGCTCTCAACCAAAAGTGTGTCCATTCTCGACGTAGTGCTAAACATAACTGTATAGATTGTATGGGATTTGTTTCTTTTGCCTGTCCTAATGGACGAACAAAAAATGTAAACGAACCCAATTCTCATAAGGTATACATACACTAAAGACTAAGCAGTTTAGTTTTTTATTAATTGCAATTAAGCGACAAAGAACTACCAAGCTATTTTCAAAAGGAACGCACTGTGCGTTGCAATTATGAAGCTTTTAATAAAAGAAAACTTACATACATTAATTTTTACGGTCATGAGAGTGCCAGATCCTCACGGCAATATCCGGACATCCACGAATATTTTTTTAATCAACTTTTATCTTACTTTTAACAAAATAATTGTTTTTAAAAAATATCAAATACGTTTAAACGAATGTTTTTTCGTGGCATATGTATGATAATATTATCCTAAGTGTTGTGTGAGAAAAATACAGACACTTTTAGATTTGAAAAGTCCTCGATTTTCATATACCGAGAGTAGAGCATCACCTGCCATGCAATAGTAAACCGATGGGGTTATATACTAAACTTTATTATAATTCATAGGCGAGGACGACTTGTAAATAAGACTAGAGTTATTTTTTTCAATATTAAAGATGTGTATTATTCTAAACGTATACTAGTTATGCCCGCGACTTTACTTTTGAGTTAGTGTTATTTATCTATCCCTTGATAATAATACTTTTTCTGGATGAAAAGAAACTCTACCTATGTAGTTTTTTTGTCAAAGTACATAAAATTTCATGATGAATAGATAAGATAATAATAATGTATATAGAACATAACAACTATAATGTACCTGTGATTCTGGTGATCGGCGACAGGTGTGTCTTGACCAAGGGGCTCCCTTCGCGCATCTCTCGGAAGACTTTTACTGCCGTAACTTTGAACTCGTTCCGCAGCATCTAACCATACACCGCTTCTGAAAAACGTTACAATTAAATCATCATTTTATTATTTATCATCATATTTTAATTCTAATTAAAATTGTATATATGGGCAATAATTATATTAAATTTAATTAATATGTAGTTAATATAATAATAATCGTATTTCTAACAAGTATAATTTCAACTATGCACTGTGCCCGTGTCAAATCTACTGGAGTGAAACCCTCATAGGATAATTATTTATATAATCCACAAAGAGTTGCTGAAATATATTGTTTAATGCAGATTGTTATAGTTATCTCACTTCATATTAGGGGACGTCCATTAATCACGTGATCTTTTTTTTAGCATTTTTTAAACCCAACTTGGTGATACATAGTGAGGTTTAAGAATATGAAGGTTTAGGACTTCGTGATTTTTGTCAAACCCCTCCCTTACCCCCTTTCAAAACTCACGTGATTAATGGACGGGCCCTTTATGCGTCTCACTGCCGGGCTCGAGGCTCCTCAACAATGGGAGGGAAATCATGTTAACAAGACGGGTTGGGTTTACACAGATATTATGTGTAATATATTCCTTGGTTTTACGACATCCACGGACAGTAAGGACAGCTGGTGACAAAGTATACAATTAACCCAGTCTCTTTTCCGTGGAAAATACGACCAAGAGATATAATATACATATAACATCTGCTTTACGTGTGGTGATGGAGTAAGAATACAATTCACCACTCCCAATCTTAACCGTGGGTGATCGTAAAAGACGACTAAATAATATAAAACACATATAACATCTATGTAAGAGAAAGATAACTAAAAAAATCCCTATACCAACAAGTCTGACCACCGTGGTATAGTAGGTCAGTTTCCCTTCCATTACGGAGGAGGCCCGAATCCAACATTGGGACGTATATGAGCTGATATGATGATGATGATAACATCTATGCTAGACGAAAAGAAAACTCAAAAGAAAATACTATACAAGTCGTTTGACCAGCGTGGTGTAGGTCATTCACTGTAGTCTATATCTTCCACTGTCGAAGAGGCTGGTGTGCTGAGTGTGAGTTTTGATGTTAACATGATACGCGCTACAGCGTGTGCGTAAGCATGCCATTTGCATGAAGAAATGTAGTTTCAAAAACGCGCCGCTAGTGGCGCTGTACATTTCTTCATACAAATGGCATGCTTACGCACACGCTGTAGAGCGCGTCATGTTAGCGTCAAAACTCAGACTCAGCACATGGAGCCCTTTTTTTTTTTTTGGTGGACTATGGATGCGTCTCGCCCCGCCAAATCGGTCCGGGGTGACGGAAAGGCGGCGCGTGATCCCATAGACCCACCGTAAAACTCCTCTCTCTTCGCCGTGCGAGCGGGCGACCGGTACCCGATCTTTGACTTCCGTGGCCCGCCCGGCGGTTTACCCTCGCGGGTTCCTCTCGTCGACGCCCCGACAGAATTCGCTGTCGGGGCGAGCACATGGAGCCCTACAGGAGTACTATGACATATATGAGCTGAAACAATGACGTTGACAAATCTAATCTATAGTTAAACATAAATTATACCGTTATAAAAAAAATAAACTACTTAATAAATTTGATTCAATGTTTATTTTCTTTTTCGTGAATCTAAACTAGGAACTAACTAACTGAAAAAAAAAACAACATACCCAGGTCCAGAGAACTGCATAGAAAGTCTATTGGATTGTCTCTGAAAGTGCTGCCCGGGATGAAGATGTCTATCCGGCGTGGGATCAGGCGGTCGGATATCTAATGGATGTACTTTCTGCGTTACTCTAGTGCTGTCGTCTCGACAGACAACGGCGGCTGACCAGCGCTTCGTCTGTTCTGATACCTGCAATAAATATGTCATAGAATTATTTTTTTTGTTTTGCTATAACGATAATGTCGGATCAAGAATACAAACTGAAACATTCCGTCTTGCGGATAATCTAAACGACTAAAGGTTCATTTCCCTACAACTCATCTGATCACACCCGCACGCGATTAATAGACGACTGACGCGCGCGGCTGATATGACAATAATTATAGTATGAATATGTAGGCGATTAATCGCACGCGGCTGCGATCACACTGCACGGAAATGAACCTTAAGAGATCATCATCAGATAATAGAACTGCAAAAAGAAGGCAAAACCGAATTTCGATCATTCGACTGGACAGCATGACTCAGTAAGCAGATATCCCACCCATTGTAGAAGAAGCTCATAGGAATAACTTGGTCTGTAAATGTTAAGTCGTTCGATAATAAATAAAATAACAATCATCCTTTATGATATGGTATTACAATGAAATAAATAAATTGTTTAAAATCGGTTGATATCGCGACAAAATATTCTTTCATTCAGTCAATTTTTAACAAAGTAAATTTCATTCATAGAGACTGTTGCCAAATGATATCACACTATGTTAAAGTTTTTACCGGTCTCTGAGGTGGTAATGTGTCTTGATGTAAAGTAGGTTCACTCCCTCTTCTGACTTGGAGTCCATTCGCACCGTCCTCCAAATCAGCCGCGCCAACTTCCACACAAGAATCTGTATCTGGTACTCGCATACTGCCACCAACACCCCCACCGCCCTATAAAAATTAAAATTAACATTCTTGTATTATTCAATATACATTACAAAATCCTACTATACATATACATACATTACAAACTGACGTCAACCCTCCTTGGGAATGTAATCATTGACCAAACGGCATTAGGTGGAGTTGGCCCAGGTCTATTTAAAGTTCCTAGTCGTATTTTACACTATCCATGAGCAAATTAAGGTAAAGGCCCAGCAAGTATGGCCCTTATGGTATTATAATGCCTGTGTAATTGTAATGTCTATGTGTAATTGGTCTGGTCAACACTTACATTCCCTGAGGGTTAACGTCAAGCAGCTGGCCGGTCACAAAACTATTGCTAATTACTTTTAATAATGGTAGGACCACGTTGTTGACAGTTCTCTGTTTGCAACCGCAATCCGGTCCGTCCGGAGTAGTACCACACTCTCGCAGAAGATCGACGTATGAGTAATGGCAATGTGCTATTACGCTTCATTCGATGAGCGAACGAGCCAAAATCTTAATTGGGTGGGTTTGGGCTTTATATTGGTAGGCAGCGACCTAGTTATACCCTTGGTATTGCAAAGGTCCAAGGGCGGCAGTGACACTTAACATTAGATGTGCTGCTTGCTAGTTTGCCACCACTAGCAATAAAAAAAATGTATAATAGAAAATGAGTACATATTGCGTCTACCCTAAGTAATTGGGATAAGAACAGGATAATGACGATGATTTCTACGTTCAACTGCGTCACTAGGTTGGTGGATGAATGGCTTACAACTTTAGGTCGTTTTAGATTTCCAGAAGAATGTTTAAAGATCTTGTCGATAATACATAAGACCTTAGTGTAAGAATACATCACTCGATTACGAATATTAACAAAAATTAATAAAAAGAACAAAACCAATTCTAAGTATTTATAATTTAATATTTATTTTTTAAGGTTACAATGACTGTAAGCATGTTAACACAATTTCACAATATGCGTGACTGAACGAACTTGAAAGGATTCAACTACACATATAATATGTAGGTAATACAATTTAATGTAAATAACTAGTTATTATTAATTTATATTGGGATTGAAATTATAAATTAGCAATTTTAGTAAATCATAATCATTCTCCTACTCTTATCCCAATTACTTGGGGTCGATACATTATGTACTCTTCTTTCTTAGTACATATTGTAAAAGTTATTGAAAATAGTTTTATGACCGGCCGCCTGCCAGACGTCAACCCTCCTTGGGAATGTAATTGTTGACCAAACGGCATCAGATGGAATCGGCCCAGGTCGTTATAAGGCTCTTAGTCGTCTTTTACGACTTCCACGAGCAAAGTAAGGGTTGGTAGTATTCGTCGCCGCTACCACACAGCTATTTTAGCAATTTTAGTAAATATGTATATTAATTATAATGACCACCTTGGCAATTTAAAATATATAAAAGCAGAACGATATTCTAGACGCATTACTGACTACGCTATCTACTCAAAGAGGAAAAACGAACACACAAGTTATAGGACATAATCTACTGTCATGCCAGCCGGGCTGTCATGAAGACACTGTGGGAACTCGCATTTATTTGTATGTCACCGGATAATAAGTGACAATAAAAACCTTAATTATTAATGTACAGTACCAGGTAATAAAATTAAATAATGCACATCAATCTTTGGAAAGAGGCAATCATTTAATTTAGCAGTGGTAGAGCCACACTGCTGACAATAATCTGTCGAGCGAGAGAGCTGGAAGCCTAACATTATTTAGGCAACGGCCTCGCTCTACTGTTTCTATTGTAAAGATTCATTAGCGCCAGTAACACCATTAGGTATTCTACTTGCTCATTTGCAATCATAAGCAATAAAAATACCTTATTTTAATTTTTAGTTTACTGTAGCGAAGACGTTTGAATAACCTGACTAACCAGCCAATTTATATATTTAATTCTAATTAAAAAAATAGTAGGAACGTCTAAATTACAATGTCGTGTGCATTAAGCTTTATACTTTAGAGACATATTTATCGATGTACCTAAGTAAATATCGACTCAACTCTATAATCCAGTTAGCCTAGTTTCAAATTGTTATCTACGTAGCTACCTACCTATGTACTTACCTACTAACTGAACACATGCATACTTACTAACTAAATATTATTCGAGTTTGGTCCGATATTATCATTCAAGCCACATACCTATCTCGAAATATTGTAATTGTTTAATTGGTTGTTTCAGTACACAGGTTACCTAACGAAGTTTTTATAGATAGAAATTTATAGTTGTTAACTGTGATCCCCATTACCTTTGTGGTGATAGACATAATATAATGTGTCACTATCAAGAAATGGTGACATTATATTATGTGATATGCAAGACGAGAAAGTAAAGGCCTTCTCAATCACTAGAAGAATGGGCAGCACTTTCATGAGAAACTCGACACTAACTGCGATCGCCAACCAGCTTGGTAAGCATAGTGATTATTGCCTTATCGCCCTTGTGCAATAGTGGACAATGATTGAACTGGATATATGGATATATGCATGTACATTATTTCTGTAAAAGTATAAAAATCACAATCCTTTTGTAAGCAGGTTATGGTCTGGACACACGCCGTCCATTCCGACCGGGGCGACGGAAGAGCGTCGTGCGGGTCCATAACCCACCGTACTCCCTTGCGCTCGCCACTCGGCTGGCCACTGGTACCTAATCCTTGACATCTGTGGCCAACCCAGTAGGTTACCCTTTCCGTTACCCTTTCGGGTACCCTTCCATGTCCTGGCCTGCTGCAGGGGCACCGCCTTCACGCGGTCAGCCTCTCTGCGGGTGATGGACTATTCAAACTCACAACCCTGAGAACCGTAATGCATGATTTCCAAAATACCACTATTAGCGCGACATCTGATTCGAACTCGCGACCTAACGGCCGGCTATCCGGTGTTTATACTACTACATTAATAACAGTCTCGCGTACTAGGTGTCTAGGTAGACATTAAAGTAAAAGCTATTTTGACTAAAGAAATGAAAAACAATAAAATATATTCCGTTCGTACCTCTGTAGGGCTCCCAGCACTAAAACACTGCGAAAAACAAAGACCCATTTTCAATGAATTATTACACGGCAAATAAACGTTCTTTCGGGATAACGACATATCACGATCTGATTTTTTCACACAAAAAATTACAATATTAAACATGTTCCGACATGATTTTCCTCTACTTTGCCTAATTTTTGTTCCCGCCTTTCTTGGTTTTATTTACCTACGTAGGCACAGGTATTTTTGTATTCAGCCAGCAAAAAAATAAATGTATTTAATAAATGTTTTCTTTACTATTTAAATATATTTTTAGAATAATATATATCTATTATAAATATTATAATTAATTAAATTTAAATATTTTAACGCCACAACTTATTTGAACTACAAGCTAATTGCAATAACGTATTGCTATTAAGAAATCTAGTTTTGTTTGATAGCCATAACTGTGCAAGAAAATATATCCTTTTTCATTTAATGGTTAAGTTACCGATCTATCATGTCAGTGTTACGTGTTTGATTACCATACAGGACAATCTATCCACCCATCAGCTCATAAACGCTCACTATTGGACATAGGCCTCCCTACGAGAATGTCACTCAGAACGGTCCAGTGCCACTTTCATTAAAGAGCTTCCTGCGAGGATGATGGCATGGAATGGTGGAACTAGAGCTACTAACCGTACTCTAAATTGTAATAACTGCTAATTGTACTGTATATCATGTAGGCATACTCTATAATTTATAACATTAATGGAGTAGGTACCCTAAAATACCCTTTTTTACATAATGTTTACTATACTAGTGCTAATCAAGTATATACCTATTATCGGAACTGAAAAAGTCGACCATTTACTGTTAAATTAATATACTAGTAGAATACCTACTATTGGGAATACCCAATGTTACTCTTTTTTTTTGTCCGTCCTCTTTATTTACCTCCTTTGAAATCAGGAATCAATCTCTATACCTACTATTTCTATTAATATTTTATAACCCTAATCAAAATCAATTAAAAGCATTTGCCGATATTCAACAAATATTTTTAATTTATAAAATATCATCATCATTCTCCTACTCTTATCCCAATTACTTGGGGTCGATACAATATGTACTCTTCTTTCATAGTAAATATTGTAAAAGTTATTGGCAATAATTTTATGACCGGCCGCCTGCCAGATGTCAACCCTCCTTGGGAATGTAATTGTTAACCAAACGGCATCAGATGGAGCTGGCCCAGGTCGTTGTAAGGCTCTTAGTCGTCTTTTACGACATCCACAAGCAAAGTAAGGGTTAGTAGTATTCGTAGCTGCTACCACACAGCTATTTATAAAATATCTAAGGTATTAATTATATATTTAAATAAATGCATCTCATCTCATAGGAATATTGTTGTACCTGTTAAATTAATACTGACGCAAGATCGCGAAGTGAACTGATCGGTCGCTAACCTTACTTACCCGACCAAGTCACAATATCGCAGGAAACTAGATACCTTCAAATAAGTCTACGTACCTATATGTCAAACAAACAACGTCATTTACAAATAATTTTACTTTTAAATTACCAAAATTTTTAACGATAATTGTGTAATGATAACAAAATATGGCCATTAAAAATTGTCAAATTTAAGTGCGTGCTATAGAGCCGCCATACCTGTAGCAGTGCACATGTTTGGAATACAAAACTAACTAACTAATATACCTATCTACTATACAGTACATTACATGACAAAGATTTAACGTGAAGTAGAATGGATACAGGGTATATCAGTACGTGGGTACCTGAAAGGGATACGCTGCAAGGGCCACTGAAATTCCCATAATGTCGGAGCTGCATTCAAAGGCAGAAAGGAGTTTGTAATGACCCCCATGTCGCCATAAGGAATATTTTACTACTTACGCGAAACATATCAGGTGACGCAGTTCCTGCGGAAGAACCACTGGCGCCATCTGCTTGCGCTGCGCGCGGCTGTGGTGCTTGACTGGTGTATTCCGCAGTGAGGGTTTCGCGGTCATCTGCAACATCGCGTACCAGATCATCAGGGTCCAAGATGCCCCCCGAACTGGCACGCAAAGCTCGCACGCCGACCCATGTTTCTGGACCCTAAAACAAGAAGATTACATAGGTAAGAATATAGATAAATTATTATTTATTTATTTTAGCAACGATATTAAAATTTTATCACTATCTATAATCACCCATGTGGTAACGGGATTAGAATACAATTATCGCTAACCTCTGTCTGCTCGTGAGAGTAGTAAAATGCGGTTAAGGGTCCCACCAGGCGAGTTGGCAGCAGTTCTCCCTTAGGAAACATATTACACCTTAGGAACTCCAGCGTGACTACTCGTGGCGGCGCGAGTGAAGGCGCGAGTACCTGCACCGGATGCCGCCCTAGCCGAGGCATCGAGTGACCAGACCGGGAATCAGTCCGGTCGCCCGGAGTGAGGCCACCGCATGAGGACGATGCCCCGACGGCGAAAACTGCCGAGCATCGACTCGATACGTACCCGCGAGGGTAAGCCGCCGGGCGGGCTACCGAAGACAAGGACGGGGGTTCCGTTTGCCCGCTCGCTCGGCGAAGAGAGGTACATTGAAGGCGGGTCCTGGGGGTCGCCCGCTGCTTCTACTGTCGCCCCGGACGGATTTAGCGGGGTGTGACCAGACTGTAGCTCGCCACAAAGAAAAAAAACCTGTCTACTCGTACTATAGAAAAAGGTCTTATTTTGTCCAAGCGTTAATATATTTGATCAACCTCCTCCATTGAATAGCTTGATCTATATGGGTATATTCCCTTACTGAAATCGCTAATCAGTCTTCTAAGTGTGGCGATTACGGCAATAGCCTCACATTTGTGTTGGAGGCTAACGTCCAGCAGCAGACGGTGAAAAGTCGAATGATTATTATAACCTGAGTAACATAAGTCATTCTTCGTGATGACACCGTAACAATATAATTAATCTGTACCGCTTCGATTGATACAGATGGCATATGAGACAACAAAGGGGCGTAAACAGATTACGTATTGAACCAGAAGCAAAACTCTACAAATAACTCCTCGCACACGACCAAACCCACAGAAATATTAATACCTATATAATAGGTATATATATATATATATAAGTATATATAATAGGTATATATAATATAATAGATGATTAATATTTCTGTGACCAAACCCAACCACGGGTTGGTTGGGTTTGGTAAAACTGAAAAGCATAAAACAAGCACTTAGATGTCCGGTGGTCTATAATTCTATAAGAGTGCTGAAGTGTAATGAATATGGTATAATAATGGTTTATGTGTGTTTTCATATTTTGCCATATAAAATTCCCTAAAAAAACATTGATTTGGTCATCAGCGCCCGATTAATGGTAACGATATGGACTTACCGACGGTCAATGACCATTAAAATTACACAATATGAAGAAGTATTAAGTGATATATGAAAAAAAAAATAAGACTTGGCTGTATGGGCTTTGATCCCTTTGCCTGTCCGAACGGACGAGCAAAACCAAAAAAAAACTATACTTCTATAATATATTATGGAATAAATACTATTGAAGAAAATAAAATATATTCTAATAATGGAACATAACAACTGAACAGTCGGGAACTATTATTCGACAGCAAATCCAATTTTTCAATTAATCCCGCCTGTTCAGTTATGTTTCATTATTTATTATATTGCATCCATTCCATATTATATTGCGTCTGCGTTTGATCTGTATAGTGCTTCAAAGGAACATACATACATAGACTGCTAAACACATTACCACTCCTTTGCGTCCCGCAGTCGGGTAAAAAGGCGCATTGATTATGAAGGATATTAGTCACTTGATTCTTACTATTAGGAAAACTTATTATCGGTTAACTCAAAATAATTTCTTTAAAGAAAATAAAAATATTCCTGCACTGATCTGGCCAGCTGATGTTACAAGCCAGCTTATAAGCGTGGCCTTACGATTAACTACTATCTATAAACACGCAATGACATTTACCTTAGCACACACCTATTTATTAAGAAATAGTACTTTATACCTACTTATAACATTTTATGTGCAAGCCAATTGGGTAAACGTACATCTTTCAATTGAAGTTAAGTGTGGAACGATGAAATTAAGTTTTACTAGATACATAGGTACAGAGAATGTCGGTTTTTTATTGCGTCTTGAATAATATTTAATAGTATATTTTTCTCAAACATGCTTGGAAATTTGAGCATTATTTTGATAATCTTCTTCGAGATAAATCGAAATTGCTGTACTGACCAAATACATGCGAGCAGCGGCCGGCAAAAAATGTATGAAAATCCATATATAATTTTTTTTTTTAATGGCGTTTAAAAGATTTCGCCAATAACTAGTTATAAATATCTTCACGTTTTTAATCTTTCAGGTTAGTCATTGTCTAAGTCAAATTGTCGCCATCAACAGTGCTATGGCCACACTGTTAATGGTATCTTGTTGAAATTTTGATGGAAAATGAAAACGTTGTATAACACTTTTATATGATATTCACAACATCCCAGTAGTTCCGTGCATCACATTACATAAAATGCCATCAAAATTATCTAATATAACACGTTAAAACACTAATATATCGAATATACCTAATACAAGAGCACCACATGACGTTTTCAAATTCCTGTCAAAAGTCCTGTCGTATTTTAGCGGCCAAATAAATATATGTATACATGTAAATTCATATCTATCGTGTATTTTAAAAATGGAACGATTTGTTACTTCAAATCATATATAGGCAACTTATTAGAGTTTTATTTAAATTTCGAACTGGCTTTAAAAAGAAAGCTGTTTAATAATGAAAAAAAAAAACAAATGAAAATGAAATGTTCGTTATAATAATAATAATAATAATAATAATACTCCTTTATTTAAGTAACAGAGACTCATTATTGTTAGTAATACTTAATCTAATTATTATTAAGTTATGTATACAGTTCTACTTACTACTACTTAATTTTAATTCCCACGCATTATTTGAGAAAATGACTATACAAGCCTTGGCCACAACTAGGAATTGATAAACTTACGTATGTATGCCTCGGCGACGCCTCGGCACTACTTTACACGTTCGTCCCTCAATACCTCTTTTGCTGGCCGCTACAGTACCTAATAGTACAATAGTACATTGTTGTATATGTACCTACTTCGAATAAACGTATACATAAGGATCGATGTATGTATACATATATGTTTCTTATCCAAAACGTTTGGTTCGATGTTGACGGTTTTTTTTGCTTTTTGACAATATCGTCGATCGCTAGTAGGTACAGCATATAATCTAAAAACCTATTATTTCCCAAAATAATTATTTGCTCCATCCGGAAATAGTTTTTACATACATACATATCATCACGCCATATCCCTTGCAGGGTAGGCAGAGAGAACAGAGCGCCAGAGAAATAGATTTTCTGGCCCGAATGTAATTTGCAACCTTAGAATAATAACACATTTTGGTTTCTATATATTCTTATTCTAAGTTTGCAATCAATATATTTGTTTTTTATAGATTTCTCCAGTACACGAGGATTTATTGCCGAATACTTGAATGCTGTTTAATCACCTATAAATATTAAGTCATATTGCTATCATCTGAATTCATTATTGAAAATTTTCGGACGGAAATATGTAAGAAAATTCTGAAAGTGGTAGGACCACGCTGTTGACAGTTCTCTGTCTGCAGCCGCGGGCCGGTCCGTCCGGGGTAGTACCACACTCTCGCAGAAGATCGACATATGAGTAATGGCAATGTGCTATTGCGGTTCGTGATCGAGAGAGCCGAAAGCCCAATTGGGTGGGTTTGGGGTTTATATCGGTAGGCAGCGGCCTATTTCTACCCTTCATACCCTTGGTATTGCAAAGGTCCATGGGCGACAGTGACACTTATCATCAGGTGTGCTGCTTGCTCGTTTGCCACAACCAGCAACAAATAAAAAATAAGAACAATTTGACCTAACCCAAGACTCGAATTACGGACTACATTGTAAATGATCACATTTAATTACCTATAAAATCCTCCCGTGACCATGATCACTGTAAAGTGTTCGAAACGTCGGGAAATTAAAAATCAAATACAAACGTGATAGAATCCGTAAAAGTAGTTTTATTTCACATACACACATACATACATATCATCACGCCATATCCCTTGCAGGGTAGACAGAGAGAACAGAGTGCCAGAGAACTCTATCTCTGCATACTTTCACTCGCTTCCTCAACATTCATAATTCTCTTCATACACGCTCGCCGGTTTCGGAGACTCTTGACACCACCTTCCTTCAGTACATGACCGATCTGGTCTAAGTAGGTTAGTCTCGGTCTCCCTCGGTACCTACATCCTTCCACTTTCGCATTGTATATCTTCTTAACCAGACGTTCGTTCGGCATTCTTTCCACATGTCCGAACAATAATCGCGTAAACATCAGAAACCATTATACCTATAAACTAATGGTGATAACGGCATCTTCATTTTAGTAAGAAAAGTAAAATGGTAGACAGTTAAAAAGAAAAAGTGTCAATTTAGACAGTTCGGTATAGAAACCGTAGTAAGTAGAAAATGCTGTTAAACAGTCAACGTTATCTGACATATAACGGCGCAGAACAGAACTTAGAGAACCAACTGCAGTAATACGCGAAATTGCACAGTTGTATTAGCTTCGTGAATATGCTTTTTTTTTCATTGAGATAATAAACAGGAACATTTGTCGTTCCCACGCTGCAAATTGCGTTCAACGTTGTGAATGTTCCACACTTGTGTTCCTCCAATGTTTTGTCTGTACGCTCGTCAGCCTTTGTTCAACTGTCATCGTGTTCTCGTATCAAAGGTGATATTCGCCCACATTAATCTTATTGTGCAAAAATTTGTAAAGGATTTTGAAAAGGCTTTTAAAAAAAAATCAACCGTCCCATTTACAGATAAAAGATGTCCTTCAGTAACTAATATTGAACTTTAAATATAGACATTATATTTTAAAGGTTTTGATAAACCCCATTTAATTTTAAGATTCTATATTCCTATTATTTTATTGAAAACGCTCATATGTTCTCCACAATAGAAAACTTATTCTTAATAACGTTAAATAGAAACTATACATATTTATTAGAATAAAAACTACACCTTTCGTTTACTCAGTATAACATACCCATGACACAGACTTCCGTTCCTGTTGTTTCGAAGCGAGCCGTCCTCGCCGGGCTAGTTTTTTCAATCTCGGAGGAGGCACAGGCCCTGTGGCCGTTCCAACATCCATCATGGATCCAACATTTCATCCGATAAATCACTTATCACGGTTATTTAGCTTCATTATTTCACAAACCGATTTCACTAACTTCATTTAAAGAAACCGTGAAACGAGCTCATTCTTTGATACTGCAAATATACAAGTATACTTACACATATTATTAAATGTTACAGAAAGAAGCAACTAGAGCGCTTTACCAGCGAGTAACGTTTGTTATTTAGGAGCGATAGACCAGGTCAGTGGCGCGAATTAAGCCTTGGCCTTCGCGCACCACTGACCAAACACAGACTCGTATTCACGTGCCTTGCACCAGATGCTCCGTGCTACACCCATAACGTCATTCGAATTGCCTTTAAAGTCACACTGTTATCTGGGCCGAGACTCTTTTTTAGGTAATAATTGTTACTAAAGAAGGTGTAAGTGTGATCTAAAGTGAAAGTTACCGTTAATTGATTTTATACAAAAATCATTTCAAATTTACTAAAACATAAATATAAAAAAAATGTTTCTCAGAAGTCCTCTGACGTAAATGAGGGCATTTTATGATAAATCATCACTCCTTTTGTTGCATAAAATACACGTATAGAAGTTTTAAAAGATTTTACCCTGTGGTGACGTGTTAAGAGTAGCAATAACCCCATTTTCTTCCCTGGGTGTGGGCAACAGCACTTTCTTGGGTTACATTATACATTTGAACTGTAATCAGCTAACCGCCTAGCAAATGTGGTGATTATAAGGTTAATGTCACTTGTGAAGAGGCCTATATACAACAGAGAATCAAAATTATTATATATTAAATTTATTCAATAGATATTCTCCAACGAAGTTGGTATTTTAAGAATGTATGTAGGGTGCCAGCGCACGCGATCGTTTTACGTTCAGAGAACATTAACTGCGTTAAATAAAAAAAACATATTTATCTAGTTAAATGCAAAAACAACTTGACAACACGCACGTATTGTGTAGAGTTTTTTTTTATGTAATAATAAATAAACCATACCTTTTCAGGCCCTAAATGTTTAAGCTCAGTGATGATTATTCATGAAGTATTATCTATGTTGACTGATTTGTACCTGACGGTATAAAGCCAACGGATATGCAGGACGTTATGGAGTGTAACGTGTGTGCCGAATGTTAAATGGTCCACATTGCGTCAATACCAGAACTTTAGTACTCATAAACATAGAAATTGCGCTGCAATTATTATAAGCTATAGATGTTAATTAGAGCTATTTTATCTAGATATACGAAGTGCCATAATATTTCTTTTTTGATACATCTCTTTACAATCTTTAGGCGTATATTAATTGCCGGGCTGGCTATGGATGGCAAGGAAGCGGTACCACTGGCCGGCTCAATGGCGATAAGGAGAGAATACGGTGGGTTATGGGGCCACGCGCTGCCCTTTCGTCATCCCGGACGGAACGGGCGACGTGAGTCCGTGCAATAACATATCCAAAAAAAAAAAAGGCGTATTTAATTGAATGACCAAGACTACGTCAAAAATAACAGTTGATAACGTAAGTTGAACATACATAATAATATACCATATGCTATAATTAATGTATTATTATAATTAATTAATATTAATGATTTCAGTAAAGTATTATAGTAGTACTATTATTGATTTAATGTAGAAGTTTAGACAAAAAAAAAGACAACAATTTTAACAACGACTGAAGGTAGCTCGCGAAATTGTTATGCAAATAAAGCGTTGCGAACTACAGAGCCATCGTACATTTCGCTTATCGGTAATGTATTAAGTAGAACTGTAAACTGTTTTGTGTATCTTTACCTCTTTACTTTTAAAACAAAATTAAAAAAAAAAATATAATGTAAATGCACAGTCTGGTTCATGTCACTTTGCTAAGCTTCAAGGTTTTAAATTAAAAACTGCCGATATCAGGTGTGTTGGTGCATTTATGTACTATACTAGGTCATTGTCTACAAGCTTATCCGTTTCCCTTTTCTTAATAAACGTTCTATAACTGAGATACAAAATTTATCTGTATTGCTCGCATACCTAGTATCAGATATTAAAGATATTTTAAAACTTAAATAGGTCACGCTTATGTGTAACAATAACAAAGAATAAAGCGTGGTAAAACGATCTTATTGACTCATAACAGTTCCATTATGTTATCTATAGCAACACTTTTTTATTTTCAATAATAATTAAATGCATTTTTAGACGCGCGCTATTCACGTTTATTGAAATATTCTTTCGCGCGCTGATGTGACAGCACAGCGCCGCGACGCGAGTTTAACTGACTGAAGCCAACGCGATTAGAAAGAACTTCGGCAAAGACCGCAAATGAAATGATATAAAAGATTATTCTGTTACCTCTAATATTTTTCAAGGTTTGTTTGCGGTTTGCTATTACAGAAGCTATGTACAATGCTATTACATTTAACTGTTGAGCATTAAGCTGACATCAAAACATAGGTAGTTGTAACAAATAAATTATAATTTTTTATCATACAAGTAATAATACAATTAAGTCTTATCGCCATGAGAATCATACCTACTATAGTTTTAAAACATTAACTCATGACGCACATTTTAATAGAAGAATAACTACTTAATTATATACTTGAGTTTTATGTTTTATAGATGAAATTTTCCTACCATCGATTGTCTTAAGCTAATACATACATACATACATATCATCACGCCATATCCCTTGCAGGGTAGGCAGAGAGAACAGAGTGCCAGAGAACTCTATCTCTGCATACTTCACTCGCTTCCTCAACATTCATAATTCTCTTCATTTACGCTCGCCGGTTTCGCAGACTCTTGACTCTACCTTCCTTCAGTACCTGACCGATCTGGTCTAGGTAGGTTAGTCCCGGTCTCCCTCGGTACCTACATCTTTCCACTTTCGCATTGTATATCTTCTTAACCAGACGTTCGTTCGGCATTCTTTCCACATGTCCGAACCATCGGAGCATTCCCTTTCGCATCTTTACACCAATACTCTCTTTCATACCTACTCGCTCTCTTACGTCGTCGTTACGAATGCGGTCGGTCAGCCTAACTCCACAGATTTTCCGAAGAGATCGCATTTCGACCGCATTAATTTTACTTTCATACTCTTTTCTGCATACCCAACTCTCGCTTCCATACAGTAATGTTGGGACAAGCACTGCGTTATGTATTGCTACACGTGCCTTCTGGCTGAGGTGGTGGCTGCCGTGAAGTTGCCCCAACGCTCCGTTCACTCTATTTCCCGCATTCACTCTTCGCTCTATATCAGTGGTGTACCTTCCATCTCGGCTAAATCCACATCCAAGATATACAAATTCATCCACTTGCTCTAGTACATCATTACCTATTGTTACTCTTACATCTGTTCTGGCTTCATCTTTTTCAAAGACCATTATTTTGGTTTTGCTCACATTCACGCGTAGACCGCTTTTCTTACAATCTTCTGTCATTGCGTCGCCTAGGGTCTGCAAGTCAGTCGCTGACTTAAGCTAATATGGCATATAATCTAGTATAACTGATTCTTGGCTTTAAAAAGTTAAAAGTTATAAGTTATGGTCACGGTTATGTAATAAAAAAGACAAATCATAGATTCATAACAGAATTAAATAAATAAATATAAAAAAATAATATTCAAGCTACATGTATAATATATATATATAAATACTCTACATTTTTAAAAATACGTCAATTAGGTACATGGATATCAGGAATATTTTAATTATTATCTTGAATATAATAATTAAAATATTCCGTACGCGTATATGTACGCTCTAATATACATATAACAGATTCTATGTTATCATCATTATCTCAGCCATATATGTCCCACTGTTGGGCTCGAGTCTCTTCCATAGCGGAAGGTAATGATCCCGGTCAGACATGTTGGTATATGGTTTTGTTTCGAGTTTTCGTCTCTTACGATCATCTAGGGGTAAGATACGAGGTGAAATGTATTCTTGCTCCGTCACCACATCCGGAGATAGGTATATATTTCATATAATAATAATAATAAAATTAAAAGAATCTACGAAATAATACATTTAAAATGTCCATAACTTAGTGTTACTTTATTACAATAACATAAAAGTATTTTATTTTAGAAAGGAATTTGTTGTTGTTTCCTAAATTGAAAAGTATAATAAAAGTAATGAAATAAAACCCTTAATTAAAACTATATGAATCAACTGAAGCTCCGTTTATATTTACACCGTTTCTTCTTAAGAGTCTCTATAATAAGTGTAATAAGAAGACTGAAGAAATAGTCAAAATTATCATCATCTCAGTTCATTATTGGTTAGAATCACCTCTACACTGGGAAAGAAATTGACCTAGTATACCATGCTGGTCAGACGTGTTGGTATAGGGTTTTATTTCTAGCTGGCCTTCTTTTGCATAAGTATTGTATGCATATTATATTCCTTAGTCATTTTTAAGAGTTCCACACACTTAAAAATATAATATAATATCGTTTGTTTTCCCAAATAAGAATAAAATAAAACAAGTAAAACCGAGAATGGTAAATTATAATTTATACTTGTTCCTATTCTGACACACCAGAGAACTCATTGATTTCAATAACTTAATATGGGCAATATTTTTTTTTATAAAGAAAGACACCACTCTTCTTTTTTTTTTTATACGGTGGACTATGGATGCGTCTCGCCCCGCCAAATCGGTCCGGGGTGACGGTAGAGGCGGCACGTGACCCCATAGACCCATCGTGCAACTCCTCTCTTCGCCGTGCGAGCGGGCCACCGGTACCCAATCTTTGTCTTCGGTGGCCCGCCCGGCAGAAAGACACCACCCAAGGAAATAATCCTTGTATGGTGGGGGACTTTACAAACATATAATTAACGCAGAGAAATTACACCCAGACTTAGAACAACACTTTGTGGATCGCACAAAATATTGTCCTGCAATCGAACCCACAAAATATGTCCAGGAATCGAGCCCACGACTGTCTCGGAAGGTCGGAATGTTAACCACTACGCCATAGGTGCAGTCAAATCTTTTGCCTTAAGTTAAGGTACAACGCTATTACTTCTAGTTATGACGTAGGTTTCATTTTAATTAGTACAAGTATTAGGACTATGCGAGCGATTATAGGGAAAAGTTAATACTTTGTGGTTTTTATATTTTCTCCGTTCGGGTATCACTCGATCTGCAATGCCTCCGTTGCCTTGCTCTTGCTACTTCACGAGGAAGGCAAATGATAAGACAAAAAGGGACCGTCCCGCCACCCTAAACAAAAAAATCTTTCTTTTCCTATATTATACATCTAATTACGATTCAAGAAAAGAATTGTGGTAATATGCCAGCAATACGAATACTAGCAACATCTACATTGCGTTGCCCTGAACCAACTCCGTCTGATACTATCTTGTCAACAATTACATTCTCCAAAATAAAAGAAGAGTAGGTAAAGCGTGCTGCGTGCATTATAATAACATTACTCTGTACTTTATTTACTTATAGTATACAGCATCGTCAGCATCTATGTTCACCGAAGCATTGAAGTTTCGCATCGAAAATAATATTATTATTACCGAAAGTTTTGTAATGATTTATTATTATTTATAGTTTTAAATTTATTATTTTTGACCCACTTTTTGTTATTATTAATTAACCGAAAAAAATGTTATACATATAAAATAAATAGAATATTATTATTAATTGTTATTTATTAGTTTTAACTAAAATTAATATAAAACGTATCCGCGCCGGATAGGCATGCTGGTTTACTGAGAACTAACGCTCTCTTATTAAAATTCAGTTTTTTCTTAATACTTCCATAATACTATTATTTTAATCTAACAGACGCTATCATTAACAATACTTAATAATATATATTGGCCTAAATAAATAAATACTTAAAATATATATAATAGTGGAATAATTATTGAAGTGAAACTACTAATGCGACTTCCAACAAGGTTGCGTTAAACGTTTAACGCAATGGCAATTGAACGCATGCGCGTAGTATACCTCTTACAGGCCAGCGCGAGCGTTAGCAACGAGTAGCGTCCAACGCAAGAGGGAGAGAGAAAGAAAGATACACAAAGGTAGAAAGTAGGAGAGAGCAAGAGAGTGCGTCAGTAGATCTCAAGCAAACGCGCGTGGTATTCTTGCTATGTAGCGAAGTAAACGGTGTGAGCGTCGTGAAATTACTTAGCTGAAATACATAGGTTCTATTTTAATTTTAAATATTCATTATTTTCATAGGTTTAAGTTTTTACTTCTGTCAGCAGTCCTCATGACTGTTTTATTTTTTTTATTTTTTTTTTATTTTTTTTTTTTATTCAACGAAATAAAAAAGAAATGTTAGAAAATTAAATGAATTTGTACCCAACGATAATGAGTGCAACTACATATGAGACCATCCAGATGAACCTCTAAGTTCAAAGTCATTTACAAGGAGTAGAATTATGAACACGCCCACAGTATTTTTATATGTAAAGATTAGATTTACTGTTATCAACTATTAATGTTGGTTTTATCTAAAAATGTTAGTGCTTAAAATAAAATACTTAGTCACTGTATTTTATCAGAGATGAAGCCAGAACAGATGTAAGAGTAACAATAGGTAATGATGTACTGGAGCAAGTGGATGAATTTGTATATCTTGGATGTGGATTTAGCCGCGATGGAAGGTACACCACTGATATAGAGCGAAGAGTGAATGCAGGAAATAGAGTGAACGGAGCGTTGGGGCAACTTCTCGGTAGCCACCACCTCAGCCAGAAGGCTCGTGTAGCAATACATAACGCAGTGCTTGTCTCAACATTACTGTATGGAAGCGAGAGTTGGGTATGCAGAAAAGAGCATGAAAGTAAAATTAATACGGTTGAAATGCGATCTCTACGGAAAATCTGTGGAGTTAGGCTGATCGATCACATTCGTAACGACGACGTAAGAGAGCGAGTAGGTATGAAAGAGAGTATTGGTGTAAAGATGCGAAAGGGAATGCTCCGATGGTTCGGACATATGGAAAGAATGCCGAACGAACGTCTGGTTAAGAATATATACAATGCGAAAGTGAAAGGATGTAGGTACCGAGGGGAGCGAGACTAACCTACCTAGACCAGATCGGTCATGTACTGAAAGAAAGGTGAAGTCAAGAGTCTCCGAAACCGGCGAGCGTGTATGAAGAGAATTATGAATGTTGAGGAAGCGAGTGAAGTATGCAAGGAGAGTTCTCTGGCATTATGTTCCCTCTGCCTACCCTGCAAGGGACATGGCGTAATGGTATGTATACAGTATGTATTTTATCATTAACACACATTTACGTGTTTGTTGATTTATCGCATAGATTAAGAATGTTATTTTTATTTTTAAAATAGGGACGTAACCATACTACGTGTCTTATTGGGGACTCATAGGGACGGGGAGATGGTTAGGTTTTCGTCACGTAGTCCAACAAAGTTCAAATTTGTAACTTCCTGTTTACAAAAAATATATATATTTAAAACAAAAATATATTAACTACATGAAATAAAACAATACTAACGAACTACTACGTAAAACCTTCAGGGGGAGAGGAAATCCTGACGGATACTACGGATGGGCAATGAGCCAAAGGAGGTAAAATATTAAAAAAAAAAATGGGGTATGTTCCCTTAAAAAAACACAAGGGGCAGGCACAGACTGGCAGCTATATTAAATTCAAATATATTAAAGGCAACATGCATTTGCAGCCTTGACATCCTGTGATGTTCTTTCTGCTTAGTATTCATTTCAATTAAATTAATAGCAGTATCCTAGTTTGATTGCAGTGTACAGCTACATTCTACATTTGCAATAGCCAGGCAATTAACCCACAATTTCCCTCATATTGTGCAGGAAGCTAAAATCCAACATACATTTATGAGTCGAAATGATTTTCTCTTTGCATTTAATGATATATATATGTACATCAAAATTCAATGTTTTGATATAATATAAATTAATCCGTGAATTGATTTTATTTTACACATTATGTCAGATCGGTTTGAAATATCTAAAAGTACCGACTTACAATAAAAAAAAAGACACCACCCTAGTACAGAGGTACTAAGGAAATAATTCTAGTGTTGCGGGGGACTTTACAAACATATAATTAACGCAAGCAAGTTACACTTTGACCCAGAACAACACTTTGTGGATCTCATAAAGTATTGTTCTGCATAGGAATCGAACCCATGGCACGGGAGCTTAGTATCTTAAGCGCTATGCCAGCTACGTTTTTTTTTTTTTTGTGTGTCTTAGTTGTTAGCCTCAGATGGCTATGACAACTTTACCCGGACTGTGGGTGAGCGCTGAGGGCTCTCAACCCGTAAAAGTTAAGCGACCGTTCCCGAGGGCACCCCCTGTGGGGTACGGACCTCGGCTCGGGGGGTCGCTGGCAAAGTGGGTTCTCCCACGTTTATGATTTGAACGCGACACGACTTCCGACCTCGTCGGCGAGGACGGAATCGTGGATACTTATTTGTCAGGGCCGCGCAGTCAGTTATTTATTTTATTATTTTTTAATCTCGAACATGTATCATAGATGTCCATACCGCAAAATTAACATTTTAGCTATCGGTTGTAGTGGCCATTATTTGCAACTGACATACCTAAGGAACACATATTCCTATATATTGTACCATCTGTCTAATTTTAGTAAATCGGTATTTTGTTTGCAGAAGCAATTGCTGTGTGGTAGCGGCTACAAATACTACCGACCCTTACTTTGCTCGTGGATGTTGTAAAAGATGACTAAGAGTTTTTTATAGATCTGGGCCAACTCCATCTGATGCCGTTCGGTCAACAATTACATTCCCAAGGACAGTTGACGTTAGGGAGGTGGCCGGTCATAAAACTATTGCAAATAACTTTTGTAGTATATATTCGTACATATTGCGTCGACCCCAAGTAATTGGGACTAGCAGGAGAATGATGTTTGCAGAAGCAAAACTAAATAACTGCGTGAAAAAACTGTTATTATGTATTGTATATACTGCCTAATAGCTGTCTAATTTTGAATAATTAAGTTTATAACGAGTATGGTCTCTGAACTAATAAATAATTATTTTCCACGTCTTTAAAACTTTTATTTTTTGCTTGCTTTGTAATTGTCATAGACGTCCAATATGACACTGATAAACCCCGCCTATCCATGAGTCAATATTTAACAAAGAATCAGCATTTATGAATCCATTAACTATTATTACTATAGACTCAACTCTTCTTCTTCTTCTTATATATTGGCAATCAGCTACATATACGAGCTATTGGTGCCAGTGTTAAGTTAGAAATATTTTCACGTTTTTAGTTTTTCAAGTTACTCATTGTCTAAGTCAAATTGTCGCCATTAACATTGCAATGGCCACACTGTTAATGGTATCTTGTGGGAATTTTGATGGAAAACGAAAACGTTGTAAAGCACTTTTATATGATATTCACTACATCCCAGTAGTTCCGCCGCTTCATATTACATAAAATGCCATCAAAATTATCTAATATAACACGTTAAAACACTAAGATATCGAATATAATACAAGAGCACCACATGACGTTTTCAAATACCCGTCAAAAGTCAGGCTCAACTCTGCATTACCAAGTTTATAATTTTTTCTGTTGACATCGCGATGACAATAGTTCTGGTAGTGTTGTTTAAAGTCGCAGTGCGATTCATTGGTACCGCTCAGCGCCATCTATTAATAGAAAACGGTATATGTCAAAGCGCATGATTACTTAACATGCTATCAACTAACGTCTAATAATATTTATTTAATATTAAAATGTGAAGTTTTTAACAATATTTCATGATGTGCTTTTCCAAATAAACTGCAGGTTTTATGATAAGTAAAATACAGGTAGGCCAGGCTATTATTACGGCTACCTTACTTTGTTACGTCAAAGCATATTTTGTGTGGATTTGCCTGAAACTGGAATAAATATTCTTATAATAAATATATTTGTACCTGAGACGCGATTGCTGGTATAACATTTCACCTGATCGTGGTGAAAAGTACATTGGTTTCAAGTTTTGAGTTCGATCTAAATATCACACGGTACTGAGAATACATCCGAATATTTATTATTTTGTACCATGATTTATTAAAATGATACTTCATTATTTTTTTAAATTAGGGATTATTATGACTGCATAGATGGCGTAATGGTTAAGATACCGACCTTCCATGCCAGTGTCGTAGGTTCGATTCCGACGCAAGACAATACTTTTAGGGATCCACAAAGTGTTGTTCTAAGTCTGAGTGTAATATGTACTGTGTTATTTGCATGTTTATAAAGTCCCTGGTAATACAAGGATTATTTCCTTAGTGCTGGGTGGTGTTTCTATAAAAAAAAAAATAAGAGAAGTACACCTCGATTACGAAGCGAAAAATAAATAATTAAGCATATTAAATGCTAAATTTCAGTAATTTGGAAGTAGGTACACCTCGATATAAAACTGTTGATGTTGATGATATTAATTTTTATGTGGGTAAGATAAATGGATAACTAATACAAAAGGCATCATCAAATGCAAATGGACGCGCAAGGAGTTAGAAAAGTAGTCAACTTACGCCACATCATCATCATCATCATCACAGCCCATAAATGTCCCGCTGTTGGGTTCGGGCCTCCTCCGTAATAGGAGGGAAATTAACCTACTATACCGCGCTGGTCAGACGTGTTGTTATAGGGTTTTGTTTCGAGTTTTCTTTCTCACGCATAGATGTTACATGCATTTTATATCCCTTAGTCGTCTCGTACGATCACCCATGGGTAAGATGGTGGTGAATAGTATTCTTACTCCGTCACCACACGGAAAATCTTACGCCACACCTGTGTGAAAAGGAGCAAGGACATTGTGGGTATTCTCAGTCCATCACCACACGAAGAGAATTATTGTTGCTGTTTTAGTCAATTTGATTGCCCAATAGTACTTTTCAACGTTTTCTGTAATGTAGCCTCGGGCCTTTTTTCGTAATCGCATTGAGGCTAAGGCTTTCTGCTTTTATACATTCATCCTGTTAAGATTTAAAATGATATGTCTTATGACTACGCAAGGGGGATTATGGCATAATCACCACGATTGCCAGACGGGTTAGTAATCGCCGTTGATCTTATAAGCCTGTCATAAGAGCACGACTGCCAATTCTATTGGTGATCTCCCATGCGGTTTTTCAAGTGTGGTGATAAATTATTATTTTTTAATACGGGGAACTATAACAAATCATTATCGTCATCATTTTAGCTCATACATGTTCCACTACTGGAGCTCGAGCCTACTCCATAAGTACGAGAGAAATCGAACTTTATTGGGTATTGCTTCGAGTTTTACTTCTCTTGCATATATCTTATCTGCATACAATGGGACAAGAAAAGGGGTGGTGAATTGTATTCTTACTTACTGATCACACGTGAAACTATAATCATCATTCTCCTACTCTTATCCTAATAATCCTAATTACTTGGGGTCGATACAATATATACTCTTCTTTCATTGTACATATAGTAAAAGTTGTTGGCAATAGTTTTATGACCGGCCGCCTGCCTGACGTCAACGTTGGGAACGTTGGGAATGTGATTGTTTACCAAACGGCATCAGATGGAGTTGGCCCAGATCGATATAAAGTATATAAACCTCTTAGTTGTCTTTTACGACATCCACAAGCAAAGTTAGTTTTCGTAGTACTCGTAGCCACGTGAAACTATAATGTATACAAAATAAATTTATGAATTACAAGTATGACCAATCCTAGTCTGCCTTTGTATAGGATAACTGTTATCTGACGATACCAACCACTAAGTACATACGTTGTTGGGTTGGACGTGGCTGTTGGAATGTGTCTGATTACGTCAAGGCCGGTACTATACCTACACACCTACCTATTGTGCAATTAATCATATTAATTATTTTCGTATTATATATATATATATACGTTTTTGTATGTAGGTAACATTTTAGAACTTTTTTTTTTTAATTTTATATTACTAACACTGGCATAATTTTTTTGAAAATTACGCGTTTTCTGGCTGGCAAATTCTTGTTGGGTCACGGTGTCTAACGTTCAAGAGATGTGTGGCGCCCTATTCATATCCTACAAGGTTGGTCATTATATCATCAGACTATAAATCATCATCATCGTCACAACCCATATACGCTCCACTGTTGGGCTCGGGCCTCCTACGTAATGGGAGGGAAATTAACCTACTATACCCTGTTGGTCAGACGTGTTGGTACAGGGTTTTATTTCGAGTTTTCCTTCTCTTGCATAGATGTTATATGCGTTTTATATCCTTAGTGGTATCTTACGATCATGCACGGGTAAGATAGGGGTGGTGAATTGAATTTTTACTCCGTCACCACACCCGCAAATCATGTCGTTCAAATATTTCGTTAATAAAGAAAACGTGTATAATAGTTTAACATGCATATAGATAGATACTCAAAAGTGCTCGGAATTGGCTCGAACTCGAGAAATCTATCCTGCAGTTTATTCCACTAAACTATGCTAATAAATATATAGACCATTCCTTTCTGCTTCAGCTCATATACGTACATCCCATTGGCATAGGTTCCGTTACAAAGGGAAGAAAAATAATATAGTGTCGCATGCCAGCAGCAGCCAGGTTGTTACAGGTTGGCCACCGAGGACAAAGATCGGGTACCGGTGGCCCGCTCGCACGGCGAAGAGAGGAGTTTTGCATGGTGGGTCTATGAGGTCACGCGCCGCCTCTTCCGTCACCCCGGACCGATTTGGCGGGGCGAGACCCCGTCCATAGTCCACCGTAAAAAAAAGGTTGTTACCGGTTTTTATATTTCGAGCTTACCTTATCTAATATACTTTAAATTTCCCTTTATAATATAAACCATTTGAAATGATTACAAGTCAACTTTGTAAAACTTAAGCAATAAACTTTCAAAAGAACTAATATTAAATATAAATTATAGTTAAAATTATTATGATAATACACCATTAGCCAATCACCATATATTTTCTAGTTACCAATCAGTAATTATTGAATTAAAACTACATAAGTAATCAATGAAAAATTCCTACTTTTATTGTCAATTGTTGTACATAATTAGGTATCTTTCTTATCAATGCATAAAAATATAACACAGCAAGCTATCTCTGAAACATATTTTAATACTCTAATAATAGAATATTATATATATATATATATATATATATATATATATATATATATATATATATATATATATATATAAAGTAATTTACAATACCTACACCATTATTTTCAGAGCTTAGGTGGGCAAAAGATGCCTAAAACTTATTTAGGAATCTCTTTTGAATAAAAAATATGTGAATGTCATCAAATAGTATCAGTATTTGAAAAGTCCACAGCGATCAACTAAATAACTCAATATTGAAGAAATGCCCAGGTACATAGTTTTACACACTTCCGCAGGGTTCAATGGTCGGTCGTATATGTAGTGACAATCGTCATTGACTATGTTATTATGTTACTATACGACTACAAGTTACGGTGGGACGATTTAATGAAGTACTTTCGAACACTTTCAGATCAGTACGGAGACCGTGAAAGTAATTGGCAACAATGCACGAACGTGAGTGCACATAACTACCTCGCGACAATGTAGGAAGTTATTAATAAATACCAAACAAAACTGCTATTGTATGATTTATGCGATGTTAAATTTCACGTCGTCAGTTATAATGTATTGTCAATTTATTCTCTTGTATTATGAGTATCACCGTATCTCTGTCCTTGCCCACGGGTAGAAATAGATAGTAGTTACTAAAAGACTACTAAGAAACGTACGCAAGTAACATCTCTGCAAAAGATGAATATTAGAAAGTTAATTTGATGCTAACCCATCTGATCAGTGCACTATATAAATTACTAGGTAATGGAATAGAATGTGATGATATGAATTACGACCTGCAAATACTTTTACTCCCTTAATTACCTTAGTAACATATCCTTAGTTTGGCCATAATATTGTTTACAATATAAACAAAACAATATATTTGAAATTGGAACCCATCACATGACGCTGTCATATGAATGTATTTACTCATTTTCGCGCCAATCTGTTTTAAATATTCGATTTATGTATAGAATGGAGTAACAAAGAGCACTAAATTGCTATGATAGCATTACTTCCAGAAATCAATCAGATATCAGATAAATCCACAATTAAAAGTACTGTATTACCTGTATCTATTAGCAGTAGATACAGGTAATACAGTACTTTTAATTCTGGATTTTGGAGACCACTATGTCTGTATTGATAGCGTTTTTGTTTTATTGCTTATGGTGACAAACAAGCAAGCACACCTGATGGTAATTGTTACTGCCGCCCATGGGCCTTTACAATACCAAGGGTGTAGCTAGACCGCTGCCTACCAAAACAAACCCCAAACCTATCCAGTTGGGTTGCCGGCTCTCTCAATCATCAAACGAAGCGCAATAGCACATTGCCATTAGTCACGTCGATCTTCTATTCTAGTTGTGACTATAATGGGACATCCGCATAGTATAAGTACTTACTGAAATGTTAATCAGAAGCGGAATAGTGAAGGAAAGGATCTGAACAAACCCTATCCACATATTACATAACCAAGGCATATTACATAACCAAATTAATAAGGGGACTAGATGGAAGGATGTAGGTACCGGGGGAGACCGAGAGTAACCTACCTAGACCAGATCGGTCGTGTACTGAAGGAAGGTGGAGTCAGGAGTCTCCGAAACCGGCGAGCGTGTATGAAGAGAATTATGAATGTTGACGAAGCGAGTGAAATATGCAAGGATAGAGTTCTCTAGCACTCTGTTCTCTCTGCCTACCCTGCAAGGGATATGGCGTGCTGGTATGTATGTATGTGTATGTACATAACCAAGAATAGTTTCAGTAAAACTCAACATTGGATCTCAAAACTCGGTCCACATCAGCATGGCGGGCAAAGAACATTTTTGACTTGTCAGAGCGGAATACTAGCTGTCCATCTAGTCCCCATATTAATCAGGTTCTCATTTAGACAGCAGGTACGACACCGTTTGGTAACATACATACATATCATCACGCCATATCCCTTGCAGGGTAGGCAGAGAGAACAGAGTGCCAGAGAACTCTATCTCTGCATACTTCACTCGCTTCCTCAACATTCATAATTCTCTTCATACACGCTCGCCGGTTTCGGAGACTCTTGACTCCACCTTCCTTCAGTACGTGACCGATCTGGTCTAGGTAGGTTAGTCTCGGTCTCCCCCGGTACCTACATCCTTCCACTTTCGCATTGTATATCTTCTTAACCAGACGTTCGTTCGGCATTCTTTCCACATGTCCGAACCATCGGAGCATGCGTTTGGTAACGCCATGACAATTTTGAGTTAGTAAAACAATCTATAAAAAGTGTGGCAGGGACGCATTTTCCATATAGAAAAATATCATATAAAATATCCTACCTCTTGGGGGATAAGAACTGTGTATAAAAACTATGTATTATATTTTAATATAGACTCCGTGGAACATCTCAAAATTATATTTAAATATTAATTAAAATTAATTGTAAATTATGTAGGAATACTGAATATTCCATTCTTGTTGTCGGTCTATTACGAAAAGGAGATAGATTTACTTAAACAATGTTTTAATTATATATGTATATGACTACCGCAGTAGTAGGTAACACTAATCGTTCATCTTTATTAATATTTTCAGCCAAGGTTAATTAATCTCCGTTGTTCTTAATGATAAACTTATCTCTATTATGTCGTGAGTAATTCGTCAACGCATTTAAATAAAAATTAATCTTGAGAAAACAATTGCGCCTCAGCAACTTAATATGTACAGTAAATACTGCGTACAATTCATATTTTGTCATTTATTTTGTGTTTTAAAAGTTCAAAAGTAAGCCCCCGCATCTAACAGTGAGAACATATTATATGGGCTTAGGAGAAAGGAAATTATCTCCTTTACTTATTATTTAGTAGGCACACAATTACGATGACGCATAATTAGGTTGTAGGTATTTCCTTCCTTTTGAAATTGGAAATTCTCCATTTAAAATTACCCATTGTTGCCAGTGTTAAGTAAACTTATGATTCGATTTTACTCTTTTACGTGTTAAAGTTGTAGTGTTTTTGCTAAGTTTAAAAAGCTATTTCGATTTTCGATACGAGTACTTATATTTTACAGAATGTAGTTTTTATCATAGAACTAAAAACGATGATCTATCTAGAATTACTGTCTAAATTGTATAAAATAGAAAAAATCTGAATAGAATAACCAATTTTCTACCCAGCATGGCACGGCGCGCCGTGAGCCTCTCTCTGCCGTTTAAGCGAGCTACCTTATACCGTAACCCTAAAGAACATGAAAGTTTTTGAATTTTAATTTTGAAAATATCAAAGATATTTCTTCACTCGTTGAAATTATTTATTAAATTCCAATTGATGTTTGGCTATGATCTCACCTTTTATTTTGTTCATACCGTGGATAATGTACGACTTCTAACTTGTAGAGTGATATTGCTATTAACAATAAGGCACGTTCTGTGTATTTATTGACGAAGTAAATACTAGAACATTGAATTTTACTTATCAAGACATACCATACTTACATACATATTTCATAAAGTTATTCAGATATGTTGAAAGTAAAAGTAGAATTTATTTAAGAAAATTCAAATTTAGCAGATTATTAGCAGATTTTGACAGTTGCTTTCGTAACTAATTCATTCCCGTTGGAATTTCTTATGCGTACAAGTTATAGAGTGCCTATAACTTCTATAGATTTAATACAGTAGTGTAAATATTAATAAAATAATTTCTACATACAGATTAGTAGTTGGGGGGTACTATTATTCTGGAGCTAAATAGATTTTACCACTAAATCCCAAACTTACAAACTTGCAGTGTGGTTACACATGTGGCTACGAATATTACCAACCCTTGCAGTGTTCGTGGGTGTCGTACAAAAGCGACTAAGAGATTTACAACGACCTGAACCACCTTTATCTGATCCTGTTTGATCAACAATTATATTCCCAAGGAGTGTTGATGGCAGGCAGGCCCCCGGCCGTAAAAGTATTGCCAAAACTTTTGTAATATGTAAAAGGGGAAAAAAATAACATATTTTGTCGACCACAAGTAATAAGGATAAGAGCGTAATGATGATGATGATGATATTTTTTACATGAACTTAGCAGTTAGCCTGAGATGGCTATTACTACTTCTTGGACAAGTAATGAGTTCTAAGGAAGGTGTTAAACACAAAATTTGTGTAAGTAGGTCCACAATAGCAATTCCGGGAACCGCAGCATACATCGTTTTTACCAAAATAAAGTTGTCTATATTTGTAATTATAACAGTACATGCGCTGGTAGATAGATTGGGAAACTGATGGCAAGTTTCTCACGTTTTCCTTTAAAGCACTCACATAACTGTGAAGTCAAATATTCGTGACGTAGGCTTCGAATTCAAGAGCTCTGCGTGATAGCCGAACTTCCGCACATCGCCATCGCTACTTAAATTAAAACGAAGGACAGTGACAGAGAGAAACAATGGATTTAAACAGATAACATTCATTGCAACTAAAGGAAAATCAAATAACCTTATGCTTCTATGGCTTGTGTATTAGAATAGACAAATTTTCTTCCCATTAAGGAATGGGCTCTACATGTAGCATGCGTATGTGAAGAAATAGAGAAGGTTTTAAATCAAAATTGATTAAATTAGATATATCAACATTAAAATTAAATCTTACCGTTCCTGTATTGTGCTGGGCCAGTATACTCCTTTGGAGCTTTTGTACAGGATATGTCTGTCTCCATCCAAAAAGACGCACCAACTTGTCGGCCACATCCTCACAACGAGGAGTGGACTCCTTCATCTTACGTATCACTGATCACTCAATCACAATTTAAAATGAAAGGCAGTCAGTCTTTCCTTAACTATTAAGTCCATTATAGATTGTAGAATAAAAATCATTCACAGAAAATTATATAAAGAAACTTGACGGAAGTAATTTAATATAACCGAATTATTCACGTCGGTCATATTCTAAATAATAACTAAGTACACTAACACATAGCCAACTAATGTATACATAACAAATAACACGGCTGAGACCTTGTCTGCTAGTGAGACGCAAAAAAATGTTGAAAAATAATAGAATGAGGCGACTCTGGTGACGCGACGCACGCTCTGCGGCCTCCGTGCCGTTATCGTAGCATTCGTTATCTGACGATCACCCCCCTCCAAAGTGCACCTTCATTTCTATACAACACTAATGTCAGCAAAACTACGATTAGGTCGATTCGCGCGGCAACCTATGTTATTTTTATAGCGAGAAAACTGGCAATATTAAAGTCACCTTCTAAAGTATCAATTCAACAAGCTAAGCATGTATGAATAATCTGCTCACTAAACGGCCTACGTTATATAATATGAATATTTTTTATGAATGAAATGGCATAAATATATAGAGGTATGCAGAGGTCGTGTTACCTAATTAATAACCTACGCTTTCCTAAAACGAACATGTGAGAGGTGAAATCTCGAAACGACTTGGCATAGAGTATTATACTCTACTACTCTCTTATACGTGTACGCTGACAAACCTACTGTTTTGATAAGAAACAAATCACTTTATCTCGGGATTGGGCAGAGCTATGAGTCTGCAACTAACTTGTAATGTTTTTATAACGTCATTCCTACACCTAGTTTGAGTTATTCTAGTAATAAAATCGGCACCCTGTATAAATGTTCCCCGATTACTCGAAGTCGCCTGAACTAATTTGGAAAATACTTTTTTGGTTCGATAGAGTATAGTTTCTTCATTAGAGTATAGGTGGTTAGCAGGTCAGGATCAGATAATGACGTCCTGAAAATACGGTTAAGTATATTTTTATAGTGACTCGTGCTTTCGGCAAACACCTATTTCAGCGCTTACTTTTATCAGTGCCAGTCTCCTGTACCTACTCGATGCTTTCTAATAAGAGATGTACTACTATCTTCTTTACCTACTATATCCTTCATACCTATTGCACGCCTCATAAGCGAAGCCTTGAGGTGATACTCTAATCTCGATATATGAAAATCAAGAACTTTTCAAAACTGAAAATGACTGTATTTTTCTCACTCTACACTTATAGGATAATATTATATGTCAAGAAAAACATTCGTTTAAACGTATTTGATATTTTTAAAAAGCAATTATTTTGTTTAAAGTAAGAAAAAAGTTGATTAAAAAAATATTCGAGGACATCCGGATGTTGCCGTAAGGGTCTGGCACTCTCACGACCGTAAAAAAAACGTTTTCCTTAAAAGCTTCATAATCGCAACGCGCTATTTCCTTTCGAAAATGGCTTGGTAATTTTTTGTAGTTTAATTGCAATTAATAAAAAACTAAACTGCTTAGTCTTTAGTGTATTGATGATGAATACCTTATGAAAATTAGGTCCGTTTACATTTTTTTGTTCGTCCATTCAGACGAGCAAAGGAAACAAATCCCATACAGTCATGGGTTCGTTTACAATGCTGCAAGCATTGTAAACGAATAGTTATGTTTAGCACTAGGTCGGGAATGACACGAATTTTCAAAAGTATTATTTTTTCTTTCATTTTCTTGTATGGCATTGACTAATAGCAAATGATAAATAATATAAAAATTATGAGGCGTGCACTTTTGAATTTTCCAAATTATTTTATGTATAATGGTGTTAATCACTTAAAAGCAAATTTTAACTAAAAAATACCGCTTTCATAAAACACAGAAAAAGATTGTATTATTTTTTACTTTTTAATTCCTTCGTGATTTTTGAAGGCGTTCTTTTATTTAAAAATAATTTATAATGACTAGCTAGTGTCTTGAAAAAAAAATTTACGCAAATTATTTCACGTAATATCTAGTCATTTTCTTTTTTAAAAACTTTAATATAATACTTGAATTATAAGGAAAAAAATCTTAACTGAAACGACATATATATACATACAAGCCAGCTACTTTTATGTAGATACATACAAGCCAAATATATACCCTTTCGGACATCCCCGCAGTCGGTAAAAATGCATTTTGGTCAAACCTCTTTGTCAGGATTAATACGCAATTTTGAAGTTAAAAAGACATTAAAAACTTGAAGATAAAAAAAAAAGTGCGCCACCAATTTACCTTTGATGTTGCATTATTGCACGATTGCATTGGCTAAATTCAATAATGCAATATTCCATCATTTTATTTGCATCTAATTAATTTATAGCAAAAGTGAGCGTTTACCATTTACTAAGTACACAGACAATAGCTTTATCGATTTACAATTTCAATAATGACATTCTAATCATCTACCTTATAGTTATTATAAATGCAACTGAGATATTGAATGTATATAGTTATATTACGAAACGCAGCAAAAACTCCCGGTGCGTTGTATTGTAAAGGCCAAGCTGCATGTTGCAGGAATAATTACCACACAGCGAACATTAGCGCATACTTGGCAATACGTTGACTCCGTTAGTTGCACGCCTGCTTCTGTCACGCTGTTTTGAAATTTTACGATGGATAAAACCATAATGTTGTATTATACCCGTTTGTTATTGTGGAAAGGGGGATTTTCATTATTTTTGTAGACATTTTAAAGAAGATTATGTCAGTAATTATTTATTAAAATCTATTATAACAGCAGATTTCCATTGTGCAACAGATTTAATGTGTAAAGAACACAAAGTGTCATCACTCCTTAGTTTGCCGTTGGAGTGGTAAATATTAAGAAAACACTAGAGGAACAACAGTACTCTCTTAAGAAACTCATAACACCAAGTGCGATCGCCAATGCGATTATAGCATTATCCCCCATTCGCATGGAGTCATATGTCCAATAGTAGATCTATGGTCTATCTTTGGTCTGAGAGATAAATTACAAGGAAAACTTTGTTTTTATGTATGACAACTAGCGCTTGATAACGAACTCATCATCTACCAGTGGTTTATTCTAGTCAATAATAAATACATTGACGTGTAAGGTTGGAATTGACCACAACTTCCCTCAGAAGATGGGTACCTGAAAAAGCAATTCGTGAGGCGAGATGCGGAATACAAACTTATAACCTTATAACGACCTGGGCCAACTCCATCTGATGCTGTTTGGTCAACAATTACATTCCCAAGGAGGTTTGACGTCTGGCAGGCGGCCGGTCATGAAACTATTGTCAATAACTTTTACAATAGGTACTATGAAATAAGAGTACGTATTGTATCGACCCCAAGTAATTGGGATAAGAGTAGGAGAATGATGATGAGTACGTTTAATATAAGAGAAACCGTCGCATTGTGAGATATGAAGGCCAGTGCCGGCATCCTATCAGCCTAGACAGACGAGATAGCTTTCCCGAAAAAATAACTAGTAGAACTGCCTTGAGGTATTCCTTCCTATCTTTATGCATCACACCAGAGACCAGAACATTATACGCTTAATGCGGAATGGGCTGGGTGGGACCAAATGCTCTGAAGATGGACATATACTAACGGCCAAAATTTCCTGTCTTTATAATGGGATGACAAATATATTATTATATTATATTATTTACCTTAATTTATAGCAATGCCAAAAACATTTGAAAGCAAAACCGGTATAAAACAATAAATCGCGTAACATTATTATCCGTGCTAGATCGAATGAACGCAATATAGTGAACAATTGACGATTAAGTCCGACTTCTCCATTGAAATAAGCCATTGTCAACGATTGCGAGGCTCCGGTTAACGAAATTACGTGAGACCCGTTTCATTTCATTATTGTACAGATGAGCTTTACTGAGAAACGCAATTATATAGCATGCAACACTTAATTACAATCAGAAAATATTTGCTACGTACGATCAGTAATTATTTATAAAAAGTTACAACAAAAAAAACCGACTTCAACTAGTAACCAGTGGACTAAATTGAAATTGAACCACACAGGAAGCGACAGCTTTCCTTTCAGTCAGTTTTTCTTTTCAGTTAGAAAATTCTGAGGTAACAAACAAAAAAAGATAGTCGAATTGAGAACCTCCTCATTTTTTGAAGTCGGTTAAAAAGTACACAGATTAACCTACTCAAAGGGAAATGACTAATATAAGATTTTTTAATTAAACCAATATTATATAAATTGTAATAATAATTTATAATTATAATGTATATATTAATATACAGCTAGACGATATTATCGCAATACCTACTTTCCAAATTGAAATTTAAAAAGGAAAAAATAAAATTGTTGTTCTGTTTTATCTATTATATAAACTATAATAATAATTATACATAATTTTTACATAATGCAGCAGAATATATATTTTTTAAATCCATGCATCGTTGATCGTTAATCTGTCGGTCTCGGCTTCTATCATAATTTATAATTGTCGATAACTCAATACCCTATTTTTTTTTCTTGTGGTGGACTATGGATATGGTCGCGCCCCGCTGAATCGGTCCGGAGCGACGGAAGAGGCAGCACGCAACCCCATAGACCCACCCTGCAAGCACCTCTCTTCGCCGTGCGAGCGGGCCACCGGTACCCGATCTTTGTCTTCGGTGGCATACCTAAATACCCTGCCAGTCAGGTAACCTCAAATATACTGTGATACGGTCTTATTCATAAACCTTAGAGGTTGGGTCGCGCACCGCTCCTTCTGTCACACCGGACGGATTTAGCGATGTGTGACCACTCCATAGCTCGCCGCCAAAAAAAAAGTTATACGTACGTATATATTACGTTATATTGTTGACTACAAAAATTAAATAAAAATTAATCTATTGATAGCATGGTTTAATTTAGGCGGCTACGGTCCAACCTTATAACTTGCCTTGTATTTTCTCTCCGTTTTCAAACGGACCACCCGCTTCAGGCACAATATTTATTTCTAGCTGTTCTCACCCTTTAATCGATTATTTCGATACGTCAAAGGCAGAAAGTTGTAACCACTGTATTCTTAGTTAGTCAACATACGGAGAAACACGTGGTGTAATCCTATTACTAAAAGTAATATTACTATTCTGATCAGCTTTTACTTTACAACTAAGTGATTTAATACTGTGTTTTAATTATATAATATATTTAAATTCCCTGTGAAGGTACTCTTTTAATATAAAATTATAATAATATATTTAATAAATATTTTAATTTTGATTTATTACCATATATGTGAATAAAAATATATGTAAATAAAAAAACATTTATATCTGACATAGAGTTGCGTTAAATATATATTTCCTGCTAATAGTTTTTTAATATGTGAAAATGGCCCGAGACAGATGTAGAGGTAGAAATAAATAGAGACAAATACGTCAATTTAAAATCAGCATTTGAAAAGTAAATTATAAAGTGTCGCAGGCGCACACCACTTTCTACATCTCGATCGAGGTATCTAGATCGGCGCCAAAGTAACTATTATGTTATCATTTTACAGACACCAATGCCATAGAACGAGCCGTGACAATGATACTTAATGCTCCAGTCAGACGAGCCATGAGAAAATACGTTCAACGTGTGTCAATTAGTTGAATGATTATTTTCTTCAGTCATTAATATGACAGCGATAGTATGTCAGAGTGTCATATTAACTACCAATGCCGTTGCTATTACATTCCATATATATATCTTGCTGATTCAAGTAACGATTTTTGTAAATGTTTAGTCTATATCTATACTAATATTATAAAGAGGAAAGATTTGATTTTTGTTTGTTTGTTTGAATTGAATAGGCTCCGAAACTACTTGACCGATTTGAAAAATCCTTTCACTGTTGGGAAGCTATATTATCCCCGGTGAACATAGACTACATATATTAAATTTTCAAAAAGTTAGAGACCCATACTAAAACTCCAATAATGTAACCCAAGGTGTGAAAAAATTACCAAATAACCGAAGCGAAGCGAGGACGGGTCGCTAGTTTTTAATAAAGTTCAATTTAAAAGCGACAATGTATTACAAAATGCTTATATTTATTAAGTAAGTACAGTCCTTTGCACCTCAGTATTACTGTTATAGTTCAATGGACACGATTTGCCTCACTTGGTATGATTCAATTTCCATTTGCGATAAAATTGCACTTAATAAGTAGATCATTTTTGTAATCAGGCAACATTATCATTTTAAATCAAAGATAATTCGTCAACATAATTTTACCTTGATAAAATATAACACGTATATTAAAATATGTATCCATTATTACTAAAATCAATTGTAACTGTTTTTTTTTTATTTACATATTATTCTTATGAGTATTTATTTACGCAATATTTAGTATTATTTTGATGAGGTACAATAACGTTACATTTCAAACATATGTCACTCCATTGTCTATCATTATCGCGTAAGCCAGCTGGGAACCTTTGCTGCGAAGGTACTAACAGCCTGTAAGCGCACAGAATTACACAGACACAATGCTATCAGCAAGTGCAAAAAATATATTAGTCAGACTGCAGCCACGTTGAAACTAATTTAATAAAACAAACTGATAAAATATACACATTATGTTTCACTTGCACTCGAAAAAATTTCATTAGAACATAATATTTATGTAAAGTAAATTAGCTAAGAGGTATTATACGTCACACATTATAATGAATGTAAACAAACTGGAGGCTGCGCGGCGGGCAACTGGCTTGGCTTTCGGCGCGTGCGCCGGTCGCGGCTCTCGACGCCACGGCGGAGGAGGGCGCGAGGGGAGGACGGCCTGCCTACAGGTCACCGCTCCCCCTACCTCTACAGCCAGTCATTGAGAGGTCTACGCGTCATGTATAATGTAAACAATCATTTCACCTGTGCTATTACAAATATATTACATTATTACACCAAATACACCATATCGTTTGTTAGGATAATAAAGTGTATCACGGTCATGGCAAGTATACTTATTTAAATGTAAAAAATACCTTATAACTGTGAATTAAAAGTAGCTAGATATACCTGTTTTCAAATGCTTTGTATTTATATGGAATATTTATTAGCATTTATAATTAACTAGCGGACCCGGCACACTTCGTTCTGCCTAACAGTTAATGAATGAGATGAGCAGATTTCGATTAATTTAAATTTATTAAGTTATTTATAGCTGTGTGGTAGCGGCTACAATTACTACCAACCTTTACTTTGCTCGTGGATGTCGTAAAAGACGACTAAGAGTCTTATAACGACCTCGGCCAACTCCATCTGATGCCCTTTGGTCAACAATTACATTCCCAAGGAGGGTTGACGTCTGGTAGGCGGCCGGTCATAAAACTATTGCCAATAACTTTTACAATATGTACTATGAAAGAAGAGTAGGTACATATTGTATCGACCCCAAGTAATTGGGATAAGAGTAGGAGAATGATGAACAAATATGTAATATATAAATTCAAATAATCAAGTATTTTAATAACGTGCCAGCAAGACGAAGAATTACCTTGTGTTATACGACACATTCCTTCATATGCGTTGAAAATAAACTAATTGTTGATCTCTGAGATTTGCTCGACGATTTCACATTGTCAACAGCACGACCTGCCTCGCTTTACTCTTGTGATTAAGAAGCACGGAGTTGGGCCATATTAACGCGGCAGTCTTCCCGTGCAATAAATTGTTCTTTTGCCGTGGTTACGTTCGTTATGTTTCGAATTCTAACTGCGTTACGGTTTTGTTAGGAAAGACTTGATTTTATTGGTCGCGGCATTGTTGATGACAATATAGACATAATATGTTTTATTATAACAATATTCGTAAAAATTCGTAACACTCGCACAAAACGAACTCTGACCGGTCATATTTTGCACGCCTCATAAGCGAAACGTTGAGGTCTTGCTCTACTCTCAATATATGAAAATCAAGCACTTTTCAAACCTAAAAATTATTGTATTTTCTCACATTGCACTTATAGGATAATGATATTTTTAAAAAGCAATTATTTTGTTTAAAGTAAGAAAATAGTTGATTAAAAAAAATATTCGAAGACGTCGGATAAAATATTCCGGATCTGATAAGAATACGACCGTAAAAATTAATGTATCAAAATATTTCTTTTTTTAAAAGCTTCTAATCGCAACGCGCGGTTTCCTTTCGAAAACGGCTTGGTAATTCTTTGTCGTTTAATCGCAGTTAATAAAAAAACTAAACTGCTTAGTCATTAGTGTATGTATACCTTATAAAAATTGGGTTAGTTTACATTTTTTTGTTCGTCCATTCGGACAGGCAAAGGAAATAGTACTGTACAGCCTATTGTAAACCAACAGCTATGTTTAGTGCTGCGTCGAGAATGGTACGAAATTATTTTTCTTTTACATTTATGTCATTGACTAATAGTAAATGATAAATAAAATAATGAAAAATCGTCACGTCTTTTAACTTCAGTATTTTAAAAATATTGCATTTTTTTTTGTTTCTCCAATTTTTTGAAGTGAAACTTTTTTATCGACGTATGGGAGAAATTTTATACTGTAACGTTTTTCTGTTACGCGCCATATTTATTTTGAAGTGTTAAAGCGCATGGGAGGATTATCCGTGTGGTGAAGGAGTAAGAATACAATTCGCCACCCCCTATCTTAACCGTGGGTGATCGTAAGAGACGACTAAGGTAAGGGATATAAACCGCATATAGCATCTTTGTAAGAGAAGGAAAACTTGAAACAAAACCCTATACCAACATGTCTGACCAGCGTGGTATAGTAGGTCAATTTCCCTCCCATTACGATGGAGGCGCGAGCCCAATAGTGGGACATTATGAGCTGAGATTATAAGCGCAAAGGTAGAGAGAGAAAAGAGAGAGAGAGAGGAGGGAAAGAAGGAGAGAGGAGGGAGAGAAGGAGAGAGGCAGAATGAGAGAGAGGCAGAGGGAGAGAGACAGAGAGAAGAGAGAGAGAGAGGGTGAGAGGGTGTTTTATAGTGGCAGGACCATGCTGTTAACTGTTCTCTGTCTACAGTCGCGGGCCGGTCCGTCCGGGGTAGTACCACACTCTCGCAGAAGATTGACGTTTGAGTAATGGCAATGTGGTATTACGCTTCGTTCGATGAGCGAGAGAGCCGGTAGCCCAAGTGGGTAGGTTTGGGGATTGTAATGGTAGGCAGCGGCCTAGTTATATCTTTGGTATAGAAAAGGTCCATGAGCAGCTGTGACACTTACCATCAGGTGTGCTGCTTGCTCGTTTGCCATCATAAGCAATAAAAAAAAGGTAGAAGGGGAGAGAGAGAGAGAGAAGGGGAGAGAGAAGGGGGAGAGAGAGAGAGAGAGAGGGCGAAAGAGAGAGAGAAAGGGAGAGAGATAGGGAGAGAGAGAGGGAGAGCTAAAGGGAGAGAGAAAGGGAGAGGGGGAAAGAGAGAGAGAGAGAGAGACAGGGAGAGAGAGAGGAAGGGAGAGAAAGAGTGAGAGAGTAGTTAGCCAAAGTGTCACTTCTGATATGTGTACGTACTTTATACGCACGCATATTTTTTTGGCTTTTTTAAAGTGCAATTTTATTTAATATTAGTACCAGATCTTGCTCAATGAAATAATTAAGGCGCTTTATTTATCGTGCAAATTATAGCATTGACTAATAGTAAATGATAAATAATATAAAAATTATAAGGCGTGCACTTTTGGATTTTCCAAATTATAATTTTAACTTTTCGCGGTATTCACCAAACAAACCATTAGACCACGTAATGACCTGAGCTGTCAGTTGCCATTGGTTACATCATCAACAAATGAACGTTTAGAATTGATGTTTTTTTATTATTTATTTTTTTGTTTATACACTATCTATTATATATATTATCACATTTTAATATCCTATATCCTATTCCCGACGACAACAAACTCAAAAACATAAAAATTGGTGCAGCCGTTCTCGAGCTATAAGTGTTGTAACTAACACAACTTTCTTATATATATATAGATATACACGTCCCAGCTGTTAACCTCCGTAGTGTATATTTAATTAATGATTGAATAAAAAAAAATATTTTTACGATTCTCTGCATGACAATTTTGTGAGTCAACGAACTAAAAATCCTTTAGCTCGCTTCCTGCGGATGTTATGTAGGTGGATACAATAATTTAAGGAAAGTTTCCTTAGGGAGATGGGTGACGACCATGGAGCAGGGGTCACTGGTCAGTGGCGTGGCGGGCTAGCGGACCGTGACGTGCGCACCTAGCGGAACGTCTGCTGCGTGGGGTGCTAAGTGCCAACCGAACTACCACCTTCGTAACGAATAGCTGTTCAAGGCCACTATTACGTAGTACCACTATAGTTTCTATCACTCGGTTAAAATTTGATATTACTTATCTTCATATCTAACAAACAGAAATATAAACACAGTTTTATTTTTCTATAACTTATTTATCCATGACGGGCGACTTGCTCAATTGAAATATTATCTATTATAATTAGATGAAAGTATTTATAATACTGCCATCTACACATATTTACTTGAACTACATAGAAATTTAAAACGACTTAGGTACAATAACTTATGTTACTATAGACTTGAATATGGATAACCCAGTTAGAATAAGTATATTATTCCAAAATATTAATTAAAACAAATACATATAGAAAATACGTCAACATCATTGGCTATTAGATGGTAAATATTTAATGGGACTATTTTGTTGGATTCTTTTTTCACGCTGTGGCAACAGATGGCAGCACGGGCTAACTAATTAATGCATCTAAACAGTTCGTACGTATATTATGCAGGGCTAATACTTAAATAGCGATGTTAATTCTAGAGATATCTATAGTATTAATGCATTTTATTGAATTTAAATAATTTACTATTTTATTATACTAACCTACAATGCCGACTAGGTACCTTAAACAATTAAACTTTAAAGTTTAAATGGTCGTATTTATGTGTAATTAATTACACATGGTAATTAAAATGATTGATTATAGGTAATTATTATAATAAGGACTGTTTAGTCGTGTGATATACATACGACTGGTAATCGTGAGTTCTTGGATTCGATTCTCTGTTAAGAAGTTCTTACTAGACAAGATATAATTAGGTCGACATAACTACTGCAATAATTAAAATATACAAATTTGAAAAATGGAGTGTTGTACTTTACCAACTTCTAGGGTAAAATAAACACGGCCCAAAATGTGTTTTATAATTATGTAACATACGAATATTTTAAGAATCTTTCGTACAAGGAAGGCTTCTTATATTAAGCTATGAATTACTGTACTACCTATATAGATATGTTAAATATGTGTGTTGTAGTTGTATTAGCAAGCTATACGTGCCCATTGCGTTTTATATATTTGTTTATTTATTTATTTGCTCTCAGGGGCCATTCATAAATTATGTAAGACGTTTATGGTCTTGACTGAATATTATAACTTCTTATTATAGGTATGTAGTGAACCTGACATTACGTAAGATATTAAATTAATTTGAAAATTACTAATTTTAGTCAAAACTGTGATTAGAAAGATTAATATTATTGCAGTGAGTTAATGATACTTGTAGAAAGAAGATTGTAATATAAGATATTTTCAGAATAAACGGTTATGTTTAATCAATAGGGCCTTTCCTTACAAAAATTCTTATTAAGAGGCGGGGGAGTAGTTGCAATCGTATGATGTCTTACGGTAGGCCCCAAATCATTCTTCAAAATCTCTTACGTAATTTATTAACGGCCCCTTATCGTAACTGTTACAATTGTATTGATACTAGGAATAATAATCAGAATAATTAGAATAATCAATTTATTGGTAAATATAGTATTTATAAGTCAAATAATAGATATACATAAAATACCGTGAAACGCATATAATCAATAATTTTATTTATAGTAATGGATTGTCATAAATAATGAATTCTGATGTTAACGCGAGTGTTATACATATTTGAAATAAAACTATTTACCCAACCGTCTCAACACTTTACAGCGTTAATGCGTGGGTGACTGGACCATGGAATATTCCGTCACCCGCAGAGAGGCTGACCGCGTGAGGGCGAAAGTGTAGACCGCTGGACTGGCTACGGATATCAAGGGAGCGGTACCAGTGGTCGTCCCAATGGCGATTGGGAGGGAATAGGGAATACGTTGGGTTATGGGGCTACGCACCGCTCTTCCGTCGCCCCGAATGGAACGGACGGCGTGCGTCTTATAAATACACACACACACACACAGTCATTAAGGATCGTTAAAATTAGAAATGTAAAGATGAAATTAATAACTATATTAATTTGGTAAAAAGTAAAATCTACAATCGTTTTAAAAACAAACAACCTTAATCTGGACTAAAGATGGTCATAAAACTATTGCTAATAACTTATGCAATATGTACGAGTAGGTACATATTGCATCGACCCTAAGAAATATAAATAAATAGATGAAAATCACTCCCAAGGGAAAGCAAAGGCTCATGACGCATTTTATTTTTAAACAGGGTACAAACACCATCAATTTCCCAAAGTTGAACTATTATCCCAAGGGAAATACATTACCGAGATAAAAAGTATCTGTTAATTCAGAAAATGGTTGATCTATGTGACAATTTTCATTCAAATCTGTTCAACGGTTTACGCGTGTTTAAGTAACAAACATCTTCAAACAAACTTTCACATTTATAATATTAAATAGGATTATCCAGCTTAAGTGTTGTTTAAAGAAGTTCAAACAAGGCAAAGACTGATGTAGCAAGTATTCATCATTAGCAATGACAAATAATATGACCGCAATATAGCAGAAGTCATACAAATAATAGATAAGAAACTCCAACAAGGCCTATATGCAACAAGGAAAACTCATTTATTTATTATTCAGGTATAAAGACTTTGGAAACCTATAAAATGTCGGCGTATTGCGTTATCGGGAATCAAGAAGCCCTTTGCCGGATTACTTTAAATGCAGAGATACACGTGAACGTAATAAGGGCAATAGTCCTTACATAGAAATAATTTTATTATTATTGTTATTACCCTTATTTATAGCAATATATAATCCATGGCCAAAAGACAACATAGTAGATGAGAGAATGCATAACCATATAATAACTTTTTGCCAGTTGGATGAAATACATTAAAATAATACTGATTCAATTTTTTTTTTAAATTCATAACTAGGCAAAAGAATTTTAAATTTGAAACTATTAAAGAAGTTATATTAACAGACGACAAAGACCTGGGCCAACTCCATCTGATGCCGTTTGGTCAACAATTACATTCCCAAGAAGGGTTGACGTCTGGCAGCGGCCGGTCATAAAACGAATGCCAATAAATTTTACAATATGTACTATGAAAGAAGAGTACAAATCGTTATTTGTGATTTTCTAAGTGTTTTCATCTGGATGGACATATTATCACTATGTCTGAAGCAATATCGGTGCATTACTACTGCTTCTGGTTTTTTTTTAATATATCCTCAGACATAAAAATGGCTCTATAAAAACAAAAACACTGGTTGAAAAAGAAAAAAGAAATAGACTACCAAATAAAAAAAGAAACAAACGTCCCTTCTTTATTCAATACAAGGATTATCTCGTATATAATATAGCATTACGCTCTTATTATATTAGATCTTTCGCGGGCTTTTGACACAGTATGTTATGACATACTGTGGCGAAAGCTTCGTGATACAAGTTTGCCCAAAGGGATATGTTCTATTTTTGAGTATTGGTACGCCAATCAAATTAATATTGTAAAATGGTCTGGGGAGTTTTCTAATCCATACGGGTTGGAATGTGGAGTGAGGCATGGGGGAGTAACCTCTCCCCACCTCTTCAACCTTTACGTCAATGAATTAATAGATGGTCTCAGCAGACAACCGATTGGATGCTATATAGATGGTACTTGTATCAATAATATTAGTTATGCTGACGATATGGTGCTGCTGGCACCATCTATTAGTGCTCTTAGAAAACTATTGAGTATATGTGAAAAGTATGCTGAAACCCACGGGTTACATTATAATGTGCAAAAAAGTGAGTTCATGGTATTTGTACCTAGGGGCAAAAACTTAGCAGAGGTACCGTCAGTGATGCTATGTGGGACTGCATTAAAACGGGTAACCCAATTCAAGTATTTGGGACATGTCGTCTCTGAAAATCTTAGCGATGAGCTGGATATAGAGAGGGAACGAAGGGCGTTGACCATGAGAGCTAACATGTTGGTCCGTAGGTTTTATCGATGCTCGCGGGAAGTCAAAATTACTTTGTTCAAGTCTTTTTGCCAAACTTTTTATACGAGTGGTCTATGGTCCACATATACTCAAAAATCGGTCAACACCCTTCGCGTCTAATATAACAATGCCTTTAGGGTACTGTTGGGCTCCCGCGATTCTGTAGCGCATCTGGTATGTTCGTCGAAGCGCGCACTGACGGGTTTCATGCCTGTATGCGAAAAAAAATTGCGTTGCTGCTATGCAGAACCTGTGCGAGCACCAACCCCATCCTAAAGACCCTAGTCTCTAAATGGGACAGCCCTTTTTTTAAACACTGTTTTCGGATATTGATGGCATAGGACACTGTTCTATCAGTGTTCGAATACTGTTGTTATTATTTAATTATTACTTATTTTTAAGATTGTAACATGATCTAACATAGGTTAAGTTTAGTTACTAACAATACTATGGATCTCTGATGTCTGATATAAATACATTATTATTATTATACATATTACATTTTCACTCTTATACATAGGTACATTCACTCTTATACATACATTCACCGATGAAATTCTCACCAAAATTGAGTACTTATTAATCAAGCTTACAAAGTTTAGTAACAAATTATATTATGAGATATTGATTTTGCAGCCCGCTCTCCAATTAACATAAATTGTTGTAAGCAAGGTTTAGAACTGGATCTAAATGTGTAACAAGTTTATTGACCTACATAGCTATAATGGCTTTGACACTTTATTTATCACAACACTAAATATATATCGTTAAATATATTTAAATGAAGCAAAAATAAATAAATTTAACTTATATGTATTTATAGAATCGATGACGAGACATTTTGACAGATATTTTTAGTATTTTGCAAGAGATTGCCCCAAGGTTTTGGAGACAGTTATTCAAATAAGTATCTTAAAATTAACCAACTATTAATGTATTATGATATACTTACTAATATAATTAAGTGCATAATAATATTACGCATTTGTCTTACACATAATAAAAAAACAACTACTTTAAAGTGCCTAAATGAACAATGCCCGCATCGCGACAGAATGAGTTTAGGTCTTTTTAGGTTTAATCTTCATAGGAACTAACTAATGTGGAACGACTTATAATCAAAAAAACTTGCAATTCATTAATTAATTACTCACTAAGAATTTTTTGTTTTTTTTTGGAACTAATCCCATTGCACATTCCCACCACTGTAACTCCTGTAAGCCAGGATCCACAATCGTCGCCGTAAAAGACACTGAGGTTTGACCCTCAGGAAGTCCCCGGGAAACGCTGTTAATTGTCTTGGGACCCGCAACCAATTACAGGATTGAGATGGCAAAAGAAATGCGAGTCCACATTTGTAAGTGTTTGCTGATGGTGTGCGATATAAACGGTTATGCAAAATCTCCCCTGTGAAATGTCCTGGTTTAAATTATCATAAAGATTATTTATTTGTTAAAGGCATAATTGTTTGTTCTGGGTATCTGTCAATGCTGCGACACAAAACAATTCCTTAGTGATATATTTTATCAACTACATATAACACGAAGTAGATTTTACATCTTAAATACGATAAAGAAAATTGAATTGTATGCCAGAAGAAGACATATTGCGTCGACCCCAAGTAATTAGGATAAGAGCAGGCTGATGATAAAGAAGTATTCTAGTTAAAACTAGAAATAGTTTTTAAATCTTATTTGAACCCTGTTAGGACCCAACTAACATTGTATTAATTACTTTGAGTAAATTCAACTTGAATTTTAGTAGTGAATATAAAAGAAAACAGGTCGAAAAATACAAAAAGGGAAAGTTATCAATGGTTACAGACTAAATTATCATTATTTCAAATGTATTATTTGTATTGTATTGCATTGTTATATATATTATAAGCTTTTTTATGTATTTTAAATGTATGTTGTTACATTTAGTGTAATAGAAGTTTGTTTGACGAATGTTAGGAGATTGCTTGGAACTTTTGTACGTATATAAAATTCGATTTGGAGATCTTACTATATTATAAAACTCGAAAACAAATTGTTGATTGGATCTTTTCTACTTAACGGGGTCCATTTGTGCTACATACATTTCATCACGCCATATCCCCTGCAAGGTAGGCAGAGACAACCGAGTGCCAGAGAACTCTATCCTTGCATACTTCACTCGCTTCCTCAACATTCATAATTCTCTTCATACACGCTCGCCGGTTTTGAAGGCTCTTGACTCCACCTTCCTTCAGTACGTGACCAATCTGGTCTAGGTAGGTTAGTCTCGGTCTCCCCTGGTACCTAGATCCCATTTGTGCTAATTCGTGTAATTAATGCCTACACACAACTTATGTTCATAGGCGAGCTAATTTCTACACCGATTAACACAAATATTTGTTCCTTGTGACACTGACCTATAATTAGAGCACTTGATTATAATAGCAAATTTACTGTAATTTAAATTAAATAAATCTTAATTATATTATTTATATGGGAATACAATTACAAATCTATAGCAACCGTATAGTCTACCATGCGTGGATATTGTGGTATTATCTTCTCTTTGTGGGTAGCCATAGATCCAATAATGTAGAGCTGATGAATGCATGGAAAGCATAAAAATAGTGTTAAATGAAAAGCAAAAGTAAATAGTTCACTTCTGTCTGTTATACATTCAATTAGCCTTTGCCAGCGATTTTGTCACCGTAAAAATCATAATATGTGACGTCCTCATTAAATAATATCATTATTTGTGCTGTGAGGTGAAAATATCAAAGCAAAATTCACCTCCTGTTTTATACCCTTAGGGACAAATATGTGTTCTCGGACGCTGAACTTCTGAATTATTGATTCATCCCTTTTAGTGAGTCTCTACATAACAAAAGTAGATAGCTGCGTAGCACTTATTTGTTCTAGTTTTTAATTTAATAAAAAATCAAGTGTCACCGAAAAATTGTCCCCTATTTTATACCCTGAGAGGATGAAAAATAACGTAAGTTGAAACACGTGTTTATTTATTTTTAATGAAGAATACACATTTTTAATTTAAAAGCACTGAATAATTACATCATAAATTAAACTGTATCATCAGAATTATTATTCCTAAGGTTTCAAAATGGGGTTTAATTGTTGTAGATCATTTAATTTTAAAAGCAATACCTAGGATTTCAAAAGTCATGATGTCTATTAGAGTATGAATCAATATAACTAAGTTTTCCCTGTATATGACGCAATTAAAACGAAATAAACCAGTTGTTTTGATCAAACCTTATTTAATGAATCAATAATTTAAATCGACAAATTCCATTAAACAAGCTTATTCTATGTGAAAAATCTATTATACATTCATACCTTACACTTAGGTCCCATTGAATAATAATGCCATAATCGTCACACTTGACAGGTGGTTTGACGATCGCAGTTGGTTTTTACATGTATCGCCCTATACTGCATCATCATCATCAACATCGTCTCAGCTCATATACGTCTCACTCCTAGGCTTGAGCCTCCTCCACAATAGGAGTGAAGTTGACCTGCTATACCATGCTGGTTAGACAGTTTGGTATAGGGTTTAAATTCGAGTTTTCCTTCTTTTGGATTGATGTTATGATGTGTAACGCCTATGGGTGTCGAAAAATACGACTAAGATGTTTTAATCGTATTCTATGACACCCTCGGGCAAAATAGGGGTTAGTGAATACATTCTTACTCCCAATAAATTACTAAACAAATTTATCTCACGAATGATAAAAATTGACTTTATGAGTAATATTTCATCATCATCTTAGCACATATACATCCCACTGTTGGGCTCAAGCCTCCTCCATAACGGGAGGGAAATTAACCTACTATACCACGCTGGTCAGACGTGTTGGTATAGGGTTTATTTTCGAGATTTTCTTCTCTTGCATAGATGTTATATGCGTTTCATATCCTTTAGTCGTCTCTTACGATCACCCACTGGTAAGATAGGGGGTGGTGTATTGTATTCTTACTCCGTCACCACACGGACAAATTATTAGAAGTAATATTTAAGTAGTTCATAACTTATACTCCAGTTTTCCACGTATCTGTTTCCATGCAAATTCAATTTCCATTTGTTTCACTCTGAGACAATGCTTTGACATAAACTGCCATTTAAATAATCCAGTTAAGAAAGAACTTAGTTAATTAAGTACCAACTTGACATTATTGTAATATACATTTTCAGAGCATGACAAAAATAAATAATTTAAAATAATAATGAGGCACATATCTTAAAACATTGTTGTGTAATTTAGAGTTACTATAAAAAAAAATGTCTTGAATGACCTGAACAACTTCATGAAGACGAGTTGGATCATAACATACGAACTGATAACTGTTAAATAATTTATACCATAGATATTTCTCTCATACATACATACATACATATCATCACGCCATATACCTTGCAGGGTAGGCAGAGAGAACAGAGTACCAGAGAACTCTATCCTTGCATACTTCACTCGCTTCCTCAACATTCATAATTCTCTTCATACACGCTCGCCGGTTTCGGAAACTCTTGACTCCACCTTCCCTCAGTACGTGACCCATCTAGGTAGGTTAGTCTCGGTCTCCCCCGGTACCTACATCCTTCGACTTTCGCATTGTATATCTTCTTAACCAGACGTTCGTTCGGCATTCTTTCCACATGTCCGAACCATCGAAGCAACCATGGAGCATTGGAGCATATTATTAAATGAATATTTTTTTAGGACAAGCTGTTGTTCGTTCACATAACGTCCAAATCGGCAGGATCGACGGAAAGGACAGTGTGCAAAGTGCAAACTCATAACCTGTTGTACAAACGCCTCTGTCACCATTTGGGTGGGCCACTGGTGGTCAGTCCTTGAGCTCCAGTGGCCCGGTGGATTATCCTTTCAGGTCTCATTTCCTTTAGTTCTATAAATCGTGATATCATAAAAAAATATCTAATTAATAATTAACAATTAATTCTTCTGTGACAGATCCATAGATATCACATAGGTATTTAGATAGAAAGGGGAAACTTTTTAAAACTTTTGTGAAGTCATTCCGTAGGCAAAGCGGATTTATGTTTTTATAACTTTGCCATTTTTTACACAATCTTAAAATGTAATTTCATCATAAAAGTCTCAGAAGATCTCCTTCTTCATTTAACTTAATATCTAACAATCAGGTAGCTATATACTTTTTATATATTTAGCTAAGAAATATGTTCAATCAATTACAATAAAACAATTCTTAACTTAGTCATTTGCGGATTTTATTCTAAGAGTCAATTTATTTTAGCAATTATGTCGTCAGTCACATTGAAGCGTTTTTGTCCCAAAAGTCAACGACCGCAGTATCTCTGCAAATTAGTAATTAAACCTACTGATGTTAAGATTTGACTGAGAAACGTTATATTATAAGAATATAACAAAATTATTAGCGTTTATCCGTGTGGTGACGGAGTAAGAATACAATTCACCACCCCCTATCTTACCCGTGGGTGGTCGTAGGAGACGACTAGGGGATATAAAACGCATACAACATCTATGCAAGAGAAGGAAAACTCAAACTAAACCCTATACCAACACGTCTGACCAACGTGGTATAGTAGGTTAATATCCCTCCCATTACGGAGGAGGCCCGAGCCCAACAGTGGGACATATATGAGCTGAGATGATGATGATGATTAGCGTTTAATATGAGAATTATTGTCAGCTGTCAGATTCATTTAAACAAATTCCTCTAAATTACGCTTTTAGTTTTTAGCTGTGTATCTATTTGCCTATCTCTCTTACTATAATCCATAGAAATAATAGATTTTTATGTATTTAGATGGTTGCTGTGTGGTAGCGGCTACGAATACTATCAACCTTTACTTTGTTCATGGATGTCGTTAAAAACGGCTCAGAGTCTTATAACGACCTAGGCCAACTCCATCTGATGCCGTTTGGTCAACAATTACATTCCCAAGGGGGGTTGACCGATTGGTCATAAAACTATTGCCAATAACTTTCACAATATGTACTATGAAAGAAGAGTATATATTGTATCGACCCCAAGTAATTGGGATAAGAGTAGGAGAATGATGATGAATGATGAGATGGTATAATGGTAGACCATTAGTGTAAAACGTTTAAAAAGTTTAGTTTAGCTTAGTATAAGATTTTATACTGAGAATAATAACGCATAATAAGCAGAAACCAATTCCACGCACAATATTTGACGCCACTAAATTGGAGTCAGTAATGTCACCCTACGCCGGCCCGTTCCGTAGTGTACCAGGTCATTGTCTTCCATTTTATAGTAGTGTGCGTGTATACTCGTGTAATCGCTTGCACACTAACAGGATTTTGGCTTCACTTTTTTAATCACTTAAATTACCGAACTATCCTTCTATGTGTTTTTATTCTAAGGTTTTATATTTCTCGTAGAAATCTATAGTTACCATTACCACTGTCTGATCATTCTCCTACTCTTATCCCAATTACTTGGGGTCGATACAATATGTACGCTTCGTTCATAGTACCTACATATTGTAAAAGTTATTGGCAATAGTTTTATGACTGGCCGCCTGCCAGACGTCAACTCTCCTTTTTTTTTTTGGTGGCCTATGTATACGTCTCGCCCCACCGAATCGGTCCGGGGTGACGAAAGGCGGCGCGACCCCATAGACACACCGTAAAACTCCTCTCTCTTCGCCGTGCGAGCGGACCACCGGTACTCGATTTTTAACTTCGGTGGCCCAAGACGTCAACTCTCCTTGGGAATGTAATTGTTGACCATACGGCATCGGATGGAGTTGGCCCAGGTCGTTATAAGGTTCTTAGTCGTCTTTTATGACATCCACTAGTAAAGTAAGGGTTGGTAGTATTCGTAGCCGCTACTACACAGCTTAATACTACCATTACTACAGTTTATAGGACCAAAATTTACAAAAACCAATGTTGAAGCTCATTGAACATTATATAACTATACATTTGACTCTAGACTCAATACAATTATATTATGGCATATTTATAAAACTATAGCGCAGTAAAAGGCAACATCGTAGTAAAAATCTATGAAAAATATAAGTGATTTAAATGTAAAATATGTTTTGAATAGAAGGTTTAAAGCTTACATTTCAATACTCAACTTCAGTTGTTGTCAGGCGTTGCCGTGACAACGATGTCAGTCGTTTATTTTGTAAGAATATAACGTCATTCTGAAACTACTTAAACCATACGAATTGTTTTAGACTTACAACCGATTACCGCGCTTTTTATTATTGGCGGACTTTTGTTAATTTAAAAATACTAGCCACCACGAAGTTTAGCATAAATAAGGTTACCGCCAAGTTACGCTACCTAGATTGAGAAATATGAATTTTGCCTCAAACCTCAGATACTATAACTAATACTATCGATAATAAACAGGTGAAATATATCGATATATTATCCAGTTCGAAGTAAATTAGTCTGCTCTGGAAATAGAATACTAAATTATGTACTTATTTTGCATAAATTAACACTTGATTTGAATGCTTGGAAAGGTATGTAAAATGCCTGATCTTGACCCTGATCTTTCTCCGGAAGTATCAGATTGTCATCTCGTTGAACTATGGGTATAATAATACAGAAGGCAACATATGTCTGCGGAGATAATTGACACTGGCTGCCATTACTGACTATAAGTATTATTACTTAAACAGCAAAAGTGCTAAATAAAAGAAATAATGCGACTAACACTGCCACATATCAACGCATAAAAATATTGTTCATAGTATATTATATTCTATTACCTGTATGCACAAATGCATAGCAGTTAAGATACCAACCCACCGTGTTCGATTGCTACACAGGCAAAATAAATAAATACTTTGTACGATCCACAAATTGTTGTTCTGAGTCTGGATGTAATCTGTGTCCGCTAATTACATATCTGTAACGCTCTCGCAATACAAAACAATTCTTTACATATGTTATTCAACTCCTCCTAAACGGCTGGACTGATTTTAATGAATTTATTGTGTATTCAGGTGGAGTCAAGAATGACTTATATGAACATTTAAACCCGGTATAGTTGCGCTGCGATGGATTTTGAGAAATTATATCTTAAAATCGTAAAGACATCTGTTGGGTTAGTTAATAGTATTATAATATCTTAATACGTTCACTGTGCAACTATGATAAGAGAGACTATCCCATAAGTGCTTAATAAGCTTTTTTTTTTAATTATAGATAAGTTCGTCCGGTTTTCGCGTAATATTTTTCTTAATTTATTGTTCATACGTGTGAACCAAAGAAATAGGCTAAACTCACACGTGTTCGAGGTTACGAGCCTTTAAATTTGTGAAGACCCATGCCCCACCCATGTGTTATTCTCGTACGATGAGCAATTCGAAATGCCCCTCCGGTGGGGCATGCACAGTTAACGTGTTAAATATCGTGGTAATGGCGACCATAAAGCAAGACAATTTTATTGTATTGCCTTTACATTACGAAAAACCGAATTCTATTACGTAATTCCAGTTACGTTTGTCTAGTTAATTAGATATTCAGCTTACACTAACCTGATACACTACATATATAATGTGGAGTAAGAACTCAACGTGGCCTTGTCCTTAGTGTCTTAGAACAATTAAAGAACGTCAAGAAAAATTCGATATAAAGACCTTACTAATCCCACCACTGTAACTCCTATAAGCCAGGATCCACACTGGTCTCCGTATAAGACACCGAGGTTTGACCCTCGGGAAGTCTCTTGAAATTCTTTTAACTGTCTTGGAACCCGCAACAAATTTAATTAGAAAAAAAAAATAGGAGGAGTTGAAAAAATTCCACTTCACTCCTATGCAAAGCGGGAGACATGAAACAAATATTGGCTAATAGGCCAATAGATAAGAGGATGTACTGATACGTGAAGCGCAGCAGTACAGCACCACGGATATGGCAAAGCTTATGGGGCCTTAACATTGATTGCAACAGTAGGTATGGCAGAAGCGCCTGAACGCACGGAAATTTTCTCGAGTTGCTACAAGGTCCGTATAATATACTACCCCAGACGTGATTTTCAGACTGTCTAACATGAGATCGCGCTCGTTACGCCAAAGACTGCACTTCCAGAGGATGTGGTGAGCTGTTTGCTCAAACTCGCAATTAGATGTAGAACACATACAGACATAAAGACCTATGTATTTTATTTAACATGTTTTATCAGCGACTTTGATGTAGTAGTTTAATTGCCTTCTCAATTGTGGATTCTTATTTCTAACACTAGTACGTATGGGGATGAAAAGAAAAAATATTTTCTCTAATACGATGACGATATAAGAAAAATATCGTTAAAAAAATATCACTTTCATTATATTGCCTGAGCGGAAACAGTCGTACAATGTGTAATGTCCGTGTCGAACACTGGAACAGCCTCGCATAACATTATCACGTGAATATTTTGTACACGGGGTGATCAGTAGACGGTGACCGATCGTGGGAGAGAAATCGAGAGTGATGACTTTTCTGTAAGACTTACAAACATTTAGGTCTATGGTATACATTGCGGTAAAGTTATGTAATCGATTTTAAGCGATTTTTATACTGTATTAGAAGTTACAATGTCGCTAAGCTAAGGCTGGCCAGAGAGTGTCGAAATATAACTATAAACCTACCTGTTTGATTGGTCGTACCGGGAGAGAGACCGACTACATGAGAGCGATGATAACTTGACAAGCGAACACAAGAAATCAATCACAACATTATCATCATAACTATATCACAGAGGACAACAACATCTACAAGTAGAAGGGTTTCACTAATAACAAGACCACCAGCGCCAAGAAGAAACCCCAAATAGACATGTAGTCACTTAACATCTATGACACATGAATTGCGCTCTTAAAGCTTTAACCAACTGTAAATAAAGCCACTTCAAGAAAATTAATTTTGAAAACAAACCACCATAACATATATACATACGTATATGATATAATACGTAAATGTGTGTTAATGATAAAATACATACATACATACCATCACGCCATATCCCTTGCAGGGTAGGCAGAGAGAACAGAGTGCCAGAGAACTCTATCTCTGCATACTTCACTCGCTTCCTCAACATTCATAGTTCTCTTCATACACGCTCGCCGGTTTCGGAGATTCTTGACTCCACCTTCCTTCAGTACCTGACCGATCTGGTCTATGTAGGTTAGTTTTACCACCATAACAATTAAATTAAATATAAAAAGAGCACGGACAAAAAGTCTGTGGAATAGCTTAATAAAATAAATAAAAAAAACCTAACAAGCGAACAACCAAAATGAAGGAATCGGTTTCGGTGTCCAGCCCAATAAGCGGAAATGGGTAACATGTCGTTTTACGTGGGCTTAGGTCGCCCTTTCCTCGCCACGGACGGTTGCACTGTGTGTGGTCAAATCATAGGCGGCCGAAAAAAGCAACAAAAATGTATTTTTTTTAATAATCGTAACCAATCTAGGTCAATTAATATCCCCTCCCTATAAATTTAAGCCACGGTTAAATTATCTATAAAGAAATACAACCTCAAAAGAAAAGTTCAATAAACTTATAACAATTACATTCAAACACACATCCGCTATTTTATTTTTAGAACAAAATTACATTCCCGTAATTTGTTATCGTCGAAAAATGTAGAGCACGGTCTGGTTTTGATAAAAAGTAATCAATAGGTAACCTGAGTAGGGGATCAAGACACCTACTATGCTGACTACGTATGAACAAATCTATACGTTACAGCTAACTATGTACAATGAGGATCGATACAACTAACTGTAATAGAAATGAAACAAATTTTATTCGGTATAAAGCTATATTGCTACCATTTCTGTAATAACTATACCTACATACATACATTTATAGAAACATTAGCCAGCCAGTATGTTCGATTGCTTGGCTGAAATAGTGGCCCACCGATGACAAAGATCGGGTACCGGTGGCCCGCTCGCAAGGCGAAGAGAGGAGTTTGCATGGTGGGTCTATGGGGTTACGCGTCGTCTCTTCCGTCACCCTGGACCGATTTGGCGGGGCGAGACGCATCCATAGTCCACCGAAAAAAAAAACAAAAAGGCTGAAATAGTGGCAGGGCCACACTGTTGACAGTTCTCTGTCTGCAGCCGCGGGCCGGTCCGTCCGGGGTAGTACCACACTCTCGAAGAAAATCGACGGCTGACTAGTAGCAGTGTGCTGCTGTGCTTCAGTAACACTTACCATCAGGTGTGCTGCTTGCTCGTTTGCCACCAAGAGGAATAAAAATAAAAATGAAGCACTTATTTATTTAATTTTATTATTTTGAATGAAACGCCACGTCATCTCGTACTATTAATTTAATATTAATATAATAACATCTACAATGCATCAATCGCTATATTTGGTATCTCAACAGTTGTCATGCAATAGTGACTGCGTAGAGCACTCGATGGACGATGTTCCATTGTGACCGAATTTTGTCCGATTTATGTAATAATATACTCTAATAACGACTTTCTTAATAAATAAATTATTTCACACGATATATTTTTAGTTTTTTTTTAATCCAAAGCTGAAATTAGCGTGTTCAGCCAAATAAATATTAGTATGTATACAAATATTACTATTCTCTTTCATCTGATCCTTTCTCTGTTATGGTTGACTCGATCATGAACCCAAGAACAGATCATGATATTAAAAAGCCATCTCGTCGTGTTTATAACAAAAAAAAAACAATAAAGTAAAATGGCGTTCCAAATCAAAATTAATATCATACAGTTTAAGTTGCATTTAAGCTAGAATTTATTATATTAGAATTGACAGAATACTGTGCCGATCGAGACTAGCGTAGCGACCGAGCCTACATACAAAACAGTGCATGGTTCCCTGTACAATAGGCAGGTAGGAATACTTCACACACATTGATATATAAAAACCCAAGATGCACAGTTTCAAACAAAAGTAGCACTCCAAACTGTCACCAAACACTCAATGGTTATACCTACGTAGTTATAGTTTTGCTATAAACATATTTTTTGTAAATTCAATCTTACGCGCATTTATTAAAGTTGTTATTACAAAGCAGTGTTCAATAACCTATCATTTTTTTACGACCGAAGTTAGCCGGCAGGACAGGACATGGAGTGAAGACGAATATTTGTATATTTTTTTTATTATAAGACATTGAGTTAGTATTTTAAGAGTTAGTTAAATTGTGTTCTAAACCCATAATTATACTTTTACCTGAGCGTAAATATGTTTTTGGGCAGGAAGGACATGTGTACATCAATGAAACAAATATTAACTCGTAAAATCATTTATTTAAATTTGAAATAATCTACTTTTACGGATTCTATCGCGTTTGTATTTGATTATTAATATACATACATATCTTCGTCCAAAAAATGCTCAGAATAAACGACGCTTGAATTAGTCGGCTTAAAAAAATCTTCACGCCTTTGTTGACTAACGATTGATGTCCATTCTCCGCATCGTATTGGGTCACGAGGAAAACTAAAATATAAAAATTAGAAATAAAATATGCAAATAAAACAACTAGTCTTGTTCAATAGTCACCCGTATTCTATTAAGAACAATATAATTATTCTAATATATTTTCTAACGTATAAATACTCATTAAAAACTAAATACAAAAAAGTTCAAAGTGAATAAACTTATTAATTAAAAAATTAAATACAATAAAAAAAAATCGACTCCATTAAATACGAACAGGGTCGTTTGGATTATGCGACTAAAATAAAAGGCCGTGTAGTAGTCGTTCTTACACTGAAAAAGCGGCCATTGAAATTTGTCGTATTATATTTGGACCGTGAGTGAAGTTTTTAAACAAATTAAATCAAAATCAGATATTACGTCCTGTATTTAGTCATAAAAACAACAAAAACAAATCAACAAACTCTTTTACTCACCGAAAATACGATATCCCATCCTTTTTTAACCGTTTTGACGTAATATTTTTACAATTTCTCATCGAACACTTCGGCATTTTTAACGAGCGCAAACAGACGCGAGCGACGCAAGACTATTTCAAAAGAGCGCATAATTTTAAATAATGCGCTCTTTTTATGCGGACGGTTTTGAGTCGCTGAGTGTGTATCTTGGGTTTTTTAATACATCAATGTTCACACACAGTTTTCACATTGTACAAACTACCTGCGCTTTTGTTCTACAAATAATACAATATGGAGATAATTATTATTGTAACAAAGAGCTTACTGGACGTAGTTAGCTGTGATTGAATATTAAACAAAGTAATTATACTATGAGTTGTACTACAATCTATTTTATAAACAAGCTAGCTGATTCGCATAACTTCTCAGTGCCACATAGATCGGCGAACGGATACCAGCTTAGGGCACACCTTATTTTTAAGCACATCCTCCAGACCTATCCCGGTTGGAAAGGAACATAATCACACACCTCCGGGTACTCCACCCGATGTGGTAGGGACTGCTAGGAGACAAAAATTTTTTCGCGTACTTTTCGTAAATATAGTAGGTAGACAGCCGCATAAAAGAGAGAGAGTAAGGCTTAGAAATAGTAAGGCATAAGCACAATACAAGACTCCAGTATACGTAACGAAAGCTCTCAAAAGGACTAATTTGCCTCGTTTTTTTTTTGCAATATTTTAAATTAATACTCCGCTTCTATTGGTCGTACTGAGATGTTATATATACTAAAGCATTCCTCAATAAGTGTACTTAACAATACAAATCAAGTTTTAAAATATTAGTATTATGGAGGTATAGATGTGGCTGGTCATGATTTATTAAAAATAATTTAGATAGAATAAATCTTTTTATCAATGAAATGACTGATTTATATATATATATATATATATATATATATAATATACAATGTATCACCACGTCTTCCTCAACTGGTTGTTGAAAATAATACTTAGTTTGGACAGTTTGGGGGTCAATTTAGGTGCCACCGAAGTCAAAAACCGGGTACCGGTGGTCCGCTCGCACGGCGAAGAGAGAGGGGTTTTACGGTGGGTCTATGGGGTCACGCGCCGCCTTTCCGTCACCCCGGACCGATTTGGCGGTGCATGAGACGCAACCGTAGTCCACCAAAAAAAAAGGGGTCAATTTAGGTGATAACACATACCAGCTTTGAATTTAGAGTTGCAACTATGAATCACACCGAAATAAGACTTACTTTATTTAATAAAATATTATTTGTTTGAAATTCATATGTATTTATATATTATTTTATACTGGTGTAACGATGTACAGATCCTTTTTTTGCGGCGGGCTACGGCACGTCACGCCACGCTAATCCGTCCGGGGCGACAGGAAAAGTGGCGCACGACCCCGTACACCCGTCCTAAAACATACATCGCGACGCAGAGCGGATGGGTCACTGGAACGCGGTCTTTTTCTTCAGCTACCCACCAGGCCACGTACAAAGACTCAAGATACACATTAAAATGTGTAATAATTTAAATAAAATAGCTTATTATTTTGACTAGTTTTATAACATTAACTAAGGTTAATGTAAAAAATAATGGTACCAGGGAAAGCCCTGGTAGTATTGGTTTAAGAATTTAGATGATTACCGCTATGGATTGGGTTGCATGACACCCACACAAAGGATTCCAACTAACATGAGAAGTATACGTAGTTAAATTAATACATTTAAATGTCGTTTTACATTTTACGTATACTCAAAAACAGAGATTTACCATACAATACTAGAGATTATGAAATAAAAGTTTATCACTAAGCATACGATAACAAAGCATTGTGAACCTATCTATTATTTCAGTAAATACGTTGCTGTAAATGGCCTAATTACGCCCTCACACACATGCAAAGATACATCATAATTGTGAAATTTAAAAATATTTTACTATACTTTCCATATTTTTTTTTTGGTAGGATATGGCCCGGACACACGTCGCCCACTTCGTCCAGGGCGACGGCAGTGCATCGCGTGGCCCCATAACCCACCGTATTCCCTCCCCATCGTCATTGGGCCGGCCACTGGTACCACTTACTTGCCTTCCGTGGCCAGCCCGGCGGGTTAACATTTCGGATACCATTCCCCGTCGACGCCACTTTCCATACTGCAATATGTTGTCCAAATGCAAGACCAAGAATTGCAGCAAGAGTGCCGCAGTGCTCCCTTATGGCGGCTGTACACACTCGACGAGAGCCTCTCGCCGAGAGTTTCGTCCAAGAGGTTCTAGGCGAGAACACGTCCTGTACACACTCATGTCACTCATTATGCCAGTTGCACTGTAAACACCCGAGACAATGGTCGTGGAAACTGCTGCTGCTATTTGTCTTTGTGCCGTGAGCTATTATAATTATTTAAACATTTACTTTAAAAAGAAAATTCGTAAGCCATGGAGAAAAAATATGGTGGATGATTGCTATGCATCGCAATAGAAACAGGTAAAACACTGTCAGCGGACAAGTAAACGATCGAGTGTGTACATGCTCAGTCTCGTTTTTCTAGCGAGATTTAACGAGACCCTTTGACTCGGGCGTAAAAACCGACAGGTGACCGAGACTAACCGAGGCGAGAACGAATGCGCGAGACGAGACGAGAGTACCATGTACATACCTGCTCTCGGCCCATCCCGGGGTGTCTCGTCGAGTTTGTACAGCCGCCGTTAGACAACATTTTACAACTCCTTTGCCAAAGGAAGAAAGGAAGGGTTGCCAACACTTTGTATTCTCAATACCAGTACACGGGGGAATAGTTTGATTGTTATTTTAAACAGTCTTATAATAGATAGGTGTGATTATAGCCCCTCCGGTAAGCGGTTGTACCTAATTATAGCTATACAGTTAGCGTCGCTAGATGAATGTAATTTAATTATTTTAGTTGATTTTTTGTTGATCGCACAAAGTATTGTCGTGAGTGGAAATTGAGTCCACTGGCACGGTAGGTTGATTGATATCTTAGCCACTACGTATACTTATCCTTTAGACGTCTCTTACGACACCCACAATAAAGATAGTACATACATACATATCATCACGCCATATCCCTTGCAGGGTAGGCAGAGAAAACAGAGTGCCAGAGAACTCTATCCTTGCATACTTCACTCGCTTCCTCAACATTCATAATTCTCTTCATACACGCTCGCTGGTTTCGGAGACTTTGGACTCCACCTTCCTTCAGTACGTGACCAATCTGGTCTAGGTAGGTTAGTCTCGGTTTTCCCCGGTACCGGTGGAAGGATGTACCTTCCACTTTCGCATTGTATATCTTCTTAATCAGACGTTCGTTCGGCATAAAGATAGTGGGTGGTGAATTGTATTCTTACTCCGTCACCAATAAATACCTGAAACAATAAATAGAGGATTATAATACTTAGATATAAAATGCAAATATGTATAATATATTTACATTATATTCATAGCCGTTTTCTTACTAAAGTTACTTAGATAGAATTAAACAAACTATCCATAGACTTATTAAGTTTTGTATCTATAAACCAGCACCATGAATTTATGATTCAACATTTAAATGTCATTTACATTATAGGGAAGGAAACTGTAGTAATTAATAAAGTAATATATATGTAAGTACATACTTAAATACATATTAATAAATTATATTGTGCAATACCTAGACACTAAAAAGTATATAAAATAAAAAATGTAGAGATGAACTTGAAAAATAATCTGACTTGGTTTACAAACGCTGTGGATATGGTCCACTGTTGGGCTCGAGCCTCCTCCGTAATGGGAGGGAAATTAACCTACTATACCAAGCTAGTCAGACGTGTTGGTATAGGGTTTTGTTTCGAGTTTTCCTTCTTTCGCATAAATGTTATATGCGTTTTATATTCCTTAGTCGTCTCTTACGATCACCCACGGGTAAAATAGCGGGTGGTGAATTGTATTCTTACTCCGTCACCACACGGATAATATTGTGCAATACACACACACATTAAAAAGTATAAAAAACAAAAAATGTAGAGAATAATTTGAAAAATAGATTGACTTGATTTACAAACGCTGTGGGGTTATTTACACCAGATATTGCGATTGCCAACTAATTAATATATTTTTTTAAAGAACGATATCATAAGTAACACAGTATTATATAGCGGGACTCAGCTTACGTCATTCGATATAAACGCAACTACTTAACTGACGCCATGTAGACAGGTTTGCGGTCTAGAATGGCCAACGAAGACAAAGATCAGGTACCGGTGGCCCGCTCGCACGGCGAAGAGAGTAGTTTGCATGGTGGGTCTATGGGGTCACGCGCCGTCTTTTCCGTCACCCCGGACCGATTTGGCGGGGCGACACGCATCCATAGTCCACCGCAAAAAAAAGAGCTTTGTGGTCTAGCATGACTCCGTTATATTAGTAGCCTTTTACGTTCAAAAAACAAAATTGCTTTACTATACTGGAATGACTAATCGGATTGATATATATTTTTTTTTATTTTTTTTTATATAAATTTTGTCGGTTTATGTCCTTTTATCTCCTTTTACAACATAAGCACCTAAGAAAGATTTAACTCTTGGTTCATCAACACACTTTATCTTATCTATGCATATACATATTTCGAATATAAATACTATAATCTATTCATTTTTTTTTGTGGGATGGGCTACGGTCGTCGCGCTCCTCGCACCACTCTGTCCGGCCGTGAAAAATAAGCGTATTCATTCACTCCCTCCATTAGTACGACGTCTACTGAAAGACACAGTCGTCCTTCCTATATAGAAAGGTTAATCCACCTCATCATAACGTAAATACTATGAATTAAAACAAAAATTAAAATAATATGATCCATGTAGTGACGGGAGTATGAATACAATTCGCTACCACCTTGTCTTACTCGTGACTACTCGTAAAAGGCGACTTAAGGGATATACAACGCATATAACATCTATGTAAGAGAACTAAAACACGAAACAATACCCTATACCAAAACGCCTGACCAGCGTGGTATAGTAAGTCAATTTCCCTCCCATTATGGAGGAGTCAAGCCCAACAGTGGGACATATATGAGCCGAGATGATAATTAAAATAATGTTATTAAGTTAATTTAATCCTATATAGATAAAATCCGACAATGTTAAGTGAATTTTGTGATCATTAATTATTGTATATGTACAGCACGATGAATTAAGATGATATTGCGGAATGCGTATCTTACGATGAATTATACTTGATAATTTTCTACACTGTAATGCCCACGCGCATTGTCAATTATAGGATTGGCGCGCGCGCAGGTATTCAAGCACCACACCCTCGTACGTCAACATATTTTCAAGAAAGGCTTTTTGATATTCTACTTATTAATAGATTATTATTCTACGAAATCATAAAAAAATTACAACTGTGACTTTAAACTTTAATAAAAGGACAATGGAGACCCATTGTTATGGCCTAAGACAATGGTGTTCCTCGAAATAGGGTCAAAAATTATTTGTAAAATCTATAAAAACATGATTGCTGATTCGAGATGCGGATCAGTATTAGTGCGTTGAAAAATTGAATGTTTTCAAAGTTGTATTCTTAACTGAACAAATTCAAAATGAATTGTATCTTTAATATAAAAATATAAATACATAGCCTCCCGTTTGTTTCCCAAAGGGATAGGCAGACTACGGATTGCCACAAGTAATAAATTAATACAGACTTTAAAGGGTATGTTTCCTTTTCAAATTAGTAAAATCCATTTTACCCAAGGATAGTGTTTTAAAATATTTTTAATACCAAAAGCAATGGACAATACCAATAGCCCATCCTTGAAAGATTGGACGATATATTATCATTTATCTAAGATAAATATTGTGCTATCAGAAACAATAGACTCATCTTTGTTTGAATAATTATATTTGTATCATTACATCGTAATGATCGATCTTAATTGTAAATTCTTATTACCGCCACCTTTATTAGGCGATTTTTTTTATTGTTTTATTGAGTTTTTGGATTGGTTACATGGACCTTTAAGCCAAATCTTTGTTTATAAATTAACTTTATTTAAAGTCATTGTCCATTACTAAGTCCAATCGTCGCCTTTAACAGTGCTATGGCCACACTATTAAAGGTAAATAGGTCTTTTGGAAATTTTAGTGAAATACGAAAATACTACATACGTTTAGAAGAAGAAGATTTACTTTTGTTTAATATTATCAAGTTTTATAATGCTATTTACTACTACAATGATGATCTTTCGTGTTATTAAAAATGAATACTATATTTATAATAATATATTTTAATTGTAAAGGAGTCGAAAACGTTAATTGAAAATATAAGAAAATAATTGTTGCGTGACCTTTTTTACTTTTTTTATACATATAGATTAAACATCTGTATGTAAAAATAAATGCTACTTCCTAAAAGTTAATATGATACTTCCTAAAAGTTCAAAATTCAAGAGATACATAGTACACTATCTATTTAGACGAAATAACTAAACGTAATCACTTAAAAAAATTCTATCTAACAAAAAGTAAGGGCAAAGTGATGTTCACTTTAAAAATCGAAATAGGACGGCAGGTAACATTCCAGAGAACCTTTCCCTCACAACAAATAATTACCACGCCGAATAAAAACGATGTAGCGAAAGACATTCAACATAGAACAGTGTACGACTTGTATATCCTTCATGAAGTGTCCATTAACATCAATATATAACGAAGATAATGTCAGGTAAAAAATATAAATATGTATATACATTTTTATTTGAGAAGAACACTTAAATGGAATAGACGAAGAATTTAAAAACTTGGTATCTATGCACATGCATATTTGAAATAAAACTACTTATACGGATTCTATCGCGTTTGTATTTCATTATTAATTTCCCGACGTTTCGAACACATAAAATTTTGACCTACATTATTAATATAATTATAAAATTTAGTATCTCATAGGGTAGATATAAATTTCTGTAATAACAATGACATATTGGACGTAAGACACCTTAGTCCTCCCGTAACCATGATCACTGTAAAGTGTTCGGAACGTCGGGTAATTAATAATCAAATACAAACGCGATAGAATCCGTATAAGTAGTTTTTTTTCAAATGTGTAACACTCGCGTAAACATTAGAAATCATTATTAATTCACAAGTTTACAAACACGAATCTAGTTATTTTGTGTTTGAAGAGTTATATAAAAAAAATGATTAAAAAAATCAAAAAACCCGACTGCGTAAAAAGTCACCAAAACACTACGTACATAATAAAAAAACTGAAAAGAAAAAAACAAGCACTTAGGTGTCCGGTGGTCTAGAATTCCATAATATATTATTGAATAAATACTATTGCAGAAAATGAAATATATTTTAATAATAGAACATGACAACTGAACAGTCGGGATCCTTTATTCGACAGCAAATCTAATTTTTCAATGGACCCCGACTGTTCAGTTGTCATGTTCTATTATTAAAATATATTTCATTTTCTGCAATAGTATTTATTCAATAATATATTATGGAATTCTAGACCACCGGACATCTAAGTGCTTGTTTTTTCTTTTCAGTTTTATTATTATGTACGTAGTGTTTTGGTGACTTTTTACGCAGTCGGGTTTTTTGATTTTTTTAATCATTTTTTTTTTTTACACTTTTTAGTTATAAATACCTAGGTAGCTATAGTTATCTTATTTATTAATAAGTAGGTAAGTACCTAACTATATATAGTTTTTCGACTGAAGTTGAGTACTAAATCGTTAGAAATTGGGGATGGGCGACCGCGTCAGACATTAGATACTTTAGGTAGGACTACCTATGGTATATTGGACAATATACCTACTAGATACTTCAGTATATGTCCATCCACATCCAGTTATATGAATTTTCCGTCTTTTCATCGTAAATTTCTACTGTCTAAAAAACCTATATGTGAGAAAGGTTGTTACGAAACTTTAAATCGATATAGATCCTAAACGGCCAGTAAAATCGAAAAATGTTGAGAGAAAACTAAAAAATATTTTTAAATATCTATTTAACGATACCCCACTCGATATAGTTTGTTGACTTTAATTTTTTTAATTTTCACAATATGGCGTCGTAGTCGCCATATTGAATTTTCAATAACGTCATATCTTTAGTGACACTCGCCGGATTAAGAGGAATCGATTGACGTGCGAATCATAAAAATCGGCCCAGGCGTTTGGTATATATAGTGCTTCAAAGGAACATACAAACATACATACATACATACATAGACTGTTAAACACAATACCACTCCTTTGCAGTCGGGTAAAAATAAGGAAAACAATTGAAGTAGCAACAGTATAGTGTGCTTAGAATACATAATATTTTGGCAATGTTTTAAGTGTAATAAATATTAACTACTACTATACTTGATAGTGTGGTGGTGGTATACTTTTCGTGTGGTGACGGAGTAAGAATACAATTCACCACCCCATATCTTACCTGTGGGTGATCGTACGAGACGACTAAGGGATATAAAACGCATATAACATCTATGCAAGAGAAGTAAAACTCGAAACAAAACCCTATACCAACACTTCTAATCAGCGTGGTATAGTAGGTTAATTTCCCTCCATGTTGAGGAGGCTCGAGCCCAACAGTGGGACATATGTGGGCTGAGATGATGATACTTGAGAGTAATCCATTGGCTAAACTTGAAGACAATCTGTAATTTACATTGGGATTAAGCTAATAAAATTCTATTACCTAATTTAAATTTTGTTTAAACAAACTTGGATTATTATAGGAGTGTCCATAAACAAAACGCATTGGAGAACATTCTAGATGCAATAGTCATGTCCGACAAATCATGACGCTGTATGTTGTACCATGGAGCCACGCAGTAATGACTAGTAATTTAATCGAATTATCCATCACGATACTCTAACGTGGCATCTAATCTAAAGATCAAAAAGATTCGAGCAACGACAGAAGGGTATGGTTTTTGTCCAAATCAGATTTAAGAAAAAAAAATTTAAAAAAAAAACTGTTAATGATCGGAAGGGCGGCTGGTTTACTACATTACCTGAGTGGAAACAAACAGGTAGATATAAATACACCTTCTGTTTATAATCAACAATGTAAAAATAATCATAGTATTATTCTACATAAGCATTACTTGACTTGTTGAGCTTGAAATATCGTTGGAGTTAAGACTAAGATATCATTAAATTAAGGTTTTATAACTCTGATTCCAAGCGTTCTAATATTTACTTGAAGCGAAAAAAAATACCGTCATATTATACCTATATACCATCGTACCTATATACCATCGTCTCATTATCATCCGTCTCAGCTCCTATACGTTTACTGCTGGACTCGAGTCTTCTCTACAATATAATTACAAGTTCTTAGAAGACTTTGCAGTCCCTAGATGATGTATTTGAATATATTTAACCAGGACATCATCATTCTCCTACTATTATGCCAATTACTTGGGGTCGACACAATATGTACTATTCTTTCATAGTACATATTGTAAAAGTTATTGGCAATAGTTTTATGACCGGCCGCCTGCCAGACGTCAACTCTACTTGGGAATGTAATTGTTGACCAAACGGCATCAGATAGAGTTGGCATAGGTCGTTATAAGGCTCTTAGTGGTCTTTTACGACATCCACGAGCAAAGTAAGGGTTGGTAGTATTCTTTGCCGCTACCACACAGCAGGGCAATGACACTAAAAGTGTTTTGAGGTATGTAGAATTATTATTATCAATGCCAGTCATATACTAATATTATAAATGAGAAAGTAAGTGACCTTGCATATTTGTAACTTACTTTCACGATTTTCTAAGACTAACCGCCTTAAGGTATTTTGCTAAATTTGGAAACACTATTCCTGTGAAGTGAATATGTATGCACATCTTAGTTTTAAGTATCTTGTCGGGCTCCGGTACTAAGGTAAATCAAGAGAGACTGTCAAGCAAAAGTATCTAAACGACATAATTGTTTTTCACACTGCCGTAGCGTGTAAGGCGCGAGATATATTCATCTTGAACTACTGACGGTTATATTCTCGTATTTGTTTCCACATAAATAAATTTCGTAAATATATGTATTGTGTGCTAATTAAATGCGAGAGATTGAATGGTTTCTTGTCATCATCGGAGTAACACAGCGAAGAAATGAGTCGCTATCATTTTCAATGCTAAGCGTGCTGATATACTTATACGCATTATAAACACAAATTTGTAATTAAAATGCCTACTTCATAATTAACTAGGTGCATTAGTTTGAGCTAAATTAGATATAGAATTGAAGAAGAGTCTAGTAACCTAGAAATTAGTTTTATTACTAGTTACATAAAGAGGTCGCAGTGCATTAAAAGTATAATAAGTAGTTAAATGACATTGTAATGACGCTAATGTTTTGAGTTACGTATCAAAAGGGTTTCAACGTCTGTCTGTCTGTCTTTCTGCAGATTGCAGGTATCATGAACTGTAAATACATTGCGTTTTTTATCATCTGAGTAAAGTTACGGGGTTTTATGGAATTATCGTTACACGGCACTGTCCTAATATGATAGTGTAGAAAATCTAAAAAACAGTGTTTTCATCTGAATCAATTTTTCTTCTAGGCTATCATTACTAGTGGAGTCACCTGTCTTTTATTTCGGGAGCGGTCACCTGTCTTTCATTTCGGGAAATCTCAAACCACATGAATATACGAGTACGTCTAGTGTATGTCTACGGATCAATATTTTTTATCAAACCAAGGAGCCTCGTGTGCAACAATGGTACATTTATAAGTTGACTAGAGGAAGATTTAGTGAAGCCGAGTACCTAGATATTCTTCTTCAACCTACATATGAACATTGGACACGGGTTCCTCAACAATAAGAAGATTAATTGATCTACTACCTATACCAAATTGGTCAGATCAGTTGGTATAGGGTTTTATTTCGAATTCATTTTTTCTTACAGTGATGTTGTCGGCTTTTATCCCTTAGTCTCCTTACACGACAGCTACGGGAAAGGAAAGAGTAGTAAACTGTAGTCTTTTACGTAACTATACAGAGTGTGACCATTAAAACTATTTCTTTCAAATTACTTATAAACTTGTACTAATTTAATTGACCTTGAATGCAAATTGCTAAACAGCTAGTATTTTTGTAGGTATACTATGTCCACTGTTTAGCTTGTATTAATGTATATTTCATCCAGCACTTATTATTATTGCTGATGGTGGTAAATGAGCAAGCAGGACACCAGATGGTAAGTGTTATTGCCACCCATGGACCTTACTAGGCCGCTGCCTATCAATAAAACTCCCAAATCCGCCCAGAAAGTTGGTCTGCCGGCTATGTCGCTCACCGAACGAAGCACAACAGCATATTGCCATTGTTCGTCGATTTTCTGCGAGAGTGTGGTACTACCCCGGATGGAGCAGACCATGGCTGTAGACATAAAACTGTCAACATATAAGATATATATAAAATAAGTAGTATACGAAATCTCAAAACAATTGGTTGAAAAGTTAACGCGTTAAACGTAATAAATTGTATTTATAATATTAGTTAAGGTTTTTTTTTATGATTTAACGCCAACAGTTTTTAGTTGTAACCACAAATACAAGTTCTTTTAGTTCTATTTACCTATTGTTATATCATCTCTATGTGAGATAAGAATCATTATTAAAAACAGCGGTTACGTGTACAGAGATAAATTTAAACTATGTGAATTGTATTCGAGACAAGCAAAAAGTGCTAAAAATATTTGAAACCATTAAATATACATATTCGTTTATATATGATCCTCGCCTTCAACAATGCCATGGCCACACTAATAATGATATCTTCTGAAGATTTTGATGGAAGACGAAAAATATACGTCAAGCACTTTCTTCTCATATTAACAATTCAATCAATTCCTCCGCATCACATTACATAAAATGGCATCAAAGTTATTGAATATACAAGTTAAAACACATACTGAAAATAATAATAATGGAATATAACAAGACCACCATACCACGCTTTCACATGTCCGCCAAAACTCCTATTCATATCTAATGGTACCCGCGGAAAGGACAAGAATAGTAATAACACATTCGTCCAAACACCAATCAGTTTACAGTGATCATCATCTCAGCTCATGATTCCTACTGCGGGGTTCGAGCCTACTTCAGATTAGAAGTGAAATGAACCTGCAATACCACGCTTTTGACGGGTTGATATAGGGTTTTATTTCGAGTTTGCCTTCTCTTGCATAGATGTTATATGCATATTATACCTCTTAGTCGTATTTTACAATATGCACAGGAAAGAAAGAGTGTGTTAAATTATATTACTTTGTCAGCATACAGTTTCCACACTAATATTATAAAACTGAAGAGTTTATTTGGTTGAACGCGCTAATCTAATGAACCACTGGCTCAATTTGGAAAAATATTTTAGTGTTGGATATACCATTTATCGAGAAAGGCTATATAACATCTCGCTACGACTAATAGGAGAGCGCCCCTCTCCTGTAAATGAAAAATGTTACAAAAACGGGGATTTTCTTTTTTGATAGCTTTCATTACGTGTGTTGTGTGTTATAGATAGACAACAAGATAGACTTCTACCCACTCTCTCTAATTCTCTCTCTTATCGAAATTGCATCAACGAATGCTGCAAACGAAATTACGCCTGCTAGCTAATATTTATATAAAATATAATATAAAAGATTAATACCGACGATGAAATGCAATTTTGAGTAAGTCGTTGCTTGTTAAATGAAGATTGTCTGTCTCATTAACTATTCCCGTTCGTCATGCCCCACTGACAGGCACCTTTCCCATGCTTTCACGGCCTTACAGTGCACAGGTGAATCTGATTACCTATTGTATAAAGGGGTTATTTAAACAGAATTTTTAAACGGCGTAATATTGGGAATTTTTAAAACAGCGTAATTTGGGTTTGGTTGCCGGCAAAGTGTAGGTTGCCTGGAACAATTGCTTATAATGATAAGGCAGTCCATTGTGTCCAAATGTGTAATACTAGCGTAAATATCAGAAATCATTATCTTGATGGGAAGTTAAGATAGTTCGTTAATGCACAAGGCTTATTTAATTTAGTTATAATATATTGTGATTCATTAGCGAGCAGCTGTGACTCAAAATGTTGTCACTTACGAATTGAGTATAATACCAGCTTAGTTCATAAACACTCACAAAGCAACTCATCATTTTCTAATTACATATTTGTAATGATAGCAATTTTAAATTTTAATTTTTCGATTCCTAAATATATAAAGATACTAGATGACTTGACGCTGTTCTATACATACATACATACATACATATCATCACGCCATATCCCTTGCAGGGTAGGCAGAGAGAACAGAGTGCCAGAGAACTCTATCTCTGCATACTTCACTCGCTTCCTCAACATTCATAATTCTCTTCATACACGCTCGCCGGTTTCGGAGACTCTTGACTCCACCTTCCTTCAGTACATGACCGATCTGGTCTAGGTAGGTTAGTCTCGGTCTCCCTCGGTACCTACATCCTTCCACTTTCGCATTGTATATCTTCTTAACCAGACGTTCGTTCGGCATTCTTTCCACATGTCCGAACCATCGGAGCATTCCCTTTCGCATCTTTACACCAATACTCTCTTTCATACCTACTTGCTCTCTTACGTCGTCGTTACTGTTCTATACAAATCTAACAAAACATATTTAATTAAATTAAAACGATCTCAGCGCTTCCTACCGGATCCAATTGTTAACCTAAACCATTATTGAATCTACCTAAACATACAAATTAAATTTTTCACTTGTAAAATATTAATTGGAAAATTCCAAGGCATATACATCGCTAATTAAAATAGACCATGTGTGGTAATAACATGTTAAGAATGTAATACGTCACCGTCCCTTATGGGATATCGTGGGAGTGATAATACCAAAAGACTATTAGAGGAATGGACCACAGCAGTATGAAAATTTACAACATCAACTAAAGATCGCTGAGCCAAGCATGGCGATTCTGACGATTATGACATTATCGCCCATTGACGTCTATATCCAACAATGGACGTTATAGACGTCCATTGTTGACTAAGGGATGGATACAAACCATCATATTTTCACCGACTGAAAATACCCACGAATATCTACTAACAACTTTTTTCTTTTGTGGCAAGCTACGATCTGGATATGGGGTATATCCAGATCGTACCTAAGCCGTCCAAGGCGACGGCAGGGTAGCGTGCATCACTAGAAGTTGCCGTATACGTACCTCCCTATCGTAAAGTGTGTGGGCTACTGGTACCAAATTCTTTTCTTCGGCATCTACTAATAACTCTGAACTACAACTTGTAGGTATCATAACTCACAAAAGTACTCTAAGCTAGCTCAGACCAATTACTGTACCTCAGACATTACGAGCTGTGTGGTAGCGGCTTCGAATACTACCAACCCTTGCTTTGCTCGTGGATGTCGTGAAAGACGACTAAGAACCTTATAACGACCTAGGCCAACTCCATCTGATGGCGGTTGGTCAACAATTACATTCCCAAGGAGGGTTGACGTCTGGCAGGCGGCCGGTCATAAAACTATTACAATATGTACTATGAAAGAAGAGTACATATTGTATCGACACCAAGTAATTGGGATAAGAGTAGGAGAATGATGAGACATTACGGTGAACGATGGCGACACTAAGGGTTGACGTCAAGCAGGCGGTCGATCGTTAAACCAAAACCTTGCGTTTTACTGTTTTTTTTAAAGTATTAAAGGAAATGGACACGCTATGGCGATCTTGGAATAAGGGGAATTAAATTGTAATGAAAATGAGTTCATTGCCTCGTCCACAATGTTCAGTTAATCTTTAATATGTCTAAATTGTGCAAAAGCAATAGTTATAAAACTATGCAATAAATCAAATCGATCGATAAAAGTTGAGGTAAGCGATAATTCACCATGAAATTATATAATTATTCTTAATTGACGCTATAAGGAGAGCCATTATTTCTAAAATTATGTTCTTCAGGCAGTAATTGCGTTACCACAAAATTGATGGCAAAACGATTAAAAAGGAAATGCTTAAAAAATATCGACATAAAATACGCAGCTGCTGATCTTGGGTTCATGTATTCTACTCCTGAGTCTGGCAAAAAAAGCATTGTTAGACGTTTTTGCATCGTGTTTTGTTTTCCTCGATGATGGAGGGGGGATATGCAGTTTAAAAATATAACTAGATGAGATACAGGCTATTTCCTTTTACGCCTTCATAAAGTTATAAATAATAAATGGAAGTTTGTTTATTCCATTTTCAGCTGTTCCAATTTTAGGCCTTCATAACCCAATCGGTCATGAACATAACCCAATCTCATCATAAACTTTTATATTGGTACATTTAGCTGGTGCTACAAAAAGACACAAAGGGTAAGTCACCCCGGCAACACCAGTTTTGCCTAGGGATACAGATATAACTAGACCATCGCCCAACATGGCAACTCGGATGATGTAATTAAATGACTGAAGTACAAAAAAGAAATAGTAAATGGAGTTTGTTTTATCCAAGGTTATCAAATATCGCGAAAAAATATTTGCGAGCGCAGCTGCAGGTGAAGATAGTATCTTAAAATATAAGAAAATACATATTTGACTGCCCAGATGGCGTAGTGGTTTAAATACCAACCTTCCATGCCAGTGTCGTAAGTTCTTACGCAGGGCCAACTGTTGTTCTGAGTGTAATTTGTCTGCGTTAATTATATGTTTGTAAAGTACCCTGCAGCACAAGCATTATTTCCGAAGTGCAGGGTGGTTGTCTTTAAAAAAAAAATAGGCTTTAAGATTACATACATACATATCATCACGCCATATCCCTTGCAGGGTAGGCAGAGAGAACAGAGTGCCAGAGAACTCTATCCTTGCATACTTCACTCGCTTCCTCAACATTCATAATTCTCTTCATACACGCTCGCCGGTTTCGGAGACTCTTGACTCCACCTTCCTTCAGTGACTTTAAGATTAGTTCTTTATAACAACTAATTTTAAATTACTATATTCATATATATATAACATCTAGCTTCAAGCATGACCTAAATTAGAAGATTAGAATTTGGAATTGATTCTAAATTTAGTTCAACCAAACATTTAATGAGAACGCATTATATTTATGGTTAGGTCAAGGCCAGCTCACGGAATTGAAAGCTATTAAGTTAGTTTGGCTAAGTTTGTTAACTTATCTATACTATAGAATCGAAAGAGAGTATTGGTGTAAAGATGCGAAAGGTAATGCTCCGATGGTTCGGACATGTGGAAAGAATGCCGAACGAGCGTCTGGTTAAGTTCTCTGGCACTCTGTTCTCTCTGCCTACCCTGCAAGGGATATGGCGTGATGATATGTATGTATGTATAATTTATTCAAGAACAAATTGAACTTTTTGTTCGACGCGTTTGGTATTAGATATTCATAAAATTAAATACCTAGCAGAAATATTTATCTTCATAACATGGATTGTTTAGTAATTAAATAAGAATATAAAACAAAAAATTAGTATTCTAAAAAGTATCTTTTTATTTTATTCATATTTTTACCTCCGATTGGGTAAGAAGAGTTTGCATTTGCAACATATTTGAATTTTACCAAGTAAAGAACTACAAGTACAAATTAATGGCGGTAAGCCTATTTGTCGTAAACTTTGTGCTGACTATTGCGAAATACTTCAGAAAAACGCAATAGCTTTTGCCTAGCCCAGCATTCGAATTCGGATTATATCTTACAGTCGATAGCAGCAGTAGAGCAATGTCTAGTTTCAAAATTTATTTCCTTAATGTGGCTAGTTAATTTTTTTTTATTGCAATAGCATATGTTGGCAAACGAGCAAGCAGCACATTTGATGGTAAGTGTTACTGCCGCCCATGGGCCTTTGCCGTACCAAGGGTATAGCTAGGCCACTGCCCACCAATACAAACTCCAAACCCACCCAGTTGGGCTTCCGGCTCTCTCGCTCGCCGAACGAAGCGTAATAGCACAATGTCATTACTCAGACGTCGACCTTCTGCGACAGCGTGGTACTACCCGGACGGACCGGCCTGCGGCTGTATAGAGAAAACTGTCAACAGCGTGGTCCTACCACTATAAAATTGTTGTTGTTATTGTTGTCTTAAGGCACATACAAAAGCATATCTAATCAAAAATCTATAGCAATTTTATAGTTAGTATCAATTATAGAATTTGAAAATAATTTTAGTTCAGTTGTATGCAACTATATAACTATAGGTCCAAAACATTAAATATAAATGAAATATAATATTAATAATATTATTATTATTATATAAATTTTCTTTCGAGCAGCTGTGTGGTAGCGGCTACAAATACTACCAACCCTTCCTTTGCTGGTGGATGTTGTAAAGATGACTAAGAGCCTTATAACAACCTGGGCCAACTCTATCTGATGCCGTTTCATCAACAATTACATTCCCAAGTTGACGTCTGGCAGGCGGCCGGTCATAAAACTATTGCCAATATCTTTTACAAATTGTAGGTACTATGAAAGAAGAGTACATATTGTATCGATCCCAAGTAATTGGGATAAGAGTAGGAGAATGATGACACCTATCTTTCGTACATATGCAACATAATATTTTAGCAATCCAGATAACGGCCAATTTGTAAAAGTGAGGTCCTGATAATCAAGCCCCCCCTATATTTGTTTTATTCTATTCCCAATAAATGTATTTACCAATGATGAATATTCTGAGTAGATGACACTTTTATATAATGAGTAGTTGAGAACGAACTGCGTCAATGTGACTCACGGCTTGATATAATCACGCACACAAAACTACCATTCGTAAAACCAATTGTTCATTAGTTTGTTAGATATTACCGTGACCGACGTCTCATGCAATACCAATGAACTTGCCTAATATTTTCACACGCGGCAAACAAATAACCCATTTATTTTATATGGTGTTACCTTATCTAAATAACATATTTATTATGCTACATAGACTACATATTTTTGAAATTATAAATGCGAAAGTAACTCTGTCTGTCTGTCGCTCTTTCACGTAACTACTGAACCGATCTAAATGAAATTTGGTACAGAGATAGTCTAGAGCCTGACAAAGGACATAGGCTACTTTTTAATGCAAAAAAGGGTTGTTAAGGGAGATGAAAAGTTGTAAGGAAGTATCGTCCTTTTTAAAGCCAGAAGCTTGAAACTTATTTTTAGGCTATTAATTAGATATAAATAAATATGACATTGACATGTTGTAAAAATTTACCCTTAAAAATAGGAGGAATAAAAATAGGGCATGAAAAACTTTAGGAAGGTAACCTTGCCGCGGGCAGAAGCTAGTGTATTATAATTTAACTTTGTCGCTTTTATTCCTAAACGTCCCACTACTGGGCTACCTCCACAATAGGAAAAAAATTGATCTGCTGTACGACGTTTCGGCGTAGAGAGGTACATGTAGGGCGCGTCTATGGGGTCACGCGCTGCTTCTCCTGTCACCCCGGGACGGATTTAGCGGGGTGTGACCACTCCATAGTCCCCCGCCAAAAAAAAATACTGTACTACGTTGGTTAGACGGTTTGATACCAAATTTCATTTCAATTTTTTTTTCTCTTCATCATCATCATCACAGCCCATAAATGTCCCACTGTTGGGCTCGGGCCTCCTCTTTATCGGGAGGGAAATTAACCTACTATACCGCGCTGATCAGACGTATTGGTATAGGGTTTTGTTTCGAGTTTTCCTTCTCCCGCATAGATGTTATATGCGTTTTATATCCCTTCGTACGATCACCCACGGGTAAGATATGGGGTGGTGAATAGTATTGTTACTCCGTCACCACACGGAATTTTTTTTCTCTTGCATAGATGTTTTTAATAAAAATAAGGTTTAATATAAATAAAAAACTAATACGTCTTCTATTTTATGGAATTATTCATAGTATTGAAAGTTTCAAGTTCATATAGTTTCATGGATAATATTTTGATGTACTTTTTAGCAAAATATTTTCTTTATTTAGGATTCCATTCATCCATAGACATAAGCCTCCACGAGATAGGATTATGCCATAAATTATACTCGTTCTCCTTGGTATCTATCAATTTATTTTTATAATTATCGCAGGCAAGTAGGGTTGATGATACTTGGTAGCCTCAAACCATCATCACACAGTTAATATTTATGATTATATATACGACATAATCAATCAAAACTCAAAGTGCCACCCCGAATAATCACTAATCAGACACCAGTATAGTATAAGTTCGCCTGATGCCGAGGCCGCGGGTGACTAGACCAGGGAATACTCCGTCACCCGGGTGAGGGTGACGCCCCGGCAGTTAGGCGAGGCATCGACGGGAGATGGTACGCGTAAGGTTAACCCACCGAGCTGCCCACGGATGTCAAGGAAGCGATACCAGTGGTCAGCCCAATGGGGATGGGGAGGAGATACGGTGGTTTATTGTACTTATTGAGCTACGCGCCGCTCTTCCGTCACCCCAAACGGAACGGACGGCATGTGTCCAGACCATAGCCTACCAAAAAAAAAAGTATAGGATAGGTCAATTGCCTTCCTCTTGTATAAGAGACTTGAACCTAGCAGCAGACCATATACGGACTAAAGAAGGGCGTACTAAACAGTATTTAACTTCCATCTCTTTCCTTCTTATCCAATTTAGACCTCACATGGTAACAAATGAAATTTCTTAGAAAGTTATCTCAAAACAACACCATACGCCGTCAGTTGTATTGTTATCAAATATCAAATTACTTCGTCAGGAATGCTTGAGACTGAGAGGTAATGCTTAATAAGTAGGTATATGTCGCATAATTGGACATGGGATATGACTAGAGTAGTGCACGTGTTCATGACTCAGTACGGTTCGCCTGCGCAAACTAACCGATTGCGCCCACGCATCATGATGGCCGTTATGTGATTAACAATAAATTCATTTTTTTTTATTTCGTACTGTAGTTTTACAGCCAAGCCAGTTATGCTGGCGAAGACTTTTTGAAAGACAAAGTACCTACATACACAAACAATTTTCAATATTTAGCTGTAATATTATAAGCTTAATTGCTGCTCTTATTATAACGTAATATGCATTCAATGTATCACCCAGATCATCATCATCATCATCACAGCCCATATATGTCCCATTGTTGGGCTCGGGCCTCCTCCGTAATGGGAGGGAAATTAACCTACTATACCGCGCTGGTCAAGCGTGTTGTTATAGAGAGAAAGAAAGAAAAGTATTGGGTTTTGTATCGAGTTTTGCTTCTCTTGCATAGATGTTATATGCGTTTTATATCCCTTAGTCGTCTCATACGATCACCCACGGGTAAGACAGGTGGTGAATTGTATTCTTACTCCGTCACCACACGGATATCACTCAGATAGCTGGGTGAAAATTTTATGCGGGCACGCATATCAAATGTCCTTTGATGAAAAATGTAAGGATATATGTTATCAGTTTAGCAGATATATTGCACTCGTTAAATAAATGATTTAACATAGAGGATTTATTATAACTCACTCCGTCGAAACAACCACTATTGTTAGTAGATCAATTCTTTTCTTTTCTTTGAAGAAGAGGCACCTTAACTTAAATTTCAAAATAACTATGATTTCAATTAGGTGGACATTATATCAGTATCCATAATAGTCCTCAAATATGTATTAATATTTCAATACGGTGGAAATTATAAACCGTGAACAATTATGAAAGTAAACAAACCAAAAATTAAACTATTAATCTTTATGTCGAAATTACAGTTTAGTTAATTACAGTTAGTTTTACACGTAATATTATGTAATAAACCTATTTAATACGTCCGTGATTTATCAAATATTATCTGATATTATTTTCCAGGTAATGATTGAATTGTATCCCTACAATCCACCACCCTATTTCATGCCCACGCACGTGTGTCGTAAAAAACGACTAACAAATATGTAGATAACATCTATGAAAAAGAAAGAAAACTCGAAATAAGAGGCTATAAGCAATTCCGTTTGATTAGTGTGATTTTGGAGGAAATTTGAGCTTGCAATGGGACGTATATTAGCTGATTTGATGATATGATGATGTGATAATGTATACATTGTTATCCTCGATTATTAGTAAACAGAAAAAGTTATTTAGCGGTTTATATCTCACTGTCACGGATAATAGTTATATCTTCTTACACAAATAGGCGTACATGATTCTAGAAAATTATAAAGATGATACATTTATTATTTGTAAACCAAACATTAATGAAAGCTATTTACAATCTAAAATATTTCTAAGAAAATTAAAACTCATCATCATCATCACATCACAGCCCATAAATGTCCCACTATTGGACTCGGGCCTCCTCCGTAATGGGAGGGAAATTAACCTACTATACCGTGCTGGTTAGACGTGTTAGTATAGGGTTTGTTTCGAGTTTTCCTTCTCTCTAAATTAAAACTTTTAAAATTAAAACTAACAGGTTAAAAATAACAGTTTATGGCGAATTGTATAGTTTATATTTCATTGTGGAGGGATTTCTTGCATAATGCTAGGACGTTATATCAAGGACGTATGTACATATATGGGTAAAAAACATTCTCAATGTGATCCATAGTTAATTTGAAATAAATTCTGCTCAAATATGTTTCAATATAAATAATTAAATACCTATATAACAATCAACTCGGAGGGTAAATATTAAAATTGGCTGGAATACATTTACGGGGGACTGGTTCTCGCATGAACATTTTTATATGGCCTCGGTGTGTTCCGCGAATAGGCCGATAATCCCTGCACCGGAAGGTATTACCGTAAATGTTGTGTATAAAAAGATTACGGTAATGCAGATTAGAAAGCCCGTTAAGTTGAATTTTTATATGTTAAAATCAAAACTCGGCATACGGTTTTATTTTAGCATCTTCTAAATACATAAAGCATAATTTTATTCAGCGGCTACCTCCAGCTATAGTTTAAACAAGGCACGTCAGGAAGGCGTGGTATAAAATACATACATACATATCATCACGCCATATCTCTTGCAGGGTAGGCAGAGAGAACAGAGTGCCAGAACACTCTATCCTTGCATACTTCACTCGCTTCCTCAACATTCATAATTCTCTTCATACACGCTCGCCGGTTTCGGAGACTCTTGACTTTACCTTCCTTCAGTACGTGACCAATCTGGTTTAGGTAGGTGAGTCTCGGTCTCCCCCGGTACCTACATCCTACCATCCATCCAAGGAAGGACGTGGTATAAAACATGGCTATATTCATGTGTTTGTTCTCTTATTTCACATTTCACCTAAATTGATTTATACATTCTAAACCTATGCCATACTTAGGTATGGAAGGAAGGCGACCCAGAATAATAATTTTCTAGATACTTTATTAAAGATAATTAATAAGCTTTGTAAATAATACCAAAAAATATTTACAACTATTCGTTCCGAAAACATTTGTATGTTTTCGAAGCGAATATTTGTTATTTTCTTTGCTTTTCCACTTCAAAGATAGTAAGTAGTCCTTACAGATTTTATTAAATTTTGTGTCTTCTTTGGTTCAATTTGGGAGATATTTCATCTCCCAGGCTGATCCCTAGACTCCCTAGAGAGATATAGTATAATTAAGACAACAATATTCCAATTTATGAAACATAGCAATCGCGAGAAGGCCGGCTTGGCATCTATTACTAATATAATTAAAGATACATATATCATGGAAAACCGCAGCGCTTACACAAACTTACAGAAGCAGCTTAGTATGTATAATATACATTCATTGAATTATTTTGATTACTCATAACATTCAATGTGTATCATAGACTTATAGTTGCGCATTAAAAACAAGTAGTCTGTTATACTAGTTTTACGAGTATCTATGGACTGTTTATTTGAGAGACGTATAATCTGTGGCTCAATGTAGTATTCTTAAGAGTTTTATGTCAAGCACTGTAACTATTATAAATGTGTCGCCATGTCTATTAATACATGCCTCACAAGATACTTTAACATTAATGTTTTATTATTCAGCCCAGATCTCTCTAGAATAGAAGGGAGAAGGCTTATATCCATCGTGATCGGACTGGCTGACGTACGAGTTTCTCTATTTTATATCAATTTACATCCTTTAGTTGTCTTTTCAACTATTTATTTAATAAAGGAAGATATGATATATTGTATTCTTATTCTGTCACAGAAACAACAAAACACAAGATTACTACACCGTCTACATAATATAAAGTTCTTTGTTCAGACTGAGTAGTGAAATTTTGAATTTGATGCGCCCCATCACCAAATTTCCTTATGCGTGAGAGAAAGTATGTTATGCGCTAGGTCTGTACCTCTGACGGAAAAAAAAATATAATATTGTTTTTATATATCTAATACATATTGATGCAAGATAGTATGAAGCAATATTGTACCTCATCGCTGAATTGTATGCATTCACAGGAAAATAATTCAATATGTAATCACCCCTTATTTTCTATAGATGTATTAAAATTGACTATGGGAACCAGGTGAACGTCCACAGTACTTAGCAAAAGACTTCGGTTCTATACAATAAGTATATTTGTAAATTGTATAAATCCTTACTTACTTATAGCTTAACTCAGGCTAGCCTATAAAGGGTAAATCTTGTCATGAAATTCAATATATGTAAAGTCGAGCCTTTTTCAAGTAGAGTTTAATTTCCTTTCCAAGCTACGCTACAAATTACCTGACAAAAAAACTACTACTATACCGACTTTTTAATTGTGTCATTCGAAATCGCATACCTATAACCACTAAAGCAAAGAGGCAGTTTGATAAGATATAAATTTCAAAACAATATTAAACTGATTAAAATAAACGGCCTACTTACCCAATTACGTTAAAGAACGATAAGAGATGCCCGTAACAACGACCTCCACCTTACTGTTATCAAAGCGCCGTAGACGAAACTAAATGTTTCATTAATTACGAAATTAAATCAATTACGGGCTCTAATATTATCTATCTTGTGTCTGCAAATATGAAGTAGGTATTAGATTAATTATCGAACCCCAAACTGAATATTTCCGTGTGGTGACGGAGTAAGAATACTATTCACCACCCCATATCTTACCCGTGTGTGATCGTACGAGACGACTAAGCGATATAAAATGCGCCCCAGGAAGTATGTATGGGTGTGATTATACAATAAATACACATATTATATTATTACTTCCTCTCCTACGGTCTACTCTCCCTCCGTCTTAGGAATTTCGTCTCCTACGGTCTACTCTCCCTACGTCTTACGAATTTTCGATCAGGTCACGTGTCCTGACGCGAGTCTAACATTTTTTACCCATCCCAAAAAAGTGCACAACGCCGCTAAAGAAGTTTTCACTTCATAAATGTAATATGGTTGGCTCCCTTATCTGAGTAATGAGGAGTAAGAAAATTGCCACCCCTTCCTAATGCAGGAAATTGTTTTAAATAAAAAAAGTCACTTTTAAAATTGCACAAATGGTATAGTGATTAGTGGTAAGATACTTACCGACCAACCGTACCGCGTATGTCGTCGCACTGATTCCCATGCAGGATTATTGACGACGTATAAATCGCCGTTCTGAGTTCGGTGTAATTTATATCCGTTAATTAAACGTTTTTAAAGGCCCCCGAAATACAAGCATTAATTCCTTAGTACAAAGTGTATCCTTTAAAAAAATATTTCGCATGTGGATATAATGCTAAATGTAGACATGCAATGTTGCAATGTTCGCCACATTGATCAGGCACTTGCAAGGCGAATACCAGGCAACATGTGCAGTACATTAATTAGTCCAACACAAAGAAAAAATACTTGATGATTCGGACAAAGACCCTTAACGCACTATCCACTTGACGTAGACACCGACATATGGCGGTTTAAGAACGCTCTTTTTGTTATTTTTCCACAATATCATACTGAATATTTAATAACATGTGTGAATGTTTTAATACTCTATGTGTGTCAGGATACAATCATGCAGCGTAAATTCAGTGTGGAAAAGGAGTAAGAATAAAATTCACCATTTTCCTTTCTTACCCGTGTGTAAGAGACAACTAAGGGACGGAAATCATAACATCATTACAATACAAGGAAACCTCGATATAAAACCCTATATCAATCCGTTTGGGCCACCGAAGTCAAAGATTGGGTACCGGTGGCCCGCTCGCACGGCGAAGAGAGGAGTTTGCAGGGTGGGTCCATGGGGTTGCGTGCCGCCTCTTCTGTCGCCCCGGACGTTTTTGTCGGGGCGCGACCACATCCATGGTCCTTGCGAGAAAAAAAAAAAATATCAATCCGTTTCACCAGCGTAGTGTGGTAGGTTAATTTTCTTCTTACCGTGTAAGAAGCTCGAGCCCTGAAGTGAAACATTTATGAGCAGAGACGAAATTCTAAAATTATAAAATAGTTTTAGAACGTGCAATGATTTGACTTGACTAATAAATGAAGAGCTCATTTTTTTGTTCGGTTATATTGCGAAAACTACTTAACCGATCGGAATAATACTTATACATTAAGATGTAGCGTGTTTTGGAGAAGGTTTAGTACACGATATTTTGGTGATTATTTATCCAGAACCTAGATTTTTTTTACTTACAAATAATTAATTTTATTGTAACTAAATTTATTCTATTCGATTGTCATTTGTTTAATATAAATACCTATTTTAATGCTATTGGTTATGTTTACATAATATACCACGCGAAGTGGGCAAGGAAAGCTTGTATCTTATAAAATACGAACGATTTTTTAACGCAAAATATATATCTGGAATAAACTTCATAGACGCAGAAGAACGAATTAGGAGCACCAGTTTCATTGCATTGAATAGTCATTCCAGCTCAGCAAGAAAACAAAATGCTTAATAAAAAGTGCTATACTCATAGATCGTTGAACTGCACGGATGACGTGACGGTTAAAACACCGACCTATTGTGCCAAATGTCATGGATTTGATTTCCGCGCAGAACAACACTTTATGCGTACCACGAATTGTTAGCTTGTGTCTACGTGTAATTTGTGTCAGTTAATTACATGTTTGTGGAGTCCCCAGCAATACACGGATTATTTGCATTCAAGGATTATATATTACTTATGTTACCATTACTGTATTTTCTTACTTGCCATACAAGGCCACAATTTTTCCTGGTCGAAAGAATTTAAAAAGAAAATACGCAGTATAGAAAAGTTTAAGTGTCAAAGGTGAATTGTTTCTCTGAAATTGGTCTGGAGATCAAATCGAACGGCAACAACGGTCCCATTGTTTCGCCATCGAGTTATAAGTTTTGACTGTTTCAACAAACTGGAAATTTATTAGGACTCAAGGTAAAGTAATACGTGTCGTGACAATAGTGTTCGAGAAATAATATTTTTTTTTTATTATTATATAACAAACAATAAACGTGCTCCTTAAGGTCAAGAAACAAAGGTCATTGACTTATTGTCTTATACTTTCTAGTTATATGTATTTATTGGTTCTAAAGAACGTTTATTTGACGTAGGCACGTAGATGTCTATTCGGTTTCAATATAGCTTGTAGGTATAAAGGAATAGAAATATTCTGAAACCAACAAAGTTATCTTAAGTCTATATCTTACGTCTCGCGAAAGAAGTCAGCGGATTAGAGAAGGACTCTACGTTGACACACTCCGTCACCACCGCGTCGGGCGCCGCAGGCGCGACTACCTGCGCTTGTTGCTGCCGTAGAGGAGGTAGTAAGCTGCGGGTGGACTGGGGATTAGTCCGGCATCCGAAGAGAGGCACGTCACCACGTGATGGCAACGTCGCGGTGGCCAGTTGTCGTGGCTTCAACGCGAGGTAGTATAGGAAAGGGTAAACCGTAGGACGGGCCACCGAAAATAAGAATCGGGTAATGGTGGCCACCCACATGGCGACAAAAGGGTAAACGGCAGCTTATGTAGGTGAGCGCTGTACCTTCCGTCGCATTGGACAGATCAGGCGGGGTGTACGTGTAACCAGACAATAACGTGACCCCAAAAAAAGAGCGTCATGACTACCCGAAAGGGTAAGCTGCCGGACGGATCCTAGAATAAATAATTAACACAACGTAACCAGGTCAAATAGCAAAAAGAATGCACAGAGAATTGCATGATCTCCGCCACCCTTCTGTCGTTAGAGCTGTAGGAGAGTATCATCTCAGCCCATATATGTCCCACTGTTGGGCTCGGGCCTCCTCCATAATGGAAGGGTAATTGACCTACTATACCAAGCTGGTCAGACGTGTTGGTATAGGGTTTTGTTTCGAGTTTTCCTTCTTTCGCATAGATGTTATATGCGTTTTATATCTCTTAATCGTCTCGTACGATCACCCACGGGTAAGATAGTGGGTGGTGAATTGTATTCTTACTCTGTCACCACATGGTAAACCACTGGACAGAGTATGATCATCTTAATCTGAATCTATATATGATCTAAAAAAAATTGGACATATAAGCAGAAAGGCAACCCACACTTTTCCCGTGATCTAAATAAATGACACAGTATTAAATATATGGTACTTTTTACGTGTGTCCGGGTTGAGACCTCAATGTTTACCCATAGTTCGGCCTAATATGTAAAGACCATCTACTAAAAACTAAACACACAAAAAAGTACTTTTACTCTTACGGATTACCAGTCACAGAATAGCGCATTGCAATTATTCGCAACACTTACCACACATGTTTCAAATAGTTTGACTACGACTACAAAGTATAATTAAGGTCTAAATAATGATAATTATCAAATATTATACATAAAGGTATGTTTTTCTCAATTGGTCATCTTAATCGAGGTTTATGTTGGACAACATTTCAAAACTATAAAATGAAACGGTACAAGTTGTACGAACATTCCGTTTTGGTAATTTCCGATAATATTAGAAACCGGCGCGTGTCTCGCCACCATATCATTCAACAATATAGCAATGAAATAATACTAAATCGTTCGTGAAATACCTACGTTTACTCGCGACCTTTAACGTTGTGTAATTGCTGACAACGTATAGCACAGAAATGCTAATGTTTGCCAAAACTAACTCGGTCACTTTTACATTAAATAACATTAGCAACAGTTATAAGTAATTTGCACATTTGTATTGCTGCATGATTATAATACGTTACTTAATGCTCATTAAGCATTTTGTTGACTCAATGACTTCTTTAGGAGACATATACTTACTGCTGGGTACTAATCTCTTTCACAATAGAAGGATATTTGCTTTATCATACTAAGTCCCTTAACCTTTCTTGCAATGAAATGAATTAAATTATTGAAACCGAGTTAACAATCAAATCCGTATTCAATTACTAGATCTAATAAATAGAGAATTTCTTTAAGTATCACAATAACAGTGTATATTCCTGAGGTGTGAATAAAATACCTTATAGACAGGAATAGGCTCTTATTAATGGAATTATAAAGTTAAGACAAAATGATTAAGAACATAGATATAACTCATACTTAGAGACTAAAAAAATCAAAAGTCAATAAACATCTCGCAAAAAAAATTAAATCGATAATATTGTGTATCCGTACATGTCGGTAATTTTAGTTATAAATTTAAATATAAATAGAGTATTACATAGTTAGGATCCGGGATATAATTCAATCAGGAGGTAATTTTAGCTCATTGCCAAAAAGGAACTCAGCGATTGCTTGAGTACTAAAAAGGTTTCACACGGCTTCATGCTTAATTAAACAAATATGAATGTATCACGGAATAAATGCAGACAAGGTCGGTAACTTCCTACGAAAAATGAATCTACGAACGTAGGCGGTTATGCAGATATAGATAAATGTTTGCAGTCTTAGCAAGTAAATTTGAAATAGCATAATTCTTCAACACATCGCATATTTCTTGCCACTATTTTTTTAAAGACCTCATTAATGTTTAAAGCCTTGTGCCACGGAGAATTTTACCAAAATGCCATAAAACCCCTAAAGTAATACCCAGACTTGGGACAGAATAATCATTTATGGATCCGCACAAAGAACTGTACTGCGCGGCGATCGAAAACGAACTTTCGGCGTGGGATATCGCTATTTAGACAGCCATCTATGCTTGACTCCAGTATTATCGTAACAGTAACATACCACATAAATTCATTACATTAATTATAAACCAAACTCGAGAACATACGACGGCTGTTGTCTATATGTGACAACATCTCGCGCTTTACATGCTAAGGAAGCGTGACAAACGCCAGTCATTTCAATTACTTGCTTAGTAGAGCCTATCCAGACATTTGTATTATATTCTAAAGTAGCTAGTACAAATCAACTTGTCGAAACAAAGTGTATGCACTTGACAGAGTATCTATAGCTGTCATTGTGATATCTTTATCTATGATGATCACCTTGCGGCAACCCACGTGCATTATTCGTACCAACAAAGTCAAATTTTCATGATGCGTGCTTGAAATATTTGAATGTATCACACGAGTTCTTTGTGGTCTAAGTTTAACCTTTATTATATGTCGTATTTATATGTAATCTATTCGGCGGAATATCATTATTCCACGGATTGACTGACATCTCTCAACATTAATAAAATATTCTAATGTTTCGCACCGGATATTAGAAAGAACCATATTGACCCACATAGGTATTCTTAGAAGATGTAAAAAGTCAGAAACAACGATTGAAAGTGCTCGTCGGCGAGGCGCTGTCTTCACAGAGCTGCTAAAAATGTATAAAATTTCTTCCTAATATTCCTTCGCCATTAAAGCTTGGTAAGTAACAATTTAAAACTCACATAACTTCAAAAAGCCAGTGGTGCACGGTGTAAATTCAAACTCGATTTCGATAACTTCGTATTCCCGGCAAGAGCTATCGTGACTTTAAAGTACTGGTGTACTTTTTGTCGGTTGCTTTTACCTGTATTGTGTCATTATAAAAAAAAACTTATTCATTTAGCTCTAGCACTTACTGTAACTGTTATCAATGTTTCATTAAACAAGTCGATATTAAATTTAAACAGGTACACACATTATTTTTATATGTACGAGTATATTATATATTAATGGATGTAACATGTCAACTTCCGAGTACAACGTTTACAAAATAAGATTACGTTAGCAATCATTTGAAAAACTTTAATGTTGTTTATTAATTAAAATCCTGTAGTTAATTACCTATAACATAATATTAAGTATATTTAGAAATCATCGAACAACTATATTAACATCTAATGAAGGTCTGTCCATAATAATATAATGTCCAATGGCGTCTGCATTATGAAATTCGAACGTCTCGCTATGAATCTAGTTTGACAGGTAAAATCGTGAAGGCATGTGTGAAGGTTCAATAGTCTGTGGGTATGTTTTTTTATTTATTATTATCTAAAAAAAAAGCTAATGCAACCTTTCGTATGATGAGGACTGGCAATTAGGTCTTAAGGGATAAAAATAATGCTAGCCACTATTTTTGAATTTTGATTTTAAGTAGATTACCAACAAATCATGACAACACAAACGACAGATATCTGGTTTCATAATACAGTCCAGAATGCTATAGAGCATATTATTGTACGAGATACATTAATGAAAATAATGTCAAAAAGTATGTGAAATCTGTAGAAGAACAGGCTAGCTGATACAACTGAAGTGATACAGATTGCAACGTTCGACTAATCAATAATAATCATTTGGGAAAAATTAGTTCTCGAGTAATAATTATTAGAAGACTCCTCACCAGAATAACCATGGGTAGTAAGATTTAAAAGAAAATATGTAGTTTCCAATTTTAGCATCAATAAAAATATATCTTATGTTCAATTTTCTGCGTGGTCAGATTGTTACGAAAGCTGTGCTTGGCCTGTCGTGAACGCACATTCCTCATAGACAAATCATTAAGGCAAAAACAAAGGTAGTTTCAACACAGCTTATCTAGTACATTTTCAAGTTGATTTTATAGCGAATATCAATTATAGTAATCGTGAAATACCGGGTTTGTACATATTTAGTACAGCACAGAACGTTTGCTATGCAGGTGTTGCATACACCTAGTAGGCCGGATTTTCTGTAAATTTATTAAACAGATTGTTCAGTAAAAATCAACCGAGAGAATAGACTGGCATACGAACCCCTACCAGTATACAAGTCTGAAGACTACGTAGTTTTTAAACTTTTCTTAAAAGCTAAAAATTTAGACATTGTGATAGAATTCAGGCTCAACCAAAAAGGTTCTACTAAAATTGTACGCTTTGTGTGCGGACCGTTAACATAAGTAAAATTTTGTACCTAATTCTGTGGTTGTAGTTGGTTACCAGCGTCAGGTGGTACCTATGCAATTAAACTCCCCATATTATTCTGCCCTACTGACCGTTAAGCCATTGGCTTATTACTTACTGAGCGTATTTCTATTTACTATTTCGAACATAAGTCATTTTTAATCTTTCTTTAATAAATGTTTTCTATAAGCTTATATGTCTAAAAATAAAAAAATAAATAAACAACCTCCCTCGTTCTTAATTTAAAATTAAATTATTCCCATGAAAATACTTTTTTTTTCTCCGCCCTAAATAGTGATTGGAATTGGCATCGTCTCATTTGCCAGTGTCAAGTTTTGAAAAAAGAAAACATTAATATAGTAAGTCACGGTAATTGGAATACTTGATAGTTAAAACAAATAACCTTATGAAAATCTGTAACTGGTTTTTCTTTTATTAGAGTTTATGGGTGTAGTAAATACTTACTTTTCTTCTCCCAGTAAAATATTTTTAAATGGACTTACATTACAATATGAAGCTCAGTACGTGTTATGTTCAAATGGAAAAAAGTAAGAACTCTAAATCAGCCGTAGGTCTGATATCAAACTTCTATTGGAAATTTACGTAAGTACACAACCCTTGACCAAAGAATGTTTTAAAATTTACATTATTTCATAAGTTATAATTGGGTATTTATGGAGGATACAAAATAGGTAGATCGCTATATCGTATTAAACATTTATACCTTGTTATTAAACATTTATACCTTGTCACAATATTCGCCTTGAGTAGCAATATAGAACCTAATGGGTGCTACTACGCTATCAGTGCAATCCTGCCAAATAGGGACACCCGATAAACGTCTACAGACTGATCCCCCATAACGTAGAAATAGAAACATGGCGCGGGTTTATTTTCAAACTAGTTACCAATTCAGTTACAAAAATAACATATTATAAAACCTTAGTAAAGCTTAAAAGTTACAATAACAAACAAATATATTTTAGAATTTGCGCGTAAACTACCCGCATAACAAGGTAAATCATGGTGAAGCTATTGGAAATTGACACCGAGGCTTACCTGTCCGGTAGCTTTCTTATATCGAAGTGTTGCCTCCCGTACGAGGTCTCTGACCAGCAGCTCGCCAGCTCCACAAGGCACCAGCACACGCACAGAACCAAAACACACGGTAACCTTCATAATATCGGCCCGCGCACTAGGTATGTATGATTCACCAAAACAGTGCCACACCACTTATAACACGTCGCAATATCCACTAGCTAACATATTAGTTTGTCCAAAAACTAATAGGAGCTTTATACACTATCTTATACACATGGCCAAAGCGATCCCTTGTAGTAGCCGTCCACGAAGCATCCGCGATACAAAAAGAACAAAAACAACAGAACGATCGTGTGTTTTCATAGCGTAATAGAAATATTTCTTACTGCCAATACTCTAACACCATGTACACTTATTCTTAGGTTTAATTCGGATAAAACACTAGATTCACATTGAAAACATTTCGATAAGATTACGCGAAACGCGGTTGTTCAGTACGCGCGCTCTTTCAACGGCAGCAACGGTCGTGACGAGGAATATGAATAAGAATTTGAAGTTGTTTGTAGCGGAGGGTGAGGCGGGGGGAACGCGGCGCGACCGGTTCCTACGCGCGTCCAATCGGCGGCGGCGTCGAGGCCCGCAGCTGTACGCTTGTGGTGGAAGCCACCGTGCCGCGTCATACCTGCTCGCTCCGGTTTGTATTTCACTCACATACCGACTATTACACATTATTTTGAATGAAACTGTCCCTCATTGGTGTCTAACTGAGTCATAAGTTGCGAGAACTCACGGTACATCGAACTTATATTAACTTGAAACAAGAAGAAATTCTACGCTGCAAGTTAACGATTCCTTAATAGTTTATCACTTAGCCAAATCAAAATACTAAATCCAAACTGGCGTAGTTCCGCTTGTATGCTCTACGAACTAATAAAAAGTAAGAGGACTGCATTGCCTTACCACCAGGTCGCCAACCATCAGGTGGTAAAACTTAGCAATTGTTAAAACTTCTTACCATCCATAAGCATTTCAATATACACCATTGATCATAGAACTCCCCCCACCTGGAATAATGCTATAATCACCACGCTTTGACAACCCGACGGTTTCAGTTGCTATTATAAGTTTTCCAGGGAAGTGTTGCTGCGCGTTCGCCTGGTAATTTAGTCGGATTTTAGGTCTCTCAAGGGAAAGAAAGGGATGCTAACACGTTATGTTTCGTAACCTATTATCACATGAGGATCAAAATTTTGCTTAGTGTAATTTAAAAAAAATCACATCACTATTCAAAACAAGATATTTAATGTGACGGCCAACCACCATTTTCATGATATCAACTTTATTTATAATCTTAATAATATCTAGATTGCAAATAAGAATGATACAGCTAGTCAATATTGCCATGACAACCAGGGCCGATGACAGATAACAATTTATAAGTAAATACATATTTTACTTCATAAAATATAAATTATATTTTTTGAAGATTACAATTCTGCCATGTGAATTTTAGGCCATATTTTAAGATATGTAAATTTAAACAGGGTAATTAACCAAGTGTTAACAATAAATAGAAAATTTACAGAAATTTACAAGTTCGAAAAAATACAGCAATATGGTTTGTTACACCCAATATTTGAACCCGTCGCCCAAGATTATCAATTGCACATTTTTCTACTAGTTCCCATGAGTTTGAAATTATGAATCATAAATAGAGATCTTCTCTTCAATTTTAATTCTGTGGCAATTTATTATTATATCCACTTTCATTTTAACTTTAGTAAAAGTATGCAATTATCAGAGTTTTTTTTAATTTTTTTTTGTACGCATAATTTTAATGAGTTTTTATTTCATTAGGACGCAATAGCACCGGCGTTGTTGTTTCATATAATTCTAATCATAATAATAATAAATATTTATTATAAAATTATTGTATGTTGAGGTACTTGTTATCTTTGGAACCTTAACTACTTACATTGTCATTGTATTCGTTCCCAGTGGGTTATTTTATTTCTTACATTTTTAATTATTTTATTTTTACATTATTTTTAAAATATACTTAATAATATATTTTTATACTAGTATACTAATAGTTATTTATTAATCTGTGCTAATAGTACAATCATATTAAAGTAGGATAAGAACGGCGAATACATCACTCATCTTCAATTTGCAGACGATATCGTCGTTATGGCAGAATCCATGGAGTACCTTGGCACCATGCTCAACGATCTCCACGATATCCCAACTGGTGGGTTAAGGAATGAACATGAACAAGACGAAAGTCATGTCAAATGGCCATGTCATTCCTGTACCGGTCCTAGTTGGCAATGGGATTCTCGAATTGTCGATCATTATGTTTACCGACGAAACCAACTCGGCTGAGCAGCGTTCGGGAAACTTAAGAGGATCTTCTCGTCCAATGTACCTCAGTGTCTGAAAACACAGGTCTACGACCAGTGTGTTGCCAGTGATGACTTACGGTACGGAAACGTGGTTCTTAAATGTAGGCCTCATAACCAAGCTCAAAGTCACGCAGCGTGCTATGGAGCGGGCTATGCTCGGGATTTCTCTGTGTGATAGAATCCGTAATACGGAAATCCGCAGAAGAACGGCTGTAACCGACCGACGTGGCAGGCCCAATCGCTCGAAGAACCGACAACCGCTGAGGAAAAAAGGTTCTAGAGTGGCGACCACGATGCAGTGTAGGACGAACCCACTAGGTGGACAGACGACCTGGTGAAGGTTGCTGGGCGTCATTAGATGTAGGCGGCACAGGACCGCACTCTGTTGCGTAACATAAGGGAGGCCTACGTCCAGCAGTGGACGGCGATAGGCTGAAATGATGATACCTAGGATAAAACTACAGGCAAATATAATAGCATTTTGGTTATATGTTTAAGAATTAGAAATAAAAATAAGTCATTCATTTCATATCCTTTATTTCTCACATATTGACATTGAATTAATGAAATGCAATGGCCTTTAGTATTATAAATAATACTAAAGGTCATTGCATTTCATTAATTCAATTCTAATGTAATATAATATTTCGGATGTATAGACATCCCACTATTGTTCACCAGTCTCTATTCTCTACAATAACAAAGAAAATGGCGCCACAAACTTCGTTGTCCTAGCTAGAAGAGTCGTATTAGATTAGCTTCTATTTCTTTCTCATTAAGGAATAATACATTATGTCGTGTCAGAGTACCTATGTATATATAGATTTATAATATATTACATCTACATTCGGAACAAAGCTGTGTGGTAGCGGCTACGAATACTACCAACCCTTACTTTGCTCGTGGAAGTCGTGGCTGTCGTAGACGACTAAGAACCTTATAACGACCTAGGCCAACTCCATCAGACGCCGTTTGGTCAACAATTACATTCCCAAGGAGGGTTGACGTCTGGCTGGCGGCTGGTCAAAAAACTATTGCTAATAACTTTTACAATATGTACTATGAAAGAGGAGTATATATTGTATCGACTCCAAGTAATTGGGATAAGAGTAGGAGAATGATGATGATTCGGAACAACCATCTGTAAGTTACTATTGTCTCATCTTTTGATACATGTTTGAAGTGAACTAATGTGGTGACACTACCATTACCGTCGTTGCTACACCGGCACCGAGGAGCTCGTGGCTGGAGCCCTTATTCTGACAAGAGCCCCTAGTACCTATGATAAATTATTTCTATTTAAATTTACACATACATACATATCATCACGCCATATTCCTTGCAGGGTAGGCAGAGAGAACAGAGTGCCAGAGAACTCTATCCTTGCATACTTCACTCGCTTCTTCAACATTCATAATTCTCTTCATACACGCTCGCCGGTTTCGGAGAATCTTGACTCCACTTTCTTTCAGCACGTGACCAATCTGGTCTAGGTAGGTGAGTCTCGGTCTCCCCCGGTACCTACATCCTTCCACTTTCGCATTGTATATCTTCTTAACCAGACGTTCGTTCGGCATTCTTTCCACATGTCCGAACCATCGGAGCATTCCCTTTCGCATCTTTACACCAATACTCTCTTTCCTACCTACTCGCTCTCTTACGTCGTCGTTGCGAATGCGGTCGGTCAGCCTGACTCCACAGATTTTCCGTAGAAATCGTATTTCGACCGCATTAATTTTGCTTTCATGCTCTTTTCTGCATACCTAACTCTTGCTTCCATATAGTAATGTTGGGACAAGCACAGCGTTATGTATTGCTACACGTGCATTCTGGCTGAGGTGGTGGCTACCGAGAAGTTGTCCCAACGCTCCGTTCACTCTTATTTCCCGCATTCACTCTTCGCTCTATATCAGTGGTGTACCTTCCATCTCGGCTAAAACCACATCCAAAATATACAAATTATTCTATTTAAATTTAGTAAGAATTAATCGTAAGTAATTCAAAGCTATAAATTTTAATTTTTACCAATCAATAATAAATATGTAGCAGAATTTTAACGTTGAACCTCAAATGTATTTATACCCGAGAGCTCCAACATAACCTAAGTATAATAGCATACCTCTTATAGACTTCAGTACAAATTGTTCTTTACAATAAACACCACGTGTTGTTCTAACCATATTGGTATATATCAAGTATATTTGTTAAGACTTCGTGACTGCGTTCAAGGTAAAGGGCATTAGTATGCTTCACACATGCGCTCAACCAACACTTTGTACCTGACCTGCAAACTTATGTCATATAAGACCGCTGTATTAAAATATTATCTATTCAATTTATATATCAATCCGTATAGATATGTGTATGTTTGACTCTACTTAATTCTCAACTGAAATACGTTTTTTAAAGACAACACACCATTAGGAAATAATCCTTGATGCTTTTATTCCGCAGAACTTAACAAACTTACAATTAGCGGATATAAATTATCTACATCCAAACTCAGAAGAACAATTTGTATATATCATCACGCCATATCCCTTGCAGAGTAGACAGAGAGAATGCCAGAGAACTTTATCCTTGTATACTTCACTTGCTTCCTCAACATTCATAATTCTCTTTATACACGCTCGCCGGATTCGCAGACTGTTGATTCCACCTTCTTTAAGTACGTGACCAATTTGGTTTAGATAAGTTAGTCCCGGTCTCCCCCGGTACCTACATCCTTCCACTTTCGCATTGTATATCGTCTTAATCAGACGTTCATTCGGCATTCTTTCCACATGTCTGAACCATCAGAGCATTCCCTTTCACATTTTTACACCAATACTCTCTTTCATACCTAATCGCTCTCTTACATCGTAGAACAATTTGTAGATCGTACAAAGTATTGTCCTGAGTGGGAAACAAGCCCCGACACTGGCATGGTATCGTCGAGCCCCAATGCTACATCATCTGTGCAGTCAGGTGCAACAGGTTATTTTTCAAATGTCAAGAATTATTGCAGTACATACGATTGTAATTTCTAGACTTTTCTAGATATAGTGAATAATAGGATAATCCGTTTAATTTTTGCGTGAAACGACGAATTTGAGATGACTGCCTGTAGCGAAAATGTTGAGATGGATGTGTGATTTGACGAGAATGGATAAAATAAGAATTTAATGTATTAGAGCAAGTTTGAACGGTTGACATGGTATGGACATGTGATGAGACGGAATGAAAGTAATGTTGTGAGGCAAGTTTTAAATATGAATGTTGAAGGCTTAAGACCAAAGAAAAGATGGGTGGGCTGCGTGAGGCATGATATGGACAGACAGGGAGTGACTACCTAAATGATCTCTGGTAAGATTGTATGGAAGAAGATGACATATTGCGTCAACCTCAAGTAATTGAGATAAGAGCAAGATGATGACTTTTTGCGTGATGTTTGAACAAATACATATTGACGAATAAAATTATAACTATAATTTTGTCATCAGTATCATCGTTTTAGGTAATATCAAGCATTTTTTTTTGTAATATTTTTAACATAATTTCTAACGCTTTTAAATTTTCAATACCACACGTTTTTACGACTTCCACGGGCAAATAGCCCGTGGAAGTCGTAAAAATGTTGTAAATGAGTGGTTACCGGAATGGGTGGCAGCATTCCCCTGGAAAACTTATAATAACAACTACGATCAAGCCTGGGAAGCTTGGTAATTCTGACTTTGGCCATTAACCCTTTTGGGAACATCCTTCCTTTATTGCTTGTGGTGGCAAATGAGCAATAAAAAAAGGCTATTTACCCGTAGCAATACATAACGCAGTGTTTGTCTCAACATTACTGTATGGAAGCGAGAGTTGGGTATGCAGAAAAGAGTATGAAAGTAAAATTAATGCGGTCGAAATGCGATCTCTACGGAAAATCTGTGGAGTCAGGCTGACCGATCGCATTCGTAACGAGGACGTAAGAGAGCGAATAGGTATGAAAATGAGAGTATTGGTGTAAAGATGCGAAAGGGAATGCTCCGATGGTTCGGACATGTGGAACGAATGCCGAACGAACGTCTGGTTAAGAAGATATACAATGTGAAAGTGGAAGGATGTAGGTACCGGGGAAGACCGAGACTAACCTACCTAGACCAGATTGGTCACGTACTGAAAGAAGGTGGAGTCAAGAGTCTCCGAAACCGGCGAGCGAATTACGAATGTCGAGGAAGCCAGTGAAGTATGCAAGGATAGAGTTCTCTGGCACTCTGTTCTCTCTGCCTACCCTGCAAGGGATATGTCGTGATGATAATATGTATGTAAAAAAACACACAAATTTAAACCATTTTTATTTTTTATTATGTAATTAATATTGCTTAGGTAATTGAATTGAAATAAATAAAAGTACACAATACACTTGCTACATAAGGCGCAATTAAGTACTCTACACAAATCATATATATATATTTATAAGATAATTTTCTATGAGATTAATATCTTGCAGGTAATTTGTATGTCAGCTGTCACTTATTCACATTAACAATTTAAAACACATTATATTTCATAATCAAGGCGATAACAAAAATCTCTTTATCGGTAAAGTAAATAGCATTAGTGTGAATACTACGGGAAATAATAGATATTTAACTTTTTAATTTTAAACAGTTCTAATTTTTTTTTAATTCGGTCTACCGATACATTCATTCATCATAAAAATGTACCTATTATTTTCAATGAGTACAGTAAAATATTCATATGTCAATGTTCAACTACTCGCCTACGAAAGTACGCTAAACATCAGATATTATTCTCAATATGAAACATTTTTTCATTCAATTACAATAAAGTGTAAAGTATAATACGAAAAACAAAACATATTTAAGCGTCAAACAATATTAATTTTAAATACAAGCTATACATAAAAATAGTTTGGCACTATGTATATATATGACATGTATAATAACATCGAAATACTGAGAATAAAAAAGCAAACAAGATGATCCCTTTCAAAAAATAATATTTCTTTTTTTACAGCGTGATTTACTTAGACAATGTTAAGTGGAATAGCACTTGACAAGTGATTAACAATATTTACAAAGATTAACAATTTCTAGATCTCACTGAAGCACTTATGTGCTCATCGTATATACAAGTCTCAGACGATAACACATTTTTAATCCATGCAATTGATAGTACTATAAATACAGAAAGTAGTTTGATATATAATTAATATATTTATCAAACCAATAAAATACTTTTGCGTGTATAAGAAATAAAAGTAAAAATAAAAGAAAATAATATATTCATTACTCTTATTAAACATAACAAGTATAGAAAAAAAAAAGAGAAATACGGTCCTCGCAAATTGCTGATGAGCAAGACAGCTTATTAAGTGACGTCATAGTGTACTCCAAATAGATGATTCGAGCAGAGTTATTTGCATACTGAAATTACTTGAATATTAGGATTGTTATTCAAAAGAAGTTGAAACTTAAAAAAAAAGCCGCGTATCCCAAAAATATTAAGTACATACATATTATTACATATACCTTTTATTAATTATAGTTATAGTGTAATCAGAGGCAAATTGAAGTCGCCGTTAATAATAATAGTTAATATATATATTTTATACATTGTTATCAGTAGGTTTTACTCTACAATAACAGTAAATCCATGAAATTGACATATAATCTATATTACAATTAAATAAAACGAAAAATAATTGATTTTCGTCAGTACAGAGAATATTCTAGAACAAATATTCGCTAGTAGTGTATTTGTATAGTTGTACTTTTAATTCTCACCTGTTTGCTTAAAACTACTTGATATCATCTTCTATTTGAAGATAATTCGTGAAATCATGTAATGGAAATGAACTAGGGCCGGTTAATGGCACTCTCTATAAGGGAAAGCCCCATATTTTCGAAAATTATTATTGACTAGATTATAAAAAAGGCCAAAACTATTAATTATTGAAAAAATATATATAAGAATATTGAGAGAACTCTACGATTTCTATTTTCATATTATCATCATTATATAACAATTGCTATTATTACGAGAGATAAAAAGAATACTACGTTCGCATACTCGTCAGGCTGTGGTAACGTTTATTCTAAAGATATTCTGAAATGCATCAATTAGCGTACCCTAAGAAGTTAATACCACTTACTAAATCCGTCGTCTCGGAAAACATTGACGGACTAAGGCTAGGGGACCAGCCCTTACTCTACAATATTGAAATTAACAGAGATTGGTCGCTCAAATTCGAATTCCTAAACCGTTATCACAAGACAAACCATAAATAATTCTAAGTCAGAGCACCTTATAATTGTAAAGATCATCATACATTTAGGATATATACGGCACTGATGATATTTTCATTGCAATTTTTTTATCAAACTCACTATCACCCCGCCCAAAAAGCCCCCAGTCTTTTGAGCGAGTCACTATCACCGAAGCTTTCACATCGGCGGTCCGTCCAGCCACTCAACTCCAGCCTAATTATACGTGAGCCAGATAGAATCGCATCTACTTATTAAATGCAATGCTTCATTGATAATATATGTACTTTAATTCTGACAATATCACCACTGCACGTATAACCTTACAGATATCATCATGCCATCACATGGCACATTCCACTATACATGAATATCATACAGTGTATTATTACGTACATATTGACACAATTTACATAATACAAAATCATCAGATTTCAGGCACGTCAGCAATAATGATTAATTAAATCATAAAACATGTTTGCGATACGATTTAAACCCGCCACAATAATAATTCACTTACAAAACACAAAGCGATAAATAAACATGAGTATTCGCTTTTAATTAGAGAGCTAAATTATTCATTTCATCCTTCCAATAAGCGAGATTTTAAACCAGAACTTTAGAATTGTCATGATAGTTCAATAAAATGAGATTTTTATTATTATCACAATTGACTAAAGAGCAGTTACACAGGGAAAACGAGTCGAAATGTACAGGCGAGTATATTATTCTTATTCACACTTTTATATCACATAGTATCACTAAACATCACTTTCGCCGTCGGTTACGTGCGCTGATTGGCCGAAGTTCCTCGTGATGGACTCGCTGACGGTGCGAATGTTGGCGAGGTACCTGTGGGCGGGCTCGTCTGAGTCGTAGATAGCGCTGAGCGATTCCAAAGATACGAGCGCTTCGGAGTCAAGTAAACGCGACGAAGCACGTGACGATACATCGTCGTCGCGGTCGAAATAGCACGAGTTCACGTCACTAAGTGCCGCCTCAGCATCCGTGAGACCGGCCTCGTTGAGCATGGACACGTTTTCTAGCGCAGGGTCATCCGTAGTGTACCCAGTGCTCTCTGGACGTCCCCCATCCCCGTCTCCTTCACCTTCTGAACACGATGAACTCCATTCAGATTGACTCTCCGCGTAAAGACCCATTTCTCTATGATTAGAAGTGGTCCCCTAAAAATGTACATAAAAGATTAATTGAAAATTTTTATATGATCTGCGTAAAAAAATATCAAACTTAGGTCCTTTGGTCAGGCCAGGCAGGGGCCTGACCAAAGGCTGAGAGTAGAGACGTAAGCCTAAGTAATTTAATGAATTATGAAGGCGGTATAATTATATTTACCCGGTTATGCAGTCTTTCTTGAACTTCTTTCTCCTTTTCCCTGACCACGGCAGGTTCAACTTTTCTCTCAGTCGGCGGACTATAAATGTATAAAATAATAATAGTTTAGCCTGTCAACAATTACATATCCAAGGAGGGTTGACGTCAAGCAGATGGAAAAAAGAGTACATATTGCGTCTACCATAATAAATTGTGATAAGAGCGGGATGATGATTTTGGTGGATATTGTTCAGTAATATATTTCTGTAAATCTTGTGTTCGAAATCGTTTACAAAGCTATTGTATGAGATTAGAATCAATAGATACTTTATATTCTTTTTCTAGAGCGAAGGATCTCTTCCAGATGAAGGAAATTAGCCCACTGTATCATGGCCTATACAAGTTGAGCTTGGTTTTTCAACATTTCGTTATTCTGCAATAAGGTTACTTGATTAAATCACTTACATTAGTCACACAGATAGATCTCTTACAGTAGAAAAATTTTAGTGGTTGCACTACTGTATTCTTTCTCTGTCACACAGCAATTATCTTAGTATGCCAGTAGTTTGTTATGTGGTTACGAATATTCTTAATCCTTACATTGCTTTTGGTTGTCGTAAAAGACGACTAAGAGCCTTATTTCGACCTAGGCCAACTTCATCTGATGTCGTCTGGTCAACATTACATTCCCAAGGGAAGCGGGCGGTCATAGAACTATTGCCAAAACAATATATAGGATAGAAAAAAAGAGTACTTATTGCGTTGACGCTGCCTAGTAATTGAAATAAAAGTAGGATGATGATGAAAAGCATTTTCATTTACCTATTCCGATGTGGTTGATGTGTAGGTGAGGGTAGTTCCACAACAACATCAGTTGGCAACACTCCTGGGAACTCATTAGGTGCGTTCGCACGGCCCGGACTGGTCGCCTCGTGGCGCGCCACCTGAGTTATGGCTGCCAAACCCACAGCATGTAGCGGACTGCTATTGTTGTTGTTACAATTACGCATTGATTCCACGGACGGATTCGTCCCACTGCCAAATTAAATTGTATGTATATTAATTATGTGAATGACTAAGTACAGATTAATAGAAAAAAAAATGCAATGTGACTTCACAAATATAAAATTAACGGGCACAAAAATTTCAAACAAATGTAAAACTATTATTTGGACATTGCACAAATATTGACCGCTTAGTAATTGAACACTGCAATAAAAGTTGCTATTGTGAAGATTTAACTCTGTGCAATCTGTAATAAAGGTTTAAAACAATTACCATATGATGAAGATTTTTCTCATCTCAGTATTGGTTTATTAGTGACCGGATCAATTGGTTTAGAGGTGTTTTTTTATTTTAATCTTTTCTCTTGTTTAAGAATGTCATTACAGGGGGAAATATTTGAAATATTTTAATTTTTTTTTGCAAGTATCGATGGTAGATAATTTCTTAAATGTGCCCCGATGTTGCTTAGCTCATGAGCGATAATTGTCACTTACTATTTCGGAGATCATCATAGTATACTTATTGGTAATTTTCAAACTTGAGTAGTTCTTTCTTTAAGAATAATTAATAGTTTTACTAAGCGGGTTTACCATCTGTGTCCCAAGTATTGTGTAATTGAAAGCATGTAATGTCTCTTACCTTTCCCATCATTTAAATGAATATAAGTCACGGCTGGGCCAAGCCTGCTTCAAAGGGAAGGGAAATTGACCTCTATACCAACCTTGTCAGGCAAATTGGTATAGAATTTTATTTAGATTTTTTCTTCTATGGCTACCCTTTGCGTGCTTGTTTACTATGTATCGTCGCCTTTTACGAAACCCACGGGCAAACAAGGGGTGTGAATATAATTCACACGTGAAGGGGTGTGAATATAATGTAAGAATATTTATTATGGTTATGAATTATTTTTAAGGAGTATGAATTATATTTAAGAATATTCCTCCGACACCACACGGATGTCTTAGAGTCCCGTAGGCGTCTTATTTAAAAGCCATATAAAAAAGAAAAGTGGTGAAGTATTGGATTCCTAAAGGAACAATAGCGCACAAATTCTTACCGAAGTTCTAGTTTCAGCTCCTTTCGTTCAGTTTTTGGTGGGTTGATCTTTATGAGATTCTTATCGTCGAGCAATCGTTGAATTTCTCTTTCGAATGGCGGTACACACGCCACGTCAGATGGACTCCGCTTGGCAAAAGGCTCTCGAGATTCATGATTTAGATGCTTCAGATTCGTAGGCCGACTGCCAGAACTTGAGAACGAGCTGGTTCGCTGCCCTAGTCTAGCTGCCACATCCTTTTTATCAGTTTGACAGCATCCATCTCGTTTCGCTGCAGACGCCTGAAGCATATTTATAATACTCTTCTGCAATTTTTCTTGTTCCTTCTTAAAATCAACACTGCCATCGGCAAATTTGTCCTCGAGAGATGGCTTCTTTGTGATTTTGTGCTTTGCGTATATCTCGCTGACATGATTGATAATGGGTTTAGTGGGACGAATTGGAGGATAATCGTACGCAGGGCTCGGATCGGTGCGTTGCGGTCGTGAAGGCGGTAACCATTGCGATGGTCGTGGTGGTGATGGTGATGCGTCTGTGGTTCGAGAATAACTTTCATCTGATGAACTAAGGCTAGGTGATCGAGTGAGTGAGCTGAGTTCATCAGCCGAAGAATGCACGCGAGGACTTCGAGCTAGAGGCAAACTTTCACTGGAGCGCGGTCGAGGTAATCTTGCAGGCGCGCGGCGTTTATGTGCGGCGGACGGTCGTGGTTCTTGCGGCCGAGGCCATGGAGGTACTAATGCTCTTGGTGGAGGCCAACGAGGATTACCTACACCATGCGGGGGCGGCGGTGGAGGGTTATCATCATTGTCCTTATTCCTTCTTCCTTTACTGCCTTTATTATTCCCATTGCTTTGATGACCATTAGACGGCAACAAGGGTTCACTTTCCGCAGCAACCGATGATTCTCTGACAGGAGGTAGTCTTGAAGGTTGTGCAGCCGCTCTTCTAGCAGAGTTTTGTAACATTGCCAGTGGCGTCGCCACCCCGCCATAAGCAGTTGGAGTATTCGATGTTTGGCCGCCAGATGAGTTCTGTACAGTTCCATTCACAGGAGCTCTGTCGGTGAGGAAGTATGTGGTCATCTCACCCTTTCCTTTAACTTTGACTTTACCTCTGCAGACGAACTGGTATGGCATATCTTTTAAAACTTGAAACACTTCTTCAGTGACTTGCGTGTGATTTGGCAGTCCAGTAGAGTCCATACGGGAGGCGACGTTGACGGTATTACCCCAAATATCATACTGTGGTTTACGAGCACCAATTACACCGGCTACTACAGGTCCAACATTAATACCTACAACACAAACAAAAATCGTTATTATATCTTTCTTCAACATATAATTTTCAGAAATATTGGCCGCGGGCCTCCATACTAGGAAGTAAATAACTCTAGAAGCGAGAAAGAAGGCTGGGCATGGGGTTTTGGTTTGATTTTCTTTTTCTTGCAGTCCTGGCTGGCTCACTTTAATTGTCGCCGAGACCCATGGGCTAAGAAGGGGTTGTGGCTTATGTAAACCTATTTTAGCGGTGCACTCTTTCTTATTTCCTCGTCAGTCCTCACCAAAACGGAATAATGACTTAATCGGCATGGCGATTACACAGACGAATTGAATATCGCAGTTGATGCTTGAGAATGTCAGTCTTGGCAGAGATTACCAGGCCACTGCCTATTGTCCTGGTACTCTCAAAGTGATTTTACGACTCTGACTCGAAAATAATGAGGAGAAACTCATTATATTTTAAAACTGTTACCACACGAGAAAAATATGCTTACCAAAAATTTTTAAAAAATTTACATACATAGATACTTCTGGATATCCTTACATACATGGATGGCTTCTGCAACACAGTTTGTAACTAGCGTAGGAGCCAGATATTGCTATATACTTTTGTTATGTTAATATGGTAATAAATAAATACATACATACACATCATCACGCCATATCCCTTGTAGGGTAGGCAGAGAGATCAGAGTGCCAGAGAACTCTATCCTTGCATACTTCACTCGCTTCCTCAACATTCATAATTCTCTTCATACACGCTCGCCGGTTTCGGAAACTCTTGACTCCACCTTCCTTCAGTACGTGACCAATCTCGTCTAGGTAGGTTAGTCTCGGTCTCCCCCGGTACCTACATCCTTCCACTTTCGCATTGTATATCTTCTTAACCAGACGTTCGTTCAGCACTCTTTCCACATGTCCGAACCATCGGAGCATTCCCTTTCGCATCTTTACACCAATACTCTCTTTCATACCTACTCGCTCTCTTACGTCGTCGTTACGAATGCGGTCGGTCGGCCTAACTCCACAGATTTTCCGTAGAGATCGCATTTCGACCGCATTAATTTTACTTTCATGCTCATTTCTGCATACCCAACTCTCGCTTCAATAAATAAATAAATTACTATTATTATACTTCGATAACTAACAACATATTTCAGGAATATTTCTATGGCCAGAGTTTTATATTCTTTGCATACTATACAAGCAAAATACTTACCAACACGTAACATGAAGTTATTATACGAGTTATCATTAATATCCTTCAACTTGTCTCTCATTGCGAATACGAATTCCACCAAAGTTGCCATATGCTTACGAGTGCTCGCTTCATCTTCCATTTTCCTGTCAGGAATTAATCCGACCGCAGCCATATATGTTGATCCAACCGTTTTAATTTTATCAATTGCACCGAAGCGATCGTCACCCAATAGCTGCAAAATATGTATTTATTAATATATTAGTACGGCTGAAATTCATTTATTGTGAAATAATGGGCTATTAATACTAAGTTTTAAATTAAAACATTTACAGAGAAAATAGAATAAGGAAAAAAATATTATACCTTTAAATTAATTACTCTGTATCTCTAAATCTTAAACTAGAAATCGTCACCATTATCATCACAGCCCATAAATGTCCCACTGTTGGGCTCGGGCCTCCTCCGCAGTGGGAGGAAAACTAACCTACTATACCGCGCCGGTCAGACGTGTTGGTATAGGGCTTTGTTTCGAGTTTTCCTTCTCTCGCACAGATGTCATATGCGTTTTATATCCCCTAGTCGTCTCGTACGATCACCCACGCGCAAGATATGGGGTGGTGACTAGTATTCTACTCTGTCACCACACGGAGAAACTAGAAATGATGTTATTATATTCATGCTTTTGATTTTATAATTTCTAAAAATAATAATCGGCGTAACCGAAATTAATGGGTAATCCGCAATAATTTGATAACCATAATCGTAACTGAAACCGGTATAATGTTATTCCAATATCTGTACCCTTATCCAGATCCGAAATTTCATATCCGCAACATCCTTAATTCATAATATAAAGTGATTAGTATTATTTTTCTTTTGACTTAATTTGTCAGAGATTTGGCAACTAAGAAGGAACTAATAAAAAATAAATATATAATACCTCATCAAAATCAGCAATGATTTCGTTCAATAGACGCAGGCACTCCATTCCCTGGTTGTTGCCGTCAAGCTCCATGTAGAACTCGTGGTAGTTCGTGATGGAAGCGAATACGACGCCGACACGCTGGTACGAACTGTGATACAGCTCCTGCCAACCGCGACTCTTGCGTCAGACAGCGTTGGTTCGCAGCGTGCGCAAGCCATGCCACACACGTTAGGGAGCAGTGACAGTTTACAGCAAAATTTTATACAGAATATTATCGTCTAGGAGTTTGAAATATAACATTTTTTTTTTTTTTGGTTACTATATAATCTCTAAATACCACGTAATAATAATATAGTATTTTTATTGTTATTAGGTATAATATATATCATTCTAAATTATTTGATTAATGTGAGTTACGCTTTCACTCCTTAAATACTAGATCGATCATCTTGAAGTTACAATATAATGTTTCCACGGATACAAAAAGGCTACCTTAGGATATCTTTTATCCGAAACAACACTGATTCCAAGGAATATAAACTTGATTGAAAAAGGCTCGCTAATTATGATAGTGATAAATGCAATTTTCTTCTAACCCGATATAAGTCTTGTTGAGATTACTATATAAAAGAATGGAAAGTTTTGAGTTGCCATGGAATTTTAAGGCTTTAAAGAGACAACAAAAAAATATCTCTTTTATTTCAAGTTCTATTATATGTAGATTTTTAAAATTATATAACTGAGGGGAAAGTAGAGAGTTTACTGTCACAATTTTTTATTGGTTTTCGTCATTTTACTTTAGAATGCTAGTTTGATGCTAAACCAAAATGAGAAAAGCTATTTCAACAATGTGTAAAGCTACTCTGTCACTAGATCCCTTTAGTGCGTTGTGGAATATATAAGCAAGACAAATGACAATGGTTATGAATTATCCTTTCTGAGAGAATTTAAAAATGAATTCTTGAATGTTTTTAAGTGTGCGAATGATTGAGGCGTGTTATTATATGATAATTGTATAATGAGTTTGTATGTATTTATGAAATGTGCTGCCAAAAAGCGTTTCATATAGTGTTTTTTATGTTAACAAATATCAATCCAGAGAATATGAAAAATTGGCTTTTGTATATTCTCATAGATACAAATACTTATATAGTAGGTACTGTGTCGTTATCCCCAAAAGGTTGAGCAAAGGTAACACATCCATATTTTGCCATACAATCCTTAATACCACAAATTCGGGTTCGAGGCTATTGTTAATACAGCGATATCGAGGCAGTTGCAGATAATTTAAATACTTATTACTCGACCCATAATTCGAATCCAGGACCTCATCATCATCAACTTGCTCTTATCCCAATCTATTTGGGTCGACGCAATATGTCTTCTCTTTCCATACAACTCCATCAGACGTCATCTCTGTGGTCACTCCTTGTCTATCCATGTCATGTTTCACGCAGTCCATCCATCTTTTCTTCGGTCTTCCTTTACCCCATAAGCCTTCAACATTCATACTTAAAACTTCCCTCACAACATTACTTTCTTCCCATCTCATCACATGTCCAATATGTCCATACCATGTCTATCTTTCACTCCTTAACTTTTCCGTCACTGGCGCAACTTTCAAATTTCCTCTTATATGTTCATTTCTTATTTTATCCATTCTTGTCACACCACACATCCATCTCAACATTCGCATCTCCGCTACATGCAGTCGTCTTTCATCCGTCGCTTTTGTCGCCCAACATGCTGATCCAGGCTCTCAATATCAAGTAATCAATATATGCGTAGACCGCAACGTCTTTGTTACAAATGTGATGTAATGACATAATTATAAAATCAACACCCGTTATTACCATGTTTGTCCTGAACTGGTTGTCCAAGAAATGATTCGCTACGTGGGCCGGTAGTAGATTGAAGAGAATTCTTCTATTGGACGCCTGAAAAAAATGGTGAGAGTTGATCTTAAAGAATGCCGAAAAAAATATACTGAATTGTAAATTCATCGTCCTAGATTGCTATCTATTCTTTATAATCACCTTATTATTCTTTATATTTTTTAAAATAATATTTAAAATCTGTCAGAATTATTAAATCCTATTGAAAGTAAATTCATAACAAATCCTAAACTTTTTTTTTGATGTCCCGGACACACGTCACCAGAGATGTACAAAATACCCTGTACAAAGTATCTGGAATACAAAATGCAACATCCTTTTAAATTAAGTATTTGAGATACCAGATACAAAATACTTTTAAAAATAGTATCTGAAATACTAGATACAAGATCGAAGAAGAAGAGGTATCTTCCAAATATTTTTTAAAATGAAAATACTATTGTAAGAAAATAAAGATTTTATTTTAATGAATTTAAGTTTATTTTTGATAATTGACATTAATATTATTTTCGAATAAATCGTGTTAATTGCTGAAACGAAAGATTTAGTTTCCAAATCCTCTAAAGTGATTTTTGATACATTTTTGTACTAAAGGAAAGATTTTTAAATTGTATTTGCTATACGTAAATGCTTATTAATGTAACCATAAATTCAATGTAAAAAAGAATGTTAGTTGAATAACGCTAAAATAACAATAATTGTTTTCAAAGTGCCCTAAAATGAAATTTACCAATAACAACACTGCATTTGAAACACGTGACTCGTAAAACTGTATGGCGATATTATTTGTTTTGAGTTGCTCGCTGATTTTAAAAAAGAGACATTAAAAACTATGAAAGTCCTAGCACAGTTTGTTAAAAAATGTGACATCAATGAGATGTTGGACTAATAATTATATAAATGTCTGCTAACATATTACTAAAAGTATTTTGTCAGAAAAAGTATTTATAAAATACTAAGATACCAAACAAAAGGTATCCAAATACAAGATACAAAATGAATTTTTAAAAAGTATCTTAGATACAAGATGGAAATACGTATTTTGTATCTTGTATTTCAGATACTTGTATCTTAGATAAGTCACATCTCTGCACGTCACCGTCGCTCCGTCTGGGGCGACGGAAGGGCTGCGCGTGGCCCCATAACCCACCATATTCCCTCCCCATTGCCATTGGCCGGCCACTGGTACAGCTTCCTTGCCATCCGTGGCCAGCCCGGCGGGTTACCCTTTCGGGTATATATAATTCTAAAGATATAAGACTCAATCATAGCTCCCGCCAACCGATACCATTATGAATCTAAAACAACCAGAGATTCACTCAAACACACACACAAAAATAATCTAAATCGAATCGTTTTACGATTCAATTTGAAGGAGTTTCACCATTTGACGGATACATAGGTAGAGAAGAATAATATTATTCTTTAAAAAGATATTCCTAATCGTAAATTGTTAACATTACCTGTAATGCGTCCATATCTCTCTTTTCGTCTCTAGCCTGCGCCTGCCATAAGAAATCGAGCCGTGCTGTCCACTCGGTCTGTCGTGCGTGAAGTAATACTGCCAAAGCCAGCGCTACCGTCCAAGCGCTCGCTACATATGCTGACCCTACAATACCCGGTCTGAAAATGAAGGGTATAAGATAAGATAATTATATATTTTCATACCAAAATACTAAAATCATAGATATATTGTGTTTGATTTGTAATTACCCGACGTTTCTTGTCTTACGTCCCAAAAGTCATCATTATTACAGAAATTTATATCTACCCGCTACAGTATCGGTTATTAAAAGTATTTAAAATTTAAACAAAAGATATAATTAACAATTTATCGCCTGACTAACTAAAATAAGTTACATCTCAAGGATACTACTATACAAAAGCTATAATGGAATAAACTCAAATACTGGTGCAAGTATAGACTTGCATCAATTCTTGAGTTTATTCTTTCGTTTCTTGAGTTATGAAGATAGCTTCATAGTAGCTTTAGCTATGGACTGACTAGCACTCACGAAGTAATGTCGCCAAGTGAATTCATTAACCAATATGATCCAAGAATTCCGTTAAAGATATGTTTTTTTTCTATATGTAATGATATTCATATATAAACGAAAGATGAATAGAACAAAATATAATGGCAGTGTTTAATTAAAATGTTCGCTCAAGCTGCTATATTTAATCAGAAATAGACTTATAGCTGTTGTTATTATGTTACTATAATAGCAATTTGACTAGAACAGGTAAACCTATCCATCATATCTATCGGCCTAAATAGGATTACTCGTATTATCAGGTTTCATTAATAGCTGTACTAAGCTGCCATATAATCCTCTTAGAAGTATTTTAGGAAAATTTTCTAACAATTTTGTTCTATTTGAAAATCTAATTAAAAACAAATGGAATTTTCTGACTAGAAAATGTATTATTTTTACCACTAAACGCTTTTCTTACAAATTTGCAGTAGCATTTGGTTTCAAACAAGCAAATATTTAATGAACTTGTGAATACATTTATTATGATGGCAATTTCTTGATTTTTCTTAATTTTTTTATTTTTATAGGCTATGGGTCTGGACAGACATGGTCTGATTTGTTTTTACCTTCAGAAATAAAGACCTAAAACTACGAATAAATATGTGTAAGTACATAAATACATACATATCATCGCGCCATATCCCTTGCAGGGTAGGCAGAGGGAACAGAGTGCCAGAGAACTCTATCCTTGCATACTTCATTCGCTTCTTCAACATTCATAATTCTCTTCATACACGCTCGCCGGTTTCGGAGACTCTTGACTCCATTTTCCTTCAGTACGTGACCAATCTGGTCTAGGTAGGTTAGTCTCGCTCGGTCTCCCCCGGTACCTACATCCTTCCACTTTCGCATTGTATATCTTCTTAACTAGACGTTCGTTCGGCATTCTTTCCACATGTCCGAACTATCGGAGCATTCCCTTTCGCATCTTTACACCAATACTCTCTTTCCTATCTACTCGCTCTCTTACGTCGTCGTTGCGAATGCGGTCGGTCAGCCTAACTCCACAGATTATTATTATGTATAAGTAATATTAATATACAACAAAGTACTTACTCAGTCATTAGGTCGTAACAATCGAAGAGGTCTTTATGATAACCAAGTATAATAGTCATATACCCGGCCGTCATAACGCATAAGAGTATAGTCTTCAATAATATTGGTAACCTTAGGAACACAGCCACTACCAACATGCTAAGGCAACAACCTAAAGTAATATACAATGGAATGGGACATGCTAAATGTTCAGTGCTACTCCAAATTTTTTCGGCAATTTCACCACTCATAGTTCTTATACTATCCATCGTTGTTGTATTTCCAGTTAAATTAGCACATAGTTCCATTTTGTGACACGTTACCTGCAATATAATTATTTCATTTTAATATATCACAGAACAATTCTCGCAAATACCTATATCCGAAATTCATCATCATCATCATCATCACAGCCCGTAAATGTCCCACTGTTGGGCTCGGGCCTCCTCCGTAATGGGAGGGCAATTAACCTACTATACCGCGCTGGTCAGACGTGTTGGTATAGGGTTTTGTTTCGAGTTTTCCTTCTCTCGCATAGATGTTATATGCGTTTTATATCCCTTAGGCGTCTCGTACGATCTCCCACGGGTAAGATATGGGGTGGTGAATAGTATTCTTATTCCGTCACCACACGGATATATCCGAAATATAGGATATATACTACAAAGCAATACGCGAGTATTATCTTCTTTATATATATATAAATTACGCGTCATGTTGTTTGTCCGCGATGGACTCCTAAAGTACTTAACTGATTTTAATCAAATTTGCACAGCATGTGTACTTTAATCCAACTTAAAAGATAGGATAGCTTTCATCGCAATTTATATAGTAATATTATTTTAATGCAAAATATTAGTTTATTATTTGACAGTCACAATTATCTGTTATCTCCAAACGATTCTAACAGATGGCGGTATCTGTTGACTGGATTGAGTAAGTTTTTAATAGATGGCGCTATCTTAAACGTACAAACGTTTCATATAAGCTACAATTTAGTAGCATAACCACTACGTGTTACCGAGGCTACCGTAACCACAGCAACGCGTGGCCGGGTCTGCTAGTAATATATATAAATTACGCGTCACGTTGTTTGTCCGCGATGGACTCCTAAAGTACCTAAGCGATTTTAATCAAATTTGCTCAGTATGTGTATTTTGATCCAACTTAAAAGATAGGATAGCTTGCGTCTCAATTTATAGTCGCAATATTATTTTATTGCAAATTATTTGTCTATTATTTGATATTCACAATTATCTGTTATCTCCAAACGATTCTAACAGATGGCGGTATCTGTTGACTGGATTGAGTAAGTATTTAATAGATGGCGCTATGTTAAACGTACAAACGTTTCATATAAGCTACAATTTATTGGCATATACACCACGTGTTACTTTGGCTACCTTAGCCACAGCAACGCGTGGCCGGGTCTGCTAGTAGTTTATATAAAATCTACTAGGCCAATATATTTACTATTTTTCTTTTTCGCAATTGCCTTATGTACTGTCGTGTATTATTTCGTCAAACCCATGTATGCGTCTCGATCACTAGCTGTCCCCGCAGCTTTTTATCTTAATTTAATTATATATTAACTAATGATTTTTAATTTATTTAAAAATATCTGTTCAAAGAATACTTCAATGACAATTTAATACGAACTTATTATGACGACGGTTGTTGCGACAGTAATATTTATCTAACACTGCATTTACTATGAGTAGTCTCTCTGTTTTTTTTTTCTCTTCATTTGTTATTCATACGTCGTACATCAACGACTGCATGTAGCGGAGATGCGAATGTTAAGATAGATGTGTGGTGTGACAAGAATGAATAAAGTAAGAAATGAACACATTAGAGGAAATTTGAAAGTTGCGCCAGTGATGGAAAACTTAAGGAGTGAATGGCTGACATGGTATGGAAATGTGATGAGACGGGATGAAAGTAATGTTGTGAGAAAAGTTTTAGGTATGAATGTTGAAGGCTTTAGGGGTAAATGAAGACCAAAGAAAAGATGGGTGGACTGCGTGAGGCATGACATGGATAGTCTGGGAGTGACTGCAGAGATGACGTCTGATAAGATCGTATGAAAGAAGATGACATGTTGCGTCGACCCCGGGTAATTGGGATGAGAGCAAGATGATTATGATGATGGCATCGTACATCAACAAATTACACATTAGTTAAATTATAACATTGCTAATTTAATTAACTCTGTAATATTGTATTGATCATTCTATTGATCAACAAATATATGGTCACAGCTCCGCTCCTATATATTTTGGCGTTACGTTACGTTTCATAACGTTCTTCGATAAACAGCCTAATTAATAGAAAACAGCTATTTTAAATTTCTAAGATTAACGTATACAAATCAACATACAGACAAACAATCTTCAGTTTTATTATAGTAATACAGATTAAGCCATAAGGACATTATCCGTTCAAGATCACTTACCACATTAACTTGTCCAACAGCGTACCCTAATACGATAGTGAACGTCGTTATTGCATTCCTTAGAGTAAACGGTCTTGACACATCGCACGGTATAAGTCTTAATCTCGCTGCCAAAGTCAAAGCTAATACTGCGGCCGACCAAGCGAATGCAGTTACAAAGAGAAGTAATAGAATAAGTGTTTGTGGTAACACCGATGCTTGAAGCGCTCCAGCACTACCTAATGCGAATAGAGCAGCACCTAAAGAACCGGCCCATCCTCCATCAGTCGAAGCACGATACTGAAATCAAATAATTTTATATATTACTAAAGTTTATAAGGTTCAAAGTCCTTCCATTTGGTGATGGAGTAAGAATACAATATACTTAACCCTTGTCATGTCCGTGGGTGTCCTAAAAGACGACTAAGGGATATTATATGCAGATAAAATCTATGCAAGAGAAGAAAAAGGTCTATATAATACTCCACCTCTGACTAGATCGGGTTGAGAGTCCTCAGCGCTCACCCACAGTCCGGGTAAAGTTGTCATAGCCATCTGCGGCTAACACCTAATGGTGGCACCACACTTCGCTATGTGTTATTCGTTATGCTCATTATTGGCCGCATGCGACGAAGTGTGGAGGTCTCATTCGCCTATATTTGCTTTACGCGCACACATAACGCATAAGCACGAATAGCAAATATGCGTATCCATCCACTTGTCGGTTTTTGCACACTTCAAAGGACACAAATAAGCCGAATATGTGTGTCGAGTGCCCACACTTCGTTCATTCATTCATGTTGTCATTCATTCCATATGTGTCGGCGTGCCAAATATTGGGCATGATGGCACGAAGTGTGGAGTAGCATGTTCGTAAAGTGTTTGGGTTCAAGTATTTGGGCAAATAAATAATAGCCGCATAACAAATAACGCATAACGAAGTGTGGTACCACCATAAGATACACAAAAAATATTCGGCCCAGCGTGTATTTCGATTTCCCTATCATAGTGAAGAAGCTCCGCGATCAAAAGTGGGATGCATATGGGTTGACATAATAATTATACATAAAGCTTAATGTATAAATTTCTATTAGGTTTCAAAGCTTTCGATCTCATTTAGAGTGAGTGCTTCTTCGCATGTAGGGTATAGGATATCATTATCAGTTAATTGCATGTTTTGTAAACTGTCTACCGCAACACAAGAGATTTATTTTCGGTGCATTTTGTTGTCTATTTAAAAATAAGAAAAAAAAAACCGGCCAAGTGTGAGTCAGACTCGCGCATGAAGGGTTCCGTACCATTATTTTAAAAAGAGAATATAAAACTAAATATTCTGTGAATAGTTAAAGCATCTACCTGTCACCGTTATTAGTATCGAGCAAGAAACGGTATTTTTTAAGTTGGTTGTATGGGAGCCCCCCCTTAAATATTTATTTTATTTTATTTTTAGTTATTTGTTATTATAGCAGCAATAGAAATACATCATCTGTGAAAATTTAAACTGTCTAGCTATCACCGTTATTGAGATACAGCCTGGTGACAGACGGACGGACGGACGGACAGCGAAGTCTCAGTAATAGGGTCCCGTTTTTACCCTTTGATCTCTCGTCTTCGCAAACCATATACATCAGATATGTTAGAGTCCCGTAACCATAATTAAAACTATCGATAATATAAAATGGAAATATATTTGAATTCGTAAGCGAATCTAATTAAAAAGTTTCGAATAATTTCGGATAGAGGCAGAGTCCGAAGAAGACGCTGCATTGTAGTATCTACAAAATGTTAACCGTTCTCCAAAATATAAATCCTTATTCTATTCACAAAAAATATCTGTAACTATCATTAGAAGAAAACGAAATAATTTGATATTCGTAACCCTATTTAAAAACGGTAGAAAGTTATTTTAATATCTGTATCCAGTACTGAAACTTCACATCCGTAACATACATATATACCGCCGATGGATATGTGCCCTTTCTACAAGGCAATTTAATTTGAATTGCCACTTTGGCCACATGAGTTAGCATAGGTTAGTTTAAATTTTTGTTTTTCATACACTGATGACTGTATCTGTTTGCGACAATTTACAGTATATATATATATATTAATCCGTCACCACAAAAATACATTGTAAAACAAAATTTGCAACGTAAAATATTCTAGTTTTAGTAATTGAAAAACAAAAAGTTGTAAATAAACGAGTAAATAGTGAAATATTTTAGTCTCCTTCACCAGGAATTGAATTACTCGTAACTTATTTAAAATATTGTGTTTGAATATCTCATAAATCAGAAAGCAAACAAGTTGTAAAATTTGAATTGAATTTAACTTTATCTTTTACGCTTTATATAATTAATCTCTTGAGTGAACTTCGATTAATAGGCGTTGAAATAAAATAGCTGGGAAGAGAAGTAAACCAGTAAAGAAAATATTAACTGATGAAATTATATGTTAACATTGACGCATCAATACGTTAATCGTCATCAATATATTTATCTAAGAAATATTTTAACAGCACTGTAACTTCTCAATTTTTTTTTCGGTTTCAATATAAGTTATTCTCTATTTACTGTGTGGTGGCGTCTACGAATACTAGCTATCCTCATATTTCTCGTAGGCTTTACATCGATCTGGACCGGTCAAGACGATGTCGTCTTCTCAACCGACGGCCAGTCGTAAAATTATTGTCAAAGCTATTGTATTATGTACAATGGGAAACGAGTACACCTCATGCGTGGACCACAAGCAATTGGGATAAAAGCAAGATGATGATAATAAATTCCCTTTTCTGAACTTTATAGATGTAGATCCAGATGAAAATGTTTTCTGTGATTTATTGGATTTAAAGTAAAAGGGTTCTCTATGGTGACGCAATTAGAATGTAAGGGGTGACATAGTCGCAGGTGTCATGCGAAATGTCTACGGACAGATGACATTATTGGAAGGTAGCTCTAAACAAAATGTAATGGAATACATTTGGCTTGTGTGTCACAATAATCTGATGATCCTCACAATATGAAAGAAGCTAGTGTCCCTTAGTAGGGCAATCAAAAACTGAACAAGAATGTGAAAATATAAGTATAGACTACTACTATAGACTACTAGACTTTAATAAAAGATTACTGAAACAAAATTTATATATTGAAGATATTTGAGAAACTCATAAAAGTATGGACAGTTAGAATCATTGAAAGAACGTGTTCCGATGATTTTGTTTATTTTGTTTTTGTACAGGAATCACGCAACAATTATAGGGACGAACTTCTTGAACTTTGGTATGATAATAGTATAGTTTATACTCTAAAGTAACATAGGATTTTAACTATAACATATTACAGCCATTTTTATATAATACCTGAGCTTCCTTGGCAGTATCTTTGAAGCAGAGCGTAAGCAGATGTACATGGGTAGCTTTCTCGCGGTGCACGGAGCGCGCATCTATAGCTTGTGCCAGGTACTTGTTCACTCGGTTGGTTGGCTGGTGGTACACAGACGAGTGACGCTTTTTCAAAGGCCGCTTGAATTTCTCCGTCACTTTATTCTGGAAGCACCCAAACCTCATATTCACATAATTGACATTATAATTATCTGATCTACCACCGATTTTACACAACGATTATAACAGAATACATACATTTGGCTTAGTACGTGAGGATAGAAAGGAACACTTATCAGAAAGGGCTGAAAGGTTCTGTCAACTGAGGTCAGGGTACACAGAGGTCCATGCCGACTCCATGCGACACAATGTGGAATAGAGAACTGACCTTAAAATACAAAAGATCCGGAATCCGAAGCAGCATTACATTACAAGAATAATAAGGAAATGAAATATAAACAGAACATAGAATTTGCCAGAGATTTTCAGTCCGTTGTTTAAGTATTTTGTAAAGTTGAATGTGAAATTTACAAGAATTTAACTTTTAGACAGATATATATATCAGTAATAGACTTACAACTAAAATTCTAGTGTTTGATTATTCCGCAAAATAATATTTAGTTGAAGTTTAAATACTAGTATTAGCGTTAGAAATAATCAAGCACTAATTAAATCAAGTATAACTTATAAACATTAGGGCGGTCTGTGCATGCAAGTTAGTCGAGATTCGGGGTCATGCCATGCTCGTAGTGCGCGGGTGACTAGAATTTTGGGTAGCGAGTGAAACACAGTTCGGTGCGTCCGGCTTTATTATCGAACAACAATCTCAAGTATATAAACAATATAACAATTTCCAAATAATAAATTATTGTGATCAGTGGTATTATGTGCTCACGTCGACATTAGCCGAGGTTACCTTTCGAATAATTACTTCATAGTGAATAGAAATTGAACTTATTAAACCTATTCACGACTGGTGCTATCCAGATTTTGTTAGATATTTGCTTGTGGTGAATTGCGTACCTACTGAGTTTTAGGGAATTATGTGTCGCCCGGTAAATAGTGGAAAACAATATGTAATACACATGAACAATATTTTGTCTGCGCTTACTGTTTCAGCGGGTATTTGTTGTGGAACTAAAGTCCAAGGTCGGAATATCTGAAAAATAATGAGTAGATGTCTTATATTAGTCGCCGGTGTATTTCAGTCTTATACGCAATGTTTCAATGTTTATATTTAGACTTGAAATATATTTGTGCTAAGCTAATTAATTTGTAAATGTATTTATTTACATTATAACAATGGGTGAAGACGTGAACAAACCAGCAACTAAATAAATACTCGTGGGGGTAACAATTACGTAACTGGGCTACAAGTGTTAGTGCGCAAAGGTAACAAACTAACAACTTTATATTTCGGGATAAATGTGTTCGGGGAACAGATAAACTAACCGTGTTTGTGTAATTCGTGTTGAATAAACATAAGAATGAAGTCTGCAAAAATGAAAATCGTAAATGTTGTGCGAAGCGTTCGAAACATTCTTCATGTTCCACGCAACATTATTTTTGTAGAATTCGTGAAAGCTTCAGTGCACACCTTACGATATAATAAAAAAAAAGCATAGATTTAGTTCGAAACCACCACTCAAAACCAAACTAACTACTAGGAAACCATGAAGCGAGGTTATCATTCGACACACATACAGACGAAGCGCATCGCAATTTTATCGTTGCGCCTCGCGTATCTTATATCTGAAGCGTGAAAACTCAGAAAACCGTGGGCGACGTAGCTATATGGTTTATTTTGTTGCCTAAACTAGACCTAAGAACCATACACTACATCATCCCTAATATGCAAGGGTAAAACGTGCGCACGCCGCCATCAGGTAACTAAAAGGCTATTGGTGCGATTGTGGTGACGAACGCACGTTTCATTTTACTACGTATACGCACTAATTATGCAAAATCATCTGTGCCAGATTAGTTCTTTAGTGAGGCCGTTCGCAAAAAAATCAATGCAAACAATGCCTAAACGTAGCACAGATCAAAACAAAATGTGCGTATGCATATTAACATGTGGGGTAGTCATGTCGACGGTGGCGTGTGTGCGAAGGGCGTGGTGCTGCATGACTGCGTCGAAGGTGTGGTGGTGCGGGGCAGTGGCAGGGGTCGCGGGGGCGGGCGCCTGCATCGCGGCTCTCACGTCTTCGGCCCGTAGCGCAGCCAAACGCAGCGCCTCCGCCGAGCCCGGCTCCGCGTGAAGCGCACGTTTCAGGTCCAGCACCTGCGTCACATGTCGCCATCAACCAGCTTCCTCACCCACAACCCGCTCCAGACCCACAAAAGCGTTAGCTCACAGAATATATTGCACTAAATAAGATAACGCGCGACCATAGTACAACTGCGGATTTTTATTATAAATTATGCATTCATAAGAAATTTAACAACTGCTATTTCCCTTGAGGCATATACTTAGTAATTCTCACAAATATTGATTTTTTGATTATATCCCTAAAGGAGAGTAAACAGGTGTTCGAATTTATACTATGAAATATATTTTAAAAAAAAAATTGGAAAATTTGTTTCATATAACATATAAAAATAAAAGAGATTTCCAACTTTTTAAAGCAACTAATGGGACATGTGTATTCGAAATTTTAGAAATCTACTAAGTACAGGTCTTTTAATGTAATTCATATTTTTTATTTGGATAAGTCGAATATAAAATATCAATATAAGTCAAACAGAAAAAAATAGTTCTTAACTAGTGACAAAAAATAGAAAAAAAACAGAAATAGATGAATCCGCGGTCGTACTTTTTCACACGATTTTAATTATCTTACTTGAAAATTGGCTATCAAAATAAAACAAAGTACACACACACTTATTGTACCTTAACTACACCAGTCTACATAGTCATATTTGTCAAGATTTGAAAGATCTTGAAAAAAAACCTTCAACTCTTAATGAAATCACATCAAGAAAATATAAAAACAGTATCAAATTAAATGAAAGAAAAGACTTACCTTTTGGAAGCGTGGAGTAGGTCATCGATACGAGAAATGATATCACTCGAGACAAATATTTTGAAGAGCGAGATAAAGCCGTGGACATTGACCTCGTATTATTTAGTCATGTCCGCCAAGGGTGCAAAACTTTTGCAAAATATTCAAAAGTGCAAACATTTATATTCAAAATTGATTTTGTAACTAACATATTGACAAATTACTCTCGAATATCAACAGAAAAATCGAATGTGCCATTAATAATTTCCTGTTAAATTGCATAGTAGCTAAAACAGGACGGACACAAACGATTTTTATCACTAGTAACATGAAATAACACTTTTGTAAAAATCTTTGCACAGTCTCGAGATGTCATGGGTTAAGTACCTTTCTAGCGGCATTAGCCTTGAGTTCCTGAGGGGAGGCGGCCATGTTGGAAAAAGGTACGTCCACGTTGAACCTAATGGAGTGTAATAGTTGTACTACTACGTTAGAAACATTTTTGAAAGAGAGCTTCCGTCGTGACGCTGATCCCAAACCGACGCCTGCTGATAGACACATCTGTGAACATCAAATAAAAAAGAAACATTTAATTACAGTTTATATACACTAAGGTGAAACGTTCCCCTTAAAATGTTGAAAAGTATTTGAAATGTCTAAAAAGTAAAGGATACAAAGTATACAAACGCGATAAAATGCGTAAAAACAGTTTTATTTGATTTATATGTAAAACTCGCGTAACAACGATTATTTTATTTAGATTACTCATCATCATTATCACAGCCCATGTATGTCTTACTGTTGGGCTCGGGCTTCCTCCGTAATGGGAAGGAAATTAACCTACTATACCACGCTGGTTAGACGTGTTGATATAGGGTTCGAGTTTTCCTTCTCTTGTCGTCTTTTACGATCACCCACAGGTAAGATGGTGGTGAATTGTATTCTTACGCCGTCACCACACGGATAGATTTAGATTACTCATTCATTATTAAAGTCTTCGTATGTATATATAAAATGTGTTAGCACGCCTTACTCTTATTTCCCTTTTCGTGTATTTCCAACAGTTGATAGTTCGAAAGATAAATGGATGACAGGATTATTATGAAATCTTACTAATAGTCACTTTTTACGAGTGCGGGCAAAGTCGCGGTCAGAAGCATCATGATAACGAGCGGCTGGCTGTCCATATGTTGATGTACCAATAACAATAAATGTGTCACAATATCTTCCATTTCTGATATCACAAGGGAAGTCAAGCCAAGTTGAAAAGGACTTGATTAAATATACCATCATGATAATTGGCGATAAAATCGCAGAGTTCTACTTTAAAAGGTTACCAAAAGTTCTACCTTAATAAAAGGAAAACACGAAATGAATATTTAAACCCACCAGTGATATATTTAAAGGATTTCCCTCTCAATATGGAACTCCGTGTCCTTTAGAAGGTACATTGGAAAAATTGAGCCGAAACAAAAGAATAACACACTGTCCATCAGCCCGCAAACATCCACTGTTCTAAATAGTCCTCTTAGGCATAACACGCTTTAGCTGGATAAAATATCACGATATGGTCTAATAGAGTTTATTTTATGTAGCATTTGAGTATTTTGACATTCGGCTTGCCTTACAAGCGATCTAACGTCTTACGATGTAAATGTGTAATAAATATTTCCTTTTCCACTGTATAGATTAGTTTATTTGATAATAATCTTGTTCCATTATTTACAAATTGATACAACCATTTTTGGTTAATCTATACATATAATAAATCAGTAGAAATTCCGTGTCTGTACATTTGATAAATTTATTAAAAAATGAATCTAGGCAGTAAGAAAACACTAACAGAAAACAAAAAACATTTTTTGGAATTTATTGTCTGTCTGTATGTCTGTGTGTCTGTATGTCTGTATGTCTGTAATCGCTAATCTCCGAAATTACTGAACGGATTGTTTCGCAGTTTTGATAAAAAGATTAAGCCCAATTCAGAGCAACATTTAGTCTTTGTTTCATTGAAATCTGATGTCTGTAAAAAAAGTTATGGCCATTTAAGTTTTTAAAATCACCGCTCACCTTTTATGTCACTAGAAGGTTCATTTCAAAATAACTATTTAATTTATCTATAGTTTAAGGAAAGTATTTGTATTACTTAATATATGGTAGTTTCATCAATTCAGCTCATATACATCCCACTGCTGGGCTCAAATTTCCTTCAAAGTTGAAGGGAAGTTGACATAATACGTAACATTAGTGAGGTAGTCAAAATAACTATTAAAACTATTTGTGATAAAAAATAATGTTTTAATTAGTTAATAATATATAATTTAGCTATAAATTAATAAAATTCATGATTTATTTAGTTTGTTAAATGAGCAATAGATGGCGCTATAATTTAGTTTAAAACTTTAAATATTTTTTTCGTTATCTTTTCAAAAGATACTACATTAACTTCTTGAACTTAGTAAAGGTACTTTGGGTGGAAAGCTCTCAGCACTCACCTAACAGTCCGAGGAAAGTTGTCATAGCCATCTGCGACTAACAACTAAGTAAAACACGAAAACGAAAAGTAAAGTCTACATCATAGAGCGTACAAAACGTACATTCTTAGTTAAGATGCTACTTTGGGGCGAGTATGCAAAGTGCACCCTTTTTTGTTTTTGTTTGGTAGGCTATGGTCTGGACACGGCCATTCCTTCCAGGGTAACAGAAGGGCGTCGTGTGGCTCCATAACTCATCGTGTTCTCTGTCCAAACCATCAGGTTGGCCTCTGGTATCGCTTACTTGACATCCGTGGTGGGTCCGGGGGTTTACCCTTCCAGGTATCGTGCCCGTCTACGCCCCTGCAAACAACAGTGCTGTGTCACCCTCGCGCGGTCGGTGTCTCTGCGGGTGGTAGATTAATTCCCATGGTTCATCTACCCGCGACCTCAGTTAGGATGGCAACAAGAGTAGGTACCGCGTCTGTGACGTCCGTTGCGCTGGCGGCAGAGTATGTCAGCATGGAGGGTCTCCTCTGTGACACGCTCCGCCGTCTTTTTCTGTGGGACGACTGTTTCGCATAAGGCGGGGACCGAGTCCGAGTTCATGACGCTATCGAGCATCGTCTTTGCGATAGTCGACACTGCCAGTTTGGTACCGATGATTGCGATGAGTGCACGGCGCTGCTTTGTCCAGGCCACGCAAACTATAAGCGTCTGCAGCGCCGTGTCCACTTCGCAATCGTAGTAGTGGTTAGACGGTGTGCTCTACCTCCTTGCGACCGTGAGCAGGTACAGGCCGAAGCAACCATACCCCATCACTACACCAGTCACTTTAGCAATAGTGCTGTTACTGCCACCTGTTGCTGCATATTGTGCGAGGGCCTACTTTTTTACATTTTTATACACTGTTGATAGCATAGAGTACGTTTCAAGCAGCTTGCAGAGTACTTGAAGGTGATCAGCGCTGAGATGACACCCTTGAGTAGGTCTGTAACCGTCATATTTCCTCCCCCATTCCCATTCGTTGAGTCTTTTGCTTTTAATGATGTTATTGTTTTGCAGTCTTTCAAATCCTTTGACATTATTACAAAATAGAAAAAATATCCATCTGAAGATATTCTATGCTACTAAAACGCGACATGAATTCTTTCGTAATGAAAGCCATTTATTATATATATTTATCCGTGCGGTTGCGCAGTTAGTTCACCAACCGCTTTCTTACCCGTGGGTTGATCACCCACGAGACGACTAAAGGACATCTCATACTCATACATATCATACATCTATGGAAGAAAAGGAAAACTCAAAACAAAACCCTATACCAACACGTCTGACCAGCGTGATATAGTAGGTTAATTTCCCTCCCATTACGGACGAGGCTTGAGCCCAATAGTGGGACGTATATAAGCTGAGATGATAGATGTTCATGTCCCCAGGTAGCTCTGAAAAGACTTATCTGAGCAGAGCAATCTTACCAAAATGAGGAGACAGCGTAAAATAACTTTGGAAGTAACTACGTCAGAAACTGCAGCTGCATTACTTCTTGGTGGTAAAAGAGCTTTGTTTAAAAACCCGATAGATTTATACACATTGTTTATAAACCCGATAGATTTATAAAGCAATGAAACACCGAGATGTTCAATAACACGAAACTGCGACACATTCAAAGTGATTTTTATTTTATTCTGTACCGTGGTAAACGAGCAAGCAGCATGCACTTATTTTTTTGGCAGACCATGGTCTGGACACACGCCTTGCATTCCGTCCGCGTGGTCCCGTAACCCACCGTTTTCCCTCCCCATCACCGTTGGGCCTATCGAGTACCATCCCCGATGACGCGGGCTTCGGGCTTCATCCTCACGTGGTCAGCCTCTCCGCGGCTGACGGACTATTCCCCGTTCCAGTTACCCGCGGCTTCGGCTAAGGCAAGTAGACGCAGATAATCGCGCCTGCGCCGCTACGCCGCCTCTTACAAATGAAGCGAAAATAACACATTATCACTGTTCAGACGTTGCTTTTCTGCAAGAGTGGGGTACTAGGTCCGACTGGGGGTCGGACCGGCCCGTGGCTGTAGAAAGAATACTATCAACTGTGGCTTTACCACTATTAGTGTTTTTATTAAGGATAGCTGTCTAATCGTTTGCGTTGATTGGACAATGATAAATAAAAAAAAATCGTAGAGGTTGTAAATCGAGCACTACGAGATCGTAATGAAAAGTCAATGGTGCTTTTCTTTAGAGATTTTCGGCAAATCCTTCCTGTTAAAACTCGAGGAAATAGAACTGATGAGATCAATGCTTCACTGAAGTATTCTTATCTGTGGCCCCAAGTAGGAAAGCTGACTCTAACCATCAACATGCAAGCAAAGCCAAGGTCACCATTCACATTAGTGTTGTCCAAATGCAAGACCAAGACCTGCTGCAAGAGTTTGCAGTGCTCCCTTAGACATAATTTTACAATTTTCTTAGCAAAGAAAGGATTGTCAACATTTCGTATTCTTACGAGTAATAACAGTACATGGAAGAATAATAGCCCCACTTCCGTTTAGTGGTATGTACCTAATTATTGATAGTTGTACAGCTACTAATCACTAGATGAATAGAATTTCATTAATTTAGTTGAATTTTTAATGTCCATGGGGATTTTTTATTTCTATCAAAACAAGTGACTTTGTGTTATTCTAAAAGCAAAAGTTGCAAGATTTGCGAGCCTCGCAAGAGTCTTGCATTTGGGCAACACTAATTCACATGCTTAAGAATTTGCCGATGTTTTAAAGAAAATTGGAGAAAGCGTCGTCCTTGATGAAAATTGTCAAGTGGCTGCCGGAAATACTTGGTCAAGTTTGAATTTTTAAGTTTCAAATAGGGGTTCGTAGTAAAACTGAATGTCACGCGGACGAAGTCGCGGGCATCAGCTAGTTTATAACATAAATAAATAAAAGTAATAAGATAAATACTCCTTCATCTTGTGAAGACAATTAATCAGATGCATGTCAGATATTGCCAGGGATCTGTGAGAACTTGTTTTTAATGGTTTAAATTGTTTTTATAGTATTTATACATACTTTTCTCCGTCTTGGCGGTGGTATAATGAAGTACGTCTGAATGGAATGGTCCCTGAGATATGCGTTGCGACTGGCTCCGTGACCTGGTTCCACCTCATAAGCGCCTCCTAGGCATTCGAGCGTTGCCTGTGTTATATGTACGCGACTGGAAAATATTGAAATTTACTTTATAAAGAAACTCGAAGTAAAAACAACTCCAGCTTCTTTAACCACAGGCTAGAGGAGACTTCGCTCCCATGGTATAAGATATTAATACACAGCGAGGAAGAAAATGTTGTAAAATTTTGCTCCACAAAAATATTTTTTTTCTTCGAGAAGACTGTAAAATTTGTCTCAAGAAAATAAAAGCTTTTTTTAGATATTTCGCTATTGTCACTATATAAAGTGCGAAAGTAGTAGAAGGAGGTATTACCATATAACTATATGGTTGCAGGCTACTTCTACGATATCCACAGGAAAAGAAGATGTCACCACAGGGAAAATCATTGTCTACAGTACTGAAACATTATTTAAAGTTAGGTGCAACTTATCTTTTAAGGGGAACCGTTGATTGCAATTTTGTGTTTTCTAACGCCATTTATAAGAAGACCTTAAGCCTAACAGCTGCCAAATAGAAGTAGAAATATACATTACATATCTTGTTATTTTTAAAGGCAACATCGCACGAAACTATTGAGACACATAAGAGTTGAGATAGGTACCAGAAAGATAACTCGCCAGGCGAGCTAGTGGTTCTGACAGTGCGTTTAATAGCCAACGTAGGTATACATTATTTTACTGTTTTCTATCAAACTTCTATAAATCTTACATGTAATAAGTGTGGAATGCCTGAATGTCTAGACAGCCCAATCTTTTCCAAAAATACAAATTATATCCACAATCACCTCTATAAAGGTCATAACTGCTTCCACTAATGTGATTACATTCAGTAATCATAAAAAAGTTTATAATTCCATAAGGAATGAAACAGCTCTTATTCAGATTGTGATTATGCTGTTGCCAAGCTAATTCAAATTTAAAATGATAAGAACATAATGTCTGAAAAACATTTTATCGTTAGTAATTGCCAAATCGATTGCCATTAAGTTATATTTACGTAGTTATTCACAACTTATCAAGTCAGTTGTCTTTATCAAGCCTTTATTAAGCCACCTTTAATGTCATAAAATCTGAAATCAATCTTACCCAGGTTCACCACCGGCCTCCATATTGTTAGCTAAGGTAACATCATTGGACCAGACGTCGTACTGCCACTTGCGAAGACCCAGAACACCGCACAACACGCGTCCTGTATGAATACCCACGCGCATGTTGAGCTGCACATCAGTTGCTTCCACCACAGACCTAAGAAATAACGTAATTTTGAGTTTTAACACTCTTTTATGATCAAGAGTCCAGAAATATGATATGTTTTTCTGAAAGACGGAATATGTTGCTTCGTGTAGTATAGTCTATTAACAGGGAATGCCAGCTTCATATACACGCATCTGTAAAGTTGGTTAGACGACCAATTTAGAGGTACCGGATTAGAATGTAAGTAAAAAATAAGACATACTTGGCTTAAATTCTTATTATTTACTTTTTATTAGTTATCATTTCAAATAGAGGTCTTCAGACACCTTTTGGTGTCTTGTGGTGGTGACAATAAGCTGTAACGACAAGTTTTTGTGTTACAGCGCTATCTACTCAAATATACAGCAAACCTATGTACTAATGTAATTCATAATTATCATCATCATCACAGCACATAGATGTCCCACTATTGGGCTCGGGCCTCCTCTGTAATGAGAGGAAAAATAACCTACTATACCGCGCTGGTCAGATGTATTGGTATAGGGTTTTGTTTCGAATTTTCCTTCCCTCGCATAGATGTTATGTGCGTTTTATATCCCCTAGTCGTCTCGTACTATCACCTACGGATAAGATATGGGATGGTGAATAATATTCTTACTCCGTCACCACACGGATAATTTGTTTAAAAGTTATTATATTCTCGATCATGATACATTAACCTAAACTGTGATTATATAACGTAATATCGAAATAATAAATAGTTCGCTTGCCTTTTTTTTTCGAATAAGCTGAGGTAAAAGACCTTAATCGGTTTCTACGGCACGCAAAAGAAGGGGCGACAACATTTTAAGCTTACGTATTTCATTACTAAGCCGTTTAGCGGCTAAAGGCTGCTTTCGATAGCCTATCTCAGCGTAGTTTCAGTTTCTAAGGATAAACTAGTCTCACTTCATATACTTACTGACGTGTAAGTCTCACCAAATATTTAATGTGTTGAAAATATTATATATATTTTTTTAAATTTAATTTGTAGTCCGTTCGCATATCTTAAATCTACCCAAGTTAAACAGGGAAACCTATTATTAGCCATACAATACTGTAGAACACAAATTATGTAATATATTATATATATATCGCTGTTGGTTTTCTAAATAAAGAAAAAGGAAAATAAAAAAGAATTGAAATATTATTTTAATGGCGATCAGAGATAACAGTTATTCGTAATTGAAAAACATTAGTAATTTTCAATTTAAATTATTTTGAAGCAGCTAGCTTTTTGTAAACTGAGTCAGGTTAATAAAAAGGAGCATAAATAAATTGCAATCGTTAAATCGTTTTAGTGTAAGTACTAGCTTTTAGGGGATTAGAACTTAATAAACATCAACTAAACACACTTTTAGCTTCGGAATAATAATGTAACTTTATTCTTTATGTACAAACTAATGTAAAAGTTATTACAAAGTTACATAAGTCTCGTATCAATCAATCTGATTATAAGGGTTTCTGAGCAAATAATGATGTTCAAATAGTATTAATGTAACCAGTTATTATCAATGATTTGTGTAAGTTTAATGGCTTTTATTACTTAGATGCACAGTAAATATATTGTGTTTGCTCTTATCAAATTAATTGTATAAAACACCTTTTTTTTTCTGGGTCTATGGACTCACCCTACAAACACCTCTCTTCGCCGTGCGAGCGGGCCACCGGTACCCGATCTTTGTCTTCGGTGGCCAATATTAATACACCTTCTAATGATAATGAAAGTTTATCGAGCACCGTGTTGCAAATATTTAAATACTCTGAGAGAGCCGGAAGCTCAACTGGGTGGGTTTGAGGATTGTAATGGTAGGCAGCGGCCTAGCTATAACCTTGGTTACAGCAAAGGTCCATGGGCAGCAGTGACACTTACCATCAGGTGTGCTGCTTGCTCGTTTGCTACCATAAGCAATAAAAAAAAACTCATACACATATCGCCTTAAACTTGGATACAAAGAGTACACTCCTGGTTTCCTAACAGCTATCAAGTTTTGTTAGCAGTTAGCAGTTTTGTGCAGTTATCAAAATCAACATTTCCAACGTATTAGATATACCACTAAAGGCAAGGAATAGGCAATTAGCACCACCATTTCTATTCGTGATTTTTTTTTTTTTTTTTTTTTTTTTTTTTGTGTCTGTCTTTTAGCTGTTAGCCGCAGATGGCTGTTACAGCTTAACCCGGACTATGGGTGAGCGCTGAGGGCTCTCAACCCGGTAAAATTTTAAGCGACAACGCCCGAGGGCTCACCCTGTGGTGAACGGACCTCGGCTCGGGGCGTCGCTGATAGCAAAGTGGGCGTGCCCACGTTTGAGTTTAGGACTTTTACGCGTCGCAACTTACGACCTCGGCGGCGAGGTCGGAAGCGCGGATATTTATGTGTTGTGGCCGCGCGGGCCGTGTAGGCTCTTTCTTGAGCGATTGTAATTGAATCGTCAGAGTCGGTCAGTACATGTCGAGGACGTCTGATCACGGATATTTTTGATGGGACATAGTTAGCCGCCCCAACCACTAATTGGTTGGGGTGTGTCATGGCAGAGTCAATGAACCTCTGGGAGCACCGCTTCATGTATTGCCTGATGGTCGGCAATTCGAGGTCGATGTGAAGGTCGACGTTTCGAATGAACCACGGTGCCCCCGTGGCTCGACGCATGAACCGATTTTGTAGTGTTTGTAACCTGCGGATCCTTGGTGGATTAACGTGTGCGAACACTACGCTGGCATAGGTCATAATAGGCCGTATGCAGGCAGTGTATAATCTGACCTTGTTCTTCAAGGACATTTTGGATTTAGCGTTTAATAAGCAATGAAGGCGGCCCATCACAAAGGCGGCACGCGCGCGAACTTGCCTTATGTGTGGTATGAAGGTGAGTCGATTGTCTAGGGTCACTCCTAGGTATTTAGCTTGCCTGCACCAAGTGACAGGCTTATTAAATAATCTGAGGCGAGGGATGTCTTCCGGAGAGCAGATGCGGGCAGATCGTTTAGTGAACATGACCGCCTGACTCTTCTCGGGATTGATTTCTATTCTCCATTTCCTATACCAATTGGCAAGGGCGGTAACCGCTTTCTGGAGTGTCTTAACTACGGTTGTCGGGGTATTACCTGCACAGAAGAGTGCGGTATCATCGGCGTAGAGAGCCGTGTGTACGCGAGTGAATACGGGTAAATCGCTAGTGTATAGCGTGAAGAGGTACGGAGAGAGGACCGATCCCTGAGGGACGCCGGCCTTGAGAGGGTGGGAGGTCGACAACGTCCCTTCCACCCTGTAGCGAAAGCTGCGATGACTCAGATAGTCATGTATTATTAGAATTAAATATTCAGGGATTTTTAAAGTATATAATTTGTAAATTAGGCCCTCATGCCATACTTTGTCGAACGCTTTCGCTACGTCTAGGAATAATACACCAGTGTATCTGCCCCTTACGAACTGACCACTTGTGTATTCAACTAATCTATATACCTGTTGTACGCAGCTGTGCTGCGTACGAAAACCGAATTGTGTGTTAGGCACGAGGTTGTTGGCCTCGGCGAAGGTGCGTAACCTACTGAGTACTATACGTTCGTATAGTTTACCTAAGCTGCTTAGTAGGCTGATAGGGCGATAACTACTAGGTTCGGTACGTTTCTTGCCGGGTTTGTGGATTCCGATTACCACGGCCTCTTTCCACTGTGAAGGAAAGATGTTATAAGTGAGGGCTGCGTTAAAAATACTACACAGTATTAATATTAGGTGGGCGGGGAATAATTTAATGACTCTATTTGTTAATCCGTCCGAACCTGGGGCTTTCCTAGCTTGTAAGCCCTTGACTAGCGACTCGACCTCGTCGGTGGACACTGCTGGAATAGGTTGATCGTGACTGTCGTTTATTTGCGATCGCGAAAAAGTGGTACGACGGACCACTTCGGTGTTGATGTGGTGGTGGTGTACCGCGTCTTGGTCGTATAGTGTACTCGGCGTACATTGAAGCTCCAGACTGTCGGCCAGACATTCCGACTTGTCGTCGTCCATGAATGCCGGCGGTTGGTTGACATACACACACTAATTATATCTATAGTAGGTAAGGCAAATAAAAATAATTTACAATTTATCATTCATTTTCATTCATATACATACGTCTTACTGTTGAACTCGAGACTCTTGCACTAAAGGATATACAAACTAAATCAGGCTGATTAAATGGCATGGGCTTTATTTCGATTCGATCCTTCTCTTGTATACATGTTATATGAATCTTATGTCCTTTTGTCATCCTTTATAATACCCACGGACAAGATAAACGTTGGGGTTGTATCCTTATTGCTTTGCCACACGGATATAATATTATAAATAAAATTTATATAAAATCATTTACATAAAATTTATAAATCCTTGGAATTCTTAATTGTACAAGAATTCAATTAATACAGGCTTATATCAATCTGCGATGCCTATCTGATAGTTACAATAAACATATAATAAACACGCAATCATTAGCATACTGACAATGCTTTTATTGTTTGAATTTTTTTTACCGACTATGCTACAAAGCGCAATTAATAGGTATCAAGTTTTAATAATATCATTATAAATTTATAAGCAAAAAATTATAATTAACTAATTTTTTTCTTATATGCAAATTCAATAACAATTCATGTATTATATACTTAATAAATTTAACATTATTATCTATGTACATTTATTAATAATTCTTTGTTAAAACTGTTATGCTAATTGAACATACTCAATGTTTAGTAATTGCTCTCCGCTCCAACACATATTTGTATGTCGTAATAGGCAATTAAGCGGTTATTTCAGCCCACTGCCAGCCGATTAGTTAGAGAATACTCAAGACGGGCAATCGATCTATATAGCTGTACTAATATTCAGGTAAAGCTTTTATTCACTGCCTTTAATAACCACATGGGGTTAATGTTTCAGTACTATTAGTATGCACTATATTAAGTTATATACATATATTTATATGGAAAATAAAGATAACGATATTCTTATATAACTTATATTAACTAATAACACAACTTCCTCGTGTGGTAACAGGTTAAGACTAGAATGTGCCAAGCCTCTCTTTCAAGAGGGAGTCGTAAAAAATTGGACTGATGTATCACCAGAAGACTTATTCTTCTGTATTATTATATACTTCAAGTATTATTAGTCCATCTTTTATGACAATAAAATTAAGAATAATTTCTATTAAAATGCTGGTACTCGGAAATAACGATTAACGAGTGGAGAACGTTGGAATGTGACGCAGGTTCTCACTTTCAATCGTTATGGAGCACACCGTGTGACAAATCGTTAATTACCGCTTGCCTTGATGGTGAAATAAATGCCTTATGAAGATCGTAATAAAATTCTCCAAATGTGTGACTATCTACAAGAGTTATTATATTAACCGCGCGGCCAAAACTCTTCATCAGATATGGAGAATGTGTACGGGATCAAGGCACCTTATTATTTTCCCTTATGATAGCCCATTTCAAAGATAGGGGTATGACATATAGTTCAAAATTAGCTTCAAGCTTTAAAAGTACACCATATTGCATTTGGAGTGACGTCAGTTTATTTTTTGAGTAATTTGTAATAAGTTCTTACTTTTGACACCTATATTGTAGGAAAGCATTAAAAGTAACCAGTCCGCCATTTTGCATGTGCCGCCATGTTGGATTTAGAATGACGTCACAAAGTTAACCATGCATTATCATCCGAATTGAGCGTGTATCAAAATTTCAGCTCAAATGGTTGGGGAGATATCCTTACGAAATTGAGTTGTAAGATTTCACCCGAAAAAAATAAATACATTGCAAGTTAAATAAAAACTTGTAAAAAGCAAAGGGTGGTGAATGTTATTCTAATATAAGCAAGTCATACAAGAAAGTTTATAGCAAATAAGAATTATAAACAATGGCACGAGATGGGGTTTCGTCATGAAATGCTAATCGAAGTCTATTGTAACATTGTTGAATAAAACCGCAACGAAAGTCTTAATAAATCACCGAATGAAAATGTTCTAAATTACTAAGATATAACATTTAAACATGCTAGGTCATTCATAAATTCGTAATTATTATTTTAGCTGTGTGGTAGCGGCTAAGAATGCTACCAACCCTTACTTTGCTCGTGGATGTCGTAAAAGACGACTAAGAGTCTTACAACGACCTGGGCCAACTCTATCGGATGCCGATTGGTCAACAATTACATTCCCAAGGAGGGTTGACGTCTGGAAGGCGGCCGGTCATAAAACTATTGGCAATAACTATTAAAATATGTACTATGAAATTAAAGCACATATTGTATCGATCCCAAGTAATTGGGATAAGAGTAGGAGAATGATGATGATTATTTATAAAATCGTGTCACACGTGGGACTCGAACCCATACCTATTTGTAAATCCGTTCGAATTGTCCTTTTACTTAGACAAGTATGACCTTTCGTATGACAATCACATTATGGCTTGCATTATTTTGTCATCTTTATGGGAGACGTGTGCCATCTATTCAATGTGACAATATTTTTTTGCTCATTATTGTTATAAAAATGTTCTAGTCAAATCTATTTCTACAGTCTATTCTAAAAACCTTCAGTGTGATCCACGTCTCTGTTATTATATCCTCATCTGCCCGGTAGGACCGGTACAGGAATGACATGGGCATTAGACATGACTTTCGTCTTGTCCATGTTCATTCGTAAACCCACTAGTTGGGATACCCTGCTGAGATCGTTGAGCATGGTGCCCAGGTCCTCCATGGATTCTGCCATGACGGCAATATCGTCTGCGAATCGAAGGTGAGTGATGTATTCGCTATGTTGATGCCGAGTCCGGTCCAGTCTAAGAGCTTGAAGACATTATTAAATTTTTATTATAACTGTCGTATATTCACAACAATTATACATACATACATCAACACACAAATCAAAGGCAAGAATTTACAACGCAAAATGATTTACTTATGTTACATATAGATCTGTAGAAAATACTATTGAACATAATATAGCACATAAAATAGTCAACGTATATATTCTATGAAAACTAATAGTATATTATGTACTTGGCACGAGAATTCAAGCGGTTCAATAGTAATACTAAAATAATAATGTGCAGATATAAATGATTATCATATGGTGACGAATTAGGAAAACCATTTTCCTCCAATTCCCATAGGTGTCGTGATAATCTCTACTAACACGTCTGATCAGCTTGGTTGTAACAGGTAAATTTTCCTCTTATTATGAAAAAAGTTAGTACCGTACCAATGAGAAGTATATGTATAGCAGATATAAATAACGTTGACAGCTGAGAATTATTATAGGTAACTAGCAGACTCGGCCACGCGTTGCTGTGGCTAAGGTAGCCTCAGTAACACGTGGTGGTTATGCTAATAAATTGTAGCTTATATGAAACGTTTGTACGTTTAACATAGCGCCATCTATTAAATACTTACTCCATCCAGTCAACAGATCTGTTAAAATTGTTTGGAAATAACAGATAAATGTGACTGTCAAATAATAGACAAATAATTTGCAATAAAATAATATTGCGACTATAAATTGAGATGGAAGCTATCCTATCTTTCAAGTTGGATCAAACTACACATGCTGTGCAAATTTTATTAAAATCGGTTAAGTACTTTAGGAGTCCATCGCGGACAAACAACGTGACGCGTCATTTATATATATATTAAGATTATTACTTCAGTAGTACCAACCATCAATGTTTGAGATTTTATAATCCTTGGTTGATTACAAAGTATTATTGTACTTGGCCACCACGCTTGCCGCGCGTTAGGAATCATAACGTGTTATAAGCTTCCAAGGAAAGTATTGCTGCTTTCATCCCGTAATGCCTCAAGACACAAAGTGAATAAATACATTGATTTTACCTGATAAAATATCAATATTATAACTCTGCCTATCCTATTTATGATAAAAGCACAAAAATAATTTAATATTTAACTCTCATATTCGTGTGTAAAGTGTTCTTCGTGTGTGTAAAGTGTCTTCTTGTGTTCTTAAGCTTATACACGTTTCACTGTTTGGCAAAGGTCTCCACAATAATGGCAAGGAAATTGACATACATATACCGGCGAGTCGATGTTGTTAATTTATTCTTTTCAGCCTATCGCCGTCCACTGCTGGACGTAGGCCTCCCTCACGTTACGCCACAGTGTGCGGTCCTATACCGCTTGCATCCAACGACGCCTAGCAACCTTCACCGGGTCATCTGTTCACATAGTGGGGGGCGTCCTACACTGAATCGTCTGGCACGTGGTCGCCACTGAGGTCGATGTTAGCTCTTCTATCCATCTATCAGCCCATAGACGCTATTGGACATAGGCTTCTCTACGAGAATGCCAATCAGAATAGTCCTGTGCCACCTGCATCCAACGGTTTCCTGCGACTCTCAAGATATTGTCACTCCACCTCAAGCTTTTTGTTATTTTTACGATAGCCACGAGCAATGTAAGGGTTGGTAGTATTCGTAATCGCCACCACACAACGCAAAAGTTTCAACTAATAACTAATAAACAGTTTTTCAGAACAAAACGCGGGCGTAGACATAGTCACAAGTTGTGACTTGTAAATTTATTAGTTGTGACTCACCACTAATAAATTTACAAACCACTTATTTTTCATTACAATACAGTGAATTAGATAGACTGTAGGTAGAAAATCTAAAATATGTGTATTTGTATTAAGAAAAGATAATAAACCAATCTATACAGTTATAGTACAAGATGGCCACTCTCATCATACAATTCAAAATTTATGTACAACAATAAATAATTAGAATATTTTGAAATAAAAAATCTTCGTGTAAATTTATTGACATTTAATTTAAGAGTCCGCCATTTGTCAATTCTAAGAGTAGTCTTAATTTGATTGTACCTTCTTTAAATAAATTGTACGTTTGTGATGTTATTTTATTTAATGGACATCTTATAAACGACTTTGTTAATGAAGCTAGAGTCGAGAGCTCTGCGGGATTCGTGTAATGAGGCGCCATATTTTATGTTTATTGAGAACAAAATCTTACTAATACTCGCAAATTAATTATAAATGTTTGCAAGGTTTTATATTCACATTCCATTGTAGTAATAGTACATTTGATTTATTCTAATTAAATGTAGAAGGAATCTCATATCAAATATTTTACCGACATATGGAATAGAGGTAAAATAAATTTTCTACTTCAAATAAACCAATTAATACATTGTTTAAATTCTTGTTTAAATAGCACGGCTTTTCCTCTGTTTTCTATAGGTGACAAATGCCGGATTAAACCTATGAAAGCTAAAGTTTAGATAGAACATAAAGCAGTATGAACGTCTTTACCTTTAAAATTTAATAATGATTGGTGAAGGGATATAAAAATAAAATGTGTTACCATTCCTTTCTTTCCCACAGGGGGTCAGAGATATCTACAGAAGGTTTTTTTTGTGTGTGGCGAGGACGAAACCGCGGATATTTATGTGTAATGGCCTCACGGGCCGTGTAAGCTTTTAATTGAGCGAGTGTGATATCGTCATCGTCATCGTCGATGACGTGCTGCGGACGTCGGATTTTTGAATTACGAGAGGGCGTGTAGTAAGAGTAAGTAATGTTGCGAGGAAGGTTTTGAGTATGAATGTTGAAAGCTTTAGGGGTAAAGGGAGACCAAAGAAAAGATGGATGGACTGCGTGAAGCATGATATGTATAAACAGGGAGTGACTACAGAGATGACGTCTGATAGGGATGTATTGAAAAAGAGGACATATTGCGTCGACCCCAAGTAGTTGGGATAAGAGCAAGAGAATGGTGATGATGATATAATTACAAATAGATATTACTGGTGACAAATCGTTAAATATTTTACAACATTTTTACGATTTTTTACTTCTAAAATGATCGTAAACATGAATGGGTCAAAATTTTTATCGGCGTATCGTAAAAACATCTACTTATTTAATACCTCTTTAATACGAATCCAAAGTGTTTATAATAAATAAATTATAAGAGAACTTGAATGTTTTGAAAATACGCTATTTTGAACGGATAATTGAGCAATTGATGTAATAAAGTCAGCGCCAGACCGCAACAAAAAAGTGCCATATTTTTTCATTAGTATATGACACTGGTACAGAACAAATTTAGATGTAATAATTTTTAGGTTTTTACTGTTATTATACATAAAAATACAGTGAACGTGGTAATAAATCTTAAGTTTCATCCGAAAACGAATTCGTAAGTCTTAATAATTCGAAAAAAAAATATTGAACATTCAGACAATCTCCATAATATACTGAATAAATATGTAGAATCGTTCAATTCTGATTGCATATTAAGTAAGCGATTCAGAATTGAAATATATTGATTCGTGAACAAGTAACGGGTGGTGACAAATTGTATTCTTAATTTGTCAATACATTTTTATGTGTTGACAGATTAATAGATAAGATAAAGAATTTACTCAAAAGATACATAATATTATCGTAGTAATTTCAACAAGAAGAGACAAATTGTAGTTCCTGAAACTTAATTTAGAATGACTCGAAAATCTCCAAGCCTGGCAATAACAAATTACGGAGGAATAGACGTGACATGCTTAATTAACTATCTCGTGGAATACAAATGAAAAGTGGGTCAGTTATAACTGATACTATATAGTATAATATAAGAAATATGACCTGGATTTAATTCTTCAGTTCGCTGTCAATAACAGTTTTAAGTTACGTAAAGTAAGGGATAAATATATTTTTATATTGCATTGAATTTTTGATTGACCGATTCCCGTCAAGTATTGTGATTAGTACATTTTCCTCCTTAGGAAAACCGATGTTTAACAGTAGATATTGAACGTCTGATAGATTGTTAAGTTCCATTCCTCACCAATGAAAAATCGGGTTTCGGTGGCTCTCCCGCACGGCGTAAAGTTATGTTTACGGTAGGTTATGCGGTCTCGCGTCGCCCCAAACGGATTGAGTGGGGTGTGATTTTAGCATAGCCTGTCTTCTTTTAAAAAAAAAAAAAATTTCTATAAAATTACTGGTAACTTTTTAATAATCATTCTAATCCCGATAGATATAAGTAACGAGGTAATTCAACCATACTTGGTATCTGCGTTATCGTTCATTGATACTAAACGAATTACAATCGTTTCATCATCGTAAATAATATTTATCTTCTATCAAATACTCTCGAAATACTAACTACTAATTAAAGTAAGATCAGCTCATATACGTCCCACTGCTGGGCTCGGACCTCCTCTGCAATAAAAAAGCAATTAACCTACTATACCATGTTGGTCAGATTTATTTCGAGTTTTCCTTCCCTTGCCGTTAAATGTTGTATATATAGGTATATTACTAGCTTCTCTAAAAGGTGATTACAAAATGGAACTATTATCCCAAAGGCAAACATTACCAATACAGAAATAACATGTGTTAATCCAGAAAATAGTCTATGTATATGCGAATTTTCATCCAAATCTGTTCAATGGTTTACGCATAATTTAGTAACAAACATCCATCTGCATAAATTTTCACATTTATAATATCAGAAGCATATCCACTTAGTTGTCTCTTAAACCATCCATGGACAAAATGGGGATGGCGAATTTTATTCTTACGCCGTTACCACACATCTCAAATTAGTTAAGAGCACGTTCATCATCATCATCATCACAGCCCATATACGTATCCGTAAAGGCAGACGTGTAGGTATAGGATTTTGTTTCGAGTTTTCTTTCTCTTGCATAGATGTTATATGCGTTTTATATCCCTTAGTAGTCTCTTACGATCACCCACGGGTAAGATAGGGGGTGATGAATTGTATTCTTATTCCGCACCACACGGATAGCAATCATAAGAGCGCGTTATGATAGTACAAACATTTTGCACTGGTAAAAACCTCCATCCCGTTTTATCGTTGAGACACATGGCCTCAGACATTTGATCGATTATTGTGGATTAATTTGCCAAACATAGCTGTATCATATAGCAATTTCAGTCAACAAATAATATGGTAATAATATAATTAAAGATAGCGCATTTATGGAGTATTAGAATTATCTTATAATTTGAAACAGAATGTTGAAAAAATTTAAAATCAAGTTCAATGTTCACTTCAAGCTGATATAGAATTGAAGAATTGAAGAGACTCAATTCAAACATTTTAAGCTGTCAAAAACTTGAAATGAAAAAAAGAAAAGTTCGTTTCAATGAGTATTCTTAGACCCACCGCAATAACTAAAGGTGTGTCTGAATTAGTAGCAGAGATATAGCAAAAGAAAATTATGGAAACATATGTGTATGTATACACTAGGCGACAGCGATTTAACTTGTATTTAAAAAACTCAAAGGTTGACTTTAGTCTGTGTGGCGTACGCCCTGTTGTGGCTCAAGTCGAACTGGATTGAACCCATCGGCTCCCTTTTGGAGACAGACCACAGCATCATAACAGACAGCACCATATGTGGATACCGCACTGCGTCGATCAAAACGGTGTGCTTGTTGGCCAGAACTTTTTCTTGGAATTTGTATGGCGTGTGGCAGAGATGGTTGCTAGATTTAATCACCGCATGTGGTTTGACAGCGCAGCGCCACTGGAACGTTGGCTACCGCCCGTTGGCTAGTTCGACCGGAGATGGCATAGGTATGTGTTACAACAATAAAGACCCTTCAATCGCTACTGGTGGAATTAATGCATGGTCCTTTACTTCTAACGGGTGCTGGTTTTGTTAGGGCATGGCTGCCTCTACAAATATCCATCATCATCATCACAGCCCATAAATGTCCCACTGTTGGGTTCTGGCCGTCTCCGTAATGAAAATGTGTATGATTTTTCATCTCATCTCAAGCCATATATGTCCCACTGTTTGGCTCCTCCATAATGGAAGGGTAATTAATAGGTTAATTACCCCCAACGCGGTATAGTAGGCTATACCACGTTGGTCAGACGTGTTGGTATAGGGTTTTGTTTCGAGTTTTCCTTCTCTCGCATAGATGTTATATGTGTTTTATGTCCCTTAGTCGTCTCGTACAATCACCCACGGGTAAGATATGGGGTGGTGAATAGTATTCTTACTCCGTCACCACACGGAATAGTAAATACCTTCAGACAATTCCATTTGATTTTTATTAAATGTCCCACTGTTGGGCTCGTGCCTCCTCCGTAATGGGAGGGAAATTAACCTACTATACCGCGTTGGTCAGACGTGTTGGTATAGGGTTTTGTTTCAAGTTTTCCTTCTTTCGCATAGATGTTATATGCATTTTATATCCCTTAGTCGTCTCGTACGATCACCCACGGTTAAGATATGGGGTGGTTAATTCTTACTCCGTCACCACACGGAAGCTACAAGTATCCATACACGGACAATATTAGAAACCAGAATCCGTACTGTCACCGCTACTACTGAAGCATGAACAGAGCGCGGATGGCGCAGCTAACGTTTGAGGCCGGTGATACCATGTAATAGTTTTCATAACATTTTTTTTTTAATTTATAGTTCAAGAAATCATGTTTAACATTTAGTAAACATGAACAATTAACGAAATACTAGTTGTAATAGTATTGTTACATTTGTTGCATTGTAATCTTAAATCTTTGAAATGAACAAAATAATTCAGAGCAACACTTGTTTTCGCGACAAGGTTACATCAAGAGCGAACATAAAGTAGCAGTAGTTTGTCATTCTAATGGATATAATGTTGTATGAAGTCAAACAATGTTTTAACAAGTCTGGTACTTTGTAATAGCTATTAAACAGTTTACTGCTTGTTGCTATTGTTTGAAGGAAACGGACATAGTTTTTAATATGTAGTTATGGCTGGTTTATGTGCGCATTGTTTAAATGTACAGTCGTATAAATATATTACAATATAATTACATTATCCAAAACATCTACATATATACTAACGGCCTCTAATATTACTATTTGACTGCACACGTGGCGTAGTGGATACTGAACTTCCGTGCCAGTGCCGTGGGCTCGATTCCTACGCAGAACAATATTTTGTGCGATCCACTAACTGTTGTCCCGAGTCTGAGTGTAATTTGACTGCGTTAATTATACGTTTATAAAGTCCCCCGCAATACAAGGATTATCTTTTTAGTGCAGGCTTGGTGACTTTAAACAAAAAAAGAAAATATATTCTGTGGAAACGATATTTTACTTAAATACATCAACATATGGAAAATGATATGTTTACGCAACCTATCTTCTTTTTAGATGATATGCTTAGAACTGTTGTTTGTCAAAACAACAAACAAATCTTAAAGCGTCACAAAGCGAAGACATATTTTTTATTCTTTTAGCTCTACAAGGATTTATGAGAAACTCTCAACAGGTATACCGAGAACTCCCTATAAATAGTTAGCTACAAAGGCATAGAATAGAAACACACAGATGCTACAAACCAAATTGAATTATAATCTAAACGTACGTACATGAGAAATTAATCCGAGGTCGCACAACGTAATTATGATATGTGAACTTCCTTTGTTATAAACTTAGCCGCCGTGCTAATAATATTCCATCCTTCATCTCAGCGAAGTTCATAGCAGGGCATAGACCTTTCTACATACATATCATCACGCTATATCCCTTGCAGGGTACGCAGAGAGAACAGAGTGCCAGAGAACTCTATCTCTGCATACTTCACTCGCTTCCTCAACATTCATAATTCTCTTCATACACGCTCGCCGGTTTCGGAGACTCTTGACTCCACCTTCCTTCAGTACATGACCGATCTGGTCTAGGTAGGTTAGTCTCGGTCTCCCTCGGTACCTACATCCTTCCACTTTCGCATTGTATATCTTCTTAACCAGACGTTCGTTCGGCATTCTTTCCACATGTCCGAACCATCGGAGCATTCCCTTTCACATCTTTACACCAACACTCTCTTTCATACCTACTCGCTCTCTTACGTCGTCGTTACGAATGCGGTCGGTCAGCCTAACTCCACAGATTTTCCGCAGAGATCGCATTTCGACCGCATTAATTTTACTTTCATACTCTTTTCTGCATACCCAACTCTCGCTTCCATACAGTAATGTTGGGACAAGCACTGCGTTATGTATTACTACACGTGCCTTCTGGCTGAGGTGGTGGCTGCCGAGAAGTTGCCCCAACGCTCCGTTCACTCTATTTCCCGCATTCACTCTAATTAGACCTTTCTATTTATTTATTTAGGATTACCAACGAAAAATACATAAACATACAATATAGTAAAAAAAGAATCACATGGATAATGCTTTGTGCTCTTTCATTTACAGGTAACCACAACTAACTAAAATAATGAGATTCTATTTTCTAAATGAGATAATGATATAACTGCCGATTAGCGGACGAATTAGTAACAATAGCTAGTATTAATTCTTTCCCAGGACCCACTCTTCTGCAGCCCAATCTCCTTGGGATTCCTCAGGCGATTATTAAGACTTAAATTACTGAAATTTAGCAAGCTTGATTATTTATAAAAACTTGATTACGAACGAAAAATTATTGTCACACATGGCATAATTTAATTTTTCGTTCCTAATAAAGTTTTTATTAAGACTTATTTAGGAAAAGATTGAATACTAATGTTCAATGTTGTAGTTTAACTCTTACCTTTTATTTCTCTTTGGCTTTCACTCGTTTGTGTCAAAGAAGATGTATACGTTGCATACAGCTTATGAATATGAAATTATTCGGGTCTATAGATATTGGGCAAAGAAACTTGTTTATTCCAGAAGCCTTGAGCTAGTTTATTCTATGAAGTAAGTTTATTGGATAGGTTTACATAAAACTAAGACTCTATCATGTGAATCACGATTAATTTGTCAAACGCAGTGTATAATTAAGTAACTAAATTCAGTTAATAATAAAATAAATTGATAAAATAACAGAATAGCATAAAATAAAAGTAATGCATTGAGCAATTATTTAAATTCAATATTGAAAAATATAAGAGGAGTTGAATATTCACTCCTAGCATTCTTTCACATATAATAATGGGCACTTTTTATTTTCTTAATTGTGTGCTCAGTTCCTTAATATATAATTGTAAAATATATAATATATTTTTTTTTTATATTTTTAACACACATTCATTCATTTCAACTAATATATGTCCTACTTACTGCTCATAAGAACTCGAGCCTCCTCCATAATGATTGAGACATTGACTACTAATACGCTGGTCAGACATGTTGGTATATGGTTTTGTTTCGAGTTTTCTTTCTTTCTCATAGATGTATGTATAGAGATATAAAACGCATATACGTTTTATATCTCTTAGTCGTCTCTTACGAATACTCACGCGTAAGATAGGCATGGTGAATTGTGTTCCCATCACCACACGGAAAACACATATTTTTCTATTTTATTTCATTAAAATGTGTTTTTTTACTTCCGGTTATCGTAATAAAGTTTTAATAATAATTTATGCATCTTATGATTGTTTTAAATAATTACGAATGACATGATATAAAAATATTATAAACTAAACTAAATTGAAAGAAATCTTAAAAAAAAATATAGGCCTTATTAAGGAGTGAGCAATCACGACTATGTGCAACCTAAACAAATTTCTCATCGTAATTGTTATCGTAAATAAGCAATTGTTACCACATATCATCCGTCGAAGACGTCCATCGGCAGCTAGTACCGTACATCATCTATTAACACCGATGATCAACGATAGACGTACTTCCAAAACACCGTATCGTCGTCTAAGTTGAAATTCACAGAATCGCCTTACTATATACGATCGATAGTATAGCCATTGAAAAATACGAATGTGATAAATAGAACTTACTCGATATTTAAAATTAAATAGCTTCGATAAAGGATTAGCTCATGAACCACGCCTTTTGGATGTTATCGGAGGTGCTTATTGCTGTACGAATACGATGGGAACCAAGGGGTTGTCATTGCAAGCCTTCGTAGCCGTACGATGGCAATTGAAGACGCTAAAATGCCAACAGACCCTTTCGTTGCCTTGTAAATGGAATCTAATCCTGGATGTAATCGAATGCCTCCCTGATCATTTTCACGCATTTGGACCCGTTCAGATTTCATTATGTAAACTCTTAGGTGTCTGTTGTAGTTTGGGCATTCACCTACAAGTACAAGCCCTTGCCAATGTCGAGTGAATTTAGTTGATTAGTTTATTTTGTACTTAGTTTCAACAGCATTGTCTGAAGATAAGTTAAGTCGTCGAATTTAATAAAGCGATTTACTTGTAAGTCTCTGTAAAATGTTTACAAAACATGAAAATTATTTCATATTAGCTAGAATTTAACACTTTCCTTCTATTATACAAAATACCAACAAATTATATAATATAATGAGCTAAAGAGTAAAATATTGAATATAATTTCAGAACGCAATATGACACGTCCAAGAGAAAAACTGCGGATGAAATCGGTTTGAACTTATACGAAGCTATTCGGATGTCGTCAGATGCTCTCTACACCGTAGCAAACACGATTGTACCAGTCCAGGTGGTAAGAAAATGATCACATTCATCACCGATTCCGTAGCAGTAAGTGTAGTCACACCCTTATGTCATAGTTGCATATTAAATTAAGAAAAAATCTCAAAGCGAAATTTAAATAAATGGTTACAAAATATTTACATTTACAACCAAGAATTTCATTTAAAATAATACGTTAATGTTAATCAATGTTGAAGCAATGTTATATATTATTTTAGCGTAAACACAACATTACTCACTAAACATCGTAAATTATATGTTCTAAATATAAAAGCGCTTAGTTAAATTGTAACACCCACCTATTTATTATACGTCTGACATTAATACAAATTAAAAACGTAACAGTAAATGGGTTAGAATCTTGATAAAATTATCTAATTGTGAAAATGAATACGTACCCTTTAATTCGACTTAGGTATACATATTTCTAACTACATATCAACAATGGGCAAAACTACCCACGGGAAAATAACTGTTATTAACCTAAATTCTTTCGAATACAAACGTGCCTCCAAAATGACGTGTGAGTAGTGTGTGCGTATTGCACACAGCTATCAGTAACTCATAGTGTTAATAATTTAATAATAGTAAATTAGTATTAGTTTTAGCTGTGTGGTAGCGGCTACGAATACTACCAACCCTTACTTTGCTCGTCGATGTCGTAAAAAACGACTAAGAGCTTTATAACGACCTGGGCTAACTCCATCTGATACCGTTTGGTCAACAATTATGTATATTCCCAAGGAGGGGTGACGTCTGGCAGGCGGCCGGTCAAAAAACTATTGCCAATAACTTTTACAATATGTACTATGAAAGAAGAGTACATATTGTATCGACCCCAAGTAATTGGGATAAGAGTAGGAGAATGATGATAAGTAAATTAGTATTAGTTGGTAAATAGCTATATATTTTGTCCAGTTTAGGAATCTTAATATTTTTATTAGAACATCCATAGATGGTTTCTGATGTTTACGCGAGTATATTTGAAATAAAACTATTTTTATGGATTCTATCGCGTTTTTATTTGATTTTTAATTTCCTAACGTTTAGAACACTTTACAGTGACTATGGTCACGGGAGGACTAAGGTGTCTTACGTCGACGTAGCCGTGAAATTAAAATTCAAATACAAACGCGATAGAATCCGTAAAAGTAGTTTTATATCAAACATTCATAAATAACAGAGCCCAATAAAATAGTTGGTTGTGCGACAAATCAGACTATACTTTCTCGTCGTATTTTGAGCTCCTGAATCGATATTCAAAGTCTGAATTACGATTCTGTGTAGCATTTTTTAGACTTCAAAATATTATTGTTCTTGTTTAGATTCTTTTGGAGGAGTTTACTTTATTATACTTAGGTTTCACATATTTTATTTCTATTTATATAAAATTATTATATATACAACATATTTAGTAGGTGTTAGCTCGAATGTGATGCCATTCCACCAAGTTTTAAAAAAAAATTACATAAGATTGTGGCTAGACCAGATGCCACAAGCAGCAACTGATTACAAATTTAACTGCTAAAGACGCCACTACTGCATTACACTAAGGGAATAACAACAAGATCTTCCGTGTAGATGTAATTAGATAATGTCATCAACTGACGCAACTATATCGTAATACTTTGACATCTACACTTTTATGGATCACATCAGTTAATTAATACGATTTGAAATGATATGAAGATTTCGAAATAGTGGAATATGAATCATCATCATCATTCTCTTAATCTTATCCCAATTACTTGGGGTCGATACAATATGTACTCTTCTTTCATAGTACATATTGTTAAAGTTATTGGCAATAGTTTTATGACCGGCCGCCTGCCAGACGTCAACCTTGCTTGGTAATGTAATTGTTGACCAAACGGCATCAGATGAAGTTGGCCCAGGTCGTTATAAGGCTCTTAGTCGTCTTTTACGACATCCACGCGCAAAGTAAGGGTTGGTAGTATTCGTCGCCGCTACCACACAGCAAAAATAGTGGAATATGAATATTACAGACAAATTAAATTCTATGGTTGTTGAATGTGATGTACTACGAGGAAAAAAAATGTAAATGTGTAAGAAACATGGCGCTCTATATTGATTGGCAGGGAGTGGTCGGTGCGTTGACCACAATGACAATATCAACATACTGTGTTTCAATTGTGTACATATGTATGTAGTCCGTCTGTCGCCACAATTCGACACAGCTGTAAAGATCGAGATATAATTTTACCAAGTCGATTTTCTTCCCATATTAAGGAATAAATCCATGTATCTGAGAGACTTCACAAATATACAATTAACGGCCACAATGTTTTGCGATGTTTACGCGAGTATTACATTTGAAACACATTTGAAATAAAACTATTTTTATGGATTCTATCGCGTTTGTATTTGATTTTTAATTTCCAGATGTTTCGAACACTTTACAGCGTTCATGGTCACGGGAAGACCTTTTTGAAGTTTACTCCTTAAGAATCGATTTTCATATAAGGCGCCCGGTATGAGAAAAATTTGAGGAGTAAAATCTAGTGATCGAATGACCTCGTTACGTTTTTGGTGCGCAACCTATTCTGCGCACCTTTCACTTTCTGATGTGAGATAATACTTCACTGAACAGTTTTAATAAATGTAAATAAAAATATATATATATTATTTTTAGTCAAATGAGCTTTTTTTGCGCCTGTTTTTATAATCGTACTTAAGGAGTAAACTCCAGTCGTGCGTCGGAGCTGACACACACACACTTTTTTATTTTTGGAACGAAGTTCCTTATCGCGCGTTGTGAAAGGGGGCTAGACGGAAAAAATTCTTACGAAAAGTTGTCACGACACTTTTTGCTATAGTAAGCTATTGTGAGCTGTGCGGCGTCGCTCGTCGGTTCTCTTATAGAAAGCAAGCCAGATATTTTCATTTCTATTTCGCATTGAACAGTGTGGTGTCGCGACGATTTTTTTTATAGATAGAGTGATTCAAGAGGATGGTTTATATGTATAATATATGCATAATGTACTAGAGAAACACTGATAATTTTAGAGGTTTCTAATGTGATGTCGTAAATAAACACATTATTTTGCGCTTACATTGCAAACGCTGGCTGAACCCTACGAAATAGATCAAAATAAAGTACTACAGTATTATACAGCTTAAAAAGGCCTACAAAAAAGTCCGCGATGGTATATATCTATCTCTTAAGGATAACATACTATATCCATTTTAATACTTTAAAAAATGTTCTATTATAAAACGGTAATTGAAAAGCTATTTACACAAATACTGTATTAATCCTTATCATTTTAAATACATTAGTTGGCTTGAGCATTTCATGAAGATATTTTTTTTCCTTCAGACCATGCAAATTAAATCAATACCTTAAGAGATATAGCAAAATCAAAATAATGCGCAACGAAATTATTTTCGCCCGTGACCGGGCCGCGTGGCCGGCTCGCGTTCGAGCTCGGGGCCGAAAAGTTTTGGTAGTCTAGTGGAATTGTATATCCTATTATTAATATTATAAACGTGAAAGTTTGTAATAATGTATGGATGTGAACATGTTTGTTGCTCTTTCACGTAAAAACTACTGAATGGATTTTGATGAAATTTATAGTAATATAGCTTGCACATCAGAATAACACATAGGCTATAATTTATAAAGATATTTTGCAAATTGGCTAAAATATAACGATAAAAATCGCTTAAGGCAGAAAAAAATTATATAATTAAAATAGAACTTCGTTCCATCCGGGTGTCCCTTGACACCTCCGGTTTTTATTTTATTTTGTTACGGTGGACTATGGACGTGGTCTCGCCCCGCCAAGTCGGTCCGGGGTGACCCCATAGACCCACCATGCAACTCTCCTCTCTTCGCTGTGCGAGCGGGCCACCGGTACCCGATCTTGGTCTTCGGTGGTCCGTTACGGGAAGACCTGCTCTTTTCATCATGAACGCTGTAAAGTGTTCGAAACATTTAAAGTAAAACTATTTTATGGATTCTAACGCATTTGTATTTGATTTTTAATTTACGAAGTTTAGAACATTTTACAGCGTTCATGGTCACGGGAGGACCTCCCGCTCGTTTTACCATGAACGCTATAAAGTGTTCAAAACATCGAGAAATTAAAAATCAAATACAAACTCCATAGAATCCGTAACGAACACAAACTATGTCCATACTCATAATTTTAGCTCATGTACTACTGGACTCGAGTCTCCTTTACAATAGTATTTTTTTTTAAGATAATACTGGGTATTACGGAAATAATCCTTCTTCCCATTGTTATTGCACGAGATCATGCAATTGACATATAACTGACACAAATTACATTCAGACTAAGAGCAAGAGCTTGTATATCGCACAAAGTATCTTCCTGCGTGGGAATCGAACCCACGCTAGTGGCGTGGTAGGTCAGTATCTTAACCAGTACGCCATCAGTGCAGCCAAATCAACTATATCACGCTGATTAGACGGGTTGATATAGGGTTTTATTTCAAATTTTCCTTCTCTTAAAAGACAGACATTACACTGATAGAAGACTGGTTCTTAGACCAAAATGTAATCTGGGTTGTTAGTTGCCTTCTTATAAAGGATCGTAAATATATTAAAGCAATATTTTAGGAATTAATATCCATTCATCGTCCTATGGATATTAATTTTTCTTCACAAATATCATATAATACCATAATCTTTATGCTTGGCGTTCGGATTGGCGATTACAGTTGGTGTTAAAAGTTTTACACGAGAGTGTATAATGCTTACTTAAACAAGTAATGAGTGATGACATTAAATTCTTAAACTGTCATAACGCGAGGGAATTTTAACATGTATAATAAAATTTCTATAATTATATGATATTCTCCTATCTAAATTATTACAAATGATATTGTCGGCATAAATGGTTATGACAAACGACACCGACGTTTAAATGTAGGGTACACACGAGACCGAATCTATACATATATAGAAAATTGAAGTGTCTGTTTGTAATTCCAAATTAACAGCTTTTCACTAATTGCATATGAAAGTATATAAGGTACTTATAAAATCTATTTTAAACATTTTCTCTGTCTGCTTGTTCTGGCTAATCTCTGAAACGGCTGGACCGATTTTCACTGGCAGGTAGTTAATGTTATAGAGACTGAATTATTTTATTTTAGAAAAAGAAATAAAGTTCCACAAAAATAAATTAAATCTATAGCCGAGTGACACCAAGTGGGCGACTGAAACCTGGAGACATAGGCTACTTTTGTATCAATAAATCATGCGAGCGAAGCCGCAAGCGAAAGCTAGTTCAAATATATTTTACAACATTGTTATAGAACGCTTACAGGTTCATATTTTGCCACTACAAATAAATTCGAACAACGAATGAGGTTTTTTAGATAGCAGAGTTTGTTATTTAACATTAAAAGAATAATTTAATATTATTTTTTTTTATATCGTGTGTTTAACAGCTAACAAACAGCAGGTGGCGTAAACAGCTTTCCCTGGACTATAGGTGAGCGCTGAGGACTCTCAACCTGAGTGCGCTCAGTAAGAAAATATTATGTATGTTTATTTTATCTTATTGTAGGTATCTTTATTTACAAGTAGGTATATATTTTTTTAAAGATAAAAATAGTTGCTGAGGGCATAAGTAATCTGTGCTGAGGGTCAGACATGAGGAATAATATGGTCTTATAAAAATATAGTCTTATGGAAATCCCTAATAGGCATTAATTTTAAATATCTACAATTTTAAATATACTAGGTATTATTTTAATGTTGCTAAATTTAATATATATACAAATATATATAAAATTTAGCCAACATAAATTATAAAATCAAAATTGCGTATTTCATATATATGTTTAATTATTTCTTTCGTTATAATATTTAAATATGACTACAAACTGTATCAAAATTAGTTACTTAGTTTAGGAGATACAGAGGGAGAAACAGAGAGATCACAGAATATGTTTAAGATTTAAAGTTTAGAAATGATAACTATTTTGCACGCAGATGCATTTACGAAGCAACACTGCATATTTAGGAGGGAACATAAACTAATTGCATACATATTTTACAAACCAGTCTATTACTACCAGTATGTTAATGAGTCGCGTCTGTAAATAAAAGCTATTATCTAAATTTATTACATATTTAACTGACGGCATCATTGTACATTCGAGTACTCCCGGTGGAGTCGCATGCCGAGAGAATAACATTTAGGTCAAGAACGGTATTCGAATGATGTGTTACGTCAAATGAATATCAAGGTGGATATTGTGTTGACACTACATTTACATTGTGTACATCCAAATAAACATTCAATCAAACTGATTTATTTAACGGATATACCACAAATAAACATATTCGCTAAAAGAGTAAGTCGATGAGTTGTTTTTGGTCAATCCTTACTCCGTCGGTTTCATATACTTTTCAACAGAGGAACTGTGTTGTATAAGGCGGTTTACACATTTTTTTATTGACAGACAGGTAAGCGAACTTCCCAGCATCGTATCACCTGATAGTTGACGTTTCGGTTACTGAATGCTTGCCACGGGCTTCAAGCAGGCGGTCCTCGCGATGCTAGGCACGGAGACTGCTGACTACGCGCGAGGACCGAAGACAAAGATCGGGTACCGGTGGCCCGCTCGCACGGCGAAGAGAGGAGTTGCACGGTGGGTCTATGGGGTCACACGCCGCCTCTTCCGTCACCCCGGACCGATTTGGCGGGGCGAGACGCATCCATAGTCCACCGTATAAAAAAAAAATTCAAAAAGGCACGGAGTCTGCTCGCTTGAAGCACGTTCTTAGCTTGTACGTTGTTGTTATTCTGTATTTTCCTTAGTTAAGTCATTTTGAACAAACGTTGACATGTAGTCAAATCAGTGTTGATCCATATAAAAATATATGAATATTTTTCTTAAAAAATAAGAATTATTTTAATGGAGACTGAACACAAACGTGTTTGGCGAGAAAGGCACTAAACGACTGTTAAGTCTAAGCGCGGGGACAGCTAGTTGCCTGACAGCTGTTAACGCGTGGACAGCTGGTGACTTGCTATCTGATGAAGCGTGGACAGCGAGTAGTCATCTTATTTTGAGGTGGTGTGGTGCGAGAGCGGTATCTGAGCGTATAAGTGAGCTACGATCCTAAATATCCTTCGCGAATAATAGAAAATTAATTTATTATACGCTAGTCGAACGGGTTGACATAGGTTTTTATTTCCTTCTCTGGAAGTTATTTTATTTGCTTCCATCCGTTCACATAACACAAGTGTATAAAGTATAAACACTGATATATTGTTTTCTTCGTCCATCACTCAATTTCTTAGTCGTCAAATTGCCCATTGGCTATCTCGTAAGCATTCCAAACGACGTGCGACTACTACTTCCCATCGTTAATCTATATTTTGTTCGATTTGTAGACATTTATGGTCACTGAGGCGCTCATTTTTAGTGGCGCTGTTTTTTATAAATTAACAAAGTCGACTATTTAATACGTATAAATGCGGTGGTCTTACAAAAAAGGTATAGGTAGTAGGCATCGGGGGAGACCGAGACTAAGCTACCTAGACCAGATTAGTCACGTACTGAAGGAAGATGGATTCAAGAGTCTCCGAAACCGGTGAGCGGGTATGAAGAGACTGTTGAGGAAGCGAGTGAAGTATGCAAGGATAGAGTTCTCTGGTACCCTGTTCTCTCTGCCTACCCTGTAAGGGATATGGCGTGATGATATGTATGTCTTACAAAATTATATTTTTTTAAAAAGACACAATACTGCACCAGTAATAATCCTTGTATTGCAGATGACTTAACACAAAATATTTACAAGAAAACAAAAACGAATTCAAAGCAATGAAGGTCAACCAAATAACAAAACACATTATTGAGGATAACTCAAAAACTACTGGTCAAATCTTGATCAAAATTAAATGGGACCACATGTGAATCACCTGTTTTCAAATAAAAAAAGATATCAAAATCGTTCATATAGAAAACAATTCTGTACTCCAGAATTGTTTTCTATATGAACGACACAAAAAAATACAGACGAATTCAGAAGCTCATTTTTTGAAGTAGGTTTAAACATACAATTAACCGACACAAATATTAGCCAGACTCAGAACAACAATTAGTGGATTGCAATAAGTCTTGCAATGTCTCTGATGGAAGGTACACCATTGATATAGAGCGAAGAGTGAATGCGGGAAATAGAGTGAACGGAGCGTTGGGGCAACTCCTCGGCAGCCACCACCTCAGCCAGAAGGCACGTGTAGCAATACATAACGCAGTGCTTGTCCCAACATTACTGTATGGAAGCGAGAGTTGGGTATGCAGAAAAGAGTATGAAAGTAAAATTAATGCGGTCGAAATGCGATCTCTGCGGAAAATCTGTGGAGTTAGGCTGACCGACCGCATTCGTAACGACGACGCGGCGACGTAAGAGAGCGAGTAGGTATGAAAGAGAGTATTGGTGTAAAGATGCGAAAAGGAATGCTCCGATGGTTCGGACATGTGGAAAGAATGCCGAACGAACGTCTGGTTAAGAAGATATACAATGCGAAAGTGGAAGGATGTAGGTACCGAGGGAGACCGAGACTAACCTACCTAGACCAGATCGGTCATGTACTGAAGGAAAGTGGAGTCAAGAGTCTCCGAAACCGGCGAGCGTGTATGAAGAGAATTATGAATGTTGAAGAAGCGAGTGAAGTATGCAGAGATAGAGTTCTCTGGCACTCTGTTCTCTCTGCCTACCCTGCAAGGGATATGGCGTGATGATGTGTATGTATGTATGTAATAAGTCTTGCGTGGGAATCGAACCCATTTTAATCACTACGCCATCTGTGACAATCCATTATTACTTTGAAACGGAGGACAGAACCTTATGTACCAACGGTTTAAGAATAAAATGTATCATCAGTTCTTAATTTGCTTTAGGAGTAGTAAAAACCAACTGGAGATCACCAGAAGACCGGTCAGCAGAAATTTCCTAAGAAATTTATAAAAAGAACTGCAATCGCCAACCTGTCTGCTAAGCGTGGCGATTATTAGATTATTCCCATTTTGGATGTTTGTCCTGTAGTGAACTTTGGATGCAAGCGGCATAGGCCCGCATTCTGTGGCGCGACATGAGTGAGGCCTACGTCCACCAGTTGACGACGATAGGCTGAAATGATGATGTTCTACAGTTGACGTGGATACGCTGATTGTTGCATGAGAGTAGAAAGGAAATACAAAAAAAACAATGGTGAGATGGTAATAAAGAAAATATAGAAGTAGGTTACTATGTGATGTGATATGATTCTCTGTTTGGAGGTTTGTCTTATTGTCAGACTGTGAGACGTCAATAGGTTTCCATTCCTATCTTTCATTTCAAAAACTTTATATAATAGGTACATGCGAAAAATATTTTCTCTTATAATACCTTCTACCACTTCTATTGTGGTAGGACCACGCTGTGGACAGTTCTCTGTCTACAGCCGCGGGCCAGTCCGCCCGGGGTAGTACCACACTCTCGCAGAAGATCGACGTCTAGAGTAATAGCAATGTGCTATTGCGCTTCGTTCGGTGAGCGAGAGAGCCGGAAGCCTAACTGGGGTGGGTTCAGGGTTGTATTGATAGGCAGCGGCCTAGCTATACCATTGGCAAAGGTCCATGGGCGGCAGTGACATTTACCATCAGGTGTGCTGTCTGCTCGTTTGCCGCCATAAGCAATAAAAAAAAAATTGTAAATATAATTTGTAAAAAGAAAAAGAAAATATACGAATAAGTTATTTACAATCGAAAGAGCATGTCCTTCGATTAGGTGTCCGGTCACAAGAGATATTCACGTTACGCTTGACAAGTTTTCTACGTGACTTTGTACGTTTCTAGCTTTAATCTGTCACAAAATGGAAATGTTATTCGTGCGAACAAATTCGAGTTAACACGATTCGATATTTCGCACAAGAGGACTTTGTAATCAACATAGACTTCGGATTATTTGAAATAAATCTTATGAATCTATTCATATATCTTTCTATAGAAATACACTATTGGATCAGCTTACTACCTACCTACTATCTTAATTGTGGGTTTCATAAAAGATTATTAAAGAATCTAATATGCAAACATTTATGCAAGAATGGGTTCTTCAATCCTATAAGAACTCGTCTAGCCAGCATGGTATAGTAGATTAATTTTTCTCCCTTTGTAGATGAGGCTCGAGCCCAACAATGGGAAGTATATGAGCTGAGATTATGATGCTGCTATATATAAGCTAAAGAAAAATAATGATATAATCGCCACGCTTGACATGCACGATGATCGCAGTTGATGTTATGGGTTTTCCAAGAGAGTATTTTTGTACATTTTCCTGGTGATCTCTCTGCCGGTTTTTGTGACTCGCACGCGGAAGTAGATAGTGATACTTTGCATTCATGTCACCACAGGGATAATATGAATTAGGTAAAATTATAATAATGTATGAATCAAAACGTGCTGTCTTAGTTACTTAAAAATATTATAGAAAATATACAACAATTAGGTGGTTCTTCACTTCGAAAATTCAATACTTATAACTGACTAAAATATTCGAATGCATAAGATAGATATGCAAGTTTTGTACATTCAAGTTTTGATAAGTGTTTGCAACCACAGCAGACGCAGACTAACGCTAGCGCTGCGCAAAATCAAATGTTATATATTTATAATATGCTGCTATGTAGTCTGCGTTAGCTCAGTTCAAAAAAGCATTTAAACACAAATGTAATACAATTCAATATTTCAAAGGTCCGCCCTTTTTCCATGTCCATGTATTCACAGAGGATGAAAACAATGGTTAGCACTAGTTTCTATATTGCTGTTATTTATTTACTAAATTGCTCATAACACTTAGTTGCCCGGTACGTGTACGAACGAAGCCATGTAATCAATTCGACGCCAATAGCGAACAGGGCGATAATGCATTTGAATTTTCAATATTAATATTCAATCATCATCACAGCGCATAAATGTCCCACTGTTGGGCTCGGGCCTCCTCTTTAATGGGAGTGAAATTAACCTACTATACCGCGCTGGTCAGACGTGTTGGTATAGGGTTTTGTTTAGAGTTTTTCTTCTCTCGCATAGATGTTATATGCGTTTTATATCTCTTAGTCGTCTCATACGATCACCCACGGGTAAGATATGTGGTGGTGAATAGTATTCTTACTCCGTCACCACACGAAAAATATTCAATAATGAGTAATAATGTAAGAAGGGAACACTTACGTCGTAAGGCAAGGCAATACTCTACTCAAGGGAAGACCTATCACGTCGGATAGTTGGGTAGACTAAACGATGCAACCTATTAATATCACCAGAAGATGAATAAAATTCGAAACAAAATCTTGTATCAACGCGTTTGGTTAGAATGTTACGATTGTTATCCTATTGTAGAAAAAACTCGTGACCAGCAGAGTGAAGTCTGCAAATGATGGATGGACGGACGATTGAAATATGGCTCAAATCATAAATGGCCAAAAACATAAGGGCCTGAAGAAAATGTTTATTCTATAAATATAATATAAAATCTGTGAGTGTATAAAATCTGTGTATATAGTATATATAAGAAAAAGAGGTTGGTATTTCGATTGTCCTCCTTGCTAGCCATTTATTTTTCCCTAATTGTGTAAAGGTCAGCTTTATCGACTAATCAGTTTCGGTAGAATTTCTTTTACTTATTACACGCAGCAATTGAACCACCCGACCTCAGCGACCCAAAGGGACAACGATATTACTAAAATTATATTTTTATAACATCAAACCTTTATTTCTGAAGGGTTAGCGGATATGTAATAACACCCACATTTCGCCACGTAATCTTTATCCCCTACTAGGAAAATTTTATTGTCGATAACTGGCCACAGGACAAATAATTCTATGCGATAATATTACGCTATCTCTGAGATTAGGTTTTACAATTACACATTCGAGTAATTAGAAAACTGAGACGGTTAGCATAGACGGGTGAATCCTACAGAGTCCTTTCGATAACAATATATGACAACACCAAACGTGACTTGTTTCAGAAACGCAATCCGTGAACCATATCTATACTAGTAACATATATACATACTTGTATATACCTATTAAGTAGGTTCACGTACTGTCTGCTTGAGGTTTGCGGTCACTGCTTATGACCGTGGAGCGAACCGCCTGGTGTGGATTGCGTTTATTAGAATACAAGTATACATGTTATACCATTATGAGTTTACTTATAAAATTATCCCATTTATTACTGCCCATATCTTCCGTAATTAAATATTCGAAGAACAAAATTTACTGAAGAATTTCGGGAAAATATGATATAGAATCTGCCGATAGCGGTTGCTTCAACACTGATTGGCACTAGTTGCAGACCACGTGCGAGATTTTATTGCCCCAATTTTATATAGAGAGTTTAGTTATTAAAGTTTGCCAAGCCGGCCACAGATGTCAAGGAATCGATACCAGTGGCTATCGGAGTTAAATATTCAAAGTGTCAGTGTTTCACTTAATAGGGGGCAAGCGATCGCAGCAGGCAAGAACCCTATTCCGATTAAGAGCTTAGATGGTCGAACCGGTGCAGGTGCAGTTAGATAATAACTATGTGGACTATAAACCATCAGTAAAAGAAAATAAATTTGGTATAGGACTTTCACTATTTCAGCTTTTAAACATGCCACCGCTAGACCTAAGCCTTTTCCACTGGTCAAACAAATTTATCATAAAGTATAGGATTTTATTATGAATTTTAATTATCTTGCATATATGTTACATGTATATCATATCCCTTAGTCATCTTTTACAACAACCACGGGCAAGATAGGGCGTGGTGATTTGTATTCTTACACCGTCACATGGCCGGCGTGACCAGCGGTTCACGCACGCCATGTGGAAAAATAGCCTATGAGTCTAGTTTGATAATATGCAAGAACAGTATTTGTATTAATAGTATTCGTACCAAATACTACATGCCATTGAATTGAGGTCACAACCCTAAAAATCCTACTAATATTATATAAAGAAAGTTTATGAAGATGTTTCGATGTTTGAATGTTTGTCTCATTCTCATCACGTGTAAACCGTTAAACAGATTTGAATGAAAATTGGCACATAGATAAACCATTTCCTGGATTAACACATAGGATAAGTTTTAACCCGGTACCTGCCCTTAGGATCATCATCATCTCAGCTCATATATGTTCCACTCTTGGTCTCGGGCCTCATCTATAACGGGAGGGAAATTAACCTGCTATACCACGCTGGTCAGACGTGTTGGTATAGGATTTTGTTTCAAGTTGTCCTTCTCTTGCATAGATGTTATATGCATTTAATATCCCTTAGTCGTCTATTACGATCACCTACGGGAAAGATGGTGTGACTACGGTGTCACCTACGGGGTGGTGAGTTGTATTCTTACTCCGTTACCACACGGGATGCCTTTTGGATAATAGTTAAATTTTGGGCAAGTTACTTTTGCGGGCTTGAAGCTGCGAGCAAATGCTAGTATAGAATATATTATAGGAACAATAAATTGCGACAGCTAAGGGTGACCTTTTGATGTGTTTGTTCTTGTTTGTATTTTTGTTCCCCACAGTCATACGCGTCAGACAAATCTCGTCCATAATGGCAATGAAAGTAACATTATTATACGAGTGAGTACCACGTCGACCGATTGGTGTAATGTTGTTTCTATTGTCATCATTCATACGGGTTTTATCGCATTTCTATTTAATAATTTCTGATAATTACCCAAGTATTACACATTTTAAAATTGAAACTATATTTAAAAAGTCTAACGTGTAAGTATTTGATTTTTAATTTGCAAATATTTCGTTCATCGTCACGTGAGAACTAAGATGCCTCAGATCCAACAAAAATATCGTTATTACAGAGAGCAATATCTATCCGATACAGTATTACTTATGAAATTTGACCAACATTTTTTAAAACAAATTCATTGCCAGTACAAAAAGATGGTTTGGAAGGTGACCACAACTAGAAAGATCGTGCAAGAAAACTCAGAAGGCATAATAGTAATTATTGACTTTTAATGACAGCTTTATCCAACCAAAGTTGAATAAAATGATGTTTAATATATTATTGTGGGTAAAATTTTTGCTTTGTAGCTTATTTTTAATTACCCGTCAATATAATGTATTAACTTTTTTTTTAAAACATCCTGCAGTAGGGAAATAATCCTTGTTGCGGCGGACGGAGACTGATAACGAACACAAATTTCACCCATACTCAGAACGACAACTTTTGGATGCCATAAAGATTATGCCCTGCATAGAAATCGAACCCAATTCATGATTAAAGTTATAAAGGCGACATATTGTAGTTAATTACAAATGCTAGAAAGAAAGATAAAGAATAAAACTAATTATTTTATATCAATGTGGCAACATAGCACGCCGGTGTGTGACACACTGGCCTTCATAGAACGGGGAGGACCACCCAGGACGCTACAGAGGCCGGGGCCGTGATCACAGAGTATATATTTAGCTGCTCTCCTTTGATGAGCCAATGTGCAGATAAGCGCATATCGCGACATGCTCCATTGCCTCGCCCTCATACTAAGGCGCGCTATACAAGTTCATTTATTCTATAAAAGCTAAGTCCGCGACTATGCTTGTGTGACCTATTTTTTTATAAACCATACACATTCTGCTGTTGTATACGAGAGTCCTTCACGAAAGGTAGTTCAGTCTATTATGCAGTACCTTTACAGCACAGTCGACATCGAAATAATCTGGTGACGTCTTAAGAATACAATGTGTCATCACTCCATACTTGCCCTTAAGAGTCATAATAATTGGCCAAGGGAGTACTGGGATAGCAGCACTCTTGTCCGCAAATCCGGCTGTTAAGCTTGACGGCAATTATGGAATTATCGCCCTTTTGTGGAGAGGCGTCTGCCTAGCCGTGGACATTTGATAGACTGATGATGATGATCGAAATAATGATGTATGCGTCATCCACCGCAAACATTACTAATGAAATTAGTGAATACACTAGTGGTTACAAAATTATATAATACTTAGGACATTGCTGGAGGATTTTACGTTCGCTGTAAGGGGGACGTCCATTAATTACGTGATCTTATTTTTTAGCATTTTTAACCCTCCTCCTCCTTGGTGATACGTGGTGAGGTTTAAGACTATGACCCCCCTCCCCCACCAACATCACGTGAATTTTTAGTACCTACAAAGAAGTAGCTCACAGCTCATTATATTCTCGGTGTTTGCTTTTTTACACTTCGCAAAAAGGTCTTTACACAGATCACCTACTTTAAATTACTTCTTTCGTTGTCTGGCAACAGCGTTTCAGTTTAGAAATCTCAGCGTTTAATGAAAAAATAAATACACGTGATATCTTACTACACACCCCTCCCCCTTGTGATATTTCATGATTTTTGTCAAACCCCTCCACCCCCTTTCAAACCTCACGTGATTAATGGACGGCCCCTAACCAGTACTTCGATATTGTAAGAACCTAATTTGTGCAAAAGAAAGAAAACTCGAAACAAAAACCCTATAATAACCAAGTAAAACCCCATAACAACCATGGTGGTATTAGGTAAACATCCTTTAACTGGTAGTCCGTGTCTAACATTGGTATGCATATAGGTTGAAAAGAGCAGAATATTTGACTATAATTTTCATTATCATCTCAGCTCATATATATCCCACTATTGGCTCGAGCCTCCTCCATAATGGGAGGGTAATTGACCTACTATACCATGCTGGTCAGACGTGTTAGTATAGGGTTTTGTTTCGAGGTTTCCTTCTCTCGCATACATGTTATATTCGTTTTATATCCCTTAGTCGACTCGTACGATCACCCACGGCAAAGATAAGGGGTGGTGAATTGTATTCTTACTCCGTCACCACACAGAAATGAATATAAATTTTATTAATAATTTAATTATCTAAAAATTAAAAATTTATCACAAGGTTTTATTGTTAATTAACATAATTTCTCTCGCAATTATGTTATTGCTTATATAATTCAGTAGCCTCTTCGAAAAAAGGGGTAGATATTGTTTGTGGCATCTATTTACTTAGGTGTTATTATTTTTCATTCACTCGACTAATCTAATCAAATTAACAAACAGGTCAATGATTCTGATATAACAAACATCACTTTCTAACTATAAATAAAGCCACACAATTATAAAATTAACTTGGCAACCGTTCAGTGACTTTCTTGAATTTATGTTAGGTATGAGTATATGTCATCCAATGCATAAGATCAAACTTCCATTCCCTTACTGGCTTTGTGTCATACATATGCAAATTTTATGCCAGAAATGCAATTATTAATAATTAATTAGCAAGTTAGCGCTTTATTAACAGCTCTTTTTATGGCAGGCTAAGTTTTGGACACGCGCCGGCCAATCCATCTGGGGCGACGGATGGGCGGCGCTAGGCTCCATAACCCACTGGTCATAACCCATAAGGCCACTGATACCGAATTCTTGACATCCATGGCCAATTAACAGCTCTTAGTAAAACTATTTCGTAATAAAAAAAAAAATACGTAGTACATAATATTATATCACGAGACAACGTTAAAATCGGACTTTTGGCGGGAATCTAAAACGTCATGTTGTGCTCTTGTATTATATTCGATATCTTAGTGTTTTAACGTGTTATATTAGATAATTTTTATGGTGTTTTATGTAATATGATGTGACAGAACAGCTGGGATGTAGTGAATATCATATAAAAGTGCTTTACAACGTTTTCGTTTTCCATCAAAATTCCTACAACATACCATTAACAGTGTCACCATAGCAGTGTTGATGGCGACAATTCGACTGACTGACAGACAATGACTAACTTGAAGAGATTAAGAACGTGAAGATAATTATAACTCGACACTGGCAAAAATGGCTCGTATAAGTAGCTGATTGCCAATACATAAAAAGAAGAAGAAGCTGCAACTTAACTTTGACATTGGCTTAAGTATAAACAGAGCCACAACAAAAAAAAAAAAAAAAAAGTTAAAATCATATGCCTGCCCTTATGGTCTGTCAGTAGGAGTGTGTCACTTACATTCCTGCCTGGCCTGTGGATTATAGTGGAAAGAATATGAGCCGAAGAAGTGTAATAACATCCTACAATATATTTGAACATAGTATTTAAATTTGATAGACAGTAAGCGTGGCTCCTCACGCCTCTGCTATAATGGACAATTAAATTTTATTGTTCTCTACAACCGACATAAATTGGCAAGTCAAGGCAACGTTGAATTTGTTCGCTAGATGTGGATGTGGATTATTCTATGGTCCTCTGGAAATAGTTTAGCGTTATATTATTATTTTCCGTGTGGTGACGGAGTAAGAATACTATTCACCACCCCATATCTTACACGTGGGTGATCATACGAGACGACTAAGGGATATAAAACGCATATGACACCTATGCGAGAGGTAAGATAATTGCCCTCCCATTATAGAGGAGGCCTGAGCCCAACAGTGGCACATAAATATATGAACTGAGATGATGATGATGAACGATAATAATTATATTATGTATTTGATTGATATTTAATAGAAAAATATATAATATCGCATACATATTCGCTTATAAAAGTAGAAATCAAGGCAAATTGTCCTAGGTAAATATTAGCTTATTCATTTGCATGTGAATTGTGAATTCTTTTCATTTTTTATAGACTGGTCTAATAAAATAATTCTTGTATTGCAGGATTTTTTACAAACATATAATTAACTGAGATAAATTACATACCGATTCAGAACAACTATTTGTAGATCCCACAAAGTATTGATAATGATGGGAATCGAACCCAAGGCACCTGAGACGGTAAGGTGTGTATTTTAACCACTACGCCGTCTGTGTTTCTTTCAAGTTTTTACTCTATAATCTCTGTTAAATATAATAGAAAACTCAACTAGTAGTGTCTGAGATTGCTCCGCGTTCAAATAAACGAACTCTTCAGATTTATCAAAGTAATATAGTTTCACCTTTATTAAACGGATCATAAGTTCATTTCCTTTATATAACGTAAATAGCATATTGAGATCGCAAGCACATAAATTTTATTATTAATTGATGTTGCTATGCCGCTACCCTGAATAGCATATGCTCTTATGTAAGGGCAGAGAAAATAAGCAAAAACTGTGTCACCATTATCTAACTACAATTAAAAGAAAAATAATAAATCAGTATTTCGGAAGGCACGTTATACCGTCCATTTTACTGTCAAGAAAACCTTGTGCCAAGACAGTAAAACGGATAGTCAGTATCTCTAAATAGTCTGACATCTGTTCCAAATTTAAAATGTCGTTATCCTTTTGAATTGCGAAGATCCGAAATACTACGTGGAAAATGGTAAGATTTAATTAGGAATAATAAATTCTAGATGGATTTTGATTAGATTGGAAAATATTCAATCTAATCAAAATAAGTCTAGAATTTGTTCACCATCTGAATATTGTCAAAAATTGTTACTAAATTTGGTATATATGTTAAAATTGTGCGTATTTTTGATTAGAAAAGGGATAATATTTAACTGTAATATAAAATCAAAATCTTTTCAAGTAGGAGCACTGGAGTAGAAAACTCTGAATTCGAACTCAAGATATATTGGATATAATTAGTGTATGCAACTCACGCGATAGCATCGATCATGTCTAGTCCCATTTCTACGGTGCACCGGGCGTGGTCGGAACGTGGCTCGGGCAGCCCGGATACGCAGTAGTAGCAATCACCAAGAATCTTGATACGGAGACAGTGGTTATCCTATACAATAAATATAATACAAAAATTAATGAAAGTTATTTTACATGTGCTAAGAGTTAATTTTAACAGAACTAAGTACTAAATAACATCAATATATGATGTATTAAATATTACCGCCAAGGATAATTGCTGAAAAAATAAGTGCGTTTTTTCCTTATGGTAAAATGTCTGGAACATATAGCGGATAAAGATAAGGTTGCCAATCGTATAATGGTTTTTACAATTTACACAAGATGGACTATATGAAATTAAATTAATCTATTCTTCATTCTCTTACTCTTATCCCAATTACATGGGGTCGATACAATATGCACTCTTCTTTCATAAAAGTTATTGGCAATAATTTCAGCACCGGCCGCCTGCCAGACGTTAACCCTCCTTGGGAATGCAATCGTTGACCAAACGGCATCAGGTGGAGTTGGCCTAGGTCGTTACAAGGCTCTTAGTCGTCGTCCACGAGCAAAGTAAGGGTTGGTAGTATTCGTAGCCGCTATCACACAGTTGTTAAATTAATTAATCTATTGAAAAAAAAAAATATATTGATAGACTTTCTATGTGGTGACGGAGTAAGAATACGTAAATTGTATACTACATCCCCTTTTGCCCGTGGGTGTCATGTAAGCCGGTTAACATCGGCGCATGAGAAGCAAAACTTGATATAAAGCATTATATCAACCCACCTGAGCAGCGTGGTATAGTAGATTAATTTCCTTCCTACTATGTAGGCGGTTCAAGTCTACCAGGAGGATGTATATGAGCTGAGGTGATGACAGTAATAGACTTACATTAGCGAGTTGATCAAATCTGCCGAATAATTCATTAAGTAACCGCACAAGTTCTTGAGCACTGCACTGCGATGCGAGCACCGTGAAGCCCACTATATCGGCAAACAAAATACTGCAACAACAAAAGCACGAGTCATTTTTTGTTTTAAACATGATTTTTTTGACTGGCTGACCTAATCAAGCTTGACTATCTAAGCTGACAGTAAAAGCAAGAAACCTCACCATCCGCTCACGCTGGTTGCGGAGACCATCATCCACCCTTCTAACATTTTATATTTTCTGATATATACACGCTAGCATTTTATATGTTTCCTATTACATTATGAAAACAAGAATTAGTGCATTTAAGCTCCACTTAGTTTCACTATCTTTTTTGTTTTATAATTAAGTCTAAAAAATGATTATAAAACTATACTTTAAATAAATAATAGTTGCAAGATTTCTATGAAAGTTAGTGTTATGAATAACGACTAATTATATTGTAGACGTAAGCTATTATTATATATTAAGTTTATTTTATTCAAGATTTAAAGGATTTTATAACTAAAAGTAAGATTACAATATAAATAAAGAAAGTTTTCAGTGGAAATTTTTTCGTTACTCAGCGGAACATAATAATAGTCCGCATTATATGTATATCATAACATCTATGACTAATATATGCTATACAGTACTTTCAAAATTGTCTGCGAATGCCTAATTTTAGATAATCGGACCATTTGTCACAGGACAGGAACAGGAAGGGTCACAGGAAGCTTCGGCATGTATCAAACAAAAAACACGTATACAAAATTGCGGCGAACTATCTCAATAAAGTCTGCGATGAATGATACCAATCAAATGTTAGTGTTAAGAATATTAATACAGAGTATAAAATTATTCAGTATAAAAATATTGGCTGTAAATCGCCGTTATGTTATCTCATTTCACATAAAAAATGGTTGTAAATATATTGCACATCGTATATATAAACTTTCTTATATGTACATACATTTGCTATCATGTAAAACAACTCCACATTACCGTAGTCGCGTGTAAATTGCCCCTGTAATGGCCTTTTGGTACGTATTTGCCACGTAACAGCATAATATACACGATTAACCACTTTTATGCACTATTTCCTTATTACTCTTTCATGTTTTTATTCGTTATTATAGTAGCAACAGAATTTTGTTCGGCAGAGAAGATCACAATTATTTTAAAGATGTAAACAAACAATAATTGATGATCTATTATAAGCTATAAAGGCAATTATAATTATTATATTTGTAGCTATAATAAAATCAATTCTCTTCTATCAGATTATTAAGTTTTGAATTATTTCAATTCAATTGAAACTTTAACACATTATGAATTGTTAAGAATGTAATAAAAAAGGTGTTTAAGCGTGTACTTTACTCAATAATTTGTATTTGATTTAGCTTTACCGACGCTTTGAACACTTTACAGCATTCTTGGCCACAGGAGGGCTGTGCACGTTGCTTCTTTAAAAAAATAAATACATACAATATATGTACATATATACAGTTGTTTCCTATAAATGACAAAAACAAGTTTAGACAATTAAAAGTTATTATACATTTTACATATTATTATTTATTTTATTATACTTTTTACATCCAACATACCTCAGTGCTTGAAAACACAGGTCTATGACCAGTGTGTGTTACCAGTGATGACTTACGGCACGGAAACGTGGTCCCTAAATGTAGGCCTCATAACCAGGCTCAAAGTCGCTCAGCGTGCTATGGAGCGGGCTATGCTCGGGATCTCTCTGCGAGATAGAATCCGAAATACGGAAATCCGCAGACGAACGGGTGTAACCGACATAGCACGAAGAATTAGCACGCTGAAGTGGCAATGGGCAGGCCACATCGCTCGAAGAACCGACAACCGCTGGGGAAGAAAGGTTCTAGAGTGGCGACCACGTACCGGACGACGCAGTGTGGGACGCCCCCCCACTAGATGGACAGACGACCTAGTGAAGGTTGCTGGGCGTCGTTGGCTACAGGCGGCACAGGACCGCACTCTGTGGCGTAAAATGAGGGAGGCCTACGTTCAGCAGTGGACGGCAATAGGCTGAAATGATGATGATGATGATGATACATTTTTACCGTCTTGTGGTTATTCTTGTGGTATAAGAATGTAGCTGTAAGTAATAAGGCTTCTGTTGAATCTTGGTCGGAAGAAAATTCCCATAATTGTTAATACTTTTAGAGTTATCATCTCATCATCATCATCGTTATCTCAGCTCACATATGTCCCACTATTGGGTTCGAGCCTCCTCCATAATGGGAGGAAAATTGACCTATTATACCACGGTGGTCAGACGTGTTGGTATAGGGTTTAGTTTAGAGGTTTCCTTCTCTCGCATAGATGTTATATGCGTTTTATATCCCTTAGTCGTCTCGTACGATCACCCACGGGTAAGACAGAGGTGGTGAATTGTATTCTTACACCGTCACCACACCACTTTTAAAGTATTAATAATTAATGTGTTAATTTTCTTTTATAAGCCTCAATGTCATGTACGCAACTACATGCACGCTGAAAAGTGTTGGAAATATCGCGGAATTAAAAATCACATATAAACGCAATAAAATCCGTAAACAAATAATTTTACTTTAAAGACTAAGTTTTCATTCCTATTTACCTTGTCAAGTGTAGTGAGTTCGGTTCCCATGCAGGACAATACCTTGTGCGATACACAAGTTTATTTTGTTAGTGCATTAGAAAAAAGAAGAAAAAGATTTAATTTTTTTTATTGTTTATGGTGGCAAACGAGCATGCTGCATGCTCGTGGATGTCGTAAAAGACGACTAAGAGCCTTATAACGACCTAGGCAAACTCCATCTGATGCCGTTTGGTCAACAATTACATTCCTAAGGAGAGTTGACGTCTGGCAGGCGGCCGGTCATAAAACTATTGCCAATAACTTTTATAATATGTACTATGAATGAAGAGTACATATTGTATCGACCCCAAGTAATTGGGATAAGAGTAGGAGAATGATGATGGTGGCAAACGAGCAAACAGCACACCTGATGGTAAGTATCACTGCGGCCCATGCAATACCAGGACTGCAGCTAGACCACTACTTAACGAACCCCAAACCCACCCAGAAAATTAGGCTACCGGCCCTCTCGCTCATTAGACAAAGCGCAGAGCGCGCAAAGCACAGAAAATCGACGTCCGTGCAATAGCAATGTGCTGTACATTGCTATTGCACAGACGTCGATTTTCTGTTCATACACACTTAGAACCAGAGAAATTATAGGTGAAATAATTTTAATTTTTATAGCGGAATAATTGGTAGTTGACTAATAATTGCCTAATATTAATATTAAAATAAATTAATATCTCCTAACTTCTATAATAATAATAAAATAAGTATAATAATATAAATATTTCATCATTTTCCTGCTCTTATCCCAATTACTTAAGGTCAACGCAATATCTACTCCTCTCCTAAATATTGCAAAAGTTATTGGCAATAATTTTGTCACTGGCCGCTTGCTTGACGTCAACCTTCTTTGGGAATGTAATTGTTGACCAATCGGCATCAGGTGGTGTTGGCCCAGATCTATATAAGGCTCTTAGTCATGTTTTATGACATCTACGAGCAAAGTAATGGTTAATAGTCTTCGTATCCGCTACCACACAACAAATAATATAAGTAGTTGACACTTCCAAATCAACGTGATATACTTCTACTAGTTAGTAACAAATAAGAATTATAAATTCGCCCGCACTATACACGACTGATTTATTTATAGCAAACATTTATTTATGTTATCAGAATGAGACCTAAAAATCACATTTTGTAATGCGGGTCAAAATTGATGTTTAAGTATAAATAATTACGTGATTAACGCGGCGATTCAACTGTCAGTATCTTCTATCAAACCTATTCTTTTTTTTTAGGTAGACATGAATAATTTTAACGAAAGCAGAAGGGATTTAAGCAGAATAGAGCCATATGCCCGTTTAAATAGAAAAGTGATATTAATCAAAAATTACTTATATATTTAAATATTTTTTTCAACAATCAAAATGGCGGTTGAACATATAATATCACAATGAGACTCATGACAGAATAAAGTTATTGATATTTAATTTAATGTAGTGTCATTTTTTAATTAAAACACAAACGATAACAAATGGTTTTAACGAATACATAATATCAATTTTCAAAATTTTTGAGAAGCGTCGCGACCATATATTAAAATGTAAATACGAGGCAAACCTATTTCAATTTGTTTGGCACGCTTACTATATTAATAATAGTAAATTACACAAATAGCATAAGGGTATAAATAGTAGTCAATGACGTGAATTCAATTCCGACTAAGACAAAACTTTGTAAAATCCACACATAATTATGTATCATTTTTGTGTTCAACATACAAAATTTAAGCTTTATGGTTAGCAGTACGATATATTACGTGTGACGACGGAGTAAGAATACAATTCACCACCCAATCTTACCCGTGGGTGATCGCATAAGAGACGACTAAGGGATATAAAATACATAAACATATATGCAATAGAAGGAAAGCTCGAAACAAAACTCTATACCAACATGTCTGACCAGCAGGGAAATTGATCTACTAAACCACTCGTTTAGTAGGTCAATTTCCCTCCCAATATGGAGGAGGCTAGAGCCCAACAGTGGGATATATATGAGCTGAGATGATAATGATGAGTACGATATATACACTGCAAAAAAAAGCCAGCTACTATGATAAACCATATGATATGTAGTGGCAGCATTAAATAACTACATATTTTTAATGTAAATATACATGACAGTTGACAAATGGAGCTTAGCTCATTCGGATCGATAACAATGGATTTCCGATTGCAACTCGCGTCCGCGACACATTATGCAATCGAAAGTGTTTTTCGATGGGCGCACGCCAAGTCGTCTCGTAAGAGACGTGAATCGAACATATTTTTTGTCATTACATATATATTGTTACAAGATCGAATACAAACTATCTATGAAACGCGAATAATCAGGCAGTGACAATTATAAATATTTATTGACGTAAAATTTACATTATAATTAATAAGATTCCCTAACTAGCGTTAGTAAAAACTGTGTTGTAGGTGTTATAGAGAAAAAAATGTATTTATGAGAATACATAGCGACTCCCGTTTGTACAATCCTAAATTTTCGATTTGGGTCCAATCCTGCCCGCGAGTATTCTTGTCGCCAGTTTCAAAAAATAGTTTTTCTTTACATGTATAATATAGATTTTTTTTAATCCATATTTATTTAAGGACTTTTATGACATGGTAACATGTTAGCCCCATCATACCTTAATCACTAACGTTATTCTACAATAATACAGACTGCTATTCTTGGTATAGAAACATCTTATATAGAACTACAGCGACACTTGATGTTGGATCTACTAAAATGTTGATAAACATTCCAACATCGTACAAATTCAAGTTATACTTTAATAACAAGGGCTCTCTCCATCACTGATATTTGTCACGGTCCATGAGTAGGTGTTGGACATCAAAATAATATAGAGATAAAAAGGCGAATTGACATTCCATTCATTTAGTACAAAGTTTTTGGCACATGGACTCGATGTCTTAAAAATATCAATAACAAAATTATTCGCTCTTTAACAAGATGTAGTAGAATTATTCTTTATCAACCTAATATGTTTGCGGTCGATTGTTTAGTGACACGCGATATACAAATAATTATAGCATAAAATGTGGTAATAATGATAAACATGACGTTACGCCGACAACATCAGACATGTTTATATTTGTTATAAGATTTTATGGGGGTTTGGCGGGAGCGTGAAGATATCATGTTCTGGTTCTATATTATATTCGATATTTTATTATCTTATATTCGATGGCATGTTATATAATATCACGAAAAATGACAATTTTATTTAAATATAATCTTCATCCTATAGGTATACCAATGTGATTGGACTTTTTTTTTTTTTTTTTTTTTTATTGGTGGCCTATGGGTGCGTCTCGCCCCGCTGAATCGGTCCGGGGTGACGGAAAGGCGGCGCGTGACGCCATAGACCCACCGTAAAACCTTCTCTCTTCGCCGTGCGAGCGGACCACCGGTACTCGATTCTAACTTCGGTGGCCAATGTGATTGGACTGGGGATTAGTCTGTCACCTGAGAAGAGTACGACCGTGTGAGGGCGATGCCCCGACAGCGAAAGATGCCAGTCAGTGACAAGGATCGGGTACCGGTGGTCTGCGTACATAACACCAGAGAGGTTCGTTCGCGACAAGGGTTGCTTGTCGGGGAGACAGAAGAGATTATGTCTCCCAGAATGGATTGTGCGGAGTGATTGCACCTGAGACTCCCATAAAAAAGAGGTATACTAATATAATGTTGCAAAATATGTAACAGAAATGGACTGCTGGACAGTTTGAGTTAGCGAGGTATAGGGTGTCCGCTATCCGAAAAGACGCCACCGTGTGATACCGACGCCTCGGCGGTGAAACTTAGCTTGAGCCGCACTCGAGAGGATACCCGAAAGAGGAACTCGCTGAGTGGGCCACTAAAGATAGACCAGGTACCGGTGACCCGTTCGCACGGCGTTTGAGAGGTACTTGAAGAGCGAGTTATGGGTTCGCATGCCGTTCCTTCCGACGTCTCGGACGGATTGAGCGGGATGTGACCATAACATAGCACGCTACTAAAAAAAAGTTTAGTAGCTCAATTTTCCTCCCTTTATAGAGTTTTCTTCAGTCCCACCATATTCGGAAGAAGGGTCAATTTATTTCTTAGACACGCTTTACACACGCTTTTATCTGTAATGTACACAGAAACTGAAACACATTTTCGTCGCAGAATTTTAGTTCTATAAATTAATATTACTAACCTAACCTATATTATAGTCTACCAAGCCCAGTTCGTTTCCTTTTTTTATAATTTCTGGATTTATCAATATTTGAGCCTGAAACCTCAGAAACAGTAGTCACTTTCTCATTCCACTAAATCAACTAGGCAGTCATTAATATTTTATAACTAATAGCAATGACAAAGCTATATTTTATCCAAATTAATTCGAACTTCAAGTTTATCACATTAATTTTTAATGGGAGTAAAAAGGCAGATAGACAGATAGACAATCCACTCAACGTATATCCGCTTAGTCTAAAAGGATCAAGTGCGGCGCGATACGATTAATAAACTTCCTGGCTCGCTGACGTCACTGCCTTTGGATACGTTGCGCATTTCTACATACATTTACGTGGCAAGAAAGTTAATGCATAATAATGAGATTGTAGGGTATTTGAGACAGGCCATCTTGAATAGTATCTTTGCAATTAGATTATTAATTAATTCTTGACAATCTTATCTTGATTGCCCTGATAAATATCTAAAGAGCGACCACCCCTGTAGGTTATACTCTAGTTCAAATCCTAACTAATATCATAAACGTGAATGTGATTTTTTTTATTGCTTATCGTGGCAAACGAGCAAGCAACACACCTGATGGTAAGTGTCACTGCTGCCCATGGACCTTTGCTATACCAAGGGTATAGCTAGACCGCTGCCTACCATTACAAACCCCAAACCCTTCCAGTTGGGCTTACGGCACTCTCGCTCACCGAACGAAGCGCAATAGCACGTTGCCATTACTCAGACGTCGGTCTTCTGCGAGAGTGTGGTACTACCTCGGACGGACCGGCCCTCGGCTGTAGACAGACAACTGTCAACAGCGTGGTCCTACCACTATTATAATTTATATTGTTTGTTAGTTTTTTCACTTTCACGCCTAAACCACTATAATGCTTTTCAAATTTTTTCATCTAGGGAAAGCTATATTATTAGTGAATATCATAAGCTATATTTTATTCTCGTATTCCCAAGGGAACTGGCACTACGCGGGATCAAACGCGGCAATTTGCTAATAGTAATATAATCCTAGTTTATTAATTACATAGTCTAACGCTTTTCGCTATTCATCATAGATATATTGAATTCATCTTTTTCTGAAAGAACTAGTAGCATTAGTCATAACTTTGTTCCACAGGCACGTTTGGCGTGTGGTATTCATAGCTGAACGTGTATCGAAGCGCTAAGGATACCACGTATCACCACGCTTTTATATAAAAGATAGAAGTTGTAAGCAGCCGAGGTATTACCAGAACCATTGGTAGCAGCACTCTCCTGGGCCGATTATAACAAATGGTGAATGTGGTACTACTATATTCCATTGGGGGCACTTGTGACCAACAATGAGTGTCGTTTAGCTTATCGAATAATGGCCGAATACAAATCTTAATATATATAAATTACCCGTCACGTTGTTTGTCCGCGATGGACTCCTAAAGTACTCAACCGATTTTATTCAAATTTGCACAGCATGCGTAGTTTGATCCAACTTAAAAGATAGGATAGCTTCCATCTCAATTTATAGTCGAAATATTATATTATTGCAAATTATTTGTCTATTATTTGACAGTCACAATTATCTGTTATCTCCAAATTATTCTAACATATGGTGGTATCTGTTGACTGGATTGAGTAAGTATTTAATAGTTGGCGCTATGTTAAACGTACAAACGTTTCATATAAGCTACAATTTATTAGCATAACCACCACGTGTTACTGGGGCTACCTTAGCCACAGCAACGCATGGCCGAGTCTGCTAGTATCAGTATAAATATCAGTTTATTAATTATGCTGTGTGGTGGCAGTTAACAACACTGCCAGCACTCACGTTGATCCTAGGTTTCGTAAAAGACGACAAAGAGTTATGCTAACATCAGCTTATACTAATTCCATCTGACGTTGTGTAGTCTACAGTTACATACCCAAGGAGGGTTAGCATTAGATCGGCGCGCCGGTCGGTTATAAGACTATTGCCTAAATCTTTGTATTTTGTACGATAGTAGAAGAGTACTTTGTTTTTCGACTTATGATGATCATCATGATGATAAATATCAGTATTACGACATGCTATTAATTCGTTGTATTTAGTTTTACGTAATAAAAATCGTAAAATTTTTAATACTACCTACAAAACCACAGTTCTAGGCTGCGGCAAACTCTAATTACTAATTAATTACACCTTTTCTTGAACCAACATTCCAACTTGGTACCTCGTTGATCAGGAGTTACATTCTTGTGCCATTAAAACAATGATCTAATCACATAACAGTTTTAAAAACATAAAATTATCATTCATGAGTTCATATTCCGTAATAAATATTAATCACTTTAGGATGAGTTGTCAGGGATAACCATAAATAAACGAATTAGTATAATGTCTCCAAGGTTAGTAAGTGGTTTACAATGGACCTAATGACCTCGGTATTGTGCTCAATAAATTTAAGATCGTAGAGATTATCCAACCTAGGTATGTTACTTCCTCAAAAATAAGTACCTATACATGATAATCTTCCTTATTGTAGTCCGGTTATATTGATCGTAAACGACGAGCCTGACTGTAACTAGCGTGTGATTAATAAAAGAAAAAGGAATAATTATTGAAAAAAATAATAATAATAGATACTTAATAGATACTTAATAATAATATATACTAATATTTACTACAATATATACTAATATTTCATCCATGTGGTGATGGAGTAGGAATACAATTTACCACTCCCTATCTTACCCGTGGGTGATCGTGGGAGACGACTAAGGGATATGAAACGTATATAAAATCTATACAGGGAAAGGAAAACTCAAAACAAAACTTGTTTAAAAATTAAATATCACGTCTACCTTTTATTCTATTTTTTGAAGAAAAAAACTTCTATAGACGAAAGTTAACGTAACCCGTTAAATATTCTGATTTTATATCATAAAAATGCTGTGGGCTCACAGTTAAATCGCATATATATAAATGTATCGTTTCGGCCTTTTTTTTTCGTTGACTTTTGGTTGCAGACGAGCAAACAGTCCACCTGCTAGTAAATGGTAACTGTCACTCATGAAACTCGGTGATACTAAGAGCAAAGCCAAGTTGGAGCTTAACGTGAGAGAAGAGCTCTCCTTGACTCTAAAACCCGATTACGAAGTGAAAAATGATGTCACAAGCGGGATTCGAACCCGCGCCTTTATAAATAATTAAGCATATTAAATGCTAAAATTCCAGTAATTTGAATAACAAGGTTGTGTCATCGTTTAATACAATTCTAACTGCAAAGTTTGAAGTATTAAGCCTATAACAATGTGTAAACATTGTCGGGTAGATGGCATACCGTCACCTTAAGACGTAAATATGATACGAAGCGAAATTTGCATGTCCTACAATAAGTCACGGTGGTGTAGTGCCAGCACGATTGGGCCGGAATCCCAATAGGCGCGGGTTCGAATCCCGCTTGTGACATCATTTTTCGCTTCGTAATCGGGTTTTATAAAAAAAGTTTTATTCAATTAGTGTAAATATTGCTATATCAAATATTGTGTTGAAAGTTGTACTGGTATATATAAATTTTCGATGGATATTAATCAAACAAACCAAACTGACCGCAAGCCATAATTTGTAACAATGCATTCACATATATTGTAATATTGACGCTCTAACTTTGATTTGTATATTCTAACTTCGGTTCTCTACAATTACATTTTCGTAAGAAAGACAGGAAGGTCGTCGTAGAACACTTTGAAGTCGCTTCATTAAGCTGTCGCTCATGGCAAAAAGCTGACGTATCTTTCCGATCTAGTAGAAAGTACTGTGAACCTTAGAACTCTTCCGGTGGCAAACGCATTAGAATAGTTGAAAGGTTGCAACATTTGGCATTGGGAATGAACTAAATCACTGTATGCGATGGAACAATACGTAAAAGTTGTGAATATGTTACACAGAAACAATAAAAATGACGATTTTTAAATCCATTTTAAAATTAATACAGCAAACCAATATAGATCCTACATTAATTAACTAAACAAACCTTTTATAAAATGAAAACTGGTCTTAAAATAACGTGTAACGATGGATTTGTTTATTAAAAATAATTCACTAATTTTATTGATTTTGACGTTTATGATGTAAATATTGTCACGAACAATCTACAATGTACCCATCCCATACCTTCTAAATAATTGAGCGTCAATATACTAATACGATTATGACGTATTGCTGTTACGCAGTTTGGACATTTTTTTACATCAATACTGTCCAAATATTTCTCTTTCAACCGTGCGTTGACGGAGTAAGAACACGATTCACTACCAAATATCTTACCCGTGGGTCTTGTAAGAGACTGAAGTTATATGTATATATGCGTATACATATCTAAGGGGGCATCTATTAATTACGTGATTAATTGGTCGAGCCGAATCTTACTAAATCTCACTTGGGTCTTGGCAAATGTCAAGTAATTTTTTTTTCTAGCAGAAAATGGTGTAAACTGAATGAAAGTTAAGTTAAATTAAAGTAAAAACCTTTTATACCCAAATACAAGTTTTGAAAAATCTCACGTGGGGACCGAGAAATATCTTACGACATCTCACCAAGGAGGGATGGGGGGGTCAAAAAATACTCAAAAATGCCTTACGTAATTAATGGACGCCCTCTATGCAAGAGAAGGAAATCTCGTTATAAAACCCTATAGCAACCCCTTTGACCAGTATGGCGTATTAAGTCAATGCGCCTCCTATTTTGGCTCGAGCCCAGCGGTGTATGATGATGATGATGATGATGAAATATATCTGCTTCATCTGATAGATAATAACAATATAAGGCGTCTTACGTAACAAATAGCATTAATTATGTAAAACCCTATTCATTCAAGCTATAAAATCGTCTAGAAGCTGACAAATTATTTATTCCATTAGCTCAAAACGAAATAGAACACAAAACATTCAATTTAAATAGATATTCAGTATAATTTGTGTTCGTTTATCTGAGCGATAAAAGGATTTATTCCTTAATAAGGTGTAGTATTTCAAAAATGGGATATATACAAATCTTAATAATAAAGGCCAGTAATTATCGACGCCAGACGATTTAAAAAAAAAAAAGGTATTAAATTAGTTAGAGTTCCAGCGCAAATTATCAAAATGCAACACAAAAAGTTATAATAATAATAGTATAAAATCAGAAATCGTCTGACGGACTACTTCGTGCTCAATTTTGTAGTATAAGACTAATCAAAAAAGTTGTTAAAACATGCTATAGAAATCTTATTATGTTGATTACGTACCTATTGCCAAAACAAAGTATCTATTAGATAAGCTATCGTAATTGAAAATATTTTTTTTTCTGTTGCTGCAGGTGATCAAGTTGTCATAATTTTTTAAGTATTACTTAAAAAAACTGGTTAGACTAATTATTAGGTTTCAATTTTTATTGTAATATTATATTTCATTGTTACAGTATTAAAGAGAACTAATCTTGTCTAATATGCCGAATGAATAATTATTATTATATCAGCGCATCACATACTACTGTTGGGCTGGAGCCTCCTCCACAATAGGAGGGTAATTGACCTACTATACCATGCTGGTCAGACGGTTTGATATAGGGTTTTATTTCGAGTTTTCCTTCGCTTGCATAGATGTTACATGCGTTTTGTATCCCTTAGTAATCTCTTACGATCCCCCACGGGTAAGATATGGGGTGGTGAATTGTATTCTTACTCCGTCACCACACGAATATTAATTTATTAATTAAAAATAATATTAATTAAATATAACTACTAATTTAACAGTTTCAATTGCGTGGCGTAAGAGTACAATTCACCATTCTTTATTTTGCCTGTGGGTGTACTAAAAGTCGAAAACATCTGTCAGTCTTACATTTTCACAAAAGTAGGTACAGCCGTTATAACAGATAAAAAAGAAACGTCAAATGAAAAATCGTTTCAAATATAGAAATTCGTATTTGTATCACATATTCGTAGCATAAATCAAATTTGTCTACATACTAACAACTTTTATACACCAACATACGGCAAGAAACAAAACAAAGGTTATTGCTTTCTTGTTAGATATAAATAGATGATGGATTACCCCACTCAGTATTCGATAAGTCCGTCTGTCGAGTCATACTTCTACTTACACAAAGGACAACACTGTAGGGCATTAAAGGGCTTCTCGTTCGTGAGTAAGCTGATACCTGTCTAGTTTAAAATGCATAAATAATAAGCTTACTGCTTAATAAAGGAATGGTAACATTTTCATATCGGTGATAATCAAAATACCAGCCAAGTCAATGTTCAGTAAATATTTGAATTTTGTTATTATTTTAAAAGACTTTCCCCCTGTGGGTGGTTTGTGAATGCAATATCTTGCTACCCATCACTTGAATATATGAGAGTCATAAAACCCGGCTAAAGGATTAGAAGAGGACCAGCAGTAGAATGGCCAGCAACAATTGCCTGAGAAACTTAAGCCTATTTATTATTATCAATGATTCAAAAACTTTATGTTATACCTAAAGTAAAATATAAAGTAATATACATACATACCATCACGCCATGTCCCTTACAGGGTAGGCAGAGAGAACAGAGTGCCAGAGAACTCTATCCTTGCATACTTCACTGCCTTCCTCAAGTAATATAAATGGGACTTAAATAATTATCATCATCCTGCTACTGAACAATGATGACGATGATGATAGTTGGATGATCCCCAATCCCTATTTAGGATTAAAAAACTTTTATATTGTAAACTCCATCTGATTACATTATAATCTGATTATTTGAAGACTTGAATTTAAAATTCTTTTATACTTTACTTGCATAAAGTATGTAATTCAAAGTTACAAAATAATTAAAAATTCATCTTGATTTCCATGTTGTTGCCTCAACTTTTTTTGAAAAATTAAGATTCTCGAGTGTCAATCAATAATCAAACACTGCAGTACAGAGCTCTCACTAAATAACTGGTTACGTAATAAAGTCACAGGGGCCCTTTAGATATTGACGGCACAGAATAATTTAATGTTGTCATTTTATGGAAGGATATGTCCATTCACTAAAGGACTATCTGATGGATGGTACAGTAAGTTACTTTCTCTTTAAACAATACACAAAATAACAAAAGTCTATAGTGTCACTGTTGAGATTAAAATAAAGTTTAACCTTTTCTAGACACACAATTACCAAAATATAGAATTGTGTACGTGTATTTTATATGTTTTATCAAATAATACTCGACCAATTTATCTATCAATCAATTTAAGCAGACTAAGTAACAGAAATGAAGTTTTAAATCAGCAATTTATCAAATACAAGTACTAAGATTCCTTTTAGGATGCATTAACTCATCCAGATGATTCACTGAATGCGCGAAAGCAATACATAAATAAGTTTAAGACACGTACCTACTGTATTAACATGTACATATAATTTACATAGATACATACATGTATGCATGTGTTCTTAAGGGCTAAAGGCTAAGGTACAGACAACGAATTTCCATTTGCTGTGACCCTGAAGTACTTCTTTCGTTACATTCATATTCATCACATTCGTGAAATAACGTGTATGCAGCATGTTATTTCAGGGTATTAAATACATACATACATATTATCACGCCATATCCCTTGCAGGGTAAGCTGAGGGAACAGTGACAGAGAACTCTATTCTTGCATACTTCACTCGCTTCCTCAACATTTATAATACTCTTTATACACGCTCGCCGGTTTCGGAGGCTCTTGACTCCACCTTCCTGCAGTACGTGACCAATCTGGTCTAGGTAGGTTAGTCTCGGTCTCCCCCGGTATCTACATCCTTCCACTTTCGCATTGTATATCTTCTTAAACAGAGAAAAAAACTTAATTTCTTTCAGGGTATTTTTATGCCCTAAAGCAATTCAGTTTCAGAACTTTCAATGTAATCCATCTCTTGCACCCATCTCGATCACACAGCTTTTAAATTAAGACTCATGTAGGTAATAACTTAATCATCATCATCATTTCAGTTCATATATGTCCTACTGTTGGGCTCGAACCTATTCCATAATCACATGAAATCGACCTACTATACCATGCTGGTCAGACGTGTTGGTATAGGGTCTCTTGCATAGATGTTATATGCGTTTTATATCCCTTAGTCGTCTCTTACGATCACCTACTGCTAAGATAAGGATTGGTGAATTGTATTTGTGCTCCGTCACCTCACGGATATAATAACTTAATAATGACAACTTATATTTTATTTTTGTAGTCTGAAGGCTTAGCAACAAGAAGACAATAAGGGGTAAGTGCAGGCGTTGACATATTTCAAGTACGCAACTACGAAAATCTGCTGCGATGCTGCATGCAAAATTTTTCGTGACGAAAACAAAAGAAATTTTAATACCAGATTCGAATGAAGAGCAGTGACATGATTTTATCACTTAGAATTATGAAGTTTTGTATGCGTGCCATATACATGTACCAGTTAACTCACAAAGTAAGGTCATCTACATTTTTTTTTTTGGTAGGCTATGGCCCGGACACATGTCGCCCGCTCCGTCCGGGGTGACAGAAGGGCAGCGCGTAGCCCCATAACCCACCGTATTCCCTCCTCATCGCCATTGGGCCGGCCGCTGGTACCGCTTCCTTGCCATCCATGGCCAGCCCGGCGGGTTACCATGTAAGGTACCATCCCCCGTCGACGCCCCAACTAACTGCCGAGGCGTCGCCCTCACGCGGTCAGCCTTTCTGCGGGTGACGGACTATTCCCCGGTCTAGTCACCCGTTAGGTCATCTACATATCAGTGTTATCCCTCCCAAGTATATCTAAATTCCCCATTATATTGATTTATCCATATCTCATCATCAGTGTGATATAGTCCATAAATAATTTAATACTTCACGTAATTTATTATTATTATTAATATTCATTAAATTCAAATTAAGTCTAAATTAAGTAATTATGAATATAAAAGGCTAATTAAATGTTTACTAAAGAGAAAAAAAAAAAACCATTAAATACTTATTCAAATAAACCGCTGCTAGTAGGTAACGTGCCCAGAATGCTGGCAGCCTAGCCACGTTGGATGGCAATGCTCAACCTCTGTGCCAAGTAAAGCCCAGCATTCCGGTCACGTGTCGCTTCATTAAGGCGCTTATTTAATTTTTTAAATATATTATGGGCCCCAGGCCCCCACGGTCCTAAAGTTTCCACCCCAAAAGGCTCAAATATGTATACACTGTCTAGAGTACAGTATTTGCGCCTTTTAAGGTTCTCCGCTGATTCAGCCGCCGCTCCAGCCTTATTTGCAGTTCCTAGAAGATGTGACGGCGCTAAGGTATCAACACAAGTTGCATCCCATACCAAAAGTCAACCCATCTTATCTTCCACGGAATTAATGTCATACCATCGGGTCTCTTACCATCAGCGCGAACTAGGCCGCAAGGTTCTAAAATAGCGGCGCAGTTCGCGCTGGTAAAAGCCCGACAGAGGATGTCATTAAGACTGGAATTACTTCACGTAATATACAAACGACAGTAATACGAAATTGTACATTAAACGACTTCGTATAAAATAAAACTGTATATTATGTAATGTATCGTTTTTTAATGTTATATCCGAAACGTAAAAAAACAACATGAAAAAGCAATAAAATCTGTAAAAGAAGTGTTTCATATACTTGTACATATAATATTCGGGTAAGCGTTTAAATTATTAATTAAATTCTACATTAATAAAGCTAAACAGCATCATTTTTCACTTCGTAATCGGGTTTTATAAATAATTAAGCATATTAAATGCTAAATTTCAGTAATTTAAATAACAAGGTTGTGTCATCGTTTAATACAATTCTAACTGTAAAAGTTTTAAGTATTAAGCCTATAACAATGTGTAAACATTGTCGGGTAGATAGCATACCGTCACCTTAAGACGTAAATATGATACGAAGTGAAATTTGCATGTCCTACAATTAGTCACGGTGGTGTAGTGGCAGCACGATTGGGAATCCCAATAGGCGCGGGTTCGAATCCCGCTTGGGACATCATTTTTCACTTCGTAATCGGGTTTTATAAAAAAAAAAAAAAGCCAATCAACTTAATGATTTCTGATGTTTACGCGAGTGTTACACATTTGAAATAAAACTACTTTTACGGATTCTATCGCGGTCACGGGAGGACTGTCCTCCCGTGACGTTGATCATTGAAAAGTGTTCGAAACGTCGAGAAATTAAAAATCAAATACAAACGCGATAGAATCCGTAAAAGAAGTTTTATTTCAAATGCTAAACAAATTAATATGAAGTATTATATAATCGTCAAAAGCACTGTTATCAAAAATTGTACTATTAATATACATGTTGTATGTAATAAGTTTATGAGGTGTTTATTTGTTATGAACTGGTTTACGACAAATCTAAATTGGGTGTAGAATACATCCAGACGATCAACGTGAATAGTTTAAAACGTATCATTAAAATATTTTTTATAATACATGTGTTGAGTATTTGGATTTACGCCAAGGAATGACAAGTAGAGTCAATAAATAGGTATGAGCGTTTTCTCTATTCCAAAGCTCCAATGAAACGATTCCTGTTATAGTTATTTATTTATAATATACCAAAACTTTACATGATTGATGAGAATAACTCGTTAATATTACGAGCTGTTCTACACAAAACCACTGGTTTACCTCATAAATTATGACTAGAAGTTGTGGAAGTATAATATTAAGACAAGCCTGTGAAACATTTATTACGTCTAGCAATTTCGATACAACTGAAAATATAGTAAATAAAAATAAATAAATATTATTAGCTATAATTCAGAATTTGCCGAAGTGTTTTCTTCGCGTATCATTTAAATATAAAAAATACTATTATATGATTTTTTACTCAGCAGTACTTGCAATATCTGTTAATTTTTTACTTCGTCAAATAAAATGAATTTTTGCTGTGCGGTGGCGGCTAAGTACTACCAGTTCTGACTTTGCTCGTCGATGTCGTAAAATAAGACTGAGAGCTTCATTCATATCGACCTAGGCCAACTTCACCTGATGCCGTTTGATCAACAATTACGTTCCCAATGAGGGTTGACGTTAGAAAGGCGGCCGATCATTAAACTATTGCTAATAACTTTTGCAATATGTATGATAGAAGAAGAATACATATTGCGACGACCCCAAGTAATTAGGATAAGAGCAAGAGAATAATGATAGATGACATTTTTATAGTGATAGGACCACGCTGTGGACAGTTCTCTGTCTACAGCCGCGGGCTGGTCCGTCCGGGGTATCACCTCAATCTCACAAAAGATCGACGTTTGAGCAATGGCAATGTGCTATTGCGCTTCGTTCGGTGAGACAGAGAGCCGGAAGCCCAACTGATGTGGTGGTTACCATCAGGTGTGCTGTCTGCTCGTTTGCCACCATAAGCAATAAAAATAAATCAAATAAAATTTTCCAAAGCTTACTTTTTTTTCGACATGTTATGACAGAAAACTGGAGATACTCTAAGTCTACATTGAATGAAGCAGACTTGAAAATAAAACTATCAGACGATTCACGCTAAGAAATTCTGAGCAATACATTGCATTCGGAATAATACCACCACATAATGCAGCCTTTTAATTAATTTGTCAAAAAACGTTTAAAATACGTGTCAAGCGTCGTGAACCTTGTATAATAATATCCTTTCTGTAACTATTGAGTGGCCCACTAAAACCGTGTTTATATATTATATAGCATATATTTTTCATACCGACCAAGTTTACCGGTAACTATAATACATAAACAAATTAAATAGGTATTCAGATTTCAAAACAAAAAGTATAAATGCTTAATAATGTCTAAACAATTCATAACAAAAGCTAAGAAATATTTGCACGATGTATTTATACGTCATTCAACTAAGATTAATTTTCACAACAACGAACGCACCGCGCCTGTGCTACAGAAACTTCGTGATACATAGGTATGCCAGAGTATTTTTCCTTCACTAAGGTCGAGGAAACAAAGCTATAGAACTTGTGTGCTCTTGTTATATATCAAGGTCTGTGATATTTTCAACTCTATTGAACACAAATCGGACATTTAAGGCGTAAAACAAAGAACAGTTGCACTGGAGCTGAAGCATTAAATTAAAACTGTCGATCATCCTGTCCAATATGTCGAAGAAAAAGTGGATATTAATTTTGCTATTAGTTCTCCATCTATATTTTAAGATGTATGTTAGATTACATGCATAAATACCGAGCTTGATTGATTTATATATGTTTTCGTCTCAGATCATAAGAATCCTAATACATACATACATATCATCACGACATATCCCTTGCAGAGTAGGCAGAGAGAATAGAGTGCCAGAGAACTCTATCTCTGCATACTTCACTCGCTTCCTCAACATTCATAATTCTCTTCATACACGCTCGCCGGTTTCGGAGACTCTTGACTCCACCTTCCTTCAGTACATGACCGATCTGGTCTAGGTAGGTTAGTCTCGGTCTCCCTCGGTACCTACATCCTTCCACTTTCGCATTGTATATCTTCTTAACCAGGCGTTCGTTCGGCATTCTTTCCACATGTCCGAACCATCGGAGCATTCCCTTTCGCATCTTTACACCAATACTCTCTTTCATACCTACTCGCTCTCTTACGTCGTCGTTACGAATGCAGTCGGTCAGCCTAACTCCACAGATTTTCCGCAGAGATCGCATTTCGACCGCATTAATTTTACTTTCATACTCTTTTCCGCATACCCAACTCTCGCTTCCATACAGTAATGTTAGGACAAGCACTGCGTTATGTATTGCTACATCTAATTCATTGCTAAATCCTACTACTGGGCTCAAGCCTCCTCTACAGTGAGAGAGGAATTAACCTTCTATACTATGCTAGTCAGACGGGGTGGTATAGGATTTTATATCGAGTTTTACTTCTCTCGCATTGATATTATTTGATTAGGTTAATTAGTCGTCTCTCACGATCACCTACGGGTAAGAGAGGGACGGTGTATTGTATTTTTACTCAGTCAACACATAATTGTGTTATTTCTATTATCTACATATATTTAATGTTTAAATTCAAAGCTTTAACGAAAACAATAGAAGTTTGTTTGCTCACTATAAATAAAAAAAAGTGTGTGTGTCAGCTCCGACGCACGACTGGAGTTTCCCGACTAGAAAAAATGTATGGTTCAACCAGATCATGTATCTGGACCCGATCAGGATAGACTAAGGCATGCCGGATCCGGCAAACCTTATCAGGACCAGGTCTGGTCCTGATCAGGATAGCCTGATGTGAATTATCATTAAGTATGGTAAGGCATACCGGATCAGGACCAGATCAGGACCAAATAAGGATAGCCTGATGTGAAATAACATCAAGTATGGTGAGGCATACCGGATCAGGACCAGATGAGGACCAAATAAGGATAGCCTGATGTGAATTATCATTAAGTATGGTAAGCCGTTCCGGATCAGGACCAGGTCTATACCAAATAAGGACAGCATGATGTAAAATATAATCAAGTATATGGTAAGGCATGTTGTATATCAGGACCAGAAAGAGTTTTCGTAACACAAAAAAAATATCAATCAAAATTCAAAAAAGTATCATATCATGATTGTCATGTTTATGCCACGGTGTAAATTGTATTTGCATCAGAGGAGATTAATCTGAAATCTTTAATTCATCATATGTATTTAATAATAATAATAATAATGTTTAATTAATAATATAATAATATTTTATATTTAAAGTAAAAACAAAAATAAATAATAGGTACATTTGAAAACATAGATAGAAATAAATATAATAATATTGTAAAAACAATTCTAACATTTAATGTTTTGGGTCATAATAAATAGATGGCGTTAGTAAAATGACGTCATTATCTCAATCGCGGTGTTAAGATTCTCCGAAGCGTAATGACATCGCCTAATATTAAAGTAGTTGTTATCGAATCAGATCAAAACAGATCGATCGGGTCATGAATGAGAAATTCAGGCGACAGTAGAAGTCGTTAGCATCTGGTGGTTGCGCCCTAATTGGAACGGCTCACTGTGACTCTCTATGATAAGAATATAGCACTGCATTCGCTGCCTACGGTCATATATTGATTTATATTTTTATCTATTAAACATGTTCTTTAAGATATTCATGTTTTTTAAAAGGACCGGACTGGGCATACTCGTTTTGGATCAGCCAAGATATATAACGCAGATGATTGATTTGGTTCCGATCAGTAAAATTTCATCCGGACCCGATCAGGATTGCCTGATCTGGACCCGATCAGGAATGCCTGATCTGGACCCGATAAGGTTTTCCTGATCGGGTCCAGATATATCTTCTGCGTTACATACCATATCTGGTCCAGATCGGGCATGCCCGGTCCGGTCCTGCTAAGGAAGACGAAAAAATTTCTAGTCGGGTTACTCCTTAAGTACGATTATCAAAACAGGCGCAAAAAAAGCTCATTTGACTAAAAATAATATATATATATATATTTATTTACTTTATTAAAACTGTTCAGTGAAGTATTATCTCACGTCAGAAAGTGAAAGGTGCGCAGAATAGGTTGCGCACCAAAAACGTAACGAGGTCATTCGATCACTAGATTTTACTCCTCAAATTTTTCTCATACTGGGCGCCTTATATGAAAATCGATGCTTAAGGAGTAAACTCCAAAAAAGTAGAAAAGAAGTCATGAACTCAGATTATTTTAAAGGGCAATTACTCTGAAATTTCGGCTATTTTTATATACGATAAATCTAAAAATCTTTTCCTTCGTAATGTGTTCTGCCATTTAGGAGGTGTGGACTTACAGATACGCGTACAAAACAATTGTAAATAGATATAATCTCATGTTAGCATGAAGATTGTGCAGATTTACGAGACTAATCTGATAAACACGCTGCCAATGTTCTGGCCGTTAGATTTTGATGGTCTCTAAAGAACCAAATTACATAATACTGAATGTAAAATAAATAGGCGCTATAAAAACGAATGAAGGAATGCCCAAAATAAAGATCGCGTTTCACAATTTCATTGGCGCGTAATGTTGATTCCAGAAGCCAATGGCACGTAAAATGTAATCAGTTACTTTGTTATTCGCAACTTTTTGTGGATGTAACTATTAATGAAAGCTGGAATTTAAACCTGTATAAATAATACAAATTCAACAACGTGAAGTTGATATAGCGGATAAGTAAAATAAGACTAAGAATATAAGTAAGAGTAAAATAAGTAATGACTATGTACATACGATTCATGTGGTGACGCAGAAAGAATACAATTCAGCATCCCCTATGTTACCCGTAGGTAATGGTAAGACGACAAAGGGATATAAAACGCATATAACATCTATGTAAGAGAAGAAAATTCGAAACAAAAACCTATATCAACACGTCTAGCCAGTGTGGTATAGTAGGGAAGTTTCCCTCCCATTATGGAGGAGGCTCGAACCCAACAGTGGGACATATATGAGCTGAGATGATGATGTTGAAGTGCATACGGCTTTTCTTTTTGGCGTGTTATTATCTGGACACACGCCGTACGACCCCATAAACCCAACGTATTTCCTCCTCCTCCTTCTCGCTATTGGGCTGGCCACTGATACCGCCGAGGTTTTCCTCCGATTTCGAAGGAGCCTGTGTTCAAAAGTGTAACGAATATGATCTGAAGAAGAGTTCTAAATTTGTAAAATCTTCCAAAGTTAGATGTACTTTGAAAATAAGACATACTCGTATATTTTTTTGCAGACATTGCGACATACTTCAAATTGAAGTTATGCAATAATAATAGAAGATGAGCAGTGAGAGTGTTCCGCTTTTTTGCACAACAAAATATGGAAAACAAAATTTAGAAATAACCGTCTAATATTCTTTTAAAATATGAAAGTGAACAATGCCACATGTTTGGAGCACTCTAAAACAAATAATTAGATCTTATATTATATATGATGTTTGTTAAACAAAAGAATTTTAATCTCTATGATAATACAATATAGAGCTTGAGACAGTACTGCATGGAGTAAGAAAACAAGTGACTGGATTCTGCACGTATAGCATACACAATGATTGGTTTTTATGGAAATAAGACCGCCAACAATATACGTGAACAAACTGCCTCAACCTAAATAAGAGTAATGATTCACCATACAGTATAGCTTGACTAACTCTGCAGTATGCACCAGAAACTATTCTCCGGACAAAAGAACTATATTCGTACATGTAACATTTTAATTTAGAATATAATTATACAAGCGGAAATATATCATTGTATAATGAGGTTTGCTAACTGTATTTCATTGTTAATGAAAATAAATGCAATGTATAATTTTCGTTGTATTTCTATTATATTGTTTACATATAAAACAAAAGCTAGAATTTATTTACATTTGAATTTGACGTATTATAGTTTTTTTAAACACAATAAGATTTAAAATGTAACTAAATTAATTACAAAATAAAAGTTGTGTAATGGAATGGAGATTGGAGATAGAAGAAGGGTGTGACCGACATAGCACGAAGAATTAGCACGCTGAAGTAGCAATGAGCAGGCCACATTGCTCAAAGGACCGACAACCGCTGGGGAAGAAAGGGTTCTAGAGTGGTGACCACATACCGGACGACGCAGTGTAGGACGCCACTAGGTGGACAGACGACCCTGTGAAGGTTGCTGGGCGTCGTTGGATGCAGGCGGCACAGAACCGCACTCTGTGGCGTCACATAAGGGAGGCCTACGTTCAACAGTGGACGGGAATAGGCTGAGATGATGATGAAAATGGAGATAAGAATCATCATCATCTCAGGTCGCATATGTACTGCCAGTACTGCTGAGTTCAAGCCTCCTCTATAATAGGAAGTCGACCTACTTTACCGCGATGGGCAGACGGATTGTCTAGGGTTCCCAATTTTCCTTCTCTTACATTGGTGTTATCTGCATATTATATCCCTTAATCGTCTTTGATCACCCACGAGCAAGAAAGGAAGAGATAAATTGTATTCTTCGTCATCATACAAAAAAAATATAATACGGAGATAAGAATCGTATACACTCATTCATCATCATTCTCCTACTCTTATCCCAATTACTTGGGTCAATACAATATGTACTCTTCTTTCATAGTACATATTGTAAAAGTTATTGGCGTCGTTTTACGGCGGGCCGACTGCCAGACGTCAACGCTCCTTGGCATCAGATGTAGTTGGCCTAGGTGGTTATAAGGCTCTTAGTAGTCTTTTACGACATCCATGAGCAAAGTAAGGGTTGGTAGTATTCGTAGCCGCTACCACACAGCAAAGAATCGTATACACTATATTCATTAAACAACTATTTGTTATGCTAGTCATTAAAGTTAATGTTGTCATTTAACTTTAATAGTAACGCTGTTTACAGTTGTTTTAAAGTACCGCTCGACTACACATACACTACTCTTCGTGCACCAGAACAAGTCCAATAATATATGCAAAAGATGGCGTTAATATAGCCTTGAGCTCGGAGTAGAAGTACCTTTTTAATTTTCAATTACCTAATTTTACATAAAGCCCTTGAGAATTCAAAAGTATATGTACTGTTTTCAGTGTAATGTTATATAATTATTTCGGGTCATAGACGTGTCTTTTTAATCTTCAACTACTGCATACAGCCCTTGAGAATTCAAAAGTATATGTACTGTTTTCAGTGTAATGTTATATAATAATTTCGGGTCAAAAAAGTGCCTTTTTAATCTTCAACTACTATATAAAGTTCTTAAGAATTCAAAAGTACATTGTTTTCAGTGTAATATTACATAAATATTTCGTGTCAGTACATATATGTCCCACTGTTGGATATGAGGCTCCTCGAGAGGAATTGATGAGATTTATTTCAAATTTATTCTTACTCACATTCTCTAGAAAAATTGATTAAATTTGATTTGAAAAATTGAAAAAAAAATAAGAAAAAACCTGTGGAGGTATTGGATGAAATCTACCACCACGCTGGTCAGACGCATAGGGTTTTAAATGGAGATTTTTTCTTGTCTTACATAAATGTCATGTTAACATATCTCTTATTCGTTTCTTGCAAGACAGGTGACGAATTGTATTCTTACTCCGTCATCACGGATAAAAAAAAAGATATAATCAAAATAGTGAAAAAAAATATCATTTAAATATAAAAATATATTTAAGATGCAAAATTTAATTTATATAAATGGAAGCTTTGACTTTGTGTCCTCTCTTATTCAGAGTTTCTCGGCTATCTTTCAAAGTACTAATGAATATAAATTTAAATGAAATCCCAAAAGTAGGTCACGTTATAAACTCACCTTATTTAGTTCGGATAATTTTAAACTGTTTATTACTCTTTCCTCGGATTTTCACATTAAGATCTTATGATCTTATAGCTTTTCAAATAGAATGAATGATTACTTTCATAAAGATAATAGTGGACTCCCTCGATTTATGCCCACTAAACAATAATTTAGTTACTCGTATATACATATATTATTAAAAAAAATACATGTGTATACTGCAATTGCTGTGTGGTAGCGGCTACGAATACTGTCAACCCTTACTTTGCTCGTGGATGTCGTGAAAGACGACTAAGAGCCTTATAACGACCTGGACCAACTCCATCTGATGCCGTTTGGTCAACAATTACATTCCCAAGGAGGATTGACGTCTGACAGGTGGCCGGTCATAAAACTATTGCCAATAACTTTTACAATATGTACTATGAAAGAAGAGTACAAATTGTATCGACCCCGAGTGGTTGGGATAAGAGTAGGAGAATGATGACATATGTGTACTGTAAATTATATTAACTTAAGCTGTTATTTTTCAAACATGATTTTTGAAACTTTTTTACATACATACATACATATCATCACGCCATATCCCTTGCAGGGTAGGCAGAGAGAACAGAGTGCCAGAGAACTCTATCTCTGCATACTTCACTCGCTTCCTCAACATTCATAATTCTCTTCATACACGCTCGCCGGTTTCGGAGACTCTTGACTCCACCTTCCTTCAGTACATGACCGATCTGGTCTAGGTAGGTTAGTCTCGGTCTCCCTCGGTACCTACATCCTTCCACTTTCGCATTGTATATCTTCTTAACCAGACGTTCGTTCGGCATTCTTTCCACATGTCCGAACCATCGAAGCATGCCCGCCCTTTCGCATCTTTACACCAATACTCTCTTTCATACCTACTCGCTCTCTTACGTCGTCTTTTTTCTTTTGAATAACTAAATTCTATATAAAAATATGGCTTTTTAATTGTTTATTGCAAACGAATAAGCAGTGCAACTGATGTTAAGTGTCACTGCCAGACCGCTAGACCGCTTTCTACCAACCTAATCCACTCATAAAGTTAGCCTTCCAACTCTCTCGCTCACCAAACGAAGCGCAACAGCCTTTATGCGAGAGTGATAATGAGTAGTGATACTTCTCCTGCCCGTGGCTGGAGACAAAACTGCCATTAGTGTAGCCCTACAAGTATACAACATATATTTGATAATCTATTTTCGTATTAATAAAATGGTTATATAGAACTCTGACACGATTCTTTGAGCGTCATACATTTGTTCTGTGACTATCACATACAATACATTCATAATCCTTACTAATATTATAAATGCGAAAGTAACTCTGTCTGTCTGTCGCTCTTTCACGCCAAAACTACTGAACCGATCTAAATAAAATTTGGTACACAGATAGTCTAGAATCTGATAAAGGATATAGGCTACGTTTTAATGCAACCCGTAAAGGGAGATGAAAAGTTGTAAAAAAGTATCGTCATTCTTAAAGCCAGAAGCTCAAAACTTATTTTTAGGCTATTAATTAGCGATAAATAAATATGACATTAACATTTTGTAAAAAAATTATCCTTAAGGGGTAAAATAAAAATAGGTTAGGAAAAACTTTAGGAAAATAACCTTTTACGCGGGCGAAGCCGCGGGCAGAAGCTAGTAAATTATATGTAATGCACATGGAACTACATTAAGGGTAATTTTGCATTTATGCGCATTTTTAAAAACAATATCCTGCACTAAGCCAATAATCCTTATATATGGGAGACTTCACATACAATTAACGGATACAAATTACACCAAGACAATAACAATTTATCTATCGCAGAAAATATTATCTTGTGTGGGAATCGAACCGACACATGGCATTGTAGGTAAGATATCTTAATCACCATCTATATAGTTAAGTCTCTACGGCTTCTACTAGTTTCTTTTTTTGTTACTATTTACCGGCTTGGTTAATTTTTACTAGAAATCAAATATTTAGAAGAATAGAACCTTATAATATGAAAATTTTAATTTGCATCTAACAAAGATGATATGTAGTAATAAATGTGGTGATAGATATATGTATCTGAACGTCTCTTACATAGAATTTATATACACATTATATCCCTTTATAGTCTTTTAAGACAGTCACAGACAAGATAAGTGGTGGTGAGTTGTATTCTTATTCAGTCACCACAGAGTGGTATTGCAAATCAACCATTCAGAGTAGAACCTACTCTATACACTATACCTACTCTATAACCTACTCTATACACTATACCTACTCTATAACCTACTCTATACACTATACCTACTCTATAACCTACTCTATACACTATACACAAAAGTGGAAAGTTCGTAGGCTGTACAAAAGTTAAGAATATGCAGCCTATGGATATTCCTTCCTCACTAATCAAGGAAAGCCGTTTTTATAAATCAATTATTATTTCTCAGGTATGTTATTAGATGGCCACCGAAGACAAAGATCGGGTACCGGTGGCCCGCTCGCACGGCGAAGAGAGGTGATTGCAGGGTGAGTCTATGGGGTTGCGTGCCGCCTCTTCCGTCGCCCCGGACAGATTTGGCAGGGCGCGACCATATCCATAATCCACCCCAAGAAAAAAATAAAATAAAAGGCATGTTATTAGATAATAAATTATTTATTAAAAGAATTATAAATGCCTAATTAATGAATCAATTACCAGTGAAGTTTATCCTCAACTATATACTAATAATAAATTCGTAACTATATCTAATTTTGGGTAAATCAACGACGATTCATTAATTATTAAATTTCTTGGCAATAAAATCAGTAAGTACTCATTGTATTGCTGCCAAAGGAAATTTTCCAATGAATTTCACAAATGTTACCTGCTCGATAAACGTTTACGTAAAGAATTTTCAAGTATTGTGAAAGATAAGTAACAATTTTACGAAGAGATTTATATTGCTTTGTAAGGATGCCCCCATGTAATAGTAGCATTCGATTTCAAATTACTAAACAAACTCACAATGTTAGTCGGTATATGGGAACGAAAATTTACATTTGAGTTGCGAAATATCACGTCTCATTCAAAGAACAGGAAGCAGTCGCACGGTGTACTATAAGGACCCATGATATCTAGCTGTCAACCCTGACTAGTGCTAGTGAGCAAGGCACGCTTGAAATATAGTTTGTTAGAGAAAAAATTGTCAATCACGCGTCATGAATTAATTAAATATCTTGTTGGCATAAATTGATTATTTTTAATGGTTGCCTACATACATATCATCACGCCGATCCCTTGCAGGGTAGGCAGAGAGAACAGAGTGCCAGAGAACTCTATCCTTGCATACTTCACTCGCTTCCTCAAAATTCATAATTCTCTTCATACACGCTCGCCGGTTTCGGAGACTCTTGACTCCACCTAACTTCAGTACGTGACCAATCTGGTCTAGGTAGGTTAGTCTCGGTCTCCCCCGGTACCTAAATCCTTCCACTTTTGCATTGTATATCTTCTTAACTATACGTTCGTTCGGCATTCTTTCCACATGTCCGAACCATCGGAGCATTCCCTTTCGTACCTTTACACCAAGACATGTTGCCTTACCATTAAGAATAATAAAATTCACTGTCTATACTAATCCAGATTATAATTATATCCCAAACATTACGATAGGTCTTCTAAGAAAGGATTTCTTACTTCAATAGCGGTCTATTAAGAACAACTATTGAAATTTAGCATAATGTGTGCGTGTTTTCCGTGTGGTGACGGAGTAAGAATACAATTCACCACACTGTGATCATAAGAGACGACTAAAGGATATAAAACGCATATAACATCTATGCAAGAGAAGGAAAACTCGAAATAAAACCTTATACCAACACGTCTGACCAGCGTGGTATGGTAGGTCAATTTCCCTCACTTTGTGGAACAGGTTCAAGCCCAAAGAGTGGGACATGTGTGAGCTGAGATGATTAGATGATAATGAGCATAGAAAAAATCACGTGTAAACGTTAACGCAACAAACTAAGCAATAAATCTACATCTTGTCACCGTCTTGGTGACGTATTAAAAACTCATTATCCAAGTGTCAGGTGTTGACGGGTACTTCCCTTTTCATGGATATCATATTAGACGTTTAAGCAAAATAAATAAATAACAAGTCTGCGAGTGGAGGAGAACTCTAAATGAAAATCAGGTAAGTTGGCAAAGACCCAACAGACTTGATCTGCCATAGGTATATGGACTTATACAGTCACTTATAAAGACAAAGAAAAGATTGATTGCCTTTGTTCAAAATACATAGAAGTGTTCATTGAGTAAATTATTGAAATTTACATCTCCCATACATATGACAAAATAATACGAGCCACAATTTGATTGTCATACGACATATTTGTTTCAATGGTAGGACGAATGGAACGGATTTCCAATAGGTGTGGGTTCAAGTCCCACGTGTGACAATCATTTTTCGCTGTAAACAAGTTTTTACTAAACAAATTCGTTGTGACGATGGATATTTTTGTATTTTCTTCTTTGGTTTTTGTTTTTATAGGTTCCTTTTTTTTTATTTCCAAACTAAGTGTTTGTGTCGGTCTCGACAATTTTCATGGAACAGTCTTTCATCTAATATATATATAATTCTTTTGTACGCGAGTTGACAGTGAACTCCTCCTAACCGCTAAACGGAGTGCCTTGATATTTTTTTGTTTGTGTTCGTGAGGATTCGAGAATGGTTTAGATTCGTTATTGGACCCGGTGGCGCCGTTGTCGGTATGTCAAACGGATGGACCGATTAGGATGAAAATTTTTAATTATATTCCAATGGGTACCTGGATGATTTCAAAACACAATTGGACCCGGTAGGTGGCACTGCTGTCGGCAGATAGCTTAAAACTGCCGGGCAAAACGACGTCTGCCGAGACAGTTAGTAGAATTATAAAAATGTTAATGAGACAGTTGCTTATTTGTGACAGTACAACGATCACTGACCATTCATTGATACAATTAATTATTTGTCTCAGTTAATTGTATAATTTTCGAATTATCTCAGTAAACTTTGTTTTATTTGTATGCACAACAATCTACAGAGATCACTTTTAATTATTTCTCGTGAAATTGATAGCGCACCATTGACCTAAGAGAGCGATTGTCACAATATTTAGAATAAACAGGAAATATGATAAAGTAGAAATTCGTAAAACTGATTAAGTATCAAGATAATATTAATATATTTTAACTAACGGCTTGTCTGCTGACTTCAGTAGATTCATATTTCAGTTATATGTATGTATGGTATTTATGATCAACTTTTTTTTAGAATACAAGCAAACTAAACAGTTCGTTTTCCTATTTAAATAGGAATTCTGCACAATATCACAGATTTTTTTTGCACAGTATCTTAATTCTTTTTTAGAATTATAGTAATCTAAGTTACTGCTTACATAACCATTTACCAACCATTGGTATGGTGCCTTCTAAATCTATACAGTCATTGCCAAGATTCGATTGAAGAAGCAAACAGTGTCTATTACCATTTGAGCACAGACTTCATCGTTGCTAAAACTAACACTGTTCAAGATAAATTCGAGCCAAAAACCATATGATCCGTAGTTGCGTTCATAAGTAGCTAGGCAAACGAATAAAACAATTCAAATGTCTGCCTTTGGTATCGGTAAATCTTCACAAGATTAGTACCACCACATTTTCCGTGTGGTGACAGAGTAAGAGTACAATTCATCACCTCCGCTCTTATCCGTGGATATTGTAAAAGACAATTAAGGGATATTATATGCATATGGCAAGAGAAGGAAACCTCTTCACTGAACAGTTTTAATAAATGTAAATAAAAATATATATATTATTTTTAGTCAAATGAGCTTTTTTTGCGCCTGTTTTGATAATAGTACTTAAGGAGTAAACTCCAGTCGTGCGTCGGAGCTGACACACACACTTTTTTTTTCTTAGCTCATATATGTACTAGGGTGATTTTTTTTTTTACTTTTTTTTTTTTTTCGGTCCCATCGTGAATTCTTGTTGGAAATACCCAAAAAAAAATTCCCTGAAAGTTTGAGCCCTTAATATTAATTAACGTCCTCGACCAAGGCGTGTGAAGATTTCCCATTGAAAATACACAAAAACTCTGATTTTTAATTTTTGAATTTCTAAAGCTCAGCGGCATTTCATGGGATCACTTTGATTGAAAATGGTTTTTTCTCAGAATTGAACGCTCTACAAAAGTGCCCATTGCCGCAAAGTCGTAACTCACACTGGCGAGGCAGTACGGGCCACTATGACGACGACGACGACGACTATCGACTATCGTCGACTAATACAGTATTCGCAGTAAAGATGGCGAATTGTATTCGTTACCAAATAAAATATTTACAGTACAAACATAATTACTTATACTTTATTGAAATACGAAACAAATAATGCTTATTTGTATCTTATTTTAAATGTATTATATGTAAACACGAAATATTTTATTGGGTTTGTTGTTTGTGAAAATATTACAGTAAAATTGTTTATTTGTAGCCTTCAGCCATTGATGCTCTGTTTTCGAATTGTGTCGTAAGTATTGTTCTGTCATAATGACGTAGCGATCAAGAGCAACATTCTGTGAAATATTATTCATAGGAACAATGTTATAATTTATTTTCCTTTGAACTATGAACATTACAGAAATTAACTAATATAATGTAATAACATTTTTTTGAAGTGAAAACTTCTTTAGGCGTGTCGTGCGTTTTTGGAGGGGAAAATGCTAATGCTAATAGTATATCTGTAGTATCAGTGTGGTTTTAAGGTTATCTTACTAGCATGGTAAAACCGATTCCTAGATGTGCGATAATATTTTTTATTTTTATATAAAAATTAGAAAATTATTATTATTTCAATTAGTCTTAAGTTAATAGTTTTCACTTCTATCGGCAGTCCCCATGACTGCCTATTGGTTTTTTTTTTCTTGACAACACCCTTTACTAAAGAAATACTCTCTGTAGTGCAAGGGACTTTATAAACATAATATAATTAACGGACATAAATTATATCCAGAATCAAAACAATTATTGTGGATCTCATAATGTATCGTCCTTCGTAGAATTCTAATTCTCGACACTTGATGCAGTAGATCCGGATCCATACCTAGTGCTTGAAATAAAACTTGACTGCACTGATGGCGTAGTGGTTAAGATACCTTCCGTGCCAGTGGCGTAGTATTATTTCCTTGGGGTAGGTGTGTTAAAACTTTATCACCATAGTATTTGACTTTATCAAACCTATAACATTGGCATGGTATCTTAAGCATTATATCATCGGGGCAGTCAGACAGCCGATACTTTTTTAGAAAAAAACTGTCATATGGTGACGGATCAAAAAACAATTCATTACATTTAATTGCCCATAGATGTCATAAAAGATGACTACAGAATGCAAGCAAATAGCGCGGCAAAGAAATGCAACTAGATAAGACAATTAATAGATAAAAACAGAACATATCAATACAAAAAAGGAAGCATATAAATCCAACATATATGGGTTAGTAGCATGCTACTATTTTAGCCTATTATACCATGGCATAATAGGCTAAAATTTCATATTATTATAAACCTTGTATGCAATGGAACATATTTGAATTGTGAAGAAGTAGATATAAGCCATACAGCGCAAGATAAAAAGCTCTTAGAAATCCAAACCATATAAAATTCTGTCTATCAAACACGAACAAGATACTCATCCATTACAATACGTCATTTTCTAAAGTAAATATACAAAAGCACGTGTCGTATAATGATAAATGAAGACATATTAGGATACTCAACTAAATATTCGAAGTGGTACATAGCTGTAGGTTGTATGTAATTATCAGTACTGTCAAGTAATTAGTGTTACGATAAATGTAATCTTAACGCGAGTACCACTTATAGTGACTAATGTTGATAACTAACAATTAGTTTTGGTATGTTGATGGGAATTTTTAAACAGATATTTTTACTAAGAATATTTAAGTGTGTACATAATTAGCTGTGGTATTTCTTGCATGAATTGCTTGTTTACTAATTATATAACACCTATGTTATTCCAGAATGAGTTTAAAACTTTAAATCATCATCCTCATTTCAACTTATATATACAGGGTGGAGATAACCATGCGACAATAATTTTAATTTATTGTATCTGATGACTTGCGCAGCCTGTATAGAAACATTTAATATAATATGTCGTATAGTTTAAATAATTAATAGATTCCGGTTCCGGCTGCGTAAAAGTAAACATATAGTGTCATGAAGCTCCGTATTTCGACGTATAAACTATAAATATACTGTGCAAAACTGTGTTAAAACATTTGAACTCCATAAGCACTGTGATAAACTTCATTTTAAATAAAAAAAATCAAGTGTAAACTACGCTATCAATATAAGTATTCAGCGTTCGCGTTCCAAGTCTAAAGGCTGCGCTCACACCTCACAACACTGTAGTTTACGTTCCACTCCACGCGAGTGATATACTATAGTTTACTTAGAAAGTCGTGTTAGTTGAGGGTGGCGCCACTTGCACTGCTAAGATTTAACTGTCAGAGTTCACGTTCCACTCCACGCAAGCGATAAAAATAATAAATGGATAACCTTCAATCATTTTTTGAACAAATAAAAATAGAAATGTCAAAACAAACCGATGATATTATGGCACGAATGGAGGAGAAATTAGTTCCTTTTAGACTAGAAATGCAGGAATTGAGGTCAGAAAATGAAAAATTAAAAGAAAAAATAAATACTCTTGAAAAACATAATAGAATGAACAACTTAATCTTATATGGGGTAAAAGAAACCGAAAAATCGACTGTCAATTTAATCGAAATAATTCAAAAGAAATTCAAAGATGATTTAAATATCAATTTCGAGGATAGGGATGTAAGCATCGTCTACAGAATTGGCAAAAATAGCATAAAAAATGAAAGGCCAATCCTCCTAACATTCGTCAACCTCTGGAAGAAAAATGAGATAGTGGCAAACAAGAAGAAACTAAAAAATGTGTACATATCCGAAGATTACCCGAAAGAAGTCCTCGATATGAGAAAGAAACTACAGTCAAGATTGGAAGAGGAAAGGAAGAAAGGCAATTATGCGTTCATAAATTATGACAAGCTAATTATTAAACAGGGACATCCAGGCAATGAAAACCGCAAAAGAGATCCGTCAACCTCGCCTAAGGAAAACCAACAACCCCGCAAACAGCAAATATCAGCAAAAACACATCGTCTAAATGCCTTTAACTTATTGAGGAATAGAAGTAACTCCTTGCCGTCCGCCAACATGCCAACTGACCAGAATGCATAGGATACTGTCATCAGCCACCGGAATCAAACTTCAATCAAACAAAAACACAAAGAGACCAGAGACACAGCATTCCCCAACCCGACTTGTCCTCGTGGGGAATCAGACTGCAACCCTCCACCCATTAGAGAAACAGAAATAGAAACAGATCGGAACATAAATCAAACCCTCAAAATTTGCACTTATAATGTAAGAACCCTTGGATCGGCAGAACGTTTCCTTGAATTAACTAACGCTCTAAGAAACATTAATTGGGATATTCTAGGTCTCGCAGAAATCCGAAAAATGGGGTGTAAAATCGAAGAATACAACGACCTTATCCTCTGCTACATTGGCGAAACTAAAGGACTGTATGGAGTAGGATTTCTGATAAAGAAAAAATATAAAAATAACATTACTAACTTCATTGGAATATCTGAAAGAGTAGCTATATTACAACTAAAATTTGAATGCTTATCATTATCAATAATTCAAATATATTCACCGACGGAGAAATCAACCGAAGACGAAATTAATAATTTTTACAAAGATATTGAATATGCTCACACAAAGACGGAAGGTAAAGTAATTGTCATGGGAGATTTCAATGCCAAAATAGGCTGTCCGAAAACAAACTGTTTTCCAGTAATGGGAAAATACGGTTACGGAGTGCGTAATGAAAGAGGTGAACGCCTCCTAAGTTATGCTTACCAACACAAACTATCAATAATGAATTCATTCTTCAAAAAAAAAGACAGCCGCAGATGGACATGGTTATCACCAGACCAAAAAATTAAAAACGAAATAGATTTTATAATGATAAATCATCATAAACTTATAACTAATATAGAAGTACTACACAAATTTAAATTCTCTTCTGATCACAGACTGGTGAGAGCAACGTTACTCTTAAATCACCCAGCAAAGAGTAGAAAAACCTACACAACACCATCAAATATCCCCAAAACGGAAATAGAAATAAAAAACTTTATAGAAAATCTACAATCACACATGGAAAATATAGAAATAAACTGTTTTGATATTCAAACATATTATAATAGACTGGAAAGAGGCATAAAAGAGAGCATAAAAAATAAAAACAATACACAATCTCATCAACACAATATTTTCTCCAAAGACACAATGGACCTTATAGAACGGCGTTTAGAACTACAAAACACGAAGAATAAAACCAAATACATGAGAAGAGAACTTAGTAAAATATACAAAGAGACAAATAGATCAATCCGTAAGGACTACAACAACCACAGATACGAGGTTATTACAAGAAATATAAAGAATTTTAGAAGTGCCAAAAAAGCTTATAAAGAATTAACTACCCACAAATCATGGATTCAAAAACTCGAAAATAACTCACTAACAACAAAATGTAGAAAAGATGTAATAGACCATGCGACAGACTTTTATAAAAACCTATACAAGAAACAAAACAACCCCGAAATAGAAGCACAAACGACCCACATTAACACGATGGAATGTGTCAGGCAAATTGAATACTTGGAAGTTTATGAACAGATAAAAAAGCTAAAGGTTGAGAAGAGCCCTGGACCAGATGGTATATGCAACGAGGTTCTTAAAATAGGAGCACCTATATTAACACGTTATTTCACGCAACTGTTCAATATGATATTAGACGAAGAAAAAGTACCAAAACAGTGGTGTACATCAGATATAATTCTACTTTTCAAGAAAGGAAACCCCTTGTATATAGGGAATTATAGACCCATAAGCCTTCTTGCAGGTGTGTATAAACTATTCTCATCAATAATTTTAAAGAGAATAACTGATGACATTGATAAACAACAACCAAGGGAACAAGCAGGGTTTAGATCAGGCTTTAGCACAGTGGACCACATACAGACTATAGAACAGGTCATAGAAAAATACAGAGAATACAATAGACCTCTGTATGTGGCTTTCATTGACTACAGCAAAGCTTTTGACACCATCAGCCACTGTTCAATCTGGAAAGCATTACAGCAATTAGATATCAACTACAAATACATCAATATCTTGAAACATATTTATACCAACAGTACAAGTAGAGTAAAGTTAGAAACGAGAGGAGAGGAAATAAACATAGAGCGGGGAGTAAGACAGGGCGACCCTCTATCTCCGAAACTGTTTATAGCTATACTAGATAGTATTTTCCAAAAACTCGACTGGAAAAACAGGGGTGTGTACATAAACGGACATTATCTAAATCATCTAAGGTTCGCCGACGATATTGTCATTATTGCAGAAACTGCCAGAGACCTAGAAGAAATGATGAGATCACTAGACTGCGAAAGTTCTAAAATCGGCCTAGTAATGAATGTAAATAAAACTAAGATACTGACCAACGACCGTGAACGACCGATAGTGATAAAAGACAACTGTATAGAATATGTCAGAAAATACATCTACTTGGGAAAACAAATCTCATTCAAAACGTCAAACAACGAAGAAGAAGTAACAAGAAGGATCAATACAACCTGGAAGAAATTCTGGGCATTAAAAGAAATTTTAAAAGGGAACTACAACTTGCACATGAAGAGGACGATATTTGATACATGTCTCCTACCCTGCTTGCTGTATGGCTGCCAAACTTGGGTATTTACAAAAAAAATCAAACAAAAAATCAAATGCAGTCAAACAGCCATGGAAAGGAGCATGCTAAAAATTAGAAAAATACAAAAAATTAGGAGTGAAAGTATTCGTCAAAAAACTAAACTCACAGATGCTCTCAGACACGCACTATTACTCAAGTGGAGATGGGCCGGACACATCACACGATACCCAGACAGAAGGTGGACTATCGAATCTACACAGTGGAAAGGACCAACAGGGAAAAGGAATGTTGGTCGACAATTGAGACGGTGGGCTGATGACATAAAACAAGTTGCAGGAAATGACTGGATGGTGTCAGGCAAGAATAGGGAGTCATGGCAAAGGATGGAGGAGGCTTTTACCCAAATAGGGGTCCAGATTTCAAATAAATAACTACTAACATTAATTTACAAGTAACTTCTTAAATTTAAGCAAAAACCTAACAAATATTGTATTAAGCATAGCGAAATCTGGAATAAATGGCTTATTTATTTATTATTATAGTGTATCTCCTTTTTTCACGGGATCTTCCATAGGGAAGATGCCCGGTCCTTTGGGAGGCTTACATGGGGATATGGATCCAACACGCAGAGGCCTTTGGAGAAATTTAATCTAAATATTGGGATGGGACATCTACCGATGACATTCCACGTCTGCACATAACATACGTGGACTGCCAGCGGTAAGTGTAAAACTATTGTGTGATTCTGGTGGCTAATATCTGATTATGGGTGTGGGTGCTTAGTGGACTGGTTCATTTTAAATCTATGAAATTCTAACTGTCGTCTGCCTTCAAACCCATATATAGAGATGAACGGTGGCAGACGGTGACTCGCCAACTCACTGAATGGGCCCCCTAAACAGTCGCCACAGGCGCACAAGCCATACGGGCAACAGGGGGCAACATTGGTGCAAGTGGCTAGGGGTGTCGAGCGGTGCGGCGCCGGTTTCACCATTGAGTCTGTGATAAACAGAGCCATGGTTTCCCCGTAGTTATGCCCTTGAAAATGACACTTCCACCCCCGAGCATATAGCTCTGGCGACCCCTCTCTGACCAGCTGTTTAAGGCAAGCCAGAGCTGAGAGTCCTTCGGGCACTCTTCGGTTTCCACTCTAGCCAGCCAATGAAGGCCAGCTGGAGACGAGGCCCTGATCGACTCTCTGGAGTATTCGGGACCGCAGTGTCGCCACTCACATTCAGCTCGCCACAAGCTGCCCTGCGGTTATTATTATTATTATTATTATAGTTTAAACACAGCACATTACTTTGTATAATTAACATTTTCCACACTTTATATTTTTTTTTTTTTAAATTTGAGGACTAATGTGAGGACTTTTTAGATAGTATCAAAATACTCATATACATACGAGTATTGCCGGTGTTTTCATTTATTGTCGCATTGCCATCTCCACCTTGTTATGTACTATGTATATGCCTCACTGTTGGGTTCGAGCCTCCTTCAGATTGGAGGGAAATTGACCTAGTATACCTCGCTGTTCAGACATGTTGGTATAGGGTTTGATTTCGAGTTTTCCTTGCCTTGCATAAATGTTATTTGCAAATTATACTCCTTAGTTATCTTTAAGACACCCACGGATAAAAGAGAGGGGATGCTGATTTATATTGTTACTTCGTCATTACACAGATAATGAGTATTATATTATATTAAATATCTCAGTGCAAGCGAACTGTTAAATATTAAAACTTCCTGCGAATTATCTCTATAGTTGTTATGACAACCGCAATTGCAAAACACGTTAATGTAGGATTGCCCCATTGTTACTAAATTTCATCCGATTTTCAAATTTTAATAGTCACTGTTTTGTTTCTATTTGTTTCAGATCTATCTATTTACAGACTTTTATTAGTTTTATAGATGAAATGTGCTATTTAACCCGATAAAGTTTTCTTAAAAGCCTATTGGTTTTTAAGAAGATTAGCCAAAACAAACATAAAGAAACTATTCAACTTTATAATAGTAATATAGATTACAATTGTAAATAAGATAATAATCAACAATCTTTGGATTCAACATACTTCTAATATATCATTTCTGTTTTAATGTAACAATTATTTTAAATTCAAAGTCCTCAGTAAATAAAGAATAAGCGGTTAATGGATATTTGCCCTTTTCTACGTATTGTAAACAGTAAACAGAATAAATAATGTAAACACAAGTGAATAAATAAAGATCACGACCTCACTCACCCTAAAATGTCGGCGTAAATCAGTGCATTAATGATAAATATTTGACAGCTATGTTACCAAAAAAAAAATCTTCGTAATTCAAATTACTGAAATTTAGCATTTAATATGCTTAATTATTTATAAAAACCCGATTACGAAACGAAAAATGATGTCACAAGCGGGATTCAAACCCGCACCTATTGGGAGTCCGGCCCAATCGTGCTGCCACTTACACCACCGTGAACTATTGTAGGACATTCAAATCACCGTATCATATGATACGAAGCGAGATTGACATCATTTTTCGTTTCGTTAACTAGTTTTTATAAATCTTCATAATGCGATATGAAATCATTAAAAATCGCTTTATCTCAAATCTACAGTAAATAAATCATCTTATAAAGAATATCTATGAAGGAGAGTCTACCATATATATACGCATAGTTAAACGCAATTTTTTTGAAACATTTGTGCTATCTGTCGTTAAGATTCTGTCCTAGTATTTACTATCCTTTATATTCTTACATTTTTACTTATTATTCGTGTGGTAACAGAGTAAGAATACAATTTACCACCCCCTATCTTACTCGTGGGTGACAGTACGAGACGAGTAAGGGATATAAAACGCATATAACATCTATGTAAGAGAAGGAAAACTCGAAACAAAACCCTATACCAACACGTCTGACCAGCGCGGTATGGTAGGTTAATTTCCCTCCCATTACGGAGGAGGCCCGATCCCAGCAGTGGGACATTTATGGGCTGTGATGATGATGATGCTTTACTATTCTTTATACTCTTACATTTTGACTTATTATCCGTGTGGTGACGGAGTAAGGATACAATTCACCACCCCCTATCTTACCTGTGGGTGACCGTACGAGACGACTAAGGGATATAAAACGCATATAACATCTATGTAAGAGAAGGAAAACTCGAAACAAAACCCTATACCAACACGTCTAACCAGCATGGTATAGTAGGCCCATTACTCTCCTATTATGGAGGAGGCCCGAGCCCAACAGAGGGGTATATGTGGGCTGAGATGATGATGATGATGAGATGATACTCTTACATTAACCCATTCCTATGAGACGAAACGTTAAGAATACAATGTGTCACCACCCTTTACATTCCAGTGGTAGTAGTAGAAACCGACTGAGAGATCACCAAGAGAGATTGGTTAAAATATTCTACGTGAAAAATTATAACATCAACTGCAATCATGAACCCGCTGCCAGCGTTTGCAGCACTATTCATCTTTGAGATAGACTGATTTTTGATTTAAAATGATCTTTATTAAAATAAATAAAAGTGACACGCTATACATAAAATAATAAAAAAGATTATGTTAACAACCATAACTTATAAGCTATTCTTTACAGGCGAAGTACATACGCCTTTATAGAATTTTAAAATAACAATGAATGTATTATAATTTTTATGCATGAATAAATATTATGAAGAAAATAAAATAAGCCGGACTAAGTGACAAGTTAGATACTTACACATTTTTAGTTACATAACAAAATATATATTTGAGATAGACTGACTGTTATGGATAGACGGGTGGATACTCTAACATACATAATTTCTTCTCAGCCATTATATGTCCCACTTCACAACGGGAAGAATATATTTATCTACACTAAATAAGTTGGATAGTGCTTATTTTATTTCGAATTTTCCTCATTCTAATGTTTAAGGGATGTGATCCTTAAATTTAGGAAAAAAATCACTAGACACATTGTATTCTTAATCCGTCAAGATATTTTCAAAAGGATAAGAGCTGCACAGATTGCGTAGTGGTTAAAATTCCTACTATACCTACCGTATCAAGTATTGTGGGTTCGATTCCCATGTATAACAATACTTTATGCGATCCACAAATTATTGCTCAAGTCTGAGCGTATTTTGTGAGCGTATATGTTTGTAAAATCCCCCGCATTTCAAGGATTATTTCCGTAGTGCACGATGTTGTAAAAAATTGTGTCCATGATTTTAAATATCAAAAATTGTATCTTCTTAAAGGAGCTTACTTTTTCGTATTACAGAGTAATAATACAATTCACTACCACTAGCACGTGAATGTTCAAAAAGAGAACTAAGGAATATGCTATTCATATTCACACTTGTGCAAGACAAGAAAAATTCGAAATAAAAACCTATACCATCCCGTCTGACTAGTGTAGTATTGTAGATTAATTGTCCTACTGCGAAGGCAGTTCGAGCCCAGCAGTAGGACGTTTATGAGGTGATGACAGGAGCTGAGCCGGATGCCCAAGTAGGTGGTTTTGGGGATTTTATTGGTAGGCAGCTGCCTAAGCTATACCCTTGGTATTGCAAAGCTCCATGGGCGGCAGTGACACTTACCAGCAGGTGTGTTGCTTGCTCGTTTGCCACCATAAGCAATAAAAAAAGGCTTACATAGTAATATAAATTTCTGTGATTAAAATTTGTATGCATCAATTGCCAATCAATCCTCATATTATAATTTTAGTATAAATTAAGTCGTTCACTTATGTACACAGCTGTGTGGTAGTGGCTACGAATACTACCTTAGATTTCTCGTGGGTATTATAGATGACCAAGAGCTATACACCAATACTACCAATCCTTAGATTGCTCGTGGGTGCCGTAAAAGACGACTAAGAGCTTTACAAAGACCTGGGTAACTTCCATCTGATGCAGTCTGGTCAAGAATTACATTCCAAAGGAGGGTTAACCGGCGGCAGGCGGTCAGTCATAAAATTATTGCCAATAACTTTTGCAATGTGTACGATTAAAAAGGAGTGTGTTACATCCAGATCAAGCAATAGGGATAAAAGCTAGATGATGATGATGATTTTTATTTTTGTATTCTCATCTATGTCAAGCAATTAATCCGAATGACATACGCCTACTTTAATTACACGATATATGATCGTAAATAATGGGAGATATTGATTCTAGATCAATTTGGATGTTATCCAAAATCGTGTCGCGTTCATGATAATGCCAGAATATTGACTGGCATAACCTAGTTAGTGTTATAAATATAATGGGCTTAATAATATATTATTACTACCAAATATAGTTAAAACTCACCTGACTTGTTCATGTTTTTGTATGTATATCTTGTGAAATTGTCCTTCGACTGGAGAAATTATATCGTTCTTCATTTCCATAGCGACGTGTTGTGGTAATACTGACAGCAACAATCGCTCCTACGGAGAACACATTCATTATATTAAATAAATTTATTTATTTATTTTCGGTTAATCAATAATTTAATTATATATTATAATTATATTATTCACAGAAAATGCGTTCTGAACGCGGTATATCAATTAGTTGACCATTGCTAATCTTTAAGGAATGCACTGTTTGCGGTTCATTATAATGTATCGATAAGTAAGGTAAATTTTATATATTGACTATTTTATCACATAAGTGCAAAAAAAAACATTTATTAAGTGAGAGATGATATACAAAATTTAAATTAAATTACCATTTTAACATTTACATTTAAATCTAAATCAAAAGTAAAATGTATTTTTGAATTTCAATTATTTTATGAACTCGGCTCTTTTGGCATGCTATGGTCTGAACACACCCCACCCATTTCGTCCGCGGCGACGTAAGTTCGGTATCATCCATCCATCCATCAGCCCGTAAACGTCCACTGTTGGACATAGGCCTCCCCACGAGAATGCCATCTATAACGGTCCTGTGCCACCTGCATCCAATGGTTTCCTGCGACCTTGATGAGGTCATCAGTCCACCGAGTGGGGGGTCGTCCTACGCTGCGTCGTCCGATTCGTGGTCGCCACTCGAGAACCTTTTTTCCCCAACGGTTGTCGGTTCGTCGAGCGATGTGGCCTGCCCATTGCCACTTCAACGTGCTAATTCTTCGGGCTATGTCGGTTACACCCGTCCTTCTACGGATTTCCGTATTTCGGATTTTATCACGTAGAGAAATACCGAGCATAGCCCTCTCCATAGCACGCTGAGCGACTTTGAGCCTTTTTATGAGGCCGACATTTAGAGACCACGTTTCAGTGCCGTAAGTCATCGCTGGTAACACACACTGCCACCAACAGGCCCGCTACCAAAATGAGCCTGTGGAACAGCAGAACTGCCGTGACTGGGGGCCGTGACTTTTTGTGCATCCATATTTATTTTGGGGGGGTAATAATGCCATAATCGCCACGCTTGGCGAGCGGATTGGCGATCGCAGTAGATGTTATTAAGTTACCCGGGAGATAGCCGCTGCCCAATCTTCCGGTGAGACCCTTAGCCGATTTTTACGACTCCCACGGGCAAGTAAGGGGTGACGACCTTTGTATTCTATTCCCGTCGCCACACGGGTAATTCCCGTCGCCACACGGGTAGTTCCCGTCGCCACACGGGTAACTATTTATTCACTCTGAAACTATTTATCCTCCTACGCTTAAAGGAGATTTACTTCAAAAGTAAATGCAAATTTCGTATCTATTCCATTCACGAGTAAATTGTGATTGCATGTTTTCTCATTCCTATGCACATATAAGTGATTAGTTCTAAGTTATATCAGCATTTAAACTATTCGTTACACATTTTATAAAAACTGTGATATACGTTACTATCTAATTGAAATGCAGCCAGTCTTCCATATAAGAAACGACCCTTGAATCAATTTGATGAAGTCACTAAAGCATAAATATCTAACGACATTTTTATACAAAATTAAGTGACATGAATAAAGCAATTTTATTTAAGTGATAGTGTTAAATCCTAACATTGTGATTTATATTATGGTTTTACACAATGTTTATATATTCACACCATAACCAGATCTTCACAGTTAACTGGTTTTGTGATGAATCAAATTATTATTCACTTGATTTTAGCAAATTTACCACAGTTTTATGTCTAGCAATATATGGTTAATGTATTATAATTTACGTAAAACAGTTACTCAAATGTATACATTATATAAATATGCACAGTGTCTGTCTGCGATTTAAAAATATACAGTTTATTTTGCATTATTCCTGTTGTCTGGAATGTAGGTATATAAACAAATTACAGCAACGCAAGAAATGTTTTCCAATGAATATTCTGATATTTGGTTTTATTTTGTATAATTAAAATATTTGGTTTGATAAAAGCCTGACCTATATTTTTAACGAGCATTGTGGTACGATTAACTTTTTTTGAGCAATTAATCATATTGCTTCCATTGTAATAAAAACCTATATTCTACCTGTATCATTAGCTTAAAATATCAATAACGTAGAGAATATGTAAATATGATTGAATTTTGCGGATTATATGTTATATCCGTGTTACATCCCTAAGTCGTCTCTTACCATCATCCACGCGTAAGGTAAAGGGTGGTGAATTGTATTCTTACTCCGACACCGACCGGAAAAATTCAGATATAGATACGAGAGTATTTTTATAAAATTGAATTATGAAATCAGTGTTTAATTATTTAATGGATGTATTATGAATCACTTACCTAATCGTAAAGAAGCTAAATTAATAATGATTATACATACATATCATCACGCCATATCCTTTGCAGGGTAGGCAGAGAGAACAGATATCCTTGCATACTTCACTCGCTTCCTCAACATTCATAATTCTCTTCATACACGCTCGCCGGTTTCGGAGACTCTTGTCTCCTCCTTCCTTCAGAACGTGACCAATCTGGTTTAGGTAGGTGAGTCTCGGTCTCCCTCGGTACGTAGGTACCGAGGGAGACCGAGACCTTCCACTTTCGCATTGTATATCTCGCATATTTCGCATTGTATATAATAATGATTATATAATTTATAATCTTACACAGATTATATTGTTTGCTATTTTATAATAGCAAACAGTATAATCTTCTTATGATCTCAGTATTTATATATCGCCTCTTTGCTTCAATAATATGATATCTTGAAAAATTTAATTATAGAGGAATGTTTTTCCAAGTTAAAAAAATATTTGATGTATAAATCTATGATTTTAATTATTTCATTATTCTATAATTAAATCATTTATGATTTAAATCAGATTTACGATAAAAAAATATTCATTGCGAAACAATTACTTTTTGTAATTTGAAAAATACTCCTATAAAATTTCATTTTGTAAACATATCACATTATTGAAGCAAAGTGGCGATATATACTTTAATAAATAATAATAAACCTGGAATAAGTAATTCAATAATAATAACAGAGGTAATAAATAGTAACAGAGGTTATTCACTAACACGTTACGCCCAATGAACACGATTGAGTGAGGTACAATTCTGTAGTGATACATTAACTTTCATGACCACGCTTCATTTATTAACTAATTTGCTATTATTTTCAAGTCAAGTCAGAGAAATACTGATTGCATTATACTCTTGTTTTTATTATTATTGTTTTGCGTCAATATTCTCAAAGAGACAAATGAAATGGATTAAAATTAGTGCCATCTACATTAGTTACCAGTTAGTAAGCTGTTGATGGGGCTATTCAGAAGAAAACCTCAAATACCTTCACTTATACTATTAGACCAATGAGATCTTGGTTTCGTCACAAAATGCTACAATTGTTTTATTACTCTTTATACCTGAAAGTGTAGGCAGTGGTATAACACATTATATAACAGAAGTTCTAGTCACATAGGGCCCGAGGCTATTAGCGACTGCCGGACACACGTTCAAACTGGGCTCGATGAACACATTCAACCACCGAGCTAATACAAATATGAAATAAATGTCAAATTATAGCAAATATAAGAACAAAAATGTTTTAGAAAAATATGAATTGGAAGTCAAAAAAGCTATATTTTAGTTATAAAATACTTGATATACCAGTGGCGTTACACATGTATGTAAAAAATAAATAAATATACTAGATTCACACGGAAAAAAGAATAAGGAAAAGGAGGTCATTTTGAATTGAACCCAGTAACTAACAGGATAAAAACAGGAAAATGTCTATTTGTTAAGTTGGGCCAAAGAAGAGATATTTACAAAATTTTATCAAAGTTGATTAAGCCGTTACAGATATTAGGGAAACGTACACTGGGGCTTACATAAAAAGGTCACAAACATTAATTATTTTGCATATTCTAATATAGCTGTACTTTGACTACGATGAATATTTCAATGCTAGAGGATACGGAATAATCCAGAATCCATCTAATTGTCATATAAGCACGCTTAAGTAATAACAAAGTCCGTTCATATTAATAAGTGTTAGTATTTCAATTTATAATACTGCGGTTAGCCGCATCCTATTTTAGTAACAATTAATTACCCTTACGAATATCATTAATCATATGGAATTATTAGGGCCATAAATATAATCAATGTAATAAAATAAAATGCGCTAATACCTAGCGGCATACTTACTGATTTTAATGTATAATAATACTTTGATACCAATGTCTCAGTCAATTTAAATATATATTTATAAACCAACAAAAGAGAGAGGTAGCAGCAGTAAGAGCTGTATGGTAGCGGCTACGAATACTACCAACCCTTACTTTGCTTGTGGATGTCGTAAAAGACGACTAAGAGCTATATCTTAACATGGGCTAACACCACCTAATGCCGTTCGGTCAACAACCACATTCCCAAGGAGGGTTGACGTCAGGCAGGCGGCCGGTCATGAAACTATTGCCAATATTTTTTGCAATATGTAGGAAGGGGAGTATATATTACGTCGACCTCAAGTAATTGGGGATAAGAGCAGGAGAATGATGATCGACTAACAATGATCCAAAATATCAGATTTAATTGTAATTGTACCAACATATTGCTGAAAAGATAAAAACGAGAGTAATGTGCGTTCGTCAGAACAAATAAATATGTACTGGTAGTTTACATGTACTAGGTTAGGCCTGTAGCTCAGGCTGTTAATTTTAAAGAATATAAGAGGACATTTTAAGCAACTAAAAATCTAAAAGAAGTATTTTACTACTAAATTAGAGTAGTTAGTAAGGCACTATTGATAAATAAAAATAAATTCAAATTATATTTTATGATAAAATGCTATAGTAATAAACAGGGAAACATTATTTAATTTGCCGAACGAACGTCTGGTTAAGAAGATATACAATGCGAAAGTGGAAGGATGTAGGTACCGAGGGAGACCGAGACTAACCTACCTAGACCAGATCGGTTATGTACTGAAGGAAGGTGGAGTCAAGAGTCTCCGAAACCGGCGAGCGTGTATGAAGAGAATTATGAATGTTGAGGAAGCGAGTGAAGTATGCAAAGATAGAGTTCTCTGGCACTCTGTTCTCTCTGCCCACCCTGCAAGGGATATAGCGTGATGATATGTATGTATGTATCTATTATTTAATTTTATATAACAATTTTCCTGTTTGTGATTGAGCTTTTCTTAATATGCTGATAAAATACTGTTATGACTTTCATTTTGTATATCGAAGTTTCATTAAACGTATGTTTATTTAATTGCATTTAAATTAATAAGCTCATTATATTAAAAGAGTCAGAAAGATTTCTTATGTTGCATATTGGCCACCGAAAACAAAGACCAGGTGCTGGTGGCCCACGCTCACGGCGTCGATAGGTACGTTGTTCGGCAGATCTATGGGGTCGCGCACCGCTTCTTCCATTGCCCCAGAAGGATTAGCGGGATGCGACCATACCATAACCCACCTCCAAAAAAAAAAACACATTATTGAAATAAAATTATTTTTACGAATTCTATCGCGATTGTATTTCATTTTTAATTTCCCCATGTTTCGACAACACTTACAGCGTTCAGTCCTCCCGTGACCATGAACGCTGTAAAGTTAAAACAGAAACACAGAAATTAAAAACAAGAGAAATTAAAAATTAATTAAACGCAGAATCTGTAAAAATAGTTTTAGTTCAAAAGGGTCATCAAAAGATTAATTAATTAAATCAAAGATTTAAAAAATAAATATATTGAGAAAACTATCTCTAGCTATAGTTGAGTAGAAACATTTAATTGTACGCAAGGACTGTAAAAAAAAATTATTAAAAAATCAAAAAACCCAACTGCGTAAAAAGTGAACCAAATTACGTACACAATAAAAAAACTGAAAGGAAAAAAACAAGCACTTAGATGTCCGGTGGTCTAGAATTCTATAATATATTATTGAATGAATACTATTGCAGAAAATAATATATATTTTAATAATGGAACATAGCAACTGAACAGTCGGGATCCATTATTCGACAGCATATCTAATTTTTCAATACAATACCTAGGTGGCTACAGTTATTTTATTTATTAATAAGTCGGTATCTAACTATATATAGCTTTTCGACTGAAGTTGAGTACTAAATCGTTAGAAGTTGAAGATGGGTGACCGCGTCAGACATTAGATACTTTAGGTAGTCCAATATACCTACTAGATACTTTAGTATATGTTCATCCACATTCACACGCACAATTATAAGATTTTTTCGTCTTTTCATCGTAAATTTCTACTGTCTAAAAACCTGTATGTGAAAAAGGTTGTTACGAAACTTTAAATCAATATAGATCCTAAACGGTCAGTCGAATCGAAAAATGATGAGAGAAAGCTAAAAATGGTTTTTAAATACCTATTCAACGATACCCCACTTACTACATAGTTTGTTGACTTTAATTTTTTTCATTTTCTCAATATGGCGTCCAGTAGTCGCCATTTTGAATTTTCACAAACGTCATGTCTTTAGTGACACTCGCCGGACAAGAGGAATAGATTGACGTGTGAATCATAAAAATCGGCCCAGGCGTTTGGTCTATATAGTGCTTCAAAGGAACATACAAACATACATACATAGACTGTTAAACACAATACCACTCCTTTGCGTTGCGCAGTCGGGTAAAAACACTATACTGCACTCGGGCAGAACGTGATTGCCGCCACGTATTACCCCTGATTCTCGATCATCAAGTAACGAATTAAACCTTCAGTTTACAATCGCAAAAAATCAAATCTAACTAGATTTAGTTCATCACAGAATCAATGCGAAATATTTCATGTTTTATTTACCTTAATAACAAGATTCTACTTTTAATTTCATTGTGTTATATTTTAAATAGCTTTATCAAGCAATTAAAATCTCAAGCGTTCAATTTTGTTACATGTAATATAGAAGTATAATGATTAAGACTTCAAAACACACTTAAAACTCAAACGCAATAGAATTAGGAGGGTTTTTCGGGTAATAATAACTGTAATATCGTTTAAGGCTTTCGCGAAGAGGCCTCTCATGGCAGATTGTCGCGAAATAACAGAAGAGGCACATTTCCCGCTGCGGAGCACCGCTATTTATCACGTTTACCGACGAACCGGAAAAATCGTATCTACAAAATAACGTTTTCGAAAATTCCTGTTACATTTACCAATATTACGTTACTTATGATTTTTTTCAATAAATCATCAATTTTATTTTTTTGTTATGTACCAATGCTTTCATATTTTACATTGACATAAATTGAAGGTAAAATACGAAGAGTGGTCAAAATTGCTGTCTGATACAGTTCGAGGCAAATATTTGGACGTTCTACTAATTTAATCGGATCCAAACATTCAGCCTCAATACGCATTCACTTCAACAGGTTAACCATTGTCATTTTCTTGTCCCAAACGATCTTAAACTTGCAGTTTACGAATGTTTGGCCCCATGCCTGACTGCGATCTATTAATTTTAAGTATTAAATATTATTCAGGTTTTTTTTTCTCCATCTATATATGTGTGACCTCTTCCACAATAGGGGTGAAATTGACCTATTATACCACGCTCGTTAGGCGGGTTTGCATAGGATTTTATATCAAGTTTTTCTTCAATTGCATAGATGTTATCTATCATTTTATTTATGCGTCTTTTACCACACCCATAGGATGGTGAATTGTATTTTTACTGCGTCACCATGGGGTAACTTTTTATTTAGAGTACTAACTTCGAAAAAAGGCCGCTAAAGATATAGTTTATAAGTGCAGATTAAGTAATATTCAACTTCTATTGTACATCAATAGATAATATGAAGTATTTAAATATAATGTGATATATTATTAACCAAGTAAATTTATTATATATATCTATATATATATAAAAGAGCTTGTCCTGATTGACTGATTCATCATCGCACAGCCTAAACCGCTGGCGGTAATGACATGAAATTTTGACAGTTGCTGCCTTTTATATTGTAGGCGCTCACTAAGAAGGGATTTTTGAAAATTTCTCCTCTAAGGGTGGAAAATAGGGGTTACAAGTTTGTATCTAACTTCGTCAGTTTTATAGATAGATTCATGAAACTTTGTATACGTCTATTTAATATTAAATAAATAAAAACGTAATTCAACATTTTTGAAAATTTCTCCTAAAAGGGTGAAAAGTAAGGGGTTGAAAGTTTGTATGAAACTTCGTCAGTTTTGAAGTTAGATCCCTGATTTTTTTTTATTAGCTATATAATGTTAAATAAAAATTTACCTGTCTCAGCATTTTGGGAAATTCTCCCCTAAGGGAGTGGGATAAGGGTTGCAAGTTTTTTTATAAAACTTTGTCATTTTTGAAGTAGAACCGTTAAAATTTGTATTTGCTTATTTAATATTAAATAAATAAAGACCTGTTTCAGCATTTTTGGAAATTTAACCCCTAAAGGTAAAAAATAGGAGATGCAAGTTTGTATGAAATTTCGTCAGTTTTGAAGTTAGATCCCTGAAAATTAGTTTTTAGATATTTAATATTAATTTAGGTGTTCGAGCCTATGCTTGAACCACTTGAGATTACGCTTTAATAAATTTAACACTCACACATACAAATGTTGTCCTCTCTACATAGATTGTATAGCTATCTCTTTCACTCACGCAGCGCAGGTGGGCGCGCCACTTGTGGCGTGCTCTTCAGTACGCTTTTGAATTTCGAATCGCTCACACGTGTTCAGCACTAAGTTGGCGTCATGTAAGTATTTTTATTTTTTTCATGTTTCGACTTGTCTCAAACTAAATACCGCTCGGCGCTCTCTGGCCCAGCGACGATTGGTGCTCTCTACGACACCTGAAGTTGGTGCTCTCTACGACACCTGAAGCCTGATAGCTTCCCTGCTTGATCAAGACGCATGTCGTGTCACCCTGGCAAGGCGACAGATCATCCCACAGCTCAGGCGACACGACACCGACTCGTACAGACTTCGGCTACACGGGGAGACGTGATGTCGGCTTAACAGTGTGACAAGACGACAAAACGTAGGCTCAGTGGGACGACACTGTGTTGACTCAGCCTGGGACGACGCGACGTCGGCTCGGCGTGACGGCGCGGTGTCGGCTCGGCGAGACGGCATCGTGTCGGCTCGGCGGGACGGCATCGTGTCAGCTCGGCGGGACAGCGCAGTTTCGGCTCGTCGGGACGGCACTGTGTCGGCTCACCGAAACGACAATACACTTGCACACTGGACAAGACGGGCACCGTACACCACCAACAACTTAAGCCGCGCTTGTTTCAGATCATGTCAAAAATGACAACGATGGGAGAACTAGCCACTCGGCCTCCCCCAGCTGGAGAAGAAGAAGCTTTCGCAGCAATTGTAGTCATCTTGGATGAAAACTTCCCCAACGATTGGCGAACATGGGAAGTCAATGATCTTTCATTCAACGATTTATTTGGAGATGACATCTCAGCAAAAATAGAAAGCAAACTTCGATTTGCAATACCGACCGCTGAACTAGGTCGAGCGTTTACACCTGGCTCATGCTCTCTTTCCGAAAGGAAATACAGAAGTATTAGAGCAAAAGTTTTACGCTGGCCTCTAGGACGAGCTTTGGTGCATTCACCTCATAATATTATGGCAAAAATTCACGGTTCAGGCAAATATTATCACTCATTTGTTGACGCAGTTCGAACCATACGAAGCAAACTGACAAATCGAAGTAATGCGTCATCCGAACTACAGCAAGATAACCAAGTTTCAGTTAGTATTTCACCTGTACCCTCCACCAGTCTAACCTCGACACCCAATCAATCCGTCGGATGGAAACGCCAACACGATCATACCATAGAACTGGAAGAAGTACAACCTAAACAACAGAAAACTTCTCATGGCCAAGGTAGTAGCGATCACTTACTAGTCGCTGTGCTAAATCAACAGATGGAGATGTTCAATCGCCTTATACAAACTCAAAATAATCAAAATGATAATATAGAAAGGATTTTGTCAACCATCGCATCACAAAAGGATGCCGAAAAGCCTCCGGAACTAAACACTTCAACTGACTCCATCCCTGATAGCACACAATCTGAAAACGAAGAAGTGATTGCTCCGACCAATTTACTACCAGGTTCAGTATCTCACACGAACAAGGTCTCACCACGAGAGGTTGAATTGCGAATGAGAATATCAGAAGCCCAAAGGGAACTCGCTTCTTTACGATCAGAGTGCAACGATTGCTTTGACTTCAGTCCTTCTACAATTGTCGGAGAAACTAAATTGAGCGTAACAGACCCATGCTTTTTAAAACAGGGCATTCAATGCCAACAATTCGGCACAAATGGATGGAAAAACATAAGATATTCAGATACTCAAAAACAATTTCAATCTTCACCGGCGTTTTGCGCCTTGAAAGTCAACAATCTCCTAGCTAGCGTAACACCATCATGGAAATCAACCGCCGTGCTCGAAAAAGTTGATCTAACCTTAGGCGCTATCACACATGGTCTTCTGCAATAAAGGAAAATTTTCCAAGAGTTGTTAGAGCAGTTACCCCTCGAAATGAAAAACAGAATTGGCACAAATTTTTTGGCTACAGATTCAAAATTCAAAAAGAAATCCGATGATCTCCTGCAATATGTATGTGGTCGCAGAGCAGAAGTCATAGAACAGAGAAGAAGTACATTTAAGGTACAAAATAAAGTGTTAGGCGAAATTTTACATGAAATACCCCCGTCTGAGACGCATCTCTTTTCCGATGAACTACTATCGAAGGCTCTAAAAGACTGTTCCAACATCGAAATACGAAACTTTTTTCCCTACCACAATAAAATCAAACCGGCTAACTTTCGATCACGAAATGACAGGAAGTTACGGACACAGCGAGCACCAGGAGACACCCGTCACTATAACAACCAAAGAGGAGGTAATGGCGCCGCCTTTCGAACTAAGACCAAGCAGTATCAATTTAAAACACAATCACAAAGGCCATTTCAGACACAACGCCAACAGCAGGCTAAAAAACGTTGGGGAGATGACAAAAGAAAGTGACTTGTTCAGGGCAGGGCAATTACAGGATTATGCGAATCACTGGCAAAATGCACCAAAACTAATACAGAGCTTCATCACAGGATACAAAATTCCTTTCAAAACAAAACCGCCAATCAGAATATTCTCTTGCAAAAACATCCATCGATTTCAGACCAGACCCACATCGGTAATGAACAAGCAAATTCAAGAACTATTAAAATTGGGTGCAATTCAGCTAAGTCAGCACCAAAGCGGATTCTTATCAGAAATGTTTCTTCGAACGAAATCGGACGGCACATATCGCCCAATATTCAATCTCAAAGGGCTGAACAAATACGTACTAGCGCCCAAATTTCGTCTTCTGAACCATTTCAAAATCCCAATGTTGTTAGACACAAACAGCTATATGATGAAGCTAGACATATCACAAGCTTATTTCCATTTACCGGTGGCTCCCAGTCATCGCCGGTTCCTATCCTTCAGCTTTCAAGGAAAAGTATACCAAATGACCTGCCTCCCGTTTGGTCTGGCGAGTGCACCAGCTGCTTTTGCCAAAGTCACCAATTGGATCGCTCATACACTGAGAGAACAGGGAATAACAGTACTTGTATATCTAGACGATTTCCTACTAATTCACAACGATCCGACAACTCTTCAAAATCAGGCCATATATGTCGTCAACTACTTGCAGAAACTAGGATGGCAAGTAAATCAAGAAAAGTCATCGAAGACTGCTTCAACAAAACTAGAATATCTCGGAATAATATGGAACACAAAACTGAATCGGAAATCACTATCAATGGACAAGATTACTCGCCTCTCGAGTCACCTAGAACATTTAATGAGGCGACAACGCTGGAGCTGGTACGAAGCAAAAGTCCTATTAGGGAAACTCAACTTTGCTTCATTCGTAGTACCTCTCGGACGCCTCCACAATCGAATTCTCCAACGAGAATCGCATCACTTGTCCATGAAAAGGCCCCATTTACCATATATGATCTCGAGCCAGGCTCTGCAAGAACTAGCATGGTGGAAAACGAACGTACAAAAAGATTCACCGATATTCAATCAGGAACCCTCCATATTTATAACAACAGATGCTGCCGACGCAGGCTGGGGCGCAGTAGTAAATGGTCAGAAACTCTGGGGTACATGGACGAATGCCCAGAAAAGATAGAACAGCAACCAGAAAGAGCTTCACACGTTATACGAAACAATCTCAACAGTTCGCTCATTGGTAAGAAACAAGACGGTAATGTTACAAACAGACAATCGGACTACTGTTGCCTACATCATGAAACAGGGAGGAACCAAATCACTGAGACTACTGAAGACCTCGACAAAAATATTGGAACTTTGTCAGAACTTACACTGTCACCTAGTAGCTCGATACATACCGGGAATATACAATGGCCTTGCAGACAGCCTCTCTCGCGAGAAGGGACTCCCAGAATGGCACCTCAACCAACAAGCAACACTAAACATATTCCGAGAACTAGGAACTCCTGTAGTCGATTTGTTTGCGACAAGGAGATCTGCAGTAGTATCAGCATACGTCAGCGAAGATGCGAAGGATGTGAACAGCCTGTTTACAGACGCTTTCAGCAGACCGTGGGAATACAAACTAGGATGGGTTTTTCCGCCTCCTTCGCTAATTCCCCGAGTTATACGCCATCTGAATCTATCACAAGGCACCTTCCTAATAGTAGCCCCACATTGGCCGAAAGCTTTCTGGGAAACCGACCTGAAAAAGAGAGCACTCACTCAACCACTACCAATACTGAACTTGGAGTCGAATCTAATAGATCTCCGAACAAATCTTCCTCCTCCACAAATAGAGAAATTAAATTTGTTGGTCTGGAAAGTACGGGCTGGGCCAAACACTTGTTAAACTGGTCAGACTCAGACTTAAGCTTGTTAGAAAGGTCATGGAGGAAGTCTTCCATAAAAACATACAAACCGGTCTGGACTAGATGGCGAAGATGGGCCCGCAGTAATAATGTACTCGTAAATAATGCTGAACCTTCAGATTTGGCGAGATATATTTGCTATCTTCATAACAACGCTAAATTTGCTCCTCGTACGATAGCACTACATAAATCTGTTGTAGCTACTTTCAGTAATCCAGAACGTTCAGAAGAACTAAGCTCACACTACTTAGTCAAACATGCCCTAAAAGCAGCCTTTTTGGAGAACCCTCCAATAAAGAAGCCCATACCATGGCAAATTAATGATCTAGTAGATTTCCTGAATCAATACAATTTAAACGAGAACAACCTGTTCCAAGTTTTTAGACATACCTCTGTACTTCTTCTATTAGCCTCAGGAAGAAGAGTACACGACCTCACCCTATTAAACATAAAGGCGGGATCGTTCGTCGACAATGAAAATGGAATAATCCTGTGGCCAGAATTTGGCTCCAAAACTGACTCCGGTACATACAGGCAATCCGCATGGGTCCTACAACCTAATGTCAAGAATGAGCGCTTGAATCTTGTATACTGGATCCGAAAATCCATTTCAGCATCCGAAGAACGACGACGAAATAAAAAGTTAAGTAACTTGTTTATAACTACAAGGGGAGCGGTGAAAGCGGCCTCGCGCACTGTTATTGCGGGATGGGTTCGCACAATTTTCCGTGAGGCTGGTATCTCCGCATCTGCAGGCAGCTTCAGAGCTGTCGTCGCATCCGAAAATTGGGTAAATAACAAATATGACATAGATGCAATTCTACAGCGAGGAAACTGGAGATCAAGAAACACATTCTTTAAACACTACTTTCGGGAGACATCCGCTGGCAATATATCAATTGGTAGTAGCCCTGTGATTAGAACTTTATGTGATGATTTTTCTTCCTTATAATATTTTTTTTTAGGAGACATTGTTACGTTTAAAGCCGGGACGGCTAACATTTTTGTTTCATGAGATGATCATATAGTCTGTAATTAAATATTTATATTACTTATATCGCCTTTATTATTTGCTCATACCAATTCTCACTACTATTTGGTCACAGTACGCATTAGCAGCGCCGGCAGAATATAAACACGTCTCAAGTGGTTCAAGCATAGGCTCGAACACCTAAATAGAACCGTTTTCCCCCCGAAGGGTAGAAAACGGATATTTAGGTTTCAGCCGTAGCTTGAACCACCCCTTCAGGTTCCTTGCCGGCTCCTTCACCGGTACTGAAGAGCACGCCACAAGTGGCGCGCCCACCTGCGCTGCGTGAGTGAAAGAGATAGCTATACAATCTATGTAGAGAGGACAACATTTGTATGTGTGAGTGTTAAATTTATTAAAGCGTAATCTCAAGTGGTTCAAGCTACGGCTGAAACCTAAATATCCGTTTTCTACCCTTCGGGGGGAAAACGGTTCTAATAAATAAACACGATTTCAGTTTTTTTGGAAATTTCTCCTCTAAGGGTGAAAAATAAGTGGTTGCAAGTTTGTATGAAACTTCGTCAATTTTGAAGTTAGATCCCTGAAAATTTGTTATTTGCTATATAATGTTAATCAAAAATTTACCTGTCTCAGCATTTTTGGAAATTCTCCCCTGAGGGAGTGGAATAGGAGCTGCAAGTTTTTTTATGAAACTTTGTCATTTTTAAAGTTAGAACCGTTAAAATTTGTATTTGCCTATTATATATTAAATAAATAAACACCTATTTCAGCATTTTTGTAAATTTTTCCCCTAAGAGTGAAAAATAGGATATGCAAGTTTGTATGAAACCTTAGTCAGTCTTGAAGTTAGATCCCTGAAAATTTGTTTTTAGCTATTTAGTATTAAATAAATAAATACGTGTTTCAGAATTTTTGGAAATTTCTTCCTTAAGGGTGAAAAATAAGGGGTTTCAAGTTTATATGTTTCATACATATTTGTTTGTCAGTTTAGAAGTTAGATCCCTGAAAATGTGTTATTAGCTATATAATGTTAAATGAAAATTTACCTGTCTCACCATTTTTGAAAATTCTCCCCTAAGGGAGTGGATAGGGGGGGGGGGGGGGGGTTGGGGAGGAACTTTGTACACGTATATTTAATATTAAATAAATAAAAACGTAATTCAACATTTTTGAAAATTTCTCCTAAAAGGGTGAAAGTAAGGGGTTGAAAGTTTGCATGAAGCTTCGTCAGTTTTGAAGTTAGATCCCTGATTTTTTTATATTAGTTATATAATGTTAAATATAAAATTACCTGTCTCAGCATTTTTGGAAATTCTTCCTTAAGGGAGTGTAATAGGGTTTGCAAATTTTTATGAAACTTTGTCATTTTTGAAGTAAATTTCAAGAGATGCAAATTTGTATGAAACTTCGTCTGTTTTAAATTTAGATCCCTGAACATTTGTTTTTAGCTATTTGATGTTAAATAAACACGTGTTTCAACTTCTTTGGAAATATCTCCCTTAAGGGTGAAAAATAAGGGGTTGCAAGTTTGTATGTTTCATACATATTCGTCAGTTTTGAAGTTAGATCCCTGAAAATTAGTTATTAGCTGTATAATATTAAATAAAAATTTACTTTCTTCAGCATTTTTGGCAATTCTCCCCTAAGGAAGAGGAATACGGGTTGCAAGTTTTTTTATGAAACTTTGTCAGTTTTTAAGTTGGAACCGTTATAATTTGTATTTTCTTTTTTAATATTAAATAAATAAACACCTGTTTCAGCATTTATGGCAATTTCTTTTCCAAGTGTGAAAAATATGAGTTTCAAGTTTCTATGAAACTTCGTCAGTTTTGAAGTTAGTTCCCTTAAAAATGTTATTAACTAATTAATATTAAATAAAAATAAACACGTGTTTCAGAATTTTTGGAAACTCTCCCCTAAGGATGTCAAAATAAGGGTTGCAACTTGTTTATGAAACTTTGTGAGTTTTGACGTTAGATTCGCGAAAATTTGTATTTGCTTTTTTAATATTAAATAAATAAACACCTGTTTCAGCATTTATGGAAATTTCTTTTCCAAGGGTCAAAAATATGAGTTGCAAGTTTGTATGAAACTTCGTCAGTTTTGAAGTTAGTTTCCTTAAAAAAATGTTACGTAAAAATAAGACGTAAAAATAAAGGTTGCAACTTTTTTATGAAACTTTGGGAGTCAAATTGACATTAGATTCGCGAAAATTTGTATTTGCCTATTTAATATTAAATAAATAAAGAAGTGTTTCAGCAGTTTTAAAAATGTATCCTCTAAGGGTGTAAAGCAGAAGTGGTTCCAGTGGCAGGGCACGCGCTACCCTTCTGTTGCTCCGGATGGAAGGAACGACGTGTGTCGAGACCATATACATATTACCAAAAAAAAAAATTACCCTACATGAGTGCTGGCAGATTGTGCATTTTTGAATATTTTGGAATGGTTAGGGAATAATTTCACAAGAATTGCTTTATTTATCAGTATAAAAGTAATATCCTTTATGTGGTTAAATACAATATTCATTTATTGTGCCATCCTACACAAACATGACAAATTAAATTACATAAAAAAATTAACACATCAGAACTATTACAATTACTTTATATTAAAAAGTTTATCTCTCAGAAAAATCAACCTTCATTTATAATTTCAACGACTCTTTCACCATTATCATTACCAGCATCATCATCGCCAATCTCTAAAACTGATACAATAGGTTTATGGTAGCTGAAGTAAAAAACGAACAATTTTGAATCGAATCTATTTAAATGTCTAATAAAGACCGCATCAATAGTAGTTTTGTATCTCAATGTGCTAAGATTGCGATCATTTGACACATCGTTAAACCAAATTTATTATTGAAAAATTCAAATAAGAGACGTGTCTCTCGCGCAAACGCCCTGCGCCGCTTAAACGAAACAGCAGCAGCAGGCATACATTTTCGTCGCGCGGTAGAAAGAGCGAAGGATATGTTCGTCTTACGTCGTGTGAATTTTTGATCAGGTTACGAGTCCTGACGCGAGTTTAATATTTTTTACCCATTCCAAAAAAAGTGCACATCGCCGCTAAAGAAGATTTCACTTTTGAAATAAAACTACTTTTACGGATTCTATCACGTTTGTATTTGATTTTTAATTGCCCGACGTTTCAACACTTTACACTGTAAAGTCATGATCACGGGAGGACTCTAAGGTGTCTTACGTCCAATATGTCATTGTTGTTACAAAATTTTTTATCTGCCCTATAAGATATTAAATTTTGACCCATATTATTAATACAAATTCATTGCCAGTACAAAAAGAAAATGATTCTCTATATAAAATTTTATATTATTTATGATTTGTTATTATTAAAGCATTTAATTTATGATAATTATTATTGTGGAAATTTACAATTTTAGAAATCTAACAAAACTATTCAGCTACCTTTGCTAGCGTTGTTGATTTTTCTGCAGCAGCTAGCTAGCTTTGTTAGTTTTGTATGTACATATTTGCAAATTTAATAATGAATAAAGAGTTGCGTGTGTTAGCGTTTTTGGCAATTTCTTACCTAAAGGTGTAAAATAGGGGTTGCAAGATTTTTATTAAATTTTGTCAGTTTTGAAGTTATATTCATGAAAACTTGTATTAGGCTCTTTAGTATTAAAGACAAAATACCTGCTTCAGTATATTTGCAATATCAACAAGGATGTGGGTTTTGACATTTGTAAGATACTTATTTTTGTTTGTAAAATATTGTATAAAAATAAAGAAAGGCATGTCTCAGTATTTTAAATCTACCCCTACAGGAACAAAACTAGAGATTATATTTTGTATGAAAATCGTCACTCAAGTGTAAATAAATTCATAAGGAGCATTGACGTCAAGCAAGCGGCCGATCATAAAACTATTGCCAATATTTTGTTCAATTTATACGACGGAAAAGGAATATATATTACACCGACCTGATATTTTTTACCACTAAACAACTAGCTATATTTTAATATACACATATCCACGCGGGCGAAGCCGTGGGAAACAGCTAGTATATATATATATCGGTCATCTACTGAAGGAAGGTGGAGTCAAGAGTCTCCGAAACCGGCGAGCGTGTATGAAGAGAATTATGAATGTTGAGGAAGCGAGTGAAGTATGCAAAGATAGAGTTCTCTGGCCCTCTGTTCTCTCTGCCTACCCTGCAAGGGATATGGCGTGATGATATGTATGTATGTATGTATATATACAGGGTGTCCCAAAATTCAACGATAAGCCGGCACCAGCAGGTGGACCTACATATGACTACTCGAGAACAAAAAAGAAAAAAATTCTACCTTGATTTTTTTTTTCATTACGACAAAAAAACCGATTTCTTTAAAAATCGTCATCTTTTATTATATTATTAAGTGCCATTGCTACAATTTTACAAGTAATTCTGTGATTTTTTTTGTATTGGCAAGGTAAGTAGCACTACTATCGATTACAACCATTAAAAATTCCAGAATATCTATAGTTTTTACACGAAAATCAACCAAAACTATGTTTTTCTCATAAATTATGTAAGATTTTGACTTTCAGCTCACTTTCACTCATCACAGTGAAAAAAAAAAGTATGGACACTACTGTGGCAAATAGTATTAAAAATTGGCGCAACTAACTACAATTCTAAAATGGTATAACATTCTAGGCAAACTAGCCACAAAAATATACTTAGGTGTACTATTTCAAAATAACAACCATATTTCGAAAATTGTTAGTGTTGATAGTAATCACTTCTACTATGTAGCCAAAATGTTTTTGTTGCAAGTTCTCAGAATTTGAATGAGACATGTGCGTAGTCCATAAGATAACATAAGTTAGACAGAGATAGATATAGAGAGATTAGAATTTACTATATTATTAAAATTACAATAAATGTTCGAATTGTTTGCCATTGGCAGTAATGCAGGCACGACATCGCCTTAAAAATGAACGTTTTATTTTTCTTGCATATCTGATTCTGTTCATGTGATCCACAGCCTGAATTATTTTTTGGCGAAGCTCGTCCAAGGTTGCAATGGGTTTTGAGTAGACTCTGTCCTTTAGACAACCCCAATAGAAAAAGTCCAAGGGGATTTAGATCGGGTGAACGGGGTGGCCATAAGATAGGACCAAGTCGCCCGATCCAACACCCTGGGTACTCTTGGTCTAAGTACTCTCGCACAGGGCGGGCATAGTGAGCTGGGCAACCAACGTTTTGAAACCACATGTTTTGCAAATCACTTAAGGGCACGTCTTCTAATAATCCTGGTAACTCATTTTGTAAGAAGTTCAAATAGCTATTGCCATCTATGTTTCCTTGTAACTCAAAGGGCCCTATCACTTTTCCATTTATTATGCCCGTCCATAGGTTAACCTTAAATTGATATTGGGATTTGTCTTCTCTCACCAGGTGCGGATTTTCATTGTTCCAGCTATGAAGATTGTGAAGATTTAAATAGCCATCTTTCTTGCAGGTTGTTTCATCCGCCCATAAAACTTTGTCTAAGAATTGGGGATCTTCCCTGTGTTTTTGCAGCATTACACGGCAAAATGCGACCCGCAGTGGATAGTCCCGCGGTAATAACGCCTGCACGCGCCTGTAATGATATGGATGAAACTGGTGACGTTTTAAAATTCTATGTGCAGTACTTTTTGGAATTCCCGTTGCTACTTGTATGGCACGTACAGAGGTAGTTGTATCGCTTTCTATTTCATTGAGAACTTCTTCATCGTGTTCCGATTTAGGTCTTCCAGCGTTTCTCCTGTCAGATGGTATACGACCCTCCGAAAATGCTTGATGCACGTTAATAAATACGCGATAATCCGGATACCTTTGAAGAGTAGGGTACCTTGCTCGATATAATCTGCTAGCAGCGTTGGCATTGCATCGGCATTCTCCATAAATTAGGTGCATATTAGCGTATTCTAACGCTGTATATGGTAGCGGCATAATGAATGCTAAACACTTGAAAATAAGGCAAAACTTCTTTAAAAAAACACAAAATCACAGTCTAAAATAATGCCAAGTCAGGTCAATTTCCAAGTCACTTAATTCAATCCAAGGTCGTTAGTACCAGAGCCACTTTAATTAAAACAGAACGGTGTGCAGTAAACAAAGAAGTAGAGCGTACTGACTTGCTGTGCTGCTGAGGACATTAATTACTTCTCTATCTGCATTAATGTTACTAAACAATTAGCATCTATCTATCTCCCTCTAACGTATAATCTCTCTATCTCTGTCTAACTTATGTTATCTTATGGACTACGCACATGTCTCATTCAAATTCTGAGAACTTGCAACAAAATCATTTGGGCTACATAGTAAAAGTGATTACTATCAACACTAACAATTTTCGAAATATGGTTGTTATTTTGAAATAGTACACCTAAGTATATTTTGGTGGCTAGTTTGCCTAGAATGTTATACCATTTTAGAATTGTAGTTAGTTGCGCCAATTTTTAATGCTATTTGCCACAGTAGTGTCCATACTTTTTTTTTTCACTGTGATGAGTGAAAGTGAGCTGAAAGTTAAAATCTTACATAATTTATGAAAAAAAACATAGTTTTGGTTGATTTTTGTGTAAAAACTATAGATATTCTGGAATTTTTAATGATTGTGATCGATAGTAGTGCTACTTACCTTACCAATACAAAAAAAATCACAGAATTACTTGTAAAATTGTAGCAATGGCACTTAATAATATAATAAAAGATGTCGATTTTTAAAGAAATCGGTTTTTTGTCGTAATGAAAAAAAAAATCAAGGTAGAATTTTTTTCTTTTTTGTTCTCGAGTAGTCATATGTAGGTCCACCTGCTGGTGCCGGCTTATCGTTGAATTTTGGGACACCCTGTATATATATATATATATATATATATTTGAAAAGATTTATTAAACCATTTTATTCTATACTATATACTTCTATATATAAACGTAAATATATATAAATGTATTATATGAATTTCTCACAAACCTTCCTCTTAGTATTTATTAAACTTGTATTAAACAGAATAGTTCAACGGAAAAGTACTCGCAAGTTGCTTCACGGTAACAACACACACGATAAGTCTATGAACAATAAATCCCAAGTTATTATTACAGAAAACTTAAAGTTTGTTCCGTTTAAATCTCTGGTGGTATAAATATTTGAAGATTACTTACATATAAAGCCATATATTTAAATGTTTGCCTATCCAAAGATTAGGAAGTTCAAATATATGACCGAAACTAACATATCGCTGGCCCAGAAGAATAGTGACACAATTCAAAAAAGCTAAATTTTTCAGGAGGGTGAAAATAAGTATTTCCTTGTTTTCAGCTCGGTTCAGCAGCGATTGCAAATGCACGAACGTCAGCATAATATCCTTAAGAATAATGACGAAGAGTTACTAGGGTGAACTTATAATATTAACACCTCTCCACCATCAAAAATGAAAATATAATGGAACTTGTAATTTTAGAGTTGTGACACTATTCTTCCGGGCAAGCGATAGGTAATAATAATACAACATATGTAATATGAATAGAACGTTTTCTTACTATTTAATTGACAGCATAATTGACTGCACAGATGGCGTAGTGGTTAAGATGACTGGCCTTCCGTGCCACTGCGTAGGTTCGATTCCCACACAGGGACAATACTTTGTGCGATCCACAAAGTATTGTTATGAGTCTGGGTGTAATTTGAGTTAATTGCATGTTTGTGAAGTCCCCCTTCATCGAGAATTATTGTCTTAGTGCAAGTTGGTGGCTTTTTAAAAAACAGTAAACTAACAGCCGATCAAATTTGCTGATATGGGGTCACTCGGGTTAAAAAAAAGGTAACATCTCTAAGCTGTACATTATTTTGTAATATACACGAAGGAATCTAAAACTAACAGTCGATCAAATTCGCTGATATGGGGTCACTCGGGTTAAAAAAAGGTAACATCTCTAAGCTGTACATTATTTTGTAATATACACGAAGGAATCTAAAACTAACAGCCGATCAAATTCGCTGATATGGGGTCACTCAGATTAAAAAAAAGGTAACATCTCTAAGCTGTACATTATTTTGTAATATACACGAAGGAATCTAAAACTAACAGCCGATCAAATTCGCTGATATGGGGTCACTCGGATTAAAAAAAAGGTAACATCTCTAAGCTGTACATTATTTTGTAACATACACGAATGAATCTAAAACTAACAGCCGATCAAATTCGCTGATATGGGGTCACTCGGGTTAAAAAAAAGGTAACATCTCTAAGCTGTACATTATTTTGTAATATACACGAAGGAATCTAAAACTAACAGCCGATCAAATTCGCTGATATGGGGTCACTCGGATTAAAAAAAAAGGTAACATCTCTAAGCTGTACATTATTTTGATAAGGAATCTAAAACTAACAGCCGATCAAATTCGCTGATATGGGGTCACTCGGGTTAAAAAAAAGGTAACATCTCTAAGCTGTACATTATTTTGTAATATACACGAAGGAATCTAAAACTAACAGCCGATCAAATTCGCTGATATGGGGTCACTCGGGTCAAAAAAAAAGGTAACATCTCTAAGTTGTACATTATTTTGTAATATACACGAAGAAATCAAGCTTTATCTTATAAACAGTTTGATTGATTCTGGTAAAAAAAAAAACAAAAAAAAAATTGCCTTCATTGTATTAATAGTGTATAAGTTGAACTAATTTTAAATAAATTATAAAAAACGATGAAGAAATTGAAAAAGCTAATTTCACATAACTCTGAATCAAACGGATCCATTACTTATTTATTTATAGCTGCCCCACGATAAGATAACTCAGAACAGTCGTATTCCACTTGCATTCAAAGGCGTCCTACGACATTTACGAAGTCATGAGTTCATCTATTGCACAGTCGTCCTACGCATCGTCGTCCGATTGTTGCCACTCGAGAACCTTTCTTTCCCAACCATTGTCGATTCGATGAGCGATGTGGCCTACCCATTGCCAATTCAACGTATTAATCGCCGAGCATATAGCCCCTAACATTTTTTTTCTTTATCACACAATTTAATCTTGCTGACCATTATTTCATTCAAATATAGAACTCACATACGTTAGACAATATAGCAGAGTAAAAATAGCAAGTTGACATACGAATACACAGAAATAAATAAACACTTAATTAAAAAGGGTTTTTATAGTTTTTATCACGTTATAATTTGGTATTTTAAGTTCTTAAGTATGGCCAAAATACTTGTAAAAAATATTACTATTAAAAATATGTAAGTACCTCTTCAGTAGTTTAGATATTATTTATATATAAGTATTTTGTAAGGTATACGTTACAATTTCCTGACGTAGTAAAAATACGAAATGTCACTACCCCTTCCTTTCCCGTGGGTGACCGTAAAAAAAATACTAAGGAATGAAAGCAGATAACATCACTGTAATCGAATGAATACTTGCAATAAAACACTAAACTAATTCGTTTGTCTAGCATGGTATAGTAGATTAATTTCTCTCTCATTGTCGAATTTCGAGCCCAGCAGTGGGACGTATATGAGTTAAGATGTGATGACGATACTTTACATTTAATTTAAAAAAAAACACATACGTAAAGGTAAATCTTTAACATCGGTGAATCATTATTTAATTATCAAAAACCTCATACGAAGATAATTTTAGCCAATATATTATGCAGTTATATCCATGTGGTGACGGAATAAGAATACAATTTACCACCTCTTGTCTTACCCGTGGGTGATCGTAAGAGACGACTAAAGCATATAAAATGCATATAACATCTACGCAGGAGAAGGAAACTTCGAAACAAAACCCTATACCAACATGTCTGACCAGCGCGGTATAGTAGGTTAAGTAGGTTAACTGGCCTCCCATTATGGAGGAGGTCCGAGCCCAAGTCCAGTGGGACATATGTCGTCTGTGATGATAATTACTATGCAGTTATGAGGACATACTAAGAAATTAATGATCTAAATACAAAAAGTGTTGTTTGTGACAGACTAAGAATATAATATTTCCCCACTTCGCCTCACCCGCGATTATCCCAGGAGACGACAACATAATTATGTAGATAACACATCTCAGCAAGATGGAAAATTTCATATAAAGTCATACACCAACTACCCAGTACAGCGGCGTAGCGTGTTATAATAATCCAATCATGAATGAGATGCTTCCGAACATGCAGATAAAAAATGAAAGTGAAGATATATAATTTAATATTGGTAGGACCACACTATTTACAGTTAACTATTTGCAGCCGCTGGCCGGTCCATTGGAAAATCGACGCCTGAGCAGTGGCAATGTACTGCTGCGCTTCCTTGGATGAGTGAGAGAGCCGGGAGTCCAACTTTCTGGGTGGGTTTTAAGGTTTTCACTAGTAAATAACGGCCCAGCTGTACCCCTGGTATAGCTAAGGCCCAAGGGCGGCAGTAACACTTAACATCAGGTGTTCTACTTGCTCGTTTGTTACCATAAACCATAAATAAAAAAGAATATCTGAATAAACTGTTAAAAAAATGAAGCTTACCAATTTTTCGTTTTCATCTTCCATATCGAGTCTTGCAGCGATGCAGTTCCTGGTGTCGAGGAAAGCCCGCCGTTGTGCAGTCTCCATCAGCGAATGCATTAACGCACCAACCACATTCACGCAGATAAACACGACAACATTGCCCACCATCTAAGAACAAACAATTTACTTAGTATATTTTAATTTTAAAGTCTTCTGTAATAGATTCATCAGCCTTTTAACTCCCAATGTTGAATATAGACGTCCCCAAGGAGAAAAATTTCATAATTGCCACGTTTGGCAGGTGGATAGGCGCAGTTGGTGTTAAATTGTCCAGGAAAACGTTGCTGTCTATTCCTTGTAGTGCTTTCTTAATTGGCCTATACGACTAATACGGGAAATTAAAGAGTATGAAATATTGTATTCTTAGACCCTTCAATTGCACGGGCAACTCTAATATTAGCATTTAACTGCTTTATTTATTGCTGCTTTGCTTGCTATATAAGTATTTTTCTAATATAGGGTAGGTAGGTAGTAAGTACGTCATCATTGCTTATTTCCTTCTCACCTTATCCCAACCACTTAAGGTCGACGCAATATGAACTCCCCTTCCTACATATTGCAAAAGCAATTGTTTTATGACCGGCCGCCTGCCTGACGCCAATCCTCTTTGGAAATGTAACTATTATGTAAATCAGCTTTAGGCAATGTTGGCCCAGGTCGTTATAAGATTCTTAGTTGTCTTTTAAGACATCCACGAGCAAAGTAAGGATTGGTAGTATTCGTAGCAGCTTCCACACAACGCATACGTATTATTACAAAACAAAATAAATCTATTCACACTTATTTAACTTCTTCCCGTCAATTTTGCTCCAAATATATTGAACTGTTATTGTACAAATGGGAATTCTTGGTAACTGTAATCATTTTCAGCGATCTCGCTGTGTATCTAAAAACAGATGGAGGAAAAAGGAATCCACTTGGTGACGGACTAAGAATACAATATGTTACTTAATGTTTTCGAGTGGATATCTTAAGAGTCGACTGAGGAATGTAAGTAGTTAATATCGCTGAAAAACTAGAAATAAAGTATAGAGGGCTAAATAGCCATTTATAATTTATTTAAAATATTTATTTGATTTAAAATAAAAGAACTTGTCTAGAATAACATCACGCTGATAAAATACCAACGTGGTATTTATTCTAGACAAATTCTATTTCAGTAATAAGGAAGCCCTTGCTGAATAGTGGAATATATATAAGGCTTTTTGTTTTTTGGGGGTGTGTTACGGTCGGCGTACTCCTCGCACCACTCCGTCCGGGGCGAGAGGGGTGTAAGCACGCACACCCGTAACCCACCTGTGGCACGTCGCCTTCGTGGTTGGGCCGACCACCGGAGCAGAGTGACTTGACGTCAGTGGTCGGCCCGACGGAATACCCCCTGAGGGGTACCCTGTCCTGAATATATACAAGGTTAAGAAGAAGTGAAGAATAAATAAGTTCATATTATACAAATGTATTTACTCTTTTGGGATTTATAAATAGTCTCTACTCTCATTTCGTTTGTATTAAAATATGGGTGTAATATTTTATGGATGTCCGAGCAAATTTATTTGTATACAACTATTTTTTTTGACCCGCTTCGCCTGAACTGTCCGCGCAACGGAAGGACACCCTTGTGGCTCCGTAACCTGTCGAGTTATCTAGCCATCGGCATCTAGGCTGGCTACCGTTCCCTAGCCGAGGCATCGGGTGATCGGACCGGGGAATATTCCGGTCACCCGAAGTGAGGCCACCGCGTGAGGACGACGCCCCGACGGAGAAAGCTGTCGGAGCGTCGACTCCAGAGAACCCACGAGGGCAAACCGCCGGGCGGGCCACCGAAGACAAAGATCGTGTACCGGTGGTCCGCTCGCACGGCGGCAAGAGAGATGTTTGCATGGTAGGTCTATGGGGTTGCGCGCCGCCTCTTCCGTCGCCCCGGACCGATTTGGCGGGGCGCGACCACCACCTTGGTTCACCGCAAAAAAAAAGACTGACTACTGTTATCAATGCTTTGACTACGGTGACCCTTCCAGCAACACTTTCGGGTACCATCCCCTGTAAACGCTGTGTCAAAATTGAAATTGATTTAAGCGCTTTTAAAACTTTCCCCTACATCATTGTTAACACCATCTGACGTTTTAACGTTCCACCGTTAGAGCCTCCTTCCCAGTGGGAAAGTATTTGGCCTACTAAACCTTTTTAGTTATATGGATTGGAATAGTTTTATTACTAATTTTCTATCTTTGGAAGTATTTTTTTTTGGTTACTTATATAATATAAACGCTTTATATATTACAATTTGATTAAGAAATGTAATAAATTGAAATACCTCGCTTGAATGAATCGCTTTAAATTTGTATGCCATAAAAGTCCTATTTGGTATATATACTTGTCAAAACTTTAAATATACTTACCTTTATCTCAAAGAAGACGAGATAAAACAAAATATTTAAAGTTTTGACATTTGAAATGATCGTGTACCTAAAGCCCATGTTACTCTAAAAGGAAGTAAATATTATTTACACAATAATATGGCATAGCCGCAAGCATTTTTATTTAAACCACAATATATTTGTTATATTGATTAGTTTATTCACTTGGCAACTAAATCGTTTTTATACATACCTTAAACCATAATTACATCAATAATTTACCAAAACTAATATCCAAAATACACAATTTCGCTTAATTGATGTTTTTTTTTTAAATCACTACACAATATTGTTAATTTTTTGCCATCGAAGCGTTTATAACCAATTATATACGGAATCGTGGTGGTCATAGAGTAAATACTACTTTTTTTTAATGTGTGTGACTTAGTTGTTAGCCGCAGATGGTTATGACAACTTTACCCGCACTGTGGGTGAGCGCTGAGGGCTCTCAACCTCAGGTGCTACTTAAGTAAATACTTTATATACTTGTTAATAATTATACTATTGCATGAAAAATCAAAGTATGTCTCCGACTCAAATATAAAAATGTAATGCATCTAAATAAATATAGTTACGGTTTTGCGCATTTGATGCACGACCATCTTGAGAACAACTCGTTTAGACACGAAACACATGTCATCAATATTCGAAGTTCTGCGGTAAGATGCAAGTTGAGGGTCTGGAGGGCTAACAGCCTTACTTACTTCGCAGGATGGGGCAGCTTGTGGAAGGGCACCATTAGCTCAGCTTCTCTAACGGAGACTAAGCGATAATAGTGTATAGGAGATACACTATTATCGCTATATTATTATTATTCCAATTACTAATTCTATTATTTCTATTAATTATTTTACTCAACTCTACTACGTCTATTATTACACTCTACTACACTATTATTCTTAACTTTATCAATTTTATACTATACCCTAATTAAGTTCCCTGATTAAGTCAGGGGAGATGAAAGCCCAAACAAGATAGTTTGGAAAAAAAAAGAACATCCTTACCATAATAATTCTTATGCCTATGTGATGATTACATTATATAGACAGGTTTTGTGCATCAAATATCTTTATACCCATACTATATTAATAGTTAAAATTATAAAATACTATATATAGATACAAATATATATTACGTTTTAATAGAAGTAAAACACATTCAACGTGGAATTCAATTATACAAGCTTTCAGCTTCATACTCACAGCTTTAACGAAAATTCACAAAGCTGACTAAGGCTTAGCGCATATCTACAATTTTCGTATGTATCTGTTATTACTATTGAATTCCACAAAACTAAATCTTTTAGTCGTTATAAAATTTAGTAGACCAAGTTGTAGTGTATAGACCAAGTGTGTGCTCAACAACGGCAATTATCAAAAAAGATCTAATTTGTTTTTTTGATTGAAAGGATGATAATGGAGATATGCCATCAGTTGGAGAACGTGTGTTCAACAGTTACCCCGACTTTTTAATCAAAAACAAGTTGATGAAATAGTTTTAAGTTTATTGTCGAGCAACTATTGAGGATAGAGAAACTATTTAGAACGAACGAACTCATACTGTCAGTATGAGTTCGTTCTAAATAGTTTAATTGATATAACAGTTGTATGTGTGTATAACAGTTGTTATATGTTTTGTCCCATCATTACTGTATGGAAGCGAGAGTTGGGTATGCAGAAAAGAGTATGAAAGTAAAATTAATGCGGTCGAAATGCGATCTCTGCGGAAAATCTGTGGAGTTAGGCTGACCGACCGCATTCGTAACGACGACGTAAGAGAGCGAGTAGGTATGAAAGAGAGTATTGGTGTAAAGATGCGAAAGGGAATGCTCCGATGGTTCAGACATGTGGAAAGAATGCCGAACGAACGTCTGGTTAAGAAGATATACAATGCGAAAGTGGAAGGATGTAGGTACCGGGGGAGACCGAGACTAACCTACCTAGACCAGATCGGTCATGTACTGAAGGAAGGTGGAGTCAAGGGTCTCCGAAACCGGCGAGCGTGTATGAAGAGAATTATGAATGTTGAGGAAGCGAGTGAAGTATGCAAAGATAGAGTTCTCTGGCACTCTATTCTCTCTGCCTGCCCTGCAAGGGATATGGCGTGATGATATGTATGTATGTATGTAACAGTTGTATGTATGCTCTGGACTTATAGGGTCGTGAGAGTTACACTACTAAATACATTCACGAGTCGAAAAACAAGCATAAGTACAAGAAGCTGCTTTGAGAAGTAGGTACTCTTTTTCATTAAAATAATAGTTGACTACACAAATGGTGTAATGGTAAAGATAACGAGCGACGTGCCCAGTGTCGCGGCTTCGATTCCCATTCAAGACAATACTTTGTGCGATCCACAAATCATTGTTATAAATCTATATTTCATTTGTGTTTATTAATTACAGTTATTTAAAGTACGAGTACCCCACATTTGGACGCAAGCGTTGTCGATAATTTCAAAGAAATTTGCCTTCGAAATCAATCTCACGCCTTTACCTTTTTTTTTCTTACGGTGGACTATGGATGTGTTCGCGCCGTGTCAAATCGGTCCGGGGCGACGGGAGAGGCAGCGCGCAACCCCATAGACCCACCCTGCAAAAAGTCCTCTATTCGCCGTGCGAGCGGGCCACCGGTACCCGATCTTTGTCTTCGGTGGCCATCTCACGCCTTTACCACGGCAAGAAAAAGTAAGAGTATAACACAAAGAAACGCGCGTACAGATATCGAATCGGTAGATGTAAATCAACATTACATGCTTGTACCTCTACAACAACTTTCATTAAGTAGTGAATTGACTACTTCTTAGTCAATTCACTACTTAATGAAAAAAATCTTTAATCATTCTTATTTTACTTTTACTTCTTCAACTTTTTATTGAGTTTGTTGAATGTTAATTATTTGACAAGTCTATCGCAAAAACCTAATACAAATAAAAACCTTATTTAAGCTACAATAATAGAGAAATTAACCTACTTCTAGATTGGTTGGTTTAATAAAGAAATTTATATAAAACTAACTAAGCCAACGGACATTATGCCGAGAATAATTCTAAAACTCAATAACAGCGCCCGGTTCCAATTAAGAATCTAAATCATATAAAACCACATATAAACATATTCCGTGCGGTGATGGAGTAAGAATACAATTCACCACCCCCTATCTAACCGTGGGTGATCGTAAGAGAAGACTATGGGGTATAAAACGCATATAACATCTATGCGAGAGAAGGAAAACTGGAAACAAAACCCTATATCAACACGTCTGACCAGCGTGGTATAGTAGATCAATTACCCTTCCATTACGGAGGAGGCCCGAGCCAAACAGTGGGACATATATGGGTTGAGATGAGATGACATGAAAAAACATACACATTTTCATCGGTGAAAGTATAAATTTGCATCAATCTGTCCAGCAGTTTAGGAAGAGTCCAATTACAAACGCACGCACAAAAGTATTATAAAGTTAAATAAAATTTATTTTAGTAATAAATCTATTAAGAGATCTCTATAAAATTACAGTAATTCTTATTGGTCATAAATTTAATTAAAACAACGTAGATACTTGCTATAAATGGTGAAACCTATTACAAGTACACCATAACAGGAATATCGGTATTTACAAAAACAGTATGAAAATTACAAATACATATATAGATACTCATATATTTATAACATAATTATTCATCCAATGGACTGTGTATCCAAGCAATAGAGCGTTTAATTTATTTACAGAGTTAATGAGTTAGGCGAGCCGTATACATTTAATCTGTATATTTTTCAGTCCGAGTTATATAAATATAACCTGTCACCAGTTACGAGAACCCACCCGCCCTCGCAATATGACTCATCACAGAAAAACTTAAAATATACAATGTCAACAAGCTTCATACATTCTAAAAATGATATAAAATTAATGTATAATAACAACAGCTGCTTTCTGCATTAAAATTATTATTTATATTTAAATCCAAACTTTTCATCTATAAAGTTATTTATTTGTTTACTTCGAAACTCTTCTTAATTAGTGTTCGAGTTTAAATCGTTTGATTTAAATAAACTTAATTCTATGCCGCGACCGATAACTGCGGAGTAATGATCAAAAATGTGCGTGATTGATAAGACGTGTATAGACTGAGAAGAAGACGTTTTCGTTGATAAAAGAGATAAAAAAGAAGTTTAGCTGTATACTCCATCATTTCATCATTCTCCCACTCTTATCCCAACCATTTGGGGTCGATACAATATGTACTCTTCTTTCATAGTACATATTGTAAAAGTTATTGGCAATAGTTTTTTGACCGGCCACCTGCCAGACGTCAACCCTCCTTGGGAATGTAATTGTTGACCAAACGCCATCAGATGGAGTTGGCCCAGGTCGTTATAAGGCTCTTAGTCGTCTTTTACGACATCCACGAGCAAAGTAAGGGTTGGTAGTATTCGTAGCCGCTACCACACGGCGGAGTATTCCAATAGGTAACTGTATACTCCAATTTATTAAAATAAATATTTACGTCAATATCGCTAATATTGTTTTAATCGCCGATTGTACATGCAGTTTCTAGCAAAATATGTATAGAGGAGACACAGTGGCGTTCCATTGAATAAGTACACGGGTATTTATTTAGGAGATGGCAAATGTAAAAATCTTAATATAAATCTATCTATCCACCAATGCGTCCATTGGTATAACGACGTCTCTGATTATATGCCTCCTTATACGGACATAAATCCATAATCAACACATTTTACAGGTGGGTCGATTTTACTTGGTGTTAAAAATTTAGGCGTTATTTATTTTCGTAATGATCTTTCAGCCGATATCTACCCCTCCCATAGGTAAGTAACAGATACTAATACATTGTGTTCTTAAGTCGTCACTACATTGGCAAAAAATAAAACTATTATTATCAAATAATATTTATTTACTTCGATAAAAACTGATTGAAAGTTTATTAACATATATGAAGAAAACAGTTATTGTTTGACTTTTACATAATCATTAAACTATTATTTATGGACGTATAACTATAAAAATCGGGTCCGTGAATAACAGCGGATGTATATAACTAATAAATAAAGATTTAGAAAGTATGACAAGAAACTAAGAATTTGGGGAACGACTAGAATGTAGACACAAAATGACAAAACTTTATACTTTTTGTTCTCAAAAGATTTAACCTTTTTTCGTTTAAGCCTTGTAACTTAGAATTACGTAAAAAAGCTCTTTGTAACAAAAATAATGGTTGGTATGAGCCTCTTTCAGTCTATACCTATGTTATGTTATTGGGTGTAATATTAGGCAGCAACTTCTTTAATTTTAAGGCTCCTCGAGAAATACTTCCAAGATATCATAAATTAATAAAATGAGATACAGAAATATGAGATACAAAATAAAAACATTCAACTAACAGTTTGCATTTCTTATCTTTATATATATATAATTCTCCTAAACGGCTGGACGGATTTTCTTCAATTTTTTTGTGTGTTTCACGGGATTTGAGAATGGTTTAAATTCGCAATTGGACCTGGTAGGTGGCGCCGTTGTCGGTATGTCAAACGGCTGGACCGATTGAGATGAATTTTATATATTTTTATCTATATTCCAATAGTTCCCTCGATGATTTCAAAAGACAAATGGACCCAGTAGGTGGCGCTGCTGTCGGCATATCGCTTAAAGCTTTTCCGGGCAGGACGACGACTGTCGGGACAGCTAGTGAACTATAAATATTTAAGTAAGAATATAGTAATTCGTGATCCCACACTGTACCATACCGCGCCGCCCACAGGTATCGTAGGTGATTGAGGCTTAGATCAAGCTAATACATTACAGATAATAAATATATAATACGTTAAACCCAAATCCTGCTGTGTTTTTGGGGAACTCATTAAACTGACCTTTCTAATGTCGGACTTTTTGTTTCATCATCATCATCTCAGCTCATAATTTGTCCCACTGTTGGGCTCGAGCCTCCTCCGTAATGGAAGGGATATTAACCTACTATACCACGCTGGTCAAATGTGTTGGTATAGAGTTTTGTTTCGAGTTTTCCTTCTTTTGCATAGATTTTATATGCCTTTGTATCCCTTAGTCGTTTCTTACGATCACCCACGGGTAAGATAGGGGATGATGATTTGTATTCTTACTCCGTCACCACACGGAAAATTATTTGTTACACGTTTGTTAAAAGAAACTACGTTAACTTTTTTTTAAACAATGTATTAAATGAAGTATTTCGAAAGTGTACCTTTTATTATAAGAAGTTTTCCGGTGTTTCTTAAAAGCTAATTGTAATGCCAAAAAGCAAAGGAAATTTTCTATCTAACCGCCTAACATCTTCCAATTAGCTATTTGGTTTGACACAAATTCGAACTAATTGGAGTGTCTTTTGTATTAAAATTCTATTTTATTTTTAGACTTTTAGTATGGTACAGTTTTCTATTATATGAAATCATTAATTTTATATTTAATTTTATCAACTTAATGAGTCTTGAACCCTTTTTTTTTCTTCTCGCGGTGGGCTATAGATGTGGTCGCGCACCGCCATATCGGTCCGGGGCGACAGCGGCGCGCAACCATATAGACCCACCCTGCAAGAACACCTCTCTTCGCCGTGCGAGCGGGCCACCAGTACCCGATCTTTGTCTTCGGTGGCTTGAGTCTTGAACCCCGACTTTCACAGTTCACAATCGGTTTAATAATAACATTAAACCAGCGAGCCAAACATGAATGTACGTTTCACAACTACATAACAAGAAAGCTCACTTGTCCGACAGCATTACGTGAAATTGTAAATGGTTGCGATCAAGTCTTAAGACAAGACGTGTCTATCAACATGTTCATATAGAATAGTGGCGCCTGCAAACACTTTCTGATGTACTTAACGATAGCGAGAGTTGGTTAAGGACATTGAAAGTTCGATTTCTAGTTGAAACAACTCAATTACCGATTTATTACCTAAAGAGCGCTACATTTTGGATCAACGATTGGTTGTACGACTGCACCAATGGCTTTAATGGCCGATTGCGTCAGATAACAGTAGAGAAAATTTTCATTTTTGATCTGAATTGCGTTTTAGTGTATGTATGCAGCGAATATTCAAGTAGCCCAGTGATCGTTACTGCCTCATGTGAACCCGTCGGTAGGATCTAACATTAGTTTGGCATTGTCTTTCTGAGATTACAGTTACAGTAACTATAATCTACGATTGATAAAATGCATACACCATGCACAGCATGCATTTAAAAAAAATTGCAGGCACTATGCTTACAAGGTAACGAGTATGTTCTTCAAATTAAAAACTTGTAGGCTCTCTGCTGACAAGGCATGTTCCCGTTCTCTAAAGTACTGACAACAATTTAAAATACTCATCCTTATCAACTACAATGATGACATATTTTTCATAATTTATTTAAGTTATTGAAAATGCTTTTAATAAAACGCTAGCTAAGCGCCAGTGCTTACTTTTAATTTGACTTAGTAGTAGCATGTAAATGCTGATTGTGAGGTCATTGATGCGAATTCTACGTCGGTAATTCAGACATCATAAAGACTCAATTTTTTTACGTAAACTGTAAGACTCGTCTTTATTATATTGAACATAGCTCTCCCCCACACGCTTCCTCCTTTTCCAGATAAATAATCATCAACATAACATTCGTAAACCTTCTCCGAAACACGCTTCATCTTATGGTATAAGAATTATTCCGATCGGTTTAGTAGTTTTCGCAGTATAACTGAACAAAAAACCGGCTCTTTATTAATTAAGTATAGATTACACCGACTGCCTACCACTTCGAATATAAAGGCGTTAGAATATAACATTAATATTACTAACTAACTTTTAAAACTAATTTTGTTATATTGTCCGTGTGGTGACGGAGTAAGAATACAATTCACCACCCCATACCTTACCCGTGGGTGATCGTACGAGACGACTAAAGGGTATAAAACGCATATAACATCTATGTAAGAGAAGGAAATCTCGAAACAAAACCTTATACCAACACGTCTGACCAGCGTGGTATAGTAGGTTAATTTCCCTCCCATTACGGAGGAGACCCGAGCCCAACAGTGGGACATATATGGCCTGTGATGATGATGATGATGTTTACTAACTATGTATATTACTATAGTATTATACGAATGAGTTAACACCAAACGCCCGATATCTTTACGTGTTTAATCTCTAAAGCGTTGAAATAGAAAATTTTAAGTTACCCGAGCTGACCGTAAGTTCGTTGTGTAAATGGACCGATTGAATTATGGGAATTTACCTAAATTATCCGTGCCGCCTGCCGCCCATTTCCGCTGCGAACGAGCGAAATATATTTTTCAGCATGTTGAAAACATCTGAATACAGATTCATTCGGCATGACGTGCATCGGCAAACTCGAACAAATTAATGTTTTCAAATATTTTGTACTATCTATTCCCGAAGCTTCGCTAGCGTGGATTATTTATCTAATTATTCTTATTATCTTAAGAATATACATCTTTATTTTAAACTAGCTTCTGCCAGCGACTTTGACGGTGTATAAAGTAACTTTCCCACACATATTTTACACTTCACCGGGATAATGTGTTAATCCAATAATTATATATCTATGTGCCATTTTCCATCCAAATCTGTTCAACTGTTTACGCGTGATTGAGTAATAAACATACAAACATATTCACAAACTTCCGCATTTATAATATTAGTAGGATCATAGTGACTTTTATTTTAAGATAATATCTGTAAACAATATTTTATTGGCCATTTAAAACTAATTTGTTATATTAACAGTTATTGTTACAATTCCCTATTACTATTTCTTACCAATAATTCCTAGATTCACTAGCTGCCTGACTCCTTTTCGTTGCAACCTTATGTTTTATACACAGCATATTTACATTATACAGTGTTTTTTAATCTATAGTATATTTTTAAAATATTACCTTTCTCAATAAACAGACTTTATAGCACAATAAAGTTTCTTTTAAATCAGACGGGTGGTCCTCGAGATTAGGGCTCATAATACCAATGTAATTTATATATTCATACATACATACATACATATCATCACGCCATATCCTTTGCAGGGTAGGCAGAGAGAACAGAGTGCCAGAGAACTATATCTCTGCATACTTCACTCGCTTCCTCAACATTCATAATTCTCTTCATACACGCTCGCCGGTTTCGGAGACTCTTGACTCCACCTTCCTTCAGTACCTGACCGATCTGGTCTAGGTAGGTTAGTCTCGGTCTCCCTCGGTACCTACATCCTTCCACTTTCGCATTGTATATCTTCTTAACCAGACGTTCGTTCGGCATTCTTTCCACATGTCCGAACCATCGGAGCATTCCCTTTCGCATCTTTACACCAATACTCTCTTTCATACCTACTCGCTCTCTTACGTCGTCGTTACGAATGCGGTCGGTCAGCCCAACTCCAAAGATTTTCCGAAGAGATCGCATTTCGACCGCATTAATTTTACTTTCATACTCTTTTCTGCATACCCAACTCTCGCTTACATACAGTAATGTTAGGACAAGCACTGCGTTATGTATTGCTACACGTGCCTTCTGGCTGAGGTGGTGGCTGCCGAGAAGTTGCCCCAACGCTCCGTTCACTCTATTTCCCGCATTCACTCTTCGCTCTATATCAGTGGTGTACCGTCCATCTCGGCTAAATCCACATCCAAGATATACAAATTCATCCACTTGCTCTAGTACATCATTACCTATTGTTACTCTTACATCTGTTCTGGCTTCATCTCTTTCAAAGACCATTATTTTGGTTTTGCTCACATTCACGCGTAGACCCCTTTTCTTAAAATCTTCTGTCATTGTGTCGACTAGGGTCTGCAGGTCAGTCGCTGACTGTGCCAGCAGGACTGCATCATCTGCATAAAGCAGAGCAGAGACCACTGAGTCACCCATCTGGACTCCCACATTCATATCGTTCAACCTTTGGAGACATTTATCCAGATATATGATAAACAACCTGGCTGATAGAACGCAGCCCTGCTTAACGCCGATATTGACGTCAAACCAAGGCGACATTCCACCATCCAGCCGCACACAGGCTCTACAGCCCATGTAACTGGACTGCACAGCCTGTAGCAGTTTACCGCTAATACCATACTCCGGTAAAATGTCCCAAAGTTCCTTTCGTACAACCGTGTCAAATGCTCTTTCCAGATCCACAAAACTGCAGAAAACCCACTGACCTAGGGCCAGATGCTTCTCCACAATGTTGCGCAGAGAGAACACTTGATCCATGCATCCCCTTCCACTCCTGAAACCTCCTTGTGTCTCACACAGTAAACCATCGGACACCATCCTCATTTTATCGTCATTTATATATTCATGAATGGATTTATTCCTACAAGAGGTACAAACGATGATAGTCACTGTGTAAAAATGGGCTGAAATCGAACAACGTAGGTGTTAATACATAAATCGAAATTGTCATTCGAAATTATCAAAATTAAAAATTAAAAGCACATTTCATTAAACTTAAATATCGGTACAATAATTTTTGAATGATGCAATTTATATAACATTGTAAGGAATTGCTTTACGTCAGCTTTATTTTTAATCAGAAATGATTTTATTTTTCATGTTCTAGTGTTCACTATTGAGGTATATTTTCTGTAATTATTACACATACAAAGTCAAGTCGTGTACACAAGTTTAGTTTTATACAGAATTAATGCAATGTTAAATTAATGCAATACAATGTATGAAACGCTTTATAAATAATGAAGTCTAGAAAGCTCTGACACAATATAAGTATTAGATACAATATTAGTATAAGTATTAGATTACAAAAATATGTTTGTAGAATTCGTAGAAAAAACATCATTTGCCTCTCTCGTCTTTACCCCGTGGTCTGCTGTCGTAAAATACGACTAAAATTGTAAGCAAATAAGAATACTACAAGACAAGGAAAACTCGTAATAATGCCCGAACAACGTGGTATAAATAGGTTGTTTCTCCTTTCAATGTGGAAGAGATTTTTCTATAATGAAATACTTATACTTTACTTGAATTTAGACTGCGATATTGATTAAGTGAAACTTTTTAAATTTTTGGAAATTATTCAGACTATTCTTAATAACTAGCTGGTAGTTTAGAACTGCCATGTTAACGAGAACAGAATCGCCTCATAATACCTGGAACTAGAAATACATACATATGGAGTTATCAAGTAAAAGTTAAAAAAATTATCATCGTACATTTTCGTAAGGGGCTTTTCAAGCCCTTTATTTTAATACCGCACTGGACTCCTGAAATATTTTTTTTTTGTAAAATATCGCCACGTTAATGTAGCTAGTAATACTCGTGCTATCAATATAAATCTAATTACGTATAATTTATCAGAATATATTAAACCGTTGAGTAGTTACGGACATACATATATGTATACATATAGATCAAACACATAATCCACCCTTAAGGCTCTACCGCACTCGGTAATAAATACGTTAAAATGGCGTTGAATTATATTATTACATAGTTACATTAGTTAATTATCCGATCTAACTAATAAAAGCTCGTTAAAATCAGCATGACGTATGAAGTATTGAAGGTGCTTGATAACATTTCCTAATATGTACTGTAACCAATTAATTTTATAACAAAGCTCGTTTCTTAACAAACATTATTATATAGTTATGTTCATCAATACCTTAATTGTGTAATAACATGTTTGACAAATAATATGTTATATTGTACGTTATTACTTTTGTGATTGATAACGCAACGGAATCAAACCACAATATGGATAATTGAATTTGTTTGTTGACTCTCAATATAATCATATACAATCAACCAAATTACTTATGTGTATAGAAATTGTATTTAACCAATCAGTTATTTGTAACGATTAGTTTTATAAAATGATTAATATAAAAAATATATCTCAGCGTTAATATTTTGAATTGATAAAAAGTCTTAAGTTATAAAAATTATAAGTTCAACTAAAATATACCTTTAGCAAGAAGAGCAATTCTTCACGGTATTTCTGTATTCGTATGACTATGAAAAAACCTTGAGCGCTCATTAAATATTAAAATTTTAAAATAGCAGTAGTGAAACGAAGTGAAATTTTGTGTTATTTTTCAGTATAATTTCGCTTCCAAGTCAGCCCAGTGGGACTGGGTGAAATATTGGTGCAAAATTCGAGGAGATACATACAAGTGAAATTATATGAAAGATATTAGAAAGAAATATGAAAAAAAAAAAAGAAAATAAAGCAAAACTGTGGCATACAACTCCTTTTTCTAGAACTCTCCTATGATACTCAACGTATAAATATTCTTAACAGCCAGTCATAAAAAGGTATAATTCTACATCAAAATGACACATAACAGACGAAAAATAACTTAATTTTTTTCGAACAGAGTTACAAAGGTGCGAATACTAATTGGTAATGTCATATTTAATTATTAGGTGGTGCACGTTTTACCGGTGGTCCGCTCGCACGGCGAAGAGAGAGGATTTTACGGTGGGTCTATGGGGTCACGCGCCGCCTTCTCCGTCACCCCGGACCGATTTGACGGGGCGAGACGCACCCATAGGCCACCAATAAAAAAAAAATAAAAAAAAAGGTGGTGCACGTTTCTTTATGCAAACGGAACACATGGCATTTTTAAATGTATTATTAGTAATAATTTATTAGAAATTTCTGATCAGTCATCATCATCATCTTGCTCTTATCCCAATTACTTGGGGTCGACGCAACATATCATCCTCCTCCATACAGTCCTATCAGACATCATCTCTGCAGTCACTCCCTGTCTATCCATGTCATGCCTCACGCAGTTCATCCATCTTTTCTTTGGTCTTCCTTTACCCCTAAAGCCATTCATATTTAAAACTTTCTTCACAATATTACTTTCATCCCGTCTCATCACATGTCCATACCATGTCAACCTTTCACTCCTTAACTTTTCCGTTACTGGCGCAACTTTCAAACTTCCTCTGATATGTTCATTTCTTATTTTGCAATTATAATTATTTATTAATTAATTAAATAATTAATTAATAAATAATTTAATAATTTAAATTAATTAATAATTTATTTTGCAAGATCTGGAGTGAACTACCTGCTGCTGTGTTTCCCGAGCGCTATGACATGGCCTTCTTCAAACGAGGTTTAAGAAGAGCTCTTCCTTCACGGTAGGCAGTGGCCTGGCTGTACCCCTGGTGTTGCTGGGTCCATGTGCAACAGCATTACTTACCATCAGGTGTGCTGTTTGCTCTTTTGTCACCGTAGACAATAAAAAAAAAAAATAATAATATCCAATCTCGTCACACCACACATCCATCTCAACATTCGCATCTCCGCTACATGCAGTCGTCTCTTATCCGTCACTTTTGTCGCCCAACATGCTGATCCATACAATACAGCAGGTCTTATTAGGCTTTTATATATTTTGCCCTTTTATTTAAGAGGTACTTTGGCGTCGCATGTTGTACCCTTGATAAGTATTCTAGTATAAAGTATACTAACTAGTATACTTATCAGAAATTTGGTTTATAAATTGTCAAATATTACATAATAACGTATTTATATAAAAATTGGGTCAGGCGAAAGGAAAACCTTCAAAACAAATGTCACTGTCGGATCGATTACGTAACACAATTTTTAGGTATCTGGATAACGTCAAAGTTCTTCTTTATTTTATTTATACGTGTTTTGTCTAAAGTTTAGATATCATTTTATATATTTTTAAATCCTTACTAATATTATAAATGCGAAAGTAACTCTGTCTGTCGCTCTTTCACGCCAAAACTACTAAACCGATCTAAATGAAATTTGGTACACAGATAGCCTAGAGCCTGATAAAGGACATAGGCTACTTTTTAATGAAAAATAAAGGGTTGTAAAGGGGGATGAATCGTTGTAAGGAAGTATCGTAATTTTTAAAGTCAAAGCTTGAAACTTAAAAAAAAACCTTAAGCGGTAAAATAAAAATAGGGGATGAAAAACTTTAGGAAAGTAATATTTTACGCGGGTGAAGCCGCGGGCAGAAGGTAGTGTTATATAAATTTAAAACTCCGATCATCGGTTTAAAATCGTAATATTTCACTATCCTGTGTTTACAGGTATAATATGAGACTACTAAGGAACTTAAGTCATATAAATAAAGCTCAATGTAAAACTGTGGCAACCCCCGAATCAATAGGCCTATAGGTATAGTAGGCTATTTTTCTCCTAAAGAAAACTTTGATCCTTATGTGCCAATTATTATTTATTAAGAAAAAGAAGCAATTGCCGTGGTGACGAATTAAGATACAATGTATAACCCGTTCCTATTCCGCGGGGTAGTACCACACTCTCGCAGAAGATCGACGTCTGAGTAATGGCAATGCGCTATTGCGCTTAGTTCGGTGAGCGAGAGAGCCGGAAGCCCAACTGGGGCGGGTTCGGGGTTTGTATTGGTAGGCAGCGGCCTAGCTATACCATTGGCAAAGGTCCATGGGCGGCAGTGACACTTACCATCAGGTGTGCTGTCTGCTCGTTTGCCACCCAAGGCAATAAAAAAAAATAATAACACTAGGGACACGAAATGGTGCATTTATCTTCCTTAGGGAACGTCCATTAATCACGTGTTTTTTTTTTAGCATTTTTAACCACCCCACTTCCACCCCCTTGGTGATACGTGGTGAGGTTTAAGACTATGAAGGTTTAGGACTTCGTGATTTTTGTCAAACCCTTATGAATTGAATTATGAATGTTGAGGAAGCGAGTGAAGTATGCAAAGATAGAGTTCTCTGGCACTCTGTTCTCTCTGCCTACCCTGCAAGGGATATGGCGTGATGATATGTATGTATATGTATATGAATCCCCCCCCCCCCTTTCAAACCTCACGTGATTAATGGACAGCCCCTTACTGCTCATATCCATCTACACATAGTTAGTTACCATGCATTTAAGAGAGTATGACCTAAAGTTGAAAATAAAACCTGTTGCGCTGTATCTTTTAAAATCCAATTCCATTTACCAATCAATCTATCCAGGTATGGAATTGGTGATAGTCCTCTCCAAACGATATAACATCAAGAGTTGGCGATTGAGTATTATAGGTTTTCCAAGAGATCATCTCCTTATATGTATCTCTTTGCTGGCCTCGACCCTCCCACACAATAGAAGGGAAATTATCCTACTATTATTCCATATGTAAGATATGAGATGATGAATTACATTCTTACCTCGCCGAAAAGAGAATGCTACTGCCCTTTCTCCTGATGATCTCTTAGTTTTTAGAAAACTAACGAGAAAATGAAAAAATAATGGTATACATTGACTAATGTGTATTCTTAAACGGTGAACACACAGGGCGATTACTGCAGTGGACTTACTATCATGTGGAATTCTATAAAAGATTAATTCGTTTATGATTTAAAATAATGTAAGATTTCACCTGTCCGTGTGGTGACGGAGTAAGAATACTATTCACCACCCCATATCTTACTCGTGGGTGATCGTACGAGACGACTAAGGGATATAAAACGCATATAACATCTATGCGAGAAAAGGAAAACTCGAAACAAAACCCTATACCAACACGTTGGACCAGCGCAGTATAGTAGGTTAATTTCCCTCCTATTACGGAGGAGGCCTGAGCCCAACAATGGGACATTTATGAGCTGTGATAATAAAAAAGATTTCATCACGATGTTTCATCAATATGTGATTCACTAAATTGAAGGCGAGTTCCACCATAGTGCTAAGGAATTTGATCTCTTAACTCTCGCTAGTAATACGGATTGACTTAGTTTTTAGTTACTCGTTTCATCCTTCTCTTTTATATTTCAATATTTAAATTAATAATCAAAATGTATGTTTAAAATAATTGCATGTAAAACCACAATTACCTATTCGATATAGTCAAGAACAGTACAAAAGTAGGCCGTTTTGTGATATCTTTAATTAACGGGCATGAGTGTTTCTAAGATAAGCTGCGAAACTAAACAATAAACTTATATATTATATTGTAACATATTATACTTACTAATATTATAAATGCGAAAGTAACTCTGTCTGTCTGTCACTCTTTCACGCCAAAACTACTGAACCGATCTAAATGAAATTTGGTACACAGATAGTCTCGAGCCTGATAAATGACATGGGCTTTTAAATGCAAAAAAGAGCGTTGTAAAGGGGTATGAAAAGTTGTAAGGAAGTATCGTCATTTTCAAAGCCCGAAACTTGAAACTTATTTTTAGGCTATTGATTAGATAGATATAAATAAATATAACATTAACAAGTTGTAAAAATTTACCCTTAAGCGGTAAAATAAAAATAGGGGATGTAAAACTTTAGGCAAGTAACCTTTTACGCGGGCAAAGCCGCGGGCAGAAGCTGGTTTAGAATAATAACTCCTTAGGAATGCACGACGGTACGCAGTTCTAAATAAAGATTTAACTGTAATGTAATCTAATATGGCTCATATTGACAAATATTTGATAAGATAATAAGGTTTAGTGACTGAAATAAATTGTTTCTTTAACTTTCTTATCATCATCATCATCATCATCATCACAGCCCATAATATCCTACTGTTGGGCTCGGGCCTCCTCCGTAATGGAAGGGAAATTAACCTACTATACCGCGCTGGTCAGACGTGTTGGTATAGGGTTTTGTTTCGAGTTTTCCTTCTCTTGCATAGATGTTATATGCGTTTTATATCCTTCAGTCGTCTCTTACGATCACCCACGGGTAAGATATGATGAATAGTATTCTTACTCCGTCACCACACGGAAAACTTTCTTATACGGATATAAAACACTTTTTTTACAAAGTCCTGCACTAAAGAAATAATCCTTATATTGCGGGAGACTTTACATACATATAATCAACGCAGATAAATGACAACCAGACTTAGAACAGTTTATGGATCGCATAGAGTATTGTCCTGAGTAGGAATCGAATCCACAGTACTGACACGGAAGGTTGGTATCTTAACCAATACGCCATCTGCGCAGTCATTACGAATGTGGTGATAGAGTAATAATCCCCTCACCACTTAGTTTCGCGTGGATATAGAAATCAATTAAGGGATGTAAACAGAAACATTAGTAGGAGAACGGGCAGTCTCTAAATAAACTCATTTGCAAAAAAAACGGGCGGTTTTGATTTTCATTCATATTTAAAAAGATACAATACCAAAAAGGTTTCAATCGTTTGTACACGTTACTGGCCGGTTTTAAAAATGCTGTGGTATTTAAAAAAGTACGTTCTAAATTCAATTTTTCATTTGATGTTCATTTTTACAGAAAACCCCTTTTTATCCTACATTTTTGGCGCGAAGTTCCAGAAGTTAACATCGACTTTCATAACTTTTATTCAATTTTTATCGATTAATTTCATATCCTTGACTGTCAAAGCTTTATTTAATGCTGTTTGGCTGTATCAAAAATGGTAGATAAAGTGGTAAAAGCTACCAAAATTATCGCGCTGCTTGAAGAGGGTTGCAGCCAATGTTTCGTGGCTAGGAGGCTAAATGTTAGTCGCTCGACAGTCCAAAGGACCTGGCAGCGATATCAGGAGACTGGTTCCGTCGAGAGAAGGCCTGGTTCTGGAAGAAAACCATGTACCCAACCACGGGATGATCGTTTTCTTGTGAGTCGCGCATTGAGAAATCGCAAATCTTCGTATGTGGATCTTAAGAACAACCTCCAAGAAGTAAGAAATGTGCATATTAGTCTATGGACGGTCAGGAGGAGGCTTCTCGCTGCCAATATACGCAGTCACCGCCCGGCCCGCGGCCCCAAATTACTCCGTGAGCACAGAGTTCACAGGCTTAGGTTCGCTAGAAATTGTGAATCATGGACTCAAGACGATTGGAATAGGGTTTTGTTCTCTGATGAAGCCAGGATATCTCTGTTCGGTGAAGATCGACGTCGGCGAGTGCTAAGAAGACAAGGAGAACGCTTTGCAGAGGCATGTTTCGAAGAAATCACACCTTGTGGTGGGGGCTCTGTTATGTTTTGGGCAGGAATAAATTCAATGGATCGTACAGAGTTAGTCTTCATTGAAAACGGCTCACTGACTGGGCATCGATACATAACGGAAGTTCTAATTTCTCATGCACAACCCGCATTGGCCGCTCTAGGTGAAGACTCGATTTTTATGGACGACAATGCTCGCGCCCACCGATCCCGCGATGTTAATGCGTATGTGCAAGAGGTCGGCATTCGTCGTTTGGATTGGCCAGCTCGAAGTCCCGACCTCAATCCCATAGAGCATGTCTGGGACGTTCTGAAACGGCGTGTGAGATCAGTACACCCGGCTCCGCAGACCATCAGAGAGCTGAAGAATGTGATTACTGCGGTGTGGGAACGTATTCCGCAAGCAAGTATCCGGGATATACTCGCTAGCATGCCCAGACGAATTCAAGCTGTGATTTTAGCTAGAGGGGGTCACACTCGATACTAAACATTTATCTGCTTTTACTTTATTAAAGAAAAACAAACAAAAAAACTTTTTTATTTTTACTTCATGAGCATATGCACTACTAGCGAATATACACTACTAGCGAGGTTTAGCATTATTTCCCATAAATTGTATCTAAATTTTATGAAATACTGATGAAAACGATTATTTTCTTATTAATTTACCAAATTGTGTGGATAAAACTACCTATAATTATCAAACAAAGAAATATTAACATTTGAAATGGTTCATTGCTTAGGTGCCCGTTTTTTTTGCAAATGAGTGTATAATCTTAGTCAGTCTATCTGACCAGCGTGGTGTCCTCATCATCATCTCAGTTCAAATATGTCTCAAATATGTAGCTCGAGCCTCCTCACCAATGAAAGGAAATTCATAAAAATCCGATTACGAAATGAAAAAAGATATCGCAAGCGGGATTCGAACCCGCGCCTATTGGGATTCCGGCCCAATCGTGCTGCCACTATTACTGAAGTATTAAGTCTATAACAATGTGTAAACATTGTCGGGTAGATAGCATACCGTCACCTTAAGACGTAATTTTTAATACGAAGTGAAATTTGCATGTCCTACAATTAGTCGCGGTGGTGTAGTGGCAGCACGATTGGGCCGGAATCCCAATAGGCGCGGGTTCGAATCCCGCTTGCGACATCATTTTTCATTTCGTAATCGGATTTTTATAAATAATTAAGCATATTAAATGCTAAATTTCAGTAATTTAAATAACAAGGTTGTGTCATCGTTTAATACAATTCTAACTGTAAAGTTTGAAGTATTAAGCTTATAACAATGTGTAAACATTGTCGGGTAGATAGCATACCGTCACCTTAAGACGTAAATATAATACGAAGTGAAATTTGCATGTCCTACAATTAGTCGCGGTGGTGTAGTGGCAGCACGATTGGGCCGGAATCCCAATAGGCGCGGGTTCGAATCCCGCTTGCGACATCATTTTTCATTTCGTAATCGGATTTTTATAAATAATTAAGCATATTAAATGCTAAATTTCAGTAATTTAAAGGTAAATTCACCAACTACCACTTTGGTCAAACGAATTGGTATAGGGTTTTATTTCGACTTTTCCTTTTCTTGAAATGATATTATATATAAAGCTAAATTTGATCAAACCAGGGCTCATTTCCAAGTTTTGGCGGCACACACGTTGCACATTTACTAATATATATTGATTACTTCTAAAATTTAGCTCTTTTTAAAAGTTACTAAAAATATAGTCCTTTAGCAGGGGACTTTACAAACTTATTATTCATCATCATCATCTCAGCTCATACACGTCCCATTGCTGGGCTCAAGACTCCTCCATAATGTGAGGGAAATTAACCTACTATACCACGCTGGTTAGACGTGTTGGTACAGGGTTTTATTTCGAGTTTTCCTTCTCTTGCATACATGATATATGCGTGTTACCCGTAGTCGTCTCGTACGATCACCCACGAGTAAAATAGGCGGTGGTGAATTGTATTCTTACTCCGTCACCACACGGAAAACTTGCTATTAATCGCCACAAATTACATTCACAAACTCATCACAATAATTTGCACAAACAAATTATGAGTCATAATTTTCCTACTCTTATCCCAATTACTTGGGGTCGATACAATATCTAATCTTCTTTCATAGTATATATTGTAAAAGTTATTGGCAATAGTTTTATGTCCGGCCGCCTGCCAGACGACAACCCTCCTTGGGAATGTAATTGTTGACCAAACGCCATCAAATGGAGTTGGCCCAGGTCGTTATAAGACTCTTCGTCGTCTTTTACGACACCCACGAGCCAAGCAAGGGTTGGCAGTATTCGTATATAGCCGCTACCACACAGCATACAAACAAATTATGAGTATAGAATTCAAATATATGACAAATAAAATGGGTGGTTGCTATTTACATCAATACGTCATCCTAATAAATATGATACCAAAACATTAAAATCGCCTTTGAAATTTATGATAGCTATTGATAACAGGACCCTTTAAATGTTATTTATTACAATGTTAAATCAAAGTATCACTTTGATTACAAACCAATAAATCTTTAAGAACATTGTGTAACGTACGTTAATAGCAGACCGCACAAACGGTAACTACAAATTACTTCGATCGATTTATATTAACCAGATGTTACAGCCGATCTGTATCACCATACAACGTACATAGTTACAGCGCAGTTAATAACCGTAACTGTTTCCCTAATATCTTGTTAACGCATAATAAGAATATTAATATTTACAGTACAGTTCTCATTCTATATAAATCACTTATGGTAGGACCACGTTGTTGACAGTTTTCTGTCTACAGCCGCGGGCCGGTCCGTCCGGGGCAGTACCACACTCTCACAGAAGATCGAAGTCGAGTAATGGCAATGAATGTGCTATTGTGCTTCGTTCGGTCAGCGAGAGAGACGGCAGCTCAACTTTCTTGCTGGGTTTGGGGTTGTTACTGGTAGGCAGCGGCCTAGAAAGATCCATGGACGACATTAACACCTACCATCAAGTGTGCTGCTTGATCGTTTGCCACCATTAGCAATGAAAAAAAAATTCAAAATAAATCCGAAAAGTCTAATATAACAATGGACTTATGAATGCCGATACTTGATAGTGAGTTTCTAATAATGGCATTAAAACTTATACAAGAGATTAGAATTTGTGTAGTCAAATTTAACCAAAAACTATTTGAAAACATTTTCTTATAGATGTCGTGTTAAAACTTAAAACATTCGCATAAAGACACAATTTGGTTACCTTACGTACCTACACGGCTTAATTGGTATGACGGTTCATCTCATCATCTTCTTAGCTCATATATGTCCCACTGTTAGACTAGAACCATCACCGTAGTGGGAGGGAAATTAACCTACTATACCACGCTGGTCAGGATGTTATATTCGTTTTATATCCCTTAGTCGTCTCATAAGAACACAAACGTAGAGGGTGTTGAATTGTATTCTTACTCCGTCACCACAAATGACGATATGGCAGTTGGAACAGAATATATCAAATGTTAAATCTCAGTAATTTAGAAATCTAATCGGCTTAGTAACATCAGTGCTATACAATTTAGATAAAGCATTGCTAAAAGTACTCGAACTCATCATTTACCATTACCTGACAATATTTTATTTTCCCATAAGTTTACATACTACGCTAAATTATAGCTTATCGCCTTAAGATCATAAACTAAATGCTTGCCCGTCTTGCTCTTAGCTGTCAGTTATTTGAATTTCAAAAACTGTTTACAGATACGAATAAAAAGAAACTGAACAGAACAGATACGAAAAAGACAAATGATTAAAGCTTGAAACAATCTATCCATTTACCCATCCATCAACATATCGACGTCTACTATTGATTATAGATGCGAATATAAGGCGTTGCGACATGTTGTTTTTAAACATTACAATTGTAGAATATATCATCTTACTAATATTATAAAAGTTAAAGTTCGTGAAGATGTTTGGTTATTTGTTACTCAATCACGCGTAAACCGTTAAACAGATGGATTAAAATTGTTACATATATAGACCATTTCCCGGATTAACACATAGGATACTTTTTGGAACGAAGTTCCTTATCGCGCGTTGTGAAAGGGGGCTAGACGGAAAAAATTCTTACGAAAAGTTGTCACGACACTTTTTGCTATAGTAAGCTATTGTAAGCTGTGCGGCGTCGCTCGTCGGCTCTCTTATAGAAAGCAAGCCAGATATTTTCATTTCTATTTCGCATTGAACAGTGTGGTGTCGCGACGATTTTTTTTATAGATAGAGTGATTCAAGAGGAAGGTTTATATGTATAATATATGCATAATGTACTAGAGAAACACTGATAATTTTAGAGGTTTCTAATGTGATGCCGTAAATAAACACATTATTTTGCGCTTACATTGCAAACGCTGGCTGAACCCTACGAAATAGATCAAAATAAAGTACTACAGTATTATACAGCTTAAAAAGGCCTACAAAAAAGTCCGCGATGGTATATATCTATCTCTTAAGGATAACATACTATATCCATTTTAATACTTTAAAAAATGTTCTATTATAAAACGGTAATTGAAAAGCTATTTACACAAATACTGTATTAATCCTTATCATTTTAAATACATTAGTTGGCTTGAGCATTTCATGAAGATATTTTTTTTCCTTCAGACCATGCAAATTAAATCAATACCTTAAGAGATATAGCAAAATCAAAATAATGCGCAACGAAATTATTTTCGCCCGTGACCGGGCCGCGTGGCCGGCTCGCGTTCGAGCTCGGGGCCGAAAAGTTTTGGTAGTCTAGTGGAATTGTATATTAATATTATAAACGTGAAAGTTTGTAATAATGTATGGATGTGAACATGTTTGTTGCTCTTTCACGTAAAAACTACTGAACTGAATGGATTTTGATGAAATTTATAGTAATATAGCTTGCACATCAGAATAACACATAGGCTATAATTTATAAAGATATTTTGCAAATTGGCTAAAATATAACGATAAAAATCGCTTAAGGAAGAAAAAAATTATATAATTAAAATAGAACTTCGTTCCATCCGGGTGTCCCTTGACACCTCCGGTTTTTTTATCCCCGTAATGTGCTCCGCGCTTTGGATAGTTCAACTTCATTAGTGATAGGGCCATGCTGTTGATAGTTTTCTGTCTACAGCCGCGGGTTGGTCCTTCCGTATCCAGGCCCATATGAAGTACTTGGGTCTGGTGCTCGACGGGCGATGGTGGTTCCGGGAGTATTTTCGTCAAATTGCTCCCCGGCTGGTCGGCGCGGCGTCCGCCCTTTCGCGCCTCATGCCGAACGTGGGCGGACCCAGCTTCGAGGGCCGACAGCTGTATGCGGGGGTGATCCATTCGGCGCACCCGTGTGGGCGAGGGCTCTGAACGCCCAGCTCAGGGCTGTTCTGTAGAGACCACAGAGAGTCATGGCGGTCAGAGCCATTCGCGGGTACCGCACGGTATCGACCGAGGCGGCATGTCTACTGGCCGGGACACCCCCATGGGACCTAGAGGCGGAGATGCTCTCCGACCTCTACCGGCGGGTTACCTCAGTGCGCGACGAAGGTGGCTCCCCATCATTGAGCGAGATAGCCACCTGGCGCGAGGATGCCCGCCGAGACGTCATCACCCGTTGGGCTACGCGGCTGGAGAGGCCTAGACACGGTGTCGTTACCGTTGAGGCCCTCCGGCCCGTACTGATGGAGTGGATGGAGCGGCGGCACGGAGTCCTCTCCTTTCGACTGGTGCAGGTTTTGTCGGGGCACGGATGCTTCGGCTTGTACCTGCACACGGTCGCGTATAGGGAGTGGACTCCGTTCTGCCACCATTGCAGCAGTGACGAGGACACGGCGCAACACACGCTCGAGGTATGTCCGAGCTGGGATGGGCAGCGCCGTGACCTCGTTGCTGTTATCGGTGCCGACCTGACGCTGCCGGCTGTCGCGAGGGCGATGGTCGACAGCATCAGGAATTGGGACGCGGTCACCGCCTTCTGCGAGGCTGTCATCTCGCTGAAGGAGGCGGCGGAACGAGTCCGGGAGGATTCCCGCGATCCGGGCCGCCGTCAGCGGCCGGGGCGGCGCAGGCGCGAATATCTGCGCCTGATGCCGCCTTAACCGAGGCCTCGGGTGATCGGACCGGGAAAATTGTCCGGTCACCCGACGTGAGGCCACCGCGTGAGGGCGACGCCCCGACGGCGAAATCTGTCGGGGCGTCGACGAGAGGAACCCGCGAGGGTAAACCGCCGGGCGGGCCACCGAAGTCAAAAATCGAGTACCGGTGGTCCGCTCGCACGGCGAAGAGAGAGGAGTTTTACGGTGGGTCTATGGGGTCACGCGCCGCCTTTCAGTCACCCCGGACCGATTCGGCGGGGTAAGACGCATCCATAGTCCACCAAAAAAAAAAAAAAAAAAAAAAAAGGGTTGGTCCGTCCGGGGTAGTACCACACTTACCACACTCTCGCAGAATATCGACGTCTGAGAAGTGGTGCTGTTACACTTCGTTCAGTGGTTGAGAAACGAGTCTAACCTAGCCCAACTTTCTAGGTCTAGATTTTGTTTTTTAACTGTACTCCTAATATTGCGAAGATATATGAGCGACAGTAACACTCACCATCACTTTCTACCCCGGGGAAGCTGCGGGCAGAGCTAGTAAATAAGCCTTACTTTAGCGCAAGTATCTTATAACGACAAAGTTGAGTAAGCAAATAATGACACTAATAAATAAGGCAAATTTGAAGCAATACATTTATAGTAAGTCTATTAACGTAGTATATTACAGCATTTCTCTTTTACTATGAAGGATTTATAATAGCAACATATACTGGTATGTGTATATAATATAGACTATTGAACTGTAAAAAAATAACACAATGGAATAACAACGGTTTAGCAGTTAACCAAACATCTGGGCACAATTGTGACAGGCTGACGGACATTCTGCCCTAAATATTAAGACAGTGAGTAGGCCTTTTAACTGGGGTAATGTACTGGTAGCTAATGACATAACTAAAACATCTAGAAAAATCAATTCATTAAACTGTGGAAATTTTATTATTGTAATTTCATACGTTTTACTAGATCAATAAACTATATAGTATAGAATAGTAGAAAAAAGATGTAAAAAATAGACTAGTAGAAAAGAAACTATATAGTATAGAATTTCTGGCCATTCCTCCTATTATTTTATAAGACATCTAACTGCTGTCTCTAGATGAGGCGTCTCATTTTTTTGTTATTCTTAGTAATAAAGCACTCCAATTGACTAGTAGTGTATTGACAAAGAATGCACAGAAACCGTAATGGTTTAAGTAGCTATCTCTCATAATAAATATCAAGGAATTCTTCCTTCTAGTGTCATGAAATTCTGCCTTCTAATTGATTCCCAAGCGGAGCAGCTCTTCGTGCACCTGATGCCGCCCTAACCAAGGTCGCAGGTGGAGGGACTGGATATTAGTCCGCCACCCGTTAAGAGGCCATTTGTGCGAGGGCGGCAACTCAAGGTGATACCCGAAAGTGTAACCAGCTAGACGGGCCACCGGTGACAAGAACCGGATGCCGGTGGCCTGCCCACATGAGATTTAGGGGTACGGTTACGGCAGACTATGGGGTTACACGTTTCCGCTTCTGTCGCACCGAACGTACGACAAGGTGTAACCATAACATAGCTTGTTTTAAAAAAAAAGAACAACTCTAAATGTAATAAGAAAATGATTAGTCTCTTGACACTATTTAAGTCTATTAATTGGACGTGTCGAAAATCGAAAGAAGGGAAAACTTTTGAAGTGTCAAATAAACGTCAGCGCAATTCCAGTCCGTTGCACAAATTGTGGTCTAAACTGTTAGTTGTGTAGTGAAAAAATAGGTAATGAATAACATTGATACAAATGTATTGAGAAGATTTGCAATTATAGAATTAAATTGATGCAGAAAGACTGACTAAGGAAATAATATTTAGTAAAGATGACCAATCTACAAACAAATAAAAATGGACGACCACGTCTCAGGTAATGTTCTCAGGTAATATAGGTGACGTGCTGACGAGAAGCCAAGGGCAAGACGTAAATTAAAGACACTTTGACCTGCCAGAGTACGAAGAATGTGACAAATGTGAACGAAATGAAAAAGATTACTTCGAGAGATTTATATTTTGCTCATAATACCTACATAATTATAAATTTGTTCTTATAAAGATCAAGAATTCTTAAAAACCGAATTAAAGAATCTAAAAATTAAAAACATACTTTTAGGGCTATTTTTCAATAAACAACGCCTCGTATTAAATATATATATTCTTCTTACGGGAGATTTTATAAACATCAGACTCAGAATAATGATTTGTGGGTCACACAAAGATCTTTGCTGCATATGAAATTGAAGTTAGATTAGGGAATATTTTAAACCCTATCAACACTATTTCTATACAGAGCGGACGTAATTTAATCCACCTAAGCCCTAGCATAAGACTGACAAGACCCTTTCGTACAGAAACGTTGAGTTTTCTTTGTCCTAAATTAATGTTCTCTTTACAACTTTAATCGTTCAACAAGACTTTCATTGCGAGATGTGGTAAAATTTGAAAGGGATTTCCAAAAGACGCAATATAAGATCTACTTTATTCACATAAGTTTAAAAAAAAACACCATTTTTACAATCGAGAGAAGTATATACCTAAATACACTAGTCACAAAAATTAAGGGATATAAAAAAAATTCCAAATTTTTGGGTTATTTTTAACGAGCTGTAACTCCGAAGAAAATGGTCGTACAGAAAAAATAAAAAAAGTAAATTGTAGCTCCAAGTGTCTAGTTTTCAGATATGACTATAAAAAAATTTTGTCATGTCCAGGTCTGGGGAAATCCTAAGAAAACAACCAAAAAAAAATTTTTCAAATTTATTCTCGTCTAAAAAAAGGTCCACGGGCTTCAAAAAATTTTTTTTGAATGTTTCGTTCAAAAGCTCTTTTAGAGAATTTAATACTCTTTAATTTGACGTATTCAAAAAGCCTGTACAACGATTTGTCGCGGAGTTATCGTCAATCAAAGCAAAAAAGATCTTTTTAACTTTGATAATCAATATCTCTTGAAATAATGACTGATCTTTTTTTTTTCAAACTTCTTAAACAGTTAATCTTTTTGATCAAAAACAAAGATTTTAGAGAGAAAAAAATTTTTCCATTGAAAAAATTAATAAAAATCACAAAATTGCTCATAATGGTGATTTTTGCAAAAACAAAGAATTTGAAGCTTCGGGGCACAATGAAAAAAAAATCGCAGCGCTTTGAATTTTTGAGGGATTTTAGGGGACACTTTGAGGTTAAAAAATTACCGACGATATCTTTCGTTCATCCATTTTATCCAAAGTTATACCAAGTTATCCAAATATCCTTAATTATGCGAATTTTTGTCTTTTTTTCAGTCCGAGTTTTCAATTCAAATTTTTTTTTTTTCTAAAAGATGTTTACATTTTCTTATAGAGAATATTGTGCAGTTTTCAAAACCTTCCTTCAATTTTCTATACAATCGTTATTTCCGGAGTTATTGATTATCAAAGTTAAAAAGATCTTTTTTGCTTTGATGGACGATAACTCCGCGGCAAATCATTGTACAGGCTTTTTGAATACGTCAAATTAAAGAGTATTAAATTCTCTAAAAGAGCTTTTGAACGAAACAATCAAAAAAATTTTTTTGAAGCCCGTGGACCTTTTTTTAGACGAAAAAAAAATTTGAAAAATTTTTTTTAGGTTGTTTTCTTAGAATTTCTCCAGACCTGGACATGATAAAAAAAAATTATAGTCATATCTGAAAACTAGACACTTAGAGCTACAATTTGCTTTTTTTATTTTTTCTGTACAACTATTTTCCTCGGAGTTACAGCTCGTTGAAAATCACCCAAAAATTTGGATTTTTTTTTATATCCTTTAATTTTTGTGACTAGTATAGAAAAATTTAGAAAAAAAAAAAGTAACTACCGATAAATTCTAAACGCAAATTTATACAGAACGTCTGGCCCAGTCAGTCCGAGACAGAGCTCTGATGTGTTTTTAACGAGACATCCACATAAAACAGTCTAAATATAAAATTTATATTATGAAATCTCCATTATAACTTCACAAATACGTAAACAACAAACGTTTCGTTTTATTGCCTTTTTATACAGGCCGTCTTTTGGAAACAGGAAAAAAACGACAAAAATATTTAGGTGGCTAAATCTAGATTACGCCCATCTTTCTACATAACTATCATTTGCACACCTAATAGCCTAAGCATGCGACTACTGATCAAGTATTATTAGTTTAGATCCCAGATGGGACAGTGTTGTGACTTCCATCAGAACATTCTCAGTGGCGAGCACGAAGCCAGGAACTGTACTATACTGAAGCATGTACTGAACTATGCAGAAGCATTATAACTTATATATAAAATAGTTCAAGCCTTGGCTCTAGTTGTAGTCTATAATTCAGGTAGCATAGTATTCACCGAAGACAAAGATCGGGTACCGGTGGCCCGCTCGCACGGCGAAGAGAGGTGTTTGCAGGGTGGATCTTTGGGGTTGTGCGCCGCCTCTTCCGTCACCCCAAACCAATTTGGTCGGGCGCGACCACCTCCATAGTCCACCGCAAAAAAAAAAAAAGGTAGCATAGTATTATTACTTCAAGTATTGGTCGTCCATTATATGAATTTAATACTTCACAAAATGTGTAACTTTCAATTATTTTTACATATACAGAGTGGAGACGTCAATACGACAATAAATGAAAACACCGTTAATACTAGTGTATAGGAGTATTTTGAAACTATTAAAAAAGTCCTCGCATGCATATTTAAAAAACATTTTTTTCAAACAAACTTTTTATCATAAATATTGAAACAAAATAGAACACCGTTTGTAAATATTAGTTCACTAACCTGTGGTCGGCACGCGAGTGACCTTGTGGTATCATATGTTACAACTTCGAAACGTAGGTAAATACATACATACACTTAATGTTTGGGCGCTATTCATTCTCACTCGATTATTTTATTAAAATAATCACGATAACTTTAATAATTCACTTGGTCGTTAAACTTTTAAATTTTCGATATGTGCGCCATGGACCCGAACGCACAAATTATATCGTCTTAAAATATTATTTCGAACTCTTGTTAACAGGTCGCCATTGACGGCGATGTATTTTAACTTGTCGAAAGATCGTACAATTCCTTTTTTTAAGTTCTCCACATTATCAACCTCTGTCAAATTTGCGAGAAAAATAATTTAAAATTTGTTCATCTAGGGTGACTCTTACACGCGAAGGAGCACTATCCATATGAGGCAGTAAGGATTGATTATCCCGTAACCTCTGGACAGCTTGCACAATAGTCCGGCCATTGGTAGTACAAACACGTGTGTTTCCATATCTCTTTCGGTACGTACGTATGGTTAAAGCTGCATTGCCGTGATATTCTCCATAAATTAAAATCATATCTGTATACCCGAAGCTGTGTAATTATAACGAGGCATTGTAAATGAGAAAGAAATACTATTCTAACACAAAGTAAGCGTCTAATTACGCACATTCACGTCACAGGATCACGATGGCACACTGACCTACAGACCTATGATAATAGTTTTGAACATGAGACCGAGGTCTTCTTTCATTAAGGCGCATTAGGTAGTTTTAAATTTTTCATCTAAGTCTGATGACACGGTTTATATGTATGGATCTTAAGATTTAGAAATAAGGTATAATAATATGCATTGATTTGTATTACGTTTGGGGAAGACTTGAACTGGTAAACATGGCGATATGTAGGTACTAGTTTCATATTAGTTTATACCGATGCGGCGCGGGAGCTCATTGATCTCTTAGTGATAGGCGAATAATTTTAATTTTTATACAGAGTGTGGAAATTGTTAATAATACAAAGTAATGTGCTGCGGCTAAACTATACGACATATTGTATTCAAAGTTTGTATACAGGCTGGGCAAGTCATCAGATACACTAGATTAAAATTATTGTCGTATGGTCGTCTCCACCTTGTATAACCATTGTATATTTTAGTAATGAGAGTCTCGCCAAATGAAATAAGTAATGGTATGCATTTAACCGAAGTACGTTCGTATACAAAATTTAATATAAGTACTTTGTTGACTATTCAACAGTTCCCTCGCCGGCAGTTTAACCTTGAATTTATTGTAAACACTAGCTAGAGCTACTCAATAACTATAAAATAAAAACAAAAGAAGAAATTCGATTCACAAATAGTAGAGTAAACATGTATTGTATTTTTCTTCGTCTGTGTATTTATTGACATAAATAATCTTATAAAATAGTTAATATTCTAAATGTAAATAATTTGTTTGTTTTTTTTTCGATTTCACACCTAATTATTTAATAGATTGTTTTGAAATTTCGTATACTCGTTTTGGAGATACAGACAAGACTATAGTAGATTATCAAGGAAAAAATAAGTGGCAAAGTCTTGAGGAATATAAAAATAGATTGACAAAATATAAATTAATACAAGCGGGGATAATTATTTCTATCTAATTAAGAGTGATTTTATTTCTCATATTAGTTGATTCCTGCAGCTTCGCGTAAAAAAGTTTAAATATATATCAAATGATGATACGTTTTCAGAAATTTAAGAATCAGTATCAATTGTGCGATGTAATTCATTAAAACATGTAATTAGAAATATATCGCATCCATATTCAATTTTAATCACAATTGTAGGTATATCAATTTAATATATAACCGTATAGCCTTCTAGACTCTTCTTCAAGTCGAGAGTGTTTTTAAAAATTATTACGTCATATACCTACTTATTGTTTCATTTTGATGATGTTATAAAATAATTTGACTCGTAACATTCCAACTAAAGCGATAAAAAATATAATAGATAGAAACGTAAAGATAATAAAAATTAATATTATAAGTTATTTAATTTGACGATATACGCTGCCGCGACAAACCTTTTAAGAGAAACAATTTGTCTACATACAGGGTGTCCCAAAATTCAACGATAAGCTGGCACCAGCAGGTGGACCTACATATGACTACTCGAGAACAGAAAAGAAAAAAATTCTACCTTGATTTTTCTTTTCATTACGACAAAAAAACCAAAATCCTTAAAAATGGACATCCTTTATTATATCATTAAGTGCTATTGCTACAGTTTTACAAGTAATTCTGTGATTTTTTTTGTATTGGCAAGGTAAGTAGCACTACTATCGATCACAACCATTAAAAATTCCAGAATATCTATAGTTTTTACACAAAAATCAATCAAAACTATGTTTTTTTCATAAATTATGTAAGATTTTGACTTTCAGCTCACTTTCACTCATCATAGTGAAAAAAAAAAGTATGGACACTACTGTGGCAAATAGTATTAAAAATTGGCGCATCTAACTACAATTCTAAAATGGTATAACATTCTAGACAAACTAGCCACAAAAATATACTTAGGTGTACTATTTCAAAATAACAACCATATTTCGAAAATTGTTAGTGTTGATAGTAATCACTTTTACTATGTAGCCAAAATGTTTTTGTAGCAAGTTCTCAGAATTTTAATGAGACATGTGCGTAGTTCATAAGATAAAATAAGTTAGACAGAGACAGAGAGATTATACGTTAGAGGGAGATAGATAGATGCTAATTGTTTAGTAACATTAATGCAGGTGGAGAAGTAATTAATGTCCTCAGCAGCACAGCAAGTCAGTATGCTCTACTTCTTTGTTTACTGCACACCGTTCTGTTTTAATTAAAGTGGCTCTGGTACTGACGACTTTTGGATTGAATTAAGTGACCTGGAAATTGACCTGACTTGGCATTATTTTAGACTGTGATTTTGTGTTTTTTTTTAAAGAAGTTTTGCCTTATTTTCAAGTGTTTAGCATTCATCATGCCGCTACCATACACAGCGTTAGAATACGCTAATATGCACCTAATTTAAGGAGAATGCCGATGCAATGCCAACGCTGCTAGCAGATTATATCGAGCAAGGTACCCTAATCTTCAAAGGTATCCGGATTATCGCGTATTTATTAACGTGTATCAAGCTTTTTCGGAGGATCGTATACCATCTGACAGGCGAAACGCTGGAAAACCTAGATCGGAACACGATGAAGAAGTTCTCACTGAAATAGAAAACGATTCAACTACCTCTGTACGTGCTGTACAAGCAGCAACGGGAATCCCAAAAAGTACTGCACATAGAATTTTAAAACGTCACGTCGTCGTGATGAAACAACCTGCAAGAAAGATGGATATTTAAATCTTCACAATCTTCATAGCTGGAACAATGAAAATCTGCACCTGGTGAGAGAAGACAATCCCAATACCAATTTAAGGTTAACCTATGGACTGGCATAATAAATGGCAAAGTGATAGGGCCCTTTGAGTTACAAGGAAACATAGATGGCAATAGTTATTTAAACTTCTTACAAAATGAGTTGCCAGGATTATTAGAAGATGTGCCCTTAAGTGATTTGCAAACCATGTGGTTTCAAAACGATGGTTGCTCACTATGCCCGTCCTGTGCGAGAGTACTTAGACCAAGAGTACCCAGGGCGTTGGATTGGTCGACTTGGTCCTATCTTGTGGCCACCCCGTTCACCCGATCTAAATCCCCTGGACTTTTTCTATTGGGGTTGTCTAAAGGACAGAGTCTACACAAAACCGATTGCAAACTTGGACGAGCTTCGCCATAAAATAATTCAGACTGTGGATCTACGGACTACGCACATGTCTCATTCAAATTCTGGGAACTTGCTACAAAAACATTTTGGCTACTTACTAAAAGTGATTACTATCAACACTAACAATTTTCGAAATATGGTTGTTATTTTGAAATAGTACACCTAAGTATATTTTTGTAGCTAGTTTGCCTTGAATGTTATACCATTTTAGAATTGTAGTTAGTTGCGCCAATTTTTAATACTATTTGCCACAGTAGTGTCCATACTTTTTTTTTTCACTATGATGAGTGAAAGTGAGCTGAAAGTCAAAATCTTACATAATTTATGAAAAAAACATAGTTTTGATTGATTTTTGTGTAAAAACTATAGATATTCTGGAATTTTTAATGGCTGTGATCGATAGTAGTGCTACTTACCTTGCCAATACAAAAAAAATCACAGAATTACTTGTAAAACTGTAGCAATAGCACTTAATAATATAATAAAAGATGTCCATTTTTAAAGATTTTGGTTTTTTTGTCGTAATGAAAAAAAAAATCAAGGTAGAATTTTTTTCTTTTCTGTTCTCGAGTAGTCATATGTAGGTCCACCTGCTGGTGCCAGCTTATCGTTGAATTTTGGGACACCCTGTATAATTGTTGTGCAGATATTATTTGATCGTTATTTTAAGAGTTTTTTTTTAAAGACAATTTCCCTGCACTAAGGAAATAGTCCTTGTATTGTCCTCCTTCACAAATATATAATAATTAACGGACACAAATTACACTAATAATTAGAATACCAATTTGTAGGTCGCACAGAGTATTGTCCTGCATGGGCAATTTAACACGGTAGTTTGGTTTAAATTACTGAAATTTAGCATTTAATATGCTTAATTATTTATAAAACCCGATTACGAAGTGAAAAATGATGTCACAAGCGCGATTCGAACCCGCGCCTATTGGGATTCCGGCCCAATCGTGCTACCACTACACCACCGTGACTTATTCTAGGACATGCAAATTTCACTTCGTATCATATTTACGTCTTAAGGTGACGGCATGCTATCTACCCGACAATGTTTACACATTGTTATAGGCTTAATACTTAAAACTTTACAGTTAGAATTGTATTAAACGATGACACAACCTTGTTATTTAAATTACTGAAATTTAGCATTTAATATGCTTAATTATTTATAAAACCCGATTACGAATTGAAAAGTTACGGTAGTTTGGTGTCTTAATTACTACGTCACCTACGCAACGAAAAATCTATGCATACATCTTCGTGTCGTTACTACTTTCATTAATAACCTAAATATTTTAACTCGTAAATACTAACAGCCTTTTAAAATTGGATTTACTGTGAGGTGACGGAGTAAGAATACAATTTACTTTTCCCGCGGGTGTTGTAAAGACGATTATGGCTATAAACAGGAAACAACCATGTCAAGAAAAGTAAAACAAAGTTGTAATTTAGAAAATGCGAACTACCAAAAAGACCTTATTGTATGCCAACGTATAATAAAACTATTTCTAAATTTCCAATCTTTAATGTCAACCATTTCGGCTGTGTGATTATTTGTAAAGCTAGAACGTCACCCCGCATATAAGTGATCTAAATGCCGGCCTTCTAATATTGGATCCGTCGCGTGTAGCTATAATACATTATTATATATAAAAAATGCTTGTGAGAATTTTGACTGATGCTAAAGTGTGGTCGTCAGTGGTAACACACAATGGCTTTGAGTTCGTTTAACATCTAAATATTAAACCAATACAAGACTTGAATGGAAACAGGGTTTAATAGGTGTTTGGAAACAAAAAAATCACAAATAAACATGCAATACTACTTCGCTTTATACGACACGTCTTAAAGAACAAGGTCCTAATTTTATAAAACGATTTTAACTCTCTGTAGATATAAACTCTCTGTGTGGTGACGGATATGTGTGGTGACGGAGTAAGAATACAATTCACCACCTCCTATCTTACCCGTGGGTGACCGTAAGAGACAACTAAGGGACACAAGACACATATAACATCTATACAAAAGAGGGAAAACTCTAAACAAAACCCTATTATACCAACACGCCTGACTAGCGTGGAATAGTGGGTCAATTTCCCTTCCATTATGGAGGAGGATTGAGCCCAGCAGTAGGACATATATACTATTAATAAAAATCTTCTTCGAAGCGCATATATGTCTCGCTATTAAAAGCACCGTGGGGATTATAATGAAAAGGAGGATTCTCCTGCTCTTAACACAATTACTTAAGGTCGATACAATATGTCTTCTTCTTCCATACAGCCCTATCAGACGTTATTCCTGTAGTCACTTCCTGTCTATCTATGTGATGCTTCACGCAGTACACCCAACTTTTCTTTGACCTTCCTTTACCCTTAAAGCCTAGAACATTCTTAACACTTTCCTCATATTTAAAACTTTTCTCACATTATTACTTTGCTCTTGTAGTGATGTAATCAGTCGTATATTTTCACATTCTTAAAAAATGGAGTACTGAGATAATATATTTTAACCAATCAATTAATCACATGAATGATTTTTAATGTTAATGTTCATATTTGTAATACATCTTAGATATGATCATCATCATCATCATCATTCTCTTGCTCTTATCCTAATTAAATGGGGTCGACGCAATATTTACTCTACACTCGTACATATTTCAAAAGTTAATGGCAATAGTTTTATGACCGGCCGCCTGCCTGACGTCAATCCTCCTTGAGAAAGTAATTATTGATCAAACGGCATCAGGTGAAGTTGGCCTAGGTCAATACAAAGCATAAGCTTAAGCTTTCTTAGTGGTTTTTTACGACATCCACGAGCAAAGTAAGAGTTAGTAGTATTCGTAGCCGCTACCACACATCCTAGATATGTTATTACTATATAAATTAAAGCAAAGCCATTATTAAGAGATATAATCTTATATCATTACATAATCTTGTATGGACGGAAGAACCGTGGGTGAATCGAAAAGAGATGGATGGGTTGTGTGAAAGAGAATGTGTATGAAAGTTGTACGTGCAGATATGACGACTGATAGAAGCTTATAGGAAGCTAGAACATTTTGTTCTGACCCCGCTTAGCGTGGGAAGAGGACAGGCAAATGAATGATGATAAATCTTATACCATTACATTAGTTTAGAGAACATTTTATTATTATGAAAGGTGCAATTAAGATAGGAGTTGCGATATATAGACAATAATCAGAACGATATGATATTTTAGAAGCTTATTTCAAGGTCCCGGCCTTCATTTAGGCTCCCTAAGTTGGTGCAAAATAGCCTTTCACAGTGACGTAACCTTCTCACGCGAAAAAAAGCTTATAATGGTAGAGGGGAATGACAAAACAGACCCATGTTGGGCGCCAACCGGATGAGGCTACGACCTCGATTTATTTTAGCTATAAGCTTTCAAACTAATAAATGTTCTTTATAAAATTTCTCGAACTAAGGCTTATAATGCCTGGGAATCAAATCCTACTCGGGTTTGGTTTTAGACATCGATGTTTAGACCTCCACGCCATATGATTAGGCAAGTCTTTCTCTCGTTCATATATTTATAATAATTGAATAATTAAATTTTAACTACAGCTCATGTCATCAATCAATAATTGAAATCAAAGATCAAAAGTATATACATAGACTACACTGTCTAAAATCTCATATTAGTACGAGATCTACATTAATTTTCTACATAAATAATCTATTTCTAAAGTATTTTTACTTAGCTTTTTTAAAATATATTAAGCAGCTATCTAATGATCCGCAAAGTGAAAGAAAGTTACTTAAAAAATTAAGCGACGACAGAACTGCATTGAGCAGCAAAGGATAAATACACTCAAAAAAGCAGGCAGTAAATAATGATTATTTACATACATACATATCATCACGCCATATCCCTTGCAGGGTAAGCAGAGAGAACGCAGTGCCAGAGAACTCTATCCTTGCATACTTCACTTACTTCCTCAACATTCATAATTCTCTTCATACACGCTCGCCGGTTTCAGAGACTCTTGGACTCCACCTTCCTTCAGTACGTGACCAATCTGGTCTAGGTAAGTTAGTCTCGGTCTCCCCCGGTACCTACATCCTTCCACTTTCGCATTGTATAATTCCATCCATCGCATTCGCATCTTCTTAACCAGACGTTCGTTCGGCATTCTTTCCACATGTCCCAACCGAATAATTATTTACCTAAAGCAAAACTTGAGAGTCAATTATTATTATGTACTTCGTATAGAGGGCTCTTTACCGAATGATGTAGTATTGTAAATCAAGAACGTGAAGATAAAGAAGACATAATATCCGAAAAAAAATTTTTAAAGAAAACATTCTAATTTGTACTACATAACGAACAGTAAAAATATAATGAACGAAAATAACGAGGTAATAATTTTGAGAGTGTATAGATATTTTTGGTAATTAGATCTACAAACACATGTTCAAAGTTACGTAATTTTTTCCGAGTGTCTGATATATATTTTTTCATAAGACTCAATAGCTGTTCAGAATCTACGTATTCATATCTAGAACAAGGACAAGTCTGGGAAATCTAACATATTGCAAACATCAACCAAATTACGTACTAGGCACAGAAACACACAGCCCTACATTATTACGTCAGTACGTTGAGCTCCAATCGATAAGTTGGCGAGCTTTCTGTCGATTTAGAATAGTTAATAAATAATAATATTCATCCATCCATCCATTTACCAGGCCTTAAACGTCGACTGTTGGACTAAACCTTCCCGCGAGAATGCCATTGAGAACGGTCCTGTACATCCATATTTTTAAGAGGGGAATAGCGACATAGTGGCCACACTTGGCAGGCGGATTTTGCGATCCTAGCAGACCGTATTGTATAAGTTACCCAGAAGATAACTGCTCCTCACTGCCTTTACTGCTGGTAAGAACTTCAGCTAATGTTTATGTCTCCCATGGGGAAACAAGGGGTGTCGACAATATTTGTATTTTTATCCCGTCGCCACACAGGAGAATAATAATATTTATATTTTTTTATATTTATAACCGCAGCTAGAAAGGCGTAGCCAGTTAACAGAAATAAACTAAAATATGACACCATTAATTTATATAACTATCTAATATCTTTAAACAATTCTTGTATATATATATATATTTCTATACATTAAACTTAGTAATCAGGAGGCTTTTGATGCAATAAATCAATCTTTTCAATTATAGAATAACTCGATTTGTCAGTGTTACCATCCGATAAAAAAAAACTATAATTAGAATATGAAAGCAAATTTAGACATTGTCGTCTAGAATAAAAATAGCTCAGTTGGGGAATCGAGAGGTCACTTAATCCAGACAGGTCTGATTTGATCTTTGGTTTTTCTCTTTATTATTTTTTCTTTTTTAATAAAGAATTATTAATTTCATTATACCAGCTATTATTTTTTATATCCTATCGATATAAGAAAGATAGAAACTTTCTTATATCTATGTAATATAGATACATTATATTTAGATAAATATACTCCGATCCCTTGCAATCATGAACCTGATCTGCACAAGACAATTATTCGAAGTATTGTCAATCATGCATTTTTTAATGTTATTATTTAATGGCAATTATCAATTTTATGCTGTGTGGTAGCGGCTACGAATACTACCAACCCTTACTTTGCTCGTGGATGACGTAAAAGACGACTAAGAGCCTTATAACGACCTGGGCCCACTCCATCTGATGCCGTTTGGTCAACATTTACATTCCCAAGGAGGGTTGGTGTCTGCCAGGCGGCCGGTCATAAAAACCAATAACTTCTACAATATGTACTATGAAAAAAGAGTAGATATTGTATCGACCCCAAGTAATTGAGATAAGAGTAGGTAAATGGTGATGGTAATTATCAATTTTGAATATTTATTCATCTTTTCAGGATACAATTCATCACAATCTTGCCTGTAAATAATAGTAAAAGATGACTAAGAGATATAACACGCATATAGCATCTGTGCAAGAGATGGAAACCCCAATTTTTTTATTTTTTTTTTGTGTGTCTTAGTTGTTAGCCTCAGATGGCTATGACAACTTTACCCGGACTGTCGGTGAGCGCTGAGGGCTCTCAACCCGTTGGAAAACCCAAAATAAAATCTTATCTTATAACCATCCTGTCAAGCAATGCGGCATAGAATATCAATTTCCTTCCTATTTAAAAATACTGGAGCCCAGAAGTGTGACATAAGCTGAGAGATTCTTCTTTTCTTCTTATCATAATTCGTTTTATTTTGACCACGGGCCTCCTCGATGATGGAAATTAGGCACCTAAACCACACTGCCCGCAAGGGTCCCTACTCTTACAGTGATGTTATTTCTTATTAGATCGCAATAACCACGGCAACAGTGTCGGTAGTGACCATATTATTAGTCCGTTAGTATTAGTTTATTTATCATATATTATAGTTTATTTATCATATATTATAGTTTATTTATCATATATTATTAGTCCGTTAGTAAACGGATTTATTATTTAAATATTTGCAACGGTTGAAAGTATAAAAGCTGACTAACCTGTTGCCATATATGGTAAGGAAACCGCTGAGCGACGAGTGCAGATGCTATAGTATGTGTAGTTGGTAGAAAAATACCAAACGCTGCTGCGACTGGTGCGCCGACTGGTAGTAGAGCGTAAGCGGCGAAAACTGCCCACACAACATGAGCAGCGCCTTCAGCCGCTGCGCCGGTATTCCAAGCTGGCAAAGTGGCTGCTAAAGCGATGCCACCCCCTATAAGAGCCAGCCAGCAAGCCCGTGGTAGTCGACGCTCAGGAGCTACGCCCGCACGCCCACACCACCACGCTAGGCCGCTGCATAGCAGAGCGTGGGCACTTAACACCCCAATCTGGTCCAAAAAAAAAAGGATTGTAATTAATTTTTCCTCCTCAGCCCCTAAGTGTCCACTAATGAGCACAAAAAATATGTAAACTTAATATACCACGCTTGTTAGACGGTCGAGGATATCGGGGTGGATAAATTCATATCATCAGGTACCCCATCTGACAAGTCATGAAAATTAAACAACCCTTAAAAACTGTAGCGTCACTACTAAGCTACAGTTTTTAAGCTTTGTTTAATTTCCACACTGTTGACAGTTTTCTGTCTACAGCCGCGGGCCAGTCCGTCTGTAGTAGTACCTCAATCTTGTAGAAAATCGACATTTAAACAATGACAATATGCTGTTCCGGGAGCGAGATAGCCGGAAATCCAACTGAGGTGGGTTTTGGTTAGTAGGCAGGGACCTAGCTATAGCTAGCTAGGGGTATACCCCTGATAATTCAAATGTCCATGAGCGGCAGTAATAGTTACCATCAGGTGTAGTACTGCTGGCTCGTTTGCCACCATTAATAATTAAAAAAAAAACAATAAAGAAATTTAAATAAATTTCCAAAAATAAATTGTAAGGTACTATCGTGTTTAGAGAATCTATTAGGAAAACAGTCAATAACGCTTTCTGCTCGACCTAGAATTCTACTCGTGCACTTATAGTCGAGCGTACTTATATAATTCTGCCAAAAAGGCAGTCTTTAAATTATAATGGTAATTGTAATGTAATTATCGACCGCTCAATCACGGCGCACGATCTAACACAAGGTTGGCCGGTTTTTTAAAAGAACAATTAGAATACATAGTTACTAATAATAGATAGTCTTTCATAGTTAAGAAAATAAATTGCATAGGGAACAATGCCAGAGTATGTAATGTGATTTTTGGCAGGGTTGCCGTCATGTAACCCATTTTCCCTGTTCGCTAATCATTAATTACATATTACATTTTCTCAATCTCACTATTTGTCCTTAAAGTCATTTCATCACCATATTATCCCATATACGTCTCACAGTTGGATCGGGCCTCCTCCATTGTGGGAGGGAAATTGACCAACTGGTCATACGTTTTGACATAGGGTTTTATTTCGAGTTTTCAATCTCTTGTATTGATGTTATCTGCACACGATATCCATTAGCCATCTTTTATGACACCCACGGGTAAAACAGAAGGTGAGTTGTATTCTTCATCACTACATGGAAATAAATATATTTATTATTTTTTATTAAAAATTATGTATTTTAAGCGAACTACTTTAGTATTTCTAATATTTTACATTTTTTTTATTACAGGAAATAGTAATAGACACATTTCGTGAAGTTTCCTGTGCGTTTGTCCCATTTTTTCGCATAACGGAATAATGTTCAGCAAAATAGTGCTTTAATTATACTATGTCATTGCTGTTATAATAACATTACGCATAGCATACCTCGGTCCAGAAGATGCTGTAGCCTGCATATATCTAAAACTGCATATGATGGTAGTACCAAGTTATAAGAGTCCTAAATACAAAGTACCTGCTAAATATTAATAGGTTCTATTTGGGTGTTTTCTTCTCTGACAATATATCTATTCACTTTCTTAAATAATCTATAGCGATCCCAGTTAAGAACATTTTGTAATTTGTTTAACAATAGCTATATACTACATACCTGAGGTGCTCTCCGCCAGCCGCGGGTGGCATCGACGGCAGCAAGTGCGGCAGCCAGTAGTGCCCAGAGCGCGAGCGCGGATCCCACAGAGGTTCGCTGTAGTTTACAAGCATATCTAGCATACAGCTCCTCTAGTTCGGCGGACTCAAAGCGGCGGCGCGCCAGCAGTCGCGAGAACGGGCCGCGCGCCGACATCGCTTTCACCGCGTGGTCCATGCCGCCTGCCACGGCTTCACCTCACCACCGCGTACACACTCAGTACCACCCGTCGCTTCATCTGCAACAACACATATCGTCAGATAAGTGACAATCATAGCCAGCCAAATATATACATATATTACGTCAGGAGTAGAGGAAGATAGCTTCCCTGTGAATTTCGCAAGTAAGGAAAGTGAACAAATTACATAATTTCAAGAAAAGAAATGTTCGAAATCAAATCCTAGACACATCTGACCAGCGTGATATAGCTGGCTACTTTCCCTTATTTGGAGGAAGCCCCTGTTATTGAAGATACACTCATAATAAGCAATCTAAATATGATTATTATATCCCTACTAATATATAAATGTGAATGTAAGTTTGTTTGTTACGCTTTCACGCTAAAACTACTCAACCGATCATCATGAAACATTGTACACATATTCTTGGAGGTATTAAAAGTAACATAGGATACTTTTTATTAAAAAAAAATCAAAATTTTTATATGAAAAATAAATTGTTTGTCAAAAAAACTCAAAATCTAGCTTCTTCAACGCCATCTAGCAGTCCAGTAATGAAGTTCCAACCCTGAGTATTGTAATACCGTTGCACTGTATTACCGACGGTCAAAAATAAAAATAGGGTATCAAAAACTTTAGGAAAGTAACCTTTTACGCGGGCGAAGCCGCGGGCAGAAGCTAGTATTATATATTCTTTCTTATATTGTAATTTTTTTTAAAGATTATATTTGTAGTGGGTAGCATCACATTGTTAACAGTTTTCTGTTCACAGCCGCGGGCTGGTCCGTCTGGGGTAGTACCACTCTCTCGCAGATAATCGACGTCTGAGCAGTGGCAATATGCTGTTGCGCTTCTTTCGGTGAGCAAGAGACCCGGTAGCCAACTTTCTGGGTGGGTTTAAGGTATTCATTCCATGGTTAACAGTAATAATCAGGTGTACTGCTTGCTCATTAGCCACCATCACCAATAAATAAAAACGATATATTACTAATTTTGGAGATTTTTCAAACATATGTATATGTTGTGTAAAATTTTAAATATAATTGTGGACAACCTTAGTTTTAAGAAGACCCAATCAAAAGTTGGATGGATTGTGACCACAATAAGGTAAATAAAACACGAATTATAACACTAAAATTTTCTGTTTTTAATCACTGTCAGTTCGAAGTAATAGTTCGAAGGTTAAGGACAAATTTATAATATCAAAAATATAAATTTCAAATCTATTATATTTTATTAACTCACTTTGCCAGTTTTTTTTTGCTGATATGACAGACAGTTTTTTTATTTATGTTATAAATAAAAATATTTGCTGGATATATAAACGTTTTATAGCGACTGTAAATAGAGTTAGCCACGAATATTCTCTACTGATTTGATGATCGGCTATTTATTTGAGTATCATCAACATCCAATAGTGGATAGCCTGCTCATAAGAGATAATACAATAATTGCCACAATTGGCAGGTTTGTTCACAATCGCAATTGGTATTGTCTGCCCATTCTTCTGGTGATTCCTCAGTCTTCACTACATCCCACGAAAAAGTAAGAGATGGTGAAATATTACATCCTAATCCGTCATCACACGGATCATCATGACGTAGTTTATTTATTACATACATACATACATAGCTTCACGCCTGTTTCCCAGAGGTACCCCTCTCTCTTCCGGCAGAGACTACGGATTGCCACAAACCACGATCCTGGCATACTTCCATCGCTTCATTCACACTCATAACAGTCTTCATGCATACTCTACGATTACGCATACTCTTAATATGACCTCTCGTTATTTATTACAATAAATAATTAAAATAGTATACAATATTTAGCCAAATATCGAACGAATATTAAGAGGATTAGAGAGTCAGTTAGAGAGGATTAAATTGAAGAAATCTATATCTAATAATGGCCATTTATAGACTGATGGAAGGATGTGTGAATAGATGGAATATTATAAATGCACATGGTCGTGGTGATTTAATCCATGTAGAAGAACAAAAAAAAATTTAATCATCATTTTCCTACTCTTATCCCAATTACTTGGGGTCGATACAATATGCGCTCTTCTTTCATAGTACATATTGTAAAAGTTATTGGCAATGGTTTTATGACCGGCCGCCTGCCAGATGCCAACCCTCCTTGGGAATGTATTTGTTGACCAAACGGCATCAGATGCAGTTGGCCTAGGTCGTTATAAGGCTCTTAGTCGTCTTTTACAACATCCACGAGCAAATTAAGGGTTGGTAGTATCCGTAACCGCTGCCACACAGCCAAAAAAAATTGAATATAGTAATAAATCGGGTAAATCGTGAGATATAATATACATTTTATTTTAAATACATATTCTAAGGATTATTAAAACATCATACAACATGTACGTAGATAGAAATTTTAACTAGATTTGACAGAGTATTGAAAGAAATAAAACATTATTTTGATCAGAATTTGTAATAATATTTCGTGTCGTACGAATTAAATGGTCCAGTGAACGTGCAACGATATTTTTCACATACCCGAACGCTTTATCTCAAATTTATTTAATATCTGGATAACAACGAGCTGAGCTCACTTTTTTTTAGTAAATTGTGTTGATTGAAAGATATACATAATTAGCTATTAAAAATAATTAATGAAATAATAAAAAATGTAAACCTAAGGATCGAACTTGTTGGAGCTGTTTGGATTAGTCTACTCGGTTTTTCGACCGAGTTATTTTTACTCTTGATGACATTGACCAAATTTACCTTAATCTTCTAATTGTATTCTTTTGATTGACTAAAAACATTGACAAAAATATGTTTTCTATAGATGAAATCTAGTTAAATCGATTTATCTTTTCCGAAACCTCCAGCATACTAAAGTGCCGTTTTCGAGATTTAGAAAATATAAAAATATAGAATATACAAATAATAATTGCTCGTTTAAAGATGATGCTACATGAATATGTTCCACGCAATAAGCACTAGGCGCCACTGATCCAACACTGTACTAATTGGCAATTAATATTAATGTTCTCTTAAAATATCTACTCGTTAAAGCAAGTGCAAGGAGTACTGATAGGACGTCGTTTACCTTACTGTTCGTATAACTTCGGGTCGGTCTCAACATTAATTCTAAACACACACACACACACAAAACATAGTTTTAAGAATTATTTTCTCTGAATATTTTATAATACTATTTAATCCTTTTAATTCAATAAATTTTAAATATTTGATGACTTGTAAAAATTAAAAATAGCTTTTTATTAATAGTCTTACGATTTTAATCGTGAACGGAAGTATCCACTCACACATTCGGCTTTAAAGTCCCATATAATAGGTGATTTTTACCTTCCATCTCGAATAGTACAAAGGCTTCAAGTAGGTACTAGATTCTTACTACACCAATGACATTTTTTTCTGAAGGAAAAATCAATATCGTTCAAACACAAGAATCACAATCGGAACCTCAGAGCTAGCTATCGCTCGCTTATGCCATTATATCAAAAAGGTCATCAACTAAAAATATTGCTAATATATATTTTAGTGATGTTTGGCTAAAGAAGAATTTAACAAGGAAGTCAAACATCAAAGCATAATAAAAACTTCAGAAATTTTTGCGACCAACGAGTAAATAGTAATAAAAATGTCTGTGATATTTGAATACGTACGTCGCACGTTGGCGTGGTCGGCAAATATTACTCTAAGCTTACAGTTGCTATATTCCAGTAAAACACGGTTTTATAAAGTAAAATACAAAGTAAATTTTGCTAATATTGACTAGGTTAAAGTCAAGTACCTATACATACATATCATCACGCCATATCCCTTGCAGGGTAGGCAGAGAGAACAGAGTGCCAGAGAACTCTATCTCTGCATACTTCACTCGCTTCCTCAACATTCATAATTCTCTTCATACACGCTCGCCGGTTTCGGAGACTCTTGACTCCACCTTCCTTCAGTACATGACCGATCTGGTCTAGGTAGGTTAGTCTCGGTCTCCCTCGGTACCTACATCCTTCCACTTTCGCATTGTATATCTTCTTAACCAGGCGTTCGTTCGGCATTCTTTCCACATGTCCGAACCATCGGAGCATTCCCTTTCGCATCTTTACACCAATACTCTCTTTCATACCTACTCGCTCTCTTACGTCGTCGTTACGAATGCGGTCGGTCAGCCTTATTTATTATTATACGCGTAGGTTCAGTAAATGTGTCAAAGACTGTCTCCAAGGAGGTTTCCAGAAGTAGTTGATGATTTCATGGTATCCTTTTCTCTTGGATCATGTTCAAACAAACATTTTCTTGTATAATTTACCTGTCCTTATTATCATAATCTTTCCTCCTAACACATGTCAGATCAGCTTTCAAAGTATTTCTGGCCCAGTGACATAATAAATTAATGTCTTTGTAGTGTATGCACATTTAATATAATTCGTTAATGCGGGTAGATCGAATAATATGGGTATAAGAGCTCTGTAGAGACTTCTCGCGGGGCATTGGTGCGTGGCGGATCGTTGAGTACAGTTGTGCAATAGTGTGAAACGTGTCTAGAAGTTAAGCGTGTAATTCTAATATTACACGCATACACTACAAATGGCGACGAGGATAAACGTGGGTACACTGTAAAAAATATTAAAATCAAGGAAGGAATAGGTAATGATTGCCTGTCGGTGGTTTACGTATAGCCACGTTTCTAATAGCGTATTAGAAATAGTGGTATTATAATTGTGGTATTATAATAAAATAAATATTGATTTAAAATTAATGAATGCTCATTATACAATGAATTATAAATAGCTTTTGACACAAAGATGATACGTAAACAATTGTTTCTGACAAGCAAATTCTTACTACTATCCTTTCTTACTAAGGGCCATGCTTTGTATCAAAAATAAGGTCATGTAAAACTATGGTTGTTTAACTACCCATAAGAAATTAAAAAAAAAAAAATCCGAACCGTAATATGTTGTCGTTGTATACGTAATAGTTGGCATTTTGAGCACCTAAATTTTAAATTTTATTTTAATGCCATATTTATTATTCTATTATTAAACGCGTCTTTAGATAATGACAGTTAAATTATTATTGAATTATTATTCAATTTTGTCTAGACGCGAATACAATTCTATTCACATGTTAGCTCAATTTAAGTGAATCAAAATAGCTTTACTTAAAAACTATCCAATGTGTAAAAAAAAATATAATAAGTCACGCAAAGTCAATTAAGTGACAATTTTAAGGACTATATACGTTTAACATAATTACCAAATTATATTAGGTCTACCCCATAAATATTTGCTTACCGAAATGTAACATGGTCAAATTTCAATAAAAGCCACGTAGATCAATTGACTATGTTAAGAACTATGCTCGCACATTAACTTTTATAATTCATTAAATAAGACTTTTATCTAACATAAACACAAAATTATAATTAAGTCCACGCAATGAGTACTTATAAACATATAAATATAATGCAATTGTAAGACACTTGTTGGTTTCGTTCTTTGACAATAGTCACGTCAAAACCGGAAAATAAAGTCAATATATTTAAATCCGGTATTATAAAAATATAATATAGCTATGCAGTTAATATACTTATTGATTTTAAGTTAAAAAGCCACGCAATAATAAGAGTATGTATTTGACTCACGCATTATAACTGACATCCGTCAACAATTTTATATTTTGTGTTTGTGAATAAAATTTATTAGAAAATTAGTGTATTTTAAAGATTTTCGTTATTATAGATATATATTATATATTATTCGATATATATTATATATATTATATATTCGATATATATTATATATTTATATATTATATATATTATATATTATTCGATATTATAGGTTCACTTCATTGGTTAGTTAGGAAATATGGTTATTTTATAATATTATGCATGTTTTACAAATTGTAGTAGCTAATTTTTACGCATTACTTACATCTTACTTATATTATAAATTATTTTTCTATATAACTAACTACATACTTATCTTAGATTTTACTTACCTTCTAATTATTTCTACTCGTTATTTTATTTATTAGATAATTAATTAATACTTTTCTTTTTATCTCTAACATTAATTTACGCATTGTAATATATTCCTAAATGTTGTGCACATCTGTAATTGATATAAACACTAGTTTTAAGGCACTGGAATGATCTTAGCATATGTTAGTGTTTATGTCGTAGATGAGCCTTATATAAATAAATAAATAAATAAATTATAAACATATAATATGGCTATGCAGTTAAAATAATATTATTGATTTTAAGTAAAAAGCCACGCAAAAATAAGTCTATATATTTGACTCGCGCATTATAAACATGTAATATGGCTATGCATTTAAAATAATATTATTGATTTTAAGTAAAAAGCCACGCAAGAATAAGAGTCTATATATTTGACTCGCGCATTAAACATATAATATGGCTATGCAGTTAAAATAATATTATTGATTTCAAGTAAAAGCCACGCAAGAATAAGAGTCTATATATTCGACTTACGCATTATAAAAATATAATATGGCTTTGCAGTTAAAATACTGTTGTTGATATTCGGTAAAAGTCATTCAAAAATATGAGACAATATATTTGACTCGTTCATTTTAATTACCAAAATATAAAATTAGGGCTATGCTGTTGTAATACGGTTACTTATTTTCAGTAAAAGCCACGCAAACAAGTCAATATATTTGATTTTAGTATCATTCATATTTACCAACTAATAGCCAGGAATAAAATATCGAAATACGATGTAAAAACGTTTACTGGCAGATGCGAGTGTGGAATTTAGAGCAGTTAAATCAATATTTGAATGTATTAAGCAGAATAAAATAAATTACACATGAAACTCGCATGCGCACAAATACCTAAATAATATGTAGTCTCTGTATGTTAAACTAAGAACAACAGTTATAATTTTATTGGTTAAAGTTTTTTAAAATAACAATAATAAGTATTGAAATGAATAAATACAAATAATCCGTTGGAATTCAGTTTCTGTTGTGCTGGTCGACCAGAATGCCATAAAGAAAAAACGATTTAGGTGGTAATTAATTGCTACATATTTCTGTAGCTAAAGCCAAGATATGAGTACGGACTCCTAAAACAGTGGTTTTATACTGTGGTCGATCGACAATGACGCGCACGTGTTTACAGTTGTAGACAGGTTGTCGTTGGATATGAACATTATTTTACATGGAAAAATAAATATATATATATTTCTAAATTTCTGGCATAAAGTATCATTAAACTGTACAATTTTTATACCTACGTCTTGATTGTTTAAAGTTCAAATAAGCTTAAAATCGGGTTGTAGGTTAATACGTTGCTTTTCTTATTGCTACGCTGTTATCAATAAGAAAATTGATTGAGAAATTAATAAATAACTATGATTTGAATATAAATGTATTCGATAAAAAAAAGCCGTTATGTGACATAGAGATTTAACAAAATAAAAATAATAACTCTCTATTATTCTGACAAAAATTAGAGTTGATGTTGAAAGTCGACGGGCAGTTTGGCTCGCCAAATATTACTTGGATGACCATTTGTATAACACTAATAAAAGCAAAATTAAAACCAAGACAAACGAGTAGTTCGATAATAATCGAAACCATACATATAAAATTTCATTAAGTGACTCTATGAATACTAGAACGTTACTTACAAAACTATCAATTTAGTTGTTTATGGATAGTCCCAAATATAAATTTACTTAAAACTGTAAGGGTTGAGCCAGTTATATTCATGGCAACAAACTGAACTACACCAAAAAAAAATATAGCAGATGGTTGACCATGTCAACAGTGTGATTCGTTCACACTACGGACAGTGTATTGTTTCAATAAGTTGCTGACTATATATTGTTGCAGTATGTTGAGGCCAATATATGTAAGAACTCTAATGCAGCCAATATATCTAATTGTAGACCATTTTATAATAAGGCAAAGTTCAAATGCACAGCATATTTAAATTTTGTACAACCTCCTCTATACGAGTTTTGTCTTTACAACTTTCAAAAGAAAAATAAGCATGCGATGTATATTGCGAAATCCCAAATTCTTTGAAGAAAGTATTGCTTTTGAATTGTTAATACCTCTATTCGTCCACCGATTTTCGTTACATTCTAAGATAGTGGCAAAGTTCCACAGCCGCACTTTCAGATATATAGTGCCAAGAGTATATAATTAGAAAAATATAATTAATACGCCCTCATCCTTAGAAGTAAACACGTTAAAATTCTACAGCGGCATGGTGGTTGAAAGAATTAGACTTAAATGATGAAGCTGTAATTTGTATGAAATTTAGCTACCATATTTTGTGTATAGCAGTAAACGGAGGAAGAGCCTAATAATTCTTTGAAAGAATGTAGAATAGAAAAAGAAACCTGAAAAAAGAATGTTTAAATAATAATTCTACTTTTGCATCTAATTATAAGACCGAACAGATTTCACAGCGCTGGTGTACAGTCTAGAAGGTCCTGGATTCGATACCTGGGAGTGGTCTTCCAGAAACAATCTATTTGATTCTTAATTTGAGGTTTTGTATTATTTAATGTATTGTTCAAATGTGGTATGTATCTCTCACACACTCTTCTTTAAGAGTAAACTAAAGGGAGAGGGCTATGTCGTAAAATAGAGGATAGTGAACCAGAGCTGGCATTGTACGTCTTTACAGTATTTAGTTTCATGATGTGGTAATTCTCTCTAAAGAGCTGTATCTGTCAATCTAGTAATCGTAGTAAACTAGTCTAGTAATCGTAGTACAGATATTGCAACCATCAGAGAAGATTGATCAAGTTCTTTCTTAGCAAATTTAATTTTAAATAAAATATTCATTTAAATTTAAAATCAAATAGTAAATGTAGATTTTAAACAAAAGTAATATTGGAAAAAGTGTAATGTATTTAAATGGGATGTCTGCTTCCTTACACGGTAATTAATAACTTCGACTAACATAACAAAAACAAATTAAAACAAGGGGGAGATGTAGTGTATGCACATTTAATATAATTCGTTAATGCGGGTAGATCGAATAATATGGGTATAAGAGCTCTGTAGAGACTTCTCGCGGGGCATTGGTGCGTGGCGGATCGTTGAGTACAGTTGTGCAATAGTGTGAAACGTGTCTAGAAGTTAAGCGTGTAATTCTAATATTACACGCATACACTACAGTCTTATTAATCAAAAATAAAATAATAAAAGGGTAAAAACATTAATAATACTATTTGTGTAAGTGAAACTCTATTTTAATTTAATTTTATTTTTAACCGCTTTGAAAAAAGGACAAGGTTTGTAATTCAGTTGCATAATTATTCAAATTAATTGTCATAATAGCGACAACAGAAATACACATTTCGTACGGATTTAATTGTTTTCCATATTACGGACTCAATACAGATCAACGGACGGATAGCAGAAGCAAAATAGGATTCATTTCCTACCCTTTGAGTGCAGAATGCTATAAATAAGTAACTTTATAAGAAAATGTAGAGATTCAACAATGTCTATACTTTACCCGAGCGGCATAATGTACGTAGATAGCTAGATAGGTCTAAAAATCCACAATCAAATAGGTTTCGTAATACAGCAAGCACCCCAAAATGATCTTGTCTTAAACTGTCACGATATATTGTCGTTATTCGTTACTTAAATTACGTTCAAATGTTGTGTAATAAAACCACAGAAAATATTATTCTGTTGCCCTGTTAAAAGACAAATTTACGATCGGGAATTCGTTTTGGCAATTGTATAATTCTTGTATATAATAACAAATAGAAAAATACTTTATAATAATTTATTATATTATAAATAATAAATTATTGCCCATCTGTAAATATGTATATATACAACCGTAACATAAAAATTACATTTACATTTGATATAATTATTGTAAAACAATACATTTCTTTCTGTTATTTAAAACAATTAGGTATGCTACACAGAAATATGAATTACCTATTTCTCTGATATGCTAAGCACTAAACCTTTACAATAACTGCGCTTGTAACGGCGAATTGTTCATCAGTCTATTCGAATCCTGATCTAACAAAATTACAGGTACCTTATATGTCACCCATGATCCTACCCTAGAAATGTAGCCATAGAAATATACTGAAATAGCTTCGGTGTGCCCTCGGCCATGTCACTCCATGGTGTCATACAACGGCAGATGGAGTAGAAATGAATGTTGGACATTTACATCTCAATCATATTTAGAATAACCTACCCAATTGCATCCCACTATTATACCACCCTATTTACAGTGTCTTGATGGTTTTCTTTTGCGTTTTTTTTTACATATCCTCACAAAAGAACATCGATACCTACGCTAGAATAGTTCGCGAGGTTATTGAAATAAAGAGACACCAAAATTTGAATAAAGATGGCTGAATATTACCATCAAGCTAGAATCCTGTTATTCATCTAAGTAAATTAAAACAAAGAACCTTACTACAACACTTTAAACACTGCACCTATTGTATTGATTTGACACACAGTTAAATGTTCAACTTTTGTAGGATAAAGTAAGCCTCGTAATATCAATTATTAGACCCTGATATTTCTAGTCGAGTCTCTCTCAAAATGGCCGCGTTCCAATACGGTGGTCGCTGATTAGATTTGTTAGTTTTAAATTTATAAATTGTCATAATATAATAATTACCATATATTTATTGTTTAATTATAACTAACTAAAGACAATATCTTTTTTTTTATATATAGAATCATTTTCTTTTTTATTGGCAATGAATTTGTATCAAAAAACGTGGATCAAAATTTAATATGCTAGTATGCTGAAGTGTTCGAAATTTCGTGAAATTAAAAATACAGTGGAACATAGAACCTCCTCCTTTTTGAAGTCGGTTAAAAATTAAATAGAAGCGTGACAGAATTTGTAAAAACAGTTTTACTTTAAATGCGTAATACTCGGTTAAATATCAGAAATCACTAGGTGATAGGTACTCTCGCCAAATATTCAACTAAGATGCAGCGTTTTTAATTACAGCTTATGAATTTCATAGTATGTTTAAGTACATAAACGGCCTTACCAAGGGAATCTTGAAAACTAAGATGCCCTATGGCTTGCGGCTACGCAAGGGACATACTGAGAATGTGTTTGCGAATGGCAGGCACATCTAAAAGGCAAAACTGTCTTAATACAAACGGCATATTTAATAAAGCTGAATGTGGAAAAGGATAACAGGTACAAATAACATACAAAGGGTTTTCTTGTTTAACTATTTTAACCCTTTATAAACAAAATAAGACTTTAAGCTCCTTTTGTGCCAATCAAGCTTTAAGATTAGGATAATTTGGGCAAGCCTGCTTAGTAAACTAAACCAATATATACACTAAATTCAATTTACTCGCATGTGGTCTTAGAGTTTAATCCTATATTGGTGCAGTAAGGACAATCATACATAAATAATTTTCAACAAAGGTATGTTCTACACCATTCTGGCAATTTCTACTCCTTTTGTAATCTATTATAAGCAATGTTTATATATAAAAACTCAAGACACGTTATCTGAAATTACTTCACTGTTTTGAATAAAATTTGTAAACAGGTTTAACATAATCCAATTTCAAAAATACATGTAGTTAGTTTTTTGTTCTTAAATGATAGAATAATTTATAGAAAAGCTAGAACTGCTGTATAAATTCTGATGATATCGTAATTATAAATTATTTTTTTTTTAGTCAAGTCACAGTTAGTAGTATTTTGTTCATAATATCTCAGGTTACTTCTCTGGAAAATGGATAATTGGTGCAATATTGCAAATATTATTCAAGTGACGACGCCCCTTACAAAGTGATTAATATTTGTCTTGAGGAATAATTTACATACAATTTACGAACACAAATCACGCTTAGACTCGGAGTAATCATTTGTGGATCCGCCCAATGATTTGTAAATGGAGATCGAACAAGACACTTAACAAAGAAATTTGAAGAGACAACTTCGCCATTTATTCAGTTAATATATTTGTGATAGTTAAAATACTATGTATGTTATATAAGCTATTGAATGAAATATTCAACTTATAATTTTGATAACTTGACGTTTCTTCAAAATTTTAATTAATTTGTTAATAATAATTTTTGAGAAATTTAAACGCCAAATTTTGCAACCTTCCCTTATAATTTGTATCTACCGATATTTCGTCATGGAAACTTTGCTTGGATTATAACACTGTAAATTATTTCTGTTTTCGATAAATATGTCCGTAAAATATAAACTGTTTAAAATACTGTCGGCTTTACTTATAGACGTCATTCAAAATTGAGAAAACTTTTAGGCAGCTGCAATGAAAATTTCGTCAAGCTGCTCCTTAACGAATGCGTCAAAATTTAAAAGTGTTTCTAAGCTTAATTGATATAGTTTTTTTTTTAATTGCTTATGGTGACAAAAGAGCTTACAGCATACCTGATGGTAAAAGTCACTGCCGTCCATGGACCTTTGATATACCAAGGGTATAGCTAGGCCGCTGCCTACCAATACAAACCCCAAACCCACCAAGTTGGGCTTCCGGCTCTCTCGCTTACGCAACGAAGCGCAATAGCACATTGTCATTACTCAGGCGTCGATCTTCTTGCGAGAGTGTGGTACTACCCCGTACGGACCGGTCCGCGACTATACACAGAGAACTATCCACAGCGTGGTCCTACCACAATTAGATTAGATCTCATATACTGATTTTGGTGGGTTTCAAAGCGGTGGTTATATAGCTGATATCTATGGTATCTTTCATCATAATTAAATAACTGGCGATTTATAAATACAGGATAATACGGTTAATTGGTACCGCGTTATAGGAAACGCGTTGTAAGAGTATTCTCGTATAACGCGCTTGTATCACCCCATATAACGCGTTATTTTAATTTTCTCTTAAAGATTTAAATAGAATATTAGGAACAACTCTGTTACGACGATACTGTGTACGAACGAAATATCTGCATATAACGTGTTAAATACCCGGGTTATATGAAGGAATACGCGTGTTATACGAGGGGCTGAAATCGCGTAATATGAAAATGCTTTATAAAAGTACCATGTTATTAATGGATTACTATTGTAGGAATTAGTATTATTGACCATTAGAGTAGATACTTATTAGCGAACTGTCCCATATGTATTTTTTTTTTCATTTGTTTAAGTGTTATTAACTAATAGCTTCCGTTAGATCGATACAATGAAATTAGCATAGCTGAGTATGATATTCAATAATAATTAATGAGCCGCGCTACCGATACTGTTGTTCAACGAGGATGTTATAAAAATAAAACAATATATGAAATCGTAACCGTACCTATACCATATGTTCGCGACGTACATATTATTGATTACGTACTTTGATCGTAATACTAAAGCATATTAAAGCTCCAAATTATTGAAATTTAGCATTTAACATGCTTGATTATTTATGAAAACTTGATGACGAGTGAAAAATGATTGTCACACATGGGATTCAAATCTACACCTATTGAAAATCCGTTCCAATCGTGCTACCACTTACACCAACGTGAACTGTTCTATGGCATTCAATTTTCGCCTTGCATTATATTTTCGTTTTTCAAGAGGTGCGCCATCTACACGACATTATTTACACATTGTACAGATTTAATACTAACTTTGCAGTTAGAATTGTATTAAACGACCCCGTTATTCAAATTACTGAAATTTAGGATTTAACATGCTTGATTATTTATAAAAACTTGATTACGTGTGAAAAATTCCCATGTGTGACAATCATTTTTTGGATTTCCAATAGGTGTGGGTTCGAATCGTATGTGTGAGAATCATTTTTCACTCGTAATCAAGTTTTTATAAATGTTACAGCTTTATAATTTTCTAAAATATAGTTAGTATTCCTCCTTAAGCAATAATACCCATTTTCTTACAGACACACACACTATTTTCTTCTACATACGTCCATCTATTCTCTTGCTCTTATCCCAATTACTTGGGGTCGACGCAATATGTACTTCCCTTCTTACATATTGCAAAAGTTATTGGTAATAGTATTACGACCGGCCGCCTGCCTGACCTCAATTCTCCTTGAAAATGTAATTGTTGACCAAACCGCAATAGGTGGTGTTGGTCTAGGTCGATATAAGACTCTTAGTCGTCTTTTACGATATCCACGAGCAAAGTAAGGATTGGTAGTATTCGTAGCCACTACCAACCTACACTCTTCTGCAACAGGAATAAAATTAGCTTACTACAGCTGCTGGATAGTGATTTATTGGTATATTTTATGTATATTTCATTGTACTAACAACAACCAGACAAGGATAATTCGGTTCCGATGATAGTAGTCCACTGCTCTATCAAGACAATACTAACCTTGAACGTATGCTGAACTGGGTCTTTGTTGTAATCAGTGATGTTATAATGGAGTTGTTTCTCCTCTCCTGATCATGTATAGACTTGATGAAGCAATGATAGTAATATTCTATATTTCCTTCAGTAGTCTCTTTCAAAACCCGCAAATAGGAAAAACATGGTGATATTTTACATACATACATATCATCACGCCATATCCCTTGCAGGGTAGGCAGAGAGAACAGAGTGCCAGAGAACTCTATCCTTGCATACTTCACTCGCTTCCTCAACATTCATAATTCTCTTTATACACGCTCGCCGTTTTCGGAGACTCTTGACTCCACCTTCCTTCAGTACGTGAGCAATCTGGTGATATTTTAAATCTAACATTACCTTGTGTACAATAATTATAATAACATTTGACTCAGTTTAATCACTTTAATCTAAAATAACATTAAGGTATTTCGTTTTGATGATCAGACAAAACACACACGACGTATATTTAACTTTTAACCGCTCTTTTATCTTTGAGTCAAGAAAAACACTTGATAAAAAATCGATGTCGTTACACGGGATAATAAAGTTTGTTAGGGGAGTTGTTTGTAGCAAAATCGCTCCTTAATGGTGTCTGAAGTATGAAAAGTAAAAAAAGTTATCAAAACCTTTAAACCATAAAGTACCACTCCAAAATTCGTTTGATAGCTCTTTAATAAAACGATATCCATAATTATTATATAATTTAGCTTTGTGAATTGTGGTGAGCCAGGGTCAAGCTTGCGGTTTAGGGCTATTAAAACTTTTAAAAAGTTGAGCAGCTACTAACAGCCAAATTTTAAGATCCTTCTTTTCCTTTTTATAGTCATTATAAGTCTTACTTGTAGAGCACGAGCATCTTTATAATGACAGGAAATTTGACCTAATATACCACTCCGAATATAGTGCGTGATATATAAGTCTTGCTTTTTTTTTGCAGCGATGCTATATACCCTAGTCCCTTAGTCATCTCGTCCGACACAGACAGACAGCTAAAGGGTCATAACACTGTATTCTTAGTTCGTCATTACGCGGATGAATTTTAAGATCATCCGAGATTAAACAGAGAATATTGCAATTAAAATTTAAATGGTCCACGATCACCAACTTCTACTAATAAACAGTTTTGTTGTATTATTTTCGTTTGTAAGCTTATGTAAACAACTTAGCCGTGGCGCTGCCTTTATGAATTCTTAATATGTCTGAGACCATTTTTGCTGGTATTTTAGATAAATACAGAAAAAATGCTGAATAAAATATAATAGCGGTTTACGTGTATGTTCATATCCTGCCAATTATTTCAAATGAAATTATTGATTTCATTGTCGGCATCCAATAAGGGTAACTGATATTAGGAATAAGCAACTCAATATACCTAAAGAAAAATAATATTATGCTATAAGTTATGAAGAAAATTATGTACAAAACTTCATCATCAAATATTCAGATTGTTAAGTGAATTATGCTTTCGAAAAAAGGACTTTGTATTCATGGTCATAAATAAATATTAAGAAAAAATTACAATTCGACACTGCAGTCATATTTGAACCTTATTAAGAGAAGAGATGTCTTTAACGACAGTACATTTTGGGTTGGCGGGGCGTGACCACGTCCATAGTCCAGCGCAAAAAAAAAGGTATAGCTAGGCCGCTGCCTACCATTACAATCCCCAAAACCACCCAATTGGGCTGCCGGCTCTCTCGCTCACCGAACGAAGCGCAATAGCACATTGGCATTACTCAGACATCGATATCATGGCCTTGAAATATTCACAATAAGTTTTTATATCTTCCACTAAGAAGCTTTGTAATTAGGTATTGGTAAAATATTGTATGTAAATTTCATTGTTTACCAAAAATTGTTATTATAAAACGATGTATATTAAAAGCGGTTTCGTTGATTAAATTTGAGCTTGCCGATGTAACCATAAACAACTCATTTTCGTCGCTTAACATTATTAAGTGGATCTTTAAAATAAAACAACATAATAAAGGTACTGAACTTCTGAACGGAGCGACAATTTCGTCTGGGAATATAGCGCAATTAAAGATGAAACGAAACGCACACATTCAATATGTGGGCAATGTCTTTACTTTTGTCTTTGGTAATGTAAAGAGTAGAATGTCATAAATTGTTTTAATATAGTTTTATGACAGTTCTGTTAAATTTAATTTAAACATAAATCAGAGAGATGACAGAAGGTGAATAATAAGAAACTTTACTAATTGTTGATAGAGTATAAAATTAAACACCAACGAATATTTTTATGGTAGTACCACGCTGTTAACAGTTTTCTGTCTACAGCCGCGGGCAGGTCCGTCCAGGGTAGTACCACACTCTCGCAGAAAATAGACGTCTGAGCAATGGCAATTTGATTTTGCACTTCGTTCGGTGAGCGAGAGAGCCGAAAGCCCAACTGGGTGGATTTGAGGTTTGTATTGGTAGGCAGCGGTATTGCAAAGGTCCATGGGTGGCAGTACTACTTACCATCGGTGTGCTGCATGCTCATTAGCCACCATGAGCAATAAAAAAATAAAAAAATAGTGCCTGAATCAGCATTGACCACTAACAAACTGCATTCAACACAAATACAACTTTTGGCATCAGTCAAATTGAGAAAGTTTACGAGTATATTTATGACTTTTCAACGCTATAATATTCAACAGACATACAAAAAAAAATGGAACGGTTTATGTTCTGAAACACGTATACTAAATGTTTTTTTAGCCAGTTAAATTAGTTATTCTCGATCTACTCCGTATTAGCGAGGCTGCAGTTACATAATTTTTATGCGTAAGGCAACGACATTAATTTAACATCCCAATAAAATACTTACAATAAGGAAGCCACATAAAATCTTTGTGCACATAATGCATCTTATAAAACTGAAAGAACACTCATAAAACTTATGTTACTTTAACGACTAACGAACAGGCAAGCGAACTAGATAGAGTAGTAGTATATACCTAGATAGAGTAGTAGTATATACCGAGTAGTAGTATACCTATAGTATATACTCAAGTATTCTAGAGAACTATGTAGTTTCGTACCCGTAGATTGATATAGCAAATGCCACTTATGCGGGTATTGTGTGTCTTCAGACTGATTTCGTGTTTTGATAGCACACTTGTAACATTTTTAACATTAAAAGGACACTATTCTGCGATATAATGATGCAAATACACCTGTGTGAACTTGGCAGCCGACTTTTGAAAAAAAAACTTTTGTTAATGCCGTGGGTTTCTACAACGTTTGTACCCGTATGTACCACTTTGATTTTCGTTTGTACCTCAAACCAAAAAAAGTTACCGCGTTTTCAAAATTTGGCCCGCAGCCGACTTTGCAAAATCGAAAATTTTCAAAAAGGGTCTCATTCAGATTCGTTTGTACCCGTTTGTACCATCTTCATTTTTCATTTTCATCAAAACCAAAAAAAGTTACAGAAATCTGAAAATTTCAAAAAAAACCAACTTCTTCAATTTTTGGAATTTCGAAAATCTGCAAACGGGGATCGACGCGGAATCGTTTGTACCCGCAGAAATCACTTTTAATTTCGTTTGTACCTCAAACCGAAACAAATTGCGAACCTTTCAAAAATTGCAAAATTCAACTTTCTCAATTCTTGGAATTTCGTAAATCTGCAAACGGGGATCGACGCGGAATCGTTTGTACCCGCAGAAATCACTTTTAATTTCGTTTGTACCTCAAACGGAAAGAAATTGCGAACCTTTCAAAAATTGCAAAAATTCAACTTTCTCAATTTTTGGAATTTCGAAAATCTGCAAACGGGGATCGACGCGGAATCGTTTGTACCCGCAGAAATCACTTTTAATTTCGTTTGTACCTCAAACCGAAAGAAATTGCGAACCTTTCAAAAATTGCAAAAATTCAACTTTCTCAATTTTTGGAATTTCGAAAATCTGCAAACGGGGATCGACGCGGAATCGTTTGTACCCGCAGAAATCACTTTTAATTTCGTTTGTACCTCAAACCGAAAGAAATTAAGAACCTTTCAAAAATTGCAAAATTCAACTTTCTCAATTTTTGGAATTTCGAAAATCTGCAAACGGGGATCGACGCGGAATCGTTTGTACCCGCAGAAATCACTTTTAATTTCGTTTGTACCTCAAACTGAAAGAAATTGCGAACCTTTCAAAAATTGCAAAAATTCAACTTTCTCAATTTTTGGAATTTCGTAAATCTGCAAACGGGGATCGACGCGGAATCGTTTGTACCCGCAGAAATCACTTTTAATTTCGTTTGTACCTCAAACCGAAAGAAATTGCGAACCTTTCAAAAATTGCAAAATTCAACTTTCTCAATTTTTGGAATTTCGAAAATCTGCAAACGGGAATCGACGCAGAATCGTTTGTACCCGCAGAAATCACTTTTAATTTCGTTTGTACCTCAAACCGAAAAAAATTGCGAACCTTTCAAAAATTGCAAAAATTCAACTTTCTCAATTTTTGGAATATCGAAAATCTGCAAACGGGTATCGACGCGGAATAGTTTGTACCCGCAGAAATCACTTTTAATTTCGTTTGTACCTCAAACCGAAAGAAATTGCGAACCTTTCAAAAATTGTAAAATTCAACTTTCTCAATTTTTGGAATTTCGTAAATCTGCAAACGGGGATCGACGCGGAATCGTTTGTACCCGCAGAAATCACTTTTAATTTCGTTTGTACCTCAAACCGAAAGAAATTGCGAACCTTTCAAAAATTGCAAAATTCAACTTTCTCAATTTTTGGAATATCGAAAATCTGCAAACGGGTATCGACGCGGAATCGTTTGTACCCGCAGAAATCACTTTTAATTTCGTTTGTACCTCAAACCGAAAGAAATTGCGAACCTTTCAAAAATTGCAAAATTCAACTTTCTCAATTTTTGGAATTTCGTAAATCTGCAAACGGGGATCGACGCGGAATAGTTTGTACCCGCAGAAATCACTTTTAATTTCGTTTGTACCTCAAACCGAAAGAAATTGCGAACCTTTCAAAAATTACAAAATTCAACTTTCTCATGTTTTGGAATTTCGTAAATCTGCAAACGGGGATCGACGCGGAATCGTTTGTACCCGCAGAAATCACTTTTAATTTCGTTTGTACCTCAAACCGAAAGAAATTGCGAACCTTTCAAAAATTGCAAAAATTCAACTTTCTCAATTTTTGGAATATCGAAAATCTGCAAACGGGGATCGACGCGGAATCGTTTGGACCCGCAGATATCATGTTCCATGTTGATTTCAATTGAACTTCAATGTCTTACATAAGACTATGAAAATAAGTAAAATAAACTAGTTGAGCTATTTCAATATCGGTTCATACTCGAATCTTTTTGACCGTATAAGCCGTTGAGCTGAGCTTGCTTGACAATTTTTAATATGAGGGCCCCATTGGAGTCTAGCATTTATAAATAAAATAAAATAAAAAATAAAAATAGCCTTTATTCTAACCACAATCTTGCCTTAATAATATTAAAATAATAAACAAATTTAAAAGTAAAAGTATCAAACTTAATCTAGGTTTGTGGAAGTCCGGCAATCGGAACACACGCCCCCGGTCATGGCCTCGCCAGAACAAGACCGGGAGGCTGACGACGAGAGTGTTTCGCCCGTGACGGAGACGGAAGTGGGAGCAGCTGTGGCGCGGATTCGTTCCGCGACCACGGCCCCCGGCCCGGACGGAATACCAGTCCGGGTGCTGACGTCGCTCCTCGAGCACCTCGAGCCTCGCCTCAGGCAGCTGTACAACGCCTGTTTGGCGTCTGGACGGTTCCCTGAGTGGCCGGGACGGCCACCGGTTTCGCCGTCGGCCTACAGGCCTATCGTGCTCTTCGACGATGTGGGTAAGCTGCTGGAGCGCATCCTCGCTGCCCGCATCGTCCAGCACCTGGAAGAGGTGGGGCCCGATCTGTCGGACGCTCAATTTGGGTTTCGAAGGGGGCGTTCGACCATCGGGGCCCTGCTACGCCTGAGGCAGACGGCCGCGGAGGCTGTCGCCGGCAAAGGAGTGCTGTTGGCGGTGTCGTTGGACATCGCCAACGCCTTCAATAGTCTGCCATTCAGCTGCATCAGGGAGGCGCTTCGGTTCCACGGAGTGCCCCTGTACCTCAGGCGGCTGGTGGCAGACTATTTGGAGGGGCGCAGTGTTCTCTACGCGAGCCCCGCAGGGGACATTGTGCGGACGCCCATGTCGTGCGGTGTTCCGCAGGGATCGGTTCTGGGGCCGACTCTGTGGGACATCGGTTACGACTGGGCGTTGAGAGGGAGTCTCCCCCCGGGCTGAGCGTTATTTGCTATGCTGACGACACGCTCGTCACAGCCCGGGGCAGGACATACGAAGAGGCGGCGAGTCTGGCCACTCTCGGCACCGAGGAGATGGTCAGGCGAATCGAGGCGCTGGGGCTCAGGGTGGCCCTAAACAAGACGGAGGCCCTACTATTCCATGGGCCCCGTGTGAGGCTGCCCATCGGCGCCTCGTTAGTCGTCAACTCCATCCACATCAGTATCCAGGCCCATATGAGGTACTTGGGTCTGGTGCTCGACGGGCGATGGTGGTTCCGGGAGCATTTTTGTCAAATTGCTCCCCGGCTGGTCGGTGCGGCGTCCGCCCTTTCTCGGCTCATGCCGAACGTGGGCGGACCCAGTTTTCAGGGCCGACGGCTGTATGCGGGGGTGATCCGCTCAATGGCCATGTACGGCGCACCCGTGTGGGCGAGGGCTCTGAACGCCCAACTCAGGGCGGTTCTGTGGAGGCCACAGAGAGTCATGGCGGTCAGAGCCATTCGCGGGTACCGCACGGTGTCGTGCCTATTGGTCGGGACACCCCCGTGGGACCTAGAGGCGGAGATGCTCTCCGACCTCTATCGGCGGGTTACCTCAATGCGCGAAGAGGGTTGCTCCCCATCGTTCAACGAGATAGCCACCTGGCGCGAGGACGCCCGCCGAGAAGTCATCGCCCGTTGGGCTACGCGGCTGGAGAGGCCTAGATACGGTGTTATTACCGTTGAGGCCCTCCGGCCCGTACTGATGGAGTGGATGGAGCGGCGGCACGGAGTCCTCTCTTTCCGGTTGGTGCAGGTCTTGTCGGGGCATGGTTGCTTCGGCAAGTACCTGCACACGGTCGTGCGGAGGGAGTGGACTCCGTCCTGCCACCATTGCAGTAGACGAGGACACGGCGCAACATACGCTCGAGATATGTTCGGGCTGGGACGGGCAGCGCCGTGACCTCGTCGCTGTCATCGGTGCCGACCTGACGCTGCCGGCTGTTGCGCGAGCGATGGTCGACAGCGTCAGGAATTGGGACGCGGTCGCCGCCTTCTGCGAGGCTGTCATCTCACAGAAGGAGGCGGCGGAACGGGCCCGGGAGGATTCCCGTGACCCGGGCCGCCGCCCGCGGCCGGGGCGGCGCAGCCGCGAGTACCTGCGCCTGATGCCGCCCTAACCGAGGCTTCGGGTGACCGGACCGGGGAATTGTCCAGTTACCCGACGTGAGGCCACCGCGTGAGGACGACGCCTCGACGGCGAAAGCTGTCGGGGCGTCGACAGGAGAGGAGCCCAAGAGGGCATACCGCCGAGCGGGCCACCGAAGACAAAGATCGGGTACCGGTGGCCCGCTCGTACGGCGAAGAAGAGGTGTTTGCAGGGTGGCTCAATGGGGTTGCGCGCCGCCTCTTCCGTCACCCCGGACCGATTTGGCGGGGTGCGACGTCCATAGCCCAACACAAAAAAAAAAAAAAAAAGAAAAGATGTACTTCACAGTTGGTGAGTACCAAGTTAAAGTTTTTATACTAAATTTACAAGTGTAATTTTTTATGCAAAAATATAAATTTATACAAAAAGTATTAGGTGCAGAGGGATGATATTTACAGCGAAAGTAGGTGATGGTACTAGCAACTTATATAAAATTGTAGCACGGCGAATCAGTCGATGCACTTCACAGGAGGTGAGTACAACGGCTATTTTTCCAAGAATTTATATTAAGTGTAATTTAATTATCGAAAAATGTAAATTACTGAAAAAAATACAATGCAAAGGGTCAAACTATATGACAAGCTAGCTGGTGATAGTACAAACGTATAAAATACGATTGCACACCAATTCTATGGATACACTTCACAGAAGGTGAGTATAATAAATGTGAAATTTAATGCAATTAAAATATTAAAATTTCTATGTTTCATTGCTCTGGAGAACGATCCTGACTATTGATAATGACTGAAATAGCAAAAGTATAGTAGATGAACTACCTAGAAGCCAAAATTTGTTTTCCATATAAGACTGTAATCATAACAGCAAATAGTAGACCTAAGTGGATTTCACGAGGCGTAAAAACGTGCAGCAAAAGAAAAAGAACATTTTTACGGCTTGCTAGGATCAGACCAACTGCACAAAATAAACAAGCTTACATTAGGTACTCGAAGCTTTTTAAGAAAATTTTAAAACTCACAAAACGGGCACAAAATATTCATAAAATAAATACTTCATGTAATAAAATTAAAACGACATGGCAAATAATCAATAATAATAAACTTAATGAGCCCAAAGGATCTATACAAAAATTGACTGTAAATAATAATACTATGACTGATCCGTTCTCTATAGCGAATAGCTTTAATGACTACTTTGTAGATAAAATCATCCCGCTGACGCAATCTAGGACAAATGTAACATTATCAATACCATACAGAAAAAAATCTATGTTCATGGCACCAAGTATACCACAAGATATACTGAAAATAATTAAATACATTAAAAATACTAATAGTGTGGGTTATGATGGCATTTCTACAAAAATAATAAAATCTGTGGGTGACCTTATATGTGGATACCTCAGTCATATACTCAATCTTTGTATATGTCAAGAGGTTTATCCAGCAAAATTGAAAATTTCGGTTATAAAGCCAATACATAAAAAAGGGAATAAGGATATCATGTCTAATTATAGGCCAATTGCAATAATTTCGATATTTTCTAAAATTTTAGAGAGGTATCTATACAGCGTGACTGGTAAAAGATTGTACATATTGAGGGAGGGTGTTCAGTACTCTATTCTGATACCGAATCTGTATATAAAAAAAATTGATACTGAAATTTGAACTAATTGTCCTATAAAAATGATTATTTACGTACACATCCGCATAGATATTGAAATTGCATTAAAATAGTAACTAGCCGAGCGCATGACCTTGACAACAGTACTAAGTAGTGGCACCCGCGCACACTCTGCAAGAGGGATGTCCCCGGGGTGAGTGTCCGTCTGTGGTCAGCTAATTCCAAAAATTGAGAAAGTTGAATTTTGCAATTTCTTTCGGTTTGAGGTACAAACGAAATTAAAAGTGATTTCTGCGGGTACAAACGATTCCGCGTCGATCCCCGTTTGCAGATTTTCGAAATTCCAAAAATTGAGAAAGTTGAATTTTGCAATTTTCGAAAGGTTCGCAATTTCTTTCGGTTTGAGGTACAAACGAAATTAAAAGTGACTTCTGCGGGTACAAACGATTCTGCGTCGATCCCCGTTTGCAGATTTTCGAAATTCCAAAAATTGAGAAAGTTGAATTTTGCAATTTTTGAAAGGTTCGCAATTTCTTTCGGTTTGAGGTACAATCGCAATTAAAAGTGATTTCTGCGGGTACAAACGATTCTGCGTCGATCCCCGTTTGCAGATTTTCGAAATTCCAAAAATTGAGAAAGTTGAATTTTGCAATTTTTGAAAGTTGAATTTTGCAATTTTTGAAAGGTTCGCAATTACTTTTGGTTTGAGGTACAAACGAAATTAAAAGTGATTTCTGCGGGTACAAACGATTCCGCGTCGATCCCCGTTTGCAGATTTTCGAAATTCCAAAAATTGAGAAAGTTGAATTTTGCAATTTTTGAAAGGTTCGCAATTTCTTTCGGTTTGAGGTACAAACGAAATTAAAAGTGATTTCTGCGGGTACAAACGATTCCGCGTCGATCCCCGTTTGCAGATTTACGAAATTCCAAAAATTGAGAAAGTTGAATTTTTGCAATTTTTGAAAGGTTCGCAATTTCTTTCGGTTTGAGGTACAAACGAAATTAAAAGTGATTTCTGCGGGTACAAACGATTCTGCGTCGATCCCCATTTGCAGAATTTCGAAATTACAAAAATTGAGAAAGTTGAATTTTGCAATTTTTGAAAGGTTCTTAATTTCTTTCGGTTTGAGGTACAAACGAAATTAAAAGTGATTTCTGCGGGTACAAACGATTCCGCGTCGATCCCCGTTTGCAGATTTTCGAAATTACAAAAATTGAGAAAGTTGAATTTTGCAATTTTTGAAAGGTTCTTAATTTCTTTCGGTTTGAGGTACAAACGAAATTAAAACTGATTTCTGCGGGTACAAACGATTCCGCGTCGATCCCGGTTTGCAGATTTTCGAAATTCCAAAAATTGAGAAAGTTGAATTTTTGCAATTTTTGAAAGGTTCGCAATTTCTTTCGGTTTGAGGTACAAACGAAATTAAAAGTGATTTCTGCGGGTACAAACGATTCCGCGTCGATACCCGTTTGCAGATTTTCGATATTCCAAAAATTGAGAAAGTTGAATTTTTGCAATTTTTGAAAGTTTCGCAATTTCTTTCGGTTTGAGGTACAAACGAAATTAAAAGTGATTTCTGCGGGTACAAACGATTCCGCGTCGATCCCCGTTTGCAGATTTACGAAATTCCAAAAATTGAGAAAGTTGAATTTTGCAATTTTTGAAAGGTTCGCAATTTCTTTCGGTTTGAGGTACAAACGAAATTAAAAGTGATTTCTGCGGGTACAAACGATTCCGCGTCGATCCCCGTTTGCAGATTTTCGAAATTCCAAAAATTGAGAAAGTTGAATTTTTGCAATTTTTGAAAGGTTCGCAATTTCTTTCGGTTTGAGGTACAATCGAAATTAAAAGTGATTTCTGCGGGTACAAACGATTCTGCGTCGATCCCCGTTTGCAGTTTTTCGAAATTCCAAAAATTGAGAAAGTTGAATTTTGCAATTTTTGAAAGGTTCGTAATTACTTTTGGTTTGAGGTACAAACGAAATTAAAAGTGATTTCTGCGGGTGCAAACGATTCCGCGTCGATCCCCGTTTGCAGATTTTCGAAATTCCAAAAATTGAGAAAGTTGAATTTTGCAATTTTTGAAAGGTTCGCAATTTCTTTCGGTTTGAGGTACAAACGAAATTAAAAGTGATTTCTGCGGGTACAAACGATTCTGCGTCGATTCCCATTTGCAGATTTTCGAAATTCCAAAAATTGAGAAAGTTGAATTTTGCAATTTTCGAAAGGTTCGCAATTTCTTTCGGTTTGAGGTACAAACGAAATTAAAAGTGACTTCTGCGGGTACAAACGATTCTGCGTCGATCCCCGTTTGCAGATTTTCGAAATTCCAAAAATTGAGAAAGTTGAATTTTGCAATTTTTGAAAGGTTCTTAATTTCTTTCGGTTTGAGGTACAAACGAAATTAAAAGTGATTTCTGCGGGTACAAACGATTCCGCGTCGATCCCCGTTTCCAGATTTTCGAAATTCCAAAAATTGAGAAAGTTGAATTTTTGCAATTTTTGAAAGGGTCGCAATTTCTTTCGGTTTGAGGTACAAACGAAATTAAAAGTGATTTCTGCGGGTACAAACGATTCCGCGTCGATCCCCGTTTGCAGATTTTCGAAATTCCAAAAATTGAGAAAGTTGAATTTTTGCAATTTTTGAAAGGTTCGCAATTTCTTTCGGTTTGAGGTACAAACGAAATTAAAAGTAATTTCTGCGGGTACAAACGATTCCGCGTCGATCCCGGTTTGCAGATTTTCGAAATTCCAAAAATTGAGAAAGTTGAATTTTGCAATTTTTGAAAGGTTCGCAATTTCTTTCGGTTTGAGGTACAAACGAAATTAAAAGTGATTACTGCGGGTACAAACGATTCCGCGTCGATCCCCATTTGCAGATTTTCGAAATTCCAAAAATTGAGAAAGTTGAATTTTTGCAATTTTTGAAAGGTTCGCAATTTCTTTCGGTTTGAGGTACAATCGAAATTAAAAGTTATTTCTGCGGGTACAAACGATTCTGCGTCGATCCCCGTATGCAGATTTTCGAAATTCCAAAAATTGAGAAAGTTGAATTTTGCAATTTTTGAAAGTTGAATTTTGCAATTTTTGAAAGGTTCGCAATTACTTTTGGTTTGAGGTACAAACGAAATTAAAAGTGATTACTGCGGGTACAAACGATTCCGCGTCGATCCCCATTTGCAGATTTTCGAAATTCCAAAAATTGAGAAAGTTGAATTTTTGCAATTTTTGAAAGGTTCGCAATTTCTTTCGGTTTGAGGTACAAACGAAATTAAAAGTGATTACTGCGGGTACAAACGATTCCGCGTCGATCCCCATTTGCAGATTTTCGAAATTCCAAAAATTGAGAAAGTTGAATTTTTGCAATTTTTGAAAGGTTCGCAATTTCTTTCGGTTTGAGGTACAATCGAAATTAAAAGTTATTTCTGCGGGTACAAACGATTCTGCGTCGATCCCCGTATGCAGATTTTCGAAATTCCAAAAATTGAGAAAGTTGAATTTTGCAATTTTTGAAAGTTGAATTTTGCAATTTTTGAAAGGTTCGCAATTACTTTTGGTTTGAGGTACAAACGAAATTAAAAGTGATTTCTGCGGGTACAAACGATTCCGCGTCGATCCCCGTTTGCAGATTTACGAAATTCCAAAAATTGAGAAAGTTGAATTTTTGCAATTTTTGAAAGGTTCTTAATTTCTTTCGGTTTGAGGTACAAACGAAATTAAAAGTGATTTCTGCGGGTACAAACGATTCCGCGTCGATCCCCGTTTGCAGATTTTCGAAATTCCAAAAATTGAGAAAGTTGAATTTTTGCAATTTTTGAAAGGTTCACAATTTCTTTCGGTTTGAGGTACAAACGAAATTAAAAGTGATTTCTGCAGGTACAAACGATTCTGCGTCGATTCCCATTTGCAGATTTTTGAAATTCCAAAAATTGAGAAAGTTGAATTTTGCAATTTTTGAAAGGTTCGCAATTTCTTTCGGTTTGAGGTACAATCGAAATTAAAAGTGATTTCTGCGGGTACAAACGATTCTGCGTCGATCCCCGTTTGCAGTTTTTCGAAATTACAAAAATTGAGAAAGTTGAATTTTGCAATTTTTGAAAGGTTCGTAATTACTTTTGGTTTGAGGTACAAACGAAATTAAAAGTGATTTCTGCGGGTGCAAACGATTCCGCGTCGATCCCCGTTTGCAGATTTTCGAAATTCCAAAAATTGAGAAAGTTGAATTTTGCAATTTTTGAAAGGTTCGCAATTTCTTTCGGTTTGAGGTACAAACGAAATTAAAAGTGATTTCTGCGGGTACAAACGATTCTGCGTCGATTCCCTTTTGCAGAATTCCAAAAATTGAGAAAGTTGAATTTTGCAATTTTCGAAAGGTTCGCAATTTCTTTCGGTTTGAGGTACAAACGAAATTAAAAGTGACTTCTGCGGGTACAAACGATTCTGCGTCGATCCCCGTTTGCAGATTTTCGAAATTCCAAAAATTGAGAAAGTTGAATTTTGCAATTTTTGAAAGGTTCTTAATTTCTTTCGGTTTGAGGTACAAACGAAATTAAAAGTGATTTCTGCGGGTACAAACGATTCCGCGTCGATCCCCGTTTCCAGATTTTCGAAATTCCAAAAATTGAGAAAGTTGAATTTTTGCAATTTTTGAAAGGTTCGCAATTTCTTTCGGTTTGAGGTACAAACGAAATTAAAAGTGATTTCTGCGGGTACAAACGATTCCGCGTCGATCCCCGTTTCCAGATTTTCGAAATTCCAAAAATTGAGAAAGTTGAATTTTTGCAATTTTTGAAAGGTTCGCAATTTCTTTCGGTTTGAGGTACAAACGAAATTAAAAGTGATTTCTGCGGGTACAAACGATTCTGCGTCGATCCCCGTTTGCAGATTTTCGATATTCCAAAAATTGAGAAAGTTGAATTTTGCAATTTTCGAAAGGTTCGCAATTTCTTTCGGTTTGAGGTACAAACGAAATTAAAAGTGACTTCTGCGGGTACAAACGATTCTGCGTCGATCCCCGTTTGCAGATTTTCGAAATTCCAAAAATTGAGAAAGTTGAATTTTGCAATTTTTGAAAGGTTCTTAATTTCTTTCGGTTTGAGGTACAAACGAAATTAAAAAAGATTTCTGCGGGTACAAACGATTCCGCGTCGATCCCCGTTTCCAGATTTTCGAAATTCCAAAAATTGAGAAAGTTGAATTTTGCAATTTTTGAAAGGTTCGCAATTTCTTTCGGTTTGAGGTACAAACGAAATTAAAAGTGATTTCTGCGGGTACAAACGATTCTGCGTCGATCCCCGTTTGCAGATTTTCGAAATTCCAAAAATTGAGAAAGTTGAATTTTGCAATTTTTGAAAGGTTCTTAATTTCTTTCGGTTTGAGGTACAAACGAAATTAAAAGTGATTTCTGCGGGTACAAACGATTCCGCGTCGATCCCCGTTTCCAGATTTTCGAAATTCCAAAAATTGAGAAAGTTGAATTTTTGCAATTTTTGAAAGGTTCGCAATTTCTTTCGGTTTGAGGTACAAACGAAATTAAAAGTGATTTCTGCGGGTACAAACGATTCCGCGTCGATCCCCGTTTCCAGATTTTCGAAATTCCAAAAATTGAGAAAGTTGAATTTTTGCAATTTTTGAAAGGTTCGCAATTTCTTTCGGTTTGAGGTACAAACGAAATTAAAAGTGATTTCTGCGGGTACAAACGATTCTGCGTCGATCCCCGTTTGCAGATTTTCGATATTCCAAAAATTGAGAAAGTTGAATTTTGCAATTTTCGAAAGGTTCGCAATTTCTTTCGGTTTGAGGTACAAACGAAATTAAAAGTGACTTCTGCGGGTACAAACGATTCTGCGTCGATCCCCGTTTGCAGATTTTCGAAATTCCAAAAATTGAGAAAGTTGAATTTTGCAATTTTTGAAAGGTTCTTAATTTCTTTCGGTTTGAGGTACAAACGAAATTAAAAAAGATTTCTGCGGGTACAAACGATTCCGCGTCGATCCCCGTTTCCAGATTTTCGAAATTCCAAAAATTGAGGAAGTTGGTTTTTTTGAAATTTTCAGATTTCTGTAACTTTTTTTGGTTTTGATGAAAATGAAAAATGAAGATGGTACAAACGGGTACAAACGAATCTGAATGAGACCCTTTTTGAAAATTTTCGATTTTGCAAAGTCGGCTGCGGGCCAAATTTTGAAAACGCGGTAACTTTTTTTGGTTTGAGGTACAAACGAAAATCAATGTGGTACATACGGGTACAAACGTTGTAGAAACCCACGGCATTAACAAAAGTTTTTTTTTCAAAAGTCGGCTGCCAAGTTCACAGAGGTTGCAAATACTTAATGAGTTTCCTTAACATGAAGTTAGAAACTAACGTATTATCACGTTGCATGCTAAATTTAATGATATTTGAAGACTACAATGAATGAACTTACAATAGTGTCCTTGTCATTGTATAAAAATTAGAGTAGGGATCTGCTTTGTACTTCACTATTTCACTCATGCGTCCATTTGGGACAACGATGTGTGGTACGCTACTTTAAAAGCGACACGGGTTGCTAAGAAATGTGTCGCTTTAAATTATCGCACAGCTGCAAGCATTATAGGAGACGGTTAAAGGAGAGGAAAGTAGAGGCAGAGGAGGGGGGTCACGGTCGCCGGGTCAATAAACTCGGCAAAACATCGCGGTAGCGAATAAAACGCGGCAACAACGTGCCGTTCGACACACGCCCTCCACACGACTCATGAAATTCAGTCAATGAAAATGCAGGTTATTGATAAAAATGAGTTTAATAGCTTCCTATTGACTCATATCTGTTGCATAGGTAAATAATTGCTAATTTGAAATTACTTCTTTCTTTTCGTTTTAAAGTTTAAAAGATGCATTTTTTTTATAATAAAAATATTTATTAAAGAACAGCTTTCATAAGTTTGTTTTCCTTTTGAAGTAAGTGTGATACTCGGGTGATGGTACTGAAAGTTAAACTATATCAAACCACAAATTAAAATCTATAAAGTAAACTAATAAAATGGGAATCCAAAAGCGCTGAATAGGCCAGTTTTAAGGATTGGGAATGCACAGTGTTATTGAGTGAATAAACTATACATATAATGTTAACGCGCCGAGGTTATGAATTTTGTGCAGAACTTTTTATAATCTATATCTATATTTTAAATTTTCGTTCTTGGTGTTTAAACATAGAACTGCTACTCTATTACTATATTTAAAATAATTAAACTGCTGTCTTTATATCCGTGCTTTGGACCTGAAATCGTCGGTTCTCTGTCTGAGTCTTGTCTAGTAATATCCGAAAACCGTTCTACCGGACTATGGGATTAACGGAATTAGGACTGTATTAAGACATGATTTCTAATGTTTACGCGTATTACACACTTGAAATAAAACTATTTTTATGGATTCTATCGCGTTTGTATTTGATTTTTAATTACCAGACGTTTTTCGTTTCGTTTTTCGAACACTTTACAGTGATCATGGTCACGTGAGGACTAAGGTGTCTTACGTCCAATATGTCATTGTTATTACAAAAAATTATTTTATTTAAAACCTATACCAAATCGTCTAACCAACGTGGTAGGTAATTTTTCCTCCCAATAAGGAAGAGGAGCCTCGTGTTCAACATTGAAATTTACATGAGTTGGATAATGAAGTTGGCGATAAAATCTAATAATAGTTACTATTATATTTTATTGCATCATTCACGCCAAGTAATATTTTCTTTCATATTTTTTTAAGATGACAGTCGTCTATACCCACCAAACCATATTTTTCGATAGACTGGTGAGGTGTGGTCACGCCATTGACTGTGAAAAATAAATGGACTCTTATCTCAAATTTATATAAAAATATAGACGTTTTTATCTTCGAAAATTAAGAGCCACATATCCTAAATAAAACGAGGAATTTATTTAAGTGCGCCTAGCTACTTTCAAAATAAACATTCCTCGGAGAGGGTCCAATAACATGTAAGTAGAAATGATATTGCTACAAGCATCAGAGTGACCTAGTTTTCTCAGAGCACTTTCAAAGCTACTACTAACGCGTGGGATAAGCTCCTTATAACCACTGGTTTCAAGTTTGCCGAATCTAAGATGGATACGATCACTATATATTATTGTCGGTTAGGAAATCTTTAATTCAGAATCACATAAAATATTTCGGTAAATATATATCTAATTTGATCGCAATTCGACCATAAAACTCATCAAGTATTTCTATTAAAAAAATCTAGTAGGTAGAACGAAACCTGGTGACTGACAAGTTTAACTTTTTCTCATTGCGCTTAAATTCATATTGATAACGCCATTTGCTCCTAATTTCAGATATATTATACGCAAAATTCGATATGGATTCGCTATTACGCATGTCCGATCGGTATTAGTTCGGCCATGTACTAACCACTGCCTTAAGAATATTAAGGCCTCGATAAGGGAAAGCGACATCCCTAATATTTATGATTACTATCATGCCGTAAAATACTGTAATCGAATTACTAATCGCATAGCCATGGTTAGGCACAATTACAGATCCAGACATAATGAGCTCTTTGTTCTGATCGATGAAGGTGTCAACATAATAGACAGACGGATATTAAATCGTATATCATGACTGTGACGTAGGTAGTACTTATAACAAAGGAATTGAATGCAGACCCGGTTTTATTAATCCGTAATAACTTTTGTGAATGCCACTTTATTTCGATTCATATATCGTTACGTGAAAGCAATTATTATAGTTATTAATATGAATTGACGACTTGTGGCAATTCAACAGTAATTGAAATAATTATTCATTGTATAAGTAATTCTCTTTTTAAAAAAGTATTGTGAGTAAGTTCGAGATATATCGTATGCTGTATATACATGGTAATTTGAATTTGCAGCTGTGTGGTAGCGGCTTCGAATACTACCAACCCTTACTTTGCTCATGATGATTTGTAAAAGACGACGGCCTTTATAACGACTTAGGCCAACTCCATCTGATGCCGTTTGGACATTAATTACATTCCCAAGCGGGGTCATTACAATATGTACTCTTCTTTCATAATACATATTGTTAAAGTTATTGGCAATAGTTTTATGACCGGCTGCCTGCCAGACGTCAACCCTCCTTGGGAATGTAATTGTTGATCAAACGGCATCAGATGGAGTTGGCCCAGGTCGCTATAAACCTCTTAGTCGTCTTTTACGACATCCACGAGCAAAGTAAAGGGTTGGTAGTACTCGTAGCCGCTACCATACAGCTACCACAAAATAATATATAATATTATTTTTAACTCAACCTTTTTTTTTTTCGCAAGGTGGGACCACGGATTTTTTTTTATCTATTTTTTTTATTTTTACTCAACCTAGATGTAAAACACAAAAGTATTCGATACGGCTAATATAAATAGAATCATATAAACAATCAGTACATTTAATATTCCGAACTGGCCATTAGGTCAGTTTAAATTATCATGAATACTGTTGATTCCCATAAGAAAATTGATTTTGGTATGCGATAAAAACCTCACGCCCAACGCAGTGGGAGTAATAAGATTACTTTGAATATAATATCTAAGATAATTTTCGATATTGAATGTGTTTCTTTTTCGTTATAGATGTTTTCGACGCTAATATATCGCTCGTCCGAAAGAATAGTGACACAATTCAAAAAAACTAATTTTTTTCCATTAGGGTCAAAATAAGTATGTATTTCCTTTTTTTTTCAGATTGATTCAGCAGTGATTCCAATTGCACGAACGTCAGCATAATTTCCTTAGTAATGACGACGTAGAGTTGATAGGTAGATCTTTTAATATTAACACCCTCCACCACCATAAATTGAAATATAATGAAAATTGTATTTTTTAGAGTTGTGTCACTATTCTTCCGGACAAGCGACATGTAGTTTCATGCAGGCGGCTATTACAAGAAGAATTCATTATCTAGTGGATAGACAAGGTCAAGTCTTTAAAGAAATTAGACACACTTTTCGAGAATTTGAATTACACGTTTCCATGTGACGACAGGTTAAGAATACCATGTGTTATATATATATCCTTTGCTTTCTCGTGGGCGCCGCGCCGTAGAAATTGTTTAACTTATCGCCAGGGTAATAGACAGTAGTGCAAGCGTAGCCACTATGCAATATCCATTCTTGTGAAACCCCATATCATATATTTGAAGTAAATAGGCTGATGGAGTATTCCCAATAATACATTGATCCCTACGAGTCTTCCGTCGGCTTAAGAGGTACTCGTACATAAACATTTTAGACACACTTGGTGGTTTCGTTCCATCCATCCATCCATCAGCCTGTAAACGTCCACTGTTGGACATAGGCCTCCCCACGAGAATGCCATCTATAACGGTCCTGTGCCACCTGCATCCAGCGGTTTCCTGCGACCTTGATGAGGTCATCAGTCCACCGAGTGGGGGGTCGTCCTACGCTGCGTCGTCCGATTCGTGGTCGCCACTCGAGAACCTTTTTTCCCCAACGGTTGTCGGTTCGTCGAGCGATGTGGCCTGCCCATTGCCACTTCAACGTGCTAATCCTTAGGGCTATGTCGGTTACACCCGTTCTTCTACGGATTTCCGTATTTCGGATTTTATCACGTAGAGAAATACCGAGCATAGCCCTCTCCATAGCACGCTGAGCGACTTTGAGCCTTGTTATGAGGCCGACATTTAGAGACCACGTTTCATCATTCAGGTTTCGTTCACTTCATTAAATTGAAAGGGCAACGATTCCTGTTCGGTGTAAATTTGTTCGCTAAATAGATCTAATTCACTAATAATTGATAATTAAACTTTCAGTTGCTAACTCGTTCTATTACCAACGGTTGCTCAACAATAACTTAACCTTAGTTTTCTGTATAATGACACATCGATAAAATACAATACTTAGATACTTATTTAAACCATCATCTAATTACTTGGGGTCGATACAATATGTACACTTCTTTCATAGTACATATTGTAAAAGTTATTGGCAATAGTAATAAAGCAAATAGTCTTATGACCGGCCGCCTGCCAGACGTCAACCCTCTTTGGGAATGTAATTGTTGACCAAACGGCATTAGATGGAGTTGGCTTAGGTCATTATAAGGCTCTCAGTCGTCTTTTACGACACCCACGAGCAAAGCAAGGGTTGATAGTATTCGAAGCCGCTACCACACAGCTACTTATTTAGACCAATAACACTAAAATACTGTGTAGTATTAGCATAAATTAAATATTAGGTTCAATAATCTAATAAATTAGTTAGAAAATTAAATATTGTTTGAAGAATATACGAAGAAGTAGACCTCTATGAAGAAGCAACTCTAAGAAGCAACAAATATAGGTACAGTTTTATTTAGTTTTTTTTTTTTTAAGACATCTTATAAGCTTAGGAAGCAAAACCCTGGCTAAATAAAAATTTTGATAGAATAATGAAATTAAAATTGTGATACTGGTATTTAAAACGATTACGTATTTAAATTATATAGACCTACAACTACCGTAAATCATAAAATAAATAACGACCTTAACTAAAAAATCACCACTTAAGCTATACCAAAAGATTAACGCCTATTATATTATCACCTAAACGATACGAAAACACGCAAATAGCATCAGGTATATATTTCAGAAGCATAATAAAATTATTGCTTAGCATTTTTTTTTGCGGTGGACTATGGATGCATTTCTCCCCGCCAAATCGGTCCGGGGTGACGGAAGAGGCGGCGCGCGACCCCATAGACCCACCATCCAAACTCCTCTCTTCGCCGTGCGAGCGGGCCAACGGTACCCGATCTTAGTCTTCGGTGGCCATTATTGTTTAGCCTAGGATAATGATAAACATTACCCGATGCAACAATGACGTCACAATAAAATACTCCCCTAACTGTTGTAAATAGAAAGGTGCATATAACTCTAACTGTTGTATAAAGTAGGGTACATATAATTATCAACATAAAAATTATAAGCTCAAAATAGTTTAATAACTTTATGGTGACCGATTGAAAAGGTCACCGCTTTTTCTTTAACCTGACAAGTGTCGTACAAAGTTATATATGGGTCATGGAAACCAGCCTATCTGCTAAATACATCATGAAACATCAGCTTGTCAATATTTAACTATTAAGACATGGCTTCAAGCAAGTTATGTGCTGGTATAATTAGATTTTATCCCAAATCTGAGACTAGTATTCTTACCTATAAAAACCCTTACCTAGAAAAATTATTGTCACAAGTGGGATTCAAACCCACACCTATTGGAAATCCGTTCCAATCGTGCTGTCACTTACACCACCGTTAACTATTGTGGGACATTCAATTCAAAAAATTCATCGTATTATATTCGAATTTGGGTTCGAATTCCGTTTGGGTTCGAATCTCACTTGTGACAATCATTTTTCGCTCGTAATCGGCTTATTATAAATTATTAAGCATATTAAATGATAAATTTCAGTAAAGAGTATTCTTACCGCCTAGCATCAGCTAGAATATTTTCAACAACGCATTTTGAGTAAGAAAATGTGTGGACTTTTCTCGCTAGTAATTCTTTAAAGCACTTGTTAGTAGATAAATACCTAACACATACCTATACTATTTTGTACACAAAATTGTTTAACTTGACGTAAGCTTAGCACTTGGCATGTCAAGGCACAGGATATTTGTGCATGAGCGGATGTTTGCACTGGGGCAAGATAAAATTAGAAGGTTATTCCTATATTAGTTGTATCCACATGCGGATTCGCGCTTGTTGTTCCTTCTTTTTGTTATTCCATGCGAACCGAGCTCTTAACCTTTCGTTAATGATATGTATTCTTCATATCAAGATGAAGTAATACTCGCAGGATGATAACCATTCCATCCTTTTTCGTGGGATTCAAGCCAATATTGTAAAAGGAAATCCCAACATAGAATACAAAAAATCTCTGGTATACAATGCTGACCTGTGCTGGTCCAGCATGGTATACTAAACTAATATGCCTCATCTTGAAGACGATTTTGATCTACGGTAAAACATGTTTGGGCGGCAAATATTATATTCTTAATAAATCACACATATGAATACACAAAGTTTTCTTTAATTATATAATTACATTAGCCTGCCTGTATGCCTGCAGAATTTCAACCTCACAGGTGACAGTAATGTTAGTCTGAATAGCAGCGAATAAATCATAGCGGTGATCGCGAAATATCGGTTTTTTTTAGTGACAATCAACCCCGCACTAAGAAAGGAATACTCGTTGCAGGGACCTTTTCAAAACTATAGTCTGTCTAATCTAAGAAGTGCACTTTGACAGCTGTCTGAGTAAGTTGTCTAGGTATGTGAACCAAATAATCGCTATCGAAAATATCCGATTTTACTGAGAAATCGATATTGATTCTTTATAATTAATAATCGGTTTATTTTTTATTTTTCAAAAAGGTGATGAATAAATTAAATGCCAAATTAGTACTAAACAAATTTAATTATTTCAGTATAGAATCGATTCATCATATTTAGTAGGATTAGGTTAATTAAAAATAAAAACTGGATTTGAAAATGGCTATTTATTAAGAATTACTACTATTATTTGAATTATCAGCGTCGCGAGCATTAATAATTATTTCCTCATCAATCAAAGTGTCGAAATGTATATCTCTGTCAAAATCTCTATTCGATTAATTGTATTATTCTAATATTTTTACCGATTATTTGGATAATCGTGAATTGGAAGTTCTTCTTCTTCTTTAATGAATGGCCTCTGTGAGTGATTAACCACAACTTCGCCAATGTCAAGTAAAATAAATTTAAAAAATTATAATAGATTTATATTTTAGTCGTCAGTCATGTCGGTTCATTGTCTTAGTCTTAGTCCGTCCAACTGGAATTGGAAGTTGTCAAGCACTACTATATAGAACGTGACGACGTGACATTGTTAGGTCGTCACTAACAATTACTATTTACCATGTTATTTCTATTTTAAATTAGTTTTACGAGTTTCAACATTAGATTATTGTACAAGGAAGTCACCCGCAATGTTAATTATGTAAATAACTTAATAGTTGTTTAAAATTTCAGATTTAGTGTTTACAATCATGTGTATACGTTTGACCGAAGTTATTGTGTATTAAAAAATGCAAAACGTCAAAATGCACTTCTTAGATTAGATGAACTATAATTATGCAAACCAAGGAACAGATCTACATTATCTCGGCTCATATACATCTTACTGCTAGACCTGAGTCTCCTCAACAACTGGAGGAAAATTTAAATACCACGCTGGTCAAACGGATTGGTATAATAGAGTTTTATTTTGAGCCCTCGGGCGTAGTCGCTTAAAAGTTATACCGGGTTGAGAGCCCTCAGCGCTCACCCATAGTCCAGTTAAGCTGTCAAAGCCCTCTCGGCTAACAGCGATCGCAGTGGGAAGAGTTTAGTGGGTATTCTAGCCACGGGGCTAGCGAGTCCCACACTCCTCGTCTGTTTTTCCGACAGGCGGGGGTTAGTGCGCAAATAGCATTCTTGAACCACTGCGTTACCAAAAAAAAAAAAAAAGTTTTTCTTCTCCTACACACATGTTATATGCATATTATATCCCTTGTGGCATTTTACAACACCCACGTGAAAGATAAGAGTGGCGAATTTTATTCTTACTCCATCACTACATGGTTAAATATGTATAATAGCTAAATAAAAATTACTTACCCAGTATAATATATCTTTTTATTTACATGTTGCTTCAGCTGAGAACGAAACTTAGACATCGCGGTAAAATTATGAAAATCAGCCTCCTTCACCTAAAAGTTAGTATAAAGGAGCCCTTAATAATAAACCATCAAAAGATGAAACTTTTCGAGAGTTTTAAATCTTTAGGCGCGATATGAGAAAACAGTGAGCGTGAGTTTTACAAAGCTCGCCAACAATGCGATAAACATCAACAAGATGATTTGTCTCAGCTGGTAGCTGGGGAGTGAAATTATAATGATCAAAAAACTAAAAATTAATTTCATCGAAATAATAAGTTTTTTTTTTAATATTTGCCGTAACCGCCGCTTCGTTAACGAAGTTCATTTATTACTTGTTTTAATTTGAACACCCATGTCTTTATTTTCAAATAATATCCGTAGACAAAATTTCACTATATGTATACGAGTATGTATTGCGAATTTGTTATTATAATCATTGTATAACAGCCGTGAAGTAAGTACTGAATTATCAACGTCTCGTAATTACTAATTTTCTTTCGATTTACTAACATTTGCCTCAATCCTCAGTTTGCAAAGTGCAAACAAGCTTTTCATATTATGTATATAGATTTCACGTAATGACACAACCAAAAACAAATTTTGTTTCGTTGTGTATGATCGGGCACGAAAAGAATTCATAGTCGATACAGCAAACCTTAGTATAGTTACTTTCAATGTCTCAAGCCTTTTATATTATAAAATATTAGTGTTGAGAGAATAAAACATGTGTTCGGTCTAATAAAATCATTGTTGTTCAATTTCAATATATATAAACAGATTTTTTGTGTGGTGACGGAGAAGAATACAATTCACCACCCCCTATCTCTTACCCGTGGGTGATCGTAAAAGACGACTAAGGGGTATAAAACGCATATGACATCTATGCTAGAGAAGGAAAACTCGAAACAAAACCCTATACCAACACGTCTGACGAGTGTGGTATAGTAGGTCAATTTCCCTCCCAGTATGGAGGAGGCTCGAGTCCAACAGTGGGACATGTATGAGTTGAAACAGATAATATCACTACAAAAGGAGGAAAATTTAAAACAATACATCTATTACATTTAATAGAGAAATTAAAACAGCACTCTATTTTTAGATGAACCAAAAAAAAAAGATCTCTAAATATAGAAAATTAACTTTTAGGTGGTCATCTATCATAACAAGCGCGGGCATAGCTAGTTAAACATAAGGCAATTGCTAAAATCTTTTCGCATGGAAATGCTGAAATGTCGGTTATGCATACGCAGATCTGTCATCAGCCGGCGCTGTGAATGCCACCACCAAAATAGACTGTCACCTCGAAATATGAATAAATATTGTGGGTACTACTTCACAACGGTGCAATAACATTGCTTCCGTCTAACAAAAATAATTTATCACGCAAACTAACGCCCACAAAGTTGATTTAAATTATTTAAAGACACTTTACAAAATTAGATTATCAATAAATCTAATGAACATAGTTTACGGTTTATTAATTTCTCTCTTGATGATCTATTTAGTAGGCGTGTTTTTAAAGTAATTACATATATACATCTAAATATTCATCAGGAAATACAAATGTTGTTTCTAACATAATTTACCCGCTGTAAAATATTGAGTAAAATATTATTTTTGTATAATTTTTGGTAAACAGCTGTATTTATTTTATTATTCACTAGATTTTAAAAGTCATTTCATTTCCAGGAATTCGTAATCGTTAAGATCGTGGAAAATTTCGTAGCACTTAATTCGGTCAGGAGTGCATGAGTAGTGTTATATTGTCCATGTCCCCAATTGTATGACAATTGGATGGCCTTAACCGAAGCGTTGATTGTCTTATTTACCTTACTTTCACATTTTTTTATCACAAATGGCAGACGATTTAGCCATTGACGGTAAATGGTAATTACCCCTCTTGTACTTAAACAACAATCAATCTGACTGCTAACGAAAAAATCAAGAATAATGACTTTCATACTTAAAAATATAGATTGGTAAATTCATGTTCGTATGTCTCACCGTCGTAATGGATAAAAGTTTGACCTCATCATCATTATCTCAGTTCATATATGTCCCACTACCGCGTTTCAGCCTCCTCCACGAAAGGAGGGAATTTGACCTAATATATCACTCTAGTTTTGATTAGTTGGTATAAGGTTTTATTTCGTATAATTCTTTTCTTGCATAAATATTATATTTATATTATATTCCTAAAGGATACTTCCCTTATTGAACCTTGTAAAGGTTACAGATCTCTACTTACACAATCAATATTCACATTATATTAATGAATTTTAAGATCAATATTAAACTTAGCAGTTGGTACGTTGTACAAACACATCCGAGTAAATGGCGTGAGGTACCCTAAAGACTATAGTGTAATGGAATTTATATTCTCCTGATCAGAGGACCATGGCAGTTCAGCGATTAGAATAGCTACATTGCCAACCAATAATATTAGGAAATTTCTCGTCTTTAGCTTCTTATACATACATACATACATATCATCACGCCATATCCCTTGCAGGGTAGGCAGAGAGAACAGAGTGCCAGAAATAGCTTCATATAAATCTGTACTAATAAATGGAGAGCCGGTTTTTTTTGTTCAGTTATACTGCGAAAACTACTGAACTGATCGGAATAATACTTATAGCTTAAGATGCAGCGTATTTTGGAGGTTTTAGTATGTGATATGTTGGTTATTAATTATCCTGAAAAGATGGAAGCGGGCGAGAGGCAGTTAGTATCAATGCTAGGCAATAGTCTACTTCGGTTTGCTATATATGTTGGTAATATAGGCTTGCATTAGATTTTATTTGGTGTTTTGCATATTATTATTGCATAAATTAAGTAGACATAACATTTTCTTATTTCATCATGAGAAGGAGTCCGAGAATTTAGTCTCGGTATATTACAACGGTGCACGAACTCATGCCACAAGAGAAAAAGTTCATGGTCATCATAGCTCGTATAAATTCCACTCCTAGGCTAGAGCTTCTTCCAAAATAGGAGTGAAATTAGTCTACCGCGCTTTATTTATTATTTACCTTCTCGTGCATACTTATATTAGTTATCAGCTTATAACCTCTTATGATACGGGCAAGAAAGTGGATGGTGAATTTTATTTCTACTTCGAAGCATATATTATTTACTGTGTGGTATATATGGAATCAATTTATAGATATTTATGTCTAAATGAATTCAAACATTAAAAACTAAGATTGCAAATCACAGATATATTTTAATTTATTGCCGTACAATATAACATTTATGCGCCGGTTGCTTATTTTCCAGCATAAAAATAAACAGCGTGGCGACATGACTGCTGGCCCTGTCGCCTCTGTTGTATTTGGCTACAATTCAAAATATTATTTGCAATGACGTAAAACTACCGTCCTTGTGTTGTAAACTTGTACTCACATTGACCCCCCCACAGCCGAATGGCCGATGACATTACTAAATTACATCGTTGTGCCGTCACCTCACAAATGTAATCTACATAATTAATATCATTATAAAGCTTAATTATCGATTGTTTGAACCACAGAGCACTAAAATATCAAGCAAAGTCTAAAGTTTATTTTGATAATCTGTGGCGTGAACACATCAACCTAGAATGGCGCGGTTTGCAAAAATTTTCTGTGTTCATTTCTATTATATCTTCTTTCATTTCACAACATAACCCTTCGCTTTCACCACCAAGAGGTAATTTTTAATTAGATATATGTACTTAAGCGACGAGGAGATTACAGTTTACCAAGCACACTTTTAAAACTTCACTGTGGTTGTTTTCCCGACCGAAATACGAATCCACAAACAGCGGTCACATATTTACACAACTTGACCAAAGCTTTTTTTTAAATACCATCCTGCACTAAGGAAATAATCCTTTTATTGCGGGTGACTTAAGAAACATATAATTAACGCAATAGTACACCCAGACTCAGAACAACATTTTGTGGATCACACTAGACATGTGTAAGTAATGCGAGTGATGTATCACATGTAATATTACCCGACCGCGTACTGTCATATTACACATTACGCGACTAAACATCACATTAAACATGACGCGAACACCCGTGTACTGTTCTGCATTTCTGCAATGTTCGGTGTCTGGCAATTCAATATTTATTTTGAGCTTTATTTTCAGAACATTAAGGCTTATATTTCTGGACGCCGCCGTCGTATATATAGAGCGCTATCGCATTACGTATCACACATGACATGAAATATCATGTGTGATGTTTGAAGTGATGATAAAATGTAATATTACTCTGCACGAAATGTAATGCCATATCACATCACTTCGCGAAGTACTGTTTCGCGCATGTCTAGGTCACACAAGGCATTGTCCTGCGTAGGAATCGAACCCATAGCACTAGCAGGGAAAGTCGGTATCTTAACCACTACGCCATCAGTGCGACAGCACTACTATATGACTATATATATGCTTTAATAACAGATTCACAATATTGAAAAATATAGGCTATAAAACATAACTCCACGAACCGCAATAGCAGTGAACCTAGATTTACAAACCGATGTCATGATAGTATATGATTAATATTTATTTATTTCATACAAAATCATCAACATAGCATACACTTATAAAAAATATTTATAAACATAAAATATTGATAGAAGTGCTCTGTGCTTGTAACGTGTATAAAAATATTAAAAATACAATTTCAAAATCTTAAATAAATACATAATTAAATTAAAAATTTGACGGAGTAAGAATACAATTCACCACTCCCTATCTTACCCGTGGGTGATCGTAAGAGACGACTAAGGGATATAAAACGTATATAACATCTATGCAAGAGACGGAAATCTCGAAAAAAAACCTATACCAACACGTCTAACCAGCGTGGTATAGTAGGTCAATTTCCATTCTGATATGGAGGAGGCTCGAGTCCAACAGTGGGACATATATGAGCTGAGATGATGATGATGAAATTAAAAGTCAAATACAAATAGAATCATGGTTAACTATAACATTAATTACAAAAACATAACTAATCTAATTTAAATTTACAACTAATGATTTTATAATTAAAAAAATACTTTTAAATTCCAACTAAAATATAATACTAAATTACTGCACATTTTGTGACACCAAACGACCTTCTTCGCTGGACATCAATTGTTGATACATCCTTCAGACATAGGTCTCTCCACGAGCATGCCATTTAAAACGATCCCGTGGCACCTGCATTCAACGGTTTCTTGCGACCTTTGTAACGTCGTCAGTCCACCTAGTGAGGGTCGTCCTACGCTGCGTCATCAGATTCGTTTTCGCCAATCGAGAACCTTTCTTCCCTAACAGTTGTCGGTTCGACGAGCGATAAGGCCAACGCATTGCCACTTCAACGTCCTAATTCATCATTATCATCATTCTCCTATTCTTATTCCAATTACTTGGGGTCGATACAATATGTACTCTACTTTCATAGTACATATTGTAAAAGTTATTGGCTAGTTTTATGACCAGCGGCCTACCATACGTCAACCCTTCTTGGGAATGTATTTGTTGACCAAACGGCATCAGGTGGAGTTTGCCTAGGTCGTTATAAGGCTCTTAGTCGTCTTTTACGACATCCACGAGCAAAGTAAGGGTTGGTAGTATTTGTAGCCGCTATCAAACAATTTGTGCTATGCAATTCAACGTGCTAATTCTACGGGCTATATCGGTTACACATACGCTATATATTCTATATGAATTATATCAAAGTAATATGATAAATCTGAATCAATATTTACTACTGATTGACTCTTTACACGTTGATTACTAAACGTATAAAGACTTTGTTAATCTGTGTTATCTCGTCATAGAACACTGGCGCCGTGCTGCTGTTAGTTTTTATTAAACAGTAACCTGTCAATCAATCAATACATTCTCATAAAACTTCCGTGTTAGTAAGTGAGATTATTTATTTAACATATTAATAAAGCCAGTCAAATTAATGTCGTGAATTGAAATTATTAATCACAGGTTTTGAAGTATATACATGGATATGGTACACGTATCATTTATCGTCATTCTTCTGCTCTTATGTTATATATTGGAGGTTGATACAATATTTATCAGGCTGTTTATCATATATCTGGATAAATGTCTCCAAAGGTTGAACGATATGAATGTGGGAGTCCAGATGGGCGACTCGGTGGTCACTGCTCTGCTTTATGCAGATGATGCAGTCCTGCTGGCACAGTCAGCGACTGATCTGCAGACCCTAATCGACACAATGACAGAAGATTGTAAGAAAAGGGGTCTACGCGTGAATGTGAGCAAAACCAAAATAATGGTCTTTGAAAGAGATAAAACCAGAACAGATGTAAGAGTAACAATAGGTAATGATGTACTAGAGCAAGTGGATGAATTTGTATATCTTGGATGTGGATTTAGCCGAGATGGAAGGTACACCACTGATATAGAGCGAAGAGTGAATGCGGGAAATAGAGTGAACGGAGCGTTGGGGCCACTTTTCGGCAGCCACCACCTCAGCCAGAAGGCACGTGTAGCAATACATAACGCAGTGCTTGTCCCAACATTACTGTATGGAAGCGAGAGTTGGGTATGCAGAAAAGAGTATGATAGTAAAATTAATGCGGTCGAAATGCGATCTCTGCGGAAAATCTGTGGAGTTAGGCTGACCGACCGCATTCGTAACGACGACGTAAGAGAGCGAGTAGGTATGAAAGAGAGTATTGGTGTAAAGATGCGAAAGGGAATGCTCCGATGGTTCGGACATGTGGAAAGAATGCCGAACGAACGCCTGGTTAAGAAGATATACAATGCGAAAGTGGAAGGATGTAGGTACCGAGGGAGACCGAGACTAACCTACCTAGACCAGATCGGTCATGTACTGAAGGAAGGTGGAGTCAAGAGTCTCCGAAACCGGCGAGCGTGTATGAAGAGATTTATGAATGTTGAGGAAGCGAGTGAAGTATGCAGAGATAGAGTTCTCTGGCACTCTGTTCTCTCTGCCTACCCTGCAAGGGATATGGCCTGATGATATGTATGTATGTATGTATGATACAATATGTACTCTCTCTACTTATAACGACCTAGGCCGACTCCATCTGATTCCGTTTGGTCAACAATTACATTCCCAAGAAGAGTTGACGTCTGGCAGGCGGCCGGTCATAAAACTATTGCCAATAACTTTTACAATATGTACTATGAAAGAAGAGGGCATATTGTATCGACCCCAAGTAATTAGGATAAGAGTAGGAGAATGATGGTACAATATGTACTCGTACATATTGCAAAATTTATTGGTAATATGTTTTATGACCGGCCGCCTGCCTGACGTCAATCCTGCTTGGGCATATAATTGTTGGCTAAAGGCATTAGGTGGCGTTGGCCCAGATCGATATAAGGCTCTTAGTCATCTTTTAGGACATCCACAATCAAAGTAAGGGGTTGGTAGTACTCGTAGCCGCTATCACACAGCAATACATAGATGAAGTACACAAAAGTATTGCAATAAAACAATTATGTGTAACGAATTTTAATTATAATCTTTTTAATTTTATTTTTACAATTCTGATTGTATAAGTTATGGTCATAGGATCAAACAAGTATTTAACGTATAATGTGCTATTATCATTACAGGTATCTCATCCTATAGCTTTAATTAAAAATTTAGATCAACATTTTGATAATTGTATCAATATTGGCTATCAATATCGATTAATAGGCGACATAAAAACTATTTTTTTAGTAGTTTTTTTTATTATTAATTTTAGTGGCAAACCAGCAAGCAGCACACTTGATGATAGGTGTTACTGCCGACCATGGACTTTTGCTATACCAGGAGTATAGCTAGGCCGCTGACTACCGATAACCCCTATTTAACCCACTCAGTTGGGCATTCGGCTCTCTCGCTCACCGAACGAAGTGCAATAACACATTGCCATTACTCATACGTAGATCTTCTGCGAGAGTGTGATACTACCCCGGACGGATCGGCCCGCGGCTGTAGACAGAAAACTGTCAACAGCATGGTCCTACCACTACAAAATGTGGGATCAACATTATAGTAATTATATCACCTTCGATTGTGGAAACAAACCATCTCTAATAAGACAACGTATTTCCGTACGTATGATACAGATATATACATATATACAGAGGTTGGAAAAAGGTTAATTCCTCCTCTTCAAACACTTCTTTTAAATCGAAATAATCATTGTAATTTCATTAACTAATTACAACTTTACAGTACAACTTATTTATGTTCACGCTAATGGCTTATTACCATTAAATATAGGTGTTTTGATATTATTCAAATTAGACATTTAATTACCAAGTATAAAAAAACTTGTTGGCATACGCGGTGTCGCTTCGTGTCAAAACTATAGAATAAAAAACTCCCGTTATAAAAACAATCCATCATAATTAAAAAGATCTTCAAGAAAATTTGCTTGTCAACGATAGTCGAGTCAGTTTATAGCATAATGTAATCCCATGCAATTGTAATATGCACAGCTTTGCACTACTGATAGAAGGCACGTTACAAGAAAAATAGATTGAGGCAACCTCAAACAATTTTTATTGATATAAGCAAGGTAATGCTGATGATTGCGACGACAATATGTCTGCATTCATCATCATCATCATCATCACAGCACATATACGTTCCACTGTTGGGCTCGGTCCTCCTCCACAGTAGGAGGGCAATTAACGTACTATACCGCGCTGGTCAAACGTGTTGGTATAGGGTTTTGTTTCGAGTTTTTCTTTTCTCGCATAGATGTTATATGCGTTTTATATCCCTTAGTCGTCTCATACGATCACCCACGGATAAGATATGGGGTGGTGAATAGTATTCTTACTCCGTCACCACACGGAAGGAATGAATTTTTATTGATATAAGCAAGATAATGCTGATGATTGCGACGACAATATGTCTGCATTAATGGCGTAGTAATTAAGATACCCTTCATACCGTGCCTGTGTCATTCAGTTCCCGTACAGGACAATAGTTTTTGCGATCTACATAGTACATATGGTTGTTCTCAGTTCTTGTTTATATGTCTATAAAGCTCGTATTACGTGAGCACAATACAAGGATTATTTCCTTATGGCTGGGTGTTCTCTTCAGGAAAAAGAAAATATTCGTAATCAGAGAAAAACAAACAATAATAGTACTTAAGTACTAAAAATGGAATTCGCATTAGTAATATATCGTCATAATATTATTATAATGAATAAAAAATTAATGACAAACAACAATAATTATACTAAAAATTATTACATTAGTTGATTATGTACTATTATCATGTATTTACTATTATCATTATGGATTTAGTTTATAAAATAGGGTTGATAAACAGTATCTGAATTTATTCAAAAGTCTAATTTGAATTTTATATGCAATCATTTAAATTTAAATATAAACATGATGGAATTCGTGAGTGAACTATTAAATAAACCTATTATTAAGCTTGAATTAAAAATAAAAAAATAGTGTGAAATTAACTGTATATTTACCTTTAGGTACCTTTCAAAATCAGTGAAGTATATTTTGATTTACATTATCAGTATAATTGACATCATCATTTGAGCCCATATACGCCCCACTGCTGGGCTTGAGTTTCCTCCATAAAAGGAGGAATATTGACCTACTACATCACGCTGGTTAGATTTATCGATATAGGATACTATTTTGAGTTGTCCTTCTCTGGCGTAGATGTTATATGCATATCATATACCTTAGGGTCGTGGTAGACAGCTCGCTGTAAGTGAAGTGCTAATTTGTCTTGTCAATATGTCTACATAGGACGCTTAAAAGTTCACATTTCAATGAACAGTATTTTGGCGTGTGGAAGCGGTGTTATATAAGTCGGCTACGTACAACCCTTATACGTATTTTACAACACCCACAGAAAAGAAAGGAGTATTGAAGAAATTAATGTTGTGAAAGGAGTTTGTAAACGATTAAAATCTACAACAATAATAAAAGAACATACCAGTTGTGATTTTTGATAGGAAATATAATCTATAAGATGAAACCCTAACGCCTCAAAATCCAATTAGCACATTTAAATTTAATTCCATTAACCGTGTCGCCACTATTAAACGGATTAACTAACCAAACTGGTTCACTGTCAATATTATAAACACTAATTTACTACTATAATTACTTGCACTATGTCTACCTATACTGGTAGGACAAGTTTTTTTGTTATTCTAACGTGAAAATGTATTAATACTTGTAAACATTCTGACTGATAGCGTTAATATAGTCCAAACACTCTCATCATTCATCATTCTCCTACTCTTATCCCAATTACTTGAGGGCGATACAATATGTACTCTTCTTTCACTTCTTTCATAATACATAATGTAAAAGTTATTGGCAGTAGTAGTTTTATGACCGGCCGCCTGCCAGACGCCCACTCTCCTTGGGAATGTTATTGTTGACCAAATGGCATCAGATGGAGTTGGCCCAGGCCGTTATAAAGCCCTTAGGCCACCGAAGTTAAAATCGACTGTCTATGGGGTCACGCGCCGCCTTTCCGTCACCCCGGACCGATTCAGCGGGGCGAGACGCACCCGTAGCCCACCAATAAAAAAAAAAAAAAAAAAAAAAAAAAAAAGGCCGTTATAAAGCCCTCAGTCGTCTTTTACGATATCCACGAGCAAAGTGAGGGTTGGTAGTATTCGTAGCCGCTACCACACAGCTATCTATTAACCTCTACTGTTGAATATAAAGTTCTCCAAGGATTAATAATGATATAATCACGCTTGACAGGCGAGTTGGCGATCGCGGTTTTTGAAATCTATATGAAAACATGATTCTATGTACATACATACATAATCCTTATATTCTTATATCTACTATACATCATATGTATTTATGACATCCTGTACATCAATAAGATCAATAACTAAATATGTGGCACCATTGCTTTTAATTGCGTCCAATTATATTTTAATTACTAGGTACTTACCACAAAAATCAGATTAAATGTCTGACTTTTACATAATCGAAACATTTGCGTAACTAATAACAAAACTGTTTTTTTTTTATTGCCAATGATGGCAAACGAGCAAGCAACACACCCGATGGTAAGTGTTATTGCCGCCCATAGACCTTTGCCATACCAGAGAAACAGCTAAACCGCTGCCTACCAATAAAAAAACCCAAAAGCGACCCATAACATTGGGCATCCGACTACGGTACATTGTCACTGCTCAGTACATCGATTTTCTGCGAGAGTGTGGTACTACCCCGGACGGACCGGCCCGCGGCTGTAGACAGAAAGCTGTCAACAGTGTGGTCCGCCCACTATTGTTAAGGTAGAAGATCTTTATAATAAACCTAAAATAATATCATCACATACTACACTGAACATAAAACTCATTTAAATTACTGAAATTTAGCATTTAATATGCTTAATTATTTATAAAATCCGATTACGAAATGAAAAATGATGTCGCAAGCGGGATTCGAACCCGCGCCTATTGGGATTCCGGCCCAATCGTGCTGCCACTACACTACCGCGACTAATTGTAGGACATGCAAATTTCATTTCGTATTGTATTTACGTCTTAAGGTGACGGTGTGCTATCTACCCGACAATGTTTATACGACAATGTTTAACGTAAATACAATACGAAATTTGCATGTCCTACAATTAGTCGCGGTAGTGTAGTGGCAGCACGATTGGGCCGGAATCCCAATAGGCGCGGGTTCGAATCCCGCTTGCGACATCATTTTTCATTTCGTAATCGGATTTTATAAATAAAACTCATCCCAAATTCTTAAATTAATTTACCTATTACATTGAGATATGTATGACGTCAAATAGGCTATTAAAGTTAATAAACTAATATTGAATTAACTGCCGGTTAGTAGCGGTTATGGTCATGCATTCAATACATAATATAGGGCTCATATTGTCATTCATTCTTTAATGTTGATTTTACGTACATTCTTTCTCTGTATACCCACTTGTAGGACAATAAGAATTGTAATCATGACCGTATGTTAATATAGTAGTATGAGTTTGATATTTGTATAATAGAATTAGTGAACTATACACTTTCTTTTTTCTTTTTGTCTTTGCAAGGTGGGACCATGGATGTGGTCGCGCACCGACAAATCGGCCCGGGGCGACGGAAGAGACGACGCGCAACCTTATGGACCACCCTGCAAACACCTCTCTTCGCCGTGCGCGCGGGCCACTGGTACCCGATCTTTGTCTTCGGCGGCCAGTGAACTATACACCTATAGATATTGTATTTATTAATGTTTAGTTGCATGTAAAACCAGTGATTAACGAGCTGTTCTGTTGTTTTCGTTTCATATAAGCTTTACTTATCAAGTAATTCTCAGTGTAAGTGAATTGTTATTCTTTTGAGAATTAAATGTCTTAAACCATTTTACACAGAGAACAGACTATAATTACTTTTCAAATTATTTATTTCTGAGTTAATAAGACTTATTCTCCGTGTGGTTACGGAGCAATAATACAATTTACCACACCCTATCTTATCCGTGGGTGATCGTAAGAGACAACTAAGGGATATAAAACGCATATAACATCTATGCAAGAGAAGGAAAACGTGAAACCCTTTACCAACACGTCTAACCAGCGTGGTATTGTAGGTCAATTTCTCTCCTATTATTATGGAGGAGGCACGAGCCCAACAGTGGGACATATATGAGCTGAGATCATGATGATGAAGCCTTATTCGTTGAAGTAGGGTAGTAATAATAACAGTGTTTGTAAAGTAAAAATAAAAATATCTAATGTATGAACTGCTAATTCTTAAACTGGGCAAAGTAACCTGTCTTATAATAGGTACTCCAACTGATTAGTTAATATTGTGAGAGGTTTGTTAAATACATGCACGATTTATAATATCATTTTAAATTGTATGTTACTATATTTACTGTGGATTTTATATAACGTTTAAATAAAATTGCGAAAAATCCATAAGGTTCATCTTTAATAATGGTGAATACTAAATAAATTCTAAATCATCATTCTCCTACTCTTATCCCAATTACTTGGAGTCGATACAATATGTACTCTTCTTTCATAGTAGGTACATATTCTAAAAGTAAATTGGCAATAGTATTATGACGGGCCGCCTTCCAGACATCAACCCTCCTTGGGAATGTAATTGTTGACAAAACGGTTTCAGATGGAGTTGACCCAGGTCGCGTTATAAGACACTCAGACGTCTTTTACGACATCCACGAGCAAAGTAAGGGTTGGTAGTATTCGTAGCCGCTACCACAAAGCTATACCGCTACCACCAAATAAATTAAAAATGTCTACAATATTAAAACATATGAGACATCCAATTTTCACCATGCGTATTAATTAACAGGTAAATACAAGTCGTTATCGTTAGTTGCATTATAATTGACTGATATATGAATGAACAAATAGGCCTTTATTTTGTGTCAGGCTATGGTCTGGCCATACCCTCTCTGATCCGTCTGGGGCGACGCAAAGGACGTGTACGACCCTATGGGGATTCATACGTCCTTTTCGTCTACCGTGTTATTCTATATACACACACCACCTACCGTACATCTCCCCATCGCCATTGGGATAACTACTGATACCGATGACTTCGGTGAATAGTTAGGCCAAAAGTATTAAAATGAAATACAACAGGTAATATATTTTTCATCATCTCAGCCCACATATGTCCCACTGCTGGGCTCATGCCTCCTCGACAAATGATTGGCTGGCAAATGGTAACTCCACAATGAGGAAATTGACCTACTATACCACGCTGGTCAGACGTGTTGGTATAGGGTTTTATTTTGAGTCCTTTCCTTCTCTTGCACAGATGCCGTCTTTTAGAATCGTCTTTTACTACACCCACGGGTAAGATAGGGGGTGGTGAATTGTATTCTTACTTCGTCACCACACGGAAATTTTATTATATTTATATTTGCTATATATTTATATTTGCTAATATACTCTCAAAATCTTCACATAAATGTTCTATATACATATAAACTTTAACACACTCTTTCACTGTTCTAATGAGAATCGGACTAATTCTATGAGTTAGGATATTGAAACATGCTCAGTAATAAGATAGGTTTCGCATTTAGTTATAATTTAGTTCATTAAAATTAAATGCTGGCAAATGCATAATTTTAAGTAAAATTAAAATGCGGTCTGTATTCATACATTTTGCTTAAAACATTCTACATACATACACACACACATACATATCATCACGCCATATCCCTTGCAGGGTAGGCAGAGAGAACAGAGTGCCAGAGAACTCTATCTCTGCATACTTCACTCGCTTCCTCAACATTCATAATTCTCTTCATACACGCTCGCCGGTTTCGGAGACTCTTGACTCCACCTTCCTTCAGTACATGAGCGATCTGGTCTAGGTAGGTTAGTCTCGGTCTCCCCCGGTACCTACATCCTTCCACTTTCGCATTGTATATCTTCTTAACCAGACGTTCGTTCGGCATTCTTTCCACATGTCCGAATCGCATCTTTACACCAATACTCTCTTTCATACCTACTCGCTCTCTTACGTCGTCGTTACGAATGCGGTCGGTCAGCCTAACTCCACAGATTTTCCGCAGAGATCGCATAAAACATTCTAAATTTATTTTATTACATTTTTTACCCTGCGCTCTAACAGCTTCGAAGTATTTAAATTAAACAAGAAACTACATTAATATATGTAAAATGAACATTATTTTATATAAAAGAAAAAACGCTTCAATAAAATAACTTCTATTTATTCTTTTTGTTCTTTAACAATAACGAAAAGTATTCATATTTATATTATGTAATAGTTGTACCTTGCATGAGTAATTTTTTTTAAATCAAAAGTTATGTGCACCTTGGTGTACATTTCATAAGACTATATTTTATGTATGTAAAACTACCAATCACAATCAAAAGTATGAAATGAACTTGGTTCTACACATCGCCTTTTTTAATCAATTAACGCAATTATGTTATACATATGCAGATCAAATAGGTAATCAAAATTATTAAGAGAATACCTGGTCTCATACTAATCGCCTTGAAGAAACACTGAATCCCTAACCCTAACCTATAAAGCTCTTATTTCAATTACAGGGGATCGACGCAATATGTTTTATGACCGGCCTTCTGCCTGACGTCATCCCTTCTTGGGAATGTAATTGTTGACCCGACAGACCATCAGGTAGAGATAGCCCAGGTCGATATAAAGCTATTAGTCGTTTTTTACAACACCTACGATCGAAGTAAGGGTTGATAGTATTCGTAGCCGCTATCACACTGCACTCGTTTGTTATTATAACTACATATATAAAATAGATATACACATAAAATGAAGCGCAAAATATAATCTACTGGCTTCTTTACAACTGCACTGTTCAAATATTTCACTAATGATGATGATCTGTCAATAAGAACACGTCGCGCTAAGGCATAAATACTCTAATTACAAAGTGCTTACAAAGAAGCAATTAACTATATTACAATACTGGCTTCTGCCCGCGACTTCGTCCGCGTGGAATAGTTCCTTATTTGCTCGAAGTCGCGGGTTAAAGTTAGCGTTAGCCCTAAGTAACTATTCCACGCAGACGAAGACGCGAACAGAAGTTAGTCATAAATACGCGCGTAGTAATTGATCATTATTTTCATGGGATGTTATTTTATAACTGTGATATCTCCTAAGATGTTCATTAAAATCAAATGATGTAAAGGACTTTTTTTGTGTCTGTCTTTTAGCTGTTAAGCCGCAGATGGCTGTCACAGCTTAACCCGGACTATGGGTGAGCGCCGAGGGCTCTCAACCCGGTAAAAACTTTAAGATGTAAAGGACAATTTTGTTTTAAATTAAATAAAACTGAAAGAATTTTTCAAATCAGACCAGTAGTTCCTGAGATTAGCGCGTTCAAACAAACAAACTAACTATTCAGCTTTATAATATTAATATAGATATAACCAAACTCAGATATATGTACTTTATACATGTGTATTACATGTATAAAGTGTTGCAATTATGTTTTTAATAAAGCAAAAGCCTGAATTTTTATATATCAATAACGATTTGACAAAGTTATTATAATCCGACGAAATCCATTACAATAAAAATTACTATATTACATTCGAATTCGTAACCCTGATAAGCTTAATTCGGTTATAACTTCCAGTGTAACTTTTAAATCATTTGTAATAAGTATTAATGTTACAACAACGTGGGAAAGAGTAAAATTTGAGTACTTACTTTAACACGAAATTACGTTTCCAGTAAAATATATTCGTCGCGGCAAATCTAATCTGTCTGCAGAAATTTAAATTAATGTTTTTTACGAAGATAGATTTATATCTCGGTTAACTTGTTAAGGAATATAAATTTAGCAAATAATGACGGTTTACGTATTACGGCCTTATTTGAAGTTGTTTTTATATCTTGCAAGTTATTTATTTTTTCATAATGAGTCATTGACTGACTTTAATAATTTTATCCATACAGATCAGGGTCGTAATAATGACAATTTAATAGCAGCAAACTTTATTTAATTTTAAAGGTTGGCTTTCTGTATCATAATTATCGACATTTCTGTAATTGTAAATATGTATACATAAAAACTTTCTGTAAACAGTGATTAAGATATCTGGAATCCATGTTGGATCACAGATATTGGTCTATTGGTTTTACTTAAGGTATGTTGTATGCTACTCGTAAACAAAGTCAAATTTTATCAGTAATTTTCTTAGAATTGTACTACATATATAAATAAACTAGATAAAAGAAAACAGACCATGTGTGAGTATGATTCGTTCAAAAAGGGTGCCGCACCATCGTATGATATTTAACAGTATATTAAATCTACTATGATAAAATAAAACGACTTGTTCTTTCGATTGTAGCCCTTTTTTGGTTTTTCTGTAATACTTAATTAACTTCTACTGTATTTTTTTTAATTAATAAAAGTAGTTACGATCAATAGTTTCAGGGGTAGAAGGCAACAGGTATTCTGGAGGGTTCCTGTAATTAACATTTGTCATTAATCTTATAACTTTAAAATAATTTGTTATAAAATTACTAAAAATATTGTTAGATATTTTTAAGCTTTCGCTCTTACAACCAGCCTTTTTTCATGTCAGACAGTACAGTTGGCCAGTCAATATATCATCTCTCATCTCACCCCGCATAAGCCTCAATCCCTCGGCTCGGATCTCTTCCACAATGGAGAGGGCAATTGACCTACTATACCACGCTGGATGTGTTTTCCTTCTTTTTTAGTATTAAAATTATGTGTCAAACATATTTAACAATTGTATTTTCGGCAATACTCACACATTAGAGTCGATTATGTCGACTCTGGTTTCGAGCATGTCCGATGCTCATCATCAGGGCGAGTGCGCAGCTGCGTCTGCGAGCGCGCGTCGGGGGTCCCGGGTCGACATAATCGACTCTAACGTGTGAGTATTGCCGAAAATACAATTGTTTAATAATGTTTTCCTTCTCTTACACCGATGTTATTTGAATATCCTATCCCTCAATCTTCTTTTACGACACCCACGAACAAGAGCGAAAGGGTGATGAATAGTAGTCTCACTCCGTCATCATATAGAATTAAATTCCTAATTTCAACAGTGATGATGATATTATAATAATAATAATATAAAAATGTGTATCCCCTAATTTTTGTAAAGTCCCCCACAACACAAGGATTACTTCCTTAGTAAGGGGTATTGTCCATTTAAAATAAACGACAAAGAATGATAATAATAGGTCCTTCAGGAGTAATTATTAACTTTAATAACCTATTATTAACTTAATGAAAAGACCCTATCATTAACCTAATTAAAACCTTAACATTTTAATTCCAAAATTACATATGGCCTACAATTGAAAAAGAAAAATAAACATGAGGGAATTGCACGAGGCAGTTAGTGAAATATATTAATGGTAGAAAAATGAAAACAGTTTTTATTTATAAATATTGTTATATTTTTGTAGTACGGCCATTAATTAAATTACTATTGGCCAAAGGCTGTTTCTGTAAATGAAGCTGTAACAATGTTAATTTTCTGTTTATTACGGTAAAATAACTAAAAGCACGATAATAAATTGTATTTAACGAATATTTTGTCAAAGAAATGTAATGAAGTTTATTTTGTTATATTCTTTTTAATATTTGTTTAATTAACGCTTGGTATTCTAGCTTCTCTATAATGGTCTAGTCTATACAAAACACATCCGAAGCTGAGCTGGTGATGTAGACGTAGTTCAAACACACTAGTGCTCACATTTTAAAAGCACTCTATAATACACGTCTGTATCCAGGCCGGAGATGGCGTTTATATGTCCAAGTCGGCAATTTTATCGATACTTTTATTTATTTAAAACTGCAAAAATTAACAGTACAGGGCAGACTTAATACTATAGACATTGTCTACCAGTCGACCTAGGGAAAGAAGCCACCGAAGTTAAAAATCGGGTCCCGGTGGCCCGCTCGCACGGCGAAGAGAGGATTTTACGGTGGGTCTATGGGGTCACGCGCCGCCTTTTCCGTCACCCCGAACCGATTTGGCGAGGCGAGACGCATCCATAGTCCACCAAAAAAAAAAAAAAAGGGTAAAGCAGAAATGATGCGAGGTACGTGCAATTAAACTAGAAAATATTTTAAAAGGCAATGAAAAAAAAATCGAAGTTAATTAAATATTTTCTTTACATATATATTATATACGAATTATACGATTTTACTTTAAAAAATATTAATGCCGATTTGTCAATAAAGTATTATTCAAGTTGACATTTATTTACTATGATGACATTTTCTCATCAATATAAATTTTAAAAAAATCACACTATATCAAGTTTTCGGCGAATCCACATCCTAATAATATATCTGAGCAGTAAAGATGGACAGCTTCTAATAGCACATGATATTATACAGATAGACCATAAAATTCATTTGTAAACTGAAAAATATTACCCTATCTGTTCGAAATTCGTTCCAAATGTTTTACCAATCAAACCAATATGGTAGTCTGAGTATATTAATAGATTTCTTTCGGCTTTATCTTATTTTAATAGCTTTTCACATCATATCTGAATCTAATAGAGAACTTCGATAAACCAATATAGATAGATGGATAGATGTTTCAATTATTTCTAAAATTTATCTTAACATAGAAATATTAAGGTGTTCTAGAAAATACTTCTTTTTTATGGACAGGCCGCACCAGGTGTGGTCACACTTCCCTCGATCCGTCAGGGACGACAGAAGGCACATATTGGCGAGCCTCTAATATCCGATCCTTATTTTTGGTGGACCGTCTAGAGGATTAACCTTACGGGTACCATTTCGTGTCGACGCCAGTAACTTCTGCGGCCTGGGAAGCGCTTTCCAGAATTAGAAATTACAAATTGTTACTATATAGTATATTATAAGACTTAAAATATGCCTTCGATACCGTACTCCCACGATGATCCTTAGCTATGCTCAAGGCACGAAATTATACACAGCTCTTGTATTACTGCCGCTTACGTCACCTCAGACAGTAACATAATATCATTGCGTTTGTAAAATCTACAAACTAGAGGAGTATCAAATCAACAACATCGTCAGAATTTTAGATCCTGCCAGATTGATGTTATAGAATCTAGAGCCTATAAACGTAAGCTCTAGAATACAATGTCAGGTGGGCGTAAAACACAATCATAATTCCCTAGCCTTTTTTTTATTACTCTTGGTGGTAAACGAACAAGAAGTACACGAGATGGGAAGTGTTACTGCCGCCCATGGACTTTTCCAATGCCAGGGGTACAGCTAGACCGCTGTCTACCAATAAAATTCACAAACCCATCCAGAAAGTCAGGCTACCGGACCCTCTCGAACGAAGCACAGTTGAACATTGCTCTACGGATGTCAAGCAAGCGGTACCAGTGGCCAGCCCAATGCCGATGAGGAGGGAATGCGGTGGGTTATGGGCCACGCGCCGCCCTTCAGTCGCCCTGGATGGAACGGACGGCGTGTGTTCAGACCATAGCCTACCAAAAAAAAAACATGGCCACTGCTCAGACATGGACTTTCTACGAGAGTGTAGTACTGCTCCGGACGGACCAGCCCGCGGTTGTAGACAGAAAACTGTCAACAATGTAGTCCTACCACTAATGAATCAAATGCTCTTATCCCAATTACTTGGGGTAGACACAATATGTACTCCTATTCCATCGTACATACTGCAAAGTTATTGCTAATAGTTTTATGACAGGCCGCTTGCAAGACGTAGGCGTAAAACGCCATGAGTAATAAAAACATATTACGTTTAATTTTATTTCAAATATTTAACTATCAGCAGAATTAACCTCAATGCAAGACCTCAGTGAACAATAGCTCTGGTTTATAATTGTGGCTTAGTTATCAAACATTATGCTGCTGCCGTTCTTCCAATTGGTTGTCGGCACAGCATATCTTCTGCCTCTAACACGGTGAAAGAACTTGCTGCAGAGCATTTTGATTGAGCTTTAAAACTGGACACTGTTTGGATAATATCAGCTCTTTTTGTATTTATTTTATTTTATTGCTTATGGTGGCAAACGAGCAAGCAGCACACCTGATGGTAAGTGTCACTCCCGGCCATGGACCTTTGCAATACCAAGCATATAGCTTAGGCCCCTGCCTACCAATAAAATCCCCAAACCCACCCAGTTGGGCTTCCGGCTCTCTCGGTCACCGAACGAATCAGACGTCGATCGTCTGCGAGAGTGTGGTACTACCCCTGACAGACCGACCCGCGGCTGTAGACAGAAAACTGTCAACAGCGTGGTCCTACCACTATTAAAAATATACATTATTCTCAAACTTCGCAGACTTTTACGATAGCTACGAGACAATAGTATTGATAGTATTCGTATAATCTAGAAGTCCAAATCACGGTACTACAAGTAACCACAGCTGTTTTATACTACTCTTCGTAATGACATCCTCAGATAAATATTATACGTGGGGTTGATACTAAATTATATTATGAATTAAAGGATACCATCTTTCAAGGCAAATGGCAGGAGAATTTGGCTACAAATACACTGGCGATACGATTTGGCCATTAGTTAAAAGAAGAATAATTCGTATTAGCATACATAGTATTTTATTTCGAATTATTCTGGAGGAGGGCAAGCAAATGATGATGTATTTTTTTTATCTCCCGTATCCCTCAGGCGTCTCATACAACACCCGCTGAAAAAAGGGAACGGGTGGTTAATTCGTAAACACTTAAAATAATCTAAGTAACCTAAAAAAGACCACAAAGTAATTAAAAATAATATGAGTTATAGGATATATGAGATTACTTAAACAAAACCACATTATTATGACAACAAAGTGCAAACAAAATTATTTAAGTTTCAAGGCAATCAAGCGTTTGAGGTCGTCTTAAGTTAGCGTTGTTAACAATTTTATCATTGTATTTTTTATTGTGAATATACGAGTATATGCCTTGAGGTCCTTCTACCCAGTTACTGTAATAAAAATGATTATTCATATGAAAAATCACGTACACGACTGACTTTTATAAAGCGATATACGTTAGATAAACCTTAGGCTCTAAATTGCATTTATTTACATCAATATTAATTTATAAACTATGTGGTAGCGGCTTCGAATACTACCAACGCTTATTTTGCTCGTGGATGTCGCAAAAGACGACTAAGAGCCTTATAACGACCTAGGCTAAATCCATCTGATGTCGTTTTGATCAACAATTACATTTCCAAGGAGGGTTGACGTCTGGCAGGCTACCGATCATAAAAGTATTGCCAATAATTTCGACAATATGTATTATGAAGGAAGAGTACATATTGTATCGACCCCAAGCAATTGGGATAAGAGTAGGAGAATGTTGAATACTAATTTATAAACATAAAAATATTGGATGATTGATTCATCAATGCAGAGCTTGAAACTGCAACATAATATTTTGATAATAATTTGTTTTTGTGATTAAGTACTAAGAAAGGATATTACGAAATACAACGAATGAATGCAGTGAGAAAGTTTGTATAAGAAAAAAAATCTTTATCAGTTGTCTTCAAATTAATCATATACACTCTTCTATAAAAAAAAAAGTCGTGTTTTAAGCACATGTTAATTTTCATCTTATAAAGATGTAAAATGGAGGATTGAATTTTTCGGTAATAGTTTTATTTGATTACTTATTGAATTAAAAATTAGCATAAATAATTACTTAACTGTGTAGTAGCGGTTATAAATACTACCAACCCTTACTTTGCTCGTAGATGTTGTAAAATATGACCAAGAGCTTTATAGACTTGGGGCAACTCTACGTGATGCCGTTTGGTCATCAGTTACATTTCCAAGGATGACGTCAGGCATACGGCCGGTAATAAAACTATTGCCAATATTTTTTCAATGTATATATATGATGGAAGAGGAGTATATATTGCATCGACCCCAAGTAATTCAGATAAGAGCAGGAGAATGATGACAACAGCGCTTTTACTTTCGTGACAGTAAAAAAATATATTCCGTATATCATTTCCTAAAAAGATTCCTCCAATTCAAAAGTTACATTTTATTCTACATCCAGAATGTAAAATAAAAGATAAATTTTGTTTTGATGTTTTTCATGCGATAACATAAATAACGAAATTCGCATTTAACGAAGATATCACAAAAGATTTCTAAATTTTCTACGCGGACGAAGTCACGAGCAAAATCTGGCAACTATATAGAAATATACAATTTCAATCACAACGATGATAGATAAAAAACTAATAAATAAATAGCAATGACATTAAATTGTAATCAGCAGTGTAAAAAGTCATAGTCGGACCCAGTATCATACCTTATCAAGAGCCCTACAGCTGCGCAGCTTCTATTCAAGCTTATTACCGGTAGCCTTATCGCTATGTACTGTCAATGAACTAAATAATGTCAACGAAGATGCATACAAAAGTTGAAACCCTTGTAGCCCGAGAACCTCGTATCATTGTTACGGCAAATATAGCAGTAATTCTATATTTAGCTCTTTTTTATTTATCCTTTTATGGCTTAAGCGTTTTAGAGTAATATATAAAATTACCTGTGAAATCGGTCTAAAATATGAGTTATAAAAATATGTATACTCGGTTATTTAAAAAGTGCGAGTCGAACTCGCACTGGAAGGGTTCCGTACAATTATCAATGAAAACGGGGAAAAAGGAAACACGTCTTGTATGGCAGTTCCCTTAAATATTTATTTTATTCTGCTTTTTTTAATATTTGTTGTATAGTGGTAATAGAAATACATGATTTCAATCGTCCGTCACGTTTCATGAAATACAGCCTTTTTTTTTTTTTTTTTTATTGGTGGGCTACGGGTGCGTCTCGCCCCGTCAAATCGGTCCGGAGTGACGGAGAAGGCGGCTCGTGACCCCATAGACCCACCGTAAAATCCTCTCTCTTCGCCGTGCGAGCGGACCACCGGTACCCGATCTTCATGAAATACAGCCTGGTGATAGACAGAGGTACGGACAGCGGAGACGTAGTAATAGTGTTCGTTTTACCCTTTGGGTACGGAACCCTAAAAATATAGTGCTCCAAACCAATTTACATATGTAAAATTTTAGAAGCGTGAGAATTAAGAAACGCAAAAAAATAAGTACAAATAAGCATTCAATAAGACTTTAATAATTACTAAATTACCAAATGTACTTAAGTTTAATAAATAACAAGTCATTCTTGTGTAAAATAAAAAAAAATATCTTGTTAAAATATCTACGTACGTTACGTATATACTTGTTTAAATATCTACGTTAATTTTTCCTTTTGTGACAACCAATTAAGTCTAGCTATTAATTAAAACGATACAATAGAATTTCCTGAAGATTGAAACGATTAAAACACGAACAAATCATTATATCCTCCTACTCTTAACCTATATTGATTACGAGTGCTTTTTTAATGTATTTAGTTTTGGCAGGCAATTTCCTTATAGCGTTTGCTTTATGATGAAAAAAAGATGATATTATATTACGATTGTTGAGGGTTTCTCTTCTCTCCACAGCGGTTACCCTAGATGTTCATAATCAAAAGTGCCATGTATTCCTAAGTAAATTCGTCCAAAAACAGGTTTTCACACTTCTTCAAGCTTTGAAACATGCATATTCTCTCACAAACACAACACAACACATGTCTTCGAAAAATCATAGGTGCACGCTGTTTACGAACGAAGCTCATACTCCGTACATCGACGTTTCTGTCAAAACCAAATCAGCCGTTAATTTTAAGTTTATATAGACTCAATAACATTCGTTCCTCCGCTGTATCATGTACTCATTTAATTCATTATAAGAAAACTATAAATTTTGCGGTTTTATTCAATCGTCCTCAAGTTAAGCTTCACTAAAAGCACCCTAAAGTTTATACACACGCTATGGGTTCGATCTTCAGATCTCTGCGAGATAGTCTATTGTTCTCTCTACTAAAAGTACTCTCTATCTCTCTACTGCTTATATTTCATCACATGTGCTCTAAAACTATAGCGTTAAAGAATTAAGCTAGTTAGCCCCATAAAAACGTAACCGCATTCCCATGTCCAGAAACACTATGTCACAATTTAAAATTATTTTCTTTTAAAAAAATAATGAACCGGATGTAGACAGGCAGCGGAGCAATAAAGCGGTCTCAAACACAGACTAATACACAGTTTATAATCACCGTTTATTCGGATAGCGACATGGCATCAAATATCTGTCAGGCGGTTGTCACAAATTTCACGGTATATGAGTATATGTCAATGAGAATAGATAATAGGCCTCGATAAATTTATCGATGACATTTACAAGCATTATTTAATTTTTTTCTTGCTGTAATTATCATCAGATCTGCATACCCGCCCAAATTATTAGTAGGTACCGTTCGCGTAAAAAACGCGAAACTACACATTAAAAAAAACCATTTCTCTACTCAACATATATAAGCTTACGAGTATTTCATAGTTATTATACTTTTAATATAATTTGCTTATTCGTTTTCGATAATTTTATTAACAAATTATCAAACGCGCATTCATCTCATCATCATCATCTCAGCTCATATATGTCCCACCGCTTAGTTCGAGCCTCCTCCGTAATGGGAGGGAAATTGACCTACTATACCACGCTGGTCAGAGGTGTTGGTATAGGGTTTAGTTTCGAATTTTCCTTCTCTTACATAGATGTTATATGCGTTTGATATCCCTTAGTCGTTTCTTACTATCACCCACAATCATACATTGGGGGTACGAATTGTATTCTTACACTGTCACCACACGGAAGACGCGCATTATAAATATTATTATATGTTCTAAAGAAAATATTATTATCAATTGTTATGTATACAATAAATACGTAAGGGTTACTTAGAATAATTTGCATCAATTATCACTTCAAACCAGGCAGCGATAAACAATGTATCTTATTTTTAAATACGCAAGTACATACATATAATATTGTAATGCAATATAAAAATATTTAAATATACATTATCTCGCGAAACTGTCCATTTAGTAGTTACCTATAATGAAATCCTTATTCCGTTGTTCCGATCGCCAATACAAAATTTATAAATTTTGTTAGTACAAACTCCCACAAGGAGTGACGGGATGTAAGAATATAGCTATTACCGCCCCTTATTTGCGCGTGGGAGTCGTAAAAATCGGCTGAAGGTTCCCAAGGAGAATCAGCAGCAGCACTCTAAGAAACGTATAAGATTTTATTGCTATTGCCAACCTGACAAGCGTGACGATTGATGTAATAACCCCTCCAAAGGATGACCACGCGATATGAAGTTCTACAGTGGATACCTACGTCCAGCAGTGGATGGCGAAAAGCTAAATGATGTTAGTACATATTTTGTTTATATGGTATGGTGTCCCATTATAAAATAACTATCATATTACTACTAAATAAACCGACAGAGGCAGTTCTAACAGTTTCTTTTAATTAATTTCCAATTTTTCGGACATTAATATTTTATTTTAAATAAATATCTAAAAAAATTTTGAAATATTTAATAAAAATTAGTCAAATTATTTGAGGGGAAGTGAATTACAAACATACGTACACTCGAAATTTATAGTTAGAATATTCTCTGTTATTAATACACACTACCTTTAATATTCTTCAATACAGTGCTTACAATAAGTAGAGTTGTTATTAGTACATAAATATATTAAAAATTCTCAGCGTGATGAAGTAAAAATACTCTTCCTTTCTTGCAATTATCTTAAAAATCAGTTAAATGATGTAGACATAACATCATTGCTAGAGAAAACTTGAAATAAAACCCTATAACAACCCGCTTGAAAATTGTGGTATATTAGTCTCACATTCTTCAGTTATGAAATACAATGGTCACGACGCTCTCGTTTCCTGCGGGTATCATATGGGTGCGTCCCGTAGAAGCAGATAACATCGCTACAAGAGAAAGAAGATTCAAGATAAAACTTTATGCTCACCCATCCGGACGGCGTCATATACCTAATAAATGAGGAATAACCTCATTTGAAGGTGGCCCGTGCTCAACAGTAATACATGTGCAATGTGTCCATTTCATCACGTGGTAGAAGTCTGGGCCCAGCAGTGAGACAAAGAAAAGTAGAAAATATATTAATATTTACTAAATAGTATATAATTATATCTGCACTATTATTTTGGCTTACACATTTAATATATTTAGAAACTATGAAAATAAATTATGAACTAATAACTAAATATAGTTTAAAAACACTATTTAATATTAAACTCTGAACAATATACGCAATTGTATTTACAATTTTAATGAAAAGAAATTACTAATAAAATATTGTAATGCATATTTCATTAAAATTTATAAGAATGTCTATGATGAACCTAATCTATGGTGGAACCTGTTTTTCGTATACTGATACAGTGACCACAAATCGCTTACATCACAAAACAGTGCCGATGACTTCATATTACATTTTGTATTTATTGTTCTATCATATACTTACTCATCTCTACCTCAAACACTATTAAAAAAATATAGTAGATATACTAAGGGATACGATGTGACTTACTGATGCAGTCTCTCTCGAATCTTGTAAAATAAATTCGCTCACACGCTAACAACAATAGCTCGTCAACTAGCAGTATATCTAGATCTAGAGCCTGTAGATAGATCAGAAAAAAAAACGAAAGTTAAGCTGAAAGTTTTTTCATTTTGGAATCATCTAGTTTTAAGGAAATATTGCAGTGCTTAAGAAGTGAAAAGATATTAGCGAGGTAGAGGTAGCAAGATATACCTAGGCAGATAGCAATTACTACCAAAAGACTTGTATGTTAAATGACTTGATAATTTATTTAATCTTAACAAATTCCAGACCTAATAGAGTCTTGCGTTTTATAATAGAGTTTTAGGTTACATTTTTCTAAATAAACAGGTTACGTTCATAATGATTTCTGGTGTTTACGCGGGTATTACACATTTGAAATAAATCTATGCTCCAATGACCATGACCACTAAAGTGTCCGAAACGTCGGTAAATTAAAAAGCATTAACATTCAATCATCATCAGTCAAAATTCATCATATTAAAAAGTAATCAATCAGTAAAAAAGTTTTAATTCAAAAGGTATCATTCATCTGTATGAATGATACCTTTTGAATTAAAACTTTTAACATACAAAAAAAAATACGTGCATCCGTAAGAATAGAGCACTGACCATAATCTACAAATTTGGTAAATGGTAGATTAACCAAGGGAACGGGATAACCTACGAGATGACTTCTGGGTAATTATTCATGCAATCCAATTTGCATCCAATGCAAATATGCATATGTTAAGTTGTAGGATATCGTCTACTTGTTTGAATAAAATAACTTTCAAAGGAAGCAAATTTAAACTTAGAAATGAGGATTTAGTACAACATTAAGATTGGTCACTTTGGCCGATAAGGACTTCCTAACTATTGACTGAACACCTTTAATCTTCTATTCCACTCGATCGCTTTATAATAGGGACAGACTCAACAATAAGGACGATGGGAATCGCTTCACGCCATCTTCTAATTTGTAGCCACTAAAGGTTTATGATATTCTACCTTTCCTCATCATTTACAGGTCACAAAAGCTAATGAATTATAAATAGATATCTGATTACCTATTTACTTTTAATACGCAAATACAGATACTGCTCAGTCATGAATATCTAATACCAAGCAGGAAATGGATCTCGACTTTTTGTTTTTGTTTAAGCGCGAAGCAACAAATTGTTAATTATTTGCAAAATTCTTATGATCTGGATGTTCACAATAATATTGTAGGTGTAAAATATATTAATTAATATATCTACATACGTCCACATTTACTCAGTACGATTTAAGAAATAAGAGAATCATTTACGTTATTTGTTACCTACTATTCTTACTTTAGCAATATATTATTATTTATATTCAAAAATTCTATTAAAACAAGTGATAATAAGCTTGTTTTGGGCAAATTGTCGAACGAATGAGCACCCGGCGGGTGAGCAGTCAACAGCGTGACCCGTGAAACTGGGTTACGTTTTAACCCGCCTGCCACCCGTCCGTAGTCGATTCGGTTGCACCATATCGGCGATACGCTGACAAGATATTCTTGTTAGAATTACTGTTATTGATATTTATTTTAAGTAATCATTTATCGAGTTTAATATGTGGACAGCCACTATAAATAAATAACATGAAATGTGTGCAATGAAGAGGGAATTTTAAACGTTTTATTTTGGTTGTACACCTTACATATTTTAGCAGTAATATTTTTTCTTTACGAATTTTAACGGGATTGAATAAACATACTTATTAATAATATATAATAATGTTATTTGGACGGTTTCGAGTGTAAATAAAAGGTAACCAGTGACATGTTATGCCCTCATCAACCATCCCTATGGTGGTGAACCGTTGCAATATGATAAAGTGACTATCTGATCTATCTTACTATTGTTAACGCCATTTTCACGTGTAAATTGAAAATATGCATATTTTATGCCCAAAAAAAGCCCAAAGAATCCAAAACAAGAATGCACTGTTGTTACTACCTACCTACATAAATCATATCCACGTCGTTTTTTGTTGCTACTGACGTCATAGTAGTATTATGAGCAAGTTATTTCATTTATTATGCCAAAAGAAGAAACAAGTAAATAATTTGTGTGTATCTAAATCATGCACCTACTTTATAATATTGTAATAATGTTTAGATACAAACCCATACATATTCTAATGTAAAAATAATATGTTACTCATAATTAGTAAGTATAAAATAGGTACATAGTATTCCTTAACAACCAGACTTTAACGCATTGTTTAGAATTTAACGCATCTTTAGCTAGCGGTAGGGTAGAAACCGGCTTTCAAAAGACTATAAATCACCGTTTACCGTTCCAAGACGCACGCTGTTTCATTGTTGTTTATTGTAGATGTTGCCGCGTTTACAAACAAAAAGCTAAAATAATGATAATCTTAACACTTTACCTCTAATAGGAATCCTCGAGGGCGACGTCCCTCTAACACACCGGAATAAACGCGCAGCGCGCAACCAACATAAACACTGCACCAATCGGTTAAAACATACGCGAATGAATAAACTTTAAATAATTAAGTCCAATAAACACGTACACTGCATTCAATCACTGAAATCCAAATGACTCTTATGATTTTAGTCACTATTTAGAAACAAATGCGAGCATGTCTATTTTTCACCGTTAATAATATTTCGATCCTCTTCAATAGCATCTCCCAAGACCGTCGCTCGATGACTGGCGGCCGCCGGTGGCGGCTAAGCGCGCGCCGTCCGTTTAGTCGGATATTCATGACGCGTGGCGAGGCAAGCGAAGTGGTGAAGGAAGAAGTGCGGGGAAACTTGTTCGACTTTTTTGTATGGTAGTATAATATTCAATGAATGAATGAATTATATAGTAACTCAAATTAAATTATGTAGGTACATGATATTATTTATCCCTTAGGCTTACTTGCATGGAATACTTACTTATGTTGACTTATGGGTATAAACAATAGCTGCTGTTAAATTAGCAATGTTAGTTACAATTTTAAACAAAGCTGTTGAAGCAATATAAATTCAAAAAGTAACAATCAAACCTAAAAAACCTTAACTCTCACATTTTAGCCAAATTAATTAAAAATGTGAAAGTTAAACGTTAAAGCTTTGTGTACTTCTTTTCCTTTGTTACATCCCAAGCAGGTGCATACAGATTGAAAATAATTAAGTTATACATTAAAAATTCTATCAAAATGTTATCCAAAAACCCAACAATATTACAGCTAATATTATTATAAAACAAATTCTTATATGTACCTTCTAAATGACAATACATACATAATCAATCCATAATGTTTCCAACGTAATATGAATCACGACGATTATCATAAATACTCCTTATTAGGATTGTAAAAATTACAACTGTATTTCCATCAATGGTTAGCAATTTAAATACAACGTCAAATGTGAAAATACCTTTTTGTCCATTGCCTATAATGATAAATTGATCTAACCTAATAACTTAACCCAACCCAACTGATGGTAAGTCATCTGACGCTAAAGTAATTCTTACTCATGGATCACGCCAATACCAGTGGCACAGTTAGTGTTGGTACAATGAAATCATCTTTATTTATTTATAATTTTGGCAATCAGCTCATACGAGTCTTTTGCGTGGATTCAATTTATTTCTCAAGTTCATTTCGGACTTAATAATTTTTTGTCAGTAAGTCCAATTGTCGTCTTTATTGAAGTAATAACAGCTTACTATAATTTCCTTTGGCAGAGCAGAGCGTCTTAAAGCGCTATTAATTTGTATTTACTATACTTTAATACTTTTCTGCATTGTATTACGTAAAATCCCTACTCTCTACTTGTATACAAATGGTATTTATTAATATTATAAATGCGAAAGTAACTCTGTCTGTTATGCTTTCACAACTAAACCACTGAACCAATTTTGATGAAATTTAATTCAGAGATAGACTAAAACTTGGGAAAGGACATAGAGGATAAGTATATTACATACCCACGAGGTTTTTATAATGAATATATTAAATCATTTTTATATCGTACAGTTACAAATCCCTCTTATTTTAATTTCCATGTGACCTCACTACGTTGAGAATACAGTAACTAACACTTTGTCGTGTAAGTCACAAAAACCGCCTGAGGCATCATCAAATATAGTCTGGTGACTATCTATGGTGATTCTCCAATCAGGGAGTACAGGAAATAGGTAACTTATAACATCATCAACCAACATTCGGCTACCATTTTGATTGTGGAGGTTCATATACAACACAGAACGTAGATAGACTAATTGATGAATATTCTTTTCGTTTACGATCAAGATATTAAAACTAAGTTCTCCCTCAGTTCCACGTGTTTCCCATTATTATAACATATCTTCTCTACGCAAAGGTAGCCATTAAAAGTTCATGTTTACAATTTAATCAAGAGGGCAATTGACCTACTATAACACATTAGTTGAACGGGTTGATATGGCGTTTTATTTCGAGACTATCTCCTCTTGCATAGATGTTATCATCATATGATATCCTTTATTCGACTTTCACGACATCCACAGGCAAGAAAAATGGTAGTGAAATGTATTCTTACAAGTATTTGATAAATTACATTTTAAATAATACGAAAGTTGTTCAAATTCAAATTCGTGTATATTCTGAGTTCCAAAAAAATCTATATGTGTAAAGATGGTTGAAGCACTTATCAACGGCAAAGTGATACTACTGGAACTAGAATCATGAAATTACCCTATTTTTTTTTTGTGGCGTTAAAGATTCACTATGTATGGATTTTTGTAAAATTTGGTGTTGCCAAATAAGGTGAATTGCCAAGGGCAAATTTTGTATGGCAAGAAAAATAATTTGTTCATTATTTTTAAATTAAGGAAAACTTCAGTAAAAATAAACACATGTTTCACAATTTATCAATTTTCAACCTCTAAATGTGTTGATACTAAAATGTTTTATAATTAAAATTAGCAGTAATTATACCTACTAGACAGCTTCGTACTTTTGTGATGTAGAGGCTCACTGAAAGAGAATGTTCTGAAAATCGGCACCTTAGAGAATATGTATATTCCTCCCTAGGAGAAAATATGAGTTGAATGCTTTAATATTTTTGACCTTTTAACATATACAATGACAATCATGTTTAATAAAAACTTCACACGTGATTTCTAAAAGCTAGTGTTAAATATAATTTAAAATGGCAACATAATATTTTCACTTGCCCGTTAAAAACCCCTCTTAATCAGTGAAGTAGTGAAATTCTATCCGAGATAAGCTACACACAGATTCAGAACAACCACTTGAATCATTCATGGAACGCACAAATAATTGTGTCATACTAATCAACCACGCTCATACATACTAATCAGACGACCTGGTGAAAGTTGCTGGGCATCGATGGATGCAGACGGCACAGGACCGCACTCTGTGGCGTACCATTAGGGAGGCCTACGTCCAGCAGTGGACGGCGGTGGGCTGAAATGAATCAAACACGACAATTGACACGAATTTGTTGCCCTTTTTTTTGGAATTTCGTTATTCTTTGCCGTATGTTTCCAAACCGGGATAAAATCCGTGAAATTGTTTTATTCCACAATAGGGAATATGCACGTGACTCCATAATGAACAAAATATTTTTATTTGTAATCTTTATTGCTTAAAAAACATAACTATACCTACAATTATTTTTGAAATTTATCATTATTTAATACTGAAATTTAATTATCAAAAATCGGCTTTTTTGAAATTCGCTCGTAAGTTTCTAAAACGCGACGCGATTGGTTGTTCAAAACGTAACGTCATCATACACTCGAGTCTTCTGGTATCAAGGTGTTTCTAGTGATTATTTTGTATCGTTACCCAGTTATTTCATAAGTTATTGGTTTTCTGTGTTCAAGTGTTAATCTTTGTGAATGAGAGACTTAACAAACGTCACTTTGTGTCCCTGTTCTAATGCCATTATTTTGTATTTGCATATAAATCTCTGTATCTGAAACCCAATAGAAAGATAAATAATAAATAATTTCGAACTTTTCTCTTACGTTATATGTTTTCATTCATAGGTATCATAGATAACTAAACATATATTACTTTTATGGATAAAGACCCATGTACCTATTACATATTGAGAATATATCTTTAAGAACTTTACGTAAACTAGGTAGGTATGTGTACGTCGAAGTTTGTAAACAAAACAAGTATGTGCATGTAATTAAGGAAAAATGATTCTTTTATGTACTTCATCACTTCTCTAATGTGTTTACTTACGTTAAAATGATCTTCACAAAAGTATAAACTGCTCAAACACGATACATTGTCTCTTCTCAACTCTTTGCATCATTTTTTTCTTATTTATTACATTTCTCGGCATAAGGAAATATACTTTGTTAGGTGCAGTTTTGATAATATTTTAGCACATACGAACGACACAATATTTATAATACGATTTTCTGTTCTTTTCCATGGCAATAAGTTGACTTTGCACTCACTTTTTTAATTTTCAATAACTTCGTGAACCAAACATTTCGTTGTTGACACCCAACTTGTGTGTGTATTCAGACGTCACAGAAGCGCGCCATAATAGCCGCGTTTAAATCGCCCAAAAATGATAGTGATTTTAATAATGTTTTTTTAGCATAATGGTTTATATTTTGGATGTGTTATATTTATTTTTGGTAATGTAATAACTTGTAGAAACGTTTAAAAAAATAAAAATTAATCATGCATATTCCCCATTGTACATCACATAAATACTTGTCCCGAATTCACACTCGAACTATGATATAAGAGAAAGGATGACATGAGATGCCATTTTGGCCATCGCGTCATTTGTTTGACTAATGTTTTTCTTAGAAAGTTTCTAATAGGCTATAGTCTGAACACACCTTGCCTAAACCATCTGATGCGGTGGAAGTGTCTAAACCAATTCCAGCTTTTAAAATTCTGTCTTTTCAAGCACCCAAACCTTTTATCAGTAAGTGAACTAGTACCGCGTAGTTTAGAGCTATTGTAGTTTAGAGTTATTTCATTCTATTTTCAAATAACAAGAACAAATTAGGCTATTAAAATTCATCAATTTTTTTTTTGCTTGCATATTATATTCTTCTTACACCTCTACTATAAGAGAGCGAGACGATTTGATTTAACTCTATTTATTTTATGATACGAGGAATAGATTGATAGATTAAAATTTTAAATATCCCTCACCACATCATGGAATGATATTTACTTGATCTACAATTATAATAATTCTTATAAATAATTCTTACGTACCTATTACTGTTCGTTGAATATTTCATCTCTGTTCCTGTTGCAAACAACAAACAGTCACAAATGTCTAGAACATTCGGTCGAAATATCAAAGCATATTTAATTTTATAGAATTTTATAACATGTTTTTACGTGGTAATCATTATATACTTATTCTAATTACCAGATATTTTTGGTAGGTCCTGTTCAAATATGTGTATCCTTCGTGAAACTTTTGTTTACGCCATAGAACGTAACTTTCTTTGATAAAACATATATGTATAATATTCAATGACCCATAAATTTGGGGTACATAAGATATAAACCACGTTTTTAAGATTTTTGGGAATTCTGTCTTAAACACAGTAAAATTAGACATTAACAGTAATATCTGCTTGCTTTGAAGCCAGAAAGGACAAGAACGTGATAATAAATCAAAGACCGAAAATAATTATTTTTCGTCTAGCCAGGCGAAAGGCCTAAATTAGTGACTGACTAAAGTTACGGTTTTGGTTTCGGCAAGTTTCGGTGAAAACGTTTGGTTTCGATTCCAGTTACGGTTTCGGCAGAAAATCTACCGAATCTACGGTCGCACCGAAACTGCGTTTATGAAATATCAGGCGTCGTTCGCTTGACCTCAGGACAGTTCATATCTTGTGGGTCACCCGTAATTGTTAGCCGTCAGATGACCGTTGTACAAAATTATGCTGTCTAATAATGAATAATAAACTTTATTAGTAGTAGTCTAATATTATTAGACTATTTTATATTCCGTTATTTTTTTTTTGTTTTGAACACCGATATTTTTATTTGGAAACTGATTGAAGGAATTACTTAATTGTTTGTTGTAAAAACTAATTGTACTAGCCTGTCTAAAGACTTATTAATTTTTAATAAGAACGGCATTTGCCTTCCTTATCTTTGATTTAATAGAAAATTGAGACTGTTTATTAATTACTAGTAGTAAATAAATAAATTAAAATTAAACATTATTATATGTACACAATGAATTTTTAAGATATCTGAAAAAGTTTCGATTTTAGTTTCGGCCGTAACTGAAACTGATACCGTAGTTTACGATTTCGGTGTCGGTAAATCCTATTTTAGTCGGACACTAGTGATTTACATTAGTGTCTGACCAAAATAGGACAACTGACAAAATTTTTGCTTATCTAAAAACATAAATTTACGTGAAAATACAATATTATTATAACGTCAATTCTCTGATTTCACCACAATAACTTTCATATTTACATAAACGGTTCGACGATTTCATTTATTTACGCAACCATATACTAAAGTGTGATGCAGCTACATATCAGATACAAGTGCATTGCATGTGTCTGCTAATCTTCTGTTTGACAGACCACCATTTAAACGAGAACGTAAATAACCTGTATAGACGTCAGTGCGGTCGTTGCCCCTTTGTTAAAACCTTAGTAACAATAATACCAATAATTATATTATCAAAGAATACTTTCTCATTTTGAAGTATATATATACCTTGTCTCGAATTTCCTTTGTTGCTAAATAATAAGTACAATTCATATACCATCATCATAGAATAATGTCGCATAGGTCCAAAGACTTTCGTGATGTTATAGATTCAATACAAAATTAGCCCAAAATTGTTATTGAATAACGGCCAAAGTTTACCTTAATATTATATTCTTCATTGAAAAAGTCAGTTGTAGTTTTACGATTTTATTTACATTTGTGGTAGGACCACGCTGTTGACAGTTTTCTGTCTACAGCCGCGGGCCGGTCCGTCTGGGGTAGTACCATAGTCTCGCAGATGATCGACGCCTGAGTAATGGCAATGTGCTATGCGCTTCGTTCGGTGAGCGAGAGAGCCGGAAGCCCAACTGGGTGGGTTTGGGGATTGTAATGGTAAGCAGCGGCCTAACTATAGCCTTGGTATAGCAAGGGTCCATGGGCAGTAGTGACACTCACCATCAGGTGTGCTGTTCGCTCGTCTGCCACAATAAGCAATAAAAAAAAAATTAAAAAAAAGATATGTGGCGATTAACTCATCTCCACAAGAGATGTCATAACAAAGAGAATTTTATGACCTAATTAGGTTGCGTTGAAACTTTTTCTAGACATTCAACAATACGGGGGATGGGACCTGAAAGGGTAACCCGCCGGGCTGGCCACGAATGTCAAGGTAGCGGTGCCAGTAGCTGGCCCAATGGCGATGGGGAGGGATATGAGTGCGGTGGGTTATGAGGCCACGCATCGCCCTTCCGTCGCCTCGGACGGAACGGACGGCGTCTGTCCAGACCATAGCCTGCCAAAAAAGGCATTTAACAATAATGGCGTAAGACTTTATATAAATTAATTGTCCTTTCACAAAGCCCTATTTACTATATCTAGGCCGAATCGAATTCAATAGCAGACAAACAACACTCAACTTAAAAAATATATCTCTTTTTTTAATATACACCATTGCATATAGGAGAGCAAATTGGAAGAAACTAAGTACATACGAGGCAGGATGATAAACACACAATATATTCACAAATCTATAATTGTTTTAGTCGGTTTAGTCGGTATAAATATCATTTACGCATGCAATTAATAAATAACTGTAAAAAAAAGATTCCCGTAAGGGAATAATGAAAAAAAGAAACGCTATCTACGTAAAGGTACTGGTGGTTTTAGAACTTGTTGGTCTTTCTAGTTGAAGTGATCTTTTTGTCACAGACAGGCTTATGATATGGTACAATTATACCTTCATTTTATAATAACCCGAGATATCGTAAAGCCGGTACAGTACACTATTTTAAACTACTCATAATAAACTGATATAAGGAATCAGGTTCAATTATTCTAATTTATATCATGCAATGTATCTATTGATTCATGCTCAGAGTTTCGGCGGTAAACATGATAAAATCATGTTCTGAAGAAATTAGCTTGACTAGAAATCGTTATAAATCATATAAATCAACATTCACGACTATTTTTATAAACTAAATCAAGGTTTGAGGGCCAGAAAATTCCGAGAAGAAATTGGAAGAGTCCAAACCTTTGTACCTATAATAATTTATTAGAAAATGTAATAAGGAAAACTTAATAAGATTTCACTATCTCCTTTGTAATGCTATATGTATAAACAGGAAAAAAATTGACTGAGCAACCAATAAAACGATTCTACAGCTGCGTTATAAAATGGGAAGCATTACAGCAATGTTCATGCGGCAAAAATTAATAGAACCCATATATGAGCCTTTTTGATTGATTCCAACAGTAGCTACGTATACACATATATAAACACTATCACTGTCCATGTGGTGACGGAGTAAGAATACAATTCACCACTCCCCATCTTACATGTGGGTGATCGTAATAGACGACTTATAATCATCATTACATTGCTCTTATCCCAATTACTTGGGGTCGACGCAATATGTCCTTTTCTTTCACTCAACCCTATCCGATGTCATCTCTGCGTTCACGCCCTTTGTATTCATATCATGCTTCATGCAATCCATCCATCTTTTCTTCGGTCTTCCCGAAGAAAAGATGGATGGATTGCGTATCGTAATAGAATATAAACTAAGGGATATTAAACGCAAATAACATATATGCAAGGTATATGGATGGTATGCGTATCGTAATAGATAACTAAGGGATATTAAACGCATATAACATCTATGCAAGAGAAGGTAAACTCAAAATACATCCCTATACCAACACATCTGATCAGCGTGTTATAGTAGGTTAATTTTCCTCCTAGTGTGGAGGAGGCTCGAACCTAACAGTGGGACATATATGAGCTGAGATGATGATTAAACATTACACAGGATTATAGGAACTATAACCGTTAAAGGCTAAACTATATAACTTAGAGTAAAACTAAGCGGTTAGCATTTAGCAGGCGCCCACGTATTTACACAACGACACGCTTAAAAATTTAAAAACTTTGTTCTTTAAAAACTTTATTCACTGTCCACTACAACAAAGAATTAACAGAACAAGTTTGTGCAATTTCAAATAAATTTCAAAATTATTAAAATTTTATGCCAATGTTGAAATAATTCTACAATAAACTATTGAATTGAAAGACAATACTGATTTAACATTTAAATAACAATAATATGCTTACTTTACAACGACTCTTTTGTAACACCTTTGTATTTATAGTAAATACTAAAACTATCTCTGTTTTGTGTTCTTTCTTATTGTTATAAATGCACGTACTTAACATCCAATTACTAAAGGATTACTTCATATATCCATATAATTTCTAAGGAGTTTATCAAGTACATTTCTAAATTTTAAATTGTCTTTGAAAATCTTCTCACTTAGAAAATTAAGTTTCTCAAATCGTAAATAATAGTAACCAATCAGTACTAACATATTTAGATTAGCGTATCCAACGAAACCAGACTCTTTACATATTTATCGTTATTATTTCATTAGATCACATCTATATCGTCCCGCGAACTAATTTTATATAATAGAGCAAGAAATTAACTAAACAAAATAAAACCCACAAGGCGCCGGTAAAAGTTTCATATGAATTTCTTATCTCAGCAGATGTGATGATAACGACGATTATATAATGAATGATGTCCGATAGTTACTAATTTTTGCTCTATTTGTTAACATTTACAGTTACTGATTTGTGTCGAGATATTTTTCTCAATAAACAAGTAATAGGACGCCGACAACAGGCAATATAACACAATTAGTTTTTGTGAAATCTGACAGGTAGTCTGAGGTAAGCACATTCAAATAATTCAATATGCAAATATACAAACTCGTCAACTTTATAATAACTAATATAGATTGTATCTAAAAGCTATTGCTTGACAACATTCCAAATGCAAGTGACATTTCACGCCTAACTGGCATGACACAGCTTAGTAACTAGGTTTTACCTAAATACCTATCACAACTGAATACAACATATATATGTCGCTTGACATAATGGCATAGTAAATAGGTAACAACTCTGCCTCAGATAACCAGACGGGCAGATCCATGAGCCCAAAGACGTTACTCTACTTGTATAACGCCAATAGTAAAGATAGCATAAATGACATCTACAATTAAAAATAAGTCCGCAAAAATCCCAGGAGAATGGTCAGCAGTACTCTACTCATCATTCATCATCATTCTCCTACTCTTATCCCAATCACTTGGGGTCGATACAATATGTACTCTTCTTTCATAGTACATATTGTAAAAGTTATTGGCAACAGTTTCATGACCGGCCCCTGCCAGACGTCATCCTTCCTTGGGAATGTAATCGTTGATCAAACGGCATCAGATGGAGTTGGTCCAGGTCGTTATAAGGCTCTTAGTCGTCTTTTACGACATCCACGAGCAAAGTAAAGGTTGGTAGTATTCGTAGCCGCTACTACACAGCAGCGCTCTACTGTAAAACATATAATACTAATTGCGACTGCCAACCCTCCTACCAAATGTGTAAATAGCAATAATCATCTCAGAATTACCATGTCCAACAGTGAATGTCGATAGATTGGCGGATGAATGGAAATGTTATACTTTACATACGGATTCACACCCTTTCATTTTAAACACATACTAACGGGTTTGAAAAGAAAAATGTTATCCACCATCTTAGAGGAGCAAACATATTGTGTTTTGGGGTGATGTCACTAATTTTATAGTTTTTTGCTTTTCAAGCCCTTTCATTTGATATCCATATTAATTTAATTTAATGTGTTGTGGTGGCTGTGAGTATTGCCACCCTCTTGAAGTACCCCTTGAAGTACCCTTACTAGTGCGTGTCGTAAAAGATGTGAATTAGATTATATATAATGAGTGTTCATATACAATTCTCACGGCAACTAAAAAAAACTAATGAAATTCATTACAGAGATTTGTGAAGCTATGCAATAAAGTTATACGTTTAATACACGTAAATCTCTGTCTTTTACACGCTCCTCAGTCGCAGATTGACATTAGACCCAGCGCGAATAACATTGACTTTGATAAAATTCAATTTGTTAGCAGCCGCTGCCGATAATTCGCTATCGCGATTTATGATACGAGAATGTACCAGCCGAGCAATAATAATCCTATTTATTCATTTCATATCCATGATTGTACAAAAATCTACTAACTTTGTGTCAATTTGAATATAAATATACCAAAGATTGATGTAGCAGTAGGTTGTGACAAGAAACAAAGGCAAACATAAGCTAGCCAAATATTTTCTGCTTGTGCTAATGGAATACAAACATGAACAATGGCATATTGGTTCATAAATATCATGAGCGAATGAACTTTGACAATAATACAAAGGTCAATAAGGTGCGATCACTATATCCATCCATAAGTAGCACTAATAATGCAGAATGTTAATTCATCATCAGCGTCAGCCTACAAGACGTCCTCTCTGAAATTTATATTACACTACAAAAGGACATAATGCTATAATCGCCAGCTTTACAAGTGGTTTAGCGATCCAAGTTGATGCTATATGTATCTCAAAGTAACAGTACTTTCTCCTGATCCACGTTTAGGCGATTATTGTGACTCAAACAAGAAAGTAAGGAATGGTGACACATTCAAAATATTTGTTATTAATTACTTATCATTTACATTTTCGTCACATTTCATCCCATAGAAATCGATTTTTCCTTCTGCAATGTTCAAGATATTCAACTTTGCGTACGTCAACTACATTACAATTACATGATGTACCATAAGAATGTGTCTCCAAATTTAATTATATACATCTAGACTAGAGTCATTCATCCGTGTGGTGACGGAGTAAGAATACAATTCACCACCCCCTATCTTACCCGTGGGTGATCGTACGAGGCGACTAAGGGATATAAAACGCATATAATATCTATGCAAGAGAAGGAAAACTCGAAACAAAAACCTATACCAACACGTTTGACCAACGTGGTATAGTAAGTTAATTTCCCTCCCATTACGGAGGAGGCCCGAGCCCAATAGTGGGACATATATGGGTTGTGATGATGATGATGATGATGAGATTAGAGTCATTTAGACTAGTCATGAAGAGGTTCTAAATTTGCGAGTAATGAGTAACTTCTAAAATATTGTCGAACACCTAGTAAACGTTACTGTTGTTTGAAGGTTTCTTTAATGAATATTTTCTTTTATAATAATTTAATAGGCTATTTTAGGCAAACGCATAAAATCCAGTGTTAGTGCTTGAGATTAGCGTATCAAATCAACAAAGAGTGTGCGACTTAATTTGACGGGTAGATCTCCGGATCAGCTTAACTTGTGGAACTTAACTGTGTACTCTATATAAAACTCGGCTCTTAGTTTTGTAAGTACATATATATAATACTAGTTCATGCCTGCGGCTTCGGCCACGTAAAAGGTTACTTTCCTAAAGTTTTCCATCCCCTATTTTTATTTTACCCCTTAAGGGTAATTTTTTTACAAAATTTTACTGTCACATATATATCTAATCAATAGCCTCAAAATAAGTTTCATGCTTCTGGCTTTAAAAATGACGATACTTCCTTACAACTTTTCATTTACAACCCTTTTCTACATTAAAAAGTAGCCTATGTCCTTTATCAGGCACTAAACTATCTGTGTACCAAATTTCATTTAGATCGGTTCTGTAGTTTAAGCGTGAAAGAGCGACAGACAAACAGAGTTACTTTCGCATTTATAATATAAGTAACGAAGTAAAGATAATATTTCATTAAAATCCAATCAGATTTTTTTCTGTGATACCTTCATGAGTTAACAGAACGTGACGATTTGGTTATATTTTCATTAAATCTATAAAGTAAACAATATATACTCGTACTTTATACATATTGGATTATAAAAATATAGATTAAATCAAAGCTGAGCAAATATGACCATGACCTCTGCGATGCGTAGAGTATTCGATGCACACCTCATTTTAGTAAGCTCGAATATCAAGCACTAGTTGTAAATGTAAGAAGCAGGACAGATTATCGCTTGACATTGATGGTGTAGTAATAAGAATGCCAATGAAGGAATAAATCTTGCTAATGCATTATTCCACAGACGACCTCTCCGAATGATCTGGAAAGGTTGGCGTCACGTCCTTTGACTATTTCCTGCATTATGTATGTGCTTGTATGATTTATCCTGTTCGTCAACAAGACCGCATGTATTTCAAATATATGTTCTAAATTTTATATTTTGTTGAATTAACGTTAGGGTATATTTTGATGACACTCTTCTTCTCACTGTATTTTGGCCAAACGACAAGTCTAAACGATGATCAGTCCTATCAGTCATATTACAGAATACACTACACTTCTGTCCCACATTCTTCCGTCCGAAGTTAACTTTACGATCAATTTTTTTTCTTTGGTCTCGCTCTTTATTTATCATCATTATTCTCCTACTCTTATCCCAATTACTTGGGGTCGATACAAGTACAATATTTACTCTTCTTTCATAATACATATTGTAAAAGTTATTGGCAATAGTTTTATGACCGGCCGCCTACTTGAGATCAACACTCCTTAGGAATGTAATTGTTGACCAAATGTCATCAGCTAGACTTGGCCGAGATCGATTGCCGTCTTTTACGACATCCACGAACGAAGTAAGTATTAGTAGTATTCGTAGCCGCTACCGCACAGCAAATATTGGATTTGGATTCTGACCATACCGATGAAAATTAATTTAATTACCGCACACAAAAGCAACCGGACTTGAACATGCTGTATGTATAAAATTCAATTTCCAATTCCCGAACGGGCTACATAGATAGCGAAATAGTTCTAAGCACCAGTTAGGAGGAAGCTACGATATCAACCTTTACGGAAGTCAGCGCTGTCCCAGTTATCCTTACGTTTACAAACTAAAATATTGCTCGCATTTCTCGTTTAAATGTAAACTATAAAGTATATGGACATTTATATTTAAGTTGTAACATGTCAATTATATAAATATAATTTCATGTCTACAAAAATGTCATAATTATAATTAAAAAATAATGGCATGTTATCCGTGTGGTTACGTAGAGAAAATACATTACGCCTTGATTCCCGCGAATGCAAAAGGCGACTAAGAAACGAGCAGATAACATCACTGTAAAAAAAAGGAAGAAAACCCTTAAACCAACCAGTGTAACAAATAGTGAAATGATTTTCTATAATTATTATTCTATTATATATTATAGATATCAAGAAACTTAATATGACCAAACCATAAACAACTCAATTATTTTGTCTCTAAATCGATCTATATAGCACAGTGTGAGTGGCATTAACGGAAAACTGAATTGCATGCAATAAAATCAATAAATCGCATGTTATTGCATGATATGAATATTTTTACTTAAAAATATGAATTTAAACAGAATGATCCGAACTCTGTTAAAATATGTTGTTTTTTTAGATATTATAGTGGCATCAAACTCCCAGGAATAATTTAAACTTTATTAAAATAAAAATAGCGCAAGTCATCTACTGCAGTTGGAGCCTGCGTTCTTTTTACAAAACTTTTCAATGGACGCAAAAAATAGAAGCATAGAAAAAGTTTAATAAAACTTTTGAGTAGTTATAGAGCTATGTATTTAAAACATAAATATAGTACCTTAAAATTTATTAGTGTTGTACTTCACATTAAATTCACTTAAAAGTGGATCACAACGTCAGTCCAAGCCAGTGGTTATCCCATTGGACAATCGGGCTAGAGAGGCCTCGGATCGATGTTCGGACGATCGAGGCCTTGCGGTACTAGTATAGTGGATAGAGTGGCGGCCCTAAACCCTCAGCTTTTGAGTGATGCTTGCAGTGAGAGGAACGAAGACCCAATACTCTCCCGAAACATTAAAATCCGTAAAAATTGTTCTCTCGCATATGCAAACTATTTTTCATACGTAAAACTTGTTTAACAAGAACCCTTTGAAACATATATTGCACGCCTCATAAGCGAAGCGTTGAGGTCTTGCTCTACTCTCGACATATAAAAATCAAGCACTTTTCAAACATAAAAATGATTGTAATTTTCTCACATTGCACTTATAGGATAATATTATAATACATATGTCAAGAAAAAACATTCGTTTAAACGTATTTGATATTTTTAAAAAGCAATTATTTTGTTTAAAGTAAGAAAATAGTTGATTAAAAAAAATATTCAAGGACGTCGGATAAAATATTTTTTGTATCTGGCAGGATTACGCCCGTAAAAATGAATATATCGAAGTTTTTCTTTTATTAAAAGCTTCATAATCGCAACGCGCTGTTTCCTTTCGAAAATGGTTTGGTAATTCTTTGTCGTTTAATTGCAATTAATAAAAACTAAACTGCTTAGTCTTCAGTGTATGTATACTTTATGAAAATTGGGTTCGTTTACATTTATTTTGTTCGTCCATTCGGACAGGCAAAGGAAATAAATCCCATTCAGCCTATACAGCTATGTTTAGCTCTACGTCGAGAATCGCACGAAATTTCAAAAGTATTTCTTTTCTTTCATTACACGCTTATATTTAGTGTCACCTGTCCCGTTGTCTGTAATCAAATCTTGCAAGTTAAATTTGATCCACTTCCTGGTTTCCGATTGAGCTGAAATTTAGCATGCATATATAAATCGGATGACAATACAATATTATTGTGACATAGAGCTGATCTGATGATGGACCTGGAAGCTGGCTATAGGAACTCCGTAATTAAACGACGCAATCCTTTCGAGTTTGGGCTCATTTGATTTGTCTTGACGATTACTTTAATACTATATGGTAACCAGGGTCTGACGATGGACCTGGAAGCGGGCCAAAGAAACTCCGTAATTAAACGACGCAACCCCATCGAGTTTGGGCTCATTTGATTCGTCTTGACGAGTACTTTGACACTATATGCTAACCAGGGTCTGACGATGGACCTGAAAGCGGGCCAAAGAAACTCCGTAATTAAACGACGCAACCCCATCGAGTTTGGGCTCATTTGATTCGTCTTGACGAGTACTTTGATACTATATGCTAACCAGGGTCTGACCATGGACCTGAAAGCTAGCCCATAGGAACTCCGTAATTAAATGACGCAACCTCATCAAGTTTAGACTCGTTTGATTTGTCTTGTCGAGTACTTTGAGACTATATGGTAACTAGGGTCTGACGACAGACCTAGAAGCTGGCCATAGGAACTCCGTAATTAAACGACGCAAATTCATCGAAATTGGGCTAATTTGATTCGTCTTGGCGAGTATTTTAATATTATATGGAAAATAGGGTCTGACCATGGACCTGGAAGCGGGCCATAGGAACTCCGTAATTAAACGACGCAACTCCATCGAGTTTGGACTCGATTCGTCTTGACGAGTACTTTGATACTATATGATAACCAGGGTCTGATGTTGGACCTGGAAGAAGGCCATAGGAAAAAGAAAGTGCTAAATGTTCTTAATCATGCCATCAAAATGTATCACGCTTTTATTTATAAAATTAGGACTGTGATAGAAACGGAGAGATTTAATAATTATGGTGTAAAGTTTTAGTGTTAAAAATGTATAATTATTAACGGTTTTGAAATATTTTGTAATAGACGACGAAGCTTAATTATCGTTAAAGGTTACAATGAATTTATAAAGTGTTATATGTCTTATTAGAGTTAATTTATTTTTAACTTTTTATTTTATTTTATTAGTAAATAGTAAAAGCTTGTTTTTAAAAAAGGCTTTTTTCTTTAATTTTATTTTTATTTCTAGCATTGACTAATAAATAGTAAATGATAAAAAATATAAAAATTATGAGGCGTGCACTTTTGGATTTTCCAAATTATTTTTATATTTTACTTATTTAGTGGCTTTGTTATAAATGGTCCTACAGACACATAAGGCAACCATATTTTTTTTTAGCAAATATCACATGTAAATGCTTCATGTCACATTAACACTTACTTTTTTGTTAAAGCATGAAGGCTTTATACTTAAAAGAGTAGACAGATCAATATGTAAAAAACAATAGCCTGAGACTGTGTCCCTTATGAGCACAGTACCTAACACTCAAAAACTATAAAGCCACGTTTTTTAGTTAAAAAGCCAATACTCTGCAACGCCAAGTCCAACTAGCTTGATTTAGTCCAATGTTGGGAATGTCATCATCATCATTCTCCTGCTATCATCTCCATTACTTGGGGTCGACGCAATGTGTACTCGAACTGCGAACATATTGCAAAAGTTATTGACAATAATTTTTAGATTGTCTGACATCCTTTGAGGACCCTTGTATATATTCCCGTATGTGATGGGATTAGTCCCAACAAAAGGACCGAGTATTCATTCTCTTAATAGTAGAGAGATAGGAATATATTTCAAGTATTTTTACCCTGAATTTTCTTACGTGATTCTGTTGAATTTTTTCCTTATAAATCTAATTACATAACCTTGTTGTCTAGATATACTATAATAACATTATAATTGACATATGACTTATGAGTACTTTTTCAAACGAAAATATCTACTTTCATTTGCTATTTAGACTTCTGTCATTTGTCTTGTTCAAGGCAAGAACAAGAATGAAATAACGTACTTTTATAATAATACTTGTGTTTTGATTGTATCATTGCTCACTGATCTTTGAGTAAAATTGAGCAGATTCAACTTTGCCAAGTATATAATAGCTGGATGAGAATTTCTATACTTATTGTGTTGTGATTCATGAAAATATTACATACATTGTAAAGAGATAAAATGTCTACTTTGTAGATATTTAAGAAAAATAGAGATGTTTTAATTGTTGTTCCAACATATTCTGAAGATTTTTGTTCGCGAATCACTGGACCGAAATTGAAATTGGAGTTCGGTCTGATAATAATAACTTCGACTTACCAGTTACATATAGGACTATTTTATTTATGCAATCACAATTTCCAAAATTGTAACGCCTATAAAATAAATAATAATACGCCTATAAAGCAACACTCAAAATGGTTTCCATGAATAGCTGATGAGCACAGAAGTGCTTTTAATTATTTGGAACTTGCAAGAAAGTTAAATACAAAAGATAAATCAGGAAGAGTTGAACATAAAAAGTTTTTCAATAGATGCGGGTGACAGTGTGTAAAGAACACAGTGAATAAAGAATTGGACATACAGATAAAATCAAATATATGAAACAACGCAGTATACCAAGTATAGTAGAGTACCAAGCATATCATACAAAACTTAATATGAGCTAAAGCCGTCCGTCTGTCTGTCTACCAAGACCCTTTTTCTCAGGAACGCGTAGAGTTATTAAGCTGTAATCTATATCAAATAATCAGGTCTACTGTCCCTTAAATATGTAAAACAATCGAAGCTAAGCCAACACAATCAAAAGAGACAGTCGTTTATGCCGCAAATTACCGCAAATTTTCGACACTCGCAAGAGAATAAAACCTACAGGATACTTCCCGTGAACTCAGAATCTTGAAATTTTCCATGAAAGAATTTTTTATAGCACATATAAATAAAAAAAATACAGGAAAACTTCCGAAAACCTTAAAATTCTTAGTTACATCATATATTTTTTATATATAATGGTACGGAACCCTACGCCCGCGAGTACAACTTGCACTTGTTTCCTATAACGGGATGAGAACACAAAGTGTTTTAATCTTTACTATCCCCTAGAAATCACACAAACCGCTTAAGACATCACTAGGAGTACGAGTAGCAACAATCTTTTGAAACCTTTTTTATTTTATTTTTTATTACTGATGGTGGCAAACGAGCAAGCAGCACACCTAATGGTAAGTGATACTGCCGATCTTGGAACATTGTAATACTAGGGGCACAGCTATACCAGTACCTAATATAAAGAATGTGCTCTTTTGGAACCTTCTTTTTAAGAAGGACACATATCATACTAACTTATGATCATTTGAGAAAAAGATGCAAGTACTTTAAATTTGGTTGGCTTCAAAATTGCTCGTAGTGGCAAACGAGCAAGCAGCACACTTGATGCTAAATATTCCTGCCACCCATGAACCTTAGCAAAACCAGGCGTATACCTAGGCCGCTGCCTACCAATGAAAAACAAAACCACCTAGAAAGTTGGGCTGCCGGCTCTCCCGCTCACCGAACGAAGCACAGCAGCATATTGCTCAGAAGTCGATTTCCTGCGAGAGTGTGGTACTGCCCCGAAGCGACCGGCCCGCGGCTGTAGACAAAAAAACTGTCAGCAGTGTGGTCCTATCACTATAAGAATAACTTACGAGTTAGCTTACAACCATTTCGAGTTTTACAAAATTTTATTTAATAGGAATTGCTCAATTATCTAAATAAGTTTTATAATTACGCTTGTCTCTCATAACATTGATCTTGTGTAAAGATAAGGAAGTTACCTTTTAAAAAATATATAATGAATTATAAAACAAGTTTTGCTTCTGCGTTTTTATAATTTTTTGCTACTTTATTGTCACGCCTTACAACGTTTTAAATAATAGCAAATTACTTGATAATTACTCAATACTAGTACCGCTTGTATATCGTAATTATAATTGATGTTATACAATAGTCTGATCGATCTTATTTTGCACACGCAAGGTCGTTGTTTTCATAATTTAAATCGAAACTGTACATTTTAAAGACACAATTTCTCAACAAAATCAGCTACTTAGAAACGTTAGAACATAGAAAAAAAGTTCGTTTCTTCTTCTTTTTAACCGACTTCAAAAAGGAGGAGGTTCTGTGTTTCATTGTATGTATTTTTTATGTATGTTCACCGATATTTCACTCAACTGTGGGCCGACTTTCAAAATTCTTTTTTTATTCTAAAGAGTATACTCCCGAGGTGGTCCCGTTGTCACCAAGTTATGAACTGATGATGGGAATCCACGGAAATCGAGGGTAACCCTCAAATTATATAGGCACATATTTTCCAAAGCTATTCTAATATTTGCATCTGGTAGTGATAATCTCATTTAGGCGACCTGCTGATGGAAGGTACATCTCCTTAGCGGTTAGGAGTTCAAGATAATTATTTTAATATCATACGTACGCGTAGACCTATTGTTGTATTCTTTCAAGTTATTCACATAAGCTGATGTAAGGTGGGAGACCGAGACTAACCTACCTAGACCAGATCGGTCATGTACTGAAGGAAGGTGGAGTCAAGAGTCTCCGAAACCGGCGAGCGTGTATGAAGAGAATTATGAATATTGAGGAAGCGAGTGAAGTATGCAAAGATACAGTTCTCTGGCACTCTGTTCTCTCTGCCTACCCTGCAAGGGATATGGCGTGATGATATGTATGTATGTATGCTGATGTAAGGTACCTCCGCCAATACCTACTTTAAGTTGCCGATATGGTAATCTTTATTCTGTAGGTAAAAAAAACATGCCAAGCTGGAATGGTGGATATTTTTCAATTTATCTTTCTCAAAGTCGAAGCTTATTCTTGAACTGTTGTAAATACCTATCATCATCATTCAGTCTTTTACTGTTCACTGCTGGACGTAAGCTTCACTCATATTTCACTACAATGCCAAAGCTTTCTTCCCCAGCAATTATCGGTTCGTCAAACGATGTCACGTGCCTGTGCGTGTATCCGTTCTTCTATGTATTGGCGTATTTAGGAGCTTATCTTGTATAGAAATCACAAGTATATCCCGGTAATGGATATGGAGCGCCATGATATAGTACGCTGAGCGACTTTTAAATTTTTGTTACGAAGCCTACGTTTAGAGACCACATTTTCATTTCATAAATCATCACTGGTCATAGACCTGTGTCTTCAGACACTGACGTATATTAGATGAAAAGATCCTCTCCAATTTCCGTGCCCAGCCGAGTCGTAAAGTAAAAGGTATCAAAATTTTCGAATTTAGATACAACCGCCTTAATCTTTCCATTCCGCGCAACGCTTTCGCATCGTACGGTCTTGTGAGTAGTTTATTAGGCTCTACGTCGCAAAGATATATAACTCATAGTGATAACTCTCTAGTGTCTTTTCACAACTCTGTGCAGCATAAACCTGACATTTTACTATTTTTTTTTGCCTAAATCAATGACAGCTTTGTTTTTGGTTGATGATTTGGTTGTTGATGTTTTGAAGACGGTTTTTATGTCTTGTTCTTATTGTGCAATCAGCTACTTATAAGAGCCATTATTGCCAGTGTCGAGTTATAATTTACTTGACGTCTTTAGTCTCTTCAGGTTAGTCATTGTTGGTCAATCAAACAGTGCTATGGCCATACTGTTAATGGTATTTTCAGGACATTTTGCTGGAAAACGAAAACGTTCAAATTCAAATTTATTTACGTTGTAAAGCACTTTTCTATTACTACATCCCAGCACTTCCGTCGCATCACATTAAACTCTAAAATATCGAATATAATACAAGACCACCTCATGACGTTTAGATTCCCGCCAAAAGTTCAAATATTACTTTAAAATATAAACTCTTTAGATTACATCTAATTTAAATAAAGTATACGTTCATCTTATTAATTGGAATCTTCATAAATTCAAGGTGAATAATGTAGCTTTTCTGGCAAATAATGGGAACAATGGGTTTTGACGCTTTCAAAGAAATGGAACGTTTCAAGGATCCATGAAGAGTCGTTTGAGTCTTTAGAAGATACAAACTCGCCCTGACAAAGAGTAATTAATATCTGTTATATGTAATAAGTATTTAAACACTTCTTACTTAAGTAAGAATTTTAAATTAAAAATAACACTTTTTTGTTAATAAAGATATGATTATGTAATTCTTCTTTTTAATAGTGGTAGGACCAAGCTGTGGACAGTTCTCTGTGTATAGCCGCGGGCCGGTCCGTCCGGGTTAGTACCACACTCTCGCAGAAGATCGACGTCTGAGCAATGGCAATATGCACTTCGTTCGGTAAGCGAGAGAGCCGGAAGCCCAACTGGCGTGGATTTGGGGTTTACCTTGGTATATCGAAGGTCCATGGGCAGCAGTGACACTTATCATCAGGTGTGCTGACAGCTCGTTTGCCACCACAAGCTATAAAAAAAAAATGTTTCAACATTGCACTAAAGCAGTGGTCGGCGACCTTTTGGCAGGCAAGGGCTGCAAGGTGGAAAAATAAACTAAATGCGGGCCACACTAGTAATATTAACTCTAGAATATACCGTATACGGTCGACCGCGATTCGTTCATGCATTTATTTTGATAGTTCTAACTTATTTACAAATCATTCACGGGCCGCATACAGCCCGCGAGCCGTGTGTTGCCGACCGCTGCACTAGAGGAAGCCTCGTCTACAACGGGAAGTTAATACCACACAAGTTAGGTTTGAATACTAAATCATTTTGATCTACAGATTGTTGTGTCTATCAATTACGAGTATGTGTTTGTAAAGTCCCCCGCAATACTAGTATTATTTTCTTAAGGCAAGGTGATATCTTTAAAAAAAAATGAGAATAGGTTCCACCGAGGTCAAGGGATTGGTCTCGGTAACCTAATTTATTGACGGTAAGTGGAAATGCAGTATCTTATCCACACGACGTCGTTCTTCGCAACGGACAGCTTGTACAGAGTTCGACCAGACTCGACTTGACTTAGGTTTTTGTTTCAAGTTTGCATTCTTTTGCAAGGTTATATTCCTAAATACAATGCGATATTCGAGGAAAAAAAAATGTGATACTGACATATCTTTTTATTCCGTAACCCAACATAACATACTAAAAATTTGATTTGTAAATGTACATTTTAATTTATTATAAATAAATTGAAGACAAATCAAGAAATAAATAGGTATTATTTGAGCACTTGCTGGCAATATAATTACAATTATAATAAAATACAAAACGTTGAACCTTCGAAGCGACTAATTGATGCTTCGCGTGAACAGAAGGCTGGCCTATATTTTGCACAAAAGATTGGCATTACCATTCAACATGGCAATGCTGCTCGCCTTCTAAGCACATTAACGGTGGACATTGATGCGGATGAATTTTTTTGTTGGTTGACGTCCCCCTCTGTTATTGTCTCTTTTATAAGTAGTTCAATTTTTTTGTTTTGTTCTACTGATTCTGATTTTTATATTTCTATTGTACTGTTTTTATTACTCGGTAATAAAATTATTTTAAACAACGAAAAAAATATATTAATATAAGAACTTTCTAAATTTAAATCCTAAATAAAGTCTCTTTCTTCTTCTTCTTTTTATATATTGGCAAACAGCTGCTAATACATACCATCGTTGCCAGTGTCTTAAGTCTCTTTAGATCATTGTCCGTCAATAAGTCAAATCGTCGGGATCAACAGTGTTAAGGTACACCGTTAATGATATCTTCTGGGTATTTTGATAGAAAACGAAAACGTTGTAAAGCACTTTTATATCATATTCACTATATCTCAGCAGTTACCTTACATTACATAATATGCCATCAAAACGTAATGTATAAATGTAATAAATATAATATCATTTACAACATAGATATATAAATATTCAGAGACTATATATTTTCGTAGAACAAGATATAGACTAGAACAAGACCTATCCTCAGATATTTACCATGGTATACATACCAATGTAAAACATATCTATACCTTGAATATTTCAATCATTTTTCCTTCCGATTACACTAGTATCTAAATAAAAAGAACTGACGTAACTAATGTCTAGAATACAAGGACATTTTTATGACTTGAAATAAATATTTAATGCGAGTAAGTACGCGTACTAAACTACGTAGTTTATGTAAGTCATCATTATTCCCTATTTCCAATTGTATTGAGATCAACTTTAGTCAATGGACCACTATTTGGCGCTGGGACGACGCTCACTTATAATGAGGTGAATAGTAAAATAATAAAGTTATTCTACATTTCTAACTAGAATATCGGTTGCACAGGTAGCTCGATATATTTTACTCATGATCTCTCTTCTCAACCGACAGTTTGCAAGTGGATTTGGATGTTACCCAGCTATCCATAGTTCAGTTCACCAGTATCTAGATCAAGATTCACCAAATTAATGTGCTCAGTGGTTATCAGTATTTTGGATATACGAATATCCTGTTGAATATACGGATATCCTTGACTATACTTGACAGTTGTTATACGGATAACAACTGTCATAGACAGTCAAGATAGGCATAGAGACGAGAAGACTGGAATCGAGACATAATTTCGCACCACTTTGTGGTCTTTTTTAAATCGCCACAAATCTACTAAAACTAACGATAATTTATAATCTGAATCGCACTTATGTTGCTAAAACTTAATAGGTAGTTGCAGGTTCTTACCTCTCATAGTAGGAATATTGCGGATTTAAAGTTTCGAATTATGATACGTATACCAATATTACAGTAATATTATATTGGTTTCAGATATAATTGCCTACATCAAATTATTTCAGATTATCCAATAAATTCATTTACGGATATAAAATCTTTAGAATATTTTAAAAAGATAATAGAAACAGATACAACGATCAATTTTTGTTTCTAGGTTTCATTTGTAAGATCCTACAATGTAACGAGCCTCTTTCAGACTCTCAACTTTATCCGAAATTATTTGAAACTTATATCGATTACAGTTGCGATTTTTTTTTTCATTTCATATATCCGATAGTTTCGTATACGGTTAGCTCCATAAAGTCCCTGCTACGTAGCTACGTAGTAGTGCTAGTACATTGTATTGCCGTTCGTTAAACGATACATTTTGTACTTAGGTAATTCTACTATAGCATAAACAGTGACTTTGCAGTCTGCTCCGAGTAATATCAGTAATAATAATAGTTATTTGCAAATTTTGCAATATCTGTCTGTCATTTGATTATAACTTGTGCTTTAATTTGCTGTTAATCTTTGTTATTTAAATTCTAAAATCCTAGACATTTCGACGTGTCAATGTATTTGAGACTCTGTGGTGAGTACGGCGCCCGTCTTTTGACGGGAATTTGAAAACGTCATGTGGTGCTCTTGTATTATATTCGATATCTTAATGTTTTAACGTGTTATATTAGATAATTTTGATGTCATTTTATGTAATATTATGCGGCGGAACTACTGAGATGTAGTGAATATCATATAAAAGTGCTTTACGTTTTCGTTTTCCATCAAAATTCCTACAAGATACTATTAACAGTGTGGCCATTGCACTGTTGATGGCGAGAATTTGACTTAGACAATGACTAACCTGAAAGACTAAAAACGTGAAGATATTTATAACTCGACACTGGCACCAATAGCTCGTATAAGTAGCTGATTGCCAATATATAAGAAGAAGAAGAAGAGTATGGCGCCCCTTGTCTGGACCTGGGCCGTACATTTTTGGAACGAAGTTCCTTATCGCGCGTTGTGAAAGGGGGCTGGACGGAAAAAATTCTTACGAAAAGTTGTCACGACACTTTTTGCTATTGTAAGCTGTGCGGCGTCGCTCGTCGGCTCTCTTATAGAAAGCAAGCCAGATATTTTCATTTCTATTTCGCATTGAACAGTGTGGTGTCGCGACGATTTTTTTTATAGATAGAGTGATTCAAGAGGAAGGTTTATATGTATAATATATGCATAATGTACTAGAGAAACACTGATAATTTTAGAGGTTTCTAATGTGATGTCGTAAATAAACACATTATTTTGCGCTTACATTGCAAACGCTGGCTGAACCCTACGAAATAGATGAAAATAAAGTACTACAGTATTATACAGCTTAAAAAGGCCTACAAAAAAGTCCGCGATGGTATATATCTATCTCTTAAGGATAACATACTATATCCATTTTAATACTTTAAAAAATGTTCTATTATAAAACGGTAATTGAAAAGCTATTTACACAAATACTGTATTAATCCTTATCATTTTAAATACATTAGTTGGCTTGAGCATTTCATGAAGATATTTTTTTTCCTTCAGACCATGCAAATTAAATCAATACCTTAAGAGATATAGCAAAATCAAAATAATGCGCAACGAAATTATTTTCGCCCGTGACCGGGCCGCGTGGCCGGCCGGTAGTCTAGTGGAATTGTATATCCTATTATTAATATTATAAACGTGAAAGTTTGTAATAATGTATGGATGTGAACATGTTTGTTGCTCTTTCACGTAAAAACTACTGAATGGATTTTGATGAAATTTATAGTAATATAGCTTGCACATCAGAATAACACATAGGCTATAATTTATAAAGATATTTTGCAAATTGGCTAAAATATAACGATAAAAATCGCTTAAGGCAGAAAAAAATTATATAATTAAAATAGTACTTCGATCCATCCGGGTGTCCCTTGACACCTCCGGTTGTGTATCATTACTATTATAAATTTTAATATATATAATTAAAATTTGCAAAAATTTCTATAGCGCGATTTAGACTCTAATACATGTCTTCTTAGAATCCATTAACTTTGTTACAGCGCCATCTAGTAATAGATCATGATCCTATTGAAAAAAAATCTGAGTTACTCCCTAGTCGCGCCTAAAGAAGTTTTAAGTACTTCAAAAATATTATTATAACTTAAAAAAAATAAAATTTTATTACAATTCCTTCACTAATTAATCGAAAGGAACTTCGTTCCATCCGGGTGTCCCTTGACACCTCTCGTTTTTATATCTGTAGATAAAAGAGATGTTTACTTATCTCAAGAAATAAATTTAAAAGAAAGTCATTTGTATGACTGTCTGTTAAGAACTACTGTATTACATATAATAAAAATGTAACGGATCGCTGTCTGTACATGGAAGATATATGAGAAAAAATATTACTGGGACATTTATCAACACTAATAGAACCCAAAACAATGTTTTTTAAAATTTTTGTCTGTTTATCTGTTTGTCTCTTTGTCTGTGCGTTTGTGCACGCTAATCTCAGAAACGGCTTATCAGATTTAGACGCGGTTTTCATTAATATATTGTGGTAAGCTTCACTTAACATTTAGGCTTTATTTTATGTCATTGGTTTATAAATAAAAAAGTTATGTCAATTTAAAAAATGTTCAGAAAAAAAAAACTTTATCGATTCTTTTCAAATTACGTACAAGTTATCTATAGTAAAAATAAATAAACACGTGTTTCAGCATTTGTTGATTTTCACCCTCTGGGGGTGTAAATTAGGCCTGCAAAGCGGGTTGGACGACTCATTAAATCATTAGCGCCAAGCCGATATTATTGAAGCTGGAAACTTGAAATGTTGACAGTGGTTTCTTTATATGACGTAGAGATTTACTAAGAAAAGATTTTACGAAATTATACCCCTAAGGGGGTAGAGCAGAGTGGCAAAGTTTGTATGGGGAAAAAAATCTTTATTGATTCTTTTCAAATTACGAGTCGAATCAAATATTCTATAGTAATATCCGGCATTTATCAATTTTCACCCTCTGGTTGTGTAGATTCGGCCTGTGAAACGAGTTGATCGACTCATTACCGCCAAGCCGAAACTATTAAAGCTAGAAACATTAAATTTTGAAGCACGTTTTTATTTATGACAAAGAGATTCAATATGAAAGGATTTTATGAATTCCGCCCCTAAGGGGGTGTAACAATGCGGCAAAGTGTGTATGGGAGAAAATTTCTTTATCGATTCTTTTCAAATTACGTACAAATATTCTTCGGTAAAAATAAATAAACACGTGTTTCTCTTTCCCTCTCCATCAACCCCGCACCAATGCCGTTGTGGTGACCAGTGCCGGCGTGAGACCTCACACGATACACATAGTAGACGGCAATAGGTTCTTGCCTAATGGTTTAAGATACAGGTTAAGTTTAGCTTCAAAATGTTCACTCTATAACTCAAATAATAAATTATATCTAACGAGGTCGCAACTTTGCTGGTTAAACAAAACAGTCAAATAAAGGGTGGCGATAATTATATTTTTATCTCATGGTCATATCGTAAATAGGAACTTTCAACCACCTTCTTCTTTAGTGCCATAGCCGGTCTATGGTATATAGACACACGCGCACCGTACACGTACATCTACGTTGTGCGGGCGGGCCACCGCAACCAGGTATCATCTCGAGTCGAAGCCCTCATGCAGTGAACCTCAATATAGGTACTTACGCTTGCGCCGCCCAAAGCACCGACGGTAGAGCGTGTCAACCTAGACTATTTTCTCTCGGACCCACCATATTGCCTAATTCCGTTAGACAACTAACTCGCAGAAGGCGGCGACCGCATCCCAGTTTCTGACGCTGTTGATTATCGTCCTAGCGACAAACCTTCAACACCTTGCATTGCTTTTTCTATTTAACTCTATCAGAGATGACTTCTGCGTGGACGAAGTCACGGGCAAAAGCTAGTAGACGAATAAATTAGGTCTGTCTCCGTGGTAATCTACGTTAGTAGGTATTATTTAAAGTTACTGGTAAGATCTACTTGTCATTGATGACGACAGTAAATGTAGAAAGGTTCGACCTAGTGGCTATTATTAACTATAGACAATAGAATTTTAAATTTTCTATCATAGAACTTACACAAAAACAAGTTTTTATATTGTTTTCCAAAGACCAATGTTGCTATAGGCAAATAGTGTACCGTTTTTAATGTTTAAACTGAACGAGACATGTGCCAACTAAATTAGTTAAGGATTAAACCCATTTCACCGTTCAAAATTGAACAAGATTAAATAGCGCTGAACGCCTTCTATTTACCATTCAGTAAACGTATTCAAAAGCTATCAGATGCCTGTCATTGCTAGTTGTCAAAACTAAAAAGGTTCATTATTAATAGTATTTATTAGAAATGAAAGAAAGGTCAGCTATGTTTTAATGGTAATTATAATGATTAGGTCTATATTTACATATCTTTCATATATTTACCACGTTTCGTTGTTACTTTCAGTATGTAAGGTGATTTTCCGTGTGGTGACGCAGTAGGAATACAATTCACGACCCTATCTTACTCGTGGGTCATCATAAGAGATGATTATGGGATCTAAAACATATATAACATCTATGCAGGAGAAGGAAAGCTCGAAACAAAACCCTATACCAACAAGTCTGACTAGCGTGGTGGGAGGGAAAGTGACCTACTATAGGTCACTTTCCCTCCCATTATGGAGGACGCTCGAGCTCAAGAGTGGGCCATATATGAGCTGAAATGATGATGATGTAGGTGATGAAATTAAAGTCAATGATAGACTCCATATTCAAATATATAGTAGAATAATCATGGATCGGTCACGTACTCAAGGAAGGTGGAGTCAAGAGTCTCCGAAACCGGCGAGCGTGTATGAAGAGAATTATGAATGTTGAGGAAGCGAGTGAAGTATGCAAGGATAGAGTTCTCTGGCACTCTGTTCTCTCTGCCTACCCTGCAAAGGACATGACGTGATGGTATGTATGTATCTATGTAGTAGAATAAAAATAACAAAACCATATAATTACTCACACACGGTGTATTATTTCAATTGTCTTGTTTTGACACAATAGTTTTGCCATATGAGCGCACAGGATAGGCGTATAATGCGTGCCGAGATGGCTATCAAGGTCACAAAGTTGGTACAAATGGCCATTCTAATGACGATGGGAAGGGAATACATGGACTATGAAGTCGCACTCACTCACACACACGTCGCACACACTTGAAAAGGCGGACTTTTCATGGTCGTGGACGGAGCTGGCGGGATGTGTTCAGACCATAGCCTACCAAAAACAAGGAAAGTGTATAATCAAATCACCATGAAATCAGCACTATAGTAGGGTAGTAGGCATACCTTGAAATCCATATCTAGACTACCGCTTACTTAGGAAAGCTCGTAAAGTGAAAATAGAACACCTGCAATAGCGATGATATTTTAACCATTGAACTAAAGTGTTCATCCAAAGAAAACTTTAAAAAAAATATTCAAATCGTCATGGAATTACCAAATTAACTGAAACTGCACATATGTTATAGTGGTTACGATACAGATTTAAAGCACCAGTGTAATAGTTTCGATTCTTATGTAGCACAATATTTGCGTGATTCACAAATTATTATATTTAGTCTGGGTGTAAATTGTATATTTCTAAAACCCCTACAATACAATGAATGCTTCTTTTTTTTTTTTTTTTTTTTTGGTTCTGTTCGTCCATTCGGACAGGCAAAGGGTTCAAAGTTCAAAGCCCATACAGCCAAGTCTTATTTAATTATTTTTCATATATTGTTCATCATTTCTTCATATTATGTAGCCTTAATAGTCATTGTCTGTCAGTAAGTCAAGTCATTACCATTAATCGGGCGCTGATAACCTAATCAATGATTTTCTTTGGGAATTTCGGGCAAATATGAAAATACACGTAAACCACTATTATACCATATTCACTACACTTCAGCACTTTAACTGTACCATATTGCATAAAATACCAGCAAAATTATTCAATATAACACCACAAAACACTAAAGAAATGAATATAATACAAGAGCGTGACATGACATTTCCACATTCGCGCCAAAACTTGAATGCTTCTTTATTGCAGGATGTTGTCATTCAACAAAAAAAAAATTAACGCCATTAAATGGGGTAAATTAATTTTATTCACATAGACATTATAAATTACCTTTGCTTAAATATATCTATCAATCTTAATCAAAAATATAATAACTCATAATTTTATTGTTATTTTATTCATATAAATTAAATATGATTTATAAAAAGCTACTCTTAAAACTTGTTTCGAATGTTATGCCCAAATGAGCCTCCCTAACAACGCTACGATAGCTAGCAATACACAGTGGACGACTCATTTACCAATTTGCATAAATGAAGCTAATAACCGCATGTACGTGACGATGCGTTCGCTAATCTAATTGCTGACTGCGTGGACATTAATTAATCATATCTCTATTTATTTACACTGAATTATAGAAAGTGTAATCATGATCAATACTGAATGGGAAATATATTTATAGTAAACTCGTGCAAATACTTCGACGATTTATAGAGGATTTATTACGTACATAACTGTAACCTAATAATGGTATTTTTATACCCTTGATAAACTTTTTTAAAGGTTTTGATATAAGCAAGAAAAATAATTGCTTTCTAGAATAATAATATTAACTTTAATATATTTCTTTATTTTTATTATTTGTGAAAATAATTTGGATTAAAAATCTCAGTGCAAGAAGTAATCGGTCTACAACAGAAAATCTTCTCAAAATACCATCATATAAATCTACGCGTTACCAAGGTGGTTTCAGATTTTTAGCCCCAAAAATATGGAATGATACCCCCTCCAATGAGAAAGAAAGTAAGTGAGAACAATTTTAAATCAAAATACAAATCTGCTTTACTAAAACGACAATTGGCTGGGGAAAATCTGACACATACCTATTTAAACACTTTGAAATTAAAACAATATTTTATTTAAATAACCCAACAGATAATGCATTATATAGTTATATTAATACCTGCAAGTACGCCTACTCATATACACGAGCACTATCTTATATCATACATAGTAACACACAGTAGTATAACACACAGACGCACACACTTGCACATGCACACAGATACGCGCACACACGTACACACACACGCACACACGTACACACACACGCACACACGCTAATGCACACACACACACACACACACACACACGCACGCGCGCACGCACGCACGCACGCACACGCGCACGCGCACACACGCACACGCACACGCACACGCGCACACACACACATAAACATATACACACACGCGCGCACGCGCACGCACGCACGCACGTGCGCACGCACACACACGCACACGCGCACACACACACACACACATAAACACATACACACACGCGCGCGCAGGCACACACACACATAAACATACACAATACAATAGATTCACGGGGATGGCTGAAAATCAGCGCTGCTTCTTGTGACAGCAGAAGCTGAGCCAATTCCTTTTGCCTACTAGATTTAATTTTGTTTATTATAATTGTTAGTTTTTAGTTTAAGTTCTGAAAAGGCAATAAATTATTATTATTATTTATATTAACTATAATATATATTCCTTTATTTATTAGGGAGGGAGGAAGATAATTTACAAAAAGGTGTATCAAACAATAAAATCGGTGAGATATATTTTACTCCCCGTGTGGCGACGACAAAAGAATACAATTGTCGGCACCCCTTGCTTGCCCTTTTTTTTTTTTTTTTTTTTTTATTGGTGGGCTATGGGTGCGTCTCGCCCCGCTGAATCGGTCCGGGGTGACGGAAAGGCGGCGCGTGACCCCATAGACCCACCGTAAAACCTTCTCTCTTCGCCGTGCGAGCGGACCACCGGTACTCGATTTTAACTTCGGTGGCCCGCCCGGCGGTTTACCCTCGCGGGTTCCTCTCGTCGACGCCCCGACAGATTTCGCCGTCGGGGCGTCGCCCTCACGCGGTGGCCTCACGTCGGGTGACCGGACAATTCCCCGGTCCGATCACCCGAGGCCTCGGTTAGGGCGGCATCAGGCGCAGGTATTCGCGCCTGCGCCGCCCCGGCTGCTGACGGCGGCCCGGGTCGCGGGATTCCTTCCGGACTCGTTCCGCCGCCTCCTTCTGCGAGATGACAGCCTCGCAGAAGGCGGCGACCGCGTCCCAGTTCCTGACGCTGTCGACCATCGCTCTCGCGACAGCCGGCAGCGTCAGGTCGGCACCGATAACAGCGACGAGGTCACGGCGCTGCCGGTCAAAGCCCGGACACGCCTCCAGCGTGTGTTGCGCCGTGTCCTCGTCACTGCTGCAATGGTGGCAGAACGAAGTCCACTCCTTACACGCGACCGTGTGCAGGTAAAAGCCGAAGCATCCGTGCCCCGACAACACCTGCACCAGTCGAAAGGAGAGGACTCCGTGCCGCCGCTCCATCCACTCCATCAATGCGGGCCGGAAAGCCTCGACGGTGACGACACCGTGTCTAGGCCTCTCCAGCCGCGTAGCCCAACGGGCGATGACGTCTCGGCGGGCGTCCTCGCGCCAGGTGGCTATCTCGCTCAGCGATGGGGAGCCACCTTCGTCGCGCAGTGAGGTCACCCGCCGGTAGAGGTCGGAGAGCATCTCCGCCTCTAGGTCCCACGGGGGTGTCCCGGCCAGTAGGCATGCCGCCTCGGTCGATACCGTGCGGTACCCGCGAATGGCTCTGACCGCCATGACTCTCTGGGGTCTCCACAGAACAGCCCTGAGCTGGACGTTCAGAGCCCTCGCCCACACGGGTGCGCCGTACATGGCCATAGAACGGATCACCCCCGCATACAGCCGTCGGCCCTCGAAGCTGGGTCCGCCCACGTTCGGCATGAGCCGCGAAAGGGCGGACGCCGCGCCGACCAGCCGGGGAGCAATTCGGCGAAAATGCTCCCGGAACCACCATCGCCCGTCGAGCACCAGACCCAAGTACTTCATATGGGCCTGAATGCTGATGTGGACGGAGTTGACGACTAGCGAGACGCCGATTGGCGGCCTTACGCGTGGCCCATGGAACAATAGGGCCTCCGTCTTATTTAGGGCCACCCTGAGCCCCAGCGCCTCGATTCGCCCGACCATCTCCTCGGTGCCGAGAGTGGCCAGGCTCGCCGCCTCTTCGAGTGTCCTGCCCCGGGCTGTGACGAGCGTATCGTCAGCGTAGCATATCACGCTCAGCCCGGGGGGGAGACTCCCTCTCAACGCCCAGTCGTACCCGATGTCCCACAGAGTCGGCCCCAGAACCGACCCCTGTGGAACGCCGCACGACATGGACGTCCGCACAATGTCCCCTGCGGGACTCGCGCAGAGGACACTGCGCCCCTCCAAATAGTCCGCCACCAGCCGCCTCAGGTACAAGGGCACCCCATGAAATCGGAGCGCCTCCCTGATGCAGCTGAATGGCAGACTATTGAATGCGTTGGCGATGTCCAGCGACACCGCCAACAGCACTCCCCCGCCGGTGACAGCCTCCGCGGCCGTCTGCCTCAGTCGTAGCAGGGCCCCGATGGTCGAACGCCCCCTTCTAAAACCGAATTGAGCGTCCGACAGATCGGGTCCCACCTCCTCCAGGTGCTGGACGATGCGGGCAGCGAGGATGCGCTCCAGCAGCTTACCCACATCGTCGAGGAGCACGATGGGCCTGTAGGCCGACGGCGAATCCGGGGGCCGTCCCGGCTTTGGCAGGAGAACCAACCTCCCCTCCTTCCAGCACTCAGGGAACCGTCCAGACGCCAAACAGGCGTTGTACAGCTGCCTGAGGCGAGGCTCGAGGTGCTCGAGGAGCGACGTCAGCACCCGGACTGGTATTCCGTCCGGGCCGGGGGCCGTGGTCGCGGAACGAATCCGCGCCACAGCTGCTCCCACTTCCGTCTCCGTCACGGGCGGAACACTCTCGTCGTCAGCCTCCCGGTCTTGTTCTGGCGAGGCCATGGCCGGGGGCGTGTGTTCCGACTGCCGTGGAAACAGCTCCTCGACCACCCTACAGAGGAAGTCGGGCTGGAGGGTCTCGGTGAGGGGGGGGCCCTGCGCGCGAAGCTTATTCAGCGACGCGCGATACGGGCGACCCCAGAGGTCACGGTCGAGACCGTCCAGCATCTCCTGCCAACTCGCACCCTTGGCGGCTCGGATGGCCAGCCGAAAGGCCGTCCGAGCATCGCGGTACGCCTCGTACAGCTGGCCCTCCCGCTCAGCGTCGCGGTGACGCCGCCGGCTGCGGGTGTAGGACCTTCGGGCTCTGATACATGCCGCACGAAGGTCCGCCAATCTTGGGGACCACCAGTAGACCCCCTGCCTCGGAGGTAGACGCCGCCGCACTCTGGGCATGGCCGCATCGCAGATCTGCGTTAACGCACTGCGGATGCGGACAGCCTCGGCGTCCACCCCGTCCGCTGGGGGCGGTGAGGACAGCCACGTGTGAACGATGGCCGCCTCCGCCAGTAGGTCCCTGTCAAGACGACCCACAGCCCACCGCGGAAACGCGGGAGCTCCGTCCGCCCTGTGACCCCTACCGGGGTCCCGGAGAGGGGAGACCTCCATCCGGATGTACCGGTGGTCCGATAGGGTCTCCGCCTCCTCCAGGACACTCCAGTTCCTCACCCGTGGTGCGACAGCGGGGCTAGCGAACGACAAGTCCACTATCGACCCGCCCTGCTGCCGCACACACGTGTTCACTGAGCCCCTGTTAAGAACACAGAGGCCCAGTGAAGCCGCCCACTCGATGACCGCCCGCCCGCGGTCGTCCGTCATAGGGGACCCCCACGCCGTGGATTTGGCGTTGAAGTCCCCCAGAACCAGGACGAGGCCCGGTGCTAGTCGCCGTATCGAGGCCTCCAGGTTGGTGAGGGAGGCCCCGAAATCGTCCATTCTCCTGTTAGGGGAGAGGTATACGCTGTAGAGCGTGACCCCTCCCCACTCCGCCGCGACAAATTCCTCGCCCCTATCCAAAAGAGACAAGGACGGGAAGTGCCGCTGCGTTGAGACGACGATTGCCGCAGTTCCGTTTCGGCTGACCACCCAATTGGGGCGATCAGGCACGCAGTACGGTTCTGCGACTACGGCTGCACCAATCGACCACTCCGCCATGGATTGCAGGAGTAAATCCTGCGCACCGGCGGAGTGGTTGGTGTTGGCTTGCAAGAGGTGGTGCATGGATGGTGTAGCCATTAACGGGCTGTATCCATGACCTCCCCCTCGCCGGCGGGCGATCGGACCGCGCTAGGAGCGGGAGCGGCCGTGGTCGGAGGGCCGCCCCGCCCCTTTGGGGCCGAAGCTGGAGGTTTGCACGCCCCAGAGCCCATGCGGTGCTTGGCGGGCTTATTGCCCGCCGCACACGCGGGGCAGTGGGGCGGGGCGGCGCAAGATGCCGCCACGTGCCCGGTTTGACCGCAGCGGAAACACAGTCCGCCGCAGTCGAAGCAATTAGTGCACGTCGGTCGAGTATGTCCGACCGCCATGCACTTATAGCACCTCGCAGGCCGGTGCTCAAGCACGGTCACCCGCGCCGAGCTCCAGCCCACGAGGAGCCTGCCTGAGCCGGCCAGTTGCCTGACCGACTCCACCGGGCACTGCGCCCAGGCGGCACCTACGCCGCCCGGACCGGGGCGGATGACACCAACCCGGACGGTGTCTATGGGACACCCGGTTCTCGAGGCAATAGCCTTCCGGATGTCTTCCACCGTCACGGAGTCGTCCAGACCCGCGATGCGCATTTCGGCGCACTTGACGGGCCTGGCGATCCTGATGCCACCCTCCTCGGCAAACAAACCTCGCAGCTTGTCAGCTACGCTGTCGGCCGTCTTGGAGCCCTCGGCCCCGGGGAACTCGAGGATTCGAGCCCCTGTCCGGCCCTTGCGGGTCCTGGCTTCGACGCCTCCAATATCGGAGACGTCTAGCTCCCGCCGGGCCTTCCTCAAGACGGCCTCGTAGCTGAGGCCCTTCTCAGCCGCCTCAGGCAGCACAGTGATCACCACTGCGCCTGTCTTCGGCGACTTGAGCCCCTTGCGCGGCCTCTTCTTCTTACCGGCTCCTGCCTGTGGAGCGGGAGCGGGGACCTCAGCGGCGCGCTTGGCCTCCGCTCTCCTCCTCTGACCGCGACTCTTCCGGTCGCGCTCGGCCACCTGCCAACCCTCGGGCGCAGCAGGCGCGACAGGCGCGGAAGGCGCAGTCGTTGACGCGCTGGTCGTCGCCGGCGGTGTTGTTGCCGACGATGACTGCGGTCCGGCAGGAGCCGGTACCGTCCTCTTCCTTGGCTTTGGCGCGGGCCCCTTGGGCTTGGGCGCCGCCGCGGCCGTGGCGTAGCTGCCCCCCACGCGGCCACCCTGACAAGGCAGCGGGGCGGGGGCTGATGCCACATGCGGCCGCTTGTCCGCGGCGAGAGGCGGCCGGACACGTGGTTCTGGAGGCAACCTTGCCTCCAGAACGGCCATGCGCGCATCGACGAGTTTTCCGACTGCGTCGATGATTTGGCGCAGGGCCTCGTCCGGTAGGCCTCCCACCGCAAGTATCGGGGTCGGCTGGGCCTCTTCGGGGGCCCGTTCCGCAGCGTCTGGCGGCTTTGGCGCCGCAGGGACGCTAGCCGGCGGCATGCGGTCCGCAGCGAGAGGCGTCATCCTCACCACGGGGACCAGTTTCGCCGCGGCGGCTGGGCCAGCGCCAGCCAGCGACGCGCGCTTCGCAGCGGCTGGCGTCTTTCTCGCCATTGGCACGGGTGTTACCGTCACACCAGTGCCCAACGTCGTCGGCACCGCGGCGCGAGGCGGCTTTGGCGCTGCAGCGGCCGCTGAGTGGCCGGCCTTGGCCGGTGGCGCAACTGGCGCAGGCGGCGCGAGCAGCGCCATTTGCGCCTTTAGGTCGGCCACGTCCTTTAATAACTGGCGGTTTGCCCGCCGCATCCCCGCCAGCATATCCCCCAACTGCCGGTTCAGGGTCCGAATGGCGGACATCTCGCCATTAAGGCGGGCATTTTCGGCCCGCAGGTCGGGGGGGTCGCCGTTGGCGCGGGCAGCAACCGCCGCCGCCCTTTCCTCTCCCGAGGCCCCTCGCCCTCTTCGGGAGGCGACCTTAGGTGGCGGCATGTTGGCCACGCTCCCTTCAGAGTCGGCACCCGAGCTGCCACCCTTACTCAGGCGGCGCTTCCTCTGCGAGGGGAGGGCCTTCTCCTTGGTCGTCAGCGTTGTCGCTGTCGGCGCCGGGCTCTTTGCCACAAGACGCGCTGACGACCTGGCAGGGGCTTCAACAGCCGGCCTGCTATCCTTCTTGGACGGCCCTGCGGGAATGTCACCGCCCTCGTCCATTTTGGCGGTAGAACCGCCACCCCCGTCTTCTCCGGACGGCTCTGCGACATCGCTGTCGCCCTCGTCCGTCGACGGCTCCGTTTCGGCTCTACCGCCGTCCTTCCTCGCTTCCGCGGCGGCAGCCTTTCTGCGCGCTCGCCGCTCCTCCAAACGCCGTTTGAAGCTGGAGGTCTTCCCCCGGCTCCTCCTGGGCGACCTCCGCTTCGATGTTGTTTGGGCCTCTGCGTGTTGTGCCGGACCCTCGGCGGACGCCTCGAGTCCCGAGGACGAGGCGTCGTTTCGGTCAGTTTTCCGTTGGCATGACCGGGCCTTGAGGTGGGAATCACTATGATCCACGTAGCTTTTAAAATTGAAATGAGTATCCATAGTTAAACCCACGAGTATGGGAGATACTATTACGTCGACCCGGGCAGAGATCCCTGTACCCGGGCAAGCCTACATTTACCAAACAGGGGGGCAGCCGGTACCCTGGCTGGAGCGTGCTAAGAACAGAACAACCCATCTGCCATGCATCTTCTCGCCGCACGCCAAAACTTAAGATTATGGGTGATTTCCGAATTCGAATGTACATTCGAAATTCTTTATAGAGGTTGTCTTCCTCGCGGTCCGGGCGGTTAAGCCAAGACCCTCGTTCCTGAAACTAAGACAAGCAAAGAATCAGGTTTACGATTTGACGACGGTGGCGGTGGAACATGCCTGCCCAGCCCTCAAATGAATGAGTGACTGAGCCCGTCGCGGATTCGCGTCCGGTCACCTTCTACGGATAGAAGGCTAGGAGCGAAGCGCCAGATATTCGCTACGGACGACAGTACAACAGAAGAACTGGGGACCGCCGTCCGCACCCAGGGTACACCGCGTGGAGGTTTCTGACATCGTACCCCACCCCTTGCTTGCCCGTGGAGGTCGTAAAATCGGCTAAGGGTCTCACCGGGAGAATGAGTAGCGGCTATCTCCCGGCAAACTTAATAACATCTACCGTGATCGCCAATCCGCCTGCCAAGCGTGGCGATTATGGCATTATTCCAAAAAACAAATATTGATGTACAAAAAGTCACGGTCCTCAGTCACGATAGTTCCACTGTTCCACGGACTTATTTTGATGGTGGTGCAAGGGGTGCTAGGAATCTCCGGCTGCAATCCGGCTACCAAAAAACAGACCCTTGCCCTGGTAACACACAATATTCGGACGCTTAGGACCGACAAGAGGGTCATCGACCTGAAAGAGGGATTGAGCAAAATCCGATGGGACGTTTTAGGATTATCAGAGGTGCGAAGAAAGGGGGCGAGCACGATAATCCTCCGGTCTGGTAACCTGGTGTTCTACCGGGAAGGAGATCACCCATCCCATGGCGGTGTAGTGTTTATCGTTCGTAAGTCTCTCGTAGACAACGTGGAGAGGATCGAAAGTGTGTCAGTGACAAGGGTAGCGTACCTTATACTCAGAATTACCAAACGGTATTCTTTAAAGGTCATACAGGTGATGCACTGATCTTGATATACTCCGACGACGTACTGGAGAGGCCTTATACGAGGACATCTCGAAAGCCATCCACACGTCCAAAACCCACTTCACGGTATTTAGATTTGAACGCAGAACTAGACAAAAGGACAGACGATGAGCTAAGAGTGGGGCAATATGGATTTGGATAGAGAAACTAAACAGGCCAAAAACTGGCCGACTTTTTGGAGAAGGAAGGCCTCTTTATAATGAATTCCTTCGTCAAGAAGCGGTTACAAAGGAAGTGGACCTGGGTTTGCCCTGATGGTTCAACTAAATATGAGATGACTTCATCTTGTTGGACAAACGACAAATATTTAATGATGTCTCTGTGCTCAGCAGAATTAAAACTGGGAGGAATCACCGGATGGTATGAGGCACTTTGAATCTTCTCGCTTGATGAAGTCTATAACTCCGAACTACACTTGTCCAATACCAGAACCCCGATAGCTTTCAACTCCAATTACATGATTGCGTTCAATTTCTGGAAGAGTGCAATTCTTCAAACGATATGAACAACAGGTTAGTGAAAACTGTCCACGTGGTCGGGTCCAAATTCTTTAAGGCCCATTGCGCAATTAGAACATAAAAACTTTATGACCAGACTCTCAAAGTCGTGGAGAAGAGAAAGCAAATGACGGTACACTCTTCATCCGAACTTAGGCAGCTTAATAGAGAAATCTCCAAATTAGAGCGAAATCGAGGCTCCAAAGTGTTCGCACGAGGTTTGTCTATCGGACAGAGCCAATCTTGGGAGATATCGAAAGGTTCTATGGGCAGTTATACAAATCATCCCTAAACTCTGTTGCCGGTTTGGTCTCTTGGACCAAGATCTAAGCTAACTCGGCACTATACCGAAGAAATCCTGCACGCCAGCTTGTACGAGATCAGAATGGCTCTGAAAATATTAAAGAACGGAATGACACCGGGAGATGACGGAATTACCACAGAGCTCCGCTCAGAGAGGGCAAGCGGCAAGCCGGCATTCTCATGAGTAGGCCCATGTCCAACAGTGGACGTTTACGGACTGATGGATGGATGGATATGTTAGTGATTAAAAACATATTTAGGAAATAAAGTCTTGTGGGTATGCCAACAACTACTAAAAGAATGTACGAATCGAGACAAACATTTTCAGAAAGAATGGGCAGCAATATTCTTTTCGACAATGTGTATACTATACTCCTATTGATAATGACGATAGTAGCATTAATCCCTATATGTAGCCTGCCCAGCCTTTTTTTTTTGGGGTGGGCTATTGAGTGGCCACACTCCGCCAAATCGGTCCGGGGTGACGGAAGAGGCAGCGCGCGACCCCATAAATCCACCCTGCAAGCACCTCTATTTGCCGTGCGAGCGGGCCACCGGTACCCGATCTTTGTCTTCGGTGGCCCGCCCGGCGCTTTACCCTCGCGGGTTCCTCTCTAGTCGACGCCCCGACAGCTTTCGCCGTCGGAGCGTCGTCCTCACGCGGTAGCCTCACTTCGGATGACCGGACTACTCCCCGGTCCGATCACCCGATGCCTCAGCTAGGGCGGCATCTTGCAGCGTCTCGGCATCTCGGCAGCCTTCCCAGCCTACCCTATCCATCCGGTCGGTAGTTTAATCACTAATTCACTACTATCTATGCATTCATATACGGAACTTAATACTGACAATGTTTATAAAGTCAATACGTGTCCGACATGAGTTCGACGGCTCTTCAAGTTCGACCCGCCTAATTGCTAATCCGGACTACGTCTACCCCACTAAAACACTTTAGAAACTTTCATTAGTAATCACTAATCGATAGCTCGTTGTTGAGCGAGTTTGCCCGAGAGGATAAATAAATATGTCGTTCGCGAAGGATACACAATCCATAAAATATAACACAAAGATAATAAATACATACGTATGTACGTAAACCGTTATAATATACTTTATTAGGTATGATGATTTCTAATATTTCCATTTTCCGTGTGGTGACGGAGTAAGAATACAATTCACCACCCCCTATCATACCCATGGGTGATCGTACGAGACGACTAAGGGATATAAAACGCATATAATATTTATGTGAGAGAAGGAAAACTCGAAACAAAACCCTATACCAAGTTTGACCAGCGTGGTATAATAATAGGTCAATTACCCTCCCATTATGGAGGAGGCTCGAGCTCAACAGTGGGACATATATGAGCTGAGATGATGAAGATGATTTCTAAAGTGTTATTTATTATTATGATATGTCAAATACAATATCTATTTTTTTTTATTATATTAACAACATAATCGAGTTATGATGAACACAAGAAAATGTCACATGGTAGTTTTATATTAAAACGCCGAGAAATGCTGAAGCGTAGTGAATACGAAATAACAGTGCTTTACATATGTTCATAATTAATCAAAATTCCTAGAGAATCCATTGGTAGCTAGTCGCTATACTAAAAACGATACTGAAAACTAAGAAATCAGTGCAAACGCAAATCAACTAGAAAAATAAACTTAGTTGATACTAACTACAATAACTCGTATTAGTAGTTGATTAGCAAAATCAAAAGAGAAGAGAATAAGAAATTGTGAAGCAGGCAAACACCTCAATCAGAGAAGTGACACGGTACTGGCCACGGTAATCGTTCAAGAACAAGCAATGAGAGGACAGGGCAAAAGGCAACAGAGAATGTTATGTATGCAGTATTATAGAGAAAGTTAGTATACTTTGTAATTTTGTTGCTTCAGTGGTAGACAAGCAAACAGACATTCTGGTATGATACTAACTACCCCTTGTGAACCTGAGGAATACCAAGAGTACAGCCAAATCGTTGCCTATCTAGAGTTTAAGGCTCCGGCTCTCTCACGCAAAGTACCAAATTATACTATACGGACGCCGATTTTCTACAAGAGTGTGTCCCTGACGAATCGACAATATATGTATATTAGTACAGACAGAAACTTGTCAGTATCATGAAGGCTGTTTTGAAAAAAAAAAAATACTATGCATGCCGCTTCACAAATAGAAAAAAGGATGCATTATGGCTTATTTAGTGGGTAGATTTAATACGTTAAACCATTTTGGAGGAATAGCGTGTGTCTGAACAAGATTATTTTTGCGCCTAAAAAAGCTAAAATTAAAAACTTTCTATCCTATTTTCGGTTGACCTTTTCGTATATTTACAAATAGATTATTTGCAAGGTTAGATAAACTTATTCACCGCCCAAATCGATTTTAGACAGGTAACTACCTAAGTTTTAATATCACACTCCTAGTTTTTTTAAAACCAATTGTGATAGATTTGCCTTTTCAGTACACACCAGATCGTGCTGTGCTGTGACTAGGTATGTTAGCCTCAGATGGCTGTTACATCCTTACGCGGACTAGTGGTGAGCGCAGACAGCTCTCAACCCAGTTATTCGCAATGCAGTCATCTCAGCTTATATGTGGCTCACTGCTGAGCTCGAGCCTACTCCACAATAGGAGTGAAATTGATCTACATCATGCTGGTCAAACGGGTTGGTTTAAGATTGTCTTTTAAGTTTTCGTGGTCTTGCATAGAAGTTCTATACAAGAATATATTATATCCTTTGGTCTTCTTTTATCATACCAACGACCAAGAAAGGGAGATGATGAATCGTATGGATTCGGACTCGACACCTCTGCGTCTATTAGTCTCCTACAAGGCTACTCTTACTGTGATACAGTGGTAATGGTACAATTATTTGTTTATATTAGCAGAAACTGGAAGATTTTAATATTAATGAAAACTTTTACTATGTTTTTGCATTTAATTCTTATAATCTGTACGGATAATGGATGTGAATCTGTATTCATATTATATTACCTACGTAGCTTTTACCATGTGGGGTACTCGTAATAGGCAAAGAACCCATTGATGTCCATCGCACATAAATTCCTAAATACGTTTTTCTACGGAGATTTTATTGAATACACCAAACTTGGTATACGTAATTTCCGAACCAGGATCAGCACCTAAAAATTCACAGTTAGTTAAGCTACTTAAATATGTCAAACAGATAGTCAAGCGTGTTACGTAATTGTTAATTTACGCTAAAACGACAATTTCGCTCAATGTCCATTTATGAATATGAAAAACAATTAAATATACGAAATGTTATTTAATATTTATAAGGCACTGGACGTTTCACTTGATGGAAGGGTCATTAATATTTCAAGTACTAATGACAAGTACGGAAAATCTCCGAATGCTCCGAATGAGCAATTTAAAACCTTTTTATTAAAATACATTTGCTGGACTTCCAAAGTAAAATGCATATCAAATTATGTAACGATTTTTTTACATAATTTAGTATATTGTAAGCTTTTATTAAGGTTTACCTGTCCTGGTGCCTAAAAGTAAGCAATTCTTGCACGTTAAATTTGACCCAATTTCCAATGTCAGATTGAGCTGGCATTTTTCATGCACCATTAATTCTGATGACAATATAATGTGTATTACTCAGTACTATAATAATTTATATATGACTACCACTTCAAAATGGCGATAAACTTTTTTTCAATCCCCTTAATATGGGTATTAAATGAAAGCCGTAGAAAACAATACATTTTAGTGTTATTGCAGTAAATTTCATGTGGCTCTCCAAGAAAGCAGATTATATTTTCTTTCTACATAAGAGAAAAAAATACCTATCATATCACACTTGTCAGACGAGTTGGAATAAAGTTTTATTCTGAATGTTCCGGCTCTCGCATTTTATATAGAATGATTTTCTTTTTGTACTGGCAATGAATTTATATCGAAAATATAAATCCGCCAGTGACCATGAAGAGTCATCATTCTCCTACTCTTATCCCAATTACCTGGGATCGATACAGTATTTACTCTCCTTTCATAGTACATATATATTGTAAAAGTTATTGGCAATAGTGTTATGGCCAGCCGCCTGCCAGACGTCAACCCTCCTTGCGAATGTAATGGTTGACCAAATGGCATCAGATGGAGTTGGCCCAGTTCGTTATAAGCCTCTTAGTCGTCTTTTACGACATCCACGAGCAAAGTAAGGTTTGGTAGTATTCGTAGTCGCTACCACACAGCCCATGCCACCGTGAAGAGTGTAGTGTTCGAAATGTCGAACAATTAAGAATCAAATACAAATCTGATAAAATTGGTAAAAATAGTTTTATTTCGAGGTAGGTAATTTAAAAAATAAAGCAGACGGGCTTATGTCAAGGTTAAAGGTACTACCTGAATGCATTCGATCGATGACGAGGTCACTTGCTGAAAATACTCTTCAGTAAAGCCCCATGAATATTGCCCCAATAATCTTGGTAAGGAAATACAATAGAATAGAAGGTTATATGACATATTATAAATTATTATACCTCTTATATTTACATTATATGTAAGTCTATCGCTTAATATCATTTAAATTCGATATGATTAATCATAATTTTCATTTATATAAATTTATAAGTTTTCCGTGTGGTGACGGAGTAAGAATACTATTCACCACCCCATATCTTACCAGTGGTTGATCGTACGAGACGACTAAGGGATATAAAACGCATATAACATCTATGCGAGAGAAGGAAAACTCGGCACAAAACCCTATACCAACACGTCTGATCAGCGTGGTATAGTAGGTTAATTTCCCTCCCATTACGGAGGAGGCCCGAGCCCAACAGTGGGACATTTATGGGCTGTGATGATGATGATGATGATGACGGAGTAAGTATACAATTCACCACCCGCTATCTTCGCCGTGGGTGACCGTAAGTGACGACCAAGGAATATAAAACGCAAGAGAAGGAAAACTCGAAACAAAACCCTCAACCAACACGTCTGACCAGCGTGGTATAGTAGGTCAATTTCTCTCCCATTAGGGAGGAGGCTCGAGCTTGGGCTCGAGCCTCCTCCCTAATGGGATATGTGTGAGCTGAGATGATGATGATGAAATTTATAAGTATACGTAGTTTATATATTCTGAAATTCCTACATTAAAATTAAAATTCAGCTCAAAAAGATGATGATAGATTTTTATACAACGTAAAATGTTACCAGCTTTCTCTGTTTATTATTAACTGTCGTGTAAAAGAATTTTTAAACACTTATTAAATGTAGGTTTAATTTTACTTTCTTGTAATTCAATTACAATGCAGAGTACTGTATAATAATTGCCTCATACTCTTTTCACCATCGGACTACGAGAGAAATGCATTAGTTTAAATGGCAAAAGCAACATTTTTAACATATCTTTGTTTTAAAATGTATTTAACCTCTAATTGATAATTAGACTATATGTCTTTCAATAATCCATTGCAAGTATTGTTGCTTATGTCTTCTTTTTATATAGAAATGAGTGCATATTTCTATATGCTCTGAAACTATAATCATTACAAGCTTTTCACAAATTTTCTAAAGAAAAACAACCCCAGTCCTTCAGAATGTCAGTAATTAGTGCCCGCGCAAAGCTACGCCGTGCAGCCAAGTTATGAATAAAATCAATTAGATTAATAAATACAGCACCAAGTTTTATTGTAGTATGTGACAGGCTTCGTATATCTCTTAAAAAATAAATGGATGTAGTTTTCGACCATCTATCATCACATTGAAGTTACGTATTGGACGTAGGCCTACCAAAAAAAAAAACTATGATAGCTATATTTAGCAAGCAGATAAGCACACACGGTTAGTGTTGTAGACTTGCCAGAAAACTGCTGTCATTTCTCCTAGTGACCCAACAGTTATATTTTAAGACTCCCATGTCAAAGTAAGGGATTGTATTCTTAATCTGTCTTTTTTTTTAATTATGTTAACTCTACTATGTTAACTAGCTTACGCCCAAGGCTTCGATCGCGTAAAAAGTGACTTACACAATATAAAATTTTGTCACTAAATTATTATACCCAAGGGAACATATAAAAAGTATCCTACGTGTTAACCCAGGAAATGGTCTATCTGTCTGTATGCCAACTTTCATCCACATTTTTCATCGCGCTCAACAGTTACGCGTGATTGAGTAACAAACGTCTGAACCTCATCACAAACTTTCCCCTTTCATAATATCAGTAGGAAGTAGGATTTATAATAATTGTAAAATATTTTAGCTATCATATCTATATACCAAATAGGTAAACCAAGTAGGCCTACTTGGTATATAGATAATATATATATAGATAATATTTGACCCGTGATTTTCTTATATAATTACTTAGGGTTAATGAGATATAAGACTTAAAACATACATTTTATTACCTCTCATTTTTATTGCCAAAATGCCAAGGATAAGAAAAGTAACAGGATAAGAAAATCTAACATTTTATATTCATCTTATTGCCGCGTATCATGCACTTTTCATTACTTAAATAATTTGTGTTACTACTGAACATACATAAAGAAATATTATAGTAATGTAAAGTAATTATATCTGAGCTGAGATGATGATAATGATTAAAAATCATTGCATGCATCGTGACTTTTCATTTATGCCCGTTTTCAGCAACAATACCTGAATTAATTCTGATGTTTACACAAGTAGATATTACACATTTGAAATAAAACTATTTTTCGGATTTCGGTCGATCGGATTAGCGTTTATGTTCAGCATGGCAGGATAGTCCTCCCATGACCATGAACGCTGTAAAGTGTTCGAAACGTCGGGAAATTAAAAATAAAAAACAAACGCTATAGAATCTGTAAAAATAGTTTTATTTCAAACAACACCTTACTTTTAATTAACGCCTAAGGCCATCTATATGATACAAAACATAAAAGATTAGTAGATATTTTATGCCAGTCAATACATAAAAAAATGTGTTCTACGTTGAAAGTGCCTTAGGTAGTACAACAGGTAATGAGTCATTAGAAGAAACAGGCATTAACCTAATAAATAAAATTTTGATTACCCATCTACTCTCGCTATTAGTTAGAAATTCAATTTAGTTTCATCTATCCATCATCATCTATCAACGTACAATATTGGCCGTAGGCTTCTCTACGAAGGGAAATGTAGACATAATCGACACGTTTGCAGGTGCTACAGCCTACTTTCCTGGAATTATGTTTACTAAATCACGAGTATTTTCTTACTTTTCTTGTATTTCATCATGGAATATAATTAATTTATACTAAATTTCATTAATCTTAATAATCATTTTAAAGTTAAAAGTTTTTTTTTTATATTTTTGAAGTTTATTAGAGTTTACTCCTTAAGAATCGATTTTCATATAAGGCGCCCGGTATGAGAAAAATTTGAGGAGTAAAATCTAGTGATCGAATGACCTCGTTACGTTTTTGGTGCGCAACCTATTCTGCGCACCTTTCACTTTCTGACGTGAGATATTACTTCACTGAACAGTTTTAATAAATGTAAATATACAGAGGGACTCTGCGGTGCATTTGTTTGGCAGTGTGCCGCAGAGTCCCTCTGTATTAACTAAATGGAAAGCAACCTATAAACGTAATAATAATTATAACTTGACACTGGCACCAATAGCTCGTATATGTAGCTGATTGCCAATATATAAGAAGAAGAAGAAGTAAATATAAATAAAAATGTATATATTATTTTTAGTTAAATGAGCTTTTTTTGCGCTTGTTCTGATAATCGTACTTAAGGACTACTTTTTTTTTGTTAATGGAAGCAAACGAGCAGACAGCACACCTGATGGTAAGTGTCACTGCCGCCCATGGATCTTTGCAATACCAAGGGCTAAAGCTAGGCCGCTGCCTACCAAAACAAACCGACCCCAGTTGCACTTCCGGCTCTCTCGCTCACCGAACGAAGCGCAATAGCACTTTCCCATTACTCAGACGTCGGTCTTCTGCGAGAGTGTGGTACTACCTCGGACGGACCGGCCCTCGGCTGTAGACAGACAACTGTTCACAGCGTGGTCCTACCACTACTTTCTGCTAAAATTATTTCTGCTAACTTAAATATATTAATAACACAATACCTAACAATACAATTTATAAGTATAATAACATCTATCATTTCACAAATGTAAATAAATTTAGAGAATAGTTACAATGTGCATATTATAGAATATGTAACAAAATATTGAACAAAACATGCTATGTATTGCGGTGACGCCCAATAGCCGTAAACATTATCGGGGTGGATCAGATAACATTGACATTGGAGGTGTAAGGTCGGGGGATTACAGCCTTGCCTGTGAGCACGCGATCCGTTAGTTTTCGAGGGCAATATAGATTTGTTTATAGCTTAACACTAAAGCTATAGTGATTGGTATTATTACTTATAACGAGTACACAAATAGAAATTTCCTCTATATAATAATAGATATATTATTTAGAACTAGTGAAAAGTACGTCACTCAAAGCCGTGGGTGTATATAACAAAGGTGTTTTTGATTAGCAAATTATTGGTAGACTCGAAAAAAAATCGAGGAAGATTTCTATCCTACTTGATTTTCTTTTTTGAGTTTAAAAAAAAGCACTGTGGTACGAATGCATGGTGCTGTATCTATATTATTTCTTAAGATGGAATGGAACTACCTTTCGGGGTAAGTCATGCCATTGAATTAATGTACCTCAACATCTATTCATTTTTCATATTTTCATCTGTGTTTTAATAATTATTTTCTGTATACAAATCCATTTGTTTTGTAGATACCAACAAAAACTTCTTAAATATGACTTAACGACATAATAATACTCTTAAAGTAATTTATTTGGAATCCATGCAGTACCTTTATATTTTTTCAGTAAAATAGATAAAAGAAAACCAAATCATGTTGCGTAGGATTTTGACTAGGATAAACGCTGTAATAAATAGTTTATTAAAAAATATATATTATTTTTATTGTCACAGCAACAATGGAATTTTAGCATCTACGCTGTTAATTTGAAAACGTTTAATCTATGCATTCATTCATCTCCGTAATCTTAATGAAACATTTCATATAAAGAAATGTGAGTAGTTTACACACAGTAGAATCGAATTTTTAGAAAACTATATGGTAGGAGAATAAATGAGATGCAATATCAGAAATAGGATGATTATAGTGTTTATTTGTTATATAATAATATTGATGCCAAGTTTAAATATAGTTATTTTCTTTTATTTAAAGCATCACGCATTTACCCCGAAGAGATATATATTTCAGTTTAATATTGCAAACGAAACAACAACCGGCCCCACTTTAGTCGCACCTTTTATCGCTAACCGGGCACAGTTTCAAGCTTAATCATTCATTCTTTCATTCGTCTCAGTTCCTATATGTTCCACTGTCGGGCTCGAGCCTTCTCCATAATGGGAGGGTAAATGACCTACTATACCACGCTGGTAACACGTGTTGGTATAGGGTTTTGTTTCGAGTTTTCCTTCTCTTGCATAGATGTTATATGCGTTTTATATACTTTAGTCGTCTTTTACGAACACCCACGGGTAAGATAGGTGGTGGTGAATTGTGTTCTTACTTCATCACCACACGGATAAGCTTAACCATCCTGTTAAGAATTTCCTTCAAAAATTCCTAGTTCCGAAAAAAACTCAAGGGAACCGCGCCTACGTCGTTGGACCGGCCACCGGAGCAGCGTGAACTTGTCGTCAGTGGACGGCCCGACGGAATACCTACCTATTTCCCCGACCCAGTATTTCACCATCGCACTAGTATATTTATACCAACGGAGCAAGGAGACAATCAGTGCAAAAGTTCTTTTACTTTTTATTATACTCCATGTACTCAATTTCGTCTGACTTTTTTGCCTAAGGCTTCGTAATACGCAAGCGCACATACGGTATGTATGCATTGCTGAATCTCGTGTGTTATTTATCTCTCTTTAGTGTCGCTTTTGCGTTTTGTTGAATCACTAATCACAAACAGCCTAATGACAATGCACGCCTATCCGCTTAAATATTATTACAATTAAAAATTAAAACTATGAAAAATTACAAAACATATTTTTGCAAAATGTAACACGTAGGTTATATACATTAGGAGCACGATACCTATAAAGGTCAAGTTCTTGGATGAAGAGGTAGTGGTTGGCACAAGCTCACGCTCCGCCGCATGCAAGTCCAAGGCCGTTGAACATCAAAGCCTCTCGGGGCTCACAAATTATCCTCTCGGGCGAACAGGGCCACTTGTTATAATGACGCTCTCCCTAAATATGTGCTTTTTATATTTTTCATCTTTATTCACGCCGATTTTTTAATTACTCAAACACCAAATATTTCAGAGTTAAGTGTTATTTTAATATATAATGTCATTATTATTTTTATAGGTAACTAGCGGACCCGGCAAACTTCGTTCCACTTAACAGTCAATGTACGAAAATTAAATATCCCACAACTCGATCGCAGCGCCACCTGCCGGGTCCAATTAAATTTAAACCATTCTCGAATCCACTTGAACACGTACAAAAAATTTAAACAAAATCTGTCCAGCCGTTTAGTAGGAGTTTAGTGACATACACACGTACATAAGAATTATACATATATAAAGATATGATGTTTAGAAGAACGGTTTGCTTGTTTATTTGACCACGCTAATCTCAAAACCCGTACAGTACATTCGCGCGCGCACTCCTCGCATCACTCCGTCCGGGGCGACAGAGGGGCGTAAGCACGCATACCCGTAACCCACCCGTGAACCTCGCCTTCGTCGTTGGACCGGCCACCGGAGCAGCGTGAACTTGTCGTCAGTGGACGGCCCGACGGAATACCCCCTGAGGGTACCCTCTCCTTGAGTGACGTCCAGGAGGAGGAGGTCGGAAGCAATTAACAATACTAACAAATATTCGAAATAAAATCCTTTACAAAGACTTTAAGCTAACGTGGTTTAGTATAGCAATTTCCTTCATATGGACGAGGCTCGTGCCTCGTATTCCATGCACAATGGAATGCATATAAACAGAGAAAAAGAAATGAATAATCTCAAAAATTGTTAAACTCGTTTAAAGAAACTTTATAGTCTTTAATAATTTCAAAAGTTGCCAATTCCGTTTAAAAAATCTTTATAACGTTAGATTATATTATTTATTGAAAAAGATTCATCATCATCATCCTACATTTATCCCAATTACTTGCGGTCGACGCAATGTGTACGGTTCTTCCAACGTAAATATTGAAAAAGTTTTGACAATACTTTTGTATCCAGCCAACTAGCTGACGTCAGCCTTCCTTGGGAATGTAATTGTTGATCGAACAGCATCAGATGGAGTTAGCCCAGGTGCATGTAGAGTTCTTAGTCGTATTTTACAACGCCCACGAGGATTGATAATATTCGTCGATCAAGGATTGATAGTATTCGTCGCCTGAATCGCTCTGTAATAAATTGCCGAATACATCATTATTCCAATGTGATAATTAAGTTTACACTTTACAAAACGGCTCCTAAGTGTTTTTAAGTGTGATGACAACTTAGATCACTCTCAAACTGTACAGTAATGATCATTTGGACTTGTATCCAAACTAATTCACTACTGTAACATCTGATGTAATAAAATCTGAAATAAATTAAATGTAAAGCCAAAAAAAATTCATAGGCTGTAAAAGTTACTGCAGTGGCAAATATGACATCGCCCATCAAGTGGCAATTGCCAGTGTCATAACAACTAGTGAGATAACAAATCTGCATGAAATTATTTTGATATATTATGGATGGAAAGTGAGAGAATTCGTAGCCGGAATAACGTGGATACTCGAACGAAATAATGAGAATGTAAGTAAATCACGTAAATAAAACTACTGACAAAGCTAATAACGCAATTTAGTCCCTCCATCAGTCTATCGACAACCACTATTGGACGTGGACTTCCAAAATAGAATAATGTATGGCAGGTATGAAATAATCGGCCACCGCGTGAGGACGAGGTGCGGACGGCGAAAGCTGTCGGGGCGTCGACACGACAGGAACCCGCGAAGGTAAACCGCCTGGCGGGCCATCGAAGACAAAGATCGGGTACCGGTGGCACGCTCGCACGGCGAAGAGAGGTGTTTGCAGAATGGGTCTATAGGGTTGCGCGCCGCCTCTTCCGTCGCCCCAGATCGATTTGGCGGGGCGCGACCACATCCTTAGTCCACCGCAAAAAGAAAAGGTATGGAATAATCGCCATGTATAGCCAGCAATTAGTGCTATAAGTTGCCCAGGATAATGCTGATAGTCTCCGTCTAACCCCTCAGCCGGTTTTTATGATTCCTTCGGACAAGTCAGCGATGGTGACGCCTTGTATTCGTAACCACACCAGTTAACCAAATATAAAAAAAGGAAAATATACTAGAAGTATTAAACAACATTAATAGTTTGGTAAGAGACCGAATATTTATATTTATCGAAGTATGATTAGATATGAAATTATTATGTTTATAGTAGCCGCCATAATTTATTAAAACCTCTACTCACGCACACGAACACGTAGTAAACATTTATAGAAAGCAAGCAAAAAAAAATATAATACGAATTACTATTGTCGTGAAGATTTTTACTCAATTACTAGCTTTCCCGCTTTCTTCGTCTGCGTAGAAGTCATAATTTTCATTAGTCATGCGGTCAATTTTCATTAGTCATGGGTGAAAAACATCAAAGCAAAATTTTATCCCCTATTTTACACCCTTGCGAAAGAATATAATATACCTACTCTGATTTTCAGAATAGTCCTTTTCAGTGAGTATACATGACGACAGTAAGACGCCATCTAGTATTTATTTCTACTAATTTTTAATTCAATAAAAAATCAAACCCCATATTTTACACCCCTAGAGGTTAGAAATTGACAAATGCTAATTGATTACACTTTTACACTTGTTTATTAGAAATATGAACTATTTTGCCACACTCTTGAATCACGTCTACAAGTTGTTTTCGAGGGTTATTACCAATCGACTCACTTGCAAGCTTGATGACTTCTAGCCGCCCGAACAAGCTGGCTTCCGAAAAGGCTATAGCACCAATGACCATATCCTCTCGCTTCGGCAGATTATCTAGAACCGAGGAATACAATCGGTCTCTGCGTATAGCGTTTATGGACTATGAGAAAGCCTTTGATTCAGTCGAAACTTGCGCGGTGCTGCAATCCCTTCAGTAGTGCCAAATCGACCATCGTTATATCGAAATACTGCAGTGGGAACGATATATATATAGGAACGCCACAATATCAGTCCGTATCCGGGATAAGAGTATGAAACCGATCCATTTACAGAAAGGCGTGAGACAGGGAGACGTCATTTCTCCGAAACTGTTTACCACTGCGCTGAAAGATGTCTTCAAGCTCTTATACTGGATCGGACTCGGCATCAACGTTAACGGTGAATACATCACTCACCTTCGTTTTGCAGACGATACCTTCTTTATGGCGGAATCATGGAACAATTACAAAGAGAAGACGGCCTGAGCTACTGTGCACGGTGATTCTCAACTAGGTCCTGACGTCATCAGGTTAACATCAGTAGTAGGCGTGGCCTATTAGTCTGCTATCGTCACTGCCGGTGTTCGTATGGTGCATACAGTTATATTTTTGGTGTATTTTTATTTTATTCTGAAGAAAATCATGAAGTATTGTGTTTTATCATGTAAAACCTACTCCAATAAACGTTCAGATGCTATGGAAGGAATCACATTTCATTTGTATAATTATTCATCATTTATCAAAATAATTTCTAGAAAAATCTTTTGACGGTATCATGCTCAAAAATAATTTTACTCAACGTTAGATGGCACCACTTTGCGTAATAGGACCTAGAACTATAAAAGCACACATAAGTATTAAAATTATCGTAACAACTAATAACCATGAATATTAAAATTTATACCCAAAGACAAAAATATTATTTTTATATGAAAGAAAAGAAAGAAAGAAGATTTTATTAAAATTATTATTAGAATTATAACATTCGTATTTTTCATCTGCATAAAGCAGAGCAGTGACCACTGAGTCGCCCATCTGGACTCCCACATTCATATCGTTCAACCTTTGGAGACATTTATCCAGATATATATTATGATAAACAGCCTGGCTGACAGAACGCACCTCTGCTTAACGCCGATATTGACGTCAAACTAAGGCGACATTCCATCATCCAGCCGCACACAGGCTCTACAGCCCATGTAACTGGACTGCACAGCCTGTAGCAGTTTACCGTTAATACCATACTCCGGTAGAATGTCCCAAACTTCCTTTCGTACAACCGTGTCAAATGCTCTCTCCAGATCCACAAAACTGTAGAAAACCCTCTGATCTAGAGCCAGATGCTTCTCCACAATGTTGCGCAGAGAGAACACTTGATCCATGCATCCCCTTCCACTCCTGAAACCTCCTTGTGTCTCACACAGTAAACCATCGGACACCATCCTCATTCTCCTTTCAATAATTTTACCATACACTTTTGCTGCCAAACTTGTCAAGCTTACGGCTCTGTAATTTGCGCAGTCATAACGTGAACCCTTGTTTTTAAACAAAGGCACGATGACTGCGCTATTCCAGTCCCCGGGAACCATTCCCGAGCTCCAACATAAATTGAGGAGCAACAGGAACGCCTCCCAGACACAGGAGCCACCAAGCTTGATTTGATGCACATTTGATGCAGTCCTGCTGGCATAGTCAGCGACTGACCTGCAGACCCTAGTCGACACAATGACAGAAGATTGTAAGAAAAGGGGTCTACGCGTGAATGTGAGCAAAACCAAAATAATGGTCTTTGAAAGAGACGAAGCCAGAACAGATGTAAGAGTAACAATAGGTAATGATATACTAGAGCAAGTGGATGAATTTGTATATCTTGGATGTGGATTTAGCCGAGATGGAAGGTACACCACTGATATAGAGCGAAGAGTGAATGCGGGAAATAGAGTGAACGGAGCGTTGGGGCAACTTCTCGGCAGCCACCACCTCAGCCAGAAGGCACGTGTAGCAATACATTATGCAGTGCTTGTCCCAACATTACTGTATGGAAGCGAGAGTTGTGTATGCAGAAAAGAGTATGAAAGTAAAATTAATGAGGTCGAAATGCGATCTCTGCGGAAAATCTGTGGAGTTAGGCTGACCGACCGCATTCGTAACGACGACGTAAGAGAGCGAGTAGGTATGAAAGAGAGTATTGGTGTAAAGATGCGAAAGGGCATGCTCCGATGGTTCGGACATGTGGAAAGAATGCCGAACGAACGTCTGGTTAAGAAGATATACAATGCAAAAGTGGAAGGATGTAGGTACCGAGGGAGACCGAGACTAACCTACCTAGACCAGATCGGTCATGTACTGAAGGAAGGTGGAGTCAAGAGTCTCCGAAACCGGCGAGCGTGTATGAAGAGATTTATGAATGTTGAGGAAGCGAGTGAAGTATGCAGAGATAGAGTTCTCTGGCACTCTGTTCTCTCTGCCTACCCTGCAAGGGATATGGCGTGATGATATGTATGTATGTATTTTTCATCAAAGAAAAAAAATTTTTACACTACCTACTTTAAATGAACCTATTATAATTAAACTGTAAAGTTAATGTTTTAGAATACCGTCCAATGATAATCTTAAGAAGCAATGGATTTCAAAAATCAATAGAAAACCTGGACTTATACGAAATATGGGACATTCTTTTACAAATCGTACACCTTTTTGACTTGACAATTTTGATTGGTCCCAAAATTTTTTTTTAGAGTCTATACTGAAAATAAGCAGACACGTATACGACGATGTCGTTCAAAAAATTTTTTTCTCGAAAATATGACCATTGTGAATTTCAGTGCTTCATCCAATTCTGTTACACGTAAAATTCATTATCTCTGGTTCTACTAATGATATCGTTGATTTTTTTTTTCATTTAAAAGGTAGTAATATCAGCTTTCAGTCACGTGAATAATTGTACTTCTCCAACTTGAGTAACTTGGTAATAATAATTATTTAATTATTTAAATAATATTATCATAATGCGAGCCACAACGAAATCGATTCAAGAAATACTATCGTATTCGTAATTTTATTAGCTACAAAAGCCTTCTTTCAAAAAGATGGGGCCGTTACTAGTTTAAGAGTGAGAAAATAATTTCTGCGCTTCACGTTGCGCGGGCATCGCGCTCAAGTACTGAGCACATAAAGTTTTATTAGAGTGACTGTCACGTTGGCGTAAATTTTGTCTTTCGAAATTATGATTTATGTGTGTTTTAACTAATATAAAAACTTAGTCAAGTATATGTGTTGGGTATAAACATGTGTTCAGCAATTGTTTAAATTTTACTGAACGTTTGATTCAACCTGAAAAGGTAAAAAGGCTAACTTCAAAACGTATACGTTCATTCCACTGTTTCATGCCTATACAATAGTATTTTATACAAACGAAGTACACACTATTAATATAAATTCAATGAAATCTAGGCGAATAAATACTATAAATCCTGTATCGAGAGATAACTTATTTCTAAAACTATATATAATATAGTAGTAAGACTCTACTGATTGAAAATTCAATAGTGCAATTTGAATTTAAAGACCGAACGATTATTGAAGAACCGATTTAAATTACGATACAGTCACACAACGTTATAAGTTCTTTCTTTCGCTAGAATGTTGTACAAGAATATTATACGTTCATGTAATACTTGACAGAATGTACATTGTACAATAGTACATATTTATTTTATGATTGCCACTTCAGTGAAATATTCCTGTGAAAAAAAATGTTTTGCTTTTGCTTTTTTTGTGTGATAGGTATGACGCAATGGTATGACAACGTTCCTTTTACTGTTACAGCTTTTTGAAATCTTGTTTGTAATTTTTTTTCTTCTTCGTCATACTCTTTACTTTCGACAAATTCTAATGAAATATTAGGAAGAGCTCCAGTTGCCCACTGGAATAATTTCTTACGGCACGTATCACAAATTCTTTGCTCAAGAGACTCTTCCGTTACGGGCTTATTTAATGCTAATAAATATTCGCCCCGTACTTTCTTGAGTCTTTTGATGTTTTTTATTTTCGGATGATAAGATAAATATACTGGTTAAGAAGATATACAATGCGAAAGTGGAAGGATGTAGGTACCGGGGGAGACCGTGACTCACCTACCTAGACCAGATTGGTCACGTGCTGAAAGAAGGTGGAGTCAAGAGTCTCCGAAACCGGCGAGCGTGTATGAAGAGAATTATGAATGTTGAAGAAGCGAGTGAAGTATGCAAGGATAGAGTTCTCTGGCACTCTGTTCTCTCTGCCTACCCTGCAAGGGATATGGCGTGATGATATGTATGTATGTATGTAGGAGATAAATCAAAAGGATTAAAACATCTATCCTTTCAAATTTTTTGTAGTAACGATGATAGTGGTGGTACTGACATTTTCTCTCGTGTAAATTTCCCTAACTTGATTTTTCTTACTCACTTTTAGAAATAAAAAGGCTGAAAAGGAAGATGCGAGGGAAGATGTGTACCCATACTACGCTTTTTCCAAAGTGAACTGCGTGAGCAGTTCGAGACTGAATATTCATACACGCTCCAGCACGTTTCAACTCGTCGCGCGCTGCCCGCGCAACGTGAAGCGCAGTTGAAATTATTTTCTCACTCTTAAACTAGTAACGGCCCCATCTTTCTGAAAGAAGGCTTTTGTAGCTAAAAAAATTACGAATACGATAGTATTTTCTTCAATCGATTTTGTTGTGGCTAACATTATGATAATATTATTTAAACAATTAAATTATTATTATTACCAAGGTACTCAAGTTGGAGAAGTACAATTATTCACGTGACTGAAAGCTGATATTACTACCTTTTAAATGAAAAAAAAAATCAACGATATCATTAGTAGAACCAGAGATAAAGAATTTTATATGTAACAGAATTGGATGAAGCACTGAAATTCACAATGGTCATATTTTCGAGAAAACCTTTTTATGAACTAAAACCTCGTATACGTGTCTGTTAATATACAATAAGAACTTCGTATAAGAAATTTGAGGAGGTTTGGAGAGGTGGCAATTTTTTTGGGTTCAAATCCGTACGATTTGTAAAAGAATGTCCCATATACAAAGATTTGTAAAGTAAAGAAAAGATGGATTTTTCATAAAATATTAACATTATGAACAATGCTGACAAACCTTATAAAGAAATTTGTGGTTAAAAACAGTAGTCATTCACCTATTCGCTATGCAGAATTATTTGATTATAAACATTTATTTATATTTGAATAGAGCAAACAGCTAATAACATTTGTTTGTATCTTTGAAATAAAACATAAATTAGCACTCCTTGATATAGGTAAATTCTGAGTACGTCCCTGTTACAACCATACACTTACTAACATCTAGTGCAAGATAGCTCAACTACATAAAAATACGAAATTAGTAGCTGTGCTAATAGCCGGTAGATGGACATAAAGGAGGGAGTGAGACAAGCACTATTTCTTGTCCCACTCCCTCCATTAGGAGCTATCCCCTCATCCCCTGTAAATGACACGCATTGTTTCATAGAAAATATTAATTACAACAACTTCTCTTTGTATTTGCTCTGTGGGCTGAATCCATGAAGGACCTTGGCACCATGCTCAATGATCTCAGCAGTGTATCCCAACTAGTGGATTTACGAATGAACAAGGACAAGACGAAAGTCATGTCAAATGCCCATGTCATTCCTGTACTGGTCCTAGTTGGTAATGCGATTCTCGAAGCTGTCGATCATCAAGTTTACCTTGGACAAACAGTCCAGCTAGGTAGATCCAATTTTGAGACAGAGGTCAGCCGACGAATCCAACTCGGTTGGTCAGCGTTCGGGAAACTTTAGAGGACCTTTTCATCCAACATACCTCAGTGTCTGAAAACGTCTACGACCAGTGTGTGTTACCAGTGATGACTTATGGCACGGAAACGTGGTTCCTAAATGCAGACCTCATTACCAAGCTCAAAGTCGCTCAGCGTGCTATGGAGTGGGCTATGCTCGGGCTTTCTCTGCATGATAAAATCCGTAGTACGGTAATCCACATGAGAGCGGTTGTAACCGACATACTCGTAGCACGAAAAATTGGCATGCTGAAGTGGTAATGGGCAGGCCACATCGCTCGACGAACCGACAACCGCTGGGGAAGAAAGGTTCTCGAGTGGCGACCACGTATCGGACGACGCAGTGTAGAACGCCCACTAGGTGGACAGACGACCTGGTGAAAGTCGCTGGACGTCGTTGAATGCAGGCAGCACAGGATCGCACTCTGTGGTGTAACATGAGGGAGGCTTACGTCCAGCAGTGGACGGCGATAAACTGAAATGAATGAATGATGAACTAATTTTTCATATTCTAACGCGTTTGTATTTTATTTTTAATTTCTCGACGTTTCGAACACTTTACAGCATTCATAGTCACGGGAGAACTATGAGTTCCTAGAATAATAGAATAGAATATAACATAGGATCCGTAAAAATAGTTTTATTTCAAGTACGTAATACTCGCGTAAACATTAGTAATCATTACGTGTTTATTTATTTTTACTGTAGAAACGTTTCATGGATGCAAGTAGCGCAGGACCGTTCTGAGTGGCATTCCCATAGGGAAGATATGTTCAACAGTGGACGTCTACGGGTTGATCAAATTATTTATACTTGCTACGAGTACATAATTTTTTTAATGCTTATGGTGGCAAACGAATAAGCAGAACAACTAATGGTAAATGTTACTGCTGCCTATGGACCTTTGCTATACCAGGGAAATAGTTAGACCCTGCCCTGCCTGCCCACCAATGAAAACTCCAAACCTATCGAACAAAGCGCAGCAGCACATTGCCACTGCTCAGACACCGATTTTATGCGAGAGTATGGTACTACTCCGGACGGACCGGCCCGCGGCTGTAGATAGAAAACTAGTTAATAATATGGCCCTCTCACTATTAAACTTAATAACGTATGTATATATAGAACACATTATTGTACAACATACTTCATATATCTATTCGTTTCTCTATTATGTATAGCATAGTTTTTAAAAATGATTTCGATGTTACACTGATGTAGCTATCACGCAAAAATCTCTAGAATTGAAACAGACGAGCCGCTGCTCTGAATTTTAGCCCCAAATATGTAGGTGTTAAGTAGTTAATTATTCCTTTAACAACTAGAATAAAGATCGCCACGTAGCCTAGTTAAGTTCTGTATAAGCGTAAAATCTTTGAACAAGATCATAAGACATTAGTCCCAGCTTCCATGAAAATCAATGACAGCCAGTATGAAGAGTAAACGCTCAAGAATAAATAGACAAAATTGAGAATAACAAATCAAAAGCCACTGCTACACAGAACAATTTATTTAACGTCTGTAATTATTATATGTTTACGCGATTATTTGACATAAGTATCAAATTAATTTAAATATAAATATTTAATAATATTACAGAAAAATATTTTAAATACTCGTTCTTTCATTACATAGACTCTTAAATCATTATATATCTACATGAAATCCTATGTACATTAAATGATATTACAATTTCGATATATATAAAATAGAACACTAACACATTGATAAAGAATATGTAAGGAAAATAATTATACACACCATTACCTCAATTTAGTGTTACTTTACCTAATTTATAATTTAGAACAGAAAGAATATATAATTGAATGAATAATTGTTGCTAAATATTATAATCAACGTTTGCGTTAATTCTACTTTGGCGTTATACGAACTAGCACCGTACTTTCATTATGATATGAGCAATAACTTGTCACAATGGTATATAAATGCTTTCAAGCAAATTACGCGTCAACTGGGAAACAGAACAATTAACCATACCGTCAATTGTGAAAATTAGGACAATGGTAAATGGACGTACGAAATGAATCATTTGATACTTTGTAAAAATTCTAATGAATATTTAATATCTAACTACCCCTGTTGTGACTCGTTAAGAATAGGAGGTAACGCTACCTCTTACTTTTTCTAGTGAGCTTTAGTGAGCAATATGCACTACCATCTGGGATCATCAACCCGCCTGCCAAGAGTGGCGATTGTGCCACTATTCCTCTTGAAGGGATCTAATTACAAGGGCAAACGTGGATAACCTATCAAATATATTCAAGCATATTACCTATGCTAACCGGCCTAGTCACTGTGGTATAACAGATTAATTACTTCCCGTTGTGAAGAAGGCCAATGAGCTGAGAGGAAGAGAAGAAGCAGGTAACATCATACCAAGAGTCAACTCATTATAAAAAAACTCGTCTGAAAGGCCTCGTATATATTTCCTCCTATTATGAGACTTGTGCCCACCACTAGGTTGTGGAAATGGATCTGAAAAAAATAAAGTGAAAATTCAATAATAAATAATGAAAATTTATTTATTTTTAATCAAAAATGTTAAAATTTGACAATATTTCACCTGTTGATAAAAGGCGATATGATACTGAATAATAAAGCTCTTTGTTAATAACATACCGGCTGTCACATACATGTGTAACATACCGCCTTAAATAATATGGCAAGATAGATTTGTTATGTAGGCATTTTAACTAATCCACAGGGGGTATTCCGTCGGGCCAACCACTGACGTCAAGTCACTCTGCTCCGGTGGTTGGCCCAACGACGAAGGCGACGTCACGGGTGGGTTACGGGTGTGCGTGCTTACGCCCCTCTGTCACCCCGGACGGAGTGGTGCGAGGAGAGTGCCGACCGTAACCCGCCCCCAAAAAAAAAAAGTCAGTAAAATTTAAAATATTCTTTGTTTGTTTTTTTATTGTTTGCTAGGCTTTTGATTGCTGTGTGATGGCAGCTACAAATAATATTAACCCTTATAATGCTTGTAGGTGTCATAAAAAACGAGTAAGAGCTTTACATCAATTTGGGTCAAGTCTATCTATTGCCGTAGGATTAAGAATTACATTCGCAAGGAGAGTTGACATCCTCGGTCGCCTGCCGACCGGTCATAAAACCATTGCCAAATCTTTTGCAATATGTACCTATTGCGTCCAACCCAAGTAATTGGGATAAGATCATGATGATGGTGCCAGGCTATCAGTTCATATATTTATTTTCTGCAGCCCATTTGGGTACATCCTATCATAGGGCACGGACTTTCTTGGGAATTTTACATATATACCGTACTTGCCGTGCGATGATGGAGTAAAAATACAATTCACTACTCCATCTCTTACTTGTTGGCGTCGTAGAAAATGGTAAGGGATATGATATGTAGTTAACATATATGCAAGAGAAAGAAAACTCAAAATAAAACCCTATATCTAGATGCCTGACCAGCGCGATATAGTAGGTGAATTTCCCTACTCTATGGAGAAGGCCCGAACCCAATAGCGAAACTTATGGGGCTGAGAACATGTTAGACAAAAAAACGAGTTATCTTCCCCTTCCAGTGCTATTAGATAATAACTGCTAACAAAACTTAACTTTAGCATCATAGAATAATTATATTTCAAGCAGAGAAGCGCCACCGAGATGCCGCGATTCGATTTCCACACAGGGCATACCTCTCTGTATTAGCCTAAAAAGTTATTTGGATTTTGAATGTAACTTTATTACGGGAACTTTACATATACATAATATGTAAAGTCCTCGTAATATTTTTTTTTACAATCGTTAAAAGAACGCTGCATTTCAATAGCTGTAAGGGGAAGCTCATGCTCATACTATGGGACCAATATGGACTAAGAACTTTAGCGTTCATTTTATCGATGTACGACTGAAAAGTACTAACAAACCGCCATGGTGTTGCCCGAAAGTACCTACATAATGTATTTTTAAAGAGTTTTACGAAGAGCACTATTTTCACAGTCCACCACGGTTCTATAGTAAAATATGAATAAAAGCCGAGTACTCATACATAAGTACCACGTCTATATATCCGCTTTGAGGGAAAATGCATCCGTTGCAAATGAAATGTTTGTATAAAATATTATTCACACTGAACATAAAAGTTAGGGAAAATGTAACTCGTATAAAGCCACACTTGAGGTCGCTGCACCTAGTACAAATGCAAAGACTATCTGTTGTTTAAATGTTCTATAATAAATTCAAAATGAAAACCCCTTTTAGATTACGCTTAAGTATACTTGATTTAGACTTGCCTGACATTCATTATCATCATCATCTCAGCCCACATACGTGCCACTACTGGGCTCCAGCCTCCTCCATAGTGAGAGGGCGATTGACCTACCATACCACGCTGGTCAGAGATTGGTATAAGGTTTTGTTTCGAGATTTCCCTCTCTCGCATAGATGTTATATGCGTTCTATATCCCTTAGTCGTCTCGTACGATCACCCACGGGTAAGATAGGAGGTATGAATTGTATTCTTACTCCGTCACCACACGGAATGACTGACATTACCATCTTTTTATTATACATTATTATATACCTTACACCTTAGTTTTCCAGTCACCATGAACGCAGAATAGTATTTGATAAATTAAAATCAAATACAAATGCGATAAAAGTTTTATAAATATTAATTTCATATGTATAATTTCCGTCTAGTGACGGAGTAAGAATACAATTCACCACCTATCTTACCCGTGGTTGATTGTAAAAAAACGATTAAGGAATATAATATGCATATAACATCTATACAAGAGAAGGAAAATTCGAAATAAAACCCTATACCAACCCGCTTGACCAGTGTGCTATAGTAGGTCAATTTCTCTCTTGTTTTGGAGGAGACTCGAGCCTAGCTGTGGGACGTGTTTGATCTAAGATGATGATAATGACTACAATATTTGTATAGAATTTTGTGCGCAATTTGATGGTTTTATTTTTTTTGTGGAACCTTTTTCTTGCAGGTCTATGTTCAACGGTGGCTCTCAGTAGGTTGCGGTTGTGGAATATATATAAAGACTGCTCGGGTAATTAAAAATCTACCGGGTTGAGAGCCATCAGCGCTCACCCATAGTCCGGGTTAAGCTGTGACAGCCATCTGCGGCTAACAGCTAAAAGACAGGCACAAAAAAAAAAAAAAAAAACATTAAAAATCCAAAACAAACGCGATAGAATCCGTAAAAATAGTTTTATTTTAAATATGTAATACTCGCGTAAACTTCAGAACTCGTTATGTATTTTTACTCCATCACCACATTTAATATTGTATTACATTAAAATATTATAGTAAATATATCCAATATAATCTAATTCATCCAACCTAATCCAATATAATTGATACAAACACTATAAATTATTATTTATCAATTAATCAATATTAAATCAATCAATTAATGTACCTACCGCATACCTCAAGAAAAGAAAGACTATCGGAGAGGATCAGGGTAGGATATGCTATAAGGAACTTAAACTTTAAACTTACTCCTGTGTAATGAAGCAGAAATTCAAGTTGCAATTTTTCGCCGAACTGAAGTAATACGTCACACGCATTGTTTCGACACGTGTGTACAAAACATCTTCAGGATGGTGGATAATGAGGGAGCCATCTCTATACCAGTGCATATAAGTCCCGCTGTAGGCCTCGAGCCTCCTCCATAATGGGAGGGAAATTGAACTACTATACCATGCTGGTCAGACTGTGGGAAAAGGTCCTATAGGGTTTTGTTTCAAGTTTTCCCTCTCTTGCATATATGCTATATATCCCTTAAACGTTTCTTACGATTACCCACGGGTAAGATAAGGGGTCGTGAATTGTATTCTTACGCCCTCACCACAAAATAATAATAATAGATATCCGCCATATATTAATTCATTCAATTTTAATTTAAATGTTTAAAATGGAACCTGTAATTGATCTCTACTAATAGTATTTGCGTAATTTATGAGACGCAAGGTGACTATTATTCTATACAGGATCAACGCAAACTCTTCCACTCGTGAAGCTTTCCCGTGAGGACGATTCATGTGGAGAATAACAAAGCGCGTTTCCATTCCGTGCGACGCAACACCGTAAACGCAAGCAGTTTTTTCAAATGAAAAGGATTTTCAGGTCAACTTACTCTATTGTTTGCTGCGAGGATTTAATGGAAACTTATATCTTTTTTATAATCCTTTTCATTTTTGCAATGAATAGAACAATATCATTCACGAGAAGTGTTAAAGTATTTAAAAAGGAAGACATTGAATTTACATAATAGATATCTGGCATTATTATAGTTCTTTTTTTATACATTTAGATAAATTTGGTGAATATAAAAGATATATTATAGGATTCACATGCACAATTACCTACAAGAAAGACATTGAAATTCAGTAAGCCAGGGATAAAAAGGATTAAACAATTAGAAAAGTATTTTCCTACGTAGGAATCGAACTCACGACATGGGAGATCCGTGCATACCAATACACCATTTGTACAATAAAAGTTATTCTTACTCCGTCACCACACAGAAAATCAACACCTCCATTTTTTTTTTTGTTTTTTTTTGCTTATGGTGGCAATCGAGCATGTAGCACACCTGATAGTGACACTGCCGGTCTGCCGCCCGTGGAGCTTTGCAATACCAAGGGTATAGCTAGGACGCTGCCTCCCAATACAAACGTACCTAGTTGGACTTCCGGCTCTCTGGCTCATCGAACGAAACACAATAGCACTTTCCCATTACTCAGACGCCGATCTTCTGCCAGTGTCCGCGGCTGTAGACAGAGAACTTACAGCGTAGTCCTACCACTAATATGTTTAACTTAATATGTTCTACCTAATATATCGACGGCGGAAAGCGAAAACGTCGTAGTCCATAAAATATGAAAAAAAAATTTATTGCACTGTTCGAATCAGAAAAAAAAACTGATTCAAATGGTCCGGGTTACATAATTCTATGATGAATAGTTATGAAATTATTAACATTTTAAAAAAACGGGTTTAAACTTAAATGCCTGCATTCAAAAACGCTGTACGTTACAGAAAAAAAAGTAATAATAACTTATACTATGTCGATTACAGCATTAGGCTTTCCGTAAAAAAAGATTTTTGCTCATTAACGACGTTTTAGCGGGCAGTGGTACAAGGAATCGAGTCTATTACTAACCTTGGTAAGATTTCTGTACAATGCACTCTGGAATTTATGACATTTAGATTATCTTATTTCAAGTAAGTACACGGCTAATGGTGTACATTTTAATTGTGAGTGCAGATTTAAACTTCATCGATTTACCGCCCTTAAACGAAGCCGCAGTGGCATCATTTGTTGATTGCATCGTCGCTCTATTTGCTGCTCAGTAGGCATCGAGCATCTAAGTGGGTGGAAGTAAATGTTGTCAGTGATTTTATAATTGCAAACAGTGGGTGCAATTACGTAAAACTAAAGTATGTATGTTAATTTCCCTCCCATTACGGAGGAGGCCCGAGCCCAACGGTGGAACATTTATGGGCTGTGATGATGATGATGAAAGTATGTACTTTATATTCTTATTTTTTGTTGTAATGTATAATAAAATGGCAATATTTTCGCAAAGAGGTAGGTACTTATTTTCGTAAGTCATTTCAATAAATACTACGTATTTATGGGAGCAAGAACACTTGTTCTTGTTTGTATTACTGGTAGTACGAGTACGATGTTGTCAGTGTATTATGATAATAAAAAAAATACTATTAATATTTTGACACATTTTTATTGCCTATGGTGGCAAACAAGCAAGCAGCACATTTGATGGTAAGTGATACTGCTGCACATGAACCTTAGTAACACCAGGGGTACAGCCAGGCCGTTGTCTATCTTGAAGAAAATGCTCTTAAACCTCAATTGAAGGACATATCATAACGCTCTGGAAACACTACAGTAGGTAGTTTTCGTTCAGCATTCCATATCTTGCACGTACGTGGAAGAAATGATCTCTGAAAACCTACAGTCTAGGAACAGGCTAAGTTCAGGTGAAATGAGTGAACCCTGCTACGGTGACAAGTGGTACGGTAGTAAAATGGTGACGATGGTAACAGGTCAAACAGTTCTTTAGAGCACTCACCGTAAAAGAGCCGGTAGAGTACAAAGTGAGACCCAAAGTCTCTCCGCCGCTCCCGTAAACTCTGTATCCGTGAGATTGGGATCACCGACAATTCGAACAGCATGCCTTTGCAGGGAGACAAGTGGGTCTAGCTGATATTTAGACGCACCAGCCCAGAGATGAGAGCAGTACACCACGTGAGGACGAACTAGTGCTTTGTATAGCACAAGACGTTGTCTCGGCGTGAAGGACCACCTAGCTCTGCTTAGCACGTCTAACTTTTTGCTTGCCAATTTGGCTTTGCCCTCCAAATGACTACCAAACTGGCCTTTGCTCTATAGTTCGACGTCGAGGATCCCAATACTCTAGAAAATTTAGAGAGTTACTCCTTGGAACTAAGGCGTAACTCTCTAAACTTGCCCTCCAAGGCCAATGGCCAACGATGTATTAGGTATACAAAAAGATCGCCAGCTGATCGAACATGACGAAAAAGCCTCGCAATAGGGGCACTGCTACGGAACAAGCAATGGTCAGATGACCCAAGAGGAGCTTTAACCACTACCTGTTATTCGTGCTGGTGTGTAGTCAGCAGAAGATATGACATCTGTTATGGTTAAAGATAAAGTAATTAAGTAAATTACTTATTCATATATTTTTAACTTTTTTTTTTTTTAAGCTTATTATGTTTTTACATTTGTAATAGAATTTGCAGTGTATTATTTATTGAACTCTACGTTTTAATATTCTGTCAAATTTAAATCGCTTTACGTGTAATACATTTTGTCTTACCCCAAATAAGCAATTATTTTAGTTTACACCTATTCTGAGATATTAGTTTCATGGAATAACTACGTTTACAACATACAGTTGGGCAGCCTTAGTTCAAATAATGTTGCTTACTACGTTTTCGTTTTCCTTAAAAAAATGCATTTGACCCCGCTCCATACAACTCAATAGTGCAATTACAACGTTTTAACATTCTGTAAAAATAGTTCAAAATGTCATAGTCAACAAAATTTTGATAAATAATTGTTAGAATGAGATTTGAGAGTAAAAATTATATTTAGAAAAAATAATAAATGTAATATCTAATCTATCTAATAAATCTAAATATGATAGTTATGATTTTTTGAAAAAAAGTGAAACGGTTTTTTGGCTCTGGTGAACATTTTCGTGGACTACTACGTTTTCGCTTTCCGCCGTCGATATAATCCTTGTATTACACAGGAAACTTTAGAAAACATAAAATTCAAGGCACACAAATTACACTCAGACTTAGAATAACATTGTGATTCGTACAAAGAATTATTATACTTAGCAATCTAACCCAGAGGCATAGTATTATCTTAACCACTATGCCAATTGTGCAATCGTATAATATACATACATATTACCAACCGCCATTTACATAAAACAGTTTCGTTAAAAATTAAAATAATTCAGAAAACTCTGCTATTTCCAAACATGAAAACAGCATAAAATAGTGTGTATATTAACACCAAGGCACCCTAGCTATTATATTTTCAATACACTATTCAACGCTTCAGACCTTGCGACTTTGTGTACGACAATTTTAATTAGAGAAAAATCTCAACTTGTAATCTCAATTTAAATATCATAAAGATGAAAAGCAACAGCAATCACGGATAATTATTTGTATGTTAACAATTTTAGCGTTATTAAATTTACTTTGAATCTCAGTATAATGTCTATCTTTTCCTCTTGTTAGAAAGAAGAAAGGCATGATCGCGTCGACAAACCAATGAAAACTGGAATATCTATAAATGATCTGTAAATAAAAAAATAATGCGTGCATCGTGAGGGATTTTACTGAAATATACAATTTCGGATTACCCTTTCATTTTCACAAACATTTATGCTTCGTGGAAATCGAACCCATTCGTTTCAGGAGGTTTCAAATAAGGTCATTAAGCCATTTGATTTGTCACTTAAGTCTATCTTATTCAATGAGCAGATTTCTGAATGACTGTAACACTATTGTCATACGCAAGATAGGCATAGAGAGCAGGCAAAGTTCGTGGTTTGGTTACTAAACCTAAACAGTAGACTAAATAATCTAAGACAAAAATACTAGTTAAGTAAACAATTCTGTTATAAAGCTATAAGCGCATTGCCCGCGATTTCGCTCGCGTAATAATTTAGTTGTTCCATTTGAGGTATTGACATAAAATAACTATTTTTAGGGATTTTATCGCGTTTGTATTTCTTTCCCTAACTTTTCGAACACATTAGTGTTCGTGGTCACGGGACTCCTCGTCCGTCCCTCCTGACAAACGTGATAAATTCTGAAAAATAGTTTTCATCATTCCTACTCGTATAGGTCGGGCTCGAGCCTCCTCCATAATGGAAGGGAAATTGACCACGCGGGTCGGACATGTTTTTAAAGAGTTTTATTGCGAGTTTTCTTTCTCTTGCATAGATGTTATCTATATGCGTTTCATATCCTTTAGTCGTCTCTTACGATCACGCACGGGTAAAATAGGGGGGTAGTGAATTGTATTCTTACTCCGTCACCACACAAATAAAATAGTTTTATTTTAGTGTAGATATAATACTCGCGTAAATATTGAACAGAATCCCAATTCTTTTTCTCAAAAGTAAAAGTAGCCACAATAATTCCTTATAAGATCACCCTCTGGCACTGAACTACGATCATATTGGGTCCGGCTGTTTTTTAGATTACCCGGAAATATCGGTCTATAATATCGGAAATACCGGAATATACACATACACATACATATCATCACGCCATATCCCTTGCAGGGTAGGCAGAGAGAACAGAGTGCCAGAGAACTCTATCTCTGCATACTTCACTCGCTTCCTCAACATTCATAATTCTCTTCATACACGCTCGCCGGTTTCGGAGACTCTTGACTCCACCTTCCTTCAGTACATGACCGATCTGGTCTAGGTAGGTTAGTCTCGGTCTCCCTCGGTACCTACATCCTTCCACTTTCGCATTGTATATCTTCTTAACCAGGCGTTTGTTCGGCATTCTTTCCACATGTCCGAACCATCGGAGCATTCCCTTTCGCATCTTTACACCAATACTCTCTTTCATACCTACTCGCTCTCTTACGTCGTCGTTACGAATGCGGTCGGTCAGCCTAACTCCACAGATTTTCCGCAGAGATCGCATTTCGACCGCATTAATTTTACTATCATACTCTTTTCTGCATACCCAACTCTCGCTTCCATACAGTAATGTTGGGACAAGCACTGCGTTATGTATTGCTACACGTGCCTTCTGGCTGAGGTGGTGGCTGCCGAAAAGTTGCCCCAACGCTCCGTTCACTCTATTTCCCGCATTCACTCTTCGCTCTATATCAGTGGTGTACCTTCCATCTCGGCTAAATCCACATCCAAGATATACAAATTCATCCACTTGCTCTAGTACATCATTACCTATTGTTACTCTTACATCTGTTCTGGTTATATCTCTTTCAAAGACCATTATTTTGGTTTTGCTCACATTCACGCGTAGACCCCTTTTCTTACAATCTTCTGTCATTGTGTCGACTAGGGTCTGCAGGTCAGTCGCTGACTGTGCCAGCAGGACTGCATCATCTGCATAAAGCAGAGCAGTGACCACTGAGTCGCCCATCTGGACTCCCACATTCATATCGTTCAACCTTTGGAGACATTTATCCAGATATATGATAAACAGCCTGGCTGACAGAACGCACCCCTGCTTAACGCCGATATTGACGTCAAACCAAGGCGACATTCCATCATCCAGCCGCACACAGGCTCTACAGCCCATGTAACTGGACTGCACAGCCTGTAGCAGTTTACCGTTAATACCATACTCCGGTAAAATGTCCCAAAGTTCCTTTCGTACAACCGTGTCAAATGCTCTCTCCAGATCCACAAAACTGCAGAAAACCCTCTGACCTAGAGCCAGATGCTTCTCCACAATGTTGCGCAGAGAGAACACTTGATCCATGCATCCCCTTCCACTCCTGAAACCTCCTTGTGTCTCACACAGTAAACCATCGGACACCATCCTCATTCTCCTTTCAATAACTTTTCCATACACTTTTGCTGCCAAACTGGTCAAGCTTATGGCTCTGTAATTTGCGCAGTCATAACGTGAACCCTTGTTTTTAAACAAAGGCACGATGACTGCGCTATTCCAGTCCCTGGGAACCATTCCCGAGCTCCAACATAAATTGAGGAGCAACAGGAACGCCTCCCAGACACAAGAGCCACCGAGCTTGATCATCTCGGCAGACACCATATCAATGCCCGCTGCCTTACCATTTTTCAAACTTCTTATCGCCCATTCAACTTCATCCATACTGATGCCATCGGAGGACGCCGTTGTCGAATGTTGATCTACTAAACCACATCCAACACCGGCGCCAACCGTAGCATCCGCATACATATCGCCAAAATATTCACTCCATCGGCTTAACACGTCTTGTGTTTGTGTAAGAATGTCTCCACCTTTAGACCTTATTTTATTCATTCTGAAGGCTGACCAACCACCCCGAGACTTCTTCACCTCCCTCCAAAAGAGTTTGGTGTTACCCTCGAAGTTTTTAGTCAGCCTATCTTCTGCACTCATACTTGCTCTATCACGTTTCTCTTTCACTAAGGCCTTGGTGTCATTCTTACATTGCCGATATATTTCTTTCTTCTGTTCAGTCATACTGTCATTCAGATTCAAAGAAGAGACATAGTCCAGCCACGCTTTCTTCTTTTGCTCTACGGAAGCTGCCACTTCCGCATCCCACCATGCATCACCATTTGTTTTTCTATGCTTCTTTGAACTTCCACATACTTCTTTCGCTGTATCTACCATACTCTCTTTCAATACTCTCCAGCATTCTTCAATGTCCGATTGCGGCTGGCTTGCCATCGTCAGCCGTTCTCGGACACCCTCTGCATACTTTTCTCTTACACACTCTTCTTGCAACCTTTCAACCTTTATTCTTTCAAGCCCTCCGAAGTGGACACGCTCTCGCCAGTGCCTCCACTTTCTGAACAGACCACTAAATCTCGCAATAACGAGATAGTGGTCCGTGTCGACTGTGGGGCCCCTGTAGGCTCTTGCGTCCAATATTTTGCTTCGGAGGCGACTGTCTACCAAAATTAAATCTATTATGCTTTTCTGTTCATTCCTTCTCCATGTATACATATGGATGTCTTTATGTTGGAAAAATGTGTTTGACACAATAAGGTTTCTCTCCATGCATACATCCGCTATGAGCCTACCTGCGTCGTTCACTCTCTTATCACCAAATGGACCAAGTACGTCCTCATAGTCGGGACGCTTGGTCCCCACCCATCCGTTCAAATCTCCGCATATAATCACGCGTTCACTGGTTTCTGCCATATCCAGAATTTCCCTAACATTATCCCAAAACTTCTCTAGGTCTGATGCCACCGAGGATCCTACGGGAGCATATGCTACAACCATGAATACCTTGGTGACGCCTAGTTTTATACGGACCCAGAGAAGTCTGGGATCATACATTCCGTAATCCTTCACACCTGAGGCCAAGCGAGAGGACAACAGCACTCCTACCCCCATGCTGGCTCGATCGCTCTGTGGTACACCAGACCACAGAGCCATCCCGCCACCAGGAAGATCGCAGGCGTCGCTGCCCCTTCGCTTGGTCTCTGTTACACAGAGCACGTCTAGCTGTTTGTCCGCCATGACGGATATCAGCTCGTGCAACTTACCTTCCACACAACCTCTTACATTCCACGTGCCCACCCGGCACTCCGTTCTCCTCGACTCGCCTAACTGGGCAAGGCGTGATGGGTGGCGGCCCCCACCATTGATTCGCGGCCCCAACCATGATTATCAGTTTTAAATTGGCTTTTTATTATAACTTAATACGATAATTACAATTTTTAAGTATCTTGCATTCTGTCATGCATTTAATAAAAAAAACTATTATTTTAACATTACAAACTGTCTCTTGTCTTTAATGTTATTTATTTATATATATAGAGAGAGAGAGAGAGAGAGAGACAAACGAATAAACAGTCCACTTGATTTTGATAATAACTGCTCCTCTTAACCTACCTTCGCTGTATCATGGATACAGCCAGGTCCTCGTTATTTCTTCTCATCCCTTAATGGTAAGGTTAATTCGTTAAGAAAATGCATTTTGACGTGAAAACTTCTTTTGGTGCAGACTGTGAATGAGGCTGATCCGTCACGCTTTCGGATAAACTCGGGACCGCCGAGCGTACCCGAGCAATAAAGATAGAGTCAGCTGCTCTTCGCTGCTGTATTTACTATTATATATATTCAATTTATATGTAATAATTGTTATCATTAATTATTATCGTGTTTTCCAATAGTTTTCATTGATATGTAATAATAATTATTTTAAGAATCATATTTTGGTTTACATTGTAAGGTAATGTAATGAGTAATGGCAATATGCTATTGCGCTTCGTGAGCGAGGAAGTCGAAAGCCCAACTGGGTGGGTTTGGGGATTGTAATGGTAGGCAGCGGCCTAGCTATATATATATACCCTTGGACCAAGGGCCTTGGTATAGCAAAGGTCCATGGGCAGCAGTGACACTTACCATCAGATGTGCTGCTTGCTCGTTAGCCACCATGAGCAATAAAAAAAGGTTAGTGTATGTTGTTAACGATTTATCGTACTAATATTATACAATGAAGAAACATAAACATTATATAAAACATATTATTTTTTTCATAGTTTTAAGTTTTCACTTCTGTCGGCAGTCCTCATGTCTGCTTTTTAATTCCCTTTTTATTTTTTGTGACGTCATAGTTAAAATCTCTTTATTGAAGCCAATGGTACATTAAAGTATGACGTTCCAAGAATGTTATATGAAATTTTCACGAAGAGTAGTAGTGGTAGGATCACGCTGTTGACAGTTTTCTGTCTACAGCCGCGGGCCGGTCCGTCCGGGGTGGTACCACACTCTCGCAGAAGATCGACGTCTGAGCAATGGCAATGTTCTGCCGTGCTTCGTTCGGTGAGCGAAAGAGCCAGAAGCCCAACTGGGTGGGTTTGGGATTTATATTAGTAGGCAGCGGCCTAGCTATACCCTTGTTATTGCAAAGGTCCATGGGCGGCAGTGACACTTACCATCAGGTGTGCTGCTTGCTCGTTTGCCACCAAATGCAATAAAAAAAAATATTAAAAAGTACGGCAATGGCAACAATTATTCGCCTCGGCAAAAGTACAATTGCGATGCCCCTCATAACTTGATGCTAGATCATTTGAAATCAAAAAATCTAAGTTTTTTCGTTAAATAATAGTATTCACCAGGTAACGCTTCGAGGGTTTACTGAAATTTAAATTTTCACTTTTTTACAACACTGAAGATGAAAAACGCGATTTATTTATTATTATTCATAGTATTTATTATTTTATTTATTATTATTCATAGTATTCATAGACACAATAATGAACCCAAATCTTAGTTCTCTTTTCTGCCACTGGCTGAGCTAGGTTTAGGACGTATTATTATTACATATAAACACGCGTTGGTTCGCGAATGTTGAGTTTAATTAATTTAAATATAAAATTCCAGAGCTGTCAATAGCAACAAAACATGTCAATAGCAGCAAAACTGCCCGCGTAAGGATTTAAATGACTATTTCTTGAAAAGTGGCACGCTCTACCTGCAAAAATTCTGTGCCCTAAATTGAGACCATTCGTTCAACATTACGTTCGGACTCCTTGTATCTAATATACTTTGTGCATCAATCCATCCCTGGTTGCTATGCTTGATAGAATAAAAATTCGTATGCTAATAAAATAAATCTTTTCTTCTCACTACTCTGCTTTTAAATAGTTATGCCTTACTTTTTCAAAGACTTATTAAGGTTGGCGTTTACTTGACGAGATGACACGCCAAAGGATTTTTATAAAAGGATATGATTCTGGCTCTTTTTTAATAAAGTTAGCTCACAACTTTCGTTGATACAGCTACAAGCAAACTGAGCATATTTCGGGATGATGCGACTTCACGCAGGTTGCCGGGGCAGACTATGGCATGCCATTACTGTGGCTTCGGGACGCCACAGTAGACTTCGGGACGCCACAGTAGACTTCGGGACGCCACAGTAGACTTTGGAACGCCAGAGTAGGCTTTGAAATGCCACAGTAGTCTTCGGAACGCCATAATAGACTTCGGAACGCCAGGGCTGGCTTCGGTAGACCAGTTTTCTCCATAGCTTGTGTACCTTATTTTTTTCGTTTCCTCTTCAGCAAGAACTGTTATTGTCATTAAATCCCAGTATATATTTTTTTTAATACAGAACCCGCTCTTGAGCTACGCCAAAACCGAATGGATAAATAAAAATTGGACGCCTCATATCAATGGACAGTATCCCGCGATATCCTTTGGCCTGCTACGGGATCTTTCGGCATCCTCTGGCATGCCACAAGATTCTTTGGCATGCTGAAGCGTCCCTCAGCATTCCAATTTGCCTGTCAATTGAGCGCCATTTTTTAATCTAAAACATAAGCAAGAACCCTTAAGATCTGTCTTCTCTACCATTTATTTGAAGCTGTTTCGCGGTCACGCTCCATGGCAATTATTACCATTAGGGTCGAATTCCAGTGCTGTGGATTTGCCGCCGTTATAGCAATGATCGGCAGTGTCAGAAATTGAGCAGTTGCTGTTCTCTGTAAAATCAAATTATCCGAAGTCAAGGATTCCGTTCAGATGACTCTCTCAATAGAGGAACGCTCTTCCGTCGCCCTGACCCGTTAGGGCGAGGTGGCCGAACCATACCATCCACAAAATTGAGGTCAAACGGAATCCATGAAATATAAAACAGATTTATCGAACAGTCATGCAATCTGCTTCCAATGGTTCGCAGAGGCTTATAGTATTTCGTCAGCCCACCAGATGAGAAAACACCTAACCCTGCGTCATTGGATTCAAGGTCTTCAACTATATGTGAATGTGCCTAGGAATACTGCCATAACTACAATTTTTGTATATCGAAGATGAGTGATGATGAGTGATATTATCCATTGATGATACCAAGTTTGATCCAGTAAGAAAGAACTCTAAGACACTTCTTACAATCCAGTGATAAGCATAACACCGTGAGAAAATGTAGCACATTGAAATTACACATTCTTAGAAGCATTCTTTCAGGCAGATGTAGAAATATTCTCATAGCAGGTGGTGGAAGGTGGAGGTCAAAATAGGTTTCTACGCCACAAAATCTTTTGTGCTGTGCCTAAAATTCAATACCCTATCGGACTTTTTGTAACCTCTTCCACAATGCCATTGTTATGTTACTTACGATTACACCTGTAACATTTAAGTAAACTATCTTAATGATATGGCCTTTGTTATATGTAAATACGAGTAATATAAGTAATCTGTATGATGACAGATAATATAAGTCACCAACCTCTCTTGCTGCCATAAGAAAAACAAATAACTGCAAGAGAGAATAAAGCTAGAATAAAAACCCCTATAGCATAGAACCTGCCCATACTCATCTGTAATAGGTGAAGTAGTAATACCACAGTGACATCTGAGGGGGGGTTCGAATATGCCATTAATTTAAATTACAAAGTGTTCAAAATACTTTTCAAAAATGAGTTAATAAAATACACCTATATTTTTTAACTTTTTTAATAGGGATAACTTATATAATATGCAAGGGATAGTCCCAAGGATTCCTCTTTAGTGATAAAAGGATAGAACCATTCACAAATGGAGAATCACAATTTATCACCTGCTCAATAAATACAGTCAACAGTAAGCATAATCTTAAACAATTTATCTGTAAATGATATTTAGTCATTTTACAACTCTGGATATTTTAACTGACAAAGTCAAAACTAAAAAGTACGCGTACTCGAGTCGATCGACACCGGTGGTGGCCGCCGCCGGCCGGCGCCAGCCCGCACTCACACCCGACACTATGTACACTGACACTGGCACACTCGCGCTCACTGCGCCGCCGGCTGGCGAGGGCGGCGGCGGCGCGGCTAGGAGGACGAGCCCGCACCAAACATGTTGGAGCTAAAGGCAGACGACGCCGCGCCGCTGCCCGCCGCCGAGCCAGCGCCCGCACCGCTGCCAGCACCCGCACCTGCGCCTCGCGACTTAGGCATAGGTGGCTGCAGGTACTCGTGCCGAGCCAGCCCGAACACGTCTATGCGCTCCTCCTTGCGGTACGCTAGACACGCGCGGATGAAGCTCTGTCAACATATATTCATTCTGCATTATTGTAAAGAAGTAATAGCTCGTTGGTTTATAAATATTGGTTGGCTCATAAATATGCGATGTGTATAAATCGCAAAAGTATTAATGAGGGTTTTCCTCAAAAATAAAATTATTTTATCATCTTAAATATAGTTTAAGGTGATAAAATCATTATATACTAAATTACTAATAACAAAACTAACAAGCTAGCATATAGCGCACGCCAGGCTCGAGTAATCGACTAAACTTAATGAAAATTATTTGAGTTATCGTAGGTGACTGTCAATCTAAGTACTAATATTGACATTTACTATTATATGTGCATAGTCACGTAAGGAGCTGTCATTTCGTTTACTCTAGCCTGGATATAACTTTGCACTACAGATTAATTGATTTTTCTCATAGAATTTTTTAAATTATATTTATAATGAGTAAAATTTTAATACTAGAAGTATTTGTGAGCACTTGGATGTTTAAAAATAATTACAAAGGATAATAATTCTGGCTCCAAAGTAGTTGGTAGAAGCTGTTAGCCATATGAAAAAGGCCAAGTGGTCATTGAACTTTAAGATATTACTTGCTTTAACCATACAGGAAAACAGCACGGAAAAGTTATTTGTAGACAATCTGAACGTGGTTTATTTCTCATCTGAAAATCCATCCATTCTCAAAATCATGTTAAACCAATGATCCTAAGTATTGGCAGCTCCCTTTACAATCATCTACAATCAACTCGGAAAGGCCTTTCTTATCTACTCTTTATTTTTTATGTCTAAATTTAGAATATCTTTACTCCTTCAAAATATCTATAATCCTTTATATTGAGTCTGATGGAAAACTAATATTCTTTCAAATCGAGATAGGACCCAACACATAAGACACTGCAATCACTTTTGAAATAAAAAATGCCAGCAATTGTTCTTGGCATTTATTATTTACACATATGCCCAAAGCTTGGAACATACAGTAACAACATTAAACTAAAAATGTTTCATATTCCAATATCAACTCTTACCTTAGCCTCGTTACTGACTGTGGGTTTATTAGCAAACTGCACCTCGGTGGCTTTTAATATAGTATTCTCCTCCAGTATAGTCGCCTGACTCTGATTGTGGCCAAAAGGTTTTTTACCATACAGGCACTGATAGAAGATAACACCTACACTCCACACATCCACCTTACTGCTTATCTTTGGTGGGTTTTTGCCAACTACAAAACACTCAGGAGGTAGATACCTAAAACATGATATTATTAGTATTAGTTAGTTTGGTATTAAAGGGCTCTTATTTGAATCTGGTGATGTCTTTATGTCGGAATGACGTAAAAGAAAGGGGATAAATTTATGTGATGATTACCATCAGTAATGCATTGGTTATGTCAAGTAGAAAACCAGTAGCAACTCTTAGCCAAAACCATTACAGTATTCTTTCAAATGTGAATAGATATATATACGCATATAAATGCATGCTGCACTGGTACTCTCTATACACAATTATCATCATTTGTTATGATGTACTTAAGAGCTAGTAATGCATTGTCAAAAGTGGTGCTGTCAGTTAGTCAATGTGTTCTGCTTAAACTGTGCTGTATGCCTAAATTAAAAGGGTACGCTGTGTTACTAATTTTTATTATATTATTATATATGTGGATAACAGCAAGAAATAGGGGAATTGTGTTAGACATTTAGTTTAGGGGAGAACCATACATATTTCTGCACAGTTTAAGTGAAATTTGTATCTGCAAATTGCATATTTGTAAAATCCTTGCTTGTAACCCTGTATATATAAAATCAGACAAAAGGTTACCTTCCTTAATGTAGGATATTATCCTCAATAAAATAACTCAAAGCGAAATGTAAAATATATAATAAAGTAGTAGAAATAATGTGTATTCCCAATGAAAAGTGACTTCATCTCATATCAACAGACAATGGACAGTTCAAGGTCTTTGTTTGTTTACCGATTCAAGACTCTGCAAAATGTTATTTCATAAAATATCTATAACAACTTATGTTCATATAAGAATATGCCAGTAGTTTCCTTGTGAGGACATAAATACTAAGAAAAGTCAGTTGAGAACTGAATAATATTAATATTGCTTTTATTTTATCAACGTTTTTCTGACTTTCGTGTTATATTTATTTTTGGTTTTTTTAATACTAAGGAAATAATTCTTGTAAGGCGGGGGCTTTACAAACATGCAATTAACGCAAATAAATTACACCCAGGCTCAGAACAACACTTTGTGGATTGCACAAAGTATTGTCTTGTATAGGAATTGAACCCTGAAATCGAAACCACTGGAACGAAAGGTCGGCATCTTAACGATTACGCCATCTGTGCAGTCGATTTGTGAACTGCAAACATCAATAGACATTGTAGATGGATATCTTATCATAGAGTATATGCAGCACATACTCACCAATAGGTGCCTGCTCCCTGACTAGTCAAATCCATGCCATGGTCGGGGTTATAATTCTCCTCGTCCATAACTTTGGACAAGCCGAAGTCTGTGATCTTGATCTCTCCGCACACATTACCCTCCGTGAGAAGTATGTTGCCAGGTTTCAGATCATAGTGGATAACGGGAGGTTTAATCTCATTCAGATATTTCAATGCCGATACCACTTGCATCACAATTGATCGAGCTTCACGCTCTGGTATTGTCTTGTGCTAAAATTGTTATAATAATTATTAAGTTTATTGATAAAGTATATATACCTTTAAATATATTAAGTTATGTGTGTTGTGTGTTAAACTAATAACTAATACTGCTGTGTGGTAGCTGCTATGAATACTACCAACCCTTACTTTGCTGCGACTAAGAGCCTTATAACGACCTGGGCCAACTCCATCTGATGCCGTTTGGTCAACAATTACATGCCCAAGGAGGGTTGACGTCTGGCAGGCGGCCGGTCATAAAACTATTGCCTATACTTTTACAATATGTACTATGCAATGAGGAGTACATATTGTATTGACCCCAAGTAATTGGGATAAGAGTAGGAGAATGATGATGTGTGTTAAACTAATAAATTTTACTATGCGCATCGCTAACAAGCTGTGAGGTACTAGTAAAAGAAATAACCCACCACCACTTGACGAAAAAGGAACTATGTCGAAAAATGGTCGCCCTAATTTTACGTGCTAGTTATTGAGGTATAAACTTAAAATAACAGTATTTATTTTAAGTACAAAAGACAATTAAATCCGTTTCTTAGAGTTTACTTTTGGCTAATTCAATAATGTTAATTTTCCGTATGTCGCTATTCTTACTCCGTAGTAAGAATACAGTTCACCACCCCTCTCTTGCCCGTGTGTATCGTAAAAGACGATTAAGGGATATAATATGCATATGACATATGTGCAAGAGAAAGAAAACTCTAAACAAAACCCTATACCAACACGTCTGACTAGCGTGGTATAATAGATCAATTTCCTTCCCATTGTGGAGGAGGCCCAAGCCCAACAGCATGACATCTGTGGGCTGAGATGATGATGATAATTTAATGACTAAAGATTACATTACATTACTAGTAATATTCATAAAACTGCAAGTGTCCATAAATTCCAATTTGAAGTTATTTCTAGTTCTTATTGATTATCAAAATTCTCACAAGTAAACTTACAAAGGCAAGTTATTATTCATAAACAACACATGAGGGAAATTACTATTCATTAACAAGACAAATAAAATATAATTACTTATTACGGTTGGACATACCTGTTTGAGATAAAAATCGAGATCATGGCCATTACAGTATTCAAGAACTGTACAAAATGAATTGCCATCAATTTCAAATACGTCATATAATTTTACAATACGAGGATGGTCTAGAGCTTTGTGAATATTGTATTCCCGTAGTGCATGTCTGTAAACAAACAATATAGATACTCATTAGAATATATTTTTAATTCAAGTCTGTTCCACCAATGATTGCTATTAGGGGAATGATTACATTGTTCATTTGAAGTCGAATTGTTGACGGCTAGCAGACTAGCCGGTTATAAAACCTATTACAGCAGTTTTAATATAAATGTATTGTTTCTTCTTGCTTCTGTTGCTTAGAGATAGATGGATATACATAGCATATATAAATTGAATTAGTGTTAAAAACCATATTTTAGAACATATAACCAAAAATAAATTTTGTGCATATAGCTTCATACAGATGATATTTATTAATTACTGCAAGATTCCAATAAAAAAAAATTTTGTTTTTATTGTATCATCCTATTTATTGTCACACAATGTGATTAAATTTAGCAAACTGTCAAGAAAGGAATTAGACTAGTCGCATATATCTTGAAAATTAACTAAAAAAAATTACTACCAAGTAGTGTGTACGTGTGTGAAATGGAGAGTGGGAATTGTAAATGATTAAATCAGCAACACTGACACAAGTAAGCTGTTGTTTACATTGAAGATTCACCATTACCCTCAAGCACAGAATGGACGTAGTTTTGGCTATTTTTCTCTGCATGACACCAAGACACTTTGTGGCCATCACAACGCATATATATCTAATGAATGTGAACTTTTATTTACCTAACTCTATCTCATACAAGATTTGTTAAATGACTTGTGATTCGAAATTTCAAATAACTTCATATTCATAAAGGAATGAATAAAATAGCATGACATAATGCTATCATACACTGACTCACTTGATATAGTTGGCCTTCTTGTCTTCTTTCCAGTCTTTGTTAAGTTGATGAACCTTGCAGGCGGTATACCGTTGCTCCCGGAGATCAAACGCCTTATGCACTTCACTAAAGCCACCTTTACCGAGTAACATTAGCAGCAGGTACCTTTAACATAGAATTAAAATTATGATCAGTATTTTTGTGATAATGATTTAAAATATTTACATGCACGATCTTATGATTCTCAAAAAAATATTCAGATTCATGATATTTTTAAAAGATTAACACACTGCACAAGGGATAAATTTTATCATTATGTCGCAGACATTTTTACAGACTCGCAGAAATAACACCTAGTCACAGAACAATCATTTGTGAATCGGACGAAGAACCGTCCTGCATCAATATCGAACCCATGACACTGGGAGCTCACTACATAGACCACTAGGCCATCTGTGTAATTAGTTTAAGAATATACGTATGTCACCGTCTCTCTGTTTACTGAGGGCGTCATAAAGAATATTAACAGCAAAAAAAAAAGAGAACAATAAAATACTATGCCTACCCTTTCGGCGAACATGGTACCGTAGAGCTATTTCTCTTCAGTTCTCGAGGAGGCTCGTTCCTAACAGTGAGACGTAAATAAAACTATAATAAGAAATAAGCTACTCATACATTATAAGAATTACTAAGTCATTATACTAAGTTATTAAGTTACCACAATGGTAAAAGGGCTGATATTGATGGCTTAAGAATACATTGTGTCGCCACTAATCACTGTGGAAGTTATAAAAGACAGCTAAAGGAGCACCAGGGAAGTGGGCAACAACATTTTCTTGGGCAATCCATAACAGCAACTGCGCTCGATTAATTGAAACGGAATTACAATAGATGTTCAAGTCCCACGTGTGATAGTAATTTTTTAGTTGCAAAATATATATTTTTTTATAAATAACCTAGCTTACGCTAATATGCTGATGTTAGCATTATCATCTCAGCAATATAGATAAATTGGATCGTGTCATCATTTAATACAATTTCAACTAAAAAGATAGAATATTAAATCGGAACAATGTGTAAACATTTTCTGATAGATGGCGTAAGAAGCGTGCCTAGTAAAGAAGACAATGCGAGCCATAATTTAGTTACCATAGGGTTACCTACATTCGTTTAATTGTTAAGACGATTGTAACAGATTTTGAATAAGTGTGGGTACACCCTCCCAGATGTGTTAATTATTGTTAAATACTAAATCTCAATAATTAATTACCAAACCAAGTGTGACGATTATGGCGTTACCCCCATTTATGGGAAAGCCTATGTCGTATAATGAATATCAAATAGACTTATGAACGGATAAGATGGACGATTGTATAAATAGAACCCGGGAAACCTTGCTCACATTATCTTTATTAAAATATCATTGATATAAACATTTAAAATTGCGATTAGCATATGATAACAATGTTTCTATAAAACAAATATGCATAAAGATACTTGTTCAGTGTTAATTTAGCTCAGGGTTATACTGATATCGCATTATCTGTTTCCAAAATACCCTTACAGTTTTATCACAATAAATATGAGTGAATGTTTTCATTACAACTATGAACATATCTGGACTAATCATCGCAATGTTTATAAAGCAAACACACTAAATATATTTATACCAAATGTCACAAATAAATAATTACTAATTAGATATTTGTATTGAAAAGACGTTTCTTTGCGCGCTAGCATTTTGTATCAAATTTTAAAAATTATTTAACGTTTAGATTTGACAGAGTGTAAAGTAACGCTTCCCAAGACACGAACTACGACCCCTACCCAACAACTACCACCCAGAAAAAACCTTTAAATGTAAACAAATATTAAAAAATGAAAAAGCTACGGCAAGAAATCAACTGATGCTGAGTCTAATTGTTGTGTCCATTAATTGCCTATTTGCTTTTACAAACTAGACTTTCCACCTGCCACCCAAATCTATTCTTCAGTGCAACATATTGCAGTCTTTAAAATAATTATGACGTATTTAAAATCGGAGGCAAATCCATCCATTCAATCATCAGCATCCTCGCACAAATAGTAAACACTGATTTACGAATTCAATTGCATGCACTGCAAATTATTACGGATGGATGTCCGTCTATTTGATAAAAAGCCATCCTACGCCGATCGTAAGGGAATCGCCAGATCGTAAGGGGGTCTCGCCGGACCCGACAGTTTTTACTCTTAGCCTGACATCTTCATTATGAGACCACGTTTCTGTGACGCATCGTCCCAGGCAAACCGATAAGCGTTAATTTACTATACTTTTATTTTCAAACATTAAGAATATTTGATAAGATCTGTTCTAGTTTCCTGGATATTGCACAGCCAAGTCTAATTCATCAGTGGACATTATTGTCGACATTAGACATAAAACATTCGGATAAACTTAATAATGCACAATAACGCGAATCTTATTCCCACCTATGAACATTAGTGGAATTAGATATTTATGAATGTGAGCAGTTTATGATGTGAGAATTTAGGAATGTGAGCAAAACCAAAATAATGGTCTTTGAAAGAGATAAAACCAGAACAGATGTAAGAGTAACAATAGGTAATGATGTACTAGAGCAAGTGGATGAATTTGTATATCTTGGATGTGGATTTAGCCGAGATGGAAGGTACACCACTGATATAGAGCGAAGAGTGAATGCGGGAAATAGAGTGAACGGAGCGTTGGGGCAACTTCTCGGCAGCCACCACCTCAGCCAGAAGGCACGTGTAGCAATACATAACGCAGTGCTTGTCCCAACATTACTGTATGGAAGCGAGAGTTGGGTATGCAGAAAAGAGTATGATAGTAAAATTAATGCGGTGGAAATGCGATCTCTGCGGAAAATCTGTGGAGTTAGGCTGACCGACCGCATTCGTAACGACGACGTAAGAGAGCGAGTAGGTATGAAAGAGAGTATTGGTGTAAAGATGCGAAAGGGAATGCTCCGATGGTTCGGACATGTGGAAAGAATGCCGAACGAACGCCTGGTTAAGAAGATATACAATGCGAAAGTGGAAGGATGTAGGTACCGAGGGAGACCGAGACTAACCTACCTAGACCAGATCGGTCATGTACTGAAGGAAGGTGGAGTCAAGAGTCTCCGAAACCGGCGAGCGTGTATGAAGAGAATTATGAATGTTGAGGAAGCGAGTGAAGTATGCAGAGATAGAGTTCTCTGGCACTCTGTTCTCTCTGCCTACCCTGCAAGGGACATGGCGTGATGATATGTATGTATGTATGTAGATATTTATATTATACTAATCTAAATGGCAAAATTTTTCACAAGTTAGTGTCATATATCTGAAATACTGGTAGTCAATATGAGTAAAATAATGCCGCCATAATTGTCATAATTAAGATAATTGAATTATTTATCCAATATTTTGGTGGTTATAACTTTTTTATTTTGTTAAGGATATCAAACGTCATGTCGAATCTCTATTTGGGTTACTTAGTGCCAATATTAAGAAAATAGTGTTTAACTGACAGCCGTAACTTCTCACCAGAAATTTTGTTATATTTTATAAGGCCGGAAACTAACTGAAGAGTGGAATAATTTGCTATCATCTTTATCCTCGACTGATTATAATTTAACTGTCTTCAGTGCAATACGCTTTAGCAAAGCTAATTCACTTCACCATTAATATTATGTTACTAGCTTCCATCAGGTCGAATGCATATTCTAGAGGTTATTATCTAGAGATTCCTAAATTTCTGGATGGGTTTGGGTTGGTAGGCAGCGACGCAGTTGTATACCCGGTATTGCAAAGTTCTATGAGCGGCGTTAAAGCTTACCATCAGGTGTGCTGCTTGCTCGTTTGCCAACATAAGCCACAAAAATATTTGGAAGATTTTTTTTACATCGTCCAACGTAATGTAAATAGTTTACGCCTTTTTCAAATGGTTGTATTGTAATGGTAACTAATATTTAATGCTTTAAAGATTTTTATACCTATGTCACTAGGTGATTTTATTACGAGTAATAATATTCTAATATTTAAATAATATAATATTTTTACCTGTCAGAGAGCACTGGGTGTTGGGAAAATCTACTCTGATCCTCATTGTGTATCCGCTTGAGTTCCCTAATGTGAAGATTTCTTTCCCGTTCTAATTTTTCCATTTCTAGCTGCAAATCGGCATCTTCCTTTTTAAGTGCACTCTGTCTCAACTGTAACAAAAATTTATAAAAATAATAATTGACGGCTCCAATAAAATAAATAATAACTCTGACATGTGAATATTCAGCTGATAACCAATTCAAAGTTAAACATGCAGAGAAAATAGGAACTACTTGCAACAAATTCCTATACATCCAGTCATCAAGTAAGCCTGTCGTCACCCATTGTGGTAGGGACCCCTCATAGTCTGGTACTATCTAACAAATTATTTGCAAAGTCCATAATTTACTCAACAGATATGCTAAGTATCTACCATAAAATCATCATTATCTCAGCTCATATACTTTTTTTTTAAATCCCACCACACATTCCCACCACTGTAACTCCTGTAAGCCAGGATCCACAATGGTCTCCATAAAAGACACTGAGGTTTGACCCTCAGGAAGTCCCGGGAAACGCTTTTAATCGTCTTGGGACCCGCAACAAATTTAATTAGAAAAGAAAAACAGGAGGAGTTGAAGAATTTCCACTTCCCTCCTATGCAAAGCGGGAGACATGAAGCAAAACTGGCTAATAGGCCAATAGATAGAAGGATGTACTGACACGTGAAGCGTAGCAGTACAGCACCACGGATATGACAGAGCTTAAGGGGCCTATATGTGAGCCTTAAATTTGATTACAATAGTAGGTGTTTTTCTTTACTGTGGTAGGACCACGCTGTTGACAGTGTTCTGTCTACAGCCGCGGGCCGGTCCGTCCGGGGTAGTACCACACTCTCGCAGAAAATCGACGTTTGAGCAATGGCAATATGCTGCTGCGCTTCGTTCGGTGAGCGAGAGAGCCGGAAGCCCAACTTTCTGGGTGTGTTTACGTGTGGTGGGTTCAGGTGGTGCCTGAAACTTGCGGTGGTGAAGTCTTGGTTGGGGCATTGAGCGTGAGAGGCTGACATGGGGTACAGGGAGACCCGGTGGGAATGGTCACCGCCGGCCACCTGCCGGTCAGCAGGGGACCCGAACCCAGGATTATCCTCCCTGGGAGGCTGTCCCGCCAACCGGCGAAAATCCCGTTGTGTAGTCGTTGTGCCGGAGCAGGAAACCGGAGTGGATTACGGCGACTGCGCGCGGGGGGGCACTGGGGGCCCTTCCGTGCTTCGTGTCAGCTTCTCACAAAACTCACCCTCCAGCCATGCACTGTGCCCCGCACCTATTTTTTTTGGTACCACCGAATCTCATTGTACGCATCCACACTCCCTTCCTCCTCTTCTTAAAAAAAAAACACGTATGAAAAGTACTAGAAAAAAGAGAAGGTTTTCTACGACGGTCCCCTTATCCACATTTGATGTGGATTTTTGCAATATCAGGGGTTTACATAGCAATCTCGATGCCGTTCACCACCATCTCGAGACGGCGCGGTCTGCCTTGCTCTTTTTAACGGAGACACAGATAGGCGCTCCGAATGATATTTCGTACCTTAACTACCCTGGCTACGAGTTAGAGCACTCCTTCCGTCGTAAGGCCGGGGTGTGCGTGTTCATTCGGGGTGATATCTGTTGTCGCCGGCTTCGGGCCCTCGAACATGGTGACCTGTCTATCTTGTGGTTGCGCGTAGACTATGGAGGGTTTACCCGCATCTACGCGTGCCTCTACAGGTAGCATGGCAGTGATTCGGGGTCAACTCAGTTATTTGAGAACGTCCAATGGGGGATTGACGAAATATTGGAGCAGTGTCCATCAGCGGAGGTGGTGGTTCTTGGAGACTTCAACGCTCATCATAAAGAGTGGTTGCGGTCCCGAGCCACTGACCTCCAGGGTCGACATCTCTTCAATATGGTCTCGGCCTATGGACTCTCACAACTGGTGACACAGCCCACCCGTGTCCCAGACATTGAGAGCCATGAGTCTTCTTTACTGGATCTTCTGCTGACTACACACCAGCAAGGATACCGGGTAGCGGTCGAAGCCCCTCTTGGGTCATCTGACCACTGCCTAGTCCGTAGCAGAGCCCCTGTTGCGAGGCCTAATCGCTCTACGGCGACTGGGACTCGCAGAGTCTGGCAATATAAGTCGGCCGATTGGGATGGACTTCGCGAGTTTTATGCATCCTACCCATGGAAGCGGCTTTGCTTCGCCTCTGAGGACCCTGGCGTTTGTGCAGACTGCGTAACCGATACGATTATTATGGGGATGGATTTATTTATCCCCAATACTCAAATACCCGTCGGCGGCCGCAGCCGCCCTTGGTTTAACAAAACCTGCAGGACGGCTGCACGGCAGAAGCAGTCCACATATCGGGCCTGGAACCGGGCTAAAAACTGTCAAGACCCGAACGTCAAAGAGGTGAAGCGAAAATTTAACGCCGCTTCCAGATCTAGTAAGAAGGCTATCGCCAGAGCCAAGGCAGAACATGTTGCCAGAATTGGCGAGCGATTAGAGAGCTATCCTGCTGGGAGTCGTGCATTCTGGTCGCTCGCCAAGGCTGCTCAAGGCAACTTCTGCCGGTCCAATCTCCCACCACTACAGAAAAGCGATAGCAGTCTGGCCTACAGCGCAAAGGAGAAGGCCGATCTTTTAGGTCAATTCTTTGCCTTGTAACTCGACTTTGGATGCGGGAGCTGCCACACCACCTACCATACCGCGGTGTGATAGCTCTCTACCTGAAATCCGTATCTCACAGCGTGCGGTCAGGCGAGAGCTGCGGCTTTTAGACGTCCATAAGTTGAGTGGGCCGGATGGCATCCCTGCAGTGGTCTTAAAGACGTGCGCCCCTGAGTTAACCCCCGTCCTCACGCGCCTATACCGTCTTTCCTACGATACTAATTGGGTTCCATCTTCGTGAAAGGTAGCTCAAGTCCACCCGATCCCTAAAAAGGGAGAACGGTCGGACCCATCGAATTACAGGCCGATTGCGATAACATCCTTGCTCTCCAAAGTAATGGAGAAAATCATAAACCGCCAGCTTCTGCAGTACCTTGAGGATCACCAGCTGATTAGTGATCGCCAATACGGCTTTCGACATGGTCGATCGGCTGGTGATCTTCTTGTGTACCTTACACACCGTTGGGCAGAGGCTTTGGAGGGCAAGGGTGAGGCGCTAGCATTCGGCCTAGATATCGTAAAGGCGTTCGATAGGGTCTGGCACGGAGCCCTTCTATCGAAGCTACCGTCTTATGGAATCCCCGAGGGACTCTGTAAATGGATCACCAGCTTTCTGGATGGTCGGAGTATAAGAGTCGTCGTCGATGGCTCTTGCTCCGATACCATGACCATTAACGCTGGTGTAGCTGGTGGGCTCGGTGCTCTCCCCGACGTTGTTTATCCTGCATATCAATGACATGCTCTCTATAAAGAGTATGCATTGCTATGCGGATGACAGCACGGGTGACGAGCGGTATACCGAGCATCAGAATATCCCTCGGAGTATATTACAGGAAAGAAGGACTCAACTTGTGTCTGAAGTCGAGCGCTCTCTGGGGCGGGCCTCCGAATGGGGTGAACGGAACTTAGTCCAGTTCAATCCCACTAAGACACAAGTTTGCGCGTTCACTGCAAAAAAGGACCCCTTCGTCATGGCGCCTCAGTTCCAAGGAGTAACTCTCCAAATTTCCGAGAGTATTGGGATCCTCGGCGTCCAACTATCAAGCAAAGTCCAGTTTGGGAGTCATTTGGAGGACAAAGCCAAATTGGCAAGTAGAAAGCTGGGCGTCCTGAACAGAGCCAGGCGATACTTCACACCGAGACAACGTCTTGTGCTATATAAAGCACAAGTCCGCCCTCATGTGGAGTACTGCTCACATCTCTGGGCAGGCGCGCCCAAATATCAGCTAGACCCATTTGACTCCCTGCAAAGACGTGCTGTTCGAATCGTCGGTGATCCCAATCTCACGGAAGGACTGGAGTCATTGGAGAGCCGGAAAGACTTTGGGTCTCTCTGTGTACTCTACAGGCTCTTTCACGGGGAGTGCTCTGAGGAACTGTTTGACTTGGTACCACCGTCACCATTTTATCACCGTACCACTCGACACCGCAGCAGGGTTCATCCATTCCACCTGGAAACGATACAGACGTCAACTGTACGTTTTCAACGTTCATTTCTCCCACGTACATGCAAGATCTGGAATGAACTACCTGCTGCTGTGTTTCCCGAGCGCTATGACATGTCCTTTTTTAAACGAGGTTTAAGAAGAGCACTTTCTTCACGGTAGGCAGCGGCCTAGCTATGCCCTGGTATTGCAAGAGTCCATGAGCGGCAGTGTCACTTACCATCAGGTGTGCTGCTGGCTCGTTTGCCACCACCGGCAATAAAAAAAAAAAGGTATGGCAGAAGCGCCTGAACGCACGGCAATTTTCTCGAGTTGCTACAAGGTCCATATAATATATAACCCCCGACACGACTTGCAGACTGTCTAACATAAGATCGCGCTCGTTTTGCCAGAGACTGCACTCCCAGAGGATGTGATGGGCTGTTTGTTCAAAAGTGCAATTTCGTGTGGAACATCGACAAAATGGTGAATCTACTAGTTTAAAAAAGAATAATTTACTTCTAAAATTACCATGGCCTGTGAGGAATTGGCTACATAGTGGTCAATTTCTAGCCAAACCTTCTCTAAACAGCTCATATACTGTTGAGCTTGAAACTGCTCCACAGTAGGAGGAAAATTGAACTACTATACCATGCAAGTCAGATGAAATGGTATAAGCACTTTATTCCGAATACTTCTTCTCTTGCATAGATGTTATTAGCATTACCTATATATCACTTAACCGTCTTTTACGACACCTACAGGCAAAGGAGATGGTGAACTGTATTCTTACTCCATCACCACTAAGAAATCATAACACACAAATATGAAATATATACATTTGTCCAATATATATTTTGAGAATCAAATGGTATTATTTGAAAGCAATTTAAATTATCATTCCTGGGATCTATTCCAGCCATAAACAATTACTTTATATATTGTGAAAAACAATGTATATCTTGGTCGAAGGATACTACACAGGAGTTAATGCTGACTTTACATATTATACACAACATTATACAATTTAAAAAATAAGATGAGCCTACAAGTTTACTTATGGATCTCTCAGTGGTGGCTGCTTCGCGATCTACCACTCATATATTATTGGATTAATTTAAAATAAAATTCACAATATATAAGTGCCCTTGGCAGGTTTATAAATAATTAATGATTTGATTGAAAATCAATAAGTTCACAATTTAATATGTTAATGCCCCATTCACTAAATATTCTTGGGTAGAGACTGTAAAAACAGAGATAAGAAAAGTACTCATACTCAAGTTTAGTCAAACATCTAGTGCTGCAAAGCCATTACAAAGTGTTCATTTTGGAAATAGTATGCTTATCCAGACAGAACTATATTGAAATTGAGAGATATCAGTGTAAAGATTGACACACCACATGCAACTTCTACCAGTCAACAAACGATAAATATGCATACCTTAAGAATTTCATCAGCCTCATAATATTCCTGGTAGGTCTTACTGGGCAGCGGGTCTGGTTTGAGGAAGGTGGGAGCATCAGTGCCGTTGTGCAACGGCGAAGGTTGCGGCGTGGTTGGTGTTGCACTCGACATACGCTTCCCACGCCCACCTCCACCCTCATTGTTCACTGGCCGCTTCTTGAATAGCAATTTCTTTTGTCGGTCTATTTCTTCCTTTTCCGCAGTTATTTCTTCTTGCCGCCTGCATTTATTATCAAACTACAATTAGCTAATGTGATATAAAAATATTCCAAGGGAACTAACGCTATACTCAACATACATTGATAGTGGTAGAGCAATGCTGTTGACAGCTTTCTGTCTACAGCCACATCTGAGCAGTGGCAATGTGCAGCTGTGCTTCGTTCAGTGAGTGAGAGCACTGAAGGCACAACTTTCTGTGGGTTTGGGATTTTCATAGCAGCAGCCTAACTATACCATTTGTATTCCAAAGGTGGTTCCAAGGGTGGCAGTAGCACTTACCATCAGGTGTGCTGTTTGCTCGTGCCCACCAAAAGCAATAGAAAAAAAAAACTTACTAGATAAAAGGGATTGCAGTGGATGTTTTAGGTTTTTCAAGAGAGAGTCCATTCAGCTGACGATTCCTTATGAAGTTTTTACGACACCCACAGGAAAATAAGAAGTGTTGGTGATACATTGTATTCTTGACTCACTACCACACGGAAAATATTTATCAATTGAAAATAATTTATGGAATCATATAAAAATTATTTAACATTAGTTTTTTTATTGTAGCTATTTGCTCATGTTATAATTACTACGTAAGTTTTTGTGAGAAACGTAACGCTTAATAGAGTTCGTTCCTTATATAACTGTAAACTAGGTAAACCGTATGTTTATAGACTGTGATAAACATACGTTCTTAATGGTTGATGTACACATGAGAATCCTTTATTAGAGAAAATATTAATTTCTAAAACATTTAACACATTTTTCGTCATTAAAGAGGAAATTCATCTTTAAAATAGTGTAATAATTTTCAAAATTTGACATTTTCATTCTGCAATCTCAGTACATATATTTGTCATCGTCAGTATCTTGATCACAAAAGAAGTATCTAAATTTAAAATAAGAGGATTTTGCTTTAGTTTTGTGATAAACTGCAAATAATTGCCAATATGTACCTATTCTCTTGTTGATATTCCTGTTAGCCATATATAATGATTTAACAAAATATATACCTGGCAAGTTAGAAAACAGACCTTGTTAATTCTTGAAATGCATAACCATCAGTCCAATTCTCTTGAAAAGTGGCGCCGACACGCTGCGTCACAAACTGACCAAGCCTCAAACGGTTCTGCATACATCGTTGTCGAGCCTCTTTCTTCTCAATAGTACTTTTTTCATTTAATAACTTTTTAACAACTTCTATACATTTATTGATGTGTGATTTATGTTGTTCTATTACCTGTAACAACATAAATAAATGCCACATGAACTTATGACGTACAGAACAGATTTTTAGCAATTTATCTATTTATATATAATTTCTTATAGAATACCTTGCTCTGTGCTTGAACTTGATGTTTTAATTCTTCATTAGATCTCGTTAATTCTTCTATTTTATTATTTCTTAGTTCTAAATCAGAGGATGCTTGAGTTTCCAACTCCTGTATCCTCTGGCATGACAATTCTGTTTGAACCTAAGGACAATTTCATTGACTATAAAGATGGTGTTACAAATGCCAAATATTTATCAATATCTAATTGTGGTCTGTCTGAATCTAGTATCTGACCAAAGCTTAGACAACAGCCACCTTCATTCATCCTTCAAAGCCTTCAAACCACTCTTACGCAAATCCGCCAGCCATGAGCAAACAGAGTTCAAAATGCCCATTCTTTCCAAATTTTATATATACAAGTTTATGATAATTAAAAACTGTTTGATCATTATATTTTACTTGATTAAGCAATCTTTAGCTAAATGAATCAAGATTGTTAAGGATTAACTGCTGGACAAGTATTGTAGTGATAGCCAATTCAACCAAAACTGAACTTTTGGTTGAATACATATGCTATATCCTACTTCTGTCACTGTCTCCCAATACTTTCATCTTATTGGTAGTTAATCTATTCATATCTTTAAAATCATAAAAACAGACAAAAAGGACAAAAAACTTCATAGAAAAGTAATTTAAATAATTACGTGTTTAGAAGAAGTATGTGGTCGTTGCTGAGACGCCGTTCGTAGGAATTCGGCGCCCGAAGGTAGTAACGACGAAGGAGACGGTGGGTACTGTGCACAAAAAAATATTATTTTCCACCTTTTTGAAAACCATTGAGCACTCTTCATTTAAAATATAATTTGCAACTATTTTGCTTTATAAACAAAATTTACCTACAAAGAAAAATAATAATATTAGAATTGCATCTAACGTTACTGGGGCACATTAGTTATAATATGCAATATTATAAACTATTGGAAAATTTGATTAGTTGGTAATCAACAATTACAAGCACTATAAAGCCCTTTTCTAACTGTCACAGAGGTGAACAAACATTTCACAATGAGACTATATAATACAGACCAGAAATATACATTAATTAAAAAAAATAGTTATCCGCCGTAATTTCATATTCATAACTAATAATTTTATCAATGCAACATGTAATATTTATATACTTAGAAAAATCTATGGGATTGATCTATGGGATATAATTGTGGGATTACTAAAAAGTTATTTTGTATAACTTATGATATTATACAGCTCTACACATCCATCCAGTAAACTACCTTGATAATTATTCATGATATTAAAAATCAGGCCTTATAAATCAAATCCAATAAGAATAACTATAAAAGTTGTTTTCTATGAATTTTAAATCTTCTTACAGCTTAAATACTATTTTAAAAATGAAGGAAGGTAGACCCAAACACTTCTCACGGTTAATCAATATGCCGCACACCTCAAGAAAAGAAAGAATATGGGATAGGATTTATGTAGGAAAGGATATAAGAAAGTATTTATACTGCTACGTGATGAGCAACTCCCAGAACTTCAACTAGAAATTTTCTGCAGAACATTGAATATTGATTCAACATGTGCTTCGCCTCTGAATACTCATGATGGTTCGGATTGAAGTATGGTAGGTCTCCATTCCTTCCTCTATTTTTAAAATAATAATGGATTTCCACTATGTATCGCCTAATTCAATCAATTAACTTAAATACTTCGTACTATTGGTTCCTACTATTGGTCACGAATCTCCTCTTAAATGAAATTGGACTACTGAAAGCCCATATTAGTCAAAAAAGTTGAACGTAGAAAATTCATACAACATGAATAAGCTAATTTAATATAAGTTTTAAATTTAAAGAATGTTCTATTTACCATAGGATAATTTGCGCCTTGTGGTGGAGGTGACTTGGCACCAGCAAGTCTCACAGGACTTGATGATGGATGTTTGGAGAAATATTCCCTAATATTTTTATCTGCTGAGTTCTGCCTCTGTTTGCCGCCAATCACACCTCCCCCACCTCCACCAATACCTTCATCTCCTGAAAACCAACATAATTATATGAACAATATTTATATTTTATACGTCACTGTAACACAATAGTTATTTACTACACATCATATAACTAATAAACAAAATGTGATTACATATTTTGATGAAGCTATTACTATAAGATCAGATAAGATCTATCCATGTGGTGGTGCAGTCAGAATACAATTCACCACCCCCTATCTTATCCATGGGTGATGGTAAGAGATGACTAAGGGATATAAAAAGCATATAACATCTATGCAAGAGAAGGAAAACTCGAAACAAAACCTTATACCAACACGTCTGACCAGTGCAGTACAGTTGGTTAATTTGCCTCCCATAACGGAGGAGGCCTGAGCCCAACAGTGGTACATATATGGGCTGTGATGATGATGGTTACTATAAGATAATATATATTACAAATATCTATATGATTTCTAATCAACTTCATATAACTAGATACATATTGCCGTCTTATAAGTAGCATAGAGGATTTTGTGCAGTGCCATATAAAAAAAATATATAAAACTATTAGTGTTTTGCGGCATAACAAAATTATATTTACATATACCAAGGTAAGCTAGGTAACTAAGCTAGAAGCAGTACGAACACTGACTTGGGCCATGGAATTTGAATATATTAAATAATGTAGTATTAATGAACTAAGTTATATGGCAAATGCAGGACTACCCAGGCATATTAATTATTTAATTAGCTAATATAAAGTAATAATGTTTACCTTTTCGTTTCCTTTTCCTGTCTGTAATGGCTATTGTAGGAGTTGCTCCACTAGGTGGCACTAATGCTGAGCCAGGTACTGCAGTTGAACCTCGCATAGCTGCAGATTTCTCCGGGGTTAAAGCATCAACTTCTTTATCACTATGACATGACCCTGGAATCAAACGATAATGATTTTTCCTAACAAGCACATTCATATGTTTTTTGTATAACAACATAAATTATTGATTTACAAAGAACTTAAATGCCATAACATTATGCTTTCCATTTCTAATATCAAGAGTTCATCAGTTTATTAATGCCTTTGAATTTAGATTTTAGTAACATATTCTGATAAACACCATATTTTGAAAATGTGATAATATTTGGACAATTCTCAGTTTTGCTTATTGAATACATTACAAATACTATCATTTTGACAAAAAGGGAGCAAAAAAACGTAATTATTCTAATATAAACATGCAACAAAGACTTTCTTCATAACTGTTATTAAACTATACATATTAAAATTAACAAGTTAAGTAAATATTAATCTTAATCGAACATAACTTAAGAATTTTAATAACACATTGGCTGGAAGTAACATGATTTCTGTTACTTTAAGATAATGTCACAAAAGTAAACAAGTAATATTTTTAACACTTATTAGGCTTAGTCTGATCTATGCAAAAGTATTGGCTTCTCTCAGACTTGAAAATAATTGATTTTAACATGTGTCAACAAATACGTACATTAATGCTAGGAACTATCTTCTATAATACGTCAATAAATCATGAGTAGTTAACTCACTTTTTGACAAGGAGCTCAGTAGACCGATGTGGTTTATGTTAGCTCCGCTTTTATACTCATGCATTGTGTCAGGTAATAATCTTGGTTCTCAGGGAGAAAAACGGCACTTTCACGGTTCCTATCCGGCATTATACACGTTATGTGACGTCACAATTCTTCGTTTGATGACAGTTTTTCACAATAGTCAAGAGTTTGTAAAAGGTTAAGGCTTACGACAAGCCGGCATGTAGTAAACACTGAGAGCACTGAGCACAAATCACAAACATGGAATTCACTTTTATCACTAAATCACAATTTACCTGTGCTCATATTGGAGTCCTGATTGTGTAGAGGTTGCCCCGTGTTGACAGTGGTTTGTGGTGCCATCTGAATTTGTGACCCAGCTGACATCTGTAAAGAAAGATGGCGTCTTTACATATGACTCGCCCAGTTACACACATTCATCTTTAATCCTGCTTTCCATAATTTTCAATGAAAAGACATTATACTCACACACTATGTGTGAAGAAATAAAGCCATAATAATTATTTTTCTATTTAACACTTTATACATATAACCTAACTAGTTTGACAAGTTGTAAACGAAATGCCAGTCGCGACAATCGGATACGCATCCGCGGGTAGCGGGGCGTGCGAAGGAGAGGGGGTCGGTAGAGATCGTCACGAAGTTTGCTTCGAATGTAGTAATAATAATAATACCGAGTTACCGACGGGCGAGGAGGCGCCATTTTACAAGGATACAAGGCCAGAAGCATTGTTACGTATCGTGGAAAAGTATTTTGTCTGCATATAATACGTAGTATGAGATGAATATATGTAATAGTTTATAAATTTCACTAAATAGGTACCTGATATAGAAGATCTTAGTTCGTACACAAGTATTTGAGCACAAAGTAGTTAAACACAGGTCAACAGCCCGCACTTGTGATCGTGTTGTTGTTGACTAATTTTTGCACACACACACACACACAGTATTTACAATGTTGGTTACGATTATTTAGACTAAAAGATATTTTTATGATATGTAATCCGAAACTGGATTCACTATACATTAAAACTACAGGCACTAAATCGAGTTGACCGATTATGCCCGCAATGAGGTGGCACCAGCGGGTGGCGGGCGGCGTGCCACCGACCGCGGTGAACGAGTAGGTACGTGATATCGGCGCTCGTGCCCCACAACAAACTGCTTACTGGACGTGTTACGTAGGCGTCTGTGCCGCGATGTAGTTACCAACATATAAACACAGATATGTATCTATGCTGCTATGTATGCACTTTAGTGTAAGTAGATAGGTACATCTCTTAGATTGCTGCTTATATTATTCAACCAAGCTCCACGCACAATATACATTAGTAAGTATATGTATATTTTAGCAACAAGCCATAACCAGTACATATTTGGTAACAAATGTAGTTATAGGTACAACTAGTTATTCTTATCTACATCGCACCTTATCACATCTTTATAAGTACCTACCTAACTAATAATGTTGTGACCGTATTTTCTGTCCCGGCAGCTAGTTTCTACGCAGATTAACCATCTGCGTGGTGTATTAAATTTTTAACAGATTTCATATTATAAGCACTACATAAGCAGGTGTATTTTTATTAGGTAGGTACCTAACCTTGATTCATTTTTAACAATTTAATCAACCCATTTTAGGACAGTCTAAGTCGTGAAATAAAAATATTTTTGCTCGTCGTGGTATCTTCAGCAATCTTCTAACATCCATTTACGTTCCCCGAAAATACTTTTCACACTTTCATTTATACAGGAACAACAGTGTTGATAATTTTTGGATCTTTTCTCTCCAACATTCACTACTATACGTTGACAATGTGAAAGACATAACTTGTACGCCTAGCCTAGGCAGAAGAAATACACATTTCACTATATATGTTTTAACCCCACGTAATAGGGAAACAGATTATTAGCGTCTATCGGCAAAGTTTGAAGACTGCTTGCTATTGAAAATTACAAAGTATCAGAAAAACATGCATTCTCTGTATGATATATTTAACGATCATCAGGGAGATGCTGTGTGTCACTGTCGTGCCACTAAACTAGTAGACAATACTTGGAACTACCAGATAGACTGATACAAAAAAATATTACAAATGACCGATTTTCTTTTTAGTACTCCTATTTATAATTTCATCGTCATCAAATTCAGCATTTTAACTCATTTAACACAACATTAATGAATTTGAGAACTAGAAATGCTTTTTAAGCCTGCTTTTTAACTCATTAGTGATAGGCAGGCAAGTATAGTAAGTACTGTGCCTGTTAAACTTATAAATGCAGATTCTGGCCAATAAATGCATTACAAATGTCCTTATGCCGGTGATAATATTTTCCATCACAGGCATTAGACGGTTTATAACTAGGTAGATTAATAAAAATTTTAGGCTTGAAAGTTAATAGTGAAAGACTAGACGAAAAATAAGTGCCCTGTGTGATGACAGGATAAAAATACAATTGTTGCTATCCCTTACTTGCCCGTGGGAGGCGTTAAATCGACAAGGGTTCACAAAAAGAGGGGGCAGCAGCTCTTTCCTTGTAAACCTGGTATAACTGCTCACTGCAATCGCTAACCTATTTTGGGGTTTTGCAGATGCCAAGCATGCGATTATGGCTCTATCGCCTCATATAAGTATGAGGGAGGCCTACGTCCAGCAGTGGAAGGCAAAAGGCTGAACGATGAAAATGATAAGACGAAAAAACTAACATGATGATACATGTATAATGTACTAAGATCAGTTACCCTGATAGTGCTCATTGTGTTAATGATAATCCTATATAGGAGTAAGGTAATCGACAAACGTAAAAGTAGTAGAATATTAATTAGGAACGAGAACTCGACAAACGTGTAGTGTATTAAATAATAGCCACCTAAAGAATAACATTATCATAACCTATTAAATGTAAAGATGAGCCAGGATGAGTCTCTGGTATACATTTAAAAGATAATTACAGAGTGCTCTAAAATGAAAGTTGCAGGGCCAATAATTGGGTTTGACAAACATAGGAATATTAACATCATTTGATTAGAAAGAGAATCCCTGTACTTTATTATATTATGACCAAATCAATGTCTCTGAAGCGAAAGACCAGGCTTGAAATAGATAACACCAACGACCATGTATGAAGAAACTGATCAGAATTTAAAAAAATGTAATGATGATGATGACAGAAGATTGTAGCAAGTGTATCTTAGTCAGTCTAACCACCCCTTTTGTGAACAGGTGTCACTCATTTTAAATGTGAGAAAAATTACAACGGGTTTGGATATAATGTACAAGCCAGCAAAATGCAACTGTTCTTTCTTATAGCAACACCTAAAAACGGCGCATATGTCAAATAACATTTGGAAAAGAGACGTGGCGTATTATATTATTGCGGTAACGTTGCCGCTGTGTTTTGTACTCCCTTCGGTGCCTCTTGCCCCTCCTCTCCCGTTCGTGGCTACCACCTCCTGAATTAAGTTAGCAACAAAAATCGCCAACGGAAAACGTAAAGCGTTTCGATTGGATCAAAACGCTAAGGAAAATAAGGGACAACTACGTGACGTCATAATTTCTAGTCAGTTACAAACAAGTTTTAGAGATTGCTTTACTTACAAGGTCAAATGACGTTATGCAGATAAGACAATCAATTGTTATTTTATTGTGAACAAATACCTTAAATACACTTTTGAAAAATTAAAAACAACTAACACCAATAGGCTATATTGAGTTTACATTTTTTTATTTAGCTGAAAACCCAGTTTTTTTTTAAATCTAACTCTATACACTCGGAATATAATTAATCAATCGACGATTGCTTCATGCTACAGCGTACTTTTGTCGTGTCTATTTATAAAGCGTCTACCTATCTGCCTATATAGTAGACAAATGGAAAGTTATCGAGTTGGCAACGTATGTACGTATGTATCCAACATAACCCACTGTATCTGTAGGTATCTAGATACTCGTGCATTAAATATACATATATGTAAATTGTCTGACATATTTTAATTGTCGTTTTTTGATTATGTTGTAGATAACAATGTCTATATCAGTCATAGAGTACACAAATACCTACTAAAAATGTGCAAGTTTAGTTCAGGGAATTATAGCTAACATATTTTATTCTATAATTTTATAATATCGAGTGTAATTTAGCTGACTGTGTTAATAGCAGTAAGTAAATTAAGTATACTATTTAGACTTTGCTTACATATATATCTATCCAATTTAGATGTGACAATTGGAACATAATTAATAAGGCTTGATAATTTATAAATATAGATAATATTTAGCAAAACTTGTAAGTAAAACTATATTATATCATTACGATAATTTTTAAACAATGTTGAAATGCAGAAGCGTAGATAGACTCTACTCTCATACTTTGGACTATTTAGATCATGGAGATAAGACTACAACAAATACCGGGCATCTATAAATTATCACTTTGTCAAAATTGTGTCTCATCTCATCTCAGGTCATATATGTCCCACTATTGGAATCGAGCCTCCTCCGTAATGGGAGGGTAATTGACCTACTATACCACGCTGGTCAGACGTGTTGGTATAGGGTTTTGTTTCGAGTTTTCCTTCTCTCCCTTAGTCGTCTCGTACGATCACCCACAGGTAAGATAGGGGGTGGTGAATTGTATTCTTACTCCGTCACCACACGGAAGAATAAAAACTAAACTAAATTGTGTATGTATAAGTGATAATGGGTATGTAGTGGCTAGGTATATAGAATGTATTACTCGATTTGTTACTTTCGCTTTAACAAATATATATACTAAGTACTATTTGTGTAATGTATTATTACTACATGCTTCATAAGGTACTTGGCGGTCACGCTTTAATACTTGACGAAACGTGCTTTACAGAACAACAATGTCAATTGCCTGTATTACTTATTACTTATATTTTCACCTGTATTACTTATATTTTTATTTATAAATAATAATGTATGTTTGTGTTTGTCATCTTACGCTTGCTCGGTTTAGTTGTAAAAGTCTTCCAATGACCATGGATGCTGAAAAATATCTGATACTTCGAGAATGCAAAAGCAAAATTAAAACGTATTAGAAAGTGTTTTTATTACTTTTTTCTTTTGACATATTGTACATTACTGCAGCGGCCAGCAAAACAGGTATTGATGGATGAACGTGTAAATGTGGGCCGAGGCGTAGCCGAGGCACACATACGTCCATCCATCAGTCCACTCCATCAATTCGTATTTGTGGCCAAGGCTTGTGTGTAGTGCTTTTCTCAAATAATGCGCGGAAATTAAAACTAAGTAGTATTAAGTAGAACTATATACATGAAGAACAACGAACAACATTTTTCACATGCTAAAGGGTTCATTTGTTTATTTTTTCATAATCAAACAGGTTTCTTTTTCAAGCCAGTTCGAAATTTAAGTAAAACTCTGATAAGTTGCCTATTTGGTTGCCATGTTTTGGAGTAACAAATCGTTCCATTTTTAAAATACACGATAGATATGAATTTACGCGTATATTTATTTGGCCGCTAAAACACGACAGGTATGGATTTTCTTACATTTTTTGCCGGCCGCTGTTCATAAATGGACATATTTTTGGTTACTTATTATTAACTTAATTTATGATTTATTATTATATTGATGTGAAAAATTATTGAAAGATAACGCAAACCAAATTGTTCTACTGGATTGTAACTCAACAAAGAACACTGAGAAGGCATGATATAAGTTAAGAATGACTTTTATAAAAAAATACTGAGCTTTTTCGTAAATCGTAAAGCTAGTGAATTCGAGAAGAATATATTTATCAGTGATACATAAATAAAGACTTTCGCGGTAAGATATCTTCCCACGTGGATATACCATATCATTGAATTACCAGTGAGCTGATGTACTTATACAGGCGATACGATATCCAACGCCGTGGCTTACCCTTAGAGAGATCTGCGTCCAGCAGTATACATTGATGACCTGATGGATAGGTGTTATGATAAATGGTAAGAACACTAAATATAACAGTATCGTCCGTATAATTTAAGCGAGATTGTGTGCAGCCTGTGATTGGCACTGGCTGCAAAGGTATTGCCTTTTTTATAAAAAAAAAAGTATTTGAATTTGACACGTGGGTGTTTTACTCGTGCATTTTAAATGCATACCTGATCGATTAAAGAAGCAGAAGGAAATTTTTTTGGTCCCATCAAACACTGTGCGGTGTGGGTTCAACTTTTATTGTTCTGGTTAGAAACAACGATAGTTTAAGCGCAATAAGTACGACTTTAAAATTAGGGATAGCATGAACATGTTACTGTTACATTTTAGAAATCTTAGTACATATAGTATTAATAATAGTTTATTGTTTAGTGATGTTTTACAGTTAATTGATTATCCTTTCGCAACTTTAATCCCAAGGCGGACAAAAGTGTAAGAAACATGTATTTTACCATCAAAATTTTAGTACTATAGAAAGCCAGCAGACTGCTAACATTTGGACACAGGACGCAGTAATGGACTTTGTGCTTTATAATGAGAATTTTCAAAAACCAATATGAAAAACCTACATTTTGCTTAACCAATATGCGAATTAATCGTCTCGATGCACAGTCACATGCTTAGTTCCAAACCAATGAAGTAGTTATACTAAAACTGATATCTAAATCATGCCTTATATATGATAATATAGTATTTTAATGGGTAATAATGATATAGAGAAACTTTTGGGTGATATCATGTGCAATTCAGTATTTTAATAGGAATGGCAAATCTAGTTACTGATTCGGTGCACTTGCGTCGTACAAAAATACCAATGAGAAAGACAATCAATACTTCAGTCACATCTCTGTCCCGCATTCATTGTAGAATCGCAGTTCTGTGGACCCCGAAATCCCTCTTCCGTTACGGGCGTTCGTTCAGCCGCGTGCTGTATAACCCAATTTTCTAGTGCGAGGGGATTGGGGGTGCGAGGTGTAAGGGGAAGGGTGCGTCGCAACTTCAACCGCAAGTGTGCAACACAGACGTAGCGCCGTGAGATTTGAACCAGAGCCTGCAATATTGATTATTTCTAGTGCCGACACCGCTCACACCCACACATTGGCTAAATTCACTTTATTGCGCGCACCTAACAAAGGAATTTAGGTACACATTTGTGTATTCTATATACTCTATCTAGGAACACGTTTAGCATTATAATATGTAAGTATATACCTAGTACTGCACATTTATTTATAGAAAGAATACTTGTAACTATTGCGAGTTAAATCGTCTTGGTTATATTATCATAATTCAAACCCAGAAAATTACAAAATTTTGTATAACCAAAACAAGGATACAATGGATTATAGGAATACAAATCGATACATAAACACAGTGGCAGCCACCCCTTACATGATTGTGGGTGTCGTAAAAATTGGCTAAGCAATTACCGGGACTGCGGCACTTACTCATGAAAAACGGATAAGACCTTACTGCTATCGTCAACTCGATTTGTAAGTATGGTGACTATGGCAAGAACACGATAAATTAATGGTACTTAAAAAGCAGACCCTAGTCACGACAGCGTCTCTCAAAACAAGGACCCAATACCTGTGGTACGACCAAATGCCGATGGAATGTTGATACGGCATTTAATTTGGAGCTATCCGCCATCCTTCCGCCAAACCAGATAATTCAGGCGGTAGGTATATGAAATAGTTCAGGCAGTATATGACGAAACCATAGCTTGTCAAAAGAAGTCAAGGCAGATTCGTTGTTCCATTGGCCGAAGAATACCACAATGCTTGTACCAATAACTGCTGCAAGAATCGACTAATATAGTTGCCCAGTATAAAAAATGCCTTGGTACAAAAAAGTTGGATGATGTTTTTATAACTATATTTCCTAATTGTTTCTTTTTTTTAAGAAACCTTCGTGTTAAGTTTTTTTGTGTTTATTATATCGTCTTTATTTTTTTCACACACAAAGTTTTAGTATTTGTCATTTGAATATCTATAAATAATATAGATTACCGGTAATTATTTTACTAAACAATTTAAAATAAATGTTTGTTATACGCAATTACATTTCTTTGTATGTTGCGGTTGTTATGACAATAAGGGTTTTATCTACAATGTATAAAATTTTATAAAAAAAGAAAAACCAACTTCAACTAATAACCAGTGAAGACTAAATTAAAATAGCTTTGAAATAAAAAAGAACTATCAAAATCGGTTCACCTAGTCGAAAATTGCCAGGTAACAAACAAATACAGTCGAATTGAGAACGTCCTCCTTTTTTGAAGTCGGTTAAACAGATATTACAAATTATAACCAAAAATACCATTTTATTATATATTGAGTATCAATATTATCATACTATACATTATATTAATATTGTTATTGTCAGGAAGAACAATAAATTCCTACTACCACATATAAATACATTACCTATATCACTACATCAAAGATAGCTTTGGTTACCAATTAATGCAGTTCATGTTCAGTTTAACTTAGACTTAATTAGTTTTAATTGCTTAACCTACAAAATTTCATTTATGAAGCCCGATTTTTATTAATAGAAGAAAGTAAATAATCTTTCGTATGGTGACGGAGTATGAATACAATTCACCACCTGTTGGTAAGTGTTACTGCCACCCATCTTGCCCGTGGGTGATTGTAAGAGACGATTAGGGTATATAAAACGTATATGGCATCTGTGCAAGGGAAGGAAACCTCGAAACGGAACCCTATACCAACGCGTCTATACATAATAGTAGGATGTCACAATGTCCCTCCCAGGAGGAGGCTCGAGCCCAGCAGTGGAACGTATGCTTAGATGATGAAATTAAATTAGGCAGCACAAAAATTTAAGTTTATTATATTTGTATATTTATGATAAATATTATGATTTTTATCAGGTTTTTATAAATTATAAGACCGATTAGGATATTAATATAAAAAGGGACTGAGATAATTCTAATCTCAGCATAATCTGCATCACGATATTGTGGTATTGGAATTTATTTTATGATTAACTTCTATGAAAATTCAAATAATAAAATATTAAAATTATTTAATATTACAATTATATGTATAAAACTTAAATAACTGAACCATTAAACTTACTTAAATGTTTTTTAATTTTGTTTTAACCGACTTCTGTTTTTTAATGAATGAATACATTTGTCGAATTAGTTTTAATATTAATTAATTATTTTTAATTAAGTCTATACAAATTTTTATACGGTATTTAACCTGTTCCGCTCAATTTTGAAATTGGTCATCAAAATAAAATTCTATATAGAAAAATCACACTTTTTTTTTTCACAGAGGATCGCGGAGGATCGTAACGGAGAGAAAATTATATTTTTTCTTGATTATTATAATATAAAAATTTAAAAATTCGTGCAATTCTAAGTCAACACAATAAGCATACTAACTACTGTGCGTAATTTTCTTAGTCACTTATGTAATTGTTTGTAACGATCTTCCACTGACGACATAAGCACATGCTGCCGATCTTGACTCCCAGTTTTAAATCAATTCAGGCATAAAATTATTAACATTGGACATGCAGCTAAGAAATCATCGATCTATGTAAGAAATATTCATAACAAGTACAGAAATCTTGGACTGTGCCTAGTTAAGAGCAATAGTTTAATAGATCTGCCTATCTCTTTGACAATAACTGCGTGAAGATATAAAAAAAATGTTTATATATGCATACCATATTATTTGAAAAGTTAATTATAATTGCAAAATAAATAATTAATATAAATAAATAAAACTTTTAATTAGCATAATGAAAGTAGCCGAGATGGGTCGTGAAAAGCGGCACCGGCCCGCCGCGCCGGCCGGCACGCCGTTGAAGCACACTAGGTCAGGCGAAGCAATACGGGCGGACCTTGCAATGTCGCGTCGTGACGCTCAGCTGACGAGCCGCCCGCAGCGCGCCGCCCCGCGCGTTCATTGCCTCCGTGGCATCGGATGTGAGCGGTCGTCTTGTATGCCAGTCTCATAAACTTCGAACTACGAGCCTCAAACATTACTACGATAATAATTATTACGAAGCTTAAAAGTTATTTAGTTGTTTCATGTGACATAGTGATTTTATTATAATTAAATATTGTTGCAACGTGAGTGCGTCGTGCTTAAGTAAAGTTAGTTTAATAATACTGGAGTGCGGTGACGGCCGGTGCGAAAGGTCGGCCTGTGTAAAAATAACTGCGGAACCGGGCGGCTAAGCGATGGAATGAGGTTTGACGGCACATTGTAGACGAGGCGGGGCGAGGCCGTGTGCGCCATGTTATAATTTCCCTTCGTGTCGAATGTGCAAACCAAAACCAACTGACTGAACTCTGCGCTGTGCCTACTTCTCTTTCTCTCAGTGCGAAAACAACATGCTTGTTGAATGAGACAACTCACCTCAATTTGCCAATATATCTAACTCTGCGATTACCTACATTAGACGGCACACAATTCACAATACTTTATTAAATCGCATTTGGAGAATTCTTACGAGAATTGGTAACCTACTAAAGAGTAAGACGATATGAAATTAAATTTGTGTGATTATTATAAACGTAGTTGGTACCTATAGTTTATCCGTACACATTATCTGCTCATGTTATGTATAATAATACTTGCATCCGTGACGAACAACTAATTAATGAATTGGGTGAAATATTTTATTTTTATTAATATAAGCAATCATAAAATTAAAGATAATTCTAGGTACCATTTTAAGAATTTTAATAGAAAATAAATAGATATGTAAATACATAAAATAAATAAAATTTATGCAACAATATATGGCAGAATACAGCAAATAGGAAGCCTCATTTGATAAAAAAAAAGTGCGGCGAATACCGTGTTGACTTCTAGCGCTCGGTGATAGAAGCATGAGGTGTCGGGTGGGGAGCGGGGCGCGTCGGCTGTGTCGGTGACCCCGCAGCTCCGACTTGCCTATACCTACTATGAGACCGATTAACCGTCGTACTTTCGTGTTCGCTTTCATGTTTAATGTTTCTACATTTTATAAATAAAATAATTTTATTTGTAATTAGAGCATACTGAATATCGTAAATCGATATACTTTTCTAGGGACGACTAAATAACAATTATGTACCTATGCAGATATCATCACTAGGAAAAGAAATTTCGAAACAAAATCCTAATGCCTATCCTTTTGGCCAAAGTAGGATAATAGGCCACTTTCGCTCTAATTACGAAGGAGGCCTGTGCCTAATACTGGGATGTTATATGGGTTAAAAAAGGAACGACCGAAAATAGTTTAGTTTCCTTTGGAAACAAAGTAAGTATACAATGTGACACTATTCCTTTCTCGCGGATGCCATAAGAAACGACGAAATACTGAGTAATATTTTTCTTAATGTTGTCAAGGTAGACTACCTAAAAATATATTTTATTTCTAGTGATTATAAACATTGTTTAATTACACACTACAATTGACCTACTTATCACTAGACGTATTGGTGAAGGCGTCAAACAGTATCTAGTAGAATAAGAGCGACTAGGCTACCTATTTTTTATATAGAATGAGTGAATAAATAGATCGAATTGAACTAACAAATGCTCACGTTATTGGAATGATAAATAAATGAATAAAAAAGAAAATTCAAACCAATGATAAGCGAGATAGGTAGATTGTTTTAAATAAAATTTCTCTTTTTAGACTCTGTAAACAATAGCAAAGGGGTCAGAAAAATAATGAAACGGTGTATTGTAAATCAAAATTAGTTTTTATTAAACATTTTATTATAAAATTAGTCCAACTTTCTATTAAATTTGCGACTAATATGATCGCTCCTATTTGTTGCGCTCATTGCTTTCACACCGCAAATAATAATATTACTTTGGAAGTGACATCCATTAGATAGAAGTTTTTAAAAAAAATAAAGATTAAAAAAAACATAAAAATCTGACAAGAGCAACGTTCGGTAACAAATGTATAAGCTTGTATTCGCGATGTTATCAAACGTTATCTAACACTGTAACATTGAGCAATATTCGGTACCCGTGTGAGTGCAAATCATTTTAATTTTTTTTTTTGAATATTAAAATGGAAGCACCATCATATTTTACTTGCTTACACTTTTATGGAGCAAAAATGCCCCATGGCTTATGAATATCATGTATTGCTACTCCTTACTTACTTCTCGGGTGTTGTAAAAACCTGCTGGGGGTATCAATAGGCTGATGGGTGGATGGGCGTAATAAATAGCGGTCAAGTTACTTGTTGATGCGCGCAAAGTACACTAGAAGAAATATCGTTATTATTTTTAAATATTAGAGCATTCTTTAAGATAACGAGAAGACCAGCACTGGGTGTTATTTGTTTTTTACAGTCTTAGGCCTCTGTTCGCCAAAAGTTAGAAGCAGAGGGCTATCAAACCAGTATTTCACCATTAGAGATTTTTAAAACCCGTATCTATCTACTACTACCTTGATACGATCTTGGATTGAGAAAATGTCAGACCTCGTACGCCCAATCATTTTATCAACGAGGCAGTAATAAAATATACTCATAATAAACGTTCTATTTTAGATCTATTATGACATGTGATTCTGATAATGCCACGTGAATTTTTACAAGTAAATAACTAACGTTGCTGGCTGAGGTTGTGTAATCTCGACGAAATAACGATTGTCAGTGCAGCTACTAGAAGTCTGATGTTAGCTACATATTTTGTAATTATAAAATTTGCTTGCTATCCACGTCCACTGTTGATCTAAAGTCTCCACAAGGAGAGATTTCATACATAAAGCTGTGAACCACACGGAGAAGTAAGGTATTTCTGTTTTAATCAGTCTAATCAAAACAAAGATATTATAGTGATGGCACAAATTACATTATAAAGTTGTAATCATATTTATCTACATAATTATATACCTTTTTTATCATTTTATAATCTTAATAGATTATTATAAATTAACGCTATCTTTACATTTTTAAAAAATTACGTTTCACGTGTGTCTAAATTACTTCTCGTTGGCCTTGTCAGTGGCATAAACTTGAAACTGTCGAGTGTAAAATTCCTATTTAGGCAAAGCATTATAGAGGTTTAGTGTTAGATATTAAGGAATTTATTGGCTGGAGAAAAAATGACAAAAGATACATAAGAGTGTAAAATTTTAACGATTAGTAGACGCGAACGATTGCTGGCACTAAACTAATCATAAATCCATTGATGAAATGGCCAATTAAATCTGTATTCTCGAGCCCATGATTACAGAACTGTCTCTTGGGTTACTACAATCGTAGATACTACTATTGAACGATAGTTCATATAAGTTACAACAGGAAAATCTAATTATAATTAAATAATCTAAAGGGTCACCAAAAGGCCATATAAAAATACCATCCGGACGAAAATAAGTTGGAGGAGCTGTGGCATAGACTTATCTTTTGCATTTCTGGAAGTCTTCTCGTGTACTAATGCAATGTGAGAGATTGGATTTGAGAAAATATCTCCATTAGTCGACAGTTTTCTTTTCAAGCTTCTTATTCCCCATGTATGTTCGCGGTTGGGCACAAGTTTCCCCCCAGAATGGGACATTTGGCGTACTATGCTACATGAACAAGATAGATTGACAATGTTTTTGTTTTTCCTTCTATTGTGATACCCAAGGGCTGGTGAGCATTCTATAGTATATGATTACTCCAATACATGAAGATCTAGCTTATGACATATTATTTATCCCGGTCTGCGTGATACGAATTAATAAAATTATAAAAATAATTCACTTTCGCTATTTTCAATATGTAATTGGGGTAAAAGGTACATATACGAGAATATGCAGAAATATCAATAACAATATCCATTTCGGAGACGGGTAAAGTGTGGTGTATTATTGACCATAGACAAATAAGTAATTGGCACCCAAAAACATATCAAAATTTTTTAAGCCCTTGTGCCCTCGCTTTTTTATTTTTACATTTTGAATCAATTTTACCGTTAACGATTACATAATGTAAAGAAAGCTTTTAAGTGCAATAAAAACTTTTATTTGAACTGAAACCAACGTTATGTATACATTTATCTAAATTAATAAAATTCTATTAAACTAAAGCATCATGCTATTTATTTATTCATGTCTTTATTTAGCCATTGCCTCTAAATACAACAAAATAAAAAAATATTATCAAATATATTGAAAATACTTTTGACGTTATTTAAAATTAAAATAAAAATTTAAAATAATATACTCGTACAATTATTTTCCAATACATATACTGTGACGTGTTTCTGGTAATCTGTTAGACAGGATCATTATCCTGGTACAGTTCGACTGCACAGATGGCGTAGTGGTTAAGATACCGACCTTCCGTGCCAGTGCCGTGGGTTCGATTCCCACGCAGGATAATACTTTGTGCGAGCTACAAAGTGTTGTTCCGAGTCTGGGTGTAATTTGTCTGCGTTAATTGCATGTTTGTAAAGTCCCCCGCAAAAAAAAAAGAACAGATACCAGTTCTCTCACAAAGACTACCCACAAATTTGTTTGAATTGTAACTATGAAATTAATACGCACTCAACTTAGACAAAGTTATTAAATAAATAAATAAAATTTAATAATATTTGAGTTATAAATTATACTTTAAATGGGTGCGTTTACTATATACGTGTATTCTAGCTAATACGTGAATAGATATGTGAATAGATAGTGTTTGATACGGTACAAAAATGGTCTCGCTGTTATTTTGAAAGACGGCTATTTATAGATATGTTCATACTTCCACATTATTATAGATAGGTATTATGAAGTGAGAGCGTGATAAAATAATGTACGTACTTGTTGTTAGGTAATGAATTAATGGAATGTATATTTTACACAACATTGGAATTTAAAATAAATCGAGTCTAATATTAACAAAGACGGTATCAGTAGGCACCTACGTGTTAATACAAGTGTAAATCGATATAATACTATGGTCTGTCGATAATATTCCGATCGATACCCCACCTACTGACATCCAAAACGCGACACGATGTCACTGATACCTCGTAAAAGCCCTTCTATTTTTAATGTATACTATCATGCAATGGTACGTTCGACACAAGCCTTTTAACTACAGTTATGTTGGAAATAAAAAAATGCGATGTAATAAATACATGAACGCTGCGCACCTATCTACAATATAACTATGTTTTGTCTAATAAAAACTCACCAGATTGTATTGGGGCGTGCGTCGAGTTTCTACAAGTATCTCCCTTGTGCTGACCTGTAAACACGCGATCAATGCGCTCAATATAAAACAGCCTATTAGAAAACGTCTCCCCACTATTATATTGATTGCGTTTTACAATAGGCACCTTCGTAAAGTGACATGCTAAGTTATATTTGCCTTATTATATTTATATTCAATACTTAATATTGTATTTGTTGAAAATGCTACGTATGCCAATGTTTAAATCGATAACCTTATCAATGTGTGCAACCCAACTGAAGATATAAATTACCAATATCGTATATTTTCATAAAATTTATATTGAGTTGCTACCAGATAACGAAATGTTTTGTTGTTGGTTTTAGGGATAAAATAAAATCGTGCAAATCAGTTGCGGAACTATCGTCGACCGCCATTTTGAAGCTGAATGACAAAATGGCTCGTACATATAGTGGATATGAAAGGGAACAAGATGTTCACCGCGCAGTTGTTCTATTACATAGCATAATGCGGTAACTGCGACCTAAAATAATCAAAAACCCCACCCAAATTAATAGCAAGTGGTGCAGCTTGTGACTAAATTCACGCTAAATGCTTAAGCTTTTGATTGGACTAATACGAAAACTCTATAGGTATCTACAACACACATATTTTTAAATAGCCTGCTTTCACTCACAAACGCATGTATGCAGTAACAAAGAGGACGTGATCAAATATACAGATCAATTGATTAACAAATATAGTTAGGTATCCACATAACAAAACGGGCTTAGCACGGTCAAATGACGTGTTAATCAGACGAACGAGGGGAGGTGAACGAAGTGAGGAGAGTACGACGAGACACATAATAGAATTATATAGATATAATATCTCCAAGCTCACTTGGATGTTAGAGGACAGCGATGTGTGCACACACGATGTGACGTCGACGTTCGTTGTACAGAAAGCGGGGCGGTGCGGTGTGGCAGCGGGGGCAGGTGAGCATGCCTACTGGTCATTGGAGTCGCTACATTATCAATGATCACGTGATCGCCTCGTTGCATGTCAACATCTAGTCACCAGCCGACTGGTGTATCTAGAATTCTAACTATTAATACTACATAAAATAGTTTATAATAAAAAAAAATCCTGGCATTGACAATAACTGCATGATTAATCCAATAATATTAGCAGGGCATTGTGCAGTTATTATTGCGACCTTGTATCGAGTTGCCGCCGAAGGACTCGATTATGCATAAAATAATATTCAAGTGCTATTTCTCACAGCGTATTTTGGCACGCGAAATTTTTATTTCCTATGATGTACCTAAATAAATAGCTGACGAGTGTTTACTCCTTAACTAATTTAATTTGTAATGAAGTACTTGTTCTGCTGTTTAGCAGAACAACTATCTAATTACAAATTAAATTACATAATTACAAGATTTATTGCTACAGTACGATATTAAACTAGGCGGTGCCTACTCGGATTACAAGGTTCACACACCATGATTTTATAATAACATAGACATCCTTTATGCTTCGACAGGGCAAACGGCTAAATATCTTCGTTTTTTTTATTCGTGTTGCCAATTTATGTTAAAATTTATAATAAAACACTGCCAGTGTTTATGATTTACCATAAATTGTCACACATGGATTAATTAAGATAATTATTTATAGGCTCTTTTTCCTTAGTGGTAGGAACACATTGTTGACAGTTCTCTGTCTAAAGCCACGGGCTGGTCCGTCCGGGGTAGTACCACACTCTCGCAGAAAATCAACGCTTAAGCAGTGGCAATTTAGGCGGGAACTGCGGCTTTTAGACGTCCATAAGTCGAGTGGGCCGGATGGCATCCCTGCAGTGGTCTTAAAGACGTGCGCCCCTGAGTTAACCTCCGTCCTCACGCGCCTATACCGACTTTCCTACGATACTAATAGGGTTCCATCTTCGTGGAAGGTCGCCCAAGTCCACCCGATCCCTAAAAAGGGAGACCGGGGGACCCATCGAATTACAGGCCGATTGCGATAACATCCTTGCTCTCCAAAGTAATGGAGAAAATTATAAACCGCCAGCTTCTGCAGTACCTTGAGGATCACCAGTTGATCAGTGATCGCCAATACGGCTTTCGACATGGTCGATCGGCTGGTGATCTTCTTGTGTACCTTACACACCGTTGGGCAGAGTCTTTGGAGGGCAAGGGTGAGGCGCTAGCATGCAGCCTAGATATAGCAAAGGCGTTCGATAGGGTCTGGCACGGGGCCCTTCTATCGATGCTACCTTCTTATATGGACTCTGTAAATGGATCGCCAGCTTCCTGGATGGTCGGAGTATAAAGGTCATCGTCGATGGCTCTTGCTCCGATACCATGACCATTAACGCTGGTGTACCACAGGGCTCGGTGCTCTCCCCGACGCTGTTTATCCTGCATATCAATGACATGCTCTCTATAGAGAATATGCATTGCTATGCGGATGACAGCACGGGTGACGAGCGGTATACCGAGCATCAGAATATCCCTCGGAGTATATTACAGGAAATAAGGACTCAACTTGTGTCTGAAGGCGAGCGCTCTCTGGGGTGAGCCTCGAAATGGGGTGAACAGAACTTATTCCAGTTCAATCCCACTAAGACACAAGTTTGCGCGTTCACTGCAAAGAAGGACCCGTTTGTCATGGCGCCTCAGTTCCAAGGAGTAACTCTCCAAATTGCCGAGAGTATTGGGATCCTCGGCGTCGAACTATCAAGCAAAGTCCAGTTTGGGAGTTATTTGGAGGACAAAGCCAAATTCGCAAGTAGAAAGCTGGGCGTCCTGATCAGAGCCAGGCGGTACTTCACACTGAGACAACGTCTTGTGCTATATAAGGCACAAGTCCGCCCTCATGTGGAGTACTGCTCACATCTTTGGGCAGGCGCGCCCAAATATCAGCTAGACCCACTTGACTCCCTGCAAAGACGTGCTGATCGAATCGTCGGTGATCCCAATCTCACGGAAAGACTGGAGTCATTGGGGAGCCGGAGAGACTTTGGGTCTCTCTGTGTACTCTACAGGCTCTTTCACGGGGAGTGCTCTGAGGAACTATTTGACTTGGTACCACCGTCACCATTTTATCACCGTACCACTCGACACCGCAGCAGGGTTCATCCATTTCACCTGGAAACGATACAGACATCTACTGTACGTTTTCAGCGATCATTTCTACCACGTACGTGCAAGATCTGGAATGAACTACCTGCTGCCGTGTTTCCCGAGCGCTATGACATGTCCTTTTTTAAACGAGGTTTAAGAAGAGCTCTTTCTTCACGGTTGGCAGCGGCCTAGCTGTGCCCTGGTATTGCAAAAGTCCATGAGCGGTAGTGTCACTTACCATCAGGTGTGCTGCTTGCTCGTTTGCCACCACCGGCAATAAAAAAAAATGTGCTGCTGTGCTTCGTTCGGTGAGCGAGAGAGCCGGAAGCCCAACTTTATGGGTGGGTTTGGAATTATTAGTTGGCAGCGGCCTAGCAGTAGGTACCCCTAGTATTGCAAAGGTCTATGGACGCCAGTAACACTTACCATCAAGTGTGCTGCTGGCTCGTATGCCTTCAAGTGCAAAAAAAATAATTACCTAGATTGCTTGAACGCCATTCTGTCTAGCGTCAATGGAGCTGTTGCTATTCATGTATCATGGTATTTATCAATCATAATTATGTCGAGAATTTGGCCCACCAAGTTGTATCTTCCAAACTGTGGATAATATTTTGTGGTTTTACAATTAAATGACCCGGTTTTTGAGGTTGAGGACCTATGCTTGCCCACATATATTCTTATGTATAGTGATAGAAAACAACATAAAGATCTTATCTTATAAGGTAATCGATCGGTCGATGAGATCTTATCTTGTATGTAAATTGACCAGCTGATCCGTCGAAGGAATAGTCACAACCAAAACGAAACTTGCTCTCAAAAGAACTGCTCTCCAGATTTGTTAAAAAAGTTTGAAAATACCAAAACAAACTGAGAACGTTTTTATTTTTCTCTCGGGCACCATCACCTCAAATTTAATAGGCATTAGATCTCTAGAGAATCGATTTACGGTTCGATTGCATTTTATTTCAGTAAGGTTTTTGCGTTCATGATTTGGTTGTTAAGAATTGAAATCTTTCTAAGGTCAACTTTCCATGTCAATATTTATACTAGTGGTAAATAGTCTTTTATAATAAATAAGTCTTTTAAGTACACCTTTTTATGATGAAAATTTTTGTCAGATTTAAATTATAAATACCTGATTCAGGCATTCGAATAAAACCATTATTATCCAACATAGAATAATAATAATTTCTGGCATACATGTATTATAATCATTATCATCATCCTGTTCTTATCCAATTTACTTGGGGTCGACGCAAAATGTACTCATCTTTCATCGAACATATTCCAAAATTTCAAAGTTTGTTAATATGACTGTGGAGCAGACGGCATCAGACGCGGTTGGCCCAGGTCAAAGTAAATCTCATAGGGGGTTTACCCCTTATGAGATTTGCAGTTAGCTACCAACCTTTAGGTTGATAGTATTCGTGACCGGCACCACACAGCACTCGCATTCATGCAAATATATTAAATGAAATCTGTCTTTTACATCATCATCACAGCCCATTAAATGTCCCACTGTTGGGCTTGGGCCTCCTCCGCAAAGGGAGGGAAATTAACCTACTATACCGCGCTGGTCAGATGTGTTGTTGTAGGGTTTTGTTTCGAGTTTTCCTTCTCTCGCATAAATGTTATATGGGTTTTATATGCCTTAGTCGTCTCGTACGATCACCCACAGGTAAGATATGGGGTGGTGAATAGTATTCTTACTCCGTCACTACGCGGAAAACTGTCTTTACAGCTAGATGCCTATTATCAATTTTAATAAACAGATAATCAATTACTATTATCTTAGAAGATCTAATAACTACACTATTGCTGTTGTTTTACTGTTTTATATTAACGTAAATAGATACAGTTTATAGATAAAAATGTTTTACCACGTATCTAATGTCGTCCCACGTTTTAAATCTTATACACTTGGCAACAATGACTCGTAGGAACTAGTTGCTGATTGTCAAATCCTTAATAAGACAAATCTTGTATTATTAAAACCCAAGTTAATGCCCAGATCTAATTTGATTTATTGGTAGGCCCCTCTGTGTCTCTTTTTACTAATTGAGAATTTTTGCTGTATTCTTAAGTAACTTTGGTATATTATAATATCATACAAGAAGCAGAATACAGAGCTACAAGTAATGGTATCGAATTGAAATGCCAGTCACTAAATCTGATCTTGAGTAGAAGGCATTCTGATTTTTGAAATTAAGTCACTTTGTGTGATCAGGCTCATATAATAGGTAGGAGATTTAGAAAATCGGTACCTAATTAACAAAATACACTTTTATTTCCATTCACAGCTGATCTTCTGCGACAAATAGCCCGAAAATTCATAGCCTATTTGTAGACCCAGCTAAATTGTTCTTAAACATTTCAACTTATATTTAATAATTACGTAAGAATATACTTGCCTAGACATAATACGTTACAAGTAACTGACCTCCCACGGAAAACAGCGTAAAAATTTATAACCTATTTTATATATTACCACCTACTTGAAACTTTTCATGAAAATCTGTTTAGTTTTTTGCGTGAAGCTCGATCTATGTTTAAATAATCGAGTAGATAAATAAACAGATTTTTGTATCCACGCTACGTGTCCGAGGTGAGCAAGTAAAATCAGTGTTTGATATATCTCTTCAGTCGCATAGTTCTTTTTATTGATTATGGTGCCAAACGAGCAAGCAAGCACACCTGATAGTAAGTGTTACTACCGCCCAAGGACCTTTACAATACAAGGGTATATCTAGGCCATTGCCTACTAATACAAACCCCTAACCCACCCAATTGGACTTCCGGCTCTCTCGCTCACCCAACGAAGCGCAATAGCACATGGCCATTACTCAGACGTCGATCTTCTGCGAGAGTGTGGTACTATCCTGGACGGACCGGCTCGCGGCTGTAGACAGAAAACAGTCAACAGCGTGGTCCTACCATTAAAGTACTTTAAGAGTTAAAAAACCCGTAAGTGCATCTCTATCTGTCCACAAACTAGTGAAAAAAAAAATGTTATACATAGCTCCTGCCTATTGCGAACGCGCAGGTATTCTTCTTGTTTTAAAACTCACGCGCAGATGGGTGGCAATTAGCCGACTATACTATTGCTGTCTAATTGGTTTGGCATAGGAATTTATTTAGTTTTTTTTTTTCACTTTTCATGATCTATTCACGTCTCATAATTATCTATTTCTAGACCCGCGGAAAAAAGCGGAAAGGATAGTAGTTAGAGTTGGTGACATATTGCGTTCTCAGTGCCTTACCATACGAATTACAGAGCTATTACGTAGTAATAATACTTTTGTGCATACGAATGAGCAGTCCGCTCGTAGCTAGTAAACAACACGGCGCGAATATCTCAAGGTTAAAAACATTTATTAGCAAATTTGTCTTTGCAAACGGAAAAAAAAATTGCTATTAATTAAACCAGATCTTTATTGATGTAGCTAAACTTAGAAATCTATAAGTGAGTATAAGTAACATTTTTATTTTTGTAATAAAAAAATAATCGTTATTTTCGCTGATATGATATGCTACAATGTCATTTATTAACTTGAGGATGTAACTTGTTAAATAAACTTCCTTTCGTTTCTAAATTGACTCCGTGTCATTACATTGAGATTCACGACAAAACTCGCGTCTACGTCTCTATAACAAATATTATCATCCAATGGTGTTATTTCAGGAAGTTTTTATTAAATTCACTTATTCAGTATCGTTAATAAAACTTTTCCTCACATATTCAATGAACATTTCATGGCACTAATTGTGAAACGTACACGTTATATGTATGTCGTCAGGCAATGATTTTTGTTTCAGAAAAATGAGGTATTTTTATTTTGATGAGGCTTGGTAGAGCAATTTTCTATATAATACTAAACGAGCAGAAACTGACCTTGGCGCCTAGGAAGCGCGCTTCCAGCAGCTCCTGCTTGCGAGGATCCAACGCCGCTTGGAAGTGCTCCATCTTGACGCCAGCACCTGTTAAAGGCGATGCATGTTATAACATCATTATATCGTCTACTATGTAAATGTGTACGTCCCTATTATTTGGGTCTTCTAACTTACTGCAAATATTCTATAATGTCTTTCAACTATAAACGTAAATGCGATTTTTGTAATTAATCCTCAATTTCGTAAATTTTGCTATAATTTTTACTGTAGATTTGTGCCGAGACACTTATTAAGAATTACTGAGTTGCTTGATCGATGCACTTAAAGAAGACATAACAAATAACTGTAAGCGACAATTACCACAAACAAGAGGGTTTCCAGTTAAAATTCCAACCGCTTACTAATATTTTTTACATAAAGAACAGCTATATGACATTCCAACTTGAGGCAATAGGTGTCTGTGCAGGTAAAATACATAAGTGCCTATTCAGTCTTGAATTAACAAAACCGGGAGCGCCAACGGATACAGGAGCACTCCCACAAGTTATCCGGAGATATATCCACCCGCCAGACTACGACGCACTGATTGATACAGCAAGGAGCATCCAGCAGTGGCCTCAGAAACTGAACTGATTTATCAGAAATAATTCGTGTATTCATATACTTTACTGTCCAAAGATTATTTAGAACCGAGAGTCTAGCTATTTAGCAACTATAGTTAGAGGTTCTGAAGATATTTCGAATAGAAATTAATTTTCAAATAGAAGTATTAACCCACTTGTTAATACAAGTGAGTCAATACTCACAAAGATCATTTCTCTTACAGTTTGATTGATAAGGTATGCTGTCACCATCTAATAGCTTTACTAATAAAATTGCGTTATCATCTACTAAAGCGAATACCGATATTTAAGACACGCTGTCTTAGATGGACCGTTAGCTCTCAAAATTCTTAAAAATATAGTCCAACCGCTTGAGAGAAAGCGTTCAGCAATTAGCATAAAAGGCAACAATCTAAACGAAAACACAAAATGCCAAATTCTCAGTAGTGCATTCGAAACTCTTTCAACATCAATCAGTAAATTTGATTTGGATTGAATTTTTATTTAGATTCTTACTCTTTATACTTAGATATGTATTCCCTAAGCCGTCGGGTTGTTGTCAAATACAAAAGAAAATCTAATATGATAAGCATAAAGACGGAGTGAAACATTACTACTTTAGGAAAATGGTTCCATATCCGTTAAAATTTGGTACGAATGATAAAGTCCTATAAATTTTAATTATTAATGCATAAAAACGCGATGTCGTGGATGATTGAGATCTTTTTTTTCATGCAACAGCACGTAATATTATACGTAGACTTGACTTTTCGCTAGATACCTCCTTTCTCTACATCTTGTCTTCCAATTTTAAATAGCATAAAGCTACACACTCAAGAAATTAGTTAAGCTATATGTTATTATACATGAGATTAGACTAAAGTTGACAACCTCTAATGTTTTAAGATAACGCGACAAGGACCCGTCATGTTGGTAATCATTTGGTTTACATGAAGGTTCATTTGATATTACGCGCTAACTAAATATTAGCAGGTAACTTTGCATTGATATTTGACAGCATTCCTTCAAATTATGCTCCATATAGCCTATCAGAGTAAGGGTGTATAAATGATGATGATGGTTGAATGTAAAGTGGGCGACATTTGTCAATCAGCACGACTGCCTTTATTTATATAGGTAATATTAGAAAGTACAAATGTGTATAAGTAAATAGGTAAAAATAAAACCAACGAGTACGGAATCCTTCAGTTCGATGACTGGTGTAACATGAGCTCCAATGGTTTTATTCACGTGCAAATTATTCTCACTAATTCCATTGTCCTTATCTAGACTTGCAACTATAAATAACCACAGTGAGGGAGGGAGTAATATATCATTGGAGTAGCTACGTAAGTATTGAGAAACAAATTGCTTAAAAAGAAACCAACAAAAATATATATACATTATTTTCCTTGCAAGTGTAGCGTCAGAATTCGTCGTCAACCTTCAGAAGTTCACTTCGACACTAAGTTTCTTTTTATTGCTTTTGGTGGTACAGCATAATCAATAGTAAGTGGTAATTGATGCACGGGACTCTTTTCAATACCAGAGACAGTCATCATCATAAGGAATCTAGCCGTCGTCATAAGGAATCTAGCTCATGCCTTCCGACCCGGTAATAGATTATTTGATTAATTTAAGGTAGAAGCAAGAATTCGTCGAACGAAGTACAGTAACAAATTGCTATTTCTCAGAAATCGCTTTTCTGTGAAAGTGTTATACTACCCTGGACGTTTGCCTATCGCTTTTCTGCCAGTGTATGGAAGAAGATAATGAAATGGTATACTGATTGTTTATAAATTGATATCAAGACAAATAAAATAATTATGTTTAAGTACCGTAATAAAAACTAAACAGAACAAATGAAAAAACGGTCAAATATACACATACATACATATCATCACGCCATATCCCTTGCAGGGTAGGCAGAGAGAACAGAGTGCCAGAGAACTCTATCTCTGCATACTTCACTCGCTTCCTCAACATTCATAATTCTCTTCATACACGCTCGCCGGTTTCGGAGACTCTTGACTCCACCTTCCTTCAGTACATGACCGATCTGGTCTAGGTAGGTTAGTCTCGGTCTCCCTCGGTACCTACATCCTTCCACTTTCGCATTGTATATCTTCTTAACCAGGCGTTCGTTCGGCATTCTTTCCACATGTCCGAACCATCGGAGCATTCCCTTTCGCATCTTTACACCAATACTCTCTTTCATACCTACTCGCTCTCTTACGTCGTCGTTACGAATGCGGTCGGTCAGCCTAACTCTACAGATTTTCCGCAGAGATCGCATTTCGACCGCATTAATTTTACTATCAAACTCTTTTCTGCATACCCAACTCTCGCTTCCATACAGTAATGTTGGGACAAGCACTGCGTTATGTATTGCTACACGTGCCTTCTGGCTGAGGTGGTGGCTGCCGAGAAGTTGCCCCAACGCTCCGTTCACTCTATTTCCCGCATTTACTCTTCGCTCTATATCAGTGGTGTACCTTCCATCTCGGCTAAATCCACATCCAAGATATACAAATTCATCCACTTGCTCTAGTACGTCATTACCTATTGTTACTCTTATATCTGTTCTGGTTTTATCTCTTTCAAAGACCATTATTTTGGTTTTGCTCACATTCACGCGTCAAATATATATAAAATTATTCAGCAGTGAATAGTTAGTTACTTTCTACAGGTTATGGTAGTTTCGTTTTCGGCATAACTGTAAATATAATAAAATAAGAAACAATAGCGAGTGAAAATCGTGGTGTGATTAGACACGGTCGTAAGTGCGGACTTAAAACGAAATATCATGTGATCTATAAATGCATAGTTAAGATAACAGCGATGGTTCCATGGAAGTGGTAATGTCACCACATCCTTTGCACAAGTGTGTGTACTTGGACACTCTGTTTTTGATAATCAATCATTGATTTGAGGTATAAATTTTGTATAACTAATACACTTCGCTGTTCGATTTTTTCAATTAATGTGGATTTGGTTCGCGTCTTCTACTTAAAAACTAGAACATTTTGTTAAAGGATAGCTAAGGGGTGGATGTCGGAGGGGGGTAGGGTTTTGGCGCAGTATCTGGAGCAGACAATCGAGTTGTGAGAAGTTAGGTACAGTTATTTATATAGATACGTATGTATGTTCAATGTACATATCGATCGCCTCCCCGGGCCACTCGCCACTATGATCTCACCTCCATCCATTGCGACTCCCGTCCCCCGACACCTCTTCCCCTACCGCAAAACCCGAGGCCTTTAACGAATGTCGCTGCCAAGAGAAACGTATGGCTGATTTAATGCGATTAAAAAAATAAAAGAACAATCATATGAATGAAAAAAATGTATATTCTAACTACCAAGATGCTCCCTAAACCCTTTACAGTTTTACATACAACTGCATAGAAATAACACGTATAATTATACAACTGAAATGCAAACTATAGTTGCATTCAAAGCTTATTTCTCACTGATTTAGCGGTAGTATGAGTTACTAGATAATAATATGAATATGCAAATAGGAGAATTTATGAAAACTAACAACGAAAGCAAATATTGAAATGTTTATAATTTAGTATCCCACTTTTTATCGTGTCTTTTAAAGCCTCTTTAACTTTGAAACGAATTTATGCAGTTAGGTGGATCCTTATGAAATTAGCGTACACAGGATATTTAACTACTATTTACATAATATGGGTAGTACATACATTATAAATAGGTACATACTTCTTGTTTTTACAATATATTTACATTTTAGTTTTCGAAATTTAACTCGAACTTTGTATTGCAAATTTTATATAAGTATAGCTCTCAAATATGTTTATTATATTCTTTTCTAGAAAGAATAACGCTGTAACAATATATTTATACCGTATAATAGATTGTTAAATAAATATTAAGTTATTCCGCTCACTTGGCAGAGGTCACAACACGGCTAATCCCAGTGGGTTAGGAAGATCTATGAAATTGAAACCCATATCCATGCGTACCATATAGGTATGACATGCACCTCTTGCCTTAAGAAAAATAATTTCCTACTAAAAATAAGGTTTTAAGGAATTATTTTAATACATAGGTAATACGTTTAATACGTCGTACAAAAGATAAGGATGATAATTTAATAAAAGAGTAATTAAGGATGAAAGTTTTTCCTTATTAACCTATGGCCGGCTATGGCTATAGTGGACCTGTTTTTGATAATACGCGTCTTTCATCTTTATGGTAAGAAATTATTATGTGCTTTAAAATGGATGGATACCTGATATTGTTCCAAAGCAAAACTGCACAAATAGTTATACTGAAAATGTTAACAAAAGCTATATAAAAACATGTACGCTAATCAACAATTAATAGCTAAAACGGATGGAAACCTGTAAGATAGATAAAAACTGTTAATTACGATACAGTCCCGATAGAATCAAACCTAATATTAAAGATAAAGAGTGCTTGCAAAATTTTTACAGCATCATAAACAAAATTGCAACAATCGAATAGTTGATGTCGAGTCTCTAGTAAGTTATCAGATATATGAAATCTTCTTAAAACGTGCTGCCACAATTTGCCATGATGAATAAAACAATTCTCAGACCTCCTAACATATAATATGTTTAGTTAGAAATTATTGACATTTTTCGTTTTTAATTACTTATCGAAACTAAACCAAATTTTTGTTTTTAAATATTATGATGAAGTTAAGTTAGTAACCGAACACAATTCGTCTGCAAAGGATTAAAAAGAAGGAAAATCGATATTAATCTAGATTTCCTTCCATCTAAAAAATATACAAATACCTTTGACGAAATATAGATTAAATGATGAAACACATTGTTACTAAAATAACGATTTCTCTGTTATTTCGATGACAAGAAATAGAAATTAGAGAGTGTGTCAAATGTACTAGAATTTACGGAGACGCTACAGCTGATCGCTTATTTATGTCAACATTGTAGGTAGTTAGGTACTACGTCAATAGTCAATAATTGAAATTGTTTCGTGTTCTATTATTTAAAAGCGATGCTGGTTATACGGCATACATTATTTTTCTTTATTTATTATTTTCATTCACAATTTACTTTTATATATGTGTTATGTGTATAATTACATTAACGTCATCTCAAATGTACGGCTTAGTGACTGCAGCATTATAACATAAAGAAAGCGGTTTTTCATATAACAGAGCTACGCAAATGTACCTACGACCTGCAGTATTGTTTAGAAGAGGACAGATGTAGGCGCATAAAGTGAGTGTTGTGTTGTAGTTATACGAGCGCAGACGGCCTGCAGCCGTCAGTGCATACAGACTCACACACCTTTGCAGCGGGAGTTGCGGCGGCCGCGCTCGTTCGGTCGATCGCTCATCGCGAACGACTCTTTGAAATGCATCTTCCAACAGCGCTCCGCACTCCATCCACATTCACGTGTACCATCGGCGCGCCAATACACAATCCACTCACTGTCACCAACAACACGCCTCCGCCACGTTACTGATTAAATTCAAAGCGCGGTCGCGCACTCGTCAGCCCCCTTGATACGCACTCGAAACGTGCCGCATTTTCAATTTCAACACTTCAACGACAACACCGAACGTTTCGTAGGCACAGACCAATGCGACAGTCGGCCTCGGGCGCGAACTGGCGCGCGATGCGAACGGCCGTCGCCGCCGCCTCCGCCGCGAGACCGGACCTCGCGTCTCGGGGGCGAGGATGCGGGAATCGGCTTCGGCGCAATACCCGTCACGAAAATAATAGGAACAGCGAGTGCACCTCAGAGGCGCGACGGCGACGCGTCGTGGTCGGTGCGAGCGAGACGCGGATAAACACCAGACTGTTTACTTACGGTGTTCGAGCGCGGGGCCACGGGTTGAGGCGAGGGGGGCAATCTCCTGCAATCCGCACGCTGCAATTACTGCTTTGTAATACACAATTTCATCCTAACTCAAGCGAACTCAAAACGTTATATCTACTTATATGCCTTTTGCATGGTATACCATTTACAATCTATTAAAATTACCACTAAAAGCAAATCATGGACATCCCTTATCATTTATACAATGGATAACTATGTAGGTACTTGTAGTTCGCATAAATTAATCTATTATCTGAAATTAAATAACTAGGTAGCTTAAAGTTGGCACCAGCCCACTGTAAATAGTAGGTACAAATATACTTATAGGTACTATATTATATATAATTACAAAGGTAATAAACCTAAGAATAGTGACATCCGGGTTCGATTCCCACGCAGGACAATACTTTGTGGGATCCACAAAGTGTTGTTCTGAGTCTGGGTGTAATTTGTTCGTTAATCGCATGTTTGTAAAGTCCCCCGCAATACAAGGATTATTTCCTTAGTGCAGGGAGGTGTATATAAAAAAAAAATCCATACAACAAAATAGGTATATGACAGCAATAAAATGGTAATACCTATTTGACTATGGACGTCACAATATTTCTAAATATATTTTAGACAAGATCGGAAGCTACTGATAAAGTTTAATTAATAGAATTGTTCCTTGTTAGTAGAAGTACTTACAACCCTTTTGAGGCTATTTACGTCATCAATTTTTATACAGTTAAATACCCAATAGGTACTTATAGGATTACCTGCATTACGCTTTAGTAAACCTGTGTAGATTTTGAGTATTTATTACATCAAATTTTTTGAGTGAATTCAAGATAGAAAATTTTATCACATCTATGGAAATGTACATACAGGCAACAACAGATGCCACATTATTTTTTTGTTAGTTATCTGATGTTATGACTCTGTACAGATGTAATGTAAAATTGTAAACTGGAGCAAGAGTTTGACTTGACGATCAATCGGCCAGCTATGCTGGGTGTGCATCGAGCGGTGGTGACTGCATTCCGGCGTCCCTGCCGCCTGCTCGCCAGCCCTCACCCCCGTCTTTCGAGCGCTCGTCACGTGACGCAGCGATTAGCCGCCGAGTGCGCTACCGCGACCGAAATAGTGTACACATACAAAATCACGTATCTTGTTCAACTCAACTGAACGTATCTTAGCTTATAACGCCTCTATTAAACCACTACGTATACACGTCCTTCGCAGCTGCCAGTACGATAACACACATTAAAAGAATTACGCGAGCCCCAACAACATTTGAAATAACATTCTCTTTTTGATGAGGATGCAAAGTACCAAAACAGCAACGCTTTATTTATTACAATTAGTAAAATTATAAAATTTATATGAAAAATAACGAGATATTATTAGATAGAGCCATAATTGTACAAACAAGAAAAATACGACAAGATCAATACGGGCTGCAAAATGTACACGTGATCGCGCCACTATACATATAAATCCCTCCCACAACGAGCACCCCCTATACACCCAGTCCTCCCTTTCGCCTCTATAGTACTAAATATTTTTGTGCCCAATTTTAGAAACACTTTCTTACATAAAACAGTTAAAAAACAACAAAATATGTGTTATTTTAGATCATAACAAAAAGTAGTGATTATTACAATTGTTAATGAAATACATATAATCGAATCGAAGAGTCCACAAGTTAACAAGCACTGCGTGAAACCAGTTCCCGTGGGCGAAAGGCGCGCACACGTAGCCCATTACCACCGCCCCACCCGATCCACCTTGAATAGCACGATTGCTATTTAATTTTACTCGGTTTGCATCAATACTATTTTACGTCATAGTATAATGTTTAAAAGAAGATATTATATCATCGACTAAATGTAATAAATAAATCATGTTTTATACACACAACGTCGTTTACTCAGTTTGGTTTGATATTAAAAGCAACCCAAATCACATGGCAACACATTTTACTGCCAAGGTCGAGACATTATAAGTATGGGTGAACTTTTACAAACTCGTATGTATTTAAACAACTATAAAATCTTAAACAAACCAGTACTAACAAGCAGCTGTTTTTTTTTTTATTTTTATTTATTGAGAAAAAAAAGGGCTTTGTCGCTTAGCGACTATATCGCCCAATACACATATTTAATTTAGATTTATATCTAATTACATTATAAATATATACCTACTATCTTATATCTAGTTTGTATAATTCTAAAGCCTTACTTGATAAGTGGCAACGCGAGAATGGAATTACAGTAGCCTATGTCATACTTTTTTTTTGATACGAAAATCTTATTTCTGGTTTCCTCATTCCGAACGCATTCCATTAGAACATGGTAAAGATCATCGACAACATTACAATCTATACAATTAGGTGATTGGGTTTTCTTAATCAAATATACCTCTGGTTGGATAGTCCGATACCAAATTCCTTTTTTCTTTGATCTCTCATCAAAGTACTCCTGCCAATCATTTAAACACCACCCCTTAACGGCTCTAATGTGATCACAATAAAGAGGTGTGACCTCGAAGCATGTGATGCTGCTCACATGTAAACAGTCGCCAAGAGATTGAAAGTAAGCCTGACAGTTAGCAGAAATGATAAAAATCAGAATGAAAACGTTAAATCTATACATATAATAAAAATGTAACGGATCGCTGTCTGTACATGGAAGATATATGAGAAAAAATATTACTGGGACCTTTATCAACACTAATAGAACACAAAACAATGATTTTTAAAATTTTTATCTGTTTGTCTGTGTGTTTGTGCACGCTAATCTCAGAAACGGCTTGTCTGATTTAGACGCGGTTTTCACTAATATATTTTGCTAAGCTTCACTTAACATTTAGGCTTTATTTTATGTCAATTGGTTTATAAATAAAAAAGTTAAGTCAATTTAAAAAATGTTCGGAGAAAAAAATCTTTATCGATTCTTTTCAAATTACGTACAAATATTCGCCAGTAAAAATAAATAAACACGTGTTTCAGCAATTGTTGATTTTCAACCTCTGGGGGTGTAAATTAGGCCTGCAAAGCGGGTTGGACGACTCATTAAATCATTAGCGCCAAGCCGATATTATTGAAGCTGGCAACTTGAAATGTTGACAGTGGTTTCTTTATATGACATAGAGATTTACTAAGAAAGGATTTTACGAAATTATACCCCTAAGGGGGTCGAGCAGAGTGGCAAAGTTTGTATGGGGAGAAAAAACTCTTTATTGATTCTTTTCAAATTATGAGTCGAATCAAATATTCTAGGGTAATATCCAGCATTTGTCAATTTTCACCCTCTGGTTGTGTAAATTAGGCCTGTGAAACGGGTTGATCGACTCATTACCGCCAAGTCGAAACTATTAAAGCTAGAAACATTAAATTTTGAAGCACGTTTTTATTTATGACATAGATTCAATATGAAAGGATTTTATTAATTCCGCTCCTAAGGGGGTGTAACAAAGCAGTAAAGTCTGTATGGGGAGAAAATTTCCTTATCGATTCTTTTCAAATTACGTAGATACAAATATTCTTTGGTAAAATTAAATAAACACGTGTTTCACTCCCCTCTCCATCAACCCCGCACCAGTGCCTTTGTGGCGACCAGTGCCGACGTGAGAGCTCACACGATACACATAGTGGGCTTGCCTAATGGTTTAAGATACAGGTTAAGTTTAGCTTCAAAAATGTTCACTCTATAACTCAAATAATAAATCATATCTAACGAGGTCGCAACTCTGCTGGTGAAACAAAACAGTCAAGTAAATGGTGGCGATAATTATATTTTTATCCCATGGTCATACCGTAAATAGTATATTAATGGCAATATAATTTGTAGAATGATTAGATTTTTGAACCACCTTTTTCTTTAGTGACCGGCTATGGTATATAGACACATGCGCGCCGTACACGTACATCTACGTTGTGCGGGCGGGCCACCGCAACCGGGTATCATCTCGAGTCGAAGCCCTCATGCAGTGAACCTCAATACAGATACTTACGCGTAGGCCGCCCAAAGCACCGATAGAGCGTGTCAACCTAGAGTATTTTCTCTCGAACCCACCCTATTGCCTAATTCCGTTAGACAATTAACTCACAGAAGGCGGCGACCGCATCCCAATTTCTGACGCTGTTGATTATCGTCCTAGCGACAAACCTTAAACACCTTGCATTGCTTTTTCTATTTAACTCTGTCAGAGATGACTTCTGCGTGGACGAAGTCGCGGGTAAAAGCTAGTTTTAAATATATTTGAACTTATTGTATTTTCAAAGTACACTATTGTTTAATTATAATATTAAATGTTTTAATTTACATTTTTATTGTTTATATTCTAAATGTGACGTGAGTGGATAAAATAAGGAATGAACACATTAGAGGAAGTTTGAAAGCTGCGACAGTGACTGAAAAGTTAAGGAGTGAACGTTTGACATGGTATAGACATGTCACAAAACAAGATGAAAGTAATGTTGTGAGGAAAGTTTTAAGTATGCATGTTAGGATTTAGGGGTAAAGGAAGACCAAAGAAAAGATGTTTGGATTGCGTGAAACACGACATGGATAGAATGTGTAAACACTAGACTGAAAATTCTAACTTAAATTTTACTGTCATTATAGTTATGGTAGGACTATATTGTTGACAGTTTTCGGTCTACAGCCGCGACGGCGGGTCCGTCCGGGGTAGTAAAATTAACGTCTTTTTTTTTTTGGGGATGGGTTACGGTCGGCGCACTCCTCGCACCACTCGTCAGCACGCTACCCGTGACGTCGCCTTCGTCGTTGGGCCGACCACCGGAGCAGAGTGACTTGACATCAGTGGTCGGCCCGACGGAATACCCTCTGAGGAGTACCCTTTTCTCGATCGAAGTCCCCCCCTCGGGGAGGATGTTGGTCTTTCCTCACGCGGTCGGCCTCTCGGCGGGTGATGGACTAATTCCCCGATACAGTCACCCGCAAAATTGACGTCTGAGCAGTGGTAATGTGCTGTTGCGATTGGTTCGGTGAGCGAGAACGCCGGAAGCCCAACTTTCTGAATGGGTTTGGGTTGGCAGGCAATGGTCTAGCTGTGCCTTTGATATGGCAAAGGCCAATCATGGAAAGCGGCAGCGAAACTTATCATCAGGTATGCTTGTCTTTGCCACCATAAACAATAAAAAAATTAAATCATCCATCCGTCAGCCTATCAGCGTTTACTATTAGATATATACCTCCCAAGAGGATGGGATAAATCGGTTGGCATTTCACAGGACATCGCTGCTGTCTACAAAAGTAAATATCATAATCCATGGATTATAGCTGTGATCATAAACCACTTAAGCTTATAGCGCTAAGCTATTTAAATATATTGTGCAAAATTTTATCGAGATTGCATTAAGTATGCCTTAATTAATTAACCTTTTTTTGCAGGTCTGGACACACGCCGTCCGTTCCGTCCGGGGCGACTGAAGACATGCATCCCCCTTCCCACGTGGTGACGGAGTAAGAATACAATTCACCAATCTCCATGAAGATAGAGAGTTAGTCGTCTCACTCGGAGGGCTTGCCCCTGGTATATGATATGAATATAGCATCTATGGAAAAGAAGCAAAACTCGAAATGAATCCCTATACTAACCTGACTGGAGTGGGATAGTAGGTCAATTTCCCTCCTATTGTGAAGGAGGCTCAAGCCCAGCAGTAGGGCGTATATGAGCTAAGGCAATGAAGATGATGAAGTTAAAAAAAAAGGAAAGCTGAAGAGCATAGAAGTCTAGTAATATTTCTTTCGAAGAGTTGCTGATAAGTCTATAAAGTATAAGTTGAAGTTCTATAAAAATTGTGTCATATCTCCATGTTTATTTTTATAATTATAAGCTCTAAAAATAAACGTTTTTACGAAATGGTATATTTATTTATCATCTTAGGAAGCGTCCTCGGTAACAATAACTGTGAAAGGGACACTTAAAATAACTGACTGTCTCATATATGCAATCTTCTAAGCTAATATTGGTTGCACTGTTGGGCACGAGCGTCCTCCAAAATGGAAGATAAACAACTTACTATACTACGCTGATCGGACGGCTTAGATATTGCAAATTGATTTAAGTTTGACATTTTAATTGAAACTCAAAATATTTAAGCATAGGTATATCCACGTCCACTGTTGGATATAGTTTTTTGGACAGGTCTATGTCTCTATGGCTTACGTTAGGGGAGTTCGCTTGGCAGATGGGATGATGATTACAATGAGGTTAAAAGTTTCCCAGTAGAATGTAGCTGCCCACTATCTTGGCGATTTGTGAGTCGGTTTTAATACTCACGAGACAGTGAAGGAGGGTGGACACATTCTTTTCTTTGTATCTAGCTTACCACATAGGATATATTGACAGTTCTCTGGCTACAGTCGCGGGCCGGTCCGTCTGGGGTAGTAACACACTCTCGCAGAAGATCTCTCGTCGTCTGAGTAATGGCAATGTGCCATTGCGCTTCGTTCGGTGAGCGAGAGAGCCGGAAGCCCAACTGGGTGGGTTAGGGGTTTCAAATGGTAGGAGGCGGCCTAGCTATACTCTTAGTATAGCGGCAATAAAAAAAAATACATAACACAAAATTATTTATCAGCGTTTTAGGATTTTATTTAACAATGTAGTAATTAAAAGAATTTTGTAGAGTGCACAGATGGCGTAATGGTTAAGGTACCGACCTTCCGTGCCAGAGCCGTGGGTTCGATTCCCACGCAGAATAATACTTTGGCAATTTGAATTTAGTCTGTCCTTCAAAATGTTGTGTTCTTTCTGCTATCGTCAGGATATATTTATTACAAAAAAAAACGATATATGCAAAAACGTAGTATAATGCAATAAATAAACAGTATGTTAATCGAAGTAATGAATAAATTGTATGTGCGCTTGTAAATTTTCTGTTCTCTCTTTTCAGCACATATACGGCGCACTGATGAGCACAAAGGTTTTGTACATTATTCAACCTGTCACCATCCCCTATTGCACGTAGGCCTCCCACATAAATGAGAAGACAGTACCATAATCGCCACGCTTAGAAGGCGGTTTTACGGTCGCAGTTGGTGTTATATGTTTCCCAGGAGAGAGATGCTGGCCACTTTGGTGAGGCTTTTAGTGGATTCTTACGAATTCTACGAGTAATTAAGGAGTGATGACAATTGTATTCTTATCCCGTTGTCATACAGGGAAGTCCTGTACAATGATTGGGTAATTAAACTATAGCTGGCTAGTCAGACAATCTATTGTAGTGTTTCATTTCCAATTTTCCTCTTGTGATCATGTCATCTACTTACACTTCTTAGTCGCCTTTTACGAAATTTGGGAGAAAGCAAGGATTGCTAAATCATAACCTTAATCTATCACGACGCGGTAAACTACAAATAAACATTCCTAATTTAGGCACAAAATGGTATCGCAATAACATTTATGAGCAAGTTAGTAATGTGTATATATTGTATTTATTGACATTTCAAATGATGAAAATAATTATATCCATATTATAATGAAAATAATGATCTCATGGCTTGCGGTCGTCATCGCGGTTTTAATATTTGTTCGCACTGTATTAAGAGTGATCCATCAGAATAACCAAACACCGTTGTTATAATGCCGCCGTAATACTTTCTATTGACAGTTTCTATCACTGTAGCAGCAGTTTATTTGAAATACGGACCACTTTTTTTTTACTTAGCTAAATGGAAAAAGAAGTTGTGTATTCAGTCGACAGAATTGGTGGCGGCATCGATGCGCCGCGCGCAGTATTTGCAACGGATGCAGCGAAATGAACAGTTCGTTGACCCCAAGTGGACCGGGTTTCACTCGCATAGAAGCGCCCAGTTCAGTGGCCCTATTATGAGTTACCACTTTATCATCATACTAGTTGTTTAGTTATGGTATTTTACGTTTAGCACAATGTTCAAAATAACCATATATACAAGCCATATATACTTGCAACCGTTTCTTTCGGTGGCATACAATTGTGAATGCGGTTGAGCACTGGCCATAAGATACCTACCAGCCGTGATTTTAGTGTTATTGAGATTTGTCGTAATACTATAAAGACAAGATTCACTTTTTGGTCAGATGCAAGTATTCATCTTTCTGTCAAATAATTTTAGAAGTATACATATATTTTTTATTATAGAGCTTTTTCGATGTAGAAACGGAGTAAGAATACACTTCTTTCCCACAGTCGTTTAAGAGACCATATATAATAGACCATTGCAAAAAGAGGAACACTTAAAAGGAAACAATGTAGGAATCACCCCGTCTGACCCGCGTGATATAATAGAGGTCGATTTCATCACTTCTATTCTTGAAGCTCGTGTTCAACAATGGGACGTAGTAATAATAAGCGCTTGATAACATTTCATTTGAGAGTAACTGGTGACTTAGAAGTTACAGCACACAGGTTCGACTCTTGGATTACACCTAATCATCACTAATGCAATAGCAATAAACCTATAGTTGGAGCGTAACAAGATACTTACAGTGAAAATGGGAGTAAATAACGACGACTTATAAATTTAATCGCCTTGTAGAATCATTGATATATAGAAAACTTTCAGGGGTCGGAAGGAATTTTTGACAAGCAGATAAACTGAAAATCTAATTTTCAGTTTATCTACATAAGCGTTCATAGAAAATACAATTATGTATATGTATATTTGAGATTTTCTACAAATCTCATACTCGAAACGACATAATATCACATTCTTTAAACATCCGAGTACATTGACGCAAAGACAAAACTTCTAGTTGCGATGTTGTTTCGCTTAGTAAATTGCGTCCTTTTCATGCTTTGGTTACGGTGTTAGCGTGAGCGAGTTAACAATAGATTTAAATTAGAATGGACTGTGAATAGGTTTTGGCCGGTGCAACTCAACGCCACATCCACACAACGAATTATTCGTAAATGCGCAGCGGCAAACGTGGCAACAACGCAAACGCTATTCGCATTATTATTGACTACTGTAATAATTATCTCTACCTAATACGAAATAATATTTAAGTTTTATGAGATGTAGCAAATGACAAACTTGTAAAAGAATGGAAAATCAAAATGTTGTAAGTGTCTATGTGGATATCTCTGTTCAGCGTAGGCCAACCACTCTTTAATCGTGAAGGAGGCCTGTGTCCAGTATTTATACATTTACAGACGGGCTAATATTAGAAAACAATTACGTATTATATACATAAACGTATTACATTTCAGCATTTGTGAGGTACTTGCCAGTTAAGATGGTGGCTAAGTTAGACGAAACGTTTAAAATAAAATAAAGTGATATAAGTTGTGGGTTTAGCTTCGTCTCCACCTACCTAGTTTGTCGTCACACTCACAAATCGTCAAGGTCACAGAAACGCGCATGTGCAAAGGCTCGAGTGTTAAAGATTTTTCATTTTCATGTTCGAAGTAATCTTTATGTTGCCCACTTTAAGTTCTTGCAAAACTCTTTTGTACGGGAGGAAATCTTGTGTCAATTTGATTCGCCATAATTTTACCCAGAAAAAGATTATTTACACAGTTTATTGGAAAGTGTTCCAAGTACATTATTGTCAAAATAGAGTAAATGTGTATTTCAACTTTTTTATAAGCGATGTACTTATAAATATTTTTTTGTAGCACGCAGTAAGGATGGATTCCTTACTAGTTTATTTCTTACCTGTATTCCAAGACTTAATATTCTCTATTAGAATATGTGAAATACACGTTAATACATTAACCAAAAAATATTTTTAGTTCAATATTTCGTATAAGCTATTATGTAGCGTAGCGCTTAAATGTTTATTCTCTAGTCAATTTATGTATAATTCTAGATCCAAATCTTGAATTATATTCTTGAAGATGAAAGAAGTGAATAAAATTGTATATATAAAGTCTGTCTTTAGTTTCATCATCAATACGATATCATTAGAGTAAGTAGGTGGGTGGGTGTCGGCTCCGACATCGATCCACGTCTTATATACACCTTTTTACATAGTTCCTCGCGTTCTATGTGGGGATTCAACCGCGATGCGTCAACCGATGCAAGGCACATGCACCTCGCGCCGCGCGGCTCTGCCCCCTTCCCCCTCACACGTAACTGCCGCACAGAGATCTCGCCACCGGTGACTAGACATCACTGTTATACATGTCATGATATTCTTATTCATTGATTCCAAACCTTTTATAGCTTTTAACCTTGAAACGATGACCTTTCATGTATATAAAGAAACGCTCATTTGTTTGTGTTTAACAGCACGTAAGTACCTACCTATTTGCGCAGTATTCTATTAAGAAACTTAATGAAATACTAGATTTCTACTGTAAATTCGATTAATATGAAACTAGCCTATTAAAATGTCATCGTTACTCTACATTTTTTCAGATTTGTTGACATGGAATTACTTGAATCCTCTCTGTTGCCATTCTATACTAATATACTCAACCCTATATACTCAAACTTACTCAATACAACAACTAAATAGGACAAAAATCATGATAATAATAACTGCGCAGATTAAATATAAACGAAGTATAAACAAACACCTCAGATTTGTAATAATATTGAGTGTTAATATTACTTAGGTGCTGTTTTAAATTTTATAACTTTACATATATTACAACAATAAAAGTAACAGTATAATAACTAAAACGAACTCTATAATAAGCGGCAGAAGGTCTCATCGCAGGATTATAGTTACAAATAGCAATATTACAATAAAATTATTGTTACTATTGAAATGTTCGATTTAGTTAAGTTTCTAATAGAAAATAGATTTTTAATGCAGAATGCCACTCTACCAATGTCCAATTCCAGAGGTGAATGACATCTAATGGACGCATTTGGCTGCGCAGTAGGCCTTCTTTCTTAGTTAGCTGGTCTAAGTTATGTCAATCACTATGAAAACTTACAAAATATTGTAGTGTAGATATTTTATTTTTAGCAAGTCACTTAGGGGCGTCCATTAATTACGTGAGGGATTTTGGACACCCCGTGGTATACAACGTGAGACTTTTCAAAACTTGTACTTGGGTATAAATGTTTTTTAATTCATTTGACTACAATTTAACATAACTCTCACGCAGTTTAACACCTTTTTCTGCTAAAAAACGTTATGTGATATTTGCCAAGACCATCCCTCTCTTCCAAGAGAAATTTAGTAAGATTCGGCTCGACCCTCTCCCCTGAATACCTCACGTAATTAATGGACGCCCTCTTAAAATATCTTTCAAATTTAAACTGTAAATTATCACCATGCAACTATTATTACTTACAAATTCTTGATCTGTTGTGTTTGACAACAAATTAAAATAAAAGTACTGAAAAGTTAACTGTAATCTTCTCAACACTAAAATGTACCCGATACATTTATACTGCCTATTGCGCGTTATTTAGTTTTTATATGCGCCATAATATAATGTTCACAGTCCCCTAGTTATCACAAACATAAATCTTAAAGAAATATTTCAAACAAATCTGCAATCTGTAATCTAAGTCATAGATAATAATAATATTACGATTCCTTGTACCAGGCGCAGTAGCGTGTTCGACGGCCTAAGACTGGAATGACCTCGAGTCCTTATTGATCTGGTGACTACTCGACAGTGACGTCATTGTCACGTGAACCCTTTTAGGTTTACATATAACTATCCAGTTTTTATGAATAATTTTAAACTACGAAATTCATAAATAAATACCCATCAACCATGATTTTGCATATTTACAGTTCTAACCGCTAACAATCAATCACAACGTTAGATGTTAATAAATATGATCTCACTCACTTGGGTATAACACCTTCTCCGTCATGCCTACGGATCTAGGTGGCGGCGCTCTTGCGAATCCTGAAAAAAAAAAAGTAATAAAATATAATAATAGGTACTTATGATTTTTATTAGCTCTTATTACTACAACACACCCACCTTATTACTGCAATTATGTTGTATTTATACAGGGTGGAAGTGGACCGCTCCCGAAAACAAAGACAGGTGACCCTACTAGTCCTACTTGTAATGATAGGCTAGAAAAAAAATCGAACATAATGAATTTTTTTTTCACAAATATTTTTAAGTTTTTTTCACATTCCATCGTATTAGGACAGTCCCATGTAACGATAACTCGATAAAAAATGCGTAACTATACTCAGATGAGAAAAGACGCAATCTATTCAAAACTCATGATCATATGTTCAAGAGGTCAACCTCGCGTGGAGAAAAAAATTTTTTTTTTCATCCGAATCGATTTTTTTTCTAGCCTATCATTACAGGCAGGACTAGTAGGGTTACCTGTCTTTGTTTTCGGGAGCGGTCCCCTTACACCCTGTATGTTAACAAAATTATAATGAAGTATAACTTTGTATGTAAACTGATCAGAGTACAACTCGATGTCAACATTTAGCATGAGTGACTATATTGTAATGAATGTGGACAAGATGCGTCACTATTGCTCTGCGCTGTAATATTCCACTTTTTTTTTTACCTTACCATTGTATTCTTGGCATAGAATAAAAGTATTGCAGACAATAATTAAATGTTTTGCGATATTGAGTACATTTCTTAAAAACGGTTCAATCGAGTTGCAATGTTATTAATATTCTGAATTAGTAATTTAGTTCAGAGGGTGTCACTACCAGTTGTCTATCCGTCAACTGATTAGTGTCACTACGGGCACGCAATCCCGGACTACTCCAGCTACTGCTGTCATACCCCCTATCCTACATCCCATGACAGTAGTATCCGTAACCTATTTTCCCTCGTATACCCCCACCATACGCTTATCCCTTCCCCTTAAAACGAGAATTCCCGAGGAGGGTTGACGTCAGGCGGGCGGCCGGTCATAAAAACCAATTGCCATATCTCTATCACAACATGGTCTTGAGAATGAACGAAATACATGATGATGTTAGGGCGTACCCCGGAAGCGACGCGCAAATGCAGCACCCGGCGCCTGCGGAAAATGGACTAGGGTTGTCGCATCAGGGTGTGCGACGTAAGACGCGAGTCCGTGAAGTAAGAATGAGGATGGTAAGCTGGTATATAGGTACGATGACTGGAAGAGGAAGAGAGCTAGCGGATATTTTGGAAAGGAGACGAGTGAATGTAGCGTGTGTGCAAGAGACAGGATGGAAAGGTATGAGAGCTAGAGAGATTGGAATGGGTTATAAATTTTTCTATTCTGGAGGTGATGGTAATAGAAATGAATGGTGGGTATAGTGTTGGTTAAGGAATTGAAAAAATGTGTGACGGATGTAAAGAGAGTGAATGACAGAATTATCGTAATTAAAGTGGTTTTAGAAAATTTAGTATTGGACATTTTGAGTGTGTATGCGCCACAGGTTGGATGTGATGATGTAGCGAAAAGTAAGTTTTGGGAGGATTTGAGTTCAATAATAATGCGTATTCCACAGAGTGAGAAAATATATATGGGAGGTGATTTTAATGGACATGTCGGAAGGATGAAACCAGGTTATGAGAGAGTGCATGGCGGAACCCGGAAGGCGAAACTCTACTGCAGGCTGCGTCAGCCTTCGATTTGGCTGTTGTCAATACTTTCTTTAAGAAGCGTGCAAGCCAATTAATAACATATAAAAGTGGGAACCACAGCAGCTAAATAGATTACTTTCTTCTTAGAAGAAATAACATAAGCGCAGTAGTGGACTGCAAAGTAATTCCGGGTGAGCCGTTAATTTCCCAGCATCGCTTATCAATTGCCCCTTAAACTAAAAGGGAAAATCTACAAAAGTGTCATTAGACCTGTCGTTATGTATGGATCAGAATGTTGGGCATTGAAAAAGATGGATGAGAGAAGATTGCATGCTACTGAGATGCGTATGTTAAGATGGATGTGTGGGGTGACAAGATTAGATAAGATACGAATTGAGTATATTAGGGGAAGATTGAAAGTAGCACCAGTGATAGAGAAGATTAGGAGAGCGAGATTGTCTTGGTATGGACATGTGATGAGGAGGGATGAAAGGCATGTGACAAGGAGGGTTATCAATATGCTTGTGGATGGGCGTAAGAATCGTGCGAGACCCAAGAAGAGATGGATGGGTTGTATAAAAGAGGATATGTATATGAAAGTTTTGAATGCAGATATGACGGCTGATAGAAGTTTGTGGAAGGCAAGAACGTATTGTTCCGACCCCACTTAGCGTGGGATGAGGGTAGGCAAATGATGGTTCTGAATTAGTGAATTCAGCCAAACTGGAGGTGCTTTTTTATTTTCTGTGGTGACAGTATAAGCATACAATGTGTCTCCAGCTCTTACTTCGTAATACACGACTGATGGATCACCACGTAAAAAAACAGCATCAACATAACATACTCTCCTGGGAAACTTAGTACTCCAACTGTAATCTCGAATCTGACTGCTAAGCATGGCGATTATAACTTATATGGATAGATTGGATAGGCCTATGTCCGTCGATGGCCCAATGGATGCCTGAATTGACGGAAACTGCTGTTTTAATGATTATTGTATAAGCCTAAGGCAATCCCATAGAAGTAATCAATAAACCTTATAAATGTAATAATAAAATAATTTTTAACCATGATAATAAATATTAAAAGCTTTTAAAATTTAACATGTCTTTTTTTATAACGTTTAAGCATTCATTTATTTTAACTTTTTATCACACGGCTATACTACTCCCATTATGGTCGTGCGTAATGTTATTAATTAGATAACTTATTGGACTTGTTTGTCTGGGGACTATATATTGTGTACTCATAACAATACAATAGTTATATTTAAATGTTAGAAAATAAGATTTTCGTTCTAAAATTTCAAATAATAAGACATTGAAAAAAAAACCAGTGCCAGTAAACTTTTATTAGATTACGAATAAGCCAGCTTACGACCACTTAAACTAACAAGGGAAGCAACATATTTATAATTAATATTAGGTCCTTACATATGAAATTGTCGTTTTGTACGGAAGAAATACAAGTCATTTTATTTTGTACAATATATTTAATTAATCAAAGTATGCACCACCGTTGTTATCTATGCACTTTTGCCATCTTATAGGTAGTTCATTGATCCCTTTACTAAAAAACCATGGGGGCGAGAATCAATAAACTCTTTGAAGTCGGTTTGGCCCGCCGCATCCGTGTTCAATTTTTGGAACGAAGTTCCTTATCGCGCGTTGTGAAAGGGGGCTAGACGGAAAAAATTCTTACGAAAAGTTGTCACGACACTTTTTGCTATAGTAAGCTATTGTAAGCTGTGCGGCGTCGCTCGTCGGCTCTCTTATAGAAAGCAAGCCAGATATTTTCATTTCTATTTCGCATTGAACAGTGTGGTGTCGCGACGATTTTTTTTATAGATAGAGTGATTCAAGAGGAAGGTTTATATGTATAATATATGCATAATGTACTAGAGAAACACTGATAATTTTAGAGGTTTCTAATGTGATGTCGTAAATAAACACATTATTTTGCGCTTACATTGCAAACGCTGGCTGAACCCTACGAAATAGATCAAAATAAAGTACTACAGTATTATACAGCTTAAAAAGGCCTACAAAAAAGTCCGCGATGGTATATATCTATCTCTTAAGGATAACATACTATATCCATTTTAATACTTTAAAAAATGTTCTATTATAAAACGGTAATTGAAAAGCTATTTACACAAATACTGTATTAATCCTTATCATTTTAAATACATTAGTTGGCTTGAGCATTTCATGAAGATATTTTTTTTCCTTCAGACCATGCAAATTAAATCAATACCTTAAGAGATATAGCAAAATCAAAATAATGCACAACGAAATTATTTTCGCCCGTGACCGGGCCGCGTGGCCGACTCGCGTTCGAGCTCGGGGCCGAAAAGTTTTGGTAGTCTAGTGGAATTGTATATCCTATTATTAATATTATAAACGTGAAATTTTGTAATAATGTATGGATGTGAACATGTTTGTTGCTCTTTCACGTAAAAACTACTGAATGGATTTTGATGAAATTTATAGTAATATAGCTTGCACATCAGAATAACACATAGGCTATAATTTATAAAGATATTTTGCAAATTGGCTAAAATATAACGATAAAAATCGCTTAAGGCAGAAAAAAATTATATAATTAAAATAGAACTTCGTTCCATCCGGGTGTCCCTTGACACCTCCGGTTTTTTTTTCCTTATAAGAAGTTGTCAGAATTTCGGAAAAAATTGTGATCTGTTGGAGCAAGGTCCGGGAGTACGGTGGATGTCGCAGACATTCCAATTGTGCTGTGTGGTTGTCTGTTGTGCAGTGTGTGGTCTTGCGTTGTCGTGAAGCAGCAGTGGCCTAGAGCGATTGTCCAATCTCGGTTGTTTAGCAGCTAGTTCTTCCTTCATGGTTTGCAGTTGTTGACAATAGATATCTGCCGTAATCGTTTGGCCAGATTTTAGAAAGCTGTAGCACAACACCAGTGCTAGTCCACTAAACACTCACAAGTAACTTTTCCTGAGCCCATTTTCGTTTACGGCAGGTTTTGGCTGAGTCTCCAGGGTTCAGCCATTGCGACGAGCGCTTCCGATTATAGTACAGAATCCACTTTTTATCACAAGTAATGATTCGACTTAAAATCCCTTCATTATTGTGTCGGTTGCGCAAAGTAACACAGCAGTCGACGCGTGTTTACAAGTTCGATTCACTCAATTCATGAAGTACCCATCGTTCAAGTTTTTTACTTCAAAAGGATTGCTTTAAGTGGATTAATACAGTTTTGTCATTTACCCCGAAGCCTGCAGCTATCTCTGAAGTGCTTTGTGATGGATCCGCTTCCACAACAGCCTTTATTTTTTCCTTTTCCACTTTGGTCTCCAGCCGTCCACGGGGTTGGTTCTGAAGGTCGAAATTTCCAGAACGAAAACGTTGAAACTAAAATCGTAACGTGTTTTATTTTGCGACACCAGCGCCGTACACATCATTAATCCTTCAAGCAGTTTCTGCAGCACTGGTCCCACGGTAGAACTCGTACTCGTAAATATACCGATATTTCATGTTTTCCATTTTGCGGTAACAAGCGACGCCAAAGAAAAAAACAATGAGGTAAAAACAAATGAATGACTGTTTTCAAAACTCAAATGTACCAGCTAAATGAATTTATAAATTTGAATTTGGAATTCTTAATCAAAGAGGAGATATTTCACATCAAAGTGGTCAGTACGGCAAAACGCTAATTTCATATGTAAGGACCTAATATAATAAAGTACAAAAAATGACTTGAACATTTGATTTTAGTTGAGAACTTCAGTAGAGCTGTAAAAATATATTTATAGTCATTCTTTCAGTGATGACTAGCGTTTTTTTATGCTAAAATCATCATCATCATCATATCATCACGCCATATCCCTTGCAGGGTAGGCAGAGAGAACAGAGTGCCAGAGAACTCTATCTCTGCATACTTCACTCGCTTCCTCAACATTCATAATTCTCTTCATACACGCTCGCCGGTTTCGGAGACTCTTGACTCCACCTTCCTTCAGTACCTGACCGATCTGGTCTAGGTAGGTTAGTCTCGGTCTCCCTCGGTACCTACATCCTTCCACTTTCGCATTGTATATCTTCTTAACCAGACGTTCGGCATTCTTTCCACATGTCCGAACCATCGGAGCATTCCCTTTCGCATCTTTACACCAATACTCTCTTTCATACCTACTCGCTCTCTTACGTCGTCGTTACGAATGCGGTCGATCAGCCTAACTCCACAGATTTTCCGAAGAGATCGCATTTCGACCGCATTAATTTTACTTTCATACTCTTTTCTGCATACCCAACTCTCGCTTCCATACAGTAATGTTGGGACGAGCACTGCGTTATGTATTGCTACACGTGCCTTCTGGCTGAGGTGGTGGCTGCCGAGAAGTTGCCCCAACGCTCCGTTCACTCTATTTCCCGCATTCACTCTTCGCTCTATATTAGCGGTGTACCGTCCATCTGATGACTGCGCTATTCCAGTCCCCGGGAACCATTCCCGAGCTCCAACATAAATTGAGGAGCAATAGGAACGCCTCCCGGACACAGGAGCCACCAAGCTATTATATATTTATGCTAAAATGTTAATGAAAAATTGAAATTGTAAGGTGAGCGTATTCACGAACTTTGTTCATGTCATCATCGGGGTAGACTTTCGTTAAGATACGCTGAGGTCAAAGTCTAACCAGGCAATACGCCTGAAAATGACCCTCATAGCTTATGGCTTAAGGTTTATGTTTAGGCTGTGAGTTGTACTGGTTAAAAAAAACCTGTCGTAACGTATTTTATAGCTAATCTCTGAAACGACTGGAGCACTGTTGACGCAACTTTCACTGACAAATATAGTTGGTGTTATAAGGAGTTGCTTTTATTAATTGCTTATTATGCCAATCGAGCAAGTAGCACATCTGATGGTAAGCGTTTGTATCACCTTATTGGGAAAAGTAGGCAACTTGGTGAAGGCCGTTTTTCTTGACGACATTGAGTATGTCATCAAGCGTCCACCTGGATAGATATCTGAAGTGAATGTTTATAGTGTTTACTATATCAGTCCACGAACGACACACGGTACCATCGATATTGTACTAAGTAAAAGATATGAAATATGGTATGGAGAGTTTCCATAAGCGATGCACATATATTAGGAAAATATAATACAAAAATGCGACGATGAGTTTCAATCGGTAAAAATACTTCAAAGTATAAAGTTTAAAGAAAGCGTCCTTATGGTTAAAAAATTGAAGCACTTTATTAAATACCATAGAATCTCGCATGGATCTCATATTTATTAAGCATCTCTTACAACTGCATACGCATAGATAACGATAACATGAGCGCATTGATACTTCTAAAGATCTCATCACATTTGATTCACTAGGCTCAGATGTACAAATTCAACAAATAATCAAAATAAAAGTATGTCTATGAATTTTTATCGCGTTTGTTTGTACTCCCGTAGCCATGAACCCTGTGAATTGTTCCAAATGTCGGGCAATTACAAATCAATTACAAACGCGATGCAATACATAAAAAATATATTTCAAATGTTTATGTATATTATATGTTTCAATATGTATATTACACATTCGCATAAACATCAGAAATCATTAGAATAGCCAAAAATTTTATGCTTATGAGTCTCTACCCAGTCGATCGGATCAATAAAAATTGCAGATCGTCCTATTTTTTTTAATCCAATTTCAGTAAAATTGGGATAAACCTTTCAAAAACCTTTGTATGATTTGAGGAACAGCTAGTTCTGGCATTTCGTCAAACATTCTTTCTAACTCTTTTTCTAGTCTCGTCCAAATTTTTTTTTTTAACATCTGTGTTCTCACCCGATAATTCCTGAGCATGTATTATCTACTCACAGAAAGAAGCGGTGGTCTCCACCCACACATGCTTTAAATCATAACCTAAACTACAACGGGGTGTGAAAGGAGTTAAGCACATTTCCAAATTGTGCATCGCTCTTCGAGCAAATTTCCACAGTGATAGCAAACCAAACTGACTGCTCCCTGCCTTTGTTACACAGTAATTTCTCAAGGCCATCATGTCATGAAAGTATTCGCGTCAATCACTACGAGAGGGTGCCATAACGACTCTCATGTCACTTATCTGTGATCCTTCCATTTTACTAACAGTAGCAGGAGCTACAGGCAGGATGCCTGCCGTAAGATTTATAAGGCGTTGTCAACTGGCAGCTATCTATCTCGATTGGCGACCCATAACGAGACTAAGCAATGAATGTGTAAGTTGCTCTATAGGGGTTACCTTTGCCTTGTCCTTTTAGTTAATTTTACTTTTTTGTACTTTAGTACGATTCTAATAGGTAACCATAGCGGAAATTAGCCCGCGTCCAACCGATCCAAAAATGCATGACCGGTTAACCCCATCGTGTAAATCGATAACATCTTTAACTCTTTAAGGTGGAGAGAATAATAAACTATCAGTTTCTGCAATACCTTCAAGAGAGAGAGCTTGTCAGTGATCGTTAATACGGCTCTCGCCACTGTGGCTCAGTTCGTGATCTTCCTGTGTAACTTACACACTGTTGAGCAGAGGCTTTGGAGGGCAAGGACAAGACGTTAGGTTTAGACCTAGGTACCTGACAAAGTTAGGTAGGCTATGGTAATTGACAAAAGTTTTCGCATATGAGCCTTCTATCAAAGCTGTCATCTTATGGAATGCAAAGACTGGATTGCTAGATTTCTTGATGGTCGGAATATAAAAGTGTTCTTGTATGTCTCATACTCTGACATTATGACAATGCTCGTCTACCATGAGGTTCGGTGCTCTGCTAATGCTGTTAATCCTGCATATCAATGACATGTCTCTATAGAGAATATTCATTGCTATGCGGATGACAGCACTGGTGACGAGTGATACATCCGGCAACAGAATGTTCCTCGAAGCATGTTAGAGGAATGAAAGACTCCACTTTTGCCTGAAGTCAAGAACCCTCTGGGGTTGACCTCAAAATAGGGTGAACAGTTTTTATTACAGTTCAATCACATGCAAACGCTATTTTACTTGCCAGATTGAGAGTCATTTGGAGAATAACCCAAATTGGCGAGCAAAAAGCTTGGCTTCACTTGAAATAATATCATCCTCAACTGCATGTTTTCAGAGTTAATTTCTTTAATGCATGGGTAAGCTCTGGCATTAAGTACCTACTGTGGTGTTTCCAGTGCTAAGACACATCCTTTCTTTAACACGTTCACTGTGCAGCTACGATGAGAGAGACTATCCCATAAGTGCAAACGCAAATTATAGATAATTAATTTTAAATAAGTTTTTTTTCAAATTATAGATAATTCGTCGAGTTTTCGTGTAATATTTTTTCTTAATTTATTGCTCATAAGTGTAAACCAAAAAAGTGGCTAAACTCACACATGTTTGAGGTTACAAGCCTTAAAATTTGTGAAGACCCATGCCCCACCCGTGGGTCATTCACGTATGATGAGCAATTTAAAATGCCCCACCGATGGGGCATGCACAGTTAACGTGTTAATCAAGGTTAAAAGAAGCTATTTTCTCGTGTATTTTCGCAAGTTACTATAACTTGAAATCTACATTCAAGATATACAAATTCATCCACTTGCTCTAGTACATCATTACCTATTGTTACTCTTACATCTGTTCTGGCTTCATCTCTTTCAAAGACCATTATTTTGGTTTTGCTCACATTCACGCCCATCTGGAACAATAGTTGAGTTGACAAAACAACTCGACACTTCTGTTTATTGCACTGGCTGCTACAGCTCATTTGACCTTGTATCCAACCTAATTTAAGGCTAATTCATAAAAAGTTTATTTTAAATTTGAATGAAGTTTTAAAATATAATAAATTACTTTGTGATTTGCTGCATTTTGTGGTAATTAGGCAAATTTTAGTTGTTGACTTTGTACTTTCTACTAAATAAAACTAAACTACTAAAACTAAACTGTTTTATAGTAGATGTCAATCCGACAGATATATTCACACACAGATCTTACTTGTATTGTAATAAGAATACTGTTACTATAGTCTGTCTAATCTAAGAAGTGCACTTTGACAGCTGTCTGAGTAAGTTGTCTAGGTATGTGAACCAAATAATCGCTATCGAAAATATCCGATTTTACTGAGAAATCGATATTGATTCTTTATAATTAATAATCGGTTTATTTTTTATCTTTCAAAAAGGTGATGAATAAATTAGGTGCTAAATTAGTAGTAAACAAATTTAATTATTTCAGCATAGAATCTATTCATCATATTTAGTAGGATTAGGTGAATTAAAAACAAAAACTGGATTTGCAAATGGCTATTTATTAAGAATTACTACTATTACTTGAATTATCAGCGCGCGAACATTAATAATTATTTCCTCATCAATCAAAGTGTCGAAATGTACATATCTGTCAAAATCTCTATTCGATTAATTGTATTATTCTAATATTTTTACCGATTATTTGGATATTCGTGAATTGGAAGTTGTCAAGCACTACTGTATAGAAAGTGATGACGTGACATTGTTTGGTCGTCAATAACAATTACTATTTACCATGTTATTTTTATTTTAAATTATTTTTACGAGTTTCAACATTAGATTATTGTACAAGAAAGTCACCACCAGCAATGTTAATTATGTAAATAATGTAATAGTTGTTTAAAATTTCAGATTTAGTGTTTACAATCATGTGTATACGTTTGAAATGCGTACCGCAATGCGGGTTAGGGCGTCCCCCGGAGGCGACGCGTACCGACCCGCCCCCGTCGGTACGAACATCGGCAGTTGCGGCGATGGGGGCCGCCACCCATCACGGCTTGCCCAGTTAGGCGAGTCGAGGAGAACGGAGTGCCGGGTGGGCACGTGGAATGTAAGAGGTTGTGTGGAAGGTAAGTTGCACGAGCTGATATCCGTCATGGCGGACAAACAGCTAGACGTGCTCTGTGTAACAGAGACCAAGCGAAGGGGCAGCGACGCCTGCGATCTTCCTGGTGGCAGGATGGCTCTGTGGTCTGGTGTACCACAGAGCGATCGAGCCAGCATGGGGGTAGGAGTGCTGTTGTCCTCTCGCTTGGCCTCAAGTGTGAAGGATTACGGAATGTATGATCCCAGACTTCTCTGGGTCCGTATAAAACTAGGTGTCACCAAGGTATTCATGGTTGTAGCATATGCTCCCGTAGGATCCTCGGTGGCATCAGACCTAGAGAAGTTTTGGGATAATGTCAGGGAAGTTCTGGATATGGCAGAAACCAGTGAACGCGTGATTGTATGCGGAGATTTGAACGGATGGGTGGGGACCAAGCGTCCCGACTATGAGGACGTACTTGGTCTATTTGGTGATAAGAGAGTGAACGACGCAGGTAGGCTCATAGCAGATGTATGCATGGAGAGAAACCTTATTGTGTCAAACACATTTTTCCAACATAAGGACATCCATATGTATACATGGAGAAGGAATGAACAGAAAAGCATAATAGATTTAATTTTGGTAGACAGTCGCCTCCGAAGCAAAATATTGGACGCAAGAGCCTACAGGGGCCCCACAGTCGACACGGACAACTATCTCGTTATTGCGAGATTTAGTGGTCTGTTCAGAAAGTGGAGGCACTGGCGAGAGCGTGTCCACTTCGGAGGGCTTGAAAGAATAAAGGTTGAAAGGTTGCAAGAAGAGTGTGTAAGAGAAAAGTATGCAGAGGGTGTCCGAGAACGGCTGACGATGGCAAGCCAGCCGCATTCGGACATTGAAGAATGCTGGAGAGTATTGAAAGAGAGTATGGTAGATACAGCGAAAGAAGTATGTGGAAGTTCAAAGAAGCATAGAAAAACAAATGGTGATGCATGGTGGGATGCGGAAGTGGCAACTTCCGTAGAGCAAAAGAAGAAAGCGTGGCTGGACTATGTCTCTTCTTTGAATCTGAATGACAGTATGACTGAACAGAAGAAAGAAATATATCGGCAATGTAAGAATGACACCAAGGCCTTAGTGAAAGAGAAACGTGTTAGAGCAAGTATGAGTGCAGAAGATAGGCTTACTAAAAACTTCGAGGGTAACACCAAACTCTTTTGGAGGGAGGTGAAGAAGTCTCGGGGTGGTTGGTCAGCCTTCAGAATGAATAAAATAAGGTCTAAAGGTGGAGACATTCTTACCCAAACACAAGACGTGTTAAGCCGATGGAGTGAATATTTTGGCGATATGTATGCGGATGCTACGGTTGGCACCGGTGTTGGATGTGGTTTAGTAGATCAACATTCGACAACGGCGTCCTCCGATGGCATCAGTATGGATGAAGTTGAATGGGCGATAAGAAGTTTGAAAAATGGTAAGGCAGCGGGCATTGATATGGTGTCTGCCGAGATGATCAAGCTCGGTGGCTCTTGTGTCTGGGAGGCGTTCCTGTTGCTCCTCAATTTATGTTGGAGCTCGGGAATGGTTCCCAGGGACTAGAATAGCGCAGTCATCGTGCCTTTGTTTAAAAACAAGGGTTCACGTTATGACTGCGCAAATTACAGAGCCATAAGCTTGACCAGTTTGGCAGCAAAAGTGTATGGAAAAATTATTGAAAGGAGAATGAGGATGGTGTCCGATGGTTTACTGTGTGAGACACAAGGAGGTTTCAGGAGTGGAAGGGGATGCATGGATCAAGTGTTCTCTCTGCGCAACATTGTGGAGAAGCATCTGGCTCTAGGTCAGAGGGTTTTCTGCAGTTTTGTGGATCTGGAGAGAGCATTTGACACGGTTGTACGAAAGGAACTTTGGGACATTTTACCGGAGTATGGTATTAACCGTAAACTGCTACGGGCTGTGCAGTCCAGTTACATGGGCTGTAGAGCCTGTGTGCGGCTGGATGATGGAATGTCGCCTTGGTTTGACGTCAATATCGGCGTTAAGCAGGGGTGCGTTCTGTCAGCCAGGCTGTTTATCATATATCTGGATAAATGTCTCCAAAGGTTGAACGATATGAATGTGGGAGTCCAGATGGGCGACTCAGTGGTCACTGCTCTGCTTTATGCAGATGATGCAGTCCTGCTGGCACAGTCAGCGACTGACCTGCAGACCCTAGTCGACACAATGACAGAAGATTGTAAGAAAAGTGGTCTACGCGTGAATGTGAGCAAAACCAAAATAATGGTCTTTGAAAGAGATAAAACCAGAACAGATGTAAGAGTAACAATAGGTAATGATGTACTAGAGCAAGTGGATGAATTTGTATATCTTGGATGTGGATTTAGCCGAGATGGAAGGTACACCACTGATATAGAGCGAAGAGTGAATGCGGGAAATAGAGTGAAAGGAGCGTTGGGGCAACTTTTCGGCAGCCACCACCTCAGCCAGAAGGCACGTGTAGCAATACATAACGCAGTGCTTATCCCAACATTACTGTATGGAAGCGAGAGTTGGGTATGCAGAAAAGAGTATGATAGTAAAATTAATGCGGTCGAAATGCGATCTCTGCGGAAAATCTGTGGAGTTAGGCTGACCGACCGCATTCGTAACGACGACGTAAGAGAGCGAGTAGGTATGAAAGAGAGTATTGGTGTAAAGATGCGAAAGGGAATGCTCCGATGGTTCGGACATGTGGAAAGAATGCCGAACGAACGCCTGGTTAAGAAGATATACAATGCGAAAGTGGAAGGATGTAGGTACCGAGGGAGACCGAGACTAACCTACCTAGACCAGATCGGTCATGTACTGAAGGAAGGTGGAGTTAAGAGTCTCCGAAACCGGCGAGCGTGTATGAAGAGAATTATGAATGTTGAGGAAGCGAGTGAAGTATGCAGAGATAGAGTTCTCTGGCACTCTGTTCTCTCTGCCTACCCTGCAAGGGATATGGCGTGATGATATGTATGTATGTATGTATACGTTTGACTGAGGTTATTGTGTATTAAAAAATGCAAAACGTCAAAATGCACTTCTTAGATTAGATGAACTATAACAAATTTAACAAAACATTTTAAGGTTTCTATGTACTGGAATTCTATAGGTATTTCTTGTGCATTTCTTTTGAGGAAATAAATACTTTTAACATAATTCGGTTGATATTTATCAATCTATGAACATTTCTGTCAAACAATATGCCAGATTTGAACTTAGAATATCAATTAGTCTAGCCTAGGATTAAATTTTCTTGAGAGGTCTGGGTATATAAATTACCTCTATGACAAATCTTAAAAGTACTATTCCTTCTGCAAAAATATAAGTGATTTATCTAAAATGATTTCAAATCATACAAACTTCACCATTAGATTTTATAATAATATGTCAAGTGTTCTATAAGCCTTTGTCAATCTGAATGGGAATCCATTATCAAATATTAATTTTATATTATAGGTAGGTACTTATACCGTAACTAGTACATATGACACACGGAAACGAAAATAGCACTGGTAATTTTGAGTTCACAGATTCATGTAACCACCAAAAAAATGTTTAGCTAAAAGTATTATAACTTAAAACTCACTAGAGCAAAACCTATTTTAATATACATACTTATCATAACTAAACATTGATGAATCTAAGTTACATATTAACTCTCGATTTGTTAAAAAATATTTACCTTTTCCATTAAGTACGGTACGGTAGTTAGTTGTATAGAAATGCATGTGAAACACTTCACAATCTATACTTTAACTTTACACTCGTAAAAAATTAAACTATTGAATATAATAATACTCAAAGATAACCAAAGACATTTAAAAAGCATAAAATTAAAGAGGATGAACGGTGTAAAGAAACACATAAGCAGTGTCTTGACGTCAACGGATTCAATATTTCTTTTCGTAATTATAATATAGGTAAATTATCCACATTTATGTTGTCACTATTAATTAGTAAATAAAACATCGTAATTCTAACCTTAGATGTGAAGAACTGTTCAACCATGTTACAGCTTCTATAAATTAGTCACATACAATCCAATCCGTTAATCACACTCCGTGAACACAATCACTAAATGTTAAAACAATGTTATTTATAAATCCAAGTTTCACAGCACCAATTATGAAAATGGCGACGAAATTCAACTAAAATATCATTAAATTAGATATGTATTACTTTATTACATATGAGGCCAAGTCAACACAATAAGTTAAAAATAGATTCATTCACAAAATTTATTTCACCAAGACAAAACTGATAAATCACAATAAATCACTGAATACTTAGGCAGGTATCTACATATCCAGAGAAGTCAAAAATAAACTTTTATAGTGATAGCCAGCTGCCAGATAGATATATCTGTATAGTGCATTATTTTACTCTATGGTACCTACTCAGAATCAACTACATAACATTAACTATTATAACATGTACATACATAAAGATCTATCAATTATTTTGTTAAGAAATACTAGGTAATTATAACTGCATTTTCCTAACATAAAGTTTTATCATGTTATCATTTTACATTGACACTTTTCCCGTGTAATGTAATAATGAATTAATTTGATCTATTCAACAATTTAGCCGGGAAAATAATGACATTTTCATGTAGCATGTAGTATGTTTTTTTTTTTTTTTTTTTTTTTTTTTGTTGTGGCTCTGTTTATACTTAAGCCAATGTCAAAGTTAAGTTGCAGCTTCTTCTTCTTTTTATGTATTGGCAATCAGCTACTTATACGAGCCATTTTTGCCAGTGTCGAGTAATAATTATCTTCACGTTCTTAATCTCTTCAAGTTAGTCATTGTCTGTCAGTCAGTCGAATTGTCGCCATCAACACTGCTATGGTGACACTGTTAATGGTATGTTGTAGGAATTTTGATGGAAAACGAAAACGTTGTAAAGCACTTTTATATGATATTCACTACATCCCAGCTGTTCTGTCACATCATATTACATAAAACACCATAAAAATTATCTAATATAACACGTTAAAACACTAAGATATCGAATATAATACAAGAGCACAACATGACGTTTTAGATTCCCGCCAAAAGTCCATGTAGTATGTTGTGTCCTGCACAATATGCAATAACTTTTTTTTATAGTGAAAAATACTTTCTACTAGAATGTATTTTAAGTAATGTTATATAAAATTTTATGTAGTAATTTTTTTAGCTATCGTTTTGTTGGTGACGACTTTATATAACAGACGTGGACAGCCAATGATTTGATGTCCAAGTGCCGAATCAACTTGAAATACAAACTTAATTAACAAGGCAAGAAATGCTGTTAGCTGATTGCCGAATTTGAAAAGAAAAAGAGAAAAGAAATTTGTTAAAAAATAAATAAGTACAGACAGACATTCTAAGATCAGATCGAAAATTAAATAAATAATATTTGCATTTGGGTAAATATAAAACCTTGTTCTGGCTGCTAACAGAATACGTTTAATAGTTTAAACTATAAAAATGTAAACAATTATAATGATTTAATTTCAGATTTTTATTAGTTAGCCAACAATTTTCAACCTATATACGCTGACAAAAAAGCTTGAGTCTCACGTTTTTGCTGTAAACTAATTTATTATATAAATTAATATCTAATAAATTATCACAAATATCTATCTACTTTATCTCTAACGTCATCGTGGGAACTAGGAAAGGAGACAAGGGGTTCCTAGTTTTAGGTATCTAACGGAAAAAACCATTAGTAATTACAGTTAGAAATGTCATTGTCTAATATTTTTACAGAGATAGTATTATCCACTGTCTATTACCTTCTTTACTTTGAGATTAAGATAAAAACTGTAAGACATTTTCATATCGATGTATTTAAAACCATAGACAATTTTTTGGATAAAATGAAGATAGGCATCCTTAAAATCATTTATATCTTTTATTATTAAAGCAAACGTTAGTATAGAGTTACGTTAGTTAGTTACGTTAGTATATTATTTAAGAGGTTGTGTGGAAGGTAAGTTGCACGAGCTGATATCCGTCATGGCGGACAAACAGCTAGACGTGCTCTGTGTAACAGAGACCAAGCGAAGGGGCAGCGACGCCTGCGATCTTCCTGGTGGCGGGATGGCTCTGTGGTCTGGTGTACCACAGAGCGATCGAGCCAGCATGGGGGTAGGAGTGCTGTTGTCCTCTCGCTTGGCCTCAGGTGTGAAGGATTACGGAATGTATGATCCCAGACTTCTCTGGGTCCGTATAAAACTAGGTGTCACCAAGGTATTCATGGTTGTAGCATATGCTCCCGTAGGATCCTCGGTGGCATCAGACCTAGAGAAGTTTTGGGACAATGTTAGGGAAGTTCTGGATATGGCAGAAACCAGTGAACGCGTGATTGTATGCGGAGATTAGAACGGATGGGTGGGGACCAAGCGTCCCGACTATGAGGACGTACTTGGTCCATTTGGCGATAAGAGAGTGAACGACGCAGGTAGGCTCATAGCGGATGTATGCAAGGAGAGAAACCTTATTGTGTCAAACACATTTTTCCAACATAAGGACATCCATATGTATACATGGAGAAGGAATGAACAGAAAAGTATAATAGATTTAATTTTGGTAGACAGTCGCCTCCGAAGCAAAATATTGGACGCAAGAGCCTACAGGGGCCCCACAGTCGACACGGACAACTATCTCGTTATTGCGAGATTTAGTGGTCTGTTCAGAAAGTGGAGGCACTGGCGAGAGCGTGTCCACTTCGGAGGGCTTGAAAGAATAAAGGTTGAAAGGTTGCAAGAAGAGTGTGTAAGAGAAAAGTATGCAGAGGGTGTCCGAGAACGGCTGACGATGGCAAGCCAGCCGCAATCGGACATTGAAGAATGCTGGAGAGTATTGAAAGAGAGTATGGTAGATACAGCGAAAGAAGTATGTGGAAGTACAAAGAAGCATAGAAAAACAAATGGTGATGCATGGTGGGATGCGGAAGTGGCAGCTTCCGTAGAGCAAAAGAAGAAAGCGTGGCTGGACTATGTCTCTTCGTTGAATCTGAATGACAGTATGACTGAACAGAAGAAAGAAATATATCGGCAATGTAAGAATGACACCAAGGCCTTAGTGAAAGAGAAACGTGATAGAGCAAGTATGAGTGCAGAAGATAGGCTGACTAAAAACTTCGAGGGTAACACCAAACTCTTTTGGAGGGAGGTGAAGAAGTCTCGGGGTGGTTGGTCAGCCTTCAGAATGAATAAAATAAGGTCTAAAGGTGGAGACATTCTTACACAAACACAAGACGTGTTAAGCCGATGGAGTGAATATTTTGGCGATATATATGCGGATGCTACGGTTGGCGCCGGTGTCGCATGTGGTCTAGTAGATCAACATTCGGCGACGGCGTCCTCCGATGGCATCAGTATGGATGAAGTTGAATGGACGATAAGAAGTTTAAAAAATGGTAAGGCAGCGGGCATTGATATGGTGTCTGCCGAGATGATCAAGCTTGGTGGCTCCTGTGTCTGGGAGGCGTTCCTGTTGCTCCTCAATTTATGTTGGAGCTCGGGAATGGTTCCCGGGGACTGGAATACCGCAGTCATCGTGCCTTTGTTTAAAAACAAGGGTTCACGCTATGACTGCGCAAATTACAGAGCCATAAGCTTGACCAGTTTGGCAGCAAAAGTGTATGGTAAAATTATTGAAAGGAGAATGAGGATGGTGTCCGATGGTTTACTGTGTGAGACACAAGGAGGTTTCAGGAGTGGAAGGGGATGCATGGATCAAGTGTTCTCTCTGCGCAAACTTGTGGAGAAGCATCTGGCTCTAGGTCAGAGGGTTTTCTGCAGTTTTGTGGATCTGGAGAGAGCATTTGACACGGTTGTACGAAAGGAACTTTGGGACATTTTGCCGGAGTATGGTATTAACGGTAAACTGCTACAGGCTGTGCAGTCCAGTTACATGGGCTGTAGAGCCTGTGTGCGGCTGGATGATGGAATGTCGCCTTGGTTTGACGTCAATATCGGCGTTAAGCAGGGGTGCGTTCTGTCAGCCAGGCTGTTTATCATATATCTGGATAAATGTCTCCAAAGGTTGAACGATATGAATGTGGGAGTCCAGATGGGCGACTCAGTGGTCACTGCTCTGCTTTATGCAGATGATGCAGTCCTGCTGGCACAGTCAGCGACTGACCTGCAGACCCTAGTCGACACAATGACAGAAGATTGTAAGAAAAGGGGTCTACGCGTGAATGTGAGCAAAACCAAAATAATGGTCTTTGAAAGAGATGAAGCCAGAACAGATGTAAGAGTAACAATAGGTAATGATGTACTAGAGTTAGTGGATGAATTTGTATATCTTGGATGTGGATTTAGCCGTGATGGAAGGTACACCACTGACATAGAGCGAAGAGTGAATGCGGGAAATAGAGTGAACGGAGCGTTGGGGCAACTTCTCGGCAGCCACCACCTCAGCCAGAAGGCACGTGTAGCAATACATAACGCAGTGCTTGTCCCAACATTACTGTATGGAAGCGAGAGTTGGGTATGCAGAAAAAAGTACGAAAGTAAAATTAATGCGGTCGAAATGCGATCTCTGCGGCAAATCTGTGGAGTTAGGCTGACCGACCGCATTCGTAACGACGACGTAAGAGAGCGAGTAGGTATGAAAGAGAGTATTGGTGTAAAGATGCGATTCGGACATGTGGAAAGAATGCCGAACGAACGTCTGGTTAAGAAGATATACAATGCGAAAGTGGAAGGATGTAGGTACCGAGGGAGACTGAGACTAATCTACCTAGACCAGATCGGTCATGTATTGAAGGAAGGTGGAGTCAAGAGTCTCCGAAACCAGCGAGCGTGTATGAAGAGAATTATGAATGTTGAGGAAGCGAGTGAAGTATGCAGAGATAGAGTTCTCTGGCACTCTGTTCTCTCTGCCTACCCTACAAGGGACATGGCGTGATGATATGTATGTATGTATGTAACGTTAGTATTTTTATCTATCTTTAGTATAAATTTAGTCTTCTGAAATATAGTCAATATTTTATCTTTTTGTTACATTATATGTTACATTTATTAATTCTAAGGGCTAAGTGCATATGATATGATGTCACTATTGCATATGATATCACAGTATTAAAAGCAAGGTTTTATGTTCTGCCAAATTTTAGATTAAAAATTTCCAAGGTGATATTTTATCTTAATGAAGGATAGTTATTTTAAAAAAAGTTTAAACAGCCCGATAAAAATGGAATTATCATTCACTGAAATATTATTCTTTACAAATTACATTTTTTTTTTTTAAATACAGTATTTGAAATGTCGTTAATTTGTAAGCAAAATATTTACGGTGTGGATGTATTCATTTTGTTTACTTTGACTGACTAAACAACCATAGAAAAAAAGCTCTACAGCTCTATGATTATAATGTCACAACCATACATACCATTAGTGTGACCACTTTTATTATATTTCTACTTTTTAGTAGATTTAGCACATTGATCGATAATTACGATTGTAAATAATAAAAAAGTCCTAGAATATGGATAGATGATCACATCATTATGTGTGGCAATCCTTTCCTTTCCTATTGCTTTCTTAAAAATGCATTCTTATATAACACTAATTGCGATCGCCAACCTATTAGCCCAGCGTGGCGAGGCAATCCGCATTATTCCGGATATCAATGTCCGGAATAATGCAAATTGCCTCGCCAAATAATGCTCAATATTGGATATTTAATTCTACGGCAACATTCACGAAAGTAACCCTTTTGGAAAGTTTACGTTGTTAATTTTATTTATTAAAAATGAGTAGATAGGTGTTACTTACTCCCTGTGTGGTGACGTGGTTAGAATACAATTATTGGAAGCCTTTGCTTGACAATGAGAACTGTAAAAATCAGCTGAGGGTCCATCAGGAGGTTGGGCAACAGCTCTCGGGGAAACATCTAACAACTCACTGCGATTGCTAACTTACTTATCAACCATTGCGTTTATAGTTTTATATCCTCATGTGCAGAGGAGGCCTACATTCAGCTGTGGTCGGTGAAAGGCTAAATGATGATGATCATGAAGTGGATACTTAATCATCTCATCTCAGCTCATATACGTACCACTGTTGGGCTCGAGCCTCCTCCATAACGGGAGGGAAATTGACCTGCTATGTCACGCTGGTCAGACGTGTTGGTATAGGGTTTTGTTTCGAGTTTTCCTTCTCTTGCATAGATGTTATATGCGTTTCATATCCCTTAGTCGTCTCTTACGATCACCCACGGGTAAGATAGGGGGTGGTGAAATATATTAATACCCCGTCACCACACGGATAGTGGATACTTAGTTGAATATAATTTCATTATTTTTGACCTACAAAAGTTTATTAAACAAAAACTACCTATTTACATCTCTGCGCGATGAGTGTAGGTATTTAAAGAACACGCGTTTGTTAGTCTTAGAGAAATATTTTTGAAATCACTATAAATATTATACTTCATTGTTTATTGAATAATATACATTCTAGTTTTTGTATAATATACAAACTGCTAAACTCTAACCTACTGTCTACTGATATAGCTGTTCCATAATCTGGTACAGTCTGGTTCTTTTATTTATATATATCGTCAATCTCAGTATAATTCAATACTACTTGTTTCAGTATAACAAACACAACTTCAACTCAATTTGACTTTACAATGTTTGATTCGCCTACATGGAAGAGATGTTACATAAGAACAGTTTCCACAGAAGTGTGAAAGTGCCACGTCTTTCTCATCTCGTCTATCTTTCAAGTGTCAAGTCTACCTCTTTCTAATATTTTATTCCATATTTACATGGAAATATTCATAAATAAGTGTTTTATAGGGTTATGTTACTTAATACAACCCTATAAAACACTTATTTATGCATATCAGAAGAAATATTTAATACATACAAATCATCATGCCATATCCCTTGCAGGGTAGGCAAAGAGAACAGAGTGCCAGAGAACTCTATCCTTGCATACTTCACTTGCTTCCTCAACATTTATAATTCTCTTCATACACGCTCGCCGGTTTCGGAGACTCTTGACTCCACCTTCCTTCAGTACGTGACCAATCTGGTCTAGGTAGGTGAGTCTCGGTCTCCCCCAGTAATTACATCCTTCCACTTTCCCATTGAATATCTTCTTAACCAGACGTTCGTACAGCATTCTTTCCACGTGTCCGAACTATCGGAGCATTCCCTTTCACATCTTTACACCAATACTCTCTTTCATAACTACTCGTTCTCTTGCGTCATCGTTACGAATGCGACCGATCAGCCTAACTCCACAGATTTTCCGTAGAGATCGCATTTCGACCGCATTAATTTTACTTTCATACTCTTTTCTGCATACCCAACTCTCGCTTCCATACAGTAATGTTGGGTCTAGCACTGCGTTATATATTGCTACACGTGCCTTCTGGCTGAGGTGGTCGCTACCGATAAGTTGCCCCAACGCTCCGTTCACTGTATTTCCCGCATTCTCGTTCCATTCCATCCATTCTATTTAGCCGAGTAGAGTAGTAGAGTATATTTTCTATTTAGCCGAGATTCCATCTCGGCTAAATAGAAACAAACTAAACTTTACGTATACTTTTACATATACGTTTACGTATACTTTCATATTTTTCACTTTCTGCTAAATTTCCCAAAGAAACTGACAATTTGGTTATATCATGGTGCCTAATTAATGATAATAACTTTATTTCCTTAAGGACGGTAAGTATGAATAAGTTATATAATTTAATCGCCCCCTGAAATCACAAGCGTTGCATTTATCTCTTGCCCTAGGTACTTAATAGTGTTCTGTCTAAAGTTGTGTAGCTCATGAACGAGTGATATAAAAGAGCTATATCACTCACATAGATACAATCTATCACTCGCTCACTTGAGCGCCGAATATATCAGTAGCTCACTAGCTCATCGCTCACTTTGCATCACAGAATGTTTCGCTCTCAGAAGCTAATGAAAAATGAGCGATATAGGTGCGCTGCGTGGCCCGCCGATCAGAATGATATTCCACACTGTTTTCGTATCGATGTAATTAAGTTGTCAAAAGAGAATACAGAGTGTATTTTCTTTTGATTTAAATTTTTAATTTCTTTAGAAATAAAGTTTAATAATCATTATTAGAAAATAGATTGGTATTTTTTTTATTATAACCAACTATTATAATAATGCTTTTGTGATATTATGATACTAGAGCGATAAAGTATTTTGAAATTCTTTTCATGGTTAATTAGTTGCTCCCAGGGTATCTCGTAAATACGTGACCGATTGTTGAATAAAACTTACTTTTATAGACGTTTTTAGTAATAAAACTGTATATTTATTTGCGCAAGTGTTTATATCATCATCTCAGCTCAAATTAAGTCCCACTGTTGGGCTCGACCCTCCTCCATAATAGAAAGGAAATTGACCTACTATACCACGCTGGTCAGACGTGCTGGTATAGGGTTTTGTTTCGAGTTTTCCTTCTCTTGCATATATATAACATGCTTTTTATATCCTTTAAGTCGTCCCTTAAGATCACCCACGAGTAAGATAGTGGGTGGTGAAATGTTTTCTTACTCCGTCACCACACGAATAAGTGTTTATATACATTTTAATAATTATTAGCTTTTAGTTATTATTAGTGGAACTGTAAATACACTAAATCCTTCGCCCCAGAACCTTTTTTCTCTAATAATAGAAATCTAAATAGAATTCTCTGTATGTTTAAGTGTGTATGTAGAACGTTAATATACATTCAAAATTAAGTTTTATTGTCGACAATGCGTCATTTCAATAAAAAGCGAAGCCTATCATGGAAAAAAATAGTGATAGATTCGTTTGAGCGATAGATTTATAGTGAGCGATAGATTTAAAGTGAGCGATAGATTTAAAGTGATCGATAGACCTAAAGTGAGCAATCTTTGAAAGTGAGCTAGGGGAGTGATTTTATAATGTGGTTGACTACTAAGCTAAGTGAGCTAAATGAGTGATATGTATCTTTACAGTGAAAATATGTGTATAACTCTTTTCAGCCCAGTACATATTACGCATTACTAGTTCTGTCTTTACTCTGACATGATACAATTCAAAATTAAAACATAACAGGTGACTTTATAGTTATATAGTTACAATCTACAGCACCTATTCCTCTTTTTTTTTTTTTTTTTTTTGTTATGGGCCATGGACGTCGCACCCCGCCAAATCGGTCCGGGGTGACGGAAGAGGCAGCGCGCAACCCCATTGACCCACCCTGCAAGCACCTCTTCTTCGCCGTGCGAGCGGGCCACCGGTACCCGATCTTTGTCTTCGGTGGCCCGCTCGGCGGTATGCCCTCTCGGGCTCCTCTCCTGTCGACGCCCCGGCAGATTTCGCCGTCAAGGCGTCGTCCTCACGCGGGGGCCTCGCGTCGGGTGACCGGACAATTCCCCGGTCCGATCACCCGAAGCCTCGGTTAGGGCGGCATCAGGCGCAAGTAAGTCGGCCCTCGAAACTGGGTCCGCCCACATTCGGCATGAGCCGAGAAAGGGCGGACGCCGCGCCGACCAGCTGGGGAGCAATTTGCGAAAATGCTCCCGGAACCACCATCGCCCGTCGAGCACCAGACCCAAGTACCTCATATGGGCCTGGATACTGATGTGGATGGAGTTGACGACTAACGAGGCGCCGATGGGCAGCCTCACACGGGGCCCATGGAATAGTAGGGCCTCCGTCTTGCTTAGGGCCATCCTGAGCCCCAGCACCTCGATTCGCCTGACCATCTCCTCGGTGCCGAGAGTGGCCAGGCTCGCCGCCTATTCGAATGTCCTGCCCCGGGCTGTGACGAGCGTGTCGTCACCATAGCAAATAACGCTCAGCCCGGGGGGGAGACTCCCTCTCAACGCCCAGTCGTAACCGATGTACCACAGAGTCGGCCCCAGCACCTATTACTCTCGGGAATCTAGCGATTTCATAAAAACCATCTTGTGTAGTAGGTACTTAAATCATCAGGGAATTTAATTATAACTGGGCATAGTTAATTATTAGCAATAGCTGCAGTTACTTTTTTAACAACAGGGCTTGCTATAGGTGGACCACAGAAATCAGCAGCACTTCTTAGGTATGATCCAGTTGCAAGATATCTTACATACATACATATCATCACGCCATATCCCTTGCAGGGTAGGCAGAGAGAACCGAGTGCCAGAAAACTACCGGGGGAGACCGAGACTCACCTACCTAGACCAGATCGGTCATGTACTGAAGGAAGGTGGAGTCAAGAGTCTCCGAAACCGGCGAGCGTGTATGAAAAGAATTATGAATGTTGAGGAAGCAAGATATCTTAAAGTTAGTAAAAGACATGTTTTTGTTGAAACTGCTTGATTTCTGAAAAAGTTATACATTTTAGGTTAGGTATAGAACATCGGCTAGGTATAGAATTCATTTATGTACTTAATTATAAAAAATACCACTCACCTTTGTGATTTAGGGTTTATCTTAAGTTTTATTAAGTTATGCACTTGGGTCCCTGCATATTTTGATAAACGAAATCTAGCAAAATAAGTCGGCTTCATCTAAATCCGTAAAGTAGTGGACGAATCATTGGTACTTGCTGTGCTACAGAATATTCAAGTTCATCCAATTTAAGATCCATTAAATCGAATAAATCCATTTTATTATTTAACAAAATGTATAATATGCACTAACAATGACGTTTAACCTGGGGGGGGCACACTTAAAACATTACTTATTTTTACTGACCGTCGTGCCACCTACAGGTTGTTTGTACAAACTTATCGGCTGCCATTTTGTCCTGCATGTCAAACGTTTGACAACTGAGAATTATAATTTTTTGTTCCTAGCGTAGGTACTTATTGTCATCAATCTATTTACGGTTATTGATGTACTTTCTGAAAATTATCTCAATTTTCATTGTTAAGCTGATATTATTATTGCTTCGTTATCAGCTGATATGTTTTTTTTATATTTCAGGGTAGCTTTCATAGTATTCAGCTGCATCAGGGAGGCGCTCCGGTTCCATGGAGTGCCCCTGTACCTCAGGCGGCTGGTGGCAGACTATTTGGAGGGGCGCAGTGTTCTCTACGCGAGCCCCGCAGGGGACATTGTGCGGACGCCCATGTCGTGCGGTGTTCCGCAGGGGTCGGTTCTGGGGCCGACTCTGTGGGACATCGGGTACGACTGGGCGTTGAGAGGGAGTCTCCCCCCCGGGCTGAGCGTTATTTGCTATGCTGACGACACGCTCGTCACAGCCCGGGGCAGGACATTCGAAGAGGCGGCGAGCCTGGCCACTCTCGGCACCGAGGAGATGGTCAGGCGAATCGAGGCGCTGGGGCTCAGGGTGGCCCTAAACAAGACGGAGGCCCTGTTATTCCATGGGCCCCGTGTTAGGCTGCCCATTGGCGCCTCGTTAGTCGTCAACTCCATCCACATCAGTATCCAGGCCCATATGAGGTACTTGGGTCTGGTGCTCGACGGGCGATGGTGGTTCCGGGAGCATTTTCGCCAAATTGCTCCCCGGCTGGTCGGCGCGGCGTCCGCCCTTTCTCGGCTCATGCCGAATGTGGGCGGACCCAGTTTCGAGGGCCGACGGCTGTATGCGGGGGTGATCCGCTCAATGGCCATGTACGGCGCACCCGTGTGGGCGAGGGCTCTGAACGCCCAGCTCAGGGCGGTGCTGTGGAGGCCACAGCGAGCCATGGCGGTCAGAGCCATTCGCGGGTACCGCACGGTGTCGACAGAGGCGGCGTGCCTATTGGCCGGGACACCCCCGTGGGACCTAGAGGCGGAGATGCTCTCCGACCTCTACCGGCGGGTTGCCTCAATGCGCGAAGAGGGTGGCTCCCCATCGTTTAACGAGATAGCCACCTGGCGCGAGGACGCCCGCCGAGAAGTCATCGCCCGTTGGGCTACGCGGCTGGAGAGGCCTAGACACGGTGTTTTTACCGTTGAGGCTCTCCGGCCCGTACTGATGGAGTGGATGGAGCGGCGGCACGGAGTCCTCTCTTTCCGGTTGGTGCAGGTCTTGTCGGGGCATGGTTGCTTCGGCAAGTACCTGCACACGGTCGTGCGGAGGGAGTTGACTCCGTCCTGCCACCATTGTAGTAGCGACGAGGACACGGCGCAACATACACTCGAGGTATGTTCGGGCTGGGACGGGCAGCGCCGTGACCTCGTCGCTGTCATCGGTGCCGACCTGACGCTGCCGGCTGTTGCGCGAGCGATGGTCGACAGCGTCAGGAATTGGGACGCGGTCGCCGCCTTCTGCGAGGCTGTCATCTCGCAGAAGGAGGCGGCGGAACGGGCCCGGGAGGATTCCCGTGACCCGGGCCGCCGCTCGCGGCTGGGGCGGCGCAGGCGCGAGTACCTGCGCCTGATGCCGCCCTAACCGAGGCTTCGGGTGATCGGACCGGGGAATTGTCCGGTCACCCGACGTGAGGCCACCGCGTGAAGACGACGCCTCGACGGCGAAAGCTGTCGGGGCGTCGACGGGAGAGGAGCCCGAGAGGGCATACCGCCGAGCGGGCCACCGAAGACAAAGATCGGGTACCGGTGGCCCGCTCACACGGCGAAGAAGAGGTGCTTGCAGGGTGGGTCAATGGGGTTGCGCGCCGCCTCTTCCGTCACCCCGGGCCGATTTGGCGGGGTGCGACGTCCATAGCCCACCGCAAAAAAAAAAAAAAAAAAAAAAAAAAAAAAAAAAAAAAAAAAAAAAAAAAAAGGGTAGCTTTCATAGTAAAAGAAAATTCTATATAATTACACATACACATGTAGATATGTATATATATCACTTCAACTTTAGTTCACCGCGTAAACTCTGGGTAGCAGCACCTTCCATACATGCATATTTTATCATGGAGTTGCCACTCTTTTTCAGTTTAATAACTTTACTCTTTGCGTTTAACCCTCAAGTAAATGTGCTAATTAGTGGACTACGTGGCAAGTAAGTTACGCGGCTCATAATCTTAAGATTATTGCTACTCGAACGTCGTAAAATTCACATTTGAAGTTATGGGTGAGTTTAACTGACGGTTAGTGTACTCGACGTTTTACTTGAGAATGGTGAAAAAGACTAATAATATAGAAAAGTTGTAAATTTTGTAATTTAATTTAACTAATGGTTTCATTATCAATACTTCAATAAATAAATTAAAAATAACATTACAACTGTAATAATAAATTCTTTAGATCCCAGTAGAATTCTAAATAAGTTAGTTAAAAATAACTTCTAGTAGAATTCTAAAAAAATAATGAGTAATCGGGTATACTGTCAATAATGTCAAGTCGTATCGGCGTTTTAGTACTTCGCTACGTCATGTAAAAGTTATGAGACAGTAAATGAATACAAAATTAATAATGTTGTCATTTTTATCGTAACTACAATAATAATGATAAAATTACAATGTCGGTTATAAGTGAGCCTGTACTTAATATCATTGTAGTAGGATTCCATCACAAGAAGGGATGCCAAGTGAGTAGCGTACTTTCATAAATCAATAGTATTTGAAAAAAAAAAACCCGAGCCTAATAAGTTTATATGATGTTAACCTTGAAACCGTCTATTAAAATATTTTTTCAGCATTTTTTTCTATGACAAGCTAACAGAAATAACATACTATAGATTCTATTTGGGTTTATTGTTCTATGAATTTGACATCAATTGTCTACTAATAACTGCAATTTTAGGTGGAACATTGCTATCCAGAATTAGTGCATGGAAACCCCACAGAGCTACCAACAGCATGGAGACATTTACCAGCGTTGGCTTTACCAGATGGTTCACATAACTATTTATCAGATACAATATTCTTCAATTTACCAGGTTTAGTAGAACCAGCACACACTGTATATGGTGTCTCATGTTTCAGGCAAATTCCTGTTGAGGTGAGTAGATTTTTATCTAACAATTTGTATAAAATGTTTTTATTTTGTATACATATTTAACATAGTAGCTAGACAAAGACAGCTTATGAAGTTACAAATACAAAGGTTGTGAGTGTTTGCTTTTCAGGAATTTGATACAGTTAAATATGATGGTTAATTTATCATATATGTGACATATTTTATCTGTCTGTTTGTATTGTAAATCAATATAATACTACCAATGTATTTTTATTAACTGAAGGCTGGTATGTAATGCAAATTGACATGTAACTAGGCTAATAAACCTTCCAACTCGACTTTATCTATTTATAGCTTCACAACAGCCAATCTGTGTACCTTATTGAATGCAGGCTTTGCTAAGGTGGGCATTATGTCATAACTGCTACGCCTGGTGAAGTGGTTGATGATTACAATTTGTTTCATAAGTTTTCTGGGTGAGGCTGTTACCCATTTCACTAGTGATACTGCTGTTCATTTTATGACTCCCATAGCAAAGTACTAGACATTGTATTCTTAACCTGTCAGAACACTGGGCATGTGGAGGAGGTCTTACATATAATTAGGGGACGTCCATTAATCCTGTGAGGTTTGAAAGCGGAGGGGGGGAGGTGTTTGACAAAAATCACAGTCCTAAACCTTCATAGTCTTAAACCTCACCACGTATCACCAAGGGGGAGGTGGGGTTAAAAATGCTAAAAAAAGATCACATGATTAATGAACGTCCCCTTATGGCTAGGCAGGTTGTTGGTATAATTTTAGTCTAATATAATAGATTGTTCAAAAAGTATTTTTTTTATGAAAATAAAAATCAATTTGTCTATAGTTAATAAATATTTTAGCTGTGTGATAGCGGCTATGAATACTAACAACCCTTACTTAGCTTGTAGATGTTGTAAAAGACAACTAAGCGCTTTATAGCGACCTGAGCCAACTCCATCTGATGCAGTTTGTTTTTTTATTTTGTTAAACATGTCTGGCATTAATTATATTATGTAACTTCTGTAAAAGTCGGGATCCACAATAGTTACGATAAATAATATTGATTCTCAATGGATACTTTTAATTGCCTTGAGATATCTAGTAAATTTAATTAGAAAAGATAAATAATTGCAAAAATAGCAATTTGTAATACTAAAAATTTTTAATATCAAAAAAATACAAAAGTTGGACAATAACATTGCTTTCTGGACAATCTTACATAGATTGTATTGTATTTCATATTAATAATAGTATAATTGATTAGTAACAGTATACAATTCTTTCTGTTATATATTGCTATATTATATGTTGTTTACTATTCCCTTTTATCCAGCAAGTAGTGCAGAAGACAGATGACATGACCCGTAGCTCTGTACAGAAAAGTGTATGTGTAGTATGTCGTGCACCACTGTTTGGTCGTCTCGCAGTGAAGTTAGAACTAGTTGTTAGAGCCTGGTTTCTACAGGGGGATTTTTCTCAAACTAAATTATTAGAAGATGCTTATAATCATCTAAACAGTTGCCCTGTTCAAACAGATCAAATAGTTGAAGGTATGTACAATTATCGACTTTTTTCTACTCTATGATTTGCTAAATAGGAGAATGCCGAATGAATGTCTGGTTAAGAAGTTATACAATGCGAAAGTGGAAGGATATAGGTACCGAGGGAGACTGAGAATAACCTACCTAGACCAGGTTGGTCACTTACTGAATCAAGGTGGAGTCAAAAGTCTCCGAAACCGGCAAGCGTGTATGAAGAGAATTATGAATGTTGAGGAAGCGAGTGAAGTATGCAAGGATAGAGTTCTCTGGCACTCTGTTTTGTCTGCCTACCCTGCAAGGGATGTGGCGTGATGATATGTATGTAAGATTTGCTAAATAAAAAATCCTTGTATAGTTGATATTTTTTTATGAAAAGATATGAAAGTATAAGTTCTAATCTATTATCTCTTTACCTGAAAGGATAAGCAGAGGTGTAAACACACCTATATTAGTATAATTTTTAATGCCAAATGTATTTGTTGTACAAGCTTAAAGTTCAGAATTTCTGGTTGCTAAATATTAAATAAATTTCTTTTCTTTTTTAAATTTTTAAGGTTTATCTGTACAAAAATTATTGGAAAATTGGAGGCATAAAGCACTGTTGTTATTCAAATTGATTTTGTTGAGACGTAAGGTCCTGATCTATGGTGCTCCAGCTGGACCATTATCAACTGCTCTGTTAACATTGGTTTCATTGTTGCCACATTGCTTGGAAAGTGGGCTTGGACGGGCTGCTAATGTTGTGTGAGTATCTCATAAATTGCATGTGTATTTCTCAGTCAATATGAATTCTTTTGTTGGTATTAAATAACTTTGACTATTAGAAGTAAATTTACATAATTTATAATGTGCTAGCTAATAGGGTCGGTAAAGGGTTTACATACATTCTCTTGCAGTTGCTATATGTAAGCTGAAGATTGGTAACATATATGTATTCTTATTCAATCGCCACATAGATGCTGCAATTATTCAATTTACATATTTTGTTGGTTTGTTATCATTATGAAATTTGGTTAAGAAATTTTTAATAAAATTCTGAAGGGATCATCATTATCATATCAGCACATATACGTCCCACTGCTGGACTGAAGCCTCCTCCACAGTAAGAGGGCAATTGATTTATTATACCTCCTCACTTGTGGGATGAGTTGCTATATTACATAGAGTTGCTATACACAGTACATGGAGTGAAAAACTATAACTTAGCTAGTAGCTTATATCTGAAGTATTATGGATATACAATAACTTTATGGGATAGGTTGAGTAGTACTTGTGATCTAGCTTCAAACAACATTTCTTTTATACATATATGCCTAAGCGGGTATGGATACGCTATTTTAATTTCTGAGACTATGTGTCAGACTTGCCCTATGGTAACGGAGTAAAGGTACGGTCAAACCTGCGCGTCCAACACGCGGCACGCGAAACGCGAGCAGATTATTGTAAGCGTTTGTCTCTACAAACGCTTACAGAGACTTATTGTAAGCGTTTGTAGAGACAAACGCTTACAATAAGTCGTATTGTAAGCGTTTGTAGAGACAAACGCTTACAATAAGTCCCGCGCCGTGGTCGCTTAGGTGTGCATGGCGCCATAAGATATCACGGGTAGCGTCCGTTAGCGTCTGTCGCGGGGCGGACGCCCCCACTTCGCAGTCGCTTTGTTCGCTCAGGTTTGGCCGTACTTTAGAATATAAACCATCACTCTTTACATTGCCTGAAGGTGTCGTAAAAGACGACTAAGGGATACTTTAAATAGCATTTATACAGAAGGAAAACTCGTAATAAAACCCTATACGACACGCCAGCATGATATAGCAAAACAGTATCCTGTTGTGGACCAGGCTCGAGCCCAGCATTGGGCCATATAGGGGTTGAGATGATGTGCCTGATGAGTATGTAAAGCTATTCATTAAGGGGTTAATGTCATAATCACCACGCTCGGCAGGCGCGTTTGTGATCGTTATATGTTTCCAAAGAGAGCTGATGCGCATTATTCTTGTAATCCCTCAGCAGTTCAGGAGTCAGTTTTTATGACTAAATGTAAGTTTTGATAGTTCTTGTATTCTTAACCCCTTACCACTCGATTCAAATAGGTATTTTTTTATAAATTGGGTAATAAAAATTCCACAGCAGCAAAATGTCTATAATAGTTTAAATTATGTATACACATATCAGGGCCGGCTTTACCTATAGTGCAGAGGGTGCGGTGCACCCGGGCGCCGAGTGTTAGGGGGCGCTTCGAACCTGTTGTAACTATCAACCTATTCCATTTTGTTCACGCATTTTGATACAAGAGGGCGCCAGGAGAATGATTGCACCCGGGCGCTACATGTGCTAGAGCCGACCCTGCACATATAATGATTACTAATACAAATTCGTCATTATTAATACTTTTTTAGCAATGTGCTTGCTATTATTATGTTGAATATTGCTTTTGTTGCAGATTATCTAGACCATTATCACCAATTGCTGCAGTAGTAACTGATAACAGGAATCAAGAAGTTACAGATTGTACTGCAGAAATAGCACAAGTAACTATAGGGCATCTACATAATGGCACAATGCAACTTGATGAACTGTCTCCAAAGGAAACTGGAAATCTTATAGATGAGAAAGATCGAGTTAGTAGACAGAGTTTTGATGAGACTTTAATCACAGATGTTGTTGATAGACAAGAGTTAACGGGTTCAAGAGATAAATGCCACAGTATTGGAGAGAAATATAAGCCACAGAAGAATCTGTCGGAGTTACAACAGACCCCACCATTGGCAAGGGATATGAGTGTTGATGGTTTACATAATCTTACTAGCCAGATTGATCATGTGGAATGTGGATTACCACTTCCTTTATTCGAGGAGGGATATCTCTGTTTACCATATTTGTCTTTACAATATCTTGATCTATTATCTGATCCTGCTGTGCAGGGATTTGTTGTTGGAGCATCAAATGTACTGTTCAAACAGAAGAGGCAACTTTTTGATGTTTTAGTGGAATTAAATGAAATGAGGATAGAAACCGCCGATATGATGTTAAGGAGGCAATTAACACTTGGTACAGAGGATCTTCGCTTTGCTGATCATGTTGTGCGTCACGGTCCAACTCAAGGTGATGCATGGATTAGAGAACAGTTTACAAGTTACTTAATATATCTTTTAAGGACATCTTTATTACCAGGTAACTATATAAAGTATTGTTATTTCTATTTTTTTTATTGCTTATGGTTGCAAACGAGCAAGCAGTACACCAGATGGTAAGTGTTACTGCCGCCCATGGGCCTTTACAATACCAAGGGCCTTCTTTTTTTTTTTTGCGATGGGCTATGGACGTCGCACCCCGCCAAATCGGTCCGGGGTGACGGCAAGCACCCCACCCACCCTGCAAGCACCTCTTCTTCGCCGTGCGAGCGGGCCACCGGTACCCGATCTTTGTCTTCGGTGGCCAATACTAAGGGCCTAGGGCTAGGCCGCTGCCAACCAATACAAACCGCAAACCCACCCAGTTGGGTTTGCGGCTCTCTCGCTCACCGAACGAAGCGCAATAGCATATGGCCATTACTCAGACGTCAATCTTTTGCGAGAGTGTGGTACTACCCCGGACGGACCGGTCCGCGGCTGTAGAAAGAAAAATGTAAACAGCGTGGTTCTACCACTAAAAAAATCATCTATTTAATCATCATATCATTATTCTTCTGTACTTGTCGCAATTACTTGAGTTCGGCGTAATATGTACTCCCCTTCATATTGCAAAAGTTTTATGTACGGCCACATGCCTGATGGCAAGTCTTCTTGGGAATGTAGTTGTGGACTATACAGCATCAGATGGGAGTTGGTCCAGGTTTATGTTGAGCTCTTAGACCCCGTTATGACTTCTAAATGTAGCTAAAAGAATACGGTAATATCTAGCAGCAAATTTTTATCCATCTTTATTAGCTCAGTTTACCTGATAATGAGACACAAAGCGGTAAATATATATTCGAATACGATATATTAACTTAAAAGTAGTTCTTGCTAGAATACTGCGAATGTTCCACAAATATTTTTATTATAGTACCCTAATATACAGGGTGTCCCAAAATTCAACGATAAGCCGGCACCAGCAGATGGACCTACATATGACTACTCGAGAACAAAAAAGAAAAAAATTCTACCTTGATTTTTTTTTTCATTACGACAAAAAAACCGATTTCTTTAAAAATCGTCATCTTTTATTATATTATTAAGTGCCATTGCTACAATTTTACAAGTAATTCTGTGATTTTTTTTGTATTGGCAAGGTAAGTAGTACTACTATCGATCACAACCATTAAAAATTCCAGAATATCTATAGTTTTTACACAAAAATCAACCAAAACTATGTTTTTTTCATAAATTATGTAAGATTTTGACTTTCAGCTCACTTTCACTCATCACAGTGAAAAAAAAAAGTATGGACACTACTGTGGCAAATAGTATTAAAAATTGGCGCAACTAACTACAATTCTAAAATGGTATAACATTCTAGGCAAACTAGCCACAAAAATATACTTAGGTGTACTATTTCAAAATAACAACCATACTTCGAAAATTGTTAGTGTTGATAGTAATCACTTCTACTATGTAGCCAAAATGTTTTTGTTGCAAGTTCTCAGAATTTGAATGAGACATGTGCGTAGTCCATAAGATAACATAAGTTAGAAAGAGATAGATATAGAGAGATTAGAATTTACTATATTATTAAAATTACAATAAATGTTCGAATTGTTTGCCATTGGCAGTAATGCAGGCACGACATCGCCTTAAAAATGAACGTTTTATTTTTCTTGCATATCTGATTCTGTTCATGTGATCCACAGCCTGAATTATTTTTTGGCGAAGCTCGTCCAAGGTTGCAATGGGTTTTGAGTAGACTCTGTCCTTTAGACAACCCCAATAGAAAAAATCCAGGGGATTTAGATCGGGTGAACGGGGTGGCCATAAGATAGGACCAAGTCGCCCGATCCAACGCCCTGGGTACTCTTGGTCTAAGTACTCTCGCACAGGGCGGGCATAGTGAGCTGGGCAACCATCGTTTTGAAACCACATGTTTTGCAAATCACTTAAGGGCACGTCTTCTAATAATCCTGGTAACTCATTTTGTAAGAAGTTCAAATAGCTATTGCCATCTATGTTTCCTTGTAACTCAAAGGGCCCTATCACTTTTCCATTTATTATGCCCGTCCATAGGTTAACCTTAAATTGATATTGGGATTTGTCTTCTCTCACCAGGTGCGGATTTTCATTGTTCCAGCTATGAAGATTGTGAAGATTTAAATAGCCATCTTTCTTGCAGGTTGTTTCATCCGACCATAAAACTTTGTCTAAGAATTGGGGATCTTCCCTGTGTTTTTGCAGCATTACACGGCAAAATGCGACCCGCAGTGGATAGTCCCGCGGTAATAACGCCTGCACGCGCCTGTAATGATATGGATGAAACTGGTGACGTTTTAAAATTCTATGTGCAGTACTTTTTGGAATTCCCGTTGCTACTTGTATGCCACGTACAGAGGTAGTTGTATCGCTTTCTATTTCTTTGAGAACTTCTTCATCGTGTTCCGATCTAGGTCTTCCAGCGTTTCTCCTGTCAGATGGTATACGACCCTCCGAAAATGCTTGATGCACGTTAATAAATACGCGATAATCCGGATACCTTTGAAGAGTAGGGTACCTTGCTCGATATAATCTGCTAGCAGCGTTGGCATTGCATCGGCATTCTCCATAAATTAGGTGCATATTAGCGTATTCTAACGCTGTATATGGTAGCGGCATAATGAATGCTAAACACTTGAAAATAAGGCAAAACTTCTTTAAAAAAACACAAAATCACAGTCTAAAATAATGCCAAGTCAGGTCAATTTCCAGGTCACTTAATTCAATCCAAAGTCGTTAGTATCAGAGCCACTTTAATTAAAACAGAACGGTGTGCAGTAAACAAAGAAGTAGAGCGTACTGACTTGCTGTGCTGCTGAGGACATTAATTACTTCTCTACCTGCATTAATGTTACTAAACAATTAGCATCTATCTATCTCCCTCTAACGTATAATCTCTCTATCTCTGTCTAACTTATGTTATCTTATGGACTACGCACATGTCTCATTCAAATTCTGAGAACTTGCAACAAAAACATTTGGGCTACATAGTAAAAGTGATTACTATCAACACTAACAATTTTCGAAGTATGGTTGTTATTTTGAAATAGTACACCTAAGTATATTTTTGTGGCTAGTTTGCCTAGAATGTTATACCCTTTTAGAATTGTAGTTAGTTGCGCCAATTTTTAATACTATTTGCCACAGTAGTGTCCATACTTTTTTTTTTCACTGTGATGAGTGAAAGTGAGCTGAAAGTCAAAATCTTACATAATTTATGAAAAAAACATAGTTTTGGTTGATTTTTGTGTAAAAACTATAGATATTCTGGAATTTTTAATGGTTGTGATCGATAGTAGTGCTACTTACCTTACCAATACAAAAAAAAACACAGAATTACTTGTAAAATTGTAGCAATGGCACTTAATAATATAATAAAAGATGTCGATTTTTAAAGAAATCGGTTTTTTTGTCGTAATGAAAAAAAAAATCAAGGTAGAATTTTTTTCTTTTTTGTTCTCGAGTAGTCATATGTAGGTCCACCTGCTGGTGCCGGCTTATCGTTGAATTTTGGGACACCCTGTATATAATCACAGGTTTCAATGGTAAGTTCCATATGTTGTATTCATAGCCCCCGCCACCACAACAAATGTTATTCCTATTTAATGAAGAAGAATAATTATTCCGTGTGGTGAGGGAGTAAGAATATAATTCACCACCGCCTACACTTACCCGTGGGTGATAATAAGAGATAACCAAGGTATATTAAACGCATTTTAATAGTGGTCGGACCAGTGGCGGCTGTAACCTTAGTGCGCTCGTGCGTTGAACCACCAATTCAAAACATTTAAAAATTGCAAAATTTTACTTCATTTTTATTTTTAAATTACCATATTAATATTTATTTTTTAAACACACAAAAAACATATAACAAATAAAATTTTCAATCATGACGAAACAATTTAAGCGCTTTGCTAAACTATTAAGACTTTTTTTACCTGTAAAGAAAAATTCTCGTGCGCTTCTACGAGGGCACTAAGACTGCTAATATAACTTGTATGAGTTATGAGCTAATATGCCTCCCGCGTGAAACAAAAAATAGTACATAGAAATGTATTGAGTAATGGGCATGTTTTCGAGCGCCGCACGCGGACCGTAGATTACCGAGAGCGCCCGATATTTTACGTTAAACTATATTTCGTTAAACTTCGGACCTCCGTTATCAGTATAGTTTTCGCTGTATCTATGACGCGTTAATTATTGTTTGTTTATATTAAGTAATTGTTTTTTATTTTTGTTTTGGTTCAATTCTATACTGTGTGTATAGTGTGTGGTGTGAGTGAAAATGAGCATAAACATTGATTATATTAAAGACAATAACAAAACTTTTCGAAATAAGTTTGATATAAAATTGGCTGGATCGCCAAGGTCTTTTTTAAATTTAAAACAAGAGTGCAAATCAAAATTAAAGTATTTACGCGGAGTTTTAAAAGTGAAATGTAATGTCGTATCGATTTTATGTATAAAAAAATAATAAAAATTAACATATTTTATGTAAATTGTTATTTTGTTGCAATTTCTAATCTTAATACTTAGTGAGCAAATAAACTGCACAGTTCGATAATCCACCAGCCGCCACTGGATAGGACCACGCTGTTGACAGTTCCCTGTCTACAGTCGCGGGCCGTTCGGCCTCGGGTTAGTACCACACTCTCGCAGAAGACCGACGTCTGAGTAATGGCAACGTGCTATTGCACTTCGTTCGGTGAGCGAGAGAGCTGGAAGTGCAACTGGGCGGGTTTGGGGTTTGTAATGGTAGATAGCGGCCTAGCTATACCTTTGGTATAGCAAAGGTCCATGGGAAGCAGTGACACTTACCATCAGGAGTGCTGCTTGCTGGTTTGCCACCATAAGCAATAAAAAAAATATATAACATCTATGTAAGAGAAGGCATACTCGAAACAAAACCCTATAGCAACACGTCTGACCAGCATGGTATTGTAGGTCAATTGCTCTCTTATTACGAAAGAGCCTCGAGTCCAACAGTGGAACATGTTCCACTGTTGGACAGCTCAGCTCATACACGTATGAGCTGAGATGATTTAATGAAGTACTAAAGTATAAATCAGAATGTTATTCATTACAGAGGGTAGCCGAGAAATAGATTCATACAATTCTCAATTTATGAATGCTTTTAAATTAACGCCAGCATATCAACAGTGGCTACAAAATACAAATAATGGAGATATAGAATCTTTTATGAACCTTATACCTATGCATCCATTCTCTGGGCAGTTATCTGTCGCTGATATGAAGCTGAAGTTTGCACAGTAAGTTTATTTTGACATAGTTTTCCCTTGTTTGCCTTTGCCCTTGCATATAAGCATAATAAAACTTTCATGTTAGTGATTATAATATTGAATTGATGTATGGGATATAAAGCTTGATAATAATTCATCACCTGGGAAATAATTTACTCTAGCTACATATATTTCCCATTATATTATGTCAAAATACGACTATTGTCATTGTTCTACTAAGTAGGGACTAACCGACAGTAGTACCATGTACGCAGCTTAATCGTTAATTACTTTGAAATATTCTATATTTAACAATTTCGGCTAATGGAGTCTTGTGTAATGTATACAGTACGATGTCAACAACGGAAGGTGGAAGGAAAGTGACTGCAGCGGTGGCGAGCACAGGGCGTGCTGTAGCGAGCACATCACGTGCCGTTGGGGGAGCGCTCTCGCAAGCCAAGGGAGCACTATCGGGGTGGTGGAGCTCTCTTACCGCACCTACCAACGATGTAACCATCAACGATATCACCGATGATAAACCTCATTCCGATTCAGAGGATGCCCCTCAACAGGTAGAGGATGATAATAGAAAAGCCAACACACCAGAGCCTACCGATAAATCCATAGAAGACAACAATATTAATCTCAATAAAATACAAGTTATTTAGTCATTGTCATAGCAATTGTTATAGAATTTATTCTAATTACATTTTTTTTTATGTAAGTAGTGTAAGTAATATAATATGTGAAAAATTACCAAGTGTATTTGGTGCTCGACCGCTGTGACGCCATAACTCATAAAAAGGGGTCCAGTACGGTACGCATAAAAATATTAGTTCTTGGAATAGATTGGTGAATATTAGTTCTCTATGGTAGATTTTTTTTGACTGTGAAATATTAAAACACCTTCCTCCCGTTTTAAGTAATATAATTCACTTGGAGGTCGCGAGCGGGTGACGAACGTCATGACAATACGCACGTAGCTACAGTAACGTAGTACAGTACAGCGTAAGCTACAGTACAAAATTGTCTTGTGGTTCAAATGTTTATGTATTAATCATAATTATTTCTAGATTTCAAAAAATTAACAGTTTCTGAATTTTACTGAATATATGTTTAAGTGTTCAGCGGTGTACCAAGCTGATACACCGGTACACCGCCGAACACTTAAACGGGAGCGGTGTCATCGCTAATAGTGAATTAAGTTTAGTGATTATTTGTTTTTATATGAAAACTATCCTTATTCCTATTGTCTTAATGAGAATTTCTAAAGATCTGCTAATGATAGCGCCTCCCCCATATAGGCATCGCATATATAGTTTTCATAGCAGTTTAAAAGTAAAATACATTTTAAAGTCTATTTGTTTAAAAAAGACGTGTAAATAAGATTCAAACAGAAGGTCGATCTAAGTATTATGAAGATGTATCTCTAATTTCCTTCTTCACAATAGATTTCAAATGTTATCTAAGTATATGTATGTATTGCACAAAGTTGCCTCTGTATTTGTATAAATCGTTGATCTAGTTAATGTCACTTCAGTTATAAGATGCTAAAAAAACAACGAAACTATTGAATATAAATTAATATATATACTTACTTCAATTAATCAGAATAATTTAAAAACCTGTAGATTTTAGTATACTATTTATTTATGAAGCATTCCTTCTCATTACTAATAAACAAATTTGTAAACTGCTAAAATTAAAATGTTAGTGCTTTGAAGATTGTACTGTGTATGATTATGTAAATATTATCAGTGGCAGCAGAGTAAGAATACCCCATAATTATTCTTTTCTCTGCCGCGATGATTTAAGGGAACAGATAGCACCATTAATTGAGAAAAAAAAAACCCTATGCCAACCCGGCTGGTCAGCTTTTGATAGTAGGTCAAATCCCCAGCTAATGCCCTATCGTATTATGTACAAAGCCTGAGAAGAATGTAAATATTATTATGTTAAAACTATGGCTATTTCTGAGATTATAATTCTATACCTAATATGTTATTTTAAAAGCGCTTCCAATTAATAGTCATGTTTAATTTCATTATAAGCTTAATACAAATTGTAACTGTAAATATAATATCGAGTTATTTATTTATAACTGGCTTGTGATCTCTAATATTTATATGTATGTTTTAATAAATACTGTATTGATAAATGTGTATAAATGTAGATGTAATCAAAATAAAGAAGTGTTAGCAAAACAGACAAGTGTAGTAGCTCATTTAATTATTATTTTCTACCATATGTCGTAGATAAATGTTGAATGAAGCTTATTTTACGGATTTTAACGCATTCAATTTTCTTCTTTTTATCTCGAAGTTTGAAATACTTTACAGCATCCGTGGCTATAGAATGGCTAAGGTTTTTTAATCGTTCAAGATTTTATCGTTATTTACATTATAGATTTTCCTAATCTTTTTATTCGTTTACGGTCTTTTTATTCGGCATGGGTTATATAATGCGCAGTACGTTTTTGGTGACTCGCTAGTTGCCTATGGGACGCCCGATCACAATGCCGCACGGTCGATGTCTTGTGACTTGTGAGTGTGAGGACCGTAACTATACTACAAAAAAAAATTTTTGAATTTGATAAAAAAAAACCATTTCTATAATGAAATTTGTTCAATTCGTTTCCTTTCACAGATTAATGTAATGTAGTTTTATCTGGTAGTTGAAATGCTCTCTACACTGAATTTTGTATTAGTAGATAATATTTATTTAGTTTGATGCAAAAATGCAATGCAATTAAATTTTTGTGTATGATTTCTTGCCAATATTAAATATTGTATAATCAATTAAGGTATTGTAAACGTGAGCTTAGTGCAATTTGTAGACGTGAAGAATAAGATAAAAAATGTTGATAGTGAATTTTAGTTTTATTAAACATTTTCGGAAAAAAAAAATTCAACAGATGTTTTATAATCATAGTTCTTACGAACAGGTTACATTCATTATAATAATAGTAATATGAGCACAATAGTTATTGTATGTCCAAAAGTAAATGCAACATAATATTTCTGTTTATAATATTTGTCAAATTACACGCAGTCAAATTATCCTACCTATTAAATGAAACATTCAATATGTTCCACTATTTAAATTTGCAAAAAATAAGTGCAAATATTAGCTATTTACGCCACCATACTAGCTATCGTCAATCATAGCAAAATATACACAATACACCGACAACTCGGTTTAATAGTCAATTTTCAACTGTCAAAGTTCTTCTGCTGTCGGTAGTTTGCAGAGCCGGACCAAGGAACGGCGTACGCAACCTTTGTTTGTCAGGATGTCAGCCACCCGGGATATACCATCTTGTCCAGGGATTAAATTTAAAACACGGCCTAGTCTCCAAGTAAGAGGCGGTGTATTAGGATCTGCTAATAGGACCATATCTCCAACCTTCAAGCTTGCCTTATTTGTCTTCCATTTAGTCCTTTGCTGCAGCTCACATAAATATTCTTTCTGCCACCTTTGCCAGAAGTGCTGCCTTATCTTCTCGACGCGCATATAACGTTGCAACTGGCTTTCCTTGATTTGTTCCAAGTTTGGTATCGGTGAAGCAGTTAGTGGTCTCCCAATCATAAAATGTCCTGGGGATAAAGGCAGGAGATCGGTGGGAGAGGACGAGAGTGGGCACAAAGGACGACTATTTAAAATTGCCTCCACTTGTGCAAACAAGGTAGAGATTTCTTCAAATGTAAGATGGCTGTTGCCGATAACGCGCTTTATATGATATTTTGCCGATTTCACTCCGGCTTCCCAAATGCCACCGAAGTGAGGTGAATAAGCTGGTATGAAATTAAATTTGATCGATTGTTGACTTGCAAAGTCAGACAGAGGCTTGTGAGCTTCCCCGAGAAACGCTCCTACTTCCTTAGAACCAGCCACAAAATTACCTCCGTTGTCGCAGAATATTTCTACTGGTTTTCCACGACGCGCAATAAAACGCCTAAGTGTCATAATAAATAAATCCTTAGATAAACCGCTAACAGCTTCTAAGTGTAAACATTTATAGCGTAGACATATAAAAAGACACAAATAAATTTTTATCAAGCGACTTCCACGACCCTTCCGATCTACTATATTGAAGGGACCAGCGAAGTCTAAGCCAACCGATAAAAAAGGATAGTCTACATTTACACGTTGTCGAGGTAGGTCACCCATTTTAGGCTGCATTGTTTTGCCTCGCAAACGTCTACACCGCAGGCAGTTATTGACTACTCGTCTGGCAAGATAACGACCATTGATTGGCCACACTGTCTCTCTTACTGTAGCTAGTAACAGCTGTGGACCAGCATGCAAACTTTTAATATGCTCTCTTTCAAAATATAGTTTAGTTAACCTATGTGAAGCGTGAAGTAAAATTGGATGCTTCTGATCGTAAGGTTGTGTAGACGCGCTGATACGACCACCTACACGAATTAATTTATTTTCATCGAAAAATGGAGATAGTGATGATATTTTGCACTTATTTTTAATAGGTTTGCCCAATTTAAGTAATTCGTATTCATTAGGAAAACATTGACGTTGAGCAATGACACATAATGCGTAGAATGACTCACGGAGTTCTTCAACGGTTAGTATACCTACGCGTTTATTGTGCGAATTTCGGATATTATGTATAAACCTATGAACAAAGGCATATGCTCTTTGGAGTCTCGTTATGGAAGAATACTTATTGAAATCTATGATATATTCGCCCTCCATTGTAATAGCACTGTGTACCTTTAATTCTGGCAGTCCTGTCGAATCCCTACTATTTAGAACTGGCCATTCTGATTCATTCTTAAGTAAAAAACTAGGACCAGACCACCACAGTGGCATAGAAATAAATTGTTTTATGTCTACACCCCTCGAAACTAGATCAGCTGGATTGACGTCTGTTGGTACGTATCGCCACATTGAGGAAGTTAATTCCTTTATTTCACAAATTCGATTAGCTACGAACATCTTCAGTCTTGTTACATCTGTCCTAAGCCATCCTAGTACTACGCTAGAGTCGCACCAATGAACTATTCTGTTCGGCGGATGCCTGAGTGAATCTACGACTGACTTAGTAAGCTTAGCAGCCAGAAGAGCCGCGCATAATTCTAAACGAGGTATGGTAGTTGGCTTAAGAGGGGCTACCTTTGATTTCGCACATAATAATCTAATTGTAACCTCATCATTGGCATTAATAGTTCTCATATAAATACATGCCCCAAGAGCATGCATAGATGCATCACTAAACGAATGTAACTCTACATGGATTGCCGATTCGCCCAAAACTAGTCTAGGTACCTGCAACTTGGTCAAGTACTTCATATCATCGCAAAATTTAATCCATTTATCTCTTTCTTCTTGAGGAACGGCTTCATCCCAATCTACCTTTTGTTGCCAAAGCCTTTGTAACATAATTTTAGGTTTCACAACTATTGGGCTCAAAATACCTAATGGATCAAATATTTTAAAGGCATTGGACATAATAACTCTCTTCGTTATATTGGAACCATCATATGAGAATCCCTTCACAGGAAAATGTAGTGTATCATTAATAGGATCCCAACCAAGTCCTAGCGTACTAAAAGATTCACTAAACGTTAAACTATCTTGATTATTAACTAAGGTATTCTTAAAAATAGACGGAAAATTAGTTTTCAATTTTCTTAAATTAAAACAACCTGAAGCTAATGCACTTGATACAGCCTCGTGCATGTACATTAATTGTTGAGGATCATTGGACCCCGTTATCAAATCGTCAACGTAGAAGTCCCTTTGAATAATAGTTTTAATAAATTGGTCATCTTGTTCACTGCCTATTTGTGAAAGACAGCGTGTACTTAAGTAGCTAGCACTCGCCGTACCGTAAGTAACTGTATTCAGTATCAATGTTTGAAGGGGCTGAGACTCATTGTCCCTCCACAAAATAAGTTGTAAATGTCTATCATCTTTATCTACTAATACTTGACGGTACATTTTTTCTATGTCACCTGTAAGTAGGTACTTATATTGTCTGGCACGTATCAAAATAGCGAACAAAGAGTCCTGAATGTTTGGACCGATCATTAAAATGTCATTCAATCCATAGCCAGAAGAGGAGGCTGCCGAACCATCAAACACAACACGAAGTTTTGTTGATTCGCTCTCCTGTTTATATACTGCGTGATGACATAGATAGTAATATGGAGTTGAGCTATGAATAAAATGCTTACCGGACACTGACAGGTGACCTGCTTCAGCATATTCGTTAATAAATTTACTGTATGCCATCTTTAAATTAGGATTTCTTTTGAATCGTTTTTCTAAATTAATAAAACGTGCCTTAGCTAAATCAAACGTATCGCCTAAACAGTCCGCAGATTCTTTCAATGGTAATTTCACACAAAATCTACCAGTATTGTCTCTCGTTGTGTTTGTAAAGTAATGCCTTTCACATTCAAGATCATTTACACTTATACTATTTTTTATGGGAACATCCTCTATGTCCCAAAATTTGGTTAAGAGTTTCTCAATATTTTCACTATCGGATTGAGAAAATATCACATTTTTACAGTGTGTGAACTTTGATGGAACAGGTATAGGACCCGATACCAACCAACCGAATTGAGAATTAATTAATTTAGTACCTTTCATTCCTAACGATAGGCAATCACCAACCAATATATCCCAAAATATATCTGCTCCTATTAACACATCTATTGGAGCTGGTTGATGAAGCATAGGATCAGCTAACTGAATATTGTCGGGCAATTTGAGTAGATTTATGTCGAATGGGAATCTTGGTAATTGACCAGTTAACTGTTGTAAAACAAAACATGGTAAACTGACTTTAAATTTAGTGTGTAAAGATTGCAGTTTTATAATACAGCTTTCAGTAGTTTTATTATTAACTAAATTGCCTATTCCAATGATGTTTAAAGCCTCAATAGGTTGAGTATTCAATGATAATCTATTTTTTAGTGATTGAGTAATAAAAGATGATTGGCTACCACAATCTAAGAGTGCACGAACTTTGATCTTTTGCGAACCAAATGGATTCGAGACCTCGATCATGGCGGTGGATAATAGAACTTGACTTGTTTCTCTATTAGAATGATTGACTATTAAATTAGGCGGCTCAATAATATCGACAAGGGTTGACGTTGATGACGGACGATGCAGTAAACTATTGTGTCTTTCTGAGCAGTCATGTACTCGACATGGTCCCATGCGACACTCACTAACAGCATGACCCTGCCTGAGACAATTAATACATAATTTATACTTTTCTACGTCTATTATTCTTTCATCAATACCCTTGGCCTTAAAGTTAGGACAATCATATATTCGATGACGTCCGTTACAAATTATACATACAAACGCATTTTGAATTTTATTGGGTTTTTTATAATTACTAGTGCTCGCAAAAGATTTCACATTATTATTTTCAATTGGCTTAGCATTATTGATTTTATTATAATTAGATCGTGATTGCATGAATGACTTTGACCTTACATTACGATAGTCATAGTTGTTATTACGACCAAGAGATTCGAGCACATTAGCACGATCAGTGAGAAATTTAAAAAATTGAAGCAATGTGGGTGCTTCATCTGACTCCCTACTACGATGTTCTTCCCACTTCAGCAACGTATGGGTGTCTAGAATTTTAGAGAGCATAAATACGACTAAAACATCCCATTTATCAGTTGGCTGACCCAAACTGGATAAGGCGCGTAGATTTTTGGTCCCGTGATCTACTATAAATCTCAATGATCGCTCCGATTCGTGTGAAAGTGGCTTGATAGTAAATAAAGAATTTAAGTGGTGATTAATTAGCATTCTTTTGTTATTGTATCGACTGCATAGTAACTGCCAAGCCTCAGGATAATTGATGGCAGATACCTCGAGATTTGAAACAACCCTAGCAGCGTCACCTTGAAGATATGAATTCAAGTAATGGAATTTATTAATGTTTGGAATGCGCTCATTTTTATGAATTAAATTTTCAAACGTGTCTCTAAATTCTAACCAGCGAAAATATTCGCCACTAAACTTGGCGATTTCTATCTGAGGAAGTTTAAGCCCTATATCAACATTATGATGAGCATCATCTACACAGAGAGAAGTATTTTGTAAAGACTGTCGTCTTTGTTCATATTCGTTACATTTAGAAAAATGTACAATTAAATTCTTTGCCGTAGCAATGCTCATTATGATGTCTTTTTCCATATTATCACGTTCATTAAGCTCAATGTCCATATTTGCAGAACTCAAAACCTCTATTTCACTCTGCAAATCATCTACTTTAACTGATAATGATTCAAATTTGGCAAGCTTTAAATTCAACATTGTTAACTGAATATCACTTAATTCCTTTTCTTTAGAAATATTATTTAAATAATTTTTAAATCTTGTAATTTGTCCTTTGGCTGACGTTCTTTTAGCAAATAACTCTTTATAACGCTCTTCAGCCATTGTGTAATTTAAGTATTTATCTAAATTAAATAAGCTCACGTCACTCCCTTCGGTGTCACCTGTTAGTTGGAAGACCGGGGCAGGCGGGCTACACGTCTGAACAGCTCGTTGGTTGCAGTTATTGCCTGGAATTAGTCGGCAAACACAATGAGAATTTGCTATCAATAAATTGTCACGGGACCGGGCATTGGTGATTACTTTAAGTCATCAATAGTTTGCTTCTATTGAACTGTTATTATTAATTAACCTTCTCAAGGCCTACACTATAATAATATGAGTGAAATATACTGTTTATAATTTGTTTAAAGTGATAAAATAATGAAAAATAAATGTAATTTATTGTAACTAACCAATTATCGATAATTAAATCTACGATTCTTGCACATAATAGTAAGTTTTAGCTTTATAATATATTAATTACCTTTATTTTATAGCAAGACGCTTATATTACTGATAAATAATAGAAAGTATTTGAAATATGTTCGTTAATTTTCCTAAATCGGCACACAAAATTGATAATAAACAAAAAGGTGGGTAGAAAATAATTTGATTTTTGAAAGAATGGGGACGTTTATGGTTATGACTAAACCACAAAACCTTGTTTACACAAATTAGCTTTAATTAAAGATAGTACATAAGGTGTAAGAGGTATTTTGGATGATTTTGATTGATATTGTGACTGTTGGAAGACACTTATCTGTTTGGTGAAGATGTCGATGTAGTACTTTTGATGTATTACTGCTCGAACTTGGCTTCTGAATTTCTCTGGAATTAGTATATCTTCGTGTGGAGCCCGTGGCTTTGGTTCATCCACTGCAAGGCTCCAACCTTTGAAGTAATCCGATGCGAAAGTGGACAACCGTCTTGACGAACTTTGTCCCTTTTTAATGTCTTCAAAATTTTCGTATTTCTTGAAATTTACGCGGATTTCTAGATGCTTCCCCTCATGGGCCACCAATGTCGTATCTTTGGAGTATACGATGGTGCCAAATAAAAGTCCCAAATAAGTTTAAATCTAGTATATTATAAAATAACGTGTTACAAGGTGCGAGTTCTGTGGGTAAGTGACAAGTGAATATTTCTATTCAATTACAATAAAGAACGCCTAGTAATAAACGCATATCATCACGTAAAGGCTCGGAGAAATGAATAATTCTTCTAGGCTCCTTATTAGCCCGAACACCGACAACTCGGTTTAATAAGAGTAGTCACGGCGAATGGAGTATGGCTCATACAGCGGAGTCGGGGTCATCCCAGGGCCAGGGAGGTCCCGAGTCCATAGCGTCCTGGCGCCAAAGACTCCGTGCGCCTTCAGATGTGACATGCGCCAGTAGTCGCATATTATAAGGCTCTATCATATTAGATAAGGAGATGTCGCTATCCGTGCGTTCGTGGCGGGTGCGCGGTACAGCTCGCTCTACGTCACACTTATCAGGTGGCAGTAGATCGAAGGCAGCCCCTGCGTCTCGCGGCGATTCTAATTCCGTAAGGTCAGAACGCGGCGATAATTCCGCTGTAGGCGTCACGTCTGCTGTACTCAGTTCCAGGCCATCACCGCCTGGAGGCGCTGGTGCGGGGGAGATAAGTCCCGGCGGTGGCGACACGAGTGGTGCGGACTCATCGTCGCTGAGTTCTCGCGTTGGGCTACGCTCACGAGACCCACCACCACGCGACATTATTTTGTCTCGAAGACGCGATAAGCGTTCCGCCGAGCTTACTTTACGTAATATATCGACGGTGCGTCGTAATCCACGGAGTTTGAGGTCGATTATAGGAGAACCGGTACGTGTAGAATCTTCCACAGAGTGTGAACGCGTATTCAGCGGCATGGCATCCGGAGGGTCTTCGGAAGCCATGAGTAGTGACGAAGGACGCGAACGGGGCGCGGTGTGCGCTCGAAGCGCCACCGGCGAACGTGGACGCGCGCTGAAAGTGATGTGACCGTCGTCATCTGAGTCTTCCTCGTTCTCGACGTTAAAGGTGACGTTGGGCGGGTCGGCGAGCACTCGTCGCGAACGGAACGAGCCGGCACTTTTGAGTATGGATGGGTCACGACGGAGCGCGCGGGGCGAGGCAACTGGCGAACTGCACACGGACACACGCAGCTGCAGCGTGCTCTCCTCGTCTGAAATAGACACTTGAGTTATCAAGCCGGGATGGCAAGGCTCGCCACACATGCCCAAGTTTAGAGACGTAGTGCAGTAGGATGGATATTGGAAGGATGGGAACACCGACGTAATCGAGGAAGCCCGCAGCCAATGTCTCCATTTACACTGTAACAGACGGGTATTATAAATCAAACGCATTCTATAAATGTTGTATATTTATTTTACTCTTCATGGAATTATTATCTATTAAGAGGAATGATAATCTCTTGGATACAAGTCTAGTGAAATAACTACTACGGATCCGCTTTGAGATCCTTCTAATATCACTTTGAAATACCTTTTCTTACTTAGAAATTATTCAATAGAAACTTCATGCTATGCATCGATATGTTAGAATTACAACAATTTTAAAAATAGTCACTAAGAAAGTTACATAATCATCTTAAATACTTAAGAATATTATACATGTCTTTAATAATTATAATTGGAATAATTTTATTATAACTAAAATACAACCTCTAAATACATTATATAATGTTACAGGCATTTTTTTTATAGGATTTACAAAAATCTTTTTCAGTATGGCAATACTGTATTTGACGAAACGGCTGTATTTAACATTTTATGAAATATTGAATTGTCTCAAAAATCAGTTTGTGTTCTTTTTATAATTTAAAAATTACTTGTCTTATGTAGCAAGCTTCAGTTATTGGACAGTCCACAGTCTCTTAGATCTGTCCAATTATCTACGAAACCCCTTTAATCTGTTAGATGCTACCAATATATTTTTTTAATATATATGTAATATTATAAAAATATATACATATTTTTTATATATATTTGGGTACCATAACTTTTTTAGTGATTTAACAGATCATCTTGAAGTTGATTGCTCACACTTAGAATCCGGATATGTACATATATAAATGAAAATAATTTAGTAGTATGGGAACAGCTACAAACAGGCAGCTATGTTTTATCACAATTATATATTTCATTGGAATGTAAAATGATATATTACAATTCTAATTGTCTTCTCAAAGGCTCGGGCCCAAAGTAAACTTTTCAGAGATCAGTAAAAGATGAAATTACAATGACATAATTGATAATGTTAATGATATTAATTATAACAAAGTTAGAATTAAAATCTGATTTGTTTTTTGCTCTATTGTAAAATAATATATTAAAATAACACAATATTAAACATTATGCTGGACGATATGGTGATTCAATATTTCTGTCTTTCAAATATATTTGGCGATCAACTCTATAGGCACCGGTCATTTTATTTTCACAATGATTATATTTACGAATTACTACATTTACTAATGAATAAATAAAACCTTATATTGTGCTGATCTACACCAAAATATAATTCGCATAACACAATATAATTAATGTTGAATTGAATAAATGATTTTTATATAAAATATTTAAAGACGCTATTATAAACTTCTAACCTAATACTTATTTACATAAAAAGTGATGCCAAGTTTTATGTCATAAATCTTTCATTTTGCTTACTAATTATTCAATTAAAATGGAAATCTTTGGCATATATTCTAATGCCATTTTTTGGCCTATTTGGACTGTACCCGTCAAACCGCCCGGAGTTACGAAGGGGCTACACTTCCGTAACTCCGGGCGATACACTGGTATAAACTGTCGCGGTTCCCCCATCGAATTATTGAGGCGGGCGACATATATAAAATAAGTAGGTACGGCCACATATCATATAAAATAAGTACGAACATTTAGCACCAATTATAACCGTTAAATTACAACAAAATAGTTGTTGTAAATTTGAAGGCCATTTGATTAATTGCTCTGTGATATGTTCTGATGCCACATTTCATACAGATTCGAGTTAACTAAGAAAGGAATTTTTATTTGAAATCATAATTGTGTTGAATTCATTTCGTCTTTTATCGTAAGTATATTTTGCGTTCCAGAACGCATCAAACACGTTGAGCTCAATTCTGTGGTAGGTATTACATGAAGACATCATCAGCGAAGTTGAGTATTGTGTGATCACGACGTATGGTCAGCTCCTCGTCAGAAGTAGGAGGGGAAGGTTGGGGTGCGCTGTGCGCGGGCTCGTCTGGGTTTGGACAAGTGGGCGGGTACTCACGGATGGTGTGGAGGGGCTCACCTGGGTGGGAGGGGGTCTCCGACTGCAGGACATCCTCTAGCGCCTCCTCGTTAAGCGTCTGAAGTGCGCCACAGATCATTTGTTCCTCCAGTGTTACCTATCAACACATATAAAATGAGATTTAGAAAAAATTTGAAGTATTAGTGCTATGGTTAGCTAACTATGGCTACATTATGAATATTTATGTATTTAATTAGTTTATTGCTAAAGAGTGGAACATATAATGTAATTTATAACTTTAAGCAAATGAATATAATTATTCTTTTATCATAATAATATATTGACGATGATATGGGAAATAACAATATTAGTTTTCACAAACAAACAAACAAACATATCATCACGCCATATCCCTTGCAGGGTAGGCAGAGAGAACAGAGTGCCAGAGAACTCTATCTCTGCATACTTCACTCGCTTCCTCAACATTCATAATTCTCTTCATACACGCTCGCCGGTTTCGGAGACTCTTGACTCCACCTTCCTTCAGTACATGACCGATCTGGTCTAGGTAGGTTAGTCTCGGTCTCCCTCGGTACCTACATCCTTCCACTTTCGCATTGTATATCTTCTTAACCAGGCGTTCGTTCGGCATTCTTTCCACATGTCCGAACCATCGGAGCATTCCCTTTCGCATCTTTACACCAATACTCTCTTTCATACCTACTCGCTCTCTTACGTCGTCGTTACGAATGCGGTCAGTCAGCCTAACTCCACAGATTTTCCGCAGAGATCGCATTTCAACCGCATTAATTTTACTATCATACTCTTTTCTGCATACCCAACTCTCGCTTCCATACAGTAATGTTGGGACAAGCACTGCGTTATGTATTGCTACACGTGCCTTCTGGCTGAGCTGGTGGCTGCCGAGAAGTTGCCCCAACGCTCCGTTCACTCTATTTCCCGCATTCACTCTTCGCTCTATATCAGTGGTGTACCTTCCATCTCGGCTAAATCCACATCCAAGATATACAAATTCATCCACTTGCTCTAGTACATCATTACCTATTGCTACTCTTACATCTGTTCTGGTTTTATCTCTTTCAAAGACCATTATTTTGGTTTTGCTCACATTCACGCGTAGACCCGCGAATATTAGTTTTAACTAACAAAATATTTTAACCAATGATAAATTGCAACTTGGCACAATAATAGTCATGTTCTTAATAAAAAAAAAGTATAATAAACGCGATGGGATGTTTGTATGAATACATTTATTGACCTTTCATAACAAAATTATATTTTTTTATTTTTAATCTAACTATAAATGTCAGAATACCTCTGACTCCAGCGGAGCCACAAAAAAAATAATGCTTTCATACAGTAAAAATAAACTGCAGTGACCGGACCGGGTATTCGAACTATTTAAAAAAATATTACTAAAAGTTAAAAAATATTAAAACAGTAGTCATGATAACAATGTTGTGCAATGAATGTGTACACACGTGTGGGTATTCTACGTTATATAGTTATAATAATCACCTGATATTCCGTGTATGGCTGCAAAATATAATTTTCAAATAAATGTAATGTTATTCATTTGACGAATAAACTCGAAATTAATATTATAATCCTAAATATATCTGCGGTATATGATCTTGTAGTATTCCTTGGAGGTCTGCCTCCACAGAATATTAATAGCGCGCGGAAAACCGCTAATAGACAGATAGCTTACTTGTTTCTCAACATTTGAAGGACGACTGCGTTGATGTTCTAATGTTGGTCTAGGTTTGGCCGAATCTATCTCCTCAGATGGTTTCTCAGGTATAACTGTAAGCAATATTTTTAATATATTAATGTTCTATTTTAAACTATAGTGAATTAGTTTGGAAGAGGAGCCATAAAACCGCATTTCCCTTAAGTAAAGTTTTCTCGTGTCTTGAAGGGTTAAGGCAATCGCCCTCATTTCTTGAAAAATAATCTCATCACTAAAAGAATGAGTTAGGCCCTAGGGAATCTTAACATTTTTTTGCGATTATCAGCTTAGCCTGGCGAATTTGCATTATTTCCACTTTAGGGAAGAACATCCAACAGTGGACGCTTATAGGCTAAAGGAGGGTTGGATGAAAAATTCTGTTAGTTATGACTCTCACAGTGAACTCTCAGCTCGTACTTAACCGTGGCACATACATATGTACATATATTGGTTCATCTCATCATCGTTTCTGCTCCTATACGCCTTTCTCTTGGTCTCCATAATAAGAGGGAAAATTCACCTACATCCCGCTGGTCAGGCAGATCAAGATAGGGTCTTATTTCGAAGTTTATCTTCTCTTGCATAGACGTTATAAGTATATTATATCAATCAGTCGTCTTTTGTGACACCCACAGGCAAGAAAGTGAGTGGTGAATTGTATTTTCACTTCATCACCACAGGGATAATATTTAATATTAATTTCATTTAAGAAAAATGCTGAAATTGTATTGACGCTGCAGCACTGTTTCTTATACTGTTTCCGTTATGACACTTCCGTTGTATTACTATTAAAATAGATGCAGGATTATATATTAGATACAGGATTAACATATGAAATACCTGCTCGGGTTGAGAGGCCTGGGGCATTTTTAGCCACTGCGTTACCAAAAAAAAGAAAATATGAAATACCTGTAACAGTCGGAGCAGCTGACGGCATATTTGCTTCAAGCTCGCGTAGGTTTATTATAAGTAACTTGAATAATTCCCAATCGCCGAACGGCAACTCTAAAAGCTGAAAATATAAAGATATGTTATCTACATTAGGTAATAAAAAAAAATTGTAAAATAATAATAGTTCAAAATACTCTTGTGTTTTTCACTTAAATGACGGAGTGTTGCAAGTACCGACCTCCAGTACCGACTATCATGAATGCGATTTTTATATATGACATTTCTTTGTGGAATCCACAAACGTTTGTTGTCTGGGCGTGATTAGTGTTCGATATTAGATATAAGGATTTAATTCTTAGTGCGTATTGTTTTAGAAAAAAGAGTAAATATTATGCACATAAAATCATAAAATGATAATCAATATAACAAAAGACAAACACCGTGTTGTCTTTTAGAATTAATCAATGAATCCTTGCATCGCGTAAATTGTCGTTCCAATACTAATAATTACAATGCAGGTACGAATGATGCTGTTACATCACTAATAGTTACATTGCAAGGATGAATGATGCTGTTACATTACTAATAATTAGAGTACAAGGAATAATGATGCAACATTGCTAATAATTACAGTGTAAGGACGAATGATTCTTAATGATGCCATTACATCATTAATAATTATAGTAAAAGGACGAACGATCCAGTTTGCAATAATAATAATTACAGTACAAAGACGAACAATGCTGTTGCATCATTAATAATTACACTACAAGGATGAATGGAGTAATCGCCTGAGGAGCCACCGAAACCAAAGAACTAATTCCGATGGCTCGCATTACTTTTGGCGCTCTGGACAGCTGCGCGGTGAGGACGAGAGACTGTTCAAAATAGAACGAGTGTTAGATGTATTACCGGTTCAAGGTCTGGCAGACGGCACACGGCGAGAACTAGGCCACACACATGGTGTCGTTGTAGAGCTTCACAAGCGGCGCGTGCCGCTGTACCAAGCGCACCGCGTACCACCTCACACACACGCTCCACGCTCAGCGTCGACAGGCGCAAGTGACTTACGTCGCCCTATATGTATTTCACAAAAATAAGCATGTATAATTAGATATATATTATTTCTCAAAGGTATTATTGTCATTATAAAATATTGCTCATAATAAATGCTATACAGTTATAGCAGAGAGTTGGGTATGCAGAAAAGAGTATGATAGTAAAATTAATGCGGTCGAAATGCGATCTCTGCGGAAAATCTGTGGAGTTAGGCTGACCGACCGCATTCGTAACGACGACGTAAGAGAGCGAGTAGGTATGAAAGAGAGTATTGGTGTAAAGATGCGAAAGGGCATGCTCCGATGGTTCGGACATGTGGAAAGAATGCCGAACGAACGCCTGGTTAAGAAGATATACAATGCGAGAGTGGAAGGATGTAGGTACCGAGGGAGACCGAGACTAACCTACCTAGACCAGATCGGTCATGTACTGAAGGAAGGTGGAGTCAAGAGCCTCCGAAACCGGCGAGCGTGTATGAAGAGAATTATGAATGTTGAGGAAGCAAGTGAAGTATGCAGAGATAGAGTTCTCTGGCACTCTGTTCTCTCTGCCCACCGTGCAAGGGATATGGCGTGATGATATGTATGTATGTATAAATGCTGACACAGTCGCATCAATTTCAATATATAATACACTCTTTTGAAGATGATTTGTCACTTTAATGACTAAAAAAAAGTTAATATTTGAATACGACCTATATCTTCACAAAATCAGTTGTTCCTCTACATATCCATATTTATCAAACTGTATAAACATACTGTAATTAGGTTACTGTAATATTTACGTTGTAAATTTACTATTATTGGTGCGAAGTATTGGCACGGATCTTCTAGTTATAATAAAACAGTAGAGAGATAAAATTTGTTCATTTTGATCTACTAAAATATTTCAGAAAAAATAATACGGTGTTATTAGAAACATTGACCGAAGACATAATGATGATTTTTGTCAGTCTGTCTGTTAATTTGTACGGTAATCACGACAAAATTACTGGGTATCTTGGAATTTGATACGATAATATACACAAAAATAACTTGCTAAGTCTCTTATAATCATATAATTCGCTGTAGACGGAGCGGCGACAGCTGCTAATAGATATTGACACATTTTTACCGCTAATTACCTCGTACGAAAATAGTATAATGGTAGGCGTGTAAATACCCAAATAACTCTTTCACCGTCTTAGATTTGGACTCAAGATCTCATGGTTAGTCTAATATTTATTATTGAATTGAGAATACTCATCAGTGTTGTTCCTCCTAAGACAGAGTATATGAAATTTCAAATAAGTGTCATAATTTAAATATCATATTTTGAAATGTGGATATATTTTACAATAAAAAAGAAAATGCCACTGCGATGTTTTTGTTTATTATAAGTTATTAAGTGCATATTATAGACGTTGCTTTGTACCAAATTTCAAGATTCTGAGTTCACGGGAAGTACCCTGTAGGTTTTGATTCCTTTGCGAGTGTCGAAAATTTGTGGAAATTTGCGGCATAAACGCCTGAATCTTTTGATTGCGTTGGCCTAGAAGTTTAATTTTTTCACAGCCTTAAGGGACAGTGGACTTGAGTATTTGTTATAAATTAGCTTGATACCTCCACGCGTTCCTGAGAAAAAGGGTCTTGATAGACAGACAGACGGACAGGCGGACGGACGGACAACAAAGTGATCCTATAAGGGTTCCGTTTTTTCCTTTTGAGGTACGGAACCCTAAAAATGGAACGAATGAATTAATGTTTTTATTTTAAGGTAACGAACACATTTTTCCAGAAAAATTAAAATGATTAATATTAGATATTTACGTACCATTGCCGGGAAAGCTGTGCGAAGCATGTGATACGGATTTGGCGAAGGTACCGGTTGCATTTGTGATTGAAATTGTTGATGTTGCGGATGTTGAAATTGTTGCTGCTGTAGGTTTTGCGGTTGCATCGGTTGTGGAACAAAACCACCGCTCGTATTGGCCCAGCCAACCCACATTTGTTGTGGTGGTACTGGACCGGACACAGGCGGTTGATTTGGAATTGATGATCGCTGAAATTTATTTATATTATATAACTCATATTTTAATTAACACATAATCTTCATATTGCGGGGGACTTCACAAATATATGACTGATGGACATAAATTACGCCCAGACTCAAAACAAAGCGCTGGCAAGACAGGATGGTATTTTAACCACTTAGGCATCTGTGCCATCACAGTTGCTTATTTTAAAGTTTGTTTACCATTTAATCGTTTCCGTACATAGCCCATGGGAAACGTAAATCGATTAGCAAGGGAAGGTAGCACTATTTTTCTGAGAAGCTTATCAATACAAGTGAGATCGCCAATCCATATGTCAAGCGTGACATCTCCATCGTGGAGAGGCCTGTCCAACAGGGGGATGCGTGTTAGACTGGTGATAATGAGGATTTATTAGTTTATATAAATTAATCAAATTACTGAATTTTAGCATTTAATATGCTTGATTATTTATAAAAATCCGATTACGAGTGAAAGACGAAAATATAATACGATGCGAGGATTGAATGTCCTACAATAGTTCACGGTGGTGTAAGTGGCAGCACGATTGGAATGGATTTCCAATAGGTGTGAGTTCGAATCCCACTTGTGACAATTATATAAATTATTCCTCATTTAACCCTTACTTATTTGTCAGTTCATATCAATTATTGTTTACGTTAATAAACTATTTACGTTTTATAGTTATTAATTTAACACAGTGGTTTAATACCAAGGTCTACTGACCTTGTGTGTTGAGTGCTATGGCTCCGTTCTTCGTTCAGGTCAGGACTTTGTGTCAACAATAAATGATTATTATGAATCTGAGTGTAATTATATTATTGTTTTATTTGTATGTAAAGGCCCCTGCATAGACCATATTTATTTATTCATCATTTGCCTGCCTTCATTCCACGCTATTAATCTTTAAAATATACTTAGTAAAAGTCAGTTTTTTATCAGTTTATGTAAATTTAATAATTAAATAGCTTCTCAGTTACAGCTTTTGTCAATATATTTCCTTTTTGTTTGTTATTGGTTAATTCTTAGATTGCATTTTAACTAATTAATATTATTTATTTATTTTAATTATTAATAAAGTGCTGTGTGGTAGCGACTACGAATACTACCAACCCTTACTTTGCTCGTGGATGTCGTAAAAGATGACTAAGAGTCTTATAACGACCTGGCCAATTCCATTTGTTGCCGGTTGGTTAACAGTTGCATTGCCAAAGAGGTTTGACGTGTGGCAGGCGGCCGGTCATAAAACTATTGCCAATAACTTTTACAATATGTGCTATGAAAGAGGAGTACATATTGTATCGACCCCAAGCAATTGGGATAAGAGTAGGATAATGATGATGAATTATTAATCATGGTTTGATTAATTATATCATTTTAGTATTTCTTAGTTCACTGTTGTTCCCACTTCATCATAATTGTTACCTAACAATATAATTTAAAACAAAATATATATAATAATAATACTAATACACTTTGAATATGTATGACTTACATGTTTTCTTGGTAATAATTTGGAATGCGGTGGCCGATGTTGTTGGCTACCCCACAACATGCCTGCAGGACCGACAGCTCCTGCTTCATCTTCCGTACCCGTCTGTAGTTGCTCTTCTTTAATATAAATAATAAATTTTAAGCTCAATAATCATTAAGGACATATAAGACATTTATTCATAAATTTACACAAAGCAGCAACCTTCATCCTGCCCGTGGATGTCGTAAAAGACAACCAATGGAGATAACATCCAAATAACATCTATTTGAAAGAAGGAAACATCGAAATTAAACCCTATACTAACATGTGTGTGTAGGAGTGGGGCGTAGTAGGTGAATTTTCCTTCTATTGTGGAGAAGGCTCAACCCTAATAATAGTAATTTTAAATAGTCATCATCATCATTCAGCCGTTTGCCGTCCACTGCTGGACGTATGCCTACCTCATATTTCGTCACAAAATGTGGTCCTGTCCAGTCTCTTCTAACAATCAAGCGAAATGCGGTCACACCATGAACCGTTAGCAAATAATATAATTAATGTATATAATGATGTAATAATAAATAAACTTTCCGGGATAAATATGCTCTACTATGAATGGTGTCCCCACCTCTTAAATTTTTTGTGGGTATCATAAGGACCGGTTAAGGGAACACTAGAGAAGTGGCCAATATAGCTCTCATGGCCAATTCATTAACTCAAATGCGAACGCTAACCCGTATACCAAGTATGGCATTCATTGCATATCCCCTCTATTGAGTATTCTATGTCTCAAATCAAATCATTTATTATGCATAAGCCCCATAGGGGCACTTACATATTGACAATTTTATATTAATTTTTAAAATTAATTTTAATTAATCTACTACCGGATCGGAAAGTAGCCACATACTGAGAAGATCCAGCAAGAAACTCAGGGGGCACGTCATTTTTATTTTTAATTATATATTTTCAGTAAACATCTAACACTAAACGTCTCTGGGCTAATGGATGAGTGACTAATAAATGACATAATAAATGAATGACGAATACCTTTTATAACCTTTTTGATGTAGGGATCCAAATTGATAGTGAAAGGTAAAAATATTTTAAGGTCTGCCGCAGTGAGCGTTGAGCGGTGAAAGCTCAGGAACACGTCCAGTTTGCGTTCATCACGGTCTAATTCCATTAGTGTGCTTGCTTCGCGGAGGCCGCTCATTAGAGGTTTTACTCTGATGATGAAAACATATAATAAAAACTTTATAATCTTTCGGTGAACATATATATGATTGAACTCTCCCTAAATTACTGGCTAAAAAAAACCAGTGGATATCTTAGTAGTACCTACTTTAGATTTACAATCGGACCTCGTTAGGGATGTTACGATAATTGTTTTTTTGCTTTTTATAGATTTGTATAGAACAGCACCGACGTCAAGGATGGTGACCGGTGGCCAGCCCAAATGGCGATGGTTATCTTATTATCTATAATATTTTTAGTACACTTCACTAATTAAAATGTGTTCTTTTGCCGCATAATTTGTAAAAGACGACCAAGTGTAAACAGACAACACCATTCCAAGAGAAATAAAGTTTAAAATAAAACAATTACCCTATATTCATCCGTCATAATCATCTTAGTGGAAGTACCATTTTTACAGATCGATTAATTTGATAATGATTTCTGATATTTATGCGAGTATTACACATTTGAAATAAAACTATTACACTGTAAAGTGTTCGAAACGTCGGGAAATTAAAAATCAAATACAAATGCGATAGAATCCGTAAAAATAGTCTCATTTCAAATGACTAATTTCATATTTGAATTCCATTAAAGACATCATTCTCCCACTTTTATTGCAATTACTTGGGGTCGATACAATATGTACTCATGTTTCATAGTACATATTGTAAAAGTTATGACAATAGCTTTATGACAGGCCGCCTGCCAGACGTCAACCCTCCTTGGGAATGTAATTGTTGACCAAACGGCATCAGATGGAATTGGCCCAGGTCGTTATAAGGCTCTTAGTCGTCTTTTACGACATCCACGAGCAAAGTTAGGGTTCGTTTCGATTAAAGACATTAAATTATTATTTGTTGTAGTTTTAATCCAATCTGAACGATTTTATATGATAATCTTAATCAATCGGTAAGAATAATACTTCCTTTGCACTTAATATACCAATACGATGTAGAATTTTAAAGCGATTCATAAACAACTATATTAACACGAGAGTATAAGTCATATAAAATTAAATTGTCAAAAAGGAAATTACTTTTCATAAATATTCTTGAGTGATGTGGAGTCATCAATATGCTCTTCATACGTTTCGTGATGGTAGATGATCCAGGATGTGCGGAAAGGCCACTGTTCGGTCAAGTTCACCCATGAGGCGAGCTGATACCAATTAAACTCTATTTGGAATGCTTTCAAAAGTCGACCTGCAATAAACGATAGTGCTGTCACAATTTGTTCTAGTTTTAAAACTAGTAAAATACTGCATCAATTTCGTTAACAAAAAAGCTGTCTTAATATGCCTGCATGAGCATTCTTAATATCCTAAGAAGAAATTTAATTTTGATAATAAAAAAGGTGCCTTAATATGGCTGAATATTCCTAATAGCTTAAGAAATTGAAGCAAAGCCATGCTTGGGCATGGTCTTTTTGGCATATTGTAATTTATACACCTATTTATATTCCTTCTCAAGCCATAAATAAATATAGGACTGTTAGTTACAAAAATCCTATGACATGAGAGAGAAATTGGCTTACTATATACCATATTAGCCAAACAGATAATAAAAATTAGATTATAATAAGCAATTAAGAATAAGCATTGGATTTATAAGGTGTTATATGGCATCTATAATCAACTTCTACAATAACTGTGAAAACGGAAGCGATGGTAATGTATTCTAAGTCTCTTACTGTAAGAATTATGTGTTTTGTTTTAAACTAAGCGAGAAGGTTTTTATGCTATTCATCATCATCGTCTCAGCTCGATACATGTTCTACTGTTGGGCACGAGGCTCTTCCGTAAGAAGAGCAATTGACCTACTATACCGCGCTGGTCAGACGTGTTGGTATAGGGTTTTATTTCGAATTGTCCTTCTCTTGCATAGATGTTATATGCGTTTTATATGCCTTAATCGTCTCTTACGATCACCCACGGTTAAGATAGGAGATGGCGAATTGTATTCTTACTCCGTCATCAGACGAAAATTAGTCCCATTAAAAAGTTAATATTAAAATACATGACCCTAGAACCAACTATAGTCACAAGAAACGATATAAATTAATGTTAGTAAAAACAAAATATATTTGTGAAAATCAAAGTAATATATTTTTAAAGACTGCACCCTGCACTAAGGAAATAACCCTTGTACTGCGGGAAAAATTAGTAATTTACAGGGAAAAATTAAAATTAGTATTTTACAGACAAATTACATCCAGACTCAGAACAACACTTTGTGGATCGCACAAAGTATTACCCCGCGTGGGAATCGAACCCGTACGGCACTGGCACGGTAGGTCGGCATCTGTGTAGTCAATTATTAGTAAATTATTTCTAGTGATATGTGAAGAAAAACTTACCTGTGACATATAATACATTCATAAGCCGTCTCATACTTCTAGGATTTACATCGCTGAAGTAGTCATCTGTCAGTAAGACCCTTCCAAGATCAGCAGCCCCCGTGCCGCCCGCACCGATGCCACCTCTATGGAGCCCTGACGCTACGGACGAGGCAACAGACTCGGATGGACGAAGTCGACGTTCCCGAGCAGCTTGTCCTTTGATGCGCTCTTGACTTGACATGAGCTCTGATGTTGAGGACAAGCGACGTGCAGATACCTAAAAAATTAAATAATTATATTTTACTCCACTGTATTTCACTTCATGTAACATCTTTTTTATAACCTATTTATCCTGCCTACAAAATTTCATGATATTCGAAATGATAGCCTAAATTCGGTCTCTCTGTGTGGTCTATAGACTAGGGAATGCCATGACGAGCTGTTTGACTTGGTTGGACCAACATTTCCTTTCTGTCATCGTATCATACAACACCGTAGTATGAATCATCCACACCACCTAGAAACGATATTGTCTTCGACTGTACGTTTTGAGCGTTAATTTCTCCCACGCATATTCAGGTTCTGGAATCAACTCGCTTTTACTGCGTTTAACGGGCGCTATGTCGCATGTCCATTTTTAAAAAACGAGGCTAAAGAAAGGCAATATTTATTCCTTAGTGCTTTTAGAGAAAAAAATGAAAACTAAAAAAGAAAAGGCCTAAGTTGAGTGATATTTCCTATTGAAAATGACATTCTCTTCTCAATGTTTACGCGGCAATAGTCACACACACTAAAAGCATAAAAAATAACTTACAGATCTTTGTAACGACGTTGTGAAGTCGTCGGCAGCGAGCGCTTGAATTCTTTTGGCGGCAGTTTGTTGTGCAGTCTTTACTCTTCGTAGCGCAGAGTTTTGAAGATAGAATGGCAATTGCACCATGTTACGTAGGTAGTCCCATCCACCAATGTTACTCTCGGAGAAGGAGCGCCGACTATTTATCTCTACCGCCTACACAATCATTGAATTAAGGAGTATTTTAAATGAACACATAAGAAAAAAAATACAACAGGGTTTGTGGTAGAGACACGAGAAGTAAAATGTTTGTATTACATGTAAATATTTTAATTATTTATCAATCACTTTTGAATAGATATAGTTTGTGTTATTCATTTACTTATTTACAAAAAAATATATATAAAAGGTAAAAGAGCATATATCTCATTCTTCTTTGATATACAAAAGCAAGCGAGACATAGTTCCCATTCTACCAGACAAATACCTAGTACCCTACCACAAATTTCACAGTTTCATTTCAAAAAAACTAATGTCGTAAATTGGTATGAAATTCAAATACACATGTACAATACTGCACATAAAGGAACAAGGATTATGCTTTTCATCTTCAAGCAAAAATAGCCCAAAATATACTAAGAAGATATAATAAAAAAACATTTCACATCTTTTGCCCTACACATACATATAGTTATATAAAAAAAAAGTGAAATACTTTCATATATAAATTATGACTTATCATGCAACACAACACCTCACATAATACGGTATATAATTTATTTTGAGTCCAAATCATGCAAGTAGCTGATAATAATATAGAAGGGAGTTGTATACACAACATCGATATATTATATCTAAGGGGTAACAGGTAGGTAACAGGTAAACACCAAACATATGACGGGTTCTTGACTGACCTCCATCCAAGCAACCTGTGTGAAATGTATAAGTACTAATAAGAGTATGGTTTCATAATTTGTAAAATTATCTTAAACTATTATTTTATCATTGCTAGCTTTGCAATACCAGACGTATAGCTAGACCGCTGCCTACAAATGAAAACTCCAAACCCGCCGAGAAAGTTAAGCTGCCGGCTCTTTAGCTCATCGAACGAAATACAGCAGCACATTGCCACTACTCAGGCGTCGATTTTCTGGGAGAATGTGGCTGTAGACAGAGAACTGTCAACAATGCGGCCCTACCACTAACCGAACCTAGCAAAGGTGATAAGTTTTTATATAAAAATTTCCCGTCTATCGTGAAACTTATAATCTGTTGAGTCCCTAAATTTATTTGTCATATAAAATATTCCATACAAAATTCTAATAAAATGTTGTCTTAAAATATACACTTTGAGCAAACTTTTAGGAGTTCTATTTTTTTCTTCACTTAGAATCTTATATACTAAATTGCAATACCATGGCGGTAAAAGTATTTGGTATAACAAAAGTTGCGTCACTTTTATGGCATTTTTGGTGAGTAAGAATAAGCCTGTGACTGATGTCCTTCACGAGGTACTGTGTATATAATATGCTCGAATACAAGGTCCCATCTTTTTAGCCGACGCGCTGGCGAATTTACAAGTTACATTCCAGCTTACGTCCTACAGAGGGACATAAATGGATTGAGGTCCGCAAGTCGTGGCAGCAAGCATCATATGTTACGTCGTCTTAATAATATTTTATGGCTGTAAAGTTGGTCTTACTATGCGAAAAAAAACGCCAATAAGCCAACATAACGCAACCAAAATAGTATGGGACAATACTAGCGCCGCACAAAAATCTTAGTCGCGCGAGACTTTACGAACTTGTAATTAAAGAACATTTCACATACACTCAGATCTAGAAAACATTTTGTACATTACACAAGGGATGGATTCTGTGCGGGCATCGAGACCACAACACCAAAGAGGAAGTCCATTAATCACGTAATCTTTTTTTTAGCATTTTTAACCCCCCTCCCCCTTGGTGATACGTGGTGAGGTTTAAGACTATGAAGGTTTAGGACTTCGTGATTTTTGTAAAACCCCTCCCCCCCATTCAAACCTCACGTGATTAATGGATGGCCCCACTAACACGAGAGATCACTATTTAGCCCCATGAGATCCTTGCATTCGATAGCGTATGATCAAAATATGTCTAATGACAAAAGACATAGAAATAGGTCCCGTAATACTGAGTGGAAACCATGGTAGTTTGGCACTGCTTAGCTTTCAAAAAAATGGTTTTGTCAGAATCAGACAAGACAAAATCAGATAAGATTTTGAATATCATAATTTAATCTAGATTTTATAGTGTCTCTTTTAACATAATATTAATACAAACATGACAGCAGAGGGCGTCGCGTCGTGGTCATCTCAGGTGTTATGAGTTCGACTCCCACGTAGAGTAATCTTTTTGATATCAAATTATTTTAAGTTGATAAAGTTCACCATATCAGAAATATTTAGGCTTTAGCAGATATTGTCATCTTTTATATAAATTATTATTAAACTGTATAAATACCTTGCTAATAATATGCGGGTCTATAGCGAGCAGTAGTATGAAAGGGCTCTTGGGATCTGAGCAGAGTGCGTGGACAGCGTTGAGAAGTGCCAGAACTTTCTCTTGTTCGCAACTGTCTAGCGCGTCAACGACTACCACTAGACGTGTCTGTTGGCCAGTGAATGCGTCTAGACATGACACCTGGAAAGAGTCCATGATATTTCATAACATGTTTTAGTTTATTTTAAATCCATGTCAAGATCGACACAGATTAATAATAACTGTATATACAATATAAGTAGATAAATTAATTAAAAAAAAAACAATATATTAGTTTTTGACTACGTAATATATTATAGCAGGGTATCATAAATAAAACTTTTTTAAAAACCAAAGGTTTAGGCTTTTAGAACAATGGTTACAGATTGGAAATCTCTGTTTAAAAATGATAATTACAGTAAACAAATGATTGATTAGTCAACTGGTATTAAGATATTTTCTTCAGGCAATTCTCGGCAATATTAGCAAATTATTTTTATTTACATCCTTAACCTATCACTAATGAATGAATATTATTAAAGTAGAAATGTAATTTTGTTCGTACCATATAAGTGAGCGCCTCCACCTCAGGTCGTAGCGCGAGTGTGGCGGGCGAATGCACTGACTGCGCGCGAGCACGTGCACGGGCGAGGCGAGTACGCGGGCCCAGCGCCAGCGCGCCCAGGACACGCCCACACGTATACAGGTTGGCTAATAACGCCGCACCGCTCACAGCACTCGCGGCAATCATCAGCGCCTGTTGGATTTCACGCCGCCTGAGCGACGACGGCCCGCCTCAGTGAGCCCTCGTGCCGTCCCTCAGGCACGGACGACCTCACAAGCTTCGTCCCATAGCTTGACACGAAAAATCAAACGTACGGCGCGAACGCAACATTATCCGTGTCGGGAACGACACAAGCTCACCAAAAAATTAATTTATACTAATAATATGCTTTTATTAGCTCATATACTCATTGCAAAACGCGGACGTCTGGCACAAGCAGGAAAATTAGCCAACTATACTACTCTTCGTTGCTAGATAAAATATAAGCAAGTCAGAGAAATTGACCAACAATATCACGATGGTCAAAACCTATCGAGTTTTACTTCTAGTTTTCCCTCTCTTGAACAGATAGATCCCTTAGTCGTCTTTTACAACATCCAACGGCAAGATGGGCCATTGTGAATTGAATTTTTACTCCGACACCATATTTATGGTATTCCAGGATAAAACTTATTACAATTCGAAAATAATGTAATTATTGTCGGCATTGCCTCCAGACAGGCGACAAGTGGTTAAAATTAGCCAAAATCCATGCAGCATATTTAGCTCTAGTTTTAGCTATCTAGAGAGATAAAACGTTGAGCTAATCCCATATAATGTCTGATAACGGTAGAAGGCGAATGATGATAATATATCTTTCATATATATATATAGATAATGATTAAGATAAATTATACTAGATAGTCACAAGATTAATAGATATATAAATACTCACTGCGGGTCTTCTTCCGTGTCGGTTACATATATGATAAGTACACAAAGCCCAACAACGGCGCACGTGAAACACAGTTCAAACGTCACAATGTGAGGTACACAACAAACGCGACGCCATCTGGAACAAAAGTTCACTATGTACACTTCTACTCGTAGCTTGTTTCAATATTAATAGAAAACCTTATAGAAATAATCTGAATATACATAATATCCTGATTTTCTTAGGCAAGCTCACGACATCTTACTTGGCGATCAGCTTAAACAGCGAATTGCTCGAATCTCTCCCTTCCTTCCGCACCTACGGTAGCCAGCGGCTTGCCTGTATCCCTAATATTGCTAATATTTGTGGATTGCTTTTTGGTTTGCCAACAAAAGTAATAAAAAGTCTATTACGTAACAACAGCCGAGTGAAAGATCAATCGACTGTTATGTAGAGCTCTCAGAGTCGATTCCACGTCATAACTTTTCAGATTTATCCCGACTTTTTGGAGTTTCCCATAACTTTTGGAGTTATCCGTAGTTATTTTTCATAGCTATATTACGTATGAATTCCAAACTCATTAACTATCTTCCTTTAAAGGTAAAGGAAGTCATTGTGAGAAAACTCGCATTTATAGCGTTTCAAAAACGCCTTTGAGATATCGTTATACTTTCGGCTTCCAAGCACTTGCTCTGTAGAAAAATCTATGTTATGGTGAAACTGGTTATGTTAAGTTCACTTCAATACGATTGAGAATAATAAAGGTTCCATTATAGTACTCATCTATTATTTATTATAATAGATTATAATCTATTATGATGATTATATTAACTTACTTCCATCCCGAAGTAGAGGACATAGGTTTAGGTCGGAACGCACGCGCAAGTCTCGTGCAGATGCGTCCGTATTGACACTCGAGGGCTTCGGCCAGACTGGCGATCATCTGAACTACCATCGCCTCGCCTTCCTGACCACCGCTACTTTTCAAACCTTCCGTGAAATGGAACCTTAAAAAGAAAAAAAGATGCATAAACAAAAATTATAAGCAAACCTTTTTGGACTTACAATAATGTAAGGCAGAGAATCAAAAGTAATCAAAACAAGCCTCGCCTCGATACAGAGTGTTTAAATATCATATTTCTATTAGGGATAATGTGAATAAGAAGTTTTGGATCTGAATATTAGATTAACTTTATACCGGTTTCATACGATTATGGGTATGAAATTCTTTCGTACTATCAGACAGTTCCAATAACGGATATTGGATATTTAAGAAATTGCAAAAGTGAAGTACCGAGCATGGTGATTATTTTATTATTGTCGTTGCGTTGACATTCAGGGACGACAGGGGATAGTACCCGATAGGGTAACCCGGCGGGCTAGCCACAGATGTCAAGGAAATGGTATCAGTGACCGGCCTAATGGCGATGGGGAGCGAATACGCGCCGCCCTTCCGTCGCCCCGGTCGGAATGAAGGCGTGTTCAGATCATAGCCTACAAAAAAAAAACATAGCGTGTCTCTTACAAACCTCAGCCCTATTCGAAATAATCCGAGTCTTATATCGGATTCAATTACGGTTTCGGATAGATTTTTTTTTCCATTTAGGATATTTGATAGTTTCGCTTACGTTTACTAAGCTCCATAACATTCCTAATTCCATTCACATTATGACATTTATAAGAATATAAGAGCTGACGAGAGAGAGAGAAGAGATGAAAAATCGTATTTTCTTTTTTTTTTATAGCTTATGGTGGCAAACGAGCAGACAGCACACCTGATGGTAAGTGTTACTGCCGTCCATGGACCTTTGCAATACCAAGGGTATAGCTAGGCCGCTGCCTACCAATACAAATCCCAAACCCACCCCAGTTGGGCTTCCAGCTCTCTCGCTCACCAAACGAAGCGCAATAGCACATTGCCATTACTCACACGTCGATCTTCTGCGAGAGTGTGGTGCTACCCCGGACCGACCGGCCCGCGGCTGTAGACAGAGAACTATTCACAGCGTGGTCCGGTAGGATAGTGGTACTATTAAGACATTATATTATTAAAACATTATCATTGAAAAATTTGTATGAAGTATACCTATTCCACTTACCTAAATTCATTATCTATGAATCACATAAACTATGAGTCAATTCTAACAGTGGATAATGTAATTGTTAAAACAGTAACATCTGATAACTTATAATCGCATCCAACTAATCATAAGCAAACACTTATATTTGCAAAACAAATGTTTGATTAAGTATGGCATACCTTATCGGCGTGGCGGGTAGTGCCCTTGGATCGTTCGGTCCGGGCGGATGACAAAACACCACTTGTAGAGCTAGCAGTAGGGAGCTGAATTTTCGTCCAAACGCTGAAAGTACGCCACCAGTCCACCACCATTCGTATCTGCAAATAAAAATATTACACAATAAAAAAAATACTTTACAGCATATAATTGAGGTTAAATTTCATTGCTAGCAATTATTTTTTTTCTTTCATCTTTTCCTCTTAGCCACATTTAATTGACCATTTATTTTGACCGAAATTAGAGGTCAATGATGATAATTAATTATCCTTATCCAGATGTTTCTGAATGTGTTTCCCAGTTCATGTCTTAAAAGTTTTTGTTAAAATTATCCTCCGTAGGTAACCACGGATCAATCGGCAGGTAGTCAAGTTTTGATAGTGGCAGGACCACGTTGTTGACAGGTATCTGTCTACAACTGCGGGCCAGTCCGTCCGGGGTGGTACCACACTCTCGCAGAAGATCGACATCTGAGCAATGGCAATATGCTGTTGCGCTTCGTTCGGTGAGTGAGAGAGCCGGAAGCTCAACTGGGTGGGGTTGGGGTTTATATTGGTAGGCAGCGGCCCAGCTATACTTCTGGTATAGCAAAGGTCCATGGGCGGCAGTAACACTTACCATCAGGTGTGCTGCTTGCTCGTTTGCCACCATAAGAAATAAAAAAAGTCAAATTTTGAAAAGGTTTCTATACGGAATATATCTACGAGGTGTAAATAAGGTATGTGATCGCTAAGGTAACTAATGCAAGACTAGAAGCCGTTCTCCATATTATTTGGAGTTTTTCATTCCTTTGTAGTGATTTTATAAATATATGCCTTTGTCGGCTTTTATAAAACGCGCAGAAGGGATATGAATTGAATTATTACTTGCGTCATCACACAATATGACTTGTCAGTCATATTTTTGTCAATGTCATTCAGTACTGACTTGTCACACAAAATGACTGACAAGTCATTTTGTGTGATGACGCAGGTGATAGACATACCACCAAATGAAATGTTAGCGTATATATACATATACCTATAGACACTACCTAAATACAAGTGAAATAATAATTTTAGCCTGAAGCGATAATTTTGTGTCAATCTAGAGATTCAAAAGAAGTGTCGTCTCCATCCAACTGTAAGGCGACGAGGAGCGGTATTCATCCATCCATAAAACCATTGATGTTTACTGTTGGGCATAGATAGACCTTCCCAAATTGAGAAGACTTCCACATTTTTTTAAAGGCATCCTGTACTATAAAATAATCCTTGTATTGGGGGGGACTTTACAAACACTTAATTTAACGGATACCAATTACACCCAGAATTAGAACAACAATTTGTGGATCACACAAAGCGCAGTCCTTTCTTTTTTTTTTATTTGGGGGTGGGCTACGGTCGGCGCACTCCTCGCACCACTCCATCCGGGGTGACAGAGGGGCGTAAGCACGCACACCCGTAACCCACCCGTGACGTCGCCTTCGTCGTTGGGCCGACCACCGGAGCAGAGTAACTTGACGTCAGTGGTCGGCCCACAAAGCGCAGTCCTACGTAGGAATCGAAGCCACGACACTGGCACTATAGGTCGGTATTTTAACCACAACATCATCTGTGCAGCTCTGTGCATTACTACGCAAGCGAATTGACTTTCATATCTGAAAATGTAAGTGTTCCAGCAGGGTGCTACTGTCTATTCTTCTGCTGATTTTTTGACCTGTTTTTTGGGGCTCTCCCGACACCATACGGGAAAATGACGGTCAGTAAGGAGCCCCATATTTCTTTGTGTTTCCCTTCTCTGCCTATTGAGTGTATACATATAATATTTTGTCTCTGGCGATCCGCCCCGTACCATTTTCAAATATGTGTTGTTGTTTGCATTGTTGACTTTTTGGCAATAAAATAACGTACAATCGCCCCCACATGGGTATCCTCACTGCGGATGACGTACCAAGCATTTCAACCAACCTTAAAGATAAATCTCATCTCATATACGTTTCACAGTGAGGTCGAGCCTTCTTCACAATAGAAGGCCACTATATCACGCTGATCAGACGAGTTGATATAGGGTTTTATTACGAGTTTCCTTCTTTAAGTCTGATTAACAATATTATTTGTGTACTGACCTGTTGCCGGTATACCAAAGTATGTATAAAGCTATATATATGAATGCGAACAAAGCGAAGAGTAGTCCGAGGGCAGCGTATGGTGGAGCTCGTAGTACAGCGGTGAGTGCAGCCGCCGATAGTGCCACATGCCACGCGCCCCAGCACACCGCCCACGACCATGCCCAACCAGTCTCGTTCCACTGTCGCGCGAAGTTCTTCATCTCCTCTGCAAACGTTTATTTATATTATATGATTGCGCTGATGTCGTAGTGGTTAAGATGCCGACCTATTATGCCAATGCCACGGGTTCGATTCCCACACAGGACAATACTTTATGCAAATATTGTAGTTCTAAATTTGAGTGTAATTTATGTCCATTACCCTTTCGAATTTCATAATGGCGCCAAAAAAAAATTACGTCGTCTGTCGCAGCGACCGAAAAGATTAAAAGTGGTTAAAAAGAAACGGGCACAGATCTGTGACAAAACGTTCGAAAGGTTAATTATACGTTTATAAAGTCATCCGCAATACAAGGATTATTTCCTTGTGTGTGTGCCAGACTTAAAATAAAAAACGTACAACCGTACAGTTGACGTAGATAACCTTCCCTTACCCAATTATTGGAGATTCAATTCGTGATGATGAATGGTTGATATTAATATAAAATATCAGCACTAAATGGACCCAAGCGAATACAATAACGGTGAAAAATATCCTATATATTAATGTGTTAATCCAGGAACTGATCTATCTATATGCCAATTTTCATTCAAATCTGCTTAACACTTTACGCGTTATTGAGTAATAAACATCGAAACATCTTCAGAAAATTTCACGTTTATAATATTAGTAGGAGGATTGTCATCTGTTAGGACACAAGGCGACAAGGGTAGTATGATGAATACTATTTTAATTAAAATCATCAACATAAGAAAGATTCTAATATAGCTAGAAATATAAATAAATATATGTATTCGATAAACGTGATGTGAAAGTAATGAAGTATGAAAACAACACCCACTTATAAAACTATTCAACCACGCCCTTCTATTCTTGTTACGATTCTTGTGGCACGTTCATAATGTCTGCCAACTTGGCAGATGGTCGCATTAACTAAAACATGTGTCACAGTTCTAAATATATATATATATATGTTTTTATTTTGTAGATTATTTAAAGATATCTAAATACGAAAACACTTCTATGTAATTGTGTTATTGAGTATTATATTCATGCGTGGACTATTTATTAATTACTTTTAGAGTTCCTTAAACAAATAGTGGCAAAAGTATTATTTCATAGGTACATGTCATATCTATTACTATCTCTGCTGCCATCCGTCTGTCTGTCAGTGAATTATATTTCGTGACATGAAGATGCGTAGACTATTAAGGTTTTAACAGAATGTGAAGTTCTGACGCCACAACAAGAAATCATAAATTTGAAACGTAATATAAATATAAGAAAAGGGGTTCTTTATTTTATATACAACATTTAAAAATATAATTTTCCGTGTGGTGACGGAGTAAGAATACTATTCACCACCCCATATCTTAACCGTGGGTGATCGTAAGAGACGACTAAGAATAAAACGCATATAACCTCTATGCGAGAGAAGGAAAACTCGAAACAAAACCCTATACCAACACGACTGACCAGCGTGGTATAGTAGGTTAATTTCTCTCCAATTACGGAGGAGGCCCGAACCCAACAGTGAGACATTTATGGGCTGTGATGATGATTTAAAAAAACATAGTGTAAAGTGTAGTACAAAGGAACCCTTCACGATATTGTGCGGCTCTAACTTTACTCGTATTGATATATCCCTACTAATATATAAATGTGAATGTAAGTTTGTTTGTTACGCTTTCACGCTAAAACTACTCAACCGATCATCATGAAACATTGTACACATATTCTTGGAGGTATTAAAAGTAACATAGGATACTTTTATTAAAAAAAAATCAAAATTTTTATATGAAAAATAAAAAAATTGTTTGTCAAAAAATCTCAAAATCTAGCTTCTTCAACGCCATCTAGCAGTCCAGTAATGAAGTTCCAACCCTGAGTATTGTAATACCGTTGCACTGTATTACCGACGGTCAAAAATAAAAATAGGGGATCAAAAACTTTAGGAAAGTAACCTTTTACGCGGGCGAAGCCGCGGGCAGAAGCTAGTTAATAATATTTTTTGCGTCAAAAATATAAACAGGTCAAGGTCGACATGTGTTTAGAGAATTGATTTTGGCTTAGGAATTTTGAGCTACTAGTGGTGGGAGGCTACTGTCCAGCAGATATGGAGTAATATAGGCTCTTATTAGTAAAAATGCTAATAAGTAAATAAACCATCACACTACATGGAGTTGTCCATCCATCCATCAGCCTGTAAACGTCAACTGTTGGATATAGGCCTGGTCACGAGAATGCCACTCAGAACTGTGCTACTTGAAGCAAACAGCTTCCTGCGACTTTTCGATTTTCCTTTTCGATCTCGATTTCGATTGTTCTTTTCGATTAAATTAAAATGTTAATACTGACAATATGTAAGTGCCCTCGCAGGGTTTATGCATAATAAATGAATTTGAATTTGAAATGTCGTTAATCCACCTAGTGGTGGGGTCGTCCTAGGCTGTGTCGTCCCCTACCTGGTCGTCACATGGGATGTGAGTTAAACCTGTCAATGACAAGGAAACTGGTCTACTATATCATACCAGTTAAGGACTTTAGTTTTGTTTTAAAATGTACTTTCATGGAAATAATATCTTATATTTTGTTTACCATAATACTGACCTTTAAGTTTATTGAGCAAAAATGACTTGCCAGATCCCCACCGCGCGTACAATCCAACGGTGATGGGAACAGACAAACTTGGTTCAGATAACATATCAGCCAATGCAGCGCTATACAACTCATAACCCAACATATTTTCATTGTCTTCATTCGTATTCAATTTACGAGCGCCAAATATTTGGCCCAATATAGTTTTGTTATAACTCATGTCTATATTGTATGGAGTTTCTTTTAATTTATTCGGTTTGTACAAAAGCTGACTGTGTTTAGGATTCCGTAATAGTATCTCTACTATTTGCTGAAATAAAAAAGAGCATAGATTTAATTCACAGAAATTATTGGTGTTTTAATATTGTAGAATACGCAATCATATTTTCAACGTTTTTGTACGTGTAAAAAATTTCGCCGTATAAATTTTTCCTTGTGGTGACATAGAGCAAAAATTAAATTCATCACACCTTCCTTTCCTATAATTTCTGTAAAATAAAAAATCGACTAAGACAGATTTAATCATATCAGATTACTAAAACAGAAGATAATCTAAAATAAATTCGTATATAAACAAATAAGCGTACGATAGTTAGCCATTTTTGTTCCACTTTAAGATCTCGTGCCCATTAGCGGACGCCCGTGTCAAAAAAAAAGAAGAATATTTGATTTGAAACCCTTTTGAGTTAACCAGCACTTGAGTTAGTTAAAGCTACTAGCATCAACTCATGTATATACTAATGAAGGAAGACAAATCAATCGGGTAAGGAAATATCGAAAATTAAAAATAACTGCAACACGTGAGTACAGTTAATTTTTTTTTGAGAATCTAAAAACTTGTTAATCGTAAATACTTTTTTCTACATTATTTATCCTCTTAAAACATAATGACAGAAAAAAATACATATTTTGTTATTTAGGCATCTTATTTTACATTTTAGACGTGTGTAAATGGTAAAGACTGGCTACCGATCGACGTTAATTAACAATTAACTATTAATTAATTAACAACGAAAATGTTTTTGTTTACCTAGTTGTAGTTTTAATTTAAATTTTACTTTTGTCTTCTTGTAGCCATACTTATGGTAAGGTAATTATTGAGGTAATTATTCATGTCTCTATTAATTAGCTTTGTTTTTTTTTAGTAGACTATGGGTCGGCCACGCCTGTTTAAACGATTGAGGACGGCAGAACTCATTCCCTGCTATTCCGAAACTCACCATCGCCATTTGGGCGTAATACCGGTACCGAACCCTTGTCTTCACTGATCGGCCCAGAATGATATTGTGACCCGTCTATTTAGGCTAAACGTAACTCTAACCAGTGCTATAAGCGAGTAATTTTTTTTTATTTTCTCTTTGTAGGTATTTTAATTGATATTATTATCAATATATTTAATGTCCAAATTTGATACAAACTAATTATATTATTGCCTACCTTAGATCGGGCCCGCATAGCAATATGCAAAGCAGTATCACCGCGGCTGTCCGCGACAGTGACGCGTGCCTTCCTCTCAAGAAGCAACTGGACCATTTCGGCATTACGAGACCGTACTGCTCGCATCAGAGGCGTATCACCAGACTGATAAAATAAAAAAGAAACAATATTTTAATCCTAGTTAATTTCAGAAAAATATCATCATCATCCTACTCTTTCACCACTTACTTGGGGGTCGACGCAATATTTATTCTTCTTTCATCATAAATATTTAAAAATCTTTGACAATAGGTTTTTTGATCAGCCGTCTAATCAGCGTGGTATAATATAGGTAAGTTTTCCATATTATCAATGTCCTCGTGTTGAGGAGTTTCTAAGCCAACAATGAGACGTATAAGAGTTGAGATAATAATGACGAGGATTATTAGTTCCCGCGTACTTCAAACCGCGTACAATCAAACCTAAAAACTTTATCTCTTTCTAATATTAATAAAGATGAGTACTTACGATGGTGCTATGTTCTAAATCTGGATTAGAAGCCAACAACAGTTTAAGTATTGCCAAGTGACCCTTTTCGACAGCCGTGTACACTGGTGTTTTCCTTTCCTTTCCGGGTAGATCAACATCCACGTGTTTCTTCAACAGCGCTTCCACGATGTTCTTGTGACCGCCTTTTACAGCCTGGATGAGCGGCGTATCTTTTGCTTGGTCCTGAAATAATAGAGTATTAAGAAGCGCCATTGGCCTCATAGTAGATAAAATATATTTTAGTTCTGGTAACGTATATCTTGATTTGTTTAACTAGATTTCAAAAATTATTACGATATGGTAGATTTTAAAAGCGAATATAAAGGAGTTTTATGGTCCTGGTTTTAATGTAGTATCCTAATTACTTTAATAAATATCATTTTTATCATCATCCATATAATAGATATCATTTTTATCATCCACATACGTCATATATACGGAAATTTGAAACAATAATCGTAGACAGCATCCAACGATTAATGACATATCATTAATTTATAATTCTAAGATACGAAATCTATTTCTGAATACTATGAGTTCCATTCCAATATTAAATAATTGTTTCCGCAATAATGTAATAGGTGAATTGTTTCTTAAATTCATAAATTAATACTTTGAGTATAGGTGTAATTTGGGATGTCTCCTACGGTATTAAGATTCGAGAATTCAACAAAAGGGGAGATAGTGCGTGTAGTCATTAAAAAAAATCCTAACAGTCTTGAAATTCGCGGAATCATCAATTATATACATTTCCGTAAAATATTTAAATAAAAATTACTTATTACTAAATTATTTGTAAATTTATTTCATACCTGTGAAAAACGAGTCATTTAACTCACGAGAAACAACAGAAATATTCTTAAAAACAAAATTCGAATTAAAATATTTCACTGATTACATCAATATAAAACAAAAAGAAAGACGTAAATATGATACGAAGCGGGATTTGAATGTCCTACATGGTTTCCTATACTAACATGTGTTTGAATTTGAATGTTCACGGTGGTGTAAGTGGCAGCACGATTGGGCCGAACTCCCAATAGATGCGGGTTCGAACCCCGCTTGTGACACCATTTTTCGCTTCGTAATCGGGTTTTATAAATAATTCAGCATATTAAATGCTAAATTTCAGTAATTTGAATATAATAACAATTTATATTTAGTTAGACATGCTTAAAAATGCTTGTTATAACACAAAGAACAATTATAGTTATTAAAAGTGCGTTTGTACATGCTGCGTGCTATCCATGGAGCATCAATTTCTGGTTTCCTAAGATACACTCTAATTTATAACACCCAAAAATTTCCGCGTGATAACGGAGTAAGAATACAATTCACCACTTCTTATCTTATTCGTGGGTTCCGTAAAAGTCAAGTAAGGATAAAATATGCATCTAACACCTAGGTGTTCAAGTGAAGGAAAATTGGAAATAAAATGCTGTACCAACATAATATAGAGGGTTAATCCTTTTCCTTCCTTTCTATTGTGGAGGAGTCTCGAATCCTTTTTTTTTTGTTGCGGTGGACTATGGACGTGGTCTCGCCCCGCCAAATCGGTCCGGGGTGACGGAAAAGGCAGCGCGTGATCCCATAGACCCACCATGCAACTCTCCTCTCTTCGCCGTGCGAGCGGGCCACCGGTACCCGATCTTTGTCTTCGGTGGTCCGCCCGGCGGTAGGAGGCTCGAACCCAGCAGGACGTATACGAGCCGAGATGATGATGGCACTATAAAATATTCTGTACTCTGTTCTAAGATGCATCATAATCCATCGATTTTGATATCCGTGATCTATCTTCTCATTGCATTTATTTCCTATTTTAGATCCATCCTGCGATAATATATCCTATAGATGTATTCAAATATAAGGTATTTGGCATTGAAAATTTACCACTGGGCAGTTCTGTCTACCATTCTATTTTAAAGTAAAAGAATATTACCTGAACGTTAATATAAGCGCCAGAGTTAATAAGTGCTAAAGCAATATCGTAGTATCCCTCTTTACATGCGATGGCGAGCGCTGTGTAGCCGTCCTTGTCTAACGCATTCACGTTCGGCTTGTATTCAAGAAGCATTTGTACAATCTCGAAGTGGTTACCTGCAGGTTAAATTGTTGATATGAATATTCTATTCATCTATCTACCAATACATTGAGGTGCGATATTTAGACATCGTCTTTACCAGTGCAATAAAATGCCACAATCAACCCGCTTGGCAATAAAGGCGCACGGTGTCCTTAACCAGTTACCACATGGAATATATTCTATACATTTATAGGTTTCTTAACATTGCCCATCTCTGTAATCTAGCCACATTCGAAACCTAGATTGATAGTTACTAAGTTAGGAAATTCTCAGTTGCCTGGTATACGTCAATAGACTTATAACGTATTACATAAAATATAAATGGTATACAAAATATCTTATAGGAACTTCAGCTTCCGCATGCGGCTTTGTCCTCGTGGTTTGTTGATAAAGGAAAGACACGCCTTAAAAATATATTTTGGCAGACATGATTGTTTGTCAAAAAATTTGAAAATCTGGAAACTTCAACACCAATAAAGTGCAAACCCTAGGTGCTCTATTACCGACGGTCAAATTAATATGTTATTGACTATAGCTTCAGCTATCATGCCTGCCAGATTATATTTTTATTTTTAATAATATGTATCCTATGTCCTTTCCAATACCCCGAAGACTATGTGTACAAAGTTTCATGATAATCGGTTTATTAGTTTTGGCGTGAAAGCGTAATAAACAAATTTACATTCACATTTATAATATTAATATATATAGTACGGATGTACTTCAAAATTATAGATTACCCAATGCCTACCTCAATACCTATGTTTTAGTTATTTCAAAATCTACATTTTTCTTTTCACATTCTGTACAGGCCTAATATAAACAGTAAAGTATATGTATTACAAAAACTTAGTATAATTTCTGTAATTTTATAACAGTTACCAGAAAATAAATACATATCGTTCTAAACATAGTATTTTCAAACTGATATAATATTATATTCAACTAACATTATTGCTTGGAATTACCAAGCTACAAAAGGAATCTTTTATTGTAGTATGACACCGAATATCATATTAACCGATTGCATTAATAAGGAAAACATTAATATTACAGAAAACCTATTATATTTGACTAAAAAAAACGATAATATACTAAATAAATAAAAAACTACGCAGCATGATTTCAATTAGTTCCGATATGATGATTAAGTGGAAGATAATAGTTTTGAACCCGTATGTTCTAAGTTATTGAGATTAATCTTTTAGGTAATCGCAAAAACTTTGTAATTACGACGCCTAAGATAATGCAGTAATTAACAATTTTGGAGTACCTGTTAGTACTTGATACTTGTTAGTATTGAGTGGTCAGGTTTTTTTTTAAAGTACATTTATATATATATGTATTTTACTACCTACAAAACGTCTAGACCAAGGCCTACAAAACAAATACGATTATAACGTACATAGTATCCGTACTTTACCCTGATAGAATAATAGAAACGTGAGAAATTGCATTCAGTGTCAAACTCTTTCGACGGTCAGTCACAAGGGCTGTCAATTTTTATGGTTTACACATATCATAGCCGTGAGAAGGCATAGGTGTACTATGCTTTACTAGTGGGTGGTCAGTACGATTGGCGATAGGAAGGTAATACAGCGGGGTATAGGCGCCGTATTCGGGCGTGATATGTCAATAACATGCCTGTCAAAAACAGAGGTTAAAAATATCGATGAGTGCATTTTAATGCCTTTTTACACAGGCCGTGGTCCCAACCACAGAAAATCATAAATGTATTGCTTTCTAGTCTCCATCTAGTGAAAAATAGTCAATATTATCATCACTTCCTTCTTGAGCGTTGTGGTGAATCTTTATCCAGTTAAGCAACTTAACAGCTATAGTTCCTGATAAGTAACAATTTCAAAACGGCAACTATTTCTAAAAATCCAAATACAGACTATATAGACATGTAATATCGCTCACCATGGGTGGCCTGTAGTAGTGGTGACCAGCAGTACATGCCAGCAGTGTTAGGATCAGCACCTGCACGCAATAAAGCGTTACAGGAAGCGGCGTCACCAGCCCGCGCTGCCCACGTCAACGCTGACGTCGCATATTTATCGCATGAATTGGGTCGTGCTCCAGCTGTCAGAAGTCGTTGAACCACACCGCTGTGCTTGCGACCCGCCGCCCATACTAACGAACTGTGCAATTAATTCAAAATTAATTAGGGTCTTCAAGAGACAGTCTACATCAAATGATTAAAATATTATTCTAAAGACAATCTTTAAAAAAGACAAAAATATAATACGATTCTTCACACGCGTTAGCGTTGAAATAAAACAAATGTCATGCGTTTTTAATATGCGAAGCGTATTTATCGCTGAGTGCTCCATTTTATCTTTCTTCTCGTGTGGTGACGGAGTATGCATATAATTCATCACCATTTTGCCTATGGGTGTCGTAAAAGCAGGTAAAGGAAGGTAAACTCGAAACAATACCCTATATCAACCGCGTGGCAAGCGTGGTATGGTAGAGCAATTTGCCTCCTATTGCGGAGGTGGCTCTAGCCCAAAAGTGGGATTACTATGAGCTGAAATGATGATTGCATTTCTAATGTTGATTGTTAAGTGAAATGGAATGACGTATACGTCATGCGTACGTACACTTTGTGTGTTTCATTTCAACGCTTTTTAACGCGCATTGACAAAGCGTTTATACGAAACAGGATTTAGTATCTTACAATACCAGCGGGCAAATTTTTAACGACACATTTTATTCTCAATCTGATACTACACGGTATTTCCGTGTGGTGACGGAGTAAGAATACAAATCACCATCCCCTCTCTTACCCGTGGGTGTCGTAAGAGACGACTAAGGGATTATAATATGCATACAACATCTACGCAAGAGACAGAAAACTCGAAATAAAACCCTATGCCAACACGCCTGACCAGCGTGGCATAGTAGGTTAATTTCCCTCCCATAGTGGAGGAGGTCCGAGCCCAACAGTGGGACGTATATGGGCTGAGATGATGATGATGATGATGATGATACTACACGGTACAATAATAAATTGTATGTCTATTCGCTATATGTTGTTTCTAAGTGTTCAACTATAAGTCGATTGTCGTATTAATAAAATGGAACTTGTTACAAAGTAGCTCTCATTGTAAGGCAAACATATGAAGCAACTTTGTGTAAATTAGATATAGAAAGAACCATAAAACGGTATGCATATGATTATTGTGTTCAACTGCTTCAGATTTTACAACAATAAGTTATTGTTATATTTATTCTAAAACTAGAATACTTATATGTTATGTTAAATCGTAACAATAAGTTATGTTATTGCTATTGTTGTTATTCAGGTAACTTTGTTTGCTAAATTTTTATTTTACACAAATAATCGATAGTGTATAATGCACCGATATCTTATCTATCGGCAATTATATATTTTCTTAGTGCTATTGGTTCAGTTAAGTAATGAGGATAATAGATTTAAATTAGGCAATAAATGGTGGAAATCTATTGTTGTTTTAAATTGAAACATAAAAATCTGTCTGAAAATATCCCTCGCTTTAAAACAGCACATTGCCACCCTGTCAAAGTTGGATAAAATGTTTTCAAATGATTATTTATTTTCTTCTATTTCAATGTCCGCTAGACAATGAACTATAAATAATTTATTTAAGTACCTACCTTAAAATCGCAACTAGAATCTCTTTAAAATATTGTAATTAAATTACCCGTTTAAGCGCTAACGTTTAATAAATATCCCAATTCAAAGTATCCTTGAAATATTGTTGATTTCCTTTATATTAAAATATATTTTAGGAAATCATGTGATTTGTTTGGCATAGCAAATTCAATTGCTTATAAGAATAATTTTAATAATATAAAGACACCTTCGCACCCAAAACTTTATTCTCAGTAAATAAGCTCATATTACGAATTTTCGACGAACCTTATTCAATAACATTTTCATAACCGCAAATTAATGATGTTTAAAATCAAACGAATTTGAAATAACAATCATATTTTTCTGCGTAAGGTGTTTAGTGCAGACATAAATTTGATTTTTACATTAAAACTATCTACCCAACCCGGCTTCACGTCGTGATTAAATAATTTTTTAAATACTGTCACATCTCTATCTCTGAAAATTAAAGTACTCGTTCATTTCTCGGTAAACACCTTCGTATCTCGCCATGCAATACCTAACATGCTTATTTCCCTTCACAGGGCACATTTCCAACTAAAGTGTCAAGCTTTTTCTGGAAAAATTATGACAGCCCGAAAAAATCTGCTAAAAATTATCTAAATTTTACCAAAACTTATCTACAGAACCAGGATACGAATCTGGGAACACACAATCGGCAATCGCATATTTATACCACCGGAACAACGAGACAGTCATTTCTACATTTATCTATATATTGCAAATGTAGATACAAAGATTCAATTCAATCTCTTCAACAACGGATATACGTATGGTATATGTAGAAAGAGTATAATTTCATATATAAGAAAATAAACAGAACATACTTTATGTTGTAATGGCCATGTGCGTGGACATCTGCCCCTTGTTCAAGTAATAGCGCTACCACTTCCTCGTGTCCCTTATACGAAGCCCACAGCAATGGTGACCATCCACCCTGAAGATAAAAAAAATCCAATAAAAATATATTTTATGAACTATTTGAATACTTAATCAAACAGAAAAAAATGCGTTTGATGTTACGATGACGATGTCAGCCTGTTGCGTCGACCTCGATGGTAAAAAAAAACATTAGAGTTTTTTGATTTCATATCTTGTCTCGATCGAATAATAACATTCGCCATTTGGCGCCGCAGTTAAATTTGGTATATGGTGATGCTAGTACCTAATATGAGTGTAGACGGACATCTATGCAATGAAAAACTCCTCGTCATACTACTATTCCAAGTTTTATATGTGAAATTATGTGATAGATAATATGTTCTAAGGAGCCATTTTTTTTTTGGCGGCGGGCTACGGTACGTCAAACCCCGCTATTCCGTCCGGGGCGACAGGAAAAGCGGCGCAAGACCCCGTAGACCCGGCCTACAATATACCTCTCGACGCCATGCGGGTGGGTCACTGGTACGCGGTCTTTTACTTCAGTGACCCACCCGGCGGTCTACCCTCACGGGTATCCTTGCTGATGTCGACGCCCGGACAGTTTGCACCGTCGGGGCGTCGTCCTCACGCGGTGGCCTCGCTCCCAGGGCGACCAGACTAATCCCCGGTCCGGTCAGCCGCTGCCTCGGCTAGGGCGGCATGAGGCGGCGGTATTCACGCCTTCGCCGCCCCAGTCACCGGTGGCGGCGCGAATCCTCGAAGAGAAGTTCCTCTCGGATTCGCTCCGCCGCTTCCTTCTGCGAGATGACGTCCTCGCAGAAGGAGGCGACCGCGTCCCAATGTCGAAAGGAGCCATAAGCTTAGTTTCGACATGATCAACAAAAAATTTTTTTTTTTATAAATCGTCATAATAGCATAATAACGGAGCTACCATATATTAATATGAATGATCCGTCATTATTCTACGACTACGATGAAATCTTCGGTTTGCCTACTATGTTTTCTACTTATGTGTGAAATTTAATAAATACTAACGGAGATGGGACTTGAAGAAGGAAAAATTCTCTTTAGCTGTTTCACAAATCAATTAATTACAGTTTTAAGTGAGAGAAGTAAATCTAAATACTGTACACAAACATCTAATGATAAAAAAAACAACAGTTGATGTGTGTTTAATCACACAAGGTCACACGACAAAAGGGAAAATTTCATCAAGGCGATGATTACATCATCACTCAGCCCTTTGGAGTTCACTGCTAGACGTAAGCCGCCTTTATATTTCGTCACAAAGTGCGGTCCTATGTCGCTCGCATCGAACGTTTCCTAGCAATTTTTAATTAATAATTATAATTGTGTATAAAATAGGGTCATTGTTTGCCCAAACTGATCGTAATTTAAAAATGCTCCTTTAGTCGACGAGGGCCGACTTTACTCAAACGAACGTTACATAGGTGACTATGATCGCCCAGTGCTATGCAATACTAACATAATGCGCCTTTTTTTCGAGGCAGACTATGGTCTGGACACGCCATACCCTATCCGTCCGCGGCAACGGACGTGCGACCCGCAGCCCCAATACCTATAGTATGCCCTTGTCATCACCATTAGACTGACCACTGATACCGATTCCTTAACTTCGGTCATCAGTCTGATGGGTTATCCTTTGGACAACGTCCCCGTCGACGAGCGCTTTATTATTTGTTCCCCGTCGACGAGGGCTTTATTGCCTATGGTGGCAAACGACCAAACAGCACACCTAATGGTAAGTGATACTGCTGTACATGGATCTTAGCAACACCAGAGGCGCAGACAGGCTGTTGCCTACCTTGAAGAAAGTGCTCCTCTTAAACCTCGTTTGAAGAAGACATTGCGCGCCTAAACAAGCTTTCACTTGAAAAAACCTTTATTTAAGTATTTTGTTTGCCGTATTGAAAGTATTTCCTTAGTATTTAAACATAATATAATATAATATTTATTAGTATTAGGACCACGCTGTTGCTAGTCTCTGTCTACAGCCGCGGGGCCGGTCCGTCCGGGGTAGTACCACACTTTCGCAGAAGATCGACGTCTGAGTAATGGCAATGTGCTATTGCGCTTCGTTCGGTAAACGAGAGAGCCCGAAGCCCAACTGGCTGGGTTTGGGGTTTATATTGGTAGGCAGCTGCCTAGCTATACCCTTGGTATTGCAAAGGTCCATCGGCAGTGACACTTAACATCAGGTGTGCTCGTTTGTCACCACAGTCAATAAAAATAATATATGGACAGGCGAACGGCTGCATAGTTATAAACATGGTATTATTGATAAGCTTTATATGATTATAAGCATCTAGATTTCTTCTTCTTCTTATGTATTGGCAATCAGCTACTTATACGAGCTATTGGTGCCAGTGTCGAGTTATAAATATCTTCACGTTTTTAGTCTTTCAGGTTAGTCATTGTCTAAGTCAAATTGTCGCCATCAACAGGGCGTAAGTAGTAGTCAGTATCTTGTGGCAATTTTGATGGAAAACGAAAACGTTGTAGAGCACTTTTATATGATATTCACTACATCCCAGTAGTTCCGCCGCATCACATTACATAAAATGCCATCAAAATTATCTAATATACCACGTTAAAACACTAAGATATCGAATATAATACAAGAGCACCACATGACGTTTTCAAATTCCTAATTGCACCTCATTCACAGACTAAGTCCATCTAGATTTCTTTAAATCAATGATCTAAATACAAAAAAGTAATGTGAAAAAAGTTATATATTTATCATGATCAATTTTTTCCTATTGTAGTAGTATTTATTATAATTTTTTAACGTGTTTGAAATGTGGTTAGAGATAAGTCGATTGAACGAACGTCCATTAAAATGACAGCCGAATGCTTTTTGCTTCACATGTCTATATTGAAAAGCATAATAATTACCTACTTCGATATACGATGGGTTATTATTAACATGCTTGAGTGATGTAGAAAAATCAATAATTGGCAGCGAAAAAAAAAACATGACTGTTAAATTTTTTTAGTGTACTCTCTTCTGATGACGTATTTAGTAATAACTGTATTTCAGCATTCAAATTTACTAGAAGACACGTGCGAATATTTCGCACTTTTAGTAGAGAATTTATTACTTTATACAACTATAATGTAGGAACTAATGGCTTGATATATGGTTGATTTGACGATAAATATTTGAATTTTGATTTTTTGAAAGAATTGCCCGATTTTCTTAAAGAAAACCTTGGTATAAAATTGTTTTTAATGATTTTATCTCGTTTGTACTTGATTTTGAATTTCCTGACGTTCCAAACATTTCACAGCATTCGTGGTCGCTGCAGGACAAAAAACTGACTGCAAAACAATGTCGTCGAGGTCATACAAATACGCATTATTAAGGATAACTGAAAAACTACTGGTCAGATCTTGATAAATTTAAATGGGAACGCTGGGGAATTACCAACTTAAAAAAAAAGAATTATCAAAATCGGTTCACCTAGAAAAAAGTTATGAGGTAAGTAAAGCACATAAATAAATCGAATTGTGAACCCCTTTTTTTTACACCCGTGACGTCGCCTTCGTCGTTGGGCCGACCACCGGAGCAGAGTGACTTGACGTCAGTGGTCGGCCCGACGGAATACCCCTATACCCCTGAGGAGTACCCTCTCCTCGACCGACGTCCCCCCCCTCGGGTAGGATGTCGGTCTTTCCTTCCTTTTTTGAAGTCGGATAATAAGTACATATTTTATGTGCAATTGTACATACTTATTTCTCGTCATTAAAGGGAAAAGTAACTTTATAAAGCCTAACAGCCCTTTGCCATTTAAGTGACAGCATTGAGACTCACCAGACTTTGAGTACCTAGGCTATCGACAATTTTTACACCAAGTCTTAATAGTGATATTTTGTGCTCCCACCAAGAATTGGAATCTATATGATAGGAGTAGTACGTAGTCAGGAAATGGTTGGTTAAGACAGGAGTGGGTTCGCTGCTAATTGCATGAGACCTATAATTCTTCTCTCAGTCCATATACGTTCTTCTGTTGAGCACGAGCTTACAGTATAACGGGAAGAAAATTAACCTATCTCGCTGGTCAGACGAATTGCTGTAGGTTTTAATTTCAAGCATCGTACGCTTGCAGTGATGTTATATGATTACATCCTTTATAGATTTTTTGAAGTAAAAACTTCTTTAGCGGCGTTGTCCACTCATTTGCGATGGGTAAAAAATGTTAAATTCGCGTCAGGACACGTGTCCTGATCGAAAATTTGTAAGACGGAAGGAGAGTAGACCGTAGGAGAGGAAGTAATAATATAATATATTTAATATGTGTATTTATTGTATGGTCAGACCCATACATACTCCCTGGAGCACGCTTTTTATTTTTTTTTGTATTTGTTTTTTTTTTCATAGGTTTAAGTTTTCACTTCTGTCGGCAGTCCTAGTAACTGCTTTGTGTTTTTCTTTATTGCTCTTGGTGGCAAACGAGCAAGCAGCACACCTGATGTTATATGTTACTGCCGCCCATGGACCTTTGCAATATCAAGGGTACAGCTAGGCCGCTGCCAACCAATAATCCCAACACACCTAGTAAGATGAGTTTCTGGCTCTCTTGCTCACCGAACGAGCACAATAGCACATTGCCAGCTCAGACATCAATTTATGGCGAGACTGTGGGTACTATCCCGGACGGACCGGCCCGCGGTTGTAGACAGAACTGTTAACAGTGGGGTCCCATCACTATTAACAATTTTTACAATAATCAAAGCAAAGGAAGAGATGTTAAACTTTATTCTTACTGTATCATTACACAGAAAATAGTCACCCAAGACTTAAACCATAGCGGAGACAAAGTCGTGGCTATCATTAAAAAATAGTTGTTGTGCCAACATTGAACGTCTGGAGACACTATCAGCCAATTGCGTGAATCATGACCTCATTGTGTGTCCTTTACCTAAATACATTCACCCAAAATACCATCCATAAAGCATTCCTTTTGATATATAGCAAACATTTTAAAATGAATTATTAGCTCTACTCTTTTACAAGTTGTTATAATAATTTCAGTTATGCAAGCGTTCACGTTCAATTAACGATAATGAATATTAAAGAATATTATTAAACAATAAATACAATTGAATATATATCGCCTAATTTTGAATATCATATTATAAGCAATGTATTTATTCATCCGTGTGGTCACGGAGTAAGAATATAATTCAACACCCCCTATCTTACCTGTGAGTGATTGTAACAGGCGACTAAGAGATAAAAATCGCATATAATGCAAGAGAAGGAAATATTGAAACAATACCCTTACGTCTGACCAGCGTGGTATAGTAGGTCAATTTCCCTCACATTAAGGAGGAGGCTCGAGACCAACAGTGGGATATATATGAGCTGAGATGATGAATATATTTATATTATATTTTTGGATCTACGTGTATAGGATTATTATTATTAACTTAGGGGACGTCTTAATCACGTGATCTTTTTTTAGCATTTTTAACCCCCCATCCCCCTTGGTGATACGTGGTGAGGTTTAAGACTATGAAGGTTTAGGACTTCGTGTTTTTGTCAAAAGACCAAACCCGCAATTTCAAACCTCACGTGGATGGACGGCCCTTTACTTCTACTGACTTGGGCAGAACATAACTCTGAATCTTTCAACGTTATTTTGATCGACGTGAAAACGTCTGATCACATTGAAATTTTGCACGCGTAATAAGCGATGGCAATTCAATCATAACTGTTTCTTAATATCTGTCCATTAGAATATCAATGTCCACTGTTGGATATAAGCTTCGCAGGTATCTTGAGGGATGTTATCTACTTTCCTTTTGCTCCTTTAGGGTCGTAGCCGTCTTATACAACACAGCTCCCACAGAGCAAAATAATGTTCATTGAAATGTGCAGACAGCTGCTAATTTGTGTGTCACTTTACATTGGTAAAGTGTGTCTATAGAGGACCCTCAAAAGTTCACATTTCAATGAACAGTATTTTGGCGTGTGGGAGCGGTGTTGTTTAAGTCGGCTACGACCCTAAGTCTATTTTTACGACGGCAAGATAATACTACAAAGTATAATCTCATCCTGTCACCACACGGGCAATCCTTAATGAATTCTTAATGCACTGGCTATAATCATCAAGATAATATACTACTTTTACAAATTGAACATACCTTCCATAGAATGTACGTTTACACAAATATTCGTTAAAATATATATATATATATATATATATATATATTTATTTTAATTATAAACAACACATATGGCGTATGTATATTAATACCTGCGTATGCGTTTTTATTGCAGAAATATGCGATATATATTGAAAGCGTATGAATTACTGATTTTGGCTAAAGGAGTACATTACATTTTAGTCAGATTTTAATACGTGATTGGATGTCAGTGACATCTTGGCAGAGATCCACGTCAAGTATAAATATACTAATTTCGAGTACACAGTCCAGAATACAATAATTTTGGTCATTGTTCTATAATATTTAGTTTTATAGAATATCATCAACTCAGCTCATATATGTCCTACTGTTGGGATCGAGCCTCCTCCATAATGGGAGGGAAATTGACGCTGGTCAGACGTGTTGGTAAAGCGTTTTGTTTCGAGTTTTCCTTCTTTTGCATAGATGTTATATGCGTTTTATATCCCTTAGTCGTCTTTTACGATCATCCACGGGTAAGATAGGGGGTGGTAAATTATATTCTTACTCCATCACCACAAGGAAAAAAAAATTAAAATAAAATATATACATATATACTAGCAAACCCACCACGCGTTGCTGTGGCTAAGGTAGCCTCAATAACACGTGGTGGTTATGCTAATAAATTGTAGCTTATATGAAACGTTTGTACGTTTCACATAGCGCCATCTATTAAATACTTACTCAACCAGTCAACAGATACCACCATCTGTTAGAATCGTTCGGAGATAACAGATACAGATTGTCAAATAATAGACAAATAATTTGCAATAAAATAATATTGCGACTATAAATTGTGATGGAAGCTATCCTATCTTTTAAGTTGGATCAAACTACACATGCTGTGAAAATTTGATTAGGATTGGTTAAGTACTTTAGGAGTCCTTCGCGGAAAAACAACGTGACGCGTAATTTATATATATTAAGATAGGATATTAGGATATAATAGATACGAAAGACCCCTAGAAAATAAGATATTGACAAGACCGCGCCGATACGATTAATACCTTTAATCTTAAAAGAACAAGAGACCTTTAGCGTATTTTAGGACATATTTTGTTATCAATAATTCACTATCAAACAATAATGATTAATCTATATTTCTTTTATAAACGTGAATTAATTTATCACAAAGCGTTAATCTAGGGAACAGCACGTATGAAAACTATACGTTAAATAACTTGTTTGTGAGTATTAATAAAACGTTATTGATGATAACTATGGGGTATGTAGGAGCGATACAATGAACGAAAATGTAAAATAGTGTTATAGTGATAATTCCTAAGCAAAAAACAACTAAAGACATGCAAAATCCGAAAAGGAAAACACGTACACACACACATGCACACACACGCACGCACACCTTAGTATTCAAGTTATTTTATTTATACTTAAAGTTAGTGCGTTTTATTAAATAAATACTTGTCCTTTGTACATTGCTTAGGAAATTAAAGTAATAGCGAACTATTTAATAGGTACTTACGCAGTCTCGAGAATCTACTTTAGCACCAGCATCTAGCAAATCTTTAGCGACAGCAAGGTGGCCGCCGCGAGCCGCGAATGCCAACGGAGTCCAGCCGTCCGCATCCGCGGCGTTTGCGTCTGCACCGGATGAGAGTAGCACGCGCACCACCGCCACACGTCCGTTCTCTGATGCCAACATAAGTGCTGTCGTGCCATTCTGTAGGTTAATCAAAGGATTTTGTTATAAATATTAAGATTATATGATTTGTTCTTCATGTCAATACTGCTAAAAACAACGGTTTGGAATGATTATTATCAATCGATCGAGCGTGTGCTCATCACTTAACTAAGACATCTTTGTCATCATTCTTCAGTCCATATATACAATCCACTGTTGTGACCTTCTGCAGAATGGGAGAGAATTGACCCCATTTCCACGTCGGTCATGTTGGTTAAAAATCAGGTCAAAAATTTAGGGAAATAAACATTCTAACTGTTGTATCACAATTTATTTTTGAAAACATATTATATGTAAAAAAAAATATTGATAAATTTGATAAATATAGTGACATTCATCACGTGAATACTAGGAATAAGGATAATCTAGTTATACATCATACTCGCCTACAAAAAATTAGTAGGTCTTTCATGGGGCAATGTATACGCTTTTACAATAAACTACCTAAAGATATCCGAGATATGCCCATAAATAAGTTTAAAAAGGCTATCAAAACTAGACTTTGTAAAAAAGGATATTACAACATTTCGGATTATCTAAATGATAATACGGAATGGTTATGAGTTGCTCCTCTCTCAACAATTACTTTATATAATTTTAACTTTTACGTTGTTTTAGTGCTGATCCTCACTGTTGTCTGAACTCTGTATATTTATCATTGTCACAAATTGTACAGTGTAGCGTGTTTTGCCTAACGAGTTATTTATTGATTTAATTGAGCGATTTGATTGTAATTTATAGATCTTGGTGTGGTCATGCTTACTTAAAAGGTCTCTGCCTGCGGTAGCTACGTGAGCGGGTCTCTCCCTTCCCTCGAATGTGGTTGAGGGGCGTGATGGCTGCTTTAGTAGTTAACTCGTGATCGAGTGCCGCTTGTGGAATCTGGTCCAACCATTTCTGTTCTTTTTTGTGTTTTTTGTTAATGGTGTATTTAACTTTTAAAAAATAAATCTTTACTCGAAGGGCATCTCACTGGAGCTAATGGGGAATAAATATGTATCCAATAATATTAGAAAACATACAATTTAAAAAAAAAAATGACGAGCCCACTGAGTTTCTTGCCGGATCTTCTCAGTTTGTGGCGGCTTTCCGATCCGGTGGTAGATTAATTTAAAAAAAAAATGTAATATTGACAATATGTAAGTGCCCTTTTAGGGCTTATGCATAATAAATGATTTGATTTGATTTGGTTGACAAAAAGTCCAATATGAGTCTTTTCAAGTTTGCCTTCTCATAAGCAGGGGCGGCTTTATCTATAGTGCAGAGGTTGCGGTGCACCCGGGCGCCGAGTGTTAGGGGGCGCCAAGAGCCGCTCGGGACATATAGATCTTCCACTGTAACGCTGCACACGGAACGGGAGCACCTTACGCAGCGAGTGCCTAACCATTTATAAGCGTTTCGCGTTTGACAACACATTCCAGCGAGGTTCGGAGTTTAGTCGAACGTCTTGTTAGTATCAACCTATTCCATTTTGTTCACGCATTCTGATACAAGAGGGCGCCAGGTTATTGATTGCACCCGGGCGCTACATGCGCTAGAGCCGCTTTTGCTCATAAGGTAAATCTTAATCTTATTTTAGAAAAATACTCCTAAATATTTACTTAATGTCTATATGGAAGTACTGAAATATAAAGTTTAAAAAACAGGTAAAATATCACATTAAATTATCACAGTCTTATTATAATAATACCTTTAATTATTGAGTAAAGATAAATCTTAATCATTTAAATTTATCTTTACTCAATTCTTTTTTTTTTGAGAGTTGCGCTAGAGACGGGAAAGTTAAACAGTATGTTAGATAAAGACGTGTAATGAAGTACAGTATTATTAAGATACTGTTAACATCCAAGTCGCCAGGCGTAGATAAAAGCGATGAGTTCAATAGCTGTATGTGAAGTAAGAAATGTATAGACAAGGCGTAACGACACAAATTAAACGGCCCAACCAATATCTACTATATAAAATTTTCCAACAATATTATTATCACATTTGAATGATATATTTGAATGTGCTTAATTCAAAAATCTTATTAGATATTTGTGTTATTTTTTTCTAGTTTTTGAGATTTTCAAATTACCCGCATTTAAGGTGACGGTGCATATTAAGTCAGTTTCGACTACTACATTAATACAATAATGGTAAATTAAAACAATGGCTAGGAAGAGAAGACTTTATTTAAACAATACAGACAGTTTCTTTTTTTATCATTTGTGGGCGTATATATCTTTACAAAGTATCATAAATCGATCACGTACTTCGTTAAATCTGTATACGTTAACTACATTGAAGAGAATATTTGCAACCTAAAGAAGCCATAGGTGTCTAATACTATATGCCAAAATTGTGTTTTCTCTAAAACTATGTCGAAATGTAATTCTATACGACAGCTGACGAATCATGTTAACCGAAACCATATAAAAAACTAGAAAATTTTCGACGTTGACCAGTGGTTATGTACCTATGAAATAGATTGCGTCGACCACAAATAAGAGTAGGAATCAAAAACATATTGCGTCAAACACAATTAAGAGTAGGAAGAAATAATTTGGAAAATCCAAAAGTGCACGCCTCATAATTTTTATATTATGTCAATGCCATAAATGAAAATTAAAGAAAAAAAATACTTTGAAATTTTGTGCCATTCTCGACGTAGTGCTAAACATAGTTGTTAAACATGGCTATATGGGATTTGTTTCCTTTGCCTGTAAAAGACAACAAAGAATTGCAATCCATTTTCAAAAGACCAAGTTGACCAACACCAGTTTGGCTTCAGACAGTATCATTCTACAATAGAACAGGTCCACCGTGTTTGTGAGACTATACGAAACTCTAGAGAATAAAGAGTATTGCTCAGCAGTTTTTCTGGACATCCAGCAGGCATTTGACAAAGTTTGGCATAAGGGCCAACTTTGTAAATTAAAAAGAGCTCTCCCACATAGTAATAACATGCTAATGGGATCATATCTCTCGGATCGCATGTTTCAGGTTATAGTGAATGGTGAATCGTCGGAGTTCTGTAACATAGAAGCGGGCGTGCCCCAGGGATCTGTGTTAGGCTCAATATTGTATACAGTATATACTTCAGACCCCCCTGAAGCTTGCAATACTATCACAGCTACGTTTGCTGATGACAATGCGATATTTGCAAGCAATAGGGACCCCGATCAAGCCTCTTCCATGTTACAGAATAGTCTTGATCATATAAATGACTGGCTACAAAAATGGAGAGTACGGGCTAGTTCTAGTAAATCTGCACACATCACATTCGCTCTAAGAAAGGGTAATTGCCCACCTGTCAAATTGGGAAACAACTACCTTCCACAAAACGATAGCGTCAGATATCTTGATATGCACCTCGATCACAGACTTACATGGAAGAGACATATTAAAACAAAAAGAGATGAACTCAATCTGCGGTACAAGAGCATGTACTGGATAATGGTAGGTAACTCAGTATTCTCCATAGGCAACAAGCTTCTCATCTACAAAACCATACTTAAGCCAATATGGACCTATGGACTTCAACTTTGGGGTAGCGCGTGCAACTCTAACATAACCATTATACAAAGACTGCAGAATGGTATTCTCAGAAACATTGTCGGCTCGCCATGGTTTGTTACAAATGCTGAAATACATGCAGCCCTGCAGATCAACACCGTCACGGAAGAAATAAGACAATTTGCCCTAAAATACAAAACCCGACTAAAGAACCACCCTAATGACCTGGCATCTGACCTAGTCAATGTTACTTACCGCAAACGTCTGAAGCGGCATGATATCCAGCATTTAGACTATAGATACTGAGAAAGGTTGCTACCGCTGGAGAGCACCTTTGACTAAAATATAATTCCTACACCATATCCGCTTATAGTCAAAGACTGATTGCAGATAACAACTTAAAAGAAAAAAAAATATTTTCGAAAGAAAACAGCGCGTTGCGTTTATGAAGTTTTTAATAAAAGAAAAACTTCGATACATTAAATATTACGGTCGTGAGAGTGCCAGATCCTTACGGAAACATCCGAAAATCCTCAAATATTTTTTTAAATCAACTTTTTTCTTACTTTAAACAAAATAGTTGTTTTTTAAAAATATCAAATACGTTTAAACGAATGATTTATCTTGATATATGTATGATAATATAATCTTATAGGTGCAGTGTGAGAAAAATACAGTCATTTTTAGTTTTGAAAAGTTCTTGATTTTCATATACCGAGAGTGGAGCATCACTTCAACGCTTCGCTTATGAGGCGTGCAATATGTTCATTTGCTCTCTATTGTGCGATATTCGATTGTTTATTAAATTTCTTTAGTATCTAACCCATAAATTTGGCATTTATAATTATATTCTCGACCCAATAAACTTTTCGGTTAATTCAGTTTATCGACCTTACAAACCAATAAATAAAATGGAATATAAGCCATGAAAATAATAATAAGTTCATTGAAATAATAATATATCATTCCAAGGATTGATCATCGTTTGATCAGTCTAAAAATACTAGGACTAATGTTTGTTATAACCGACCTCTATTTTGATAAAATCCCGGTAGTAGGTATATGTGTACCCAATATAAATAATCATAAGCTTTGAGAGTTTAACTAAGACGTCACGAATAATTATACGCATAGACAATAATATTTGTTAAGAATTAATTAAACACGGATGGCAGACTCGCAATTAATATGACTAAGATATTATATAAATCTATGCTAAAAACGTAAAACACAGTCTCGGGGAATATGTCAATGACTGTACTATTCCACAAACAAATAATCGCGATTTAAAATATTTTCTTAATAATCAGTATGCGTCATCTATCATATATCTACTAGTAGTTTTATTTTAATGACATGAAGCGCACGGTATGATTCCTAGTAATTGGGTGACCCAGGTAGAACTTGTTTTAAAAATACTACTGACTGCCGGACCAGCTGTTTCTCGTTGTGGAGTTCTACATTTAGCAAATGTGACGATAAGTCATTATAATTAATTCTCAATATTAAACTATAACTGGCCTCACTGGTAGAATGACATACCTGAACTTGCGAGTGTGCCAGTTTTCGAAAAATGTTATTACAATTCCCACCGAAATATTCTCAATAGCCATCATGAATTCTGGAACTGTTTGGTAACTCAAGAGTGTATATCAACCCTAATTATCTTAAAAGTACCTACCTATAATTACCGACAAAGTATGTCTAGCAGTGACGAGTTAAAACACTTACCTCATCTTTGTCATCGATGTTGACATTCTTTGTAGAGGCGATATATTGTTGCAGTTCGTCAGGGTTGTCACTATTCACCAATTGTGACAGCGTTCTGAAGCACGCCAGCGACACCATCGACTCGCTGCGGTGCAGGCTCTGCACACAAACACACATAATAAGACATACGAATAGAAATAATAGTCGAAGAGAATATAAAACGTAATAAATTATGTACATAATAGATTCAACCAATTACATTATCCGTAAGTATCTAGTGATACATAAATAGAATTCAATAAGTGTTATTTAACTAAATAAAAAATGTAACAATTAAACTTGAATCACAGAATTGATTTTTTTAATATTATGTTTTAATGATATACCTACAAATGAAATGGCGAACCTTAAATAACATTTCTACTCTTGTATTCTACAATATTCCTCAATACAAACTATTTTATTGTGTATATTTATATAAATTACGATTAAAAATCTGGCGATATAAATATATCTAGACAACCTACATTTAAATCAGATTGCAATGTAAACAAAAGTGGTTTTAAGGTAGCACATATTTTAAACAAATCGTAAGTGGTACGATTCAAGGTAACTCTTAATTTATAATAGGAAGAAACCCAAAACTGATAATGAACATTCGCTCTTACGAGTTCTCGTTCACTGTCATAAAGAGATGGAACCAGTTGCAACTTTTTCGTGCTTATATACCTTTGTTTGTTGAAACAATACATTTGTTTGATCCTCAAATTCAAAATTTATAATTACGCAACACTCGATACAATCAGACAATTTAAAAAAACAAACTAGAAACAAGTTAAAAAAAGCTTCAAAATCAACAAAATTAGATTCAATCCACATGTTATATCACTAAATATCACACAAAGCCTTATGAAAGAAAAAACAAAAATTGGATGTTATTATTATACATTTACCTCGCTTGGTTGTAAGCTAAAACGTAACATTGCGAGTGACGCTTGTAGATTTATAATTTAAAGAAAAAGAAAAGCAAAGGATCACGTATAAAATAATTTTATATCACAAGTGAATTAGCAATATTCAACACAAAGTACACAATAAAACAAAACGTTTACCCGACACAATTTGCGACTTGTACTGAAGACAATTTATAGATATAATGATAACAGGTGATATCACAAGGTAGCCCAATATAATTAATAAACACTGCATACCTTATTAACGTGCTTTGTTGTTCTATTAAGTGCCGTTAGATAGTTTGCGATATATCTATACCTAAATAATTGTAATAAAGGAAATATATTATACATATTACAATGTTGATTGCATTACACACTTATAAATCCAAAATAATGGGTGTAACGTATTATATAGGTACGGACATTAAAAGTAAAGCAGATGGAAAGATATTTACAGTTATTAGGGGCATCCATGCAAATATTTAATAATGTAATCAGAATAATATTATTTAAATTCAATATTTGATTTAAATTAAAATGTAATTTTCGTTTACGTCAACAGTAATATTTAATGACACAAAACAGCAGAATATGCAGAGTACTTTGAATCTGAGGCGATATGCTTAGTTAAAATATTGTAAGACAATGCTGATATTTCATACTCGTCTTTCAGTGCTATGCAAAATTAATTTTATGTTTCATAAGCGTTATTGCATTAATTAACAAACAATGGTATAGAATATCAATTGATGCAGGCATCACTGCAGGCAAGTGATTGTCAAACAAGCAGGATTTTATTTAACAAGTCAATAAGTTATTACATGCAATTTAACAAAATCCGGAACGCATATTCCATTCTTATGTTCCGTTATCATATTACGAGCCGATTTTTTCAATCAGATATAATTTATTAATGGGAAAAAAAGAAATTCAACCGCAATAAGCAAAAATCATTTTGTATGATAAATATGTTTCGTAAAAAAATTTAGTTACATTGTGACTTAATTGATCAATTGAAACTGATTTTTTAAAAATCGGCCCATCGCAAATTACAGAAAATATATACATACATTTATTAAACAAGTTAGCCAAAAATCTCAACATCACGGCACTTCCACTCATTATCATTAAGTCACACCGTATTAGAATGTCTTCGAAGTGCGAAACCGTGGAATGCAAAACCATGGCTAAAACGACGCTGTTCTCCAGGTGGGGCGGTGACAGTGAACCGGGGCACGGTGAGGTGCACCCCTGCCGACTGGGGACCTTCGTGCTCGTTGTGGCCGATCTGTAACTGCAAGAACGAAGGCCTTCGGCGTTTATGATGTTGAGGTACAGGCAATTCAAGCGTAGATCCAGCTATACTGTTGCTCTTCGCTCGCTTCGGTGGAGTCACCTCTTCAGGCGGATTAACATCGAGATTTTCAGATCCCGAAGCACTTCGTTCCGTATCCGAGGACGACGGTGATTCCAAGACCATTTCCAACGGCGGCGTTGATGGGGGCCGAGACACATTTTTCGGCCTATGTATGTTCGCAATAAGACACCGTATATGCACGTATTCATTATCACCACTTGTTGATGGGTCCGGCAGCTGCGGATGTAGGGACATATTGCGATGTCCCTCCGCATAATAAGACGCGTGTATCGCACGGCCCCTGTGTGAGATTTGTGAATGTGAGCGAGGCGCTACGAGCATCGTTGATACGACTCGTATTGGGCGGTTACTATTTAGAGCGCGCTGCGGTGCACATTTGGGCGGGCGCAGACGGCGGCTATGAATGAAAGCGTCTGTCAGTGTGGCCACCAAAGCGTTACGCTTCTTGCTAGTTAATTACATTACTTTACAATATATATCTATAATTATGCAAAGAGTTATTATTAATTAGTTTTAGTTTTTCATTGAACAAACGTATTTTATTTTTACCCATGACATTTAATAATTATTACCATATGTATGCATATTATTCTTCAACTATTTATATACGGATTAATTATATAACGCAGATTATTATGCTAATACGCAGACACCGTATTGTTTTAATCGTTAAAATAAAGTAGTACTTTGGGTATAATAATTACAGTATTCATATCATCATCATCAAATGACAAATATTTATACAATTAATTACTAACTGTTTTGAGCCTAAATGTACATAATTGTTAATCGATATTGCCTATGTATTTTGCAAACGTAATCATTATTAAGTTTTTTATTACAGACGCTCTACTTTCTGTTTCATATTATTTTTATTAGTCTACTTACCTTTACTTTGGTCATTTAATGATATTAACCATATAAATAAAATAACCTTCCTTGTGAAGTTGGGGCTCTAAACTAGAAGGTTCCTTAATAACTCTTAATATATTTTTTACAGATTCAGATTGTTATCTAGATAGATAGGTATACACCTATTTAATTAAATACACATAAATCTATTCACTTTAGTATTATTTTTTGGTAAAACAACAGTAGTAGTTATTTACGCTTGTAATTTATGTTTTAAGAGATAAAGTGTACGCGGTACATACAAGTGAGTACATGCTGTATGAACGTAAAGAGATGCGTTTGAAGATCGCGGATGCCGAGAGGCGTGCGGCTCGCTCCGGGGGCAGCATGGTTGCGCGACGTCTAACCGGACTATGTCGATTGTCAAGTTCGAGGCTCCGAGAGTCGGCTAACGATGCACTTGTTCTCCCCGCCGCCGCCGCTACACTTCCCATTAGCTTGAATCGTACGGTACGATGTACCTATTTTTCATGTTATTTCATAGGTGAGGTGTTAATATAATAAATAAAATAAAATATCATCAGGACATTTGTAGAAAATAACGTTAATTTTCAAATATATTTGCATATTAATCATTTGATGAGCACATGAATATTTCTCAGAGATAAATTGAGATGTATTTTTATGTATTTTTTTGCATATTGTTGTGGGGAATCATTGTGTGGATGTGGATTCAAAATTAATAAATAAAACTCTAATCCTTTTTATAATAAGTACGTCTTCTCTCTATTACAGAGAAACAATGGCTGTCAAACAACGCAGACCTAGAGTACCACACATAATCGATTTAAGAAATCATGACTGACTCCGGATACCGAAAATAAAATAAATACGCAATATTTTTTAAAAGTATTATATATAAATGTATATTTTGTATGATATTCCCTATTTAAATGATTTTATTTAACTTGACCTGTTTGTTATTTATTTGGGTCAAATTTTGCTCCCTTGCTGATTGATCTGATATTTGTTATACAACTTGAGTTTTGATGACATTTAGTATCATTATAAATCCAAGATGGCCGCTGCTTCAAAATGGCGGGTTACGTATTTTTTCACAACCCTTTCAATGTGGGTACCAAATGAAAGAGCTTGAATGGAAGAGTACTGTGCACTATAACAAATTTCAAAGCCAAAGTACATTATCTACCGCATTAGCATTCTTTATTTTCAATACAACCGTTTAAGTATTTTTTTTTATTTATTATTAATTCTTTTAATTTAAAATTGTATACATGTTTAGTAAATATTAGCTCCAGTGTGATATATTTCTGAAATATACGTCAAGTAAGATTATAGTTGGATCAGACCCTATTAGCGGAACCTGACCTCTAGTTGAATGAATTTATTTTACGTTTAATTGTCTTTATAATGTAATACGTATCGTAGTAACAATAATTATTCAGAAAAACTTCAATAATTTAAAGTTTATATTCTACAGAATACATTTTTATGTCTCTAGATCTGTCTAGAGTCTGTGTGTGTCTGTCTAGAGTATGGATTTTTATGATTTCTACAGCACGGATAAGTAAGCAGTGGCGACAGTTGAATTCCTATCCCATAGACGGGTTAACATTTTTAACTAAAACGTTGACAATTATTAACAAATTCTCAATTTTTTTTTTGTTATAGCTGTTAATTTTCATTATTTATATCTTGTGTATTTTACATTGACGCATATAATATCAGTAAATAAGAAAATATGCATATACAAAAACTAGCATGTCTTTAAATAACGTTTCGATGATGGTAAATTTGAATTGATATAAGCAATATTAGGAACAGCATTCTTTTTTTAAATTAACTTTTACCAACTTTAATATTCATTAATATTATAATCATATTAGAAAATTAGAAAATAAAACTAGATAATTTTATATTACATATATTCTCACAAAGTTTATAAGTAATAAAATCTGTTAAAACACTCACTACAAAACGAAACCTGTCGCCAATTTATCCAGCCTGCATTAATTCTTGTACTAACTTCCCGGTCGATATTGCCGGCGTTTTGGAGTAGCGAGCCTAAGTACTTAAAATCGGAGCAGACTGGTAGGGATACCCCATTTAAGGCAATGTGAAAGAATTGGGAAGAACCACTGAAGTTACAGAACAAATGTTCAGTTTTGGTACGGCTGATCTTAAAAAGATAGGTTAGAAAGAGTTGGCCACTCTTTCTAACCTCTCATGCCATTTTTCCAGTCTGCTCTGTATCTCAGTTGCGTTCTCCCCGACGAGAACAATGTCGTCTGCAAACAGCATACACCAAGGTTCTTCCTCCTGTATGCCCAATGTCAGAGCATCCATCACCAAGAGGAACAGATAAGGGCTTATAGCCGATCCTTGGTTATTATGGTGATCCTATCTCTATGATATCTTCTAGGATAATGATATACCGTACAAGGCAATTTTAATGTACTTTAGACGCACCATGTATGCAATGTATTTAATTGGATAATGTGTAATTGTTAAAAATAACTTCCTAAATAACCCATTTTTTTTTGGGTTTTTTTTTTTTGCTGAGGGTGGCAAATGAGCAAGCAGCACACTTGATGGTAAGTGTCACTGCCGCCCATGGAACTTTGCAAGGGGTACAGCTAGACCGCTGCCTATCAATAAAACCCCAAACCCACCCAGAAAGTTGGGCTGCCAGCTCTCTCGCTCACCGAACGAAGCACAACAGCATATTGCCATTGTTAATACGTCGATTTTCTGCGAGAGTGTGGTACTACCGCGGACGGACTGACCCGCGACTGTAGACAAAAAACTGTTAACACTGTGGTACTACCACAAATGTGTAAAGGCAAACATGATTATTGTGTGTTATCCTTAGGAGATAGACATATACTATCGCGGACATATTGTAGATATTTTGCACGCCTCATAAGCGAAGCGTTGAGGTCTTGCTCTACTCTCGACATATGAAAATCAAGCACTTTTCAAACATAAAAATGATTGTAATTTTCTCACATTGCACTTATAGGATAATATTATATAATACATATGTCAAGAAAAAACATTCGTTGAAACGTATTTGATATTTTTAAAAAGCAATTATTTTGTTTAAAGTAAGAAAATAGTTGATTAAAAAAAATATTCGAGGACGTCGGATAAAATATTTTTTGTATCTGGCAGGATTACGCCCGTAAAAATGAATGTATTGAAGTTTTTCTTTTATTAAAAGCTTCATAATCGCAACGCGCTATTTCCTTTCAAAAATGGCTTGGTAATTCTTTGTCGTTTAATTGCAATTAATAAAAAACTAAACTGCTTAGTCTTCAGTGTATGTATACTTTATGAAAATTGGGTTCGTTCACATTTTTTGCTCGTCCATTCGGACAGGCAAAGGAAATAAATCCCATTCAGCCTATACAGCTATGTTTAGCTCTACGTCGAGAATGGCACGAAATTTCAAAAGTATTTCTTTTCTTTCATTACACGCTTATATTTAGTGTCACCTGTCCCGTTGTCTGTAATCAAATCTTGCAAGTTAAATTTGATCCACTTCCTGGTTTCCGATTGAGCTGAAATTTAGCATGCATATATAAATCGGATGACAATGCAATATTATTGTGACATAGAGCTGATCTGATGATGGACCTGGAAGCTGGCCATAGGAACTCCGTAATTAAACGACGCAATCCTTTCGAGTTTGGGCTCATTTGATTTGTCTTGACGATTACTTTAATACTATATGGTAACCAGGATCTGACGATGGACCTGGAAGCGGGCCAAAGAAACTCCGTAATTAAACGACGCAACCTCATCGAGTTTGGGCTCATTTGATTCGTCTTGACGAGTACTTTGATACTATATGCTAACCAGGGTCTGACGATGGACCTGGAAGCTGGCCATAGGAACTCCGTAATTAAACGACGCAACCCCATCGAAATTGGGCTTGTTTGATTCGTCTTGGCGAGTACTTTGATACTATATGGAAACCAGGGTCTGACCATGGACCTGGAAGCTAGCCCATAGGAACTCCGTAATTAAACGACGCAACCTCATCAAGTTTAGACTCGTTTGATTTGTCTTGTCGAGTACTTTGAGACTATATGGTAACTAGGGTCTGACGATAGACCTAGAAGCTGGCCATAGGAACTCCGTAATTAAACGACGCAAATCCATCGAAATTGGGCTAATTTGATTCGTCTTGGCGAGTATTTTAATATTATATGGAAAATAGGGTCTGATCATGGACCTGGAAGCGGGCCATAGGAACTCCGTAATTAAACGACGCAAATCCATCGAAATTGGGCTAATTTGATTCGTCTTGGCGAGTATTTTAATATTATATGGAAAATAGGGTCTGATCATGGACCTGGAAGCGGGCCAAAGAAACTCCGTAATTAAACGACGCAACCCCATCGAGTTTGGGCTCATTTGATTCGTCTTGGCGAGTACTTTGATACTATATGCTAACCAGGGTCTGACGATGGACCTGGAAGCTGGCCATAGGAACTCCGTAATTAAACGACGCAACCCCATCGAAATTGGGCTTGTTTGATTCGTCTTGGCGAGTACTTTGATACTATATGGAAACCAGGGTCTGACCATGGACCTGGAAGCTAGCCCATAGGAACTCCGTAATTAAACGACGCAACCTCATCAAGTTTAGACTCGTTTGATTTGTCTTGTCGAGTACTTTGAGACTATATGGTAACTAGGGTCTGACGATAGACCTAGAAGCTGGCCATAGGAACTCCGTAATTAAACGACGCAAATCCATCGAAATTGGGCTAATTTGATTCGTCTTGGCGAGTATTTTAATATTATATGGAAAATAGGGTCTGATCATGGACCTGGAAGCGGGCCATAGGAACTCCGTAATTAAACGACGCAAATCCATCGAAATTGGGCTAATTTGATTCGTCTTGGCGAGTATTTTAATATTATATGGAAAATAGGGTCTGATCATGGACCTGGAAGCGGGCCATAGGAACTCCGTAATTAAACGACGCAACTCCATCGAGTTTGGACTCGTTTGATTCGTCTTGACGAGTACTTTGATACTATATGGTAACCAGGGTCTGATGTTGGACCTGGAAGATGGCCATAGAAAAAAGAAGGTGCTAAATGTTCTTAATCATGCCATCAAAATGTAACACGCTTTTATTTATAAAATTAGGACTGTGATAGAAACGGGAAGATTTAATAATTATGGTGTAAAGTTTTAGTGTTAAAAATATATAATTATGAACGGTTTTGAATTATTTTGTAATAGATGACGAAGCTTAATTATCGTTAAAGGTTACAATGAACTTATAAAGTATATGTCTTATTAGAGTTAATTTATTTTTAACTTTTTATTTTATTTTATTAGTAAATAGTAAAAGCTTGTTTTTAAAAAAGGCTTTTTTCTTTAATTTTATTTTTATTTCTGGCATTGACTAATAAATAGTAAATGATAAAAAATATAAAAATTATGAGGCGTGCACTTTTGGATTTTCCAAATTATTTAAGATATAGACATATATTTCGTAGTACATTATATTGATATATCTTGTTAGCCAGCGTATGCATAATATATTATTTAAATTCCGTATTTTACATATATCTAAATGTTCCTATGAATCATTTGTCTATTGACGAAAACCACGTTAAAGTCCGTTGCGTAGTTTAATAAAAGATCTAAGGATACGGATAACGATGTCAACTTTATTTTACACTATTTATGTATAGATATAGAAAAGATAGTTTTTAGTTATGAAACATATTTTGTCCTATAAAATTTTCTGTTACTTATGGCGAATGTTATTGATATGAACTATTTTACTTGCGGCTTTTGTACATATGAAATGTTATATTTACGTCATCATCATTTTTCATCATCATTTCAGCTCATATGTCCCACCGTTGGGCCCAAGCCTCCTCCGTAATGGGAGGGAAATAGACATACTATACCACGCTTGTCAGACGTGTTGGAACTCGAAACAAAACCCTATAGGTTTTGTTTCGAGTTTTCCTTCTCTCGCATAGATGTTGTATGCATTTTATATCCCTTAGTCGTCTCTTACGATCACCCACGGGTAAGATGGACGATGGACGTGGGTGGTGAATTGTATTCTTATTCCGTCACCACACAGAGAATTATTACTATTTATTTATGTATCAATTCTAAATATAATACTGTATTTAGATTTGTTTGTGGTCACGAACACAAATTAGCATTTTATTTGCAAGTATTGTAGCATCAAATATCCTTACTGGTCCAGTCTATTGTAGCCTCGAATAAGTGCTTAGTTATGCATTTGCAGTTTAATTGGTTAATATAAATTTTAATGAGTTTATCTTTTTATTACTCATCCGACTACCTAATACTATTTTTAATCAAGAACTTTGTATAACTTTAGCATATTTTATAGTTATGTCCAAGCAATAGAGATTTCGGTGAGCCATCCAATACACTGGCAAAAACTGCCAGTAAGCTAGTCTAGTTACATTTGGTGCTCAGCTATCCAAATACCATGTCTAAAATACTCTTCAAGTACTTTTTAAAAGGTGAGGTTGCCCTATTGTTAATGGGTTTTAATTGATATTCCAGAGCAGTAAGAACAGGGTTTTGTATTAGCGAGCATCACCATTCTGTCGTTAAAAGTAATGATTTTCATAGACAGCAGGTATAGGTAAATTATTATATAACTAACTTCTGCCCGGCGGCTTCACCCGCGTAAAAGGTTACTTTCCTAAAGTTGAACTATTATCCCAAGGGCATTACCGGGATAAAAGTATCATATATAAATCTAGGAAATGCTTGCAAAGGAACCATAAGGTGAATATCTTTGTAGGTAATACTAATAAATAATTTAAACCTAATTAAATAAGAAAAAAAAAACCAATACACTAAAAGAGTTACCAAAAATACTCAAGAGAAATTTACTATAAAATCATATTATGTAGTTACATAAGTACCTATTTTTAAATAGTTATTTTACTTAGTTAAGAAATAATTGTAAAATATAGAAAATAACAAAACAAAATTTATAGCCAACTTATTTATATATAATTAAAATGTAAGAAGATATCATAAAAAAATATAACAAAGAGCTGATCGCAAGAGACAGCATTTTTGTATTTAGCCAACTATGCGTCTGAGCTGCGAGGCATGATACCTCGCAGAGTTACTGACAGCAGCCGGTCAACGTAATGATATTTATATTTAATCAAAAGCCAAAAAAAATGTTTCGTCAATCTAGCTTCAAAAATAACCAATATCCATATACGCTTTCAGCACCTATTTTTATTTTAAAATTTTATAAAAAAAATACACTTATTGTATTAAAAGGGTATTTTTTTATTACTAATTAATTTCGTATTACATGTCATTAATTGATTATTATTTATATTATATGATATTTATATAATTTTGATTTATATTAATATGGAATCGCCCATTATGAATGTCATTATAAAAATTGTTTGGTTTATTCATGTCAACACAAAGTTATTGAATGCATTGGCTACTAGCATTGGTGTCAGATATAATATTTTTGCCATGATCTCTTTATAGTTGTTTAATATATTTTTTCGGCTTTTCTAGTTTTCAAATATTGCACTAACACTCTCAGGACAGTTTTCTTTTGATTATGAATGGAGAGAAATATTGGAAAACTTAGGATGGTAAAAACAATACTAAAACCATCTATAAAACAGTTTCAACTTCATAAAAATGTTATTTACAACAAAAAATAGAAAAAGAAATCCAAATGTAAGTTTTTTTTACCATTATGTAAAGGGAAATGAGGAAACATATGTGAAATATATGAATAACAGTAATAATAAACACGACCAACGCATAACCGGTCCTCAAATCTACTCGGCCATGCATTACGAAGAATAAACAAGAATAGTACACGGAGAGGTTAAAATACGCAGCCTAAGCAGAGTAAAAAGATTAACGGGTATGAGATTTCGGCTAACACACGAATGCAGCGCATTGGAACGCAATTGACTTGGCGCCTTATTCACTGTGCCTCTGGAGACTTGACAGTCGTGGATATATATTATGTATTTTCTTAATTCGAATGTAAAAATATATTTATCAGACTACTGCTGTAGTGAATAATATTTCACACCATTTTTACGCAAATATCGCTCGGTAGACGTGTTATTTGTTGAAATTTACGAGATATTATCATATATTTCTCGGTGTAAGTATTAGACGGACGGACGGAGATATTATCGTATTTTCCACGTGGTGACAGAGTAAGAATACAATTCACTACCCCCTATCCTACCCGTGGGTGATCGTAAGAGACGACTAAGGGATATAAAACGCATATAGCATCTATGCAAGAGAGGGATGACTCGAAACGAAACTCTATACCGACATGTCTGACCAGCGTGGTACAGTAGGTTAATTTCCCTCCCGTTGTGGAGGAGGCTCGAGCCCAACAGTGGGACATATCGCTTGTCCAGAAGAGTAGTGACCCAATTCAAAAAAGCTAAATTTTTGAGGCGGGTCAAAATAAGTATTTCCTTTTTTCAGCTCGGTTCAGCAGCGACTCCAAATGCACGAACGTCAGCATAATATGATATGTATAGCCTTAAGAATGACGATGAAGAGTTGATAGGGTGAACTTATAATATTAACACCCCTCCACCATCAAAAATTAAAATATAATGTTTTTAGAGTTGTGACACAATTCTTCCGGGCAAGCGATATATGAGCTGATGATAATGATCAGGGCCGGCTTTACCTATAGTGCAAAGGGTGCGGTGTACCCGGGCGCCGGGTGTTAGGGGGCGCCGAGAGCCGCTCGGGACACATAGAGCCTCCACTGTAACGCTCCGCACGGAGCGGGTACACCGAACGCAGCGAGTGCCTGACCATCTATAAACGTAGTGGGTGCGTTATTTGACAGGTTTGGGTAAGTTACTTAGTCGCCATGCTCACTGTAACTTCGTAATCCGATCGCGTTTACCTGGTTTCGTGTAAAAACAACGAGACTAAGCATGCGACAACGCATTCCAGCGAGGTTCGGAGTTTAGTCGAACGTGTTGTAACTATCAACCTATTCCATTTTGTTCACACCCTTATACAAGAGGGCGCCAGGTTATTGATTGCACCCGGGCGCTACATATGCTAGAGCCGCCCCTGATGATGATTCCTCGGTGTCGTAGCGAATCAGTCCTCATTATACCGTCATCGAGACGATCCTAAATGCAAAAAGGAATCTATCAAAATGTTGTCATAACAAATATGCACCATTCCACACTGACATCTTATTGCTATATTAAGTTTGTTGATTATAACGAATACAGGCGCAGGAATCTGCATGGTTTTAAGATTTGAAACACAAGATAAACGCTCAAACAAAACGAACAAAAATGCATACCTGTCCATAAGCTCGAATGAAAGAAGCTGCTCGTAGCATTTTTCCTACTAAGCAATAAATCACTCGAAATAATTACTAAACTCACTCACTTATAACTAGCAAAGCGAAATCTTCATAATTATTTATACGACATATAAACCCACCCCTTCTAAACCAGTCAAAAGTAGGTAGCTTTCTTTTAACTGCATACAGTTTAAAGATGAGTACCTAGTTAGAAAAACATTTAGAATCGTATAAAGCTAAGGTAACCTGGACATAAAATGAATAATATAAAAATTTGCTAATTAAAGTATATCTTCAGAATTTTTATAACGTGTAATAATACATTTTAAACAAGATAACTGTAATTCTAAAGACTATGTTACTAGATAATACTACGCCCAATATAAAATATTATGAAACATTCTAAACTAGCGGGCATACTTATACCCTAAGATGTTTAACGTAAGCTTAGCTTGTACTAATATTGGTTAACGAGTAGCTATTCTCTAAACACGAGATTAAGCTGATAACGTGAAAAATACAAAGCTTACTGCATAATTTCTGCAGGGCCATAAATACGACGCGATAACGCACAATAGTTTACAATTGGTAATTAACTACTTTATTAACTTAACTAGATAGTAACTATGGGGCCATTCATAAATTATGTAAGGCGTTGGGTGTTGACTGAATATTATAACTTCTTACTATAGGCAGGGGTGGGGGGCTGGCTAGTGAAACTGACATTACGTAAGTTATTAAATTGAAAATGACTAATTTTGGTCAAAACTGTGATAGATTAATAATGATATTAATGTTATTGCAGTGAGTTAATGGTACCTACTTGTAGTAAGAAGATTGTAATAAAAGATATTTTCAGAATAAACAGAGTTATATTTCATTAATAGGGACCTTTTCTTACAAAATATCTTATTAAGGGGCAGGGGGGAGTAGTTGCAATCTTATGAAGTCTTGGGGTATGGGGGAGGAGGCCGGGCGGGCCACCGAAGACAAAGATCGGGTTCCAGTGGCCCGCTCGCACGGCGAAGAGAAGTGCTTGTAGGGTGGGTCCATGGGGTTGCGTGCCGCCTCTTCTTGTCGCCCCGGATCGATTTGTCGGGGCGCGACCACATCCATGGTCTACCTTGCAAGGAAAAAAAAAATGGAGGTAGGAGGCCAAAGCAGTCTTCAAAATCCCTTACGTAATTTATGAACGGCCCTATTTAATATTATTTACCTACTTACGATTTTCTAAAAATACTAACTACAGTATAAAATTTAAATCTTAAATTATTCTTGCATTTGGTAACATAATATAAAATCTAGTAGCATTGAATTACAATTTTAGAGTGTGCTGTCTGCTATCTAAAAGTGAGACGAGTTAGCAATTAAATTGCGATGTATCAAGTCGCTCCATTTTTGTATAATAGGTTGCATAATGCAGAAGGCTACTACGCCATTTCTGCACACAAACAATATATACTGCAAATGGTTTAAGGAAACTCGTTAATAAAATATTAAGGAAAAATCATTTGCGTTATCGAATTTTTATCAATATTTTTGAACCTAGGCATAAAACGACTAACAATCATGAGTATTTTGAAAAAAAAGCACAACCGGATAGATCAGAATTAAGAAATACGAATCTGTTAATTATTTGTTACGTGCGATAAAACAAGACAAGTCATCATCTCAGTTATATACGTCCTACTGCTGGGGACGAGTCTTCTCCATAATGAAATGAAATAGACGTCAATTTCTCTCTCATTGTGAAAAGACCACAGCGCGTAGTAACCTCGCTGATAAAAATGAATTAGTACATAGATACATACATCTCATCACGCCATATCCCTTGCAGGGTAGGCAGAGAGAACAGTGCCAGAGAACTCTATCCTTGCATACTTCACTCGCTTCCTCAACATTCATAATTCTCTTCATACACGCTCACCGGTTTCGGAGACTCTTGACTCCACCTTCCTTCAGTACATGACCGATCTGGTCTAGATAGGTGAGTCTCGGTCTCCCCCGGTACCTACATCCTTCCACTTTCGCATTGTATATCTTCTTAACCAGACGTTCGTTCGGCATTCTTTCCACATGTCCGAACCATCGGAGCATTCCCTTTCGCATCTTTACACCAATACTCTCTTACATACCTACTCGCTCTCTTACGTCGTCGTTGCGAATGCGGTCGGTCAGCCTAACTCCACAGATTTTTCGTAGAGATCGCATTTCGACCGCATTAATTTTGCTTTCATGCTCTAATGAATTAGTATGGTGTTTTATTTTCGATATTGCATTGATGTTATCTGCTTCCGTCTTTTAGGCGTGTTTTAAGATCATCTACGGGAAAGAGATGGTGATCATTTATATTCTTACTCCGTTACACGCGACATGGAAATTTTAGATTAGCCTACTACGCTGATCAGGTGAATAGGTCTGATCAGATATTTAGGATTTTGTTTTCTTTCTCTTGTAATAATGTACAACATTATCATCAACAGCCTATCAATGGTCCACTATTGGACAATGGGCTCCCCGCGAAGTAGGATAATGTCATACTTGGCAGACGTTTTCACGAGTAGGTACTATGAAAGAAGAGTAATTATTGCGTTGATCACAAGTAATTGGGATAGAAGCAAGATGATAACTGATATAACAAAAGTTCTGTCTATAACTTCTAATAAATTATTGAAAATAGGCCGTTGGTTACGCGTTACAGAAAATTGTCAAGAAAAATGTTCATAAATGTCCATTCAAATTAAAGCAGTGTCTTCGTTCGAACTTTCATCAATTCATCAATTAAGCATAATGTCAATAGGAACGCGATCTCGTTGCCAACATGTATGGCAACTGTAAACGAAAGATAAACTGAAAAGGCACTGACATAATTAAATAGCTATCCATATATACGATCTATTGTTATTGAACGTGACAATGTGCTTGTTGGTTTGTCCTCGTTTCATGCAAAAATGGAGTAATGGATCGATCTATAATTTGCACCTGGAGGCTTAAGATAAACTGACACTTATTCCGCTATAATACAGTTTCAACGGGACACGTCTAAAACAAAAATTAAAAAAAAAACGAGTAATAATATTTAGTTTTCATTGCAGCACGAAAAGAGCGCACACATAAAACATGCTTTAATAGTAATTCGTAAAAAGTAAATAATAAATTGTAATTTTTAAATAGAAGGTTTACCTTCTATTTAAAAATATATCTGTTTTTTACAAGAGTGCGTTATTGAAAAAAAAAAATAGTTTGTATTTCATACTATTTTTTACCTTTTTAATTTTACCATACGCCTTTTAATTTTATTATAATTTATTAATAACTTTTTGATCAGATTACTATTAAAACTTGAAATAATAACATTAACATTCTAAGTATTAAAGGTTGTTTTTAGTTATTTTTTAACTATAATTTATTTTATTGTTTTTTAGTTACTTAACCCGAAAAAGAAAGAATTTTTATTTTATATCTAGCTAAAGTTTGTCTAACTTTATTTTTTTGTGTTAGTTAATTTGAAATGGTTCTAAATCAGGTTCAAAGATTTCATTATAAAGATACATATAGAGGCTAATAAATAGCGATAAAATCATTGAACCCGTTATTTCTAGTACGGAACCAATATATTTGATCCCACTTGAAGATTAAAGCTAAGATCCCACTTGAGGATTAAAGCTAAGTGGTACACTAACTTATACTTATTACTTGTCCATAGTGCTCGAGGAAATTCGTGAATAGTGCCCTGTCGGGCGCTATTCTCGATCTCTCGTTGCATGCTATTACACCATGCCAATGCTTCTTCGTAGATAACCAAACAACAAAACCGTATTTGGACTTTTAAAATTTTGACTCAATCTGCACATAAGCCGAGTCCTTTTTTTGCAAGGCCGGGGTGGCAAAATGAACGACGTGCAACCCCATGTCGTACTTGTACCTCTCTATCGCCATTTGGGTAGACCACCAGTACCAAGTCCTTATCTTCAGTGGGGACCTAGTAACCTTTTTTTTTTGGGCAGGCTACGGTATGGTCACAGCCCGCCCGATCCGTCCGGGGCGACAAAAAAGGGATGGCGCGTGACACCATAGTCTGCCGTACATGTATTTCTCAATGCCATGTCGCCAGGCCAGCGGCACTGGTACCCAGTTCTTGTCATCAGTACCTCATCCAGCAGGTTACTCCGCTGGGTACCATCACAATCCAACGTTTTCACTGTCGGTCGGCTGATGAAAGTTTGACCATCTTTTACCTTTTTTTTATTGTGTAGGTACTACTTCCTTGTTCATGATAGTCATAAAAAAGGGTAAGGGAACACCAGGAGAATAGGCCACAGCATGTTTTCCGTGTGGTGACAGAGTAAGAATACAATTCAACACCCCCCTCTCTTGCCGGTAAAATACGACTAAGGGATATGCATGTAACATAGATTTTGTTTAGTTATGCAAGAGAAGGAAAACTCGAAATGAAATATACCAACTGGTCTGACTATGGTATAGTACCTAGTATCTTTTTTTTCCGTCACTTCCAAAATTTTGGTGCAATACACCAATGGAAGTGGTGTAAATTTTCCTTAAAGGTATTATTTTATGTATCATCATCATTCTCCTACTCTTATCCCAATTACTTGTGGTGGATACAATATGTACTCGTCTTTCATAGTACATTTTGTAAAAGCTATTGGCAATAGTTTTATGACCAGCCGCCTGTATATATGCCTTATTATCTACCAAGGATTCAATCACATATAGCCATAAATATTAATGAAATCCAACATAAATGTTATAAAGGTTTGCAGGAGGTATTCGTAATGGTTTAATGAGAAAAAAGATAGCGTAATCGAAACGAAAACCTTCTCACCTCACTATTAAAACCATCATTTGCAGTGTCTCTCACGAACTTGTAATATGGAGAAACACTCCCGTAGTTCCTTGGAATTCGTAGTGCCAACATAAGTGGCCGCCGCTCGGCCACGGGTGTTGAAGGGCCGGGCAGAACAGACCGAGGCATAGTTTTACACTCAACACAACACTAGTCCGAATATTTCTAATATAAAACATTGTATGCCATATCCACATTTGCACTATTCAAAAAACGCACTCAATGAAATATCAAACCTATGCTTCTTACTTATTGAATAATCATAAAAAAGAAGGTATTCTTGAACAAAATAAATCAACATTTATAAAAGAAAATAATTAATATTATTATAATTTAGAAAGACGACGGCAACTGGACCTAAAGTGATTGATAAACTATTGGAATATGTAATACACGAGGAGTGCTTATCAACATTATCGATTTATTTGCTTAAGTCCTGTGTGTACCTATATTCGTATATTATTACTACGCAATAGTAAAAATTAAATTCATATTTATTTAAAGTGATCGACTGCGATGAAATAGATTAAATCAAATATAATTAATTATTACAATATTTTTTAATACAAAATTATTTATAAATAGACTGCAAGCGCCATCTAGTAGCACAACTGAGTACCACACAGCAATCTCGCGTTTTGAAGTGATAAGCTTTGCTACAGCAAAGCTGTTTATAATGCGCATGAGTAGCATGTAGTTTCAGCTACCGCAGTATAGATGGCGCCGCGTAATCAACATTGTCAAAGATAAAATAATGTTCTATATTGATATCATCATATTTATAGTGCCACAAACTTATCTGACCCGGTGACAACTTGATGAACTAATGACGCTATTTTGAAATGTCATCAAACGTCAATCGTCCTCCCAATATACATATATAGTGAGTATATAATATATATGCACTATATATACATATATAGTGAGTATATATATATGCACTATATATACTTATATAGTGAGTATATATATGCATCTCTGTGTATATCTATTTGTTGATGATCAGAAAATAAATATTGTATTTAATGTAAAAAAAAATTGTTGGGGTTGAAGAAGGATTTATAAGAAAATTTGTAAAGGATAAAAAGCAGGCCGATGAGAGCGGAGTAAAAGTTTGCACCAGGAAAAAGACGGAAGAGGATGAAACGTAAAACAAATCTGCATCAGCCAACATTAGTTATAATGGATTATTACAATATTTGTGTGAATAAAACATCTAATTCAAATCACAAAATAGCAGAATTACAAAATTGGTTGACAAATGATCACATAACATTTAATGAACAGCTTACAAAGCCGCAGCTTTATGAAATAATTAAAAGACATAAGTCTAAGCCAATTTATGAAATTGACGAAATCCTTAAACACAATGGGCATAGCGTATTAAGATTGCGCTTTAAATTCCACTGAAATGATTTGTAGCTCAATAAAACGAAACATAGCAGAGCAGAATATTGAAAACTCTAACTCCAAAATGCCTAAATTAATTGCAGAGGCTAATGATAGAATAACTATGGGTGAATGGAAAATCACTGTAATCACGTGAAAAAAAATTAAAACGAATACAGAAAAAGGGATACATATCTAGATGAGCCTGTCATTGTCTTTATACAGTGACATTGAAAGTGATGATTCATATGATGTAGTGACTGAAGAGTCAAATGACTTGGGCATACCTGGAATATGTCCATTATTAAAAAAGTTTCCTACACTTATAGATCATAATCATTGTGTTAAAATATAAGTATTTATAAAAACTATATTTTGTTTCTTCTCTATTAAGCATAATAAAATGTGTTCATAAGCATTGATGCTTGTATCACACTTCCCATCCGTAAGCCCACTGATGAAAATGCTATAATTCCATTTTTAATAACTTCCACAGAAAGTTCTGTAAAGGAGTGTTGAATATTGTTTTCTAAACCCGTTACCACATGGGAAAGCATTTACCGAATTTATTGCAAATAGATTCTACTGGCAACACTAAATGCGATAACAGCGACGCTGTCACCGGGTCAAATAAGTTTGTGGCACTATACATATGAATCATTCTATATCTTTGGACTAGGATCTTTATAAAAGGGAGATCATGTCCGAGATCCTTCAATGAAATTGCTGACATGTTATCAATAGGTCAGAAGTGCTCACCAACAAGGATGCATGAAGACTATAGCGATTGAAAGAGAATGAATCAAAAATTCTGACAGGAAGAAATCCGCAGATTCTGCTCATCCCTCAGAGAAAGAGAAGTAAGATTTTGAATGGGGTCTAGTTGTCTACATACTGTGAAATATCTTGATATTATAAATTTTAACAGAGATGGCGCTAGTTGGAGCATAACGGTCACACTGCGTAAAAATGTTGTAATTGTATTTACTGATACGATTACAGATTTCTTTTTCAAATACGTAATATGAATCATTATGTATGGCTCTGACTGTGCTCGTTCATATTAAAGTAACTACTGTGATCTTCTATCATATCACAACGAGCGAAGTTTTCACTTATCTACACTGATAGTAAACTATGTGATTTACATCATGCAGTGAATAACTCGGCGAGAAACAGTTGATAATTATTTAGTTTATAAAACAATACCTACACATAAATAATAAAAAGGGTACATAAGGTCCCCGTGTAGTCACGATTTAAGATTACTATTGGTTACTACCCCTACTTTCCTGTGGTAGACGTTAAAAGTCAATGGAGAACCGGAGAAGCTGGTCAGCAGTGTTCTAGGGCTAATTCTTCTACTTCTAATGGTACGGCCAAGCGGCACTTGGCCTAAAATAATATCACATTCGCAGAAAATCAACGTCCGAGTAGAGTAGCAATTTGCTATTGCGCTTTGAAACGAAGAGTCGAAACGAGAGTAACCTTACGGTAGGCATCAATCGCTGCTCTTGGTATTATTACAGCGGCAGTTATCGGCTCAAAAGGGAAGCTGCTTGCTGATCATCCAACTAGGCAATAAAAAAAAATAATGAAATGGATACTCAAACACCATTTGCAATCTGCCTATCAAGCATGGCGATTATGGAATTACCCCACTTCTTGGGAAAGTCAGTGGACAGATCCATATATACCTAATATTAAGGAGGCAGCATATGTATTATTTGTTACTTACTATTATTCATAATCCTTACTAATATTATAAATGCGAAAGTAACTCTGTCTGTCTGTCGCTCTTTCACGCCAAAACTATTGAACCGATCTAAATGAAATTTGGTACACAGATAGTCTAGAGCCTGATAAAGGACATAGGCTACTTTTTAACACAAAAAAGGGTTGTAAAGGGGGATGAAAAGTTGTAAGGAATTATCGTCATTTTTAAAGCCAGAAGCTTGAAACTTATTTTTAGGCTATTGATTAGATATAAATAAATATGACATTAACATGTTGTAAAAATTTACCCTTAAGGGGTAAAATAAAAATAGGGGATGAAAAACTTTAGGAAAGTAACCTTTTACGCGGGCGAAGCCGCGGGCAGAAGCTAGTTAACTCCATAAATATGTAAAATATTTATTTTTATATTTAAGTATATAAAAGGTAATTAACGTTTCGTGAGTACATTGAATATTGTAAATTAGCTTATGAAACTTAGAAACCGAGCACACCGAGTTCGCCAACCGCAGTATATGTAATGACGTAGCTGCGACGCCTCCAAGAGCGCTACGCCGCACAGTGGGCTGAAAATCGCGTTTCATAGACATAGAAACATAAGTTATAATGTATAATTTTTTTGTGTAGAAATGGGTTCTCCTGATCATTACTATACTATATAATGTTATATGAGATAATTTGGTTAACAATTGAACGAGTTATAATTTTTTTTAGAAAAAAATGTATGTAGCTGACATGAAAAATGGTGATATCTCTGAAATCGCAAGGTTGGCCGTTATATCCTCGCAGATGTATATAGTAATAATTATTTGTGATTTTTTGACATACTTCATATTACGGCAGCACTTGCGATATTTTTTTTAAAATCGTCAAAGGTTTCAAATTATTGTATTTTTAGATAGCTACTTTTAATTGTACTTTTATTTAATAATAACGTTTTAATTCTTCAAAGATGCATGTAATATTCTTCATCACCATCCGAATCCACTTCAGAATCGGACTCTATGTTTTCCATTACACCCAAAGACTCCATACAAGGTTCCTGCAGTTAAGTAGGTCTAATGTTTCACTAAAGTATGCTTGTTTCTTATAAGCTACCAGCTTTTGTCTTATTACTGTAAAATGGGGATCAGATGAGAGGATAAGCATATTGAGAATATTCTCATTAGAGGTTTGCCTGCTCCTTTCCTAGAATGGTGTTCTCTAAACCTCCTGAAATCTTTGTTGCGCGCTTTCTGGAGCTTCTTCTGAAAGACTACCAATTGGTACAATAGCATTATCTGCGATTATGTCATCTCTATGGATGAACAACTTGTGGACTGTCGACGACATGTAATACCAATTATATACATAGTTCTACATATTTCTTTGCTGTTATTTTGGCGTATTCTTTAAATTTCGAAACATCTATAATCTCACTAGAAGTGATTGCCTGCAGAATCACAGCAAACCTACGTATTAAGTTTTTGTCTAGTCCACTAATTGCACCAGTTTTGTCAGGCAACTCAAAAAACCTTCTCGCAGTATTGCCGTCATTAGTCATGCCAGATCCTTGCTTAACGATGTCGACTAAAAGATTTAGTTCATTGTTAAAATGATCTTGGATAAGTTTTTTTCTTAACTTTAACAACCGTTTGAGATATTCTTCTCTCGCAGACCACTTTTTAAAATCAAGACGCTAGGCTATATGTAGAAGACATTCCATCACATTCATGCGGGCATGTAATGATGATAATCCAAATTCATATACACCAGAAAACACTGTCTCTGTCTTTGGTGACTGACCTCATTTGTTTTGTATTTTGTGGGGAGCAGTGCTTTGATTTACATACATACATACCATCACGCCATGTCCCTTGCAAGGTAGGCAGAGAGAACAGAGTGCCAGAGAACTCTATCCTTGCATACTTCACTCGCTTCCTCAACATTCATAATTCTCTTCATACACGCTCGCCGGTTTCGGAGACTCTTGACTCCACCTCCCTTCAGTGCTTTGATTTCGTTATCAATTTTATTTTTTTCTGAACTGCATTGGACGACAATATGTAGATGAGGAGGGCTTTGAATTCTTCCATATTGTTTCACCTCCAGCTGTCAATTTTAGTGGAAACAAAGAGGTCATGAATATGCTGCTGAATCATTTTGCTCACTGTCCATTACCTGTTTATATCGACTTTGGTTAGATGCAACGTCAAATCCCTACATTGATATTAAAATAAATTTCTGGCCTTCTATGCTATAAGGATACCAAGAAGATTTTCTAGAATCCAGTTTATCATTAAATCCAGAATTCCTTGAAATGCAATTTCAGCTGAAGATTCCGTTTCAGTCACGGAAGTTCTTTGGAGAGTAACACTGCAGCTTAGCCTTTTGTACTTTATAGTGAGACGGAAGTACAACTTCAGAACCTTCTCGAATTGAAGTTTCCCTCAAATTGGTGTAGTTATTGCCATTTCAAGAGTTTTAATGAAAATAGCAATCCGGGTGCTTTTCTGCAGAAAATAATGATGAAAAATCTGGTTTCTTCATTATTTCCTTGAATTTTGCTGCTGCTTGTGGGTCTTTGAGCATATATATACTCAATAACGGATGCAATATCTTTAGGACCATCTTCTGTTAAGAGTGCTGCAGCTGAATATGCTAACTCAATAGATTTTTCGCCTTCATGTTCGTTAGACCTTCTCTTCTTCTGCTTATTGCCTAGGTCTTGAAAGGCCTTCCAAGATTTTTGTCATTGTTGAAACCGATAGCATCGTTGACGTTGATAGTAAAGGTTACTCATGCTTTCTTTGAAAGCTTGTAGGGTAGTAAATTAGTTTGCACGCAGCTTGGCCAGTCAATACTTGTCTAAAGCCAATTAGTGTAGTATCGTCTAAATTTTCACAGGATAGCGTTTGGATCTCAACCACCTCTTTTGAACAGCTCGTGTGAATCTTCCACAAAATTCCTTGAATGTAACACTGTCTTCCTCAGAAACGCTATCAAAGGCAATAGTATCTATGACTACTCAGTATAACAAACAAGTCCAAGTTTGTAATTAAACTTTCCATTATTCACAATCACAACTTACAAGAATATTAAAAAATGTTAGCGGCAGAAATACTCAAAATGAACTCAAATTACCATCTCAATTTTGACTGTTTATTGCTATTGAGTATTTGATGTTTTAGAGGGTAATTAGGCAAATATAATTCTCTTCTTAAATACACGGTGTTCACGACATTACCTAATTATCTGTACTAATTTCACAATTAACAACATTCTTTTATTCCTTTGTATTTGTACTTTTATTCTTTTAGCAAGCAATTCCCTATGTATAATGAAGGTACTTACATAGTGATATTAGAAGTGATTCGATTCTGAGAGGTCATTTAGTAATACTACAGTATTTAAGAATTAGAGATGACTAGCTCACATAACTCACATTCAAAAGATAATTCATTATTACCACGTAGTTTTATTGAGCGTTTATGTACAACGGACTAACGTGAGATCTTACGCTTCTTTGTGTGTAAACTAGATCTTAATACATGCATATTTGAAGAAATTGAACGTTATTATTAAATAAAAGTACAAGTAAAAGTAGTTATCAAAGAGTAAAGTAGTTAGAAAAATACAAAAATTTAAAAATTTAGACGATTTTTAAAAAAAATATCGCAAGTGCTGCCGTAATATGAAGTATGTCAAAAAATCATAAATAATTATTACTATATACATCTGCGAGGATATAACGGCCAACCTTGCGATTTCAGAGTTATTCCCATTTTTCAAGTCAGCGCAATACATTTTTTTCTAAAAAAAATTATAACTCGTTCAATTGTTAACCAAATTATCTCATATAACATTATATAGTATAGTAATGACCAGGAGAATCCATTTCCACACAAAAAAATATACATTATAACTCAAGTTTCTATGTCTATGAAACGCGATTTTCAGCCCACTGTGAGCCGTTGTTCAGTGTATAGGTACCTGAAAGGATAACTCGCTGGGTGGGCTGTTAATGCACAACCCTCCGTGCCATGCCATGTATTAAGCCGCATTAGTGTCGCCCCGGGCGAGGTGTCAGCGATTAGAAAATATCCACATTCTCCCTCCTCACAACAGTTGTTAAAGAGCTAAAAGATTCCCGGCAACCATTAACACCGGCAAGTGAGTGGAGGGGCCCAGAGCATAATTATAATGAAGTCATGCATAGGTTTAAAATCATCGTTAATAAAATATATAACAGAATAAACAGCCGAGGTCGGTAAGAGGAAAGAATATGTAAGTATGTGTACGGGTGTAGATAAACGGGAAAAAACATCTTTGGATTTACTAAAATACACGTGTACGCAATCAACTATCAAACTGCTTGTGAAGCCCGTTTTAATCAGTTAAATTAAAACAATACTTATATACATTTTTTTCTTTACTTAATCTCTATGTACTCAAACGAGGCAATTTATAAAACAAAAAGAGAAAAAAAAAATTGGTAATAATTTATATTGTTGTACCTATATCAGAACTCCTAAACGGCTAAACTGATTTTGATATATCTTTTTTTGTGTTCTAGTACATACATACATATCATCACGCCATATCCCTTGCAGGGTAGGCAGAGAGAACAGAGTGCCAGAGAACTCTATCCTTGCATACTTCACTCGCTTCCTCAACATTCATAATTCTCTTCATACACGCTCGCCGGTTTCGGAGACTCTTGACTCCACCTTCCTTCAGTACATGACCGATCTGGTCTAGGTAGGTGAATCTCGGTCTCCTCCGGTACCTACATCCTTCCACTTTCATATCTTCTTAACCAGACGTTCGTTCGGTCGGCGGTTCGGGTTGGGTTCTAGTAGTTTCCAGAATGGTTTAAATTAACAATTTGATCTGGTAGAATAGTTGGACGCTGCGTTCGATTTTAAGGCATCTTTAAGCAGTCGGCTGTATATAAAAATCTATTTAAGTAGGCAACTTGAATCAACTATCGACAGATGAACTGTTATTTATGTAACAACTTAAAACTAATCAAATAAATATTAGCAGGAAGTCGTGCTCATGACATAATAGGGAGTAATGACGCATATAAAGTTTGATAATAAGACCTTGGGCGCTTAGTTACAGCTCAAACAACCACTATACCATGTTTGGATAATACTAATGAAACATCCACGGGCCTATTTACAAAATCTAATTTACGAATTTATGTGTAGTGTGTGAGAAACCTAACTACAGACGTGAATAAGACGCCTTACGATAGCTATATATACCTATATAGTACATATTTGTATATATCGATATCGAATAATGTAAAACATTTATATTCCTGTACTTTATTCATTATTGAAACGTATTTTTCATCATTATCAACAATTTTGTTCGTTCTTACAGCTGATGCGACTCATACTTACTTACATAATTATGAAGTTTAATGTTATGAAAATCAGAAACTCTATCTACGTATTATGAATATAATTTAGTATAATCATTTTCATGTTATTAGGTATATTTTTATAGCAACGAATACTTTACTAATTAAGACAATATGGCGTCATACACTTTCATTCTCTTTAATTAGAATACTCCGTGTGGTGACGGAGAAAGAATACAAATCACCACCCCCTATCTTACCCGTGGGTAATCATACAAGACGACTAAGGGATATAAAACGCATATAATATCTATACAAGAGAAGGAAAACGCGAAACAAAACCCTATACCAATACGTTTGACCAGCGCGGTATAGTAGGTTAATTTCCCTCCCATTACGGAGGAGGCCCGAGCCCAACAGTGGGACATTATATGGGCTGTGATATGTGTGTGATGATGATGATGAATTAGAATGGAATAAAAATCAATCATCATTATCCTGCTCTTATTCCAATTACTTGGGGTTAACGCAATATGTACTCCTCTTCCATCGTACATATTCCAAAATTTACTGGTAATAGTTTTATGAGCCGCCATCTAACGTCAATCTGCCTTGGGAATGTAATTATTGACCAGACGACATCAGGTGTAGTTGGCCCAGGTCGATATAAAGCTCTTAATAGCTTTTCACAACATCCACGAGCAAAGTAAAGGTTGGTAATATTCGTAGCCGTTACTACACAGTAAAATGGAATAAAGAAGTAAAATAGTGCTATTTATTAAAATAAAAAAAAGTAAAATAGTGCTTTTTATTAAAGTAAAATTCTAGTAACTACATTACATACATACATTTTCCGTATGGTGACGGAGTAAGAATACTAATCAACCACCCCATATCTTACCCGTGCGTGATCGTAGGAGACGACTAAGGGATATAAAACGCATATAACATCTATGCGAGATAAGGAAAACTTGAAACAAAACCCTATACCAACACGTCTGACCATGATGATGATGATGATGAACTACATACTAACGAATAATATAAACACTATTGCAATGCTATTATAGAGTATTTTAAAACATGTAGTTCTTCTTGTTTCATTTATTTTACCTTCATATGTATATTGTAACCAAAGGTGAAAAGCATCAAGGTCTGTGGACAGTTTAGTGTGCTATTTGCCACTTCATCTCCTATACGTTTCTCTGTCGGGCTCAAACCTCCCTAAAAAACAGACAGTCAGAGGTGTTGGTGGGTTTTAACTGAAGTTTTCTTTTTCTTTCATATACTATGTTATATCAATATTAAAGTTGTGTGGTAGCGGCTAGGAATACTACTAACCCTTACTTTGCTCGTGGATATCGTAAAAGACGACTAAGAGCCTTATGATGACCTGGGCCAACTCTATTTGATGCCGTTTGGTCAACAATGGGGAATATGCATGAGTATTTTTTATTTTTTTAAACGTTTCTACTAGTTATTACATTACCAAAAATAAATATAACACATCTAAAATATAAACCATTAAAGCTAAAAAAAAATATTAAAATCACTATCATTTTTGGGCGATTTAAACGCGGCTATTATGGCGCGCTGCTGTGACGTCAGAATACACACACAAGTTGGATGTCAACAACGAAATGTTTGGTTCACGAAGTTATTTAAAATTAAAAAGTGAGTGTAAAGTCAACTAATTACCATGGAAAAGAACAGAAAACCGTATTATAAATATTGTGTCGTTCGTATGTACCAAAATATTATCAAAACTGCACCTAACAAAGTATATTTCCTTATATCGAGAAATGTAATAAATAAGAAAAAAATTATGCAAGGCGATGAGAAGAGACAATGTGTCGTGTTTGAGCAGTTTATACTGTTGTGACGATCATTTTAACGTAAGTAAACACATTAGAGAAGTGATGAAGTACATAAACGAATCATTTTTTACATGTACATACTTGTTTTGTTAACAAACTTCGACGTACTCATACCTACCTAGTTTACGTAAAGTTCTTTAAAGACATATTCTCAATATCTAATAGGTATATGGGGTCTTTATCCATAAAAGTAATATCTGTTCAGTTATCTATGATACCTATGAATGAAAACATATACCTTATTAGCGTAAGAGAAAAGTTCGAAATTATTAATTTTATAATGGCATAGAACAGGGATAAAAAGTGACATTTGTAAGTTTTTCATTCACAAGAATTAATACTTGAACACAGAAAACTAATAACTTATGAAATAACTGGGTAACGATACAAAATAATCACTAGAAACACCTTGATACCAGAAGACTCGAGTGTACGATGACGCACGTTTTGAACAACCTATCGCGTCGCGTTTTAGAGAGTTGCGAGCGAATTTCAAAAAAGCCGATTTTTGACAATTAAATTTCACTATTAAATAATGATGAATTTCAAAAATAATTGTATAGGTATGTTTTTTAAACAATAAATATTACGAATAAAAATATTTTGTTCATTTTGGAGTCACGTGCATATTCCCTATTACATTCCCAAGGAGGGTTGGCGTCTGGCAGGCGGCCGATCGTAAAACGATTGCCAATAACTTTTACAATATGTACTATGTAACAAGAGTACATATTGTATCGACCCCAAGTAATTGGTATAAGAGTAGGAGAATGAATGATGTTATACATATAAATATTACATCCCTTAGTCGTATTTTATGATTATCCCCAGGTAAAAGAGGGGATGTTGAGTTATATTCTTACTCCGTCACCACACAGAAAGTGTGGTATACATTTATTAAAATAAAACAAACTAATAAAACTCTGAGATGATCGCAAAACAAAGCAATACAATCGAGTTAAACTGTTTGTTGAACAACAAGAATTTCGTTTTCTCAACTTATTATATAAATGTTGGACACACGTCTTTTCTAAGACTGAACGAAATTAAATGCAAAGAAAAACGAAAGCGATTTATGGCAACATAATCTATTAAGAAAATTTTAGAATACATTTAAAAACTCACTTCATAGAAACAACAGTCTTATCCTCACACTGAATTTAAAACATGTATAATTTTAACATTTACGTGGACCACTCGAATTTTGCATTTGAATAGAGCACCACTCTAGATAATACAATATATTTTAAGTCAAGATTTCTGCGTGATTATTTTGTCGTTGAAACCGAAACATATCAGATAAAATAAATAAATAAATAAAATGTTTATTATGCCATTAACTTTTTAACAAATTTTTACAATCTCTGACTCCCAAACTAGCGTGAGCTGTATGTTAGGAACCAGTTTCATTCCATGAGTTCATAATAAATTATCAAAATAATATTTACAACTTACACTTATTAATATATACTATTGTATGTGTGCATATATTTTGCGCGTGAGCTTTCGTGCTTGTGTATAGTGTGCGTGAGGTGGTCTTGTGCGTGCGTGAATGTAAAAAAAAATAAAGAAACAATTCTATGTTGAATGAAGAAAATCAAGTATCATTGTACACCGACGCGGAATTGTAAATATTAAGTGCACTAAGAATACAATATACACTACCGTCCAAAAGTTTGGAAGCAGCAAGGTAAAATCGAATAAAACCAAACTAAGTCATTTAAATTTAAATGTATTGATAAAAAAATAAAGAACAAACAGAAACTAACTTAAACAAAATAAAAAAATAATATACAATGGTAAATTAGATTAAATTTTAGCTTCATCAAAGTGTCCACCTTTCTCCTTTATAATCTTCTCACATATTCTGGGCATTCTATTAATCAATTTTTTAAAATAATCTTTATCTAATTTGTTCCATTCGTTCTCTAATAGCTGCCACAAATGTTCTGAGCTCGTAGGACAACGACTTTTCACCCTCCTGTCAAGTTCATCCCAAACAAGTTCAATGGGAGAAAGATCAGGGGATTGAGATGGCCATTGCATGATGTTTAAAATGTTTTCAGCTTTTTTCTTGTTTAAAAAGTTCTGGCACAATTTAGACGAATGCTTAGGATCATTATCCTGTTGAAAAATGAATCCAGAACCAATGAGACTTAGTCCACTGGGTATGGCAGAATCTTGGAGAATTTTTAAATAGCCTTCCTTGTTTAATTTTCCGGTTATCCTCACAAGATTGCCGGGTTTACTGTTGCCAAAACACCCCCAAACCATGACATTACCACCACCATGTTTGATGGTAGGCACTGTACATGCCTCTGAAGCCCTCTCTTCTTTTGACCGGCGTACAAAGACACGTCTATTGGATCCGAAAATCTGAAATTTTGATTCGTCACTCCAAAGGACATTTTCCCATTGTTCTATAGTCCAGTTTTTATGCGCTTTTGCCCATTCTAGTCTATTTTTCTTATGTCGATTTGTTAGTTTGGGTTTTTTAGCAGCAACACATCCTCTTAATCCCGCAGACAGTAAGCGTCTTTTAACAGTAGTTGTTGAAATGGGTGTTTCTCGCGTATCATTCAGAGCTGCAGTGATCTGTGGTGCAGTTAAGCGTCGATTCCGTTTAGAAAGAACTCTAATGAAGTTGTCCTCTTGATTTGTTGTGGATTTGGGCCTACCAGATCTCTTTCTATCTTCATTTTTCCCCGTTTCTTGTTTTCTAGCAAGGGTATAGTGGACACCTTTACAAGAAATTCCGAGCCTTTCTGCGATTTGACGTTCACTGTATCCTTCCTCGCGTAGAGTGCAAATAGCGCTTCGCTGTTCAAGCGTGATTTGCTTGCGTTTTGCCATTTTCAGAAGAAAAAATACGGTCAAAGTAGTAGCCGATATCTTTCGAATACAGACAATGTTAATATCACAACTTTCACGTGCCAATGCTCAAGTGCGACTGAATAAGGTCTAAAAAAGTTAAAACCAGCAAACATTATCAATAAAACTACACCATTGCATAGGATAAAGTAGCCGACGGATTAAGTCATAAAACACGTGTTTCGTCAATATTAAGGAATTCCATAAAACTTGATGAATGTAGGATAATAATCCTTTTGTGTTTGTGTAGACAGTCGTAAAAGGTTGTAAAACTTAAGATTATTGCTAATTTTTACCGCTATTAGTCGGCATTTATTTGTTTTGTTTGAAAACAGGTGTGCTTCCAAACTTTTGGACGGTAGTGTATATAATATACCACCAATTTCTTTCTAACAGGTGTCGTACAATTTCACTAACTTGCTCTATATAGAAAAGTGTAAGAAGTTTAGTTATTGAAATCAAATATTTCTGATAACAGAACATTGAGTTCATGGCTCATCCTTAGATTAAACAAAAAATACTTTTGAAATTGTTTAAAAAATTCGACGGTCATGTAAAACTTATAAGGTCTGCGATAGAACAAATTACGCTCAAACTCAAATAACAATTTGTGAATCGCACACAGTACTATCCTACATGAGAATCGAACCAATGACTATCGACACAGTAAGTCGGTATCTTAAACCGCTAGTTAACGTCATGTGTGCAGTCATTATTTGTAAGAAGATTACATTAATACTTTTCGGCTCTATTAAAAAAATCTATCTCAATAGTTGATCTCTGTTGAGACAGTCGCCGTGGCTGTTAATAAGGCTTTTTTTGAGAGGCTCTGATCTGGCCATACCCCAACCGGTCCAAACCAACCGGAGCGATGGAAAGGACGGCATGCAGCTCTATAACCTGCCGTATGCTGCTCTTTTACCGCCATTTGGCCTGGCACCGGTACTGAGTCCTTGTCTTTAGTTGCCCGATCGGTGCTACAGTTAGGGTGACAAATTATTATAAAATAGAAAAACTATTACAATATTGTTTCAAATATTTATTTCCACCAAAAACTAATGTTTTGAAATAATACATTATCATTTAAAATTTGAACACGTTTAAATCATGTCACCCGTTACAAAACAATAAGATGTAGATGTCATTGCTATATTTGCCGTGGTCACGGAAAAGATAAGGATATTATCTTCTAGATAGCATCGAGTTCATATCTAACACTTCTATAAGCAGGTTGGACATAACGTACATATACATATATAAGTAAATCTATAAAAATAAACTATATATGTAGCTACATATTTGTGGAATAGAAAAAATCTTAATAGTCTAATGTGTTTTGTAGTGATTATAGATTAAATTAAGAGTTGCGTCGTTTGTTTGAACGCACTCAAATGAGATACAAGGTAAAAAAAAACGTCGCTCAAGGAGAGGGTACCCCTCAGGGGGTATTCCGTCGGGCCGGCCACTGACGACAAGTTCACGTTGCTTCGGTGGCCGGTCCAACGACAAAGGCGAGGTTCACGGGTGGGTTACGGGTGTGCGTGCTTACGCCCCTCTGTCGCCTCGGACGGAGTGGTGCGAGGGAAGTGCGCCGACCGTAGTAGTCTGGTCTGGTGAATTGTATTCTTACTCCGTCACCACGCGGTTTTTTTTTTATTTCTAGGGCTAGTTATTTCTACAAAGATTTAAAATGTCTATTTAATATTCGTTCTCTCCTTAATGACTGATTACCAAAAATCTAGAAGTACGTATTCTTTTTTTTTTCATTTAGGAGTGCTCTGCAATTTGAACATTAATGTTATACGTCACATAGATTGCCTTAAGTTTTACCTGAGATTAAGTGTCGCTGATAAAAATGACATTGGATTAACCTAACTGATGCCTTTCTCTTTAAACAAGACTCGACTTTTGAGGAGAACGTTGTTTTGAGGAGGACGCATGCAAAATTTTGAGTTAATTGTATATTTTTTTTTAATAGACAGCACCTTGCACTAAGGCAATAATCCTCGTATTGCGGGGCACTTTACAAACAAAAATTTACGCAAAAAATAAACAAATTACACTATAGACTCAGGGCAACAATTTGTGGATCGCATAAAGTATTGTCCCGCGTAGGAATCGAACCCATAGAACAGGTACGGTAAGTCTGTACCGTAACCACTACGACATCTTTGCAATCCAAGCATACAATTGTTTTTTATTCACGTGAAGAGAGTCCAAGGATATAATTGTATTGTTTTTTCATGTAAACTTAAAAAAAAGGAAAATTCGGCGTAAAACCCTATAGTAACACACGTCTGACCAGCGTGGTATATACATATAATATAGCATAAAACTTCCCTCCCACAATGAAGGAGGCTGGAGTTCAATAGTGGGACTTTTGTGGGCTAAAATAGATATGGTAAACTTTAAATCCCTTTTTTATCCATTTAGAAACCAATTGCCGAAATATCACAAAATACGTCTTAAATAAAATTCATGAAATATTTTCTATACAAATTTTGGACCAATTACGTGTTAAATTCTTACGCACTCCCCATCTCATGTTTATGATACTAATGTGAACCAGACATTAGCGGAATTGTATCAAGTGTAGGTACACAAGCTAGATGGCTTATGTGCATACAAGAAAGCAAGTCAAGGCAGTCACAAATGTTGAAGCACCGAACATATTTTAACTAATGAACATTGGTAGAATGGTGGCTTATTGAAGTTGCTATAGTCATTAAAGCAAGAAGAAGAAGTAATAGATATTGGTCCTTAATATAAGTTTTTTTTATATATTAATACATAAAGTAAATCTTTTGTACCCCATTTTACGGCAATTACGCAAATGTATATTTAAAAGCGTACTGAATATCACTGAATATCATATCCGTGTGGTGACGGAGTAAGAATACAATTCACCACCCCCTATCTTACCCGTGGGTGATCGTAAGAGACAACTACGGGATATAAAACGCATATAACATATATGCAAGAGAAGGAAAACTCGAAACCAAAGCCTATACCAACACGTCTGACCAGCGTGGTATAGTAGGTTAATTTCCCTCCCATTGTGGAGGAGGCCCGAGCCCAACAGTGGGACATACATGGGCTGTGATGATGATGATAACTGAATATCAGTCCAAGAACCTTTAACAGTTTTACAATATAAAATGGCCAAATGTAGGCCACTGAGCGACCGCTACTAATATGTACCTAATAATATGATGATTTTCACAACCTTTAAAAATAACTGTCAACATATGATGACTTGCAGTAACATTGTTACACATACAACGTTACCTTATTACAGCAACTTTAGATAACGCCCAGAACTGATTTGCTAGAGATGTTGATCCTTATAAGTGAATGATACGAGTAGGATGTTATCATCTTGTATTAAGTTACTCTGCAAATAAATAACTGCGCTGTATTTTTGTATATGGCAATATTTTACTATAGTGATCAGATAAAATACTTTTATACAAAAATATTAAAGCAAACATTACCAGTAATGACCACAGATCTAGAAATGAAGTCAGCTCATATTTGTTTACTGTATATAAGTGGAGTTATTGTAGGTTAATGATGACTGATTGCTATAATCAACTATAACCGCAAATACAAAAAACGAAGGTAATTGTTGGAATTTGCATAGTATATTCCTGTAATTGTTTTTGTTCGTTTTTAAAGAAATATAATATTTTTAAGAACACCTAATGTATATAAGGTGATCCACTTTAAATTATTACGTAAAATAAGGCATTTAATGTAACACTTTTACATGTAATAAAATCGTAATAATACAATTAAAAAATATCAGCCCTTTCTTATGAAAAAGGTGAAAATTTTCAATCCTAAATCTTTTGCAACTCCCGCAGATAACCGCGAGAATTATGAAAGTTGTTTAAGAAATGTAAGCAGATATCATGACTCCAAGAGAAAGAAAATTCGTAATAAATACCTACCCATCTGGCATGCGTGATATAGTTATGAAGAATATCTAGTAGTGAATTTTAAGAAGAAAACGTATAACATTAAGAGTGAGTTTTATATTGTCCTGCAACAACGAAATACATTTTTATTAGGATCAAGTCAAAGAAATCAGTGTAACTTCGACATTTACTATTTCTAATCTATCATCTAATGAAACTAGTAGCGTTAAACAGATAATATATATAGCCTTGCTGTATAATAATCTATTCTGTTCTTAAGCCTTTTTTGTGACGTTGAGGAGAAAATTGTTTACAAAGCTTTGGTCATACGTCGCGCGTCGACAACATTGAATCTTTACTCATGTTGTATAAATTTATCTTTTGTTTTAATTTATTAATATTGTTTATATAATAGTTTTATATTTGTAACGGTTTTAATTTAGAAATATCGAAATTTTTGGATCGTGATAATTACAGACCGTTGTATTTAAAAAAAATTACAAAACGCACGAACGTGGTAGAGTAGAAAGCCAACTCCAATAAAATTGAGAATAATAGTAAGGAATGATTTAAAGTTACACCTTGAGTGTTATTTTTTTGCTATTTTGTAGTTTTTAACACCCGACACAAAAAAGAGGCTGACATTATTGAGATAGTTTGTGGATATCTGTGACTTAACATTTGAAACACTCATGTGGTACCAACTATGAAACTACTGTAATGATGTAACTTTTGAGCTTAGGTAGGAGACGAAATACTGCATTGCCTATCAGTAAACCCAGCAAGTTTAGGTTCTTTGGATTCATCAAATACTACATACCTAATTGTTGCATGATTTTCACACAAAGGTCTTAAGATCGTATGTACTATCATAAATATGAATGTAAGGTTAAGGCTTAAAAGCTCAACTAGACATTTTGCAAACACGTTTTACAGTACAGATACAGTAACGACTATATAACACCTACCTTTCAATCTATTTTATTTTGTACACAAAGGAATTTTTATATGAATATTATTAAGGATTTTGCCCGTTATAGCTGAAATCAAGGACGGATTTAGCCTTAAGCCTGGGCCTAGGACGGTAAATATTTATAGGCGCGAAAATTTTAAAATTGGCGAAAATTCCTTTTAAATCTTAAAATAACACAATCTAATAGAATTTTTTTTGTTAAAGTAATTAATCATGTAAGTACTAAAGTTTAGAATATCTAAATACGGATATGAGATTATTTCGGTTTATCCGACAGTTTCGGATGGTTTCAGTTACGCATATTGGTTTCTAACTATAAAGGGAAGTGCTGAGTATGATGATTATCATATTATTTTCCTTTGGAGAATCTTATATATAGGCTGTCATTTCGGCCGGTTGAAAAAAAAACTGTCGTAACGTTTCTATCGGACCCAATACGAAATCATTCGAAACATATTTGTGGTAGGACCACGCTGTTGACCGTCTCTGTCTACAACCGCGCCCCGGTCCGTCCAGTTTAGTACTACACTCTCGCAGAAGATCGACGTTGAGTGATGGTAATGTGCTATTGCGCTTAGTTCGGTGAGCGAGAGAGCCGGAAGCACAACTAGGTGGGTTCGGGTTTAAATTGGTAGGTAGCGGCCTAGCTATTGCAGAAGCTATAGCCCTTGGTGTTGCAGAAGCCCATGGGCGGCAGTGAAATTTAACATCAGGTGTGCTGCTTGCTCGTTAGCCACAACAAGCAATAAAAAAAAACATCAAATTCAATTATTAATTAATTATTTTCGGATAACCTATGGTTTCGGTTATGTTTACGCAGCTCCATAAAGATTCTATGACTCAAAGTTCACTTTATAAAATTTACTTAGTAGGTTGGTAATAAAGATTATTTTACAGGTTTTTCTTTTGCCTCATTGTTGAGCGGGTTCTGTCACGCAACTTGATAATATAAAGTGGGCTGATAGAGTTTAAACACTCATCAGGTTTAGTGTTATTCTCAAAAAGTTTTCCTTTACAGGCCGGGCGATAATTAAGATTTTTAATGTGTCACGTGCCATAACCACGAAAAGTCAGAACACGCGATTCGTTACCGAGAATTCTAATTCTCTATATATTGCTTCTTTAACTCACAAGATGTATCAATATTACGCAGCATAACTAGCTGCTCTTTGTTGTATTTTACGGTGGATATGCGGTGGAATATCATACCCAACAATTCAAACAATGTTCATAGGTGATATACAGAGCAAATTAAAATCTTTAGATCGAACTACCACTATCTAGTAGCTATTATTTTATTACACTGATGTGAAGCAGGCGATTGCTGTGTGGTAGCGGCTATGAATACTACCAACCCTTACTTCGCTCGTGGATGTCGTTAAAGACGACTAAGAGCTTTATATCAATTTGGGCCAACTCCATCTGATGCCCTTTGGTCAATAATTACGTGCTTAAGGGGTTAGGGGTAGTCAGAGACACGAAAAAATGAGAATTTTCAGTAATTTTTTTTTGCTATTAAATCATGTTATTTTACAAAAGTAATAATATGGCATTATTATACAATGTTTTGACTTGAAGTCACGAAAATTTGAAAAAAAAAATTATAATTTCCAAAGTTATAGCTGTCTGTGTTGACCCAGTTTCAAAAAAAGGTCCTTGCGGTGACTATCATAAGTCCTTGGAGATTCATCTAAAATCAATCGGATGAAAAAAAATAGTTTTATAAATAGATAATCCTGGGCCTGATCGAAGCTTTTTTTTTTTCAAAAATTAACAAAATGGCGGCCTCAGGAAATTTTTTTCTAGATTTTCGGGCAAAAATCAACAGTTGATTGGTCTTAAAAAAATCGAAATTTTTGAAAAAGAAAAATCTTTCGATCAGGCCCGAGTTTATTATGTATTCTAAAGGCTGTATAAATTTCATTAAAATCTACTGAGCGGTTATCGAGTTACAGTTGTCACCAGTTCAAAAAACATAGTTTTGAGAAAAACGCATTTAAAGTTTCACACTAGATTTACGTACAGAAATACGAATTATTTAATCACTTACACCGAGTCATCTATTCCTGGGCCATATAATAGTTCTTCAGCCATTGTGGAAGTGGCATTTATAAATTTAGGTACTACTACATACATCAAAGGTTTAGTTCATGGATGACAATAAAACCCAAGAAACTGGTTGCTTGCAGCTGCCGCTAGCTACCTACTCCCGAGCGTTTTGGAGTGCCCGAGCCATCTTTGTTATTTGTCGAATAACTCGAAAAGTAATTATCTAATCAACTTTAAATTTTCAGAGAATGTTTTTAAGATATTGCACTTAACAAAAATGCAAAAAAAAAATTGATTTTTTGAAAATCCTGACTACCCCTAACCCCTTAAGGAGGGTTGACGTCAGGCCATCGGCCAGTCATAAAACTTCTACCAATAACTTTTGCAATATGTACGATGGAAGAGGAGTACACATTGCGTCGTCCCTAAGTATTTGGGATAAGAGTAGAAAAATGATAACTGAAGCGGGGATCGAATGAATAATTTAGATTTAAACCCTTTTCCACCTGGGAAAAGAAAATCGTCTGAACACCCTATATATATTCATTCTCAGTCGCAAACAATGAATAAAGCCTGGCATTGGCGTTGTACAATACAGCCTTATTATGAGTTTTAGCATAATGGCGCCTCTTTTGTTTGTCTTGTTTATTTCGATCAAGATTCAAGCCTCTCTTACACGTGTCCAATTTTATCTATTTATAGATTATTGATTTTTGGTAATTAATATATCCATATATTGCGGCAAAGCTTTTTATTTCGTTCACGTTGCGCAACTGTATTCAATTGGTAACCGAATTTTGGTATTTTCTATAAGAGATATGTCAATAGAACTAAAAACGTGACAATAGTGAGAATCACTTCATATTCAAATGATTTGTTGCATAACACGTTAAAGGCATAAGTTAGAGGCGTGCCTCTCATGTGATACTCGGTTGATTGTCAGAATTAAATTGAATGCACGCGGCTCGTTCTTAGTAATTTATCACTTGTGTCATATTGTGAATGTTCATGCTTATTGTAACCAGGCCCAGATTGTATTTGATATTTCTATTATCATATAATTATTGGAATGAAAATTTAGGCTACACACTACAGTATCACAATAGTTATTTTTATTGACTTTAGTTATGAAGGAAAAATCGGGCTTGTAAACTTGTAAGTCATATCGTGGGGGAAACGTGTAAGTAACATGTTCTTAATGTGATAAACTGTAGTGTCCAGAAGTAAATATTTTTAAACATTATTCAATTAAATTACCTATATCGTGTTGTGGCTATTATATATAACTTAATACTGGTTCCACGGCCTCTAAAAGCTGTAATTTCGCTACCTATAATTGTGGGGGTTATGGATCTATTGTTATGATTCTCGTCACACAAAAACGACAAAAACATAAGACTTAAAAAATTTAAGTCGGTAATTACCAACACGTGATAACTGAATGTGTTCATAATGTCAACGAAATGAGGAAAAGCTAATGTTAAATATATGAAATTTATACTTTATAAGCTAATATGTATATACTTAACTATAAGAACCATAATAGCATGACATTTTAACACCTAAAGGTTGCTTTAAAGGTCTATTATTGGAATGACCTTAATATATTTACCGTGAATAGGTTTATAAAAATATAAGCGTAATCAGAGCGTTACAATGCACTTTACCAGAGCAGGCTTACACCACTGACCTCTCTGATCAACTCGAACTTAATCACGTGAACGAAAAAGAAAAAATAATATCTAGTAGAGTTATAAATATATTTTATGCGAATATATATAAATATTGTTAGTAAATATTAATGTAGATTACATAAAACATAAACAGGAGCTAAAACAGTAATAAATAGTACAAATTGATTAGAAGAACCGGATATCCCTTGAGACAAACCGCGTCCAATTGCCAAAGCTTACGGCTAAGGTATTTTTTATATGATTGGTATACTAAAAATAATAGTGCAAATAAATGTTGAGACAATAGAATAATGTTAGTTAGGTATATTCAGATAGCACGAAGGATAAGGTATAACATTTTCTTGCATAGTACAGTGACATTATTGTAGAAACAACAAGCGATAGTAATAAACTGTACCCAGTCATGCTATTTAAGATATAGTTTGTTAGTCATGTTTATAAAACGTTAATTTTTATACCTCGTGGCCTTTATGAGGTTCTCCGCTCCAGATATCTCTCCAATGAATTAGATGGTGCAAATGATTCTTATAATTATGATGGCGAAATTGTTCTCGCTTCTTCCTAGATTCTGTAGGTGAAGGGGGCGCAGTGAGAGACTCCCGTCGTCTCATCGCTGGTGTCACCACCACCGCCTGAAGTTGAGCCGTCAGCAGACATTCTGTTTCTGGTCCTTCATCAGATGATATACTATCTGTTAGCAATCGTACCGGCCTCGAACCGCGTCCACCTCCACTAGGACCACACTGAGAATCTTCTTTCTTCATTTTTTAAACTAATCACACATTACCAAAGAGAAAATAATTTTCATGGTATTTAAATTTATTAAGTATTTCAGAAAGTATACGATGTGATCGTATATAACGATCTATTTTGATGAGACGTGCAACGCGGACGGCGCCAAAGCCAGACTGCGGTGCGCGGAGCGTGCGCACGTGTGCGACAAATACAATACAATACAGCTGTGCCGTTGTCATGACACATTTGTATGCATTTTGATTATATAGTTAGCATAGTGGTCTAAATGACTCCTAGCAATGAATATACTGGTTATGATTTCCATGTAGTACTATTGTTTATATGGTTCATTTATTTTTAAATATATGTGTTATTTGTGTGTTTTAATTGCGTTTGTAGAATCCCTTGTCATACTCGTATATGAAATTATTACTAACTGCGGAACACTATCTTAAAAGCAATGTTGGTATAAAGTAACTTTTTTACTATACATCATCATTATCCTACTCTTATCCCAATTACTTGGGGTCAATACAATATATACCCTTCTTTCATAGTACATATTATAAAAGTTATTGGCAATAGTTTTATGACCGGCCGCCTGCCAGATGTCAACCCTCCTTGGGAATGTAATTGTTAACCAAATGGCATTAGATGGAGTTGGCACAGGTCATTATAAGCCCTTTAGTCATCTTTTACAACATCCATGAGCAAAGTAAGGGTTGGTAGTATTCGTAGCCATTACCACACAGCTAAACTTTTTTACTACACATATATGTATATGGTAATAATCATATAAATATTTGTTATAAAATATGTAATTAACCTTTAATCTATATCCTTCATCATAGTCCATGATTATATACGAGAAAAGGGTAATGATGTCTAAAATGATGATATTAATTTCTACATATATACATAGACAAACTCTTAGTTTCCCAGCGGGTTAAGCAAACGCTATGGATTACCACAAGCCACATTTTTGACATACCTCTGCCTTCTAACAATTGGCAAGTCAAAATTGGCAATATTTATTTTATTATTTATTTTTTCTTTAGTTCTAACAAGCCTTTCGATTACTACAGTTTTATAAATGTAGAATTATAATATTTATCTGAGGAAGCGAGTGAAGTATGCAGAGATAGAGTTCTCTGGCACTCTGTTCTCTCTACCTACCCTGCAAGGGATATGGCGTGATGATATGTATGTATGTATCACAAATATTATTTACAAGTTATATTAACTCATTGTGCTTACGAATAAAATTCTGAGGTTAATTTTCCTGTACCAGTAACTAGCCTAAATATTTCAAAAGAACCATTTATTTAGATATATACATATAACACAACAATAGAACAAACACTAATGCATAAAGAATCTATTAAAATGTCACAAAGAACCTCACAGTAATTTCAGTTCTTATTTAACTATTTATTAGGTTACAATTTCAAGAGCAAATCTAACTAATAGATCTAAGCAGAGAAAATTTAATAATTGAATGTTTAAAAAATTAAATTTTTAATAAAATATAATAACTTATATCAACTTTAACAGTTTTAAATTAATGCCACTATCAATTAAGTAAAAACTTTTATTTGTTTTATTATAGTTGTCTACTTTTAATAATTTTAATTAGAAGTACTACATTATCATAATGGCAGAGTTTAAAAAGTTCATGCAATGGCATTATACAGAATAAAATTTAAAAAATAGCTTAAGGCAATATAGTTGTTACAAATACGTATATTATATATATTTATATAGAAACTTTATGTGGAGATTATTTTTTTTTAGAAATGAATTTTTACTAGAAATTAAGTCTATAAATAATTATTCCCACATCAACTAACAAAGTGAATATAACTAGATAAGTAATTTTCAAAACAGAGGTGCAAAAATATACTTAATTAACTACATAAAATTAGCAAAAATCTTAAACTTACTTGATCTTTAATTTTATTCAGTGTCTGGTGTTTTATGTGGTGACACAAAAAACACTACAAGAATTCAATAGTTCTTGAGATTCGACGACTAATACATGTTATTATTCTTGTATACATTATTAACAATAACGTAATTTAATTCACAAAAACATTAACATTATTTAGAAAACAGCACTCGATTATATCGTAACAATGCATTGTTCCATAACCGAACCGAATACAATGCATGCAATGCGAAATCTTACTCGTTATTTCCACTCAAGAAAAATTCTAAATAGTGAATGTCACATACATTTACACTCTGTGGTACTGGAACCTATTAGATTTATGTTTTTATTTTACATGACTGAGTGAGCTTTAATATTTTTATGTATCTGTGAATAGAATTTCACAAATGGCTCCGGTTTACTTTGTCTATTTTCACAAAGTAGCAAATCAGAAAAAGCTAACGTCTACCGCGTCTACGTATTGCTTATATGCTTGCTTTCTTTGTTGTAATGTATATTGTTACTTTCGTTGTTAATAAATACTAAATGACATTGCCGAAAATAAACAACTCAATACATCAAGTCTATCTAGCTTAACCTATTCAGTTGCGACAAATCTATTCATGTAACCAAATAACCGAACAGTTTTACATTTGATTAATAGTAATAATAACTTTTCCGTGTGGTGACGGAGTAAGAATACAATTCACCACTCCCTATCTTACCCGTGGGTGATCGTACGAGACGACTAAGGGATATAAAACGCATATAACATCTATGCGAGAGAAGGAAAACTCGAAACAAAACCCTACACCAACACGTCTGACCAGCGTGGTATAGTAGGTCAATTACCCTTCCATTATGGAGGAGGCCATGATGATGATGAAATAATAACTTTATTAATTTTGTTTTCTCTCTTGGCGGCAAACGAGCAAGCAGCACAACTGATGCAAATGTTACTGTCGCCCATGAACCTTTGCAATACCAGATGTATAGCTAGGTCGCTGCCTATTAATGAAAATCGCAAACTCACCTAGAAAGTTGGGTTTCCGACTCTCTCACTCATCGAACAAAACACAGCAGCACGTTGCCACGTCTCAAGCGTCAATTTTCTGTGAGAACGTGGTACTACCCCGAACAAACGAGCCTGCGGCTGTAGACATTCACTTCAACAGTATGGTCCTACGACAATTAAATATTCCATAAAAAATAACCTAATTAATAATAGATTATATTGACTGTTGCATGTTCAATGAGATGAAATAAGAAGTGGGATAGGGATTTACAGCTCCCGCTAGTACTAACTGCTATCACTAAATTTAGCACAGGCTGCTAACAAAGGTCAGTCCTATGGTTATAACGACCTACCCTGACGAATATTGGCTGCGACAAGTCGTTGTGAGATAGCCTCTCTCCTGTGCTGGGCGTAATTGATTACATCGATGAAACGTTTACTACAGGCCGGGGTGGGAAGCTAAAAGAGGCAGCAGAATTAAAAATAACTATTTTATAATTTCATTAAAATTTTACCATCTCATTCATCAATTTTAAATGAAATTTAAATACAAATGTACTTGATCAACAGTTGGGGTGTACGAGACATATGAGATTAGAATTGAATAGTTCCGTTAATGGTAACTTATAATATTGGCACTTAAATTATCATAAACCGTCTCTTTGAAGACATTTCTTTCGGTTATATTGTTATTAAGACGTAATTTTATAGTCTGTACGTATTTGGTGAAAATATCTTATAAGCGCTACGATCGAACCCTTACTGTGGAGGCTAGCTATAGATACATCTTAGTATAGATACATCTTGTGCCTATGCACCATGGAGAATAGAGTAAGGAGTAACATCTCAGTGTATTAAGCACGAAGTATAGATACACTATCTACGTGTATCTATACTTCGTGGTATTAAGAAGTGTCCAATGAACGGGAGCAAATTAAGGTGGCAAGGTGGCGCTATAGTAGCAAGTGGAAGCACTTTAAAAAGAGCGCCACAAATTTCATAGGTTATTATTTATCAAATCACAGTTGACTACGTAACTCAGCACACTTCACTCTGCTTATTACTGCTACATTCATATCATTTCCACTTGCTACACTAGCGCTATTTCGGTGAGTGTTCGAACAATAATTTGCTGTTTACAAGTGGACACTTTTTTGACTAATCCCCCATACAAGATGGTATTCCTTAGTTTCTACCATCCATACTATGCACGAAGATGTATCTGTACTTCTACTACTACTATTATCTACTACCATGGAAGTAATAAGTACTCTGTTGTACAGAGTACTTATTACTTCCATGTCTCAATAGGATTCAGCATGATCTGTCAAATGGTCAGTCTTTAATCTGTCAAATGATATCAATATATAGGCTTATTATATTATATATTAAAATATACCAAAAATGTGTTAAATAGAACGTATCGTCGTATCTATAATATTTATATTTTCCACATCGACTGGATACTAGTTTTTTAAATAATTTTAGCAGAATTTAAGGGTAGCTTCACAGTTCACTTTTAAGTTCATTGCTTATATAGTAAGTAAGCTCTCTGGGCCGTATTGCCACTTTCTATGAAAGCAGAATATTGTATATTAACTTTCAATTATTTTTACACTATATAATAATATTATTCTAATAATATTTTTAGACTACACTTGTACATAGCATAAATATGTTGAAAACGAAAACATGAAGCTGGGAGCACATTACATGAAATGCCATCAAAATTATCTAATATAATACGTTAAAACACTAAGATATCGAATATAATACAAGAGCACTACTAGATGACGTTTTAAATTCCCGCTAAAACTCCCCGGCCACTTGTTCTTCTTCTTATTATTTTTATGTATTGGCAATCAGCTACTTAAATGAGCCATTGTTGCCAGTGTCGAGTTATAATTATCATCAAGTTTTTAGTGTCTTCAGATTAGTCATTATCCGTCAGTAAGTCAAATTGTCGCCATCAACAGTGCTATGGCCACACTGTTAATGGTAGCTTGTGAGAATTTTGATGAAAAACGAAAACGTTGTAAAGCACTTTCATATGATATTCACCATATCTCATAGCGATGAGACGAATGGTATTTTTTTCAATTCGAATCAATCGAATTAAAATTATTATTGATTCGAATCACAATTCGAATTGATTCGAATCGTCACGTGGGAGTCGTCAAATCGCGCGATGAATTCGCGAAAGCATTACAGTCGAATTCGTACTCGTATGTCGAGTCATCCGCCTGTTAAGCCGAGTTGGCGAGTTTGTAACTCGTTTACGTTATTATTCATTTTAAATTATTTATACTGTTTGTTGTATTACCAATATTTATAACTACAGGAACATAGTTTACACGAAACTGTTTCCATCTTCATTTTTATTAAAAAACTCCCAGTTCAAACTTTTATTTCCACTAGACGACTCTTTGCAAATGTAATAGGTACGTTAAACGAATGGAATTGTATCCAACCAATTCGTGATTCTTAGAACATTTCATGTATTTTCGTATTTTCTCACTCGTAGAATTCATTCGTTAGATTATTCGACTCCGTATTAGAACGAGAGAGCGAATCAACGAATGTCCAATTAAGCCGAGTCGACTGATCGCTGCGCCGCAGCGGTCGCCCGCGCTACGAGTAGGTACGACACGAGTTAACGAATTGATTCGGTTTCGGTCAAATGCGATTCGAATGAACGAGTCAATAGTCTTATTCGAGTTATTCGAATTAAACGATTCGAATTACCCATCGTTAATATCTCAGCAGTTCCGTCACATCACATTACATAAAATGCCATCAAAATTATCTAATATAACACGTTAAAACACTAAGATAACGAATATAATACAAGAGCACCACATGACGTTTTAGATTCCCGCCAAAAACCCCAGCCACTTGTTCTTCTTCTTCTTTTTCTTATGTATTGGCAATCAGCTACTTATATGAGCTATTAGTGCCAGGCGAATTTTGATGGAAAACGAAAACGTTATAAAGCACTTTTATATGATATTCACTACATCCCAGTAGCTCCGCCGCTTCATATTACATAAAACGCCATTAAAATTATCTAATATAACACGTTAAAACACTAAAATATCGAATATAATAATACAAGAGCACCACATGACGTTTTAGATTCCCGCCAAAAACTCTCAGCCACTTGTTTAAAGTCAATCCTTTTTAGGGATGTAATTGTTGACGTAATGGCATAGAGTGGAGAAAGATAACCCAGTTCGATTTAAAGCTCTTAGTTGTCTTTTACGACATTCATGAGCAAATTAAGGGTAGCTAGTACATATTTATAGTCGCTACCACAAGCACAAAATATAATCTCTTCTTTAAATTATTGTAATAAATATCGATATTTCTAAATAATAATATCGATATTTCACAACATTCCTGTTAGGTTAGGCCTGGGGGGTCACACTTAAAACATTACTTATTTTTACTGACCGTCGCGCCGCCTACAGATTGTTTGTACAAACTTAACTGCTGCCATTTTGTCCTGTATGTCAAACGTTTGACAACTGAGAATTGTTATTTTTTGTTCCTAGCGTAGGTACTTATTGTCATCAATCTATTTACGGTTATTGATGTACTTTCTGAAAATTATCTCAATTTTCATTGTTAAGCTGATATTATTATTGCTTCGTTATCAGCTGATATGTTTTTTTTATATTTCAGGGTAGCTTTCATAGTAAAAGAAAATTCTATATAATTACACATACGCATGTAGATATGTATATATATCACTTCAACTTTAGTTCACCGCGTAAACTCTGGGTAGCAGCACCTTCCATACATGCATATTTTATCATGGAGTTGCCACTCTTTTTCAGTTTAATAACTTTACTCTTTGGGTTAGGCCCACGAAGTATAGATACACAGCAATGATGCTTTATCGTTTATAGAATACTTTTCAGAGCTGTTAATAGCAACAAAACTTCCCACGTAAATCTTGAAAAGTGGCGCGCTCTACCGGCAAAAAGTTCTGTCCCCTAAATTGAGACCATTCTTTTAACATTACGTTCGGACTCCTGTGTATCTATACTTCATGTATGAACCTATGAAATTTGTGGCGCTCTTTTTAAAATGCTTCCACTTGCTACTATAGCGCCACCTTGCCACCTTAATTTGCTCCCGTTCATTGGACACTTCTTAATACACTGAGATGTTACCTGGGGGGGCACAGTTAAAACATTATTTATTTTTACTGATCGTCGCGCCGCCTACAGATTGTTTGTAAAAACATAGCTGCCATTTTGTTGTAATTGTCAAAAGTTTGACAACTGAGAATTGTTATTTTTTGTTCCTAGCGTATGTACTTATTGTCAATAATCTATTTTCGGTTATTAATGTTCGTTCTGGAAATTATCTCAATTTTCATTATTAAGTTTGTACTATTGCCGTTTCGTTAACGGCTGATATGTTATTTTTATATTTCAGGGTAGGTTTCATAGTAAAGAAAAATCCTATATAATTACATACACACAATATGTAGATACGTAGGTATATATGTCTATTACTTCAACTTTATTTCACCGCCTTAGCTCTAGGTAGCAGCACTTTCCATACATGCATATTTTACTATCGAGTTGCCACTCTTTTTCAGTTAATATAATTTTACTCTTTGCTCCTTACTCTATTCTCCATGTTCCATGGTTAGGCCATGGAAGTAATAAGTACTCTATAACTCTACAGAGTACTTATTACTTCCATGGGTCAGGCCAGTGTTGCATAAAAATCGATAGTTTGACTATCGATAGTTAACCTCAAAAAGTATTCATACTATCGATAGGACTATCGATAGTATCGTACATATCAATACTATCGAGACTATCGATAGTATCGATAGCTCTCCACGAGCAATACTATTAATAACGGCGATACTATCGATACTATCGATAGTGATTCATTCGATAGTATCAATACTATCGATAGTATCGTTAATACCATTAGTTTTAGCGTAAAACTATCGATACTATCGACTATTTCGGGCTATCGATTGCCAGAAAATTTTCAATAGTATTGCTTAAAAATATAAATACCGTAGTTGTGTCCCTGTTGCTAGTTTTCAGTGAATTTTGTGGTGACTTTTCTAGCAGTAACGTGCATTTGCGTTCTTACTTTGAAGCCCAAGTTAGCTAATAATGGTTAAGATCAATAGCCATTGAAAGTTGAGTAAAATTATAATGCTGCGAGACTTCTGGACAATTGGGTCGGAATGTGTGAAGTGGTACCTTGTACTTGTACCACCCTGTTGACAGTTTTCTGTCTACAGCCGCAGGCCGGTGGTTCCGGGGTAGTACCACACTTTCGCAGAAGATCGGCGTCTGAGTAATGGCAATGTGCTATTGCGCTTCGTTTGGTGAGCGAAAAAGCTGGCAGTTCAACTGGGTGGGTTTGGGGATTTTATTAGTAGGCAGTGGCCTAAGCTGTTATAGCTTAGGCCACTGCCTACTAATTTAGTATTGCCAAGCTCCATGGGCGACTGTGACACTTACCATCAGGTGTGCTGCTTGCTCGTTCGCCACCATAAGCAATAAAATGAAAAAAAATGGTTTGTTCCAGTATACTAATGAAACTCAGAATGTCTATTACTATAAAATTTTAGTGTAATTATTAGCTTTGAAAGTTTCGGTTAAACAAAATTATGAAAAACATAATCAAGAATTCTGAGTTACAATTCTACACAGAATTATGGCCGTAATTAGTCATTAGATTTGTTGTATTTTTAGCGATATTAATCTAGTGAAGTAAATTTAACAGGGTCCGAAAAACATAAGTTCTCTGTATGCTCGATTGCAATGTGATCCATCTAGAAGGCTCTATTAAAAATATGCTTACATATATGTAACTTCACATTATAGGGATATAGAAATATATATCTAACTGAATCCAGAATAATTTTTTAATTGTATATTATATACAATTGAAAATGAAATGAGCGAGATGCAACGTTGACATCAAAATTCCCGAATTGAAAACATTTAAACCATTGTGTTACTCTCTCTGACACCACATTAGGTCCATAAACGTCACAATTTGTTCACAGCTTGCGTTGCATGTATCTTTTTTGTAATAAAGTTTTAAAATATGTCGAATTTCTTCATAGGATTGACCCATTTTAACAAAAAGAAAAAAAAATGTGTGCGTGTAAACCTTTACGCGCGATTGAAGTAAAACTTCTTGCGTTGACGACATATATCACTGAAATGATTAAATATTAACTTAGATAAATAAATATTATATTATTATTTATTCATGTGCTTTACAATGATTATTCATATTATTCAAATGTTATATTAATATTATTCATTCGAAACAGGTAATTGAAGCAAGTATAGTAGTGTATTATAAATTTTAATATATATAGTTAAAATTTGCAAAAATTTCTATAGCGCGATTTAGACTCTAATACATATCCTCTTAGAATCCATTAACTTTGTTACAGCGCCATCTAGTAATAAATTATGATCCTATTTAAAAAATCTGAGTTACTCCCTAGTCGCGCCTAAAGAAGTTTTACTTCAAAAAGAAAATAAATAAATTAAATAATCCAAGAATATGACATAATACTTCCACATTCCCACCGAAACTCAAGAAATATTGACAGCAGCAAGTATTGCTATTATAATTGTTTCACTTTGTTAGTATCACAAATTTAATGTTATTCACCTGACTAAAATTTGTTCTACTCTTCTTCTTCTTCTTATGTATTGGCAATCAGCTACATATACGAGCTATTGGTGCCAGTGTCAAGTTATAAATATTTTCACGTTTTTAGTCTTTCAAGTCAGTCGTTGTCTAAGTCAAACTGTACCATTAACAGTGCAATGGCCACACTGGTAATGGTATCTTGTGGGAATTTTGATGGAAAATGAAAACGTTGTAAAGCACTTTTATATGATATTCACTACATCCTAGTATCGCCGCACATCACATTACATAAAATGCCATCAAAATTATCTAATATAACACTTTAAAACACTACAATATCGAATATAATACAAGAGCACCACATGACGTTTTCAAATTCCCGTCAAAAGTCGTCTTGTTCTACTCTATGATGACGCAAATTTAAATAAATTTCTTTAATAATAATGTCAGTACTTGGCTTACCACATAACATAACTTTAGACAACAATACTATCGAATAGTTGCTTGCTATCGATAGTCCAAAATAGTCGATACTATCGATAGTATCGATAGTTTTGAGTTAAAACTAATGGTATTAGCGATACTATCGATAGTATTGATACTATCGAATGAATCACTATCGATAGTATCGATAGTATCGTTGTTATTGATAGTATTGCTCGTAGAGAGCTATCGATACTATCGATAGTATTGACGTATTACAATACAATCGATATACTATTGATACTATTGCTTATACGTAAACTATCGATAGACAATTGATTGTCTATCGATAGTAGACTATCGATATGCAACACTAGGTTAGGCATGGTTCTTAGAAATATCAAAACAAGATCATAAGCATTAAGCATAGATTATAATATTAATCATAAGTTGTACCTACTGTTTATGCTAATAATATAGCGTAGAATTGGGAATTATATTTATTATTTAGCGAAGCCAAACATGTCTCTGCCTCAGAAAAAATATTACAGACAACGGGCACATTCTAACCCAATTGCGGATCATTGTTTTGAATAGTAAGTTGAAGATATTGTGAGGTTTAACTTGTAAAAAAAATATTCAAATTATTTTTTTATCCCTATTGCAGCCCTTTTCATCCAGACGATTATGACTGGTCTAATCTATATCCTATTAAAAAAACAAAAGAATTTAATGACAAATATGTTGAGTTTTTGGATGTTGGGTGTGGGTATGGTGGTTTATTAGGTAAGTACATCGAAAAATTGTAGACTGTAAGAACGACATATTCTACAGTTTTTATTATATTTTTAGGTATTTGATTTAAATTGCCATTAATTCTATTAATTTACAGTGACTCTTTCTCCAATGTATCCAGACAATTTGATATTGGGACTAGAGATCCGTGTCAAAGTATCAGATTATGTTAATGATAGAATTCAGGCATTGAGGTCTCAAGATGTAGATCACTTTCAGAATATAGCTGTACTAAGGACAAATGCTATGAAATATTTACCTAATTTCTTCCACAAAGGACAGGTTTGAAGCTATTATGTTATTTTATAGTCTTTCTGCTTTTTATTGCAATAATTTTGTGGTTATGCCAATAGATACAGGGCCTTTTTTATTGCTTATCTTGGCGAACGAACATGCACCACACTACTGATGGTAAGTGTTACTGCCGCTCATGGACCTTTGCAATATCAGGGGTACAGCTCGACCGCTGCATACCAACCAAAAACCTTCGTGAAAATTGGGCTTCTGGCTAGAGGGCCAAGTGAGCTTTGCTTGATGAGCAAGAATGCTAACCAAACGAAGAGCAAAAACTCATTGCCACTACTCAGATGATGATTTTCTGTGAGCTTGTGGTACTAATCTGGATGGACCTGCTTGTGGCTGTAGGTAGAAAATTGTCAACAGTGTGGGTTTACTACTGTAATAGAGTCCAATTTGAGTTTATGTGATGGTGCATATTAATATGCATAAATATATTAATGCTTGCTTGGTGTATGTATGTAAACAGTGAGGAATCCAGCATGTCCGTACTTGAATTTTTGTAGTTTAGTCACCTGCAAAAGGGCACCAATGGTAAAAAATCGCATTAAACTTCCATTCTAAGGTCAGACATGCTTTAGAATGTAATATAAAAATTATTTTACTATAATTATTCGTTGTCTTGTAGTCTACAAATTTATACTAGCTGCCTAGTAAGACTTTTTCTGGCAAACTTTTTTATATACATCTCTCCATAAGGATAAAATTTTTAAAATACCTTCAGTTGTGTTTGTAATAAAAATAATGGGTGTGTGCTTAAGACCACATAGCTGAAGTGATAACTTTATTATGACAAGATAGATACAACTATTTTTTTTTCTATGTTCATAAAGTAAGAACATCATTCGTCATTTGTATTATATCCTAAAATATTCCTCTAGCTGACACAAGCTGCTTTACTTGCATGAGTATTACATAATTGAGTGTGACAGCTCAGTCTTCAGTACAACAACAATATATTTTATTAAACAGAATGTTTTTTGTTTTAAAAATTGTTGTATGTACAAACATTTTTAGAACAGAAAAATGACGTAATGTATAAATCTATTTTAATAAAAAAATTTCAAACATCAGTGTGCCTTTTAGTAAAGGCCTTGTCTAATGCCTTCTATTGCATTCTGTCGTTTGCCACCCTTCTCCTATTGCTCCCTACTGTCAGTTTAAGTTCATCCTCCCATCTTTTGCATTTTTATCCATCTATTTTTTTTTATAGCTTTCAGGATATTCTGTTAAGATTTTGCTACATTGATAGTGGCAATTTCGAAGCATATGACCCATTCATCATAACTTTATTTGGGCTAATCTTAGTGAGGATATTAGTAACACCTGTACTAACTCAAATAAACACATACATAAGTTTGATTCTTGATGTCCAGCATGCGTCTTTCCATAGCTCTTTGGCAGTCTCATTCAACACCCATCAAATGCAGTAGTGCATCTAAAGAGATAAAGTTTCTTCACAATTGGATAAATAACTGATGACTGAATAAGGGGAGAGAAATATACAGATTTTTCAAACACCCTACTGTATAGAATAAATTTTTGTGGTTTCGAGGCGACTTCAAATATAACTCATTAGTTGGAGTGTTGGCTAAAGTATAAGACCTACCATGCCAAGTGCCTGTGTACAAAACAATACTTTGTGCGATCCACAAATTGTTTTTTTTTGAGTCTGGTTGTAAATGTGTGTCCATTAATTATGTTTGTAAAGACCTTTGCAGTACAAGGATTATTTCCTTAGTGCAGTGTTGCCAAAAAAAATATGTATAGGTAGCGAACAGACACAAAGGACTTAGTGAGTCTTTGTATGTTTGTGTCCATTTGCAGATTGTACTAAAAATTATCCTTTATGAGTATCCTCCATAACCCACAAGGCTCATCCTGGAGAGTTCCTACTTAGCCTGCCACTACAGTTACTATGTAGTTTTTTTGTGAAACAGGGACAATGTTTCAACACTATAATATAGAGATGGTTTTAGAAAAGTAGTCTTCATGGCCTGGTGGTCTTCTACAGCATTTTACAAATGTACAATAGAGGCAGTGTTGTGTTTGTACATATTCTATTATTAATGGGCTAGTAGCAAATATAAAAAGAATGATATCTTGAATTCACCACTGATCAATCTTTGCATTATTACAGCTGAAAAAGATGTTTTTCCTTTACCCAGATCCACACTTCAAGAAGGCTAAACATAAATGGAGGATAATAAACAAGTGGTTGTTATCTGAATATGCTTATGTTTTGGCAGAACAGGTAAATACAATAATCATGTTAAAATTGTTTTATTGCAATACAGATAGATGCATGAGCAGCAGGTAAACTTAATGTTTATCTGCAGGCTTAGACCTAACATCGCGCGCTGGACGCTAACCGAAAGGGTAACCAGTCGGGACAGCATTGGATGTCAAAGAATCTGTACCAGTGGTAATGGTAATGGCGATGGGGAGGGAACACGGTGGGTTATGGAGCCATACGCCGCCCCGGATGGATGGTTGGGGTGTGTCCAAACCATAGCCTGTAAAAAAAGGGTTTAAGCCTTAAAATGTTAACAGTCTAAACTAACACTATTACATTTTAAAAAAGTTGCCTTAAGTTCAAAAGTTACCTTAAGTTCACAACTTATTGTATTTAATAAGCCTCAAACACGACTAATACAGCATCCCTCAACGTCAGCCGTATCGAGGTCCATTTTGCACCTAAGTCTGCTGGGGATGGTAAATACCTTAATCTTCATCTTGCCTTGTCACTTGCCCGCTTAGGTTGACAATAGTATTTCGTGTTACAAGTTGCCCGAAAAGCTGTTGCCTCTCATTCTACCGGTGATAACTTATCCGGCTTTTAGTATTTAATGGAAAATTGAAATTAATTTACATAATTTATAATAGCATATTTTTAGGGCATTGTATATACAATTACTGATGTAAAGGATTTGAATGAATGGATGGTACTGCATTTTGAAGAACATCCGTTATTTGAAAAAATATCTGATGAAGAGTTGGTAAGTGCATAAGTTCAATTCTTCAAAATCACATAGTAGTCAACAATATTATTATAACAAAAGATTTAACAAGTACATTATGTTTATATACATTTTTGTCTAAAGTAATCTGGGTAATAAATCATATAAATACACAAGAGAAAGAACACTCGAAATAAGACCCTACTGACCCGTTTGACCACCATGATAAGTAGAGTTCCTATCTTTCGTAAAGGACGCTCGCACTCAACAGTGGTACATATATCAGTCGAGATGACGATTATATCAATACATTTGTCTTATGCTGGCAAACAATTGGCTTTTAATGTCAACAATGAACACTTTTCATTTTGTAAAAGCACCTATTCTAATATATACTTTGTTCACTATTGGACATAGGCTTATTTCATGAGCTTAATGACATAAACGTATGTGGTGTGACACCGACCATTCTACTGGGAATCGCTCAAGCACATTATATGATTCCCATGGGCAAGTAAAGTGTGGTGATAAATTGTATTTATGATACATCACAAAACAGGAATGTGTAAATTTACCTACTAGAATAATGTTACCTTGTGATGATAAAAATATGTTTACACAAGTGTTTGTGGTTATAAAAATATTAATATATCCCTAAAATTTTAGTGATATGAATATTTTAATATTGGAAACTGAGAATTATAATACTTTTGACTATTTAATATTACCTCTAATTTTCCAGAAAGCTGATCCAATTGTAGAAAAATTATATGAAAGCACAGAAGAAGGTAAAAAAGTTACCAGAAACAATGGGGACAAGTTTCTAGCTGTGTACAGAAGGATTCCTGATAAGCATAAAATGTTAAACATGCCTTGTTAAAATTAATGCATTTTATTATAATTTTATAAAGAAATATAAAGATTATATCTAATCCATTCGTGTTTGGCATTAACTATGTATGCTACAATTAATTTACAATTGTGAGTTATGAGCGTATTGCAGCGATTCATATCTCTGTCTTAACGATGACTTGGACATGAGACCTGAGTGTCCTCCCGTGATCATGACCGCTGTAAAGTATTCGAGACGTCGGGAAATTACATTCAAAAACTAGTTTTATTTCAAACGTGTAATACTTGCGTGTAGACATTAGAAATCATGATCTATTAACATTTTAACTGTGATGAATCTGAAATAAAACTACTTTACGGATTCTATCGCGTTTGCTAGAACAAAATCACATAGCAGCCAGGACCTCAGTCCTAGAGATAGATCTCTAGGACTGAGGTTCTCCAGTGACCATGATCACTATAGTGTTCGAAACGTCGGGCAATTAAAAATCTAATACAAACGCGATAGAATCCGTAACAGTAGTTTTATTTCAAATGTGTAATACTCGCGTAAACATTAGAAATCATTATGTGACGAATCTAGCAATCGCATAGATATACAGGGTGTCCCAAAATTCAACGATAAGCCGGCACCAGCAGGTGGACCTACATATGACTACTCGAGAACAAAAAAGAAAAAAATTCTACCTTGATTTTTTTTTTCATTACGACAAAAAAATCGATTTCTTTAAAAATCGACATCTTTTATTATATTATTAAGTGCCATTGCTACAATTTTACAAGTAATTCTGTGATTTTTTTTGTATTGGTAAGGTAAGTAGCACTACTATCGATCACAACCATTAAAAATTCCAGAATATCTATAGTTTTTACACAAAAATCAACCAAAACTATGTTTTTTTCATAAATTATGTAAGATTTTGACTTTCAGCTCACTTTCACTCATCACAGTGAAAAAAAAAAGTATGGACACTACTGTGGCAAATAGTATTAAAAATTGGCGCAACTAACTACAATTCTAAAATGGTATAACATTCTAGGCAAACTAGCCACCAAATTATACTTAGGTGTACTATTTCAAAATAACAACCATATTTCGAAAATTTTTAGTGTTGATAGTAATCACTTTTACTATGTAGCCCAAATGTTTTTGTTGCAAGTTCTCAGAATTTGAATGATACATGTGCGTAGTCCATAAGATAACATAAGTTAGACAGAGATAGAGAGATTATACGTTAGAGGGAGATAGATAGATGCTAATTGTTTAGTAACATTAATGCAGGTAGAGAAGTAATTAATGTCCTCAGCAGCACAGCAAGTCAGTACGCTCTACTTCTTTGTTTACTGCACACCGTTCTGTTTTAATTAAAGTGGCTCTGGTACTAACGACTTTGGATTGAATTAAGTGACCTGGAAATTGACCTGACTTGGCATTATTTTAGACTGTGATTTTGTGTTTTTTTAAAGAAGTTTTGCCTTATTTTCAAGTGTTTAGCATTCATTATGCCGCTACCATATACAGCGTTAGAATACGCTAATATGCACCTAATTTATGGAGAATGCCGATGCAATGCCAACGCTGCTAGCAGATTATATCGAGCAAGGTACCCTACTCTTCAAAGGTATCCGGATTATCGCGTATTTATTAACGTGCATCAAGCATTTTCGGAGGGTCGTATACCATCTGACAGGAGAAACGCTGGAAGACCTAGATCGGAACACGATGAAGAAGTTCTCAATGAAATAGAAAGCGATACAACTACCTCTGTACGTGCCATATAAGTAGCAACGGGAATTCCAAAAAGTACTGCACATAGAATTTTAAAACGTCACCAGTTTCATCCATATCATTACAGGCGCGTGCAGGCGTTATTACCGCGGGACTATCCACTGCGGGTCGCATTTTGCCGTGTAATGCTGCAAAAACACAGGGAAGATCCCCAATTCTTAGACAAAGTTTTATGATCGGATGAAACAACCTGCAAGAAAGATGGCTATTTAAATCTTCACAATCTTCATAGCTGGAACAATGAAAATCCGCACCTGGTGAGAGAAGACAAATCCCAATATCAATTTAAGGTTAACCTATGGACGGGCATAATAAATGGAAAAGTGATAGGGCCCTTTGAGTTACAAGGAAACATAGATGGCAATAGCTATTTGAACTTCTTACAAAATGAGTTACCAGGATTATTAGAAGACGTGCCCTTAAGTAATTTGCAAAACATGTGGTTTCAAAACGATGGTTGCCCAGCTCACTATGCCCGCCCTGTGCGAGAGTACTTAGACCAAGAGTACCCAGGGCGTTGGATCGGGCGACTTGGTCCTATCTTATGGCCACCCCGTTCACCTGATCTAAATCCCCTGGACTTTTTCTATTGGGGTTGTCTAAAGGACAGAGTCTACTCAAAACCCATTGCAACCTTGGACGAGCTTCGCCAAAAAATAATTCAGGCTGTGGATCACATGAACAGAATCAGATATGCAAGAAAAATAAAACGTTCATTTTTAAGGCGATGTCGTGCCTGCATTACTGCCAATGGCAAACAATTCGAACATTTATTGTAATTTTAATAATATAGTAAATTCTAATCTCTCTATATCTATCTCTGTCTAACTTATGTTATCTTATGGACTACGCACATGTCTCATTCAAATTCTGAGAACTTGCAACAAAAACATTTTGGCTACATAGTAGAAGTGATTACTATCAACACTAACAATTTTCGAAATATGGTTGTTATTTTGAAATAGTACACCTAAGTATATTTTTGTGGCTAGTTTGCCTAGAATGTTATACCATTTTAGAATTGTAGTTAGTTGCGCCAATTTTTAATACTATTTGCCACAGTAGTGTCCATACTTTTTTTTTTCACTGTGATGAGTGAAAGTGAGCTGAAAGTCAAAATCTTACATAATTTATGAAAAAAACATAGTTTTGGTTGATTTTTGTGTAAAAACTATAGATATTCTGGAATTTTTAATGGTTGTGATCGATAGTAGTGCTACTTACCTTGCCAATACAAAAAAAATCACAGAATTACTTGTAAAATTGTAGCAATGGCACTTAATAATATAATAAAAGATGACGATTTTTAAAGAAATCGGTTTTTTTGTCGTAATGAAAAAAAAAATCAAGGTAGAATTTTTTTCTTTTTTGTTCTCGAGTAGTCATATGTAGGTCCACCTGCTGGTGCCGGCTTATCGTTGAATTTTGGGACACCCTGTATATGTAGTATTAAAAAGTTGCTACATATACAAAATTAATTAAATTGGGCGACATAAACAGATATGTATTATTATTTTAAAATAGATGATAGAAGGGAAGACTAATGGTTAACCAATATACCGCACACCTATAAACAGAAAGGAATATGGAGAAGATAGAATAGGCAGCAAGATTCTCCCTCCTATGTGATAACCACTACGCCGTGTTTAATAAGCGGCATATATAAAGTCTGCAAAGTTGATCGGTGCGCATGTGAAATTCAAACACCCTGGAGATCATTTAGAGAGGCAACATGCTGCACTCAGTATGAAATTTATTGAAAAATTACCAGTTCTCATTTTTGAAGGCTGCATGAGCAAGAATAAACCTATCCCATATTCCTCTGTTATGAGGTGTTCTGTAAAAATATAAACCATGGTCTCTCTTTCAATGCTCCAGATCAAAATATATTATAACATTTTAATTAGAAATATCTACATATCCATAATATACATAGTTTGGTTAATTGGGGTACATAAATTGGGTTAATGAGGAGGAAATATGTCTTATAAATATTATTCATGCTACGAAACTTGCTTTCTACATAATTACATGATTATTATAAAAATCATATTTAAAAACTTTTTAAACATGTACCTATATAAGAAATTATATTTTTTAGATGAATTTTCAGTTTGCTTGAATATTCGTGATCAAGGCAATCTTAGCGTGTAAGCGATCAATATCAAGGTAAAAGGTCACACTATATACCTACTCATTTCATTAACATTATTCCGTTTGATTATATAAAAAAATATAGTTAAGGCTAAAACAATAAATATTTATTATTATTATATATTTATTATTTTATTATTATATTTATTTGATACAAATATACAATTTGATAAATTACTAGATACAAAATTCGTCTTGAGTTATAAAAGGATACATAAAAGACTTGCAAAAATCTAAAAACTTGACTTGGGGCTCCTTGACCCAATCCCAAGTAGAGATTGGTTCAAGGAAGTCCCGACAGGAAACCGTAACGCAAAATTTGCAAAAATAAAAAGTATAAAGAGGATTTACAGATAACACAAAATATCATATATATTACATATACAATAATTAAATATTTTTCTTGAAAGGTCTCCCAAGATCAAGGAGAAATTTCATTTCGACAATTTTTTCTCCATTAAAATAATCCATCTATTAATCTGACGTGAAATATTTAGATATCGACGCATACGCCCAGCAGCCCCTAGAAGCCAACTTTTCTTCTCCACCCATTTCGTATTTGATAAAAGTGAAAACAAAAGTGCTGCCCATATTTCTGCTTGACTTGGATACATATGCAGACCTCCTTTGGCCAAAGTCAAGGACTTAATGAAATCTCCCGCCAAATGTTCTGCAATACTGCCCGAAGCAATAATTTTAGCGGCATTACAATCAAAATTACTGTAACGAGATGTACACAAGGCCTTTTGGGCACAGGAACTAGCAACTTTAGCTTTTGTGTTAACAACCCTAAGGCAATACTGTGTCATACAAAACCATAATAGTGGATTACTAGGGTGATCATGAAGACTGTCACTTAACAGCTTTATAGCTTCATCCATGTTGCCTTCACAAAAAGCGAGATAAGATTTTAAAAATCCTATATCAAACCCATAGTTATTTTCTTTCTCATATTTCCTTAATTCACTCAAAGCAAGTTTTGACAAGCTTTGATCAGAATGCATTAACCCCAGTGAACAGATTGCAAATAAACTATGTGGAGTTGGATTTTTCTGTGATACTTGAATGCTGTGAAATAAGAGTGTTTTTGCATCATCTATTCCTTTGAACATGTAAACAATGCCAGCCATTGCTACTAAGAGATCTGCTTTCTCTGAATCATCATTACTCAACCATTGTAATGCAGTATCATAAACGGAATATGATTCTTCATATAGGCCTTTCTTGTAAAGTGTTAATGCCAGTCCAGCAGTTGAATCAAAACTGGCTTCAGTGATAGCTTTGTATGTTTTTATTGCTTCATCATATTGATTCAATCTAACCAGCACTCTCCCTATATTCAACAAAACTATATTTTTTTTGTCATTATCTGCTAATTTTAACGCTTTTTCATAAGACCGTAATGCAGAAGCAATTAAACCATATCTTTCTTGTAATATACCTTGAATATTGTAGGCACATGCATTTTCAGATTCATAGTTACAAAACCATTCAACTAAGTCTAATGAATATGGTATAGCATGGAGACCTTCAATTTCATATTTGGATTCTGAATTTTCTTTATATTTATTATTTTTCAAAGTTCTGCACACCCAATCAGCATATCCAAGTGCACTTTCAGGGTGATATCCCAAACGAGATGCATGTCTGAATAAATCCATTGCTTCCTCCTCACGAATAACTTCTGCAATAAGTCCTTGGCCAATCCAACTTTGAGGATATGATGGCAATATTGACTGTCCTCGCCAAAAGCAATAGTTAGCTAGTTTATACAATTTCAGTTTTAAGTAAAGTGCTCCTAGATTACACCAAATTTTTGCAACTGACCACTTTCTTGTGACAGATAAAGCTTTAATAAAACAATGTTGTGCTATTTCATATTTTTGAAGTACTAAACAAACTTTACCTAGCAAATTCCAGTGACGCCATAATGTAGGTTTTTCTTTAATACAATTTATAGCCAGATTAAAAGCAATATGACAGTTATCTACCATTTTGGTTTCATAATAAAGAGCCAAGTAAGCTGAAGCTAAATCATATGATGTTATTTGCTGCCTTTGCTTTGTTATATATGAGTAACAAGCAATGGCCTGCAAAATTATTTCGACCTTTTCTTTTCTTGCTGTTTCAAAGCTTGAACAATTTTCTTTATTTAACTGAGGCATGTGCACATATGAATATTTATTTGGCAATTTAGCAATAAACATCAAGTTGTCAGCTAAAAGTTTCCAAAAACATAAAAACTGTTTTTGTTTTGTTAATGCTTTTATTGTGAAGTCTATTGCATTTTGGGCACTATCTCTGGCTGAGCCATAAATTTTGGCATCAGCTTTTTTCTTTGCGATCCTCATCCATGTTTCAGTCACTCCTTTCAATGCCAAAAATGAATACGGCTCAATTTTAAATACCTCTCCAAATGTTGCAATTGCATCATCATATTGTGTCAACAAAGAATGAATATAGCCTATTCTCGTTAGACAATGTGCAGCTTTAGATGGATCTAACATCATTACTTTATTATAAGCTTTTAGAGCTGAAGAATAAGATCCTCGTGAATAGTATGCATCTGCCAGACACTCAAATGCTATTGTATCATTGTGGTTGATTTTAATAACACTTCTGAAATTTAAAATAGCATTTTCCCATTCTCTTTTATTTATATAATGTAGACCTAATCTGAAGTTAATCCATGGCTCAATTGCAGCTACATTTGTTATTAATGTGTTTAGTAGTTCAAAGTCTGCATCATATTGTTGTAATTTTATATAGATTTCACTTAGATTCTTAGCAATATTGCAATTAGTTGGGTTGAGAGCATATGCTTTTTCATAACATTTCTTAGCTTTATTCAAGTCAGTCTTATGTTCATTGTAAAAGTGACCCAAATATAAAAAAGTATCTGCATGATCAGGGTTAAGTTTAGCCGCCTGTAGTAGGTTATTCAAACATTTTGTAGGTTGCTGAAGTTCCCAATAAGCTATTCCCAAATAAAATACATGTATGGAGTTATCAGCTGATCCTTCTAGTAAATGAATAACTTCTTCATATTTTTCTTGTTTTAGAAGTAATAGTGCATGTAGCTGTTTATAGTAATCAGATGTCTCTAATTGCTTCATTATATGATCAACTGATTCATACGCTTCAATGTAACATTCGGCAAGATAAGCCAATTCTGGTGTTTCCATAACATCAATTGGTATGGTTTTTGCAATATTTATAGCTTGTTTCCATTTTTGTTGTTTAGTGAGTGATATAAATAAGAATTTTTTGAGGACAAGTGTAAAATGTTGATCAGTTACTTTAGTTAAAAAATTTGTTGCAAGTTTTTGAGTAATTGACCATTTTTTAAGCATTATTGTACACTTTATAATAAATGTTGCTTCTATGATATCTGCATCTTGGTAATTAATCACAGGTATACACTGCTTATAAGCTTCTAAATATAAACCTTTATCATAGTATATCATGCTTCGTAAAAGACTAGGATATTTAGGATTCATAATGCCCTCACTTATTTCATCTATATATTTTTCAATGTTAAAATCAAAAAAAGACATGTTATTGACATATTTAACACAGAGTTGTTTACAAAGCCATTCTCTTATCACAACATTGGTAGGAAAATAATTGAGTTGTATTATTTCTTCAATAGCTGACTTAAGATCAGGTTTTTGCATAATTATTTTACACTGCAGCATCTCAAGAGAGTCATTAGGCTCTTCAATGTAAATTTTATGCAAGATTTTTAAGATCATTGGTATGTCATATTCATTACATGAAACATCTGTTTTCAAAAGTTCTATAAAGTATTTTTCAGCCATTTGTGATAATTTCTTATTTCCATTTGTTTCCATAACATTCATTAAAGTCTTAAGACATTCTTGGCTTTTTAACACACAAGCCAATTGTCCCAATTTTGATAATATTTCTAATGCCTTTTCTTCTTCAATTTGTAATTTTAGCATTTCATTATATATAGTAAATAACTTTGTTTTATCAGAGTCACTGCTTTTTCTTTCATAATAGCTAGCAAGACCTTGCCATGCTAATGGGTGATCCGGTTTACTTGCTATGGCTTTTTGATAAGCCAGAGGTGCCTGATCAGAGTCTTGAAGAGCTTTGCCAAGCAATACTAGTCCAAAATAATTTTGTTTGTCTTTCCGTAATATATTTTTGCAACATTCTTGAGCTTCAGCAAAGTTTTTATCATCTATTAATTTCCTTGCATCTTTTAGTAGAGTTTTAATGTCTGCCATCTGAAGAATAAAAATGATTACTATAGGGGTTTATTAAGTACCTTGTTATTTTTAGCTCATTTACATACCACTACTGGATATTTTCCACAAAGAGTGATAATGGCCTACTACTCCGCATTACCCAGATTGGATGGCATATGGTTTCTACTTTGAGTTTTATACTTCAATGTCTTTTGTGATTATGTTATATATGACTTCTAACAATGTGGCAAAATTTTAAGAAATATTACAACTTATTATCACTATAGCCCCAGACTATGTGGGATGTACCTAGGTGTAAGAATATTAGATATTGAACACCTATTCAAGAGAACGTAAACGCTCTATCAACCCATCTGAGTAGTATGAGAGAAGCTCATGCCGAGTGGTAGGATGTTTATGGACTGAGAAAGGAAAAACTAAGCTCAAGTACCTACCAGTACTTTACCGATTTTTAGGTGTTTTACTTTTTTGCCATCCGAAATTGAAATAATTTATAGAATTCGTAATTATAAATAATTACATGTATTCTGTGAGATATCGCAAATGTTAAAATAGAAATACACATTAAAACATAAAAATAGTATTATTCCTGCGTGTAAACATCAGGATTGTACTTGTTAATTTGATGAAGTAACTTACCACAGTTACCACGTATGTTTAGAACTTTGTATATAATATATAATACCTATTACAACAGATAAAAGCCCTGTTAATAAACCACCTCTTGTAATTGTAACATAAACTAAAAATAAATTATTCCTTTTTTCAGACCGCAAATCCTAACAGATTTCCTTTCATCATTTTTGACATATTAATGTGACCAGTAGGGGTGGGGCGTATATACTGGTACAGGTCTAGAGACCCGGTATGAAGTTGGCAGTATGCGCACCCGGTATGTAGGGCAGATACTCGATAGGTATTGCGGGTATATGGCCCCCACTCGCACCTGTTAGGAACGCGTGCCAACGCACCTCCCCGCGCACTGCCTCCCCGTGCGAAGCTGTCCACGCGCGGCGCGGGTGCCGTGTCCTACAAGAGCCATGGGCAATATAGTATACGAACGAACTACGAAGTTTCTCGAATTTTAACGAGACCACCCGATCGTGCATCCATTGTAACGTACGATAGCATGGTGGTGTAAGGTATCGATCTACGTGCCGGTGAGTGGGTCGTGGGTTCGATTCCTACGTAGGAAAATACTTTTTGTTTGTTTTTGTTTTTAAGAAGACACTCCCTGCACTGAGGCAACAATCCTTGTTTTGCGGGGGACTTTACAAATAAAATTAAGGCAGACGAATTACACCCAAGTAAATAACAATAATTTAAATGGGTAACATTTATAACCACGTTCCCACTCCATCATCAGGTATTGAATATTAGGTTGCGATATAGACTCACTTCATAGAGTAAAAGCACGACGAGGACATCTTGAAGCAGTCATTAATTCCTGTTACTACGATCATGTCAAACAATATATTTCCCCTTCCCCCTCCCCTCCTCTTTATAGGACCAGCTCATGGTCTCGTATTAAGAAATGCATTGTCATCCAAGTAATCATATAAAGGTCAACTCTCGCATGCAAGCATGCTACATTTAATTGCTGGAATTTTCTTTTTAATATAGTGCATCTCTGCTATATCAAAATTCTATTATCCTTTAAAAACGACTAAATAATTTTTACTTAAAAAAATATACAAAAATGGAAGTTAGAAAATTTTAATGAATAATAATTATATTATCCATACCTGAACCTATATACCCGTAAATACCCATACCTGTACTGCTATATACCCGTAAATACCCATACTTAAACATTCAGGTACGTACCGGTAAAGACCCATAACTGATGATAACAGTATGACACCCGGTACGAAGTACGACCAGTATATACTGGCCGTACGGGTCGCACCCAATACGCGACGGTCTGACGTTATACCGTCGCACCCAGTACGCGACGGTCTGACGTCATACCTGTTTGGGCCAGCAGGTATTACGTAGAGAGCTGCTCGACCACGCGTTGTAGAGCTAACGAAGTTACCCGAACGCAAAGAGTAAAATTATATTAACTGAAAAAGAGTGGCAACTCGATGGTAAAATATTCATGTATGGAAAGTGTTGCTACCTAAATCTTAGGCGGTGAACTAAAGTTGAAGTAATATACATATATACCTACGTATCTACATGTGTGTATGTAATTATATAGGATTTTTTTTACTATGAGACCTACCCTGAAATATAAAAAAAAAAACATATCAGCCGTTAACGAAACGGCAATAGTATAAACTTAACAATGAAAATTGAGATAATTTCCAGAAAGAACATTAATAACCGAAAATAGATTATTGACAATAAGTAACATACGCTAGGAATAAAAAATAACAACTCTCAGTTGTCAAACTTTTGACAATTAGGACAAAATGGCAGCTAGGTTTGTACAAACAATCAGTAGGCGGCGCGACGATCAGTAAAAATAAGTAATGTTTTAACTGTGCCCCCCCAGCCCGAACGGTTACGACCAAAGAGTAAAGTTATTAAACTGAAAAAGAGTGGCAACTCGATGATAAAATATGCATGTATGGAAAGTGCTGCTCCCCAGAGTTTAAGCGGTGAACTAAAGTTGAAGTAATATATATACATATCTACATGTGTATGTGTAATTATACAGAATATTCTTTTACTATGAGATCTACCCTGAAATATAAAAAAAAAACATATCAGCTGATATCGAAACAATAATAATATAAGTTTAACAATGAAAATTGATATAATTTTCAGAAAGTACATCAATAATCGAAAATAGATCGATGACAATAACTACCTACACTATGAACAAAAAATAACAATTCTCAGTTGTCAAACGTTTGACAGACAGGACAAAATGGCAGCAGCTAAGTTTGTACAACCAGTCTGTAGGTGGCACGACGGTCAGTAAAAAAAAGTAATGTTTTAAGTGTGCCCCCCCAGTTACGACTTACGACGTGCTTCGATCGTGCCCGTATTGAAACGTATGATTTAAGCTTTCTAAACGAATTTGTTTTTTATATCTTTAAAGTTAAGGAAGTTAATTGCTTAATAATAGAAACGATATATATATTTTGAGTATCTTATTTCAAGAAAATGTGTTATTTACAATTGATTATGAAGATGAAGGTAATTTTATATAGAATATATATAGTCAATAAATAATTAAATTTTGATATAAATAAGCATTAAGTAAATATTTTAAGACATTATATGATTACCTTTTACTCATATAGATGACGCTTTGGTAAATATCCGTATTTATTTCATATAATTTTGTTTAATTGGTTTATTATTAATTATCATACCTAACACAATGAATCATACAAATAACTATACGAATTCAAAAATATATTACAATCAATTTTAAATCAATAAATAGCATTTTAACTATTTTTATTTTGCTAAAATGTGTTTTTTTTTATACAAGTGACATCTAGCGAAGCTAGGATACATCATTTACATAATTCATCTTTCATAGAAATGTAACGCCATCTGTAAATTTTCAATACGTAATCAAATTATATTTTGAATGAAAATATATAATACACCAAGATAAAAATATTCTTATATAAAATATATTTTATTGTAAAAAAGTATGAATGTTTATTATCAGTTATTATAAAACTTTTATCGGTAACTATTGTTAGATGTAGAATCATTTTACGAATATCTTAAAAAGTATCCCTCGATTTATACAAGAATTTTGTTAATCAATTTAGATTTAAATTTAATGAATTCTATTTTTTACTTTTTAGTTTGTTTATCTATTAAAGCTTGTTTTTAATTTGTTTTACTAATATTATTAAATTTTTAGTTCTATAGTCAGAAATGATCGATTTTGCTTATGTGGTAGCGATTTCCAGTATAATATCTATGGTTACGATGTAGAAAATAGAGATACACCAAAGTTATTATTTTCAGTTTAATAACTTTACTCTTTGGTTATTATATTACATAGTTTACCACACGCAAAAAAGGTCGTTTCTTCTTTTTTTTTATATATTGGCAATCAGCTACTTATATGAGCCATTGTTGACGAAAACGTTGTAAAGCACTTTTATATGATATTCACTACATCCCAGCACTTCCATCGCATCATATTACATAAAATGCCATCAAAATTATCTATTTTTTTTTTATTTTTTATTATGAGTATGTTATTCCACAGACTTTTTGTCCGTGCTCTTTTTATGTTTAATTTAATTGTTATGGTGGTTTGTTTATAAAATTAATGTTCTTGAAGTGGCTTTATTACATTTGGATAAAGCTTGAAGAGCGCATGTGTCATAGATGTTGAGCGACTACATGTCTTTTAGGGTTTCTTCTTGGCGCTGGTGTTCTTGTTGTTGGTGAAACCCTTCTACTTGTAGATGTTTCTGTCCTCTGTGATGTTGTGATGATGATAATGATGTCTGTGACGTTCCAGCTTAAAAAAAGGACGTTAAGATGTCTTATCTTAACGACCTTTTTTTTATCCTTAAACATACATATAGGTATCCGGAGCCCGGGTTTCTGCACCGGGTATTTGGCTATACCCGTACCTTCCAGACCGGGTATGGAATATTGCAGGTATATCTCATGCCTAGTGACCAGATTCAATTTTGTGTTTTTTTTTGTATTACTAAGATGTTAGCAAAGAGTAAAGTTGTAAGCCGCAGATGACTACTTTACCCGGACTAGGGATATTCGATATACATCGATGCATCGAAAACATCGATGTTTACAATGCGATACATCGAATCGATCCGATGTTTTGAAAAGCTATCGATATACTCGATGTATCGATGTTTTTTCATAAAACATCGAATCATGATAACTAGTTAATGTCACTAAAACTGAAGTTTATGTTTAAATAAATGATTCAATGATATTTCAAAGTAATATAAATATTTTTTTTAATAATAAATTACAGTTTTATAAGGGATTGGGCAGCGTTCGGGAAACTTAGGAGGATCTTCTCGTCTAATATTCCGCATTGTCTGAAAACAAAGGTTTACAACCAGTGTGTGTTACCAGCGATGACTTATGGCACTGAAACGTGATCTGTAAATGTCGGCCTCATAAAAAGGCTCAAAGTCGCTCAGCGTGCTATGGAGAGGGCTATACTCGGTATTTCTCGGTATCCGGAATACGGAAATCCGTAGAAGAACGGGTGTAACCGACATAGCCCGAAGAATTAACACGTTGACGTGGCAATGGGCAGGCCACATCGCTCGACGAACCGACAACCGTTGAGGAAGAAAGGTTCTCGAGTGGCTACCACGAATCGGACGACGCAGCGTAGGACGACCCCCCACTCGGTGGACTGATGACATTGTCAAGGTCGCAGGAAACCGTTGGATGCAGGTGGCACAGGACCGTTGCGAATGGCATTCTCGTGGGGAGGCCTATGTCCAACAGTGGAAGTTTATGGGCTGATGGATGGAAGGGATTGGAATGGGTATAAATGCCACAATACCTAAAAAAATTTTTTTTTATAATATTATCGAAAATAAAGTCATAATAACATATACCAATAAAGATTTTAAAAAATCTGGGCGTGCCGGTTTGGTCAACATAGAAATGATGTAGGTAGTTGGAAGCACTGAGGATATTGGTAGCACTACGCAAGCAAGAAAGAGGCAGTGAGTTGTCTATGAATTACTTAAACTGTAATAAAATAATGGATTTAGCTCTTTTCATAACCTTCAAATACAAAAATTTTCACTCTAAAAAGAAGACCTGTTTTGAGAAGTATCACTTTTGATTTTTTTGTTTTTGTGTGTCTTAGTTGTTAGCCTCAGATGGCTATGACAACTTTACCCGGACTGTGGGTGAGCGCTGAGGGCTTTCAACCCGCTACTTATGCCTGTATTATAAACTGATCGATTGATTGAAAATACTTTCCGTTGCAAAAATCCGTAAATAAAATAAATCCCTAAATCCATAAGGGCAAACCGCATCTTCAGGATCCTAGGATCATTGATTTTCTTGAGAAAAGATATGTCTGATTCACTAGACTATAGAGGCACTTCAGCAGAAGGAGGTACGCATGTTATAAAGAGCAAAAATGTTGGATTCGCAACTAACCAGGTAACTACCATTACCATACTTTAAAACTTGAGTTTACAGATGACGTAGTGGATTAGATGCTGACCTACCGTGCCAGTCTAGTCGGTTCAATGCATACAGGAGCTTGAGCGACTTACAAATTGTTGTTCGAAGTCTGGGTCCCCTGCATTACATGGATTATTTTCTTAAAGCATAGTGTTATCTTAAAAAAAATATGCAAAGGTCTGGATTCCTTAACCAGGTTCCCTCGAAAGAAGAATGGATGCCAAAAAATATGATAGGTGCATCTCAGTAGCGTAGCGTGCCTTGGCGGGGTCCCATATAATTTTTTTTTGGGGGCCCTTATGAATGGTAAAGATCTCTCACAAAAGAAAAAAATGTTTCCATAAAATTAAAAGAAATATTTATTCATCAGAATTATCTATCTGTCACTTCTTCCAAAATGTTTACAAACAATTCAAATTAAATATACACTCTCCTTATCTATTTTTCGGCAAAATGATTTATTAGATCATTTATAGTTGATGATGACTAGTTTTTCTAAAGATTCTGTCTCTATGGACAATAGTGACAGGTCTGACAGGCGTTCATGTCCCATCGAAGTTCTTAAGTAATTATTTATCAGTTTTAAGTTTGAAAACTTCTTTCAGCACTTGGAAAGGTTAAGAATAAAAAGCATGCTGTTATTACCTCCGGGCTCTTCGGCAAACTGGATTTTACTGGATGCAACATCGATTATTGTGGCATTTCCCCGTTGAAGTAATTGACTTAAACGGGGAAATCCCGCAACCCGCGATAACCGATGTAGGGTGTTGCTAACTATTGAACGTACGAGTTAGGCGGGGAAAAAAGAAATTGCTTTATAATTCCTGAAATAAAAAAAATGGGAAATTTTCATTAACTTTTGTTTAGGCACGTCAAACATTATTATTGAACAGATGGTAAATAGAGAGTCAAATTATTGAGGATTTTGAAGACGATATATATATATATATATATATATATATATATATATATATATATATATATATATATATATATATACATATATTATATCAGACCTTTTTTGTAGGCCGTTCAATTTCCTACAAAATTATGTATTTACTTTTACCACAGAATAAATCGTTGAGATACAGCTAATTTCGAAAAAAAAATAATAAAAAGTGCGTGTAATTTAAATGGGAAATCGAAAATCACGATGCAACACCTCTGAAAATTAATATTAAGAGCTCAAACTTTATCAGAATTTTTTTTTCGTCATCTTGGACGATAATTTCGTGGTAGCTAAAAAAAAAAAAATTTAAGTTTTTTTTGGCCCACCCTAATATACACCGCAGATTCTAATTGGCTGTTTTCCCGAAACGTATATACCCAGTTAATGATATAGAACCATAATATAGCATTTATTCAATAAAATAAAAACATAAATTCTAGTCATTTGCAATCCCGGACGTTTCCTTAAAATATCATTTTTGCATAACTGTAACATGTTTTGTCTAATAATTTTGTTATACCTACGGTCGTTTGAGAGCATCGACCGTAGCTATCAACCTACGGTCAATGCTCTTACCTTGGTTACCTACTTTCTTTAATTACTTTAAAACCATGCCTTCATTTTCTCAAGAATTTCTTCTAATCGAGCAGAATGTCGGCGACACCTACCTCTAGCCCTGGGGGGGCACAGTTAAAACATTACTTATTTTTACTGATCGTCGCGCCGCTTACAGATTGTTTGTACAAACATAGCTGCCATTTTGTAGTAATTGTCAAAAGTTTGACAACTGAGAATTGTTATTTTTTGTTCCTAGCGTATGTACTTATTGTCAATAATCTATTTTCGGTTATTAATGTTCGTTCTGGAAATTATCTCAATTTTCATTATTAAGTTTATACTATTGCCGTTTCGTTAACGGCTGATATGTTATTTTTATATTTCAGGGTAGGTTTCATAGTAAAGAAAAATCCTATATAATTACATACACACAATATGTAGATACGTAGGTATATATGTATATTACTTCAACTTTAGTTCACCGCCTTAGCTCTAGGTAGCAGCACTTTCCATACATGCATATTTTACCATCGAGTTGCCACTCTTTTTCAGTTAATATAATTTTACTCTTTACTCTAGCCTGAGCACGTGTAAGCACTCAAAACTGCCTGTGGGTTAGTAGGCGTTATGTGGCTGATAAAATTATTGCTGTTGTAGGCACAGGCGGATTTATAATGCCACATCTGCGTAACGAATCCAGGTGTTCTGGCTGAGCGTACAGGCATCTAGCCTTCGCCAAGTTGTCTCCAGCAATCGCATAAAAACGAACCATGTCTAACCACTCTACGTCAGAATACTGGTAATGACTTGTCATTTTTCGCACTTACTAGCACTCGCGTTCGGGATTTGTTATAAACATATGATATACGTCTAAGCCGTTTGGCAAAAAATTGCAAACTGACCTATTACAACATAGACCAAGGTCGCGCGGCTCGAGCGCATCAAAAGCAAGGGGTGCGTGCGGGACGCGGGCGGGCTACGAGCTACAATGGCTAAATATTTTTTTTACCTATTATTGCGATTTAATTCGAATGCTATGTCGTAGGCATGTTGGGAACAATACCATTGCATATCAGACAAACTTAAGAATGTCTATTTATCAGACTTTTTTTTTTCAATGTATTATGTTTTTAGTTATGTGGGGATATTAAGAATGAGTAACTGAGTACATACGTTTCAGGAAAACAGCCAATTAGATTCCACGGTGTGTATATATATATATATATATATATATATATATATACATATATATATAATATTTAAACATAGAAATTGTACCAAAAATGATTAGGAGCGCTTAGAGCACACTACGTCCGATCCGAACCCGTGAAAATATGGATCTAGAAAACTCGGACCAAATTACGTCATTTTACGCGGAGCCACAGCAGAGCGTTCACGTCGTTGATCATGAGTCCTTTAAATTGACGTCAACTTCTGGCAATATTATTGTACGTACGAAGAACGTAGACGTACGTTCTTACGTACGTAAATGTATGTACGTACGAACATAGAAAAGAAGATGTACGTACGAACTAATACACTGGATGGATGCTTGCCGTTTTACGTCACCCAGCCGCATACCCCGCCGGCCCCACTGCCTCTCTGCTCTTATGGAACTCAGCTTTAACTCAGACGCAGTGCGCAAGCGTTCCTACAAATAATTCTATGGCTACATCGGTCCGTCAAAACTCCTCCGGTATGGAGATTCTACAATAATGGAAAGAAATCGGATGACGGAGATCGGATGTAGTGCGTAAATTACCATAGAAATAGTTCTACGGTTACGACGGACCATATTTTCACGGGTTCGGATCGGACGTAGTGCGGAACCGCTCTTAAAGTCTGTATGTCTGTCCGTGTATACTTTATTATGGTGATAAGTTTACGAAGCTATTATTTTGCCTAATTCTTGAGTCTATAAAAAAGTTTTGTTATTTATACCAAAATAAATACCTGTAGTTCATCTAATCTAAGAAGTGCACTTTGTCGTTTTGCATTTTTTAATACACAATAACCTCGGTCAAACGTATACACATGATTGTAAACACTAAATCTGAAATTTTAAACAACTATTAAGTTATTTTCATAATTAACATTGCGGGTGACTTTCTTGTACAATAATCTAATGTTGAAACTCGTAAAACTAATTTAAAATTAAAATAACATGGTAAATAGTAATTGTTATTGACGACCTAACAATGTCATGTCATCATCATACAGTAGTGCTTGACAACTTCCAATTCACGAATATCCAAATAATCGGTAAAAATATTAGAATAATACAATTAATCGAATAGAGATTTTGACAGAGATGTACATTTCGACACTTTGATTGATGAGGAAATAATGATTAATGTTCGCGGCGCTGATAATTCAAGTAATAATAGTAATTCTTAATAAATAGCTATCTTCAAATCCAGTTTTTGTTTTTAATTAACCTAATCCTACTAAATATGATGAATACAGTCTATGCTGAAATAATTAAATTTGTTTAGTACTAATTTAGCACTTAATTTATTCATCACCTTTTTGAAAAATAAAAAAATAAACCGATTATTAATAATAAAGAATCAATATCGATTTCTCAGTAAAATCGGATATTTTCGATAGCGATTATTTGGTTCACATGGGCATTTTCACAAAAATAGGCTGTACCAAAAAAAACACATGATTTTTTTAAACTTTCATTTTAAGGTGATATTATATTTGTTAGTAATAGTCTATACTCGTTCCAACCATTTATTTTACTTTTGGCAGGTCGAATTCTGATCAATTAGTGTTGTACCAATGTATTACGGATACTATGTTTTGTAATAATCGATTTTAGTCAGGAAGAACTTTTAATCGATTTAACACGGATATTTTATTTTTGCTTAAATACATATTTCATATTATTTAAAAACTTCACTTCTGTAAATATATTTGTTATTTGGGCACATTAATTTTTGCATACCCACTAATTCAGTCCTCCCAAAATATTTTACTTTGTACTTTGCAAAATAAAAAATAACTACTTTATGAAGCATTTTTCCATTAAGCGGGGTCCGCTGCTCCAAACTTTACTTAGAGACAATGGCGCCCTCGTCTGCGGTAGTAAATCACTGATTTTCTCATCCAGCCTACCCCTTTTTTTTAAGCCGAATTGGCAACACTGAACGGCGCGCCGGCGACGCCATTTTGTTGTGTTGTCTGTCACTCGCAACAAGACTCCCGTGCTACTCACATTTCTGTTCGCTGAGTGCTCTTTCATATTTTTCATACGCTGTGTTGAGTATTTATATTCCACCGTATTGATTTCATTGTTCTTACTTTGATTGGGTTGAGCGTATCGTTCCTCCCAGTAAGATTTTACTTGCAAAATGCCGAAAGGTATGGTGCTTAAAGGACATTCCAGAGAGTTAGTGCTGCGGCTTCGTGAATTTTTTGAAAAGGAAAGCCGCAATGGCGGATTCCTTATACCAGTAACCCAAGTTAGAGACCGTGTTGCAGCAGCATTAGGTATTAGTGCTCCAACGGTGGCGAAAATCACTAAAGAAGCCCATAGGCTTCTTTAGTGATTTTCTACCATAGTAGCCTTACTACCATACCTACCTTACTACCATAGTAGTAGTGGTATTGAACAGAACAAGCTATCTACGCCTAAGAAAAAACGTCAGCCCCGTAAAGTGACAGCAATTGACAGTTTTGATACTGATGCTATTCGTCGTCATATATACAATTATTACACAAGCAAAGAGATTCCTACTTTGAAAAAATTAGTAGCGTCTCTACGAAATTGTGGCTTGTTTCGTGGTCAAAAATCTTCTTTGTCAAAGGTGCTGCACCAAATCGGGTTCTTGTATAAGAAATCCGACAAAAGAAAAATTTTAATAGAACGTCGTGATATAGCCTTGTCTCGCTGTGAATTTTTAAGACAAGCGAAGAAAATAGAAGACTGGTCGAATGTCGTTTTCACAGATGACTTGGCTCAATGCCAATCATTCCATACCAAAAGGTTGGACTGACGATACTGCTGCTTCTACTTCTGCAGTGCCAATGGGGAAAGGTGAACGCCTCATCATTTGCCATGCGGGAACTACAAAGGGATTTGTACCAGACGCTCTGTTAGCGTTCAAATCCAAAAAAACAGGAGACTATCATGAGGAGATGAATGCGGACGTGTATGAAAAGTGGTTCAGAGAAATGCTTACATCACTTGAAGAGCCATCAACAATATTTATTGATAATGCACCCTATCACTCTCGCCAAATTAATAAAATGCCAACACAGGCCAACAAAAAACAAATACTGTAATAATAAACACTGCAGATGATTCAAGCGACGATTCGAGTTCGTATGAAGAATCCGACGATTCGTTATAATAAAATAATATTAAAATATTTTGGTTGTTTTATTTCATGTTATAGGTATGATGAGAAGATATTTATATCTCCCTGATACAATTTTAACGTGTTGTCTATTACAACAATTCAAAACTCAGTTGTCAGCTGATTTAACTGCAAATAAGTGTAATCGATTATTTGCGATTCATTAGTTTGCACCGAATACTTTTGATCCTGTCACTAGTTGCGATAGAACGTAACTTTTTTTATAACGGAAATGAATTATCACTTAAATTTTATGAATAGAGCTATTTACGGCATATTAATGTATTTAGTGGGTAATAATTAAGATATATAAATATTATTGGGCAGTTTATATATTTCTCTGTTCACTCGTTTCAAAGTTAATAATTGCGTATAATGAAACAGTTACGTCCTAAAGCATGTGTCAAAAGTAAAATAAATGGTTGGAACGAGTATAATTTACATAGGTATTTATCGAATTTCAGTTTTTAACTTGGATTGATTGCATAATTTATTAAAAACAAGCAAAAACGTAGGCCTAGTCAGACAAAAAGATGTCAGGTTTGATACTTTTGTATAACATGATTAAAATGAAACAATAAATGGAATACCTCTCTTTTTAATAAAAAACCAAAAAGAACATGGTTGAACTACCTAATGATGTAACTTCGTCAAACAAACTTGAAAAAATACTAAAAATATGACAATAATTAGCAAGTTTTGTTACTGTTGATAACTGAAGAAACACTTATTTTTTTTTTATGTAAAACTAAGTTTCTTTTAATATAATTATGATAATAAAACAGTTATCATATATCTTAACTTAAATTAAGTTAAATTACGGTATTAAAGCCTGAAATATAAAAAATAGTCAGAAATTAAATTGAAAAATTTGGGGGACAGTAACAAAACTGATGGTAACAAAATTATAAAGAACCATTTACATTATCATCAAAATCCAATAATAAGTTCTAAAATCTCTCATTGAAACTAAATACCTAATTACTTTGATAAAACCAACAAAATCAATTAGACAATTAATAAGCAAAATAAATTATATCAAATATGTTGCTTAACATCCGTTTAAATTTTTAATCATATACATGGGACACAAACCTCCATTCTACAAAGTGACTTGTTAAAAAAGTATGTTGTGTGTATGGTTATCAAAGAGTAAAGTTATTAAACTGAAATGGTGAAACTGATGGTTATATAGAGATTATGTTTGCAAGGTGAGATATGTAATTACCTAAATTCTATTAAATTCACTAATGTAACAGTAGTACAGTACAGAGTAAGTAGGTCTTTTATATTCAGTCATAAAATAATATTGAAATATTAATACTTGTTGCACAATTTTTCACGAAATATTATTGTACTTATGTTACGGTAATACACATAGTAAAATAAATCATAATACAGTTACTTTTTGGCGTTTTTAAATTGTTTACATTAAAATTATGTTATGTCTTTTTAAAATATGTGGTGCGAATTAGTATGTTATTAAACATACTAACTCGCACAACAGTATAATATATATTACTCTTCGTCATTAAAATAAAAATATTTAATAAATTAAAATATCAAACATTGCTGGCATTCGTCTGCCGGATAATGATCACAATAAGTACACCAAAAATAAGGTATCTTTATTAAGAATTTGATGTTCTGTCGACTCATTGGCAGAAAGAAGTATAATAATCATAAATCTGAAGCCAGGACCTTCTTTTTGCATCCAAAACAGTATTTCGACAAAATAAAATGTGTGTAGAAGGATGAATTATGTTTTTTTTTTCATATTATATCGATACCTACTCTATTAAAATTGTAAATATCAAAAAGTATGTTTATTAAAAATATGTCATCGACAATCCGGTTTCATCATATCTGTCTGTCCATCTGTCACTTTTGTTACCTAACAACTTTAAGAGCTGAACGAATTTTAATAAAACATGGGAGGCATACATACCTCTTTTTGGTAAGTTGGTAAAAAGTGTAATGGCCAGTCTCCTTTATAGTCAGTTTTGTTACTTTTTAGGTCATACTATATGTTACCATACAAAACTGACGTAACGTTACCTTACCCTCGCATGATTAATAATTATTTAAAAAATATACGATTGTGGTGACGTCTCATCCACAGTTTTATAAGTTGTATTAGATGATAAATATTTTGAAAATAACCACAAAAATATGTTTACTAATTAATGCGTCAAGAAATATTGGTAACACACCTTGACAAACAAAGTACGCCCACACGAAGCACTGAATCATAATGTGCTCCTCACATGAAATTTTGGAAGAAATTAAACAATGTTTACAAAATAGGCGCCGAATAAAAGACTGTTATTGTTGTTATTACATAAAACATACAAAAAGTGTAGTATTTTAGAAAAAAATGTGCTAACAAAACTGACTGTGTCAGGGTTTTTAAAATGCACTCCGGTAATTAAATTCTATTTTTTTTTTATTTTGCGTTGTAATACTATATATTTTTCTTAAAATGACCCTACATTATCACTAGAAAAATAAAATACTGCACTGATAGCAAATTTTAACAACTAATACTTAAATTCGATGTTGAAATATCGTCTGGTTGCAATGGGACACGATAAAATGATAGCATTCTGTTGTTTTATTATTTTTTAATCAAAAAGTTACTACGATTGGCTTTAGTAATATTATAAAATATTAGTTAAATGTATAATAAACCCAATGTAAAATTTTGTTCTAGTTTCAAATAGAATTAATTGTTTAAAAAAAAATATGTTTTAGAGGGACAAGCCTGAAAACGCCCTTGCACATTTTTATGAAAATGCCCACATACCTATAGTCTGTCTAATCCTGGGGGGGCACACTTAAAACATTACTTATTTTTACTGACCGTCGCGCCGCCTACAGATTGTTTGTACAAACTTAACTGCTGCCATTTTGTCCTGTATGTCAAACGTTTGACAACTGAGAATTATTATTGTTTGTTCCTAGCGTAGGTACTTATTGTCATCAATCTATTTACGGTTATTGATGTACTTTCTGAAAATTATCTCAATTTTCATTGTTAAGCTGATATTATTATTGCTTCGTTATCAGCTGATATGTTTTTTTTATATTTCAGGGTAGCTTTCATAGTAAAAGAAAATTCTATATAATTACACATACACATGTAGATATGTATATATATATATATATATCACTTCAACTTTAGTTCACCGCGTAAACTCTGGGTGGCAGCACCTTCCATACATGCATATTTTATCATGGAGTTGCCACTCTTTTTCAGTTTAATAACTTTACTCTTTGGTCTAATCTAAGAAGTGCACTTTGACAGCTGTCTGAGTAAGTTGTCATATGTATGTGAACCAAATAATCGCTATCGAAAAAATCCGATTTTACTGAGAAATCGATATTGATTCTTTATAATTAATAATCGGTTTAATTTTTATTTTTCAAAATGGTGATGAATAAATTAGTACTAAACAAATTTAATTATTTCAGCATAGAATCTATTCATCATATCTAGTAGGATTAGGTTAATTAAAAACAAAAACTAGATTTGAAAATAGCTATTTATTAAGAGTTACTACTATTACTTGAATTATCAGCGTCGCGAACATTAATAATAATTTCCTCATCAATCAAAGTGTCGAAATGTACATCTCTGTCAAAATCTCTATTCGATTAATTGTATTATTCTAATATTTTTACCGATTATTTGGATATTCGTGAATTGGAAGTTGTCAAACACTACTGTATAGAACGTGATGACGTGACATTGTTAGGTCGTGAATAACAATTACTATTTATCATGTTATATTTATTTTAAATTATTTTTACGAGTTTCAACATTAGATTAATGGTCTTTGAAAGAGATGAAGCCAGAACAGATGTAAGAGTAACAATGGGTAATGATGTACTGGAGCAAGTGGATGAATTTGTATATCTTGGATGTGGATTTAGCCGAGATGGTACACCACTGATATAGAGCGAAGAATGAATGCGGGAAATAGAGTGAACGAAGCGGTGGGGCAACTTCTCGGTAGCCACTACCACAGCCAGAAGGCACATGTAGCAATATATAACGCAGTGCTTGTCCCAACATTATTGTATGGAAGCGAGAGTTGGGTATGCAGAAAAGAATATGAAAGTAAAATTAATGCGGTCGAAATGCGATCTGTACGGAAAATCTATGGAGTTAGGCTGACCGATTGCATTCGAACGACGACGTAAGCGAGCGAGTAAGTATGAAAGAGAGTATTGGTGTAAAGATGTGAAAGGGAATGCTCCGATGGTTCGAACATGTGGAAAGAATGCCGAACGAACGTCTGGTTAAGAAGATATACAATGCGAAAATGAAAGGATGTAGGTACCGGGGGAGACCGAGACTAACCTACCTAGACCAGATTGGTCATGTACTGAAGGAAGGTGGAGTCAAGAGTCTCCGAAACCGGTGAGCGTGTGTGAAGAGAATTATGAATGTTGAGGAAGCGAGTGAAGTATGCAAGGATAGAGTTCTCTGGCACTCTGTTCTCTCTGCCTACCCTGCAAGGGACATGGCGTGATGGTATGTATGTATGTATTATTGTACAAGAAAGTCACCGCAATGTTAATTATGTAAATAACTTAATAGTTATTTCAAAATTCAGATTTAGTGTTTACAATCATGTATATACGTTTGACCGAGGTTATTGTGTATTAAAAAATGCAAAACGTCAAAATGCACTTCTTAGATTAGATGAACTATAGATATCTTACTCAGACAGCTGTCAAAGTGCACATCTTAGATTAGATAGACTATAGTTTATTTTGTGCCTGTTTTTTGCGTGTCTGTTTTTAATCTCAGAGATAAAATTGACAGCTGCAAATGTCAAATTTACAAACTATGCTGCCAGCTTTTCTCTGAAGTGGTGTACCTACGATACCGGTATATCGAATTGTAAGATTTTATATTTATTAGACGATTAACTTCGAGTTTTCTATTCCGAAGCATATCATTAAAGATCACATATGTATACGCCTTACGTCACGTCGTTTAAATTAAATAAAGGAGAATTAATAGATGCCATCAGTGCACCCACTTCTCTTACAAAGTGGCGGAACTTTTGAAAAGAACGACAATTATTAGAATTTAACAACATAAAATCAATTACAATTTTAAAAATAATTATATATATGAATTCTATATAATACGGCAGTTATTGTGTGTTGTACTGAAAAATGTGGCCATATAGATTTTTTAATTCCTCATCCTTAAAAATCATGGACACTACCCTAAATGCCATTTTATTTATAACCTACGCCAATAAAAAAAACTAATTGAAAATGGTGGTTACTACTTGTAATTACAAGTTGGACCATCAGCAAAAACACAGGAAGCAAGATATTTAAAAATCTAACATGTACTAATCGAAGTGGCAAAGGACAGCGGTTTCAACACTTTTTGAGAACGTATAAAACCTAAACAAATACCTACACATTTTTCAGAGAAACTTGTACAAAAACGATACTTGATCATAATAACTCAAATTGCCGATAGATAGTGGTACATGATTATTTAAGATTTGCAAAAACTGGTAACCCTCATAATGTTAGTTTAATCTCTGACATTAAACCAAAGAGTAAAGTTATTAAATTGAAAAAGAGTGGCAACTCGATGATAAAATATGCATGTATGGAAAGTGCTGCCACCCAGAGTTTAGGCGGTGAACTAAAGTTGAAGTAATATATATACATATCTACATGTGTATGTGTAATTACATAGAATTTTCTTTTACTATGAAAGCTACCCTGAAATATAAAAAAAAACATATCAGCTGATAATTAAACATTAATAATATCAGCCTAACATTGAAACTTGAGATAATTTTCAGAAAAATATCAATAACCGAAAATAGATCGATGACAATAAGTACCTACGCTAGGAACAAAAAATAACAATTCTCAGTTGTCAAACGTTTGACAGGCAGGACAAAATGGCAGCAGTTAAGTTTGTACAACCAATCTGTAGGCGGCGCGACGGTCAGTAAAAATAAGTAATGTTTTAAGTGTGCCCCCCCAGCATTAAACTTAGTATTTTTACATTTTTTACTCTTTTCTTTTACTCGCTGACAAATGTACTTTTATATATATAAAAAAATACTTTAAACTTATTTATAATGGTTGCTTTCCATTTACCACACAGAGGGACTCTGCGGTACATTGTGAAACACTGCTAAACACCGTGTAAAAGAAACAGCTAGCTAGTTTCATTTAAACTTTTATACAGTGTTTGGCAGTGTTTCACAATGTACCGGTGAGTCCCTCTGTGTTAACTAAATGGAAAGCAACCAATTTCATAGAATTTAGTTTCCTAACTCCTATAACTATTAAACTAAATTGAGTTATTGGCGAAATCTTGTGAGCGCCAGTTATATAAATAATATTAATAATAATACTCTTTTACTTCATGTAATTTTTTAAAACGTATTAATTTTTGTTATTGCTTAAAAGTGAAAAAATGGATTTACAAATTGGAGCATCCGTTTTAAATAATAATATTTTGTTAGTATTTTAAATCATGTAAAAAAGCGAAAGAGTTAAAGGGACATTAATTTGGCTGTATTGGCTTAAATACCTTCGCCTGATTAAACTACCCAAACAAAAAATATACTTTGAAAGTTTGAATTGTTTGAAATTTTAAAATTCAAATTGCTGTTTTGTTTCACGTACATAGTAATGTTTTCTTTATGTTTTCTTCTTCTTTCTTGTTTTATCAATGGCTAATACTGAAGCTCTTAGTTTGTATATTAAAAAACTAAGTAAGTTGTGTTTATAGCTTGCAACAGTTTTCAGTTTAGGCTCTAGGGATATTTAACTTTAACATATAAATTTGTTTCAGACCACCCTCTGAAAGAAATTCGCGAACGGTCTCTTCAGTTATTGACTACTAAACTAAAACTTGGTTGGGAACTGAATGATGGGTTATCTGGTACAAGACAATTACTTGAAGCGCTTTTGGCTTGGTTTAATACACCTTCTCCTTCACTTCAACATGAAGCACTTGAACTATTCCTTATGACTATTAAGGTAAAAAGATTAAAACAATAACTTATTTTATGAACATGTTTACATTTTTAACAAGAATAACACATGGTTATTGTACTTTATTATTGCTATAAATATATGAGATTCAATGGATGTGTAAAACATTGCTATGACCCAAAGTACCAGAGCAATGATCATGATATCTAGAAAGCTACCAAGATATGCTTTGAAACCTTATATGTATCTAGGATTCTAGGGGATAAATAAATAAAGCTACAATCACAAAGTTATTTAAAATTTCATTCAATCTAATTTCAAAAATTATTTGCCTAGCCACAAATGAGCTTTCTGTTTAAAAAGTCTAAGTTCAACAAAATTTGCTTATGGTTAATGGGAATGGAACAATGAGAATAATATTCTAGTATTTCAGTTCTGTCTTTCGGTGTCCTCTGCTTGATGTAGGTCTCCCTCATAGTTGCCTAATATTTTACCCTTTCACCATATGGGGAAGCAACATATACATACTAATAATAAAATACAACCCCATTTTCTAATTTACTTGAAAGAAAACAACATATATGGTGAAGTCCTCCAGTAACAAAGTTTTATTCCTTATAGTTGTCACAAAATAAAAGGCCCGTTTTGACATTTGTCTTATTGATGGATATAGTGATATAACCATACGACTCGGTACTCGATACTCACGATATATCGATTCAAGTTTGCGTGAGTATTTAATCGATTTGAATATGTATTGTAAAGTACATTGAATTAAAGTTATGATTTGAAAATTTAAGTTAAAATTTTGATATTATGGGTATTTTGAAATGACACAATGTTATGAAAGGTCAATTTTCTATCATTATATATTTTTGTTACAATAACATTCACTCAATCACGAAATAAAAAATCGAGAAAAAATGAATCTTCAATTTCTTCATTTTCTTCAAATGATGAGCCAAAATTGTCGGTTGAGCTATCGTCATCCGCATCTATAATTATTTCATTTTCAATTATATTGTCAATATTGATGTCTCTATCATAGTCTTCCTTAATTATTTTTCGAGTTTTCTACCACTTTTGTCCAGTCTTCTTTAGTAATTTTGGCACAAGCTTCATTCAACAATGTCATAATTTTCTTAGTGGAGAATGGCGACTTTGTATTGTGGCGTGCTGTGTATCCTTTCATCTGAGCCCAGATCAAAGTATTGTACTGACAATGGTATGGTGGCGCTCTTATCATTTTGTGTCTATGCTGAACCACTCTGTGAATTTATTTGCGTCCTTTTCTTCGTGATATTTTTTTGTACTTTTAGACTCCATTGCAAGCAGGCATCATTAAAAAAAAAACTGCCCCCAGCTGATTCAGCATGGCAGATTATTAAGCGTCCACCTTTTCTCATTGGCACTTTTGAGCAAGATGTCTTGGTATCGTCCGTCTACGACTGTGGCACGGTATGATTCGAGTTCAGCCAAATCTCTTCGACAAATATGACATTGTCCCAATTTGTGACTTTGTTAGCTCCAAACTCATAACTTTCAGTAAAGATCAATACACAGCTGGTGAAATTCAGTTATTCTAAACACTAGTATTAAAATTAATAAAACCGGACAACTGCGAGTCCACCTTAAAAGAAAATATTTTGATTGATTTATTTTTCTTTAACCGATTATTAATAGTCTGTGGAGAATATGAAAAAATCGTTATGAACGGCACTTAGCCGAGTGGGCGGTACCCATCAATGAAAAATGTAATTACCTTAGAACATTTCGATCGGTAAAAAATAGAGAACTTCTTGGGTGTGAACTGTCAAAACGGGCCTTTTATTTTGTGATTAGTATAGTATACTAACACCATATATGGTGTTAGTATACTAAGGAATAAAACTTTGTTACTGGAGGACTTCACAAACATTGTTAGTGGAATGCAACATTATTAAGTTACACCTACACTTAGAATAAGATTACACATGATATTCGTTAATACTAGGCAATTTCGTAACATCTCACAGTGGGAGAATATAAACTCAATTTCTAATTGTTATTTACATCTTGTGTATAAATATATATATTTGTATTCTCATATTGTTTAGACTAAAGATGGCACTTACATTGCAAAAGAGTTTGGTATATCAAATATACTGTTGAGTTTGAATAAACTCAAAAATAAAATTGCTTCTAATGCAATAGAAGTGTACGATGATGTTGTGGAAACTTTAAAATTCATCAACACTGTTGAATCTAATTGCACTGTGGATGTACCTAGACTGACTTTATCAGAAGGAAACAGGTTAGTATTTTTTTTTATTGCTTATGGTGGCAAACAAACAAGCAGTACACCTAATGGTAAGTGTCACTGCGGCCCATGGACCTTTGCTATACCAAGGGTATAGCTAGGCCGCCGCCTACCCATACAAACCCCAAACCTACCCAGTTAGGCTTTCGGTTCTCTTGTTCACTGAACAAAGCGCAAGAGCACAATGCCATTACTCAGACGTCAATCTTTTACGAGAGTGTGGTAGGTACTACCCTGGATGCACTGGCCTGAGGCTGTTGACAGAGAGCTTTCAATGGCGTGGTCCTACCACTAAAAATATTGTTTGGTACTGTCAAGCAATAAATTTAGGAAATTTATTTTCATACATGGATTCCAACTAGTCAATGCATTTATGATATATCTATGTAATTTTCAAACTAAATTGAATTTACAACATAATGCAATTTAGCTGGTCAATAACTTTTTATTTATTTATTTATTTATATTTAATTTCATTATTGCTAACAGCGTGCCATACACAATAATAGACAATATTTTTATACAAACTGAGGAGAATAACATATTATAAAAGATGTATTGAATCATTACAATAAAGATAAAATATAATAAACTTGGATCAACATATACTACTGCTAATGGTCAGTGCCTCCACATACTTCTCAGCTACAGACATAAAACTACTTGGATGGACAGGTTAAGGTAAGCAATGGATCAAAACTCTGTTTTGATCCATTGCTTACCTTAACCTTTAACAGATATGGACTGGCATTTTGGTAATATTTATTCAATTTTAACAAGTGCTCCATACTTCCGCATCTACATTAGAAATTACAGCTGGGAATTGCTGTTGGCATTATTTAATTTAAATTTTGAGTAATGGTTCTCAAAATTGTCTATGAGACTTGTGTAATTTTGTGTAAGCCTTACAATAATCCCTTAATATGCTTAGTAAAAAATATTATCAAAGACATTTCATATCATCTCAGCTCATACATGTCCCTCTGTGGAGCCGAGCCTTGTCTTCAATGAGAGACAAATGGACCCTACTATACCATACTGATCTGACAGGTTAGTTTTGAGTTTTCCTTTTCTTGCATGGATGTTATATGCATTTGTATCCCTTAGCCGTCTCTTACAACACCCATGACCAAGAAAGGGAGTGAACTGTATCTTGCTCCATCACCACATGAAAATATTCATAATGCTAATAATTTCTAATTGATAAGGTATTTGCTACTAAAATAGTAAACATTTGATTTTTACATACATTTTTACAGCTCGGAGAATGATAATAATTCCAGAAGCAGTTATTACAATTTAGGTGAAAATTTTCAATCATCAGATAATACATCCACATCCAACAGCTCTAGCTGTTGTGAAATGTAAGTGTTTATTAATATTATTTGTAATAACTTTGAAATAATTAATTATTTATTGTTTATAAGCAATTATTATGTTTTGACACCTTTATTATAATAGGAAAAATAGAAAATAAATTTGTGCCAATTTAATTTACATTTGATTTAATCATTACAATCCGTAAAGCTTAAATGCTTTGTGACTTTTTTTAGTAGTTTAAGGAAATGCTTTTTATTTTTCTAGCATTAATACTCCAGATACCATCAAAATATTATTGTTGCCATGGATAGATTTGTGTCGATCAGATAAAAAAACTTTGCTTCTTGTGGAAGATGCATTACGGTTGCTGAAGTCAACTAGAAGATGTTGCAGGTTTATTTGTGATGTGTTTCTTCGTGATTTCCCACCCGAAATATTTCTTAATAGACCAGAAATAATAAAGGTAATTGTTTAATATAAATACATATAATGCTGTAGGGAGGGAAATTGACCTATATGGTTTATAAAAACTTGATTGATTACGAGCGAAGAATGATTGTCACATATGGGATTTGAACCCACACCTATTGGCATTCTGTTCCAATCGTGCTACCACTTACACCAACGTGAACTGTTATATGACATTCAATCTTCACCTCGTATTATATTTTTGTCTTTGAAGACGCGTGCCATCTACCCGACATTGTTTACACATTGTACAGATTTAATACTCTAAATTTGCAGTTAGAATTGTATTAAACGATGACATGACCCTGTTATTCAATTATGTTATATTAATTTGAATGTATGTGTTATTAATTTGAATGACCTATATGGTGATAAGATGGGTTAGCATATAGAGTTTAATTTTAACATACGCAATTTTTACAGGTCTAATTGTTGTAATAAGATATTTTCAATCATTCATTTAGGCTTGTACAAATTGCCATAAAGTATTGTATGTTAGGTTAGTACATCCAACTCTACTCAATGCTGTAGAAATATTATTTTTTTTTGTTATAGAGTTTATGGACAATATCGGATGGGCATCATGGTGGTCGACCTGGAGAAGCTTTATATGTACTATTATGTATAACACAAGCTCTCCAACTGCGAATTTTGCAGCTTTCATCTTTGGATCTCATACATGATGATGTTAAGGTAAATATAATAAAATATGAGAATAAAGCCATTAGTTAAATGGTTATACTTTTGCTACAGTGATTATGAGAGTCCAGGGTCGAATGGGCGAAATTTTTTTTTTTTATTGCCGTCGGTGGCAAACGAGCAAGCAGCATACCTGATGGTAAGTGACACTACCGCTCCTGGTCCTTTGCAATACCAGGGCACAGCTAGGCCGCTGCCAACCGTGAAGAAAGAGCTCTTCTTAAACCTCGTTTAAAAAAGGACATGTCATAGGCTATGACTCATAGTGCTCGGGAAACGCGGCAACAGGTAGTTCATGCCAGATCTTGCACGTACGTGGTAGAAATGATCGCTGAAAACGTACAGTAGACGTCCGTATCGTTTCCAGGTGAAATGGATGAACCCTGCTGCGGTGTCGAGTGGTACGGTGATAAAATGGTGACGGTAAAATGGGATCACCGACGATTCGAACAGCACGTCTTTGCAGGGAGTCAAGTGGGTCTAGCTGATATTTGGGCGCGGCTGCCCAGAGATGTGAGCAGTACTCCACATGAGGGCGGACTTGTGCTTTATATAGCACAAGACGTTGCCTCGGTGTGAAGTATCGCCTGGCTCTGTTCAGGACGCCCAGCTTTCTACTTGCTTTTTTTTGAATTTGGCTTTTGTCCTCCAAATGACTCCCAAACTGGACTTTGCTTGATAGTTCGACGCCGAGGATCCCAATACTCTCGGCAATTTGGAGAGTTACTCCTTGGAACCGAGGCGCCATGACAAACGGGTCCTTCTTTGCAATGAACGCGCAAACTTGTGTCTTAGTGGGATTGAACTGGAATAAGTTCCGTTCACCCCATTTCGAGGCTCGCCCCAGAGAGCGCTCGACTTCAGACACAAGTTGAGTCCTTCTTTCCTGTAATATACTCCGAGGGATATTCTGATGCTCGGTATACCGCTCGTCACCCGTGCTGTCATCCGCATAGCAATGCATATTCTCTATAGAGAGCATGTCATTGATATGCAGGATAAACAGCGTCGAGGAGAGCACCGAGCCCTGTGGTACACCAGCGTTAATGGTCATGGTATCGGAGCAAGAGCCATCGACGACGACTTTTATACTCCGACCATCCAGGAAGCTGGCGATCCATTTTTTTTTTATTATTGTCTACGGTGACAAACGAGCAAACAGCACACCTGATGGTAAGTAATGCTGTTGCACATTGAACTAGCAACACCAGGGGTACAGCCAGGCCGCTGCCTACCGTGAAGAAAGAGCTCTTCTCAAACCTCGTAACCTTTACAGAGTCCCTCGGGGATTCCATAAGAAGGTAGCTTCGATAAGGAGAGAAGGAGCGAGAAGGGTCCCGTGCCAGACCCTATCGAACGCCTTTGCGATATTCAGGCTGAATGCTAGCGCCTCACCCTTGCCCTCCAAAGCCTCTGCCCAACGGTGTGTAAGGTACACAAGAAGATCACCAGCCGATCGACCATGTCGAAAGCCGTATTGGCGATCACTGATCAACTGGTGATGCTCTAGGTACTGCAGAAGCTGGCGGTTTATGATTTTCTCCATTACTTTCGAGAGCAAGGATGTTATCGCAATCGGCCTGTAATTCGATGGGTCCGCCCGGTCTCCCTTTTTAGGGATCGGGTGGACTTGGGCGACATTCCACGAAGATGGAACCCTATTAGTATCGTAGGAAAGTCTTTATAGGCGCGTGAGGACGAGGGTTAACTCAGGAGCGCACGTCGTTAAGACCACTGCAGGGATGCCATCCGGCCCACTCGACTTATGGACGTCTAAAAGCCGCAGTTCCCGCCTGACCGCTTGCTGCAAGATATGGATTTCAGGTAGAGAGCTGTCACACCGCGGGATGGTAGGTGGTGTGGCAGCTCCCGCGTCCAAAGTCGAGTTACAGGCAAAGAATTGACCTAAAAGATCGGCCTTCTCCTTTGCGCTGTGGGCTAGGCTTCCATCGCTTTTCTGTAGTGGTGGGAGATTGGACCGGCAGAAGTTGCCTTGGGCAGCCTTGGCGAGCGACCAGAATGCACGACTCCCAGCTGGATAACTCTCCAATCGCTCGCCAATTCTGGCAACATGTTCTGCCTTGGCACTGGCAGTAGCCTTCTTACTAGGTCTAGAAGCGGCGTTAAATTTTCGCTTCACCTCTCTGACGTTCGGGTCTTGACAGTTTTTAGCCCTGTTCCAGGCCCGATATGTGGGCTGCTTCTGCCGTGCAGCCGTCCTGCAGGTTTTGTTAAACCAAGGGCGGCTGCGGCTGCTACTTCTCGAAGATTTATTAGACTAAATCTTAACTCAAGCATGAAGCTTGGAACTGTGCCTGTGTTATGTGTGAACAGTGCCTTTTATATACACCCGACGCACGCATTTATCATGCATAAAGGCGTGCATTGAATTCATATAAAAATAATAAATAAAATAGCTATTTGCACTGTTCCCGCCTATATTCTGTCTACATTTAAAAACAAATATATTTTTTTAAAAACCACGTATTAAAGCATTGTTTATTGTGTCCTTGTGGACTCTAAAAACATATAATTAATGGATACAAATAAAAACTGGAAACAATATTTTTTTTTCTACATTATATATTTATGTGTGAACGCAAAGGTACAAACACTACAAACCTTTGCGTGAACTTTAAATAAAAAATCATGAAAAAAAATTTTTTTTTATTAATTAATACGATATGAAAATTCTACAAAAAATATATAATGTAGACTAATATTTCTTCTAATGAATAGTTTTTGTTTCATTAGTACAGCTGCAATAGTTATAAAAAAAATAATTAAAAAATACCCCTTCTAGCGTCTATTTGATCAAATATCTCCAGAACGCAACGAAATAAGAGACTAAAATTGTGCCAACAGCAACTTTGTACCTCGCCAATGTTAGCACAAAAGTTATTTTCGAATTATCTTTCTGGAGCCGCTGACCCTACCTTATCCTGCTAGACTCTTAGTATATACACATTGGACCATCCAGCAGCGTGTCAAAGTCCACTGTTGAACATAAGCCTTCTGCGAGAATGTTGCTTAGGACGCTCCTTAATGCAGGTGGTAACCTGCATTAAATAAGTTGCGTAATATACATGTACCACCGAAAATAAATAGGTAAATCGTGGAAATTGAATCCCAGAACTCTGGGTAGTATGCTGTCTCTTTTTTGTCTTTCGCTTCTCTGGTGACAAATAAAGATCAAAAGTTAACAGATTTCAGATGAACGCAAAGAATTAGATCAAGGTGTAAATATAGAGTTGCAAGAAATAGCTGGTGTGAGAAGCCTCGACACGCCCCAATTCGACGATAGACTTGCGGTCCTTAGACAGTTGCCTGCCCCAGTGTATGCGTTGGATACTATGCATACAGTGCTATCCATCATGGCCAGGAATGTTGTACTATTAGATCCTGTAAATAAAACTGAACTATTAGATATGGTAAGTTTGAAGCCCTATCATTTATTTGTAGAAGGTCTATCATTTATTTGTAATTAGCTATTCCCGTTAATATAAGATTTTGTCGTTGAAAATGGAGGTTGTTTCTGAGAGTATGTCTCATTTCAGAGAGAGCAAAATCGGTGTCTTTGTTTAGTAGAAAGCCTTATCGCACTGTTGCTTCAATGTATTAATTCAAACTTCTGGACTATGGACCATTCAGCTAAAACTTACAGGGATGTTTCTCATAAAAGTTGTATGGCCATGCGATTACTTGGCGATGTTTTAGTTAAATACAGGTAATGAAATACTATTTGCAGTTTTTTGTCTATTATTATTTTAGTATCTCCTTTTAATTTGAAATGATTTCGTAATAATGGTGTTTAAATGAGATCCATTAAATTTTAATTTAAAAATAAATCTGTTGGTCATTAGAAATTGACATATTACGTCGAATATTTTTTTATTGTTTATAATGGCAAACGAGCACGCAGCACACCCGATGATAAATGTTACTGTCGCTCATGGCTCTTTGCAATATCAATGGTACTGCTGGATCGTTGCTTACCAACCCTAACCCACAGAGAAAGATCGGCTTCTGGCTCTTTACTCTATCTTACTGAATGAAGCGCAACAGCACATTGTTCGACGTCTATTTGCTGAGTGAGACTGAGAGATGACAAGTGACATTATTATAATTGCCTGTATTATATTCTAAGTGCTAGTTGTAATATAGTAAAACTATATGTAGTCGATATTCGCCAATCCTGGCATTCAAGCTGTTACCGTTTGTTGAAAATACCCTAATGGTGAAGGGTTAAGAATATTATATGTCATCACATATTACCTTTTCATAGCACTAGTAAAAACCGGTTAATGGATGAAATAACTAGGACCAATTGGGTAGCAGTACCGTTCTGCAAAAATATAATACCAAGTGTGGCATCACATCCCGAGATAGAGACCTTTAGTAGTGGATATCGAGAGGCTGATGGATGAGTTTCTGTTTAAACTTTAATTAATAATTACAGGGAATCATTTTTCAAAGATCAAGAAAGGTCTCACCATCGCTTAGCGTGGTTGCGGCTAATAATATGTGCAGAAAAACTATTGTATTGGGCGAGAGATTCTGCCTTACCGCCTACTACTTTAGTTACTGCTATGCAACTCGCACAGTTGGATCCTGCAGTGCAAATATTTTATCCTGAATTGAGTAAAAATATTGAAATACTTTTGCAGGTATAACAATTTTTCCGTTATTTTTTTTATATATAATTAACAACACTAAGAGATAAAACCGCAGGTGAGTTTGTAAACACCAAACGAAATCTTGACAAAAATCTAATCTAAGTTGCTTACTACACCAATTTAAATGTTAGAATTAATTCTAATTATGTGTGAAAATCCGTGTGGTGAGGGAGTAACAATACAATTCACAATACCAGATCGTAAGAGACGACTAAAGGCTATAAAATGCATGTAACATCTTTGCAAGAGAAGGAAACCTCGAAACAAAATCCTATACCAACATGTCTGACCAGCATGGTAATAGGTCAATTTCTCTCTTATTATTAAGAAGGCTCGAGCCCAACCGTGGTACATATATGAGCTGAGATGATGTGTGAAAAGTATTGAGTGTATTTTAAATATATAGTTATATGATTTCTTTTTCAGAATACACAGACAGTTGTTAATCAAGAATATAAAAGTAAATATAGCGAATTGAAGAAACTTATCATTAGTATGGAGGAAACTGTACAGTTTCTTAAGAATAAAAAGTTACACAATTCTAAAGCAATCCTCATATGTATAAAAAAATCTTTACCTGTATTAGAATTGTTTCAAAACGAAAACGTTCTACACGAAATTTCAGATATTTTATTGAAAAAGACAAAAGATATGAGTTTAAACGATAATGATTGGACACTTGTGCGGAGTATTGCTTTGACATTAATGTCTCATAATTCAGAATGGATACAGAGTACTTTTTATAAACTTTTAGCAAATATGGTGAAGTCAATATTTATTGGCGATGATAATTGTCAAGCCGTCAATGAAAAATGCCTTGCATTATTGTGTGATGTTACCATTTTGACGGAATTATGCTGTCATGGTTTGTCTTCAAATGTAAAAGAGGTAAGTGATTCTATAATAATTAAACTTATTAATAATTTATAAATAACAAAAAGACTGCAGATGGCGTAGTGATTAAGGTACCGACCTACCATGCCAGTGTCACGGATTCGATTTCTGTGCAGGACAATACCTTGTTTGATCCATAAATTTTTGTTCTGGGTCTTTTTTTTCTTCTCTTTATTTAAGGGGTACGGTTCATATTTGAACATGGAGTCCCCATAAGAACAAGAGATCAAACATAACTATTCTAAGATTAATGTAGCATTACAATCAGTTTGTCGGGAATGTGCGGTTTCTCATTCCCATCTAAGTAATTTTATACAGTAATTTGGCCTTCGAAGAGGTAGGTAAAACTAGAATGCTATTACACCAGCTTGTGTCCCATAAATTTACATCTAGCATTACTCTAAGCCTTTCATTCCGCACACATTCCACCAAGATGTGGTAAACGTCCTCTAAAACACCACATTCACTGCAATTAGGAGTGGAGACTTTGCCCATCATGAAAGCGAACTTATTTAGTGGAATGTTAAACTGACTAAGGTTTAAAAGGGGTCACTTGCTGACGTTAAACCTTCTTGTAATTGCAACCGTTATGTGATAACGGCTTCAATTAAGGCACTACGTAGCATATTCAGATACTAATAAGTAAAGTTCATAGTGAAGTTTAACCATATTAGTGGGCGCTATCACAAGACATAAGTTACATTTATAGTGTCATCTCTTCTTATGTTACAGGTGGAGGAAAATGCAGCTGAAATAATGTTGTATATTTTGCGTGGACGACTTATACTTAGTGAAAGTTGTTGGTGGCGTTTATTGGCAAGCTTATTACCAATTTTACCATTGTTACACGTTTATGCAGCTCATGAAACACAATTGGGTAAAGTATTAATCTGATGGCATTATAATATTATATTCATCATCATCTCAGCTCATATATGTCCCACTGTTGGGCTCGAGCCTCCTCCATGAAGAAAGGTAAATTGACCTACTGTACCACGCTGGTCAGACGTGTTGGTACAGGGTTTTGTTTCGAGTTTTCCTTCTATTGCATATATAGATGTTACATGCGTTTTATATCCCTTAATTTCGTCTTTACGTTCGTTTTACGATCACCCACGGGTAAGATAGGGGTGGTGAATTGTATTCTTACGCTGTCACCACACAGAAATAATATTAGTATTATAATATTATTTATCGTATACTAGCAAACACAGCCCGTTGGTTTGTTTGTAGAAGTCGATATATCGCAGCGCTACCTGGTGGCGAGTTTCATATAAATGAAGATAGCATATAAATCTTCGCCGTGAAAATTTTTTATTTACATATAGATACATACCAATTTTATAATTATTGGTTAAAACATTTTTTAATTTAGCGATGGCATATACATATACACATATAACATCCTCTTTTATAGATATAGAGATTGTTTATACGATAAATAATATACTAACTTTGCCCGCGGCTTCATTCGCGTAGAAACTATCTTTTTTCAAAGTTGAACTCTTATCCCAAGAGAACATATTACCGGAATAAATGTATCCTATATCTTAATCCAGTAAATTTCTATCTATGTAGCATATAATATAAATACATATAATTTTCATGCAAAAAAAAATGTGTGAGACACAAGGAGGTTTCAGGAGTGGAAGGGGATGCATGGATCAAGTGTTCTCTCTGCGCAACATTGTGGAGAAGCATTTGGCTTTAGGTCAGAGGCTTTTCTGCAGTTTTGTGGATCTGGAGAGAGCATTTGACACGGTTGTACGAAAGGAACTTTGGGACATTTTACCAGAGTATGGTATTAACGGTGAACTGCTGCAGGCTGTGCAGTCCAGTTATATGGGCTGTAGAGCCTGTGTGTGGCTGGATGATGGAATGTCGCCTTGGTTTGACGTCAATATCGTCGTTAAGCAGGAGGGCGTTCTGTCAGCCAGACTGTTTATCATATATCTGGATAAATGTCTCCAAAGGTTGAACGACATGAATGTGGGAGTCCAGATGGGCGACTCAGTGGTCACTGCTCTGCTCTATGCAGATGATGCAGTCCTGCTGGCACAGTCAGCGACTGACCTGCAGACCCTAGTTGACACAATGGCAGAAGATTGTAAGAAAAGGGGATATTGTAAGAAAACGCGTGAATGTGAGCAAAACCAAAATAATGGTCTTCGAAAGAGATGAAGCCAGAACAGATGTAAGAGTAACAATAGGTAATGATGTACTAGAGCAAGTGGGTGAATTTGTATATCTTGGATGTGGATTTAACCGAGATGGAAGGTACACCACTGATATAAAGTGAAGAGTGAATGCGGGAAATAGAGTGAACGGAGCGTTGGGGCAACTTCTCGGTAGCCACCACCTCAGCCAGAAGGCACGTGTAGCATAACGCAGTGCTTGTCCCAACATTACTGTATGGAAGCGAGAGTTGGGTATGCAGAAAAGAGTATGAAAGTAAAATTAATGCGGTCGAAATGCGATCTCTACGGAAAATCTGTGGAGTTAGGCTGATCGATCGCATTCGTAACGACGACGTAAGAGAGCGAGTAGGTATGAAGGAGAGTATTGGTGTAAAGATGCGAAAGGGAATGCTCCGATGGTTTGGACATGTGGAAAGAATGCTGAACGAACGTCTGGTTAAGAAGATATATAATGCGAAAGTGGAAGGATGTAGGTATCGGGGGAGACCGAGACTAGATCGGTCATGTACTGAAGGAAGGTGGAGTCAAGAGTCTCCGAAACTGGCGAACGTGTATGAAGAGAATTATGAAATTTGAGGAAGCGAGTGAAGTATGCAAGGATAGAGTTCTCTGGCACTCTGTTCTCTCTGCCTACCCTGCAAAGGACATGGCGTGATGGTATGTATGTATGTATGTTCATGCAAATCTGTTCAACAGTTTACACATATTTGAGTGATAAATATACAAACATTCAAATACCGAAACATTTTCACAAACTTTCACATTTATAATATTAGTAGTATGTAGTGTAATCCGTGTGGTGACAGAGTAAGAATACAATTCACCAATCCCCTATCTTACCCGTGGGTGATCTTGAGAGCCGACTAAGGGATATAAAATGCATATAACATCAATGCAAGAGAAGGAAAACTCGAAACAAAACCAAATATTAACACGTCTGACCAGCATGGTTTAGTAGGTTAATTTCCCTCCCGTTACGGAGGAGGCCCGAACCCGGCAGTGGGACATATATGGGCTGTGATGATGATGATGATAAATATTAGTAGGAAGTACGATGATCTTTAGCTTTTAAAGTATATTTTGCCAGCCTAAATCTAAGGCTACAATCTTGTCGGCAAATGTGTATTTCGTAATCCAGAAATATAACTAGTTCGACGCCTTAAGAAAATATGTATCGTCTCGTCTTACTTTTTCCAGGGCGTCGTAAAAACAGAGTTTCTCAGTAATGGGCAGCAACACATTGCTGGGAGACTCTTAAAACCAACTGCGTTCTTCTACCCGCCTGTCTATAGTGCCCTTCTTAGGGATGCCTATGTAGGTTTTGGGGTTGCGCGTTGTCCTTATAGTAACTTCGGTTGCGAACGTGCGGAGTCGATAAAAAAAGGGGAGATCTAATTCCAAAAGTGAACGTTGATAAGTTGAATGAAGGATGGGTGGATGACAACAAATTAACATACAATACTACAACAATATTCGCAATTTTCTTAAGAATATGTATATATTTGTTATAGGTAAAGCCATATGCAAGTCTTTAGATCGCGACATAGCGGACTGTATGGGCGTGTCGAGATGCGAAGTAATCACTGGACACGTACGCTTGCTGTTCGTAAGGTGCGTCACCGTGCAACTGGATGCGGCGCATACACTATGTAGATTGATAGGTTAATATCAAAAATATTCTAAATATGCTTTTTATAGTATAGTGCTGTGTGGTAGCGGCTACGAATAACTCACCCTAAACCCCTAACCAACCCTAAATAACTCGCCCTAAACCAACCGTTATTTTGCATATGGATTTCTTCTTCTTATTTTTATGTATTGGCAATCAGCTACGTAAATGAGCCATTGTTGCCAGTGTCGAGTTATAATTATCTTCAAGTTTTTAGTGTCTTCAGATTAGTCATTGTCCGTCAGTAAGTCAAATTGTCGCCATCAACAGTGCTATGGCCACACTGTTAATGGTATCTTGTGAGAATTGTGTCTTGAATGGTGTCTTGTGATGACAAACGAAAACGTTGTAAAGCACTTTTATATGATATTCATCACATCTAAGCAGTTCCGTCACATCACATTACATAAAATGCCATCAAAATTATCTAATATAACAAGTTAAAACACTAAGATATCGAATATAATACAAGAGCACCACATGACGTTTTAGATTCCCGCCAAAAACTCCGCACATGGATTTGTTTTTTTTTATTGCTTATGGTGGCAAACGAGCTAGCAGCACACCTGATGGTAGGTGTCACTGGCGCCCATAGACCTTTGCAATACCAAGGGTATCGCTTAGGCCGCTGCCTATCAATAAAATCTCCAACCGACCTGTGCCAACTCTACTTGATGCCGATTGTCAAAAAATTCCCGTTAACTTTGGCAATATCCTATATAACATGTTTTGCTTTTCTTCCACCTATATTTGAGGAGGATTTAGGCTATGACACTTATATACCCCCAGAAAGAGACAAGGTCGTTAGGCGAATGACGATTCTTGCACTTTCACACTTTTTAGTCTTATAAAATAAATTTCACAAGCATTTGCACAATGACATCGAGGGATTATAATTGAAAATATTTACAATTAAGTTTAAATAAACTGTTTAAACTACTGTAAATTAATATAAGTAATGACATTTTTATTCTGATATTTAATAAGATTTGTTTTGTCAGATGATGACCGATACTTACCTCCAAGGGAATCACTTCGAGCTGATATTTTACTAAGCGCATTACGTCGAGTAGAGTCTCAGGAGTTCAATATTGACTTGTCCAGTTCGCCTTCAAAAAGTCTGCAGGTATTTATAACAGTACACATTTAGTGCTCTAACATAGCTACATTTTATCCTTACTAATATTATAAATGCGAAAGTAACTCTGTCTGTCTGTCGCTCTTTCACGTCAAAACTACTGAACCGATCTAAATGAAATTTGGTACACAGATAGTCTAGAGCCTGATAAAGGACATAGGCTACTTTTTAATGCAAAAAAAGGGTTGTAAAGGGGGATGTAAAGTTGTAAGGAAGTATCGTCATTTTTAAAGCCAGAACTTGAAACTTATTTTTAGGCTATTGATTAGATATAAATAAATATGACATTAATATGTTGTTAAAATTTACCCTTAAGGGTAAAATAAAAATAGGGGATGATTTAGGAAAGTAACCTTTTACGCGGGCGAAGCCGCGGGCAGAAGCTAGTATGAAATATAATAATCATATACATTACTAGCAGTGAAATTGCGAGTGCATTTTTTTGCTGATGGCAAGTTACTAGTACTAGTAAGTTTCTGGTACTTTAATAGTGAAATTTACTACTGAGACTTCCTTTGATGATCTTAATATTATCCTGAATGCTACTTATTGCTTGCAACGGTCATCCTTGAGTAGTGACGAGTTAAGAATACTTTGTGTCAGTCACTCTCTTACTTACCCAAGAGAGACGTTAAAATCTTCTAAGAAATCACCAAGGAGAATAGCAGCATAGGCACCCAGCATTCTCCTGGGAAACTTCTTAGTGCACAGATGGCGTAGCGATTAAGATATCAACCCCCTTACCGTGTCAGTGTTGATTCGATTCGGGTTCGATTCCCACGTTGGACAATAATTTATGCGATCTACAAATTGTTGTTCTCAGTTTAAATGTAATTTGTATCCCCTAAAGTCCTCTGTAATACAAGGATTATCTCCATAAGGTGTTGTCTTAACAGAAACTATATCACTAACCCGTCTGCTAAGTATGGCGATTATGACATTGACTATTTACCATCGGGGAATCCCATGTCTAACGATGGATGGATGGATTAATAGATTGATGGTTACATGTATATACAATGCTTTTTGTTCGTCTAAGTCAGTAGTGAGCTATAAAGACAAATGAGCTAGCGGGCCAGCTCTTGATGGTAAACGGAGCTTATGCCTTAATTAAACCTGAATTAGGTATTCTCATATAATGAAAGAATTCCAAATTAGTAAGATTTAGCATTAAACATGCTACGTTATTTATAAAAAGTTATTTACAAGCGAAAAATTATTGTTATACGTGGGATTCGAAATTCTTCTTCTATTGGAAATACATACCAATCGTCCTACTATTTAGACAAGTGTGCGCTGTCGTATGACAATAAAATTGTGGCTCGTATTATTTTGTCGTGTTTATAGATTTTTTTTCACTCGTAAACAAGTTTTATAAGAAAATATTTGCTATCAAACAAAATAATATTTCTATTGAGTTAATATTGTGGGGTATTATTTTAATAACACAGACTGGAGGCTTAATACAAATACTTGATGTGTTAAAACAAGATATAATTCTGAATGAAAATGACGAGTTCGTGGCTCGGCGAACGACACAACCCACGTTGGAGCCGTCACTTCGACGAAGCACTTTGCAGCAGCTCGCTGTCATGATGCGACAGCAAGACTTGCACGAGACCTTCATACAAAGCGATGGTGTGAAACTTATAGTAGCGACTCTTAGGTAACTAATATTTTTTATACAAAAGAATTCTCGCAGAAAATTATAACATCTTGTATCGAGGCTGGAATTTAATTACAAAGAGATTCAAAAAGATACTAGCCATATAATTTCCCTACTTTACCGTTTCAATACTTAGAACCATTGATAGCTGATATAATATCATTTTAAAACAGGATAAAAACCTAGGTCTTATTCTGAATCGTAGTACACACGACATCATCAAACCTATATTGTCTTTGTAAGAATATATCTTTTATGGAAAATACTAATTATATACATTTTTTAATATTATAAAATATAAAAATTTGTTCACTTACTGCTAGAGAATACCAGTACCAAATAGCCAGTGGCTAGTTCTCGAAAGAAAGGACTTTCCTCATAATGCACGCAGTGACTCGCCTTCTGCATTGGACTCCCAATCCAACCACTTAACGCTCTTAAGATATCGATAGAGGCTCTTGGCCATAAGACCGTTGCCCGAAGTAAGAATTATATGATTATTTTTTTATTATTTCAGAATGTCGTTACTGGTAGATGATTATTTTGCATTTCCTGAATGCGCAATCAGTTGCGTGTCAGTACTAAATAGCGTATGTTTTGCGAGTCGTCATTACTTGTCCAAAATAGCTGACTTGCCATCGCTTCTCATTAGAGGTTGGTAATTTTATATGACCGTGAACCGAGTCGCATATAGATATGTTACATGGCAAGGTTTTTACAATTCATGTTTTTTTTCAGTGATTCTAGTATTTCCTGCTAACGATTCTTCCGTATTAATGACTGGTCAAATCCTCTCATTGGTTTCCTGGGCAGGATTCGCTTTGCAAGAATTGGATTCATCACGACGTCGTATACCAGCCTTGCCTCTGTGTGTGACACAACGTACGAGTTTACCGTTTAATGTTCATAGTTATTGGAATACAAGTCCTAACTCTGAACATTCACATGTAGGTAGGTTAAAAATTGAGACGAATAGCAGGCCATAGAATGTTGAAAAATTGGTTATAATAAATATTTTTATAATAATAAGTATTTCTGGTATCTGGTAAAAAGGTTAAGAATAACAAGACACATTCATGTTGTGTTTCCTGTTATACATGTTTATGCCAAGTAATCTTAAATATTATTAACTGTAATATTGCTAATGGCTTTTGTAAAACCTGACCGACATATACTGACGTGTGCCAACTCCATTGACAGATGTGTGCAATCTTCAATTAGTAACGTGTTGTCCACGATTGTGAGTACAAGGAGTTGACGTTGGGCCGTAAAACTCAGTCAAAAGCCATTAAGGCCCACGATCCGTTCTTCCATATATATTTTTGAAGAAGAAGACATGCTATGGTATATTCATATATATACAATACGTAGGCGAATAGTTTTGGTGATTTAGCATTTCTCATCCTAACTCTTTTTATAAAACTACATACATACATATCATCACGCCATATCCCTTGCAGGGTAGGCAGAGAGAACAGAGTGCTAGAGAACTCTATCCTTGCATACTTCACTCGATTCTTCAACATTCATAATTCTCTTCACGCCCGCCGGTTTCGGAGACTCTTGACTCCACCTTCTTTCAGCACGTGACCAATCTGGTCTAGGTAGGTGAGTCTCGGTCTCCCCCGGTACCTACATCCTTCCACTTTCGCATTGTATATCTTCTTAACCAGACGTTCGTTCGGCATTCTTTCCACATGTCCGAACCAACGGAGCATTCCCTTTTGCATCTTTACACCAATACTCTCTTTCATACCTACTCGCTTTCTTACTATTGTATCTCTTTTATATAACTCATTTGTGATAAGCGAAAAATTATCATCATAGGAGATATTTGAAACCATATCTTTTGTAAATATGTTCCAATCGCTTCCATAATTAAGCTTTTGTGGAGTCTACCTGTAGAGCAATCAATCTTTCAATCTTTGTTACACATTCTCGACTTTACCAGAGATGTTTTATTATCTATCTATCCTATATATTTATTTACACCATATGACGATTTAGTATTCTTACTTTATTAATTGATTAATTTGATTTTATTGTACACTATCGGCTGTAATTAAAGGAGCTACTGTAAAAATTTAATGTTTTAGCATTTATTTCACGGCACTGACAAACTCGAATGTCGTATCTATCAAACTTCGCCCTTTTGTGAATATTTTTTGTTGAAATGTATATATTGTTTTTATGTGAATAACCTTTTTAGCTTTATATTCATGAGATCAATAGCGTGCAAACCAATTGTTTATGCAATTCGCGTGTCTAGAGCTTACTACTCTCAAAGTAATGGTAGTTTCCTTTCCTAATTTGTCATGTATACTCATATGGATTTCTAAATGACGTTTGTTTCGATAAGATATTGTTTTGCATTCAATGTAGTGCGTAAACGAATGCTATAAATAAATATATGAATGGAGAGAATGATTTAATAATGTGATGGTATTTATAATACCTACGTTCAATAATCTATCTAACCGTAGTTTCAAATTCATAAAATTACACCAATATACTTTGTTTAAAGACAAGGGGAATTTACAACCATACAATTAGTGCAGACAAATTATACCCAGACTCAGGACAACAGTTTGTTGATCGCACAAAGTATTGTCCAGCGTGGGTATCGAACCCACGCCATTGGCGGTGAAGGTCGGTATCTTAACCACTACGCCATCTGTGCAGTAAATTTAATTTGTTTAATTTCATTTATCGAAAATTTGCAATTTATATACCTATATACATCATTCGCCTGCTCTTATCCCAATTACTTAGGGTCAACGCATTATGTATTTTACATCGTACACATTGCAAAAGTTATTGGCAGTAGTTTTATGACCGGTCGCCTATATGACGTCAACCTTCTTTGAGAATGTATTTGACAAGACGGGATCAGGTTTAGTTAGCTTAGGTCGATATATCTCTTAGTCGTCTTTTACGACATCCATGAGCAAAGTATGGGCTAGTAGTATTCGTAGCCGCTACCAAACATGATAGTGTATATAAAAGTCCTCTGTGAATGTGAAACACAATTAAGATTGAGTTTATTAGGCTAAGATTATAATTTCGGATAGGTTATTGCAATTCGACCACAACATTCAATCTATCTGAGGAGACGCCTATGCTCTGTATTTCTCTACGTGATAAAATTCGGAATTACGTAGAAGAACTGGTGTAACCGACATAATTCGAAGAAGTAGCATGTTGGAGTGGCAATAGATGGACCACAACGCTCTTTGAATCGACAACTATTGGGAAGACAATTTGACGATTGGCGACCACGAATCGGATGATGCAGTTACACTGCTAGGATGACCCTCTGTAGATGGACTGAGAGTCTTTAAAGAATCACAGGAAACAGTTGAATGTACCTACATTCACATGCCACCTGGCACAGGAACGTTCTGAGTGGCATTCTCGTGGAGAGGCTTATGTCCGAAAGTGGTCATCTATAGGATGTTGGATGGATAGATTCAGGCCAACCAATTATTCTATTTGGTATAAACTTGCGGTTATTTCAGTTCGGTCCCTTTTGTAGAGACCAAATCTGGGATTATCTGTTAGTAAGACCCAATCAAGTTTGGGTCCATAGGATTCGATTTAACTAGTTCTATACATTAACAATTTTTGAATGTTGGTTACTTAATTTTTTTTATTTTTTATTATTTTTCTTTCTATTCAGTGATGCTAATTTAGTTTTATCAACATCATTTAATTGTTTTGGTTCTATAGAATGGCTTCTAGCAGATGAAGAATGGCGAACAGCTATTCGTGTGCGTTGGTGGCATGCATATACTGGCAGTTCTAGACTTGTAGCGACTATTCCGCCTTCGGCACCTTTAGTGCTAAGCCCTACGCCTCGAGACTTTGTCGCTATGAGAGCTGCCTGTCCATTATTTAGCTGCACTAGAGCATTACTGGAATTGCAAAATGCTACTACACATCGTCAAGTTATTGAGAGCCTACATTTGTTAGAGAGGTATGTTATCTAAAGTAAGCCTTTTGTCTTGAAATATTTTTTAACATAGCTTATTTAGTATTTTAACGCTTATTAAATACTGATTTGTTTAGGTATTATAAATATAATGTTGGTTGACATTTAATTAGAACATAGTTGTTTCGTTGTTTCATCCCATATCATAAGATGGCCTGAGTCTTTTGAAAAGTCTAATGGGGAGTCGATTGTTACGACTGAGCTGACCCGCGATTTTGCGAAGTTATGTCTAGATTTTTAAATTCATAATAAAATATTGCCTTGTTTTGGCGGTGAAGCTAAACAACGTGAAGAAATGTGCATGCTTAATTTTCTCGACGTCGTGTGAAAGCTACTAAACAAAATTGGGTCAGTTTGGTGGTTCAGGACATAATACTCTAATTCTAAGAGAATACTCAGTAGAGAGATAATATATAAAAATATTGTGCAACTAATATTATTAAGATGATGAATAATAATCCAGATTTAAAAAAATGCATTTATATCTCAAAGAAACTGAGGCAATAGAGTTTCAACTGCAAAGATAAAAATTATTAAGATTAAGCTACTGCTTTCCGAGTGCATCCTTAAAACTTGCCACTGATTGGCAATATTTTTATAAGTATAGTGCTTTTTTAATATTTTTTATTTATTTATTTTAGCTACGTATATTTAGTACCTTCGGCGAACATAAGTAAGAAGGAGTTTAGCTCCTTACCTTGGCATCACACAAAACGATTTCTGTGTTCACCTCCTGCGTCCTCCCGCGACACATCATTGCTTTGCACTTTGTTAAATTTTATTATAGCTTATATGGATCACGTGCCCAACACCGGTGAGTGTTAATATTACTATGTTTTCTTAAGTTAAAATATAAGTAGTAATAAAAAAAAGTACTAAATCTCTCATTCAGCATGTGCTTACATTTTATAATATTATCTAATAACCTCTCTAATCTTTTCTTGGGAATCGTAAAAATAACTAGAAGATCGGTCAGCTACGCTATCCTGTGAGGCACCAACTGGGATCACATCCCGCCTACCAAGTGTGACCATTATGTCATTATCCTTACTTGTGAAGGTTTATGTTCAATAGTCGAGGCCAATACACTGATGAATAGAATATATATTTTTATTAAGTAATATAAACCATTTAATGTATATGTAACTTATAACATAAAAGAAAGGAATAGTACTTAAATCGCTTCCTTTTTAAGTGTGGAAAAATGACGAGTATTTAAATCGTAATACATTTTATTTAATGATTTGGCATTCTCTGCAGTAGGGGAATGTCTACTAATGTAAGACTAATTATGCGTAACTCTAATCTTAACTGTTCTAACGCAATTAAGATGTGTATTATTTCTGAGTCTAAAATTAAATATTACTCGTCCTACACCATTCTGTGTTTGGAGAGGTCGTAGAGTTTGGGCTATTCTTTAAATTGCTTCGATTTTCAAGGATATTCTAAGGCTATTGAATGCAGCATGCAAAGTTTATAGAAATGTTCGATTAACGACAATGTCTCGCGCCTTATATGATGCCATATGTGGCGAAATTTAACCGGTGTCACACATTTACATACGCATTTTGGCGGTTAAAGACTTCAGTCTAAAAGTTTTATACGAGATTTTTTTTTTATAGCTTTTGGTGGCAAACGAGCAAGCAGCACATCTGATGGTAAGTGTTACTGCCGCCCATGGACCTTTGCTATACCAGGAGTATAGCTAGGCCGCTGCCTACCAATATAAACCCCAAACCCACCCAGTTGGGCTTCAGGCTCTCTCGCTCACCGAACGAAGCGCAACAGCACATTGCCGTTGCTCGACCGGCCCGCGGCTGTAAACAGAAAACTGCCAACAGCGTGGTCCTACCACTATTTAAGGTTTTTAATTAAGAGATTTAAGGTTTGTTTAACTATTCATTTTAGATGGAACAATGTCTTGGATAATACCGTTATTTATTAGTGACGATGCTAATATAATATCCCTGCTAAATTGTGAAGTATTATATCCGCAACAAAGTGTGCAAGAAAGCATAGAAGTGACTCAGCTACAAATAAATATTGTTAAAGTACTGTTGCGATGTATTGTTTTGTTGGAACAAGTAGACTACAATGATTGTAATTTAGAAAGCTTATTAAAAATATTATTGACATGTCTGGAGAAAATTGATTTAAAGAACTTTCACATGTTAGGTAAGTTATTTTACGTAATTTATGTAAAAAAAAAATATTACAGTTAACTAAGAATCATACTTTACCCGCTTTTTACATAGACCAACCATTATAATTCTTTTTCATCTTTCTACAATATCAATGGGTTCAAACTTGTTTTTATGATTGACCTAGCTGGTTAAGTAGGACACTAACTCTTTTCATGGTGTTTTGTAGATAATTTCTTTATCTACTCGTAAATTATAAGGCAAGGGGCCTTGCCTTAATTATGAGAATATTTTTTTATATATAATATCTATGGTGATCTATATGTAACATTGAGGGTTAAATTGCTTTAGGTATTACCTAACATCGTAAATCCTAGGTATCGTAGTGAAAACGCATGTTAGACTACCATACCATCTGTGCTAGTATTGCCCAAATGCAAGACTAAGACTCGCTGCAAGAGTCTCGCTGTGCTCAAAGTCTTGCGTTTGCGCAACACTAATCTGTGCACTCAAAATTAATAAGAACAATAAACTGTAGGATACCTTAACGAATTGATGCGGTGCATCAGATATGCTGTCCACTCTCGCTACTGTAAGCTCTCTGAAGATACTTTGGTTCAATGTTTGAAGTTAGTCTCGAGGACCATGAGTTGTATCTCTGGAGGTGGTTGGAAAGGTCAGGCCTGCAAGCTAGATGCAATATTATCTTTGCTGGCGATATTGAGACAGATTCACGAGGAAGTTATACCAGTACAGGTAACTATTCATTTAATTATATTACTTCTCCTTACGCATAACACCAACTGTAATCGTTAACTTGTACATCGAGCTTGGCGATTATGGTATTGGCCCCATTCGTGGGAAGGCCTGTATCTGCCAGACTAGAAATTTTTTCGTCTTCCTTAGCAGGACCGGACCGGGCATGCCCGATCTGGACCAGATAAGGTATGTAACGCAGAAGATATATCTGGACCCGATCAGGAAAACCTAATCGGGTCCAGATCAGGCATTCCTGATCGGGTCCAGATCAGGCGTTCCTGATCGGGTCCGGATGAAATTTTACTGATCGGAACCAAATCAATCATCTGCGTTATATATCTTGCCTGATCCAAAACGAGTATGCCCAGTCCGGTCCTTTTAAAAAACATGAATATCTTAAAGAACATGTTTAATAGGTAAAAATATAAATTAATAATGACGTAGGCGCTGAATGCAGTGCTATATTCTTATCATAGAGAGTCCCAGTGAGCTGTTCCGATTATGGCGCAACCACCAGATGCTAACGACTGCAACTGTCGCCTGAATTTCTCATTCATGACCTGATCGATCTGTTTGATATGATTCGATAACAACTAATTTAATATTAGGCGATGTCATTACTCTTCGGAGAATCTTAACACCGCGATTCAGATAATGACGTCATTTTACTAACGCCATCTATTTATTATGACCCAAAACATTAAATGTTAGAATGGTTGTTACAATATAATATTTCTATCTATCTATGTTTTCAAATGTTAGGTACATTTATATATATTTACATTATTTATTTTTGTTTTTTACTTTAAATAGAAATTATTTTTATATTATTAATTAAACATTATTATTATTATTAAATACATACGATTAATTAAAGATTTTAAGATTAATCTCCTCTGATGCAAATACAATTTCGCCGTGGCATAAATATGACAATAATGTCACTTTTTTGAATTTTGATTGAATTTTTTTTTGTGTTACGAAAACTATTTCTGGTTCTGATATACTACAAGCCTTACTATATATGTACGTGATGATATTTCACATCAGGCATCGGGTTGAGAGCCTTCGGGCTCGCCCGCAGTCCGGTTAAGCTGTAAAAGCCCCTTCGGCTAACAGCTCGCAGTTGGTATGTTTTAGTGGGTATTCAGTGTCCCCTTCAGGGCCTGTGAGTCCCACATACCCCGCCCGGGGCGGGTATGCGAGAAATGCATTTTTAACCACTGCGTTACCAAAAAAAAAAAAAAAAAAAAAAAAAAAATTCACATCAGGCTATCCTTATTTGGTCCTGATCTGGTCCTGATCCGGTATGCCTTACCATACTTGATGTTATTTCACATCAGGCTATCCTGATCAGGACCAGACCTGGTCCTGATAGGGTTTGCCGGATCTGTCATGCCTCATTCTGTCCTGATCGGGTCCTGATCCGGTATGCCTTACCATACTTGATGATATTACACATCAGGCTATCCTTATTTGGTCCTGACCTGGTCCTGATCCGGTATGCCTTACCATACTTAATGATATTTCACATCAGGCTATCCTTATTTTGTCCTGATCTGGTCCTGATCCGGTATGCCTTACCATACTTAATGATATTTCACATCAGGCTATCCTTATTTGGTCCTGATCTGGTCCTGATCCGGTATGCCTTACCATACTTAATGATATTTCACATCAGGCTATCCTTATTTGGTCCTGATCTGGTGTGCCTTACTATACTTAATGGTATTTCACATCAGGCTATCCTTATTTGGTCCTGATCCAGTATGCCTTACCATACTTGATGTAATTTCACATCAGGCTATCCTGATCAGGACCAGACCTGGTCCTGATAGGGTTTGCCGGATCCGGCATGCCTCGTTCTGTCCTGATCGGGTCCTGATCCGGTATGCCTTACCATACTTGATGATATTACACATCAGACTATCCTTATTTGGTCCTGACCTGGTCCTGATCCGGTATGCCTTACCATACTTAATGATATTTCACATCAGGCTATCCTTATTTGGTCCTGACCTGGTCCTGATCCGGTATGCCTTACCATACTTAATGATATTTCACATCAGGCTATCCTTATTTGGTCTTGATCTGGTCCTGATCCGGTATGCCTTACCATACTTAATGATATTTCACATCAGGCTATCCTTATTTGGTCCTGATCTGGTCCTGATCCGGTATGCCTTACCATACTTGATGTTATTTCACATCAGGCTATCCTGATCAGGACCAGACCTGGTCCTGATCAGGTTTGCCGGATCCGGCATGCCTCATTCTATCCTGATCGGGTCCAGATACATGATCTGGTTGAACCATACTTTTTTTCTAGTCGGGTGGTAATGGACTTTGATGTGTTAATGAATGATTCCTCCTTAGTTCATATATTGCGATGGTAGAGTCTGCTCCGCAGTAGCAAGCAAATTGGCTACAACAGCACGCTGGCCTCGGATTAGTAGCGAGTTTTATTTCAACTTAAATGCATACGATTTTACTTCAATGACATCAGCTTTGTTCTTAAGTAATCTTTTACGTCCGCGAAACGGAGTGGATGGTGATAGATTGTATTCTTACATTGAAAAATTATGGGACTTCGTGTTGTTACTGAGAATATCTTAATAGAAATATCGTGTAACATCTGACTTTCATTTCGAAACTGGTTATAAAATTACTGCCATTAGATTAACAAGCTCGTTTTAATTTACAATCATGAGTTATTGCTTTTTATATCCTATGGTAGATGATGATGATATAAGTTTGTTGATTTTTGCATCTCAGAGATGGTGCGAAGTGTTCAACAGTGATGTGGTGTCAGCGGTAGTGCAAAGCGCTAGAGCTGGACGACCAGAACTACGTGCTGGAGCGATCCATGTAATCACAGATCTGGCATACTATGCCCAAATGCAGCCCCACTTATTACAAGGTAAATATACTTAATAATGTTATTTTTTTAGGAACAGCTTTAAAACTTGGAGTTACTGGGGACTTTACAAATACACAATTATGGAACACAACATAAAGCGATCCACCAATTATTGTTACGACAAAAAGTATTTTTTGAATCGCAGACATAATTATTCTATTTGGGTGCTATTCGGCACGTAAGGTCGCTATTTAGGTCATTACGCAATCTGTGAAGTATTAAATCGTAAATTCTGATTGTGATCACGACTTCGGTACTCTATCGTGCATTATTAGATTATTTTGTTACTGAATTTAGATGTGGGACTATAAAAATATAAATCACTTGTAGTTATTGTAATTATTATAGCCATGCAATTATCCACTTCGAAACCAATGTATCTTACAATAAGTTACATACTTAGTAAGTTTGGGATGTAAATTCAATATTTATTTTATATTAGGACTCCAGAAACTCCTCAGAATCGACTTCAGAATTTGATGGTTGACATACGGAGTTTGGTCGCTTTGTAGCAGTTTAATGCTTCGAACCAGCGTTTAATTTAGTCCACATTTGTCCACAGACAACTAGACTATCTAACGTCCCACATAGTACAATAACTGTTCTTGCTATTACGTTAATTATTAAGTGCTTTGGTGGGAATAAGAAATTGTTATTTGGCGGATTTATATTATTATTCATTTATCTTAATGTTTTAGTGTTATAATTTTGATGCTATTCTATGTAGTGTAAACATAGATAGTGTAAATGTGTAGTGAATATGATATAACAGTGCTTTAGGTGTGTTTTCATGGGCCAACGTAAACAAAGACCCGGTTCCCGTGGCCCGCTCGCTCGGCGAAGTGAGGTACATTGTAGGGCGGGTCTATGGGGCCGCGCGCCGCTTCTTCTGTCGTCCCGGACGGATTTAGCGGGGTGTGACCAGACGATAGCCCGCCGTAAAAAAGGTGTTTTCATGTTTCACCAAAATTTCCAAAAGAAACCGCCTATATCTGATGTACATGTTATATTTAATAGCTATTGAAGAATCGTCACTTAGTGAGTTCGCGGCACAAATATTTTCTCAATGCAGAGAAGCGAATGTCGTGCGAGCAGCTTGTGCCAGTCTTCTTGTGTCTATCGCTTCAAGAGCGTCTACACGTTCCGATGTAAGTAAATTGTACTAGAATCTGTATACATATCATATACAAATTTAAAATTATTATGTATAAATCCTGCAGGTGTACTTTCATATTGTTAATTTTAAATTTTACAATTTGCACCGAATTGAAATGCTGCCATCAATGAGATAATCGGCCAAGATACTCAGAGAGCTAGTCTTTTCTTTTCTTTATTTCGTAGTATAAAAAGAATATACTCTACACTAAGGACTGCATACATCCATATGTTTTTGGGTCAGGCTATAGTATGGATCATCTCACCCAATCCATCCGGGGCGACGGAAGGGATGTTGAGCGATCCATAACTCTAGCGCCATGTAGGCGGGACACGATATCCGGTCCAGCGCTGCCAGGCATTTCCAAACAAATATATTTATGACCGATTTAACTTTTTTACGGATACGTAAATAAAAATATTTTACTGATTTTATCGCGGATACTAATATTATAAAGAGGTACAGTTAATGAATTTGTAAGTTTGTATGTTTGTAAGTTTGGATGTAAAGGGTAATTTCGGAATGGATTGGTTTAGTTTTGATATTTTTTTCACTATTACAAAGCCACATTATTCCTGATTGTGAAGCTTTATTAGTTTTTTACTTCGACAACGACATGTTTTCAATAGTAAATTGCAAAAAAAGTTATTGAAGTCACGAAAAATAACTATATTGTTGATGAATCGGCATACGCTGCCTAAACGGTATGAGATAACGAAACAGAATTTACTACAAAAATAATAGTTATATTATCAAAAAAGTCTAACACCATAACTTTAATATTTCAGCTACAAATATAGGTTTTATGTTAAAAATAAACAAAAAATTAACACATTAAAATTTGGACGCAACTTTCCAATATACTCTATGAACTCAAATAAAAACAAATATTTTATCCAAAATGGTAATTTCGTTATAAAGATAAAAGTTGTTTTTACACAGCACGTTAATTGATGAAGTAGTTTGGAAGATAATGCGAAATGAATACAATAAGTCTATACGTAATCGGCACGCTGGACAAAAGGGAGAGTACTAGCCGGCTAGTGGAGCGTCGTAGTAGGGGACACATTTAATTAATGGCCGTAGTGTCCAACGATAACTAAAGTTATCGTATCTAAGGCAGTACATATGATATTGTGTTAGTAACATCTACAAAGGTAATATTGATGTTCAAATTCACTTAGGAGTTACCTAATATTTCGGCGCAATTCGTGAAAACAGGCATCAGAATAGAAAGGTAGATGTGTAAGAGGCGTTTTTTTTTTATTTCGATAAATATATAAATTCAATAATAATCCTTAGCCCGACACCCCCAGCTCGAAGAATTATCACGTTGAAGTGGCAATTGGTAGGCCATATCGCTCATCGAACCGACAACCATTGGGAAAGATAAGGTTCTCGATCCTTGGCCACAAACTCACGACGCCGTGTGGGACGACCCACACTAGGTGGACGATGACATCTCAAATGTCGTTTAAGGCCGTTCGATGCAGGAGGCACAGATTCATGCTGACTGTCATTTTCGTGGAGAGGCATATGTCCAACAGAGCACGTCTACGGGATAATGGATGATAGGATGAATAATTCTTATTATTCCTAATATTACGAATGCGAAAATGAGTTTTTTTTTTGTTAGTTTTCACGCTTAAATTAAAGAGATAGTAATGAAACTTGATACAACGATAGATGGCCCTGGCGACGGTTATACGCAACTTTTTTAAAAGGAGCAATAATATGGGATGATGAAATTATTTTTATTTTATATTACGCGAGTGAAACAGCGGGCAGACACCAATATACTATATGAAGCCGTTACCTGCCGTTTAGCACGTCCACTAGTACGCGTTATATCGTTCTATAAATTGCTAACACTCGTTGCGTATCAGAATGGGACCACACACAAACTATCGTTGTGAAAATAACATCTTATAACAGTAGGATATATTTCTCGCCGCTCGAGGAATAATTTGATGAGTTATATCCTTATACACAGTTACTATTGCATTAAGTGTGAAATGTGTCGTACTTCAATTATAGGCGAGTTTCATATATGTGTTTATCTAAACTAACGCAAGGAACATTATCCTATTATTTGGGATGAGTTTGGTATTCAACAATTGAATACAATAAAGTTCTTTCCGTCTTAGTAAGCTACGAATTTCATTGTATAACTATTCGTTAGGCAATGTACAGTATTGTTAATCTACAAATCTTTCGTATTATGGTTATTTATTAACATTATAATGTTTTAATTTGCGATTAACTAACTTAAGCGAATGTTTTATATTTAGCTTCTCTTCTCCATAGCCGTCTAGTCTATGTAGTCAACTATTATCCCATAGACGTCTTTTATAATACTCGCGCGTCCCTACTGCGCTGCCACACGGATTTACTTATTTCATAATTTATGTATATACGTTTTGAGGGCGACGCCTCGGCAGTTAGCCAGGGCGTGGAAAGGGATGGTACCCGAAAGGGAAACCCGCTGGGCTGGCCACGGATGGTAAGGAAGCGGTACCAGTGGCCGGCCGAATGACGATGGGGAGGGAATACGGTGGGTAATGGCCCCATGTGCTGCTCTTCCTTCGCCCCGGACGGAACGGGAGGCGTGTGTCCGGACCATTGCCTACCAAAAAAAATGTATATACGTTTATTATAAACTAATATACATATAACAAAACATTGGCGATGATATATTTTTAAAGCATAGGAGGATTAAAAGTTGAAGGCTAGGTTAGGAAAAAGTACCTTATCAAGAACGGCGAATATTCACGAAGAGCATTGACGAAGTAAACTGCGTATTTAAGGATCATTATATGTGTGAATCTATATTATAAGGATAGCTTTGATCTATAGTATAAGACTAGTCTATAGCACGGATGTAAGTCTATTTATGTACTTAGTAATAAAAAAGAATAATGTAATGGAGTAGTTATTTATTTATCTTTTAATTAATAATTTGAATAAGTAGTGAATAAAAATTCACTCGCCGACCTATCCAACTTAGCCTCAATGAGTTGGCATTTTTTTGATACGCCGACTGTTAAAAATGTAAATAAATACTCAGTAAAAAAATAAATGATCTGGTCGCCATCACCAGATATTCTTAATGTACTCGTAGATTCGTATCTACAATAATATTCGTATATTACCGTGCAAAATTGTTTTTGAATTAATTGAAAATTCAAAATTGCCGGTAACGACCATAAAATTGTATTAAAATTAAAAAAAAGCTGCGATAATGAGCTGTTGCTGTGAGCTGATGAAAACAGTAGTGATAGTATTTATATTAAAATTTGTTAACGCCAATGCCTTCCAAGCCGATCGTAAGATTTCTTATAGTTATGCTCGCTTATAAATGCCATTTAATTATATTAAATACTAAAATTGGATCATATTAGCTTTCATTAAATTTTAATTGAAGTAGCTAAGAAAGGCGATGTCATTGTTTCATCATCATCAATCATCACAGCCCATATATGTCTCCCACTGTTGGGCTCGGGCCTCCTCCGTAATGGGAGGGAAATTAACCTACTATGCCGCGCTGGTCAGACGTGTTGGTATAGGGTTTTGTTTCGAGTTTTCCTTCTCTTGCATAGATGCTATATGCGTTTTATATACCTTAGTAGTGTCTTACGATCACCCACGGGTAAGACAGAGGGTGGTGAATTGTATTCTTACTCAGTCACCACACGGATGTCATTGTTTACTCGTTCGTAATAAAATTTAACTAGTTTGGACAAACTCTATCCTTTTTCTTTTTTTTTTCTTCTTTGCAAGGTGGGACCATGGATGTGGTCGCGCCACAGCAAATCGGCCCAGGGCGACGGAAGAGGCGGCACGCAACCCCATGGACCCACCCTGCAAACACCTCTCTTCGCCGTGCAAGTGGGCCACCGGTACCCGATCTTTATCTTCGGTGGCCGGCCCGGCGGTATACCCTTACGGGCCCTCACGTGGTGGCCTCACGTCGGGTGACCAGACAATTCCCTGGTCCGATCACCCGAAGCCTTGGTTAGGGCGGCATTAGGCGCAGATATTTGCGCCTGCGCCGCCTGGCCGCTGGCGGCGGCCCGGGTCGCGGGAATCCTCCCGAACTCGTTCCGCCGCTTCCTTCTGCGAGATGACAGCCTCGCAAAAGGCGGCGACCGTGTCCCAGTTCCTGACGCTGTCGACCATCGCTTTCGCGACAGCCGGCAGCGCCAGGTTGGCACCGATGATAGCGACGAGGTCGCGGCGCTGCCCGTCCCAGCTCGAACATTCCTCGAGCGTATGTTGCATCGTGTCCTCGTCACTATCGCAACGGTGGCAGCACGGAGTCCACTCCCTATACGCGACGCGTGTGTGCAGGTACTTGTCCGACTCCGACTACCATGGCTCTCTGTGGTCTCCACAGAACAGCCCTGAGCTGGGCGTTCAGAGCTTCGCCCACACGGGTGCGCCGTACATAGCCAGGACAAACTCTATCCTACCAGTCAGACAAAGGAAGGATGGCATGGAAACTCATACCTCGCCCTTCCGACTATTTGCGCCACTAAAATTCTTTGACTTAGGTGGAGACCATTCAGCGGGTTGCCCTTTCGATTACCCCAACAGCTCCGCCACGTAGATCTTCCTTCGGAAATTATATCTTGCTGATTGAAATTTTTGTCTAGTGTTAACTCTAAACTAAAATTATCTTAACTCTCGCAATAATCAAAAATGCCTTGACTGATCTAATTAGTTTTTGTTTTGTTTTCCTTTATGCTGAGGAGATCTAAGAAAAGAAAATAGATAAAAATCAAAGCAACAAGCGGATATCATATATATATATTAAAAAAGAAAAAAAATAATAGCTTTACTCAAATAACCTTCTTTCAAACGAAGGGTTAAAAACGGTTTAAATTGTTACAAAGGTCTTCAAGTTATTTAGAAATAACGACAACTGTTGGCGTCATTCTTTTAATCTTTTTATCTCTTATGGTTAAGAAATTACGTTCGATGTTTATAATATAAAAGTGTAATATGATTCCCATCACGTTCTTGCGTGGGTGCCGTTTTAGTATGATGTTACGGAAATAGGTCTCTTATTTCATTCACATCCATTTGAGCAGTACATATTGACAGACCTCGGCTGCAGGTTATTTAACACCGCCTAGTAAACCTATGCTGTCAAATGTCGCACGGCGTGTACCAGTCTACCACTTAGTATCATTATCAGACAGACCAACTGGTCTGTTCTCAAACAATTATTTTTACACAAAAATAATATAGATCTATACGCTGTTGCTGTACAATTGGTAGTTATTGAAGGCGTTCTGCAAATCTCGGTTTCTTAATTCGTTTTTCAATGCAATACACGTTTTTAAACATTGATGTTGTATTATGCATGCAGCTTATTCGAGTCACGGGCATAGTACATCAACACTCGGCACAAAGGCCTTGAATGCATGGCGTAGCGCGCAGCGCTGTACAGCGCGTAGTAGTGCTTATCGTACACGCGGACGATAGTATACGCTTCACTTGATCACAAGCAGTCAACGCGACCGCACAGCGCACCTAGTATAAACACGCTCGTTACAGTGCGTCGTGTTTACATACGCTACAATTGCCGGTTGTTAAAAACATACATTTAAACAATTTTAATATTTTGACACTAAGTAGTGGAAGTGGAAGAAAGCTTAATAAGTGAAAATGTGGATCTTTATTTCATTAATAGTGATTCTTCTAGCATTTATTCTCTTTTTGACAATTTTCCATTATACGACGAAAGGAAGAAAATACTGGCATTCCAGAAATGTGCCCTACAGAGAACCTTGTCCGATTTTCGGCAATTTTGGTCCTACATTTACTATGAAAAAGAGTTATTCAGCAATGTTGAATTTTTTTTATGATAAATATAAAGAGGAAAAATATGTGGGCATTTTTCAAGCGCGTAGACCCACATTAATGATACTAGATCTGGAGATAGTAAAAACAGTATTCTCTAAGGAATTCCAGTGTTTCAGTGATCGTGTGTCAGTTACAACTGATACTCAGCGCGAGCCACTACTTCGAAATCTTGCGAATATGAGTGGCTCTGAATGGAAAGCAATGCGTCACATTGTCACACCTACATTCTCATCGGCTAAGATGAAGGCAATGTTTCCATTGATAGCTGCTTGCGGCCAAACCTTGAAGAATGTATTTTTAAGTGAAGATTTAGAACAGATTAATGTACCCACAGTGGCACTCCGTTTCACAACAGATGTTATAGGCAGCTGTGCTTTCGGTGTGGATCCCGGATCACTAAGAAATCCCGAATCACCTTTTTTAAAAATGTCGCAAAAAATGTTTAAAGTTGATCGTAAGACTCTTTTGAAACGGTATTGCCGTACGTTTTTTCCTAGATTGTTCAAATTTTTGAATCTCAGATCGTATTCCTCTGATGTTGAAGTATTCTTCACTAGTATTATTAATCAAGTTTTAACAGAACGAAGATCAGGAGTTCAAAGACATGATTTTCTTCAGCTGATGCTAAATGAACAAACACTAAAAAGTGGCTTTTCGATGACGGACGCTTTAATAACATCTAATTCATTTATATTTATGTTGGCCGGCTTAGAGACATCATCTACTACTTTATCTTTTTGTTTGTATGAACTCGCTAAAGATAAAGATATACAAGATAGTGCAAGAAAGGAGATAAGGGAATGTTTAGAACGACATAAAGGTCTAAACTATGATGCAGTGATTGCGATGCGATTTGTGACTCAGATTATGGCGGAGACGTTGAGATTACACCCGCCAACACCATTAACAACCAGGCTCTGTACAGCTCCTTGCGCGCTTGATGAGGAATTGAATTTGAATGTTAAAGATGTAGTTCTCATACCAATTCAGTGCATACAACGTGATGAGAGATACTTTCCGAATCCCAACAAATTTGATCCAAGTCGATTCGACGAGAATTTGTGCCCCCCAGGATTCTTGCCATATGGTGATGGACCAAGAAATTGTCCAGGTAAATAAAAGCTTTTCTATTTATTTGTTTCTCATAGGTAGTCTTAATATGCTAGCCGTATGTGTGGTGATAGACTTCTATTGGATAATGAATATTAACGAAAAGGTTTCCTCGAGATGTTTATTTTGGTGTTATAGCCAGCGACTATTAACAATGTAACATGCACTATATCGGAAAGTCAGGTGTATAATTAGCTCTGTATGATATTCTGTGGCTTTCCTATTGGGCTTTTGTTTTGAAACTGGTCCGATCACACCCCGTCCCAAACGTCCAGGGCGGCGGAAGGAATGGCGTGCAACCTTGTAACCTACTGCACCGTACCTCTCTATCACCAGGGCGGACTATCGGTACCGAGTTCATATCTACGATGGCCCACCTGATAGGTTATCCTTTAGGGACATCGCCTTACTGAAGGCGGCGACCACGTCCCAGGTCCTGATGCTGCGACCATGACCTTAGCGATGGTCGGCAGCGTTAGGTCACTTCTCTACTGGGCTGCCACTGCGCATGTTATTTATAACCATAATATTTAATATATTCTACAAGAATAATTTTACAGAGATGTTTAGGTTGATTCATAAACATTCTTTTGTTTCCATTGTCCACATTTATTAAACATGTTTAAAACTTAGTTCATTGTTCTGTATGGTACTGCTAATGTTGTTAAAATCAAGTATTTTTTTAAATCAAGTAATTTTTTAAAATCAAATAAACGCGAAAGATATAGGCTTCATGACATGAAACAAATTAGGAGAATTATATTGGATAGGTCATCATCATCCTCATCATGGTCACATCTTTATTTATATAAATTTCAATGTTAGACTCGGGCTTTCTACCTAATGAGAGGTAAATTGATCTGTTACAACATTCTCGTCAGATGGGTTAGTAAAGATTTTATTTCGAATTTTCCTTCTTTTGCAAAATAGTATCTGCTTGTGGGAATTTAATCGTCTTTACGGGATACGAGGGATGAAGTGGTGCTACCCAGCTGAATTCTTAATGCGTCACTAAACGCATAGGTACTTGATAGATGTTTAATTTCAATAGACTTGTATAATATAGCTATATAAAAGAGAACTGTGATTAAAATATAAAAAAATAAATAAATAAAGAAATTGGAATGTGACAAAAATGTTTTGCCCAATTTGAATTTTAAAGATATTATTTTTAAGATATCATGTTGATATTCGTTCTAAGTACGCATTACGGATACGAATATGTAAATATTTTTTTTTCGTATGCAAAGACGAAGTACGGTTTGAAATATTTTGCATATATTTATATAACTGCCGCGAGCTATCCATTAAATATCTGTATATTAGTATGTGTTCATGATATGTAAGATATCATTGAAGTATTTTTCTTATATAATAGTTAGGAGCTCCATAGTGGCGTCCATAGTATTAGGTTTCATTACTTGATTCGTAGAATTATTATTAACGTTATGAACCTTGCTCACATAATCACTATAAAATGTGAACTTTACAGTACGCAGTAATAATTGGCAAATATATTTTTCTAAATAAAATTGTGCCGAATTAAGTAAACTAGGCATGTATACACCACGACTAGTACTGCTCAAATGCAATACCAAGTCCCATTTTAGTCTCGCATTTAGGGAATATTAAAACATCATCCTACTATTTGGAATCAGGGCAGTTTGATTAATTTTTTTCTATTCATCCATCAGCCTATCGAAGTTCATTGTTAGTCATATCTCCCCGTAAGGTTAATGCATGGCCCACTGATGATCGAGTATCGGCGTCCCGTGATATGGTGATAAAGACGTACGGCAGGTTATGGGGTTACACGCCGTCACTTCCAATATAGACTGTCCCCCAATTATTATTTTTTATTTGTTCTTTTCCTTACGCGTACTACATGTATATAGTTTCGAGGGGTCTTAGCGCACTACAAGACCTAAACCCGTAGTGGTTTCCTTTCATAATTTCTATCATATGCTACTTTTATTTTATTTCTACATATACATAATAAGTGTATTATAAATACATAATAATAATAAATACCTATATCAAATACACACCTGTAGCACATATAATAATGATAATATTCTTTGTGAAAAAATACATGTTTTTCGATGTACAGGGACCCGCTTTGCACAGCTGACGGTGGCTGTCGGCTTGGCCGTAATACTAAGCTCTTTTGAAGTGGAGCCATGTGCCCTCACAACTCCGAACATTCAGTACGATCCTCGGAGTGTAATGCTGAAGAACAAAGGTGGCATATGGCTGCGATTTAATGCCATATAATATAAAATTTAATGTTATTACTAGTTGTTACTTTGTAAGGCACAATAAGACTTAATAATAATTAAGGGCACTAGTGTTTGTTATCTACACACTAATTCTCTACTTAAATTGTGATTTTATTATATTTAATTATTGTGAAGTTTGTTTTTATTTAATTTTGTATCTAAATGTAATGTACCTATGTATTTTGTACCTGTAATGTACGGATTAAATAAATAAAGTTAGTCTTCCCTTTCATTCTTTATATTATGTATCTTGTTGATAACCTTATATCTATGATCTATCCGCTTATATGTATAATGCTACAACATATATTATTATTAAATACGTTAGTATTCATTCGCCAGGAAGCGCTTTTTATTCACTAAAAATCTAGTCTATTCATCTAGTAATTGTATTTTATTACTTGACAGCTGTAAAACATCTTATTTACATTTACATGCAGGCTTAAACAAATATGTAATCAGCTTTGGCAAATAATAGGTAGGTATTGGTTGTTAGAGTACCATGACTTGGTCCAAAAGTAAAGGGCGTCTTTTCAAACTGGTTTTACTCGGCAAATGTTCTTTATTATATGAGCAAAATAAACACTAAGCGCAACTTATTTCACTTAACACATTAACTGTGAAGAGTTGTTTTAACTTTTCTATGCATGTCTGGCGTGCAATATGTATATAACTCTATAGTTTGATTAAGAAAATTCTAGACCAAATCTGCGAATGTATATATGTATATATTAGGGAGGTTATAGAACTAAATATTTATATTTTAAAACTTCGTAATAACAATTAATTTTTAAAAGTATTATCAACAATCATAAAAATTTAATTAATTGCTATAAAATTTAAATTTTATTTTATTATGCTTCTTCCTTTTTTTTAACATAATTTACGTGGTGTCAGCAAGCATATCTTTTTTAATTAAAACAGGGAGAAAAAGAGTGCTACGTGCTGTACAGAGTAACAATTTTAGGAATATAATTCAACGGGCTCCCCTTTCGCGCGTCTTCATAGAAGATTATACAGATAACATAACTACAAGGGCATAAATGTCAAGACATCTGACAGGTGTGATATTATAGTAAGTCCAATTGTCCCCTCAATTGCGAAGGAATCCCGTTTTTAATACTGGAACAAATATAAACATAAAGAGATTGTGCTGAAATAAATAATAGATATAATTTTTAAAAGTATTATCAACAATCATAAAAATTTAATTAATTGCTATAAAATTTAAATTTTATTTTATTATGGTACATGTTATGCTTCTTCCTTTTTTTTTAACATAATTTACGTGGTGTCAGCAAGCATATCTTTTTTAATTAAAACAGGGAGAATAAGAGTGCTACGTGCTGTACAGAGTAACAATTTTAGGAATATAATTCAACGGGCTCCCCTTTCGCGCGTCTTCATAGAAGATTATACAGATAACATAACTACAAGGGCATAAATGTCAAGACATTGACAGGTGTGATAATATAGTAAGTCCAATTTTCCCCTCAATTGCGAAGGAATCCCGTTTTTAATACTGGAACAAATATAAACATAAAAAGAAGATATAGGAGTTGTTAGTTGACGTTTACGACACATGTTTGCTATGGTATTATTCATAGCCGCTGCTATACGTCATAATTAATAATTACAAAGCAATATATATAAAAATGAATGACTCACTCGCGGTTACGTCATGACAGTATGCAAGATAATTGTTGTTAACTATTTATTGTCGATGTGGATTGGCTGATTTACTTCAGTTGGCATGGCGACTGAATCAATCTAATTACATAACTCATATCGGCTTTAATGGACTATTCAGTGCCATGGTAGGTAGCAATAGACTGACGACTTAGTTGCAAGGGGCTGTTGGATGCAAGTGAAAAAAGCTATTCATTCTACATTCACTTGGGCTGATTCTTATCTTTCATTTATCTCGTAAACACGGTGATTCTTACTAAGCAGACGATACTATGTATGTTGGCTAGTTTGCCTTACGGATTAACGTTATACCGCCTTAATTTGATAGTGACATATAACTAAATGTGGCACTTTTTTGGTAATGTTACGATTCAACAGATATCAACATTTAACATAATGTGAATAAAACTTATAACTCTATGTATAAATTTGGCTGCGTGGCGAGATTGAATGACTTTATCTGATTAGTCAAAATTTACTGGATTTTGTTGATTAATTGACACAACACCAGTTGCGTCGAGTATTCACAGGGTGACACACTAAATTTCTTTAGGGTAAGGGCATAAAACGAAATAATTCATAATAAGTTGTGGAATATTTTCTTAAATCGAGCTGCAGATGCATTTTATAACATTAAATTCACGTATAGCCAAAAGGCTATATGCAAAAGCATGGAAGAAAACAATGTATAAAGGTTTTTAATAAATCTTCGCCTGAAGTTGTAGATATTTAAAGGCATAAAATAGACAGCAGTAGCTGCTTTTAGTTTGTTGGCTATAAAGAAACGGGTTTACTATTTTATCGCAGGGAACGATCTATAATAAGGGAATGCAGATGATAATAATTTGGCGTATTGAACAAAAATTAAGAAGTATTTACCTATTACAAAGGGAGCAAAGAAATTCTTATAATAGGCTTCTTTTATTTTCTTCACTTATTTGATGTTTTGGAATCTGTAATGAAATAAGTAATGTATCAATATTTTAATAATATACTAAAGATATTCTAGACAGAATGGCATATGCTGATTTATCGACTCTTAGCTACTTCTTATTTAGATAACAGATTTTACGTCCAAGATGTTTGCTTCTTGTCTATGGTCATAACTAATTTGTTTATTTATTATGGGAGCGTGGCAATCTGGTTAATATAATTTATTAGGTAAAGTAACTTGAGCCATTTAAACTGCTTAATATCACTTAGTTCTCGCAATTTATACATACACTTTACATAATAAATAAGAATACACTTCTTATCTGTCACTGCTTCGGTAGTGATATTGAATTGAAATTTATTTACAAATAATAATAGTAACACAATTAGTATTTAGAACTATTTTAGTCTCTATACGCTGTTAAGCAACATTTTTGAAGCCACTGTCCTATGAAGCTGAGATTTCTCGCGAAAAAAGACTATACTCTACATTCTGATGTGTCTGTACATCTAGTCGCTGGCTAATTTTAGAGAAATATATTCTGCGAATATCTATACTAATATTATAAAGCTGAAGAGTTTGTTTGTTTGAACGCCAAATCTCAGGAACTACCGGTCCGATTTGAAAAATTCTTTTAGTGTTAAATAGCTCATTTATCGGGGAAGGCTATAGGCTATATATCATCACGCTAAGACTAATAGGAGCAGAGCAACAATGAAGAATGTTTCAAAATCGGGTTATTGTTTCCTTTTGAGAGCTTCCGCTGCGTAAACGGTTAAAGTTGCGTGAAAATTATGTACTACATAATTGTTCCCCTTTCAAAGTTCTAAATAAAAGTCCGCGAGAGCATATGTCTATCTTTTAAGATTAGCTCACTATAACCTTTTTTATACTAATCATGTTTTAAAATAATATGATATTTTCGAAGGTGTTTTTATAAACATAATATTAATCCTTATCCAAAGAAATGAGTTATTCATCAGAAGTATTTAATTTAAAACAAAAGTGTCCTTTACATTATTTGATTTCAATGAATATCTTGGAAAATATCGCAGTTTAAAAATAACATCGCAGCAAAATAATGCTCAAGTACTGAGCGCGCATTTGCGGTAAAAATACTGGGTCCTATAATCTTATATTAAAAAAAAACTCAAACTAATGTTATTTCATAGTACTTCTGCACACATTACATCTTTAGTTTTGTTTTCTTCTCATGACCTTCCGTCGGCTTTACACATCCTAAATAATAATAATGAGTATAGGACGTATTAGTGCCTGCCCTCATGTATGGCAGTGAAAGTTAGATTTGGCGGGGAAGACATGAAAGTAGAATAAATGCTGTAGAGCTGACAGCTCTTCGTAACGTGTGTGATGTAAGTATGAAAGATAAAATTAGGTATAATGTTATAAAAGAGCGCTGGTATGCTGAGGTGGGTTGGACACGAAGCGGAAGAAAGAATGAGTGGGCAGAGGTTGACGAAGCAAACATATAAAGCAATCATGAATGCGACGAATACAAGGGGAAGACGTCATACTTTTCTGGACCAAATTGGAGATTTGTTCACGAGAGGTCATCATCATCATCATTCTCCTACTCTTGGGGCCCATACAATAAATACTCTTCATTCATAATACATATTGTAAAAGTTATAGGCAATAGTTTTATGACCGGCCGCCTGCCAGACGTCAACCCTCCTTGGGAATATAATTGTTGACTAAACGGTATCAGATGGAGTTGGCCCAGGTCGTTCTAAGGCTCTTAGTTGTCTTTTACGACATCCACGAGCAAAGTGAGGATTGGTAGTATTCGTAGCTGCTACCACATAGCGAGGTCATACACATTAAAAGTATGCGTAATCGAAAATAGGCGTAAGTGTATGTATGTATCTATAAAAAGTATAGATAAGACCCAATACTTTTACTTAAGGTTTAATGTTCCACTCTTACTAATAAAAGCGTCATGTAGGTACCTAAAACAACTTTAACGTATGTATTATTTAAAATATTTCCATCTTTTACGTAAACGGATTCGCGAGATGAAGTTAACGTTAACCCAAAGTACCTATTCCACGCGGACGAAGTCGCGGGCGGGAAGCTAGTATAATATAAACAGATACATAGAATACACAAATAAAATTTACATTTTTTTTACACAGAAACGCAGCTATTCCAGCGTCTTTCTTCTCGATTATTTTTTTCAGTTGCTCTACGTTTCCTTTTACTTCCATTTCAATTTTCTTTAAACTAAAAAGCCAATTTTATATTATGTATTTTTAAAGCACCAAAGCATATATAGGTATCTACAAATTTATTTATTTACTTTATTTTATATTACTTTTTTTATAACCAAACCTTTCGTTACGAGGTATATCCCACTTATAAAATTTCAAGACATAAAATTAATGTTATTAAGTAATGCAAGGTAGGAGACATTTTCTTCTTATTTTGTAGGAGCCGTCTCAGTGTGGTGATTGAGTAAGAACGGCCTCCTTTCTTGCCCACTTGTTATAATGTATCAACTATGGGGTATCATATGCAGACAACATCTATACAAGAGTTGCAAGGTTTCAAATAAATTCTATACCAACACGTCTGACCAGCGAGGTATAGTAGGGCATTTTCCCTCCTATTATGGAGATGGCTAGAACACGGCAGTGGGACATTATGAGCCGATGACGATGTAGGAGGCTTGTGCCGATAATGGAGCTTACATAAATATCTAAGTAAACCAAATGGTTTACTTATTTGTGACAAAAATTTGGGGTTACGATATAAAATATGGTTTATATCCCTCTACTTTCTGTGCCTACCATTAGATAATGCATTTCTTGATATTGTTGCTCTTGGAGAATCTCAAGTGGTCGTTTTTTGCTAAGGTCAACTTGAAAGGTTTTTTTTTCAATAAAACTCAACAAATTAAGTTATAACCGGTTCATTTAATACGCTCCCTCAGATAATTACTTATTGCTTTTTAATTTGATGGATGAATATTACCACTTTTTGTAATGTTAACATGGCTGCATTCTTAACATTTTCTTACAACGTTGGGGCATTTTTTTATTGCAGATAGTCGTTGCTTAAGTCTGATCTTCTAGTTATTTACTAACTACACAACGTATTTATAAATTAATTTCGAACCATATCTTTTTATTTTATTACTTGTTTAAAGTATGCTAAGTATTGCGATAGGTAGATATTGCCAATACCTTCCACTATCTATGGACATGGACAGTATTGTTTTTTTAAAAGACAACAAAATCTCTGCACTCAGGAAATAATTCTTGTATTGCTACGAAAATTACAAATACATAATTCGTAAACACAAATTACACCTAGACTCAGAACAATTAGTGATCGTACAAAATATTGACCAGTGTCCTGCGTTGGAATCGAACTCGGCACGGTAGATCGGTATCTTCAACACTACGCCATCTGTGCAGTCAAATGATTATGATATGATTGATTTTATAACATGAACGCCCGACTATGCTGCACCGGCTCCACTCGGGTGCAACATTTTAATAAACCGCATGAATTATAGTGGATTTCTCAAACTGATTGTATTTCGTTGTTTTGTTTTCGAGAGATCAAGAGTCACAATTATTCAGATGTATCTAGAGGTGGTCCTTAGCTATTTGCAGTTTCGGTGATTCAAACGGAAGTGCGTCTACTTTCAGTAAAATGTACATACACATTTTATACGCACAATGTTTTCCATATAATAAAATGTATGTTTCGGTTGTCCGTAGGGCTTCCGGGAAAATTTTGAAAAAAATTCCAGTCCCATACAGCATATATACTCGTCTATGCGAGGTGTAAATAGTATGGTGGTAATATGACGACTCAGGCAAGCGATACAGAGAATTTTTTTTTTTTGGCGGCGGTCTATGGAATGGTTACGCCCCGCTAAATCCGTCCGGGGCGACAGAACAAGCGGCGCACGACCCCATAGACCCGCCCTACAAGTACCTCTCCACGCCGTGCGAGCGCGGACAGCGATACAGAGACCTGAGATCTTGTTTAATTGTGTCACTCTAAACCACACTTTTTGTGGGATTAATTAACATATAATTACAATAATTTATAATTTTATTTTACTACTGAGATGCTAACATAGATTTATATCTAAAAACTTAATAAAAATTTCCCACTTTCTTTTTTTATTTTAGAAATGATAAAAGTCACAATAAGCAATTTCTTTTTTCCGCATAAAGCGTGCGTTCAAAAATTGACAACACCGTACATCGGTTATCGCGGGCTGCGGAATTGCCCCGTTTAAGTCAATTACTTCAACGAGGGAATCCCACAATAATCGATGTGCATACGATGATAAGCCATGGAGTGTTTATTGACACGTTTTATTTAATTGTGCATATTTAATTTGAATTGTTTGTAAAAATTTTTGAAAATTTTTTTTTTTTTTTTTTTATTGCTTATAGTGGCAAACGAGCAAGCAGCACACCTGATGGCAAGTGTCACTGCCGCCCATGGACTTTTGCAATACCAAGGGTATAGCTTAAGCCACTGCCCACCAATAAAATCCCCAAACCTACCCAGTTGGGCTTCCGGCTCTCTCGCTCACCGAACGAAGCGCAATAGCACATTGCCATTACTCAGACGTGGATCTTCTGCGAGAGTGTGGTGCTACCCCGGACGGACCGGCCCGCGGCTGTAGACAGACAACTGCCAACAGCGTGGTCCTACCACTACGTATAAGTGACAGATAGATCATTTATGATGAATAAATATTTCTTTTAATTTTATGCAAACATTTTTTTCTTTTGTGAGAAATATTTACCCTTCATAAGGGCCCCCAAACACATCTACTATTATTTACCACAACTATCGACGGTGCATTTTGTGAAAATACCTAAGATACGCAAATGGAAAGTTAGCTGTGATAGTCCTTAAATTTTCATACATTTGATTTTGTCGCTCATCTTACTATCGACGGCATAGCATCACCAGCTTCTGGGATCAGTGGTAAGTGGTGGTCAAGGTGAACTTCAATATGTACTTCAATATGTTTGAGAATTACGTACGGTTCATTCGACTTTTGTATCTGGTCGATATTAATGATATATACCCCAAACTAATAGGACGCTTGGGATGGACAAGGAGCATACTATTTATTATCAGATCATGAACATCAATTTTATCTTGTTTGACTATACAGTGTGATGTCGCGAAGACGAACTCGTATCACACCGCTCCAGCTATCGCTGTTGCGATCTTAATTCTATGAATTCATAATTCGTGTATCATGGGTAATTCTATGAATTAAGGTGCACCTACTCGAGCATCCGGATGCGAGTTGCTATGTGCTGGCCGTAAAACTGATTGATGTAAGTGTGGTTGTTATAGATAAACAAAAAATTGTTAATACCGCATCGCTTTGAGGTAGAGATGACATTTAAATATTTCACGATGTTTATCTTGTGTGTATGTGTACACACACAAGTACACATTTGCCATCCATTGTTATACGCTACACGTATGCATGTACCTGTGTGCAGTATCTTAGCTTGATCGGTTGAAGGATGAACGAAAAAGCATTTTTATTTATATGAACATAAACATTAATATAAAGTATAAAATACAAAAGTGTTTGTTGAGTAACTGGTCGACTTTTAATTCATAGTTTCAATTTCGTTTCATAAATAAATTAATTATGTATAATCTATCCATATTGTAAATAATCAACTGCTGACTGAACAACTGTACGTCAATATATTGATGATCTCACAAAACCTTATATTTCATTCACTCACTCGCTATTTACATCGAGCTTTTTTAAAATTGCCTGTTACATTTTATTTTAAATTTTTTTTTATACAATCCTTGTCCTGACAATAACGAACACAAAAAATAAATAAGGGTACTGTACTGTACATTTACTGATAGTGGTATTGATAAAGAATATTAATGTGTCACCCATCCTTTATTTATCAATGGGAGTTGCTAAATTGACTAAGATATCACCAGGAGAATGGATAGTAATGCTTTCCTAGTCTGCCGAGATTTAACTGAATACTTAGCATGACGATTTAGTTATTTATCCTGCCTGAAGGAAATCCTTTCATCTCATGTACGTCTCACTACCTATGCTCGAGCCTCCTCCACAATGGGAGGCAAATTAACCCACGCTTTTTGTGACATTATTAACCCAATGGAGAACTTTATATAATTCTATAAATGCGGGTTAACTCTAAACACTATAAATTTGCTAAACGCCACCAAAGCTAAGAAATCAATACCGGTGGTCAGCTCGAATGGCGATAGGAAGATAATAGGCACGACACGTTATGGACCCCTCTGTCACGTTAAGCGTTGTAAGTGGTGTTCAGATCTATAACCTATCCAAACAAACCTTAGCTTAAACAAGGTCTGTCCAAGCAGTTATGAATAATCACGTACTTATTTCATAGGTATTCAGAAGTGCTTGGACAATTGTTTAGCTAGCTAGATTTTTGATAATAATTATTTTTTGTTTAAAATAGGCGCCTACATTTAATATTTGGCTTAATTTACTTTTATAATTAATGAATGAACATTTTATTGGTTCACTTTGCATACAGTTATTGGCGCTAACCGCATATTAATAATTCAATAGGTAAATATATTGTTTTGTATAATGCATTTGAATTATTTATGTAGATGAAAACAACTAACTCTTGATTGCGCACGTATTATTTTGATAACCTACTTGTTTGTTATAATGTAATAACATCGCCTCAATAAAAAAAATATTATCTACTCTGTAATTGTGGTTGTATACTCATATTTACTCATTAGATTTATTATTGTATTGTTTTTTTATTTCAGTTCGTATTAGGGGGCGTTCAAGTATTACGTAACGCAATTTGGGAGGTCTTGTAAAATGTTACAATGCGTTACATAGCCGGGAAGGGGGTTCAAACAACGCGTTACATAACATTGTTATTTTATTAAATAAAAAACTAGGGAATTAAAATTTCCCAAGTTGCCAAGCAAATTTTATTTTTTAGATGATGAATAAACAATATACACATGTATTGCGAGTTTGGAAGCTCTTTTTATTTATTATTGCCGCAAATACGTTTAAAAACGGTCACTTGGGTGTTACGTAACGTTCAGGGAGGTGGAAAGGGGGTACAGAGAAACGTTACGGCGCGTTACATTGGTCGGAGGCAGTATCAAAAATCTTCAAAAATTGCGTTACGTAATACTTGAACGCCCCCTTATAACGAGTTGAAAATACTGTATGGCCACCATTACCGCGGCGTTGGGTTTAAATAGACAGATAAGGGAAATTCGTAAGATAGCTCTATGCCAACTCCTATAATTTCTCATTACGAAGAAGGCTCGTGCTTAGTAGTGGACTTTCCCGTGTCCAAGCATGGCAATTATGGCATTATTATCCATTAGCCATGAGCTTCATATCTAACAGTAGTCTACGATATTTTCGATAATTAATGTATTTTGTTTTTCACGACTCCTTCCCAATACTAATTCTGTAGTCTTTAGCAAGTAAAGATAGATATTTAGTATTGTTTTTTATGTTGCGGGTTTTTTAGTATTCATAGTTTTCATTGCGATTCCAGGTATTGGAGTCTGACGTGCTGCAACAGTTGTATGAAAATCATTTCGTAGAGAATTGTTTGGCGATTCTCGTCGATTTCTGCAATGCAAAGGAATACAAACAATCATTTCGTAAGTCGTCGTTTGCCTTTTTAATATGAAAATTATGAAGAATGTGTTCGTCATTATATGTTCGAAACAGTAGAAATTTAATGAAATTGTTAATTTAATCAACTGAGCGCTATCGATATAGGGGAATGGTACTTAAAGTTATTTACAATTTTGTTGAGATTAGATAGCAATGAAGTATTCTATATATATTATATATATATATGTATATAGTATACGCAATTTTGTGTGTGTACTTATATTTGTTCTTGCGTTGCACCTTATCGCTTAAATTGGTAATTATATTATGATGATAAATATCTTTCCGTGTGCAATATAATTGTCGTCATCCCTTTCTAGCTTCTGGGAGTCGTAAAAATGGCTGAAGTTGGATAATTGCTACATTCTGAAAAACGTATAACACATACTGCGGTCGCTAAGGCGCTCGTCACGCGTAACAATAACGGCATTATCCCCTCAAATTAATGATTGCATTTTTTGAGGGAGGCCTACGTTTAGCAGTGGACGGCGTAAGAGTGAATGATAATAATTATAGTGATTATGATGACGATGACAATAATGATGATGATGATGATAAATACTTATCAAACGATTCCTTATTATATATAACGGCATATTTTACGTTCAATTCTATTTAAATCAATGTTAGTAACAGTAAGCAGAGCCAATTAATAATAGTTCGGTTTGAATCTGAATAAGTGGACGTCTCGATAAACTAGAATATCTTATAATCATGTTTAGATAGTTATTCCTCGAGTTAAAGAGACTGAATAGGTAATTCCATTTTAAAATTTTTGTAGGTTGGTTTTATTTATACTACATTAAGTTCTCGAATTGTATTCGGCATGGGAAACATTATATTACCCTTTAAATAGGTATTTGAATTCATTGATGATTCTTATATCAACAATTTTTATTGATATTTCAATCTTAGTAAATTAACGTTATTAACTGCTGATCTCATCAGCTGTAAATTAATAGAAGGTCGTATATTTGCATTTTATTCTTAACATATAAAAATGATAAGTAATCTGTAGTGCAATATATCATATTTCATTGAAGACCTAATATGATTATTTAATACTAGCAGTCCGTCCCGTCTCCGCGCGGGTATTAAACAAAATATGAAGTCATTTATTTTGTTAAGGATTAATACCAAAGTATTAAGAATTTTTATAGCGGTGGCATTTGAAGATATTATTATATATTTTAAAATGAAAAAACTCTTATTGTGACATAACTATAATAGTTAGACATATGCTGTCGTGATATTTTTTGTAGATAATTATGTTCTGCAAAGTTGTAGTACATTATTTTGTTTTATAATCAATAGTTTTTGCAGCGCACGCGATGTAAGGAAGATTTTTGGTAATTTTTTAACACCTTGGGTTACATTATTGGAGTTTTAGTATGGGTCCCTAACTTTTTGAAAATTTAATATAGCCTATGTTCACCGGGGATAGTGTAGCTTCCCAACAGTGAACGAATTTTTCAAATCGGTCAAGTAGTTTCGGAGCCTATTCAATTCAAACAAACAAACAATCAAATTTTTCCTCTTTACAATATTATATTATATATTATATTATAGTATATATATATTTACTTAAACATTGGTTGAATGTTATCATAACATACTATATGTTTTGATAACATTTACAATATATTTATTTATTTACAGCCTCGAACGTTTCTGTATCGCTGCTTGATCGTAAGAGTGAATTGGAAGTGCGTGCAGAGAAGGGAGATGACGTGTGTATACCATCATCGCATCCCAGATATCATCCGCCGCCTCCTACAGCGGCCTTGGTCACATCTGTAGCTGATGCTCTTCATAATATTAGCGCTTTCAAAAATTGCCCCGTACAAAATTGGAATGAACAAGGATTATACCGACTCTTATTCAGGTATCTACTGTTTTGTAATTAAATCTTCATCTCAGCTCATATATGTAAGTTTCATTGCTGTGCTCCAGTCTCCTCCATAATAGGGTGAAAATTGATTTGCTATACCATGCTGGTCAGACCGGTTGGTATAGGGTTTTATTCGTGTTCTCTTTTTTTGCAGAGATGTTATATTAATATTATATAATATTAAAGGATATCCTTTAATCGTCTTTTACGATATCCACGGACAAAATAGGGAGTGATGAATTACATTCTTACACCATACATACATATCATCACGCCATATCCCTTGCAGGGTAGGCAGAGAGAACAGAGTGCCAGAGAACTCTATCTTTGCATACTTCACTCGCTTCCTCAACATTCGTAATTCTCTTCATACACGCTCGCCGGTTTCGGAGACTCTTGACTCCACCTTCCTTCAGTACATGACCGATCTGGTCTAGGTAGGTTAGTCTCGGTCTCCCCCGGTACCTACATCCTTCCACTTTCGCATTACCACACAAAAGAACTAATTAGAACTTATGATGGAAATTATGATGTATATACATAATTACTTATGGATTAGTGTAAATAAAAGCTTCCTTATATTTATTAAAGTTTACACAACATGTATGTATTATATAAATATGCACAGCATAGTAGTAAACCCTTATCTTCTTTTTACTAGTGTTTTGGTATCATCCGTATCATCTTTTATGATCGGCTTTATGACCGGATTTTATAACGTTCAGGTAGGCGCCTGAACATCAGTTCTTCTTCGGGAATATTGTTCACCAGAAGGCATTAGATGGTGTAGGGGTTTGTAGTATTCGTAATATACAACATATATACGAGTATTAGGTGTGCCAATTTTTTTTTTTAATTTTGCTATCTATATTATGAAAATATCGTCCAAGGTGACGAAATTCTGGTAAAGTTTGAGGAATTAATATTGATATTAAGCGTTAGTATCGTAAGTTTTGATTTCCCATATAAATAATAAGGGCTATATGCCTTTGCAACTTTAATACTTTTGAACAAATTTACGTCTAGTCAAATAAAAACAAAAAGATCTGATATACTTTTTAACTAGGCGACTAAACCTCGTTAAAAATGTTTTTGAAGACTTTTACAATCATTCGTACTCTATTACAATTTTATGATAGAATATAAACATGGCTCAGTGCTGTGTGGTAGCGGCTACGAATACTACCAACCCTTACTTTGCTTGTGGATATCGTAAAAGACGACTACGAGCCTTATAACGACCTGGGCCAACTCTATCTGATGCCATTTGGTCAACAATTACATTCCCAAGAAGGGTTGACGTCTGGTAGGCAGCCGGTCATAAAACTATTGCCAATAACTTTTACAATATGTACTATGAAAGAAGAGTATATATTGTGTCGACCCCAAGTAATTTGGATAAGAGTAAGAGAATGATGATAAACATGGCTCAAAAACATTAACTGTCATTTACAGAGATCAGGAAATGCTTGGTTCTCTTGTTTTCGAACTTTGTAAAATATTAGCCACTAAGTAATTTAGGCAGACTAATTATGTGTTGACTATGTAAGTTTAAGTAATCATAGCTAAGAGTAGATTTTATGTCATTCCACTAAGTAAGCATTAATGGCTATTTTAAAATTGAGGGATGAATACAATGTTCTATGAATTGGTGTAATTCTATAGATTTCATCATGATCATCTCATCATATATGACTCACTGTTGGGCTCAAGCCTCCTCCATAATGGGAGAGAAATTGATGTACTACACCATGCTGGTCAGACATGTCGGTATAGGGTTTTGTTTCGAGTTTTCTTTGTTTTGCATATATGTTATAAGCCTTCTATATCTTATAGTCGTCTCTTACGGTCACACATGCGTAAGATTAGGGGTGGTGAATTGTATTCTTACTTCATCACCACACGGAACATTTTGTAGATTTATCGATCTTCATTTATATAAGTTTAGGTCTTTATTACTCATGGCGTGATTGGAAGTATCTGGTACATATGGTTTATGTAACTTCTTAAATGCCGCATCTTGAGATATGAATTATTGGCTATATGCTAATTAGACATATTGACAGACTTAATGCTGCTACTATATCATTATTAAGATCACCGCGTAATCTGTATCTTATTACTTCTTATTGCCCCAGCTTTGTTATAAGGCTGATACGCTAAGCTAAATTGTGAATAGTTTAAAATCTTTTTGTCCATTCATCAACAAGCTTTCAATCCGACGACACCAATTGTTGAACATTAGCCTACAAGGAGAAAAATCGACACGTTTGGTAGACAATTCGGCGTTCACAGTTGGTATTCTAAGTTTCCTATGAGAATGCTGTTGACCATTCTTTTGATGATTCCTTAGCCGGTGGTTACTTCCACAAAGTAAGGGGTGGCGACAACTTGTATTCTTCTCAACACAGCACAGGTATAATTAAAATCTTTGTATATCTCTTATTGTCAGATGTTGTTCATGGTCGGGCGAAGCAGCTAGAGACAACTATCAAGTTAATGCTGCGACATGTCGAGTATTAACAGCTGTGATGTCACAAAAATGTGTACGGATAGCGCTTGCTACAACTAAAGATTGTTTACATAACTTTTTGGTGTCTTTGAAGCCGTTTAATGAAGGTAAGTAGGTAATTTTCTGATAAGAATATAACGTCTTTACTGCCCATATAGGTATATCCTTCTTTTTCTGGGGTAGGCTATGTATATATATATATATATACACACGTATATATATATATATATATATATATACATATATATATATATATACCCGCCTATTCCGTCCCTGGTGATGGAAGGGCTGTGTGTGACCTCATAACTCACCATGTTCCCTCCCCATCGCCCCCTTGACAATCGTGGCCGATGCGGCAGTTATATCTCGCCGAACTCAAATAACGTGAACAGGGATAATAATGTGACGATCAATTAATTTGCTTCTACTTTTTGTTTACATTAATATACTCGTAGTTCTACTTTTCATCTTTATTCCCCACGACCACAGAGGAGAGATATAATAGCAAAAAGAGGTCTAATATTCCTATGAATATTCACCATTTAATATTAAGACTCATGTAAATCGGAGTAGTGCATTACAAACCTCAAAGTTGCTATTGAAAAATTGCCTAGCAGATTCTTAAAAATCGAGAAAATAGGCATAAATGACAGAAACTTTTCACTTCACGCACGAGTCTGTAATTGCATGTGCATATGCCATTTTAGCAATGAGCGAGTGATAGTACTTATACATAAATAGTACTAACCTATATTAGAGTTATACGTGTTTATCGCGCAATGTTTTGACTAGGACATGACACAGTCAAAACATCATGCGTTAATAATTCAACGCTAAAGACTCATAACACAAAAGTTTATTGTGTCATGACTTATTAATAATTGACATTTTGTATCGTGAAATATAAATTACAAAACAGTGATTGCAATGAATTAGTTATTGAGAATCTTAGAATAAACAACAGATACACATTACCTTATCTAATGTTTAATTATGAATGTTTACAAATAATTTACAGATGATATCGACCACCGTGAGTGTTTAGAGTCGCGTGCACATGGTTTATCTCTACTGGCATCGCTATTGGTCGAAAGGTCTGCAGCTGATGATGTTTGGCGACTGTTGAGAGACCTTCCAGCTGTTAATCTCTTCCATCTTCTATTGCAGTGCTTAGAAAGCGATGTAATTGGTACGTTGTTGATAAAAACGCGTCTTATTAAGCCTAAGTTACTCGTTAAAACATCAGCTGTCTGTAATGAAAATTGCATCAAAATCTATTCAGTCATTTGAAAGGGAAGAACAGACAAATAGACACATAAAACCTTTAAGAATAGTATACAAGTAACATGTATGTATGTTAAAATATGTATTCAGTATATTGTTATTTTGACAATACGAACAGATACTTCGATTTTATATACTTGTATATAGATTAAAAGTTATGTTTAGATTATATTAAGATTAAATCACCTGATTTTTCGCACCATTAGTAGAAGTTGTATTACGTGAATAGCTGTAATCTTACACTTTGATAAATGTATGTTTTACATGAGAGTTCAATTTTTTTAATGAAAATCTTAGTTTTAATTATATTTACTTATTATATTCGCGAAATATATGATATTGACAAAACACCTTATGAAAAATAATATATTATATAGGTTAGTTGGTTGGTTTGGGTTTCTGCAAGTTCCAATATGACTTTATGAGCAAAGTGTCTATTTTATTGAGACTTTACATAATATTTTTAAGTTTGGAAAGGTGTACTTATATATGGTAGAAAGGAAAAGCAAGCTTTACGTGGTCAATTATTTAATAGAGCTGTTTAAAGATTTTAAAATTAAAAATAACTAAACATAATTTTTCTAGTTATTATGTTAAAGGTACAAATATGATTGTACCTTTTTTGTGTGCTAATTAAATTTGTTAATAGCTGTATACGCTACATCAAATATAAAACACTTTACCAATGTTATAAGAAATAAATGTCGTGTCACTTAAATTACTTTTGAAATGGTAAGGAAAATCATTTTATACGACACGTAAGAAAAATGTTTAAAGAGGATTCATTTGTGGTAGGACCACGCTGTTGACAGTCCTCTGTCTACAGCCGCGGGCCGGTCCGTCCGGGGTAGTACCACACTCTCGCAGAAGATCCACGTCTGAGTCGGTCTGAGTAATGGCAATGTGCTATTGCGCTTCGTTCGGTGAGCGAGAGAGCCGGCAGCCCAACTTTTTGAGTGGGTTTGCGGTTTTTGTTGGTAGGCAGCGCCCTAGCTAGCCTTGGTTTTTGCAAAAGTCCATGGGCGGCAATGACACTTACCATCAGGTGTGCTGCTTGCTCCTTTGCCACCATAAGCAAAAAAGAAAAAGGTAAATTATACATATTTGCAGGGCAAATTCTATAAAAAGTAAAATTAAAATTTAAAGAAATAGGAATAAGCGAGTTATAACATCCTAGAGAACAAATTATGAGTAGGAAATCTTTTCTACACTATGTATCCTTATATATTTAGATTGTTATTTGAGATCAATACATTATTTTTTGAATGAATTTTATTATATACCAGTCCAAAAGTTCTTTCGAACTGTATATAAAATTGAAATACGGTTTTCTATTTGTTTTTCGATTTCATCGTCAACATATTTGGAAGCTAGTGGAAGACAAATTTAAATGACTGGTCATCACCGATGATTCGATGATTAAATTAACAATATATATGTGTATTGAGATGAACATTTGCTCGATTGTTATGACTTATTTGTCCATTGTGCTCTTTACAGAATTGCAAGATGCGGCTTTATACTGTCTTACACAGATAACACAAGCTGTGACCTGTAAAAGACATACGGAAAAACTTAAAGACAAGGCCTGTGTTGACTTCTATGATAATTTGAAATCTCCTTACTGGGATGGAGTACAAAGTGCAAAGTCTGGAGCTGGCGATAGTGCAAGAAGTCGTGATTGTCAGCCAGAATACCTAGCAGAGGAAATGTGCAAGGCATTAATTGACTTGTATCAGAAGCTATCATTGGAAAATAAAAAGCATCTGTCCAGTCAAGGTGATGACCAGTTTTGTAGAACATTAATTCTGTTAAAGCAGTCCATTCAATCATGTGTACACTATTGGTGAAAGCCTACAAATATTATAAACTTACTAAAATTCCAATAATCCTAAATTTCCTGTATTATATATAAAAATCGGCTAACGTATTACAAGGAGAGTTCGCAGTAATACATTCCCTATAACTTATAATATCAATTCAGTATGCCAAGATGTACAATACATCGGCCATATTACGTTTTCATTCCTGAACAGATTGCCACAAAATTTATAAAAATATTGTTTGGCCGACTAAAGTAAGAGATGCTACTACTGCAAACTAATTACATGCAAAATAAATAAACTCTGCTTTTATTATTATTTATATGGATGGGTTGCGTTGAATAATTTAGTTAAATTAATTATATGTAAGGAAAAGGGATGAACATTTTATAGAAATCTGAGCGAAGACGAACGAAACGAATGCATTAGTACAGAAATATAAAAGCATAAATGCATATTTGAAAAAGAATAAACTTTTCTTTCGTCACATATTTAATATGGCTCAATAAACGAAATGGCCAAATGACAAAATTATACTATGTCATAAAAAGTTCATTGGGGTTTTATATTTGGAATATAATGATGATTTGTCAAATCAAGCTATTTATCAAGTACCTACGTTAATTTTATAACTTTTTAGTCATCGATTGCATAATATATTTTTTCTCGTAATTTATATCGTTTTATATTCTCATTGTGTTTCCTATATTAGACTATGTAGATATCATAGTTGTCTAAATAAAGACCTCCTCAATAGAATGTTTTGTGTTTGTCGTTCTAAGTATAGCTGTAATAATATTAAAAGCTATAAGAGCATTATGAATGTAAACTAGGAATGTTGCGGATGTGAAGTTTCGAATATGTAGTATGACATACCTTTTTTATATACGGCAAAGGATATGAAATTATTTTGGATTAGCCTGCGAGTTTGATAATTGCAATTATCGCCATTGGTTTTTGAGAGACTGAAAATTGAATTATTTTGTAAGGAAATGCTTTAATTTGTGGATCGCGTAAAGTGTTGTTCTACACGAGAGTCGAACGTTTGAAACTAGGTATGATAGGTCTCCTCTAATCAATATGCCATTTATGTAATCAACTGTAATATATGTATTGTCTAGATGATCGTTGGATCTGCGTATGTGCATGTCTATCATCGGTGCTATCGATGAGTTCGCGGAGCCGACAGTATGGTGTACACCGACAGTTGCCGCGGATGCTGTTGTCTTCATTGCAGGCGGTGCGTGACCATCTGTCATTGCACGACAAACCGGCCGAAGTTATCAAGAATACTGACAATGTGAGATTATATTTATTTTTTTGAGTGACAATGCTATTGTATATGACCGAACATACTTTCTCGATAATGTGAAAGTACGTGCACGAATTTGAGCACACATTCCCTTAGTCGCTATGGTGATTGTATTAATAACCACCAGGAAAAGAGTGATAACATATCGAATTGTTTAACTATCATCACGGTCACAAATTTTAAATACCATCCACGGTATCGTAAAATACCACTAAGAGATACGACTAGTATTTTATAACATTACTACGAGAAAAAGACAACTCTATGAAATACCCTATTTTTCTCGTCGCTCGTCTAATTTTCTTTATTTTTTTTGGCAGGCTACATACGTCTGGACACACGCCATCCGAGGTGATGGAAGGACGGTGTGTGGCCCCACAACACACCGTATTATCTCCCCATCGCCATTGGGCTGGCCACTGGTACCGCTTCCTTGACATCCGTGGCCAGTCCGGCGTGTTACCCTTGCGGATACCCTCCCCCGTCGACACTCACGCGGTCAGCCTCGTTGCGGGTGACAGATTATTCCCCGGTCCAGTCACCCGCGGCCTAGGCTAGGGCGACATTAGGCACAAACTAGTCTAAATATTGTGGTACAATCGATCAATGTCACTCCCATAAAGAAATAGGCTCTCTTGCGGCTTAATAGATATCATGACGAATTAAAGATAAAGAATCACGGAGAAGTCAGAAATTGTACCCCGTAAATGGTACGTGGTAGGCTCACTTTCTATTATATTATACTTCATAAGCGTATTCTTGTGGTGTTTAATTAAGAATACAATGGGTTACATACCATCCAAGACTATATATTAACACCTGCTTTCCCGCGAGTGAGAGAGAGAGAACTTAGATAATCTTTATTTATTGCAAGACAGTTGCCCTCTCTAGACTAGACAATTACTAGTTATGTATCAATGGTGATTGTCTCAACGGTCGCAGTACTATGCTTTTAACCATATAACCTCTTTTAATAAACTGCCTATTTAGAACAAATACATTTTTGAAACGATTTGGTTTACGAGTTTAAACAAGCTTTATCGTAATATTAGTTGTGGCCGTCATGGCCACGTGTGTCTGCTACGACTTATTGTTTTATGCAATGTTTTTTTTTAAATCTCTCTGCACTAACGAAATAATCCTTGTATTGGGGGACTGTACAAACATATAATTAACCTAAACAAATTGCACCCAGACTCGGAACAAAAATTCGTGGATCGCACAAATTATCATCCTGCGTAAGAATCAGCACTGGTACAAAGGTCGGTATCCGGTTACTGATACTACGCCATCTGTGCAGCAATATTTCATAATTAAAATGATTCTATTACTATATATGCACTCATATTGCAAAGTATAAAAAAATAATACGTGTAGTAGATTTTGCATAGACGAACAACCAAACAGTGTTCTGGGCATCAACGGGGACACATGTCAAGGAATAGATACCAGTAGTCAGCTCAATGGCGATGGGGAAGGAATACGGTAGGTTCTCGTGCCACACTACCTTTCCGTCACCCCGAACTGATAGAGCAGGGTGTCTAGACCATAGCCTGCTAAAAGATTAGTAGTAGCTTTTGTGTTATTCACGAACAAATTAAAAAGAAAAAGACAAATGTTTTTTATAAAATACATTTATATCGGAAAATATATTGATCCTGTCAATGATTCTTACTCATACATACTGTTTTATTAATTAACTTCAAAGTTTAGAAAACCTTTTTTTATTGCTCTCGGTGGCAAATGAGCAAGCAGCACACCTGATGGTAAATGTTACTGCCGCCCTTTGCAATACCAGGGGTATAGTTAGACCGCTGCCTAACAATGAAAAGCCCAAACCCACCCAGAAACTTGGTTTAGATAATGCTTTTCTATTGTTTTATTATGAGTATAGATTACAAATAGTTGCCTTATTGATCCAGTATCATTAACATGTTGCCTATTGTGAGTTCCTAGGTTTGTGTATCACCTGGTAAACGAAAAAGAGTTATTGTGGTCTTCTTCTTGTAGATTAACTAATATATAAAATGTTACGTCAGTTCGCACAAAAATTTGTACCTAGTTTTGGGAAATACTCGACCAAGAAGGTTTCAAAATCATGTGACCATGTATATGTACGTCATATACCTTTTAAGCTGTATGGTAGCGGCTACGAATACTACCAACCCTTACTTTGCTCGTGGATCTCGTAAAAATCGGCTTAGAGCTTTATATCGACTTGGGCCAACTCCACCAGATGCCATTCGGTCAACAATTACAAGGATGTATTCGTCATACATATTCCCAAGTAGAGTTGACGTCAGGCAGGCGGCCGGCTATAAGACTATTGCCAATAACTTTGCAATATGTACTTGTAAATATTACACTTGTATTTATTTTGTCTAATGATATATAGCTATACCTCTGTTTATTGTCTCGCAGATAAAGTTGTGAGATTACACAATGCAAAAAGAGTTTAAGTATTAATAAACATTGACCATTGTAATTTTTTTTTGTTATTCAGAATCCGGTCCTACGCACTTTGTTCTGGTTGTTGACAATCATCGATTGCTGCATGGTTAACTGTTTATCAGCCAAGGAGAGCTTCGCAGACGAGGGTCTCGCCACGTATCTCATAAGATTATGGCCTTGGTGTATGATGACCGAACAATTAAGGCATGCTGTTGTACATCTATTGTATACGTTCACTAATGATTGTTTCAAAGGTTAGTATTATGTTTTTTGCATAAATATACTGTTTGTAACTATATATGTTAAACACCGTCTGTTGGTTTTTTTTTTAGTTTTTTTTTTATTGCTTATGGTGGCAAACGAGCAAGCAGTACACCTGATGGTAAGTGTCATGGCCGCCCATTTTTGCTATAACCAAGGCTATAGCTAGGCCGCTGCCTACCATTATAATCCGCAAACCCACCAAGTTGGGCTGCCGGCTCTCTCGCTCACCGAACGAAGCGCAATAGTACATTGCCATAACTCAGACGTCGATCTTCTGCGAGAGTGTGGTACTACCCCGGACGGACCGGCCCGCGGCTGTAGACAGAGAACTGTCTGCAGCGTGGTCTAACCATAAATAAAAACTTGGTTGAACTCTCTGTTGATCCAGTGACACCAGCTTGTGGTTATCGATCATAAGTTTCTGGGTTGGAAACCTGTTCAAAAAAGATTTCTTTCTTGTCACAGTATTCTCAATTGACTGCACAGATAGTCTAGTGGTTAATACCGATCTACCCTGCCAGTGCCGTGGGTTCGATTCTCACGCAGAACAATACTTTGCCATCCACAAATTGCTGTTCTTGAGTCTGGGTTCTAGTTTTATCCGTTAATTATATGTTTGTTTTCCGTGTGGTGACAGAGTAAGAATACAATTCACCACCCTATCTTACCCATGGGTGATCGTAAGAGATGACTAAGGGATATAAAATGCATATAACATTTATGCGACAGAAAGAAACCTCGAAACAAAACCCTATACCAACACGTCTGACCAGCGTGGTATAGTAGGTCAATTACTCTCCTATTATGGAGGAGGCTCGAGCCCAAGAGTGGGACATATATGAGCTGAGATGATGATGATGATGATATATTTGTAAAGGCCCCCATAATACAAGGATTGTTTCCTTAATGCCGAGTGTTGTTTTTTCATTTTATTTCCATTCATCCATCGGCCTATAACGTTCACTGTTTGATATAGGCCTTTTAAAAGAACTATAGAGGCCGTAATTGTCACATTTGTCGGGCGGGTGGCGACTGCAGTTAGTATTATTATTTTCGCAAGAGGATGCTGTTGTCGATTTTCCGGTTTATTCCCTTTATTGCTCGCGTAGTTCACGGATTAAGAATAGGCTATATCAGCATATACTGTTTATCTCGTGTGATGCATAAATAATCGTGAATGGTTCTTTACATACATGAAAATAGTTTTAACATTATGCCTGTTATTAGTTGACACATCCTGAAGATATACAGTTAAATGAGACGCAAGGTGAAATCAAAGTATAAAACGAAGGCACTTTATAGTAGGTCCTACCGTACACTAGCTTACCATCAAGAATATTTTAAGAACTAACTCTCAGCTGAAAAAAAATATTTGTATATATATTATTAAAATATTTAAATTGAAATCTTAAAGATTTACCTTCGTACTGATTTTTTTTATTGCTCGTGGTGGCAAACGAGCAAGCAGCACACCTGATGCTAAGTGTTACTGCTACCCATGGACCTTAGCAATACCAGGGGTACAGCTAGGCCGCTGTCTACCAATGAAAACCCCAAAACCACCCAAAAAATTTGGGCTGCCGACTCTCCCGCTCACCGAACGAAGCATAGCAGCATGTGGCTACTGCTCAAAAGTCGATTTTCTGCGAGAATGTGGTACTACCCTACCACTATGCTATAATATGATTGATTTTCGATTTAATCCCACAGCGAATACATAGGTAAAAAAAACGAACATGGAAATTAATTTGGAAATAGATTGTAAATATTTTTATAACAGTATATGTAATATGAAATTGAAGTTTCGTATATTTTATGATTATCTGTTAATAATATAATAATGATAGAAATTTTCTCTAAAATGTTTTCAAAATTATGCCTAGATATTTACTATGTTATACATGTTTGAATATAGCGTATTCGTGTGCGTGCACATGCACGGGTGGACGTACTTTGGTAGCAGAACTATGCGCGTTCGTGACGCGTGAGGCGCAACCAGCTCTGCGCACTGCATCCCGAGCCACGCCGCTGCTATGGGCGCTGCGTACACTTTCGCGGCTTGCCAACCACCACCATTGTCGGGCGATCATACTTAAGGTATTCCATCAGACTTTACGACCATTATAAAGGCCATAATCATATTCAGTAACGGTCTCCTTACCAACAGCAAGGTTTGAATGTGGAATAGTTTTGGGAATCGCTTCTTCTAGAATTCGTAATGATGACGTAAATGATCCATCCCGATGATCCATTCAGATCCATTATTCGACAGCAAATCTAATTTTTCAATGGATCCCGACTGTTCAGTTGTTATGTTCCATTATTCATATATATTTTATTTTCTGAAATAGTATTCATTCAATATATTATAGAATTCTAGACCACCAGACATCTAAGTGCTTGTTTTTTTCTTTTTAGTTTTTTTACTGTGTACGTAATTTGGTTCACTTTTTACGCAGTCGGGTTTTTTGATTGTGAAACTAATTAAAATTATAGTCCTTAAAATATAGCTTGATCTCTGTGACAGATAGCGACAAAACCGATGAAGTAATTATGAATACGCGTCATGCTTACAATTTTATTTTGTATCGCCTATATTTTCATTCTTTATGTGCCAGTTATATCTCAACTGAATTATGAATATAAAATATGAATATCTATACCAAAACTTCTACCTAATATGTTATATATGTTTTAAAATACTTATAGTCTATCTAATCTAAGAAGTGCACTTTGACAGCTGCCGGAGTAAGTTGTATGTGAACCAAATAATCGCTATCGAAAATATCCAATTTTAGTGAGAAATCGATATTGATTCTCTTTAATTAATAATCGTAGTTTTATTTTTATTTTTCAAACAGGAGATGAATAGATTAAGTGCTAAATTAATACTAAACATATTTAATTATTTTTGCATAAAATCTATTCATCATATTTAGTAGGATTAGGTTAAGTAAAAACAAAAACTGGATTTGAAAATAGCTATTTATTCAGAATCACTATTATTACTTGAATTATCATCGTCCCGAACATTAATCATTATTTCCTTATCAATAAAATTGTCGAAATGTACATCTCTGTCAAAATCTCTATTCGATTAATTATATTATTCTAATATTTTTACCAATTATTTGGATATTCGTGAATTGAAAGTTGTCAAACACTACTGTGATGACGTGACATTGTTAGATCGTCAATAACAATTACTATTTACCATGTTATTTTAATTTTAAATTAGTTTTACGAGTTTCAACATTAGATTATTGTACAAGAAAGCAACGTTAATTATGTAAAGAACTTAATAGTTCTTTAAAATTTCAGATTTATTGTTTGCAATCATGTGTATACGTTTGACCAAGGTTATTGTGTATTAAAAAATGCAAAACGTCAAAATGCACTTCATAGATTAGATGAACTATAGTAACCATTTTATAAAAATATGATGCTTACGCAAGTACAAGGTCATACTGGACTGAGAATAAGATAGAGATGGGGCAATCGATAAACGTAAATCGATAATATTCTTATTAATTATTTATAAAACAAGTAAAACCAATACTTTACCTATATAAACCATATGGTTACTCTATAAAATAAGTAAATTGTGTTAATTTAATATTCAGACATCAGTTATAATATTAATAAGACTATTTCTTTTATATTAAAAAGAAAATTTCTTTTATAAAATAAACATGATTATTCATGAAATAATTTGTGACCAAGTACTCATCATCAACCTACAGGAATGCGCCAGCGATGATGATAATAGTGGCGATGAACTGGGATGTATTCTTTTCGAATAATAAAAAGGATTAATTAACAGGTTTAATTGAAATTAAATAAAATCCATTAATTTAAATTCAATAAGATTTTCATACATTGTTTTAAATTTATAATCGATTCATCCATCCATTTGATTGAAATTCAATAAAACTTTCATACCTTGTTTTCCAATTGCAGTAGCAAATAACTTTAAAAAATAAGGAATTATATCGACAAAAATATGGACTGCGTCGTAAGCGTGCGGCACTAGTGAGAACTGTCACAGAGATCATGCTATATTTTATAGACTATAGTTTTTTTTATTTTATACTTTTTAGTTATGAATACCTAGGTGGCTATAGTTATTTTATTTATTAATAAGTAGGTACCTAACTATATATAGTTTTTCGACTGAAGTTGAGTAGTAACTCGTTAGAAGTTGAAGATGGGCGACCGCGTCAGACATTAGATACTTTAGATTAGACATGTGTAAGTAATGCGAGTGATGCATCACACGTAATATTACTCGACCGTGTTCTGTCATATTACACATTACGCGACTAAACATCACATCACATTAAACATCACACATTACATTAAACATGACACGAACACCCGTGTACTGTTCTGCATTTCTGCAATGTTCGGTAATTTGGTGATGGACATATATCTCTCAAAGGCGCCGTGTGTCCTTTCGGGAGAGTGAGAGGGATAGAACGACTGGACCGCGCTGCGCCTGCGGTCGATAAATATTTATTTTGAGCTTTATTTTCAGAAGCTTAAGGCTTATATTGAATATGTGTGCTGTTTGAAGTGATGGTAAAATGTAATATTACTCGGCACGAAATGTAATGCCATATAACATCACTTCGTGAAGTACTGTTTCGCGCATGTCTACTTTCTAAAGTTCTAAAGAACTATCTATAGTTCAATATGCCTACTAGATACTTTACTATACGTCCATCCACATTCACACCCACAGTCGATTTTTTCGTCTTTTCATCGTAAATTTCTACTGTCCAAAAACCTGTATGTGACAAAGGTTGTTACGAAACTTTAAATCGATATAGATCCTAAACGGTCAGTCGAATCGAAAAATGTTGAGAGAAAACTAAAAATGATATTTAAATACCTATTCAACGATACCCCACTTGACATAGTTTGTTGACTTTAATTTTTTTCATTTTCACAATACACATATGTATATACATATCATCACGCCATATCCCTAGCAGGGTAGGCAGAGAGAACAAAGTGCCAGATTCACAATATGGCGGCCATATTGCATTTTCACTAACGTCATATCTTGAGTGACACTCCGCCGGACTAAGAGGAATCGATTGACGTGTCAATCATAAAAATTGGCCCAGGCGTTTGGTCTATATAGTGCTTTAAAGGAACATACGTACATACATAGACTGTTACACACAATACCACTCCTTTGCGTTGCGCAGTCGGATAAAAAATATCTTACAAAGAGTAAAGGTCTAATACTATGATGGCGTTCAATTTATCTCTACTATTTTCTTTCTCCGCGTGGTGACGGAGTAAGAATAAAATATAAATGACGGAATAAGAATACAATTCACCACTGCCTATCTTACCCGTTGGTGATCGTACGAGATGACTAAGGGATATAAAAGGCATATAACATCTATGCAAGAGAACGAAAACTCGAAACAAAACCCTACACCAACACGTCTGGCCAGCGTGGTATAAACTTGTCTCTAACATTTGGACATTTATTAGGCTCAGAGGAAAACTATATGAAAGTATTATGCTTGCGCTGCACTTGTCACATTAGGTGGTTATAGTATTATTCTTGTATTTTAACAAGATTTTGTTTCTCATGTCTCTTGAATGTTAATTATCCCTGAGGATATCCTCGAGGGTATACCAGCGGATGGGTCACCGACAACAAAGACCGGGTTCCGGTGACCCACTCGCATGGCGTCGAGAGGTACGTTGTTGGGCGGGCTACGGGTTCGAGCGCCGCTTTTTCTGTGGTCCCGGATGGATCAGCGGAGTGAGACCACACCATAGCCCGCCAACGTTCAACGAAGAATCTTATTAAATCCTGCAAGCAGTTCAAAGTTAAAAGAAATTTTATAAAGACTGCACAGATGACATAGTGGTCCAAGTATCCAACTCGCGTGTCGTGTGATGTTTGATTCGTTATCTAAGCAGGACAATTTATTCATTACACAAATTATTGGCTTGAGCTATTATTTGTGTCGGTCAAATTTGCTGGCTAAATCTATAAAAAAAATACATATATCCAATGACTTTTTCCTGCGGGTGGCTGCTCTTAGGGTAGTGACGGAATTATGGAAATAATGTCACCGAGATAGAAAAGCAAAAAAAAAGCATAAACGGACCACTGACTGGTCCGTTTCTGCTAACACTGAAGTCTCAATTGCCATATGTGTCTGTTACTCTGTGGAAAATTATATTTGCAGCGTAATCAATGTATCATATATTTGGTAGAGTGAGTGCATGGTGAGCATGCATCGATTATGTGCACGTGTACGCGTTCGTGGTGCGGGTGCGGCGGGTGAGTCGTGGGCGCGTCTCTGCGAGAGTGTAGCCCGGCATCCAGACGGTGCGGCCGCGCTATTGGCACTGCGTGCTGGCAACGCCTCGCTTGCAGTACTGCCGCAACACACTAGGACGTTGCTGCTACCAGCTATAGCGCACGCCGCGCACCACCACAGGCAGACTTTCCTGCAATCCGGTAATATTGGTGTTACACACATTTTTTTTCTTCTTCAGTCCATATGACTCCCATTGTTGGTCACGATCTGATGAGGAAAGTTAACTTACTACTCGAAAAAAATATGTAAAATGGTGCGAAATTATCGAAGTTCTTTTTCGCCGCTCTTAGAGATAGGATTGGAATTTTCATTGTCTCATTTGCCTGTCTCTAGTTCTTAATGAAGTTTCTAACATAATAAAAGCTTTTTCTCTCGCGCTCGTGGCCACTTGTCCGTGAGTTTCGTAAACATCAACTGAGGGATAGCTAGGCAAATCGGCAATTGCATTTTATGGAGGAGGACTACGTTCCAAAAAAACCGATGGATGTCGAAAGATTGGACGAAAATGATGATGACAGAATTCATAGAAATAAATATAAAAACATTCCAGAGAATTAATAAAAATTCATAGAAATAAATGTATAAAAATATATAATATAAAAATATTATATAGGCCATTGCTCGTATTACTTTAGCATGAGAAGAGAAGGGAAATACTTACTATAATATGCAAATGATTGTTTTGATGCTTGGGTATAATTTCTGTCTGTTAATTGTAAATATTTGAAGTTTCCTACAACATAATAGGTTATTCATTAATTACTGGTTATTATTACTTTTTAAAAACAAATACATAAAAATTCATTCATCTCTACCGCGGCATCTAGCTGAATCTGAAGTTCCGAACCTTTTAAATATGTATATCATCAACAAGTGACCTTATATCGCTTTACCTATGGTCTGACCATAACCAACTCAAACCGTCTGGTACGATGGAAGGATAGTTTGGGACTCCATAATCTACCGTTATTACTCTTTCCTGCGAATTGAATGAACCATCTAAAGAGATTCTTTGATTTCCTTGTATGGTTTTAACCTTATTAGTAAAATTTTAATAGTTTTGATGAACTAATTCTCAATAGATGTAGTATTAATGTTTTAGCTGAATTGCTGGAGTTGTTGTGTGACACGCTCATGGCCGGTGACACGGCAGAGATCGTGTCGGCAGCGCGAGCACTCTGGGCACTGGCTGCAAACAATCACAAGGTACTTTCTTAAATTAATTACATATTAGTTATTGCCTAGTGATCACATTATGCTCGCTTTGGGCTCCACTGCATTCGTTTATATACTATTTTTTGTTCAACTTTTGTCCCAATACTAAAGTGTAGGCTAAATCAGAACAATGTATGAATATTTTTTTAAACCTATCGCTGTGAATAATCTACTTAAAGACGAGAATGTGAACGACAATTTGATTATTATACACTGGTGACCACGCTAACTGAATTGGTGCCGCTGTTGGAACGGATTGATAATAAGTGTGGCTCTACTCGCCGTGTGGTAACCATTTTTCGATTCGCAATACAGTTTTTTATACATAACCTAACATATAAAATTGTAAATCAACAAAAACTAACGTAAATTTATTACATTATATTATTATTAAAAAAATCAAGTTATAATATGCTTTTATCAGAATATATGCTAGCACGTTTATCCTATAGAGGAATGTCTTTCACTTCTCTATTAAATTAGCAACAGATTGAGGTATCAAGAATCTTACCAATATTTATGTGTTAATCTTATCCTTAGAATAATCTAGACCAAGAGAACCGGTTTTCATGCTAGTTAAAATGTTTTGACCTTTTTGGTCTTTTTATCTATATAGGTATAATTGTAGAGCTGATTTGTTATTTTAGAAAACATCATATTTATTCAGTTGAGCTTTGTTGGTTCAGTGGCTCAAGCGTAGCATTGCTTTTATTAAGGTCCCAGGGTCGAATTAAAAGTCCTAGAAAAATAAATTTATGAAATAATAAATAAGTTTATGAAGTTTTCTACAGATAAGGATATCAATTTTTAACGCCGTTACAAATCGAACAGATATCTTTTATATATTGTAAAATACTTAATTGTTCATAGGATATTAGAATAAGAATACCATGTAAATCTTTCCTTTGTCGCGAGTGTCTTAAAAGACAATTAAGCAGATAAGAGGAGGAAAACTTTTCAATAACGACTGCAGAGTTGGCAAAGCGATTCAACTAGCGATCATCCGCGCTGAGTATTGTGGGTTCGAACCGAACCGTAGAAACCGAAGTTGATGGTAAGAGTTACTGTCGCCCATGGACCTATGCAATACTGGTATTGCAAAGGTCCATGGGCGGCAGTAACTCTTACCATCCATATTGCCTAACTTGGGGTATAGCTATGCCGCTGCCTATCAATACAAACCCCAAACCCACCCACAGTTGGGCTGCCGGCTCTCTCTCTCACCGAACAAAGCGCAATAGTACATTGCCATTACTCAGACGTCGATATTCTGCAAGAGTCTGGTACTGCCCTGGACGGACCGGCCCGCGGCTGTAGACAGAGAACATCGTACCACTATTAATTGCAATTTTAGATCAGACAGCAGTTGGCCCACATGTATGTAAAGTTCTTTGTCTTTTATCACATCCATGAGCAATGTAGGGGTTGGTAGTAGCGAATAAGCCGGACAATCTTTTGTGCGAACTAGAAATTATTGTTCTGAGTTTAGGTGTAATTTGTGTCAGTTATCTGAAGTATGAAACTATGATTTTTATTTAATGCGAGATGTCTATAAAAAGAAAAATATTATAAGTTTTTTTTTTACTTTGATGTTAAGGCAAAGTTGGTGTTGCGAAGTGCTGGTGCCAATACAGCCGTGAATACAACGCTACAAAGGCTGCAGCGAGGGAGACGGGGTGGCGAGACACAAAGAGCCATACAACTCCTCATGTATACCAACACTGTCCTCCAGACCTCGTGACCGGTCGACCGTACATATCAAACAAGTTCTTCAAACAATGGAGCACGTGCCTCCATGATGAAGTCAAACCCCAGTCATATGGTCTGATAACAGTGTAGGTTTTATTATGTAATTATAATTTAATCTTATGTTTACTATGAACCATTTTGGTAATATTAGTTAAGCCATTTATTGCTGTATATGGTTCAGCCGTTTATATGAGTGTCGTTAATGTTTATTTTGAATGAATTGAATGTATGTTGGTATGTTAGTTAACAATTACTGTTTATTTATATTGTATATTTTTTATTACTTATACATTATAATGATATGTTCAAGATATAACTAGGCAACTAAATTCCAAAACAATGTTGTAATTAATAAATATTTTTTTTTATAAAATTAATTGTTTATTTTATTTTTATACCAGTAGGTTAAAAAATATTTTAATTACTGACTATGAAATAATCTATAAAATTATTTAGAAGAAAGTAGTCCAATGAGAAATCATTGTAAAAAATACTTATTTTTATCATAATCGTCAGAAGCATCATTTTCATATTCGAAGTTCGTTGTGACTTTTCCCTTTTCATCTCTATTAGCTGTGATGTCATCATGGCGATGGAAAGTAATATGGGGACGGAGTGAGAGAGTACAATATGGAGAAAGGTTGAGACGAGATGAAACTATACGAGATAGAAAACTATACGAGCAGAGCTATATGTTGCCTGCATACACTACACTTTTTTTTTATGTTTTTAAGTATTTCGTACATGTGAAAATCAGCAGGTTATATTATTCCCGTAATCTTGAGATAATTCCCTTCAAAATAATAAAAAATATAATCGTGCTCGACAATATCTGGATGACTTTTTTTTTTGCAACTTTTCTTTATGGTATGCGCAAATCGTCAGATTATTGAAATGCAACTTTTCTGCATGTAATTAATTCACCTTATCTGACGCGCTCCAGTTTTTCTAATGATCATTTAATTTTCACTTTTCTGATTGGTTGGCCTAAGTGCACGACCCTATATAAAGCGCTCATGTATGGTGGGGGTGCAAGATTTCCCCCTTATATTATGCTGCCACGCTTGAGTAATTCCTATAATCCCCTTGGGCTCCTCAATTATATGCAAATGCGTAAGTAATAAATATAAGTAATTAATATAATTATTGCGATATATGTAAGTCACAATGTTTGCAATTCGCTGGTTGCTTGAGCAGTTAATTTTAAACAGTGGCAGTTTTGTTGTAAATTCACTACACTATAATCGATCTCGATCCCCAGTCTGACGTCTGAAATTTAAATCCAACGCCTTATTTTAAAAATATGTACGTAGATTATTTCTGAATAAATCATGCCTTTGATAGGTACAATCTGATCCAAATTACCAAAAAAATGAGGAATGTAATCGGTTCATCTGTTTAGCGATGTAAACTGCAGGCAAGTTGAAAACAAATCTGTGGAGTTAGGCTGACCTACCGCATTCGCAACGACGACGTAAGAGAGCGAGTAGGTACTAGGTATGAAAAAGAGTATTGGTGTAAAGATGCGAAAGGGAATGCTCCGATGCTTCGGACATGTGGAAAGAATGCCGAACGTCTGGTTAAGAAGATATACAATGCGAAAGTGGAAGGATGTAGGTACCGGGGGAGACCGAGACTCGCCTACCTAGACCAGATTGGTCACGTACTGAAGGAAGGTGGAATCAAGAGTCTCCGAAACCGGCGAGCGTGTATGAAGAGAATTATGAATGTTGAGGAAGCGAGTGAAGTATGCAAGGATAGAGTTCTCTGGCACTCTGTTCTCTCTGCCTACCCTGCTAGGGATATGGCGTGATGATATGTATGTAAGGGAAAATCGAAACAAAACCCTATACCAGCACTTCTGCCCAGCGTGGTATAGTAGGTCAAATTTTCCTCCCATTGTGGAGGAGGCTAAAGCCCAAAGGTGGGATCTATGTAAGCTGAGATGATTGTCATCATGCTCAACAAGGTCAGTGCAGGGTTTATCAACTTTTTGTTTTGTAGTTCGTGTAACTGCATCAGCCTTGTTAGGAAATACGATTGGGGCAAACATTCAAGTTAGGTTATTAACATTATCTACGTACATTATATACTCTTCTATCGACTGTCGGCAGCCCAAAGAATAAAGATATTTTGGGACTAGATCAGCAAACCATACTTGACTTTGCTGACTTCCCTTATTGACTTAAGTAAAACATGAACATCTTTTATAGCGGCCGCCACTAATGGTTTACGCCTTCCCTTAAGAACATTTTATTTATAGAACTGACATCCAAGTCAATTATATTTTCTTTCTATAAAGAAGCAAGAGTTCAAGGAATAGAATGTAGGCACCTATATCTAGGTAATATTACAACTCCAAAAAGGCACCGTGGACTTGTATCTGAGACCTCTATTTGACATTGGTCGATCTAAACATAATTAAAATTAAACTTTTAAATAATTGAAAAAAATGTTTATTAAAATGGTTAATACAAAATAAAAAATTGTTTCCCTATTTATAATTATAACAATAAGCAATTATAATCCATATTTGTTATATTGGCAGTAAGGATAACCTGCCACAATATTCATTGTGTAGGTACTTAGTTATTCGTGTTAGGTACTAATACGATCAGCAGCTACGTCCTATTGTTTATTTATTGAACATGTGTAGGTAGTTAAAGTATAAATAATGGAATGCGTACCCGCAGTCTCCAGTGCTAAAACTGACAACAAATATACACGTCTCGTATTTAAACCAGTCGCAACGTGGCCGGTTCCGCGATAAGGTTCGCTGTCGATAGCGAACAATCAACACACCGCAACTAACAATAATTTTACGGGAAGTTTACGTTATTTATTATCGGCTTATGGAATGATAAACCATATTTGTAAAGGCGCCGGCAACGACCAATACCTCCGCGCGTCTCGGCCTGTGTTTGCAATCATGTCGTACTTCGCCTTCATGTCGCGTTGATCAATAAATAATAATGAGTCAACGGAACCCTTGGTACCGGACATATCGTGTGTTATTTAATAGTGCTTGTGTTCTAGTGTTTAAAAACTGTGTTAGTGTCGCAGAACCGAGGTGATGGCACCGGTTACGTTCTGTTTCCCGCCGGAGAGTTACTCTGCGCTTTATAAAACTGATGAAACTACAAATACAAATGTGAGTACCGGTGTGAGTGGTAAAAGGCGTCTTTATCACAGTACAATGCGGTGGCGGTGTGCGTGTACATTGACAAGGCCGCGACCCCGCGACGTCGGCGTCTCTGGTACATTCAACTCGACCCTACAATTAATATTCTGCAAATATAGCATCGTATTTCTTGCCAGCTTACCAAGCTTGATTTAGCCGGCTTTTGGTCTGGTAAGCTTGTAACTAATAAATTTGCAAGGGCAGTGAATCTTATGGCGTGCTGAATTTCTTGCAACTTCAATCTTTCATTAATATATAGGTAGGTAGGTGTACTTTTCATTATTATTTTATTTCGAATCGAATCCGCATTGCTCCCTCTATGATTACACTTACCTATGTGTTGATTTATACTATTAAGATGAATATGTAAGCAAATATTACGCAAACAAAATTATATTTGGTCGTAGTTTCAATATTGATAAGCCTGTAAACTTGAATTAGAATTGTGAATCAATTGAGGCTATAAGTTCGTTGCACCGGTAATGTCCAGGTAATTGCGATAATTACAAAGGTATAAATATTAGATATGCCTTATCTATAGAACAGTTTATAAACTAAAGGTGTGTAGGATATTATAGATTTTATCAAATTAAATTATTACCTACCTATACTATTATATTTATTAAGTACCTATGCTTTCCGTGTGGTGACGGAGTAAGAATACTATTCACCACCCCATATCTTACCCGTGGGTGATAGTACGAGACGACTAAGGGATGTAAAACGCATATAGTATCTATGCGAGAGAAGGAAAACTCGAAACAAAACCCTATACCAACACGTCTGACCAGCGCGGTATAGTAGGTTAATTTCCCTCCCATTACGGAGGAGGCCCGAGCCCAACAGTGGGACATTTATGGGCTGTGATGATGATGATGATGATATACCTATGCACTCACCAGTTTTGTATTGTTTATTAATTGATACATTCATTGTGTAGGTTTTCGTAGGTATTATATGATTTGGAGGCAATGACATTCCCTGCTATATTTCTGGGTCCATGGTCTTCCATAAAGTTTTAGTTTAGGCAAATAAGGATGCACTTGTGTCGACCCTATCGGACAATGGGCATTTCAGCCTGTACAGTCTCCTGCAACACAGGGAACCCGTTTGCCGATACACCGATGTGCAATCTGGAAACCTGGTAGGTACCTACTTTACGCTTTTATATAATTGGCACTAGTGAGGATTTTAGAAATGTGATCGGCCGGTGCCTCATAAATCATGTATAAACTTAAGCGACAAAGTCTTTTGTTTGGCTATGGTTTGGACACGTCTCGCCCGTTCCATCCAGGGCGACGGAAAGGCGGAGCGCGACCCCACAGCCAATCGTGCCTATCCTTGACATGCATGGCCAGCCCGGCCGGTTGCCCTTTCGCGTATCATCCCCCGTAGACGCCCTAGCAACAATTAACAGTGTTGCCCTCGCCGCATGTCGTAACAGGTGAATATCCGATCATGGAGGAGGGAAATGTAAGCTAGACCCTGGTGCTGTTAGTGTTTTGGTATCGGCATTTACGGTATCTTCTGTAATCTCCTGCACTGGTTTCTTCGTAAGACAACAGAAGAAGTAAGTAATAACCACTATGGGACTAAAGGCGAAGGCCTTGGCATGTGAATGAAAATTCAGACTTCTTAATTTTCTAAATAATCTGGAAAATAACTATCGATTTAGTATTCCACTGTCTGTACCATTTCGTTGATCTACTAGCACATGCGCTCCAATGCTGGCTGTTTGAGTATGTCAATGTTTATTTGTGGCGTTTTATAGTCACTACTCCATGAAAGGGCTCTTTCATTCATCTTATATTTAACTCTTTGGTATTTTTTTTCATTGCATATGGCAAACGAGCAAGCAGCACACCTGATGGTAAGTGTCACTGCCGCGGGCCGCCCGTGGACTTTTGCTATTGCAAAGGTCCAAGGGTATAGCTAGGCGACGGCGCAGAAGGCGGCGACCGCGTCCCGGGACGCGGTCGCCGCCAGCATAAGCCGCAGAGCATTAGTTCTCAAATATCGTCTTAGCGATAGTCGACAGCGTCAATGTTAATCACTCCTACAGTTTTGAGCTGTCAACTCGCATAACCCTTTTTAAACCTTTAGATTTTCTCCATAAGAAGACTAAATCTATAAAAGAATAACAATAAACTGGTCTATTATTGTTAGAACATTATTTTTAAGCGAAGACCTCAATTCAAAGGGATAATAATACTCTAAGATAAAATCCAGATATTTGAAAGCATTGATCGTCAAAGCAATTCGTATGATGTTTGGACACGGATTTCACCAGTTCCTCGAGAACATTCCTAATGCTGAAATATTTGGTCGGCCCAACGACGAAGGCGACGTGTCACGGGTGTGCGTGCTTACGCCCCCCTGTCGCCCCGAACAGAGTGGTGCGAGGAGTGCGCCGACCGTAGCCATCCCAAAAAAAAATTCTGAAATATTTAGATAGATACCAAGGTATCCTTTCAATGCTTAGACAAACATTGAAAAAATATTGTGTTAGAAAAGCACTCGATAGTTAACAGTTTTCAAGTACGATTATAATATACCTACCTAAAACTTCAGAAAGATTATATTGTGGTAATCCGTGTGGTGACGGAGTAGGAATAAAACTTACCACACCCTATCTTACCCGTGCGTCAGAGACGACTAAGGGAATAAAATGCATATAACATTTATGCGAGAAAAGAAAACTCAAAACCCTATACCAACATTTCTGACCAGCGTAGTATAGTAGGTCAAATTCCCTCCCATTGCTGAGGATGCTCGATCCCAACAGTGAGACATATATGAGCTGAAATGATGATGATGAATGTGTTATGTGCAAAAATATGATTTTATCCTACACTAAGCCATTGCTGCTTATTATGATTGTAATATACCCAAAGATAGCAATTGTGTTGACCGAGTCGACCAATGATGATATGTGTGTGTGTGTGAGTCGACCAAAGGGCGGTGAACCTAGTTTAAAAATAAAGTATAAATAAAAAAATAACGTTTTATTTTTCATTGCAGTTTCTGTTACGAGATTGTGAAAATAACATTTCAAGTAATTATGAATTTAGTGGAAATCATGTAATTTTTTTCTTGTTTTTTTTTACATTTATTTTCTCATCACAAAGGATCACAATTAAAACATAGATAAACGACATTAAATTTAGGATGTGTATACATTATTTGGAGCCTTTGTGAGTAGCTGGTGTCCGTACTAGGATAAACCTGTGTGACTGATCACCAGGCCCTATGTAATTAATTAAATTATGCGATTCATGCATAGGGAAGATGTACAAACAAGGAATTTACAAAATCTATTGCATTTTTCCGTAGTCTGTGAATATAGTATTCACAGACTACGAACAAAATGCAATAGAAACCTAATGGAACATAAGAAAGAAGAAAAGTGGAATAGGGAATAAGGCCAATTTCATCTTTATGTGATGAGCTCTAGAACTTTAAATTGAAATTTTCTGCGTGCTTTGAATAATAATTTTTACGTATTGCCATCAGGACAATTTGTTTGTGTTCCTGGTTATTAGAATATAATTACAATGTTACGATATTGCCTGAACAAATTTCATTTACGCAAATACAAAGAGTACTTATCCTCCTCTAGAGACAATTACACTAAAAACTGGCGAGACATACGAAGGGTATAATTTAGAATAACGACAGTAGCCAATCCTTGAAGTAGCCAATCCTTGAATGAGACACCGAGAGATAGTTTTCTATGTATTTTCTAAGTCAACACCTTCCACTAAGGCAATTAGAATTTGAAGAAAAATGATTTGAAAAATTATCAAAGGATATCCTTTTGTTACGGGGGACTTTACAAATATACAATTAACGAATTACAACCAGACTTAAAATAATAATTTGTAGATTGCGCGAAATACTGTTCTGCGTGGGAATCGAACCTATGGCACTTGGGACGGTAGATCGGTATCTTAACTACTACGCAATCCATGCAATCCGAACATATGTATGATATGAACAGAAAAAATGTGGACTGATATACATTTGAAAATGCGAGCATAAGAAAGCCGAAGAGTTCGTTTACCCATCTGTTTATGTAAACATAGGAGTATAATATTAAGGGCAAATATATCTGATTTTTACAACCTGTTTAACCGTCTAGATCGAAGTCCGGCAGATGTAATGTGTAATAACCTGCCGTATTACCTTCTATCGCTAATTGAGTGGGCTACCGCGAATACCTCCTTGACTTCGGTGGCCTATTCAGCAGTTTATTGGATACGCTCTCACATCGAAACCCCGGCAACATCTGTTACCGGGGCGTCGCGTCGTCGCGTCGCCCTCACGCTGTCGGTTTCTGCGGATGACTAATTAAATCGCCGTTCCCACCACCCAGTATTTGTCCTTGAACCGATTGTTTTTACATATAGGTACTTACTACGATACCGGAACTACTTTATGAACCAATATGCATGCCTTTGTTAGTCGCGAACCAGTTACAAATATTAGAGGGATGTCAATCTACGACATACAGTATGCTGCCGAGATGGGGCTGGATGGATAACGGGTTTATGGTGGTTATTTTCTTTTTTAAGTTATTTGTATTTGTGCAAAAAAAAGAAGCGAAAATAAGATTATTCCTAATCCATTACTACATATACGAAAAACTTATACTTACTGCTAGTCTATTATATCTTCATTCTATCCATTCATTGGATTTAACGTCCACTGTTGGGCGTAGGCCTTCCAATAAATACAAGTGCCATTAAGTACTCGCTATACCTAACAGACGATTGATTTAGAAAAGTTAGTGTTTCGAGTTGCAAAGAAGCGTTGCTGCCCTCCCTTGCTGCCTTAGCCGGTTTTCACGTCGAAAAAATCTATGTGATAATAAGTCTAAGAGTACTTACTTAAAGCATTGCTTTAGTAAGTATGGTAGGTTAAGTTACTAAAGTATTGCTATAGTAAGTAAGTAGTCTTAAAATTATATTTATAGTCGCACACCTTTATACCCGCAGGGATAAAGTGAGGTGAGACAGGTGAGGTGAATGTGGTCAACAGTTCGCACTTTCTTAATAAAACCTATGTAATAAGAGTGCGAGCCTATTGTCACTAGCAAAAAACATTATCAAACTACGAGTTTGCCTGCGTAAAAATTGCTGAGACAATCCTAAAAAATTCTCAATTTTTTGTGTGCAGACCCCAACAACGCTTTTTAGTTGATCCATAATTCGGAAAGGATCCCCCTAATACAATAGTACCTATACCTACTTACGCCACCGAACCAACGAGGCTATCTTCGAAGTTAAGGTTTTATTAATATAATAAATACCATTTATATTAAAAAAAATATAAGTAACCGGAATTAATTCACGTTTAAAATCGATTACGATGACCTCCAAGCATTTGCGGATTGCACGCGGCTGAGCATTCGTCTTGATGATAAAGTATCGAATATATTGGTACGAAATCCGGACTACAAGACTCGATCGATCCTAAACGCTAGCTCCTAATTTTTTTAAATACATATCACGATAATTTCCATTCTAACCCTAGGTATTATATAATTTTATTAAGAAATTATTCACGACGAAAATAAAGTTAACGTACCTACAATCTACATACTAGGAAGGTAAATAATAATAAACACCAGAAGGTAAATAAATACAAGCTTCTTCGTCCTGAGAATAATAAAGAAATATCCTAGACAATAACAATATATGTATGTAAATAAGTCGCCCACCACGTCTATTATATGCATACAACATTTTATTATAGGCAAATATCCTGATTTCTAGGAACTTTCGCGTACTATACAGGGTGGAAGTGGAGCGCTCCCGAAAACAAAGACAGGTGACCCTACTAGTCCTACTTGTAATGATATGCTAGAAAAAAAATCGAATCGGATGAAAAAAAAATTTTTTTTTCACAACGAATTTCAAGTTTTTTTTACATTCCATCGTATTAGGACAGTGCCATATAACGATAATTCCCTAAAAAATACGTAACTATACTCAGATGACAAAAGACGCAATCTATTCAAAACTCACGATCATATGTTCAAGAGTTCAACAACCTCGCGTGGTGAAAAAAAATTGTTTTTCATCCTAATCGATTTTTTTTCTAGCCTATCATTACAAGTAGGACTAGTAGGGTTACCTGTCTTTGTTTTCGGGAGCGGTCCCCTTCCATCCTGTATAGTCCCTTGGTGATGCGGAGCTTCACAGTGGCAGTTTTTTCGTTAAAAATATATATGCACCCAAATCTAGTTGATCTAAGGGGCGACCTTAATATAATTAAGTGTGACAGTCTTATATTAATTATTAGCCGACCTGGCACACTTTGTTCCGCCTAACGGTCAATGAATGAGCAGATTTCAGTTTATTCAAAATTATTAACTTATACTTTTTATTATGATAATATATATTATAATACATATTATAATACATATTATAATATATATTATTATAAATTTAAAAATCAAATATTTTAATGACGTGCCAGCAAGATAAAGAAGCACTTTGTGATAGACGACATTTTTTTCTTGCGCGATGAAAATTATGTAATTGTTGATATCTGAGATTTGCTAAATGATTTCGCATTGTCAACCGAGGCGTTTCACGGGCTGCTTCAATTTGCTCTTGTGATTGAGAAGCACGAAATCGGGCCATACTAACGCGGCGCTCTTCACGTATCATTCTTCTTCAGTGGTTTTTTTGGTGATGTTTAGAATCCTAATTGCATTACTGCTTTATAGGGAAAGATTAGACTTTCTTGGTAAAAGCTTTGTTAATAATAGTTTCAACACAATGAGATTTGTTATAATAATACTCGTAAAAACTCGTAGCACTCGCAACTCGCACTCACAAACATATTGATCGGCCAACTTTAATTTCAATGATTTGCAGTATTTTCAAACCATAGACAATATTGCATGAGCTGTCAGTTGCGTTTTGTTATACCGTGAACAAATTAACGCTTAGACTGATGTTTGTATCGATGTTTTGTTGTTGATTAATATCATATTTTAATATCCTATATACAATTTCCGACGCAGATAATTTAAAAATAAATGAAAATCATAAAAATAGGTCCAGTTGTTCTCGAGTTATAAGTGTAGTTACACACTAACACAACTTTTTTATATAATATAGATTTAATTTTATATATATTATAGATAAGATTCACCTTTATTCTATTATGAGAAACATCAATAAAAATGCCGGAGTTTGTTGTTTTGTTCTCTTCACATAAAAAAAACTGGGTCTTTAATGTTTGCTATTCGCTATTAAGAGAAAGCAAATGTGAAATAAAACTCTATTAATTTTCCTTCTATTGTAAAAATTTTCTGTATAAAAAATTTCTATATAATAAATCTAATAGGGGGGGCATAGTCCGGAGCGTGCTCGTTCGCGTCCCCTGCCAGTCTAATTAGACTGCTAATCCGGCTCGATATGCGTACCGCAATGCGGGTTAGGGCGTCCCCCGGAGGCGACGCGTACCGACCCGCCCCCGTCGGTACGAACTTCGGCAGTTGCGGCGATGGGGGCCGCCACCCATCACGCCTTGCCCAGTCAGGCGAGTCGAGGAGAGCAGAGTGCCGGGTGGGCACGTGGAATGTAAGAGGTTGTGTGGAAGGGAAGTTGCACGAGCTGATATCCGTCATGGCGGACAAACAGCTAGACGTGCTCTGTGTAACAGAGACCAAGCGAAGGGGCAGCGACGCCTGCGATCTTCCTGGTGGCGGGATGGCTCTGTGGTCTGGTGTACCACAGAGCGATCGAGCCAGCATGGGGGTAGGAGTGCTGTTGTCCTCTCGCTTGGCCTCAGGTGTGAAGGATTACGGAATGTATGATCCCAGACTTCTTTGGGTCCGTATAAAACTAGGTATCACCAAGGTATTCATGGTTATAGCATATGCTCCCGTAGGATCCTCGGTGGCATTAGACCTAGAGAAGTTTTGGGATAATGTTAGAGAAGTTCTGGATATGGCAGAAACCAGTGAACGCGTGATTGTATGCGGAGATTTGAACGGATGGGTGGGGACCAAGCGTCCCGACTATGAGGACGTACTTGGTCCATTTGGTGATAAGAGAGTGAACGACGCAGGTAGGCTCATAGCGGATGTATGCATGGAGAGAAACCTTATTGTGTCAAACACATTTTTCCAACATAAGGACATCCATATGTATACATGGAGAAGGAATGAACAGAAAAGTATAATAGATTTAATTTTGGTAGACAGTCGCCTCCGAAGCAAAATATTGGACGCAAGAGCCTACAGGGGCCCCACAGTCGATACGGACCACTATCTCGTTATTGCGAGATTTAGTGGTCTGTTCAGAAGGTGGAGGCACTGGCGAGAGCATGTCCACTTCGGAGGGCTTGAAAGAATAAAGGTTGAAAGGTTGCAAGAAGAGTGTGTAAGAGAAAAGTATGCAGAGGGTGTCCGAGAACGGCTGACGATGGCAAACCAGCCGCAATCGGACATTGAAGAATGCTGGAGAGTATTGAAAGAGAGTATGGTAGACACAGCGAAAGAAGTATGTGGAAGTTCAAAGAAGCATAGAAACACAAATGGTGATGCATGGTGGGATGCGGAAGTGGCAGCTTCCGTAGAGCAAAAGAAGAAAGCGTGGCTGGACTATGTCTCTTCTTTGAATCTAAATGACAGTATGACTGAACAGAAGAAAGAAATATATCGGCAATGTAAGAATGACACCAAGGCCTTAGTGAAAGAGAAACGTGATAGAGCAAGTATGAGTGCAGAAGATAGGCTGACTAAAAACTTCGAGGGTAACACCAAACTCTTTTGGAGGGAGGTGAAGAAGTCTCGGGGTGGTTGGTCAGCCTTCAGAATGAATAAAATAAGGTCTAAAGGTGGAGACATTCTTACACAAACACAAGACGTGTTAAGCCGATGAAGTGAATATTTTGGCGATATGTATGCGGATGCTACGGTTGGCGCCGGTGTCGCATGTGGTCTAGTAGATCAACATTCAGCGACGGCGTCCTCCGATGGCATCAGTATGGATGAAGTTGAATGGGCGATAAGAAGTTTGAAAAATGGTAAGGCAGCGGGCATTGATATGGTGTCTGCCGAGATGATCAAGCTTGGTGGCTCCTGTGTCCGGGAGGCGTTCCTGTTGCTCCTGAATTTATGTTGGAGCTCGGGAATGGTTCCCGGGGACTGGAATAGCGCAGTCATCGTGCCTTTGTTTAAAAACAAGGGTTCACGTTATGACTGCGCAAATTACAGAGCCATAAGCTTGACCAGTTTGGCAGCAAAAGTGTATGGTAAAATTATTGAAAGGAGAATGAGGATGGTGTCCGATGGTTTACTGTGTGAGACACAAGGAGGTTTCAGGAGTGGAAGGGGTTGCATGGATCAAGTGTTCTCTCTGCGCAACATTGTGGAGAAGCATCTGACTGTGTGACTGTGTGACTCAGTGGTCTCTGCTCTGCTTTATGCAGATGATGCAGTCCTGCTGGCACAGTCAGCGACTGACCTGCAGACCCTAGTCGACACAATGACAGAAGATTGTAAGCAAAGGGGACTACGCGTGAATGTGAACAAAACCAAAATAATGGTCTTTGAAAGAGATGAAGCCAGAACAGATGTAAGAGTAACAATAGGTAATGATGTACTAAAACAAGTGGATGAATTTTTATATCTTGGATGTGGATTTAGCCGAGATGGACGGTACACCTCTGATATAGAGCGAAGAGTGAATGCGGGAAATAGAGTGAACGGAGCGTTGGGGCAACTTCTCGGCAGCCACCACCTCAGCCAGAAGGCACGTGTAGCCAGTAGCGGTGTTAGGGTAGGGCGAGGTTGGGCGACCGCCCAGGGCGCCGGGTAAAAAAGGGCGCCGCAGGCCATTCTCATAGTTCGAGGTCTACTTAGTCGTAAAGTCCCCTAATTAAGCGAAATAATTGGAATTGCAGTTGGAGGGCGCTGTAAAAATCTCGCCCAGGGCGCTGGTAGTGTTAAAACCGGCACTGCGTGTAGCAATACATAACGCAGTGCTTGTCCCAACACTACTGTATGGAAGCGAGAGTTGGGTATGCAGAAAACAGTATGAAAGTAAAATTAATGCGGTCGAAATGCGATCTCTTCGGAAAATCTGTGGAGTTAGGCTGACCGACCGCATTCGTAACGACGACGTAAGAGAGCGAGTAGGTATGAAAGAGAGTATTGGTGTAAAGATACGAAAGGGAATGCTCCGATGGTTCGGACATGTGGAAAGAATGCCGAACGAACGTCTGGTTAAGAAGATATACAATGCGAAAGTGGAAGGATGTAGGTACCGAGGGAGACCGAGACTAACCTACCTAGACCAGATCGGTCAGGTACTGAAGGAAGGTGGAGTCAAGAGTCTCCGAAACCGGCGAGCGTGTATGAAGAGAATTATGAATGTTGAGGAAGCGAGTGAAGTATGCAGAGATAGAGTTCTCTGGCACTCTGTTCTCTCTGCCTACCCTGCAAGGTATATGGCGTGATGATATGTATGTATGTGTATGTAAAAATTTTCCTTCTGTTGTGGAGGAGATTCGAGCTCAGTAGTGGGACGTAAAAGAGCTGAGATGATGATTGTTTACTATGACCATATAAATATTTAAATTAGTGTTACTTTAGTTATGTAGAATAGTATTCGCTATAGTGTAGTAAAATCTTAGCAGAATACTTCTATATTGATTTACGCTTTATTCTTTATTATATATTGATTTATGATATATTTCACAAACAGCAATTTGGCTTGACTAAGAATTGCTGTATCACTGATGCGGATGTATAATTATTAAAAAATATCTTTACAGCCTAGGAGAAATCGCATAATGCTTTAGGTATATTTTGCGATTTATCCAAGGCGTTTGATTGTGTACACCACGAAATTCTCGTCAAGAAATACCACTATGGGATCAGGAATAAGGCTCTCGAACTTTTAACATCATATTTGTACAACAGAATTCAGAGGGTCGATGTTAATGGTGTACGATCATCTGTTTCTGTTATAAAAATGGGCATTCCACATGGATCCATTCTGGAGCCATTTCTGTTCCTTGTATATATTAATGACTTAACTTATTATGTAGGGGATAACCAAAACATAGTGTTGTTCGCAGATGATACCTCTTTATTGTTTAAAATTAAAAGACAAATGATTAATTATGACGATGTGAACAACGCTCTGTCAAATGTTGTTCATTGGTTCAGTACAAACAACCTTAAGAACCTTAATGAAAAGAAAACCAAATGTATTAAATTTACCACACCTAATGTGAGACTAGTGGAAACCAATGTTCAAATGAATGGTGTGGCCCTAGAGTTTGTGGAGTCCACGGCATTTTTGGGTATTAACATCGATGCTAAACCCCATTGGGGTCCTCAGATTGAAAAATTATCAAGTAGGCTAAGCTTAGCGGCTTATGCGGTAAAAAAGTTCGAATGTTAACCGATATTGAAACGGCTAGAATTGTTTATTTCGCCTACTTCTATAGTCTTATGTCTTATGGCATATTGCTTTGGGGTTGCTCTGCAGATTTGAATAACATTTTTGTTCTTCAAAAACGGGCTATCCACGCGATTTATAATCTAGGGCCAAGAGCTTCACTGAGAGAAAATTTAGGGCAATAGACATTCTAACCGAAAATCTAAATTGTGATACAATCACAATTCATACTCGAAAACATATTATATGTAAAAAAAAAATATTGATGAATTTGATAAATATAGTGACATTCACCATGTGAACACTAGGAATAAGGATAATCTAGTTATCTATCATACTCGCCTACAAAAAATTAGTAGGTCTTTCATGGGGTAATATATACGCTTTTACAATAAAGTGCCTAAAGATATACAAGATATGCCAATGAATAAGTTCAAAAAGGCTATCAAAAATAGACTGTGCAGAAAAGGATATTACAGCACTTCAGATAATCTGAATGATAATACGGAATGGTTATGAGCAGCTCCTCTCTCAGCAATTGCCTTTTTAATGTTTATCTCTTACAGCGTTTTGACGCTGATCCTCACTGTCGTCCGATACTCTTGTATTATTTGTATCGTCTTAATTGTACAGTGTAGCTTGTTTTGCCTAACGAGTAATGTATTTATTTATCCAAGCTATCTCTTTTAAATTTATAGATTATGGTGCGGTCATGCTCACTGAAAAGGTCTCTGTTTGCGGTAGCTACGTGGAGCGGGGTCTCTCCCTTCCCTCCAATGTGGTTCAGGGGCGTGATGGCTGCTCTAATAGTTAACTCGTGATCAGGTGCCGCTTGTGGAATCTGGTCAAGCCATTTTTGTTTCTTTTTTGTTTTATAAATATTCTTAGTTTAATTTTGTATTATATACAAAATTAAAAAAGAAATGAATCTTTACTTGAAGGAATCTCACTGGAGCTAACATAAATTAAACATGTAACCAATCACTTTCGTGAAAATATATAATTAAAAGAAAATTACGAGCCCACTGAGTTTCTTGCCGGATCTTCTTAGTATGTGGCTGCTTTCCGATCCGGTGGTACAATAAATAAAATTAATGTGAAAAAAAATTATGTAAAATTGACAATATGTATGTGTGTAATATGGCCTATGGGGCTTTAACATGATAAATGATTTGATTTGATTCGTTATTTACAGTGGCGTAATGAGTCATAACCCTGGCAAATCCAACAAAACGCTAAATCTAAATAAAAAACGTTACATATAAATAGTTTAGGATATGTGGAGCAAGACTACATTCAGACTCTGTAAAATAATTCAGTTCTTGTGGAATTTGTTCTTAAATTATTCCTATCACAACAGATTTGTTCTATAAATAGAAAATTAGTCGCGAGTATTGTATTGGAATTTAATTATTTCTATTGCATACGAAATTATTAAACATTAAATAGTATCTAAAAATAAAACAGAATGTAATAACATTCATAAAGTTACTTTAAATGTATACCTACTTTATAGTAAAAAAATATCGTAATATTTTGTTTTTAATTTATTCAGTTACATGTTTATTTATTTAGATCTAAGTTGGCGAACGTGATTATGTTATAAAATGAATAACTATTCACGGGTTTTACTTACAAACTTGGCATACAAGCTAACATAGTGGATGTGATATTAGAAAAAAACAAAATAAGTAATTATGTTGTAAATTTAATTGTAATTTTTGGTTGTTGTTTACAGTGCCGGATTAACCCAGCGCGGGGCCTATAGCAAATTCTGTCAAGGGGCTCTTGACTTGTTTTTGGTTCTCAATTTAAGGTTATAAAACAAAACAAAACTGTTACCTACAAATGAACTTTTCTAGATTTAATTTGGTGAAATTTAGAGATAACACTTTCAATGTTGATTTCTTTAAGCAAATCATGTTCTACTTATATATTCATCAAAGTGAGATTAAGACGTTCTTGGCCCATGGTGTTCCTTAACTTATTTTTATTAGTTAGTGATCATGACAGACAAGTAAATGCGCAAGGTAATTTCTACGTTTGGGAAACACAATTCTAAAGAATTATTTAATAAAAGTTTATAAAATTGCAGTTCCAGAGGCCTGGAGGCGAAGATGCTCTCCGATCTCTACCGGCGGGTTTCTTTAGTACGCGACAAGGGTGGTTTCCAATCGTTCAGCGAGGTAGCCACCTGTCAAGAGGACGCCCGCTTGTACGTCAATGCCCGTTGGGTTACGCGGCTGGAGTGGCCTGGCTGGTCGATACGGTGTTCGTACCGTTGAGGTCCTCCGGTCCGATCGAGTGGATGGACCGGCGGCATGGAATCCTCTCTTTCTGACTGGTGCAGGTCTTGTCGGGGCACGGTTACGTCGGCAAGTACCTGCACACGGACGCAAGGGGACTCCGCGCTGCTAACAGTGCGGCAGTGACGAGGACACGGTGCAGCATACGCTCGAGTTTTGTACGAGCTGGTCTCGGCAGCGCTGTGACCGTCACTGTCTGTCTGTGTGTGTCATCACTGTCATCGGTGCCGACTTGACGCTACCGGCTGTTGTGAAAGCGATAGTCGACAGCGTCAGGAACTGGGACGCCTCCTCCTTCTGCGAGGCAGTGATCTCGCAGAAGGTGGCGGCGGAACGCGTCCATGAGGATTCCCTTCATGCGGACTCGGGCCGCCGCCGGCGCCTCAGGCGGCACAGGCGCGAATATTTGCAACTGATGCCGCCCTAGCCGAAACATCGGGTGATCGGTGAGGCTTTGGCAAGATAACCAACCTCTCCTCCTTCCAGCACTCAAGGAATTATCCAGTCGCCAAACAGGCATTGTATAGTCGCCTGAGGCATGGTTCTAGGTGCCCGAGGAGCAACGTCAACACCCGGACGGGTATTCCGTCCGGGCCGGGCGCCGTGGTGGCCAAATGAATCCTCGCCACAGCCGCCCCCATTTTCGACTCCGTCACGGACGGAACACTGTCGTCTGTCCATGACCGGGGACGTGTGTTCTGGCTGCCACGGAAAAAGCTCCTCGACCACTCTGCGGAGGAGGTCGGGCTGGAGGGTCTCAGTGAGGGAGAGGCCCTACGCGCGAAGCTTATTCAGCGATGCGCGATACGAGCGACCTCAGGAGTCATTGACCATACTTGAGGTTTTTCCAAAATCTCTTCAGTTGTAAGAGTTTTAAGCTGCCGTAATAGGTTCTCTAAAAACAATAATAATTTTACGTTATGTATGTTTTCATACATTTAGTTAATTGATAGGCTTACAAATGTATCAAATCTGTTAATTAATTAATCTCCTATCTAAAGATAGATATAGGTATTTTTATACCATATTAATGTATGATGATCCACATGATTAATTTGAGATAAATTTTAACGTGACGAAATCTAAATTTAGATTTTCAGTTGAAAGGGAATGCAAATATTTTTACACTTTTAAATTGGAAGTTTTTTTTATGGTCAGACAGCCGCAGTTGGAGTGCGGGGCCCCCCCGCTTCGCTGGGCCTGTAGCATTTGCTACTCTTGCTACGTAGCTAATCCGGCACTGGTTGTTTAGCTGTGTGGTTAGCCGCTACGAAGACTACCATCCCTTACTTTGCTCGTGGATGTCGTAAGGCCTGGGCCAACTCAATCTGATGCCGTTTGATCAATAATTACATTCCCAAGGAGGGTTGACGTCTGGCAGGCGAACGGTCATAAAACTATTGCCAATAACTTTTACAATATGTACTACGAAAGAAGAGTACATATTGTATGGACCCCAAGTAATTGGGATAAGAGTAGGAGAATGATGATGATGATGGTTGAACGATTTTATCAATCTTAATTCATAAATCTTTATCAATACTAGTCAATCTTAGAACTCCATAGGATCATCCTATGTCGTTTCACAAAAAGAAATATGCCCATATTAAATTATCACCGTATAAAATTGTTCAGATAATAAATTATCCGTTTTGATTTTGTCCATTTTTTACCCGACTTACGTCGGAGCCAAAAGTAAGTGACGTGTTTGACCGGCATGTAGGTATATATACCGCGTGAGGAAAGACCGACATCCTACCCGAGGGGGGGATGTCGGTCGAGGAGAGGGTACTCCTCAGGGGTATTCCGTCGGGCCGACCACTGACGTCAAGTCACTCTGCTCCGGTGGTCGGCCCAACGACGAAGGCGACGTCACGGGTGGGTTACGGGTGTGCGCGCTTACGCCCCTCTGTCACCCCGAATGGAGTGGTGCGAGGAGTGCGCCGACCGTAGCCCACCCCCAACAAAAAAAAAAATGTAGGTATATATTCTTGCTGGTGTATGTATTATTCATATGTTCCTTCATAACTTTTAACTAATTTATCGCACAGATTGTAGTGGTTAAGATATATCTACTGTACGCGTGCCACCGAAGACTAAGACCGGGTTTCGGTGGCCCGCTCGCTCGGCGTAGAGTGGTACCTACATGTAGGTCGGGTGTATGGGGTCGAGCGCCGCTTCTTCTGTTGTCCCGGACGGATTTAGCGGGGTGCGACCACTCCCTAGCCCGACGACTAAAAAAAAATGATCTACTGTACCCGTATCATGGGTTCAATTCCAACAGAATAATACTTTGTGTTGTACGTGTGGTGACGGAGTAAGAATACTATTCACCACCATATCATGCCCGTGGGTGATCGTACGAGACGACTAAGGTATATAAAACGCATATAACATCTATGCGAGAGAAGGATAACTCGAAACAAAACCGTATACCACGTCTGCCCAGCGCGGTATAGTAGGTTAATTTCCCTCCCATTACTGAGGAGGCCCGAGCCCAACAGTGGGACATTTATGGGCTGTGATGATGATGATGAATACTTTGTGTGATCCATAAATTGCTTTTCTGTGTTCAAGTGTAATTTATGTCAATTTAGGTTAATTAACTCAACTTTATTTCTTCTGTTTTTACCCGCCTGTAATTAAGGCCCAAAATAAAATAAATAAAACATGCGTTCAAAAACTATTATTATTATAGCCGGGTTATTACCCGACCATGAAAAATGGGGCTCTATAAAATAAGTAAATAAGAAAAGCGATTTAATAGCTATGTTTAGAGTTTACCTGTAGTACTCGTACCATTACGACTTAATTACTATATACGACGTAAGAGAGCGAGTAGGTATGAAAGAGAGTATCGGCGTAATATACAATGCGAAAGTGGAAGGATGTAGGTACCGGGGGCGACCGAGACTAACTTACCTAGACCCGATTGGTCACGTACTGAAGGAAGGTGGAGTCAAGAATCACCGAAACCGGCGAGCGTGTATGAAGAGAATTATGAATGTTGAGGAAGCGAGTGAAGTATGCAAGGATAGAGTTCTCTGACACTCTGTTCTCTCTGCCTACCCTGCAAGGGATAAGGCGTGATGATATGTATGTACTTGTATTATTCTAGTTAAGTATTCATAACTTATTCACCTAATATATTAATTAAAAATAAAAAAGGCTTATATACTACTTAGTCTGCCGGTTAATGGAGTTATTTTATACCTTGTTGACAGTCAGTGGGCAAGTGCAACCTCGCGGAATCCTGTGAGGTATCGGTGTCATCCCCCAGCGCCACGGTATCACCGCCTTCCTCCCTCTTTAGCTGTTTTCGTTGTGCTGTAAGTTCAGAAATATTATCTATTTTTTTATTTTATTTATCTTTTAATTAGCGTCTCACGAAATGAGTACTATTTGTTGTTTAAAAATGTGCTAATCGTAGACAGGCAGCAAAAACAGTGACGCGTGTATTAGTAACGAAAACGTATTCTCAAACGTGAAACTTTCACCGTGTGAGATATGTGACCTGATGTTTTTTAAATGTATCTCATTAAATACCACGTGAAGAAAATGTTTTGCAAATTGTATAAATTTGAAATATTTTTCATGACACAAATGTTTACCCTAGTTAACTTTCTTTTGCAGTTTCACAATGGAATCAAGTTCACACGGAGAGAGAAGCATAAAAAGACGCAAAATTCTGCCAATCACAAGGTAATTAATGAGAATTTCTTTGGTTTATCAATTTTTAATTGAGCGTACCTACTAATAAGTTAATGTTCTACAGTTAAATGTGGGAAGAGGGGGAGTGTTAAAAAAGTTAAGCGAGAAAATAAAAACTCCTCTCCTACTTAATTCAAGTCGATATATGTGTGTCTTTTTTAGGAATGTACGATAAAGGTTTAAATCGATTTTTATAGCCAAAAGGTTTAAATAGATGTTTGCTTCTAATGTCATATGTTCATATGCTACTGAATTGATTTGTACATTTGATACATTTACCTATATTATTTGCAATAAACGAGTCGAATCACTCGTACTTGAATCTATGTCATAAGACTGATTAAAATATGCTTTTGTAACTAAAACATAAATGTTGTAACACGCTTGGATCAATTTATAAATCTTATATTTTATACGATTATTACGGAGGGATAAGTGATTGATTACATTTAAGTGAGGCCGGACCATAGATGCAAAAAGAAAGGTTATTAAATGGCACAAAAATTGGGAATCGCAATTTCTCACTAATACATAGTTTACGACGTCTTTTTTTTTTGGCGGCGGGCTACGTTACGTCAATCCCCGCTAATCCGTCCGGGGCGACAAGAAAAGCGGCGTAAGACCCCGTAGACCCGCCCTACAACATACTTGCGGGTATCCTCTTAGGAGTTTAAGACGCCTAGACACAAAATGAAACATAATTTTTTATTTGAAATTTAAAATAAAACACTTATGTACGTCCTAATACCTATATCATTAATTTTTCATAATTTATACCAAATATGATAATATTTATTTGGCGGGTGTGAATAAATGCAAAAGAAATATACTATATTAATGACATTGCAGAGGTGGAATGAATTTTGATGAAATCAGTGCGCCCGGGTGATACACAGTCAAACTATAGCTACGCTAATAATATTTTATTTTATTAGTTTTTGTAAAAACAAAATTGGGTATGCGTTACTTCAGGTTCAATAAATATATACGTTTCACTGTTGGGTACGAGGCTTCAAAACAATTGGACATAGTTTGGTCTTTCATTCAGTTTGTTTTTGGTCAGTTTTCGTGAAGACCAAACGTTTATTACGTTGATGATTTAGCATAAAGTTTTATCTAAAGTTTTTCTTTGCTTATAGTGATGTTATTCACTCTTGTATCTTTGAAAGACAAAGAGATGGCATGATTACTTTGTGTTGTGTCTCAATCCTTCAATAGGCTGACAATAACTTACATAGACATAAACTGGGGTTTGTCCATGTTAATAAATATTTAAATCTGTGTAAAAACGTGAATACATTTATTCATTGGAAGTTGCGATACGGGAAATTTATAGATTAAATAATATTCTAAGCAGGTACGTGTAAGTACCATCACAAGGAAATATTTATAAAAGAATGATCACAACAATAATTATGTCAGGATAACAGTTAGGAAATTCCTAGCGCTTTCCTTATTCTGTCATTGCCTGTGTATTAATAAATTATAATGACTTAAGTTCCTTCTAGAAGTTACTCGAGTCATTGAATTTAATGGAAAACCTTTATTGCGTCAGAAGGTAAGCGTGTGAAGGTGAGTGATATATTGTCACTTTTAGGCAGCACATAGCGTATTTACAGAATATTGACGGCGATCATAAAGCGTTTTCCTGTGGAAAAATCATAAATTAAATATATACATAGGTGTGGCGGTTAATAATTCTTATTTTTTTTCAGAGATGGTGCTGAATGCACGCATTAGTTGGCAATCTTATTTCTTATGTCATTTTGTTGCTATGTTAATGCGCTACAAAATGACATAAATACTTGTGCGGTTCTGCGTTAGCATTATTGTTTTTTGTGTTGTGAAAATGTCAAGATACGAGCCAAATAAAGAGCATGTGCGGCACATGTGCTTGTTTTGGTACCACCAAAAGAAAAAACGCGAGTGAGAGCCGACTAATTCTTTTGAAAACTTACAATGACAATGTCCTTACGCAAGACACTTGTGTGTGGTAGTTTAGACGCTTCAAAGGCGGTGATTTCCACTTAAACGACAAAGAACTGCCAGGTCAACCGAAAATATTTGAAAATGTTGATCTACAAGAACTATTACGATGAAGATAATACGCAAACCCAACAGCTAATGGCAGAGAAGTTAACCGTTGGTCGCCGAACGATTGTTGATCGTCTGCATGCCATGGGAAACATTCAGAAGGCAGGAAAATGGGTACCACATCAGCACAACGATAGACAAATGGAAAAGCGAAAAACAGTATGCCAAGTTTTGCTTTCTCGACATGAACACAAAAGTTTTTTTCATTGAATCGTGACTGGGGACGACAAAAATATCTATTTTGAGAACCCAAAACGTAAAAAATCATGGGTTGATCCAGGTCAGCGATCAATATCCACCGCGAAACCGTATCGCTTTAGAAAAAAGGCATTGCTGTGCGTCTGGTGGGATCAGAAGGGAGTCGTGTACCACGAGCTTCTAAAATCGGGTGAAACGGTTAATACTAACCGCTACCGTCAACAAATGGTCAATTTGAAGCATGCGTTGGAAAATAAGAGACCAAAATGGACATCAAGATACGGAAAAGTGATTTTGCAGCACGACAACACTCCCTTACAGACAGCGAAATCGGTTAAAGACACCATTTCTACTTTTGCCTGGGGACTCTTACCACACCCGCCATACTCACTGGACCTGGCCCCATCAGATTATCATATGTTTCCATCCATGTCACATGCGCTCTCTATGTAGCACTTCGAGAATTATGAAGATGTCAGAAAATGGGTTGGCAAATGGACCACCTCAAAAGGTGTTCCTTTTTTTTGGGAGGGCGTTCACAATTTATCATGGTGGCACCACACTTCGCTATATGTTATTCGTTATGCGCGTTATTCGGCCGCATCCGACGAAGTGTGGAGGTCTATTTCATCTACATTTTCTTTACGCGCACACATAACGCATAAGAACGAATAGCAAATACGCGTATCTAATAACCGACAAGTGGATGGCCACTTGTCGGTACCACACACTTCAAAGGACACAAATAAGCCGAATATTTGTGTCGACTGCCCACACTTCGTTCACCGCTGCATAGTCGCAGCCAACACGTCCATTTTCTTTATGTGTCGGTGCCAAACATTTGGCATGATGGCACGAAGTATGGAGTAGCATGTTCGTAAAGTGTTTGGGTTCAAATATTTGGGCAAATTAATAGTAGCCGCATAACAAATAACGCATAACGAAGTGTGGTACCGCCATCACAGAGATGGCAAAAATGTATAGCAAGCGATGGCGCGTACTTTGAATAAACGATTCTTTATTTTTTTTCTCAATCGACAAGTGTGTTTACAAAACAAATAAGAAATACTAACCGCCACACCTGGTAATTCACCGATTAATCAATTTCTGTTGCTTTGTTATTTTTATTATATTTTATACTCTACTCTTTTTTTACTCTCTTCTCTTTTTTTTTACTTACTCTTTTTTGTTAGGTATATACGTAATGTTATAACACATAAATAATTTATGTATAATTTAAAATTATAAAATAAGTATAGTATAGTAGTATTTATTCGTCAATTTTGCATTAAGTGAAGGTTCTGGTAAATATGCGCATGCGCTTCGTACATTGATTGACCACTGGAACAGTGGCGAATGTTTTCTTACGTACCTACATTCCCAACTCACGTTTCCCCAAACCAGTGAATTTTATGTATTAATACGTTATTCTTTCTTTTATTTGTTTGAAATGCACGTGCGTGAATAATTGTCGCTTACATTATCTGTACAAGTTAGATCTCATTAGAATTGCAAAAGGCTATATTTGTACTGCTATATACCTATATTTTTAACGTTTTTATTTTGAAACGTTTATTAAGATAACGTGTGTTTATAAAGATAGCGGCGTGGATTTCGTATAAACGTTATTAGCCTCTCAATTTATTGATTCACAAATTATTGGCTCTAATCTTTCCTCTTTGAAATCGGGTGGACATGGGCTGCCTTTCATGTATGTGTGTATAATGAACCTTATATGTATCGTAACAAAGTAACACTTTGCTGATTCTTTTTTGAATTTAATATTCATATGGGTCTCCGTCCTTCCGCTCCAGTGAGGACTGGAGCCAATATCAATAATCAGTATATTATAAAACAGTATCATTATTTCTGGCTGACGCTGTTGGAATTTCGGTTTGCGATGTGGTTTATATTACCATCCCCTGCGACGCTTCAGCAACAACTAATAGCGCTGCCAGGGAATTATCCTCGCGCGATCGACCCTCTGTGTATGATGGATCAACCGCGGCCTCGGTCGCCATCAGACACAGGTATTCCTGCCTGCGTCGCCCAAAGCGCCGACGGTGAAGCGAGCGTGAAGTGTCTGCTCTCTGACCCCCTGCACCACATCCTGCCGCGATAAGACTGCCTCGTAAAAAGCGGCGATGTCGTCCTAACTCCTGATGTTGTCGAGTTTGGCCCCCTACCCCCTACTGTAAGACATCATAAGATTGCAACTACTCCCCCCTGCCCCTTAATAAGAATTTTCGTAAGAAAAGACTCTATTAATCAAATACAATTCTGTTTATTCTCAAAATATCTTTTATTGCACTCTTCTTACAAAAAATCGAGTTTTTAGCAGCAAACTGCTTTAAATCATTTATTTTTTGAGTTGTAAATTTTCCGAAAGCACTACTATCATTTTTAAATACTTCTTTAGTGGTTGTCCAAAACAAGTGTGACTCTTGTTGACAAACCTTTGGTGTTTTATCTGGAGAACCTTCGACCCATGCTTTGAACAACAGTGGATCTAAATATCCAGACATGTTAGAAAAAATAATTAGTATTCAATTAAATGATGTATATTTTTAAGAGTCCAAATAACAGGCAATCCCCGGTCAACGAGAGCAACAATAGAATAATAGAAAGTCTAGAAGTAGGTACTGAGAGCATATGATTTTCATCAGTTTTGATATAAAGTTAAAGAGATGAAGTACAGATGGCGCTATTCAGTAAAACGTCAATTCTTAGCGCGAAAGTGGTAAAATTTTCAATTCAATATCTTACGTAATGTCAGGTATACTACCACCCCCTTCCCATAGTAAGAAGTTATAATATTCGGTCAACACCTCTCACCCCTAAACGTCTTACATAATTTATGAATGGCCCCTAAGAGCGGATTAATGATGATGACTTATATACGTCTTAACACTGCAGATTGTTCAAAACTTCGAAGTAATATTGAGAATTTATCAAGAAAATTCTTGACGGTAAATTAATGATTAATAAATATGGGTAACTAATATGTATGATTAACTAAAAGTAAGAAAACGATGATCACGTGGAAGCTCACGTTAAAAGTAACATGTTTAATATGACGTCGATTAGAATTCGTTTTACAGGTCAATAATAACGAAATTTGTTTACCGGTTTCGTTACAAAAAATGACACGTGCTGGCCATGGAATGGTTGTGTTTTTGTAAAAATCACTTTAAATGTTTAAATTATTACTTCATGAAGAATGTATGTGTAAGTGCAATAAAAAAAAACACATTATGTAATGTCCGTTGCGTAATAATAATTCTTTATATTCAACAGACGGGACTTTAAAAACTGTATTATGGTGCGGTGAATACAATTGAATAGTACTTACTGTTATGTAATATTTTATAAAGGAGTGTGTTTTCAAGTTTGAATCGTTTCAATTTACCGTATTTACAGTTTTTTAAATCTAATATTTTTAGTTGTAGGCCACTGCTGATAGTTTTTGTAAATGGGACGTATCTGTATCGTATAAAATCATCATCTGAGTATTAGAATTTATAGTTGGGCTTTGATTTGGTTGTCCTACAGAGAAGGACAACCAAATCCTCCTGTTCTCATTTACTTCCTTTCACTCTGCTTCTGTGATAGTGCTGAAGTTCATCAGAGTTTAATTATCATTAATCATAAGTTGGACTGCTTCCTCGTTTGCTGCTGTTTTTACTGAAAAAAGTACAGTTTGATAACTCTGCTTGCTTGTGTTCGTAGTTATTTGCTATGAATTCCATGAGTGGCGGTTATATTTTTTTTTTTTTGCGGAGGACTATAGACGTGGTCGCGCCCCGCCAAATCGGTCCGGGGCGACGAAAGGGGCGGTGCGCAGCCCCATAGACATACCCTGCAAGCACCTCTCTTCGCCGTGCGAGCGGGCCACCGGTACCCGGTGTCTTCGGTGGCCCGCCCGGCGGTTTACCCTCGCGGGTTCCTCTCATGTTGACGCCCCGACAGCTTTCGCCGTCGGGGCGTCTCCCTCACGCGGTAGCCTCACGTTGGGTGACTGGACAATTCCCCCCCGTCCGATCACCCGAAACCTCGGTTAGGGCGGCATCAGGCGCAGATATTCGCCCATGCGCTGCCCCGGCCGCTGACGGCGGCCCGGGTCACGGGAATCTTCCCGGACTCGTTCCGCCGCCTTCTTCTGCGAGATGACAGCCTCGCAGAAGGCGGCGACCGCGTTTCCTGACACTGTCGACCATCGCTTTCGCGACAGCCGGCAGCGTCATGTGGCGGTTATAACTTGCATTATATGAGTTGTAGAGTATAAGTCATATAAGACTGCACAGATGGCATAGTGATATCGACCTATCGTGAGTGTCACTAGTTCGATTCCTATATAGAACCATACTGGGGGGCGAAATACAAATTGTTGTTCTGAGCTGGCTGAAATTTGTATTCGTTGTTTATACGTTTGTAAAACCCTTCGTACTGCAAGGATTATTTCCTTAGTGTATGGTGTTTGTCCTAGTACTTTTTATCTGTAATAGTTATTTTTTTTACCTACTGGCAAGTTAAATACATCGAACGTATTGTTCTACTTGGGTATTGAAACCATGTTACCCTGCACGGTTCGTCGGTGCATTGTTCATTACGTCATTTGTACCGTCCAATTCAGAAGCTAATATTTATACTACTTCATCGGTTTGGTGGACAAAGTTGGTGTAATAAGCGCCTCAAGATAGTGCTCATATCATTGATTTACGAAACTAAAGAAGAGGAAGTAAGGGGGCGATGACACATAATATTTTTATCAGCTCTCATACGCATAATCGATTAATTTCCATTCATCTATTCATCAGCCCGTTGACGTCTACTGTTGGACATAGGCCTCACCATGAGAATGCTACTCAGAAGGTCCTTTGCCACTTGGCACTTGGACCCAACGTCAAAAACGTCTAAAATCTTAATAAGTTAATACATTTATTAATATGATTATACTCTATACATAGCGATAGTTAAATGCTATGGTGAGACCTCGCTTGCTCGGGTTCAAATGCCAGGCAAGTATTTTTGATTTTGACGAAGCCTATTATCGTATCTATTGTTCATATTAAACCGTAATTTTTAATTACATTTTTTTGTAATGGCAAACAATAAGCCGATGAATTATATATATATATATATAATTTACCAATTAAAAACACATTTGCACAGAATGAATGAAAAAAAGTGTAACCACCGGGATATTGAGCTCTCGGTCGTGCCTGATATCATGTCTGCCTATGACAGTGGATTTGGTAAAATAATACCCTCATCTATCTGTCGCCTGATATATATATTTTTTTTTTACACCATACTGCACTAAGGAAATAAACCTTGTATTGCGGGACTCAACAAACATGCAATTAACGCAGACAAATTACACCCAGACTCGGAACAAGACTTTGTGGATCGCACAAAGTAATGTCCTGCGTGGGAATCGAACCCACGACACTGGCACGGAAGGTTGGTATCTTAACCACTACGCCATCTGTGCAGTCGATGTTATCATAAAACATTGTTACGTCGTCCCTTTCGATTGCAGAGGTTAAATGTTAGTCAATGCGTGGAAGAATTATAAACTATCGAATCTGTTTAGACTACAAAACTGACCCCAATACATATTATGAAAGACTAGGAGGATGATGAAATTATGCTGAATATAAATCATGAACCGAAAATATAGAAATAGGGTATCGAAAGCATGTATTGTTAGTAATTTGCGTTAATCGCATTTGTGATTTCATATTAAATACGACTATTTATGGATATAGGATAAACTATATCTATGATATGCGGATACTGCATTTATCGGACAAAAGCGTGTTGATTGGAACTTTGGCATAGAATTTGGAGTCGGAAGTGCTCGCTAAACTCACGATGCAGGTAGAGTGCGGAAGCGCCTAGCACTTTGGTCGTCTAGCGGTGCGATACCCGCCAGGACTTGGTCGCTGGGGAACAGTGGCTTTGATAAGTGCCTCTACACGGTCTTGAGAAGAGACCTATCTCTGATCTTCCACAATTGCGATTAATATAACAAAATATACGTACTTTTTCAAATATAGTTACTATCTTTTTGTTAATTTTTCACCTACATATAAATATTATGTAGTGTTTTTAACGGTTAGAACTTAAATTCTATAAGATAATAATATATTAAATTAAAGTCACCTGCAGAAGCATAAATCTTAAAAAAGCCATACCGCCAGAGAAATGTTCATAGAGGATATATTTAAGAATATTTTATTTTTAAGGATATATTTCTTATCTTTTAAGGACAGTAAACGTTATTCTCTTACTCTTATCCCAATTACTTGGGGTCGATACAATATGTACTCTTCTTTCATAGTACATGTTGTAAAAGTTATTGGCAATAGTTTTATAACCGGCCGATTGGGATAAGAGTAGGAGAATGATGATGATGACAGTTAAAGATTATCTGTTTTTAATACTTAGTATCGATACACGATAAACTAAGTTGCATCATCAGAATACTGTGCAAGCAGTGGAATTTGACTTGCAACTCGCCCAGCATTATTCGCATGCGCCTTTGAGATGCATCAGGTTTTCTTTTGGCAGTCTGGTCTTGTCACACGGCGTCCATTTCGTTCGGGACGACGGAAGGGCGGCATGTGGCCCCCATAACACACCGTATTCCCTGCCCATCGCCAATGGGCCGGCCGCTGGTACCGCTTCCTTGACATCCGTGGCCAGCCCGGCCGGTTACCCTTTCAGATACCCACTGCCTGCACGCAGTCAGCCTATCCGCTGTAACATGTATCAGGTGGAAATTATCTCTAAGGCAAATATTTAATATACCTACTACCTAAATGGTTAAGCCTCCGGGTGACCCATTCATCATCATAACTAAAGTCAAATTGTCACGGCGCCAGTGGTCCGTTTAAAATCCCGAAGAGAGTTCGCACGGGTGGTTTTATAGATTTGCTGTCATAATGGACGGGCGTCAGACAAAAAAGTCAGTTATTTGATAAAATTACATTAATTTTCATTTATTGTCATGTAACATGTAACTTCAATACACTTTAGTCTTTATAACAAGATGTTCCAAACAAGAGATCAAGGTCACTTTTCAGAGTTCAAGGTGACAGGAGGTCTTAGAGTCTTTATAATTCAATCTGGTGACGGAATAAGACTTACTTTTCTGTGGCAGTCGTAAAACCTATATGCACAGTCACCAAGTGAATAGACAGTAGCATATCGATGGAAAAATTACATATTTCACCAGGAATCTTTGGAAACTTATAACACTGCCAAGCGATTATGTCATATCGTCCCTTAGGCAGTCCTATGTCTAAGTGTAAACCTCAAAAACTTGATAGGTGGATAGATAGATAGAATATCAAACTTTATTAAAATTACCTGAAGCAATATATTCTCTCTATGATTGCGTCATATGTGTTAGCAAAGGAATAATTCTCTTTAAATTAATTCGCTCGAGGTGAGAAATGTATAAAAACAAAAATATCTGTTTATCATACAAAAACATTTTAGTGTTCGAAAGTAAGTATTATACCTACATAGTATCGATATACTTCAATATTGTGTAAACATAATCAATATCTATCTCATTGTGATTTTCAATGATACTCGTCAAAATAAAGAGAAAACTAAATATTTACATACATGTAATAAATAAATATTAAGGTGAAGCTTGTCACGTGGATACGGTCACTTTTTTCCAAGCTGTTTGACGTTTTGAATTACTATCACTTGCCGTTGAAACGTGTTTAGGATTGATTATAAATGTTCAAATAAGTATTCATTGAATTATATTGATTGATTGTTTTTGAATAGTCCAACACAATGTTATATGCACTATTTAATGGGTTTTAATTTGTCGATTTTATAAATATTGATGTAGGTTTTTCTTTTGGACTATAATTAGGTACCGCCCATGAGGCCACCTAAGGTTTACCTGGACATTTACCCATGATGGTGGTAATCCAATCAATTGGAGGCAAGGGGCAGTTTGATGCGCCCCATGACGCATTTGGATAGTTGAATGGATGGGACGGGTGGGCCATAGACCGCCAAGACAATGTGTAAGTAGGTACGAATTGACCTGCAAATGATATTTTATGCATATTTAATTATTTATTGAGGCCGTGGCATATCTGAATTGTGTAAGAAATATGTAAAAGTATTTTCTTCATTTTACCGTCTGATGACGGGGTAAGAATTAGATATGTGTAAGTAATGCGAGTGATGCATCACACGTAATATTACCCGGCCACGTACTGTCATATTACACATTACGCGACTAAACATCACATCACATTAAACATCACACATCACATTAAACATGACGCGAACACCCGTGTACTGTTCTGCATTTCTGTAATGTTCGGTAATTTAGTGATCTCTCAAACGCGCCGTGTGTCCTTTCGGGAGAGTGAGAGGGATAGAACGACTGGACCACGCTGCGCCTGCGGTCAATAAATATTTATTTTGAGCTTTGTTTTCAGCACATTAAGGCTTATATTGAATGAAATGTCATGTGTGATGTTTGAAGTAATGGTAAAATGTAATATTACTCGGCACGAAATGTAATGCCATATAACATCACTTCGCGAAGTACTGTTTCGCGCATGTCTAGTAAGAATACTCGTGTATGTCGTAAAAGACAACTAAGGGATATAATATGTATATAACATCTGTGCAAGACAAGGAAATTTCGAAATGAAACCCTATAGAAACTCATTTGCCCAGCGTGTTATAGTAGGTCAATCTGTTCCCTATTGGGGAGGAGTCTTAAGCCTAGCATTAGTACGTATTATAAGCTGTGACAATGAAGATTAAATGTTTTACATTTGCGCTCAGAAATATGTTGTTACCAAGTCGTAAGTTTAAAGCTTTGTAAATAGGCAAACCCGGTACCGCGATGGATTAAAAATACATTCCTAACCGTCCCGTGGAGGTTATAAAAACCGGCCAAAGTAATCACCACGAGAATTAGTAGTAGCACTCGCCTTTTTTTTTTATTTTTTTTATTGGTGGGCCTTTCCGTCGCCCCGCCGAATCGGTCCGGGGTGACGGAAAGGCGGCGCGTGACCCCACAGACCCACCGTAAAACCTTCTCTCTTCGCCGTGCGAGCGGACCACCGGTACTCGATTTTAATTTCGGTGATAGTAGCACTCGCCTGGGAGATTTAAAATATTCATCATCATCTTGCTCTTAACTAAATTCGTTGGGGTCGATGTAATATATAGATTACCTACATATTGCAAAACTTTTGGCAATAGTTTTATGACCGGTCGCCTGTCTGACGTCAACCTGAATGCACACAATGCGTAGTGATTAGGATAATAACGTGAGTTCGGAAACTACGTAGCACAATATTTCGTGCGATCCATAAATTGTTGTTCTAAATCTGGGCGTAATTTGTGTCCGTGAAATTGACGGTCTGTAAACTCGCCCGCAATATAAAGATTATTTCCTTAGTGCCGGGTGTTGTCTTTGAAAAAAAAACTCTCCTTGGGAATATAATTGACTAGACGGCATCAGATGGATTTCGCCCAGGGCTATATTTATTCAGGACTATTAGTCGTTTCTTACAACATCTACGAGCAATATCAGGGCTGGTAGTATCCTTAGCCGCTACGACACAGCAATAGGAACCTAATTAAGGATTGCAATCCGGCAAACGAATCCGGTAATCCGACGGATCCAGCGTCATTAAACGTTTACCGGATCCAGTACCAGGATACCGGATCCGGCGACCGGATCCGGTGTTAGCATTTCTTGGCAAAGTAATAGAGCTGTTGCATAAGTAGGCACTTTAAATGCTTTGCGCGTGGTGTTCATGCGTGTGAGTCGTTGGACGCCGAGTCGCTCCAGCGTACTACGCTGCGTCAGTACCGCGCAGTTACCCGCATCCCACATTCGTATATATTTTTTTATTGTATTGCTTATGGTGGCAAACGAGCAGACAGCACACCTGATAGTAATTGTCACTGCCGCCCATGGACCTTTGCAATACTAATATAGCTAGGCCGCTGCCTATCAATACAAACCCCAAACCCACCCCAGTTGGGCATCCGGCGCTCTCGCTCACCGAACGAAGTGCAATAGCTCATTGCCATTACTCAGACGTCGATCTTCTGTGAGAGTGTGGTACTACTCCGGCAGACCGGCCCGCGGCTGTAGCCAGAGATTTGTCGACAGCGTGGTCCTCCCACTATGACTATATCGTATATATCCATATAATCCACATATTTAATAAAATTACTTACTAAAATAATTGATCTACATGCGAAAGTGAAATCTAGGAAGACTGAGCTACTCGTTAATTAGTTAAAATTTTACTAGTTACCTATACTACTAGATTTTACTCGTTTGATCGTTGTCTAATCTTAAATTACCTAGGTATATTAACTACACACCCCCGTGGGACCTAGAGACGGAGATGCTCTCCGACTTCTACCGGCGGGCTACCTCAGTGCGCGACGAGGGTGACTTCCAATCGCTTAGCGAGATAGCCAACTGGCGCGAGAACGCCCGCTGGGTCGTCATAGCCCGTTGTGTTACGCGGCTGGAGAGGCCTAGGCACGGTGTTGTTACCGTTAAGGCCCTTCGACCCGTGCTGATGGAGTGGAGGCACGGAGTTCTCTCTTTCCGACTGGTGCAGGTGTTGTCGGGGCACGGTTGCTACGGCAAATATCTGCACACGGTAGCAAGAAGGGAGTCGACTCCGTCCTGCCACCAGTGCGGCAGTGACGAGGACACGGCGCTGCACACGCTCGAGATTTGCGTGACCTGGGCTCAGCAGCGCTGTGAACTCGTCACTGTCATCGGTGCCGACCTGACGCTGCCGGCAGTCGCGAAAGCGATGCTCGACAGCGTCAGGAACTGGAACGCGGTTACCGCCTTCTGCGAGGCTGTTATCTCGCTGAAGGAGGCGGCGGAACGAGTCCGGGATTCCCTCCATGCGGACTCGGGCCGCCGCCGGCGCGAATACCTGCGCCTGATGTCGCCCTAACCGAGGCCTCGGGTGATCGGACCGGGGAATATTCCGGTCACCCGACGTGAAGCCACCGCGTGAGGACGACGCCCCAACGGCGAAAGCTGCCGGGGCGTCGACTCTAGAGGAACCCGCGAGGGTAAACCGCCGGGCGGGCCACCGAAGACAAAGATCGGGTACCGGTGGCCCGCTCGCACGGCGAAGAGAGGAGTTTGCATGGCGGGCCTATGGGGTCGCGCGCCGCCTACTGCGTCACCCCGGACCGATTTGGCGGAGCGAGAAGCATCCATAGCCTACCGCAAAAAAAAGGTATATTAACTACAATGGCACTTGATTAACTTACTAACAGCTCATTTTGATCCAAAAAGCGAAAATCATTCCGATTTGATCGGTCGGATTGATTGGTGAAAAGCCGGTTGGATCCGGTCGGACTGAAAATGACGGCGGATTGCAATCCCTACTGCTAATATAAAGCCAACTGCCAAGTCTTGCGATTATAGCATTATCCCACACACGAGAAGATTTATGTTGAACAATGTCCGACTTTAAGCTGATGATTGAGTAGACTGATGTGATGGATAGTTCAACCATATGATTAGAGACAATTTAAAATGATGTACTAATCTTAAAAGTCAGAAGAGTGAACGCTTAAGAATTGCTCTGGAATGTTAAAACAGCTCGTTACACTCAGAGTCGTTTGTTATTGTCGAAAGTTTGGTACGGTTTTCCATTTTATTATATTAAATTTAACAATTTTTTACATGATATTTACTTTTTTATTTACTTTAATAATACAGGTCCACAAAAAAAAGTGGCCTGTGCCGGGTGTCTGACAAAGATTTTTCGACGGATATTTCGCTGGGTGTCTGACAAAGATTTTTCGACAAAGATTTTTCTTATAATTATTATTAAATCGTAGATTTCATCGGTTTTTTTTATTATTCTCCGTTTTTTGCAGTTTGACCCCTAATTTTGACTTCAGATTCGTATTCAGCGGTAAAAAATACGTCGGAAAATCTTTTTTTTTTTATTAGATTAATTGTTGGTCCACAGACTTTTGTCCGTGCTTTTTTTATGTTGTATATTTTAGTCATTATGTTGAAGTTGAAGTTATATAATTCAATTTTTCTTGAAGTGGCTATGATATTATACATTTATGATGGTTTATATGTATTTTAAAGAGATTCTGCGTTATTAGTTTATTGTGAACTTGTGATGATGTCTTTTTATATTTCATGTATGAATTGTTGGTCTTTATTGTGATGTCAATCCGAGCTCTTGTATTACCCTTTGGTCTTTATGTTTTATTGCCATCTTTTTAATGTATTCCAAAATAGTACTTGGGTCCTGATCTATAGACTTCCTCATGAGTTTCCAGATGGCATCTTCACGGGTGTCTGTGTAGTAGGTGCAGGATCTAGTATGCCTGGAGATGGTAACCACGGCATGTTGGATACTATTGTGTAGTTTTTGCACTGTATCTCTTGTCTGGATGATAATGACATTTGGTTCACCAAGTCCCTGTGCTTCGTGGATGGTACGCAGTTCGGAGCCGTCACCGGTGCCGTATCCCTTTTCATTGAGGATTTCTTTCTCTGCCTGGGTGTGCGACAGGTATAGTGTCTCAGTAAGGTCTGGTGGTATGACGGCGTTGGCGTATGTATATATGTTCAGGGATTTGATGATCTTATTTGACGAGTATATGCCATTGTAGTTGTTCTGAAGGGCATATGCTACGTCCATGGGGCACCGATGCGTACACAACAGTTCTTGTGTTGCCGATGGTGTGGTTAGAGGTTTATAGTGTTTTAATTTAAACTGGTTGTCCCGATCAATGAAAGGTATTTGGTTAGTGTCGCCAATAAGGAGGAGTTCTTTGGCCTTCACAGTGCGCATTAAATTAACAAGATCACGGAGCCGAAGTGGTTTATGAGCGCTTCGTCGATTATGAGTCGATGGAGCGCTTGATTTTTGCTTGTTCTGACTCCGTTTGTCAGGGCCGATGCCACTGTAAAACATTCTTTGCCGCTTTCTCTCCCATGCGTTGGGTAATCCTATTTTTCAGGTCGTCTTTTGCCTTGAGCAATGATGTTAGAACGACGTCGTGTGTGGGGTTGAAATTGTTCACAATCCAGGTCGATTTGCCACATCCTGGGACTCCATTTACCAGGGTGATCTTGTCTGGCAGGTCCCATGCACTCGCCTCCAAATCTCTGGCTCGTTGTAAGATTTTTTCCGTGAGCCAGACCTCGGTAAATTTTGCGGTGACTACGATGGGGTCGTGTTCCGGGGTGTGGAATATGGTTCTACCAGTCTCCTTTCTAGCTTCTTCGTCTAGGTCTACGAAGCCTCCGGTGGCACTAAAAGCCGCCATGTGGGTTGCGATAGGTTTACCCGCCATGACATCGCCTGTCTTGTTGTTGTAAACGGTGGCCTCTTCTTCCTCGAGTCTGACTTTCAGCAAACCTTCGCTTTGATGGTGGTAAGCTTCGAGTATCTTGCTGGCAGTCAAGGCTTTGATGATGATTGTGCCTTCTAAGATTGCCTTGTATTCGAGGAAGGCATTTATATATAGGTCCGTCGTTGTATTCACCGGTCGGTAGTTGGGTGGCTTAACAATACCTTTGTCGGCGTTTGTACTTGCTTGTGATTTTTTTTTTTGTGGATTTGTCATGTTCTTCTCTGGTAAAAGCCTCTAGTGCTGATGTCAGTCGCATCGTACTTTTTTCTTCGCCGTTTTTGCTGATGATGGCGGCGAGGAGTGGATTTAAAAGTGCTTTTACCGTGCTGAATTTTGTTGTTTTTCCACTTGTTTTGTTATTTTTGTGTTCCGCATTGTCGTTTTGCTCGTCGTTGCGCTGAGGCGTAGCTAGTTCCGGCGGGTTAGGGTTTATTTGGCTTGAAGTAGAGGCTGCGTTTCCGGCGTTGCTCGCGGATTGTGATGTGATGGTAGATGGGGGAGCGGGTAAGAAGCTCAAGTCTTGGCCTCTGTTCTCGTAGGTTATCATCACCTTGTGGTGTTTTGAGACCACGATGCACCCCATATAATCCGCGACTTCTTCTTTGACGAAGCCTATCGCCATTACATCCACACTGATAATTTTGGGGATTGTATTGATGTTTTCTTCGCTGTCCTTTGCGATATTTTGGAGGAGATCACTAGCTTGCGCAAATTGGGTTTTGTCGGCATTCCTGTCGAATACGAGCAGGATTTTGTTATGAGCCCGTATTAGCCGACATTCCATGTTTCCTATTTTTATTGCGCTATAGGTGTTAAATTTAGAGGCTTTTAGAGTTGCTCTGCTAGTGCTTCCTCTAGTCCGGGTGATATGGACACCCTATTTTTGCCGTCCACATGACAGAAAGCTATGCCTAATTTTTCGCTGTTGGTAGACATGAACAGGGCCACTGGGCGTGTTCTTAACCCTGGTGTGCCCGTTTCGCCATTTGCTATTATCTGCTGCTCGGTTAATGTTTGTATTTGTAGTCGCCTTTGCGCAGTTGTTATTGTTTGATCGGTTTGTGCTTGAGTAATTGTTTGGGTAATTGTATTTTGCCTAGTTGTTTGGTCTTGATTGATCGTGCTATTTCTCTGTTTGGCTCTGCGTATGATCTTTTCTACGTATGTGAAAAATGATGGTCTTATGTCATCGTTATTCATTATATTGTTCAGTTGACTTTTGTTGACCAGTACTCCTGTTTTCTCCTTTACTTTCACTTTAAGGGATGTAAGTAGAGAACATCGCTTTAAGAGAAGAAAAAACATAACGGGCGGTAATCGTATTTTTATTCCGACACCACTTGGAAGACCGTGTTTGCTTTCAAGCTTTTTCTCTATAGCAGAACATAGTCTTCGGGCATGAGGCCTTTTCTTAAGAGGGAAAATATACACCAATCCCTTGGTTAGCAGCTGTATGATGGATTATAGTGCCACATGCCCCACTGTTGTTATTTCGGACATCCACGAGGCGCGATCATCTTATTTATCAACCCATTGACGTCTTAATGTTGGACAAGGTCTCACTCTTCATAAAGGAGTGTCATATTTACCATAATTGGTTTGGTGATCTTAGTTGCTCTTATAAACTTCATAGTATGCTGTTGATCATTTTTCTGATGATCTGTTAGGCGGTGGTGACACTTTATATTCTTAACTATATTATCACACCGAAACAGTAATTCTTCTTCTTCCGTATGGTGACGGAGTAAGAATAGAATTCACCACCCCCTACCCGTGGGCGATCGTAAGAGATGACTAAGGGATATATAATGCATATAACACCTATGTAAGAGAAGGAAAACTCGATACAAACCCATTACCAACACGTTTGTCCAGCGCGGTATTGTAGGTTAATTTCCCTCCCATCGTGGAGAAGGCTCGAGCCCAGCAGTAGGACATATATGAGCTGATATGATGATATGATGAAACAGTAATTAAAACTTTTGAAATAAAACTACTTTTACGGATTCTATCGCGTTAGTGATGTCCTCCCGTGACCATAATCACTGTAAAGTGTTCGAAACGTCGGGTAATTAAAAATCAAATACAAACGTGATAATCCGTAAAAGTAGTTTTATTTCAAGTGTGTAATACTTGTAGAAACATTAGAAAACATAATGGTTGCTTTCCATTTAGTTAACACAGAGGGACTCTGCGGTACATTGTGGAACACTGCCAAACACTGTGTAAAAGTTTAAATGAAACAGCTAGTTGTCTCAAAATAACACTAGAGTGCATCAATATCGCAAAATTATGGGGGTTGTATACCTAAATGCAAGTTCCTTGACGAAGTCTTGGCTCAATAATTTATAAACATAACCACATTATCAGGGCTCACTTCAATAGTGCAAGTAAAAATGTTCATATTTACATTTGAACATTTTTATTAAATTTTAATTATACTCGTTCCAACCATTTATTTTACTTTTGACACATGCTTTAGGACGTAACTGTTTCATTATACGCAATTATTAACTTTGAAACGAGTGAACAGAGAAATATATAAACTGCCCAATAATATTTATATATCTTAATTATTACCCACTAAATACATTAATATGCCGTAAATAGCTCTATTCATAAAATTTAAGTGATAATTCATTTCCGTTATAAAAAAAGTTACGTTCTATCGCAACTAGTGACAGGATCAAAAGTATTCGGTGCAAACTAATGAATCGCAAATAATCGATTACACTTATTTGCAGTTAAGTCAGCTGACAACTGAGTTTTGAATTGTTGTAATAGACAACACGTTAAAATTGTATCAGGGAGATATAAAAATCTTCTCATCATACCTATAACATGAAATAAAACAACCAAAATATTTTAATATTATTAAGCTATTGCATAGCTTCTATCGCGGGCCTTGAGCGCGGGGACCGAATCCAGAAATTCCGTAACGAAAAAACCTCACGCTCCCCACTCCGACGGGCAAGGACGTGTGGCTTGAAGGCCGTGCATCGTCTAACGTCGTTTCAGTTCGGCAGTCTTCGACACGGCGTTGTGTGCGATTAGAAGAGTCCACAACAAAATATGGGACCACCATTGACGCGGTATTTTCTAGGTATTTAGAGGATATTAAGTCGCAAACTTATGTTTCTTATTTCAGTTATCATAAACCTATAGTTTCAATGATAAATATTCCTGAATAACCAACAGCTACTGTAAAATAATAAAACCCACATGTATTGTAAAATAATAAAAATATTTTAAATAAACAATATTAACTTTTTTTATTTATTTAATAATAGAAAAATTTGTTTTCTTATTGGTCACCACGCTCAAAAAGTGTAACTTGAATTAATATCAAAGAAAAAGCAATACTGCATGAATAAAATAAATAAATAAAAAAAAAAATTATAATTGCGTAAGTTGATACAAAATGCTATGCAATAGCTTTACCGCGGCAGTCCCCGAGTGCCACACGTCTTTTTTTTATTATAACGAATCGTCGGATTCTTCATACGAACTCGAATCGTCGCTTGAATCATCTGCAGTGTTTATTATTAACTCTTGTGTAGGTATGTTGTCAAATTCAATTGCCCGATCCCAATCAGAGAATATTATATTTTTTGTCTTGTTGACGACACTCGCCCAGTTTTCAGGCGTCACACTAGCACATGCGTTTTTTAAAAGTTCAAGCATTTTATTTGCTGTGAAAGGAGGAGTTGTATTGTTTCTTGCGGTGTCCTTTGACTTGTGCCCAGATCATTTCAATTGGATTATATTGACAGTGGTACGGAGGAATTCTGATTACAACATGCCCATATTCTGCTGCCATTTCGTCGATGACATATCGTTTTGGCTGCTTTTTACTTTTTAATATTTTAAGTAATTCTACTTTTAGTAGGGATTCGTCCACATCTTCCCCATTATCACGAAGGCAGTTTATAATCTCGAGTTTTTTGTTGGCCTGTGTTGGCATTTTATTAATTTGGCGAGAGTGATAGGGTGCATTATCAATAAATATTGTTGATGGCTCTTCAAGTGATGTAAGCATTTCTCTGAACCACTTTTCATACACGTCCGCATTCATCTCCTCATGATAGTCTCCTGTTTTTTTTTATTTGAACGCTAACAGAGCGTCTGGTACAAATCCCTTTGTAGTTCCCGCATGGCAAATGATGAGGCGTTCACCTTTCCCCATTGGCACTGCAGAAGTAGAAGCAGCAGTATCGTCAGTCCAACCTTTTGGTATGGAATGATTGGCATTGAGCCAAGTTTCATCTGTGAAAACGACATTCGACCAGTCTTCTATTTTCTTCGCTTGTCTTAAAAATTCACAGCGAGACAAGGCTATATCACGACGTTCCATTAAAAAATTTCTTTTGTCGGATTTCTTATACAAGAACCCGATTTGGTGCAGCACCTTTGACAAAGAAGATTTTTGACCACGAAACAAGCCACAATTTCGTAGAGACGCTACTAATTTTTTCAAAGTAGGAATCTCTTTGCTTGTGTAATAATTGTATATATGACGACGAATAGCATCAGTATCAAAACTGTCAATTGCTGTCACTTTACGGGGCTGACGTTTTTTCTTAGGCGTAGATAGCTTGTTCTGTTCAATACCACTACTACCATAGGCTTCTTTAGTGATTTTCGCCACCGTTGGAGCACTAATACCTAATGCTGCTGCAACACGGTCTCTAACTTGGGTTACTGGTATAAGGAATCCGCCATTGCGGCTTTCCTTTTCAAAAAATTCACGAAGCCGCAGCACTAACTCTCTGGATTGTCCTTTAAGCACCATACCTTTCGGCATTTTGCAAGTAGAATCTTACTGGGAGGAACGATACGCTCAACTCAATCAAAGTAAGAACAATGAAATCAATACGGTGGAATATAAATACTCAACACAGCGTATGAAAAATATGAAAGAGCACTCAGCGAACAGAAATGTGACTAGCACGGGAGTCTTGTTGCGAGTGACAGACAACACAACAAAATGGCATCGCCGGCGCGCCGTTCAGTGTTGCCAATTCGGCTTTAAAAAAAAGGGGTAGGCTGGATGAGAAAATTAGTGATTTACTACCGCAGACGAGGGCGCCATTGTCTCTAAGTAAAGTTTGGAGCAGCGGACCCCGCTTAATGGAAAAATGTTTCATAAAGTAGTTATTTTTTATTTTGCAAAGTACAAAGTAAAATATTTTGGGAGGACTGAATTAGTGGGTATGCAAAAATTAATGTGCCCAAATAACAAATATATTTACAGAAGTGAAGTTTTTAAATAATATGAAATATGTATTTAAGCAAAATTAAAATATCCGTGTTAAATCGATTAAAAGTTCCTCCTGACTAAAATCGATTATTAAAAAACATAGTATCCGTAATACATTGGTACAACACTAATTGATCAGAATTCGACCTGCCAAAAGTAAAATAAAAGGTTGGAACGAGTATAGCAGTAATAGACAAGCTCAATTTAATAATCTCAAATAATACTACTAGAATATGGCGTAAATAAATTGCGAGGTTAAGTAATGATACTTAATTCAAGCAAAGTAGTACCTATATATTTAAAGTACTCTATGAAAGTAGGTAAGCATCTGTCAAACATCACTTTTTCGAGTGTCGAACAGTGTACGGCTGTGTTCAACAGTGTCGTTGATGGAAAGCGCTTTATCGAACACTGCGTTACACTGAGTCACTTTTTGTATTAAATGGAAAGCACACAATTATAACTTGCCAAAAAGAGACATAATGAAAAAAAGACTTATACATCACTACCATAGTGTATAATTATAAATATTATAAATTCCAACAATTTAAATTTTCAGTTAGTACGTAAGTAATTCTAGAAACTATGTTCCATAATATAATAAGTCTGTAAGGAGTGTGGAATTTAATAAAATATTGTTTGTTATAGCTATTATTCATATGTACATATAGGGTATTTTGAGTCAGATAAGTAAGCAGAAGGCTAGCGCGACGCCGTCGTTGCCAGAGGTCAGTATTGACGTCAATGGAGTCACGTGACCGCATTGTACTCGTACTAAATACCTACCTACCTACCGGGCTCTAACGCTACACGCGTGCATTCCTGCCGGGCCATGTTATTTGCTCGGCTTAGATATATATTTTTTTACATAATGCTGTATTAAAACCTGAATTTATACAAAACCATAATATATGTTATAATAATATCTTATTACTATGATTAAACAATAGTAGTTAGGCAGTATATACTTATACATAACTTTTTTTTTTGATGTGGACACACCAAGTCCGTACCATTTTGGGCGACGGCACCATAATCTGACGTATTATCTCCATATTGCCATTTGGTCTGACCACCGATAATTTGTAGCCAACTCAAAGCCAGCCTGACTCATCTACGCAAAATTGTTTAGGTAGGGTATATATCTATCCGCGTGATGACGGGTTAAAAATAAAATGTTTCTTCTGCTAGGGTCGCACCTGCGTGTATCGTCCCAAAGTAATGTGTGGCGAAGCTTCGTAGGTTTTATATATTAGAATGTTATCGCGATAATACTGTGGTCATATTAGCGACTTCGGTATTTTACACGAAATATCGTGCAATAATTAAAGATAGCGGAAATACTTTTCATGCGTTTAACTATGGATGACGAGTTGCTTTACTTTTACAGCTATATTATGCTAATAATTACATAATGATTTTTTTGGATCCCTTCATGGGTTCCGTTTCATAATGGTGTAAAAATTCTAATGCCATTTCATCGCTCCACTCCATATTTATTGATTAACTGGAGATCCTCGAACGCATCTAAACACATCGAAATTTTTCGCCGAAATGAAAAACGCTAGTCTGACCCAGGAGCGGCTCTAGCACATGTAGCGCCCGGGGGCAATCAATAACCTGGCGCCTTCTTGTATCAAAATGGGGAACAAAATGGAATAAGTTGATAGTTACAACACGTTCGAATAAACTCCGAACCTCGCTGGAATGCGTTGTCGCATGCTTAGTCTCGTTGTTTTGACACAAAATCAGGTAAACGTGATCGGATTATGAAGTTACAGTGAGCACGGCGACAAAGCAACCTACCCAAACCTGTCAAATAACGCACCCACTACGTTTATAGATGGTGAGGCACTGGCTGCGTACGGTGTGCCCGCTCCGTGTGGAGCGTTATTTATAGTGGAGGCTCTATGTGCTTCGAGCGTTTTTCGGCATCCCCTAATACACGGCGCCCGGGTGCACCGCACCCTCTGCACTATAGGTAAAGCCAGCCCCGGTCTGACCACAGACCGCGATATATTGGCGCGCTAAAACCCTTTGACTTATCGTCACCCAAACGATAACGCACACGAAGTTCGAATGTTCGCGACGATAGCCAATAATGACCGGTCACATCAAAATCAAATCAAATTAAGGGGAATCCTATATCTAACAGTAAACCTCAGTAGGCAGTTGATGATGATAAATAAATTGTTATGTCATCATGCTCTTATCCAATTACTTGCCGTCAAAGCAATATGACTATTCTTCTTCCATCGTACATATTGCATTTTTAGCAGTGATTTTGTAACTGTCTGACGTTAACTTTCTTTAGGTTGATAGGTAACTATTGACCAGACAGTATCAGAGTTGGCCCAGTACTATGTTAAGCTCCTAGTTCTTTTTTACGACACCCATGAGCAATGTAATTACTTATGGCTGGTAGTATTCTTACGCACAGCACAGTAAATTATGTAAATTATATGATCACTTTAATTTTGAACTAAGATAAATAGCCATATTGTTTGTAACCCTTTACCGGTTTCATTCTGTGATACAGCTGTGAGCTGGAGCAACTTTATTTGGACTACATCTACACTAGTGGTAATGAAAGGCTTCCTTGGTACCGCCTTATTTAGGCTTTCCATTAACATTGGCTGGAGCATCTCAAAGGACTCAAAGGACAATTCTCTGTCTACATCCGCGGGTCAGTCCGTCCAGGGTAGTACTACACTCTCGCAGAAGATCGACGTCTGAGTAATGGCAATGTGGTATTGCGCTTCGTTCGGTGAGCGAGAGAACCGGACGCCCAACTGGGGTGAGTTTAGGGTTTGTATTAGTAAGCAGCGGCCTTGCTATACCCTTGGTATCGCAAAGCTCCATGGACGGCAGTGACACTTACCATCACGTGTGCTGTTTGCTTGTTTGCCACCATAAGCTATAAAAAAAAGTGTGTGGGTCAGGTCCGACGCACGACTGGAGTTTACTCCTTAAGTACGATTATCAAAACAGGCGCAAAAAAAGCTCATTTGAATATAAATAATATATATATTTTTATTTACATTTATTAAAACTGTTCAGTGAAGTATTATCTCACGTCAGAAAGTGAAAAGTGCGCAGAATAGGTTGCGCACCAAAAACGTAACGAGGTCATTCGATCACTAGATTTTACTCCTCAAATTTTTCTCATACCGGGCGCCTTATAGGAAAATCGATTCTTAAGGAGTAAACTCTAAAAACTACCTTTAACTGAGGCGTCTCCAGCCGTATTACAAGTGGGCCTGATGTGTTATCAGCAGCAGTCCCGTCATATGTCCAACTTCGTACAATTTCTTGCTGGCTGGGGTTGATTTTAAATAATCAAAATCTATCGTTTTTGGGCATACAAAACAAGGGAGTTTATGAAACTAAAAATTTCAAATTTAAATAAAATACGTTCTTGGAGTGAGCGAAGGAAATATTATATAAGTACTTCTATTATGTATGTATGTATAGGTACTTCTATTATATATGTACATTTGGCGATGGTGAACTTTTATAGGTTTAAAATAATTATGGTACATAAAATCAATCTCAGAATTAAATTTACAGAAACATCTGATTGTGATTAAATTTTGAATAATTAATTATTTTACATTAATCTATGGGTCAAATATACCGTGAAGAAAGTGCTCTTCTTAAACCTCGTTTGTAGAATGATACGCTATGGCGCTCGTGAAACATAGTAGCAAGTATTTGATTCCAAACACGCCACGCACCTAAGAAATGACCGTTAAAAGCGTACAGTAAAGAACCAAAATGTTTCTAGGTGAAATGGATGAACCTGCTATAGTGTCGAGTGGCAAAAAGGTGATGGTGCAACTAAGTGAAACAGTTGTTCATAGCACTATCCGTGAAACAGTCTTAAAGTTTAGTTGACACTATTTTTCACGCATATGTGTAAAATGTAATGAAAATATCTGTCGACTATTTTTTTAAAAATATTATATATGCTTTTAATACTAATTTAAGCGCTGCTCTTTAATGTAGATAAAATATCTAGTAGTGAATAGCCTGTAAATAAGCATTCTTCTACCCTTATGACAATTACTTGGGGTCGATACAATATGTACTCTTCTTTCATAGTACATATTGTAAAAGTTATTGCCCATAGTTTTATGACCGACCGCCTGCCAGACGTCAACCCTCCTTCGGAATGTAACGGCATCAGATGGAGTTGGCCCAGGTCCGTTATATTATATCGTGCATAGACTCTAAATATGAAGTAATAAGTGATATTTCTCATAGTAGGTAATTTAAGCTCTTAATGTACAGAAAGTATCGGGCATCAAAAGATAAATTTCAATAATTTTCTCTATATTGGTTGAAATGCAATAGTAATCTAGTAAATACATATAACGATAACTATTCTCATGTACTTAAAGTACATTCTTCTTTTCAATTAAAGAAAATCTTTAACGTAATATAAGAAAGACTGTTTTTCGCAAAGCAAGTCGCAAGCAAGAACATAATTATATTATGTATATCAATGAAAAAATACGATATATATTAGTCGACATTAGCAGCTGAAAATATTCAAGCGAAGGCAAACTGGAAATATAACTTTGTATCAATCAAAGTACGTGGGGAATAAAATTTTGCCAATGTTCTTCTTATTGTCTGGAGGTTCGGTCAATTAATGGACAAGACTGCGGAGACAATAAGTCATTAGTTGTTTTGACAATAAGTCATTAGTTATATAGTTGTTTTATTTGACAATAAGTCATTAGTTACTTTTGTAATATTCTTCAGAAGAGGGAGCGTAGTTCACATCGCATGTATTATTTTTATACTCTATGGTTTATCGTCATAGTTTCTATAAATACTCAAAACACTTATCTATATCCAAATAAATAATTGTTATCATTGTAAATAGTTTTATAGGGAGCTCGCAGTTATACCTAGGTACCTACCTAATATGTATTGATAACAGTTCATCATATTCCTGATCTTATCCCAATTACTTGGGGTCGACGCTATATGTACTCTGCTTCTATCGTACATATTCCAAAAGTTACTGGCAATAGTGATGGTGGCTGGTTTTATAACCGGCCGCCTGCCTGACGTCAACCCTCCTTCGGAATGTAATTGTTGACCTGACGGCATCAGGTAGAGTTGACCCAGATCGATATAATGCTCTTAGTCGTCTTTTACGACATCCATGAGAGAAGTAAGGGTTGGTAGTATTCGTCGCCGGTACCACACAGCATGTGTTGATAACAGTTGTAATAATAAAACAGTTTTAATATGTTTTGGTTAATAAAATTAATTATAGTATGGCTTAAAATCTTTTATAGAACGCATTGCGCCTGCGAGTATTTTCTTGACACTTTATTGTGAATAATGTACAATATTCAAAAAGGCGCTCTAAAAATATATCCACTGTGATTATGTACAAATGTATATATGTATGTTAATATTAGTGAATTATTAGTTTCATCATCATCATCTCAGCCCACATATGTTGCACTGTTGGGCTCGAGCCTCCTCCATAGTGGGAGGGCAATGTTGGTATAGGCTTTTGTTTTGAGTTTTCCTTCTCTTGCATACATAAACGCATATAACCGTTTTATATCCCTTAGTCGACTCATACGATCACCCACGGGTAATATATGGAGTGGTGAATTGTATTCTTACTCCGTCACCACACAGAAGATTTATATTTTATTACATCAATAAGACAATTAAATAATATTAACATATTATGACCCTTGCATGAGGTTTAGAGGTTAATAAAGTTATTTAGTTTGTAAAACATTTTAAATTTTTGATATAAAAATTGATTAAAAATATTTACATATATCTTAGTCCTTCAGATCTTTTACGATAATGATTAGATCATATCAATATAATTATATTTTAATTTCATTAAATTTTAAATATTACGCCTAATTACCTACTTATAGGCTGCTAATGGGGATCTCGCCAATAAAGATAATTAGATAAGATTTTATTACATTATAGATTTTAATAAAGATTATTAAAGATATTATTGGTAAAATATTCAATTATTTTTTAAATATTAAATGTGTCATTTGCCTGAATTTTATATCATAAATGATATTTAAATAATGAATTTTATATTCATCGTAATCATCATCATCACAGCCCATATACGTCCCACTGTTGGGCTCGAGCCTCTTCCGTAATGGGAGGGAAATTAACCTACTATACCGTGCTTGTCAAACGTGTATATAGGGTTTTGTTTCGAGTTTTCATTTTCTTGCATAGATGTTACATGTGTTTTATATCCCTTAGTCGTCTCTTACGATCACCCACGGGTAAGATAGGGGGGTGGTGAATTGTATTTTTATGCCGTCACCACACGGATAAAATTTTGTATTAAATATATTTAATTATTTAATTAATACTACTTTATAAGCTAATATTTGTGCACACTAAAGTTAGTCAAAGGCAAGCTCCATGAGTAAATGGCGATGATATTCGAAACGCAAGGTCGTATTAGTTTAACTTTCGCTTGACGGCTCATCATTCTGAGCTTATTTTAGCATCATAACATCCTTCCCTTCGTAACATGTCAAATGAGCAACTATTTGGTGACCTTAACATCAAGCAGCAGCGTTCACTTTTGTTTCAGCAACCATAGTAATTTGTACCGTTAAGGAATTGCAATCCTTACTAATATTATAAATGCGAAAGTAACTCTGTCTGTTTGTCGCTCTTTCACGCCAAAACTACTGAATCGATCCAAATGAAATTTAGTACACAGATAGTCTAGACCCTGATAAAGGCCATAGGCTACTTTTTAATGCAAAAAAGGGTTGTAAAGGGGGATGAAAAGTTGTAAGGAACTATCGTCATTTTTAAAGCCAGAAGCTTGACACTTATTTTTAGGCTATTGAATAGATATAAATAAATATGACATTAACATTTTGAAAAAAAGTACCCTTAAGGGGTAAAATGAAAATAGGGGATGAAAAACTTTAAGAAAGTAATCTTTTACGCGGGCGAAGCCGCGGGAAGAAGCTAGTTATGTAATAAAATTTGTTCAATTCATAAAGAGCCTTCTTAGTCATAGAGATAAGCATAATTTTGCACGTTATGTCTATCTTCTAAAATTGTTTATTCTTTGAATAGTTAGCTCTTGATAGAAGACTGCACAGATAGCGTGGCGGTTACGGTACTGACCTTCCGTGCCAGTGTCGTGGGTTCGATTCTCACGCAGAACAATCCTTTGTGCGATTCAAAGAGTGTTGTTCTGAGTCTGGTTGTAATTTGTCTCCGTTAATTGCATGTTTGCAAAGTCCCCCGCAATACAAGGATTATATCCTTAGTGCGGGGTGGTGTCTTTAAAACAAAAAAGCCCTTGATATGATTTGATAAATTAGGTTTTGCTCGTATATGTGCTAGAAATTGAACTTGAACCTTCAGTTTTACAAATTTTTTGATATTGTATGTTACTTTGTAATATACACCTATTACAAACTATTATTGAATGCTGAAGCTAATATTATATTATTGTTTATAAAAATTTGATTACAAGCGAAAAATGATTGTCATATATGGAATTCGAAACCACGCCTATTGGAAATCCGTTCCAATCGTGCTACCACTTACACCAACGTGAACTGTTGTATGATATTCAATCTTCGCCTCGTTTTTTTTTTTTTTTTTTTTTTTTTTTTGTGTGTCTTAGTTATTAGCCTCAGATGGCTATGACAACTTTACCCGGACTGTGGGTGAACGCTGAGGGCTCTCAACCCGTACTTCGCCTCGTATTTGATTTTTTTTTTTTTTTTTCTTTTTTTTTTTTTTTTTTCTTTTTTTTTTTTTTTTTTTATTTTTCTTTTTCCTTTAAAGGAGACGTGTGCCATCTACCCGACATTGTTTACACGTTGTACAGATTTAATACTCTAATTTTGCAGGTAGGATTGTATTAAACGATGACACGATCCTGTTATTCAAATTACTGAAATTTAACATGCTTGATTATTTATAAAAACTTGATTATGAGCGAAAAATGATTGTCACATATGGGATTCGAACCCACACCTATTGGAAATTCGTTCCAATCGTGCTACCACTTACACCAACGTGAACTGTTTTATGACTTGTATGACATTCAATCTTCGCCTCATATTATATTTTTTTTTATCTTTAAAGGAGTCGAATTATATTGTTTTTTATTAATTGTTATTACATTGCGTTCTAAATGATCGCAATATATTTCATAAATCTGATAAATAATGCTAAATTAAATTTTAAACTGTGATAAATTAAGCTAATTCATTACTTATTTTTTATTTATTTAATATTTGGAATGTTAAGTTTTTTTTTCTAAACATGCTTGGAAATTTGAGCATTATTTTGACAAACTTCTTCGAGATAGATCGAAATTGCTGTACTGACCAAATACATGCGAGCAGCGGCCGGCAAAAAATGTATGAAAATCCATATCTGTCGTGTTTTAGCGGCCAAATAAATATATATGTAAATTCATATCTGTCGTGTATTTTAAAAATGGAACGATTTGTTACTTCAAAATATTGCAAGCAAATAGGCAACTTATCAGAGTTTTATTTAAATTTCGAACTGGCTTGAAAAAGAAACCTGTTTGATGATGAAAAAAAAACAAATGAACCCTTTAGCACATGAAAAATGTTGTTCGTTGTTCGTCATGTATACAGTTGTACTTAGTAATACTTAGTTTTAATTTCCGCGCATTATTTGAGAAAAGCACTATACAAGCCTTGGTCACAACTAGAAATTGATGGACTTACGTATGTGTGCCTCGGTCACGCCTCGGCCCACATTTACACGTTCGTCCATTAATCCCTGTTTTGCTGGCCGCTGCAGTAATGTAGGTACTATAGAAAACCTCTTTTGTGAAGCGAAAAATTGGAACGGATTGCTAACAGATGTGTCGAAGTTCTACTTGTGGTAATTTCTTTTCTGATTCACAAATTAGTTTTATAAAAATGAGAATAAAGTAAACATTTCATTATTGTTTGTACTATCGATATCAAATTACTCAACAAATTATAATTATATAGTTCATTGTATTTTTTAATATTTAATAGGAACAATTAATTGATTTGTTACACATTCAAATCAAATCAAATCATTTATTATGCATAAGCCCTGTATGGTCACTTACATAATTGTCAATTTTACATTTTTTTTTTAAATTAATTTTAATTAATCTACCACCGGATCGGAAAGCGGCCATAAAGTCAGAAGATCCGGTAAGAAACTCAGTGGGCTAGTCATTTTTTAAATTATGTATTTTCTTGAAAGTGATTGGTTACATTTTTAATTTGTAAATTAGCTCCAGTGAGATGCCCTTCGCGTAAGGATTCATTTAAAAGTTATATATATACAAATTTAAACCAAAAATAAAAATCAAAAATGGCTGGACCAGATCCCACAAGCGGCACCCGATCACGAGTTAACTATTAGAGCAACCATCACGCCTCTCAACCACATTGGAGTGAAGGGAGAGACCCGCTCCACGTTGCTACAGCAAGCAGAGACATTTTCAGTGAGCATGACCACACCATAATCTATAAATTACAATCAGATAGTTTAGGTAAATAAATACATAACTCGTTAGGCAAAACACGCTACACTACAATTATGACAATACAAAAAATACAGAGTTCAGACGACAGTGAGGATTAGCGTCAAAACGCTATGGAGTTATATAAAGCAATTGCTGAGAGAGGCGCTGCTCATAACCATTCCTTATTATCATTTAGATAATCCGAAATGCTGTAATATCTTTTCTGACTAGTCTATTTTTGAGAAAAGCTTTTTTAAACTTATTCATTGGCATATCTCGTCAAGCACATCTATGACGTAAGGAAGAGATTTTTATAATTTCTAAATAATTTAAAGAAATCTAGATGAAAAGGCATGTACTGATTCCAATGTGCCTACATTTGTTTTTATTAATGGTCCACAGGTCCACTGCTTACATCCAGATGTAAGCCTCCTTCATATTTCTTATATAAGAGGATAGTGCTGTTATTACCAGCAAGCGGGTTGGCGATAACAATGAGGTATTATATTTTATGTTCCCAGGAGAGAACTGTTGCCCGCTTTCTTTTAAGTGAATTTTACGACTCCCAAGGGCAAATAAGGGATGGAGATAATTGTATTTTATTCCATCTATGGGACCACGCGCTGCCTTTCCGTCGCCCCGGATGGAACAGAAGGCGTGCGTCCAAGCCATAGCCTCCCAAAAAAAAACCCATCGCCAATGACAGTAAGAAATTAAATATAATAAGAAATAATAAGAAATATTACTTTAATTCACGAGATATTCTCATAGATAGTTATGCTTATTAAAGCAATAAAACTACTATCATTATGTTTTATTTAGACAGCGTTTTTACAATTTTTACATAAAGTCAGCAAATTGTGGCTCGATGTCAAGGTCAAGGTTGTATACATTACATAAAGCAGAATCGTCATTATATATATATATATATATTAAATATACGCAAATATCTTTTAATTTGATATTTAGATTGTTATTTAATTACCTAATTCAATTATGCTGTGATAATATGTTTTTTTGCGTAGTGATGAGTTAAAAAAATAACATGTTGCCACTCCTTATATTTTCTTGAAAGCCGCAAAACCGACTAAGGCAAGACCAGGACCAGGTATTCACCGGCAGCACTAATCTGATACGAATCTCCTAACACTAATTGTAATTCCCAAACCATTGGCGATTATAACATTATTTAGGGTAATGGCTATGTGCAATAGTGAACTTTGATAGGCTGACCGGACGGATGAATTTAAATATATTAAAGCATTTCCGAAATTACATCATCATTATCATCATCTCAGCTCATGTATGTCCCACTGTTGGGCTCGAGCCTCCTCCATAATAGGAGGGAAATTGACCTAATGCACTACGCTGGTCAGACGTGTTGGTATACCTAAGGTTTTGTTTCGAGTTTTCCTTCTCTAGCATAGATGTGATATGCTTTTTATATCCCTTAGTCGTCTCTTACGATCACCCACGGGTAAGGTAGGGAGTGGTGAACTGTATTCTTGCTCCGTCACCACACGGATTCTGAAATTACAATAAAAAATTACAATAAAATTTAATTTGCATTGTGATATTGAAGTTACTAGATCTAAGGTCCTTATCACTACGCGGATGAAAAATTGACTAAAATTATAGTAAACTGCTTAATCCCTCCATCTGTAGCAATACAAGGATTCTTTCCTTAGTGCAGGTGAGTGTTTAAAAAAAAATATTAGTTTGATAAAAAAAGATAAAAACATAACAAAAGAACAGAAATATTTAGTATAAACTAGTTGTCTCGGGCATGAAACATGCAGAGATTCCAGTGGAATATTTGTATAGGTAGTACATATTAGCTGTTCCTGTGTAGGAAGTCGAACATAATTTAGCCATATTCATTACTATCTATTTAATTGAATTTAGTAACGTTTAGTTTGAAGAAAAATACAACGCAATTATCAACAACATAGCCGCTATGAAAACAATAGCCCATCGACAGCAGGATAATGACAGAAAACAGTTTCTATTGAGTCAATCGTTACTAAACTTCACACGGTTAATCTCTAGGTTAATCTGAAGATTTCTTGCAAAATTTAATCAAAATCGGACTGGGCATTTTGGTTTTTTTGATTTTTATTTTATATAGAGGTATCAACCAGTCTTCCCTTAACCATAACAACTGTGAAGTGTTCGGAACATCGGACAATAAAAGTCAAATACAAATGCTATATAATCCGTAAAAACTATTTTATTTTGTCCGTGTAATATGTAAATATTAGATATCATTATATATATTAATGTCACTTTTGACTAGGAAAGGCATAAGTTCTTTGAATTAATATAAAGGAGTAATTAACCTAACCTAACCTTGAACCGTATACATAGAAAGTGTGCCCTAGATGAATGTATTTAAGAAATGCCCCACAGTCGTTGGATATAAGCTGACGCTATGAAGTGGTCACGCCCCGCTAAATCCGCTCGGGGCGGCAGAAGAAGCGGCGCAAGACCCCATAGACCTGTCCTACATGTACCTCTCCACGCCGAGCGAGCGGGCCACCGGAACCCGGTCTTAGCATGTTACGCGGTATGACATACCTTGACCTACATACATATTTATGAAATTGGAGGTATGTGATGAAGAGATAACTACAGTGTTGTCATTCTTCTTTTTTTTTCTTCAGCACGTAAAAGTCTCATTATCGGAAACGGACCTAATATACAATGTGAGGGCAATTGACTACTATGTATACAATGGACAGATGGGCTATAGATATTTCGAAATATTTTTCTCTTGCAGTGAATATCGCTGTTCATTTTCTTACATACATATATCTATTAGTTGTCTTTCACAGCTAATACGTGAAAAAAAAAGGGATGGTGAGTAGTCTAATTAATAAATCATCTCAGCTCAAATATGTCCCACATTGAGGCTCGAGCCTCCTCCGTAATGGGAGGAAAATTTGACCTACTATACCACGCTGTAGTTTCGAGATTTATTTCTCTTGCATAGATGTTATATGCGTTTTATATCCCTTGGTCTTCTCTTACGATCACCCACAGGTACGATAGGGGATGGTGAATTGTATTCTTGCTCCGTCACCACACGGAAAATAACAATCAATAATTGTCCTTTCTTATAATGTATGTTATATTTTGACATGAAAATAAGTAATATAGGTACGTCATAATAAATCTAAATAGAGTGATTGTAAATATATATAAATACATTTTCTCCATAAATATTACATATCCAAATCATTTAGACAGTGTTGAAAGTTTTAAAAAACAACTTTTTTCATACATTGCTTAGCATTTAGATATGTGGGTAACAGTAAAAAGTATCTACTTATTAGTAGATCTGTAGTCTGTATTTGTTATTTTTTTTTTTTACTTTTTTTTACAGCTTATACAGAGCACGAGCTATCATCAGCTATGGAAGAGCCTACTACTTATATCAAACGATTTTGGCTAGGAGGTAGTTCTATTTCGAATTTCCTTCTTGCAGTGATATTATTTGCTTAGGTTCCTTTTCAAAGGACTCTCGTGGGAAAAAGCTAAGGACACTTAATTGTACTCTGTTATCATACAAAAGGTTGTGTATCAAATTTTTTATTAGTAATAAACAACTTACTCAATAGGGAAATGCCGTAACTGAATTTTACCAGTTCATTAGCTGTTAGCAAATACTACTAGCAAATACATAGTTTTATATTCTCTTAAATTCGGAGTTTGTGACAGGCAGTCTGCTAACAGATAGCCTACCTATTTATGTCAAACATGATATTTGGTAAGCAGAAAGATTAATAGCTGGGAATAGTCCCAGCGGACATAGGTCGAGGGGAGTTCAAGACGGCCACCGAAGACAAATCGGGTACCGGCGCGGCGGCCCGCTCGCACGGCGATGAGAGGAGTTTGCATGGTGGGTCTATGAGGTCACGCGCCGCCTCTTCCGTCACCCCGGACCGATTTGGCGGGGCGAGACGCATCCATAACCCACTGCAAAAAAAAAGAAGGGGAGTTCAAGACAGCCACAGAAGACAAAGATCGTGTACCGGTGGCCCGCTCGCACGGCGAAGAGAGGTGCTTGCAGGGTGGGTCTATAGGGGTTGCGCGCCGCATCTTCCGTGGCCCCGTTCTGATTTGGCGGGGCGTAACCACCTCCATAGTCCACCGTAAGAAAAAAAGAGGAGGAGTTCAAGACTTACATGATCTACTACTACCCCATCTGAAATTAAGGACAAACGTGTTTTGATTAAAATGTTTACAAGCTGCAGAGAGTAGTTACAATAAACTAACGATCATCTACTTTAATCTACGTAGATTGCGATGTTCTTCAATTTATTCAAATTTCTGGTGTATATATATATAACTTGTATAGAAGATGATCCTATGCTGGAGAGCAATTCTCGTCATTTGAATACTATCTCAAAATTCAATCTTTTCTCAAGCGGAATCGGATTGTTCTCCATAAGTTTTTGACAATGGACAAATCTCGGTTGTGCTACGTTCGAATTCAAATTTTGTCTCGATTTCGTGATCTATTCGTATGATTAGAAATGCCTCCCTGGCCTTAGAGGACCTGCCCGTAACTATATAATAACTCTATTGTGGTCTAAGAAAATTTATTATAGACAAGAACTTACATGATAAGCACTTTTATACTTTATTATTGTTAGGTGGATCCAAAGCTCTTTATTTTCTCAACCTGCATAAGCTTATCGAATAAATCGTATGTAAAACGCCCAAATCATCGAATATATCTCATTAAATATAAGTATATAAATATGTAAATGGTATCATAATTTTGTTGGTTCACCCACCCGCGTGATAGTTGAGGAAAACTCTGAATAAAACCATATGTTGATTCATCCAGTATCCGTGCTGTGATAGGCCAATTTTTCTCTGGACGATGCTCGTGTCTAACAATAGGACCTATTATTATGAGTTCAGCAAAAGAAGTCAAGGTGATGTGAATGGTAAAAATTTTGTAATAACGTCATGTTTTGAATTTTTATTTCATAGAAATATAAGAACATTTTCCCCGTTTTATATTATTTCATTGCTACATAGTTGACTGTTTAATCAATTGCATAATTTCATTTCAATTCTAATGGCTAGAATGAGGTATAATCCTTACTAATGTGAAAGTAACTCTGTCTGTCTGTCGCTCTTTCACGATAAAACTACTGAACCGATCTAAATGAAATTTGGTACACAGACAGTCTAGAGTCTGATAAAGGACATAGGCTACTTTTTAATGCAAAAAAGGGTTGTAAAAAGGATGAAAAGTTGTAAGGCAGTATCGTAATTTTTAAAGCCAGAAGCTTGAAACTCATTTTTAAGCTATTGATTAGATATAAATATGACATTAAAATTTTGTAAATAAGAAGTGACTGAGCTATACTTTTGTGAAAAAGTTATCAAAATATCGGCACAAGTGTATCAAGATACCATTCTTGAGAAGGTAGTGAAGCCACTTAACAACACCATGTTCAATAACCAAGAATGTCTATCTACGCAGTTTTGGTTGGAAATGAACGTTTCGGACTTCATCAGAGCTGAAGACTGGCCGTCGTCTAGTCCCGATCTTAATCCGCTGGATTATGACTTATGGTCAGTTTTAGAGAGTACGGCTTGCACTAAACGTCATGATAATTTGGAGTCCCTAAAACAATCCATACGATTGGTAGTGAACAATGTTCCCATGGAAAGAGTGCATGCTTCTATTGACAACTGGCCTCACCGTTTAAAGCACTTTGTTGCAGCCAATGGAGACCACTTCGAATAAGCTTTTTATATTTCAAATTGTTTTATATTTATGTATTAAACTAACACACTGTTAAAGTAATAAATGTTATTTGCAATAGAATATTTTTTTTCCTTTGTTAAAGTATTTATGGCAAGACTAGGTATAGGTATATCATTCCTTGCGTTTGTAAAAAAAAAATATTTTTTATGGGTAATATTTCATTGTATTTAAAAAAGTATTCAGTTCCGCGATTCGCCGCAGCGCTATCTATAAACAATGTTGCTGAAAGCTTGTTTGTATTAAAGACAAATTAATTAATTGCATTGCAGACTTCACATGTTCATATATTGTCTAGGGCGTCAAATTCTCAGTGTTATACTTAATTTGTTTTCCGCTACTGTTACAAGCAAGTGATAATCGCTTACGTCATGAATATGCATTTATATTCTAAAGGTTAGGGGGATCATTGCACATACGATTACGTAAACTATTATTATTATAATTAAACTAATTTATAGATGTAACGTATATTATGTTTTTAATATAATTTCTGAAGTTTATGAGGATACTTTTTTTTTGCTTATGTTGGGATACGAGCATGCAGCATACCTGATTGTAAGTGTCACTGCCGCCCATGGACCTCTGTAATACCAAAGGTATAGCTAGGTCGCTGCCTACCAATAATCCCGAACCCATCCTGTTGGGCTTTCGTCTCTCTCGCTCACCGAATGAAGCGCAATAGCAAATCGCCATTACTCAGACGTCGATTTTCGGAGAGAGTGTGATACTACCCCGGACGGACCGGCCCGCATAGAACAGACAGACAGAAAACCAGACAGAAAACTGTCAACAGCGTGATTCTACCACTAAAAATCCGTTTCCATTCAACTTAAAGGTTTTGTCCACGATAGTCGAATAAGCCAAAAATTTTAAATATTCTTCACATTATTTTATTCGATCATATCGAGGTCAATTTCTAAGTAATATATATATATATATATATATATATATATATATATATATATATATATATATATACAGGGTACCCATAACAAAAATTTGAAGGGAAAATGTCGATTCGTTAATAAATTACAAACATTAATGTTTTCAATTTTGTCATCGCATTTTCTTTAAAACTGAATGAAATGTACCAAGTAAATAAATAGTCTGCTACATACTCATACTTTCTTAAATATTCATTAGTACCTAAATAAATCAATGATTACGTTTGCTACAGTATAACAAACGTCACCTTTACAAACAGCTGACGAGTCAATGACCTTGAAATTTTCCCTTCAAATTTTTGTTATGGGTTCCTACCATCATTACCTACCACCCTTCTGACCAGCTGTTCCATTCTCTGATACAGCCTGTATATATTCCAGTTAAAGGAAAATTAAAAAAATAATAATATAATCGTGCGAGTTTTAACAATCAAAGTGGCAGACGAAGCAGTGGCTTACCTACTTGTAAGTAGTAACAACAGCCTTTTAGATTTTGCAACACCTAGAAAATAGGCCGTTGTGTATGAACTACTACCTACCCATGTAAACAATCAGGATATGACCATATAATCGTCATTTCCTGAGAAATACACACAAGATGCTTCACGGCTAAGTGATTAACTATAAGCCAGCAACAAGATGTCAAGGAAAGTGGCAAGATTTTTAATCTACGTCTACCTTTTAAGGGTGATGGCATTCCCTAAAATATTATACTGATCTTCTAAGTATCACAAAAGTAATTTCAACTTGCTTGAATTGTAATTACTGTGCAATTTAGATATTCGAAATTGTTATACCGTTTTTGCTTGTGTTTCTTTGTATCAATAGTTAGTTATTTTTAAATCCGTGTTCGCAAATTACTATAAATTATTTAGATATATTTATATTGTAATATTATCAAAATAAAAATACCAATTGCGTGTTTCTTTATTATAATTAGCTGTAATTTTCCTGTGGTTTGTGACGTCTGTTGTATTGGAATTTAATATGAGGTCGCATATCAGTAGTGGGAATATGTTTCTCTATGTATTTTAATATATATATGCACGTGGATGGTTTTTTTATTCATCAATTTAAATATTAATTTTTTTTTTTTAAATTATCTTTGTATATTTACACAAACTATAGTAAACTTATTATACAAATGTAAACAATTTGATATCATAATTAGTCATTGCAATTAAAGAATTCGGTCATCAAATTGATTCTAAATGTAAATCGATTATATGCTTTGAAAAAGTCACGTAGGCCTTAGGCGCGTGCCCTAACTTAATTATGGTATAGTTTATGCAATAATGGCATAGCATATTATATAGTTCTTATATTTAGGGGTACAATATTTTATCTCTGAATTACTTGACAGAGGTATGTCGCACGTATATTTTACTATGTAATTTTTTGAGTAGGCGCGGGCAGTGCAGCTCATCACATCATCACAGCCCATATACGTTCCACTATTGGCCTATGGTCTCCTTCATAATGGGAGGGAAGTTAACCTGCTATACCGCGCTGGTCAGACGTGTTGGTATAGGGTTTTGTTTCGAGTTTTTCTTCTCTTGCATAGATGTTATATGCATTTTATATCCCTTAGTCGTCTCTTACGATCACCCACGGGTAAGATAGTAAGATAGGGTATGGTGAAGTTTACCAGACGGCAATTTGGTCTCTGTACTATGAATTCTATCTTATAAAACCTCAATATCATCATAACCTGACCTTGCATACTTAAGCTACTAGAATGTGCCGTTGATAAATTGGTTTCCATTAATCTTTTCTTCGATGCCCATACGTCAGTTAACTAATTATACCAAAATGTTATTTAACATTTTTCGCTTGGCAGTGTTAATTCCTTTCTTATGCAAAAATGGAGGTAGCATTAGGTGTTATACAGGGTGTATCAGAGAATGGAGCAGCTGGTCAGAAGGGTGGTAGGTAATGATGGTAGGAACCCATAACAAAAATTTGAAGGGAAAATTTCAAGGTCATTGACTCGTCGAGCTGTTTGTAAAGGTGACGTTTGTTATACTGTAGCAAACGTAATCATTGATTTATTTAAGTACTAATGAATATTTAAGAAAGTATGAGTATGTAGCAGACTATTTATCATTTACTTGGTACATTTCATTCAGTTTTAAAGAAAAAGCGATGACAAATTTGAAAACTTTAAATGCTTGTAATTTATTAACGAATCGACATTTTCCCTTCAAATTTTTGTTATGGGTTCCTAGCATCATTACCTACCATCCTTCTGACCAGCTGCTCCATTCTCTGATACATCCTGTATATGTAGTACCTATGGGTACATCCATTTTTTTAAAAGATCTTGCAATAAGTAATTCATTCTTGTATTGCGGGGGACGTTCATGGATGGATTGTTTCGTGGATCCGTTAACACAAATTACAGCTAGACTGAGAACAGCAATTTGTTGATCGCTCAAAGTATTGTCTTGCGTGGAAATCCAATCCCCGACACTTGACACAGCAGGTCGGTATTTTAATCATTACATCATCTGCGCTGTCAAAAATGATAGCCAAGTAAACATTATCATACAAGATCTGAACATGGTACAAAATTATGCAATTTTGCTACACGTTGCGATAATGACTATGGCTTGCAATAATTTGTAAAGATCGAAATGCGTCCACAAGTAGTAAGGACAGATGCTTTTTTTTTTTTTTTTTTTTTTTTTTTTTTTTTTTTTTTTTTTTTGGTAGGCTATGGCCTGGTCACACGTCGCCCGTACCGTCCGGGGCAACGGAAGGGGAGCGCGTGGCCCCATAACCCACCTTATTCCCTCCCATCGCCATTGGGCCGGCCACTGGTACCGCTTCCTTGCCTTCCGTGGTCAGCCCGGCGGGTTACCCTTTCGGGTACCATCCCCCGTCGACGCCCCAGCTAACTGCCGGAGCGTCGCCCTCACGCGGTCGGCCTCCCTGCGGGTGAAGGACTATTCCCCGGTCCAGTCACCCGCGGCCTCGGCTAGGGCGGCATTAGGCGCAGATACTCGCGCCTACGCCGCCCCAGGCGCCGGCGGTGGAGCGTCTCACCGAAGAGAATTTCCTCTCGGAGTCGCCCCGCCGCCTCCTTCCGCGAGACAACTGTCTCGCAGAAGGCGGCGACCGCGTCCCAGTTCCTGACGCTGTCGAGCATCGCCTTAGCGATGGTCGGCAGCGCCAGGTCGGCACCGATGATCGCGACGAGTTCACGGCGCTGCTCTGCCCAGGCCACACAGACCTCGAGCGTGTGCTGCGCCGTGTCCTCGTCGCAATCGCAGTGGTGGCAGGACGGTGTCCTCTCCCTCCTCACGACCGTGTGCAGGTACTTGCCGAAGCAACCATGCCCCGTCAAGACCTGCACCAGTCGGAAGGAAAGGACCCCGTGCTGTCGACCCAACCACTCCATCAGCACTGGCCGGAAGGCCTCGATGGTCCGAACACCGAACCGAGGCCTTTCCAGCCGGATTGCCCAACGAGCAATAACGTCACGGCGGGCGTCGCCCCGCCAGGCGGCCATCTCACTAAGCGAGATGGTGCCGCCCCCTGCCCGCGTCACTGACACCCGCCGGTACAGTCCGGCGAGCATCTCCGCCTCCAAGTCCCACGGGGGTATTCCGGCCAACAGGCATGCTGCCTCCGTTGCCACCGTGCGGTACCCGCGTATGGCCCTGACCGCCATGGCCCGCTGTGGCCGCCACAGCAGAGCCCTAAGTCGGACGGTCAGAGACCCCGCCCACACGGGTGCACCGTACAGGGCCATCGACCGGACCACCCCCGCGTACAGCAGTCGGCACGTAGCGCTGGGTCCGCCCACATTCGGCATAAGCCAAGATAGGGCGGACGCCGCGCCGACAAGCCGTGGAGCAAGCCGACGGAAATGCTCCCGGAACCACCATCGCCCGTCGAGCACCAGGCCCAGGTACCTCATATGGGCCCGGATGCTGATGGGAACCGAATTGACGGTGATCGAGGCGTCGGTGGGTGGACTGGTGCGGGGCCCATGAAATAATAAGGCCTCCGTCTTATCCAGGGCCACCCTTAACCCCAGCGCCTCGATCCGCCTGACAATCTCCTCGGTGCCAAGAGTTGCCAGGCGTGCCGCCTCCTCCAGCGTCCCACCCCGGGCTGTGACGAGTGTATCGTCGGCGTAACAGATTACGCCCAGCCCGGGCGGGAGGCTCCCTCTCAACGCCCAGTCGTAGCCGATGCTCCACAAAGTCGGCCCCAAGACCGACCCCTGCGGAACACCGCACGACATGGGCGTTCGCACAACATCCCCTACTCGGTTCTTATAGAGGACGCTGCGCCCCTCCAAATAGTCTGCCACCAGCCGCCTCAGGTATACAGGCACCCCGTGATACCGGAGTGCCTCCCTGATGCAGCTGAATGGCAGACTATTGAATGCGTTGGCGATGTCTAGAGACACCGCCAACAGCACCCCACCGCCAGTGACAGCCTCCGCGACTACGGCCCTCAGGCGCAGTAAGGCCGCGATCGTCGAACGCCCCTTTCGGAAACCGAATTGGGCGTCCGACAGATCGGGGCCAACCTCGCTAAGGTGCTGGCCGATACGGGCAGCCAGGATCCTCTCCAACAGCTTACCCGTATCGTCCAGCAGCACGATCGGCCTATAGGCCGAGGCCGAGTCCGGAGACCGTCCTGGCTTCGGCAGGAGTACCAGCCTCCCCTCCTTCCAACACCCAGGGAACTGCCCAGACGATAAACACGCGTTGTACAGCTCCCCGAGGCGTGGACCCAGATGCTCGAGGACCAGGGCCAGCACCCGGTCGGGTACCCCGTCTGGCCCAGGAGCGGTGGTCTTGGCACGCATTCGCACCACCGCCGCCCCCATTTCCGTCTCCGTGACGGGCGGAACACTTTCGTAGTCGGCCTCCCGGTCACTATCCTGCAGTGCCATGACCGGGGGCGTGTGTTCCGTCCGCCGTGGGAATAGATCCTCGACAATTCTGGTGAGGAGGCTGGGCTGGAGAGTCTCAGTGAGGGGGGGGCCCCGCGCGCGGAGCTTACTCAGCGCCGCACGATGCGAAGGACAGATGCTTAAAGAAATTTTACAAATTTAGAAATCCCAGTTTGTGCATCTAGCTATAATAATGATATCAATAATTATATTGGAAAAAAAACATTAGACCAGCAAAACTGTACATTAATTAAAAGTTAATGCTTCAATTAAAAAATAATTGACGTTAACGTTTGCATTATTAAACACTATAAAATAGAAATAACATAATATTATAATATTCTGCTACTTTATAAGAACAACAATTTCTTTTTTTTTCAATCAGTTTGAATTGAAAATAAAAACGAAGTGACGTAGATATTATTACATAAACTGATTCAACTCCAATAAAACGGCATAAATAATGATGATAATTAAAGATCGCATTAATTTTGTATGCGGTTATTAATTTATTGCCTATAGACATTAGGGCTAGTGTGATTTTTACGATGGATGCTCTCATTAACCAGTGATAGTGATATTTATAAGATTCAAGTTCGGAGCGTACGTGACAATACCCAAGTGTGTCACATCATTACCTTTATTAGGCTGGTCTGCTGATCAATTCTTAATTGATTATTAATAACCTATATGGAATTTCGTTTCACATTTTCCTTGTATTATAGGAACCTAGGCAGCGCAGTTAAACCGAGCGAAATCATCGAAATTATATTAGCATGCTTTCCTTAATTTTGTAGAATTTATATTGTTTTTTTTTATTTTGTATTGCTTAAGGTGGCAAACGAGCAAGCAACACACCTGATGGTAAGTGTTACTGCTGCTCATGGACCTGTGCAATACCAAGGGTATAGCGAGGCCGCTACCCCAGTTGGGCTTCCGGCTCTCTCGCTCACTGAACGAAGTGCAATAGCAAATTGTCATTACCCAGACGTCGATCTTCTGCGAGAGTGTGGTACTACCCGGGACGGACCGGCCCGCGGCTGTAGACAGAGAACTGTCAACAGCGTGGTCCTACCACTATATAAATCATCATCATCATCATCATCATCATAGCCACTAAATGTCCCACTGTTAGGCTCGGGCCTCCTCCGTAATGGGAGGGAAATTAACCTACTATACCACGCTGTTCAGACGTGTTGGTATAGGGTTTTGTTTCGAGTTTTCCTTCTCTCGCATAGATGTTATATGCGTCTTATATCCCTTAGTCGTCTCGTACGATCACCCACGGGTAAGATATGGGGTGGTGAATAGTATTCGTGGTAATAGTACTCCGTCACCGCACGGAAGACCACACTATATAAATAAATGCAGCTTAATTTTACATAAATATGAATACATTTAGTATTAGTACTACGTACATCTATTTGGCGTTAATTAAATAAGAATTATAAAGAGCTTTATAGATAGATTATATTTATTTTTATTATTCAGTTATTATAATTTGCAAAAATGTATCAATTAAATCGCCATTTCCTTTAAGTTAATTCTACAAATGCACGGGCATTCCAGGACTACGGTCATCAAACCGCTTCAGGGTAAATGTACTTGTGACCGGGGTGAGCTCCTTTTGTTTATGTATTATGGATTAACATGTGTGAACTGTTTAGCTTATGCAGTGCTGCTTATATTTCTGCGAATTACTCACGTACTATTGAACTGACAAGGAAAATTATATCTTAACTCATAATTTCAAGAGAATTCAGACTTCAGACACGTTTACTATGTAAATGATATCATACCAAATTCTTTTACATAAATGAAGATCATCATCATCATTCTCCTATTCTTATCCCAATTACTTGGGGTCGATACAATATATACTGTTCTTCCATAGTACATATTGGAAAAGTTAAGGGCAATAGTTTTATGAGCGGCCGCCTGCCAGACGTTAACCCTCCTTGGGCATGTTATCGTTGAACGACGGCATCAGATGGAGTTGGCCCAGGTCGTTATAAGTCTCTTAGTCGTCTTTTACGACATCTACGAGCAAAGTAACGGTTGGTAGTATTCGTAGCCGCTACCACACAGCATACATACAGCATGCATTTTACATAAATGAAGATATGTTACCTAAAGCCCATGGTATACCTATTGGCCTTGTGATAGGTTCTTGTGTTGTTATTATCCAATCTAAGTAGCTACATGTTTATAAATACCCGATTACGAAACGAAAAATGATGTCACAAGCGGGGTTCAAACCCGCACCTATTGGGAATCCGGCCCAATCGTGCTGCCACTTACACCATCGTGAACTATTTTAGGACATGCAAATTTCGCTTCATATTATATCTTACGTCTTCAAGGTGACGTATGCCATCTACCGGACAATGTTTACACATTGTATAGGCTTAATTCTTCAACTGCCGAACGAACGTCTGGTTAAGAAGATATACAATGCGAAAGTGGAAGGATGTAGGTACTGAAGGAGACCAAGACTAACCTACCTAGACCAGATCGGTCAGGTACTAAAGGAAGGTGGAGTCAAGAGTCTCCGAAACCGGCGAGCGTGTATGAAGAGAATTATGAATGTTGACGAAGCGAGTGAAGTATGCAGAGATAGTTCTCTGGCACTCTGTTCTCTCTGCCTACCCTGCAAGGGATATGGCGTGATGATATGTATGTATGTATGTGTGTAATACTTCAAACTTTACAGATAGAATTGTATTAAACGATGATACAACCTTGTTATTCAAATTACTGAAATTTTTAGCATTTAATATGCTTAATTATATTTATAAATACCCGATTACGAAACGAAAAATGATGTCACAAGCGGGGTTCGAACCCGCGCCTATTGGGAATCCGGCCCAATCGTGCTGCCACTTACACCATCGTGAACTATTTTAGGACATGCAAATTTCACTTCATATTATATCTTACGTCTTCAAGGTAGCTACATGTTGTTGTTAAAATTGTTGATATTTATGGTCGTTTTCCTTTATAGTTCCAATATATTTATTTATAAATTACGGTTAATGGGAATCGGATGCGACTGAGCGTTGTCAGGTAGCCTCCTACTCTGGCGTATTTTTAATGCCGACGTCACTCAAGTCACAGCCCGATCTGAAACGCTGGAAGAAAAAGTACTCTTAGCCATTCTCGGCATCTAGGATATCAGGCGATTTGAGACGCTGGGGCTTAAGAGTGGCCTTAAATAAGTTGGATACCTTTTTATTTCATGGATATGCAATGCTTCATCCATCGGTGCTTCCTTCACCGTCAGTTTGGCACAGGCAACGCCTAAATGAGATATCTGGGTCTAGTGTTCGATAGGCGATGATGAGTGTGCAGTGCGATGCACGGGTGCGGTTGCTCAAGGAGTTGGCTACTTTGGAATAATGTCTACCGAGACATCCTTGCTCTTTCAGCAGTCCGGCTGGACAGGCTTCAGTTCGGTAACCAGACGGTGCAGGCTCTTCTGCCGAAATTGTAGACGTGATTAAAGCGGCATCACGGGGTCTTCTCTGGCTGTCTCTTTTGCGTACAGCAATTGCCTGTACGTGGTCGTAAGCAGAGAGAGGATATCGCCCGGATAAGATTGCGATTGTCACGAAGATACGGTGCTTAATACCTTCGAGGTCTACACGGTCTGGGCACAGCAGCATCGCAAACTCGTCGCAATCATTGGTGCCGACCTGATGCGGCCGATCATCGATGACACAAAGTTAGATAGCATCAGGAACTGGTACTCGGTCGCTGCCTTCTGCGAAGCAGTTATCCCGCAGAAAAAGCAGTGGAGCCGGTCATGGTACTCCTCCACGCTAATTTTGCTCCGTCGTCGCCGTATTAAGTGGCCCCGGACTAGCTGAGGTCACAGGTGGACGAACGCGTTAAAGCGAAGCACCAGCATCACTATTATTTGTTTCTGAAGTGTCATTGTAGGATGTCGTACGCGAAAGGGTAATCCGCGGTGCTAGCCACCCAGGTCAAGGAATCGGTAGTAGAGGGCAACCCATGGGGTGAAAATAAGTTAGGTTATAGGGCCGCGGGTCGCCATTCCGTATGGAATGGGTGGATTTAGACTAGGTGTGTGCTAACATAGCCGGTGAAAAAAGGGGCTCATAATGGACCAGGCCGTCGGCAGCTTTTTTGCCTTATCGACAAAAAAATTGTAACGTAAAACTCTCTAAAGCTCTTTAAGACCAATCATAAATCATTTTGTCCTTACATATGTCGTGCTCTGTGGTCATTTTCTAATCTTGTACATACTCTTATTTTGTGTGGGTTTAAATAGTTATATACCACGCCTCATATATATTTCACGCCTCGAAGCGTTGAGGTCTTGCTCTACTCTCGATATATGAAAATCAAGAACTTTTCAAACCTAAAAATGATTGTATTTTTCTCACATTGCACTTATAGGATAATATTATCATACATATGTCAAGAAAAACATTCGTTTAAACGTATTTGATATTTTTAAAAAGCAATTATTTTGTTTATGTAAGAAAATAGTTGATTAAAAAAATATTCGAGGACGTCCGGATATTTATTCTTGATCTGGCACGATTACGACCGTAAAAGTTAATGTATCAAAATATTTCTTTTTTTAAAAGCTTCATAATCGCAACGCACTATTTTCTTTCGAAAATGACTTGGTAATTCTTTGTCGTTTAATTGCAATTAATAAAAACCTAAACTGCTTAGTCATTAGTGTATGTATACCTTATGAACATTTGGTTCGTTTACATTTTTTTGTTCGTCCATTCGGACAGGCAAAGGAAACAAATCTTATACGCTATTGTACAGCTATGTTTGACACTACGTCGAGAATGGCACGAAATTTCAAAAGTTTTTTTTTATTTTCATTTTCATTTATGGCATTGACTTAAATGATAAATAATATAAAAATTATGAAGCGTGCACTTTTGGATTTTCCAAATTATTAAATATTATTTGCGCACCTCTCATATGAGGGGCAGTACCTTAATTACACATTGTTATTTTACATGTTAATCTTATGTGATTTAATAAATATTGATGCTCGTTAGTCAACTGACGTAGCATGTGTTTGTTGATCGTGAGAAAAAGGGATTTTTTTGTGTATTAGATTATCCGCCATGTAATACTTAGTTCAATGCGGAAATCGTATCGTGACATTTATTTATATAATTATATGTTTTGCTAATATACGATAATAGAGAAGATATTTATAATATTATATTTAACAGTTCACCGGTTGCTCGTTTTCACGAAGTTAACTCACGCCGTCAGCCTAATTAACCCCACATATTTTTATGCATGAAATTAGACCGCGTGAGGGCGACGCCGCGAGTGGCCGGCCCAATCGCGATGGGAGGGAATACGGTGGGTTATGGAGCCACGCGCTGCTCTTCCTTCGCCCTGGACGGGAACGGGCGGCTTGTGTCCGGACCGTAGCTTACCCAAAAAAGAAAAATGCATATAATTAGGAGAAATATAACCTTTCTCAATAAATGGACTAAGGGATCATATCCAGAGAATAGACAGCAGAATGTGCTTGTATTACTTTTAAAACCAACTGCTATACTAACTTGCTTGCCAAGTAGGGCGTTTATGGCATAATCTTTTGGACAAGTCTATGTGCAGCACTAGACGTTGGTACACTAATCTTAAAGACAAAAACTATATGATTTGGAAATAATCTTTTTTTTGGTACTTTCAGAGATTAATAGGAAAGAATAATAAAAAACCTTTTATACACTTCAAACAGAGTGCGATATATTTAACTTAGTTATTTCCTTAATGTCTAAGAATACATTGTATTACTACCGCACTGGCCCTCAGCCATTAAGAGAGACTAGACTAGAGACTTCTGAATTCTGAATGTCTAAGTGTTTGTATTACTATCACACTGACGAACCGTAGCCCACCGCTAAAAACAAACCGCACTGGCCCTCAGCCATCGTAGAGATTTCTATTTATTGCAAGACAATGTTGTAATAAAAATTCGTCAGTAAAACAGTGGGCTTATTGCACGCCTCATAAGTGAAGCGTTGAGGTCTTGCTCTACTGTCAACATATGAAAATCAAACACTTTTCAAACATAAAAATGATTGTAATTTTCTCACATTGCACTTATAGGATAATATTATAATACATATGTCAAGAAAAAACATTCGTTTAAACGTATTTGATATTTTGAAAAAGCAATTATTTTGTTTTAAGTAAGAAAATAGTTGATTAAAAAAATATTCGAAGACGTCGGAGAAAATGTTTTGTATCTGGCAGGATTACGACCGTAAAAATGAATGTATCAAAGTTTTTCTTTTATTAAAAGCTTCATAATCGCAACGCGCTGTTTCCTTTCGAAAATGGCTTGGCAATTCTTTGTCGTTTAATTGCAATTAATAAAAAACTAAACTGCTTAGTCTTTAGTGTATGTATACCTTATGAAAATTGGGTTCGTTTACATTTTTTTGTTCGTCCATTCGGACAGGCAAAGGAAATAAATCCCATTCAGCCTATACAGCTATGTTTAGCTCTACGTCGAGAATGGCACGAAATTTCAAAAGTATTTCTTTTCTTTCATTACAAGCTTATATTTAGTTTCACCTGTCCCGTTGTCTATAATCAAATCTTGCAAGTTAAATTTGATCCTCTTCCTGGTTTTCGATTGAGCTGAAATTTAGCATGCATATATAAATCAGATGACAATGCAATTTTATTGTGACATAGAGCTGATCTGATGGTGAACCTGGAAGCTGGCCATAGGAACTCCGTAATTAAACGACGCAACCCTTTCGAGTTTGGGCTCATTTGATTTGTCTTGATGATTACTTTAATACTATATGGTATCCAGGGTCTGACGATGGACCTGGAAGCGGGCCAAAGAAACTCCGTAATTAAACGACGCAACCCCATCGAGTTTGGGCTCGTTTGATTCGTCTTGACGATTACTTTGATACTATATGCTAACCAGGGTCTGAAGATGGACCTGGAAACTGGCCATAGGAACTCCGTGATTAAACGACGCAACTCAATCGAAATTGGGCTTATTTGCTTCGTCTTGGCGAGTACTTTGATACTATATGGAAACCAGGGTCTGAACATGGACCTAGAAGCTATCCATAGGAACTCCGTAATTAAACGACGCAACCTCATCAAGTTTAGACTCGTTTGATTTGTATTGTCGAGTACTTTGAGATTATATGGTAACTAGGGTCTGACGATGGACCTGGAAGCTGGCCATAGGAACTCCGTAATTAAACGACGCAACCCCATCGAAATTGAGCTTATTTAATTCGTCTTGGCGAGTACTTTAATACTATATGGAAACCAGGGTCTGATCATGGACCTGGAAGCTAGCCATAGGAACTCCGTAATTAAACGACGCAACCTTATCGAGTTTAGGCTCGTTTGATTCGTCTTGACGAGTACTTTGATACTATATGGTAACCAGGGTCTGAAGTTGGACCTGGAAGCTGGCCATAGGAAAAAGAAGGTGCTAAATGTTCTTAATCATACCATCAAAATGTAACACGCTCTTATTTATAAAATTGGGACTGTGATAGAAACGGGAAGATTTAATAATTATGTTGTAAAGTTTTAGTGTTAAAAATATATAATTATGTACGATATGGAATTATTTTGTATATCTTGGATGTGGATTTAGCCGAGATGGACGGTACACCACTGATATAGAGCGAAGAGTGAATGCGGGAAATAGAGTGAACGGAGCGTTGGGGCAACTTCTCGGCAGCCACCACCTCAGCCAGAAGGCACGTGTAACAATACATAACGCAGTGCTTGTCCCAACATTACTGTATGGAAGCGAGAGTTGGGTATGCAGAAAAGAGTATGAAAGTAAAATTAATGCGGTCGAAATGCGATCTCTTCGGAAAACCTGTGGAGTTAGGCTGACCGACCGCATTCGTAACGACGACGTAAGAGAGCGAGTAGGTATGAAAGAGAGTATTGGTGTAAAGATGCGAAAGGGAATGCTCCGATGGTTCGGACATGTGGAAAGAATGCCGGACGAACGTCTGGTTAAGAAGATATACAATGCGAAAGTGGAAGGATGTAGGTACCGAGGGAGACCGAGACTAACCTACCTAGACCAGATCGGTCAGGTACTGAAGGAAGGTGGAGTCAAGAGTCTCCGAAACCGACGAGCGTGTATGAAGAGAATTATGAATGTTGAGGAAGCGAGTGAAGTATGCAGAGATAGAGTTCTCTGGCACTCTGTTCTCTCTGCCTACCCTGCAAGGGATATGGCGTGATGATATGTATGTATGTATGTATATGGAATTATTTTGTAGTAAACGAAGAATCTTAATTTTCGTTAAAGGTTACAATGAACTTATAAAGTGTTATATGTCTTATTAAAGTTAATTTATTTTTAACTTTTTATTTTATTTTATTAGCAAATAATAAAAGCTTGTTTTTATAAAAGGCTTTTTTCTTTAATTTTATTTTTATTTCTGGCATTGACTAATGTCATTGTAAATGATAAATAATATAAAAATTATGAGGCGTGCACTTTTGGATTTTCCAAATTATTTTCATATTATTATGAAGGAGGCTGGTATCTAGTAGAAGCTATAAAGGCTAACAGAATAACAAAACTACTTTTTACGGATTCTATCGCGTTTGTATTTGATTTTTAATTTGCAGACGTTTCGAATACTTTACAGCATTTTGAAACGACGGGAAATTAAAAATCAAATACTGTTTTAATTTCTCGACGTTTCGAACACTTTAGAGTGTTTCAAATCGTCGGCAAATTAAAAATTAAATACAAACGCGATAGAATTCGTAAACATAATTTTATTTCAAAAATGTAATGCTCGCGTAAAAATCAAGAAATCACTAGAATAACAAAAGATGAGATTATATAATAGAGTTGTACAAGTAGTCCTAAAATCCTTTATAAATCAACACCAAATATGGCAAATTAATAGTAAGCGAATGCGCTGGAATATATAAAGAATAACAAGTTTATTTATAGCTCTGTTAAACATATCACGCGTTATAGGTACGGAAGAATGGTTACGACAATCAATCTGTTGTGAACTTGTGATTGAGTTAAATAGAGTGCTGTGTAGGTGTACGACTAGCGAACTTGAGAAGTTTTTGTAGTTGTAGAATTGCAGTTATTTGCGTACCTACACTTATTCTGTCAAAGGAAGTGGGACTCATTCACCTCATTAGAAGAGATTTTTTTATATTTTCTTGTAGTTTTGAAATGAGAATGAATGTTGAGTTAATGAATTGTTCGAAAATAGGTAAGAGAAATTAATGTTCTGTGTAAAGGTCTCTTTACACAGAAAATTTTCATTGGGCTATTTAAATTTTCAAAGCAGTATTTTTGTGAAATCCAATAACTTTTTTTTGCTGTGGGTTATGGACACGCCCCGCCAAATCGTTCCGGGAAGAGATGGTGCGCGACCCCATAACCCCAAGCTGCAAAGCGCCTATCTTCGCCGTGCGAGCGGGCCACCTGAACCCGATCTTTGTCTTCGGTGGCATGAAATCCAATACCTACCTAAAATATTTTATTTGTTGGCTGGAATGTGTAGCCTATGTTTCAAGTGAGAGTTGTAGGAGTTAGTGTATATTGTCAACTAGCTTCTGCCTGTGGCTTCGTCCACGTAAAAAGTGACTGTCACAATATAAAATTAAATAACAAAATACCTCAAGAGAACATATTATGCGTTAAAAATACTATATGATAAACTAGGAAATGGTCTATTTGTGTGCCAATTTTTATCTCAATCTGTCCAAAGGTTGACGCGTGATTGAGTAACAAACATCCAAACAACTTTACAATCTTTCACATCTATAATATTAGTAGGAAGTAGAATAGTAGGATGAAGTTCTAGAAATACTAGTGTTATAAGCCTATTGACGTCGTTCATACATGTATATAGGCCTTCACATGAACGGGGATATTACTTCCGGGTTGAGAGCCCTCAGCGCTCACCCATAGTCCGTGTTAAGCTGTGACAGCCATCTGCGGCTAACAGCTAAAAGACAGACACAAAAAAAAGGGGATATTGCTATAATTGCCATACTTAACAGATGAGATGGTAATCGTAGTTAGTGTTATGAATTGTCCCAGTAAATTTTGCTGCTAATCCTGATGATAGGTATAATCCTGAAAATAAATATTAATTCAGTTAATAAATGAAGAAAAATGTACTATAAATTGATGAGACAAATTTTTCTTTGTATATCCCACACTGAAAATGATGACGATGCTGCAAATTAAGCCACAGTATCCTATATTGTCTATTCCTCCTAGAAATGGAACACCCCATAAGATAAATTAAGTAGTAAGTGAAGTAGTTATCATGAAGTGAAAGGAACAAGTGGTAGGACCACGTTGTTGGCAGTTTTCTGCCTACAGCAGCGGGCCGGTCCGTCCGGGGTAGTACCACACTCTCGCAGAAGATCGACGTCTGAGTAATGGCCATGTGCTATTCGGTGAGCGAGAGAGCCGGAAGTCCAATGAGTGGGTTTGAGGTTTGTATTAGCAGGCAGCGGCCTACTCTTGGTGTTGCAAAGATCCACGGGTAGCAGTAACACTTACCATCTGGTGTAGGTACTGCTTGTTCGTTTGCCACCATAAGCAATAAAAAAAAACAACGCTGTACAATTACTACATATTATTTATTACTTAGTATCTTCTTTCTTCTTCATTACATTGCTCTTTATTACTACTCTGTGCTTTGGTTAAACCCGAAATAAAATTACATTCCTAATATACCTTCTAATATTATAAGTACTATTATAATATTATATATATATATATATATATATATATATATATATATATATATCAGCGTTGGGGCAACTTCTCGGCAGCCACCACCTCAGCCAGAAGGCACGTGTAGCAATACATAACGCAGTGCTTGTCCCAACATTACTGTATGGAAGCGAGAGTTGGGTATGCAGAAAAGAGTATGAAAGTAAAATTAATGCGGTCGAAATGCGATCTCTGCGGAAAATCTGTGGAGTTAGGCTGACCGACCGCATTCGTAATGACGACGTAAGAGAGCGAGTAGGTATGAAAGAGAGTATTGGTGTAAAAGGGTGTGCGAAAGGGAATGCTCCGATGGTTCGGACATGTGGAAAGAATGCCGAACGAAAGTCTGGTTAAGAAGATATACAATGCGAAAGTGGAAGGATGTAGGTACCGAGGGAGACCGAGACTAACCTACCTAGACCAGATCGGTCATGTACTGAAGGAAGGTGGAGTCCAGAGTCTCCGAAACCGGCGAGCGTGTATGAAGAGAATTATGAATGTTGAGGAAGCGAGTGAAGTATGCAGAGATAGAGTTCTCTGGCACTCTGTTCTCTCTGCCTACCCTGCAAGGGATATGGCGTGATGATATGTATGTATGTATGTATAATATTATAAAATTTTCTAAAAATGAAAACATTAAATAAACTGCATAAAAATTACTAGTGTGTGATAGGCCTAGTTTGTTCACGCACTAAAGTCGTGCATTGACCATGCAATGTTATATATTAAAACTGAGAGCCTGTCACGCCCAATTATGATTTAACCTACGTTTAACCCCAATTGGTTAACGATCGCTGATTTTCACGCAACGCAAAATGACTGCGACGTGATTTCAGACGTAAATATTATTAAAACAGATCAAATATTAAAACTTTAAACAAAAATATTTAAAAACAGATCCAATTTTAAAATATTTAAAAACAGATCTAATATTAATACTGTTTAAGAATTTATTTAAAGAGAGATGAAATATTAAAACTGCTTTAATTTGTATAATCTATTAGGCTGCTGAAGTATACGCAAATATTGGGTATGTGAAGCTTAAATTAGTTTCTTTTTTATTTTCTTTTAAGATCGAGATAGTGAAAGATATTACAAAATAAACTACTGTCTCATGGAAAAGCTTAGAAACACCTAAGTAGCGAACAAAAATTATGTCCAGACATAGGACACATAAATATTAGAGTAAAAAAAAATGGACCCAGATAACTTTTGTGTACAGGGCGCTTCTTAAACCACAATAGCATTCGCGCAACTTAATTTTATAATGAGGCTAATAATAAACTAAGAACGGGAAAGAGTAATTTAGATATTTTGGGTTTATTAAGATATAACATACTTGTATTTGTTTTTATATATAACAACTAGCCTTTGTCCATGACTTCGTTCGCGTAGAAATAATGTATGGCGTCCTCGTTAAATACTATTTTCAAAGCAAAATTCACCCCTTATTTGTATCCTAACTTTTAATTAAATAAAAAACAAGTAAGAGTATCACTGTTAAATTTAATCTCCTATTTTACATCATTAGAGGATGAAAATTGACAAATGCTGAAATGTAACTCGTGTTTATTAATTTTTACTGAAGACTCTTTATGCTGAATTTAAAAACATCGGATAAAGATTTATTTATTCTTATACAATTTTTAAAACGGTGTTCACTCCCTTTGAGAGTTTTTAGTGAGTCTCTACGTCATAAAGAGAAACTACTGTTCAAACTTTATGTTTTTAGTTCCGGCTCTGCCTTAATGTGTTAGTGAACAGTGCCTGTTTATCTACATATATTACGATATATAGATGTTGTAAGAAGAAAGCAGAAGTATCTAAAGTATAATGCAATTTATAGTAGTCGTGTTCGTAAAGAGTTATTTCTTCTTCTCTCTTTTCAGCCCATATTCTCCCAATGTTGGGCACGAGTCTCTTCTAAGTAGAAGAATTAATCAAATTAGCCTATTATATTATTCTGGTCAAGTGTGTTTGCATACATATATTAAGATATTTTTTTTTAGCTTTGCAGTGGTGACTGTTATTACTTTACATCCCATTGATTTTTAAGATGAATACGGTAAAGAAACCTTCCTTTACCGTAATCATTGTTGGCCACGGATGGCAAGGAAGCGGTACCAGTGGTCGGCCCAATAGCGACGGGGAGTTTTGGGCCACGGATACGGTGGGTTTTGGGGCCACGCGCTGCCCTCCGTCGCCCCGGGCGGAACGGGCGGCACGTATGGCACCGTAGCCTACCAAAAAAAAACATGTTCATTGTATTATTTATTTATGTACTCGTATATATGTAAATACTTAATTGACAGTCAGCGACTGACCTGCAGACCCTAGTCGACACAATGACAGAGGATTGTAAGAAAAGGGGTCTACGCGTGAATGTGAGAAAAACCAAAATAATGGTCTTTGAAAGAGACGAAGCCAGAACAGATGTAAGAATAACAATAGGTAATGATATACTAGTGCATGAATTGAATAGCAAGTGGATGAATTTGTAAATCTTGGATGTGGATTTAGCCGAGATGGAAGGCACGCCACTGATATAGAGCGAAGAGTGAATGCGGGAAATAGAGTGAACGGAGCGTTGGGGCAACTTCTCGGCAGCCACCACCTCAGCCAGAAGGCACGTGTAGCAATACATAACGCAGTGCTTGTCCCAACACTACTGTATGGAAGCTAGAGTTGGGTATGCAGAAAAGAGTATGAAAGTAAAATTAATGCGGTCGAAATGCGATCTCTGCGGAAAATCTGTGGAGTTAGGCTGACCGACCGCATTCGTAACGACGACGTAAGAGAGCGAGTAGGTATGAAAGAGAGTATTGGTATAAAGATGCGAAAGGGAATGCTCCGATGGTTCGGACATGTGGAAAGAATGCCGAACGAACGTCTGGTTAAGAAGATATACAATGCGAAAGTGGAAGGATGTAGGTACCGAGGGAGACCGAGACTAACCTACCGAGAGAGAGTAGAGTTCTCTGGCACTCTGTTCTCTCTGCCTACCCTGCAAGGGATATGGCGTGATGATATGTATGTGTGTGTGTATGTACTTAATTGATTATAGCTGCGATCTTACTATTTACTGATATTACGTAAAAAAACGGATTATGTTAATTAATTGATCAAGTTAATAACAATATAGATATAAATTACTGAAACTAACTTGATTACGAGCGAAAAATAACTCCCATGTGTGACAATCATTATTCGCTCGTAACTAAGTTTTTATAAATATAGATACAATTTTGTTTTCTTATTTGAAATTTATACTTTGCATTCTGTAGAATAAAATGCATGTAATCAACGTAATCTTCACAAGAATTGGTCTTTTTAAATTAAATTTTGTTATGGAGTAGGTAGGATATAACCAGATATGTCTCTAATAATAAGAAAGTTAAGTTTTAATTATATATCGACTTATAAATTTATATAAACTAAATCATTAAATTAAAACCATTCGACTAAGTAATATAATATTAACATGACGTCTTTTTCAATTTTAATATGTAGTCCCCCGTGTCATTCACCAAGAATATTGATCACAAAAGAAATCGGCAATGGAGTAATATAATTGATATGCACATTAGATGTTTGATGTTTCTATAATAAGTGTCGTGGTATTAAACTTATTTACAAGTTTTTAAAAATCATTCTCATGAAAAGACTATGAATTGCTTAGCAAATAGGTAATTTGAATAATTTAAGTCTTCCAACTTTGACGCATTTGAGTTTAGTTGCCGTATAATTAATTCAACATTTTGAAGAGTAAATATCACAAACTTAAGTCTGTGATCCGCCATTAATTAGTTCTGGGTTTGTGAAAAACAATATATAAAAATTTGTATTATTCATTTATATGAAAATTAATTTAATTACTAATAAGGTAATTACATATGTCAATGATTTTATTAGTATTTTTATTCGTAGTGATAATATGTAATTGGAAACTTTAGATCAATTATGCATAAGACAATTTCAGTTCAATAGTTCGTCTATGGCGAATCTTTATTAACCCACATTTAGGCCATAATTGGGCACGGGACTTATGACACCTATATATTTTTTTATTGCGTAGGTGGCAAACGAACAAGCAGCACACCTGATGGTAAGTGTCACTGCCGCTCATGGGCCTTTGAAATACCAAGCTAGGCCGCTGCCTATCAATACAAACCTCAAACCCACTCCAGTTGGGCTTCTGGCTCTCTCGCTCAGCGAACGAAGCGCAATAGCATATTGCCATTACTCAGACGTCGATCTTCTGCGAGAGTGTGGTACTACCCCGCACGGACCGGCCCACGGCTGTAGACATAGAACTATCAACAACGTGGTCCTACAAAATTAACAAAATAACCTAATTAGGCTTGTCAGTGAGTATAGGGTTTTATTTAGAGTTATCATTCTCTTGTAATTTATTATTTGTTTACGTCACTTATTCGTTTTTTAACACACACACCCTTTTTTTTTTTTTTTTTTTATTGGTGGGCTATGGGTGCGTCTCGCCCCGCCAAATCGGTCCGGGGTGACGGAGAAGGCGGCGCGTGACCCCATAGACCCACCGTAAAATCCTCTCTCTTCGCCGTGCGAGCGGACCACCAGTACCCGATCTTTGTCTTCGGTGGTCTAACACACACACCCACAGGAAAGAAAGGAATAGTAAGGGGTTAGACTTCTTCTGTCATTACATGAAAATATATATGTTTTTAAATTCCATTACCATTCTAATTAATATTAATTAATCTTTAAATTTATGTTTCACAGACTTTCTATAAAATTCATTAATGTTTTATCAGTTATCTAGAATTAGACAAATAACTAATTGCTAGTGATATAAAACTGGTTGCCATTAGACTGCCCCGGTTGGTCCATAAGCATGTTACTTCCAAGCGTAAGTTTGTGAGGTCCTAAGTTGGAATCCTAAGTTGCATAAAAAATGTTCTTGGGTTTTTTACAGATTTTTTTCAATAAGTATATATTCCCATATTATCTATTTTTTGTGGCCTTGGTATATAAAGTTCTTTAACACAGAGAACATTTAAGTTACGAAGTACAAAGACCGGGTACCGGTGGCCCGCTCGCACGGCGAAGAGAGGAGTTTGCATGGTGGGTCTATGGGGTCGCCTCCTCCGTCACCCCGGACTGATTTGGCGGGGCGAGACGCATCGACAGTCCACCGGAATTTAAAAAAAAAGGTCTATTAGTTAATGCCGATGAAAGCATATCGTTAGTGATCTAATGGGTTATCACAAAATTTGTAGAAGAGATCACATAAGACTACCGATTGGATTTAAATACGGAAAAGGTAGTATTCTAAAATAGAATCTTTTTGTAGACAAGGCCGCTATAGGCCGTACTGGTGATTACCCCCAGTCAAGCAGACCGTGTGTTGGTTATATTGCAATTTCTCGTTATTATTAGGTCGATGGGAGTAGGTTCTTAAAAGGGCTACCTTTACCATAGGCGTATAAAGAAAATACGGCAAGTTATATGGCATCTATATGGCAAGTTATGGTCGCCCTTCCGACACCCCGGTCAGTTTAACGGAGTTGGGCCAGATTATTGCCGATATTAGTAGACGAAATAAGAAATAGAATTTGTCGAGTAATATCATAAGGTGAAGTACCCGAATCCGCGTTGATAGAAGGTCCATAGTTAACAGGGTAGCGGTGCAGTCATCCACAATATGTATGTATGTATATCACATATTGGAGGAATGCCCGGCGGGCCACTGAAGACAAAGACCGGGTTCCGGTGGACCGTTCGCACGGCGTGGAGAGGTACTTGTAGGGTGGGTCTATGGGGTGGTGCACCGCGTCTTCTGTCGCCCCGTAGGGATTAGCGGGGCGTGACCACTCCATAGCCCGCCGCCAAAAAAAAAGCAGTAGACCATGGTGGCTGTTAATAGTGGAGAACTATTATTGCCGGATCCAGTTCGGCCAGTCTCGTTTATTAAGGTCGTATTTTCTGAGACAGCACAAGATACACGTGAAGCACTCTCCAAGCTGTAATTATGCATATGCAAGAGCCATGGTGCCAATACAAACACTATGACCCTGTTTTCGCACGCCTTAAAGGCGGATACCTGATGTGCTACAATAGAGAAGGAAGTGGGGCCGCTATTGGTCTTTATTAAGTTCAACGACGAGTCTTACGTACTAATGAGCACCACTATATTTATGTGGGGTAATGTGAGAAAGTATTCGTCATAGCGAGATAAAACACCGCTTCATAGAACGTGTATAATTTATAAAAACCCGATTACGAGCGAAAAATGATTGTCACAAGTGGGTTTCGAACTCACACCTATTGGAAATCCATCCCAATCGTGCTACCACTTACATCACCGTGAACTATTGTAGGGAATTCAATTCTCGCATCGTATTATATTTACGTCTTTAAGAAGACGTGTGCCATCTACCTGTCGTCTATTACACGTCTCGATTGGGACGGATTTCCAATAAGTGTGGGTTCGAATCCCACTTGTGACAATTTTCGCTCGTAATCGGGTTTTTATAAATAATAAAAATTTATAAATATTAAATGCTAAATTTCAGTAATTTGAACGTGTTTAATATTATCATATGATTTTTAATGCTATCTACTATAATTAATGATGGTGTTTGAAGAAGAACCCACCACACCCTATCTTACCTGCAGATATTGTGAAAGGAGACTAAGGGATATGATATGCATATAATATCTGTGCAAGAAAAGGAACACTCTATATAAAGCTACATATCGATCTGTTTGACCAGCGTGGTATAGTAGGTCAATTTTCTTCCTGTTGTGTAGGAGGTTAGAGCCCAGCAGTGGGATATGTATGAGCTGATATGATGATAACGTCTGAAAGTAATAGTTTATGGTAATAGTTATATCTATTACATGTGTCATCTGTAATTTTTTTTATTGGACTCCTAAAACCGCCCGACTAGAAAAAAAGTATGGTTCAACCAGATCATGTATCTGGACCCGATCAGGATAGAATCAGGCATGCCGGATCCGGCAAACCCGATCAGGACCAGGTCTGGTCCTGATCAGGATAGCCTGATGTGAAATAACATCAAGTATGGTAAGGCATACCGGATCAGGACCAGATCAGGACCAAATAAGGATAGCCTGATGTGAAATATCATTAAGTATGGTAAGGCATATCGGATCAGGACCAGGTCAGGACCAAATAAGGATAGCCTGATGTGTAATATCATCAAGTATGGTAAGGCATACCGGATCAGGACCCGATCAGGACAGAATGAGGCATGCCGGATCCGACAAACCCTATCAGGACCCGGTCTGGTCCTGATCAGGATAGCCTGATGTGAAATAACATCAAGTATGGTAAGGCATACCGGATCAGGACCAGATCAGGACCAAATAAGGATAGCCTGATGTGAAATATCATCAAGTATATAGTAAGGCTTGTAGTATATCAGAACCAGAAACAGTTTTCGTAACGCAAAAAAAATATCAATCAAAATTCAAAAAAGTGACATGATTGTCATATTTATGCCACGGCGAAATTGTATTTGCATCAGAGGAGATTAATCTGAAATATTTAATTAATCATATGTATTTAATAATAATAATAATGTTTAATTAATAATATAAAAATAATTTATATTTAAAGTAAAAAACAAAAAGAAATAATATATATATATAAATGTACCTAACATTTGAAAACATAGATAGATAGAAATATTATATTGTAACAACCATTCTAACATTTAATGTTTTGGGTCATAATAAATAGATGGCGTTAGTAAAATGACGTCATTATTTGAATCGCGGTGTTAAGATTCTCCGAAGCGTAATGAGATGGCCTAATATTAAATTACTTGTTATCGAATCAGATTAAAACAGATCGATCAGGTCATGAATGAGAAATTCAGGCGACAGTTGCAGTCGTTAGCATCTGGTAGTTGCGCCATAATCGGCACGGCTCACTGGGACTCTCCATGATAAGAATATAGCACTGCATTCGGTGCCTACGTCATATATTTATTTATATTTTTACCTATTAAACATGTTCTTTAAACTTCTTTAAGATATTCATGTTTTTTAAAAGGACCGGACTGGGCATACTCGTTTTGGATCAGGCAAGATATATAACGCAGATGATTGATTTGGTTCCGATCAGTAAAATTTCATCCGGACCCGATCAGGAACGCCTGATCTGGACCCGATCAGGAACGCCTGATCTGGACCCGATCAGGAATGCCTGATCTGGACCCGATAAGGTTTTCCTGATCGGGTCCAGATATATCTTCTGCGTTACATACCTTATCTGGTCCAGATCGGGCATGCCCGGTCCGGTCCTGCTAAGGAAGACGAAAAAATTTCTAGTCGGGCGACTGAGCGATCACTAGGAGAATCACTTTCCTGGTGATCGTAAATTAGACCATCAACCGCAATCGTTATCCTGCCAAGCATGGTAACTATAATATTATCTTTATGCTCTATAACAAGAAAGTAAACCGCGATATGGGTTAGTAAAATGAAATAGCCCACGGTACCAGCATTACATTCCATATGCGAAAAGCAAGTGCGTGGTGAGACAGACGGTAGGTACAGACCAAATGCCGTCCAGTCTACACATGCGGCCGGACGGGGCGGCATATTCCGTCGAATAAAAGGGGTTATTTACCTTTAGATAACTTTCACCGGTAGCGGTAATAGTGATCGATATTCTGTATTTGTTCTCAATTTGATTAGGCTACTAGTTCGAACTTATAATTTTTGTTATTTAATTGGATATTATTAAAATAGTTTATTAAAATTAATTACTCATAATTTATAATTAAGCTTCTGTGACATGTTAACCTTTCATGTTATTATTGATTATTTCAATAAATCTTAGGAGTCCATGGAAATTTATTCTTATAATTTCGTTAATTAACATTTTTACATCGTATAATTGACTGTCTGTAAAATATAAAATGCTAATTTTAATGTAGGATAGCATATCATACTCAACAAATCGTAGGACATGATATAAAATGTTCTAATAGATTTTATTTCTTTATTGTGGATCCCGAAAACATGGATAATTGCGCCAACGCAGGGCAGTCGGGTCAACTCCCTCTATCTACATTCATATGCCATATCTACATCTTATTATCGCTCTGATTATACCCCCGATAGTATTCAGAGGCTTCATATTAATATTAAACGCGTTTCGTGGTGCTGCATATTCAACGCGACCTCGGCCATGGACCGGTCATCCAACGAGTCATATAGGTATTTACACGCCATTGCCCAAACTGTCTGAAGACTATGCATTCAACTTACGACAAGTTACATTCGCTCCCAATAAAGTTGCGACAAGTCGTAAATATCTGTGACAAACCTATTTAAAACTCGACTTTTAAAATATTTTTGTTTCACGTCAACGGAAAAAAAAAATGATATTGTCTTTGATTATTGACTTCAAAAGAATATATTGCTTTCCTATTTATACTCTGTATGATATTTTAATAAACTTGAAATTGTTCAATCCGACAGTGCATGGTAAGCTTTCAGTTGTTGGGGTCGCTCAGAGCACACCCGGGTTCAATGTATTCCATCCAACTACACGTGGTCTCCATCAGTTGTCGCACTGTTCTAGGATCTTTTTCCCTGTTTAAGCACTGTATCTGAAAAAAAAAAACTATTTGATAGTCTAATGATTCAGGAATGTTAAGAGCATGCCCTTTCTATAACTTTCAATATTTATTAGAATTGTGATAAGTGTATAAAAAACCGTTTGAAACAATTTATATTTTATATAATGAGCATGCGGTCTTGATTGTTTTGCACAAGCTACCTCTGCGCTTAAAGACTAGTAAATGTTTTATGTTTTGTATGACTTCGTTTATTTGAGAGGTCAATACACCTTTTACACTGTCCAGGATAATATGAAATTTTCATAAAAGATCGGCTTCTGATTAGTAGCAATCTGCAACCCAGCTTTATCCGATGAGCTGGAGCGCCGGAAGACCAAAATCCATTTTTCTTCTTTCCTGTCCTCATTCCATTTCTACCAATCTACACCTCATCATTTGCCTGCCCTCCTCCCACGCTAAGTGGGGTCGGCTCAATATATTCCTTCCTTCTATCAGCCGTCATATCTCCACTTACAACTTTTATACACATATCCTCTTTCACACAATCCAGCCATCTCTTTTTGGTCTCTGAAGATTATTCCGTCCATCTAAATATTAATCCTTGTCACGTGCCTTTCATCCCTCCTCATCACATGTCCATACCAAGACAATCTCGCGCCCCTAATTAATATTGAAGCAAAATCCTCCCAAAACTTACCTTTCGCTACATCATCACATCCAACCTGTGGTGCATACACACTTATATTGTTCAATATAAAATTTTCCAAACCACGTTAATTATGATGATTCTATCATTCACTCTCATTGCTTACGTCACACATTTTTTCAATTCTTTATCTAACTATATACATACTCCATTTCTTTTTCTTACCATTACCTCCAGAATAGAAAAAATTATAACCTATTCCAATATCTCTAGCTCTCATATCCTTCCATCTTGTCTCTTGCATATGTACTACATTAACTTGCCTTCTTTCCAGCACATCCGCTAGCTCTCTTTCTCTTCCGGTCATCGTTCCTATATTCCAGCTTACCATCCTCATTCTTATTCCCGGATAGATTTAGCGGTGTGTGACCAGATCATAGACCGCTGCAAAAAAGTGGTAGTAATATAAGGAATGAAAAAGGGTGTTTTTAGCCTCATGCTCGATTTTAAAAAGCAGTGAGCCCCTCTCCTTTTACTACGAAAGTATATAAATATAATTTAGTATCAAATCTTCAAATCAAGGTGGAGTCAAGAGTCTCCGAAACCGGCGACCGTATATAAAGAGAATTATGAATGTTGAGGAAGCGAGTGAAGTATGCAAGGATAGAGTTCTCTGGCACTCTGTTCTCTCTGCCTACCCTGCAAGGGATATGGCGTGATGATATGTATGTATGTAGTATCAAATCTTACGTATGTTAGGTATTGATTCAAGAGAGAGCTCCCCACTTGACCAACTTGTTATTTGTAAACTTGACCTAGCTGCAGTATGTAAACTATAGTAGCATAGTTTTATTTTTAGTTTGCCTTGTTTTGGTGTTATTTACTTATCCCTTACTAGTATTTTATTACATTCACTGAAAAGGAAGTTGCATTCATAGTTCCTTACTACACAGAAGCGCCAGATTGCATTCCCTAACGCTTTTGCTTAGATATTCAAATAAAATAATTGTAATAATTTCATTTTAACTAACATCGACGACTAATGTGATTTAGTCAGTAGCATTAGCCGTGATTACGATAGAATCAAGGAAGCACTTCGTCACTATTATGAGTGAGAGTTGTTTTAAACTATCATCATTAAGTTTTGTGCAAATAACATGTTATTGATACATTAACAATTAGTTATCATCAGCAAGCTGTCACTTTTAACATTCAATAAAACTGCTAAATTTTAGTATTGTCCGGGGTAGTGAAAGGGGCGATGTTCAATTTGCTAAGCCTAGTAAGTGAGTAAATAGGTGATAACTGCGCTACTCAGACGATGATTTTCAGCCAGAATGTGCTACTATACCGGACGAGAGGAACCATTCATGATAGGAGGCAGAAAACTGTTAACAGCGTGGGCTTTATACTATAATGATTATTATCTGTATATATAACTGTGTGGCTCTTTATTGATGGAGTAAGATTATATAATGAAATTCTCTTACTTTTCCTTTGGCGTCGCAAAAACAATTAAATGTGTATAAATAACATAATGAATTGTATCGTTTATACAAATATTGAATAATTAATGTATATTTTATCGTATTTCAATTTATTTTTACTATGCCAATGTTTTGAATAATTTCATAATCATGGATGGGCGAACCAAGTTATTTCACGTCCAACAGCCTTGCACGACAAATTAGTACAGTTTATTTAATACATTATTTAATATGGCTCTTTCGCCAGTTAGTTGTATATTTTTGAGTAACACACAACACAACCACAATGTTTATATAATTCTACTATACTGAGTACTATACTATTCTACTATACTATACAGAGTTTTCCGTGTGGTGACGGAGTAAGAATACTATTCACCACCCCATATCTTACCCGTGGGTGATCATACGAGACGACTAAGGGATATAAAACGCATATAACATCTATGCGAGAGAAGGAAAACTCGAAACAAAACAACACGTCTGACCAGCGTGGTATAGTAGGTTAATTTCCCTCCCATTACAGAGGAGGACCGAGCCCAACAGTGGGACATTTATGGGCTGTGATGATGATGATGATACTGAGTAGAGACTTAGATTTCCAAAGTGGACTGGAGAAGACTACAAAACAACACCACCATTTATTTGCGATTTGGGAGTCGTAAAAAAAACTAAGAAAGAGATCATTCAAAATAAGTAGTAGCTGCATTGGAAAAAACATAACAACTATGATCGCCCACCCACTTTGTCGCTTGTGTCGCTGAAAGTGGATATAAAAGAAGTGTTATTTTGTTTCCTTGAGTCTATCTATCCCTCGCCATTTAGTACTACTTAATAGCTCTATAGAATTGCTAGCTACTGCGTCGTCTAATATTTGAAATTCTTAAATATAGCATTTACGTGTATTGTTCTAGAATTACATACGATTTATTATCATGACTAAATTACCAAGACAGCATCAGTCGCAATATATCTACGTAAGTGTTTAACATACTGAGAAAAACATGACAGTTTTAAGATTTTGGAATGTGTACATAGAATTACGTGACTAATAAAAAAATATGTTTTTAACCCACGAAGCAAGTACTTTGTATTTGCTCCATGTTTTAACCCCACACTAAGAATTAAATTCTCGAGCTGTGGGAGACTTTACGAACATACTATTAAGGGACACAAATAACATTCAGACTCAGTATAATCATTTGTGTACATCACAAAGAACTAAAAACGACATTCGACGTGTGGGAGATTGACACCCCTACGGCATCTGCGCAGTTAAGATTTTTTTTGTCTGAAATGTTTATCCTTACTAATATTATAAATGCGAAAATAACTCTGTCTGTCTGTCGCTCTTTCACGCCAAAACTACCGACCGATCTAAATGAAATTTGTTGCACAGATAGTCTAGAACCTGACAAAGGACATGGGCTACTTTTTAATGCAAAAAAGGGTTGTAAAGGGGGATGAAAAGTTGTAAGGAAGTATAGTAATTTTTAAAGCCAGAAACTTGAAAGTTATTTTAGGCTATTGAGTAGATATAAATAAATATGATATTAAAAAATTGTAAAAAAATTACCCTTAAGGGGTAAAATAAAAACAGGAAATGTAAAACTTTAGGAAAGTAACCGTTTACGCGGGCGAATCTAGTATTAAATAAATTTTATAATATAGAGCTATCTATTCTTTTGTTCACGTTATGAAAATGCATTTATCTAGTATCTATCCCCGCTGGGTTGGGCATTCATGGCACGCATGGTGGCGCCGCGCCGTGGCGCGTATCGTCCATTGGTGCGCCTCACTCACGCTGTTCTTTTTTTATTGTTTATGGCGGCAAACGAGCTACCAGCACACCTGATGTCAAGTGTTATTGCCACCCATGGACCTTTGCAATACCAAGGATATAGCTAGTAGGCCGTTGCCTATTAATGCAAAACTCACCCAGTTGGATTCCCGACTGCCCTTCGGTCTACATGTTGCGCTATGTCCACTCTCCTTGCGGAGACTTACTCAAACTTCCGCCAATGCCTTAACCAAATGTGGTCAAGGTGGGTCAACTGCCAATATGAAGCTATGCTTGTTGTTGAAAGCTGGCTTCACTTGTAATTTATACCGGACTTAGAAAGTATTCTCTATCCCTGCGTAAAAGGTATTTTCAATTTAAAAGATATTTTCTTTTTCGGTACCCCTAGCAACATGTGTGCACATAATTATTAGATGAGCGGTTAAAGTGTGTAATTGACATTCGATTTTTTTAATATATTCGTTGGGATAAAACGTATGGGGTAACTTTTATATAGTTATATATATATATATATATATATATATATATATATATATATATATATATATATATATATATATATATATATATATATATATATATTATTTTGAAATAAAACTATTTTTACGGATTCAATCGTGTTTGTATTTGATTTTTAATTAACCGATGTTTAGAACACTTTACAGCACTCATGGTCACGGCAGGACCGTTAGTCCTCCCGTGATTATGAACGCTGGCAAGCATGTCAGGACTATCGGTAAATTAAAAATCAAATACAAACGCGATAGAATCCGTAAAACTAGTTTTATTTCAAATGTGTAATACTCGCGTAAACATCAAAGTCTTTTTATATCCGAAATCTTTTTTTTTTTATTGCTTTTGGTGGCAAACGAGCTGGCAGCACACCTGATGGTAAGTGTCACTGCCACTCATGGACCTTTGATATAACCAAGGCTATAGCTGGGCCGCTGCCTACCATTACAATCCCCAAACCCACCCAGTTCGGCTTTTCTTTAAATTTATATATTTGAATGCCATGTACCTATATTATTGTATATATTGTTTTGTACCAGTCGAATGTTCTTCGTTCAGCTTCAGCTTCATCCTAAGGTTGCCTGGAAGAGATCACTGAAAGTGATAAGGCCGCCCTTTGTACATTACATAGTAGACTAGCTCTTAAGTAAAGTTTTTCATTGTAACTGGTGTGCAAATAAAGAATTTTCTATTCTATTCTATTCTATAATTATGTAAAGAAATTTTCTTTTTTCTTTTGTGATATTTAAAACCATAGAATGCAAGTAAAGTCTTTTCAATTGTTCGTAATTCATTATATTAATAATTAATTAATACTGTGTTCTGTAGACAAAAGATCCCAGTAATAATGATGAACTATTGGATGTCAAATAGCTTTAATTCATTTGTGGCTGTTTAAAGTATACGAACAAGTATGCGAGTGATATTTTGAAAATTAAACATAAAAATGTCAAGAAATATCTTCAATGGCATCTGAATTTTGTCAAATTAAAGTTACGCAGATGTCCTAAAGTGATAAAGACCTGGAAATAGATGAATATTATTAGATTTATTTATATATTCAAGACCAATATAAAATAGAAGAATTATTCAAATTACTGAAATTTTTAGCATTTAATATGCTTAATTATTTATAAATACCCGATTACGAAACGAAAAATGATGTCACAAGCGGGGTTCGAACCCGCACCTATTGGGAATCCGGCCCAACCGTGCTCGTCATTTTTCATTTCGTAATCGGGTATTTATAAATAATTAAGCATATTAAATGCTAAAAATTTCAGTAATTTGAATAACAAGGTTGTGTCATCGTTTAATACAATTCTAACTGTAAAGTTTGAAGTATTAAGCCTATACAATGTATAAACATTGTCCGATAGATGGAATACGTCACCTTGAAGACGTAAGATGTAATATGAATCGAAATTTGCATGTCCTAAAATAGTTCACGATGGTGTAAGTGGCAGCACGGTTGGGCCGGATTCCCAATAGGTGCGGGTTCGAACCCCGCTTGTGACATCATTTTTCGTTTCGTAATCGGGTATTTATAGAAGAATTATTTTAGATAACTCTTATCTAGAAGCATTAATATTTTAGAAGTAATAAACTTTTCGTTTCATGCTCGAAAATATGACTCGTAAGCATGTGATTACATAATCAAGACTAAGAAATTAGAAATAATGCCGTTTAAATATGATTTAGAAGTTTTTCTTATTACATTGATTAGCAAATATTATTAGTAGACCTTGCTTAATATTATAATTTGATGCTATATGACTTTTAGATAACTATCTTGAATTGCATTCTGATTTGACTTAGATAAGCAATTAATGATATATATATATAAATTAAAGCCGACCTTCCTATTTACTAGATATATATATATATATATATATATATATATATATATATATATATACACTATCAATATAATAGTCGTCATTGCTTATTATCGTGGGTGATCTTTTGAATATTGATGGCATAATTAATTCTCAATGAGGTTTGAGAAGCGACATTGTATACCTCCTATGTTTCGCCCACCTATGTAGACTATTCAATGAATATACATAATTAGATGTGGACAATCTTTTTAAATGTCCTGTGGTGACAGATTTAAAATATAATGGATAAAATGGGTGGCGAAAATGGGAATGTAATTGTTGACCAAAGGGCATCAGGTAGATTTGGCCCAGGTCGTTATACGGCTTTTAGTCGTCTTTTACGACATCCACGAACAAAGTAAGGGTTGGTAGTATTCTTAGCCGCTGCCACACAGTTAATATATATATATATATATATATATATATATATATATATATATATATATATATATATATATATATATACATATATACCCCGTGGAATCTAATTGGCTGTTTTCCCGAAACGTATATACTCAGTTAATGATATAGAACCATAATATAGCATTTATTCAATAAAATAAAAACATAAATTCTAGTCATTTGCAATCCCGGACGTTTCCTTAAAATATCATTTTTGCATAACTGTAACATGTTTTGTCTAATAATTTTGTTATACCTACGGTCGTTTGAGAGCATCGACCGTAGGTATCAACCTTACGGTCAATGCTCTTACCTTGGTTACCTACTTTCTTTAATTACTTTAAAACGATGGCTCCATTTTCTCAAGAATTTCTTCTTCTAATCGAGTAGAATGTCGGCGACACCTACCTCTCCGACTCTACCTCTAGCCTGAGCATGTGTAAGCACTCAAAACTGCCTCTGGGTTAATAGGCGTTGTGTGACTGATAAAGTTATCGCTGTTGTAGGCACAGGCGGATTTATAATGCCACATCTGCGTAATGAATCTGGATTCATTACGCAGATGTGGCATTATAACACCTGGGTGTTCTAGCTGAGGGTACAGGCATCTAGCCTTCGCCAAGTTGCCTCTCGCAATCGCATAAAAACGAACCATGTCTAACCACTCTACGCCAGAGTACTGGTAATGACTTGTAATTTTTTCGCACTTACTAACACTCGCGTTCGGGATTTGTTATAAACATATGGTATACGTCTAAGCCGTTTGGCAAAAAATTGCAAACTGACCTATTAAAACATAGACCAAGGTCGCGCGGCTCGAGCGCATCAAAAGCAAGGGGTGCGTGCGGGACGCGAGCGGGCTATGAGCTACAATGCCTAAATTTTTTTTTACCTATTATTGCGATTTAATTCGAATGCTATGTCGTAGGCATGTTGGGAACAACACCGTTGCATATCAGACAAACTTAAGAACGTCTATTTATCAGACTTTTTTTTTCAATGTATTATGTTTTTAGTTATGTGGGGATATTAAGAATGATTAACTAAGTACATACGTTTCAGGAAAACAGCCAATTAGATTCCACGGTGTATATATATATATATATATATATATATATATATATACATATATATATATATATATATATACACTAGCGACCCTCCCTCGCTTCGCTTCGGTTACGTCTACTTTCGCGACATAGAATTCCTGTCGGAGAAGGAATTTCTTAAAATCCTATTTTATCTGACCTTTACAGAGCAGAAAGAAAGTCCACACTAAATTCATTCCAAGTCTGTAGGGGCAGTATTGGAAAAATGTAGATTTTTTGGGTTAACACCTACGCAATCCGCTTTAGGGGTGGAATTTTCAAAAAGGCGTTCTTAGTTAACCTGTGTGATATATTTATAAAATGTGATTTCTACACCCCAGCAATCCCCTTGCGGGTGAAATTTATGTAAAATCCCTTCTTAGCTGACCTATAAACACCGTACTAATATAGTGTGGTGATATTCGAGTCATTTCAATTTTAAAAAGTATTTTTCTTCTTCTTATGAATTGGCAATCAGCTACATATACGAGCTATTGGTGCCAGTGTCAAGTTATAAATATTTTCACGTTTTTAGTCTTTCAAGTCAGTCGTTGTCTAAGTCAAATTGTCACCATTAACAGTGCAATGGCCACACTGTTAATGGTATCTTGTGGGAATTTTGATGGAAAACGAAAACGTTGTAAAGCACTTTTATATGATATTCACTACATCCCAGTATTTCCGCACATCACATTACATAAAATGCCATCAAAATTATCTAATATAACACGTTAAAACACTAAGATATGGAATATAATACAAGAGCACCACATGACGTTTTCAAATTCCCGTCAAAAGTCTTTTAAAAAGTATTTGCATTGTACCAAACGTTTATGTGACATCAATCTTTTTAGAGTTCCATACCCAAAAGATAAAACAGGACCCTATTACTAAGACTTCGCTGTCCGTCCGCTACTTCGCCTGTCTCTCACCAGGTTGCTCTCATGAACTGTGATAGTTGGACAGGTGAAATTTTCACAGATGATGAATTTATTTTGCCACACAACAAAAGTAATCTTTTTGCTCGTTTTTGCTCGATATTGATAACAAAAATAGGTAGACGTTTGAAATATGCTCGGAATATTTAGTAATATATTCACTTTAGAAATAAATAATTAAATTAAAATAAAACAAATAGAGAATTTAAGAGGGGCTTCCATACAACAAACATGATTATTTTGCAATTTATAGATAATGGTACGGAACCCTTCGTGCATGACTCCGAGTCGCTCTTGGCCGGTTTTTTGAATATAATCGAATTGAGTTTTCAAACATGTGTCAAAATAAAATGTCTTTTAAATCAAAATCACTAAGAAGTATTGATATCAACTTTAAAGCAAATCACCCCTAAAATAACTTTCCATCCCTTTTTACCCCAGTTAGGAAATAAATATCAATAAAATATGAATCACGTCTTTCATCAATTCTGTTAAAGAATGTTTATGCAAAATTTAAAATAGATTGGACCAAGGAATCACGTTGTCTCATACAAACTTTGCCCTGATTTTTCACCCCCTTAGGGATATAATTTCGTCCGCGACGGGCGGAACACACGCCCCCGGTCATGGCTCCGCCAGACACCGACCGGGAGGCCGACGATGACAGTGTTCCGCCCATCACGGAACCCGAGATGGGGGCGGTGGTGGCGCGCATGCGCGGGAAATCCACCGCCCCCGGGCCCGACGGTGTTCCCAACCGCGTGCTGGCCCTGGTCCTCGACCACCTGGGTCTCCGCCTCAAGGGGCTGTTTAACGCGTGCTTAGCGTCGGGGCGGTTCCCTGGGTGTTGGAAGGAGGGGAGGCTGGTGCTCCTGCCGAAGCCGGGACGGTCTCCAGAGTCGGCCTCGGCCTACAGGCCCATCGTGCTGCTCGACGATGCGGGCAAGCTATTGGAGAGGGTGCTGGCTGCCCGCGTCAAGCGGCACCTCGTCGACACGGGGCCTGATCTGTCGGATGCCCAGTTTGGGTTTAGGAGGGGTCGTTCGACGATCGCGGCTCTGTTGCGCCTGAGGGCCGTGGCGACTGAGGCCGTCACCGGCGGGGGAGTGCTGTTGGTGGTGTCCCTGGACATCGCCAACGCATTCAATAGTCTGCCATTTAGCTGCGTCAGGGAGGCGCTCCGATATCACGGAGTGCCAGTTTACCTGAGGCGGCTAGTGGCGGACTATTTGGAGGGGCGCAGCGTCCTCTACACCAACCGAGTAGGGGACGTTGTGCGAACGCCCATGACGTGCGGTGTTCCGCAGGGGTCGGTCCTCGGACCCACCCTGTGGAACATCGGCTACGACTGGGCGTTGAGGGGGAGCCTCCCGCCCGGGCTGGACGTGATATGTTACGCCGACGACACGCTCGTCACAGCTCGTGGTGGGACACTGGAGGAGGCGGCAAGCCTGGCGACTCTCGGCACCGAAGAGATTGTCAGGCGGATCGGGGCGCTGGGGTTGAGGGTGGCCCTGGACAAGACGGAGGCCCTCTTGTTCCATGGGCCCCGCATGGGCCCTCCCATCGGCGTCTCGATCACCGTCAATTCGGTTGATATCAGCATCCGGGCCCATATGAGGTATTTGGGCCTGGTGCTCGACGGGCGATGGTGGTTCCGGGAGCATTTCCGCAGACTCGCTCCACGGCTCGTCGGCGCGGCGTCCGCCCTATCATGGCTTATGCCGAATGTGGGCGGACCGAGCGCTACCTGCCGACAGCTGTACGCAGGGGTCATCCGGTCGATGGCCCTGTACGGCGCACCGGTGTGGGCGGGATCCCTGACCGTCCGACTCAGGGCTCTTCTGTGGCGACCACAGAGGGCCATGGCGGTCAGGGCCATACGCGGGTACCGCACGGTGTCGACGGAGGCAGCGTGTCTATTGGCCGGGACCCCTCCATGGGACCTGGAAGCGGAAATGCTCGCCGGTTTGTATCGGCGGATGTTGGGGGTGCGAGCGGAGGGCGGTGTGGTCTCGTTGAGGGAGCACACCGCCTGGCGCGTCGACGCCCGCCGCGACATCATTGTCCGTTGGGCAGTCCGGCTGGAGAGGCCTCGGTTCGGTGTGCGGACCGTGGAGGCCTACCGGCCGGTGCTGATGCAGTGGCTAAATCAGCGGCACGGGGTGCTCTCCTTCCGACTGGTGCAGGTTTTGACGGGGCATGGATGCTTCGCCAAATACCTGCACACGGTCGTAAGGAGGGAGAGTACACCGTCCTGCCACCACTGCGATTGCGAGGAGGACACGGCGCAGCATACGCTCGAGGTTTGTGCCGCTTGGGCAGAGCAGCGTCGTGAACTCGTCACAATCATCGGTGCTGACCTGACGCACTCTGCTCCGGTGGTTGGCCCAACGACGAAGGCGACGTCACGAGTGGGTTACGGGCGTGCATGCTTACGCCCCTCTGTCACCCCGGACGGAGTGGTGCGAGGAGTGTGCCGACCGTAACCCGCCCCCAAAAAAAAAAAAAAAAAAAAAAAAAAAAAAAAAAAAAAAAAAAGGATATAATTTCGTAAAATCCGTTCTTAGCTGACCTCTACTCGGCGATAAAAATATTCTTACCAAATTTAAGGTTTGTAGGCCTTATGGTCCCAGAGATATTGATAAACCATAACTCGCGTATTTTTTAACGTAGACCTATGATTTTTGGATATAAGATTTATTATTTTTTTTCTAAATATAATTATTACTCTCAAATCTCATTCTAACAATTATATATCAAAAATTTGTGACCTACGACATTTTGAACTATTTTTACAGAATGTTAAAACTGTCTGTCATTGCACTATTGAGTTGCATGGAGCGGGGTCAAATGAATTTTTTTAAGGAAAACGAAAACGTCGTAAGCAACATTATTTGAACTAAGGCTGCCCAACTGTATGTTGTAAACGTAGTTATTCTATGAAACTAATATCTTAGAATAGGTGTAAACTAAAATAATTGCTTATTTAGGGTAAGATAAAATATATTACACGTAAAGCAATTTAAATTTGACAGAATATTAAAACGTAGAGTTTAATAAATAATACACTACAAATTATATTACAAATGTAAAAACATAATAAGCTTTAAAAAAATAAAGTTAAAAATATATGAATAAGTAATTTACTTAATTAACGTCCGCCGTCGCCGTCTTTAACCATAACAGATGTCATATCTTCTGCTGCTACACACCAGCACGGATAACAGGTAGTGGTTGAAGCCCCTCTAGGGTCATCTGACCATTGCGTGTTCCGTAGCAGTGTGCCCCTATTGCGAGGCCTTTTCATCATGTTCGATCAGCTGGCGATCTTTTTGTATACCTCATACATCGTTGGCCATATAGGCCTTGGAGGGCAAGTGTGAGGCACTAGCGTTTAGCCTAGATATCGCAAAAGCGTTCGACAGGGTCTGGCATAGGGCCCTTCTGTCGAAGCTACCATCATATAGAATCGCCGAAGGACTTTGAAATTGGAGCTTTCAGCTTTCCAGCTTTCTGGATAGTCTGCGCATAAAAGTAGTTGTCGACAGCTCCTGCTCCAACCATGATGATGCTGGTGTACCATAGGGCTCGATGCTCCTCGACGTTATTTATCCTGGTTCTCTATAGACAGTGTATGTTGCTATGCGGATGACAATACGGGTGACGAGCGATACACCGAGCATCAGAATGTTCCTCCATGTATCGGAGTATGTTACAGGAAAGAGGGGCTCAACTTGGGTCTGAAAATGAGCGCTCTTTGGGACGAGCCTCGGAACGGGGTGAACGGAACTTAGTCCAGTTGAACCCCACTAAGACACAAGTTTGCGCTTTGACTGCGAAGAAGGAACCGTTTATCATGGCGCCTTAGTTCCAAGGAGTAACTCTCTAAATTTTCGAGAGTATTGGGATATAGAGCAAAGGCCAGTTTGGTAGTCATTTGGAGGCAAAGCCAAATTGGTAAGCAAAAAGTTAGACGTGCTAAGCAGAGTTAGGCGGTACTTCACGCCAAGACAACGTCTTGTGCTATACAAAGCACTAGTTCGTCCTCACGTGGTTTACTGCTCTCATCTCTGGGCTGGCGCGTCTAAATATCAGCTAGACCCACTTGAGTCCCCGCAAAGGCGTGCTGTTCGAATCGTCGGTGATCCCAATCTCACGGACAGATTGGAGTTTACGGGAGCGGCGGAGAGACTTTGGGTCTGAGTGCTCTAAATAACTGTATGACCTGGTACCATCGTCACCATTTTACCACCGTACCACTCATCACCGTAGCAGGGGTCACTCATTTTACCTGAACTTACCCTGTTCCTAGACTATACGTTTTCAGAGATCATTTCTCCCACGTACGTGCAAGATCTGGAATGAACTACCTGCTGCCGTGGTTCTAGAGCGTTATGACATGTTCTTCTTCAATTGAAGCTTAACAGCATTTTCTTCAAGATAGACAACGGCCTGCCTGTACTCCTGGTGTTACTAAGGTTCATGTGCAGCAGTATTACTTACCATCAGATGTGCTGCTTGCTTGTTTGCCACCATAGGTAATAAGAATGTGTCATAAAAATATTAATAGTAATTTTTTTATTATATATAGGTACACTGTCATCATCGCACTCGTACTACTAGTAATACAAGCAAGAACAAGTGCTCTTGCTTCCGTAAATATGTAGTATTTATTGAAATGACTTATGAAAATAAGTACCTCTTTACGAAAAGATTGCCATCTTATTATATCTACATTACAACAAAAAATAAGAATATAGCAAGCTGAGCAGCAAATAGAGCGTTTAAGGGCGGTAAATCGATGAAGTTTAAATCTGCATCACTATTAAAATGGTGTATAGCTGTGTACTTACTTTAAATAAGATAATCTAAATGTCATAAATTCCAGAGTGGATTGTACAGAAACCTTACCAAGTGTAGTAATAGAATCGATTCCTTGTACCACTACCCGCTAAAACGTCGTTAATGAGCAAAAATCTTTTTTTACGGAAAGCGAATTGCTGTAATCGACATAGTATAAGTTATTACTACTTTTTTCTGTAACGTACAGCGTTTTTGAATGCAGGCATTTAAGTTTAAACCCGTTTTTTTAAAATGTTAATTTCATAACTATTCATCTTAGACTTATGTAACCGGGGCCATTTGAATCAGTTTTTTTTTCTGGTTCGAACAGTGCAATAAATTTTTTTTTCATACTTTGTGGACTACGACGTTTTCGCTTTCCGCCGTCGATATATATATATATATATATATATAGTCTAGTCGTAGTCCACAAAGTATATATATATATATATATATACATACATATATAACATGTGGAAAGAATGTCGAACGAACGTCTGTTTAAGAAGATATAAAATGCGAAAGTGGAAGGATGTAGGTACCGGGGGAGACCGAGACTCACCTACCTAGACCAGATTGGTCACGTACTGAAGGAAGGTGGAGTCAAGAGTCTCCGAAACCGGTGAGCGTGTATGAAGAGAATTATGAATGTCGAGGAAGCGAGTGAAGTATGCAAGGATTCTCTGGCACTCTGTTCTCTCTGCCTACCCTGCAAGGGATATGGCGTGATGAAATGTGTGTATTTATATTGGTATTTTGACACTATATATTGGTAGTATATATTGGTATTTTGACACTATTAGTGTTGGGACTTAGTCACTTGGCTGTAAGAACTATCATATGCTATGTAAGAATTTACGGTCGAGGGTTTACCATCTATTTTGTGCAAATGGACTTCCACGAGGTGCTATTTCTTTAGAATTACTACAACGACTACATGAAAAAAAGATATTTTATCCTTAAATAACTTTAGCCCACCACCTTGTCGACCATGGGGTTACAATTGGTTTTTCTTTTATTAAATAATGAATAGGTACATTTCTTAATCACAGAAATACCATCATTGGTGATTCGCAGAAATTTAACAATATGTTCTTTAGTCATTGTGTCCCAGCTTTCCTTGTGATTCATTGCAATTATTGGTGAATCCGCATTCCAGTCAGCTTTAAAGTATCACGAGAGTGAGTACCCCTCCTAATCAAATAATATCAGAGATGGGGTTTCGCAGTTTAATAATTTCTTTAGTCATTATGTTTCACTTTCTTTGTGATCACATTTGCGAGACATTGACATTGCGAGAGCGGGCCTAAATTGTGTTTTAATCTCGACATCATTACTTATCACTATTACACCGTTTATGGTTTCAACAATGTGGTTTTTTTACGACTTAGTTTTTGTAAGAAGATTATGATAAAAATACAATGCGCGTTTAGCTGCGTATTTATAGTATGTTCAAATATAAATCTAGCGGATGTTTTCTTTTATAGAACGATGTCCTTAAGAGATAGAGCAGGTACGTGGGTGGCGATAATCGCCAACAATAGCATTCTTAAGTAGCGTTGACTTCTCGCAAGCGGCTGACTGTAAATTTATTTCGATCTTAGCAGTAAGAAGAATGATAAAAATAAAAAAAATATATACAAATAATAATGAACTAAAAAGTATAAAAATGGATCATTGCAAGGATTATATAGAAATTTTAGAATCAATCGTCCATACCTGACCATGAATGCTGTAAAATGTCCGAAACGTGGGGAAATTGAAAAACAAATATAAACGCGATAGTATACGTAAAAATAGTTTTATTTCTAAAGACAAAGAATGGGTAAACTCAAATTAAGACCTTATACCAAACTGTTTGATCAGCATACCATGCTGAAGGTAGTAGGTCATTTTCCCTCTTATTATGGAGGATGCTCTAGCCTAGTAGTGGGACGTATATAGCTAAGACGGTGGCGAAAATAATGAAATAGATTCTCAGTTTCAAAAAGTGATACTTGCCTAGGATTTAGCTTTAGATCTCAAATTGACGATGTAATTCAGTACCTCAATATTCTCAGTTTAGCTTCTAACCACTTCGCTGTCACTTTTATACTAGCTTTCACCCGCGTGATTTGTTGATATAAAGATAGCCTATGTCCTTATGATCCTCATGGTTAAGTTACGCACTCGGTGTCACTCGGCGTCTTTCATCGGATTTAATTTTGTATTCGAGGATTTGTTTTTTTTAAATGAAAATACATAGCTTAATTATACTTATAATATCAGATATCTGCCAGTGGAAGTCCCGTTAAAATCAGTTCAGCCGTTTCGGAATATAGCCAGAATAAACGTACAGACAAATAAAATAAAAAAAATGTTTTTTTTATATTAGTACCGTATTTACTTTCATATGCATTGAGTGAAAAGCTATTAATTTGTAATTACAAACTGACATTTTAACTTTATTTATATGTATGGATGTATAGATTAAATGATGATAAATAGAAAAAGATTTCTATGATGAATTTAATGAGTAAAGTATATAATTGACAAGCCTTTCCTTTCCTGTATCATCATCGTCATAATTCTTTTGCTCTTAACTTAATTACTTGGGGTCTATGCAATATGTACGTATTGCAATAGTTATTGTCAATAGTTTTATAATCGGTCGTCTGCCTGACGTCGACTCTTCTTGGGAATGTAATTATTGATCAGACGGCATCAGGCGGAGTTGGCCCAGGTCGATATAAAGCTCTTAGTCATCTTTTACGACTATCCACGAGCAATCTGTTGCTCGGTGTGTGGTCTGCCACACACACAGCACCTTTCCTTTCCTGTGCATATCGTAAAATATGGTTATGGGCAATGCAAATTACATCAATGCCACGAACTCAAAAAAAAAGCGCTATGCCAACCGGTCTGACAATCGTGGTAAGTCAATTTGCCAGCCATTTCGGAGGACATTCGAACTGTACAGTGGAACTAATAAGATCGAATTATAAGAAAAATATAGAAATGTTATTGTGTGTGTTATATAATGTTATGTTAATATTAAATATGGCGTCGTGATGTACGCAATTATCTGCTGTTCATATTACTTTGCATTAATTTATTTAAGTGATAAATTACTAAATACGTTTTAGGAATGTTTTATTTACCATAAAACCATTAACATTTTTGTTCTTTTTCTTAAATTCGTTTTTATTTTAGTGTCAGATGTTCAATTTAGTTGATATTTACAGATTTTGTGTCAACTTTCTTTCGTTCTACAATGTCTACGGTAGACTCCGTAGACGTGCTTTTTTTGCTCATGCTATATGCGTTTCACTTTATCTATTTACAACCACGAATGTTTAATGCATATAACTTCTATGTAACAGTAAGTAAAACTCGAAATGAAATCATATACTAACTCGTCTGACTAGCGTGGTTTATTAGGTTAATTTCCCTTTTGTTTTTGAGGGGGCTCGAGCCCAGTAGTGGGACATATATGAGCTGAGATGATAATGATTATCCATGTGCCTCTCATTGCACGAAAAAATTGTCTACTACTACCATTATGGAATAAACTACTACCTTTATTGAAAGTCTATGATCTTGTACGGCTCTACCTAACTTGTTACCTCTCAAGTTAGTTCACGTAATGTGTTTCATTTCACTTTAGCCAGGCGAACCCTGGTGGTGACAAGTTAAGAATATAACGTGTTACCATGTCTTAGTTAAATACTTACATTGCTATTTTTCTCTCAATACTCACGTAAAAGAATAAGGTTGATGACAAATTCCATTCTTACCACACCACCACGTGGACTAAACTACTTATAGCTATTAAAAGCAAAGCCATTAAGCATTGCTTATTTAAAACCAGCTTCAGTATTGACGTCAACAACTTGTTCTCTCAATCGAATAATGTTATCTATAAAAATCATTTTGCGATACTCACAGTATTTAAAATATACATACATACATAATTAATTTTATATGTATATTAATATAAACGGGCAAATATTACTTTTGCGTGCCAAATTATTGTATTATATTCATCTTGTTGGTCAAGTTTATTTTACGCATAAATATATATTAAAAAAAATGTGGAAAGAATGCCGAACGAACGCCTGGTTAAGAAGATATACAATGCGAAAGTGGAAGGATGTAGGTACAGGGGGAGACCGAGACTCACCTACCTAGACCAGATTGGTCACGTACTGAAGGAAGGTGGAGTCAAGAGTCTCCGAAACCGGCGAGTGTATGAAGAGAATTATGAGTGTTGAGGAAGCGAGTGAAGTATGTAAGGATAGAGTTCTCTAGCACTCTGTTCTCTCTGCCTACCCTGCAAGGGATATGGCGTGATGATATGTATGTATGTATATATGTATTAAACATTTTTGATTGTAATTTTTATTGTTTTATTTCTTTTTCTAAAATGTAAAGTCGCTTTTTTTTTTGTAAATACAACAGATAACAAAGACTCAAGACAATTATTTATGAAAACGTCATCTATGCAGTCATATTTTACAATAATCAAAAATAATATAGTCGCTGCGTATCTCTCGAATCTTGTTTGACTAAAAAGTCGGTCCGTGTGCGATTTGGAATTGTAAGGGTGATAATGATGTTACAATATAATACAGTACGTGGACGGATTACTAAATAGACGGGTTATTGTCGTATACGTTATGAAGCGATATTTATAACCCGGATAAATTTAATCTCCATTGTTTATAAGTGATTTTTACTAATTAAATTACCTTCTCTAATTAATAGGATTAAAGTAAAAGTATACTTTTAATATTTTTTTATAATTTGCGAAGGTTAAACCGTCCCCACCATAATTAAAAACTAATACGCAGACACAGACGCTAAGTGATGGTGTTCTCCTCCTCACTCCTTTGCTTATATCATCTTGAATATGAACATAGGTACATACATTCCTTATATATAGTAGATATTTATTACTACTACATACATAGCTTATCTATTAATATTCTCTGTCTATTGTATAAAAAACGATATTTTAACTGACATCAGAAACAAGAAGGTTCTTAATTTGTCACCTTATTTCTTATGTATATTACTCGAAGAAGCCTGCGGTTATTTGAAAAATAACGGTTAGTAGGTACTCACGATATATAAGAAAATGGAAATGAAAAATGAATAAATTTATAAAAAAGTGTAAACAACTTCCAAAAACCCAAAGGCATTATACTAACATAAAACGAAAAATAAAAAATGTAGATTTAATTCGGTAAACCGCCTTGACGAAGTCGGTGTCAATTTGATAAAATCTAACTTTATTTAAAAACTGAACTGAACACATCTTTATTTATTTTTATATATTTTTATTATTAGGTATTTAACATTCAATCAACTTACTCAGATGCAAATTTTTTCCTATTTATGTAAGAGCTGCTTTAAAATTTATTGTCTTGGTTGTTATTGTCAAATTTTTTTTATCAAAACGGAATATGTGTTCATACCACACTCATAATATCAGCTTAAACCACTTAATTTAAATTATAATAACGTTGACTCCACACTATTGTGCGTTCATGTAATGAACAATGCTCAGTTACTTCGTGGAGAAAGTGCAACTTAGCGGTCACCATTGACGTCAATCTAAGAACTGTATTTCATAATCCCACGCGTCGCATGCTAGGCCTCGAAAGTATTTATTCTATTGTATATCAATGCAAATATAATTAGAAATCCTTCGTTAACTTGTATTTTAATTAAACAATTTAATTCAAGCTAAATATTATTACCCAATGTTGTGATGGTTTAAGAATACAATGCGTCCTTAATTTACCGTGAGAGTCAAAAAACGGCTGAGGCATCTTTATGAGAATGGACTATAGTCCTCTTAGAAAACTTAAAACATCAACTGGGATTGACAACCCGCCTATGAAGCGTGGCAGTTATGACATTATTCTCCCTTGGGAGGCCAACACTGAACGTTGATAAACTGAAGGATGGGTGTATGGAAATACAGTGGCCAGACCTGTTGAATTGTGGGCATTTAGTTTGAATCTGCGACAAGCGTAGCAGGCGTTTTGTTGTAAGTAAAAAACTACAATTACTATTACTGCACGAATCTTCTTGGAATTAAGAGGAATAGACTAATAATATCACGTCGAAAAGGTTTTATTTTGATTTTTATATCCATTGCATTGGTATTATGTAATAAACTATGATAGGCGTGACATTTTTTTGGAGTTTATTGGAGTTTACTCCTTAAGAATCAATTTTCATATAAGGCGCCCGGTATGAGAAAAATTTGAGGAGTAAAACCTAGTGATCGAATGACCTCGTTACGTTTTTGGTGCGCAACCTATTCTGCGCACCTTTCACTTTCTGACGTGAGATAATACTTCACTGAACACTTTTAATAAATGTAAATAAAAATATATATATTATTTTTAGTCAAATGAGCCTTTTTTGCGCCTGTTTTGATAATCGTACTTAAGGAGTAAACTCCAGTCGTGCGTCGGAGCTGACACACACACTTTTTTTTCTGTGTAGTCACGGCATGAAAATTTGTATATTTTTTCATCCCTTCTTTTTTATAGATATTTTAAGGACGACTTAAAGATTTGATAATCTAAGCAACCCTTAGCCGAGACCGCTGGCAATCGGCCCGATAAGTAGTCTGTTATATGCGCAAAAGCGACGCCACGACGGGAGTATTAGGAAAGGGTCACACTTCGGGCAGATAGGTTCGTTCAAAGCATCGGTATCTGTGGTTAACCTAGCTGGTATTATTGTATATCTATAGTGGTTATGGTGCCGCATGCTCTTCCTTCGCCCTGGCAGTTCCGACGGGATGTTTCCAGACCATAAAAAGAAAGATGTAAGCAAATACGGGTACTATTAATGTAAAAGACGAAAAATTGACAATTAAGTTCGACATTTTAGATCTTGTATTCAATATTATTCCGTATGGTGACGGAGTAAGAATACAATTCACCACCCTCTATCTTAACCGTGGGTGATCGTAAGAGACGACTAAGGGATATAAAACGTATATAACATCTATGCAAGAGAAGGAAAACTCGTAACAAAACCCTATACCAACACGTCTGACCAGCGTGGTATAGTACCATAGGTTAATTTCTCTCCCGTTACGGAGGACGCCCGAGCGCAACAGTGGACATATATGGGCAGTGATGATGATGATGATGATGATCATTCAATATTATCAGGAGTATCTATATGCAGTTATTAGTTGTACGAAAAGAACTTTGGGACATTTTACCGGAGTATAGTATTAACGGTAAACTGCTACAGGCTGTGCAGTCCAGTTACATGAGCTGTAGAGCCTGTGTGCGGCTGGATGATGGAATGTCGCCTTGGTTTGACGTCAATATCGGCGTTAAGCAGGGGTGCGTTCTGTCAGCCAGGCTGTTTATCATTTATCTGGATGAATGTCTCCAAAGGTTGAACGATATGAATGTGGGAGTCCAGATGGGCGACTCAGTGGTCACTGCTCTGTTTTATGCAGATGATGCAGTCCTGCTGGCACAGTCAGCGACTGACCTGCAGGCCCTAGTCGACACAATGACAGAAGATTGTAAGAAAAGGGGTCTACGTGTGAATGTGAGCAAAACCAAAATAATGGTCTTTGAAAGAGATGAAGCCAGAACAGATGTAAGAGTAACAATAGGTAATGATGTACTAGAGCAAGTGGATGAATTGGTATATCTTGGATGTGGATTTAGCCGAGATGGAAGGTACACCACTGATATAGAGCGAAGAGTGAATGCGGGAAATAGAGTGAATGGAGCGTTGGGGCAATTTCTCGGCAACCACCACCTCAGCCAGAAGGCACGTGTAGCAATACATAACGCAGTGCTTGTCCCAACATTAGGTACTGTATGGAAGCGAGAGTTGTGTATTCAGAAAAGAGTATGAAAGTAAAATTAATGCGGTCGAAATGCGATCTCTGCGGAAAATCTGTGGAGTTAGGCTGACCGACCGCATTCGTAACGACGACGTAAGAGAGCGAGTAGGTATGAAAGAGAGTATTGGTGTAAAGATTCGAAAGGGAATGCTCCGATGGTTCGGACATGTGGAAAGAATGCCGAACGAACGTCTGGTTAAGAAGATATACAATGCGAAAGTGGAAGGATGTAGGTACCGAGGGAGACCGAGACTAACCTACCTAGACCAGATCGGTCATGTACTGAAGGAAGGTGGAGTCAAGAGTCTCCGAAAATGGCGAGCGTGTATGAAGAGAATTATTAATCTTGAGGAAGCGAGTGAAGTATGCAAAGATAGAGTTCTCTGGCACTCTGTTCTCTCTGCCTACCCTGCAAGGGATATGGCGTGATGATATGTATGTATGTATGTACCTATATGCATAAGCTAAAAAATATATTGTATTCTAACCACCACATGTATAAATATGCAAAGTTTTATATTTCACATATTATACGTGTTTACGGATATTGTAGATGCTATGACGATTGTGTGATAATATAAGCAGTTGGGCGGCTAAAGTCCTTCCTTCTTGGCAGTATATCACGTCAATAAATCACTTGCAATGGTTACATAATTAAAGTCCTACGTAAAATGATCAATTAGTACACTGGTCACGTCGTCTATGCTGTTGTATGTCGCATCCGACTGTTCTCTTAAAGAGCACTGTGCGCGGTTACTTTACGATGCGAATTGTAGCTTATTTAGCATCAGCCCATTCATTTCTACTATTGGATATATAGGCCTCTTTATATTCGCCGCGCTTCGTGAGCGATTAGATGATAGCAGTTGCTATTTTTAAGGTTACCAAGTGATCAAGCAAGTAGAATTGGCATCAATTCTACTCATGGATCCAGTAGACAGCAATGGGTTTGTTGCCTATTATATGGGATTAAAATACTTAGCTTTTTTTTATTGCTTATGCTGGCAAACGAGCAAGCAGCACACCTGATGGTAAGCGTCACTGCCGTCCATGGACTTTTGCAATACCAAGGGTATAGCTTAGGCCGCTACCTACTAATAAAATCCCCAAACCCACCCAGTTGGGCTCCCGGCTCTCTCGCTCACCGAACGAAGCGCAATAGCACATTGCCATTACTCAGACGACAATCTTCTGCAAGAGTGTGGACTACCCCGGACGGACCGGCCCGCGGCTGTAGACAGAAAACTGTCAAGCGTGGTCCTACCACTATTAAACTGATGGTGGGTAGCAGTAACCGTGGTGTAGTTCGCCATATTTTTAAAAATAAATAAACAAGCCGCCTTTTAAATGTAATTTACAATTATTACAATAATCAGTTACCATACCTATATATAATAATAAAAAATAAAACTAATATAAAGACAAATGTGTTTGATATCATCATTATCATCATCATCACAGCCCATAAATGTCCCACTATTGGGCTCGGGCCTCCTCCGTAATGAGAGGGAAATTAACCTACTATACCGCGCTGGTCAGACGTGTTGGTATAGGGTTTTGTTTCGAGTTTTCCTTCTCTCGCACAGACGTTATATGCATTTCATATCCCTTAGTCGTCTCGTACGATCACCCACGGGTAAGATATGGGGTGGTGAATAGTATTCTTACTTCATCACCACACGCAAAATGTTTGATATATTGTCCATTATTTATATTTTTATTTCGTGATTTCATAAATATTTTTAGTTGTAACGATCTAGTCTGTGTTCTCTGCACTGTGTGGCATTATCAATTGTTTCGGTTAAATCAGTTTCAATATTAGCAACATCCATGTTCTCATAACAATTCTGTTTATTTATCATTGAAACTGTGAGAATGGGGACCTTATAACGGACAGCATGTCCAGTAGTTTATAAATACACTGCATATATGACGATCTTAGTAATTACTTTATTTGTTAAAGAAACATCTTTTCAATGAAACCTTATTTTTTACTAACGTTATCCGTATTCATTTCGTTTTCCTTCGAAATAAGACGACAATGTTTTCTAACAATATAGGAATTGTTGGACAGGTAAGGACATAATGCTTATTGTTTTAAAGACAGCAATGCATTTCTTTTAATTGATTAATATTCATTTTAGTTTAATTGCGACTGCAATTGTAAACGTATGAGGGATCAGAAGAAGAAGAAGGATACATTTATTTTTTATAGAGGCGCTGTGTTTAGAGAGTAACAATTCATTTTAATATGAATCGAATCGATTTTTTTTGAAGTTATACTTGTTAGGCGCGTTAGGGAAAAATGATGAAAGTAAATTTTTACGACGCGCGCGCACACCGACATGAAAAACCGACACCCTGAAGTTAGCTATAGTCAAAATTTTAGTTTTGTGTGATATTTAAATAAACCTTATTTATTAGATAATGCGTTATAATAAAACTTTCAATGTATTAAATACCTTTTATTTATTGTTAGTGTCGTTTTTTCTACAAACGTAGAATAAGGCGAAAGATAAAATTTTTGAAAATATTTTTATTTTGTTACTCCAAAAAGTATAACTCCTAACGCGTGTATAAGTACACATACACTTTTTTTTTAGGATGTGAACAATGTGAGAACGTATTCAACATATGTATTTAATAATAATATAAACTTGTTTTAAAATCGTCATTAATAAGAATATTATATTAATTAGCGATAATAGATCTTTAACTAGGAAGTAGCAAAAATCAGCATCTACATCTGTCAAATTATAGAAACATCTTAAACAAATAAATTATATTATTTATATATATATATATAATTAGTTTACGTCAAAATTTTAATCGATGTTATATTAATTATGCAAACAAAATTCAGTTATATTTTGTGTCTCGTTAGTACAATTCACGCATGCGACCGTGGATGACTATCCGTGTGGTGACGGAGTAAGAATACAATTCACCACCCCATATCTTACCCGTGGTTGATCGTAAGAAAGGACTAAGGGACATAAAACGCATATAACATCTATGCAAGAGAAGGAAAACTCGAAACAAAACCCTATACCAACGCGCCTGACCAGCGTGGTATAGTAGGTTAATTTGCCTCCCATTACGGAGGAGCGGGCCTCCTCCGTAATAGGAGCCCAACAGTGGGACATATATGGGCTGTGATGATGATGATGACCGTGGATGTGAAGGAGCTGGATTCTAAGCTTAGATTAAAGAAAAATTGCTATTGTGTCTATTTTCTAAGATATACTCAACTTTCTTCAGCTTATATTCATTTCACTATTGGGTATGTGCCTCTTCTACAGTAAATGGAGAATTAAATACTTAGATTACATTGATTAGACAGGTTAGTATAGGATTTTAGTCCGAGTTTTCTTTCTCTTGCCACTGCAAGAGATCAATATCACTATATTAACTACTTTCATCCCTAAACCATCATTTACGAAAATAGCTAGAGAGGAAGAGATGATGATTTATATTTATACACTGTCACTGCACGGGAAATGATCTATCGCAGTTACGAATCTGTACCTGTGTATAAATGACTTTTGATTTATTCAGTCATTTTGAGTTCGACGTCAACGATGACGGAACAAATGTATGTTCGCATCACATACACTATGTGTGCATTGACGATTAAATTAGATTGTGTTGAATTTCTAGCATTGTTTTTTTTTTAAATTTAATGTTGTAGGTATTTTATCTATGACTGTCTCTCTGTCGCCTTATGTATCACTCCGAGATATTGTATTAGAAGCCGGGTTAAAAAAAAAGAATAAATATTTATACTTGAACTGGAATAATTTTATGTTTTCCCTCAAATACATTAATACAAAGTCGATAAAATATATAAATTAGAATTAGTAGGCACTAGCACCAAAAATACCACCCGTCTTTTCTCTCCATAAGTTTTATCGAGATATGAATTAATCATAGAATATTTCATTTGTATTTATGCTGAATAGTCTCGAAGTAAGCTCCACATTAAAAGGTAAATGTCCGCTTGGTGAATGGTTTGTCAGCATGAGCGTCGACTACGCAGCCACAAACGAGTCAACGGGCGTATCCCCTCTGCGCCAACGGCCGTTGACGTCAATACCTCGCATACCTACATAATAAAATTCTTCAACACGCATGTAATTATTAATTTGAGTTGGTAAATGTAACACAACAAATTCTATGACACCCAATCAAGTTCTCCTCTTTAGTAAAAATATTAATAAATATTATAGAAAAGTTACTATTTTTGTTTATTAGTTGCGCAGTATGCCTTTTCCGGTAGATCAACTCTGTAATGTCTACTTACCTAACGTCACGTAGACCAATGTATATATTGATAAAAACAATTTCATATATGTTTTTAAAGGAAGGAATAAATACTTTTGTAGCACATAAATTATGTCGTATAGTAGCGGTGACGCATACAACCAATATTGATCGTGAATACGATTGATTATGGTACCGATTCTAACGTCTAATGGTCGACAAATAGTTATGGGCAGACAGAATGGGTTATAGCAGGCCTTCATTGGTTGGCCGGACAGCCGTGTAGTACGCCAACCGTGTTAAATATCCGCTGATCTTTCGATCACCGCCCAGGACGGTTTCTGAGTACACTGTTGTTTATTGCCGGGGCATCGATAATGATGATACTCGAAGGGGTAAATCGGGCCGACCACGGATGTCAAGGAGTCGGTACCAGTGGTCGGCCTAAAGGCAATGAGGCCGGAACACGGTGGGGTATGGCTCCGACCGTCGTCCTTCCGTTGCTTCAGGCAGAATAGGCGGGGTGTGTCCAAACCAAAGGCTGGCAAAAAAAAAAAAAATATTGACAAACTGGAGCTCGATGTAATTTATCTGCAATTAAAAAAGATTTGAGATCTCTTCGTAGTATGTGTGATGTGAGCCTGAAAGATAAAATTAGGAATAGTGTTATAAGAGAGCGCTGTGGTGTGAATGAAGAAGTAGTGACAAAGATCAAAAAGGGTATGCTGAGGTGGTTTGGACACTTAGAAAGAATGAGTGAGGAGAGGTTGACAAAGAAAATATATAAAGCAAGCGTGAATGGGACGAATACAATGGGAAGACCTCGTCATAATTTTTTGGATCAAATTGACGATGTATTGACGAGAGGTCATATTAAGAGTATGCGTAGAGCATGCATGAAGACTATTATGAGTGTGAATGAAGCGATGGAAGTATGCAAGGATCGTGGTTTGTGGCAATCCGTAGTCTCTGCCTACCCCTCTGGGAAACAGGCGTGAAGCTATGTATGTATGTATGTAAAAAAGATTTAGTCGTATAATCTAACCCAAAATCCCATGCAGCGTCTTTTGCTCTTTTTTATTCTGCCCTAGAATAAATTGAATTATTTTTTTTTTATCAGATTCTATAGTAAACCGAAGTAGTATAATATAGTAGTATTTTTGTGTACAGGTTGTAATTTTTTTATTTTAATAGGTCTTAAATAAGGTACTATTTAAAATAAATGTTGTAATAATTAATGCAATTAAATTCCATATTAAATTGGTTTACTGTTAAGAGATTCCACGCAAGTCGCCCAACCACAAGGTACGTAATCTATGTATATACTATATGCCACGCTAGTCGAGTTATTGGTGGTTTTATTTGAAGATTTCCTTCTGTAGTGATGTTAAATGCTTTATCGACTAGTCGTCTTTAGAAAAGTATGATGTTTTTTGTGCCGGCCACTGATACCGCTTCCTTGACATCTGTGGCCAACCAGCCAGTAAGGTATGGAATATGAGCTATAAAAATGGTTTCGAACATATATGGGCTGTGATGATGATGATTACTAACTTCCATCATGTGTAATTTTAAGTTTGGTTTACTTAGTCAAAGAAAAGTATTCCTAAAATTTTCATTATAATAAAATGATTGTTAAAAACACTTATATTATGGTATTTTCTTTTACTCTAACGGTATTAGAGCGTGCTTTACGCTCTAATAAATACCAATGTGAACTATAGAGTAAAAGAAAATACTATGAATAAACATAAAAAACCATGAAATGCTTTCTTTAATTTTTAAATCTTCATTAATTCGCTCTTAATAAAATATTTATAACAGCTGGAATTAAGCATCTCACTCTTTCGTGTTATTCATTTAATTTTTTTGATTACATTACTATTTATTACGTAGTTTTTGTCCTTATCTTGGCTCAGATATTTAGTAAAAAAACAAAAATCATAATATTTTTATCCAATTTGTATCATTAATATTCAGCAAGTATCCAAGTTATTGAGAATCGTGATCAAATAGGAATATTGCTAAGTAAATTTTGTTATTATTCTATTACTGTAGATGGAACCATTTTTGTAATTCCATAAGATTATATATTGATGACTTTATCAGTCAGTACTCATTTTCAACAAATTTTAAAAATCTATTGCAAATCATTATTGGAGAACGGCCATCCCGTTTTTTCATATCGTTCTTAGCCGCAGATTGGTTTTACAAATTGGCCCGGACTATGTGTGAACTTTCCTTGTGGTGACGGAGTAAGAATACAATTCACCACCCCTTATCTTAGGGGTCATCTTTCGTGGGTATCGTAAAAGACGATTAAGGGATATAATATACATATGGCATCTGTGCAAGAGAAGGAAAACTCAAAATAAAACCCTATAGCAACACGTCTGACCAGCGTGGTATAGTAGGTCTATTTCCCTCCCATTGTGAAAGAGGCCCGAACCCAATAGTGGGACGTATGTGGGCTGAGATGATGATGATGATGTGTGAACGAAGGTATGTTGAGGGTTCACAATGCGATAATAAGTCCTTCTGTGATGGTTTGTAACTTTAAATATAGAAAATATGACAAGAGTAGTTGTATTTTAAACGAATTCTAAAAACGTGCCTATATTTTTTTATGTGTGCGTTTATTGTGGTAGGACCACGCTGTCGACAGTTCTCTGTCTACAGCAGCGGGCCGGTCCGTCCGGGGTAGTACCACACTCTCGCAGAAGATCGACGTCTGAGTAATAGCAATGTGCTATTGCGCTTCGTTCGGTGAGCGAGAGAGCCGGAAGCCTAACTGGGGTGGGTTCAGGGTTATATTGGTAGGCAGCGGCCTAGCTATACCATTGGCAAAGGTCCATGGGCGGCAGTGACACTTACCATCAGGTGTGCTGTCTGCTCGTTTGCCGCCATAAGCAATAAAAAAAAAAAAAAAAAAAAAAAAAAAATAACTGTTAGCCGCTGATGGCTTTGACAGCTTAACGCGGACTATGGGTGAGCGCTGAGGGCTCTCAACCGATTACGTGCATATATGATAGTTTTCTTTTCTTACTGATGTATGTTTGTTAATAAGCAGTCAATATGGATCATTACAGACAACAAGTACTAAACAATTAACAAAATGTGCTTTCAAGACACGAAATAAATATTACTATGACGTTAATTTACGGATCAAGATTAAAGTTTCGTGACCTTATAAGCGTTTTATTTAGTTATACCACTATTAAAAACAATGTTAACAACAGAAGTCGCTGACGTCATCGGTTACTATTAGCATTCTTAAGGTGATCTAATAATAGTACATACATACATACATAGCCTCACGCCTGTTTCCCTGAGGGGTAGGCAGAGACTACGGATTGCCACAAACCACGATCCTGACATACCTCCATCGCTTCATTCACACTCATCACAGTCTTCATGCATGCTCTACGATTACGCGTACTCTTAATCTGACCTTTCACTAACACATCTTCGATTTGATCCAGGAAAGTACGACGTGGTCTTCCCCTTGTAATCGTCCCACTCACACTCGCTTTGTATACTTGTTTAGTCAACCTTTCTTCACTCATTCTTTCCACGTGTCCGAACCACCTCAGCATACCCTTTTTTATCTTTGTCACTACTTCTTCATTCATACCGCAGCGCTCTCTTATAACACTATTCCTAATTTTATCTTTCAGACTTACACCACACATACTACGAAGAGCTCTCATCTCTACAGCATTTATGCTACTTTCATGTCTTCCCTGCCAAATCCAGCTTTCACTGCCATACATGAGAGTGGGAACTAATACTCCCTTATGTACAGCTAGGCGTGCCTTGTTAGATACATTCCTACTTTTCATAAAAGCGTACAATGCCCCATTCACTTTATTACCAGCATTTACTCGTCTTTCAACATCTTCATCATTTTTACCATCACTAGTAAACAGTACACCCAAGTATACAAATTCTTTCACCTGTTCCAATCCCTCACCATTTATAAAAATATTACATTCCGTCATACATTTATCCTTTTCAAAGACCATTACTTTCGTCTTACTTACATTTACTTTCATACCTTTTCTTTCAAAAGCATCATGCATAGTAGTTACCATCGCCTGTAAGTCTTCAGCCGACGATGCAAGTAAAACCTGATCATCGGCATAAAGAAGACATTTGACGAGTAACTCATTCATTCTTAAACCACATTCATTATTTTTCAAATCTTGCAAACAGCTATCCATAAATAGGTTAAACAGCCACGGTGACGGAAGGGCATCACCCTGGAGCTATTTCTTACTTAACATGTACCATTATTTCTTATATGAAAAAAAAAATTGAAAAGAAATGACAATAATAGACAAACCCGCTGAGTTTCTTGCCGGATCTTCTCAGTAGTTGTCTAGTTCCGATCCAGTGGTAAACTACCACCGGATCGGAACTAGATTAAATTGAAATGTTATTACTGACAATATGTAAGTGCCTTCGCAGGGTTTATGCATAATAAATGAATTTGAATTTGAAATTTGAGTTTATGATGTTAATAGGCCATGAATCTCCTCCATTTGGAAGGGAAACTTGCCTACTATTTATTGCTGCCTCGATGGCAGCCAAACATAATTGGTAAATTGTATTACGGATTCTATCGCGATTGTATTTGATTTTTAATTTCCCGACGTTGACCATGAGGTCACGGGAGGACTAAGGTGTCTTACGTCCAATATGTCATTGTTATTACAGAAATTTATATCTACCCCATAATATATTAAATTTTGACCCCCATTCTTTAACACAAATTAATACAAATTCATTGCCAGTACAAAAAGAAAAAGATTATACATATGTATAATTATTTTATTGTTTATGATTTGTTTTTTTTTTACACATTTAATTTATGATAATTATAATTGTGGCAATTTATATATTTAGAAAACTAACAAAACTGTTCAGCTACCACCGGATCGGAACGCAGACACACTGAGAAAGATCCGGCAAGAAAACTCAGGAGGCATGGATACTAATTTTTTTATTGCATTTTTGAGTGGCGGCCTACTTTATCTTATTAAAATTAATTAAATTAAAATGACATATTGGACATAAGACACCTTAGTCCTCCCGTGACCATGATCACTGTAAAGTGTTAGAAACGTCGGGAAATTAAAAATCAAATACAAACGTGATAGAATCCGTGAAAGTAGTTTTATTTCAAATATGTAACACTCGCGTAAATATTAGAAGTCATTATGTATTCTTTCGTACTAAATTACACAGAAAAATATATATACCTAGGAAAGCAATTAAGTTTTAATAAGAAAAACAATGAGATGGAAGTTGAAAGGCGTATACAACATACCTGGAATAAGTACTGGAAGTTACAAGAAATATTTAAAAGTAACATGGCGATAAACTCAAAAACCAAGGTCATGAATTCATGCTTATTACCATGCCTGACATATGGATGTCAGACATTGAAGTTCACAAATAGAATTAAGGATAAAATAAGAACTTGCCAACGGGGAATGGAACGGAGCATGCTAAGTATCAGAAAAATACAAAAAATAAGACATACAAAGATACGAAAACTAACCAATGCAATCGACGCTCTCTTCCATGCCAAACGACTGAAATGGAAGTGGGCCGGACACGTAGCACGACTTGCAGACAAGCGTTGGACTAAAAGAGTGACGCTATGACAATGCCCTCGGGGTAAACGAGGCAGAGGAAGACCCTTAACGAGATGGGAAGATGAAATAAAAGCTACCGCTGGCCCTAACTGGAATCATGTGGCCGAAGACCGAGAGAAATGGTCGTCCTTGGAGGAGGCCTTCACCTGTGAAGACGGGCTTCTTGCAGAATAATAACAATATTAGCATAATTTTATACTACATACTAACTCACTAAAACTATCATTAGGAAAATTAATGTTTTTTACTAATAACCATCTAAGTGTAAGGCAAGAAATAAAAGGCTTTTTTATTTTTATTTTATTTTATGTATTCTTTCTCATTTACCGCACGGAAAACTTATTTTATATTAAGGATCTCATTTCGGTAATAAAACAGCTCATTGCTCAAGGTAAAATTATCAAATAATTAGCCGAGTATGGCGCAGCCAAAAGCAGGGTTATGATTATGATCAGGATGTATGTTTATCAGTTCCGGCAGAACTCCTAAAATACTTATCATATTTTAACAAATGAGTTCTTGTAAAGAGCGTATTAATCGTCTGCTGCGTATACGGTTACGTCGCAATTAATTTTATATCGCGCACTCTAGACGGCATAAAACACGGCATTTAAAAAATCTTGTTGGATATTAAGTGAAAATGTCATGTTAATTATATACTAATCTGCCAGTGCATAATCAGCGACATATAGTATATCAATTTCCCCTATTGTAGAGAAAACTCAAGTTCAACAGTGGGACATATATGGGTTGAGAAGAAGAAAAGCATAGTTATATATTACTAATTAATACTTGCTTGCGTTTGCTTGTGTTTACTCGATAATTATTCATAATCAAATAAACAAAACACTATATTATAAGCTTATTGACAAGTCGACACGTTGTCATTTTGTTAATATAATAATTAAATGCTAAATATTTTGAAACACTTGGATCTTGAATGGGTGTAAAATAAATGTTTAATGGAGTGTGTCAGGGCCGGCAGACGGCGGGGGCGTTCGCGTCGGTCTCAACAAGCGCGTGTTAGAGATAAAGGGTCGCGGCCTGTCTAGGCGCTTGTCTGACGCAGTAATCACGCGTTCCTTACAAATGTCTCTACCTACTTACCAAATTACCACCCACTCTTATGTAATACAAGTCTCGTGGAATATTACAGTTTTGTTACTGTTATTTCGATTGTATAAAAACTCAAATAACAGAAGAAAATATTAAATCAGCATATACTTGTATTGATTTAGTAAATTTAAGTTTCATTTATAACAAAATATCATGCACTTTTTTATATTATTTTTTAAAGATTTCTTAATTTATATTTTAATTGTCACAAAAAGCAAAAGCGACGGATGAGAGACGACTTTATGTAGCGGAAATGCAAATGTTGAGATGTATTAGCACTGTTCTAGAAAGTTTATAGCACAAATGTGATCAACAACTCGTGTACGATTGTGTTGTGCCCGTGACAATTATGGCGTTATTCACAGACTTTGACAGTTGGACATAGATCCACAGGCTCTATGTTCGACTGTAAACGTATTGAATCATCATCATCTCAGCTCACTATATGTTCCACTGCTGGGTCCGAACCTCATCCACAATGGAAGGAAATTGTCCCATTGTGCCACGCTGGTCAGACGGGTGATTTCGACTTCTCCTTTTCTTGCATACATGTTATAAGCATATTATTCCCATACTCATCTACGACACCCACGGGCAAGATAAATAGTGATGAATTATACTTTTACACCGTCACCATATAGAAAGATATATGAACGAAATTTAGAAATATAACACACATTTGTACACAGCCAAAATTTTCTCCTGCGATATGTGACCCAGTTACATTCAATACAAAGGGTCTACTTAAAAGTATTACGCCATCTGTGTAGTCATGAACAACAGGATGCAAAGTTTCTCTAGTACCCAAATCACTGTAAATAATACTCATATCGTCCCACGTAATGTTGAAAGCGGATGTTGGTAAGTAGGTAAACAATAGGTTGCCCCACACACATGCGCCTTTTGAAGATTACACGTTAATATACGTTAGTGTAAGTGATATATATTGTAACGCTAATGACGATTATAAACTCGTAGTACAATATTATTTATGGTTAAACTATAGTACAAATTGCGATAGTATAGACAACTCCACAGATGGTGTAGAGGTTATGATACTAACCTACCAAGTCAGTGCCGTAGGTTCCATTCCTATGCAGATAATACTTTGTGCGATCCACTTGTTGTTCTGATTCTGGGTGTAATTTGTATGTTTGTAATGGCCCCCGCAATACAAGGATTATTTACTCAGTGCAGGGTGGTGTAAAAAAACTTATTACGTATATACAAGGTGGAGACGACCATAAGACAATAATTTTAATCTAGTGTATCTGATGACTTGCCCAGCCTGTATACAAACTTTGAATACAATATGTCGTATAGTTTAGCCGCAGCACATTACTTTGTATTATTAACAATTTCCACACTCTGTATAAAAATTAAAATTATTCGTCTATCACTAAGAGATCAATGAGCTCCCGCGGCGCATCGGTATAAACTAATATGAAACTAGTACCTACATATCGCCATGTTTACCAGTTCAAGTCTTCCCCAAACGTAATACAAATCAATGCATATTATACCTTATTCCTAAGTCTTTATAAACCGTGTCATCAGACTTAGATGAGAAATTTAAAACTACCTAATGCGGCTTAATGGAAGAAGACCTCGGTCTCATGTTCAAAACTATTATAATAGGTATGTAGGTCAGTGTGCCATCGTGATCCTGTGACGTGAATGTGCGTAATTAGACGCTTACTTTGTGTTAGAATAGTATTTCTTTCTCATTTACAATGCCTCGTTATAATTACACAGCTTCGGGTATACAGATATGATTTTAATTTATGGAGAATATCACGGAAATGCAGCTTTAACCATACGTACGTACCGAAAGAGATATGGAAACACACGTGTTTGTACTACCAATGGCCGGACTATTGTGCAAGCTGTCCAGAGGTTACGGGATAATCAATCCTTACTGCCTCATATGGATAGTGCTCCTTCGCGTGTAAGAGTCACCCTAGATGAACAAATTTTAAATTATTTTTCTCGCAAATTTGACAGAGGTTGATAATGTGGAGAACTTAAAAAAAGGAATTGTACGATCTTTCGACAAGTTAAAATACATCGCCGTCAATGGCGACCTGTTAACAAGAGTTCGAAATAATATTTTAAGACGATATAATTTGTGCGTTCGGGTCCATGGCGCACATATCGAAAATTTAAAAGTTTAACGACCAAGTGAATTATTAAAGTTATCGTGATTACTTTAATAAAATAATCGAGTGAGAATGAATAGCGCCCATAAGTGTATGTATTTACCTACGTATCGAAGTTGTAACATATGATACCACAAGGTCACGCGCGTGCCGACCACAGGTTAGTGAACTAATATTTACAAACGGTGTTCTATTTTGTTTCAATATTCATGATAAAAAGTTTGTTTGAAAAAATTGTTTTTTAAATATGCATGCGAGGACTTTTTTAATAGTTTCAAAATACTCCTATACACTAGTATTGACGGTGTTTTCATTTATTGTCGTATTGACGTCTCCACTCTGTATATGTATGATATGCAAAATCAACGTATGCTTTGTATTAAACATCTGCGCGGGAGTATGACGTTGCCAGAACAGAACAGAACAGTTCACCTAGTGCGTGTTTCTACTATTCTATGTCCATCATAGGTCATTGCTAATTCAGCATGCTAATACCTTGGGCTGGGCTTATATCTCGTGGTAAAACCTCGAGGATAGCGGTTTCTATAATCATCATCATCTTAGCTCATATATGTCCCACTGTTGGACTCGAGCCTCCTACATAATGGGAGGGAAATTGACCTACTATACCACGCTGGTTAGGCGTGTTGGTATAAGGTTTTGTTCCGAGTTTTCCTTCTCTTGCATAGATGTTATATGCGTTTTATATCCCTTAGTCGTCTCGTACAATCACCGACGAGTAAGATAGGTGGTGGTGAATTGTATTCTTACTTCGTCACCACACGGAAAAGGTTTCTATAATATGTTGAGCCTATATCAGTCTCAAGAAATGAGGCAGATATTAGATAAACCCCTTTCCTGTTTCATAAATAACATAGTGATTGCGTAAATCGTATTTATTATTTACTATACGTGCCCGCGTCACAATTATTAGTAGAAATATTTATGTACATTTTTATTTTTAATAAATACGTGATTTTCAAACTACCCAGAAATGTTTTATTAAGCGACTTCCATAAACGAGGAGCTTCTCAATTTGCTTCTAATGTTTTATGTTTAACAAAGTAAAATTGAGGTTACAACCTCAGAAGATTTTTCTAGGTGAACTGATTTAGATGGGGCTTTTTATTTGAAAGTTGGTTCTTTCTATGTGGTCCCATTTAAATTTGATAAAGATTTAAACAGTTTTTGAATTATTCTCAATTGCATTTTTACGTATTTGGATGACCTTGTTTTGACTTTTTCTTTTTGTTAAAATGTTATTTTATCATTATTGTTGCTGTTTAATTATTATTTAACTATTAAAAATTTTATCACACATATTTAAAAACTATTAAAAATCATCGCTTATATTGCTTAGGAAATTGCTTTTTATATATTGCTTAAAGGACATATTAATAAGAGAGAGATTAATAAGTCTAATCAAATCAAATCATTTATTCTGCAAAAGCCCTATGAGAGCCCTTACATATTGTCAATTTTACATAACTTTTTAAATTAATCTACCACCGGATCGGAAAGCCACCACAAACTGGGAAGATCCGGCAAGAAACTCAGCGGGCTCGCAATTTTTTTTAAATTATATGTTTTCATCAAAATTATTTTATACATATTTAGTCTATAGTAGCTCCAGTGAGTCTTCAATTTCAATCGTATAAAAGTATAATGCGATTTATGTTAAAAATAGTTGTTAGCATAAAACCTAGTTATTACGAATGCTCTTAATGCGAGTAGTTTATATCATATAGTTTACGTGCGTTGTTTATGAGTCGTAATGCGTTCTACGTCAGTGACATGTAATTATCGGACTTGCTGACGGATGTTATGACTAACCGTGGGATGTTCTCACATGATAGCCCTCATTGATAACGATACCATAAACATAATGTTGTCATAGACTAACCAAACGATAAGAGGTATAATTTATTTACGTGTACATTGGAAAAAAAAAGTTAAGATATGGAACGGGCATTTTTAAATTCTTATGGAAGAGACCACTTCCCGTGCAGGCCACCTAAGACAAAGATCGGGTACCGGTGGCCCGCTCGCATGGCGAAGAGTAAAGAAAGAGAAGTACGGAGTGCACGGTAGGTCTATGGGGGTCACGAGCCGCCTCTTCCGTTATCCCGGATCGATTTGGCGGGGCGAGACGCATCCATAGTCCACCGTAAAAAAAAAGCGTAAACCACTTCGTTACGTAATGCGTTACAGCGTCAGTCTGTCTGGCTTTCCTTTCTCTCACGCAATACGGCAGCGGTAGCCAGTTTGCTCCTCTCTCAATACAATGTAAAAATTTCGTTGCTTATTATAGCTACAATAAGCCATTTTTTTACTTTTAAAGGATTAAATATTGATACTTATTAGTATCGTTATTACGTACATACACAAAATTCTAATGTACATATTCAAGAATTGTAACTAAGAATGAAATATATTTTATAATCGATAAAAGTTTTTTTTTTAAATAACCTTTCCTTACATTATTAATATAATAATAAATACAGTCAAAACCGTTTACTGCGACATCGTTTAGAACAACATACCGGTTATAATAACCTATCAATGTGTTTGTACTTGCACGATACACATTAAACATCACCGGTTGTTACGACTATCGGTTTTTACGACTGAATATGAGCAGTCCCTTCGATGTCGTTATAACAGATTTCGACTGTATACACAAAATTTAGGTAATAATCCAAACTTTTGTCCAGTTAAACAATTTCAATATTGAATAGTTCAACTTAGTTTAAGTTATCAATTCTGTCGGGCGTACCGTTTTTTTAATTTACAAAAAAGAATGTACGTTTATTTCAAATAAAACTATTTTTCTGGATTCGTACTTAGTTAATCAATAATATTGCAGTCATAGAGATTGACTTCTAATGTTTACGCGAGTATTACTCATTTGAAATAAAACTACTTTTACGGATTCTATCGCGTTTGTATTTGATTTTTAATTTCCCGACGTTTCGAACACTTTACAGTGATCATGGTCACGGGAGGACTTTTTTGACTTTTTTTAGTCCTCCATAGAGAGATTGTTTATGTTCATAATGTAAATATGTTTTTTTTTAAGATTGATAAAGTAGTTTGACAAAGGAATAAGTTGTACATCTAAGTATTTATTTATAAATTATTGAATAGGTTATATTTAGAGCCGAATTCTTCCCTCGCAGAAAAGAGCATAAAAATAAATTTAATGCGGTCGAAATGCGATCTCTACGGAAAATCTGTGGAGTTAGGCTGACCGATCGCATTCGTAACGACGACGTAAGAGAGTGAGTAGGTATGAAAGAGAGTATTGGTGTAAAGATGCGAAAGGGAATGCTCCGATGGTTCGAACATGTGGAAAGAATGCCGAACGAACGTCTGGTTAAGAAGATATACAATGCGAAAGTGGAAGGATGTAGGTACCGGAGGAGACCAAGACTCACCTACCTAGACCAGATTGGTCACGTGCTGAAAGAAGGTGGAGTCAAGAGTCTCCGAAACCGGCGAGCGTGTATGAAGAGAATTATGAATGTTGAGGGAGCGAGTGAAGTATGCAAGGATAGAGTTCTCTGGCATTCTGTTCTCTCTGCCTACCTTGCAAGGGATATGGCGTGATGATATGTATGTATTTAGATAGATAATATTTTGGTTCTATGGATGTTTGTCATGTGCCAAAAACTTGAATCTCATCATCACCTAAGCTCATGTACATAGGAGTAAGAACATTGGTTTATACCCTTTTCCATCTTAATCCTATCTCGTATTCCTTCTTTACTTGAAGTGGTAAAGGAACTTCCCTGTAACTGAATTTTATAATTACTATACTAGGGTGTCACGTGAATTAGATTGGCAATTATATACCAAAGATAGAAAGCATAAACGTCATCGCTCAGCGCTCACTCACAGTCTGGGTAGGGATATTCGATATACATCGATGCATCGAAAACATCGATGTTTACAATGCGATACATCGAATCGATCCGCTGTTTTGAAGAGCTATCGAAATACTCGATGTATCGATGTTTTTTCATAAAACATCGAAACGATGATAACCAGTAAATGCCACAAAAAAGACTTTTTTTTTCTTTTTAGAAATCTGTTTTATAAGGGACTGGAATAGGTATAAATGCCACAAAAAGAGACCTTTTTTTTTTTAGAAGTAACACTTTTGATATGACTTTAGAAAAAGTACTCGATGTTTAAAAACATCGATGTTTTCATCCGATACATCGAAAGACATCGATGTACAGTTTCGATTTATCGAATCGAAAAAAACGTCGATGTTTTTTCAAAGTGGACACCCCTAAGTCCGGGTAAAATTGTCATAGCCATCTGAGGCTAACATATAAGACACACACAAAAAAAAGCATAAACGTAGTAACTTATAAAATTAAAAATGTGCAAAAATAAAAATGAAAAAGAAATAATGTAATCTAAATTCTAGATTCACAAATACGAAAATAATAAATATTAATTTTAAAAAAAGAAGTTTTCTAGTCTAGTGTACAATTTTAAATCTAGGTTTATTCTTTCTAGCGTCGATATATACTTATACTCTTAGTAAAAATATCAATATGTTCATAATACATATCAGCTCTAAACTAAATGATCAACAACCGTACAATGCAAATAAATATCAAGTCATTGTAGATGGCGCCACCGACATGTGTACAACAAGTGTGCTCAATTATAAACGCTAAACTAAAAGTATAAAATACAAGTATTATAGTAACAAGACGATGTTTCGGCATCCAGATGTTTTAATTTAATTTTCATTGACTTATACAGATAAATACTCGTAGTGTGTTTTTGCGAGCAATAACTTTGTGATTATGACGTTGATGCAGGTACCATTCTTAATGAAGCAAAGTTATAAGTATATATTTAGTATTGGCAATGGTTTTTTTTGGTAGACTAGGTTCTAGACATACGCCGTCCATTCCGTCCGGGTTGATGGAAGGGCAGTGCGTGGCCCCATAACCCACCGTATCCCCTCCCCAGCGCCATTGGGCCGGCTACTGATACCTAATCCTTGACATCCGTGGCCAGCCCGGCACTGTTAGTAATGGTAGCAAAAGAAGCGGTCTACCTGAGTGCAGACAGTTCTTACTAGGGATGTTATGTAGCTGCGTAACCGTAATCAAAACTATTGGATATTCGAAATAAATATATGTATCTATATAAGAAGTTGTAACCGAACCCGAAAACCGAACCGACACCAAACCGGCCTTTTTTTGTAGTCTAAGATTCGACCTAAAGGAATGTTTTGTCCTTTAAAAAAACTGAATCCTGTATATGATTTGTAAATTTTTAAGAGGTGAATGCCCTAACATTATCGTTAAAGCGTTCAACTCTTAAAAAATAATCATAACTCAATTTTTTGGTTCAGAAATTAGTTTTATATATAAGTGTATTTTAATCTGACATACGTATACACTCACGTGGCAATAAATGAGGTTTATAATGACGCTTGTAGTATGCAAATACACGTGCTGAAGTAGGTATCTACTAAGTGTAATTGCAGAATGACTTACGTTTTTTTTTAATTCTATACAATTAATTTTAACTATCAATTACTACACGTTTTTAATCTATAATACAGAGTAATTATATACTTTTATTATAAACGTAATATAGTAATTAATTATTAAAAATGAAAGAATGGTTTTGTTTTTGTTTTTATTTCTTTGGCGTCTTCAATTATTCATTGTTTTCTGTATCTTCATTAATTTAATTTAAATTTTGAATGTTTTGACTTTTAGATTAGATTATTATTTTATTTTATCTATATTTTTTATCGTAATAAGAAAAAAACGCTGCCGTAAATCATGATGTCTTTTTTCTAGTTCTAAATAAAAAAAATTAGCACATTGTCACGATTGTATTTCGTTTACGACAGACTGCTTGTCTGCCGCTCTCTCTTCTTAATAAACACAACCATGTTTAAATAAATTCACATACACATATTTTGATTTCTGATGTTTACCCGAGTTTTACACATTTGAAACGCCTTCATGGTACATGAATGCTGTAAAGTGTTCGAAACGCTTGAAAATTAAAAATTAAATACAAACGCGATAGAATGCGTAAAAATAGTTTTATTTCATACATATATTTTTTTCTAAATGACCTGACCTGACCGTTAACAATTTTTGTGGATCGATGTTCTTCTTTATTTTCGTTACTAGCAGTGGCGCGTAAATTTTTGCATTTTACTTCTCTCGCAATGCTAAGTTATATAAGTAATCGGCTTTATATAATAAGTGGTTAGTGTACTTTCTAAGGATTTTTATCAAGAGTATTGGCTAAACATGAAAACACAAAGTATACTGTATCTACCTGCTGTACAGTTAGTTAATACTATGATATACTACTATTTCTTAATACTATGATATACTATAATGCAGTATTGCTTTATTATTAAGTACATCATCATTCATTCATTCATCTCAGCTCATATATGTCCTACTGTTGGGCTTGAGCCTCCTCCATTATGGGAGCTTAATTGACCTACTATACCACGCTGGTCAGACGTGTTGGTATAGGGTTTTGTTTCGAGGTTTCCTTCTCTCGCATAGATGTATATGCTTTTCATGTCCCTTACGGCCTAGTCACGACTTTGGTCTTAGCTAAGCGCCGCGCGGCGTGCCGGGCGGCGTCTGCAAGCGGTGCGTTTTGCACGCCACGTACCTTCATCAGTAGCGGTGGCCTAGGTGGACGTATTTAGGTTATCCCTTCTCTGGTTAGAAAGCAGTACATTTTTAAAATAAGATATTCTTAATATGGGAGAAGGAGTGCACGAACTAAATAAGTATCGGTATTTAAATTGCGAATTTCGTGACCTATACGAAGATTACAGAAAATTCCAGATAAGTTTTATGAGTAGACAAGAATGAGTGTATAAACTTTTGATTATATTCTGCAGCATATATAAGTATATAATGCCTCGGCGTCCATTACCGCCACAAAATCGGCTACGATTTTTTGTTTTCATCTACGCCGCTGAGTATGTCCCGTCCCTCCTATACCGCTGTCCGCGCCGCTGTGTTTCGTGGCGTCGCACTCATGCACTAGTACTTTTGTTCACTTAGCTCACCACACCGCGCGCCGCTGTAGCGATTCGCTCGAAAAAAACCGCGCGCGTTTTCGCTATGAGCGACGTCTCGTGGCGTACTTCAAACATTTTTATACTTTTGATTTTATCACTCGCCACCCCGCGCTTAGCCGCCGCTTACAGCGGCAGGGTCGTGAAAGGGCCGTTAGTCGTCTTGTACGATCACCCACGAGTAAGATACGGGGTGGTGAATTGTATTCTTACTCTGTCATCACACGGAAATTATTAAGTACCTAGATATCTTATAAAAGTCTTTAATTTTTTTAAGATTAACTGTTTCTCTCAGCGTCGATTGCAATAATAGTTTAAACAGGCAGAATGTACTGCAAACAAACTCATACCAGATATCATTATCAATATTATGCGAAGTTTTAATTTGTATTTGTATATCACAATATTTATTTAACAGCGTCGATATTGACCCAAAAGTGTCCAACATTTAGCAGTATGAAATCCAAAAATAAAATAATAACTGCGCATTATTATTTTAAGACAGACAGGCATATGCTATTTGTTGAGAGTTTTTCAAAAGAAATATTTCCGTGCGTCCGTCGCTAATGTGCACATTTTTATATAACTAATTGAAAATTTTTGCTTTAAATTAAAGTTTCTCCTTAGATAAGTTTCAAAGGTCCTTTAAATATTTTATTTATGTTTCATGCATATCAGGTCTTACTCTTTATACTTAGGTAGTACATAAAAGATAACACCTAAAAAAATAAGTTCAAGAACTACCAAATACGTTTAGCCTAAAAAGTATGAAACAATAAAATATTCAACCTAGCGATGTTCAGATCATAACCGTGATAATATGTCACCTCATTCTAAGTGTCGCTTACTGTTGATATTTTTTATTGCAAAAGGTAAAGTGCATTGTTTTGTAAACAAACCTTTTTTGTAAACAAGCTTACAAAACACAAGACCACTACTAAGCTTTGAACATCGCGGATTTTCTTGTTTCATACATTTTATAACGCGAATATTTTGTAATCGGATTAAAAACTTTGAACTCATTTTTTGATTAATTTTATTTTAATTTAACCATTTCAATGATATGCACATAATAAACAAACTCAATATATGACTTATTATAATAAGTTTGTAATAGTTTGGGTTATATATTATATTATATTAACTGTATGGTAGCGGCGACGAATACTACCAATCCTTACTTTGCTCATGGATGTCGTATAAGACGACTAAGAGCCTTATTTCGACCTGGGCCAACTCCACCTGATGCCGTTTGGTTAACAATTACATTCCCAAGGAGGGTTGACGTCAGGCAGGCGGCCGGTCATAAAACTATTGCCAATAACTTTTGTTGCAATATGTAGGAAGAGGAGTGCATATGGCGTTGACCCCAAGTAATTGGGATAAGAGCAGGGGAATGATGAGTTTCTTATTTATATATTTAGCTATTTAAAATGGTATTTTTTTTAAATTAAGCGCTTTCATCGAATGTACACAGCTTGACACTATTATTTAAAAAGTTTTAGATTCAGCACTAATGTTATCTAGAGGGATATTGAATTTAGCGTGACGTGACATGTGATTCATAATTTATCATTCGGATTCCCCGTAGTCGGGTAAATACTACTAAAATTATGTAGGTACATACATTTCCAGGATTTAATGTAAAATCCTGGCAGGAATATTAACATCGTATTTATAGATTGGGGAACTCCATTATTTATTTTGTATTAACAAATATATCTGACATTCTATAGGTTTTTTTACGCCACTCAAAAAGTCATTATAAGGATAATATTATGTGTATATTATTGTTGAATTTTTTTTTTTTTTTTTAAATTTTATTTTACGGACTTTGTCGCATAACGACCACATCGTCCTATAAGAATAACAATTTAATAATACATATATGAAGCAACTAACATTATCTTAAGCCTAACTCTACTAACTTAACTAATACTTTCATCTTTTCAGATGTAGGATCTGATAATAAATTATTAAGAAGGCCAATATCACTGGATCTAATCGTTTCGATACATGTCTTCCTATAACTTTCATTTCGAATACATTCCATCAGAACATGCTGAACATCCTCAATAGTTCCGCAGTCGTTACAGTTTGGAGATGGGACTTTTTTCATTAAAAATGCGAACTTGTTTGATGGAATGTGTCCGGAGCGCAGTCTAAGGACTATCTTTAGGTATCCTCTATTGGCCTTTATATTGTCTATCCAAGGGTGTGACGATATTTGTGGTTGGATAGTTATATACCAAATTCCTTTCTCACATGACCTTTTATCAAAATATTCCTGCCACGCTTTCTTACATTGCAGCTTAACTAATTTAACTAGATCGGCATACAGTGGTGACACATTCAATGGTATGCCGCCTTCTAGGGCTTGTTTGGCTAGTAAGTCTACCTCGTCGTTTTCTCTTAAGTTAATATGCGATGAGATCCATTGGAGAACTACTTTTTTATTACATGCATTCAGTTCTAAAATTGATTCCAATATTTTATAGGCAATCGGTATACCTCTCCCAAGAGAGGTGCAACGAGCCAGATGTTGCAATGAGCTTTTGGAGTCAGTCAAAAGGACAAATTTGTCAAAATTAATGGACTTGATGTACGACAAAGCTTCTTTATATTTAAAGATATTTCATATTCTCTTGAAATTAGATTTTATTTCCTTTTCTAAAAATATTTTACATTAAAATGCTTAGGTATAATGTAAATATTTATAATAAATGCATTAAATTAATACATTGCACAAATTCAGAAAATAACGTAGAACGTCTACAGGATTCGTTTATCTATTAAGAATAATTCATTTTAAATATTATCTATGTATATGTATACTTGGTGCACGTGTGGAATCAGGCCACGCCTTCGGTAAATAAATAACAGCCACAGATTCCTATATATGTTACTAGCTTCTGCCCGCGACTTCGCCCGCGTAAAAGGTTACTTTCCTAAAGTTTTTGATCCCCTATTTTTATTTTTGACCGTCGGTAATACAGTGCAACGGTATTATAATACTCAGGATTGGAACTTCATTACTGGACTGCTAGATGGCGTTGAAGAAGCTAGATTTTGAGATTTTTTGACAAACAATTTTTTTATTTTTCATATAATTTTTTTAATTTTTTTTAATAAAAAGTATGCTATGTTACTTTTAATACCTCCAAGAATATGTGTACAATGTTTCGTGATGATCGGTTGAGTAGTTTTAGCGTGAAAGCGTAACAAACAAACTTACATTCACATTTATATATTAGTAGGGATTTGTATTTTGGCAATTTCAGAGCCGGCTTAAAAGTTTAATTAGGTCGTTTGTGTCTATTTTAATATTTCCAATTAAAAATCGCAAAATATATTTTTTTTTCTCTGAATACATTGCATTTATGCGTTTATTTATATGTAGTATGTGTACTATGGTGATCATAGATACTGTAGAGTAACTAAAATATCCGTGACTATATATCATGCGTGTGGTGACGGAGTAAGAATACAATTCACCACCCCCTATTTTACCTGTGGGTGATCGTAAGAGACGACTAAGGGATATAAAACGCATATAACATCTATACAAGAGAAGGAACTCGAAAGATAAACCCTGTACCATCACGTTTGACCAGCGTGGTATAGTAGGTCATTCTCCCTCCCATTATGGAGGAGGTTCGAGCCCAACAGTGGGACATATATGATCTGAGATGATGATGGTGATGAACTAAAATACTAAGATAACTAAATGAAATTAAAATGTGATAGAATCTGTAAAAATACTATCTATATTTATATCTCGATGTTATTGAGAACTTCAGTTCACTTTCTTGATCTTAGCGTAATCTATTTTTATAGGGAAGGCTATTCTACTTTTTTGAATGCCAGGTACCCTATGTTCTTTCTGTAAACTTGACAGTTTAGGTATATTTAAAGTACCAAGTTGATTACTTAATTGGTTAAAAGTGTAAAGCGTAATAAATTGACTCATATTTGCTTTTTCATCACAATTGTAAGTTTTTTTTTTATTGCTTATGGTGGCACACGAGCAAGCAGCACAACTGATGGTAAGTGTCACTGCTGCCCATAGACCTTTGCTATACCAAAGGAATAGCTAGGACGCTGCCTAACATTACAATCCCCAAACCCACCCAGTTAGGCTTCCGGCTCTCTCGCTCACCTAACTAAGCGCAATAGCACATTGCCATTACTCAGACGTCGATAATCTGCGAGAGTGTGGTAGATACTATACTACCAAGGACGGAACGGTCCGCGGCAAAAAGTAAAAATAAAATTATTAAAACTCGATCAGCCAGCCTATCACATTATCGAATGACATCTTTTATAGTCACCCAAAGCAATCATTCAATCGAATTATAGTTTAAAACATCACTATATACACAACGTTCACATTATCTCTTACGTCATTTAGAAATTTCTTAATTATGTACTGAAGAATTATTGTAGGTATATAAATAAAATATATTTCACTCCGAGGTGAAACCCCTAAAATAAGTGGAGTAATTGATATTATGAGTGGAAACAGCCCGGCACGACGGCACTCACAGATAACCCTCGCGCGTCTGACCAGTCTGCGAATTATCCACGAGGTTGGCGCCTGCGCATCTGTATACGTCTTTCGTTTGTTATTATTTATTCCTTGACAGATTACGACATATTAGGAGGAAATTGTATCATAATTAGTATAGAATATAAAACTATTATCACAGATTTTCTACGTTTATACATATAATTATTTAGCTAAATAAATAGACCATTTTTTTTTTTTTTTTTTTTTTTATTGGTGGGCTATGGGTGCGTCTCGCCCCGCTGAATCGGTCCGGGGTGACGGCAAGGGGGCGCGTGACCCCATAGACCCACCGTAAAACCTTCTCTCTTCGCCGTGCGAGCGGACCACCGGTACTCGATTTTAACTTCGGTGGCCTAAATAAATAGACCATAGAATGTAGAAAGAATTATGGTAATACTGGTTTTATTTATTTTTTAAATCTATAAGATTACTACTACTACGATTTCAGTTAATTATGATGTTAGACGAGTATAATTATTAGTGTATATTATGACAGATATATTTTATTCTGAATCAACTGCTTATTTGATTGCGGTAATAGTGCGTCTGTTTTGCATGCTTGCAAGAAAGTGGTGACTGTGTGATAGCGAAATACTATTAATCTTTTCATTGCTCGTGGGTATTACAAAAGACGACTAAGAGCTTTGAATAGACTTGGGCCAAAGCCATCTGATGCCATTTGGTCGATGATTACATCAAAATCTTTTGCAATATGTATGATGTAAGAGAAATACATATTGCAATGACCCCAGATAATTGGGATAAGAGCAGAATAATGATATTTGATGGAACTTGAACATTTCTTATTAATCCAGAAATACTAACATGTTACATTAGATTTTTAAATGCGTTCCTGAATTAAAAAATTAAATACATACATAAATGTATACATTTATCATAGATAAAATTTTTAATACAAATTTATTTTTACACGTGCTCATTTCTACCTTTTTTTAATAAAACTTAAAAGTATTTCATTTTTATATTTTATTAATTTTAGCTCTATAATTGTTTCTTTTTAAGATATCTTCCTTTTTCTTCTTTGAGCAATTTTCTGCTTAACGAAGCTTAGCGGCTTTTAGAAGAGAAAAAGATGACAGTTTTATTATAAACATAAAAAATTATCTTTCTTACAGAAATACAAATTTCTTACATTATTTGTGTTTAATCGGGTAATCAACACAAGAGTAAGCAGCTCATATTATTCATGATATAAGTATATATATCGAATGAATGAAATCTCAAGTATTTAAGTATACTTATCATTTTAATCAGTATCAATGGAATGGAAAGTATGGAATAATCTAAAACTGTATAGATATTTCATATTTCTGACAACTGTATGAAGAATATTTATTTCTTTTTGTTAAAAATTTATTTCTCTTTGTTATCTAATTTCACTTTGGATTTATATATAATACAAAATTCGTAAATATATTGCAGCGAATTATTAAAACAACGCATATTTGATAGTGAAATCATTATTATAATAAATTATTTATATTATTTATATTTTTCTAATAAAAAAAGATATAAGTGCGTGCGTACAAAGTACACATGTCAGAAGTGAAACTTCTTTGGCAAACTAATTTTGAATCTTGTTTACATACATCAACCAATAGCGTGTATTTTTTCTCGATCTCCATTTCTCTCTCACTCGTTCTCTCCATCCTCTCGCTCCATGGCTATGTGCGTTATGCGACGTTCGCTCTATATTACTCCCTCTCTTTCACTCTCTCTTTTTCTCGCTGGCTCTCTCCCACCTTTCGGTCCATGGTACATGGTACGTAGTACGTACTACGTACATGATGCGATGTTCGCTCTATCTCATTCTCTCTCTCGATCTTTCTCACTCGCTTGCTCCCTACTCTCGCTCCAAAGCTATGTGCTTCATGCTACGTTCGCCCTTTCCAACTCTCTCTCAATCGAGCTCTCCCTCTTTTTGGACAAAACATCCCACATTTTGGTGTCACTAATATTGCGTTTCATCTGTAAAAAAATTACCCTCATGCGTGCAAAGAAGGTTCACTTCAAAAGGTTCTTAATATTGACCAATATGCAACAGAGACAATGGAATTGCTAAAGTGATGAGGTTCACTGACATTATTAATGATACATTATGTATTGGAGTTGAATGTGATAGCTGATAGTGGAATTGCTTTTATTTTTCTTATTATACTTATAGTTCCCCTTTTGGGCTAAGAAAACAATGTGTTATCACCCTTTATACTCCTATGGAAGTCTCAAACATCCCATAGACGGCTATCGGATTAACTTGAGAATATTGCGACCGCCAACCCGCCTGTTAGGCATGGCGATACTTGTGAGAGAGATACGAGTACTTTACTCTTTGGGGAGACCTATATACAACGGTAGACGTCAATAGACTAATGGATGGATTGATAGTTATAGTTTATTTAAAAATATAATTACCTATTTATTTATTTCTTAATTAAGTCTTTAGAAGGTCAGATGTACTGTGTGGTGCCAGCTACGACTACTTCTAAGACATAGCTCATAGATGTCATAGAAGACTGCTAAGAGTTACATTGAACCTGGACCAATTCCACCGGATGCCGTTTGGTCAACAATTACATTCCCTATTAGGCTGACGTCAGACAAGTAATCCCTCACAAAACTATTGCTAAACTTTTGCTATACGTACGAAAGAAGAGCACATATGGTATCGACCTTAAATAATTGGGATAAGAACAGGATGACGATGATTAAGTCTTTAGAAACAGTCAAATAGCTGTTGTTTCTTATACTCGTGCTAAATATAAAACTTTCGAAATCCATGTACATCAAAGTTGAGAAATCGATTGCGGTGGAACGCTCAATAAACGGAGTGGGGAAATAGGTGGTTTTTGGGAAACTACACCATCCTTCCGTCGTTTACATTGGCGTCGGGTTAGGTCGGACTACAGCCGGTTCAAAAATTAGCTCATACGAAATGACATAAAGGTCCAAGTAAATTAGTAAATAGGTCCATATTTGTGGTGCTATCATACCGTATAAAGTGCAAAAACCTGTCAATCTTCAACTAGTCACGCATTTTGTACTATATACATAACTTAGTAACACGAAATTCAATTTGTTGGGTCTACTTTATGCTATAGGCGAGAAAGTAGTTATGTCGCGAAGAATCAAGTTGCTCTAATTTTACGTATAAAGCTTGTAGGTATCATCTTTTTTTTTATTGAGACTAATTTCTCTGTATGTATATTTCCACTATTATTAATTTTATTAGCCTAGATTAACGGTGTAACCATGTACAAATAAATTCTTTTTATTTTAAATTTTATTTGTTAATTGATTTTGTTTAAACCATTAATAACTAAACCATAAACGATTCAAACTAATACCCAAAAACGGCCTCATATTTTGGCAATGACACCATTAGGTACATAACTTATATAGTAGTGATCTGAAAATGTCAAGGCAGTGGTTCTTTTTATAAAACGTTAACAGTGCCCAGACGTCATATTTGGAACTAAAACTATCACTAATCTATTGTAAATAATCATCTGAATGCACTGACGTGAGATCTTAAACTGACAGTATAAATTAAACACAAAACCTTTACAATTAATTTGTTTTTTTTAATTACCATATATACCGATATGGAATACCAGGAAGGGAAGTAAGAATAAATGTTTTTGTGAACTTTTAAATTTAAATATTTTCATTTACAACAGAGTAGACGATGTAGTGGTAAACACTTTAAACAGCTGTTTATATTTAAAGCTGAAGCTTACAATTGAACATTCACGCGTAACCGATGATCACATTTCTCCCCCTGTAGGCCAAGCGCCGGGTCTTTTTTTTTTGCAACGTACGGGACCTGGTATTTTTTTTGGGAATATGTTCAAGGTCGTCCCCTGAATGTAAACCCAAGTTGGCGCGGCGGGGGAGGGTTCACTTCAGCCGCCATCTTGGAAAACACGTTTTATTGAATATCTCGCGAACTGCGCATCGTACGACAAAAATTGCAGAGATCATTATTGTAGATAATAATATTTGCCATCTTTTTTGTTTGAAACTTTTTTTTGTATAATATACTTTTTTAAATATACTTTTTGTTTGTGTAAACAAATGTTTTTTCCGTTTTTTTGAAGTAACATTCGTAAAATTCTTTTCATTTTTGTGATTTCGATAACAATTGGAGATACATAATAATAAAAATAATAACTATTACAATTCTTACGATGTAGCGGGATGTACTATTGATTTTTGCTACATAGACAATCTTTTATGATGATACCGTTTTAAGTAACAATAAAGATCGACAAATTATTAGTTGTTCTCCACATTATTTATAATTTTAATTGATTTGCTGCACAGCTGTATTGACATTTTTTTTAACACTTTATGCCATTTTATGCGTTATGAAATGGTTTTCGTATACAGCGAGCAATATTGCCACTGATAATGTACGAGGTGCAAGTTTTACTAAGCTGTAGCTCTTAGACTATAAATGCTACGAGAAAAAGTTTTTATAAAATTTATAGGTAATTTCATGCTCTACAATTCAGTCACCATTATTTTTAATTTATCATTGACCATTAAATAAATATTTAGTAAAAACCATATTGTAAAAAGTTTGATTCGCTATAATTAAAAACCTATGTGTTATACAAAAAAAGTTTCAAATAAAAAAGATGGCAAATATTATTATCTACAATAATGGTCTCTGCAATTTTTGTCGTACGATGCGCAGTTCGCGAGATATTCAATAAAACGTGTTTTCCAAGATGGCGGCTGAAGTGAACCCTCCCCCGCCGCGCTAACTTGGATTTACATTCAGGGGACGACCTTGAACATATTCCCAAAAAAAAATAGCAGGTCCCGTACGTTGCATTACAAACCTACTTTTTTTGCTACGGCGCTTGGAGTACTGTCTTTATTTCCTCATTACAAAAGGTGTACTGCCTCTCGGTAATACGTAAGGAGTGCTAACAGAAGTCTATTAATCATCATTACCATCATCTAGGCTCATATACGTCCCACTACTGGACTTGAGTACAATGTGAGAGAAATTGACCTACTTGTAGCACGCTAGTCAGGCGGATTCACATAGGGTTTTATTTCGAGCTATTCTTCTCTTAATAAGCCTTTGATATCCATTAGACACGTAGTAAGATATTCTTATTACAATTTATTAGACATGTAGTAAGATATTCTGTTTTACTACGTGTCTAATAAATTGTAACAGTTAAAATGTTCACTTATTCTATATTTCTTTGGTCTATATAAAAAAAAGCAAATAAAAGAAAAATGTTGACAGGAAATTATTAATAAGTATACATTATAAGTTTACAGAGTTAAATTTTATACGACAGAATCCTTAGTGAAGGAGTCTTAACTCTAACTTAATCGGTTTTTTTTTCTTTATTAGGATCTATACTGTTTTCGACTCCGCTGTATTTTCAGATGGTTCGGACATGTGGAAAGAATGCCGAACGAACGTCTGGTTAAGAAGATATACAATGCGAAAGTGGAAGGATGTAGGTACCGAGGGAGACCGAGACTAACCTACCTAGACCAGATCGGTCAGGTACTGAAGGAAGGTGGAGTCAAGAGTCTCCGAAACCGGCGAGCGTGTATGAAGAGAATTATGAATGTTGAGGAAGCGAGTGAAGTATGCAGAGATAGAGTTCTCTGGCACTCTGTTCTCTCTGACTACCCTGCAAGGGATATGGCGTGATGATATGTATGTATGTATGTATTTATACCGCTAAATAACGCCTGGATTCAATTAATACATTTTATGGTCCTCTTTCTGTCTTCTTTGTAGCTCGTATAATATTCTCAATTGCGCAAACTTCTAATATGAGAAGATGATTATTTTACATATATTATTACATCATATTTGCCCGAAAGCTCGGCTTAAAGTTCTATTTCGAATCTACCATTCTTTGAAGCAATGCTATTTGCTTACGACATATACTGATGCGTATATCTCTATACTAATAGAGAGAGGTTTTTATAGTTCGGCGTCACACAAAATATAACACATTTCCTTTTATAGCTCTTGGTGGCAAACAAGCAAGCAGCACACCTGATGGTAAGTGTTACTGTCACCCATGGACCTTTGCAATACCAGGGGTATAGCTACGCCGTTGCCTACCAATGATAATCCCAAACCGGATGGGTTTGGAGAAAGGTGGGCTGCACAAGTACAGCTACATATTGCCACTGCTCAGACGTCCATTATCTGCGAGAGTTTGGTACTACCCCGGACGGACTGATCCGCGGCTGTAGACAGAAAACTGCCAACATTGTAGCCATATCACTATTAAACACACTATCCTACACTTGTAATGTAAGTTCTTGATTTTCTGAGTTAAAATAGTTCGTAGAATTTGTAGAAATCTATTAGTAGCTTTATATCGAACTATGACAATTCTAACTAGTGTGTGGTCAAAGATTGCGTTCACAAAGAAGATTGACGTAAGGCGAGTCGTAAAACTTAGCCAGATCTCTATGCTATTTTACTCTTCTTCCATTTATAATTAATGTAAAAGACTTTTTGAGATAAATCTACGTAAATTGTGATAAGGGTAGAAGATTGGTGGTAGGCATTTCTTTTTATGTTATAAATTTTACACTTTGTAATTGGGGCCAAGGAATTTCATTGTGACTCAGAGATATTATCGATGTACTTACCAGATTCTTTTATAAAACGAAGGGGCAGGTAATAATGATTACATACCAAAAAGTTTTTCTTTTTTTTAGGCCATATATGTCACATTATTACAGACGGGCATTGAGCATAATGGCAGGCGGAATTACAAGAAATCCGGCATATACACTATGATCAGATGGGTTGGTATGGAAATTTATTTCGGATTTTCCTTCTCTTGTTGTGATAGTAATCACTTAAATCCGTTAGTCGTCTTTTATGACACACGTGGACAAGGCGAATAAACGGTAAAAAGAGATGGTGAATATTTCAAACGGTAAATTATAAAATAATTACAATAACTTAAACATAGTTATAAGTAGTGTTGCCCAAATGCAAGACCCTTGCGAGTCTCGCAAGTCTTGCAACTTTCGCTTTTAGAATAACACAGAGTCACTTGTTTTGATATAAATTAAAAATCCACACAGAAATGAAAAATCCAACTTATCATTCTCCTACTCTTATCCCAATTACTTGGGGTCGAAGCAATATGTACTCCTCTTCCTACATATTGCAAAAGTCATTGGCAATAGTTTTATGACCGGCCACCTGCCTGACGTCAACCCTCCTTGGGAATGTTATTGTTGACCAAACGGCAACAGGTGGTGTTGGCCCAGGTCGATATAGAACTCTTAATCGTCTTTTACAATATCCACGAGCAAAGTGAGAGTTGGTAGTATTAGTAGCCGCTACCATATAGCCAAAATGAAGAATCCAACTAAATTAATGAAATTCCATTCATCAAGTGGTACTAACTTTACAACTATCATAGGTACATACCACTTAACGTGAGTGGGGCTATAATCACACCTATCTATCATGGAACTGTTTAAAATACATCAAATTATTTCCCCGTGTACTGGCATTAAGAATACAAAATGTTGACAATCCTTTCTTTGCCAAAGGAATCGTACAATGCTGTCTAAGCACTGCGAGACTCTTGCAGCGAGTCATGGTCTTGCATTTGAACAGCACTAGTTATAGGATTAATGACTGTAACCTATAACTTAAATAATTACAGATCAATTCAATTATTTAATTTTTACCTTAAGAATTATCAGCAATAGGTTATCATCGCAGTTAACCATAATGTTATTTTAAAAAAAAAAAAAATGAAATGCAGTTTCTATGCTATAAAACAGTGTGATAGTCACGACATATTGACATGCTCTTTTCCTATGATAACAATATGGTTGCTTTGCACTCGCATATTATGATTATCATGAAATTTTATTACTTTATTTTTCTTCGTAAGTTAGCTTAATACTGACTAGTTTTGCACATGGTTCCACACACCTTCAATATTCATATAGACAGAAGGGTAAATAAATTCGTATTGTTCTTTTAGCTCCAGAAAGGAGCGCCGCGTAGTCCTCGAATATTGTCTTCGTCATATATTGCATTCGTCATCGAATATTATAAGGAGCTTGAGGAAAAATCTTATTCAATATTTATAGTCTTTGGGGTAAATCCTAAGATTTGTCCCTGTAGTTATGAATTAAAGATACCATAATCATTATTCCTTCCATTCCAGTGGGTAATGCAAAAGTCGATTAAAGGATTATCAATGCAAGAAACGGAAATCTCGAATAGACGAAAAATGTAATTAAGAAGAGCGATATCCAGTGCGATTAGTGGTAATTGGCATAAGTTATATTAAGGGAATTAAGGTCATATCAAGTTATATTAAAGTTGTATTAAGGGCATAACAAGTTGGCCACCGAAGACAAAGATCGGGTACCGGTGGCCCGCTCGTACGGCGAAGAGAGGAGAGTTGCATGGTGGGTCTATGGGGTTACGCGCCGCCTCTTCCGTCCCCTCGGACCTATTTGGCGGGGTGAGACACATCCATAGTCCACCGCAAAAAAAAGGGCATAACAAGTTATATTAAGAGAAGATGTATGATCCCAGACTTCTTTGGGTCAAAACTAGATGTCACCAAGGTATTCATGGTTGTAGCATATGCTCCCGTAGGATCCTCGGTGGCATCAGACCTGAAGAAGTTTTAGGATAATGTTAGGGAAGTTTTGGATATGGCAGGAACCAGTGAACGCGTGATTGTATGCGGAGATTTGAACGGATGGGTGGGGACCAAGGGTCCCGACTATGAGGACGTACTTGGTTCATTTGGTGATAAGAGAGTGAAAGACGCAGGTACATGCAGGTCTCTGTCTACCCTGCAAGGGATATGACATGATGATATGTATGTACGACGCAGGTAGGCTCATTGCGGTTGTATGCATGGAGAGAAACGTTATTGTGTCAAACACATTTTTCCAACATAAGGACATCCATATGTATACATGGAGAAGGAATGAACAGAAAAGTATAATAGACTTAATTTTGGTCGACAGTCGCCTCCGAAGCAAAATATTGGACGCAAGAGCCTACAGGGGCCCCACAGTCGATACGGACCACTATCTCGTTATTGTGAAATTTAGTGGTCTGTTCAGAAAGTGGAGGCAATGGCGAGAACGTGTCCACTTCGGAGGCCTTGAAAGAATAAAAATTGAAAGGTTGCAAGAAGAGTGTGTAAGAGACTTTGCATCTGCGATTTGGCTGACACTTGGGCATCTTTTTGTACCCTTCGAAAAAGTTTTCTGTGATTTTCTCGGATTCTTTTATCCAACCACTTCGAAGATATGATTTTTTTTTAATTTTGGGAGTTTTTTTTTAAATAGTCGTAACTTTATGACAAATTGTCCAACATAGGTATTTTTTTTTAATTCGTGTTTTGTAATAAATTTTCTGAAAATTTCTGCAGAAAAAAAATATTCATGATCATTCTGATCGGTTTTCATTTATTTCAACGTTAAAACATAAATTTTGAAACTTGTTTGCAATCTTCGATTTTTATTTAAAATTCTCATGGATGCTACTTCTAAAAACACAAATTTTAAACCTGGACTAGGTTTGGTAATGGTAATGAAGGGATTTTTTTTAATTTTAAAAACAATATATTTCTTTTTTTTTTCATGATCAATCTGATCGGTTTTCATTTATTTTAAAGATAAATCATGAATTTTGAAACTGTTTGTGTCCTTCGATTTCCGAAGTGGCTGGATAAGAAAATCGAAAAAAATTACAGAAACTATATATATATATATATATATATATATATATATATAATATAGTTTCTTTAATTTTGAATATAGGTTTTTTTTTTAATCATTTGGAAAGTACAAGTTTGTAAATCACATTAATTAAATTATTCATTACTTTTGCAATGTGTGCTATGGAGCAGAAGTAAATATTGCGTCGACCCTAAAAAAATTGGGATAAGAGTAGGATCATAATGATGATGATGATGATGAAGAAAAGTATAATACATTATTTTTCGTGTACTGATAGAAAAATACAGTTCAGCAACTGCTTTTTTTGCCCGTGGGTATTGACTACTAGAGGATATATTATGCACATAATATTATGCAAGAGAAGAAAAGTTAGTAATACAACCCGTCTAATAAGTGTTATAGAATTGTTAAAATTCCCTTCTATTGCGGAGACGGTCCGTGCCAATCAATTAGACGTATATGAGCTGAGATGATGATTTCAACAGATACATATATCTTTATCCATCCATCCGCCTGTTGATGTCTACTGTTCGACATACACCTCACCATGAGAAGAAAGCCAGTCAGTGTGACCCCAAATTTTACACCTGCATACAACTCTGAGACTTTTATAGTGTCTTGAGTTCACAGGGCTTGAAAACTTACAATTCGCCGTCCAATTCGTATTTGCGCACTCGAAAAGAGGTACAGATATACAGGTATTATAATAATAATAATATAGCCTTTATTTCCATGTTTTCTATATACAAGTTATAATATAAATGAAATATGAATTATATATCCATGTATAGATGTATACATATATATAAATATATATATATATATATATATATATATATATATATATATATATATATATATATATATATATATATATATATATATATATATATATATATTCTCTTTTTTTTTTACCCGACTGCAAAGGAGTGGTATTGTGTTTAACAGTCTATGTATGTATGTATGTTTGTATGTTCCTTTGAAGCACTATATATACCAAACGCCTGGGCCGATTTTTATGATTCGCACGTCAATCGATTCCTCTTGATCCGGCGAGTGTCACTAAAGACATGACGTTAATGAAAATTCAATATGGCGACTACTGGACGCCATTTTTTGCAAATTTAAAAAAATAAAGTCAACAAACTATGTCCAGGGGGATATCGTTGAATAGGTATTTAAAAATCATTATTAGTTTTCTCTCAACATTTTTCGATTTGACTGTCCGTTTAGGATCTATATCGATTTAAAGTTTCGTAACAGCCTTTCTCACATATAGGTTTTTTAGACAGTAGAAATTTACGATGAAAAGACGAAAAATTCATATAACTGGATGAGGGTGGACATATACTGAAGTATCTAGTAGGTATATTGTCCAATATACCATAGTTAGTCCTACCTAAACTTCAGTCGAAAAACTATATATAGTTAGGTATTTACCTACTTATTAATAAATAAGATAACTATAGCTACCTAGGTATTTATAACTAAAAAGTATAAAATGAAAAAAAATGATTAAAAAAATCAAAAACCCGACTGCGTAAAAAGTCACCAAAACTACGTACATAATAAAAAAACTGAAAAGAAAAAAACAAGCACTTAGATGTCCGGTGGTCTAGAATTCTATAATATATTATTGAATAAATACTATTGCAGAAAATGAAATATATTTTAATAATAGAACATGACAACTGAACAGTCGGGATCCTTTATTCGACAGCAAATCTAATTTTTCAATGGATCCCTGGATGCATGGATGGATGATTTTTTTAATCATTTTTTTTCATTTTATACTTTTTTATATCTGTGACATGGCCCCGCTCCGGGTATAGGCCTCCTCCAACTGTTGCCATTTCTTTCTGTCAAGTGCTTCTAGCATCCAGTCTCTCCCAGCTATTTTCTTTATTTCATCGATCCAGCGGACTTTCGGTTTTTCTCTACTCCTTTTTCCAGTAGGACCCGTCCATTCCGTAACACGTTTTGTCCATCTCTTATCTGTGATTCGTGCTATGTGGCCTGCCCATTTCCATTTTAACTGTAGAGCATAATCTCTTGCATCTATTAATTTCGTTTTTTTTACGAATATCTTCACTCTTTTGTTTATCCATAAGCTTAATACCTAGAACACTACGCTCCATAGCGCGCTGGCAAGAACGTATTTTATTTTTTATTTTATTATGGGAAATCCAAGTCTGTGCTCCATATGACAGGCAGGGCAACAAACACGAATCTATTATCTTCTTTTTGATTTAATAGGCAGTTTAGCTTTTAAAATTTCTTTAAAGCTATTATTACAGGTATTATTAGGCTTTAAATAAAATGTTTTTGTTTTTTTTTATTATTGCTTATGGTGACAAACGAGCATGCAGCACACCTGATGGTAAGTGTTACTGCCGCCCATGAACCTTTGCAATAGCAAGGGTATAGCTTAGGCCGCTGCCTACCAATAAAATCCCCAAACCCACCTAGTTGGCCTGCCGGCTCTTTCGCTCAGTGTACGAAGCGTAATAGCACATTGCCATTACTCAGACGTCGATGTTCTGCGAGAGTGTGGTACTACTCCGGACGGACCGGCCCGCGGCTGTAGACAGAAAACTGTCAACAGCGTGGTCCTATCACTATTTTTTGTATCGTTTAAACGTATTTGTACTTTGATATTAACGTCATATCTATTGCTGAAGATGTGCATTAAGGATAGTAATATAAATGATGTCTTGAGATTTTCGTTTATCATAATGTAGATCACCAAAGATTTTGAAATGAATATTTTTGTAGGCGCGTGGTACACTTTATTTCGTGAGTCATTATCATTCTCCTACTCTTATCGCAACTACTTGGGGTCGATACAATATGCACTCTTTTTGCATAGCACATACTGTTAAAGTTATTGGCAATGGTTTTATGACCGGCCGCCTGCCAGACGTCAATCCTTCTTGGGAATGTAATTGTTGACCAAACGGCATCAGATGGAGTTGGCCCAGGTAGTTATAAGGCTTTTAGTCGTCTTTTACGACATCCACGAGCAATTAAGAGTTGGTAGTATTCGTAGCCGCTACCACACAGCTATTTCGTGGATATTATATGAAACTGAGCCATCACGCTCAGCTATGTAACGCTCTTTCGACAAGTACGAAACAAATGACAATCAGTTAGATGAAAATTTATCAAAGTAATTCATGCGTATTTTATGAAAATAGAAGAAAAATAAAAAGGTTTTCTCGATCTAAAATGTAATACAAAATATTAGGTCATCATCATCATCACAGCCCATAAATGTCCCACTGTTGGGTTCGGGCCTCCTCCGTAATGGGAGGGAAATTAACCTACTATACCACGCTGGTCAGACGTGTTCCGAGTTTTCCTTCTCTCGCATAGATGTTATATGCGTTTTATATCCCTTAGTCGTCTCGTACGATCACCCACGGGTAAGATATGGGGTAGTGAATAGTATTCTTACTCCGTCACCACATGGATAAAAATACAAGGTATTATTTCACATGATTTCACCTCAGAAATAGTTATTTATATCTTATACATCTTCCTAAAATATACAAAAATACTACTTTAATATTTTATATGGCATTTGTCTATTATATTATAATAATGACATTATTTACATATTTGATGGAAAAGTATAAATTTTTACATTTGTATCATTCAACAACACTCATTTACATATGTTTTATAATATTTACATATTCTAATGTATGACAATTCGACTATTTTTAACACAATTATTCTCTTGAAGTATTTACGTAACAAATTCATATTTGAAATAAAACTATTTTAATATATTTTGCTTTCGTATATGACTTAAAATTTGCCGTCGTTTCGCACACCGTTTAGTGTCCATGGTTACGGATGAACATGGTCATGAACTCGGAAATAAAACAACTGTCATAAAATTTGCAAAAATGACTTTATTTCAAATGTATAATAATATTTGCGAAAAGATTTTTAGAAATGTTTATAACAAATTCATACTTAAAACGTTTCGTATCTATGACACCAGACGAAATTGCGATCGGCGTTGATATTGCCCATTTTCTTTTAAATAAGTACTCGGTACTTGTCTTTGGAGACATCGGTTGTTTGACGGAAACAGTTCGAGAATCGGCACAGCTTCTGTGCAGTTCTTCTAAATGTAAAAATGTTCTTTCAACATTTCTTTACAAATTTAAACATAAATATAGAACTGGTACATACATACATACATATCATAACGCCATATCTCTTGCAGGGTAGGCAGAGAGAACAGAGTGCCAGAGAACTCTATGCTTGCATATTTCACTCGCTTTCTCAAAATTCATAATTCTCTTCATACACGCTCGCCGGTTTCGGAGACTCTTGATTCCACCTTCCTTCAGTACGTGACCAATCTAGTCTAGGTAGGCGAGTCTCGATCTCCCTCTGTACCTACATCCTTCCGCTTTCGCATTGTATATCTTCTTAAGCAGACGTTCTTTCGGCATTCTTTCCACATGTCCGAACCATCGGAGTATTCCCTTTCGCATCTTTGCACCAATACTCTCTTTCATAGAACTGATAATGTGAAGTATACTTGCAAATTATTTATTTAAGTGATGCTCTTAGTCTCTTTCTCTATTAGATCACGAGTTCACTATAATAAATAGTTATCACTTAGTTGACTTATGTAAGTATCTATATGTAGCCAAGAATAGATCTCATTGAGAAATAGTCACTAACGATAGTGATAATTTCTTATCATATTATTGTCTTTAGCTCGTTGGAGTTAATAGTACCTACAAGGCAAAATTTGGAGTGTTCAATTATGGACTTCCCCTATGACGTCAAATAAGCAAGCACTTATGGATGGCTTAGGTATTTTGTTAAAAACCTCGTTTTATAATAATAAATTTCAATTCGATTTTTCTTTCTTTACAAAAAAAGCAACACCCTGCACTTATGAAATAAACCTCGTATTATAGGGGACTTTATAAACATATAATTAACGTACACAAACTGCTGTGTGGTAGCGACTAATAATAACTACCAACCCTTACTTTGCTCGTGGATGTCATAAAAGACGACTAAGAGCCTTATATCGACCTAAGCCAATACCACCTGATGCCGTTTGATCAACAATTACATTCCCAATGAGGGTTGACGTCAGGCAGGCGGCCGGTCATAAAACTATTGCCAATAACTTTTGCAATATGTAGGAAGAGGAGCACCTATTGCGTCGACCCCAAGTAATCGAGATAAGAGCAGGAGAATGATGAATTAACGTACACAAATTACACGTAGACTCGGCACAATAATTTATGGATCGCTCAAATTAAATGTCCTATAAGTGAATCGACCTCGTGGCATTTAGCACGGTAGATCGGTATCTTAACCGCTAAGAAAACAGTGCAGCCAAAATGAAAAAAAAAAACAGGCAGTCATGGGGACTGCCGATAGAAGTGAAAACTATTAACTTAAGACTAATTGAAATAATAATCATTTTCTAATTTTTATATAAAAATAAAAACCTATAAGTTTTTCCCCTCCAAAAACGCTCAACGCGCCTAAAGAAGTTTTCATATAGCTATAGATATACTATTAGTATTAGCATGTCGGTGACGCGAACCTATAAGTTTTCCCCTCCAAAAACGCTCAACGCGCCTAAAGAAGTTTTCACATAGCTATAGATATATTATTAGCATTAGCATGTCGGTGACGCGAACCTATAAGTTTTTCCCCTCCAAAAACGCTCAACGCGCCTAAAGAAGTTTCCACTTCAAAAATGTATTTAATCTCTCGCTTATAAAATCTCTAGTAGGTACTAATACAACTTTGCTATGTGGCAGCGGCTAAGAATACTACCAAACCTTACTTTGCTCGTGGATGTCGTAAAAGACGACTAAGAGATTTATAACGACCTGGGACAACTCCATTTGATGCCGTTTGGTCAACAATTACATTCCCAAGGAGGGTTGACGTCTAGCAGGCGGCCGGTCATAAAAATATTGACAATAACTTATACAATATATACTATGAAAGAATATTGTATCGTCCCCAAGTAATTTGGACAAGAGTAGGAGAATAATGATGACTAATACTATTAACTTGGTAGAATACATTTAATTGGCAGAGCGAATATGTAAAATACAATGATTTAGTGACGTCATATGATACCACACATTGCTCATTAGGCGTGGCTTGTCTTTTTAACCGACTGCATTAGTCGCGAGTATTGTAAATACTCAATTGTTACTCATAGAAAATACGTTTGGTGTACTTGAAATTTACATATTGCTAGTGGACGCGACAAATATTGTCCTGCCCAAAGGTTAGCGTGAGTGCTATTAGCAGGTTTAGTAAACGTTGTGCCGTTAATTTTATTGTTTCATAAACGACGTACTAAGTGACAATACATATTGAGTTTTAAATTTCAAACTGTTCATTATTCTTATTGTATTAGTTGCTGTTATACAAAACATATATTTCTTATGGTGACGGAGTAAGAATACAATTGAATACCCATATCTTAACTTAGAATATCGTAAGAACAACAAACTAAGAGATATACCTACCCGACTAGAAATTTTTTCATCTTCCTTAGCAGGACCGGACCGGGCATGCCCGATCTGGACCAGATAAGGTATGTAACGCAGAAGATATATCTGGACCCGATCAGGAAAACCTTATCGGGTCCAGATCAGGCAATCCTGATCGGATCCAGATCAGGCGTTCCTGATCGGGTTCAGATCAGGCGTTCCTGATCGGGTCCGGATGAAATTTTACTGATCGGAACCAAATCAATCATCTGCGTTATATATCTTGCCTGATCCAAAACGAGTAAGCCCAGTCCGGTCCTTTTAAAAAACATGAATATCTTAAAGAACATGTTTAATAGGCAAAAATATAAATTAATATATGACGTAGGCACCGAATGCAGTGCTATATTCTTATCATAGAGAGTCCCAGTGAGCCGTTCCGATTATGGAGCAACCACCAGATGCTAACGACTGCAACTGTCGCCTGAATTTCTCATTCATGACCTGATCGATCTGTTTTAATCTGATTAGATAACAACTAATTTAATATTAGGCCATGTCATTACGCTTCGGAGAATCTTAACATCGCAATTCAAATTCATTTTACTAACGTATACCCACATCTATTTATAATGACCCAAAACGTCAAATGTTAGAATGGTTGTTACAATATAATATTTCTATCTATCTATGTTTTGAAATGTTAGGTACATTTATATACACTACCGTCCAAAAGTTTGGAAGCAGCAAGGTAAAATCGAATAAAACCAAACTAAGTCATTTAAATTTAAATGTATTGATAAAAAAATAAAGAACAAACAGAAACTAACTTAAACAAAATAAAAAAATAATATACAATGGTAAATTAGATTAAATTTTAGCTTCATCAAAATGTCCACCTTTCTCCTTTATAATCTTCTCACATATTCTGGGCATTCTATTAATCAATTTTTTAAAATAATCTTTATCTAATTTGTTCCATTCGTTCTCTAATAGCTGCCACAAATGTTCTGAGCTCGTAGGACAACGACTTTTCACCCTCCTGTCAAGTTCATCCCAAACAAGTTCAATGGGAGAAAGATCAGGGGATTGAGATGGCCATTGCATGATGTTTAAAATGTTTTCAGCTTTTTTCTTGTTTAAAAAGTTCTGGCACAATTTAGACGAATGCTTAGGATCATTATCCTGTTGAAAAATGAATCCAGAACCAATGAGACTTAGTCCACTGGGTATGGCAGAATCTTGGAGAATTTTTAAATAGCCTTCCTTGTTTAATTTTCCGGTTATCCTCACAAGATTGCCGGGTTTACTGTTGCCAAAACACCCCCAAACCATGACATTACCACCACCATGTTTGATGGTAGGCACTGTACATGCCTCTGAAGCCCTCTCTTCTTTTGACCGGCGTACAAAGACACGTCTATTGGATCCGAAAATCTGAAATTTTGATTCGTCACTCCAAAGGACATTTTCCCATTGTTCTATAGTCCAGTTTTTATGCGCTTTTGCCCATTCTAGTCTATTTTTCTTATGTCGATTTGTTAGTTTGGGTTTTTTAGCAGCAACACATCCTCTTAATCCCGCAGACAGTAAGCGTCTTTTAACAGTAGTTGTTGAAATGGGTGTTTCTCGCGTATCATTCAGAGCTGCAGTGATCTGTGGTGCAGTTAAGCGTCGATTCCGTTTAGAAAGAACTCTAATGAAGTTGTCCTCTTGATTTGTTGTGGATTTGGGCCTACCAGATCTCTTTCTATCTTCATTTTTCCCCGTTTCTTGTTTTCTAGCAAGGGTATAGTGGACACCTTTACAAGAAATTCCGAGCCTTTCTGCGATTTGACGTTCACTGTATCCTTCCTCGCGTAGAGTGCAAATAGCGCTTCGCTGTTCAAGCGTGATTTGCTTGCGTTTTGCCATTTTCAGAAGAAAAAATACGGTCAAAGTAGTAGCCGATATCTTTCGAATACAGACAATGTTAATATCACAACTTTCACGTGCCAATGCTCAAGTGCGACTGAATAAGGTCTAAAAAAGTTAAAACCAGCAAACATTATCAATAAAACTACACCATTGCATAGGATAAAGTAGCCGACGGATTAAGTCATAAAACACGTGTTTCGTCAATATTAAGGAATTCCATAAAACTTGATGAATGTAGGATAATAATCCTTTTGTGTTTGTGTAGACAGTCGTAAAAGGTTGTAAAACTTAAGATTATTGCTAATTTTTACCGCTATTAGTCGGCATTTATTTGTTTTGTTTGAAAACAGGTGTGCTTCCAAACTTTTGGACGGTAGTGTATATATATATACATATATATATATATATATATATATATATATATATATAGATATCTATATATATATATTATTTATTTTTGTTTTTTACTTTAAATATAAATTATTTTTATATTATTAATTAAACATTATTATTATTATTAAATACATATGATTAATTAAAGATTTCAGATTAATCTCCTCTGATGCAAATACAATTTCGCCGTGGCATAAATATGACAATCATGTCACTTTTTTGAATTTTGATTGATATTTTTTTGTGTTACGAAAACTGTTTCTGGTTCTGATATACTACAAGCCTTACTATATACTTGATGTTATTTCACATCAGGCTATCCTTATTTGGTCCGGATCTGGTCCTGATCCGGTATGCCTTACCATACTTGATGTTATTTCACATTAGGCTATCTTGATCAGGACTAGACCTGGTCCTGATAGGCTTTGCCGGATCCGGCATGCCTCATTCTGTCCTGATCGGGTCCTGATCCGGTATGCCTTATCATACTTGATGATATTACACATCAGGCTATCCTTATTTGGTCCTGACCTGGTCCTTATCCGGTATGCCTTACCATACTTGATGATATTTCACATCAGGCTATCCTTATTTGGTCCTGACCTAGTCCTGATCCAGTATGCCTTACCATAATTAATGATATTTCACATCAGGCTATCCTTATTTGGTCCTGATTTGGTCCTGATCCGGTATGCCTTACCATACTTAATGATATTTCACATCAGGCTATCCTTATTTGGTCCTGATCTGGTCCTGATCCGGTATGCCTTACCATACTTAACGATATTTCACATCAGGCTATCCTTATTTGGTCCTGATCTGGTCCTGATCCGGTATGCCTTACCATACTTGATGTTATTTCACATCAGGCTATCCTGATCAGGACCAGACCTGGTCCTGATCGGGTTTGCCGGATCCGGCATGCCTCATTCTATCCTGATCGGGTCCAGATACATGATCTGGTTGAACCATACTTTTTTTCTAGTCGGGTATATACCCTATACCAACACATCTGATCATCATTATATCTCATCATTATGTCCCTTCATCATCTCAGCTCATTTATGTCCCACTGTTGGCCTCGAGCCTCCTCCACACTAGACGGGAAATTGACCTACTATACCACGCTATAGGGCTTTGTTTCGAGTTTTCCTTCTCTGGCATAGATATTATATGCATTTTATATCCCTTAGTCGTCTCTTATGATCACCCACGGGTAAGACAGGGAGTGGTGAATTGTATTCTTACTCCGTCACCACATGGAAGATTATCTTACTAATTTATCTTTTTCCTGGAACAGATAGATTAATATTTTTAGATACTATGTGAACCAAAACCAGGCATCTAGTAAAAAATAACAAAACTAACAGCACTTATCTATTTTTTGTATGAAGAGAATTATGAGTGTTGAGGAAGCGAGTGAAGTATGGAAGGATAGAGTTCTCTGGCACTCTGTTCTCTCTGCCTACCCTGCAAGGGATATGGCGTGATGATATGTGTATGTGTTGATCATAGTTTATTGTTTATTTGACATATGTATAAATAGGTCACAGACAACGTAAGATGTTTTTGTGAAAATATTAATATTATCTTGAAAATAGAATTAGCAATCCTTTGTTTAAGAGTATTGTTTATAAATGCATACTATATTATTTTTAACTTTAGCGTGTGTTGATGGAGTAATAATACAATCCATTACCCTCATTCTTACTCGTGGTTGTAGCAAAAGTCGACTCATCATTCTCCTACTCTTATCCCAATTACTTGGGCGCGATACAATATGTACTCTTCTTTCATAGTACATATTGTAAAAGTTATTGGCAATAGTTTTATGCCGGCCGCCTGCTTGACGTCAACCCTCCTTGGGTATGTAATGGAGCGGCGGCACGGAGTGCTCTCCTTACGGTTGGTGCAGGTCTTGTCGGGGCACGGTTGCTTCGGCTTGTACCTGCACACGGTCGCGTATAGGGAGTGGACTCCGTCCTGCCACCATTGTAGTAGTGACGAGGACACGGCGCAACATACGCTCGAGGTATGTCCGAGCTGGGACGGGTAGCGCCGCGACCTCGTCGCTGCTATCGGTGCCGACCTGACGCTGCCGGCTGTCGGTGGAACGAGTCCGGGAAAATTCCCGTGACTCGGGCCGCCGTCAGCGGCCGGGGCGGCGCAGCCACGAAAATCTGTGCCTGATGCCGCCCTAACCGAGGCTTCGGGTGATCGTACGCAGGGAATTGTCCGGTTACCCGACGTGAGGGCGACGTCCCGACGGCGAAAGCTGTCGGGGCGTCGACACGAGAGGAACCCGTAATGGTAAACCGACGGGCGGGCCACCGAAGACAAAGATCGGGTACCGGTGGCCCGCTCGCACGGCGAAGGGAGGTGTTTGCAGGGTGGGTCCATGGGGTCGTGCGTCGCCTCTTCCGTCGCCCCGGATCGATTTGTCGGGGCTCGACATGTGGTCGAGCCCCGACAATGGTGGCCCCATGGTCCACCCTGCAGAAAAAAAAAAAAAAAAAAGGTCGTTATAAGTCTCTTAGTCGTCTTTTACGACATCCACGAGCAAAGTAAGGATTGGTAGTATTCTTAGTAAGTAAGGATTAGTTCCATTCTGTCCACGATACTATCTAGTTTCGATCAATAATTGATTCATACGACATTCGCAAAGAAATAAATGCGTGTTCCAATAATCATCACGAAGATGGCTGCGATACTACTTAAATATAAATATTATAAATGTATCAATGACCTAAGACATCATTGTCTGATCTGCAGTCGTAGATTATGTAAACATATCACTTATGTGGACATTGATCGTGACATTTTTTGTAATGTATTGGGTTCAAGGTTTAACTGCTATATTCTATACAGTAACCTATTTAAGCTAACGTTTTAAGTTGTGACTCTTAATACAATGTGAAGTTTGACTTTATTAAGTAATCTGTGGTTTGACCTAGGTGTCTAACACACGTAATAATTAACTCGTGACTAACTTACCCACACTACAATGTCGTGTGTTTGTAAATAATTAAAAATTAAAGAGTATTTGTAAAATAATTCAATTAACAATTTGCATTTATTTCCAATTTAAGTATTCATCAGCACAGCCCATAAATGTCCCACTGTGACTGTTGGGCTCAGGCCTCCTCCGTAATAGGAGGGAAATTAACCCTACTATATCGCGCTGGTGAGACGTGTTGGTATAGGGTTTTGTTTCGAGTTTTCCTTCTCTCGCATAGATGTTATATGCGTTTTATATACCTTATTCGTCTTGTACGTGCACCCACGGGTAAGATATGGTGAATAGTATTCTTACTCCGTCACCACACGGATAATTTTTTTTAAGTATTATATTAATAAATTTAAGTATTGCATTAATAAATTCAGCCTTATGGTATAAAAATTCAAATAACAAAAATGTTATTTTTTTTTTCTTAATATAGGCGATGCTAAAGCACTACACACAAGAATCTATGTTTAGTTTGTCATAAAGAAATAAGTATACTATACTAGTGCTATATACAATGCCGTTGCTATGTGGAGCGGCTACGAATTCTACCAACCCTTACTTTGCTCGTGGATGTCGTAAAAAACGACTAACTTTATATCGACGTGTGCCAACTCCACCTGAGGCACTCTGGTCAACAGTTACATTCCCAAGGAGAATTGACGTCAAACAGACGGCTGATCATAAAACTATTGACAATAATTTATGCAATTTGCATGATGAAAGAAGAGTACATATTGCATTGACCCCAAGTAACTGTTATAAGAGCAGGATAATGATGATGATGATGATGATATAAATACCAAAATAATGTACTTTTCAGTTTATTTTATTATGATACCTCGGACACATATGTAGGCAGCCCAACTGGGCGGGTTTGGGTATTGTAATGGTAGGCAGTGGTATAGTTATATAGCTTTGGTTATAGCAAAGGTCCATGGGCGGCAGTGACACTTACCATCAGGTGTGCTGCTTACTCGTTTGCCACCATAAGCAATAAAAAAATATATGTTAAAGGTTTAACATGACCCTTTTGGAATAAAAGTGTGTTATTATATTTTATATCAGAAGAATTAGAAGTTGAATGGTGTAAATACATGTTGTGGTGCAATGAAGATGCATTTGATATGGCATTGTTCTCCATACCCAAAGAACATAAAGGTAAACCTTTCCTAGATGACCATTGGGTCTCTTACCCAACGTCTCTCTCCTCCCAATAATATACGCGAGGGTAAACCGCCAAGCGGGCCATCGAAGACAAAGATCGGGTATCGGTGGCCCGCTCGCCCGACGAAGAGAGGTGTTCTTGCATGGGTGGGTCTATGTGGTTGCGCGCCGCCTCGTCCATCGTCCCGGACCCATTTGGCGGGGCGCGACCACATCCATAGTCCAACGCAAGAAAAAATAAGTAGGACTCCCAATAATAGTACCTTTGTACGTACCTTTTTTAAATAAAGAAAAAAGTACATTTATGTATAATAAATTTGACATGAAGTAATCATGTCTTTGTTTATCACTATCATATTTTTATCATCATCCTATTTTTATAATAATTATTTGGGGTCGACGAAATATACTGTTTTTCCATCATATGTAGGTATTGCAAAGCTTTTTGCAATTGTAATTTATGCATAATTATATATTAAAATGTAATCAAATTGATTGATGAGTAACGAAAAATGGTTAATTTACAACAAAAACGTGTGCAAAAGAGTCAAATGTCATAATACTAAAGAAATTTACACATTCTATAATGATTTTTTTTTGGCAGACTATGGTCTGGACACGTAAGGGCGGTGCGTGGCCCCATAACCTACTGTATTCCCTTCGTCCGTGGCCAGCCCGGATCATACAAAATTGGATTATCTTCTAATAAATTGATATTGGGCTTATCTTTAAGTTGCTTATATCTGTCGCATCTGTAAAATATCTAAAAAAAAAATATTATTTATGTTAGAAGTGTTTTAGACCAATAGAAAACTATATACGTGAGCATAGTGAATACTCAGAAAAAGTTTAGTCATGATTCATAATAAATGAAATTTTTGATAAACTTATTTTTTTTTTATACAAACCTCGTTTTTATTTTAGGCATTTTAGATTTTATAAGTGCCATCATTTCTTGGGCATCAGACATTTTTCTTGGCCAAAAGTATACAAAGAAACATTTATGTTCTAGTTCCAAAAAGTAGAAATCCAGTGATGGGTGGTGGCGGCTATGAATACTACCAACACTTACATTACTCGTAGGTGTCGTAACAGACGTCTATGAGCTTTATATCGCCAATTTCATCTGATACCGTCTCTATGACAATTAAATTCCCCAGAAGGTTAGACATGAGACCGGCCAATGATCATAAAGGTATTGCTAAAACTTTTGCAATATTTGAAATAAAACTACTTTTACGGATTCTATCGCGTTTGTATTTGATTTATAATTTCCCGACGTTTCGAACACTTTACAGTGATCATGGTCACGGGAGGACTGAGGTGTCTTACGTCCAATATGTCATTGTTATTACAGAAATTTATTTATATCTACCCTATAAGATATTAAATTTTGACCCACATTTTTATACAAAATTAATACAATTCATTGCCAGTACAAAAAGAGAATGATTCTATATATAAAATTTATGTTGTTTATGATTTTTTATTATTAAGGTATTTAATTTATGATAATTATTATTGTGGCAATTTTTTTTGCAATATGATAGAAACATACATAGCATCACACATGTTTTCCAGAGAGGTAGGCAGAGACTACGGATTGCCACAAGTCACAATCCTGACATACCTCCACCGCTTCGTTCCCACTCATCACAGTCTTCATGCATGCGATACGATTAAGCGCACTCTTATTATGACTTATAATAGCAATTTGCGATGGAAGAACAGTACATAATGCGTCGGCCCCAAATAATATGAAGATGACGAATGAGAATTTCAAAAGTAGCATTTCAAAAATATAAAGGCTTTTTATAATTAATTTAACCTAATTATTTAATGCTATTTATAATCATGATAATATAAGCGTAAACATCACATTGTTTTTAAATGACCCTATTGTTATTACTTCGTGTGGTTCCGTGTAGTGACGGAGTAAGAATACACTTCACCACTCCCTTTCTTACCCGTGGGTGATCGTACGAGACGACTAAGGGATATAAAATGCATATAACATCTATGCGAGAGAAGGAAAACTCGAAACAAATCCCTATACCAACACGTCTGACCAGCGTGGTATAGTAGGTCAATTACCCCCTCACTATGGAGAAGGTTCGAGCCCAACAGTGGTACATATACGAGCTGAGATGATGATGATGATTGTCATTACTTATAGGTAATGAAATTAATAAATAACGGATTCTTGCGCACATTAGCTTATCTCTAAGGTGGATCACAGCAAGTCATTGACGTCATTCTCTAGGGTCGGTGGACAACATAATCGGCTTTACTTCTAGATGGATCTAAAAATATATATAAATAATAAAAATATGAATAGTTTTAAATGAATTATAACCGGTTGTCTTGATTAAATTTTACCAGTTCTAAACAAATTATGATAGCTATACACATTTTTCTCTAAAATAAGAACACATCTTTAAATGGCCAGTTTATTTTTAGTCTAGGTATATAAATTATTTCTTTTGTAAGTTTTTACAACAATAATAAATTCATGTATATTAATATGAAAACGAAGACAATGCTAAGCAGGATTCAAATTAATGTAGAAATACATATTTTGCAGTTAAAGAATGGAATGTATGACCGTAAATGTAGGTCAAATTTTAGACTTACATCTTGAAGAATATAACGGCATTATTTAAAGGGTAACAATTGTAATACAATTGAAATTATTTGTATATTTGTGTCGTTTACTTACTATAGATGTTTAAAATTATAACGATATTTAAACGATGGTGACAGCCAATATAATAAATAGAGCATCGAATGTCTCCTTGTGCTGTAAAGAAGCGGTTCAAATATACCTTAAAACAAAAGAAATATTATCGTTTAAACTAATAAAAACTAGAGATACCTGGTAAGATAGAGAACATATCTCATGCTATGAGATTCTGGCCACTGAAGAAAAGAACGCGTTCCAGTGACCCACACGCACGGCGTCGAGAGGTACATGTTGCAGGGCGGGTGTACGGGGTCGTGCGCCGCTTCTCCTGTCGCCCCGGACGGATATTTCCCGTGCATATGTACGTTGGGAGGGACCAAGAAAATGCAATGTACACCTCCGCTGTGGTCGACTAAGAGATATCGCTATTGCACGAGAAAACTCGGCATATAACCTTAACCTTTACCTAAACAGTTTGCAATAAGGTCTTATTTCAGAGTTATTAAATAATAATTTCCTTTTTCTTTTTACCCGACTGCAAAGGAGTGGTATTGTGTTTAATTAACAGTCTATGTATGTATGTATGTATGTATGTATGTTCCTTTGAAGCACTATATATACCAAACGCCTGGGCCGATTTTTATGATTCGCACGTCAATCGATTCCTCTTAATCCGGCGAGTGTCACTAAATATATGACGTTATTGAAAATTCAATATGGCGACTACTGGACGCCATATTGTGGAAATTAAAAAAATTAAAGTCAACAAACTATATCGAGCGTGGTATCGTTAAATAGGTATTTAAAAATCATTTTTAGTTTTCTCCGAACATTTTTCGATTTGACTGGCCGTTTTATATATCGATTTAAAGTTTCGTAACAACCTTTCTCACATATAGGTTTTTTAGACAGTAGAAATTTACGATGAAAAGACGAAAAATTCATATAACTGGATGTGGATGGACATATACTGAAGTATTTAGTAAGTATATTGTCCAATATACCATAGGTAGTCCTACCTAAAGTATCTAATGTCTGACGCGGTCGCCCATCTCCAATTTCTAACGATTTAGTACTCAACTTCAGTCGAAAAACTATATATGGTTAGGTACTTACCTACTTTTAATAAATAAGATAACTTTAGCTACCTAGGTATTTATAACTAAAAAGTGTAAAATAAAAAAAAATGATTAAAAAAATCAAAAAACCCGACTGCGTAAAAAGTCACCAAAACTACGTACATAATAAAAAAATTGAAAAGAAAAAAACAAGCACTTAGATGTCCGGTGGTCTAGAATTCCATAATATATTATTGAATAAATACTATTGCAGAAAATGAAATATATTTTAATAATAGAACATGACAACTGAACAGTCGGGATCCTTTATTCGACAGCAAATCTAATTTTTCAATGGATCCCGACTGTTCAGTTGTCATGTTCTATTATTAAAATATATTTCATTTTTTGCAATAGTATTTATTCAATAATATATTATGGAATTCTAGACCACCGGACATTTAAGTGCTTGTTTTTTTCTTTTCAATTTTTTTATTATGTACGTAGTTTTGGTGACTTTTTACGCAGTCGGGTTTTTTGATTTTTTTAATCATTTTTTTTATTATCTTATTGTTCACACAATCCTAATAGCTTTTTATAAATTAGGAAATGACAACGTTTATCTTAGCTAGTTGGCAATAAAAATAATAATTTAAGAAAAAAGAAAATATGTTACATAAAAATGTGGTCCATAAATGTAGGTCTCATAACCAGGCTCAAAGTCACTCAGCGTGCTATGGAGCAGGCTATGCTCGGGATTTCTCTGCGAGTTAGAATCCGAAACACGGAAATCCGCAGAAGAACAGGTGTAACCGAAATAGCACGAAGAATTAACACGCTGAAGTGACAATGGGCAGGCCACATCGCTCGAAGAACCGACAACCGCTGGGGAAGAAAGGTTCTAGAGTGGCAACTACGTACCGGACGACGCAGTGTAGGACGCCAACTAGGTGAACAGACGACCTGGTGAAGGTTGCTCGGCGTCGTTGGATGCAAGCGGCACAGGACCGCACTCAGTGGCGTAACATGAGGGAGGCCTGCGTCCAGCTGTGGACGGCAATAGGCTGAAATGATGATGTTACATAGCCTACTAAATATTGCATTAATGCCAGACGGCCAGCATGCGCGTTTATTTGCACCCTATTGTAGAGAAGCCTTGACTTGAACCCTATTGTAGAGAAGCCTTGACTTGACTTGAGATTTGAGCTAAGAAAATGCTGTAAATGTTTTTAGAAAATTAACTATCTATAATGTGACAAAAATATTTGAAATAAAACAATTTTTATGGATTCTATCGCGTTTGTATTTGATTTTTTATTTCCCGACGTTTCGAACACTTTACAGGGTTCATGGTCAATGGAGGACATTTGATTTCATTGACAAAACTAAATATGTGAGTAAGTGCTAATTTAGAAAATTTATTAATAAGTTAACAGAATGTTGCCTGTATATTAAATCTTTAATAATATATAATTAATAATTACTGTTAAGTCATATGTATTTATAAGATAAGATGGTACATTATGTATATGCCAGGGACGTTCATAGACGGAAAAATATTATTGAAAAATAAGATTGCCATATTGTTTGACCGAGGTATTTACATACATTATTTGTGTTCATAAATATTTAGTTCGCTTTCGTTGAATAATATATTAGGCGCCAGCCTCACCAGAAAGCATTTTTCACGAATAATAAACAAAGTAATAAACACCTTATTTACACATTTTAAGCGTAAAATATTTCTTTTTGTTTTAATATTGCAAAATGAGACAAGATTGCATTGACACTAGTTGAGCAGGTGCTTAATGTTTATCTTATTATTTTTTACGAATAATAAACAAAATAATAAACACGTTATTTACAGATTTTAAGCGTGAAAATGTCACTAGAATTTTCTTTTTGTTTTAATTTTGCAAAAGGAGACTCGATTACACTGACACTAGTTGAGCAGGTGCTTAATATTTGTCTTATTATTTTACGATATGATAGAGATTACGTAGTTTAAGTAGACAACCTGTGTAATAAAATAAAATGTGATTAACCAATCAGATTCAATAAAGTATTATATAAATACAAGTTCGGCGTCTGGATATTTTTTATGCTGATGAAGATGTCTGCGACTACAAAAATATTCACTTATTATTATTATTTTATTGCTTATGGTGAGAAACGAGCATGCAGCACACCTGATGGTGTCACTGCCGCCCATAGACCTTTGCCATACCAAGGGTATAGCTAAGCCGCTGCCTACCAATACAAACACCAAACCTACCCCAGTTGGGCTATTAACGAGGAGAGCTTAAAAAGTATTATAAATATTTTGCTCAAAACTAGCATAGTTAAATTTAATGCGGTTATTCGTTAACATAAAGTATTTTATACAAAAGTTCCGGTTTGATATTTAAGTTTTTTTCAAATCAGTCTCCTAGATTCTTTTAATGAATTTCAAGTTATCCGTTTATTAATAAATTTGTTAATTTATAAATTTGATATGGTCCTTTATAAAATGATTGATTCGTTCTAAAAATATATTAAACTGCTATTGATCACCTTGCCTGCTAATATCTTTTAAGACATTTCAATGTCGACAAATGCCGAAATCGTGACGTTTATTAAACACGTACATTGAAGCCATCACGTCTTTAGAATATCTACAGGTAGGTATGTAACTACGTGTATTTGTAGTTTGAGTCAAATCACCTTGCTATCTCCATATTTAAAAATTTAATATAACATGAACCCTTCTGTGGTCTTATCGAAAGTATCGTTTTCATTTTACGTCATCAAGCGCTAATGAGTTGTGCTAGTACCATACAAGCATTATAATAACCGGTCAATTATGAGTCGGATCCGTGTATATAAGGTTGAGTAACATCGTACATTATTTAAGGAGTCTGTCTAATTCATCGTTTCATACTATGACCGTGTTAGGAACGTGTCAAGTAAAAAAAAAAATATTGTATTGTATTCACAAATATATGGACAGTGCCGCCATCGACCAATATCGTTGCGTACCATGCACGGACCGTCAACAAGTTGGCGTGTACACTTTTTAGTAGATATTCTAGTCTGTGCTATATTTCTTTCCGTGCCTGACACATTTCTAATATAATCATAGTAGATATGAAATAACGTAGTAATTATACTCCTTTAACAATACTAATCAGCACGTCCCTTTTATGGAGACTCGTTAAATTTTAAACGTTGTTTTATTTGTTACTAGCTTCTGCCCGCGTCTTCGCCCGCGTAAAAGGTTACTTTCCTAAAGTTTTTGATCCCCTATTTTTATTTTTGACCGTCGGTAATACAGTGCAACGGTATTACAATATTCAGGGTTGGAACTTCATTACTGGACTGCTAGATGACGTTGAAGAAGCTAGATTTTGAGATTTTTTGACAAATAATTTATTTATTTTTCATGTAAAAATTTTGATTTTTTTTTTAATAAAAAGTATCCTATGTTACTTTTAATACCTCCAAGAATATGTGTACAATGTTTCAAGATGATCGGTTGAGTAGTTTTAGCGTGAAAGCGTAACAAACAAACTTACATTCACATTTATATATTAGTAGGGATTACAATCGCAATATAATTCTGTAAATATAGTTTATGTTTAGCAGTTGATGAAATACAGCCAGCCAGAGATAGATTTTGTAACAACTTTTCCTAAATTTATTCATTCCTAAATACATTAATTAAGTGACTATGACAAATTATATTTGATTAATTTGGACAATATTAACTATGTATTACACCTTTTTCAGTGTTTTACTAGTGGGTACCAACTATCCGTGATTTTCGTGTTTTTCAGGTCAAAATTTCGTATTTTTGATTAATGTCACTTTTCTATTTAACCGACGATTTGTCAACCTTCAGATTCTTCCATGTGACAGTCAATCTGTGATAAATCCCATTTCTCACAATCAGACTTTTGTTGTATACGATGGATTATGCCGTACATAATCAAGTGAATAATTATAAAATACATGACTACAGAACAGAAGTGGCAACAGTGCTCTAACGACTCACTATGCTGAGCGGCTAAGGTTCGATCCCTAAGCAGTACAGTAGAAATATTTGTTGTGAATCTGACTGTGATATTTTTATCATTGAATAGTATGTTGGTTGTCCCTCACGACATAATGATTTAATATTTAGGGCGAGATGTTGTATTACTAAAAAATATACAAATAAAATCTGTTAGTTCTGTGCAGTTCCGTGATAAAAGAATCTTACTATTCCATATAGTGTAATAATTCATACATTAACACATTGTTTTTAATTCAATCAACAGATCATTTACAAAGCCTGTAAAACTGTTGCATGATCTACATACATACATACATATCATCACGCCATATCACTTGCAGGGTAGGCAGAGAGAACAGAGTGCCAGAGAACTCTATCCTTGCATACTTCACTCGCTTCCTCAACATTCATAATTCTCTTCATACACGCTCGCCGATTTCGGAGACTCTTGACTCCACATTCCTTTAGTACATGACCAATCTGGTCTAGGTAGGTTAGTGTCGGTCTTCCCCGGTACCTACATCCTTCCACTTTCGCATTGTATATCTTCTTAACCAGACGTTCGTTCGGCATTCTTTCCACATGTCCGAACCATCGGAGCATTCCCTTTCGCATCTTTACACCAATACTCTCTTTCATACCTACTCGCTCTCTTACGTCGTCGTTATGAATGCGATCGGTCAGCCTAACTCCACAGATTTTCCATAAAGATCGCATTTCGACCGCATTAATTTTACTTTCATGCTCTTTTTGCATACCAAATCTTTTTCCAAATATGTCCCTTTACTATCCATTGACTGAAAGTGAAGGAATATGGAGTATATTTGTATCTGAACACACTTGTACAATAGGTATAATTATTTACCTACGCCTACCTACCTACTAGTGTTAGCATACACCATCCAAATGATGGTGTATGCTAACACTAGTTTCTGTGGTCGAGATGATGACTCTGTTTAATCACTGCAATATATGATTAGACATATAGCCAGTTATAGTTAGTGAATAATGACTTCTAAGAATGCATTCGAAGGACATGTGAATAATGGTTGTAGGCGACAAAGGATACTATTTAATTTAAACAATAAAGTAACTAAATAATTTAACCTTCACAAGATTTAAACGCTATTTGCATTAAATCATAAAATAATATAGCCAGACGTTAGAGTTGTTTGCTCAGCAAGGATTTCGTTAACGTTGTCAAAATATTATTCATAAAGTGCATATAATTGTTTTAACATACATACATACATATCATCACGCCATATCCCTTGCAGGGTAGGCAGAGTGAACAGAGTGCTAGAGAACTCTATCCTTGTATACTTCACTCGCTTCCTCAACATTAATAATTCTCTTCACACCCGCTCGCCGGTTTCAGAGACTCTTGACTCCACCTTCCTTCAGTACGTGACCAATCTAGTCTAGGTAGGTGAGTCTCGGTCTCCCCCGGTACCTACACTCTTAATTGTTTTAATAATTCATTAAAAAACTTAAAGGCCATTTATGTGTTTGTACGTTTGTGAATATTCACATCAGAATCATTGAGCTGATTCGCATATTTCTGTTCAAATCGTAAATAACAAATAAGTCTATAGCTAGGTTATACAGTATGTTCTATTTCATACATTGAATATAAAATCAAGCTTAAAATTAATGTTAGTTAATATTGGCAAACTATAAACGAAAATTATAAAAGTAACACAAAATAAATTAAATGGGCACTTTTCGGCTCAGCAATTATCTATAAATAAAGAGGGAATAAAGATGTTCGAATATCTAGTGAAAGTTTTCAGTTAATCTTAGGCAATACCTAAGGTGGCCACCGAAGACAAAGATCGGGTACCAGTGGCCCGCTCGCACGGCGAAGAGAGGTGCTTGCAGGGTGAGTCTATGGGGTCGCGCACCGCCTCTTCCGTCGTCCCGGACCGATTTGGCGGAGCGTGGTCACTCCATAGGCCACCGCGAAAAAAAAAGGCAATACCTAAGGTAATTTGTATGACAAATAACATTAATGATCGATTGATCTTATGTGTCATTAATTATGCGAATTTGATTTTTAAACTGCCTTAGGTCTTATCTAAAATTTACTGGATGGGACACTGATGACAAGACATACAAGGCAAGACACTATTGACAAGGCCCACCCGCATAGCGTAAAAGCATTATATGTTATGTATGTATAATAGTTACACGCCGTCCCTTACGTCGCCTCGGGCGTATTGTGCGGTGTGTGACTATATCCATAGCCTTTCCCCAAAAAAAAGTATTACCTATCTAAATTTTAGATGTTGTTGATTAAAACGGGTAAAACAATCTTTGTTCTTGTTGGCATTGAAACTTGTAAAATTTGAAAGTTTACCATATGACTAGTATTTAACATTAAATACAAAAAAGTGCTAATTATATTTTATTGTTGAATCTACGTACAAAGTTCACTACGCGTTGCTAATTCTTAAATCTATACAATTTTAATTAGATATTTATACATGTACATTGCAGTAATGGCGTGTGACATTATTATTACTATGAGACTAAGCGACTATAATAAACCTGATATATGTTTTATGTATTATTTATATATTATATATATATTATATATATATATTATATATATATATATATTATTTATATATTATAAATAGGTAAAAAACATGACATTTTTATACATAAAAAATATATAGCTGCAAAAAAAATTGATGACCCACTCGAGATTACGGTAGAAAAAGCTTTTTTGTCCGAATATTAAAGCACGCATATTAAATCCGCCATTTTGTTTTTTAAGAATATTATGACACTCGAGTCGTTAAGACGAATCTAGTAACGGATCAGCGTATCACTTATGAAAATCAGCAGACACGCACAACATACAGATAAGTCACATAACTCCCCTTTGGATTTTTTTTTGGAGTTAACTCCTTAAGAATCGATTTTCGTATAAGGCGCCCGGTATAAGAAAAATTTGAGGAGTAAAATCTAGTGATCGAATGACCTAGTTACGTTTTTGGTGCGCAACCTATTCTGCGCACCTTTCACTTTCTGACGTGAGATAATACTTCACTGAGCAGTTTTAATAAATGTAAATAAAAATATATATATATTATTTTTAGTCAAATTAGCTTTTTTTGCGCTTGTTTTGATAATACGATTATACTTAAGGAGTAAACTCCAGTCGTGCGTCGGAGCCGACATACACACTTTTTTTTTTAATATTTCATAATAGTGTATAGACACAGACATTATGTAATGGCATTATGGCGACGATTGGCTGTCGAGTTGATGACTATGAATAGTCTTACAAGCTTCTTAGCAGAGCGCGGGCCACTGTCTTCACCCCTTTTTTTTTTTTTTTTTTTTTTATTGGTGGGCTATGGATGCGTCTCGCCCCGCCGAATCGGTCCGGGGTAACGGAAAGGCGGCGCGTGACCCCATAGACCCACCGTAAAACCTTCTCTCTTCGCCGTGCGAGCGGACCACCGGTACTCGATTTTAACTTCGGTGGCAACTGTCTTCACCCCTAGAACTCCTTTATCCGGCGACAAAGTTAGAGCTGGTTGGTACATTGTACTCTCGCCACGCGGAGAGGTGGTATATTACCCAAAAATTAAAGACAAGATGGCGAGGAAGGAACTATGTTGCAGAGAATCAAGTCACTCAAATACTTAGACCTGAAGAGCCGAATCTTTCACGTTTGCCGTCTCTATTAAATTTTTAAAAACTGATCTTTGCGGCGCCATATATGATAAAAGCTAATACAAAGTTCTAAATGGCAAACTCGTTTTTTTATTATTATTAGCACTGTAATTTATCACAAATGTTCTGAGTTATCGTGCTTTAACTAAACTACTTTAATTGAATACAAATCAAGTGTTAATTCATATACATATATAACAATAACAAGTTTTTTCGTTCAGTAGAACGTATTGAAGCTATCGGGTTTTTATAAATAATTAAGCATATTCAATGCTAAATTTCAGTAATTTGAATAACAAGGTTGTGTCATCGTTTAATACAATTCTAACTGCAAGGTTTGAAGTATTAAGCCTATAACAATGTGTAAACATTGTCGGGTAGATGGCATACGTCACCTTAAGACGTAAATATGGTACGAAGCGAGATTTGCATGTCCTACAATAGTTCAGGGCGGTGTAGTGGTAGCACGATTGGGCCGGAATCCCAATAGGCGCGGGTTCGAATCCCGCTTGTGACATCATTTTTCGCTTCGTAATCGGGTTTTTATAAATGTATATATCGATACTAGATTATTTGATAATATCGGGTGGAAGCGATATATCGTATTCATATATCGATATTTTATGAAGTATCGTATGTATGAGACTAGGAGTGCATGATATATCGATATTTTATGAAATATCGATATATCATGCACTCCTAGTAGGTATGCGTCCGATATATCAAAACGAATCTGAAATCGGATTTCAGTCAGAAATCGTATCGTATCGATATTCAACACTATACAAACTGATTTTAGAAAACGTATTTCGGCAGAAACTAAATCAACACATATCAAAACAAAACGACGAAAACGCAAACTAATAATAAATCTAATCATCGCGCAATCGTTTTCTATTGCTAGTTTTGCAAACCAAACCAATATTTGAAAACTTACTAACTATCTCTTTCACTCCGCTAAGCGATCGCTTAGTCAGAATGAGAAAAAGCGAATTTCATTAAAATTCGCCTCCTTTCATTCTAACTAAGCGATCGTTTAGTGCATTGAAAGAGATGAAGCGAATTGTCATCTGTTTTGGAATTTGGCGGTTTCTAAGAAACTCAGAATGGCAGATGGAAACGAAACAGAATTACAAGAGTCAGGGAATAAGATCTATATTAGAATGCAACTACTTCCATGATAATATTACACAATACTTAATGATAGTAGTTTAAGTTTTGTGTTTGTTAAATAGATTTTTGAATTATGGGAGAGTTTTTGCACACTTGACCTTGGTGACACGTGCGGTGTGCGCGTAATGTTATTTTTGTGATCTCGTTAACTATATAATTAGATAGGTATTTTACGATTCAATACTACTACTACCTACTAACTACTACTAACTAACGTATGTTAGTATCATACATACGATTTGATGATAAATAAGAAATAACTATTTAATGTAAAAAGGTAAGATTTTCGCTTCGTAATCGGGATTAATAAAAAAAAACCATACAAAAAAAATGTACATTATATAATCTAATCATGAAATCATTGTAAATATGACGATATTTAAATACGCAAGAAAGTTTTGTATCATATCCAAAACAAAACATTTTTGCTAGTCTAGTACTCTAGTTATGCCTAGATAAAGCATGAAGGAAAATCGTACACCTAAATCCAATCAACAAAGAAATTATAGAAAAATTATTTGAATGCGTTCGTTCGATTGCGTTTTTCGTTTGCTACGCTAAAATAACTAAAAACATCGAATATCGATCGAAACTAAAGTAAACCCGCTCCGTCAACCGCTCTGGAAATCGATTTCTGAAATCGGTTTTTAAAATCGATTTAAATATCAGAAATCGAATTTGTATCGGTTTGCGTAAAAATCTGAAAATGCCCATCTCTAACTCCTAGTCTCATACATAATATTATACGTATTATAACTTTGATTCATGTCTACATTAGCTTATTAACGTTAATTTTTAATATAACACTCCTCAAGATGGGATAATGCCTAGCCTCGATTTTAAGCAATCGGTATCGGTGGTCAGGTCAGACGTGATATAAGTGCGTCCAGATTAATCTTGGCACAAAAAAGAGAAGATAAAACCACATTCACTATACTTCGTAGACGATTTAACGTTCGCAATTTGTTGGATAAACTTATCCAGAAGAATGCTGCTGTTTTCTTCTCGTGATTTCTTCGCCCCATTTTATAACTGCAACGGGAAAGTAATAGTGGTGATAATATGTATTCTTAAACTATCACTACTTCGAGAGAAATATTTAAGTTTTCAATATCTTTACTTACAAGTAAAGATATTGATAACTCAAGTATTTTTCTTGAACGGTGTTTCCTATCATTAGTAGATATACCAGAGACGAAACGAAAGATTATTTTGTTTCTATTGAAGATATAATTTAAAAAAAAACTAGTATTAGTTGAAATATTATTAATAATGGTAGGGCCACATTGTTGAGAGTTCTTTTTCTACAGCCGCGGGCAGGTCCGTCCGGGGTAGTACCACACTCTCACAGAAAATCGACGCCTGAGCAGTGGCAATGTGCTGCTGTGCTTAGTTCGGTGAGCTAGAGAGCTTGAAACCCATTTTTCTAGGTGGGTTTCGGGTTTTCATTGGTAGGCAGTGGCCTAGCTATACACTGCTATTGCAAAGGTTCCATGGGGTGACAGTAACATTTACTATTAGGTGAGCTGCTTGCTCGTTTGCTACCAAGAGCAATAAAAAAATATTAAAATTGAAAAGCAAAATGTTTTCTATTATATCATTTGATATAATCATTTATTATGTGTAAGCACTGTAAGCCATAAAAAACATTATGTATAAACCCTGCAAGGCACTATCCGTGTGGTGACGGAGTAAGAATACAATTCACCGCCCTCTATCTTACACGTGGGTGATCGTAAGAAACGACTGATAACATCAATGCAAGAGAAGAAAAACTCGAAACAAAACCCTATACCAACACGTCTGACCAGCACGGTTTAGTAGGTTAACTTCCTTCCGAATGGAAGAGGAAGCCCGAACCCAACATTGGGACATATATGGGCTGTGATGATGATGATGAAGGCACTTACACATTGTCAATTTTATATTCTATCTGAAATTAAACTATTAATCTACCGTCAGATCAGAATGCGGTCGCAAGTTAAGAAGACTCTACAAGAAACTCGACGACCTTGTCATTTTTTTAATTACTTAATTTAAATAAAATTATATAGTTTAGTAAGTTAATTTTTTTGTTAGTGTTAACTGTAGTATGATTTTCTTTTTAAAATATAATTTAAAAAATTATGGCTGGCACAGATTAATTATTAGAATAGTCATCACTTATTTCATTTTTGTATACAAGGTGGAGACGACCATACGACAATAATTTTAATCTAGTGTATCTGATGACTTGCCCAGCCTGTATACAAACTTTGAATACAATATGTCGTATAGTTTAGCCGCAGCACATTACTTTGTATTATTAACAATTTCCACACTCTGTATAAAAATTAAAATTATTCGCCTATCAATGAGCTCCCGCGCCGCATCGGTATAAACTAATATGAAACTAGTACCTACATATCGCCATGTTTACCAGTTCGTCTTCCTCAAACGTAATACAAATCAATGCATATTATACCTTATTCCTAAGTCTTTATAAACCGTGTCATCAGACTTAGATGAGAAATTTAAAACTACCTAATGCGGCTTAATGAAAGAAGACCTCGGTCTCATGTTCAAAACTATTATAATAGGTCTGTAGGTCAGTGTGCCATCGTGATCCTGTGACGTGAATGTGCGTAATTAGACGCTTACTTTGTGTTAGAATAGTATTTCTTTCTCATTTACAATGCCTCGTTATAATTACACAGCTTCGGGTATACAGATATGATTTTAATTTATGGAGAATATCACGGAAATGCAGCTTTAACCATACGTACGTACCGAAAGAGATATGGAAACACACGTGTTTGTACTACCAATGGCCGGACTATTGTGCAAGCTGTCCAGAGGTTACGGGATAATCAATCCTTACTGCCTCATATGGATAGTGCTCCTTCGCGTGTAAGAGTCACCCTAGATGAACAAATTTTAAATTATTTTTCTCGCAAATTTGACACAGGTTGATAATGTAGAGAACTTAAAAAAAGGAATTGTACGATCTTTCGACAAGTTAAAATACATCGCCGTCAATGGCGACCTGTTAACAAGAGTTCGAAATAATATTTTAAGACGATATAATTTGTGCGTTCGGGTCCATGGCGCACATATCAAAAATTTAAGTTTAACGACCAAGTGAATTATTAAAGTTATCGTGATTATTTTAATAAAATAATCAAGTGAGAATGAATAGTATAGCGCCCAATGTATTTACCTACGTTTCGAAGTTGTAACATATGATACCACAAGGTCACTCGCCGCTTGCCGACCACAGGTTAGTGAACTAATATTTACAAACGGTGTTCTATTTTGTTTCAATATTTATGATAAAAAGTTTGTTTGAAAAAATTGTTTTTTAAATATGCATGCGAGGACTTTTTTAATAGTTTCAAAATACTCCTATACACTAGTATTGACGGTGTTTTCATTTATTGTCGTATTGACGTCTCCACTCTGTATATATATTTATTTTATTTTGAACGTATTATTAAGAATGTATCAACTGTAAAACTGGTTCAGTATACATATATATATATATATATATATATATCTTTTTACGCCTAAATAGTCACCTGAGCAGTTTTTTTTAATTGCTTATAGCGGCAAACGAGCAAACAGCACACCTGATGGTAAGTGTCACTGCCGCCCATGGACCTTTGCAATACCAACGGTACAGCTAGGCCACTGCCTACCAATACAAACCCCAAACCCACCCCAGTTGGACTCCCGGCTCTCTCGCTTACCGAACGAAGCGCAATAGCACATTGTCATTACTCAGACGTCGATCTTCTGCAAGAGTGTAGTACTACCCCAGGCGGACCGGCCCGCGGCTGTGGACAGAGAGCTGTCCACAGCGTGGTCCTACCACTATTAAAGTTTTTACACAAATAATTCAACTTTAAGAAACGTACAGATAATATGTACTCTATATATATATATATACAGTGCAACCTTAATATAACGAATCTCAATTTAACGATTTCCTCGATTTAACGAAATTTTCGTAATCCCTTTTAATCGTCCATAAGCGTCAATGTAAATAATACCTTTACAATACGAATTTTTTACACGAACACCTCTTTATAACGAATTTTCAACTATAAAAACAAATCCGATTACGAAATGAAAAATGATGTCGCAAGCGGGATTCGAACCGGGATTCGAATCGTGCTGCCACTACACCACCGCTACTAATTGTAGGACATGCAAATTTCATTTCGTACATATATATATATATATATATATATATATATATATATATATATATATATACATACGTGTAGTATGTAGATGTAGTATATATATACATGTAGTACATCAAGTACTACATGTATAAAAACTTATTTTGCTTAAAAAAACGAAATGTTAAGAAGGAAGTTGTCATAACACTTGAAAAAGAAAATTAATTTGGAATCTGATTTCATAAACAAAAAGCAAGATGCAATAATAACACTTTTTACACAAATATCGTATTCCTTATTTTTTTAAACGGTTTTATTTAGCTTACTCCGTTTGTTTTTTTCTTTTTCTTGGTTCGAATTTAGTAATTAAAATTTCACCCTCTTCCTGACAATCGATTGATCTGCAATTTGGTGTACGCCTTTGGTTCTGGTGACAATACAATTATGTATACTAAAATTTATTGTAAATTCAAGATGGCCGCCGCTATAAAATGGCAGATAACCTTTTTTTTTTTCAATCCCATCAATATGGGTATCAAATGAAAGAGCTTGACACGTAAAATACAGTGCACTAGATGACTAGACAAAATCAAAATCTAAGATGGCCGCCGCTGCAAAATGGCAGATAAACAATTTTTTTTCAATCCTATTAATATGAGTATTAAATGAATGGGCTTGACAAGTGGAATACAGTGCTTTTTACAAAATCAATATCTGAAACTCTCACCCAAGTCAAGATTTCGTATCGTGTCGAGGACTGTGTGGCGTTAGGGTGGCTAAAAATTATACGTCGTTGTAGAGTGAGATCTTTGGAGGGATTACGTATGGAGGATTTAGAATGTAATAAATTAACGGGCAAGAAAGCTTGCAATAATGAGGCCTTATATGAATTAAATAGAATGAGAAATAAAAACTAAAAACTTGAAAATAAAAAAAGGTAAAATTAAAATTTTAAGTTAAACGGTTTTATTGTAAACAGTCATGGTAATATTGCAGATAATGTACTAAAAGCTAAAAAATAATTAAATAGATACAGTCATGTGTACCAATTAATATAAAATAAAATCGTGGAGCACGTCAAATATCTACAATCGTCGATTAAAATGTTCGTTTTTTATCTGCAAAATTACCATGACTGTTTACAATAAAACCGTTTAATTTATTTTTTTTTACTTTTTTTTTATAAATTACTTTAATATGTAAATAAAAATCCAAATAAACTCTTTCGTGTTAGGGGACTTCTAGCTTCCCGTAAAAAATAAATATCAAAAAATATACGGTAGTACGAGTAGGCGGCGAAATTTTTTAGGTGTACAGATATGCCCAATCTTCATTCTTCTGTTCTTATCTCAATTACTTGGGGTCGACGCAATATGTACTCGTATATATTGTAAAAGTTATTGGCAATAGTTTTATGATCAGCCGTCTGCCTGACGTCAACCCTTCTTGGGAATGTGTGTAGTAACGGCTACGAATACTACCAACACTTACTTTGCTCGTGGATGTCGTAAAAGACGACTAAGAGCCTTATAACGACCGAGGCCAACTCCATCTGATGTCGTTTGATCAACTATTACATTCCCAAGGAGGGTTGACGACTGACAGGCGGCCAGTCATAAAACTATTGCCTATAAATTTTACAATATGTACTATTAAAGAAGAATACATATTGTATCAACCCCAAGTATTTGGGATAAGAGTAGGAGAATGATGACCACATAGCACAGAAATATATGCCCAAAATGGACGAATTTTAGAACCTTTCTTATGTTCCTTGTATACTTTATGTGAAATGACTCACATAATTTTAAATTTGTAGGTGTCCATTTTCACAAACGATCCCCAAAGTTTAGGTAACATCTAATGTAATGTAACTAACACATCTGTTTGTTTATGCTATTTATTACGTATTAAGTGTTACATAAAATGTTAATATTAATAAAAATCAATGAATGTCAATGCATTTAATTAACCTCAATGCCATTTAAATCGCCTTTGTCATCATTATTCTTTATTCTAGCTCTTATATACTCCATTACTGAATTCGAGCCTCCTCTAAAATAGAACAGTAAATAACCTATCTACTATATTTCGCTGGTCAGACGGGTTGGTCATCATTATTCGCCTACTCTTATCCCTTACTTGGGGTCGATACAATATGTACTCTTCTTTCATATATAGTACATATTGTAAAAGTTATTGGTAGTTTAGCTAGTTGGCAATAAAAAAAATACACATACATACATATCATCACGCCATATCCCTTGCAGGGTAGGCAGAGAGAACAGAGTGCCAGAGAACTCTACCTCTGCATACTTCACTCGCTGCCTCAACATTCATAATTCTCTTCATACACGCTCGCCGGTTTCGGAGACTCTTGACTCCACCTTCCTTCAGTACATGACCGATCTGGTCTAGGTAGGTTAGTCTCGGTCTCCCTCGGTACCTACATCCTTCCACTTTCGCATTGTATATCTTCTTAACCAGGCGTTCGTTCGGCATTCTTTCCACATGTCCGAACCATCGGAGCATTCCCTTTTGCATCTTTACACCAATACTCTCTTTTATACCTACTCGCTCTCTTACATCGTCGTTACGAATGCGGTCGGTCAGCCTAACTCCACAGATTTTCCGCAGAGATCGCATTTCGACCGCATTAATTTTACTATCATACTCTTTTCTGCATACCCAACTCTCGTTCCATACAGTAATGTCGGGACAAGCACTGCGTTATGTATTGCTACACGTGCCTTCTGGCTGAGGTGGTGGCTGCCGAGAAGTTGACCCAACGCTCCGTTCACTCTATTTCCCGCATTCACTCTTCGCTCTATATCAGTGGTGTACCTTCCATCTCGGCTAAATCCACATCCAAGATATACAAATTCATCCACTTGCTCTAGTACATCATTACCTATTGTTACTCTTACATCTGTTCTGGTTTTATCTCTTTCAAAGACCATTATTTTGGTTTTGCTCACATTCACGCGTAGACCCCTTTTCTTACAATCTTCTGTCATTGTGTCGACTAGGGTCGACACAATGACAGTCAATCGCTGACTGTGCCAGCAGGACTGCATCATCTGCATAAAGTAGAGCAGTGACCACTGAGTCGCCCATCTGGACTCCCACATTCATATCGTTCAACCTTTGGAGACATTTATCCAGATATATGATAAACAGCCTGGCTGACAGAACGCACCCCTGCTTAACGCCGATATTGACGTCAAACCAAAGCGACATTCCATCATCCAGCCGCACACAGGCTCTACAGCCCATGTAACTGGACTGCACAGCCTGTAGCAGTTTACCGCTAATACCATACTCCGGTAAAATGTCCCAAAGTTCCTTTCGTACAACCGTGTCAAATGCTCTCTCCAGATCCACAAAACTGCAGAAAACCCTCTGACCTAGAGCCAGATGCTTCTCCACAATGTTGTGAAGAGAGAACACTTGATCCATGCATCCCCTTCCACTCCTGAAACCTCCTTGTGTCTCACACAGTAAACCATCGGACACCATCCTCATTCTCCTTTCAATAATTTTACCATACACTTTTGCTGCCAAACTGGTCAAGCTTACGGCTCTGTAATTTGCGCAGTCATAACGTGAACCCTTGTTTTTAAACAAAGGCACGCTGGCTGCGCTATTCCAGTCCCTGGGAACCATTCCCGAGCTCCAACATAAATTGAGGAGCAACAGGAACGCCTCCCAGACACAAGCGCCACCAAGCTTGATCATCTCGGCAGACACCATATCAATGCCCGCTGCCTTACCATTTCTCAAACTCCTTATCGCCCATTCAACTTCATCCATACTGATGCCATCGGAGGACGCCGTTGTCGAATGTTGATCTACTAAACCACATCCAACACCGGCGCCAACCGTAGCATCCGCATACATATCGCCAAAATATTCACTCCATCGGCTTAACACGTCTTGTGTTTGTGTAAGAATGTCTCCACCTTTAGACCTTATTTTATTCATTCTGAAGGCTGACCAACCACCCCGAGACTTCTTCACCTCCCTCCAAAAGAGTTTGGTGTTACCCTCGAAGTTTTTAGTCAGCCTATCTTCTGCACTCATACTTGCTCTATCACGTTTCTCTTTCACTAAGGCCTTGGTGTCATTCTTACATTGCCGATATATTTCTTTCTTCTGTTCAGTCATACTGTCATTCAGATTCAAAGAAGAGACATAGTCCAGCCACGCTTTCTTCTTTTGCTCTACGGAAGCTGCCACTTCCACATCCCACCATGCATCACCATTTGTTTTTCTATGCTTCTTTGAACTTCCACATACTTCTTTCGCTGTATCTACCATACTCTCTTTCAATACTCTCCAGCATTCTTCAATGTCCGATTGCGGCTGGCTTGCCATCGTCAGCCGTTCTCGGACACCCTCTGCATACTTTTCTCTTACATACTCTTCTTGCAACCTTTCAACCTTTATTCTTTCAAGCCCTCCGAAGTGGACACGCTCTCGCCAGTGCCTCCACTTTCTGAACAGACCACTAAATCTCGCAATAACGAGATAGTGGTCCGTATCGATTGTGGGGCCCCTGTAGGCTCTTGCGTCCAATATTTTGCTTCGGAGGCGACTGTCTACCAAAATTAAATCTATTATGCTTTTCTGTTCATTCCTTCTCCATGTATACATATGGATGTCCTTATGTTGGAAAAATGTGTTTGACACAATAAGGTTTCTCTCCATGCATACATCCGCTATGAGCCTACCTGCGTCGTTCACTCTCTTATCACCAAATGGACCAAGTACGTCCTCATAGTCGGGACGCTTGGTCCCCGTTCAAATCTCCGCATACAATCACGCGTTCACTGGTTTCTGCCATATCCAGAACTTCCCTAACATTGTCCCAAAACTTCTCTAGGTCTGATGCCACCGAGGATCCTACGGGAGCATATGCTACAACCATGAATACTTTGGTGACACCTAGTTTTATACGGACCCAGAGAAGTCTGGGATCATACATTCCGTAATCCTTCACATTTAATATAAAAAAAATATTAAGTAAAATAAAAAATATGTTACATAACCTACTAAATATTGCATTAATGCCAAACGGCAAGCATCTGCGTTTGTTTGCACCCTATTGTAGAGAAGCCTTGAGTGACTTGAGATTTGAGCTAAGAAGAATGATAAAAACAATAAACAAAATTAATCGATTTTAGAGATTAATACAATTTTGTAATACGACATGACATTTGTCCAAAAATTATGAACTACATAATTACGCAATTAGTCAAAATACTGGTAGGAAGAATTTATTATGGGATTTTAGAATCTAGGTTTCATTCCTTTTAAGATAAATAGATAATATTGTTTGGAGACATTGAACTGTTAGGCTTTCAATTAAATTTCTAGAATACTGGGTGGTATATATCCGAAATATTTACATAAAAGCAGCATTATATATATAAATTATCTGGCGATGTGTGTCTTAACTAAACTCTCTGTTAACTACGTTCATCATTTTTCTACTGTTCTTATATCATATATATGGCCGGCCGCCTGCCTGACGTCAACCCCCCTTGGGAATGTAATTGTTGACCAAACGACATCAGATAGAGTTGGCCCAGGTCGTTATAAGGCTCTTAGTCGTCTTTTACGACATTCACGATCAAAGTAAGGGTTGGTAGTATTCGTCGCCGCTACCACACAGCTTTAGAGTTGGTACCTATAGGGTTTTATTTTTAATTATACTTCTCTGTATAGATGTTATACCCGTATCTTATCCCTTAATCGTCTTTTACGACACCCACGGGTAAGAGAAGGAGTCTTAAATTGTATTCTTATTCTGTCATTACATAGAAAATATATTGCTTTATAAACCTTTAGGAATCGTTGATGAAAATGGGCATGACTTTAGCAATAAGTTATAGCTTGCCCATCAAATCGCCGTCTATAGTTAATTTCCTATTTTCCTAATACCGTGAACCAAAATAATATTATTAGTTTGACAGTCCTTGTCTAATCTTACATATTATGTCATCTAAGTTCGAAATTTAAACGAGCTCAAGCAACATTTTACTTTTCTAACATCGTTTTAATGTAATTTTAATAGCTTGTTTTGACTTTTATTGTTAACATAATTTATAATTAATATTACCAACTAATTATCATTAGAATTTGACGTCAGCGCCCATAACCTATTCTAACATTCGAAAATAAATGAAAGTTAAACTAATAACTAATCATAAAGATAAGTAAACACTCCATTAAGAGATGACGTCACTATCTATATATCATCTTATGTACATCTGTATATCCGTGTGGTGACGGAGTTAGAATACAATTCACCACACCGCATCTTGTCTGTGGCTGCATTACAAGAGATGCAAGAAATATAGCGATAAAGGCCTTATTTCTATACCTCTTGTATTAATATTACCTAATTACATCCCTTAGTTATCTTTTATCAGTCGAAACTTGGGCGGTGCTGCAGTCCCTTCAGCGGTGCCAAATCGACCATCGTTATATAGAAGTGCTGAAGTGTTTGTATAGGAACGCCACAATGTCAGTCCGTATCCGGGATAAGAGTACGAAACCGATCCAGTTGCAGAAAGGCGTGAGACAGGGAGATGTCAACTCTCCGAAACTGTTCACCACTGCACTGGCAGATGTCTTCAAGCTCTTAGACTGGACCGGACTAGGTATTAACATTAACGGCGAATACATCACTCACCTTCGATTTGCAGACGATATCGTCGTTATGGCAGAATCCATGGAGGACCTTGGCACCATGCTCAACGATCTCAGCAGGGTATCCCAACTGGTGGGGTTACGAATGAACATGGACAAGACGAAAGTCATGTCAAATGCCCATGTCATTCCTGTACCGGTCCTAGATGGCAATGCGATTCTCGAAATTGTCGATCATTATGTTTACCTTGGACAAACAGTCCAGTTAGGTAGATCCAATTTCGAGAAAGAGGTCAGCCGACGAATCCAACTCGGTTGGGCAGCGTTCGGGAAACTTAAGAGGATCTTCTCGTCCAACATACCTCAGTTTCTGAAAACACAGGTCTACAACCAGTGTGTGTTACCAGTGATGACTTACGGCACGGAAACGTGGTCCCTAAATGTAGGCCTCATAACCAAGCTCAAAGTCGCTCAGCGTGCTATGGAGCGAGCTATGCTCGGGATTTCTCTGCGTGATAGAATCCGTAATACAGAAATCCGCAGAAGAACGGGTGTAACCGACATAGCACGAAGAATTAGCACGCTGAAGTGGCAATGGGCTGGCCACATCGCTCGAAGAACCGACAACCGCTGGGGAAAAAAGGTTCTAGAGTGGCGACCACGTACCGGACGACGCAGTGTAGGACGCCCCCCCCACTAGGTGGACAGACGATCTAGTGAAAATTGCTGGGCGTCGATGGATGCAGACGGCACGGAACCGCACTCTGTGGCATACCATGAGGGAGGCCTATGTCCAGCAGTGGACAGCGATGGGCTGAAATGATGATGATGATGATGATGAGTTATCTTTTAAGCCGTAAAGGTAAAAAGAATTGGTTAAGTATTGAAACGTTTTTAAGAAGAGAATTGTTGGCGAAATAAAAGAATGAACTAGTGCATCGTTAGACTCTGAAATATTCAAATTACTGATATTTAGCATTTAACATGCTTGATTACTTATAAAAACTAGATTACGAGCGAAAAGTTATTGTCACACATCCCTGGCGGTTTTGTGGTCACGGTGAAAAAACCATGAAATGTCGGTAGTTCCCTTTATGATCAACAGTGACAACTTAGTATTATAACAGTGTTTTCACGGTGTATCATTCGTGCTTTTGTTTCATTCACAACTGTCAAAATATGGTATATATTAGAACATTAGACCTAGGTAAAATGGTTAAAACGACACTTTTATAGGGCAGCTATAGAGTGAAACCATGGTAAACAGTTGATAAATGTATAGTTAATTTACAGTCAAAGCACTATTGCAACACAGTAAAATAGGAGTGAATCCAAAGTTGTTTCACCGTCGTTTCATGGTCGTTTAACTGTCATTTCATTGTCGTGTCACTGTCGTTTCATGTTCCTTTCACAGTCGAATAACTTTTTTTTCATAAGGTTTCGATTTTTCGAATTTGTCATATAAATATTAATGTAATTATAAAATTTATTAACTCTCTAATTGTGTTAGAAAATAAATATCTTTTTCCTTATTCTGCCAGTTATTACCTTGTTTCAGCTTTTACTTAAAATATATATACTGTAATTATTCTAAAAACTAACTATTCTAAAATCAGTATACTGATTAAAAAAAAGAATTTGATAGAATTAAAAAGTTAATACTTTAAAATTCTGATGAATACTGTGAATCCTATTTCAAAATTCACGATTAATCATATTAAATACTTTTTAATCCTGGAATCATGAAGAGAAGCGGTAGAATAAAACAGAATTAAAATAGCATTTGTAATTTTTAATTCTATTGAAAAAGTTTTGATTCTGAAATAATATTTTAATTTGAGTATTTTTTTAGAATATAAATGAATTTAACCAGCATTTAAAATTTTTAATTCTATTGAATACTTTTCAACCCCGAAATAATATTTTAATTTGAGTAAAAAACGTTTTAATTTGAGTACAAAAAAATTTCAACACTGACATTTTTCAAATATATTTCTGAACAGTTATTTGAGATAAACTGTTGCCTTGCATTGATAATATACATAGATTCTTTAGAAAATATCATAGTAAATATCACCGTGGTAAGTGACGTGTTATTTTTTTTTTATCGAGCGAAAAAATATTTTTTTAAATAAAAATTTATTTAAGGGCTTATTTAAAAAAAAAAATATCCTGAAAATTGAATTCAAATTACTAAATTTAATGTGAAATGTCAATACAGTTCAGAACTCTACACTAAGCTTATACAATGATAATTAAACAGTATTTAAATAATTACATCATTTGTTTTGAAAAAAAAAACTACCGAGTATATACGGTGAAAAGATAGTGATTTTACGGTGAGTTGAAGGTGAGTTGACGGTGAGTTGACGGTCGAACCACAGTAGGTCCACAGTATAAATTTATGAGGTGTTTACTTTGAAAAAAATATTTTTCCACAGTGTAAATATGCCATATCGACGACAGAAATACTAAGCTTCCACAAATTAGAAACGGTCTTTTCACCATAGAACTGCCGATAAGTTAACTCTTCTTCTTATTTTTATGTATTGGCAATCAGCTACTTAAATGAGACATTGTTGCCAGTGTCGAGTTATAATTATCTTCAAGTTTTTAGTGTCTTCAGATTAGTCATTGTCTGTCAGTAAGTCAAATTGTCGCCATCAACAGTGCTATGGCCACACTGTTAATGGTATCTTGTGAGAATTTTGATGAAAAACGAAAACGTTGTAAAGCACTTTTATATGATATTCACTACATCTCAGCAGTTTCGTCACATCACATTACATAAAATGCCATCAAAATTATCTAATATAACACGTTAAAACACTAAGATATCGAATATAATACAAGAGCACCACATGACGTTTTAGATTCCCGCCAAAAAAAACAAAGTTAACTCTTATTTACCATCCGTAGTTAGTGACGCAACGGAACGAATATACTGTTTTTCGACAGTGATTTCACTGTACGACAACCCTAACTAGAGAGTGAAATAGCCGTGACATGAAACTACCGTGAATCGTCCATCTTTTCACTATGGAGTCACCGCGAATTCACCGTAAGCATGAAACCGCCAGGGATGGGATTTTTGCCATGTTGAATTATTTAGCCCAAGACTAAGCTTGGTAACAAATTATATTAGTAGATCGCCGCGTAGGTAAAATATTTTTTGTGATGTGATAATTATATACTGATTGATAATAGATGGCGCTCTTTAAAATTTTCTTTATTGGCAACAATATATTGAACTTATATGTTATTATTCTAAGATATTATTATTTTTTAATTAGGACGTTGATTGACGCCAGTTATTGTAATAAGCTAAATTACTGACGATTTTTCTTCTGCAGAAAACGACGTCTGAGTAGGAGTAATTTTAATTTAAAGTGCAAATCCGAAAATATAAACAGGTACCTACTTACATTTTATTTGTAGTACTGACTGACTGTACTATTCTATTTTCTATGGAGAACATTTTGGACCACGTTGTACATTTAAGATATGTAGATAATATTAGGACATTTTACAGAAATTTGATCCACTTTCAGATAATCAATCGGTATTGGCAGTACCTAAGAACCACGTTCAGTTACACTTGATCTCCTTGGTCAAACAGAACTGCACAATGAATGGCGAAAGAAGTTTGTCCCGCGTAGAAAGGAATATAATAGCAATTGCAAGATTTGCAAGCAATGTCAATTCTCTATTTATAACTCGCTATTCATATTTTTGAAACCTTATTCCTAATTAATATAATAAATGCGAATGCAAGTTTTTTTTGTTATATTTCAGGCCTAAATCACTGTACCGATTTCAAAAATTCTTCCCCCAAAATTCTACAGTTACCAGATTTGCCTGATTATACATATAAGAACTTATATAATACAAACTTATATAATATAATAATACTGCAACATATTTACAGAAACGACTTAGCAAACTTTAGACATACGTAGACGTGTAAAACAACAAAAAATGTATTGCTTTAACTGGTCGAGCTAACCTTGCATCTGATGACGGCAAGGGCTTGTAATTACCGAAAAAGACAACTTGACTTAGGGCAATGTACGCTTGACCTATGTCAATTACGGCATCTTATTCGCCTTCACCTTTAATAGGACTACCCGTGACCATAACTTGTGATAATTGATTAACTGCTTGATAAAAAAAACTAAACAGGTACATAAAAAGGGGAATGTAAATAAACTTGACAAAAAATATCAATAGACTTTTTAAAAACAACTATTTATAGATTTAATCCAAAAGACGACCTACTGATCGGTATGAGGATGGTGCCGATACGAGGCGATTATCACGTCTGCCCGCTTGAGTTGTTTTGCTTGCGGCGAGAGAGCCTTCAATGTAGCAACGGCGGACAATCTATTTTCTTAAGCTTGTTTATTATGTAGCTTTATTTATTTACACTTATTATATTATCGATAGGATTATGGTATACGAGGGCAGTAAGCAGTAATTTCCCTATGAAACTTATAATCAACTGACGTCACCAATCCATTTGCTAAGCGTGCCAATTGTAGCATTATACCCCTTCATAAGAAGTTTAAAGTCCACAGTAGACGCCGATGCGATGAGCTGATAGATGAATACGGACTAAAAGTAAACTAATAGCTTAAAATTAAGATATCCGTTCTAAAAAAAAAATGTATTCCATATGTTCTCCTAGCCTCCATATAAACTCCATCTGATGCAAATGTGGCTTTCCAAATAATAAAAATGCAATTTCTAACCAGCAATCTTCGCTGTAATAATTAATAAGGGCACTACTACATATAACAATTATACGTTTGGTCGCATTTATATTTCTTTGTTTTTATTGTCCCGAAATTCTGGATATTTTCCAGAATTTATTGTTACATTATTTGGCTAAAAATATTTAGACTGCTACACCTTAATTACTCTCAGCAATAGTTAAAAAAAAGTTGAACAAATTTGTACAAATCAAAATAGTCATAAATAATGACTTTTATAATAATAATATTTATAAGCTCTCTCTATTTAAATAAAATGCCTATTATTTATGAAATTATGTAAAAAAAAACACGTAAATTACTTATACAATTTGCATTTATGTATTTCCTTATTATTATTATAATAATATATTCTTTAATGTTCGGTGTTTGATTACGATACTGTTTGAACTATTGACACGACCTGTCTGACAATTTGTAGAATAAAAAACCCGATGATTTTTCAAACAAATTAAAATAGCAATAATTAACTTATATTATAACAACAATACATATAAATAATTACGTAAAAGCTATCCGAATCTTTTAAAATAATTACTTATTCCAACGATATATTAATTGTACAGGTTATAAGAATAACCGTTACACCAAACGGGAGTTCGGGATGCTGCGAGGAGAGAGGGGAGAGGGGTCGCGGGGAAGAGACAGCAGCATGGTTACCGAGTGCATGCGTACTACAGACGCGTTACAATATCCGCATATTATAACTTTGTGATGTATTAAAAACTCCTCTCCCACGGATAAACATATTAATATATTCTCAATAGAAAAGTGAAATCAAAGGACAAGTGCGTTTTTCTCTCATGTTTATATGTATTCGTGCACGTTTCGTTCGAAAGAGGTTATGTTGACAAAGGAGCTTTCGTCACGCGTAAGTAAACAGTTATATTATTATTTCCGTTATTTTATTTAGCATAACTCGATAGTCTATTTACTATGTGTATTTTTTTGTTTTTTTATTGTATTCTAATACATTCCATAGTTAGATATGACAATGACCTAATTGAGATTTAAGAGGCCAGAGATCTATTTATTCCCAGGACTGTGGGTTATACTTATGAAATGTATTTTCCATATCTACGTGTACGTAAATCGTTGAAACTTATTAAAAAATTATTACTATAAATTCTGGGATTTGAAAAAGAAATTCTATGCACGTTTTTTATTTTTCGTCAATATCTTATGGCAAAATGAACAACTTTGTTTTTTTTTCTTGGGATAGACTGCCCGATAACTGTAACCGAAATCCGTTCCCGGCCATTGATACAAAAAGTACACAGTTAAAATAGATATTCTACTGTTACAATTCTTTCAACATATTGCCGATTCAATATACGAATCGGTGATATTAATATATTATTACTAAGTGATTAGGAAGGCAACCCTCATTACATTGTTTAAACATCCATTTAAATTAATGCTATTGATAATATAACGAGCGACTGATAAACGTGTCTTTTTTTTTTTTTTTTTTTTTTATTTTTTTATTGGTAGGCTATGGGTGCGTCTCGCCCCGCCGAATCGGTCCGGGGTGACGGAGAAGGCGGCGCGTGACCCCATAGACCCACCGTAAAATCCTCTCTCTTCGCCGTGCGAGCGGACCACCGGTACCCGATCTTTGTCTTCGGTGGTGATAAACGTGCCTGGTATTTTCAATGTTAAAATTAATACTATATTTATACAAATTATGTATATATTGATATCTACCAAATAATTATTGGATTTATATATGAATTTAATCTCTCATATAGTTTTTTACACTGCTATGGTTAAATATTATTATAAATCATTATTTAAAGCAGTTATCAGAGAAGCTGTGTGGTAGCGGCTATAAACTACCAACCCTTACTTTGCTCGTGGATGTCGTAAAAGACGACTAAGAGCTTTATATCAACCTGTTCCATTTCCTGATGCCGTTTGGTCAAGAATGACATTCCTGAGGAGAGTTTGCGTCAGGCAGTCGGCCGGCCATATATATGGGATAAGAGCAGGAGAATAATGATGAACGTAGTTAACAGAGAGTTTAGGTAAGACATCCCTCATCCCAAATATTTTAATTTGTATACATAATGCTACTATAATGTAAATATTTCGGATATATACTACTCAGTATTCTTGTAATTTAATTGAAAGCCTAACAGTTCAATGTCTCCAAACAATCCTTATTCTTACTTTCTTACTAATATTATAAATGCCAAAGTAACTCTGTCTGTCTGTTTGTCTGTCGCTCTTTCACGCTAAAACTACTGAACCGATCTAAATGAAATTTGGCACACAGATAGTCTAGAGCCTGATAAAGGACATAGGCCTACTTTTTAATGCAAAAAAGGGTTGTAAAGGGGGATGAAAATTTGTAAGGAAGTATCGTCATTTTAAAAGCCAGAAGCTTGAAACTTATTTTAGGCTATTGATTAGATATAAATAAATATGACATTAACATGTAAAAATTTACCCGTAAGGGGTAAAATAAAAATAGGGGATGAAAAACTTTAGGAAAGTAACCTTTTACGCGGGCGAAGCCGCGAGTAGAAGCTAGTATTATATATTGATTTATCTTAAAAGGAATGAAACCTAGATCCTAAAAACCATAATAAATTCTTCCTACCAGTATTTTGGTTATTTGCGTAATTAGGTATATAATTTATAATGTTTGGACAAATGTCATGTCGTATTACAAAATTGTATTAATCTAGATTTTACTTTGTGATGACAGAATACGAATATAATTCACCAGCTCTACCCTCGGGCCATGTGAGAGAGATGGCTTTATTAACCCTTGCGATATGGCTTACGTTCGTGCCTAGTAGTAGAAGCTGCAGAAGAAAATGACATTACCCATATGGGTTTAGTTGATTTCGCCATATTTTTTTTAGTAGGCTATGGGGCACACTACATGTAGGGCATACTATATGTAGGGCACACGCCGTCTATGCCGTACTGGCGGCGCGTAGCCACATAACCAACCGTTATCCCTCTCCATCACATTGGGCCGTCCACTAAAACCGAATCCTTGACATCTGTGACCAGCCCAGCAGTTTTGGCGCTATACCCAATAAACGGTTTACAATTTTTTTTATTAATCTTATCCTATCCATTTACGAGTAATTAAAAATTACAAAGCATTTTTTTTATTGCTTATGGTGGCAAACGAGCCCCTGATGGTAAGTGTCACTGCTGCACATGGACTTTTGAAATACCAAGGTATAACTAGGCCGCTGTCTACCAATACAAACCCCAAGCCCACCCAGTTGGACTTCCGGCTCTCTCGCTCACCGAACGAAGCGCAATAGCACATTGCTATTACTCAGACGTCGATTTTCTGCGAGAATGTGGTACCCCCGGACGAACCGGCCCGCGGCTGTAGACAGAGATCTGTCCACAGCATGCTGTAGGACCATGGTTCTACCACTATTTGGTTGTATTACGATTCCACTTCCTTAAGGATAAACTTCCGTGTGGTGACGGAGTTAGAATACTATTCACCACCCCATCTCTTACCCGTGGGTGATCGTACGAGACGACTAAGGGATATAAAACGCATATAACATCTATGCGAGAGAAGGAAAACTCAAAACAAAACCCTATACCAACATGTCTGACCAGCGCGGTATAGTAGGTTAATTTCCCTCCTATTACGGAGGAGGCCCAAGCCCAACATTTATGGGCTGTGATGATGATGATGATGAAGGATAAACTTGTAATATAAAACTATTAAATAAAAATGATAATGCTGTCGTGTTTATTCGTACAAGCCAAGATTTCTTTATCATTCATCGTTTAGTTACAATAACCAGTTACATTTGTGCCTCAATGTAATTAATGCATAAAATCCGGTTTAGAATATCATATCAACATAAGGCAATGCTACTTAAGAGATAGGTTGTATTGTCGAGATAAAAAGATCGATTGTTTCATAGTAGTTACTCAAGGTATACTAGTTTATATAAGTGCGTATGCGCAACACATATAAACATTATATCGTCATAGTTCCGTCCCATAACAATGAATAGCCAATTCAATTATCCGGTGTTAATAACTTGACGCTCACAATCAACTCGGTCTTCTTAAATATATATAAATGTATGTATATATTGTGATATGTATGAAAGAGAGTATTGGTGTAAAGATGCATAAGGGAATGCTCCGATGGTTCGGACATGTGGAAAGAATGCCGAACGAACGTCTGGTTAAGAAGATATACAATGCGAAAGTGGAAGGATGTAGGTACCGGGGGAGACCGAGACTCACCTACCTAGACCAGATTGGTCACGTACTGAAAGAAGGTGGAGTCAAGAGTCTCCGAAACCGGCGAGCGTGTATGAAGAGAATTATGAATGTTGAGGAAGCGAGTGAAGTATGCAAGGATAGAGTTCTCTGGCACTCTGTTCTCTCTGCCTACCCTGCAAGGGATATGGCGTGATGATATGTATGTGTGTATGTATGTATGTATATTGTGATATGTTGATAGTACCAGTCGCTTAGGTATCTTTTATATATTATAACTACATATTATTTATATACGGGGGCTATACTCGGTGGACTGATGCTATTATCAAGGTCACAGGAAACCGTTGGATGCAGGTGACACAGGACCGTTGCAAATGGCATTCTCGTGGAGAGGCCTATGTCCAACAGTGGACATTTAAGGGCTGATGGATGGATGGGTGGATGGATATTATTTGCTATGTTGCTATATGCTGTGGGCCATGGAGTAGTCACGCCCCGCCAAATCAGTCCGGGACGACGGAAGAGGCGGCACGTAACCCCATAGACATATCCTGTAAAGCGCCTATCTTCGCCGTGCGAGCGGGCCACCGGAACCCGATCTTTGTCTTCGATGGCGGTGATGTCAATCCACCTTGGGATTGTATTTGTTGTCCAAACGGTATCAGGTAGAGTGGATCCAGGTCGACATGCGACATAAATCATGCGTCTTAACCATAACCATTTATAATCATCACAGCCATTAAAAAAAAATCTGAATTATATTTTAATATCACTGTTTCAAAAACATCGTACATACCAACTTCTGCCAAAACTTAAGTGATATTGACCTGCTACATTCACATAGTAATTCACCGCCCCTTTTCCAAATATTTTTCACTGTGAATACGATGATTATTAATTAATTTACTGTGGCATCACTCAACAATAAATATTGCACATCGATCTTTAGAAAGAGAAGAATCTATGTTGCACACTACTTGTGTGACATTTTTCAGTAGTTGTACAAGTTCCACAGAGAGTAATTCTGTCCAGCAACCCGCAACAATTTCGAAAAAATGTTTGTATTTTATTTAGTAATAAAAAGTCATATTTGCCAGCTCCATGTTTCGTGTAATGTCACACAGATAGTGTGCGACAGGGACAGCGTTCTACGAAATCGAAATTAGTCGATTGTCTCTTCTCAAAAGACGATGTTCAATATTTATTGTTGGGCACTGCATAGAGAGACTGTACAGTAGAACCAGCGTTATTTTAATATACCAAATTAGCCAAATCTGAGCCTTTTTTTATCTGTAATTAAAATTAGCTTAGTTTAGTAGTAGTAATAGTCGGTATAGTTATCATTGGTTGAATCTACGAATATATTTTCTTCCCGCATTATTTGGTGCAAGAATTAATTTTCCTATTTGATTTAACATTCCTGGAAATTGCGTGCTACTTTTCAACTCTGTATTACAAATATACGTGTAAGACCTAAGCTATTAGCCATGATGGAAATGAAAGATCCTTAGGGTAAGACGTAAGCAATACTCAAACAAAAACAAAAACCGGCCAAGTGCGAGTCGGACTTGCGTATGAAGGGTTCCGTACCGTTATCTATGAAAAGGACAAAAGAATCATGTCTGTTGTATGGGAGCCCCATTTAAATATTTATTTTATTCTGTTTTAGTATTTGTTATTGTGGAAACAGAAATATGTAGGTACATCATCTGCGAAATTTTATTCTGACTTCACCGATAGTTTTGATAAAATCTATTGCTCAATTCGGAATTGTATAGATAATGGGTTATTGGGAAACATTAGGTATGTTGTATGGGAGCCCCCTTAAATATTTGTTAAAATTTACTTTAATTATTTATTTCTAAAGTGAATAAATATTCTGTGAATGTTTCAAGCATTTACCTGTTGCCGTTATCAATATCAAGCAAAAATGAGCAAAAAAACACATTTGTTGTATGGGAGCCCCCTTAAATATTTATTTTATTCTGTCTCTTAGTATTTGTTATTATAGCGGCAATAGAAATACATCATTTGTGAAAATTTAAACTGTTTGACTATCACGGTTCATGAGATACAGCCTGGTGATAGACAGACGGATAGACGGACAGCGGACTCTTAGTAATAGGGTCACGTTTTACCCTTTGAGTACGGAACCCTAAAAATATAGTAGCGTAATGCAATCTGACGTGATTATAAGGTGAAGCGGAAGCTTTATGTAACTTTTAATTATAAGTTTATAATTACCGTTACATAGCGTTTATTTAGTACTTACTAATATTATCCTATTAGTAAACCACCTATTTAGTTGATATGATAGTATTAGTGATCATATACAGGCAGTCCTCGACTTACGTCGTTTCGATTTACGTCGATTCAACTTACGTCGAACAATGTTTTGACACTATTCCTCAAGCATACGTCACTTGTTTCGATTTCCGGCATAGGAGAATTCACTTGTCACGAGGTCTAAGTCCGTGGTGCTGACGGGGCGCGGTGTCGGCGTGCGGAGATTACCCCGCACATGCTGCTGATTTTATTTAGTTACTTTAGGGACAACGGTCAATCAAGACGTAATACATTAATATTTTTTTGAGTTTTCCTGGAATATTAAAGGAAATTATCGAATGTGGATACTATTCGCTTAAACAAATTTTTAACGTGGACGAAACTATAGTATATATATATAATTATTTTAAAAACTTACTTTTGATAATAAAGTACATATGTACCTATATCATTTGTTATAAAGGCAGTTTTTCTTTTCAATTTTGAGTCCGTGTGGAACCTAACCCTTGAATTTTACATGTAAACATATAAAAAAATAAGTCTCAACTTACGTCGTTTCGATTTACGTCGCGTATCGTTCGAGAACGTAACATGCCGTAAGTACGAGGACTGCCTGTAGTTACTTCTAAAGTTCCAATTAATCTTTCCATTTTGCATCATTCAAGAACTAGTTTTAATGGATAACTCAGCCACGTTCACCGGAACAGGCCCATTTCGGCCTGCCGCGGTATTTCAGCGTAGTGCGGACGAAGGAAATCATGTCCCTCTCGCTGGTGCGGAACAATTATCTCAGGTATTTTTAAGAGTTCGACAAAGACAAATATATATTTCAGTTTGTAGTCAAAATTATAGATAGTCCCCATCAAAACATCAGGGCAGGCCGTTTTCAGCCTACCACGCACTGACGGTGAAAAACATCCACTCAGTGCGCCAGTGGGCCTATTTCGGCCCGCAGTGTCAACAGGCCGCAGGCGACCCGATACCGCACAGGGTGCGCGCCGCGCCATTTAGTGTTGTGCTATCTAGCTGTTATGACGTAGTGTTCGTTCGATATAATCAACAATGGCAAGCAATAAAAGAAATACATATTTTGGAAAATAGAATAGGAAATAATATTATGGGATCCCATATGTGACAATCATTTTTTCGCTCGTAATCAAGTTTTTCTAAATAATCAAGCATATTAAATGATAAATTTCAGTAATTAAATAAATATATATTTCATAAAATCAAGTAAAACCTAAAGTCAATGATCACGTCCTTGAGATGAGCGATAAACGGCGAAATTGTGCAGGGTGCTACGAGAGACTGAGGAGGACCTTTAATAGTACCCAGGCAAAGAAAAAAGTTGAAAAATAAAAAAATATTGCAAGAAATGCAACCAAAACCTTTGCGTCACATGTTTTGAAGACAGGCATACTACAATAGTAAATAAAAAAATATATATTTATTTTACAATAATTTCGTTTTATTTTCGATATCCCTTTATTTTTATCTGTCCCATCACTACTAAAAATACTTTTTAGTGCCGATCAGGTCAATATCGGCCTGCCGCTTTTTCTGGTTTATTTCACATTTCCTGTTCGGTAGATCCCGGGGCGAATCGAACCTAAGAAAGTTGGTTTATAGGTTATTCTAACAGTACAAAAATAAATTGTGTGCTCCATGTTTTCGCAAAGTTATAGCATTTTAATCTAACTTAGTGCTGGTGGGTCGAAAAAGATAGGTCTTTTTAGGCCACGCACTGGTGGAAATATTGTGGGGGGCACATTTCGACACGCCGCCGCACCAGATGAAGGTTAATGATTTTACATGCCGCAGCCAAGGTGTTAATCTGTCCACTAAATATTTTTACTCAATAGCTTAAGCTTGCTGCAGGTCATTCGCTCTCTTTAAATTTACGATACTTGTATACCATAGTGATACTGGTAAAAGCAGGTCACACTTGTGATCGGCAGCCTTTGTATACAGTAGGGAAAGTCACTCAAGCATGGCTAACTTAGTTTATTTTTTTTTTTGTAATCGTAACATGTTGGGTACGCATGCGCGAGGCGTTCTATACCCCAGTGAGTCAGTGTTGCATGGAACCTACGTTCACTTCGGACGCGCGATTGGCGCTCGTGCCTATGACGGCTTTTGGTGTTTATGTATAAAGAACGTGTGTGTGTGTGATTTGGATTGCAATGAGTGGTACCGGTGTCGCGTCCCGAACGACGGAGCAGGTGCCACTATCCGTTGACTTACCGGTCAGACTGTATATGCGTGCCCTTCGCCAGTATCAAAAGCTTCTTGACTTAAGACGCTTAAAATCCAAAGACAAAGTAAGCATTGTTATTGTAACTATTTCAGTTATCGCCTTGGCAGCGCATCGTTATCACACTATCAAAGAACTCTTGTTTATTTTAATTACAACCGCACTTTATATACATTCGTATGGCAGTATAAATTTGGGATATTACAAGTAGTATACATAATTATTACTTGTACTTCTCAAAGTACAACAGTATTGCAATTGATAATAACTTAACCATGTCTGGTTTTAGACGTAAGCGATTATTAAATAATTTTATAACGACGTATCTATATATTACACGCTTTTATGTCAATAGTTAAAGAGGGAAAAACATAATATACACATAATATTATATAAAACTTATTTATTATTCATGTAAAATATTTTAGTTAATGGACGAATAGAATAAGGATAAATTTACCTTTATAAAATTGGGATGTTTGCCTGGCAATTCCTGGATTTCGATAAGGTTTTTACTAGCATCATTATAATTCATGGATTTTTTTTTATGTAGCTGAAATAAATATAGTGCTTACGTACCTACTCAAGTATGAGTCAATTTAATTACAATACGGGCAAGTATGTACCTACGTCCTGTGCGTAATTGGAAGTCCTATCGATTTATATTAGCAATACGATTTTGAGTTTCCGTCGACTTTAAATGGTTGCGAATATATTCTAGTATATAACCGGTTATTCTGGCATATTAGATATCATATAAGGTGCATGACATGTTGAACAAGCTTATTTTGATTCCCTCCACGCCAAATATGCTTATCTCGATGTGAATTCTTACTTGGCCCCTAACAACATTCCGATGTCACAGACAAGCTTTATTAAACTTATCAGCAAATTTGATTATGGATAAATTCTGTAATTATTTAGTATATCGATATATAGTTATGATATCACTATGGTTATCTTGTCGAAATTAAGGGTTTTATCATTCTCAAGGTTGTAATACTCGTGCGCACATGACATGACTGACCAAAGTGTTGTAGGTGGCAGCTATTCTTTTTTTTATTGCGTGACTTAGTTGTTAGCCTCAGATGGCTATGACAACTTTACCCGGACTGTGGGTAAGCACTGAGGACTCTCCCGAAATGTGGCAGCCACGTATTTTTTTGTCTTAGTTGTTAGCTTCAGATGGCTAAGACAACTATACCCGGACTGTGGGTGAGCGTTGAGGGCTCTCAACGTGATATGGCAGCTACGTTTTTTTTTTGTGTGACTTAGTTGTTAGCCTCAGATGGCTATGACAACTTTACCCGGACTGTGGATGAGTGCCGAGGACTCTCCTGAAATGTGGCAGCTACGAATACGATACCAACCACACCAATAGGTGCGGGTTCGAACCCCGCTTGTGACATAATTTTTCGTTTCGTAATCGGGTTTTTATAAATAATTAAGCATATTAAATGCTAAAAATTTCAGTAATTAGACCCCTTTTCTTACAATCGCAATCACACGAGAAATTATATAACATTGATCTATAACTAAATACAATACATTTTTCCTTTTTTTTGCATTTTTAAGTTAATAATAATAATTTATCATATTATTATTGCAATATAGATCAAAAACAATATATTTTTATAAAAATCATTTTGACAATTGAAACTTAATTACTATGATTGGACAAGAATATTCCAAGTCTCTGAAAAGCTGGTTTAAGAATGACAAAGTTAAAACGCGATAAAATACGGAAAATAGTCGCGTCGCTTCGGTTTTTTTGGTTTAGTCTCGACTATTATGAAATTGCTCTATAGACCTAATCTATACATATAATAAAATTGTAACAGGCAAGTCTGTACATATATTTGTTTGTGTAATATTGTAGGTAAGATAACATGGCCAATTTTTATTAGACCAACAGAAGTCAAAACAATTTATTTTACAATATTTGTGTCTCTATCTTTATGTTCGTCGAAGCAATACGCTAAATTAAATTAAATGCGGTCTTCATTGATGTATTGTTAGAGGTCCAACTTAAAACATGATATCACCTAGAATAAAAAATAATAATTAATCAAATTATAAATATGTAAGTAAAAAATATAAGCAGCGGGCAAAAATAGTTCCGAATAAAGTGCTAACCATTCTAACCTAAACAAATTTCAACTATAGTCTGTTATTCGAAGGTCATTTCCGGAACTATTACAGTGAAATAGAAGCAGTTTTTTGATGCAGTTGCATAGGATAAATGTAAACAAAAAAAAAATACCTAGTCTTAAATTGCAGCGACACTTAATATTTCCATTGGGAAATTCAAATCATCCAAAGATAAGAACTAAATAGTCGACAATATTTTGATATTTTTATTTCCTGTATTAGTTAGGTTAGTAGTAATTAGAATCATATAATGATTTAGAAAGTCGTCCATAGTTCAAGGTTTATTGAATATTTTCGTTGTTAATTAATGCAAAAGAGTCTGGAAGTTTATGTATATATACATATAATTCCAGACTCTTTGTCTCAAAAGAAAAAATGTCATGACATTTTGTCTCTTATAATATTTTCATTACATTACGCATTACAAAGTTAATATACCAAATGTTTAGGTTTTCCGTGTGGTGACGGAGTAAGAATATAATTAACCACCCCAAATCTTACCCATGGGTGATCATACCAGACGACTAAGGGATATAAAACGCATATAACATCTCATCATGCAAGAGAAGGAAAACTCGAAACAAAACCCTATAACAATACGTCTGACCTAGCTGAGATAATGAGATGATGATGATCTGAAGGGCAATTTAAAATACCGCCCACGTTTTTATTACTACATCTTGTCTAAAGACTTTTTTTAAAAGACAATACTTTTTTTTGCGGTGGACTATGGACGTGGTCGCGCCCCGCCAAATCGGTCCGGGGCGACGGAAGAGGCGGCGCGCAACCCCATAGACCCACCCTACAAACACCTCTCTTCGTCGTGCGGGCGGGCCACCGGTACCCGATCTTTGTCTTCGGTGAAAAGACAATACCCTGCACTTTGGAAATAATCTTAGTTTTTTTTTGTGTAATTTAGTTGTTAGCCGCAGATGGCTATAACTATAATGGGACTTTGGGTGAGTCCTGAGGCTCGACCCAAAATAATTTTAGTATTGCGGGTAATATTAAAAACATAATTAAACGAACACAAATCACACCCAGACTCAGAACAACAATTTATGGATCCCACAAAGTATTGACCCGCGTGAGAATCGAAAATCATGGCACTGGCATGGCATCTTACCACGGTACCTTAACCACTATGCTATCTGTACCTACACTTTTTTAGTTAGCGAATCATTAAAAAAATGTTATTTAAAAAAATGTGCATATCTAGTTACATTTGCATCATAAATAGTTGTTAACAGGCGTGACTAAAGCATAACAAATCTTTTATTATACTGTTTGTAGTAATTGGCTATTTTTATTTCACTGAAATTATTTCCGTTGAAACTAATAATGTAACTAATCAATTACAAAAAAATATTTTAATGGTGCTTCGATGCATTATAAAATACTAGCTTCGCCCGCGTAAAAGGTTACTTTCCTAAAGTTTTTCATCCCCTTTTTTTTATTTACCCCTTAAGGGTAAATTTTTTACAAAATTTTAATGTCATATTTATTTACATCTAATCAATAGCCTAAAAATAAGTTTCAAGTTCTGCCTTTAAAAATGACGATACTTCCTTACAGCTTTTCATCCCTCTTTACAACCCTTTTTTGCATTAAAAAGCCTATGACTATGTCCTTTATCAGGCTCTAGACTATCTGTGTACGAAATTTCATTTAGATCGGTTCAGTAGTTTTGGCGTGAAAAGACAGACAGTTACTTTCGCATTTATAATATTAGTCAGGATGGTGGGAATTTATATTCGTTCTACTTTCACTGCCACTTCATAAATATTATCTTTTGTTCATATGGTGAAATCACTCACAGTTTACACAGATGATAAAGCAAATTAATTATGCATGTATCAATATTAATGCATTTGGCGCATCTCCTTGGATAATGCAATAAACATGTCTGTAATATAATAACTTCGTATTGGTAGAAAGGCAGGTCACGTTAAAGAAGCTTTTTGGCGAAAATAAATGCGGTAGGTACTATCATTTTGCAGAGTGGGTCTATGGGGTTGCGCGCCGCCTCTTCCGTCGCCCCGGACCGATTTGGCAGGGCGTGACTACGTCCAAAGTTCACCGCAAAAAAATGTACTATAATTTAATTGGAATTAATTTCAATGATGTTAGTTCGTTCATGAAAATTAAATAGTTACAACAAATTTCAAGGCTTTTATCGTAATTAAAAAGAGAGTCCAATTAGTTCATTGTTGCGATCATAAGCTTGAACTCTGGCAATAAACGATATAAATTACGATTTCTACTAAGAAATTGTGATAAATTCGAAGAAATGTTTAGGGATTCGGAGAAATTCTACAGTAAGCGTAAAGTCGAGGCTTAATAAACGATAATAGACTTTACTTATCATTTGTAAGGCGAAAATTGGTTGAAGGCGACGGTTTGACTTACTCATGGACAATTACTAATATGAAGAAAATCAAGACGTGAAGAAACTGATAATTTGTAAAGAAAACTGTAACTATGCAACTGGCAACGATGGCTCTTATAAGTAGCTGATTGCCAATATAAAATAATAAAAAGTAGGCGAAATATATCATGTATGCGTACGTGTATGCTTGCATGCGTGTGTGTATGTTTATGTATGATTGTATTTGTGTGTTAGAACTTTGTCAACATTTCAGCAATAAGGGCATGAGCGTATTTGTAGAAATATCTTAGTAATTACTGGTAAAAACTGGTGTATGTTTTCGTATAATCACTGGAACGAAAGATACCGCTTGACCCCTCTATACAATAATAATTAAATTTTAAAACGCGGCGCCATCACGTTTAGCAATATAAACTCATGTTTACAAAATGTAATGTTAAGGTCTAAACTAGGCCTCGCATGTGGCTTACAATAGCATTTTAGACGAGAAAGAAATGATCTTTCAGTAAGAAGATCTAATAATCCTCATAGTTCTCACAACAGAAGCCTATATATGCTTATAATATGTGGATTACACTGTGGTATTTTCTCTTTAGTGTATTTAGGAAGATATACCTATAATAAGTAATAATGAAAATATAATAAAAATAATAAAATAATGAAAAAGAATTAAAAAGGCAAAAAACAATAAAAAAAAGAGAAACTAAGGATCCGAACCGAAGCTGTCTCGATTTGACTGCTCGATTTTCCAATTGAGTTGTCTATTTTTAAAGACAGCGTTAAAATTTGCCTTCAAATTTTCATAGTATTCAGGCAACGGAAAATTATATTTTTTTGTTGCCTGAAAATACTGACAAAACAATATTTGTCGTAAATGAAACCTAGCTAGACCGATTAATCGACCCCGGAATAGTATAAATTTAGCATGCAGGGTGCATGCTAAATTTTATAAAAATAGTTGGAGCTGTTTCCGTGATTCAGATTATATATAATATACAAGAACTGTTCGTTTAAAGGTATTAGATTAGATTAGATAAAGGTATTAGATATATATATGTATACATATACATGTACGTAGACTATCGAGCGAAGATATAATCTTGAGAAATAGTAGTTAATTACTTATAATTAAATCTCTAAACAAATTTTGCACGGCGTATAAACGTGAGAATTAAAAAAAAAACATTGTATAGTCATAATATTCGATTAATTTATTATAAATGATACAGTTGCAGATACTTGATAAAAAGATACAATTCTTGTGTTTATTATATAGCTTTTATAATATATCTTATATAGTATTCTATTTATTTTCATTGTTAGTCCAAATTTAAAATGTCTTAGATAGTTTTATTGTAGGGGTTATATACTTATATGTTTGTGTTATAACACCTTTTTTTTCACAAATTTGAAATCAGTATTTTTGTTTTGTTAATAAATGGTTTTAGAAACTTATATACATACATACATACATATCATCACGCCATATCCCTTGCAGGGTAGGCAGAGAGAACAGAGTGCCAGAGAACTCTATCTCTGCATACTTCACTCGCTTCCTCAACATTCATAATTCTCTTCATACACGCTCGCCGGTTTCGGAGACTCTTGACTCCACCTTCCTTCAGTACATGACCGATCTGGTCTAGGTCGGTTAGTCTCGGTCTCCCTCGGTACCTACATCCTTCCACTTTCGCATTGTATATCTTCTTAACCAGGCGTTCGTTCGGCATTCTTTCCACATGTCTGAACCATCGGAGCATTCCCTTTCGCATCTTTACACCAATACTCTCTTTCATACCTACTCGCTCTCTTACGTCGTCGTTACGAATGCGGTCGGTCAGCCTAACTCCACAGATTTTCCGCAGAGATCGCATTTCGACCGCATTAATTTTACTATCATACTCTTTTCTGCATACCCAACTCTCGCTTCCATACAGTAATGTTGGTTTTAGAAACTTATATATATTTCTATAAATTAGGTAAAATAATTGTTAAAAAATATTTTCATTATACTATGCCAGGATTTCGCTGTAGTGGCGAAATAGGTATCTTAAAACTTAGTCGTGAAGGGATAATATGCATACAACATCTATGCAAGGAAAGGAAATCTCGAAATAAAATACTATATTAACACGTCTGACCACCGTGGTATATTAAGTCAATATTCCTCCTAATATAGAGGAGGCTTGAGCCCAGCAGTGAGACGATTATGAATTGGGACGATCGGCATTTTGCCGTAAAACATACTGCACTATTAAACTTTTTTTTTTAAATACAACTTTTGAAGTGAAAACCTCTTTAGACACATTGGACACTTTTGGGATGGGCAAAGTCTACTGTATCATTTCGAGTTTTCTTTCTCTTACGTACATGTTACTCGTGAGTTGTTTTTTTATGACAGGCATGACCAAGACATGGGGTGATGAATTTTATTTCTTACTCAAATGACCACACGGAATAAATATTAATATACCAGTTAGAGCTACAAGAAATCACATCCCCTGTCGTCTCCCATTAGTATCAACTAGTTACCGACAGAATGCATTTCTGTGGCGAGCGAGCAATACACTTAATAATAAATATAAGAAGCATAAATTCGATATTTTTAACTCTAAGTTAGATGCGGTAAAACGGACACTTAGTCTTGATTTTTTCAGATTGTATGATATCGATAGGTGTATTTGTTTAGGGTAAATTTACCAAAAATTAATAATGTAACCATAATGTATTGTTCTTTTTATTGCTAATTGTGAAGCTTAATAGTGAAGACCTGTTATTGGCTTTATGTATCTTAATTATTGTAACAAAAATGTTATTATTTTAAGCTGTCGGTCTCCCGATAAATAAATAAATAAATAAATAAATAAATAAATAAATAAATAAATAAATAAATAAATAAATAAATAAATAAATAAATAAATATCAAATATAAAAGCGCGGACAATTTTGTAGGTTAATTAACATTTACACTAACTTGCCTAATATATTATTTTAAATTTCAAACACTTGAGCTAAAACTTGTGCGTTTTGTAACAACGGTTTTAATTACTTACGCCATTCACGTTACTTCATTTGTAATATTGTGTAACTACTATCGTTTATTTTAAGTTCTACGTTCATCGTATGAAATAAACATCTGTCTTATTTTATTTTAAATATATTGTTTAGTATCGTTGCGGGAGTAATAGACTATGGTGAGTACATGTATGTCAATAGTTTCATTTATACTAATACTAGCTTCTTCCCGCGGCTTCGCCCGCGTAAAAGGTTACTTTCCTAAAGTTTTTGATCCCCTATTTTTATTTTTGACCGTCGGTAATACAGTGCAACGGTATTACAATACTCAGGGTTGGAACTTCATTACTGGACTGCTAGATGGCGTTGAAGAAAAGATTTTGAGATTTTTTGACAAACAATTTTTTTATTTTTCATATAAAAATTTTGATTTTTTTTCAATATAAAAAGTATCCTATGTTACTTTTAATACCTCCAAGAATATGTGTACAATGTTACATGATGATCGGTTGAGTAGTTTTAGCGTGAAAGCGTAACAAACAAACTTACATTCACATTTATATATTAGTAGGGATAGGAAATTTTATGTATTGACATTTGAATCCGTATTCTATCTTTATTAGCATTAATAAAACATATTATTCGTCTCAGCTCGCATACATCCCGCTGTTAAGCTCAAACCTCATTCGTAAGGGGTAAGTAATTGACCTCTTATAACACGCTGGTCAGACGTGTTGGTATAAGATTTTGTTTCAGGTTTCCTTTTGCTTGCATAGACGTTATATGCGTTTTATATCTTTTAATCGTCTGTTACGATATGGGTAGGATATTGGGTGGCGAATTCTTACTCCGTCACCACACGGACGATATACATATTGGTTGCTTTCCATTTACAACACAGAGGGACTCTGCGGTACATTGTGAAACCCTGCCAAACAATGTGTAAAAGAAACAGCTAGCTGTTTCATATAAACTTTTACACAGTGTTTGGCAGTGTTTCACAATGTACCGCAGAGTCCCTCTGTGTTAACTAAATGGAAAGCAACCATTATATCTCTATATATCCCTAGTCGAGGTCGCAGTGGTCAAACCGCTAAAAAGTCGACCATCCCCTTATGAGGTATCGCATATATATAATATGGTATAGGTAGATAGGTCACATAGGTATTTCAAAAGGTAATCGAAAGATTGGAACATCAAAGACAAGGTCATGGCTGTCAATAAAGTTGGTACATAGAGTTGTAAATAAAATAGAAAGGTTAATAAAGGTAGAAAAAAAAACATTGTGTCCATGTCCATATAAAGTACGTTTTACTGTGTTATTTAATTTTAAAATTACAACAAATAATTGTTACTGCTCAACAGCATTTTTGAACTTCGTTCTCTGCGTTGAATATACAAAAAAAAAATCTGAAGTAAATAATACATTTTTAACACAATCAAAGACACTATTTCTTTTGCCTCGTCATTTGCTTTTCATCACAGAAAAAATCTTCTTGCAAACGTGACTGGAATGGATATTAGAAATGGAATTAAATTATACAAGTTTGAAATAAAACTATAATATTTTTACGGATACTATCGCGTTTGTATTTGATTTTTAATTTCCCGACATTTCGAACACTGCAGTGATCATGGTCACGGGTGGACAGTTAGCCCTCCTGTGACGTAGTTTTATTTCAAATGTGTAACACTCGCATAAATATCAGAAATCATTAAATTTGAAAGATTATTGCGTTTTTAAAATTAATCCTAGAGCTGTCAACTCATGTCAAATAAAGTATAATAATTTTATAATTCACGTAAAGTATAGAGTACAATTACCTGAAAAGACATACAATATTTTATAATAAAGTACAGGTAACCTTAATCACGGTCTCATTAAAAAATGGACGTGCACTAGGTTATGGGTTCTTACACCGACATTCTGTCACCAAAGACAATTGGACGATATGTGACCGAACCAGAGCCAGCACAGAAAGAAAGATAAACTAAAACGGACTTAACATATTTTTAACCGACCTTTGATAGAGAATTTGAACTTGAGACATTATAACTGCATTCACATATTTATTTCAAAACCCAATATGATAATTTGCAGTTAAATTACTAATACCGTCTATAATAAATATTTGTGTGTGTGCGTGTGTGAGTGTGTGTATATGTGTGCGTTCGCTTTGACGCAAATAGGAAACATACTACATATTTTTATTGTAAAATAAATGTATGTTATAAACTTAATATATAAATATAAATTAAGTTTTATTTAGTTTAAAAAAGTATATAAGCGATTTATATTATATTTGCTATAGGTACCTCAGATTTGCTTGTGAATTGTAGGTACACGCTCGAGTTTTGTCTGGTTTGAGTAAAACAGTATCGTGAACTCGCTGCAATCATTGAAGCCCAGCTATCGGCCGTTGTTAGAACAATTATCGGCAGCATCAAATTTCGCACAGGCAGATAACAGAGCAGGTATGGAAGGACAATGTCCACGTTGACATTTAAGACCAAGTAATGTTGCTCTAGCTGAAACCAAAAGTGAATAACCGGGCAAATTCTACCACCTGCAATAACAAGGCCTATCTTGTAAATGCTCGAGTGCGCCCGAAAGAAGAAGAAAGAGATTAAATATAGTAATACTAAAATAATGTGACGACAAATAATTATTTTGTTATTCGACAAAAATAGCATTGCATGTAATTTCTGCGTATATTTAAACAAACGATAACCTCTGTGAATCTGGTGTTGTACGTGTTAATGTCACTGTTAAGTAAGCGGTCGGACGACAGTCGCAACGACCAGTAAGCGAGGAGTTAGCATATGACGCGCTATGACGCAAATGTAAGTGATTAAATTTACTTCGGGTCAAAAACTTGTTGATTTTTACAACAGCATATCTACCTACTGTATAATATGGATATAAAATAAACATATTACTGGCGCCTCTGTCTCCTTAGAGCTCTATAGCTAGACATATTTTGCTAAAATAGTTTTCGACTTTGGGGCCGTTCATAAATTACGTAAGGAATTTGAAGAATGATTTGGCCCCCTCCCCCCTACCGTGAGACATCATAAGATTGTAACTACTCCTTTTTTTCCTTGAGGGGGGGATTGCGCCCCGCCAAATCGGTCCGTGGCGACGGAAGAGGCGGCGCGCAACACTATAGACCCACCCTGCAAGCACCTCTCCGCCGTGCGAGCGGGCCAGCGGTACCCGATCTTTGTCTTCGGTGGTCCGCCCAGCGGAGCTGTCAACTACTCCCCCCTGCCCCTTAATAAGATTTTGTAAGGGCCCTAAAGAAAAGGCCCTATTGATCAAATATAACTATGTTTATTCTGAAAATATCTTTTACTACAATCTTCTAAGTACAAGTATCATTAACTCACAGCAATAGCATTAATCTTATTAATAATCTATCACAGTTTTGACCAAAATTAGTAATTTTCAATTTAATAACTTACGTAATGTCAGGTTCACTACGGCCCGCTCGCACGACGAAGAGAGGTGCTTGCAGCGTGGGTTTATGGGGCCGCGCGCCGCCTCTTCCGTCGCCTCGGACCGATTTGGCGGGTCGCGACCACCTCTATAGTCACGGCAAAGGGAAAAAGAAAAAGTTCACTGCAAACGCATGCATACATACATGTTCCATTTAAGTATTAGGTATATAGGAAAACAATTGCGTTATGACCCAGTATGGTATACATGAACGGTGGCAACGAATTTGCCTCCACACGTGATTGTAATATACACGTGACTGATCAGTGCGAATTTTTCAAAATCCAAGGAAAATAATGTATTCCTAAGGTTAATTGTTTAATTAACTTTAGGAGTACAACAGAACGTTTATATCGTAATAAATTAAATGAGAAAAGTTAGTATACTTGTAATCAGCATATTATCTTGAGCACGTTAAAATAGTCTATGGGTAGACTAATTTGCAAATAGAATAGTTTTGCGAGTCTAATAAATAATTTAGAACATTATTTTAGTTTTAACAATTATTTTAACAATTAAATTGGCCATGAATATCGTAAAATTAATTGTGGGTGGCATAAAAGCCGATTAAGTGATTTATGTTGTATAGCCAACGCATACCGTAGTAAGAAGTGTTAATGGGTTGAGAATCGATGATGTCAAGCGGCATTTGTAAAACTTCCGTGTGGTGATTGGTTAAAATTAAAATCCAGCTGAAGCATCAACGGTAGAACCTGCACCTGCACCCGGCAACAGCACACTTCTACGTAATTTATAACATCTTTTTCGTTCCCTAAACAACCTGTCAAGCATATAGTTTGTGGTATATTATCCTTCCTTGACCTCACGTCCTTGTACAACAGTCAGTCAATAGGACGATAGGTAGATGGATAGATAAATGAATAGAGTCATTAAACTTCTTCACAAAAATCTAGGCGTTTGATATTTACGCGAGTATTATATATTTGAAATAAATGAACGTAGTAAATAAAGTGTTCGAAACGTCGGGCAGTTAAAAATCAAATACAAACGCCATAGAATCCATAAAAATAGTTTTTTCTCAAACATGCTTGGAAATTTGAACATTATTTTGACAACCTTCTTCGAGATAAATCGAAATTGCTGTACTGACCAAATACAGCAGCGGCCGGCAAAAAGTGTATGAAAATCCATATCTGTCGTGTTTTAGCGGCCAAATAAATATATTATATATCTAAATTCATATCTATCGTGTAATTTAAAAATGGAACGATTTGTTACTTCAAAGAATAGCCACCGAGGAGACGACTTATCAGAGTTTTTTTTTTTTTTTTTTTAAACTGGCTTGAAAAAGAAAGCTGTTTGATAATGAAAAACAAAACAAATGAACCCTTTAGAGCGTGATAAATGTTGTTCATTGTTCGTCATGTATACAGTTCTACTTAGTACTACTTAGTTTTAATTTTCGCGCATTATTTGAGAAAAGCACTATACTGGACTCAACTAGGAATTGATGGACTTACGTATATGTGCCTCGGCTATGCCTCGGCCCACACGTTTACACGTTCGTCTATCAATCCCTGTTTTGCTGGCCGCTGCAGTAATGTACTATATTTCAAATTACTGAAATTTAGCATTTAATATGCTTAATTAAAGTAATCGGGTTTTTATAAAATAAAAATAGTTTAATTTAAAAATCTAAACAGGCAAATTTTGATGTCAAATATTTTAAATTAAATTATGAAGATTTGTGTTGGGACAACATTTTTAATTAAAAGCATATGCTGAGTTTTAATTACTACATATCACAATAAGATTAAGTAATTTGTATGATATTATGTAATAATTAGGTAATGGGTTACCTCACTATGTTTATAAAGTTTTATCTACTTGTATCTACCTACCTATCTCTGTTGTTGCTAAGTCAACAGGCATTTTATCTCTGGATGACAATGTTTGACAATAGACTCTTTTAGTCGTAGGGTAAAAATTACTCGGGCCACCGAAGTCAAAAATCGGGGACCGGTGGCCCGCTCGCACGGCGAAGAGAGAGGATTTCACGGTGGGTCTATGGGGTCACGCGCCGCCTTTCCGTCACCCCGGACCGATTCGGCGGGGCGATACGCATCCATAGCCTACCAATAAAAAAAAAAGAAAAAAAAAGGCTAAAAATTACTCCATATATTATCCTTAAGTTACAGAATTTTTTGTTTGTTAGAACACAGTAATTTCAGGAACTACCTGTTGGGATCTCATCATTCTGCTACTCTTATCCCAATTACTTGGGGTCGATACAATATGTACCTACTCTTATTTCATAGTACACATTTTAGAAGTTATTGGCAATAGTTTTATGACCGGCCACCTGCCAGACGTCAGCCCTCCTTGGGAATGTAATTGTTGACCAAACGGCATCAGATGGAGTTAGCCTAGGTCGTTATAAGTCTAGGTCGTTACACCAGTTAGAATAAAAAAAATCTTATTGTGTAAGTTATTAAAACTATATTTAAACTATAGGTAAATACATAACGCTACGATAAATGGAACCGGAGTAATGCTATAAATATTAACGATTTGGTTAGAATGTGGTAACAGTGAAATCAAGTATTCTTCTCGTATCAAGTAATCTTCGCACTCTGTGTCATCAAAGCAACTGCTGAGATTACAAAAATAATGTTTTATGCTAGCCAGAGAGGCAGTGGCGTAACTATATTATCTGATGCATGTGTCTAATTTATTGGATGGGGCCCACCTAGTAAAAATAGACTGTTTTTCTTAATATTGTAATAAATCACTTAACTATCTACTCAACAGTGTTACTAATATTAAGTGAATTTAGTCGTAAATTTTATTTTCAAATTTTATTAGGTATTACACAATTTTAATGAAATAATATAATTTAATATCAATAAAATATTTATTAATAAAATTTTTTTTTTTTTATGCTCTACGTAATCAATAATAAGTATTTAAAGATCGGTCTGTATAATTCTCAATAAACAGAATAACTTACATAGCCTGTTTTAACTCATAGAGTTTTTTAAACGTGTTCTAATATTGATCAACATCTCTGACTTTATTGATTTTAAGTACTTTAAAGTTTTTAAGTGGTACGACCACGTTGTTGACAGTTTTCTGTATACAGCCGTAGACCAGCTCGTCCGGGTCAGTATCATACTTTTGCAGAAGATCGACGTCTGACTATCTAATGGCAATGTCCTATTGCGCTTCATTCTGTGAACGAGAGAGCCGAAAACCCAACTTTGTAAGTTTGGGGTTTCTATTGATAGACAGCGGCCTAGCTATATCCTTGGTATTGCAAAGGTCCATGGGCGGCAGTAACACTTACCAACAGGAGTTCTGCTTGCTCGTTTGCCACCATTAAGCAATAAAGAAAAATTACAAAAATTATGCATTTAGTAAAGTTTGTTAAAAACGTCAAGTTACTTCTGAGCTCGATGCCTTTCAGACCGAGGTCGGGTTTGGTTACATTACGTTATTCGGTGCATTTAGCGAATCTCATAGTTAGAGTTACGCCAGTGTATTAAATAACCTTTTGTTTGCGGTGGGCTATGGAGTGGCCACGTCCTGCCAAATCGGTCCGGGGCGACGGAAGAGGCGGCGCGCAACCCCATAGACCCACCCTGCAAAGCGGGTCTCTTCGCTGTGCGAGCGGGCCACCGGTACCAGTGTATTAAATAACCTGCCTTATAATTTGGTTTCAAGTTTACCATATCTTACAGAGACATTAGCTATTTTAGTAGTTTCATACGACACTGGCGTACAACAATTGTATTCTTACTTCGTCATTTCATAGCAAATATGTAAAGGAATATTAAAACATTAATAAAGTGAAATTAGAAAGTTTTTGCACTTTCTATGAATCAAAACGTGTCTTTGACGTGTGACTTGCATAAGACTATCTACGTCGACGTGCTAGTGATATACCTACTTAATTAATCATGCTATTATCTTTATGGCATTGTCCCAATGAGTTAAGCAAATGCATGCAAGCATTTTATGAATTTATTAATATTTCTCTTATAAAATAATTAATTTCAAATGCAAGTATTTATAAATTTTGTTACTGAAACTTCTTGAAATACGATGATATCCTTTTTTGTTTAACTATGGCATGGCTCCATAATAGGAATGCCACTGAATTGTCCCGTGCCTGTCTGCGTAGTACGATTACCCTTTTGTAGTGGACCACGCTGTTGACAGTTCTCTGTCTACAGCCGCGGGCCGGTCCATCCGGAGTTGTACCACACTCTCGCAGTAGATCGACGTCTGCGTAATGGCTATTGCTCTTCGTTCGGTGAGGTTCGGTTCGGTATATTATTGTATGTATAATATGTATATATTGTGATTTGTTGATAGTACCATATTACTCTTAGAGGTAGGACTATGCTGCTGACAGTTCTCTGTCTACAGCCGCGAGCCGGTCCGTCCGGGTTAGTACCACACTCTTGCAGAAGATCGATGTCTGAGTAATGGCAATGTGCTATTGCGCTTCGTTTGGTGAGCTAGAGTGCCGGAAGACCAACTGGGTGGGTTTTGGGATTGTAATGATAGGCAATGGTCGAGAGAGTCTTGGTTATAGCAAAGGTCCATAGGCGGCAGTTACAATTACCATCAGGTGTGCTGTTTGCTCATTTGCCACCATAAGCAATAAAAAAAACAGACCCATAAATAGCTATATTACATACTATATGATATATATATAGATATATAATATCTAAATATATTTTAAAATAGAACTGATGTTTGATAATATTAGCCCGTTCAAACAAACAGTCTTCGTCTGTTCTATAGCGGCCATTCTACAACACGTCACCACTGGATAATACCATAATAGGTACCTAAACTGTAGGCAGGGGGCGTAGGCATCTAACCCGAACTTAAGTTATTGTTAGATAACTTATCATTGCCTTTGTTTTTCTGATTGTAAATTATTTTTGTTATTATTTAAATAAGATCTGAGCTAGGAATATACGTAAGTATTCATATGAAATATTAAATAATGTGATGTTTGTTAGAATCTACTTTATAGATCTTGTTTTTTTTTTAAATAGATAACTTATGTGAAGCTATTTTTAAACGTTGCTCGCATATAAATCTAATTATAATGTGGTTTTCATTCATTATCATCATCATCATTTTATTCTTATTCCAAGTATTTGGTCGAAGCAATATGTACCTACTCTTCTTCCACCATATACACGGTGACATTTATCTCGTCTTACAAAAGCAGTTCTGTTAATGTATCCTATCTACTATTCATTCGTACAATTAAAAGGTAAAAAACATATTTACTGAAATGTTTTATACTAAAAATTATTATAAATAATTACTAATTAAAATAGTAAGAGAACAGCATGTAGCGTGCAGTAGGCTACCTACTCGACATAACTTACGTACTGTGTAGGTACTACCTAGGCGTAGCTATGCTTTGGAATAGCAGTCCACGTAGACTTCGTAGCTGTGATTGGCTAACGTAATTACGTTAGCCGATCATTATATTATTTTCCGTGTGGTGACGGAGTAAGAATACTATTCACCACCCCATATCTTACCCGTGGGTGATCGTACGAGACTACTAAGGGATATAAAACGCATTTAACATCTATGCGAGAGAAGGAAAACTCGAAACAAAACCCTATACCAACACGTCTGACCAGCGCGGTAGGTTAATTTCCCTCCCATTACGGAGGAGGCCCGAGTCCAACAGTGGGACATATATGGGCTGTGATGATAATGATGATGATGATGAATCATTATATTGGAACGGTGTATTACGTTTATATTGCTGCGTAGTGTCGTAACTATATTAACCTTTACATCGCATGTATGTAAAAGGCGACTGAGAGTATTACATCGACCTAGGCCAACTCTATCTGATCCGTTTGGTGGACAATTACATTCCCAAGGAGCGTTGTCGTCTGGCAGGCGGTCATAAAACTATTGCTAATATCTTTTACAATATGTACTATGAAAGAAGAGTACATATTGTATCGACCCCAAGTAATTGAGATAAGAGTAGGAGAATGATGATTTATCTTTGTAATGTTCCCCGCAATGCAAGGATTATTGCCTTAGTGCGGGATCTAATCTTTAAAAAACATATACATATATACAACTAGCTCTCTCTTTATTATACCACTAACATCTCGGAGTATAGCATCACTTAACATCGAGTGAAATATTGCTTATCCTTACTAATACTATAAATGCGAAAGTAACTCGGTCTGTTTGTCGCTCTTTCACGCCAAAACTACTGAACCGATCTAAATGAAATTTGGTACACAGATGGTGTAGAGCCTGACAAAGGACATAGACATACTTTTTAACGCAAAAAAGGGTTGTAAAGGGGAATGAAAAGTTGTAAGTAAATATCGTCATTTTTAAAGCCTAATGTCATATTTATTTATATCTAATCAATAGCCTAAAAATAAGTTTCAAGCTTCTGGCTTTAAAAATGACGATATTTACTTATAACTTTTCATTCCCTTTTACAACCCTTTTTTGCATTAAAAGTAGCATATGTCCTTTCTCAGGCTCTACACTATCTGTATACCAAATTTCATTTAGATCGGTTCAGTAGTTTTGGCGTGAAAGAGCGACAGACAGACAGAGTTACTTTCGCATTTATAATATTTGTAAGGATTATACTTAATGTATTACATCACTTTTTTCGATAGGTAAATATATAGGAGGTATTTGATGTATTCTAAACATTTAGCTGATTCATAATGTAAGTTTTAGTAGCAAGTGTTTTATTTATTCCTACATATAGCAGCTGCATCGCAAGTAGTCTTATATTTTATCCATCGATCAAGCGTTTTTACTTTATAATGTCTAAAGATTGATCGTATCTCGAAGCTGTCAAATAACAATTTTTAACGAAAAAACTTCGAATTTCGTAAACCAACTTCGAATATTTACAATATTTTTAGAGGTAACTGTAAATTAATCAAGAACTCAATTAATACATTTACCTACTCTACCTATTTCTCCTTGGGGTGACGGAGTAAGAATACAAATCACCACCCCCTATTTTACCCGTGGGTGACCGTAAGAAACGACTAAGAGATATAAAAGGCATATAAAATCTATGCAAGAGATGGAAAACTCGAAACAAACCCCTATACCAACACGTCTGACCAGCGTGGTATAGTAGGTGAATAGCCCTCCAATTATGGAGGAAGCTCCAGCCCAACAGTGGGACATATACGAGCTGTGGTGATGACGATGATGACACTACCTATTTGATTTTTTTTTTGTGTAACTTAGTTGTTAGCCTCAGATGGCTATGACAATTTTACCCAGACTGTGGGTGAGCACTGAGGGCTCTCAACCCTAGTTTGAATTTAAAAAGTATTTTTTTTATTGCCTTTTGGAGACTACCAAACCTTACTTTGCTTGTGGATGTCGTAAAAGACGACTAAAGGCTATCCGACCTGGACCCACTCCAACCGTTACCGTTTGATCTGCGATTACATTCCCAAGGAGGGTTCGCGTCAGACAGGCGGCTGGTCATAAAACTATTGGCAATAACTTTGCAATATGTACGAGTACATATTGCGTCAATCCCAAGTAACTGGGATAAGAGCCACAAAATATATGAATGATTATGGAGGCAGATGAATAAGCAGCCCACCTGCTGGTAAGTGGCAACTGCTGTTCATGGAACTCAGCGAAATCAAAGGACGAAGTAAATTCACTATCTAACCTGAAAAGTGAGGTCACATTAAACCCTATTTGAAGAGGAACATATCGTAGCGCTAGTGTAACACCGTAGAAAGTAGTTCACTCTAGTACTGCAAATTTTATTTTAGAGAAGGCTTCTAGCCCAGTAGTGGGCATTATACGAGCTGAGATAAAAATGAGTATATGATTGTAGGGGTAGGACTACATTGTTGATAGTTCTCTATCTACAGCTGCGGGCCGGTCCGTCCGGAGTAGTACCACAATCTCGTAGAAGATCAACGTCTGAGTAATGTGCTATTGCGCTTCGTACGGTGACCGAGAGAGCCGGAAGCCCAACTGGATAGGTTTGAGGTTTGTATTGGTAGGCAGCGGTCTTGCTATATATACCCTTAGTATTGCAAAGGTCCATGGGTGGCAGTGACACTTACCATCAGGTGTACTGCTTGCTCGTTTGTCACCAAAAGCAATAAAAAAAAATAATAATAATTAGCAGTCCACGTGAATTTAAAAGAAGTCGGTTAAATATTGATACTCATCATCATCTAATTGTAATATATTATTATCCAATAGAATTATATACGAAGCAAATAAGTTGGCATGCTCATTTACATTACGTTACGAATGCCTTTTACATTGATAATACCGGAAATCATGTTCTAAGGCTTCAACTTCCTACTTGGCACCCTTAACCTGAAGTGTTATCTGCAATGCCGTAAACATATGTCAGTGTTGTGTATGTTATTTAAATAAATAATACCATCCAAGTCATAAACGGAATTATTCACAAATGGTTCCGTACCATAGTGCAACGTTTATACACAATAGTCTTTAATCTAACACTTTTTATGACTGCACACCAACGCGCATTACATACCTACATATTATATGTAGAAAATAACCTCCCATATAATTAAATCCTTAAATGCAATGATAAAAATAACACGATCGATATCTTAGTGTTTTAACGTGTTATATTAGATAATTTTGATGGCACTTTATGTAATGTGATTTTACAGAACTGCTGGGATGTAGTGAATATCATATAAAAGTGCTTTACAGCGTTTTCGTATTCCATCAAAATTCCCACAAGATACCATTAACAGTGTGGCCATAGCACTGTTGATGGCGACATTTTCACTTACTGACGGAGAATAACTAACCTGAAGAGACTAAGAACGTGAAGATAATTATAACTCGACACTGGCAACAATGGCTCGTATAAGTAGCTGATTGCCAATACATAAAAAGAAGAAGAAGAATAAGAGTCATATCTAATTAAAATTAAAATAAAACATTTATCGGTTCAGTTATTTTAGAAATAAAAACATCCGTTAGGTTTCTTCGGGTTACGTAATATACCATTAAAGATTTACAAGAAAAAAAGGTTACTCTAAGATAAAAAAGTAAATTAGGTATGATTGCAAATTAAGTATATGTTATTTATTATTGCATATTCAAATAGTTGCTGTTGTATTAGATTCAATAGCCGAAAGTTATAATATAACCAAACTTTTCGTTTATTCTAAATGCAAGCCATTAATAATAATTATTAAACAAATATATTGTATAGGTACGAGTACATAACCTATCTATATTATTTTTATTATTATACGAAGTTCGACGTGTTACCCAGTGATTGCACTAATTAATCTGCGTTATTACACCACCGTATTTGCTATTGTTTACATTTTTTTATGTAAATATAGATTTTAAATATAGATTATTTTATTATGACGAAATGTTATGTTATTATTTTACACAAAAAAAATTGGATGTCTGTAAAGTCGGTTTATGAACGATAATTTTACGTGACAACGTCATAAAAAAACAAAACATTGATTTTTAATTTTCAAATATTATTTACAAATTTTGCAAATTTAATTTAAATAATTTGTTTAAATATAATCACGAACGTATTAGTTATTGAAATAAACTGAAATCAAATCAATGCCAATAAATTATTAATTTGAAATGACAAAAATGGGCAAGTAAAGCAAACATCTACGATTAGACCAACCTTCCCTTTCTATCGCTTGTTCCGCGCTCTCTCTTGCACGCCCGGCTCAGGCGGGAACGTGACAATTTTTCGTGCGTGCAGCCGGCGTTCTACGATTATGAGACGTTATCACATCAATATTCTGAAATAAACGTTGTTTTAAATGATGTGACATCATCAACTGTCACTATATCGGTAAATTCTTTTAACAAATCGTACAAACTGATCGCCGATGAAGTCAACGTGAAATTATTATCAACTGATGTCACTCTGAACTCATTATATCAAATATTGTGATATTTTAAGTATAGCCCACTCAATATCACGATTATGTATCCCCAATCTCATCTAATCAAAGAGTATCTACATATATTTTCCTTACTGTCCGTGTCTGTATAAAAGAAAGGTGTTTTTCGAAATGGTGCTTTCTTACTGGTGAACCCATTAGGTTCAACAGTAAGTATTGACTATTGAAGAATGATTATTACCAGTACACGAATGTATTTGATTATGCTCACTTATCTGGAAGCAATAGTGAATATAAGTAGGATATCTAGTAAACAGGCTTAAGTTTTGTGTGTCCTCTCTCTCTTTAATTGAATCAGATTGGACTATGAGAAAGTGTGAGGGAGAGAGAATAGAGACTGCATCTACAATACTACATATATCAGCAATCTTATACACCGTAATGTTACACGCGTTGGTTGAAACTATCCGATAAGGTCAAGGACATTTATATAATGATAGTTGTAAAAAAATAATAATACAAAAAGTATAAATGTTACTGAACTATTATGTCATACTGGCACCTGTTGCGTAACATCCAATTGAAAGGACACGGCAATTGCACGTGTTACTGCTATTAAAGATACAAAGGGGCAAATTTAAAAACGCATAAATTGCCAGGTAACAAATAACGTTGTTTGTACCGATTCGATGTTACATTTCAATACATAATGTCGTTGAATCAGTATAATAAAACAATTGGGATTATGATCGATGAACATAAGTACGCATTGCGCTACATATAGGGTTTTCAAAATAGGATATAATGTACAAACGAACTAACGAATTTCCTAATGAGTCTTCAAGGCAGTTGTTAAGCTAGTTTGCACAGTCATTAACGCTCCTAAAAAAGTAACAAGAAATGAGGATTGTGGATAACATTTATTAATTAATAAACACGTCCACAGCTACGCACTTGTGTCAATCAATTTTTCTATCCCTTGTAAAGATTAATGGATAAAAATACCGCACACTGGTAATGCATCACTAGCAACTTCTATGCAATATTTTCTATCAATCGGTTGAATATTTGAAGCGTATATAAGCGTAACAAATAAACATATTCAAAGCAGTTATAAGAACAGGGTAAGCTTTATAATTGTATTATTATATTAAAGTCTCAATAATTCTCACTGTACAAGAGTACCGACTGTTTTAAAATCAATAACCCAAGCCCAACTGGGTGGGTTTGGGGATTGTAATGGTAGGCAGCGGCCTAGCTATACCCTTGGTAGCAAAGGTCCATGACCAGCAGTGACACTTACCACCAGGTGTGCTGCTTGCTCATTTGCCACCATAAACAAAAAAAAAAAAACAAAAAAATATACAAATATTTTTACGTTACGGTATACGTCAGAGAAATCGGTTTTTGACAGTTGCATAACTGTTAACTTTAAATGTAAATATCTTTGTGGGGGTCATAACCATTGAAGCACTTTGCATATTCTTACCTAACGGACATTGGCCGAATGATGGCTTCCTTAAGCTACTTATACCCATTAAAGCAAGTAGGAAGGAATCTTTGTAAGGGATATTTATATAGTAGGTATTCATTTAGTCATTGCTACTTGACTCAGTAAAACAGGAATGACGTTGTTAATTTCATAGAATTATTCTAAATGGCCTAACATAGCAGTTCGGCTTAAATTTTCGCAGTTATATTTCAAGGAGGTAGGTAAATGGTAGGTATTTGTTGAGTCGTACATTAATACCGAGTAAGTAAGGAAAGTCAAAATGAATCGTCAACTTGTCTGTGAATTAGGTATGCTTTAATCAATCAAGTTGTGCCATTGTGTTGGTAATAAATAAATCAATTGGCAATAAGTAATAAAATTAAAAATTAGTGATAAATTGATTATAAGTGGCTAATTTAAACAAGCTTCTCCAGGACATAATTATAAAAATCTGCTCTCAAATTATAAAAAAAAAAACCATTAAATTATTTTGTTTAAATTGGAGACTAAATTCTAGTTACATAGTATAATATAATTAATTCCAATCCATTTATTAAATCATAAACTAGAATCTTAAATTACGCTATTATTTAGAATATATTTTGCGTAACATTGTAGTAAAATCGTGTCATGTTCATATTTAATTTATTGAGGCATGGCGTAACTTTATAGTAAGATTAGGCGAGAGATTATATCTATTAGCATTAATAAAACGTTTTAAAAATTCGTATTTTTTTGTATGGCATATTTGCATAGTATTGAAATTATTCAAAATAGGAAGGGCCCCATTTAAATACAAAACATAGAACTATTTCTGCCTCAGCTTTCAACCTTGTCAGTTTATACCTGCAATGAAACCTGTTTTATTATTATACAATTGTATTTATGTAATTCCACTCTATGTCCAATAAATCGAAACAGTTTTAGGGACAAAAAAATGTGATTAAATATTTATACACTTCAAGTCGATAAATAAAGTCGAGTGTTGAAATGTTTCGTGAATAATGTGGACAATATGACGTAAACTTTAGCCTTGTGAGATGCGCCTTATTTCATAACCACACGAGGAAAGTACTGTATATATTATATACTGTTGTTTTTCAATTAAACTACGTATTATTTTAAACGATTCATAGTCTGCTGCGGTTAATGGATGTTCGAAGTATCTTTTGTTTCGTGGAATACATATAAAGTTATTACAAGCCGCTGTAATTAATACAGCAATACCTTTGACCACTCGGATTGAGAGCCCTTTCAGCGCTCACAGTCCGGGTAAAGTTGTCAAAACCATCTGAGGTTAACAACTAAGACACACTCAAAAAAAAAAAATCCCAGTTTGGGCTTGTATGACGGGCAAAGCACAGGATGATGTGACAATATCTTTTGAACAATTTCTTACTTCATCATCGTCAAGAGACTTATATTTCTTCCATTTGTGTCTAAAAAAACAAGATTTATTGTTTGTTGCGGCGACCTCATATGTATACACTTATACAGGCTTTTTGTTTGATAACGCAGTGGCTAAAAATGCATTTTTCGCATACCCGCCCGTGCGGGGTATGTGGGACTCGCAGGCCCTGAAGGGGTCACTGAATACCCACTAAAAAACTAACTGCGATAGCTGTTAGCCGCAGATGGCTTTTACAGCTTTACGCGGACAATGGGTGAGCACGAGGACTCTCAACCCGAGTGAAGTGTACTAAGCGACATCGCCCGAGGGCTCCCCATGTGGGGAACGGACCTCGGCTCGGGGCGTCGCTGAAGGCAAAGTGGACGTGGACGTGTCCACGTTTGGATTGGTGACTATTGCGCGTCGTGATTTCGCACCTCGACGGCGAAGACGAAATCGCGGATATTTGTGCACGATGGCGTCGCGGGCGGCGTAGGCTCTAGATTGGGCGAGAGTGATTTGGTCGTCATCGCGGACGTTTGATTTTGAAATTTGAGATGGGGTGTAGGAAGCCGCCCCAACCACTAGTGGGTTGGGGTGTGTCATGGCAGAGACTTATACAGGCATGAGGATGAATGTTCAGCTAACTTTTCGGCTCGTGTGTGGCATATTGCAAAAATAAAGGTATTTTATTACCACCATGCGTTTTCAATGGCATACAAAAATATATTTTGGATTTAGCTATGAATTAACATGCGAATATTTTATTATTTTTATTATACTGATCACGTTTAAAAATAAATTAATGTTACAATCACGTAAATTTTGAACGTATCCTTAGAAAAAAAAACTTAATATGGTATCAACCAACATTGGAATTTTTATTCACAGTAATGAAAATATAAATAGATGTGCCATAACTACTGAAAAAAAAGATTAATGTATTACTGAACATTTAAATAAGGTTATGTATTAATAACTATAGACCCTGCTCTAATAATCAAAAGAAATTCAAATCAGTAAGTTATATTTAGGTACATTGTTGATAACCTCATTATTTGAAAACGTCTTTACTTAATATTTTACATTCACTCACCTGTTAACACATTGTAGATGAAATACTTTCTGTAATTTTATATAGCTGTGTGGTAGCGTCTACGAATACTACCAACCCTTGCTTTGCTCGTGGAAACGATTAAGAGCCTTATAACGACCTGGGCCAACTCCATCTGATGCTGTTTGGTCAACAATTACATTCCCAAGTAGGGTTGACGTCTGGCAGGCGGCCGGTCATAGAACTATTGCCAATAACTTTTGCAATATGTACTATGAAAAGAGAGTACATATTGTATCGACTCCAAGTAATTGGGATAAGAGTAGGAGAATGATGATGATGATGACTTTCTGTAATTTTATAAGCTTCATGATTTTTAATTGTACAAGTCATCATATCTCTCAAAATGATTGCTTATCCATTATTATTATACCCAATCTCTTGATTCTTCAGATAATAAATACGCTATAATATACAGGGTGCCGATTTTATTACTAGAATAACTCAAACTAGGTGTAGGAATAAAAATAAAAATCGTCGTCATAAAAAACAATAAAGTTAGTTGCAGACTCCTCGCTCTGCCCAATCCCGAGATAAAGTGATTTGTTTCTTATCAAAACAATAGGTTTACCAGCGTACATTGACCTGTAGGTACATTTCGACCCAGCTGTGCGGCGGTGAGCCCAGCGAGCGCTGGACTATTTACCAACTAGTTCAATGTCACAAGCATGAGTATATGCCTACATCTAACTTTTATAGTACAAGTGTATTGACCGCTTATCATTAGTGCAATTTAATCAAAAATTAGGTACTATTTTTTTACTGATTTGGGTAGTGTATCATGGTCTGATACACCTCCTTCAAGGATTCTACTAATTAAATCGGCAACCTGTATAAGAAGAATAAAGCAGTAGTTAGATTTCGCGTCAACTTACTAAACAAGCAAACAAACAATTGGTTTGCCTGAAGATGAAATAGTTACACTTATATACCTGCCACTATAGGTATTCTATTCAACAGTATACTTGCAAGGATTTTTCCCCTTCCGCTATGTATCCTGAATTTTGATCTAGTATGGTTTATATTGATAATATAATTTTATATTAAAAGTATTAAGTTCAGTTTGACATTCTAGTATAATAATGAATATCTGGATGACGTGGCTTTGCTCTTGTTAGGTATTTTCTTTTTAGTGTGTTTTCATATTTAAATATAATAAAAATAATTAATAAAATAATAGAAAAAAATTAAAAAGGCAAAATATAATGAAAAAGGTAAACTAAGGATCTGACCCGCCGGGCCGCTATCAGAATTAGATTACTCTCAGCGTCAAAATTTGCCTTCATATTTAAATTTTTCAGCCAACCACACTACCGTCCAAAAGTTTGGAAGCAGCAAGGTAAAATCGAATAAAACCAAACTAAGTCATTTAAATTTAAATGTATTGATAAAAAAATAAAGAACAAACAGAAACTAACTTAAACAAAATAAAAAAATAATATACAATGGTAAATTAGATTAAATTTTAGCTTCATCAAAGTGTCCACCTTTCTCCTTTATAATCTTCTCACATATTCTGGGCATTCTATTAATCAATTTTTTAAAATAATCTTTATCTAATTTGTTCCATTCGTTCTCTAATAGCTGCCACAAATGTTCTGAGCTCGTAGGACAACGACTTTTCACCCTCCTGTCAAGTTCATCCCAAACAAGTTCAATGGGAGAAAGATCAGGGGATTGAGATGGCCATTGCATGATGTTTAAAATGTTTTCAGCTTTTTTCTTGTTTAAAAAGTTCTGGCACAATTTAGACGAATGCTTAGGATCATTATCCTGTTGAAAAATGAATCCAGAACCAATGAGACTTAGTCCACTGGGTATGGCAGAATCTTGGAGAATTTTTAAATAGCCTTCCTTGTTTAATTTTCCGGTTATCCTCACAAGATTGCCGGGTTTACTGTTGCCAAAACACCCCCAAACCATGACATTACCACCACCATGTTTGATGGTAGGCACTGTACATGCCTCTGAAGCCCTCTCTTCTTTTGACCGGCGTACAAAGACACGTCTATTGGATCCGAAAATCTGAAATTTTGATTCGTCACTCCAAAGGACATTTTCCCATTGTTCTATAGTCCAGTTTTTATGCGCTTTTGCCCATTCTAGTCTATTTTTCTTATGTCGATTTGTTAGTTTGGGTTTTTTAGCAGCAACACATCCTCTTAATCCCGCAGACAGTAAGCGTCTTTTAACAGTAGTTGTTGAAATGGGTGTTTCTCGCGTATCATTCAGAGCTGCAGTGATCTGTGGTGCAGTTAAGCGTCGATTCCGTTTAGAAAGAACTCTAATGAAGTTGTCCTCTTGATTTGTTGTGGATTTGGGCCTACCAGATCTCTTTCTATCTTCATTTTTCCCCGTTTCTTGTTTTCTAGCAAGGGTATAGTGGACACCTTTACAAGGAATTCCGAGCCTTTCTGCGATTTGACGTTCACTGTATCCTTCCTCGCGTAGAGTGCAAATAGCGCTTCGCTGTTCAAGCGTGATTTGCTTGCGTTTTGCCATTTTCAGAAGAAAAAATACGGTCAAAGTAGTAGCCGATATCTTTCGAATACAGACAATGTTAATATCACAACTTTCACGTGCCAATGCTCAAGTGCGACTGAATAAGGTCTAAAAAAGTTAAAACCAGCAAACATTATCAATAAAACTACACCATTGCATAGGATAAAGTAGCCGACGGATTAAGTCATAAAACACGTGTTTCGTCAATATTAAGGAATTCCATAAAACTTGATGAATGTAGGATAATAATCCTTTTGTGTTTGTGTAGACAGTCGTAAAAGGTTGTAAAACTTAAGATTATTGCTAATTTTTACCGCTATTAGTCGGCATTTATTTGTTTTGTTTGAAAACAGGTGTGCTTCCAAACTTTTGGACGGTAGTGTATATAATTTTATCGTTGCCTGAAAATACTGACAAAAGAATATTTTTTTGTAAATGAAACCAAGATAAAATAAGTCCCCGGAAATCTAAATTTCTAAATTTCATGAAAATCGTTGGAGCTGTTGCCGAGATTCAGATTATATATACATGAATTGCTCATTTAAAGAAAGATATTAGATATAAATTGGTGAATTTATATGAGAATTTTACTTTTTCAGTTTTATCGGCAATATTTTAACACAATTTAATCGTCAGGTCTAGAACTGGCATTAAATTGGATCATACCGAATATAATATGTGATGCTTGACGAAAATACAAAAAAAAATGTAATTCTTATAAGACTTCAATACGGGCAATAGCCGCCTCAAGGTTTCGATGCCCATGTGTTTATACAGAACATTTATCTATTCACTTGTGGAACGTGCTGACATCAAAGAATAGGGAAGCTTCAACAAAGTACTACGAATATAACTTAGTGCATTTAATTAAACTTAGGGTCATATGTAAAGTCGTAATTACCGTTTCAATAACAGTTTTATTTTCGTTAATAAATATTGATACACAGTTTGCTTGTTGCACTCACGGTTTTATAGTACTTCATCAAATAGAGTATATATGTATCATAAACATAATCATCAACATCAACTCAGCCCATATATGTCCCACTGTTGGGCTCAAGCCTCCTCCGTAATGGGAGGGAAATTATCCTAATACACCACATTAGATAAGATACGAAATGAGTATATTAGGGGAAGTTTGAATGTAGCACCAGTGATAGAGAAGTTTAGGAGCGCGAGATTGTCTTGGTATGGACATGTGATGAGGAGGGATGAAAGACCTGTGACAAGGAGGGTTATCAATATGCTTGTGGATGGGCGTAAGGATCGTGCGAGACCCAAGAAGAGATGGATGGATTGTGTAAACGAGGATATGTGTATGAAAGTTGTGAGTGCAGATATGACGGCTGATAGAAGATTGTGGAAGGCAAGAACATGTTGTGCCGACCCCACTTACCGTGGGATGAGGGCATGCAAATGATGATGACCACGCTAGTCAGATGTGTTGGTATAGGGTTTTGTTTCGAGTTTTCCTTCTCTTGCATAGATGTTATATGCGTTTTATATCCCTTAGTCGTCTTTAAGATCACCCACGGGTAAGACAAGGGGTGGTAAATTGTATTCTTACTCCGTCACCACACGGATAAAAAATAATATTTCATAATATATACCTATAATTGATGATATATTAAATAATAATTCCGCTTATAATTGGAAACTTATAAGTAATTATTGTATTGCTATTTTTTACATCCCACATATGAGGTCACCAATGGAAGGATATAATTAGTCGAAATTATGTAATTATAATAATTATTTCATTTACAATTACATGCAATATATATCTGTTGAACTTTTGAAGAATATTTGAATCACATTTAAGTAAACAATAGCAACATAAATAAAACTCTTTAGGTCATAATTTTTTTTTTTTCGCCATCTTGTGACTAAGATAAGATATAAAATCTATATATGTGGATAACCACGTCACGTTACTCATCATCTCAGCTCATATACGTCATGTTGCTGAACTCGAGCCTCCTCCACAATGTAAGCAAAACTGATAGCTCTGCTCAGGCGGGTATAGGGTTTGTGGTATGTTAATATTCTCAGCCGTAATGTTATATGCTTACGTTCCCTATTCGTCTTATGTATCTATTGTCTATGGGAAAGGAAGAAGTTATAATAAATTATATTCTCACTCTATTATCATACAGATAATAATTCTAAGAATATTTAAAAAAAAGTGTGTGTGTCAGCTCCGACGCACGACTGGAGTTCACTCCTTAAGTACGATTATCAAAACAGGCGCAAAATAGCTCATTTGACTAAAAATAATATATATATTTTTATTTACATTTATTAAAACTGTTCAGTGAAGTATTATCTCACGTCAGAAAGTGAAAGGTGTGCAGAATAGGTTGCGCACCAAAACGTAACGAGATCATTCGATCACTAGATTTTACTCCTCAAATTTTCTCATACCGGGCGCCTCATACGAAAATTAATTCTTAAGGAGTAAACTCCAAAAAAATAAAAATCTTTTTAAAATTGTTCTATTTTGCTCTGCAGCAGGAACCCTATTTTAATATGCCTGAAAAGATAAACAGATATTTTGGGAATTTTATAAATTCAATGAATACTTATGCCAATAAATAATGTATTTATATGGTAGTATTTACTACGTCGCGTACATTTTTTCAATATGACGGGGTCATGATACCTGTAGTTAATATAAAGCAAAAAAATATATATAGAAAACTTTGATCTCTATTTTTTACTAGTAGTTTCGCTTCATATTTACATAAACTATTACAACTTATTGCTATTATTTTGTTTGAGCACGTACATCGTTTCGTGAATGATTTTTATATAACCTTATATATTAATAATATCTATAATAATATTGTATCGACCCTAAGTAATTGGGATATGAGTAGGAGAATGATGACCCATAATAACAATCCATATAATACAATTTTATGCGATTTTGTTATCTCAAAAATTGTTATGATAACGGTGACTGCGCAAATCGCTTGCTACTGAATGTTGCCTGATTTGCTTTACCAATAGTCACTGTTTCACTCCTATTGTGTCTATCATTTCAAATAATATACGGCATATAAACTACACATTACCAAGATAAACCATTCAGAGGTCGTTCATAAATTACGTAAGGGATTTTGGAGAATGATACGGCCCTCTTTCCCGTACCGTAAGACATCATAAGATTGCAATTACTACAGTCCTTAAAAGATTATTTGTAAGAAAAGGCCCCATTGATCAAATATAACGCCGTTTATTCTGAAAAATATCTTTTATTACAATTTTCTTGCTACAAGTAGATATTATTAACTCGCTGCATTAACATTAATCTTATTAATCTATCACAAATTGACCAAAATTAGTAATTTTCAATTTAATATCTTACTTAATGTCAGGTTCACTACCCCCTCCCTGTCTGTAAGTTATAATATTCAGTTAACACCAAACACCTTACATAATTTATGAATGGCCTCTCACTAAATCATATGTAGGTACATACAAACTTTTCTTAAACGAATGGTTTGTCAATATTTTAATATCACGAAAAATGTACTGGTTTTCACACACACATTCCTACAGCTGTTTTTACTGTTACATTATCGAACATATCTACGTAGCAATTGGTTCTTTTTTGCATTTTGATGCATTTAATAAAATATATTAAACATTCAACATATTCAAATAGTGTTCATAAAATAAACCTGTTTAGCTACTCTTTGATATGTTTTTAACTGACACGTAAAGAGTTAACGTTTTTAAGATTACACATAACTTGTGTAAACGATATGTTTACCTACTTAATATATATCTTAATATGTTTTATATCTATACTAATATTATAAAGCGGAAGAGTTTGTTTGTTTGTTTAAACGCGCTAATCTCAGGAACTACTGGTCCGATTTGAAAAATTCTTTTTTTGTTGGATAGTCCATTTATAGAGGAAGGCTTTAGGCTATACAACATTACGCTGCAACCAATAGGAGCAGAGCAACAATGATGAATGTGTAAAAATCGGGTTTATGTTTCCTTTTGAGAGCTTCCGTTGCGTAAACGGTTAAAGTTGCGCAAAAATTATGTACTATATAATTGTTCCTCTTTCAAAGTTCTAAATAAAAGTCCGCGACAGCATATGTCTATCTTTTAAGATTTACTCACTATAACCTTTTTTATGCTAATCAAATTTGTTTTAAAATAATGTGATATTTTCCAAAAATAATGTGATTTTAATCCTTATCCAAATAAATGAGTTATTCATCACAAGTATTTAATTTAAAACAAAATTGCTCTTTACATTATTTGATTTCAATTAATATCTTAGGAAATATAGCAGTTTAAAAATAACATCGCAGCAAAATAATGATCAAGTAGGTACTGGGCGCGCATTTACGATAAAAATACTGGGTCTTATAATCTTATATTAAAAAAAACTCAAACTAATGTTATTTCAAAGTACTTCTGCACACACTACATTTTTAGTTTTGTTTTCTTCTCATGACCTTCCGTCGGCTTTACACATCCTAAATAATAATAATAGGTATAGGAAGTATTAGTGCCTGCCCTCATGTATGGCAGTGAAAGTTAGATTTGGCGGAGAAGACATGAAAATAGAATAAATGCTGTAGAGCTGACAGCTCTTCGTAACGTGTGTGATGTAAGTCTGAAAGATAAAATTAGGTATAATGTTATAAAAGAGCGCTGGTATGCTGAGGTGGGTTGGACACGAAGTGGAAGAAATAATGAGTAGGTAGAGGTTGACGAAGCAAACATATAAAGCGATCGTGAATGGGACGAATACAAGGGGAAGTCCACGTCATACCTTTCTGGACCAAATTGGAGATTTGTTCACGAGAGGTCATAATCATCATCATTCTCCTACCCTTATCCCAATTACTTGGGGTCGATACAATAAGTACTCTTCATTCATAGTACATATTATAAAAGTTATTGGCAATAGTTTTATGACCGGCCGCCTGCCAGACGTCAACCCTCATTGGGAATGTAATTGTTGACCAACGGCATCAGATGGAGTTGGCCCAAGTCGTTATAAGGCTCTTAGTCGTCTTTTACGACATCCACAAGCAAAGTGAGGATTGGTAGTATTCGTAGCCGCTACCACACAGCGATGTCATACACATTAAAAGTATGTGTAATCGTAAATAGGCGTAAGTGTATGTATGTATATATGTATGTATGTATAATATACATACATTGTATATGGTATATCTATAGAAAGTATAGATAAGACCCAATACTTTTACTTAAGGTTTTATGTTCAACTCTTACTAATAAAAGGGTCATGTAGGTACCTAAAACAGCTTTAACATATATTTTAAATAATACATTTAAAAATATTTCCACCTTTTACGTAAACAAATTCGCGAGTTGAAGTTAACGTTAGCCCAAAGTAACCATTCCACGCGGACGAAGTCGCGGGCAGAAGCTAGTATTATATATTTTTGATAGAACAAATGGCATAGCGGTCAAGTTACCGTGCCATTTGCTCTCGAGTTGATTGTCACGTAAAATAATGCTTTGTGAGATTTACAAATAATTAAATGATTATTTATAAAAACCCGATTACGAGTGAAAAATGATTGTCACAAGTGGGATTCAAACCCACACCTATTGGAAATCCGTTAACAATGTCCAGTAGATGGCATATGACTCCTTAAAAGACGAAAATATAATACGACGCAAGAATTGAATGTCCTATAATAGTTCAAGGTGGTGTAAATGTCAGCTCGATTGGAACAGAATTCCAATAGGTGTGGGCTCGAATCCCACTTGTGGCCATCATTTTTCGCTTGTAATCAGGTTTTTATAAATAATTAAGCATATTAACCCCTCACGCGCTTTTGGGACAACCGTTTGACCCAAAAAAAATTTGCTCGACGCGCTTCTAGGACACAGGTTTGGCCCAATTAAACGTTCTACAATTAGCAATTGTTTTAGCACTGTATTTCACATTTTCTTATAATATAGCAACAAAAACAGTTTACGTAAAACTATAAAATTCACTGAACTTTTTTAATACAACAAAGCGCGGGGCACTCAAGAGCACTGCGAAGTCTGACGCGTGAGAGGTTCAATGCTAAATTTCAGTAATTTAAATTAAATGATTGTTTTGAATGTGAGTATCACTCCATCTTCTTCCATCAGCCTATCAATATCTACTGTTAGACGTAATCTCCAAGTTTAGCAGACATGTTGATCATTGTTCAAGTTAAGGGAACTTCAGGGGATTGTGTGGCAGATGTTTTCTTATCGCATTATCCATGGAGGCCACATCCAATAGTAGATGTTGATAGGTTCACGGATGGATGTTTTGTGCTACTATCGAATAAATGATTCACAAAACGTATTTCAATACTTCCGTTATTACATTGTTTTGATAATGAATCACACGATCACGTCCCGTTTCATCATTACTAAAATTAATATTACCGTTTTTTTTTTATAAAAACGGGAGGACTTTGTCAACTTTAACTTAATTTTCATCATATAAAATTATAACTTTAATTAATAAGGTTTATATTAAGCTGTGTGGTAGCGACTACGAATACTACCAACCCTTATTTTGCTCGTGGAAGTCGTAAAAAACGACTAGGAGCTTTATGCCGAGCTGGGCCAACTCCATCTGATGCCGTTTGGTTAACAATTACATTCCCAAGGACGGTTGACGTCTGATAGGCGGCCGGTCATAAAACTATTGCCAATAACTTTTACAATATGTACTATGAAAGAAAAGTACATAATGTATCGACCCCAAGTAATTGGGATAAGAGTAGGAGAATGATGATAGTAAGGTTTATATTTACCTTACTAATATGATATGAAAGTATAAGGTAATATTACCTTTACAATTAAGTTGTGTTTTTTTTTATTCTAAATTTTTACTTTTTTTTTTAATTTTTGTACTATTTTTATCTTACTTTTATACTCTAAATACTTGATCTTTTACAATTTATTTCTTTTATCACGTTTTACAGAGTCTCGCAGTTAAAATAAAAATGAAACTTTTAATTGTAAAATATGCGCATTGAATTTTTTTCCGTGTGGTGACGGAGTAAGAATACTATTCACCACCCCCATATCTTACCCGTGGGTGATCGTACGAGACGACTAAGGAATATAAAACGCATATAACATCTATGCGAGAGAAAGAAAACTCGAAACAAAACCCTATACCAACACGTCTGACCAGCGCGATATAGTAGGTTAATTTCCCTCCCATTACGGAGGAGGCTCGAGCCCAAATGTGAGACATATATGGGCTGTGCTGATGATGATGATGATGATGATTTTACAAACAATTAGGTAAGATAAATTGTACACGGACTTCAATCAAACATTTTAAACCAAACATTCATTCAATTTTATTTTAATTTTATAGATACAACAACACAATTTTGCATTTAAATTTAAATTAAGTATTCTCTATTACACGGATACACTGTCGATAAAAAAATCTGGTAATCGAGTGCTTGCAACTCGGTATGGAATTTCGCTATTTTAATCACAGCTTTACACTTACCGGGTTCCACGAATTTCTTTCATTAAGAACTAGGGTTTTCAGCAAAGATATGCACTAAGTTTTTTATTAAAGATACAACAGTCAACAAAATAAGTATTATATCTATTAATACTTTAATTGCATAATGTTTTTTTTTTTCAACTTTAACGATATAGTCGTGAGGAGACCAGTCCCATAGAGGTTTTAATATTGGCATCCCGGCGTGAGACCTTTGACTTTACTGTGTTAAATGCGTTTTAAATTAAGTTTTAGATAATAATAATTTCATGTTTGTTGGAACGCAAAAGTGGTAAAACAATCATTAGACAACTTTTACTACTAAGAGTTTCTGCTATCTCTCGATGGCTTATGCTGGCCATAAACACATCTTGGGCTAGCTTGGTAGAATATATCCTAAAATTCCGATTACACAAGCCTTGGTCTATCTCTTCATTTCAGCTTTTATACGTCCCAGAGTTCGATTAGACTCCTTGGCAATAGAAAGGAAATTGTTAACACTATGAAAAAAAAAATAGTTAAGTACTTAATGTCAATTTAGAATTTAATAATAACTTTCCCGTGTGGTGACGGAATAAAAATACAATTCGCCACCCCCTATCGGGTGATCGTAAGAGACGACTAAGGGATTAAAACGCATATAACATCTATGCAAGAGAAAGAAAACTCGAAACAAAACTCTATACCAACACGCCTGACTAGCGTGGTATAGTAGGTCAATTTCCCTACCATTATGGTGGAGGCTCCAGCCCAACAGTGGGACATAATGAGCTAAGATGAATAACTTATGTGACTGATAATGATTTCTAAAGTTTACGCGAGTATTACACACTTGAAATAAAACTAGTTTTACGAATTCTGTCGCGATTATATTTGATTTTTAATTGCCCGATATTTAGAACTCTTTACAGTGATCACAGTCACGGGAGGACTGATCTCCCGTGACCATGACCACTGTAAAGTTTTCTAAACGTCGGGATATTAAAAACCAAATACAAATGCCATATACGTAATCCGTAAAACTAGTTCTATGTGACTCAATTACGCGTATTCATGTATATTTTTATGGTACATAGTACACGTAGTTTAAAGCAATTTTACATCCTAATGTGTAACGCCTTGGCCCTGTTCGCTTCCATTTATCCTCAAACCATGGTGGCTGTGCTTATCTTCCGCTCCGACCGCTCTTGGTATGTTACTTTGTATTCGCAAGATCAAATTTCCGCTTGCCGATATTATTAACATTTGACCCCCAATCGCTCGATTGTTTCGTGTTTTATCGAACTAACTATACAATGCCTCTATCATGTTAGAAATAATAAATGTTGGCATAAAAAAACAAGCAATGTTAATATTGTGTTCGTATATAAAATCTATTATTTTTTGTATCTTCGTCAAAATATTAATTAACGATTTAAAGAAACTATTTCATCATCTCAGCTCATACATGTCCCACTCCTCCAAACAAGAGGGATATTAATAATGGGAGGATAGTTTCGAGTTTGCCTTCTCTTGCATAGATGTTATATGCGTTTTATACCCCTTAGCCGTCTCTTACGATCATCCAAGGATAAGATAGGGGGTGGTGCATTGTATTCTTACTCCGTCACAATAGGGAAGAAGAAAAGAAACTAATTAAATGTGAATAATTACAGTGTATAAAAAACATCATCATTATAATCATTCTCCTACTCTTATCCTAATTGCTTGGGGTCGATACAATATGTACTCTTCTTTCATAGTACATATTGTAAAAGTTATTGGCAATAGTTTTATGACCGGCCGCCTGCCAGACGTCAATCCTCCTTGGGAATGTAATTGTTGACCAAACGGCATGTTTTTTTTTTGTGTGACTTAGTTGTTAGCCTCAGATGGCTATGACAACTTTACCCGGACTGTGGGTGAGCGCTGAGCGCTCTCAACCCATGCATCAGTTGGAGTTGGCCCAGGTCGTTATAAGGCTCTTAGTCGTCTTTTACGACATTCACGACCAAAGTAAGGGTTGGTAGTATTCGTAGCAGCTACCACACAGCTAATATATATATATATATATATATATATATATATATATATATATATATATATATATATAAGCGATGACATATGCAGCTTGAATTTGATTCTTTTAAAAAATATATTTTTATAGCAACAGGAATTCCGCATCCTTTTAATAAGGTTTTAATAAAACAACTGATAAAATGTATACATATTTACATGTTATTGACGCAACTAGGTATAATAATCTAATAAGTGAGTTAACACACGTACTTGTTACTCGTGCAATGTCAAATCATAATTCACTAACGTATTTACTAATACATACCTGCACGATAATTTTATGGAGAACAAGCTAACGGCCCATTGTGTAATTTTTGGTTAGTAAATTTCATTACGAAAGAGCTGGCATTGAGGTGTGCAACTGATAAACTACAAAGAATATATTTAAATTTAGGCAGAGACATCGTGCATGCAGGTATTTACTATGCGATGTAACTATTGTTAAAAATAAATACTACAAATCCGCAGAATGTTGATCAAGAGGTTAGGTACTTGATAGCGTAAAGGTCGGCCGAGTCACTGAACTTAAATACGAACCCCAGAGCCGAGGTCCGTACCCCACAAGGGATGCCCTCGGGATCGGTCGCTTAACTTTATCGGGTTGAGAGCCCTCAGCGCTCGCCCACAGTCCGGGTAAAGTTCTCATAGCCATCTGAGGCTAACAATTAATACACAAAAAATGGTTTGCTTAAAATGAGAAAAACAATTGCAAAGCAGGCATGAATGCTGATACCCGGCCGGCCAGGCGTACTGCAAGAAAATCATAATTAACTAAAAATTATATTCAACATGTCCACATACGTTGATGTTTTGATTAAATCACTATTTACTCCGATGTAATAAGGGATGAGAATGAATTTATCCACTATTTTTTTTTGGAATTTATGGCTTGGTTACTAAGACCTTTAAGCCAATCTTGGTTTATAAATTAACTTTATTTAAAGTCCTTAAATCCTTTCATGGCCACAATTTAAAAACGAAAACCTATGTAAGGCACTGTTATATCATATTCACTACACCTCAGTACTTCCTGCGCATTAAATTACATAAAGTGCCATCTTAATTACTTAATATAACATGTTAAAACACCAAGATATTGAATATTACACAAGAGCACCACATGACACTTTTCTTTTCCCGCTAAAACTCAGTTATCCACTAGTGGAGACATAGTTACAGACTATGTAATACTTCTAAAAGGATCGGACCTCATAAATTTTAGTGCTGATTGATGAATAAATAACAATATTTTATAAAACTTAATATTTTTGCTCTCACTTAAATAACATCAAAATATGTACGACACGGCACGAAATTGACGAGTAAGAGAGGTCTGTGTTTAGCAAAAAGGCGCATGTTAAGAAGAACGTTTGACGAGACGAATAAAATAATTAATGAACATATAAGAAGTTTGTAAGTGGCCTCATTGTTAAAAAAGTTGAAAATCATTAGGAGTATGAACACGCAATGAGGTGGAATTGTAGTATTACTGATAGGAGAATGTTTCTGCAGCATTTTATGCAGAACTTAAGTGGTTAGAATAGGAATGGAAGAAAGGAAATAGTTTCTCTTTTGCATAATGACAGCATTTGTACCTATCTTTTATAATTATTTAGCTAAAACACACACACAGCTGAGCTTGAGCCTCAGCCCCAGTGCGAGAGAAATTAACGTATTATACCACGTTAGCCAGACGAATAGGTAATTTACTATAGGATTTAGTATTCTCTTGCATGCTTAAATCGCCTTTACCTAAGGGAAAGGTAACGATTGTATTCTTAAGCCGTTATATTATATCTTTACATGTATTTTTTCTTGTATCATTTTAATATATTTTTTTTTGTGCTGTGGGCTATGGATGCCGCCAAATCGGTCCGGGGTAACGGAACAGGCGGCGCGTGACCTCATAGACCCACCATACAAACTCCTCTCTTCGCCGTGCGACCGGGCCACTGGTACCCGATCTTTGTCTTCGGTGGCATCATTTTAATATCTTGCCATATTCATTCATTAAGAGATGCAATTTAGTGCAACAAAGCATGACTCATTATACAGCACAGAATTTAAATATTTATTACCAACATTTCTGAGTTGGTTCAATACAGCTGTACCAATATGAACACCTGCGCAGAACAAAACACTATTCTGCGTCATCCAACTAATTTCGACATAGCACAATATACAACATTGAATAACATTACATTCATTAAACAAAAATATTCATAGGTATTACAGTGGCTTAATGACGTTATACCGGCCTTATGTGACACTGATTGAATGAAATCGGGTCCTCATTTACATTAACAACGACACTTGTATTTGTTAAGTAAAAACTGCTGCTAGTATGAAAAATTTTACTAGTTTAATCATCATTCATCATCATTCTCCTACTCTTATTTCAATTACTTGGAGGCGGTGCAACATGTACTCCTCTTCCTACATATTATAAAAGTTATTGGCAATAGTTTTATGTCCAGCCGCCTGCCTGACGTCAACCCTCCTTGGGAATGTAATTGTTGACCAAACGGCATCAGATGGCGTTGGCCCAGGTCGATATGGAGTTCTTAGTCGTCTTTTAAGACACCCACGAGCAAAGAAAGGGTTAGTAGTATTCGTAGCCGCTACCACACAGCGAGTAATAGTTTACTAGTCTAATATGAGTGTATTAATAAATTGTTTCTGACGGTAATTCGTCTTCAGAAGTCAAGCTGAATGAATACCATGTGCGTGATATATTATCTAGAGTACAGATGCGCTCGCAAACATGTGCACTTGTCCTATTTCCCTCACTCTCATGATCTGAGAGGACTAATTCAATGTGATCGAAAAGATATCAGGTATAAGATCCCGATGAAGGTTTTATGTGGTCTCAAAACTCAGAACGCAAGTGACTTATAAATAAATGTTATAGAATAATGTAGATCATGTATGCAGAAAGGACGTTGACATATAGTCAAGGCCCTTGATGAATCATCATCACAGCTCATATATGTCCCACTGTTGGGCTCGAGCCTCCTCCATAATGGGAGGGAAATGACCTACTATACCACGCTGGTCAGTCGTGTTGGTATAGGGTTTTGTTTCGAGTTTTCCATCTCTCGCATAGATGTTGTATGCTTTTTATATCCCTTAGTTGTCTCTTACGATCACCCACGGGTAAGATAGGGGGTGGTGAATTGTATTCTTACTCCGTCACCACCTTGATGAATACCTAATAGATAAACTAGAAGGAAAGAGCGAGTCAATACAATATGGTATGACATTTTTAAGGAAAGTTAAGTCCACATTGGATGACAACAAGTCGTCATAGGTTAAAACGGAAAGAAATGAAGAAGGCCCAAGCTATGAAGACGATTACTATCATATAAAAAACGGTAGAAATAAAGGCATAGTTGACAGGCTACGGTCTGGTTACATCCCGCCCAAGGAATACGTGATGACGAAAGGGCATGCGGCCTATATTGACTGCCTATATTGAGCGGTCCATCGGTGCCTATTCCTTAAAGTCGTGAACTGGTGGTACCGCCCAGCTTATTATTGAAACCTTCTAATTTAGTATCTCACTCTTTTAACTTACATTTCAATATTAATTCTGTTCAATGTTAACACATTCTCTAACGACTATCATTGCTTCGTAGTCTAACGACTATCATTGCTTCGTGTATGTCTATCTTATAATCTTAAGCTGGCTAACTGAGTTTGTTAGAATGTTCAACGAATAGAACAAATAGAAACAAATAGAACATGAACAAATACAAAACAGATTTGTCATGTATATACATTTGCATTAAATTTGCCATGTAATGACTACGTAAGAGTATATGTATATGTATCACTAAACATCCTTTCCTTTTGCGTTGCTACCGTTAAAAAAAAAAGGATTTAACAGATAAAATCGCTATAAATCAATTAAAAGTCCAAAAGAAGGTATAAGAAACCGTCTGTCGAATATGACGTAAGGGGACGTTTATGGGTAGAAGGAGAAAATACTGCTTTTATACAAATTCACATTTTTATACGATACGTCATTTTGCGATAGGAAAAGTAAGACCAAAAAACATGGTACTGTTTACCAGTTTCATGAGAACTTTACTAACTTGTTGGCATCTCAATAAAAGTTATAGTTTTGTATTACGAAAAATATTTTACTATTTCATAAGTTATTCTGCGCATATAACATTCAATGTAACATACAGTCAAAGAGTAAAGTTATTAAACTGAAAAAGAGTGGCAACTCTATGATAAAATATGCATGTATGGAAGGTGCTGCTACCCAGAGTTTACGCGGTGAACTAAAGTTGAAGTGATATATATACATATCTACATGTGTATGTGTAATTATATAGAATTTTCTTTTACTATGAAAGCTACCCTGAAATATAAAAAAAAACATATCAGCTGATAACGAAGCAATAATAATATCAGCTTAACAATGAAAATTGAGATAATTTTCAGAAAGTACATCAATAACCGTAAATAGATTGATGACAATAAGTACCTACGCTAGCAACAAAAAATAACAATTCTCAGTTGTCAAACGTTTGACATACAGGACAAAATGGCAGCAGTTAAGTTTGTACAAACAATCTGTAGGCGGCGCGACAGTCAGTAAAAATAAGTAATGTTTTAAGTGTGCCCCCCCAGCATACAGTCCTTTTAAGTGTTTATTGTAACAGATGTCTAAGAATTGTAAACGAGTAATATTATTGCAAGAGAAAGAAAAAGAAAGAAATAAACTCAAATGAAAACTTTATACGGTATAATAGGTACTACCATATACTACTGTTGATGAGGTCAATTTTAGGTTAATTTTGAAGAAGACACGACCCTCATAATAGAATATTTATGAGCTTCAAATAAAAAAGATTGTTTTTTTTTTATTGCTAATGTTGGCAAACGAGCGGGCAGCACACCTGATGGTAAGTGTCACTGCCACCCATGGACCTTTACAATACCAAGGGTATAACTAGGCCGCTGCCTACCAATATAAACTCCAAACCCACCCAGTTGGGCTTCCGGCTCTCTCGCTCACCGAACGAAGCGCAATAGCACATTGCTATTACTCATACGTCGATCTTCTGCGAGAGTGTGGTACTGCCCCGGTCGGACCGGCCCGCGGCTGCAGACAGAGAACTGTCAACAGCATGGTCCTACCACTATTAAATAATTAATTAGGATATCAATGATATCATTAATAAAACTCTTTGCAAGAATTTATATGGAATAAATGAATGCTAGATTAAAAAACTAGCATGTGAAAGATACATATGTGAATATATTGTACAAACTACAAGTATATTAGCTGCTGTTAACATATTTGATTTGGACATAACGAACGTTAACGACACGACTCGATTATAAGCACATAACAAATATTGGAAAAGTACGGTTCATCTAGTCAATACACGCGGACATCTATTCGTAACCTTTATATTGTATTTTTCAATTACAAATAAGCGCCACCATATAGTTTGAATTGGACTGCATAAAATTTGAAATTGTTTAAAGGAAACTGTTTGAGAATTTATAGCGAAACTATATACTGTTAAAACGATAGTTTACTTATATTTATTAATTGACAGCTCATTAGAACTGTATATCGTCTTAAATATCTTCTTTACCATCATAAGTAATGTTAATTATTTACGTCATTTAATTATAATAATTTACCCAGCTGTGTGGTAGCGGCTACGAATACTATTAACCTTTACTTTGCTCGTGGATGTCGTAAAAGACAACTAGGAGCTTTATATCGACCTGGGCCAACTCCATTTGATGCCGTTTGGTCAACAATTACATTCTCAAGGAGGGTTAACGTCTGTCAGACGGCCAGTCATAAATCTATTGCCAATAACTTTTATAATATGTACTATGAAAGAAGAGTACATGATGATGAATTAGGTATAATAATTCACCATGTTAATTAAATGCCAAAATCATTTGCGAAATAAAGTGAATTAATATCTGGATTTCGTTACCGATTAAAATGATATATCATCTAGTGCTAAGAGGAAAAGTAGTTCTAGATAATAAAGGGTAACTTCGAATATCAGTTACATTTAATTAACACGCTTTCCATTGTGGTGACGTAAGAATATGATGCGTTATTACATTTTTAAAGTGAAACTTTTTTATCGACGTATGGGCGAAATTTTTATATTGTAACGTTTTTCTGTTACGCGCCATCTTTATTTCTAAGTCACATATTTCCGTTACGCGCGCATGAGGGTAACATTTTTACAGATGAAACGCGACACGATAAAACGCTGCGAGAGAGAGAGAATACACGCTATTGGTTGATGTATGTAAACGAGATTTTAAAATTAGTTTGCCAAAGTTTCACTTCTGATATGTGTACTTTGTACGTAAGCATATTTTTTTATTTCTCGCGAGTGCCTATATGAAATGGCTAAGTCACAAAATCAGATATTGTCACTAGAAAAATGGCAAATCAAATTGAAATTGTGTTAGTCCATCTATCCATCCATCGGCTTATCAACGTTTATCGATAGACATAGATCTGACCCACGGATGGGGAAATAATGCCACGTTCCTTGCGCAGAAGCGGTGCTATGTACTCTCCTAGTTAACATAATGATTTCTGATGTTAACGCGAAAATTACATATTTGAAATTAAACATGTTTTACAGATATTATCGTGTTTGTAAGTGTTCTTTTAATTACTCGACATTCCGAATAAGTAAAAATCGATTTATATTAATTTCATGGTCAACTTCGGGAGTGAAATATTATTATATACCTATCGCCTCTTTGCTTCAATAATGTGTTATCTTGAAAAATGAAATTTTAGAGGAGAGTTTTTCAATTTTCAACAAATAATTAATATATAAATCTATGATTTTAATTATTTAATTATTCTATATTTAAATCATCTATGATTTAAATCAGATTTAGGATAAACAAATATTCGTCGCGAAATAATTATTTTTTGAAACTTGAAAAATATTCCTCTAAAATTTCATTTTTCAAGATAACACGTTATTGAAGCAAAGAGGCGATATGTACTTAAACCGTTACCTCACGGCGAGAAACTATATAATACATACGTGGATAAAGTTCGTGCCCAAAGCTGAAATTTAAATGTGCAGAAAATGGAAGGGGGAACAATTTGTATTCCTAGTTTATGAACGCATAGATAGAGTAACGCTTTAAATTCATGTAAATATTTACTCGCAACAAAGATAGAGGCCGTACGTTCGCAATATAGATAGGTTTTGAAGTTTCGCCTTATCTCTCTATATTATATGACTAGCCTGTTGCGGCTTCACTTGCGTCACATTTCGATTACGTTCTATTGTATTTTTGTCCCATTTTTTTTTCCATGATAATAGCCTAAGTTTCACCTAATAATATAAACTACCTAGCTTTGAAAATTCCGTCAAAATAGTTTCAGCCGTTTCAAGAATGGACAGATATGTCTGCGTCGTGAGGTCGACCCCCATGCAGAATACCTTGTGCGATCCACAAGTTGTTCTGAGTATGAGTGAAATTTGTGTTTATAAATTTTATGTTTTTAAAGTCTACCGCAATATAATGATAATTTCCTTGGTGAAGTGTCAGAAGTCTTTTTATAAAAGAATAAGATTTACCAGCAACAAACAGACAAATATATTATATCGCATGTGTATATTGGTTACATACATTTAATTTGTTATTTGTGTAGATATTAGAAACAGGCAAATTTCATAAATTTTTAAATGTATATTAGAATTTTAGATATACAGCTTTCCCCGCAATGATTTCCTTTTTTTCGTTACATCAAACAAGCGAAACAGTTTAGAGTTTAATAAAATCGTAATAATATCTAAAAGCCAGAGAAAGAATACACGCCAACAGTTTAAATCAGAGTAGATTGTTTCCCACTCGGTCATCGTAGTCGTAATAAAAATGTAAACATTATTAAATGATCTCAGAAATATTCTAAACAGTTATCAGCTGATGCATCATTTAATTCGTTGAGGTTAAAAATAACGTAGTAATCAAAATAAATGTATAATAGCTATGACGTCACGCCTATTTCACGCTCTGTTTCCTGCGATTACTAAAGTTATTTAGTGAAACCTTTCAAGTTTAATTGAATTAGAGATCAGTATTTTCATCGTCGTTATCCGTGTCGTGATTGAATGCGAATACAATCATCACCAACCCTTCCTATTTAATTGAATATGGACTGTTCTTTGCCAATCATTCTGGAGGGAGGAGGCAGGTGCCCAACATAATACATATTGCTCGATGGTTTGAGAAAACAATGTGTTCTCAACAGTTCCTTTTCGGAGAAATAAATGCAAAAGGAAACAAACTCGAACAAAACTCGTCACAAAACCCGTCTGAAAAAAAATAAAATAAAAAAAACAACAAAACCTGTGATATTAATTCATTTTCTCTTCTATTACCTATAACGAGATTCACTGGGGACACTCATACATATATCAGTTGAAGGAAAAGTTAGTAATATGGTAGAATAATTAACCATTATTTTTGGCGGCGGGCTATGGTTTGGTCACACCCCGCTAAATCCGTCCGGGGCGACAGAAGAAGCGGCGACAGAAGAAGCGGCGCGGGCGACCCCATAGACCCGCCCTACATGTACGTCTCTATGCCGAGCGAGCGGGCCACCGCAACCCGGTCTTTGTCTTCGATGGAGAATAAATAACCATAACGAGCTGGTTTCAAAATAATTGAAGTTATAACCTTCGAATATTTTAAGCCTGTACTTCTTATAAATAAAATTGGTTTGTTAAGTTACTAACAAACTAGCAATAGAGATTATTTAAAAATATTAGTTACTAGCTTCTGCCCTAGGCTTCGCCTGCGTAAAAGGTTACTTTCCTAAAGTTTTTCATCCCCTATTTTTATTTTACCCTTAAGAGTAAATTTTTACAACATCTTAATGTCATATTTATTTATATCTAATAAATAGCCTAATAAAAAAAAATGATTATAAAATCAAAAAACCCGACTGCGCTACGTACATAATAAAAAAACTGAAAAGAAAAAAACAACAATGTCAAAAAACAACAACTTCAAAGGAACATACATACATACATAGACTGTTAAACACAATACCACTCCTTTGCAGTCGGGTAAAAATAAGTTTCAAGTTTCTGGCTTTAAAAATGATGATATTTACTTACAACTTTTCTTCACCCTTTACAACCCTTTTTTTGCATTATAAAGTAGCCTATATCCTTTATTAGGCTCTAGACTATCTCTGTACCAAATTTCATTTAGATCGGTTCAGTAGTTTTTGCGTGAAAGAGCGACAGGCAGACAAACAGACAGAGTTACTTTCGCATTTATAATATTAGTAAGGATTTTATCTAAAAAATAATAGCTTGTGATGTAGCTTGATGTGTGGTATGCTATGGATACAACCCTTACATTTCACGTGGGTGTTGTATAAGACGACTAATAGCTTTATATAGACTTGTGTCAACTCCATCTGATGCTGTCTGATCAACAATTACACTCCCAATTAGGGATAAGTCAGGCAGACAGCCGTTCATAGCACTATAGTCAATTTTTTTACAATATGTACGTTAGAAGGAAAGCACATATTGTCTACCCCAAGTAATTGGGACAAGAGCAGGATGGTGATATGTACGTCACCAAAATGACAATATATTCAATTGATCCAAATATAGTATATATAATAAGCTTTGTATATTAAGTGGACCTTGTAACAAAGGTTCAAAGTTGCACAGCGAGCTATAAATAGGGTTGTGTACGGGATTAAATCGGAAATACTGAAATTCGTAAAAGAACGGATCTAATCCATATGGATCATTGAACTGGCAATGACTCTTCACATGCCACATCACTCGTCAAACAGACAACCGTTGGCGACTACGAACGTACGCGACTTCAGCATGTGCAGTGTGCACTGGCTATTTCTTGAAAGTCTCAGTGCCTTTCGTAATTAATGTCTAACAGAGGGCGTCTATGGACTTTTGAATGCATGGAAATTCTGTATATTCTTAATGGATTTTCTGATAATTTATTATTTTAGTATAATTTTGTCAAAATGAAGTTCTAGTCTATTTCATTGTAATACAACAAAGAGTGCAGTGTAGAGATTTATTTAAACTGACGGCCTCGAGACGTGCATTAGAGCGCATTAATGCCACGCGGTGTCTATGCATAATGCACTTAGATTGCACTCAGGGCTGTTACATTTTTTTTAGAAAATTTATCATTATATATAAAAGGAACTGTTATAAATCCTTGTAACAATCCAAAGCGCTAATCTCTACATTTTGCTCTATGTAATCTATAATGTTTACTTTCAACTGTAGCCAGTGTATGTTGTATTTGCTTTAGTAAATCTCTAAACCATGGAAAATTTTGTATTAGTTTTATATGTTCACTCAACCCTATCTGAGACGCAGTGCAATGTTCTCTACGCAGACGCAACTAGCAATAACTTTCATGTGACGACCCTGGTTTGACCTCCATCCACATGCAGCCGCCCTTTCGCGATTATTCTTACTTGTAATTCGTAGCGTTTTTCAGTAATGTTATTTAAATACCGTAAAACTCACTACGGTATTTGCTACTCAATATATAAGTCCATATTTTTTTTTTCTTTACGCTAGAAATAAAACCAATTTTAAAGATTTCTTTCTAGTTTTCATTGTAAATTATCTATGAATTGGGATGATTTCATCATCATTACAGCAAAAGTGATGAAAACCATTAAATCATAGCTGAATTTAGCATTATAATTACGTCAATCATTGTAATATCAATTTTCCTCTATGTAGATGAATATCAGAACGAACAAATATTGGCTGATTTTTTCTTTATTTGGACTTTGGATGTTAATATCAGATGGCTGTTACATCCTAACGTGGACTAGTGGTGAGTGCAGAGGACTCTCAACCCAAACAATATCGTCTGATGGTTCAAAAGGTTTCCAGCTTCGCAAAAAGCCAAGCGTGAGGGCTGTTTGTCATAGCTATATTGTATTTAAATATGTTTTCTACTATTATACTATTAATGCTACATACGTATAGTATGTTATTTATTATTTACGTAATCATAATACTACCTCAAACTTCTCAAGAATATCACAGAATTCAGCTAGGGGTTCACCATTGATCAAACTTATATGGTCGTCTAGCCATATTTGTCAGGTGGGTTAACGTTGCGGCGCAGGCGCGAACATCTGCGCCTGATGTCGCCCTAGTCGAGGCATCGGGTGATCGGACCGGGTTCTAATCCGGTCACCCGAAGTAAGGCAACCAGGTGAGGACGATGACCCGACGGCGAAAACTGTCACAACTTAGCATTAAAATCTTTTAGCCTATTTTCATTTTCATCTACCTGAGAAGAAATACATATAGAGAACACTACTTAATGATTCTGATATGAGATTATAGTCACCATCTATGATTTAAGTAGAGGTATAAACATATGTTTGACTACACATTAGCGGGCGAGCCTCTTGCCGTTAACAGGGTTACCAGGGTTGACAAAACTACACGTTTCAAGCCTGTTGCTGAAAATTTGCCGAAAAAGTCCCTAATAAAACACTTACTATAGTGTTTTGCGCAGTTCGTTGTTGCAATTGACCCTGATCGTTTGACACAGCGAATAACGAGTTAAGAATACGATATATTACCACCACTTATTTTCATGTGGGGCTTGTTAAATCTGACTAAGAGATCATTAGATGACTGGGTAGTAGCACTCTCACCGATAATTTATAAGACCAACTGGGACTACCAGCCCCTTTGTAAATCATGGTGATTATAGCAATATGTGATGATTATGGCCTCTTGTGGAGGCCTCTGTTCAAATGTCTGATAAGGATAAGTTGTTATCGTCAATTGTCTGATAAGGATGAATTGCCTCTTACTGCAGAATTACATCATTATTATTATAATATTACAACCAATCGCTGGCCATGAACTATGAACGATGAGGTCTCAAAATTGAAGTCTAAAGACTTGCATCAGTGTGTTTTCCGCTAACAACTATAGCTAATAGACAAGACAAAATAGATTACCTTAATGTAACTTGAAAAGTTAAAGTCTACAACTGCGGGCCAGTCCGTCTGGAGTCCGACCACACTATCGCAGAAAATCGACTTGTGAGCAGTGACAATGTGTTGTTGCGTTTCGAGCGGTGAGTTTGAAGTCTTCATTGGTAATTGGTAGGCAGCAGCCTAGCTACACCTGTTGTAATCCAAAGGTCCATGGGCGGCAGTAACACTTACCATCAGGTGTGCTGCTTACTCGTTTGCCTCCAAGAGCAATAAAAAGAAATATGAAAATTGATAATTAAATTTAAACCTGTTTTAATAATTATTATACTCTCATCAACTTGTCTTGCACAATAAATATGGGGTTCACTGTGGTATCTTTTCTATTACTAAGCGCAGATGAAAGAAAAAAGAAGCCTTTAGTATTGCACGCCTTACAAGCGAAGCGTTGGGGTATTGCTCTACTCTCGATATATGAAAATCAAGTACTTTTCAAAAACCTAAAAATGATTGTATTTTTCTCACATTGCACTTATAGGATAATATTATCATACATAGGTCAAGAAAAAACATTCGTTTAAACGTATTTGATATTTTTAAAAAGCAATTATTGTGTTAAAAGTAAGAAAATAGTCGATCAAAAAAATATTCGAGGACATCGGATAAAATATTCTGGATCTGGCACGATCACGACCGTAAAAATTAATGTTTCAAAATATTTCTTTTTTTAAAAGCTTTATAATCGCAACGCGTTGTTTCTTTTCGAAAATGGCTTGGTAATTCTTTGTCGTTTAATTGCTATTCATAAAAAACTAAACTGCTTAGTGTATGTATCATCATCATCATCATCATCACAGCCCATAAATGTCCCACTGTTGGGTTCGGGCCTCCTCCATAATGGGAGGGAAATTAACCTTCTATACCGCGCTGATCAGACGTGTTGGTATAGGATTGTGCTTCGAGATTTCCTTCTCTCGCATAGATGTTATATGCGTTTTATATCCCTTAGTCGTCTCGTACGATCACCCACGGGTAAGATTTGGGGTGGTGAATAGTAGTAGTAGTTCTTACTCCGTCACCACACGGATTAGTGTATACCTTATGAAAATTGGGTTCGTTTACATTTTTGTTCGTCCATTCGAACAGGCAAAGCAAACAAATCCCATACAGCCTATTGTAAACGAACAGCTATATTTAGCACTACGTAGAGAATGGCACCTAATTTCAAAAGTACTTTTTTTCTTTCATTTTCATTTGTGTCATTGACTAATAGTAAATGATAAATAATATAAAAATTATGAGGCTTGCACTTTTGGATATTTTGAAATTATTTTGACCTGTGGTCGGCTTAAAATTAGGTTTGGCTACTTAGGAATACGATAAATGTTACTTAAGATTAATGAAATGCAGGAATGTGATATTATTATCTTAAAAGTAGAACGTAATATAACGTAACGGCAGACTGTTAGTGTAAACTGTAATTGTTTAATATTTGACCAAGATACATATAACGATTATAATCCTAGTAATTAGTCTTGTTAGGCAAATTAGTTATTTATGGTGTAAATTATTATTTAAATTTTGTGTATCTCTTGTAGGGTATATAACGAATACACTATTCACAAAATTCTTCTCACACTCGAAGAGTTGAGAAGAAAAAATTCTCACACTCGAAGAGTTGAGAAGACACACGAAGAGTTCATTCTCTTCATCCATCATTATTTTGTAAATATGTCCTGTTTAATTCAGTTCGAGAGATTGGATAGTTTAGATAATATGTAATAACCATTACGAGAAAAAATATAGTCACAAATATTTTTTGAAACCAAGCAGATTGGCTGGTACTTACATAAAAATATTGCTTTTATGTCTTGTCTTGATATAGCAACATTGTACTGATATTAGGTCGATATACTTCTATAAGTACGAGTGTGGTAATTTATGTTTTGGTCCTTAAGCAATTTTAGGTTCTTAAAACTTGTGCTTGTGATCTTTTATGAATTGAGTGAAATCTAGACATACTCCTAAAGATTTTTTATTTAGGAGTACATCCAGACACAACGTCGTTTTCTGAAATTCTTATGAATATTTACGTGTAGGTATACCCAAAAAGTAGATCTTGAACTGTCTTCGCTTGTCTATTGATACCGTCATTATAGATTATCATCATCATCATGTCAGCTCATATATGTTCCAATGTTGGGCTCGAGCCTCCTCCGTAATGGGTGGGAAATTGACCTATTGATACCACGCTGGTCAGGCGTGTTGGTATAGGGTTTTATTTACAGTTTTCCTTTTCTTGCACAAATTATTCCTGTACCCCACAAAAGCGATTAAACGATAACGCTATGAATGGCTTTTACTAGCAGACAGAAAATTTTATAAGTAATTTATAACCTACATTGCTTCAATAGGATACCAGTGCACATAAAAAATGGTCAATTTTCATCTTTTTTAATTTTTTTTTTTTGCCAAACGAGCAAGCAGCATACCTAATGGTAAGTGTCACTGCTGTCCATGGACATTTGCCACAGCAAGGGTATAGCTAGGCCGCTGCCTACCATATATAATCCCCAAACCCACCCAGTCGGGCTTTCGGCTCTCTCGCTCACCGAACGAACCGCAATAGCACATTGCCATTACTCAGACGTCGATCTTCTGCGAGAATGTGGTACTACCCGGACGAACCGGCCCGCGGCTGTAGCCAGAGAACTATCCACAACGTGGTCCTACTACTATTAAATAACATATATTTTTTTAACTTTTAAACTATTATTTTTAAAATTATAAAATTACTAGGTATATATTTGGTACTCTTTTTTTGAATTGTCAATTTTTCTTTTTAATTTCTCAATTTGCCATCCAAAAATTGTTATTCAAATTTCATTAATTTCTAAATTTTCATGTCCGTGTTTGAATCATAGAAATATTTATGTATGAGTACGAAATTTCAACATTATCGGTCCATTAGATTCGTAGCAAATTGTACTGTGACAGATGAACAAATAGACATAATGGATGATCCTATAAGGATTTTGTTTTTCATTCGAAGGTAAAGGACCCTAATATATGTCTTTAATATTACATTCACGTCTCGTTGGTATAGTACATACGTATGGGACCATTCGCCGTGAACTCTGGAGGTCGATGTCCGTATCAAATAAAATGAAAATATCGAATAAAAGTATATCGGAATACCAGAAAATTCTGTTTTTTTTCTAAATCTTGAAGAAAATACAATAACATTTTTTTACCAAAAAGATTTGAACTTGAGAACTATGTCACTGCAAACTTAGTAATAGTATATATATCAAATATTGTATAAACAAAAATATAATATCCACTTCTTAATCATTACGCTAAACAATCCAATGCTAACAGCATCGACTTTTTTTTTCTACCAAGTGCGTCACAAACTTTTTTATCAAACGAAGATTTCACTATATAGTAGTTTTACCTTCCTTTGGCTATTTTATGCAAATTAACAAAAATTTGTTCAAGATTATTAAGTTAATTAACATTTGTTCAAATGCGCCATCATTAAAATATCTGCAGGCGTAATTAATATTAATGATGATACCATTTGATTACGTCACAGAGTAACTTCTAGTTAAGCTGTATTGTTTACCAGTTCGTGTAGGCATATCTGGAACGCTATGCTGTCGTCATGTTTATGTTCTTTAGGCAGCACGTCTTCCTTCCCCCTACGTCACACTGTAATGCGTTAGCGAGTTTCATGTTTCAATTACGCCTTTTATTAAGTACTTATATAATTACAGTTCTCTATAATTCTATCTACGGTTTCATTATAAACTAACTTGAACAGATGATGAAATGATGTCATAGAGTTGTAATGTTTACGTTCGATTCCTTAACATTCATTCTCCTATTCTTATCCCAATTATTTGGGGGTCGATACAATATGTACTCTTATTTCATAGTACATATTGTAAAAGTCATTGGCAATAGTTTTATGACCGGCCGCCTACCAGACGTTAACCCTCCTTGGGAATGTAATTGTTAACCAAACAGCATCAGATGGAGTTGGCCCAGGTCGTTATAAGGCTTAAGGAATGGTAGTATTCTTAACCGCTACCACACAACTTTATTTCGATTAGCTTAGTTCGATTCCTTAACATGATAATTATTTGTCTGATCTATAAATGCTTGTTCTGAATACGAGATGTAAATTAATTTGTTATTTGTATGTTTGTAGTCTCAAGCGATATAAATTCATTAGTGCGGAGTTGGTATTGTTGTTATTAAAAAAAAAAAAAAAAAAATCAAAAAAATCTGTCTTAATTTATGATTAAGCTATTTATAGTGTACAGCAAATCTTGTGCTGGACATTATTAAGTGATTGAAAAAATACACAAACCTCTATAGGGCGAGTGGGCCACCCCACCGGTACCCAATACTTGTCTGCGATCTGTGACATAGTCAGCTAAATACTTAACACGGATGGAAACACCAAAATCTAATAGGTATTCATATAAATGTATCTAGCAGTACCAAGTACTTGTCCGGTACCAAATACTTGTCTTCGATCTGTGACATAGTCAGCTAAATACTTAACGCGGATGGAAACACCTAAACCTAACAAGTATTCATATAAATGTATGTAGATACAGTTACTGCTAGCAGTAGCACCGTGCTGCTGACAATTTTGTATCTGCTGCCATAACTGCACCGGATCTTCCGAAATACACACTCTAAGAGAAATTCAAAATAGTAATAACTTGCTACTGTGCATCGTTTGATGTCTCGCATCAAACTGAAGGCTTAAACTCAACTTTACGGTAGGCAGCGACCTGTCGCCGTTTACCGTCTGACACCAATTCAAAAAAAATTAAAATTTAACATCAGAAAATATGGTTTTACTTTGTAAATAGTAATACGACTGCATAAATAGCGTAACGGTCAAAAGAGCTATCTACAAGTATATGCCGAGTACCACTCCAAACTATTAGTTTTCGGACCCACAAATAATTGTTCCAGTCTGGATGTTAATTGTGTAGTTTATTTTTTTGTTTATTAAGAGCCTTCATGCAAGGATTTATTAATTTAGATTTTTTTCTTTTAAAAATTTTAATACTCTGTTATAACTCACCTGTTGATAAGAACATCGATATCGTTCGTCTGATGATGAAAAGAAGACGATGATAATTTTATATGTCTTGTTTGTGTAATAACGACTCATATTTTAAAATGTATATTAAAAGACATCGGAGAGGTTAACTGCCGTACCTATATAAAGTTCTGAAGATGGTATCCAAAGAGCTTCTGAAGATGTTACGACTGCCAAATTTCAAATTTGGCATTACTAATTTTAGTTTTAAAGACGTATGATGACGTATAGATGGTATAAATTTCACGATAGCAGAAACTCGTTATATGCTGAACTTATATAGATGAGCTTATGTAGATATTTTTGCTTTGGTTTGATCGCCCGTCAGTTTTCTCACCGCCACGTATAGCTGGCGGGGCCAGCCTGGCCCCATGTACATGTAACTTCAGTATGATAGATGCATACATATTTTGCCTCAAAATTCTTTTGTTCCACGTAATAGGATCCAGTCTATTCTCATTAAAAACGCTTAACGTTAGCCTAATTTAAATTAAGAATAACTGAACGATACTTTTCAGGCCCAAACTTGTGTGTGTTTTTAATAGCAAATTTATGCCTTAACCATTAATGCAGTTAATTAAAAGTTTATGTAAAATTTTCTCTTTCCGTGTGGTGATTTCTTCAATTCACCACCCCTTTTCATACACTCTCGGTTAACGAAACTCTAAATAAAAACTTATACCAACCCATATGAGCAGCGTAGGTCAATGTCCCTCCTACTGTGGAGGAGGATCGATCCCAGTCGAGATTGACGTATATGATGATGATGAAAATTTTACTATCAAATACTCGTCTGTTCATCATTCATCTATGAGCCTATTGGCGTCTACTACTGAACAGAAGCCTCCCTAAGTGAAAATAATGACATAATCGACATAATTGCCAGGCGTGTTGTTGCTAATTGCAGCTGGTATATATTGTCCTGCTGTTTATTCTTCTAGTGACCGGTCTGTTTATCATCACTCCCAGGTGAGAGTAAAGAAAGTTGATGCAATGTATTTTTTCGTCATCAGCTCATCCACCTATTTTCACTCTTGTTCTTTTCTTAAAGACTCCGTCTCTATCTTTGATGTTTGTGACTATGACTTTTAGATTACTCAGTGGCCTATTTATTCCCTTTACATTAGTCAATTTCATTGAGAGATATTAGTAGCTGCATCTTCAAAATACTTATTTTACCTAGCTTAATAAAATTTTGTTAATATTAAAATCGTAAACTAGATAAATATATAGTTTGAATCTGTTAAAAAACTTTACGAAATGTGCGATCTATCCAAGCGTGCATCCTTAACGATACCCAATCAATCAATGTATGTAAAGTTTTGAGAAAATGACCACGCTAGGAAAACTCAGTGGAATTGGAGCCCCAGAGGTGGATGTAAAGAGGCAAGAGGGCCGCGGTGCCTACGTCACGAGAAAGCCGCGAGGCGTCTATATAAGCGTCGGCGTCCCTCCCACTTACATCACACGTTGACTAGCAGCAGTCGTTAACTTACGTTTGTTCGCTCATTCTCTGTGTTTTAATTGTTATCGTTCAGTCGTATTTGCGCCTTCCACGCATACACTCGTACGCAATGACCGTCACAAGCAAGATGAACAGTGTCTCCCGCAAGTCCATGCTGAGCCGTCTGGGCCCAGGCGGACTACTATATGCCGCCAATAAAATTTTAGCGGTACGTCATCAAAATGTGATCAGTGATAAAATACTTATCTGTGAAAGTGAACTTGTCTCATGTGTGTAAAAGTGTGTTATGTGGTGTTTAAACTAGTGTTTTTTGTTGTCCTCAGGTCGCAGTGCCCATTAAAGAGGACGAACGCTGGCGTGGCAAGGATGAGGGTGCGCTGTTTAAACGTTGGCGGCGCACAACATCCTCTGCCGAAACACCAGCTCCTACACCGGCGTCCGGTACACCCACATCACAATCCTCCGATTTACTCAAGTTTCTAGCTATTGTAAGTATTTATTTTTATTTAAATTTTTATATCATTAGTCTCAAATCAATAAGTAGATAACTTAGTTCGTACGAATTTCTTCAGAAAAACAAATTAATAGCAAATTGCGAAATGAGAACTACCAGACATTTCACGACTGATATTCGTATTCATATTAATATACCATTAAATCAAAATGGCAATCGTTTAATATTAAAAACAATAATTCAATATAAAAATAATTCATAGTAATTAATTTCTATTAAGCTATGATTAGTTACTATTATTAAGAATCAAAAAAGCTTTGGTAAAATCTTCATTTGAAATAAAACTACTTTTACGGATTCTATCGCGTTTGTATTTGATTTATAATTTCCCGACGTTTCGAACACTTTACAGTGATCAAGCTTCATAGTCCTCCCGTGACCATGATCACTGTAAAGTGTTCGAAACGTCGGGAAATTATAAATCAAATACAAACGCGATAGAATCCGTAAAAGTAGTTTTATTTCAAAATCTTCATTATTTTTTTTATTAAATTTTATTAATTAATTAAACATTTTTATACCAAAAAGTTTAAGTAGAGACATAGATAAATATTTTCTATGTACCTTTTAATTATCATGTAGATAATAGGGGCGAGAGTAGTTCTATCCATCCGATTGAAAAACTTAATATAACTTCGATATAATTTGGCGCCAGTAAGCGCCACTCACACTGATAACAATCGCGAGTTCATGTCACTAAATCAAACTTGAAAATTTAACCATTATTAAAAATCAGAAAATAATATTTATTTATCTTTGTTACAGAATGCTTTGGAATTATCAGCACCCGCATCTGATGCCTTGTTGAAATCTCGCTCATCAGAATGGTTTCAACTTGCTGGACATCCAGGTTCATTGGCACCCGCCGGTCCTGGAACTGTATGGAAGCGTCGCGCTGCCGGGGACCATCCGGAACATAGCCCCGAACGCGATGCTTATGAAGCGCTTGCCGCTTGCCCTCATATGCGCTCTGCAATCCCGCGGTATTACCGCGAATTGGAATATGGTGGTGAAAGATTTATTGAACTACAAGACTTATTACATGGTTTCCGGGATCCTCACGTTATGGATGTGAAAATGGGCACAAGAACATTCCTTGAAGATGAAGTTAGCAACGCCCGCGCCCGTCCTGATCTATATGAGAAAATGGTTCGTTTAGATCCTAACGCGCCCACCGAAGCCGAACATGAAGCACGCGCTGTCACAAAATTACGCTACATGCAATTCCGTGAGCAATGCTCATCTTCTGCTGAGCAAGGCTTTCGTATTGAAGCTGTAAAACTGCCTGGTGAACCACCTCTCACGGATCTACAAAAAGTACGCAAGCCTCAGCAAATAGCGTCAGCAGTGGGAAGATTCCTGGGCAACAATGAACGTGCACGCCGTGCTATCCTTACACGTCTTCGCGAAATTAGAGAACTCTTTCAACGTTCCGATTTCTTTAAGAAGCATGAAATTGTCGGCAGCAGTATTTTCATCATTTACGATGATGAACGTGCCGGGGCTTGGCTCATTGACTTCGCCAAGACTAGAAGCGTCCCAGAAGGCGTTCAGGTTGATCATCGTGCTCCATGGGAACAAGGAAATCATGAAGAAGGCTTTTTATATGGTTTAGATAGACTTATACATACTATAGAAACTGCTACTCCGCCGGCACACTGCGATGAAGCACCTACAGAACCTGATGTATCACGTTGAACATAATCTGGCGAGAGACCCTGGACTCGCCCCTCGGTCGTTGTCACCGCTCACCTGGCCTTGTGCCCTAAGTACTGCTCCACTCGCGCCGGAGTTGACGCACGGAGAGATGTATATTAAACAATGTATATTTTTGCATTTGAATGAGAATGCGATTTATCGCTTAATGTTTTGATCTAGTCCTTAATTATTTAAATAAATTGTAATGATTGAAATAAGTAACTTGTTTTTGTTTTATTTCTTGACTTTGATACGGGAAGAGTTATCTTCTCATTCCATATACTTTTCGCTATTGAGCACATTAACTAACCAAGCTTCAGAGATGAGTTAGCTTAACTTTTTATTTCGAGTTTTCCTTCTCTTATACTGATTACATATTTACATCCATAAGTCTTATCTTACCTGCTGCGTGGTAGCGGCTAAGAATACTACTAATCCTTACTTTGCTTGTGGATGTCGTAAAAGACGACTAAGAGCCTTATAATGACCTTTTTCTTTTTTTTTCTTCTTTTTTTTTGCCGTGGGCTATGGACGTCGCACCCCGCCAAATCGGTCCGGGGTGACGGAAGAGGCGGCGCGCAACCCCATTAACCCACCCTGCAAGCATCTCTTTTTCGCCGTACGAGCGGGCCACCGGTACCCGATCTTTGTCTTCGGTGGCCCGCCCGGCGGTATGGCCTCTCGGGCTCCTCTCTCGTCGACGCCCCGACAGCTTTCGGCGTCGAGGCGTCGCCCTCACGTCGGGTGACCGGACAATTCCTCGGTCCGATCACCTGAAGCCTCGGTTAGGGCGGCATCAGGCGCAGGTATTCGCGCCTGCGCCGCCCCGGCCGCGGTCGGCGGCCCGGGTTACGGGAATCCTCCCGGGCCCGTTCCGCCGCTTCCTTCTGCGAGATGACAGCCTCGCAGAAGGCGGCGACCGCGTCCCAATTCCTGACGCTGTCGACCACCCCTCGCGCAACAGCCGGCAGCGTCAGGTCGGCACCGATGACAGCGACGAGGTCACGGCGCTGCCCGTCCCAGCTCGGACACACCTCCAGCGTGTGTTGCGCCGTGTCCTCGTCGCTGCTGCAATGGTGGCAGGCCGGAGTCCATTCCCTATATGCGACCGTGTGCAGGTACAAACCGAAGCACCCGTGTCCCGACAATACCTGTACCAGCCGAAAGGAGAGGACTCGTTCGGAGAGCATCTCCGCCTCTAGGTCCCACGGGGGTGTCCCGGCCAATAGGCATGCCGCCTCGGTGGACACCGTGCGATACCCTCGAATGGCTCTGACCGCCATGGCTCGCTGTGGCCTCCACAGTACAGCCCTGAGCTGGGCGTTCAGAGCCCTCGCCCACACGGGTGCGCCGTACATGGCCATTGAGCGGATCACCCCCGCATACAGCCGTCGGCCCTCGAAACTGGGTCCGACCACGTTCGGCATGAGCCGAGAAAGGGCGGACGCCGCGCCGACCAGCCGGGGAGCAATTTGATGGAAATGCTCCCGGAACCACCATCGCCCGTCGAGCACCAGACCCAAGTACCTCATATGGGCCTGGATACTGATGTGGATGGAGTTGACGACTAACGACCCTTATAATACCTTATAATGACCTGAGCCAACTCCACCTGATGCCCTTTAGTCAACAATTACATTCCCAAGGAAGGTTGACGTCTAGCAGGTGGCCGGTCATAAAACTATTGCCAATAACTTTTACAATATATACTATACTATGAAAGAAGAGTACATATTGTACCCCAAGTAATTGGGATAAGAATAGGAGAATGATGAAGTCGTATTTTACGATCACCAACAGGAAAGAAAGAGGTGGTGGTACATTGTATTGCTATTATGTATTTCTATCACCACACGAAAAATACAGAAACTTATATGTAGCTAATTCTGAATATCTCTCCCATTATGGGGCAGGCTCAAACCCAGCAATGGGACGTATATGAGCTGAGATGATGATGATGATGATGTGTAGCTAAATAAAGGTCAATTATAATTAAGTACTTTAAAAATTTTGATAGCTTTAGGAGAATTGCGAAATCGGATATCGATTTCAATCATAGCGATCGAACGATATCCAAGCAATACGAGGTCACGACTCCAAAGCAAAGATATCCATTTCTGTCTTCATGAAATGTTGAGCGTATTTAATAATACGTCATCTATAGACTCTAGGAAGGAACTTATCTATAGTCTGCTAATCCGTATTGATTTAAAATTGTAGAGTATAAACAAAACTCACATTTTGAATCGAGACCTGGGCTTAATGTATGGTAATGAGTAAAAATAATATAAATTAATAAAATATTTTAAAGTTTAAAATGAAGCAGATAATATAAACTTTTCAATCATTCTCAATATCCTCGATAAAGTATTTTTCAAACTTTGAACGCCATCTATTAGTTAAATGGTGTAAAGTATTCTTGAAACTAAGTTATAGCGGAAACAAAATACTACCTAGTATATAGTGACATCTCAACAATACTGAATTAACCATGGCATATTGCAATGATTATATACTAATTGTTTATTCTTTCCATAGATGGCACTTTTTATTTTTAACACTTCGCTAATAACATATTAATAATTTCGTAACATGTTTTTGTCATTTGATGACCAGTAAAATCTGTAAAATAGTCCGGGTTAGGTTGTGAAAGCCGTCTGCGGCCCATAGTTAAAAGACACGACAAAAAATAAATGACCAGTAACATTTTTACTTACTTCCTACCTGACATAACAACTGCCTATCTTAAATTCCAGTCTACTTCCGTAACTAACTTGGGAAACTGGTAAGACTATCGAACTAATAAAAAAAAATATTAGACTTAATTACTTGATTTAAAAATAAATATATTTAAGTTAGATACAATAAAATACAAATAGGAATATGAAATGAATATAGATGTCGTTTACATAGGCAATAAATGAAGCAATTTCGAAAGTACAAACTGGTGTTATCAAAATCCTTGAGTCACTCAATTGACTTAAGAATTTTGATAACAGCAGATTGAAATGTTTTTCCTTTCAAAACGACGCTGTATAAGCAATAATGTATATCACTATGAGGTAAAGAAAATGCCACATGGTTCATTAACCACATGACGGCAAGAAAATGCGTCATTAACCACAAATAACAGTGTAGTGACGAACTAAGTATGCAAAGTACTTAGTACACTCTTTTTCCGGCTAAAGAAGCTGGTGGTGATTAATCAGCAGTGCTCTCTTGAGAAACCCATAACACTAACTCGTATGAAAGCGTGACTATTCAGGCATTATCCAGTCCTGTGTGAAGATCTTTAACAAACAGGTTATAAAGTTCCATCCCAGTCGGATGACTGTAGCGCACTCTTAATTAGAGTTATTGGACGTTTACGCAAGAGAAGGAAAACCCGAAATTAAACCCGTCTGATATGTATGTCATCCCTCCTATAATACAAGGTCGTAGGTGGTGTACCACAGTGGAGTTTTAAAGTGCTGAAAATGTGGTCTTGGCGCTATATAGCAGCCAATTTATAATAAACCGATGCATCAGTTTGGGTAAATTACATTTAGTTACCGACCATTAATTTTAGGAAAGAATCATTATTCTCACGCTTTTGTTTATGCAACGGTAGGTATGCAAAATAAAACACCTACCTATATTCCCCTACAAACTTTACACACGTAATAAATTGAGTCAATGCCTGCCATCTATCGGCCCTCAGGTTCAGAATCGACATTTAATGATATTTCTTACAATTTAAGTGTTTTTGATTCAGTTATTTAGTGTTAATTTTATTATCATTATTCCAGTTTGAATAATACATTAGCACCTGCTTAAAATAATGAAGAAAACAAATATAATTATCTAACATATTTAATATTAAAGAGTCACAGTAATAATACCTTTAAATGCACAATAACGAACTATTACTTAAAAAACATACAAAAATATCTAAGTAGGGTGGGTGTAAATGCGCAGCATATATTTAGTCTATTGTAAATATCCATTTATTTACAACAAGACCAAACAAATTGCACAAAAGCCAATGATTTACTTAGTTTGTGTTAAAATTCTTATAAATATACATGAACATAAAATAGTAGTACAAGATTTATTATATAAGTCCTAGATTTATAAATGCCTAAAACAACAATATTACGAAATACAATCGTGTTTATTATTATAATAAAATGTCCACAAAACTACCTGATATTATTCTAATATTTAGGTGTTCACTAAATAAAGCTTGAAAGCTCTATTACTATTTAGTATATAAACTTAATATGTTAATAAATGATATAATATATAAAATTACTGTAACAATATTCTAAGGGTCAAACATAGTAATATTTTTCTTGGCCTTAACAATTCTGCAGTTATTGACTTTAGTAGCAAATCGAAGGGAATTTAGAGTCTCACCAAAGCATTCATCAAATTGATTGACATTTACCAACATAAGGGTTTTGGAATTACCTCCTAAACTAGGCATCAACAAATGAGTAAGTTTGGAATTCCTATAAGGTATATGCGATTGATTTGTCTGTAATGATAAAATAACTTTTGAGAGTTCCGACAATGATCTATTGATGTGCTTTGTTTCGTCCATTCTTTGAGAGGTTTTCCCACTCTCTGATCCAGCTAGATCGACCAAATTTAAGTTACTTGTATACTTTTCTTTGCGTTTTTCGTGTATAGCTGATATCTTAATTTGGGCAACAGAGTGAGATCGAGAGCTACGCTCGTTGTTAAGTGTGGCAGCTGTCTGTCTATTACGTTGTGCAAATATCATCAGCCTGATAAAATCATGCGAGTTTTTCACTTCTTCCTCCTTTAAATTAGATACATATAAATCAGTGCCTTTAGAATTCACCATCTTAATTTCATGAGTCTCTTGATCTTTACTAGAGTTCAGTAAATCATAAATTATTTCATTATATATTTCCAGAAATGATGCTCTAATTGTCAGTTCCCATCCCATGCTTTTCAATTCTTCCATACAGGTAAAAATCATGTTAAATGCCCGAGGAATGATGCCATATTGCTCAGTTCCACAACCACCTTCCATGGTATAAGTCTTGCCTGACCCAGTTTGACCATATGCAAAAATACACACATTATAACCATCTAGTGCAGATTGAACCATTGTGGAAACCTCTGCAAATACATCTTCCTGAGATGCATGAGGTGTAAATATACCATCAAAAGAAAAAGAATGTTGTGATTTACCTTTTCTAGCAGAATTCAATAATTCAACTTTTTCTACTTCTATAGAACAGGCATCAAGGACATTGAGATTGAAAAGTGGTTTATTTACTTCAGATTCTAGGGGAGGTCGAATTCTGCAATATACACGAATATTCCCTTTCAAATCTTGAATAGTATTTCTTAAATCTCTTTGCTCTTTGTGCATAGCGTCCAAAATATTTCTTAGTGTTTCTGCTTCTGACTTATATTTAGTTATAGCCTTTTCTGCATCTTTATAGTCCAGTTGTAATTTTTCATATTCAATTGATATCTTTTTCAAGTGATCGGTAAGGACTCTAAGTGCTTCAGTTTCCTCTTTAAGACTTTTGTGTTGTCGAGTTAGTTCAGTAAACTCTGATTCTATTCTATTTAATTCTGTAGTCTTTTGCTTCAAACTGCTTGTTATTTCGTCCAATAATGCTGTCTTTCTCTGTAAATTATCATTTTCAATTTTCTGAATGTCTAAGTCAATCTTTAATTTGTCAAATTCAGTTCTCTTCTCCTGCAATTCTGTCAAAGTTTTTAATAAATTCTCCTTTAATCTATCTCTTTCATTTATGGTAGTTTGTACTGAATCTTTAGTTTTCTCATAGTTGTCAGATATTTCTTCATGCCGTTCTTTCAAGTCGTCAAAATCACTTTTCATATTCTTATGTTTACCCAACAAGTCATTAAATCTTGCTTTATAGTCATATGGAGGGATTTTAGGGGCTACTACCTTTTTCTCTACTTTATTAATTTTAGCTGGGGGAACATTGACAGATGATGGAGCTGTGGCAGATCTTTTGAGACGCTGAGCTGGTACAGTTGTTAATGGTCCTTTACTAAGAGCAGGTTTAGTATGATTTGTAATCAAATCTTTTTTGTCTGCATCACTCAACCCATTTGCTAATGTCCTTGATATTGGACGTCGATTCTGAAAGTTGGGTTTGTTTTCTTTTGTTGCAGTCATTAATGGTAGTTTAGGTATTCGAGACATCTGAAATCACAAATATGGAAGGAATATTAATCAATGTACAGTCAATGACAAAAGGTTCAACTCAAAGGAGGCTTAACTAAATGCCCTCCATTATGTAAGGTAAGGCTATGTTGTATCTCTCCTTAACTTATTAGAAATAAAGACATGTTTTACTTATTCATAACATTAGAGATATTCTACTAGATTATGATTTAAAATCAATTCATTAATATTTATTATGAAGAATTACAAATGATCAAAATACATACACAACACAAATAACAAAGTGATGACTAAAATAAGTGAATGCAAGCATTGAAGCTCTCTAAAGTTTGCATAATAAGCTCAACTCTATAATTAGTCTACAACAATGATATACTCTTGAAATATTGATATTCTTAACATTCAGATATCTAATAACAATAATACATGTCAAGAAAACATACCTTCTTAATACAATTTGAATGAAGACTATTCTTGAATCAACAGGACAGAGAACGTGCCTGAAATATATATTCATAAGTAAACTATTATAACAAAAAATTGTCGTTATACACATTAGGCATTAAGGACTCACGGTATCCTAAACCTTGACAAAGTTTAGTTTATTACAACAGTTCTTAAAAACTTACAGTTAGTTTTCAGTATTTTAAGCGTAGCGCTTTCTATACAATCAAAGTATCGTATTTATGAACATTAATGAAGAATAATTGATTGTCAACAACTATTAATCGCAACGGATATTTGAGATTCAAAATTCAAACAATGTTTGCCATCTTTTTTTAATGTTGTTAAGCCAAAGAAACACAATCCATACAGCCATAATAACGTGGAATTATGAGAATAGAGAAAAGAAGGACAATCTTTTTTTGTATGAGAATAGTACACGGAATGTGGTAAATTAGGATAGCGCTATAGTAGCATCAGGTTAAATTGTATTAGAAATGATAAATATATTCGAGTAGAATAGAGATAAGGCGTTAGAGAAATAAAAGTTCAGTGGCAAAATTACAACTATCACATTTTCATATATATTACTATGAAGAAATCACAAATTCTTTAGCTTTGAGTAACTTTATATATTCCCTTTATTTTCGAACTCGTTTTTAAAAAAAATATAAAAGAATAATAAAATTTATGTATCAAAAAACTATGGAGGGTAAAAACTAAGGAGAACCATCTTGTATGGGAGATTATAGTTCATCTAATCCAAAGAGTAAAATTATATTAACTGAAAAAGAGTGGCAACTCGATGGTAAAATATGCTTGTATGGAAAGTGCTGCTACCTAGAGCTAAGGCGGTGAACTAAAGTTGAAGTAATATACATATATACCTACGTATTTACATATTGTGTGTATGTAATTATATAGGATTTTTTTTTACTATGAAACCTACCCTGAAATATAAAAATAACATATCAGCCGTTAACGAAACGGCAATAGTATAAACTTAATAATGAAAATTGAGATAATTTCCAGAACGAACATTAATAACCGAAAATAGATTATTGACAATAAGTACATACGCTAGGAACAAAAAATAACAATTCTCAGTTGTCAAACTTTTGACAATTACAACAAAATGGCAGCTATGTTTGTACAAACAATCTGTAGGCGGCGCGACGATCAGTAAAAATAAGTAATGTTTTAACTGTGCCCCCCCCCCCCAGATCTAATCTAAGAAGTGCATTTTGACGTTTTGCATTTTTTAATACACAATAACCTCGGTCAAACGTATACACATGATTGTAAACACTAAATCTGAAATTTTAAACAACTATTAAGTTATTTACATAATTAACATTGCGGGTGACTTTCTTGTACAATAATCTAATGTTGAAACTCGTAAAACTAATTTAAAATAGAAATAACATGGTAAATAGTAATTGTTAGTGACGACCTAACAATGTCACGTCATCACGATCTATACAATAGTGCTTGACAACTTCCAATTCATGAATATTCAAATAATCGGTAAAAATATTAGGCAAATACAATTAATCAAATAGAGATTTTGACAGAGATGTACATTTCGACACTTTGATTGATGAGGAAATAATTATTAATGTTCGCGACGCTGATAATTCAAGTAATAGTAGTAATTCTTAATAAATAGCTATTTTCAAAGCCAGTTTTTGTTTTTAATTAACCTAATCCTACTAAATATGAGGAGTAGATTCTATGCTGAAATAATTAAATTTGTTTAGTACTAATTTAGCACTTAATTTATTCATCACCTTTTACAAAATAAAAACTAAACCGATTATTAATTATAAAGAATCAATATCGATTTCTCATTAAAATCGGATATTTTCGATAGCGATTATTTGGTTCACATACCTAGACAACTTACTCAGACAGCTGTCAAAGTGCACTTCTTAGATTAGACAGACTATAGTCCAAAAAGTGTCCACTTGTAAACAGCAAATTATTGTTCGAACACTTGTGGCGACTATCCGCCACTACCTCATATTGGACCGCAATCCAACAATTCGAAACCATCCGCTCCGCTAATGTATATTGCACCATACAGTAACATCACCGGATATATCAACTGATGTACCTACGGCGAGGCGCGCGACGCGCGCGGCCGCTGCCGACATTCGCTTCTCGTGAACGCCACGATTAACCCGCTTATCTGCTATTATATTATTCGCTCGCATATTTCATATCATTGTATTTAGTTTTATAATAATTCATTGTATATAGTATTCAGTTCATTAAATCATTAATCTAAATAATAACAGTCTTCACTCTTGTTCATCTTCTTCTTTCATCTTCCTGCTTAAATATAATATAAGATTTGGACAATACAATAGTAGGATAGTCAATTACTACACGCCATCCTACACACTCACCGAAATAGTGCTAGTGTAGCAAGTGAAAATGATATGAATGTAGCAGTAATAAGCAGAGTGAAGTATGCTGAGTTACGTAGTCAACTGTGATTTGATAAATAATAACCTATGAACCTATGAAATTTGTGGCGCTCTTTTTAAAATGCTTCCACTTGCTACTATAGCGCCACCTTAATTTGCTCCCGTTCAATGGACACATCTTAATACACTGAGATGGTCCTCCTTAGTTTTTACCCTCCATAGAAAAAACATGAAGTCAGAATCGAGTATTGGCGGCAACCTGAGGACTAACAGCTATAATTATATTAATTATTTTAGTGTTTTACAGTGGTGAATAAATTAATTTTATTGGAGTTTGTGTGGTTATTGTAGAGTAGCATCTAAACTAGTGAATATGCTATAATAGTACACTACGTGTGTTGTCATGTTCTGCCAAAATTTTAACGAGTAATCTATAACTGAGTAGGTAGTGATTAATTAAATAAACTACTTAAATAATGTTAACGTAAACTCGTATCAATACCTAATTACAATGTCTAGCACCCTTTCACGTGGTTTTAAAAAATAATTAAGTAGATATATGTATATATCTACCATTTCAAGATATAACTTACTATAATATATTCCAACTATTCACGAAATGCATTATATTGATATATGAGGTACGGCAATTTTTTTCTTCTGTGGAGTAGCGAATAGCGACCAACAGTGGAAGGAAGGAAATAGTGTATTTTTTCTAGTAAGTTCTTTTAGTCAATTGATCGTTCAAGATATAAGAATTATAATAAGAACTTTTATTTGCTTATATTAGTCAAAGTTACTCGAACTGTTATTAACAAATTTTCCATTGGCAACATTTTACGTTCCCTATCTATAGGTAAATAAATTTGAGTTTTGTATCTGAAGTTGTTATTGGTGGAAATAGGAGATATTATTTCTCAACCACGAATAGAATTATAGAACTAAATTATGGTCGCACTAAGAATAGCCTGTGAAAACATAGACAAGAGAACTCAATTGCCATTTGCTATCATAAAAGACTAGCTCCGTAAAGTGCTTGGGTGTATTTTAGAAACGTGAACTGGATTTGTATTTTGTTCGTGTAAGTGAAACATATTTTGTTATCATTTCATCACAATAAAGACTCGTTCAAGTGTAAGTCTAATTGCAAATATTAATTGAAAACAAACCGCATTGTTATACTGTTTATCACCATTGACGGATCTCTTTGTAAATTTTGCAAGAAGCAAAGTGGCGGTAAATTTGATTTTGCAAATGATTTACCACTTTAATTCTGTATTAGTCGTTATTCTTAATTTTAATCTTACGTAATGGGGAGTCCAGAAGGAAGAGTCTCAGTATGTGAAAGCAATGCGGTGGCTAATACTGAAAATGAATCTGCAGAGATGTCTGATAATGAAATTGCAGACTCTTCAGAATTGTCTTCGAATGTTAGTGAGATCACTAGTGTGCAGTTAAATGATGTTAATACTTCTAAGGATGGCGATGTTTCGGTTGGGGGTAATTCGAAAAAGGCTAAAAAGAAGTTTCGTCATGGTAAAAAAGGACATACACCTTCTAAGGATAATCCCGATAGAGGTACTGTAAGGCGTGTTAATTACGCTTGTACTAAATTTAAGCAAGGTAGAAAGAGAGCCCAGAGTTTTCCATCTATTTCAAAGTTCTTTTTACCACACAAAAGACCACGTAAAGATGTTTTCATTCCACCAACAAAATTCTTATTGGGTGGTAATATTTCTGATCCTCTTAATTTGAATAGTCTTCAAGATGAAGATATCAACAGAGCCATGAATGCTGTTACTCCAGAATCATCACCATTGCCAACACCACCACGGCATAAAGCTAAAATTGATGTTATTATACCTCCTAACATACGGGATCCTTTGAATTTACTGGAACCCTTAGATAATGAGGAATATGAAAAAAGGTTAGAAATGCAGCAGCGCAAACCTCGCAAAAAAGCAAGGCTTAGAAGGCGTACCACAGACAATTCATCTCCAGCCCATGTGATTTCAGAGGCTCCTGAAACCATTGTAGAGGGTATCAAAGAGCCTCCACCACCAGAGCCTTCAACATCAGCATGTAAATCCCGCAAAAGATCTTGCAGTGATAGTGATAATGCATCACAGAAAGGGAAGGATCCTAAAAAATTGCGTCGTATGGATTCACTTGATAAAATTGTTAGTCCAGTAGTTCCTCAGCCAGGTGCGTGGATGAGAGCTAGGCCCCAACAACGTACAGCACCTCCTGAACGCCCAGTCTCACCACACCGCACCAAACCTAAGACTGTTGAGGACCAGAAGTTGCCTACTTTCCACTCTAAGAATTCAAGATATCAATATGGAAATTATGACAGGTATATATATATTTATTTGATTGTTTTAAATACCACATGTTTGTGTATTTTATTGTATGTATCATCATCTCATCATATATGCTCATATATGTCCCACTGTTGAGTTCCAACCTCCTCCATAATGGGAGGGAAATTGGCCTACTATACCACGCTGGTCAGATGTGTTGGTATAGGGTTTTGTTTCGAGTTTTCCTTCTCTTTATTGTTTGGGACATTTATGGGCTGTGATGATGATGATGATGATGATCAATTTTAGTGTTTCCCATGTGATTACAGATTGGAATGACAATGTATTGCCAAATATTATAATAGAGTTATAAGAATTTACTAAGGGAACCTATGTGCTATGTTATATATCTTTGACAATATTTTTTTTTCTAAATTATATTAGGTCACATGTGATGTTACTCCTACCCCCATGCTGGCTCGATCGCTCTGTGGTACACCAGACCACAGAGCCATCCCGCCACCAGGAAGATCGCAGGCGTCGCTGCCCCTTCGCTTGGTCTCTGTTACACAGAGCACGTCTAGCTGTTTGTCCGCCATGACGGATATCAGCTCGTGCAACTTACCTTCCACACAACCTCTTACATTCCACGTGCCCACCCGGCACTCTGCTCTCCTCGACTCGCCTGACTGGGCAAGGCGTGATGGGTGGCGGCCCCCATCGCCGCAACTGCCGAAGTTCGTACCGACGGGGGCGGGTCGGTACGTGTCGCCTCCGGGGGACGCCCTAACCTGCATTGCGGTACGCATTTCGAGCCGGATTAGCAGTCTAATTAGACTGGCAGGGGACGCGAACGAGCACGCTCCGGACTATGCCCTCCTAACTCTTTTAAGTGTGTGTATATGAAAGTTATAAAATTACTTTCTTCTCATTTCAGGTATTATGGTTATCGAAATCTAAACGCAATGATGGACATAAGGCTGCAAGTGTTTGAAATGCATAGACATTTATTTCAAAAGAAGGATGTTTTAGATATTGGATGTAATGTTGGCCATATATCTGTGGCTGTGGCGCGAGAACTTGGAGCTCGATCTGTTGTGGGCATAGATATTGATCCAGTTTTGATAAGTGTGTATAATATTTTTTTAATGCTTAGCAATATCTAAACTAATTAAGACTGAAATTAAATCCTAAACATTGTCTATCAAAGATATTTTGCCAAGTTTTGACTCCAAAAAGCAATTAATAAAAAAATAAAAAAAACAAATATATATTACACAGTATAAAAACAAATGCTGATCATTTGATATATTACAATTCTTGTGCAAGATATTGTACAACTGAGTAAAAGCAATATATTGAAAATTGGTTACATGTTGTCTATGGTAATTAAATTTCTAATAGGATATGAGTGGGTAGCATTGATAGAGAATATAAATACAAATTTTCCATCTGATAAAAAATATTTATTGTATATTTTCTGCTGACACTATTCAGAAATATTTAGAATGATGATTGATGAATGAAATGATGAATTTTCTTGTAATTTTCTAATTGAAATATAACCCTAATCAGCTTTATTGCTATGATTCTGACAGCAAAAAAAAAGGAATAGTGACATTGCATTATTAACCCATCATCATCTCAACTCATATATGTCCCACTGTTGGGCTCGAGCCTCCTCCACAGTGAGAGGGAAATTGACCTACTATACCATGCTGGTCAGACATATTGCTATAGGGAACTTTAACTCATCACCATATTGTATATGGGGAGTGTGTTATTGACCACATGGGGAGTATATAATAATTACAATTACTTTACTGTTACAGGTAGAGCAAGGAAGAATTTGAGGTCATTCATTCCTGTCCCTGCAGAACCAAAGAGAGATGAGGACAAAAAAATTGATTTAGAGGATGATAAAAAGGTAGAAACTGACTGCATTAAATGTACAGAGGTGAAATGTGAGGACTGTGTTGAACATAAAGATGACAAGATTGAAGATTTGAAGAAGTTGCCTAACAGGAAGTTGAGGAGGCCACGGAAGAACAGAAAGGCTGTACACAAGCAAGAAGGTGGACCTTGCTTCTTTCCAATGTCAATGTCTATGTTATATGGTCCTCTTGGTGATTCAACAGCCAATATTCAACCACCTGCATTTCCATACAATGTTACATTTAAACAGGTACTAATTATTTTTAACATACATATACATAGTTGATTTGCTCACGTTAGTAGGTTAATGATATAATGTGTTTTTACTTGCCGTTTAGTGATTGTTAAAAACTGGCTAAGGAATCACAAGAAAAATGGCTGGCACTACTCTACTGGGAAACTTATACCAGCTACAATTGTTAACTTGCTTCCTAATTGTAGCGAGTATACATACTCCTTTGGAGAGGAGTCCTATATTCAACAATCTTATGTTTATAGGCTGAATAATGATGATGGTGGCGATGGGGCCCGCCATCTATCACACTTTGCCGAGTCTGAGAATCTGGCGAGTCGAGGAGAGCAGGGCGTCGACTGCCGGATTAGCACGTAGAATGTGCAAAGAATCCGTTGACGCTCTGTTCTCTCTGCCTACCCCGCAAGGGATATGGCGTGATGATATGAATGAATGAATGGATAATGATGATAAATAATTTAACTAGAAATAAGTAGACTATATTTATAAGCAGCTATTGCCACAGCCTATCTGGCCTTAATGTAAATATAATTAAGTTTTTTCTATCCCTCAGGAATAATGCTTTTGCCTGGATATACGGTCCTCTCTATAGTCTTTTTTGAGCCATGTTATAAGCTTGCAATCTCATTTGTAACATGAGTCCCATTAATCCATTAACTTATCAACATCTATACTTAAATATAGGTTTTGTCAGTGGTGGATATATAATTGCCACATTGACACACCTGGTACATGATTCCGAGACCGTAGTTAATATTTTAAGTTATTCTGGTAAACCCCCAGCTTAAAAATCCCATAGAGAAATAAGGTTTCGTGATACGTTTGTGTTTTAAGAAAGTTCAAGTTTCTAGTAGTAATTTTAACTAAATATTTTATTTTATAATATTCACAGGGCAATTATGTTCCACGTGAAGAAGTCGCTGTTGGCAGTGGTGCTGAGTGTCCACAATTTGATCTAATCTTGTGCCTGTCTACCACAAAGTGGATGCATTTGAATTGGGGCGATGGTGGCCTCAAACGTGCCTTTCGTCGTATGTTTGCTGATCTACGTCCTGGTGGGAAATTAGTGCTAGAAGCACAGAATTGGGCCAGTTACAAAAAGAAGAAGCGTCTAACGGTAATTATATTATTATTACTATATGTTCCAACCATTGACCGCCTATCAACATTCAAGCTTAATCGCTATGCTTGGCATGTTGGATAGCAATCGTTAGTGTTAAGAATTACAGGGCAACCCTGTTGTCTTCATTCCTGTCGTTTATTTAGCCGGTTTAGAAGAGTCACAAGAGCCACAATCACGTAGGGATAGTCTAAATCAAATATGGTTCGCATAAATCGAAATTGTTCTGCATAATATTCCAGTGCAGTGGCACTCACTATACAATATCGCTACTTAAAACATCAGCCAACATACTGCCTCTGTACTTAAATTTTGCCTGTTTTATTAATTTAGTGCTGTAACCTTTTTGATTGTTTTGCTGCCATAGTGTAAAAGGCCTATGCTACAAAATTCGAATGTTCTCTTTCGGACTGAAACGAATACTTGACTAGTCCAGAAACCTAAACCAGAAAACATTTCGATTACAACAATATCTGTGGTTACGTATGCATGACTAATTGTTCGGGTGAACGCATAGTCAAGTCTAGTAGAGCTCAAAAGTATCAATTGAAATTTGGTAGTAGTGTCACCCAAAGCAAATGCGTGAGATTGCAAAAGTAGTAGATTTAAAAGAAATAGGGTCTTTATTTTGTTAAAAAAGTTACGTATCTGTCTTAGTTAAAGCAATAACAATATTTGTTAATGAGCTTAGACGGGAATGTGAGAACGGCATGAGGCGCTTATTAAATAAAATATTTTAGTTGTTATTATGTACCTAATGTAATGCAGAAAAAGTGTTAAAGTTCGGATTCGAATCATTAATTATACATAAATTGTGCGCAGGCATTTACATATTATAAATTTTATATCTTGTCTTGAATGAATTTAATAAACTACCACCGGAGAATGAAGAAATATTTTACTTGTTCATATCCGTCGAAAATGTCGAGGGGGCTCTATAACATATAATATAGCCGATGTTCCAATTTAAGGCAATCACTTAATTTGCTGACTTGAAAGACGGTGACTTTAATACTAATTGCTAATTTAAAAATAAGTTCACTCTGTAATAGCGACAATTGGCTACTAGTATTGCCGTACTTCTCTAGCTGATCGTCAAACCCTAAACAGAAAAACAATATTTTTAGATGCTCCGTTGTCAACTTTCATCATCATTAAGAGTCATTATTACGTAATAGAGGCAAGTGGATGACGACACACCGATATTACTTTTTCTCTGAGTTAAATAGTTACACATAATGGCCAATTAAGAACATAACGTTAGACCAACGCCTCCTTATCAGTGGATGACGTAAGGGACATAAGCCGATAACGCAGGAAAACTCGTAGAAAATCATTTGTCAACCTGACTGATCAGCATATTTATAATAGGACTATTGCCCGTTCACTTTGAAAGAAGTTTGTGGCTATTAGTATAGTAGTAATTAAATATTAATATCCGACCTACCGTGTCGTGGGTTCGACTCTCATGCAAAAGAATACTTTCTGCGATTCACAACTTGTTATTCAGATTTTGGGTGTAATTTATATTCTTTAATTCTATGCGTCTGTTGGGTAACTGACTAAGAATACAATTCATCACCTCCTCTCTTACACTTGGGTGTCGTACAATACTACTAATGAATTAATCTGTAAATTACATCTTTACAAGAAAAGGAAGACTCGAACAAAGCTCTACCAACCTTGACCGGTGTGGGTTTTTTTAGCGGTAAATTCCTATGACACTTTTACCCGGACTGTTGAGTAAGCACCAAGGTCTTTCAATCCGATACCAGTGTGGTAGGTCAATTGCTCTTTTATAGTGGTGGGGGCTCGAGCCATATAGTGGGGACGAATATGAGCCGAAATGAGTGAATGAATTGTATGTTTGTAAAGTATCCCGTAATACAAGTAATAGTTCTTTAGCGCCAGGTTGTCATTTTTATGGAAAAATCTGCAATTCATTTATTAAAAATATTTTTTGTTTCAGCCAACAATATACGAAAATTTCAATTCAATCGAGATGTTTCCGAATAAGTTTCGGGAGTACTTGCTGTCACCGGAGGTTGGATTCAGCAAGTGCTGCATACTAGGTGTGCCACAGCATGCGAGTAAAGGATTTCGAAGGCCAATACAATTGTATGTGAAAGGTGATTTTACACCAAGTAAAGCACGCTGGTCAGATGCACACGCGCCGTCGTCGCATCATCGGCCGGAGGCGGAGCCGCCGAGACGTACAGTGTACGCGTACCGGCCTAGTGATGACGCCCCATCATGCGGGGCAGCAACGCCTTATTCTCCTAACCTGGAATGTTGTGCCGACGATTCACCGTTCTACAATCCACGCAGTGATTCGTATGCGCCATCTTACCAACCGCCGCGTCCCACCGTCTATGCTACGCTACCTTCGCCGCTGCCTACCGCATCACCTGCAGCTTCACCGGCCGCATCACCCGCTCCGCACGCTGATCCCGCACCAGATCCTATGTCGGCTCGTGGCTTCCCAGAACCACGTCCGCATGACGACTAAGAATCACAGCTATACAATATGTACACGGATTATGAATACCAGTTGCCAATAATTCGCGTCGTTTGATTTGTGCCAAAAATTGGAAGACGCAATTTTAAGACTTGACCAAGAAACATGAGCATCATGTGCGTTGTCTAGTTTCTCCTCTAGAAGAGTTGTAACGGATGTGTCATTAAAAAACTGAAAGTTAAGTGTTTATGAACTCGACAGAGTATAAAATATCATGCACCAGCTCAGGACCTGGTTTGCATGTTTAAATCTCAGCACCGAAGTCTTTATTGACTGTTTTCATATTTAATATATGCATAATAAGTAACCAGTAATTTAAGATCCGGCGGGCCTGGGATTCAGTTGATTTAGATTTGTACCTATGTCCTTCCCGCCTTTCTTAGTTTTTATGTAAATATCTATTAGAACCGATAGAATTATGTTCGGATAGGCTGAAAGTATTTTATAATATTATAACCGCACATTAATCTATCTATCTTGTTTGATTTTTATACCTGTTATCATCATCATCATATATGTCCCACTGTTGGGCTCGAGCCTCCTCCATAATGGGAGGGAAATCGACGTACTACACCACGCTGGTCAGACGTGTTGGTATAGGTTTTCTTTTGAGTTATCCTTTTCTCGCATAGATGTTATATGCGTTTTATATCCCTTAGACGTCTCTTACGATCACCCACTGGTAAGATGTTGAATTGTATTCTTACTCCGTCACCACATGGAAATAAACCTACAAAAATAAAAAACAATATTATAATTCGTGTGATGACGGCGTAAGAACACAATTCGCTTTCACATTCTTATCCTTGGGTATCTAAGGGATATTCAGATATCATTTATGTCAAAAAGGGAAAACTTGAAATACATCTCTTTACCAACATGCCTGGCCAGTGTGGTATAATAGGTCGATTTCTTTTCTATTATGTCGTAGGCTCAAGCCCAGGAGTAAAACTTAGTGTTACATACTCTTTGACCAGCAGTGGGACGTATGGGCATATGACACGGAAAAATCCTTGGCGACAGATTAATTTCTTAGTACATAAAGTTTTCTTTAACAAGACACCTATATCTTTCACGATACTCACGAGGAAGGAAGAGTCGTGCATGGAATTCATAATCCGTTAACACAGGAACTTAATAACGTTTCATTATTAAGATTTCTTTTATAAAGGGCGTCGCAAGGATCATATGCTTGGTTTCTGACAAAGCATACTTTCGGCCTGATTTACTAGGTAAGAGTCTTGAGTTCGCTTATATTCACTGATTCTTTGGACAGACGATGTTCTGTACAAATCTAAAAGCACAAAAATAGAATTTCTTGAAATCGATTGCAGCGCCTTCTTTGGATCCAATAAATTGCTAATCCAAACCATTCTCGAATCTACCTTTTTTTTTTTTTTTTGTTTACGCTGTGGAAATGCTTTTGCGCACATCCCCCGCCAGTGACAGACGGGGGGGTGTGTGGGACTCGCCGGCCATGAGATTGACGGCCGGAATACCCACTAAAACCTAACAGCGGTCCCTTCCGCGCTTTTACGGGATGCCGGAGAGATCGTCTATTGACATTCTATCCCCGACACCCCTACGCTTAGCCATCTGGCCACGACCAGATTCTCGAATCTACCTGAAAATACACGTTTCACAAAAGTTTCATCAAAACCGACCGAGCCATCTAGGAGTTCAGTCGCATATAAGTACAGAATAATTCTATAACGATAGGTAAAACTACGATCGCCTAACCATAGTGACAAACGAAGGTGCATCCACATATCAGTGGGGTCAGTGACCAGCCGGGCGTGCTATTGAAGCCTTTTGCGTCGGAGAAACTGTATCGTACTTTATAAGGCTCCAGACAATCTTGACTGTCACGAACTGCTAGGCGGAATACCGACCAGTAAAAAGGCGTTCAAATACTTATTCGTTCTAATATTTTGTGTCAATCAATGGGAAAATAAAATGAGGTAGTCATATAGAAATATAAAACATTTTTTATAATATAACATCCTCCGAAACCGGCGAGCGTGTATGAAGAGAATTATGAATGTTGAGGAAGCGAGTGAAGTATGCAAGGATAGAGTTCTCTGGCACTCTGTTCTCTCTTCTTACCCTGCAAGGGATATGGCGTGATGATGTGTATGTATGTATAAAACATTTTTTTTTTATTTTAAGAACTCTATTTTTATCCTTTTGTATCGTCGGTCCATCTATCAAGTGCAGTAATTTTTTGGCTTCAGTGGATTCTTTACGTTTATTTTAAGTAATAGAAATGCGAATATGAGTTTTTTTTACACAACATATTGTCTTGATTTCTTTTCACGAGAATGTATAGTTCTCATGGACATAGAAATAAAGAAAGGTAGGTACACTGTGACAGGCTGTGGACTGGACACATCCTGCTCGTTCTGTCTAGGGCAATGAACCCACCATATTCCCTTCCTATCGCCATTGGACTGGCCACCTGTACCGATTCCTTGATCTTGGTGGTGCTGCGGGCGAAGTCTGGCGGACATAGTCAGCTATAATAGGCAGAAAAAAATATAATTGACTGCACAGATGGCGTAGTGGTTAAGATACCGACCTTACGTGCCAGTGCCGTGGGTTCGATTCCCACGCAGGACATTACTTTGTGTGATCCACAAAGTGTTGTTCTGAGTCTGGGTGTAATTTGTCTGCGTTAATTGCATGTTTGTAAAGTCCCCCGCAATACAAGGTTTATTTCGTTAGTGCAAAAAAAAAAAAAAAAATTCTGACCAATATGATAACTAATCTTTGTTATTTACTATATACTTTATTGATATAATAGGAATATGATAGGAACTAAATATGTATACCTATATTTATACGATATCCATTACAGAATACGATTGCAAAAAGATGGTCAGAACTTATCTATTTAAATTATGAGGGAACAGAAATATTTTCTGTTCTGCTCGTAATCTCAAGTTGTCTCAAAAAATAAGCTTTCAAAGAATATAAAGACTAACACACACATACATACACACCCATACGCCACACACCACCACACAATTACACGCATGCACACGCACAAACTTTGAATTTTTTTTTAATTTTTACTTTAAATTAATATTTCACCGAGTGTTACCATTTTAATTTATAATTGCTCATCATTTAGCGGGTCGAACTTCGGCACCTTTATTATATTTTTTTTTTATAAATGGCGTTCACAAGATTTCGCCAATAACTCAATTTAGATTAACAGTTATAGGAGTTAGGCAAGTAAATTCTAAGTAAATTCACGAGTTAAATTTTGTTGTTGGCTTTCGAATTTTTGTTAGTTGGATTAGCCTAAAAAGCTATATATATATATATGGAATGATTTATTCTTTGAAACTACTAAACGTGGATGACAATCTACAACTGAAAAAAAAAAAAGAATTAAACAATTTTCGGCACCTTTAATACAAGTTGCTGTAGAAAGGTACCAGTCACCATATATGTATGACAAACGAATATCAGAAGACGTTGTCAGAAGACGACTAAATAAAATACTTTCTTTCTTTAAAAGTAAAATTTACTAAACGAACGCATAAACAAATAATTATTTTAACGAGTCATTTAACTTTTAATTTCCAATATATATTGGCGTCATTGCACAATTCTAAAAATGATAATACTAGATAATTAATGCTATTTTTGTTTTCTGTGTGGTGACGGAGTAAGAATACAATTTACCATTCCGTATCTTACCCGTGAGTGATCGTACGAGACGGCTAAGGGATATAAAACACATAACATCTATGCGAGAGAAGGAAAACCCGAAGCAAAAGCCCTATACCAACACGTCTGACCAGCGTGGTATAGTAGGTCAATTATCCTCCCATTATGGAGGAGGCCCGAGCCCAACAGTGGGACATATATGGGCTGAGATAAGATGATGAGATGAGAATGCTATTTTGTTAACTTAAAGTGCAATACCACTGAGTTATCTATACTAATTTCATATTATAAAGCTGAAGAGTTTGTTTGTTTGAACGCGCTAATCTCAGGAATTAAAGGATCGATTTGAAAAATTCCTTCAGTGTTGGATAGCCCAATTATCGAGGAAGGCTCTAGGCTATATATCAACACACTAAGTTCAATAGGAGCAGAACACCAATGAAAAATGTTACAAAATTGGGAGTTTTATTTTCTTTTAGAGAGCTTCCAATGCGTGCGTTGCGAAAAAGGTTGAAATTTCGTAAAAATCATGTATGACAGAATTATTCCTCTTTTAAAGTTCTAAAAAAAAGTCCGCGACAGCATAGAGATAGATATCTCTAAGGGATGGCTCACTATAACCTTTTTTACACTAACCAAATGTATTTTAAAATAACGCGATATTTGCGAAGGTGTTTTTATAAACATGATATTAATCTTTATCCAATAAATACGCCATTCATCACAAGTATTTTATTTAAAACAAAAATTTTCTGCACATCATTTGATTTCAATGCACATCTTAGGAGATATCGTAGTTTTAAAATAACCTCCCAAGAAAATAATGATCAAGTACTGCGCACGTATTTACGTCTATCTTCTGTTCGCGACCTCGTCCTCGTGGAATAATTACTTTGGATTAACGCTAACTTTAACCCTTTGAACAATTAAGTAACTATTCCACGCGGGCGCAGTCACGGGCAGAGGCTAGTACTTTATAAATTGATGCGGTTCAGTAAGTACAGTAATTTACTTAGGACTTAGCATATAGCGTTCATTAAATAAATTCAGCAGCAACCACAACGAATTTGTGAGTGTGTAATTAAAATAAGAGTTCGTTTTTATTTACAAATGCATATTGCGCTAATATGTAAACATGACAAGTTAAGTTACTTTTACAAAATAACCAAGTCATCATCATCATCCATTATCATTCACCCTTTTGCCCCTCACTGGTGGACATAGGCTTCCCTGACAATTGAGTGGATAGTGCTGTAAATGCACCGTTAGGCAGGTGGGTTGGCGGATGCTGTGAGTTATTTGTTATACATTTTCCAGAGGCTGTTGTCCACTCTTCTAGTGAGACTTAGTCAACTGTCATGATTCCCCGGGTAAGAGGCGGTGGCAATAATATTTATATCTCGTCGCAACACGGGGAATATATATCTATCACAATAGTTGATGATGATATTTGAAAGTCCCCAGTATGCCGTAATTGAATCCTGACTTGATGATAACAAGTTTCGAAACAAAAAATAATTTTCCAAATCGAGTTAACCGTCTTTGAGTAATCGATTTACTTAAAAAAGAAGTTCCTTTTTTGGAACCGTAATAATTTTTGAAATTGTATTACATTGAATTTTCGATTGCACATTTTATTTAGAAGATTGAAATATTCATTTAAGTAGTGGCGTCTTAAAATCTAATATATGGCACGCTCAAGTAATTCATGAGTTTAGACAATATATTTATTGATTGCAGCAGCATCGCAATAAGCAGTTAGGCGTCCCAAACAATATTAGTTCGGTAACAGTATTTGAGTGAGGTTTGATAAGCGTACCACAGTTTATTATCAAGGATCTAATTAAACTTAATATCGTATATGTAATAATAGTAGAGAACAGATGATGATCTCTAAGGAATTAATATAACCACGTATTAGTTGCATCTCTAGTTTCTCTCGCTTAGAATACGTACTCAATTACAATATGCTATTAATAAATCTATCGCCTCTTTGCTTCAATAACGTGTTATCTTGAAAAATTGAATTTTAGATGAATGTTTTTCAAGTTTCAAAAAATAATTGTATCACAACGAATATATTTTTGCCATAAATCTGTTTTAAATCATAGATGATTTAATTATAGAATAATTAAATAATTAAAATCATATATTTATATATCAACTATTCTTCTTCTTCTATATTGGCAATCAGCTACATATACGAGCTATTGGTGCCAGTGTCAAGTTATAAATATTTTCACGTTTTTAGTCTTTCAAGTCAGTCGTTGTCTAAGTCAAATTGTTGCCATTAACAGTGCAATGGCCACACTGTTAATGGTATCTTGTGGGAATTTTGATGGAAAACGAAAACGTTGTAAAGCACTTTTATATGATATTCACTTCATCCCAGTAGTTCCGCCGCTTCATATTACATAAAATGCCATCAAAATTATCTAATATAACACGTTAAAACACTAAGATATCGAATATAATACAAGAGCACCACATGACGTTTTCAAATTCCCGTCACAAGGTCTATATCAACTATTTTTTTAAACTTGAAAAACACTATCTCTAAAATCTCATTTTTCAAGATCACACACTATTAAAGCAAAGATCGATATATATTTTTGAAAAATAATTTATTTTATGTCATTGGCAGCTTGTTAATCGTCTATTGTTGGTTCTAGGTCTCTACAAAGAGGTGAATTATGTCATATTCGAGAAACTTGGCAGGCGGTTTGTTGATCAATTCATGTTGTAAGACTAAGATTCCCAGGAAAGAGCTGCTGTCTATTCATTTGTTACGCTTGAACTGATCTTATAACTGCTACATAAAGTAAGGCTTATTATAATAACACAATTATTCTTAACCTGTTTAAAGTCTAAAAACTATAAGCTACCAACGCCAAATTCTTACATAAGCTAATTTTTTTACGTATTTCATTTGTTAAAAGCGTTGAAACTTTATAGCGTTAATAAATAACTAACACACACATTCATAAACTTTCGTATCTTATTATAATATTAAAAGTTAAGTTGCCGGGTTCGGATTTACATAGACGGTGAGAAAAAACTTCACTATCTTTTATGACAGTCCTATCTATTAGATATATGTATATCCGTGTGGTGACGGAATAAGAATACAATTCACCATTCTCTATCTTGCCTGTGGATGTCGCAAAAGACGTCTAAGGGATATAATATGCATATAACATCTATGCAAGAGAAGGAAAACTCGAAACAAAACCCTATACCAACCTGTTTGACCAGCATGGTATAGTAGGTAAATTTCCCTTCTATTGTGGAGGAGGCTCGAGCCCAGCAGTGGGACATATATGAGCCGAGATGATGATGATGATCTATTAGATACAGATAAGCTAGAAGCATTTGTAAAATATTACTTAAAATCAGTTAAGTGATCTCAAAAAGTAACGAGAACGACATCGTGACATAAGATTTTATTTAAAACGAGGATTTATTTTTATACTCCAATAAAAGATGGTTGTTTTTATTTAATTCTGAAGAGTCACTCATCAATCCAGTGACATAAAATGTAAGAGACACATCTCGTGAGTTTGAAGAGGCAACATTTATAGCATACTAGCTTCTGCCCGCGGCTTCGCCCGCGTAAAAGTTTACATTTCTAAAGATTTTCATCCCCTATTTTTATTTTACCCTTAAGAGAAAATTTTTACAACATGTTAATGTCATATTTATTTATATCTAATCAATAGCCTAAAAATAAGTTTCAAGCTTCTGGCTTTAAAAATGACGATATTTACTTACAACTTTTCATTCCCCTTTACAACCCCTTTTTGCGTTAAAAAGTATGCCTATGTCCTTTGTCAGGCTCTACACTATCTGTGTACCAAATTTCATTTAGATCGGTTCAGTAGTTTTGGCGTGAAAGAGCGACAAACAGAGAGAGTTACTTTCGCATTTATTTAGTAAGGATAAGCAATATTTCACTCGATGTTAAGTGATGCTATACTCCGAGATGTTAGTGGTATAATAAAGAGAGATATTGGAATTCGGTTACTGAAGCTGGCAACGCATTTCATTCTATTGTGGTGTGTACATATCTTAAGAATGCTAGTTATGTCCGAGACTTCGTTTGCGCGTCATGTGACAGTCTCGCTTTCAGGTTGTCTGTCCTATTGTCCCCGCCCAATATAAAAAAAAAAAATATCTCGTTTTTGTAACGATAATTTATCATACTTATCTCTTTATCTATTACACAAGAATTTCCATAAATGGCCAGGATATGGCTTTTTACGTGTGGTGACGGAGTAAGAATACAATTCACCACCCCCTGTCTTACCCGTGGGTATCGTAAAAGACGATTAAGGGATATAATATGCATAAGGCATCTGTGCAAGAGAAGGAAAACTGGAAATAAAACCCTATACCAACATGTCTGACCAGCGTGGTAAAGTAGGTCAATATCACTCTCATTGTGGAGGAGGCCCGAGCCCAACAGTGGGACATATATGGGCTCTTGTTGATGATGGCTAGAATACGGACGTGATCGTACTTGTTTTCTCTTAGGTTTAAGTTCATATATTTACCTATTTCTGCAAGTGTGTCTCTTCTGACATAAGAATAATTGTATCGTTAGTTATGTATTATATTATATATTTATGTATATATTATTATTGTACTGTATGACTGTGTGTCTGTGAAAATATATATTTACATTTTTCGGGAAATTACCTACTATTTTGGCTGAATTTCCTTTCTTTAATTCACAAGTGAAACTGTATGAGGCAATTTCACGATAATCAGTTGAATAGTTAAGGCGTGATATACAAATAATAACACTTTCGCAATTATATAAAATATTTATATCAGAAACAAGCATTATTATTCCTGCTTTCGTCTTGAACACACTAAACCGCTCAAAGCTTAGGCTCGGGTATATTTTTACCACCTGTTAGCAAAGACGTGAGAATATAACAAAGGGTATTTGTTGATTAAATAATATTTTCAAAAATATAAGACATAAGCAACTGTAACAACTGGTTTGTACATGCCAATGTTACATAATACAATTATTGGTGTATAAAAATGTTTTGTTATTCTGTGGTGACGAAGAATAATCTGCGAGATGAATAGCAGATCTTTGTTAATCTGTATAAAGGACTTTACTTACTAACACAACACGGTGCATAATTCTTTTAAGTTAACATTTTTTGGCAGGTTATGCTATATATATATGTATATATATATATATATATATATATATATATATATATATATATATATATATATATATATATATATATATATATACAGGGTGTAAGTGGACTGCTCCCGAAAACCAAGACAGGTGTCCCTACTAGTCCTACTTGTAATAATAGGCTAGAAAAAAAATCGATTCGGATGGAAAAAAAATTTTTTTCACAACGAATGTTACGTTTTTTTTCACACTCCATCGTATTAGTTAGATGAGAAAAAACGCAATCTATTCAAAATTCACGATCATATGTTCAAGAGTTCAACGACCTTGCGTGGTGAAAAAAAATTTTTTTTTATCCGAATCGATATTTTTTGTAGCCTATCATTACAAGTAGGACTAGTAGGGTTACCTGTCTTTGTTTTCGGGAGCGGTCCCCTTCCACCCTGTATATCCACGGTGACATTTATATCGTCTTACAAAAAGCAGTTCAGTTAACGTATACAGTATCTACTATTCATTCGTACAATTAAAAGGTTAAAAAAATATTTACTGGAATATTTTTTACTATACAATTATTACGTTTTTACTAAACATATTTTTTACTACATAAAAATTAATAACGTAATTACGTTAGCCAATCATTATCATGCGGAATGCCGTATAATTTCTTTTGTTTGAAATGTAAACATTTATAACCAGGTTGTTACAAAATATTAACTTTAATTTATTTTATTTTATTATTTTTTTATCACTGTGTTAGTGATTTAACAATTAAATATGTTAGATATGTTTCTTTGGTCGTATACTTTTATGACACTTCTTTTGTAAGACGATATAAATGTGTATATATATATATATATATATATATATATATATATATATATATATATATATATATATACATACATACATACATATCATCACGCCATATCCCTTGCAGGGCAGGCACAGAGAACAGAGTGCCAGAGAACTCTATCTTTGCATACTTCACTCGCTTCCTCAACATTCATAATTCTCTTCATACACGCTCGCCGGTTTCGGAGACTCTTGACTCTACTTACTCTTCTACTACTTGACTCTTCACTATATATATATATATATATATATATATATATATATATATATATATATATATATATATATATATATATATATATATATATATATACCTATATATATACCGGTACCTTGACATCCGTCGTCATAATTCAGCAGTAGGCTGCCCTGTCTAGGTGCTCTCTGCAATATACTCTTCTACGCAACTTGTTACATTAACTGTAACCATCAATTCAAGTAGGTGAATACTGCTAAACTGGACCTCTTTTAAGCACATCATGTTAAAGTATAACAAATGGTAGTTATGTATTAAGTTAGATCCGCCTCTTCTTGAGATAAAAGAAGAGGTTTTAGCTTAGTATAACCAAATATCTACGTGTATAAACTTTGGAGAAAATGTACAGAATTTTCATGGCAGCAATCCTGTTTAAAAAAAAATAGTAGATTGTCCCTATGTTGAGAATGTTCATTCAACTAAAGTTTTCATATTAATTTGCATAATAAACATTAAAATATATAATTATAAGAGTATTTTTAGGACTTATTGTCGTTTTCCTTACCAAATACCATACCAAATATACTGAGTATTTTTAGTCTGAATACCTTACCAAAAATACTGAGTATTTTTAAGACATGGCAGAAGTGAAGTGTATGTACAATATAGTCACGGTTCCTTACAATAAAAAAAAATGTTTTTCTTATTATTGTATTGAACGGTACAATGGGCAGATACGTTTATAGGTACCTATGTTAACAAAAAACAAGATAACGGGCAATTCTACCAGATGAATGCCAGATCCTTATGTTATTTTTATATAATGACCTCGAACCTTTTATATTTGTCTAATACCACAACTAAACTATATTATTACTAGCATATGCTTGACTGCACAGATGGCGTAGTGGTTAAGATATCGACCTTCCGTGCCAGCGTCGTGGGTTCAATTCCCACGCAGGACAAAACTTTGTGTGATCCACAAAGTGTTGTTCTGAGTCTGGGTGTAATTGTCTACGTTAATTGCATGTTTGTAAAGTCCCCCGCAATACAAGGATTATTTCCTTAGTGCAGTGTACTTTAAAAAAAAAAAATATGCTTACACATGTGATTTGAAATAATAGTAAATAATACGTATATTTAAGTAGTATTAATTAAAAATTTCCTCCTGCCATTGCAGCTTCATACCTCAAACCACTAAAACAGCATCGCTTCATTTGAAGTGGATTTTAATCTTGCGATATTGAAAAGTAGGCAACAAGAGAAAGAAAATTTAAATGTAACATTTCAGCTTACGTATATCAGCACTATTAGGTTTGAATTTCTTCCACAATAAAAGGAAAATTGGCCTACTGTCTTCCTTTTTATGTGAAAAAGGCCGCAGCAGTGTGTAGTAGTGGCTACGAATACTACCAACATTTACATTGCTCGTGGGTGTAGTGAAAAACGACTAAGAGTATTATTTACATAGACCTAGGCCAACTCCATCTGATACAGGGTTGACATAAGGCAGGCCATAAAACTATTGCCAATTAGTATTTGCAATACGTATGTTAAATTAGGAGATGAGCACATATTTCGTCGGTGGTGAAATATATTCTTGCCACTATACGGAAATTTCTAATTAACTACATACTTTCTTCTGGACTCCATTAAAATATATCTGTATGTATGTATGTCGTTCTAATTAACTCATATATATACATACATACATACACATACATACATATCATCACGCCATATCCCTTGCAGGGTAGGCAGAGAGAACAGAGTGCCAGAGAACTCTATCTCTGCATACTTCACTCGCTTCCTCAACATTCATAATTCTCTTCATACACGCTCGCCGGTTTCGGAGACTCTTGACTCCACCTTCCTTCAGTACATGACCGATCTGGTCTAGGTAGGTTAGTCTCGGTCTCCCTCGGTACCTACATCCTTCCACTTTCGCATTGTATATCTTCTTAACCAGGCGTTCGTTCGGCATTCTTTCCACATGTCCGAACCATCGGAGCATTCCCTTTCGCATCTTTACACCAATACTCTCTTTCATACCTACTCGCTCTCTTACGTCGTCGTTACGAATGCGGTCGGTCAGCCTAACTCCACAGATTTTCCGCAGAGATCGCATTTCGACCGCATTAATTTTACTATCATACTCTTTTCTGCATACCCAACTCTCGCTTCCATACAGTAATGTTGGGACAAGCACTGCGTTATGTATTGCTACACGTCCCTTCTGGCTGAGGTGGTGGCTGCCGAGAAGTTGCCCCAACGCTCCGTTCACTCTATTTCCCGCATTCACTCTTCGCTCTATATCAGTGGTGTACCTTCCATCTCGGCTAATTCCACATCCAAGATATACAAATTCATCCACTTGCTCTAGTACATCATTACCTATTGTTACTCTTACATCTGTTCTGGTTTTATCTCTTTCAAAGACCATTATTTTGGTTTTGCTCACATTTACGCGTAGACCCCTTTTCTTACAATCTTCTGTCATTGTGTCGACTAGGGTCTGCAGGTCAATCGCTGACTGTGCCAGCAGGACTGCATCATCTGCATAAAGCAGAGCAGTGACCACTGAGTCGCCCATCTGGACTCCCACATTCATATCGTTCAACCTTTGGAGACATTTATCCAGATATATGATAAACAGCCTGGCTGACAGAACGCACCCCTGCTTAACGCCGATATTGACGTCAAACCAAGGCGACATTCCATCATCCAGCCGCACACAGGCTCTACAGCCCATGTAACTGGACTGCACAGCCTGTAGCAGTTTACCGTTAATACCATACTCCGGTAAAATGTCCCAAATTTCCTTTCGTACAACCGTGTCAAATGCTCTCTCCAGATCCACAAAACTGCAGAAAACCCTCTGACCTAGAGCCAGATGCTTCTCCACAATGTTGCGCAGAGAGAACACTTGATCCATGCATCCCCTTCCACTCCTGAAACCTCCTTGTGTCTCACACAGTAAACCGTCGGACACCATCCTCATTCTCCTTTCAATAATTTTTCCATACACTTTTGCTGCCAAACTGGTCAAGCTTACGGCTCTGTAATTTGCGCAGTCATAACGTGAACCCTTGTTTTTAAACAAAGGCACGATGACTGCGCTATTCCAGTCCCTGGGAACCATTCCCGAGCTCCAACATAAATTGAGGAGCAACAGGAACGCCTCCCAGACACAAGAGCCACCAAGCTTGATCATCTCGGCAGACACCATATCAATGCCCGCTGCCTTACCATTTTTCAAACTTCTTATCGCCCATTCAACTTCATCCATACTGATGCCATCGGAGGACGCCGTTGTCGAATGTTGATCTACTAAACCACATCCAACACCGGCGCCAACCGTAGCATCCGCATACATATCGCCAAAATATTCACTCCATCGGCTTAACACGTCTTGTGTTTGTGTAAGAATGTCTCCACCTTTAGACCTTATTTTATTCATTCTGAAGGCTGACCAACCACCCCGAGACTTCTTCACCTCCCTCCAAAAGAGTTTGGTGTTACCCTCGAAGTTTTTAGTCAGCCTATCTTCTGCACTCATACTTGCTCTATCACGTTTCTCTTTCACTAAGGCCTTGGTGTCATTCTTACATTGCCGATATATTTCTTTCTTCTGTTCAGTCATACTGTCATTCAGATTCAAAGAAGAGACATAGTCCAGCCACGCTTTCTTCTTTTGCTCTACGGAAGCTGCCACTTCCGCATCCCACCATGCATCACCATTTGTTTTTCTATGCTTCTTTGAACTTCCACATACTTCTTTCGCTGTATCTACCATACTCTCTTTCAATACTCTCCAGCATTCTTCAATGTCCGATTGCGGCTGGCTTGCCATCGTCAGCCGTTCTCGGACACCCTCTGCATACTTTTCTCTTACACACTCTTCTTGCAACCTTTCAACCTTTATTCTTTCAAGCCCTCCGAAGTGGACACGCTCTCGCCAGTGCCTCCACTTTCTGAACAGACCACTAAATCTCGCAATAACGAGATAGTGGTCCGTGTCGACTGTGGGGCCCCTGTAGGCTCTTGCGTCCAATATTTTGCTTCGGAGGCGACTGTCTACCAAAATTAAATCTATTATGCTTTTCTGTTCATTCCTTCTCCATGTATACATATGGATGTCCTGATGTGGTGTCTCATATATATATATATTATATATAATATATATATATATAAAAGTATATATAAATATATATATATATATATACATATATATATATATATATATATATATATATATATATAATATATATATATTCTTACAAGACAGTTGGTTCCCCCACCCGGCAGCAGCCGAAACGTATAAATAGCCGGCGCAAAGCGGGTAGCGGGTCATTCTCGCTATCGGATTCGGACCGGCTTTAACTACCTCCTGTCGTTATATTTAATTTAAATTCATGGTGTTATTTGTTCATTTGTCAGATTTCTTTATTAAAAGTGATTTTCCCTTAGCTAATATTATTCATCTTTTTAAAAAATTAAATCCACTTCTGGTTCGTAAAATCAGAAGTGGGATTACCACGCGTTTCAGTGTCGCTTTTGCTATCATTCCTGACAGTAAGTTAAGTTACTCAGTAAGTGTTATTTTAATTCATTCACTAAAGTGCCATTTTAAATCATATCGCTAAACGTTTTATTTCTTTTGTTGGGACTACCGTCACTTTGTTAAAAAAAATGTCGGGTCACTCATTTAAATCTAGACAAATGGACAAAGAATCGCACCGTTGATTTTGCTACTATACTTTTTCAAGTTAAGAGTACTGACTCTAACCAGTTTTCTACCTATGCCTAGTATGCGCGTAAGTCTCTATTGCCTCTTAGCATTATTAAAAGTCTATCCGACGAACTAAGAACTATCGTTTTGCGGGGTATTTGCGACCCCCAACTTAAAATGGCGGCAACTAACGCAAAATTGCAGTCCAAAGAATTACTTGCCGAAAAGAGTGTAATCAGTTGGTGTTAAACAATACCGTGAAGTACGTCTCGGAGAAGCTCTCGGCATCGCGATCGCGTATCGTATCGATAGGTCGCGTCGTTCTCATGTTATTTCATTCCGGTTTAATCAAATCCGTACCAGACTACGTAGTTCGAAACGAAGGAGTAACCACAGTCGAAATCGAGATAGATTAACCCCCAGATCACCGTAAATTGGAGCGTTAACAGCGCTCTGATCACCGAGCCGAGCATCGTAGCGTCAAAGTCATAGTCGTTATAATTTTTCACCCTACGGTAACTGACAAGATTGTTGATGCCATCAGGTTGATCAACATCATGGTAAGGTTGAACCAAAGTTTTTATATTTCGAGGTCTGAGACAGATTTACATAATACAGACGACTGGTGCTCATAGGTTGATCATGTGAAATCTCTGAATAATTTGAGTGATCATGAATACCTTCGCCGAATAGGAAAGTAGACTTCTCTAAAAGAGAGTTTCACTTTAGACTATATTCGTTTATCTAATGAGTAACCAATGATCATTTGTGCTCAAGGACACGCAATATGGCGAATAACACATGCGGTGTTTTTGTGAAAGTTTTGATGAATACTCTACGTAACCGCATATTACGCATTGTTCTTTATTTTCATCTACGAATTGTGGGCACTCTGCGATCGATTACTAACGACTATTGTGATTTATATTACTGACCCACACACCTAAGCATTTGATATCAATCAATTGAACTCAAATAACATGTCCTGATGGTAATCGTAGATCAAAACTTGATTTTGTACCAATGGTGTTCGAGCTCTGTTCCTTCTGTAAATATCTTGAACACAAAATGCATGTGTTTTACGACATATGTCTGAAGGATGTAGTTCGAATGTCGCAAAGATTACTTTGCTTTGACTACATTGGTTATTCTGTCAGTGTTAGTTAATTATAACATAAAAATACTGGATTCTTAGTATTACTTCTAGTCAGGCATGACCGAGTCAGTTTTACAAGTTTTTAGATGTAGCATAACAGTCAGAATGGAGATGAAAACTTCCTCGTGACATTAATTTCAACTGACTTGCCCACACGAATGGCGTAGTGGTTGAGATATCGATCTGCCGTGCCGGTGTCGTGGATTTGACTTCCACGCATGACGATACTTTGTGTAGTTTGCTTATCACATAAAAAAAAAGTCCCTAGAGCTCCATCTCAGCTGATTTAATCATGAACAAAACCAGACATACATTTTTCAATAATTCATAGCAACGTTTTAGGTCGCTTACCGGAGTTAAATGGTTATAAATTCGTTTTAATTATTATTGATTTTTTTACTAAATTTTCTTTATTATGTCCAATATATTGAATCAACATCATGGATTGGGTAAGTGACATAGCAAGCTCCCTGCACTATATTGCACCAGGTATTCTTTTTTTTTTTTTTTTTTTTTTTTTTTTTTTTTTTTTTTTTTTTTTTTTTTATTGCTTATGGCGGCAAACGAGCAGACAGCACACCTGATGGTAAGTGTCACTACCGCCCATGGACCTTTGCCAATGGTATAGCTAGGCCGCTGCCTACCAATACAACCCTGAACCCACCCCAGTTAGGCTTCCGGCTCTCTCTCTCTTCACAGGTAAAACGGCCAAGTTGATAGATATTGTCGTACAGTGCTTAATATGCTACGAGTTAAGGTTGGAAACAAGGGAGTACAATGGTCAGAGGTATTATGGGAGGTCCAACTGACCATTAGAAGATAGGACACCACCCGGTATTAAGCATTGCAACTGCTTATTAGTGTAGAAACCGCAACACCTGTTATTAAATCTCTTGTGAGAGGTATTGCTTTTCAGGATTTCAGTTCCAGCAATTTTAATCAAGGAGTTCATGATGACACTAAGACGACTGCGCGCTGCTGGCAATTTGTCAGCAAATCAATTACGTCAAGACGCGCATGTGCGGCCCGTGCAAGGTGATTACTGCATTGCCGCATCACCGAAACGAACTCGAGCTTTTGAGAGGGTCGTATAGAAAAAGACCCACGCAGCCGCATATATTATGGTGCTGTGCCCGGTGAATGGACGCTGAAAACTTGTGAAGTCTTCTTCCAAACTGGTGACTTACCATGATAATGTCACGCGAACCGCCTAAGTAGCATGCCTCTGAACATTATCATCTTAATTTTTCTGATGTCATGCTAACCGCCTTTGTAGCATGCCTCTGACATCACGTTATTTCAATAATGTCAAGCTAACCGCCTTTGTAGCATGCCTCTGACATCACGTTATTTCAATAATGTCAAGCTAACCGCCTTTGTAGCATGCCTCTGACATCACGTTATTTCAATAATGTCAAGCTAACCGCCTTGTAGCATGCCTCTGACATCACGTTATTTCAATAATGTCAAGCTAACCGCCTTTGTAGCATGCCTCTGACATCACGTTATTTCAATAATGTCAAGCTAACCGCCTTTGTAGCATGCCTCTGACATCACGTTATTTCAATAATGTCAAGCTAACCGCCTTTGTAGCATGCCTCTGACATCACATTATTTCAATAATGTCAAGCTAACCGCCTTTGTAGCATGCCTCTGACATCACATTATTTCAATAATGTCAAGCTAACCGCCTTTGTAGCATGCCTCTGACATCACATTATTTCAATAATGTCAAGCTAACCGCCTTTGTAGCATGCCTCTGACATCACATTATTTCAATAATGTCATGCTAACCGCCTCTGTAGCAGCCTCTGACATCCATGTAACTAATAATTTTATTTTAACTTTCAGCACTATCCTTAAATTATATGTAAATATGCACATGGTGCCTTGTACGGTGATAGCTCCACCGCCCATGGCGTGATTAACTTTGTTTCATTTTTAGGAATGTCTAATTGAATTCATATAACTTATGTCTCTAAAGTAATTAGAACTTAGGTAACTTTTGTTACTATTCCAATTTAAATGTCACATCCTAATATTCTTGTCCATGATGCAAATTATCTAATGGATGTAGTTGCAAGTACATAGGCAATTGCATTGCGTTGTGTGCTTTCAGATAATCATAGCGATTCCTAGGATGATATTGAGGGGCTGGGTGGTAAAGGTGATCCACTCATTGGAAGATCAGCGGTCGAGGACGCCCCGCAATCAGGAACGGCCGTCTTACAAGACAGTTGGTTCCCCCCACCCGGCAGCAGCCGAAACGTATAAATAGCCGGCGCAAAGCGGGTAGCGGGTCATTCTCGCTATCGGATTCGGACCGGCTTTAACTACCTCCTGTCGTTATATTTAATTTAAATTCATGGTGTTATTTGTTCATTTGTCAGATTTCTTTATTAAAAGTGATTTTCCCTTAGCTAATATTATTCATCTTTTTAAAAAATTAAATCCACTTCTGGTTCGTACCAATATATATATATATATATATATATATATATATACATAAATATATATATATATATATATACATAAATATATATATATATATATATATACATAAATATATATATATATATATATATATATATATATATATACATAATATATATATATATATATATATATATATATATATATATATATATATATATATATATATATATATATATGTATATATATATATATATATATATATATATATATATATATATATATATATATATATAAATATATATATATATATATATATATAAATATATATATACAGGGTGTCCCAAAATTCAACGATAAGCCGGCACCAGCAGGTGGACCTACATATGACTACTCGAGAACAAAAAAGAAAAAAATTCTACCTTGATTTTTTTTTTCATTACGACAAAAAAACCGATTTCTTTAAAAATCGTCATCTTTTATTATATTATTAAGTGCCATTGCTAAAATTTTACAAGTAATTCTGTGATTTTTTTTGTATTGGCAAGGTAAGTAGCACTACTATCGATCACAACCATTAAAAATTCCAGAATATCTATAGTTTTTACACAAAAATCAACCAAAACTATGTTTTTTCCATAAATTATGTAAGATTTTGACTTTCACCTCACTTTCACTCATCACAGTGAAAAAAAAAAGTATGGACACTACTGTGGCAAATAGTATTAAAAATTGGCGCAACTAACTACAATTCTAAAATGGTATAACATTCTAGGCAAACTAGCCACCAAAATATACTTAGGTGTACAATTTCAAAATAACAACCATATTTCGAAAATTGTTAGTGTTGATAGTAATCACTTTTACTATGTAGCCCAAATGTTTTTGTTGCAAGTTCTCAGAATTTGAATGAGACATGTGCGTAGTCCATAAGATAACATAAGTTAGACAGAGATAGAGAGATTATACGTTAGAGAGAGATAGATAGATGCTAATTGTTTAGTAACATTAATGCAGGTAGAGAAGTAATTAATGTCCTCAGCAGCACAGAGCAAGTCAGTACGCGACTTTGGATTGAATTAAGTGACCTGGCAATTGACCTGACTTGGCATTATTTTAGACTGTGATTTTGTGTTTTTTTAAAGAAGTTTTGCCTTATTTTCAAGTGTTTAGCATTAATTATGCCGCTACCTTATACAGCGTTAGAATACGCTAATATGCACCTAATTTATGGAGAATGCCGATGCAATGCTAACGCTGCTAGCAGATTATATCGAGCAAGGTACCCTACTCTTCAAAGGTATCCGGATTATCGCGTATTTATTAACGTGCATCAAGCATTTTCGGAGGGTCGTATACCATCTGACAGGAGAAACGCTGGAAGACCTAGATCGGAACACGATGAAGAAGTTCTCAATGAAATAGAAAGCGATACAACTACCTCTGTACGTGCCATACAAACAGCAACGGGAATTCCAAAAAGTACTGCACATAGAATTTTAAAACGTCACCAGCTTCATCCATATCATTACAGGCGCGTGCAGGCGTTATTACCGCGGGACTATCCACTGCGGGTCGCATTTTGCCGTGTAATGCTGCAAAAACACAGGGAAGATCCCCAATTCTTAGACAAAGTTTTAAGGTCGGATGAAACAACCTGCAAGAAAGATGGCTATTTAAATCTTCACAATCTTCATAGCTGGAACAATGAAAATCCGCACCTGGTGAGAGAAGACAAATCGCAATATCAATTTAAGGTTAACCTATGGACGGGCATAATAAATGGAAAAGTGATAGGACCCTTTGAGTTACAAGGAAACATAGATGGCAATAGCTATTTGAACTTCTTACAAAATGAGTTACCAGGAGTATTAGAAGACGTGCCCTTAAGTGATTTCCAAAACATGTGGTTTCAAAACGATGGTTGCCCAGCTCACTATGCCCGCCCTGTGCGAGAGTACTTAGACCAAGAGTACCCAGGGCGTTGGATCGGGCGACTTGGTCCTATCTTATGGCCACCCCGTTCACCCGATCTAAATCCCCTGGACTTTTTCTATTGGGGTTGTCTAAAGGCAAGAGTCTACTCAAAACCCATTGCAACCTTGGACGAGCTTCGCCAAAAAATAATTCAGGCTGTGGATCACATGAACAGAATCAGATATGCAAGAAAAATAAAACGTTCATTTTTAAGGCGATGTCGTGCCTGCATTACTGTCAATGGCAAACAATTCGAACGTTTATTGTAATTTTAATAATATAGTAAATTCTAATCTCTCTATATCTATCTCTGTCTAACTTATGTTATCTTATGGACTACGCACATGTCTCATTCAAATTCTGAGAACTTGCAACAAAAACATTTTGGCTACATAGTAGAAGTGATTACTATCAACACTAACAATTTTCGAAATATGGTTGTTATTTTGAAATAGTACACCTAAGTATATTTTTGTGGCTAGTTTGCCTAGAATGTTATACCATTTTAGAATTGTAATTAGTTGCGCCAATTTTTAATACTATTTGCCACAGTAGTGTCCATACTTTTTTTTTTCACTGTGATGAGTGAAAGTGAGCTGAAAGTCAAAATCTTACATAATTTATGAAAAAAACATAGTTTTGGTTGATTTTTGTGTAAAAACTATAGATATTCTGGAATTTTTAATGGTTGTGATCGATAGTAGTGCTACTTACCTTGCCAATACAAAAAAAAACACAGAATTACTTGTAAAGTTGTAGCAATGGCACTTAATAATATAATAAAAGATGACGATTTTTAAAGAAATCGGTTTTTTTATCGTAATGAAAAAAAAAATCAAGGTAGAATTTTTTTCTTTTTTGTTCTCGAGTAGTCATATGTAGGTCCACCTGCTGGTGCCGGCTTATCGTTGAATTTTGGGACACCCTGTATATATATATATATATATATATATATATATATATATTGGTACGAACCAGAAGTGGATTTAATTTTTTAAAAAGATGAATAATATTAGCTAAGGGAAAATCACTTTTAATAAAGAAATCTGACAAATGAACAAATAACACCATGAATTTAAATTAAATATAACGACAGGAGGTAGTTAAAGCCGGTCCGAATCCGATAGCGAGAATGACCCGCTACCCGCTTTGCGCCGGCTATTTATACGTTTCGGCTGCTGCCGGGTGGGGGGAACCAACTGTCTTGTAAGACGGCCGTTCCTGATTGCGGGGCGTCCTCGACCGCTGATCTTCCAATGAGTGGATCACCTTTACCACCCAGCCCCTCAATATCATCCTAGGAATCGCTATGATTATCTGAAAGCACACAACGCAATGCAATTGCCTATGTACTTGCAACTACATCCATTAGATAATTTGCATCATGGACAAGAATATTAGGATGTGACATTTAAATTGGAATAGTAACAAAAGTTACCTAAGTTCTAATTACTTTAGAGACATAAGTTATATGAATTCAATTAGACATTCCTAAAAATGAAACAAAGTTAATCACGCCATGGGCGGTGGAGCTATCACCGTACAAGGCACCATGTGCATATTTACATATAATTTAAGGATAGTGCTGAAAGTTAAAATAAAATTATTAGTTACATGGATGTCAGAGGCTGCTACAGAGGCGGTTAGCATGACATTATTGAAATAATGTGATGTCAGAGGCATGCTACAAAGGCGGTTAGCTTGACATTATTGAAATAATGTGATGTCAGAGGCATGCTACAAAGGCGGTTAGCTTGACATTATTGAAATAATGTGATGTCAGAGGCATGCTACAAAGGCGGTTAGCTTGACATTATTGAAATAATGTGATGTCAGAGGCATGCTACAAAGGCGGTTAGCTTGACATTATTGAAATAACGTGATGTCAGAGGCATGCTACAAAGGCGGTTAGCTTGACATTATTGAAATAACGTGATGTCAGAGGCATGCTACAAAGGCGGTTAGCTTGACATTATTGAAATAACGTGATGTCAGAGGCATGCTACAAGGCGGTTAGCTTGACATTATTGAAATAACGTGATGTCAGGGGCATGCTACAAAGGCGGTTAGCTTGACATTATTGAAATAACGTGATGTCAGAGGCATGCTACAAAGGCGGTTAGCTTGACATTATTGAAATAACGTGATGTCAGAGGCATGCTACAAAGGCGGTTAGCATGACATCAGAAAAATTAAGATGATAATGTTCAGAGGCATGCTACTTAGGCGGTTCGCGTGACATTATCATGGTAAGTCACCAGTTTGGAAGAAGACTTCACAAGTTTTCAGCGTCCATTCACCGGGCACAGCACCATAATATATGCGGCTGCGTGGGTCTTTTTCTATACGACCCTCTCAAAAGCTCAAGTTCGTTTCGGTGATGCGGCAATGCAGTAATCACCTTGCACGGGCCGCACATGCGCGTCTTGACGTAATTGATTTGCTGACAAATTGCCAGCAGCGCGCAGTCGTCTTAGTGTCATCATGAACTCCTTGATTAAAATTGCTGGAACTGAAATCCTGAAAAGCAATACCTCTCACAAGAGATTTAATAACAGGTGTTGCGGTTTCTACACTAATAAGCAGTTGCAATGCTTAATACCGGGTGGTGTCCTATCTTCTAATGGTCAGTTGGACCTCCCATAATACCTCTGACCATTGTACTCCCTTGTTTCCAACCTTAACTCGTAGCATATTAAGCACTGTACGACAATATCTATCAACTTGGCCGTTTTACCTGTGAATACCTGGTGCAATATAGTGCAGGGAGCTTGCTATGTCACTTACCCAATCCATGATGTTGATTCAATATATTGGACATAATAAAGAAAATTTAGTAAAAAAATCAATAATAATTAAAACGAATTTATAACCATTTAACTCCGGTAAGCGACCTAAAACGTTGCTATGAATTATTGAAAAATGTATGTCTGGTTTTGTTCATGATTAAATCAGCTGAGATGGAGCTCTAGGGACTTTTTTTTTATGTGATAAGCAAACTACACAAAGTATCGTCATGCGTGGAAGTCAAATCCACGACACCGGCACGGCAGATCGATATCTCAACCACTACGCCATTCGTGTGGGCAAGTCAGTTGAAATTAATGTCACGAGGAAGTTTTCATCTCCATTCTGACTGTTATGCTACATCTAAAAACTTGTAAAACTGACTCGGTCATGCCTGACTAGAAGTAATACTAAGAATCCAGTATTTTTATGTTATAATTAACTAACACTGACAGAATAACCAATGTAGTCAAAGCAAAGTAATCTTTGCGACATTCGAACTACATCCTTCAGACATATGTCGTAAAACACATGCATTTTGTGTTCAAGATATTTACAGAAGGAACAGAGCTCGAACACCATTGGTACAAAATCAAGTTTTGATCTACGATTACCATCAGGACATGTTATTTGAGTTCAATTGATTGATATCAAATGCTTAGGTGTGTGGGTCAGTAATATAAATCACAATAGTCGTTAGTAATCGATCGCAGAGTGCCCACAATTCGTAGATGAAAATAAAGAACAATGCGTAATATGCGGTTACGTAGAGTATTCATCAAAACTTTCACAAAAACACCGCATGTGTTATTCGCCATATTGCGTGTCCTTGAGCACAAATGATCATTGGTTACTCATTAGATAAACGAATATAGTCTAAAGTGAAACTCTCTTTTAGAGAAGTCTACTTTCCTATTCGGCGAAGGTATTCATGATCACTCAAATTATTCAGAGATTTCACATGATCAACCTATGAGCACCAGTCGTCTGTATTATGTAAATCTGTCTCAGACCTCGAAATATAAAAACTTTGGTTCAACCTTACCATGATGTTGATCAACCTGATGGCATCAACAATCTTGTCAGTTACCGTAGGGTGAAAAATTATAACGACTATGACTTTGACGCTACGATGCTCGGCTCGGTGATCAGAGCGCTGTTAACGCTCCAATTTACGGTGATCTGGGGGTTAATCTATCTCGATTTCGACTGTGGTTACTCCTTCGTTTCGAACTACGTAGTCTGGTACGGATTTGATTAAACCGGAATGAAATAACATGAGAACGACGCGACCTATCGATACGATACGCGATCGCGATGCCGAGAGCTTCTCCGAGACGTACTTCACGGTATTGTTTAACACCAACTGATTACACTCTTTTCGGCAAGTAATTCTTTGGACTGCAATTTTGCGTTAGTTGCCGCCATTTTAAGTTGGGGGTCGCAAATACCCCGCAAAACGATAGTTCTTAGTTCGTCGGATAGACTTTTAATAATGCTAAGAGGCAATAGAGACTTACGCGCATACTAGGCATAGGTAGAAAACTGGTTAGAGTCAGTACTCTTAACTTGAAAAAGTATAGTAGCAAAATCAACGGTGCGATTCTTTGTCCATTTGTCTAGATTTAAATGAGTGACCCGACATTTTTTTTAACAAAGTGACGGTAGTCCCAACAAAAGAAATAAAACGTTTAGCGATATGATTTAAAATGGCACTTTAGTGAATGAATTAAAATAACACTTACTGAGTAACTTAACTTACTGTCAGGAATGATAGCAAAAGCGACACTGAAACGCGTGGTAATCCCACTTCTGATTTTACGAACCAGAAGTGGATTTAATTTTTTAAAAAGATGAATAATATTAGCTAAGGGAAAATCACTTTTAATAAAGAAATCTGACAAATGAACAAATAACACCATGAATTTAAATTAAATATAACGACAGGAGGTAGTTAAAGCCGGTCCGAATCCGATAGCGAGAATGACCCGCTACCCGCTTTGCGCCGGCTATTTATACGTTTCGGCTGCTGCCGGGTGGGGGAACCAACTGTCTTGTAAGAATATATATATATTATATATATATATATATATATATATATATATATATATGTATATATATATATATATATTTATATATACTTTTATATATATATATATATATATATTATATATAATATATATATATATATGAGACACCACATCAGGACATCCATATGTATACATGGAGAAGGAATGAACAGAAAAGCATAATAGATTTAATTTTGGTAGACAGTCGCCTCCGAAGCAAAATATTGGACGCAAGAGCCTACAGGGGCCCCACAGTCGACACGGACCACTATCTCGTTATTGCGAGATTTAGTGGTCTGTTCAGAAAGTGGAGGCACTGGCGAGAGCGTGTCCACTTCGGAGGGCTTGAAAGAATAAAGGTTGAAAGGTTGCAAGAAGAGTGTGTAAGAGAAAAGTATGCAGAGGGTGTCCGAGAACGGCTGACGATGGCAAGCCAGCCGCAATCGGACATTGAAGAATGCTGGAGAGTATTGAAAGAGAGTATGGTAGATACAGCGAAAGAAGTATGTGGAAGTTCAAAGAAGCATAGAAAAACAAATGGTGATGCATGGTGGGATGCGGAAGTGGCAGCTTCCGTAGAGCAAAAGAAGAAAGCGTGGCTGGACTATGTCTCTTCTTTGAATCTGAATGACAGTATGACTGAACAGAAGAAAGAAATATATCGGCAATGTAAGAATGACACCAAGGCCTTAGTGAAAGAGAAACGTGATAGAGCAAGTATGAGTGCAGAAGATAGGCTGACTAAAAACTTCGAGGGTAACACCAAACTCTTTTGGAGGGAGGTGAAGAAGTCTCGGGGTGGTTGGTCAGCCTTCAGAATGAATAAAATAAGGTCTAAAGGTGGAGACATTCTTACACAAACACAAGACGTGTTAAGCCGATGGAGTGAATATTTTGGCGATATGTATGCGGATGCTACGGTTGGCGCCGGTGTTGGATGTGGTTTAGTAGATCAACATTCGACAACGGCGTCCTCCGATGGCATCAGTATGGATGAAGTTGAATGGGCGATAAGAAGTTTGAAAAATGGTAAGGCAGCGGGCATTGATATGGTGTCTGCCGAGATGATCAAGCTTGGTGGCTCTTGTGTCTGGGAGGCGTTCCTGTTGCTCCTCAATTTATGTTGGAGCTCGGGAATGGTTCCCAGGGACTGGAATAGCGCAGTCATCGTGCCTTTGTTTAAAAACAAGGGTTCACGTTATGACTGCGCAAATTACAGAGCCGTAAGCTTGACCAGTTTGGCAGCAAAAGTGTATGGAAAAATTATTGAAAGGAGAATGAGGATGGTGTCCGACGGTTTACTGTGTGAGACACAAGGAGGTTTCAGGAGTGGAAGGGGATGCATGGATCAAGTGTTCTCTCTGCGCAACATTGTGGAGAAGCATCTGGCTCTAGGTCAGAGGGTTTTCTGCAGTTTTGTGGATCTGGAGAGAGCATTTGACACGGTTGTACGAAAGGAACTTTGGGACATTTTACCGGAGTATGGTATTAACGGTAAACTGCTACAGGCTGTGCAGTCCAGTTACATGGGCTGTAGAGCCTGTGTGCGGCTGGATGATGGAATGTCGCCTTGGTTTGACGTCAATATCGGCGTTAAGCAGGGGTGCGTTCTGTCAGCCAGGCTGTTTATCATATATCTGGATAAATGTCTCCAAAGGTTGAACGATATGAATGTGGGAGTCCAGATGGGCGACTCAGTGGTCACTGCTCTGCTTTATGCAGATGATGCAGTCCTGCTGGCACAGTCAGCGATTGACCTGCAGACCCTAGTCGACACAATGACAGAAGATTGTAAGAAAAGGGGTCTACGCGTAAATGTGAGCAAAACCAAAATAATGGTCTTTGAAAGAGATAAAACCAGAACAGATGTAAGAGTAACAATAGGTAATGATGTACTAGAGCAAGTGGATGAATTTGTATATCTTGGATGTGGAATTAGCCGAGATGGAAGGTACACCACTGATATAGAGCGAAGAGTGAATGCGGGAAATAGAGTGAACGGAGCGTTGGGGCAACTTCTCGGCAGCCACCACCTCAGCCAGAAGGGACGTGTAGCAATACATAACGCAGTGCTTGTCCCAACATTACTGTATGGAAGCGAGAGTTGGGTATGCAGAAAAGAGTATGATAGTAAAATTAATGCGGTCGAAATGCGATCTCTGCGGAAAATCTGTGGAGTTAGGCTGACCGACCGCATTCGTAACGACGACGTAAGAGAGCGAGTAGGTATGAAAGAGAGTATTGGTGTAAAGATGCGAAAGGGAATGCTCCGATGGTTCGGACATGTGGAAAGAATGCCGAACGAACGCCTGGTTAAGAAGATATACAATGCGAAAGTGGAAGGATGTAGGTACCGAGGGAGACCGAGACTAACCTACCTAGACCAGATCGGTCATGTACTGAAGGAAGGTGGAGTCAAGAGTCTCCGAAACCGGCGAGCGTGTATGAAGAGAATTATGAATGTTGAGGAAGCGAGTGAAGTATGCAGAGATAGAGTTCTCTGGCACTCTGTTCTCTCTGCCTACCCTGCAAGGGATATGGCGTGATGATATGTATGTATGTGTATGTATGTATGTATATATATGAGTTAATTAGAACGACATACATACATACAGATATATTTTAATGGAGTCCAGAAGAAAGTATGTAGTTAATTAGAAATTTCCGTATAGTGGCAAGAATATATTTCACCACCGACGAAATATGTGCTCATCTCCTAATTTAACATACGTATTGCAAATACTAATTGGCAATAGTTTTATGGCCTGCCTTATGTCAACCCTGTATCAGATGGAGTTGGCCTAGGTCTATGTAAATAATACTCTTAGTCGTTTTTCACTACACCCACGAGCAATGTAAATGTTGGTAGTATTCGTAGCCACTACTACACACTGCTGCGGCCTTTTTCACATAAAAAGGAAGACAGTAGGCCAATTTTCCTTTTATTGTGGAAGAAATTCAAACCTAATAGTGCTGATATACGTAAGCTGAAATGTTACATTTAAATTTTCTTTCTCTTGTTGCCTACTTTTCAATATCGCAAGATTAAAATCCACTTCAAATGAAGCGATGCTGTTTTAGTGGTTTGAGGTATGAAGCTGCAATGGCAGGAGGAAATTTTTATATATATTATATATATATATATATATATATTCTGTATACATTATGCCAAATTCAATATTGACTGCACAGATGGCGTAGTGGTTAAGATACCGACCTTCCATGTCAGTGCCGTGGGTTCGATTCCCACGCAGGACAATACTTTGTGTGATCCACAAAGTGTTGTTCTGAGTCTGGGTGTAATTTGTCTGCGTTAATTGCATGTTTGTAAAGTCCCCCGCAATACAAGGATTATTTCCTTAGTGCAGGGAGGTGTCTTTTTAAAAAAAAAAAAAAAAAAAAATATTTCACAAATACCATAAAGATTAACAAAATAATTGTAGAAATTGTAATAGTAACAGAATACCATTTACTGTGAAGTTGAAGGGTTATCCTTCTTAGGTTTTATTCTATCGATTTAGTCATTATCATCATCATTTAGCCTTCCATCATCCTCTGCTGGACGCATCCAACGACTCTCAGAAACCTTCACCAAGTCGTCGGTCGACCTGCTATACCAACATTGCGACGTCTGATACGCAGTAGCCACACACACGCACTACACACTGGTTTTCGTGCGATAAGTCATTAATGGTAATACATACTGGTTATACACCTGTATTTTCAGACAGTGAGGTAGGTATATTCGATGAGAAGATCCTCATCCTTTTAGGTTTCCCAAACACTGTCCAGCCGCGTTGGAATCATTGGCTGACCTCGTTGTCGAAATTGGATCTACCTAACTGGACTGTTTGTCCAAGATAAACATAATGATTGACAACTTCGAGAATCGCATTGCCAACTAGATCCGGTATTGGAATAACGTGAGTGATCGACATGATTTTAGTCTTGTCCAAGTTCATTCGTAAACCCACTAGTTGGGATAGCTACCATGCTGAGATCGTTGAGCATGGTGCCAAGGTCCTCCATGGATTCTGTCATAACAACAATATCGTCTGAAAATTGAAGGTAAGTGATGTATTCGCTGTTGATATTGATACCGAGTTCGGCCCAGTCTAAGAGTTTGAAGACATCTTCCAGCGCAGTGGTGTACAGTTTCGAAGAGATGACATATCCCTGTCTCACACTTTTCTGCAACTGGATCGGTTTCGTATTCCTAACCCTCGCGCAGACGCGAACTGACATTGTGGCGGTTTAATATATAACTCAATATAACGACAATCAATTTGGCACCACTGAAGGGACTGCAGCACCGCCCAAGTTTCAACAGATCGAAGGTTTTCTCATAGTCCACAAATGCTATACACAGACGCCGATTGTATTCCGTGGTCTTCTGGATAACCTGCTGAAGCGTATGACCGCTCGACTTTTGTGTGGATATTGAATTTGCCTCGTACCATGCGGTGATCACTGCCAGTTTTAATCCTGCTAATCACTGAGACATTATTGAATATCTGTCGTTTGTCTGTCAAGATAAAGTCTATCTCAGTTTTTGTTGAACCATTGGGGATAATCCAGGTCCACTTCCTTTGTGACTGAAGAAGGAATTTCTCATAAAAAGGCTTTTCCTCTTTAGAAAGTCAGCCAGTGTCTTTCCCTTCTGATTTCTCTATTCACATCCATATTGCCCCACTCTCCACTCATCATCACTTCCTTTGCCCAGTTTCGCGTTACAGTCTTTCATAACCACTGTGAAGTGGGTTTTGGATGATTGTATAGTTTTTTTTTTGTGTCCTCTCGTGACCATGATCACTGTAAAGTGTTCGAAACGTCGGGAAATTATAAATCAAATACAAACGCGATAGAATCCGTAAAAGTAGTTTTATTTCAAATGTGTAACACTCGCGTAAACAACATTAGAAATCATTATGATTGTATAGTTTTCGAGACTTCCTCGTAAACGGCCTCCACCTCATCGTCGACGTTCGTCGAGGTCGGTGCGTAAGCCTGTAAGACCTTCAACGACTACCATTTGGTAATTCTGAGTATAAGGTACTCTACCCTTGTCCACACACTTTCGATCTTCTCCACGATGTCTATGAGAGACCTACGAACGATAAACTCTATAACGTCTTGGGATGGGCGGTCATCCTGTCGGTAGAAGACCAAGTTTTTAGACCGGAGAATTATCGTGCCCTCAACCTTTCTTCGCACTTCTGACAATTCTACAATATCCCATCTGATTTAGCCCAAGTCTTCTTCCGGGTTTATGACCCTCTCATCAGTTCTGAGCGTCCTAATGTTGTTTGTTACCAGGGCCAAAGGTCGTTTTTTAAGGTAGTCGAATCACTGCCGCTGATTTTTCGCACTGCCTGCTCTATCGCTACTGGGCTCGTTACCACGATGAGCCCGTAGCATAACGGGCTGACGTGACTGAGGAATGTTTTTTTATTCGTGCTGCTGATAAAAGGGGTTAAAGCCGTAATCGCCACGCTTGGTAGGCAGGTTAGCGATCGTAGTGAGTTGTTTACGTTTACTAGGAGAGAGCTTCTACCTCTCTCTCTCTTAGCCGATTTCTACGATGCCCACGGGCAAGTAAGGGGTAGCGATAATTGTATTCTTATCCCGTCACCACATGGGGAATCGATCGGATATCGATATAGTACCTAGTTTATATAATATGTCACTAAGGCTTCCTTTACAGCAGGGGTCATAAAGGATGAACGAGGGATGTAAGGAGATCACATCACAGCAAGAGATAAAATAAAATTCCAAATAAAACGCAAGAGCAACTCGTAGTATCTTCTTTTTCAACTCATATAACGGCTATGGCCATAAGTGCTTTGCCAAGTTCCAGTACGCGGGTGGAGGAGACACCGTCATGCCACCATTGCGATTGTGACTAGAACATGGCGCTGCATATGCTCTAGCTCTGTGTGGTCAGCACAGAGTAGCGTTGTGAACATTGCAATCTTCGGTGCCGATCTGACGCTGCCAATTATCGCTAAGACGATTCTGATCAGACAGCGTTAGTAACTGGGACGCGATCGATTTCATAGAAAAAGGCGGCGAGGTGTGTCAGAGAGGCAATTCGCCATGCGGGCGAATACACTGCCGCTGAGGTGTCGGATGGCACAAGCGCCTGTGCCTGATGTTATCTTAACCGAGGTCATGTGTGGATCGACTGGAATTTATTCGCTACCTGCAAAGAGGCCGATGGTATGAGAATGACACGCCGGCAACATTGTTGGTTGTGGTCTGAGCGTCAACATGGATGATACCCGAAAGGGTAACCTGCCGATTTGGCAACCAAGTTCAATCTTACGGATTGCGATCAGTCTAATAGATATAGTAGGTTAAGGGGCTGTACGCCATCCACGGCTCAACGGATGGATTAATTGTCCAGACCATAGCCGTGTAGTAATAAGGTATAGGAAAATTTAATTCGTTTCCGTGTTTATTAAGCAATGTGTAACAAAAACGTACCTACGTTTCGAAATCCAGATCAGGTCAAATAATCAATATTATTTATATAATGTATCATACATTTGGCAAACTTTTTTATGTTGTTATTGTGTAGCAAATGGATCAACATTGTTAGCCACCTTCCTATAATACAAATGTTGGATGAATGCTGCTGGCTACTCATACATACATTAATCATTTTCGGAATCGCAAGAATTCATCATTATCGATATAATTTTATGTTTTTTTATTTGTAGTTTATGACTTAGATGTTGCATACAGAATATTTAACGTGACCAATAAATCACATAACACTAATCAATAAATAATTTATAGAATTCTAAAAGAAATAAAATCACGAATCCATGTTTATAAAGATGATATATTTTACTGGGGACATAAATATTGATACATTATCTGAAAATTTATCTGGAGCAGCTCAGGATTACCTAAACTTGATGGCTATACACAGTCTAAGACAGGACATACACAAAGCTACGCGCATCAAGACATGCATTGATCATTATATGATCAAATGTTTCTGTCATTGCAAAACAGTAGTATTTGAGCAGCCAATAACAGATCATTCGCCATATTATTATATATTAATAGTTCTAAAATAGTAAGGCAGGTTATTGTATATAACAAGGTTATTACAGATTACAAGAATATCAAAAATTTACTTAGTAAGAAATCCTGGGACAATCTTTATGAAGCTACCGATACTAATGTTGTAGCGGAAATAATAACTAGTAAACTTATAAATACCCGATACGAAACGAAAAATGATGTCACAAGCGGGGTGCGAACCCGCACCTATTGGGAATCCGGCCCAACCGTGCTGCCACTTACACCATCGTGAACTATTTTGGGACATGCAAATTTCGAATCATATTATATCTTACGTCTTCAAGTTGACGTGTGCCATCTATCGGACAATGTTTACACATTGTATAGACTTAATACTTCAAACTTTACAGTTAGAATTGTATTAAACGATGACACAACCTTGTTATTCAAATTACTGAAATTTTTAGCATTTAATATGCTTAATTATTTATAAATACCCGATACGAAACGAAAAATGATGTCACAAGCGGGGACATCATTTTTCGTTTCGTATCGGGTATTTATAAATAATTAAGCATATTAAATGCTAAAAATTTCAGTAATTTGAACTAGTAAACTGTTGAATACTATAACTGATAATACTAATGTCATAATAAACTCTAAACGGTTAAGACCAATAAAACCGTGGATAACAAAAGAGATAGTGAAATGCATGTGAAAAAGAGACAAGTTACATAAAGCTACAGTAAAAGCGCCAAATGATATACTCTTAATTAATAAATACCATAAATAGAGAAATACTGGTAATTCTATTATTAAAGCATTGAAAAAGCAATATTATCAGGAAAAACCTTATACCGCACTTGTGATAATTACAACAATTTATTAAGCCACTTAGATTTGGATATTTTCTGTGACAGTCTGCCCAATATAAAAAAGACCCTTAATAAATTTTTCTTAAAATCTCGATAACATTATATTTTTATATTTTTATTTAACTTATAAATCTTTGTTTTTAATTTCTAACTTGATTGTGTTTATATAGATTCCTCATATTTTGTTCATACTATTTTTAGATTACTATTGTAAGTCAGCAGCATACATTGTGTGAATGTTGAGCGCAGCTATAATTGATGTACATTCTAGATTATGTTGTGAAATGAATTAAATTGTGTTATGATTGTACATTGTTGGTGAGCCGTAATAAATAAATAAATAAATAAATAAAACTAAGTATATGCCAAGGTAATATTAAGGAAACATGGCTAATTGTAAAGGACGTTTATAATATGAAAAAATCCAAGGAATCGTGTGTAGATTTATTAAATATTGACACCACACCAGTGCAGTCTCTAAATAAGTTAAATGAGTATTTCACAGATGTTGGACATACACTTGCAAATGACCTGCTTAGTAGAATGAGTAAAACAGAACAAGAACTATCACGCGAAGCTACTACTGATACGTCACCACTACATTCTTTCTTATTGATGCCTACATTAGGACTACCTATTATATTAGGACTCAGAACCCACAGTGCTCCTGGCTGGGACAAAACTACAACAAAAATACTAAAAGAAAACATTAATTCGCTAGTGCTACCTATCACATACGTGTGTAATCTAAGCCTGGAAACTGGTACATTCCCTGCCATATTTAAAAGAACTATTGATTGTCTTGTCTACAAAACTGGAAACAGAAATGAGCCAAATAACTACCGTCCTATACTATCTATACTTTCGAACTTATCCAAAATTTTAGAGAAAATTGTTAATCTAAGAGTATATATCGTGAGATGTTCAAGAAGAGAGTTCGTTTACATCTCTTGAATGAATTAACAGATTCATCATGATTTATATAATTTATCGTTCTTATAGTTATGTATACGTAGTATATATATATATTATTTATATGTTTATTATTGCATGTATATTATTGTGTATTGTAAATTATTGAATATATATGTGAGTATATATGTATTTTAGTATGTATTATATTATTATATATGTGAGTATATATGTATTTTTATTATGTGTTATGTATTCTTGTATGTATCTATCTATGTTTGCATTATGTATCATTTAAGTTCAAAATCTATTTTTTATTATTCAAATAATTTTCTCAGCACGTACTCCTACCTTCTACCATCTCTGCGTCACCTGTGGTTGACTGGTAGAGAATGCCTTTGGCATTAAGTCCGCCATTGTATTTGTATGCATGAAGTATAATAAATAAATAAAAAATAGTGAAATACATACAAAACAATAACCTCCTTAGTAATTGTCAATTTGGCTTTAGAGAAAAAAAGTCAACTGAGGATGCAATCTTGGCATTAACATCAAGTATAGTATCGTATATAGATAGAGGTGATAAATGTTCGGGTGTTTTTTTGGACCTCCAAAAGGCATTTGTTACAGTATCTATACAGATTCTATTGACACGCTTGGAAAACGTCGGTATAAGAGGCGTGGCCCTTAACTGGTTCCTAGACTACTTGACCAATAGGTACCAACGTGATAAGGTGGATGGCAATGAAAGTACTGATTTAATATGTAAATATGGTGTCGCACAGGGCAGTACGCTTGGGCCGACGTTATTCCTTATTTATATCAATGATCTTTCTATGAAAGCCAACCTGAAATACCTTTATCTATATATGTTTGCTGATGATACAGTGCTCATTTTTCATGGTCAAACATGGAACATGTTATTTAAATTGGCAAAAACTGGTTTAGCCAAAGTGACGTCTTGGCTAGAGAACAGTCTTTTGTCTTTAAATACCAGTAAAACAAAATATGTTTCCTTCAGTAAAACGTCTGTAGGAAAGCCCATTGCATCGTTTAGTCTCAAAATACACACCTTTCCGTGCAATAGAAATACAACCCAAAGTAACTGTAAATGTGCAACACTTTCTCGAGTGGACTGTGTCAAGTATTTGGGTGTATTGCTAGATGAAACACTTAGCTGGAGAATGCACATAACGTCTACAATTGCCAGAGTCCGAAAACTTGTTTATATATTTAAAAACTTACGTAGAGAAAGAAAGAAAGAAAGAAAGAAAGAAAACACGTTTATTTCGATCTCAAAGTACATACAAACAGGTGCAAAACAAAAATAATATAACTTGAATTAACATATTATAAGAAAAAGTAAACACTGTAAATTCAAGGCAAAAATAGATTACTAAGTTAACTAATAAAAATAAGATACATAGAGAGACCGAAAGAGGTCCTATCTCAGCATAGGCTGTACCGAGAGGGTGCAGCGCTGGTTTTCAGATAGAACCAATGATAGTGATATCACGGACAGTCACGCGCTGAAATATAGTAGTAATCTGATTCCCAAACTGACATCATTATAATAAACAAATAAACATCGATGCCGTTAATTATATAAAAATATTCAGATTAATAAATCAAGTTAAGCTAGATACCAAACCGAGGACGAGTTACAAAAAGTCCTTAAATCTAGTCTTTGTACAGTAGTAGTACAACAGTAGCCACAGATTTGAATAACTCATAGAATATAATTCAGCGAACGGTTAAATCATCATACCGTTGGTTTCCTATATTGAGTAGAAGTTGAAAAGCGACAATCCCACATTAAAGATATGTGATAGTAAAGTAAACATACATATATACAAACTTACATATAGACATTGCACAATTACATATAATATATAAATGTAATTGTGCAATGTCTATATGTATAGTGGGTATGTAGAGTGGCTAATACTAAACTTATTTTACAAACATACCGAGCACTGTGCGAATGCATAATTAGATACTGCATTTGTGCATGGGGAGGTGCAAAAACCCATATGATGGGATGGGAGTCGAGCGCGCACAACGCATGGTGCTTAAGGTACTTTTATACCTACCGTACAGGCATCCTATGTCCTCTGTGTATGATATGGCAGGCGTGTTATCTGTGAGAAAAATGTTTGATTACGAAATGTTACGTAGGTACCATAAAACAACTGTTCCGTACCTTTGTTTCTCACATAAGCGTGTGGAACGATGTCCTGTACCTCGTGTTAAATCGACATTTGCTCAAAGACATTATAACTTCTTAGCTCCCCATACTCATAATAAATGCAACAAAATTTTAAAATCCGTAATTTAAATAATATCAAATTTAAATTATCTATAATTGTCTGGCTAAAGTCTGTAGATATTCAAGCTATAGAGAACCTCTTAAAAGTGCCATAGAATCTCTATAATATACACACACTTATATATGCATGTAAAATAATATATTCATACATACACACTCAGCCACGCACAAACACACATGCTAACACATCTACATGCGCATACGCACACACACACACACACACACACACGCACACGCACACATAAGTACACACGTACACACGCACGCACACACGAACACACACATACACACCCACACACAAACACACACGCATACACATAAGCACACACGTACCTACACTTTTTTAACTTTATAATTACTTTTCTTTTTTTTAATATTATTGTTGAGTTTTCTTACTATTTTATTTAATTTTTGATGTAACAATAATGTCAATTTTTAAGGGGGAAGACACTAACACCTGCAACACAGTCTTTACTAGCGCAGGTGTTAGGGAATCCTATTAATTATAATGTACATTTTACGTCAATAAACATTTATTATAAAAAAAATATATAATATAAATAAGGTTTTAAAGGTCTTATTATCAAATATGCCCTTCCTCCACAACGGGAGAGAAATTGTCCTATTATACCATGCTTACCATCGGGTTTGACGCAAATTTTTTTTTAGATTTCTATTGATATTATTTTCTAGATTAGTATATGGTTTTGTTTCGAGTTATTCTTCCCTGCACAAATGTTATATGCTTATTTTAACCTTTAATTGTCTCTTATGACACTCACGGGCAAGAAAGGGGTTTGCTTCCTTTTTCAATTATATTATTCCCAACGATATGATTGATAAATGAAAGGATGTTGACACATTATATTCTTAGTCCATCAGTACACGCATACAAAAAAGTATAACTAGATATATTTAGACATCATCATTCAAGCTTTCGTCTCTTATGGCTGAACGTAAGTATCCCCCATAAATAAAGGGGTAGTAGCGTCATCGTCATGTTTTACAGCCAATCTGGCTACGACGATTGTTTTCTTATTCCGTCGCCGAACGGGGAAATATGATAAATATAGTAACTATTATAAAACGATGACTTTATAATCATTATTACATCATGATTTCGATGATAAACATCCGGATTGAGTTTTTAGAGCTAGCAACATTTCATCTATTTAATTGATGTATATATTATATAGCTATAGCAGATCAATTATATCTTATGTGCTCGATGTTCGCATGTAAGGTACGCCAAGGTCAACAAACGGTAACAATAGATTGTAAATTGATTGCTTCTAGTTCGTTGGATACTTGAGTATCGTGTATTATGTGAGTCAACTATTTGGCAACTAAACTAAAACCATAGAGTATTTAATTACTCTATGATATTGTCTTTGGATAAATTTGAATTAGAAGTGCTATGATCTACGGTTCTTTATTTGTTTGTCATGAGAAATTGTAAAGTTTATATGAGATGCACAAAGGACTTTTGACGGGAATTTGAAAACGTCATGTGGTGCTCTTGTATTATATTCGATATCGTAGTGTTTTAACGTGTTATATTAGATAATTTTGATGGCATTTTATGTAATGTGATGTGCGGCAATACTAGGATGTAGTGAATATCATATAAAAGTGCTTTACAACGTTTTCATTTTCCATCAAAATTCCCACAAGATACCATTAACAGTGTGGCCATTGCACTGTTAATGGTACAGTTTGACTTAGACAACGACTGACTTGAAAGACTAAAAACGTGAAAATATTTATAACTTGACACTGGCACCAATAGCTCGTATATGTAGCTGATTGCCAATACATAAGAAGAAGAAGAAGAGATGCACAAAGAATATGTAGATTTTTGACTGGACTTAGACAATGAACCGACATGACTGACGACTAAAATAAACTCATTTGCAAAAAAAACGGGCGGTTTTGATTTTCATTCATATTTAAAAAGATACAATACCAAAAAGGTTTCAATCGTTTGTACACGTTACTGGCCGGTTTTAAAAATGCTGTGGTATTTAAAAAAGTACGTTCTAAATTCAATTTTTCATTTGATGTTCATTTTTACAGAAAACCCCTTTTTATCCTACATTTTTGGCGCGAAGTTCCAGAAGTTAACATCGACTTTCATAACTTTTATTCAATTTTTATCGATTAATTTCATATCCTTGACTGTCAAAGCTTTATTTAATGCTGTTTGGCTGTATCAAAAATGGTAGATAAAGTGGTAAAAGCTACCAAAATTATCGCGCTGCTTGAAGAGGGTTGCAGCCAATGTTTCGTGGCTAGGAGGCTAAATGTTAGTCGCTCGACAGTCCAAAGGACCTGGCAGCGATATCAGGAGACTGGTTCCGTCGAGAGAAGGCCTGGTTCTGGAAGAAAACCATGTACCCAACCACGGGATGATCGTTTTCTTGTGAGTCGCGCATTGAGAAATCGCAAATCTTCGTATGTGGATCTTAAGAACAACCTCCAAAAAGTAAGAAATGTGCATATTAGTCTATGGACGGTCAGGAGGAGGCTTCTCGCTGCCAATATACGCAGTCACCGCCCGGCCCGCGGCCCCAAATTACTCCGTGAGCACAGAGTTCACAGGCTTAGGTTCGCTAGAAATTGTGAATCATGGACTCAAGACGATTGGAATAGGGTTTTGTTCTCTGATGAAGCCAGGATATCTCTGTTCGGTGAAGATCGTCATCGGCGAGTGCTAAGAAGACAAGGAGAACGCTTTGCAGAGGCATGTTTCGAAGAAATCACACCTTATGGTGGGGGCTCTGTTATGTTTTGGGCAGGAATAAATTCAATGGATCGTACAGAGTTAGTCTTCATTGAAAACGGCTCACTGACTGGGCATCGATACATAACGGAAGTTCTAATTTCTCATGCACAACCCGCATTGGCCGCTCTAGGTGAAGACTCGATTTTTATGGACGACAATGCTCGCGCCCACCGATCCCGCGATGTTAATGCGTATGTGCAAGAGGTCGGCATTCGTCGTTTGGATTGGCCAGCTCGAAGTCGCGACCTCAATCCCATAGAGCATGTCTGGGACGTTCTGAAACGGCGTGTGAGATCAGTACACCCGGCTCCGCAGACCATCAGAGAGCTGAAGAATGTGATTACTGCGGAGTGGGAACGTATTCCGCAAGCAAGTATCCGGGATATACTCGCTAGCATGCCCAGACGAATTCAAGCTGTGATTTTAGCTGGAGGGGGTCACACTCGATACTAAACATTTATCTGCTTTTACTTTATTAAAGAAAAACAAACAAAAAAACTTTTTTATTTTTACTTCATGAGCATATGCACTACTAGCGAATATACACTACTAGCGAGGTTTAGCATTATTTCCCATAAATTGTATCTAAATTTTATGAAATACTGATGAAAACGATTATTTTCTTATTAATTTACCAAATTGTGTGGATAAAACTACCTATAATTATCAAACAAAGAAATATTAACATTTGAAATGGTTCATTGCTTAGGTGCCCGTTTTTTTTGCAAATGAGTGTATAAATCTATTATAATTTTTTAAACTTATTTTACTTGACATTGGCGAAGTTGTGGTTAATCACTCACAGAGGCCATTCATTAAGAAGAAGAAGAAGAATATGTAGAGGAATGTGTCAGTCATGAGAAATATAAATGCAGATATAAAGTTGCAATTGACCGTACTGCAAGTAATCACGATTACCCTCAGACCTATACACCAATTACAACTCACACCTTAAGTGAACTCACAGGACCGACCCAGGCAATCGCCTTTATACAAACAACTATATGGTATGGATGGATGACACAGGATAGTCTTGCCCGTGCGACCACGGGACAAGACCACAACCAGCGCCACCCCTTTACCTGCCCGTGGATTGCTCAGCCAAATCACTCAAGGGTTCATTAAGAGAACGAGCAACAGCTCTTCTCCGGAGAAGGTACAGCATCCACCACTACCGCCAGCCCACCTGCCAAGCGCAGCAACCATGACACTACTCTCTCACAAGTGACAACATAAGAGAAGTCCACAAAACTAACGTAAGCGAGAATACGATATGCGACCAGTGCACCGTGCTACTCGGGCTCAGACTGCCGAACGGAGGTCGGTCGTTTGGTTTTGTTCGTCTCTTAAACAAGTTTGCGCTAGGTGGCGCGATTAGTGAATACTTTGTTAACATGTTTCCGCTTAGCATGTACGATAAACGGAAGTACCGTCAAATATATTTTTAACAGAATAAATATTGTGTGGTGAGGCTTCTCTAATAAGTGTTACGCTTATTTGTCACCGAACAATTAGGATATCTATGCAATACTTAAAATCTCTTGCTTTAGATATTTAATTGTATTTTATGTTCGCTTTTATGTTGACTCACTTAATATTTTTAGTCTTAATGTTCTTTTTAGAGAAAGTTTTAAGTGTAAAGCGTTTTTTTACTGTTTTTTTTTCATTATAACCGAGAATAAAAAATATTAATAGATTATCTAATCTTCAGAAACACGAAACACAATTATCAGAATCATCACGCACGAAGTCGAAATCGTGTGCTATGCTAACTTCAAAAGGTTGACGTCATTTCGTAGATCCATTAATTCGTAGATCAATGATAGCAAACAAAACTTGAAGGCTCATTTTAGGAGTCAATAACAAAGTGAAACTATTACTAAATAATTCATTTCACTAAAAAAGTAGGTTTGTGATTATTTGAAGACTTCGAAAACTAGGAATGGACATACCTAATGGTTTTTAACTAACTACTTACTTGACTTTTGTTTGTCTTCTTGGAAAGGTACCATGTCCATTAGTCCATTACCCAAAAGTTGTCTGTGGTCGATGCATAGACTATAAATTAGTTGGGCCGATGTTAAATTTCCCACGAGATATCCCATTATTATTGTACACTGCCAGATTTATTGATATTTATAGGTAATGAATCTCTACGGGGTACAGCGTTATATTTTTTTAATTTTATTTTTAAACGTACCTTCCCTACTAATTAAATCTTCAAAATACGAAACGAATGTAAACACAATATGTTGTTGACCAGGTACGTTATCGTAAGTAAAGATTAGATAAAATTGTATACATTATATAGGAATGTATACACTTATGTAATATTTAACTACGCATTTGTTTTTATAAAGGCACCTATTAATACCTAAGATATTTAAACGCGGTTATCTATAACGTTTTTTATAAGTCCCTATTTACTAAATTAATTTTATTAATTTCTTAATTAATGATATATAGGTATGGTACAATCATCTCAGTCCACGTATGGTTCACTGTTGGGCTCGGACCTGCTCCACACAATGGGAAGAAAATTGACCTACTATACCACGCTGGTCAGACGTGTTGTTTTTTTTTTATTTTCGTTAGTCTATGGTACACGCCGCCCGTTCCGCCCGGGGCAATGAAAGGCCAACATGTGGCCCCATAACCCACCGTATTCTCACTACATCGCCATTGGGCCAGCCATTGGTACCGCTTTCTTTCCATTTGTGGCCAGCCCGGCAGGTTACCCTTTCGGGTACCATACATACATACATATCATCACGCCATATCCCTTGCAGGGTAGGGAGAGAGAACAGAGTGCCAGAGAACTCTATCCATGCATACTTCACTCGCTTCCTCAACATTCATAATTCTCTTCATACACGCTCGCCGGCTTCGGAGACTCTTGACTCCACCTTCCTTCAGTACCTGACCGATCTGGTCTAGGTAGGTTAGTCTCGGTCTCCCTCGGTACCTACATCCTTCCACTTTCGCATTGTATATCTTCTTAACTAGACGTTCGTTCGGCGTTCTTTCCACATGTCCGAACCATCCGAGCATTCCCTTTCGCATCTTTACACCAATACTCTCTTTCATACCTACTCGCTCTCTTACGTCGTCGTTACGAATGCGGTCGGTCAGCCTAACTCCACAGATTTTCCGAAGAGATCGCATTTCGACCGCATTAATTTTACTTTCATACTCTTTTCTGCATACCCAACTCTCGCTTCCATACAGTAATGTTGGGACAAGCACTGTGTTATGTATTGCTACACGTGCCTTCTGGCTGAGGTGGTGGCTGCCGAGAAGTTGCCCCAACGCTCCGTTCACTCTATTTCCCGCATTCACTCTTCGCTCTATATCAGTGGTGTACCGTCAACATCCAAGATATACAAATTCATCCACTTGCTCTAGTACATCATTACCTATTGTTACTCTTACATCTGTTCTGACTTCATCTCTTTCAAAGACCATTATTTTGGTTTTGCTCACATTCACGCGTAGACCCCTTTTCTTACAATCTTCTGTCATGTGTGTCCTGGCTGATAGAACGCAGCCCTGCTTAACGCCGATATTGACGTCAAACCAAGGCGACATTCCATCATCCAGCCGCACACAGGCTCTACAGTCCATGTAACTGGATTGCACAGCCTGCAGCAGTTTACCGTTAATACCATACTCCGGTAAAATGTCCCAAAGTTCCTTTCGTACAACCGTGTCAAATGCTCTCTCCAGATCCACAAAACTGCAGAAAACCCTCTGACCTAGCCAGATGCTTCTCCACAATGTTGCGCAGAGAGAACACTTGATCCATGCATCCCCTTCCACTCCTGAAACCTCCTTGTGTCTCACACAGTAAACCATCGGACACCATACTCATTCTCCTTTCAATAATTTTACCATACACTTTTGCTGCCAAACTGGTCAAGCTTATGGCTCTGTAATTTGCGCAGTCATAACGTGAACCCTTGTTTTTAAACAAAGGCACGATGACTGCGCTATTCCAGTCCCCAGGAACCATTCCCGAGCTCCAACATAAATTGAGGAGCAACAGGAACGCCTCCCGGACACAGGAGCCACCAAGCTTGATCATCTCAGCAGACACCATATCAATGCCCGCTGCCTTACCATTTTTCAAACTTCTTATCGCCCATTCAACTTCATCCATACTGATGCCATCGGAGGACGCCGTCGCCGAAAGTTGATCTACTAGACCACATGCGACACCAGCGCCAACCGTAGCATCCGCATACATATCGCCAAAATATTCACTCCATCGGCTTAACACGTCTTGTGTTTGTGTAAGAATGTCTCCACCTTTAGACCTTATTTTATTCATTCTGAAGGCTGACCAACCACCCCGAGACTTCTTCACCTCCCTCCAAAAGAGTTTGGTGTTACCCTTGAAGTTTTTAGTCAGCCTATCTTCTGCACTCATACTTGCTCTATCACGTTTCTCTTTCACTAAGGCTTTGGTGTCATTCTTACATTGCCGATATATTTCTTTCTTCTGTTCAGTCATACTGTCATTCAGATTCAAAGAAGAGACATAGTCCAGCCACGCTTTCTTCTTTTACTCTACGGAAGCTACCACTTACGCATCCCACCATGCATCACCATTTGTGTTTCTATGCTTCTTTGAACTTCCACATACTTCTTTCGCTGTGTCTACCATACTCTCTTTCAATACTCTCCAGCATTCTTCAATGTCCGATTGCGACTGGCTTGCCATCGTCAGCCGTTCTCGGACACTCTCTGCATACTTTTCTCTTACACACTCTTCTTGCAACCTTTCAACCTTTATTCTTTCAAGCCCTCCGAAGTGGACACGCTCTCGCCAGTGCCTCCACTTTCTGAACAGACCACTAAATCTCGCAATAACGAGATAGTGGTCCGTATCGACTGTGGGGCCTACAGGGCTCTTGCGTCCAATATTTTGGTTCGGAGGCGACTGTCTACCAAAATTAAATCTATTATACTTTTCTGTTCATTCCTTCTCCATGTATACATATGGATGTCCTTATGTTGGAAAAATGTGTTTGACACAATAAGGTTTCTCTCCATGCATACATCCGCTATGAGCCTACCTGCGTCGTTCACTCTCTTATCACCAAATGGACCAAGTACGTCCTCATAGTCGGGACGCTTGGTCCCCACCCATCCGTTCAAATCTCCGCATACAATCACGCGTTCACTGGTTTCTGCCATATCCAGAACATCACTAACATTATCCCAAAACTTCTCTAGGTCTGATGCCACCGAGGATCCTACGGGAGCATATGCTACAACCATGAATACCTTGGTGACACCAAGTTTTATACGGACCCAAAGAAGTCTGGGATCATACATTCCGTAATCCTTCACACCTGAGGCCAAGCGAGAGGACAGCAGTACTCCTACCCCCATGCTGGCTCGATCGCTCTGTGGTACACCAGACCACAGAGCCATCCTGCCACCAGGAAGATCGCAGGCGTCGCTGCCCCTTCGCTTGGTCTCTGTTACACAGAGCACGTCTAGCTGTTTGTCCGCCATGACGGATATCAGCTCGTGCAACTTACCTTCCACACAACCTCTTACATTCCACGTGCCCACCCGGCACTCTGCTCTCCTCGACTCGCCTGACTGGGCAAGGCGTGATGGGTGGCGGCCCCCATCGCCGCAACTGCCGAAGTTCGTACCGACGGGGGCGGGTCGGTACGCGTCGCCTCCGGGGGACGCCCTAACCCGCATTGCGGTACGCATTTTGAGCATTTATTTATTATTAAATTTGCAAATACATACAAAACTAACAAAGCTAGCTAGCCGCTGCAGAAAAAATAACAACGCTAGCAAAAGGTAGCTGAATAGTAATGTTAGTTTTTCTAAAATTGTAAATTGCCACAATAATAATTATCATAAATTAAATCCTTACTAATATCATAAATAGGAAAGTAACTCTGTCTGTCTGTCTGCTTGTCTTACTTTCACGCCCAAACTACTGAACGGATTTAAGCGAAATTTGGTGCACAGATAGCTTAGAGCTTGAGAAAGGACATTGGCTACTTTTTATTGCGAAAAAAAGGGTTGTAAGGGGATGAAATGTTGTATGAAATAATCGCAATTTTTAAAGCCAGGAGCTAAAAACTTATTTTTAGGTAATTGATTAGATATAAATAAATATGACATTCAAAGTTTGTAAACATTTTACCCTTAAACGGTGAAATAAAAATTGGGGATGAAAGTTTGTATGGCAATTCGTCATTTTTGAAGATAGAACGATGAAACTATTTCTTTGGCTTTGATTAGACTTATATAAAAATGTTATTACGCTGACCAGTCGTTATCAGTGGCTCTGCTAGCTACCATGTCACGCAGCTCAGATCCGTGTATGGCTCCTTACAAAACTGTTGTGGGCTGCGATCAGCTTTTTATTATTATGTTTTTATGTTTTTTATTATATGCTTTTATATCTCGCTCTCTCTGTCTTTTTATGAATAAGTTATCTATAAATTTTGTTTTGATAGCTTCTATATTTTCTAATTATTTCTTAACTAAGTAAAATTACGATTCAAAATAAGTTATTATATAAGTTCATAATATGATTTTATATTAAATGTCTCTTGAGTATTTTTGCTAATTATTTTCTTGTATTTTTTTTTTTCTTATTTGAGTAGGTTTAAATTAGTATCACTTACAAAGATATTCACCTTAGGTTTCTTATGAGAGCACTTCCTAGATTAACACATAGGATGCTTTTATTCCGGTAAAGGCCTTGGGATAATAGTTTAAGTTTAGGCAAGTAACTTTTACGCGGGCGAAGTTGCGGGCAACAGCTAGTGCTTTAATAATAACAAATCATAAACGACATAAAATTTTATATTTAGAATATTTTTTTTTGTGGCAATGTGGTTCAAAATTTAATATCTTATAGGGTAGATGAAAAAATCTGTAATAACAATGACATATTGGACGTAAGACACCTTAGTCCTACCGTGACCACGATCACTGTAAAGTGTTCGAAACGTCGGTAAATTAAAAATCAAATACAAACGCTATAGAATCCGCAAAAGTAGTAGTTTATTTCAAAAGTGAAAACTTCTTTAGTGACGATATGCACTTTTTTGGGATGGGTAAAAAATATTAAACTAGCGTCAGGACTCGTGACATGATCAAAAAAAAATCGCATGACTTAAGACGAAAATATCTTATGCTCTTTCTACCGCGCGACAAAAATGTATGCCTGCTGCTGCTGTTTCGTTTAAGCGGCGCAAGCCGTTTGCGCGAGTGTGCTTATGTGTCTCTTAATTGAATTTCTCAATAATAAATTTGGTTTAACGATGTGTCAAATGATCGCAATCTTAGCACATCGAAATACAAAACTACTATTGATGCGGTCTTTATTAGACATTTAAATAGCTTCGAATCAAAATTGTTCATTTCTTACTTCAACTACCATAAACTTATTGTATCAGATTTAGAGATTGGCGATGATGATGCTGGTAATGATGATGGTGAAAGAATCGTTGAAATTATGAATGAAGGTTGACTTTTCTGAGAGATAAACTTTTTAATATAAAATAATTGTAATAGTTCTGAAGTGTTAATATTTTTATGTAATTTAAATTGTCATGTTTATGTAGGATGGCACAATAAATGAATATTATATTTAACCACATAAATGATAGTACTTTTGTACCGATAAATAAAGCAATTCTTGCGAAATTATTCCCTAACCATTCCAAAATATTGAACCATTTCTGGAACCATTTCTGTTTTTCACCCTTAGAGTAAAAAAAAATATTCCAAAACTGCTGAAACACTTATTTATTTAATGCAAAATGGGCAAATACAAATTATCGCGAATCTAACGTCAAAACTCACAAAGTTTCATAAAAAAGTTGTAACCCTTATTTTTGCATCCTTAGAGGAGAATTTCCAAAAATGTTAAAACACGTGTTTATTTTTATTTAATATTAAATAGCTAATAACATTTTTTTAAGGGAACTAACTTCAAAACTGGCGAAGTTTCATACAAATTTGCATCTCCTATTTTAACCCTTAAGGCAGAAATTTACTACCAAAATATTTCATAAATAACCAATATATTTCATTAACCAATATATTTCATAAAAACCTTGCAACTCCTATTCCACTCCCTTAGGGGAGAATTTCCAAAAATGCTGAGACAGGTAAATTTTTATTTAACATTATATAGCTAATGAAAAAAAATCGGAGATCTAACTTCAAAACAGACGAAGTTTCATAAAAAAACTTGCAACCCCCATCAGTGGATTTCATTTGAAAATTCTCCCCTAAGGGAGTGCCTTTAAGGGAGAATTTTCAAAAGCGGTGAGACAGGTAAACTTTTATTTAACATTATATAGCCAATAACACATTTTCAGGATCTAACTTCAAAACTGACGACGTTTCATACAAACTTGCAACTCATATTTTCACCCTAGCAACTCATATTTTTCTCCCTTGGGAAAGAAACTTCCAAAAATGCTGAAACAGGTGTTTATTTATTTAATATTAAAAAGTAAATACAAATTTTAACGGTTCTAACTTAAAAACTGACAAAGTTTCATAAAAAACTTCCAACCCCTATTTCCTCCCTTAGGGGAAAATTTCCAAAAATGCTGAAAAAAGGAAATTTTTATTTAACATTATATAGCTAATAACACATTTTCAGTGATCTAACTTTAAAACTGAAGAAGTTTCATACAAACTTACACTGCCTATTTTTTAACCCTTAGGGGAGAATTTCCCAAAATTCTGAAGTAGATGTTTATTTCTTTAATATTAAATAGCTAAAAACAATTTTTTAGGGATCTAACATCAAAACTAACGAAGTTGCATACAAACTTGAATGTTCTATTTTTCACTCTTAGGGTAGAAATTTACAAAAATGCTGAAATAGTTGTTTGTTTATTTAATATTAAATAGGCAAATACAAATTTTAACGGTTCTAACTTAAAAAATGACAAAATTTCATAAAAAAACTTGTAACCCTTCTCCACCACCACTTAGGGAAGAATTTCAAAAAATGCCGAGACAGGTAACTTTTCATTTAACATTATATAGGTAATAACAAATTTTCAGGGATCTAACTTCAAAACTGACGAAGTTTCATACAAACTTGCAACCCATTATTTTACACCCTTAGGGGAGAAATTTCCAAAGAAGCTGAAACACGTGTTTATTTATTTAATATTATATAGCTAAAAACTATTTTTCAGGGATCTAACTTTAAAACTGACGAAGTTTCATACAAATTTGCATCTCCTATTTTAACCCTTAAGGCAGAAATTTACTACCAAAATGACAATATTTCATAAAAACCTTGCAACTCCTATTCCACTCCCTTAGGGGAGAATTTCCAATAATGCTGAGACAGGTAAATTTTTATTTAACATTATATAGCTAATGAAAAAAAATCGGAGATCTAACTTCAAAACAGACGAAGTTTTATAAAAAAACTTGCAACCCCCATCAGTGGATTTCATTTGAAAATTCTCCCCTTTTTTTTTTTTTTTTTTTTTTTTGCATTGGGCTATGGACGTCGCACCCCGCCAAATCGGTCCGGGGTGACGGAAGAGGCGGCGCGCAACCACATTGACCCACCCTGCAAGCACCTCTTCTTCGCCGTACGAGCGGGCCACCGAAGACAAAGATCGGGTACCGGTACGGGCGGTATGCCCTCTTGGGCTCCTCTCCTGTCGACGCCCCGACAGCTTTCGCCGTCGAGGCGTCGTCCTCACGCGGTGGCCTCACGTCGGGTAACCGGACAATTCCCCGGTCTGATCACCCGAAGCCTCAGTTAGGGCGGCATCAGGCGCAGGTACTCGCGCCTGCGCCGTCCCGGCCGCGGGCGGCGGCCCGGGTCACGGGATTCCTCCCGGGCCGTTCCGCTGCCTCCTTCTGCGAGATGACAGCCTCGCAGAAGGCGGCGACCGCGTCCCAATTCCTGACGCTGTCGACCATCGCTCGCGCAACAGCCGGCAGCGTCAGGTCGGCACCGATGACAGCGACGAGGTCACGGCGCTGCCCGTCCCAGCCCGAACATACCTCGAGCGTATGTTGCGCCGTGTCCTCGTCGCCACTGCAATGGTGACAGGACGGAGTCCACTCCCTCCGCACGACCGTGTGCAGGTACTTGCCGAAGCAACCTGAAAATTCTCCCCTAAGGGAGTGCCTTTAAGGGAGAATTTTCAAAAGCGGTGAGACAGGTAAACTTTTATTTAACATTATATAGCCAATAACACATTTTCAGGGATCTAACTTCAAAACTGACGACGTTTTATACAAATTTGCAACCCATAATTTTACACCCTTAGGGGAGAAATTTCCAAAAATGCTGTAATAGGTATTTATATATTTAATATTAAATAGCTAAAAACAATTTTTCAGCGATCTAACTTCAAAACTGACGAAGTTTCATAGAAACTTGCATCTCCTATTTTTCACACTTAGGGAAGAAATTTACAAAAATGCTGAAATAGGTGTTTGTTTATTTAATATTGTGGGAAATAATTATTATACGTATAGTATAGTTTTCTAAACAACGTTTATTGTGCGAATGAAAAACATGAAATACAATGACATTCAGGAAAAAACAAATTAGCTATATAAAAACCATAGATCTCTAAAAGAAGGTATTAAAAGTGTTTCTAAGAAGATTTGATGTTTAGTATTGCAACATCCTCCCTTAAACACAAATCAAACCCATCTTAGTAGCACAATAAGCTAATTTTGAATAGGGCGTTGCTTTGGTAAGTGCATCAGCAACCATCATGTCAGTTTGTATATATTTCACAACAATGGCCCCTCCAACAATTTTATCTCGCACAAAGTGGTGCCTTACATCAATATGTTTAGTTCTCGGATGGTAGCCATCACAATCTGAAAGTTTTATAGAACTTTGATTATCACTGTAAATGATCATCGTTTCATTCTTCAGTAAAGGCCAAAAACTCGCTGAAAGCTGCGAAAACACTGCTGAAAAAACTGCTGTAAAAGTATTTTGGTTAGACTTCTTCACCGTGCACTGATTTTTAAAATGTCCATATTTGTTGCAATTATAGCAACGCGGACCTTTTCCTTTTGGCTTAGCTTTATTACTGTTATTAAAGGTATTCTTGTGCTTTGTGAAAAATGCAGAAGACACTGACACATTCACCTCTTGTAAAAGTTTCGTCTTGACGAAGTCGGCTGAAATTTTTATTCCAGAACTTTCCAGACCCATGATCATGGGGATATAATTATCCGGTAAACCCGCCAGCATGAGTGTTCCCAACCATTGGTCATCTACTTCGAAACCGATATTTCGTAATTTATACGTAGTACTTATAATTTTATTCACATAATCTTCGACACTCGTGCAGTTATCTAGCGATGTGTTTATTAAATCCCGCAATAAGCCGACTTTTCTTGATAACCCGGAATCTTCAAAAGCATTTTTCAGGTTGTTCCATACTTCTTGAGATGTTTTTGCATTTTCAATATGGACGTAGTTTATAGGTTCTACCAACAAAATGATTTTGGATTTAGCTTTTATATCTTTTTTGATGTCGACAACGGTGCCTGGATCGACACATTCCCATAAATCTTCGTATTCTAAATAAGATTTCACCGCAAACTTCCATGTCGAATAATTTTCTCGCCCGACTAATTTCTCAATTTGTATATTGGATGTAGCCATTATTCGCAAGTTGTTGAAATACTCGAAAATTACTAATATCAACGACTGTACTTCGATTTACAACAATAAATAAAAACTTTCGGTCTATACGCTTATACTCATAAAGGGCCCATAACCTGTGGGAAATAATTATTATACGTATAGTATAGTTTTCTAAACAACGTTTATTGTGCGAATGAAAAACATATATAATAATTATAACTTGACACTGGCACCAATAGCTCGTATATGTAGCTGATTGCCAATATATAAGAAGAAGAAGAAGAAAAACATGAAATACAATGACATTCAGGAAAAAACTAATTAGCTATATAAAAACCATAGATCTCTAAAAGAAGGTATTAAAAGTGTTTCTAAGAAGATTTGATGTTTAGTATTGCAACAAATATTAAATAGGCAAATACAAATTTTAAAGGTTCAACTTTAAAAATGACAATATTTCATAAAAAATCTTGCAACCCCTATCTACTCCCTTAGGGAAGAATTTTCAAAAATGCTGAGACAGGTAACTTTTCATTTAATATTATATAGCGAATAACAAATTTTCAGGGGTCTAACTTCAAAACTGACGAAGTTTCATACAAACTTTCAACCCCTTACTTTTCACCCTATTAGGAGAATATATACTACTATATTAATTTTATTAACTTATTTGTTTGTTAATTATAGTAGTATATTTTGATTTGCAATTTTTTTTTATCAATGAAATATGTAATCTAACGTTTTTCGAGTAATTAAAGTGTAAATTTTAATAAATAGCTCAAAATTATTTATAATAATTAAAAAAACATTTTCGAAGAAGAAATTTTCAAAAATGTGGTATTACGTTTTTATTCATTTAATATTAAATAGACGAATACAAAGTTTCACGAATCTATCTTTAAAACTGACGAAGTTAGATACAAACTTGCAACCCCTGTTTTCCAATCAAACAGTCAATTATATATATAAATATTAAGTTTCTGAAATTTAGCATTTAACATGCTTTGATTATATAACTTGATTACGAATCGTTTTTCGTTCGTAATCAAGTTTTTATAAATACAATAATATTGAGTTTATTTGTATTATGAATAATTATTATTTGTACCCGCTGTTTTGCTTGTGTTGATAATTCGTTTTTTTATTATTTTGTAATTTATTAACGTATAATAATAATAATAATAAAAACCTCCGGGCTAGTCGTTACTTCACCATGAGGCTGACGCAAAACTCGGAGGAACATTATATGGCTCCTTAAGTTCTTTTGATATAAAAAAAATGTATCACAAGATTTACAGGAAAGCCAATAAACCGCAGGGCAGCTTGTGGCGAGCTGAATGTGAGTGGCGACACTGCGGTCCTGAATACTCCAGAGAGTCGATCAGGGACTCGTCTCCAGCTGGCCTTCATTGGCTGGCTAGAGTGGAAACCGAAGAGTGCCCGAAGGACTCTCAGCTCTGGCCTGCCTTAAACAGCTGGTCAGAGAGGGGTCGCCAGAGCTATATGCTCGGGGGTGGAAGTGTCATTTTCAAGGGCATAATTACGGAGAAACCAAGGGTCTGTGTATCGCAGACTCAATGGTGAAACCGGCGCCGCACCGCTCGACACCCCTAGCCACTTACACCAATGTTGCCCTCTGTTGCCCGTATGACTAGTGTGTCTGTGGCGACTATTTAGGGGCCCATTCAGTGAGTTGGCGAGTCACCGTCTGCCACCGTTCATCTCTTAACATGGGTTTGAAGGCAGACGACAGTTTATAATTTCATAGATATAAGATGAACCAGTCCACTAAGCACCCACTCCCATATGCATATATTAGATACCATCATCACACAATAGTTTTACACTTAGTGCTGGCATTCCACGTATGTTATGTGCAGACGTGGAATGTCATCGGTAGGTGTCCCATCCCAATATTTAGATTAAATTTCTCTAAAGGCCTCTGCGTGTTGGATCCATATCCCCATGTAAGCCTACCAAAGGACCGGGTATCTTCCCTTTTTTTTTTTTTTTTTTTTTTTTGGGGGGTGGGCTACGGTCGGCGCACTCCTCGCACCACTCCGTCCGGGGTGACAGAGGGGCGTAAGCGCGCACACCCGTAACCCACCCGTGACGTCGCCTTCGTCGTTGGGCCGACCACCGGAGCAGAGTGACTTGACGTCAGTGGTCGGCCCGACGGAATACCCCTGAGGAGTACCCTCTCCTCGACCGACATCCCTCCCTCGGGTAGGATGTCGGTCTTTCCTCACGCGGTCGGCCTCTCGGCGGGTGACGGACTAATTCCCGGGTATCTTCCCTACGGAAGATCCCGTGAATAAATGGAGATACAATAATAATAATAAATTAATTTATTAATATTAACGCAGTGCTTGTCCCAAGTGAGTTGGGTATGCAGAAAAGAGTATGATAGTAAAATTAATGCGGTCGAAATGCGATCTCTGCGGAAAATCTGTGGAGTTAGGCTGACCGACCGCATTCGTAACGACGACGTAAGAGAGCGAGTAGGTATGAAAGAGAGTATTGGTGTAAAGATGCGAAAGGGAATGCTCCGATGGTTCGGACATGTGGAAAGAATGCCGAACGAACGCCTGGTTAAGAAGATATACAATGCGAAAGTGGAAGGATGTAGGTACCGAGGGAGACCGAGACTAACCTACCTAGACCAGATCGGTCATGTACTGAAGGAAGGTGGAGTCAAGAGTCTCCGAAACCGGCGAGCGTGTATGAAGAGAATTATGAATGTTGAGGAAGCGAGTGAAGTATGCAGAGATAGAGTTCTCTGGCACTCTGTTCTCTCTGCCTACCAGGCAAGGGATATGGCGTGATGATATGTATGTATGTATGTATGTAATTTATTATTATTATTTGACCCAAATGAAACCATGTTTTAAGTTTGACCTCAATACATCGGTGAAGACTGCATTCCATTCCATGCAGTAGTTTTTGCGTGGTACAAAAGACAGGAGAGGCAAAAAATATCTAAATATTGTTTTTATAGCTTCTGTTGCTCTAATGAAGACTTGCGATTTGACTGCATAGACGGAATAGTGGTTAAGACACCGACCTTCCATGCCAGTGCCGGGGGTTCGATTCCTACGCAGGAAAATAATTTGTTTGACCTACAAACTGTTGTCCTGTGTTTGGTTGTAATTTGTCTACATTAATTATATGTTTGTAAATTCCCTAAAAATACAAGGATTATTTCCTTAGTGCAGGGTCTTTATTAAATTTAAAAAAGAAAAATTTAATAATTAAAAAAATGTAGCCCACATTAATTTTTCTTCAATATCGATAAAGTGCAGACTAGTTACAAATTTATTATATGCAAGTATAAAAACTGTTAATTATGTCGCAGCATTCATTAGCAGGAGGAGTTTTATAGCGTATTTATTTCACCATTTGTGAATCATTAATTGTATTTGTTGTGTAACAAACTTTCCGTGTGGTGACAAAGAATGCAATTCACCACCACCTGTATTACCAGTGGGTGATCGTACGAGACGACTAAGGGATATAAAATGCATATAACATCTATACGAGAGAAGGAAAACTCGAAATAAAACCCTATACCAATACGTCTGACCAGCGTGGTATAGTAGATCAATTTCCCTCAATTTATGGAGGAGGCTCGAGCCCAACAGTGGGACATATATGAGCTGAGATGATGATAAGATGATATTGTGTAACAAATTGGAGTTTTATTTCCATAATGCATTAAAACCTATTAAAATTTACAAGATGATGATGATCTTAAAAGTAATTCTGAAACCTCTTTTGTATATCAAGCTACTTAGCTACAACAGTTAGATAACGAACCTTCAAAGAGTTAGTATTACACCATATAGAATCAAACTCAATATATATTATATTCCCAGTTTTACTAGTTTTCTTAAATCTTACTCACTTTTCTAATTTCAAATATTTGTGACATTCAAAAAAGTTATAAGTTGGCTACAAATGAATCTTTTGATATGACGAAGAGTAGCGATAATAAAAATAGAACTTTAAAAGTACCTCAACATTTCTCACTTAAGTCTAACTAGGTACTGGATACTTCTTTCTAAGTTACGTGATGAATCTAGTATAGACTTTGTTACCAATTTATCAGAGAAACAAAGCCTTAATGTGAAAACTTTTATTTATATTGTGGTGAGAGGCAATAAAAATTATTCGCGGGAGTCAAGAGTTCCATACATCTTCGTCTTCCTTTAATCAAGTGGCACTAAATAACAAGTCCTGTCCAGAGGCTGTCCACTTTAAGACTTACAAAGACACCTGCCTGGATTAAAGTTTCTTTTAAACTATATTTTTAGTGACAATATCCCTGTTGTCCATCTTTATGACTCAATTGGATACCCTTAGCTCGATGGTTCTTAAATTATCCGTTCATTATGTTCGCATATTATCTAAGTCATATCATGGAATTACAGTTCAAGTACAAGTCCATCTGATTTTGTTATTATAACAGTTGTAATGAAAACATAAGTTGCCTGGGATATTCAACAATGTTCCGTGCTTTCAAAATTTTGCCCGATTTATAGTTAAAATTTCTATGAAATCCAGTAGTATTCGTTAGTTAGCATTCTATTTGTCGCAGTATTATATGCAAAATTTAACCTTTCTAGTTAAAAAGGACATTTAACGTTATTTGCAATTTTTGAAGGCCGACCGGTATGTACGCTAGTAATCTTAATATATATCTTCTTAATATATATAAATTAAATGTCACGTTGTTTGTCCGCGATGGACTCCTAAAGTACGTAACTAATTTTAATCAAATTTGCACGTCATGTGTACTTTGATCCAACTTAAAAGATAGGATAGCTTTCATCTCATTTTTTAGTAATATTATTTTAATGCAAATTATTTATTTATTATTTGACAGTCACAAGTATATGTTATCTCCAAACGATTCTAACAGATGGCGGTATCTATTAACTGGATTGAGTAAGTATTTAATAGATGGCGCTATGTTAAACGTACAAACGTTTCATATAAGCTACAATTTATTAGCATAACCACCACGTGTTACTGAGGCTACTTTAGCCACAGCAACGCGTGGCCAGGTCTGCTAGTCTTAATATATAAATTACGCGTCACGTTGTTTGTTCGCGATAAACTCCTAAAGTACTTAACCAATTTTAATAAAATTTGCACAGCATGGGTTATTTGATCCAACTTAAAAGATGGGATAGCTTCCATCTCAATTTATAGTTGCAATATTATTTTATTGCAAATTATTTGTCTATTATTTGACAGGCACAATTATCTGTTATCTCCAAACGATTCTAACAGATGGCGGTATCTGTTGACTGGATTGAGTAAGTATTTAATAGATGGCGCTATGTTAAACGTACAAACGTTTCATATAAGCTATAATTTATTAGTAACCACGACGTGTTACTGAGGCTACTTTAGCCACAGCAACACATTGCCGGGTCTGCTAGTATACTATTTATTACTGACGTACATAGGATTAGCAGTCATACAAATTAACATATTATATATTCCAAATTTTTATTTTCATACAAACTTAAACTTCTGTTGCACATTATTCTACTTAAACTGGCTGACTGACTGTCAAAAAATCACAATCACCTCAACCTAATGTAAGGCACACAGTGCCATCTAAATCCATTTTTTTATAGCAGAACATCGAAATTCCTTTATTATTAATAAATAAATCAAGTATTTGTTATTGTATATTACTTTTAATACAACTCTTATATATTTTATGGATCTTATTTATTACCAATTTATAGTATATCTTCCATAATAATACAGAGGTCTACTGGTTATTATTATTGAGTTATCACAAACAATACCCTTAAAGCATTATTACTCTATAAAGTATTCATATTGCCAATATTACTTCAATATTCTTCGAAAACGGACAGTAATTATGACCCAAGGCTCTGTAACTAAACAGCTTTTACGTATAAGTTTGCTTTCTGTAGAAAAACTTTTTTATTCAATGCCCGTTTTGATGTTGGTGAAAGGAAAGAAAAGATTACACAAGTACAAACTCTGATACTTATAAAAATATGTAGTTATATGGTAATATTAAATTTATTGTTCTACGTCAAGTAAATTATTTAAAAATGCAACTACGTACCTAGACTGAAACTTTCTACAGTCACGCCTCGAGCAACGTTTTTTTATGTGACAAAAGACAGACAGGCCAACGATACTGTAAATACTTCGTTTAAAAAAACCGCCTTCAGAAACTGAAAAGTACAAAATAACTTAAAATACTATCATTTGTATGTGCTATCTATTAATAGGTTTGAAATCGGTGCCAAGCCCTAAACAAAATTATACACAGCTTAGGTACTTACTGTAATGAAATTCCTACACTAAAGATACCGATACCGGCACCGACTTCAAACCTATCAATAGATAGCACATACAAATGATAGTATTTTAAGTTATTTTGTACTTTTCAGTTTTTGAAGGCGGTTTTTTTAAACGAAGTTTTTTTAAGCACATACAAATTATAGTATTTTAAGTTATTTTGTACTTCTTAGTTTTTGAAGGCGGTTTTTTTAAACGTAGTTTTTATTTTTTACTTTTTAGTGTTACAGACACACATAGATTGTTCTCTTAGTAGCGGGCCTTGAGCTACTCGTTCATTTGTCGCACTCATACTTAATACTAATTTTAGACTTATATGGTTTTCTCACGGATGCCATTGTCAGCACTGGACCAAAATGAAATGGGACAACACGGGAAGCACCAGCTTTCAAATAAAAAAGAATCATTAAAATCGCTTTGCCCAGTCGAAAGCTATGAGGTAACAAACATAAAAAAAAATACAAACGAATTGAGAACCTCCTCCTTTTTTCAAGTCGGTTAAAAATAAATAATATCGTCTTCTCATTGGAAAGTCTAAACCATCTTCGAGATAATTTTAGAGAGTTTAGAGTTATCCGTTCGAAGTCCTATCTTCTATTGTAAAACTCGAAGACCGAAATGAATCATATTCTATGACTGTAGAGTGGAACTTTTTCACAATCGTAAATGAAATTATGCTAATCTAGAGATGTTATACCGTACACACATCGAACGCTGGTTCTGAATTGCTGGGTATTGTAGAAAACTATTGGTAGAGAACTTTATTTGGAGATAATCTATTAGGAATAAAATAACGAGAATCAAGGCTCTGTATATCCTGATTTACGATTGTGAAATGTTCAGATTCCAGTTTTTCTCGATTTCATGATCTATATCCATACGTGAAAATTGACATGACCACAATCCCTCTTCCTACGGCAAAGATCTTTATTTTATTTCTTTAAAAAATATAAAATGACGAATAATAAATACAATTATTTTACTATGCCGATTAGTTTACGTGGAGTGGTCAATTAGAACAATTATTTCTGTGACCTATAAATAATTGTTATGATTCTGGGCAATATGTGTCTGTAATTTATACGTTTGTAAAGTCTCCTGCGACAGAAAGGTATAGTCCTTCGCGGGAATCTTTGTAATAAAAAAATATACAAGTGCGAGTGCGTTTAATTCTCGATCGAAATAGATTACCGCTGCGAAATCGAATATTGAGGAAACATTGCTTTAACATTGAGTTAAGATTTATCTTTATTGCTTATATATTGGATTTCGTATTGCTTTGTTCAAAAAATTGAAACCGTGATTGCCTCGCTATGTCAATGCTATGAAATCTTTATTTAAATAACATATATAGTTGCATAACTATATTTTATCTCTATATTACTATTATAAAACTGAAAGTTTGTTGGTTTAAATAAGTCTATCTCAGGTACTGCCAGGGTAAACCATCGGGTGGACCAGCGAAGAAAAAGACAGCGTTCCGGTGATCCACCCGCACGATGTCGAAAGGTAAGCTGTAGGGCGGGCCTACGGGGTCGTGCGCTGCTTCTCCTGCTGCCTCGGACGGATTAGCAGGACCTGATGTAGTCCGCCGCCAAAAACAAAGGTACTGCCAACTAAATGAAAGAAAATAACTTAATTATGTTAGACTAATGTCGTTTTCAGAGAAACTGTTCAATTAACTTTGTATTAAATGTCTATTAAAGTATTATGTGTTAATGTTGCCTTCAAATAAGCGACAAAATAATTTAAAATAATGGATGTGTGTATGTACCTACTATATAAATAATAACGAAAATTATGTAAGTAATTTATATACTAGCGAAACTTTATTTCTATAATAATTTTAAACATTTTGTATCATTAAACGTATTATGAGGCTTCTACGTCGAAACTATTAATTTTATGAAAAAATGTAAGAGATAAATTGTTGGGTTTTTCCAGTTTTAATTTGTATATCATTCTTATTATAGATTGAATAGGAAAGGAGATATCGTCAAAAAACTGCTATAAGACGTTATTTCGCAATATGGCAGCGCAAGCGTCAAAGATACGAGGCAACAAAGTTGAAATTTGAAAAGAGCACATTAACATTTATTAAATTACCCATTTTACAAAACTCCCGGCAAACTTTCCAGTATAAACTACCAGATGAGTGGACTAAGGCTAGAATAAATGAAAATTAGTTATCATTATCGTATTCGTATTACACGAGGCCCAAGTCGTTATAAAGTTCTTAGTCGTCTTTTACGACATCCACGAGCAAAGTAAAGTTTGGTAGTATTCTGAACCGTTACCACACAGCGATTTTTTCTATCTGGTTTTGAAACAAGAAAAAAGGCTACATTTCAAAAAAGGAACAATTTACTAAAATGTTGTTTGCCGCCGTTTTCCATTTGTTCTACTTTCTGTCAAAATGAGTGAATCTAATGACGAAAATCGTTTTAAAATTTTATTATAAAAAAGGAATAAATGCAACGCAAGATGCGAAAAAAAATTATGACGTTTATGGGCCTAATACAGTGTCAGTAAGAGTAGCACAAAGTTGGTTTAAACGTTTTCAATCCAGGAATTTTGATGTCAAAGATGCACCTCGCTCTGGTAGCCCCCTTCTGATAATATTCAAGCTATTTATAAAAAATTGGGACGAGATCGGCACATCAGTAGTTACTACGTAGTTTAAGATCTGGGAATTGACCTCAAAAGAGTTTTGAACCATTTCAGAAAAGCTGGGTATACAAAAAAAAAAGCTCGATATTTGGGTATTACACAAGCTCACTGAAAGAAACCTAATGAACCGAATACTCATTTGCGATTCTTTATTGAGACAAAATGAAACCAAACCGTTTTTGAAGAGATTTATAACTGGTGGTGAAAAGTTTTCCGTGTGGTGACGGAGTAAGAATACTATTCACCACCCCATATCTTACCCGTGGGTGATCGTACGAGACGATTAAGGGATACAAAATGCATATAACATCTATGCGAGAGAAGGAAAACTCGAAACAAAACCCTATACCAACACGTCTAACCAGCCTCACGACAACGCTAGACCACACAAATAAACCGTAATAGCTAAACAACTACCTTCAGATATAGTTTAGATATTATACAGATGGACGGATGCATGGATGGATAGAGACTTAATAAGAGGTTCCGTTGAGTCAATAGACTTGCTCCATTATTACGTAGAACTGAAAATTGTATGTCTAGTTTTGGGTGTCTCACTTGTCTGCGAACGCCTTTAATGATAAAAGAAGATAATTACTAAACTTATCGAAGCGTGTTACTGTATGTATTTTTTTTTGGGGTGGGTTACGGTCAGCGCACTCCTCGAACCATTCCGTCCGGGGCGACAGAGGGGCGTAAGCACGGACACCCGTAACCCACCCGTGACGTCGTCGTCGTCGTTGGGCCGACCACCGGAGCAGAGTGACTTGACGTCAGTAGTCGGCCCGACGAAATACCACTGAGGAGTACCCTCTACTCGAGTGACGTCCCCCCTCGGGTAGGATGTCGGTCTTTCCTCACGCAGTCGGCCTCTCAGCGGGTGACGGACTAATTCCCCGATCCAGTTACCCGCGGCCTCGGCATCAGGCGCAGGTATTCGCGCCTGCGCCGCCCCTGTCGTCGGCGGCCGCTCACGTGGTCGAGGAAACGCTCCTCGCGCACGCGCTCTGTTGCCTCCTTCCGCGAGACTACTGCCTCGCAGAAGGTTGCAACCGCGTCCCAGTTATTGACGCTGTCTAGCATCGCCTTAGCGATGGTCGGCAGCGTCAGGTTTGCACCAATGATTGCGACAAGTTCATGACGCTGCTCTGCCCAAGTGGCATAAACCTCAAGCGTATGCTGCGCCGTGTCCTCGTCACAATCGCAGTGGTGTCAGGACGGTGTACGCTCCCTCCTGACAACCGTGTGCAGGTATTTGGCGAAGCATCCATGCCCCGTCAAAACCTGCACCAGTCGGAAGGAGAGCACCCCGTGCTGCCGTTTTAGCCACTGCATTAGCACCGGCCGGAAGGCCTCCACGGTCCGCACACCGAACCGAGGCCTCTCCAGCCGGACTGCCCAACGAGCAATGTCGACTAGGCGGGTGTCGACGCGCCAAGCGGTGTGCTCCCTCAACGAGACCACACCGCCCTCCGCTCGCACCCCCAACATCCGCCGATACAAACCGGCGAGCATTTCCGCTTCCAGGTCCCATGGAGGGGTCCCAGCCAACAGACACACTACCTCCGTTGACACTGTGCGGTACCCGCGTATGGCCCTGACCGCCATGGCCCCCTGTGGTTGCCACAGAAGAGCCCTGTGTCGGATGGTCAGGGACCCCGCCCACACCGGTGCGCCGTACAGAGCCATCGACTGAATGACCCCTGCGTACTGCTGTCGGCACGTAGCGCTCGGTCCGACCACATTCAGCATAAGCCATGATAGGGCGGACGCCGCGCTGACGAGCCGTGGAGCGAGCCTGCGGAAATGCTCCCGGAACCACCATCGCCCGTCGAGCACCAGGCCCAAATACCTCATATGGGCCCGGATGCTGATATCAACCGAATTGACGGTGATCGAGACGCCGATGGGAGGACCCATGCGGGGCCCATTAAACAAGAGGGCCTCCGTCTTATCCAGGGCCACCCTCAACCCCAGCGCCTCGATCTGCCTGACGATCTTCTCTGTACCGACAGTCGCCAGGCTTGCCGCTTCCTCCAGCGTCCCACCGCGGGCTGTGACGAGCGTGTCGTCGACGCCGTAACAGATCATGCCCAGCCCGGGCGGGAGGCTCCCCCTCAACGCCCAGTCGTAGCCGATGTTTCACAGGGTGAGTCCGAGGACCGACCCCTGCGGGACACCGCACGTCATGGGCGTTACCACAACGTCCCCTACTCGGTTGGTGTAGAGGACGCTGCGCCCCTCCAGATAGTCTGCCACTAGCCGCCTCAGGTAAACTGACACCCCGTGGTATCGGAGCGCCTCCCTGACGCAGCTAAATGGCAGACTATTGAATGCGTTGACGATGTCCAGGGACACCACCAACAGCACTCCCCCGCCGGTGACGGCCTCAGTGTCCACGGCCCTCAGGCTCATTTTGAATTCACTGGTTTGAATATTTACTTGAGAGTATTTTACTTTTCTTTCGCGATACTCATTGAGGCTTAGACCAAGAACATAAAAACTGTACTTAGTTCACTTTGTAAAAAAAATAAGCATAAAGTTGTAACAAATACAAAAATTATATAAATGTTTTTATGCGTATTATTTATTTTGTTGGCAGCCAAGCTAGCATATCGTCTGAGAGGCAACTCATGGATCCAGACGTCTATATTCTAACACTAATATAAGACCCTTCACAATTGAAACATTGAAAATATGTTAGAACCAATCATCTATTTTATTATTGAGCGTATATAGACTCTAACAGTGACGCGCCCATTTCTCTGCAGAGACAGCAAAACACCATAAAGCACTAACAAACTGTCACCTACTCATACGCTACCTTTTAAATGGACCACTGATATAATGTATATTTAGTAACCCGTCTGGAGCCACAGTCTATATCTAGATTAACTAGTAATGCGATTAATTTTGTTGAAATTGATAGTGCTTGACCTGTTTTAGTGCCTAAACCAAGTTTTGTATTAAAATTTGATCAATAAATTACGTGTTTGGTAATCAAGCGCATTTAGGATGTATGCATATATTTATTTTTCTATAAAAATAACACTAATGAACCCTGTGTCTCGCAACATTGTTGCCTCGTTGTGAATTTATTAATAATTGTATGCTCATACAATTAAGAGAAGCAAATAGCAGTCGCAACAGACTTATAATAATAATTTGTAGCTCATTCAAAGAAATGTATTACACTACATGGCAACACGACTCAGAATGGAAGATCGACACTTGGATCTATGTCATATATACAGTCATTTATGTGTACTAAAGTGCATGCACAAAAGCAAATAAAGATTAAGACACTTGGTAGTTTATTCATGACTGCACAGATGGCGTAGTGTTTAAGATACACCTTCCGTGCCAGTGGCGTGGGTTTGATTCCAAAGTACGACAATACTTTGTGTGATCCATAAAGTGTTGTTCCGAGTCTGGGTGTAAATTGTGTGCCTTCATTGCATGTTTGTAAAGTCGCCCGCAATACAAGGATTATTTCCTTATTGAGTATCTCGGATCGGAATAGAATTCGTAATGGTTATTAATATATACAAAATATACTGTTGATAAAGAAAAATATTTAATATATAACTATAATTTTATTTCATTATAATATTAACAGCAACAAGACTAGCAAATATTGTAATAACAACTTGTGAACTTTTGCTTGCTATGGTCTGGTTACATCCCGGCCATGCTTATACAATCAAACGTGACAACACTTTATAGAAATACTATTGTTATTTATAACATTTATCAAAGCAATATATAGACGCTTAATCATCATCATCATTTCAGCTCATATATGTCCCACTACTGGGCTCGAGCCTCCTCCATAATGGGAGGAAAATTGACCTACTACACCACATAGTCAGACGTGTTGGTATAGGGTTTTGTTTCGAGTTTTCCTTCTCTTGCAATAGATGTTATATGCGTTTTAAATCCCTTAGTCGTCTCTTACGATCACCCACGAGTAAGATAAGGGGGTGGTGAATTGTATTCTTACTCCGTCACCACGGAAAAGATATATAGACGTTTATCTCACTCATAAGAAGATCAACTCATGTAGCCTTCACTATAGACATTAACTTATCTGCCTCTAGTAATCATGAAGTACACAAGGAGCATTTTCTTTCAAAAGTAATAAAAATTCTTCAATAAAAGCGTATGTTAAGTCAAGATTTTGACACATGTCAACCCACATATAATTTCTTTTTGAATTGTTTAAAGATATGATCATTTTTCGTTTTGAAAAGTCCTTGATTTTCATATATTGAGAGTAGAGCATCACCTCAACGCTTCTCTTATGAAGCGTGCCATAAAGACCTTATAAATTTATAAAATATTATATATTATACTAAAAACTTGAACAATAAATTTCACTCTAATTAAAATTAATCAACGGATTTATTTCGGTTTAAATAAATTGTTGCATATTAAACGAGGTCAAAAATATTTACAATTGGTTTTCTCTCATTTTCTTTTATTAATTGAAATCTCATCCTTTGAAAGATACGAATGACCCTTCCAAGAATTTAATTGAAATTCGAAATTCATTTAACGTTTGTTGCGCTATTAAAAAGTAATTCGTGACACCTTTCCAGATAACCCCTTTTATTTTTATCATTTACCTTTTAAGTGGTAAATAACTATTTAAATTATTAAATATCATTAAAATATTATAAATAAATGGTAATACCAGAGAGGTACCAGAGGGAGTTATTTTTAAATAGGCATGTTACATTATTTTTATATTTGCTTTACAGGTACATAAATATACATACATACATACATATTATCACGCCACGTCCCTTGCAGGGTAGGCAAAGAGTACAGAGTACCAGAAAACTCTATCCTTGCATACTTCACTCGCTTCCTCAGTATTCATAATTCTCTTCATACACGCTCGCCGGTTTTGGTGACTCTTGACTCCACCTTCCTTCAGTACGTGATCAATCTGGTCTAGGTAGGTGAGTCTCAGTCTCCCCCGGTACCTACATCCTACCAATTTCGCATTGTATATCTTCTTAACCAGACGTTCGTTCGGAATTCTTGCCACATGTCCGAACCATCGGAGCATTCCCTTTCGCATCTTTACACCAATACTCTCTTTCATACCTACTCGCTCTCTTACGTCGTCGTCGCGAAAGCGGTCGGTCAGCCTAACTCCACAGATTTTCCGTAGAGATCGCATTTCGACCGCATAAAATATCACAAGGAAAACTTACTTATTTGGCAGTTTTATAAATTGTAATCAAAGAGATATATAGATGTTATCTTCTACGCAAAAGAAGGAAAACTGGAAATAAAATCCTATACCAACACGTTTGACCAGCAGGGTATACTCGTAGTAGGTCAATTTCCCTCTTAGTGTGGAGGAGGCTCGAGCCCAGTAGTGGGACGTGTACGAGCTGAGATGATGATGATGATGATGAAGAGAAGAAAAGCTTGAGAAGAAAATCGTAAAATCCTACACCAACATTTATAATTAACGAGTTATAGTAAGTCAATCTCACTCCTCTTATGGAAAAGACCAGCCTTGATTGGAGCGAATATGAGTTGAAATGATGATGTACTGAGTACTCGCTGTGTGGTAGCGGCAACGAATACTTTCAACCCTTACTTTGCTCGTGGATGTCGTAAAATACGACTAAAAGCCTTATAAAGACCTGGGCTAACTCCATCTGATAGCGTTTGGTCAACAATTACATTCCCAAGGAGGGTTGACGTGGCAGGCGACTGGTCATAAAAATATTGCCAATAACTTCTAGAATATATACTGTGAAAGAAGAGTACATATTGTATCGACCCCAAGTAATTGGGATAAGAGTAGGAGAATGATGACTAGAATTAACTAGTATATTAATGCTTGATATCATAATGTGAGATATCTATATTCGTGTTTTAAACACTTACAGAGAGTATCAATCTACGATTATCCCTTTTTTGTATATATATATCCTTTTTGTATTTATTTAATGATAAAATAAAAGTTAAATAAAAAGTGAAAATGTTGAAGAAATCTTAACGAATTCAGCTGTTTCCACTTGAATAATCTTGGTAAACTTTTTCTTAATGAATATTTACAAGAATCGTTCTATCAAATTAAAGATAATTTGATTAACGTTTTTCAGGCATAAGCCTACAAAGATCAATTTTATTTTAAGAGATCTAAATAATAAGATTAAGAAAGGAAATTTATAAGGGGGGTAAGGAAAATACTGTTCTCTTTTAATTTTACTGTTTGAAATTCTACTTTGAGCTTATTTCAATACTTACATATCGCTTGCCCGGAAGAATAGTGTCACAACCCTAAAAATTACAATTTGCATTATATTTAAATTTTTGATGGTGGAGGGGTGTTAATATTATAAGTTCACCCTATCAACTCTTCTTGTCATTCTTAAGGATATTATGCTGACGTTCGTGCTTTTGGAATCGCTGAAAAAAAGGGAAATACTTATTTTGCCCCTCTTGAAAAATTTTGCTTTTTTGAATTGTGACACTATTCTTCTGAGCAAGCGATATATTGTTCACTTACTTAAGCTTTAACAGGCCATTAAAATCAGAAATAGGACAAATAAAATTACCTTTTTCTATCTAGAAAAAGAAAGTGAAATAACCTCAACAGATTTGATCGTCAGCACTTTGATCGAATCTCGACTAATATAGTAGAAGACAGAAAATCCTTAAAAAAAAAAGAATTAGGTCCATCTGGAGATAAATTGCCTCCAGACGACTCATTATAACTACTATGTATTTACTTAACTAATTGAAAATTTTTAGTAATAAAATAATAATAAATCCAATGAACCCAATCTTGATGAGTTTACTAATAGAAAATCCTTACCTTCGAGCTACATTATCAGAGTAGCTTAGTGATAGCATCGTATATCAGTGTTTCAAATGTTAGGTCACAGATATGTTTGAAAGTATGAAAAGTAAATACCTTTTATAAGGCTAAGATCTTTACGGCAACTAATAAACAGATCTGATGACCTTGAAAGGCCTAAGCAGTTATTCTTAAATTGTACCAAAGACCCATTACAACCATGTCATCTGTAAAAAAAAACCGCATCTTAATCGGTCCTTTCGCTTAGGAGCTACGATGGCACATGTAGATACACAGACATTCCAAACTTATAACACCCCAACAAAGATGTGTTGTTTACCGTAAAAGTCGTAAAAATGGCTATAACGATACCAGTAACATTGATCTCCTGATATAATCATACAAACAACAGCGAACGCCAATCCAACTGCCAAGAGTGTTAATTAATTAATCTGGTCGCCCCGAAGCGAGGCCACCGCGTGACGACGACGCCACAACGGCGAAAGCTGCCGGTGCGTCGACTCGAGAGCATACCTGCGAGGGTAAACCGCCGGGCGGGCCACCGAAGACAAAGACTAGGTTCCAGTGGCTTGCTCGCACGGTGTGGAGAGGTACTTATAGGGCGGGTCTATAGGGTCGTGCGCCGCTTCATCTGTCGCCCTGGACGGCTTAGCGGGGCGTGACCACTCCATAGCTCGCCACCAAAAAGAAAAAAAATGTTAATTAATACATTTGCCTGTGTTTAAGAAATAGCACAACTTCGCTTCCAATATTCAACAATTTATATAAACAAAGTTCTGTGAGCAGAGACGCGGTGTATAAATATCATAAATAAAAAAAAAACATATTATTTTTTTAGCATGCTAAGCGACTTTACGCTTTGTGATCGCAATCGCGGAATTTCACTATACGTCAAAATTTTAAGTACGTTTAAGAATAGCGACTAGAATAGACGTAGTCGACCAAAAAGAAGGCCCGCTAAAGTGACAAATGGCAGAGCACGCGGCTCAAGGGTCTAATCGAACATCCAGTGTGTAGTAGGGCTGCATGACGCTTCAAAACTTGCGGTGCCACCTCACTCTCGCTTTTGGACCACACCCAACTTCAGACGAGTTAACCTTTGGGGTACTTATATCTTAAGTAATCCTCTAGTTCTTCGGAATGTTGTACCTTCTCAATAGGACTTATTATGGATGACAGGCTCTGCTCTATCCCTCCACCTGCAGTCTCGTCAGTTATCTCCTCCTGAAAAATGAAACATATCGAATATTGTACGGCACGTGGAACGTAAAAAAATCACAATATATGTAAGTGTATTAACGTACACGTGGTTGAATGCGCCATTGTTCTATTATCATAATATCATGCTTTTATCCCCCAAGTGGAAATTTAATATAGCTATATTTCATTGCGTAATTAATATGTATGTTTTCGCCAACGATACTTAAATTTTAGATAACAACTAAGACAATTGAAACATCAGTGTTATATTAAATTTGTGTTATAGGTGTCTATCATTACGGCAAACGAGTTTTAATCTCGCAAGCCAATGAAAGTCTCATTATTTGGACCAAAACCTTTATTCATTTATTTGAATACTTATGAGCCATTACTTGCTATGAGATTTTCTTATCAAGTGATATATATATATATATATATACACGAATGCCAAACGAACGTCTGGTTAAGAAGATATACAGTGCGAAAGTGGAAGGATGTAGGTACCGGGGGAGACTGAGACTAACCTACCTAAACCAGATTGGTCAAGTACTGAAGGGAGGTGGAGTCAAGAGCCTCCGAAACCGGCGAGCGTGTGTGAAGACAATTGTGAATGTAGAGGAAGCGAGTGAAGTATACAAGGATAGAGTTCTCTGGCACTCTGTTCTCTTTGCCTACCTTGCAAGGGATATGGCGTGATGATATGTATGTATGTATGTTAATACATATATACACGGCAACACATTGTAATGTGGGACTGATCAAAGTAAATTAAATCATTCAATCGCTAGCAGTAAACGATTACGCAAAGCCTATTGTTATATATTTCTGCTAATTTGATATAAACATCTCCCTTTGTATCCAGTTGATTAACATCACGTTAGTTAATGTCTTACTTACACTAGAATGGTCAAATATTTGCCTCAGAGGAAAGTAGATCTATTCACACATAAACGTGATAAATATTTTCTTCAGAGAAAAAACTTCAAATATATTGGCACGATGGTTTATCTACGATTGTGTGACAAATCTAAACAATGTTAATATTGCCAATTAGTCAAAACTTATTGGCAATATTAACATTGTTTAGATATTTCAAGGTTAGTAGTTTTAGTGTTATATTATTTATATAAACGACTAAAATCTAAAAGAGCGAGCAAGCAACCACCAGCGGCTAGGAGCAGGAGTAACAACGCTCTTCTCGCCAACTTATAACACCAACTGCGATGGCTAACATGCGCCTATCAAGTTTAGCTTAATTTCAGGAAACTATAGAGCTTTCTGGATATTGATTCAAAAGAAATCCTGTGGAAACGGAATAAGATTACAATTATCACTACCTTTTAACCGTGGGTGTCGTAAAATCGGCTATAGACTTCACCAGGAAAAGAGTCGTCTTTTACGACAACCACGAGCAAAGTAAGGGTTGCTAGTATTCGTAGGCGTGGGCGTGGGCAAATGCGTCTGCGTGGGCCTAAGCGTCGGCGTGGGCCAAGGCGTCTGAGTGGGCCATGGCGTCTGCGTGGGCTAAGGCGTCGGCGTGGGCCAAGTCGTCGGCGTGGAAAAAGGCATCGGCGTGAGTAAAAGCGTCGGCGTGGGCCAAGGCGTCGGTGTGGGCCAAGTCGTCGGCGTGTGAAAAGGCGTCGGCGTGGGCCAAGGCGTCGGTGTGGGGGTCGGCGTGGACGTGGAAGTATGTGTGGGCGTCGGCGTTAGTGTGGACCCAGGCATCCCCGTGGGCATAGGCACCGGTGTGGGCGAAAGCGTCGTAGTAAGTATCAGCGTCGCCGTAGGCCTAGGCGTCGACAGTAGCGTGGAGTGGGCCCGTACGTCGGCGTGGGCGTGGGCGTGGACATCATCACGGGTCTTAGCGTGGACGTCTGCGTGGGTCTAGGCGTCGGCGTGGGTCTAGGCGTCAGTGTGGATCTAGGTGTCGCCGTGGGTCTAGGCATCGGCGTGAATCTAGGCGTCGGCGTGGGCATGGGCTTGGGCGCAGAACGCATCCATGTGGGTATGGGCGTGAGCGAGGGTGGCGATCTGGTTCTAGGCGTTGACGTTCGGGCTTTCGACCCGAGTACCTTTCAACTTTAACCAACCTTTATTATTTCAAGAAGTAGGTATGAAATATAACGAAAGAATGATTAAATAAGTTAAATTAAGTTCATTGACATCAATTTTTCAATGAAGTAAAGACTCTGAGTTGGGCTTAAGCTATTTGTGAAAACTGCACCACAATCCATTGCGACCGAGGCGACGAAAGAGTGGATTGCGGGCAAACCCACCGTGTTCTCCATCGATATTAGGGCGATAATTGGTACAGCTTCGGTGGTTTGCCCTTTCGGGTATCATCACCATTGACGCCCCGGCAACAAACAACTATGATGTCGAGGCGTCGCCGTCACGAGGTCGACCTCTCTGCGGGTGATGGACTAAAACCCGGTCCATCCACCTACGATACTACACCAATTACAGTATTTTTTTGTAAATAATATTTTTTTATTTTCCCTTTAGATGCTAATTATAGCATACCAGGCTTATTATACTCTGCAAGCTTGCTCTGGAGCGTGCCACATATGAGAAACAGCTTTCTCTCAAGTCTACTCCCGTTACCTTAAGAGTAATACGATGGAATGTGAAAAAAACTTAAAATTCGTTGTGAAAAAAAAATTTTTTTTCTTCCGAATCGATTTTTTTTCTAGCCTATACAAGTAGGTCTAGTAGGGTCACCTGTCTTTGTTTTCGGGAGCGGTCCACTTCCACCCTGTATAGAAAAATAAGTAGGTAATACTCAGCCACACTTCCTATTAAAATTGCGATATATCTTAATTCATTTCAAGCCTCACGAATCATTTTAAGTCGATATTAATATTTAAATGGGGATAAATACTGTAAAAAATCTGAGTCTAATATGAAAAAAAGGAAAAAAAAAACAATAAAATGAAATTAAAACACGACAAAATACTAAGTTGATTTTAAAAATTCAAGTTTTTTATTAATGTCTAACCAAGATTGCCTGAAAAAATCTTCCAGAATCGAAAGATATTTTCAAGGAACGCCAACGCATATTTTCTTTGACATATTTTGATCTCCAGACTTTACGATTGGTAGTGGCACGCTCAATGCACTGGACCAACGAAGTCGTCTCAATTCGCACTCGTATTCAATTTAATTAGTTAGGGAATTGCTAGAAAATTGTTTATTTGTATTTCGAGCAGCGAATATTTTTGACTAAAGTCTGGCTCAAGTAACGTTTAATAATTGCTTTTGTATCAAAATAAATTAGAGTTACCCCTCGCTTTCATCATTAATATATAATTTCAGTCATTAATTTACCATAGACCAAGTGATCCTGTTGAAATGATTCGAGTGCTAGAAACAATTAAATTATTCTGCTTTATTTCGTGAACATGAAAAATATATAATTAATTTAATTACTATAAATTATTCTTCTACGTTTTATTACATTTAAACTAATATTTTAATTTATACTTTTATATTTTCTTTACGTACAGTAATTTCTTTAGAGAATAAATACAAAAAAAGGCGATAAGATTTTTACCACTTTGTTACAGAATGCGTAAGCAAATTTCATCAGGCAAGTATTGTTATATATAACAAAGTAATAAGTCGTTTACTGCACTAACATAGCTTACTTAAAGAAGTGTAATCGCACATCATCATCAACATTCTCCTACTCTTATCCCAATTACTTCGGGGCGATACAATATGTACTCTTCTTTCATATTGTAAAAGTTATTGGCAATAGTTTTATGACCGGCCGCCTACCAGACGTCAGCCCTCATTGGGAATGTAATTGTTGACCAAACGGCATCAGATGGAATTGGTCCAGGTCGTTATAAGGCTCTTAGTCGTCTTTTACGACATCCACAAGCAAAGTAAGGGTTGGTAGTATTCGTAGCCGCTACTACACAGCTTAGTGTATGTGTGTGTGTGTAATCGCACATCTGGTTAAATAAATATAAAACTAAAGAGAATAAGGGTTATTAGAATCACTTCATTTCCGAATGACCTACATATGTTGACACTAATGAGTAACTTGAACCAAGGCAAGGAAATGAACGTTACATGCATTAGTATGAAAGCACAAACATATAGAAGTCCTCTATAGCCATTAGAGCATAGAGGATTTTTATATATGTATTTGTGCTTTTAGACATCGTGCCTTCTTAATCTGAAATAACTTCTTCTGAAATAACTTCTTGTAGAAGAATCGAACTAAGTTCGATTCTTCTACAATGTGCGTTTCTCATTTTTGAAGTGAAAACTTCTTTTGGCTCATCGTACACAGATTTTTTCGTAGATTGTAAGTGAGGCTGATCCGTCACGCTTTCGGGAGAACTCGGGACCGCCGAATGTACCCGAACGAGGAAGATACAGTCAGCTGCTCTTCACTGCTGTGTCGCTGTGTTTACTATATTCAATTTGTATATAATAATTGTTATCATTAATTATTATCATTTTCCAATAGTTTTTAATAGTTATTATTGATACGTAATAATAATTATTTTAAGAATCATATTTTGGTTTACATTGTAAGGTTAGTGTATGTAGTTAACGGTTTATCGTACTAATATTCATTATTTCATCATTCTCCTACTCTTATCCCAATTACTTGGGGACGATACAATATGTAAGTACTCTTCTTTCATAGTACATATTGTAAAAGTTATTGGCAACAGTTTTATGACCGGCCGCCTGCCAGACGTCAACCTTCCTTGGGATGTAATTATTGACCAAACGGCATCTGATGAAGTTGGCTCAGGTCGTTATAAGGGTCTAAGTCGTCTTTTACGACATCCACGAGCAAAGTAAGGGTTGGTAGTATACGTAGCCGCTACCACGCAGCATGTTTTTGTAATAATATTATATAATGAAAAAACATTAAACATTATATAAAACATTTTTTTTTCATACTTCTGCGGAAAATCTGTGGAGTTAGGCTGACCGACCGCATTCGTAACGACGACGTAAGAGAGCGAGTAGGTATGAAAGAGAGTATTGGTGTAAAGATGCGAAAGGGAATGCTCCGATGGTTCGGACATGTGGAAAGAATGCCGAATGAACGTCTGGTTAAGAAGATATACAATGCGAAAGTGGAAGGATGTAGGTACCGAGGGAGACCGAGACTAACCTACCTAGACCAAATCGGTCATATACTGAAGGAAGGTGGAGTCAAGAGTCTCCGAAACCGGTGAGCGTGTATGAAGAGAATTATGAATGTTGAGGAAGCGAGTGAAGTATGCAGAGATAGAGTTCTCTGGCACTCTGTTCTCACTGCCTACCCTGCAAGGGATATGGCGTGATGATATGTATGTATGTTTAAAGTTTTCATTTCTGTAGGCAGTCCTCATGACCGCTTTTTAATTTTTTTCTCTTTCTCCTTTATTTTTTCAAACGTTGATAATATCTGTTTCGCAATATCACTAACATTAATAAGACTCCGCTTCGAGTACGAATCAAATAATATTACGTATCCTACCAAATACCCAATTAAAGTTGCAAGGAATATTTAGATGCATGCGCCTCATGTTGACAGCTGACGTTCGTACATTTTTGACGTTATAATTTTATTAATATATTGAAAAATATATATTATATTTAATTCTAAATATTAATTTCTTAGCTAAATGGCTACAAAATGTAGTGGCTGTGATAGCGTAATTGTAGATTCTGTATATATGCTATGCTCACAAGTGGTATGTAGAAAATTTTATCATCTGTCATGTCTTGCGATAACAGTAGATATTTTTAAGAATTATACACAAAAATACAGGAGCCAATGGAGATGCCCTGAGTGTATATGGGACATTCTTTTACGAATCGTACACCTTTTTGACTTGACAATTTTGATTGGTCCAAAATTTTTTTTTAGAGTCTATACTGAAAATAAGCAGACACGTATACGAGGATTTTGTTCAAAAAAATTTTTCTCGAAAATATGACCATTGTGAATTTCAGTGCTTCATCCATTTCTGTTACAAGTAAAATTCATTATCTCTGGTTCTGCTAATGATATCGTTGATTTTTTTTTTCATTTAAAAGGTAGTAATATCAGCTTTCAGTCACGTGAATAATTGTACTTCTCCAACTTGAGTACCTTGGTAATAATAATAATTTAATTGTTTAAATAATATTATCATAATGTTAGCCACAACGAAATCGATTCAAAAAAATTCTATCGTATTCGTAATTTTATTAGCTACAAAAGCCTTCTTTCAGAAAGATGGGGCCGTTACTAGTTTAAGAGTGAGAAAATAATTTCTGCGCTTCACGTTGCGCGGCATTAACCAATACACGTGTGTAAAATAAACTAAAATTATTTTCTTCTATAGCTAAAAAAAATATAAATACGATAGTATTTATATATAGTATACGATAGCTTTGTCAACATGGTACGAGGTAGCAGAAAACCAGTAAACTCGTATACGGATGATACTAATGACACAAGCATTGAAATAATGAAGGAAATACGCATGGAAATTAAGTGTTGGCTTGATGAACAAGTCAAGGAATTTGTGCAACTACAAAATAGGTTCATAGACACTGAAAATGAATTACAAGAGTTAAAAAAACATGTACAGATTCTTCAAAAAAAGGCTGATAAAGTAGATATACTAGAAAAGAAAATAGATATATTAATACAACAGAACGAACATATAGATACAAGCACCAGTAATGCACGCTTTTTACCGGAGACTAACAAGACACCACAATTTTCAAAGAAGTCATTTGCAAATGCAGTTAAGCAAAATCAAATGAATGCAACTAATAAAAGGATCCATGGCATGGCCATGGAAGGCATTAATATAGAATTGAGCGAAGATAATATAAATGCTTCAAAAAATAACGAAAATATAAAAGATAACCAAAACTTCAGTGAAGTAATGGAGAATGTATCAGAGAAACAGTAAGTAAGAGAACAAAAAGTATCGGAGAACAAAGAAAAGTGGATAACGGTGAGTAATAAAAAATCTAAAAAGTTTAGATATTCAAATACAGAAGTAAAAAGAGGAGACAGTACAAACGAAATGGCATACAAGGGACTGAACGCAAGAAATATTTACATATATGGCGGTTGCAAAAGGACACCACAGAAGAAAATTTAGTAAATCATGTCAAAAATATATGTAGAAAGGAAGTACAAATTACGGTGGAAAGAATTAAACACAAAAAAGAAAAGGATTATGCCCCGTTTATTATAGGCGTAGCTGAGAGTAAATACGAAATGTTATGTCATTATAAAAATTGGCCTGTAAATATTGAATTTTGTGAATGGATTTGGTTTCGTAGATCAGTTTACAAACAAACAAAACACAACGTATTGAGATCTATTACCAAAATGTACGGGGATTACGCACAAAATTGGAGGAGTTTTACGTAGGAATATCATCTTCTGGAGCAGACTTATTTGCCATCACTGAAACAGGCTGCAACCAATCAATTCACGACGCTGAATTAATTCCATCTAGCTATACGATTTTAAGATGCGACCGCACAGATGGCCGTAAGCATGGTGGCGTATGCCTCATATCTACACCGTGCTACGAATTAAGACAGGCATCCATTCCGAGTGATATAAACATTTTTAATCAAGTCTTTGAGGTAGTTTCTGCTACAGTATTTAATCGAAACAAACTATTATTTTTGTTATGCGTTGTCTATATTCCACCAAATAGTGACGATAATGATTATATGTTATTATTTAGAATTATTGAACAATATTGTAATATGTAAAATGACGTATTAGTAATAGGAGACTTCAATTTAAATTCATGTTCAACATATGTAAGACATTATTTTGAATATGTTGAAGCGTATTGTGGATTCATTCAGAACAACAAAATAGGAAATTGTAATGATCGCTGTTTAGATTTAGTCTTGAGTACATTTACAAATAGTGGAGATGTGAACGACGTGTCACTTGTACCAGTAGATATTTATCATCCGCCAATTGATATATCAGTCATATTGCAACCGCGCCGTCGGACGAGCCCGAAAGAATTTGACGTTGACCATCATAATACACCACTACACACCGATTGGAATTTTAATAAAGCTGATTTTTTATTATTATACTCGTCAATAGCGGCTGTAGATTGGAATGTTATTTATGATTATAATTTAGAGTTTAGATTATTTTTATGAAACTATTTACACAATATTAGATGATCATGTCCCAAAAAAAGCGAAATCCGATAAAATCAAAGTACATTTATCCTGAGTTTTATACCGCAGAAATCATCCATAATATTAAAAAAAAGCTAATCTACACAAACAGTACAAAATAAGTAAGTCTAAGAGTGATTACGAAGCGTTTTCTCAATATAGGTCTAATGTTAAAAAAATGATTGTACTGGCACAGGAGGAATATAACCACCAAATTCAAAATCAAATTTTAAAGGACCCAAAATCATTTTGGAAGTATGCCAAAGCAAAAAAGAACAGTCGAACTCCGCAAGGCATTTCAAAAGGTGGCGAGGTTTTAGATGATCATCAGTGTGCAAAAGAATTTGCACATTACTTCCATTCAGTTTACAGAGAAGAGCGGGCTACATATAATATTAGTGAGGTAATTAAGGCGAACAATGATAATCTAGGAGCACGAATTCACATTAATTGTCTGCGTTTGCAGGAAGTACAATGTGCACTATCACATCTTAAGCCTAAAAAATCTGTGGGTCCAGATGGTATACCCGCTTATATACTAAGGGATTGTAGTTCAGTGCTGGCTCAGCCTCTACTTCACATTTTTAATTTGTGCTTGAAATTAAGCGTGTTTCCGGTGAGATGGAAGGTTAGTCGTGTACTTCCGGTACAGAAAGAAGGATTGAAATGTAAAATTGAAGGATATAGACAGATTGCAGTGTTGTCTTCCCCAGCAAAAGAGTTGGAGTCAGCTATACATAAATCTATTTTTACAGAGGCAACATCACAACTCACAGAATTTCAGCACGGCTTTCAGCCAATAAAGAGTACAACCAGCAACCTCCTGAGCTATATGGCTCATATAGTTCCCATAGTTGATAGTGGCGGTCAGGTTGATGCTGCTTACTTCGATTATAAAAAAGCTTTCGAGTTAGTAGATCGTGATATATTGCTTAAAAAGTTGGCTGCAGTTGGTTTCACTCCGCATCTTCTCCAATTTTTTATTAGCTATTTAAGCGTTCGGATGCAATATGTTGAATATGCTGCCCAAACTTCAGATACATATTATACCTGGTCTGGTGTAAACCAAGGCAGTAATTTGGGGCCTTTGTTGTTCATTTTAATGATAAACGATCTGCCACAATCAATAAAAAATGCAAACTGTCTATTATTTGCATACGATCTCAAGCTATTTTTTGGTATAAAAAATCTTCAAGACTGCCAAGTTTTACAAAATGATATTACAAATATAGTAGCCTGGACTAAAGATAATCGATTACAATTTAATATACAAAAAAGTCAAACAATTACTTTTTCTCGCGCAATAAGTCCCATTATGTACAACTACAAAATTAATGGAGTTGAAATGACTAAAGCTACTGAGGTTAGAGATTTGGGAGTTGAGTTTAACACTGGACTAACTTTTCGTAATCATATCATTAAGTGCTGTAGAAAAGCATATAGAAATTTAGGTTTTATGCTACGTACTGTTCGTGGATTTACTAATATTATAGCGATTACAACATTATATAATGCTTTATTCAGGAGCCAACTAGAATGTAATGCAATTATATGGGATCCACATGAAGCTAAATATAGTCTCATGTTGGAGCGAGTACAAAATAAGTTTTTGAGGTTTTTATATCTGAGACAGTATGGTGTATACCACGGAGCAAATACAAAGAGGAGCTGTTATAATGAATATTTTCTATAAAACAATGCGTGTCATTTACAGGGGTGAGGGGATCTCTGCTAATGAAGAAAGTGAGACAAGTAATAGTACTTGTCTCACTCACTCCTTTATGTCCATCTACCGGCTATTAGCACAACTACTCATTTCGTATATTGTATGCAGTTGAGCTATCTTGCATTAGATGTCAGTAAGTGTATGGTGTAACAGGGACGTACTAAGAATTTACCTATATCAAGGAGTGCTAATTTATTTTTATTTCAAAGATACAAACAAATCTTATTAGCTGTTTGCTCAATTCAAATACAAATGTTTATAATCAAATAATTCTGCATAGCGAATAGGTGAATGACTACTGTTTTTAACCGCAAATTTCTTTATAAGGCTTGTCAGCATTGTTCATAATGTTAATATTTTATGAAAAATCCATCTTTTCTTTACTGTCATTCTGATAAACTCAGAAGTTTAGAAACCTTTTTTTTCTTCATATTTGTATCCTTATCATACGGACCAAATAATACAATTATTTGTTTGGGTTTCTAACAAATTGTCGAATGAAAGTAGTTGGACTTTTAGTAAATATGTTAGTTACGCGGGATTATTTCCTTCCTTTTTGTCTTTTCCATATAAAAAAGAATCAAACCACTCTATTAAAATAAGGCTTTATACAATTGATAATGCAACAATAGTGTCAATGACCAAGATATGTAAAAGAGTATTTCAAGCGAGCAGACCAGCCCCTCCTGGTAGCAGCCGTTTCATTCCAAAGGTAACTTGAAGACCCGGTCTTCGACGCCGCCACCATTTTGAATATTTTTGTGACGTGCTCAACCTCGTTAATCTTATCAAGAAATTGCATCGAGTGCAATTACATTATAAATAAATAAAGGAGAAAGGGTGACATTGGTTCCAATAATAAAAATGAAATACTCTTTTCTATCATATATTTCTTGAGCTATACCTAGTCTTGCCCTAAATACTGTACAAAGAAAAACCTTTTTCTATTGCAAAAAATATTTATTACTTTTACAGTGTTAGTTTAATACATAAATATAAAACAATTTAAAATATAAAAAGCTTGTTTGAAGTGGTTTCCATTGGCTGCAATACAGTCCTTTAAACGTGGAGGCCAGTTGTAGAAGCACGCACTCTTTCAATGGGAAAATTCTTCACTGCCAATCGTATGGATTGTTTTAGGGAAGGCTAGGCTAGGCTCCGGTAACTTCTTTCTAAGCTACAACATAAATAATAAAAAAATATGAAATTAGCAGCCTCTTTCTTTTTTGGCGGGTGGGTCATGGTCGGCGCACTCCTCGCATCACTCTGTCCAGGGCGACAGAGCCTCTCTGTTTTGTCTGTAAGCACGCACACCCGTAACCCACTCCTGGCATGTCGCCTTCGTCGTTGGGCCGACCACCGGAGCAGAATGTCTCGACGTCAGTGGTCGGCCTGACGGAATACCCCCTGAGGAGCACCCTCTCCTTGACCGACGTCCCCCACCTCGGGGAGGACGTCGGTCTTTCCTCGCGCGGTCGGCCTCTCGGAGAGTGACGGACTAACTCTATAATATATTCTATAATAAGTTAGGAGCCTCTACACATAACAGTAACTGATAATACAAACTGCAAAGGAACTAACACATGAATCTAGATTTAAACAAGGTACTGTTCCCTTCTTTAGTTTTCTAAAGCCTTTGCTTGTTACTACGAAATCTTCATTGTTAAAATGAGAAGAACAAATCTTTGTATATTTCGTAGGAGTCCAGTTTTTTTCTATTAATTTTTGAAATCCATTGCTTCTTAACATCGTCATTGGACGGTATTCTAAAACATACAAAATTTACAGTTTAATTATAATAGGTTCATTTAAAGTAGTGTAAAAAATATTTTTCTTTGATGAAAAATCAAATGTTATAATTATATTCTAATTACGACCCTGGATTTTTGACACTTTTATAGTTCTTCATAGTTAACGACAGCTGGCGTATTGCTTACAAAATAATTATTAACTACATATAAAACTCATATTTTTGTCGAGGTAAAAGGCTTTGGGTATAAATTTTAATACTCATGGTTATTAGTTATTACAATAATCTTAATAGTTTGAACTGTATGAGCTTTTATTGTTCTAGGTCCTATTACGCAAAGTGGTGCCATCTAACGTTGAGTAAAATTATTTTTGAATATGATACCGTCAAAAGAACTTTCTAGAAATTATTTTGATAAATAATGAATAAATATACTTACAAATGAAATGTGATTCTTTCCATAGCATCTGTACGTTTATCGGAGTAGTTTTTACATGATAAAACACAACACTTCATGGTTTTCTTCGTAATAACATAAAAATACAACAAAAATATAATTTTATGCACCGTGCGAACATCGGCAGCGACGACAGAAGACTAATAGGCCACGCCTACTATTGATGTTAACGTGACGACGTCAGGGCCTACTTGAGAATCACAGTGCACAGTTACTTAGGCCGTCTCCTCTTTGTATTTGCTCCGTGGTGTATACCCATATTATCCGCTGATGTATCCAACTCTATTTATTCTGGGTATGGTTGGATACAATGAACTAAAGGTGGTCAGGCGATATCTTGCACTCGCTTCACATTTGTTCAAATTAATAAGGGGTAAGATATATTAATGCTGATATTTTACAGCGGGTGGGTCTATATGTACCTGATAGGTATGTGTGGCGAAGACGACGACCATGCCTGTTAGCCGTGCCTCGCGCCCGTACAAACCTACTCCTTGAGGCGCCACTGTCGCGTGCACTTCGAACTATAAATAGTGTTTCTGAATAAATAGACATATTTTGTTGTTCTCTGAATGAATTTACAAAAACCGCTTTACATATCATATGATACACAAATAATTAAAGTTTATTTGATAAAAGATTTATAAAATGTTATATGTTATAATTATAACTTATTTTTTGTTACCACGCTATTGCATTAGGCAAATCTTGTAATGATAGTTGTGTGTATGATAAATAAATAAATGTTAGTAGGCCCATAAGGAATGTGCAGTAATTAATTAATACCTAATCATTTCGATATAAACGAAATTCTAAAGTATTTTTATACTAAAATGTCTGAACTTTATAATTCAACTGAAAAACAAAGTCAACTTTATAAAATCAAACAAATCTGGCTGGCAAAAGCCGCTGTTGTTTCGTCTATAGTGACGTAAATTGTGTATCAAACTTCATAGATCGATAAATACACTATTGTTGTCAGTAAGGATCATCATCATCATCATCATCTCAGCACATATATCTCCCATTGTTGGGCTTGAGCTTCCGCCATAAAGGGAGGGAAATTGACATACTATACCACGCTGGTCACACAGGGGGTGGGGAATTGTATTTTTACACTGTCATCACACGGAAAGAATTCTTCACGAAAATACATTTCTGAACGAACCCGTGGCATTTAGTTCTAACGGTATACGATATTATTAGTCCACCTGATGGGCAACTATCTGGGTGTGCACTAATTTGACTAAATATATAGTGCACTAATTGGACTAAATATATTGATCACACCTTTTTGTATCTAAGTATCTACGAATATGTGGATTGTGGATTTTATCACGTAGATACATCACGAGTATAATAAACTTTTTCACATTTTGTTAAGGAGGATCTGTGGTGATCGATTTTAAAAAAAAATGGAATAAATGTATTAGAAAATTATAAAGTTTAGCCAGTGACGGAGAAGCTTATTACTAGAAGTGTACCTTGCAAGGGAGGTCCCAAACAGCGTAATATTGCTTTTGCAAGCCTAAAGAATTAAGAACGCTTAGAATATTTGGTATGTATAATTCGTCGAACTTCGTAAATATCTTCAGTATCGAATGTTCAGTATGAATACCTATATACCCTAACTTTGAGGCAAATATTTGAAATTTGATCTGATTATACAATGCTTGAATTTCAGAGGTTTCCTATGAAAGGTCGAATATAGAATTTATCCTAACTGGAAACAGTGTTAAGGCATATTACGTTACTAACAACAGTCAATCTAACTATATATATTTAGTTTCAACACAATTAAAAATGAGTAATTGTTATCTGAGAATATGGTGAAATAATTATTTCTGAAGTTTACGCGAGTATTACACATTTTAAATAAATAATAGGTTCCCCGATTATTAAGAAATTTAAACCCGCATAAAGTATGCAACGTTACAAGACTCAAAAAAGTGAATTAAATATATATATATATATATATAGAATTATATATGGTTATGAAATTAGTGAAACTGTTTTTATACCAAGATTTTCTAAAAATGCCTCGAATTTACTATTTTAGTTAAAACAGCTCTAATTTCCAACAACTATTAACACAGAACAATTTTAAAAGTTACTGGATTTGACTTATCCTTTGTATATTTTTTAAGACATAGTCCGTCTTAAAAAATATACTATAATATTATTTATTTTTTTTGTTATTTTTGCACAAAAATAGCACAAGGCGGACTTAATGCCATAAGCATTCTCTACCAGTCGACCTAGAGTGGTACAGAAATAATGTGAGGTAGGTGCAATATAATGTAGAGAGATAAAAGATACTAAAAAAATAAGAAACTAAGTTGTTAGGTATATGTGGGCACTAAACATGTAAATACCTAATAAATATGATTATATTCCAAAACATATACATATATAACAATATACATACAAATAAATATATTACTATATACTTACATATACATACATATATATATATATACATACAAGTAAATTACGTAAATTATAGATGAGAACAATTACAGGTGTGTTGACTCCGCTAGAAAGTCTAAATAAAATCGTTTAACCCTGGCTTTGAATATGTTACGGTTTGCAGCCATTTTGATTTCCAGAGGCAGCGAGTTCCAGAGAAGAACAGCCTGGATACTAAAGGAAGAGTGTACCAGACTGGAGGAGTGAGAGGGACAGTGCAGAAGAAGATTATTGGAAGAGCGAAGGTTACGGTCGTGAGTGGTGCTAAGAAATTGAAACTGTTGTTTTAAGTAAAAGGGGAAATTAGGAGAGTTTAAAATAGAATAAAGAAGAGTAAGAGTACGCAAGCTTCGTCTTTGCCTAATTGGTAACCAATTGAGCCGAGAGCGTAAATTGGATACGTGGTCGAATTTCCGAAGGTTAAAAACGAATCGAATGCAATTGTTGAGAAGTCGGTCCAGTTTATTGAGCAGATCTGCATTCAGGTCGAGATAGCACACGTCAGCATAATCGATGATAGGAAGAACTAAGGTTTGAATCAGTGCTGTCTTGGTCTTGACTGGAAGAAAGTTTTTTAGGTGGTATAGCGCGCGAAGTAACCCAGTAACTTTCTTTGAAATATAAGAGACTATTATATATTAACCTGTCAAATAAGCAAGAGTAGCAAAATTTTAAAATTTGTTCGAAAGCGGCGCAGGTCGGGTGGCGGTAAAGAACAGTTGAACATACTTTATGGACTTATTATTTAGGCACATCATATATATATCTAACCTCTACAAAGTTTATACCTACCTAGTACTAAGTTCTTGTGTTACCTGTTTTTAGTGACGGTCACGAATACAATTAACCCAAAAATTACTTCTGGTATAGCCGACTATGAAATTTACAGGGACCTAGGCCATTTGTAAATACGATTTGGTCAACTATTACATTCCAAAATAGGCTTAATGGTGCTAACCCAGTGGCGGTCACGAATACAATTAACCCAAAAATTGCTTGTTGTATAGCCGACGATGAAATTTACAGGAACCTAAGCTATTTGTAAATACGATTTGGTCAACTATTACATTCCAAAATAGGCTTAATGGTATTAACACGGCAGGCAACCGATCATAAATAGACAGAAAATGCTTTATTTATATACCGATTACAAATAAGATAGACTTGCATCATCATTCATCATTCTCCTACTCTTATGCCAATAACTTGGGGTCGATACAATATGTATTCTTATTTCATAGTATATATATATATATATATATATATATATATATATATATATATATATATATATATATATATATATATATATATATATTGTAAAAGTTATTGGCTAAAAAAATAAGATAGACTTGCGTATTATATTAAAATATATTTACATACCGGTGGCTTCGCTAGCGTTTGTGGTTAGACAAACGTTCAAAAGCTATTTGTCTATCCCTTAGGGAAAGTAATTTTTTAATTAATCATACTTTATGTTCTTGTTTGAACCTTTGTCAATGTGTACACTATATTTTATTATAATCAATTTAGGAGTTAAGTGTACTTTAACTTTTTGTGCCTTATTGTGTAAGAAAAAATCTCATAGTATAGTTTAAAACAACGGTCGGCAACGCGGCCCGCAGGCCGCATGCGGCTCGCGAACGTCTTCTTTGCGGCCCGTAAATGTTCTGTAAGTTATAAAAATTAAAAAAAATGTGTGAATGAACCGCGATCGAACATATACGGTATATTCTAGGGTTAATACCACTAGTGTGGCCCGGTCCGCCTTTAGTTTATTTCTCCACCTTGCGGCCCTTGCCTGTCAAAAGGTTGCCGACCACTGGTTTAAAAGATTAGATTTTATGTTATGTACCAAGCCTTACTTAACTAAGCCTCTGTTCTAGAAAAACTTAATATGATTATAACAATATAAAAGAATTAATTATTTTCTCTGCTCTGAAACAGCATAACTAAATGTATGAAATATGATATACCAAGGGCGTACCCAGGATTTCAGATAGGAGGGGGCAGCTCATATGATGGTCATGATGGTCAGTCGGGTATATTGAACACTTGCCAGGAAAATTGACGTTTATTTTATATTCTAGGGGAGGGGGGCAGCTGCCCCCCCCCTGCCCCTACCTGGGTACGCCCATGTGATATACCTTAATATTACACGTGATAAGTCATGTAAGTATACGATATAGAGGTATTTGCTCTGTTGTAACGGATTAAGAATGACTGAACGAACGTAAACTTCTGGGAGTTATGAAGAAAAAATGTTAATTGAAGGGAATATAGCAATAATGTGGCATACTACAAGAGAAGGAAATTAAAAAATAAAGCCCTTGATAAGTCTGTGCGTAAAGAAAAAATCACTTAGCTTTTAAGCTACCCTTTCAGTATGTTCTGTGACTTAAGCTGTTTTGAATATGAAGTCGAATAATCATTTTAAGATTACATATTAGGATTTTCTATAATAGATGTGCATTGATAACCAATCCAACTATAAACCTTGCTAACAATACTTACACACATAAGTCATCATTCACCATCATCATTTCAGCTCATATACGTCCCACTGCTGGGCTCGCTGGGCTCGCTGGGCGTCTCTTACGATCACCCACGGGTAAGATAGGGGGTGGTGAATTGTATTCTTATTCCGTCACCACACGGGCAATTTAAAAATTATTATTATATTCAAATATCACTTAGTCCCAATAATTTTTCTGACTAATAAACTATATATATATATATATATTTTTAGCAACCAGAAGTGAGAATTGAATAAAAAAAATAATAAGGCGGTGGCCTAGCCCTATTTTATTTAATTAACTTTTAAACAATGAAATTACAAGAAATATCAAGAAATAATTACAATCAAATACAACCAGTTATTCACGACTTACTTCACAATTACATTTGAAAATAGAACAAGAATTAATTTAACAACAAAACACAGTAATTAACAAAATGGCTTACGTACACCGAGCAATCCAACCAAACGCGTCCGCACCGCGCGATGTCCGACAAGAAGTGACCGAACACTACCAAGCACCGCGCTTTTATAGGTTTACTCGGCGTACTTTATTGACAATCTGGGGGTATATCTAATACGGCCTCTCCTGACAGCTGGTCGTCCTCGATCCTGAAGTGCCTATGTCTGACCAGTCGTCCAGGATGTGGCCTAGTCCAGTAGTGGCATTGACAACCCAGCCGTACCACTTGTATGTGGTGGCGAGTCGATCGTACCACTAGCGTCGCATGGAGATGAAGACGGCGAAACAGCTGAAATCGCACCAGTGCGATCATGTTCGCCTGGTGGCAATTTCGGCGCTATTGGCTGAGCGGGCTCCGAGGGGTCTGCTTCATCTAGAACCATACAGTCATTATTAGGCCTCTAGAGGCCTATGACATATTACCAAACAACTTACTAGCGAATCGAACGCTACTGTTTTTACGATTGCTAACACTTTAAACAGTCAACGATATGTACGACTTGATATCAGATATCAACGATACACACGACTTGACAGACTAACGCCAATACGACTTAGCACATAGCGTCAGGATAACTTTGACGCTTGTGCTAACGCATTCGTCAGTATACGGCGACTTGACAACATGTCAACGCCCGTGTTCGCCTAGCGAGACAATTCGCTACGAACACACAGAATAGCGACTTGACAGTACTTCAACGCCTATGTTCGACTAGCAAGGCAAACCAGCCCGCTACGTAACATAATAGCGACTTGACAGCACTTCAACGCCCGTGTTCGCCTAGCGAGACAACTCGCTACGAACACACAGAATAGCGACTTGACAGTACTTCAACGCCCATGTTCGACTAGCAAGGCAAACCAGCCCGCTACGTAACATAATAGCGACTTGACAGTACTTCAACGCCCACGTTCGCCTAGCGAGACAACTCGCTACGAACGTACAATACTCACATTCAAAAAATGCAGCGCACGTTTCCGGAGACCACTCGCCACGCCAGGGCACCATGTGCTGAGCTGCGGCTTGCGTCGTCTTCCCATAGTCTCCAGAGATGAGTTTAAGTTCATAACGGCCGCTGGGGAGAATGCTCACGACCTTATAAGGTCCGCGCATTCCCGAATCTAATTTACCTGTAGACTGAGCAGTTTTAATTACAAACACAAGGTCATCAGTATGAAATTCCCTTGGAGGTCGTCTTGAACGATTTACACGTTCGTCTTGCTCAGACCGATTTCGGTCTAGAAGGTGTCGAGCTCTGCTCCTAGAAAGCTCTCTGAGCGCTTCCCGGTTAGGTGACAAGCTTTCGATAGCCACATCTCGCACAAGAGCACGAATGACTGGGGTCGTAGCCTCTGTTCCTATAAGGAGGTTAAGCGGTGATGTCTGGGTGGTTTTGTGTTTCGTTATATTAATAACGAGCTGCAGTTTCCATAGAGTGTTTGCCCACAATGCATTCTTATGGTTGGCCTCTATTCGTATCATGTTAAGTACGGTACGCATGTACCTTTCCACCTGTCCGTTGGCATGATGCATTCCAGGCGTTATGTGATGAAGTTCACAACCTAACTCGTTAACCCATTTAACAAACACATTTGATTCAAACATACGACCTTTATCGGTGACCATAAGTTTCGGCACACCAAACAGCGAGATCATTTGTGTAGCCACCCTTTTGAGCTCTTCGGCGTCCTGACGAACCATGGGATATAACATGCAGTATTTACTGAAACTGTCAACGATGATTAGAACATATTTATACTCCTCAGACAGAGGTAGTGGTCCCAGAGCATCGACGTGAACTGTATGAAACGGTACGTCTGGTTTCGGCCACGAAGTAATTTGTTGAAGCGGCGCACGTGGAAGTCGCTTACTAGACATACAAGTCAAGCAGTGTGCTATATACTTCGCGACAAAGTACTTCAAGCCAGGAAACCAAAAATGCCTGAGGATAAGGTCCACAGTTTTCTCCACACCGATATGTTCGTGCTCATCATGGAATATCCGGAGGAGACTAAGCCTGTGTCCTTTGGGTATGTAACACAGCAAGCGTGGCTCTCCACCGACCGGCGTATAACGATAGTAAAGTAGATCGTTACGTGCAACATACCTGTTTGCGTCTAGAGCACCATCCTGCAGTTTCTGAAGTAGGTCCAGGGTTTCTTGGTCGCTTTGCTGGGCAGTGTGAGCCCAGTTACGCGGTCTCTGTATTTGGTGTATCAGAGCAACAGGGTTTCGGCTAAGATAGTCAGCGTGTGACATGAGCACACCTTTCCTGTACTCAATTGAGAAGTCGAAATCCTGCAAGTAGATCCACCATCTTGCCACCCGCGGTAGCAAATCTTTCTTGCGCTCCGTAGCTTTCATGGCGTTACAGTCGGTGACAATGGTAAACTTCAAACCCACAAGGTAATGCCGAAAATTTTGAAGTGCTTTCACGACAGCTAGCGTTTCAAGCTCGTACGAGTGGTACTTGCTTTCTGCGCCCTGCGTGACCTTGCTGTAATACGCGACTACGTGTTTCTTACCGTCCGGATGAATTTGTTGCAAAACTGCTCCGTAACCAATGCTGCTGGCGTCTGTATGCACTTGGGTAGGTAATTTAGGATTAAAAATAGCTAGAACCGGCTCGTTTGTTAAGCACCTGATGAGCTCTTGACGGATGGATTCGTGTTCCGGCGTCCAGGAAAACTCGCAACCCTTACGAGTGAGGTGGGCAATAGGCGCAGTTTTGGTGGCGTAGCCTTTGATGTAACGCCTAAAATAACCAGCAAGACCAAGCAGTTGCCTAACCTGCTTAACGTTTACCGGTGCGTTTGAGTTAACCAAGGCCTCAACCTTTCGCGGGCTCGGCCTCACCTGACCCTTGCTAATTATTCTGCCGAGATACTCTACTTCGCTGACAAGAAAAGAGCATTTTCGTAGATTTACTGAAAATCCCGCACTTGTAAGTGTTCCTAGCACCCTACGAAGCAACTCGATGCCTTCTGGTACGCTATTACTCATAAGGAGTACGTCATCCACGTACACCAATGTATTTCCGTCGTTTATGTGTTCACGTAATGTGTCATTGATAATTCTTTGATAGACGATCGGACTGTTGGCTAAACCGAATGGCATCTTTAAAAATTCGAAATGGTCCTCTGGCGTAACGAAACCGGTAAGATAGGTGCACTCCTCTTTTATTTTAATTTGATGGAACCCAGAGGCCATATCCAGGCTCGAAAAGTAAGTATAAGTGCCTAGCCTATCTATCTGATCCTCTATCAAAGGTAGCGGGTACCTGTCTTTAACCGTGACACGATTAAGGGCCCGAAAATCAACACAAAGTCGATCAGAACCGTCGCGTTTCTTAACCAGTATAATTGGGCTGGCATACTCTGAAGTAGAGCGTCTTATAATGCCTTTATCTAAAAGATCCGACGTTATTTCTCTAACCTTAAGTTTTTCGGCGTGTGAGAGCTTATATGGCCGATAGACCACAGGAGTGGAGCTAGTTAATTTAATTTCCATCTCGCCTGTCTTCACAGTGGTTTCAGCTGTACCCGTAATTAAGAACTGCGAATAATCCCTAACCACACTCAGCAACGTATCGCGCTCAATACCCTTTACTTGCGTATTTATCTCGACTTCATCCGTTCGTGATGTAACATTAACGCATTTCACTTGTTCCGAGTGAGAAAGGTATTGTCGGTCTTTTGTTCGTACGTAAGTCACACCGTCGCGGTTAAGTATATCCGTTCCTATTATTATCGGTGTTACCATCAATGCTGACGGTACTATTACTAGGTCAGCTTCGATCGATAAACTGTCAAACTCAATAATAACCGTGATGTATGACGTCGAGAGAAATTCTTTATTTCCGATTCCTTTAAGTACGCAATGGCGAAATTTAGGCTGACAAGGAAGGTATTTTAATACAGCGGAAGAGACTAAGGATACGTTAAGTGCGCCACTGTCTATTAGTACATCCATTGATACACCGTAAACGACAGCCGTGGTAATGTCGCTACTCTGGGTATAGTTCGAGCAGTCCGTGCACAAATTAACACTACGCTCATTTCGAGACTCTGCCCTAGCCTTAGCAAAACAATTGTTCTCCCTATGACCAGGTTTCTTGCAAAACGTGCACAGAGTACTAGGGCCGCTAGTATGTACCGGTGGTCTACTGTCGTTATTGCCAACTAGGGACTTTGGCTTCGTGCTACAATTACGGCGTAAATGTCCCCTTTGGCCACAAGAGAAACATTTAATATCTTTATCACGGTTAATTTGCTGTGCTGGACGTGAAGAAGAAACTTTCAGAGCAGGGCCACGGGTTTCACGTATGTTATGATTCGGCTTAGTGTAAATAGACAGGAATGACACGAGGCTGTCTGGATTCAAATCTGCATTAGCGGCAGCCGCGCGTACTTGAGGATTTGCAATTCCTCTTATAACAATAAGAGTACGTAATTCATCGCTTAGACCTTGTACAATGCGCAAACGAAGTAAAGTGCGCCGGGCATATTCAGCGTAGGTGGCGTACTTATCCGAGGTATTGTTCATAGCGTCGAAGAGTATATTGGCGTAATCTAGCTTTAAAGAGACTTAAATTCCTTTTTAAAATTAGACCAGGTTCTATCGTTAGTGACCCATTCACCTATCCACACCTTTGCATCACCCTTCAAGCAATTTGCCACGCGGGACAAACACTCGTGGTCAGACCAACCGTTCGTCTCCCACGCACGATCTACCTCCTCGCACCACGTTTCGATATTATTAATACTGGGGTCAAAGTTAGAAACGAAGTAATTGTGCGTACGCACAGGTTGCACTGCCTTTACGGCATCGATAATCGCTTGAGCGAGAGTAGACGTCTCCGATCCGCGCCGAGTCGAATCTGAGACACGACCCTGCCCTCCAACGCTAGATTTCTCGAGCACGTCGTGCGTGGCGAATGGAACAGATTCTAGTCTACCCAGTGTGGGGGTTCGTAGTCGCGGCGGGGGAGTGTAACTATTTAAGTCATGACCATGTTTACTATAAGCACTGCAACGTCGGCACTTACGTCGGTAGCCGCGGGCACGTGACATACTGCGAGACCGGCAGGCGTGATGTGATCTACGGTGCCTTCGTTTCGAAATACGTAGCCCGCTACGGGATCGACTAGACCGATATGAAGTACTGCGAGAACAATGCGACCTATCATACGATACGCGATCATCGTTACTCGAAAAAGAACCTCGCGAACGCGAACGCGATCTCCTGCGATACTGGTCACGTATACGTTTGTCACGAGAACGAGAGGCGTGCCGAGTACGCGAGCCATTCTTACGATGCCAAGAGCGTCCCCGGGACGTACTTCGCGGCATTATTTACCTAACACCAGCTAATTACACTCTTATCGACGAGTAATTCGATATAAATTACACGAAATACCGAATAACAGAATTTAAAGAAAAGAGGGTAGTCGTGAATCACTTGTTGCCTGTGAGCCTTGAGTTCTTTATCCCACTTCTGATTTTAGCAACCAGAAGTGAGAATTGAATAAAAAAAATAATAAGGCGGTGGCCTAGCCCTATTTTATTTAATTAACTTTTAAACAATGAAATTACAAGAAATATCAAGAAATAATTACAATCAAATACAACCAGTTATTCACGACTTACTTCACAATTACATTTGAAAATAGAACAAGAATTAATTTAACAACAAAACACAGTAATTAACAAAATGGCTTACGTACACCGAGCAATCCAACCAAACGCGTCCGCGCGATGTCCGACAAGAAGTGACCGAACACTACCAAGCACCGCGCTTTTATAGGTTTACTCGGCGTACTTTATTGACAATCTGGGGGTATACCTAATAATATATATATATATATATATATATATATATATATATATATATATATATATATATATATATATATATATATATATATATATAGTTTATTAGTCAAGACTCCTCTAGTCGAGCCTCCTCCGTAGTGGGAGGGAAATTGACTTACTATAACGCGCTGATCAGATATGTTGGTAAAGAGTTTTGTTTCAAGTTTTCTTCTCTTACATAGATGTTATATGCGTTTTATACCCTTAGTCATCTCGTAAGATCTCCCACGGGTGATATAATTCACCCCGGATAGCGGGTGGTGAATTGTATTCTTACTCTGTCACCACACGGATAATAAGTTTAAAATATGAGCGCACAAAAATATGATTTTACGACATCCAATTATAAATTTTTAAAATGCTCAGCTTTTCTCACCAATTATCTATATACATATTTGTTTTGTATATATATATAAACCTCTCCCTTGTATCACTCTATCTATTTATGAAAAACGCATTAGAATCCATTATGTGCAAAAGGCGTCTTTCTTTTATGCTACGTAGGAATATAATAACGCGTAACGGTTTTTTTTTCGTAGACGACAATATCTTACAGTGACAGATACGTACTGCAAAGTTTTATTTTTAGAATATACCAAAAAGTATGTATATATATGGAAGCAATGCGTTATTATTTTCGTAACAGAGCATATCGATGCCGTGTCGCTGCCACACCGACAAATCAGGAAAAGCCCTAAAGTAGGGATAAAATAAAAACAGTAAGTACGGCCCATGTAACTTTTTCTGGAATATCATCCTTTTTTATTTACTCATACTAAATAAAATAATGAAAAATATATTATAGCAGTTTCTTTGACACGATCCTAAGAATACAATGCCGTAATTAATCAATGTTTGGGTTTATGACCATTGTAATATTAAATTTTTATTTAACGGATTTAATCAATGTGATATTGCCGGTATAAGCATAAGCTTTATATAAATAAAGCTTTGAAGGTTTTAAGAGCAAAAAGATCATTGAAAAGCTTTCTGCTTTGTCAGTTTTAAAACCTACCGATACCTCAACATTACACTTACAAAATTTTAACACAAAAAGTTACTAACAAGGTGCCTTCGCGTTAAGTATTGTTTTGTTATTTATTACTTTTTTTTTAACTTTGTGTTGGCCTTTGAGTTCCTATCAACAAACTGGAGAGATTATTATGTAGGAGAGTATATCCTTGCAGATGGCACTCGATCTTAACGGTCCAGTGAAACTGCTTTCACAGCTTCTGTGAAACCCGTGTCAAATCTTTAGTGCCTTTTTAAGTACCTTCTTTGTAGCTGGTTCATGACCCATATTTTGTATTGTTCTGCTTTTTGCTTGTATTGTTTGGTTTTAGATGGTTTTGGGTAATGGCAAAAGTCAAACTGACATGGCAAAACTAGACTGCACAGATGGCGTAGTGGTTAAGATACCGACGTTCCGTGCCAGTGCCGTGGGTTCGATTCCTACGCAGGACAATACTTTGTGCGATCCACAAAGTGTTGTTCTGAGTCTGGGTGAAATTTGTCTGCGTTAATTGCGTGTTTGTAAAGTCCCCCGCAATACAAGGATTATTTCCTTAGTGCAGGGTGGTGTCTTTAAAAAAAAAAAAAAAAAAAAAAAAGAAAAAAAAAAAAAAAAAAAAAACAAGAATGTTAAGAAAGATTTTTAAATCTGTTTTGTTTGGATTTTTTGATCATTTAAATTTTCTACGAAAAGTACACATCAGATTTTAATAGTGGTAGGACCACGCTGTGGACAGTTCTCTGTTTACTGCCGTGGGCCGGTCCGCCCGGGGTAGTACCACACTCTCGCAGAAAATCGACGTCTGAGTAATGGCCATGTGCTATTGCGCTTCGTTCGATGAGCGAGAGAGCCGGAAGCTCAACTGGGATGGGTTTGGGGTATGTATTGATAGGCAGCGGCCTAGTTATACCCCTGGTAATGCAAAGGTCTATGGGCGACAGTGACACTTTCCATCAGGTGTGCTGTTTGCTCGTTTGCCACCATAAGCAATAAAAATAAATAATTCGGAAGCGCGTAGCCGAGCGAATCTACATATACATTAATAAATAATAAATTATGTTTATATTTAGTATGAAAATGATCCCGAAGAAATCCCGGACATTAGCTTGTGCCAGATCAGAATGGCTCTCGAACAACTAAGAACGGTAAGGCACCGGGAGATGACGGAATTACGGTAGAGCTCCTGAAGGCAGGCGGCAAGCCGGTCTTAAAAGCCCTTCAGAAGCTATTTAATTCCGTTATCCTCGGGGGCGACGTTCCAGAGTCGTGGACCAGGAGTGTGGTGGTGCTGTTCTTCAAGAAGGGCGACAAAGCTCTTCTAAAGAACTACGGAACCATCTCACTCTTGAGCCACGTCTACAAGTTGTTTTCGAGAGTCATTACCAATCGACTCACGTGCAAGCTTGATGACTTCCAGCCGCCCGAACAAGCTGGCTTCCGAAAAGGCTATAGCACCATAGACCATATCCTCACGCTTCGGCAGATTATCCAGAAGACCGAGGAGTACAATCGGCCTCTGTGTATAGCGTTTGTGGACTATGAGAAAGCCTTTGATTCAGTCGAAACTTGGGCGGTGCTGCAGTCCCTTCAGCGGTGCCAAATCGACCATCGTTATATCGAAGTGCTGAAGTGTTTGTATAGGAACGCCACAATGTCAGTCCGTATTCGGGATAAGAGTACGAAACCGATCCAGTTGCAGTAAGGCGTGAGACAGGGAGACGTCATCTCTCCGAAACTGTTCACCACTGCACTGGAAGATGTCTTCAAGCTTTTAGACTGGACCGGACTCGGCATCAACATCAATGGCGAATACATCACTCACCTTCGATTCGCAGACGATATTGTCATCATGGCAGAATCCATGGAGGACCTGGGCACCATGCTCAACGATCTCAGCAGTGTATCCCAACTAGTGGGTTTACGAATGAACATGGACAAGACAAAAGTCATGTCAAATGCCCATGTCATTCCTGTACCGGTCCTAGTTGGCAATGCGATTCTCGAAATTGTCGATCATTATGTTTACCTTGGACAAACAGTCCAGTTAGGTAGATCTAATTTCGAGAAAGAGGTCAGCCGACGAATCCAACTCGGTTGGGCAGTGTTCGGGAAACTTAAGAAGATCTTCTCATCCAACATACCTCAGTGTTTGAAAACACAGGTCTATGACCAGTGTGTGTTACCAGTGATGACTTACGGCACGAAAACGTGGTCCCTAAATGTAGGCCTCATAACCAGGCTCAAAGTCGCTCAGCGTGCTATGGAGCGGGCTATGCTCGGGATTTCTCTGCGAGATAGAAATACGGAAATCCGCAGACGAACGGGTGTAACCGACATAGCACGAAGAATTAGCACGCTGAAGTGGCAATGGCCACATCGCTCGAAGAACCGACAACCGCTGGGGAAGAAAGGTTCTAGAGTGGCGACCACGTACCGGACGACGCAGTGTGGGACGCCCCCCCCACTAGGTGGACAGACGACCTAGTGAAGGTTGCTGGGCGTCGTTGGATACAGGCGGCACAGGACCGCATTCTGTGGCGTAAAATGAGGGAGGCCTACGTTCAGCAGTGGACGGCAATAGGCTGAAATGATGATGATGAATGATGATGAAAATGATCGTAAATGACAGAGAGCTATCTCTTCGAAAACTTCGCTGAATGTTATTAAACTTTGGGCCCAATTGGGAGTAATTTCTTATTTACGCTTAAAAACATTTCCGAGCTTTTCATTGTATGGCTTAAATGACCAAGTTAGAACTCTCTGTGCTGAAAGACATGCTGTCATAACGATTCCAAAATAATATTTATAAGCATTTATCTTAACAAACTAATAAAATTCAACATGTGGTGACAGATTAGGTATTCCTAATCCATGTATTAGCCATGTATCAATCATGTATCATGCATCAATCCGTTAATCAATCATACGGTGTATCAGCAAATTGAGCAAGAAAAAGTAATTTTCTTGTGATAAGAATCAATCTATGTTAATCTACAAGATGCTTCCAATTACGTTTTTTCTTAAATCCTTTGACTCTTGATTTTATTACTTTTTATTCTATTACGCAATCAACAATTATTGCGTAAAATATATAAAGTAATTCGAATGAGTTCACAAAAGATCTATTTTTGGCAATACTAGGAATTACTACCTATTTTAATTTAACAAAATTGAGTCGTATATAAACCACTCCAAGCAAATTATTCTATTTATAAACCACTCCATGTGGGGATCGGAGGAATCGGTATCAGTCCAATGGTGATGGGGAGGGAATACAATACGATATGGGGCCACATACCGCCCTTCCAATACCCCGTTTATTTAGGGGTAGGATCACAATGTTGACAGTTTCCTGTCTACAGCCGCGGATCGGTCGGTCCGGGGTAGTACCACACTCGCGCAGAAGATCGACGTCACAGTAATGGCCATGTGCTTCGTTCGTTGAGCGAGAGAGCCGGAAGTCCAACTGGATGGGTTTGGGGTTTAATTGGTAGGCAGCGGCCTAGCTACACCCTTGGTACTACAAAAGTCCATGGGCGGCAGTAACACTTACTATCAGATGTGCTGCACGGACCTGCCGCTATCGACCATCATCTCCAGGATGCTCGACAGCGACAGGTGCTGCACATTGATGACCTCCTTTTGGACGCCGTCATGGAGAGGAAGGAGGCTGCGGAGCGGGAACGCGACGCGCTTGCGTCTGCTGACTCGCTACGCCACCGGCGACCGGGAAAGAGGAGGCGCCGTTATGCGCACCTCCTCCCAGCGCCTTGAGGACTGACTGGACGTGGCCAGAAGGCCAAGCTTTGGGGCGTCGGGGATCGAATGTCGTTAGAAGATCTCTCCGGCGCCTAGTAAAAGCGCGGAAGGGGGCCGCTGTGGTTTTAGTGGGTATTTTGGACAGCTGACACTGGCGAGTCCCACACTCCCTCCCGTCTCGAGATCGGCTTTGGTCAGCGAGTAAAAGCGTTTCCACAGCGTCAACAAAAAAAGGTGTGCTGCACGGTCGTTTGCGGCTATAAGCAATAAATATATTTTTTTTCTTTTTCTCATTTTTTTTTAATTTTTAATCGGGCCGGGTTGCGTCCAGAGACTAGCCTACTATAATAGGAGTGTAATAAAAATACTACACTACGCTGATCTAAAGGGTTTGAATAGGGTTTTATTTGGAGCTTTCATTCATAATAGTAATACTGCCACGACGGGCGAGTTGGCGACATCAGTTATTATTAAGAGCTTCCTAGCTCCAGTTCTTACTCCTGATACACAACTAGCTAGTTTTTACAACTTCCACGGTACGAAAGTAAGTGACGCATTGTATTGTTAACCCATCACACAAAAATGCATTAATAAACTTACACAATTTAAGATATATTCTATTTTTTCTATGAAAATAAAATAATCATAACTGAAAATATTTAAAATATTGAACTTTGAATTATGTCACCATTATCATCATTTTAGCCTTTTAGTTTCTTTGTATTTTAATGCTATAAAAATCTTACATGGTTTTGACTCTAAGTGTAACAGAGACGTAATATTTATTTTTACAAAAACATAACGATATTTAAAATAGATTATTAATTCTGCAAATAATAAAAAGAACAATTATTATTATCCATTCATGAAATCTATTAAATGTTTTTGAAATAGCCACATGGAGGGCCAAATAACAAATCTCTAATCTTGATTTATTTTCAACATCATTAAAGATTGACCTCCGGAAGGTTTTAAATATTATGCTAGATATTTACGTAGCTTTAGTAGCGTTTAGTAGCGTATTATTTATACATTTATTTAAGCATCCATTATTCCCCAAGTCTTTATTTTAAATTATTGTGCCTTTTACATTAAACTAATGTGAGTATAATTTTAAATGTGAATTTAATCTTCATGTCACCACGTACATACGTCCCATTACTGGGTGCAAGCGTTTTTCACATCATCATCATCATTCTCCTACTCTTTTCCCAATTACTTAGGGTCGATAAAATATGTACTCTTCTTTCATAGTATGTAGTGTAAAAGTTGTTGGCAATAGCTCTATGACCGGCCGCCTGCCAGAAGTTAACCCTCCTTGGGAATGTAATTGTTGACCAAATGGTATCAGATGGAGTTGGCCCAGGTCGTTATGAGACTCTTAGTCGTCTTTTACGACATTCACGAGCAAAGTAAGGGTTGGTAGTATTCGTAGCCGCTACCACACAGCTACCTAGGAATATACAGGTAAAATATTCTAAACAGATATACGAATCATTACTGTAAGACTGAGTTGTCGACTCCAAACTAATTTAAACAAAAATTAAATTATTGCATACAACTACGGCAGATTAACAAACATCTTACCAACAAGCAAAATAATTAAGTATTTAAGATGTAAAAACATAAATTGTTTATGAATTATAGTAAGAATTAGAGACCCTGACAGGTTCTGATGACTAGCCACAGAAGACAAAGATTGGGTACCGGTGGCTCGCTCGCACGGCGAAGAGAGGCGCTTTGCAGTGTGGGTCTATGAAATCGTGCGCCGCCTCTTCCGTCGCCTTGGACCGATTTGGCGGAGCGCGACCACATCCATAGTCCACCGCAAAAAAAAGGTCCTGATGACTAGTCTTAACTAGATTGTTTATTACCGCTCAGCATCTCTTTTCCCTGAATTTAAAATTAACTTACTCATTACACCGAATTGATATATAAATAGCACATATTCTAGAACTTTTTTTTATTAGAGCTCATAGGCTTATTAGTAGGCTTACTCATTATATTCCTTCACCAAAAAACATAAGGGTACGTATCGATACTACGTGTCAATTATATACACAGAATATGTGGAAATTTAAAACTAAATACAAACGCGATAGAATTCGTAAAAATAGTTTTATTTCAGATGTGTAATGCTCGCGTAAATATCAGAAATTATTACTATCTGTCCTGTTCCATTTGGGTATGTCTTCAAAAATACCAGCACTGGGTCACAAGGGTGCGAGAGAGGGTTAGGTATTCGTCGAACAGTCGAGCTAAATTCATTTATCATCAAGTTCGACCAGCATTTTTACTTCTTGTTTGAAAAATATGGTTGAAAATCGACGGCGACGTTAACGATTTATATATACATACATACATACATATCATCACGCCATATCCCTTGCAGGGTAGGCAGAAAGAACAGAGTGCCAGAGAACTCTATCTCTGCATACTTCACTCGCTTCCTCAACATTCATAATTCTCTTCATACACGCTCGCCGGTTTCGGAGACTCTTGACTCCACCTTCCTTCAGTATATGACCGATCTGGTCTAAGTAGGTTAGTCTCGGTCTCCCTCGGTACCTACATCTTTCCACTTTCGCATTGTATGTCTTCTTAACTAGACGGTCGTTCGGCATTCTTTCCACATGTCGGAACCATCGGAGCATTCCCTTTCGCATCTTTACACCAATACTCTCTTTCATACCTACTCGCTCTCTTACGTCGTCGTTACGAATGCGGTCGGTCAGCCTAACTCCATAGATTTTCCGCAGAGATCGCATTTCGACCGCATTAATTTTACTTTCATACTCTTTTCTGCATACCCAATTCTCGCTTCCATACGGTAATGTTGGGACAAGCACTGCGTTATGTATTGCTACACGTGCCTTCTGGCTGAGGTGGTGGCTGCCGAGAAGTTGCCTTAACGATTTACTAAGTTAAAATTAGAGAGGCAATCCTTCAGGAGGGAAGTTGTAAAAAATCGATCAAGTAGTATGAGTACATTCATCATTTTATCATCACCTCAGCTCACACATGTCCCATTGTTGGGCTCGAGTCTTATCCACACCAGGAGGGAAATTGACCTACTACACCACGCTGGTCAGGCGTGTCTGTGTGGTGGGTTTAATTTTGAGTTTTCCTTTTTTTGCATAGATCATCATCATCATCTTAGCTCATATTATGTACCACTGTTGGGCTCGAGCCTCCTTCATGATGGGAGGGAAATTGACCTGCTATACCACGCTGGTCAGTTGTATTGGTATAAGCTTTCGTTTCGAGTTTTCCTTCTCTTGCATAGATGTTATATGCGTTTAATATCCCTTAGTCGTCTTTTATAATCACCCACGATCTTGTGTTGGTGGTGAATTGTATTCTTACTCCGTCACCACACGGAAACGTATGTTCCCTAATATGATATTCATCAGCCAATCGAAATCCAAAATTCAGTACTATACGGAATAGTTCCAATGGATAATTAAGTTATAATTGCCAAGCTTACTAGGTGGTGATTTTGCTGTCGCAATTAGATTTATAAATTTCTTAGAGCTGCTACTCATTCTTCTGGTGATCAATCATCCGGCTCGGTATTATATTTTTAATAAGTGACCAGATGGAGAAATATTATTATATAATATTATAATTTAAAAACCTATGTTTCACAAAAGAAAACATTGTTTGTATACTTTCATATATTATATAAAAACTCACTTTAATAATAATTTTCTACAAAACGAACCACATTTTTGTTTTTATTTAACGCGAAATCTCAATGGGTATATTGAGAAAGAAAAATAAAAGAACATTTCGGAGAAAGAGCTGTATTCAGGCCGGTGAATACAAAAGATATATACCTACCTATCTAGTAAAGTAAAATAACGTGCTTTGTTATTAATAGTAATAACTAGGAGTAGTAACTTGGGTCCACATTTTCAGTAGCATTCATTGTGCAAGTAAACAATTGGATACTGCACTATAGTGCGATGCAACTTTGTACTGTACATTAATTGTTTATAAAAATTCTACTACAGTGGCAATCTAAATCTAAAAAAAATGATCTTATTTTTAGAAACGTGCTACTTATAAATATAAAACAAAAAATACGAATTATTCAGCCACAATCAAAGTTCATTGTTGGCAAAACAATTGTGGAACGTTTCTATTCTATCTGCATCCAACGGTTTAGATTTAACAATGTCATCAGTCTACTTCACATCTTCCCACATTGCGTCTTCAAATACTTTTATTCTCTAATAAATTCTAATATATATATATATATGTTATTCTAGAGAAATTCTAATATAGGATCAAACATTTCAAGTATTTGCTGGAATAAGGACACCTCAGAACTTTGGAAAGTAGTAGGTAAATCAGTAGAATTTGAAAACTTTTGTCATTTTTTATTATAAACGTAATCAATTTATATTATCTAAAGCTAAAAGTTTTCTCTGGCTTGCACGCGGTTGTAATATAATTCTTATGATAAATTATTTATTAGTTTTATTTGTATTATGGGTGCACCTGTATTCTAGTTATAAATGGAGCTGGTAGGCGGAAATGTTGTCAAGATTCTTCTCATATATCTCATTTGTGTGTTCAGTAAAACTGGAAAACCACATCTATTGACAATCCATTTCAACTCTTTTACAATTGAAAACTCTATATGTCTACGTATAAAAATAAAGGTTTCGTTCCTATTCTCTTCTAGTAATTATGGTAGATGTTATACAGTATGGTACCCGAAAGGGTAACCCGTCGGGCTGATCAAGGATTCGACACCAGTGGCCGGCTTAATGGCGATGAGGACGGAATATGGTGGGTTATGGGGCCACGTATCGCCTTTACGTCGCCCCGGACGGAACGGAAGACGTGTGTCCAAACCTTAGCCTTCAAAAAAAAAGACGATATAGAATGTCATCAATGGAAAAATATAGGAGCTGAGATGATGATGATGAAACAATTTTTATAAATAGCTTAGCAAGTGAAATGCTAAATCAACAAAATAAATCAATATTTTTAATTATCAACTTTATTATTTTTACATTAATAGTGTTTAATATGCAAGTTTATTAATGATATCAAAATAGTAGTATGTACCTATAGGAATGAAGCAACAAAATGTCAGCATAACTGTTGAAAGAGAATATTAGTATTTAAAATAGATGTCAAGAAGGCTGCAGCAACATAAATTTAACTTCAAAAACATTGAAAATATGTAAGACATGATATAGCTGTTTATCTATTCTATTCTAGAAATACCTATTGCAGTTCACCACATAATCTTTTAAAAAAATATTTTATTAATTTTTCAATATTTTCATTATTATAACGATTTCTGAGTTTTCATTATTATAATGATTTCTTTACGCGAGTATTACACATTTGAAATAAAACTATTTTTACGGATTCTATCCCGTTTGTATTTGATTTTTAATTTTTCGACGTTTCGAACACTTTACAGCGTTCACAGGTTGACTCAGTCCAGTACCTACTCCATCCAGTCCTCTCATAACCACTCCAGTGCCTAAACATGATAGAATCCGTAAAAATAGTTTTATTTCAAATTTCAATTATTAATTATTCGAAATTAGTAATTTGAAAGATAAAAGCTATGAACTATATACATGTTTTTATTAGTTTACGCTTTCTTGCCGTATTTATAGAACTGATTATGTTAAAATTATCCATAAAAATTATGAGGGAAACAGAAAAGAGGGAAGAATATCTCTCATCTCTAAAAGAAGTACTAATCGCAAAGGATAGCAACATAAATTGATGAAATTTGAAGTTGCAGTCCGATGGTATTCAAATAAAATAACATTTACGAATACAATATGTCACTTGCCTTACGAGTAGGGAGACCGGGGCTGGATGTTACAGGGGTAGGTTGTTACAATGCCAATGGCTGTGAAACAGAGAGCGCAATATTAATGTTAGAAAGAGACAAATACTCTCGCCGCCGCCGGCTAGCGTGCCGCGAAAGCCAGTGGCGCCAGCATTTTTGTGAGAGGAGCCTGCGTAAGTCGCCATTAAAATTGCAGGTTAGTAAAATTTTACACTTTTAGTAATATTGGTTTACAAGCTATGTTTCAAAATATCAGAGATATTCTTGTTGTGATTTTTACTCCCTAATGCTTTCGTTTTGTAATGAATAATGACTATACGTTTTTACAGCTATATTTTTTGATGTTTTTACTGTATAACCTTAAATGGTCAGATTTGGCGTTGGGGCTAAAAGTTACATTTGCTCGGGGCAGGTTGTGATTTGTCACTACCTGCCCCGTGGTGCTTGTGGCCGACTGACATAATTTGTGTTACATAGTTTTTGTCTTTTTTTTTATAGGATGAGGTCGTATGTACGGAAAACCGAGCGGGGAAACATATCTAAAGACATTTACGAACAAGCAGCAACTATATTGGAGGAGGACAAAACGAAAAAAGTGCGTGGTATCGCAAAAGACTTCGGATTATGTCATATGTCCCTAATAAGATACTTAAAAAAAAGAAAAGAAGCAAAAGAGAAGGGCATACCAGTGGAATCTCTCACAGTCGGTTACCAAAAGAATAGACAAGTTTTCGACGATGAGCAAGAGGCCGTATTGGTGAGTTACTTAATTAAATGCAGTCAAATTTACTACGGACTGACGCCAAAGGATGTCAAGCAACTAGCATTTTCATGTGCACTCAAGCACAACCTTGCAATGCCGCAATCATGGCTTGACAAAAAGGAAGCAGGGGCTGATTGGCTAGCAGCATTTCTTAAACGCAACCAGTCGTTATCTATAAGAACACCAGAGGCAACTAGCTTGAGCAGCCACATCATTTAAATGAACCAATGTTGGTAACTATTTTTCTAAGTTGCGTGACGTGTTCGATAAGTATAGATTTCCTTTATCATGCATATTGAATGTAGACGAAACAGGTGTAATAACAGTACCCAAACCTGGAAAAATTCTTGCTCCAAAAGGATCTAAACAAGTTGGTGCCATTACATCAGCAGAGAGAGGGACTCTTGTTACTCTCTGCGTAGCAGTAAATGCAGTGGGGAACTCGGTGCCTTGTATGTTTATCTTCCCTCGAATTAAATACAGGGACTATTTTATTCGCGATGGACCTCCAGGGTGCATTGGTGCCATGAACGCAGGTGGCTGGATGAATAGGCTAGAATTCAAAATATTTATGAACCATTTCGTAGATGCTGTGAAACCATCTCCGTCTGAACCTGTTCTCTTATTATTGGACAATCATTCATTACACTTGGACATTGAGGTCATCGAAGCAATTAAATAAAACAATGTGATATTGCTATCGTTTCCACCTCATGGTTTACATAAGCTCCAACCTTTGGATGTGGGGGTATACGGACCATTCAAAAATATACTGTGCCAGTCAACAAGATGCTTGGCTTAAAAACATTCCAGGCAAGACTATGACTATACACGACATGCCATCAATAGTGAAAAATGCTTTACCCTTGGCGTTAAATCCAATGAACGTCATCAACGGATTTACGAAGACTTGTATTGCACCATTTAACAAAGATATTTTTCAAGATGATGACTTCTTGTCTGCTTTCATAACTGACAGACTAATAAATGAAACAATTGATTCGAACGTTGAAAATATCCCTATTACAATACAGAACACGGAGGCTGAAATTTCAACTATTTCTCCTCTTCACTCTCCTACAAAGAGTACTATGGCAGTCCCTGAAAGCTCCATTTATAATAACCCAGTCGCTAGTTGTAGTAAAGATTTTATGATGTCTAATGAAAACAATTTTTCTCCCGAGATTATTCGGCCTTATCCAAAAGCCGTTGCGAGAACCACGAAGATAACACGAAAAACTCGCAAATCAGCAGTTTTAACAGATACGCCAGAGGAAAATGTTTTAGCACTGGAACAGAGAAATAAAAAAAAGGAAAATAAATCTAAGAAAAGAAAGGCAGCCAAAGGGGAAAAATCTACAGGGAAGAAGACAGAACAGGAAAATGCAAATAATGGAAAGAAAACAAGTAATGATAAAAAAAAAAGTAATGATAAAAAAAAAGCCTCGCTGTAAAGAGAAAGGTTTTACAGGACACTGACGAAGAAAGTCAAGTAGAAGATTGATATTTTTGTCTGATATGTTATAGTTATAGTATATATGTTTGAATTGCGAAAGTGATTTTTCGGACTATAGTGACTAAACGGCTTAGCTTTCCTTATAGATCTGATTGTTCTTTTTTTTTTTGACTCATCTATCTTGAATTTTAAGATACGTATTGTTGATGAATATGTACAAGAGTCTTTACTTTGTTTTTACAAATATTAAATTTGTATTTTCGTTTCATTTTAGATTATTATGTTTGTAATTATGATGATTGTTTTTAATAAAAACCCATATAATACGACTGTTTTTTATTGGAACAGCTTGTGCCCGTGTAGCCCGTATAGTGTAACAACTAGCCCCAAGCACGGGGTTGAATGTTACACGGGTTTTTTCCACAAATCACACAATTATTTCATCACTATTACATCTATCTACAACATAACATTTATTTTAAATAAAGATCCTGAATAGTTATTTTACCAAACAAGCATATACTTAGGTAAAACAATCAAACCAATTAAAAAATATGGCAGTTTGTAAAAATATGTCACTACCAGCCCCGGTCTCCCTAGGACTCGTAAAAGACCATTTAAAGATAGTATTGTTGCTAGAAAATAAAAAACCGTGTACCACATTGTGATACTATTTGAGATGAGAAGAAAAAGCAATATGAAGGAAAAAATGCCTTCGCTGAAGCAATGGCTTTTGAAAGACTGCCGATCATAACTTTCTGCATTCGAATCCTTCGAGAAAAAGTATCGAGAAAGTTATATTAGAAATAACTGTATTACAAAAATCAAAAATGAGGTTTTATTATATGAAAAAGGATATACATATGAGGGGCGGCTGATAAGTTCGCGGCCTAAGGTACTTAACGAAAAGGTATCATCTCGTTACTGATAGCACAACTTGCGGCATTTATTGATAGTATAAATAACACCCATTTGTTCAATTTGGTTCACTGACCGACTCTGACTCAAACGTGGGCACGCCCATTTTGCTATCAGTGACGCCCCGAGCCGAGGTCAGTTTCCCACAGGGGGAGCCTTCGGACGTTGTCGCTTAAACTTTTTACCGGGTTGAGAGCTCTCAGCGCTCACCCATAGTCCGGGTTAAGCTGTGACAGTCATCCGCGGCTAACAGCTAAAAGACAGACACAAAAAAAAATTGGTTCATTAACACTTCAAACCTGGAACAAGCAACAATACCATGTCGAGCGAAACTGAAAATTCTTGCAATTTTGAGCACCGCACAGTGATTAAATTCCTTGTAAAAAGAGGAAACTCGGCGAAAAACATTTTTGAAGAAATGTCATCGGTTCTTCAGGATTCCGAGCCATCATATACAATGGTAAAAAAATGGGCTCGACTTTTTAAACAAGGATGAGAGCGCTGTCAAGACAACCCCCGCCCGGGTCGCCCTGTGACAGTAGTGACCGAAGAAAATGTTCAAAAAGTTGAAAATTAGTATTGGCCGATCGAAGAATAAAATTGTGGCAGATAGCTGAAGAGTTAAAGATTAGTAAAGAGCGAATAGGACAAATTTTACACCAAAATTTACACATGAAAAAAAATAGTGCGCGTCGGGTACTGCGAATGCTCACACCACTCGACAAACAAAGTTAACTGGTGAGTTGTAAGGATTTTTTGAAGTTGTTTCAGAACTATTTGGACGAAATTTGTAACCGCATTGTGACAGTAGACGAAACTTGGATTCGCCAGTATGATCCGGAGTCCAAACAAGAGTCTATGCAGTGGATTAAAAAGGCGAAAGACCACCAAAGAAGTTTAAAGTGGAAAAGTCGGCCTCTAAGATTATGTATATATTTTTTGGGATAGCGAGGGAATTTTATTGATTGATTACTCGCTTAAAGAAACTACTATGAATGGTCAATACTACGCCAATTTATTGGGTCAGGCACGTGAAGCAGTCGTACATAAGAGACGTGGCATATTGGCGCGCGGTGTGTTGTTTCTGCAAGACAACGCGCCCGTTCACACCGCTCGCGTTTCGAGGGATGCTTTAGAGCCACTGGGTTCGCAGAAATTGACCATCCCCGCTATAGTCTAGACCTGGCTCCTAGTGACCTTTTCCTTTTTTCGAAATTGAAAAAGGAGTTAAGGGGGCTAAGATTTTCGGATGACAATGAGATGAAGTCAGTCGTGGAGAGTCATTTTCAAGAGAAATCTTCAGAATATTATTTCAATGGTTTAAAGGCATGTATTCACGATGTGAGAAGTATATTTCACTTGAGGGTATTATATTGAAAAATAAAAATTAAAAAACTAAACTTTTCTTTCATTAAGTAACCTAGGCCGCGAACTTATCAGCCGCCCTTCGTATTATGAAGAATGTTAGTAATACTAAATATCTTAAAATCTAGAAAACGTTGAAAACTCCAACAGGAATTTTAACGGATGTGAACCTATGAGCGTAGAATTTTATATATAGAAATTGTTCTACTATTAAATTATAAATTTCCATCAGCCTTTATAACTTAATCCCGTTGGAACAACTTAACGCATCTGGATGAAATTTGACAAAGAAATAGGTTATATTCTGAAATAGCATGAAGACTGTCCACGTTTCATCCGTAAATGCGCAGTTCTCAGATATCAGCTATGTCTTGTTAATTCGGTCAAATATTGCAACTACGTATATTGTAAAATACAATTGTGCATACATGTTTAGTTAGAATAGTTGGGTTTAGATGATACTACTCATATAACATCGATATCAAAAGAACGAGTTTTTTTGAGAAGAATATAAAAATTAAATTACAGTTGTAATAAATTACATATGACCAACGCTCGTAGATGGATGAGATTTTTTTTTATCTACTATCGTAATATGAGTATCAAATAAAATAAAAAAATCCTGGAAATAATACAAAAATTAAAATTTAATATGATGGATGTCCCATCATTATGAATTATCTGCCTGCGTGATTTGGAGCGCAAATAAAAATGGTATTTTAGTCAACTTAAATAATTTTCTTCGTCACAAGGTTGTTTTTTAAATTTCAGTATCATCATCATTCTCCTACTCTTCTTTCATAGTACATATTGTAAAAGTTATTGGCAATAGTTTTATGTCCGGTCGCCTGCTAGACGCCAACCCTCCTTGGGAATATAATTGTTGACCAAACGGTATTAGATAAAGTTGGCCCGGATTGATATAAGACTCTTAGTATTCGTTTATGACATCCACGAGTAAAGTAAGGGTTGGTAGTATTTGTAGCCGCTACCACACAGCTTAAAATTTTCAGTTTTAAATATCTGTATATTAAGTAAATATTGAATAGAAACTTGTTCTTTTTTTTAAGTTTTGCTACAAAAATCAGGGTCCCAATATATAAACAAAATTACGACAAAAGATCATTCTTCTTCTTTCATATTTTTGTAAAATATGAAATAATATCCCTTTTGTGAAATTGTGTAAATCGAAATTAGTCTACATATAGTTATGAATATTTATATAGCACCGGTGCGGCGCGGTGCCCGCACTTGAAAGCTTTTAAACATTGTAACACGGAAACCAACTAAAAGGTTTTAGCTGACTTTTATCACATTATAACTTTGAAATTTAGCATATAACACTAAATTACCGTAAATGTAAGTACTAAATTGATTATTCATTTTATGATTTAGCAGACTAAAAGAATAAATACTGAATTGTGTTTAAAAATTGTAGTAAAACCGACTAAAATGTTTTTCAAATAAGATAGAAATTACATCCTTCAGCTTTTTTTTCATATACGTACCACGTTTGGTCTAGCTCACCTGTACAGTGTAAAAACTTGTCACTTGACAGAGCAAAGTTTATTGTATATTTTATTATGAGTTTTCTTTCTCGTCTCAGTGATGTTATCTAATTACATACCATAGTTATCTCTTATCTCGTACGACAATCACGTGAATGAAAAGACTGGCGACACCATGTATTCTAACTCATCATTATGTTACGGCTCCACGTTTAATCATAAGTATGGATGATCAACATTTGTACATCACGTTCTCTGAGAGTCCAATTTCAGTTGTAACGAGCGCTATCTTATATTAGATAGATGTTCCTAACAAATAATACTGTGGTTTTTAAAATACATACATATCATCACGCCATATCCCTTGCAGGGTAGGCAGAGAGAACAGAGTGCCAGAGAACTCTATCCTTGCATACTTCACTCGCTTCCTCAATATTCATAATTCTCTTCATACACGCTCGCCGATTACGGAGACTCTTGACTCCACCTTCCTTCAGTACGTGACCAATCTGGTCTAGGTAGGTGAGTCTCGGTCTCCCCCGGTACCTACATCCTTCCACTTTCGCATTGTATATCTTCTTAACCAGACATTCGTTCGGCATTCTTTCCACATGTTCGAACCATTTAATGATATGCTGTAAAGGATCTACATTTCGATCTACATTAAATGCAACATGTGCCTAACAAATAATACTGTAGTTTTTAAAATAGCTTCGTATATACCAATATTTTTTTAGTAAAATTTAAAACATAAACATGTTCACTGTGGATTATTATTAGGAGATAGATATATATTATTGCCGACATTATTGTAGATATAAGATACATAATTTTGTAGTACATTTTTTAATCTCTCTCGTAAGGTTTAGTCAACATTGCTACGTAAGTTTACAAATAAACAATTTATATATAAACCTTCCTATTGAATCACTCTATATATTAACGAAAATCACATTAAAAGCCGTAGTGCGTTGGTAAAGATCTAAGCATATAGACGGCGGCAACGACTTTGGTTTTTTATTATTTAAAGCCATGCTCCTATTGATGGAAGATATGTTCCTATATGATAGTTTTGTTTCACTTCTACTAGTCCGCTCAAACTAGAAACAGGTTAATATACTTGACAATAGTCGTTGAAAGATTCAATTTACTTTGATCAGTCTCACTTCGTGTTCGCAGATAATTGTCCTGTCAATCACAATAATAGAAATGTATGAAATTTATTGACGCGTTCATTTTTCACCGATGAATGAACTCAGGCTCAAATTTTTGTCGGATTTTAGCCAATTATCATAGGTGACAAGTGAGGCTGCCAACTTCTAAAGGTTAAAAAAATATTTACTGGAATATTTTTTACTTAAAATTATTATAAATAATTACCAATTAAATAGTAAGAGTATGAAGCGAGCGGTAAGTAGTTACTGTGTAGGTACTACCTTTTTTTTTTTTTTTTTTTTTTTTTTTTTTTTTTTTTTTTTGTGGTGGGCCATGGACGTCGCACCCCGCCAAATCGGTCCGGGGTGACGGAAGAGGCGGCGCGCAACCCCATTGACCCACCCTGCAAGCACCTCTTCTTCGCCATGAGAGCGGGCCACTGGTACCCGATCTTTGTCTTCGGTGGCCCGCTCGGCGGTATGCCCTCTCAGGCTCCTCTCCTGTGGACGCCCCGACAGATTTCGCCGTCGAGGCGTCGTCCTCACGCGGTGGCCTCGCGTCGGGTGACCGGACAATTCCCCGGTCCGATCACCCGAAGCCTCGGTTAGGGCGGCATCAGGCGCAGGTATTCGCGCCTGCGCCGCCCCGGCCGCGGGCGGCGGCCCGGGTCACGGGAATCCTCCCGGTCCCGTTCCGCCGCCTCCTTCTGCGAGATGACAGCCTCGCAGAAGGCGGCGACCGCGTCCCAATTCCTGACGCTGTCGACCATCGCCCTCGCGACAGCCGGCAGCGTCAGGTCGGCACCGATAATAGCGACGAGGTCGCGGCGCTGCCCGTCCCAGCCCGAGCATTCCTCGAGCGTGTGTAGGTACTACCTAGGCGTAGGTACGTTTTGGAATAGCAGACCACGTGGACTTCGAAGCTGTGATTGGCTAACGTAATTACGTTAGCCAATTATTTTCTTTTGTTTAAAATGTGAACATTATAACCAGGCTGCTACAAAATATTAACTTCGATTTATTTTATTTTGTTATTTTTTTTATCACTACCACTATTGAACAATTAAATATGTTAGATATGTTTCTTTGGTAGGATACTTTTATGACACTTCTTTGGTAAGACGATATAAATGTCACGGTATATACATATATATATATATTTATATATATTTATATGTATATTAGTTAGCCTGTAGCTGGGGGTTGTATGTGACTATTTAAATTAGAAGGTCGATGGAATCTGATAATTGCAGAATTGCAGGGTTGATTTTATTTAATTAGATCTACACTATAGTTACAACTAACTAAACTACACAATATGCTAAGATGCAAGAAAAATTTTTTCATCGAAGCATAAATCTGATAACAAAAATTCAATAATTTGTTGAATACATATTTTGATAAAATGGCACGGACCATAATATACCCGCATCCGCAAAAGGGTAGAACCTTTTATATGAGCCGCAAGATCTGTTGATGGTTTTTTTTTTTCACAAAAATATTACGGAATAATACTACAAGGGATATTTATTGTTCTGAATCATTCACTCTGAAAACGATAAAAAGAAAAAATAGATATTGTATTTAAATACATCACTGAGTATGTATAAATTGTCATTCAAGAGCAAACTAGCCTGAGCGTTGTACCATTACAAAAACAGACTCTGATTTTGAGTTTATAATCTAAAAAAACTATTAACAAAAACTTTTACAATATATACTATGGAAGAAGAGTACATATAGTATCGCCTCCTAGCAATTGGGATAAGAGTAGGAGAATGATGACTGCTTCATTGGTTTAGTGCTCTAGGAACGCGTTTGTAATGTGACTGTGATGTCATGTGATTGATTCTCAGGCTCGATACTCACTGAAAAGGTGTTTTTAATCTATTGCCACTAAGAAAATATTGACAGTTCAAGACCTAATTTAGTCTCAACGCCTTTTTTAAACCTTGATAATGCCATGGGCGCGTTTGAGAAAGGCATGGAAGAGTGACCCACTACTTCAGTCAATAATTCCAACTCACACGACGATGCTTAGATTGATAGGTACACAATCGAACGTTTGAATTTTTTATGTGTACATTATTTTTGAATCTGTATTACAATTTTTTTATTGCTTTTGGTTCAAACGAGCAAGCAGTACACCTGATCGTAAGTGTTACTGCCACCCATGGACCTTTAGGGCCGCTGCCTACCAATACAAACCCTACCCAGTTGGGCTGTCGGCGCTCTCGCTCACCGAACGAAACGCAATAGCACATTGCCATTACTCAGACGTCGATCTTCTGCGAGAGTGTGGTACTACACCGGACGGACCGGCTCGCGGCTGTAGAAAGAGAACTGTCAACAGTGTGGTCCTACCACTATTAACATTTTTCAATAGATGTCAAATACGCTCGATAGATGGCGCAATAGAAAATAATATACATTATAATATTAGTATAGTATATGCGAAAGGGAATGCTCCGATGGTTCGGACATGTGGAAAGAATGCCGAAAATTAGGTCTTGAACTGTCAATATTTTCTTAGTGGCAATAGATTAAAAACACCTTTTCAGTGAGTGTCGAGCCTGAGAATCAATCACATGACATCACAGCCACATTACAAACGCGTTCCTAGAGCACTAAACCAATGAAGCAGTCATCATTCTCCTACTCTTATCCCAATTGCTAGGAGGCGATACAATATGTACTCTTCTTTCATAGTATATATTGTAAAAGTTATTGTTAATAGTTTTATGACCGGCCGCCTGTCAGACGTCTACTTTCCTTGGGAATGTAATTGTTGACCAAACGGCATCAGATGGAGTTGGCCCAGGTCGTTATAAGACTTTCAGCCGTCTTTTATGACATTCATGAGCAAAGTAAGGGCTGGTAGTATTCCTAGCCTACAGCCTGTGGTAGTACCACACAGCCAATGAAGCAATCAACAATATATATTGACTGTATTCCTAATTATGGGCTTAAACATCAAAAGCTCGGCGGTATGAAACCTTAAAACATGTCCTATTCAAAATGAAGTTCGCTAAACTTCATTTTATATTCCACATTGATGTTGAGTGAAAGTATCTCTTTTATCTTTATTAACAAGAAAATTTAATTGAACCTTTGCCGAATAGCGGGTAATAAATTTGTTAAATATTACTTTAACCTACTAATTAGACCAAAAGCTTATTAAAGAAATTAGGTCAATAATAATAACTCATGTTATTTGTATTTTATTAAATTAATCATTACTTCTTAGTACATAAAACTGTATTGTTCTGTAGAATCATTTCAGGCTTTCATCTAGTGAAAATTAGTAAATACAAAATATATATTTTACTTCTTAGCTCTTCTTAGAAAGTTAGGCTGGTAATAGTTAGGCAGACTCCTTAACCCATTCACTGCCTACAAAATAAATAAAAATAATGGCCGGGTGCCATATCTTTTTAATTCGAATTTTGATTAAGTACATATAATTGTTTAAAAATATGGATAAATGTAGGTATATTGTTATTATTTCAATAAAAAACACATTTTTCGCATCTGAGTGGTCGACACACAGCACGCTGGGTGCCGACCACTGGGATTCTACTACTACAAAATGAACGGGATACTTGCTCGGATCCGAATGCGAGGCGCCGCTACTATAACCCGCCTCTCTCAGATACGAGTGGGCGGCATTGAACGTGTTAAGTCTGCTTGCAATACAGATAATAATGTTAAGTAACTTTGTTACTCTTATATATATATTTTTTCATTACTTTATAATAATTATTGTATCTATATCAGAACCAATTTTTTTAGTGATAAGACCACGCTGTTGACATTCTAGTCCGGGGTAGTACCACACTCTCGTAGAAGATCGACGCCTGAGTAATGGCCATGTGCTATTGCGCTTCGTTCGGTAAGCGAGATACCCGGAAGTCCAATTGCGTGGGTTTGGGGTTTATATTGGTAGACAGCGGCATATGTATACCCTTGGTATTAACACTTTACTTACTTTGGGCTGCAGTAACACTTACGATCAGGTGCTACTTGCTCGTTTGCCACCATAAGCAATATAAAAAAAAAGTTCTTAAAGGCGTACTTAGCATAACTAATATTATTTAATATATCGAAATTATATCAATTAAAATAAGATCAATTGTAAACATATTTTGTAAATAAAAACATTATCAAATCAATAAGAAACTAATACTCATATTTCAATAAACATTACCTAAGTCATACCAGTCTCTCGTACACTCCCAATAATCTCTTAGTGTTTTGAATCATTTAATTATAATTAAAATCTAGCCTACATTAAAGAAAAAAGTCTCTTAGAAGAAGAAAGTCTCTTAGAAAAGAAGAGAAAGAAGAAGAAAGTCTCTTATATGTGAAAGAAAATATTTAGGTATATAAATTGATTATTCATTTATTTATTTATTTATTTATTGCCAATACAGGTAATTACATAAGTTCTCCAGGCGAATCTGAACCACTGCGCCGGGGCTCAGGACCTGCTACTGCAGTCCATGGCGGAGTGGGGTACAGACCTGGCGGTGGCCTGCGAGCCGTATTTCATTCCTGCCTCACCTAGTTGGGTGGGGGACCTGAATGGGGATGTTGCTGTCCTGACAAGAGGGAGTGCCGGTCCTCCCCTCTCTATTCTGGAGAGGTGCAATGGCTTCATTGTGGCGGGGTGGCGAGACTTCGTCATAATTGGCATCTATTTTTCTCCCAACCGCAGTCTGGCGGAGTTTGAGCTTTTCTTAGACTCCGTCAGTGCTGCGGTCCGTCGCCAGTCGCCGAGGAGAATTGTAGTTCTCGGCGACTTCAACGCGAAGTCTCGTGAATGGGGGAACCCCGCCACAAACGCGAGGGGAAGGGCCGTTGAAGAGTGGTCCATTCTCTCCAACCTATCCCTCCTCAATAGAGGGACAGTTCACACTTGCGTGCGATATCACGGAGGGTCCGTGGTGGATCTTTCTTTTGCCACTCCTGGTGTCGCTCGCGAGGTAAATGGTTGGAGAGTCGAGGAAGGGGTGGAGACCCTCTCAGATCACCGGTATATACGGTTTGAGGTCTCCCCCCCTCCGGGATCACTAGGGCCCCGGCGTGGAAGGAGAAGTGGTCTTCCCAAATGGGCCATTGGGCAATTTAACCCAGAGATAGCCCGGGAGGCCGCCATTGTACAGCGCTGGGGTTCCATGGAACAGCACATCACGGGAGTGGATAGGCTCGCAGGCCATTTGAGGAGTTTCCTGCAGACGGCGTGTGATGCGGCGATGCCGAGGGCACGGCGAAGGCCGCCGCGGCGACAGGTTTACTGGTGGTCGCCCGAAATTGCCGATCTTCGGGTGGCCTCCAACCGATCGCGGCGTGCCTACGTCCGTTGCAGACAGCGAACAGACCGGGACGACGTCCTTGAGGACCAGCTGCGGATGGAATACAAAACGAGGAAGAAGACTCTGCTGCTGGCCATCGGCCAGGCGAAAGAGAGGGCTCGCGAGGAGCTTCTTGCGGGTCTCGATAGGGATCCCTGGGGGCGCCCATACCAGAGGGCACGGAACAAGCTCCGTGCCTGCGGCGCCCCCATAATTGAAACACTGGATGCGGCTTTCCTATCGGGGCTAATTGGGGAACTATTCCCACACTCCACGGGACATGTTCCCCCCAGGATGGCTCCTCGGTCGGTGGTGGAAGAGGAAACACCTATTCCCCCCATCACCGACGATGAATTGGAAGTGGCCCTCTCCCGACTTAAAGGGAAAAGGAAAGCGCCTGGCCCGGACGGTGTCCCGGGACTCGTACTCGGCGTCATCGCAGAATACTGCATGGATGTACTTCGAGAACTGCTCTGATATCATGGGGTGCCTCTGTATCTCCGGAGCCTGTTGGAGGCGTACCTCGAGGGAAGGCACGTGCTCTGGGAGGGGGACAACGGGCGCATGCATCGTCATAGGGTAGAATGCGGCGTTCCACAGGGTTCGGTCCTTGGTCCGACTTTGTGGAACGTCGGATTTGATTGGATGTTGCGGGGCCATCTTCTCCCCGGGATGGGGATTATTTGTTACGCAGATGACACCCTCATCACGATGAGGGGGGCTGACTTCCGCAGCGCCGCCCGACTGGCAAGAGTCGGAGTAGCGCTCGTTGTTGACCGGATTGGCAAGTTGGGCCTGAGGGTCTCATTGGAGAAGACAGAGGCCCTCCTATTTTATGGTCCCAGCCAAGGTCTTCCCCGAGGGGCACAACTCAGTGTGTCTGGGGTTGCCGTGCCGGTGTAGACCCGGATGAAGTACCTGGGTCTGCACCTAGACAGTAAGTGGAATTTTGGGCCGCATTTTGCCCAGCTCGTCCCTAGGCTTTCAAAGTCGGCCGCGGCGCTGGGTAGGCTTCTGCCCAATACTGGAGGTCCCGGATCGTCCTGCCGGCGGCTTTATGCCGGTATCTTGCGGTCTATGGCGCTGTATGGTGCCCCGATCTGGTCGCAGTCACTCACCGCCTCCAATAAAGCCTTACTACGCAAGGTGCAGAGGGCCATGGCGGTGAGGACAATACGGGGGTACCGTACGGTGTCCTGGACTGCAGCTACATTGTTGGCGGGCGATCCGACCTGGTCACTTCAGGCTAGGGCTCAGGCGGAAGCCTACCAGTTCTGCGCTGCGGCGCGGGCAAATGGTGAACGCATCACCACGAGGGGACTGAGCAGGGCGAAAGAAGCGGCTCAAAGGGCACTAGTGCAGCGGTGGAGGGAGGAACTAGAGTCCCCCGTAGCAGGACGGAGGACCGTTGAGGCAGTAGCGCCCCACCTTCACCGCTGGACGACACGAAGGCACGGCAACCTGTCCTTCAGGCTGACGCAGGTACTTACCGGACACGGGGTCTTCGGTAAGTACCTGCACCGACTTGGACGAGGCCCCTGGATGCCATGAGTGTGGCGCGCAAATCGATGACGCGCGTCACACCCTGGAGGTATGTCCCGCCTGGGGGCCTCAGCGCCGCGACCTGTCTGCGGTCATTGGAGCGGACCTGTCGTTGTCAACCGTCATCAACAAGATGCTTGACAGCGACAGGCACTGGACGTCGATGGCCTCCTTTTGCAAGGAAGTCATCTCTGCAAAGGAGGCCGCGGAGCGAGAACGCGAAGCACTCGCGTCTGCGAACTCGCTCCGCCGGCGGCGACCAGGCAGAGGGAGGCGCCGCTACGCGCACCTCCTCCCACCGCCTTGACGGCTGACTGGTCGTGGCCAGATGGCTAAGCGTAGGGGTGTCGGGGATAGAATGTCAATAGACGATCTCTCCGGCATCCCGTAAAAGCGCGGAAGGGACCGCTGTTAGGTTTTAGTGGGTATTCCGGCCGTCAATCTCATGGCCGGCGAGTCCCACACACCCCCCCGTCTGTCACTGGCGGGGGATGTGCGCAAAAGCATTTCCACAGCGTAAACAAAAAAAAAGGTAATTACATAAGTTGTCACATACATCATTATTTTAGTATCACTGTATTTAACATTTCGGCATGCAATGTGTTACATAATAAAAAAAATTGATATACATTTAATTAATTACACTTATAATTGAGATTTTAAAATTTACAATGTCAAATTTACATACAAATATCAAATTATCACAAATATTTACATACAAATGTCAACGTTTCACAAATACGTATTGAATTCATAATTGGTCAAATAGATATTCATTTACGGAATACTATGCTTTTATTAATTAAAGGAATCAATCTTTTAGCTCCCTATATATTTAGCAATAAACGATAGGATGAGAGCAAGTCCTCCTCATCATCATCATCTTAGCTTATATAGATATATGAGCTATTGGAAGATCCCAATACTGGGTTCGAGTCTCCTCTATAGCAGGAGGAGAAATTAACTAATCACGCTGGTAAAACGGGTTAGTCTATACTAACCCGTACGTTAGTCTATACTAACCCGTAAGAAAACTCTATAGTTTTCTTACGAGTTTTCTAAGCCTGTCCAAAGAAAAATAATACGATAATCACCACACTCCTTCACTCCTCTTATACAAATCTTTACAAACCCAGTATCTAATACAATAATCACCACACTTAACATTTTACTTGTATAATTCCGTAAAAGTCCAGTATCCATAAAAAATATCTAAAAGTATCCCAAATATCTGTTACCGTATCCTAAACCGGAATAATATTATTCTAATATCCGTATCCATATTTTAAGCCAATACTTAATATCAGCAAAATCCCTACAACACTGAGGTGTGACGCCACAATAGACGCCATGATATCTGTGAGTGTTTTTGCACGTGATTCAAAGTTTCATTTTAACTTTGCGATAGTTCGCGTTAAAACTTAATTTATTTCTGAAATAATGTTAATTTTATATATAGTAGATTCAAATAGTAGAAAATCTAATTATAGAATGTAAATTTTTCATCACGCCTTCCCAGACTTCATAACTCCCAATAGGAGTGTTATAAAGTCTAGGAAGTTTATGATTTTAAAATCATGATAATGTTCCGTAGGTATTCTTTGACATAATTATATTAAAATGAATAAATGTCATGCTCGTTTCTAGCTTCAGAGGGGCATTTCCACGAAGTATACATACACACTATATATAGTGTATCTATACTTCGTGGGCATTTCACTTGAAGTGCACAGGGAAAAAATGTCAGGTTGTGGATATTTTTCGTAATTGGGTCAATTGTACTTCCATATGACCTAAATAAATGTATGTCTTTACTTTTATTTGTTTTTTTCTTACCTAAGAATTTATGCGTATATAAAGAACTATTAAAATTTGAGGAACTGATTTTTTGATAGCCATTATTGAAGTTAACCAGATAGATGGAACTATAAGTAAAGTGAAAGTGTAATGTTTATTTGAGGATTTTAGTTGCTTTTATTGGCATGTGTTGAATTTTGAAAAAAAAAAAGAAGTTTTTTCATATATTAAACCGGAAGTTTACATTAAACATCGTTTATTTTTCAAGTTTTTTTTTAATATTTTTTATTTTTATCTGAAAACATACCTTCTAGTGTATAAATATTATGTAAAAAATTTCAAAATGGTATCTCAAGTCGTAAACGACTCTCCTAAAGGAGTTAGATGTACTAAAGTACATACATATCTTACGTTGCGCAGTACTGGACCTCTCTCTAGTGTGGAAGTCTTACGCGCATGCGCAAGAAAACGATTCATGACCGTAAAATTTCAAATCATATTTTATTGTGACCTGTAGCGCCATCTCTTATCAATCATAAATATTTATATTTGATGATAATTACAGATAATATATTTATTCAAATTAATTTAATTTTATTTCTCATAAGCTTATATAACTATGTTTTATCAGTTGATTAATGTGGATAATTAATTTGAATAAATGTATTATGTATTTGTAATTATCATCAAATAGATATAAATAACTATATTTGATGATAATTTCCGTGTGGTGTCCCTTACGGATCTTACACGTGGTTGATCGTACGAGACGACTAAGGGATATAAAACGCATTAATACTATGTGAGAGAAGGAAAACTCGAAACAAAACCCTATAACAACACGTCTGACCAGCGTGGTATAGTAGGTCAATTACCCTCCCATTATGAAGGAGGCTTGACCCCCACAGTGGGACATATATGAGCTGAGATGATTATGATGATCAATAATTATAATTACCATTCAAATACATTAGATTCGCTGTAACTATTGCTTGCGAAAGTAAAATGAAACAGTAAGGTTTATTAAAATAGTTAATTAGTAATTTTAGTTATTTTATCAGCAATGGCAAAACTTGTACGTTTTATAATTAACCTCGATTGCGAGTGATATTTCTGATAGATAAGAGATGGCGCTGTAGCACTATCCTATTGTGACCTGTACGGTCACAATAAGATATGATTTGATATTTTATGGTCATGAATCGTTTTCTTGCGCAGACGCGTAATACTTCTACACTAGAGAGAGGTCCAGTACTACGCGAAGTACGCGGTCGCAACCTTCTGCGAGGCAGTAGTCTCGCAGAAGGAGGCGGCGGAGCGCGTGCGCGAGGAGCGTCTCCTCGACGGCGCGAGCCGCCGCCGGCGACTGGGGCGGCGCAGGCGCGATTACCTGCGCCTGATGCCGCCCTGGCCAAGGCCGCGGGTGACTGGATCGGGGAATTAGTCCGTCACCCGTCGAGAGGCCGACCGCGTGAGGAAAGACCGATATCCTACCCGAGGGGGGGGATGTCGGTCGAGGAGAGGGTACTCCTCAGGGGTATTCCGTCGGGCCGACCACTGACGTCAAGTCACTCTGCTCCGGTGGTCGGCCCAACGACGAAGGCGACGTCACGGGTGGGTTACGGGTGTGCGCGCTTACGCCCCTCTGCCACCCCGGACGGAGTGGTGCGAGGAGTGCGCCGACCGTAGCCCACCCCCCAAAAAAAAAAAAATAAAAAAAAGTACTACGCGAAGTAAGACATGTAGATATGTACTTTAGTACATCTAACTCCTAAACGACTTGAGATACCATTTTGAAAAATTTTACATAATATTTATATACTAGAAGGTATGTATGTTTTTAGATCAAAAAAAAAAATATAAAAAAATGCGAACTTAAAAAAACGATGTTTAATATAAACTTGCGGTTTAATACATGAAAAAAAATCTTTTTTTTTCTAATTTCAACACATGCCAATAAAAGCAACTAAAATCCTCAAATAAATATTATTTACTTATACTTCAATCTATCTGGTTAACTTCAATAAAATAGCTATCAAACAATCAGTTCCTCAAATTTTAATAGTTCTTTATACACTCATAAATTTGTAGGTGAGCAAAAAAAATTAAAAGTAAAGACACATTTATTGAGGTCATATGGAAGTACAATTGACCCAATTATCAACAATATCCACAATCTGACATTTTTCCCTGCCCGCTTCACGTGAAATGCTCCTTTAAGCAGTTAGATTTTCTATTCGTGTATTAGCCGATTCATGTTCACTGTAGGACGTAGGCCTTTGTAATTGGAAATAACGGCATAATCCCCTCGCTTCGGCTGCGAGTAGTTCGCAGTTAATGTTATAAATTTTCCTACAGAATGGTGATCTTTATTCTCCTGCTGATCTTACTACTGGGATTTTAGAAATGCTACATAAAAGTCAGGGATGGGCATTCATTGTATTCTTAACCAGTGACCACACGGGAAATAGTAGTTCAACGTAATTATGTAAAATAATGACACTAATATATAGTAAACTCTTACCTATACTTCAATGTATGCGGATACTCGAGTTGGCGCCGGTGTCGCATGTGGTTTAGTAGATCAACATTTGGTATCGGCGTCCTACGATGGCATCAGTATGGATGAAGTTGAATGGGCGATAAGAAGTTTGATAAATGGTAAGGCAGCGGGCATTGATATGGTGTCTGCCAAGATGATCAAGCTTGGTGGCTCCTGTGTCTAGGGGCGTTCCTGTTGCTCCTCAATTTATGTTGGAGCTCGGGAATGGTTCCTAGGGACTTGAGTACCGCAGTCAACGTGTTTTTGTTTTAAAACAAGGGTTCACGTTATGACTGCGCAAATTACAGAGCCATAAGCTTGACCAGTTTGGCAGCAAAAGTGTACGGTAAAATTATTGAAAGGAGAATGAGGATGGTGTCCGATGGTTTACTGTGTGAGACACAAGGAGGTTTCAGGAGTGGAAGGGGATGCATGGATCAAGTGTTCTCTCTGCGAAACATTGAGGAGAAGCATCTAGCTTTAGTTCAGAGAGTTTTCTGCAGTTTTGTAGATCTGGAGAGAGCATTTGACACGGTTGTACGAAAGGAACTTTGGGAAATTTTACCGGAGTATGGTATTAACGGTAAACTGCTATAGGCTGTGCAGTCCAGTTACATGGGCTGTAGAGCCTGTGTGCGGCTAGATGATGGAATGTCGCCTTGGTTTGACGTCAATATCGGCGTTAAGCAGGGGTGCGTTCTGTCAGCCAGGCTGTTTATTATATATCTGGATAAATGTCTCCAAAGGTTGAATGATATGAATGTGGGAGTCCAGATGGGCGACTCAGTGGTCACTGCTCTGCTCTATATAGATGATGCAGTCCTGCTGGCACAGTCAGCGACTGACCTGCAGACCCTAGTCGACACAATGACAGAAGATTGTAAGAAAAGGGGTCTACGCGTGAATGTGAGCAAAACCAAAATAATGGTCTTTGAAAGAGATAAAGCCAGAACAGATGTAAGAGTAAAAAAATATGTAATGATGTACGTGCAAGTGGATGAATTTGTATATCTTGGATGTGGTTTTAGCCGAGATGGAAGGTACACCAGAGTGAATGTGGGAAATAGAGTGAACGGAGCGTTGGGACAACTTCTCGATAGCCACCACCTCAGCCAGAAGGCACGTGTAGCAATACATAACGCAGTGATTGTCCCAACATTAGTGTATGGAAGCGAGAGTTGGGTATGCAGAAAAGAGTATGAAAATAAAATTAATGCGGTCGAAATGCGATCTCTACGGAAAATCTGTGGAGTTAGGCTGACCGATCGCATTCGTAACGACGACGTAAGAGAGCGAGTAGGAAGGAGTAATATGAAAGAGAGTATTGGTGTAAAGATGCGAAAGGGAATGCTCCGATGGTTCGGACATGTGGAAAGAATGCCGAACGAACGTCTGTTTAAGAAGATATACAATGCGAAAGTGGAAGGATGTAGGTACCGGGGGAGACCGAGACTAACCTACCTAGACCAGATTGATCATGTACTGAAGGAAGGTGGAGTCAAGAGTCTCCGAAACCGGCGAGCGTGTATGAAGAGAATTATGAATGTTGAGGAAGCGAGTGAAGTATGCAAGGATAGAGTTCTCTGGCACTCTGTTCTCTCTACCTACCCTGCAAGGGACATGGCGTGATGGTATGTATGTATACTTCAATGTAATCCATGATTTGAAATAGAATTATTTTAACGGATTCTATCGCGTCTGTATTTGATTCTTAATTGCCCGATATTTTGAACACTCCCCTAGCCATAAACGTTGTAAACGTTTATGGCTAGGGGAGGACAGTCCTCCCAATAGAATGTAATACACGCGTAAGCATTAGAAATCATACTCATCATTCTCCTACTCTTATCCCAATTACTTGGGGTTGATACAATATGTACTCTTCTTTCATAGTACATACTATAAAAGTTATTGGTAATAGTTTTATGACCGCCTGCCAGACGTCAACCCTCCTTGGTAATGTAATTGTTGACCAAACGGCATCAGATGGCGTTGGCCTAGGTCGTTATAAGGTAATCAACGGCATCAGATGGAGTTTGTCTAGGTCGAAATCATACTATGATGATATTATATCTTATTATAACAGTATAATATGAGCTTAAACAAACAATCCAAGTGAATTGATTGATATTACATACATATAATAAAATATCGACTATATATATCATAATACTAATTAATATTCACGAACAATATTCAGTTATTATGTATTCCAATCTATGATTAAAATCGTCACGTACATAATTATATCTATGAATAAATATCTATATATCTTATAAGTGGAACATATATATAAGTTGTTTCATCAAAATTAATTACGCGTATCTTTCTTAAGCCCGGGTATAAACTTGGTAAGTATACAAAGACTATTAAGTTTATATTGCGTATTTCTTTTTAAGAAAAGTATGTGAGTGATCAAGTTCTTAGTACTTGTGATATATTAACGTCATTAATTTCAGTTATATGAACGTTATAATTTAATTGTTAATTAAGATTGAATGTGTATTATCAAATTACAGCAGTGTCACGTGAGGCATTTATTACGCCACAAAAACAGGGGTTAAACGTGACAATGAAAGCATTTTAGTATACCTGATAATTGAATTAAATTATATATTACAACGTTTCTATAATCATGATCATTATAATGATTCGTTATCTAGTAACGGGAAATGATCAAAGGGAAATAACTTTTTCATACATTATGAAAAATTTATATTCATATAATTTTAGAATTATTTCCTTTACATTTACTAAGAATAGAATTTGTCACGCTTTTTCTTAATCGTGGCTGTTGTAAAAGAGGACTAAAGCATATGGGGGCGTCCATTATTACGTGAGGTATTCAGGTTGGAAGGTGGTCGATCGTGCCAGTAACTTTTGCAATATGTGCGATGGAAGCAGGGTACATATTGCGTCGACCCCATGTAATTGGGATAAGAGCAGGAGAATGATGAATGAATGTTATTAATTCATATGATATTGTATTCTTAAATTTATAAATTAACTTCTGATTACAGAAGGGATCTTTTTTTTTTAAAGTAATTTATTGATTGTTAAAACTTGCCACGTGAAAATGTAAACTTGAAATATGATACTATAAATTGTAATCCGCTTAATCTCGATAACAACGTAGTTTCTTAAAGTTTTAGTTTCTTAGTATATTTTTAGATGAGCACGTTTTCTTCATTTAAAAATTAATTTTGTTATTTTTCTTCGGATTATAAATACTCCACTATTAGGTATCTCAGAACGGGAAGGAAAATAATATACTAGAGTACTATATTGCAGATAGCTTTGTTTTCGGGTGATCGGACCGGGGAATTGTCCGGTTACCCGACGTGAGGCCACCGCGTGAGGACGACGCCTCGACGGCGAAAGCTATCGGGGCGTCGACAGGAGAGGAGCCCAAAAGGGCATACCGCCGAGCGGGCCACCGAAGACAAAGATCGGGTACCGGTGGCCCGCTCGTACGGCGAAGAAGAGGTGCTTGCAGGGTGGGTCAATGGGGTTGCGCGCCGCCGCTTCCGTCACCCCGGACCGATTTGGCGGGGTGCGACGACCATAGCCCACCGCAAAAAAAAAAAAAAAAAAAAAAAAAAAAAAAGATAATTTTGTTTGATTATATCCATTAGGTACTAGATAGCTGTCCCACGCCTGCTAACATCCTTGCCGGGAAAAGTTTAACTAATTACCGACATATCATATACTAAAATTTTCTCCGAAACACGCTGAATCTTATGATATGAGTATTATTCCGATCGGTTTAATAGTTTTTGCAGTATAACCGAACAAAAAAACCGACTCTACATTTATTAATATAGATTCGTTAGATATCCCGCAGGCAGCAGTTTTGTAGTTAAAGTTACTAGTATAAAGATGTGAAAGTGGTCTCACATGGCATAAATCGATGCGTAATCGGTTATTTGCTGGACTGTATGCTGAGTGTGAGTTTTGTCGTTAACATGACGCCCTCTACAGCGTGCGCGTAAGCATGCCATTTGTATGAAGAAATGTACAGCGCCACTAGCGGTGCGTTTTTGAAACTACAATTTCTTCGCGCCTTGGTAACGACAAAACTCACACTCAGCATACAGTACGACATATATACTGCATGTTAGCTATACAGTTCACTTGTCACGAAACGGGACCTTGAAAGATTTCAATGTATTTCGATCTGTAGGACATATCTCCTCTATACCTACTCTTATCAATGGTAATAAATTCAAATTACTGAAATTTAGCATTTAATATGCTTGATTATTTATGAAAACCCGATTACGAGCGAAAAAAAAATGATTGTCACAAGTAGGATTCGAACCCACACCTATTGGAAATCCGTTCCAATCGTGGTGCCACTTACACCATCGTGAACTATTGTAGGACATTCAATTCTCGCATCATATTTTTGTCTTTAAGGAGACGTGTGCCATCTATCCGACATTGTTTACAAATTGTAAATTTCTATGATTTTGTTGTTTTGTTTTTACTAATGTTCAGGCATACGCCGCTAACATCATATAACACACATTAAATATTTTGCCACTAAGAGCAATATACATTAAATACTTAGCCACTCTTGTCAATTATAACATGCAAAATATGTGGTTAGCGAGCGTCAGTATATATACATACGTTTGACAGCCCAACATCCATTACTTAGTTGTCAGGGTATATCATACGCATGACCTCTAACAATATCACAACCTCTAAGAGTAAGAGTAACAATAGGTAATGATGTACTAGAGCAAGTGGATGAATTTGTATATCTTGGATGTGGATTTAGCCGAGATGGAAGGTACACCACTGATATAGAGCGAAGAGTGAATGCGGGAAATAGAGTGAACGGAGCGTTGGGGCAACTTCTCGGCAGCCACCACCTCAGCCAGAAGGCACGTGTAGCAATACATAACGCAGTGCTTGTCCCAACATTACTGTATGGAAGCGAGAGTTGGGTATGCAGAAAAGAGTATGATAGTAAAATTAATGCGGTCGAAATGCGATCTCTGCGGAAAATCAGTGGAGTTAGGCTGACCGACCGCATTCGTAACGACGACGTAAGAGAGCGAGTAGGTATGAAAGAGAGTATTGGTGTAAAGATGCGAAAGGGAATGCTCCGATGGTTCGGACATGTGGAGAGAATGCCGAACGAACGCCTGGTTAAGAAGATATACAATGCGAAAGTGGAAGGATGTAGGTACCGAGGGAGACCGAGACTAAATATTGTGGTAGGACCACGCTGTGGACAGTTCTCTGTCTACAGCCGCGGGCCGGTCCGTCCGGGGTAGTACCACACTCTCGCAGAAGATCGACGTCTGAGTAATAGCAATGTGCTATTGCGCTTCGTTCGGTGAGCGAGAGAGCCGGAAGCCTAACTGGGGTGGGTTCAGGGTTGTATTGGTAGGCAGCGGCCTAGCTATACCATTGGCAAAGGTCCATGGGCGGCAGTGACACTTACCATCAGGTGTGCTGCCTGCTCGTTTGCCGCCATAAGCAATAAAAAAAAAAAAAAAAAAAAAAAAAAAAAAAAAAAAAACTAACCTACCTAGACCAGATCGGTCATGTACTGAAGGAAGGTGGAGTCAAGAGTCTCCGAAACCGGCGAGCGTGTATGAAGAGAATTATGAATGTTGAGGAAGCGAGTGAAGTATGCAGAGATAGAGTTCTCTGGCACTCTGTTCTCTCTGCCTACCCTGCAAGGGATATGGCGTGATGATATGTATGTATGTATGTGTACCTCTAACAATAATGGCATGTATCACGATGTGTCCTCTGGCAGAAACTACAAAGTTTTCCATTACTTTTGGCTTTATTATATAATATTATAAAGTCAAATATTTATTCAGTTACTTATTTATGGTGATGGGTTACTTTTCCATAGGGGTCGTAATAATCACCTAAAGGATCACCAGGAGAATGGAAAGGGGCACTCTTGGGAGATTACACCAATTGCAATCACCAAATACGACAAGTATAGTGCAAGCGATTATGGTATTATATCCCCTCGTAGGAAGGCTTATATCCAGCAGTCGGCATTGTTAGGCTGATAGATGAATGGATGTTAGTACTTCGAAAACAAAGAAATACTAGAATAATAAATTTTGATAAAACTATAATAACGATCCTGTGCCAGCTTTATGATGTCGTCAGTCCACTTGATAGGGAGCCGTCTTATTTTGCGTCGTCTGATTAGTGGTTACCACTCGAGAAATTCCATCTCAACCGTTATATATTCAAAGAGCGATATAGCCTAACCATATTGCCACTTCAGCGTACAAATTATTTGGAACAAAAGTTTTTTTACATTTCCAAGTAGATATATTCCGAGTATATTTATAAACCACGTTTTAATCTTATAATTCATCGCCAGTAACACATACCAATTCGCATACGCTGCAGAATATTGGAGTAGAATATCGTTCTAAATACCCCAACCATCGTTTAGTTGATTGGTATTCATCCTGAAATTGGATCAAACTAATTAGATTGTTTGACCTAGATCGACAATTGATTAACACAGTCATTAGACATGATTTTCATCTTGTCTACGTTTATATGCAGACTCACTAGTTTAGAGCATTGAAATTAATATTGAGGTCGTCCAGGGATTCTACTACGACTTTGATATAGTCTGCAAATCGAAGTTAATTTGCCGTTGATTTTGATCTACTTCTAAAAGCTTTTTGAAGTGATAACTTCTAAGTTACGTAACGCGTAACGACGTCAGTCTGTCTGGTCGCTTTATAGGATTAAATAATGATACTCATAATGTATGTACAATAATGTACATATACACAATTTTAATGTACACATTCATGAATTGTAACTAAGAATAAAATATATTTTATAATCAATAAAAAAAAATATTAATAAATAACCTTTTCTTATATTATAATACATAAAATTGAAGTTGAATATTAAATAGTTCAGTTTTGATTAGTTTAAGTTATTACTTCTGTCGGGCGTCCCGAGACGCACACGTTTGTTTATTTTAAATGTGTTTTTGTGAATTAGAATTTTTTCCCATAATACTGCATCAATTGTAATGATATAATACGCTATTATAAAGAAAATGTTATCATCAAGAAAATTAACTAAATATAACTGTTTACATTGAAAACAATTGGTTTTCTCACGCGATGAACCTTTAAGAACATAAGTTTATCAAAATATAGCAGTAATCTATAACAAAGCTACGAGTACTACTAACTGGTCTAGAAGTTTGAGATAGTGAAAACAGTTTCGGAAAGTTTCTGATATGCGTCTCAAAGTTCAGTGGGCTACCGGAAATTGTGCCAAGGTTCCGAAACTGCGAAACTTTCTCGATTACACAGTCATTAGCGTCTTACATTAGGATTTATGCTACAAATTGCACCAATACATTTTTTGAACTATATATCAAACAAAAAAAGCTTTTATGGATTCAATATTACTGAGTTTGCTCAATATTTTTAAGGTTTAGATATTTTTAAGTGTAATATTGCATATCAATTTTCTAGGAGTGTTTTCATCGTGGCCACCGAAGACAAAGATCGGGTACCGAAGGCTCGCTTTTCGGCAAGGCGAAGAGAGGCGCTTTGCAGGGTGGGCATATGGGGTCGCGCGCCGCCTCTTCCATCGCCCCGGACCGATTTGTGGGGGGCGTGACCACCTTTATGGAGGTCCACCAGTCATCGTGTTATTTTAATCAATATTTTTTAAAAAAGGACCTGCATTGAAATAATTCTCTTATGTGGGAGATTTTACAAACATACAAATAACCAAAAGAAATTCTAAATAGGCGGATTTGTGGTTCGCACAAAACAAAATGCTTAAAGCGAATCTAATCTATGGCAATAGACATAAAACGTCGGTACTTATATTACTACGCCAGTGTGTATTTTTATTAATAAAAAAAAAAATGATTACTGATAGCTATGGTTGATGACCTTATAGGATATTTAATGCATTTTGATAACATTTATATGTTTATTCAACTCTATGTTTTACTAAGCCGCAATGCAAAAAGGAGTTTTATAACTAACGTGTATAAGTGTCTGTGTGCCTGCCCTTTTAAAAAAAAACGCACCATAATCGATGCATTCGTTAAGTATCTACGATGCCACAGATGATATGTCTAATCTTTAACTGCCGTAAGGATCTTAGACGTATAATGGTATTTTACTTTCATACATATATATGTAATTTAACATTTGAATCACCCATGTGTGATGGGTACTACTGACTGTTCTGTTGATTATTTAGCTCGAAGACAGAAGACAAAATCCTAGATTGTCAATTAGTAAACCTATCAAGTTTGGGCTCATTGGATTGTCCTTAACTAGTTCTGTATATTAGTGTTTTTTTATGTCGGAGGTTTCTAACAATTTTTACATACATACATACATATCATCACGCCATATCCCTTGCAGGGTAGGCAGAGAGAACAGAGTGCCAGAGAACTCTATCTCTGCATACTTCACTCGCTTCCTCAACATTCATAATTCTCTTCATACACGTTCGCCGGTTTCGGAGACTCTTGACTCCACCTTCCTTCAGTACATGACCGATCTGGTCTAGGTAGGTTAGTCTCGGTCTCCCTCGGTACCTACATCCTTCCACTTTCGCATTGTATATCTTCATAACCAGACGTTCATTCGGCAATTTTTAATTTTATAATTCAGTAAATAATTATAAACTATTGAGGCCTTCAAACTATAAAGTAATAAATAGTTATATCATTAAACAAAATTATTTTTATTAGTTTATTATTGAATGAAGGGACAGGGAGTAACAATAAAAAACGACAAATCTGTACTAATATTGTAAAGCTGAAGAGTTTGTTTGTTTGAACGCGCTAATCTCAGGAACTGTTTATGCAGTGCTGGTTCTGTTAAGTGCCGCTCTCCGCTGGCTCCCCTTCCCCTGTTAGTTGTAGGTGGCGCTAACAGGAACTACTCGTTCGAGTTGAAAAAATCTTTCAGTGTTGGATAGCCCATTTATCGATAAAGGTTGTAGGCTATATATGTGGGGTACGATGCCAGAAACCTCCGCGTGGTGTACCCTGGGTGCGGGCGACAGTCCCCCAGATCCCTCTGTTGAATTGTCGCCCGTAGCGAATCTCTGGTGCGAGGGGGGGTTCCCCAGCAATGGGTTGAGCCCCAATTTGCTCCTGACCCTCTAGTTGTAGAGGGTACAGGACGCGCAATCTTGGACGGGCACGGTCACGAGGCGCTGGGGCTCAGGGTGGCCCTAAACAAGACGAGGCCATTTTATTTCATTGGCCCCATGTGAGGCTGCCCATCGGCGCCTCGTTAGTCGTCAACTCCATCCACATCAGTATCCAGGCCCATATGAGGTACTTGGGTCTGGTGCTGGACGGGCGATGGTGGTTCCGGGAGCATTTACGTCAAATTGCTCCCCGGCTGGTCGGCGCGGTGCCCGTCCTTTCTCGGCTCATGCCGAACGTGGGTGGACCCAGTTTCGAGGGTCGACGGCTGTATGCGGGGGTGATCCGCTCAATGGCCATGTACGGCGCACCCGTGTGGGTGAGGGCTCTGAACGCCCAGCTCAGGGCTGCACTGTGGAGGCCACAGCGAGCCATGGCGGTCAGAGCCATTCGAGGGTACTGCACCGTATCTACCGAGGCGGCATGCCTATTGTCCGGGACACCCCCGTGGGACCTAGAGGCGGAGATGCTCTCCGACCTCTACTGGCGGGTTACCACAATGCGCGACGAGGGTGGCTCCCCATCGTTCAACGAGATAGCCATCTGGCGCGAGGACGCACGCCGAGAAGTCATCGCCCGTAGGGCTACGCGGCTGGAGAGGCTTAGACACGGTGTTATTACCGTTGAGGCCCTCCGGCCCATACTGATGGAGTGGATGGAGCGTCGGCACGGAGTACCCTCCTTCCGGTTGGTGCAGGTCTTGTCGGGGCACGGTTGCTTCGGCAAGTACCTGCACACAGTCGTGCGGAGGGAGTGGACTCCGTCCTGCCATCATTGCGACAGCGACGAGGACACGGCGCAACATACGCTGGAGGTGTGTCCGAGCTGGGACGGGCAGCGCCGTGACCTCGTCGCTGTCGTCGGTGTCGACCTGACGCTGCCGGCTGTTGCGCGAGTGATGGTCGACAGCGTCAGAAATTGGGACGCGGTCGCCGCCTTCTGTGAGGTTGATCCACTTCTTTGTAAAAGTTTGAAAAAAAAGGATTGCAATTGCAACTTAAAACTTTTTTTTAGCATAACTTGATAAGGGTAACAGATTTTTTTTTAAACACCACCCTGCACTAAGGAAATAATCCTTGTATTGCGGGGGACTTTACAAACATGCAATTACACCCAGACTTAGAAAAATAATTTGTGGATCACGCAAAGTATTTACTGCGTGGGAATCGAATCCATGGTACTGGCATAGAAGGTTGGTATCTTAAACACTACGCCATCTGTGGAGTCAAATTAATAAGTGAAATTACTAGTCTTTTAAATAATTCCTTTTGATCTTGATTAAGTAGAAAGGTTCAGCATTTTAATTTGAGAAGCTCTTTAAGTATATTCATTTCATATTCTCGAGTAAAATACGACAGGTAAATTTAAAATATTCATCCATCGTTCTTCCTGAATTTGTAAAACTTCGGCAGTTATTACTTAAATGTAAAGGACCTAACTCGAATAATGAAAATTTTGAATTGAAAGTGGCAATTCTGACAAACTTCTCTACTTACAGCGTTATACTCTGTGAATAAGGAAATTTACCCGTATCATTATAATCAAATCAAATCAATTCCATTGTTAGGCTCGAACCTTTTCCATAATGGGAGGGAAAAACGACGTAGGTACTATATCACCTCGTCAGGCGTGTTGGTATAGGGTTTTGTTTCAAGTCTTCCATCTCTCGCATAGAAGTTATATGCGGTTTATATCCCTTAGTCGTCTCTTACGATCACCCACGGGTAAGATAGGGGTTGGTGAATTGTATTCTTACTCCGTCACCACACAGAAGAATGGAAGAATCGTAACTTACCTTACTAATAAAACGTAACTAGATTTATAGATCAGATTTAATTGTTAAAATAAAAAATCGGCCAAGTGCGAGTTGTACTCGGGCACGAAGGGTTCCGTAAAACTAAAAAAAATATGTGATGTAATTAAATAAATATGTGATGTACCTAACTAAAAATTTAAAGTTTTTGGAATTTTTCCTTTATATATTCTATAAATCGTTGCTTCATGCGAAATTTCAAGACTCTAGGTCCACTGGAAGTACCGTTTAGGTTTTGATTCCCTTGCGAGTAGTTGCGTGTTTGAAAATATGCGGCTTAAATTGCTGTTTCTTTTGATTGCGTTGACATAGAAGTTTTATTTTGTTACAGCTTAAAGGTATTATAGATATGAGTATTTGATATGAATTTCAATTTAATACCTCTACGCGTTCATGAGGGAAGGGGTAGTAAGTTTAAAATAATTATTAAAAATATTTTTATTATATGATTTTCCTTTATTTGTGCTATAAGATATTGCTTCGTACCAAATTTCAAGATTCTGAGTTCACGGGAAGTACCCTGTAGGTTTTGATTCCCTTGCGAGTGTCGAAAATTTGTGGTAATTTACGCCATAAACGCCTGTATCTTTTGATTGCGTTGGCTTAGAAGTTTATTTTTTCACAGCTTTAAGGGACAGTAGACTTGAGGATTTGATATAAAGTTCAGCTTGATACCTCTACGTGTTCCTGAGAAAAAGGGTCTTGGCAGACAGACAGACGGACGGACGGACAACAAAGTGATCCTATAAGGGTTCCGTTTTTCCTTTCGAGGTACTGAACCCTAAAAAGGAAGAAATTTCTAAAGAAATAAAGAATTAATTACACCAAAAAGACCTTTCGTCGTCAGAGTCTCGATTCTTTTGGTTTTGTTTGATGACTCGTTATATAGGAGCGTGGTTGCAATAATCATAATCGAGGTTATCTTATGTTGGATATTGAGTGTCACTATAAAAACTATGTGTTTTACTATCCTTTCATATTTCTTCGCAGTCTGTATGAGAGTAATTATGCAAGCTATATCTTACAATCATTTAAAACATTCTAAGCGATAGACGAAATTAAAAAGTAAATCATATAACGAGGTAATAAAATACAAATACATTCACAATCGCAGGTGTGGAATTTATATCTCTATATTACTTTTGTATGAAAACCTCTCATAAAACGCAGAATGATACAAAAGATTGTGGTATTAAAAATGTCCATAAAGGAGGTACTTCAAAAGTACTACAGCTGTCAGATGACTTTCACAGAAGCTGTGAACGCATTTTCATTGAAATCGAGTGCCATCTACACGGGTATACTCTTCAACATAAGAATCTCAACGGCTTGTGAAAGCTAGTACACAATCATAAAAAATAAAAAATAAATGTGACATTTTAATTACTTATCGTTGAAGATTCTTTAAATGTGATGTTTAGTTGCAAATAAATTATAAAATGGCTTATAATATTAATTGAAGAATTTGTTTTAAAAGGTGACATAAAACGTCTTTAAAATTATATGATTACTTAGCAAATCTTAACCTGGCATAACAAATTAGTCTGCATCTTATATAAGCCCAAGACAATTAGTGTTAGAAAAATAATTATTATCTATTATACGCAATAAAATTTGCTGTGCTTAGTGACTAGCGATCATATTGTATCGACCCCAAGTAATTGGGATAAGAGTAAGAGAATGATGAGTGACTAACGATCAATGTACAGCCTCAATAGTTAAGTAGAGATACTTGTAGATGGTTTAAAAAGTCTAATAATTACCGATGTTTATAAGAATATCATTATCATATATCAGCCCGTATAAGTCGCACTGCTGGAGTAGGGCCTCCTTTACAATAGGAGAGCAATTAACCTACTATAACATGCTGCTCAAATGTGTTGGCATAAAGTTTTATTTACGCCGGGTTTTTCCAGGTTATTTGTATAATCTCAGTCGTTTTTACGACACCTAGGTGTAAGATAGAACTGAAGAGAGAATATCACATATATAAATTAAAACTAAAATATTATGACACTGTTAATTTAAAAGCAGAATACTTAAGGTACTAACTACTGAATAGGATCGCATAGTAAACCAGCGAATTTTGAATTTAAATAATTAAAATTATGTTAATTTTAAAATCATATAGGTCTTTGTAGAATAAAAATTATTATCATATCTGCCAGTATTTTGAATGATTCGCGAACAAATTATTATATAGGCGGTCGAAAATGCTAAAAATAATCGAAGTACATATGTTTTGTGAATTATTCTAACGCTCTCGATATTATTAATTAAATAATTTCAATATACAGATTTTGTGTCTGTACTGTGTTATTTATAAGTAAATATAAAAATGGTGAAAATGAAACTCTTTTTATGTACTTTCGTCTCCGATCAATTATAATTTTATTAATATACAAAAGGGCCTTAAAGTATACCTAAAATTGTAGGTATAAATCCTCGTAGGCCACCGAAGACCTTTGTCTTCATCGGGTACCGTTAGCCCGCTTGCACGGCGAAGAAAGGAGCTTGCAGTGGGTCTATGGGGTTGCTCACCACCTCTTCCGTCGCCCCGGACTGATTTAGCGATGCGCAAACTCCTCCATAGTGCACCACAAATAAGGTATAAATTCTCGTTTTGTTTTTTTTTCCTTTTTTAGTTTTGGCGATTAGCTAACTAACACAAGTTCGTATCATATTTACGTCTTTAAGGTGACGCGCGTCATCTACCCGACAATGTTTACATATTGTGTAGGCTTAATACTTCAAACTTTGCAGTTAGAATTGTATTAAACGATGACACAACCTTGTTATTCAAATTACTGAAATTTAGCATTTAATATGCTTAATTATTTATAAATGACTGTCCTACAATAGTTCACGGTGGTGTAAGTGGCAGCACGATTGGGCCGGACTCCCAAAAGACACGGGTTCGAACCTCGCTTGTGACATCATTTTTCGTTTCGTAATCGGGTTTTTATAAATAATTAAGCATATTAAATGCTAAATTTCAGTAATTTGAATAACAAGGTTGTGTCATCGTTTAATATACATAATTCTAACTGCAAAGTTTGAAGTATTAAGCCTACACAATGTGTAAACATTGTCGGGTAGATGGCGCGCGTCACCTTAAAGACGTAAATATGATACGAAGTGAGATTTGACTGTCCTACAATAGTTTACGGTGGTGTAAGTGGCAGCACGATTGGGCCGGACTCCCAATAGACGCGGGTTCGAACCCCGCTTGTGACATCATTTTTCGTTTCGTAATCGGGTTTTTATAAATAATTAAGCATATTAAATGCTAAATTTCAGTAATTTGAATAACACAAGTTCTTTTTTGTCAGTGTAAAGTGAATTTAGTTCTCAAGTCTATTTTGCGCTTAGTTTTAAAGTCATCGTCTGTAAGTATGTCAAGTTGTCGACTTAAGGTGTCACCACCTTAATGAAAGTTTGTCTGGAAGCTTTGATATAATAAGAAAATAAACTTAAAGTACCGTTATTTCACTTCATTGCATTTTAGCATTTTTTCTGCATTATATAAATTACTTAAACGCTGCAGAATTTGTTTATTTGTTTAAATGACTGAATATCAGAAACTATAGTTTAGATTTGAATATTGTTTCTCTCTTTATTAGTTAGCCTGTTTATTGAAAAATATGTATCAAACCTTACAATACAAAGAGCCGAGATAGCTGTGTAGTAGCGGCTTCGATTACTACCAACCCTTACTTTGCTCGTGGATGTCGTAAAAGACGACTAAGAGCCTTATAACGACCTAGGCCAACTCCATCTGATAACGTTTGGTCAACAATTACATTCCCAAAGAGGGTTGACATCTGGCAGGCGGCCGGTTATAAAACTATTGCCATAAACTTCTGCAATATGTACTATGAAAGAAGAGTACATTTTGTATCGACCCCAAGCAATTGAGATAAGAATAGGAGAATGATGATTATGACAAAGAGCCGAGATATATTCGTATGAAAGAAGTGTTTGTTGTAAAAATAGTTCTATTTCATTTGCATAATACCTCAATAATCAATAAGAGATAATAAATTCAAATAAAGACGTAGGTGTTTAAAATAATAATAAATATAGTATAAATTCTAATGAATGGACAGATATTATTACATAAAATGCCACTAAAACTACTTCATAAAGATTTAAAAGACTACAACACTATAATGCTGAAAATAATTTAAGACTTCAACATGATATTTTGCGGTCCCTGCCAAAACTGTTGATAAAATCTCTACAATAACGATGATAATTATGTTGGCCATTAAATAGCTTAGTCCGCCCGTAACCATAAATAATGTGAAATAGCCGAAACGCCGAGATGGCAAAATCAAATTTAAAGACGTTGAAATTCGTAATTATAGCTTGTGATAACTTTATTAAATGGTAACTTTATTTTAGGGATACATCTATGTGTATGTTCTTAATTCCATTACTCCGTTTACTTAAATCAAGCCTGATAGAAATGTATTTAATAAAAATAATTGCACACGAATTCTGTATATTTCTCTTACACACACATATATATATATATATATATATATATATATATATATATATATATATATATATATATATATATATATAATATATGTGGCTAAGGTAGCCTTAGTAACACTTGGTGGATGCTACTAAATTGTAGCTTATATAAAACGTTTGTACGTTTAACATAGCGCCATCTATTAAATACTTACTCAATCCAGTCAATAGATACCGCCATCTGTTAGAATCGTTTGGACATAATAGATAATTGTGACTGTCAAATAATAAACAAATAGTTTGCAATAAAATGATATTGCGACTATAAATTGAGATGGAAGCTATCCTATCTTTTAAGTTGGATCAAACTATATATGCTGTGCAAATTTGATTAAAATCGGTTAAGTACTTTAGGAGTCTATCGCGGACAAACAACGTGACGCGTAATTTATATATATCGTACTATATCTTTAAACGAGCAATTCTTGTATATATATATATCTCGGAAACGGCTCCAACGATTTTCTTGAAATTTAGCATACAAGGGGTTCCGGGGGCCATTAATCGATCTAGCTAGGTTTAATTTATAGAAAATATTGTTTTGCTAGTATTTTTCGGCAACAAAAAATATAATTTTTCGTTGTATTGAAACTATTAGAATATAAAGGTTTCAAATTTTGACGCTGTCATTGAGAATAGACATTTAGCTCTGTTGGAAAATCGAGTAATCTAATCCAAACTAACCGGAGCTCGGTTCGGATCCTTACTTTTCTTATCTACTTTTTGGCCTTTTTTTATTATTTTATTAATTATTATCATTTGCCCGCATCTTTGTCTGCGTAAAAGTAGAAAATTGTTCTAATAGAATTTTTGTTTGTTTTTTACGTTATTAATTTTATTGTTATTTATAAATTATTCTGTATAAATATTTGCATACTTATATAGTATAACAACCTTTATTATAGTGCAGGGAAGGTTTAATAAACCTGAAAATAAAATGAAATTTTTTGTTATATATTATGGACACGAGGCTTTTTTCTTAGCAGTCTATGTTTTGAACACACCGCGCCCATTCCGACCGAGGCGACGGAAGGGTAGTGTGCGGCCCCATAAGCCGCCATCTTTTCCATTGAAAATAGGGCGACCACTGGTACCACTTCTTTGACATCAACCCGCGATACTACACCTGTTACAGTATTTCTTTGTAAACAATATCTTTCGTTTTTCTTTCGTATGCTAGAATTACCAGGCTACTCTGTAAGGTTACTCTGAAGCATGTCACATACACCTGCCCCTGGGAGAAGCAGCTTTCTCTCAAGTCTACTCCCGCTACCTTAAGAATTTGACCTCGACCTTTGTTTATGATTATTGCGAAACTGACTTTAATGGCAAACTGCACTCTGAAATTCAAAGGAGTAATTTGAAGGTAGGTATTCAAAGAATCCTAGGAATAAATACAGACTCTGCTTGAGAACAACCGGTCAGTATAGTTGACCCGATTACATTGTAGTGCAATGTTTTTTCTTGCAAACTGGTGATATTGCATAATTTTGGCGCGCCAGCTCTCAATTTTAAGATGTAAGTTGGGCGACCGGGAGCCTTCAGAGTATTCAGGAGCTTGAGCGGTTGTTGGACTCAGAGTTTATCACTTATTCGAAGGATTTATTTTGATATTCGACCCCTTCAAATGATTTAAAATATTTGCAAGTTAATGGTATAAATTAATAATATGCAAGAGAAGAAAAACTCGAAACGAAACCCTATACACGTCTGACCCGCGTCGTATAGTAGGTCAATTTCCCTCCCATAACGGAGGAGGCTCGAGCCCAACAGTGGGACATATTATGGGCTTGATTGGCTATGATGATGAATGGTATAAAGAAATCGCAACAACTGTGGTAGCGCACATGTAAGTCATGGCGTCTTGCGACCAATCTAATCAGCATTAACATCCTGTCTTCTTATCATATCTTACTGATTGTTCCTAATATAACTCAGCCCTTCCGTCTCGATTTTTACACATATGTTGATTAAACGCTGGCTAAACAGCAAACAAAAATATAGTAAATGACTATCTCTCTTAATCATTATTCAGTAAAATAAAAATGGCTAATACATCTTATGAGGGAAGGATTTCTGTTATTCGGTGCAATTTGTTATCATGGTTCTCAATTACAATATTCGGCTTAGAAAATTGCTGTCCAACAATTTAAAATTTCAAACTCTACGTTCCTATAACGCTGTGTCTTAAAAGTGTATGATGACCTTTTTATAGCTTAGAAACTTTCAAATGCCATATTAATACAGTATTGTGAGTTTCAAAATATTCCAATTTTCAAGAGTATTTCTATTGTACCAAGATTTTACGCGAGTTCAACCTTTTCAGTGTTCCGTACCCAAAGCGTAAATCGGGACCCTATAACTCAGGCTTCGCTTTCCGTACATCTTTCTATCACCAGGCTGTATCTCAAGAACCATGATAGTTACACAGCAGTCAGACAGAAATATTTACACATGATGTATTTTTGTTGCCGCTATAACGACAAATACTAAAAAACAAAATAAAATAAATATTTAATTTTTTAAATTTGTATGGGATACAAAACACGTGATTTTGGCTCCTTTTTGCTCGATACATTTTCTTTAGTTTCTATTTTTACTTTTTGCCTTTTTAAATTATTTTTCATTATTTTATTATATTTAAATATATCTTCCAAAACACACTAAGAAGAAAATACCGCGCAAGGCTCGGTCATCCAGATATTATATATATATATATATCTCATTATATATATATATATATATATATATATATATATATATATATATATATATATATATATATATGCCGAACGAACGCCTGGTTAAGAAGATATACAATGCGAAAGTGGAAGGATGTAGGTACCGAGGGAGACCGAGACTAACCTACCTAGACCAGATCGGTCATGTACTGAAGGAAGGTGGCGTCAAGAGTCTCCGAAACCGGCGAGCGTGTATGAAGAGAATTATGAATGTTGAGGAAGCGAGTGAAGTATGCAGAGATAGAGTTCTCTGGCACTCTGTTCTCTCTGCCTACCCTGCAAGGGATATGGCGTGATGATATGTATGTATGCATGTATGTATGTATGTATATATATATATATATATATATATATATATATATATATATATATATATATATATATATATATATATATAATCTGAATCTCGGAAACGGCTCCAAGGATTCTCTTGAAATTTAACATACAAGCGGTTCCGGGGGCCATTAATCGATCTAGCTAGGTTTCATTTATAAAAAATATTTATTTGTCAGTATTTTCCGGCAACAAAAAATATAATTTTCCCTTGAATTAAAACTATTAGAATATGACGATTTTCAAATTTTGACGCTGGCATTAAGAATAGATATTTAGCTCAGTTGGAAAATCGAGCTCGGTTCGGATCCTTACTTTCTCTTACTTACTTTTTGGCCTTTTATTATTATTTATTAATAATTATCATTTGCCTGCATCTTTGTCTGCATAGAAGTCGAAAATGGTTCTAATAGGATTTTTGTTTGTTTTTTACGTTATTTATTTTATTGTAATTTATAAATTGTTATGTGGAAATGTTTGTATAGGTACTTATATAGTACAATAATCTTATCCATGTGGTGACGGAGTAAAAATACAATTCACCACCCCCTTTCTTACCCGTGGATGATCGTAAGAGAAGACTAAAAGATATAAAATGCATATAACATCTATGCAAGAGAAGGAAAACTCGAAACAAAACCCTATACCAACACGTCTAACCAGCGCGGTATAGTAGGTTAACTTCCCTCCCATTATAGAGGAGGCCCGAGCCCAACAGTGAGATGTATATGGGCTGTGATGATGATGATGATGTTAATAATCTTTACTATAATGTAGGGAAGGTTTAATAAAGATGAAAATAAGATGAAATTTTGTTATATATTATGGACACGAGACTTTTTTCTTAGCAGGCTATGTTCTGAACACACCGCGCTCATTACGACCGAAGCGACGGAAGGGTAGTGTGCAGCCCCATAACCCACCGTCTTTTCTATCGAAATTAGGCCGACCACTGGTACCACTTCTTTGACATCCAACCGCGATACTACACCTATTACAGTATTTATTTGTAAACAATATCTTTTGTTTTTCTTTCGGATGCTAGAATTACCAGGCTACTCTGTGAGCTTACTCTGAAGCATGTCACATACAACTGCCCATGGGAGAAGCAGCTTTCTCTCAAGTCTACTCCCGCTACCTTAACAATTTGAGCTCGAGCTTTGTTATGCGAAGCAGACTTTGATGGCAAACTGCACTCTCTGTAATTCGAAGTAGTAATTTGATGGTATTTGAAGAATCCTAGGAATAAATACAGACTCTGCTCGAGAACCACAGTTCAGTATAGTTGATCCGATTACATTGCCATGCACATTGCATTGCAATGTACACATATACATATACATAAACATTTTTGTAAGAATAATTTTACAAACTGGTGGTATTGTATAATTTTGGCGCGCCAGCTCTTAATTTTAAGATGTGAGTTGTGAGACCGGGAGCCTGCAGGTATTCAGGAATTCAACTGGTTTGACTCGGGGTTTATCACTTATTCGAAGGATTTATTTTGATATTCGACCCCTTCGAGTGATTTAAAATATTTGCAAGTTATTGGTATAAAGAAATCGAAACAACCGTACTAGCGCACATAGGTAGGTCATGGCGTCTTGCAACCAATCTGATCAGCATTAATATCCTGTCTCCCTATCGTATCTTACTAATTGTTTCTAATATAACTCAAACTTTCCGTTTCGATTTTTATAAATATGTTGATTAAACCCTGACTAAACAGCGACAAAAAAATATAGAAAATGACTATCTCTCTTTCCTAATAATTATGCGGTAAAAATACCTTCGCCAGAGTAAAATTAAAACGGGTAATACATCTTATGAGTGATGGTTTTCAGTTATACGATGCAATGGGTTATCATGGCTCTCAATTACAATATTCGGCTTAGAAAATTGCTGTCCATCAATTTAAAATTTCAAACTCTACGTTCCTATGACGCCATGTCCTAAAAGTGTATGACTTCTTTATAGCTTAGAAACTTTCAAATGCCGTGTTAATACAGTATTGTGACTTTCGAGATATTCTAATTTTTAAGAGTATTTCCATACTACCAAGCTTTTACGTGAGTTCAACCTTTTCAGGGTTCCGTAATAAAAGCTTAAAACGGCACCCTATAACTAAGACTTCGCTGTCCGTCCGTCTGTCCATTTGTCTATCACCAGGCTGTAATCTCATTAACCAAGATAGTTAGACAACAGTCAGACAGAATTTTTCACTAATGATGTTTTTCTGTTAGCGCGCTGTATAACGACAAATACTAAAAAACAAAATAAAATAAATATTTAAGGGGTGCTCCCATACGACAAACGTGATTTTGGCTCACTTTTGCTAGATACATTTTTTATTTTGTACTTTTGCTTTTTTATTTTATATATATATATCTTAATATATATAAATTACGCGTCACGTTGTTTGTCCGCGATGGACTCCTAAATTATTAACCGATTTTAATCAAATTAGCACAGCATATGTAGTTTGATCCAACTTAAAAGATAGGATTGCTCCCGTCTCAATTTATAGTCGCAATATTATTTTATTGCAAATTATTTGTCTATTATTTAACAGTCACTATTGTCTTCAAACGATTCTAACAGATGGCGGTATTTGTTGACTTGATTGAGATGTACGCTTTTTTCATAGTACATACTGTAAAAGTAATTGGCAGTTTTATGACCGGCCGCCTTTTTTTTTTTTTTTTTTTTTTGTGGTGGGCCATGGACGTCGCACCCCGCCAAATCGGTCCGGGGTGACGGAAGAGGCGGCGCGCAACCCCATGACCCACCCTGCAAGCACCTCTTCTTCGCCATGCGAGCGGGCCACCGGTACCCGATCTTTGTCTTCGGTGGCCCGCTCGGCGGTATGCCCTCTCGGGCTCCTCTCCTGTTGACGCCCCGACAGATTTCGTCGTCGAGGCGTCGTCCTCACGCGGTGGCCTCGCGTCGGGTGACCGGACAATTCCCCGGTCCGATCACCCGAAGCCTCGGTTAGGGCGGCATCAGGCGCAGGTATTCGCGCCTGCGGCGCCCCGGCCGCATGACCGGCCGCCTGCCAGACGTCAACCCTCCTTGAGAATATTATAGTTGACCAAACGGCATCAGATGGAGTTGGTCCAGGTCTTTATAAGGCTCTTAGTCGTCTTTTACGATACTCACGAGCAAAAGTAAGGGTTGGTAGTACTCGTAACATATATATATGGGTAACTTAAAACGGTTGCAGTTAGAGATATAGATAGAACTATATATAGTTCCAATATTCATGCTTGTTATTGGAAGTTTCGTGGGGGATCTCCTAATATTAGTTTTCCAATATTGGCTCCCTTGATGTAACAAATGCTGGATTTCCGGATCGGCGGTCTTGTGTTTGCATATAATTATTTGTTTGTTTGTTTGCATTAATAACAAATATTTGAAATAAAACTATTTATACGGATGTTATCGCGTTTGTATTTCATTAATAATTGTCTGACGTTTTAAATACTTTACAGCGTTGATGGTCACGGGAGGACTAAGGCGGAGGACTAAGATGTTTCACGTCCAATAAGTCATCGTTATTACAATGATTTGTATCTACCCGTTACAGAATCACTTAAGTTTTGACCCACATTTTTAACATAAATTCACTGCCGGAACAAAAGAAAATCTATATATATATATATATATATATATATATATATATATATACATATATATATATATATATATATATATATATATATATATATATATATATATATATATATATATATATATATATATATATATATATATACATATATATATATATATATATATATATATATATATATATATATAGAATACAAGTGTCGCCACCCCTTGCTTGCCCGTGGGGGTCGTAAAAATCGGCTAAGGGTCCACCAGGAGAGAGGGCAGCAGCTCTCTCCTGGGATACGTATAACACCACACTGCGATCGCCAACCCGCCTGCCAAGCGTGGCGATTATGGCTCAAAACCCCTAATGATAAGCACAAATAAAAAACGGCCCACAGTCACGGCAGCTCCACTATCCTACGGGCTCATTGTGGTAGCGGGCCTGGTAGAGCGATGGAGTAGGGGGTGCTAAGAATCCCCGGCAGCGATCCGGCTACCAATCAAAACGACCCTTGGCCCTGGTAACACACAACATTCGGACACTCAGGACCGACGAAAGGGTCATCGAGCTGGAAGAGGAATTGAGCAAAATCCGCTGGGACATTGTAGGATTATCAGAAGTGCGAAGAGAGGGCGAGGGCACGATAATCCTCCGGTCTGGAAACTTGCTCTTCTACCGGGAGGGAGATCACCCGTCCCAAGGCGGTATAGGGTTTATCGTTCGCAAGTCTCTTGTAGGCAACGTGGAGAGGATCGAGAGTGTGTCGACAAGGGTAGCGTACCTTATACTCAGAATTACCAAACGGTATTCGTTGAAGGTCATACAGGTATACGCACCGACCTCGGCATACTCCGACGACGAGGTGGAGGCCTTTTACGAGGATATCTCGAAAGCCATACACGCGTCCAAAACCCACTTCACGGTGGTTATGGGAGACTTTAACGCGAAACTAGGCAAAAGGAGTGATGATGAGTTGAGAGTGGGGAAACATGGATATGGACAGAGAAACCAGAGGGGCCAGAAACTGGCTGAATTTCTGGAGAAGGAAAGCCTCTTTATGATGAATTCCTTCTTCAGAAAGCAGCCACAAAGGAAATGGACCTGGATTAGCCCCGATGGTTCAACAAAAAACGAGATAGACTTCATCTTGTCGGACAAACGACATATATTTAATGATGTCTCAGTGATCAGCAGGATTAAAACTGGGAGCGATCACCGAATAGTACGAGGCTCATTAAATATCCATACGAAAGTCGAACGGTCACGCTTGATGAAGTCTACCCTCCGACCTACACCTGTCCAATACCAGAACCTCGAAAGCTTTCAACTCGAACTACACAATCGCTTCCAATGTCTAGACGAGTGCGAATCTCCGAACGATATGAACAACAGGTTCGTGGAAACTGTCCACGCGGTTGGGTCGAAGTTTTTCAAGGCTCACCGCGCCAATAGAACTAAAAAACTTTCTGACCAGACTCTCAGGCTCATGGAGCGGAGAAAAGAAATGACAGTACAGTCTTCAGCCGATTGGTCCGAACACAGGCAGCTTAATAGGCAGATCTCCAGGTCTGTGCGTCGCGATATTCGCCAATTTAATACGCTCCGTGTTAAAGAAGCGATAGAGCGGAATCGTGGCTCAAAAGTGTTCGCACAAGATCTGTCTATTGGGCAAAGCCAATTGACTAAGCTGAAGACCGATGACGGCACTGTCATTTCATCCCAGGGTGAGATCTTGGGAGAGGTCGAAAGGTTCTATGGACAGTTATATAAATCATCCCGAAGTCCTGTTGTCGGCTTGGTCCAAGATCCCAGATCCAAGCTAACTCGGCACTATACCGAAGAAATCCCGGACATTAGCTTGTGCGAGATCAGAATGGCTCTCGAACAACTACGAAACGGTAAGGCACCGGGAGATGACGGAATTACGGCAGAGCTACTGAAGGCAGGCGGTAAGCCGGTCCTAAAAGCCCTTCAAAAGCTATTTAATTCCGTTATCCTCGGGGGCGACGTTCCAGAGTCGTGGACCGGGAGTGTGGTGGTGCTGTTCTTCAAGAAGGGCGACAAAGCTCTTCTAAAGAACTACAGACCCATCTCACTCTTGAGCCACGTCTACAAGTTGTTTTCGAGGGTCATTACCAATCGACTCACGTGCAAGCTTGATGACTTCCAGCCGCCCGAACAAGCTGGCTTCTGAAAAGGCTATAGCACCATAGACCATATTCTCACGCTTCGGCAGATTATCCAGAAGACCGAGGAGTACAATCGGCCTCTGTGTATAGCGTTTGTGGACTATGAGAAAGCCTTTGATTCAGTCGAAACTTGGGCGGTGCTGCAGTCCCTCCAGCGGTGCCAAATCGACCATCGTTATATAGAAGTGCTGAAGTGTTTGTATAGGAACGCCACAATGTCAGTCCGTATCCGGGATAAGAGTACGAAACCGATCCAGTTGCAGAAAGGCGTGAGACAGGGAGATGTCATCTCTCCGAAACTGTTCACCACTGCACTGGAAGATGTCTTCAAGCTCTTAGACTGGACCGGACTAGGTATTAACATTAACGGCGAATACATCACTCACCTTCGATTTGCAGACGATATCGTCGTTATGGCAGAATCCATTGAGGACCTTGGCACCATGCTCAAAGATCTCAGCAGGGTATCCCAACTGGTGGGGTTACGAATGAACATGGACAAGACGAAAGTCATGTCAAATGCCCATGTCATTCCTGTACCGGTCCTAGTTGGCAATGCGATTCTCGAAATTGTCGATCATTATGTTTACCTTGGACAAACAGTCCAGTTAGGTAGATCCAATTTCGAGAAAGAGGTCAGCCGACGAATCCAACTCGGTTGGGCAGCGTTCGGGAAACTTAAGAGGATCTTCTCGTCCAACATACCTCAGTGTCTGAAAACACAGGTCTACAACCAGTGTGTGTTACCAGTGATGACTTACGGCACGGAAACGTGGTCCCTAAATGTAGGCCTCATAACCAAGCTCAAAGTCGCTCAGCGAGCTATGAGCTATGGAGCGAGCTATGCTCGGGATTTCTCTGCGTGATAGAATCCGTAATACGGAAATCCGCAGAAGAACGGGTGTAACCGACATAGCACGAAGAATTAGCACGCTGAAGTGGCAATGGGCTGGCCACATCGCTCGAAGAACCGACAACCGCTGGGGAAAAAAGGTTCTATAGTGGCGACCACGTACTGGACGACGCAGTGTAGGACGCCCCCCCACTAGGTGGACAGACGATCTAGTTAAAATTGCTGGGCGTCGATGGATGCAGACGGCACAGAACCGCATTCTGTGGCATACCATGAGGGAGGCCTATGTCCAGCAGTGGACGGCGATGGGCTGAAATGATGATGATGATGATGATGATATATATATATATATAAGAGATTTCCACCTATGTATTGGACTCATCACGATATCTCTGGAACCATAAGGCCTACAAACCTCAAATTTGGTAGGAATATTTTTTTCGCCGAGTAGAGATCAGCTAAGAACGGATTTTACGAAATTATATCCCTAAGGGGGTGAAAAAGCAGGGCAAAGTTTGTATGGGACAACATGATTCCTTGGTCCAAACTATTTCAAATTTTGCATAAACATTCTTTAACTGAATTGATGAAAGATGTGATTCATATTTTATTGAGATTTATCTCCTAAATGGGTTAAAAAGGGGTGTAAAGTTATTTTAGGGGTGATTCGCTTTAAAGTTGATATCAATACTTCTTAGTGATTTTGATTTAAAAGACATTTTATTTTGACACATGTTTGAAAACGCAATTCAATTATATTCAAAAAACCGGCTAAGAGCGACTCGGAGTCGCGCACGAAGGGTTCCGTACCATTATCAATAAATGGCAAAATAATCATGTTTGTTGTATGGGTACTAAATATTCTGTGAATATTTCAAACGTCTACCTATTTTTGTTATCAATATCGAGATATATTACCTTTGTTGTGTGGGAGCCCACTTAAATATTTATTTTATTGTTTTTTAGTATTTGTCGTTGTAGCGGCAAAAGAAATTCATCATCTGTGAAAATTTCAACTGTCCAACTTTCACAGTTCATGAGAGCAACCTGGTGACAGACAGGCGAAGCAACGGATGGACAGCAGAGTTTTAGTAATAGGGTCCTGTTTTATCTTTTGGGTATGGAACTCTAAAAAGGTTGATGTCACATAAACGTTGTTCTTCTCTTTGTGTATTGGCAATCAGCCATTTATACGAGATATTGGTGCCAGTGTCAAGTTATAATTATTTTTACGTTTTTAGTCTTTCGGTTAGTCATTGTCGAAGTCAAATTGTCACCATCATCAACAGTGCTATGGCTACATTGTTAATGGTATCTTGTGGGAATTTTGATGGAAAACGAAAACGTTGTAAAGCACTTTTAAATGATATTCACTACATCCCAGTAGTTCCGCCGCATCATCATCACATCATCATCACAGCCCATATATCATCCATGCACTCTTAAAGTACTTAACCGATTTTAATCAAATTTGCATAATATGTGTAGTTTGATCCAACTTAAAAGATAGGATAGCTTCCATCTCAATTTATAGTCACAATATTATTTTATTGCAAATTATTTGTCTATTATTTGACAGTCACATTATCTGTTATCTCCAAACGATTCGAACATCTGTTCGGTGGTATCTGTTGACTGGATTGAGTAAGTATTTAATAGATGGCGCTATGTTAAACGTAGAAACGTTTCATATAAGTGGGACACATGCTACAATTTATTAGCATAACCACCACGTGTTACTGAGACTACCTTAGCCACAGCAACGCGTGGCTGGGTCTGCTAGTGATTCTATATATAAAAAAAATATATTGTTTATGCTTAGTTATTAATAAACATTTAATTTATGATAATTATTATATTGTGGCAATTTACTAGTTTGAAAACCTTTCAAAATTATTAAATAACCACCGGATCGGAACGTAAGATAATACTCGCGTAAACATCAGAAATCATTTTAAAAAATATTTATAAAATAAAATATTGCTATGTTTCGTAATTGATTTTAAGTTTCTTAATTTATTTATAGATGCCATAGATTATAATTAAGTATAGTAATTAATTCAAGTCTTAAATCTTGGTCTTGTTATATCTCTAAATAGAATTTAGCTTCAAGTCTCAAACTATAATTAACCACCCTTACTCGTAAATAAGAAAGATTGATGTGCTTAGTAGTGTTCTAGATTAAGATCCGGCTGCTAAATTACTACACTCAATGAGTATTTAATAGAATAGAATAGTATTTTATGTACATCTTCTTATCTATATCTATTTATTCTATATTATATATATATATATATATATATATATATATATATATATATATATATATATCTTAATATATTTAAATTACGCGTCACGTTGTCCACATCGTTTGTCCGCGATGGACTCCTAAAGTACTAAACCCATTTTAATCAAATTTGCACAGCATGTGTAATTTGATCCAACCTAAAAGATAGGATAGCTTCCATCTCAATTTAAAGTCACAATATTATTTTATTGCAAGTTATTTGTCTATTATTTGACAGTCACAATAATCTGTTATCTCCAAACAGATGATGGTAACTGTTGACTGGATTGAGTAAGTATTTAATAGATGGCGCTATGTTAAACGCACAAACGTTTCATATAAGCTACAATTTATTAGCATAATCACCACGGCATATCAGTGAAGTGTTACAAGTACGTTCCCCAGGTGAAGGCTGCAGCTCATTCTGCTGGTGAGACCAAATCAAAAACAGTCAAATAAAAGGCTTTTTTATTGCATGTGGTGGCAAACGAGCATGCAGCACACCTGCTAATAAGTATCAGTGCCGCCCAAGGACCTTTACGATACTAAGGGTATAAGTTAGGCCGCTGCCTACCAATACACACCCCAAACGCACCCAGTTAGGCATCCGGCTCTCTCGCTCACCGAACGAAGCGCAATAGCACATTGCCATTACTCAGACGTCGATTTTCTGCAAGAGTGTGGTACTACCACGGACGGATCGGCCCGCGGCTGTAGACAAAGAACTGTCAACAGCGTGGTCAATACAATGTGTACTATGAAAGAAGAGTTCTTTCATAGTACACATTGTAAAAGTTATTGGCAATAGTTTTATGACCGGCCGCCTGCCAAACGTCAACCCTCCTTGGGTATGTAATTGTTGACCAAACGCCATCAAATAGAGTTGACCCAGGTCATTATAAGACTCTTAGTCGTCTTTTATGACACCCACGAGCAAAGCAAGGGTTAGTAGTATTCGCAGCCGCTGCCACACAGCTAAACACTTTATACCTACGGGTATTACTTATATTAAAACGTATAATTATATTATACGTTAAACATATAAAAGAGTAAAATATACGTATTATTAAGTAATCTCGGAAATGTACAAGTATAACATAATGTATAATAGATTAAATTAGTAGGTATAAAGAAAATAACATGTATATAAAATAAATAAATAAATTTAAATGTATATATAAATACGTAATTTAATGATATAATATAAATAAATAATTATTAATAATACTGTAAATTAGAAATATTTATATATACAACTTTATCATTATAAAAATATTTTAAATAAATTAAAATTATGGTCATAATATAGAGAAAATAAAATATTTAAATTAAAAAAAAAAAAAAATATTTTAATTAATTCATATTATTACACGAGCTCAGTGCGGCGAGTGCGCACAGTGGCTTGCGCATGATATCGCGTCGCTACGTTTTACACACTACTACGTATAGTTGATAGATATATTGCATCATATAGCGTGGCGATACGTCGCTCGCCACGGCCCGTCTTACTACGCCGACAGTTTACCCCTTTAGGCAAGGGGTAGGTAGATGTTTCACATCAAAAATGGTAAGAGTCCGCTACGATATAATCTATAAAGTTTTATTATAATCTACTAGTAAACCCAGCTCGTTAGTTTATTTGTAAAAGTCGATACGTCGCAGCGCCAACTGGTGGCGAGTTACATTAATGGAGGTAGCATATAAACCTTCTCCGTGAGACACACATATAAATACCAATTTTCATCATAATCGGTCAAATAGTTTCTGAGTTCAGCGATGTCATATATGCAAATTTCTTCTTTTGTAAATATAGATAAAAAGTAGAAGGAAATTTAATAGAAAACCCAATTAAAATCGTCTTATTATCCTAATACAGTAGGATAATATGCCTTCCATTAATAGGATACTCTTTCGACATTTTTTTTTGTATTGCATGTAGTGGCAAACGAGCAAGCAACACACCTGATGGTAAGTGTCACTGCCACCCATGGACCTTTGCAATACCAAGGGTATAGCTAGGCCGCTGCCTACCAATACAGATCCCAAACCCACCCGGTTGGGCTTCCGGCTCTTTCGCTCACCGAACGAAGCGTAATAACACATTGCCATTACTCAGACGTTGATCTTCTGCGAGAGTGTGGTACTACCCTGGACGGACCGACCCGCGGCTGTAGATAGAAAACTGTCAACAGCGTGGTCCTACCACTATTAAATATATATTTACTAAATATAAATGTATTTATTATATAGATTATAAGAAAAGTAAAAGGCAAACTCTAATCAAATTAGATTTTGCTTAAAATGTCAGCATATTGTAGGTAGGTACTTAAACCTATTTTAATCTTTAATAACAGTAAATTTCTTGTACAAAGCTTTGGTAAATTTGTTTCGCTAAACTATTTAAGTAAGAAATTAAATGTAAGAAAGATTTCATATAATTGAATTTTTTTTAAAGATTATTTTAGTGAAAAGTTATTTTCTGTTTTCAGATAATCCCTTTTAAGGTATAAAGGACAAATCTTAGATTTTCTGATGGAATAATCTTATGAAAATAGAAAAATATACGTTATAAATAAGTTGTTATTAGTTACAGAATAATAATGGTTTTGCTTTCAAAACAAAAGTACTCGCTACTTTCAATTAATTTGTTTAAAATATGACACACGCTTGACGTTAATGGATTAGCCACCTAACACCTTAAACTGCCTGTCAAGAAAAAAAAAAGAAAGAAAAATATATTACAAAAGCCTCGAATGACAAACAATACGCTATTGTTTATTAACTAGTCCTGACGTACGTTAAACTCTGAATTATTTATGAGAAACGAGTTAGTATATAATTAACTTATAAAATATGTACCTATATCTAATACTCATATAATTAACGAAGGAATATTGCACATGTTATTTATTATTTATCAGATTAATCTTTATTCGTTTGAAGAGAAAAGTAAGAAAAGCTTTTTAAAATATCTTTGTTATACTTGTATTTTGAAGGTATGAGAATATATATGTATAAAAAGATATTCTACCAAAGAGTCTATCGACGAGTACCGTTGAAAACAGGTCTTCCCAAGGGTCATAATTCCATAAAGCAGGGAGTTTGGCGTAGCTTATGTTTCCCAGGAGAATGCTGGTCGCATTTTCCTTCTGATATACTTTTAGCCACATTTTATGAATATATGTGGATTATATATCATCATTATCATCATTTCAGCCCATCGCCGTCAACTGCTGGACGTAGGCCTGCCTCATGGTACGCCACAGAGTGCGGTCCTGTACCGTTTGCATGCATCGACGCCCAGCAACTTTCACTAGATCGTCTGTCTACCTAGTGGGGGGGCGTCCTACACTGCGTCGTCCGGTACGTGGTCGCCACTCTAGAACCTTTTTTCCCCAGCGGTTGTCGGTTCTTCGAGCGATGTGGCCAGCCCATTGCCACTTCAGCGTGCTAATTCTGTGTGCTATGTCGGTTACACCCGTTCTTCTGCGGATTTCCGTATTACGGATTCTATCACGCAGAGAAATCCCAAGCATAGCCCGCTCCATACCACGCTGAGCGACTTTGAGCTTGGTTATGAGGCCTACATTTAGGGACCACGTTTCTGTGCCGTAAGTCATCACTGGTAACACACACTGGTTGTAGACCTGTGTTTTCAGACACTGAGGTATGTTGGACGAGAAGATCCTCTTAAGTTTCCCGAACGCTGCCCAACCGAGTTGGATACGTCGGCTGACCTCTTTCTCGAAATTGGATCTACCTAACTGGACTGTTTGTCCAAGGTAAACATTAGATTATATATAGTCAGATGATATACCTTATCATCATTAACAATGATCATTATTATTAATAAAACTCATAAATCAAACAAATCAATAACGTACTCAAGAAACTTGTACTTTTGTTCAAGCAATTTTCAAAATTTATCAAAATCAGATCAAGGTTCTACGTTACCAAACTTTCACTTTTTGATGATTCGTTTTAAATGTCTATTCTGCGCTTCCCCACCACGAAAAACTTTCCAATCCTTCCATTGAGCAAACAAATTGGGATAGGGTAGGGTTATGTTTCAAGATTTCTTTTACACCTTTTTTTTTTCAAGCAATCCCATGGACCCACCCTGTAAACACCTCTCTTCGCCGTGCGAGGCGGGCCACCGGTACCCGATCTTTGTCTTCGGTGATTTCTTTTACACCTTAATGATTAATTATTGATAAACAATGTTCGTTATTTTATTAATTATCCGTGTAGTGACGGAGTAAGAATACAATTCACCACCCTCTGTCTTACCCGTGGGTGATCATAAGCGACGACCAAGGGATATAAAACGCATATAACATCTATGCAAGAAAAGGATAACTCGAAACAAAACCCTATACCAACACGTCTGACCAGCGTAGTATAGTAGGTTAATTTCCCTCCCATAACGGAGGAGGCTCGATCCCAAAAGTGAGACATATATGGGCTGTGACGATGATGATGAAACAATGTTCTAGAATGTATGCATGCTTTCATATTACAGCACCTGTCTCCGATAGTATCCTATCGTAGACAGGTGGTGTTTGCAGAAATTATTTCTTACAATATCGTCATCAAAGATGACTACTCGTATTTAAGATTATCTTAATGACCTTTACAGTCAGAGTTCATAAAGAAATATGTGCTTTTTATAGATGTCGTTAGGCGTAATCATAATAGAAATCTTTTCTCTATAAATAAAGTAAGAATTTGTCACGTATAGTGATATTATTCTTTGAAAATTCAAAATATAAACCTGTACCAATCAGTTTGACATAGTCAGTTCATCACCCGTTGTTTTGTAAATTGCAAATGCAGCAATTTAAATTCAGATTAGCTATTGTAGTAAAGGAAGTTTAAATAAACGATGTATAGATTGTATGAAGGATGATGGTATGTACAGAAAAGATGTGAGTATATTAGGAGCAACACCCGTAGACAAAGGCATCATCGCTATACCCAAAGGGAGCGTGACAGACGAGTTAGCACGGTGCCAATTGCCATCCGTCTGACGATTCAGCGCCTCATAGACGCAAGTTGTTAAGAGTGAAGTGATGCTGTGCAACATTCGCTACCTAACTCCTCTGTGCTGGATGTAATTTATTACACCAAGGACATACCGTTGCAGGCTGGGGTGAGGTACTTGAAGGAATGGCAGAAACATACGCGCATAGCACACGAAGATATTTGAAGCGAAATGCCTATTAGCCAAAACTCAAAAGAGCTAGGCCGGACAAAGAAGTATCACATTGGGCGAGCCTCTAAATTTAAGGTATCGACACTGGTGGTCTAATGATGATGGGGAGGTGTTACTGTAGATTATTGGGCCATACACCACTTTTAGGATTGCTTTTAACGGATCGGATGTCCTTAGCTGATCACAAAAAGATATGGTTTCAGTGGTCCGCTCAATCTACTGACAGGGGAAATATTGCGGGTTATGGATTTCCGTGTCGCCCATCCAGAACCATGGATGGCTCAAAGATTTGGTGCTGGACAGTAACTACAATTAAAACAGGTTTTGAGCACAGAATAGCTAGCAGAAGTTTATGGAAGAGGCAACATGCGCTGAGTTATTATTTAACATTCATTCAAAGAATCAAACGAAGACCATGATTTTGAAAGAGGTTTTGATTACTTTATTTTAGCCGAGATGGAAGGTACACCACTGATATAGAGCGAAGAGTGAATGCGGGAAATAGAGTGAACGGAGCGTTGGGGCAACTTCTCGGTAGCCACCACCTTAGCCAGAAGGCACGTGTAGCAATACATAACGCAGTGCTTGTCCCAACATTACTGTATGGAAGCGAGGGTTGGGTATGCAGAAAAGAGTATGAAAGTAAAATTAATGCAGTCGAAATGCGATCTCTACGGAGAATCTGTGGAGTTAGGCTGATCGATCGCATTCGTAACGACGACGTAAGAGAGCGAGTAGGTATGAAAGAGAGTATTGGTGTAAAGATGCGAAAGGGAATGCTCCGATGGTTCCGACATGTGGAAAGAATGCCGAACGAACATCTGGTTAAGAAGATATACAATGCGAAAGTGGAAGGATGTAGGTACCGGGGGAGACCGAGACTAACCTATCTAGACCAGATCGGTCATGTACTGAAGGAAGGTGGAGTCAAGAGTCTCCGAAACCGGCGAGCATGTATGAAGAGAATTATGAATGTTGAGGAAACGAGTGAAGAATGCAAGGATAGAGTTCTCTGGCACTCTGTTCTCTCTGCCTACCCTGCAAAGGACATGGCGTGATGATATGTATGTATGTATTTTATCATAATTAGGCGCCTTTTGTTTTTTTTACGATTCTTAGATTTAAGTAATTGGTGAGTTTACAACTTTTAACCGCCTACATTGTTAGCACAACCTTTTAAATATTTTTTTTTTATTCTAAAAGAGGCTTATCTTAAGTACATATAACATAATTTTAATATATTCTAATCCATTATAAGTTTATAGGATAACATTATGTCGTGCCTGTACATTAACGTGAATATTCCATTCACGTTCACGCTTTTATTGGAGTCGTCTTTCAGCTAAATATGCGATAGGATTAACTTCATGTTATGAAAGAGAAAACGATAATTTAGTAAATATAGGAAATTTTTTGCTAGTGTTATAGAAGCAAGAGTATATTAGCAAACAATATCACTACAGGAGAAGGATAACTCAAAATAAAACCTGTCCGAGTAAAGTCTCATATTAAGTCAATTTCTTTGCCGTCTAGAAAATCCGTGGTCAAGAGTGAGAGATAGATATATGTATATGAGCTTAAGAAGAATTTAAGTAACATTCTCCTACTCTTATCCGAATTATGTGCTTGGGATCCATACAATATGTACTCTTTTTTCATAGTACATATTTTAAAAGTTATTGGCAATAGTTTTATGACCGGCCGCCTGCTAGACGTCAACCCTACTTCGGAATGATATTGTCAAGGTAAGGCTCTTAGTCGTCTTTTACGACATCCACGAGCAAAGTTGGTAGTATTCGTAGCCGCTACGTGTAGTAAGAAGAAGAAGAACTTAAGTATATTGTTGATATTCAAAATCGAAAAGAGGAAGAGAGAAGCAATATTTTATTTGGTACTATTAATTAAATATTAGAGAACTTGTCCTTCCTACGTGGACTCATTTTTTGCAATTTTTTAACCCCTTTCTACCTGCGTAGCGACTACTTGTAATATAGAAAAAGAACAACAACAACTTCGTTAAACCATGGTATTTTTAAAGATCCCCACATTCTTGATCAAGTTGCAAGTGACGTAATGGTAGGTTCGCCCAGCGGTAAAAGTTGTAAAGCAAAGATAATTAGGTACATAGAATGTGAACGAAGCTACAGTATCAGCTAGTAGATATGAATAACGTATTTTTGTTCTAAGTTTAGCACGCATGAAATTAATAAAATATAACATTAATATTTATTAGGAAAATATTTGTTCGAGTATAACGATCCATCGTTTTCATCCATGTCACATTAAAGCTTGTCTTTATACCTTTAAAATTTTACCCTGTGCATGGGTTAAGAATTAGCGAAGTGCGAATCGCACTTTTTCACTTACAAGTTTTAACATTATGTATTTTAAATTACTGAAATTTAGCATTTAACATGCTTGATTATTTATAATAACTTGATTACGAGCGAAAAATGATTGTCACATATGGGATTCGAACCCACGCCTTTTTTATTGCTTATGGTGGCAAACGAGCAAGCAGCACACTTGATGTCGTTTAATACAATTCTAACTGTAAAGTTAGAGTATTAAATCTGTACAAGGTGTAAACAATGTCGGGTAGATGGCACACGTCTCCTTTAAAGACAAAAATATAATACAAGGCGAAGATTGAACGTCATACAACAGTTCACGTTGGTGTAAGTGTTGTCACGTAATCACGCTGTTGACAGCTTTTGTCTAGAGCCGTGGGCCAATCCGTCCGGGATAGTACCATACTCTCGCAGAAGATCGACGTCTAAGTAATGACAATACGCTATTGCGCTTCGTTCGGTGAGCGAGAGAGCCGGAAGCCCAACCAGGGTTTGGTAAGCAACGGCCTAGCTATGCCCTTGGTATTGCAAAGGTCCTTAGAAGGCATTAACACTTACCATCAGGTGTGCTGCTTGCTCGTTTGCCATCATAAGCAATAAAAAAAAAATCAACTGTGACTCTAGCCTGCTTGGGAAGCGTAGCGATTATTGTAATGTGCCACGATTTTCTAAGTTCAATGATGGCTAGATGGCTAGAAAATCTTGAATTTTCATTGGTTTTCATTTATATACATTCTGTTATATTAATTCTTCTGTTATAAAAATTAAGACTCAGGCAGACATATGGTTATCAAACTTAGATAAAACCCACACAGAGCTTGCACTGTACTTTTTCCAACTTTATTGGAGTAAAAAAAATATGGAGCTCAGATCCTAAACAAAAATAGAATAAGGGCAATGAATAATGATGATCCTATTAGATAATATAAAAGCTTTATGTAAAATCTAATTATTTAAAAAAAACATTCAATCAGTTGAACGTAATTGTCTATTATAAAGTTGTTACCAAAATTAATGCGGGCCAAGACGTACAAAAATGTTCTTATATAAATAAGGGATTTGTTGAACAAAGTTTGTTTCATAATCGGATGTCAGTGAAATAACTCAAGGATAAACATAAACAACGGACGATGAACAACTTTGAAGGTTCACAGTGCAAAAACGTTACGCCGTTTGATAAATATTAAATAGAATTCACCTTTAGTTTGCATTATTGCTTTCAATATCTTCTTTAGAGGTCAGACAGTTTGATGTCTCAATATTAACTTCTCTTGCATTTACGTTATTTGCTTATATTACTCAGCCGTTTTTGGAGGAATTCGCGGGCTGGGAAGACAGTGATGAATTGCGTTTTTATCGCTATCACTCTGTTCAATCGGTTATCATTAGCGACTCGATATTTTCTTAGCATGAAATATATTGTTCTGCCTCAAACGCTATGAGTATTTGAATCCTTAAATGACAATATTTTGTGCGGTATAGAACATAAAAATAAATAAAATATAATAAAATAAAAAGCTGTGTGGTAGCGGCTACGAATACTACCAACCCTTACTTTGCTCGTGGATGTCGTAAAAGACGACTAAGAGCCTTGTAACGACCTGGGCCAACTCCATCTGATGCCGTTTGGTCAGCAATTACATTCCCAAGGAGGGTTGACGACTGGTAGGCGGCTGGTCATAAAACTATTGTCAATGACTTCTATAATACCTATGTACTATGAAAAAAGAGAACATATTGTATCGACCCCAAGTAATTGGGATAAGAGTAGGAGAATGACGAGAACATAAAAATAAATAATGGACTCGCTCGATATAAATAAAATAGTATGTAGTAAAATATGTAAATAAGTATAATAATAAATAGCAAATACTTCAGGGAATGTTCGGTGAGTTAGTAAGTGTTGTAGGCGTCATAGAACTGTTGAGGACCCTTGTCGACTCCTTACTGGCTCTGTGGACATCGTTAGTATTGTGACAACGGCAACATGCCACATCAGTATTTTTTGTTTATAAAATGTATGTACCGTTCTATTTTAGTACTTGAAAGACACCTTTCATTGAAATTGCATATATATAAAGTTGGACACACTATTATTTTATTAGAAATATATCATCATTCTCCTACTCTTATCCCAATTACTTGGGGTCGATATAATATGTACCTACTCTTCTTTCCGTAGTACATATTGTAAAATTTATTGGCAATAGTTTTATAACCGGCCGCCTGCCAGACGTCAACCTTCCTTGCGAATGTAATTGTTGACCAAACGGCAATGATCAATTGTAGTTGGCCCAGGTCGTTATAAGGTTCTAAGTCGTCTTTTATCACATCCACGAGCAAAGTAAGGGAATGATGATATTAGCATATTGTTTGTAACTTTATTTAGTTTAATTATATATTTAATGTAGCTAATACTATTTTTCACGGGCAGGATAATTCGCCGTTTCACAAAAAGAGGTGGCGAACCGTGTCAGATAGAAGATTATACAAGATGACTCACTCCACTGCCAGCGTGATGAGTGACGTAGGCGCGAGTACCTGCGCTTTATGCCGCTTCAGCTTAGTTCGTGGTTGAATGGTACGGGGACTAGCCCGCTACCCAAAAAGAGACCGACCGCGTGAGGGCGACGCTACAGCAACACAATACAGTTGTTTGTTGCCGGGGCATCGATGGGGATGATACCTGACAGGGTATCTCGTCATCCACGTATGTCAAAGAAGTGGTACTAGTGGTCGGTCCAATGGCTATGTGGAGGGAGCAAGGTGTATTATGGGACCCTCACGCCACCCGTCCGTCACACCGGACGGAATGAGTGGCGTGTGTCCAGACCATAAACGGCCAAAAAATCTAATTGTTCTACTTCGCAGTAATGTTTTGTGACTATTGAGCGATGATAATCAGAATATTAGTTTTCGATACTTATTTTTTATTATTATTATTGTTTGAAATTAATGTCTCAATGCAATTTTTAACTTCTTTCTTTATGAGGATAGATATGAGCCTTCTTCAAAATGGCTAGAGAGGTTGGTAAAGCCATTTGTTTCGAGTTTTTCTTCACTTCTTAAGTCTCTTATTTAATACTTCAGATACTTATGGAAATATATAGTAACACGTAACTTATATTATACCTACCTATTCCACCATAACATGGATTATTCCACTAGCTCGACTAGGAAGAAATCCTATGCTATATATACGACAAATAATATTGACATCACTTTGCACTTTAGCAAAGAGACTCGTACATCTACGTATCTGATTCTTAAACAAAAATGGAAGGAAAAATAAACTTATCAATATATTTAAAAACATTATGACTTGATCAATCACGAGTTTTTATACAAATTACTTTTGAATCTAAACGCATAAAATTTATTTGTACTGTCGTGGGGTAAAACTAATTAAATTAAACTCCCCTAATCACAATATAGACATTGTGCGATCGTACAAAGTAAACTAGGTCATTTGGTAGTGCATGTTGAAATAGGTCGTAATGCGTTACTTCGTAATTTCAGTATAATGGTCTTCATCTAATTAGTAATACCAGTGAAGAAGTATACCAAATTTTGGTAATTTTAATAACTTTAAATTCTACAATCACTTGTTTTACAACTTAGGTTTAGCGTATACGTACAAATATTTATTGATGTTTAGGCCAAGTGCATGTTTTTTTAACAATTAAATTATTTAGAATGAACATATACGAGTACTTACTGTCTATTAAAAAAAAATCAAAAAGTTGGACAGTTTTACTTTTAATAAAAAAGTTGGACAACTATTGATCATGCTGCATGATGCTCTTCCACTAATATGGGGCTTCTCCATCATTAGCAAATAAAGTCGAACTTTTTAGGTAATTATTATTGTTCATAGACTTGACTTACGCTTTAAATAGTCTATTGGCTAAATAAATTCTATCATGACTGAATGATTTTGTTATGTGAATTTTACGAGAAATAAAGGATTTGGCTGAACAGTTTAAATGAAAGTTCTATGTATGCGCCAGGCCTTATAATTGTTTAACTGCTGGGAAGGGACGACCCTCATAATGAGAGGGAAAATAGGCAACTATCGTTGCTATCCGATCGGTTTGGTATGGGGATTTATATTGATAGAAAGAGGACTATTGAATTCTCATTCAAATCTCTCATTTGTTCAAAATGAATTGTATTCCGCCATCTTTAGGCAGAGCAATAGAAATTATTGTTAGAGTTTTCTGTAGATTTCTCAAATTAGAGGATTTTTTAAGGCAATTCTTAGTAATAAGTTTGGATTTGAACTCGGTCAAGCTCTTGCCTTTTTAGTTACGTATAACTAAAAATAATGTGTTGGTAAAGGAAAATACGTTGTGAAATCAAGGTCTGTTAAATATTTTTACTTACTTTTTCAGGGAAGAATGTTTGGCAGCTGGTTTAGTAGTGGTCGGACCTGATTGTTGACAGTCTTCTGTTTACAGCCACGGGTCTGTCAATCCAGGGTAGTACTATGGTACTGGATTATACCCCATACCTGCCACAGAAAATCAACGTTTGAGCAGCCGTAATGTACTGTTTTACCTCGTTCGATGAGCGAGAGCCATAATCTACCCAACTTTTTGGGTAGATTATGGTTGGTAGGCAGTAGCCTAACTATAGCACTGGTATTGCGAAGGTCTATAAGCGGTAGTAATACTTACCATCGTGTAGTTTGGTACCATTAGCAATAGAAAAAGCTGGCCTGGCCACCGAGGTCAAATAATGAGTATCAATCCAATGGCGATAAGGTAATAAGATAGATAATGGGGTCGCGCGCTAGCCTTTCGTCACCAGACGGATTGGGTGGGGTTTATCCAGGATATAGCCTACAAAAATAATACAGATGAAGGTGTGTGAGAAAGTCACCAAGAGCAAAAAAATTATGATGTATATACGAGGCTCTATAGTGTAGAAGTAATATACCTTTATCACGAGTTACTTAAGAAAATTATAACTCCAATTTTGTTAAAGTTATGACCTCAATTGTCTGTAGTCTCAAAGGAAATCTTAGATAATCTAATGTTGTCTACAGGATAGGAAAATGTCCGTTGGGTAATTGCTATGATAGTGATGCAGTTTTCATCTTTTATAACTTAATTTAAAAACTGTATCAAAAACTAGCTGCAGTAATAAAAAAAGTTAGTGGAGAAGAGACGGAATGTCTCTTTGTTCTTATTCATCGTTATTACATTTTGTTTCATTATATACTTATTTTAAACGTTTATTCAAGTACATATTAATACCCAAGATTAAGACATTTGAACAAATTTTTAATTAACAATTTCCAGTAACTAATATTGTTTTCGTGTTGTGACGGAGTAAGAATACATTTCACCACCCCCTATCTTATCTGTGGGTGACCGTACGAGACGACTAAGGGATATAAAACGCATATAACATCTTTGTAAGAGAAGGAAAACTCGGAACAAAACCCTATACCAACACGCCTGATTAGCGTGGTATAGTAGGTCTATTTCTCTCCCAATATGGAGGAGGCTCAAGCCCAACAGTGGGATATATGAACTGAGATGATGAATATTGTTTAGTTACTATTGTGATGTTGAAAAGTTTTTCTGTTTCTATGTTTAGTTGAATGCGTATATCTCAATAACTCTTTGTTAGATACCATAAAATCTTATTTTATCAGATAATATCTTTTCTTTTAAAGATCTCACTCTGTAATAAAGAAATAATTCTCGTATTACGGGGACTTTAAAAACCTAATTAACGCAGACAGATTACACCTAGACTCAAAACAACAGTTTGTGGATCACACAAAGTATTATCCAGCGTAGGAATTGAACCCCTCGCCCCTGGCACAGAAGGTTGGAATGTTAACCACTACGCCATCTGTGCAATCTGTTTATAGAGAAATTTTTTAGAGATAATAAATAACCACGTGCGTTCTGTGTCGACATCGTATATATGAATACATCTTTTTTGTTATCGCTTTGGAAACGCATTTACGCGCTATCTCCCGTCGGTGAGAGATGGAAGGGAGTGTGAGCCTTACCGGCTAGCTGAAGTCCGACCGGAATATCTACTAAAACCACAGCGGCCCCTGCCACGATTTAACGGGGCGCCGGAGAGATCATCTACTGACATTCGATCCCCGGCACTCCAACGCTTGGCCTTCTGGCCACATCCTATTGTCTCTTAAGGTGGTGGGAGGAGATGCGCATAAAGGTGCCTCATCCTCCCCGGTCGCCGGCGGCCAAGCACCTCGCGTTTCCGCTCCACGACCTTCTTCCTTTTCATGATGGCCTCACAAAAGGAGACCATCGACGACCAGCACCTGTCACTGTTAAGCATTTTCGAGATGATGGTCGACAACGACAGGTCTGTCCCAAATACCGACGACAGGACGTGGCGCTGGGGCTCCCAGGCGGGGCATACCTCCAGAGTGTGACGCGCATCGTCTACAGACGCACCACACTCGTGACATCCTGGGGCCCCTTCTCTTCCAATTCTGTGCAAGTACTTACCAAAGACTGGTGCTCCTCGGGGGAAGCTCGTGTATATGAATATAGCTGAAATAACAAATATTATTATTAATGTTGTAAATAACGAGGAAAATATTACTAACATTATGAAGCGATATGACCTTTATACAAAATTAGCTGTTTGCCACGGCTTCGCCCGCGTGGATATGTGTATATTAAAATATAGCTAGTTGTTTAGTGGTAAAAAATATCAGGTCGGTGTAATATATATTCCATTTCCGTCGTATAAATTGAACAAAATATTGGCAATAGTTTTATGATCGGCCGCTTGCTTGACGTCAATGCTCTTTATGAATTTATTTACACTTGAGTGACGATTTTCATATAAAATATAACCTCTAGTTTTGTTCCTGTAGGGGTAGATTTAAAATACTGAGACATGCCTTTCTTTATTTTTATACAACAATATTTTACAAACAAAAATAAGTTTCTTACAAATGTCAAACCCCACATCCTTGTTGATATTGCAAATATACTGAAGCACGTATTTGGTTATTAATACCAAAGAGCCCAATACAAATTTTCATGAATATAACTTCAAAACTGACAAAATTTAATAAAAATCATGCAACCCCAATTTTACACCTTTAGGTAAGAAATTGCCAAAAATGCTAACACACGCAACTCTTTATTTATTATTAAATTTGCAAATACATACAAAACTAACAAAGCTAGCTAGCTGCTGCAGAAAAAAACAACAACACTAGCAAAAGTAGCTGAATAGTAATGTTAGTTTTTCTAAAATTGTAAATTGCCACAATAATAATTATCATAAATTAAATCCTTACTAATATTATAAATGGGAAAGTAACTCTGTCTGTCTGTCTGCCTGTCTCGCTTTCACGCCCAAACTACTGAACGAAGTTAAGCGAAATTTGGTGCACAGATAGTTTAGAACTTGAGAAAGGACATAGGCTACTTTTTATTGCGAAAAAAAGGGTTGTAAGGGGATGAAATGTTGTATGAAATAATCGTAATTTTTAAAGCCAGGAGCTAAAAACTTATTTTTAAGTAATTGATTAGATATAAATATGTAAATATGACATTTAAAGTTTGTAAACATTTTACCCTTAAGCGGTAAAATAAAAATTGGGGATGAAAGTTTGTATGGCAATTCGTCATTTTTGAAGATTGAACGATGAAACTATTTCTTTGGCTTTGATTTAGACTTATATAAAAATGTTATTACGCTGACCAGTGGCTCTGCATGCTACCATGTCAAGCAACTCAGACCCGTGTATGGCTCCTTACAAAACTGTTGTGGGCTGCGATCAGCTTTTTATTATTATAAGTTTTTATGTTTTTTATTATATGCTTTTATATCTCACTCTCTCTCTCTCTCTCTCTTTTTTATAAATAAGTTAGCTATAAATTTTGTTTTGATAGCTACTATATTTTATAATTATTTCTTAACTAAGTAAAATTACGATTCAAAATAAGTTATTATTTATATAATAACTTATTTGTTCATAATATGATTTTATATTAAATGTCTCTTGAGTATTTTTGCTAATTCTTTTTTTGTATTCTTTTTTTTTCTTATTTGAGTAGGTTTAAATTAGTATCACTTACAAAGATATTCACCTTAGGTTTCTTATGAGAGCACTTCCTAGATTAACACATAGGATGCTTTTATTTCGGTAAAGTGTTGCCTTGGGATAATAGTTCAAGTTTAAGAAAGTAACTTTTACGCGGGCGAAGTTGCGGGCTACAGCTAGTGCTTTAATAATAACAAATCATAAACAACATAAAATTTTATATATAGAATCATTTTCTTTTTGTACTGGCAATGAATTTGTATTAATAATGTGGATTAAAATTTAACATCTTATAGGGTAGATACCCGTACCCGATTACCCGTGTGGCGACGGGAATAGAATACAAAGGTCGTCACCCCTTACTTGCCCGTGGGAGTCGTAAAAATCGGCTAAGGGTCTCACCGGGAGATTGGGCAGCGGCTATCTCCCGGGAAACTTAATAACATCTACCGCGATCGCCAATCCGCTCGCCAAGCGTGGCGATTATGGCATTATTACCCCCCCAAAATAAATATGGATGCACAAAAAGTCACGGCCCCCAGTCACGGCAGTTCCGCTGTTCCACGGGCTCATTTTGGTAGCGGGCCTGTTGGTGGCGGGGCAGGGGGTGCTAGGAATCTCCGGCCGCGATCCGGCTACCAAAAAAATCGACCCTTGGCCCTGGTAACACACAACGTTCGGACGCTTAGGACCGACGAGAGGGTCATCGAACTGGAAGAGGAATTGAGCAAAATCCGTTGGGACATTGTAGGATTATCAGAAGTGCGAAGAGAGGGGGAGGGCACGATAATCCTCCGGTCTGGAAATTTGCTCTTCTACCGGGAGGGAGATCACCCATCCCAAGGCGGTGTAGAGTTTATCGTTCGTAAGTCTCTCGTAGAGAACGTGGAGAGGATCGAAAGTGTGTCAACAAGGGTAGCGTACCTTATACTCAGAATTACCAACCGGTATTCGTTGAAGGTCATACAGGTTTACGCACCGACTTCGACATACTCCGACGACGTAGTGGAGGCCTTATACGAGGATATCTCGAAAGCCATCCACACGTCCAAAACCCACTTCACGGTAGTTATGGGAGACTTCAAAGCAAAACTAGGCAAAAGGACAGACGATGAGTTGATAGTGGGGCAATATGGATTTGGACAGAGAAACCAAAGGGGCCAAAAACTGGCCGACTTTTTGGAGAAGGAAGGCCTCTTCATGATGAATTCCTTCTTCAAGAAACGGCCACAAAGGAAGTGGACCTGGATTAGCCCTGATGGATCCACTAAAAATGAGATAGACTTCATCTTGACGGACAAACGACAAATATTCAATGATGTCTCTGTGATCAGCAGGATTAAAACTGGGAGTGATCACCGCATGATTCGAGGCACGTTGAATCTTCGTACGAAAGTCGAGCGGTCCCGCTTGATGAAGTCTACACTCCGACCTACACCTGTCCAATACCAGAACCCCGATAGCTTTCAACTCGAATTACATAATCGCTTCCAATGCCTGGAAGAGTGCGAATCTTCGAACGATATGAACAACAGGTTCGTGGAAACTGTCCACGCGGTCGGGTCAAAATTCTTTAAGGCCCATCGTGCTACTAGAACAAAAAAGCTTTCTGACCAGACTCTTCAACTCATGGAGAGGAGAAAGGAAATGACGGTACAGTCTTCAGCCGATTGGTCCGAACTCAGGCAGCTTAATAGACAAATCTCTAAATCTATGCGAGGCGATATTCGCCGATTCAATACACTGCGTATTGAAGAGGCGATAGAGCGAAATCGAGGCTCCAAAGTGTTCGCACGAGATTTGTCTATTGGGCAGAGCCAAATGACTAAGCTGAAGACCGATGACGGTACTGTCATTTCATCCCAGAGTGAGATCTTGGGAGAGGTCGAAAGGTTCTATGGGCAGTTGTACAAATCATCCCTGAATCCTGTTGTCACCTTGGTCCAAGACCCCAGATCTAAGCTAACTCGGCACTATACCGAAGAAATCCCGGACGTCAGCTTGTACGAGATCAGAATGGCTCTAAAACAATTAAAGAACGGAAAGGCACCGGGAGATGACGGAATTACCACAGAGCTCCTGAGGGCAGGCGGCAAGCCAGTTTTAAAAGCCCTACAGAAGCTGTTTAATTCTGTCATTCTCGGGGGCGACGTTCCAGAGTCGTGGACCAGGAGTGTGGTGGTGCTGTTTTTCAAGAAGGGCGATAAAACGCTCTTAAAGAATTACAGACCCATCTCACTCCTGAGCCACGTGTACAAATTGTTTTCAAGAGTCATTACGAACCGACTCTCGCGCAAGCTAGACGACTTCCAGCCGCCCGAACAAGCCGGTTTCCGAAAAGGTTATAGTACCATAGACCACATCCACACGCTACGCCAGATTATACAGAAGACCGAGGAGTATAATCGGCCTCTGTGTCTAGCGTTTGTGGACTATGAGAAAGCCTTTGATTCTGTCGAAACTTGGGCAGTGCTGCAGTCCCTTCAGAGGTGCCAAATTGACTATCGATATATCGAAGTGCTGAAGTGTTTGTATAAAGACGCTACTATGTCAGTCCGCATCCAGGATAAGAGTACGAAACCGATCCAGCTGCAGAAAGGCGTGAGACAGGGAGACGTTATCTCTCCGAAACTGTTCACCACTGCGCTGGAAGATGTCTTCAAGCTCTTAGACTGGACCGGACTCGGCATCAACATCAATGGCGAATACATCACTCACCTTCGATTCGCAGATGATATCGTAGTCATGGCAGAATCCCTGGAGGACCTTAGCACCATGCTCAATGACCTCAGCAAGGTCTCCCAACTAGTAGGGCTGCAAATGAACATGGACAAGACGAAAATCATGTCTAATGCCCATGTCATTTCTGTACCGGTCCTGGTTGGGAATGCGATTCTCGAAGTTGTCGATCACTATGTTTACCTAGGACAAACAGTTCAATTAGGTAGATCCAATTTCGAGAAAGAGGTCAGCCGACGAATCCAACTCGGCTGGGCAGCGTTCGGGCAACTTAGGAGGATCTTCTCGTCTAATATTCCGCAGTGTCTGAAAACAAAGGTTTATAACCAGTGTGTGTTACCAGCGATGACTTACGGCACTGAAACGTGGTCTCTAAATGTCGGCCTCATAACAAGGCTCAAAGTCGCTCAGCGTGCTATGGAGAGGGCTATGCTCGGTATTTCTCTACGTGATAAAATCCGAAATACGGAAATCCGTAGAAGAACGGGTGTAACCGACATAGCCCTAAGGATTAGCACGTTGAAGTGGCAATGGGCAGGCCACATCGCTCGACGAACCGACAACCGTTGGGGAAAAAAGGTTCTCGAGTGGCGACCACGAATCGGACGACGCAGCGTAGGACGACCCCCTACTCGGTGGACTGATGACCTCATCAAGGTCGCAGGAAACCGCTGGATGCAGGTGGCACAGGACCGTTATAGATGGCATTCTCGTGGGGAGGCCTATGTCCAACAGTGGACGTTTACAGGCTGATGGATGGATGGATGGATAGGGTAGATAAAAAATTCTGTAATAACAATGACATATTGGACGTAAGACACCTCAGTCCTCCCGTGACCATGATCACTGTAAAGTGTTCGAAATGTCGGGAAATGAAAAATCAAATACAAACGCGATAGAATCAACATCAAAACTGACGAAGTTTCATACAAACTTGCAACTCATATTTTCACCCTAGCCACTCACATTTTTCACCCTTGGGAAAGATATTTCCAAAAATGCTGAAACAGGTGTTTATTTATTTATTATTAAAAGCAAATACAAATTTGCATTTCCTATTTTCACCCTTAAGGGAGAAATTTACAAAAATGCTGAAATAGGTGTTTGTTTATATTAAATAAGCAAATACAAATTTTAACGGTTATAACTTCAAAAATTTCATAAAAAAAAAAACTTGCCACTATCCATTCCCTTAGGGAAGAATTTCCAAAATGCTACAGGTAAATTTTTATTTAACATTATATAGCTAATAAAAAAATTCAGGATCTAACTTCAAAACTGACAAAGTTTCATAAAAAAACTTGCAATCCCTATCCACTCCCGTAGGGGAGAATGTTCAAAAATGGTGAGACAGGTAAGACACCCACCCTTAGAGGAAAAATTTCCAAAAAAGCTGAAACACGTAATATAAATATATATTTAATATTAAATATCTAAAAATTAATTTTCAGGATCCAACTTGAAAACTGACGAAATTTCATACAAACTTGCATCTCCTATTTTTACCCTTAGGGGTGAATTTCCAAAAATGCTGAAACAGGTATTTGTTAATTAAATATTAAATAAACAAATACAATTTTTAACTGTTTTAACTTCAGAAATGACAAAGTTTTATAAAAAACTTGCAACCCCTATTCCACTCCCTTAGGGGAGAATTCCCAAAATGCTGAGGCAGGTAAATTTTTATTTAACATTATATAGCTAATAAAAAAATTCAGGGATCTAACTTCAAAACTGACGAAGTTTCATACAAACTTTCAACCCCTTAATTTTCACCCTTTTAGGAGATATTTTCAAAAATGTGGAATAAAGTTTTTATTCATTTAATATTAAATAGACGAATACAAAGTTTCACGAATCTATCTTTAAAACTGACGAAGTTACATACAAACTTGCAACCCCTGTTTTCCACCCTTAGAGAGGAAATTGCCAAAAATCCCTTCTTAGTGAGCGCCTACAATATAAAAGGCAGCAACTGTCAAAATTTCATGTAATTACCCCCAGCGGTTTAGGCTGTGCGATGATGAATCAGTCAATCAGGACAAGCTCTTTTATATATATATATATATATATATATATATATATATATATATATATATATATATATATATATATATAGACTAGCTGTTTCCCACGGCTTCGCCCGTAGGGATATATTAAAATATGGCTAGTTGTTTGAATTGAATTGAATGATTAAAAATAAAACTTTAGTACGTGTTTTTCATCTTTAATTAAATATTTGTATTTGGTTAAGTTGTACAGTTGCTGTGTGGTGGTGGTTATGAATACTGCCAACCCTTACTTTGCTTGTGGATGTCGTAAAAGACGACTAAGAACTTTGTATCGGCCTGGGCCAACACCACCTCATGCCGTCTAGATAATAAGTAAAAAAGTTAATAAGTAAAAAGTAAATAATCCTATGAGCCTTTATTATTCCCTATCGTATTATGATCAGCTTTCTAGAGATACTAGTTTTGGCAGTATATTATTTTTCTACGACTCTAAAGGGATAAAGATATTCCCAGATTAGATCAGATGTTAGATTTGAGAGTACTCACTCCCCATATGGGCTGTCATAGTAGGTACGACGTACACAATAGGCGGGATGGACAACTCAACAGGGTCTCCAAGATACCAATTTCATATATACCTATATATATCATTGTATAGAACTTTCACAAAAGAGGTTCTCCTTACAATAAGTAATCGATAGTTACAAATTTATAAGGGTTTAGGCTACACGAGTTAGGCTGACCGACCGCATTCGTAACGACGACGTAAGAGAGCGAGTAGGTATGAAAGAGAGTATTGGTGTAAAGATGCGAAAGGGAATGCTCCGATGGTTCGGACATGTGGAAAGAATGCCGAACGAACGTCTGGTTAAGAAGATATACAATGCGAAAGTGGAAGGATGTAGGTACCGCGGGGGACCGAGACTAACCTACCTAGACCAGATCGGTCAGGTACTGAAGGAAGGTGGAGTCAAGAGTCTCCGAAACCGGCGAGCGTGTATGAAGAGAATTATGAATGTTGAGGAAGCGAGTGAAGTATGCAGAGATAGAGTTCTCTGGCACTCTGTTCTCTCTTCCTACATGGCGTGATGATATGTATGTATGTATGTACAAATTTATAATTTAATACACATAAAACGCCGAATCTCTACCCAGGGGACTGTTATGACTTATTAATTCTTAATTTTACTACATAGATAGTTGACCGGCTTTTTAGACTGAGAGTTTTATCTCAGGTTCCCATAAAAGATATTATTTTTGTGCTATCCACAAATCGTTGTCTTCATAACAATTTGTAGATCGTACAAAAAAAGATCTTAATTTGTCAGTGAAAGTTCGGGCGTCGAACCGAGATAGTACTCGGAAAGGTAACCTGCCGAGTATCGGTGCTCTGCCCACATGGTGTTAGAAAAGTATTCGCATGGCAGGTTATGGGGTGGCTCACCGTCCCCTTCGTAGCCCAAGATGGTTTGTTCGAAAAAAAGTCTTTAATTTGTGTTTGTTGTTTACATTTTATAAAGCTTCCCCTAATATAATGTAAGAGATAATGATCTGCTATACCCCTTTCGGGCCCTGTACTCACTTTTGTGAGCATGATTTTACGATTTTTTATGCGTTTACTCGGGAACGGTAAGCGAACGGGACCAATCTTGCACGAAAGTGAGGGCAGTCCTTTCTGTCTACGATTTTTTCGCGGCGGGGGTAGCGTCCCTGTGGGTCAGTGTGCATCCGAAGTCGAGCGAGGCGAACGTGTCGTGACCTGTCACCGTGCTGATTAGTTTTTATTTGTTCTGGTAAGTGTTATTTATGTTTGTTATGGTTTTATTGTGTTTGAAATGAGTGGTAAAAGCCCGTAAGATCACAAATAGTGGATTACTGATTACATTCGATGGATTCTGGTGCCGCAAAAATAACCCTCACGAATGTGAGGGCTCGGTTTGAACTTAAATATTTGTAAGTATTTTCATACAAGTTAAATACTGATCTTTGCTTTATTTTAGGTATTGTTTCAATACTAAACAATTATTATGAGTAGAAGAAATTTAGAACTTATCGACGATAGTATTTTGGTCGCATTAAATGACTCGGACTTCGGTAACGTCTCTGATGAAGATGAAAATTGGATGCTCCCAGAGGAAGGTCTTGCCAGCCCATCTGATGAAAAGCATGAGGAAGACGATAGGGCTCCTGTTGTGGCAGAACCAGCGGCTAGAAATACCTGGACCAGACGAATATTTCTTGGGAAACCTATGCCTTCAGTTACTACAACTGTGGAAGAAGTATGAAATTTGCTTAGTAATCTGATTTTACGTAACTATGTACTATGTTACTTATTTCAATACATGTATTAATTTTTTAGGAACCGTCACCTGCTGAAAACTGTGAGAAGTATTTCAAAGAAGAAGTTTTCGAAAAACTCGCACTGTGCACAAATATATACTATCAAACAACTAAGAACGAGGTGTTGAAACATTCTATCACTGGAGCGGATGTAAAGAAGTTGTTTGGTGTAATAGTATTCTTGGCTGTGTGAAATATCACAGGATCAAGATGGCGTGGCTGCAGCGATTTAGGTTGCCGTATATTACAGATGCACTGACAAGAGACAGGTTCTTGGCAAAAAGTATAACGAGAACATGGGCGGAGTAGATGTCAGTGATCAGATGTTGAAAGTATACAGGTCTTGGCTCAAAACACGGAAGTGGCCTCTAGAAGTATTTATGCATCTCTTCGATATGTCGTTCGTAAACGCATGGTATGGATATCGTATAGTATCACAATCAAACAGACAGAAACGTGTGGATTTTTTAGATTTCAAGCTGACCGTGTCTGATTTTTTACTTGGTGGAACAACTAGAAAGAGGCAACGTGATCCTACAGACGATTTAGCTGAGTTCCCTGAAACATCTCATTACAAACTAGCTACGATTCCAACAATGGATAAAAGACTCGATGGATACAATCACTGGCCAATATGTGACACAATAAAAGCACCAAGATGTTGTAGACTAAAAAGCTGCAGCAGTCGGTCAAAAGTTAGATGCACAAAGTGCAACGGGTATCTTTGTTTATCTAAGGATAACCACTGCTTTTACGTATTTCATAATGAAAAATAAGGAGGAGTTATAATGTAAAAAATGTGATTTAAATTACGTCCAAAGAGAGAATTATGATTAAGACTGAAAATAATGATTATTATAAATAATAATGTACTTTTATTGATTATATCTAAGAAAAAATACTGCTTTAAATGTTAAATAATTGATACTGTTTATTCATGAATATTTTTACTGTTGTCATAGTGATTAAAATTAAATTTTCTATATTAAATGGTCTTATTTCTCAACCCTCACAATTGTGAGTGTACCAAAACTTGGCCCGATCCCTCACAATCGTGAGTATCGTGAAAAACTGATTTTCAGTTTTCCTAGATTTTTTTCAGTAGCATATTTTTCTTTAGCTACCCCAAATTAACTGGAAACAGTAACTTTCATTTTGAAATACCTTTCCGTTTAGCGTCAGGTCTGAAAGGGATACAAGGTCTATTAGTTAGGCGGACAATAATATAGAGTAGTAGTAATAAGAATTGATTTCGGGTTTTCCTTGTTTTGAAATGATATTATTCTCATCTCCTAATCGCCTTACTGCATCTCCATGCGGGAAAGGCGTTTTGTATGTTAATAAAAAAATAAAGAGACAAATTCGCTATACTTAAAGATATTCGAAAAAATAGTATTAGCGTTGTTAGAATCATTAATAAAACTCATTTCGTTTGTTTTAGAAATCCTGTCTATCTACATTTGCTAATTTGTTCGAATAGTCCAAAAATTATAGGAATAAATATGTATTATATATGTATGTTTTGTATGATAATAAAGTTATTGAAGCTGCGCTTAGTCGCATAATTATGATATAATGTCATGAAATGGCGAAGACCGCTTGACAAATATAATATAAGATCATAAAATAAATAAACTATATATAATATATATAGTATAGGATGTAGGATGTAGGTACCGGGGGAGACCGAGACTAACTTACCTAGACCAGATTGGTCACGTATTGAAGGAAGGTGGAGTTAAGAGTCTCCGAAACCGGCAAGCGTGTATGTAGAGAATTATGAATGTGAGGAAGCGAGTGAAGTATGCAAGGATAGAGTTCACTGGCACTCTGTTCTCTCTGCCTACCCTGCAAGGTATATGGCGTGATGATATGTATGTATGTGTATATATAATATACTAGATAAAATAAATATACTAAAATTTAAACTTTACAACATATAACAGTAATATAGTTATAAATATTTATCCCAGTTATTTAACAACACAGAACCTAAAACCACTGGATTTAATTCTCGATTGTCTGTGTAATAGGTTCCTCTGAGATGCTTGATTCACAAAGAAAGGCCTTTCAGCAATCCCATTATCTCCGTGAAGATAAATTAGTGTATAGAAGTTTATACTGTATAGCTATACAAAGCTTATTTGTGTTTATAAATGTTATTATAAATCAATTTAGTATATTATTTTTTAAAGACTCTTTACAAAGTGACTTGATAACTCACGTAGAAAGGTTTATTACAATTCATAAGATATTCTAAAAACAAAGCTATTGTGTAAAAATAAATAGAATAGCGTTATCAAGATGTATGGTCGATGCTTTTTTGAATCTTGGAATACTATAGAGATTTGGGTTATATATTATTTTATATATTCTTAGTTTAATATTGTATTATATAGAAAATAAAAAAAAAGTTGAATGTTTACTCGAAGAGCATCTCACTGAAGCTAATATAAATTACAAAAATATGTAACTAATCACTTTCGTGAAAATATATAATTAAAAAAAAAATCGGCCAAGTGCAAGTTGTACTCGCGCACGAAGGGTTCCGTAAAACTAAAAAATATTTATGCAGTAGTTTTTTTTTGATATTAAATCAAGTTTTTTTTTGTGCTGCTACGAATACTACCAACCCTTACTTTGCTCGTGGATGTCGTAAAAGACGACTAAGAGCTTTTAACGACCTGGGCCAACTCCATCTGATATCGTTTGGTCAACAATTACATTCCCAAGGAGGGTTGACGTCTGGCAGGGGGCCGGTCATAAAACTATTGCCAATAACTTTTACATTATGTACTATGAAAGAAGAGTACATATTGTATCGATCCCAAGTAATTGGGATAAGAGTAGGAGAATGATGATGATGAATTTAAGTTTGTTTTTTCTTTGATATTAATTCAAGTTACACCTAAATTAGTAGTAAATAAAAATTAGTAGTTTTAATAAATATTAAAACTACTAATTTTTAAAACATTTAGTGAACACGTTTTTAAACAATTTTATTTATAACATTATATTATTAAATTATTATAAATAAATTTTGCAAAAATAAATAGCTAAAAGAGCTCGGCGGCGGTGAGATTCGAACTCGTGCCTACGGTGCCGGTGTCTTAAACCAGCGCCTTAGACCACTCGGTCACGCTGCCTGTTCATTGTCAGTGCAAAATTAACTGCTGCTTGTTAACCATACACGTTCAGGTGAAAAGGGTTAGTGGGTTTAAAATGATTAAAAATATTTTTTTTATATGATGTAATCAAAAATCTATAGTTTTCACAATTTTTCCTTAGTCTGTGCTATAAGACGTTGCTTCGTTCCAAATTTCAAGATTCTGAGTTCACGGGAAGTACCCTGTAGGTTTTGATTCCCTTGCGAGTGTCGAAAATTTGCAGAAATTTGCGACATAAATAGCTATATCTTTTGATTGCGTTAGCTTACAAGTTTGATTTTTTCACAGCTCTAAGGGACAGTAGACCTGAGTATTTGATATAAATTTCAGCTTGATACCTCCACGCGTTCCTGAGACAAAGAGAAAAAAAAAAGAGAAAAAGGGTTCCGTTTTTTCCTTTCGAGGTACGGAACCCTAAAAATGACGAGCCTACTGAGTTTCTTGCCGGATCTTCTCAGTTTGTGGCTGCTTTCCGATCCGGTGGTAGATTAATTAAATTTAATTTTAAAAGATAATGTATAATTGACAATATGTATGTGCCCCATGGGGCTGATTTGATTTGTTACCTAAAACATAAGATTTTTCAGTATCAGCTCTGAAAGGTTCTCGGAAATATATTGCACACGTGACATTGGATATTAGTACTATGTATATATTTTTAATTATTTTTTGGATTCTTATTTTTATATTTTCGTTATTTTCAATTAGATTTATACGCAAAAGACAATTAATTTGAAAAATGTTTTGTTCATAATAAATCTATAAGTATACTAAACACAAATGACAAAATATATTGATTCGAAGAATATCTAACTATGTAAAATTTACCAATAGATATTGAGTTATAACTTTTGTAATAACAGGTTAAAAATATAATGTGCTATTATTACTTATTTTACCGTAAATATAATAGGGGTTCCTATTGCCGGCTTTATGAGGGCTACCGCAATGCGTGGTCGGCCTTCAGGCTGGCCGTCCGTACCGCCAAGGACATCAGTCGGCAGGAGATGCTGGACGGTCTCGATCGAGACCTGTTCCCGCGACGGGCGGAGCACACGCCCCCGGTCATGGCTTCGCCAGACACTGATCGGGAGGCCGACGATGACAGTGTTCCGCCCATCACGGCAACGGAGATGGGGGTGGCGGTGGCGCGCATGCGCGGCAAATCCACCGCCCCCGGGCCCGACGGTGTTCCCAACCGCGTGCTGGCCCTGGTCCTCGACCACCTGTGTCCCCGCCTCAGGGGGCTGTTCGACGCGTGTTTAGCGTCCGGACGGTTCCCTGGGTGCTGGAAGGAGGGGAGGCTGGTGCTCCTGCCGAAACCGGGACGGTCTCCAGAGTCGGCCTCGGCCTACAGGCCTATCGTGCTGCTCGACGATGCGGGCAAGCTATTGGAGAGGGTGCTGGCTGCCCGCATCGAGCGGCACCTCGTCGGCACGGGGCCCGATCTGTCGGACGCCCAGTTTGGGTTCAGGAGGGGTCGTTCGACGATCGCGGCTCTGCTGCGCCTGAGGGCCGTGGTGACTGAGGCCGTCGCCGGCGGAGGAGTGCTGTTGGTGGTGTCCCTGGACATCGCCAACGCATTCAAAAATCTGCCATTTAGCTGCATCAGGGAGGCGCTCCGATACCACGGAGTGCCAGTTTACCTGAGGCGGCTAGTGGCAGACTATCTGGAGGGCGCAGCGTCCTCTACACCAACCGAGTAGGGGACGTTGTGCGAACGCCCATGACGTGCGGTGTCCCACAGGGGTCGGTCCTTGGACCCACCCTGTGGAACATCGGCTACGACTGGGCGTTGAGAGGGAGCCTCCCACCCGGGCTGGGCGTGATCTGTTACGCCGACGACACGCTCGTCACAACCCGCGGTGGGACGCTGGATGAGGCGGCAGGCCTGGCGACTCTCGGCACCGAAGAGATCGTCAGGTGGATCGAGGCGCTGGGGTTGAGGGTGGCCCTGGACAAGACGGAGCCCTCTTGTTCCATGGGCCCCGCATGGGCCCTCCCATCGCCGTTTCGATCACCGTCAATTCGGTTGACATCAGCATCCGGGCCCATATGAGGTATTTGGGCCTGGTGCTCGACGGGCATTGGTGGTTTCGGGAGCATTGCTACAGGCTCGCTCCGCGGCTCGTCGGCACGGCGTCCGCCCTTTCATGGCTTATGCCGAATGTGGGCGGACCGAGCGCTACGTGCCGACAGCTGTACACAGGGGTCGTCCGGTCGATGGCCCTGTACGGCGCACCGGTGTGGGCGGGGTCCCTGACCGTCCGACTCAGGACTCTTCTGTGGCGATCACAGAGGGCCATGGCGGTCAGGGCTGTACGCGGGTACCGCACGGTGGCGACGGAGGCAGCGTGCCTGTTGGCCGGGAGTCCCCTGTGGGACCTGGAGGCGGAAATGCTCGCCGATTTGTATCGGCGGTTGTCGGGGGTGCGCGCGGGGGGCGGTGTGGTCTCTTTGAGAGAACTCACCGCCTGGTGCGTTGATGCCCGCCTAGATGTCATTGCCCGTTGGGCAGTCCGGCTGGAGAGGCCTCGGTTCGGTGTGCGGACCGTAGAGGCCTTCCGGCCGGTGCTGATGCAGTGGTTGGAACGGCGGCACAGGGTGCTCTCCTTCCGACTGGTGCAGGTTTTGACGGGGCATGGATGCTTCGCCAAATACCTGCACAAGGTCGTCAGGAGGGAGAGTACACCGTCCTGCCACCACTGCGATTGCGACGAAGACATGGCGCAATATACGCTCGAGGTTTGTGCCGCTTGGGCAGAGCAGCGTCGTGAACTCGTCGCAATCATCGGTGCCGACCTGACGCTGCCGACCATCGCCAGGGCGATGCTCGACAGCGTCAGGAACTGGGACGCGGTCGCAACCTTCTGCGAGGCAGTAGTCTCGCGGAAGGAGGCGGCGGAGCGCGTGCGCGAGGAGCGTCTCCTCTACGGCGCGAGCCGCCGCCGGCGACTGGGGCGGCGCAGGCGCGATTACCTGCGCCTGATGCCGCCCTAGCCAAGGCCGCGGGTGACTGGATCGGGGTATTAGTCCGTCACCCGCCGAGAGGCCGACCGCGTGAGGAAAGACCGACATCCTATCCGAGGGGGGGATGTTGGTCGAGGAGAGGGTACTCCTCAGGGGTATTCCGTCGGGCCGACCACTGACGTCAAGTCACTCTGCTCCGGTGGTCGGTCCAACGACGAAGGCGACGTCACGGGTGGGTTACGGGTGTGCGCGCTTACGCCCCTCTGTCACCCCGGATGGAGTGGTGCGAGGAGTGCGCCGACCGTAACCCACCCCCCAAAACAAAAAAAGGGGTTCGTATTATTAGTTATTTTTTCGTGAATGTCAGCCATGTTTCAAGATAATATTAGGAGAATAGTATTGCTCAAATCAAATCAAATCATTTATTTTGCATAAGCCCCATAGGGGCACTTACATATTGTCAATTTTACATTATGTTTTAAATTAAATTTAATTAATCTACCACCGGATCGGAAAGCAGCCACATACTGAGAAGATCCGGCAAGAAACTCAGTGGGCTCGTCATTTTTTCTGGGAAACTTAAAATAAAAAATTCTGATCGCCAATACGTTTACCAAGCTTGACAATTGTGTCATCATTTACTCTTAGCCTACTTCCAATAGTAGCCGTCGATTAGCTAGATGTATAGAAGTCTAAACTTTTCATCATAAGCTAGTCATAATCATCAACATATTAGCTCATAAACTACCACTGCTGAAACCGGGCCTTTTCCATAATAGGAATGTAATTGACTTACTATACTGCGCTGGTCAAACGGTCTCGTATAAACGTTTATTGCTAGTTTCCTTTCTCTTACATAGATGTGGTATGCATATTATAAATCTTTGGCCATATTTTACGACATCAAGGGACAAGAATGGGGGTGGAGAATTGTGTTCCTACTTTGTCACGACACGGAGAGAAAGATAAGATAGTAGAAGTCACTCATCATTCTCCTACTCTTATCCCAACCACTTGGGGTCGATACAGTATGTACTCTTATTACATAGTACATATTGTAAAAGTTATTGGCAAAAGTTTTATGACCGGCCGACTGCTAGACGTCAACCCTCTTTGGGACTGTAATTGTTGATCAAACGGCATCATGGAGTTGGCCTAGCTCGTCATAAGGCTCTTAGTCGTCTTTTAAGACATCCACGAGCAAAGTAAGGGTTGGTAGTATTCTTAGCCGCTACCACACAGCTTATAGTAGATGTCACTATATCAGCTAATCTAAAATTTGATTCTAATACACTTAAAGTTATCAAATCGCGACTACATAGACCTATTTATTACGCTATAAGCGTGTGACTGTATTGTTATTCGTCGAGCTATTATGCGACGCTGATGTTATATAAAATAAAATAACGGAGTAGTAAACTGTGTGCTGTCGCTATGAATACAAAAACCGGCGCCGAGGGTCGAAGTGCCTTACAAAATGTTGTTACTTATATTTTCAACTACTTTGAACTAGTTAAGAATACATAATTTTAAATATATTTATAGCATTCAAGTTTAAATAATATAAGTTTGATGAAATATGCGTATTTTTATTTTAAAATAGTCATTAACAGAATAACATTTCAATAATAAAATTTCCGTGTGGTGACGGTGTAAGAATACAGTTTGCCACACTCTCTTTTACCCGTGGGTATCGTAAAAGACGATTAAGGGATATAACATCTGTGCAAGAACCCTATACCAACACATCTGACCAGCACGGTACAGTAGGTCAATTTTCCTCCCAAATAGTAGGACATATGTGGCCTGAGATCATCTCATGATGATGATAAGAGAATAAAAATAGAGAATGAATACGGATAATAAAATAATCTATTGATTTATTTTGTGTAGATGTAATCACGTCGGGCTCTCATCAACAGCTTATAGAGGAGCTATTCAGATAATCATCATAGTATTTAAACAAAAGCTAACTAAATGAGAATGATAATGGTAGGGTTACACTATTTCCGGTGGTCCGCTCGCTTGGCGAAGAGAGCTACTTATAGGGCGGGGCTTACACATCTACCACTTAAAGGTAACGAAAAGATGTCGAAAATGAAGATGGCTATAATAAGAAAGCAACTAATTATCTCGATTATTAAAATATATCGCTCTTTACTCATAGCTGATGTAAATATATTATATGAAGCGCAGATGACACTGTACAGACCCAATTATTAAGTTACATAATATAATCGTTATGAACACTTAACGTGGAAAAGATGTTTTCATTTTCGTTTTATTTTAGATAACAAAATCTCTCCAAGAAAATGTATTTTATATATAAGATACAAAACCAAGGTTATGTCTATATTGCATTGAATTTTGTATTCTGTGAATTGATTCAATTTAGTATTTAAAATCATTATTATCATCATCATCTCAGCTCATATATGTCACACTGCTGGGCTCGCGCCTACTCCACACTGGGAGAGAAGTAGGCCTACTAACACCACGTTAGTCGGCGGTGTTGGTATAAGGTTTTATTTTGAGTTTTCCTTCTCTTGCATCTCTTAGTCGTCTTTTACGATCATCCACGGGTAAGATAGGAAAGTGGTGAATTGTATTATTCCTCCGTCGCTATACAAAAAATATTTTGTATATAAAATACTGTTAATTTATGATTTGGCTGCAGCGATTTAGAAAAATTATGCGACATGAAGTTCTTAAATATTAAGTTTTGTTGTGTGGTGGCGGCTACGTATTCATCAACACATTGCTCCTGGATGGCTTAATCATTATAATGAAACTATACATGCGTCACGTTGATGATGATCCGCTAATCCATCCGGGATGACAGGAAAAGCAGCGCACGACTTCGTAGACTCGCCCTAACATACCTCTTGACGCCGAGTGGGTGGGTCACTGGAACACGGTCTTTTTCTTCAGTGACCCATCCGGCGGTCTACCCTCGCGGATATCCTCTTGAGTCGACGCCCCGTCATCTCCACCGTCAGGACGTTGTCCTCACGCGGTGACCTTGCTCCAAAGGCGACCAGACTAAACCTCGGTCCGGTCACCCGCTACCTCGGCTAGGGTGGCATGAGGCGCAGGTATTCACGCCTACGCCACCCCAGTCGCCAGCGGAAGCGCGAATCCTCGTAGAAAAAATTCTCCCGGATTCACTCCGTTTACACTTCCTCGTGACTGCCTCCCATTTCCACTCACTGTCGACTATCGCGGCCACGACGCCCGGCAGCGAGAGGACGGCACCGATGGCAGTGACAAGGCCACGGTGCTGCTGAGCCCAGGTCACGCAGACCTCGAGCGTATGCTGCGCCATGTCCCGCCCGCTGCCGCACTGTTGGCAGGACGGAGTCATCTCCCTCCTTGCGACTGTGTACAGGTATTTGCCGAAGCAACCATGCCCCTTTAAGACCTGCATCAGCCGGAAAGAGAGGACTCCGTGTCGCCTTTCCAGCCACTCCATCAGTATGGGCCGGACGGCCTCAATGATTCAAAGCCCGAGTCGAGGCCTCTCGAGCCGCGTCGCCCAACGGGAGAAGACCACCCGGCCAGCATCGTCACGTGGGGGCTACGAATACTATCAACACATTTCTTGAGGATGGCTTAAAAGACGCTTCTATATCAAGCTGGGCTATTTCAATCTCATGCCGTATGGTCCACAATTTCATCCTCAAGGAAGGCTAAGGTATGGCAAGCGGCTGGTCATAAAATCATTGTCAAAACTTTTACAATACCACCGTACAGTGAAATAAGAGTAAATAATAATGTGTCGACCCCAAATTGATACAGATGATGAGGATGAATTTTTTTTAAATATTGCTTTTCTCTTCAAAGGTCCTGCGTTAAAAGCACTCTATTGCGGATCGTCAGATATAAGATTCATATTAATCTTTGGCCCAAGTTTATGGAGTTTTCCTGTTGTCTTAGAGACAATCTCAAAAACATATTCCAAGTTTGAGCGAGACTATAGCTGACCAAAAATACTAACTCTGCTTGTTTTTGGCTTTTTTGCCTTTGATGAGATTCAGTCGTGAGACATAAAATAAACATATAAAGAATATTTTTTATGTACATTAGAAATTCTTATTATCTAGTACGATTTGTGTTAGTAAAATATTCCTTATTATCCATTTTTAACAGTATATTCCCAACACAGTATTGTAGATGCTTACGTTCACTGAAACTTTTATTTACATTACAAAAGTTCTTCAAGTCCCTAAATACTCTTAAGTTTGTTTAAATTGCATTTGTTCGTTTAAAGTTGAAATTTATCAACGCAATAGGGATTAAAGACCGATCAAGTTCGAATTAGACTTGTTCACAAAGGGTATCAGGTATCACCATACATATTTTATCATAATATCCTTTTTTATATATACTTTTTAATCGGTGTATGGTAGCGGCTACGAATACTACCAACCCTTACTTTGCTCGTGGATGTCGTAAAAGATGACTAAGAGTCTTATAACGACCTGGGCCAACTCTATCTAATGCCGTTTGGTCAACAATTACATTCCCAAGGAGGGTTAACTTATGGCAGACGGCCGGTCATAAAACTAATGGCAATAACTTTTACAATATGTGCTATGAAAGAAGAGTACATATTGTATCGACCCAAGTAATTGGGAGTAGGAGAATGATAATGATGACTTTTTTAAATACTTTCGTAACCAATCTTTTGGATATGAAATCCTAAAAATACGAAATGAAAGGTGTAAACATATAAAAATACTAGCTTCTGCCCGCGGCTTCGCCCGCGTAAAATGTTACTTTCCTAAAGTTTTTCACCCCCTATTTTTATTTTACCCCTTAAGGGTAAATTTTTACAACATGTTAATGTCATATTTATTTATATCTAATCAATAGCCTAAAAATAAGTTTCAAGCTTCTGGCTTTAAAAATGACGATAAGGAAGTCCTTACAACTTTTCATCCCCCTTTACAATCCTTTTTTGCATTAAAAAGTAGCCTATCTCTTTTATCAGGCTCTAGACTATCTGTGTTCCAAATTTCATTTAGATCGGTTAAGTAGTGTTAGCTTGAAAGAGTGACAGACAGACAGAGTTACTTTCGCATTTATAATAGATATTAGTAAGGATTTAATGTCACACTTATGTCATACGCGCGCACACACAAATGAATAGAGAATAGCGGCGTAGTATCACGGCATGACCACATTTGCCTTAGTACCTACCTAACCCAATCTATCATTTCCAGTAGTCGACATAATTTTACTGCCAAGGCGCGCAAAAAGATGTTTCATATCACAAAATTTCAATACCTATCTATTATATATAGGTATAGTATGTTATTAACAAATCGTGATGATTGATGTATTTTTGACAGCACTATGCTATCAAAAAACAATCATCAACGATGACTTCTCTCACGTCTTTACTTGTGTTCGGGTCGCACAATCGGCGATCATAGATTTCTTGCCATATTTCTGTAGTGCGCCCGGTTGCTACCTGACCACAGCACTGCGCACTCTTATCGTTCTAACTTTTGAAACATTGTACCAAACGACACGCGGTAAAAAGCAAAAAATATGTACTTTAAATATCGAAAGCAATAAAAGCATTTGTTTGCATAAGAATCAATTTGTTACTATAAAATATGCATCGGCAATAAATACCAAATTATTTTGAATTTTTAATTTACTATTTTAACGATAAATGCTTAAATATTAAAAATAGATATATGCTGTCGCGGACTTTTTTGTAAAACTATTTAAGAGGTACATTTCCACAATACATAACATTTGTCTAACTTTCAAGATCTTTGCAGCGTATGCAAAGATAACTCGCAGATGGGCGATTTTTTCTGTCTTAAGCGATTTTTATCGTTATATTTTAGCCAATTTACAAAATATCTTTATAAATTATAGCCTATGTGTTATTCTGATGTGTAAGCTATATTACTGTAAAGTTTCATCAAAATCAATTTGGTAGTTTTTGCCTGAAAGAGCAACAAAGATGTTCACATCCATACATTATTACAAACTTTCACGTTTATAATATTAGTAGGACTAGTAGGATTAGTAGGATTTAGTACAAGCTAGAATATTTCAGTGGTTATAATTTTTTTTAAGTTTATAACCCTCACTACGGAATAAATATATTTGGGTAGGAAAATTTACAAACATTATATGTTTGTTCAAACTTATACTCATTTATGGTTTGCACAAAGTATTAATTTCCGTGTGAGAATAATACAGTATAGGAATATATCTTCGCCCATCCAAAAGGAAATTTACTCCATCAACTAGTTATTCCTTCAACTAGTTTCTCTTTCAACTACATAGTTATTCCTTCAACTTTATATTTGCATTCAATTCAGCAAGTAATGTTATTTAATTTAAATTGAATGAAGAAATACTCATTTGCGTATATTTATTTTCCTTTTCATTATATTCTAAGCAGCAAAAAGTATTCCTGAAGGAATAGCCCATTTACGTATAAAAGGTCGAACTATGGAGCTTGCATGCAAAACCTTTTAAACTAAGCATACATCCGCTTTATGGAGAACTTTTATAGTTTCAAATGACATCAATAAACGCCGTGCTATCGCACTAAATCTAATAAAAATGTCATTTCATTGAAAGTACCTACTCTTTTATTACAAACATTGTATCAAAATAAATAGTTGGGATACAGTTTATCATTTATTTTGAAATAGGCCAGTGTTGGTAAGCCTAGATTCATTATCTATTGTATCACACTCAAATCGTAATCCAATGGAATGATAATTGAAGTTTACAAATAAATACTAAGTAAATATTGACTGCACAGATGGCGTAGTGGTTATCATACCGACATTTCATTCCAGTATCGTAGGTTCGATTATATATACAGCACAATACTTTTTCCACAAAGTCTAGTTCTGAGACTGGGTGTAATTTTTCTGCGTTAATTTTATATTTGTAAAATCCCCCGCAATATAAGGATTGTTTCCTTATTGCAGGATTTGTCTTTAAAAAAAATACGCACATATTTTTGATATTTAGTGTGTCGTGGATATACTTTCGACTTTAAAGATGGCGTAATGGATTTGTATTCTATAGTTATATGTTTGTAACATACCCAGTAATTCAAGGATAATTTTCTTAACGCAAGGTTTTAATAAAACAGTTTTTGGACAGGCGGTTGAATCGAGAAATTAGCTCACTTCAGTATTGAAAGTCTTCCTATTACTATCAAATTATCACTGTTTGTAATTGGTTACTACCAATGTTTAATTGTTGTGATAAATATCTAAAAAAAAAAAACTAATTTATACGTGTTTTAATATAGGTACTGCAAGTGCCCGGTGGCCTGCTCGCTCGGCGTGGAGAGGTATATGTAGGGCGGGTCTATGGGGTCGCGCGCCGCTTCTTCTGTCGCCTCGGACGGATTTAGCGGAGTGTGACCACACCATAGCCCGCCGCCAAAAAAGAAATAGGTACTGCAAGTGTATCTAATATTAAGCTGGGGGTGCTGTCGCGGGATGGTACCCGAAAGGGTTGTCCATGGTAATTTAGTATTAGCTACCATTGGCCGGCCTGATGGCGATGGGGAGGTAATACGGTGGGTTACGGGGCCACGTGCTGCCTTTACGTCGCTCGTCTCTAGTCACTCCCTGTTTATACATATCATGCTTCACGCAGTCCATCCATCTTTTCTTTGGTCTCCCTTTACCCCTAAAGCCTTCAACATTCATACTCAAAACCTTCCTCGCAACATTACTTTCATCCCGTCTCATCACATGTCCATACCAGCTCAAACGTTCACTCCGTCACTGGCGCTACTTTCAAACATTCTCTTATACGCTCATTCCTTATCTTATCCATTCTCGTCACGCCGTACATCCATCTCAACATTCGCATCTCCGCTACATGTAATCGTCTAATATATATATATTAGGTGATTTTTTTTTTTTACTTTTTTTTTTATTCGGTCCCATCGTGAATTCTTGTTGGAAATACCCAAAAAAAAATTCCCTGAAAGTTTGAGCCCTTAATATTAATTAACGTCCTCGACCAAGGCGTGTGAAGATTTCCCATTGAAAATACACAAAAACTCTGATTTTTAATTTTTGAATTTCTAAAGCTCAGCGGCATTTCATGGGATCACTTTGATCGAAAATGGTTTTTTCTCAGAATTGAACGCTCTACAAAAGTGCCCATTGCCGCAAAGTCGTAACTCACACTGGCGAGGCAGTACGGGCCACTAAACCAGATTTTTTCATAAAATTCGCGTTTTTTCGCATTTATCTCGTAAATATCAAGAGCTACGGAAAAAATGTGAATGACAAACTTGTAGAAAATTCAATTTTTAACAAAAAAGTCCTATGGACCAAATCGCTAAGATCAATATTAAGCGAGATATTAAGCCTTGAATATATTTTTTCGTGAAATTTTGGCCTGGTTCAGTGGCCCGTACTGCCTCGCCAGTGTGAGTTACGACTTTGCGGCAATGGGCACTTAAAAATCAGAGTTTTTGTGTATTTTCAATGGGAAATCTTCACACGCCTTGGTCGAGGACGTTAATTAATATTAAGGGCTCAAACTTTCAGGGAATTTTTTTTTGGGTATTTCCAACAAGAATTCACGATGGGACCGAAAAAAAAAAAGTAAAAAAAAAAAATCACCCTAATATATATATATATATATATATGTATATATATATATATATATATATGTGTATATATATATATATATATATATATATATATATATATATATATATATATATATATATATATATATATATATAGTTCTCGAGTTTAACTTGTATTACTTAAAAATATAATATCAAAGATCAAAGAACCGTGTGATGAGGGCTTTTAATAATACAATATGGGATGAACCTTTTCTCCTGGCATGAATGACGCCCACGGGATATAGCAAGCGAATAGGAGAATAGATCATTGATCTTAGTCTACATACATTTTTACTATACCTCATAATAGGTGTTTTGTCATCAGGCTATTAACGACGCTTTTCAGTAATTCAATTCTTGTTCCAAAGTAATACTTAAGTGAAATCTAAAACTCGAAATTTGGTTTATAATCAAATAAAAAGATAGAGGGAGAGTGAGAGAAAGATACTATTTCTCGCATTTTGACTAATCATCTGATAAAAAAAATCAAGCTCTAGGATTTTGAAGTGAAAACTTCTTTAGTGGCGTTGTGCACTTTCTTGGGCAGGACAAAAATGTTAAACTCGCATCAGAACACGTGACCTGATCGAAAATTCGTAAGATTGAGGGAGAGTAGACCGTAGGTGAATATTGTATTTAACCACATAAATGATAGTACTTTTATACTGATAAATAAAGCAATTCATGTGAAATTATTCCCTAACCATTCTAAAATTTTTTTAAAGGCTGGCTATGGTAATGGTTACTTCCATACATACTCCCTTTTAAATATATAGTATATAACTATAGTCTGGGCATGTGAATAGAAATTTTAGTAACATAATATTGCTTGTATTTGAGTCATTTGTAAATTGAAATTTTAGTAACATAATTTTAATATTGCTTATATTTGAGTCATTTGTAAATTGAAATTATAGTAACATAATTTTAATATTGCTGTGGTGGTTCGGGTTTGTAGATAGTAAGGATATAGTCCAATGTAATAATATTTATTATTTAGAAGAAGTACAGTACACGAACATTGATTTAGAGAAGGAGTATAACAGTAGAGAAAATAAGACAGACGAGAATACAGAAGATTTTTTGGAAATTAAATAACACGTAACGAAATGGTAAAGCGGACAAGCAAGCGTGCGTATGCGACTATGCATCGAGAGAGTGTGTATTGTTGATCGCGGCTCATCGCGGCCGGTCGGCCGGCTCGAGCGCCGCGCGCTTCCCTCCGCGCGTCTCGGCGGGGGGCATGAACGAATATTTTGTACGTACGTAACGAAAAAATATTTTGTATGTAAAGTGGACAAGCAAACTTCATTTTAAGCAATACGTGACTGGTTGAACTTAGTTCTTTGAAGACGAATGTGGTCCTGTTACTATGGCGAGATGCTGGTGCAGGCTGTAGCTATTTTGCGTACATCTTTAACCGCGCCACATAGTCCGACATATCTATGGCGTCGTCAACTACGGGTTGGAATAGTTCACCAGGTAATCTAAGCGTCTCCCCGTACAGTAGTTCAGCTGGTGTGGCTCCTATGTCTTCTTTGAACGCGTTCCTGATGCCTAGTAACACCAATGGGAGTGACTCGACCCAGCAGCTGTTCGCATGTCATATAATTGCATTTTTGAGCTGTCTATGTAAACGTTCTATCATTCCATTGCAAGCCGGGTTGTAGGCTGTTGTGGGCCTGTGCCGAAAACCAATGATATTGGATAGATGTTTGAACAGTGTGGACTCAAATTGTCATCCACGATCTGTTACTATATCTCAAGGTCAACCGAAACGTGCGATCCAGTCGGATACCAGGGCGCGTGCCACAGTTTCTGCTGTAATATCTGGGATAGGTATTACCTAAGGCCAATGCGTGAAGCGGTCGATGGCGGTGAGGCAATATCTGTATCCCTGTGATAGTGGCAGAGGTCCTATGAGGTCTATGTGAATGAACATGAATCTACGTCTAGGTAATTTAAAATTGCCTATAGAAGGTGAAACGTGTCTAGTAATTTTAGAACGCTGACAGGTTAAACAAGAGCGGCTCCATTCTCAGCAATCTTTTTTGATACCAGGCCAAACGTATCTCTTAGTAACCATCTTGGTCGAAGCGTTTGCACCAGGGTGGCTTAGTGAGTGTAGACTATCAAAGACTTGACGACGGTGCTCCTTAGAGATATACAGTCGGGCTATATCTTTACTATCTACAAGCCCGAACCACCACACTGGTGACTCCGACGTGATTATATTTAAGTCATTTGTATATTGAAATTTTAGTAACATAATTTTAATATTGCTTATATTTGAGTCATTTGTAAATTGAAATTTTAGTAATATAATTTTAATATTGATTTTTGTATTTGAGTCGTTTATATGTATTAGGTAAGGGTCCACATACAATATCCTTCTTTTTTTGCCTTCTAAGCATTCCACATATGTCCCACTGTTAAGTACCCATCCTACCCATAATGGAACGACATTTTATCTTCTATATCACGTTGATGAGGCTACGTTACTATAGTGTTTTATATTGACTTTTTGCATTCTTTCTTCTTGTAGTCATATAATCTATGTCTTTTACAAAACCCGCTGAATAAAACAAGTGGCGACTTATTGTATCAGAAATAAAAAAAATATTAGACATGCCTATTAGAAAAAAAAACTGTTGGTGAAAATGTTAAACAAAAAAATAGAGTGTATTATATTTTAATTGTTCTCTATCTACATATCTTTCTATGTATCTAACATGTGTCCATCAGTCTCTCGTCATCCATTGCGAGACGGCGGGCTCTCTGTGTGGAGCGCCACATAGTAAGGGCCTGTATCGTCTTCCAAACATTTATTTGTAATTTAATTAAAAGAAAAATTAAACAAATAATTATTTAAAAACATTATTTAATTTAAGTAAGGATCAATTGTCTCTATATACATGCTTCAAATTCTAGTAATTTAATACTAAGTTTAGTCCTTGTGTAACTCTTTAATTGTTACAAACTATTTGTAAGTAAGTTCGTTACACGTACTTGTATTTATTGAGAAATACGAACGGACGAATTAAGTGTTACTCAAGTGTCGATATTTTATTATCTTATATTGGAGCGCTTCGTATAAAACAGGAAAGTAGTTAATTCTTATTGAAGAAGAATATATATACTATGTAGTAATTGTTGAGGTAATATTTGTGAAAGCCACAGAAGACAAAGATCGGGTTCCGGTGGCCCGGTCGTTCGGCGGTCTATAGGGTCGCGCGCCGCCTTTTCTGTTGCTCCGGTCGGATCTGGCGAGGTGTGACTAGACCATAGCCCGTAGTAAAGAAAAAAAGGTTTTATTTGTAAATATCAATAAACTTGTATAAATAACAAACGTTCATATGAATATATAGTCATAGTTATGTGTTCTTTAACAATTATAATTTTTTGGATTTTTTATTAACATCCAGCACTAAGAAAACAATCCTTGTATTGAATTTACAAATATACAATTAGCACAGACAAATTAAACCCAGACTTAGAACAACAGTTTGTGGATATCACAAACTGTTGTCGTATTGTTGGCTTTAAAAATGACAATACTTCCTTACAACTTTTCATCCACCTTTACAAACCTTTTTTTGCATTAAAAAGTAGCCTATGTCTTTTGTCAGGCTCTTGACCATCTGTGTACCAAATTTTATTTAGATCGGTTCAGTAGTTTTGGCGTGAAAGACCGACAGACAGATAGACAGACAGAGTTACTTTCGCATTTATAATATTAGTAAGGATTTACAATTGGGAATTGTACTAATAATTAGGTACACATTACGCAATACTTCAATCGTTACTTAAGGCATAAAACAATAAGTGCCTTCAAAACGACATTATTCGTATTTTTATAATCTGCGTAGCGGTACAAATGTTGCTAAATCCAAAGGTTTCTTCAAAAACGACAACAATAGTTCAAAAGTTCTATAGGAGTTAGTCCATCAATTCCATCTATCTATCAACCTCGCACTTGATATTATACGCAGTCTATATAACGTATAGATAATATATTTCTCAGCAGAGTGCTTGTCTTATACTTTTCCGCCAACTTTTACGACTCGAACAGGTAATGAATGATGATATATTATCTTCTTAACTATGGGCTTGTCAGTTATAATTGCTATTAGTAGTACTTTTTTATAGCGTTGTGTATTTATAAGTGGTGCATAGATATCTTTAGGCATAATTAAATTTTAACTGACTGCGTTGAAGCCTAAAGAAGGATTACATAATAAATTATTAGATTCCCCTTGATGGCGTGATTTTCATTAGATACACTAGTCGAGTAATAATAATAATAAGCACTCACTCCCATATTCAGATATTAGATACCATCATCACACAATAGTTCTACACTTACCGCTGTCATTCCAGTAATGTTATGTGCAGACGTGGCATGTAATTGAAAGATCCCAATATGTAGTTTAAATTTATCCAAAGGCCTCTGCGAGTTGGATCTATATCCCCATGTAAGCCTCCTAAAGAAGCGATCATCTTCCCTATGGAAGATCCCGTGAATAAAAAGGAGATACGAATAATAATAAAACCCTTTATTCCGACCAACTTAGTATCTATTTACAAATTACGGCAATCTTAATCTATTCTATTCTAATACTTAATTATTTTTTGTAGGTCTGTTTGCCAATCGGCTAAGGCCTCTGCCAACTTTTCTGCCATTCCTGTCTATGTTGCGCCACTCTACTCCATGTTACTCCTGCTACTTGCTTGATGTCGTCATCCCTCCTTTTCTGCGGTCTGCCCCATTTCTTATTCCCTTCGCACCACAATTTGGCTCCATTTCTCTTGGCCGCTTATCATGTGCCCTGCCCATTGCCATTTGAGTCTTTTTATTTTTAATGTTATGTCTATGACATTCGTCTTATTTCTGACGACATGGTTTGACATGGTTTTTTATTCGGTCTGACCTTTTTATCATTCAGTCGAGTAGTACTGGGTGTAAAATTATTAAAGTATTTAAATGATCAGTATTATTTACTTAAATATCCGTGTGGTGACGGAGAGAGTGTGTGGTAAGAATACTATTCACCACCCCATATCTTAACTGTGGGTGATCGTACGAGACGACTAAGGGATATAAAACGCATATAACAATCTATGCGAGAGAAGGAAAACTCAGAACAAAACCGACACGTCTGACCAGCGTGGTATAGTAGGTTAACTTTCCTCCCATTACGGAGGAGGCCCAAGCCCAATAGTGGGACATTTATGGGCTGTGATGATGATGATGAAATATGCGTGCTAGAATTTTTTAGGCCTTTGAGCGAGATACCAAAATAAGAGTTTTAAAGGTGAATATGAAAATCTATATAATCTTTTTTCTCGAAAAGTGATGATACAATACACTATTATGTGTATTAATGAACTCTGAATAATTAAATGTACACCCATATAATCGGGATAGTGAATATTCAATAGAGCGCATAAATGAGCGAGCATTATTCGAGTTCCGAAGAGCAGATAGGTACATCTTATTCATAGTAAATATTTTAGAACATATAAATGTATAGATACTTATATGAAATATATACATACATATATACATATCATCACGCCATATTCCTTGCAGGGTAGGCAGAGAGAACAGAGTGCCAGAGAACTCTATTCTTGCATACTTCACTCGCTTCCTCAACATTCATAATTCTCTTCCCACCCGACACTTTGCTCCCCTCTACTCGCCTGACTGGGCAAGAATATACAAACAACATATATATATATATATATATATATATATATATATATATATATATATATATATATATAAACAACGAAAAACAGTTTAATGCTAATACGTACTAGCGGTGCAGATTTAAAATAATTTTTTTAGCTTATTATATATAAAAAAACCACATTACTGGATTCGAGCCTTTTCAAATAGGAAGGAAAACTAACATAGTTTTCCTATACTGTCCAAACAGATGGCTGTAGTATTTTATTCTAAGTTATCTTAGTCGTCTATAGTAGCAAAGTTATCTGCTTGAATAACTTAGGCGTCACTTACAACAAGAGAAAAATATTATTTAATTTTGGATGATTATCATTGCACTTTTTTAAGTACAATATACATTAGCCCGGTCAATATAGGCTATAAATTATCACGATAATTAGCTAGCAGGTGTATAAGTTTTTATATAGCTGGACTTTAAATAAAATTATGTTATTTTAGTCAGCTGGTATAATAATATCTAAATGACCGAGCTTAGTTCAGTATTTTTTGGTAAATTATGTTCTTTTTTAAATATATATTTAGATATTAAAAATAATTCATTAAATAATAATTTAAAAAAATATCATCATTATCATCACAGCCCCAAAATGTCCCACTGGTGGGCTCGGGCCTTCTCCATAATGGGAGGGAGATTAACCTACTATACCACGCTGGTCAGACGTGTTGGTATAGGTTTTGTCCCGAGTTTTCCTTCTCTCGCATAGATGTTATATGCGTTTTATATACCTTAGTCGTCTCGTACGATCACCCATGGGTAAGATATGGGGTGGTGAATAGTATTCTTACTCCGTCACCACACAGATAAAAAAAAATATAAAAAATGGAAAACAAAGGATCTAACTGAGGCTGTCTGTATTAAGCGACTGCTCTATTTTCCAACGGAGCAATTTCTATTGATAAATTTATCTTCATATTTTTATAATTTTCATTGGCTAAAAAAACTGACAAAACTATATTTTCTATATACAAATGAAACCCAGCTAAGCTGATTTGTCGCCCTCGAAACCTCCTGCATACTAACTTTCATACAAAACGTTGCAGACGTATCCGAGATGATCTGAATATATATACAGAAATATTTATGTATACAAGTGTGGAATATTATTCACATTCCGTGTGGTGACGGAGTAAGAATACAAATAACAATTCACCACCCCATCTTATACGTGGGTGATCGTATGAGACGACTAAGGGATATAAAACGCATATAACATCTTAGTAAGAGTAGGAAAACTTGAAACAATACCCTATAACAACACATCAGACCAGCGTGGTATAGTAGGTTAATTTTTCTTTCATTATGGAGGAGGCTCGAGCCCAACGATAGGACTTATATGAGTTGAGATGAATGAATGAGAAAAATACAAGAATTGCTCGTTTAAAGATAGTTGAATCTTTTTTTACTATAATTATCATTGTATGGCAATGATAATTATCTCTCTCATATTTGATCTCATCCCAATTACTGGGGATCAACGTAATATGTATAAAACATCCATCGTACACATTGCACAAGTTATAAGCTTTAATTTTATGACTAGCCGTCTGCTTGTCATCAACGTCCTTGTAAATGTAATCTTTGACCAGACGGTATGAGATACAGTTGGTCCAGGTCGATTTAGAACTCGTAGTTGTCTTTTTATAAGCGGCAGTAACACTTACCATCAGGTGTGCAGCTTGATCTTTTGCCACCATAAGCAATAAAAAAATACATACAATGAAACATAGAACCTCCTCCTTTTTTGAAGTCGGTTAAAAAAGGTGTTAATATAATGCATAAAAAGCAGTCCGGGTTCATTTCATCATGCCGTGAGTGAGCCTGGTAGATGCTTATAGGTTTTAAAACTTTTATATCAGAATAAGGGTAACTTACATCTTTTCCTATATCTTTAAGGATAAAGGAGGTTACAAATTAATTAAAAAACGTGCGTGTGTACAAAGTACACATATCAGAAGTGAAACTTTGGCAAACTTATTTTTAAATCTCGTTTACATACAACAACCAATAGCGTGTATTCTCTCTCTCTCTCTCTCTCTTGTGCCGCGTTTCTCGTGTCGCGTTTCGTCTGAAAAATTTTACCCTCGTGCGCGCAAAGTAGTTTCACTTCAAAATAAATATGACGCGTAACGGAAAAACGTGACTTAGAAATAAAGATGGCGCGTAACAGAAAAACGTTACAATATATTTCTCCCATACGTCGATAAAAAAGTTTCACTTCAAAAAGCAATAAATAAGGAGAGCAAATAATATGCAAGAGAAAGAAACCTGAAATAAATCCATTTGGCTGACATCGTATAGTAAGCTAATTTTCCTCTATCTGTAAAGGCTCGTGTTCTATAACGGAATATTGACCTTATACAATCTGTAAAACATTATTGTCCTGCTCTTATTTTTGTTTATGTAGAATAGGCACAGAATGCCTTTCTAACTTTAATAGATTTGGGAGCAGAATATAATAGTATAACGTGACTGGCTATGTGTATGACGTTAATTATATTTCGGTGTTACGAGTCAATCGTTAACGACACAGAACTGAATATAAAGACTGGCATACTCATACAGACCACTATATTGGTGAAATCGACATAGGTTTTTTTTTATTTCTTATGGCGGCAAACGAGCAAGCAGCACACCTGATGGTAAGTGTCATAGCTGCCCATGGACCTTTGCTATACGAAGGGTAGGCCGCTAGCTAGGCCGCTGCCCACCATTACAATACTCAAACCCACCCAGTTGGGCTTCTGGATCTCTCGCTCACCGCACAAAGCGTAATAGCACGTTGCCATTACTCAGACGTCGATCTTCTGCGAGAGTGTTGTACTACCCCGGACGGACCGGCCCGCGGTTGTAGACAAAAAACTATGAACAGCGTGGTCCTGCCACTAAAAAAGAAGAAAAAAGGTTGATAAATAACTGGTGTGACCGTACTATAACGTACCTCAAAAAAAAAAGGTTGATGTAGAACTGCTAACCTGCTTTTACACTATTTATAAACAATCTTAAGTGTAATAGTATTCGTCACTAACACGACTTATACGTAATCAGTAAATAGAGAAAGATAACGAAATTATATAAATACATAAAAGAAAGTTGTGTTAGTTACAACACTTATAACTCGAGAACGGCTGCACCAATTTTTATGATTTTTATGTTTTTGAGTTTGTTGTCGTCGGGAATAGGATATAGGATATTAAAATATGATATTAAAAAAAAAAAGAAAATTAAAAACACATCAATTCTAAATGTCCATTTGTTGATGATGTAACCAATGGCAACTGACAGCTCACGTCATTACGTGGTCTAATGGTTTGTTTGGAAAATACCGCGAAAAGTTAAAATTATAATATGGAAAATCTAATAGTGCACGCCTCTTCTCTCTCCCTCCCCCCCCTCTCGCTCCCTCCCCCCCTCTCTCTCTCCCTCCCAATCTCTCACTCTCTCTCTCTTCCTCCCTCTCTCCTTCTCTCCTCCCTCTCTCCTTCTCCCCTCCCTCTCTGCTTTTATTTTTATTGCTTATGGTGGCAAGCGAGCAAGCAGCACACCTGATGGTAAGTGTCACAGCTTCCCATGGACCTTTGCTATACTAAGGTTATAACTAGGCCGCTGCCTACCATTACAATGCGCGTAACAGAAAAACGTTACAATATAAAATTTCTCCCATACGTCGATAAAAAAGTTTAATTTCAAAAAGTTAGAGAAACAAAAAAATGTACAATATTTTTAAGATACCTACTGAAGTTAACAGACATGTGACATTTTTTCAATATTTTATTTATCATTTACTATTAGTCAATACCATAAATGAAAAAGAAAAATAATTTCGTGCCTTTCTCGACGCAGTACTACTAACAACATAGCTGTTCGTTTACAATAGGCTGTATGGCATCTATTCCCTTTGCCTGTCCGAATGGACGAACAAAAAAATGTAAACGAACCCAATTTTCATAAGATATACATACACTAATGACTAAGCAGTTTAGTTTTTTATTAATTGCAATTAAACGACAAAGAATTACCAAACCATTTTCTAAAGGAAACAGCGCGTTGCGATTATGAAGCTTTTAAAAAAAGGAAAAATTTTGATACATTAATTTTTAGAGGCGTGCAAAATTTGACCGGTCAGAGTTCGTTTTGTGCGAGTGTTACGAATTTTTACGAATATTATTATAATAAAACATATTATGTCTATATTGCCATCAACAATGCCGCGACCAATAAAATCAAATCTTTCCCAACAAAACGGTAACGCAGTTAGAATTCGAAACATAACGAACGTAACCACGGCAGAAGAACAATTTATTGCACGGGAAGACCGCCGCGTTAATATGGCCCAACTACGTGCTTCTTAATCACAAGAGTAAAGCGAGGCAGGCCGTGCTGTTGACAATGCGAAATTTGTAGCCGTTACAACACAGCTAAAAATAACTTAATAATTTTAAATTAATCGAAATCTGCTGATCTCATTCATTAACTGTTAGGCGGAACGAAGTGTGCCGGGTCCGCTAGTATTATATAAATACATAAATAGTGGTAGGACCACGCTGTTGACAGTTCTCTGTGTACAGCCGCGGGCCGGTCCGTCCGGGGTACTACACTCTCGCAGAAGATCGACGTCTGAGCTATGGTAATGTGCTGTTGCGCTTCGTTCGGTGAGCAAGAGGGCTGGAAGCCCAACTGGGTGGGTTTGGGGCTTACATTGGTAGGCAGTGGCCTAGCTATACTCCTGGTATAGCAAAGGTCCATGGGCGGCAGTAACACTTACCATCAGGTGTGCTGCTTGCTCGTTTGTCACCAAAAGCTATAAAGAAAAAAAACATAGGAATTATAATTATCAAAGACTTTTTACAATTCATTTATTTTATTCATATTTTTAAATAAGTACTAATATTACCTATCTTTGACATCTGATGACAGTCTTAATGTTTCATAATTACAGTGTCCCTTGACGTTTTCTACTAAAATTTTGTATAAAAATTAACACTATAATTAAAGAAGGGTGTACCACATAACATTAACTATTTACGTAGGTACTTACCTAAAAATGTCTATCATGCCGTTTCACGCCCAAAAGGTGCGGCTTTTCCTGTGTAATATAATTATGATAAATGTTTTTATTTATATTAAGCATACGTGGTATGTTAAATGACTCTCCTAATGCTTTTATTTTATAATTATATAGTTAGAATATACAACGGGACCTTAGGTAGCAATTATATTAACAAATTTCTCCCCAGTTGACATCTGGCAAATAACAAAATATTGCTCAAATCTTTATAGTTTCTGCTGTTTCTTTTATGTAAGTCAATATCTCGTACTAAGGAAGGACAAGTCTAAAAATGTATGACATTAATGAAGATAAATAAATAATAAACGAACAGAAATGATAAGATTCAGAAAAAATATTTTTTGAATACCAACAACACACTTTGACTTACTTAGAATCGAATCTATTAATTACGCAAAATATCAGCGCACTCTAATTAAAGCATTTCGGTATCTGCACAGAAAAAGTGATTTTTCCTATCAATTTATGAAGAAATAATCACGACAATTCCTTTGTAAGTTTCACAATAATAATAAAAACTTAGCTTTCAAAATAAAAAGAAAGAAAGAATTTACAATATTCTGTCGCTTCATATTTAGTATGATCCTAACTTTAAAACTATACATACTATGCCTTGTAAATTTAATTTAATAACAAATTAGTAAATTAATTTTCACGCACATATTAATTGAATGTTTCCATATCACTTATTAAATTCATAAATGGTTCACAAAGTACACTATATAAGTAGTGATATTAATTAATTTATAAGCTCTAATCCAATAACTTCCTTAGAGTTGAGAGGTATAGAGAGGATAACACTAAGATGTACATTTACTTTGGTTACAGTATCGTACCCGCGAGGGATAAAGGCAAGTTAGGTTACCTACTTTATACATCTCCGCAAACTTTTAATTAAAACTAGCAGCCACAAAGGCTTTGTGAATCCATTATTTACTTCTTTATATACTATATTAATTATTTATTTTACTATAATTATAGCCAATTATAACTAACTACATATTTCACCAAAATGAACGTTGATTAAATCTAAAATATTACATATACGTCTCACAGAAATAAAAAAATGCTTTAAGAGATCTTTTAAATACAACTATTATATCCATACATTTAAAAGTAACATAGAAAACCTACTTGTTGTATATTTAGTTCCATAATCTGTAATTAAAATAATCACAGATACTTGTCTTCATTAATATAATCAAATAATTCAAATATTCACCACATTGTATGTCTAAATTAATATTACGATTTGCACATTCTGTTTACAAGCGAATTGAGACCTACATCAGTTTTGAATGTACTCTATACGCAAGCTGAATAGAATGTAGACACTCTAGACGCAGGACTCTACTTATGGCAGAACAACATATAAATTTTATCATTAAATAGTTTGTTAAAATAAAGTTAAATAGTATAGGTATATTGTGATATCACAAACAACGAACAAAAATTACTTCAGAAGATAGTAAATTTTGTTCTCAAGTTTTTAATGCTAATTTGCACATAGTCGTTTGATTTTTAGTTAAAAACAGATAAATCAATATACCAACTGATTTGGATCTGGGACTTAACGTGGGTTTCAAGAGTATGGCGGTGGCTTAAAAAATCCTGTTGCCATTAAAGTCTCATTAATGTAATTCGAAGTTTTTATCGCAACAGACTTACGGCGGGAATTTATTTCTTAACGAGAAGTGGGATCTATAAAAAAGTGACAAAAAAGAATACATAAAATATGTAGGTGAGTTACGTGTGGGAATAAAAGCGGAATAATACAAATATAATGATGAAAATTTAGTATTACTTACAAACTTGTATATAAATAGAATAAACATTTAATCTGTCACTCTGCGAGGCGGTGATATATTTATACATAAAAGGTGGCTGAAAAGAAAAACATTTTTTTTTCTTTATCTTTATTAATGTTATAGATGTTGAAGAGTTTATTTGTTTCTTACTTAGGTCACCGTAACCGTTGAATTAATCCAGCGGTGGGACGTTGGAGGAGGCGGCAAGCCTGGTGACTCTCGGCACCGAGGATATCGTCAGGCGGATCGAGGCGCCGGGGTTGAGGGTGGCCCTGGACAAGACGGAAGCCCTCTTGTCCCATGGGCCCCACGTGAGCCCTCCCATCGGCGTCTCGATCACCGTCAATTCGGTTGATATCAGCATCCGGGCCCATATGAGGTATTTGGGCCTGGTGCTCGACGGGCATTGGTGGTTCCAGGAGCATTTCCACAAGTTCGCTCCACTGCTCGTCGGCGCGGCGTCCGCCCTATCATGACTTATGCTGAATGTGGGCGGACCGAGCGCTACGTGCCGACAGCTGTACGTAGGGGTCATCCGGTCGATGGCCCTGTACGGCGCACCGGTGTGGGCGGGACCGTCCGACTCAGGGCTCTTCTGTGGCGACCACAGAGGCCCATGGCGGTCAGGGCCATACGCGGGTACCGCACGGTTTCGACGGAGGCAGCGTGTCTATTGGTCGGGACCCCCCCGTGGGACCTGGAAGCGGAAATGCTCGCCGGTTTGTATCGGCGGGTGTTGGGGGTGCGAGCGGAGGTCGGTGTGGTCTCGTTGAAGGAGCACACCGCCTGGCGCGTCGACGCCCGCCGAGACGTCATTGCCCGTTGGGCAGTCTGGCATGGATGGCCGACATGGATGCTTCGCCAAATACCTGCACACGGTCGTCAGGAGGGAGAGTACACCGTCCTGCCCCAACTGCGATTGCAACGACGACACGGCGCAGTATACGCTCAAGGTTTGTGCCGCTTGGGTAGAGCAGCGTCGTGAACTCGTCGCAATCATCGGTGCCGACCTGACGCTGCCGACCATCGCCAGGGCGATGCTCGACAGCGTCAGGAACTGGGACGCGGTCGCAACCTTCTGCGAGGCAGTAGTCTTGCGGAAGGAGGCTGCGAAGCGCGTGCACCGCCGGTGACTGGGGCGGCGCAGGCGCAATTACCTGCGCCTGATGCCGCCCTAGCCAAGGCCGCGGGTGACTGGACCGGGAAATTTGTCCGTCACCCGCTGAGAGGCCGACCGCGTGAGGAAAGACCGACATCCTACCCGAGGGGGGGGATGTCGGTCGAGGAGAGGGTACTCCTCAGGGGTATTCCGTCGGGGTACGATGTCAGAAACCTCCACGCGGTGTACCCTGGGTGCGGACGGCGGTCCCCAGTTCTTCTGTTGTACTGTCGTCCGTAGCGAATATCACGCCACCGTCGTCAAATCGTAAACCTGATTCTTTGCTTGTCTTAGTTTCAGGAGCGAGGGTCTTAGCTTAACCGCCCGGACCGCGAGGAAGACAGCCTCTATAAAGAATTTCGAATGTACATTCGAATTCGGAAATCACCCACAATCTTAAGTTTTGGCGTGCGGCGAGAAGATGCATGGCAGATGGGTTGTTCTGTTCTTAGCACGCTCCAGCCAGGGTACCGGCTGCCTCCCTGGTTGGTAAATGTAGGCTTGCTCGGGTACAGGGATCTCTGCCCGGGTCGACGTCATACTTTCTCCCACACTCGTGGGTTTTATCATGGAAACTTTTAAAAATAACAATATTTACGATGGGGATCATGATGATTCCCACCTCAAGGCCCGGTCATGCTAACGCAAAACTGACCAAAACGACGCCTCGTCCTCGGGACTCGAGGCGTCCGCCGAGGGTCCGGCACAACACACGGAGGCCCAAACAACATCGAAGCGGAGGTCGCCCAGGAGGAGCCGGGGGAAGACCTCTAGCTTCAAACGGCGATTGGAGGAGCGGCGAGCGCGCAGGAAGGCTGCCGCCGTGGAAGCGAGGAAGGACGGTGGTAGAGCCGAAACGGAGCCGTCGACGGACGAGGGCGACAGCGATGTCGCAGAGCCGTCCGGGGAAGATGGGGGTGGCGGTTCTACCGCCAAAATGGACGAGGGCGGTGACATTCCCGCAGGGCCGTCCAAGAAGGATAGCGGGCCGGCTGTTGAAGCCCCTGCCAGGTCGTCAGCGCGTCTTGTGGCAAAGAGCCCGGCGGCGACAGCGACAACGCTGACGACCAAGGAGAAGGCCCTCCCCTCGCAGGTGAGGAAGCGCCGCCTAAGCAAGGGTGGCAGCTCGGGTGCCGACTCAGAGGGGAGCGTGGCCAACATGCCCCCACCTAAGGTGCCGGCTTCCCGAAGAGGGCGAGGGGCCTCGGAAGAAGAAAGGGCGGCGGCGGCCGCTGCCCGCGCTAACGGCGACCCTCCGGACATGCGGGCCGAAAATGCCCGCCTTAACGGCGAGTTGTCAGCCATGCGGACCAAGAACCGACAGCAAGGGGACATGCTGGCGGGATTGCGGCGGGCAAACCGCCAATTAATGAAGGACGTGGCCGAACTAAAGGCGCAGATGGCGCGGCTCGTGCCGCCTACGTCAGTCGCGCCGCCGGCCAAGGCCGGCTGCACGGCGGCCACTGCAGCGCCAAAGCCGCCTCGCGCTGCGGTGCTGACGACGTTGGGCACTGGCGTAACCGTCACTCCCGTCCCCGCAGCGAGAAAGACGCCTGCCGCTGTGAAGCGCGCATCGCCGGCTGACGCTGGCGCGGTCGCCGCGGCGAAACTGGTCCCCGTGGTGAGGATGACGCCTCTCACTGCGGACCGCGTGCCGCCGGCTAGCGCCCCTGCGGCGCCAAAGCCGCCGGGCGCCGCAGAACGGGCCCCTGAAGAGGCTCAGCCGGCCCCGATGCTTGCGGTGGGAGGTTTACCGGACGAGGCACTGCGCCAAATCATCGACGCAGTCGGAAAACTCGTCGATGCGCGCGTGGCCGTTCTGGAGGCAAGGTTGCCTCCAGAACCACGTGTTCGGTCGCCTCTCGCCGCGGACAAGCGGTCGCATGTGTCATCAGCCCCCGCCCCGCTACCTTGTCAGGGTGGCCCCATGGGGGGCAGCTACGCTGCGGCCGCGGCGGCGCCCAAGCCCAAGGGGCCAGCGCCAAAGCCAAGGAAGAGGACGGTACCGGCTCCTGCCGGACCGCAGTCATCGTCGGCAACAACACCGCCGGCGACGACTAACGCGTCAACGACTGCGCCTTCCGCGCCTGTCGCGCCTGCTGCGCCCGAGGGTTGGCAGGTGGCCGAGCGCGACCGGAAGAGTCGCGGTCAGAAGAGGAGAGCGGAGGCCAAGCGCGCCGCTGAGGTCCCGCTCCCGCTCCACAGGCAGGAGCCGGTAAAAAGAAGAGGCCGCGCAAGGGGCTCAAGTCGCCGAAGACAGCCGCAGTGGTGATCACTGTGCTGCCTGAGGCGGCTGAGAAGGGCCTCAGCTACGAGGCCGTCTTGAGGAAGGCTCGGCGGGAGCTAGACGTCTCCGATATTGGAGGCGTCGAAGCCAGGACCCGCAAGGGCCGGACAGGGGCTCGAATCCTCGAGTTCCCCGGGGCCGAGGGCTCCAAGACGGCCGACAGCGTAGCTAACAAGCTGCGAGGTTTGTTTGCCGAGGAGGGTGGCATCAGGATCGCCAGGCCCGTCAAGTGCGCCGAAATGCGCATCGCGGGTCTGGACGACTCCGTGACGGTGGAAGACATCCGGGAGGCTATTGCCTCGAGAACCGGGTGTCCCATAGACACCGTCCGGGTTGGTGCCATTCGCCCCGGTCCGGGCGGCGTAAGTGCCGCCTGGGCGCAGTGCCCGGTGGAGTCGGTCAGGCAACTGGCCGGCTCAGGCAGGCTCCTCGTGGGCTGGAGCTCGGCGCGGGTGACCGTGCTTGAGCACCGGCCTGCGAGGTGCTATAAGTACATGGCGGTCGGACATACTCGACCGACGTGCACTAATTGCTTCGACTGCGGCGGACTGTGTTTCCGCTGCGGTCAAACCGGGCACGTGGCGGCATCTTGCGCCGCCCCGCCCCACTGCCCCGCGTGTGCGGCGTGCAATAAGCCCGCCAAGCTCCGCATGGGCTCTGGGGCGTGCAAACCTCTAGCTTCGGCCCCAAAGGGGCGGGGCGGCCCTCCAACCACGGCCGCTCCCGCTCCTAGCGCGGTCCGATCGCCCGCCGGCGAGGGGGAGGTCATGGATACAGCCCGTTAATGGCTACACCATCCATGCACCACCTCCAACACCAAACACTCCGCCGGTGCGCAGGATTTACTCCTGCAATCCATGGCGGAGTGGTCGATTGGTGCAGCCGTAGTCGCGGAACCGTACTGCGTGCCTGATCGCCCCAATTGGGTGGTCAGCCGAAACGGAACTGCGGCAATCGTCGTCTCAACGCAGCGGTACTTCCCGTCCTTGTCTCTTTTGGATAGGGGCGAGGAATTTGTCGCGGCGGAGTGGGGAGGGGTCACGCTCTACAGCGTATACCTCTCCCCTACCAGGAGAATGGACGATTTCGGGGCCTCCCTCACCAACCTGGAGGCCTCGATACGGCGACTGGCACCGGGCCTCGTCCTGGTTCTGAGGGACTTCAACGCCAAATCCACGGCGTGGGGGTCCCCTATGACGGACGACCGCGGGCGGGCGCTCATCGAGTGGGCGGCTTCACTGGGCCTCTGTGTTCTTAACAGGGGCTCAGTGAACACGTGTGTGCGGCAGCAGGGCGGGTCGATAGTGGACTTGTCGTTCGCTAGCCCCGCGAAAAACGATTTAAAATTTAGTAACTTTTACATAAACGTAAGGAAAAGGCAGCAATTTTATATAATAGATCAGTTTGGCGATAGGTCTCTTATGAATGTCATCATAAAAAGTATTCTATCATCATTCATCATCATTACCCTGCTCTTATCCCAATTACTTGGGGTCGACGGAATATGTCCTTTTCCTCCACTCAATCCTATCCGATGTCATCTTTGAGTTCACTCCCTTTCTATTCATATCATGCTTCACCCAATCCATCCATCTTTTCTTCGGTCTTTCCTTACCCCTAAAGCCTTCACACACACATACTTAAAACTCTTCTCACACACACACATTCATACTTAAAACTCTTCTCCCAACATTATATTACATTTATCCCGTCATAGAAAAGTATTCTATATAGGTATATATCCCGTCATAGAAAAGTATTCTATATCTTAATATATATATATTACGTGTCACGTTGTTTGTCCGCGATGGACTCATAAAGTACTTAACCAATTTTAACCAAATTTGCACAGCAAGTGTAGTTTGATCCAACTTAAAAGATAGGATAGCTTAAATCTCAATTTATAGTAATATTATTTTATTGCAAATTATATGTCTAATATTTGACATTCAAAATCATATGTTATATCAAAAGGATTTTAAAAGATGGCGGAATCTGTTGACTGGATTCAGTAAGTATTTAATAGATGGCACTATGTTAAATGTACAAACGCTTCATATAAGCTAAAATTTTTTAGAATAAACAAAAAGTGTTACTGAGGGTGACCTAAGCCACAGCAACGCGTGGCCTGGTCTGCTAGTAGGTATATAAATAAAAAATTGCTAGGTAGCAATATAGCGAATTTTGTTAATAAATAATATCACCTTCATCATGCTTTTAACAGTCAATGCAATATGTTATGTTTAAACTTTTGAAATATGTCATCATTTAACGTACATATTCCAAAAGTTTTGTTAATAGTACTACGATCAGCCGCCTGACATCAGCCCGCCTTGGGAATGTAATCAGATGGAGTTGGCTCAGATCTATGAAAAAAACTGTCCATAACAGTTTTCGACTTAGGTAGCTGATTAATTAAATTAAAAGATTTAAGCTAAAAGACAAGAACAGAAAGAAAGAATAAATAAAAATATATTTTTTTAAACATAAAGAGCTCTAAATACCTACTACATTATATTGAGTAATTTACTATTTATACCATGCCATTTTTTAATGTAATAAATAAGACTCGATACCAACTTTCTATCCAATATCGAACATTGTGTTTTATTAATTGATGAAATCTACATATTCTCCTCTGTTGCTATTGAATTTCATTCCCTTTCTCGTTAGTGTTTTCGGTGCTATTAAGATTGCATGTAACGTGTCCCAAAGGATATTCGTAAAGTAAATAGTGAATATTTTATATAGTTCTAGTAACTTACTACCTAAATTATTCAAAGTTTCATCGCGATTTTGTACGTGTTATATTTTTTATTGGCCTGCCTGCAGATATACATAGGTATGTCTCGGCATTATCTTGTTTCGGTTGAATTATCGTTTAGTTTCGTGTGGTGACGGAGTAAGAATACAATTCAACACCCCCTATCTTACCCGTGGGTGATCGTAAGAGACGACTAAGCGATATAAAACAGATATAACATCTATGCAAGCGAAGAAAAACTCGAAACAAAACCCGATACCAACACCTCTGACCAGCGTGGTATAGTAGGTTAATTTCCCTTCCATTACCGAAGAGAACCGAGCCCAACAGTGGGAAATCGGACATATATGGGCTGTGATGATGATGATGATGATATATGTATTCATCATTTCAGCTCATATTCATCCTAGTAAGTCTCCTCCATGACGGGGACGAAAATTGACATTATGACATGCAAACCCGTCTAACCAGCAGGTTAGACGGGTTTGCAATATAGATATGTACGTGTGTATGTTATATTTAAAATCTTATGTGATAAGTTATATTACTAAAGCACTCGTACATTTTTCCGGTAGACGTTGATCTACTCTAATTAGGCTTTGGTTCGACTAACTCAGTAATTGTGTTACTAATATTCTTTAAAAAAAAAACATTGATCGAAGAATAAAGAAATAATTTCTATAACTCGATCAAAACACCATATAACGATTAGAACTATTTTTTTATTTATTTATACGAGTCGAAAAAAAAGACGACAAAAAAAAAATTAAAAAAATCAAATAACTCGACTGGGTAAAAAGTGAACCAAACTACGTACATAATAAAAAAACTATAAAAAAAAAAACAAGCACTTAGATGTCCGGTGGTCTAGAATTCTATAATACAGAGTGGAGACGTCAATACGACAATAAATGAAAACACCGTCAATACTAGTGTATAGGAGTATTTTGAAACTATTAAAAAAGTCCTCGCATGCATATTTAAAAAACAATTTTTTCAAACAAACTTTTTATCATAAATATTGAAACAAAATAGAACACCGTTTGTAAATATTAGTTCACTAACCTGTGGTCGGCAAGCGGCGAGTGACCTTGTGGTATCATATGTTACAACTTCGAAACGTAGGTAAATACATTGGGCGCTATACTATTCATTCTCACTTGATTATTTTATTAAAATAATCACGATAACTTTAATCATTCACTTGGTCGTTAAACTTAAATTTTCGATATGTGCGCCATGGACCCGAACGCACAAATTATATCGTCTTAAAATATTATTTCGAACTCTTGTTAACAGGTCGCCATTGACGGCGATGTATTTTAACTTGTCGAAAGATCGTACAATTCCTTTTTTTAAGTTCTCTACATTATCAACCTGTGTCAAATTTGCGAGAAAAATAATTTAAAATTTGTTCATCTAGGGTGACTCTTACACGCGAAGGAGCACTATCCATATGAGGCAGTAAGGATTGATTATCCCGTAACCTCTGGACAGCTTGCACAATAGTCCGGCCATTGGTAGTACAAACACGTGTGTTTCCATATCTCTTTCGGTACGTACGTATGGTTAAAGCTGCATTTCCGTGATATTCTCCATAAATTAAAATCATATCTGTATACCCGAAGCTGTGTAATTATAACGAGGCATTGTAAATGAGAAAGAAATACTATTCTAACACAAAGTAAGCGTCTAATTACGCACATTCACGTCACAGGATCACGATGGCACACTGACCTACAGACCTATTATAATAGTTTTGAACATGAGACCGAGGTCTTCTTTCATTAAGCCGCATTAGGTAGTTTTAAATTTCTCATCTAAGTCTGATGACACGGTTTATATGTATGGATCTTAAGATTTAGGAATAAGGTATAATATGCATTGATTTGTATTACGTTTGGGGAAGACTTGAACTGGTAAACATGGCGATATGTAGGTACTAGTTTCATATTGGTTTATACCGATGCGGCGCGGGAGCTCATTGATAGGCGAATAATTTTAATTTTTATACAGAGTGTGGAAATTGTTAATAATACAAAGTAATGTGCTGCGGCTAAACTATACGACATATTGTATTCAAAGTTTGTATACAGGCTGGGCAAGTCATCAGATACACTAGATTAAAATTATTGTCGTATGGTCGTCTCCACCTTGTATATTCTGAACAGTCGTGATCCATTATTCGACAGCAAATGTAATTTTTCAATTCAACGATACACCATTTGACATAGTTTGTTGACTTTCATTTTTTTTTCATTTTCACAATATGGCATCCAGTAGTCGCCATATTGAATTTTCACTAACTTCATATCTTTAGTGATACTCGCCGGACTAAGAGGAATCGATTGATGTGTGAATCATAAAAATCGGCCCAGGCGTTTGGTCTGTATAGTGCTTCAAAGGAACATACAAACATACATAGATTGTTAAACACAGTACCACTCCTTTGCGTCGCGCAGTCAGGTAGAAAAAGTGAATTGTCATTCAAATCTTTATCGTTTAAGAGAATTTCACTTACACACGTAGAGAAGATGTAGTTAGGTAAAGATATTGCATTTTCAGCTTACATTTTAACTAGCTAGATTAGAAACGTCAACAGTGATTTTAAATGAAGACAAACAACATTAACGTTTCAATGTCATAATAACACGAGTAATATTACGAAACCGGTTTTAAGGGGATTAATGTCTCATAGCGTGTAGGTATGAAATATTTTATTTTGTCGGATAATATTTTATTAGAATTTCTTACACCTGGGTCCGTTTTGCTGTAATATATTGGGACCAAGCTTATTGGGTTGAGGTGGATTTCTATTATATAACCAGATGGTGCCTAAATATTTTAGTTTTTTAACAGAAAGAGATGTACCATCTGTTTCACTTATTGGTATTCAGATTTATCAATATATAATAGTATCTGTATTTAATTACATTTTTTTTAAATTATTATTATGTTAAAATTATTAATGCGACTTCCAACAAGGTTGCGTTAAATATTTAACGCTACCATGGAGGGGGAATAGAAAGAGACAGAGCGAGAGTGAATACGTGGCACTCGAACGCATACGCGTATTATACCTATTACAGGCTTGGTTGATATATGTAAACGAAAAATAGTATGCTAAAGTTTCACTTCTGACATGTGTACTTTGTACGCACGCATTTTTCTTCGTTTATCATCTGACTCTTCATCAGTCTCAGATTCTTCAACTTGGGACTCATGCACATAAACTATTAATGCGACTTCCAACAAGGTTGCGTTGAAGGTTTAACGCTACCATGGAGGGCTATGAAAGCACTGTTGCGTTAAACCTTCAACGCTCCTGAGGAAATAGAAAGAGACAGAGCGAGATGCACATCATACTTGGGGCTCGTATATTCAGATGGGTTTGATATACATCATACTTGGGACTTATATATTCAATGAAATTGAAAGTTGAAGTTCCGAAGACATCACATTCAAGAGATCACATCGAAGTAAGACTTCCTTATATCCTATTCCACGTTGATCATATTCTATATTTCTTACTTTCTCGAGGTGTGCAGTATATTAATTAACCGTGGTAAAGTAATCCTCCTCCTCCATCCTTTGCAGAATTTTAAAATAATAATTGATTACCGATATATTATCGGATTCAATAAATTAGTAATTTTATTACTACTTAAAAGTAACTAAATATAATTAATTAATTAAAAGTTTATTGGTAAAATTATTCTTAAAATAAAATTAAAATAAGTAGCTCTAGATATTATCATATACATCCAAATTTAGAGATATAGTACTATTTACTATAAGCAAAATAAAGATTTATAATTGTCTTAGCACAGTTAATAATAAGTATTTACATAAATAAATAATGATATAATATAATAATTACTTTTATATATTTGTTAAAAAGTGTGTTGAAATAAACTCATTCATTCATACAATCCCCTCATCCAAGTCAAGATCCATATTTTTTTTGAGACCATGGCTCGAACTTCAAGAAAACCCGGGATGTAGGTCATCATCATTTACCTGCCCTCATCCCACGCTAAGTGGGGTCGGCACAACACGTTCTTGCTTTCCACAATCTTCTATCAGCCGTCATATCTGCACTCACCACTTTCATACACATATTCTCGTTTACACAATCCATCCATCTTTTTTTGGGTCTCTCACGACTCTTACGCCCATCCACAAGCATATTGGTAACCCTCCTTGTCACATGCCTTTCATCCCTCCTCATCACATGTCCATACCAAGACAATCTCGCCGGGTAAACCCGGGATGTAGGTATCATATATAAATGAAATAAACTGAAAGATTAAAAAGTGTAGGAATGATTGAGAGTACGAGAATGACGATTTTAGTATTTTAATAATATTAACGGAATTACCAATGCATGCTCCGATGGTTCGGACATATGGAAAGAATGCCGAACGAACGTCTGGTTAAGAAGATATACAATGCGAAAGTGGAAGGATGTAGGTACCGGGGGAGACCGAAACTAACCTACCTAGGCCAGATTGGTCCACGTACTGAAGGTAGGTGGAGTGAAGAATCTCCGAAACCGGCGAGCGTGTATGAAGAGAATTATGAATGTTGAGGAAGCGAGTGAAGTATGCAAGGATAGAGTTCTCTGGCACTCTGTTCTCTCTGCCTACCCTGTTATGGCGTGATGATATGTATGTATGTACCAATTGGATATTTAGAGTTTCATATAAATACCAGAAGATTAAGTCTAACAAAATTAGTAATGTGTATTCAGACAAGTGTATTTGTTTGCATTCGTAATTTATTACAGCCTGTGACTGGAAACAAATTGCCATGCGATATTTGACTTCACTTGGGGTAAAACGTATTTTTATCGTTAAATCTTGACATCTCACTCACAATTCCGTAGGGGTAAAGTCCAAATAAACTTGCTTTTTGTACTCAAAGTTATTTATTACATTTTCGAGCCTTCATACATCTTTTTTTACGTAATATTAACTAAAATATGGAAGTGAATGAGAGATGGTTATTCATAGTTTTAATGGCTTATCGGAACTTAGAAACAAGTAATACACCTTAAATCAATTATTTTTACACATGCCTGGTCTCTAAATGTCGGCCTCATAAAAAGGCTCAAAGTCGCTCAGCGTTCTATGGCGAGGGCTATGCTCGGTATTTCTCTACGTGATAAAATCCAGAATATGGGAATCCGTAGAAGAACGGTTGTAACCGACATAGCCCGAAAAATTAGCACGTTGAAGTGGCAATGGGCAGGCCACATCGCTAAACGTACTGACAACCGTTGGGGAAGAAAGGTTTTTGAGTGGCGACCACGAATCGCAGGGTTCACAGGTTGTCGTGCAGAAGTAATGGGAACGAGGGATTGATCAAAGCTGGTTGCAGACGTACTCGTTTCGTTATCGTCTAATTTAGTACATAATCATTACTTTTCTAATTTTTCTTTTAAAGCAATGGTCAGTCAAATTGAGCTGTTGAACCATGATCTACCCAACTTGATGATAATTAATATTCAAATTAGTGAAATTTAGCGTTTAATATCCTTGATTAATTATAAATACCCGATTACGAGCGAAAAATGATTATCACAAGTGGGATTAGAACCCACACCTATTGGAAATCCGTTCCAATCGTGCTGCCACTTACACCACCGTGAACTATTGTAGGTCATTTAATTCTCGCATCGCATTATATTTTCGTCTTTAAGGAGACGTGTGCCATCTACCCGTTATTGTTTACACATGGTTTTTATAAATAATCAAACATATTAAATCCTAAATTTCAGTAATTTGAATAACAGGGTTGTGTCATCGTTTAATACAATTTTAACTGCAATTCATCATCATCACAGCCCATATATGTCCCACTGTTGGGCTCGGGCCTCCTCTGTAATGGAAGGGAAATTAACCTACTATACCGCGCTGGTCAGACGTGTAGGTTTAGGGTTTTGTTTCGAGTTTTCCTTCTCTCGGATAGATGTTATATGCGTTTTATATCCCTTAGTCGTCTCGTACGATCACCCACGGGTAAGATATGGGGTGGTGAATAGTATTCTTACTCCGTTACCACACGGAAAAAGTCTGTATTAAGCCTAAGATAATTACTATATTGAAAATTTGCAGTGGTGGCTAAGGTTATCACAGTCGTCCTTTACCACACTTGCATTGTTCGTAGATGCACAAAAGATCACTAAGAGCTTAAGTTCAACTTGGGCTAACCCACCATCTGATGCCGTCTGGTTACAATTACATTCCCAAGAAGGGTAGACGGCAGGCCGTTCATCAAACTATTGCCAAAACTTGCAAATCGTAAAAGTTTTAGCAACAACTAAGCAATAGTAGTGAAAAAGTTGGGCAATATTACGATGGAAGAAGAGTACATGCTGCGTCTACCCTAAGTAATAGGGATAAGACCAGGATGATGATCATACCGTTAATCAACAAACAAAAAACTAATATTAAAAAAAGATTCCATAATTTAAAATAAAATTAATTAGTAATTATAATTTTCTCAAACATGCTTGGAAATTTGAGCATTATTTTGACAACCTTTTTCGAGATAAATCAAAATTGCTGTACTGACCTAATTCATGCGAGCAGCGGCCGGCAAAAAATGTAAGAAAATCCATATGTGTCGTGTTTTAGTGGCCAATTAAATATATATATGTAATTTCATATCAATCGTGTATTTTAAAAATGGAACGATTTGTTACTTCAAATCAAGGTAACTAAATAGGCAACTTATCTCGAACTTATCTTCGAACTGGCTTGAAAAAGAAACCTGTTTGATAATGAAAAAAAAGAAATTAACCCTTTAGCACGTGAAAAATGTGTTTCGTTGTTCGTCATGTATACAGTTCTACTTAGTACTACTTACGTTCGTCCATCAATGCCTCTTGCTGACTGCTACAGTAATGGCCTAATATAATATAGAATGACAATTACATAGATATTCAAATCTCGCTTCGTGTTATATTTATGTCTTTAAGGAGACATGCGCCATCTACCCGATAATGTTTACACGTTGTATAGGCTTAATACTTCAAACTTTGCAGTTAGAATTGTATTAAAAGATGACACGACCTTGTTATTCAAATTACTGAAATTTAGCATTTAATATGCTTAATTATTTATAAGAACCCGATTACAAAGCGAAAAATGATGTCACAAGTGGGATTCGAACCCACGCCTATTGGAAATCCTTCCCAATCGTCCCAACCACGATTGAGACGGATTTCCAATAGGTGTGGGTAAATTTCAGTAATTTGAATTACATAGGTAAACAACTACGTATTAAATAATGACTTGATTTTATAGTTTTTTCACTAGAAACAACTTATCAAAGTATTGTTTCGAATCTTGAATAATACTACGTTAATAAATACCTATCAATTATTAATGATATATATGTATGTATGTATATACAGTTTATTTGTGTTTTAAATAATTTATTATTTAACGATGAACATGATACGGATCGGAGAAAACAATACACATACAAGTAGCTGTGGAGCTTAGTATGATGAATTATTCAACATAGGTATTCGCCTATTGGACGGATCAGTAATATATATTTGTATACTAGGCTTATGGATTAATTTACATATGCGTTTGTTTGCAATGCTTTATAAATTGACTACATAGATTGTTTGCACAGATATCGAAGTGCTTTAAATACTGCCACCTTGTGTCGGGTTCGATTAGTATGTGGGACAATTCTTTGCGTGATCCACAATTGATTATTCTGATTCTGTGTGTAATATATGTTCGTAAATTTTAGATGGTTTTACGCCCATGTCGTGACGACGTAAGAGTACAATTCATCACTATCTGTCTTGGCCGTGGTTGTTTTTTAAAGATGACTAAGGTATTTCATATGCAGATAACATCTGTGCAAGAGAAAGAAATTAACTCATTCGTCTGACCAGCATGGCATAGTGTGGGCCTGAGGGTCTCGGTGGAGAAAACCGAGGCCCTCCTATTTCATGGCCCACGTCGAGGTCCCCCCCGAGGAGCACATATCGGCGTGTCTGGGGTTGCCGTGCCGGTGCGGGCCCAAATGAAATATTTGGGTCTGCACCTTGATTCTAAATGGAATTTCGGGCCACACTTTGCCCAGCTCGCTCCGAGGCTCGTTAAAACAGCTGCGGCGCTAGTTAGGCTTCTGCCAAACACTGGCAGTCCCGGGTCGTCCTGCCAGCGTTTATACGCCGGAGTCGTGCGGTCCATGGCGCTGTATGGTGCCCCTATTTGGGCGGACTCCCTCACCACCCGCAACAGGGCTCTTTTGCGACGTCCGCAGAGGGCCATGGCGGTGAGGGTTATCAGGGGCTATCGTACGGTGTCGTGGACTGCGGCAATATTGTTGGCGGGCGATCCGCCTTGGCAACTTGTGGCTGAGGCACTGGCTGAGGCCTACCAGCTCCGCGTCGCGGCGCGAGCCGACGACGAGCAAGACTCCGTAAGGGAACTGGGCAGAGCACTGGAAGTGGCCCGAAGGGGAGTCATCCGGCGGTGGAGAGAAGAACTGGAGTCCCCCGTAGCAGGGCGGGGGACTGTGGAGGCGGTTGCGCCGCATCTCCACCGCTGGATTAATAAAAGGCACGGCAGCCTAAGCTTTAGGATGGTGCAGGTGCTTACCGGACACGGGGTCTTCGGTAAGTATCTGCACAGAATTGGAAGAGAAGGGGCCCCAGGATGTCACGAGTGTGGCGCGCCAGTAGACGATGCGCGTCACACTCGCATCGTCTACTGGCAAGATATGCCCCGCCTGGGGGCCCCAGCGCCACGTCCTGTCGGCGGTCATTGGGAGAGACCTGTTGCTGCCGACTATCATCTCGAAGATGCTTGGCAGCGACAGATGCTGGTCGCCGATGGCCTCCTTCTGTGAAGAGGTCATCTCTAAAAAGGAGGCCGCGGAGCGGGCACGCGAGGCAATCGCGTCCGCAGACTCTCTCCGCCGGCGGCGGCCAGGGAGGAGGAGGCGCCGGTATGCGCACCTCCTTCCGCCGCCTTGAATGGTGACAGGGCGTGGCAAGAAGGCCAAGCGTTGGGGCGTCGGGGATCGAATGTCAGTAGACGATCTCTCCGGCGTCCCGTAAAAGCGCGGAAGGGGCCGCTGTGGTTTTAGTGGGTATTCCGGTCGGACTGTTCAGTTGGCCGGTGAGTCCCACACTCCCCCCCGTCTGTCACAGGCGGTGGATAGCGCGTAAATGCGTTTCCACAGCGAGAAAAAAAAAAAAAAAGCATGGCATAGTGGATCAATTGTATAGTGATCAGAATTTACTCCTTCATGTAGACGTTCGTCTTTTATATAAGAATGGACCGAATAGATTTTCTTTTTAAATACATTGTTTTTTTTTTGCTATTATAGTTTTTGCAAAAATTGATCCTCCATCACGCCTAATGATCAGGTAAAACCTAAACACGATTATTTTTCAAATAGTGTAAACAAAGATGTTAGGGAAGTATAAATTATACTGAATATTATACATTGTATTTTATACGCTTAAAGGTAATATTTTATTTCTTTTTCGAAGTAGTAATATTAACAATGTAGCAATAGTGAATTGGCAAATTGGCAATAAAGTTTAATGTTATGTGGCTATGCTGCTATAAAAATCTGTCTTGACTTGCAGTTTCAGAATATGATACACGATTTTAAGTGTGGCATAAAATACGGCGAGTTCTCTTTATTATACTTTCTTTTTTTATTGAAAGAGGTTTACGGAAATGGTTAAATTTTGTATAGATTTGTTGAAGTTGGTTTTTTTTTTAACTTTACTCTTTAAGGATAAATATTAGTTGTATATTTTTTAAATAGAATCTATAGTTTTAAGCTTTTCATTATCATAGTTTTAGTTCATATCTAGCTGTGTGGTAACGACTTCGAATACTACCAACGCTTGCTTTGCTCGTGGGTGTCGTAAAAGACGACTAAGAGCCTTATAACGACCTGGGCCAACTCCATCTGATGCCGTTTGGTCAACAATTACATTCTCAAGGAGGGTTGACGTCTGGCAGCTGACCGGTCATAAAACTATTGCCAGTAACTTCTACAATATGGATCTACTATGAAAGGAGAGTACATATTGTATCGACCCCAAGTAATTGTGATAAGAGTAGAAGACTGATGAGTTTTAGTTCATATAGGTATATGAGCTAGCTGAAAAGCGGTGCTACGGTTGGTTTTTAGTCTTCTCCATAATCACAGCGAAATTGACTAAATTGTCTACGCTGATAAGACTTGTTGGCACAGGAATGTTCTTTCTCTTAAGCATATACTTTCCACTATTACGCACAAGTCTTTTCCACAACGGTAAGGAAAAGGTAGTGTTGGCCCAGGTCGTTATAAGGCTCTTAGTCGTCTTTTACGACATCCACTAGCAAAGTAAGGGTTGGTAGTATTCGTAGCTGCTACCACACAGCAATCATAAACTGTAAAATAAATATATGTATGGAAATTAGAGTGCTGGGTTTAACTAGAAACATTAAACGTGCTACCCTTATCAGTTGAATTGTTCTGTGGTATCACAATTAGCATAAAACTGTGTTTCGTGCAAACATTTTCTTATAATCCAGTTTCGAACTACTACGCTTTGTGTTACTAAAACTTATTACATTTGCATTCGTTTGTATACAAAGTATACGAAATGTCTAAAATTATTTAAATTGATATCACAAAGCAAGTGATGGTAGTTTATTGAGAAATACAAGAAGAAGAATTTATTTATATTTCTCTTCAATTATACACATTTAGTGGCTTTCAATTCATTTTCAATTACGAAGTGAAGATTAAATTTCTAGAACATAATTTCTCAGATCTTATTCAAGTATTGATCCAATTTGCTTGTATATAAATACCCGATACGAAACGAAAAATGATGTCACAAGCGGGGTTCGAACCCGCACCTATTGGGAATCCGGCCCAACCGTGCTGCCACTTACACCATCGTGAACTATTTTAGGACATGCAAATTTCGAATCATATTATATCTTACGTCTTCAAGGTGACGTATGCCATCTATCGGACAATGTTTACACATTGTATAGACTTAATACTTCAAACTTTACAGTTAGAATTGTATTAAACGATGACACAACCTTGTTATTCAAATTACTGAAATTTTTAGCATTTAATATGCTTAATTATTTATAAATACCCGATACGAAACGAAAAATGATGTCACAAGCGGGGTTCGAACCCGCACCTATTGGGAATCCGGCCCAACCGTGCTGCCACTTACACCATCGTGAACTATTTTAGGACATGCAAATTTCGAATCATATTATATCTTACGTCTTCAAGGTGACGTATGCCATCTATCGGACAATGTTTACACATTGTATAGACTTAATACATTTTTCGTTTCGTATCGGGTATTTATAAATAATTAAGCATATTAAATGCTAAAAATTTCAGCAATTTGCTTGTATTTTAATTTATTAGATAAAGAAAGGAAATGAGGTTTTTTTTTTACCCACCGTGTTCTCCATCGACATTAGGTTGACAACTGGCACTGCTTCGGTGGGTTACTCTTTCGAGTATCATCACCATCGACGCCCAGGCAACAAACAACTCTAATGCCGAGGCGTCATCGTCACGAGGTTGACCTCTCTACGGGCGATGGAATAATAATACCCTGTCCATCCACCTGCGATACTACACCAACTACAGTATTTCTTTGAAAACAATATTTTTTTTTGTTTTACCTTCAGTTGCTAATTCTAGCATACCAGGCAACTCTGTAAGCTTGCGCTGGAGCATACTACATACAACTGCCCATGGGAGAAACAGCTTTCTCTCAAGTCTACTCTCGCTACTTTAAGAGTTTGACCTTGAACTTTGTTTATGGGCATTGCGTAGCAGGCTGAAGGCCAACTGTACTCTCTGGAATTGGAAGGGGTAATTTGATGGTATTAGGAGAATTCTAGGAATAAATACAGACCCTGCTCGAAAACAACCGGTCAGTATAGTTGGCCCGATTACATAGCGATGCAATGGTTTGTCTTGTAAACTGGTGGCATTGTATAATTTTGGTGGGTTTGTATTGCGCAGCGACATGATTGGCACGCCAACTCACAATTTTAAGATGTAAATTGGGTGGTCGGAAGGCTTCAGTGTATTCAAGAACTCGACTGGTTATTTGATTCGGTATTTATCACTTACTCGAAATATTTATTTTGATATTCGAGGCCTTCGAATGATGTCAAATATTTGCAAGTAAATGGTATAAAAAAATCGAGACGACTATAGTAGCACACATACGTCATAGCGTCTTGGGACCCAGCTGATCAGCATCAACATCCTATCTCCCTATCGCATTTTACTGATTGTTTCTAATATAAATCAACTTTTCCATGTGAACCATCACCAACATGTTGATTAAAAACTGGCTAAATAGCGAACGAAAATATAGCAGATGACTATCTTCTCTTTTCATAATTATACGATAAAAATAAACAGTTGCAGTAATTATATTTTTTATCGTTGTTTTTGGGTAACGGGTATTGTATGAGCGATCGATTTCAGTTATACGATGCAACGTGTTATCATGGCTCTCAATTGCAATATTCCACTTAGAAAATTGCTGTCCAACAATTGCAAACTTTACGTTCCTATGAGGCCTTGTCCTAAAAGTGCATGACCTCTCTAAAGCCTAGAAACCTTCAAATGTCGTACTAATACAGTGCGACTTTCGAGATATTCCAATTTTAAAGAGTATTCGCATTATACTAAGCTTTTATGTAATTTCAACCTTTTTAGGGTTCCGTACTCAGAGGGTAAAACGGTGCCCTATAACTAAGACTCCGCTGTCCGTCCCTCTGGCTGTCATCAGGATGTAGTAACTCATGAACCTTGATAGTTAGACAGCTGAAATTTTCAAAGATGATGTATGTTTGTCTGTTGCCGCTATAACGAAAAATACCAAAAATAGAATAAAATAAACATGTAAATGTGATTTTTTGCTCGATATTGATAACGATAACAGGTGGACGCTTGAAATGCTTACATAATATTTAGTTAGATATTCACATTAAAAAAAAATATATAGAAATATTTAAGAGCGGTTCCCATTCAACAGCATATCTGTTTTTTGGCGTTTTTATAAATATACAGAACCCGTCGTGCGCGACTCCGACTCGCACTTGTTCGGTTTTTTGAATAAAATTTAATTTAGTTTTCAAACATGTGTCAAAATAAAATGTCAAAATTTTAAATCAAAAACACTAAGTATTGAAGTAAATCACCCCCAAGATAACCTTCTACCCCTTTAAAACCCTGTTAGAAGATGAATTTCAATAAAATACGAAACACATCTTTCATGAATTCTGTTAGAGAATGTTTATGCAAAATTTGAAATAGTTTGAACCAAGGAATACCATTATCCCACACAAACTTTGCCCCGCTTTTTCATCCCCTTAGGGGTAGAATTTCTTTGGAGGGGCGCAGTGTTCTCTACGCGAGCCCCGCAGGGGACATTGTGCGGACGCCCATGTCGTGCGGTGTTCCGCAGGGGTCGGTTCTGGGGCCGACTCTGTGGGACATCGGTTACGACTGGGCGTTGAGAGGGAGTCTCCCCCCCGGGCTGAGCGTTATTTGCTATGCTGACGACACGCTCGTCACAGCCCGGGGCAGGACATTCGAAGAGGCGGCGAGCCTGGCCACTCTCGGCACCGAGGAGATGGTCAGGCGAATCGAGGCGCTGGGGCTCAGGGTGGCCCTAAACAAGACGGAGGCCCTTTTATTCCATGGGCCCCGTGTGAGGCTGCCCATCGGCGCCTCGTTAGTCGTCAACTCCATCCACATCAGTATCCAGGCCCATATGAGGTACTTGGGTCTGGTGCTCGACGGGCGATGGTGGTTCCGGGAGCATTTTCGTCAAATTGCTCCCCGGCTGGTCGGCGCGGCGTCCGCCCTTTCTCGGCTCATGCCGAACGTGGGCGGACCCAGTTTTCAGGGCCGACGGCTGTATGCGGGGGTGATCCGCTCAATGGCCATGTACGGCGCACCCGTGTGGGCGAGGGCTCTGAACGCCCAACTCAGGGCGGTTCTGTGGAGGCCACAGAGAGTCATGGCGGTCAGAGCCATTCGCGGGTACCGCACGGTGTCGACAGAGGCGGCGTGCCTACTGGCCGGGACACCCCCGTGGGACCTAGAGGCGGAGATGCTCTCCGACCTCTACCGGCGGGTTACCTCAATGCGCGAAGAGGGTGGCTCCCCATCGTTCAACGAGATAGCCACCTGGCGCGAGGACGCCCGCCGAGAAGTCATCGCCCGTTGGGCTACGCGGCTGGAGAGGCCTAGATACGGTGTTATTACCGTTGAGGCCCTCCGGCCCGTACTGATGGAGTGGATGGAGCGGCGGCACGGAGTCCTCTCTTTCCGGTTGGTGCAGGTCTTGTCGGGGCATGGTTGCTTCGGCAAGTACCTGCACACGGTCGTGCGGAGGGAGTGGACTCCGTCCTGCCACCATTGCAGTAGCGACGAGGACACGGCGCAACATACGCTCGAGGTATGTTCGGGCTGGGACGGGCAGCGCCGTGATCTCGTCGCTGTCATCGGTGCCGACCTGACGCTGCCGGCTGTTGCGCGAGTGATGGTCGACAGCGTCAGGAATTGGGACGCGGTCGCCGCCTTCTGCGAGGCTGTCATCTCGCAGAAGGAGGCGGCGGAACGGGCCCGGGAGGATTCCCGTGACCCGGGCCGCCGCCCGCGGCCGGGGCGGCGCAGGCGCGAGTACCTGCGCCTGATGCCGCCCTAACCGAGGCTTCGGGTGATCGGACCGGGGAATTGTCCGGTTACCCGACGTGAGGCCACCGCGTGAGGACGACGCCTCGACGGCGAAAGCTGTCGGGGCGTCGACAGGAGAGGAGCCCAAGAGGGCATACCGCCGAGCGGGCCACCGAAGACAAAGATCGGGTACCGGTGGCCCGCTCGTACGGCGAAGAAGAGGTGCTTGCAGGGTGGGTCAATGGGGTTGCGCGCCACCTCTTCCGTCACCCCGGACCGATTTGGCGGGGTGCGACGTCCATAGCCCACCGCAAAAAAAAAAAAAAAAAAAAAAAAAAAAAAAAAAAAAAAAAAAAAAAAAAAAAAAAAAAAAAGGGGTAGAATTTCGAAAAATCCTTACTTATCGGATGCCTAGATCCCACAAAGAAGTCACCCTCGTAAAATAAGGTGTCTACGATAAACGGTCTAGGCTATCCGTTGTTCCATCATTTTGGACAAAGAATTTTATATATAGATAGATATACATATATGGCATCTTTAAATATATAAATAAGATAGATATTTGTTTTAATTAAGTATATTTTACCCGAAGTATATATGTTATGTGTAAGTTGTATATTGAGACCGTGCCAAAATATTTTCATACATACATACATATCATCACGCCATATCCCTTGCAGGGTAGGCAGAGAGAACAGAGTGCCAGAGAACTCTATCTCTGCATACTTCACTCGCTTCCTCAACATTCATAATTCTCTTCATACACGCTCGCCGGTTTCGGAGACTCTTGACTCCACCTTCCTTCAGTACGTGACCGATCTGGTCTAGGTAGGTTAGTCTCGGTCTCCCTCGGTACCTACAGCCTTCCACTTTCGCATTGTATATCTTCTTAACCAGGCGTTCGTTCGGCATTCTTTCCACATGTCCGAACCATCGGAGCATTCCCTTTCGCATCTTTACACCAATACTCTCTTTCATACCTACTCGCTCTCTTACGTCGTCGTTACGAATGCGGTCGGTCAGCCTAACTCCACAGATTTTCCGCAGAGATCGCATTTCGACCGCATTAATTTTACTATCATACTCTTTTCTGCATACCCAACTCTCGCTTCCATACAGTAATGTTGGGACAAGCACTGCGTTATGTATTGCTACACGTGCCTTCTACTCTAATTATATCTAATATTAATATAATTTCTAATTATATTAATATTATGAGAGAATATATAGTACAACACTGAATTTTTAGTATGACATGGCACGAGATTAAAAGTATAGGGTAACCTATTTTCCGGGAATACCCCCTGAGAGTTACCCACGGAATAGTGGGCCGGCCACTGACGACAAGTTCACGCTGCTCCAGTGGCCAGAGGTTCATGGGTGGGTTACGGGTATGCGTGCGTACGCCCCTCTGTCGCCCCGGACGGAGTGGTGCGACAAGAGCACCGACCATAACCCAACCCTAAAAAAAAAAAAAAAAATCGTGTAGTAACGTAAATTACTGAGATTGAGTATTCAACATGCTAGGTTAATTTAATATGCTTAGATTATATGTAAAACTTGTATTTACGAGCGAAAAGCGATGGCCATACATGAAATTTCAATCCAAGTTTACTACAAATCCGTTTCAATCGTCTTACTAATTAAACGAGCAGCAGGCGCACTACGTATAACAACCAACATCTCGCTTATATTGACGTATTTATGAAAGAAATTAGAGTATTAAACCGGAGCAATGTGTAAAAATTTTACGATAAATGGCGTATGAAACGTCTCTCAAATATTATAATAAGTATGTTTATTTAGAACTTTAGTAATACGTAACTATATCACGTAAAAGTAATGATAGTAGCAGATACATTGTATAAATCCATAACTCTTATCTCCAGATGGCTGAAACACAAAATATGGAACGTAGGTATAGACATATCAATTTTCATCTCAGCTCATATATTTCCCACTGTTGGGCTCGAGCCTCTGCCATAATGGGAGGAAAATTAAATCTACTATGCCACGTTGGTCAGGCGTGTTGGTATAGGTTATTTTACATATATGTTATATGCATTTTATATCCTTTAGTCATTTCTTACGATCACCTACTTGTAAGATAGGGGATAGTGAATTGTATTCTTACTTAGCCACCATACGGAAAAGACATATCAATATCTATTACAAAATGGGTACAAGTAAAAATAGTGTTTCTGTGTGTAGTCGTTTTAATAATAAACTTGTAGAAGAAGGAATCAGACACGAGGAATATAAATGCGGATATAAAGTTACAACTGACCGTACTGCAAGTAATCACGATTACCTTCACACCTATACACCAATCACAACTCACACCTTAAATGAACTCACAGGACAGACCCAGGCAATCGTCTTTGTACAAACAACTATATGGTATGGATGGGTGACACAGGATAGTCTTGCCCGTGCGACCACGGGACAAGACCACAACCAGCGCCACCCATTTAACTGCTCGTGGATTCCTCAGCCAAATCACCCAAGAGTTCATTAAGAGAACGAGCAACAGCTCTTCTCCGGAGAACGTACGGCATCTCCCACCACTACCGCCCGCCCACCTGCCACGTGCAGCAACCATGACACTACTCTCTCACAAGTGACAACATGAGAGAGGCCTACAAAACTAACTTAAGTGAGAATACGGTATGCGACCAGTGCACCGTGCCACTCGGGCTCAAAACTGCCGAACGGACATCACTCGTTTAGTTTTATTCGTCTCTTAAACAAGTTTGTGCTAGGTGGCGCGATTAGTGAATACTTCGTTAACATATATCCGCTTAGCACGTATGATAACCGGAAGTACCGTCAAACTAATTTGTCAGAACTTTGTTGCATGACGCAAAAAGTTTAATAATAATAATGTTTAATGTATCTTTGGTTGTAATAGATACGCCTAATAACTATGAAATCAGAAAAGTTAATTAACTAATCTGATTATAATACGGTTCATCCAACATGTAGATGTAATAAATGTAGGTAACAAAAAATATAAATTACGTACGAAGGTTGATCTAATATTTTTGTATGCTTACTTCTACGAAGCCCAAAGGGGCCGACATATGTGGTATAATGTGCTTATATTATACTTATATAAACTTACATTTGATATTAGATATGTCCTTATTATATAATTTACGATAAATTACATTCGATATTATATCTGTCCAGGGATTTCAATTTTCGTTACAATTATTTTCTTTGACATTTCTAAAGATACTAGCTACTATGCAAGTAACATTACTACAAAAAGAAATGACTATGACATTGAATTATCAACATCTTACTTTTCATCTAATTACTTTTTTTTGGCGGTGGACTATGGAGGTGGTCACACCCCGCCAAATCAGTCCGGGGTGATGGAAGAGGCGGCGCGCGGCCCCATAGACCCACCCTGCAAAGCGCCTCTCTTCGCCGTGCAAGCGGGCCACCGGTACCTGATCTTTGTCTTCGGTGGCCCGCCCGACTTATTCCAATTACTAGGGATCGATGTAATATTTTCTTGTTTTCCATACATCTGTGATCTATTTTATTATCGCCTATGTTGGCAAACGAGCAAGCAGCACACATGATGGCAAGTGTTACTGCCAACCATGAACCTTTGCAATATCAAGGGTATAGCTAGGCCACTGCCTACAAATACGACTGCCACTGCCTACGAACGAAGCGCAATAGCATATTGCCATTACTCAAAAGTCGATCGCCTGCAAGAGTGGTACTACCCTGGATGAATCGACCTGCGTCTCCAGATAGAAAACTGTCAAAAGCGTGATCCTACCACTAATAAATCATTAATGATCATTTCTTGTCTATTCAAGTCATCATTCACACTGTCCATCACCTATCTTTTCCTTGGTTTCTTCTTACACGTGAAGTCTTTAATATTCATGCTTAAAACTTTTCTCTCAAAAATACTTTCATCCCGTCTCAAAACATTTCCATACAAACGTTTACCCCTTATATCCGTCACAGGTGCAGCTTCCAAACTTTCTATTATATGTTTATTTCATCTTTCATTATGTTTTTACTATCTAAACATTATATACAGTCATCTCGTTTTTGTAGAATTTCTTTATCACATTTCAGCTTGTACCAATACAGGGCTCGAGCCTTTTTCACAATAGGAGGAAAATTGACTTAATAGTCAGAAAAAACACGCAAAGTCACTCAACGTGTTATGGAGCAGGATTTCTTTGTAATATAAGAACCCAAATACGGTAATTCGTAGAACAATGGATGATACTGACATATTAAGAAGAATCAGCGTAGTAAAGTGACAATGGGACCCCATATCGCTCGACGAACCGTTAACCGCTGGTGAAAAAAACTTCCTTGAGTGGCAACCACGTATCAGACGACGCAGTGTAAGATGCTCCCCCATCATGTGAACCGACGACCAGGTGAAAGTTGCTGAGAATTATTGGATGCGAGCGGCATATTACTATACACCGTACCTTGTGGTGAAATGTGAGGGAGGCTTACGTCCAACATCATTCATTTTCCTACTCTTATCCCAATTAGTTGGGGTCAATACAATATATACTCTTCTTTCATAGTTATATATTGTAAAAGTTATTGGCAATAATTTTATGACCAGCCGCCTGCCAGACGTCTACCCTCCTTGGGAATGCAATTGTTGACCAAACGGCATCAGATGGAGTTGGCCCAGGTCATTATAAGACTCTTAGTCGTCTTTTACGACATCCACGAGCAAAGTAAGGGTTGATAGTATTCGTAGCCGCTACCACACAGCAACGTCAGCTTACGTCCAACAGTGGACGACAAAAGCCCGAATGATAATGATACTCGTATGTATTGAAGATAATATATAACATAATGATTCTTATCGTTTTAAAATTAATACTTTGTTGATGCGATATATATTCCTTAATATTATTAAAACAATATTAAACATATAATCTCACAAAGGCTACAGGCAATCATTTAACCGTATCCTTTTATCCCCGTTACCTGTATATGACAACATAATTTGAGTTATGTTGTATAATAATATATATTATTATTTCATTGTATAAATTTTCAACGATACTGAATTAAGGTAAATCTTAGATATGACTTTAATCTATTATGAAGAACTTAATCATAACTTTGGAGATGATATCATGATCAGATTATTTCAGCTCACATATATCCTACTGTTGGACTTGAGTCTCTTCTATAATGGGAGAGAAATTAACCTGCTATACCACGCTGATTAGACGTGTTGGTATAGGATTTTGTTTCAAGTTTTTCTTCCCTTGCATAGATGTTACATACGTTTATTAATCTCTTAGTAGTCTCTTACAATCATTCACGGGCAAGATAGGGGGTGGTGAATTGTATTCTTACTCTGTCTCCAAACAGAAACTTTTAAGATATGTTTCTCTAAACTGTTTTTTCTTATTAACCTCCTCCTCTACAACATGTTTATTGGCGTGGTGATGAGTTAAGAATACAATTTGGGATCAACATTGGATTTATTAAACACTTCACGTTGATGACTTTTTATAATAGTGTGGTAGCGGGTACGAATACACTTACTTTACCCGTGTATGTCATAAAAGACGACTATGAAGAGCTTTCAATATAGAATGTCGACTTGGGCCAACTCCATCTGATGCCGTTTAGTCAACAATTACATCCCTAAGGAGAGTTAACGTTAGACAGGCGACCGATCATAAAACTATTGCCAATAGCATTTGCAATAAGTACCAATACATATTGCGTCTACCCCAAGTAAATGAGATAAGAGCAAGATAATGATGATGATGATTTTATCCACGGTATTAATTTTAAGATAATAGTATGTTCAGTAATGTGTTAGCTAAGAATACATCATCGCTATTTTTTTATTTTCTACAGAAAACCTGGCTAAACCAGAAAAGAGCATGAAAGTAAAATGAATGCGGTCGAAATGGGATCTCTACGGCAAATCTGTGGAGTTAGGCTAGCCGACCGCATTCACAACGACGACGTAATAGAGCGAGTAGGTATGAAAGAGAGTATTGGTGTAAAGATGCGAAAGGGAATGCTCCGATGGTTCGGACTTGTGGAAAGAATGCCGAACGAATGTATGGTTAAGAAGATATACAATGCGAAAGTGGAAGGATGTAGGTACCGGGGGAGACCGAGACTCACCTACCTAGACCAGATTGGTCACGTACTGAAGGAAGGTAGAGTCAAGAGTCTCCGAAACCGGCGAGCGTGTATGAAGAGAATTATGAATGTTGAAGAAGCGAGTGAAGTGTGCAAGGATAGAGTTCTCTGGCACTCTGTTCTCTCTGCCTACCCTGCAAGAGATATGGCGTGATGATATGTATGTATGTATGTAAAACCTGGGTAACTAAGAATTATTGGTAAACATGTTGTTTACATGCATGTTACGCAAACGTAGTCGAGAACGTCGCTAGTTAATCACGTTGCCACAATATCAGAAATACCAATTGCAATACTCAAGACAGGTGGATACAGAGAATGCTGACTCAGGAACACCTGCCGAAGACAACACAAAATGACGAACTCTTATGGTAAACGAATTGATAAATTCTTATGTCAACGCTCGTCACTCTTTTTTTTTGGTCGATCGTCGACATAGACACACCTTAGTAATAATTCTCTTAATTATGTAAATATTAAATTAATATTAAATTATATTATCATACATCGATGTTTTTTTTTGTTATGTATTTGAATTTTTCAGTCCTGTATGATACTAGTATATCAACTAACCAATCTACCAATACTAGAATGTGTACTAAAATATTTCTAGTATGCCAGAGGAAAGGAACTCTTGCCCAACCAAAAAGAAAGAATATAAACCAATTTTATAATTGGTTATTTGGTATAAAATATAAAGGTGTTTTTTTTTTTGGGTGGGTTACGGTCGGCGCACTCCTCGCACCACTCCGTCCGGGGCGACAGAGGGGCGTAAGCACGCATACCCGTAACCCATCCGTGACGTCGCTTTCGTCGTTGGGCCGACCACCGGAGCAGAGTGACTTGACGTCAGTGGTCGGCCCGATAAAATATAAAGGTTAAGGTTATTATATAAAACTTTCATATTTTTTTCAAAAAGAAAGCCGTGAAATTACTAATGAAAAACGTCAATCTAGTTTTTTTTTTTTTTTTTTTTTTTTTTTTATTGCTTATGGCGGCAAACGAGCAGACAGCACACCTGATGGTAAGTGTCACTGCCGCCCATGGACCTTTGCCAATGGTATAGCTAGGCCGCTGCCTACCAATACAACCCTGAACCCACCCCAGTTAGGCTTCCGGCTCTCTCGCTCACCGAACGAAGCGCAATAGCACATTGCTATTACTCAGACGTCGATCTTCTGCGAGAGTGTGGTACTACCCCGGACGGACCGGCCTGCGGCTGTAGACAGAGAACTGTCCACAGCGTGGTCCTACCACAATAAAAGTTATGCAGCATTTGAAAAGTTATAATTACTACAGCGTCTTAAGCCTTTTTTTTTTGCGGAGGACTATGGATGTGGTCGCTCGCCGCCAAATCGGTCCCGGGGCGACGGAAGAGGCGGCGCGCAACCCCATAGACCTACCATGCAAAGCACCTGTCTTCGCTGTACGAGCGGGCCATCGGTACTTGATCTTCGGTGACCAGCGTCTTTAGCCTAAGCATAAATATTACATTTATATTATAATGGTGCGGGTACTTTAAAATTAATATTAATTAGATACGTACCAACGACGATGGTGTACTTTGATCGTGACACAGTTATGGAAATTGGAGTGTCGATTAAAACTTAATTATAAGAGTCATGAGTCCCGCCACGTGTTAAATAACGGTATTACATAAGTAATTAGTGTGAAACGTAATTTAAACTGTTTGTTTTATGTTGTATATTAATATAAGATCTTTATTCTATCCTACACTTATCCTATTTACTCGAGGCTACTATCACACAGGTATTGTAGATAAAATATGGTGCGTCATTTATTTAAATCATTTATATCACTACAGTCTCTTACATAATTATAACTTTCTTAGTTAATTATTATTACTCAAGCAATGGTCACCGAAGACAAAGACCAGATACCGGTGGTCCGCTCAAGAGGTACATGTAGGACGGGTCTATGGGAACGCGCACCGCCTCTTCTGTCGCCCCGCACGGATTTAACGGTGTGTGAGGACTGCATAGCCAAAAAAAAATCTCAAGCAATGATTCAAAGAATGATCTCGAATGAATCATATTTGCATTTTAATTTAAATGAATCTTATTTGCATTTTAATTGTGTTATTCTTTAACAAAAAAAATATTTAATAGACAAAGAATTAATTTTAAAATGATAATAGATCATGATGTTATATATTATCTTCAATATATATCATCATCATTCAGCCTTTTGTCGTCCAATGTTGGACGTGAAAGCATGATTTCCTTCATATTTCACCACAAAGTACGGTCCTATGTCGCTCGCATTCAACGACTGCCAGCAACTTTCACCTGGTTGTCCATCTACCTGGTCGTCGATCTATCTACTCGAGCGTCTTAAACTATGTCGTCCGATATGTGGTCACCACTCAAAAACCTTTTCTTCACCAACAGTTACTGGTTCGTCGAGTAACGTGGCCTTTCCAATGTCATTTCAGTTTGATAATTCTTTGTGCCTGAGTGAACTAACATACAGTTACATCCGTCCTTCTACGTATTATTTCGGATCATATATCGCAAAGAAAGCCGGCTCCATAGCACATCGAATGGCTTTGAGCTTCGTCTATACTATTGGACCACGTTGTCGTGCCATAAGTTGCCACTGGTCCAAGACCTGTGTTTTCAGAAATTGTAGTGTATTGGATGGAAAATTTTCTAAGTTTCTCAAACGATATATTAATATTATTGTTACTCGTGTACAAAAGTGTACCGATTCAATGATTAAATTTTCTTTGGACAAGGTAAAATATATATATTTTCTTTTGTTTCGGCGGTAGAATATGGGCAATATAATGAAATAATGGCGATATGATGGCACGTGTTGCTTTCATTTAAAAAATTCCAGAATTTAAACATAAAAGGAAGCTTTTTAAGGGGCGTTACATTCTACCGATCTAATATGTTAACTTTGATGTTACGACCTTATTATCCAAATTACTGAGATTTAGCGTTTAACATGCTTAGTTATTAAATAAAAAAAACAAAATTTCTTAAATAAATATAACTATTATTAAAAGACATAGATTATAATAATTTTTTAATTGCATATAATTATTATTAAAAGAGTATTTATAAAAACTTGTTTACGAGCGAAAATATAATATCTATAAATCGTCTTGTACGATAACCACGAGTATTGTAAGAGTTGGTAGTATACCTTTTTTTTATTAATCCAATGATTATGGAGCTGGTCGCAACCCGCCAAATGAGTCCGGGGAGACGGAAGAAGCGGCGCGCAACCCCATAGACCCACCCTGCAAACACCTCTCTTCGCCGTGCGAGCCGGCCACCGGTACCCGATCTTCGTCTTCGGTGGCCCGCTCGGCGTTGGTAGTATATCTAGCCAATACTACATAGCAAAGTCACGTATCAAATATTAACCAATAAATATTTACTAGAATATGATGGAAGTTTATAGTAATTTTACTGACTAATGCAATGTAACATTAGCAAAACAGGTATTTTTACATGTATGCAAGTACATACGAAGGCACATGAATCAAGAAAATAATAAAATAATATTATTAAGTCATTATTGTTAAAATTATAATGAACAGTCACCTAATAATATTTTGTACACAATTCTGAAAATTCTGCGTATACAAAATACAATTTATTGAAGGAACGTGATAAGAATCGGTAAATATGGTTATAACCCTATTTATATGGATAGTGTAAAGGATAACAAGAATATTACTATTTGATTCTACGACTAGTCCACTTTGTAATATTTATACATTTGAATGTGGACTTATTTTTCGTTTAGTTTATAAAATATTTACCATCTGGTTTCGTTTTGTAAATATATATATATATATATATATATACATATATGTATATTTTATATTTTGCTGCATGTTACGACAATTGCGTGGAGGAAGAAGCCTTAAAAGCTTTGTTATCTATATACGTAAATCTTCGCAGTCAAAAGAGATATCTTTTTCAGACTTTGTCACGCTAATACTGATTTATATCATTGCGTTTTCATCACAAATTTATATGTATAATTAGTAGCTACGCCTGCGCTTTTCTATCCGCATTATGGCGAACGGCTGTTTAAAAATAATTTTAATAGTTATCGGTTATAGTACTTTTTCTGGATTTATGTAAATAACACTCCATAACTTGTCCTATCTTTTTTTTCGTTCACGCTGTAGAATTTACGCATTTACGCGTTATCCCTCGCCAGTGACAGACGGGGGAAAGTGTGAGACTCGCCGGCCAGCTGCCCGGCCGAAATACCCACTAAAACCACAGTGGCCCCTTCCGCGCTTTTGCAGGATGTCGGAGAGATCGTCTACTGACTTTCGATCCCCGACACCCCAACGCTTGGCCGCCAGGCTACGTCCTGTCGTCATTCAAAGCGGTGAGCTTTCCTTTATAAAGATGACCTCCTCGCAGAAAGAGGCCATCAACGACCAGCACCTGTCGCCGTCAAGTATCTTCGAGATGATGATCGACGGCGACAGGTCCCCTCCAATGACCACCGACAGGACGTGACGTTGGGGCCCTCAGGTGGAGCATACCTCCATTGTGTGGCGCGCATCGTCCACTGGTGCGCTACACTCGTGACATCCTGGGGCTCCGTCTCTTCCAATTCTGTGCAGGGTACTTACCGAAAACCCCGTGCCCGGTAAGCACCTAACTTGTCCTATCTAGAAAGCTTGTAAGTAAAATTTTTATGATAATTAGTTTAGTAGTTAAAGCATGAAAGCGTAAAAAGCAAACAAATAATAGGTAATATAAATTATAATAGAATGCGCTGGTCAGATTTGTTGCTATAGGGTGTATATTATTTTGAGTTTTTCTTCACTTGTAGTTTTATTTGCTTGCGTCCACTTCGTTGTATTTTACTTTACCCACGGGTAAGAACGGTATGGTGACCTAAATTTTTAAATCAGCGTTATATAGATGTATGTGGATGATTTTGCGAACAATTGGAAATCTTGGAATTATATGTAATCTAGAATAATAGATGGGTTTGGAATAGGGTACTTATGTATTTTTATCATAATAAGACCACTTGTCTTATTTTTAACTAAGGTATTGTTACAATACACGCTAAACTCTTGGCTAGAACACACTAAACACGGTTTTTTTCTTTACAGTTCATACAAGGTCAACTATTCGGGAAGAGACTCCTTTGCAATGCAAAGGACTATCATCTAATTGAATTGTGAGAGTAGCTCACTACAGAATCTTGCTCTTATTTCTATGTTGTTACATTTTTTAAAGTTATAATCCTTATGTGAGAGTCTACAAGCATATATTTAACGCAATAAAGTGACACTCACACTCAGAACAACATCTTACGGATCACATAATGTATTGCGTGGGAATCGAACCCGGCACAGTAGTTTTAACCACTACGCTATCTGTACAGTCCAGTGTGCCTTGTTGTCTTAACTAGTTAATAGCATAAGTTTTGTTTTTTCTTTTTTAAAAGAAGACCCTGCACTAAGAAAATAATTCTTATATTGCGTGGGACTTTACAAACATGCAATTAACGCAGACAAATTACACCCAGACTCTAAACAACATTTTGTGAATCGCACAAAGTATTGTTCTGCATAGGAATCGAACCCACGCCACTGCCACGGAAGGTCGGTATTTTAACAACTACGTCATCTGTGCAGTCAGTATGCGATTATTATTCATTTATTATATTCAAAAGTAGAGTATTAGTATTCTATTCAAAAGGAGAGGTAGGTATAACTCTGCTTACCGCCGGGCGGGCCACCGAAGACCAAGATCGGTTACCAGTAGCCCGCTCGCACGGCCAAGAGAGGAGTTTGCATGGTGGGTCTATGGGGTCGCGCGCTGCCTCCTCCATCACCCCGGACCGATTTGGCGGGGCGAGACGCATCCATAGTCCACCGCAAAAAAAGAAAAAAGTTATAACTCTGTTTATCTATTTGGATCTAATGTCATAAGTCAATAGAAGAAAATAAATTTAGTTTATTTTACACACGTGTATTGGTTCGTGAGATTTTATTTACGATTATAATCAACTATTTACGACTACAATATATTTAGGTTACCTCCCTTTTTTTTTTTTTTTTTTTTTTTTTTTTTTTTTTTTTTTAATGGTGAGTTATGGGTGGCTCTCGCCCCGCTGAATCGGTCCGGGGTGACGGAAAGGCGGCGCGTGACCCCATAGACCCACCGTAAAACCTTCTCTCTTCGCCGTGCGAGTGGACCGCCGGTACTCGATTTTAACTTCGGTGGCCCTAGGTTACCTCCCTAGAGAAATTGTAACCTTTAATTGCTTTGAAGATTGACTAAAAGCCTAAAGCAATTTCGCTGCTGTAAATTGGGTCACATCCGCTATTTAAACAATTAGATATTGTTTAATTGCACTGCACAGATGGCGTAGTGGTTAAGATACCGAGCTTCCGTGCCAGTGCCGTGGGTTCGATTCCCACGCAGGACATTACTTTGTGTGATCCACAAAGTGTTGTTCTGAGTCTGGGTGTAATTTGTTTGCGTTAATTGCATGTTTGTAAAGTCCCCCGCAATACAAGGTTTATTTTCTTAGTGCAGGGTCTTATTAAAAAAAAAAAAAAAATTAGACGTTATTTTAATAACTGGTTTTAACATGGGTAAATGAATATGTTGATTTTAATAGTTATTTATGATCATAACGTATCATACGAGTTTGATTGATGTATATAAACAAAATATTTTTTATTATTTTTATTATTTATTTATTTTGTATTAGTTTATTTAATTTTTTTCGTGTGGTGACGGAGTAAGAATACTATTCACCACCCCATACCTTACCTACCCGTGGGTGATCGTACGAGACGACTAAGGGATATAAAACGAATATAACATCTATGCGAGAGAAGGAAAACTTGAAACAAAACCCTATACCAACAGTTCTTACCGGCGCGGTATAGCAGGTTAATTTCCCTCCCATTACGGAGGAAGCCCGAGCCCAACAGTGGGACATTTATGGGCTGTGATGTTGTGATGATGATGATATCATTTACTTAGAAGAGTGACTGTGACATTTCTTTTCTTTTATTCAGTTTTGGAAGGCCTATTTCTAATAGGGGAAATTGATAAGATGCCATATGCATGGCTACCATTCTAGTAATCTGCTACAGAAAATTAAAGTTAGTAGAATTATAAAATGACGTTTATTCTCCTTATGAAAAAAATTGTTCTAGATAGTCATCATCATCATCATCGCAGCTCATATACATCCCACTGTTGGGCTTGAACCTCTTCTATAATGGGAGGGAAATTGACCTACTATGCCACGCTGGTCAGGCGTGTTGGTATAGGGTTTTTTGTTAATATGTATCAATACATGTTGCGTCTTCTCCAAGTAATTGTGATGTGACGAGTAAGGGAATTATGATGATGATAATACTGAATATTGTGATATGAGCAAGAATTGCTAGACATACCAAGTAATCTTGAGAATTCTTGCCGATATCTAAAGAATCACGATAAAATCTCAGTTAATGTAAGCCATTGAAATTAATGTACTTTCTAGAATTCTTATCGGACCACACTGTTGATAGTTTTCTGTCGGGGGTAGTACCACGGGGTAGTACCACACTCTCGCAGAAAATTGACGTCTGAGCAATGACAATGTGCTGATGCGCTTCGTTCGGTGAGTGAGCGAGCCGGCAGCCCTACTGTCGGGGAGCGCTAGGAGGTTTTCATTCGGCTTTACTATACTTCTGGTATTGCGAAGGTACATGGTCGGCAGTAACACTTACCATCAGGTGAGCTGTTTACCTATTTGCTAAGACAATTAATAAAAAAATGTCAGTTGATCAATACGAACACAGCCAGTATCCAAGGCAACTTGAATTAAATGCATTCAAAAGCCTATCCATTATAAGCTGAGGCCCTCGCTAAGGAAATTGGCGCAGATGTCAAGGTCCACAGGGTTATCGATCGTTAAGGAATTAATGTAATATTGGAACACGGCTTCCTAAAGAGTTTTTATTATCTATTATTAAACTTTTTGTATAAAGGGAAAATATCATACAGGTTCAATATGTCACTCACCTGGAATCACAAAGTCACTGAACTTATTGTCACATAAAATAAGCGATGAATGATGTATTGAAGTCTATAAAAAGGATCATTTATTCGCATTAAAGTACTTAAAAAAACTAGACCATAATTAATAATTAAAGCGCACCTGATGATAAGTGCTACTATCATGCCCCTTAGAAATAACAAGGGCTCGTTTAGACCACTACCTACCGTGATGAAAGAGCTACTCTTACACCACCTTACCTCATCATGGGAATGTAATTGTTGACCAAACAGCAACAGAAGGAGGGCAGTTTTCAACATCTCAGCTCATATATAAGACATTGGGCTCAAGCCTCTTCCATAATGGAAGGGAAATTGACCTACTATACCACGCTGGTCAAACGTGTAACATAGACATAACCCTATACCAAAGGGTTTTGTGCCTAGTTTTCCTTCTTTTACCTATGTAACATCTACATATTATATGCGTTTTATATCCCTCAGTCGTATCTTATGATTACCCACAGGTAAGATAGGGGGTGGTTAATTGAATTCTTACTCCGTCACCACACATATAAATTGAGTTAGAATATATATATACCTAAGCAATTATGTAAAAAAAAAAAAAAATATTGATCTAAATTTATTATAAGTGTATGTGTGTAATCAGTTCAATATTATCTCTGTCTATCAGCCTGTCCTTTACTGATGGGTCTTATAAAGGTATCCCTCTTATAAGCTTGCCATTATCTGCTTTGTTTTTTTGTCTTACGCCAGGAAACTCTTTACAAGTATATCGAAACCAGGTGAGTGTAGTAACTCACTTTTTTTCATAATTATTATCATTTCTGCTCGTATACGTCCTATTTTTGATCTCAAACCTCCTTCAAAGACGTAGGGAAATTGACGTACTGTATTTAATTGATCAGACATGTTGATACAGGGTTGTATCTCAATATTATCTGGTCGGAGTCACTCACCGCTCACAATAGGGCATTCTTGCGATGAACGCAGTGCGCGGCGTTTGGACTGGACCTGTCCTTGTCAAACATCATCACCAAGCAGATGACAGCGATAGGTGCTGGTCATCGATGGCCTTCTGTGAGACCATCATGACAAGGAAGGAGGCCACGGAGCGGGAAGACAATGCGCTTGCGTCCGCTGACCTCTTCCGAAGCCGGCGGCTAGGGAGGTGTAGGAGCCGCTATGCACCCCTCCTCCCACCGCTTTGAATGATGACAGGACGTGCACATTCTTTTACGGCATTTTTTACTCATGAGCAATGTATGAGTTGGTAGTATTCGTAGTCGTTATCAAACAACAATTAGGGATGATGACATGTTTGTATTGTTAAACTGTTATCACGCAACGAAATCATTTTCAGTACAAAACTCCTTATACTGCGTACAAAGTAGAAAAAAAAAGTATCAAAAAATTTAATATGTTTCTTTTTTCGGTTTAATCAACATTAGTTTTCTTGTTACGTGTTAAATATTTTACAAAACAGCGAGGTCGGCAATATTAACTGACTTTTTAATTGTGGTAGACGCTTTTACCAAATTTATAAAAAATAGGCTAGAACTGTCGGAAATTTAGTCAATGTGAATTTCGGGCTAATGTCTTGTCTTATTAATCTTTTATTTAAAAGTTTACAAAATATACAATGTCATAATTAAATATTCTGCATATTAAGAACTTTTATACCTACTTAAATAATAAAACTTTGGCTATATGCTGGTTTCTAATGTGCGATGTTGCAGGCTTATTTGGCTACGAGTTTCTGTGTTGAGAATTTGCTTTTCCCTAAAACTTTTTAAGTGTATGTAAATACTTTTCAAAATAATAATATATGAGAAGATATGATTACACGAGTCTTAGCAATAAACTTTTTCAATGTAATCTTATTAAGCATAAACCCAAGAATTAATCTTGGGATTATGCTTAAAATTGTTTACATTGAAAAAGTTTAACTTTTTCCCTCACATATGTTCCATTGCTGGGCTCGAGCCTCTTTTATATTAAGAGGGTAATGGACCTATTATACCACGCTGGTAAGAATTAATATAAGGTAAAACCTCTTTCTTATTAACCCATTTTGAGTTAACTTTCCCTTGCACTGGTGTTATTTACTTACGTCCCTGAGTTGTTTTTGTGGTTATCCACAGGAATGGATGTGAGATCGAGCGAAGTATTCTTACTCCGTTACCCCACAGATAACTCTGTATTTGCAAAATTGTTTCATATATTTAAGCCTGGCTTACTATCTTGTTTTACTACTATTAATAAAGATATTTCAATTGAATTTAATAAAGATGTTTTAATTATGAATATATATCTATACACGGTGAAAGTGGACCGCTCCCGAAAACAAAGACAAGTGACCCTACTAGTCCTACTTGTAATGATAAGCTAGAAAAAAATCGATTCGGATGAAAAAACATTTTTTTTTCATCACGAATTTTAAGTTATTTCACATTCCATCATATTAGGACAGTGCTATGTAACGATAATTCCATAAAAAATACGTAACTATACTCAGATGAGAAAAGACGCAATCTATTCAAAACTCATGATCATATGTTCAAGTGTTCAACGACGTCGCGTGGTGAAAAAAACATTTATTTTTCGTCCGAATCGAGTTTTTTTCTAGCCTATCATTACAAGTAGGACTAGTAGGGTTACCTGTCTTTGTTTTTGGGAGCGGTGCCCTTCCACCCTGTATATAATTATAATATTGCAACCAATGCCGACTACATCACTCACCTTCGATTTGCAGGTGATATCGTAGTCATAGCAGAATCCCTGGAGGACCTTGGCACCATGGTCAAGGACCTCCGCAAGGTTTTTCAACTAGTAGGTCTGCAAATGAAAATGGACCAGATTAAAATCACGTCTAATACCCATGTTATTTCTGTACCGGCCCAGGTTGGGAATGCGATTCTCGAATTTGTCGATCACTATGTTTACCTAGGACAAACAGTCTAATTCGGTAGATAAAATTTCAAGAAAGAAGTCAATTGACGAATCCACCTTAGCCGAGTAGCGTTCGGAAAACTTAGCAGGATCTTCTTGTCCAATATTCCTAAATTGTCTGAAAATAAAAGTTTATATTATAACCAAGTGTGTCTTACCAGCGACGACTTACGGCACTAAAACGTGCTTTCTAAATGACGGTCTCATTAAAAAGGCTCAAAGTCGCTCAACCTGCTATGGAGAGGGTTATGCTCGCTATTTTTCTACGTAATAAAATTCGGCAATCCGCAGAAGAACGGTGTAACCGACAGAGCATGAAGAATTAGCACGCTAAAGTGGCAATAGGCAGGCCACATCGCACACATCGTTGGGGAAGAAAGATTTTCGAGTAGCAACTACGAATCGAACGCGGCAGCCGGCCCCCCCACTCGGTGGACACACGACATAATAAAGGTAACGTAAGAAACCGTTGGATGCATTCTCGTGGGGAGGCCTATGTCCAACAGTGAACGTTTATAGGCTGATGGATGGATGGATGGAACCAATTTGTATTTAAAAGACTATATTTTATTTAACTTAGTTTCTTTGTAAGAGTTTTCATGGCTACAAAAATGTATCCAATTTTTAATGCGATTTTTAATATAGTAAATTTTTCAGCTGAGCCGAGTACTGGACTAACAAAACGTCAATCCTTATCATTTTAGCTCATTTATTGCCCACTGCTAGGTTCGAGCCTCCTCGGAAATAGGAGGTAAATTGGCTTACTATACTAGGCTGGCAAGATGATTCGGGATAGGTCTTTATTTCGAGTTGTTACCTTTTGTAAGTAAGAATGTAAGAAAAACTGTGGTGAAAAGAAAAAAGAGAGTACATCAATATTGCTAGTACAGGTATTTAATTTACGTCAGATGATCATAAAAAATTATAAGACTTCTTGAAAATTTATTACGAATTTTGAGCAGCTTAATAAAATGAATCAAGATACAGTAATTTCATAATGTTATTTTAACCAAATTCAATGGTTAAAGTATGATAGCGTTCATTCTGATTGCGATAAATGTATGGATGGCCCCATTATGTAGTATATATTTACTAACGAATTCAGGTTCTTGTCATTTTTAATTTCCGTCGCAAAACGAAGGGTCTTAATATAAGTTTGACGTGTCTGTGAGTGTGTGTATCTGTGGAATCGTAGCTCCTAAATAAATGTACAGATTATGATGCGATTTTTATATGTTTGAAAGCTGACGAGATGTTATTTTATCATCATCATCTCAACTCATATATGTTCCTCTGTTGGGCTCAAGCCTCCTCCATAATGGGAGGGACTTACTACACCACGCTGGTCAGACGTATTGGTATAGTGTTTTGTTACAAGTTTTCCTTCTCTTGCATAGATGTTATATTCGTTTTATATCTTTGAGTCGTTTCTTACGATCAACCACGGGTAAGATAGGGGGTGGTGAATTGTATTCTCACTCCGTCACCACACGTAAAAGAGCTTAGCTATAATTTGCAAATATCTGCTCCAATCTTTCAAAGTCATCCACTGTTATTGTTAGCTACCGTAATAATTTAAGATGCATATATTGGGTATATACTTTCAAACATATTTGTGATTTAATATGTGAAATAACTAAGTGTGATGGTACCATTGAGCTACGAGGCTGCTCGAAGATAGGAGACGAAATCCTAGATTACCCATTAGTAAAGTAATCAAGTTTGAAAACATATTATATGTAAATAAAAATTATGCGTGCGTACAAAGTACACATATCATAAGTGAAACTTTGGTAAACTATTTTTTAAATCTATTTTACATACATCAACCAATAGCGTGTACTCTCTCTCTTTCTCTCTCTCTCTATCTCTCTCTCTCTATCTCTCTCTCTATCGCTCTCGCTCTCTCTTTCTCTCTCTCTATCGCTCTCTCTCTCTCTCTATCGCTCTCTCTCTCTCTCTCTCTATCTTTCTCTCTATCTCTCTAGTGGGGGATTAGATAGTGGGGATGCTACGAAGAGTCGCACAAAGAGGAGACCGAGAACGTCTAATGTGTTCTATCTCATTCTCTCGCCGGCTGAATCCTATATATTTATGTGTTTATGTCTCTATGGACTTATTTTTTCGTTTCATCGAGTTTGAAATCACAACGATTCTAAAGAAGTTTCACTTCAAAAAAAAAATTGATAAATTTGATAAATATAGTGACATTCATCATGTGAACACTAGGAATAAGGATAATCTAGTTATCTATCATACTCGCCTACAAAAACTTAGTAGGTCTTTCATGGGGCAATATATACGCTTTTACAATAAACTGCCTAATCCAAGCCTATCCAAGATATGCCAATGAATAAGTTCAAAAAGGCTATCAAAAATAGACTGTGCAGAAAAGGATATTACAGCATTTCGAATTATCTAAATGATAATACGGAATGGTTAGAGCAGCTCCTCCCTCAGCAATTGCCTTTTTAATATTATTCTTTTTAATTTTTAATATTATCTCTTACAGCGTTCTAACGTTGATCCTCACTGTCATCTGCTAATCTTGTATTATTTGTATTGTCTTAATTATACAGTGTAGCGTGTTTTGCCTAACCGGTTATATAATTATTTATCCAAGCTATCTGTTTCAAATTTATAGATTATGGTGTGGTCATGCTCACTGAAAAGGTCTCTGCTTGTGGTAGCTACCTGGAGCGGGTCTCTCCCTTCCCTCCAATGTGGTTGAGGGGTGTGATGGCTGCTCTAATAGTTAACTCGTGATCGGGTGCCGCTTGTGGGATCTGCTCCAGCTATTTTTGTTTCTTTTTTGTTTTATAAATATTCCTAGTTTAATTTTGTATTATATACAAAATTAAAAAAAAAAAGAATCTTTACACGAAGAGCATCTCACTGGAGCTAACATAAATTAAACATGTAACCAAACACTTTCGTGAAAATATATAATTAAAAAAAAAATGACGAGCCCACTGAGTTTCTTGCCGGATCTTCTCAGTATGTGGCTGCTTTTCGATCCGGTAGTAGATTAATTAAAATTAATTTTAAAAAAATAATGTAAAATTGACAATATGTAAGTGCCCCTATGGGGCTTATGCACAATAAATGATTTGATTTGGGCTTATTGAATTTGTCTTAACTAGTTTTGTTCATTGGAGATTTTTTCTGCCAGAGGTTACTTAAAATTTTTAAATTTAAATTTTGTCTTATTGGAAATTTTTATGTCAGCCATGTTCACTGAAAGACTTTATTATGGAGGGGGTGGGTTATCATTTTCATCCAATGTGTTTTAGTTATTAAACTCGGCCTCAGTCTCCACTTACCAGGTCTGGTACAGCAAATATTCTTTGCATTATAGTTTGAATAGGGTTATATAGCGGTCGAAAATGATTACATGGGAGAATGTTTTCGTATTTAAAATAATATAAAAAAAAACATGAGCAAGACCACCGGTAAATAGGCAGACTGACTTTTTTGTAAGATCCATCTTTTCAATGCAGGATGAGGTCCAGTTATATGTTTATGGAAAATCAAAGAAATTCACAGAAAATCTCAACAATATAAAAATAGTAATGCATAAAATATTCATAAACGTGTAGAATATGTATAATTCTTATCTTATAATAAATATGTTGAATAATGTTAGAGCTATCAAATAAAATTAAATTTCAACTTTTAATGAATAATATAATATATTTTTGTAGGGCCTCGAGTGTTATTACAACGTCTATCCACCCTTATTTCATCTTTTTATTTTTCTTATACTTGGTATACCTTTGCATTTCGATTACCCTTTGAAAAATTTTCTTAGTGTAATTTCACAAGAGGTTATGTCAAATTAACTGTCTGCAATTCCTCAGCTATCTTGGAACTCTGTGATTAAATATTTCGATTAAGCATATAATCTCTTAGTAGTAGAAAACAATTTGTATAATATTTAAACTTTTGGGTCATTCGATTTAATCATCAAATTTCAATATTTCAATATATATTAAAGTTTAATACTAATTCTATGTACGACTAGTTCGTTAATTATAAACTTGAAACTAACAGTATCATTCCAAACTTTATTAGTTAGTCCTCCCAGATCGACAAACGACGGACCTAATTGCATTGTGTGTTTCGAGCAATCAAGACACTCAAGGCCTTTGTTCCTAGGTTCTAAAGATAATACACTCAGTTCGGCAACTGCTATCAGTCTATACATTTATCTCATTAATCTCTTTTCAAGTTCTATTCGTCTATATATGTATTAATCTCTTATCACTGTACTGAGTTGTATTTACTACTAGGCCCGAATTTCCTTCACAGTGATGAGAAAACCAGCCAGCTATACTTAGAAAACATGGTGACACACATGCTTTATTTTGTGTAGTATTCTCTATTAGTCTTCTCTGTCTTATACCTCACGGGACACGCAAATGATTGAGGGTGCTGTTATGTTTTTTGTGTGATACCTTGCTCAGCTATCCGTAAACTAATACCTAACGGGTAAACTTTAGCTCTTTAGGTATAAGAACTACGCTGCTAATATTTTTCTGCCTGCAATCATCGATGGGCTTATTTGGTAACATCATATTCTAGCAGAAAATCGTCGAAAGAGTATAGAAAACTTGGGTTGTTTTTAGATTTTTTTACAGTGATGATATGTTTTTAAGTTATGATACAAAAAAAATAGTGACATAATATATACTTATTTAGCAGTAGCTCAAATTTTTAATATAGTTTGCTTTACTATTACTTATAGTAAAGCAAACTATATTAAAAACTTGAGGCACAAGATAGGTAAAAAAGGTGAGCTATAAAAAAGTCATTTGCGGGAGTTTCGGGCTTGTAACGATTTTGGTAATCATTTACTTGCTGACCTTATTAGTCTAGTGATCGAGCCGAATTTTTAGGAAAAATATAGAACCAACAAAACTGTATACTATATATTTTTTAATGTTTACTTTTTATTTTTCTCAGTTACATATATAAAATTTCCTCTACAATGGGAGAGAGTTTAGTTTACTATACCATAATGGTCGGCCTTATTAGTAGATTACTTTCGAATTTTTCTTTCTTAGAGGGATGTCATTTAAGCATATCTCTTTCAATCTTAAGGTCGGTATACCTCAATACTCAAGTATGGCTTAAGCATATTAAATGCTAAATTTCAGTAATTGAAATAACAAGGTTGTGTCATAGTTTAATACAATTCTAACTGTAAAGTTTTAAGTATTAAGCCTATAACAATGTGTAAACATTGTCGGGTAGATAGCATACCGTCACCTTAAGACGTAAATATGATACGAAGTGAAATTTGCATGTCCTACAATTAGTCACGGTGGTGTAGTGGCAGCACGATTGGGCCGGAATCCCAATAGGCGCGGGTTCAAATCCCGCTTGTGACATCATTTTTCATTTTGTAATCGGGTTTTATAAATAATTAAGCATATTAAATGCTAAATTTCAGTAATTTAAATAACAAGGTTGTGTCATCGTTTAATACAATTCTAACTGTAAAGTTTTAAGTATTAAGCCTATAACAATGTGTAAACATTGTCGGGTAGATAGCATACCGTCACCTTAAGACGTAAATATGATACGAAGTGAAATTTGCATGTCCTACAATTAGTCACGGTGGTGTAGTGGCAGCACGATTGGGCCGGAATCCCAATAGGCGCGGGTTCGAATCCCGCTTGTGACATCATTTTTCATTTCGTAATCGGGTTTTATAAATAATTAAGCATATTAAATGCTAAATTTCAGTAATTTAAACAATGTTCTCGTTCGTATCTTGAACGATAATTATGACATTATAGTACAATTTAAAAACATATACAAATATTAAATGGTTTAGTTATAAAATGCTCTTCAAACTAATGTATAACATAGACGTAGGTTTTCCTTTGTACGTACGCCGTACTAAGAACACGTAGTTAATAGATCCCTGTAAATGCCAGGAGTAGTAATATTATATGTTTATTCAATAACCTTATGAAAGGTAAGAAAAGTATAGACGTGAGAGTGTGAATATTTTCAGTTAGTCAAACTTCAAGTCATTCAGAAAATACACAATTCTATGATTATGTATATAAGTAGTTACTAATCTATTCATCCATCCACCTATCTACCTCTTAATATAGGTTTCCCTAAGGATAATATGTACTGCTACCGAAGTCAAAAATCGGGCACCGGTGGCCCGCTCGCACGGCGAAGAGAGGAGTTTTACGGTGGGTCTATGGGGGTCACGCGCCGCCTTTCCGTCACCCCGGACCGATTTGGCGGGGCGAGACGCATCCATAGTCCACAAAAAAAAAAAAAAGCATAATGTGTACTATAATCGCCACACTCGCTGCTGATGTTATCATTATAATTTCTTAATAACATTTTTACGACTCCTAATTGAAAGTAAGAGTGGTAAAACATTGTTAACCTAGTCCATAATTGTCCCACTGTCGGGCTCGGGCCTCCTCCGTAGTGGGAGGGAAATTAACCTACTATACCGCGCTGGTCAGACGTGTTGGTATAGGGTTTGTTTCGAATTTTCCTTCTCTTGCATAGATGTTGTATGCATTTTTATATCCCTCAGTCGTCTCTTACGATCACCCACAGGTAAGATAGGGGGTGGTGAATTGTATTCTTACTCCGTCACCACACGGTTAACCTAGTACTAAACAGAAAAAGTAATTTATAATCATTATCAAACTGCGTGCCAATAATTTGAGGTCGACGCAATATGTAATCCGTTGATTATGCATACGGGAAAAGTTATTAGGTTTGTGATTGACCGCCTGTGTGACGTCGACCTTTCCTGAGAATGTAATTGTTCACTATAAGTCGTCAGATGGAGTTGCAAATCGATGTAAAACACTTACTCGTCTATAAGATGCCTTTAAACAATGCAAAAATTTATAGTATTCGTAGCCGCTACTATTCAATATAGAAAAAGTAGTTCTTAATAGTGATATTATTATAGGTAGGTAGGACCACGCTTTTGACAGTTACTGTCTACAACCGCGGGCCGATCCGTCCGGGGTAGTACCACACTCTCGCAGAAGATCGACGTCTGAGTAATGGCAATGTGCTATTACGCTTCGTTCGGTGAGCGAGAGAGCCGGCAGTCCAACTGGGTGAGTTTGGGGATTGTATTGGTAGGCAGCAGTCTAGCTAAACCTTGGTATTGCATAGGTCTATGGGCGACAGTGACATTTACCGTCAGGTGTGCTGCTTGCTCGTTTGCCACCATTAGCAATAAAAAAAAAACAATTTGTGATATAAGTTTGCACGTTCTATTTTGCAGAATATTACAGCCAATATCACTGAGGTTTATGTTGTTGATAAAATTAATACAATGTCTGATTTAGATATGGGGAGATTAGTGAGTAATAACGCAATTTTTCGCAGTCTCTTGGGAAACATTCTATGATAAAACTTTCGGTATATTTATAATTCGTTGTTAGGGTTTTGTAAATAAATTCTCTTTCTGATTGCCTTTGGGCATTTGTTTGGTAATTATTACACTATCTAGGTAACTACTTTTGACGAGCCCTGAGGTTAAAAGACAAATTGTACCAAGATAAACAACAATTCGCCAGTTTTTTTTTTTAATAATATATTAGAAATTCTACAATAATTATTTATTAGCATATTAAATATTTTTTCCGTGTGGTAACGGAGTAAGAATATAATTCACCACCCCCAATCTTACCTGTGGGTGATCGTAAGAGACTAGTAAGGGATGTAACACGCATATAATATTTATGCGAGAGAAGGAAAGCTCATAACAAAACTCTATACCAACACGTTTGACCAGCGTGGTACAGTAGGTCAATTACCCTCCCATTATGGAGGAGGCCCGAGCCCAACAGTGGGACATAGATGGGCTGAGATGATATTAAGTTCAGTTCAGTTATTAGTATGATAATTAAGTTAAACAAACGTAGACAATAATCTCTATAATATAGAAAACTACGAACAATAATAAAGGCTTTTTTAATTTATTTATTTAGGTAATTAAAATTATTAATAAACCTCTCTGCAGAATATTGTATTAAGATTATATACAATATTTCTGTACCTTTTTCTATCGACAAGTACCGCACAAAGCTACTGTGAGCGTTAGTCCTTGACATCATTCATGTCCATCAGCTCTTTGAAAGGGGACTACATAAGGAAAAGGTTCGGCGCGGTTAACTTTTACATATGTAGACGGTGCTATAGGTGCTTAGATGAAAGTCGTATTAGAATTTGGTATGCCTTAATATTTTAGTAGAATTATTACATGATATGTTATAAGTAATGAAGTGGGAATTGATTTTGATTAATAAAGATTAGCAAACTGATAACTACATAGATGGTGCTGTGATTTAGATACAGATCAACCGTCAGCGTTCAGAGTTTATATATCAAAATCAAATCAATAAATCAATCAATAATTAATCAATAATCAAAAAAAAAGGCATTACTTTGCGCAATCTAAAAATATGATTATGTCTTAATATAATTTGTGTACGACGATTATATGCTTGTGAAGTTTCTCGAAACTCAATAATTATTTCTTTAGTCCTTTTAAAAAGTAAAATAAGCATACAGTATTTTGCCTTTTATTGATAGTGCAAATGATCCACTCAATAAGCGTAGAGGAGACGTATGGCGAGTGCGGGCGCTACCGCTCTTTTACGCCCTGAACGGTGAAGTAGAATCCGGTGAAACATAGCTAGAAAAAATTACTCTATTATTTGTCCTTAGGTACACATTACAAATGGGTGTAGGTGGCGTAGTGGTAAGATAGTTACCTCGCCAAGTATTACGGGTTCGATTCCCACGCAGAACAATATATTGTGTGATCCATAAATTGTTGCTCTTAGTCTGGCTTTAATTTGTGTCGGTTATTTTTTCGTAAAAATCCACGAAATACAAGGATTATTTCCTTAATGAAAGGAGTTTTCTAATAATAATAAAAAAAGTTATGTATCTGTACTTTAAAGTTATGTATTTAAAATACGTATAGGTATTTAATTGTGGTAGGGCTACACTGTTGAGAGTGTTCTGTCTACAGCCGCGGGCCGGTCCATCCGGGGTAGTACCACACTCTCGCAGAAAATCGACGCCTGAGCAATGGCAGTATGCTGCTGTGCTTCCTTCAGTGAGCATGAGAGCCGGAAGTCCACCTTTCTGGGTGGGTTTAGATTTTTATTAGAAGGCAGCGGCTTGGCTGTACCTCTGGTATTACAAAGGTCCAGGGGCAGCAGTAACACTTACCGCTAGGTGAGCTGCTTACTCGTTTGCCACCAAAAGCAATCAATTTTTTTTATTGCATACTAATATACAGCCCTGTAGGTATCATCTTAATTGTCTCACTCTTAATTTGTTTATCAGTCTCAGCCAGTTTGTAGAATATTTTACGAATTTATAATAGACGTGGTTAGGACCTTTAAACTATAAACACAGACAAAGACAGTTTCTAAACTCGATAGGCATAACTTCTTAGCATTTAGTATCCAATTACACTAAGGATAAAGTTTGAAACCACCACAAAAACTTGGCTATATTCCAGAGAAAAGTTATACCCAATAGGCATACCACATAAAATTTGAACGATATACAGAGTGAAAGATTAAGTCATCATTCTCTCTTATCCCAATTACTTAGGGTCGATACAATATGTACTCTTTTTTTGCATAGTACATATTGTAAAAGTTATTAGCAATAGTTTTATGACCGACAGCCTGCCAGACTTCAACCCTTCTTGGGAATGTAATTGTTGACCAAACGGCAACAGATGGAGTTGGCGCAGGTCGTTATAAGAGTCTTAGCCGTCTTTTACGACATCCACGAGTAAAGTAAGGGTTGGTAATATTCGTAACCGCTACCACACAGCTAGAATGAAAGATTAAGTATTGGTGCTTAACATGTAGTTTTAAGAGCTTCTTCCGTCTTTATTTTATCTTACATTTGATAACACATTTTAAATAATACAAGGGTTATATAGCAGAGTTCATTCATTTTACCTGGAAACGATGCAATCCTCGACTGTACGTTTTTAGCGATCATTTCTTCCACGTATATGCAAAATCTGGAATGGACTATCTGCTGCGTGTGTTTCCCTAGCGCTATGACATCTCCTTCTTCAAACGAGGTTTAAGAAGAGCACTTTCTTCACGATAGGCAGTGGACTAGCTGTGCCCCTTGTGCTGTTGGGTCCATTTGCAACAATATCACTTACCATCATGTGTGCTGTTTTGCTCGTTTGCCACCGTGGGCAATAAGAAAAAAAAACACAAAGGTGAGGACTGCCGACAAAAGTGAAAACTTAAATCTATGAAAGAAAAAGTATAAAAATTAAAAAAGCGTGCCCTAGGGAGTATGTATGGGTGCGACCATACTATAGCCAGCCGTAAAAAAATAACTATTAAAAACTATTATTGAATAATTAATAATAATTAATAATAAAAGCTGAGAAGTGAAAGCTAAGAAATATAAACAAATAAAATATCAAGACTTAGCTCACGAGATTGTCGACATGTGGGATGTAGACACGGCTATCGTTGTACCGATAGTAATTTCGACCAATGGTCTAATCGCCAAGAGCTTCGCTCAATACCTTAAGAGGCTCGCGTTAGGTAGTTGGATTGGGTGTAAGTTTAAATAATTAGATTGGGTGTAAGTTTAAATAAATTAATAATAACAATTATTACATATAAACTGAATATCGTTAACACAGCGACACAGCAGTTGATTGTAACTTTCTCGCTCCGGAACTCTCGGCGCCTACGAAAAAATCTGTGTGCGCGGCGCTAAAAGAAGTTTTCACTTGAAGAAAATAATAATACAACTGCTAATTTATTTTTTTTCCTTTTACTTAAATCCATCTAATCTAATTATTTTTTGTTTGTGGTGATGGATTAAGAATACAAATCATTACTCCCTATTTTGCTCGTGGGTGTCGTAAAAGACGACTAAGTAATACAATATTCAGCATAACATCTATGCAAGATATTGGAAACTGGATATAAAACTATAGCAATCATAAGGATCTAATTAGGTATACTCGTATGAGTTGAGATGACGAACTTTAACTTAAAGTAACTAGATTGTATTGTACCTTTTTATTTTGACCGAAAAAATGTACTTACGACCCTTTGTTGTCTCCAAAGAAGGGTCATATTTTGGGCGCTAAGAGATTTTAAACACGTACACACACTGGCGTATCTATAGCCGTCGGCACGCAACACGGACGCGGGTACCACTATTTATTGTAATGGACGTAAACCCTCAGACCGCACGACGGCGGTTGCCTTTTATAGTAAAATGATGGTCTATTCGTTCAAGTGCCAATGTGTGTCTAGAACCAGGACTAATAATGTCGTGGTTAATGCTTGGCCCAGTAATATGGTGGTTAATGTGGGCCAGAAATTCTAACGTAATCAAATATAAGACGATCGAGGCTCCGATGTGAGCCACGTAGGAACTAGTGGAGATTGAACATCTAGTTTTCTTTAAAGATATTTTAAGCCTCATTGTTACGACATATTGTGCTCTTTTAAACTCAAGACTAATCCGATCATATTTCGTTTTTAAACACATGGGTGTGGATCCCATAACTGGTGCAATGAGATATTAAGAATACAAAGCCAAACTATGCCTTACTATTTGGCAGGACTCGTAAAACTACCGAAGACAAAGATCGGGTACCGGTGGCCCGCTCGCACGGCGAAGAGAGGAGTTGCACGGTGGGTCTATGGGGTTACGCGCCGCCTTTTCCGTTACCCCGGACCGATTTGGCGGGGCGAGACGCATACATAGTCCACCGTAAAAAAAAAGGGATCCGTAAAACTGACTGAAGGTTCATCAGAGGAATAGGCAACAAAAGACAGCTATCGCCGTCCTAAGAAGGCTTAAGTTTAATAGTGGATAAGTTGAGAAATAATACAGATACTGTAATACAAGTTTTCTTTAGACGAAGATGAACAAATTATCACGTTCCATTAAACATTAATTTTTTTAAATGTAAGAAATCAAATAATACTTTGTTTTTTTTTTGGCTTCACTAATATAGAAATAATGGACAAAAATAACACTCAGCCTTAGCCATTTGTGGATCGTTAAAGAATTTTCCTTCATGGGATTCGAACCCATATTCCTTGACACAAGAAGTCGGTATTTAGAATGCGATCATCTCGATATCATCATCGATCGACCATCATCATAGTTCATAAATATCCTCCACATATGTATATGCCCACTGCTGAGCTCGAGCCTCCTTCACAATGGGAGGAACATTGACCTACTATACCACGTTGGTCAGACATGTTGGTATATGCATATACCTTTTAGTCATCTTTTACGACAACAGGCAAGATAGTGGGTGGTGAATTATGTTCCTCTTTACTACTTGTAAAGTAGGTATCACACGAGAGAAATAATATTTTTAAGTATTTTATCATTCACGCGCGGTACGCGGTGTCATACGCACGGTGTTATCAGTGATAAAGAATTAAAATAATTTTATTATTCAGTTAGTGTTCTATAAAGATGGAAGTGAATAATCTAGACGATGATGAAGAAAACAGTGATTGTCATACTATAAAAGAGTTGCAGCAGTTAAACAATTTGAATAATTGCATTAACGAGGAACAAAGCATATGTTCTGAAAGAAATGTTGAAAAAAGAGGAAGAAATAGTAGTGATGAATGTAGTGAAGAAGGTTTTATTTCTGTTATTCGGCGAGGGCCAAAAAGACTAATAAGGAGCGATTCTATGGTCACGTCAAACAAAGAAATGGATGGCAGATTGGAAGAAGAAAAAGATAATGAGGGTAGATATGAAATATGTTTAACGGCGATACAATTGTTGCCGAAACAAATGGCTTTGGCTAAATTATTACGATCAGAGAATGTAGTGGGTATTACTAAAATAAAATATAAGAGTCCATATAAAGTTTTAATTCATTTTAGTAGTAAAGGAGAAGGAGATAAACTCATAAATTGTCACAGGATAAAAGATATAGATGTAAGAGCTCGTTACACGGACCAAAATATTTTATCTTACGGAATTATAAAAGGTGTCGACTTAGAGCTTCAAGAAAAAGAAATTTTTGAAAATCTTCATTGTTTAGCTAACATAGTATCAATCAAAAGATTAAACCGAATAAATGTTGACGGTAAATGGGTAGAAAGCGAAACGATGCGTGTTTGTTTTCAATGTTCGACTGTACCACAATACGTCTATGCTTACGACTGTAGATTTAAGGTCGAAAAATATGAATTTCCAGTAACTCAGTGTTCAGGTTGCTGGAAATTTGGCCATGCAAAAAAATATTGTACCTTCAATAAAATTTTATGTCCTAAATGTGGAAAACAACATGAAAATTGTGAAACTGATGTTTTTAAATGTTGCAATTGTAAAGGACCGCATATGGCTTTGGACAAATCATGCCCTTTTTTTAAAAAAGAAAAATCTCTCCGTAATATTATGAGTGATCAAAACATTACATATAAGAAAGCATTAGAAATATATTTTAAAAAGGATTCAGAAAAAAGTACAGAAGTCATTACAGAAAATATAATTGCAGAGACATTACCCTTACAATTACGGAAGTCTACTTACAGCCAGGCTGTACAAAGTTTGCTAGTTCATCAAGAAGAATCTGCCGAAGAGTCTATAGAGAATGAGGAAATATTCAATAAAAATAAGTCAATGAAAGTTCAAAGGCGTAAGAAGAAGCAACAACATGATAGAACGTTGACGACTATGGAATGTGAGGATAGTTCTGATAACATTGTTCCTGAACATCTAATTACTATAGAAGATGATAGCTCAAAGAGAGAGAAAAAACTGGATATTAGAAAATTATTTAGACGATTAAAAGATGCCTTTTTATCGGATAAAAAACTCGAGGATAAAATAGTAACGATGTTTATAATAATATGTGAGGAAGTCAAAGCATTTGTAATGAGTTATTTGTCTGGAGAAAAACTTCTAAAAAATCTTTTCAACTTATTTGATGGATAACAATTATTCAAAAGAATCGGTGATAAACATTTTTCAATGGAATGCACAAAGTCTAAAGCCAAAATTAGTAAATTTTGATCAGTTGATGAATCAAGAAAAGATTCACATTGCTGTAGTATGCGAAACATGGCTGGATCCTGGTACAGATAACATAAGATTTTCAGACTATAATGTTTATAGAAAGGATCGCTGTGATGGCTACGGCGGCGTCGCTATTATTGTCCATAAATCAATTAAAACCCAGATACAACCTGTTAATATAACCAATACAGGAATAGAAATATTACATATCAAAATACTAAATTGCTGCATATTAAAAAATATAATTGGTATATATTGTCCGTCTTCTGTGAATACACGTCCATCAGATTGGGACGAAGTTTTTGCCATGGGAACCAAAAATACTATTATTGGTGGTGACTTTAATGGACATCACACAAATTGGTCATACAAAATTGATAGCAGAGGCAATCAGCTAATAGAATCGTCGTTAGAAAATGGTTTTACTTCTATTAATAGTGGTGATGCTACAAGAATTAAACTTGTCAACGGATTGTTGCAAAGTTCCTCGCCAGATGTAACATTTGTATCCTCAGATATAGCAATAATGACAAAGAGGCAAACGTTTAATGAGAATTTAGGCAGTGATCATCTTTTCATTAAAGTCTCAATAAATTATCAAGAGCCGTTATCTATTACTAAGAAAAGAAATTTTAAGCTAGCTAACTGGAAAAACTTCCATGATGATTTGATTGAATCATTTAGAGCAGTTAACAGCATCATCAAATGTAACAGTCAAGTTCAACCATTATATGATTATTTAGAAGACAAAGTCCTATTTTCAGCTAACAAGAATATCCATTTCAAAAAAATATGCACGAATATACAAAGTAAGTTTAAGCCTAAGGAGTATTGGAGTCCCTCTCTATCTGAAGCTGTCGCAGAACGTAGATTAGCCTTAAGTAAATTTAGGAAAAACCCTACCCCTAACAATTTAACAGTTTTAGAATCAAAAACAAAAAAAGCGCGAAACTTAATAGGTAAAGCAAAATCTCAGAATTGGCAAAAGTTTTGTTCTAGTATTGACGAATCTACGTCGGTTAACGATATTTGGCATAAAATGCGATGGTTTAAAGGCTATCATCAATCTAATAAGCACGCTTCTGAAGAAAAAAAAATGGAGCTGTTACATTCTCTTACCCCAGATTATGTGCCAAATATAGCCCCGACTTTTGAGTCAGAAAATGAATTACTCGAAGCACCTTTTACTTTACAAGAATTTAACAACACTTTAAAAAGAAAAGACACAGCTCCAGGTAGTGATGGGGTGACTTATTCCATGATATATAATTTACCTTATACAGCTAAAGAATATGTAATTCATTTGTTTAATTTGATAGTTAAAACTGGTCATGTTCCAAATCAATGGCGACAAATTTTAGTAGTACCCATACCTAAGGTTAGTTCTGCTTACGGCTCTGAAATTAAATTTAGACCAATATCATTAATAAATTGTTTGTGTAAATGTTTTCATCATATGATTGGTAATCGATTGGAATGGTATGTAGAAAAATATAAAATTTTATCTCCCTATACAACTGGATTTAGAAAATCTCAATCTTGTTTGGACTGTCTTACGAGGCTCATTACTTATATTCAAACTGGTTTTTCTGAAAACATCCCTACCGTAGCATGCTTCTTAGATATCAATAATGCATACAATGAGATTTTAGTAGAAAAAGTAGTCTTAATGCTTGACAGGTTAAATGTGGGAAAAAATATTTGTAGATATTTATGGTCTTTTTTAAACTGCAGACACCTAATGTTAAAAATGTCTATTGATGAACGTCAGCCTCAGTCACATGACTATGTGAGATGGACATGCAGAGGCCTAGCACAGGGAGACCCCATTTCCCCACTTTTATTTAATGTTGCTACTCATGAAATCTGTGCATTGATTCAAAATGTCATAGTAGGGCAATATGCTGACGATTTTGTTTTTTACCTACGTCACAAAGATTGGAATATATCCGAAAATAATTTACAAAGCGCTTTAAATACTATGACAATATTGCTACATAATCTTGGCTTACAAGTATCAGCTAACAAGTCTAGCTACTGTATTTTTAGTAGAGGTCATATAAGGCGACAACTAAATCTAAAAATTAATAACAATGCATTGCAAGTTGTTTCTCAGGTTAAATATCTGGGTATGTGGCTGGACAGATCACTTCTTTGGAACAAACATATAAATGAAATTTGTATGAAATCTTATAGGTTTTTAAATGTGTTGAAAGTATTGACAGGCTCTGCCTGGGGTGTACATCCAAAACATCTTCGTAGATTATATCTCTCAGTCATTCGAAGTAGACTAGATTTTGGTTGTTTTTTATATGATACAAGTGCAAAGACACATGTAACCAAATTGGATAAAATCCAGAACCAAGCACTTAGAATCATCGGTGGTTTTATAAGAAGTTCGCCAATCCATGTAATGGAAAGTGAACTCTGTATTGTTCCTTTAAATATACGCCGCATGTATTTGGCTTACAAGTACTGTGTAAAGAGTATGTCTTGGACAAATAACATTAGTATTATTTCCATTAAGGATCTTAGTGATAATTTAAATAAACGATATTGGCAGAAAAAAAAGAAACCACTTCTGCCATTATTATATATAGAGATTAAAAACTATGAGATGTACTCATCAGATGTTTTGGATATGTTCAGCTTAGAGACTTGGACAACGTATGTAAGTAATATAAACAATGTAATAAAACAGGATTTAAAATGTATGAAAGTAAACAAAAAGAGCTATAATAGTGACTTAATTAAATTCGAAATTATAGGTGAGATACTAGAAAAATATGAAGGCTGGATATGGTTTTATACAGATGGATCAAAAAGTCCAAATGGTCAAGGCTCGGCAGTATATTGTAAGAACAAAGGTATATCCGCTATGTACAAAACCCAGGCAAGTGTTTCAATTATGACTGTAGAGCTAGTTGCAATACTAAAGGCCTTAAATTGGATTCAAAATATAGAAGGACAATATTTTGTGATTTTTACTGACAGCAAATCTGCTTTGCAGCATTTGGCTCGATGCGCCTCTGGATACAGAGGTGTTTCGATAGCCTACAGTATATTAAAAATATTGAGAGAGATTTGCTTCAGTGGTAAGAACGTGATATTGCAATGGATTCCCTCGCACATGGGTGTACATGGCAACGAGGAGGCTGATAGACTGGCAAAATTAGCTATACAACAAGGTATAAATACAGATATTAAACCGCATTACTCTGAAATAATTAGTTTCGTTAAGGACATTTGTTATAAGAAATGGAAGGAGCAATTTGAAGAAATATCAAAAATTAAAGGAATTTGGTATAAAACTATGCAGTCTCAACCTCCTCAAATACCTTGGTTCGTTAAGAATAAATTAACCAGATTACATGTAATTATAGCTCATAGATTACGTTCTGGACATTTTCCAACAAAAAAGTTTGCGTACCTCATGAGGAAATCGGATTCACCCAACTGCGTTACCTGCGGTGTTGTTGATGATGTTCAACACTCGTTGATGGAATGTGTCCAGAACCAAGATAAAAGAGATGAGCTGAGAAAAACGTTTTGTCTTCGGGCCTCGGATGTTGGCATTGTCCAAACTATTTTGGCGGAGCCAGCATCTGAGGCTGCGAAGCAATTGTGTGATCTGGCTGTGCATCGTGGCAATTAATTGTAATGCATACACATATTGTTCTATTAGTTTTAAGTGTTTGTATATTTATATTTAGGGTATGATGGGACCTACATATTCATAATGAATAAAAGTCCCCAATAAATAAAAAAGAATTAAAAAAAAAAAAAAAAAGTATTTTATCTTATTTGCATTTAATTGTATTTTTAGTCAGCGAGTCGCCCACATAAACATATTCTCGATATGGAAATTATAATAAGAAAAATTTTTGTTTTTTCTAAACCAACTGTTTATGTTGATTATGTGTAGGTGCTAAGCGCTAGGAGGTGCATGACCTTTTCTATATTATATATCTAGATATAGCAATAACAACAGTACCCTGTTTAATGTTTTTTAGTTAAACGTATAGGTATAACTATGGTATGATAGCAGTACAAAAATATAAATCTTCATTTTCCTAAACGGATTTAGTTAGTGTTGCCCAAATGCAAAACCAAGATTCGCTGCATGAGTCTCACAGTCTCCCTTAGGCAGCATTTTACGATTCCTTTGGCAAAGAAAGAATTGTCAACATTTTTTATTTTTAATACCGGCGAAATAATTTGATGTTATTTTAAACAGTCTAATGATAGATAGGTGTGATTATAGCCCTACTCCCGTTAAGTAGTATGTACCTAATTATTGATAGTTGTACAGTTAATACTACTAGATGAATGGAATTTCATAATTTAGTTGGATTTTTCATCTCTTTGTGGATTTTTCATTTCTATCGAAACAAGTTGTTCTCTCTGCCTACCCTGCAAGGGATATGGCGTGATGATATGTATGTATGTATCGAAACAAGTGGCTCTATGTTATTTTAACAGCGAGAGTTGCGAGACTACGAGTCTTGCATTTCGGCAATACTAGATTTAGTCAAGTTTAGCGCAGACAGAACACCTGTAGCATTAAAAGAATATACCTATCTCATTTTTTTTATTGCTTATGATGGCTTACGAGTAGTAGTACCCTTGATGGTAAGTATTACTGCCACTCATGGATCTTTGCTATACCAGGGGTACAACTATGCCGCTTTCAACCAAAAGTCGGTAGACAGAAAACTGTCAAAAGTGCAGCCCTATTATTAATATTTAGATGTGAATAATATGATTTATCATACACATATGTTGGGATGAAAATGTGCTATGTGGTAGCGGCGACTAATACTATCAAACCTTACTTTGCTATTGGATGTGGTAAAAGACGACTAAGAGCTTTTAACGACCTGGGCCAACTCCATCTGATGCCGTTTGGTTAATAATTACATTCCCAAGGAGGGTTGACGTCTGGCAGGCGGCCGGTCATAAAACTATTGCCAATAACTTTTACATTATGCACTATGAAAGAAGAGTACATATTGTATCGACCCCAAGTAATTAGGATAAGAGTAGGAGAATGATGATCATCATCATTCTCCTATGATGTTGGAATGAAAATATTATTATTTCGCTTCATAGACATGAGGATATTTTAATTCATCTTCATCATCATCATCTCAGCTCATATATGTTCCAATGTTGGGCTCAAGCCTCCTCCATAATGGGAGGAATATTGACCTACTTTACCACGCTGGTCAGACGTGTTGGTATAGTCTTTTGCTTCGAATTTTTCTTCTTTCGCATAGATGTTCTATGCGTTTTATATCCCTTAGCTTTTAAGATCACCAACGGCTAAGATAAGGGGTGGGGAATTGTATTCTTACTTGGTCACCACACGGATAATAACCTAATTGCTAATCCTATCAACAACTGTGTAGAGTTTCAATAAAATCTGCAGCGTAAGTATAGGTAGCAAAAACATAAATAATAAAAATAAATAACTCCAAACATTTAAATAAAACAATATTTATTGAAAAAAAAAAACAAATAGAAATGGTTTTGTTTCATTAATATAACAATATTGTGAATAATGAACACGTAGGTATTACATGAATAAATATTTGTATCTAATTTACTAAGATTCATTATTAGATATACAAAATTTCGTAATTACAAGTTTACAGTACGAAGAAATAATCATTAATTGAATGTCTACCATTTGATTATATGAAATATATATTAACATCGATATAGATACTTGTAAATTCGTTTACAATATTCATAAAAACATACTTTATACAGAACTATAAATGCAAATGGTGACAAAAATTATTAAATATTTACAATTGATTGTTGATTAGAATTATTATTTTTATATCTTTGGACCCTAAGAAAATTTACATTAATTATAAAACATATTATATTAAAAGTTTATATGTACGGTTTATAGGTAAACATATTTTATTATGCAGTTTTTACGTCTTGGCTCATTAGACGCAAAGACTGCCATAAAATGCAACAATAGTTTCTAATTATATCTACCTTAAATCTAACTTTGGCTTAGATTAGTTACATATCTAATGACATTTAACTAATATATATATATATATGAACGCAGTGAATATAATAGAAATATACAATACATTATTTACTATATGTGCTTATGAACTAACGTTTCCAGTTTATAGAGAGCAATCGTACCTGCAACAGAAAAATAAATGAATGTTCATAAAAACGCAATCAATATGAATATCACCTGAAAATAATGGAAATAAAAGTTAAGAGTCTCCGAAACCGGCGAGCGTGTATGAAGAGAATTATGAATTTTGAGGAAGTGAAGTATGCAAGGATAGAGTTTCTGGGTCACTCTGTTCTATCTGCCTACCCTGCAAGGGACATGGCGTATGTAAAAGTTAAGTATAAAAATATTTAAATTAGTAGAAACCGCTACAATACATTGCAAGTTCTGAGAAAGAGAAGTACATTTATTATATTCCCCCTGGCATTTTAGATAGTCTAAGAATTCTTAGGAATGATTGTTGCAATTAAAATTTATTATAACTTCGTCGGGATATACATATTCTCATTTACTATTAAATAGAGCGTTTGGTATTTTCCTCATTTTGGAAGAAAAAGACTGGATAATACAGTTGTTTTAACCGCAGAGCAGCCGTTAAGAATATAGCAAGGATACTTTATATAAGAAATCCCTCACCGCACAAACAATCTGTACTTTATCAATCATGCATGTATATTGTACATGTAACAATATCTCCAGCGACCCAATTATATCGTCAAGTTTATACAACAACCAAATTTTGTTAAGAAAAGTAAACGATGGATCTACATTTTTTATATATACGTAGACATCTGACATTTAAATAAAAAGTCTGATATCTGATCTTCATTTAATTTGGATTTATGGTGACAGATTGCGATCTTAAATTTTCATTTTTCATTCTCTCAGAAAATATATCTCTGTCACTAAAAATAGATAGTAGTATTTTAAGACATAAATGAACCAGTTTGTTTTATAAATCTACTCAGATCTACAGAGCGTAACTTATAATATGTAAACCTTTTTGGGTATAGTATTCTTCACAAAAAATCTAATCATAGAGAACCTACGATAGTTAAAAAAATATATAATAATCTTTATGCTAACCCGTGTAGTCGGCTAATATCGTTATTATTATGGACTAGGGTCGTCCTCAATTCCACCGAAGACAAAGATCGGGTACCGGTGGTCCGCTCGCACGGCGAAGAGAGGGAATTTTACGGTGGGTCTATGGGGTCACGCGCCGCCTTCTCCGTCACCCCGGACCGATTTGGCGGGGCGAGACGCACCCATAGCCCACCAATAAAAAAAAAAAAAAAAAAAAAAGGGTCGTCCTCAATGATGGGACGTACATGGACTAAAAATAATAATCTTTATATTATAATCGTTTATAATATAAAGATTATTATTATGGTGGGCATAGTCCGGAGCGTGCTCGTTCGCGTCCCCTGCCAGTCTAATTAGACTGCTAATCCGGCTCGAAATGCGTACCGCAATGCGGGTTAGGGCGTCCCCCGGAGGCGACGCGTACCGACCCGCCCCCGTCGGTACGAACATCGGCAGTTGCGGCGATGGGGGCCGCCACCCATCACGCCTTGCCCAGTTAGGCGAGTCGAGGAGAACGGAGTGCCGGGTGGGCACGTGGAATGTAAGAGGTTGTGTGGAAGGTAAGTTGCACGAGCTGATATCCGTCATGGCGGACAAACAGCTAGACGTGCTCTGTGTAACAGAGACCAAGCGAAGGGGCAGCGACGCCTGCGATCTTCCTGGTGGCGGGATGGCTCTGTGGTCTGGTGTACCACAGAGCGATCGAGCCAGCATGGGGGTAGGAGTGCTGTTGTCCTCTCGCTTGGCCTCAGGTGTGAAGGATTACGGAATGTATGATCCCAGACTTCTCTGGGTCCGTATAAAACTAGGTGTCACCAAGGTATTCATGGTTGTAGCATATGCTCCCGTAGGATTCTCGGTGGCATCAGACCTAGAGAAGTTTTGGGACAATGTTAGGGAAGTTCTGGATATGGCAGAAACCAGTGAACGCGTGATTGTATGCGGAGATTTGAACGGATGGGTGGGGACCAAGCGTCCCGACTATGAGGACGTACTTGGTCCATTTGGTGATAAGAGAGTGAACGACGCAGGTAGGCTCATAGCGGATGTATGCATGGAGAGAAACCTTATTGTGTCAAACACATTTTTCCAACATAAGGACATCCATATGTATACATGGAGAAGGAATGAGCAGAAAAGCATAATAGATTTAATTTTGGTAGACAGTCGCCTCCGAAGCAAAATATTGGACGCAAGAGCCTACAGGGGCCCCACAGTCGACACGGACCACTATCTCGTTATTGCGAGATTTAGTGGTCTGTTCAGAAAGTGGAGGCACTGGCGAGAGCGTGTCCACTTCGGAGGGCTTGAAAGAATAAAGGTTGAAAGGTTGCAAGAAGAGTGTGTAAGAGAAAAGTATGCAGAGGGTGTCCGAGAACGGCTGACGATGGCAAGCCAGCCGCAATCGGACATTGAAGAATGCTGGAGAGTATTGAAAGAGAGTATGGTAGATACAGCGAAAGAAGTATGTGGAAGTTCAAAGAAGCATAGAAAAACAAATGGTGATGCATGGTGGGATGCGGAAGTGGCAGCTTCCGTAGAGCAAAAGAAGAAAGCGTGGCTGGACTATGTCTCTTCTTTGAATCTGAATGACAGTATGACTGAACAGAAGAAAGAAATATATCGGCAATGTAAGAATGACACCAAGGCCTTAGTGAAAGAGAAACGTGATAGAGCAAGTATGAGTGCAGAAGATAGGCTGACTAAAAACTTCGAGGGTAACACCAAACTCTTTTGGAGGGAGGTGAAGAAGTCTCGGGGTGGTTGGTCAGCCTTCAGAATGAATAAAATAAGGTCTAAAGGTGGAGACATTCTTACACAAACACAAGACGTGTTAAGCCGATGGAGTGAATATTTTGGCGATATGTATGCGGATGCTACGGTTGGCGCCGGTGTTGGATGTGGTTTAGTAGATCAACATTCGACAACGGCGTCCTCCGATGGCATCAGTATGGATGAAGTTGAATGGGCGATAAGAAGTTTGAAAAATGGTAAGGCAGCGGGCATTGATATGGTGTCTGCCGAGATGATCAAGCTTGGTGGCTCTTGTGTCTGGGAGGCGTTCCTGTTGCTCCTCAATTTATGTTGGAGCTCGGGAATGGTTCCCAGGGACTGGAATAGCGCAGTCATCGTGCCTTTGTTTAAAAACAAGGGTTCACGTTATGACTGCGCAAATTACAGAGCCATAAGCTTGACCAGTTTGGCAGCAAAAGTGTATGGAAAAATTATTGAAAGGAGAATGGGGATGGTGTCCGATGGTTTACTGTGTGAGACACAAGGAGGTTTCAGGAGTGGAAGGGGATGCATGGATCAAGTGTTCTCTCTGCGCAACATTGTGGAGAAGCATCTGGCTCTAGGTCAGAGGGTTTTCTGCAGTTTTGTGGATCTGGAGAGAGCATTTGACACGGTTGTACGAAAGGAACTTTGGGACATTTTACCGGAGTATGGTATTAACGGTAAACTGCTACAGGCTGTGCAGTCCAGTTACATGGGCTGTAGAGCCTGTGTGCGGCTGGATGATGGAATGTCGCCTTGGTTTGACGTCAATATCGGCGTTAAGCAGGGGTGCGTTCTGTCAGCCAGGCTGTTTATCATATATCTGGATAAATGTCTCCAAAGGTTGAACGATATGAATGTGGGAGTCCAGATGGGCGACTCAGTGGTCACTGCTCTGCTTTATGCAGATGATGCAGTCCTGCTGGCACAGTCAGCGATTGACCTGCAGACCCTAGTCGACACAATGACAGAAGATTGTAAGAAAAGGGGTCTACGCGTGAATGTGAGCAAAACCAAAATAATGGTCTTTGAAAGAGATAAAACCAGAACAGATGTAAGAGTAACAATAGGTAATGATGTACTAGAGCAAGTGGATGAATTTGTATATCTTGGATGTGGATTTAGCCGAGATGGAAGGTACACCACTGATATAGAGCGAAGAGTGAATGCGGGAAATAGAGTGAACGGAGCGTTGGGGCAACTTCTCGGCAGCCACCACCTCAGCCAGAAGGCACGTGTAGCAATACATAACGCAGTGCTTGTCCCAACATTACTGTATGGAAGCGAGAGTTGGGTATGCAGAAAAGAGTATGATAGTAAAATTAATGCGGTCGAAATGCGATCTCTGCGGAAAATCTGTGGAGTTAGGCTGACCGACCGCATTCGTAACGACGACGTAAGAGAGCGAGTAGGTATGAAAGAGAGTATTGGTGTAAAGATGCGAAAGGGAATGCTCCGATGGTTCGGACATGTGGAAAGAATGCCGAACGAACGCCTGGTTAAGAAGATATACAATGCGAAAGTGGAAGGATGTAGGTACCGAGGGAGACCGAGACTAACCTACCTAGACCAGATCGGTCATGTACTGAAGGAAGGTGGAGTCAAGAGTCTCCGAAACCGGCGAGCGTGTATGAAGAGAATTATGAATGTTGAGGAAGCGAGTGAAGTATGCAGAGATAGAGTTCTCTGGCACTCTGTTCTCTCTGCCTACCCTGCAAGGGATATGGCGTGATGATATGTATGTGTATGTTATAATCGTTTAAGTTAGCAAGGTGCGTTATTGTAATATGTAAAACCCTTTTTTTTTAGAGTTTGGTATCCTATATAGGCCGTGTGGGCAAATAGGGGATTAGCGGTGGAGCCTTGATGTAGGTGCTAAAACCTTCCGGTGTTCTTTACTTCCTATTATTAGCGGCGCGTGCTATTGACCTTGGATTTTGGGCCTGTTGATGTCAAGGTTGTAATATAATTTATACCTTTCATCGAAAAAAGGGCTATTGTGTCCTACAGAGAACCAAAATCCCTGATACATTTATTCTGTTTGTTAGTTTGTTATTAGGTACCTTACTTACGAATATTGATAAAAAATTGCCTAATTATAACTTGGGTTCGGAGGAATATATATGCAATAGCATAACACAATAGTAAAACATCTAATTAAGGTTTAAATATAACCGGCGACGGAACTTTAGTTTTGTGAAGTCGTTAAAAATATTTGTAGTATGTTAATTAGCTATTGTATAGGACATGAACGGACTATAAGGTGAGTTAGCTGAAAAAGAAATCTACACCTATAACAAAAAGACGATAGATTATTTATAAAATTGCTTGTAATTGATAAACTTTAAAATACTTAAACGATTTTAAAATTAAATTATTTCACTTAGCTGCAGTATTTCTGAATAATATGGGGTATATTTTATATTTTTGTCATCTCACGAAATAATATATGGTTAATACAAGTTTTAAAAAATGCATATTAATAACATTACTTGACATCATCATCATTAGCATCTTGACTCACATAAGTTCCATTGTTGGGCTTGAGCCACCTCCACAACGGGAGGGAAATTGACCTACTATACCACGCTGGTCAGACGTGTTGTTGATTTGTTTTTTGGCGGCGCGTGCCGATTTGTTATAGGGCTTTATTTCGATTTTCCTTCTCTTGTATAGATGTTACATGCGTTTTATATCCCTTAGTCGTCTCTTACAATCACCCACGGGTAAGACGGGGTGGTGAATTCTATTCTTACTCCGTCACCACACGGATAATTATTTGAAATGTGCTGCAGAAATGATTAATACATACATACATATCATCACGCCATATCCCTTGCAGGGTAGGCAGAGAGAACAGAGTGCCAGAGAACTCTATCCTTGCACACTTCACTCGCTTCTTCAACATTCATAATTCTCTTCATACACGCTCGCCGGTTTTGGAGACTCTTGACTCCATTATTAATGATACTTAAAATATTGTTCTCATGTTTGCAATACTCATAATTACGTAAAAAAAAGTCCGCAAGTCTATACATATAATAATTATAGATTATTCACAAAAAACATTTTTATTCAAATTAGTCCGAAGAAAATTAGTAGGAAAAATGTTTAAATTACTGAAATTTTAGCATTTAATATGCTTAATTATTTATAAAACCCGATTACGAAGCGAAAAATGATGTCACAAGCGGGATTCGAACCTGCGCCCATTGGGATGCCGGCCCAATCGTGCTGCCACTACACCACCGTGACTTATTGTAGGACATGCAAATTTCACTTCGTATCTTATTTACGTCTTAAGGTGACGGTATGCCATCTACCCGACAATGTTGTTTACACATTGTTATAGGCTTAATACTTCAAACTTTGCAGTTAGAATTGTATTAAACGATGACACAACCTTGTTATTTAAATTACTGAAATTTAGCATTTAATATGCTTAATTATTTATAAAACCCGATTACGAAGCGAAAAATGATGTCACAAGCGGGATATTGATTTTATTAATCCTATATAACTTGCTAGTTTTGTGAGTGAAAAACGATTGCTACACGTAGTATTTGAAACCTGGAAATCCGTTCCGATCGTCTTACCAATTAGGTGAGCGTGGGCTTACGTATAACAACAACATTTTCGCTCTGTGTGGGAGACGTTCCAATCGCTTGCATAAAAAAAAACAAGTATGAATAATTTAGTATTTTAAATATTAAATCTTAGTATTTTAGATTATTATATATTCTTCCTTAATACAATTAAATATTTTCCCGACAAATTATTTTTATCGAATATTTCGTTTAAAAGTGTCAAGATTGTTATTAATCTTAAAAAAATTGAAAACGGTGTATTCAAAAATCTCTAGTTTTAATTTAATACCTATAAGTTAACTTGAAATAAAATTAACGGGAACAACTAGCTAATATAAAGCTTGTTATTGATTAAAAGCTACCGCTATAAAAAAAATTGCATTGACTTTTTACATTTTTTTATTGCTTATGGTGGCAAACGAGCAGACAGCACATTCGATGGCAAGTGTCACTGCCACCCATGGGCCATGGACCTTTGCAATACCGAGGTATAGCTAGGCCGCTGCCTACCAATACAAACTCCAAACCCACCCCAGTTGGGCTTCCGGCTCTCTCGCTCACCTAACGAAGCGCAATAGCACATTGCCATTACTCAGACGTTGATCTTCTGCAAGAGTGTGGTACTACCCCGGACGGACCGGCCCGCGGCTGGAGACAGAGAACTGTCAACAGCGTTGTCCCACCACTATTACATATCTAGCAATTTAATATTATTAAAGTAGGCAAATTGATTACTTAGGCATAAAAGGGCCATTGGGACCTAGCAATATGTAATCATATGATAATATTAATAAAAAGGTAAATTTAGCTACTTTAATATAATTAGGTATAAGTTTTTATTTCCATATAGTCACGAAGTAAGAATACAACAATTCATCATCCTTTTCTTACCCATGCGTATCATAATAGGCTACTAAGTGAAATGATATAGAGACAACATCTATGCAAGGGAAGTAAATCTTAAAATTAAATCCTACACCAACCTTCTCTGACCATGGTGTAGTACATCAATTTCGACCTCAAGCCCAGGATGGATATGAACCTAGATGATGATGAGATAAGATCGCCATTTTATCTCTTGACGTCTATTATCTTTCTATCAACGCCCACTGTTAGATTGGGATCCCCGAAATAGAGATAATGTGATTTTTAGGTTTCGCACCCTCTCCACCCGATTGGTAATCGCAATTGGTGTTCTATATTTCTCAATAGAGTGCTGTTATCCATTCTCTCGGTGTCCCCTCATATAAAGGTAAGGAGTGGTGACACATTATATTCTTAACCCACGGGATAAATACTAAAAATAAAATCAATTACCTGTTTCTTTAATGTTAATTAACATCCTATTTGAAAGAGCTAATCCCAGGCATAGCTAGTACTGATTACTTTGAAGCTTATGTAAGCGGTTTATATGCAAGCTCATGGATGTTTTGCTCGAAGAAATAATCCCAGTGACAATATACATTGATATAGGACAAAATTCTAATTAGGTACGAAAATATCTTGATGGCCATTATTTATGACTATGGTGATGCTTTTGTATTAAATATTTATTTTTATTGCTTATGGTAGCAAACGAGCAAGCAGCACACCTGATGGTAAGTGTTACTGCCGCCCATGGACCTTTGCTATTACCAAGGCTATAGTTAGGTCGCTGCTTACCATTACATTCTCCAAACCCACCCAGTTGGGCTTACGGCTCTCTCGCTCACCGAACGAAGGACAATAGAACATTGCCATTACTCAGATGTCGATCTTCTGCAAGAGTGTGGTACTACTGCGGACGGACCGGCCCGTGGCTGTAGACAGAGAATTATCAACAGCGTGGTCCTACCCCTATTATATTTATTTAATTAAGTATTATATTCAAAGATATTTTCTAGGAATATTGAGTCAGGCAGGTCATCGCTGCTATTGGTTACGTAGCCATTAACCAAATCAGATTGCAGGTAGTCTACCTTTTTATACCTACCGCCTTAAAATAAGAGGCGTGCTGTATGAACTTCATAATTATATATTATAGCCAAAAAGAAAGCTTAAGGAATTAAAAACGTAAGTTATACCTACATTTAGAACAACGATTTGTAGCTCGCAAACAGTATTGTCCTACGTGGGAATGGAACTCATAACACTTACCTAAATAAATCGATGTCTTAACTACTACACTATCTGTGCAGTCGATCGTATTAACAATGATATCAAGATATATGTATTTTTGACATACCTATCATTGAAGGATTACTAGGGAGTACGACAAATATTGTGTATAGCATAATAAATATTTTCATTTCTATTTAAAGTATAATAAACAAGTCTCACGGTAATCTAAATTTCATGGTTCATAGTAAATAACATTATATCATAAGTAAAATCTGTCATTTTAGAAACAGTTCGCTATGCTACTGAAGAATCGACGAAAATAACTCGTGACGTCATAACACGCAATTATCTCAAAATCACACTGATTTCAAGTACACATTATAATATAGTCGTATTTAGATGTTTTAATGTCCATATCGAATAAGAATGACAAATAATGCTTGGAAATTTGAGCATTATTTTGACAACCTTCTTCGAGATAAATCGATATTGCGATACTGACCAAATACATGCGAGCAGCGGCCGGCAAAAAGTGTACGAAAATCCATATCTGTCGTGTTTTAGCGGCTAAATATATATATATATATGTGTAAATTCATAACTATCATGTATTTTAAAAATGCAACGATTTGTTACTTCAAAACATGGTAACCAAATAGGCAACTTATCAGAGTTTTATTTAAATTTCGAACTGGCTTGAAAAAGAAACTCGTTTGAGATGAAAAAATAAAAAACAAATGAACCCTTTAGCACGTGAATGTTGTTCGTCATGTATACAGTTCTACTTAGTACTACTTAGTTTTAATTTCCGCGCATTATTTGAGAAAAGTACTATACAAGCCTTGGCCCAACTAGGTATTGATGGACTTACGTATTACGTTTATACGTTCGTCCATCAATGTCTCTTTTGCTGGCCACTGCAGTAATGTACTATAAATCGTTAAAATGTATTAGAGGCCTTCTTTAGTGACAAATATACCTATTTATTGGATTTATCAATTTTTAAAATATATAAAATAAACAATATTATTCTTCTATAAAGTACTATATTTTTGCTAATAAAATGCGCGGAAGCGTTTTAGTGGTTTCCAATCTAAAAACAAAAACTATTATATGACATTTTTATTTTTGTATTATCATGTTAATTAATAAGTTACCTACTTTTTTGGCAACGGATATCCGTTCGTCTGAAAAGTCATTGCGGATCTTATCACGTACCGAGATGCCAAGCGTAGCTCTTTTCATAGAACGTAGAATGAATATTTAATTTTATAAACCTAATTGATTGTAATAGACAAAATTTAAAAATGATTTTTATGACTTTCAGAATTACTTCAACTTGTTAAGGTTACGTAAATGTCATTTTGGTTAGATAGTTAGAGGTAAAAGTAGATTAGGCAAAGTTAATTACACTTACGACTACTTTCTGGAATTTTACACGTAAGAGGGAACAAGCTTGTTTTGTGTACTAGTCAAAATAATAAACTCCGTGCTACTATGGAGAATTTCCTCACGGTAATAGAATATATCTAATTTCAGATCAAAACTTGAGATGGCTATTGATTAGTCGACAATAGTCATATACTATACGTATAGCGACCATGGTTCATTGAATACATTATATAAGTATACTATCCAATTAATAAATAAAACTTTCTAGAGAGATCCAAAGGAGAATAGATAATGTGATGGCCAAAATGGCAGAAAGGGTGCTAACACAAATATGACTTAAAATAGAAACGTGCGGATGAATAAAATTGCAATAATATTAGGATAATGACGATGAAAAACTTTATATATTTGTGGTACTGGTTTGCGGCAAATTCTGGAATCAAATTTTTGACTCAAACAAAAAATTTACATTTATTTATTTCGTAATTGTAGAAAATGTTAGATTTTTTGTTTTTAGATTCATTGTTTTTTAGTCATCGCAATACTGATCACCTTGTTTAGTGGTAGTAAAATAACTAAGAGACTAAGTCAAATAATTTCGTGTAAGAACCAGCAATAGGGTAAAATTGAGGTTTTGAGAAGGTTAATATTTATAAAAACTTATTTTTGAGCGAAAATGATTATTGTACATAGGACTTGAAAGGATTGGAAATCTGTTCTGGCTGCCGTACCAATAAGCCCAGTATTAGTAAGTACTAACTATATTGTGACTCACATTATGTCTTGTTTGCAAAAAGGACTATTAATATTGTGTACATTCAATTTTAACAAAACACTTGGTGGTTTATTATTTAATGTAATAGTAAGCTGGCACTACATTTAATTTTTATTGTACGGCTTTTAAAAATGTTAGCAAATAATATTTGATAGCTGGTTTTTAATTAGTTTTCTTAGTTAAGAAACACTAAACTTAGGATAAAAGTAATATCGTTGTTTTAAAATGTTACTTTTAGTCATTTTAATATTAAATTTATATAGTACCTATTTGCCCCTTATGGCGTATAACTTGTTTTTTTATTAAAAAAATACTTTTCTTATTTATAATATTTATAAAATATAATGTTAATAATTGCTGTTATTGGGAATGTGGATAAATAAGAGGCCGATGCAACATGTTTTAACCGTCATCTGCCTAACGTCAACCCTCTTTGGGAACGCTGTCGTTGACATGACACCTACTAAGTGGAAAGAGTGCTGTTCAATTTAGAGCTCTTAGCCAGCTGTTAAGGTGCTCACGAGCTATATTAGATTTGATATTATTGGCAGTTAAATATAAATATAGTTGAAAGCTATTAAAAACCGAAAACAAGAAGTTTCTAGATGGGTGCTAATAATTGATTTGTGCATAAATTATAAGTGCGAACATAATTATCTAATAACTATAAATACATTAAGATTTTAATTATGTATTTATATATAAAATATAAGATAATGAACATACCTGTATCATTTATATAATACTTTCTTCTACCACCCGTATCAGGGCGGGCATTTGGCGCTATAGCGGTCCGGTGACCTGTGTATCAAATACAAAAAGCTTAAGAAAATACTTCTACTAAATTATTTTAATAATATATCAAAAAATCTTTTAACCGAATGGTAAGAAAGATGGAATTCATCATCCAAAGACCTTTATCTATTTTCCCATCTGTCCGCGAGCGCCTAGACAGAGTGTGCCTTTTTTTTATTTTTTTATTGGTGGGCTATGGATGCGTCTCGCCCCGCCAAATCGGTCCGGGGTGACGGAAAAGGCGGCGCGTGACCCCATAGACCCACCGTAAAACCTTCTCTCTTCGCCGTGCGAGCGGACCACCGGTACTCGATTTTAACTTCGGTGGCCCGCCCGGCGGTTTACCCTCGCGGGTTCCTCTCGTCGACGCCCCGACAGATTTCGCCGTGGCGGTGACGGCGGCCTGGGTCGCGGGAATCCTCCCGGACTCGTTCCGCCGCCTCCTTCCGCGAGATGACAGCTTCGCAGAAGGCGGCGACCGCGTCCCAGTTCCTGACGCTGTCGATCATCGCCCTCGCGACAGCCGGCAGCGTCAGGTCGGCACCGATAACAGCGACGAGGTCACGGCGCTGCCCGTCCCAGCTCGGACATACCTCGAGCGTGTGTTGCGCCGTGTCCTCGTCACTGCTGCAATGGTGGCAGAACGAAGTCCACTCCCTACACGCGACCGTGTGCAGGAAGAAGCCGAAGCATCCGTGCCCCGACAAAACCTGCACCAGTCGAAAGGAGAGGACTCCGTGCCGCCGCTCCACCCACTCCATCAGTACGGGCCGGAGGGCCTCGACGGTGACGACACCGTGTCTAGGCCTCTCCAGCCGCGTAGCCCAACGGGCGATGACGTCTCGGCGGGCGTCCTCGCGCCAGGTGGCTATCTCGCTCAGCGATGGGGAGCCACCTTCGTCGCGCAGTGAGGTCACCCGCCGGTAGAGGTCGGAGAGCATCTCCGCCTCTAGGTCCCACGGGGGTGTCCCGGCCAGTAGGCATGCCGCCTCGGTCGATACCGTGCGGTACCCGCGAATGGCTCTGACCGCCATGACTCTCTGGGGTCTCCACAGAACAGCCCTGAGCTGGGCGTTCAGAGCCCTCGCCCACACGGGTGCGCCGTACATGGCCATAGAACGGATCACCCCCGCATACAGCCGTCGGCCCTCGAAGCTGGGTCCGCCCACGTTCGGCATGAGCCGCGAAAGGGCGGACGCCGCACCGACCAGCCGGGGAGCAATTCGGCGAAAATGCTCCCGGAGACAGAGTGTGCCTGGGGTTGACCATTTTGTGATCCGATTTCTAAATGGCCATGGCAACTTTAAAAGTAAATTATTTTCTTTTAAACTTATATCTTCACCATTATGTCAATGTTTCACATCTGACCACGAGTATGAGTATTCATATTGACTGTGTGTGTGTGTGTGTGACTGGTGACTATTCCCCACCTCACATTTACTGGGAATGCGATCTCTGGCGTAACGAACGCGACCTTATACTAGTCAGTTTCCCCATATTAATCATTCTTTTGAAATTCCTGCTCTTTAAAATTTCTAATAAAATTTATTGTCGGTTGCACACGGCAATTAAAAGCATCTCGCGGGACTTCCAGAGGGTCAAACCTCGGTGTCATTTATGGAGAGCATTGTGGAATATCTATTAAGAATTATGGAATAAATTTAAAGGACTTTGTTAAATATCTTTTAACTGCATTTTCTAAAGAAGCAAGTGAAATCTACGCAAGTGTAGGTAAAGTTAACACCATATATTAATTACTTGATGTAAATACATGATGTCATATACTTATATGAGTTGAAACTAATGCTAAATATAATTTAATGAGAATATACAAAACCAGGGAAACCGCTATGTGGTTACGTTGAGTAGTGTATGGCGGCTGTGACAGTATTGCTCCATTTCAACCATCCATGGAGGTTGTGGTTTTTGTTGGATGGTTTATTATTTAGTGATCAATATACATTTTGCCTGTAGTGTTTAATTTGAACTATTGTTGCACAGATGGCGTAATAGTTAAGATGTCGATCTATCGTGCCAAGGGTTCTGGTTTCGATTCATACGTAATATGAATTACATAGTACAATATTTTTGTGATCCCCAAATTATTGTTCAGAAAAGTCTGGGTGTAACTTGAGTTTATCAAATTGTATAATTATAAAGTCCTCCGCAATCCAAGAATTATTTCTTAATTTCGGATGTGTTCTTAAAAAAAATAAGTTACAGAGACATATACCCTTTTTTTTTAGTTTTTTGCGGTGGACCATGGAGGTGGTCACGCCCCGCCAAATCGGTCCGGGGCGACGGAAAAGGCGACGCGCGACACCATATACCCACCCTGCAAAGCGCCTCTCTGACGCTCGAGCGGGCCACCGGCACCCGATCTTTGTCTTCGGTGGCCAGAGAAATATACTCTACGCAACTATTTACATTTATTTCTCGTTTACTATACGTGCGGGGTGAATTACCATAATTATATTGATATAGTTACAAATTTAGAGACTATTAAAAATAAATAATAAACCGGCGAGCGTGTATGAAGAGAATTATGAATGTTGAGGAAGCGAGTGAAGTATGCAGAGGTAGAGTTCTCTGGCACTCTGTTCTCTCTGCCTACCCTGCAAGGGATATGGCGTGATGATATGTATGTATGTATTAAAAATAGTGTGCGCTATAATTTTCTTGAGGATAAATCTAATATGTCTTTTGCGGATCACTAAACACAACAACACAGCTGAATTGATCTAATAAATATTAAACTAACATTGTCAATACCATTAGTTTAATTAAACCTTCGTTGATTATTTTGGATGATACACACTGGACAATCGAACTATGCAAATGTATTCGTTAAGTCTTAACGATCGCATTGTCAGTAACTACAATTAAATAATTACTAACAAGATTTATACACCAGTGCGAGATATTCGCATAATTAATTGTTATTCTATGAGCTTTGTATATAATACGAACGATTCGTTCCAATCAAATGGTAGCTGAATAGTTTTGTTAGTTTTGTACAATTGTAAATTGCCACAATAATAATTATCATAAAAATTAAATGCTTTAATAATAAGAAATCATAAACAATATAAATTTTATATATAGAATCATTCTCTTTTTGTACTGGCAATTAATTTGTAATAATTTTGTATTAAAAATGTGGGTCAAAATTTAATATCTTATAGGGTAGATATAAATTTCTGTAATAACAATGACGGAATGTCTTACGTCCAATATGGACGTAAGACACCTCAGTCCTCCCGTGACCATGATCACTGAAAAGTGATCGAAACGTCGGGCAATTAAAAATCAAATATAAACGAGATAGAATCCGTAAAAGTAGTTTTATTTCAAATGTGTAATACTCGCGTAAACATTAGAAGTCATTAATACGAACGAGTTTAGGATATGAAATGTTTGTTCGTAGTCATAGCAGAAGTATGCGCGTAAACTCTAAACACTACAGGAATGCTAATTAGTTCTCAGTAAAATTATTAAACAAATAACTAATAATTTCAATATACGCCAGTTTGTAAATTTATAGTTTGTTACTTTTGCATACCGTAATAATACCTCACCCGGTTTAAGTAAGATTCAAATTGCAGATTGTTTTCTATATTATACTAATATGTTATTTTTTTTAATGTAAATTATTGTTAATCTCAGTTATTATTGCGTGGGGACATGAATTATTTTGTTGGGCGTAATAATTACTAGATTTTTGTAACAAAATTGCGACTGAAGTCTTATATATGTACATAAAGATGTATAACTGATTGATTGAAATTGATTGATATATATTGATTGTAAGAAAAGAGGTCTACGCGTGAATGTGAGCAAAACCAATATGATATTAATAACATCTATGCAAGAGAAGGAAAAAACGAAACAAAACCCTATACTAACACGTCTGACCAGCGTGGTATAATAGGTTAATTTCCCTCCCAATCCGGAGGAGGCCCGAGCCCAATAGTAGGACATATATGGGCTGTGATGATGATGATGATGAAAGATAGGCGTATACAAAAACCATTTTCTTTAGTTATATGAAACTGCTGGTAGGGAGAATACATTGTAGTAATCCACACTGATAATTAGTAAATGTGACAAAGATATTACTGAACCTATTTTGAATTACGCCTGTTATTTTCAATCACAAGTAATTGAGTAAGACCATGCGAATGATGACTGTGTTCTTCTCCTTTTTAACTCTTATACGTGCCATCGTTATGCATGAATCTTCCTCAGATGAGCGAAATTAACCAACCCATCTGGGTTGGCGTAGATTTTCATTTCGAGTTTTCGTTCACTTGTTTGATTTTACTTTCAAATTTATTTATTGGACTATTACGATGCTCATGAAAAAGGTAGATATGATATACCATAGACACTCTGTTACCGGACGAATAATCCATGACATGTAAATATATAAAACGGCAAAAATATTAATCGTCCCTTTTCTCGCGGCGATGGGGGCCGCCACCCATCACGCCTTGCCCAGTTAGGCGAGTCGAGGAGAGCAGAGTGCCGGGTGGGCACGTGGAATGTAAGAGGTTGTGTGGAAGGTAAGTTGCACGAGCTGATATCCGTCATGGCGGACAAACAGCTAGACGTGCTCTGGGTAACAGAGACCAAGCGAAGGGGCAGCGACGCCTGCGATCTTCCTGGTGGCGGGATGGCTCTGTGGTCTGGCGTACCACAGAGCGATCGAGCCAGCACGGGGGTAGGAGTGCTGTTGTCCTCTCGCTTGGCCTCAGGTGTGAAGGATTACGGAATGTATGATCCCAGACTTCTCTGGGTCCGTATAAAACTAGGTGTCACCAAGGTATTCATGGTTGTAGCATATGCTCCCGTAGGATCCTCGGTGGCATCAGACCTAGAGAAGTTTTGGGACAATGTTAGGGAAGTTCTGGATATGAAAGAAACCAGTGAACGCGTGATTTTATGCGGAGATTTGAACGGCTGGGTGGGGACCAAGCGTCCCGACTATGAGGACGTACTTGGTCCATTTGGTGATAAGAGAGTGAACGACGCAGGTAGGCTCATAGCGAATGTATGCATGGAGAGAAACCTTATTGTGTCAAACACATTTTTCCAACATAAGGACATCCATATGTATGTATACATGGAGAAGGAATGAACAGAAAAGCATAATAGATTTAATTTTGGTAGACAGTCGCCTCCGAAGCAAAATATTGGACGCAAGAGCCTACAGGGGCCCCACAGTCGATACGGACCACTATCTCGTTATTGCGAGATTTAGTGGTCTGTTCAGAAAGTGGAGGCACTGGCGAGAGCGTGTCCACTTCGGAGGGCTTGTAAGAATAAAGATTGAAAGGTTGCAAGAAGAGTGTGTAAGAGAAAAGTATGCAGAGGGTGTCCGAGAACGGCTGACGATGGCAAGCCAGCCGCAATCGGACATTGAAGAGTGCTGGAGAGTATTGAAAGAGAGTATTGTAGATACAGCGAAAGAAGTATGTGGAAGTTCAAAGAAGCATAGAAAAACAAATGGTGATGCATGGTGGGATGCGGAAGTGGCAGCTTCCGTAGAGCAAAAGAAGAAAGCGTGGCTGGACTATGTCTCTTCTTTGAATCTGAATGACAGTATGACTGAACAGAAGAAAGAAATATATCGGCAATGTAAGAATGACACCAAGGCCTTAGTGAAAGAGAAACGTGATAGAGCAAGTATGAGTGCAGAAGATAGGCTGACTAAAAACTTCGAGGGTAACACCAAACTCTTTTGGAGGGAGGTGAAGAAGTCTCGGGTGGTTGGCCAGCCTTCAGAATGAATAAAATAAGGTCTAAAGGTGGAGACATTCTTACACAAACACAAGACGTGTTAAGCCGATGGAGTGAATATTTTGGCGATATGTATGCGGATGCTACGGTTGGCGCCGGTGTTGGATGTGGTTTAGTAGATCAACATTCGACAACGGCGTCCTCCGATGGCATCAGTATGGTTGAAGTTGAATGGGCGATAAAAAGTTTGAAAAATGGTAAGGCAGCGGGTATTGATATGGTGTCTGCCGAGATGATCAAGCTTGGTGGCTCTTGTATCTGGGAGCCGTTCCTGTTGCTCTTCAATTTATGTTGGAGCTCGGGAATGGTTCCCGGGGACTGGAATAGCGCAGTCATCGTGCCTTTGTTTAAAAACAAGGGTTCACGTTATGACTGCGCAAATTACAGAGCCATAAGCTTGACCAGTTTGGCAGCAAAAGTGTATGGTAAAATTATTGAAAGGAGAATGAGGATGGTGTCCGATGGTTTACTGTGTGAGACACAAGGAGGTTTCAGGAGTGGAAGGTGATGCATGGACTAAGTGTTCTTTCTGCGCAACATTGTGGAGAAGCATCTGGCTCTAGATCAGAGGGTTTTCTGCAGTTTTGTGGATCTGGAGAGAGCATTTGACACGATTGTACGAAAGGAACTTTGGGACATTTTACCGGAGTATGGTATTAACGGTAAACTGCTACAGGCTGTGCAGTCCAGTTACATGGGCTGTAGAGACTGTGTGTGGCTGGATGATGGAATGTCGCCTTGGTTTGACGTCAATATCGGCGTTAAGCAGGGGTGCGTTCTGTCAGCCAGGCTGTTTATCATATATCTGGATAAATGTCTCCAAAGGTTGAACGATATGAATGTGGGAGTCCAGATGAGCGACTCAGTGGTCACTGCTCTGCTTTATGCAGATGATGCAGTCCTGCTGGCACAGTAAGCGACTGACCTGCAGACCCTAGTCGACACAATGACAGAAGATTGTAAGAAAAGCGGTCTACGCGTGAATGTGAGCAAAACCAAAATAATGGTCTTTGAAAGAGATAAAACCAGAACAGATGTAAGAGTAACAATAGGTAATGATGTACTAGAGCAAGTGGATGAATTTGTATATCTTGGATGTGGATTTAGCCGAGATGGAAGGTACACAACTGATATAGAGCGAAGAGTGAATGCGGGAAATAGAGTCAACGGAGCGTTGGGGCAACTTCTCGGCAGCCACCACCTCAGCCAGAAGGCACGTGTAGCAATACATAACGCAGTGCTTGTCCCAACATTACTGTATGGAAGCGAGAGTTGGGTATGCAGAAAAGAGTATGATAGTAAAATTAATGCGGTCGAAATGCGATCTCTGCGGAAAATCTGTGGAGTTAGGCTGACCGACCGCATTCGTAACGACGACGTAAGAGAGCGAGTAGGTATGAAAGAGAGTATTGGTGTAAAGATGCGAAAGGGAATGCTCCGATGGTTCGGACATGTGGAAAGAATGCCGAACGAACGTCTGGTTAAGAAGATATACAATGCGAAAGTGGAAGGATGTAGGTACCGAGGGAGACCGAGACTAACCTACCTAGACCAGATCGGTCATGTACTGAAGGAAGGTGGAGTCAAGAGTCTCCGAAACCGGCGAGCGTGTATGAAGAGAATTATGAATGTTGAGGAAGCGAGTGAAGTATGCAGAGATAGAGTTCGCTGGCACTCTGTTCTCTCTGCCTACCCTGCAAGGGATATGGCGTGATGATATGTATGTATGTATGTCCCTTTTCTCTATACTTAAAAGATATAATTGAAAAATTAAATGAATAACATTCTATTATAATAATTATTTTAGTTGTAGATATCTATGTTGTTTCTACAAATTGAATAATGCCTAAAATAATTTTACTATTGTAACAAAAAAGATATGTAGGTAATACATTTCTAGATCAGCAGTAGAAATTTTAAATTAAATTTGTATTATTATCTGTATCTTAATACTAAACTAAAAACTTGAGCCTTTTTAGTAATATAGATTACAAGCTAAAACACTACAATTTGCAGTAATTATGAAAGTCCATAATTTTCAAAAAATATACTAACGATGAGACAGTAACGTCTGAAAAATAGGCCACAACATGATAAGCTTGATGAAATAGCTAAAAGCACAGCTAGTTGGCAATAAATTTGGAATATAAATTTATTAAAAAAAAAACCGATATTTGTTTGTAAAGTCGGTTTATGGACAATAATTTTAAGTGATAACGTCATAAGAAAACAATGATGAAATATTTCATACTTTAATTAGTTCAATAAATATAAATATTGGAAACCACATTAACTTTTCACTTCATTTTATAAACCGTTCACGTCAAATTCTTAAAATGCAAGAAGGCCCATTGTGCCTCTGTATCACTTGTTCCGCACTCTCGCTTGCACGCTTGGGTCAAATTGAACGTTACACTTTTTTTGTGCGTTCATCGAATTATAAGACGTTATCATATCAAAAATATTTGAGTCTAGATTTAAAAATAAAAGTTTTTTTTTTTTAAAATTCAATGTCGATGAATCATAACTATTATGATAAATTATTGAAAATTCTATTTGTATAAAAGCGCTGATTTTGAGAAGTAGCCAACAGAAGCTAATAAATTATCCATAGGCGGATAATTTGAAATTTATGTTAGTATTTAAACATTTATTAACATGATAGATAGTTGTTGTTAGCGGTAAAATTTGGCATATATATACAACTAGCCTCTGCCCGCAGCTTCGCACGCGTAAAAGGTTACTTTCCTAAAGTTTTTCATCCCCTATTTTTATTTTACCCCTTAAGGATAATTTTTCTTACAAAATTTTAATGTCATATTTATTTATATCTAATCAATAGCCTAAAATTAAGTGTCAAGCTTCTGGCTTTAAAAATGACAATACTTCCTTACAACTTTTCATACCCCTTTACAACCCTTTTTCTGCATTAAAAAGTAGACTATGTCCTTTATCAGGCTCCAGACCATCTGCGTACCAAATTTCATTTATCTCGGTTCAGTAGTTTTGGCGTGAAAGAGCGACAAACAGACAGACAGAGTTACTTTCGCATTTATAATATTAGTAAGGATTAGGTTACGTAATATATTTGTTATATTTACAATATATCTATGAAATCTGTAATTTTCCAATTTAAGATTAGTTACGTATATTTATAAACTAAACATTTAATCGCACATAAATTTTAAAAGACTTTCAAAAAACGTACATCGATAAAAAGCAGCCATTGTTATTCACAAACATAAATAAATAAAACTATTGCTAACATTGTGATACCTGCGTGGTCGGTTCTAGTTTATTAGATAATTTTGCTGGTTCTGCAGTAGGTGAGAGCATCCTTCGGGCTAGTCGCGCAAACGTACACCGGAACTGCCGGCTCATACTGCAGTACAGCACAAAATTTACAGAAGACGTGAATAATGCCAGCATATCCATCAGGTCACCTGCCAAATAAATAATAACAATATTTATAAATCTATATTTATATGTATGATAGAGTGAAATTTATAACATTTCCGATTCATCATCATCATCATTTCAGTTCATATATGTCCTACTTTTGGGTTCAAACCTCCTCCATAAGGGGACGTCCATTAATCACGTGATCTTTTTTATAGCATTTTTTGACCCCCCAATGATATGTGGTGAGGTTTAAGACTATGAAGGTTCTTCGTGATTTTTGTCAAACACCTACCCAGCCCCCCCTTCAAACCTCACATGATTAATGGACGGCCCCTAATAGGAGAGCAACTGACCTACTATACCACGCTGGTTAAACATGTTGGTATAGGATTTTGTTTCAAATTTTCCTTCTCTTGCATAGATGTTATATGCGTTTTATATCCCTTAGTCGTCTCTTACTGAATTGTATTCTTACTCCGTCACCACACAGAAATTGCCGGTTTTCATTCATTAATTTATAAGCCTAATGTCCATTATTGGATATAGGCCTACATACGAAAGGGGGATTAGGCCTTAATCGTCACACTTAGCCAGCGGGTTGATGATTGCAGTTAGTATTATGAATTTCTCCGATAAGTGTTAGATAATTGATGATAAAATTATATAGGAGAGAAAAATATATTTCACCGACATCAAACTACTTCAGACGTTAATCTATCAAGAGGCAAAGATAGATATTAAAATCAAAGTAAAAAAAATATTATGTAAATTTACATTTTACTTCGATAGTGAAGAAATGACGCAGAAAAATTTCAGCAACAAATAATGCTTCATCAATTGATGTCGACATATTTAAAGTTTAGCAATGCGTAAAACTTTTAAACAAATTAAAAAAAAATATAAATATAGGTACTACTTCTGATATAAAACCAAAAAAAAAACCATATAAATATACTAGATCTGAAATATATGGCTTCTGCCCGGTGCTTCGCTCGCGTAAAAGGTTATATTCCTAAAGCTTTTCATCCCGTATTTTTATTTTACCCCTTAAGGGTAAATTTTTACAACATGTTAATGCCATTATTATTTATATCCAATCAATATCCTAAAAATAAGTTTCAAGCTTCTGGCTTTAAAAATGACGATACTTCCTTAGAACTGTTCATACCCCTTTACAATCCTTTTTTGCATTAAAAAGTAGTCTATGTCCTTTATCAGACTCTAGACTATCTGTGTACCAAATTTCATTTTGATTGGTTCAGTAATTTTGGCGTGAAAGAGCGACAGACAGACAGACAGAGTTACTTTCGCATTTTTAATATTAGTAAGGAAGTAAGGATTGTTTATTTAAAAATAAACGTATTTTCTGCTGTATAAATACACATGAAAAATAAAACAGTATGTGTGTGTGACATATACGCTTCTCTACCGTATGTGTATTACGCGCCATTTACGTAATGTGCGCAGCCGATAATAAGTCACTTACTTTATGAGACCATATTTTGAGAGTCTGCTAATCCTCTATGGCTAAGATTAATGAATTAAACAACGAGACTTTGAGGTGATTTTTGTTCATTCTCGGTTAGAGTAAGTTAATGGAATGTGTTTGCATTAGTGTAGAGTTGATAAAGAAATAATAGGTTCTGATCCCCGAAATTTAAAGGCCCTTCAGAGCTTATTTCCAAAGATGAGATTGTTGAAGGATGTACAGAAAGGATGTCCCTCGTGTAGCTTTACGGCGGATGTGAGAGGTCAAATACCTGGCGCCTCAAGAAGTCTACGCTTATTTATCTGAGCCTCATCAAACTTTTATAATTAGAAAAGAATTGACTTGCGCATAGTGTATTTCACAGTAAATTCAATTAAAAAAGAGTGACTAGTAAGAGAGCAGTGAATCTTTTACTAATAGATGAGAATGCTTTCGGAACCCCATTGATTTGGTAAGTGACTGTGGCATAATACATGGTACTGTACCCAAAAATGTCTATCCGAGAGTGGTAGATCTAAGGTAGTCTACCACTATAAGATCTTGCCCGCTCCGGTACGCTATGCCCCGGTAACTTACCATAGACTCTTCTAGAGCATTTTTCTTGAGAGAGGATTGAATGAATACTCTTAGTCATGGGGTTGTTAAATATAGTTACAAATGCATGCGATAAGAGTAGCTCACGTCGTAGTTTTAGGGGACATATAGTTTTTATGTTTGTTTTTCTGAATATAGAACGTAAATAAAATAATTTAAATGTAACAAAATATCACATTTTTTATGGAGTTTAATTATGTTTGGCTTATGTATTAACTTATCTTATCAAAGCCTTGTTTGCATGGCCTACTAATCATAATCTTAGTAACAGTTTTATTTATAATAATAATAATAAAGCTTTATTTATCCCTTACAAAATAAATTATTATAAATTCAAGTGACTTAAATGTATCTTCGTTAGTAGTGTTAGTATATTTCTTATTATTATTATGTTAGTATTTTTTAATTAATTTTTTTTTTTTTATTTTTTTATTTGTTAATGTAAGGCCCGCTTTAGCGGTGAAAGCCTCCTCCAACTTATGCCAGCTTTCTCTATCTCGTGCCACTCTTGGCCAAAGTGGTCCGGCTACTTCTGCGATGTCATCGCTCCATCTTTTTAAAGGTCTGCCTCTTTTGCGCCTTTTATATGTTGGGTACCAGTTTGTAACAGTTTGTGACCATCTACTATCTGTTGTTCGTTGGGTATGGCCTGCCCATTTCCATTTAAGAGTCAGTACTTGTTTGACTACATCTTTTGCCTTAGTCCTTTGCCTGATATCTGAGCTTTTGATCCGATCCTTTAATTTTATATTTATGTAACTTCTTTCTATACCCCTTTGACATATTTTTATTTTATTTAGGTGCGCTTTTTTAAGTGGCCAAGTTTGACATGCATATGTCAAGCAGGGTGTCAGACATATATTCATTGCTTTAGTTTTAAGATGTATTGGTAGAGGTCCTTTAAATATTTCTTGCATTGACCAGTATTTATTCCACGTGTTCTTTATTCTTCTGTCTATTTCTTTCTCTGTACAAAATCTAAATGATATGAGGTGGCCAAGATATAAATATTCTTCTACATATTCTATCGGTACTGACTGTATTGAAATTTGTGTTCTATCTCTGTTTGTCATAACCTTAGTTTTATTTCTATTCACTATTAATCCAACTGCTTTACTTTGACAACTGAGAGACTGTAGCATGTATTCCAGTTGCTCTGGGCTTTCTGACAGAAGAACAATGTCATCTGCAAACCTTAGATGTGATAGGTATCTACCGTTGATGTTTATGCCCATCTCTTTCCAATCCAGTTTTCTGAAGATAGATTCCAATACTGCAATAAATAACTTTGGTGATAAAGGGTCACCTTGTTTTACGCCTCGCTCTACTTGAAAAATTGGTCCTTTAGTTTCTAGTCGTATTCTAGTCATACTTTTCGCATATATTGTTTGAATTAACTCTATATAATTGCGTTCTATTCCTTGTTCCGTAAGTGCTTGCCAAATAGAGTTATGGGATATAGAGTCAAAAGCTTTTGAGTAATCTATGAAAGCGATGTATAGAGGCAAATCATACACTGAGCATTTTTCTATTATTAGTTTTAGTGTATGTATGTGGTCGATCGTAGAGTAATTTTTCATAAAGCCTGCCTGCTCAATCGGTTGATTTTCATCGATAGTTTTTGTTATGCGTCTTAGTAGAGTTAATGCAAATACTTTATATATACAAGATATCAGGCTAATGGGTCTGTAGTTCGTAATTAGCTTTGAGTCTCCTTTTTTGTAAAGTAGAGCTATCTCTGAAACTGTCCAAGATTCCGGCAATTCCCTCTTGCACAGAATAAGATTGAATAGCTTCGTAAGCGGTTTTACAATGTCATCTTTGCTCGTCTTTATCATTTCATTTGTTACCCCATCTGGTCCTGGGCTTTTGCCTAACTTTAAGTTTTTAATTGATAGCTCTACTTCGCTCTCTATGAATAGTGGCGCTGGGCTTTTGTTATCTATTGTGTATATAAATGTCTCATTTGTCTTGTTATCGTCTGAATATAAATCCTTATAGAATTTCGTAGCTATTATTATTAGTTCGCGTCTATGAGTAACTATGTTACCTGAAGTATCTTTGAGTTGCGTCATTAAATGTTTGGTGTCGTCTATCTTTTTGTATGCTTTTCTTAGACCTCCTGTTTCTTCTAGGTATTTACTTATAATACTTAGTCTACGATCCTTGATGTGTTTCTTAATTTTTTTTTGAATAATTCTATATAGATTGCTTAACTCTCTTTTTTCTTCTTTTGTTTTATTTTCCTTATTTTTTAGTATGGATTTTTGTGCCTTTAGTTCTTGTATTTCTTGCGTAAAAAATTTTTGTTGTACTTTTTTCGTATCTTTGTTTGTTGAGGTATTGCGTAATAACAGCTCTATATTTTTGTTAAGTTCCTGTATATTTTCACAGTCACGATAAGGTAGAGTGAGACGCTCTATAAGGTTGCTGTCTATATGGGATTTTATTCTGCTTTTATAGTGTCTTCGGGATTTCTTGTTATTTTGCATATTTATAGTAATTCTTACTAACCTATGATCGCTCGGGTGGTGTAGTTTGCTTATCACGTTTAGGTTTTGTACATTTCTGGGATTATTTGTTGTTATAAAGTCTATTTCGTTCCTCGTTTTACCGTCTGGAGACATCCATGTCCATCTTAGTTCGTGGGGCTTTTTGAACATAGTATTTGTAATTCTCAGTTTGTATTGAAGACAAAAATGTATAAACAACTCGCCTCTTTTGTTTCGTTTTCCATAACCATAGTCTCCCATCACTAATTGTTCATTTTGCTTAGGATCGCCTATTTTGGCGTTCATATCTCCCATAAGTATTACATTTTGTGTACATTTATTCATTGCTACGTCTAAATCGGAGTACATATTTTCTATATCTTCCTTTGAGGATGTGGCAGTAGGAGCATAAACTTGGATTATACTAAATAACTTTTCATATATTTTAACTTGGAGCAAGGCAACTCTATCAGATATCGCAATAAAGTCTTGTACTACTGTATTATATTGCTTTTTAACTAGAAAACCAACTCCTTTTTCTCCCTTTGTTTTTCCATAATAATAGAATAGATAGCTACCTCTATCTTCAATTTTATATCCTTCTCTTCTTATCTCTGATATGCCTAGGATATGCCATTTAATTTTTGATATTGCATACTCTAGCTCCAATAATCTGGCCTCATTTGCTAATGATCGGACATTAAATGTTGCAATGTAGTATTTTTCCAGGTTTTGCTGGTTTGGAGGGTGATCGTCTACAACCCCCGCGGTGACGGGCCGTTGTGGGGTTTTATTTATAATAGTAAAAAAAAATGCCTTTATTCAGGCTTATATATTTTGCCACCGAAGACAAAGATCGGGTACCGGTGGCCCACTCCCACGGCGAAGAGAGGTGTTTGCAGGGTGGGTCTATGGGGTTGCGCGCCGCCTCTTCCGTCGCCCCGGGCCGATTTGGCGGGGCGCGACCACGTCCATAACCCACGGCAAAAAAAAAAAGCTTATATATTTTGATACTAATATATCGCATTAGGAGTATATTCCATACTAAAATAAAAAAATAGGTTTATTTAATGAACATTTTTCTTATTAGATTAATACTTGCCTTGTTTAAAAAATAATTTAAAAATACTATTTTTGAACTGATGATAATTTATTGATCAAATAACTCATTAATATTGATGCTAAATCCATGATCTCACATTCAAAAACAGAATGTTTTGTACCAGTAAATCAAAGAGGCAGTGATAAATATATTTTACAACAAATATATCTATAAATAAAAATAAACCAACTGTAACATAAATTTAAGACATAATCAAGGCAAAACATAACATAAATCTTAGCCATAAGAAAAAATCTATTCACTGAACTGTAAATATTGAAATAGATAAGAAAGTAAACGCTTATACGAAACGAAATAAATATTACTCCTTAACTTCTAAAAATTGTTTTCCTTTTATGTAAAATAATAATGCAATGGATTGAAATATACCTACCCTGTTCCATGAAAATTGTTCAGTTAGTAAATATGCTAAAATTTTATTAATAATCATAACAGTTATGATATTCCAAGGTTGAAAAATATACGTATTTTTTTAAATTGAATAACAGGTGTACGTTGGTTTACGACAACGCTTGAGTTATTAGTCTGCTACGCTTGCAAAAAGAAATAAAAATATTATACCTACCTACTTTTTTATTTTTTTTCTATTTAATTTTATTTAGGGACAATTGTACACATATACATATCAGTCCCATCGTATCTTTCACAATAATTACTAGCTAATTAGTACTTAGAAGTATACATTTATACATATATATATATATATATATATATATATATATATATATATATATATATATATATATATATATATATATTAGCAGACCGGGCCACGCGTTGCTGTGGCTTAGGTTAGCCTCAGTAACACTTTTTGTTTATTCTAACAAATTTTAGCTTATATGAAGCGTTTGTACATTTAACATAGCGCCATCTATTAAATACTTACTGAATCCAGTCAACAGATACCGCCATCTTTTAAAATTCTTTTGATATAACATATGATTTTGACTGTCAAATATTAGACAAATAATTTGCAATAAAATAATATTACTATAAATTGAGATTTAAGCTATCCTATCTTTTAAGTTGGATCAAGCTACACATGCTGTGCAAATTTGGTTGAAATCGGTTAAATACTTTATGAGTCCATCACGGACAAACAACGTGACACGTAATTTATATATATTAAGATATATATTTATACACCAATTCCGCTTTTTTGACAAAGGTGATGTTAGGATTTCATGGTACATGCCAATATCGTATCTATTTAAACTCAACAATGTAATAATCCTTTGTCTATCCAACTCATACTGAACACACTCCACCAGCATATGATAAAGATCTTGGACCTTGCCACATGTCTCACAGTAATATACTACTTGTGAACATACTAAATAAGTACGGGTTGAGAGCCCTCAGCGCTCACCCACAGTCCGCGTAAAGTTGTCATAGCCATCTGAGGCTAACTACTAAGTCACACAAAAAAAAAACAAGAATACTAAATAAGTTTTTTTCTGTATAATTAATCTGATAATAGAAACTGTTAAAAACAAGGAGTTTATCAATAAATGATCAGACCATTTGCTGTAGTTAATAAACAATTAAAAAGGTCTAATGTTTTATTATATGTCTATACACGATTACGATTTGCACTGTGTCGTAGCGGCTACGTATACTACAGACCCTTACTTTGCTCGTGGTTATCGTAAAAGACGACTAAGAGCCTTATAATATAACGGCTTGGGTCAACTTCATCTGATGCCGTTTAGTCAACAATTACATTCCTAAGGAGGGTTGACGTCTGGCAGGCGGCCGGTCATAAAACTATTGCCAATAACTTTTACAATGTGTACTATGAAAGAAGAGTACATATTGTATCGACCTCAAGTAATAGAATAAGGGATAAGAGTAGGAAAATGATGATATTATTGTGCATATTACAATTTGTATAAAATATCTAAATGATCTTATCTTTAGTAAATTATGTTTTTTAGAAAATATATTTATATCATCATCATTCTACTGCTTTTATCCTAATTGCTTGGGGTCGACGCAATATATATTCTTCTTCATCTCTCATCGTACACTGCAAAAGTTATTGTCAATAGTTTCATGACCAGCTGCCTGCAAGTCAACCCTCCTTGACAATTTAATTCTTGACCAAACAGCATCAGGTGAAGTTGGGCCAGATCGATATAAAGCTTTTAATCGTCTTTTACGACATCCAAGAGCAAAGTAAGGGTTAATAGTAGTAGCTATCACACAACAATATATACAGGGTGTCCCAAAATTCAACGATAAGCCGGCACCAGCAGATGGACCTACATATGACTACTCGAGAACAAAAAAGAAAAAAATTCTACCTTGATTTTTTTTTTCATTACGACAAAAAAACCGATTTCTTTAAAAATCGTCATCTTTTATTATATTATTAAGTGCCATTGCTACAATTTTACAAGTAATTCTGTGATTTTTTTTGTATTGGCAAGGTAAGTAGTACTACTATCGATCACAACCATTAAAAATTCCAGAATATCTATAGTTTTAACACAAAAATCAACCAAAACTATGTTTTTTTCATAAATTATGTAAGATTTTGACTTTCAGCTCACTTTCACTCATCACAGTGAAAAAAAAAAGTATGGACACTACTGTGGCAAATAGTATTAAAAATTGGCGCAACTAACTACAATTCTAAAATGGTATAACATTCTAGGCAAACTAGCCACAAAAATATACTTAGGTGTACTATTTCAAAATAACAACCATACTTCGAAAATTGTTAGTGTTGATAGTAATCACTTCTACTATGTAGCCAAAATGTTTTTGTTGCAAGTTCTCAGAATTTGAATGAGACATGTGCGTAGTCCATAAGATAACATAAGTTAGACAGAGATAGATATAGAGAGATTAGAATTTACTATATTATTAAAATTACAATAAATGTTCGAATTGTTTGCCATTGGCAGTAATGCAGGCACGACATCGCCTTAAAAATGAACGTTTTATTTTTCTTGCATATCTGATTCTGTTCATGTGATCCACAGCCTGAATTATTTTTTGGCGAAGCTCGTCCAAGGTTGCAATGGGTTTTGAGTAGACTCTGTCCTTTAGACAACCCCAATAGAAAAAATCCAGGGGATTTAGATCGGGTGAACGGGGTGGCCATAAGATAGGACCAAGTCGCCCGATCCAACGCCCTGGGTACTCTTGGTCTAAGTACTCTCGCACAGGGCGGGCATAGTGAGCTGGGCAACCATCGTTTTGAAACCACATGTTTTGCAAATCACTTAAGGGCACGTCTTCTAATAATCCTGGTAACTCATTTTGTAAGAAGTTCAAATAGCTATTGCCATCTATGTTTCCTTGTAACTCAAAGGGCCCTATCACTTTTCCATTTATTATGCCCGTCCATAGGTTAACCTTAAATTGATATTGGGATTTGTCTTCTCTCACCAGGTGCGGATTTTCATTGTTCCAGCTATGAAGATTGTGAAGATTTAAATAGCCATCTTTCTTGCAGGTTGTTTCATCCGACCATAAAACTTTGTCTAAGAATTGGGGATCTTCCCTGTGTTTTTGCAGCATTACACGGCAAAATGCGACCCGCAGTGGATAGTCCCGCGGTAATAACGCCTGCACGCGCCTGTAATGATATGGATGAAACTGGTGACGTTTTAAAATTCTATGTGCAGTACTTTTTGGAATTCCCGTTGCTACTTGTATGCCACGTACAGAGGTAGTTGTATCGCTTTCTATTTCATTGAGAACTTCTTCATCGTGTTCCGATCTAGGTCTTCCAGCGTTTCTCCTGTCAGATGGTATACGACCCTCCGAAAATGCTTGATGCACGTTAATAAATACGCGATAATCCGGATACCTTTGAAGAGTAGGGTACCTTGCTCGATATAATCTGCTAGCAGCGTTGGCATTGCATCGGCATTCTCCATAAATTAGGTGCATATTAGCGTATTCTAACGCTGTATATGGTAGCGGCATAATGAATGCTAAACACTTGAAAATAAGGCAAAACTTCTTTAAAAAAACACAAAATCACAGTCTAAAATAATGCCAAGTCAGGTCAATTTCCAGGTCACTTAATTCAATCCAAAGTCGTTAGTATCAGAGCCACTTTAATTAAAACAGAACGGTGTGCAGTAAACAAAGAAGTAGAGCGTACTGACTTGCTGTGCTGCTGAGGACATTAATTACTTCTCTACCTGCATTAATGTTACTAAACAATTAGCATCTATCTATCTCCCTCTAACGTATAATCTCTCTATCTCTGTCTAACTTATGTTATCTTATGGACTACGCACATGTCTCATTCAAATTCTGAGAACTTGCAACAAAAACATTTGGGCTACATAGTAAAAGTGATTACTATCAACACTAACAATTTTCGAAGTATGGTTGTTATTTTGAAATAGTACACCTAAGTATATTTTTGTGGCTAGTTTGCCTAGAATGTTATACCATTTTAGAATTGTAGTTAGTTGCGCCAATTTTTAATACTATTTGCCACAGTAGTGTCCATACTTTTTTTTTTCACTGTGATGAGTGAAAGTGAGCTGAAAGTCAAAATCTTACATAATTTATGAAAAAAACATAGTTTTGGTTGATTTTTGTGTAAAAACTATAGATATTCTGGAATTTTTAATGGTTGTGATCGATAGTAGTGCTACTTACCTTACCAATACAAAAAAAAACACAGAATTACTTGTAAAATTGTAGCAATGGCACTTAATAATATAATAAAAGATGTCGATTTTTAAAGAAATCGGTTTTTTTTGTCGTAATGAAAAAAAAAATCAAGGTAGAATTTTTTTCTTTTTTGTTCTCGAGTAGTCATATGTAGGTCCACCTGCTGGTGCCGGCTTATCGTTGAATTTTGGGACACCCTGTATGTATTAACAACTAATTGCCGAAATAATGAAAAAGCTATTAAAATAAAAACGGTAAATATTAAAAAAATCGCAGCCAGTAAAAAGAAGTAGGTACATTTATATGGATATTATTACTTTCCAATACTAAACAATTTTAGAGAATTGTTGTCATAATACGGTTTAGCTAGGTAGGTACATTAGCATAGAAAGATTTAAAATAATGTTATATTCGCAATTATGCAAATAGCAGCGCTATTTACAGACAGATAAAATACACAGTTTGTCAGTCAATTACTTTATAAATATATGCTATTTGCTAGTGTTTGGGAAACCATTAGTATTATTATTCTTTGTTCAAATATTTGACATAACCAAAATTCAATCAAACTTAGATAGATTAATAAACATAATTTATGTTATATTATTGTCTATGTAAGCATAAAAACTATAGTCCTTAAAATATAGCTTGATCTCTGTGACAGTTAGCTACAAAACCGATGAAGTAATTTTGAATACGCGTCATGTTTACAATTTTATTTTGTATCGCCTACATTTTCATTCTTTACACGCCACTTATATCTCAACTGAATTATGAATATAAAAATATCAATATTTACACCAAAATTTGTACCTTATATGTTTTAAAATACTTAGTAACCATTTTATACAAATATGATGCTCACGCAAGTAGAAAGTCATACTGGACTGAGAATAAGATAGAGATGGGGCAATCGATAAACGTAAATCGATAACATTCTTATTAATTATTTATAAAACAAGTAAAACCAATACATTACATATATAAACCACATGGTTACTCTGTAAAATAAGTAAATTGCGTTAATTTTATAATATATTCAGACCTCAGTTATAACATTAATAAGACCATTTCTTTTATATTAAAAAAGACAATTTCTTTTATAAAATAAACATGTTTATTCATGAAATAATCTGTGATTTTTATACATTGTTTTTCAATTCCAGTAGTAAATAATTTAAAAAAATAAGGAATTATATCGACAAAAATACGGACGGCATCGTAAGCGTGCGGCACTAGAGAGAACTGTCACAGAGATCATGCTATTTTTTATAGACTATACGTTTATATTATAGCATCGAAGAGTATAATTATATTTTTTACCGTGTTATTTAAAAAAAGAACATAATTGAATGTGATGAATAACAATTATGTAATTTTTTACACAATTGAAATTGTTATACGGTTATACATTTTCAAATAATTATAGTTTAATCATACAAAACATCTTACTATTACCTAATATGCAATAATTGCTAATAACCATTTATAATTATACTCATGTCGTGATTACAAATGAATATTACTACACTACGTTGTTTATAATACCTATAGTAGTATGTATTGGTGTAAATGTCGGACTGTTGAGCACTTTTCTAATTAGATAGTGTCGTTGACTTTATTGTCGTGATTTAGGTACTTTAAAAATCTGTTGTCTGTTTAGTGACGGATTAATAATGCATCATCAACTTTTCATTATCCGTAAGTGTTTTTTTTTTATTGCTTATGGTGGCAAACGAGCAAGCAGCACACCTGATAGTAAGTGTTACTGCCCCTATGGACTTTTGCAATACCAACGGAGTAGCTAGACCGTTGCCTACCATTACAAACCCCAAACCCACCCAGTTGGGCTTTCGGCTCTCTCGCTCACCGAACGAAGTGCAATAGCAAATCGCCATTACTCGAACGTCGATTTTCTGCAAGAGTGTGTACTACCCCAGACGGACCGGCCCACGGCTGTAGACAGAGAATTGTCAACAGTGTCCTACAACAATGTAAAATACGACTGAGCTATGTAATAATGTTATAACTTCCAAAGAGGATTGTACTAATTAGTTAAGCCAGTGTAGAATAGTATGTCAATGCATCCCCACTAATAAACAGTGAACCATTTATTGGCTGAGAATGAGAAATCAAAAATTATTATAGTTAAATGATAGCTATAATTTATCAAATCAAAACTACTTAGGCTTTGAAACTATTCCGTAATCTTGTCTAACCAAAATTTTACTACTCTTCACCTCAGAGTGTGCGATGAATGTGAGTATGTACGCGGCGTAGCAGTCGCTTGCGCTGTTTCATTCACCAACTTGAGGAGAATTAGAGATACGCTCTTCTTTTCTGCATAAGTATACATATGTAAATAAATGAATGATGAAAAATCTGAGCTAAAAGCTACATTCAGAGAAAAAAAATCGCTCTCTTTTAGTAAAGTCTAGAGAATATCATGTTTGTTATTAAAAACTTAGATAATAAAACTATATTCATGGATTCTATCGCGTTTGTATTTGCTTTTTAATTGCCTGTCGTTTCGAACACTTTACAGTGTTCATGATCACGCGAGGACTCAGTCTTCTTGACTGCGTTCTTTCACTTTACAGCTCTTTACACTTTATAAGATTGATCGTGATTGCTGTATTAGTTGAATCGACGGGTAATTAAAAAGCAAATACGAATGCAATAGAATCCATAAAAATAGTTTTATTTCAAATGTGTAATGCTTTTATAAACATCAGAATCACTTTTCGTGTGATAATGAGTGAGAATACAGGTCACTACAAAAAAACGACACACTATCTTACTAGGAATTATCGTGAAAGACGGTTAGTTGATATGATTTGTAAATAAAATATGAGAATGAAAACTCTAAATAAAATCCTACCAACTCGTCTGACCAACGTGGTACAGTTAATATCCTATTGTGGAGCAGGCTCTTGCCCAGCAATGAAAGGTATGTAGGTTAAGATGATGATGATTATGATGATGAATTGTAAACTGAGAAAATAAATGTCTTCACAAGGGGTCTTAATATGGGTCTTCTAGTAAAATATAAATAAGATAAAAATATAGTATATAAAAAAATATTATTTATTTATTAATTACTTGTTAGTTACAAGTAATTATTAATTACTTGTAACTAATCCACGGTTGTACGAAAGGAACTTTGGGACATTTTACCGGAGTATGGTATTAACGGTAAACTGCTACAGACTGTGCAGTCCAGTTACATGGGCTGTAGAGCCTGTGTGCGGCTGGAAGATGGAATGTCGCCTTGGTTTGACGTCAATATCGGCGTTAAGCAGGGGTGCGTTCTGTCAACCAGGCTGTTTATCATATATCTGGATAAATGTCTCCAAAGGTTGAACGATTTGTATGTGGGAGTCCAGATGGGCGACTCAGTGGTCACTGCTATGCTTTATGCAGATGATGCAGTCCTGCTGGCACAGTCAGCGACTGACCTGCAGACCCTAGTCGACACAATGACAGAAGATTGTAAGAAAAGGGATCTACGCGTGAATGTGAGCAAAATCAAAATAATGGTCTTTGAAAGAGATGAAGCCAGAATAGATGTAAGAGTAACAATAGGTAATGATGTACTAGAGCAAGTGGATGAATTTGTATATCTTGGATGTGGATTTAGCAGAGATGGAAGGTACACCACTGATATAGAGCGAAGAGTGAATGCGGGAAATAGAGTGAACGGAGCGTTAGGGCAACTTCTCGGCAGCCACCACCTCAGCCAGAAGGCACGTGTAGCAATACATAACGCAGTGCTTGTTCCAACATTACTGTATGGAAGCGAGAGTTGGGTATGCAGAAAAGAGTATGAAAGTAAAATTAATGCGGTCGAAATGCGATCTCTGCGGAAAATCTGTGGAGTTAGGCTGACCGACCGCATTCGTAACGACGACGTAAGAGAGCGAGTAGGTATGAAAGAGAGTATTGGTGTAAAGATGCGAAAGGGAATGCTCCGATGTTTCGGACATGTGAAAAGAATGCCGAACGAACGTCTGGTTAAGAAGATATACAATGCGAAAGTGGAAGGATGTAGGTACCGGGGGAGACCGAGACTAACCTACCTAGATGGGATCGGTCATGTACTGAAGGAAGGTGGAGTCAAGAGTCTCCGAAACCGGCGAGCGTGTATGAAGAGAATTATGAATGTTGAGGAAGCGAGTGAAGTATGCAGAGATAGAGTTCTCTGGCACTCCGTTCTCTCTGCCTACCCTGCAAGGGATATGGCGTGATGATATGTATGTATGTATGTAACTAATTCAACTGCTTGCCCGTGCTTTGTCAGCTTAAGAAGCTATTATCCAGGCCCATATGAAGTACTTGGGTCTGGTGCTCGACGGGCGATGGTGGTTCCGGGAGCATTTCCGACAGATTGCTCCCCGGCTGGTCGGCGCGGCATCCGCCCTTTCTCGGCTCATGCCGAACGTGGGCGGACCCAGTTTCGAGGGCCGACGGCTGTATGCGGGGGTGATCCGCTCGATGGCCATGTACGGCGCACCCGTGTGGGCGAGGGCTCTGAACGCCCACCTCAGGGCGGTTCTGTGGAGGCCACAGAGAGCCATGGCGGTCAGAGCCATTCGCGGGTACCGCACGGTGTCGACAGAGGCGGCGTGCCTATTGGCCACCCCCGTGGAACCTAGAGGCGGAGATGCTCTCCAATCTCTACCGGCGGGTTACCTCAGTGCGCGACGAAGGTGGCTCCCCATCGTTGAGCGAGATAGCTACCTGGCGCGAGGACGCCCGCCGAGACGTCATCGCCCGTTGGGTTACGCGGCTGGAGAGGCCTAGACACGGTTTCGTTACCATTGAGGCCCTCCGGCCCGTACTGATGGAATGGATGGAGCAGCGGCACGGAGTCCTCATCTTACGACTGGTGCAGGTGTTGACGGGGCACGGGTGCTTCGGGAAATACCTGCACACGGTCGTGTACAGGGAATGGACTCCGGCCTGCCATCATTGCAGTAGTGACGAGGACACGGCGCAACATACGCTCGAGGAATGTTCGGGCTGGGACGGGCAGCGCCGCGACCTCGTCGCTATTATCGGTGCCGACCTGACGCTGCCGGCTGTCGCGAGGGCGATGGTCGACAGCGTCAGGAATTGGGACGCGGTCGTCGCCTTCTGCGAGGCTGTCATCTCGCGGAAGGAGGCGGCGGAACGAGTCAGGGAGGACTCCCGCGACCCGGGCCGCCGCCAGCGGCCGGGGCGGCGCAGGTGCGAATACCTGCGCCTGATGCCGCCCTAACCCAGGCCTCGGGTGATCGGACCGGGGAATTGTCCGGTCACCCGACGCGAGGCCACCGCGTGAGGGCGACGCCCCGACGGCGAAATCTGTCGGGGCGTCGACGAGAGGAACCCGCCAGGGTAAACCGCCGGGCGGACCACCGAAGACAAAGATCGGGTACCGGTGGTCCGCTCGCACGGCGAAGAGAGAGGAGTTTTACGGTGGGTCTATGGGGTCACGCGCCGCCTTTCCGTCACCCCGGACCGATTTGGCGGGGCGAGACACATCCATAGTCCACCAATAAAAAAAAAAAAGGTTAAGAAGCTGTCAATACGCTTCATATACTCTTGAGAACTGTTAAAATCTGTTAAAAATCGTAAAACACCAGATGACTGGGTACAAGATATATAGTACTTGAAAATATAGAAATCAACTGCAGTGTCTAATATAGAAAAAAATATTTATGCGAAGAAAAATAAATTTAGAGAGTTGATGGAATAAAGTCGTGAAGTTTCAATAATGAGAAATAATGCCAAGAAATTCTTGATACTAGTGGCCCGTGCATCAAAATTTATTATAATATTAAATTTTGTTATAATTTCGCACTAAACGTAATTGCCTAAATTTACTGTCAAGTTTGTCAATTTCAATTACCGAGGGTCGTATTTTTTTTTGCGTTTTATCATGGTACGAATTATTTATTTTTATGGATGGTATACATTCTATATATTTCCATATCTTACCCGTGGGTGATCGTGAGAGACGACTAAGGGATATAAAACGCATACAACATCTATGCAAGAGAAGGTAAACTCTAATCAAAACTCTATACCAACACGCCTGACCAGCGTGGTATCATCATCACATCATCATCATCACAGCCCATAACTGCCCCACAGTTGGGCTCGGGCCTCCTCCGTAATGGGAGGGAAATTAACCTACTATACCGCGCTGGTCAGACGTGTTAGTATAGGGTTTTGTTTCGAGTTTTCCTTCTCTCGCATAGATGTTATATGCGTTTTATATCCCTTAGTCATCTCGTACGATCACCCACGGGTAAGATATGGGGTGGTGAATAGTATTCTTACTCCGTCACCACACGGAATATATTAGGTTAATTTCCCTCCCATCACGGAGGAGGCTCAATCTCAATAGTGGGACACACGTATATGAGCTGAGATGATGATGATGATGATACATTCTAAGGTGTATATAAGCGTCATCATCATCATCTTGCTCTTATCCCAATTACTTGGGGTCGACGCAATATGTCATCTTCCTCCATACAGTCCTATCAGACGTCATCTCTGCAGTCACTCCCTGTCTATCCATGTCATACCTCACGCAGTCCATCCATCTTTTCTTTGGTCTTCCTTTACCCCTAAAGCCTTCAACATTCATATTTAAAACTTTCCTCACAACATTTCTTTCATCCCGTCTCATCACATGTCCATACCATGTTAACCTTTCACTCCTTAACTTTTCCGTCACTGGCGCAACTTTCAAACTTCCTCTTATATGCTCATTTCTTATTTTATCTAATCTCGTCACACCACACATCCATCTCAACATTCGCATCTCCGCTACATGCAGTCGTCTCTCATCCGTCGCTTTTATCGCCCAACATGCTGATCCATACAGTACAGCAGGTCTTATTAGGGTTTTATATATTTTACCCTTTAATTTAGGGGGTACTTTGGGGTCGCATGTTGTACCCGTGACCTGCCGCCATTTCATCCATCCCGCATCCATTCTGTGTTTCACCGCACGATCCAGGTCGCCATCGCTTTGGATAAGAGAACCGAGGTATCGAAAATCCGAGCATACTGGTATAGGTACTCCATCTAGAGATATGGGTGTAAAATTGGAGAGACCGCCGAAATCGCAGAACATGTACTCTGTTTTAGGTCTGCTGATTTTCAAGCCAACATTCTTCAATTTACAGCGCCACTTCTCCAGCATGCTCTGTACCTCAAGTCCTTCTTCTCCAACGAGAACAATGTCATCAGCGAATAGCATGCACCAGGGTGCCTCTTCCTGTATCTCCGATGTTAACGCATCCATTATCAACAGGAAGAGGTAAGGACTTAACGCCGACCCTTGGTGCAAACCCATCTGCACACTGAACTCGTCGGAGTCTCCAGCCGCTGATTTTACGTACGACCTAGATCGTTGGTACATAGCACAGATTAACCTAGTATACTTCACAGGCACACTTTTCTCTTTCAGTGCCCACCACAAAACTGTTCTCGGTATTCTGTCGTAGGCCTTCTCGAGGTCAACGTATACCATATGCAAGTTTTTATGTGCACCACGATATTTTTCGCACAGTTGGCGCAGTGCAAATATGGCATCCGTTGTCCCGCGGCCCGGCATAAAACCGAACTGGATTTGGGTGATCTTGCTTTCTTCTCGCAATCGCTTCTCAACCACTTTTTCCCACACTTTCATACTATGTGACATGAGCTTTATTCCCCGATAACTGCCGCAGTCCTGAACATCACCCTTGTTTTTAAAAATGGGCACTAGCGCACTACTGCACCATTCATTGGGAATTACTTCATCCTGCAGCAACTTATTGAGGAACAAAGTAAGCCACATATATCTATCCTCACCCAAAACTTTCCATACTTCCACTGGTATACCGTCCGGCCCTACAGACTTTCCGTTTTTCATACTTATCACTGCCTTTCTTACCTCATCTATTGTAATTTCTTTTACTAGACCGACGTTCTCAGGTACATCTTTTAACTCTCCACTCCATAAATTCTCTTCATTCATTAATCTTTCAAAATATTCCTTCCAACGCTGCCTTATTTCCTCGTCTTTTATTAAAACTTTACCATCTCCATCTTTCATGCACTTGACATGCCTAATATCTCTCGCTCGTTCCTCTCGGGCTTTCGTAATACGGTACAGCGCCTTTTGTCCTCGAGGCCCATCTAACGAATTATAAATTCTGTCTTGGGCCTGGGTTCTCGCTGTAGCTATTGCCCGTTTAGCTTTTTTCTTACATGCCTTGTATTCAATATTTTTCGCTTTCTTCAACCTTTCATTATCTTCTTTCTGCCACGCTTTAAACTTTTCCTTCTTTTCTTTCAGAATCTTTTGTACATCTTCATTCCACCACCATGTATCTCTATCAATTATACCCTTCCCTTTCGTTTCTCCTAGTATTACTTTAGCCGTACTCCTAATACAACTAGCTATATCATTCCAACTTTCATTCACAGATTTATCCTTCATATCTTTCATTTCATTCATTTTACCAATCATACTTTGTTGAAATCGACTTGCATACTCTTTTCTTTCCAGCATACTCCATCTTACCTTAGGAGGGGGTCGGTTTTTGCGTTTAATAGCGCATGTTTTTATTTTGATATCTAGTATCAGAAGCCTGTGTTGTGATACTAGAGCCTCACCTGGCAGCACCTTACAATCCTTTACAGAACTGAGTTTACTTCTTTTGACAAGAAAGTAGTCAATTTGCGTACAGTGGTTACTACTTTTGTAGGTAATAAGGTGCTCCTCGCTTTTCTGGAACCACGTGTTTACGATAGCCAGGTGAAACGACGAGGCTACTTGAAGCAGCGTCTCACCACCAACATTCCGCTTTCCATACCCCCATCCTCCATGCACTCTTTCATAACTATCATTTGCTGCTCCAACGTGTCCATTAAAATCGCCTCCTATACATATCTCCTCACTTTCTGGAATACCAATCATAACTTCATCGAAATCCTGCCAGAACCTTTCTTTCACTTCATCCTTACATCCGGCTTGGGGTGCATACGCGCTAATAACATTGAGTATCACATTTTCCAAAACTACTTTCACCACTATTAACCGATCATTCACCCTTGTTACGCTCGTCACACATTCCTTCAAACATCTATCTAACACTATTCCTACACCATTCCTTTTACCATCGCTGCCACTATAATAAAACTTGTATCCTTCACCAATTTCTCTAGCTCTAGTGCCCTTCCATTTCGTTTCTTGCAGACATGCAACATTTATTCTTCTTCTTTTTAGCAAATCCGCCAACTCCCTTCCTCTTCCAGTCATTGTTCCAACATTCCAACTTGCATACCTCATTCTGATCTCTTTCATACAAAGGGCTCGCTTCTTACGTCGCACCCGCCCGTGATGCAACAACCCTTGTCCATTTTTCACAGAGACCGGGTGCTGCCCCTGCGCGTCGCCTGCGGGGTACGCCCTAGCCCTGTCCTCATTCACTCTATTTTTCCACATATTGCTATAGTTTTGGCAATGGTTTTTATGACCGGCCGCCTGCCTGACGTCAACCCTCCTTGGGAATGCAATCGTTGACCAAACGGCATCAGATGGTGTTGGCCCAGGTCGGTGTAGTGCTCTTAGTCGTCTTTTACGACACCCACGAGCAAGTAAGGGTTGGTAGTATTCTTAGCCGCTACCACACGGCATAAGGTGTATATAAGCGTATCAAAGCTTAATATTCTTTATATTATATTTATTCAATAACTTTATTTTGTTCTTTTTTTATTCCAACTCTCACAACTTTATCACCTGATTACTTAATGGAAGATGACCTTATCAAATTAATTATTATGGTTTCAAACTTTGAAATATAGCAACATGCCGGATAAAATTCTTGAAAATAAAAAAGAAATCTGCAGAAAAGCTTTATAAACCATTTTGCCCGACAGAATTTGGACTCGAGACTTTAAAATTCGCACTCATATCAGTTTTAAGTGTTACTCGAAACAAATCCGCATTGCAGATGACCCTTCAAATTTGAAAGTACGTGAAAGTTCTTGTCTATTTTGATCTAACCATTCAAAAATAAAACTACTTTTAGAGTTTTTTACGCAGAAAACAGTTTATTTGTGTATATGTCTTGGTCTCATTTTTTTTGGTATACCATCGATTCTCTTGATGACTAAAGTCAGAAAAAAAACAAAAAAACGTAAAATTAATAGGAACTGTTTCCCTGTTTGAATAGGAATTGTTCACAATAACATAGATTTTTATTAATTTAGTGCGGACCCTTGTTACATTAGCTAGTCTCAATTCTGCCAAAATCGGTTCTTTGTTTCAGAGATTAGCCGCAACAATTAGACTGCTGGACCAGAATTTTAAAAATTATTGCTTTTATTTTCATTTTCGTTATCATATATATACACATTCAGCTGCTGATTGAAACATTGAGATGCTGTGGGGTAGCGGATACGCGGCTACTAATATTACCAATCCTTACAATTAATATAATGCGTGGAACCCAAATAGTTGGGATAAGAGCAGAATAATGATGAATGATGATATATACACATTCTGCAGAGTCTTTTGACATTATATACAAGCAATTCAAGTTTCTGTATTCTCTTGCATTCATATCATCATTCATCTTACTCGTTATAATCAACCGTAAATTATGCGTATATCTCAGACTAGACATAAATAGATAGATCCAGAAAATTGTATCTATATCAAGTTTAATGATAAGTAGATTTACCTGGACAGCAGCATCATCTCGTTATCTCAGCTCATATTATTACTTACTGCTGGATTCGAGCCTCCTCCACTCCATAATAGGGGGGAGTTCACCTACTATACCATGTTGGTCAGATGAGTTAGTTATTGGTTTTATTTCTAATTTATCTTCTCTTGCATAGATGTTATATGCATATGGATATAATATATCCCGTAGTCGTCTTTTACGATATCCACGCGCAAGACAGACGGTGGTGAATTGTATTCTTAGTCCGACAGCATTCGGCTGAATATTCATAAGTGGTATACATCATCATCATTCTCCTATCTTATCTCAATTACTTGGGGTCGATACAATATGTACTCCTCTTTCAGAGTACATATAGTAAAAGTTATGGCAGATAGTTTTATGACCGGCCGCCTACTAGACGTCAACCCTCCTTGGGAATGTAATTGTTAACCAAACGGCAAAAGATGGAGTTAGCCCTGGTCATTATAAGGCTCTTAGTCAACCTTTACGCCATCCACGAGCAAAGTAAGGGTTGGTAGTATTCGTAGCCGCTACCACACAGCTTCATAAGTGATATACATATTATATTTAAATGTGATAATGACTGAATACAACGCCGAAAGCTAATTTAACTTGGTAGCATTTTCTTAACTTTTAAAACTAATTTAGAGATTGTCGGATATTGAATTAATATTTCAAGGACCGTATTCGCTATGAACAAAGATAGTGTAAACATGTCTAGGGGCAATATCCATGAATATTTACATCAAATCAGTGTATCGGATTTGTCGTAAATATTCATAGCGCCTAGCTGTTTTAAGAGTTTATTTATTATAGGGAATCGAGGCTTAGATATCAGAGATACTCGTTTTTCAGGACAGACTATTGTCCAAATTACTGAAATTTAACATGCTTGATTATTTATAGAAACTTGATTACGAGCGAAAAATGAATGTCACACATGAGACTCGAACCCACACTATTGGAAATCCGCTCCAATTGTACTATTAATTACACCAGCGTGAGCTCAGATGTGAGTTCGAGTCCCATGTGTGACATTCTTTTTTTCGCTTGTAATTAAGTTTTTATAAATAAACAGAATATTGTTCAACCACACGCAGTCCTAATCTTTTTTTTTTCTTTTGGGGTAGTGGAAAAGACGACGTGCAGCTCTATAACCTGACATCCAGTAGCCGTACAGCATCTATATCGACATTTGGACGAACCACCAGTATACCGAGTCTTCAGTAGCCCTACCGGTGGGTTACATCTCGTCCACGGCTAGGCAATATTATTTGCTGACCTCGCGCGGTTAGCCTCTCCACAGGTGGCTGACAAATAGTCGGTCCAGCTATCCGATCAATGACGCTCTTAAACAACAACAATAACTCTGTATTGTATACACCATATACCTAATAGCTACAGGAATAAAGTAAAAAAGAAAATAAATTACGTTACTACTTAATAATACTAAACTTTATAAAATGCGCATTTAAGTGCATTTTATAAAGTTTAATATTATTAAGTTTAGTACCTATTAAGATTAGCCATCATCATCACAGACAATATATGTCCCACTGTTGGGCTCGTGCCTCCTTCGTAATGGGAGGGAAATTAACCTACTATACAGCGCTGGTCAGACGTGTTGGTATAGGGGTTTGTTTCGGGTTATCCTTCTCTTGCATAGATGTTATATGCGTTTTATATCCCTTAGTCTGTAGTGTCTCTTACGATCACCCATGGGTAAGATGGTGGTGAATTGTATTCTTACTTCGTCACCACACGGATAATATATAAAGTTTAGTACCTATTAAGTAATAACTTGAATTAAGTAATAACAAATTTTTGAAATCCCTCAAATTAACCAGATTACATTTTCAATATAAGTGATATAATATTATCAACGTTATTTATCAAGGGCTTGTTTTATCTTATAACTGATAAGTCCACTTAGTTATTACAAAATTTAATATCACGCATTCATTGCGTCAATTATGTGTAACAGTGAAACATATTTGAAGGTTTATCTACTGTGTTTTCGTTATGTTTTTATTTTGCCTTGATTATATTCCCCGCAAAATTTTTCTCTTCTAATTATCGGGTAGAGAGACCATTTTTTTTTGCAGTGTACTATGTGTGCGTCTCGCCCCGCCAAATCGGTCCGGGGTGACAGAAGAGATGGCGCGTGACCCCATAGACCCACCATGCAAACTCCTCCCTTCGCCGTGCGAGCGGGCCACCGGTACCCGATCTTTGTCTTCGGTGGCCCGGGTTAAGAGCCCTAAGGGCTCATCCACAGTCCAGGTAAAGTTGTCATAGCCATCTGAGGCTAATAACTAAGTCACACAATAAAAAAAATCTTCTAGTTTGAGAAAATTTATAATTGATTATTTTAATGATTTCTAATGTTTACACGAGTATTTTCATTTGAAATAAAACAATTTTTACCGATTCTATCCTAATTGTATTTTAATTTTTAATTGCCCGACGTTTTGAACACTTTACAGCGTCATTGTCACAGAAGGACTGACATGGTCCTCCCGTGACCATAAACGCTCGATTCCCATGACCATGAATGTTATAGAATACTATAGAATCCGTAAAAATAGTTTTATTTCAAATTAGTTATGTTCTTATTTTTTTTGCCTCCGCAGCCTAGTTATATGTTTGAAATACATACATACATACATATCATCACGCTATATCCCTTGCAGGGTAGGCAGAGAGAACAGAGTGCCAGAGAACTCTATCTCTGCATACTTCACTCGCTTCCTCAACATTCATAATTCTCTTCATACACGCTCGCCGGTTTCGGAGACTCTTGACTCCACCTTCCTTCAGTACATGACCGATCTGGTCTAGGTAGATTAGTCTCGGTCTCCCTCGGTACCTACATCCTTCCACTTTCGCATTGTATATCTTCTTAACCAGACGTTCGTTCGGCATTCTTTCCACATGTCCGAACCATCGGAGCATTCCCTTTCGCATCTTTACACCAATACTCTCTTTCATACCTACTCGCTCTCTTACGTCGTCGTTATGTTTGAAATAAAACTACTTTTATGGATTCTATCGCGTTTGTATTTGATTTTTAATTTCCTAACGTCACGAACACTTTACAGTGATCATGGGAGGACTAAGGTGTCTTACGTCCAATATGTCATTGTTATTACAGAAATTTATATCTACCCATCATCTTATAGATATTAAATTTTGACCCACATTTTTAATACAAAATTAATACAAATTCATTGCCAGTACAGAAAGAGAATGATCATTCTCTTTTTGAAATTAAAAAGCAAATACAAACGCGATAGAATTCGTAAAAGTAGTTTTATTTCAAATGTGTAATACTCGCGGAAACATTAGAAGTCACTATTAACATATTATATCACGCTGGTCGGACCCGTTGGTATAAGGTTTTATTCTGAGTTTTCTTTCTCTTGGAATTTTGTTCTATGCTAACATTATTTAATTATCTTTTACAGCGCTATTAGGACGGGAAGAGCGGGTATATAGTATCCTGATAACGTCATCAAATGTAAAAAAGGTTTTTTATTAATTTAGCTAGTAATCTAATTGATTACTTAGATTGTATTTCCAAAATATGGTATCACTTTCCCTGAAATATTTTCTTCATAATTGAATAATAATTAAATCCATTAGATATTTCATATAGTTCAAATCAATATAAAATATTAATACTTTTTTTGGGAAGGTATAAAATCCAAAAATATATATATATATAATACTTACCGAACATACTGTAACAGCTTTTGAAAAAATCTGGTGCTAGGGCACTGGCTAACCCCAACAGCCCTTGAGGAACTTCAGTCGAAAGAAATAGTCCAAGTACAGCGAGAAGCATACGCGTGGTACGATCCGTGCGACTGGAGCGGCGTACGCTTGACTCCTCGGCTAGGCACTGCTTCTCCGGCTGAAAAATATCTTCAGCTAGTAGTGATGTTACACAGTGGAGATATTATTATTAATATCTTAAAAAATGTAGTTGCAATGTTGATTTAGTAATAAGTTTTGTAGTGGGTATGATGAATAGATTATTTGGTAGAATTGCCAAGTTCAAAATCATATGCGCACTTCTTACATTTAAAGCAATCCGTGTCGACTGTTATAAAAATCTATATTTTTTGTACGAGAAATATTTGCCGTTTTTGTACGTACATGTAAAATTTTATAAATTATTTTTTATAAATAATTATAATTAATGTACTAAAATAATTGGGTAAATTCGTTTAAACGCGGTTATTTGATAAGCCATAAATTGTGCAAAGAATTAGTGACATGTATAGGTATAGACATATATATAGGTATTCAGATTTTAAAGTTATTAAAGGTAATAGATAGTCTATACCCTCCCCTCGGTGATAGATGTATTTTCAATACAGTAGTCACCATTAAATTTCTTTCCTGTGCGTTACAGAACAAAAGAAGAATATTTAAAAAAAAAACGTTATATAAATTCGTTTGATCAGTGTCGTATAGTAAGTAGGTCAATATTCTTCCTATTATGGAGAATTATCAACCTCAACAGTAAGACATACGAGTACCTATATAAGGTGTGATTATATTACTCTCCTAGTTTGAAGGAATAACTACACAAGGTTACCTGATAACATTCTGCAAGAAAAATATGATAAGCTACGTTAACTTTCCTCATCAAGAGGAACCTCGTACGCAATATTGAGATGTAAATAGGTATATAGGTTGAATAAGAAGAAATTACATCTAGTCATTAGGAAAACAGCTTTCATTGCAATATATTTTACAAAATATATTGGTTTAGGTACATTCTACGAGAGATCAAAGCGCGATTAATGGCTTGAAGAGTAATTGTAAACAGCCGACGACATCACTAATGAGAAATGGGCGGTCTCCGGAACTATGCTTTGTAGAGTTTGGTAGTGAATACAAAATTCTATCGTTTTAGTGCCAAAGCATTAACTAGATAGGATATTTCCGCTGAGCCGATATTACCAACAATTAATTTTGGTAAATTTATTGCCATTTTAATGTATATTACTTTTAGATTAATTTATAATTCTATTACGACGATTTAAAAACGATTTTAAAGATAACAAGATAGTCAGATATATATATTTATACTGTCTCGTAGAGTTTGAGGTTTCTTATATTCATCATCATTATCACAGCCCATATATGTCCCACTGTCGGGTTCGGGTCTCCTCCGTAATGGAAGGGAAATTAACCTACTATACTACGCTGGTCAGACATGTTGATATAGGATTTTGTTTCGAGGTTTCCTTCTCTTGCATAGATGTTATATGCGTTTAATGTCCCTTAGTCGTCTCTTACGATCACTCACGGGTAAGATAGGTGGTGGTGAACTTTATTCTTACTCCGTCACCACACGGATAGATTTTTATATTATTAGAAGATATTTCTAATAGCATAATTACGTATTCTTTGCTCCTAAGAATTAACCCCAGTCAGTAGGAAATTAATATTCTAAAATGTATGTTTTAATTGATGGCAATACGCCGATATCTTTTGTAATGATCACTGATTGTTGACGAGGATGTTATAAAGATATTTCAATTGAATGAATGAATGATCAAGTAATTTATTCATTCGTTCTCCAACTCTTTTATTGAAGCGTCAATGAACCCTTTTGTAGTCAGACGTTAATAGATTGATTTCGTCTACTATCAAAATTCAACGGCTAAGTACATGACTGTATTACTTCTTGCTATAGTTTGAAATATATATATATATATATTTTCTTTTTTTTATTTTTTTTTTTTTATTGCCGGTGGTGGCAAACGAGCCAGCAGCACACCTGATGGTAAGTGACACTGCCGCTCATGGACTCTTGCAATACCAGGGCATAGCTAGGCCGCTGCCTACCGTGAAGAAAGTGCTCTTCTTAAACCTCGTTTAAAAAAGGACATGTCATAGCGCTCGGGAAACACAGCAGCAGGTAGTTCGTTCCAGATCTTGCATGTACGTGGGAGAAATGAACGTTGAAAACGTACAGTTGACGTCTGTATCGTTTCCAGGTGGAATGGATGAACCCTGCTGCGGTGTCGAGTGGTACGGTGATAAAATGGTGACGGTGGTACCAAGTCAAACAGTTCCTCAGAGCACTCCCCGTGAAAGAGCCTGTAGAGTACACAGAGAGACCCAAAGTCTCTCCGGCTCCCCAATGACTCCAGTCCTTCCGTGAGATTGGGATCACCGACGATTCGAACAGCACGTCTTTGCAGGGAGTCAAATGGGTCTAGCTGATATTTGGGCGCGCCTGCCCAGAGATGTGAGCAGTACTCCACATGAGGGCGGACTTGTGCTTTATATAGCACAAGACGTTGTCCCGGTGTGAAGTATCGCCTGGCTCTGTTCAGGACGCCCAGCTTTCTACTTGCCAATTTGGCTTTGTCCTCCAAATGACTCCCAAACTGGACTTTGCTTGATAGTTCGACGCCGAGGATCCCAATACTCTCAGAAATTTGGAGAGTTACTCCTTGGAACTGAGGCGCCATGACGAAGGGGTCCTTTTTTGCAGTGAACGCGCAAACTTGTGTCTTAGTGGGATTGAACTGGACTAAGTTCCGTTCACCCCATTCGGAGGCCCGCCCCAGAGAGCGCTCGACTTCAGACACAAGTTGAGTCCTGCTTTCCTGTAATATATTCCGAGGGATATTCTGATGCTCGGTATACCGCTCGTCACCCGTGCTGTCATCCGCATAGCAATGCATACTCTTTATAGAGAGCATGTCATTGATATGCAGGATAAACAACGTCGGGGAGAGCACCGAGCCCTGTGGTACACCAGCGTTAATGGTCATGGTATCGGAGCAAGAGCCATCGACGACGACTCTTATACTCCGACCATCCAGAAAGCTGGCGATCCATTTACAGAGTCCCTCGGGGATTCCATAAGACGGTAGCTTCGATAGAAGGGCTCCGTGCCAGACCCTATCGAACGCCTTTGCGATATCTAGGCCGAATGCTAGCGCCTCACCCTTGCCCTCCAAAGCCTCTGCCCAACGGTGTGTAAGGTACACAAGAAGATCACCAGCCGATCGACCATGTCGAAAGCCGTATTGGCGATCACTGATCAGCTGGTGATCCTCAAGGTACTGCAGAAACTGGCGGTTTATGATTTTCTCCATTACTTTGGAGAGCAAGGATGTTATCGCAATCGGCCTGTAATTCGATGGGTCCGACCGTTCTCCCTTTTTAGGGATCGGATGGACTTGAGCTACCTTCCACGAAGATGGAACCCTATTAGTATCGTAGGAAAGACGGTATAGGCGCGTGAGGACGGGGGTTAACTCAGGGGCGCACGTCTTTAAGACCACTGCAGGGATGCCATCCAGCCCACTCGACTTATGGACGTCTAAAAGCCGCAGCTCTCGCCTGACCGCACGCTGTGAGATACGGATTTCAGGTAGAGAGCTATCACACCGCGGTATGGTAGGTGGTGTGGCAGCTCCCGCATCCAAAGTCGAGTTACAGGCAAAGAATTGACCTAAAAGATCGGCCTTCTCTTTTGCGCTGTAGGCCAGACTGCTATCGCTTTTCTGTAGTGGTGGGAGATTGGACCGGCAGAAGTTGCCTTGAGCAGCCTTGGCGAGCGACCAGAATGCACGACTCCCAGCAGGATAGCTCTCTAATCGCTCGCCAATTCTGGCAACATGTTCTGCCTTGGCTCTGGCGATAGCCTTCTTACTAGATCTGGAAGCGGCGTTAAATTTTCGCTTCACCTCTTTGACGTTCGGGTCTTGACAGTTTTTAGCCCGGTTCCAGGCCCGATATGTGGACTGCTTCTGCCGTGCAGCCGTCCTGCAGGTTTTGTTAAACCAAGGGCGGCTGCGGCCGCCGACGGGTATTTGAGTATTGGGGATAAATAAATCCATCCCCATAATAATCGTTTCGGTTACGCAGTCTGCACAAACGCCAGGGTCCTCAGAGGCGAAGCAAAGCCGCTTCCATGGGTAGGATGCATAAAACTCGCGAAGTCCATCCCAATCTGCCGACTTATTTTGCCAGACTCTGCGAGTCCCAGTCGCCGTAGAGCGATTAGGCCTCGCAACAGGGGCTCTGCTACGGACTAGGCAGTGGTCAGATGACCCAAGAGGGGCTTCGACCACTACCCGGTATCCTTGCTGGTGTGTAGTCAGCAGAAGATCCAGTAAAGAAGACTCATGGCTCTCAATGTCTGGGACACGGGTGGGCTGTGTCCAGTTGTGAGAGTCCATAGGCCGAGACCATATTGAAGAGATGTCGACCCTGGAGGTCAGTGGCTCGGGACCCCAACCACTCTTTATGATGAGCGTTGAAGTCTCCAAGAACCACCACCTCCGCTGATGGACACTGCTCCAATATTTCGTCAATCCCCCATTGGACGTTCTCAAATAACTGAGTTGACCCCGAATCACTGCCATGCGACCTGTAGAGGCACGCGTAGATGCGGGTAAACCCTCCATAGTCTACGCACAACCACAAGATAGACAGGTCACCATGTTCGAGGCCGGCGACCACAGATATCACCCCGAATGAACACGCACACCCCGGCCTTACGACGGAAGGAGTGCTCTAACTCGTAGCCAGGGTAGTTAAGGTACGAAATATCATTCGGAGCGCCTACCTGTGTCTCCGTTAAAAAGAGCAAGGCAGGCCGCGCCGTCTCGAGATGGTGGTGAACGGCATCGAGATTGCTATGTAAACCCCTGATATTGCAAAAATCCACATCAAATGTGGATAAGGGGACCGCCGTAGAAAACCTTCTCTTTTTTCTAGTACTTTTCATACGGGTTTTTTTTTAAGAAGAGGAGGAAGGGAGTGTGGATACGTATAATGAGATTCGGTGGTACCAAAAAAAATAGGTGCGGGGCACAGTGCATGGCTGGAGGGTGAGTTTTGTGAGAAGCTGATACGAAGCACGGAAGGGCCCCCGGTGCCCCCCCGCGCGCAGTCGCCGTAATCCACTCCGGTTTCCTGCTCCGGCACAACGACTACACAGCGGGATTTTCGCCGGTTGGCGGGACAGCCTCCCAGGGAGGATAATCCTGGGTTCGGGTCCCCTGCTGACCGGCAGGTGGCCGGCGGTGACCATTCCCACCGGGTCTCCCTGTACCCCATGTCAGCCTCTCACGCTCAATGCCCCAACCAAGACTTCACCACCGCAAGTTTCAGGCACCACCTGAACCCACCACACGTAAACACACCCAGAAAGTTGGGCTTCCGGCTCTCTCGCTCACCGAACGAAGCGCAGCAGCATATTGCCACTGCTCAAACGTCGATTTTCTGCGAGAGTGTGGTACTACCCCGGACGGACCGGCCCGTGGCTGTAGACAGAACACTGTCAACAGCGTGGTCCTACCACAGTAAAATATATATATATATATATAAATATAAAATATATATATAAAATATATATATATATATATATATATATATATATATATATATATATATATATATATATATATATATTTCATATAATGGCTTCTAAAGTTTACGCGAATATAACACATTTGAAATAAAACTACTTTTACGGATTCTATCGCGTTTGTATTTGATTTTGAATTTCCCGACGTTTCGGACACTTTACAGTGATCATGGTCACGGGAGGACTATGGACTATTTAATCTATACATATAATAAAAATGTAACGGATCGCTGTCTGTACAGAGAAAAAATATTACTGGGACCTTTATCAACACAAATAGAATTCAAAACAATGATTGTTAAAATTTTTGTCTGTTTATCTGTTTCTCGGTTTGTCTGTTTGTGTGTGAGTTTGTGCACGCTAATCTCAGAAACGGCTTATCTGATTTAGACGCGGCTTTCACTAATATATTGTGGTAAGCTTCACTTAACATTTCACTTTATTTTATGTCAATTAGTTTATAAATAAAAAAGTTATGTGAATTTAAAAAATGTTCGGAGAAAAAATCTTTATCGATTCTTTTCAAATTAGGTACAAATTATCTTCAGTAAAAATAAATAAACACGTGTTTCAGCATTTGTTGATTTTCACCCTCTGGGGGTGTAAATTAGGCCTGCAAAGCGGGTTGGACGACTCATTAAGTAATTAGCGCCAAGCCGGTATTATTGAATCTAGCAACTTGAAATGTTGACAGTGGTTTCTTTCTATGACGTAGAGATTTACTAAAAAAGGATTTTACGAATTTATACCCCTAAGGAGGTGGAACAGAGTGGCAAAGTTTGTATGGGGAGAAAAAAATCTTTATTGATTCTTCTTTCTTTCTTCTTTCAAATTACGAGTCGAATCAAATATTCTAGGGTAATATCCGGCATTTGTCAATTTTCACCCTCTGGTTGTGTAAATTAGCTCTGTGAACCGGGTTGAACGACTCATTACCGCCAAGCTGAAACTATTAAAGCTAGAAACATTAAATTTTGAAGCACGTTTCTATTTATGACATAGAGATTCAATATGAAAGGATTTTATGAATTCCGCCCTTAAGAAGGTGTAACAAAGCGGCAAAGTGTTAATGGGTATAAAATTTCTTTATCGATTATTTTCAAATTACGTACAAATATTCTTCGGTAAAAATAAATAAACACGTGTTTCTCTCTCCCTCTCCATCAACCCCGCACCAGTGACGTTGTGGCGACCAGTGCCGGCGTGAGAGCTCACACGATACACATAGTAGACAGCAATAGGTTCTTGCCTAATGGTTTAAGATACAGGTTAAGTTTAGCTTCAAAAATGTTTACTCTATAATTCAAATAATAAATCATATCTAACGAGGTCGCAACTCTGCTGGTGAAACAAAACAATCAAATAAAGGGTGGCAATAATTATATTTTTATCCCATGGTCATACTGTAAATAGTATATTAATGGCAATATAATTTGTAGAATGAATAGAACTTTGAACCACCTTTTTCTTTAGTGACCGGCTATGGTATATAGACACACGCGTGCCATACACGTACATCTACGTTGTGCGGGCGGGCCACCGCAACCGGGTATTGTCTCGAGTAGAAGCCGGACGGTAGAGCGTGTCAATCTAGCGTATTTTCTCTCAGACCCACCCTATTGCCTAATTCCGTTAAACAACTAACTCGCAGAAGGCGGCGACCGCATCCCAGCTTCTGACGCTGTTGATTATAGTCCTAGCGACAAACCTTCAACATCTTGCATTGCTTTTTATATTTAACTCTGTCAGAGATGACTTCTGCGTGGACGAAGTCGCGGGCAAAAGCTAGTATAATATAAAGACTCTTTAGTCTTTAATAAATAATCAATAAACTGACTGAAGTGATAAAAATATGTCAGTAAACATTTAATTAAAGTGTATTATCAATTTATCATTATTTATTTAGGTGTTTAGGACTGCATTAACTTTAATATTTCTAATCATTTATTTGTAAGTAGTTGTGTGTTGATTATAGTTTATTTCAAAAACTTGTTTTCGAACGAAAAATGAACATTTCACGTGGGACTCGAACCCACACCTAATGGAAATCCGTTCCACTTTTCGCTCGTAAACAAGTTTTTATAAATAAATCTAGAATATTAAATGCTAAATTTCAGAAATTTGAATGTTTCGCATGATTGAATATTGTATAGTCGTCGCACACGGTCTTGAGGAGGGGGAGGACACCGTCCTACCACTACTGCGATTGTGACGAGGACACGGCGCAGCACACACTCGAGGTCTGTGTGACCAGGGCAGAGCAGCGCCGTGAACTCATCGCAATGACCTGTCTGTCGCTGCCGACGATCGCTAAGGCGATGCTCGACAGCGTCAGGAACTGTAATAGGACGCGGTTGCCGCCTTCTGTGAGATAGTCGTCTCGCGGAAGGAGGTTGCGGGGCGGCTCTGAGAGGAAATCCTCTTCGGTGACACGCTCCGCCATCAGCGCCTGGGGCGGAGTAGGTGCGAGTATCTGCCCCTGATGCCACCCTAGCCGAAGCCGTGGGTGACTGGACAGGGGAATGGTACGTCACCAGCAGAGAGGCTGAGCAGCGTGAGGGCTACGCTCCGGCAGTTAGCTGGGGCATCGAAGGGGGATGGTACCCGAAAGGATAACCCGTGGCCGACCCAATGGCAATGAGGAGGGAATACGGTAAATTATGGGGTCACACGCTGCCCTTTCGTCGCCTCGGACGGAACGGGTGGCGTTTTTTCGGGCCATAGCCTACCCAAAAAATAAAGATTGAATATTTATAAAACCCGATTACGAAGCGAAAAATGATGTCACAAGCGGGATTCGAACCCGTGCCTATTGGGATTCCGACCCAATCGTGCTGCCACTACACCACCGTGACTTATTGTAGGACATGCAAATTTCGCACGATTGGGCCGGAATCCCAATAGACGCGGGTTCGGATCCCGCTTGTGACATAATTTTTCGCTTCGTAATCGGGTTTTATAAATAATTAAGCATATTAAATGCTAAATTTCAGTAATTTAAATAACAAGGTTGTGTCATCGTTTAATACAATTCTAACTGCAAAGTTTGAAGTATTAAGCCTATAACAATGTGTAAACATTGTTGGGTAGATGGCATACCATCACCTTAAGACGTAAATATGATACGAAGCGAAATTTGCATGTCCTACAATAAGTCACGGTGGTGTAGTGGTAGCACGATTGGGCCGGCATCCCAATAGGTGCGGGTTCGAATCCCGCTTGTGACATCATTTTTCGCTTCGTAATCAGGTTTTATAAATAATTAAGCATATTAAATGCTAAATTTCAGTAATTTAAATAACAAGGTTGTGTCATCGTTTAATACAATTCTAACTGCAAAGTTTGAAGTATTAAGCCTATAACAATGTGTAAACATTGTCGGGTAGATGACATACCGTCACCTTAAGACGTAAATATGATACGAAGCGAAATTTGCATGTCCTACAATAAGTCACGGTGGTGTAGTGGCAGCACGATTGGGCCGGAATCGCAATAGGCGCGGGTTCGAATCCCGCTTGTGATACCATTTTTCGCCTCGTAATCGGGTTTTATAAATAATTAAGCATATTAAATGCTAAATTTCAGTAATTTAAATAACAAGGTTGTGTCATCGTTTAATACAATTCTAACTGCAAAGTTTGAAGTATTAAGCCTATAACAATGTGTAAACATTGTCGGGTAGATGACATACCGTCACCTTAAGACGTAAATATGATACGAAGCGAAATTTGCATGTTCTACAATAAATCACGGTGGTGTAGTGGCAGCACAATTGGGCCGGAATCCCAATAGGCGCGGGTTCGAATCCCGCTTGTGACACCATTTTTCGCTTCATAATCGGGTTTTATAAATCATTAAGCATATTAAATGCTAAATTTCAGTAATTTAAAGATTGAATATTGTTAAATTACGAACTTTACATCGAACAGAGTCAACTCCATCTATTGCTGCTTTGTCAACAACTACAATCGCAAGGAAGGTAGACGTTAAGCGTTTTCAGGGTGGGTTTATGGGGTTGCGCGCCGCCTCTTCTGTCGCCCGGACCGATTTGGCGGTGCATGAACACGTACATAGCCAAACGTAACGTAAGAGAGCAGGATGATGATAATAAAACATTTTTAGATTTGAACACCAAGCAAAAAAGATTTGATTACAATCAATTAATCTTACGAATATTAAACAAGTTATTTAAGTTAGAGGTTGCATATATTTATAAATACACTTGTTTAATTGGATCCTTTAAGGATAGTTAACCATTAACTTTGAATTATTATTTTCTCTAACTTGAAAAGGTGAAATTCAAATAGTATGCTTATAAAATATTTTAATAGTAATTTTAACCCTATATTCCTATTAATTTATTTTAATAAATTCAAATTCTGTTGGATTTAAACATCATGTTGGACATAGGACATAGGAATTGCATATAGAGACGTTCCATATATCATCTAATGTCTATATGTACAAGTATAAATCTAATGGCTTTACCTGTGTTTCAATTTGCCATTGGCTATAGCTTGAGTACTGCTATTGCGACATCATTCTTCAATGTGTCGTATTTATTTTCATTTAGGGAAGGTCTACAGTTGTAGATACCCCATTGTATATATATATACATATGTTTTGTGTTTTAAGATTCATTTGCATTTTTTTCTTATAAAATAAGATATATAATTTTAATAGCCATTCTCTAGATTAGTGCCCTGAAATAAACAAACTCTTATAGATTTTTACGAGTAATATACACACATGTATATGTGTAACTAATATACCACGCAATTATAAGGATTCGTATTTTTTCATAAAAGTTTTATATAATTATATGAACTGAGATCAAATACTCACAAAATATTTACCGCTATATGATGACTTGCAAAGACCCAAACTTCTGTCAAGAGGATGTGATCAAATAACGCAGAGTTCACGAAATGAGGCACTCAACTAAAATAAAAGTAAAGCAGTGACCTCGGGTATCGTAACTAATTATTATGGATGGCAAGGACGTTTTTCTTGTTACAAAAATTACTGTCATAAATTATTTTATATCTCATTCGAGAGTTTTGTATTTTTATTCTAAGAAAAATAAATTAATTATAATGGGTCTTAACAGGCATTAAGTGTAATCTTTTTAAGTTTACAGAATAATTTCGTTGTTTTATTTTTCTGTTCAAACATGAAATAAAATTTGATCCTAATTAATATGACTAACGTGATGTACTAAGCTAATTTATCTTCCATAGTGGAATAGGCTCAGATTTAGTAGCGGGATGTGTATTAGCTTAATGGAAGCAGAAAATAAATAGGGTTTTTCAATGACCGCTCAATCAAAGGCATGCAAAACGAGTACAACTACTTTATGGTCAGTTCAAATAGAGGCAAAGGGACACTATTGTGCAGGTTATGGAGCTATGGCCCTTTTGGGCGGGGCGTGATCGAACCATAGTCTGTCAATAAAAATAATGTTAACAGTGCTTATACTATTAATATTAAAAATATACCACTATAGTATTCTTTAAAAAAATTGCCATGGAGATGGTTAGAAATACAATAATTTAATCCATTTTTGAGCGTATTATCTTTTACACAATCCCCATCTTCTTTTTTAATCCACATCTATTGGTGTTATTTTCTTTCTTTTCTTTTGAGCTAAATCTATAACACTTATTTGTCGCTATCTCGCTCACGAAAGTCCTATGAAAGAGAATGAAGACTAGATATCAATAGCGTTCGCTAACACGCCTGCCAAATGTAGCAATTACTGTATTGTCTCTCTTAGAAAGGCTTATATTTCAAAACATTCACAAGCTGATGGATAATATTTAAAAAAACGTTTCATTTAGGAATATATTCTTGTATCACAGAGGAATTTTTAGTTAATTTAATGGGAATAAATGATAATTGATTGAATACAACTGCTCTTGTATAGTCCGCGTAAAGCTGTCAAAGCCATCTGCGGCTAAAAGCTAAAAAAAAAAAAAAAACAACTGCTCTTGAATTATAATTACCAAGACGGAAGTCATATGTAATAGCCAATATACTCCAGTATCGGATTTCAAACAATCATTGTCGCTAATACTCACAAAATTATAGTGAACAGGATTTATACCATATATACTTACGAGTTTTCGATATTTCGGCATTATTGCCGGTTCACGATCACAGAAAAACAAAATAGAGAACAGTTCTTCCGTAACATGATGAAAATAGATGGTACACATTCCGTTAACTATCATTTCACGATCGCTCTACTATTTGCTAGACTCTAGTATACATTAACTACCAAGGCGATTCTTGAATTTTTAGATCACTATATTTACCTAGGACAATTAACCTAGTGAGGTAAAGCTAAAAACAAGTGTTAAGTCAACAAATCCAACTAATTTTGTAGAGCCTAGGAGTACCTTCCGATCCAGTATTTTACAGTGTACAATTCAAAGTACAAGATGTTTAATTCGAAGTATATAAACCTATAATTGTTGGGGAAGGGATGATAATGAATAGATATCCCTTAAAGGACCATACGATATAGAACTGTGTACTCAGTGAGAGAGTTAACGAAAACAGTCAGTACTTTTGGGAACAGTTACATATATTCTCTGACGAAGTTCTAAATCCAACAGCGAATTGCAAATACCTCATACATGGATTTATTTCAAATGCAAAACGTCTTCTTCTGAAACAGGTAAAATCAAAATCAAAACCCTTTCACAAGCTTTACCTTTTATAGTTACCTTTTCAGAGCTTTACCTTTAGGCATCATTACCTTTTTTTGTGTAATAATTTATAAATTTATTTAAAAGCTTATTATTATTTATTTAATAACTTAGCAAGTATTTTTTTAATACAATTCTAACTGAAAAGTTAGAGTATTAAATCGAACCAATAAGTATTCTTTTCTCCGATAGATAGCACGACGACTGTCGCAAAGACGACAATACGAGCGAGAGTTTGGCTATTATATGTAAATTGGTAAGATGATTGAAACGAATTTGCAATAGATGTTGGTTCAAATCCCAAGTGTGGAACTAATTTTTTCGTTCGCAAAATACGTTTTTATAAATAACCTAGCATCTTACATAATAAATCTTAGCAATCTTGAGATCTTTCAGAATCTAGTCGTACATCAACTATACTCATATATCTTACATTGACCTGCGTTTAGTTATTTTTAGTCAGCTTTTACAACATTCGGGTGCAGTAAGAAATGAAAGCTATATGTGTGTGCGAAGTATGTGTGGTACAATAAATTCAGAAAGATTTATGAAGCAAATATATAAATGACGTTATGAGTGGAACGATTACATGGGGAAAAGAATGGCGTACATATTCAGATGAATTTGGTGATGTAATGAGAGGTCAGACTAAGAGTAGCTATAAGCAATGAGCATAAGAGACTATGACCAGTGCGAATGAAGGGAGAGATATATATCAGGACCGTGGCTAGTGAATATCAGTTGTCTCTGACTACGTCTTTATTTTCTTTGTTTTTTGTTGCTTATGGTGTCAAACGAGCAAGCAGCACACTTGATAGTAAGTGTCACTACCGCCCATGGACTTTTGCAATACCAAGGGTATAGCTTAGGCCGCTGCCTACCAATAAAATACCCTGGCTTCCAGCTCTCTCGCTCACCGAACGAAGCGCTATAGCACATTGCTATTATTCAGACAGTCTTCGAGAGTGTGGTACTACCCCGGACGGACCGGCCCGTGGCTGTAGACAGAAAACTGTCAACAGCGTGCTCCTACCACTATTAAACGTCTGTGGGAATAGCTGTGAATATGTGTGTATAAATTTGTAGCAAAAATATTTGAGTTGGTATTATTTTCGATCACCATCTGTTAGTCTATTGTTAATATTATATGATTTATTATTTTACTAGAATAAATAAACATCCCAATGAATTGATTAGTAAGTGATTTACTCGGCTACTTATATCTTCATAATATTCATATGTTCGTAGTAGTTTGTTACTGAAATGAATAGCCTAACTTTTTAATTAATGATTAACGCAAAACAAGTACTCGGCATATTAAAGTACATCATTAATTTCTAATGAATATTTTAAATTCTTTCTGTGTGGTAATGGAGTAAGAACACAATTCACCACCCCTTATCTTACCTGTGGGTGATCCTAAGAGACGACTTTTTTTTTTTTTTTTTTTTATTTTTTTTTTATTGCTTATGGCGGCAAACGAGCAGACAGCACACCTGATGGTAAGTGTCACTGCCGCCCATGGACCTTTGCCAATGGTATAGCTAGGCCGCTGCCTACCACGGCGAGCCTGGCCACTCTCGGCACCGAGGAGATGGTCAGGCGAATCGAGGCGCTGGGGCTCAGGGTGGCCTTAAATAAGACGGAGGCCCTATTATTCCATGGGCCACGCGTAAGGCTGCCAACCGGCGCCTCGTTAGTCGTCAACTCCATCCAGATCAACATCCAGGCCCATATGAAGTACTTGGGTCTGGTGCTCGACAGGCGATGGTGGTTCCGGGAGCATTTCCGACAGATTGCTCCCCGGCTGGTCGGCGCGGTGTCCGCCCTTTCTCGGCTCATGCCGAATGTGGGCGGACCCAGTTTCGAGGGCCGACGGCTGTATGCGGGGGTCATCCGCTCGATGGCCATGTACGGCGCACCCGTGTGGGCGAGGGCTCTGAACGCCCAGCTCAGGGCGGTTCTGTGGAGGCCACAGAGAGCCATGGCGGTCAGAGCCATTCGCGGGTACCGCACGGTGTCGACAGAGGCGGCGTGCCTATTGGCCGGGACACCCCCGTGGGACCTAGAGGCGGAGATGCTCTCCGACCTCTACCGGCGGGTTACCTCAGTGCGCGAGGAGGGTGGCTCCCCATCGTTGAGCGAGATAGCCACCTGGCGCGAGGACGCCCGCCGAGACGTCATCGCCCGTTGGGTTACGCGGCTGGAGAGGCCTAGACACGGTATCGTGACCGTCGAGGCCTTTCGGCCCGTATTGATGAAATGGATGGAGCGGCGGCACGGGGTCCTCACCTTCCGACTGGTGCAGGTGTTGACGGGGCACGGGTGCTTCGGGAAATACCTGCACACGGTCGTGTACAGGGAGTGGACTCCAGGCTGCCATCATTGCAGTAGTGGCGAGGACATGGCGCAACATACGCTCGAGGAATGCTCGGGCTGGGACGGGCAGCGCCGTGACCTCGTCGCTATTATCGGTGCCGATCTGGCGCTGCCGGCTGTCGCGAGGGCGATGGTCGACAGCGTCAGGAATTGGGACGCGGTCGCCGCCTTCTGCGAGGCTGTCATCTCGCGGAAGGAGGCGGCGGAACGAGTCAGGGAGGACTCCCGCGACCCGGGCCGCCGCCAGCGGCCGGGGCGGCGCAGGCGCGAATACCTGCGCCTGATGCCGCCCTAACCCAGGCCTCGGGTGATCGGACCGGGGAATTGTCCGGTCACCCGACGCGAGGCCACCGCGTGAGGGCGACGCCCCGACGGCGAAATCTGTCGGGGCGCCGACGAGAGGAACCCGCGAGGGTAAACCGCCGAGCGGACCACCGAAGACAAAGATCGGGTACCGGTGGTCCGCTCGCACGGCGAAGAGAGAGGATTTTACGGTGGGTTTATGGGGTCACGCGCCGCCTTCTCCGTCACCCCGGACCGATTCGGCGGGGCGAGACGCACCCATAGCCTACCAATAAAAAAAAAAAAAAAAAAAAAAGGCCGCTGCCTACCAATACAACCCTGAACCCACCCCAGTTAGGCTTTCGGCTCTCTCGCTCACCGAACGAAGCGCAATAGCACATTGCTACTACTCAGACGTCGATCTTCTGCGACAGTGTGGTACTGCCCCGGACGGACCGGCCCGCGGCTGTAGACAGAGAACTGTCCACAGCGTGGTCCTACCACAATAAAACGACTAAGGCATATAAAACGCATATAATATCTATGCGAGAGAAGGAAAACTCGAAACAAAACCCTATACCAACACGTCTGACCAGCGCGGTATAGTAGGTTAATTTCCCTCCCATTATGGAGGAGGATCGAGCCCAACAGTGGGACATATATGAGCTGAGATGATGATTTTAAATTCCCTACTATTTTAAAGTCTCTCTAGGTATTAATTTTATATTTGGTTAAGGGATAATAGTATACATAAGGGGAATAATATCAGGCAGGTGTTATGTGCCGAATGTAACAGATAACAATAGTCTATCTTTTACGAAATAGTAGCTTATTCTTTTTACAGTTTCGCTGGAGTTTGTCAATCAAGTCTATTATATCTATCTTTATGCCATATTTCATTTAGAACCGTTCAACCATTTGATTGCGTGATTCAGTTACAAACATTCATCCAAACTTTTTTATTTATAATATTAGCAAGATCTTACTAATATTATAAATAAGAAAATGTAGTACAAGATTCTGTAGTTTTTGGAGAACATGACTCCCTTTTAGCTTTTCCTTCTTATTGCTTTTTAAGTCATACATTTCTCCCATTGAATAGAATTCCTTCTCAGCAATGGGGGTGAAGTATATACTATACTATGGCGACCAGATCAGTTGGCAGCTCGGTGCCAACTCATCTGGGCGCCATAATATTATTTCGAGATTATTTTATACTGGCACGATGTTATCAATTTCTATCACACAGTTATCCCATACGGCATCTACAGACAAAGATCGTTGTTCTCCTATTTCTTCATCACAGACAAAATTAATTCATTATTTTTATTCATTATCTCAGCTTATATATCAATGGCGGAAAGCGAAAACGTCGTAGTCCACAAAGTATGAAATTTTTTTTTATTGCACTGTTCGAACCAGAAAAAAAAACTGATTCAAATGGTCCGGGTTACATAGGTAATTCTAAGATGAATAGTTATGAAATTAACATTTAAAAAAAACGGGTTTAAACTTAAATGCATGCATTCAAAAACGCTGTACGTTACAGAAAAAAGTAGTAATAACTTATACTATGTCGATTACAGCAATTCGTTTTCCGTAAAAAAAGATTTTTGCTCATTAACGACGTTTTAGCGGGTAGTGGTACAAAGAATCGATTCTATTACTACCCTTGGTAAGGTTTCTGTACAATCCACTCTGGAATTTATGACATTTAGATTATCTTATTTAAAGTAAGTACACAGTTATACACCATTTTAATAGTGATGCAGATTTAAACTTCATCGATTTACCGCCCCTTAAACGCTCTATTTGCTGCTCAGCTTGCTATATTCTTATTTTTTGTTGTAATGTATTATAATAAGATGGCAATCTTTTCGTAAAGAGGTACTTATTTTCGTAAGTCATTTCAATAAATACTACATATTTATGGGAGCAAGAACACTTGTTCTTGCTTGTATTACTGGTAGTACGAGTACGATGTTGACAGTGTATTATGATAATAAAAAAATTACTATTAATATTTTTATGACACATTTTTTATTGCCTATGGTGGCAAACGAGCAAGCAGCACATCTGATGGTAAGTGATACTGCTGCAAATGAACCTTAGTAACACAAGTGGTACAGCCAGGCCGGTTTCTATCTTGAAGAAAATGCTCTTAAACTTCAATTGAAGAAGAACATGTCATAACGCTCTAGAACCACGGCAGCAGGTAGTTCATTCCAGATCATGCACGTACGTGGGAGAAATGATCTCTGAAAACGTACAGTCTAGGAACAGGGTAAGTTCAGGTGAAATGAGTGACCCCTGCTATGGTGACGAGTGGTACGGTGGTAAAATGGTGACGATGGTACCAGGTCATACAGTTCTTTAGAGCACTCAGACCCAAAGTCTCTCCGCCGCTCCCGTAAACTCCAATCTGTCCGTGAGATTGGGATCACCGACGATTCGAACAGCACGCCTTTGCGGGGACTCAAGTGGGTCTAGCTGATATTTAGACGCGCCAGCCCAGAGATGAGAGCAGTAAACCACGTGAGGACGAACTAGTGCTTTGTATAGCACAAGACGTTGTCTCGGCGTGAAGGACCGCCTAGCTCTGCTTAGCACGTCTAACTTTTTGCTTACCAATTTGGCTTTGCCTTCCAAATGACTATCAAACTGGCTTTTGCTCTATAGTTCGACGTCGAGGATCCCAATACTCTCGGAAATTTAGAGAGTTACTCCTTGGAACTGAGGCGCCATGATAAACGGTTCCTTCTTCGCAGTCAAAGCGCAAACTTGTGTCTTAGTGGGGTTGCCCTGGACTAAGTGCCGTTCACCCCGTTCCGAGGCTCACCCAAAGAGCGCTCATTTTCAGACCCAAGTTGAGCCCGTCTTTCCTGTAACATACTCTGAGGAACATTCTGATGCTCGGTGTTTCGCTCGTCACCCATGTTGTCATCCGCATAGCAACATATACTGTCTATAGAGAGCAAATCATTAATATTCAGGATAAATAACGTCGAGGAGCATCGAGCCCTATGGTACACCAGCATCATCATGGTAGGAGCAGGAGCTGTCGACGACTACTTTTATGCGCAGACTATCCAGAAAGCTGGTCATCCAATTACAAAGTCCTTCGGGGATTCTATATGATGGTAGCTTCAACAGAAGGGCCCTATGCCAGAATCTGTCGAACGCTTTTGCGATATCTAGGCTGAACGCTAGTGCCTCACACTTGCCCTCCAAGGCCTATGGCCAACGATGTATGAGGTATACAAAAAGATCGCCAGCTGATCGAACATGACGAAAATGCCTCTCAATAGGGGCACACTGCTACGGAACAAGGAATGGTCAGATGACCCAAGAGGGGCTTCAACCACTACCTGTTATCCGTGCTGGTGTGTAGTCAGCAGAAGATATGACATCTGTTATGGTTAAAGACAAAGTAATTAAATAAATTACTTATTCATATATTTTTAACTTAATTTTTTTTTAAACTTATTATGTTTTTACATTTGTAATATAATTTGTAATGTGTTATTTACTGAACTCTACGTTTTAATATTCTATCAAATTTAAATCGCTGTACGTGTAATATATTTTATCTTACCCCAAATAAGCAATTATTTTAGTTTACATCTATTCTAAGATATTAGTTTCATGGAATAACTACGTTTACAACATACAGTTGGGCAGCCTTAGTTCAAATAATGTTGCTTACGACGTTTTCGTTTTCCTTAAAAAAATTAATTTGGCCCCGCTCCATACAACTCAATAGTGCAATTACAGCGTTTTAACATTCTGTAAAATTAGATCAAAATGTCGTAGTCAACAAAATTTTGATAAATAATTGTTAGAATGAGATTTGAGAGTAATAATTATATTTAGAAAAAAATAATAAATCTAATATCCAAAAATCGTGGGTCTACGTTAAAAATACGCGAGTTATGATTTTTTGAAAAAAAAGTGAAACAGTTTTTTGGCTCTGGTGAACATTTGCGTTTTGTGGACTACTACGTTTTCGCTTTCCGCCGTCGATATGTTTCAGCTTATATATGTCCCACTGTTGGGCTCGAGCCTCCTCCATAATGGGAGGGAAATTGATTACTATAAAATGCTGGTCAGACGTGTTGGTTTATAAGGTTTTATTTCGAGTATTCCTTTTCTTGCATAGATGTTATATGCGTTTTATATTCCTTACTCGTCTCTTACGATCACCCACGGGTAAGAAAGGTGGCGGTGAATTGTATTCTATCTCCGTCACTACACGGATAACTAAAAAAAAACCATTAATCTATATGAATCAAAATGAATAGTTGAAATGTATGTATGTGTATAACTTCTGAAAGAGTATATTAAATTGGGTAGTATATTCCTTAATGTTGTGCACACCTGTAATTGATATAAACACTAGTTACAAACACTAGTATGTATAGGTTACAAACACTAGTAGTAGTTATAAACACTAGTAGGCACAGGAATGATTTTAGCATATGTTTGTGTTTATGTCGTAGATGAGCCTTATATAAATAAATAAATAAATACATATATTTTTTTATGTTCGCTATTGTCAGGTTTGTATAAAAGCAAATTTAAAAACTCTAGTATTTTTTTAAATCTCATAATATGTAAGATGAGTGAATGAGATAGTAGGCGGTGCAGAGATTTTCAATATATTGACAGAACATTGATAGATCGACGTATCAATCAGTAAATGGGCCAGCACAACTACAAAAATATTTACAATATTTTGATTGATTTTTCATTCAAATTAATTAATTTTGTATAAACCCTGCGAAGGAAATATTGTCAGCTTTAACGTTTGAAATTAATTCAATAAACTACCACGGGATTAGAATGTAACCACTACTGAGAAGATTCAGCATGAAATTCAACGGGTTTGTATATTATTACTATTTCGTTACTGATTTTTTTTATTAAATAATAGTCTATATTAAGTAAGAATTAGCTCTTTGAATCACGATCGTCATTCTCCTACTCTTATCCCAATTACTTGGTGTCAATACAATATGTACTCTTTTTTCATAATACATTTTGTAAAAGTTATTGGCAATAGTTTTATGACCGGCCGCCTGCTAGACGACAACCCTCTTTGGGAATATAATTGTTGATCAAACGGCATCAGATGGAGTTGGTCCAGGTCATTATAAGGCTCTTAGTCGTATTTTACGACATCCACGAGCAAAGTAAGGGTTGGTAGTATTTGTAACCGCTACTACACATTCATCGGTATCTTTGAACCACTATATAATATAAAATTCAAATACAATATAAAAGATTATGGCTGGATCAGATCCCGCAAGTGGCACCCGATCATAAGTTAACTACTATTATGATTGTTATTAATCCGATTATGAAATTAAATTTAATTATGAAATAAAATTAAAATAATTAATAGAAAAAACACAGGTGAAGTTGCGCTAGTCAGCTAGTTAAACTTAAAATAAAAAAACTATCAATAAACTTATCCTCGTGTGGTAGAAAGTTAGGGGTTATGACAAATTGTATCCTTAAACCATCAGGTTTAAAAGGATACAACTTGTTATAACCCCTAACTTTCTCGTGAGAGTAGTAACAACTGGCTGATGAATCACCAGGTGAATGGCAGCAAAGATTGCTAATAAGCTTGGCATATCTATATGATATATATCTTCCCCGTCTTACCACTGCTTTAAAATAGAATAAGATTAAATTGCTTTAAATTATATTATCTGTTAAGTACACAGCTAAAAGATAATACAATATGGATAGCAATCAGAACTTTCACAAACTCACCTCGTTAGGGCCAATCGTTGATCGCTTCAGAAGTTTCTGTCTTCTTCTCTCTGTTGTTGTTAGTTTCGATATTAAACATGTACTGAGTATCGATAATGCAATACTTGGAACGAGTTTTAATATAACACTATAAATCCACATTATTGCCGTCACAAGCTGCACATTTTTTGACATTTCTAGTACATAAACGGTCCGATTATCGGGTAGTGATAAATCCTCGGCAAACTCTGATTTGTTTTGAGATGTCACTTCACTAGGCACAATATTCATCGCAAAATAAATTGGAAGACACAAAAATGGACATATAACATACGCACCCACGATAGCAAGAGTCGTATTTTTTTTACTACACCAAGTACTATTCCTTTGGGGGAATGCTATGGCAATATATCTCCAAACTGCTAACGTAACTGCCAACCAAATGGATATAGTATGAAACGTTTGACTGAATATGGAATGAAAATAAACAAAAACAGCCCAAGTATAAGTGTTTTTGTTAACTTGAGGTCCAATTTTGATGTTCATATGAAGAGCGTAAGGTATATACTCGAGCATAACTAGTAGATCTGCGACTGCGAGGCCGGTGAGAATTGAGTTGGTAGAACTGGTCATCTCCCGGCGACTCAGAACAGCGATGTTGATAGAATTTGTGGCTGATCCAACGATGCATATCACTATTGCGATGTAGCCGTGTAATCGACTGTACGCTTTGTTGAAATTGGTAGCACCAGGCACGCAATACGCGTCTGTCTCGTTCGCCATACTCGCGGTACCTTCGGGCACCACCGCGGCTTGTCATCGGCACTAAAAATACGAGGCTTTGCTCCAATTAATTTCAAGCTATCTCGTTATGCTGTGTTTTGTCATAACCTGTAACAAAGTAAGTTGAATTCATTAATCTATTATTCAAACTTCATATTATAAATAAAGTAGGTAGGTGATGTATTTAAGATCGCCACTTATACGTCAATAGTATTCTATATACAAGGTTAGTATAATTTACGATGCTGCTATCTGAACCATTTACGAGAAGGAAAAAAACATTTAATTGGTAAATAGCAGGTTCAATCAAGGCCATGAATGCGGTAAATCTTAAACTAAGACTAACAATGGGTGAGTCTGAGATGTTTCGATCAATTGTTTTGATTGTAAGAATATAATTCTTATCATCATCATCATCATTACAGCCTATATATGTCCCACTGTTGGGCTCGGGCCTCCTCCGTAATGGGAGGGCAATTAACCTACTGGTCAGACGTGTTGGTATAGGGTTTTGTTTCGAGTTTTCCCTCTCTTGCATTGACGTTATATGCGTTTTATATCCCTTAGTCGTCTCTTACGATCACCCACGGGTAACATAGGGGGTGGTGAATTGTATTCTTACTCCGTCACCACACGGATATAATTCTTATGGCTTTAGATAATATAATATAATTCTTTATAGCTTTAGATAATTTTCTATATCTTGAATACAATATCTCAAACTTTGTTTTCAAATGATTAACTGATGGTTAAGTTTATGATACTTGAACAATTCGAAGATGCGGCAATCCACTCAAAACTGGTTGAAAAGACTCACGGGTGATAAAATAGCGGGTGTCAAGGCAATCTCTTGGAATAATCGGCACATATTTCGATTCATTTCAGATTCGTCTGTGGCTATTTGAGACTCAATATATAGAATATTTTAATATTGATGGATCATCTTATATCCTCACATGCGTCACAAATATTATACATTTGTAGTTAGTTCTTTTCATTCAATGCTATAAATCATAAGAAAACTGAAGCATTCTGGTACTCAATACAAATTACTTTTATATTGTATTATTTTACCGTATAAATTTATACATAAAATTTTTGCGTGAATCTGGATCAAGAACACATGCAAACATATTTTATTATGTATGTATATTATTAACTTTAAGAATGCAGTATAGAATCATAATAACAATATGATTATATTTTTAAAGTTAAAAATTTTGTCGCACCTTGTTCTAATTATTTCAGGAACTGTGATTAAGATTTTTTTTTATAATTTCACTTTAATTAGTTCATTTATTGAGAATGTTTCTACGCTATGGATACTAAATACTAAACGATACTACGCTATATCAATACTATACAAATGTAAAAAGTTCTCCCGTGACCATGAACGCTATAAAGTGTTCGAAACGTCGCGTCGGGCAATTAAAAATCAAATACAAACGCGATAGAATCCGTAAAAATAGTTCTTTTTCTTATGTGTAATATTCGCGTAAATATCAGAAATAATAACGTAAAAACCGCAAATAGAACATTTAAGGCTCGTGAAACTATAATAAAATTATACTTAAAGAACTATAATATATCTGATGGTTTAATTATTGAGAAAAGAAATTAATTGATAAATGGGCGCATTCTTAAATAAATGTGAATTATAAAAATAATATAAATATTATAATATCAAATCGGGTAAAAACTTGATTACGAGTGGAAAATGATTGTCACACATCGGGATTCGAACCCATGCCTCTTGGAAATTCATTCCAATCGTGCTACCACTTATACCATATGACATTCAATTTTCGCTTTTTATTCGTGTTATTAACTACAAAGTAGTTTGTTACAACACATTTCATTCATAAACCGTAATGGTTTGGTGGTCACACAGGGAAAATATATCATCATTATTATTGTAAGTGGTACTTTTTTTTATTTTTTTTTTGCGGTGGACTATGGACGTGGTCGCGCACCGCCAAATCGGCCCGGGGCGACGGAAGAGGTGGCGCGCAACCCCATAGACCCACCCTGCAAACACCTCTCTTCACCGTGCGAGCGGACCACCGGTACCCGATCTTTGTCATCGGTGGATTGTAAGTGGTACTGCCACTTATGGACCTTTGCAATACTAGGAGTAGTCGCCGTCTACCATCCAAAATCCATCAAAGGATTGGGGTTGGGCTCCTGGCTTTCTCGTTCGCCAAACGATGCGCAACAGCACATTGGCATTTCTCGGACGTTAATTTTCTGTGTGAATGTGGCACTACCATGGACGGATCAGCCGGCAGCTGTAGACAGAAAACTGTCAACAGTTAGGCTCTATAATACAATCAATAAATATTGTAATTTTAGAACGAGAGAATAAATTGAAAATACCAAAGCATGCGAGATAGATGTGAGTATTTTTCGCGTTATAAAAATAACTATGTTGCGAATGCTACATGGATAAATATGTATCGTGAATGATTTAAAGACACGTGCCAATGTATTAAAGTTACTTTTATAAAATTACTTTTAATTTGAAAGATGTTAGTACTTTTAAAGTACTTTAAATTTGAAAGTATTAACCTCTTATTAGACTACTAGCTGTGCCAGCAGCTTCGTTTGCGTGGCTTTCTTATATATTTCATGTTTTTATTGTTTTTGGTTAAGAAGATATACAATGCGAAAGTGGTTAAGAAGATATACAACGCGAAAGTGAAAGGATGTAGGTACCGGAGCAGACCGAGACTGACCTAAAGTATTTATAGTATATAAACACTTTGTGATTATCATGACAGCAACTCATGTTAAAATTTAATTTGATTTTAATTATAGTTTATTTATTGTAGAAGTATTTGTAGATAATTATTTTTAGCTTTATCTAGAAATATTTTTAGAATTTATTTTTAGATTAAGCTAAATAATAATCTTTAATCATCATTCTCCTACTCTTATCCCAAATACTTGGGGTCGATACTATATGTACTCTTCTTCCATAGTACATATTGTAAAAGTTATTGGCAATAGTTTTATAACCGGCCGCCTGCCAGACGTCAACCCTTCTTGGGAATGCAATTGTTGACCAAATGGCATCAGATGGAGTTGGCCCAGGTCGTTATAAGGCTCTTAGTCGTTTTTTACGACATCCATGAGCAAAGTAAGGGTTGGTAGTATGAGTAGCCGCTACCACACAGCAAAAAAAAAATCTTAAATGTTACACACAAAAACATTCGCAATAATTTCGCGAATGCGAATGCAAATATTCGTTACACTAGTATGTTCATGCTTTTACTTTGTTTAACTACCCACCTACGTCGGCTCGTGATTTTAGTAATTATATCATCATTACTAAGTAGTAAGAGAAGGAAAATTCGAAACAAAACCCTATACTTCTATACTTGTATACACTGTAAGATGTAGATTGTAAAGCAATATTTAGTTTTAAGATTAATTTTTTTTTTTTTTTTTTTTTTTTTAATATGTTATATTAATATAGATATGTTATTAATAAGTTATATAATGTAGGTGCATGGAAGTAGTTAGGTAATATCTAGGACATTAATTTATTTGTTTTCTTTTTCTCTTTTTGAACTGCTGCTTCTTTGCTGACAGACGTCGTAGGACGCTGCAGAATAACAGCGTTGTGGTATCACTTTTGTAGTTGATACCATAACATTAAGCTGAGCAGCCATCCTTTACCTCATTTGCGGAGGGGACGCCTTTGTCATAATATATATGTATTTTTATTTTTTATATATATTTATTTTTTGATTTTGTTAAACAATTGCTGATATTTACCACTGTATGTCCTTTCCGTGAAGGAGTAATAAATAAGTTTTCTTTCTTTCTTTTCTATACCAACACGCCTGACCAGCGTGGTATAGTAGGTCAATTTGTCTTCCATAGTGGAGGAGGCTTGAGCCCAACAGTGGGACATATATGTGCTGAAATGATGATGATGATGATCATCATCATTAGTTTTATCATAATGATATTAGTACCTATATACATGATATTAGTCATTCATCATCATCATCATCATCATTTCAGCCTATTGCCGTCCACTGCTGAACGTAGGCCTCCCTCATTTTACGCCACAGAGTGCGGTCCTGTGCCGCCTGTATCCAACGACGCCCAGCAACCTTCACTTGGTCGTCTGTCCACCTAGTGGGGGGGCGTCCCACACTGCGTCGTCCGGTACGTGGTCATTATATTATCTTTATTAATGTAAATACATTAATCACATTTTTTGTTATCTCAGTAGTTATTATGACTGCAGAAACTTTGGGGATCAATTATCGCCCATTGTTACCAAATTTTGTCCAATTTATCCGATAAACAGGTTATCTGACATAAGAAACCAACGTAGTTGTTTCTGAGATTAGTATTTAAAAACAAACAAAAAAACTCTTCAGATTTACAATACTAATGTAAATTAATATTTCAATATAAATATTAATTCATTAATTTGAAATATAAATAAATATTAATTTGAAATTCATAAAAAGGTTTATTATTTGTAGTTCATATAAAGAATTTGGTTCTAAGACTCAAAGGTTTAACCTTCATCTACTTATTTATATTACGTGAATGCTTATAAGCCACTTACTTTAATGAGCATCTATTTTACATATTTAGATAAAAACTCCTTAAAGATTTATATAAGAGCTTTTGGGTTTGTGAATTCTAATATTCAAGAATTATGTTCATATAAAATGGATAATAAACATTTTTTGTATACTCCAAAAGGTGAAGTATAAAAAATTAGTTCTATAATAATACGACCGGTACTTGTTCTCGTTAAGCTGCATTATTCATCTCTTAATTTAGCCCTTTTGAAGGTGGCATAATTTTACTCAAATGTAAATAGGACTAAATTCAACTAAAATCCATGATGAACGAACATTAATAGAAATGGAACGATTGAAAAATCTTATTTTAAAATTCGTTCAGTATTTTGTTTTTAATTTTTCTATGTTACAATACCCTGATATTATCATATCGTCACCTTTTACGAAATAATATTTTTCAGACGCAGGGACGTTAACTGTTGAAGAGTTTTTTTGTTACTTCATCATTAGATTTACTTTAACTTAAGCAATGAGCAACAATATTAAAATACCCAATTGTATTTTAAACCTTCAAATATAATAAATATTGAATAGTACGTATCTTTGTTTGTTGGTGATGCTCACCAACAAACAAAGATAATTTCCTAAATCTTTGTTTTTAATAATCTGTGTAGCTATGTTTTTTTTTGTATAAGTTATTTATACTATAACAAAATTATTAAATTATTATTGCTTCACGCTCAAAAGTAGAATAAAAATGGTTAAATTTCAAAATAAATAAATCACCATTTTTTTTGGGTAGGCTATGGCCTGGACACATGTCGCTCGTTCCGTCCGAGGCGACGAAAGGGCAGCGAGCGTTTGGTGCGCCGTGTCCTCGTCGAAATCGCAGTGGCGGCAGGACGGTGTCCACTCCCTCCTCACGACCGTGTGCAGGTACTTGCCGAAGCAACCATGCCCTGTCAAGACCTGCACCAATCGGAAAGAAAGGATCCCGTGCTGTCGACCCAACCACTCCATCAGCACCGGCCGAAAGGCCTCAATGGTCCAAACACAGAACCGAGGCCTTTCCAGTCGGATTGCCCAACGGGCAATAACGTCACGGTGGGCAACGCCCCACCAGGCGGCCATCTCACTGTGCGAGACGGTGGCGCCCCCTGCCCGCGTCGACGACACCCGCTGGACTGCACCCGCCGGTACAGTCCGGCAAGCATCTCCGCCTTCAAGTCCCACGGGGGCGTTCCGGCCAACAGGCATGCTGCCTCCGTCGCTACCGTGCGGTATCCGCGTATGGCCCTGACCTTCATGGCCCGCTGTGGTCACCACAGGAGAGCCCTAAGCAGACGGTCAGGGACCCCGCACATACCGGTGCGCCGTACAGGGACATCGACCGGAGCACCCCCGCGTACAGCATTCGGCACGTAGCGCTGGGTCCGCGCACATTCGGCATAGACCAGGATAGGGCGGACGCCGAGCCGACAAGCCGTGGAGCAAGTCGACGGAAATGCTACCGGAACCACCATCGCCCGTCGAGCACCAGGCCCAAGTACTTCATATGGGCTCGGATGCTGATGGAAGCTGAATTGACGATGATCGGGGCGTCGGTGGGTAGACTGGTGCGGGGCCTATGCAATAATAAAGCCTCCGTCTTATCCAGGGCCACAATCTGCCTGACAATCTCTTCGGTGCAAAATGTACAGAAGATGCATTTTCTTAACTCTTATAAAACCGCGACTATATCTAGCATTAAGTGTAAACAGTGAATTTCAAATTGGAAACCTCAAAAATCGTTCAATCAAACAAGAAATGTAATCAATAGATACGATGTGCTTGTTTGATAATACATGTACGCTTCTGATCTCTCGTAAGTCTATTTAATGTCGTTTACTGGGTTAAGTGGTGGTAACAGTAATACTTGACTCCAGGGACTGTAATTTATGTAGAGTAATTGACTCTTCCCAAAGTACGCACTTAAATAGCGACAAGGTTTAAGTACCATGTGTGTAAGTACTTTTGCTACGTAATTAATGACTATAATCGTCTTATATCTTATACGTAATGGAAATACAAAAAACCATATACGTAGCCATTTCTGTGGTCTAAATGTGAGCTGACACCAATGCAAGTGACATCACAGATCACATTTTGTTTTTGTTTATATTCCTTTTTGTTTTTAATAATCTGTGTAGCTATATGTTTTTTTTAGTATCAGTTATCTATATTATAACAAAGTTATTAAATTATTATTGCTTAATGTTCAAAAATATAATAAAAAATGGTTAAATTTTAACATAAATAAACTACTATAAATAGTTTTATACTTTTAAGTTAATAATGAAGAAATTATTATATTATATTTTAAAGTTAACATTTTAGAAAAATAAGTTTTATCGAAAATTAAATCTTATCGAAAAAGCTTGTCATTCTATGTATAAAGTATTCATTTTTATGAACGTGATTTTCATTAGGTTTATTATTCAATAGACTAAATTATGTGAAGTGTAAGCTCATAAAATTTTGTTCATCTATTGAATTAAAAAAAAGAAGGTTTCGTAAATAAAAAAAGTAAAATGTGCCAGAGATAAACAATGAATGCATAGCTCTCAGCCAATTCCATCAACACGAATCGTTTTCGAATAAACAATTTCTATTACTAATGCTTCAATAACTTTTCTAAAAGCACCATAGTGTCTGCATCTTTTAAAGAAAAAAAATAAAGTGGAATGCGATAATAGTTATTGTTCATACATTTTTTTATTTAGTTTACGTAAATGATGTTACGAGAAGTAAATATTTAATTTTATGTATATAGTTACAAAAATTGTTATTTTTATGTAATATATAAGTATAATCGTCTTATTTAGTCATTCGCTTCTGTTTAGTCCAACAAAGAATATATTTATACATTTCTGTTTTGTGAGTGTTATGAGGAAGAACTAAGGAATATATATAGATAATATAATTATATGAGGAGCAAAAGAAAACTAAACTCTTTGTCTGACTCTTGCTAAGTTTTGGAGACTATAAGAGTTGAATTATAATAAGCAGAAGCAATTTCTTTGATATATCGTATTCTCAAAAGTATTTATTAGTAAACGCACATTGACCACTCCTGCCTACTTATTCATATGAAAGCACGTCTGTATGTTTTTCTTGATTGTTTTCATTATATAAATTTTACTTTTAAAAATATGTGTACATTATATACATAACTTCCATACTTAGATGCATTATATGATACAATATAAATAGGATAATAAATATAATTTTACAAAATTTATCGCTTTAACGATATTTTTTTAATATCCGTAATCATATATCAATTATAATTCGTACTAATTTAACTTCAAAATAATTTATAGAGAAGAAGCTAACTTCAAATAATATCATCTACAAACTATTACAGGATACTCTACTCTCTATTCAAAATAACGGACTATAAATGCTGAAAGCATTCATGTCTCATTCTACGATTCTGTTTTCTATGTCACAATAAATTCCAAGATCAGATATGCTATGAAGCATCTGAAATATCGAGAGAGTAATAAAGGAATTCTTTACTTTTTGTATCACATGCTACTAACTACTGGACACGAGATTCCAGGCTTTAATAAAAGGGATATAGGTTTACTATATTAGGCTGGCTAGTAGCAATAGTACAGAATTTGTACCGAGTTTGCTGTTCTTTGTTGTCATGTTATTGGATACCATATAGAAATGGAGTAATATTTACATATTATATTCCAAATAGCCAGTATAAAATTGATAATAAATTAAAGTCACAGCTATAGAATTTAATAAAAATTTAATTATTGGACACAAATTATACAGACACATACAACAATTATTAGTAGATTTCACAAAGAAGTGTCGTACATAGAAATTGAACACTTACCGCGCGGATGAATTAACTATTTTGGTCATCGCAATTGAAGCAATTAATATTACAATTCTGTTAATGTATAGATCTATATAAAAATGCACATCCTAAAGAAGGCTTCTTGAACGCAACAGTTATAAACTTAATGAGAAGTTGCGTGGTGTATTTAATTTTTTTGGTATTTTGAATTAGCGTTTATATTTTCAAGAATTTAGAATATTATTGCTACTTTCATTATCATCAACATTATCTCAGCTCATACATTTTTCACTATTGGGATCAAGTCAAAGGCGCGGGTTATTAACCTACTATACCATGCTGGTCAAGCATGTTGGTATAGGGTTTTGTTTCGAGTATTCCTTCTCTTGTATAGATGCTATATGCGTTTTATAGCCCTTAGTCATCTCTTACGATCCCTCAAGGGTAAGATAGGGGGCGGTGAGATAGGGTTGTATTCTTAATCCACTTGGAAAATTCCTACTTTGGCACTTCTAATTTTTATTTTCAACGCTAATGTACATGAAACAATAATTATGTATAATATTAGCGAATTGGATGAATTCTAATTTAGAATTCAGAAAATACTTTTAAATTAATCGTTTTTTTCCTAGCTGTTCAAATATTTTTTTTTTAATAGGTATAACTTTTCTACTAAAGAAAACCTCAACGTTGTGAATTATTAAATGTTTTAAATAATATAAATAATAGAAATAGCTTTGTATTCGATCTTTAAAATCGATGGATTGTTTATCAATCCATCGATTTTTTGATAAATATCAATGTGTAGTTTATCAATCCATCAGCGTATTATCTTCCGCTGTTGGACATAGACCTCACCACCAATGGGGCATAATACAATAATCTTCACGCTTAGCAGGCGGATGGTAGTCGCAGTTAATAGTTTTCCAAATAAGCTAAGTTTTTTTTTTGCGGCGGGCTATGAAATGGCCACATCGCGCTAATTCCATCCGGGGTAACAGGAGAAGCGGTGACTCCATAGACCCGCCCTGCAATGCAATGGTCACCGGAATCCAGTCTTTGGCCCGGCGGATTACCATCGTGGGTTTCTCTCGAGTCAATGCCCCGGCAGCTTTCGCCGTCGGAGCATCGTCCTCACGCGGTGGCCTTTCTCCGGGCGACCGGACTAATCCCCGGTACGATTAGCGATGCCTTCACTAGGGCGGCATCAGGCGCTGCCTACACACCTTAACCGGGTTTTATGACTTCAACGGAAAAGAAAATAATAAGAGCTGGTGTCACATTGAATTTTTAAATCGTGATTATAAAGGTACTTATTTTTTTTTATACTCTGCATTGAAGAAATAATGTTTGTATTACGGGGGTCTCGTACAAATTACACCTTGACGTAGAATAACAATATGTGCATCCCACAAAGTATTGTCCTACTTAGGCATTGAACCGACGACACTGGCAAGGTTTCTTAACCACTACACCATCTTAGTACATTACTTAATTTCGGCATTTAAAATAAAGGCTTACCTTACATTACAAAATAGTTTTTTTACTAACTATAGTCTATCTAATCTAAGAAGTGCACTTTGACAGCTGTCAGAGTAAGTTGTCTAGGTATGTGAACCAAATAATCGCTATCGAAAATATCCGATTTTGATGAGAAATCGATATTAATTCTTTGTAATTAATAATCGGTTTATTTTTTATTTTTCAAAAAGGAGATGAAATATTAAGTGCTAAATTAATACTAAACAAATTTAATTATTTCATCGTAAAATCTATTCATCATATTTAATAGGATTATCATCATCATCATATCATCACGCCATATCCCTTGCAGGGTAGGCAGAGAGAACAGAGTGCCAGAGAACTCTATCTCTGCATACTTCACTCGCTTCCTCAATATTCATAATTCTCTTCATACACGCTCGCCGGTTTCGGAGACTCTTGACTCCACCTTCCTTCAGTACCTGACCGATCTGGTCTAGGTAGGTTAGTCTCGGTCTCCCTCGGTACCTACATCCTTCCATTTTCGCATTGTATATCTTCTTAACTAGATGTTCGTTCGGCATTCTTTCCACATGTCCGAACCATCGAAGCATTCCCTTTCGCATCTTTACACCAATACTCTCTTTCATACCTACTCGCTCTCTTACGTCGTCGTTACGAATGCGGTCGGTCAGCCTAACTCCACAGATTTTCCGAAGAGATCGCATTTCGACCGCATTAATTTTACTTTCATACTCTTTTCTGCATACCCAACTCTCGCTTCCATACAGTAATTTAGTAGGATTAGGTTAAGTAAAAACAAAAACTGGATTTGAAAATAGCTATTTGTTCAGAATCATTAGAATTACTTGAATTATCACCGTCGCGAACATTAATAATTATATCCTTATCAATAAAATTATCGAAACGTACATCTCTGTTAAAATCTATATTCGATTAAATATATTAATCTAATATTTTTACCGATTATTTAGATATTCGTGAATTGGAAGTTGTCAAGCACTACTGTTTAGAACGTTATGACGTGATATTGTAAGATCGTCTATAATAATTACTATTTACAATGTTATTTTAATTTTAAATTAGTTTTACGAGTTTCAACATTACATTATTGTACAAGAAACTCACCCGCAACGTTAATTATGTAAATAACTTAATATTTCTTTAAAATTTCAGATTTATTGTTTGCAATCATGTGTATACGTTTGACCAAGGTTATTGTGTATTAAAAAATGCGAAACGTCAAAATGCACTTCTTAGATTAGATGAACTATAGCTTGTAGAATAAACGCTCTGCAAACATAGCTAAGAACTTAAAAGGTTTTAAATTTATTTTAAGTCTACTAATAGGCTTTTAGAGAGTATAATGGATTATGACCCTTGTCTTTACCTTTCGGCGGACAGATTCCAGCCATTAATGCAATTTAACAGCTGCGTAAATAGATTTGATCGCGTATATAGTAAGTATGTATGCAATTTTTATGGATGGGTATATAATGGAGTAAAGATCGAATATTTGAAGCTTTAAGTTACACAATGGATATTAAGGATTTATTTTTTCTGTGATCTAAATATAACGTATTTATTTAGTACAAGTAATTCTGATTTAACAGTAATCTTTGAGAAATCCTACAAAGTTTACCAATAAACTCAAGAGTGAAGTCTACACACTACAAAGAAGTAAACTCTTTAGAGTTTATAAAGGAAAACCTTCAAAAGGTTTCTCCTTGTAATTATGAAAATCGTCTAATATGGCCTACGTGGCGCTGTGTGGTAGCGGCTGCGAATACTACCAATCCTTACTTTGCTCGTGGATGTCGTAAAAGATGACTAAGAGCTTTATTTCGACCTGGGCCAACACCACCTGATGCACTTTGGTCAGCAATTGCATTCCCAAGGAGGGTTGACGTCAGGCAGGCGGCCGGTCATAAAATTATTGCCAGTAACTCTTGCAATATGTAGTAAGAGCAGTACATATTGCGTCGACCCCAAGCAATTGGGATAAGAGCAGGAGAATGATGATGATGATGATGTCTAATATGGCCTACAAAGTTGTATCTACTGTATTAATTTACACTTAAAAGTTCGATTAAACATTTGAAATAAAACTAATTTTTGGTATTCTACCGACTATACAGCGTTCGTGTGACGTTACAGTAAGACAGTCCTCCCGTGGCCATGAACGCTGTAAAGAGTCAAAATGTCGGGAAATTAAAAATTAAATATTAACGTGATAGAATCCCAAAAAGATAGTTAGTTATATTTCAAATGTGCAGTTATCACGTAAACATCAGATATCATTATTCATTAAACATATTTATTCAATACAATTTTACGCACGTAAATCTGCAGGTTCACTTACTCCTGCAGGTTTATGTACGTAAAGTTTTATGTATAATTCGTTAGATACTTCTGTCTTGAAGTTACATATCATATTTATAAAATGCTATGTTACTTTATCAAAAAATACGGCAAGATTAAGGTAACGGAAATTAATTTGTAAATTGGAATGGCAATCACAAGATCAATGTACAAAGAAACTAAGGAGTATTAATATAGAAAAATGTTGTGTCATGATAATCATTGTTCAGTCTCAATAATCATTAAAACTGACTTGGGCAGTTTCAATGTTCAAATTTTTAAATATTTTGTGAATGTACATTATTGGTTCCAAATTGAAATATCATTGCTTTAGGTGTTATTCTGTAAAATAATTTATCATCATCTCAGTTTATATATATCCTACTGTTGGGCTCGAGCCTCCTCCATAATGGGAGGGAAATGACCTACTATACCACTTTGGTCAGGCGTGTTGATATAGGGTTTTGTTTCGAGTTTGCCATCTCTCGTATAGGTTTATGTATCATTATATGCGGTTTATATACCTTAGTCATCTCTTACGATCACCCACGGGTAAATAATAATAACTATATAAATATATAACTATAAAAATAATAAATAACTTATACTTAGTTCAAAAATTTCTTCCACCATTTTTATACTTAATTATTTCTTAACTGTTTTGCACAACCTTTACAATAGGTTTAATAATAGCTTAACAGTTTTCAAAGCATTTACTAAATTACAAGATATTGCAAAAGCTCGGCGCAGACTAACAGTGAAAATTCCCTTAGGAAAGACGAAATGTAAGACATGCTGAAGGAGAGAAATTGTGTTGTACGCAAAACAAAATTACATACAAAGAGCATGGCAGTACAAAGCTGGTTAATGTTGATGTCGTAAATCAACGTATTTAAATTCGAACTTCATTTAGATAAGTCTATTTGATTATTCACTTGATCCCCCTTATAAATTACTATAAAAATGACAAGAATGCATCTCAAAATACAGTAAATAAATATAACTTGTTTAATTTTAAGTATACATATCATCATCATATATTATCATCCGTGTGGTGACGGAGTAAGAATACAATTCACCACCCCCTATCTTAGCCGTGGGTAATCGTAAGAGACGACTAAAGGATATAAAACGCATATAACATCTATGCAAGAGAAGGAAAACTCGAAACTAATATCAACACGTCTGACCAGCGTGGTATAGTAGGTTAATTTCCCTCCCATTACGGAGGAGGCCCGAGCTCAACAGTGGGACATATATGGGCTGTGATGATGATGATACATATAACTTATCAGTTTGAAAAGTGTTCAACTAGAAAACTATTTTCAGGGATCGTCTTATCCTAACGTTTTCTAAAGCTAAGCTAAATTCGTTTATCTTTCTCAATACGTCGTTAAACATAGGATAGAAATTGATAGTAAATAATTTATTGCTTGAATATTCTATGTTATTTACGATACAATGTACAGGGTTTTTGTCTGAAATCAATATTATTTCGGCTATAAAAATATTTCATCATACATTATATTAAGTATAATTTAGGGTTTAAAATACAATATGTCCAAAAAAATTCGAGTGCAACTTATAATAATGCTTTGTTGTTAATTTTTATGCCATACTAATCTAAAGTAAATAATTAATATGATTCAGTTTATATATTTATGATTGTATATTCAAAGAAATTTTACAGAATTTCTGGTATTATTTTTTAGAGCGTATATACATAAAAATCCATATAACCGATTTTATATGTCTAATATCAACATTATCCGCGTGGTGACGGAGTAAGAATACAATTCACCACCTCCTGTCTTACCCGTGGATGATCGTAAGAGACGACTAACGGATATAAAACGCATATAACATCTATGCAAGAGAAGGTAATCTCGAAACATAAGCCTATACTAACACGTCTGACCAGCATGGTATAGTAGATTAATTTCCCTCCCATTATGGAGGAGGCCTGAGCCCAACAGTGGAACATATATGGGCTGCGATGATGATGATGAATATCAACATACACCTCACAAATCAAAGTAGGCATATTAAATAAAACAAAATTAAACTCAGCAGTGAATTATCAGCAATATTACAAGTCAAAGTTAAAAATATAGTGATAACAAATAAGATGGAATAATAATATCTAGTGTTTAGCAAAATTTAACCCAGCGGCAATTACGGGAATAGTTACTGTTTTTTTTTTGGCGTGAACGTGAATATTATACTCATTCTTGCCTCATATGGTATTTTAGTTTTTTATATGATATTAATAGCATTTTATTTATACAAAGTAATATATAAATAAGTTTATAATATAAAGAAAGAGCTAATGTGTAATGAAAATGCAATAACACTGCTTTATGTTCCTAACCAAAAAACTAAAAACGACTATTTGAGTCAATGATAAAATATATCATAAAATTACAAGGAAAGTGATCTTGAAAACCAAGTAAGTATTCGCATTTGTAATGCTAACATGTGCTCGCAACGATGGCCTATACTAGTGCTGATTAATAAAATGCGTAGCATCTATTTATACCTGAAAAATGTAGAAAAATCAAACCTAGCTACATCTACTTATTGCCTCCAAAAAGCCAAGCGGTATTTAGCTGCTTTTTTAATTAGGATTCCGTACCCAAAAGGTAAAAACGCGACCCTAATACTGAGACTTCGCTGTCCGTCCGTCCGTCGGTCACCAAGCTGCATCTCAAGAACGGTGATTAGCTAGACAGTTGAAATTTTCAGATGATGTATTTCTATTGTCGCTATAACAACAAGTACTAAAAATAAAATAAATAAATATTTAAGGGGGGCTCCCATACAACAAACTTGGTTTTTTTTTAGTTTTACGGAACCCTTCGTGCGCGAGTACAACTCGCACTTGGCCGATTTTTGTATGATAATTAGTGATGTGCCGGATATCCGTATCCGCGGATATCCGAGGCAAAAAAAAATCCGTATCCGTGTCCGTATCCGTTATTATTTGGTGGATCTTTTACGGATCTATTTACTTTATTAATTTTAAATTTATAAACGAAATTCTTTAATTAGGTAAGTAGGTAGCAATAAAAAACTATTAAATTCAATACAGATATTTTTTTATTACTTAAAATCAAATATTTGGCTCCTTTATGTTGCAAACTTTACCGCAGTTAGTTACTAATGGTAATGGTATGGTAACCTAAAGAAAGATCCGCCGTGCAATACAAATCGAAACATGTGTCAAGGTCGCGCGTACCGACACTGACTGCGTAAGAAAGTTCAGATCCGTATCCGTATCCGCGGATCTTGACACCAAATATCCGTATTCAGATCCGTATCCGCGGATGTATATTTTTAACGATCCGGCACATCACTAATCATAATGTGTGGTTCACATAGGCCGTTGTAACCTATGGCACGGTCAAAAGCTCGTGTTTACGTTATAATTACGTAAATGTAGACCTTGTAAGCACACATAGGGATAATAAAAATGAGTCATCAATTGCGCAACGTCTGTTTTTATAGTATATACTGTATATTATTTGAAAGTTAAAAGATTTTTGCTTTATTCAATATTATTTTAATCTTAAATTATATCTCATTATTAGTGTTTTTTAAATTTGTATGATTTCTTCAAATTTTGCACCACTTTTGCGATTTTGTAGTGTAATATTTTTTAGTCTATAATTTCGTTAATTAATTGACTAACCAACGATAAATTTACGAAAATAACCTGACGAATTCAAATTACTGAAATTTTGCATTTAATATGCTTGACTATTTATAAAAACGCGATTACGAGCGACGTATGATTGTCACAAGTGGGATTTGGACCCACACTTATTGGTACTACAATAGTTCACGTTGGTGTAAGTTGGTGTGTAATAATGTTGCCATTATTGAAATTGATTTCCAATAGGTGTGGGTTCGAATCCCACTTGTGACAATCATTTTTCCGCTCGTAATCGGGTTTTTATAAATAACCTGACGAATATTGCATAATTTAGAATATCCTAATGTTATTAATTAACGAAGCATTATATAATAATAATTACAAATTTATAATTTAAATAATAATATTTTATAAACATATATACATATCATCACGCCATATCCCTTGCAGGGTAGGCAGAGAGAACAGAGTGCCAGAGAACTCTATCCTTGTATACTTCACTCGCTTCCTCAACATTCATAATTCTCTTCATACACATTCGCCGGTTTCGGAGACTGTTGACTCCACCTTCCTTCAGTACTTGACCAATTTGGTCTAGGTAAGTTAGTCTCGGTCTACCCCGATACCTACATCCTCCCACTTTCGCATTGTATATCTTCTTAACCAGACGTTCGTTCGGCATTCTTTCCACATGTCCACTTACGCATTGTATATCTTCTTCACCAGACGTTCGTTCGGCATTCTTTCCACATGTCCTAACCATCGGAGCATTCCCTTTCGCATCTTTACACCAATACTCTTTTTTTTATACCTACTCACTCTCTTACGTCGCGTCGTCGTTACAAATGCGATCGGTCAGCCTAACTCCACAGATTTTCCGTAGAGATCGTATTTCGACCGCATTAACTTTATAAATGCAAATTATAAATCTAGTAATAACCAAGTGCCTTCACTGTGTGAGGATAAAGTAAGGGTATAGTTTATTTACTCTTTTTTTTATCACGGATGTGGTAAAATATGACTAAGGAAATTACAATATAGGGGAATAACAACACTTTTTTTTTTTTTATTTTTTTTTATTGGTGGGCTATGGGTGCGTCTCGCCCCGCTGAATCGGTCCGGGGTGACGGAAAGGCGGCGCGTGACCCCATAGACCCACCGTAAAACCTTCTCTCTTCGCCGTGCGAGCGGACCACCGGTACTCGATTTTAACTTCGGTGGCCCGCCCGGCGGTTTACCCTCGCGGGTTCCTCTCGTCGGCGCCCCGACAGATTTCGCCGTCGGGGCGTCGCCCTCACGCGGTGGCCTCACGTCGGGTGACCGGACAATTCCCCGGTCCGATCACCCGAGGCCTCGGTTAGGGCGGCATCAGGCGCAGGTATTCGCGCCTGCGCCGCCCCGGCCGCTGACGGCGGCCCGGGTCGCGGGATTCCTCCCGGACTCGTTCCGCCGCCTCCTTCTGCGAGATGACAGCCTCGCAGAAGGCGGCGACCGCGTCCCAGTTCCTGACGCTGTCGACCATCGCTCTCGCGACAGCCGGCAGCGTCAGGTCGGCACCGATAACAGCGACGAGGTCACGGCGCTGCCGGTCAAAGCCCGGACACGCCTCCAGCGTGTGTTGCGCCGTGTCCTCGTCACTGCTGCAATGGTGGCAGAACGAAGTCCACTCCCTACACGCGACCGTGTGCAGGTAAAAGCCGAAGCATCCGTGCCCCGACAACACCTGCACCAGTCGAAAGGAGAGGACTCCGTGCCGCCGCTCCATCCACTCCATCAATACGGGCCGGAGAGCCTCGACGGTGACGACACCGTGTCTAGGCCTCTCCAGCCGCGTAGCCCAACGGGCGATGACGTCTCGGCGGGCGTCCTCGCGCCAGGTGGCTATCTCGCTCAGCGATGGGGAGCCACCTTCGTCGCGCAGTGAGGTCACCCGCCGGTAGAGGTCGGAGAGCATCTCCGCCTCTAGGTCCCACGGGGGTGTCCCGGCCAGTAGGCATGCCGCCTCGGTCGATACCGTGCGGTACCCGCGAATGGCTCTGACCGCCATGACTCTCTGGGGTCTCCACAGAACAGCCCTGAGCTGGACGTTCAGAGCCCTCGCCCACACGGGTGCGCCGTACATGGCCATAGAACGGATCACCCCCGCATACAGCCGTCGGCCCTCGAAGCTGGGTCCGCCCACGTTCGGCATGAGCCGCGAAAGGGCGGACGCCGCGCCGACCAGCCGTGGAGCAATTCGGCGAAAATGCTCCCGGAACCACCATCGCCCGTCGAGCACCAGACCCAAGTACTTCATATGGGCCTGAATGCTGATGTGGACGGAGTTGACGACTAGCGAGACGCCGATTGGCGGCCTTACGCGTGGCCCATGGAACAATAGGGCCTCCGTCTTATTTAGGGCCACCCTGAGCCCCAGCGCCTCGATTCGCCCGACCATCTCCTCGGTGCCGAGAGTGGCCAGGCTCGCCGCCTCTTCGAGTGTCCTGCCCCGGGCTGTGACGAGCGTATCGTCAGCGTAGCATATCACGCTCAGCCCGGGGGGGAGACTCCCTCTCAACGCCCAGTCGTACCCGATGTCCCACAGAGTCGGCCCCAGAACCGACCCCTGTGGAACGCCGCACGACATGGACGTCCGCACAATGTCCCCTGCGGGACTCGCGCAGAGGACACTGCGCCCCTCCAAATAGTCCGCCACCAGCCGCCTCAGGTACAAGGGCACCCCATGAAATCGGAGCGCCTCCCTGATGCAGCTGAATGGCAGACTATTGAATGCGTTGGCGATGTCCAGCGACACCGCCAACAGCACTCCCCCGCCGGTGACAGCCTCCGCGGCCGTCTGCCTCAGTCGTAGCAGGGCCCCGATGGTCGAACGCCCCCTTCTAAAACCGAATTGAGCGTCCGACAGATCGGGTCCCACCTCCTCCAGGTGCTGGACGATGCGGGCAGCGAGGATGCGCTCCAGCAGCTTACCCACATCGTCGAGGAGCACGATTGGCCTGTAGGCCGATGGCGAATCCGGGGGCCGTCCCGGCTTTGGCAGGAGAACCAACCTCCCCTCCTTCCAGCACTCAGGGAACCGTCCAGACGCCAAACAGGCGTTGTACAGCTGCCTGAGGCGAGGCTCGAGGTGCTCGAGGAGCGACGTCAGCACCCGGACTGGTATTCCGTCCGGGCCGGGGGCCGTGGTCGCGGAACGAATCCGCGCCACAGCTGCTCCCACTTCCGTCTCCGTCACGGGCGGAACACTCTCGTCGTCAGCCTCCCGGTCTTGTTCTGGCGAGGCCATGACCGGGGGCGTGTGTTCCAACTGCCGTGGAAACAGCTCCTCGACCACCCTACAGAGGAAGTCGGGCTGGAGGGTCTCGGTGTGGGGGGGGCCCTGCGCGCGAAGCTTATTCAGCGACGCGCGATACGGGCGACCCCAGAGGTCACGGTCGAGACCGTCCAGCATCTCCTGCCAACTCGCACCCTTGGCGGCTCGGATGGCCAGCCGAAAGGCCGTCCGCGCATCGCGGTACGCCTCGTACAGCTGGCCCTCCCGCTCAGCGTCGCGGTGACGCCGGCGGCTGCGGGTGTAGGACCTTCGGGCTCTGATACATGCCGCACGAAGGTCCGCCAATCTTGGGGACCACCAGTAGACCCCCTGCCTCGGAGGTAGACGCCGCCGCACTCTGGGCATGGCCGCATCGCAGATCTGCGTTAACGCACTGCGGATGCGGACAGCCTCGGCGTCCACCCCGTCCGCTGGGGGCGGTGAGGACAGCCACGTGTGAACGATGGCCGCCTCCGCCAGTAGGTCCCTGTCAAGACGACCCACAGCCCACCGCGGAAACGCGGGAGCTCCGTCCGCCCTGTGACCCCTACCGGGGTCCCGGAGAGGGGAGACCTCCATCCGGATGTACCGGTGGTCCGATAGGGTCTCCGCCTCCTCCAGGACACTCCAGTTCCTCACCCGTGATGCGACAGCGGGGCTAGCGAACGACAAGTCCACTATCGACCCGCCCTGCTGCCGCACACACGTGTTCACTGAGCCCCTGTTAAGAACACAGAGGCCCAGTGAAGCCGCCCACTCGATGACCGCCCGTCCGCGGTCGTCCGTCATAGGGGACCCCCACGCCGTGGATTTGGCGTTGAAGTCCCCCAGGACCAGGACGAGGCCCGGTGCCGGTCGCCGTATCGAGGCCTCCAAGTTGGTGAGGGAGGCCCTGAAATCGTCCATTCTCCTGGTAGGGGAGAGGTATACGCTGTAGAGCGTGATCCCTCCCCACTCCGCCGCGACAAATTCCTCGCCCCTATCCAAAAAAGACAAGGACGGGAAGTGCCGCTGCGTAGAGACGACGATTGCCGCAGTACCGTTTCGGCTGACCACCCAATTGGGGCGATCAGGCACGCAGTACGGTTCCGCGACTACGGCTGCACCAATCGACCACTCCGCCATGGATTGCAGGAGTAAGTCCTGCGCACCGGCGGAGTGGTTGGTGTTGGCTTGCAAGAGGTGGTGCATGGATGGTGTAGCCATTAACGGGCTGTATCCATGACCTCCCCCTCGCCGGCGGGCGATCGGACCGCGCTAGGAGCGGGAGCGGCCGTGGTCGGAGGGCCGCCCCGCCCCTTTGGGGCCGAAGCTGGAGGTTTGCACGCCCCAGAGCCCATGCGGTGCTTGGCGGGCTTATTGCCCGCCGCACACGCGGGGCAGTGGGGCGGGGCGGCGCAAGATGCCGCCACGTGCCCGGTTTGACCGCAGCGGAAACACAGTCCGCCGCAGTCGAAGCAATTAGTGCACGTCGGTCGAGTATGTCCGACCGCCAGGCACTTATAGCACCTCGCAGGCCGGTGCTCAAGCACGGTCGCCCGCGCCGAGCTCCAGCCCACGAGGAGCCTGCCTGAGCCGGCCAGTTGCCTGACCGACTCCACCGGGCACTGCGCCCAGGCAGCACCTACGCCGCCCGGACCGGGGCGGATGACACCAACCCGGACGGTGTCTATGGGACACCCGGTTTTCGAGGCAATAGCCTCCCGGATGTCTTCCACCGTCACGGAGTCGTCCAGACCCGCGATGCGCATTTCGGCGCACTTGACGGGCCTGGCGATCCTGATGCCACCCTCCTCGGCAAACAAACCTCGCAGCTTGTCAGCTACGCTGTCGGCCGTCTTGGAGCCCTCGGCCCCGGGGAACTCGAGGATTCGAGCCCCTGTCCGGCCCTTGCGGGTCCTGGCTTCGACGCCTCCAATATCGGAGACGTCTAGCTCCCGCCGGGCCTTCCTCAAGACGGCCTCGTAGCTGAGGCCCTTCTCAGCTGCCTCAGGCAGCACAGTGATCACCACTGCGGCTGTCTTCGGCGACTTGAGCCCCTTGCGCGGCCTCTTCTTCTTACCGGCTCCTGCCTGTGGAGCGGGAGCGGGGACCTCAGCGGCGCGCTTGGCCTCCGCTCTCCTCCTCTGACCGCGACTCTTCCGGTCGCGCTCGGCCACCTGCCAACCCTCGGGCGCAGCAGGCGCGACAGGCGCGGAAGGCGCAGTCGTTGACGCGCTAGTCGTCGCCGGCGGTGTTGTTGCCGACGATGACTGCGGTCCGGCAGGAGCCGGTACCGTCCTCTTCCTAGGTTTAGGCGCGGGCCCCTTGGGCTTGGGCGCACCCGCGGCCGCGGCGTAGCTGCCACCCACGTGGCCACCCTGACAAGGCAGCGGGGCGGGGGCTGATGCCACATGCGACCGCTTGTCCGCAGCGAGAGGCGGCCGGACACGTGGTTCTGGAGGCAACCTTGCCTCCAGAACGGCCACACGCGCATCGACGAGTTTCCCGACTGCGTCGATGATTTGGCGCAGGGCCTCGTCCGGTAAGCCTCCCACCGCAAGTATCGGGGTCGGCTGGGCCTCTTCGGGGGCCCGTTCCGCGGCGCCTGGCGGCTTTGGCGCCGCAGGGACGCTAGCCGGCGGCATGCGGTCTAAAGCGAGAGGCGTCATCCTCACCACGGGGACCAGTTTCGCCGCGGCGACCGCGCCAGCGTCAGCCGGCGACGCGCGCTTCACAGCGGCAGGCGTCTTTCTCGCTGCGGGGACGGGTGTCACGGTGACGCCAGTGCCCAGCGTCGTCGGCACCGCAGCGCGAGGTGGCTTTGGCGCTGCAGCGGCCGCTGAGTAGCCGGCCTTGGCCGGTGGCGCAACTGGCGCAGGCGGCGCGAGCAGCGCCATTTGCGCCTTTAGGTTGGCCACGTCCTTCAATAACTGGCGGTTTGCCCGCCGCATCCCCGCCAGCATGTCCCCCAACTGCCGGTTCCGGGTTCGAATGGCCGACATCTCGCCATTAAGGCGGGCATTTTCGGCCCGCAGGTCGGGGGGGTCGCCGTTGGCGCGGGCAGCAACCGCCGCCGCCCTTTCCTCTCCCGAGGCCCCTCGCCCTCTTCGGGAGGCGACCTTAGGTGGCGGCATGTTGGCCACGCTCCCTTCAGAGTCGGCACCCGAGCTGCCACCCTTACTCAGGCGGCGCTTCCTCTGCGAGGGGAGGGCCTTCTCCTTGGTCGTCAGCGTTGGCGCTGTCGGCGCCGGGCTCTTTGCCACAAGACGCGCTGACGACCTGGCAGGGGCTTCAACAGCCGGCCTGCTATCCTTCTTGGACGGCCCTGCGGGAATGTCACCGCCCTCGTCCATTTTGGCGGTAGAACCGCCACCCCCGTCTTCTCCGGACGGCTCTGCGACATCGCTGTCGCCCTCGTCCGTCGACGGCTCCGTTTCGGCTCTACCGCCGTCCTTCCTCGCTTCCGCGGCGGCAGCCTTTCTGCGCGCTCGCCGCTCCTCCAACCGCCGTTTGAAGCTAGAGGTCTTCCCCCGGCTCCTCCTGGGCGACCTCCGCTTTGATGTTATTTGGGCCTCCGTGTGTTGTGCCGGACCCTCGGCGGACGCCTCGAGTCCCGAGGACGAGGCGTCGTTTTGGTCAGTTTTCCGTTGGCATGACCGGGCCTTGAGGTGGGAATCGTCATGATCCCCATCGTAAATGTTATTATTTTTAAAAGTTTCCATTATAAAACCCACGAGTGCGGGAGAAACTATGACGTCGACCCGGGCAGAGATCCCTGTACCCGGGCAAGCCTACATTTACCAACCAGGGGGGCAGCCGGTACCCTGGCTGGAGCGTGCTAAGAACAGAACAACCCATCTGCCATGCATCTTCTCGCCGCACGCCAAAACTTAAGATTATGGGTGATTTCTGAATTCGAATGTACATTCGAAATTCTTTATAGAGGTTGTCTTCCTCGCGGTCCGGGCGGTTAAGCCAAGACCCTCGTTCCTGAAACTAAGACAAGCAAAGAATCAGGTTTACGATTTGACGACGGTGGCGGTGGAACATGCCTGCCCAGCCCTCAAATGAATGAGTGACTGAGCCCGTCGCGGATTCGTGTCCGGTCACCTTCTACGGATAGAAGGCTAGGAGCGAAGCGCCAGATATTCGCTACGGACGACAGTACAACAGAAGAACTGGGGACCGCCGTCCGCACCCAGGGTACACCGCGTGGAGGTTTCTGACATCGTACCCCGGGAATAACAACACTGTAGGAGAAGTAAAACTTATAAGTCCGTACCAAACCTTCTATATAGTGTGGCATAATAAATCAGTTTGTCTCACATTTTAGATGAAATACAAGTGTCAAATAGTGGAACATACATTCTTTTTTTTTTTGACGGCGGGTTATAATGTGGTCACACTCCGTTAACTCCGTCTGGGGTGACAGAGAGAACAGCGCACGGCAAGCGATCCCGTAGACCCACCTCACATGTATGTATCTCTCTTCGTCGTACGAGCGGGTCTTCGGAACCTGTCTTTGTCTTCAATGGAGGTATATAAATGTCTCACGTACTCTATTATGAATAGAACTTTTTATCTACCAGCCTATCAACGTCCACGGTAGCACAAGCGTCCGCAATGGTAAATAGGCCATAATCGCCAGGTGTGACAATAATTTTTTTTTTTTTTTAAAAAGACACCACCCTGCACTAAGGAAATAAACCTTGTATTGCGAAGGACTTTACAAACATGCAATTAACGCAGACAAATTACACCCAGACTCAGAACAACACTTTGTGGATCGCACAAAGTATTGTCCTGCGTGGGAATAGAACCCACGGCACTGGCACGGAAGGTCGGTATCTTAACCACTACGCCATCTGTGCAGTCGTTTTCAATTATAATTAGTATTATTAGTTCCTTAGAAGACTGCTTCAATCTATTCTTCTACTGATGCATTGTATTTTAACTCATCACCACACTAGGCCACCGAAGACAAAGATCGGGTACCGGTGGCCCGCTCGCACGGCGAAGAGAGGTATGTTCAGGGTGGGTCTATGGGGTTGCGCGCCGCCTCTTCCGTCGCCTCGGACCGATATGGCGGAGCGCGACCACCTCCATAGTCCACCGCAATAAAAAATAAATAAAAAAAAGGCTGCGCAATTATTACTTAATAATAATTTAATAATAATTTTCTAATCGCATTTTGCCCGGCTGTAGCCAGAGTTAACAGAACAGCGTAGGGTCCTTAAATCGTGGCCACCGAAGACAAAGATCGGGTACCGGTGGTCCACTCGCACGGCGAAGAAGAGGTGCTTGCAGGGTGGGTTAATGGGGTTGCGCGCCGCCTCTTCCGTCACCCCGGACCGATTTGGCGGGGTGCGACGTCCATAGCCCACCACAAAAAAAAAAAAAAAAAAGGGTCCTTAAATCATACAATACGTACTCATTGTCATTTGACCGGGCCTCTTGGCATTTATATTGAACTTCGTTGGACCCTGTATAATATGCTGGAAAATATCATTCATCATTGGTGCCATTTATTATTGAATGCCAAATAATATTTACTGTACAAATGAAATTGATAGGTATTAACCCTATTGACATGGTTGACATTAGGTAAAATTATATTTACCTAAGTGTAGGCCGATCGGCGACTAGCTGGATGTTTTAGTTAAGTGGAATATTCACAGATAGGTCACTTTGAATATCGTTCTGTATAATATTTGTTAAATTATTATCCTTTTAGCGATGCTATAGCATGCTAATAGAACCATATTAAGCTGCGATACCGTTCGTTATCCGTGTGGTGACGGAGTGAGAATACAATTCACCACCCCTTATCTTACCCGTGGGTGATCGTAAGAGACGACTAAGGGATAGGTATATAACGCATATAACATCTATGTAAAAGAAAGAAAACTCGAAACAAAACCCTATACCAAAACGTCTGACCAGCGCGGTATATTAGGTTAATTTCCCTCCCATTACGGAGAAAGCCCGAGCCCAATAGTGGGACATATATAGGCTGTGATGATGATGATGAAACCTTCGTTGTTCGTTCGTCTATACCTATCTTATGAATCGAAATAGAATGAAATTTTTAGAGTGTGTTGCTGTTATACAAGAAAAATGATAAAATAATACAAAACAAAATAAAGTTATAAACGAAAGTATCCACCGGGCAAGGAATGTATTCATTTTTTCTTTATTACAAAATTGTTTACAAAGTACAAAGTTTTAAATCTCGTACGTTGATGTCGAAGGTCTTTGTGAATGAGTACGACTCTCACTTGCCATTTTTTATATATTTACATATATCTTATATTTTTAATCTTAATATATATAAATTACGCGTCACGTTGTTTGTCCGCAATGGACTCCTAAAGTACTTAACCGATTTTAATCAAATTTGCACAACATGTGTAGTTTGATCCAACTTAAAATATAGGATAGCTTCCATCTCAATTTATAGTCGCAATATTATTTTATTGCAAATTATTATTTGTCTATTATTTAACAGTTACAATTATCTGTTATCTCCAAACAATTTTAACAAATGGCGGTATCTGTTGACTGAATTGAGTAAGTATTTAATATATGGCATAGCGCCTTAAAAGTACAAACGTTTCATATAAGCTATAATTTATTAGCATAACCACCACGTGTTACTGAGGCTACCTTAGCCACAGCAATGCGTGGCCGAGTCATAGCCGAGATAGTATATATGTATATATATATATATATATATATATATATATATATATATATATATATATATATATATATATATATATATTTATATATATATTGAAATTGAAATACCTATGTGACTTCGGGCATGCCAAATTATATTTAATATGTTTTTATTTTTTAAAATTATATTTGATATGTTTTTATTTTGGCCGCTCCTTGCGCTAAATCAATAAACCTTATATCGCGGAGGACATTCCAAACATATAATTAACTGGTGTTAGTTAATTAGTAAATTTACCTAGACACAGAACAATAATTTTTGGATTGCACAATGTGTTGCCCACGAATCAAACTTAAGAAATTGCCAAGGTAGATCGGTACCTTAACGACTACGAAATCTGTGCAGTCGATATCTATTCGTAACTTGCATATATTTAAATCACACCGAGCACGACATAAGTAATTTGGCAACATGGCTTGCAGGGTAATAAATCCGAAACCTCTCAAAAATACTGTATTATACAAGCTCAAGGATCCATTCGCTCAATCAAGATGTCATGGACGAATAAGGAGCAACATACCTATATTATTGATTATTATACGGATAGCACAATGATATATGTATTAGAACGCTCGAATTAAAAGGAAAGTATTTGTCTGAAAATTAGTGACTGGTCTTTATATATTTATTCATTCAAAACTACTCATTATAGTAACAGTTATCCAATATATGTAGTGAGCCATTACACTTCTATAATTTAAATGCATAATCCTTGCATTGCGGGGTACTTTATAACTTAAAAAAATAAATAATAGTTTAAAAAACTAAAAAAACATGCTTTTATATATAAACTAATCTAAAAAGTAGAAAATAACTTTTTTAATCATTCAAGTTAAGGTGAGAGAGAGAGAGTGAGAAATAAAATAAATTGTTTTAGTGTAAAAAAGCGTGAAATAGAGAGACATTGTTTTACGGTAGCGCCCTCTAGGCGCGTAATTCGAAATTGGAAACTTAAATTCAACAATTTAATTCTGACTATCCCAATAACTGATTAGGATAATGGTGTAATCTTATTAAATTATTGCATTGTCATCTGTCCTCGATAAGTCTACCAAATTTAAATGAAATCTGACCATTCGAAGTGGGTCAAAATCAAGTCCAAAGGAGTCGGTTACAAACATACAGGTCAAGGTAATAAAAAGCATGTAATTACACGAAATAACAATGAAAGTAACGATTTTACGAAATTAGAATATAAGATGTTCCGTGTGGTGACGGAGTAAAAATATAATTCACCACTATTTTACCCGTGGTTGATCGTACGAGACGACTAAGGGATATAAAATGAACTAATATCTTTGTATTTCCCTCCCATTACGGAGAAGGCTCGAGCCCAACAGTGGGACATATTATGAGATAAGATGATGGCAATTTAGTGACCTTACTGTAAATTGCATTATGAGACTGAAATGCGAGCTGATGATAGCTCCTCTCATCTAATTCTCAAATATTGCTATCCTTTTATTTATTTCTCTCTTAAAAAGAATAATATTCAGTCGAAGTTGGTTTGTCTATAAAGCCGAATCTAGTAAGATTAAGAAAAATAAAGTCTCAAAGACGAGATGATATTAACACGGATATATGTACATAGGAATTACGTACGTAGTCCACGGAAGCGGACAGAAATAATTAATACGAAATTAAATTCTTTATTCTACTGCTTCTCAGCTATATACATTCCACTGTTGAAAATGAGCGTCTTCTACAATGAGATGGCAATAGGACTATCATACCACTTTCATTAAATATGTAAATAAAATCACATAGTATGGATATTTATTTGAAGTGAATTATTAGTATGGACTTTTATTTGAAAAAAAGAAATGCGTGCGTACAAAGTACACATATAATATTATATATAAAATTTATTATAATATTTTTATATTAATATATTTAATTTATATAATTTTTAAATCTTGTTTGCCTATATCAACCAATAGTGTATATTCTCTCTTTCTCTCTCGACAACATTCATCATTCTCCTACTCTTATCCCAATTACTTGGGGTCGAGACAATATGTACTCTTCTTTCATAGTACATATTGTAGAAGTTATTGGCATTATTTATAACCGACCGCCTGCCAGACGTCAACCCTCCTTGGGAATGTAACCGTTGACCATACATCATCAAATGGAGTTGGTCCAAGTCGTTATAAGGCTCTTAGTCGACATCCACGAGCAAAGTAAAGGTTAAGTATTCATAGCCGCTACCACACAGCAATCGATCCGCGAAATTAGATCGTCGACAACATCAACAATATTAGTCATTCCTTTATCAGACTTTGAGCATACCATAACGGCCACGTTTAGCACGTCTAAGATGGTTTGGCGATCGTAGTTGGTGTTGGTGATATTCTCCAAAATAAAATAATAAAATTTTCTAATAAGTTTTTACAATTCTCGTAAGTAAAATATTATTTTTAATCCATAACTATATTGTCCAAATAAATTGTCATAACACTGAAACGTTAAAACTCGTTTGGCACTTGACATATATGTATGTATGTATATACACAAGAAAAACTTTTTTATTGATAAATAACTAAGCCCGCTGCTCGATTGACATCAATCAATCAAGCCCAATCAAACAGGCAAACATTTCGTAAAATTTCAACCATTATTTATTGCATTAATTATTATCAATCAGCCAGTAAAGTGCTAGTCATCTATTTTAGAAACACTCAAACAGTTTTAACATTCTTTCCATTAGCAGAAGATGAAATGATAATAAAAACAGACCTAATCCCTTATTCGCTATGGCATCTGAAATGTTACGTCGATAATATGTTATATCAGACACTTAAAACTCAAATGTAAGTAGGCTTAATCAAAATATTGTCAGGTTGAATACGATTCCGCAAATATCTACGCTAATATCATAACGAGGCCGACATACTTTATTTTTTTGTAATAATATACGCTCTTTATTTTTTTGAACATAGCAAATAGCAACTGTTCAAAAATATAGATATGTTTTGATGATTTTTCATAATTTTCTTTTTATGGTCCATATAAATCCCGCTCTTGATGAACCATCTCCACAATGAGAGGGAAAGGATCTACTAAGATGGGCGTTAGGTTTGTAAACGGCTTTCTTTCCAATTCTTTTTCTATTGCAAAGATATTATCCGCGTATATCACTCGTCGTCTCGTCTTTTACAAAATTAAGGGCTAGAAAGGTGTGGTAAATTACATTTTTACTCCATTATTATATAGAAATTAGGTTTAATCAACCGTTGACAGACAAATATAACAGATAATATAATATTGTGAGAAAAACATGACACACTCCAAGACTTGTAATAGTAACCCATGTATTCACTACTGCAGAATATGTCAATCATGTAAACTATCAAGCCATTATAACAGAACACCCTAAAACTTTATGAATGCCATTGTCTCTATTGATAACGAAGGGGTATGTTATATACGTTTACAATAGGAACTGCATTATATTTAAACAATGACTATCAACAGATGAAATCCTTTATAGAGGTTGACAAGATGTGACTAAGTGAATTAGTAGATAGTGAAATTACTGAAATTTAGCATTTAATATGCTTGATTATTTATAAAAACCCGATTAAGAGCGAAAAATGATTGTCACAAGTGGGATTCGAATCCACAACCACGTCTCTTTAAAGACGTAAATATAATACGATGCAAATTGAAGTGAATTTCCTACAATAGTTCGCAGTTGTGTAAGTGGCAGCACAATTGGAACGGATTTCCAATAGTGGGTTCGAATCCCACTTAACAATCATTTTTCACTCGTAATCGGGTTTTTATAAATAGTAGATAGTAGCTTTGCAATTTTTTTATTCTCAATATTGGCAGTAGGGTAATTGCCAACTGTCTACCGTGAGAATTGCTCTTTTTAAACTTAATTTAAATAAAGATATGTCATATGAATCGGAATAGATGAGCAGAAAAGGACTACTTGGAGCAAAACTGTATTCAAGTAGAAGAGTTTCCCTGGATCCAGTCGGATAAATACTACATAATATATATCTGATTGAAACAGTCGTAAAGCACTTTAGGGCAGAATAGCTGATAAGAAGACCATTATTATCACAGTAGACAACAGTTTTGTTATACGATCGATATTCGGTCTTGATGCCGTGGATATTATCTATATATATATATGAGCTGTTTTCTAGTCTTTTACTACACCCAATAAATAACTTTGAGTAGATTCTTTATTAAATCAATTATACCCGGTCAACAAGCACGCTGCCTCCGTCGCCACCGCGTGTGTATGGTTTTGACCATCATGGCCCTCTGTGATCCTCTGTGATGTATAGAGACGGACAGTCAGCCCCGTCCACACAGGTGCGCCGTACAGGCCCAGCGCCTCGATCAATCTGACCCGTTCCTCGATGCCTTTTTTTTTTTTTTTTTTATTGGTGGGCTATGGGTGCGTCTCGCCCCGCCAAATCGGTCCGGGGTGACGGAGAAGGCGGCGCGTGATCCCATAGACCCACCGTAAAATCCTCTCTCTTCGCCGTGCGCGCGGACCACCGGTACCCGATCTTTGTCTTCGGTGGTCCGCTCGGCGGTTTACCCTCGCGGGTTCCTCTCGTCGACGCCCCGACAGATTTCGCCGTCGGGGCGTCGCCCTCACGCGGTGGCCTCGCGTCGGGTGACCGGACAATTCCCCGGTCCGATCACCCGAGGCCTGGGTTAGGGCGGCATCAGGCGCAGGTATTCGCGCCTGCGCCGCCCCGGCCGCTGGAGGCGGCCCGGGTCGCGGGAGTCCTCCCTGACTCGTTCCGCCGCCTCCTTCCGCGAGATGACAGCCTCGCAGAAGGCGGCGACCGCGTCCCAATTCCTGACGCTGTCGACCATCGCCCTCGCGACAGCCGGCAGTGCCAGGTCGGCACCGATAATAGCGACGAGGTCGCGGCGCTGCCCGTCCCAGCCCGAGCATTCCTTGAGCGTATGTTGCGCCGTGTCCTCGTCACTACTGCAATGATGGCAGCCCGGAGTCCACTCCCTGTACACGACCGTGTGCAGGTATTTCCCGAAGCACCCGTGCCCCGTCAACACCTGCACCAGTCGGAAGGTGAGGACCCCGTGCCGCCGCTCCATCCATTTCATCAATACGGGCCGGAAGGCTTCGACGGTCACGATACCGTGTCTAGGCCTCTCCAGCCGCGTAACCCAACGGGCGATGACGTCTCGGCGGGCGTCCTCGCGCCAGGTGGCTATCTCGCTCAACGATGGGGAGCCACCCTCCTCGCGCACTGAGGTAACCCGCCGGTAGAGGTCGGAGAGCATCTCCGCCTCTAGGTCCCACGGGGGTGTCCCAGCCAATAGGCACGCCGCCTCTGTCGACACCGTGCGGTACCCGCGAATGGCTCTGACCGCCATGGCTCGCTGTGGCCTCCACAGAACCGCCCTGAGCTGGGCGTTCAGAGCCCTCGCCCACACGGGTGCGCCGTACATGGCCATCGAGCGGATGACCCCCGCATACAGCCGTCGGCCCTCGAAACTGGGTCCGCCCACATTCGGCATGAGCCGAGAAAGAGCGGACGCCGCGCCGACCAGCCGGGGAGCAATCTGTCGGAAATGCTCCCGGAACCACCATCGCCCGTCGAGCACCAGACCCAAGTACTTCATATGGGCCTGGATGTTGATCTGGATGGAGTTGACGACTAACGAGGCGCCGGTTGGCAGCCTTACGCGTGGCCCATGGAATAATAGGGCCTCCGTCTTATTTAAGGCCACCCTGAGCCCCAGCGCCTCGATTCGCCTGACCATCTCCTCGGTGCCGAGAGTGGCCAGGCTCGCCGCCTCTTCGAGTGTCCTGCCCCGGGCTGTGACGAGCGTGTCGTCAGCATAGCACACCAAGCTCAGCCCGGGGGGGAGACTCCCTCTCAACGCCCAGTCGTACCCGATGTCCCACAGAGTCGGCCCCAGAACCGACCCCTGTGGAACACCGCACGACATGGGCGTCCGCACAATGTCCCCTGCGGGACCCGCGCAGAGGATACTGCGCCCCTCCAAATAGTCTGCCACCAGCCGCCTGAGGTACAGGGGCACTCCATGGAACCGGAACGCCTCCTTGATGCAGCTGAATGGCAGACTATTGAATGCGTTGGCGATGTCCAGCGACACCGCCAACAGCACTCCCTTGCCGGCGACAGCCTCCGCGGCCGTCTGCCTCAGGCGTAGCAGGGCCCCGATGGTCGAACGCCCCCTCCTAAACCCATATTGAGCGTCCGACAGATCGGGCCCCACCTCCTCCAAGTGTCGGACGATGCGGGCAGCGAGGACACGCTCCAGCAACTTACCCACATCGTCGAGAAGCCGACGATGGGCCTGTAGGCCGACGGCAAATCCGGGGGCCGTCCCGGCTTTGGCAGGAGAACCAACCTCCCCTCCTTCCAGCACTTAGGGAACCGTCCAGACGTCAGACAGGCGTTGAACAGTTGCCTGAGGCGAGGCTCGAAGTGCTCGAGGAGCGACGTCAACACCCGGACTGGTATTCCGTCCGGGCCGGGGGCCGTGGTGGCGGAGCGAATCCGCGCCACTGCCGCCCCCACTCCGTTCCTCGATGCCTAGAATTGCTAGGCGTATCGCCACTTCTAGCGTCCCACGTTAAGCTATGAAAAACGTCTCGTTGGCGAAAGAAATTACGCTCAGGCAATATTCCACCGCGTCATCCTAAGACCGATCCCTGTGGAGTACCGCAAGACATGGGCGTCTGCACAATGACTCCACTTTGGTCCGCGTAGAAGACGCTACGCCCCTGCAAATATTTTGCCACTAACCGTCTGGTATATAGGCACCCCATGCCCCATGGTAACAGGGCGCCTCACCGATGCAGCTGAATGGCATACTATTGAATGCGTTGGCGACGTCCAAAGACCTCTTTAACAGCACCCGTCCAGCATTTTATTTCCACGAGGACAATCCTATTAATCCTTCAGCCGATTTTTGCAGCCAGAAGCAAGTGTACGGTGATGACAATTGTATTCTACTATCCTCAGGTGAGAAAAAATAACCTATTGAAAAAAAAGTGTGTGTGTCACCTCCGACGCACGACTGGAGTTTACTCGTTAAGTACGATTATCAAAACAGGCGCAAAAAAAAGCTCATTTGACTAAAAATAATATATATATTTTTATTTACATTTATTAAAACTGTTCAGTGAAGTATTATCTCACGTCAGAAAGTGAAAGGTGCTCAGAATAGGTTGCGCACCAAAAAACGTAACGAGGTCATTCGATCACTAGATTTTACTCCTCAAATTTTTCTCATACCGGGCGCCTTATCTGAAAATCGATTCTTAAGGAGTAAACTCTAATAATCTAAAAAATAAAAAACTTTTACAAACTGTTTAATTTATATGAGTTAGGAAATAGAGAACTATTAAAAAAAGTAATTTCAACATAATAAGAACGGTAACTGTTTCTACTTAATATAAATTTTTCACGCAGGTATACCGCGTGAAAAATACGCAAGCGGCATATAACAATTCACAGAGCAATGTGCCAAACAAAAAAATATTTTTACGAGCCACAATGTCCGCTCGGAATATAGACAATGCTGATACGTAATCGCCTTAATAATTAATATCATATACACACAACACCAGTTGTCGTAATTGATCTTAAAAGTAAGTTAATCATGACAATTTTTCATTTTCCTAAATTTCTTTTAGCACCCAAGTCAATAAAATGACACGTTGAGATGAATTAAATTTGCTGTATGTATATTAATGTAAAATTAGGTTGGTGTCGATACAATATGTATTTTTCTTTCATAGTACATATTGTAAAAGTTATTGGCAATAGTTTTATGACCGGTCGTCTGCCAGACATCAACCCTCCTTGGGAATGTAATTGTTGACCCAACGGCATCAGATGTAGTTGGCCCAGGTCGATATAAGGCTTTTCGTCGTCTTTTACGATATCCACGAGCAAAGTAAAGGTTGGTAGTATTTGTAGCCGCTACTATAAGTTTATATAACATATTCAAATATCAATATAATATATAACATAATACTTATATAAAATCCTATACCCATCTAGATGAACAGCGTGGTGTAGTAGGTAAATTTCCCTACTTTTATAAAAGAGGCTCGGACCCATTAGTGGGAAATTATGAGATGAAATGATGATAATCAAAGTTATGTATTAGTGCACGCCTCATAAGCGAAGCATTGAGGTCTTGCTCTACTCTCGCCATATGAAAATCAAGCACTTTCAAACATAAAAATGATTGTATTTTTCTCACATTGCACTTATAGGATAATATTATAATACATATATCTAGAGAAAACATTCGCTTAAACGTATTTGATATTTTTAAAAAGCAATTATTTTGTTTAAAGTTAGAAAATAGTTGATTAAAAAAAATATTCGAGGACGTCGGATAAAATTTTTTGTATCTGGCAGGATCACGACCGTAAAAATTAATGTATCAAAATATTTATTTTTTTAAAAGCTTCCTAATCGCAACGCACTGTTTCCTTTCGAAAATGGCTAGGTAATTCTTTGTCATTTAATTGCAATTAATAAAAAACTAAACTGTTTAGTCATTAGTGTATGTACACTTTATGAAAATTGGATTCGTTTACATTTTTTGTCCGTCCCTTGGGACAAGCGAAGGAAATAGATCGCATACAACCTATTGTAAACGAACAGCTATGTTTAGTACTACGTCGAGAATGGCACGAAATTTTTCTTACATTTTCATTTATAGCATTGACTAATAGTAAATGATAAATAAAATAATAAAAAATTGTCACATGTCTGTTAACTTCAGTATCATAAAAATATTGTATTTTGTTTTAGTTTCTCTAACTTTTTGAAGCGAAACTTTTTTATTGACGAATGGGATAAATTTTATATTGTAACAATTACATTCCCTTGGAAGGTTGACGCCTGGCAGGCGGCCGGTCATAAAACTATTGCCTTTCAACCTTTGCAATATGTAGGAATAGGGGTACATATTGCGTCGACTCCAAGTAATTGGGACAAGAGCAGGAGATTGATGATGAAATGACAATGAAAAGAAAAATACTTTTGAAATTTCGTGCCATTCTCGACGTGGTTATAAATATAGCTGTTCATTTACAATCCTTGGAGCATTGTAAACCCATGGCTGTATGGGATTTGTTTCCTTCATTTATGGCATTGACTAATAGTAAATGATAAATAATATAAAAGTTATGAGGCGTGCGCCTTTGGATTTTCCAAATTATTTATATCTTAATATTGCTTGCCTACTGGTGTTGATATAGGGCTCCATGAATTGAATAATAATATAATTGCCACGCTTGACGGTGGTGTTGGTGATCACAATTGCTGTTATGAGTTACTCAAAATAATGCTACTGTCCATTCTTTTGATAATTTGTACATCCGCGAGAAAAAATGAGGTTGATTATATTATTTTTTTAAGTCAGTACCTACTGCACATATCATGCAACTAATGACAAAGACCAGGCACTGGTAGACAGCCACATGGTGATAGAGAGACATGTATATGACAGGTTTTAGGGTCCTATGCCCTTCCTTCCGTCGCTGTAGATGGATTAAGCGGGGTGTGACTCGACCACAACCCAAAAATAAGTACTTTATGCTCTGATAAATAGATAGCACCAATCATAAACATAAAGCTTCACCAAACATATTCAAATTTAAAATATATCTTAACTAGCCTCTGCTCGCAGCTTCACCCAAGTAAGAAGTAACTCCCAAAGTTGAACCATCCCAAGGGAAGTCATTATCGAGATAAAAGTATCCAATTTTAAATCCAGAACATAGTGTATCGGTATGCTAATTTTCATCCAAAACTGTTCAATGATTTCCGTGTCATGAAGTAACAAACATACATACATGTTCACAATCTTTCACATTTATAACATTGCTACTATTACGCCAACTTTTATTACGATAGAAGATTATTAAAATATCATAGATTACCTTTCCCACGGGTATAGTGTGAAATGGTTAAGAGAGACGAAAAACGCAAGAGCAAGAGAAAGAAAACCCTAAACATCCCTACAGCAAGTTGTTAGTCACGTCAGCGCGGTATATACGAGTATATGCATATAAGTTGATCCCTCATTGTGGAGAAGGGTTTTGCTTAACAGTGAAATTACTATAAAGGAAAATGTATCGCAGCGCGATTCAAACGAACTTTTCCCTTTCAATACCTCACGTGTCTTTATAACGTGTACATGGTATAATACGGGTACTCTAGACTTTAGTTTATTTACCATATAATTGTGTCGATTCTTTTGTTGTAAAGTTTTTATTACTCTGTAAAGAATATAGAGTAAGAGTCGGATATTGATAATTAATAATTCCCTTGCATGTATTTTTTACTAATTACTGTATAAATATCTAAGAGTTTGCTGTATTACATACATACATAGCTTCACGCCTGTTTCCCAGAGGGGTAGGCAGAGACTATGGATTGCCACAAACCACGATCCTGGCATACTTCCATCGGTTCATTCACACTCATAATAGTCTTCATGTATGCTCTAGGATTACGCATACTCTTAATACGACCTCTCGTCAATACATCGCCAATTTGATCCAGAAAATTAAATATGACGAGGTCTTCTCCTTGTATTCGTCCCATTCACGCTCGCTTTATATATTTTCTTTATCAACCTCTTCTCACTCATTCTTTCTAAGTGTCCAAATGGATTTTTTTTTGTTTTGTCCAAACGAACATCCACGTGGATTGTACGAAAATGTTGTATTACAATTGCCATTTTATCTAAATGTTCTTACATCTCCTTTTTGCAGAGAAAGACATCTCCTTTTTGCATAATAATTTTACTTCAAAATATATTTTTTTTACAAATAAAAGAAGGTTCAGCTTCTTTTATACAACGTTTCTATTTACATTTTCTTGCTTAGATTTTAATGCAACAGCCGTCCGTTTTTCTTATATTTACATTGTCGTGCGTCAGTGTATATTTATAACATTTTATTTGAACTGCAAATTGAAAGCCGTGGCCACCATTATTTTGGTTTTTCAATTTGTAACACAATGAATTTTAATTTAAGTTATACGTGTACTGGTTTGAACTGTTTGATTATAATACATTTTTATGTATAATATATGAAACAATATACCATCGCGTACGCGCAAATTTTTCCGCCACTGGTACCGTATCCTTGACATCCACGGCCATCCCGGCGGGCTGCCCTTTCGGGTACCATCCCTCATCTCGCGCCCTGATGCAGTCAGCCTCTCTACGGGCAACGGACTATTCCCCGGTTCAGTCACCCGCCACCTCGGCTAGGGCGGCATCAAGTCCTAAATGTAATCCTACCGCTTGAATTACAACAATTGTTATATAAACCGCACAGCATATCGCAAAACCCCTCTGGTTACCAATGCACTAGTGTCACTGTAACTTTACATATGGCAGCTTGTACAAATAGTATGGTCGTGAAATTCCATCGTAAGAGTGATATCTTTAATGGTTTATGAGTAAGGTAGTATTATCTTAAGGATTCTCTTTCGCCGAAAAACAGCAAAAAATCGCTAATTTACGCGCATATCTATAATTTTTTGTTACCTTGCAACCTTAATTAATAGCCCTACTTCATTCTCTACTCATACACTCACAGCTTTTTATTCATAACCTTTTCATGCCCTACCTGCTTCTTCCGATGGTCATTAAAACATGGTTCCTTCCTCGTAGTTTCCATTGTGTCTTTTTCACAAAGGGCATGCGGAATTCTCTACACCGCCAACCTTCGCCCTAAGGGCTACAAAATTATCCCTCCTAATCAAGCATGTGTCCTGAGAAATCTGCTGGTACTTTTAATGGTTAAAAGAACGAGTAATAATTATTAAAAATATTTTTTATGACTAATTAATTATAATAAATGAGTTTAATTTAATTTATATTTTATCCTGGTATTTTGCTATGAAATACTAATTTCGTAATTACAAAACTCTACGGAAAGTACCATCATTAAAACAGACTTTAAAAAACGTAATTAATCGTATTAATTTATTTACCTTAACTATTAACGTTTTTTGCAATTCTCCGTTTATATAAATATACTTGTATTGTTGCTAAATAGGCTTTAAACATTATTTAAACCACAAATGGAAGTTTTGTTAAAGTAATATCTCTTTGTGTAGGTAGAATTCTCTTGGACTTATTACTATTTTCATAGTAAGTAGCAAAGCTTTATTAATTATTCGCCGGTATATTAATATAAAAAATATGTATTAATTTTTCATTTCTCATTTTGAGGTTTTAGATTATAAGGTAATTAGTTATAGGACCAAGACTGTTGATAGTTCTCTGTCTACAGCCGCGGGCCGGTCACTGCCACACTATTGGCAGGACGGAGTCGTCTCCCTCCTTGCGACTTTGTACAGGTACTTGCCGAAGCAACCATGCTGTGTCAGGCCCTGCACCAGCCAGAAAGAAAGGATGCCGTGTCGCTTCTCCAACCACTCCATCAGTACGGACCAGATGGTCTCAACGATTCGAACCCCGAATCAAGACCGCTCCAGCCACGTCATTCAAGGGAAAGGGTCTCGATCGTCTTCACGCCAGGTGGCGAGTTCGCTACGTGAAACTTCGCCACCTTCAATGCTGGGATTCAGCATAAGCCGAGAGTGGGCGGACGTCGAGCCGACTAGCCTGCAAGTCTACAGAAATGCACCCAAAATCATCAATTCCCATCGAGCACTAGACCAAAATACCTCACATGGGTCTGGATACTGATGGGGATGGAGTTGACCTAAACCCCAGCGCCTCAATACGCCTGACCAACTCCTCGGTGCCGAGAGTGGCCAGGCTCATCGCCTCATCCAGTGTCCTGCCCCGGGCTGTGACGAGAGTGTCATCTACGTAGCACATAAGCCCTAGCCCAGGGGGAGACTCCCTTTCTGCGCCCAGTCGTAATTAATATCCCACAGAGTCGGCCCCAAGAGCAACCTCTGTGGGACACACCACGACATGATGCGTACTTGTATGTTAGTAAAAATCACTACTTTTTAATACCTTATTTTTTTGTTATACATCATTTCATTGCCTTACCTTAGCCCAGTACGGGTAATTATCTTAAAAAATCTAAAATAAAAATAAATTAATGAAACCTTAGCCTAGGTGATCCACGAAAAATAAAAGTCCCTTCGGAATATACTACTAGTAAAGGTCGATCATCGAAGGATCGGATAATCTCCCCATCGCCATTGGACGGCTACTGATCCCGAATCCTTCATGTTCGTAGTCCCCGCCGACATTCCGGCTTGCTGCCGAGGAGTCACCCTCACGCAGTCAGCCTCTCTACGGGTGAGGCATTATTCTTCGGTCCAGTCACAATCTGGCTTGGGCTAGGGTGGCATCAGACCCAGCTACTTCCGTCGATGGCGGAGCTCGTCACCAAAGGGGATTTCTTCTCGGATGGACCCCACGGCCTCCTCCTGTGAGACGACTGTCTCGTAGAAGGCAACGACCGTGTCCCAGTTCCTACAGCGTCAAGTCGGTAACGATGATCGCGACGTGTTCAGGGCGTTGCTCTATCCAGCCACACAGACCTAGAGCGTGTGATCCGTCGTGTCCTCGTCGCAGTGGTGGCAAAACGGTGTCCTCGCCCTCTTCACAACCGTATGTAGGCACTTGCCGAAGCAACCAAGCCCCATCAAAACCTGTATCATTCGGGTAATCGAGACACCACTTTTCTTTTTTTTGCGGTGGGCTATAGAGGTGGTCGCGCCCCGCCAAATCGGTCCGGAGTGACGGAAGAGGCGGCGCGAAATCCCATAGACCCTCCCTGCAAACACCTCTCTTCGCCGTGCGAGCGAGCCACCAGTACCCGATCTTTGTCTTCAGTAGCCCGCCCGGTGGTTTACCCTCGCGGGTTCCTGTCACGTCGACGCCCCGACAGCTTTCGCCGTAGGGGCGTCGCCCTTACGCGGTGGCCTTACGTCAGGTGACCGGACTATTCCCCGGTCCGATCACCCGAGCCTCAGTTAGGGCGGCATCAGGCGCAGATATTCGCGCCTGCACCGCCCGTGGCGCCGGCGGCGGATCGAGTCCGCATGGAAGGAATCCTCCTGGACTCGCACCACCGCTTCCTTCTGCGAGATGACAGCCTCGCAGACGGCGGCGAGAAACGAGACACCCTGGGTAGACTGATGTGGGGCCCATGGAATAATAGAGCCTCCGTCTTATCAAGGGTTACCCTTAACAATATCTTAAGTGCCGCGAGTTGCCAGGCGTGCCGCCTCTTCTAGCATTCCAATCCCCTTATCTACGCTAACGTCAAGTTGAGTATTGAACCAGGCAAGGTAAAATGATGAATGATTGGATAGCCATTTATCATTAATAGTTAAAATGGAGAGACGTCAATAAAAATTGTCTATTAAAATTAGCTTATCTTGTATTATCTAGCACATATAAAGATACAGAAAATTTATAAATGAAATATTATCTTCACGCCGAATAAACAACTGCAATAAATTGATTAGATTTATATATCTTGCATTGAGTATTTACATCCATATATTGCTTGTATAATACAAGCAAAGTCTACGTTTTGTTTATGGCCTATATATGTATGTCCCACTCTTGCATAATAGCTCCACAATAGAATAGGCATATTAATCCCCGCTGGCGAGACGGATTGAAACAGGTCGTTAATTCCAGTTTTCTTCCATTCGGATGATATTATTTTCATGTGTTCTTTACAAGTTTCATACAACACGCGCGTAAAAAGAAAGTCGCTGACAAATTTGATTCTTAAAACGTCAACACACAACCGATAATACACATACAACAAATTAATACACATACAAATAATTAATTATTGACGGATTTCAAATATATCTAAATTCGGTTAATAGTTAATTAATTATTAACCGAGTTTAGATATATTTGAATTTAAAATGTTTTTCAGTTCCGTGGTGGCATATTTGATTTAAATTTTGTATATTGTTTTAGTTATTATGATATTATAAAAAATATAGCATTCTAATAATTACGTACATATTCAATTTAATAAAATATTACGTAGGTATATAGAACCATTTTCCTTTTCTTCTATTAAACAAAATTATATCAAAGTGGGGTCCTTAATTTAATTACTGAAATCTGATAAAACGATGATAAGTTGGGCGTCAAATACTTTATGGAAATGATGCTGGATAGATGTTATAAAGAATCTGAATCAGTGCACTGAATATTGCATGAAAGATGTACTTCCTAATACCAAAGATTTTCTATGCAATTTCTTACAATGAAATAGGAATGTAGATATACTTTTATCTTTTATATACCCAACTGACCGTAATCAAGAATGAGTATCAATAATTTATTCCAGTGCTTACATTAGCTATAATTAGGCAAAATATTATTAAATTCAGTTCAGTAGTGTTTGGGTATTAAAACAAACGAATAGACCAATACTACATATATAGAGATTTTATACACGTGTAGGTGTATTCACATTAAAAATAATAGTTTTTGGTTCGGCCATCCTTAGTCATTGTGAGGAAGACAGAAGCTTCAAAATACATAGTTGTCACCTTACTAGGACTTCACTGCCTATATATGTGTACTCTACTTCAGAGACCTTCCCAATGGCAAACAAATAGTTAATTTATTAATTCCTCTTATTCATCATCAGCTCATATATATCCCACTTTTGGGCTCAAGCCTCATCCATAAAGAGAGGGAATTTGACCTACTTATACCACGCTGGTCAGACATGTTGGTACAGGGTTTTTTTTCGAGCTTTCCTTCTCTTATATAGATATTACATGCGTTTTATATCCCTTAGTCGTCTCTTACGATCACCCACGGGTAAGATAGGGGGTGATGAAATGTATTCTTACTCTGTCACTACAAGGAAAAAAAAGCTTCTTATTACCAACAGTGAATTTGTAATGGAAACTAGGCATGTATGAATGCGAATACGATCCTAATAATGCAAAGAACAATATATTTTAGCACAATAACAATCTGAATTTCTATATTTAATCATTAAATTTACATTAATAACGAAGTATTAATGTTCTAGTGTTATTATTGTAGTAATAATTACAATAAGTATGGAATTACTATTAGTGTAAATTGTTTTTCGTTGCCAAAATATATATGTTCATATAATTATTATTTAAGTGGCAATTGGGCGTACGAATTTATTTTGTATTCAGTTTAAAATTCGTAGCACGCTTTGTGTTAATTATTTTTGTGATAAAACTGACAATATTGCAAACGGTATTCAATTCATGTCAAAGGTAGTAAAAAGACAATATTACAATATTTTGTAAGCAAGTTTTATATATTGGCAAAATTGCATAAGGAGTAGTGTTTAAGATACAGAATTTTCATGCCAGTACCGTGGGTTTAATTCTTACGTAGGACAATACTTTGTGCGATCCACAAAGTGTTGTTCTGAGTCTGGGTGTAATTTGTCTGCGTTAATTATATTTTTGTAAAGTCCTCCACAATACAAGGATTATTTCCTTAATGCAGCTTGGTAGCTGAAAAACAAAAGACTTTTAGAACGTTTCAGAGGATTATATTTTTACAAAATGTGCTAGTAAATAAAAATAAGTAGAGTAGAGTAAATAAAAAGTGCTAAACATATTAAAGTTGGGCACTACTTTTTAAGGTCACAAAGAAACCTCTATGCAATAAATTTTTCGTTATTTTGTCCGTTAAAAAGATTTTTATCAGGAACGCGTAATCGCACCAAGTGGAAATTTACACCACATATTTATATCTTGGACGCATTAATATGTAAGAAAACTAAATTTTTAAATAAAGAAAATCCAATAATATTATAGTTTATTTAAATTACTGAAATTTAGCATTTAATATGCTTAATTATTTTTATAAAACCCGATTACGAAGCGAAAAATGATGTCACAAGCGGGATTCGAACCCGCGCCTATCATAATCTCTACAAATTATAAATATTTTAAATATACTTTATATTTGTTGTCTTTGATTTCCGTATTTATACTGTTATAGCTTTTGTAAGTTTAAGTATTTGACAAGGGCATCATCATCATCATTCTCCTACTCTTATCGCAATTACTTGGGGTCAATACAATAAGTATTCTTCTTTCATAGTATGTATTGTAGAAGTTATTGGCAATAGTTTTATGACCGGCCGCTTGCCAGACGTTAATCCTCTTTGGGAATGTAATTGTTGATCAAAGGGCATCAGATGGAGTTGGCTGAGGTCGTTATAAGGCTTTCAGTCGTCTTATACGACATCGACGAGCAAAGTAAGTGTTGGTAGTATTTGTAGCCGCTACCACACAGCTAAAAATAACTTAATAATTTTAAATTAATCGAAATCTGCTTATCTCATTCATTAACTGTTAAGCGGAACGAAGTGTGCCGAGTCCGCTAGTTATTATATATATCTACATATCGTATCGCCTAATAGTCTTATACGTCATTCATGGACAAGTAAGGTAGTGGTGAATTGTATTCTTACTCCGTAACCACACGGAAAGCCATGATCTAATTATAATTTCTGCAATACAGAAAATTCTCTATATTTTTTTTTGAGTTGGGCTATGCGCGTGGTCGCGCCTCGCCAAATCGGACCGGGGCAACGGAAGAGGTGGCGCGCAACCCCATAGAACCACCCTGCAAACACCTCTCTTCGCCGTGCGAGCGGGTCACCGGTACCTGATCTTTGTCTTCAGTGGCCCAAAATTCTCTATCCTTGGAGCGACTTTGTACTTTGTTTATTTATACTATTCATAATAATAATTATATTTTCATAATAATTATGATATTAATTATTATATTATATACCCTTTATGTAGCTACTTTATCTACAGTTGTATGAGCAAAGGATTTCGATACACATGACCAACTTGGTAAATATTTTATTAGTTTAGATAACATAGAATCTTTTAAGTAACATGTATGATATCAGAATACTACATTAATACTCATGCTACACAATAATTTCATAGTAGATATCTAATAATTTTCTATATTCTATATATCCGTGTGATGACGAAGTAAGAATACAATTCACCACCACTATCTTACCAGTGGGTGATCGTAAGAGACGACTAAGGGATGTAAAACGCATATAACATCGCGCACATAACATAACGCATATCGCATGCAAAGAGAAGGAAATTTTGAATACCAACACGTCTGACCAGCGCGGTATAGTAGGTTAATTTCCCTCCCGTTACGGAGGAGGCTCGAGCCCAACAGTGGGACATATATGAGCTGAGATGATGATCTAATAGTATTCAATAGAAAAATAAATTTGTTATTACAATGACAACAGATACTTTTAATAAACCTGGCTACCTAGACCCCTAATTTATATACAGTAGCGTCATTGGTAGGTATTTGGTAAACTAATTCAATATCCGATTCGGGAATGTTCCACTTTGGAAAATACGTATTCTTTGATACGACAATAAAAGAGAAATTTCTTACAAATCACAATCAACGCTATTAGTTTTAATTCTTATCCAGTCAGTATATTTGCGCGTTATTTGAATCTATATTGTAGTAAAGAATTTTAAAATGCTGTGCTATGCATCTACCAACCCTTACTTTGCTCGTGGATGTTGTAAAGACGACCAAGAGCTTGCTAACGACTTGGGCTAACACCATCTAATATCTTTTGGTCAACAATTACATTCCCAAGTATGGTTGACGTCTGGCAGGCGGTCATAAACCTATTGCCAATAACTTTTACAATATGTACTATAAAAGAAGAGTACCTACATATTGTATCGATCCTAAGTAATTGGTATAAGAGTAGGAGAATGATGATGATGATGATGCCCTTGTCAAATACTTAATTATACAAAATCTATAACAGTCTAAATACGGGAATCGAAGACAACAAAAAATATTTAAAATATTTATAATTAGAGATTGATTAATAAAATAATTTTAATATTAAACATAAATAAATTATACCACTGTCTATATTAGTAATACCTCTGGAAGTTTGTCACTTATATACTTATATGTTTTATTAATGATTTCACATATCAAATAAAGACGAAAACGTTTACGCACCTGTGAACGTCCCAGAAAATATAATTAAAGTAATATATGAATCTTTTTTTAAAAGAAAATCTGTTAATAGTATAATAAAGTATTTCAGAGTATAATAACAATGAAATATTAATCTTTACATACATAAATTATGTAAATATATTATATGTCAGTGTATAAATCCACTTCATTGCCTCTGAAGTCGTGAATAAACTATTATACTCTTTTTTTATAAAATTATTGGACAAGTTTGAGATGTGATTTAATGATATTTTTGTATTTTATCATTATAATAGTTATATTTTTACTATAACTTTAAAAAAATATATATTTTCAATATAAATGACCTTAAGATCATAAATAATCGGAAAATTTTGTGGCTAGTACGAAATAAACTACACATTTAAAATTGATACAAATATTATATTTAATTGAATAATACTTACCGGTTATTATGATTGACAGTACACGTTGTCATTGTTGCATTCACAAAATAAAACAAGCGCGTGTTCGAGTCACGACTTAAATCCAAAGTGTTAGAGAGCGGAACAGTATCGTAGACGTGCAACGATACCGGGCATATGAAACGTACTGCTCGGGACGTGAGCTATGTGAAGACGGCCATGATGCGACAGACGCGTCGACAAGTCGTGAAAATATAGCGCTAAATATCGTTATGGTATCGGCAGTGTGTACATATTAATTTTGTATTTGGTGTTGACATAAACATCGCCATCAGTATAGAGTTATTTGCATTAGTGAAGTCACAGATTTAGCATTATAGTTACAATGAAATATCACCTTGAGATAAAAAGATTTCTATACAGCGCAGTGGGATAATTAAGTCAAATTAATGCTTATGAACCACTAATTTGAAATGCGAACCGAGAGGGTTATAAGATAAATTTATTCCCTATACTAAACATGTGTGTTAAATATAAAGAAAATGGACAAAATAAGGCACACAAAGATAAGAGACATCACTAAAGTTACAAACGCTTTGACCTTTGCTCAAAAACTTAAATGGCATTGGGCTGGACATGTAGCAAGAATGTCAGACAGAAGGTGGACCACACGTGTCACCCAGTGGAAAGGACCACCAGGCAAGAGGGAGAGGGGCAGACCCTTAGCTCGCTGGGAGGATGACATGGAAAGATCAGTTGGCGTCAACTGGCGCTCTATAGCACAAGACAGACAAAAATGGACATCTTTGGAGGAGGCCTTTACCCAAACCGGGGTTCCTGTCAATTTGTAAATATTTAAAACATGTACGTATATTACTAATATAATCTAAGCTAACTTACTAATACAAATCAAATTTATGTTTACTGTAATATAACCACCAACTATTGTAAAACAAGAAATAAAAAGGCTTATCATTATTATTACTAAACATGTGTAATGGCATATTCTCATGTTATGCATATTTTCTGTTTGTATAGTTTCTTACTATTTTATATTTTTTAAGATATTAGTTCTTTAGGCGTGTTATGAAAAAAATATGAGAGTAAAATTTTAAGATACGTGCGCTTCACTGTAACACGAAAGCAACAGGTTAAAGTTGGCCGCAAATAAGATGCGCGCGCATCACGGTAACACAAGTAGTTGAAGTTGGCTGCAAAACCGCTCATTAAGTCTCGAAAAAAAGCTACCAACAAAATAGAAATAGAATCAATTTCTAGTTTCTACATTTAAAATAAGTGTTTTAGTTTCATACAAATATGTGCTAATAAATTATATTTAGTTGTGATTTAAATTGAATGTTTTGATTAATATTATTTATTATTCGTAAATATTGGTGAAAAAAATATCCTAGTCTTTGCTAGTCCTTTTACTATTATATTGTAATTAATTATTTGCATGCAATTAAAATTATTTTTTAATGATGGCAAAGTAGTATAACTTCTCACGCGCGTACATAAGGACACGCACCTATTTCTTTATTTTTATTATTGTTTTTTATGTTTTAATGTGTTTCTTCATTATTTCGTAACTATTTATGTTTTTGTATTACTGCACTGCTGTAATCAAAATAATTTGCTAATTAAAAAAGAAGTAAAGTTAGTAAAATAATATGGATAACCACTTGGTCTGGTGACGTAAATATGCGACTGCAAACCTCATAGTTTTAGTTTTGTATTTCTATCTTAGTTTAATAATTCATTTTATCATTAGATTATTTTAATAGCTCAGCTTTTAGTCTGGCATTATTCCAAATTCTATCAGGTAGACGAGAATAAAAATCAATATTAATTATCTGGAATTTAAAAAAATATATTTAATCACCGCCTACTACTTGGGGATTAAAATTAGATATTACTAAAAATAGATGAGGCTGTATTGGCATACATAGTTCTAAAAAGTAGATTCAAAACTCTAGAAAATGTTGTTACAAGTTTTCTTTAAGAACAATCAAATACGTCAAAGTCAAGGAAATGGTCCCGAATTTCCGCTCAATTGGCGTCGAGGTTGTAATACAACAGTTTTTCGCGCCACACAACGTCCTTTGATCTCCTTAGGCGAGATATAACTAAGCCAGTCTTTTAAAAAAATAATCAAACAATAAAATTAAAAATAATCTTACAATAAGATTAATATTAAGAATAAATCTTACTTGCCTTCGTTCTTAGAGAATGTTGAATTTTAAATAATTATAATTACATGTTACTGTAGGGTAGAAAAATAGAATAATTTTTTTTTGTGTGATTCGCGATCAAATTAACAGACAGCAGAAATTACATTAATTGGAATGTGTTCTATTATAGGTTCTAATACTCCCCATATTATTTTTAAACGGTTTTATTTAGCTTAACCAGTTTGTTGATGTTGTTTGTTGTTTTGGTTCTTATTACAAGCGTTTTGAGTTTCACATGTATCAGTGTCTATTAGCGCGTCTGTAACAATATCTTGGACGTTAAATTTGACACATCAGGTTGAGCTGTAATTTTGCATACATGTTTAGTTCTAATGAGTAGACTGAATGGTATAATAATTTCAATATGATCGACGTTCTAAGATGATGAGTTAAATATTTTTCAATCCTCTTAATGAGTCCTCTTAATGAGAGTATCAACAAAAAAGTGCGTGCGTACAAAGTACATATGTCAGAACTGAAACTTCTTTGGCAAACTAATTTTCAAATCTCGTTTACATACATCAACCAACAGCGTGTATTTTTCTCGATCTTCCAAATTTTCAGTCTCTCTCTCTCACCCTTTTTTTATTTTTTTTATTTTTGCGGTGGGCTATGGAACTGGTCGACCCACCCTGCAAACACCTCTCTTCGCCGTACGAGCGGGCCACCGGTACCCCATCTTTGTCTTCGGTGGCCCGCCCGGCGTCTCTCTCTCACCCTCTCTCCCTTTCTCTCTCGCTGTCTCCCTCCTCTCGCTCCATGGCTAGGTGCGTTATGCGACGTTCGCCATATCTTACTCTCTCTTAATCTTTCTCGCTAGCTCTCTCCCACATTTCGCTCCTGTCCTTTCGTTACTGTGCGTGATACGACGTTCGCTCTATCTCACTCTCTCTCTTTCTCGATCTTTTTTACTCACTTGCTCCCTACTCTCGCTTCATAACTATGTGCTTCATGCTATGTTGGCCCTTTTTCAATCTCTCTCAATCTGTTTTAATTGTTCTCTCCCTCTTTTTGGACAAAACGTCCCGCATATTCGTGTCGCGTTTCATCTGTAAAAAATTTACCCTCATGCGCGCAGTTTCACTTCAAAAACGTCTTAAAGTCTATAAAATGATAAAAATAATGATGTTGTAATTTCTTTTCTATTAAATAGGCTTGAAGAGTAAAAAATTATAAAGTTACATCGCCTTAAATTCGATATGACCACGATACCAAAATAACATTTTTGTATTAAATGAAAAGACTTGAAAGTGCGAAAACTATACAGTTTGTGACAGCACACTAACAGCACTTCGAAATGTCACGATAGTAACGCGAAAGCAATATGAGGTGTAAAATTCAATTACTTTATACAATCTTATAAATTAAAATATAACATTAATAATAATTTAACAGGGTCTATTCTTACTATCACAATTAATGCTAAAAAGTTAAAAATAATATATGTCTAAAAAAAATAAAAATAATCTTTTACAGCTTTCAGTTTTGCTACAGTTAAACGTATAAATAACACGCTTTTAATTAGGTATATTATAATATCTTACCGTGGGTGATCGTACGACACGACTAAGGGATATAAAACGCATATAACATCTATGCGAGAGGAGCAAAACTCGAAACAAAACCCTATACCAACAACTCTGACCAGCACGGTATAGTAGGTTTATTTCCCTCCCATTACGGAGGAGGCCCGAGCCCAACAGTGGGATATTTATGGGCTGTGATGATGACGATGATGATGATGATTATAATATTGGGTAATACGTAAATATTTTAGTTTTAACTAAATAAAAGCTCGTTTTTTTATTACATATGTTTTATATCCTCTTTAGATATGATTTGGTAATTGAAATTTTACACCCTTTTTTTATTTACAGATTAATCTGATATTTAATACACACCTTTAGTTATGAGAACAATATAACTGAATATATTTATTATCATTAGAAATCGAAGATCGCCGCCTCAAAATGGCGGGTTTTATAATTGTTTCCTTTTAAAATGTATAATGAGTATCAAGTTAAAGGAACTGTATGAACTTACTGTGCTCTATTGTATTAAAAATAAAATCTAGGCATCTAAAATCAGATATATTAAGTAACAAATAATAAAAACTAATATTTGGCCATAAATAAATAATAATAATAGGTAAGACACTTTTCAAGTTATAAAAAATATTTTTTAAGATATGTATGTGAAATTTCATGCGTTCCACGATTGTTTTCAGAATCTCATCAATGCTTTTAATTGACTAGAAGAGTAATAAGATGACTGGTATATAGAAGCTATCTTAATGTTCTTTATTTTTTAGTACCTATTATATTAGAATCTAATATTTATATTAGTATCTACATCATTATTCTCTATATTTTCAATAAAAGCTTTATATAAATCTAATGATTGGTTTATATTAAAATATTTTTACCTAGTTTTTAGTGTTCCGTACCCAAAGGGCAAAAACGGGACCCTATTACTGAGACTTCGCTGTCCGTCCGTCCGTCCATCTGTCATCAGGCTGTATCTAAAGAACGGTGATAGCTAGACAGTTGAAATTTTCACAGATGATGTATTTCTATTGCCGCTATAACAAAAAATACTAATAAAAAAAATAATTAAAAAAATCAAAAACCCGACTGCGTAAAAAGTAACCAAAACTACGTAAATAATAAAAAAACTGAAAAGAAAAAAACAAGCCCTTAGATGTCCGGTGGTCTAGAATTCCATAATATATTATCGAATAAATACTATTGCAGAAAATAAAATATATTTTAATAATAGAACATGACAACTGAACAGTCGGGATCCATTATTCGACAGCAAATCTAATGTTTCAGTGGATCCCGACTGTTCAGTTGTCATGTTCTATTATTAAAATATATTTTATTTTCTGCAATAGCATTTATTCGATAATATATTATGGAATTCTAGACCACCGGACATCTAAGTACTTGTTTTTTCTTTTCAGTTTTTTTATTATGTACGTAGTTTTGGTTACTTTTTACGCAGTCTGGTTTTTTGATTTTTTAAATTTGTTTTTTTTATTTTATACTTTTTAGTTATGAATACTTAGGTAGCTATAGTTATCTTGTTTATTAATAAGTAGGTAAATACCTAACTATATATAGTTTTTCGACTAAAGTTGAGTACTAAATCGTTAGAAATTGGAGATGGGCGACCGCGTAAGACATTAGATACTTTAGGTAGGACTACCTATGGTATATTGGACAATATACCTACTAGATACTTCAGTATATGCCCATCCACATCCAGTTATATGCATTTTTCGTCTTTTCATCGTGAATTTCTACTGTCTAAAAACCCTATATGTGAGAAAGGTTGTTACGAAACTTTAAATCAATATAGATCCTAAACGGCCAGTCAAATCGAAAAATGTTGAGAGAAAACTAATAATGCTTTTTAAATACCTATTTAACGATATCCCACTCGACATAGTTTGTTGACTTTATTTTTTTTAATTTTCACAATATGGCGTCCAGTGGTCGCCATATTGAATTTTCATTAACGTCATCTTTAGTGACACTCGCCGGATTAAGAGAAATCAATTGACGTGCGAATCATAAAAATCGGCAAAGGCGTTTGGTCTATATAGTGCTTCAAAGGAACATACAAACATACATACATACATACATACATACATACATAGACTGTTAAACACAATACCACTTCTTTGCGTCGCGCAGTCGGGTAAAAATAAAATGAAATAAGTATTTAAGGGGGACTCCCATACAACAAACTTGATTTTTTTACCGTTTCTTGCTCTATACTAATAACAGTGACAGGTAAATGCTTTAAATATTCACAGAATATTTAGTTTTATGTTCTCTTTAAATATAATTAATTAAAATAAAATAAAATAAGTAATTAAGGGGGATCCCATACAATAAAAGAAGTTTTTATAGATACGGAACCCTTCGTGCGCGAGTACAACTCGCACTTGGCCGATTTTTAACTTTAGTGTACTGATTTTGCTTCTATACAAGTTTATTTTAAATATAAATTACATAATATATATATTTCTTATAAAAAAAATCTATTGCTAAAAAACTATAATTAACTATTTATGGTAATACGATTTATTTTATTTATTTAAAAAAGTATCTTCTGTATTTGCGAATAAATTCCGAGACTTATGAATTCAATATATAATTAATAGACACAAAAACACCCAAACGCAAAACAATCATTTTTGGATCGAACAAAGAATCTAACCTAACCTACGAATAATTACAATCTGTGCAGTTAATGCTAAACTTTGATATTAACTTTACTAATTTCTAACTAATATTAGAAAACTGTTGGAAACGTACACTATAAGAATATTATATAAGCTTAGTTAAAGAACAGATTAAATTTATTAAAATAATGTCTGTGTAATTTTAAAACTAGGTGTAAAAATTTGCTCAATATAGGCATCTTGCCAACTTCGTAGATACACCCATGAGCAATTATTTGATGATCACCTTAATCATTATGCTACGTAAACTATAAATATTTATCCTGTAGAACTGGTGTTGCTTTGTAACATAACACATATTTAACTTATAAATCATAAAGTAATAATAATTATAATTTATTGCCTTTTCAAACCTAAAACTAAAAATAAGCAATTATAATAAAAGGAAACTAAAACTAGATGGCAAAATAAATTGGCTTAGCTTTTGCTGTCACTAATTACAGCGCTGATTTTATGATGCGTGCGTGCCTGTGTGTGTTTATGTGTATGTGTGTGTGTGTGTGTGTGTGTGTGTGTGTGTGTGTGTGTGTGTGTGTGCGCGTGTTTGTGGGTGTGGTGCGTGCGTGCATGCGTGCGTGCGTACGTGCATGCGTGCGTGCGTGCGTGCGTGCGTGCGTGTGTGCGTGCGTGTGTTTGTATGTAGACATACAATTATAAATCATTTTGTGCGAATTTGGTTCACTCTATATGACTTTCTTTTTTTTAATTATAATATTAGGTATATTTAGTTAAAATCATATGCAAGATGTTTATCTCTTTATACCCATATCGGAAGAAAATTATGTGCTAGGATGGATATCCATATAAATAGCATATTCTTGTTTAAGTATGTAGAAATAAGTCTTAATATTACATGGCACTTTACCGATAAATAAAATATATACTATGTAGATATTGATAAATGCGTGGACAACGAAACGATCTCATAACATTAGGTGCGCATATTCGATACTTATACAATAGAAAATTTAGATTCATGTTTATAATTTGCAACCACAGCTCCATTAAAACTCTATAGGAGGTTGATCTTAGATAATCTATTTGTTTTAATAACATGTTAGTCATTTAAATAATATTACATCATCAAGTACCTGTCTGCCACAAACACTAATAGAATGTAAGAATATAACTAAGTTACATTATTTGTAATAATATCTACAAATGCTTTCTCGTCACGCTAAATACTGTGTAGATTGACTCTAAAGTAAAAAATAAATAACCGTGCAAATACTTAGCACATTCAGTAAAGGATTCATTACGTGTGTAACGCGTTTGCGTTTTAGCAACATTATATTTGTAAACTTCTTTAATAACTGTTATTTACACTTTGATTAAATTAGATTCTTTAAAAAACAGTCGATTTAAGTTATATATTTTAATATTTATATATCATCATCTATTTGTTTGGTGACGGAGTAAGAATACAATTCATCATCCCCTGTCTTACCCGTGAGTGATCGTAATAGACGACTAAGGGATATAAGACGCGTATAACATCTATGCATGAGAAGGAAAACTCGAAACAAAACCAACCAATACGTCTGACCAGCGTGGTATAGTAGGTTAATTGCCCTCCCACTATGGAGAAGGCCCGAGCTCAACAGTGGGACATATATGGGCTGAGATGATGATGATGATGATATCATCACCATCATCATTCAGCTTTGTGTCGTCAACGATTGTCAGCAACTTTCACCAAGACGTGAGACTGCATTATCTGATACGTGGTCGCCACTCGAGAACCTTTATTCCTCAGTGGTTAATAGTTCGTCGAGCTACATGGCCTGCCTATTGTCACTTAAACGTGCTATGTCGTACCCTTTATTCTACGGATTTCCATATTTCAGATCGCAGATCATCATTCATCTCGCAGAGAAATCCCAAGTATAATCCGGGCCATAGCATATTGAACGACTATGAGATTGGTTAGGAAGCCCATTTAGGGACCATGTACTATAAGTCATCACTGCTAATACATATTGGTTCTAGACATGTACGACAATGCTTGAAATTGATGTGAATCACACTGTGGGAATCAAATTAAATCATCCCTGAATCCTGTTGTCGGGTTGGTCCAAGATCCCAGATCCAAGCTAACTCGGCACTATACCGAAGAAATCCCAGACGTCAGCTTGTACAAGATCAGAATGGCTCTGAAACAATTAAAGAACGGAAAGGCACCGGGGGATGACGGAATTACCATAGAGCTCCAGAGGGCAGGCGGCAAGCCGGTTTTAAAAGCCCTACAGAAGCTGTTTAATTGTGTCATTCTCGGGGGCGACGTTCCAGAGTCGTGGACCAGGAGTGTGGTGGTGCTGTTTTTCAAGAAGGGCGATAGAACGCTCTTGAAAAATTACAGACCCATCTCACTCCTGTACGAACCGAATCCCTCGTAAGCTAGACGACTTCTAGCCGCCCAAACAAGCCGGTTTCTGAAAAGGTTATAGTACCATAGACCACATCCACACGCTACGCTAGATTATGCAGAAGACCGAGGAGCATAATCGGCCTCTGTGTTTAGCAATTGTGGACTATGAGAAAGCCTTTGATTCTGTCGAAACTTGGGCAGTACTGCAGGCCCTTCAGAGGTGCTAAATTGACTATCGATATATCGAAGTGCTGAAGTGTTTGTATAAAACGTTACTATGTCAGTCCTCATCCAGGATAAAAGTACGAAACCGATCCAGTTGCAGAGAGGCGTGATACAGGGAGACGCTATCTCTCTGAAACTGTTCACTGTGACTGGACCAGACTCGGCATCAACATCAATGGCGAATACATCACTTACCTTCGATTCGCAGATGATATCGTAGTCGTGGCAGAATCCCTTGAGGACCTTGGCACCATGCTCAATGATCTTATCAAGGTCTCCCAACTAGTAAGGCTGCAAATGAACATGGACAAGACCAAAATCATGTCTAATGCCCATGTCATTTCTGTACCGGTTCTGGTTGGGAATACGTTTCTCGAAGTTGTTGATCACTATGTTTACATAGGACAAACAGTCCAATTAGGTAGATCCAATTTCGAGAAAGAGGTCAGCCGACGAATCTAATTCAGCTGGGCAGCGTTCGGGAAACTTAGGAGGACCTTCTCGTTTACAAACAGTATGTGTTACCAGCGATGACTTACGGCACCGAAACGTAGTCTCTAAATTTCAGCCTCATAAAAAGTTTGAAAGTCGGTCAGCGTGCTATGGTTCTCCATAGCCTTCTGGCTATGCTCGGTATTTCTCTACGTGAGGAAAGCCGGAATACAGAAATTTATAGAAAAACGGGTGTAACCGACATAGCTCGAAGAATTAGCACGTTGAAGTGGCAATGGGTAGGCTACATCCCCCCGCTAGGTGGACTGACGACATCGTGAAGGTCGCAGAAAACCGTTGGATGCAAATGGCATAGGACCATTGCGAATGGCATTCTCGTGGGGAGGCCTTTGTCCAACAGTGGACGTTTACGGGTTGATGGATGGATGGATAGATGACTATGGGAATCTAAAAGCTGTTTGTAAATATTCCCAAACCTTCCACGCCATCCCATACGGAGCTTTTACTTCTTTGTATTTATTTCTCTAAAATATAATAAATTACTCTTACATAAACTATTAAAATAGGAGTCAACATTTTTAATAGCAATGGACGATACAAACTAAATTTCTAAATAGTTAACCAGTACACAGCTACATATTAACAAAATACAAAATTTAACAACCATTCTCGCACTGATTCAATCAGCCTTATTTAGGCATCTAGGCAAACAAATTCATACCGAATGTATTAAGGACATTTCTGATTAAGAATTCATAACGAATCATATTCATATTGGCTTAAAGTACAAGTCGACTTCAGAAGATATAAAAAAAAACAATTACTTAGTATATTGTATACAGAAAATATTAATAATATAATAATAATGTACCTAAAATTCAACTATTGACAGTTCATGATAGATGGCGATAAAAACGAATCATTAAAAGCAAACAACTTTCCGTTGTAACACTAATAATAAACTCATTTGCAAAAAAAACGGGCGGTTTTGATTTTCATTTATATTTAAAAAGATACAATACCAAAAAGGTTTCAATCGTTTGTACACGTTACTGGCCGGTTTTAAAAATGCTGTGGTATTTAAAAAAGTACGTTCTAAATTCAATTTTTCATTTGATGTTCATTTTTACAGAAAACCCCTTTTTATCCTACATCTTTGGCGCGAAGTTCCAGAAGTTAACATCGACTTTCATAACTTTTATTCAATTTTTATCGATTAATTTCATATCCTTGACTGTCAAAGCTTTATTTAATGCTGTTTGGCTGTATCAAAAATGGTAGATAAAGTGGTAAAAGCTACCAAAATTATCGCGCTGCTTGAAGAGGGTTGCAGCCAATGTTTCGTGGCTAGGAGGCTAAATGTTAGTCGCTCGACAGTCCAAAGGACCTGGCAGCGATATCAGGAGACTGGTTCCGTCGAGAGAAGGCCTGGTTCTGGAAGAAAACCATGTACCCAACCACGGGATGATCGTTTTCTTGTGAGTCGCGCATTGAGAAATCGCAAATCTTCGTATGTGGATCTTAAGAACAACCTCCAAGAAGTAAGAAATGTGCATATTAGTCTATGGACGGTCAGGAGGAGGCTTCTCGCTGCCAATATACGCAGTCACCGCCCGGCCCGCGGCCCCAAATTACTCCGTGAGCACAGAGTTCACAGGCTTAGGTTCGCTAGAAATTGTGAATCATGGACTCAAGACGATTGGAATAGGGTTTTGTTCTCTGATGAAGCCAGGATATCTCTGTTCGGTGAAGATCGACGTCGGCGAGTGCTAAGAAGACAAGGAGAACGCTTTGCAGAGGCATGTTTCGAAGAAATCACACCTTATGGTGGGGGCTCTGTTATGTTTTGGGCAGGAATAAATTCAATGGATCGTACAGAGTTAGTCTTCATTGAAAACGGCTCACTGACTGGGCATCGATACATAACGGAAGTTCTAATTTCTCATGCACAACCCGCATTGGCCGCTCTAGGTGAAGACTCGATTTTTATGGACGACAATGCTCGCGCCCACCGATCCCGCGATGTTAATGCGTATGTGCAAGAGGTCGGCATTCGTCGTTTGGATTGGCCAGCTCGAAGTCCCGACCTCAATCCCATAGAGCATGTCTAGGACGTTCTGAAACGGCGTGTGAGATCAGTACACCCGGCTCCGCAGACCATCAGAGAGCTGAAGAATGTGATTACTGCGGAGTGGGAACGTATTCCGCAAGCAAGTATCCGGGATATACTCGCTAGCATGCCCAGACGAATTCAAGCTGTGATTTTAGCTAGAGGGGGTCACACTCGATACTAAACATTTATCTGCTTTTACTTTATTAAAGAAAAACAAACAAAAAAACTTTTTTATTTTTACTTCATGAGCATATGCACTACTAGCGAATATACACTACTAGCGAGGTTTAGCATTATTTCCCATAAATTGTATCTAAATTTTATGAAATACTGATGAAAACGATTATTTTCTTATTAATTTACCAAATTGTGTGGATAAAACTACCTATAATTATCAAACAAAGAAATATTAACATTTGAAATGGTTCATTGCTTAGGTGCCCGTTTTTTTTGCAAATGAGTGTATAAAGAGGCAGTCTCAATTTCCAAAAGTGTTTATTCAATGACAAAAATGTGTTACATCTTCACTGACGATATCTAAATTTTAAGTTTTATTTTTGTTGCTTATGGTGGCAAATGAACAACAGCACACCTGATGGTGAGTGTCACTGTCGCCCATGGACCTTTGCAATATGAAAAGTATAGCTAAACCGCTGCCTACCAATACAAAACCCAAGTCCACCCCAGTTTGGCTTCCGGCTCTCTCGCTCATCGAACGAAGCGCAATTGCACATTGCCATTACTCAGACGTCGATCTTCTTCGGCGAGAGTGTGGTCAGCCCGGGCGGACCGGCCCGCGGCTGTAGACAGAGAACTGTCCACAGCGTGGTCCTACCACTATTAAATTAGGCAATTTAAATATCAATGCAAGATTTTGAATGACGAATTTTATAGATCAATCCCTAACATTATGTGTCATAATCGCCTTATGTTTTATCAAAAATTTAGATCTCATTGATAAAAACGAGCATAAGGTTAGTAGATAATAATTATGAGGTGCCTAGTTGAAATTCGAAATAACTCTGCTTTAACGGTGTAATTTTTGACTAAATGAGAGTTCTTACTTACAGTGCACCGGTACAGAATGTGTAAGTGCTACGAGTATATTGTCTATTTTGTATAATCGCAAAAGATCTTGTTTCTGTTAGCAAGAGCATCGATACTTCAGATAAATCCTATATCCAGTTTTGAGAGCTCATGAAAATAGCAATGAACCTTCATGTTAAGCTGCAATTCGGCTCTCGTTTCGATAACGCTGACTTCTTTTAGGAGTGAGCGTCAAGTGAGCTGCTGATTTATCTGACTTTTTACGTTGACATAAGAATATACCGATATATTCTTCAAGTGTATATATATTATAACGCTTATGAATAGCACTTAAGTAAGTTAACCCTTATTCAAACGCGAGCCTGTGGCGGAGTTAACAAAAAAGTTAGATACGTTCCTAGGTATATTTGGGTCGTAGATTTCAAAAATACACACAAAAGAGGGGTTAGTGGGGGGGGGGGAAGTACCCTTTTTTTGGTGGGAAGTATATATCCCGTCGTCGGTTCTCTCTTGTAAAAAAGTTGGAAAGGTGGGAACTATAGCTTCCAGTGTCCAATATGACATCAATATTTTAAAACACTAGCTAGTTGCCCTAGTCCTAATTAAATTTTAACGTAAAAAAATACATAGTTCGTGTTTTTAATGCAGGAGGCAAAAGTACTCATCAATGCAAATTTCTTTTACTATGGGAAGAACTCGGAAATTGAAAACATGAATGACGTCACAAGCGGGGTTCGAACCCGCACCTATTGGGAATCCGGCCCAACCGTGCTGCCACTTACACCATCGTGAACTATTTTAGGACATGCAAATTTCGAATCATATTATATCTTACGTCTTCAAGGTGACGTATGCCATCTATCGGACAATGTTTACACATTGTATAGACTTAATACTTCAAACTTTACAGTTAGAATTGTATTAAACGATGACACAACCTTGTAATTCAAATTACTGAAATTTTTAGCATTTAATATGCTTAATTATTTATAAATACCCGATACGAAACGAAAAATGATGTCACAAGCGGGGTTCGAACCCGCACCTATTGGGAATCCGGCCCAACCGTGCTGCCACTTACACCATCGTGAACTATTTTAGGACATGCAAATTTCGAATCATATTATATCTTACGTCTTCAAGGTGACGTATGCCATCTATCGGACAATGTTTACACATTGTATAGACTTAATACTTCAAACTTTACAGTTAGAATTGTATTAAACGATGACACAACCTTGTTATTCAAATTACTGAAATTTTTAGCATTTAATATGCTTAATTATTTATAAATACCCGATACGAAACGAAAAATGATGTCACAAGCGGGGTTCGAACCCGCACCTATTGGGAATCCGGCCCAACCGTGCTGCCACTTACACCATCGTGAACTATTTTAGGACATGCAAATTTCGAATCATATTATATCTTACGTCTTCAAGGTGACGTATGCCATCTATCGGACAATGTTTACACATTGTATAGACTTAATACTTCAAACTTTACAGTTAGAATTGTATTAAACGATGACACAACCTTGTTATTCAAATTACTGAAATTTTTAGCATTTAATATGCTTAATTATTTATAAATACCCGATACGAAACGAAAAATGATGTCACAAGCGGGGTTCGAACCCGCACCTATTGGGAATCCGGCCCAACCGTGCTGCCACTTACACCATCGTGAACTATTTTAGGACATGCAAATTTCGAATCATATTATATCTTACGTCTTCAAGGTGACGTATGCCATCTATCGGACAATGTTTACACATTGTATAGACTTAATACTTCAAACTTTACAGTTAGAATTGTATTAAACGATGACACAACAATAACAAGGTTGTGTCATCGTTTAATACAATTCTAACTGTAAAGTTTGAAGTATTAAGTCTATACAATGTGTAAACATTGTCCGATAGATGGCATACGTCACCTTGAAGACGTAAGATATAATATGATTCGAAATTTGCATGTCCTAAAATAGTTCACGATGGTGTAAGTGGCAGCACGGTTGGGCCGGATTCCCAATAGGTGCGGGTTCAAACCCCGCTTGTGACATCATTTTTCGTTTCGTATCGGGTATTTATAAATAATTAAGCATATTAAATGCTAAAAATTTCAGTAATTTGAATAACAAGGTTGTGTCATCGTTTAATACAATTCTAACTGTAAAGTTTGAAGTATTAAGTCTATACAATGTGTAAACATTGTCCGATAGATGGCATACGTCACCTTGAAGACGTAAGATATAATATGATTCGAAATTTGCATGTCCTAAAATAGTTCACGATGGTGTAAGTGGCAGCACGGTTGGGCCGGATTCCCAATAGGTGCGGGTTCGAACCCCGCTTGTGACATCATTTTTCGTTTCGTATCGGGTATTTATAAATAATTAAGCATATTAAATGCTAAAAATTTCAGTAATTTGAACATGAATGACTTTACCATACATTTTTGTTGAGTAGCTCTAGCTAGATATGAATTTGTAGTAGCAAGTTATTTGTATTGGTGAGTACCTACTTTTCGGCACTCAGGTAATCAATAAAATAAATTATTATAGTAATAAATTATTATGATAACTAATAAGTTGCATATACCAAGATTTTTTAGACACACGGATTTTATATATAGAATTTACGAATATAGTGTGCAGTGGAGAACACTGGGTTGATATCTTCCCACATAGAGACTCAATTTCAATCAACTCTACCAAGGTGTAAACGAAAGATTGTGATCATGTTTTACGTTTTACGCAACCGTAATATAGTCTAGTTTACATAGCTAAATCTCAAATCTGCTTACCTAATTTTTTTGCAGCACTACACAATAAACTAAAAAATAACGGTCATTTTCGGCATCAAAATCACGTCAACTTACTTTCACGTATGCTTACCATGTCATGTAATAATTCTCTGAAAAATGTTTCCAAAAAAGAAGTTCTCTAAAATGTTAAGATTGCGTAGATAAATATTACATTGCATTAGGTTTAAGCATATAAAAATAAAACACGATTTACTTCAATCTGAGATGTGGGAAGTATAGCTATAAATATAGCTCCCAGCGTTTTAATAAGGGTTAATAAAAATATCATCATCTCATCTCAGCCCATATATGTCCCACTTTTGGGCTCCGGCCTCCTACAAAATGGGAGGGTAATTGACCTACTATACCACGCTGGTCAGACGTGTTGGTATAGGGTTTTGTTTTGAGTTTTCCTTCTCTCGCATAGATGTTATATGCGTTTTTAATTCCCTTAGTCGTCTCGTACGATCACTTACTGGTAATATAGGACTAGTGAATTGTATTCTTACTGCGTCACCCACGGAGCAAATACAAAGAGGAGCTGTTGTAATGAATATTTTCTATGAAACAATGCGTGTCATTTACAGGGGTTGCGGGGAACGCTGCTAATGGAGAAAGTGAGACATGTAATAGTACTTGTCTCACTCCCTCCTTTATGTCCATCTACCGGCTATTAGCACAACTACTAATTTCGTATATTGTATGCAGTTGAGCTATCTTGCATTAGATGTCAGTAAGTGTATGGTATAACAGGGACGTACTCAGAATTTACCTATATCAAGGAGTGCTAATTTTTTTTTTATTTCAAAGATACAAACAAATCTTATTAGCTGTTTGCTCTATTCAAATACAAATGTTTATAATCAAATAATTCTGCATAGCGAATAGGTGTATGACTATTGTGTTTAACCGAAAAGTTCTTTATAAGACTTGTCAGCATTGTTCATAATGTTAATATTTTATGAAAAATCCATCTTTTCTTTACTGTCATTCTGATAAACTCAGAAGTTTAGAAACCTTTTTTTCTTCATATTTGTGTCCTTTTCATACGACCAAATAATACAATTATTTGTTTGGGTTTCTAACAAATTGTTGAATGAAAGTAGTTGGACTTTTAGTAAATATGTTAGTTACACGGTATTATTTCCTTCCTTTTTGTCTTTTCCATACAAAAAAAGAATCAAACCACTCTATTAAAATAAGGCTTTATACAATTGATAATGCAACAATAGTGTCAATGACCAAGACATGTAAAAGAGTATTTCAAGCGAGCAGACCAGCCCCCCCTTCCCCACCCCTGGTAGCAACAGTTTGATTGACGCACGGGCCATCTAAAACTTAGCCATGCCAAAGGTAACTTGAAGACCCGGTCTTCGACGCCACCACCATTTTGAATATTTTTGTGACGTGCTCAACCTCGTTAATCTTATCAAGAAATTGCATCGAGTGCAATTACATTATTAATAAATAAAGGAGAAAGGGTGACATTGGTTCCAATAATAAAAATGAAATACTCTTTTGTATCATATATTTCTTGAGCTATACCTCTTCTTCTCGTCTTGCCCTCGTCTTGCCCTAAATATTGTAACAAAGAAAAACCTTTTTCTATTGCAAAAAATATTTATGACTTTTACAGTGTTAGTTTAATACATAAATATAAAACAATTTAAAATATAAAAAGCTTGTTCGAAGTGGTTTCTATTGGCTGCAATACAGTCCTTTAAATCTTCATTGTTAAAATGAGAAGAACAAATCTTTGTATATTTCGTAGGAGTCCAGTTTTTCTATTAATTTTTGAAATCCATTGCTTCTAACATCGTCATTGGACGGTATTCTAAAACATACAAAATTTACAGTTTAATTATAATAGGTTCATTTACAGTAGTGTAAAAAATATTTTTCTTTGATGTAAAATCCGAATGTTATAATTATATTCTAATTACGACCCTGGATTTTTGACACTTTTATAGTTCTTCATAGTTAACGACAGCTGGCGTATTGCTTACAAAATAATTATTAACTACATATAAAACTCATATTTTTGTTGAGGTAAACGGCTTTGGGTATAAATTTTAATACTCATGGTTATTAGTTATTACAATAATCTTAATAGTTTGAACTGTATGTGCTTTTATTGTTCTGGGTCCTATTACGTAAAGTGGTGCCATCTAGCGTTGAGTAAAATTATTTCTGAACATGATACCGTCAAAAGAACTTTCTAGAAATTATTTTGATAAATTATGAATAGATATATTTACAAATGGAATGTGATTCTTTCCATAGCATCTGTACGTTTATTGGAGTAGTTTTTACATGATAAAACACAACACTTCATGGTTTTCTTCGTAATAACATAAAAATACACCAAAAATATAATTTTATGCACCGTACGAACACCGTCAGCGACGACAGAAGACTAATAGGCCACGCCTACTATTGATGTTAACGTGATGACGTCAGGGCCTACTTGAGAATCACAGTGCACAGTTCCTTAGGCCGTCTCCTCTTTGTATTTGCTCCGTGGCGTCACCACAGGGAAGAATAAAAATATATCTTATTTGTAACGAAATCCACCCAATTTGATATTTATCGAGGCAAGCCATTGAATGCTTTCACTATCTGATTCACTAATAATCTCAGAATACTAACGTACATTTTCTTAAGGAGTTTACAAACAAACAAAACAAATATGAGCAGTCCAATGAAGACTTATAGCTACTTGAGTTTTATACGTAATAAAATACATAGTATTAGCTTTATAGCGCATAGTTGGCTCAGAATATAAACGGTATATCAATTTTATTTATATTTAACTATTACTGAAATATTTAGTGTCGATAATATCTGATATCTTCGTGATATTAATATTCTTTCTAAATTATATATAGCTTCTGATATATATATTTGTGGATATCGACATTTAATATTTTTTTAAAAAGCAAGGAATAATTTTGTATTGTCTATGGTGGCAAATAAGCAAGCAGCATACCTGATGGTAAGTACTGGTACACATGGACTTTAGTAACACCAGAGACAAAGCCTATACATATATGGTGTGGTGGAGATTTTCGCAAACATACACAAGGCAACAAATTACAACCAGACTGGAAGTAGTTATTCGGCCATACAACATATGCAATAGGTTGTTAATTATACCTCTATACCATCTTCTGTAGCAATTATAATATCATTTATATTTTAATATACAAATTAATATTAAATATAATAAAAACAATGCATATTAAATATAATGAAAATATATTAATAATGTAATAATAACGCTGTTTAGTGGCAGCTACGATAGTATTCGTACTTCCATCGACTTGGGCCAACTCTATCTAATACTATCTGATCAACAATAGTATTCCCAAGGAGATTTGACGTCAAGTAGGTGACCGATTTTAGAAGAAGAGTAGATACATTGCGTGGATCCCAAGTAATTGAAATTAAATAAGGACGACGATGTGATATTAGTGATATAATACGTAACTTGTTATAAATTCAATTAAATATTCTACCTATCTGTTTAACGGTTTTTTAACTGTAATATCATAATAATAATGTAACTAGTCCGAACTTAATAATATTACAATTTAAAAAAAATCCGATTTTTAACCTTTTGAATTCAAATGTGGAACGCGTTTATTATGTTCAAAATCTGTATATATTTTTTCCCCATTTCACTTTTTTTGTTGTATCTTTATATTTTTCGTTTCACATTTTTGTTACTATGAAATCACAACAACGGAACGGGGTATTAAAAACAGAACTGCCGTGATTGCCTTGCATGAACTGGATATGTAGCTGTCGGTCATTTTCACTTGTGACTTCAAAAACTAGCAATTTCTTTTATTTATTGCTCAGACTAAAAAAAATAAATGCATATAAGTATTTATTATGTACATTATTTCATAAAACAATACAATTTTATTAGCACAGAGCTTATGATCAAGCTAGGTCCATTATTATTTTTGTAAATAAAGAACATACTATGTATTAAATTAATATAAAATGCCTCGCATGTAAGATATTTATATAATTATATTTTTTCACGTACACATAATGTGAGCATTACGGCAAACGTTTTTTACGAGATAAACTTTGTTACATTCCCCATTTTGTTAAATGATTCAAATATTTTTATACGTGGTATAACAAATAACGTGTACATATTCACGCATAAATATTGAAAGAAATATCTTTTTTTCTTGTAATGATCTAGTGAAACGAAGTGTCATTTTTTTTTATAAAATAACAAGAATTATAAATTATCATCATCATCACAGCCCATATATGTCCTTCTATTGGGCTCGGGCCTCCTCCGTAAGGGGAGGGAAATTAACCTACTATACCGCGCTGGTCAGACGTGTTGGTATAGAGTTTTGTTTCGAGTTTCTTTCTTTTGCATAGATGTTATATACGTTTTATATCCCTTAGTAAGATTGTAAGAAAAGGGGTCTACGCGTGAATGTGAGCAAAACCAAAATAATGGTCTTTGAAAGAGACGAAGCCAGAACAGATGTAAGAGTAACAATAGGTAATGATATACTAGAGCAAGTGGATGAATTTGTATATCTTGGATGTGGATTTAGCCGAGATGGAAGGTACACCACTGATATAGAGCGAAGAGTGAATGCGGGAAATAAAGTGAACGGAGCGTTAGGGCAACTTCTCGGCAGCCACCACCTCAGCCAGAAGGCACGTGTAGCAATACATAACGCATTGCTTGTCCCAACATTACTGTATGGAAGCGAGAGTTGGGTATGCGGAAAAGAGTATGAAAGTAAAATTAATGCGGTCGGAATGCGATCTCTGCGGAAAATCTGTGGAGTTAGGCTGACCGACCGCACTCGTAACGACGACGTAAGAGAGCGAGTAGGTATGAAAGAGAGTATTGGTGTAAAGATGCGAAAGGGAATGCTCCGATGCTTCGGAGATGTGGAAAGAATGCCGAACGAACGTCTGGTTAAGAAGATATACAATGCGAAAGTGGAAGGATGTAGGTACCGAGGGAGACCGAGACTAACCTACCTAGACCAGATCGGTCATGTACTGAAGGAAGGTGGAGTCAAGAGTCTCCGAAACCGGCGAGCGTATATGAAGAGAATTATGAATGTTGAGGAAGCGAGTGAAGTATGCAGAGATAGAGTTCTCTGGCACTCTGTTCTCTCTGCCTACCCTGCAAGGGATATGGCGTGATGATATATGTATGTATGTGTAGTCGTCTCTTACGCTCACTCACAGGTAAGATATGGGGTGGTGAATTGTATTCTTACTCCGTCACCACACGGATTATAAATAGAATTATAAATATTACTGCAATAATAGCTGTAAAGTATATTAAGTAGTAGTAAATAATCACCTATATATATATTTGTCGTAGTGGTTAAGATATCCATCATGCCAAGTGTCGCATGTTCCTTTTCCATGCAAGACAGTAATTTTTGTGGTCCACATATTGTTTTCCTGAGTCTGGGCGTGGTTTTTGTGCGTTAAGTAGGTATATGTTTAAAAAGTCCTTCATAATAATATCACTTCCATGTGGTGACGAAGTAAGAATACAATTCACCACCTCACCACATCTTACCCGTGGGTGATCGTACGAGACGACTAAGGGATATAAAATGCATATAACATCTATGCGAGAGAAGGAAAACTCGAAACAAAACCCTATACCAACACATCTGATCAGCGTGGTATAGTAGACTATTTCCCACCCACTATGGAGGAGGCTCTAGCCCAACAATGGGACATTTATGAGCTGAGGTGATGATGATGATGATGATAAATAATATCACAATGAGGATTCCTTAGGGTAGGGTGTTATTTTTTTTCAAAGTAAAAATGTATAGATACCTCATAATAACGCATTTCATACTATTATTATGCAAAAATGTATTGTGTATGTATTTATTTAAATGGTAAGAATAGAAAAATGAAAAATAAAACCTAATAGCGACCTATAATAGACCGAGCTCCATGAGCAAAATGTCCAATAGCGAGAAATTGTAAAAATGAAAAACAAAAGACGTAGATTCATCTGTATTTTGCTTCAAAAGATCGTCATACAATTGCACCTACTATAAAATATATAAAGCGAGCAAATTGTTTGCTTTTACGCGCTCTTAAAATATGTTATAACCATCGAGTATTTTACTTTCATTTTGGTATAAACCAATTAAAAAAATATGAATATTAGTATAAATAGTAACTATAAAAAGTACTAATATTTTTAATTTAACTTGTATTTATTTTCGCTAATTCTTACTGCTACATTTAAATTGTTCTATCATTAAAATTATTATTGTTTATTATATAAACACAAAAAATTACTACGCAAATAAAGAAAAAAAAAAGAAAAAAAAATACATCAGGAAAGAAACGTTTTCAAATAAAACGTTAAAATAATTTAATGTTAATCTTAGCAAGGTTTGTTACTAAATAAATACATAAGATTTTTGTACTATATTACTATTTTTAGTGTGTATAGTTTTAACATTTTACTCCTGCCTTAATGGCATGAGTCATTAAAAATAGACAAAGAAGTATATTTTCTAAGCTTTAATTGTGAAAAGATTTTTTCTTACGAGTGTATATAATATCTTCGTGGCTAGCAATTCTATCGACCTCATTTTTTCTTAATAATAGATCAAATGAAATATTATTAATATTTTTGAAAGAAAAACCGTGAATCATTAAAAATGGAAGCTCCTATTATATTTTAATATTTATATATACCTACCTACATATAAATTTTATCAATCAATTTCTATATTCGTTGATCTTTTAATGTATTTTGATCTCAATGTGAGATAAACATGTAAGTACTTTGAACATATGTTATAAATAAATATTACTAAAGTATTAGCGATCAAATATATGATACATAAAAATAAGTTTGACCGATGATAAATATTGGTAAATAGGAAATGATTTAGGGTTGAAAGTTTGCCACGGACGTCAAGGATTTGGTACCAGTGGCTAGCTTAATAATGATGGGGAGAGATTACGGTGGGTTATGGAGCCACGTGGCCACCGAAGACAAAGACCGGGTACTGGTGGCTCGCTCGCACGGCGAAGAGAGGAGTTGCACGGTGGTCTATGGGCTCACGCGCCGCCTCTACCGTCACCCCGGACCGATTTGGCGGGGCGAGACGCATCCTTAGTCAACCGTATAAAAAAAAAATAAAAAAAACGGTTATGAGGCCACGTGGCATACTTTCGTCGTCGCAAACGGAACAGACAGCATGTATCCAGACCATAGCCTACCAAAAAAAAGGTTGAAAGTATATTTGAGATGCGACCATCCATATATGTAAGAAAGTGAAGTCTCTGAATGTCGACCACTAAATTTGAATATTCATCATGACATTATACCTCGAAAGGCAGAGAGCTGTTGCCAAGAGGATAGTGTGGATTCATGGTTGCTACCCCTGAACAGTCAGATTGCGGCAAGACTTCTGTTGCAGCAAAAATTATTCAAAGTATCTCCCAATCAGTCAGTTTAGTTTGTTTTAAATATTGTGAAATATAATGACTTCTAATGTTTACGCGAGTATTACACATTTGAAATAAAACTACTTTTACGGATTCTATCGCGTTTGTATTTGATTTTAACGGGAGGAATATCAGACTGGACAGTCCTCCCGTGACCATGATCACTGTAAAGTGTTCGAAACGTCGGGAAATTAAAAATCAAATACAAACGCGATGGAATCCGTAAAAGTAGTTTTATTTCAAATATTGTAAAATAATACCACATATTGAATACGAGCTCATCTCAGTATGTTATATTTATTTTAAATTATGCTCAACCTATAAAATATACAGATTTGGAAAATCTTATGCATGGAAGGATGATAGACGAATCTTTAGTGTGAATACTTATCAAACGATATTATTTTGTAATATTCGTATTCATGTTACCTTATCACAGAAATAATGGCAGAATAAAGTTAGGTTTTTCAATGAATACATATAAAATATTGTTATTAGAATTTCATTATCTAGCGAATCGTAATATGTGTGAAAGCGAAGCTTGACTAATATTTTCTATCTTTTATATCTGTTTTATTGAATGATTATTGCAGTGCGGCTGTGATGTAATGATGGGCAAAGTGAAAATACATAGTCATAAATACACGTTTTTTTTTATTGATTATGATGGCAAACGAGCTTGCAGCACACCTGATGGTAAGTATCACTGCCGTCCATGGACCTTTACAATACCAAAGGTATTGCTTAGGCCGTTGCCTACCAATAAAATCCCTAAACCCATCCAGTTGGGCTTCCGCTCTCTCGCTCACCGAACTAAGCGCAATAGCACATTGCCATTAGTCAGACGTCGATCTACTGCGAGAGTGTGGTACTACCCCGGATGGATCGGCCCGCGGCTGTAGACAGAAAATTGTCAACAGCGTGGTCCTACCACTATACCTACATGTGATCTATCATCATCATCATCATCGCCCATAATGTCCCACTGTTGGGCTCGGGCCTCCTCCGTAATGGGAGGGAAATTAACCTATTATACCGCGTCGGTCAGACGTGTTGGTATAGGGTTTTGTTTCGAGTTTTCCTTCTCTCGCATAGATGTTATATTCGTTTTATATCCCTTAGTCGTCTCGTATGATCACACTCGGGTAAGATATGGGGTGGTGAATGGTATTCTTACTCCGTCACCACACGGAAAATGTTATCTATATGTTAGTTAAATATAGGTAGTAAGTATAAGTACCTATATAATAAGCATGTAATTGTTGATTCTGAGGTGTTATTCAAGAAAAATAATGAGAATAAATATAGAATTCTGAATGAAAAACTGCCCCGGTAAACCGCAGCATGCTTGTGCACTTTTGTAGAACATAAAATGTTACTTAAAAGGAACATAACTAGGGTAGACCCTGGTTAGATTGCTAATTTAATCTTTATCCATTTAACAATGCTCTATCAACGTTCACTATTATTTATAAATCGCCATAACTATGAACAATGCCATAATCACCACGCTTAGCGGATAAAGTGATCATAATATATGGTTACATAAATTCTTTAGGAGAATACTTCTTTCCATTTTTTTAATGATCCTTCTACTAGCTTTTACGGCTCCCACGGCAAAGTAATTATACTTGCTAACCCACTAGACGTATATTTAAACCTTAATTTAGATTTAATTTAACATAGCATTACGTATTCGGCAATAAATTAGGTAATATTATTAAATAAATGCCCGATGTAAGTAATACGCTTTCAGTATTTAACTCTACTGGACAAATGATCAACAGCAGATATGAACGGATAAACCTTGTGGGGGGCCGAATGCAAAAGAATATTATTCTGTGCTATCATATATTTATCTAAGACTAGCTTAAGTAGTGGAGCAAGCCACATGATTCCCTCCCACATAAGGCAAGACGCGTGGCCCGATTATAGAATGTTGCAGCAGACAAAATGACGTTCATTGCCTAGGAAGTCACACTATAGCCACCGAAGACAAAGAACGGGTACCGGTGGCCCGTTCGCACGGCGAAGAGAGGTGTTTGCAGGGTGGGTCCATGGGGTTGCGTGCCGCCTCTTCTATCGCCCCGGATGATTTGTCGGGGCGCGACCACATCCATGGTCCACCTTGCGGGAAAAAAAATAAATAAAAAAAAGTAGTCACACTATTGAACCCCTATTAGTTAGTATTCTAGAATACTGTGTGATGCCCTGATAGCAATAATAATAAGTAGACGCATTCCTTTACGAAAAGAATTATGTGTAACGCATCAATCAAGGCGATTATTGAGCCGGAAATAACTTCAGTAAATTATATGCGTTTCAATTTTAAACTTGTTGTTTGGGTCAGTGGGTAGCCGGACCGGCCGGCGCCATGACTCATTTGACTCTGCTTGGGATGAATGTGCGAGTAATATTTGTTTATGCCATTCCTTACCAGAGTAATCAAACTACTTACTCTACAAATAAGAACGAGAAAATAATTCAAAGCGTTGGGATGGATTCAATTGACTTAGGGTTTCCAAGTAGAATTTGTTTAGGCGTAGTTACGATGTATTTATTTAGATTAGATAAAAATGAAACATGTCAACAAGTAAAAGATCTATATCAAATGTATTAGAAAAATACTTTAAAACCATACGTAATGCCATCTAATAAATATTATATATTTTTCTATAACCAACCCTATCTATAGGATATCGTTAAACATGAAATGGAAATTTGTATTTAATCATTTTCTAAATTCTAAATTTGACTATGTCGTGGATTTTGTTGTCCTAAAAAGAACGCAGAGATTTGACGTAAATTGGGGTAATTGAATTGAGGCGTGAGAATGCCGCATTTCAACAGGAAACGCTATTCCAATCAGTATTTAAAATACTATGGTAAATTGCAAGTTGAAGTTCTGGAGCCTATTCATCACATAAGAGTAAAAAACTCGTATTCCTTATTTTCATGAGGTGTGCGATATATTGTTTAAGCGTAGGAAGTGAGTTTCCTTTCCTTTCCTCCATTTTAAAATAATAATGGATGTATGCGAAGGGTTGCCTAAATCATAAAATTATCCTAATTAATATTATACATCCAACTGTTTTATTTGTTACGTTTTCATGATTAAAACTGATTATAAAATTCTTTTACCAATAGAAAGTTTGATTATCAGCGAGTAAATTAGGCTATATTAAATTTAATCCCCTTATATCCATGGGAACGAGAAATACAAACGAGAAGTACAAGTAGGGGAAATTACGAGCATTTGGTATTATATAATACATTATGTATTTTCACTTTTAAATAATGACCTAATTTGTCTATTCTCATTTATTAAGTAGAGCTTCATATTCTCCACTACTATTTAGAATCTCTTTATAGGAAAATGAAAAAGAATATAAGTTGACCTAAAAATTGAACTTAAGTAGAATGAAGCTACGAAACTTAAGATTTAAATACTTAATTACATCATCATCATCATTCTGCTACTCTTATCTCAATTACTTGGGGTCGATATAATATGTACTCTTCTTTCATAGAACATATTGTAAAAGTTATTGGCAATAATTTTATGACCGGCCGCCTGCCAGACGTCAACCCTACTTGTGAATGTAATTGTTGACCAAACGGCATCAGATGTAGTTGGCCCAGGTCGTTATAAGGCTCTTAGTCGGCTTTTACGACATCCACGAGCAAAGTAAGGGTTGGTAGTATTTATCGCCGCTACCACACAGCTAAAAATACTTAATTACATATAACACTTTATTATTGTTATGAAAATTCCACAGATCATAAATTATTATGTAGGTACCTAATTTGTTAATGGTAGAATAATATAAGCTTATGATATACATATTTATGCTGATGTTTACAAACACTGCACTGTTATGAACGATTTGCTTGGAACAAAATGTATTTTCGTCACATATCCTTCACAATGTTACGACAAAGGAATGTATAAAAATCGATATTACTGTCGCGTAACATGAATTGAGGAAACAAGACTAATGTGTTGTCATCTGCATTCTCACAAAAGAAACATCCATAAATATTATACGAATGTCTTCCTAACGATATATTATTATTAATGTTTCAACCTATCATTTGCTACATACGTTTATAAAATTATATGTGTTTAATATAGAAAGCGTTTCTGTTTCCTGACTCTATAATTCCAATTGAATTGTTAAGGAATAATGTTTGCTTATATACGACTTTTCCGTGTAGTGACGGAGTAAGAATACTATTCACCACCCCATATCTTACCCGTGGGTGATCGTACGAGACGACTAAGGGATATAAAACGCAAATAATATCTATGCGAGAGAAGGAAAACTCGAAATAAAACCCTATACCAACACGTCTGATCAACGCGGTATAGTAGGTTAATTTCCCTCCTATTACGGAGGAGGCCTGAGCCCAACAGTGGGACATTTATGGGCTGTGATGATAATGATGATATACGTCTTTGAGACTTTAAAAAAATATTAATAGGCACCTATTATTTAGGTATTGTTGCTCCATTACTCCGAAAACACAGATATCATACTTAAGAATGCAATGTGAATCATATTGGGAGAGCCTCACAGAAGAAGATGTTGTAAGAACCAACCTGTACAATATCGTATAGCTATCATCTTTACCCTCATCATTGAATATCTTAAATCTCTTCTTTGAAGGGTTTAAGCAAGGGATATAATGCATTATGCCCACTGATAGCAGAGCCTAGTATTAGACCAAAAAAGCATTTTATTTTCACTTTATGGAAAAAAAAATAACTGAAAATAATTTCCCTCAGAGCACCGATGTAGTATTTCTGTAAATAATTTCATATCTAAATCTAACATTACTGCTTGCGTATCATCGGGTTAAGAATCTAGATCACCACATCTTTTCTGACTAGAAGATGGTCATAAAAGACGATGAAGGGATGAATGCAAGCAGGCAACAAGAATGCAAGAGAAGGAAACCTCTAACCACCTGACTAACGTCTGGGGTAATTTCCCTCCTATTGCAAAGGAGACTCAAGCCATGCAACGAGACGTGTGTGAACTGAAATGTAATGATAGTTAAAATAACTAACGCTTATAACTTTATTATTGCTCATAAAACTGCCATCTATTTATGCTCTGAATAACTACTTTAAATAGGAAACAAACATGTAAGTCAAATACATGTTTGCGAATGCTATTGTAGTGTTCAGGTGGCCTTTGTGCCTTTGAATAGAATAGCACAGGTATTTATTGATCGGTGCATCAACAATATACTTCACAGTCAATGCAAAAGGAACGACTTTGTTGTTCAAAAGCTAATTGAAAACTTATAATATTGTATTTGAAATAGAATAATGATTATATTCGTCTCAGGAAATATACCCGTATATCATTCTGCTGGGCTTGAGTTTTATCTGCAGTGGAAGAGAAATTGCTTCATCATACCATCATGGTCAGACGAGCTGGTATATTTCGAATTTTTTTTTCTTATAATAATAACATTGGCTGTTCATTAGTCGCCCTTTACAACCACCTATTTTAAGGTTTTCTTTGCTTGTAGTGATATATGCGTCCCATTAGTCGCCTTTTACGATTACCTTCAGGCAAGAAAGGGTGGTAATTACAGTATCCTTATTCTGACACCACATGGATAATTGACTAATACCTGTTTTATAATTATGCTAGTTACGGCTGCAATTCCGCTCGCGTTAGTGTAAATTTTGCTATTTTTGGAATATTACTGTTTTCTGGATAAAAGTTCATTAACCCAAATCGGTATCCTATTTCTTGTTTTATGTCTATGTCAATATTTACGAGAAATTTCAACACCATCGATTAATTAATATTTTGTAGAATTATAATTCATCTTCGCTTATACACGCCCCACTATTGGGATCGAGCCTCATCCAAACAGGACGGATATTAATCTACAAGACCATGCTGATCAGGCGTGTTGATATAGGGTATTGTGTTCGAGTTTTCTTTCTCTTGCATAGATGTTATATGTGTTTAATATCCCTGAGTCATCTCTTACGATAATTAGAAAATTTAATTAGAAATTATAATTCGTTGGAAGCCAAATACCTTTACTTTAAAACATCAAGGTGGATGAAAAAGAATTTAAGTTCTAAATATATGTGTCTGGTCACGAATATAAAAGCAAATACTGCCTTGATAAAATCTTTACCTTATTTTCTAAAAAAATTTACATAGTAATCGAATTGAGTAAGCCGTAAAATCCTTACAATTTACCAAATAATAGGTAATTTTTACTACGCCTTCTTTGAACTTAGAAACTCATTATTATTGTAGCACACTTATGCTAGTAGACTAGATAATAAAGCCAAATAAATATATAGTACACTATAAGCTCTGTTCATTTATTATACTCCATTTATATTTGGCTGGGTAAATTACATATTGTACTTAATGTCTTGCTGATATTGCCATATTTGTCTGAAGTTTGAGTGATATGTATATAAAAAAATAAATCATCATCAACCTGCTCTTATCCCAATTTATTTGGGGTCGACGCAATATGTCTTCTCCTTCCATACAACTCTATCAGACGTCATCTCTGTGGTCACTCCTTGTCTATCCATGTCATGTTTCACGCAGTTCATCCATCTTTTCTTCGGTCTTCCCTTACCCCTTAAGCCTTCAACATTCATGCTTAAAGCTTTCCTCACAACATTACTTTCATCCCTTCCCCCCAAAAAAATAAATATGTATTAATAAAGATTTTTCTTGGCACGAGTTCTGAAGAGGCTCATCAGAATAATATGCATAATACGATATAGGTTTATTATACTACATTCAATACGTAAAAAAATATTATATACCATAAGAGTCGAAGTTGAATAAACTCATATTGCTCCTATTTTACGAACTTCAGTACATACATACATAGCCTCACGCCTGTTTCCCGAGGGGTAGGCAGAGACTACGGATTGCCATAAACCACGATCCTGACATACCTCCATCGCTTCATTCACACTCATCACAGTCTTTATACATGCTCTACGGTTACGCGTACTCTTAACCTTACCTTTTACTAACACATCTTCAATTTGACCCAGAAAAGAACGAAGTGGTATTCCCCCTTGTAATCGTCCCACTCACACTCCCTTTATATACTTGCTTAATCAACCTTTCTTTACTCATTCTTTCCACGTGGCCAAACCACCTCAGCATTCCCTTTTTTACACGACTGAGCGACGCACAGGAGTGGTATTGTGTTTAACAGTCTATGTATGTATGTATGTTTGTATGTTCCTTTGAAGCACTATACAGACCAAACGCCTGGGCCGATTTTAATGATTCACACATCAATTGATTCCTCTTAGTCCGGCGAGTGTCACTAAAGATATGCCATTAGTGAAAATTCAATATGGCGACCGCTGGACGCCATTTTGTGAAAACTGAAAAAAATGAAAGTCAACAAACTATGTCGAATGGAGTATCGTTGAATAGGTATTTAAAAGTCATTATTAGTTTTCCTTCAACATTTTTCGATTCGACTGACCGTTTAGGGTCTATAGTGATTTAAAGTTGCGTAACAACCATTCTCACATATATAGGTCTTTAGACTGTAGAAATTTATGATAAAAAAGACGAAAACTTTGATTGACTGTGCGTGTGAATGTGGATGGACATATAGTAAAGTATCTAGTAGATACCTACTATTTTGGATTGGACTACCTAAAGTATCTAATGTCTGACACGGTCGCCCATCTCGAACTTCAAACGATTTAGTACTCAACTTAAGTCGAAAAACTATATATAGATAGGTACATACTCATTAATAAATAAAATAACTATAGACTAGCTACATACTCATAACTAAAAAGTATAAAATAAATTAAAATAATTAAAAAAATCAAAAAACCCGACTGCTTAAAAAGTGAACCAAATTACGTACACAGTAAAAAAACTGAAAAGAAAAAGAAAACAAGCACTTAGATGTCCGGTGGTCTATAATTCTATAATATATTTTTGAATGAATACTATTGAAGAAAATAAAATATATTCTAATAATGGAACATAACAACTGAACAGTCGGGATCCATTGAAAAATCAATATTTCCAGTACAGACGGATTTCTGGTCATTGGTAGAAGTACGTCTGTACGTCTATTTTATGTTACATCGGTGGTCGATTTGACGCGCCAAAAAGAAGAGAGCAGAAGTCAGCATTGTCAATGCTGAATGCATGTGTTACACAATCAACAACAGCCTAAAATGAGACACTAGCGTCCAATTACCAATACCAGTATGGGCTATTATCTCGCCTAACAAACATAGGTAGTTACAACAGATATAACATTACGTGTAAACAAAATTGACTTGTACCCACTAACGTATAAAGAATGTTCAACGGCCAAGTCACACAACATTAACTATAATAATAAAGAAATCGCAGTAAGGAACTTTAGACTTGGCTCGACTTTGTCTAGATTTCATTACTTTTTAGAGATAAACAAGCAGCTCCATCGAGACTTGGCTAGTTTTTTACAGAATGTTTTTGGTGGGATTATTTTATTTCTTTAGATTGCTGGCGGAGTCTGGTTAGACTAGATGGCTGATGCCAATACAATTAAGGTTAATAAAGCTTTAGCACATCATTGGCATATTACTTTTATCCCAAGCAATTATTTGGTGTAAACACAATATGTACTCCAGGTTTATCGTACATATTGCAAAAGTTATTAGCTTGAGTTTTATTATCGGCTGTCTAACGACAATCCTTCTTTGAAATGTTTTCTTTGCGAATATTGACATGACGGCATCAGATGAAGTTGGTCCAAGTTGATGTAGAACTTGAAGTCGTTTTTCATGACACCCATGAAGTATGTAAAGCTTGTAAAGTAAGGGTTCACACAGCACTAATAGCAAAGAGAAATAAAGCTAAACAAAGTAATGAAGCCCTAGAACAACATAACAGAAATAATAATAATTTTCGGATAAATTATTAAAGCTATTATTTGGTTGCTATTCCATATTGTCTACTCTACGGTGAGATCAGTAACATCAACAATGTTTAAGGTCAATATTCGCAAATATTATAAATATGTTTTTCATAAATGTTCATTGTTTACTTTTGATCTTTAATTTAAGATTTTTGGTCCATGGCAAGTTTGTAATTTTAAACAGATTGATGTTTAATATCCCATGGATGACTTAATGGAGCGTCAGATGTGGCGATAAAATAACAATAGGATGAATTCCCACGATAATATTACCGGTGATAACATATTTTAACATCATTATAGAACAATCTTCTCTGATATATTGCAATAAAATAAGTTATTATTAGATATTTCTAAGAATTTTTAAAACTGGATATAATATTAAAACATTAATACGGGTTAAATCTATGTAGGAGTTTATTCTGCATGACTGCATGTGCGAAATTTTCCTAGCCATTTTTATTATAATATGCTTATACGTTTGGTGAGAGTATAATAAAATTATCGCCATCCCTTTTCCGTGGGAGTTGTAAATACTGACTAATGTAGTACCAGGGAATTGGACAGATGCGTTCTTTTGGCAAATTCATAACATCAACTGCCAATCTGATTGCCAAAGATAACGATTATGAAATTATTTCCCCTGTGTAGAGAAGTTTTTGTTAAAGGGACTGCGTTTAGTAATAGACGTTGGTTGGCTAATCATCATGATCATCATCACAGCCCATAATGTCACACTGTTGGTCTCGGGCCTCCTCCGTAATGGGAGTGGGATGTTGGTATAGGGTTTTGTTTCGAGTTTTCCTTCTCTCGCATAGATGTTATATGAGTTTTATATCCCTTAGTCGTCTCGTACAATCACCCGCGGGTAAGATATGGCGTGGTGAATAGTATTCTTACTCTGTCACCACACGGATAAGGATGGATGGACGATTGGCTAATGGATGTAGTTAATTGTACATAGGTACTAAAGTTTTGGATATTTTTATAACGTCGTGGTCACGGGCAGATTTAGGTTCTTTTCGTCCAATATGTTACGGCCATTGCACAGCTATTTTTATGCCGGCTACCGCTTTAGTTATTAATTCTTAACCCATGTTTTGATATAATATTGATTTCTAGCGGCAAATGTGGTACTGAATGAACATGGGATATTTTACTGAAATGAGCGTGACGTTATGTTAAATAGTTTGCAAGTCACCTGAGACGTAGTATACTATAGGGCCTTTGTGGCAACTCGAAAAAAAATCCGTGCGTTCAGACGTTTCTGCCATATCTTCTGTAGCAATTAATCTTAAGGCTCACATATAGGCCCCGTTAAGCTCTTCTGTAACCGAGGTGCCGTACTGTTTACCGGTGGCTCGCTCGTACGGTGAAGAGAGGAGTTGCACAGTGGGTCTATGGGGTCACGCGCCGCCTCTTCCGTCACCGCGGACCGATTTGGCGGGACGAGACGCATCCATAGTCAACTGCAAAAAAAAAATAAAGGTGCCGTACTGCTGTACTTATCGTAGCTGTACACCCCTTTACTTATTACTACTAGTCAATTTCGTTTTCCTGTCTCCCACTTTGATTAAGCGGAAGCATTCTTCCAAACTCCTTCTCTTTAATCTTCTCTAATTAAATTTGTTGCGGGTCGCATGACAGTTAAAATCATCTCTCGTGACTGCCTGAGGGTCAAATCTCGGTGTCATTTATGGAGACCATTGTGGATCTGGCTTACAGGAGTTATAGTTAGGGAATTGTGGTGGAATTAGTCCCAATTTTTTTGTCCATCCTTTAACCTATAGACGTTCCACTGTTGGACAAAGATTTATGGACATAAAATTAGTGTCCGACCGAATGTTCGGTTTCGGTCGAGTTTCGGCAAAAAAACGAGTTTCGGTTATGTTTCGGTTTCGGCAACAAACCTGCCGAAACTACGACCGAAACCGAAACTGCATTCGGGAGTTTCCGTGCTGTGCTCGGGTGTGTTCGGCGCGGTAAATGACATCCAAGCGACGATGACATTTGGTCGCGTCCACGTGCGTAATCATGTCGTAACCTGTTTGTTTGCAGTGCATTAGGAACAACATAAATAAGTATTAAAGCTACCTATGTGATTTAAAGAAAAAAATAAAACTGACTGATTATAATACATTTTCTTTATTTTTCTCTGAAAACATGATCTTTATAAGAAAGTTTCGGTTTCGGCCGAAACTGAGACCGTTGCCGAAATTCGGTTTCGGTTTCGGTCGTAAAAACCAGTTTCGGTCGGACACTACATAAAATACCATAATCACTAGGCTTGGCAGGCGTGTCTAAAAGCCCAGTTGACTTTATAAATGGCCCGTAAGAAAGCTGGCACTGATTCTTATGGTGAAACGTCAGCTAGTTTAACGATGTCTAAAAGGAAATAAAGGTCATCATCATCATCACAGCCCATATATGTCCCACTTTTGGGCTCGGGCCTCCTCCGTAATGAGAGAGAAATTGACCTATCAGACGTTTTGGTATAGGGTTTTGTTTCGAGTTTTCTTTCTCTTGCATAGATTTTATATGCATTTTACATCCCTTAGTCGTCTCTTACGATCACCCACGGGTAAGAGAGGGGGTGGTGAATTGTGTTCTTCCTCCGTCACCACACAGATAGCACACCACAGGAAATAAAGGTAGATGATAGATATTATTCACTGGTAAAATATTTTCGGTTACTTTTCGCTCTGCGCGACTATCGCGCTTATATATAGTAGATAAAAATAATATGACGGTTATAGTAAATTACTGCAGCGGCCAGCAAAAGAGGCATTGATGAACGAACGTATAAATGTGGGCTGAGGCGTTGACGAGGCACACATACGTAAGTCAATCAATTCCTAGTTGTGGCCAAGGCTTGTATAGTGCTTTTCTCAAATAATGTGCGGAAATTAAAACTAAGTACTTCTAAGTAGAACTGTATACATGACGAACAACGAACAACATTTATTACGTGCTAAAGGGTTCATTTGTTTTTTTTTCATTATCAAACAGGTTTCTTTTTCAAGCCAGTTTGAAATCTAAATAAAACTCTGTTAAGTTGCCTATTTAGTTACCATGATTTGAAGTAAAAAATCTTTCCCTTTTTAAAATACACGACAGACATGAATCTACATATATATTTATTTGGCCGCAAAACACGATAAATATGGATTTTCATAAATTTTTTTGCCGGCCGCTGCTCGCGTGTATTGGTCAATACAGCAATTTAGATTTATCTCGAAGAAGGTTGTCAAAATAATGCTTAAATTTCCAAGCATGTTTGAGAAAAATGATATAACAACAAAAAACGTATGAGAGTTCAAACGAGTCGAATAATACGTTCATACTAAAGAAAATAGCCAAAATCTCATTACTCATCATACTAAGTGATTTTAAAAATAATAAATTGTAAGAAAGTAGGTAGGTAATGGAAATGCATAAACTGTGTATTTATAATCTTCAAAAGGCAACGAAAGTTAAGGTGACCATAAGCATTATTTGAGTACAAAAATAATCATTTATACTTTAGCATGAAGCAATTTCTTATTGAAAAACAAACGGAAAACCATTATATTTATAGAGCGTTGCCATTTCTCAACATCAAAGTCAATACCCTGCTATCGTTGTACTAAATTTGTTTCAATAGGATATCATAATTTCTGGATAGAAAGCTCTACGTAAATAGATTTTTTAAAAATATGAATAACGATCAATCCATTTGTGTATATATGTTTGATATATATGTATATATGTTCGATAAATCTTTAGGTAGTGTTATATACAGACATACTTAATATTAATGTCTATGTCCTTTTTTTTTTTGTTTTGATATATTGTGTATATTTTGATATTAAAAGGGTTTTTTTCTTTGGATAGGCTATGGTACGGATACACGCCGACCGTTCCATCCGGGGTGACGGAACAGCAAGCCTGTCGGCCACTAGTACCGCTTCCTTGCCATCCGTGGTCAGCCCGGCCAGAAAATTATTAAAGGGGTGACGGAATTTCAAAATAAATTTTGATACAAATTATATACTAATGAAATATGAATATTTTTATATCTTATCATATGTTAATAGGGTACAAAAATATTTATATATTGGATATAAACTAGTTATTTAAATAAAAAACGTAATGTAGGTAATAATAAATAGAAAAAGTGCAAAAAAACAAGTATCGATCCGGGTTTTACTGCATTAAGTGACTGTTCGATTTCCCAAGTGAACTACTTTTATTCTCGATAAGTGTCTAAATTTAATTTCATATTGAATTTTTTTTCATTGCCCCAGTTAGAAACCAGCCAGATCGATGTATTGCCACCAAAACCTTATGTATAATAAATTTACAAAGAAATATATAAGAATTTGTTATATAAGAATTTGTTTGAAGTTGCTATGTTTGTTAGAAAAAAAATACATTTATCTGATAAAATTCATAGTATAAGACATAATCTAAAAATAAGTTGTCCACGTAATGTCACAACATTTCATAATAGGAGCATACTGTGCATGGCTTCAAGATTGTATAACAATTTACCCAAATTGATCCTGGAAATAGAGGTAACTAAGAAGTTTAAAACTAAAATAAAGAACCTGTTAGAAAAAGCATACTATTCCGTAAATGAATATATTTTTGACCAATTATGAATTCAATACGTATTTGTGAAACGTTGACATTTGTATGTAAATATTTGTGATAATATGACATTTGTAGGTAAATTTGACATTGTAAATTTTAAAATGTCAATTATAAGTGTAATTAATTAAATGTATATATTTTTTTTTATTATGTAACACATTGCATGCTGAAAGGTTAAATACAGTGATACTAAAATAATGATGTATGTGACAACTTATGTAATTACCTGTATTTGCAATAAATAAATAAATAAATAAAAATTGCTTTTCTTAAAACATTAGTTACGGATTTTCTTCTATGTAACATATTTTTAGCGGGCTGTGGGTCTAGACAAACACTCTCTCTTCCATCTGAGTTGATGCAAGTTTGGCACGCGGCCCCATAACTCACCGTATACCCTCTCAATCGCCATTGGGATGAGCACTGGTACCGTATCCTGGACATACGTGGCCCACCCGATGAGTTACCACCCTCGATCAACGCCCCGGCAGTAACCAGATGGTTACTGTTTGCCTTGAACTGCACTGCCGCTTCTTTCCGCGAGTCTAATGCCTTTTAAAAGGCGGCGACCGGTTTATCAAGTATCGTATTGATGATCTATAGTAGCACCGACGATTACAATTACTTACGGGACGCTGCTCTGCCCAAGCTGAAAGACCTTGAGCGTATGCTGCGCCGTGTCCTCATCATAATCACAATGGTAGCAGGATGGCGTACTCTTCCACCTCACGAAATCATATTTAACATCAAGAGTGCAGTTAAGATATATTAGGCAGAGATCAGTTGTATTATCTCTTATACAAATTGATAAAACTATGATCATTTATATCAACTGTTCAGAATAGAGATGTGAATGAATATTTTCCAGTTCATATACATATCACTAATGACCATGATAATCCAACCTCCAATTGAGCTGGATAATAAAATGGCTACTAAAATAGAATTCCGTGTTGGAATAGCCATCTGTATAACGTGAATTTTCATTCTATTGTAGTGATGTTATTTGTTTACTTCTTTTAGACGTCTAATGGCCGATTTTTGAGGTACTTTTAACAGAACTTTAAGCGATATCGGTTCAATAACTTGTCTTTTATTATAAAGACGTATTTTACGTGGGAAGGAAGGAGATGATACATTATGTGCCTACTACGTATAAAAGTACACTAAATAAGTGACATAGATATACACCTAAACCTCTATAACTACATATAACTTACTAACTTCTGCCCGCGACTTAGTCCGCGTAGAATAGTCGTAAGTTAGCGTTAATCCAAAGTAACTATTCCTCCTACAATATTTCATCCCCCTTTTCAACCTTTTACAATGCTTTTTTCAATTAAAAAGTATGCCCATGTCCTTTCTCAGGCTTTAGACTATCTGTGTACCAAATTTCATTTAAATCAGTTCAGTAGTTTTGCCGTGAAAGCGAGACAGACAGACAGACGGACAGAGTTACTTTCGCATTTGTAATATTAGTAAGGATTAACAGGCTTTCTACCACAGATTAGATATCACAACAGAAGCCGTCTATACGTTTGCATCCGCTATTTATACACATTATATGCCACGAAACCACTCAACCGTAACGCTAATATTGCCAAGGCACACTCTTGGAATCGCCATCTTTCGATGGGCGATAACATCCGTCACCACACGGTAAGAATTAATAATGATAGTTTCTTATTTCGAAACTACCCACTATATTATTATTGTTTAGTTTTCTATTAATATAGTCTGCTGTTCATTAAACTTGTATCAACGTGTAGGATGTATATATATACCATATATCGTGCTTGATTGCTAGCCGTGGTTATATTTGAATTTACGAGTATTATAATGGCACGATAGTGAATGATCCTAACGGTCGCTTAGGGAGTTTGAAAACTTAAAGTTTAAACGATTTTAAACGCTCACCGTGTATATTCAACTAAAACTTAATCATTTTAGTACACGGTCAATGACTGCTATTCTCTCGACGAGGCAAAATGGCGACTTAATTATACTAAATATTAACATGTAGGTAGGTATAAAAATGATTAACTAAATAATTTATTATAAATCAGGAGTTTGATTATTTGTATTGGATAGTCAAAGCATGAGATTATTTAGTTGAAAAATGAACAATTTAATCTATAAAGCTTAAATAATTTGTTTTATATTATAATTAAGGTTAAGAAGATTATATTAATATTGGTTAAGAAGATATACAATGCGAAAGTGGAAGGATGTATGTACCGGGGGAGACCGAGACTAACCTACCTAGACCAGATTGATCACGTACTGAAGGAAGATGGAGTCAAGAGTACCTCCCTCTACTACTACTCTACCCTGCAAGATATATAGCGTGATGATATGTATGTATGTATGTATATTATAATTAGACTTTACAGCGTTGTTATCTATACTAATCTATACTAATATTATAAAGCGGAAGAGTTTGTTTGTTTGTTTGTTTGTTTGTTTGTTTGTTTGTTTGTTTGTTTGTTTGTTTAAACGCGCTAATCTCAGGAACTACTGGTCCGATTTGAAAAATTCTTTTTTTGTTGGTTAGTCCATTTATAGAGGAAGGCTTTAGGCTATATAACATTACGCTGCAACCAATAGGAGCAGAGCAACAATGATGAATGTGTAAAAATCGGGTTTATGTTTCCTTTTGAGAGCTTCCGCTGCGTAAACGGTTAAAGTTGCGCAAAAATTATGTACTACATAATTGTTTCCCTTTCAAAGTTCTAAATAAAAGTCCGCGACAGCATATGTATATCTTTTAAGATTGGCTCACTATAACCTTTTTTATGCTAATCAAATTTGTTTTAAAATAATGTGATATTTTCGAAGGTGTTTTTATAAACATAATATTAATCCTTATCCAAATAAATGAGTTATTCATCACAAGTATTTAATTAAAAACAAAATTGCTCTTTACATTATTTGATTTCAATGAATATCTTAGGAAATATCGCAGTTTAAAAATAACATCGCAGCAAAATAATGATCAAGTACTGGGCGCGCATTTACGATAAAAATACTGGATCTTATAATCTTATATTAAAAAAAAACTCAAACTAATGTTATTTCAAAGTACTTCTGCACACACTACATTTTTAGTTTTGTTTTCTTCTCATGACCTTCCGTCGGCTTTACACATCCTAAATAATAATAATAAGTATAGGAAGTATTAGTGCCTGCCCTCATGTATGGCAGTGAAAGTTAGATTTGGCGGGGAAGACATGAAAATAGAATAAATGCTGTAGAGCTGACAGCTCTTCGTAAGCTGTGTGTGATGTAAGTATGAAAGATAAAATTAGGTATAATGTTATAAAAGAGCGCTGGTATGCTGAGGTGGGTTGGACATGAAGTGGCAGAAATAATGAGTGGGCAGAGGTTGACGAAGCAAACATATAAAGCAATCGTGAATGGGACGAATACAAGGGGAAGACCTTTTCTGGACCAAATTGGCGATTTGTTCACGAGAGGTCATCATCATCATCATTCTCCTACTCTTATCCCAATTACTTGGGGTCGATACAATAAGTACTCTTCATTCATAGTACATATTATAAAAGTTATTGGCAATAGTTTTATGACCGGCCGCATGCCAGACGTCAACCCTAATTGGGAATGTAATTGTTGACCAAACGGCATCAGATGGAGTTGGCCCAAGTCGTTATAAGGCTCTTAGTCGTCTTTTACGACATCCACAAGCAAAGTGAGGATTGGTAGTATTCATAGCCGCTACCACACAGCGATTTCATACACATTAAAAGTATGTGTAATCGTAAATAGGCGTAAGTATATGTATGTATGTATAATATACATACATTGTATATATCTATAGAAAGTATAGATAAGACCCAATACTTTTACTTGCATTACTTTATATGGTACTACATTGCATTATATGGATTACGTCAAACTTGAATCACTTTTAAATACTTATTTCGCGTAACTACAAATACACACAAAAAAAAAGAAACACATACATGCACGCACACTACCTCACAAACACACGCACACCACACACATACACACATACGCACACGCGCACACACACAAACACACGCACACCACACACACACACACACACACACACACACACACCAACAAACGCACAACACACACATACACATGCACACACACACACACACACACACACACACACACACACACAACGTGTGAGCGCGCTCACTAACACGTTAATTCTCACGCATTCATTTATTATAGTACTTTTAAATACTTATTTCGCGTAACTACAAATACACACAAAAAAAAAAGAAACACATACATGCACGCACACTACCTCACAAACACACGCACACCACACACATACACACATACGCACACGCACACACACACAAATACACGCACACCACACACACACACACACACACACACACACACACCACACACACACACACACACACACACACACACACACACACACACCAACAAACGCACAACACACACATACACATGCACACACACATGCACACACACACACACACACACACACAACGTGTGAGCGCGCTCACTAACACGTTAATTCTCACTCATTCATTTATTATAGATTTCTTTATCATTAGTCTTTATTACGTAAGATATATATATTCATTATTTATAATGTATGTTACTGTAAAATAATTTGATGTTCAAGATTTATGTATTTCGGGAAGGAACTGTCTCTTGAAACACAGGTATTACCTAATTCAAGAGGCAAAGACATCTATGTCAACTGTCATATGTATTTAGTTTTCAATAAAGATTATTATTATTATTATTTTACTTAAGGTTAAATGTTCTACTCTTACTAATAAAAGGGTCATGTAGGTACCTAAAACAGCTTTAACGTATGTATTATTTAAAAATATTTCCACCTTTTACGTAAACGAATTCGCGAGTTGAAGTTAACGTTAGCCCAAAGTAACCAATTCACGCGGACGAAGTCGCGGGCAGAAGCTAGTAGCATATAATCAAACAAGGCAACGAAGATAAATGACTAAAAATTCATATGTGGAATAACACCATGATCGTCATTCTAATGTTATAAATTTTTCGGGAGGGTACTGATTCCCATACTGCTGTAAAGTAATTAGTGTTCAAATCTTGTATTCGCTTACGTACTTCCAGTTGACTTGGATATACAAATGCGCTCATTAATGCTTTTTTACCACTAGGGAAAACATGAGTAACTTCTTTCATCTGTCACTCAATAATAATAAAATTACTGTAATTGTGCTGCAATTTTCCGTGTACGAATTACTATTGCAATCTTAAGGCTCACAGACTAAGCTTTAAACTTTGGCATAACCGTAGTGCTATATTAAAAGTAGCTGTTTATCCTCTAAATAATTGGATTATTAGTTAATTTTTGTTTGTGTCTCCTGCTTTACGTAGGATGGAAGTTGAGTCTTTCCAACTCTACACTAATTAAATTTGTTTCGGGTCCAGAGAAAAACGTTTCCTCGGACTTGTTAAGGTGATCATTATGAAACCTGGCTCTCTCTCTTGTAATAGTTATTGAGCTGCGAGCGTGTGATAGAATAAATCTAATTATATATAATAATATATATTGTATTTATTTCAACCTACTACACGGGTAAAATTATTAGCATATAATTCTTTCCAGGTTAAAAAAAGGAAATAAAGTATAAGTTTCTCGCTTACTTTTGAAATATTTTTTTTACGGATTCTATTGCGTTTGTATTTTATTTTTTAATTCCCGACGTTTCCAACACTTTACAGTGATCATGATCACGAGAGGACTAAGGTATCTTACGTCCAAAAGTGAAGTTTCTCGCTTACATTACCGCTAACGGCCGCGATACTGACAGTGATTATCTTGTAACCGGAATATTACAATGATCCGTTATTTTAATACTCACAGAGATTGCGGCTGGCGACGTCTTGACAATACAAATGAATACAATAAATCACCACCGCGATTTATCCTGCGAGTGTCGTAATAGACTATTAGGAAATGTAACCAGATGAAATAATTTCAAGCAAAAGAAAATTTGAAGTAAAAGATTTTGATAAACCCAGGGTTTTAATTATGTTCGATCATTAAAATTTATAGAAGAAAAATATTAAGGTATAAACCATTCTCCTATAGTATAAACAATAGTTTGACTCAATATTGTACATTTGAAATAAAACTACGGATGACGAACTAGAATAAGATAGAATCCGTAAGAGTAGTTTTATTTCAAATGGGTAATACTCGCGTAAGCATTAGAAGTCAATATTGTACGTTTGTATAAAATAATCTACGGTAACAGCTATCTATTGATGTTCCTTGTTAGGTTATGTGCTATTTCAAAAGACCTATCACAGTTTTAGAGAATTAAATAGTGAATATGTCAAAAGAGTTATAAACACTTGTCTTGCGGGAGAAAAATTATTGGCACACGTTGGATTTGAACCCAAATTTATTAGGAAGCCGTTTCAATACATACATACATACATATCATCACGCCATATCCCTTGCAGGGTAGGCAGAGAGAACAGAGTGCCAGAGAACTCTATCTCTGCATACTTCACTCGCTTCCTCAACATTCATAATTCTCTTCATACACGCTCGCCGGTTTCGGAGACTCTTGACTCCACCTTCCTTCAGTACATGACCGATCTGGTCTAGGTAGGTTAGTCTCGGTCTCCCTCGGTACCTACATCCTTCCACTTTCGCATTGTATATCTTCTTAACCAGGCGTTCGTTCGGCATTCTTTCCACATGTCCGAACCATCGGAGCATTCCCTTTCGCATCTTTACACCAATACTCTCTTTCATACCTACTCGCTCTCTTACGTCGTCGTTACGAATGCGGTCGGTCAGCCTAACTCCACAGATTTTCCGCAGGGATCGCATTTCGACCGCATTAATTTTACTATCATACTCTTTTCTGCATACCCAACTCTCGCTTCCATACAGTAATGTTGGGACAAGCACTGCGTTATGTATTGCTACACGTGCCTTCTGGCTGAGGTGGTGGCTGCCGAGAAGTTGCCCCAACGCTCCGTTCACTCTATTTCCCGCATTCACTCTTCGCTCTATATCAGTGGTGTACCTTCCATCTCGGCTAAATCCACATCCAAGATATACAAATTCATCCACTTGCTCTAGTCTTCTTCTTGCCGTTTCAATCTTACCAATTAGACCAGCATGGGTATACGTATGTATCCAAATTCTCACTCACCTTGTTGAGTTTACGAAAGACGTTCCACATGCCATATATCCCAAAACGTTTATAAATATAAGTAAGTATTAGGCAATAATATGCAGAATAGGCATTCACTTTTTCAATTTGAAACAAATGGTGCTACTTAATTTGATAAATTCTATCTATAATGACTAGGAATGACTCGGAGTTTCCTTGTGAATTGTAATGAATTCCACATGAAGTGTTTTGTTGAGAATACATTGAGTCACTAATACTTACTTGCTTGTTGTAATCCTAGAAATACGTTGAGGATCATGGGCATCGTGGTAAGCAGCATTCTCTTAGGAAGTTTAGAACACAAGTTGTGATTGCCCACTAGCCAGTAGAAATCATGCTTTTATGTCCCTATAAGAGAAGCTTCTAACCATTTGTGAACATTGATAGCGTAATATATGGACGGATGGACAAGTATTAAATAAAGAGTTGGTTTAAGAGTCATAGCAATCAGATTGTTGAAGTGTGATAAAAAAAAGTATAATGAAAGTTAAACTTAAATTTTAATAGTGTTTCTTGTTTGTAACTTTTTATTGAGGATTTACGTGATGATGCATTTAAGATATAGTGAAATTTAAAATGAAACTATTATCGCATTTGTTTTTGATTTAAATATTTCCTACTTTTCGAAAATTTGACAGCGTTTATGGTCACGGAAGGACTGCTGAAAAATATTCGAAACGTTAGGAAGTTATAAATTAAAAACGATATATAAAATCAATAAAAATAGTTTTATTTCAAACTAGTAAAATGCTGTAGCTTCACCTGCGTAGTTACCGTTTCCGTGAGAATATGGGAAAAATATAGCTCAAGTAATCGCTAATAATATATCTTACCATTAGTGAAAAAAAAAACCTGGTCTTGTGGTTCAGCTATGAAAGCATAACTAAACTAAACTAACACACTCATATTCGTATAATATTATAAATATTAGTTAAGGCTCGTTTTCATTAGTTGTTAGAGCTCGCATTCGGGATACGGGTGATTTCTGTTCACGCATGCCATAGGGACCGCATGCTGTAATCGTTTTCATTGCCCGGATGCAGGATACGGGACATATCTGTTTCAGCATATTATAGGGCCACCGGCATGAAACTCATTGTTTGTTATTTGTTTGTTACACCAATGAATTTTATTGGTTGTAGGCCGCATGCCGTATATCAACTAAGATATAGATAGCCACTTTCATAAGTCGATAGCCCGTATTCGGCGACTGCCCGCCTGTTGTTTAACGACTAAATTATCGTCCAATGAAAATGAGCCTTTACGAAGTGTAGCGCTCTGATAAACCTATGCTATGGGAAGTCCTTATGATAGCACGAAGTTAAATATATGTAGTATTCCATGTGGTGACGGAGTAAGAATACAATTCACCACCCTCTATCTTACCCGTGGGTGATCGTAAGAGACGACTAAGGTAAATAAAACGCAAATAAAATCTATGCAAGAGAAAGAAAACTCAAAACAAAACCTATACTGACATGTCCGACCAGCGTGGGGTAGTAGGTCAATTTCCCTCCAATTATGGAGGAGGCTCGAGCCCAACAGTGGGTCATGTATGAGCCAAGATGAGTACATGAATAACTGTTTGATGACGTTATACGGATGTATGAAATCACACATGTACCGGTATACAAAGCTGCACGTAATCTTTCAGGTGTAATCAAATTGCTAATTGAGACAAGATAAATACTACCGCGTACAGGTTGAGCATATGTGTACAAAACCTGTACAAATGTGGGTACTCATCTTTACTCAGTCGGCAAAGTGGGCATATCGAGCGAGAGCAATTCAATTCAAATGCGCTGCTTACACGTTGGTATAAACTATCACTCCACAAGAATTATATATTTGACTCGCTCTCCTGACAGACGTTGTCCTGCCCGGAATAATTTAAAGAGATATGCTGACAGCAGCGCCACCTACCGGGTCCAATTGTATTTTGAAATCATCCAGGGACCTATTGGAATATACGAGTACATTGAAAATTTAATCTCAATCCGTCCAACCATTTGACATACCGACAACGGTGCCACCTACCGGGTGCAATTGTAAATCTAAACCATTGTAGAATCCCCTTGAACATTCACAAAAAAAATTAAGAAAATCCGTTCATGCCGTTCAGGAGGAGTTCACTGTTAATACATGTACAGAAGAATTATACATATATATAAATAAGATGTACTATGGTGTAGACAAATCATCTAGACATTGATTGGCGAAGGAAGGTCAACGTTAGGCCCCATAACCGCCTGTGTTTAAATCATCTAGCCACCGATTGGCGTAAAAAGTTTAGCGTTAAGCTTTATAACCTGCTATGTATCTATGCTTCCCCTCTGGCTATTGAGCTGGCCGTTTTCTTAAGTTGCTAAATATTCCACAATGGCATTTATATCTCAAAAATTGCCGTAATACATAATTTAAATTAGCGAAATATTCTTTTGTCGTCATTAAGGGGCGCGTCCCTAAGAAACGCGTGAATAGCCACTTACGGTTTTAAATATATCTAAAAATTTACTGCATTGAATGATACTAAAAAAATATCTCAAATACTTAACAAATGACTCTATCAAAACACCGTATCATAATTTTAAGATAATTCTTAACTTTCGAGAAAAAAAATCGTCAACATTTATCAAAAATATCGAAATCGACCTTTGCTATTATAACTATCTAGGCCATTCCGTTGATATATTTGTAAATATTTTCAATTGAATCGTGAAACGAAAGTAAGGATAATACATTCACCATTCAAGTATTTTATTAATCTAAAACAAAAAATTATAAAATAATCCTAAAAGCCGTTGATTTTTTAGCCGAAATCGTCTATACATTTTACTATGAAACAAAAACGTTCTGTAATCAGCATTATAATAAAACACGTCCAAAGAAAAATAATCAGTGCCGTTTCAGTATCCAAGCTGCAGAGAGCACGTCCGTTAGTTGTACAAGTCGAGCTCCATAGCCTAGCGATAATTTCTTTAGGATGTGTTGCGAGTGTCAGCGTCGAACACGGCTGCTAATTTATATTCTTCGAGCAAATAAAAGATCAAAGTACATAATACATTTGCAAAATTTAATTATGTATTTTTGTAAACCGAATTAATTGTCAAACACTATGTAAGTACTTATCGTAATCGTATCGAAGTCATATTTCAGGTAGATATGGGGAAACCGAAAGAAAATTAATAATATAATAATCATAAAAAAATAAAGTTAAATTCAAAATAAAGTTCAAAAAAAAAAATTCATTTTTTACTGACAAAAATGATCAAAATGGAGTTGCAAGCTTATATGGAACTATTGTTTTTAATGTTAGAAATTTCATAATTCGCACCATTTTTATACATTCGAATATATGGACCTAAATTGTATTATGCAAACACAGCAATCAGGAATTCGATAGCTGAATATTGTTTTGAAATAATCACATTTTTAAGTAACCTGCACTACGAATGTTTTCGATGAAATAAACTGGACCGCTAGTGTGCACCGTGTGAGCAATTCTACAGTATGAAGTTGTCGTTCATATCTCTAAGTATTTTGTTCTGTGTATAATACCCAGAAAGCATACACTCTGAGACTCTGACCCCATCTTTTGCTGCCGGCTACTCACTGCAGGCTTAGCGATGCGGCAAGCTTATGCCTAAAACATTGCGTATTTTCTGTGACACTGTGAAGATTCTACTAATACAAGCGTGTAATAAATATGTAACTAATGCAAGCACCGGCAATTAGATTTGTTCGTTTCCAGGGTGCGTGTATTAATAGTGTACGATGCGTCTGTGTGATTAGAAAATGTGAATGTGTGTGTTCAATCATAAGTTCCCACGCTCGAGGACTGCAGTCTTAATATTTATCGAATATTACTTTTTATTCATTTATTGCTAACGGTAGCAAACCAGCAAGCAGCACGCTTGATAACATTACCCGTGTTATTGCCGCCCATGAACCATTGCAAGACCAAGGGTATAGCTAGACCGCTGCCTAATAATAAAAACCCCAAACCCACCCCGTTGGGTTTTCGGCTCTCTCGCTCACCGAACGAAATTCAATAGCACATTGCTATTACTCCGACGTCGATCTTCTGCGAGAGTGTCGTACTACCCCGGATGGACTGGCCCGCGGCTGCAGACACAAACCTGTCAACAGCGTGGTCCTACCACTCATACCTATATTTATTTTTTCGAAATAATATATTTCAATATATTTATTTCAAACCCTATTTAATAGAATGTTATCATTTACAAGATTTTAGGTAAAACAAACTAATACGTAGTTAGTAGCCACCTACGAGGTTATTGATTTTAACATTGTGATATTTATCAATTAACTATACGGGTGATTACATATAAGTCATACGGGTCAATGAATATGGCGCGAGTACCAAGTGTAAACTACAAAACGTTACAATAGAAGTGTGTCACTGAATTCCTTACAAACATTTTTTTATGCAAATATTGTATAATTTTACTGCAGATTAGTTGTTTTTAAATAAAAACGTTTAGTTATTTTGTGTAGTTGGTTTTCTTTTTTGAAGTGAAACTTCTGATGCGACTCCCAACAAGGTTGCGTTAAATGTTTAACGCAATGGCACTCGAACGCATGCGAGTATACCTGTTACAGGTCAGCGCAAACGTTAGCAACGAGTAGCGTCCAATATTCCAACGCCGGAGAGAGAGAGAGAAAGAAAGATATACAAAGGTAGAAAGTAGGAGAGAGAAAGAGAGTGAGTCGGTAGATCCCAAGCACATGCGCGTGGTATTCTTGCTTGGCAGCGAAGTAAACAGTGTGAGCGTCAAATTACTGAAATTCAAATTACTGAAATTTAGCATTTAATATGCTTAATTATTTATAAAAACCCGATTACGAAGCGAAAAAGTGTGAGCGTCGTGAAATTAGCTGAAATACGTACTTGTTGTTCTATTTTAATTTATAATATTCATTATTTTCATAGGTTTAAATTTTCACTTCTGTCGGCAGTCCTCATGAATGCTTTGTGTTTTTTTTCGTGTATAGTCTTTGTGACATTGTCTTTGTGTTGAGTTAAAATTGGCATTAGATGCTTTGTCAAATGATTTTATTTCGATGTTAGTTCTTCATTGTTGTAAAGTTGCGTTTGATACCCACAAAGAAAAATCGATAGCCATATATTAAATTAATTAAGAACAATAGTTATACATATATATGTAAGTTCCATAATATATAATACATTTTAATTAAAATTTACCAGTATTTTTAAAATTCTACCTATTAAATGGCAGTGTTTAAACAAAATTGTAGCTTTAGATTTCATATACATACGTATAACACCAAATCGTGTCTTGCGTCATTTACAGGCTAGGCTAGTTGACTACGTGGTAGTAATAAAAGCCTATTTATGAAGCCTCCTAGTTTATGTGTGTACCAGATATGTATGAAATCAAGTACTCTATTACTTAATTGGCTTATACAATATTATTTAGGTACGATAAAGCTAACGATCTATTTCGTAGATTATCACGAAGAACCCGGAATGGATTGAATAAATCACACCTTATTGCAAAAATATTTAGGAATGTGCTATAGACTAGTCTAAACTACGAGCTACTAAAATAATATTATTCATGTGGTGATGATGTAAGAATACAATTCACCACTAAGTTTCTTTAAAGTAGATGTCACAAAATACAAATGAGGGGTAGATATACATCTACGCAAAGGAAAAACTCTACACCAAGCAGTATGACTAGCGTGGTGTGTTAGTTCCATTGCCCTCCCATGTTGAAGGTAGCTAAATCCCGACGTATGCGAGCTGAGATGATGTGATGATGATGCAAACTTAAATTCAGTGCAGATGTGTATACTTATACCACTTTCTATCATATTTTCTTTAAAGAAATAAAAATAATAAAAAAAATCTAAATAAAAATGTTGGTATTCTGCACCCTCAGCCGATAACGTTTTTTTTTGTGACATAGTTGTTAGCCTCAGATGGCTATGACAACTTTAGCCAAACTGTGGGTGAGCACTGAGGGCTCTCAACCCGAAGCCGATAACGATACTCAGATACCAAATAATTTACTGTCGTCCATCTACCGCTCATTTAATTTGGACATAGGCATGCACAAATATGGTATAATACCTTAATCATTATACTTGGCAATATCAGTTAATTTTATGAATTTATCAAGTCGACTTAAGCTATTTTGTTGACTCCCATAGGAGTTGTCCCATGATGACTCCCATAGGAAAGTGAGTTTAAAACCCCTCATTAATAAACAAAGAGTAACTCTAGCAGTTTAAAATGTTTTCACTCCCATTTGATGTATATTTAGGTAATTATGAACAAGTTAAAACACTGTTGTTTAATATAATACAGTACATTCTATGCTTGTATAGTAAAATATGATACTTTACTGTAAAGCTTTGTTAAAGAGTTTAATTAATTAATTGCATACCTATAAAATTACCGACCTACCAAGATGTATTTTCTTGTGTATTTGAACAAAGCATTACAGAATTAATTAAATATCTACACTTTGATGTGGATTGTAATTTAGATTCCAGCTATAGCGTTGAATCAATTAAGGCCACTACTGACTTCGATATTTAATAATCTACAGACGCTAACTGTTAGAAGTAATTTCAGAAACAGAGAATATTGGATCAGACTGATTTAAATTTGAATTTTATTAACTAGATATGTTTATTTAATAATTGAATTGAAATGATTAATTTTAGAGAGATATCTCTATTAAAAATAAAAATTATCAACTTTAATTATCAATGCAGCTAACGAAGATCGGTCAGTAGAGCAAACAACTTTTACTGACGAAATTGATTCTTATATGTCTATTATGTTTTTATCAATTATACTGTTATCCACTACTTATTGTACTTTTACGTCATAAAAACACGCAAATAACATGTTCTGAGTCCTGCCAATGCGAACTGACAACTTATTTAGTTAGATAAGAAAGAAGTTATTAAATTATAATCCAAATGTAAATGTAATAATTTGTTTATTTTTAATTGTAACAGTATTTATGGCCAGACTAAGTAGATGATACAGGAGTTTTAAAATCAATTTAATAAAAAAAGAATAATGGAATCAAAAAATGGAAATTCTTCTATTAATGGACATATCAAGTGACCTTTTAAGCTATAGGTACCTATATTTGCAAAATAAAACCATAACACAAAAAAGTTATTACAAATTGTTTTGCCTCTTACTTTAAATGTATACGAAATACTACAATTTCGTTTAGTGAAAATTTATTGCTATAAATAGGATCTAAAAACTGTCTATATAAATACTTTTCAGAGAATAAAAATATCAGAACCATAGACCAACTACCTCAGGGGCACTTTTTTGGAAGCTAATATTAAAAACTGGAAAATTGAACAGAATATAAAAAAAAGACTATCTTATTACAAGCTTAACTCTATAATCAACCCATCGATAAAGTACTTTAAAAATTTTCGAAAACATTGTAGAAAGGTAACAAACCAAAACGGAAAATAATATCTAAGTTCTTTTTCAACAAAAATGAATTGATATTGAAATTCAAGTATTGATAAAAATCTATTCATTATGTTGATGAGCTCAAATCAAAAGTACTTGAAATATATTAGAAACGATTTTACTTATTTGAGTATATGAACCTTACATAATCTAACAAAAGGAAAACTTTCCTAAATGTGGGATTTGCCACGAAAATATTTTTTTTTCTTTATCACTACCAATTGTACTGTACTGTTGAGTAGCATTCATTTCCACAACTAAAGAGCGACACGTGCCAGAATTACGCTTCAGAGTCTAGATAGATATTTTACTTTTTATTAAATGCTTCCATCACTTGATCAAAATGGCTAGTTCATCCTTTTAGGTATATCACCGAAATCTAATTAGATTTTGATGTTGAAATTTATAAAATATTATCTTTATTACGACAATTCTCTGCAAGAGAAAGAAAACTCGAAACAAAACCCTATACCAACACGTCTGACCAGCGTGGTATAGTGGGTAACTTGCCCTGCCATTGCGGAGGAGGCCCGACCCTAACAGTGGGACATATATGGGCTGTGATGATGATGATGATGATTCATTTTTAATTTATCATCATCTCATCATCTCAGCTCATACACATCCCACTATTGGGCTCGAGGCTCTTCCATAATAGGACGACAAATGACCTACTATACCACGCAGGTCAGACTTATTGGTATAGGGTTTTGTTTCGAGTTTTCCTTCTCTCGCACACACGACTAAGGGATATAAAACTCATATAACATATATTGTTATATGAGTTTTATATCCCTTAGTCGTCTCTTACAATCACCCATGGGTGAGATAGGGGGTGGTGAATTGTATTCTAACTCCGTCACCACACGGAAAAATTTTAATTATACATTCTCTAAAAGTTTTAGAAATAAACTTCATTTGTGCAGTTATATTGTAAAAATATTAAAACATTGCACAGTATTAAAGATATCTTTGCCTCGACTATAAAAAAAACGTAGATAAGTAGAAAGATAAAATAACTTTGAAACAATATATATAATGATCTTATATACTAAGAACTTAATATATATCGAAGGCTCTTTACAGTTGACTTAGCGGAATAACGCCGAAAGTTTCTTGCCTGTTAATATGGATTCAGCAAATTGTATTATGTTACTCGTTTACCTACACCGTTGTATGACTTTTAAACTTTTATTTAACGTTATTTTTACACTCAAGATTTATCAAAGATATCTTGAAATAAAAAGCACTTCTTGAAAATATTTTTCTCTGTAAGTAATATCAGATTTTATTTTACAGCTTGTTATATTGTTGGGTTAGGTGTTGTTTAAAAAATGTTATTACAAAATTGTTATTTTCATGAATTTCTTATGTTAATACATAACAATATTCCGCTCCCTTACCCCATATTTCTGGAATGGCTTTGAGTGTATAAACACTAACAATAGAACACTATAAGAAACTCCTTAGTTTTTTTTACGATACCCATGCATAGATTGGTAATATTCATAGCCGCTACTACATGTTATAATATATGAATACTTTCATTCTACTTTATATCCACCTTGATTTGATCAACGATGCCGTCTGGTCAATAATTACATTCCCAAGGAGAGTTGACGTCGGCCAAGTGACTGGCCTTAGAATTATTGTCAGAATCTTCCCATATACAGTAAATATTGTGTTCGCGACTATGGACCATGATGTGTGGGAGTTAAAAAACAGCTACTATCCAGTAGCTACTCTCCACTAAGAAAATTCGGATCAGTAATCTCCTGGAAAAATTACAACACTAATATAACTGCCACCATAATACTGCCAATATAATACTGCCAATATAATATATATAATACTACCAATATAATATATATAATACTGCCAATATATATAATACTACCATAATACTGCCAATACACCAACATAACTGCCACCCGCAAACAGTATGTGAATCATGACGATTATTACTTTATCAAAGCAAGGATTCAACAACGAACGTCAATAGGTTGATAAATAGATGGATCGCAGTTGTACTAATAAAGCGAGAGCTTGTACTCTAGCAATTAGATTTAATGTATAATTCGATAAGTCTATTATTAGTGTTCTAGAAAAGAAAGCGGTATTTCTACGGCATTACGAATATAATTTAAAAAAAACACCTTGGTGGAGAATATTTTCCAACTATTTACAAACCTGCATTGTATACCTTAGCGACCACTTATTCATTAAGCGTTATTTACACTTCGTGTCTACATTTTACAACTTGAAATCAATTATGATGAATATTTTAAATGTAAAATTACTTTTGTACCGATATCAAACACTGCTATGAAATATTATATTGGATTACAATATAATTCAAAATAAAATTACCATAGAAACGATACATTTTAACGCAGTTATATTGTAAATTGCCAAATATGTTACTCTACACGAGGTAATTGGATTTGCGTAGGTGAGTATTACGGGTAGAAGGTACGAGCGAAGCTTACAAGGCTATTATAAGTGTTGCTTGGAAGATTTCCCTGTTATCGAAAGCGTTAACTTATTTAAGCGAGATTGTACTGAAAGTCTTTGTTATTTCACGTAAGAAAAGTTTTTTTTGTTAAATAAATAAAATAAAATATACACGTTATCAAGATATTTATTCAGATACTCACTTGTGTGTCATATAAAGGTCATAGTATATACCCAGACCTTAATAAGACACTTAGATTTATAGAAGACCAAGGAGTATAATCGGCTGCTGTGTTTAGCGTTTGTAGACTACGAGAATGCCTTAGATTCTATTCAAACTCGGGTAGTGCTGCAGTTCCTTCAGCAGTGCCAAATTGACTATCTATATATCGAAGTGCTGAAGTGTTTATATAGAAATGCTGCTGTCAGTCCGCATCCGGGACAAGAGAACGAAAGCGATTCAGTTGCAGAAAGAAAAAAAAGACGGAGATGTTATATCTCCGAAACTGAAAATTTTGAAATCAGTTTTATATTTGTTAAGGTGGTTCGGTATTTATTATACATAATGAATATTACATATTATATTCACTCATATGGGGACGGGATAAAATACTAGGTGACTCACTACATCCTTAACATAAAGTAATATAATTTGAAAAATCTAAAGTGATCACGCCTCATAATTTTTATATTATTTATCATTTACTATTACTCAAAGCAAAAAAAAACCTTCGAAATTTCATGCCATTCTCGACGTAGTGCTAAAAATAGCTGTTCGTTTACAATAGGCTGTATGGGATTTATTTCCTTTGCCTGTCCGAATGGACGAACAAAAAATGTAAACGAACCCAATTTTCATAAGGTATAAATACACTAATAACTAAGCAGGTTAGTTTTTTTATTAAATGCAATTAAACAACAAAGAATTACCAAGCCATTTTCGAAAGGAAACAGTGCGTTGCGATTCTGAAGCTTTTAAACAAATAAATACTTTGGTACATTAATTTTTACGGTCGTGATCGTGACAGATCCAGAATTAATACCTGGACGTCCTCGAATATTTTTTTAATCAGCTATTTTCTTACTTTAAACAAAATAATTGCTTTTTAAAAATATAAAATATGTTCAATAATCAATTATACTATCGAATCTGAACCTCCTGTGTAAATTTGGGTACCTCTTGAAAAACAATCCTGTATGTGTATATATATGTATATATATATATGTATATATATATATATATATATATATATATATATATATATATATATATATATATATATATATATATATATATATATATATATAAAATATGTTAAAACTAAAATAAACGACCTAAAACTAAAATAACTGAACAATGTTGTCATTGTGTCGTGACCACGATTCATCTTGGGTGAGTATTTCACTGTAGAACAATTACATCTGGCGACAGCCTGGACAGCCATCATATGTCACAGGTACAAGAAATAAAACTCTGAAACTTTTATTTTGGGACTTTTGACGGGAATTTGAAAACGTCATGTGGTGCTCTTGTATTATATTCGATATCTTAGTGTTTTAACGTGTTATATTAGATAATTTTGATGGCATTTTATGTAATGCGGTTACTGGGATGTAGTGAATATCATATAAAAGTGCTTTACAACGTTTTCGTTTTTCATCAAAATTCCCAAAAGATACCATTAACAGCACTGTTGATGGCGACAATTTGACTTAGACAATGACTAACTTGAAAGGCTAAAAACGTGAAGATCTTTATACCTCGATACTGGCACCAATAGCTCATATAAGTAGCTGATTGCCAATACATAAGAAGAAGAAGAACTTTTATTTGGTGATAAATTTCTTTTTAATCTATCTATGGTAAGTATTCTTGTTAGTTTTGAATGCGTAGTATATGTATTAAGAATTATGAAGTGCTATAATTAAGTAATGAATAAATTCTAATATAATTTATTAACTTTAAAAAGCAGAATTTAATAGAAGTTTGATATTTGTACTACAAAATAAAGCGTGTGGTAGCTATAAATACTACCAACCCTTATATTAGATTTTTACATTGACCTGGGCCAACTCCATTGCATGACGTCTGATAAATAATTACAAATTTGAAATAAAAATACTTTTACGGATTCTATCGCGTTTGTATTTGATTTTTAGTCAGTTCTCCCGTGACCATGACCACTGTAAAGTGTTCGAAACGTCGGGAAATTAAAAATCAAATACTAACGCGATAGAATCCGTAAAAGTAATTTTAGTTTAAATGTGTAATAGTCGCGTCAACATTAGAAATCATTAAATAATTACATTCCCAAGGAGGGTTCGGGTCAGGCAGATCGCCGATTACATGACATTTGCAATGTGTACGATGGAAGAGGAGTACGTATTGCATCAACCGTAAGTAATTGAAATAAGAGCAAGATGATGAAGGTTTATATTTTAAAAATAGATACTTTAAGGAATCTCTATAATTAATATCATGTATTAATCGTGAGGTGATGAAGATAACATTTGGCAGTCTCTTTCTTGCCCGTGGGTATCATAATAAGAATATGATATGCAGATAAATTTATTTATGTAACAGAAAAATATCTCAAAATATAATCAATCAATCCATCTGGTCAGCGTGATAAACTTGGTCAATTGCTCTGTATCTTTTATTGTAGAGAGGGCTCGAGCCCAGCAGTGGGACGTATGTAAGTTGAGATAATGATTATTAATTAAAGTTTCAAATAAATAACTGATCTGAAAAGACCGACTTTTGAGCAATAGCAATTTGCTGTTGCGCTACGTTCGGTGAGCAAGACCGCTTGAAGTCCAACTGGGTGGATTTTAGGGTTAGTATTGATAGTCAGCGGCTTAGCTATAACCCTAGTATTGCAAAGGTCCATAGGCGGCAGTAACACTTACCATCAAGTGAGCTGCTTGCTCGGTTGCAATAAAAAAAAGTAACTGAAAATAATCATTGTCAATTAATATCACGTCGAAGTATATGGTTGACTAAGTTGTTACAAAATTTTGTGAATAACATGAAGATGATAATTCTAAATGTATATTATTTTAAAAATTAAAAGTAGAATATTTTTTTAAGATCGCTAAGTAAATGAAAAGAAAGTTTTATAAATAACACAATAGGTAACCATGAAAAGGTTTGTTAATAAAAGCGCCTCGGTCTACATGAAAATATAAATGGAAATATTATGTTAGACGTATTTGTGACAAAAACACGTACAAGCACAGTCATCATCTTTAATATTATTTAAGCATATAATTTAAATATTATAAAGAAAATACAACGTTAAGATGGCCTTGTATGTTATATATACACACACACACACACACATATAATACACTGTTGACAGTTTTCTGTTTACAGCCGCGGACCGATCCCTCCGGGGTAGTATCACACTCTCGCAGAAGATCGACGTCTGAGTAATGGCATTGTGCGCTTCGTTCGGTGAGCGAGAGAGCCGGCAGCCCAACTGTGGGTTTAGGGTTTGTATTGGTAGGCAGCGGCCCTAAAGATTCATGGGTGGTAGTAACACTTACCATCAGGTGTACTGCTTACTCGTAAGGCATGGTGGCAAGCAATAAAAAAAAGGAAACTGTAAAGTAGTAGTATAGTAACTTACAGTTACAGTCCTATAAATTGGAAACAACATATTATCTACCTCTTACTTTCTAGTAGTCATCGTCAGAACTAGCGGAAGGATCACAAGGGAGGACAAGCAACTGCACTCTGCTGACTGCACAGATGGCGTAGTTAACATACCTATTTAACGTGCCAGTGTCTGGGTTTCGATTTTCGCGTACGACAATACGTTGCGTGGGATCCACATATTTTTGTTCTAAGTCTGATTTTGTTCTAAGTATAATTTAAACCATTAATTTATATGTTTGCAAATTCACCGCAATACAAGGATTGGATCGTTAGTGCAGGGTGTTGTTCAAAAAAAACTTATGACACCAATTGCCGTTGCTAATGTGCCTGCCAAGTGCGAAGATTATAGTCTTAACCCTCTTGGAGAAGCTTATGTCTATGAAGGTTTATGAATATGCCTGCAAGCATTATCTGTATAGTTAAATTACTTATTGCAATATGCAGTATATACTCCCCGACTAGAATTTTTTTCGTCTTCCTTAGTAGGATCGGACCGGGCATGCCCGATCTGGACCAGATAAGGTATGTAACGCAGAAGATATATCTGGACCCGATCAGGAAAACCGTATCGGGTCCAGATCAGGCATTCATGATCGGGTCCAGATCAGGCATTCCTGATCGGGTCCAGATCAGGCGTTCCTGATCGGGTCCAGATCAGGCGTTCCTGATCGGGTCCGGATGAAATTTTACTGATCGGAACCAAATCAATCATCTGCGTTACATATCTTGCCTGATCCAAAACGAGTATGCCCAGTCCGGTCCTTTTAAAAAACATGAATATCTTAAAGAACATGTTTAAAAGGTAAAAATATTAATTAATATATGACGTAGGCAGCGAATGCAGTGCTATATTCTTATTAGAGATGAGTAGTTCCGGAGCGTAATAGTTCCGAGAACTATGTCTTTTGCCGGAACGATCTAGTTCCAATCCAACCACACGGCTGAGATAGTTCCATGTCCGAGTCGTTCCGACGACCGAGTCGTTCCGACGACCGAATCGTTCCGACGACCGAGTAATAAAGTGTGCGTCATGCATGCGTCTAAATATTCTTCTATATATCGTCGTCGTCTATATATATCTTGGTTGTCAGTCCTAACCCTGTCATGTCAATTATGAGGGTAAATCAACTGATATTCCGACAATTACTGACAAATAAACGGAACCTAAAAATAACTTGTATTTCGTAGTTTATAGCTCCTTCAAAATACTAAATTTGAAGGAGTTATAAACTAAGAAATATTGATCTTGAATGGCTGGAGCCGATTAAAATTATGTCCGCACATGTTACGTTGGATTGGATTGCATAATCATGTCATTAGAACCGATAGGATAGGACATGTACTCATGTACTATCGGTCAGCGGAACTAGATAGGTCCGCGAACATGTTTCCTGGATATAGTTCCGACAGAAAAAGGAATCGTTCCATGTCCGATCCGCTCCAGGACATGATTTGCACATGACTAATTCTTATCATAGAGAGTCCCAGTGAGCCATTCCGATTATGGCGAAACCACCAGATGCTAACGACTGTAACTGTCGCCTGAATTTCTTATTCATGACCTGATCGATCTGTTTTAATCTGATTTGATAACAACTAATTTAATATTAGGCCATGACATTACGCTTCGGAGAATCTTAACACCGCGATTCAAATAATGACGTCATTTTACTAACGCCATCTATTTATTATGACCCAAAACATTAAATGTTAGAATGGTTGTTACAATATAATATTTCTGTCTATCTATGTTTTCAAATGTTAGGTACATTTATATATATATATATATTTTCAACATATATATACACATATACATAACCATTCTAACATTTAATGTTTTGTAATTTAATTTTATTACATTTAATTATAATAAATCATTTAATAAATATTACATTTAATGTTTTGTATATATATATATATTATTTATTTTTGTTTTTTACTTTAAATATAAATTATTTTTATATTATTAATTAAACATTATTATTATTAAATACATATGATTAATTAAAGATTTTAGATTAATCTCCTCTGATGCAAATACAATTTCGCCGTGGCATAAATATGTCAATCATGTCACTTTTTTGAATTTTGATTGATATTTTTTTTGTGTTACGAAAACTGTTTCTGGTTCTGATATACTACAAGCCTTACTATATACTTGATGATATTTCACATCAGGCTATCCTTATTTGGTCCTGATCTGGTCCTGATCCGGTATGCCTTACCATACTTGATGTTATTTCACATCAGGCTATCCTGATCAGGACCAGACCTGGTCCTGATAGGGTTTGCCGGATCCGGCATGCCTCATTCTGTCCTGATCGGGTCCTGATCCGGTATGCCTTACCATACTTGATGATATTACACATCACGCTATCCTTATTTGGTCCTGACCTGGTCCTGATCCGGTATGCCTTACCATACTTAATGATATTTCACATCAGGCTAGCCTTATTTGGTCCTGACCTGGTCCTGATCCGGTATGCCTTACCATACTTAATGATATTTCACATCAGGCTAGCCTTATTTGGTCCTGATCTGGTCCTGATCCGGTATGCCTTACCATACTTAATGATATTTCACATCAGGCTATCCTTATTTGGTCCTGATCTGGTCCTGATCCGGTATGCCTTACCATACTTAATGATATTTCACATCAGGCTATCCTTATTTGGTCCTGATCTGGTCCTGATCCGGTATGCCTTACCATACTTAATGATATTTCACATCAGGCTATCCTTATTTGGTCCTGATCTGGTCCTGATCCGGTATGCCTTACCATACTTGATGTTATTTCACATCAGGCTATCCTGATCAAGACCAGACCTGGTCCTGATAGGGTTTGCCGGATCCGGCATGCCTCATTCTGTCCTGATCGGGTCCTTATCCGGTATGCCTTACCATACTTGATGATATTACACATCAGGCTATCCTTATTTGGTCCTGATCTGGTATGGCTTACCATACTTAATGATATTTCACATCAGGCTATCCTTATTTGGTCCTGACCTGGTCCTGATCCGGTATGCCTTACCATACTTAATGATATTTCACATCAGGCTATCCTTATTTGGTCCTGATCTGGTCCTGATCCGGTATGCCTTACCATACTTAATGATGTTTCACATCAGGCTATCCTTATTTGGTCCTGATCTGGTCCTGATCCGGTATGCCTTACCATACTTAATGATATTTCACATCAGGCTATCCTTATTTGGTGCTGATCTGGTCCTGATCCGGTATGCCTTACCATACTTAATGATATTTCACATCAGGCTATCCTTATTTGGTCCTGATCTGGTCCTGATCCAGTATGCCTTACCATACTTGATGTTATTTCACATCAGGCTATCCTGATCAGGACCAGACCTGGTCCTGATAGGGTTTGCCGGATCCGGCATGCCTCATTCTGTCCTGATCGGGTCCTGATCCGGTATGCCTTACCATACTTGATGATATTACACATCAGGCTATCCTTATTTGGTCCTGACCTGGTCCTGATCCGGTATGCCTTGCCATACTTAATGATATTTCACATCAGGCTATCCTTATTTGGTCCTGACCTGGTCCTGATCCGGTATGCCTTTCCATACTTAATAATATTTCACATCAGGCTATCCTTATTTGGTCCTGATCTGGTCCTGATCCGGTATGCCTTACCATACTTAATGATATTTCACATCAGGCTATCCTTATTTGGTCCTGATCTGGTCCTGATCCGGTATGTCTTACCATACTTAATGATATTTCACATCAGGCTATCCTTATTTGGTCCTGATCTGGTCCTGATCCGGTATGCCTTACCATACTTGATGTTATTTCACATCAGGCTATCCTGATCAGGACCAGACCTGGTCCTGATCGGGTTTGCCAGATCCGGCATACCTCATTCTATCCTGATCGGGTCCAGATACATGATCTGGTTGAACCATACTTTTTTTCTAGTCGGGTCGCTTTCCGTTATCAATCAAAATCCGCTTTCTAAATTGTTGGTATGCTAATATAAATTATGCGCGTTATTAAATGACAGACCATGCTTTAAGGGTGTAGATCGTGAAAATCACCGAAAAGAGTGTTACGATTTTTCATATTTAACCTATTTACATATGATTGATATCAATGATAATTTGTATATATTACAATCAAAGACCAATAAGTATGTTTATGCTTATATTAAACTCATAAACCTAATAGTTGTTATATAATAAACGTCAACAAACGAACAAAATTGAGTAAAAATGCAAAAACATGACTTCGTATTTTTCAGATTTAACCCCATAAATCAACACAAATTTATAAAAAGAAACACTTTTTGAACACTGAAGAAACCAATAAGTATAGCTGTATACTTCTTTTTATACCTTTACAAACAAAGACTTCCTCTTTTAAAGCCCTAAAATCTAGATATATTTTAAGGTAAATTTTTCATACACAAATGTATGGGATAAAGCGTTCGTTTCATTCGTGCAATCTCGGTGGTCACTAACGACAGTTCCTTTCTGTAAGTGAACGCGACACCACGCTTGTCGGCTGCAGACAGCAGAATTACGTATTGTGAATTTGTGTTTTTTGTAAAAAACTGTAAGTATAACATTTTTATAATTAATTTATTTTCAGTTAGTAGAAAGTATCGATTTAATGAATGTCTGAAAGAAAACCATGGTGGAACTAGATATAAATCGTAAAAAATACAATATCTACACTAATAGGTATTATAAAGAGGAAAGATTTGGATTTTTGTATGTAACGAATAAACTCAAAAAGTACTGGACCGATTTACTTTTATCATTCGAAAGCTACATTATCACTGAGTAACATAGGCTATTTTTTTCGCAGGACTGATTGAATTTGAGTGTCATGCCAGGGAAAAGAAAGTTTTGTACGCATTATAAAAATATGAAAGCCAAAAGATCTCGGAATAAAATGTAAGTTCCTCCCTACTTATTTATTATCGCATTTGGACAGGGTACATTACAAAGCTAATACAATATGTCATATGATTTAGATCGCCCGATTCAGACATATACCTACAATAACGTGTAAATATTGGTTTGTATTATCTATATCTATACTGATAAATAAAATTGAAGTATCTGTATGTAATATCAAAATAATAGGATATTTTAAAAAAAAAAAGGCGATACGGAGTTCGCCGGGTCGGCTAGTATTGTCTAAATATCAAATTGTGGAAGTAGGTAGGCGACAGCGCAACTTTGTCGACATACCTATACCTATACCGCCAAACAGACGCGAGGCGCCTAGCGTCTGGCTAGGGTTGTACAAAATAAATAAAAAGTGGATAATATTGATGAATAATATTTCCAGTATTGAAAATAAAGAAAACCTTGGGGCCGAGACTCTGAGCAACAATGCTACGCGCTGTATAGAGGTAAGTTGTTATACGTAATTCTTGTAGACTTGTTCCATAAATAAACAAACTACTTAGTTAGTGATGGGCGAAGACAAAATCTCAATACCTACCTATAGATTTTTTCTTGCAATATTTATTATTTTCATCGAGAGACAAACACCTTAGTACCGACATACTTCTCAATTACTTTCTCAAAAGAAAATTTACGTTCAAATAGGTGACGTCATAAAAAAACAATACCTAATGCGTAAAGAAATTATAATTTCTATTCATCAGGAACCTAATATTGTATTAATTCTTTGCATTTTTTTAAATTTTTAATTATTTTTTATAAAAAAAATCAAGCCATTATCTTTCTTTACAGGAACTAGTTATTGAAAACGACCAAGAGGGAAAGGTGGATGAAATGGAAGTTGGGCGTAGAGTTGTAGACGTTTCTTTTTTTTTTAAAGCTCTTCAGGCCATAGGGGACCACGGTCCAATGGATTGTAAGTTAAGTTACCTCAGTATAATAGGTGAAGTAAAAGTTGGTCTGGACTCAAAACTCATCATGAAATGTAGTATGTGTAGTATGAAATTTACTGTGTGTTTGATTGAAAAGAAAGAAGATAGAATGGAAGTGAATCATCAAATTGTATCTGGTATCATATCATCTGGTGGGAGCTACTATCAGTTAAAAACATTAACTGCCGCAGTAGCCCTACCAATCATGTCACCTTCATTATACAATGAAATTAATAATACGGTTTGCGATTGGTGGGAAAAGACAGCAGCACATTCCATGGCAGAAGCTGTCAAGGAAGAAGCGGAGTAGGTACGCAGTGGCTATAGGTAGTGTTGATAAAAATGGTACACCATTAATATCTGTTGCTGTTGACGGTTGTTGGAGCAAGAGATCTTATGGTAAGAATTTTTCCGCCTTGTCCGGCGCAGCTGCGATAATTGGCATTAAAACTAATAAAGTATTGTTTTTTGGAGTTAAAAATAAATACTGCGTAGTTTGTGCACGAGCCGCAAAGAACGACAGTCAGCCCTCGGAACACCGTTGTTTCAAGAATTATTCGGGATCATCTACCGGTATGGAATCAACCATAATAGTTGAGGGGTTTAAACGTTCCATTGTTGATCACGGTGTAATTTATAATAAATTTGTAGCAGACGGCGATTCCAGTACTTATAAAAATATATTAGATTCGCGACCGTACGGTAATTTAACAGTAGAGAAAATTGAATGCAAAAATCATCTTTTACGAAACTACTGCAATAGCTTGGAGAAACTGTCGAAAGACACTAGGTATCCTTGCGAATTGCGGAAATTCCTAAAAGAAAGGTATTTGCGTTTAAGAACCGGTGTAAAATGCGCTATTAAATATTGGGGTGATCAAAATCAGTCACTCGAAGAAAAAATAAAAAATCTTAATGAAGATATCCTAAATGGTCCACAACACGTATTTGGTAATCACCAATATTGCAAGGAGTATTTCTGTAGACCTGATACTCGTCGAATAGAACCTGTTGGGTTGCTTCCAGCAATTGTTAGATGCGGATTAATGGACGCGGTACACATTTTAAGTAAAAGACTGTCATATCATTCTAGAAGTTTAATTCATAATTGTACAAGTAATATAGTTGAAAGTTTTAACGCAGTGATTGCCAAATTAGTAGGGGGTAAGCGTGTAAATTATTCTTCCCGTGGTTCTTATGCGGGCCGATGCGCAGCTGCTGTTGTGTCTTTTAATACAGGATCGATTCATAGTAAAACTCATGAAGTAATATTTAAATCTAGTCCTAATCCTTTGATCGCGAAAGTGGAAAATTGTAATCGTAGAATCCGTTTAATTGCTAAACCTAAATTAAGATTGAAAAAGAGCCACAGCGCTGTATCGAAAGACGCTCACTATGGACCAAACTGCGAAAAACCTTATCTGAGTCCAGAATTATATGAGAAAGCCAAGTCATCTTTTTTAGCCGATTTAAAGTTGTCTTGTGCTGAAAGAGAGGAGCTTGAAAGGTCGACCCATTTGCAAAGAAGTAGTTCTGAGTGGATGAGTACAAGGAGAAAATTACTAACCTCATCATCGTTCGGGGAAGTTTGTAAAAAACGAGAGAGCACAAGTTGTGCTGTTCTTGTTCGTAAAATCGTTTATGGTAGTAATATCTCCAGTTTGCCTGCTGTACGGTACGGTATCGAAAACGAAGAATCCTCACAGTTAGAAATTCAAGAGAATATTAGTATACAAGGTTGCGGTTTTTTCGTCGACGATCAATATGAATTTCTTGGTACTACACCAGATGGCATTTATGCAAACGGTTTAATTGAAATTAAGTGCCCACATTCTTTAGCTGGCATGACTCTTGATGAAGCAATGGTCAAACATACCTTTTGGGTTAAGGACAAGGCTTCCAAGGGTTATGTCATAAATAAAAATCATAACTGGTATTTCCAAATTCAGGGACAGGTACATATTACTAAAAGAAACGTTTGCATGCTTGGCATCTGGTTTGGTGCTACTGTACCTATGAAAGTTTATATTATAGAAAAGGACGACAAATTTTGGGAGGAGAAAATGGATGAAATTAGTTAGGTTTTATTACGATTGCCTACTTACAGAATTAGTTGATCCTCGGCAGTCACGAAGCATGCCCATTCGTGACGCGCCCAGTATCAGAGAGGCTATGAAAGAGAGGAAAGAAAGAGCTTTACGTGTTATGAAAGAGAAGAACGCCTAATGATTTTGAAAGATACAGGTAACTTAGTTAACTACCCAGCCAGTCGATTCACGTAAACACGCCAGTCCAAAAGTCGTTTTAACTTAGGAACTTAGAAATCGCCTTTTGGTTTTCTGTTTTAAACGCACTTACTTATCTAGTCTTGGATTGTCATAAATCTTCCAATAGCTTAATTACTATACAATTTCTGAGTTACCTGGTGTAAAGAATCATAAAAATTGGTTCAAAAATACAGCGACTTGAGAATTCTCCTTTTTTTAAGTCGGTTAAAAGGGCTAAATTTGCAAAAAACGAAGTGACGTCACTGCGCTACGGTTTTTATTACTTACGTGAATCGGGCAGCTGGTAACGTTTTCATTCTGATAGGTTTTGTGATAGCCATTGATTTTATCATCAAATTAGCAGAAATCAGAACTTGATCCGTAATCGAATGAAAAAACATTAGAATTTTGAACTCATATTTCGTTATTGTTTAATTACATACTTTTAATTAGTATATTAATAATTTACAAACTTCTGTTAAAATTAGTAAATAAATGAATTATTTACTAATTTTTGTACAACCCTAGCACGCTTTTGAGATAGCGAGTAATGGCGACTCATATTTGTTATTGTGTAGTAAATAAATCATTTTTATACTTGTGTTTCATTTATTGACATTTTTTTTAAAACCCTAGGATTTTTTTTAGATATCGACGAGGTGATCGTAAACAAAAAGTAAGTATTTGAGTTTACGCAATAGGCACATTTCCTTGCGTAGAGATAAACACACTTCCTACTGAATTTGCAATTATTTTATTGAATGAATATTTTACGAATTAGAATAAATTTTGGTAGTGAAATTACAAATGAATACATAGTTGGAATTTTAGGTAAGTAGAATACAAAAATGTCAGTCTGGACCTGCTCTTGATTGTATATTATATTATAAACTAGTAACCCGCCCTCGCTATCTTCGCTATCTTCGGCAATATTCACTTAAATTACATACTATAAAAAGCATATTGATCTATAATAAATGCACAATTTATTTAAGGTACTTAATTGGATAAGGATTAATGCTGTATTGTATAAAATCACTTAGTAAATAATCATTTTTTAGTAGAGGATAAAAAATGGTTATGGTGGGTTATCCCTAAGAGATAGACATATGCCATCGTGGACTTTTTTGTTGAACTTTTTAAGATGGATAATACTGTAGTACATTATTTTGGTCTATCTCGTAGGGTTCAGCCAACGTTTGCAATATAAGCGCAAAAAAACGTGCTTATTTACGACATCACATTAGAAACCTCTAAATTAATCAGCGTTTCTCTACTATATTATGCATGTATTATACATATAAACCTTCCTTAAGAATCATTCTATTTATTAAAAAAAAACTGCATCAAAATCCGTTGCGTAGTTTTAAAGATCTAAGCATACATAGAGACAGACAGACGGCGGATAGCGACTTTGTTTTATACTATGTAATGTAATGATAGAAAAACATAAGAATTGTGTCTCAACTACTCTTATTAATCTATTAAAAAGAATCAACAGCTAGTTTCCAAAAATTCAACGTTATTGTTATGCTGTAAATATTCAAGTTCAATAACAATTTCTCAACGTGGAACGTTTGTTGCAAAACATTTTGAAAATCGCGCTCTTTAGGTCATTCATCCGCCCCGTCGGATGTTACATTAAACTTTGGCGCTGCGGTCGCTCGAAATCGAGATCTCAGGCCAACAATCTACACCCTTAACCGCCTATCCAATTTGATAGCAGAGCAGCGCGGAGTCCTGCAAATTAACACTGAATTTATCTATGAAAATATATGTTCAAAAGAAAATTCTGGTCTAAAACTCGAAAACATCTGACCTAGAAACAAAATGGACCAACGAGGTCTTTAATTCTTATTTATTATATTGGTATTTGAAACACAGAATAGCATAGTTAACGACAATGATCAACAACAAAGGCATTCATGAAAACGAGTATCAGAATAGACAAAATTTAATCTTAACAGTATTTTTTACTTATTTAGCAACTATCCTGAGTCTTAATTTTTTTTTTAAATTGATTAAAAAAATAGAGTGTGTTATAAAGTTATAACTTGTTCCAGTGTATTTTACACAACGTATTTATTAGGAAGGAAGACCCACTGCTTGCCCATGGTTAATTAATATTAGAAAGAATATTAGAAAGTAGTGGTCTTTCTCCATTTTTTTAAAATAAGTATGGATTGCTCCTATATATCGTCTAATTTACTTTAACAGGAACAAAGACGATTCTGGGAATGAATAAAGTAATTGTATACCACATTATATTGAAAATAATTTTGTTTATTATGTACTAAAATGTCGGTGATATTTAATAAGAACTCTTTCTATAAATTCCCATGTATTTTAAAAAAGTACATTTTATAATTATAAAAATAAACATATTATAGAACATCAACTAAATTTTATAATTATAGAAAATAAATGCATACTGTCCTTAGTTTGTGAACAGTTCATCCGATTAGACTGAAACTTAAAAGGTGGTTAATGCTATTTTTAGGTTAGTGGTGTTTAATATCACCTACTGACTACTGCAAAAGAATATTATCAGGCAAAATATGTGTTAAATGTAGATTTCTAATAAGAGTACGAAGCTAAGTCTGACAAATAACATCAATATAAACAAAAAAATATATAACAAAAAACTTATTCTTATCTCATTATATCTTTAAACGAGCAATTCTTGTATATATATAGGTATGTAATTTGAATCTCGAAAACGGCTCCAACGATTTTCTTCAAATTCAGCTTACAAGGGGTTCCGGGGGCGTTAAATCGATCTAGCTAGGTTTCATTTATAGAAAATATTGTTTTGTCAGTATTTTTCGGCAACAAAAATATAATTTTTCGTTGTATTAAAACTATTAGAATATGAAAGTTTTCAAATTTTGACGTTGTCATTAAGAATAGACATTTAGCTCAGTTGGAAAATCGAGTAGTCTAATCCAAACAAACCGGAGCACGGTTCCGAACTTCCGATCCTTACTTTTTCTTATTTACTTTTTGTCCTTTTTTTATTATTTTATTAATTAATTATTATCATTTGCCCGAATCTTTGTCTGCGTAGAAGTCGAAAATGGTTCTAATAGGAATTTTGTTTTTTTTTACGTTATTAATGTTATTGTTATTTATAAATTATTATGTATAAATGTTTGTATATTTATATAATATAACAATCTTATCCATGTGGTAACAGAATAAGAATACAATTCACCACCACAATCTTATCCGTAGGTATCGTAAGAGACGACTAAGGGATATAAAATGCATATAACATATAGATGTTATATGCATTTTATATCCCTTAGCCGTCTCGTCTTGCATAGGCAAGAGAAAGAAAACTCGAAACAAAACCCTATACCAACATGTCTAACCAGCGCGGTATAGTAGGTTAACTTCCCTCCCATTATGAAGCAGACCCGAGCTCAATAGTGGGACATATACGGGCTGTGATGGTGATTATGATGATAATAACAATCGTTAATATAATGTAGGGCAGGTTCAATAAACATGAAAATCAAATGAAATTTTGATATATAGTATGGACACGAGGCTTTTTTTCTTAACAGGCCATGTTTTGAATACACCGCAGTCATTCCGACCGAGACAACGGAAGGGTAGTGTGCGGCCCCATAACCCAACGTCTTGAAATTAGGCCAACCATTGGTACCGTTTCTTTGACCACCCGTGATACTATAACTATTACAGTATTTCTTTGTAAACAATATCTTTTGTTTTTCTTTTCGAATGCTAGAATTACCAGGCTGTGAGCCACTGTGAGCTTACTCTGAAGCATGTCACATACTCTGCCCATGGGAGAAGCAGCTTTCTGTCAAGTCTACTCCCGCTACCTTAAGAATTTGACCTCGAGCTTCGTTTATGGTTATTGCGAAGCAGACTTTAACAGTAAACTGCATTCTCTGAAATTCGAAGGAGTAGATTGATAGTATTTTGAGAATCCTAGGAATAAATACAGACTCTGCTCAACTGGTCAGTATAGTTGACCCGATTACATTGAAATTTAATGTTTTTTCTTGCAAACTGATGACATTGTATAATTTTGGCGCATCTGCTCTCAATTTTAAGTTGTGATGTGAGTTGGGAGATCGGGAGCCTTTAGAGTATTCAGGAACTCGACCGATTGTCGGACTCGGGGTTTATCACTTATTCGATGGATTTATTTTAATATTCAACCCCTTCGAATGATTTAACATATTTGCAAGTAAATGGTATAAAGAAATCGAAATGACCGCATTAGCGCACATAGGTAGGTCATGGCGTCTTGCAATCAATCTGATCAGCATTAACATCCTGTCTCCCTATCATATCTAATTGATTGTTCCTGATATAACTCAGCCTTTCCGACTCGATTTTCACAAATACGTTGATTAAACGCTGGCTAAACAGCGATCAAAAATATAGCAAATGACTACGTCTCTTTCCTAATCATTATGCGGTAAAAATACCCTCGCCAGAGTAAAATTAAAACGGGTGTATTACACGTTTTAATTTTATATATCTTATGAGCGATGGATTTCAGTTATTGGGTGCAATGTGTTATCATGGCTCTCAATTACAATATTCGGCTTAGAAAATTGCTGTCCAACAATTAAAAATTTCAAACTCTACGTATCTATGACGCCGTATCCTAAAAGTATATGACCTCTTTATAGCTTAGAAACTTTAAAATGCCATATTAATACAGTATTGTGACTTGCGAGACATTCCAATTTTAAAAAGTATTTCCATTGTACCAAGCTTTTATGTGAATTCAACCTTTTCAGGGTTCCGTACCCAAAGCGTAAAACCCTATAACTAAGACTTCGCTGTCCATCCGTAGGTCCGTCCATCTATCTATCACCAGGCTGTATCTCATGAACCATGATAGTTAGACAGCTGTCAGACAGAAATTTTCACAGATGCTCTATTTCTGTTGCCGCTCTAACGACAAATACTATAAAACAAAATAAAACAATAAGGGGTGCTCTCATACAACAATCGTGATTTTGGCTCGTTTATGCTCGACACATATTTTTAGTTTCTATTTTTACTATCTGCCTTTTTAATTTATTTTTCATTACTTTTATTATATTTCAATATGTCTTCCAAAACATACTAACAAGAAAATACCGAGCAAGGCTCGGTCATCCAGATATTTATTAAATTAACAGAACAACGGGGACCTCTGCTACAAAATGCATATTTTTTTTGATAGCTATGGTGTGAGTTCTTTGAATTATGTTAAAATAGCCTATTAATTCATATGCAAATTTTATTTTGTCATTAGTGGAAGGACCACGCTATGGATAGTTCTCTGTCTACAGTCACGGGCTGGTCTATCCGGAGTAGTACCACACTTTCGCAGAAGACCGACGTCTGTAGTATAGTGTAGAATAATGGTAATGTGCTATCGTGCTTTGTTTGGTGAGCGAGAGAGTCGGAAGCGCGACTGGGGTGGGTTTGGGATTTGTATTAGTAGGCAGCGGCCCAGCCATACTCTTGGTATTACAAAGGTTCATGAGCGGCAGTGACACTTACCATCAGGTGTGCTGTTTGCTTGTTTGCCAAAATAAACAGTAAAAAAATGCATATTACATTCCTTAGTCGTCTTTTACGACACCCATGAGCAATATAGGGTGTGATAAATTATATAGTCTTACTCCGTTACCATACAGAAAACCGAACCTTGCCATTTAAAAAAAATGTGTGTGTATATTATGTACATGCGTTAGAAGTTATACTTCTTTGGTGTAACAAGATAAAAATCTTTTAAAAAATTTTATCTTTCGCCTTATTCTATTTCATTGGCAACTGTAATTGCTAAGGTATTGGACAATCTGCTTGTGCGCGTACTCGATAAGCATGTGTTAATTAATAACGCACAGTTTGGATTTCGGCCTGGTCTTTCTACTGACAGTGCTATATTTTGCCTTAAGCAGACTGTACAGTATTACACACTTAGGAGAACACCAGTATATGCCTGTTACCTTGATTTATCGAAAGCGTTTGATATGGTGTCATATGACATTCTATGGACTAAATTGCGACATGATACAAGTGTACCCGCTGAGGTGATAATGTTATTTAAATATTGGTACGATAATCAAATAAATCTAGTGAAGTGGGCAGACACATACTCGACAGAGTATAGGTTGGAGTGCGGTGTGAGGCAGGGGGGCTTGACCTCTCAAGCACTCTTTAACCTATACATGAACAGTCTGATCGGGGAGCTCAGCAGCACAGGTATAGGGTGTCACATTAATGGTATATGTGTTAATAATATAAGTTATGCTGACGATATGGTGTTGCTGAGCCCATCAATCAAAGCTCTGAGGAAATTGATCAGAATATGTGAATCCTACGCTGGGGCACACGGGCTCAAATATAATGCAGCCAAGAGTGAGCTCATGATATTTAAAGCAGGCAATAAATGTTATAGTACTATACCACCTGTCATGCTATGTGGTACAGTTCTGAATATGGTTAACAAATTCAAGTACTTGGGCCACTGGGTCTCGGCGGACCTCAAGGATAATACAGATTTGGAACGGGAGCGCAGGTCGCTGGCTGTTCGAAGCGGTATGCTGGCCCGCAGGTTCGCTCACTGCACTACCCCAGTAAAGGTCACGCTTTTCAAAGCTTATTATCAAAGTTTTTATACGTGCAGCCTGTGGGTGAACTTTACGCAGAAGGCACACAGTGGCCTGCGTGTACAATATAATAACACGTTCCGGGTGTTGTTGGGGCTGTCGCGTTTTTGTAGCGCGTCCGGCATGTTTGCTGACGCGAACGTAGATAGTTTTTCGGCCGTTATGCGCAAGAGAAGCGCCTCGCTATTACGTCGTATGCGCGGCAGCCCCAATAACATAATAAAGGGTTTGGCTGATTGGTGGGAATCGCCGATCCTGAGGCGTTGGATACGACTGCATGCAGTTAAGTAGACACCCTCAGGTTCGGACGACCAACAGTTTTTGTTAGTTTTGTTTACAGATTATAAGTTAATTATGTCAATGTTATTAACACTAGTTCTTAAGTTTTTATTGTTATTGTGTTGTTTGTTTATTTTGTTAAAATATGGAGTTCTATACTCTGAAATAAAAATTATTATTATTATTATTATTGTATCTCCTTTTAATTCACGGGATCTTCCATAGGGAAGATGCCCGGTCTTTTGGGAGGCTTTCATGGGGATATGAATCCAACACGCAGAGGCCTTTGGAGAAATTTAAGCTAAATATTGGGATGGAACACCTACCGATGACATTCCACGTCTGCACTTAACATACGTGGAATACCAGCAGTAAGTGTAAAACTATTGTACGATGATGGTATCTAATATATGAAATATGGGAGTGGGTGTTTAGTGGACTGGTTCATCTTAAATCTATGAATTTATAACTGTCGTCTGCCTTCAAACCCATGTTAAGAGCTGAACGGTGGCAGACGGTGACTCGTCAACTCACTGAATGGGCCCCCTAAATAGTCGCCACAGACACACAAGTCATACGGGCAACAGAGGGCAACATTGATGTAAGTGGCTAGAGGTGTCGAGCGGTGCGGCGCCGGTTTCACCATTGAGTCTGCGATAAACAAACTCATGGTTTCCCCGTAATTATGCCCTTGAAAATGACACTTCAACCCCCGAGCATATAGCTCTGGCGACCCCTCTCTGATCAGCTGTTTAAGGCAAGCCAGAGCTGAGAGTCCTTCGGGCACTCTTCGGTTTCCACTCTAGCCAGCCAATGAAGGCCAGCTGGAGACGAGTCCCAGATCGACTCTCTGGAGTATTCAGGACCGCAGTGTCGCCACTACATTCAGCTCGCCACAAGCTGCCACAAGCGCCACAAGCTGCTGGTTTATTGGCTTTCCTGTAAATCTTGTGATACATTTTTTTTTATATCAAAAGAACTTAGGGAGCCAAATAATGTTCCTCCGAGTTTTGCGTTAGCCTCATGGTGAAGTAATGACTGGCCCGGATGTATTTATTATTATTATTTTATTGTATTTTATTTATTATTATTATTATTCTACGTTTGTAGAAAAAACGACACTAACAGTAGAAAAAAGGTTTTTAATACATTGAAAGTTTCATTATAACGCGTTGTCTAGTTAAAAAACTAAAATGTTGACTACAGCTAACTTCAGGGTGTCGGTTTATCGTGACGGTGTGCGCGCGCATTGTAAAAATTTAATCTCATCATTTCTCCCTAACGCGCTAAAAGAAGTATAGCTGCAAAAGGTTGGAACTAAATTATTTTAATGTTTTATTTATTAATCACTTATACGATGTAGTATTGGTATTAAAAATAATTCACAATTCTCTTGCTTTCCCGTGGGTATTGTAAAATCTAGAATAATAAGAAGGGTAAAAAAGCACCACGGTAATAAGTAGCAGCGCTCTTTTGCAAAACTTATAATACTAACAATGATCGAAAAACTGTCTATCAAGCGTATCAGTTATGATATTACTACCTTTCTAGAATAGTCTATGTCTAAGAGTGGATAGGATGATGAATTGGATTGATTATTATCCCTTCTTCTATTTCACAAATTCTTTTCAATACAACATATGAAGACTTATAAATAACGCATACATTATCTCAACTCATATATGTTACAGTTGGGCAAAAGCCTCTGCATCAATGGTAGGGAAACTGATGTACTTATACCACGCTGGTTAGATGGGCTGGTATAAGGTTTTAAATCGGGTTTTCCTTCTGTTACATAGATTTTATCTACACATCATATTACTTAGTCGTTATATACGATATCCATAAGTAAGACCATCTGACACCCCCTTGGTGACGAAAAGTCCCTTTGGTCAGTACACGAATTATTCTATTAAAATTATACACACTGAGTAAATTTAAAAGGGACTTGTAAAATTTAAAGTTTATTCATGTAAATGACTAAAACATTTCAAAACCGAGCCGTATGATGGTTGCCGGCATAATTTATAGCGAGATAAAACTTTTTGTTTCCTTCAACATAATTGAGTCTGGCAACGTAGTTCGAAAACGTTAGAATATATTATTTGAAATAGTATGACATTCTACTTTTCTTACATTTTTAGTTAACCTTTTTAGAGTAGCGGTGGTTGTTCATAGTGAACGCACTGAAATACTTCTTCATTTTCTTTGTCAGTTCATATTGTTAGCTTTTATTCATAAAACTTACTTAATTAGTAAATGTGGGTAGATCGAACAATATGTATACAAACAATAAGAGCTCTGTAGAGAGTTGTCGCGAGACACTTGTGTGCTGTCGGTTGTAGCGAACAGTCATGTAACAATTGTAGAAACTGAGTATATAATTATAATATTATACACATACACTATATCTAATATTACCATCAGTATCATAATATAATTATTAAAACTGTGACGAAGTTTTTATTCTGATGGCTTATAATTTATAGTTGATGTTGTTAGTGATCACGGCTATAAAATGAGAGTTCAAGTGGTACATAAGTGCAACTTCTGCATTACAAAGGGTACAGCTAGGTCGCTGCTCGCCAACACAAACCCCAAACCCACCCAGTTGGGCTTCCGGCTCTCTCGCTCACCGAACGAAGCGCAGTAGCACATTGCCATTACTCAGACGTCGATCTTCTGCGTGAATGTGGTACTAACCCGGACGAACCGGCCCGCGGGTGTAGACAGAGATCTGTCAACAGTGTGGTCCTACCACTAATATGTGGTACTACCACTAATACGTGGTCCTACCACTAATACGTGGTCCTGCCACTAATACGTGGTCCTGCCACTAATACGTGGTCCTGCCACTAATACGTGGTCCTGCCACTAATACGTGGTCCTGCCACTAATACCTGGTCCTGCCACTAATACGTGGTCCTGCCACTAATACGTGGTCCTGCCACTAATACGTGGTCCTGCCACTAATACGTGGTCCTGCCACTAATACGTGGTCCTGCCACTAATACGTGGTCCTGCCACTAATACGTGGTCCTGCCACTAATACGTGGTCCTGCCACTAATACGTGGTCCTGCCACTAATACGTGGTCCTGCCACTAATACGTGGTCCTACCACTAATAGACTGATTGTCATCAGGTTATGATTGCCTTTTCTTTTATTGATGTTAAATCATTTTAAGAGACGATTAAGAAACCCTTAGTCATTTTTAAATAAAATATTTGAGGCTTTCTCTCAAATGAATTAAAAATGACTAAGGGTCTCTATAATTTCATTGGACACTATTCTTGATATTACTAAAATCATCACACTGCTGACACCTTCACTAGCGCTATTTTGTTAGGCACCTAAAGTGCAGCTATAATACCTCTTCCAACTGTAATCGAAAATTAGTTCAACCAAAAGCAAATTATAGTACATACTAAGGCTTTTTTTATAGCTCATGGTAGCAAACGAGTTGGCCACCGAACTCAAAAATCAGGTACCGGTGGTCCGCTCGCACGGCGAAGAGAGAGGAGTTTTACGGTGGGTCCTGGGGGGGCACACTTAAAACATTACTTATTTTTACTGACCGTCGCGCCGCCTACAGATTGTTTGTACAAACTTAACGGCTGCCATTTTGTCCTGTATGTCAAACGTTTGACAACTGAGAATTATTATTTTTTGTTCCTAGCGTAGGTACTTATTGTCATCAATCTATTTACGGTTATTGATTTACTTTCTGAAAATTATCTCAATTTTCATTGTTAAGCTGATATTATTATTGCTTCGTTATCAGCTGATATGTTTTTTTTATATTTCAGGGTAGCTTTCATAGTAAAAGAAAATTCTATATAATTACACATACACATGTAGATATGTATATATATCACTTCAACTTTAGTTCACCGTGTAAACTCTGGGTAGCAGCACCTTCCGTACATGCATATTTTATCATGGAGTTGCCACTCTTTTTCAGTTTAATAACTTTACTCTTTGGGTGGGTCTATGGGGTCACGCGCCGCCTTTCCGTCACCCCGGACCGATTTGGCGGGGCGAGACGCATCCATAGTCCACCAAAAAAAAAAATGGTAGCAAAAGAGTTAGTAATCCACTCAGAAAGTTGAATTGCCGGCTTTCTTGCTCACCGAACGGAGTACAACAGCACATTGCCACTGTTTAGACGGTGGTTTCCTGCGAGAGTGTGGTACTACTCCCTAAAGATTGAATCGCGGCTGTGGACACAAAACTGTCAACAGTGTCGCCCTACCACTACTAAAAGGTATCAAAAAAGGTATTAAAAAAGGTATTAAAAAGGTATTAAAAAAATACAGATTCAACTTGTATAATAATCAAAAGAGGTATTAAAAAAATTACAGATTCAACTTATATAATAAGTTACTTAGGATTATAACAAATACCTCGTGTTACATACATTGACTATTGCTAATTATATTATCATCATCATCTCAGCTCATATATGTCCCACTATTGGGTTCGAGCCTCCTCCATAATGGGAGGGAAATTAATCTACTATAAAACACTGGTCAGACTTGTTGGTATAGGGTTTTGTGTCGAGTTTTCCTTTTTTTTATTGCTTGTGGCAGCAAACGAGCACACCTGATGGTAAGTGTCACTGCCGCCCATGAACCTTTGCAATACCAAAGGTACAGCTAGGCCGCTGCCTACCAATACAAACCCCAAAACCCACTCAGTTGGGCTTCCGGCTCTCTCGCTCACCGAACGAAGCGCTATAACACATTGTCATTACTCAGACGTCGATCTTCTACGAGAGTATGGTACTAACCCCGACGGACTGGCCGCGGCTGCAGACAGAAAACTGTCAATAGCGTGGTCCTACCACTATTAGGTATATTTTCTTTTTCGCATGGATATTATATGCGTTTTATATCCCTTAATCGTCTTTTACGATCACCCACGGGTAAGATAGGGGGTGGTGAATAGTATTCTTACTCCGTTACTACACGGAAACATTACTAAACGTAAAAAAAGTAAAGTATTGAAATAAAGACACTAAAGGGCAATATTTTCTAGATAAAAATACCATTATATTTATGCAAATGAAACTAAAGGTCTTTGCAGCTTAGAGTTGCCAAGTTATTAGACTTAGGTCACAAAAGCTACAAAAAACCTTATAAAAGTATTGCTGAACAAGCCTGATAAATTGCATTAATAAATTTAAAAAAAGGTAGATTCGAAAAGAAAATTAAGAAATAGGTACTTTCAGCTTAAGTATCACTTCTCATTTGTCTTTTCAAATAAGTAAAATCGGGGTCACAATATTTGATTTAATTTAATTTATAAGAAATTAATTTTGTAAAAGTCAAATTGTTTATTTCATTGTAACAGCAAGTCATGATAAATTGTTTTTTCAATATTCAAAGTAATGAATTTAAAACTTTTTTGAAATTGATGTGTATAATTTCGTTATTTTTTGAAAGAAAATTAATAATACATAAATTACTAAATTTGCCAACGGCTATGACATACCATTCATTAGTCAGTCAAGTTATTATTTTATTAATACTAACAGGTTTTTACAAAGACATTCAAATGAAGTTTCAGAAAATATTTTACTAAAGCATTACGTTTATATTAATGCTAATATTTTACTTAATAAGTGAGAATAAAGTGAAAAAAATAAGTGAAATTCCTCTGTGTGCGCGTGTATGAGTTTATGCGCGTTTGGGTGTGTGGGCGTACATGTGTGCTTTATTTTACGCAGCAAACAGTTCCGTTTAACAAAATACAATGGTGAATTCATAATACATAGCCCAGAAATCAAATCAAATCATTTATTATGCATAAGCCCCATATCCCAAGCAAAGTGCCCTACTTTCATATTGTCAATTTTACATTATTTTTTTAAATTAATTTTTTTTTTTTAATTATTTACCTTAATACTTATATATATATATATATATATATATATATATATATACCTTAGGTATAATATCTACCTTAATATTACATTAAATGTTCTGATATGACATGCCTCTATATAATTTTCAAATAAAACTTAAGAAGACTTGGTTACGATACGAACGAGTAAACCACTCATTTTTATATATACATAATAAAAATATTTTTACTTGATTCTCTCTTGATTTATATTTTTCCTCAGTTTTATCTGTGTCAGTATTCATTAATTTTTGTACATTTTCCCCCTACCCAACCTCTCCCTGCACTAAGTAAATATTTCTTGAAGTGCGGGGAATTTACAAACATGCAATTAACGCAAGAAAATGCATCCGGATTCAGATCAACACTTTATGGAATGTACTCAGTATTATCCTGAGTGGGAATCAAATTGTTGGCACGGAAGGTTGGTATCTTAACCACTACGCCATCTGTGCAGCCATTGATTTTCGGACATAGTTTTATAACAACTTTTACTACATTAAATTAAAACGATTTCAGGTTTAAAATTTTATACCAGACAATAATTTCAAGATATGTAGTGACTCGTGTTATTAGGCACTGTTGTTTTAGATGGTATAATATTTGCTCTTTGTCACTTGTAATTAAAAAGATACAAGATAAAATGAATTGTGACAATTGTCAATTTGCTACTACTTAAGTTCGATGAGCGAGAGAGTCAAAAGCCTAAACCTTTACCGTAGGCAATGACCTCTTTTGTAGAAAAATAGTTTTATATATAAGATTCCACTCGTAATGATTTTTTTTTATGTACAGAACTGTCGGCACGCTAAGAGAGAATTTAGTCAACGAAGCGTTAAGAAAAGTAAGACGTGAGAACCACCATTTGGTTTTTCATCGATTAATTCATTTACAGAAAACATTGAACTAACAGTATTTATATATGTATATAAACGTATATATATTATTTATTTGTATCCGTGTGGTGACTGAGTAAGAATACAATTCACCACCACCTTGCTTTTTTTTAGCGGCAGGTTACGACATGTCACGCCTCGCTAATCCATCCGGGGCGACAGAGAAGCGGCGCACGACCCCGTAGACCCGCCCTATAACGTACCTCTCGACGCCGTGCCATGGGTTACCAGAACGCGGTCTTTTTCTTCGGTGGCCCACCCGGTCCCCTCTATCATACTCGTGGGTGATCGTTAGAGAGGACTAAGGGATTTAAGAAAGACAGGATATATATAAAACACAAATAACATCTATGCAAGAGAAAGAAAATTCGAAACAAAACCCTATACCAAAACCTCTGACCAGCGTAGTATAGTAGGTACATCAATTTCACTCCCATTATGGAGAAAGCTCGAGCTCATAGACATACATATTATATATCAGCTGAGATCATAATAATGATGATAAATATATTAATTTTATCATACGTGGTATATGGGTTGGATTGCGGTGTAAGACAGGGGGGGTTAAGTTCACCTAGGCTTTTCAACTTGTATATGAATAATTTGATCACAGAGCTTGTGGACACCAAAATCGGATGCTACGTAGATGGGGTTTGTATAAATAACATCAGCTATGCCGACGACATGGTTTTACTAACACCATCGGTGGGGGATATGAGGCGTTTGCTTTCGGTCTGTGAGTCGTACGCGATATCCCATGGCCTGAAGTACAACGTCAATAAGAGTCAGCTGATGACTTTTAAAACAAAAGTGTGTAACAGCTACACCACATTGCCGAAAGTGTAACTGTACGGGACGCCACTACATAGGGTAGATAGTTTTAAATACCTGGGCCACTGGATGACGGATGACTTGAGAGACAATCTCGATATAGATAGAGAACGTAGGTCGCTGGCTGTTCGCTGAAATATGCTGGCTCGCAGGTTTGCGACGCTTTTTAAAGCATACTATCAGTCATTCTACACATGCAGCCTTTTTTTTTTTTTTTTTTTTTTTTTTTTTTTGCGGTGGGCTATGGACGTCGCACCCCGCCAAATCGGTCCGGGGCGACGGAAGAGGCGGCGCGCAACCCCATTGACCCACCCTGCAAGCACCTCTTCTTCGCCGTGCGAGCGGGCCACCGGTACCCGATCTTTGTCTTCGGTGGCCCGCTCGGCGGTATGGCCTCTCGGGCTCCTCTCCTGTCGACGCCCCGGCAGCTTTCGCCGTCGAGGCGTCGTCCTCACGCGGTGGCCTCACGTCAGGTGACCGGACAATTCCCCGGTCCAATCACCCGAAGCCTCGGTTAGGGCGGCATCAGGCGCAGGTACTCGCGCCTGCGCCGCCCCGGCCGCGGGCGGCGGCCCGGGTCACGGGAATCCTCCCGGGCCCGTTCCGCCGCCTCCTTCTGCGAGATGACAGCCTCGCAGAAGGCGGCGACCGCGTCCCAATTCCTGACGCTGTCGACCATCGCTCGCGCAACAGCCGGCAGCGTCAGGTCGGCACCGATGACAGCGACGAGGTCACGGCGCTGCCCGTCCCAGCCCGAACATACCTCGAGTGTATGTTGCGCCGTGTCCTCGTCGCTACTGCAATGGTGGCAGGACGGAGTCCACTCCCTCCGCACGACCGTGTGCAGGTACTTGCCGAAGCAACCATGCCCCGACAAGACCTGCACCAACCGGAAAGAGAGAACTCCGTGCCGCCGCTCCATCCACTCCATCAGTACGGGCCGGAGGGCCTCAACGGTAAAAACACCGTGTCTAGGCCTCTCCAGCCGCGTAGCCCAACGGGCGATGACTTCTCGGCGGGCGTCCTCGCGCCAGGTGGCTATCTCGTTGAACGATGGGGAGCCACCCTCTTCGCGCATTGAGGTAACCCGCCGGTAGAGGTCGGAGAGCATCTCCGCCTCTAGGTCCCACGGGGGTGTCCCGGCCAATAGGCATGCCGCCTCGGTAGACACCGTGCGGTACCCGCGAATGGCTCTGACCGCCATGGCTCGCTGTGGCCTCCACAGCACCGCCCTGAGCTGGGCGTTCAGAGCCCTCGCCCACACGGGTGCGCCGTACATGGCCATTGAGCGGATCACCCCCGCATACAGCCGTCGGCCCTCGAAACTGGGTCCGCCCACGTTCGGCATGAGCCGAGAAAGGGCGGACGCCGCGCCGACCAGCCGGGGAGCAATTTGACGAAAATGCTCCCGGAACCACCATCGCCCGTCGAGCACCAGACCCAAGTACCTCATATGGGCCTGGATACTGATGTGGATGGAGTTGACGACCAACGAGGCGCCGATGGGCAGCCTCACACGGGGCCCATGGAATAGTAGAGCCTCCGTCTTGTTTAGGGCCACCCTGAGCCCCAGCGCCTCAATACGCCTGACCATCTCCTCGGTGCCGAGAGTGGCCAGGCTCGCCGCCTCTTCGAGTGTCCTGCCCCGGGCTGTGACGAGCGTGTCGTCAGCATAGCATATAACGCTCAGCCCGGGGGGGAGACTCCCTCTCAACGCCCAGTCGTAACCGATGTCCCACAGAGTCGGCCCCAGAACCGAACCCTGCGGAACACCGCACGACATGGGCGTCCGCACAATGTCCCCTGCGGGGCTCGCGTAGAGAACACTGCGCCCCTCCAAATAGTCTGCCACCAGCCGCCTGAGGTACAGGGGCACTCCATGGAACCGGAGCGCCTCCCTGATGCAGCTGAATGGCAGACTATTGAAGGCGTTGGCGATGTCCAACGACACCGCCAACAGCACTCCTTTGCCGGCGACAGCCTCCGCGGCCGTCTGCCTCAGGCGTAGCAGGGCCCCGATGGTCGAACGCCCCTCCGAAACCCAAATTGAGCGTCCGACAGATCGGGCCCCACCTCCTCCAGGTGCTGGACGATGCGGGCAGCGAGGACACGCTCCAGCAGCTTACCCACATCGTCCAGAAGCACAATGGGCCTGTAGGCCGACGGCGAACCTGGGGGCCGTCCCGGCTTTGGCAGGAGAACCAACCTCCCTTCCTTCCAGCACTCAGGGAACTGTCCAGACGTCAGACAGGCGTTGAACAGTCGCCTGAGGCGAGGTTCGAGATGCTCGAGGAGCAACGTCAACACCCGGACTGGGACTCCGTCCGGGCCGGGGGCCGTGGTGGCGGAACGAATCTTCGCCACGGCTGCCCCCACTTCCGACTCCGTCACGGGTGGAACACTCTCGACGGCCTCCCGGTTGTGATCTGGCGAAGCCATGACCGGGGGCGTGTGCTCCGACTGCCGCGGGAACAGCTCCTCGACCACTCTACGAAGGAGGTCGGGCTGGAGGGTCTCGGTGAGGGGGGGCCCCTGTGCGTGAAGCTTATTCAGCGACGCGCGATACGGGCGACCCTAGGGGTCACGGTCGAGACCGTCCAGCATCTCCTGCCAACTCGCGTCCTTGGCGGACCGGATGGCCAGCCGAAACGCGGTACGCGCTCTGCGGTACGCCTCGTACAGCTGGCCCTCCCGCTCAACATCGCGGCGACGCCGCCGACTGCGGGTGTAGGACCTTCGGGCACTAATGCACGCCGCACGAAGGTCCGCCAGTCTTGGGGACCACCAGTAGACCCCCTGCCTCGGAGGTAGACGCCGCACCCTGGGCATGGCCGCATCGCAGACCTGCGTTAACGCACTGCGGATGCGGACAGCCTCAACGTCCACTCCGTCCGCTGGGGGTGATGAGGACAGCCACGTGTTCACGATGGCCGCCTCCACCAGTAGGTCCCTATCCAGACGCCCCACAGCCCACCGCGGAAATGCGGGAGCTCGGTCCGCCCTGTGACCCCTGCTGGGGTCCCGGAGAGGGGAGACCTCCATCCGGATGTAACGGTGATCCGACAGGGTCTCCGCCTCCTCCAGGACACGCCAGTTCCTCACTCGTGGTGCGACAGCAGGGCTAGCGAACGACAAGTCCACTATCGACCCACCCTGCTGTCGCACACACGTGTTCACTGAGCCTCTGTTTAGGACACAGAGGCCCAGTGACGCCGCCCACTCCACGATCGCCCGCCCGCGATCGTCCGTCATCGGGGACCCCCACGCCGTGGATTTGGCGTTGAAGTCCCCCAGGACCAGGACGAGGCCCGGTGCCAGTCGCCGTATCGAAGCCTCCAAGGTGGTGAGGGAGGCCCCGAAATCGTCCATTCTCCTATTAGGGGAGAGGTATACACTGTAGAGCGTGACCCCTCCCCAATCCGCAGCGACAAATTCCTCGCCCCTATCCAAGAGGGATAAGGACGGGAAGTGCCGCTGCGTGGAGGTGACGATTGCCGCGGTTCCGTTACGGCTGACCACCCAATTGGGGCGATCAGGCACACAGTACGGTTCCGCGACTACGGCTGCACCGATCGACCACTCCGCCATGGATTGCAGGAGGAGATCCTGCGCACCGGCGGAGTGGTTGGTGTTGGCCTGCAGGAGGTGAGTGGACTGGGCAGCCATTAATGGGCCGTGTCCATCATCACCTCCTGGCTTGCGCCGGGCGATCGGGCCGCGCTAGGAGCGGGAGCGGCCGGAGTCGAAGGGCCGCTCCGCCCCTTTGGAGCCGAAGCCGGAGGTCTACACGCCCCAGAGCCCATGCGGTGCTTGGCAGGCTTATTACCCGCCGCACACGCGGGGCAGTGGGGCGGGGCGGCGCAAGATGCCGCCATATGCCCAGTCTGACCGCAGCGGAAACAGAGTCCGCCGCAGTCAAAGCAATTAGTGCATGTTGGCCGGGTGTGCCCGACCGCCATGCACTTGAAACACCTCGCAGGCCGGTGCTCCAGCACGGTGACTCGCGCTGAGCTCCAGCCCACGAGGAGCCTGCCTGAGCCGGCCAGTTGCCTGACCGACTCCACTGGGCATTGCACCCAGGCGGCACCTACGCCGCCCGGACCGGGCCGGATGGCGCCAACCCGGACGGTGTCCAGGGGACACCCGGTTTTTGAGGCAATGGCCTCCCGGATGTCTTCCACCGTCACGGAGTCGTCCAGACCCGCGATGTGCATTTCGGCGCACTTTACAGGTCTGGCGATTTTGACGCCACCCTCCTCGGCGAATAGACCTCGCAGCTTCGATGCCACGCTATCGGCCGTTCTGGTGCCCTCGGCCCCAGGGAACTCCAAAATTCGAGCCCCTGTCCGAGCCTTGCGGGTCCGGGCTTCGACGCCTCCTATGTCGGAGACGTCGAGCTCCTGCCGGGCTTTCCTCAGAACGGCCTCATAGCTGAGGCCCCTTTCTGCCGCCTCAGGCAGCACAGTGATCACCACTGCGGCTGTCTTCGGCGGCCGGAGCCCCTTGCGCGGCCTCTTCCTCTTCGTGCCGCCTCCTCCGGCTCCTGCCTGGGGAGCGGCGACCTCAGCGGCGCGCTTGGCCGCCGCTCTCCTCCTCTTGCCGCGACTCTTTCTGCCGCGCTCGGCCACCTGCCAACCCTGTTCGGCCATAGCGGGCGTACCTGGCGCTGAGGGCGCAGTCGCGGTCGCGCTAGTCGTCGCTGGCGGCTACACATGCAGCCTGTGGGTTAGTTATAGGCGGCGAGCATACAGCGACCTACGTGTTCAATATAACGATGCACTGTTGGGGCTGCCGTGGCGATGTAGTGCATCAGGTATGTTCGCGGAGGCACGCATTGACGGATTTGCCGCGATCGTAAGAAAAAGGAGTGCCTCCCTGATGTCGCGTTTACGCGGCAGCAATAACAGTATTCTGGGTGTTTTTGCGGACCGGTGGGCAACACCGATGTTTAAAAATTGGTTGCGGCTTCATGCCGAATTTAAAAAATAATAATATGTACATATATACTAACATTAGTTTGTAAGAAAATTGTTACTAACATATATGGACTGTGTCTAAAATAAAAAAAAAACATAGTATTCTTATATACAATCAAATTATTACAATTAAGGTTATTTTCTTTTTTTTTCAAGTTCATTCAGATCTGATTATTACACAATACTTTATATCCGTAATTGTACAGATCAATTTCTTATTTGCTCATGGAAGTCGTAAAGATTGGCTGAGGTCTCACTAGGTGAGTAGGCAACAGCTTAATGCCTGTAGAGAAATGTATAACACTTCACTCCAATTGCCAACTCACCTGCCAAACGTAGTGATTAATTATGGCAATATTCACTCACTTATGGGTGAGGCTTACGTACAGCAATGAATGGCGAAGGACTGATTGATGATGAAATAAATAGTTGTGTTATAATCATAATTGCTGAGCTGAGATTCACCAGAAATTGCTGGACTAAATTAAAGATTTCTAAGAACATTTGCGAATTTCAGCTTTTTATTATAACTACCTAAAATTTAATTAAATCAATAAACAAAAAAAAATCAAGTAAAACGTCTTTATGACTTACATGTGTGCACAAATAAATTACGAAAATAAATAGCACGCCTTGCTATGAATGCGTTGAAAGAATTTGATTAATTCATATATTTTAAGTCAAAATATATTCATTTAATTAATTTTTCTATGCCGCAATATTTTCATAAATAAATATAATTTTAAAAATCCCTTACAAGAAATTTTGTTTAATAGCGAACTTTATACCTCTGTACCTTAATTAAGTGTACAAACTTATGAATAACTCCAATTTATTATTTATTTAGGTCCCTTATTATATTAATGCTTGTACCTAAGCTTTATCATATTTTGAGATAATTTTACGAGCACACCTAAATTACATATATAATCATAATATAATCCACCATCAGCTTACTGAATTTACCAGTTGAATTAATAACAGCGAGATTTTAAAGCTTAATTTACTGTTTTAAACATTCAAAAGTATTTTGAAGGAAACAGTAGGAGCTAAATAACTTCCTTCGGACAAACCCTCATTAACTCAACTGCGTTCACCGTTAAATGATGATTTAAGAACGTTGCAATAGATTTCTCTTAGACGGTGTTTCTGTAAACTTTGATAGCAATCAGATCATGAACGCTTTTGTTATTTTGTTATTTTTTAATTTTATATAATTTTTGTACAGATTAAAACAAATTTAGATTTAACGTTGTGTTTTAATGTGTGGAACTAGCCGAGAATCTGGCGTGCCTCATGATCTCTGCCGTGAGAATTCCTTATCTAAACATTTAACCGCACTGAATTAATTGAGATACCGACCTAACATGCCAGTGTCGAGTCCCAAGTAGGATAATACTTTGAGTGATCCACAAATTGTTGTACTGGGTCTGGATATAATTTTCAACATCCATCCATCAGCCCATAGACATACACTGCTGGACGTAGACTTCCCCACGATAATGCCATTCAGAACGGTCCTGTTCCACGTTTTTTTTGACTTTCGAATCATCCTACCTAAAGTGACTCCTATCCTGCCACCCTATCCTGCCCATGGATATCGTAAAAGACGACTAAAGTATAAGCATATAATATATATGCAAGAGAAGGAAAACTTAAAATAAAACCCTATATCAACCCGTCTGACCGGCGTGGTATATTAGGTTATTTTCTTTCCTATTGTGGGGAGGCTCGAAACTACACTGTTAAAAATTTCTGCAATTTTTTTACAAAAAACGTTGGAAATTTTTACGCACAACAAGAGAGTAACACTATAATTCTGTTTTGTAAATTTATTATACAATACGTGTAGGGTTATAACAAAAATATTCTAAAATTACAACTCACTATAGTAAGTTTTTTTCATTCCTTCACATGTCTTGTAATTTTACTCAAATTGTATTATGTTTTGCATTAGTATAAGTTAATTTGGAATTCTACTCTTATTTGTTTTGTAAAACAATTGTAATTTTATAAAAAATTTACAATGTAGCAATGGGACGTACATAAGCTAAGATAATGTTGAGAATTTGACTATATTATATGTAGTATATACGTAATATACCATTTACAAAAATAACGCCCAGAAAATATTGCTTTTAATATATTTTATAAGCATACTTCATTAGTATTCCGCTCAAATAATCCAATATATCGATCGACAGAAACTTTAATGATTGAAGGCAGGTAAGAACTGAAACAATAGCAGTAACGTGAGAACTTTGTCATTTTGTTCTTTTATCGTTTGTTTTTCTGTCACATAAATTGATTAGAACTTTCACAAATGTTGTATTCGTTTTTATTTTACAATTATACCGACTCTAAATGTATTTAGTATATGACTTTTTTATTTTTAGTTTGACGTCTTCGTTCTTTGTATGGGTAAGCAATTGTGTTACGTATTTATAAAATACAAGATCCATATTTCACTTTTATAATAATTTGAATTATCTGTGTGGTGACGAGTTAAGAATACAATATTTCACCACTTCTTAGTTCTGACCATCGACGACCAGCACCTGCGCTGTCAAACGTCTTCGAGATAATAGCCGATAGCAACAGGTCTCTCCCAATGAGCACCGATAGGATGTGGCGCTGGGGTCCCTGGGCGAGGCATATCGTCTACTGGCACGCTACACTCGTGACAACTCGAGGCCCCTGCTCTTCCATTTCTGTGCAGGTACTTACCGAAGACCCCGTGTCCGGTAAGCACCTGCACCATCTGGAAGCTTAAGCTGTCGTGTATTCTGTTAATCCAGTGCTGAAGATACCGTATAAGCACCTCCACAGTTTACCGCCCTGCCGTGAGGGACTTCAGTTCTTCTCTCCACCGCTGGATGACCCCTTCGGGCCATTTTCAGTGGTCAGCCCAATCTCCTTATAGAGACTTGCTCGCCGTTGGTCTGCGCCGCAGCGCCCAGCCACAAGTGGCTAAGGCAGGTCACCTGCCAGCAATGTCGTCGCGGTTCACGACACCGTACGGTAGTCCCTGATAGCCCTCACCGCTATAAGAAATATCCTGGTAGAAATAGGGACACACTAGTATTAATTAATTAACTCATCAAATATATCATATAATAAATATTCCATCTATTCATCCATCAGCCCGTAAACGAGATTGCCACTCAGAACAATTCTATGCCACCTGCATGCATTGTAGTAAAATTTAAATACATATTATATATCTATGTGAAACATCACTAACCGATTGACTAACTTATCACAAGTTCTCCGAAACCATAGATCTGATTTACCTAAAATTTTGCATAAGTACTTATTTGTATAAACTTCTTTGTAAAACACTTAAAAAACTACATTTTCTCCGCTACTGAACTTTAAAAAATATGTTTTAAAGTAAAATAAAAATATGGCGTGGAATAATACACTTTTTTTTTTTTTTTTTTTTTTTTTGGTGGACTATGGATTAGTCTCGCCCCGCCAAATCGGTCCGGGGTGACGGAAAAGGCGGCGCGTGACCCCATAGACCCACCGTAAAACTCCTCTCTCTTCGCCGTGCGAGCGGGTCACCGGGACCCGATTTTTAACTTCGGTGGCCCGCCCGGCGGTTCACCCTCGCGGGCTCCTCTCGTCGACGCCCCGACAGATTTCGCCGTCGGGGCGTCGCCCTCACGCGGTGGCCTCACGTCGGGTGACCGGACAATTCCCCGGTCCGATCACCCGAAGCCTCGGTTAGGGCGGCATCAGGCGCAGGTATTCGCGCCTGCGCCGCCCCGGCCGCTGGCGGCGGCCCGGGGCGCGGGAATCCTCCCTTGCCCGTTCCGCCGCTTCCTTCTGCGAGATGACAGCCTCGCAGAAGGCGGCGACCGCGTCCCAGTTCCTGATGCTGTCGACCATCGCTCTCGCGACGGCCGGCAGCGTCAGGTCGGCACCGATGACAGCGACGAGGTCACGGCGCTGCCGCTCCCATCCCGGACACACCTCCAGCGTGTGTTGCGCCGTGTCCTCGTCACTCCTGCAGTGGTGGCAGGCCGGAGTCCACTCCCTGTGGAATAATACACTAAAGTTTCTGTAAATAATACAGAGGTCCCTTTTCAATAGTGGCATGTAGGTATATATGGCTAAGATGTTGGATATAGTAAACCGTTAACCTCTACAGCGATTTAGGCCAACGCTACCTGGTGTCGATTACATTTGTAAGAAAGGCCAACATCAGGTAGACTGCTCCCTTAACTCTTACTAAATATTTTAACCTTTTTTTTTCAGTTGCGCATAGTATAAGTATTAAAAACTGCGTCAGAATTTTAACAATTTAAGATTAAGATTAATAACAGATTATGTAAAATAGAAAAAAAGCCGTGTGGTAACGGAGTAAGAATCATCATTATTTTCCTACTGTTATCCCAATTACTTGGGGTCGATACAATATGTACTTTTCTTTCGTAGTACATATTGTAAAAGTTATTGGCAATAGTTTTATGACCGGTCACTTGCCAGATATCAAACCCTTCTTAGGAATGTAATTATTGACGAAACATCAGATGGAGTTGGCCCAAGTCATTATAAGGCTCTCATTCGTCTTTTACGACATTCGCAAGCTAAGTAAGGATGCACGGAGTCCTCTCCTTTCGACTGGTGCAGGTGTTGTCGGGGCACGGATGCTTTGGCTTGTACCTGCACACGGTCGTGTATAGGGAGTGGACTCCGGCCTGCCACCATTGCAGCAGCGACGAGGACACGGCGCAACACACGCTGGAGGTGTGTCCGGGCTTTGACCGGCATCGCCGTGACCTCGTCGCTGTTATCGGTGCCGACCTGACGCTGCCGACTGTCGCGAGGGCGATGGTCGACAGCGTTAGGAACTGGGACGCAGTCGCCGCCTTCTGCGAGGCTGTCATCTCGCAGAAGGAGGCGGCGGAACGAGTCCGGGAGGATTCCCGCGACCCGGGCCGCCGTCAGCGGCCGGGGCGGCGCAGGCGCGAATACCTGCGCCTGATGCCGCCCTAACCGAGGCTTCGGGTGATCGGACCGGGGAATTGTCCGGTCACCCGACGTGAGGCCACCGCGTGAGGGCGACGCCCCGACGGCGAAATCTGTCGGGGCGTCGACGAGAGGAACCCGCGAGGGTGAACCGCCGGGCGGGCCACCGAAGTTAAAAATCGGGTCCCGGTGACCCGCTCGCACGGCGAAGAGAGAGGAGTTTTACGGTGGGTCTATGGGGTCACGCGCCGCCTTCTCCGTCACCCCGGACCGATTTGGCGGGGCGAGACTAATCCATAGTCCACCAAAAAAAAAAAAAAAAAAGCTAAGTAAGGATGCACGGAGTCCTTTCCTTTCAACTGGTGCAGGTGTTGTCGGGGCACGGATGCTTTGGCTTGTACCTGCACACGGTCGTGTATAGGGAGTGGACTCCGGCCTGCCACCATTGCAGCAGCGACGAGGACACGGCGCAACACACGCTGGAGGTGTATCCGGGCTTTGACCGGCATCGCCGTGACCTCGTCGCTGTTATCGGTGCCGACCTGACGCTGCCGACTGTCGCGAGGGCGATGGTCGACAGCGTTAGGAACTGGGACGCAGTCGCCGCCTTCTACGAGGCTGTCATCTCGCAGAAGGAGGCGGCGGAACGAGTCCGGGAGGATTCCCGCGACCCGGGCCGCCGTCAGCGGCCGGGGCGGCGCAGGCGCGAATACCTGCGCCTGATGCCGCCCTAACCGAGGCCTCGGGTGATCGGACCGGGGAATCGTCCGGTCACCCGACGTGAGGCCACCGCGTGAGGGCGACGCCCCGACGGCTAAATCTGTCGGAGCGTCGACGAGAGGAACCCGCGAGGGTAAACCGCCGGGCGGGCCACCGAAGTTAAAATCGAGTACCGGTGGTCCGCTCGCACGCCGAAGAGAGAAGGTTTTACGGTGGGTCTATGGGGTCAAGCGCCGCCTTTCCGTCACCCTGGACCGATTCGGCGGGGCGAGACGCATCCATAGCCCACCAATAAAAAAAAAAAGCTAAGTAAGGATTGGCAGTATTCGTAACTACTATCACACAGCTCTACTATTTTTTACTATATTTTGCTCGTGGGTGTATTAAAATACGATTTAGGACATCATTATATACATACATACATATCATCACGCCATATCCCTTGCAGGGTAGGCAGAGAGGACAGAGTGCCAGAGAACTCTACTCTGCATACTTCACTCGCTTCCTCAACATTCATAATTCTCTTCATACACGCTCGCCGGTTTCGGAGACTCTTGACTCCACCTTCCTTCAGTACCTGACCGATCTGGTCTAGGTAGGTTAGTCTCGGTCTCCCTCGGTACCTACATCCTTCCACTTTCGCATTGTATATCTTCTTAATCAGACGTTCGTTCGGCATTCTTTCCACATGTCCGAACCATCGGAGCATTCCCTTTTGCATCTTTACACCAATACTCTCTTTCATACCTACTCGCTCTCTTACGTCGTCGTTACGAATGCGGTCGGTCAGCCTACCTCCACAGATTTTCCGAAGAGATCGCATTTCGACCGCATTAATTTTACTTTCATACTCTTTTCTGCATACCCAACTCTCGCTTCCATGCAGTAATGTTGGGATAAGCACTGCGTTATGTATTGCTACACGTGCCTTCTGGCTGACGTGGTGGCTGCCGAGAAGTTGCCCCAACGCTCCGTTCAATCTATTTCCCGCATTCACTCTTCGCTCTATATCAGTGGTGTACCGTCCATCTCGGCTAGATCCACAGCCAAGATATACAAATTCATCCACTTGCTCTAGTATATCATTACCTATTGTTACTCTTACATCTGTTCTGGCTTCATCTCTTTCAAAGACCATTATTTTGGTTTTGCTCACATTCACGCGTAGACCCCTTTTCTTACAATCTTCTGTCATTGTGTCGACTAGGGTCTGCAGGTCAGTCGCTGACTGTGCCAGCAGGACTGCATCATCTGCATAAAGCAGAGCAGAGACCACTGAGTCACCCATCTGGACTCCCACATTCATATCGTTCAACCTTTGGAGACATTTATCCAGATATATGATAAACAGCCTGGCTGATAGAACGCAGCCCTGCTTAACGCCGATATTGACATCAAACCAAGGCGACATTCCATCATCCAGCCGCACACAGGCTCTACAGTCCATATAACTGGATTGCACAGCCTGCAGCAGTTTACCGTTAATATCATACTCCGGTAAAATGTCCCAAAGTTCCTTTCGTACAACCATGTCAAATGCTCTCTCCAGATCCACAAAACTGCAGAAAACCCTCTGACCTAGGGCCAGATGCTTCTCCACAATGTTGCGCAGAGAGAACACTTGATCCATGCATCCCCTTCCACTCCTGAAACCTCCATGTGTCTCACACAGTAAACCATCGGACACCATCCTCATTCTCCTTTCAATAATTTTACCATACACTTTTGCTGCCAAACTGGTCATGCTTACGGCTCTGTAATTTGCGCAGTCATAACGTGAACCCTTGTTTTTAAACAAAGGCACGATGACTGCGCTATTCCAGTCCCCGGGAACCATTCCCGAGCTCCAACATAAATTGAGGAGCAACAGGAACGCCTCCCGGACACAGGAGCCACCAAGCTTGATCATCTCGGCAGACACCATATCAATGCCCGCTGCCTTACCATTTTTCAAACATCTTATTGCCCATTCAACTTCATCCATACTAATGCCATCGGAGGACGCCGTCGCCGAATGTTGATCTACTAGACCACATGCGACACCGGCGCCAACCGTAGCATCCGCATACATATCGCCAAAATATTCACTCCATCGGCTTAACACGTCTTGTGTTTGTGTAAGAATGTCTCCACCTTTAAACCTTATTTTATTCATTCTGAAGGCTGACCAACCACCCCGAGACTTCTTCACCTCCCTCCAAAAGAGTTTGGTGTTACCCTCGAAGCTTTTAGTCAGCCTATCTTCTGCACTCATACTTGCTCTATCACGTTTCTCTTTCACTAAGGCCTTGGTGTCATTCTTACATTGCCGATATATTTCTTTCTTCTGTTCAGTCATACTGTCATTCAGATTCAAAGAAGAGACATAGTCCAGCCACGCTTTCTTCTTTTGCTCTACGGAAGCTGCCACTTTCGCATCCCACCATGCATCACCATTTGTGTTTCTATGCTTCTTTGAACTTCCACATACTTCTTTCGCTGTGTCTACCATACTCTCTTTTAATACTCTCCAGCATTCTTCAATGTCCGATTGCGGCTGGCTTGCCATCGTCAGCCGTTCTCGGACACCCTCTGCATACTTTTCTCTTTCACACTCTTCTTGCAACCTTTCAACCTTTATTCTTTCAAGCCCTCCGAAGTGGACACGCTCTCGCCAGTGCCTCCACTTTCTGAACAGACCACTAAATCTCGCAATAACGAGATAGTGGTCCGTATCGACTGTGGGGCCCCTGTAGGCTCTTGCGTCCAATATTTTGTTTCGTAGGTGACTGTCTACCAAAATTAAATCTATTATACTTTCCTGTTCATTCCTTCTCCATGTATACATATGGATGTCCTTATGTTGGAAAAATGTGTTTGACACAATAAGGTTTCTCTCCATGCATACATCCGCTATGAGCCTACCTGCGTCGTTCACTCTCTTATCACCAAATGGATCAAGTACGTCCTCATAGTCGGGACGCTTGGTACCCCCCATCCGTTCAAATCTCCACATACAATCACGCGTTCACTAGTTTCTGCCATATCCAGAACTTCCCTAACATTATCCCAAAACTTCTCTAGGTCTGATGCCACCGAGGATCCTACGGGAGCATATGCTACAACCATGAATACCTTGGTGACACCAAGTTTTATACGGACCCAAAGAAGTCTGGGATCATACATTCCGTAATCCTTCACACCTGAGGCCAAGCGAGAGGACAGCAGTACTCCTACCCCCATGCTGGCTCGATCGCTCTGTGGTACACCAGACCACAGAGCCATCCCGCCACCAGGAAGATCGCAGGCGTCGCTGCCCCTTCGCTTGGTCTCTGTTACACAGAGCACGTCTAGCTGTTTGTCCGCCATGACGAATATCAGCTCGTGCAACTTACCTTCCACACAACCTCTTACATTCCACGTGCCCACCCGGCACTCTGCTCTCCTCGACTCGCCTGACTGGGCAAGGCGTGATGGGTGGCGGCCCCCATCGCCGCAACTGCCGAAGTTCGTACCAACGGGGGCGGGTCGGTACGCGTCGCCTCCGGGGGACGCCCTAACCCGCAATGCGGTACGCATTTCGAGCCGGATTAGCAGTCTAATTAGACTGGCAGGGGACGCGAACGAGCACGCTCCGGACTATGCCCCCCATCATTATATAAATATAAAAAAAACACACATCATTATATAAATATAAAAAAAACATATTAAAAAAATATAACATTCTAAGCTTAGAATCCAGGTGCACATTGTTGAGTGTTATGGTATTGCGTGGCCTCTGCAACAATAATTATGACTGTACCGACCTTACAGACAAGCTCTGCTATATAATACCTAGAACGGTGCGTAGGGCTCCGCGTCTCTTTCATACTTTTAAGTGCAGAACTAATGCCGGTATGCGGGCACCTCTACGCCGTATATTATAGAAACATACAATACACACTTTACAGCTATAGACATTTTCGCTGAAACTAATCTAAAATTTAAAAAAAAGGTTATGGTTGCTCTGAAGGATAATTGTTAAATTTTGGATCTATTATTTTTCAAGGGTAGTGAGGTAATGAGGAACTGCGAAAGGTTAACCTTAATTTTGTAATTTTGTATGTAGGTATATATTTCTTTATATTTTTCTTTTTTATCTTTTATTTATATTTTTTTTTGTTGTGTCTTTTGCGGAACAAAATGTCCATCTTGCTTCGTGCAGTATCTTTTTTTGTCACCATTAAGTCTTCTATTAAGCCGTGGACAAAGATGCTGGGTATACGTATGTTAATTTAATAATATTAGTACACTAAGATCAATACTGTGTGTAACTGTTGTGTACAACTGTCTTTGTCCCTAATAAATACGTACATATATACATATCATCATGCCATATCCCCTGCAGGGTAGGCAGAGAGAACAGAGTGCCAGAGAACTCTATCTCTGCATACTTCACTCGCTTCCTCAACATTCATAATTCTCTTCATATACGCTCGCTCCCTCAGTACCTACATCCTTCCACTTTCGCATTGTATATCTTCTTAACCAGACGTTCGTTCGGCATTCTTTCCACATGTCCGAACCATCAGAGCATTCCCTTTCGCATCTTTACACCAATACTCTCTTTCATACCTACTCGCTCTCTGACGTCGTCGTTACGAATGCGGTCGGTCAGCCTAATAAATAAATAAATAAATTATAGGTGACATCAATGCAAGAGAAGGAAAACTCGATAAAACCCTATATCAACGCGTCTGATCAGCGTGATATATTAAATCCTTCCCAATATGAAGCAGGTCCAATCGCAGTAGTGATACGTAGGTATATGGGATGACATGTTAAAATCAGGGAAATGATTAAGAGCACTTTGAACACCTATGACTCATCATCAGTTGTGATCACCATCATCTCAGCTCATATATGTCCTACTGTTGGGCTTGAATCTCGTCCATTATGGAAGGGAACTTTACCTACTAAACCACGCTGGTCAGACGTGTTGGTATAGGGTTTTGTTTCGAGTTTTCCTTCTCTTGCATAGATGTTAAGTGCATTTTATATCCCTTAGTCGTCTCTTATGATCGCCCATGTGGAAGATAGGGGGTGGTGAATTGTATTCTTACTCCGTTACCACACGGAAAATCGCCATGTGATCGGCAACTGTAATAGCTTGTTAATTATGACGAAGTCATACATACAGTGGTAGTAGATTTTAACAGGCTGGTGTATGATAATTTTAGTAATAATAGTAATTGAAACGAAGCCATTGAATGCAAATCACAAATACAATAGAACCAAGTCACATATTCTTATATTAGACCTAAAAAAGGATCCTTTGAGAAATCATCCCAATAAAATAACCTCATTCTTTAGCTTATATCGCAGATCCTACTAGTAGTTTCAAAGCACCTGACTCGCATATGTAACCAAACGATCAATACTGGTGTTATAAGACATGAAGATATTTCGCTTTATTGTTATGTTAGCTAATAAAAAAGCAACTTAAAATGCTTCATTTGGCTATCGTGTAGATATTGCTGTAGATTTATAAGTGTGCTATTTATTTGAGTCCTCATCTTCAGAATCCTTACTAATATTATAAATGCGAAAGTAACTGTCTGTCTTTCTGTCTGTCGCTCTTTCACGCCAAAACTATTGAACCGATCTACTGGTACACAGATAGTCTAGAGCCTGATAAAGGACATAGGTTATTTTTTAATGCAAAGAAATGATTGTAAAGGAGGATGAAAAGATGTAAGGAAGTATCGTCATTTTTTAAGCATTGAAACTTAAAACTTATTTTCAGGCTATTGATTAGATATGAATATGTCGGAAAAAGAAGTCCATTTCCGCTTAAATACTTCCGTTTAGATATTGCCGTTTTAAAGTCAATTTTAAACCGGAAGTGTAATAAGAAATTCATTTTATTTTCGTAAATATGCAAAATAATTTAAAGCCTATTTCCGGTCAGTGATTTCTAAAATAATGAGTTAGGATTTGACTTTGTATTTTAAAATGCCTTTATAAATGCGGAAACGCGGACTTTGTCGGAGACTTCCGGGACGTCCGGACAAAGCCTTGGTGATGCGTCGTGCTTGGCAGATTGAACAGAGGTTCTTTTAACTTGGTCATAGCAAGACGTGTACCAAAGGACTTGTCTGTGACCGCGTAGCTACTTCCTAAGTTTGCTAGTTGCTAAGTTCGTTAGTTATTGAGTTCGTATACCCATTAATTGAAAGACTGTTTAAATCATAGTAAATTGTGAACATTTTGCACTGTTTTACTTCGTTGCCTGGGGAACCCAGTGACGCCCAGAGATAATTATGGAAGGTGAAGAAAATGACCACCCGATGTCGCACGCAACTTTAGGAAAGTAACCTTTTACGCGGGCGAAGAAGGGACAAAAGCTAGTATTATATATAGGCATCATCTTTTAAAAAAAATACATTCCTATTTTATTTTCACCTTAAGTAAAGAATAAACTTTATGTATAAGAAACATCCCGAATGACGACGGTGTAGTGTAAGAACTCAAAACTCATGAGTGTCTCAACCTTCGGATGTGGACTTATCCTTTCGGGTACCTATCTCGTGTCTTCTATATCTTACAGATAGAGACACTATCAAATAAGTATTAGATTATACCAATTTCATATATTATTTACATTTCCGTGCTTATATAAAATATTAACTAAGCAATTCTACACGCAGACCTTTATTAATAAATAACGAAACTGGTATATGAAATGAAAAGATGATATTTTTTATGAAATGGTACTACCATTCACAAAATAAATGTAATATTACTTACATTTTTAAATAATATTTAAATATTATTTTCATGAAGCATTTTATGCTACTACTATTCCATATTTAAATTCCATCCATAGATTCTAAAGAATTTATTTGAGTGAAGAAATATTTTTGAAACCGCATCTGGCGTAGTGAGCAATTTGCAATAATATAGATGAGCCATATATACGTACACAGCATGTGGAAACGGCACATGTCGCATTCCGAAGTTTATGTAAGGACGCAGCTTGAGCGAGCGTGCCTTTAGTAAATAAAGACATACAATTCCAAGAGCAGTAGAAATAAAGTTTATTTCTATTGTTCTGGCCATTGCTACAGAAGGAATTCATTGTTCTTGTATTTTTTATGTCTTAGCTATAAAACTTTATTTTGGACTATGAATTACATGTTACTTTTTTTATATATTTATTAAAAACTTGTTGATTTATCCATATATCTATATATTATAATATATAAGAGATTTCCACCTATGTATTGATTCATCACGATATCTCTGGAACCATAAGGCCTACAGACTTTAAATTTGGTAGGAATACTCCTTTCGCCGAGTAAAGGTCAGTTAAGAACGGATTTTACGAAATTCCACCCGCAAGTAGTGTAAAATCACATTTTTAAATATAGCTCCTACAGACTTGAATTTCAGTAGGAATTTTATGTTACGCCTGCTTGACGTCAACTCTCCTTGGGAATGTAATTATTGACTAAATGGCACCAGGTGAAGTCGATTCAGGTCAATATAAAACTCTTAATCATCTTTCACAACATCCACGAATAAAGTAAGGGTAGTTAGTATTCGTAGTTGCTGTAGAGTAATACAGCACAAATATACTTTGTACATAATTGTAAATTATTCTAGTATAAAGTAGATACCTATTGCTTTTTAGACACGGTCCTTTATTTTCTCTTAGTTTGACAGAAATCTTGACACAGCTTATTTTACACTGCCTATAAGGCAGGTACATCTAAATAATGGCCAACTCAGACCAACTTAGTTTAGACTGGCTTCCTAAAGTTAGTACTATAATAATAAGATAATTAGATATTTCAAGTTATTTTTTCAATGTGTTGAAAATGAAAATTGATTAAACAACTTCTAAATGGCTGTACGTGTTTGATGTTTAACAATTTAATTAACGCGAGGAAATGAAAACGTCCATCTAATTTGTGTTTAGCATTCATTACATACAGTTATTTAAATCATTAACAATTCTGTTTGACACTTGACGAATGTGAATTCATTACATAAATTCTTAAATAAATTAGAATAAAATAAGTATGATGACATAAATGATGATGATGATATAAACTAGTAGTATATAAAGTATTTAAAACACATGTCATAAATTCAATTTATATCCATTCATAAACTTATACATAAACTTATACATTTCCGTGTGGTGACGGAGTAAGAATACAATTCACCACCCCCTATCGTACCCGTGGGTGATCGTACGAGACGACTAAGGGATATAAAACGCATATAACATCTATGCAAGAGGAGGAAAACTCGAAACAAAACCCTATACCAACAAGTCTGACCAGCGTGGTATAGTAGGTCAATTTCCTCCCCTATGGAAGAGGCTCAAGCCCAACAGTGGGACATATGAGGGCTGTGATGATGATGAGATGATGAAACTTATACACGGCTTACAGAAATGGGATAAAGCTATAATTGACATGCTTGGTAAGTGAGATGGCGATCACAGTTGATGCTGTAAGTTTCTCAGGACACTACGGGCAGATAATATTTTTATGTTGAACCCCAGCTGATTTCACAAATTCCACGAAATGTTAAGGGTAATCTTTTAATTGCTTTTGATGGTAGATGACCAAGCAACCCACTTGATGCTGAATGGTCTGCTACTCATGGATTTCACCAATATCAGGACTATAGACAAGCTGCTATCTACCACAAGATGAAAAGGATTAGAAGCTACAGAATGAGGACAGGTAGGGAGAACAGGATATTTAGCCATATAGTCCATATTTAGCCATATATTAGTATATTAAAGAGCAAATCAATTATTAGATGTTAATCGATCATAATTTCGTATTTAAAGTTTGCTAAGAATTTATTGCCATTTTTCAAAAAAATCCTGTTGTGTTTTAACGGGGCGTGACGTACCGTAGTCCGCTGCCAAAAAAAAAATAGCTGTTGTGTTTGTTCGACTCAGAATTTGAACTCAAAATGTATAAAATATAGTGCAGAGCGGTGTTTTTTTTAAAAATAAATATACTATAGTTGTTTAGATGGCTACCTCTCATACCGAATTTCATTCAATCCATAAGTAATTATTCACTGTTTGATTCACAAATATTTTTTTTTTATGTTAAGTATTTTTTATGCCCGTTAATTGTGTGTTTAGTCTTCCTTAATACAAGCATTCGCAATGCACACTTAGTAAATTTCTACTGGGTATAAATTTATAAAAAAATGAGAATATATGACTAAGCATATATTCTAATAGCTAACTATTTACATGTTATATTAAGTATTCCAGACGATAATATTGTAAATTACCGGGGAAACATGATCAAGAATAAATGAACAAGTATAATTAACCTCGAAAGCCATTAGTAATAAGGGTAGTGTGAAATTGATCCTGTCACAAACTGTTATGTGTCCTACATCAGACTGCAAAATGGCTAATGTGGATAAAAGCCGAATAGGGGTTGATATTTAAGGTTAAGTATTGATTGAAAGAACATAAAGGTTGTCATATGTAAATGTTTCATAAATGGAAAGTAAAATTAATATGATCAGAATGTTTATTAATAATACAAAAGTATTTTAAGAAATCATTTTTTTTTATAAAATTTCAAATTTATACATTCAACATTGTGTAATTTATAGTCTACTTGCAGCACGTGGCTTACTTCGCATAGTACCTAAAAACTATCTTATCTTTAAGGTAAACTATAATGTATCTCTAGTCGATCCAAATAAGATACATTTATCAAATTTTGTTGATGAAAACGTGTGAATAAATTTCGGGACACAGCATTTATATTTAAAGCTCTTTTTGCACGATGGATTAAGTATGTAACATAAGCACTTTTTGCTATATGATATTTAGTCATATATAATAGAAATGAGTGTAACTATGGAAAATTTATTAAGAAAATTCTCGAAATTTTGCGAGCCCAGAACCATTGAAAATTGAAGAATATAATTATACCCTCAGAATATAACTAAATATTTTTAGAATGCCAATATAGATTAGGTCTTTTTTATTCTGCCACCGAAGACTATTCTAGAAATTAGCGCTTTACCCACGGCTTCGTTGACGTTTTCCTCACGCTCCAATGACCATAATCATATCTCGTTTCTTTAGATAATATTACTAAACTAAATGTTAGACCAGAAAAATGTATGAATGATGAATATTATATAAGATTTATGTTATTTTCGTGGTGTGGCCACACTTTTGACAGTTTTCTGTCTCCAGCCGCGGGTCGCTCCGCCCGAGCAGCAGAAAATCAACGTCTGAGCAGCGGTAATGTGCTTCGTGTGCGAGAGAGCTGAAAACCCAATTTTCCGAGTGGGTTTTGGTTGGTAGGTAATGGCCTAACGGTACCCTGGTATTGCTCCACGAGCGGCATTAACACTTTCATCAGGCGTGCTGCTTGCTCGTTTGCCCCCATAAATAATAAAAAATATTGAATATGAATTAATGATTATTCGACCGATATATTTTTTCTGGCGTAATGCTAATTCTTGTATCGAAATAATAATTGGCTAATTTCTGCCTTATAATCGCAGCTCTAATTTCTTTCTTATTACAACAGCTACGAACGTTTCATCGAAATCGGTTCAGTTTATTTAAAGATTATCCGCAATAAAAAGACTAAATTTTTTTGAAGTTATAATTCTTAAGGTGCGCTATAAAAAAATATGAAAGTGAAATTTTAAGATGTGTGCGCTTAACTGTAACACAAAAGTAACAAGTTGAATTAGGCCGAAAATAAGAAACACGTGCATCACGGTAACACAAAAGTAAAACAGGTAGAAGTTAGCCGCACAACCGCTCATTAAGTTTCGAAAAATGCTATCAACAAAATAGAAATAAAACCTCTTTCTAGTTTCTACATTTACTTTTAGTTTCATATAAGTGCGAATTATATATGTGCTAATAAATTATATTCAGTAGTGATTTAAATTAAATATTTTGGTAAATATTATTTACTATTCGTAAATATTAGTGAAAGAAATTATACTATCTTTTTTCAGTCCTTTTATTTTTTTATTGTAATTAATTATTTGTATGCAATTAAAAACTATATTTTAATGATGCCAAAGAAGTATAACTTGACTTTTGACTGGAATTTGAAAACGTCATGTGGTGCTATTGTATTATATTCGATATCTTAGTGTTTTAACGTGTTATATTAGATAATTTTAATGGCAATTTATGTAATACGAAGCGGTGGAACTACTGGGATTTAGTGAATATCATATAAAAGTGCTTTACAACGTTTTCGTTTTCCATCAAAATTCCCACAAGATACCATTAACAGTGTGGCCATAGCACTGTTAATGGCGACAATTTGACTTAGACAATGACTAACCTGAAAGACTAAATATTTATAACTTGACACTGGCACCAATAGCACGTATATGTAGCTGATTGCCAATATATAAGAAGAAGAAGAGTATAACTTCTCACGCGTATACATAAGTACACATGCACCCATTTTTTTGTAACTAATTTTACTCTATATTTTGGCCATAATTATTCAATAATTAACTGTTAATAAAGTGTAAAGAATATTAAAAATTCACATAGAATATAATATTTTAATAATCTTCAAAGGCATTTTTTGAAATACTTAATTTAATAAATAAAAGAGAATGTACCCATATCACTTGTCAAAAATTTTCTGTTTCTGGCGGAAGAGTAGGTATACCAATGTTTCTGAAACAAATTATGTCGGGGTTTTATTCAGACTATTAATGTACAACATCATAAATTCCCTTCACATTATTCTATGACAATATAAGTTTTGTAACTAAGGCAGTTTATATCATGATTATTAGTCCAATATTCAATGAGGCTAACGAATAAATTATCACTCAAAAGACAATGAGTCTCATACAAGTTTATGTACCATCATTCTGTTATCCTGAAAGTCTGAAAGCATTGCGAAAAACTGTGTAAAATCAGCCAACTGCGAGTCAGACTCGCGCAGCGAAGGTTTCCGTACCATTATCTATAAAAACGGCAATATCACACTTGTGGAGTCCAACATGACTATATATGGGAGCCCCTTTAAATCTTTATTTTGTTTTATTTTTTGGTATTTGTTGTTATAGTGGCACTAAACAGAATTTTAACTTTAACTGTCAACCAATTTCAACTGTCTATCTATCACGGTTCATGAGATGCAAGGCTGTTGACAAACGGAAGGACGGATAGCGGAGTCTCAGTAATAGGGTCCCGTTTTATCCATCGGGTACGAAACTCTAAAAAGATTTTTAATATTTTATTACGATAACCTACTTAACAATGTGTAAAATTTTCGATTGAGTTTTGTATTGAACATCTTTGATGAATAATCCATGTACGAGTATACGGCACGTGTCCGTCAGCGCTTTTCCATCATCATGCATAAACTGTATACTTTATAGGACCATATGCATTGCGTTCTATATATTCATCGCTAATCATTAATTCATTCATCCAACAATAAATACGTAGTAGCTATGTAACTATAATAACACATTTAGAGGAAGGAATATCGCATAGTATTAAACTCGGTTATATCTATACTAATATTATAAAGCGGAAGAGTTTGTTTGTTTGTTTGTTTGTTTAAACGCGCTAATCTCAGGAACTACTGGTCCGATTTGAAAAATTCTTTTTTTGTTGGATAGTCAATTTATAGAGGAAGGCTTTAGGCTATATAACATTACGCTGCGACCAATAGGAGCAGAGCAACAATAATGAATGTGTAAAAATCGGGTTTATGTTTCCTTTTGAGAGCTTCCGCTGCGTAAACGGTTAAAGTTGCGCAAAAATTATGTACTACATAATTGTTCCCCTTTCAAAGTTCTAAATAAAAGTCCGCGACAGCATATGTCTATCTTTTAAGATTGGCTCACTATAACCTTTTTTATGCTAATCAAATTTGTTTTAAAATAATGTGATATTTTCGAAGGTGTTTTTATAAACATAATATTAATCCTTATCCAAATAAATGAGTTATTCATCACAAGTATTTAATTTAAAACAAAATTGCTCTTTACATTATTTGATTTCAATGAATATCTTAGGAAATATCGCAGTTTAAAAATAACATCGCAGCAAAATAATGATCAAGTACTGGGCGCGCATTTACGATAAAAATACTGGATCTTATAATCTTATATTAAAAAAAAACTCAAACTAATGTTATTTCAAAGTACTTCTGCACACACTACATTTTTAGTTTTGTTTTCTTCTCATGACCTTCCGTCGGCTTTACACATCCTAAATAATAATAATAAGTATAGGAAGTATTAGTGCCTGCCCTCATGTATGGCAGTGAAAGTTAGATTTGGCGGGGAAGACATGAAAATAGAATAAATGCTGTAGAGCTGACAGCTCTTCGTAAGCTGTGTGTGATGTAAGTATGAAAGATAAAATTAGGTATAATGTTATAAAAGAGCGCTGGTATGCTGAGGTGGGTTGGACACGAAGTGGAAGAAATAATGAGTGGGCAGAGGTTGACGAAGCAAACATATAAAGCAATCGTGAATGGGACGAATACAAGGGGAAGACCTTTTCTGGACCAAATTGGCGATTTGTTCACGAGAGGTCATCATCATCATCATTCTCCTACTCTTATCCCAATTACTTGGGGTCGATACAATAAGTACTCTTCATTCATAGTACATATTATAAAAGTTATTGGCAATAGTTTTATGACCGGCCGCCTGCCAGACGTCAACCCTAATTGGGAATGTAATTGTTGACCAAACGGCATCAGATGGAGTTGGCCCAAGTCGTTATAAGGCTCTTAGTCGTCTTTTACGACATCCACAAGCAAAGTGAGGATTGGTAGTATTCATAGCCGCTACCACACAGCGATTTCATACACATTAAAAGTATGTGTAATCGTAAATAGGCGTAAGTGTATGTATAATATACATACATTGTATATATCTATAGAAAGTATAGATAAGACCCAATACTTTTACTTGCATTACTTTATATGGTACTATATTGCATTATATGGATTACGTCAAACATGAATCACTTTTAAATACTTATTTCGCGTAACTACAAATACACACAAAAAAAAAGAAATACATACATGCACGCACACTACATAACAAACACACGCACATCACACACACACACATATACACATACACACACGCACACACACACACAAACACACACACACATACACACAAACACACGCACATCACACACACACACACACACACAAACAAACGCACAACACACACATACACACGCACACACACACACACACACACACAACGTGTGAGCGCGCTCACTAACACGTTAATTCTCACTCATTCATTTATTATAGATTTCTTTATCATTAGTCTTTATTACGTAAGATATATGTATATATTCATTATTTATAATGTATGTTTCTGTAAAATAATTTGATGTTCAAGATTTATGTATTTCGGGAAGGAACTGTCTCTTGAAACACAGGTATTACCTAATTCAAGAGGCAAAGACATCTATCTATGTCAACTGTCATATGTATTTAGTTTTCAATAAAGATTATTATTATTATTTTACTTAAGGTTAAATGTTCTACTCTTACTAATAAAAGGGTCATGTAGGTACCTAAAACAGCTTTAACGTATGTATTATTTAAAAATATTTCCACCTTTTACGTAAACGAATTCGCGAGTTGAAGTTAACGTTAGCCCAAAGTAACCATTCCACGCGGACGAAGTCGCGGGCAGAAGCTAGTCTATACTAATATTATAAAGCTGAAGAGTTTGTTTGTTTGTTTGAACGCGCTAATCGCAAGAACTACCGGTCCGATTTGAAAATTTTTTTCAATGTTAGATAGCTTATTTATCGAGGAAGGCCATAGGCTATATATCATTACGCTAAGACTAATAGGAGCAGAGCAGCAATGAAGAATATTTCAAAATCGGGTTTTTTTTTCCTTTTGAGAGCTTCCGCTGCGTAAACTGTTAAAGTTGCGCGAAAATTATGTACAACATAATTGTTCCCCTTTCAAAGTTCTAAATAAAAGTCCGCGAGAGCATATGTCTATCTTTTAAGATTGGCTCACTATAACTTTTTTTATGCTAATCAAATTTGTTTTAAAATAATGTGATATTTTCGAAGGTGTTTTTATAAATATAATATTAATCTTTATCCAAATAAATGAGTTATTCATCACATGTATTTAATTTAAAACAAAATTGCCCTTTGCATTATTTGATTTCAATGGATATCTTAGGAAATATCGCAGATTAAAAATAACATCGCAGCAAAATAATGATCAAGTACTAAGCGCGCATTCATGCTAAAAATACTGGATCTTATAATCTTATATTAAAAAAAAAACTCAAACTAATGTTATTTCAAAGTACTTCTGCACACACTACATTATTAGTTTTGTTTTCTTCTCATGACCTTCCGTCGGCTTTACACATCCTAAATAATAATAACAAGTATAGGAAGTATAAGTGCCTGCCCTCATGTATGGCAATGAAAGTTAGATTTGGCGGGGAAGACATGAAAGTAGAATAAATACTGTAGAGCTGACAGCTCTTCGTAACATGTTTGATGTAAGTCTGAAAGATAAAATTAGGTATAATGTTATAAAAGAGCGCTGGTATGCTGAGGTGGGTTGGAGACGAAGTGGAAGAAAGAATGAGTGGGCAGAGGTTAGCTAAGCATACATATAAAGCAATCGTGAATGGGACGAATACAAGGGGAAGACCACGTCATACTTTTCTGGACCAAATTGAAGATTTGTTCACGAGAGGTCATCATCGTCATCATTCTCCTACTCTTATTCCAATTACTTGGGGTCGATACAATAAGTACTCTTCATTCATAGTACATATTATAAAAGTTATTGGCAATAGTTTTATGACCGGCCGCCTGCCAGACCGCAACCCTCCTTGGGAATGTAATTGTTGACCAAACGGCATCAGATGGAGTTGGCCCAGGTCGTTATAAGGCTTTTACGACATCCACGAGAAAAGTAAGGGTTGGTAGTATTCATAGCCGCTACCACACAGCGAGGTCATACACATTAAAAGTATGCGTAATCGGAAATAGGCGTAAGTGTATGTATGTATGTATCTATAGAAAGTATAGATAAGATCCAATACTTTTACTTAAGATTTCATGTTCTACTCTTACCATTAAAAGCGTCATGTAGGTACCTAAAACAGCTTTAACGTATGTATTATTTAAAAATATTTCCACCTTTTACGTAAGCGTATTCGCCAGTTGAAGTTAACGTTAGCCCAAAGGAACCATTCCACGCGGACGAAGTCGCGGGCGGAAGCTAGTCTTATTATAAAATGGATGAGAGGAAGGAAGACTCACCATTTTCCCACGGTTAATCAATATACAATATACAGTACACTTCAAAAAAGGAAGGAATACGGGATGGGATTAAGCTGGAATAGGATATAAGGAAATCTTACTCCTGTGATGAGCACCGCCTCCAGAACTTCTACTTGCAATTTTCCGCAGAACTTCTTCTTCTTATATGTACATTCATATCTATCGTGTATTTTAAAATAGATCGATTTGTTACTTCAAAATATATTAACTATAGTTCATCTAATCTAAGAAGTGCATTTGGACGTTTCGCATTTTTTAATACACAATAACTTTGGTCAAACGTATACACATGATTGCAAACAATAAATCTGAAATTTTAAAGAAATATTAAGTTATTTACATAATTAACGTTGCGAGTGAGTTACTTGTACAATAATGTAATGTTGAAACTTGTAAAACTAATTTAAAATTAAAATAACATTGTAAATAATAATTATTATGGACGATCTTACAATTTCACGTCATAACGTTCTTAACAGTAGTGCTTGACAACTTCCAATTCGCGAATATCTAAATAATCGGTAAAAATATTAGATTAATATATTTAATCGAATATAGATTTTGACAGATATGTACGTTTCGACAATTTTATTGATAAGGATATAATTATTAATGTTCGCGACGGTGATAATTCAAGTAATACTATAGATTTTGAACAAATAGCTATTTTCAAATCCAGTTTTTGTTTTTACTTAACCTAATCCTACTAAATATGATGAATAGATTTTATGATGAAATAATTAAATTTGTTTAGTGTTAATTTAGCACTTAATATTTCATCTCCTTTTTGAAAAATAAAAAAATAAACTGATTATTAATTACAAAGAATTAATATCGATTTCTCATAAATTTCGGACATTTTCGATAGCGATTATTTGGTTCACATACCTAGACACCTTACTCTGACAGCTGTCCAAATGCACTTCTTAGATTAGATAGACTATAAATAGGAACTTTGATATCAGAGTTTTATTTAAATTTCGAACTGGCTTGAAAAAGAAACCTGTTTGATAATGAAAAAATAAAAACAAATGAACCCTTTAGCACGTGAAAAATGTTGTTCGTTGTTCATCATGTATACAGTTCTACTTAGTACTACTTAGTTTTAATTTCCACGTATTATTTGAGAAAAGCACTATATAAGTCTTGGCCACAACTAAGCATTGATGGACTTACGTATGTGTACCTCTTTACACGTTCGTCCATCAAAGCCTCTTTTGGTAGCCGCTGCAGTAATGTACTAAACCTAGTAGTAAACCTTTTTGATGTGGGAGACTTTATAAAAATATAATTATAGGGTAGAATTAACACCCAGACTCAGTAGAATACAAATTATATTATATACAAATAATTATCCTGCATAGGAAATGGAAACTACGACATCTACCATGGTAGGGTAGACAACTGCATCGTTTGTGCAGTTAAAGTTTAATTTTACAAGTATTCCAGTAATGCTGGTGTATAATGTAAAAGAAAGCGCGAATTTTTGTAAGCAAGTAAACGAAAATACTTTTTCTTGTCGGCGAGACTAGGTAGCAGGGATTTGTCGCCAAGAAACGAGTCTCTCTAATTTTATTTCTTAAGTTTACCTTAATGGCAACAAATTCTTTTGATTCCACCTGTGTAGAGAACAGAATTAAGGTATAAACAGTATAATTTATCCTTGATATTTTAATTTTCTGTGTGGTGACGGAGTAAGAATAGAATTCAGCACCTCCTATCTTACCGGTAGATGATCGTATAAGACATCATTACCTTGCTCTTATCCCAAATTACTTGGGGTCGACGCAATATGTTCTTTTCTTCCACACAATCCTATTCGAAGTCATATCTGCGGTCACGCTCTTCCTATCCATATCATGCCTCACGCAATCCATCCATCTTTTCTTCGGTCTCCCCTTAACCCTACAGTCTTCAACATTCATACTTAAAACTTTTCTCACAACATTACTTTCGTCCCGTTTCATCACATGTCCATACCAACTCAGGCGTTCACTTTTCAACTTTTCCGTCTGGTGTCACTTTTAAACCTTCTCTTATACACTCATTTCTTAACTTATCCATTCTCGTCAGGCCACATATCCATCCCAACATTCGCATCTCTGCTACATGCAGGCGTCTCTCATCCATCGCTTTTGTAGCCCAACATGCTGACCCATACAATACGACAGGCCTTATTAAGGTTTTGTATATTTTACTCTTAAATTTTAAGGGTACTTGAGAGTCACATATGGTACCCGTGACCTGCCGCCATTTCACCCATCCTGCGTCAATTCTGTGCCTCACCGCACGATCCAGATCGCCATTGCTTTGGATAAGCGAACCGAGGTATCGAAAGTTGGAGCATACTGGTATAGGTACTCCATCTAAGGATATGGGTGTAAAATTGGAGAGACTGCCAAAATTGCAGAACATGCACTCTGTTTTTGTTCTGCTGATCTTCAAGCCCACGTTCTCCAATCTACAGCGCCAAATTTTCCAGCATGCTCTGGACCTCAAGCCCATCTTCTCCGATGAAAACAATGTCGTGAGCGAAAAGCATGCACCAGGGTGCCTCTTCCTGTATCTCCGATGTTATAGCATCCATTATCAACAGAAAGAGGCAAGGACTTAACGCCGACCCTTGGTGCAGGCCCACCCCGATGGTGGTTCCGGGAGCATTTCCGACAGATTGCTCCCCGGCTGGTCGGCGCGGCGTCCGCCCTTTCTCGGCTCATGCCGAATGTGGGCGGACCCAGTTTCGAGGGCCGACGGCTGTATGCGGGGGTCATCCGCTCGATGGCCATGTACGGCGCACCCGTGTGGGCGAGGGCTCTGAACGCCCAGCTCAGGGCGGTTCTGTGGAGGCCACAGCGAGCCATGGCGGTCAGAGCCATTCGCGGGTACCGCACGGTGTCGACAGAGGCGGCGTGCCTATTGGCCGGGACACCCCCGTGGGACCTAGAGGCGGAGATGCTCTCCGACCTCTACCGGCGGGTTACCTCAGTGCGCGAGGAGGGTGGCTCCCCATCGTTGAGCGAGATAGCGACCTGGCGCGAGGACGCCCGCCGAGACGTCATCGCCCGTTGGGTTACGCGGCTGGAGAGGCCTAGACACGGTATCGTGACCGTCGAAGCCTTCCGGCCCGTATTGATGAAATGGATGGAGCGGCGGCACGGCGTCCTCACCTTCCGACTGGTGCAGGTGTTGACGGTGCACGGGTGCTTCGGGAAATACCTGCACACGGTCGTGTACAGGGAGTGGACTCCGGGCTGCCATCATTGCAGTAGTGACGAGGACACGGCGCAACATACGCTCGAGGAATGCTCGGGCTGGGACGGGCAGCGCCGCGACCTCGTCGCTATTATCGGTGCCGACCTGGCACTGCCGGCTGTCGCGAGGGCGATGGTCGACAGCGTCAGGAATTGGGACGCGGTCGCCGCCTTCTGCGAGGCTGTCATCTCGCGGAAGGAGGCGGCGGAACGAGTCAGGGAGGACTCCCGCGACCCGGGCCGCCGCCAGCGGCAGGCGCAGGCGCGAATACCTGCGCCTGATGCCGCCCTAACCCAGGCCTCGGGTGATCGGACCGGGGAATTGTCCGGTCACCCGACGCGAGGCCACCGCGTGAGGGCGACGCCCCGACGGCGAAATCTGTCGGGGCGTCGACGAGAGGAACCCGCGAGGGTAAACCGCCGAGCGGACCACCGAAGACAAAGATCGGGTACCGGTGGTCCGCTCGCACGGCGAAGAGAGAGGATTTTACGGTGGGTCTATGGGATCACGCGCCGCCTTCTCCGTCACCCCGGACCGATTTGGCGGGGCGAGACGCACCCATAGCCCACCAATAAAAAAAAAAAAAAAACAAAAAAAAAAAAAATGGTGCAGGCCCACCCCAACACTGAACTCATCGGAGTTTCCAAGAGCAGATTTTATGTACGACCTACATCGCCGGTACATAGCACAGACTAACCTTATATACTTCACAGGCACACTTTTCTCTTTCAGTGCTCACCACAAAACTGTTCTTGGTATTCTGTCGTATGCCTTTTCGAGGTCAACGAATACCATATGCAAGTTTTTATGTGCACCACGAAATTTTTCACACCGTAAAAGACATCGTAAAAGACGACTTAGGGATAAATTATGCATATAACATCTACATAAGAGAAGGAAAACTCAAAACGAAACCCTATACCAACACGTCTGACCACCGTATAGGTCATTTTTCCTCATAGCGTGGAGGAGGTTTGAGCCCAGCAGGGGGACACATGAGCTGAGATGATGATTTTAATTAGGACTCAAATCTACCTCTTTATGTCAAATGCGACTTATTGCTACTGGATGCGCTACTAACGTGACTACTTTGTACGTTATTGCATGTAAAAAATACTCATGAATTCTTGGTGTTAGGGGTTGATATGGGGTAATAATATAATTCTAGACCTAAGCCTAATTCTTGCCCACAGCTATTTCATTCATTCATTCATTCATTCATTCATTCATTCATTCATTCATTCATTCATTCATTCATTCATTCATTCATTCATTCATTCATTCATTCATTCATTCATTCATTCATTCATTCATTCATTCATTCATTCATTCATTCATTCATTCATTCATTCATTCATTCATTCATTCATTCATTCATTCATTCATTCATTCATTCATTCATTCATTCATTCATTCATTCATTCATTCATTCATTCATTCATTCATTCATTCATTCATTCATTCATTCATTCATTCATTCATTCATTCATTCATTCATTCATTCATTCATTCATTCATTCATTCATTCATTCATTCATTCATTCATTCATTCATTCATTCATTCATTCATTCATTCATTCATTCATTCATTCATTCATTCATTCATTCATTCATTTATAACAATGAAAGAAAAACATAATATTTTACAGAGCTGTGCAGACTGTGCCGTAATGTGACTATTATTTTTACTATCATGAATATTTTTGTCGAATGAACAATGTTTTCTCTCACTCTATTATATAAGAACACACATGTGGTTTTTGTATTATATAATTCGGAATAAATCTTATCTTTTATTTACTAAAATTAGCTTTTATTTAATTCGTTTGGCTGTTTTTAATTATTGTCGTATTGAGTTTTATTTAGAGATTTCTTTTTATTGTGGTAGATATAATTACTCATTAATTTAAGGGATCAAATATTTCATTATTCCGTACACCTCAAGAAAGGACGGTAAATACGGTATGCAATCAAGGTGGAATAGGATTATGAGGAACTTTTATTCCTGTGATGAGCACCTTCCAGAACTTCAACTTACAATTTTCCGCAGAACTTCAAATAAAGATTTGACACGTGTTCCGCCTCTAAACGAGGCATCCTCAGGACAGTTCGGCTTCAAATGCGCGAGTAAGAGAGAGAGAAGAGAGAAAGTGATATACGAAATTTAAAAAAATTAATGCCTTTGAAACCATGCGTTAGCGTTATGCGTTGCCAATTTTATGTTTAGTACTTCTATTAGTTATATAGTAGTTATAGACGTTATTTATAATCATTGCTTCAAGTAATTTAATTTTTATTTTGCTGAGTGTGGTCTGGCCGCACCTCCCTTTGTTGCCATAGGCGTCGCAGAGAGTGTAAGAGTAACCACCTGTCTCACTTCGCCTCTAAAGACAGCTACCCGCCCAGAAGTAGTAGTAGTGAAAAAGAAACGAACTCGTGCTATCGCCTTTTCAACTCCGTCAACACCTACCAGAGAGCACGACTAGACACCGAATTTAGTCAACGCTGTATACTAACCGGATATGCACCCGTTTTTTTTTTTGCGGCAGGGTATGATATGTCTCACCCCCGCTAAATCTGTCCGGGGCGACAGATGAAACGGCGTGCGACCCCATAGACTCGCCCCACAATGTATCTCTCCACGCCGTCTTCGGCGGTCAGTCTTTCTAATCGGAACCCAGTCTTTGTCGTCGGTGGCATCCATACCTCATCATAGCCGGTTATCAGGTAGATATTCATCTGGATCTGTAAGCAGATTGATTAAAAATTAGTGATTAACTGATGGGTGGGTCGTTATCCTATGAAATAACAAGACTTCCGGACTACCGATTTTCAAAATATTGAAGTAATTATACCAAAATTCCTATATTCTAAATACATACATATTTACTTACTTACTCTTTCTACTTACTATAAATCGTGATTAACATAGTCACTTTTAACATACATACATACATACATATCATCACGCCATATCCCTTGCAGGGTAGGCAGAGAGAACAGAGTGCCAGAGAACTCTATCTCTGCATACTTCACTCGCTTCCTCAACATTCATAATTCTCTTCATACACGCTCGCCGGTTTCGGAGACTCTTGACTCCACCTTCCTTCAGTACATGACCGATCTGGTCTAGGTCACTTTTAACGTTATTAAATGTGTGTTATTAGCTTAAATTAACATTAAATTAATAAATCAAACATTATTAAAATGAAAAATGAGATGAAGTGTATTCAAATACAACAGAACACAAAGGCAGAAATAATGAATGTTCAAAAACAGTTACTTAACCCAATAACAAGTATTTAGCTAAGGTTAAAACGTGATAAAATAAAATATTGTTTCAAATAACTTTCATGGTAACCATTTGAATGTGTATTACGTTTACTCCCATAGAGTACTTGCTCCGTTTGCCTTGTTTTAAAAAGGTCTTTTTTTCCTTTTTATACTCACTAGTGACAAAGCTCTGGAAGGTTTAATTAAAACCGTGTAGCATACTCACTATGGATACTCGCAATTTAGCTCAAAAATTATAAAATATCCACATTCATTTGGTACACATGAAAGGAAAAGAGTTTGTGTGAGTTATGCGGTCATAATTTAGATATATTATACGTTTTCGTTTAAACTTTAAATTTGCAAGAAAATTAAAAAACAGAATTTATTATTATGAAATGAAGGATAGGAAGGTAGGTAATAAAATTATTTTATTTTCTATGAAACATTTCAAGATATCACACCATATTTATTTTTTATTAACACATTAACGCGCCAGATCCCTATAACTTTGGTTTACACTCTTAACGAATGAAAACGTGCAATTTTGTTCAGAGAAGTGATATTTTTGCAATATTCTTGTACTAAATCTGTTTCGTTCTCAAACAACGAAACAAATGTTAATCTTTTCTTAATTCATATTTTGTTCATATTCGTTCGCAAACGCAGCCAATGAAACGTCGACTTATGCTGACGTCACACAATTTGTATTGGTCGAACGACAAGAGCGCGCCCGGAGAGAAAAGGAGGGAATCTCTCGACCAACGATGGCCGACGCAAACGCATACAAATAAAACTCTCTGTTTGATAATTTGGATAATTAACGACCTAATTGTGTTAATTTAATCTTAATCTCGTATAAGTGAAACCCAACGTTGGACACCAGGTGAATTCAAGGCAGGGCGCAGTAACTAGCAGTCTTGTGGTACGTATTGTGTGCTATTCATTTACTGTTTGCTTGCCCAACGAATAATGAACCTACAAAACTAATTAGAATCGTAAGACCAGCTTCCACCGTTAAGCTGATCTCCCCAAGGTTGCAGAAGTCATAGTTAGATGATTATGCAACAAAATCGTAGTAGTAGTTCAACTAAAATATTCATTGGATTTGAAAATATAAAAAAATAATAATTTTATAAGTTATAACAATAGCAAAATATGAAAAAATACAACTTGATTAATTGGAAAATGTAGATTGTCCAATCAATCAATAAATAAAACATGCAATAATGAAAATACAGACTATTTCATCATAATACATGCTGCAATACAGATAGATAATGGTAAACTACTAAACAAGTATGTTTCTTAAGAAATGTATCTTAATCGATAGTTATAAATCAATCCAATTTATCTACATGTCACAAACTAATATAGTTATATTATTCTTTCATGAACTTTTCATTATTTCGTAATTTCAACGAATGTCAGACGAGAATAATTCTAAGTAAATTTTTTGCCCAATTTTTAGATTTAGAAAATATTTTTTTCAGTAAGGTATTCAAGCCATAGATAAACAAGTTTTTCATATCTCAGATTCGGCCATTTCATGTTGTGCACGCTATGGAATAATAATCATTAAAACATATCAGTTATGATGTATAAAGCTTACGTCACAATAAATGATAAAGCGTATATGAATAACTTTAAGAATAAAGTGTAATGGACTAAGTGTAATAAAATGTAAAGACAATAAAAAAAATGTCACATCTCATTTTTCCGCCGGGCCGAAGAAAACATGGGAAGATAACAGATAATAACTGAGCGATAAGGAATTATAGCGTTGCACACAATTAGGGTCAACTGTTAAATTTTTTTAAGTACTCTGACATTTACAACAAAATGACATGCTTTATAGTAGTAAGTGTTTCTTTTTAACTTCTCCTGTTTTTCTTTTCTAATTAAATTTGTTGCGGATTGAAATAAAACTACTTTTACGGATTCTATCGCGTTTGTATTTGATGTTTAATTTACCGACGTTTCGAACACTTTACAGTGATTTGACCCACAATAATAGTTAAGTTTTAATTTAAATAATTTTAGTAAGATAAAGTATGCCGCCACTCAAAAATTCAATAATAAAATCAGTATCATGCCTCCTGAGTTTTCTTGCCGGATCTTTCTCAGTGTGGCCGCGTTCCGATCCGGTGGTAGCTAAATACTTTTGTTAGTTTTGTAAAATAGTAAAATTGCCACAATAATAATTATCATAAATTAAATACTTTAATAATAACAAATCATAAACAACATAAATTTTATATATAGAATCATCCTCTTTTTGTTATGGCAATAAATTTGTATTAATTTTGTATTAAAATGTGGCTCAAAATTTAATATCTTATAGATATAAATAAATTTCTGTAATAACAATGACATATTGGACGTAAGACATCTCAGTCCTCCCGTGACCATGATCACTGAAAAGTGTTCGAAACGTCGGGAATTTAAAAATCAAATACAAACGCGATAGAATACGTAAAAGTAGTTTTATTTCAAATGTGTAATACTCGCGTAAACATTAGAAGGCATTATTGTTGCGGGTTCCAAAACAATTAAAAGCGTTTTCCGGGACTTCCCGAGGGTCAAACCTCGGTGTCTGATACGGAGACCATTGTGGATCCTAGCTTACCGGAGTTACAGTGGTGGGAATGTGTGATAGGATTAGTAGTAGATGTTTTTTGTTAAAGAGAATACTGTATCATAGCTAAACGGTTTTCGGATTAGAGCACGTAAGATGTTAACTCAAATTATGATGAATAACGTTGTATTTGCTTATAGGGATAGGTACGTTTTATTTAATTCACTTTTGATAACAATGCTGTGTGGTAGCGGCTACGAACACTACCAACCCTTACTTTGCTTTTGGATGTCGTAAAAAACGACTAAGAGCCTTATAACGACCTGGGCCAACTCCATCTGATGCCGTTTGGCCAACAATTATATTCCCAAGGAGTATTGATTAACTTTTACAATATGTACTATGAAAGAAGAGTACATATTGTATCGACTCCAAGGAATTAGGATAAGAGTACGAGAATGATGATAACTTTTAATAACAATGCTTTTTTTTTACACCACCCTGCACTAAGGAAATAATCATTGTATTGCGGGGGACTTTACAAACATGCAATTAACGCAGACAAATTACACCCAGACTGAGAACAACACTGTGGATCGCACAAAGTATTGTCCTGTGTAGGAATCGAACCCACGGCACTGGCACGTAAGATACCGATCTTAACCACTACGCCATCTGTGCAGTCAAACTACAAGTTACAGATATATTTCATACACATATATTACTAACTAGCTGTTTCATACGGCTTCGCCTGTGTATATATATTAAAATGTGGCTAGTTGTTTGAATGGTCAAAAATTAATTAATATAATATCTTAACTTAATAAAGAACTAATAAGTAAAAATAATAATACAACACTTCTATTTTGATAATAGATTGTTCTTAATTTTATGTTTTTTAATTAAATATAAGTTTATTTTATTTTTTACCCTGCAAAGGAGTGGTATTGTGTTTAACAGTCTATGTATGTATGTATGTTTGTATGTTCCTTTGAAGCACTATATATACCAAACGCCTGGGCCGATTTTTATGATTCGCACGTCAATCGATTCCTCTTAATCCGGCGAGTGTCACTAAAGATATGACGTTATTGAAAATTCAAAAATTAGATTTGCTGTCAAATAAAGGATCCCGACTGTTCAGTTGTCATGTTCTATTATTAAAATATATTTCATTTTCTGCAATAGTATTTATTCAATAATATATTATGGAATTCTAGACCACCGGACATCTAAGTGCTTGTTTTTTTTTCTTTTCAGTTTTTTTTATTATGTACGTAGTTTTGGTGACTTTTTACGCAGTCCGGTTTTTTGATTTTTTTAATCATTTTTTTTTTTATTTATATTACTACTATTACCAATTATTCGGGGTGGACGCAATATGTGCTCCTCTTCCTACATATTGCAAAAGTTATTGGCAATAGCTTTATGACCAGCCGCCTGCCTTATGTCAACCATCCTTATGAATTTATTTATACTTAAGCATCGATGTATTAAGTTCTATAGATTTAATTCCAAAAGTGACAATTTTCATACAACTATAACCTCTAGTACGGGGACTAACCCCGTAGGGGTATATTTTCTGGGGTACTATCCCAGAAACCTCCACGCGGTGTACCCTGGGTGCGGGCGGCGGTCCCCAGTTCTTCTGTTGTACTGTCGTCCGTAGCGAATATCTGCGCGATTTCGCTCCTTACTCTACTACAGTCGTAGTAGAGGTTATAGGACGCGAAATATCGGGACGGGCTCAGTCACTCATTCATTTGAGGGCTGGGCAGGCACTTGCCACCGCCCACACATCGTAAACCTGATTTTTTGCTTGTCTTAGTTTCAGGAGCGAGGGTCTTGGCTTAACCGCCCGGACCGCGAGGAAGACAACCTCTATAAAGAGTTCGAAGTAACATTCGGACTCGGAAATCACCCAGAATCTTAAGTTCTGGCGTGCGGCGAGAAGATGCATGGCAGATGGGTTGTTCTGTCGTTAGCACGCTCCAGCCAGGGCACCGGCTGCCCCCCTGGTTGGTAAATGTAGGCTTGCCCGGGTAAAGGGATCTCTGCCCGGGTTGACGTAGTGTATCTCCCCTACTCGTGGGAATCATATGGATACCAACTTAAAAAAAACCTTTTTCACCGACGATCTGTGTGATTCTCACACCACGGCCTTGTCAAGCCAAAGAAAAACTGACAACGACGCCTCGTCCTCAGGACTTGAGGCGTCCGCCAAGGGCCCGGCACAAATCGTGGAGGCCCAAAAAGTGAAGCGGAAGTCGCCCAGAAAGAGCCGGGGGCAGGCTTCCAGCTACAAGAGGAGGATGGAGGAGCGGCGTGCGCGGAGAGAGGCTGCCGCCGCTGAAAAGGAGGACGGTGGCAGAAATGCTGCAGAGCCGTCTACGGATGAGGGCGACAGTGACGTCGCAGAGCCGTCCGTGGATGAGGGCAGCAGATCTGCCGCTAAGATGGACGAGGGCGGTATATCCGCAGGGCCGTCCAGAGGAGATAGCGGGTCGGACGCTAAAGCCCCCGCTAAGTCGTCGCCGCGTCCTGTGGCGGCGGCTGAGAAGACCAGGGAGGAGGCCCTCCCCTCGCAGGTGCGAAAGCGCCCCCTGAGCAAGGGAGGCAGCTCGGGCGCCGACTCCGAGGGGAGCGGGACCATCATGCCTCCACCGAAGGTGCCGGCTTCTCGCAGGGGGCGAGGGGCCGCAGTAGCAGGAAGAAGGTCGGTGACTCCTCGGCGTGAGGCGGCGCCTGCTGCGAGCGACGGCCCCCTGGACCTGCAGGCTGAAAATGCCCGCCTTAGTGGCGAGGTCTCAGGCCTGCGGGACCTGAACCGCCAGTTGGGGTCCGAGCTGGAGTCGCTGCGTCAGGTAAACCGCATGTTGGCCAAAGACATGGCCGACCTGCGGGCCCAGATGGCGCAGCTCCTACCGCCTGCGCCAAAGCCGTCGGCCAAGGCGCGCAAAACAGCTGCCGCGGTGAAACCCGTCCCTGCGGCGAGGAGGACGCCCCCCGCTGCGGAGGGCACACCGCCGGCTGAAGCCGTCACGGCCACCGAGCCGACACCTGTCCCGGTAGCGAGGAGGACGACTCGCGCCGCGGCGAAGAAGTCGCCATGCGTCTCGGAGCGGGCCCCGGTGGAGGCTCAACCGGAGGCGCCGACCCCGCTGCCGACCCCGATGCCAACCCCGCTGCCAACCCCGCTGCCTGCAGTGGGGGGATTGCCGGATGAGTCCCTGCGCGCGATAATCGACGCAGTGGGCAAAATTGTCGATGCGCGCTTCGCCGTTCTGGAGGCAAGGCTGCCTCCAGAACCACGTGTCCGGCCGCCTCTTGCCGCAGATAAGCGGCCACATACGGCACCAGCCCCCGCCCCGCTGCCTTGTCAGGGTGGCCGCGTGGGGAGCTACGCTGCGGCCGCGGCCGGGCCTAAGCCCAAAGGCCCCGGCCCCGCTCCGAAGGGACCTGCCCTGAGGAGGAAGACGGCGCTGGCTCCTGCCGGACCGCTGAAGCCGCCCGCAACGAAACCGCCGGCGACGACCAGCGAGGCTGCGACAAGGCCTTCCGCGTCTGGCACGACTGCCGTACCCGAAGAGGGTTGGCAGGTGGCCGAGCGCGATAGAAGGAGTCGCGGCCAAAGAAGGAGAGCGGAGGCCAAGCGCGCCGCTGAGGTCTCCGCTCCCAAGGCAGGAGCTGGCGACAAGAAGAAGAGGTCGCGCAAGGGGCTCAAGCCGCCAAAGACAGCCGCAGTGGTGATCACTGTGCTGCCTGAGGCGGCCGAGAAGGGCCTCAGCTACGAGGCCGTCTTGAGGAAGGCCCGGCGGGAGCTAGACGTCTCCGATATTGGAGGCGTCGAAGCCAGGACCCGTAAGGCCCGGACGGGTGCTCGAATCCTCGAGTTCCCAGGGGCCGAGGGCGCCAAGACGGCTGACAGCGTAGCTGAGAAGCTGCGAGGTCTGTTCGCCGAGGAGGGTGGCATCAGGATCGCCAGGCCCGTCAAGTGCGCCGAAATGCGCATTTCGGGTCTGGACGACTCCGTGACGGTGGAAGACATCCGGGAGGCTATTGCCTCGAAAACCGGGTGTCCCATAGACACCGTCCGGGTCGGTGCCATTCGTCCCGGTCCGGGTGGCGTAAGTGCTGCCTGGGCGCAGTGCCCGGTGGAGTCGGTCAGGCAACTGGCCGGCTCAGGCAGGCTCCTCGTGGGCTGGAGCTCGGCGCGGGTAACCGTGCTTGAGCACCGGCCTGCGAGGTGCTATAAGTGCATGGCGGTCGGACACACTCGACCGACGTGCACCAATTGCTTCGACTGCGGCGGATTGTGTTTCCGCTGCGGTCAGACCGGGCACGTGGCGGCATCTTGCGCCGCCCCGCCCCACTGCCCCGCGTGTGCGGCGGGCAATAAGCCCGCCAAGCACCGCATGGGTTCTGGGGCGTGCAGACCTCCTGCTTCGGCCCCAAAGGGGCGGGGCGGCCTTTCGACCAGGGCCGCTCCCGCTCCTAGCGCGGCCCGATCGCCCACTGGCGAGGCGGAGGTGATGGATACGGCCCACTAATGGCTGCAGAATCCATTCACCTCCTGCAGGCCAACACCAACCACTCCGCCGGAGCGCAGGATCTCCTCCTGCAATCTATGGCGGAGTGGTCGATTGGTGCAGCCGTAGTCGCGGAACCGTACGTCGTGCCTGATCGCCCCAATTGGGTGGTCAGCCGAAACGGAACTGCGGCAATCGTCGTCTCAACGCAGCGGCACTTCCCGTCCTTATCCCTTTTGGATAGGGGCGAAGAATTTGTCGCTGCGGAATGGGGAGGGGTCACACTCTACAGCGTTTACCTCTCCCCTAACAGGAGAATGGACGATTTCAGGGCCTCCCTCACCACCTTGGAGGCTTCGATACGGCGACTGGCACCGGGCCTCGTCCTGGTCCTGGGGGACTTCAACGCCAAATCCACGGCATGGGGGTCCCCTATGACGGACGACCGCGGACGGGCGGTCGTTGAGTGGGCGGCTTCACTGGGCCTCTGTGTTGTTAACAGGGGCTCAGTGAACACGTGTGTGCGGCAGCAGGGCGGGTCGATAGTGGACTTGTCGTTCGCTAGCCCCGCTGTCGCGCCACGGGTGAGGAACTGGAGTGTCCTGGAGGAGGCGGAGACCCTATCGGACCACCGGTACATCCGGATGGAGGTCTCCCCCCGGGAACCCGGTAGGGGTCACAGGGCGGACGGAGCTCCCGCGTTTCCGCGGTGGGCTGTGGGTCGTCTTGATAGGGACCTACTGGCGGAGGCGGCCATCGTTCACACGTGGCTGTCCTCACCGCCCCCAGCGGACGGAGTAGACGCTGAGGCTGTCCGCATCCGCAGTGCGTTAACGCAGATCTGCGATGCGGCCATGCCCAGGGTGCGGCGTCTACCTCCGAGGCAGGGGGTCTACTGGTGGTCCCCAAGACTGGCGGACCTTCGCGCGGCGTGTATCAGTGCCCGAAGGTCCTACACCCGCAGCCGGCGGCGTCACCGCGATGCTGAGCGGGAGGGCCAGCTGTACGAGGCGTACCGCAGTGCGCGTACTGCCTTTCGGCTGGCCATCCGAGCCGCCAAGGATGCGAGTTGGCAGGAGATGTTGGACGGTCTCGACCGTGACCCCTGGGGTCGCCCGTATCGCGCGTCGCTGAACAAGCTTCGCGCGCAGGGCCACCCCCTCACCGAGACCCTCCAGCCCGACTTCCTTTGTAGGGTGATCGAGGAGCTATTTCCACGGCAGTCGGGACACACGCCCCCGGTCATGGCTTCCCCAGATCAAGACCGGGAGGCCGACGACGAGAGTGTTCCACCCGTGACGGAGTCGGAAGTGGGGGCGGCAGTGGTGCGGATTCGCTCCGCCACCACGGCCCCCGGCCCGGACGGAATACCAGTCCGGGTGTTGACGTCGCTCCTCGAGCACTTCGAGCCTCGCCTCAGGCAACTGTTCAACGCCTGTCTGACGTCTGGACGGTTCCCTGAGTGCTGGAAGGAGGGGAGGTTGGTTCTCCTGCCAAAGCCGGGACGGCCCCCGGATTTGCCGTCGGCCTACAGGCCCATCGTGCTTCTCGACGATGTGGGTAAGTTGCTGGAGCGTGTCCTCGCTGCCCGCATCGTCCGACACTTGGAGGAGGTGGGGCCCGATCTGTCGGACGCTCAATATGGGTTTAGGAGGGGGCGTTCGACCATCGGGGCCCTGCTACGCCTGAGGCAGACGGCCGCGGAGGCTGTCGCCGGCAAGGGAGTGCTGTTGGCGGTGTCGCTGGACATCGCCAACGCATTCAATAGTCTGCCATTCAGCTGCATCAAGGAGGCGCTCCGGTTCCATGGAGTGCCCCTGTACCTCAGGCGGCTGGTGGCAGACTATTTGGAGGGGCGCAGTATCCCCGCAGGGGACATTGTGCGGACGCCCATGTCGTGCGGTGTTCCACAGGGGTCGGTTCTGGGGCCGACTCTGTGGGACATCGGGTACGACTGGGCGTTGAGAGGGAGTCTCCCCCCCGGGCTGAGTTTGGTGTGCTATGCTGACGACACGCTCGTCACAGCCCGGGGCAGGACACTCGAAGAGGCGGCGAGCCTGGCCACTCTCGGCACCGAGGAGATGGTCAGGCGAATCGAGGCGCTGGGGCTTAGGGTGGCCTTAAATAAGACGGAGGCCCTATTATTCCATGGGCCACGCGTAAGGCTGCCAACCGGCGCCTCGTTAGTCGTCAACTCCATCCAGATCAACATCCAGGCCCATATGAAGTACTTGGGTCTGGTGCTCGACGGGCGATGGTGGTTCCGGGAGCATTTCCGACAGATTGCTCCCCGGCTGGTCGGCGCGGCGTCCGCCCTTTCTCGGCTCATGCCGAATGTGGGCGGACCCAGTTTCGAGGGCCGATGGCTGTATGCGGGGGTCATCCGCTCGATGGCCATGTACGGCGCACCCGTGTGGGCGAGGGCTCTGAACGCCCAGCTCAGGGCTGTTCTGTGGAGGCCACAGCGAGCCATGGCGGTCAGAGCCATTCGCGGGTACCGCACGGTGTCGACAGAGGCGGCGTGCCTATTGGCCGGGACACCCCCGTGGGACCTAGAGGCGGAGATGCTCTCCGACCTCTACCGGCGGGTTACCTCAGTGCGCGAGGAGGGTGGCTCCCCATCGTTGAGCGAGATAGCCACCTGGCGCGAGGACGCCCGCCGAGACGTCATCGCCCGTTGGGTTACGCGGCTGGAGAGGCCTAGACACGGTATCGTGACCGTCGAAGCCTTCCGGCCCGTATTGATGAAATGGATGGAGCGGCGGCACGGGGTCCTCGCCTTCCGACTGGTGCAGGTGTTGACGGGGCACGGGTGCTTCGGGAAATACCTGCACACGGTCGTGTACAGGGAGTGGACTCCGGGCTGCCATCATTGCAGTAGTGACGAGGACACGGCGCAACATACGCTCGAGGAATGCTCGGGCTGGGACGGGCAGCGCCGCGACCTCGTCGCTATTATCGGTGCCGACCTGTCACTGCCGGCTGTCGCAAGGGCGATGGTCGACAGCGTCAGGAATTGGGACGCGGTCGCCGCCTTCTGCGAGGCTGTCATCTCGCAGAAGGAGGCGGCGGAAGGAGTCAGGGAGGACTCCCGCGACCCGGGCCGCCGCCAGCGGCCGGGGCGGCGCAGGCGCGAATACCTGCGCCTGATGCCGCCCTAACCCAGGCCTCGGGTGATCGGACCGGGGAATTGTCCGGTCACCCGACGCGAGGCCACCGCGTGAGGGCGACGCCCCGACGGCGAAATCTGTCGGGGCGTCGACGAGAGGAACCCGCGAGGGTAAACCGCCGAGCGGACCACCGAAGACAAAGATCGGGTACCGGTGGTCCGCTCGCACGGCGAAGAGAGAGGATTTTACGGTGGGTCTATGGGATCACGCGCCGCCTTCTCCGTCACCCCGGACCGATTTGGCGGGGCGAGACGCACCCATAGCCCACCACTAAAAAAAAAAAAAAAAGGGGTATATTTTCTAAAAACTATGAAATACGCCTTTACTTATTTTAAATATAACATTTTTTTTTTAGATTTGTTAAGGATCTCTCGTTCATATTGACGCATTTTTATACAAACTTTAATATCATATTTTACTTTCTTTAGGGATGATTAAAAATAAAACTTTAGTACGTGTTTTTCATCTTTAATTAAATATTTGTATTTGGTTAAGTTGTACAGTCGCTGTGTGTGTGGTAGTGGTTATGAATACTGCCAGCCCTTACTTTGCTCGTGGATGTCGTAAAAGACGGCTAAGAGCTTTGTATCGGCCTGGTCCAACACCACCTCATGCCGTCTAGTTAATATTTACATTCCCAAGGAGGCATGACGTCAGGCAGGCAGTTCATAAAACTATTGCCAATAACTTTTGCAATATGTAGGAAGAGGAGTAGGTACGTGTTGCGACGACCACAAGTATTTGGGATAAGAGCAAGAGAATTATGAATTGTAGTTAAATTACAGATATCATTACAGGTATTAAAAAAAAAAGCAAAACAAAGTTACGTACTTGTTTATAAGTTAATTGCCGCACATATTTCCAACATCCATTTCTCTTTAGGGAATGATTTCAAAAAATGGTGAAATGCGTATTTGTTATTTAATATTGAGTAGCCAAATACATATTTTCATACCAATGCATCCCTATTTTACATATTTAGTGAGCATTTTTCCAAAAATGCTGAAATTATGTATTTTTTCATTTAATATATCAAATAGCCAAATAACTATTTTCAAGGAACTTTAAAACTTTCCGTGTGGTGACAGAGTAAGAATACAATTTACCACCCCATCTGCATGCTATTCTACTCCCTTAGGGGAGAAATTTGAGAATTTCTTTCCGCAGGGTCGCTCCGCGGCTTGTCGGCGCGGCGTCCGCCCTTTCGTGGCTTATGCCGAACGTGGGCGGACCGAGCGCTACGTGCCGAAAGCTCTACTCGGGGGTCGTCCGGTCGATGGCCCTGTACGGCGCACCGGTGTGGGCGGAATCCCTGACCGTCCGACTCAGGGCTCTTCTGTGGTGACCACAGAGGGCCATGGCGGTCAGGGCCGTACGCGGGTACCACACGGTGGCGACGGAGGCAGCGTGCCTGTTGGCCGGGACTCCCCCGTGGGACCTGAAGGCGGAAATGCTCGCCGATTTGTATCAGCGGGTTGTCGGGGGTGCGAGCGGGGGGCGGTGTGGTCTCACTGAGGGAGCTCACCGCCTGGCGTGTCGACGCCCGCCGAGACGTCACTGCTCGTTGGGCAGTCCGGCTGGAGAGGCCTCCGTTCGGTGTGCGGACTGTGGAGGCCTTCCGGCCGGTGCTAATGCAGTGGTTGGAACGGCGGCACGGGGTGCTCTCCTTCCGACTGGTGCAGGTTTTGACGGGGCATGGATGCTTCGCCAAACACCTGTACACGGTCGTCAGGAGGGAGAGTACACCGTCCTGCCACCACTGCGATTGCGACGAGGATACGGCGCAGCATACGCTCGAGGCGTGTGCCGCTTGGACAGAGCAGCGCCGTGAACTAGTCGCAATCATCGGTGCCGACCTGACGCTGCCGATCATCGCCAGGGCGATGCTCGACAGCGTCAGGAACTGGGACGCGGTCGCAGCCTTCTGCGAGGCAGTAGTCTCGCGGAAGGAGGCGGCGGAGCGCGTGCGCGAGGAGCGTCTCCTCGACGACGCGAACCGCCGCCGGCGACTGGGGCGGCGTAGGCGCGATTACCTGCGCCTGATGCCGCCCTAGCCGAGGCCGCGGGTGACTGAACCGGGGAATTAGTCCATCACCCGCCGAGAGGCTGACCGCGCGAGGAGGGACCGACGTCCGCCCCGGGGGGCGGGGGACGTCGCTCAAGGGGAGGGTACCTCTCAGGGGGTATTCCGTCGGGCTGGCCACTGGCGACAAGTTCACGCTGCTCCAGTGGCCGGTCCGACGTACTCGAGGTTCGTGGGTGGGTTACGGGTATGCGTGCGTACGCCCCTCTGTCGCCCCGGACAGAGTGGTGCGAGAAGAGCGCCGACCATAACCCACCCCTAAAAAAAAAAAAAGGGGGCGAAATTTCCAAAAATGCTAAAACTGTATTTAGCTATTTAATATTAAATAAAAACAATATGTGTTTTTATTTAATATTAAATAGCTAAATACAATTTGCACTGATCTAACTTCAAAGTCGACGAAGTTTAATACAGAATTGCAATCCCCATTTTATATCCTTAGCGGAGAAATTTCTAAAAATGCTGAAACACTTATTTGTTTTAGTACTAAAGAGTCAAATAAACATTTTCACGAATCTAACTTCTAAACTGACCAAGTATGACCAGTTGTATGAAAATTTGCAACTCCTATCTTTCACCCTTAAGGAAAAAAAAAATCGTAAAATCCTGAAACACGTGTTTATTTATTTAATATTAAATACGCAAATCCAAATTTTAACGGCTCTAACCTCAAAATTGACAAAGTTTCAAAAAAAAAATGTAAGCCTATTCTACTCCTTTAGGGGAGAATTTAAAAAAATGCTGAAATAGGTCAATTTTCGTTTAACATTGTATAGTTATTAACAAATTTTCAGGAATCTAACTTCAAAACTGACGAAGTTTCATACAAACTTGCAACCCCTTATTTTTCACTCTTTGGGGTGAAATTTCCAAAAATGCTGAAATACGTGTTTATTTATTTAATATTAAATAGGCGAATGCAAATTTTTAGGAGTCTAACTTCAAAACTGGCCAAGATTCATACAAACTTGTAACACATATTTTTCACCCTTAAAGGGGTAATTTCTAAAAATGCTGAAATACGTGTTTGTTTATTTAATACTAGCTTCCGCCCGCGACTTCGTCCGCGTGGAATGGTTACTTGGAGCTAATGTTAACTTCAACTCGCGAATTCGTTTACGTAAAAGGTGGAAATATTTTTAAATAATACATACGTTAAAGCTGTTTTAGGTACCTACATGACCCTTTTATTAGTAAGAGTAGAACATTAAACCTTAAGTAAAAGTATTGGGTCTTATCTATACTTTCTATAGATATATACAATGTATGTATATTATACATACATACATACATACATACACTTACGCCTATTTACAATTACATATGACATCGCTGTGCGGTAGCGGCTACGAATACTACCAATCCTCACTTTGCTTGTGGATGTCGTAAAAGACGACTAAGAGCCTTATAACGACTTGGGCCAACTCCATCTGATGCCGTTTGGTCAACAATTACATTCCCAATGAGGGTTGACGTCTGGCAGGCAGCCGGTCATAAAACTAATGCCAATAACTTTTATAATATGTACTCCAAGCGCCGTAGCAAAAAAAGTAGGTTTGTAATGCAACGTACGGGACCTGCTATTTTTTTTTGGGAATATGTTCAAGGTCGTCCCCTGAATGTAAATCCAAGTTGGCGCGGCGGGGGAGGGTTCACTTCAGCCGCCATCTTGGAAAACACGTTTTATTGAATATCTCGCGAACTGCGCATCGTACGACAAAAATTGCAGAGACCATTATTGTAGATAATAATATTTGCCATCTTTTTTATTTGAAACTTTTTTTTGTATAACACATAGGTTTTTAATTATAGCGAATCAAACTTTTTACAATATGGTTTTTACTAAATATTTATTTAATGGTCAATGATAAATTAAAAATAATGGTAACTGAATTGTAGAACATGAAATTACCTATAAATTCTATTAGAAACTTTTTCTCGTAGCATTTATAGTTTAAGAGCTATAACGCTGTAAATGAGATTATAATGCTGTATATTCAATTATATCCCTATAAGTTGTAGTATATATTTCGGGTCGTTCGGAATTTCTCCCTCTTAACATTCCAACAGTATTCAGGTATAAATCCCAACCATTTTACAAAATCGGAAGTCTCTATTAACTCGCTTCGCTACAAATGCTTCGGGAAATTGGCGAGTAAGACAAAGTTGAATTTATCACTTCTATCTCCAACACAAGATACGGCACGCTACCATTCTTTCAGAGTGTACCACCAGGTTCAAACTTGGCTTGGATTTTATCACGACGCTGAAAAATGGGGTTGGAAGCGAACTGCACAAGGGCTTGAACCAATTCGAACTGCTATGGCTCCTGCACCGTCGAGTTTGTTGCAAATAATATCGTGCAAATGCACCAAAAATTGCGGAGCTGCCTGCGGATGCCGAAAAGCTGTTCTCAAATGTTCGATTATTTGCTCCAATTGCAGCGGCCAAACATGCGACAACGTGCCAGACATATTAGATGCCATCCCAACCGAAGACCTAACCTTTGATTCGTCTCCTTCGGATATGGTGGAGGCAGAAGAGATAGATCCACAAGACGATGAGTGTCTTCCCTCGACATCGAAAATAATAAGACTCGCACCGTAAAATAATGCGCCACTTTTTGTTTGTGTAAACAAATGTTTTTTCCGTTTTTTTGAAGTAACATTCGTAAAATTCTTTTCATTTTTGTGATTTCGATAACAATTGGAGATACATAATAATAAAAATAATAACTATTACAATTCTTACGATGTAGCGGGATGCACTATTGTTTTTGCTACATAGACAATCTTTTATGATGATACCGTTTTAAGTAACAATAAAGATCGACAAATTATTAGTTGTTCTCCACATTATTTATAATTTTAATTGATTTGCTGCACAGCTGTATTGACATTTTTTTGAACATTTTATGCCATTTTATGCGTTATGAAATGGTTTTCGTATACAGCGAGCAATATTGCCACTGATAATGTACGAGGTGCAAGTTTTACTAAGCTGCAGCTCTTAGACTATAAATGCTACGAGAAAAAGTTTTGTATAAAATTTATAGGTAATTTCATGCTCTACAATTCAGTAATCATTATTTTTAATTTATCATTGACCATTAAATAATTAATTATCATTGACCATTAAATAAATATTTAGTAAAAACCATATTGTAAAAAGTTTGATTCGCTATAATTAAAAACCTATGCATTATACAAAAAAAGCTTCAAATAAAAAAGATGGCAAATATTATTATCTACAATAATGGTCTCTGCAATTTTTGTCGTACGATGCGCAGTTCGCGAGATATTCAATAAAACGTGTTTTCCAAGATGGCGGCTGAAGTGAACCCTCCCCCGCCGCGCCAACTTGGATTTACATTCAGGGGACGACCTTGAACATATTCCCAAAAAAAAATACCAGGTCCCGTACGTTGCAAAAAAAAAGACCCGGCGCTTGGCCTAATGTACTATGAATGAAGAGTACTTATTGTATCGACCCCAAGTAATTGGGATAAGAGTAGGAGAATGATGATGATGATGACCTCTCGTGAACAAATCTCCAATTTGGTCGAGAAAAGTATGACGTGGTCTTACCCTTGTATTCGTCCCATTCACGATTGCTTTATATGTTTGCTTCGTCAACCTCTGCCCACTCATTATTTCTTCCACTTCGTGTCCAACCCACCTCAGCATACCAGCGCTCTTTTATGACATTATACCTAATTTTATCTTTCATACTTACATCACACACGTTACGAAGAGCTGTCAGCTCTACAGCATTTATTCTATTTTCATGTCTTCTCCACCAAATCTAACTTTCACTGCCATATATGAGGGCAGGCACTAATACTTCCTATACTTATTATTATTATTTAGGATGTGTAAAGCCGACGGAAGGTCATGAGAAGAAAACAAAACTAAAAATGTAGTGTGTGCAGAAGTACTTTGAAATAACATTAGTTTGAGTTTTTTTTAATATAAGATTATAAGACCCAGTATTTTAATCGTAAATGCGCGCCCAGTACTTGATCATTATTTTGCTGCGATGTTATTTTTAAACTGCGATATTTCCTAAGATATTCATTGAAATCAAATAATGTAAAGAGCAATTTTGTTTAAAATTAAATACTTGTGATGAATAACTCATTTATTTGGATGAGGATTAATATTATGTTTATAAAAACACCTTCGAAAATATCACATTATTTTAAAACAAATTTGATTAGCATAAAAAAGGTTATAGTGAGCCAATCTTAAAAGATAGACATATGCTGTTGCTGACTTTTATTTAGAACTTTGAAAGGGGAACAATTATATAGTACATAATTTTTGCGCAACTTTAACCGTTTACGCAGCGGAAGCTCTCAAAAGGAAACAAAAACCCGATTTTTACACATTCATCATTGTTGCTCTGCTCCTATTGGTCGCAGCGTAATGTTGTATAGCCTAAAGCCTTTCTCTATAAATGGACTATCCAACAAAAAAAGAATTTTTCAAATCGGAACAGTAGTTCCTGAGATTAGCGCGTTTAAACAAACAAACAAACAAACAAACTCTTCCGCTTTATAATATTATTTATTTAATATTTTACTAATATTAAATACGCAAATCCAAAGTTTAACGATTCTAACTTCAAAACTGCCAAAGTTTCATAAAAAAACTTGCAAGCCCTATTCTATTCTCTGAGGGGAGAATTTCCAAAAATGCTGAAAAAGATAAATTTTTATTTAACATTATATAGTAAATAAAAAAAATTCAGGTATCTAACTTCAAAATTGACGAAGTTTCATACAAACTTTCAACCCCTTTTTTTTCACTCTTTGAGGATAAATTTCCAAAAATATTGAATCATATTATATTGAATTATATTGAATCGTTTTTATTTATTTAATATTAAATAGGCGAATACAAATTTTCACGAATCTAACTTAAAAATTGACGAAGTTAGACTTAGAGGAGAAATTTTCAAAAATCCTTTCTTAGTGATCACCGACAATATAAAAGGCACCAACTGTCTAAATTTCATGTTATTATCCCCAGCGGTTTAGGATGTGCGATGATGAATCAGTCAATCAGGACTAGCTCTTTTATATATACATATATATATATATATATAGATTAACTAGCAGACCGGGCCACGCGTTGCTGTGGCTTAGGTTAGCTTCAGTAACACTTTTTGTTTATTCTAACAAATTTTAGCTTATATGAAACGTTTGTACATTTAACATAGCGCCATCTATTAAATACTTACTGAATCCAGTCAACAGATTTCGCCATCTTTTAAAATCCTTTTGATATAACATATGATTTTGACTGTCAAATATTAGACATATAATTTGCAATAAAATAATATTACTATAAATTGAGATTCAAACTATCCTATCTTTTAAGTTGGATCAAACTACACTTGCTGTGCAAATTTGGTTAAAATCAGTTAAGTACTTTATGAGTCCATCGAGGACAAACAACGTGACACGTAATTTATATATATTAAGAAGATATATTTGAACAAGCAGCGACAGTGTAAGTATTAACTGCCGCTTACAGACTTTTTTTTTGGGTAGGCTATGGTTCGGACACACGCCGTCCGTTCCATTCGGGGCGACGGCAGGGTGGCGCGTGGATTCATAACCCACCGTATTCCCACCCCATCGCCCTTGGGCCAGCCACTGGTACCACTTCCTTGCCATCCGTGTCCAACCCGGCGGGTTACTCTTTCGGTTACCATCCTCCGTCGAAGCCGCAACTAACTGCAGAGGCGTCGCCCTCACGCTGTCCACCTCTCTGTGGGTGACGGACTATTCTCCGGTCCAGTTACCCGCGGCCTCGGCTAGGAAGACATCTGGCACAACCGCTTACAGACTGACTTAAAGGACTCCGTTGTTTAAATTATTCTTCTACCTGATTTAAAGAAGAGCATATTGTAGTAGGTAGCCGTGTAATGACAAGTTAAGAATAGTAGCAAGTATGTACAGGCACTCCTTGCTTTCCAGTAGGAATATTGAAAGCTAGTTGAGAGATCATGGAAAAATGGGCGGCAGCATCTCCTTAAAAGCTGACAACACGATCTGCAATTGCCTATCCAGTTACCAAGCGTGTTGATTATAGAATAAGTGCCGCTGTTCCTGACAAAGTCTTTTTCTAACAGTTAACTGATGGATAAATATTACAACACTTGAAGAACTCCAAAGCAGGTAATTAATTGAGGAGCGTTGAAAGTGAACTATCATAAAGTATATCTTTATTAGGTAATATGAGTGAATGCTACTATAGTTTCGATTATACATATTTATATTAAACAGATTTTTATACAATTTTTTTTATTGCTTATGGTAGCAAACGAGCAAACAGCACCTGATGATAAGTGTCACTGCTGCCCATGGACCTTTGCTATACCAAGGGTATAGCTAGGCCGCTGCCTTCCATTACAAACCCCGAACCCACCCAGTTGGGCTGCCGGCGCTCTAGCTCACCAAACGAAGCACAATAGCACATTGCCATTACTCAGACGTCGATCTTCTACGAGAGTGTGGTACTACCCCGGACGGACCGGCCCGCGGCTGTAGACAGAGAACTGTCAACAGCGTGGTACTACCACTATTAAACAAACATATGAATTAAATTAATAAAAAAATCTTCTTCTTCTTATGTATTGGCAATCAGCTACATATACGAGCTATTGGTGCCAGTGTCAAGTTATAAATATTTTCACGTTTTTAGTCTTTCAAGTCAGTCGTTGTCTAAGTCAAATTGTCACCATTAACAGTGCAATGGCCACACTGTTAATGGTATCTTGTGGGAATTTTGATGGAAAACGAAAACGTTGTAAAGCACTGTTATATGATATTCACTACATCCCAGTATTTCCGCACTTCATATTACATAAAATGCCATCAAAATTATCTAATATAACACGTTAAAACACTAAGATATCGAATATAATACAAGAGCACCACATGACGTTTTCAAATTCCCGTCAAAAGTCCAATAAAAAAAAAAAAAAAAAAAAAAAAAATCTATTGCTCAACATTTTTGAATACATAATGCTTGTGACAAATGTCATATAATTTTATGGTAATAGAATTGACAGCGGTGTAGATTTAATAGAGTTGTTTTCTTTTATTTTTTTGAAGGCAGGCTATGGTTGTAGTAGTCACTTGTAGACATACCCGCTTAATCTGTCTGCGACGACAGTAGTAATGGCGTGTGACCTCATAACCTGCAGGTACCTCTCAACGCCATGCGGGTGGGCCACCGATACCCGGTTCTTGGCTTCGGTGTGGATTTAATAGCTTGACAATGCGTTGAGATACTGCATTATGGAAATTATGATGAATAATTTGCAAAAAAATAATAATAATTTATCCAACTTATTAAATTACTATCTATACAAGCTATTATAACATAGGTTAGTATTTTCTGAAATATAAGTTAGGGGCCGTCCATTGTCCATTGTCCATTCCGTCCATTCCATCCATCCATCCATCCATCCATCTTACATTATAAATGTATAGCAGTTTCAGCAACTTCTATAACTTTGACCTGTATCTGTAAGAAACTTCCGTACCCTATATACTGCCTCATTAATAATATTGGTAAAATGTAGCTACTTACATTATGAATAGTAATTGAGGCTGCTAGAACCAGAGTGGCCTTACTATGCAGTAAAGTTTTGCACCTTTTAACCTAATTGCAATTTTATAATCTAAAAATGTTAATCTACAAACCACAGCGGCCCAAAATTATTTACAAGCTATTAACAATAGATGGCAGTACAAGTAAATTTTTGTTCACATCGATTAAATTGCATTTAATTTAATTTTAATTCCCTCCATATTTTAAAACATGGTTGTTGTAGTTTTGCCGCTCTGGTTCTAGCAGCCTCAATTATGCCTTTCATTTGAAACTTATATGATGTATATTCATAATATTCCACCACAGATACTATTATTATATTAACGATAAGGTACTTAGGACGCCACAGTTTGCAGGTATAATTTATTCCATTACCGTGTTGTGTTGGTAGGCAACTGTGCCATATTGCTTAAAAGTAATTAACTTACAGTTATTAATCTTCAGAGACTTTGTTGGTTAACGTTATTGGAACTCGATTTGCCTGCGACAACTTTTCGGAAGTTGTTTGCATTAGTTGTCTCTATTTTTAATTCATCATTATCATCATCACAGCCCATATCCCACTGTTGGACTCGGGCCTCCTCTGTAATGGGAAGAAAATTAACCTGCTATATTGGGTTCGTCAGACGTATAGGGTTTTCCTTGAATTTGTATTGAAAATGTGGGTCAAACTTGAATAACTGATACTGTAGCGGATAGATATAAACTTTTGTAATAACGATGACTTATTAGACTTAATACAACTTAGTCCTCCCATGACCATGAACGCTGTAAAGTGTTCGAAACGTCGAGAAATAAAAATCAAACACAAACGCGATAGAATCCGTAAAAGTAGTTTTATTTCAAATAGTAATATATTTTTCAAATTATCATCTCATTTCATATACTCATTTCTATTGGACTAGAACCTCTTCTACAATGGGAGCAAAATTGATCTACTATGATATGGTACTATAACATGCTAGTCAGCATGACCTGATATCATACGGTTAGATTAGGTTTGGTTGGGGAGTTTATTTATAATTTGCTTCTTTTACTATTATGTATATGTTATGATATGCCTGTGGATGTTGCAAAAGACCACTAAGGAATATATTCCTTATAGGGTTATAACCCTAAGTCATCTTTTGTAACATCCGCAGGCAAGAAAGAGGGTGGTGAATGCATAAATTTAATGAACTAGCTTCTGTTCGCGGCGCACGTAAGAAAAAATTTTCCAAAACTTTAACTATCGCAAAGAAAACACATTACCGGAATGAAAGTATCCTATACTTTAAGCCAGAAAATATTCAAACTATGCGTCATTGTTACCACAAGGAGAAATTATAATGTATTTTACTATTTAGATTTTGTAAAGCCAGACCAGTATTTAAAATAAATATATTAATTATATTTCTTGTATATTTTTATTCATCGTTTCATCTCTATGATTGAGTTTATTCTAGAATATAAAGCACAAATTTTATAATATAAATAAGAAAATCTAAAGGCTCACGATATAATAAATAAAATAATACTTTTCCTCATATTCATAATGTATATGCCAAACCTAATTGAATGATTTATAAGGGTCCTACGGGAATAATGTAAAAATGATAATAATTTATTCCTTAATTACGAGTTTTGGTAAAATTCGCAAAAGAAATGGCTTTTATCTTCAACTATATTATTAGATAACTAAATTCTAGATTTTAATGACTTGTTATTACGAATAAATAACTATTATCTTTTAAAAATAAATAGTTATATATGAGGCTAATATAAATTCGTATTCCCAACAAAGCTACGGGTAACTACAGTTTTTTTTCTATGGGAAGTTTTTCCAAGGGGTCATAAATAGAGGATACCCCTCAGGGGGTATTCCGTCGGGCCGGCCACTAACGTCAAGTTCACGCTGCTCCGGTGGTCGGTCCAACGACGAAGTCGAGGTGTCACGGGTGGGTTACAGGTGTGCGTGCTTATGCCCCTCTGTCGTCCCGGACGGAGTGGTGCGAGGAATGCGCCGACCGTAGCCAACTCCAAAATAAAAGGGTCATAAATTACATTTTTAACAGTAAATAAACAATAGATCAAAGTTATTTTTAATATTCATAGTAAAATATTTAAATTTTTTAATAAAATTATATCTATACGAATAGTAGGTGTGGGAGTTACTCATGATGAAATACAAAACACATTGTTTATAACTTAAAGAAGATAATAATAAAACTGAAACGGTTAAACACGACACGTGTAAAGTTTTGCCAGGTATATGTATTGTGTAATTTATAGAGCTCGGTTTCACATCCCTTTTATTTATAAAATAAGGCAAATATATAATTAATATATAAGTTAGACTCAGTAAAATGCTTGGTATTAGATTGAAAATAGTGAGTATTTTCCTGTATCAGTCCCATCGCTACGCTTCCGTCATAGTTCACATATGTTTCATGATATGTATTCATATCCCTTTTTTTTATTACTACCGAACGAAACGTTAAGCTATTAAAAACGTTACGATGAATTATATCAAATATTTTAAATAAAAATTATTAAAGAAAGTCAGACATAAAAATTAGAAAAGAAATCACTTACTACTTATAATATTGGTCCTTTCTAAGTTGGCACAGCTACTTCAGGGGTTACTCGGATAACATATACGCGCTTTTATATAACGCGCTTTCAGGCTTGTGTCAATAATTATGACATTCTAATTACTGTTTAACATTTAATATGCATGATTATTTATAAAAACCCGATTACGATTTTAATACAATTCTAACTGCAAAGTTTCAGTGTTAATTCTGTGTAATGTGTAAACAATGTCGGGTAGATGGCACACGACTCCTTAAAGACGAAAATATAATACGATGCGAGAATTGAATGTCCTACAATAGTTCACGGGGTTGTAAGTGGCAGCACGTTTGAAATGGATTTCCAATAGGTGTGGCTTCGAATCTCACTTGTGACAATCATTTTTCGCTCGTAATCGGGTTTTTATAAAAAATATTATTTCGACGTGTTGAATAGGATATTAATTTTCAATTAGATAATTTTTTATAGGGATTTATATGAATGTTTTAGTGATAAAATAGCTTCATAGTCAAAGTATTATGCTTGAATTATTATCTTCGTTATTATATATCATGCTGCCACACTCATTTGGTAACCAATTGTTTATCTAATTAGGCAGTAATGAAGAAGTATTGTCGATGCCACGTGCATGATATTATATCAAGTAAAGTTTATGATATTTTGTTAATTATAGATACATATAATACCAAAAGTTTTTATAAATGAGTGAATAATTCATGCAGAAGCATCTTCATAATTAATTTAAATTATTATATATAATATATAAAATATTATAATAAATATTATATTATATATAAAATGTAATATATTAAATATTATATTAGTGAAACTAATATGCGAATCTCTTGAATCTCGATTGCAGTTCTTATATAACTGGGTGTAATTTGTCTGCGTTAATTATATGTCTGTAAAGCCCCCAGCAATTCAAGAATTGTTTTCTTAGTGCTCCTGCACTAAAAAAACAATCCTTGAATTGCTGGTGTCTTTAAAAAACACAAAACAGTTTTTCACTTCTGTCGGTAAAAACTTAAACTTATGACGAAAAAAGCTATTGAATAATTGATAATAATTAACAATAACAATCGAAGCAATTTATTCAATTTCCATATTTTAAACACTTTATAAACACGAATTTTACAAGTACTTATACAAAGGGTCGAGCCATCAGCAGTCACCGTAGATAAAATAATATATTGGAAATAGAGAGTAGATTTCTTTTGTTACCACTCATGTCAAAAGAAAGCGCCATCTATTACGTGAATCAATAATTATTTCCTACCCACACATGTGCAATCCGGACTTAAGTAACGGTAATAATTACTTTAAATTTTATTGATAAATTCTAATTTAATAAAATAAGAGCCAATAGATATGTATAAGATATTTTATTTATTATTTCCTAATGATGTATTAACTCATGTCATCAAGTTGTATTTATTGACATTATTAACAAAAACTGTCAAATTAAACAAAAACTTTTGATGCGGCAAGTAGATTGCTATATTAAAATACTTCCTCTACAGCACCGCGCCGGCGAAGTGTACACAAGTGTACTTGCCGCATCTAAAGTTTTTGTTTAATTTGACAGTTTTTGTTAATAATGTCAATAAATACAACTTGATGACATGAGTTAATACATCATTAGAAAATAAGAAAATAAAATATCTTATACATATCTATTGGCTCTTATTTTATTAAATTAGAATTTATCAATAAAATTTAAAGTAATTATTACCGTTACTTAAGTCCGGATTGCACATGTGTGGGTAGGAAATAATTATTGATTCACGTAATAGATGGCGCTTTCTTTTGACATGAGTGGTAACAAAAGAAATCTACTCTCTATTTCTAATATAATATTTTATCTACGGTGACTGCTGATGGCTCGACCCTTTGTATAAGTACTTGTAAAATTCGTGTTTATAAAGTGTTTAAAATATGGAAATTGAATAAATTGCTTCGATTGTTATTGTTAATTATTATCAATTATTCAATAGCTTTTTTCGTCATAAGTTTAAGTTTTTACCGACAGAAGTGAAAAACTGTTTTGTGTTTTTTAAAGACACCAGCAATTCAAGGATTGTTTTCTTAGTGCCGGAGCACTAAGAAAACAATTCTTGAATTGCTGGGGGCTTTACAGATATATAATTAACGCAGACAAATTACACCCAGTTATATAAGAACTGCAATCGAGATTCAAGAGATTCACATATTAGTTTCACTAATATAATATTTAATATATTACATTTTATATATAATATAATATTTATTATAATATTTTATATATTATATATAATAATTTAAATTAATTATGAAGATGCTTCTGCATGAATTATTCACTCATTTATAAAAACTTTTGGTATTATATGTATCTATAATTAACAAAATATCATAAACTTTACTTGATATAATATCATGCACGTGGCATCGACAATACTTCTTCATTACTTCCTAATTAGATAAACAATTGGTTACCAAATGAGTGTGGCAGCATGATATATAATAACGAAGATAATAATTCAAGCATAATACTTTGACTATGAAGCTATTTTATCACTAAAACATTCATATAAATCCCTATAAAAAATTATCTAATTGAAAATTAATATCCTATTCAACACGTCGAAATAATATTTTTTATAAAAACCCGATTACGAGCGAAAAATGATTGTCACAAGTGAGATTCGAAGCCACACCTATTGGAAATCCATTTCAAACGTGCTGCCACTTACAACCCCGTGAACTATTGTAGGACATTCAATTCTCGCATCGTATTATATTTTCGTCTTTAAGGAGTCGTGTTCCATCTACCCGACATTGTTTACACATTACACAGAATTAACACTGAAACTTTGCAGTTAGAATTGTATTAAAATCGTAATCGGGTTTTTATAAATAATCATGCATATTAAATGTTAAACAGTAATTAGAATGTCATAATTATTGACACAAGCCTGAAAGCGCGTTATATAAAAGCGCGTATATGTTATCCGAGTAACCCCTGAAGTAGCTGTGCCAACTTAGAAAGGACCAATATTATAAGTAGTAAGTGATTTCTTTTCTAATTTTTATGTCTGACTTTCTTTAATAATTTTTATTTAAAATATTTGATATAATTCATCGTAACGTTTTTAATAGCTTAACGTTTCGTTCGGTAGTAATAAAAAAAAGGGATATGAATACATATCATGAAACATATGTGAACTATGACGGAAGCGTAGCGATGGGACTGATACAGGAAAATACTCACTATTTTCAATCTAATACCAAGCATTTTACTGAGTCTAACTTATATATTAATTATATATTTGCCTTATTTTATAAATAAAAGGGATGTGAAACCGAGCTCTATAAATTACACAATACATATACCTGGCAAAACTTTACACGTGTCGTGTTTAACCGTTTCAGTTTTATTATTATCTTCTTTAAGTTATAAACAATGTGTTTTGTAATTCATCATGAGTAACTCCCACACCTACTATTCGTATAGATATAATTTTATTAAAAAATTTAAATATTTTACTATGAATATTAAAAATAACTTTGATCTATTGTTTATTTACTGTTAAAAATGTAATTTATGACCCTTTTATTTTGGAGTTGGCTACGGTCGGCGCATTCCTCGCACCACTCCGTCCGGGACGACAGAGGGGCATAAGCACGCACACCTGTAACCCACCCGTGACACCTCGCCTTCGTCGTTAGACCGACCACCGGAGCAGCGTGAACTTGACGTTAGTGGCCGGCCCGACGGAATACCCCCTGAGGGGTATCCTCTATTTATGACCCCTTGGAAAAACTTCCTATAGAAAAAAAAACTGTAGTTACCCGTAGCTTTGTTGGGAATACGAATTTATATTAGCCTCATATATAACTATTTATTTTTAAAAGATAATAGTTATTTATTCGTAATAACAAGTCATTAAAATCTAGAATTTAGTTATCTAATAATATAGTTGAAGATAAAAGCCATTTCTTTTGCGAATTTTACCAAAACTCGTAATTAAGGAATAAATTATTATCATTTTTACATTATTCCCGTAGGACCCTTATAAATCATTCAATTAGGTTTGGCATATACATTATGAATATGAGGAAAAGTATTATTTTATTTATTATATCGTGAGCCTTTAGATTTTCTTATTTATATTATAAAATTTGTGCTTTATATTCTAGAATAAACTCAATCATAGAGATGAAACGATGAATAAAAATATACAAGAAATATAATTAATATATTTATTTTAAATACTGGTCTGGCTTTACAAAATCTAAATAGTAAAATACATTATAATTTCTCCTTGTGGTAACAATGACGCATAGTTTGAATATTTTCTGGCTTAAAGTATAGGATACTTTCATTCCGGTAATGTGTTTTCTTTGCGATAGTTAAAGTTTTGGAAAATTATTTCTTACGTGCGCCGCGAACAGAAGCTAGTTCATTAAATTTATGCATTCACCACCCTCTTTCTTGCCTGCGGATGTTACAAAAGACGACTTAGGGTTATAACCCTATAAGGAATATATTCCTTAGTGGTCTTTTGCAACATCCACAGGCATATCATAACATATACATAATAGCAAAAGAAGCAAATTATAAATAAACCCCCCAACCAAACCTAATCTAACCGTATGATATCAGGTCATGCTGACTAGCATGTTATAGTACCATATCATATAGTAGATCAATTTTGCTCCCATTGTAGAAGAGGTTCTAGTCCCTTGCAGTCTATGAGAGACGTACTGGTCATTTCTTAATTGATAATTTAAAAAAGAATAGGGTGGTAAAATCGAAACAACTACTAAAGCGGTACGTAAAGAGAGGTCATAGAAAAATTTTGTTTACGATTACGGATGAGAAAATTTTTACAATTGAGCAACATTTTAACAAAAAAACTTAAAAACCGTATTTATGCCCAAAGCTCTAAGGAAACTTCTCAAATAGTCGACAGCGTGCAACGTGGGAATTATCTCACTTTAGTGACGGTGTGGTGCGGTATTAGCTGTGAAGGAGTGACTGAGCCATACTTTTGAGAAAAAGGTATCAAAACATCGGCACAAGTGTATCAAGATACCATTCTTGAAAAGGTAGTGAAGCCCCTTAACAACACCATATTCTAACTAAGAATGGTCCTTCAAATGAAAGCTCGGTCTACGTAGTCTTGGTTGGAAACGAATGTTTCGGAATTATCAGAACTGAAGACTGGCCGTCGTCTAGTCCCGATCTTAATCCGCTGGATTGTGATTTATGGTCAGTTTTAGAGAGTACGGCTTGCACTAAACGCCAAGGTGATTTGGATTCTTTAGAACAATCCATACGATTGGCAGTGAAGAATTTTCCCATGGAAAGAGTGCATGCTTCTATTGACAACTGGCCTCAACGTTTAAAGGACTGTATTGAGCTCAATGGAGACCCCTTCGAATAAGCTTCTATATTTTAAATTATTTTATATTTATGTATTAAACTAAGACACTGTAAAAATAATAAATGTTATTTGCAATAGAATTATTTTTTTCCTTGTCGCAGTATTTATGGCATGACTAGGTATGTAGGTATTTATAGAAAACATAACTGACGAATTTATTATATAAGTAACGCCATACATAGTTTTTTTTATTGCGTATGGTGGCAAATGAACAAGCAGCACACCTGATGGTAAGTGTTACTGCTGCACATGGACCTTTGCAATACCAATAGTAAAGATAGGCCGCTGCCTACCAGTACAAGACACAAACCCACGCAGTTAGGCTGTTGGCTCTCTCGCTCTACGAACGAAACGCATATTGCCATTACTCAAACGTCGATCTTCTGCGAAAGTGTATTACTATCCCGGACGGACCGGTCCACGGCTATGGACAGAAAACTGTCATCAGTGTGGTCTTACCACTAATTAGCTAGATTGTTACTAGGACCTTATCTAAGGTAGCAATCTATGCCTGGCGTGGTGAAAAGTGGCGTGAGATCCATTCGGGGTATAATTTATATTTGTTAATTTATGATTGTAATAATCTTGGTAATCCAAGAAAATTCTTTGTTCTCTGGTGTGGGACTTAAAAAAATGTCATATATCTTAGACTACTTATAAAAATACGTGACAGAAAAATACATTAGGTATTCAGAATACAGTCCGGCAGATACATATAGCATACTAATTGAGGAATCAAAAGAGTCCGAAATTCTGTTACTGTTTCATCTGTTGCTGAATTTGCATGCCGGATGCGTCACTATATATATTTTTCGTACGTACGTAACCCTGAATATAATCAGCTTGCATTTAGGTCATGTTTGTCCAAGGGAAATTTCCGGCAATCTACCTTCTTTTTCTTTCTTTCTTTCTGCACGGTATTTGTTTTGACCGTATTTGTTTACAGATTTATCTATTTATTTCATATTTGAGGAAATGAGGTATCCTCTAATCATATTAATCATACCTATATTCAATTGAAAAGGTGTATTTACATATCTATTTTCAGTTAAAGGTTCGTTATAAGTAAATAAAAATAAAGTAAGGAATTGAAAGATGTTTATAATATTGATTAATTAAAATACTTAGGATTTGGTGACTAGTAGTTTGTCTTATATCCTTATAGTTCTAGGAACACAATATTTAACTAGTTTCTATTGCTGCAAGATTACAGTATAGACCCATGTAGAGCTCTTAAACAATTTTTACGATACTTATATGCGATGTTAGGGATTGTAACACCACATAGCATATTCTTCTCTAATACTAAAATTAAATAAAATTGTTCGAAATAATATAAAAATATTAAAATTTTATAACAATACATTAAAAATTCAAAACTTAGAAATATACATTTTCCTTTGTATTGTTGTCAAGAAATATTTTCAAAAGGCTAGTAGAAACAGGAATGTGAGTATAAGTGCGCCATTCGCAAGAAGGCTACGTTTGCTGGATTGCCTGAAGGTAATGTTTTAATATTTTATTACCGGGACAAAGAAATAGTAGTTTTTTGAAAGTATAACACCTACCTACCTACTATACCACGCTGAGCAGACGTGTTAGTTTGCTTCGAGTTGTCCCTCTCTCACTTAGATGTTATATGCGTTTCATATCCCTTAGTCGTTTCTTACAATCACCCACAGCTAAGACAGTGGTTGGTGAATTGTAATCTTACTTCGTTACCACTCCCATAATAGAATTCTATTAGAATATAAATAACATTTATAAAATATAAACATATTTAAATTTTTATAATAGATAGAAAATAAAAACTTAAGTCAGTCCTCTTAAAAATAAAAAGGGTTTATTTTTTCATAGAAATAAATAAATAGACTTTTCTTAATTTAAATGGACTCGTTGTCATAAAAACATGAAATATCTTTTCTTGTAAGCCGCTTACCATTTTATTTGAAATGAAAAGAGACAGTTATAATAAATAGAATTTAAAAAAAAAGATGAGTTTCGTACCAGTTCTTAGTACAAAGTTGCGAACTGCTTAAACTGTTATACTGTTTACTTTACAAATTCAATAAAATATATTACTTATTAATTCTCTTATTCAACTATTGCAATAACCGCGTGAATGAAAGATCTTGATTGAGTACATGTACATATTAATCCTATGAATAATGTTGGTAAAAAGTTATGTGATTTCAATAGCTGACAAATTACTCTATATTGACATTTCCTCGCTGAAACGGTTGACAAGTACATATTTAGGGAATCGATTAAAAAAGAGACTTACAAAATAGCTTCAATAGAATCCATAAAATCAAAATTGCGTAAAATGCCATCGAAATTCAATAACAATTGTTACGTGGATTTTAACTTATGTTCGTTTTTATTCCTATGGAGACATTGTTGGCTAGTCTATTATATATAAATCTTGTATATATATATTAATTTAAAAGTGGTGTCTTTTTGAAGTGAAAACTTCTTTAGTGGCATTGTGCACTTTTTTGTGATGGTTAAAAAATGTTAAACTCCCTTGAGGACACATGACCCTGATTGAAAATATGTAAGATGGATGGAAAGATTGGCAAGTTCTGAACTTGCCTAAAGAAAGGTCCTAGTAACAATCTAGCTAATTAGTGGTAAGACCACACTGATGACAGTTTTCTGTCCATAGCCATGGACCGGTCCGTCCGGGATAGTAATACACTTTCGCAGAAGATCGACGTTTGAGTAATGGCAATATGCGTTTCGTTCGTAGAGCGAGAGAGCCAACAGCCTAACTGCGTGGGTTTGTGTCTTGTACTGGTAGGCAGCGGCCTATCTTTACTATTGGTATTGCAAAGGTCCATGTGCAGCAGTAACACTTACCATCAGGTGTGCTGCTTGTTCATTTGCCACCATACGCAATAAAAAAAAACTATGTATGGCGTTACTTAAATAATAAATTCGTCAGTTATGTTTTCTATAAATACCTACATACCTAGTCATGCCATAAATACTGCGACAAGGAAAAAAATAATTCTATTGCAAATAATATTTATTACTTTTACAGTGTCTTAGTTTAATACATAAATATAAAATAATTTAAAATATAGAAGCTTATTCGAAGGGGTCTCCATTGACCTCAATACAGTCCTTTAAACGTTGAGGCCAGTTGTCAATAGAAGCATGCACTCTTTCCATGGGAAAATTCTTCACTGCCAATCGTATGGATTGTTCTAAAGAATCCAAATCACCTTGGCGTTTAGTGCAAGCCGTACTCTCTAAAACTGACCATAAATCACAATCCAGTGGATTAAGATCGGGACTAGACGACGGCCAGTCTTCAGTTCTGATAAGTCCGAAACATTCGTTTCCAACCAAGACTACGTAGACCGAGCTTTCATTTGAAGGACCATTCTTAGTTAGAATATGGTGTTGTTAAGGGGCTTCACTACCTTTTCAAGAATGGTATCTTGATACACTTGTGCCGATGTTTTGATACCTTTTTCTCAAAAGTATGGCTCAGTCACTCCTTCACAGCTAATACCGCACCACACCGTCACTAAAGTGAGATAATTCCCACGTTGCACGCTGTCGACTATTTGAGAAGTTTCCTTAGAGCTTTGGGCATAAATACGGTTTTTAAGTTTTTTTGTTAAAATGTTGCTCAATTGTAAAAATTTTCTCATCCGTAATCGTAAACAAAATTTTTCTATGACCTCCCTTTACGTACCGCTTTAGTAGTTGTTTCGATTTTATCACCCTATTCTTTTTTAAATTATCAATTAAGAAATGACCAGTACGTCTCTTATAGACTGCAAGTTCTAAGTCATCTTTTAAAATACGCACGATGGTTCTAGGTGTTATCTTCATCTCCCGAGGTAAAATCTTTTGCTTTCGGATAGGATTTCTTCGATTTTTTTCCCTTACTGCTTTGACCTCGTTTTTCGTACGAATACTACGTGGACGGCCAGATCCTTTTCTATCACAAACAGAGGAGGTCTCATTGTACCTATTAATAGCACAAACATTTTACTAATACCAAGCGTATGGAGAGATTTAAAAATTGCATTTGGCTCTATACCTACTTTGTGTAATGCAATCATTCACACTCCATTTTAATATCGCAAAATATTGTATAATGTATTGGCGCCAAAATTAGAAAACACAATGAAAAACTATATAAAAATTACAGATTCCAAATTTAAATGTACTATTTTGTTTATTTTTATATATAACAGTATTTATGGTCAGACTAAGTGTCTATTTCGATTATAATTTAGTTACTTGGACTTAAGATTGATACTTTCCTTTGATGAATATAAATAAATTATTATGAAAAATAGCAGTAGGTATTCATTTCATCTCATACTTTATCGCACCGATCAAAACTGTTAGATAATTTAATTTTAAATTTGCGATATCGTAGAATGTTCAGCTGGTGATAAAATTAGAGGATTATACGCACTAAGATAAGATCAATCAATTGCTAAGGCAGGTGGATTACTAATCCCAGGTGCAATCTATCTCTCTCCACCCAGTTAAGATGATTTATATATTTAATAATATTGTTATTATTTATTACTTATAATATACACAGATTAGATTAATACTTATCTGTGTGGTGACGGAGTAAGAATTCACCACCCACTATTTTAGCCATGGGTAATCGTAAGATCTGACTAAGGGATATAATACATATATACATACATAAGATCACGCCATGTCCCTTGCAGGGTAGGCAGAGAGAACAGAGTGCCAGAGAACTCTATCCTTGCATACTTCACTCGCTTCCTCAACATTCATAATTCTCTTCATACACGCTCGACGGTTTCGGAGACTCTTGACTCCACCTTCCTTCAGTACATGACCGATCTGGTCTAGGTAGGTTAGTCTCGGTCTACATCCTACATCCTAGGGATATAAAGCGCATGTAACATCTATACAAGAAAAGAAAAACTCAGTACAAAACCTATACCAATACAACTGACTAGCTTGATATATTACGTTCAATTCCCTCCCATTATGGAGGAGGCTCGAGCCCAAGAGTCGAAGGTATATGAGCTGAGGTGAATGAATGAAAGTAGATTAGTGCTGTGTAGTAGTGGCTATGAATACTATTAACCCTTACTTTGCTCGTGCATATCGTAAAAGACAACCAAGAGTTTTATATCGACCTAGGCCAACCTGATGCTGTCTGATCAAAAATTACAAACTGAAAGAGGGTTAACGTCAGGCAAGCGGCCGGTCATAAAACTATTACCGATAACTTGCTTTATGTAGGTGTAACAGGTTTGTAGTACTTTTGAGTACATATTGCGACGAACCCAAGTAACTGGGAATAAGAGCAGGAGAATAATGATGATAACCTGTGAGGTTTCAAATTTAAAATTCGTGTTTATACATTCATTTTTATCAAATTTTGTAATAAATATTCTAGTGACTAGCATAGCGTGAATTTTACTTTCTTTTTTAATATTTAACTATATTATAGGTAATATCTGGATGACCGCCTTGCTCGGTATTTTCTTTTTAATGTGTTTTTTGAAGATATATTTAAATATAATAAAATAATGAAAAAACAAATCAAAAAGGCAAAAAATAAAAATAGAAACTAAAAAAATATCAAGCAAAAAGGAGCAAAAATCACGTTTGTTGTATTGTAGCCCTTTAAGTATTTATTTTATTTTCTTTGTTAGTACGTGTCATTATAGCGGCAACAGAAATACATCATTTGTGAAAATTGCAACTGTCTAACTATCATGGTTCATAGGATACAGCCTGGTGACAGAGAGACGGACGGACGGACAGCGAAGTTTTGGTTATTATATTTGCAAAAATCGAGACGGAAAGGTTGAGTTATATTAGGAACAATCAATAAGATACGGCACAGAGACAGCATATTGATGCTGATCAGATGGGTCGTGAGACGCCATGACGTACCTATGTGCGCTACTACGGTCGTTTCGATTTCTTTAAACCATTTACTTGCAAATATTTGAAATATTCGAAAGGGTCAAATATCAAAGTAAATCCTTTGAATAAGTGATAAACCCCGCCTTAAACAACCGGTCGAGTTCCTGAATACACCAAAGCCTCCCGGTATCCCAGCTCACATCTTAAAATTGAGAGCTGACGCGCCAAAATTATACAATGTTTGCAAGAAAAAACATTCTAAGATTCTCCAAATACCTCTTCGAATTTCAGAGAGAGCAGTTTGCCATCAAAGTCTACTTCGCAATGACCGTAAACAAAGGTCGAGGTCAAATTCTTAAGGCAGCGGGAGTAGAGTTGAGAGAAAGCTGCTTCTCCCATGGGCAGTTGTATGTGACATACTTCAGAGTAAACTCAGAGAGTAGCCTGGTAATTCTCATTTCAATCCGAAAGAAAAACAAAACATATTGTTTACAAAGAAGTACTGTAGTTGGTGTAGTGTCGCGGGTGCATGGACCGGGTATTAGTCCGTAACCCGTAGAAAGGTCAGCCTCCTGAGGGGGACGCTTCGGCATCACAGTTGTTTGTTGCCGGGGCGTCTATGGTGATGATACCCGAAAGAATAACCCGTCAGGCTGGCCACAGATGTCAAGGAAGCGGTACCAGAAGTCGACCTAATTTCGAAGCAAAACACCGTGGGTTATGGGGCTACACACTGCCTTTTCGTCGCCGGTCATCGGTCAATGAGCGCAGCTGTTCAAAACGTAGCCTCCTAAGAAAAAAGCCTCGTGTCCATAATATATACCAAAATTTCATTTTATTGTCATATTTATTCGACCTTTTAATACCCTGCATTATAATAAAGATATATTATAAGTACACAAACATTTAAACATAATAATTTATAAATTATAATAAAATAAATAATGTAAAAAACGAAAAAAAAACTATTAGAACCATTTTCATCTTCTACGCGGACGAAGACGCGGTCAAATGTTAGTAATTAATAAAATAAAAAATAAAAAAGGCAAAAAATGAAAAAAGGGAAACTAAGGATCCGAACCGTGCTCTGATTTGTTGGGATTAGACTACTCTATGTTCTAACTGAGCTATGTCTGTTCTTAATGACAGCGTCAAAATTTGCCTTCATATGTTAATAGTTTTCCGCCAATGTAAAATTATATTTTTTATTGCTTGAAAATACAGACAAAACAATATTTTCTAGAAATGAAACCTAGCTAGATCGATTAATCGCCCCCGAAACCCTCTATATCCCAAATTTCATGAAAATTGTTGGTGCCGTTTCCGAGATCCAGATTATATATATATATATATATATATATATATATATATATATATATATATATATATATATAAGAATTGCTCGTTTAAAGATATAAGATATACTTTTTTATACCTTAAGAAAGCTATAATTGATCCTAATGAAACTTAATACACGTTGAGAAAATATGTTTGATCAAATAATTTAATATAGGTAAGACTCATCATTCTTTTGCTCTTATCCCAACTACTTGGGGTCGACGCAATATGTCCTCTTTTTTCATACAGCCCTATCAGACGTCATCTCTGTAGTCACTCCTTGTTTATATATATCATCCTTCATGCAGTCCATCCATTTTTTCTTTGGTCGCCCTTTACCCCTAGAGTCTTCAACATTCATACTCAAAACCTTCCTCGCAACATTACTTTCATCCCGTCTCATCACATGTCCATACCAGCTGAAACGCTCACTCCTTAACTTATCCGTCACTGGCGCTACTTTCAAACATTCTCTTATACGCTCATTCCTTATCATGTCCATTCTCGTCACGCCATACATCTATCTCAATATTCGCATATCCGCTACATGTAATCATCTCTCATCCGTGGCTTTTGTCGCCCAACATGCTAATCCATAGAATACAGCAGGTCTTATTAAAGTTTTGTAATTTTTTCCCTCTAATTTAAGGGATACTACTGGGATCACATATTGTACCCGTAACCTGCCGCCATTTCATCCATCCCCTTCAACTCTGTGCTTCACCGCACGATCCAGGTCGCCGCTGCTTTAGATAAGCGAACCGAGGTATCGAAAGTTCGAGCATACTAGTATAAGTACTCCATCTAGAGCTATGGGTGTAACATTGAAGAGACCGCCGAAATCGCAGAACATGTATTCTGTTTTAGGTCTGCTGATTTTCAAGCCAACATTCTCCAACTTACAGTGCCACTTTTCCAGCATGATCTGAACCTCAAGCCCATCTTCTCCGACGAGAACAACGTCATCAGCGAACAGCATACACCAGGGTGCGTCTTCCTGTATCTCCGATGTTAAAGCATTCATTATCAACAGGAAGGGGTAGGGACTTAGCGCCGACCCTTGGTCCACCTCAACGCTGAACCCGTCGGAGTCTCCAACAGCAGATCTTACATACGACCTGGATCGCCAATATATTGCACAGATTAACCTAATATATTTCACAGGCACACTTTTCTCTTTCAGAGCCCACCACAAAACCGCTCTCGGGATTCTGTCATAAGCCTTCTCGACGTCAACGAATACCATTTGCAAGTTCCTATGTGCACCACGATATTTTTCGCATCATTGGCGCAGTGCAAATATGGCATCCGTTGCCCGTCGGCCCGACATAAATCTGAACTGGTTTTGGGTTATCTCACTTTCTTTTCACAATCACTTCTCAATAACTTTTTCCCACACTTTCATACTGTGCGACAAGAGCTTTATTCCTCGATAACTGCCGCAGTCCATGACATCACCCTTATTTTTAAAAATGGGCACTAGTGTACTACTAGACCATTCACTGGGGATTACTTCCTCATGCAGCAGCTTATCGAAAAACAAAGTAAGCCACATGTATCCATCCTCTTCCAAAATTTTCCATACTTCTACTGGTATACCGTCAGGCCCTGCAGACTTTCCATTTTTCATGCTTCTCACTGCTTCTCTTACCTCATCTATTGTAATTGATCCTTTAACCTTTCCAAAATATCTCTTCCAACCTTCTTTTATTTCACCTTTTTTTATCAAAACTCGACCTGTTTCATCTTTTATACACCCAATATGCCTAATATCTCTCGCTCTTTCTTCTTGGGCTTTAGTTGTGCGGTACAGTGCTTTTTGTCCTTAAGGCCCATTTAACGACTTATAAATATTGTCTTCGACCTGAGCTCTTGCAGTAGCTATCGCCCGCTTAGCTTTTCTCTTGCACTCCTTGTATTCAATCTTTTATATTTCCTTCAATATTTCATTGTTTCGTTTTTCTGCCATTCCTTAAATACATTCTTCTTTTCTTTCAAGATCTGTTGCACATCCTTATTCCACCATCATGTATCCCTATCAATTATACCTTTTCCTTTTGTTTCTCCTAGTATTCCTTTAGCTGTATTTCTAATACAGCTAGCCATTGCATTCCAACATTCATTCACAGATTTATCCTTCATATCATTCATTTAAATCATTTTATCTATCACAACTTATTTAAACCTACTTGCATACTCTTTTCTTTCAAGCATACTCCATCTTATCTTAGGAGGGGCCGGTTTCTGGTGTTAATGGGGCGTATTTTTATGCGCATTTCTGGCAATAAAAGACGATGCTGAGTTACCAGTGCTTCACCTGGCAGCACCTTGCAATCCCGTACACAGACCAACTGCCTTCTATTAACAAGAAAGTAATCGATCTGCGTACGGTTGTTGCTACTTTTATAGGTGATTAGGTGCTCCCCGCTTTTTTGAAACCACATATTTGCGATGGCCAGGTGAAATGATGAGGCCACTTGAAGCAGCGTCTCACCTCCAATGTTTCGTTTGCCGTACCCCCATCCTCCATGCACACTCTCATAACTATCATTCGCTTCTCCTACGTGTCCATTAAAATCACCTCCTATACAAATCTCCTCACTTTTTGGTATACCTATGATAATTTCGTCGAAATTATGATAGGTATACCAGAAAGTGAGGAGACACCCAGGAGCAAGCAAGGGTTGGTAGTATTCGTAGCCGCTACCACACCGCAATAAGACTATGCTTACTATATGAAGCCGCGCGTGACTCCATAAACCCGCCCCGTAATGTATCTCTCCACACGTGCGGGTGGCCCACTCGGCGGTCTACCCTCGCGGGTATCCTCTAGAGTCGACGCCCAGCTAGGACGGCATCAGGCGTAAGCACTCGCACCTGCGCCGCCCAAGGTGCTGGCGAACTCATTATCACAGGTGCTGGCGAACTAAAGTTCATAGTACATACATACATATCATCACGCCATATCCCTTGCAGGGTAGGCAGAGAGAACAGAGTGCCAGAGAACTCTATCTCTGCATACTTCACTCGCTTCCTCAACATTCATAATTCTCTTCATACACGCTCGCCGGTTTCGGAGACTCTTGACTCCACCTTCCTTTAGTACATGACCGATCTGGTCTAGGTAGGTTAGTCTCGGTCTCCCTCGCTACCTACATCCTTCCACTTTCGCATTGTAAATCTTCTTGCCCAGACGTTCGTTCGGCATTCTTTCCACATGTCCGAACCATCGGAGCATGACCTTTCGCATCTTTACACCAATACTCTCTTTCATACCTACTCGCTCTCTTACGTCGTCGTTACGAATGCGGTCGGTCAGCCTAACTCCACAGATTTTCCGCAGAGATCGCATTTCGACCGCATTAATTTTACTTTCATACTCTTTTCTGCATACCCAACTCTCGCTTCCATACAGTAATGTTGGGACAAGCACTGCGTTATGTATTGCTACACGTGCCTTCTGGCTGAGGTGGTGGCTGCCGAGAAGTTGCCCCAACGCTCCGTTCACTCTATTTCCCGCATTCACTCTTCGCTCTATATCAGTGGTGTACCTTCCATTTCGGCTAAATCCACATCCAAGATATACAAATTCATCCACTTGCTCTAGTATATCATTACCTATTGTTACTCTTACATCTGTTCTGGCTTCATCTCTTTCAAAGACCATTATTTTGGTTTTGCTCACGTTCACGCGTAGACCCCTTTTCTTACAATCTTCTGTCATTGTGTCGACTAGGGTCTGCAGGTCAGTCGCTGACTGTGCCAGCAGGACTGCATCATCTGCATAAAGCAGAGCAGTGACCACTGAGTCGCCCATCTGGACTCCCACATTCATATCGTTCAACCTTTGGAGACATTTATCCAGGTATATGATAAACAGCCTGGCTGACAGAACGCACCCCTGCTTAACGCCGATATTGACGTCAAACTAAGGCGACATTCCATCATCCAGCCGCACACAGGCTCTACAGCCCATGTAACTGGACTGCACAGCCTGTAGCAGTTTACCGTTAATACCATACTCCGGTAAAATGTCCCAAAGTTCCTTTCGTACAACCGTGTCAAATGCTCTCTCCAGATCCACAAAACTGCAGAAAACCCTCTGACCTAGAGCCAGATGCTTCTCCATAATGTTGCGCAGAGAGAACACTTGATCCATGCATTCCCTTCCACTCCTGAAACCTCCTTGTGTCTCACACAGTAAACCATCGGACACCATCCTTATTCTCCTTTCAATAATTTTACCATACACTTTTGCTGCCAAACTGGTCAAGCCTATGGCTCTGTAATTTGCGCAGTCATAACGTGAACCCTTGTTTTTAAACAAAGACACGATGACTGCGCTATTCCAGTCCCCGGGAACCATTCCCGAGCTCCAACATAAATTGAGGAGCAACAGGAACGCCTCCCAGACACAGGAGCTACCAAGCTTGATCATCTCGGCAGACACCATATCAATGCCCGCTGCCTTACCATTTTTCAAACTTCTTATCGCCCATTCAACTTCATCCATATTGATGCCATCGGAGGACGCCGCTGTCGAATGTTGTTCTACTAAACCACATGCGACACCGGCGTTAACCGTAGCATCCGCATACATATCGCCAAAATATTCACTCCATCGGCTTAACACGTCTTGTGTTCATATTCATAGTTCAGGTTCATAGTAAATACATAAAATATTATTACAGCTATCCATTTGGCATCTAATGGATGTATCCTAGTGCTTGTAATTACTGATTGCGATATTTCGGATAATTTGAATTCGGGGGTAAGCTAATACTTCTAACGCATGACACTAGCCTATGGTCTTTTACCTAAATGAGATTAAAAAAAAAGTGGTTAAATATTTGTTTAACAAACTCTAAAAATCTCTCACAATAGTTAATAGTTTAAAAATGCATGTTAATTATGAAATAAAAAATTTGCTAGCTTATTATTTTTTCAAGCCATATAAGCCTTTCATAGACAAAAAAGCAATTTTAAAAGTTATGCAGCGACATCTAGTCATTTTATAAATAGCTATTAAAGCTCTGTTCTAGCGACATCTGTTCAGTTAATAAGAAACTACTAGAATTAGTTTAATGCTAGCCTTCTTTATAGAGTCGAGTAATCGTATCTATAGGGCACCACCAGCCACATAATAACTGTTTAAATTAGCATTATATACTGTAGTTATTATGAACATGAGTGCCTTAAAATTACATAATCTGTACAGTTAAAAGTGTCTTATTTAGTTATAAGATTGGTTTTAGTTAATATACGAATTTTTTTCAGAATACAGATGTTATTTCAACAATAAAAGTACCAGTTTAGTATCTATATTGCATAGTTTTAATTCAAAATTAAGTTGGAATATTCCATTTTGTGATTTAATGATGATAATACTGAGAAGATAATTCCAAAACCGTTAGTAATAAGCACGAGAGCAAAACATTCACTTTTCATTTTATTTTAAAAGAATACTCTGCATTAATCAATTAATCATTGTATCACGGGGTACATTTCGTAATGTATACATTTTGTAACGTAGTTATACATTTTGTAACATAAAGTTAAAAAACTGATGACCTCATCAAGGTCGCAGGAAGCCGTTGGATGCTGGTGGCACAGGACCGTTACAGATGGCATTTTTGTGGGGAAGCCTATGTCCAACAGTGGACGTTTACGGGCTGATGGATGGATGGAAGTTAAAAAACATATTACACCCAGACCTGGCATAACCGTTTGGTGATCACCCAAAATAATGTCATACGTATGATTCGAACCCATGAAACACAACATAGAAGGTCATTATTAAACACTTATGCCACTCCTTTATTTATACAGTCACATCAATCTAAATTCTATAATAAAAATGAGCTTATTTACACATTTACCGAACGCAGGCCAATCCTTCATACAGTTGAAGAGAATTTCTTAAACAAGACCTTTCGCGACAGCAAACTTACGTCATTAAACGAACACGACGTTATTATAAAACTACTAGCTTCTGCCCGCAGCTTCGCCTGCGTAAAAGGTTACTTTCCTAAAGTTTTCCATCCCCTATTTTTATTTTACCCTTTAAGGGTAAATTTTTTACAAAATTTTAATATCATATTTATTTACATCTAATCGATAGCCTAAAAATAAGTTTCAAGCTTCTGGCTATAAAAATTACGATACTTCCTTACAAGTTTTCAACCCCCTTTACAACCCTTTTCTGCATTAAAATGTATCCTATGTCCTTTGTCAAATTCTACACTATTTGTGTACCGAATTTCATTTAGATCGGTTCAGTAGTTTTGGCGTGAAAGAGCGACAGACAGACAGATTTACTTTTGCATTTATAATATTAGTAAGGATTTTAAAATTGAAACAATAGAAATGAATGAATTCCACCCAATTCTATTGTTGTAATTTTCGGTTGAAAGGAGTGAAACAGAGAATATATTATACCCCTTATGCTACTCGTATATAATTTACCTGGCACGGTCCTTATTATGTAGATTTATCCCAGAGTTTGTTCTTGTTGATTTTCTCTTCATAATTTACTCAGGTACAGATTGACGAAAATTATGTTCACATTTTTACATAAAGACATTTTTATGATCTATTTTAGGCAATAAAACAGTATCTACAATTTATTATTGTAGAGCTATAAATTTTCTTAAAGCATTGCTTTTCCTACAACTCATTACGTCCCATATTGAGCACGAGTTTTCTTAGTAACAAAGAAATTAGCCTTATAAATCACGTTGACCTGACTAAACTAGTCTGAGCTTTTATTTCGAAGTTTCTTTCAGTTGCCATGGTATTATCTGTTTTCATTCCTTCGTTATCTCTTACATACCTACTATTGTGTGATACTAGCTTCTGCCCGCGGCTTCGCCCGCGTAAAAGGTTACTTTTCTAAATTTTTTCATCCCCTATTTTTATTTTACCCCTTAAGGGTATTCTTTTACAAAATTGTAATGCCATATTGATATCTAATCAGTAGCCTAAAAACAAGTTTGAAGCTTTTGGCTTTAAACATGACTTCTTTACAACTATTCATCCCCCTTTACAACACTTTTTTGTATTAAAAAGTATCCTATGTAAAGGACATCAGACTAGACTATCTGTGTACCAAATTTAATTTATATCAGTTCAGTAGTTTTGGCGTGAAAGAGCGACAGACAGACACAGTTACTTTCGCATTTATAATATTAGTAAGTAAGGATAGTAAGGATTAGTGTCGCAGTACTATAATACCAGCAGCAAAGTAAGTAGTGATAACACCTTGTATTATTCTCCTATTACTACATGAATTGTACGGGCAGACCTTTATGCAAATTATATTATTATATTTTACATTTCTCAAGCCTGCTTCATTTATTGCCCTAATCTTATCCCAATTTATAATAAGTTATAATAAGTACCTATAGTCTTATCTGTATGGTGACGGAGTAAGAATACAATTCACCGCCCCCTATCTTACCCGTGGGTGATCGTAAAAGACGACTAAGGGATATAAAATGCATATAACATCTATACAAGAGGAAAACTCGAAACAAAACCCTATGCCAACACGTCTGACCAGCGCGGTATAGTAGGTTAATTTCCCTCTCATTACGGAGGAGGCCCGACCCCAAGAGTGAGACATATATGGGCTGTGATGAAAGTAATGCAAAACAGCCTTATATAAGGTTTTGAGTAAATTTTACTATCGACTCCTTGTCGAATCTCAAATCTTCTTTGGAATATAAACGTTACTGACTAGGTAATAGGTCGAATTGGTCCATTCCAATGCAGTAGGTACTCTTAATCGCATTTTACAATTACGATGTCCATTGTAAGGTTTGATACTATTTGTGTCCTACCACATGCCAAAGGATGATTTTAAAATAGAATTGACAAGCTTAGACTATACATATATTCATGCTTAAGCTATATATTCTTCTTCATAGCAAGTGAAAATTGATCTTTTACACCTAAATGGTCACACGTAACCCATCAAATAATATCACAGTATTATTTGAAATAAAAATACTTTTACGGATTCTATCGCGTTTGTATTTGATTTTTAATTGCCCGACGTTTCGAACACTTTACAGTGATCATGGTCACGGGAGGACTAAGGTGTCTTACGTCCAATATGTCATATGGCCACATTGAGAAAACCCACACCATCCACCACCACCACTGAGAAAAACCACAACCATAGTATTATTTCAAATTTTCTTTCTCTTGTAGTGGTAACACCACACACGCACAATCATATCATGATTTAGCAGATAACAATCTGCTAAATCATGATATGATTATATAATAAACTGAAATCCATTCCATCACCACACAAAAGTTAGTTTCAAAATCGCCAATGCCAATGTCCGATCCGATTTTCCGAATCAGACGTCAACCCTCCTTGGAAAAGTAATTGTTGACCAAACGGCATCAGATGAAGTTGGCCCAGGTCGTTATAAGGCTCTTAGTCATCTTTTACGACATCCACAAGCAAAGTAAGGGTTGGTAGTATTCGTAGCCGCTACCACACAGCCCTATTTATTCATAACAATAAAATAAAATATCTACAAATTACTATTAAATATACGTTGTCCGTATCCATAAAAAAAGTTTTTATTTTAGCCGTTTAATGGAAGCTATATTAAATAACAAACTAGATTGTCGAGATAGGTTAAGACTTAAAAGAAAATCGAGGACAATGGGCGGATAATGTGAAAAGCCCCGCTTCTGCGGTAAAATAGGGCAATGTTGTAAAGATCAGAGACCACGTTTAGTGAAGATTGCAAAAGTCCAAAGAGTTATAGTACTAAATTATAGCAATAAGTACAAGATAGACATACATTTTTGTTAAACTTTCATCTACTCGCGAAATGTACGTATACAGAAAATCTTGATTTTAATTTGCTACTGGCACTGCTGGTTTAGATCCCTGATTTTGTGATTGTGGGCTGGCATGTTAGGGTGTGATCGTGGCATGCTCGATCGTATTTGGTTAGTAAATCTTCCGTGCGGACAACTAAGATTGTGTTTGAGTTAAATAATTTGCCGTGCAGTGTATGTATTTGGGTACGTACTCTTTGAGCAACGAACTATCTTGCTTCAAAATATTTTAATTTCATAATAGGCGATTTATTGTTAGTTAGCCAACTGACTTCGGTCGGTCAACCTCTAGCATCACTAGGCAATGGAAAGAATGAATATGGAAATATACTGTATAAAATTACTATATTTTTCTGCGTATGACGACTAAATGATGTGTGAACATCCTCATTTTCTTGTAGAAATCGTAAAAACGAGCTGAGGTAACTACAAGAATGAACAACCACATTCTTCTGAGAAAATTACTGCTAACTAGTTCTATCAATAGCAAAGAGTTCCTTATCTATTTCAAGTAAACTTCTAATATCCTTGAAATAGTATCCCTCGTTAAACATTAAGCTTCTTGCGAGATACCCATTATCTATCTAATGTATCTTTTATTATCTTTCTTCATTTATCAATCTATATATATTATAAAAAAAATAACGTCAAAAGTACATTTCAAATAATTATTCAAAATATAAATTCGAAACGATCGCTATATATTACGATAAAATATCTGATATCTTTTACTCCCTAAAATAAATTTTCACGTTATCAGTTACACCTGTAAGGTAAATAAATGTGTGATCCTAAAATTGCGATCCATATCAATCACATATATAAATAAAATTAACACATGATGGTGTAAAGTGAATCACTGAAACTCGGATTATGAACAAATCCATTGGATTCTTTATTTCAATTACTGAGCACGTAAAGCAAACGATCGCCGTAGAGGTGATTGATTTAAATAAATAAATATCGTTCAAATGCGATTACAACCCATTAAAAAAAAGGTTCTATTTATTATGTAAAGTATCCGATAGGTAAGATTAGAAACCTTAATAGTGTATTTTATTTATAAATGGTCGACGCTTTTGACAGTTTTCTATCTAACGCCGAGTGCCAGTTCGTTCGGGATAGTACCACACTCAGAAGATCAACGTTTAAGCAATGGCAATGTGCTGTTGCGCTTCGTTCGGTGAGCGAGAGAGTCGGAAGCCCAACTGGATAGGTTTGGGGTACTGTAAAGGTCCATGAGCCTTGGCTAATGTCCACAGGTAGCTGTAACACTTACCATCAGGTACTCGCTTGTTTGCCACCATAGACAAAATAAATACTAGAATATAATAACAGATAAACACTTAAAAATTCTCTCTGTTTAACAAACCTTTTTTTTTTCCTTTTTAAGGTGACAATAGTTAGCAAAACATTGTAAATTTGCAAGAATAATATTGAAAGTTCTCAACTACCTATCTAATATAATTCTAAAATACTGTCCACTGTCTTAAAATGCTCAGACTGACAGCGAAGCTTTAATTATTAGGTTTAGTTTTAGTACGTAATCTGAAAAATAGAATAAAAGACATCAAAGTTTATGATAACATTACGTCAGTTAAAGGTCATGTTGTCATCATTTATTTATTTTTATTTTATTTGGGATAACAATAGTCGTTACAAATACATATAACATAGAATGAAAATTACTAATTAATAGGACCAATTACAGTTATCCACAGTTATGTAGGTACAATCTTTATAAAGAACAGAGTTTCTTGTTAGATACAATACATTATAAATAATTAGAGAAACAAAAATCAGGTAGATACATAATAAACACTCATGACGTGGATTATTATAATTCTACTGATATCCCGTTACTTTGGGTCAACGCAATATGTCATCATCATCATCATCCTCACAGTCCATAAACGTCCCGCTATTGGGCTTGGGACGCCTCCGTAATGGGAGGGAAATTAACCTACTATACCGCGCTGGTCAGACGTGTTGGTATAGGTTTTTGTTTCGAGTTTTCCTTCTCTCGCATAGATGTTATATGCGTTTTATATCCCTTAGTCGTCTCGTACGAACACCCAAGGGTAAGAAATGGAGTGGTGAATAGTATTCTTACACCCGTCACCACACGGAAAACGCACTCTTCGACGCAATATGTACTCTTCTTCAATCGTACATATTGTAAAAGTTTTGGCAATAGTTTTATAAACGGTCACCGGCTTGACATCTACCCTCCTTGTGAATGTAATTATTGACCAGACGGCAACCTTCCGGCCTTTACAAGACGCAACTCCCCATAAGGAAGATTCATAGTATTCGTAATGGCAGCTAATGAGATAATCTCCTTAAAATTTTGTATTTCGCCCAACACACCGTCTGTATGAGAATGTATAAAAAGAATAAAGAATAAAATATAATAAAATATAAGCAGCTAAAATACAGGAAAGTAAACTCGAAATAAATCCCTAATCCTATTTCAACCATTATATTGTAACAAATTCGCGGCCGCATCTATCTAGATGGACACGAATGACGAAATAATTAAATATTACAGACGCTTAAATCACTAAATCATTCCGAAAGTTGTCAGCGTTTATAGTTATCTGTATAAATTGTTTATCGTATAGATATGACCCACATTAATAGTTTATCTTTTATATAATATTAAGTAAGCTAAAACAAAAATAACCAAATATTAATTAGGCTTTGTATTATTTGTGTTGATTTAGTAGGTATTTTAAATGTTAGGCTAAAAACTTATAGGTAGCTAACCATCGATATATATGTACTACGTACTAGATTTCGCGTTCCGAACACTTGCTTTGTTCGACTAAACTGTATTGCAATCCGTACACCTCACTTTAGTGTGACTGCGACCATCATTTTTTTTTTGTGGTGGGCCATGGACGTCGCACCCCACCAAATCGGTCCGGGGTGACGGAAGAGGTGGCGCGCAACCCCATTGACCCACCCTGCAAGAGCACCTCTTCTTCGCCGTGCGAGCGGGCCACCGGTACCCGATCTTTGTCTTCGGTGGCCCGCTCGGCGGTATGTCCTCTCGGGCTCCTCTCCTGTCGACGCCCCGACAGATTTCGCCGTCGAGGCGTCGTCCTCACGCGGTGGCCTCGCGTCGGGTGACCGGACAATTCCCCGGTCCGATCACCCGAAGCCTCGATTAGGGCGGCATCAGGCGCAGGTATTCGCGCCTGCGCCGCCCCGGCCGCGGGCGGCGACCCGGGTCACGGGAATGCTCCCGGGCCCGTTCCGTCGCCTCCTTCTGCGAGATGACAGCCTCTGCAGACACTATGTCTAGAAAGTATTTTGATTATTTATATTCTTTTTCCTTTAGTATATATTATCAGTTAATACTTATTTGTCAAAGATCAGAAAATAGAAAATCTTCAAGTGAATACACGTGTCTTCCTACAAAATATTCGTTTATCTGTTCTACACACTTTCAAGCTACTGATGTTTACACAACTAAAGCTGTAAAGCAATTTCTTAAGAAGTCAGCAAATATTGTTATTATGGAAAATATTAGAAGGGAACTTTATTTATTATATTTTACCGAATAAAAAATATTTAACTTTTATTTAATTTGATTTCAAACTATTCATCACCATCATCATCTCAGCTCATATATGTAATACGTCTGGGCTCAAGCCTTCTTTATACTAGGAAGGAAATTTACCTACTATACCATGCTGATCAAACAGGTTGCTATAGGGTTCTGTTTCGAGTTTTCCTTCTCTTGATAGATGTTATATGCATATTATATCGTTTAGTCGCCTTTTACGATATCCACGACCAAGACAGGTAATGATGAATTGTATTCTTATTCCGTCATCACACGGATATTCAAAACTATTGTCGTATGTAAAAGCAAAGTTTATATAAACATATAATAGTTCATTTTCTTTTATAATTTACTATTATTTTTATTTATTTAACTACTTAAGAATACACTTTGAAATAGAGTATGCTGTATGAGTTCTAATGAATGTTTGTAGGTACAAAAACTCTGTCACTTCTGCGGTGTAAAATCTATGGTAACTACACTTTGATACATAACGTTGAACGAAACGCGTAAGTGCGCATGAAATGCCTACATCTTACGACGTTTTGGTCGCGAGAAAATTACAACTATAAAGCGATCTAACGCTGTGTGCTTCAATGTTCGCGTTAGATTACCTATTTATTCTTTTAGCGCTGCAGCGGACTTTAGTTTAACTGTTACCAAAATGGAACAAAATATTTATTCGGGATAGCTTCTCTATACATATAACTTTATGTAGCTAACACAAAAAATTGTTACGTGTGGCAGTTTTTTCGTTTGGAATTAATATAAGAGTTTATGTTTTTTGAGCTTTATAAGGAAATCTTTCTAAGTGTAGACGTATTTTGTAATGTCGTCGTATCTATATTAGATTTAAATCATATTGATATTCCTAAATTGTCATACTGTAATAATTACCATAATTTAATGTTTTTGATGTACGGAACGAAATTAAAATCAAAGAGTGGGTCAAACTGTAATAAAAAATAGATACTGAATTGGATATAAACTAACACTAAAATAGGGAATGGTGAATTGTATTCTCATCCCGACACCACACGGGAAATTAATTAATAAAAATATGAAATATGTATTTTACGTTATCGGATTCTGTATGACAATAAATAAAAAAAAACATTATTATTATAATTATTCTTTTACGTAGAACAACTGTTTGATAATTGTAAAAAATAATAGATTCATCATCATACATAATAGCTTAGTCTTACAATACATCAACATAATACCGAAAATCAGCATCATATAATGATTTCTGATATTGACGCGAGTATTACACATTTGAAAGAAAACTACTTTTACGGATTCTATCGCGTTTGTATTTGGTATTTAATTTCCCGACGTTTCGAACACTTTACTTCGGGTTGAGAGCCCTCGGGCTCGCCCACAGTCCGATTCAGCTGTAAAAGCTCCAACGGCTAACAGCTCGCAGTTGGTTTTTAGTGGGTATTCAGTGACCCCTTCAGGGCCTGCGAGTCCCACATACCCCGTACGGGCGGGTATGCGAGAAATGCATTTTTAGCCACTACGTTACCAAAAAAAAAAAGAAAAGAACACTTTACAGTGATCATGGACACGGGAAGACTAAGGTGTCTTACGTCCAGTATGTCATTGTTATTACAAAAAAATATATTTACCCTTTAAGATATTATATTTTGACCCACATTTTTAATACAAATTCATTGCGAGTACAAAAAGAAAATGATTCTGAGGATCAGCATCATATATACAATAACAAAAATTATATCGATTTTAGAACAGCACTAAAACAAAATTAATTGCGTCATACTTGTATAATACAATTAGTGTGGATTTACCTTTTTTTTTTTTTTTTTTTATTGGTGGGCTATGGGTGCGTCTCGCCCCGCCAAATCGGTCCGGGGTGACGGAGAAGGCGGCGCGTGACCCCATAGACCCACCGTAAAATCCTCTCTCTTCGCCGTGCGAGCGGACCACCGTACCGATCTTTGTCTTCGGTGGTCCGCTCGGTGGTTTAACCTCGCGGGTTCCTCTCGTCGACGCCCCGACAGATTTCGCCGTCGGGGCGTCGCCCTCACGCGGTGGCCTCGCGTCGGGTGACCGGACAATTCCCCGGTCCGATCACCCGAGGCCTGGGTTAGGGCGGCATCAGGCGCAGGTATTCGCGCCTGCGCCGCCCCAGCCGCTGGCGGCGGCCCGGGTCGCGGGAGTCCTCCCTGACTCGTTCCGCCGCCTCCTTCCGCGAGATGACAGCCTCGCAGAAGGCGGCGACCGCGTCCCAATTCCTGACGCTGTCGACCATCGCCCTCGCGACAGCCGGCAGCGCCAGGTCGGCACCGATAATAGCGACGAGGTCGCGGCGCTGCCCGTCCCAGCCCGAGCATTCCTCGAGCGTATGTTGCGCCGTGTCCTCGTCACTACTGCAATGATGGCAGCCCGGAGTCCACTCCCTGTACACGACCGTGTGCAGGTATTTCCCGAAGCACCCGTGCCCCGTCAACACCTGCACTAGTCGGAAGGTGAGGACCCCGTGCCGCCGCTCCATCCATTTCATCAATACGGGCCGGAAGGCTTCGACGGTCACGATACCGTGTCTAGGCCTCTCCAGCCGCATAACCCAACGGGCGATGACGTCTCGGCGGGCGTCCTCGCGCCAGGTGGCTATCTCGCTCAACGATGGGGAGCCACCCTCCTCGCGCACTGAGGTAACCCGCCGGTAGAGGTCGGAAAGCATCTCCGCCTCTAGGTCCCACGGGGGTGTCCCGGCCAATAGGCACGCCGCCTCTGTCGACACCGTGCGGTACCCGCGAATGGCTCTGACCGCCATGGCTCTCTGTGGCCTCCACAGAACCGCCCTGAGCTGGGCGTTCAGAGCCCTCGCCCACACGGGTGCGCCGTACATGGCCATCGAACGGATGACCCCCGCATACAGCCGTCGGCCCTCGAAACTGGGTCCGCCCACATTCGGCATGAGCCGAGAAAGGGCGGACGCCGCGCCGACCAGCCGGGGAGCAATTTGGCGAAAATGCTCCCGGAACCACCATCGCCCGTCGAGCACCAGACCCAAGTACTTCATATGGGCCTGGATGTTGATCTGGATGGAGTTGACGACTAACGAGGCGCCGGTTGGCAGCCTTACGCGTGGCCCATGGAATAATAGGGCCTCCGTCTTATTTAAGGCCACCCTGAGCCCCAGCGCCTCGATTCGCCTGACCATCTCCTCGGTGCCGAGAGTGGCCAAGCTCGCCGCCTCTTCGAGTGTCCTGCCCCGGGCTGTGACGAGCGTGTCGTCAGCATAGCACACCAAGCTCAGCCCGGGGGGAGACTCCCTCTCAACGCCCAGTCGTACCCCATGTCCCACAGAGTCGGCCCCAGAACCGACCCCTGTGGAACACCGCACGACATGGGCGTCCGCACAATGTCCCCTGCGGGACCCGCGCAGAGGATACTGCGCCCCTCCAAATAGTCTGCCACCAGCCGCCTGAGGTACAGGGGCACTCCATGGAACCGGATCGCCTCCCTGATGCAGCTGAATGGCAGACTATTGAATGCGTTGGCGATGTCCAGCGACACCGCCAACAGCACTCCCTTGCCGGCGACAGCCTCCGCGGCCGTCTGCCTCAGGCGTAGCAGGGCCCCGATGGTCGAACGCCCCCTCCTAAACCCATATTGAGCGTCCGACAGATCGGGCCCCACCTCCTCCAAGTGTCGGACGATGCGGGCAGCGAGGACACGCTCCAGCAGCTTACCCACATCGTCGAAAGCACGATGGGCCTGTAGGCCGACGGCAAATCCGGAGGCCGTCCCGGCTTTGGCAGCAGAACCAACCTCCCCTCCTTCCAGCACTCAGGGAACCGTCCAGACGTCAGACAGGCGTTAAACAGTTGCCTGAGGCGAGGCTCGAAGTGCTCGAGGAGCGCCGTCAACACCCGGACTGGTATTCCGTCCGGGCCGGGAGCCGTGGTGGCGGAGCGAATCCGCGCCACTGCCGCCCCCACTTCCGACTCCGTCACGGGTGGAACACTCTCGTCGTCGGCCTCCCGGTCTTGATCTGGCGAAGCCATGACCGGGGGCGTGTGTCCCGACTGCCGTGGAAATAGCTCCTCGATCACCTTACAGAGGAAGTCGGGCTGGAGGGTCTCGGTGAGGGGGGGGGGGGGCTGCGCGCGAAGCTTATTCAGCGACGCGCGATACGGGCGACCCCAGGGGTCACGGTCGAGACCGTCCAACATCTCCTGCCAACTCGCATCCTTGGCGGCTCGGATGGCCAGCCGAAAGGCAGTACGCGCACTGCGGTACGCCTCGTACAGCTGGCAGTGTGGATTTACCTGGAAAAAAAAAGAAATGAAAAGTGACAATTGTAATTTAATGGTGAAAACGCATTAGCATATTACCTTTTGTCACCTACGTTATGTAAGTATGTTATAAATGAACAGCAAATATAACACGCTTCTCGCAGACGTTTTACTTGTAACATTGTTATTTTTACTATTCCGCTAAATGACCTGATGGTGAAGTAAAGCCCAATTTTTTTAATAGTAAACATGAAACTTAAGTACAATGATATCTTGCGTATATTACTTTTTGTATGGCGTGTAGACAGTATATAATTCGCTATTTTTTTTGGGTTGGGTTACGGTCGCCGCACTCCTCGCACCACTCCATGCGGGGTGACAGAGGGGCGTAAGCACGCATACCCGTAACCCACCCGTGTACCTCGCCTTCGTGGTTGGACCGGTCACCGGAGCAGCGTGAACTTGTCGTCAGTGGCCAGCCCGACGGAATACCCCCTGAGAGGTACCCTCTCCTTGAGCGACGTAGGGGGGAGGACGTCAGTCCGTCCTCACGCGTTCATCCTCTCGGCGGGTGACGGACTAATTATATAATTCGCCATACTTTCTTTTCTTTATAAAAAAATAAAATCACTGCAAGTGTCACCAATATTACAAGCAAGCAGCCCACTTGATTGTAAGTAGTAAGTACTACTCAAGGACTACAGCAATATCAGAAGTACAGGTAGTAACGGGGAAAGATGAAACAATGGAGGAAAAGGTTAGTACCTTAATTATGTTGACAAAAGTGTCTATTTCTAGTGTTTATTTCTAGGATTTCTTGTCTCGAAAATATGTGATAATACTACATATACTCCGATGGTTCGAACATGTGGAAAGAATGCCGAACGAAAGTCTGGTTAAGAAGATATACAATGTGAAAGTGGAAGGATGTAGGTACCGGGGGAAACCGAGACTAACCTACCTAGACCAGATTGGTCACGTACTGAAAGAAGGTGGAGTCAAGAGTCTCCGAAAACGGCGAGCGTGTATGAAGAGAATTATGAATGTTGAGGAAGCGAGTGAAGTATACAAGGATAGAGTTCTCTGGCACTCTGTTTTCTCTGCCTACCCTGCAAGGGATATGGCGTGATGATATGTATGTATGTATCTACTACATACACCCAGCGAGAAAGGCAAATATTTGATATACAGAACACATTGTACGCTTAATTCGTTACTAGGTGGTAATATAAATTTGAGTAGTCACTATTACATAAAAGAAAAACCTATACTTCTAACATTTATTTCGCATTCGTTAATGTATTATTGTCATCATTAATATTAGTCCAAATGAAATAGCACCAACCAATATACTAATGTGTATAAACCATTAATCGTTAAACTTGCGCTTTTAATTTCCTTTTCCTATACACATATTGTCAAAAGCCAAATGGAATTTTATTACAACACACGAGGCTGTTAATTTACCTAAGTGCTCTGCGAAATTCATATAAGGCCGGTAACACATATAATACATAAGAATCAACGATTGGTCATTTTGGGACTAGATTTATGTCTCTAGATCTATGTTTTAAAACCGGTAGGACCACGCTGGACAGTTCTCTGTCTACAGCCGCGGGCCGGTCCGTCCGGGGTAGTACCACACCCTCGAGGAAGATCGACGTCTGAGTAAATAGCAATATGCTATTGCGCTTTGTTCGGTAAGCGAGAAAACCGGCAGCCCTTCTGGGGTAAGGTTGGGGATTGTATTGGTAGGCAGCGGCCTAACTGTACCTTTGGTATTGCAAAGGTCCATGGGCGGCTGTGACACTTGTGTGCTGTTTGCTCATTTGCTACCATAAGCAATAAAAAGAAAAAAAAAACACTATTAATCATTGTTGTGCTTGAACTTCCTCCACAATAAGAGAATAAATTGACCTTCTATGCCAACACCACAGACAGATTAGTATAAGGTTTTATTTCGAGTTTCTTTTTCTTCCATAAATATTAGGGAACATATTACTAATGTTACCTTACCTTTTACAATTTTTTTACTCCATCATCTTTCGATAAAATAAATAAGTATAAGAATAATAAAGGATAACAATAATCATCGATATGGGAACTCAGTACCATTTAGTAATATTGGGTTATTATACTTGCCGAGTCATGGAATTCAAGAATGTTCGAGAACTTTTTTTATAGAAGTCTTACCTCCTTTCTCTCCTCACATTACTTGCCTACGATATTAAAAGTGATAATTATGAAATTAATTAAAATTATCTATATGACTTCAATGCACATAAAAATAGTAATCGAAGACATAATCATGCGATACCTCCTCGAGTAATCCATATGACAACACATCACCACATGAGTAAATAAACGTACAGAGACCAAGCTTCTAAGGCGCTAAGCTCTTTAAAATTGTTACCAATTCTGATAGGGTTGACACATGAGGATGAAAATAAATACACAAAACGTTTGCCAGCTTTTTTATGTATGGATATTTTTTTACAAATTGCTTACTCTAAATAGTTTTTTTTTGTAATTTTAGATTTTTTAGAATTTGTTATATCTCTTAATCGAATGATAAATTCTAAATCTAATATAAAGTTTTTTTTAAAGAATCAATGGGAAAGCACTTGCATGGCATATCAAATTTACAATCTTGTATACGTTTTAGTATATCACTACCAATATTATCAATATTTATTTCTAGATATTTACATTCTTTACCATATTTACACTCTTTCTAATTAATTCAAATTTCAAATTTAAACAAACACGCACGACGCGATGCACAGCGAGCGGTGAGTGAGCCCTTTGTTTGAGCACTGGCCGAACCAGCCTAAACAGGTTTCGTTCCGTACGTGATGAGCCGCCAGTACTCACGCACACACGTGCATCATACTTGTAGTGATGTACCTACCGTGGCAAGGTTATTTGAATGTGTGTCTCTGTACGTTTATTTACTCATGTGACATCACTACACATTTTTTTTCTCCTTGTACTTATCAAGGACATAGGACTCTATTGTGACATATTATATAGTATCGATGCACTGTTCCATTGTAGTCGATCTATAATAGTACATCCATAATGGTAGCAATAATGATGCTAGTAGAATTCCGGTACTTTAATTAAGTCTCTTATGTTTCGTATAAACAGCAGGAAAATTTGACGTTTATATGGCAGTCTATTTGTTTACAAAAATATGCTGTTATTGTTAGCGTTTTTTTTTCCTAACTCGAGCTGCACCTTTTGATCGTGAAATCTAAATAGAAAGATATTTATTTTGTATACACAAAAATACCGCATTTTAGTAATTCATAACGGAGTTATTACTGCAAGCGTCCGACGTCCAAATAATAAATTGATTATCGCGACTATTATTTGTATGTCTACGGATTAAAACAAATTCAAGGACGATGCTAAAAGTATGGTGTGTGTCGCCCTTAGAAAAACATACGCGCTTAAAGTTTTTATAAACCATATTAATTCACATTACAACAAAACACATTCTACATACTTTACAGAAATAATAATAGTATGTTTTCGCAAAAATTAGAAAAGAAATTTAACATGGGCATAGACAAATTGAACCATACCATCATCAAATCAAAATTAAATCAAATCAAATTTCGGATAAGATATTAAAGAAAAAGTAAATCATCGGATAAGATATTAAAAAGAAAAAAATAGTAGGTATATATGTACATAGAGTAATTAATATATGAGTATACATAAAAGGCAAAAAGAACATAATCGGCATATAATAATGCTATGGACTTCTCCCTTCTCGTCAATATTGATTTGGGTATAATGGCTGCTCCAGTAGGTAATCAACTCGTGATCGGGTGCCACTTGAGGGATCTGTGTGGTCCAGTCATAAACTTTCACATTATATTTTGGAACTAGCTTTCTTCCGCGGGCTTTATCCGCGTGATTTGTTGATGAAAAGGTAGCTCATATATTTCCCAGGTTTCAGTCGCGCAACCGGTGTCACTCGTCGTCTTTCATTGGTTTTAATTTTGCTTTACGTTACTCCATTTTTTATCAAAAACAAAAGTAGCCAATGTTACTCCTTATAACATCAGCTGCCTTTCAGTGAAAGTCCTGTTAAAATCATTCCAGAGATTAACCGGAACAAATAGACAAAAAAATTAAAATAGTTTTTTTTACGTGTACCGTATATATATATTTTCACATGTTTCGAGTGAAAAACTGTAAATTTGAAATTACAAATAGACACTTCAATTTTCTTTAGGTGTATAGGTAATTATATCTTGAAAATAGTTTTTACCAAACACGTATACAGTTAAATATAAAAAGAAGTCATTTTAATATTTTCTGTTATTTACAAAAGGTACATATTTGAATTAAACTAATTTTAAGAATTTCATCACATTTATATTTGTTTTTTAATTTCTCGACGTTTCTTCAAATTTCGTATAAATAATTTTATTTCAAAAGTCAATTAAAAAAAGTTAGATACCACTAAGTTTCTTTCGTGTAAACTATCTCATTGGCAACTTCGTTTCGATAAGATGTTAGATTATTGTATTAATTTATTAATTTTTAAAGTTTAAAAGTTTAAAGAGTTGAGTTGTTGAGTTCTCTGGCACTCTGTTCTTTTTGCCTACCCTGCAAGGGACATGGCGTGATGGTATGTATGTATGTATGTAAAAGTTTAAATTTTTAAAGTTATTAATTTTCTAAATTGTAAAATGTCAATATATAGATAAGTGCCTCCGTATATAATAAATGATTTTGAATATAATATATTATTATAATATAAGATCCATGTAATGTACCTACACGACCGAATGATCACAATACAACTTCCATTCAATACACTCATTCAGCATTCCTCACACAGAAGTAACTTCTGTAATAATTATTATATATTATAATATATATGTAGGTAGGTATTAACAATAGTATACGATATATTAATCTTATATATAGGTGATACATATCTAGTTTGAAGATTAATAAATGAGCATCCATTCCTCAGCTTACCGCGATCCAAATTACCTATCTGAAATACCACAAAAATGTTATTAGACTGGAACTTCATATAGATTCATAGGCTTAATGACATTTCTCAATTTAGATGTAATGGAATGAGTTACCTACTACTAAAATTTATTTCTTAATATTATTAAAGTACGTGTGTGTAATACGAAATATTTTTTGTTAAGTTTAAAGCAATTTATATATGTAAGAGTAGACCACAGAAGACGAATTAATGACGTCGGTAGATCACTTAATAGTTAAGATGACGTCATGCGGTAAATATTGAGGTTCTATGCCAACCAGCTGCCATCTTGGACACCGATACTGAGGTGGCCAGACCATACTATGCCTTGATAAAAATCGTTGTGTTTGTCATGGAATTATGATTTATGGTTTTATTACAATTATCAAAAATATTACTATGAAATTATTATTAAATTACAGGTAATTATTATAATTTAACACTTGTTTCACGTACAGAGCATGTTATCGAATATAATTATAATACTGATTAAAAAATATATGTGTTTAATATTTAATAAGAAGTATTCAAATTCTTATATAAGAATATTTCTGTCATATTAAATAAGTTTCACTCATCTTTTTTGGATTATCTTCTTCTTCTTGATGAATGGCTTCTGTTAGCGATTAATCGCAACTTCGCCAATATCCCGTAAGACTCGTTCGTAGGCCGTCAAACGAAGGAGATTGTACGGTACGAAATAATATGTAAAGGGCCGGTGAATATGACTCTAAGATTACATGAGAAAAACGGTGACGAGTAGTATAATGAAACAAAAAAAAAATTTAACTAGACTGAAATATACACATAACTAAAATGAATTCCAAATACTTAACTAATTTACAATTTTTGGATTATGATACATACGTCGTAAAAAAACTGTTATATTGACATTGCAAATAGATTCTTCAGTTCTATGTATACACAAATGATGTCTACTAATAAATTATATACTCGGAGCCATAACATATTAAAATAATAATATATATACATGTTGTGGTTGTGTTTATTATTGTCCGTGTGGTGACGGAGTAAGAATACAATTAACCACCCTCTATCTTGCCCGTGGGTGATTGTAAGAGACAACTAAGGGATTTGAAACGCATATCTTATATCTTTAAACGAGCAATTCTTGTATATATAGATATATATATTTTCTGGATCTCGGAAACGGCACCAACAATTTTCATGAAATTTAGCATGCAGGGAGTTTTGGGGGCAATTAATCGATCTAGCTAGGTTTCATTTCTAGAAAATATTTTTATGTATGTATTTTCAGGCAATAAAAAATATAATTTTTCATTGGCTGAAAACTGTTAACATATGAAGGCAAATTTTGACGCTGTCATTAAGAATTGGCATAGCTCAGTTGGAACATTGAGTAGTCTAATCTCAACAAACCAGCGCTCGGTTCAGATCCTTAGCTTCCCTTTTTAATTTTTGGCCTTTTTTATTATTTTATTCCCTTTTTTCACGGGATCTTCCATAGGGAAGATACCCGGTCCTTTGGGAGGCTTACATGGGGATATGGATCCAACACGCAGAGGCCTTTGGAGAAATTTAATCTAAATATTGGGATAGGACATCTACCGATGACATTCCACGTCTGCACATAACATACGTGGACTGCCAGCGGTAAGTGTAAAACTATTGTGTGATGATGGTAGCTAATATCTGATTATGGGAGTGGGTGCTTAGTGGACTGGTTCATCTTAAATCTATGAATTTTTAACTGTCGTCTGCCTTCAAACCCATATTGAGAGATGAACGGTGGCAGACGGTGACTCACCAACTCACTGAATGGGCCCCCTAAACAGTCGCCACAGACACACAAGCCATACGGGCAACAGGGGGCAACATTGGTGCAAGTGGCTAGGGGTGTCGAGCGGTGCGGCGCCGGTTTCACCATTGAGTCTGTGATAAACAGAGCCATGGTTTCCCCGTAGTTATGCCCTTGAAAATGACACTTCCACCCCCGAGCATATAGCTCTGGCGACCCCTCTCTGACCAGCTGTTTAAGGCAAGCCAGAGCTGAGAGTCCTTCGGGCACTCTTCGGTTTCCACTCTAGCCAGCCAATGAAGGCCAGCTGGAGACGAGGCCCTGATCGACTCTCTGGAGTATTCGGGACCGCAGTGTCGCCACTCACATTCAGCTCGCCACAAGCGCCCTGCGGTTTATTGGCTTTCCTGTAAATCTTGTGATACATTTTTTTTTTTTTATATCAAAAGAACTTAGGAAGCCGTATAATGTTCCTCCGAGTTTTGCGTTAGCCTCATGGTGAGGTAACGACTGGCCCGGAGGTTTTTATTTATTTTATTAATTATTAACATTTGCCCGCGTCTTCGTCCGCGTAGAAGTCGAAAAAGGTTCTATTATTTTTTGTTTTTTACGTTATTTATTTTATATTTTTTTATAAATTATTATGTTTACATGTTTGTATACTTATAAAATATAAGAATATTTATTATAGTGTAGGGTATTTAAAGGTCTAATAAACATGACAATAAAATGGAATTTTGTATTATGGACACGAGGCTTTTTCTTAGGAGGCTACGTTTTAAACAGCTGCGCCCATTGACCGAGGCGACGAAAGTGTGCAGTGTGCGGCCCCATAACACACCATGTTTTGTTTCGAAATTAGGCCGACCTCTGGTACCGCTTCCTTGACATCCGTGGCCGGCTCGGCGGGTAATCCTTTCAGGTATCATCACTATAGACGCCCCGGCAACAAACAACTGTGATACCGAGGCGTCGCTCATGAGGCTGACCTTTCTGCGGGTGACGGACTAATACCCGGTCCATGCACCCGCAATACTACACCAACTACAGTATTTCTTTGTAAACAATATCTTTTGTTTTTCTTTCGGATTGAAATGAGAATTACCAGGCTACTCTGTGAGCTTACTCTGAAGCATGTCACATATAACTGCCCATGGGAGAAGCAGCTTTCTCTCAAGTCTACTCCCGCTACCTTAAGAATTTGACCTCGAGCTTTGTTTATGGTCTTTACGAAGTAGACTTTGATGGCAAACTGCACTCACTGAAATTTGAAGAGATAATTTGATGGCATTTGGAGAATCTTAGAATGTTTTTTCTTGCAAACATTGTATAATTTCGGCGCGCCAGCTCTCATTTTAAGATGTGAGCTGGGATACCTGGAGGCTTCGGTGTATTCAGGAACTCGACCGGTTGTTTGAAGCGGGGTTTATCACTTATTCAAAGGATTTATTTTTATATTTGACCCCTTCGAAAGTTTTCAAATATTTGCAAGTAAATGGTTTAAAGAAATTGAAACGATTGTCGTAACGCACATAGGTAAATCATGGCGTCTTGCGACCCATCTGATCAGCATCAATATGCTGTCTCCATATCGTATCTTATTGATTGTTCATAATATAACTCAACCTTTTCGTCTCGATTTTTGCAAATATGTTGATTAAGAGCTGACTAAACAGCGAACAAAAATATAGCAAATGACTATCTTCTCCTTTCCTAATCATTACCTATATGGTAAAAATACCCTCGCCAGACTCAAATAAAAAAACGTGTAATGCATCTTATGAGCGATGGATTTCAGTTAGTTCGATGCAATGGGTTATCATGGCTCTCAATTACAATATTCGACTCAGAAAAAGGCTGTCCAACAATGTTAAATTTCAAACTCCACATTCCTATGACGCCTTGTCCTAAAAGTGTATGACCTCTGTAAAGCTTAGAAACCTTCAAATGCTGTATTAATACAGTATTGTGACTTTCGAGACATTCCAATTTTAAAGAGTATTTTCATTGTACTAAGCTTTTATGGGAGTTCAACCTTTTCGGGGTTCCGTACCCAAAGCTTAAAACAAAACCCTATAACTAAAACTTCGCTGTCCGTTCGTCCGTCTCTCTGTCACCAATCTGTATCTCACGAACCATGGTAATTAGACAGTTGAAATTTTCCCAAATGATGTATTTCTGTTGCCGCTATAACGACAAGTACTAAAAAACAAAATAAAATAAATACTTAAGGGGCTCCCATACAACAAACGTCATTTTTGCTCGATATTTTTTTTAGTTTCTATTTTTATTTTTTGCCTTTTTTATTTGTTTTGTCATTATTTTTATTATATTTAAATATATCTTCCAAAACACATTAAAAAGAAAATACCGAGCAAGGCTCGGTCATCCAGCTATTAACATCTATGCAAGCGAAGCAAAACTCGAAACTAAATCCTATACCAACACATTTGACCAGCGTGGTATAGTATATCAATTGCCCTCCCATTATGGAGGAGGCTCGATCCCAACAGTGGGATATATATGAGCTGACATGATGATGACGGTGATATATGACAGTTTATATTTTTCCAAAAAAAAATACTATCCAAACCACAATTTTAGACTGCATAATAATCCTTTCTCACGGGGGTAATACCATTATTGTCACACTCGGCAAACAGACTGACGACGTCAAGTTAGTCTTATAAATTTCTTAAAAAAGTGGAGTCGGGTAATGGATTACGAAAAGAATTGGAAGCAGTCCAATTCTTTTCTTAATCCATCACTCGATTTTTCAACTAATCATAAGTTTCCTATTGAATACTTGAATACACGTATAAAATTCTTCGTTTTCAATACCACTGTATTCAAACCTTCATTGAACCGACAATCTGGGTAATGACACTGTTGAACATTACGCAATGATTTTTACCACCTAATAATCTCATTTCATCTTAGGTCACATATATATGTCCCACTGTTGCGCTCGAACCTTCTTTGTAATGGGAGGGAAGTTGACCTACTATACCACGTCAATCAGACGTGGTGGTATAGGGTTTTGTTTCGAGATTTCCTTCTCTTGCATAATGTAATATTTATTTATTTATTTATTTATTCAAAAACATAAAAGCTTACAGTTAAAACCAAAACGCTTATATGCTATACTACACAATCTAAATATCTACTTATTATATCTAATATTTAATTAACAAATAAAATAACATTAACAATACATAGACAGAGCCAAACTTAACGTAGCGCCCAATTTAAATATTTATTTATTTGGTTGTTTATTGCACATGTTCTATCAGTAAATATATCTACATCTGGAATCATTTTCAACATGTTGTTCATTAGAATAATAGCCCTCCCAGTAGGGCTATTACTAGCTTGGCAAATCCGCCATGTTGGCGGGCAGGCAAATAGTCGATGTTGTCTTCGACCAATACCACGCATGTAGTTATCAGGCACATACAGGTATATGCACTCACGCACCGATGGATTGTCTACCTTCCCACCCAGTAGCAGACAATAATGCATAATATGCGCAAACTTACGCCTCAGCTCCAGTGTATCAAAACCGACCATCCCACATACAAACATAGAGGGATACAAAAAAGGATAGTATCCATATATCCGCTTATATAAGTATCGACAAAATTTACGCTGTATTTTTTCGACCATCTCACTATAAATTTTCCTTTGTGGATCCCAAAGTATTGAATTATATTCCAACTTGGAGCGTACATAAGCCATGTAGAGAAGTTTTAAAATGGTGGGATTATTAAAGTGGCTTCATGTTCTAATTATAAAGCCCAATGATTTATTAGCATCTTTACATATATTTTCAATGTGGTTATGAAAGTTTATTTTGCTATCATATGTAACTCCTAGATCACGGATAGTGGTGACGCGCTCAAGTGGAATACCTTCTAGATAATATGTAGTAGTGATTGGAGTACGAGACCGCGTAAATGTAATCGTTTTACATTTTGTAGTGTTGAACGACAAATTGTTGGTTGTACTCCATTTAATCACCTCGTTTATATCGTTCTGAAGAGCTAAACAATCACTAATATTGGTGACAGAGATAAATAACTTGAGATCATCAGCGAACATAAGACATTGTGCTTTGGTAAGGACACTCGGCAGATCATTGATCATAATGAGAAACTGTGTTGGACCGAGGGTACTACCTTGACTTACCCCAGATCGTGTGTAGCATTCATGCGACTGATAGTTACCCACTCTAACATATTGCTTGCGATCTCTTAGGTAATCTGCCATGAATCTGACTAGATGCGTGCTAAATCCTAGGGATACAAATTTAGTTAATAAAATATCATTATCTACTAGGTCAAAGGCTTTCGTAAAATCAAAGTACGCTGCATCGATTTGGCAGCCTGTCGTCACCTTGGTACTAATGTAATCTGTGAATTTGATATGGTTCGTTAGTGTAGATCACAAGGGACGAAACCCGTGCTGTGAATCATCTAGACGCCTATTGATTTGTTTAAAAATATAGTTATTAAGAATAGATTCGAATAATTTCCCAAAAACAGATAAAACTGCTATGGGTCTAAAGTTTGTAATGTTATTCGAAGATCCACTTTTAGATACCGGCGTGACCCTCGAGACCTTCCATTTATTAGGATATACACATTGTTGTAGAGAGAGTTTGAATATATAAAGGAGAGGCGCTTCAAAGGCGGACAGACAGTCCTTAACTAAATAAGGTGGTAAGCTGTCAGGACCATGAGAAGATTATGGTTTTAGACGTCGTGCTGCATTTCTTATGTCCGTAAGATTAATGCAACCTATAACAATTGTGGATGCACAATCATGTTTAATAGTTACCTGTTCAGCTAAAGTCGGGTCTAATGTAGGAGTTCTAGCATGAAAAATGGAGCCAAAGTAATGAGCAAATGCATCAACAGCTTCCTGACCTTCAAGTGTCCTACCTTCATGAATGAAATTTTTCTTTCCTTGTCTGTCTTTACGCTTTTCTTTGACATATCTCCAAAAATTTGTGGGGTCTTCAACTATATTAGAGCCAACCATGTTTATATAATTTTTAAAAGCAGTGTTTATGAGTTCTTTTACCTTAGTCCTATAATATTTGAATAGTTCTTTATTGTACTGTAGATCATACATTCTAAACATTTTTAGATGGAAATATTTTAACTTTATATAGTATATTATTTCACTGGTATACCAGGATGGATATACGTACTTATCATTAGGGGGCAGTCTTTTCATAGGCACATGATCGCTAATAACACTATTTAATTTGTCGTAGAATGTGTTAACGGCCTCGTTAGTATCTTTTATATGAAAGAGGTCAGTCCAGTCTAGGTTTTTGATAGCAGAATATAGACTAGGGAAGTCTGCTTTGCGAAAATTCCATTCCAAGCCAGGAACATAGTTTGCCTGAGAGGATGGTGGACACTTGATAACAGAACTTTTAGGTAAATTGAGCATTATCTCCAGGGCGGGGTGGTATACGTCCAATGGTACAAGAGGTTCAGTGTCGCATATCACATTAATGTTACTGGATTCAAGGGTCGTTAGAACCAAATCCAATGTGCATCCATATTTATTAGTAATTTTATTATGCTGTCGCAGCTTACAGTAATCTAAAAACATTTCAAATTGAGTTTTGACTGATTTACTACAGGAATTAAGATTGAAATCACCAACTATTATAATCTGGTACTCTGAATATTTAATAACAGCATTTTCTAAACAATTTAAAACGTCTATGTATTGTTTATCATTGTAACTTGGCGCCAGATAGACAACACTCACAATTAACTTAATGTTTTTCCAAGTAATTAACGTAAACAATATTTCTTTATCATCAGTCATACCTATGATATCGGTTATTTGTCTATGAGATAAACAGTTTTTAACAGCTAAGAGTACACCTCCCCATCCTACATCACCAGCTCGATCTTTACGTATTACGGTATAATCAGCGGGAAATAACTCAGCGTCATACACAGAAGAAGTAAGAAACGTTTCAGTAAGAGCAATGAGGTCGGAAGTGTGTGACGAGACATTATTATAGAACGTACAAGCTTTAGATCTAAGACCTCTAACATTTTGATAATATATCATTATTTTTTTACAGCTTATTGTCTTATTGGGCTTAGGGTTTGTTTGAGCGCAGGTTTTAATCTTGTGTGTATTATTATTGTAATTACTCAGGAAAAAACTTACTTTTTTTACTATCGAGTTCAGGTATACTAGAGCTTTTGGTTACAATTGAGGATGGACAGTAAGTACTAAAATCTACTATAATATTAGCCAATATTTTTTTATACATATGTTTTATTCCTTTTTTATTGACCACACCTGTTTTACTTGAGAACATATCGAAAGAGAGATATAAATTAGAATCGAAAAAGTATGCATAGTTATTTGTTTGTAAATGTTGATACAGTTAAATAATTCAATTTTATAATTGTATATTGGTGCGCCGCATATATATGTAGGAGTACATATAACCAGATTGGTGTGTTTAATATGCGCGAGGGAATCTTTTAATGTTTTTACTAAGTCTATGTAATTATTAGTGGTCTTTTTAAAGTCTGTTTCTCCTAATATAATAATACAATAATCGTTTAAGTTGTAATTTAGTAACTTATTATCTATACTATCTAGCATTCTTTTAAGGTTACAGTTCGGCATGACATAGCGGCAATAACTAAATTGGGTACTAAATAAATCCTCGACCATTCTTTGCGTGCCGTAGGAACTCACGTTGGATATGATACATATCTTACTTGCTACGGGAACTGCAGAACTAGTAGTAGATTTGTTTCTGCCGTCGTCATCGCGCGAGGATGTAGGTATATATTGACTATTTTCTAATGCTTGTTGTAGTGTGAGAATCTGCTTTTGCAGTTTATTGATTTCCTTCTTAGCTTCTTCCAGTTGTTGCTCAAGAACAGTCAAAGAATGATCTACCCTCAGCACAGTTTGCTGACAGTCTGGCTGAGTATAGAGAGATGGGCTTGGCAGTGTAGGTGTTAAGTTATTATCGCATACTTCAGACAATTGCGACGAATATCTTTGTGTCTTTTTGGAGCTATGCTTTGAGGGGCTTGTTAGAAATTTTTTCAATGTAGTATTTTCTTTGGTTAGTTTGGTAACTAGTTGTTGGAGATCATTATTTTCTAGTATCACTGTTTCTAATTCGTTCTGCGAGCTACCAAGTTCCACTTTGAGTTCTTCAATACATTCTTTTAACTCTTGCATTGAGGCTAGGTCAGTCATTGAGCAATCCACACTTCTTGACAGCGTTTGATCAACGTTATGGTAAGTGTTTTCTGTTTCATCCAATAAATCACTTTCATCTAAGAATGTTTTAGTTGGAGTATCCCAAGGTGTAGACGCAGTGGAAGTGAGTGATGGGTTTAGGTTTTTTAAATTAATTGATACTTGTGTTTTCCTCATTGTAACATTAGATGTTTCTTCTGTGGTTATTGTTGGGCCATTTTCAATATTTAAATTGTGATGTAATGTATCTGGTGACGCCATCTCATAGCTTCAAACGTAAATAGTATCGATATTTGATTTGCTGCTTAGTGTAGAGGTGTTATAGGTATTCGCCAATAGATGCCACTGTGTATATTTTAGCAACTGTGTTTACAAGCCGTTCTGCTATTAGGCACTAGATGTCATTGCTGACAAAATTCAAAAACTTTTCACTAACCGTCTTTAAAATGAATAATTACTAAATATTTCACTTTTAAATGTTCACAGCGGTTATCACTTATTTAGTTCGTAGAGAGTAAGGTATTATTAAGTTCACTTTGATGAAGACTAACTAAAAAATCGTCCACAGTTCACAATACATTGGTAGTCAACTCGAACATTAATATTACAGTTTTTAGTGTTCGTTCACAGTTTTTGTCCTTGCCCACAATATATGTTAAAATTCACTAAATTATCCTTCACTTGACACATTTTTATGGTAGAATAATAAAGTTCAAACTTTTTAAATACAGTATATTACAAAACCGATATTAACCGTGGCACAGTAGCGCCACCACCACCAATATGCATTTTATATCCCTTAGATCACCCACGGACAAGATAGAAGAGGGTGGTGAATTGTATTCTTACTCCGTCATCACACGGAAATATCTAATAAATCACGATATTATCTATTAAAATTAGTTTTATTTATTTTTATTCTTCGTAGCTGCCTTCAGGATTAGATAATATTGAAGATGCATGTACCAATCATAATGTAACATGGTCTAGTATTGAATTAAGCAAACAATATTATTAAAGGTACCGCCAGAAATTCAACATTAAAAACCAAGTTTCCAAATGTAGTAGTATATTGTTAATAGTGGTAGGGGCCACCCTGTGGACAGTTTTCTGTCTAGAGTTGCGGACCGGTCCATCCGGGATAGTACCACACTCCCTGGAAATCGACGTCTGAACAGTCGCAAGGTGCTGTTGCGTTTTGTTCGGTGAGCGGCCTAGCAATACCCCTGGTATTGCAAAGATCCATATGCGTCAGTTACACTTACCACTAGGAGTCCTGCATACTCGTTTGCCCCGTAAGTAAAAAAAAAATGTAAAGAAAAATAAAAAAATGTACGCAATAAGTAAGAACAATTTGCAACTGATTTGCCTAAACGTTTGTCTCGAGAGACATAATTTGTAAATTGTTTTCAGTTCTCAGATAACTTTGAGGAAGACCTCAAAGTTATCTGAGAACTGAAAACAATTTCTTTAAAGACAGTTATATAAGTAGGTACATCAATACGAATCAGGATGCGCTACAATTGCTGATTTTGAGTCTTGTCACTTGAATAGAATGTCTTTTTATTACAATCTTTTTACGTGTGGTGACGGATTAAGAATATAGTTTACCACCCCATCTCTTACCCGTGAGTATTGTAAAAGACGATTATGGTATGAATATGCATATGGCATCTATGCAAGAGAAGGAAAACTCGAAATAAAATCCAACTCGTATCACCAGCGCGGTATAGAAGGTAAATTTTCCTCCTATTAAGGAGAAGGCCCGGGCCCAACAGTGAGACATCTATGGGCTGAGATGATGATGACGATAATACCTACTAGTATAAAATCTACTATTATTAGCTTGAAGTTTTCAAAATGACGATTCACCGCATGTTCAGTACATTAAATACGCATTTCTTTATTTTTATTATTTTATATATTACTGGGACCTTTGTCCATTGAGACTCAGCTTCTATATGGCTTTAATTTCAATTTGCCTTACCTTGCAGTAGATATTAATTGCTAATGTCCCTCAGTCATGAAATAATAAGGTTTGAATACAACATATTCTTAATGAACCATACGGTTGAATAAAAAAATACAACATTTAAAACAACATAAAAACATTAATTAAAAGATATAAGAAAACTTCAGATGAAAGACGATGAAAAATGAGAAAATTATTTAAACAAATATGATGAATACTTCCCTAACAACTTCCCTTCAACTTACAATATTTTTTAATGAATATGAAATATTGATTCGACGCTTGTTTAGTCTTGAAACAAGGCTTTCCCACGACAGGTAACAAATGAACGATGACCACACTCTTCATTTTATATATGTCATGTTTTTCTTTCTATAAAATGAGCGTTGTGGATACACAAAAAAATATCCAATTACTCATCCATCAGGTTTTTGTTTTACTACAATAGCAACATAAGGCACAAAAATTAATTAATTTATATACATCACTTAAGCCTATAAAATGCTTCAACACGTATTATATTTTGTTTTATTAGTTTAATAAAATCGTCGAATCTTTATTCGAAGTTCTGCGGTAAATTGCTAGTAGAAGTTTTGGAGGCGGTGCTTATCACAGGAGTAAGATTTCCTTATATCCTATTCCACCTTGATCCCATCCCGTATTCCTTCCTTTCTTGAGGTGTACGGTATATTGATTAACCGTGGGAAAGTGGTGGGTCTTGCTTCCTCTCCTCCATTTTATAATAATAATAGATTTCCACCATGTATCGCCTAATTCAATCAATTATAATAAATAAATTATTATTATATTATTCCTACATTTTGAATCAAATACGTTGAAGGTACGAGCTTCTCTATTGGTAGGGTATTTGGACTACGGACCCTTTCCTTGAAATAATTTTAGTTACGTCCTATGTTTTAGGGCATGGCAGGTAAGAAAAAAGTGGAGGAATACTATAATTTTATTCGATTAACATACATATTATTTATTACAAAAGTAACTCGTAAAGGTATTTATAATAATCATATCTTCTTAATATATATAAATTACGTGTCACGTTGTTTGTCCGCAATGGACTCCTAAAGTACTTAACCGATTTTAATCAAATTTGCACAGCATATGTAGTTTGATCCAACTTAAAAGATAGGATAGCTTCCATCTCAATTTATAGTCGCAATATTATATTTTTGCAAATTATTTGTTTATTATTTGACAGTCACAATTATCTGTTATCTCCAATCGATTCTAACAGATGGTGGTATCTGTTGACTGAATTGAGTAAGTATTTAATAAATGGCGCTATATTAAACACACAAATGTTTCATATAAGCTAAAATTTATTAGCATAACCACCACGTGTTACTGAGGCTACCTTAGCCACAGCAACGCGTGGCCGAGTCTGCTAGTAAATATATAAGTATAAGAATCGGCCTTCTACACTGAACCCTAGTGGTGACTGTAAACCATGTGATTCGTATAATCAGCATCTGTGATTTGAGTATAATTTGTAATGAAAATTGTTCATCTTCTGCTTTAATGAAACTATCTATTCATGAGGAATGATAACAAATACATTCAAGTAATTAGAGAGGGAAGCAAATGAATATAATATATAATTTATATATTATACTTCATCATTCTCCTGCTCTTATCCCAATTACTTGGAATCGACGCATTATGTATTCGTATACATTATACTTCAGTAAAATAATTAGCGGTTATAAATGTGAAACTAGTAATGGATCAATTATATTGCTCGACACCGATAACCGTTAGGAAAGATAGGGTTTCCAGTGACGACCGCAAATTAGGTGGCGCAGTTTAACTCAGCTCAGCACCAGGTGGCCTGATGATCTAGTAAAGTTCGCAGGTAACCATTAAATGTAGACAATAGGAAACAAATGAGCCAACTTCATTTGATGCCATCTGGTCAACGATTAAATTCCTAAGAAGGGTAAACAGGCGGCTGGTTGTAACATAAACACACACACACATGCACACACAAATATTGTCAAAACTTTTACAATATGTACAATGGAAGAAGAGTGCATATTGCATCGACGAGCGTAATTGGGATAAGAACAAGATGATGATGATGGACTGTAATACACAAGAACTGAATTTAAAAAATATAAAACAAAACATCATATTTTCTTTAAATTGAGATGTGCAAATCTCGCTTCGTATCATATTTCGTTCGCTTCGTTTCATCTTTAAGGTGACGTGTGCCATCTACCGGACAATGTTTACATATTGTATAGGCTTAATACTTACAATTAGAATTGTATCAAACTTTACAGTTAGAATTGTATCAAACGATGCCACAACCTTGTTATTCAAATTACTGAAATTTAGCATTTAATATGCTTAATTATTTATAAAAACCCGATTACGAAACGAAAAATGATGTCACAAGCGGGGTTCGAACCAGTACCTATTGGGAGCCGACCCAATCGTGCTGCCACTTACACCACCGTGAACTATTGTAGGACATGCAAATCTCGCTTCGTATCATATTTACGTCTTTAAGGTGATTAATAATTAAGCATATTAAATGCTAAATTTCAGTAATTTAAATTGAAATGTTTTTAATAATTTAATTAAAAAGGAAAGAGTAGCCTGCTGAATATCTTGTTACATGTACTCGGTCGAGGCCATGTTATGAGCTAGATTATTACAGAAATTTCACATATTATGTAAATTGACAATATTTAAGTGCTCCCGTAGAGTGTATGCATAGTAAATCATTTAAGTTTTGAATTTGACACCTAAATAATACTTACTCGTATATTACTTTTTAGGTGTCGCATAATAATAAGGGACAAGCCTATTAGCATATATCCAGCACAGCTATAAAGTCTGTCCTGTTACTGACAACTTTAGAGGGAAACTAAATGGCTTTACCTTTTTTTTTTGCGGTGGACTACGGATGCGTCTCGCTCTGCCAAATCGGTCCCGGGTGATGGGAGAGACGGCACGTGACCCCATAGACCCACCATGCAAACTCCTCTCTTCGCCGTGCGAGCGGGCCACCGGTATCCGATCTTTATCTTCGGTGGCCAAATGGTAATAATAATCATCAAAACAGACCAACATATGCTTCTTTTTTCATTATTTTATCCCTGCAACCTTTTTAAACATGATGTGGTAGGGCTATACCCTGATCACAGAGACATGAGGCAGCATGACCTTACTATATTACTCCTCTCTGCTAATCGAGCAGGTCATCAGAATAGATTTCTTGACTTATGGATTGTCGCTCCAGCCTAGGCTGTCTAGCCAGTCTAAAATGTAATTTTAATAGATCAATTTGAAGACTAAATTTTCTTTATTAATCATTGAAACTTGCAAAAAATAATTTTAAGATAATAACTCTAAGAAACTAATCCTTGTATTGCAAGGAACTTTACAAACTTACAATTAGGAGACACAAATTAAACCCAGACTCGGAACAACAATCTGCAGATCGCACAAAATATTATCTTGCGTGGAAGTTAAACCCACGATACCTGGTTCAGTAGATTGGTATTTTAACCACTATTTATACAAGATTACATTAAATCTTTGTCTTTCGCGATACAATAATTTATTACTTAATTTGAGGTGTTAATTTAAAAATTATATAAGAATTTTAATCACAAAACATTAATATATACCTAATCATTACATGAATATCCCTAATCTGTGTGGTGACGGAGACGGAGTAAGAATACTATTTGCCACCCCCTATCTTTCCCGAGGGTGTCGTAAGAGACGACTAAGGGATATAAAACGCATATAACATCTATGCAAGAGATGGAAAACTCGGAACAAAACCCTCCTACACGTCTGATAGCGTGATATAGTAGGTTAATTTCCCTCCCATTACAGAAGAGGCCTGAGGCCAACAGTGGGACATATATGGGCTGTGATGATGATGATGATGATGATATGAATATTTCGGCACTATTGTAATAATGTGCAGCGTTGTCAACGTTTTTCAATGCTTACAGTTAATATCCATAAATCTCAAGCCTTTTTAATAAAGATTTTAGATGATTCAATCAACTGGAAAAGGGTCATGCACTCAAATATGTACAACTCTTTGCGACCTTTTAATAGTCTATCGGCCTTATCAATATTGAATGAATGCTATATTCGTTAAATATGTATACTGTGATGTTAGTTGTCAATACGAGAAAACAAGTTTTATACGTAAACATGATATTCATATTTTATTATAAGATATTCATACGTACCCAATTTGCTTATATCCTGCCGTCAGAGTAAAGATGTATAATACTATTTCTGTGAATGTACAGAAAAAAAAAATACATTCAGCCAGGTTTAGACTGTAATGAGTGATGTATCTACGGCAATCTATTGAAGAACGAGTGAAATCAACACAATTTGAAAAAATAGTATGTTGAAGTGGCAAAGAGCAGGTTACTTCGCTCGTAGAATAAAGGTTCTCGAGTGGCAACCACGTATCGGACTACAGCGTAGTACGGCCCCCCAATAGGTGAATTAATGACATCTGAAAAGTCGCAGGAAGCCGTTCAATGCAAGTGGCGTAGGACTGTTCTGAGTGGCATTTTTGTAAAGAGGTCTATGTCTAACAGTAGACGTCTATGAACTGATGGATGGACGGATTAAATTATCTATCTATGATACATACATAAATATACACATTTTCCGTGTGGTGACGGAGTAACAATTCACCACCCTCTATCTTACCTGTGGGTGATCGTAAAAGACGACTAAGTGATATAAAACGCATATAACATCTATGTGAGAGAAGGGAAACTCGAAATAAAACCCTATACCAACACGTCTGACCAGCATGGTGTAATAGGTCAATTTCCCTTCTATTATGGAGGAGCCCAACAGTGGTACATATGTGAGCTGAGATGATGATGATACATAGGGAGTACACAAATATCTACAGTTTTTAGTCTAACTCTAGAACAACATAACCCCTTTAAAATGCAATCAGCTACTATGTGCAATAATATTCAATATGTGCAATCATTATATTTTACCAAATTTCATTAGAAAACAAATATAGTGATCCTATTATGATTAAATAAAAACAGAATTAAAACAAATTGGCAATCAAAGAGTCAAATCAAAGTCCTCTTTCATGTTTAAAGCATTGCGAAAATCTTTAGCGTGAGTAAATAAAATTATATTCGCTTCAAAATTACTTAAGTAATAAACTTTAAGATTTCAAATATATTAAATGAAATCGTGGCTAAGCCATTTCAAATAATAACAAGTTTCAAGTTCAATAACTGTTTCTGAGAATATTCAGAATACTATACAACGAGAAAGTACCTACCCAAATATTGAATGGGTCTAACCAAATATTATTAATAAACATATATTATTTTACGTGTTCCAAATTCAAATGTGGGTATCAGCTTGGTACATCCCTACTAAAACTAAGCCTTTAGTGCCAGTTGCCACGTTCCAATACTTCGCTTGCGTCGCCGAAGGCAATAACAAAATTCCTAAGCGATAACATACCTAACGGAGCTTCATATCCCTTCACATATAGTCATATGTAAAAATAACAAGAATATTTATTTAGTTATCATTACATAAGTATATACTAGGTAAGTATATAATTAATAGGTAAGTATATAAATAATAGCTAGGTATACACAGCAAAATTCTTACAATTATCTTCTTCAACCATTATTAGCCACTGGCTATATTATCACGCTCAGACAGACTAATATAACTATAAGGTTTTATTTCAAGTTTTCCTTCTAATTCAGTTGTGCTATCTACTTAAATCTTTAATCGTCATTTCGGACAACCGCAAGAAATGAAACAAGGGTAATTCTCTAAGCTCAAAGTCACCCAGCGTGCTATGGAGCGGGCTGTGCTCGGGATTCCTCTGCGAGATAGAATCGGAAATACGGACATCTACAGAAGAACGGGTGTAACCGACATAGCACAAATAATTAGCACGCTGAAGTGGCAATGGGCAGGCCACATCGCTCAAAGAATCAACAACCGCTGGGGAAGAAAGGTTCTCGAGTGGCAACCACGTACCGGACGACGCAGTGTAAGATGACCCCAACTAGGTGGATAGACGACCTGGTGAAGGTGGCTGGACATCGATGGATGCAAGCGGCACAGGACCGCACTCTGTGTCGTAACATGATTACATGAGGGAGGCCTACGTCCAGCAGTCAACAGCGATAGGGTGAAATGAGGATGATGGTGATGATGATGAAACCATCTATATACCATTTATTTAATAATAACCATTTATTCATTAGTTTATTGACGTATTATTGTACATAAGCCTTATATAATAGAGCAACTTACCAAGCAGGTAGGAATTTTAGTTAGTGTAATAGTTACCCAAGAGATTGTAAGAGTGCAGTTGGCTACTTTTGTAACTGCACAAATGGTTAGTGGTTAAGATACTGACCTTCTATGCCAGTGCCATGAGTTCGATTCCTACGCTAGACAAACTTTCTGCGAGCCATAAAGTGTTGTTGTCTATTACGATAGCCACAGACAAGAATTAGGGTGGAAATTGTATTCTTATTCGATCACCATACCGAACAAATAATCGTTCATTAGTGGTAGGACCACGCTGTTAATAGTTTTCTGTCTATAGCCGCGGGCCGGTCCGTCCGTGGTAGTACCAAACTCTCGCAGAAGATCGACGTCTGAGTAATGACAATGTGCTATTGTGCTTCGTTCGGTGAGTGAGAGAGCCGGAAGCCCAACAGGGTGGGTTTGGGGATTGTAATGGTAGGCAGCGGCCTAGCTATACCCTTGGTATAGCAAAGGTCCATGGGCAGCAGTGACACTTACCATCAGGCGTGCTGCTTGCTCGTCTACCACCATAACCAATAAAAATACATCTAGGTCACTTAAACGTATTTTGATTTTGTTAATAGTTTCCTTGACTGTGGTGGTCAGTCCGGTGTATTACCCTTTCAGGTGCCGTCCTCGTGGACGCTCCAGCGATAGTACAATACTGCTGTAGTGTTGCTCTCACACGATCAGTTCGTTCACCAAGTATACCCCGACTAGAATTTTTTTCGTCTTCCTTAGCAGGCCCGGACCGGGCATGCCCGATCTGGATCAGATAAGGTATGTAACGCAGAAGATATATCTAGACCCGATCAGGAAAACCTTATCGGGTCCAGATCAGGCATTCCTGATCGGGTCCAGATCAGGCGTTCCTGATCGGGTCCGGATGAAATTTTACTGATCGGAACCAAATCAATCATCTGCGTTATATATCTTCCCTGATCCAAAACGAGTATGCCCAGTCCGGTCCTGTTAAATAACATGAATATCTTAAAGAACATGTTTAATAGGTAAAAATATAAATTAATATATGACGTAGACACCGAATGCAGTGCTATATTCTTATCATAGAGAGTCCCAGTGAGCCGTTCCGATTATGGCGCAACCACCAGATGCTAACGACTGCAACTGTCGCCTGAATTTCTCATTCATGACCTGATCGATCTGTTTTAATCTGATTGGATAACAACTAATTTAATATTAGGCCATGACATTACGTTTCGAAGAATCTTAACACCGCGATTCAAATAATGACGTCATTTCACTAACTCCATCTATTTATTATGACCCAAAACATTAAATGTCTAACATTTTGGTTGTTACAATATAATATTTCTATCTATCTATGTTTTCAAATGTTAGGTACATTTATATATATATATATATATATATATATATATATATATATATATATATATATATATGTATATATATATATATATAATTTATTTTTGTTTTTCAATTTCGCCGTGGCATAAATATGACAATCATGTCACTTTTTTGAATTTTGATTGATATTTTTTTTGTGTTACGAAAACTGTTTCTGGTTCTGATATACTACAAGCCTTACTATATACTTACTTGATGATATTTCACATCAGGCTATCCTGATCAGGACCAGACCTGGTCCTGATAGGGTTTTCCGGATCCGGCATGCCTCATTCTGTCCTGATCGGGTCCTGATCCGGTATTCCTTACTATACTTGATGATATTACACATCAGGCTATCCTTATTTGGTCCTGACCTGGTCCTGATCCGGTATGCCTTACCATACTTAATGATATTTCACATCAGGCTATTCTTATTTGGTCCTGATCTGGTCCTGATCCGGTATGCTTTACCATACTTAATGATATTTCACATCAGGCTATCCTTATTTGGTCCTGATCTGGTCCTGATCCGGTATGCCTTACCATACTTAATGATATTTCACATCAGTCTATCCTTATTTGGTCCTGATCTGGTCCTGATCCGGTATGCCTTACCATACTTGATGTTATTTCACATCAGGCTATCCTGATCAGGACCAGACCTGGTCCTGATCGGGTTTGCCGGATCCGGCATGCCTCATTCTATCCTGATCGGGTCCAGATACATGATCTGGTTGAACCATACTTTTTTTCTAGTCGGGACAATGCTAAACGCATTATATCACATAATTCCCCACCACTTACATTTCATTAATCAATACCGTTAAGGAAACCATGACTGTGATATATTCTTACGTCCAAAAAGTCATCGTTATTACAGAAATTTCTGTAATAACGATGACTTTTTGGACTTCAGACACCTTAGTAATCGAATAATATAATACTCGCGCAAATATTAGAAATCATTATATTAAAGCTTGTTCAGACTACACTCCAAATCAAACACCACGGTGAAATTTGAAGAAGTAAAAAACCAACGATGTATAAATTACTATATATACTATACATATATAATTAGAATGGATTACACAATGCACAAACCTAGATTGGGAAATCAGCTACACAATTAAAGAATAAAAATATATAAAATAAAAAATCGACCAAGTGTTGCGCGCACGAAGGTTACCGTAAAACTAAAAAAAAAACAAGTTTGTTGTATGGGAGCCCCCTTAAGTATTTATTTTATTTCAAGTATTTGTTGTTATAGCGGCAATAGAAATACATCATCTGTGAAAATTTCAACTGTCTAGCTATCACCGTTCTTGAGATACAGCTTAGTGATAGACAAACGGACGGACGGATGGACAGCGAAGTCTCAGTAATAGAGTCCCATTTTTAGCCTTTGGGTACGGAACCCTAAAAACACAAATAATATCAATCTAAAAAACAATTGGGCTATTACTATACTCCTATACTATGGATTCTCCGTGTGGTGACGGAGTATAATACTATTCACCACACCTTATCTTACCTGTGGGTGATCGTACGAGACGACTAAGGGATATAAAACGCATATAACATCTATGCGAGAGAAGGAAAACTCGAAACAAAATCCTATACAACACGGCTGACCAGCGCGGTATATGTAGTAGGTTAATTTCCCTCCCACTGCAGAGGAGGCCCGAGCCCAGCAGTGGGACATATATGGGCTGTGATGATGATGATGATGATACTATGGAAGCAAGTGACAAGGTTTAGTCGGTAAGAGGGTGATGCCACTTAAGCTACTTCATTCATGGGATAGAATGGGTACCGTTTACTATTGCGTCTCTTGCCTGGGGACAAAATTGTTGCTATTACAGATTAGCAGCAAGCTAATATTAGCCATAATAGGGCAGCCTACTGTCACTAGCCTTTATAGAGACAATAGTTGGCTATGAACGTCTCAGCTGAAACTTTCTCCGTAATGTTAACAAACGCCTCATACATTTAGCCGATACCCGTTAATAATAAAAGTCTCTAAACTTCTTTTCGGCTATCGAGCATACAGATTTCGTATTTTGGATTTTATATCGGCAATTGCAATCAACACGTTGCTATAACCAGGACTTGAATTTCTCTTACCATTAGCAGTCACATGATGGTGATGAGATGAGCTAAGTAATTATATGGTTAGAAAACACCACATATGTGATACGAAAATGATCAAACACCACATAAATGTAGAAAAATAGTTTAAAACAATAATTTAATGCAATTCTAACTGCAAAGTTTCAGTATTAAGTCTGTGCAATTTGTAAACAATGTCGGGTAGATGGCACACGTCTCTTTAAAGACGAAAATATAATACGGTGCGAGAATTGAATGTCCTACAATAATTCACGGTGGTGTAAGTGGCAGCCCGATTGAAACAGATTTCCAATAGGTGTGGTTTCGAATCCGTCTTGTGACAATAATTTTTTGGCTCGTAATCAGGTTTTTATAAATAATCAAGCATATTAAATGCTAAAGTTCAGTAAATAGAAAAAAAATAGTTATTCTAAGGAACACACTATTCATTAATAATAATCATTAAACAGCTAAGTCAAATATGGCTTTTCTCTAAGTCTAATTAATACATACCTACTTCAGACTTGATCAAAATTCATCAATTCAGATTGTAATTTATTATCGTTTATTAATTGCTTTGTATTTATTTCAGAAATTGTTTCAGTAAAATCGCTGTTAGATGGATGCAAATATACTTTGTGGACAAAATATATATAAAGTACTATTATATACTTTTAATTATTATATATTTTTGACTTTAATTAGGTACCTATTATTAGAAATTATTTATAAGCTTTTTGCAAATAGATCATCATCATCGTCATCTTGGGGTCGATACAATATGTACTCTTCATTCATAGTACATATTGTAAAAGTTATTGTCACTAGTTTTATGACCGGCCGCCTGCCAGACGTCAACCTTCCTTGGGAATGTAATTGTTGACCAAACGGCAGCAGATGGAGTTGGCCCAGTTCGTTATAAGGCTCTTAGTCGTCTTTTACGACATCCACGAGCAAAGTAAGGGTCGATAGTATTCGTAGCCGCTACCACACAGCAGATAGATAACATATAAAATAACGATTAGATCATATATTAAATGAATATAATTTATTTTATATAAAACTAACTTCTGCCCGCGACTTCGTCCGCGTGGAATAGTCGTAAGTTAGCGTTAATCCAAAGTAACTATCCTCCTACAATATTTCATCCCCCTTTTCAACCCTATACAACGCTTTTTCTTATTAAAATGTATGCTTATGTCCTTTCTCAGGCTTGGGACTATTTGTGTGCCAAATTTCATTTAAATCAGTTGAGTAGTTTTGCCGTGAAAGCGAGACAGACAGACAGAGTTACTTCGCATTTATATTATTAGTAAGGATAATGTAATTTAGTACTTCAGTGATTTTAATACTTACTTAACACTTGAGCAATCACTTAAACCTCTCATGTATTATATACATATATGCCGGACATATTTTCCATCTATTTTATTATCAAGTTAATTGCATTCCAAAAATAACAAGATAAGAACTTTTATTAGAAACATGTATTTCAATTATTTCTTTATTGGAGCCAAATCTTGTTCTAATTTATAAATTAATGTTCTTAATATAGCTAACAAACGGTTTATTTAATTGATTTATAGAGTAGTCGGCGGCAATTCATTTTATTTATATACTATTTTATTGCCTTTATGAAATTACTGAATAATACAACCTTTCCTTATTTTTTTTAAGTTAATATGTAAACTAAAGCGGTTTTACGGATTGATAATAAATGTATTTAGGTTGAGATTTTATGAGGTATTTTTTTATTGCTTATGTTGGCAAACGAGCAAGCAGCACACCTGATGGTAAGTGTCACTACCGCTCATGGAACTTTGCAATACCAAGGGTATAGCTTAAGCGGCTGCCTACTAATAAAATCTCCACCCAGTTGGGTTTCCCGCTCTCTCGCTCACCGAACGAAGCGCAATAGCATATTACCATTACTCAGACGTCGATCTTCTGCGAGAGTGTGGTACTACCCCGGGCGGACTGGCTCGCGGCTGTAGACAGAAAACTGTCAACAGCGTGGTCCTACCACTATTAAAGGTATGTCTGTGTGGTGACGGAGTAAGAATATAATTCACCATGGACTATCTTTTTCATGGGTGTCTCAAAAGACGACTCGAAATAAAACCCTATAGAACAGCGTGGTACATGAGGTCAATTTCTCTTCTATAATACTGCTGAGGAGTCTCGAGTCCAAGAGTGGAAAGTATATGTCCTATGATGATGATCATTATGATAAAAAAAGATAAACACTTTCATCGTAATGATCATACAAGTTTTACTAATCGTAAAAATTTTGTATAAAATATTGTTCAATTTATTTTTTCTGTATATGGCTGATTCTCAAAAAAAATCGAAATTCCTTGATCATTTTTATAAACCAGAATCATGAATTATGAAAAGTTGTTTTTTTTTTAATAAAACGACGTACTATGTCTACGAATGTATGAAACAAATTTATTTTTTATATGATAAACAACAAAGACATGTCCAAGAAAGTACCCTGAAAATCATTCCCTCACTATGTCCCAAGCGCTAAATTTTAGATAATCATTAACTTAAAACATTAAATGCCTAACAAATTGTTTATTATCATATTTTTTATTTATATAGGATAGTATTGACTATACCTATATGAGTTCATAGTTTCATAAATGCGAATGGAAATATTTTTAAATATAATTCAAAATTTGTCCATAAAAAAAGTATCATTCCCTCACCGTTTTGTAACAGTGTGATTGGAGCAATACTCCAAAGCCTACCAAGTCCCACCTTATTTTTTTTTGTAGTTGGCAACACTGCCCTTGAGAACATACACTAGAGTGAACAATTGAAGAAACGATGTTTTCTTAAAATCAATTTGACAAAATGCTTTTTGATTATTACATTTTTAATGTCATTTCCTCATGTAATGTTATCAAAAGATAAGCAGTTTTTTTTTAATAATCATAGCATATTTTTATATGTTTTCGGTAGTAATAAAGTAATGTTTACAATTCGTAAGAAAGTAAGGTTATGTTCCTAAGTTTGTAGCAATTTTGTTTCGTTTTGTCATTCCCTCATCGTCATTCCCTCATAAAAATTTTTAATGAGGGAATGAATTATTTTCTAATAATAGAATACTTTGACAAAAAGTTTGTTGAATATTACATTTTTAATGTCATTATCTCATGTAATGTTATTAAAAGGTAAGCATTTTTTTATTTAATAATCATAGCATATTTTTATATTCTATATATATTTTTTATATTCAATTCCAACTCAAAACAGTTGGGGACCACTACAATATTTTCCTCAAACAAGACATATACTACAACTTGAGCAAAAAAAAAATTCGATCACGAGTTAAAAAAAAACTGATCAACTCGATAAAGCCATTTTCGACTTTTTTTGAGAATCAGCCATATATACGTCCTTATTAATATTAAAAAAGATAATAGTTTAAGCTCAATATTCTTCCTGTTATTGTATATCATCATTTCAGGTCGTATATGTCCGCTGGGCGGTCCACCGAAGACAAAAATCGGGTACCGGTGGCCCGCTCGCACGGCGTAGAGAGAGGAGTTTTACGGTGGGTCTATGGGGTCACGCGCCGCCTTTCCCGTCACCCCGGACCGACTTGGCGGGCCATAGCCCATAGAAAAAAAAAAATCGTATATGTCCCACTCTTAGGTACGAGCCTCCTTCATAATGGGAGGAAAATTGACTTACTAAACCACACTGGTCAGATGTATTGATATAGGGTTTTTCTTCGAGATTTCCATGTCTTGCATAGATGTTATATGATATACATACATACATACATATATCATCACGCCATATCCCTTGCAGGGTAAGCAGAGAGAACAGAGTGCCAGAGAACTCTATCCTTGCATACTTCACTCGCTGCCTATTTGATATCACTTAGTCGTCTCTTACAATCACCCACGGTTAAGATAGGGGGTGGTAAATTGTATTCATATTCCATCACCACACGGAATATTGCATATCCTACTAATATTATAAACGTGAAAGTTTGTAATAATGTATGGATGTGAACATCTTTGTTGCTCTTTCACGCAAAAACTACCGAATTGATTTTGATGAAACTTTACAGTAATATAGCTTACACATCAGAATAACACATAGGCTATAATTTATAAAGATATTTTGTAAATTGGCTAAAATATAACGATAAAAATCGCTTAAGACAGAAAAAATCGCCCATCAGCGAGCTATTTTTGCATACGCTGCAAAGATCTTGAAAGTTAGACAAATGTTATGTATTGTGGAAATGAACCTCTTAAATAGTTTTACAAAAAAGTCCGCGACAGTATATATCTATTTTTAATATTTAAGCATTTATCGTTAAAATAGTAAATTAAAAATTCAAAATAATTTGGTATTTATTGCCGATGCACATTTTATAGTAACAAATTGATTCTTATGCAAAAAAATGCTTTTATTGCTTTCGATATTTAAAGTACATATTTTTTGCTTTTTACCGCGTGTCGTTTGGTACAATATTTCAAAAGTTAGAACGATAAGAGTGCGCAGTGCTGTGGTCAGGCAGCAACCGGGCGCACTGCAGAAATATGGCAAGAAATCTATGATCGCCGATTGTGCGACCCGAACACAAGTAAAGGCGTGAGAGCAGTCATCGTTGATGATTGTTGTATTTTTGACAGCACTATCGATTTGTAAATAACATACTATACCTGTATATATAGATAGGTATTAAAAGTTTGTGATATGAAACATCTTTTTGCGCGCCTTGTCAGTAAAATTATGTCGACTACTGGAAATGATAGATTGGGTTAGGTAGGTACTAAGGCAAATGTGGTCATGCCGTGATACTACGCCGCTATTCTCTATTCGTGTGTGCGCGCGTATGACAGCGGTAGCTGTCTAACATAAGTGTGACATTAAATCCTTACTAATATCTGTTATAAATGCGAAAGTAACTCTGTCTGTCTGTCTGTCTGTCACTCTTTCAGAGCCAACACTACTTAACCAATCTAAATGAAATTTGGAACACAGATAGTCTAGAGCCTGATAAAGGACATAGGCTACTTTTTAATGCAAACAAGGATTGTAAAGGGGGATGAAAAGTTATAAGGAAGTATCGTCATTTTTAAAGCCAGAAGCTTGAAACTTATTTTTAGGTTATTGTTTAGATATAAATAAATATGACATTAACCTGTTGTAAAAATTTACCCTTAAGGGGTAAAATAAAAATAGGGGATGAAAAACTTTAGGAAAGTAACCTTTTACGCGGGCGAAGCCGCGGGCAGAAGCTAGTATTGTATATATAAACAAAAATTGAAAAGCAGTCGTGGTAATTTTTAACATATAATAAATAAACAAACTAATAATAATACACAACAAATTATAAAAAGAAGTATGTGAAGGACAGATGTGAGATAATAATTAATTACGCAAATGGAAATGTATTGTTGTCGTAACTCTTTGTTTTTGACATCGGAAAATACATTATCATCCATATTATACTTATGTATCATACACATTTATATATACATGAAAAATGAGATACACTCTCGTAATGTCGTCATGTCATGGTAAATCTTAATTAAATCACTTTTGGCACAGTAACTCATAATTTTATTTATAAAATTTGACATCCTAAATTTGGGTTATGAGGCCTCATTCAAATCAGATTAAATTATATTTCATACTAAGTCCATGTTTAAGCTCGTACTGTTTCTTTAATTTTAAGAGTTAAATAATAATTTTACACCTTTATTATTTTATACTATTGGCTAATAATCTCTACTACGAAAAAAGAGAAATTAGCCTACTATATCACGCTTTTCCGTGTGGTGACGGAGTAACAATACTATTCATCACCCAATATCTTACCCGTTGGTGATCGTACGAGACGACTAAGAGCTCGTTCCCACTTGTCGGGTATCGGATCCGTATATTAATCGGATGTCGACGTCTTTGTTCACACACACGATTAATAATCGGTTGTCGGCCACGTTCGAAGCTAGTGCCAATTTTAAGCACTCTACGCGAGGCGACTGTGCACGGTGGACGTCGACGAAGTTCTTGTTGTGTATTATTATACTTTAATTATACTTATGTGTATAAATGTATTTAATTATACTTATATGTGTATTTAATTATACTTATGTGTATTATTATACTTTAATCTAAATTTAAATACAGTCCACTCATTTCATATAAGTCCTAATAACATGTGTGAGCGCGATCGCAGCGACGATGTACTACGGACGGAACGAGGGGTAGCGGGGGGAGGTTTATCGGCCCCGACATCAGACAAATGTGAACAGCGCCATTCTTAATCATAGGCGAGCGAGATCCGACACGATTTTTTTCCGGGTGTAGAGGGCTGGCAAAACACCCGACATTTCTTGTCGGAGCCGACACAAAATCGGTTTCCGATAAGTGTGAATAACTTCATATAAAATGCTCTGCCACTATAACCTCCGATTAATATACGGATCCGACACCCGACAAGTGGGAACGAGCTGTAAGGGATATGAAACGCATATAAGTATATAGTAGTACATTGTAGGTTAATTTACCTCCCATTATGGAGGAGGCTCGAGCCTAATAATGGGACGTGTATGCGCTGAGATGATGATGATACTTTACACTATTGGCTAATAACCTCAACTACGAAGAAAGAGATAGTTGTCTACTATAACCACGCTACCCAAATTCCATTACTGTGTTTGCTTTCTCTTAGAGTGATGTTACGAGTATATATATATATATATATGTGTGATGTTACGAGTATATATATAGAGTGTTAGTATTGACTTATATTAAATCACGTTAATAAAATACACGAAGAAAAATGGCCATTTTCATTCTAATATTTTGGAAACTAACAAGTGAGCTATATATAAACTCTTATTGTACTTATTCAACTCAATTATTTCTCTATTTATTGCTCTATTTGTATTATAAATGGCCTTTAATAAACTTAATGATAGAAAAACTATAAAAAAGAAAGTTTCACAAAGGTCCCTTAAAAACCAATCTCATTTCAGTAGCCACAATTTATCAACCGCGTGCCCTTTTTATATTGGGAGGCTGTGAGTTGAGTATACAAGTTATACTTATTGTAATATAGTTAGTGACTATTGAAACGTGTATAAAAATCTAGATATTATTATATATTGTTACCAACCATGGATGCAAGCGGCACAGGACCGCACTCTGTGGCGTAAAGTGATAGGCTGAAATGATGAAGATGATGAGTTACCAACATTAATAGTAGATATATACTAGCAGACCCGACCACGCGTTGCTGTGGCTAAGGTAGCCTTAGTAACACATGGTGGTTATGCTAATAAATTGTAGCTTATATGAAACGTTTGTACGTTTAACATAGCGCCATCTATTAAATACTTACTCAATCCAGTCAACAAATAGCAGATAATTGTGACTGTCAAAAAATAGACAAATAATTTGCAATAAAATAATATTGTGACTATAAATTGAGATGGAAGCTATCCTATCTTTTAAGTTGGATCAAACTACACATGCTGTTTATATTTGATTAAAATCGATTAAATACTTTAAGAGTCCATCGAGGACAAACAACATGACGCGTAATTTATATATATTAAGATATATCAAATTAAACAGTTTACATAAATATTTTCATATCTTAGTTTATTTAAGTAACTTAAATGTATATAATACCTATTAAGTGCTAGAAAAATGGGAGCTTTGACTGTCTGATAATAAGTATCCTTTTAATTTATTTTTAAATGTAATAATTATGTCTACTTCTAGGATATCTTTTGGCAATTTATTAAACATCTGTACCCCTTCAAACATTAAATTTCGTTTACCGTAATTCGTTCTTGAAATAGGAAGCGTAAGTTTATTATTATTTCTAGTAAAATATCTGTAACTCCTTTTAGTGAAAATAAGGTCCAAATGAATTGCTTTAGTTGTAATTTTTTTATTAGTATGCATATTTTATATAAATATAATTGATTTAAGTTAAGTAATTTTGTTTTATTTTAAAGTTTAGTTGTAATCATATCTAAATAATGTTTTAATTGCGTTATTTTGAGCAATTTATAAGCATTTTAGATGAGTTTTGACGGCGCATCCTCAAACCTCTAATAAGTACTCTAGGTGCGGATTTACTAGTGCATTATAGATTGTATGACACATAGGAATTGGAATACAACCATTAGTTCTACGGAGGGCTCTGAAATAATCTTGGCTCTCACACTGGAAGTGGCAGTTTTACGTGTGCAGTATTCGACATCAATTTTATTTAATATTTAATAATCAGCACCTTCGATCATTTCTCTAAAATGTTTTAGGCGACTATGTGTCTTTAACAAGTCTATATTAAAATCACCAAACACCAGAAATCTTTTATTTTTTTCTAGTTGCATAGTATATTCATTAAAAAAGTTGTACATATTAGTATCACCAGGTTTATAAATTAACCGTATATTCAAAGCATAATTATATATGTGTACCCACAGGTAATTGTTCCCACCGTGATACTTTTCAGATATGAGACTATGTTTTAAATTATTGTGTACAAAAATTGCAATACTACCTCCTCTAATATCATTTCTGTAATTAAAATAATGCGTATAGCACTGTAATTGAAGAATTCCTCATATTCACTCTTGATCCATGTTTCTGTCAATAAAATTATTCGTACAATATTTGGAATAATATTCAAAACACACTTAAACTCATCAAACTTACCAGGTTGTAACAAACTTTTTATATTCGCATATTATATATGTATCTTCCTATTAGTATTACTGAAATTTTTAGCATTTAATATGCTTAATTATTTATAAATACCCGATTACGAAACGAAAAATTATGTCACAAGCGGGGTCCGAACCCTTTTAATTAAGCATAATTAAGCATATTAAATGCTAAAAATTTCAGTAATTTGAATAACACAAGGTTGTGTCATCGTTTAATACAATTCTAACTGTAAAGTTTGAAGTATTAAGCCAATACAATGTGTAAACATTGTCCGATAGATGGCATACGTCACCTTGAAGACGTAAGATACAATATGAAGCGAAATTTGCATGTCCTAAAATAGTTCACGATAGTGTAAGTGGCAGCACGGTTGGGCCAGATTGCCAATAGGTGCGGGTTCGAACCCCGCTTGTGACATTATTTTTCGTTTCGTAATCGGGTATTCCTATTAGTATTTTTTTTTAATCGGATCAGTGTTTCATTAAGTTTTCTCTGAAATAGACTTGCAAATATTTTGATTTATCTCCTTATAATAATTATATCTCTCGTATAGTATAGATTGAGAATACAATACGTCACCACCCCTTACTTTGCTGTTGAATTCGTAAATTTAGTAGTTGCGGATAAATAGAAGAATTGGCAGCAGGACTATTCTAGACAACTGATAACACAAGTTGCGATTTCTAGTCAGGTTGCCGAGCCTGCGGTAGTGCCACTATTTTCCCCATATGAAGATCTATGTTCAAGAGTGACCGTTGATACTTGATAGATAGTTAATACACGAATAGATAATAAATTTGGTACGTAGTATTTCTCATTAAAGAGACTATCTGAAATCAATCGAACTAGTAATATCGGCGACTAAGATTAATCAAACAAACTTCTCAGATTATAGTATTATTATAAGTACGAAATAAACTCGTTAGAATTTACTCGACTGCGGCAAAATCGTAAGGAAGGTTACGAGTTTGTCTGGTATGTACATAAGTATACTTATATGTTAATTTATTCCGTCATAACTTTTAAATACCAGCCATGCATTTTATGGGGTTCTATTACAAGAGATATAAGCCTACCCACGAGAATATAACTACTAAGCTACGTATCGTAATCTAACAGCTGGTATGATTAGAGAAGCATTTGTGGTCCGCTGGGTATTTGTCATGTATCACTAAATCTAATATGGCGCCCTCCAATGAATACCTATAGGTATATGAATTAAAAAAAAAACTTTTATACAGTAATATGTTTTTTATGTAACACGTTATGTAATGTAATATTAATTATAATTATGTTATGCTTAGCGGGATTGAGCTGTTTTAATGTATTTTTTCAAATTATCCCGCGGCTTCGCCCGCGTGAAAAGTAACTTTTCCAAAGTTGAACTATTATCCCAAGAGATTAACGTGCTAAAAAGTATTCTATGTGTTACCAGATTACTGGGCTAAAGAATATCCTAGGTATTAATCCAGGAAATAGTCTATCTGTGTGCTAATTTTTATCCAATTCTGTTTAACGGTTTGCACGTGATTGAGTACCAAACACCCAAACATCTTTACAAACTTTAACATTTATAATATTAGTGGGATATACCACTACTAGGTACAGTCTTCATTACCAGAATCATTAACAGAACTTGACCTAATAAATAGTCAGTTCATCAGTTTGTATAATTTGATATGTTTTGAGTTTACCTTCTCTTGGAGTAATGATAGCAGCTACAACGTGATAACTTTTGGCTTTGACTAAACATGTATTCCTTATTTTAAGCCTGAAACCAGAAATTATCTCAAAAAAAGTGAGTCTGATGAAAGTCTTTGCTTTAAAAAACAGTTTAGAATATTAAGGACAATTATTGTCTATAAGAAAATTATAACCAACAAACCAAAACTTTCAACGCATTCCACGTACATTCATACCATTCTTTTGAAGATTTATAAAACATCTAAAGACCTTTTTGAGTACTATTATAATGTAGTTAATATCCTAAACTATATGATTTTATACTATGTTTTATAATTCATAATAATTCTCCTGCTCTTATCCCAATTAGGTACTTGGCGTCGACGCAATGTGTCTCTTTCTACATATCTATTGCAAAAGTTATTGGCAATAGTTATATAATCGGCTGCCAGCCTGACGCCAACCCTCTTTGGTACTGTAGGTAATTGTTAACCAGACAACATCAGATGGAGTTGACCTAAGTCAATACAAAGCTCTTAGTCGTCTTTTACGACATCCACGAGCAAAGTAATTAGTAGTATTCGTAGCCGCTACCACACAGCAATGTTTTATAATGCCAGACACTTATATTATATGACTCTATTATATGCTATTCTGTACCTAGTGATTCTCATATCTGTATGCGTGTACTACACAGACACCATAACAATTTAAGTAGCAAACTCTTAAACCAAGTATTGCGTTCAACTAAAAACAATCGTTCTTATTCTTACCGTTTTTGTCTAAAATGTACCGTATTTATAATTCAATATGAGTTATTAAAAATTGTATCTACATATATCGTATTGTGATGGTGACGAAAAGGGTAAAACATCTTGAATAGAAGGAAATATTGACAATAATCTTTCTTACAAGAACGATACAATCGAACTTCCTAGCTTTTTTATGAGGCGGGGTACGGTCTGGTTACACCCCGCTAAGCCGTCCGGGGTGATGGAAGAGGCGGCGCGCGACCCCGTAGACTCGCCCAACAACGTACCTATAGACGTCGTGCTAGTGGGCCACCAGCACCCGTTCTTTGTCTTCTGTGGCCCGAACTTCCCAGCTCGGAAATATTTTTACTAAATGCTTCCATTAGTCTACTGATGTCTACTGTTGGACGTCGCTTGGCAAGAGATTTGACGATCACAGTTAATGTTATAAGTTTTCCAGCAGATTACTGCTGTCTTATTCTGCTAGTTATCCGTCAGTCCATTTTTACGACTTTCTGCAAGAGGTGGTAACGCATTTTATTCCCAACTAACATATACAGGAGTCTCCAGAATTAAACAACGGGGCCAAGCGAGGCACGGTCCTGGCAAACCGGACTTAGGCGCAGCAAGCCTGGCCTGAAGCTGGATAATTCAACCTTGGCCGTTCCTATATTCAACTTATCTCGGGCCACGATTGGCTACACCAGCCTTGGCCATCTCTTAAATATCCCAACGTTGGGCCAAGACCGGGAAACCCAGCATCAGCCATCCTATGACGACTCAGACTTGTCCCAAGACTGGGTAACTGAGGATCGGCCATTCCTTAAAATACCCAGCCATGGGACAAGCCTGGAATATCCAGCTTCAGCGATTCTATGGCAATACAGCCTCGCACCAAGACTGGGAAGCTCAGCTTTGGCCAACCTATGATGACTTAGATTTGGCCCAAGACTGGGCAACTGATAATCGGCCATTCCTTAAATTACCCAACCATGGGTCAAGTCTGGGTTATCCAGCTTTGGCCAACATATGATGACTTAGATTTGGCCCAAGACTGGGCAACTAATAATCGGCCATTCCTTAAATTACCCAGCCATGGGTCAAATCTGGGATATCCAGCTTCTGCCAACCTATGATGACTTAGACTTGGGCCAAAACTGTGTATCTGAAGATCGGCCATTTCTTAAATTATCCACCATGAGCTAAGCCTGGAAAAACCAGCTATGGCCATGCTATGGTGACTCTAACTTGGCCCAAGACTGGGTAACGGCGTCTTGGCTATGGAATTTTTTAAATTGTCAAGACTGAAGAATCTGTTTTTACATAATTTAATCAAATCATGAAACAAATATTTATTTCAAATACCTAAATTTTTTTTTTTTGAAAATAATTATTATAAATGTTCATTAAGCATTTTAAAAAAGTTCTTAACAAATGCTTTATTGACAGGTTATATGTGAGATTATGGAATATTCAAAATTTTAAGTACAATAGGGATGTTGACAATTTTTTTAAATTGATTTTATTGTAAAGATAGGGTCTATATAAACATCTCAACTTTAACAATTAAATAAGGTCCAGTTTAGGTAATTAAAGGTTAGCCAGTCTTGGCGATCAAGCATGACCCAGCTTTGGCGCTCGAGCGTGGCCCAGACTTAACAACCAAGCCTGGCACGTTGGTATTTTTCCGGATTTATACCAGAGTAGAACCATTACTAGTATGCAGATTTAGCCCAGTCTAGATGATCAAGCATAGCGCAGAGTTGATAATCAAGCCTGGCACTATGTTATCGTGCCAGACTTATACCAATGTCGGGCCAAAACAAATATGCAGATTTGGCCCAGTCTAGATGGTCAAGCATGGCCCAGTCTTGACGTTGAAACATAGGCCGGCCTTGGTGTTCAAGCGTGGCCCAGTATTAACTATAAATCATGGCCCAGACTTCAGAACCAAGGCTGGCACGATGTTATCATTCCAGACCTTTCCCATAATTGGGTCAAGACTGGCGTACAGACTTGGCCCAGGTCTTTACGGTACTGAACCAGGGTTGAGCCAAGTCTGGGCCCATGGTTTGATCCTGTATGGGTAAGCCGGAAATATATACACGCTGACATTTATGTCGTTTTACAAAAGCAGTTCAGTTAACGTATCCAGTATCTACTATTCATTCGTATTGTACGAATGAATAGTAGATACTGGATACGTTAACTGATAACTGAACTGTAAAAGGTTAAAAAAAATATTAACTGGAATATTTTTACCAAAAATTATTATAATTAATTACTAATTAAAATAGTAAGAGAACAGCATGCAGCGAGCGGTAGGCTACCTACTCGACATCTATACTAATATTATAAAGCGGAAGAGTTTGTTTGTTTGTTTGTTTGTTTAAACGCGCTAATCTCAGGAACTACTGGTTCGATTTGAAAAATTCTTTTTTTGTTGGATAGTCCATTTATAGAGGAAGGCTTTAGGCTATACAACATTACGCTGCGACCAATAGGAGCAGAGCAACAATGATGAATGTGTAAAAATCGGGTTTGTGTTTCCTTTTGAGAGCTTCCGCTGCGTAAACGGTTAAAGTTGCGCAAAAGTTATGTACTATATAATTGTTCCCCTTTCAAAGTTCTAAATAAAAGTCCGCGACACCATATGTCTATCTTTTAAGATTGGCTCACTATAACCTTTTTTATGCTAATCTAATTTGTTTTTTAAATAATATGATATTTTCGAAGGTGTTTTTATAAACATAGTATTAATCCTTATCCAAATAAATGAGTTATTCATCACAAGTATTTAATTTAAAACAAAATTGCTCTTTACATTATTTGATTTCAATGAATATCTTAGGCAATATCGCAGTTTAAAAATAACATCGCAGCAAAATAATGATCAAGTACTGGGCGCGCATTTACGATAAAAATACTGGGTCTTATAATCTTATATTAAAAAAAAACTCAAACTAATGTTATTTCAAAGTACTTCTGCACACACTACATTTTTAGTTTTGTTTTCTTCTCATGACCTTCCGTCGGCTTTACACATCCTAAATAATAATAATAAGTATAGGAAGTATTAGTGCCTGCCCTCATGTATGGCAGTGAAAGTTAGATTTGGCGGAGAAGACATGAAAATAGAATAAATGCTGTAGAGCTGACAGCTCTTCGTAACGTGTGTGATGTAAGTCTGAAAGATAAAATTAGGTATAATGTTATAAAAGAGCGCTGGTATGCTGAGGTGGGTTGGACACGAAGTGGAAGAAATAATGAGTGGGCAGAGGTTGACGAAGCAAACATATAAAGCAATCGTGAATGGGACGAATACAAGGGGAAGACCACGTCATACTTTTCTGGACCAAATTGGAGATTTGTTCACGAGAGGTCATCATCATCATCATTCTCCTACTCTTATCCCAATTACTTGGGGTCGATACAATAAGTACTCTTCATTCATAGTACATATTATAAAAGTTATTGGCAATAGTTTTATTACCGGCCGCCTGCCAGACGTCAACCCTCCATGGGAATGTAATTGTTGACCAAACGGCATCAGATGGAGTTGGCCCAAGTCGTTATAAGGCTCTTAGTCGTCTTTTACGACATCCACAAGCAAAGTGAGGATTGGTAGTATTCGTAGCCGCTACCACACAGCGATTTCATACACATTAAAAGTATGTGTAATCGTAAATAGGCGTAAGTGTATGTATGTATATATGTATAATATACATACATTGTATATGGTATATCTATAGAAAGTATAGATAAGACCCAATACTTTTACTTAAAGTTTAATGTTCTACTCTTACTAATAAAAGGGTCATGTAGGTACCTAAAACAGCTTTAACGTATGTATTATTTAAAAATATTTCCACCTTTTACGTAAACGAATTCGCGAGTTGAAGTTAACGTTAGCCCAAAGTAACCATTCCACGCGGACGAAGTCGCGGGCGAAAGCTAGTATATTATATATAGATTTGATTTGATTTGAGCAGTCCACGTGGACTTCGTAGCTGTGATTGGCTAACGTAATTACGTTATCATTATCGTGCAGATTGCCGTATGATTTCTTTTATTTAAAATGTAAACATTATAACCAGGTTCTTACAAAATATTAACTTTTATTTATTTTATTTTGTTATTTTTTGTCACTACCACTATTGAACAATTAAATATGTTAGATATGTTTCTTTTGTCGGATACTTTTATGGCACTTCTTTTGTAAGACGATATAAATGTCACGTTGTATAGATATTTTCTTGCCTTTTATTTTTATCACATATATTGAGCACAATATTAAGACACCTTTGAGTAATTTGAATAGCAAACATATGTAGGTACGCCTCAAATGAATCAAAGAGAACCTTTCAATTTCTTACTGTGGTTTATAAAAATGTTTCACGTATATACGTCATTGCAAATATTTGAGCATGGAAGCTCGTAAAATACGCTGTAAATCCTGAGGCTATTTTATAAAAGTTTGAATATTTAAAAATGGCCTCAAAGCAGCAAAAGAAATTTAAAATTAAAAGATTCAACCTTTACATGTTAACGTAATGGGATTACTATAATAATGTTTATACAATATTTGCATTTCATTTATTTGAAAGTATAATGAAAGATATTTCAGAAAATATACTTATATGAATCTTAGTCTCGGTGTGAGGATTATTTCCTTAGTAGAGAGAAGTAACAAAAAAAAGAAATAAAAAAAAAGTGTGTGTGTCAGCGCCGACGACTGGAGTTTACTCCTTAAGTACGATTACCAAAACAGGCACAAAAAAAGCTCATTTGACTAAAAATAATATATATATTTTTATTTGGAAGGAGGAGTGGAAGGGGATGCATGGATCAAGTGTTCTCTCTGCGCAATATTGTGGAGAAGCATCTGGCTCTAGGTCAGAGGGTTTTCTGCAGTTTTGTGGATCTGGAGAGAGCATTTGACACGGTTGTACGAAAGGAACTTTGGGACATTTTACCGGAGTATGGTATTAACGGTAAACTGCTACAGGCTGTGCAGTCCAGTTACATGGGCTGTAGAGCCTGTGTGCGGCTGGATGATGGAATGTCGCCTTGGTTTGACGTCAATATCGGCGTTAAGCAGGGGTGCGTTCTGTCAGCCAGGCTGTTTATCATATATCTGGATAAATGTCTCCAAAGGTTGAACGATATGAATGTGGGAGTCCAGATGGGCGACTCAGTGGTCACTGCTCTGCTTTATGCAGATGATGCAGTCCTGCTGGCACAGTCAGCGACTGACCTGCAGACCCTAGTCGACACAATGACAGAAGATTGTAAGAAAAGGGGTCTACGCGTGAATGTGAGCAAAACCAAAATAATGGTCTTTGAAAGAGATAAAACCAGAACAGATGTAAGAGTAACAATAGGTAATGATGTACTAGAGCAAGTGGATGAATTTGTATATCTTGGATGTGGATTTAGCCGAGATGGAAGGTACACCACTGATATAGAGCGAAGAGTGAATGCGGGAAATAGAGTGAACGGAGCGTTGGGGCAACTTTTCGGCAGCCACCACCTCAGCCAGAAGGCACGTGTAGCAATACATAACGCAGTGCTTGTCCCAACATTACTGTATGGAAGCGAGAGTTGGGTATGCAGAAAAGAGTATGATAGTAAAATTAATGCGGTCGAAATGCGATCTCTGCGGAAAATCTGTGGAGTTAGGCTGACCGACCGCATTCGTAACGACGACGTAAGAGAGCGAGTAGGTATGAAAGAGAGTATTGGTGTAAAGATGCGAAAGGGAATGCTCCGATGGTTCGGACATGTGGAAAGAATGCCGAACGAACGCCTGGTTAAGAAGATATACAATGCGAAAGTGGAAGGATGTAGGTACCGAGGGAGACCGAGACTAACCTACCTAGACCAGATCGGTCATGTACTGAAGGAAGGTGGAGTCAAGAGTCTCCGAAACCGGCGAGCGTGTATGAAGAGAATTATGAATGTTGAGGAAGCGAGTGAAGTATGCAGGGATAGAGTTCTCTGGCACTCTGTTCTCTCTGCCTACCCTGCAAGGGATATGGCGTGATGATATGTATGTATGTGTATGTATGTATTTTTATTTACATACATACATACATATCATCACGCTATATCCCTTGCAGGGTAGGCAGAGAGAACAGAGTGCCAGAGAACTCTATCTCTGCATACTTCACTCGCTTCCTCAACATTCATAATTCTCTTCATACACGCTCGCCGGTTTCGGAGACTCTTGACTCCACCTTCCTTCAGTACATGACCGATCTGGTCTAGGTAGGTTAGTCTCGGTCTCCCTCGGTACCTACATCCTTCCACTTTCGCATTGTATATCTTCTTAACCAGGCGTTCGTTCGGCATTCTTTCCACATGTCCGAACCATCGGAGCATTCCCTTTCGCATCTTTACACCAATACTCTCTTTCATACCTACTCGCTCTCTTACGTCGTCGTTACGAATGCGGTGGGTCAGCCTAACTCCACAGATTTTCTGCAGAGATCGCATTTCGACCGCATTAATTTTACTATCATACTCTTTTCTGCATACCCAACTCTCGCTTCCATACAGTAATGTTGGGACAAGCACTGCGTTATGTATTGCTATACGTGCCTTCTGGCTGAGGTGGTGGCTGCCGAGAAGTTGCCCCAACGCCCCGTTCACTCTATTTCCCGCATTCACTCTTCGCTCTATATCAGTGGTGTACCTTCCATCTCGGCTAAATCCACATCCAAGATATACAAATTCATCCACTTGCTCTAGTACATCATTACCTATTGTTACTCTTACATCTGTTCTGGCTTCATCTCTTTCAAAGACCATTATTTTGGTTTTGCTCACATTCACGCGTAGACCCCTTTACCTATTTTTATTTACATTTATTAAAACTGTTCAGTGAAGTATTATCTCACGTGAGAAAGTGAAAGGTGAGCAAAATAGGTTGAGCACTAAAAACGTAACGAGGTCATTCGATCATTAGATTTTACTCCTCAAATTTTTCTCTTACCGGGCACGTTATATGAAAATCGATTCTTAAGGAGTAAACTCCAAAAAATAGTATGGTGGCGGTGTGCTGACGGAGTAGGAATACAATGCAGCACCCCCTATCTTGCCCGTGGGTGTTAAAATAGACGAGTAAGGAATTTAGTATATGCATATAACATTTATATTGAAGATGGAAAACTTTAAATAAAACGCTATACCAACCGGTCTAACCAGCGCGGTGCAGTAGGTCAATTTTTATCTTATTGCAGACGAGGCTCGAGCCAAGAAAAGGGAGATATATGAGCTAAGATGACGATGATAAGCTCGCAGCTCAACCTGCTTTAGACTTTTTATTTTATAATTGCCGAGTGCGTCGCTTTGCGGTTCTTTTTCTTCTTTTTACGTATTGACGATCAGCTACATATACGAGCCATTGTAGCCAGTGTCGAGTTATAATTATCTTCACGATTTTAGTCTGTTCAGGTTAGGTTAGGTTATTCCATCAGTAAGTTAAATCGTTGCCATCAATAGTGCTATGACCACATTGTTAATCTTATGAGAATTTTGATGGAAAACGATAACGTTGTAAAGCACTTTTATATTATACTAGCTTCTGCCCGCGACTGCTTCCGCGTAGAATAGTCGTAAATTAGCGTTAATCCAAAGTAACTATTCCTCCTACAATATTTCATCCCCCCTTTCAACCCTTTACAACGCTTTTTCCAATTTAAAAGTATACCTATATCCTTTCTCAGGCTTTAGATTATTTGTGTACCAAATTTTATTTAAATCGGTTCAATAGTTTCCGTGAAAGCGAGACAGAGAGACAGAATTACTTTCGCATTTATAAAATTAGTAAGGATTCACTACATTTCAGCAGTTCCGTCGCACCACATTACACAAGAGTCCATTAAAGTTATCTAATATAACACGTTAATTTAAGATATCGTATATGTAGACGAATGGGTCAGTCATGAGGAATATAAATACGGATATAAAGTTGAAAATGACGTGGCGTGGTCAGTGACTACGTTGTTAACATGTTGCCGCTTAGTACGTACTATAAACTGAAGTACCATCATATAAGTATAATACAAGTGAAACACATGACGTTTTCAGATAACCGCCGAAAGTCCCGTTTTTTTTTTTTTTTTTTTTTTTTGTGTGTCTTAGTTGTTAGCCTCAGATGGCTATGACAACTTTACCCGGACTGTGGGTGAGCGCTGAGGGCTCTCAACCCGTAAAAGTTAAGCAACCGTTCCCGAGGGCACCCCCTGTGGGGTACGAACCTCGGCTCGGGGGGTCGCTGGCAAAGTGGGTTCTCCCACGTTTATGATTTCGAAAGTCCCGCTTTGCGGTTAAGGTAATAATGACCGATAAACAAAGACCTCTACTATCTATTACTGACATGCATACAATAATATTGATTTGATTGCGTAACTCTTGCAAAAGTTAAAAGATATAGGTACTATTTTTAAATGAAGTAAATGTATGTGTCAACTACTAAAAATTAGAATTTTACCAATATCTTTGCATCTTTTTATTCGTGATAGCAAAGACTATTATAAAGTCGCTACGGCTCGATACACGAGTATTTGTGCTATATGTAAAAAACCTAAAGGCTCGAATGGATTTATCAGAGTTATAATAACTCTGATAAATCCATCCAGCCAAACAAAAAAGGTTCGAAATGCTAGCATGCCGCAACACGCTTTTTAGCAAGTCGGGTCGGGTCACTCTTGAAGATACATCATCTTTTTAAAAAAAAACGTTATTCATATAAAATCCTTACTAATATTATAAATGCGAAAGTAACTCTGTCTGTTTATTTGTCTATCGTTCTTTCACGCCAAAACTACTGTACCGATCTAAATGAAATTTGGTACACAGATAGTCTAGAGCCTGACAAAGGATATAGGCTACTTTTTAATGCAAAAAAGGGGGATGAAAAGTTGTAAATAATTATCGTCATTTTTAAATCCAGAATCTTGAAACTTATTTTTAGGCTATTGATTAGATATAAATAATATGACATTAAAAATTCTTAAAAAAATTACCCTTAAGGGGTAAAATAAAAATAACTTTAGGAAAGTAACCTTTTACGTGGGCGAAGCCGCGGGCAGAAGCTAGTTAATAATAATATTTTTAAATGAAGGTTTTTGGTGACAGTCATGCCATCTGAAGATGAGTGGTAACTGCTACTCATAGACTTTAGCTGTACCAGGGCTACAGCCAAGTCACTTCGAAACATAACTGCAGTATTATATGAAGAGTACAGCAAGGTAGGAGGGGACAGGAAGGCAAGAGAGGACAGGAACGTAGGATTTGGTCTTACGGATCTCTCAGTCACAGTACGAATGCATTAGTGAATAAGTACTACTCAAACGTCGATTTTCTGCGGTAATCTGATATTATTCCGAAAAAAACGTTCAATTTATGCTTGCAGACAGAAAACTGTTGGTAGCAAAGTGTATATACCATTAATTTAATTTATTTTTTAACAGCTGACTCAAAATATGCTGTTCAATACAAATTAAATAAAAAAATATAATAAAATAGAATTCTTCTGAATCTGAAATAAATACTAAATAAATCCTTCCCTAAATATAGGCCTCATAACCAAGCACCGACCGAGACTAACCTACCTAGACCAGATTGGTCACGTATTGAAGGAAGGTGGAGTCAAGAGTCTCCGATACCAGCAAGCGTGTATGAAAAGAATTATGAATGTTGAGGAAGCGAGTGAAGTATGCAAGGACAGAGTTCTCTGGCACTCTGTTCTCTCTGCCTACCCTGCAAGGGATATGGCGGGATGATATGTATGTATATAACCAAGCACAAAGTCGATCAGCGTGCTATGGAGCGAGTTATGCTCGGGATTTCCCTGCGAGATAGAATCGGAAATACGGCAATCCGCAGAAGAACAGGTGTAACCGACATAGCACGAAGAATTAGCACGCTGAAGTGGCAATAGGCAGGCCACATCGCTCGAAGAACCGAAAACCACTGGGGAGGAAAGGTTCTGGAGTGGCGACCACGTACCGGAGGACGCAGTGTAGGACGGCCTCAAACTAGGTGGACAGACGACCTGGTGAAGGTTACTGGGCGTAGTTGGATGCAGGCAGCACAGGACCGCACTCTGTGGCGTAACATGACGAAGTCCAGCAGTGAACGGCGATAGGCTGAAATGATGATGATGATGACTACATAAAACGTTTCATTTACATTCAGTTGATAGTTTCCAAATGAAACCATGCTACATTAATCTGTCGTCATTCGGAGCAGTTGTGCCTATGTGGCGTGAAAATTAATTTTGAAACTCACATACGATTAATCTCTCCTACCTAACTAAGCAGCTACTATAATTAACAATAACCATTGAATTATCTCAGTGAAGTTCTTTATAATAGATAATGAGGTAATTGCAATTGTGTTGAATAACTTTTGATTAAAGTAAATCATATTTATGATGATTGCATTAGGAGAAAAGCTTAAAAATAAAACTTTATTTTTTTGGTAATCTATACTTATCTAGACCATAGTCTATACTAGAGATGAAACCCGGATACCGAATATTCGGCAAGCTGCGAGGCCGGAGCGCCGGATATTCGACTACCGGATATTCGGCCCTTTCGGAAATATTCATGCGCGCTCGGGTGTTGTCTCACGTGAGCGGAGATTGCGACGAATCGGGGGCGTTCGAGTGTTCGCGCGTTTTTGTTTATGCGTGTCGTTGTGATTGTATGTTTGAATTGAAAAAAAATGTCATCATCAGAAAAACGATCGCCAATTTGGCAATATTTTCATTTAAACAGTGACGATAACAAGTACACGGTATGTTTATTGTGTCAGGTTCAAATTTCTCGGGGTGTGGTATTATTTGCCTTTTGTATAACCATGAGATTTTATAAATTTTACTATCCGAAATCCGGCCGGATACTGAATTACTATCTGGTATCCGGTCGGATAGTGAAAACATGACCGGATAGGCCGGATACTGGATAGTTACCGGATATCCGTTTCATCTCTAGTCTATACTGACCATAGTTGTACAGATAGTTCTTTGATAAATTTAAAATTTCTGGATGAGATACTCGTATCTAATAGAGGAATTTATATGGACAAAAGATGGCAAAAGAAAATGAAACTAACCCGCAAAAATATAAAGTATAAAACGGTAAAGGCATATTGGATCATGAGTTAGCCATGACTCCGAATATAATATGCCTCTACTGTTTTTTTTTTCGTGCGATGCCGTGAGAAACGAATATGAAATTCAAGGGAAGAGCAAGAGGAATAATCGAAATAAAAACACGCCAATTATTTAATGAAAATGATATAGCACATAATTTATTATGTTTTATGATTTAATATTTCTTTTTACGAGCGACAAAATTAAAGTAAACAGCTGTTCTTCATAAGGAAAATCATCTTACATGAGATATAAGCTCAGAAAAACAAAATAAAATGTAGTAAAAAGAAACACAATATTAATTTAGTACTTATAAATTGTTCGACAATCATAATTCAATTCAAATAAGAGCAGTAAGTACCTTTTGTATATTGAAAAAAGTATACACCTAATTTCTTTTATGCTCATTAGGTCCGAATTTTTTATATCATTGGACACAAATGTTTGACGATAAAAATTATATAGGTATTATCATTATCATCATCTCAGCTCATATACGTTCCACTGCGGGGCTCGAGTCTCTTCCAGATAAGGAGAGAAAATTACCTACTACAGCGTACCAGCGTGGGCTGGTCAGACGTGTTGGCATAGGATTTTGCTTCGAATTTTCCTTCTCTTGCATAGATTTTATATACATATTTTATCGTGAGATAATACTTCACTGAACAGTTTTAATAAATGTAAATAAAAATATATATATTATTTTTAGTCAAATGAGCTTTTTTTGCGCCTGTTTTGATAATCGTACTTAAGGAGTAAACTCCAGTCGTGCGTCGGAGCTCACACACACACTTTTTTATTTTATTTGTGGCACATAAGAAACAAGAGTGCTGTTATTTCGGTGTTCAGAGAAACCTTTTACATTAGTATATTCTTTTTTTTTATTTTATCAAATTATGTATTACGCTCAAATTGTGATTGTGGTGTAAACTGTCGACTAAAGGAATGATCTAACAGCTCTCATTCTAGCTTCGTTCATTGTATGACAAAAATGACTGAAAATGAATAAAAAAGATTCTAAATTAATGTTATACTTTATACTCAATAAATATTATATACCACTAAAATCAATCAATGTATTTCATTGCGAAACATTCTAAATTGGAAACAGTATAACTTATTTATATATATTATATATAACTTACACTCGCGTCGGTCTTACGGACCGATAACTGTAAAAAAAGTGCCATATCTACACTACATCGGCATTTGTGCCGCAGTAAATATTGACGAAAAACAAATGAAGAATCTACTAAAAACCACAAAGTGCCAGTGTTGATATTTTTTGAGAAAATAACGATTCAATGGTTTATCGGTCTGAGAGACCGACGCGCGAGTGTACGAATGTTAAATAAAGATTAATACTATTTTATAACAAAGCATCTTAGTTAAAAATCTAGTTACCTTCGGTGTTAATAAATTGATCCACTATAATGCGTTTGTTTGGTTTAAACCTTTTAACATATTAAGGATTCAGTGCGTATTGTTCTATAAAAGTAGTAAGGGTAGGCTTTTAGCGTGTGATCCTCTTCTATAAAAGCAGTTCATTAAAAAGGGTTACATGATTTATTCTGTATAATATGTTTAAATATATTACTGTAAACATCATCCTTAGAATATGTCATTATATAAACTACTAGTATCTTCTCAGTAGTGCTTTTTATGATTTTTCTTTAAAACATTATTTCCTTCTGTTAAGCAGGAGCAATATTAGGATGGCAATTATACGGGCTAAATAGACGCATAATTAAAGGGTTTTGTTTCGAGCCATCTTTTATGATATCCGGAGTTAAGCACAGTAACGCATGGAAGACGATTACGCAACACATTAAATTAGAGAATTAATTTTATCACTGCACATATACGTACACATATACTTTTGAAATTTTGTGCCATTCTCGACGTAGTGCTAAACATAGCTGTATAGGCTGTATGGGATTTCTTTCCTTAGCCTATCCGAACGGACCAACTAAAAAATGTAAACGAATCCAATTTTCATAAGGTATACATACACTAAAGACTAAGTAGTTTAGTTTTTATTAATTGCAATTAAACGACAAAGAATTACCAAGCCATTTTCGATAGGCAACAGCGCGTTGCGATTATGTAGCTTTTAATAAAAGAAAAACTTCGATACATTTATTTTTACGGTCGTGATCCTGCCAGATCGAAAATATTTTATCCGACGTCCTCGAATATTTTTTTTAATCAACTATTTTCTTACTTTAAAATAAACTATTTTCTTAATTAAAATAATTGCTTTTTAAAAATTTCAAATACGTTTAAACAAATGTGTTTGTTCACATATGTATGATAACATTATTCTATAAGTGCAATGTGAGAAAAATACAATCATTTTTAGATTTGAAAAGTGCTTGATTTTCATATATCGAGAGTAGAGCAAGACCTCAACGCTTCGCTTATGAGGCATGCAATACCATGCTGGTCATAAGCGCTGGCTTTATTTCGAATTTTCCTTGTCTTGCACAATTATTATAAGTATATCATATCTCTTAGTCATATATTACAACACCCACAAGTAAAATAGGGATTGACAAAATGTATTCTTACTCCGTCACGACACGTACATCAACGAAACAAGACAATACCATAGAAAAAATTGCTAACATTAAAATAACGCTCAATGTAAGTTACAAGACGGAAAAGATTTTTATATTAGTTTTTATTTACAAATATTAGCAAGAAAGGTTATAAATAAACAAAAATAAAACACTTTTCCACACCAAAGCTGTCTGTTTACATCTCGACAGTAATTATTTGGTTAGGTCTGAAGTAAGTATTTAGTAAGCAATTACTCATTAACCTGAATACAGACCTATCCTAGGTTTACACGCAGCTTTTTTATTTATGTATACGAGTCATGTAAAGAAAAATAAACAGTATGAAAACGAACTAACTGACTTTTCAAAATAAATGCCATTTCTCCTTCTTTCTAGTTTTCGAAAACAGTAATTGATACATGCCATTGTTGCTAGTGATAATAAATTTGTCTTTAAAGTTGATTTTTCTCTTAGTTTTAAATTTATTGCCTTTCAATAAAATAAATCGCAGCCTTGCTAAAGAGATGGATTGAGTGGTACTTAAAAATTGTTCTCTGGAAATTTCGACAGAATATAAAAAAGAACAATTGGTTGTCGTAAAAAACGACTAAGAGGTATAACATGCGTACTTATAACATCTATGCAAGAGAAGATAGGTGAACTCGCAATAAAACTATCTCTAATATGTTATGTCTAAGCAACGTCGTATTAGGTATAAGATCAAAAGACTTACAAAAGCCTGCGTTAATTCTTAAATAATTCTTAAAAAAACGCTTACTGGGTCAACTTCTTCATCCCTTCTTGAGTGTGCAAAGTTAGATTCGTTCAGGGTCGTTTTCAAGTCGACTTGATACTTTAGGTTAAGTTTGGATAGTTTGTGAGTGATAAATGGATTCAGGTGATTAATTGTGTTGTATATTTACATAATATATTCTAATACAAAAATAATAAAATATATATTACATGTGAAATAAAATATATATTACATGTTTTAAGTAATTGTACAATAATTTTCCGTGTGGTGACGGCGTAAGAATACTATTCACCACCCCATATCTTACCCGTGGGTGATCGTACGAGACGACTAAGGGATATAATATGCATATAACATCTATGTGAGAGAAGGAAAACTCGAAACAAAACCCTATACCAACACGTCTGACCAGCGCGATATAATAGGTTAATTTCCCTCCCATTACGGAGGAGGCCCGAGCCCAACAGTGGGACATTTATAAGCTGTGATGATGATGATGAAGTGTACAATAAATGATTGAATAAATCTTTCACATTTGATAAAATTTTCATGTTAAAATTGATCATAGGTTTCTTATCGCAGTTTTTTAAGTAGAAAGAGTTACAAACATGTAGTAATTTGTAATTCTCCTTACTCATTTGGCACTCTACGATCATTATACAGAATGTCCTTAATAATGCAAGATAACTTTTATTAAGCTTATCGATTTTGATACTTAATGTTTCTGCATAGTTCTACTTTCCTATTGAAGGTAACGAGAACAAAGTTCCGTTAAACTTCTACATTATATAATGTATGTGCATTACGAGCCATGAAAAAGACCTCGGATAAACTTTTAAAAATAGATAATCAAACTTTAGCAATTTTGCGGATGGTACAAATAAAGATAGCGATGCTTTCGAACCCTTTTGCTTGGAATGAAATGGACAAATTATATAGAGTACTTCTCGCAATTTTGCCTTATTCTTTGAGCTGTGAGTGTCTATGATTTTAGTTAATTTACAAGATAAAAAGCACTACTTAATTGATTAATTTTTTTTTTGTTGCTGAGAATATCTTGCCGAAAAGTTCTTATATAGCTCGACTTAAGATTGAAACTATTGGATTTGTTTCTGGGCTTGAAATATCGATCTGGAATCCAACAATTGACAGATTTTACACATTTATGGGAGACAACAAACGTCTGGTTAAGAAGATATACAATGCGAAAGTGGAAGGATGTAGGTACCGAGGGAGACCGAGACTAACCTACCTAGAACAGATCGGTCATGTACTGAAGGAAGGTGGAGTCAAGAGTCTCCGAAACCGGCGAGCGTGTATGAAGAGAATTATGAATGTTGAAGAAGCGAGTATAGTATGCAGAGATAGAGTTCTCTGGCACTCTGTTTTCTCTGCCTACCCTGCAAGGGATATGGCGTGATGATATGTATGTATGTATGTATGGGAGACAACAAATAAAGTCTTGTTAAGCATTTCTTTAAAGATAAACAATATCCAACCGTTAGTATTTACTAACGGTTGGATATTGTAAGAGATTTCTCTTGGAGCCCTATATCAGTGTGCCTAGGTAGTAGCGTTTACAAGCTAAATGCATACACATACATTAACACTTCTTGGAAATTACAGACCCTGTAAACAAGGTAACAGTTAACCAAACATTTTATTTACAATTTATATTATAATCTTCATATAGCTGTGTGTGCTTATGTACATGCGTACATATTTATGTGCGTACATATGTATGTGTTGAATGTCCATTTATTTATTAATGGAGAGTAAAAGAAAAATTCTACGTGTATTTCGAAACACGTGGAGCTATAAACATCGACTGACATCTTATGTTCAATAGATACGGGACACTTCCATCAACATGCCTACATATTGAATCGAATCTTTGTTGATTTGAAGAATAATATTATCAACTCATCATCATCATTTTCCTACTCTTATCCCAATTACTTGAGGTCGATACAATATGTAGTTTTCTTTGTAAAAGTTATTGGCAATAATTTTATGACCAGCCGCCTGCCAGACGTCAACCTTCCTTGGAAATGTAATTATTGACCAAACGGCATCAGATGGAGTTGGCGCAAGTCGTTATAATGCTCTTAGTCGCCTTTTACGACATCCACATCAAAGTAAGGGTTAATAGTATTCGTAGCCGCTACCACACAGCATATAATATTATCAACTGTGATAAGATAATTTACCATATGGTCACGGAGTATGATTATGTTTCTCAGTCTGTGTGGGCTTTTCTATGAAAATAAAATCCATGCAATTGAAGGGAAACATTTTTTATAACTTATGGTAGGAAACGAGCAACAAGTACACTTAATAGTAAGTGTTACAGTCATTTATGAACCCTTGCAATACCAACGGTACAGTTAGGACGTTGCCTACCAACCCAAACCCACCTAATAAGTTGGGTTTCTGGTTGTCTCGCTCACGATACGAAGTGCAACAGCTTATTGCCATCGCTCAGAAGTCGATTTTATGCGACAGTTTTGTACTACTGTGTGTAGATAGATAAATAGAATTGTCAATAGTTTAGCCCTACTACAACTAAACTCAAATAAATCCCTATACCAACACGCCTGACTGGCCTTGTACTGTAGTTTAATTGCCCTCCTATTTTGGAGGAGTCTCCAGTCCAGCAGTGGATGTATATTACGCGTGATATTGAGATGGTAATATTGATCACCAACCATATCTCGCATAATATACACATATGGTGTATAACTATCCTATTTATACGTGTGGTGACGGAGTAAGAATACAATTCACCAGCCCCTACATACATTTTATATCCCTTAGTCGTCTCGTACGATCACCCACGGGTAAGATAGGGGGTGGTGAATTGTATTCTTACTCCGTCACCACACGGATGACGTCAGTATGAATTATATTTCAATGTATCTTAAAGTGACGAATTTTTAAGGTTTTTTTTTGGAGTTTTAGTTAAATTATCCCAAAAAATCATTATAATTTACAGTTGGTCATTATCATTTTAATTATTTGGGTGCATTAAAGGTTATTACATAAAATACAAAGATCAGACGAGCTACGAAATAGCTTTCACAATCATTTTAATGATCGTTCTTTGAGCATTTTCAAGTTCAATGAATATGCCCTTACCAGCACCATCCCTGATGGAATTACCGTATATATTACGTCCGGATGAAAGCCCCTTATCTTTCATAACGTAAATGACTTTGGGCAATCGGTCAGAATTTACATGTGAGATTAAGACTAATAACATCATGGCATTTAAAATTATTTTCTCAATACTAAAGTTATCTTTATCTTTTAAATATTAATTAACATTCAGAACTAAATCAGAAAGTAATTTCAAATTAATGAATAATGGCAATGTGCGCTTCATTCAGTGAGCAAAAGAGCCAGAAGCCCAACTGGGGGGGTTTGGGATTTATATTGGTAGGCAGCGGCTATACTCTTGGTAGCTATGCCCGTAGTATTGCAATGGTCCATGGGCGGCAGTAACACTTACCATCAGGTGTGCTGCTTAGGCCGCGTGTGACTAGATCAGGGAATAGTCCGTCAACCGCAGAGAGGCAGCCCGCGTGAGGCGTCAACGGGGGTTGTTACCCGAAAGGTCAAGGAAGCGGTACCAGTTGCCGGCCCAACGGCTATGGGGCGGGAATATGGTGGGTTATGGGGCCACACGCCGCCCTTCCGTCGCCCCGGACGGAATGGACGGCGTATGGCTTGCTCGTTTGCCACCATAAGTAACAAAAAAAGGAGAATGTCAATATCATGGCAAATGGAAATCCATAGCCTTTGTCTACATATCTAGGAAATATGCTTGAGTTTACAGATCTATTGGTATATATAACTAAATGAGCCACAATTGATTTATCAGCATACAAAATACTAAGGCCATATTGTCCTTTTTATTGCCTTTATTGATGATCAGACAAGCTGTATGGTAGCGGCTATGAATACTACCAATCCTTACTTTGCTCGTGGATGTCGTAAAAGACGACTAAGAGCCTTTTAATGACCTGGGCCAACTCCATCTGATGCTGTATAGTCAACAACTACATTCCCAAGCAGGGTTGACGTTTGGCAGGTGGCCGGTCATAAAACTATAGTCAATAACTTTTACAATATATGTTATGAAAGAAGAGTATATCAATATGTATACAATTATCGACCCCAAGTAATTGGGATAAGAATAGGAGAATGATGATTGATGATCAAGCAGCACACCTGATTGATAGTGGTAACAGCCGCTCATGAAGCTCTACAATATCAGGGATACAACTAGGTCGCTGTCCTTTGCAATGGTTTAGGCCAACAATTTTCTCAGTGCCACGTGTCCAATTTATCTCTTACCGTATTTGTTATTCTCTAAGCAATCCATCCATCTACTAGCCCGTAAATGTCCACTGTTGGACATAGGAGACCCCACGAGAATGCCATTCTCTAAGCAACAACATACACACCTCATTTTTAAACGACTTCGTAAAAGGAGGAGGTTCTCAATTCGTCTGCATTTTTTTTTAATGTTTTAATGATTTTTTATTTGAAAGCTGGTGCTACCCATGTGGTCCCATTTCAATTCGGTCCAGTTCTGACAATGGCATCCATGAGAAAATCATATAAGTCTAAAATTAGCATTAAGAATGAATGCGACAAATGAACGAGTAGCTCAAGCCCCGTTACTAATAGAACAACCTATGTGTATCTGTAACACTAAAAAGTAAAAAGTAAAAAAAACGTTTAAAAAAACCGACTTCAAAAACTGAAAGTACAAAATAACTTAAAATACTCTCATTAAATCTTCCATATTTAATATTTTAAGTTTTTAAGAAATATTAATTATAATAAATTAATAAATGTTTATGATAGGCTTGTTAGGGGTTCATTAGTAAAGATGTTTACATAATTTAAATATATTTGGTGCGATTGTAAATTCTGAAAGTGGTAGGACCACGCTGTTTACAATTCTCTGTCTGCAACCGCTGTCGGTCCGTCTGGGGTAGTACCAACTCTCGCAGAAGATCGACGTTTGAGTAATGGCAATGTGCTATTGCGCTTCTTTCAGTGAGCGAGAGAGCCGGAAGCCCAATTGGATGAGTTTGGGTAAATCCCAAGCAATATATAAACATAGATAGCGAGAGAACCGGGAGCTCAAGTGGGTGGGTTTGGCGATTTTATTGCTAGGCAGCGGCCTAGTTATACCCTTGGTATTGCAAAGGTTCATGGGCGACAGTGACACTTACCATAAGGTGTGCTGTTTGCTCGTTTGCCACCACTAGCAATATAAAAAAATTGAGATACAAAAAAAATATTTTCTAACAATACACAAAAATACTAACCAGTAATGATTACTATCCTTCTTAACCTTTCTCGTTGGATGTCATGGTTTGGATTCCCATGGTAAAAAAATCTGCCTAATTTCTGTGTATTATACATATCTTTTGAAAGTTCCCTGCAATTCAATCGTTAATATTAAACAAAGAAAAGATTGCCTAAAATAAAAGAAAACGTTCCTACTGAGATCTGTTTTAAAAAAAAATACAATTTTCCAATTTTAGGAGTTATTAAATTTATATACATTTACGTGAGAACAGCTTCATTTTTTGCTAGCCAATGTATATCAGAAACTTAAATTCCGTTTAAAACTAACCAAATTCAGCTAAGAAGCATATTTTAATCTTATGAAAAAAAGAAAATATTTAGTATTTTCTTAAATCCCTACGGGAGTCTTATTTACTTAATATGCCGGATTTATACTAAAAAATATCTGCAACAGATAAACATTATTTTCATCAAACACATTAGATATACCCAAGAGAACGGTGAAAAAAAATAATCCATTTATTATAGCTCCCAATATTTTTATTCAGATAAGCCATTTTACCCTTTATAAAAACCCGATTACGAAGCGAAAAAAGTGGGATTCGAACCCACACCTATTGGAAATCCGTCCCAATCGTGCTGCCGATTACACCACCGTGAACTATTGTAGGACATTCAAATCTCGCTTCGTATTATATTTACGTTTTTTAAGGATTATCGCTTCGTAATCGGGTTTTTATAAATAATTAAGCATATTAAATGCTAAATTTCAGTAATTTGAACTCTTTACCCTTTTTAAAGCCTAATCAGCAAAATATTAATATTATTCACACATTTTATATTTTTCCATAGATGTATGAATATTTTTTTTTTATTGCTGATGGTGACAAACGAGTAAGCAGCACAACTGATGGTAAGTGTTACTGCTGCCCAGAGACCTTTGGAATACTAGGGGTATAGCTAGGCTGGCAGAAAACCCAAACCAATGGTAACCTCAAACCCATCCAGAAAGTTGAGCTGCCAGCTCTCTCGCTCACCAAACGAAGTGCAACAGCATATTGCCACTGGTCAGACGTCGTTTTCTGCGAGAGTGTGGTACTATTCCGGACCGACCGGCCCACGGCTGTAGACAAAAAGCTGTCAACAATGTAGTCCTATCACTATAAAATGAATTGCAAAATATTGACTATAAAAATATCCTCTCCATCCATAAGCCTATCAAAGTGCACTAAAAGGGGTTAATGGTACGATATTGGCCACATTTGACGCTAGTGAGAGATTTCATTCTGATTGGCATGTCAGAGCCAACGTGGCGAATCGGCAAGTTGGTTCTAATATGGTTTCTTTTTAATTTCTCAGAACAATGTTATCTGTTATTTTCCGGAAGGTGCCATGGAATGGTCGTGAAAAATATGCCCCTGAGTTTATGCTGGATCTTCTTAGAGGCCACTGGCTTCTAATGTAGGTATAGTTTATTGGAATAATTTACGATTAAATATAAACTTGACACTTAACACTTTGACACTTTTCTTTGTTGCTAATGACGGCAAACGAGCAAGCAGTACACCTGATGGTAAGTCTCACTGCCGCCCATGGACCTTTGGCTACCAATATAAACCCCAAAACCCCCGAATTGGGCTTCCGGCTCTCTCGCTCACCTAACGAAGCGCAATAGCCCATTTCCATTACTCGTACGTTGATCTTCTGCGAGAGTGTGGTACTACCCCGGACGGACCAGCCCGCGGCTGCAGACAGAGAACTGCCAACAGCGTGGTCCTACCACAATATTTAACCACAATTTAACTCAAATAAGATGTTAGTAGTCCCCACGGAAGGTTTACTAACCCAAATACATTTTTACATTCATTTTTCATTCCATTACTCGTACGTTGATCTTCTGCGAGAGTATGGTACTACCCCGGGCGGACCGGCCCGTGGCTGCAGACAGAGAACTGTCAACAGCGTGGTCCTATCGCTTTCTGACTTGTACATAAGACAAGTGTAGGATTTACATATACTTGAATTTTACAGATTAATGGTTACCACTCCTTCCTCACCTCACACCACCTCATTTATGTTTTAAGATTCAATTAACAGATGTAAGCAGATAAGAATATTGTAAGAGAAATAAAACTCTTAAATAAAATCCTATACTGAACTGTCTGGGCAGCGTAAGGTATTCGAATTTGTCTTCATCCGACGGAGGCTTATAACTTTCAGGCGTCTGCATGGCAAATAGTCAAATAGTAAACAATTGTTATGATTTCAATTTATTAATTGTGTAATAAAAAAAATGATTAAAAAAATCAAAAAACCCGACTGCGTAAAAAGTCACCAAAACTACGTACATAATAAAAAAACTGAAAAGAAAAAAACAAGCACTTAGAGGTCCGGTGGTCTAGAATTCCATAATATATTATTGAATAAATACTATTGCAGAAAATGAAATATATTTTAATAATAGAACATGACAACTGAACAGTCGGGATCCATTGAAAAATTAGATTTGCTGTCGAATAAGGTGGTCTAGAATTCCATAATATATTATTGAATAAATACTATTGCAGAAAATGAAATATATTTTAATAATAGAACATGACAACTGAACAGTCGGGATCCATTGAAAAATTAGATTTGCTGTCGAATAAAGGATCCCGACTGTTCAGTTGTCATGTTCTATTATTAAAATATATTTCATTTTCTGCAATAGTATTTATTCAATAATATATTATGGAATTCTAGACCACCGGACATCTAAGTGCTTGTTTTTTTCTTTTCAGTTTTTTTATTATGTACGTAGTTTTGGTGACTTTTTACGCAATCGGGTTTTTTGATTTTTTTAATCATTTTTTTTATTTTATACTTTTTAGTTATAAATACCTAGGTAGCTATAGTTATCTTATTTATTAATAAGTAGGTTAGTACCTAACTATATATAGTTTTTCGATTGAAGTTGAGTACTAAATCGTTAGAAATTGGAGATGGGCGACCGTGTCAGACATTAGATACTTTAGGTAGGACTACCTATGGTATATTGGACAATATACCTACTAGATACTTCGGTATATCTCCATCCACATCCAGTTATATGAATTTTTCGTCTTTTAATCGTAAATTTTTACTGTCTAAAAAACCTATATGTGAGAAAGGTTGTTACGAAACTTTAAATCGATATAGATCCTAAACGGACAGTCAAATCGAAAAATGTTGAGAGAAAACTAAAAATGATTTTTAAATACCTATTTAACGATAAGTACCCCACTCTATATAGTTTGTTGACTTTAATTTTTTTAATTTTCACAATATGGCGTCCAGTAGTCGCCATATTGAATTTTCAATAACGTCATATCTTTAGTGACACTCGCCGGATTAAGAGGAATCGATTGACGTGCGAATCATAAAAATCGGCCCAGGCGTTTGGTATATATAGTGCTTCAAAGGAACATACATACATACATAGACTGTTAAACACAATACCACTCCTTTGCAGTCGGGTAAAAAAGCGTTTAACGTGATCTTAACTGTAATTGTCCGATGGTCAAAAAAAGGGTCTATATTTTTCTGGGAATCTTTTTGTTTGTTAGAAACAACATTTTATGTATCTTGAATCATCATTCTCCTATTCTTATCCTAATTACTTGGGTTCGATAGGATATGTAAAAGTTATTGGCAATAGTTCTATGACCGGCCGCCTGCCAGACGTCAATTATACCTACTTGGGAATGTAATTGTTAACCAAACAGCATAAGATGGAGTTGGCCTAGATCGTTAACATCCACGAGCAAAGTAAGGATTGGTAGTATTCATAGCCTACCACACAGCTTACCGTACCGTGCTTAGCGTACCTTGAATATGAGAACAGTAAAGAAATCAATTGTATTTATTAACTAATAATGGTGAAAATTACCTAGCCCGAAGCCAATTAAGTCAACATAGAAGTGTGTTCTAAGCTCACGTGGAAATACGCCATTTATTTACAAAAAGCGCCAGGACGAAGAATGTAATCAATATGCGAACCTTTTCAAAGGAAAAACGATTTAGTGATTGGATATTTTCTTTGTCAAGTTTACCTTAGAAATACTTCACAATTTATTTCCTTTTAAATTGGAATACTTAAAAATAAAAGCCGAGTTTTGTTTAGATAATTGAAATTGCAGTCTTTTAAAAATAACCGATACATTGATTTTCGAACGAATATTGCCAAAGTTTTACTTCACCTTCAAACAGTTTGTCTTCCTTTATTTATATTTGCATGATTAGATAACTTGGAGACGGCGTTTTGCTTTCAAGGAAACTAAGTTTATCTGGCTTCGATAGATAATAAGAAATTAACCATACTTAAGTGTGTTAGAAATTATTTTACCAATGAAAATTTATATTTTAAATAGTTAATAAAAAGGTGAATGTAAGTAGTTAAAATAACCCAAAGAATTTATACGTAGAAGATGATAGGCAGTAACACTCATCGAACAGACAACCGTTGGGGAAGATAAGTTCTCAAGCAGCGACCACGAAATGGACGACGCAACAACCGGCTGCACTGACAATTCTTCTAGCAATGCATCATAAAACTTGGCAACAGTAATGTCCTGGTAATAATTATGATCGCCAACCCGCCAGTCAAACACAGTAATTATGGTAATATCCTTGGAAAGGCTTATTTCTAATAGTAGTCGCCAAATGGCCGATAGAACATATATCGAGAATCCTTCCTTCACCATTAACGCTAAAATTGGTTGAAACGTCGGTAAATTAGAAATCAAATACAAACAATAAAATAAAAGTTTCATTCAAATGCGTGAATATCAGAAATAATAATTTATTTATTTCGTTATTAAGTCAAAGAAAATAATGAATATTGAGTTCATAATAATTGCTACCGACTGGCAAATAAAAAGTCATGTAAAGTTAGTTAAATTCAAATATAGAATTTGTGAACTCAAATTATAATTATTAATGATTAAATATTACCAAGCTGTATTTCAATACAATAATAGAGAAAGGTGGAAAATTAATGACAAAAGTTATAGACTTCTATAGCTATGATTAAAACATTGCGTGGAGCTTGGCAACCATTATCTCAACTCTTATATTGATATCCACCGACTAACACAAACTTTATTTCTATTGAGCTTGAAACCTTTTGCATAACTGTATTTTATTGTGTTTTTTTTTTTTTACACGTGTATTACATCTATATATATATAAGAGATTTCCACCTATGTATTGACTCATCACAATATCTCTGGAACCATAAGACCTACAAACCTCAAATTTGGTAGGAATATTTCTTTAGCCGAGTAGAGGTCAGCTAAGAACGGATTTTACGAAATGATATCCCTAAGGGGGTGAAAAAGCAGGGCAAAGTTAGTATGGGATAACGTGATTCCTTGGTCCACTCTATTTCCACCGAAGTCAAAAATCGGGTACCGGTGGCCCGCTCGCACGGCGAAGAGAGGAGGTTTTACGGTGGGTCTATGGGGTCACGCGCCGCCTTTTCCGTCACCCCGGACCGATTTGGCGGGGCGAGACGCATCCATAACCCACCAATAAAAAAAAAAAAATGGTCCACTCTATTTCAAATTTTGCATAAACATTCTTTAACAGAATTGATGAAAGATGTGATTCATATTTTATTGAGATTTATCTCCTAACCCAGTTAAAAAGGGGTGCAAAGTTATTTTAGGGGTGATTTGCTTTAAAGTTGATATCAATACTTCTTAGTGATTTTGATTTAAAAGACATTTTATTTTGACACATGTTTGAAAACTCAATTCGATTATATTCAAAAAACCGGCTAAGAGCGACTCGGAGTCGCGCACGAAAGGTTCCGTACCATTATCTATAAATGGCAAAATAATCATGTTTGTTGTATGGGAGCTTAAATTCTCTATTTGTTTTATTTTAATTTAATAATTTATTGCTAAAGGGAATATATTACTAAATATTCTGTGAGTATTTCAAACGTCTACCTATTTTTGTTATCAATATCAAGCAAAAACGAGCAAAAAGATTACCTTTGTTGTGTGGGAGCCCTCTTAAATATTTATTTTATTGTTTTTTAGTATTTGTTTGTCGTTGTAGCGGCAAAAGAAATTCATCATCTGTGAAAATTTCAACTGTCCAACTATCACGGTTCATGAGAACAACCTGGTGACAGACAGGCAAAGCAACGGATGGACAACAGAGTCTTAGTAATAGGGTCCTGTTTTATCTTTTGGGTATGGAACTCTAAAAAGTTTGATGTCACATAAACGTTCTTCTTCTTCTCTTTGTGTATTGGCAATCAGCTACTTATACGAGCTATTGGTGCCAGTGTCAAGTTATAATTATTTTTACGTTTTTAGTATTTCAGGCATGGAAGTAATAAGTACTCTGTACAACAGGAATGAGCTTAATCTGTGCATCTTGCAGCAAAAATAAAGAAAATAAAACCTTATGCTAAGTTAGTAAGAGTCTTGTTGCGCGCAAAATAAAAATGAAGCCGAGTGAGAAAGCAACCAGTGTACCCTGTGTCCCGTTCTAACAGTGGACTTAGAATTGCCAGAGTTAAGTTGATTTCAATCCTTTCCTTGTTGGTAAAAAATATGCGATTGATGTAATGTAATGAAGTAAAAACATTTACTTCTAAAATGTTTTTAAATATAAATAATAATTTATTACCGATATATTAAAGCAATATTATTTTTTGTTAAGTGTAAAACCTTATTAACGCAAACATTTTGCGATTGGGGTATAGGTTTTCTTTTATATGTATGAAATACGGACACCTGACCTGACAACCCCACATGAAATCGTAAATAATAATAATAACATAATTTGTTATTGAAGAATTACGGTGACCATGCATGACTATTCAATCCTAGTTCAAGAACAAATAACTTAAATACCTATGTATTTTTTATTTTTTTATGAAAATAACTTTGTTTAGATTTCAAATTTCCTAAAGATTTTAATGTCCCTAACATTAAGTTCTTTAGAAAATTTAGGAACAAAAAGAAAGCTATTGCGGAAGAATGTAATAAAGATCAGTCGACATGATCGACATCAATAGATGATTTGTTAGATCTCGTAGATAACGCTTGTGTTTCAGATTTTAAACTGAACATAATTTTTTATATTACTGGATATATCGTGAATGGGATGATTCACAAAATTTCTTGTTCAAATTGTGTGGTGTTATTGGATCACAGCACCATAGAACACTGTTTATTACATTATTAAATCAATCGTTAAAAAACGTAAACAAAAATAAAATCATCATGTAGGTATGTCGTCCGAGAATTTTATAGCAAACTACATACATCGTTAGAATCAGCACATCCTCCTCAATCTATATTTGAAGATCCACATGATATTCTATTGATGAAGGCGTTAGCGAATTCATATCTCAATTTACGTTTAACTCAATGCAAAATTAGAATCAATGAAACATATAAGGAATAAGCTGGGTTTGCGGCAGAAACTTCACAAGACTGTCTTACTTAGCAATGTCTGATTTAGAATTAAACTTAAATGTAAATTTAACTGTTTTTCCTTAATTAAATATACCACACACCACCTTATCGTAATTTTATCTCAGTCCAGCTGCATGTCGTGTCCCACAAGGACCAGTAGATAAGTACCTACTTATATGACGCGAGTGTGAAAAGCAAGCAAAAACAGGAAATGTATAGTACCACAAAGGGCAAGTTTATAATTAGCATCTTCGATTAAAATTCATCTGAAGCAATGATCTGCTGACGTCAGATCACAAATATTTTTTATAATTATTGTCCTTAAATCATATTTCAATATGGTCACCATCGCCAGAGAGGGATAAAAGGTACAGTTCTGAGCTCTCGCTCGGCTTCAATTTTGCGACAACAGCTCATTCCTGTTGTACAGAGTACTTAATACTTCCATGATTTCAGGTTAGTCATTGTCTAAGTCAAAATGTCACCATCAACAGTGCTATGGTTACACTGTTAGTGGTCTCTTGTGGGAATTATGATGGAAAACGAAAATGTTGTAAAGCACTTTTATATGTATTCACTACATCCCAGTAGTTCCGCCGCATCATCATCACAGCCCATATATCATCCATGCACTCTTAAAGTACTGAACCGATTTTAATCAAATTTGCGTAATATGTGTAGTTTGATCCAACTTAAAAGATAGGATAGCTTCCATCTCAATTTATAGTCACAATATTATTTTATTGCAAATTATTTGTCTGTTATTTGACAAGTATTTAATAGATGGTGGGTAATGGGTGGTGGTGGTTTAATAGATGGTGGATGGTTTAAGTATTTAATAGATGGTGCTATGTTAAACGTAGAAACGTTTCATATAAGCTACAATTTATTAGCATAACCACCACATGTTACTGAGACTACCTTAGCCACAGCAACGCATGGCCGGGTCTGCTAGTATACATATATACATTGTACTTAAAAAGAGTGGTAATAAACTCTTTTACTGTATATATACGAAAGCTTTTCCGTGTGGTGACGGAGTAAGAATACTATTCACCATACAATCTTACCCATGGGTGATCGTACGAGACGACTAAGGGATATAAAACGCATATAACATCTATGCGAGAGAAGGAAACTCAAAAATAAAATCCTATATCAACACATCTCACCAATGCGGTATAGTAGGTTAATTTCCCTCCCATTACGAAGGAGGCTCGAGCCCAACAGTGGGACGTTTATGGGCTGTGATGATGATAATGATGATGATACGACAGCTTCCTTAGCTCACAAACAAAAATCAAATTTTTAAATTGAGATAAATTTAACACCCCACAGTATGAATATAAAACTAATACACTATTTTATTCTATTAAAACACGTTCCACTTGGACAAGAGCGTCTTCTACGGGAACACAATTGACCTAATATTTCACAGCGGCTAGACAAATTCGCATCGTATTTTATTTCTCTTGCACCAGGGTTATTTGTTTACGGGGGTACTATCCCAGAAACCTCCACGCGGTGTACCCTGGGTGCGGGCGGCGGTCCCCAGTTCTTCTGTTGTACTGTCGTCCGTAGCGAATATCTGCGCGATTTCGCTCCTTACTCTACTACAGTCGTAGTAGAGGGTATAGGACGCGAAATATTGGGACGGGCTCAGTCACTCATTCATTTGAGGGCTGGGCAGGCACATGCCACCGCCCACACATCGTAAACCTGGTATCTTGCTTCAAGACACGTTGTCTTGAGGCGTAGTATCAGGAGCGAGGGTCTTGGCTTAACCGCCCGGACCGCGAGGAAGACAACCTCTATAAAGAGTTCGAAGTAACATTCGGACTCAGAAATCACCCAGAATCTTAAGTTCTGGCGTGCGGCGAGAAGATGCATGGCAGATGGGTTGTTCTGTCGTTAGCACGCTCCAGCCAGGGCACCGGCTGACCCCCTGGTTGGTAAATGTAGGCTTGCCCGGGTATAGGGATCTCTGCCCGGGTCGACGAAATGTATCTCCCATTCTCGTGGGAATCTAATGGATACTGCAAATTTAAAAAAAACCGACGGGAATCCTAGCGATTCTCACCCCAAGGCCCAGTCATGCCAACGCAAAACTGACCAAGACGACGCCTCGTCCTCAGGACTTGAGGCGTCCGCCGAGGGCCCGGCACAAATCGTGGAGGCCCAGAAGAAGAAGAGGAGGTCGCCTCGAAAGTCTCGGGGCAACGGCCTGAGCCATAAAAGGCGGCTGGAGGAGCGGCGAGCGCGCAGGGAGGCTGCCGCCGCTGAAGAGAGGAAGGACGGTAGACTCGCAGCAGAGCCGTCGACGGACGAGGGCGACAGCGATGTCGCAGAGCCGTCCGAAGACGAGGGCGGCGGATCTACCGTCAGAATGGACGAGGGCGGTGATATTCCCGCAGGGCCGTCCAAAAAGGACAGTGGGTCGGCTGGTGAAGGCCCCACTAGGTCGTCGGCGCGTCTAGCAGCAAAGACGCCGCCGGCGACCGCGACTAAGAAGGAGGAGGCCCTCCCCTCGCAGGTGCGAAAGCGCCCCCTGAGCAAGGGAGGCAGCTCGAGCGCCGAAACCGAGGGGAGCGTGGCCAACATGCCTCCACCCAAGATCCAGGCCTCCCGAAGAGGGCGAGGGACCTCGGTCATGGAAAGGGCGGCGGCGGTCGCTGTCCGCGCCGGCGAGGCCACGGATCTGCAGGCCGAAAATGTCCGCCTTAGAGGCGAGATGTCAGGCCTGCGGACCCGAAACCGGAACCTGGGCGACATGCTGGCGGAAATGCGTCGCGCAAACCGCCAGCTGTTGATAGACGTGGCCGACCTCAAGGCGCAGGTGGCGCTGTTCGTGTCACCCGCGCCAGCCGCGCTATCGGCCAGGGCCGGATACTCGGCGGCCGCTGCGGCGCCAAAGCCGCCTCGCGCTGCGGCGCCGACGACGTTGGGTGATGGCGTCAGCGTCACACCCGTCCCCGCGGCGAGGAAGACGCCTGCCGCCGCGAAGCGCGCGCCGCCGGCTGACGCTGGCGCGGTCACCGCGGTGAAACTCCCTGTTCCCGTGGTGAGGCTGAGGCCTCTCCCCGCGGACCGCTTGCCGCCGGCTAGCGCCCCTGCGGCGCCAAACCCGCTAGGCGCCGTAGAACGGGCCCCTAAGGAGGCTCAGCCGACCCCGTTTGAGGTGGGAGGCATATCCGACGAGGCCCTCGCCAAAATCATCGGCGCAGTGGGCAAGCTCGTCGATGCGCGCTTCGCCGTTCTGGAGGCGAGGTTGCCTCCAGAACCACGTGTCCGACCACCTCTCGCCGCGGACAAGCGGCCGCATGTGGCACCAGCCCCCGCCCCTCTGCCTTGTCAGGGTGGCCGCGTGGGGAGCTACGCCGCGGCCGCGGCCGGGCCTAAGCCCAAAGGCCCCGGCCCAGCTCCGAAGGGACCCGCCCTGAGGAGGAAGATGGCTCCGGCCCCTGCCGGACCGCTGAAGTCGCCCGCAACAACACCGCCGGCGACGACCAGCGAGGCCGCGACGAGACCTTCCGCGTCTGGCACGACTGCCGTACCCGAACAGGGTTGGCAGGTAGCCGAACGCGACAGAAGGAGTCGCGGCCAAAGGAGGAGAGCGGAGGCCAAGCGCGCCGCTGAGGTCCCCGCTCCTCAGGCAGGAGCCGGACAGAAGAAGAGACCGCGCAAGGGGCTCAAGTCGCCGAAGACGGCCGCAGTGGTGATCACTGTGCTGCCCGAGGCGGCCGAGAAGGGCCTCAGCTACGAGGCCGTCTTGAGGAAGGCCCGGCGGGAGCTAGACGTCTCCGATATTGGAGGCGTCGAAGCCAGGACCCGCAAGGCCCGGACGGGGGCTCGAATTCTCGAGTTCCCAGGGGCCGAGGGCGCCAAGACGGCCGACAGCGTGGCCGAGAAGCTGAGAGGTTTGTTCGCCGAGGAGGGTGGCATCAAGATCGCCAGGCCCGTCAAGTGCGCCGAAATGCGCATTTCGGGTTTGGACGATTCAGTGACGGTGGAAGACATCCGGGAGGCTATTGCCTCGAAAACCGGGTGTCCCATAGACACCGTCCGGGTCGGTGCCATTCGTCCCGGTCCGGGTGGCGTAGGTGCTGCCTGGGCGCAGTGCCCGGTGGAGTCGGTCAGGCAACTGGCCGGCTCAGGCAGGCTCCTCGTGGGCTGGAGCTCGGCGCGGGTAACCGTGCTTGAGCACCGGCCTGCGAGGTGCTACAAGTGCATGGCGGTCGGACACACTCGACCGACGTGCACTAATTGCTTCGACTGCGGCGGATTGTGTTTCCGCTGCGGTCAGACCGGGCACGTGGCGGCATCTTGCGCCGCCCCGCCCCACTGCCCCGCGTGTGCGGCGGGCAATAAGCCCGCCAAGCACCGCATGGGCTCTGGGGCGTGCAAACCTCCAGCTTCGGCCCCAAAGGCGCGGGGCGGCCCTACGACCACGGCCGCTCCCGCTCCTAGCGCGGTCCGATCGCCCGCTGGCGAGGAGGTCATGGACATAACCCGATAATGGGTACACCAGCCATGCACCTCCTCCTGCAGGCCAACACCAACCACTCCGCTGGAGCGCAGGATCTCCTCCTGCAATCCATGGCGGAGTGGTCGATTGGTGCAGCCGTAGTCGCGGAACCGTACGCCGTGCCTGATCGCCCCAATTGGGTGGTCAGTCGAAACGGTACCGCGGCAATCGTCGTCTCAACGCAGCGGCACTTCCCGTCCTTGTCCCTTTTGGATAGGGGCGAGGAATTTGTCGCGGCGGAGTGGGGAGGGGTCACGCTCTACAGCGTATACCTCTCCCCCACTAGGAGGATGGACGATTTCGGGGCCTCACTCACCACCTTGGAGGCCTCGATACGGCGACTGGCACCGGGCCTCGTCCTGGTTCTGGGGGACTTTAACGCCAAATCCACGGCGTGGGGGTCTCCTACGACGGACGACCGCGGGCGGGCGGTCAACGAGTGGGCGGCTTCACTGGGCCTCTGTGTTCTGAACAGAGGCTCGGTGAACACGTGTGTGCGGCGGCAGGGCGGGTCGATAGTGGACTTGTCGTTCGCTAGCCCCGCTGTCGCGCCACGGGTGAGGAACTGGAGTGTCCTGGAGGAGGCGGAGACCCTGTCGGACCACCGGTACATCTGGATGGAGGTCTCCCCCCGGGAACCCGGTAGGGGTCACAGGGCGGACGGAGCTCCCGCGTTTCCGCGGTGGGCTGTGGGTCGTCTTGACAGGGATCTACTGGCGGAGGCGGCCATTGTCAGCACGTGGCTGTCCTCACCACCCCCAGCGGACGGAGTGGACGCTGAGGCTGCCCGCATTCGCAGTGCGTTAACGCAGATCTGCGATGCGGCCATGCCCAGAGTGCGGCGGCGTCCGCCTCCGAGGCAGGGGGTCTACTGGTGGTCCCCAAGACTGGCGGACCTTCGTGCGGCGTGTATCAGTGCCCGAAGGTCCTACACCCGCAGCCGGCGGCGTCACCGCGACGTCGAGCGGGAGGGCCAGCTGTACGAGGCGTACCGCAGTGCGCGGACTGCCTTTCGGCTGGCCATCCGTGCCGCCAAGGGCGCGAGTTGGCAGGAGATGCTGGACGGTCTCGACCGTGACCCCTGGGGTCGCCCATATCGCGCGGCGCTGAACAAGCTTCGCGCGCGGGCCCCCCCCCTCACCGAGACCCTCCAGCCCGACTTCCTTCGTAGGGTGGTCGAGGAGCTGTTTCCACGGCAGTCGGAACACACGCCCCCGGTCATGGCTCCGCCAGATCAGGACCGGGAGGACGACGACGACGAGAGTGTTCCGCCCGTGACGGAGTCGGAAGTGGGGGCGGCCGTGGCGAAGATTCGTTCCGCCACCACGGCCCCCGGCCCGGACGGAATTCCAGTCCGGGTGCTGACGTCGCTCCTCGAGCACTTCGAGCCTCGCCTCAGGCAGCTGCTCAACGCCTGTCTGACGTCTGGACGGTTCCCTGAGTGCTGGAAGGAAGGGAGGTTGGTTCTCCTGCCAAAGCCGGGACGGTCCCCGGATTTGCCGTCGGCCTACAGGCCCATCGTGCTCCTCGACGATGTGGGTAAGCTGCTGGAGCGTGTGCTCGCTGCCCGCATCGTCCGACACCTGGAGGAGGTGGGGCCCGATCTGTCGGACGCTCAGTATGGGTTTCGGAGGGGGCGTTCGACCATCGGGGCCCTATTACGCCTGAGGCAGGCGGCCGCGGAGGCCGTCGCCGGGAAGGGAGTGCTGTTGGCGGTGTCGTTGGACATCGCCAACGCATTCAATAGTCTGCCATTCGGCTGCATCAGGGAGGCGCTCCGGTTCCATGGAGTGCCCCTGTACCTCAGGCGGCTGGTGGCAGACTATTTGGAGGGCCGCAGTATCCTCTGCGCGGGTCCCGCAGGGGACATTGTGCGGACGCCCATGTCGTGCGGCGTTCCACAGGGGTCGGTTCTGGGGCCGACTCTGTGGGACATCGGGTACGACTGGGCGTTGAGAGGGAGTCTCCCCCCCGGGCTGAGCTTGGTGTGCTATGCTGACGACACGCTCGTCACAGCCCGGGGCAGGACACTCGAAGAGGCGGCGAGCCTGGCCACTCTCAGCACCGAGGAGATGGTCAGGCGGATCGAGGCGCTGGGGCTCAGGGTGGCCCTAAACAAGACGGAGGCCCTACTTTTCCATGGGCCCCGTGTGAGGCTGCCCATCGGCGCCTCGATAGTGGTAAACTCCATCCACATCAGCATCCAGGCCCATATGAGGTACTTGGGTCTGGTGCTCGACGGGCGATGGTGGTTCCGGGAGCATTTCCGACAGATTGCTCCCCGGCTTGTCGGCGCGGCGTCCGCCCTTTCTCGACTCATGCCGAATGTGGGCGGACCCAGTTTTGAGGCCCGACGGCTGTATGCGGGGGTCATCCGCTCGATGGCCATGTACGGCGCACCCGTGTGGGCGAGGGCTCTGAACGCCCAGCTCAGGGCGGTTCTGTGGAGGCCACAGAGAGCCATGGCGGTCAGAGCCATTCGCGGGTACCGCACGGTGTCGACAGAGGCGGCGTGCCTGTTGGCCGGGACACCCCCGTGGGACCTAGAGGCGGAGATGCTCTCCGACCTCTACCGGCGGGTTATCACAGCGCGCGAGGAAGGTGGCTCCCCATCGTTGAGCGAGATAGCCACCTGGCGCGTGGATGCCCGCCGAGACGTCATCGCCCGTTGGGCTACGCGGCTGGAGAGGCCTAGGCACGGTGTGGAGACCGTTGAGGCCCTCCGGCCCGTATTGATAGAGTGGATGGAGCGGCGGCACGGAGTCCTCACCTTTCGGCTGGTGCAGGTATTGACGGGGCACGGGTGTTTCGGGTTGTACCTGCACAGGGTCGTGTATAGGGAGTGGACTCCGGCCTGCCACCACTGCAGGAGTGACGAGGACACGGCGCAACACACGCTGGAGGTGTGTCCGGGATGGGAGCGGCAGCGCCGTGACCTCGTCGCTGTCATCGGTGCCGACCTGACGCTGCCGGCCGTCGCGAGAGCGATGGTCGACAGCATCAGGAACTGGGACGCGGTCGCCGCCTTCTGCGAGGCTGTCATCTCGCAGAAGGAAGCGGCGGAACGGGCAAGGGAGGATTCCCGCGCCCCGGGCCGCCGCCAGCGGCCGGGGCGGCGCAGGCGCGAATACCTGCGCCTGATGCCGCCCTAACCGAGGCTTCGGGTGATCGGACCGGGGAATTGTCCGGTCACCCGACGTGAGGCCACCGCGTGAGGGCGACGCCCCGACGGCGAAATCTGTTGGGGCGTCGACGAGAGGAACCCGCGAGGGTGAACCGCCGGGCGGGCCACCGAAGTTAAAAATCGGGTCCCGGTGACCCGCTCGCACGGCGAAGAGAGAGGAGTTTTACGGTGGGTCTATGGGGTCACGCGCCGCCTTTTCCGTCACCCCGGACCGATTTGGCGGGGCGAGACTAATCCATAGTCCACCAAAAAAAAAAAAAAAAAAAAAAAAGGGTTATTTGTTTACGCCCCTTAATCGTTTCTTACAACACTCACGGGAAAAGAAAAAGCAGTGATATATTACATAGTTTGTTGTCCCTACACATACTAGCTGAACTTTTGTCATAATTCGTTAATAAAAACGAATTTATTATAATTATAATTAAATTAGTTCAATTAATATTTTAAATATTATATTTCCGTGTGGTGACGGAGTAAGAATACTATTCACCACAATAACATCTATGCAAGAGAAGGAAAACTCGTAACAAAACCCTATACCAACACGTCTGACCAGCGTGGTATAGTATGTTAATTTCCCTCCCATTACGGAGGATCCCCGAGCCCAACAGTGGGACATTTATAGGTTGTGATGATTATGATGATGATGAAATATTATATTATACGTATGAAATTTAAAATATGTTATTGTACAATTTATGTTAGTCTTCAATATTCTGCTCCTAGTCCATTTACTTGGAGTTGACGCAATATGTACTCGCCCATCGTACATTCAAAAGTTAATGGCAGTAGTTTTAGGACCAGCCCCATGCCTTTTTCTTGACGGCGGGCTATGGTGTGGTCACGCCCCGCCAAATCGGTCCGGGGCGACGGAAGATTTGGCACGCGACCCCATAGACACAACCTGCAGTTCGCCCAAGTCGATATAAAGCTTTCAAGCTACATATATCATCATCATCACAGCCTATATATGTCCCATTGTTGGGCTCAGGCTTCTTCCGTAATGGGAGGGAAATTAACCTACTATACCACGCTGGTCAGACGTGTTGGTATAGGGTTTTGTTTCGAGTTTTCCTTCACTTTCCCTTCTCGCATATATGTTATATGCGTGTCATATCCCTTAGGCGTCTCGTACGATCACTCACAGGTAAGATGGTGGTGAATTGTATTCTTCGTCACCATACGGATATGTTAGGTTAAATAATATATATTAGTTGATAATTATTTAATGATTATCATATATCATTACATTTATTAAACACGTACGAGTGACATGTTAACATCCCTTGTGAATACAACATCTGCGTTCGGTCGTGCGTCAATCATCCATGTTTGCCTTGTTAGGTGCTATTGGTATAATATAAATTGATCTTTATACAGCTTATTGCCATTAACAGTCACATATAATATTATATTAACAAGATTCAATGACGAAATAATATATGGACTCGTGAATCATCACGCGTAGTTTGTTTTGGTATAATGATTTATGATGTTTACACGAGTATTACACAATTGAAATAAAACTATTTTTAAGTATTCTATCACGTTTGTATTTGATTTTTTAATTTCCCGACGTTTTGAACACTTTACAGGGTTCAGTCCTTCCGTGACCATGAATACTGTAAAATGTTCGAAACGTCGGGAAATCCGTTAATAATGTTTTATTTCAAATTGTATTGGTAACTTAGTCATATACTTTTGATACATTTGATAAGCTATTATCATATGTGAATTAAGCTAATGTGATATTAAGTATATTTAAGCCATATTATTAATAAACATTTGTGCTTACAATAACATTTAGGTGTGAATTGATGTAATTTGTGTTAGTACAAGTGAGTGCAGTATTAATTGGTAAAGCTACAGCTATTTGCAGGAATATATACCCCAATATAACAAATTGTGTATAAAATATGTTAATATGGTAAATATCCATGTCCTCTGGGGCTGAATTTCACATGTATCATTATTAATCGCATTGTAAATCGTGACAGGTATATTCACGTTAATTCTTATAATTTGAACAAACTACTAATTGTAAATTATTATAAAAATATTTTTACTATTACGAAAATATTTATGTATATAAATGTAAGATTGTTAGGTGAAACGAGAGGTAAGGAGTGGGTGAGTGAGATATAATGAATGCATGAGTGAGAGAGAAGACGAGGAAAAAAGGACACTTGAGTACATATGACAATACGACGATTTTGTTTTATAATTCTTTTGTGTTTGCTTTTATAATCCGGCAAAATAAAAATCAAACCAGTGAAAAGTTAGTGAAATATCAACAGTATCTTATTACTATATAAATATACAATTATTAATACATTAATGAACGCACACCAGTTTACCACTTAGCCTGGCAGCCACGGATGCGTATATACACGTATCAATTTCAAATAAATATTTTTATAAGAATTCATCTCACATCATATAATAGGTCTGTATGTCACACTGGTGGGCTCGAGCCTCCTCCATAATAGAAAAGAAATTGACCGTACCGTGCTGGTCAGACGTGTGGGTATAGGGTGATATTTTCCACTGGTAGTCGCGGGAGCTGGCGGATCTTCGGGCCACATGTTTACGCGCCCAGAGGGCCTACACCCGCAGCCGGCGGCACCATCGCGACGAGGAGTGGGAAGGCCGGCTTTATGAGGGTTACCGCAATGCGCAGTCGGCCTTCAGGCTAGCCGTCCGTACCGTCAAGGACGTCAGTCGGCAGGAGATGCTGGACGGTCTCGATCGTGACCCCTGGGGTCGCCCCTATCGCGTGGCGCTGAGTAAGCTCCACGCACGGGGTCCCCCCCTCACCGAGACCCTCCAGCCCGGCCTCCAAACCAGGGTCGTCGAGGACCTGTTCCCACGACGGGTGGACCACACGCCCCCGGTCATGGCTTCGCCAGACACTGACCAGGAGGCCCGACGGTGTTCCTAACCGCGTGCTGGCCCTGGTCGTCGACCACCTGGGTCCCCGCCTCGGGGGGCTGTTCGACGCGTGTCTAGCGTCCGGGCAGTTCCCTGAATGCTAGAAGGAGGGGAGGCTGGTGCTCCTGCCGAAGCCGGGACGGTCTCCAGTGTTGGCCTCGGCCTACAAGCCCATCGTGCTGCTCAACGATGCGGGCAAGCTGTTGAAGAGGGTGCTGGCTGCCCGCATCGAGCGGCACCTCGTCGGCACGGGGCCCGATCTGTCGGACGCCCAGTTTGGGTTCAGGAGGGGTCGTTCGACGATCGCGGCTCTGTTGCGCCTGAGGGCCGTGGCAACTGAGGCCCTCGTCAGCGGACGAGTGCTGTTAGTGGTGTCCCTGGACATCGCCAACGCATCCAATAGTCTGCCATTTAGCTGCATCAGGGAGGCGCTCCAATACCACGGGGTGCCAGTTTACCTGAGGCGGCTAGTGGCAGACTGTTTGGAGCGGCGCAGCGTCCTCTACACCAACCGAGTAGGGGACGTTATGCGAACGCCCATGACGTGCGGTGTCCTGCAGGAGTCGGTCCTCGGACCCACCCTGTGGAACATCGGCTACGACTGGGCGTTGAGAGGGAGCCTCCCACCCGGGTTGGGCGTGATCTGCTACGCTGACGACACGCTCCTCACAGCCCGCGATGGGACGCTTGAGGAGGCGGCAAGCCTGGCGACTCTCGGCACCGAGGAAATCGTCAGGCGGATTGAGGCGCTGGGGTTGAGGGTGGCCCTGGACAAAACGGAGGCCCTCTTGTTCCATGGGCCCCGCATGGGCCCTCCCATCGGCGTCTCGATCACCGTCAATTCGGTTGACATCAGCATCCGGGCCCATATGAAGTATTTGGGCCTGGTGTTCGACGGGCGTTGGTGGTTTCGGGAGCCTTTCCGCAGGCTCGCTCCACGGCTCGTCGTTTTTTTTTTTCGTGGCTTATGCCGAATGTGGGCGGACCGAGCGCTTCATGCCAACAGCTGTACGCGTGGGTCGTCCGGTCGATGGCCCTGTACGCGGTCGATGGCCCTGTACGGCACACCGGTGTTGGCGGGGTCCCTGACCGTCCGACTCAGGGCTCTTCTCTGGCGACCACAGAGGGCCATGGCGGTCAGGGTCATACGCGGGTACCGCACAGTGGCGACGGAGGCAGCTTGCCTGTTGGCCGGGACTACCCCGTGGGACCTGGAGGCGGAAATGCTCGCCGATTTGTATCGGCGGGTGTCGGGGGTGCGAGCGGATGGCGGTGTGGTCTCATTGAGGGAGCTCACCGCCTGGCGTATCGACGCCCGCCGAAACGTCATTGCCCGTTGGGCAGTCCGGCTGGAGAGGCCTCGATTCGATGTGCGGACCGTGGAGGCCTTCCGGCCGGTGCTGATGCGGTGGTTGGAACGGCGGCACGGGGTGCTCTCCTTCCAACTAGTGCAGGTTTTGACGGGGCATGGATGCTTCGCCAAATACCTGCACACGGTCGTTAGGAGGGAGAGTACACCGTCCTGCCACCACTGCGACTGCGACGAGGATAAGGCGCAGCATACGCTCGAGGCTTGTGCCGCTTGGGCAGAGCAGCGCCGTGAACTCATCGCAATCATCGATGCTGACCTGACGCTGCCGACCACCGCCAGGGCGATGCTCGACAGTGTCAGGAACTGGGACGCGGTCGCAGTCTTCTGCGAGGCAGTAGTCTCGCAGAAGGAGGCGGCGGAGCGCGTGCGCGAGGAGCGTCCCCTCGACGACGCGAGCCATCGCCGGCGACTGGGGCGGCGTAGGCACGATTGCCTGCGCCTTATGCCGCCCTAGCTGAGGCCGCGGGTGACTGGACCGGGGAATTAATCCGTCACCCACCGAGAGGCTGACCGCGAGGAAAAGACCGACGTCCTCCCCGAGGGAGGGGATGTCGGTCAAGAAGAGGGTACCCCTCGGGGGGTATTCTGTCGGGCTGGCCACTAACGACAAGTTCACGCTGCTCCGGTGGCCGGTCCAACGGCGAAGGCGAGGTTCACGGGTGGGTTATGAGTGTCAGTGCTTACGCCCCTCTATCACCCCGGACAGAGTGGTGCGAGGAGCGTGACGACCGTAGCCCACCCCACAAAAAAAAATAGGGTGATATTTCGAGCTTTTCATCTTTTGAATAGATATTATATGCATTTTATATCCCTTAAGAGACAACCTCTTACGATCACCCACGGGTACCTAAGTTAGAGAGTGGTAAATTGTATTCTTATTCAGTTACTCCGTCACCACGCGGGTGATTATTAAAATTATAAGAATTATACTTTTCAAATGTCATTATATATAATTGTTTTTAGCCTTCTTTGTTATTCAGATATACGTTGCTTCTAGGGTCGGTGGTATTTTTAAAGAATATATTTAGTATTTAGCGATAAAACTGAGAAACATACGAACATTATCATAAACTTTCGCCTTTATAACGATAATTGTATTAAGGTATTAAATCATCATCATCATCACAGCCCATAAATGTCCCACTGTTGGGCTCAAGCCTCCTCAGCAGTGGGAGGGATAGAGAGAGATACCTCTCTCTCTTCCGTGTGGTGAATAATAAAAAGAATTATATTATTACAAATATAAAAAAAAACCGGAGGTGTCAAGGGACACCCGGATGGAACGAAGTTCTATTTTAATTATATAATTTTTTTCTGCCTTAAGCGATTTTTATCGTTATATTTTAGCCAATTTGCAAAATATCTTTATAAATTATAGCCTATGTGTTATTCTGATGTGCAAGCTATATTACTATAAATTTCATCAAAATCCATTCAGTAGTTTTTACGTGAAAGAGCAACAAACATGTTCACATCCATACATTATTACAAACTTTCACGTTTATAATATTAATAATAGGATATACAATTCCACTAGACTACCAAAACTTTTCGGCCCCGAGCTCGAACGCGAGCCGGCCACGCGGCCCGGTCAAGGGCGAAAATAATTTCGTTGCGCATTATTTTGATTTTGCTATATCTCTTAAGGTATTGATTTAATTTGCATGGTCTGAAGGAAAAAAAATATCTTCATGAAATGCTCAAGCCAACTAATGTATTTAAAATGATAAGGATTAATACAGTATTTGTGTAAATAGCTTTTCAATTACCGTTTTATAATAGAACATTTTTTAAAGTATTAAAATGGATATAGTATGTTATCCTTAAGAGATAGATATATACCATCGCGGACTTTTTTGTAGGCCTTTTTAAGCTGTATAATACTGTAGTACTTTATTTTGATCTATTTCGTAGGGTTCAGCCAGCGTTTGCAATGTAAGCGCAAAATAATGTGTTTATTTACGACATCACATTAGAAACCTCTAAAATTATCAGTGTTTCTCTAGTACATTATGCATATATTATACATATAAACCTTCCTCTTGAATCACTCTATCTATAAAAAAAATCGTCGCGACACCACACTGTTCAATGCGAAATAGAAATGAAAATATCTGGCTTGCTTTCTATAAGAGTGCCGACGAGCGACGCCGCACAGCTTACAATAGCTTACTATAGCAAAAAGTGTCGTGACAACTTTTCGTAAGAATTTTTTCCGTCTAGCCCCCTTTCACAACGCGCGATAAGGAACTTCGTTCCAATAACAAAAATTATATTTAGAAACAAGAATAAAAGTTTATAAATTTTACTAGCATTTGATGTAGTTACTTAAAATGGCTATGAATTCTAATAAATGAACTGGACAAAATTTGAAAAGTTCCTTACTAAATATAAATAATATAGCGCCAACTCTGTTCATAATATAGTACCAACTATGTTTGTTTCTCTAACCTAGTTATATTGCAAAACTAACTTAATGTCAAACGACAAAGATATTCAACTGAGTTCATGTTGACTTGATCGCTGAAGTTCTGTGATTACCGACACAAGTCATCAGTCTCAATTAACGTCACGAATGTTCGGCTATTAGCACATCCACATATATGTTCATTTTAACCTAGTAACCCATTACTAAATTTAATGACAAATATGCCTTAATTACATAGATCTGTATCTACTGATATCTATATATTAGATGATTACTGATACACGTAATTATCTTGCAACCTATTAATAGCAATACACCGTGACACTTATATCATCTTACAAAAGAAGTGCCATAAAAGTATACGACAAAAGAAATATCATCATCATGATCATCTTGCTCTTATCCCAATTACTTAGGGTCGACGCAATATGTCATCCACCTCCATACAGTCCTATCAGACGTCATCTCTGCAGTCACTCCCTGTCTATCCATGTCATACCTCATGCAGTCCATCCATCTTTTCTTTGGTCTTCCTTTACCCCTAAAGCCTTCAACATTCATATTTAAAACTTTCCTCACAACATTTCTTTCATCCCGTCTCATCACATGTCCATACCATGTTAACCTTTCACTCCTTAACTTTTACGTCACTGGCGCAACTTTCAAACTTCCTCTTATATGCTCATTTCTTATTTTATCTAATCTCGTCACGCCACACATCCATCTCAACATTCGCATCTCCGCTACATGCAGTCGTCTCTCATCCGTCGCTTTTGTCGCCCAACATGCTGATCCATACAGTACAGCAGGTCTTATTAGGGTTTTATATATTTTAGCCTTTAATTTAGGGGGTACTTTGGGGTCGCATGTTGTACCCGTGACCTGCCACCATTACATCCATCCCGCATCCATTCTGTGTTTCACCGCACGATCCAGGTCACCATCGCTTTGGATAAAAGAACCGAGGTATCGAAAATCCGAGCATACTGGTATAGGTACTCCATCTAGAGATATGGGTGTAAAATTGGAGAGACCGCCGAAATCGCAGAACATGTACTCTGTTTTAGGTCTGCTGATTTTCAAGCCAACATTCTCCAATTTACAGCGCCACTTCTCCAGCATGCTCTGTACCTCAAGTCCTTCTTCTCCGACGAGAACAATGTCATCAGCGAATAGCATGCACCAGGGTGCCTCTTCCTGTATCTCCGATGTTAACGCATCCATTATCAACAGGAAGAGGTAAGGACTTAATGCCGACCCTTGGTGCAAACCCACCTGCACACTGAACTCGTCGGAGTCTCCAGCCGCTGATTTTACGTACGACCTAGATCGTTGGTATATAGCACAGATTAACCTAGTATTTCTCTTTCAGTGCCCACCACAAAACTGTTCTCGGTATTCTGTCGTAGGCCTTCTCGAGGTCAACGTATACCATATACAAGTTTTTATGTGCACCACGATATTTTTCGCACAGTTGGCGCAGTGCAAATGTGGCATCCGTTGTCCCGCGGCCCGGCATAAAACCGAACTGGTTTTGGGTGATCTTGCTTTCTTCTCGCAATGGCTTCTCAACCACTTTTTCCCACACTTTCATACTATGTGACATGAGCTTTATTCCCCGATAACTACCGCAGACCTGAACATCACCCTTGTTTTTAAAAATGGGCACTAGCGCACTACTGCACCATTCATTGGGAATTACTTCATCCTGCAGCAACTTTTTGAGGAACAAAGTCAGCCACATATATCCATCCTCACCCAAAACTTTCCATACTTCCACTGGTATACCGTCCGGCCCTACAGACTTTCCGTTTTTCATACTTATCACTGCCTTTCTTACCTCATCTATTGTAATTTTTTTTACTAGACCGACGTTCTCAAGCACATCTTTTAACACTCCACTCCATAAATTCTCTTCATTCATTAATCTTTCAAAATATTCCTTCCAACGCTGCCAAACGAAATTATCCTTCCAAAAGAAATATATCTTACATATTTAATTGTTCAATAGTGGTAGTGATAAAAAAATAACAAAATAAAATAAATTAAAGTTAATATTTTGTAACAACATGGTTGTAATGTTAAATTTTAAACAAAAGAAATCATACGGCATTCCACATGATAATGACTGGCTAATGTAATTACGGTCCTTTCGAATAATAAAAAGAATTAATTAACAGCTTTACTTTAAATTAAATAAAATCCATTAATTTAAATTAAATAAGATTTTTATAGATGGTTTTAAATTTATAATCGATTCATCCATCTATTTCATTGAAATTTAATAAGATTTTCATACATTGTTTTTCGATTGCAATAGCAAATAACTTTTAAAAATAAGGAATTATATCGACAAAATACGGACTGCATCGTAAGCGTGCGACACTAGTGAGAACTGTCACAGAGATCATGCTATATTTTATAGACTATAGTAATTATGTATAATAATTTTTAGTAAAAAATATTCCACTAAATATATTTTTTTTTTTAAACTTTAAACTGTACAAATGAATAGTAGATACTGGTTACGTTAACTGAACTTCTTTTGTAAGACGACATGAATGTCACCGTGTATACATATTTATTTCTCTACAACTTTATGTTAGAATCACCTGCTTGATTTACATTTTTTTTATAGCCAAGTGGCTTTATCCACAAAGGGGTTAATATAATTGTAAATATGGGCACAACAATGATTTTTTTTTTTTTTTTTTTTTTTTTTTTTTCTTATCACCCAGTACCACTGTTGACCCGCCGAGACGTCATCGCCCGTTGGGTTACGCGGCTGGAGAGGCCAAGACACGGTGTCGTTACCGTCGAGGCCCTCCGGCCCGTACTGATGGAATGGATGGAGCGGCGGCACGGAGTCCTCTCCTTTCGGCTAGTGCAGGTATTGTCAGGGCACGGGTGTTTCGGTTTGTACCTGCACACGGTCGTGTATAGGGAGTGGACTCCGGCCTGCCACCATTGCAGCAGTGACGAGGACACGGCGAGACACACACTGGAGGTGTGTCCGAGTTGGGACGGGCAGCGCCGTGACCTCGTCGCTGTAATCGGTGCCGACCTGACGCTGCCGGCTGTCGCGAGGGCGATGGTCGACAGCGTCAGGAACTGGGACGCGGTCGCCGCCTTCTGCGAGGCTGTTATCTCGCAGAAGGAGACGGCGGAACGAGTCCGGGAGGATTCCCGTGACCCGGGCCGCCGTCAGCGGCCGGGGCGGCGCAGGCGCGAATACCTGCGCCTGATGCCGCCCTAACCGAGGCTTCGGGTGATCGGACCGGGGAATTGTCCGGTCACCCGACGTGAGGCCACCGCGTGAGGACGACGCCTCGACGGCGAAAGCTGTCGGGGCGTCGACAGGAGAGGAGCCCGAGAGGGCATACCGCCGAGCGGGCCACCGAATACAAAAATCGGGTACCGGTGGCCCGCTTGCACGGCAAAGAAGAGGTGCTTGCAGGGTGGGTCAATGGGGTTGCGCGCCGCCTCTTCCGTCACCCCGGACCGACTTGGCGGGGTGCGACGTCCATGGCCCACGGCAAAAAAAAAAAAAAAAAAGTACCACTGTTGAGCTCGATTCTTCTCAACAATTTAAAGGGAAAGTAATAGAAAAATTTACTCGCTTTACCAAGCTGGTCAGACAGTCTGGCATATGGTTTTATATCCAATTTTTATACGTACCTAATATTTAAACGCACAAATAACCGACGAACTTAATATCGTAAAAATAAAATAATTAACCTACTATATAACTACATACACCATGCAAGTCAGACGTGTTGGTATCAGGTTTTATTTTGAATTTTCATCTCTTGCAACAGTCATCTCTTACGATAGGTACTCACAGGCAATATAGAGAGGTGGTGAAATGTACTCCGTCACCACACGGAAGATATTTATTATTGTATGCTATGTATATTTACCACTGATATGATATACGAAACATATCTACTGTTAGCGACGAATGAAATTTACAACTATAATCCTTTTTATCGCAAATATCAATTTATACCACGCAACAGTTGGGTCCAAACAACATTTATTCATAGTATTGCACTACAACAAGTCTACAAGCTTATCGGCTTCAGCTGCATATAGAAATCTTCCTGTAGGAAATTGTATAATAACTACGCTTGACAGCCGAGCCACCACTTCCATAACCGACGAACTTAATATCTTAAAAATAAAATAATCTTATATAATAAATAAAATAATAGGCTGTAATAATTATCTAAACTTGAGGAAATTCATTTAAAAGATCTTTATAATACCTTTATTGATTGACCTGATTTGAACTGAAAGATCGTGGTTGCGTGTTTATTTTATTAGTTCCAAATGAATTTCTTTAAAACACACTCTGTAGTTAGAAAATAATACTTGGATATTGCGTTATATATTTATTTAAGGCACACCCTCCAATAAGGAATTAATGCTAGCGAGGAACTATGCAAATATACAATTAACGGACACAAATTACACAGACTCAGTACAATAATGTGTATCGTCCTGTGTAGGAGTCGAACCCGCACCGCTCGGTCGGTCAATATCTTAACTACTAAGCCTTATGTGCAGTCAGTTTAAGTTATATCAATTAAGTGTTTCTAGTCATATTAACTTAACAAATAATACCTAATAGTACATTACTGCAGCGGCCAGCAAGAGAGCCATTGATGGATGAAGGTGTAAATGTGGGCCGAGACGTAGCCGAGGCACACATACGTAAGTCCATCAATTCCTAGTTGTGGCCAAGGCTTGTATAGTGCTTTTCTCGAATAATGCGCGGAAATTAAAACTAAGTAGTATTAAGTAGAACTGTACATACATGACGAACAACGAACATGACATACATGACGAACAACGAACAACATTTTTCACGTGCTACGGGGTCATTTGTTCTTTTTTTTTTCATTATTAAACAGCTTTCTTTTTCAAGCCAGTTTGAAAATTAAATAAAACTCTGATAAGTTGCCTACATGGTTACTAGAATTTGAAGTAACAAATCGTTCCATTTTTAAAATACACGATAGATATGAATTTACATATATATTTATTTGGCCGCTAAAACACGACAGATATGGATTTCCATAACTTTTTTGGCGGCCACTGCTCGCAAGTATTTGGTCAGTACAGCAATTTCGATTTATCTCGAAGAAGGTTGTCAAAATAATGCTCAAATTTCAAGCATGTTTGGGCAAATTATATTTCATAAGATAGTTGCAGGCGTAAATATGTTTTAGAGCGCTAAAGTAACAAGAGTTAAATATCAATTATTCCTAAAACTTAAATAATAATTCTACAGTTAACGCAAACGAGCGCCACACGAAGCCACGAACTCGGTACATATTATAGAAGCATTAATGCCAATAATCCCACAAGCATAATATCTCGTCTGTGTATGGTTCACACACAAACTTGGCGCTACTTTAAGGTATAATACAATTCATCATCAATCATTCTGTCTTTCTAAAAGACACGGGTCGGAGAATGAGAGGGTATACGCTGTCCACCACGCTTACGCAGCATCCTTCGCCGACTTTTGAGATAATCTCTTGTGCGTATAAGATTTCTTAAGACATTTATAGTTTTTAGTGCAAATTTTATATTAGTTATAATATCACCACTGAATAATATCTACTTTTTATAATTTAGTATTATTAATAATAGGACTTATACAGTCAAATGTGTATTTTTGTCGATATATAACATCCGCCATAATAATGCTCCAATATTAATGTTTAATACGCCGTTTTAGAGATTTTTTACACTCTAACAACGAAAATTAAGTTAATATCTCAAAAAATAGTTTTTCTTAAAAAAACTCACTATCCAAAAAAACTCAGCATAATAATGCTCCAATATTAATGTTTAATACGCCGTTTTAGAGATTATTTTACACTCTAACAACGAAAAATAAGTTGATATCTCAAAAGAAAGTTTTTCTTAAAAAAAACTGACATTTCAAATTATTGAAATTTAGCATTTAATATGCTTAATTATTTATAAAAACGCGATTACGAAGTGAAAAGTGATGTCACAAACGGGATTCGAACCCACGCCTATTGGAATTCCGGCCCAATCGTGCTGCCACTACACCACCGTGCACTATTGTAGGACATACAAATCTCGCTTCGTATCATATTTACGTCTGAAGGTGACGTAATCCATCTACCCGACAATGTTTTCCCGAAAAAAGTTCACGGTGGTGTAGTGGCAGCACGATTGGGCCGCAATCCCTATAGGCGCGGGTTCGAATCCCGTTTGTGACATCATTTTTCGCTTCGTAATCGGGTTTTTATAAATAAATAAGCATATTAAATGCTAAATTTCAGTAATTTGAATAACTAGGTTGTGTCATCGTTTAATACAATTCTAACTGCAAAGTTTGAAGTATTAAGCCTATAACAATGTTTAAACATTGTCGGGTAGATGGCATACGTCACCTTAAGACGTAAATATGATACGAAGCGAGATTTGCATGTCCTACAATAGTTCACGGTGGTGTAGTGGCAGCACGATTGGGCCGGAATCCCAATAGGCGCGATGACATCATATTTCACTTCGTAATCGGGTTTTTATAAACTGACATTAAAGCACGACATATACCTAAAGGCAATTGATTTCCTTGCGTTGTAAAAACGTACCAATCAGCCAATATTTTATATGCTTACAAATTGCTTCATTGAATTTTTATCTCATATAAGTCTCATTGTCGAGCTCGAGGCTATAAGAGAGTTTGATCTACTATACCACTCTGGTGTTAATCTTTATTTCAAGTTCTTCTTTTGCACAGACGCTATATACATTTTGTATCCATTAGTCGTGTTTTACAATAGCCACGAGCAAAATAGGTGACTAATCGTATTCTTACTCCATAATCACACAGCTCACTTATATTTTTAGTAAATATACCTTTGTTAGGTTACAATTATATACGTAATATATCCTCTATTAACTGTGCGAAGTATTCACATTGGATTTTAGATATAGCTATGTATTCTCTTTTATTATATAAACGATATAAAATATTGTTTTTATTGCTTGTGGTGGCAAACGAGCAAGCAGTACATCTGATGGTAAGTTTTACTGCCGCTCATTAATCTTTGCCTACCAATGACAACCCCGAACCCACCCAGATACTTGCGCTTCCAACTCTCTCGCTCTTCGAACGAAGCGCAACAGCACATTGCCACTGCACAGACGTCAATTTTTTGCGAGAGTATGGTAACCCCAGATGGACAGGCCTATGGCTGAGTTTTGGCGCGAATGTGGAAATGTCAGGTCACGCTCTTGTATTATATTCATTTCTTTAGTGTTTTGTGGTGTTATATTGAATAATTTTGCTGGTATTTTATGCAATATGGTACAGTTAAAGAGCTGAAGTGTAGTGAATATGGTATAATAGTGGTTTACGTGTATTTTCATATTTACCTAAAATTCCCAAAGAAAATCATTGATTAGGTAATCAGCGCCCGATTAATGGTAACGACTTGACTTACTGACAGACAATGACTATTAAGGCTACATAATATGAAGAAATGATGAACAATATATGGAAAATAATTAAATAAGACTTGGCTATATGGGCTATGATCCCTTTGCCTGTCCGAATGGACGAACAGAACCAAAAAAAAAAATAGGCCTATGGCTGTAGACTGTTAAATGTCATCATGGAAGACTTGAAAAACAAATTAAGTGTAAAAGTACCCAATATAAAACACTCATTTCTATACAAGAGGCCTCACCACTTTGACCACTGCGCCATCTGTGCAGTCAAGTTTCGATATTCTCGTATATTAATTTCTAAGTTACCCAGCCACTTTACTTAACGGTAATATCAAACTTCGTGGCGTCAGCCACAGCAATAATGTCATATATAAATTAAAATTAATGTATTACTTATATTAATATTAATTATAAGGTCCGCACATATAACGTAGCCGTTAAGATACCTACTTATCATGTCTTCGTAGGTTCGATTCGGGCGAGACAATACTTTATTGTAGCCGTTAATGTTTGTAAAGTAACCCACAATACAATTATTAGTTTCTTAGTGCTGGATCATCTTTCCTCCATAGGTATTAATTTATTAGAAAACTACATTTAAAATAAAACTACTTATACGGATTCTATCACGTTTGTATTTGATTTTAAATTTCTCGACGTTTTGAACACTTTACAGTGATCATGGTCACGGGAGGACTAAGGTGTCTTACGTCCAAAAGTCATCGTTATTACAGAAATTTATATCTACCCGCTACAGTATCAGTTATTAATAGTTTGACCCACATTTTAATACAAATTCATTGCCAATACAAAAATAAAATGATTCTATATGTAAAAATGACTTACTTTACGTTACTAAAATTGATAAAGCCGCCTCTAAAAATTAATAATAATATTAGTATTATGCCTTCTGAGTTTCCTTGCTGGATCATTTTCAGAGTAAAAATACAGTTTACCACCTACTATTTTACCCGTGGGTGATCGTAAGAGATGACTAAGGGATATAAAACGCATATAACATCTATACAACAGAAGAAAAATTCGAAACAAAGCTCTATACCAACACGTCTGACCAGCGTGGTATAATAAGTCAATTTCCCTCCTATTGTGGAGGAGGCTCGAGCCCAATAGTGGGGCATATAGAATGATGATGATGATGATATTTGAAAGTATTATATTTTATGTCAACTATCATAGATATTGATAAGAGACTATACCAAAGACATAATAAGTTCATCAAAGTTATTTAACTCACAGAGTGCACTTGTATTTGCCGAATATTAACTACTTTCATAGTTACAATTTAGAATACATTGTAACAATTTTATGATTATAATGTAATATTTATAATATTTTATAAATGAAATCACTAAACAATTCAATCTAGAAAAAATACTCTGTAACTAAACTAACCTCACTAATAATATTAATAAAAGAGTATTAGCCGCAGGCAAAGTTACTATGAGAGGCTTCGTAATAAACTTTCTCTGCTCTATTATTTCTCTGGTCTCTAATGTAAACAGTAGTTTCAGGTGGTTTTAACGTAAAGTAAGGTTTAATGTATTTGTTAAATTGTAATAACACTTTAATCTCTATTGCGTATCCGTATGGTGACGGCGCAAGAATACAAATCAACGCCTTCCTTTCCTGTGGGTATGAAGGGATGTATGGTGTCTAAATACACTTTTTTTGGGACTAATCCCACCACACATTCCCAGCACTGTAACTCCTGTAAGCCAGGATCCACAATGGTCTCTGTATAAGACACCAAGGTTTAACCCTCGGGAAGTCCCGGGGAATGCATTTAATTGTCTTGAGACCCGCAACAAATTTAAGTAGAAAAGAAAAACAGGAGAAGTTGGTAAAATTCCACTTCCCTCCTACACAAAGCGGGAGACATGACGCAAAAATTGGCTAATAGGCCAATAGATAAGAGGATGTACTGATACTTGAAGCGCAGCAGTACAGCACCACGGATATGGTAAAGCTGATGAGGCCTATATGTGAGCCTTAACATTGATTGCAACAGTAGGTATGGCAAAAGCGCCTGAACGCACGGATATTTTCTCCAGTTGCACAAGGTCCGTATAATATACTTACTTCCCCAGACGTGACTTGCAGACTGTCTAACATGAGATTGCGCTCGTTATGCCAGAGATTGCACTCCCAGAGGATGTGGTGAGTTGTTTGTTGTTTGTTCAAACTCGCTGTTGGATGCAGAATATTGAAAAAATGGTGAGCTACAAATTTAAAATAAAATAATTTACCTTTAAAATTCCCATGACTAGTGAGGAATTGTGTATGAGGATGATGATGATGATGATGATACATAATTACTAAATCGAAGCTGTTCTATCTTTCTTGAGGTTTGATAAGCTTGGTGACGGTGTAAAAAAATAATATGTCATACCTTTACAGTTTTAAGTAGAATTTCGGAATGTAAGTAGATAATATCACTGTGAGAACAGGAAAGCTGGCAATGGAACATCATGACATCCCGCCAACCGTACGCCTATCATGATATACTAATTTCATTTCTATTCTTGTAATCAAAAGCCAGTGTAAAACGATACTTATCGTCCATTTTTAATTGAAAATATAAATGTCACGTTTCTTAGCTACCGTAAAATCGTGTTTTTATATAATCTATATTATTTGATTAACAATTTGAAGAAAAATTTACAATTTCCATCCTTAGTACCAATAGACAAAGACACCAAATCGCGCGAACGGCATCAGGTTATATTTTTACTTTATGTAAAACACTCTGTTCTCTCAAAGTAATGAATTACAGTTACTATCTGATAATTATACTATATTAATCGCTACTTGACGTACAATATTCCTCCAATGTTGCGCCGTGTCCTCGTCACTACCGCAATGGTGGCAGGACGGAATTCACTCCCTCCACACGACGGTGTGCAGATACTTGCCGAAGCTACCGTGCCCCGACAACATCTGCACCAGTCGGAAAGAGTGGACCCCGTGCCGCCGCTCCATCCACTCCATCAGTACGGGCCGGAGGGCCTCAACGGTAACAACACCGTGTCTAGGCCTCTCCAGCTACGTAACCCAACGGGCGATGACGTCTCGGCAGGCGTCCTCGCGCCAGGTGGGTATCTCGCTCAACGATAGGGAGCCACCTTCGTTGCGCACTGAGGTAACCCGGCGGTAGAGGTCGGAGAGCATCTCCACCTCTAGGTCCCACGGTGGTGTCCCGGCCAGTGGGCATGCCGCCTCGGTCGATACCATGCGGTACCCGCGAATGACTCTGACCGCCATGGCTCTCTGTGGTCTCCACAGAACAGCCCTGAGCTGAGCGTTCAGAGCCCTCGCACACACGGGTGCGCTGTATATGGCCATTGAACAGATCACCCCCGCATACAGCCATCGGCCTTCGAAGCTGGGTCCGTCCACGTTCGGCATGAGCCGTGATAGGGCGGACGCCGCGCCGACCAGCCGGGAAGCAATTCGGCGGAAATGCTCCTGGGACATTAACCCTCCTTGGGAATGTTGACCAAAAGGCATCAGATGAAGTTGGCCCAGGTCGTTATAAGGCTTTAAGTCATCTTTTGCGATATTCACGAGCAAAGTAAGAGTTGGTAGTATTCTTAGCCGCTACCACAGAGCCTAAGTATAATACCTACCTAAAAGTGAGAAACAATGTGAAAAGAAAAGAGCTATGTCGAAAAGAATTAAGTCGCTCTAATTTTACTGCATAAGTCTATTGGTATTCATTGTTATTCTAACATTTATTCTGTCAATTAAGACACAACGTCATTTGGCATTAATCTTGTTTGAAAACAAAATTTTACATTTTAATCATCAAGAAAAGGTCTTTGAGCACTGATGAAATTAAACAATGGCAAAATTACAAACCTTTGTAAGTAGTTACCAAATATTTAGTATTATTGATACGTCGACTTATTATGTTGTATTATGTTTATACTACAGTATACATAACCGCCGGGCGGGCCACCGAAGACAAAGACCGGGTTCCGGTAGCCCGGGCGGGTCTATGGGTAGCGTGCTGCTTCTTCTGTCGCCCCGGACGGATTTAGCGGAGTGTGTCTATTCCATAACATGCCACCAAAATAAAGCTACAGTATACATAGAGCAGTAAAATTATTATAATTAACTATGCTATCCCATAGTTCTCGGAATCTACATTCCAGAGTTGTTAATCAAAATTGTAATAGCAGTTTTTGAACAAAACTGAAATGTCTCAAACATTATCATATTCATCTTATTACTAAAATAATAAATTCTAGGAGATGTTTACAAAAAATCATCAAAATTCAACTTTGAAAACTTGAAATATGTTGTACTTGTTTTATTTTATTATTTATTAATAATTATAAATGTGCGTGTATGTAATATTTGAAGTCGAAGAAAAAGCGAAGTGTTTGTTTAGTGTTTATGGTATAAAATAAAGTCTAAAATTTATTTTACAGATCCTTTAATTGCCAAATACTTTTATCTCATCGGTATATCGAAGTATTAATAATAAGAGTAGCAACCCAAAGAAGTTCTACGTTAAAATGTCAATAGACAGTCCACATCATTCGACAAGTCATATCAGCAATTGGGTAAGAGAATTTCTCAAGTAACGAATACAAATCTCATAGCAAAGTATGATGACTTACTAAAAGGACGGATGAAAAATAAAACTAAAGAATCACTCACGCTCAATTAGCATAGACGCCAAATGTTTGTATGTATCTGAGTGTAAAGATTACACGTGGTTACTGAACGTATATAAGCGTTTTCAAGTAAAATTAAACCTACCTTAAAAATGGTACAATTTCGACTATCGATAGAACAATAAACATAGAGCTCCTTGAGAAGGAGATCTTGTAATATCTAGTCACGATTGGTAGGTAGGTTGGCGATCGGATATAGTCTTGTAAATTTCCCATGAGAGTGCTGTTTCTTATTCTTCTCGTAATCTCTCTGCTGGTTTTTATGACTCCCACGGGTAAGTAAAATGCGGTGACACATTGTAAGGACTATACGAGAAGCAATTTGGAAGGTTGTTATTTTGATAGGTTAATTTTCATTATTTATAATTCCACACAACAGTGCTTTATTTACTAATTAAAATTGTATAATTTGCGAGTGGTGACTACAAATTTTACATAGATTTACTTTTAACGTATTACAAAATATTTACAGTGTAAATTATGACATGTACTTTTACTTACCTAAGAGTATGGCTTAAGCTAATCCACTTATATAATTTATCATGAAAGATACTTAAATTCATTTAATTACAGCTAAATTCATTTATCTGTAGGTTTTAGGTAGGATAAGCAATTTTTGCTAAGATATATATTTGAGTGTCTATGTGATATATACTTTTTTTTTAAAGAACCACCTTTTTTGTTTTGTTTGCTGCGGATTATGGATGTTGGCGGGCCGCGCTAAATCAATCCGGGGCGCGCGACCCCTTACACCCACCCTGCAAAGCACCTCTCTTCGCCGTGCGAGCGGGCCACCGGTACCCGTTCTTTGTCTTCGGTGGCCTTATAGAACCACCATGCACTAAGCGAATAATCTTTGTATTGCGGGGAACTTCTCGGACACATAACTAACGCAGACAAATTACACCCAGACTCAGAACAACAGCTTTGTGGATCGCACAAAGTATTGTCCTGCGTAGGAACCCACGGCGCTGGCACTGAAGGTCGATATCTTAACCACTGCGCTATTTGTGCAGTCGATATGTGTAATATTTATTAATTCTATAGCAAATACTTAAGTTAATGGTTATAAATTAGGAACTTGTTGTTCTTTGACGAACAGATTGGTATCGTATGTATTCTCTTTGCGAACATGTTGCATTGCCATCACCTCAGACTATGATAATGAAAAATAATAAAGAGACAGTGTGCACTTGTATTACAGCAGACATGTAAATATTTTATATGTTTAAGGTAAGTGGATACGGTAACGATAACCGATATTATTTATCGGTGTTCCTGGATATGTTGCTTCTGATGTAATCGCATTCTGCTAAGATATTATGTTAAAAGATATTAAGTTAATATATTATTGCCACCGAAGATAAAGACCGGGTTCCGGTGGCCTGTTCGCTCGGCGTAGAGAGGTAAATGTAGGGCGGGTCTATGGGGTCACGCGCCGCTTCTTCTGTTGTCCCGGACGGATTTAGCAGGGTGACCATTCCATAGCCCGCCGCAAAAAAAAAATGATTGTATGTTAAATATATTGTTACCAAAATACTTTCAAAAGAAGAACACAACTGCGTATAAAGAAAAATGTTAAAGTAATACCTCCCTTGTTAATTGAAATAGATTAACTTTAACTTATTTAACTTTATAGTAACTTCTCACGCTAAGTATAGTAGTTTCAATTCTCTCACTGAACAATTTTTGTGTAAATTAATTGTTCTGAGTTTGGGTGTAATTTTTATTCAATAATTAGAAGTAAGAACCGCGAAATAAATATTTATTTTTAGTGTTTTTTTAAATAACATTTCTAAATGAAAGTACTGTGTGGCAGCAGCTACGAATGCTACCAACCCTTGCTTTGCTTGTGGATATCGTAAAATACGACTAAGAGATTTACATCGACCTGGATCAATTCCATTTTGATGCCGTCTAGTTAACAATTACATTCCCAAAATGGATTCACGTCAGGCAGGCGGCCGATCATAAAACTAAAGCTAATAACTTTAGCAATATGTAAGCTTGGAAGAGTCGGTGGAGTCACTAAGATAAGAATGGCGATGATGATTACTGAACAAATAGATTTATTACTTGGTTGTGCATGATAGGCTAATTCATGAGGAAATTGTCAGGAGTAACACGAAATCTTTCTAGGTTTGGTGGCCATGAAATGACAAAATTTGCCGCCTCCGTTTGCATACTTGAAATAGATATATAGGTGAACTGTAGCCCAGTGCCGGTTTTAACACTACCAGCGCCCTGGGCGAGATTTTTACAGCGCCCTCCAACTGCAATTCAAGACTTTACGACTAAGTAGACCTCGAACTATGAGAATGGCCTGCGGCGCCCTTTTTTACCCGGCGCCCTGGGCGGTCGCCCAACCTCGCCCTACCCTAACACCGCTACTGCTGTAGCCTTTACTTAGAGTGAAAAATAGGCGTAACATTAACAAATTTTGCTAATGTTTCTGGTTATAAGCAAAACTTCACTTACAAAGCAAATTTTATTACATATGTGGAACTTTTTGGAGTTTACTCCTTAAGAATCGATTTTCATATAAGGCGCCCGGTATGAGAAAAATTTGAGGAGTAAAGTCTAGTGATCGAATAACTTCATTACGTTTTTGGTGCGCAACCTATTCAGCGCACCTTTCGCTTTCTGACGTGAGATAATACTTCACTGAACAGTTTTAATAAATGTAAATAAAAATATATATATTATTTTTAGTCAAATGAGCTTTTTTTGCGCCTGTTTTAATAATCGTACTTAAGGAGTAAACTCCAGTCGTGCGTTGGAGCTGACACATACACTTTTTTTTATTTATAAAACTGGCTATACATACCTGTCATAAAAAAAATTGTAAACTAATCATTTATGACATGGCGATAGGAGATATTTGTTTCTTCTTCTTCTTCTTTTTGTGTATTACAATCAGCTACTTATACGAGCTATTGGTGCCAGTGTCGAGTAATAATTATCTTTACGTTTTTAGTCTCTTCAGGTTAGTCATTGTCTAAGTCAAATCGTCACCTTCAACAGCGCTATGGCCATACTGTTAATGGTATCTTGTGGGAATTTAGATGGAAAATGAAACCGTTGTGAAGCACTTTTATAAGATATTCACTACATCCCAGCAGTTTTGTCGCATCACATTACACAAAATGCCAAATAAATTATCTAATATAACACGTTAAAACACTAAGATATCGAATATAATACAAGAGCAACTACATGACGTTTACAGATTCTCGTCAAAAGTACGAGATATTTGCTCTGCAAGTAAATCAAATGTGACGTTCGACAGTACGACAGTCAGTATTTTTTCCTCTTTGAAGTAATATTATATACCGCCATATTATTTTCATACTATAAATAATTCACAAATAGTCCTTCACATCATTGTCAAAATATACACGAAATATTTTTTATCATAAAATATTATAACGTTGGATTTTACTAAAGTTCTTTGAGTAACATATATTTATATATAATATTGTTTGACGAGAGATCATATTAAGAGTATGCGTAATCATAGAGCATGCATGAAGTGGTAAGAGAAGTGGTGAGTGTGAATGAAGCGATGAAAATATGCCAGGATTGTGGTTTGTGGCAATCCGTAGTCTCTGCCTACCTCTCTGGGAAACAGGCGTGAGGCTATGTATGTATGTATGTAAATACTGTTCTACAAAGACGTTGTAGGTAAGTACGTCTGTGAATGAAAAGCCTGCCTGACGACAACTCTTCTTGGTTATCTTATTATTAATCATTTGGCATCTGATAGAGTTTACCCAGATCTACGTAAAGCTCTTAGTCCTTCTTTTATGACACCAACGAACAATGTAAGGATTTGTATTAGTACCACCTTGTAGTATTCGTAACCACCACGCAGCAGTTATATGTATTTAACGCCTTCAAAATATTTTTTTCTCAATAAGAGGTAGCTAATGTTCCTAACCAAGGTTTAGTCTATCTCTGTAATAAATTTCTTTTAAATAGGTTCATGGACCTGGATTAGCCCTGATGGTTCAACAAAAAACGAGATAGACTTCATATTGTCGGACGAACGACATATATTTAATGATGTCTCAGTGATCAGCAGGATTAAAACTGGGAGCGATCACCGAATAGTAGAAGGCACATTAAATATCCACACAAAATTCGAACGGTCACGCTTGATGAAGTCTACCCTCCGACCTACATCTGTCCAATACCAGAACCTCCAAAACTTTCAACACGAACTACACAATTGCTTCCAATGTCTAGACGAGTGCGAATCTCCGAACGATATGAACGACAGATTCGTGGAAACTTTCCACGCGGTTGGATCGAAGTTTTTCAAGGCTTACCGCGCCAATAGACCTAAAAAACTTTCTGACCAGACTCTCAAGCTCATGGAGCGGAGAAAAGAAATGACAATACAGTCTTCAGCCGATTGATCCGAATACAGGCAGCTAAATAGTCAGATCTCCAGGTCTGTGCGTCGCGATATTCGCCAATTTAATACGCTGCGTATTAAAGAAGCGATAGAGCGGAATCGTGGCTCAAAAGTGTTTGCACAAGATCTGTCTATTGGGTAAAGAAAAATGACTAAGCTGAAGACCGATGACGGCACTGTCCTTTCATCCCAAAGTGATATCTTGGGAGAGGTCGAAAGGTTCTATGGACAGTTATATAAATCATCCCGAAATCCTGTCGTCGGCTTGGTCCAAGATCCCAGATCCAAGCTAACTCGGCACTATACCGAAGAAATCCCGGACATTAGCTTGTGTGAGATCAAAATGGCTCTCGAACAACTAAGAAACGGTAAGGCACCGGGAAATGACGGAATTACGGCAGAGCTCCTGAAGGCAGGCGGCGAGCGGGTCTTAAAAGCCCTTCAGAAGCTATTTAATTCCGTTATCCTCGACGTGACGTTCCAGAGTCGTGGACCAGGAGTGTGGTGGTGCTGTTCTTCAAGAAGGGCGACAAAACTTTACTAAAGCACTACAGACTCATCTCACTCTTGAGCCACATCTACAAGTTGTTTTCGAGGGTCATTACCAATCGACTCACGTGCAAGCTCGATGACTTCCAGCCGTAGTACCATAGGCCATATCCTCACGCTTCGGCAGATTATCCAGAAGACCGCGGAGTACAATCGGCCTCTGTGTATAGCATTTCTGGACTATCAGAAAACCTTTGATTCAGTCGAAACTTGGGCGGTGCTGCAGTCTCTTCAGCGGTGCCAAATCGACCATCGTTATATCGAAGTGCTGAAGTGTTTGTATAGGATCGCCACAATGTCAGTCTGTATTCGGGATAAGAGTACGAAACCGATCCAGTTGCAGAAAGGCGTGAAACAGGGAGATGTCATCTCTCCGAAACTGTTCACCACTGCACTGGAAGATGTCTTCAAGCTCTTAGACTGGACCGGACTCGGCATCAACATCAATGGCGAATACATCACTCACCTTCGATTCGCAGACGATATAGTCATCATGGCAGAATCCATGGAGGACCTGAGCACCATGCTCAACGATCTCAGCAGGGTATCCCAACTGGTGGGTTTACAAATGAACATGGACAAGATTAAAGTCATGTCAAATGCCCATGTCATTCCTGTACCGGTCCTAGTTGGCAATGCAATTCTCGAAATTGTCGATCATTATGTTTACCTTGGACAAACAGTCCAGTTGGGTAGATCCAATTTCGAGAAAGAGGTCAGCCGACGAATCCAACTTGGTTGGGCAGCGTTCGAGAAACTTAAGAGGATCTTTTCATCCAACATACCTCAGTGTCTGAAAACACAGGTCTATGATCAGTGTGCGTTATCAGTGATGACTTACGGCACGGAAACGTGGTCCCTAAATGTAGGCCTCATAACCAGGCTCAAAGTCGCTAAGCGTGCTATGGAGCGGGCTATGCTCGAGATTTCTCTGCGAGATAGAATCCGAAATACAGAAATCCGCAGACGAACGGGTGTAACCGACATAGCACGAAGAATTAGCACGCTGAAGTGGCAATGGGCACGCCACATCGCTCGAAGAACCGACAACCGCTGGGGAAGAAAGTTTCTAGAGTGGCGACCACGTACCGGACGACGCAGTGTGGGACGCCCCCCCACTAGGTGGACATACGACCTAGTGAAGGTTGCTGGGCGTCGTTGGATACAGACGGCACAGGACCGCACTCTGTGGCGTAAAATGCGGGAGGCCATCATTCAGCAGTGGACGCCAATAGGCTGAAATGATGATGAAAAATAGGTTCAGTAGTTTAGACGTAGAAACGCAAAAGATAAACAGATAGAGAGAGCTACTTTACATTTTTAATATTGAATAGGGATTTTGGAGTATGTGTTATCATCGTTAACGCGTTTTTTTTAGTAACTACAGAACTAATAATTGTAACACAATTATAAATCCACTTCAAGACCTTCGATTTATCTATAAGACGGGTGTCCTGTAACACAAGAAAAAATAAAATAATTAAAAATGTGGACTGTTTCTTATTTTTACCATGTTATTACAATTTTTTATTAACTCATTTCCTTGTATGTTTGTCCGGGTGCAATTTTGTAAATGTTTTAAACTACATTCCCTATGAGCTATATACATACTTAAAATTTATATCATAGCTCAGCAATGGATGACAATGTACGAAAATTTGAAAAAAGAGGAATTATAAAATAATATAAAAAAGTTTTAAAATCAATGCCAAAATTTCATTAATATAACCCTAAAAGGAGAAAATGCTAATATAAAATAAAAAACAAACAATGTACCATGTTTCTATAACGGAAAAAGTAATAAATAATTTGCTTTAACATTGGAAATATGGGGCGCATTTTCAATTATTTATTTGCTGCATGCATGTTATAATTTTTTTATTGTATTAAAAATTAAATACAAACGCTACAGAATCCGTAAAAATAGTTTTCAGCCCAATGGCTGCTGGATCTTTCGTTCCCTAAACGACGCACAACAGCAGAAGCCACTGCTCAGACGTCGATTTTCTGCGAGTATGTGGTACTACTGAATGCATCGACCCACGGCTGCATACAGAGAACTGTCAACAAGTCTACCACTAGTATATCGTTATATTTAATATTATTCAAATTAGTAGAAAATTTTCGTTTAAAAATTTTCGTACATTGTAGAAAATTTTCGTTTTGCCTCAATAAATTGGCTGGCTCATCCGTGGCAATCACATTTTCGTATAAAATTAACGTTTGAATTGTAGCCATATATTTGAAATAAAACTACGTTTACGGATTCATCGCGTTTGTATTTCATTTTTAATTTCCCGACGTTTCGAACACATTACAGTAATCATGGTCACGTGAAGATTAATGATCAATGTAAAGTGTTCGAAACGTCGGGCAATTAAAAATAAAATACAAACGCGATAGAATACGTAAAAGTAGTTTTATTTCAAATGTGTAATACTCGCGAAAATATCAGAAACAATTATTGTAGTAATTTAGTTTTTTTTTGGAGTTTACTCCTTAAGAATCGATTTTCATATAAAGCGCCCGGTATGAGACAAATTTAAGGAGTAAAATCTAGTGATCGAATGACCTCGTTATGTTTTTGGTGCGCAACCTATTCTACGCACCTTTCACTTTCTGACGTGAGATAATGATGAGAGATGAGAATACTTCACTGAACAGTTATAATAAATGTAAATAAAAGTATATACACGGTGGAAGTGGACCGCTCCCGAAAACCAAGACAGGTGATCCTACTAGTCCTACTTGTAATGATAGACTAGGAAAAAAATCGATTCGGATGAAAAAAAATTTTTTTTTCACATCGATTTTAAAGTTTTTTTAACATTCTATCGCATTAGGACAGTGCCATGTAAAGATAATTCCATAAAAAATACGTAACTGTACTCGGATGAGAAAAGACAATCTATTCAAAACTCACGATCATATGTTCAAGAGTTCAACGACCTCGCGTGGTGAAAAAAATTTTTTTTTTCATCCGTATCGATTTTTTTTCTTGCCTATCATTACAAGTAGGACTAGTAGGGTCACCTGTCTTTGTTTTCGGGAGCGGTCCACTTACACTGTATATTATTTTTAGTCAAATGAGCTTTTTTGCGCCTGTTTTGATAAAATCATACTTAAGGAGTAAACTCCAGTCGTGCATCGGAGCTGACACACACTTTTTTTATTTATTAAATTTAGTTCTCTTTTATTTACAATTTACTTTATTTGATAATTGAGAGAGGTGTAGTCCCAAATCCTTTCTTATGACCAGCTATGCCCCCGGTATTATACGGAGCGTCCATTTACCATTAGGTGAAATGCGTAATCATCTGCTACCAAGGATAAAAAAACATTGAGAAATAATCATTATTAGAATGTAAGGTTGTCTAGACTATTAGATAAACTCATCCATCAAATTACAATTTACCTTCAAAGGAATACAAAATTATAGATTAGAATTCCACTTAGCACAATAATACAGGCAATATAAACTATTACAATATATATTACACTAGGTACTTTATAAAAATATTTCTTTAGTGTTTTTATTATTTACGATTTTTACCTATTACTGTTTCTCTATTTTTTCTTTTCGGACCGGTTATGGTCCTCTTTCACCCTTTTAGAGTACTGAAGGCGCGGTGTGGGGCCAAATAAATCGCTGTACTGCATTGTCCATCTATTAAGCGGACTACCGAGACTGATGCCTTGACTTCAGTTACTTATTTCTAACAAATCCTTATATAAAGATAACTTGGAATTCACAGTTAATATTGACATACATAAAATTTACCGAAGTATATAAATCATATATTAATCGCGATATTCAAGTGTTAACTGTAAACTAAGTAGTATGTACAAATAATAGCTGCCTTTTTACGTTTTATCAAAGTATATATTTTCTCTATGATACCAGTATTTATTTCGATGTGATGAGAAAAAACTAGAGAATAAACTAAGCAAGTGATAAACGAATGTATACACAAAAGATGAGAATAGGCGTTAATAGTTTTTCTTCGGTAGTATATATTGTTTCCACAAACGCATAGTCGAATAAATACAAAAGAACCTTAAATATAGATATAAATATAAGACCAATGTTTGCTATATTTATAGAGGTACAGAATCTGATCGGATATACGTACATCCCATGTCCGTATTTATTGGACTGCATTAACAATGAAGAATTGATCATGGGTTTTGAGCTCTATGAGACTGAACTTACTTTTGATAACACATGAGGTGTTAATGGGGTATATACTAAGCCATAAATTCTTGTACGAGATTTCATAAATTAACTTTAACTTTAAATTTGAATCCACGACATTCGGAACGAGAATTCGATACTCAGTTCACTACGCTATCTGTGCAATCACATCTAAAACTTATATCTAGAATATATGGATTGTACCATGCTTTTTACTTATAATACCACAACTACTGTAAATTTCCCTTTTAAATTTGAGTAGATTCTTACTATATTGAAAACCAATAACACGCAGTTTTTAAAGGATCCCTTAAAAAAAGAATCATTTAAATTTGTTCATAATGAAGAAAGATTTGATATTGGAGCATTAATAAAAAAATATACAGTCAACTTTAGAATCTCCATTTTAAAGTAAATAAAAACTCTATCATAATATTATTTACCAAAATTGAATAAAACATACTCTTTTTATAATTTCTGAAGCTCTATTGAATATATCATTGAATTTAGGCGTCATTAAAAATGTTTGAATGATTTATTTAACCAGTGAAAGTGTTAGGACCTTTTGTATTTAAGACTCGCGTAAATTGCTAACCTTCACAAAACCACTTCTAACTGAGCCTCGGATAATGTTGAAGATAGATTAATGGAGATATATTACAGTTATCGTACCCAGCTTACACAGGTACTATCGTAAGCGATGTAAAATGTTTGTAATGACGATCACCTTAGAGTAAGCTCAGTGAAAGTATAACCAGAAATATGAGTTTTTTTTTTATATTTGATTTAAAATATTCAATAAAATTACAACAAAGTGAGAATATAAATCCTTTCCCGCACGAGTCGTTAAAGAAGGTATTAAGTAAGCAAAATTTGTTAGAAAAGGACTCAAATCAAAAGCATGTACATACATGTAAATAGTCTGAACGGAACGAAAGTAGGTCATTTAGTTTAAAGAAATTTGGCTTAAACTGGAATTAATTTTAAGCTGTTTGTATAAAATCATAATTAATAGTTTTCCTATGTTTTTTTTTTTTACATATTTTTCTATTGCAAGAAGAGCTGCATATATACAAAGTACAAGGCACCAGGCAGAATAAATTAAAGAAAAACAATTTTAAATTGATTTTTGTGACTAATTTTTCAAATTAATTTATAAGCACTATAATTTTTATAAAAATGTATATAAGCTAGAGTAAAATTAAGTGAATGAATATTTTTTCATATAGAATTTAAGATTTATTTTAACAAACTACAGGTAGAGCTATATCCACTTAACAGATTCACAGGAATTACAGTGGTTTGACTGACTCACATACAACTCCTACGCGAGCTATTGAGGTGAAAATTCTGAAAAGTGTGACAGTGCAAGTGAATTAATGAATGATATTGGGATAGTAATTAATGTAATAAAAATAATAATAATCGGTTGATGGTATTTATATTCTACAAAAGATATTATCATCATCATCTCAGCTCGTATACATCCCACTATTGGACTCGAGCCTCCTCCATAATGGGAGGGAAATAGACCTACTATAACAGGCTGGTCAGACGTGTTGGTATAGGATTTTGTTTCGAGTTTTCCTTCTCTGGTATAGATGTTATATGCGTTTTATATCCCTTAGTCGTCTCTTACAATCACCCACAGGTAAGATAGGGAATGTTGAATTGTATTCTTACTCTGTCACCACATGAAAGGACAAACCACACAAAATATGATTATACTGCGATATATAGAGCGCAGGCGTATAGGTAAGTATGTATATCTCTTCGATGATAGTATATTACTTATATTACTCTACTAATTAATATCATTCAACATGTCAGCTCATATACATACTACTTCTGGTCGTGGGCCTCCTCTACAAAAGAAGAGAAACTCATCTATTATAGTACGCTAGTCTAACGATTTGATATAGGATACATATTCTAATCCATAGTCGCTTTTTACAATACCCACGAGCAAGAAAGGGGGTGATGAATGGTATTCTTACTCTACACGGATTGTAAAGTACAAGGATTGTAATATAAATATAGTAAATAAATAGAACACATACATACATATCATCACGCCATATCTCTTGCAGGGTAGGCAGAGAGAACAGAGTGCCAGAGAACTCTATCTTTGCATGCTTCACTCGCTTCCTCAAATAAATAGAATAATATATAATATAATAATAATGTGAAAGGTTAAAATATATCAGACTTTTTACTAATTACTTTGTTTACTCTACAAACTTTGTTTGGTTCTTCTTCTTTGTTTGATTTCAATTAGATAACGATGTATTATTCTTTATACATTAGATTAAGATAGAAACAAATATATTTAGTTAATAATAAATTAAAACATAACCAAGCATTATTATATATTATAAAATATGTAATATAAATATCATTCTGCAGCTGCGAAATGTAATCTCTGTATGTAACATAATAATCCATGTCGTAAATATAAAGCTTCACTGATCTACAGAGTTAAAATAATGTAGGTACCTATTTAATTTCGTCAAATAATTTATATTCATTGCCATCATCTCAGCTAATATATGTCGCAATGCCTGGCACGAACTTTTTTCAAAATAGGAGAGGAAATTGACCTACTATATTACGCTGGTTAAACGGGATGGTCTTTTTTTTTGCGGTGAGCTATGGATGCGTCTCGCCCCGCCAAATTGGTCCGGGGTGAAGGACGAGGCGGCGGGGGACCTTATACACCGTGCAAACTCTTCTCTTCGCCGTGCGAGCGGGCCACCGGCACCCGATATTTATCTTCGGTGGCCCGCCCGGCAAACGGGTTGGTCTAGACTTTAATTTCGAGTTGTCCCTCTATTGAATATAGATATAAATATTATATGCATATTATATCCCTTAGTCGCCTCTTTTGCCTCACTCGCAGGTAAGAAAGCGGGTGGTAAATAATATACTTACTCCATCATTTAATATGCTATTAGCGATAGTATCACACTGTTGACAGTTCCCTATCTACAGACGCGGGTCCGTTAGAGATAGTACCACACTCTCGCAGAAGATCGACGTCTGAGTAATAGCAATGTGCTGTTGCGCTGCGTTCGGTGAGCGAGAGAACCGGAAGCACAACTGGGTGATTGGTGTTTGTATTGGTAGACAGTGACCTAGTTATACCCCTGGTATTGAAAAGATCCATGGGCGGCAATAACACTTACCATCAGGTGCGCTGCCTGCTCGTTTGCCACCATAAGCAATAAAAATGATGGGGATTTTATTTTAGTGTTCTTTTTATAAAATGATATTTAAGATTTTTTTTACTGATCAAGTGATTAGCATATTATCTACGGAACTTATTTATGAACTAAAAGAGTACATTACTACAGCGGCCAGAAAAAGAGGCATTGATGGACAAAGGTGTAAATGTGGGACGAGGCGGAGCCGAGACACACATACGTAAGCCCATTAATTCCTAGTTGTGGCCAAGGCCTGTATAGTACTTTTCTCAGATAATGCGTGGAAATTAAAACTAAATAAAACTGTATACATGATGAACAACGAACAACATTTTTCACGCGCCAAAGGGTTAATTTGTTTTTTTTTTCATTATTAAACAGATTGTGACAATTCAAGCCAGTTCGAAATTTAAATAAAACCCTGATAAGTTGCCTTCTTGGTTGCGATGATTTGAAGTAACAAATCGTTCCATTATTGAAATACACGATAGATAATAATATGTATTTACATGAATATTTATTTAGTCGCTAAAACACTACAGATATGGTTTTTCCTACATCTTTTGCCGGCCGCTAGCTCGCGTGTATTTGGTCAGTACAGCAATTTCGATTTATCTCGAAAAAGGCATGTTTGAGAAATAGTAGGTACATTACTGCAGCGGCCAGCAAAAGAGGAATTGATGGACGAACGTGTAATACGTAAGTCCATCAATTCCTAGTTGTGACCAAGGCTTGTATAGGGCTTTTCTCAAATAATGCGCGGGAATTAATACTAGTAGTACTAAGTGGAACTGTATATATGACAAACAACATTTTTCACGTGATAAAGGGTTCATTTGCTTTTTTTTTTTTCATTATCAAACAGGTTTCTTTTTCTTGCCAGTTCGAAATTTAAATAGAAATCTGATAAGTTACCTATCTGGTTGCCATGTTTTGTAGAAACAAATCGTTCTATTTTTAAAATACACGATAGATATGAATTTACATATTATATATTTATTTGGGCGCTAAAACACGACAGATATGGATTCTCATACATTTTTTGCCGGCCGCTGCTCGCATGTATTTGGTCAGTACATCAATTTCTCTCGAAGAAGGTTGTCAAAATAATGCTCAAATTTCCAAGCATGTTTGAGAAAAAGTTATTTTACACATATGAATACCACAATAGCTTAATTAGTAAAGCACTTCAAACGGATTACTAATATATGCGGGTCCATTTGTGATAACCTTTATGTTCAGTTCGCATATTAGGCGTATTCACGAAATAAAATGTACTTATTTAAGCAAAATATTAAATGTAATCCTATTGAAATTAAATATCTAGTCATTAGTAAGTTTTGAAGTGTAATGCTTTTGAAATGTAATGGTACATCACAATGGCGACTACCACAAAGTTAGACAAGGGTCTTTTTTTAAATTAAGGGATTATAGCTTATATATAACCCCATCACAAATGAATAAATAAGTCCATCACAATAAAAATGTCCTTGCAATATCTTTATTCATCGCTAAATTAACCGCTAATAAATGTATCATTCACAAAATTTTCTATTTAAGGTGCCTAATTAAGCACCCTATAGTTAAACTTATAACAATTCAAATTGAATATTATACTTGAACAAAATTCATTTTCAATATCTCATACTAAAGTTTTCGATTCTCATAAATGGTAGCGTATTCGAGATTATAGTTAAAGGCTTTCGCACAAAGCTAAAGTTAAAATTAATTTCTTTGTAACCGGGTGGCACTTTGTTCACATGTATTAGTTCATGTAAATAATAAAATACTGTAGGTAAAGTTTTACTAGGAAATATTTTAAGTAAAGATACTGGTACCTTCCGTGTGGTGACGGAGTAAGAATACAATTCACCACCCCATATCTTACCCGTGGGTGATCGTACGAGACGACTAAGGGATATAAAACGCATATAACATCTATGCGAGAGAAGGAAAACTCGTAACAAAACCCTATACCAACACGTCTGACCAGCATAGGTATATAGTGGGTATAGGTATATCTGGGTGTAATTTGTCTGCGTTAGTTGCATGTTTGTAAAGTCCCCCGCAATACAAGGATTATTTCCTTAGTGCAGAGAGGTGTTTAAAAAAAAAAAAAAAAAAAAAAAATAGTAGGTCAATTACCCTCCCATTATGGAGGAGGCTTGAGCCCAACAGTGGGACATATAGGAGTTGAGATGAGATAAAAAATATTGGTACACAACTATTTAATAGTTATTATTAGGAGAATATATAAATATTTATATAAGCTACCTAGAATACGCTCAATTACAGGAGTTCACGCTAGCTATTACTGATAGGACCACGCTGTTGACACTTCTGTCTACAGCTGAGGGCCGGTCCGTCCGGGGTAGTATCACACTCTCACAGAAGATCGACGTATGAATAATGGCAATATGCTTCGTTGGGTGAGCGAGAGAGCCGGAAGCCCAACTGGTTGGGTTTTTATAGATTGTAATGGTAGGCAGGGGCCTAGCTATACCCTTGGTATTGCAAAAGTCCATGGGCGGCGGGCAGTGACACTTATCATCAGGTGTCTGCTTACTCGTTTGTCACCATAAGCAATAAAAAAAAAGAAAAGAAGCTTCAACTTAAATATGAAAGAATTAATCATTATAGAAGATTATCTTCCTAGGTCTACCCGCCATCTGCTGCCGAAATACCCACTTATTACATTTTCGTAGAAAGTGACGCCTGCAACCAAGTCGATATCGGTCGGTAGCCATGAATGATAAATTATCAGTTCTGATTGAAACGACGAGACGACGAGTGTTGTCATTAATCGATTAATTTTTCAATCAATTACTTAATTTGATTATTTTTAATCTGAATAAACTTAATCGTGATTAAAATAATCAGCATTAATATATAAATCGTAATCACGATTAAATTCAATCACTAATCATTAATCGTTAATTTGATTAAACAAATTGGGGTTAATTACAATAACTGTTCCATTGTACCTGCGTTTTTCATGAATATTCAATTTAAAAATGTGATTATCTACCTTTTTATTTTCGGATTTGTTTCAACTGTTTTAAACGCACATTTTTAATCGTGATTAATAATTAATATTCATAATCAACAATTTTTTGATAACTATTTAATTCATTTTAATCGTAAAAGTCGCGATTATTTTTCAATCATAATTTTTAATCGTTAATCAGATTAACTTTTTGCCCTCACTGATACCGAGTTTATCTTGTATAATATAATCACTAGAACTATGTATTATATATTAGTATATTATAAATATAAGTATATTACACTAGAATTCAACTTGCGTCATTAATATGGCTTACTGGATGCCAAGTACTGCGTAGTATATAAGTACGCGTACTGTATATACACGAGGTCAAAGATCCTTAATAGGCTTAGCTAGATAAGTTGTATTACTACACGATCAAAAATATTATTTTCATCAATACTGCTTATAATTATGTAAGCCAGTTTAAGGTATATTTCAAAATAAATAGGACAATTATATTTTGTGTATAGACTTAATAAATGTCATAGGGTAAAAGGGAGAAGAGGAAAAAGCATTCAACTGTGGTTAGTTGTGAATAACAACTAATAGTATATATATATATATATATATATATATATATATATATATATATATATATATATATATATATATATATATATATATATATATATATATATATATATATATATATATATATATATATATATATATATATATATATATATATATATATACAGGATTGTTTTTCTAAGAGTACCCAAATTTTTTCATGATGTTCTACATATAAATAATGTTATATAAAAAATGTCAAATATTTAAAATCACTAGTAATTACCTAATTATTTTCATTTGAAAATATCTAAAAATATTCCTGATTTATAGACAACCTAATCTTGTTACGCGCGGCCATTGATCAAGAAACTATCACCCTAACGTACACAAGTTCATGTTAGAAATTTTCGATACCACATATTAATACTGTTATTATACTTGTACACACACACATCAACACATGTACCTACCTAAAATAATAAATAAGTTTGAGATTCCAATTTTCTTTCATACTTATAACGGGCTTAGCACCGTCATAATAAACAGATAATTAAAATACTAGTTTAATATTTTAAAATCACACATATTAAGGCGGATTTAAATAGTGTAACTAACTATTTACAATAATGAAACTTACCTCTTCATTTAGTTCCATGAAAAAACCCCATCACTGCAATTTTAACAAATTGTTCAAAATGTAGTTTATTTCTATCAACAAAGGCTTAATAGAACACACTTGCTTAAATTGTTTTTTTAACATTACTTCTGTCCGAGCAATTTTCACTTCACTTAAATACAGTTTATTATTTTACTACAAAGATCTTCATAGATTTGCGCTTTTTCAATCTAAATACGTTTCTTAATTTCTCTCCACAAATAAAAATCTGCGGCCTATCCTCAGTGTTTAAATAATCACGCACGGCACTTGAATAATAAGGTGTCACACCGTCATATTGAAAGTTTAGGCTATTTAACAGTAAAATTAGCACACGAATTCCTATTTAGGTCATGGTCAAAAGTTCAATAGCGAGGTGTCCGGTAGCGGCGGCCGCGCATGGCGACGAGTGGCGGGGTGAGGGGCGGGGGTTGCGAAATAAGCCGAATGCTCACCGAAAAAGACTAGGCAACTACGATTTACCGAGATGTATTAGTGTGCGTTTATAATTATGAGTGAATAAACATGTCAATAAATTTGGATTTTAAGGGAATGTATTAAATGTGAAATATATTTTAATTTTTAAATAAAATCATGTTTTTATTTCAATAATCAATTATACTATCGTATCTAAACCTACTGTGTAAATTTGGGTACCTCTTGAAAAACAATCCTGTATATATATATATATATGTATATATATATGTATGATACATATATATATATATATATATATATATATATATATATATATATATATATGTATCTGTATATATGTATATATATATATATATATATATGTATATATATATATATATATATATATATATATATATATATATATGATACTTGAAATAAATATAAACAATTTTAAAATGTTTGTTTGTCTGTTTATTCCAGATAAATTCTGAAACGACTGAACTAATTTTCGCAGACCTTTTCTCACCACATAACTGATGGCGATATGTATGCGGATGCTCGAGTCGGCGCTGGTGCCGCATGTAGTTTAGTAGATCAACATTCGGCACCGGCGTCCCCCGATGGCATTGATATGGTGTCTGCCGAGATGATCAAGCTTGGTGGCTCCTGTGTCTGGGAGGCGTCCTGTTGCTCCTCAATTTATGTTGGAGCTCGGGAATGGTTCCCAGGGACTGGAATAGCGCAGTCATCGTGCCTTTGTTTAAAAACAAGGGTTCACGTTATGACTGCGCAAATTACAGAGCCATAACCTTGACCAGTTTGGCAGCAAAAGTGTACGTTAAAATTATTGAAAGGAGAATGAGGATGGTGTCCGATGGTTTGATGTGTGAGGCACAAGGAGGTTTCAGGAGTGGAAGGAGATGCATGGATCAAGTGTTCTCTCTGCGCAACATTGTGGAGAAGCATCTGGCTCTAGGTCAGAGGGTTTTCTGCAGTTTTGTGGATCTGGAGAGAGCATTTGACACGGTTGTACGAAAGGAACTTTGGAACATTTTACCGGAGTATAGTATTAACGGTAAACTGCTACAGGCTGTGCAGTCCAGTTACATGGGCTGTAGAGCCTGTGTGCGGCTGGATGATGGAATGTCGCCTTGGTTTGACGTCAATATCGGCGTTAAGCAGGGGTGCGTCCTGTCAGCCAGGCTGTTTATCATATATCTGGATAAATGTCTCCAAAGGTTGAACGATATGAATGTGGGAGTCCAGATGGGCGACTCGGTGGTCACTGCTCTGCTCTATACAGATGATGCAGTCCTGCTGGCACAGTCAGCGACTGACCTGCAGACCCTAGTCGACACAATGACAGAAGATTGTAAGAAAAGGGGTCTACGCGTGAATGTGAGCAAAACCAAAATAATGGTCTTTGAAAGAGATGAAGCCAGAACAGATGTAAGAGTAACAATAGGTAATGATGTACTAGAGCAAGTGGATGAATTTGTATATCTTGGATGTGGTTTTAGCTGAGATGGAAGGTACACCACTGATATAGAGCGAAGAGTGAATGCGGGAAATAGAGTGAACGGAGCATTGGGACAACTTCTCGGTAGCCACCACCTCAGCCAGGAGGCACGTGTAGCAATACATAACGCTGTACTTGTCGCAACATTACTATATGGAAGCGAGAGTTGGGTATGCAGAAAAGAGCATGAAAGCAAAATTAATGCGGTCGAAATGCGATCTCTACGGAAAATCTGTGGAGTTAGGCTGACCGACCGCATTCGCAACGACGACGTAAGAGAGCGAGTAGGTATGAAAGAGAGTATTGGTGTAAAGATGCGAAAGGGAATGCTCCGATTGGTTCGGACATGTGGAAAGAATGCCGAATGAACGTCTGGTTAAGAAGATATACAATGCGAAAGTGGAAGGATGTAGGTACCGGAGGAGACCGAGACTCACCTACCATTTTTTTTTTTTTTTTTTTTTCGCAAGGTGGGACCATGGATGTGGTCGCGCCCCGGCAAATCGGCCCGGGGCGATGGAAGAGGCGGCGCGCAACCCCATGGACCCACCCTGCAAACACCTCTCTTCGCCGTGCGAGCGGACCACCGGTACCCGATCTTTGTCTTCGGTGGCCCGCCCGGCGATATACCCTCTCGGGTTCCTCTCTCGTCGACGCTCCGACAGCTTTCGCCGTCGAGGCGTCGCCCTCACGCGGTGGCCTCACGTCGGGTGACCGGACAATTCCCCGGTCCGATCACCCGAAGCCTCGGTTAGAGCGGCATCAGGCGCAGATACTCGCGCATGCGCCGCCCTGGCCGCGGGCGGCGGCCCGGGTCACGGTAATCCTCCCGAACTCGTTCCGCCGCCTCCTACTGCGAGATGACAGCCTACTGAACTAATTTTCGCAGACCTTTTCACACCACATAACTGATGCAAGTTGCAAAGAGTCACTTATGCTACTTTTATTTAACTGTAAAATAATTAGAAAGAAATAAAATATGAGATTGTGAATAACTTCTATGCAAATGATATACATTCGATATAATCAATAATTATAGCAATCAGAATATAGGAATTACATTCAGTGACTATCACAATTCCTTCCTTTCTCTTATTACGCAATCTGATGACATCAATATACGAGGTTGAACATGTGTAGTGATTGATATAAATTTCAAATCACGCCTTACTTACCCGTGCATGTCAGAGTAATTGGATGAGGTATCATCCATAAAATAGGCAATAACACTCTCCTACTCCCTGTGCCTATATCCATCAATGAAAGTCTAAATTAAAGAGAATGAATATTTAAAATATACTTACCATCTCACCCTGCTCTTATCCCAATTACTTGGGGTCGACGCAATATGTCCTTTTCTTCCACTCAATCCTATCCGATGTCATCTCTGCGTTCACTCCTTTTCTATTCATATCATGCTTCACGCAATCCATCCATCTTTTCTTCGGTCTTCCCTTACCCCTAAAGCCTTCAACATTTATACTTAAAACTCTTTTCCCAACATTACATTCATCCTTACCATCTGATTATCGTAATATAGCAGATCAATTTTCAACTGATTCTAAAGAACGAGCATGGCAACAGAGAGACACATATGAAGTTTTTTGAAAAATTTGCATGCTTCTAACAATATACCAACTAGGCAATTTCAATATAGGTATCCGTGTATATATTTTTCGTTTAGTATCAAAGAAATAAGGTCTGATAGAATTAATTACGCCCTCTTGACGCTGGCAGGCAGCTCGCTTACCCAATTCAGTCTATCAACGTGAGTATAAATGACTAATTACACTGTAACCTCATTATGTTTCCATACTAAAAGTTTGGTAAGAGTTATAATTGAAAGTAATAGGATGTAGCTATCACAAAAATTACGAATGGGCGAAAACTCATTAACAATATATCCAAAAGCTTGATTCATTCATGATGCTGAACAAAGATTTATAGGATACAGAAAAATAAAAATAGGGGGCATATATTTTACGACAAAGATAATGGAGTCAATTAACTATAGTAACTTATCATGCCGAGTATCGTGGGTTAAATCCCATAATTTCCTAAATAACATCGCCTTTTGCCAAAGTTAGTTGAATAATAATGAATGTGAGCGTTGTGGATAGGTGTAATCCGACTGTTAGTTTGTGAATACTTTATTGCTTATTCCCTTTGTGTTTATGCTACGTGGATACAAAGCAACAAAGCGAGTAAAATGCAGAACTTTTGAAATCTGTAACTTGTGACGTACTCGTAGCAATATTAAGGCTTCTACTACAGGGATTTCACTGTGTACTCACAGTAGTGTAGAGTAGCATGCAACTTAATCTATCTATCTAATATCTTTAAACGAGCAATTCTTGTATTACAAATAATATGTAGGTACAATGTACAATGTTTATATCGTCTTACAAAAGCAGTTCAGTTAACGTATCCAGTATCAACTATTTATTCGTACAATTAAAAGGTTAAAGAAATATTTACTGGAATATTTTTACTAAAAATTATTATTAATAATTACTAATTAAAATAGTAAGAGAAGAGCATGTAGCAAGCGGTAAGCAACCTACGTACTGTGTAGGTACTACCTTTTTTTTTTTTTTTTTTTTTTTTTTTTTATTGGTAGGCTATGGGTGCGTCTCGCCCCGCCGAATCGGTCCGGGGTGACGAAGAAGGCGGCGCGTGACCCCATAGACCCACCGTAAAATCCTCTCTCTTCGCCGTGCGAGCGGACCACCGGTACCCGATCTTTGTCTTCGGTGGTCCGCTCGGCGGTTTACCCTCGCGGGTTCCTCTCGTCGGCGCCCCGACAGATTTCGCCGTCGGGGCGTCGCCCTCACGCGGTGGCCTCGCGTCGGGTGACCGGACAATTCCCCGGTCCGATCACCCGAGGCCTGGGTTAGGGCGGCATCAGGCGCAGGTATTCGCGCCTGCGCCGCCCCGGCCGCTGGCGGCGGCCCGGGTCGCGGGAGTCCTCCCTGACTCGTTCCGCCGCCTCCTTCCGCGAGATGACAGCCTCGCAGAAGGCGGCGACCGCGTCCCAATTCCTGACGCTGTCGACCATCGCCCTCGCGACAGCCGGCAGCGCCAGGTCGGCACCGATAATAGCGACGAGGTCACGGCGCTGCCCGTCCCAGCCCGAGCATTCCTCGAGCGTATGTTGCGCCGTGTCCTCGTCACTACTGCAATGATGGCAGCCTGGAGTCCACTCCCTGTACACGACCGTGTGCAGGTATTTCCCGAAGCACCCGTGCCCCGTCAACACCTGCACCAGTCGGAAGGTGAGGACCCCGTGCCGCCGCTCCATCCATTTCATCAATACGGGCCGAAAGGCCTCGACGGTCACGATACCGTGTCTAGGCCTCTCCAGCCGCGTAACCCAACGGGCGATGACGTCTCGGCGGGCGTCCTCGCGCCAGGTGGCTATCTCGCTCAACGATGGGGAGCCACCCTCCTCGCGCACTGAGGTAACCCGCCGGTAGAGGTCGGAGAGCATCTCCGCCTCTAGGTCCCACGGGGGTGTCCCGGCCAATAGGCACGCCGCCTCTGTCGACACCGTGCGGTACCCGCGAATGGCTCTGACCGCCATGGCTCTCTGTGGCCTCCACAGAACCGCCCTGAGCTGGGCGTTCAGAGCCCTCGCCCACACGGGTGCGCCGTACATGGCCATCGAGCGGATGACCCCCGCATACAGCCGTCGGCCCTCGAAACTGGGTCCGCCCACATTCGGCATGAGCCGAGAAAGGGCGGACGCCGCGCCGACCAGCCGGGGAGCAATCTGTCGGAAATGCTCCCGGAACCACCATCGCCCGTCGAGCACCAGACCCAAGTACTTCATATGGGCCTGGATGTTGATCTGGATGGAGTTGACGACTAACGAGGCGCCGGTTGGCAGCCTTACGCGTGGCCCATGGAATAATAGGGCCTCCGTCTTATTTAAGGCCACCCTGAGCCCCAGCGCCTCGATTCGCCTGACCATCTCCTCGGTGCCGAGAGTGGCCAGGCTCGCCGCCTCTTCGAGTGTCCTGCCCCGGGCTGTGACGAGCGTGTCGTCAGCATAGCACACCAAGCTCAGCCCGGGGGGGAGACTCCCTCTCAACGCCCAGTCGTACCCGATGTCCCACAGAGTCGGCCCCAGAACCGACCCCTGTGGAACACCGCACGACATGGGCGTCCGCACAATGTCCCCTGCGGGACCCGCGCAGAGGATACTGCGCCCCTCCAAATAGTCTGCCACCAGCCGCCTGAGGTACAGGGGCACTCCATGGAACCGGAGCGCCTCCCTGATGCAGCTGAATGGCAGACTATTGAATGCGTTGGCGATGTCCAACGACACCGCCAACAGCACTCCCTTGCCGGCGACAGCCTCCGCGGCCGTTTGCCTCAGGCGTAGCAGGGCCCCGATGGTCGAACGCCCCCTCCTAAACCCATATTGAGCGTCCGACAGATCGGGCCCCACCTCCTCCAAGTGTCGGACGATGCGGGCAGCGAGGACACGCTCCAGCAGCTTACCCACATCGTCGAGAAGCACGATGGGCCTGTAGGCCGACGGCAAATCCGGGGGCCGTCCCGGCTTTGGCAGGAGAACCAACCTCCCCTCCTTCCAGCACTCAGGGAACCGTCCAGACGTCAGACAGGCGTTGAACAGTTGCCTGAGGCGAGGCTCGAAGTGCTCGAGGAGCGACGTCAAGACCCGGACTGGTATTCCGTCCGGGCCGGGGGCCGTGGTGGCGGAGCGAATCCGCGCTACTGCCGCCCCCACTTCCGACTCCGTCACGGGTGGAACACTCTCGTCGTCGGCCTCCCGGTCTTGATTTGGCGAAGCCATGACCGGGGGCGTGTGTCCCGACTGCCGTGGAAATAGCTCCTCGATCACCCTACAGCGGAAGTCGGGCTGGAGGGTCTCGGTGAGGGGGGGCCCTGCGCGCGAAGCTTGTTCAGCGACGCGCGATACGGGCGACCCCAGGGGTCACGGTCGAGACCGTCCAACATCTCCTGCCAACTCGCATCCTTGGCGGCTCGGATGGCCAGCCGAAAGGCAGTCCGCGCACTGCGGTACGCCTCGTACAGCTGGCCCTCCCGCTCAGCGTCGCGGTGACGCCGCCGGCTGCGGGTGTAGGACCTTCGGGCACTGATACACGCCGCGCGAAGGTCCGCCAGTCTTGGGGACCACCAGTAGACCCCCTGCCTCGGAGGTAGACGCCGCACCCTGGGCATGGCCACATCGCAGATCTGCGTTAACGCACTGCGGATGCGGACAGCCTCAGCGTCCACTCCGTCCGCTGGGGGCGGTGAGGACAGCCACGTGTGAACGATGGCCGCCTCCGCCAGTAGGTCCCTATCAAGACGACCCACAGCCCACCGCGGAAACGCGGGAGCTCCGTCCGCCCTATGACCCCTACCGGGTTCCCGGGGGGAGACCTCCATCCGGATGTACCGGTGGTCCGACAGGGTCTCCGCCTCCTCCAGGACACTCCAGTTCCTCACCCGTGGCGCGACAGCGGGGCTAGCGAACGACAAGTCCACTATCGACCCGCCCTGCTGCCGCACACACGTGTTCACTGAGCCCCTGTTAACAACACAGAGGCCCAGTGAAGCCGCCCACTCAACGACCGCCCGCCCGCGGTCGTCCGTCATAGGGGACCCCCACGCCGTGGATTTGGCGTTGAAGTCCCCCAGGACCAGGACGAGGCCCGGTGCCAGTCGCCGTATCGAAGCCTCCAAGGTGGTGAGGGAGGCCCTGAAATCGTCCATTCTCCTGTTAGGGGAGAGGTAAACACTGTAGAGTGTGACCCCTCCCCATTCCGCAGCGACAAATTCCTCGCCCCTATCCAAAAGGGATAAGGACGGGAAGTGCCGCTGCGTTGAGACGACGATTGCCGCAGTTCCGTTTCGGCTGACCACCCAATTGGGGCGATCAGGCACGACGTACGGTTCCGCGACTACGGCTGCACCAATCGACCACTCCGCCATGGATTGCAGGAGGAGATCCTGCGCTCCGGCGGAGTGGTTGGTGTTGGCCTGCAGGAGGTGAATGGATTCTGTAGCCATTAGTGGGCCGTATCCATCACCTCCGCCTCGCCAGTGGGCGATCGGACCGCGCTAGGAGCGGGAGCGGCCGTGGTCGAAAGGCCGCCCCGACCCTTTGGGGCCGAAGCAGGAGGTCTGCACGCCCCAGAACCCATGCGGTGCTTGGCGGGCTTATTGCCCGCCGCACACGCGGGGCAGTGGGGCGGGGCGGCGCAAGATGCCGCCACGTGCCCGGTCTGACCGCAGCGGAAACACAATCCGCCGCAGTCGAAGCAATTGGTGCACGTCGGTCGAGTGTGTCCGACCGCCATGCACTTATAGCACCTCGCAGGCCGGTGCTCAAGCACGGTTACCCGCGCCGAGCTCCAGCCCACGAGGAGCCTGCCTGAGCCGGCCAGTTGCCTGACCGACTCCACCGGGCACTGCGCCCAGGCAGCACCTACGCCACCCGGACCGGGACGAATGGCACCGACCCGGACGGTGTCTATGGGACACCCGGTTTTCGAGGCAATAGCCTCCCGGATGTCTTCCACCGTCACGGAGTCGTCCAGACCCGAAATGCGCATTTCGGCGCACTTGACGGGCCTGGCGATCCTGATGCCACCCTCCTCGGCGAACAGACCTCGCAGCTTCTCAGCTACGCTGTCAGCCGTCTTGGTGCCCTCGGCCCCTGGGAACTCGAGGATTCGAGCCCCCGTCCGGGCCTTGCGGGTCCTGGCTTCGACGCCTCCAATATCGGAGACGTCTAGCTCCCGCCGGGCCTTCCTCAAGACGGCCTCGTAGTTGAGGCCCTTCTCGGCCACCTCAGGCAGCACAGTGATCACCACTGCGGCTGTCTTTGGCGGCTGGAGCCCCTTGCGCGACCTCTTCTTCTTGTCGCCAGCTCCTGCCTTGGGAGCGGAGACCTCAGCGGCGCGCTTGGCCTCCGCTCTTCTTCTTTGGCCACGACTCCTTCTATCGCGCTCGGCCACCTGCCAACCCTCTTCGGGTACGGCAGTCGTGCCAGACGCGGAAGGCCTCGTCGTAGCCTCGCTGGTCGTCGCCGGCGGTTTCGTTGCGGGCGGCTTCAGCGGTCCGGCAGCAGCCGGCGCCGTCTTCCTCCTCAGGGCAGGTCCCTTCGGAGCGGGGCCAGGGCCTTTGGGCTTAGGCCCGGCCGCGGCCGCGGCGTAGCTCCCCACGCGGCCACCCTGACAAGGCAGCGGGGCGGGGGCTGGTGCCGTATGTGGCCGCTTATCTGCGGCAAGCGGCGGCCAGACACGTGGTTCTGGAGGCAGCCTTGCCTCCAGAACGGCGAAGCGCGCATCGACAATTTTGCCCACTGCGTCGATTATCGCGCGCAGGGACTCATCCGGCAATCCTCCCACCGCAGGGGTTGGCATCGGGGTCGGCAGCGGGGTCGAGGCCTCCAGTTGAGCCTCCACCGGGGCCCGCTCCGAGACGCTTGGCGACTTCGTCGCCGTGGCGCGAGTCGTCCTCCTCGCTACCGGGACAGGTGTCGGCTCGGTGGCCGTGACGGCTTCAGCCGGCGGCGTGCCCTCCGCAGCGGGGGGCGTCCTCCTCGCCGCAGGGACGGGTTTCACCGCGGCAGCTGTTTTGCGCGCCTTGGCCGACGGCTTTGGCGCAGGCGGTAGGAACTGCGCCATCTGGGCCCGCAGGTCGGCCATGTCTTTGGCCAACATGCGGTTTACCCGACGCACCGACTCCAGCTCGGACTCCAACTGGCGGTTCAGGTCCCGCAGGCCTGAGACCTCGCCACTAAGGCGGGCATTTTCAGCCTGCAGGTCCAGGGGGCCGTCGCTCGCAGCAGGCGCCACCTCACGCCGAGGGGTCGCCGACCTTCTTCCTGCTACTGCGGCCCCTCGCCCCCTGCGAGAAGCCGGCACCTTCGGTGGAGGCATGATGGTCCCGCTCCCCTCGGAGTCGGCGCCCGAGCTGCCTCCCTTGCTCAGGGGGCGCTTTCGCACCTGCGAGGGGAGGGCCTCCTCCCTGGTCTTCTCAGCCGTCGCCACAGGACGCGGCGACGACTTAGCGGGGGCTTTAGCGTCCGAGCCGCTTTCTCCTCTGGACGGCCCTGCGGATACACCGCCCTCGTCCATCTTAGCGGCAGATCTGCTGCCCTCATCCACGGACGGCTCTGCGACGTCACTGTCGCCCTCGTCCGTAGACGGCTCTGCAGCATTTCTGCCACCATCCTCCTTTTCAGCGGCGGCAGCCTCTCTCCGCGCACGCCGCTCCTCCATCCTCCTCTTGTAGCTGGAAGCCTGCCCCCGGCTCTTCCTGGGCGACTTCCGCTTCACTTTTTGGGCCTCCACGATTTGTGCCGGGCCCTCGGCGGACGCCTCAAGTCCTGAGGACGAGGCGTCGTTTAGGTCAGTTTTTGATCGGCTTAACCGGGCCCACGGGTGAAGATCGCTACGATCCCCGTCGTTATTTATTTTTAATTTTTGCGTATCCATTATTGATCCCACGATTATGGGAGATACAATACGTCGACCCGGGCAGAGATCCCTTTACCCGGGCAAGCCTACATTTACCAACCAGGGGGGCAGCCGGTACCCTGGCTGGAGCGTGCTAAGAACAGAACAACCCATCTGCCATGCATCTTCTCGCCGCACGCCAGAACTTAAGATTCTGGGTGATTTCCGAGTCCGAATGTTACTTCGGACTCTTTATAGAGGTTGTCTTCCTCGCGGTCCAGGCGGTTAAGCCAAGACCCTCGCTCCTGAAGCTAAGACAAGCAAAGAATCAGGTTTACGATGTGTGGGCGGTGGCAAGTGCCTGCCCAGCCCTCAAATGAATGAGTGACTGAGCCCGTCCCGATATTTCGCGTCCTATAACCTCTACTACGACTGTAGTAGAGTAAGGAGCGAAATCGCGCAGATATTCGCTACGGACGACAGTACAACAGAAGAACTGGGGACCGCCGCCCGCACCCAGGGTACACCGCGTGGAGGTTTCTGGGATAGTACCCCGTGTAGGTACTACCTAGGCGTAGGTAGACTTTGTAGCTGAATAGCAGTCCATGTGGATTTCGTAGCTGTGATTAGCTAACGTAATTACATTAGCCGTATATAAAAGAAAGTTGTGTTAGTTACACCACTTATAACTCGAGAACGGCTGCGCTAATTTTTATGATTTTTATGTTTTTGAGTTTGTCTTCATCAGGAATAGGATATTAAAATATGGTATTAATAAACAAAAAAAAATCAATAGAAAACATCAGTCTAAATATTCATTTGTTCACGGTATAACAAAGGCAACTGACAGCTCATGTAATGTTGTCTATGGCAGTGCGAGTTGTGAGTGCTACAAGTTTTTACAAGTATTATTATAATAAATCTTATTGTGTCGAAATTATTCTATATATATCTATGTGAAGATCCACATTGCGCATGTACCATGGTGCTCCCTTCGCACGCCGCATGAACCCATTCTGTAGTGCTTGCAAACGATGTAATCTTAAGGGTTTCGCTTGTGTGAATACCACATTTGCCTACGTCTTGATAGGACGTATGCAGGCGGTGTATAACCGAATTTTACAAAGCTGTAATGCAATTAGGATTCTAAACATTGCGAATAAAACCACTGAAGAGGAACGATATGTGAAGAGCGCCGCGTTAGTATGGCCCAATTTCGTGCTTCTCAGTCACAAGAGCAGAGTGAAAAAGTGGCCGCCCGTGAAACGGATCTGTTGACAATGCGTCGAACAAATCGTCGAGCAAAACTCAGAGATCAAGAATTAGATCATTTTCAACGCGCATGAAGAAAACTGTCGTATATCACAAGGTGCTTCTTTGTCTTGCTGACACGACATTAAAATACTAGTTTTTAAATTTATATATTATTTATTATCATAATGAAAATATAACTTAATAATTTTGAATTAATTGACTGTTAGGCGGAACGAAGTGTGCCGGGTCGGCTAGTAGTAGTCGGATACATAATCGAAATCCCGGAAACGGCTCCAATGATTCTCATGAAATTTAGCACGTAAGAGGTTCCGGGGGCGATTAATCGATCTAGCTAGGTTTCTTATAGAAAATATTTATTTGTCAGTACCTACTTTAGGTAACAAAATATATTTTTTGTTGTCTGAATACTATTAGTCATTAAGAATAGACATAGTTCAATTGAAATATTGATCAGGCGAAACGAGACAGTTCCGGTTTGGATCCTTATTTTTTTTTTGTTATTTTTGTCTTTTATTTTTTTTATTATTTTATTATATTTAAATAAGATATATTTAAATTCAAAACACACAAAAAGAATATACAGATATTTTCATTAACTTATACAAGAATTGCATTTTTAAATTGTTCTTTCATACTTTATATATTAATATCGTAACTTATAATTATGTATTAGTAGCATCATTTAATTATGTTTTTGTTTTTAGAGAACGCTCATTGTAACTTATAATTAATTTTAATTTTGTTTTATTAATTACTATAGGTTTATATACAAGTACTATACTATATCATCATCATCATCATTTCAGCCTATTGCCGTCCACTGCTGAACGTAGGCCTCCCTCATTTTACGCCACAGAGTGCGGTCCTGTGCCGCCTGTATCCAACGACGCCCAGCAACCTTCACTAGGTCGTCTGTCCACCTAGTGGGGGGGCGTCCCACACTGCGTCGTCCGGTACGTGGTCGCCACTCTAGAACCTTTCTTCCCCAGCGGTTGTCGGTTCTTCGAGCGATGTGGCCTGCCCATTGCCACTTCAGCGTGCTAATTCTTCGTGCTATGTCGGTTACACCCGTTCGTCTGCGGATTTCCGTATTTCGGATTCTATCTCGCAGAGAAATCCCGAGCATAGCCCGCTCCATAGCACGCTGAGCGACTTTGAGCCTGGTTATGAGGCCTACATTTAGGGACCACGTTTCCGTGCCGTAAGTCATCATATATACTATATAAATTATATAAATTAATATGGCTTCTTTTTTTATCTTAATTACAGAGATACATTTCTAACAATTTAATTATAGTACGTATATTAAAAATTTAAGGTCAGAAAATGATTCAGTTCATATCTCCATACGTATTAAATAATTCAAAGACTATTCTGTAGATACTTTATGAAAAGTTACATCACATTTGTTGCAATTTATATTACTTTATACCTTTTATTATAAGTAATGTGCATCATTTTGTGAAAATAAAAATGTTTTCTCAAATTCAATGACTTTATTTTAATAAAATCGCCAAAATGATTGCGTAGGTTTCAGATACCGTTTCAATCTTCTTCGTTGCATTATACCACTCACTGCGATAATTTTGGATATTTATTGGATTAAAAAAAATCGGTGGTTTCGGGTACCATTTCAATCTTCTTCAATGCATTATACCACTGGCTGCGATAATTAAGGGTATTTATTAGATTCAAAAACAAAATCGTAGGTTTTGGGTAACATTTCATTTTTCTTCGTTGCATTATACCATTCGCTGTGATTATTTAGGATATTTATTAGATTACAAAATAAAATCGTAGGTTTTGGGTACCATTTCATTTTTCTCATTGCATTATACCACTCGCTGCGATAATTTAGGATATTTATTAGATTCAAAAACTAAATCGTAGGTTTTGGGTCCCATTTCACTTTTCTTCGTTGCATTATACCCCTCGCTGCGATAATTTTGGATATTTATTAAATTCAAAAACAAAATCGTAGGTTTCGGGTACCATTTCATTCTTCTTCGTTGCAGTGGTATAATACCACTCGCTGCGATAATTTAGGATATTTAATGGATTCAAAAACAAAATCATAAGGCGTGTGAAATTTCTATCAACAGTCAACCCCTCATATCATTATAAATGCTATTTACGTTTTTACTCAAGTTAATCTACGCCCCATAATTTTATTTTCACCCTTGAAGCTAATTTCAACACATACATAGGTGAAGACTAATGGATATAAGGTTAGATATAGAAATTTCTTCGTTCATTTGAACGCATAAATCTTGGCAATTTTCAGACCTATTTAGTCTATAATACCTAAATCGCTGGAGGACAGTAAAAATCTATACTTAAATCCTTACTAATATTATAAATGCGAAAGTAACTCTGTCTGTCTGTCGCTCTTTCACGCCAAAACTATTGAACCGATCTAAATGAAATTTGGTACACAGATAGTCTAGAACCTGACAAAGGACATAGGCTACTTTCTAATGCAAAAAAGGGTTGTAAAGAGGGATGAAAAGTTGTAAGGAAGTATCGTTCTTTTTAAAGCCAGAAGCTTGACACTTATTTTTAGTCTATTGATTAAATATAAATAAATATGATATTAACATTTTGTAAAAAAATTACCCTTAAGGGGTAAAATAAAAATAGGGGATGAAAAACTTTAAGAAATTAATCTTTTACGCGGGCGAAGCCACGGGCAGAAGCTAGTATAATCATAATATTAATTCTTCAATCACTATGCTCTTATTTGCTTGACTTATACTATACATATATGAGGTAAAACGTATATAAAAGAATTTGTAAATCCAATATGATAGTACTTTGAAACATTATGTTGTTTGAAACTCATGAATTTCATATTATATAGTCAAAACAACGATAATAGAATAATCACAATAACATTTACTTTTAGAAGAAAGTTTTCATTGAAAGTTCTGGAAGCAAAATGTCAATTTCGCTTTTATTTTCCATATGAACAGAGAAATTTATTACTACTGCACATGTTGCTACAAGTTATAAAAAAAAGTTCATTGTTGTTGAAATATTTATATTAAAAGTTAAAGAATAAAACAAATATGGTAACTTGAAAATAGCTTGAATTTAACAGGTTTTTAAGTCGTATAAACGTCTAACAAAATTTAGAAACTTAAAAAAAAAATACTTACCTCAATTACACTCAGACTTGGAACAAAAACTTGTGGATCATACCAAGTATTACCCAGCATTGACTTGACACGTCAGGTCTAGTGTCTTAAACAGTGCCTCATACATGCAGTCGACTTCAGAGATGGTGTAACGGTTAAGATACTGACCTTCCGTGCCAGTGTTGTGGGTACGATTCCTACTCAGGACAATATTTTGTCCCGCAGTAGGTACACTGGAGGATGCGGCAAGCCTGGCGACTCTCGGCACCGAGGAGATCGTCAGGCGGATCGAGGCGCTGGGGTTGAGGGTGGCCCTGGACAAGACGGAGGCCCATCTTGTTCCATGGGCCCCGCATTCGGTTGACATCAGCATCTGGGCCCATATGAAATATTTGGGCCTGGTGCTCGACGGGCATTGGTGGTTTCGGGAGCATTTCCGCAGGGTCGCTCCGCGGCTCGTCGGCGCGGCGTCCGCCCTATCGTGGCTTATACCGAATGTCGGCGGACCGAGCGCTACGTTTCGACAGCTGTACGCTGGAGTCGTCCGGTCGATGGCCCTGTACGGCTCACCGGTGTGGGCGTCGGTCAAGGAGAGGGTACCCTCAGGGGGTTTCCGTCGGGCCGGCCACTGACGTCAAGTTAACGCTGCTCCGGTGGTCGGTCCAACGACGAAGGCGAGGTATCACGGGTGGCGGGTGTGCGTGCTTACGCCCCTCTGTCGCCCCGGACGTAGTGGTGCGAGGAGTGCGCCGACCGTAGCCCATCCCAATAAAAAAAAGGACAATATTTTGTGCGATCCACAAAAAGTTGTTCTGAGTCTAGGTGTAAATTATCTGCATTAATATATGTTTGTTAAGTCCCCCGCAATACACGGATTATTTCCTTAGTGTAGGGTGGTGTCCTTTGATAAAAAAAAAAACAAGTAAAAGCAAATTCAATTGATATTTTCAGTGAACACTTAAAATAATATATGACTATTGGGCGTAAGACACCTTAGTCCCCCCGTGATCATGATTGACATGATAGATTGCACAGAGTAATATTCTAAATAAGAAGTTTCTATGTTAAATGTGGAGCGGTTTACGACAGAAAAATTCTTTATACAACCAACAAATATATTCTAAGGTGTAATTGGTGCCCACTGATTGTACATCTACAAAGTCCTCTATGACACAAGGATTTGTCTCTTAGCGTTGGGTCTATGAATACTAATAGGTACACACATATGCTTGCAGATTCCTTAAAAGTCGACAAAGAGCTTTACATCGACATGAACCACATTCATCTGATGCGTTCTGTACAATAATTATATTCCCAAGGAGAGATACCGTCAAGTAGGTGGCTAGTCATAAAAAATGTTGCCAAAACTTTTGCAATATGTACAATGCAAACATAGTTCATATTGCATCGATCCGAAGTAATTGGGATAAGAGCAGTTTGATAATGAATATACATTGTTCACAAAGGTCAGAGAATAATCAACCATCAACTCGATTTTAAACGAAGATCTTGTAATAATGTAACTTATACCTATTTTCTTTTCAAAAAATAAAATAATTATTTTCTAAAAACCCGATTACATTGTCGGGTAGATGGCGCGCATCACCTTAAAGACATAAATATGATATGAAGCGAGATTTGACTGTCCTACAATAGTTCACGGTGGTGTAAGTGGCAGCACGATTGGGCCGGACTCCCAATAGGTGCGGGTTCGAATCCCGCTTGTGACATCATTTTTCGCTTCGTAATCGGGTTTTTATAAATAATTAAGCATATTAAATGCTAAATTTCAGTAATTTGATTTATTTTCTAGCGACAAATATTTGTCGAGACTTTAGTTAAATTATATTATGCTTTATCGGTGTGGTTCACCACCCTCTTTCCTACCCGTGGGTGATCGTAAGAGACGACTAAGGGATATAATATACATATATCATCAATGAAAGAGAAGAAAACCTAGAAAAATAAAACCCAGGACCTTACTATAGGTCAACTTACCTTTTTTTTTTTTTTTTGGAGGAGGTTAAAGCTCAACAGTGTGATGAATATGACTGAGATGATAATGACGATAATTATTATAACTTTATTTTAATATGTAATGAAAAATTATTAATAAACCAGTCTCTTGCCTTCCACTATTTAACATAAACCACTAACAATTGGGGTCGTACACCCAATCCTCTGCCATCTGACATCCAGCCTTGATAGGCTACTACCTTCATGGTCGATCAGTTTTAAGTGTGTCAAGGGCCCTCAACGCTTCACCAGAGATTAATCATTCAACAGACATATCCAGCTTCATTACTTCAGTACGCTAATCCTTTTCTTCATTTTTTTTTGTGTCTGTCTTTCAGCTGTTAGCCACAGATGGCTGTCACAGCTTCACCCGGACTATAACGCTAATCCGTAAATTATATCAATAACTACGATTATTTGTATAACAAAAGCGCTGTTCACTAATATTTTACAATAGTAATTCATTATTGTAGAAGTTTTCAAGAAACTAACAGAATAAAATAGATAATCTAAAACGCCTAATATATTTTTAACTACTTAATAATGAAATGAATTTAAATGTTTTTTTTCTTGCGGTGGGCTATGTGGATGTGGTCGCGCCCAGCCAAATCGGTCCGGGACGACGGAAGAGGCGGCGCGCAACCCCATAGACCCACCCTGCTAGCACCTCTCTTTGCCGTGCGGGCGGGCCACCGGCACCCGATCTTTGTCTTCGGTGGCTAACGTTTGTCCTTACTTTCGTTTTAATAATCTATTGACGTGAGAGTTATATAGACCAAATATACAGAATTGTTTTTCTAAGGGTAACCAAAAATGCACAGGAGGTTCAGATTCGATAGTATAATTGATTATTGAAATAAAAACATATGATTTTATTTAACAAAATAACAATTTTTTTTATTTGGTGAATTCCTATAAACACCAAATTTGATGACATATGTAAGTCATTCATTAATATAAACACACACATACAAACATAAACCAAGCACTCACGATACAACAGAGTAGGTAACTTGATTCCTTTGTCGGTACCGATCGGCTTGTTTCAACCCCGCCGCCCGCGCTGCGCGTCCGCAGCGCCAATTCGTCACTTTTGTCAGTAACGATTTGACCGTGACCTAATTAACAGCACCTGTTAATTGTTTTGTTGTTTATCTCCAACAATGGCAAATCAAACAAGATATTCGAATCGCGAGTATTATGAGATGGTACGGTGCTACATTTTAAGTTTGTGGGGTGAAATTAAGAGACATGTTTACGTTAAAGAAGCACAAAGTTATGAGGATCTTCGTAGTAAAATTATTATTCCATTTAATTAAGTGAAAAGTGCTCGAACACAAATAATATTAAAACACAATTTAAGAAGGCGTGCTCATCTTTGTATTGAAAGAAATGGACTTAATTTTGAACAATTGCTAAAATATCAGTGATAGTGTTTTTTCATAGGGCTAAATGAATAGGTAAGTTTAATTGTTGTTAATAGTTGATTCCACTTTTTAAATACGCTAATAAATACGAATATTAGTATGCGATTTTAAAATAATAAACTAATATTTTAATGTTTATTATGACGGCCCTAATTCTATTAAAACTATGAAGGAAAATTGGAATCGTAAACTTATTTACATGTTGAATGTGTGGGTAATAAACAGTATCAGTGTGTGTATTCGCTATAATTTAGATAGGTATCAATATCTTTTAACATGAACTTGTGTGCGTAATGTGATAGTTTCGTTATGAATGGCCGTGCGTAATAACGATAGTTTGTCCATAAATTGCGAAAATTTTTAGATATTTTCAAATGAAAATAAATGGGTAATTACTAGTGATTTTAAATATTTGTCATTTTTTATATAACCCTAATTATATCTAGAACAACATAAAAAAATTTGGGTACTCTTAGAAAAACAATTCTGTATATATATATCTCTAGGTATACAAATTCATACATATACAGGGTGCCGATTTTATTACTAGAATAACTTAAACTGGGTGTAGGAATGACGTCATAAAAAACAATAAAGTTAGTAGCAGACTCCTAGCTCTGCCCAATCCCGAGATAAAGTGATTTGTTTCTTATCAAAACAATAGGTTTGCCAGCGTACATTGACCTGTAGGTACATTTCGACCCAGCTGCGCGGCGGTAAGCGTAGCGCGAGCGGGACTCTTTGCCTACTAGTTCAATGTCACACGCATGAGTATATGCCTACATCGAACTTCTATATTACAAAGTGTATTGACCGCTTATCATTAGGGCAATTTAATCAAAAATTAGGTACTATTTTTTTTACTGATTTGGATAGTGTATCATGGTCTGATACACCTCCTTCAAGGATTCTACTAATTAAATCGGCAACCTGTATATGCTGTGTGGTAGCGGCTAAGAATACTACCAACCCTTACTTTGCTTGTGGATGTCGTAAAAGACGACTAAGAGCCTTATAACAATATAGGCCAACTACATCTGATGCCGTTTGGTCAACTATTACGTTCCCAAGGAGGGTTGACGTCTGGCAGGCGGCCGGTCATAAAACTATTGCCAATAACTTTTACAATATGTACAATGAAAGAAGAGTACATATCGTACCAACCCCAAGCAATTGGGATAAGAGTAGGAAAATGATGATGATGACATATGTATACCTACATAAATATATAGATAAAAATATTTTCCATTGAATGCTACATCAATCGTCGAATAAAAGTCTTATAATTATATTTTATAAATATTGATCAAAGTATTTTATTTATATTTGTAATACTATTAATAACACCGGAACTCTATATCTTTATAATATTACAATCTTTAACTTTGCTCAATAATTTAGCAGAGCCTTTGAAAATATATTATTATACATAAAATGTTTGAATAAATCGCAGCTATTCATATTCACTGGTATAGACCCTTATAATTTTTTTATATTGAACCTTTAGGGTGGCAAAAGGTTAACGACGTGTGTAAGCCAAAAAGGAATTTCAAGATACTGGTCATTTTCACCGTTTCTTTCATTTTTAATAATGGGTAAATAATTTAGAAGAATAAGAAAAGAATCTAGATTAACAGCAGACAAGTTAGCTTAGGAACTTGTCATTCTCTCTCCGACGACACGTACGACAAACGTATGCCGATTTCTGCGATATATATATATATATATATATATATGTGACGGAGGAGGAAACAAAATTGTATTTTTAAAAAGTGTGACGTCAGCATTCCTGACGTCACTTGTTAGTTACGTGGTTACTCATGGTATGGTTTTGATCTTCGAAATATAACTCCACAAGTAACTGTTTAAATGTTGTATTCTCAACGGGTAGCTTAACGTCGCCCCAGAGAGGAGCTCTCTACAACGGTACAAAGACTCGGACACGAATGAATGTATTGCTTTTTTTTTTGTGTGTCTTAGTTGTTAGCCTCAGATGGCTATGACAACTTTACCCAGACTGTGGGTGAGCGCTGAGGGCTCTCAACCCAATGAATGTATTGCATTTTTTTTTTTTTTGTTAACGCAGTGGTTAAAAATGCATTGTTCGCATATAGGTGAATACATACTAAAACGTACCAACTGCGAGCTGTTAGCCGAAGGGGTTTTTTGGCCCGAGGGCTCCCCCTGTGGGGAACGGAGCTCGGTTCGGGGCGTCGCACAGTGGGAAAATCGCGTATGTTTCGTCTCAAAACTCCGTATCTCAGTTGTTTCAAAACTAAATGAGCTGTAATTTTGCACACATATACTTGAATGTTTAAGGTTTAAATGAAATAACTTTGATTTTAAAAATTCTGTTTATAAATTAATTTAAAAAAATTAAATAAAAAAGACATGCATTATATAAGAAAAAAATACAAAATATGCTTGTTTAATTTAGATAAAATGGTAGAACATAGTACCAAACTAGAAAAAAAAAATTATATACATAATTCAGCAAGCTCCTACAGATTTTCATTGACAGCAAGAAGGGCCTTGGCTTCATCTAATAGTTCTTTCGATATTGTTTCTGAGGTATTTCTCAAACTTGATATATATGGATCAGAAGTGTACAATAAGGTATGGAACACGTCTTCATTGGTAGCCGCTCTTGAACACTTTCTAGAATGATGCAGTCTAAACTTTTTGTAATCCTTATTTCGGGATTCTTGCGCGTCTTCGGACAATTGACCGATAGGTAAAATAACATAGTACTCAATGAGTTTTTCTCCGTGAATAAGTATTTTATGTATGGAAGAAGGCATATAATACCAATTATAATTATTTACGTATAGTTGGGCTGTACTATATGCGTATTCACCGAAGTTTTTTGAATCAATAGCCATACCAGATGACATAGTTTGTAGTATTATGTACATTCGTTTTATAAGTTCTACGTCTACACCTGTAATGTTTGCAGAGCACGAGTAATTCTGAAAAAATGTCCGAGCGGTGTTTCCGTCATTACTATTTCCAGTGCCTTGACGAGGTTTATCGAACAAGCAGTCCCATTTCTTCCCTAAACCGCTTTTGCACCAGTTTTTTCTTTTCGTCTTTGATTTTTTTATTTTCAGGTGTAGTAGCTGACCACTTTTCAAAAGACAAGTTATAGGAAATGTGTAAGATCATCTCCATACTCCTAATCCAAGCATGTAGTGTTGACAGTCCGTATTGAAATGAACTTTCGTTAACATCTCGTGTCCTAACTGCCTCTAAGTTATTCATTTGCCGAGGAGTAGCTCCACAAACTGTACAAGAAGCACTCGAACGAGTTTCAGTTAAAACTTGTGCCACTTTACCATCAATCATGGTTAAAAATAGGTCATGCGTAATTTCGATTACCTCACCATTCTTATTTATCAGGGAAGGAGACAGTTTTTTTTTTGATCGTTGATATCAGCCACAACAGACGTGGTTTTTTCAGGAGTTTCTTTGGCAAACTCTAACAATATATAATATCAGATGAGCAGCTTTCATTCTTCCAAACAACAGTATTAGTTGTCTCATCTATGAGTCTAATGGGTACAAGTGAAGCAATAAAAAGGTTTGTATCTGATATAAAATCGCTTTCTTCTGGCAAAACTTGCTTGTATTCACTCTGCCCTGATGACCCGTCACAACCCCATTTACAAAATAGTTTCAACTTTCTTAAACCGTTTTTATAAACTGAACCAATTTGTAATATACGTGCCACAGTATGATCTAACAAGTCTTGCAGATTCACTTTTGCACTTATGTTAGTAATGGTTATGCTCGAATCTGGTGGGTAACACATCTTCTTCGCTTCGAGTAAAGTTGGATAAGAAGGAAACACTGAGCAGTTTTCGTCCTTCAAACAAAATCGAAGTTTCCCATACTGTTCTTCGTTAAGGTCTAAGTCAATAAATGTCCGTAGTGCTTCTGCCTTTGTAAAAGGTGTAACGTCTTCAGGGTTCTCAGTTATATATTTAAGAAATTTGTTCTTATCATTTCTTGATGAAGTTCGTATAATATTAACGATTGTGGCCTCCTCCGTCTCACCCATAGACCGTAACTCTTGAGCATATGCATTGAGCACACAGTCCAGTCCGTACTCTTGTATCAATTCCATGTTTTTTCGTTTCTTTGTTTTTTCTGAAGATGCTTCGTATGGTTTCGAAGGTCTGCCACCACCACCACTTCCAGGCGTTTTAGGGTCAGTAACTGTGACTCGACACTCTAGTGAAACACGAAATTGACCATCTAACCAGTTGGCGTTCTTACTTTCGAAGCGTTCTTTTATTCGAGATGCATTTCTCCAACGTTTGTTACATTTAGATAACAAGTTTCTTTGAATGTAGGAGACCACAGTAGCCATATCTTCTGGTGACAGATTGAAATTTTCTTGTATGTAGTCTTCTATGTTATGACCATTTATCAATAAATTGCACAACTCTCGTTTGCTACAAACAAATTCACCCATTTTTCAAATCAGTCAACTTCTGCCAATATTTAAAAATAAGTGCTTCTGCTTTTTAGGGCAACTGAATGTCTAACCAACAACTCAGAATGTTTCAAGATTCGCCTTCCTTTTATAGGCCAATGGAATAGTGATATGTGCAAAAACTACTAACTTGCACTCTTCCCATAACCTGTTTTCAATTTGACCTTAATAGATAATAAGTGACCATAAATTATCAAGTAAAGTGGTCAAAACTGTATCAAAACCACAAAAACTGCACTGTAATCAATTCGACCTTAATAGATACACAATAATTTTATGAAAGATAAAACAAAATTGATAATTTTTTTTTATTACGCGATATGTTTTGGCCCCGTGTGTAAAAAGGAGCAAGTATGAGCAAAATTTTTTTTTCGCCTTGCATTTACTAATGTATAAAGATCTTAAAACAATAAATATCACGACAGCGGCAAGCAGCGGTAAAGGGTAAAAGTCTCGTTAAAAAAAAATGAACACTAAAAATATACCATCTTAAACTATGTTGGTTAATTGTATTTTATTAAACCAATATTTATAATATTAATTATGAAACGTTATGAGGAGATCATAAGCATTCCAAAAATGTATAATACTTGTATATTTATATAAAAAACTTCTGAGTAATGTGGCGTTGAATTGTAGTAACGTATTGCGTCAAAATTACGTTATTAAACATGAGTTAGCTTTGATGCCTATTTATATACATTATGATTAACTAAAAAAAAATAAAAAATTGCGAAAAGAAAGCTTATTTATTAGACTATATTAATTTATTAATTTTATTCTATTACAACGCCTTTCACATGAAATGGTTTTGAGACGGCTTTGTATGGGGCTTGACCATAGTGCGTCGCTGGAGGCAAGGTGGACGTGGACGTATCCACCTTTGGATCGGTGATTAGAATGTATTGCGACAGTGCGTCCGTATTTATAGGGCTCGGAGCATGTGCACGTGCACGTGCTTACAATTTTTAGTATAGAAATTATAATGAGAGAAATATGTAATCATATGTCTGTTAATGTTAATTTAACATCAAAATAATCTTTAAGTAATCAATGGATGATTTATTAAGTAATTAAACTGTTCAATCAATTAGTCTAATTATTTATAGTAGGTGTGGTGTATTGTTGTATTTGCGCCGATATTTGCGCGATATATATATATATATATATATATATATATATATATATATATATATATATATATATATATATAAATACCCGATACGAAACGAAAAATGATGTCACAAACGGGGTTCGAACCCGCACCTATTGGGAATCCGGCCCAACCGTGCTGCCACTTACACCATTGTGAACTATTTTAGGACATGCAAATTTCGAATCATATTATATCTTACGTCTTCAAGGTGACGTATGCCATCTATCGGACAATGTTTACACATTGTATAGACTTAACACTTCAAACTTTACAGTTAGAATTGTATTAAACGATGACACAACCTTGTTATTCAAATTACTGAAATTTTTTTAGCATTTAATATGCTTAATTATTTATAAATACCCGATACGAAACGAAAAATGATGTCACAAACGGGGTTCAAACCCGCACCTATTGGGAATCCGGCCCAACCGTGCTGCCACTTACACCATTGTGAACTATTTTAGGACATGCAAATTTCGAATCATATTATATCTTACGTCTTCAAGGTGACGTATGCCATCTATCGGACAATGTTTACACATTGTATAGACTTAACACTTCAAACTTTACAGTTAGAATTGTATTAAACGATGACACAACCTTGTTATTCAAATTACTGAAATTTTTTTAGCATTTAATATGCTTAATTATTTATAAATACCCGATACGAAACGAAAAATGATGTCACAAACGGGGTTCGAACCCGCACCTATTGGGAATCCGGCCCAACCGTGCTGCCACTTACACCATTGTGAACTATTTTAGGACATGCAAATTTCGAATCATATTATATCTTACGTCTTCAAGGTGACGTATGCCATCTATCGGACAATGTTTACACATTGTATAGACTTAACACTTCAAACTTTACAGTTAGAATTGTATTAAACGATGACACAACCTTGTTATTCAAATTACTGAAATTTTTTTTAGCATTTAATATGCTTAATTATTTATAAATACCCGATACGAAACGAAAAATGATGTCACAAACGGGGTTCGAACCCGCACCTATTGGGAATCCGGCCCAACCGTGCTGCCACTTACACCATTGTGAACTATTTTAGGACATGCAAATTTCGAATCATATTATATCTTACGTCTTCAAGGTCTATATATATATATATATATATATATATATATATATATATATTGGGGCGATTTTTCAAAATTCGGCAATTTTTCAGTATTCGAAGTATTGGAACAGTACCCATATAGAAATAATCGATTCGCCTACTAATGAGTGCAAAGATTTTATGGCGAAATATAAGTGTGATTACACCTCTACTTATGAGAACAAAGGCCTGTAACGATAATTCTTCATATACATTTTTTTTTTTTATTTCTCCGTGTGGTGACGGAGTAGAACACTATTCACCACCCCATATCTTACCCGTGGGTGATCGTACGAGACGACTAAGGGATATAAAACGCATATTTTTTTTTTTTTGGGACTAATCCCACCACACATTCCCACCACAAGTCCCGGGAAACGCTTTTAATTGTCTTGGGACCCGCAACAAATTTAATTAGAAAAGAAAAACAGGGGGAGTTGAAGAATTTCCACTTTCCTCCTATGCAAAGCGGGAGACATGAAGCAAAATTGGCTAATAGGCCAATAGATAGGAGGATGTACTGACACGTGAAGCGTAGCAGTACAGCACCACGGATATGACAGAGCTTAAGGGGCCTATATGTGAGCCTTAAGTTTGATTACAATAGTAGGTATGGCAGAAGCGCCTGAACGCACGGAAATTTTCTCAAGTTGCTACAAGGTCCGTATAACCCCCGACACGACTTGCAGATTGTCTAACATAAGATCGCGCTCGTTTTGCTAGAGACTGCACTCCCAGAGGATGTGATGGGCTGTTTGTTCAAAGGTGCAATTTGGTGTGGAACATCGACAAAATGGTGAATCTACTAGTTTAAAAAAGAATAATTTAGTTCTAAAATTACCATGGCTTGTGAGGAATTGTGCTACATAGTGGTCAATTTCTAGCCAAACCTTTTCTAAACGCTCTCGAATAGATGGAAAGAATAGATATAGATGACGGCCCTTCGTTGATGAGTCCCACCTTTCCTGCCATTCGGTCAGGAGCTCCTCGTACACAACGCATTGCGGCGCAAAAAGTCTAGTAATTTTAATACGATCGCGCGGTAAAAGAAAATTGGTGTTCATATTTTCCCTGGTGGAATAATACAATGACGCGCGCCTTTGTATCTCCAAGTCGACCGGAAGTACACCTGCAAGTACTGGTAATGCTTCGGTACTAACTGTTCTATATGCTTTACATAGGAATATTAATGCTAATCGTTGACTTTGGAGTAATTTACGCCCTGCCGCGCCTATCGTAGTTCTGTCAGCCCAGGCTGGGGCACCGTAACATATACACCCCAGATATGTGGCTGTATATATGATTTTAAGTGTATTAAAACAGATGCCCCAGGTAGACGTTGAAATTCTAGTAAGAGCATAAAAATTTCGTTTTGCCTTTTCACCCACAGTTTTAATATGTTCAATAAATGAGAAGCTTTTTTCTAAGACTAGGCCAAGATAACAAACTGATTCTTTCCTTTTAACTGTCGCATTATTAAATATTATGCGTGGCGTTGACTGCAAATTACCCTTTAATAAAAGATGATAAGTTTTATGAGGAGCAAAATTTAGCCGATTTCGAGCGCCTCCATTTAACTATTAAATTAAGACATGTATCCGCCAATTTCTCAAGTCCGTCTCTAGTGTTCGATTGTATGACTAGAAGACCGTCGTCAGCGTAGCCGATCAATGAGCAATTTTGAGGTAAAGGGAGCTCAAGAAAGTCATCGAACCCTAAATTCCACAGATATGGGCTTAACACAGATCCTTGAGGACAGCCCATCGTTAATGATTTAGACACAGCATGGTGACCGAGTCTCAGTGTGGTTGAACCTTGAAGAAAGTAAGACTGTATAAGTTGGTAGATGTTTCTGAAGCATCCACGAGCCTTTAGTTTAAGTAGTAACATCGGCCACCAGGCGTTGTCGAAAGCACCTGAGATATCTAGGAAGATGCCTAATACATATTTAAAAACAGATGCCTTAACAGTTTTTCTAACGGCAATAACCGCATCAACAGTTGATTTCTCCGGGGTAAATCCAAATTATCTAAGATTTAATGTGGGGCTACCCGGTAACAGACGAGGAATAACCAGGCGTTCTAAGAGCTTACCTAGTGATGGCAGTAGAGTAATTGGCCGATATGACTTCGGGTCATCCGGCGGTTTATCACCGTGTTTCGGTGTTATACGTATGAAGCCGCGACGCCATAAACGAGGCGATAAAACACATATAACATCTATGCGAGAGAAGGAAAACTCGAAGCAAAACCCTATACCAACACGTCTGACCAGCGCGGTATAGTAGGTTAATTTCCCTCCCACTGCGGAGGAGGCCCGAGCCCAATAGTGGGACATTTATGGGCTGCGATGATGATAATGTTGATGATACATTTTATTAGCAGTAGGACCATGCTGTTGACAGTTCTCTTCTTACAGCCACGGGCCCGTCCGTCTGGGATAGGACCACACTCTCGTAGAAGATCGATGTATGAGTAATGGCAATGTGTTATTGCGCTTCGTTCGGTGAGCGAGAGAGCCGGAACTGGGTGGATTTGGAGATTGTAATGGTAGGCAGGGGCTAGCCTTGGTTATAGCAAAGGTCCATGGGCAACAGTGACACTTACCATCAGGTATACTGCTTGCTCGTTTGCATACATAAGCAATAAAAAGAAAATCGATTTACCATATATTTTAAGAATGATTATGTGTAGTTTCTAATTTTTATAAACTTTTATTAAGTTTTATAAATCAATACCAATAGCGTTCAATCGTTGTATGTAGGTGTACTTGTGTTTAATAAACTACTATTAAACTTTTTATAAAAAAAATGTAAACCGATTTCAAAATAGGATCAGCCAAAAACCATACTTATTTAAAACACCAAAAACCGAAAAATAAGATGAACTATTTAATTCTTGTCTAATTCTAATTATGTATTAGTTTTTATAAAATATATTTACAATGTATGCTAGAAATCCACTAACACGATTTGAAGTCGGTGCCAAGCCAAATAGGTATACTATATCGCATTCAAACCATGCCGCGCTTGTGACTGAAGTGATCTGAACGCGCAAGCAGTTACGCGATTTGATCCATACGGGCAGACGTCGTTGACGATTGTGTCAAATGGTATTAAATTTGTGGCGTTATAGTGTTCTGAATACATCTTTTAATTCTTATTTCCTTTAATGATTTGATTTTTGTTAATTTTTCACCCTGTGTGTATATCATTAAGCTTATTGTTTTTTGTTAATTTAAGCTTGGCACCGACTTCAAATCGTGTTAGTGGATTTCTAGCATACATTGTAATTATATTTTATAAAAATTAATACATAATTAGAATTAGACAAGAATTAAATAGTTCATCTTATTTTTCAGTTTTTGGTGTTTTAAATAAGTATGGTTTTTGGCTGATCCTATTTTGAAGTCGGTTTACATTTTTTTTTATAAAAAGTTTAATTATTTTTGAATTTTTAGTGTAAATAATCGTAGTTAAGTAATAATTTTAACTAGTTCATATAAATTAAATTATTTATTAAATATAGCACTATGAGTTGATCGACTAAAAAAATGCACATGACACGAGGAAGAGCAGAAGTAGGGAATCCAAATAAAAAAATAAAGAACGTATTTCGAAAAAATGGAAACGAAATGCTGTATCTCGTTGCCAATGGTTTAAATTTCACTGTTTCAATCAATTCGCGTATATACCATATGTGCTATCGATACGTCACGTGAGGCAACCACTTAGGTATGAGATACTACCAACATCCAAGTGATGTAAATAATTGTGACGGTTTGATGCAGTTGTTAAAACTAGACATAGGCTCCAGAGTCATGGTAGGATGCAATATCTCTGTCATTAAGGGCTTGGAAAGCGGGCAATAGGGATAATAACCAAACTAGTAGGCTTCCCCTTCGTTGTGACCAAATTGAAACAGGCTAGTTACCTGATTTGGTTATTATAAAATTTAATGACGACACTATTGGCACGAAAGTGAAAGACAGTGACGGGTTAGTTGCCATAGCGCCTGTGTCAACCATATATCAGGCAATGAAAGGTTACGGGATAATGAACGGAAAATGCTTCCGCTAATCCTCTGTTGAGCGGTTACGGTATATAAACTCTAGGGTACTTTACAAAGCCTTAAACAAAGCTGTCATTGATTTAGGCAAAAATAAATTGGCAATGATCAGTTTTATATTGCACTGAGTTGTGTAAAGACTCTAGAGGGACAGCTTTTTGCGACATAGGGTCTAATAAACTTCTCAAATCAAAAGACTATACCAGGAGAAAGCGTAAGCCAAAGAATAAGACGGTTCTAAATAGGTACGATACAATTATCCAATACTATAAATATAATATCGGCAACATAAATAATTACCTAACTCCTAATCGTTATGGAGTAGTACCTTACATTATCAGCTTACGTGATTAACTTGAAATAATACAGTTAAAGGTCTATGCGTGCATATGATATTGAAAGAATTGTCCTCCAACTCCTAACCGCTAAGGAGATGTACCTTCCATCACCAGCATCATCATAAATGAGATTATTACTGCCAGATGCAAATATTTGAATAGCTTTGAAAAATACATGAGACACGTAATATGTGCCTATAAAATTTGAGGGTTGCCCTCGATTTCCAGGAATTATCATCATCAGATCATGATTTGGTGACAATGGGACAACCTCGGGAGTTAACTTGAAAGAATACAGCTAAGGGTCTATGCGTGCGTATGATATTAAAAGAATTATCCTCCAACTCCTAACCGTTCAGGAGATGTACCGTAGAGTTTTCGGCTCTGTTCGATTTTTTTTTTTGCGTCAGGGTATGGAGTGGTCACACCGCGCTAAATCTAATATTATATAATAGTTATAATAGTGGTAGGACCACCCTGTGGACCGGGTTGAGAGCCTATAATGCTCGCCCATAGTCCGGTTCAGCTGTCAAAGCCACATCGGCTAACAGCTCGCAGTTGGTTTTTTTTAGTGGGTATTCAGTGACCCCTTCAGGGCCTGCGAGTCCCACATACCCCGCCCGGGCGGAAGTGTGAAAAATGCATTGTTTAGCCACTGCGTTACCAAAAAAAAAACACGCTGTGGACAGTTCTCTGTCAGCCGCGGGCCTGTCCGCCCGGGGTAGTACCACACTCTCGCAGAAGATCGACGTCTGAGTAATGGCAATGTGCTATTGCGCTTCGTTCGGTGAGCGAGAGAGCCGGAAGACCAACTGGGGTGGGTTTGGGGATTGTAAATGTAGGCAACGGTCTAGCTATATCCTTAGTGTAGCAAAGATCTATGGGGAGCAGTGACACTTACCATCAGGTGTGCTGCTTGCTCGTTTGCCACCATAAGCAATTGACGCCCTTTTTTTTTTTTTTTTTTTTTTTTTTTTTTTTTTTTATTATTGGTAGGCTATGGGTGCGTCTCGCCCCGCCGAATCGGTCCGGGGTGACGGAGAAGGCGGCGCGTGACCCCATAGACCCACCGTAAAATCCTCTCTCTTCGCCATGCGAGCGGACCACCGGTACCCGATCTTTGTCTTCGGTGGTCCGCTCGGCGGTTTACCCTCGCGGGTTCCTCTCGTCGGCGCCCCGACAGATTTCGCCGTCGGGGCGTCGCCCTCACGCGGTGGCCTCGCGTCGGGTGACCGGACAATTCCCCGGTCCTATCACCCGAGGCCTGGGTTAGGGCGGCATCAGGCGCAGGTATTCGCGCCTGCGCCGCCCCGGCCGCTGGCGGCGGCCCGGGTCGCGGGAGTCCTCCCTGACTCGTTCCGCCGCCTCCTTCCGCGAGATGACAGCCTCGCAGAAGGCGGCGACCACGTCCCAATTCCTGACGCTGTCGACCATCGCCCTCGCGACAGCCGGCAGCGCCAGGTCGGCACCGATAATAGCGACGAGGTCACGGCGCTGCCCGTCCCAGCCCGAGCATTCCTCGAGCGTATGTTGCGCCGTGTCCTCGCCACTACTGCAATGATGGCAGCCTGGAGTCTACTCCCTGTACACGACCGTGTGCAGGTATTTCCCGAAGCACCCGTGCCCCGTCAACACCTGCACCAGTCGGAAGGTGAGGACCCCGTGCCGCCGCTCCATCCATTTCATCAATACGGGCCGAAAGGCCTCGACGGTCACGATACCGTGTCTAGGCCTCTCCAGCCGCGTAACCCAACGGGCGATGACGTCTCGGCGGGCGTCCTCACGCCAGGTGGCTATCTCGCTCAACGATGGGGAGCCACCCTCCTCGCGCACTGAGGTAACCCGCCGGTAGAGGTCGGAGAGCATCTCCGCCTCTAGGTCCCACGGGGGTGTCCCGGCCAATAGGCACGCCGCCTCTGTCGACACCGTGCGGTACCCGCGAATGGCTCTGACCGCCATGGCTCTCTGTGGCCTCCACAGAACCGCCCTGAGCTGGGCGTTCAGAGCCCTCGCCCACACGGGTGCGCCGTACATGGCTATCGAGCGGATGACCCCCGCATACAGCCGTCGGCCCTCGAAACTGGGTCCGCCCACATTCGGCATGAGCCGAGAAAGGGCGGACGCCGCGCCGACCAAGCAATTGACGCCCTACATGTAGGTATCTCTCTTTCACCGTGCAAGTAGGCCACCAGAACCCAGTGCTTATCTTCGGTGGCCTACCCAGCGGTTTACCCTCAACAATTGAAAGAGGCAATGTTTTATTTATTTTTAGGCTGCTCAACGATTTAATTGGGCTTTTTGATTATAAATTTAACCATAATTTACGAGCCATATTGTCACACAAGTTTTAATTACATGTAACTGATTATCACTAGTTTATTGCCGGTAATCGGATTCAAGAACAATTCTAAGATTAACGTGGACGTAAGACTAAAGTGGTGACGGACTAAGAATATAATTCACCACCTCCTATCTTACCCGCGGGTGATCGTAAGAGTCGACTAAGAAGTATAAAACGCATATAACATCTATGTAAAAGGAGGAAAACTCGAAACTAAACCCTATACCATCACGTCTGATCAGCATGGTATAGTAGGTTAATTTCCCTCCCACTATGGAGCAGGCTGGAGCCCAATAGTGGGGCTTATATGAACTGACAGATGAATTAATAGTGTAGTAGTATTTCCCAGGGAAACTAAAAATCAAATACGAACTTGATAAAATCCGTAAAAATAATTTTATTTCAAATGTCAAGCAGATATATAATTATGCCTAAAACTATTTACTAAATAATATTATATTATATTTAATATTGACCTATGTCGAAACAAAAAAAAAAAAAAAACAAAGATTTAGAAAACTGTGCAGCTGTTCACTTATAATATTTAATCAATTATTTACACAATTATTAATATATCGACTTGAAAGGACCCTTAAGTAAAGTGTTAGAAGGTGTCAGGGATGTCTTGTCAGCTACTTAATTAAAATACCAGCCTATAAAGTGTTCCATCGAGTCACGTCCGCATTGTCAGCTGCTGTCATAAAGTAAGTTAATATAATTTGATTATACACAAGTACCATTATAAGACATAGCTACGTGTCGATTTATTAAGACGACAAGTGCTCCAATATTTACCTAACTTTGGTCAAAGATAAAATAAGTAACTGTTAAAGGTACTTAGCTTAGATTTCCTTTCATTTCTTTTTCTAACTATTTCATATATGGTCCAATAGTTGGCAGTAATCAACAACTGCAAAAATAGTGGAGTGATCTAAGTACCAACCTTTCATGAACTATGTCGTAGGTTCAATCCCCATGTATGGTCCACAAGTTATTGATTTGGTATACCCATTTATGTTCGTTAATTATATCTATGTGAAGGCTCCAAGCGACTTCAAGATTTTGTGCGCGTTTCTGTCCCCAAAACTTAGTGCGGGTTTCTGTCAAAAAATATCTGTGTGTGTAAAATATTCATCATCATCATCACAGCCCATATATGTCCCACTGTTGGGCTCAGGCCTCCTCCGTAATGGGAGGGCAATTAACCTATTATGTAGCGCTGGTCAGACGTGTTGGTATAGGGTTTTGATATCTCTTAGTCGTCTCGTAAGATCACCCACGGGTAAGATAGGGGGTAGTGAATTGTATTCTTACTCCGTTACCACACGGATAGAGTGTGAAATACTAATTAATAATAATTAATATTTCATTGATCACAGAGATATTTTTTGATAGGTTACGGTCTGGATATACCCCGCACAAGCCGTCCGGAGCTACGGTAGGGCCGCGTGCACCGCATAACCTAACGTGTTTCCTTCCCATCGCCATTCAACCGACCACTGGTACCGTTTCCTTGACATCCGTGGCCGGTCCGGCGGATTCATCACAGAGATGACGCTTGATAAAAGTTGTATAGAAGGAGAGGACATATTGCGTCAACTCTAAATAATTGTGATCAGAGCAGGAAAATGATGATTTAAGTTACACAATCGAGAACCTCTTTTTGCCCATTTTTATTGCATTATCACAGTGCCTATGTCTTTCCAGATAGTATAATCGCAAATCACTAGACAGAGAACACTATCTCCCGTCATGTAAGTGTATAATACTATCACATCATCATTCTCCTACTCTTATCCCAATTACTTGGGATCGATACAATATATACTCTTCTTTCATAGTACATATTGCAAAAGTTATTGGCAATAGTTTTATGATCGGCCGCCTACTTGGCGTCAACTCTCCTTGGAAATGCTGTTGTTGACCAAACGGCATCAGGTGGAGTTGGCTCAGGTCGTTATAAAGCGGGCCACCGAAGACAAAGATCGGGTACCGGTGGCCCGCTCGCACGGCGAAGAGAAGAGTTTGCATGATGGGTCTAAGTACCAACCTTTCATGAACTATGTCGTAGGTTCAATCCCCATGTATGGTCCACAAGTTATTGATTTGGTATACCCATTTATGTTCGTTAATTATATCTATGTGAAGGCTCCAAGCGACTTCAAGATTTTGTGCGCGTTTCTGTCCCCAAAACTTAGTGCGGGTTTCTGTCAAAAAATATCTGTGTGTGTAAAATATTCATCATCATCATCACAGCCCATATATGTCCCACTGTTGGGCTCAGGCCTCCTCCGTAATGGGAGGGCAATTAACCTATTATGTAGCGCTGGTCAGACGTGTTGGTATAGGGTTTTGATATCTCTTAGTCGTCTCGTAAGATCACCCACGGGTAAGATAGGGGGTAGTGAATTGTATTCTTACTCCGTTACCACACGGATAGAGTGTGAAATACTAATTAATAATAATTAATATTTCATTGATCACAGAGATATTTTTTGATAGGTTACGGTCTGGATATACCCCGCACAAGCCGTCCGGAGCTACGGTAGGGCCGCGTGCACCGCATAACCTAACGTGTTTCCTTCCCATCGCCATTCAACCGACCACTGGTACCGCTTCCTTGACATCCGTGGCCGGTCCGGCGGATTCATCACAGAGATGACGCTTGATAAAAGTTGTATAGAAGGAGAGGACATATTGCGTCAACTCTAAATAATTGTGATCAGAGCAGGAAAATGATGATTTAAGTTACACAATCGAGAACCTCTTTTTGCCCATTTTTATTGCATTATCACAGTGCCTATGTCTTTCCAGATAGTATAATCGCAAATCACTAGACAGAGAACACTATCTCCCGTCATGTAAGTGTATAATACTATCACATCATCATTCTCCTACTCTTATCCCAATTACTTGGGATCGATACAATATATACTCTTCTTTCATAGTACATATTGCAAAAGTTATTGGCAATAGTTTTATGATCGGCCGCCTACTTGGCGTCAACTCTCCTTGGAAATGCTGTTGTTGACCAAACGGCATCAGGTGGAGTTGGCTCAGGTCGTTATAAAGCGGGCCACCGAAGACAAAGATCGGGTACCGGTGGCCCGCTCGCACGGCGAAGAGAAGAGTTTGCATGATGGGTCTATGAGGTCATGTGCCGCCTCTTCCGTCACCCCAGACCGATTTGGCGGGGCGAGACGTATCCATAGCCCACCGCAAAAAAAAAAAGTTCGTTATAAGGCTCTTAGTCGTCTTTTATGACATCTGCGAGCAAAGTAAAGGTTGGTAGTATTCGTAGCCGCTACCACACAGCTCCAGTAAAACACTATCATATACACATCTATATTAGGTACAATAATTTTGGTAAAATGAGTTCCCTAAAATCATTGCCGTTGTTATATTTAGATAGGATATAATAAATTATAATGTCACCGTAGAAATTATCTATCTGTTCCAGGTCACAAAATTCTCAGTATAACGTTTAACGTTAGCATTTAGGCCCCCGTACTGAGATAATTGGCTAATAAAATTGAATCTAACTTTATTGCAGCGAGGCAGATATTTTATGAGAACACTTGTAAATTGGTGTGTAATCAAATAGTAAAATATAATTGAATTGGAATCTAATATTAATAAATTCAAGATATTCTTTTTATATGGACTGGGCTTAGTGGTATGGTGATAATATAAAAAAAAATATAGTTTCATTATATACATGGTATACGATTAAGAATAATGAATAAATTAATTAGAAATAAAATATTAATTATCCATGTGGTGATGGAGTAAAAATAAAATTCACCACCCCCTATCTTACCCGTGGGTGATCGTAAAAGACGACTAAGGGATATAAAACGCATATAACAGCTATGCAAGAGATGGAAAACTCGAAACAAAACCCTATACCAACACGTCTGACCAGCGCGGTATAGTAGGTTAATTTTCCTCCAATTACGGAGGAGGCCCGAGACCAATAGTGGGACGTGTATGGGCTGTGATGATGATGAAAAAATTAATAAAGAAAAATATTGTAAATAGTTTTTAGGTTGTGTTTGCTTAGCACTTTAGGAATAACAATAGCCGAATGGGTCAATTGTCTACTACTGACCGCTTCGGCTATTGCAACTTCTAAAGCGCTGAGTAGAACCTACTCGTATGTCGAAGTATACTTAAAAATAGAGATCTAAGGGTCATGGCCCGTTGGCCACGCGCACCTAATTTTTCAAAGCGATATCTTTATTAAAATGTAAATCATCTTTTAATGTGTAATGTCTTTTATATTGCTTTCCAGCAAGCTATGAGAGTAGTTATAGTCTGTTCTCTCGGCCTACCCTGCAAGGGATATGGCGTGATGATATGTATGTATGTATGTATGAGAGTAGTTTCGTGAAAATGGATGAATGTGAAAAAGTGCGCGATATTTGATTTGAACAATGAACACATACATATGTATGTTTTAATTGTTCGTTAGGAAGTGTGGGCCATTTGATTTGACCAATATGTGCACGTGGTATTAGGTTGCATATACTTATTAATACACTAATTTATATGTATGGATATAGCTTATACTATTAATAAATATTGTAACTTGATAATAAATGGTGAATTTGCCGTGTAGTGACAGAGTGAGAATGCAATTCACCACTCACTATCTTATCCATGGGCGATCGTAAGATGACTATAATGGCTGGTTTCTGAGGTGCTTTTAACCGAAATTTAAACGTTCGATAACGCTATCGGTTCAATAACTTGTCAAATTGCGTTTCTGAATACACCATCATATGACAAACTTCAGTTAAGCTTGGTTTAACTTAAGTGACCATAAAGGAGCGTTTATCGATTCGATAAGTATTGTTTGACGTTAGAAGTAACCTAAAACATTTTGTTTATTTAAATTCGGATTTGCACTTTGTATTTACACCTTACGTAAATAATAGCTATAATTATGAATACCAGCAGTTCATTGAAGTCTGATATAGAAGTATTGGAGGTTATTGTTAATATGTCCATATCGCGACACCTAAGAAATCGTAAAATCCATTCGAAATGTTCACGGATGAAGAATTCAAAGTGAGATATCGCTTTAATAAAAGTACTGCGATGTGTCTTTCTGAAAAAAATAACAGCACATTAGCTCCTGTTGCTAACAGGCAATATACTTTGTCAGTGTTGGAGCAAATTTTTATTACGTTGCGATTCTACGCCACAGGTTCTTTTCAGTTAATTATTGGTGACGACATAAACGTACATAAAACCACTGTGTCAAGAGTGATTTTTAAAGTCAGCAATGAAATTGCAAAACTTGCCTGGAGATATATAAATATGCCAAGTCATGACAACCTTAGAGAAGTGAAGGCACATTTTTATAATATAGCCTTATTTCCAAATGTGATTGGTTGTGTAGATGGAACACACATAGCTATACAATCTCCTGAAGGTGAATAAGCGGAATTGTACAGAAACAGAAAGGGTTTCTTTTCAATTAATGTGCAAGCTGTGTGATGCACAGTTATACATATGGGATGTAGATGCTCGTTGGCATGGATCTACACATGACAGCACAGTTTTTCAAAATGCCTTTCTACGAGCACGTTTTGATAATAATGAATTTATTGGATACCTCCTTGGAGATAGTGCTTATCCGTGTGGAAGGTACTTGCTAACACCATTTTTAAACCCAGCAACAAATGCCGAAAAATTATATGATGATGCACAAGTAAAAACAAGGAATACAATTGAAAGAACATTTGGTGTCTGGAAAAGAAGATTCCCATGTTTATCACAAAAGCTACGGCTAAAATTAGAACACACATTATCTGTTATTGTTGCAACGGCTGTGTTACACAATATTGCTTTGAACCAAAATGATACTGTGTTATTGGATGCTGATTTTGAGGATAATTACATTGTAATACAGACTGATGAACAACCTCTTACCTCAGAAGGCAATCAGATACGGCAGTTGTTGCTGAGACAATATTTTAGGTTTGTAATCTTTTTTTCAACCTATCCTATTCTATAATTATACCTAAATTTATATTTTTATGACTTTGCTTTTAGATGACAATAGCCTTGCTCTTTACTGCTTGTACTACTTTATGTAAATTACTTTATGGAATGTGTGTGTGGGCGTTACACTTCTACTAACCTCAGGCAATAAGAGATGATAAAAAAACTAATGAGTACAAATTACATTACACATATATTCTTGTTTTTTCCAACTTCATTTGTTTGTGTTATTTTTGAATTTCTAAAATGTCTAGTTTTTTATTTATTAACACATCTTCATTAATTTGCTTCTGGTTTTTCTTTTAATTATTGAAGCGCTAAGTTTATTTACATTATTCTTTTTTGTTTCAGTTAAGCATATTTTCTTCATTTTGAGGTACTTTGAAGATCCTGAATAACCGGTGAAGAAAACGATCTTTTGCAATACTTGTCATAGTCCGAGAGCCAGTAACAGATATATATGACCAAGTTCCTCTCAAGTGATAATTAGTAAAATGCATCAGAAAATCGAACCATAAAGTCTCGTGAACGTCAGCTGCGGCTCGGTGGGTGGGATGAGCAGTTGTAACCTCCCACGCTCGAAGAAAAAAAAAATACATTCACTCATTTCCTCTCGGCTAAAAATTTATCAAATTATAGCTAACCCAATATCTCAACAAAAAAATAAAATCAGCTGGCCATAACATAGTGTATTGTACGTCAGCTGATGTCTCGATCATGGGAAAAAAAACTTCACTTTCAGTGATATCCTCTCAAATAAAAATTTACCTGATGATAGCTTATATGTAACTATTGATAAATATAATCGTCAGCTGATAATTTGAAGGTCGTTACGTAGAAGTTAGCCAGAAGCATTTACTGACTATTTAAATGCATCAGCTGACTAAGTTTCCCTCGACTTACTGCTAGCTGATTTTTTTTTATTTATCACAGAAATATATTTAAAATCAGCTCACAAATTTTCATGTGAGAGGAAATGACGTCTTTTTAATTATTCTTGTTATTTTTAAAGATTCAAACAATACACGCTAGCATAGCATAGACAATATTAAGGTACGCTTGGAGGGGGTTAGTTGTACGCATGCTCGTGGTAACCTTTTGTTGAGGGCACTGGAAAACATTTTTAGAAGTAGAAAAGAAGGGTACTAATCATAGAGTAATATAATACATTGGAAATAGAGAGGCCACTCTCGATTTTTTTTGTCGCCACTAATGTCAATGAAAGCGCCATCTATTCCGCGACTCAATAATTATTTCCTACCCACGCATGCGCAATTCGGACGTGTGTCCGGATTGCGCATGCGTGGGTAGGAAATAATACACACACACACATACTTCTCACACACACATAGATACTTCTCACATACAGATACATCTCTCTCACACACACACACACTTAATTTATTGTTTTAAATAAGGTAATTTCTGCCATCTAGTTTTAGTTATTAACATTATTAGTGTCAAAGCAAACAAAACACTCAGAAACGTGATCTAGATAGCGCTATATTAAAAAACGACTGTGTCCCCCCCCACCCTGGTACTAATGTACGTTTAGAATAGACGAGCAAACGTAGTCAGACGAAAAGAATATTCTAGAAATATTGTTGTAGTATCTGTGAAAAATCTATAAAAATGTCTAATGTAACGCCTTTCTGCGTTTTTTGCAAAAAAACAAAATCTATTTCTAATTTAAAATCGTTCAGTGAAGAAAATCTTATTAAGTGCAGTGCTATATTGAGTGTAAGAAAAAATAATAAACTAAGTGGACACGAGGCTGTACTTCCGACAGAAAAAAACAATTTTCAGCTGTACCACAGTGAGTGTTATAGACGCTTTACGGCTTTGCCCCCAAAGCATCGCAAAATAATACCAGAAGATGCATCTGCTGCGAGATTACAGTATGTATATAAATTATTATTTTTTTGGGTAGGTAGGAAATAATTATTGAGTCGCGTAATAGATGGCGCTTTCATTGACATTAGTGGCGACAAAAAAAATCGAGAGTGGCCTCTCTATTTCCAATGTATTATATTACTCTATGATTAGTACCCTTCTTTTCTACTTCTAAAAATGTTTTCCAGTGCCCTCAACAAAAGGGTACCCCGAGCATGCGTACAACTAACCCCCTCCAAGCGTACCTTAATATTGTCTATGCTATGCTAGCGTGTATTGTTTGAATCTTTAAAAATAACAAGAATAATTAAAAAGACGTCATTTCCTCTCACATGAAAATGTGTGAGCTGATTTTAAATATATTTCTGTGATAAATAAAAAAAATCAGCTAGCAGTAAGTCGAGGGAAACTTAGTCAGCTGATGCATTCAAATAGTCAGTAAATGCTTCTGGCTAACTTCTACGTAACGACCTTCAAATTATCAGCTGACGATTTTTTCACCGAGATACAGCCAGCTGACGTATATATTTATCAATAGTTACATATAAGCTATCATCAGGTAAATTTTTATTTGAGAGGATATCACTGAAAGTGAAGTTTTTTTTTTCCCATGATCGAGACATCAGCTGACGTACAATACACTATGTTATAGCCAGCTGATTTTATTTTTTTGTTGAGATATTGGGTTAGCTATAATTTGATAAATTTTTAGCCGAGAGGAAATGAGTGAATGTATTTTTTTTTTCTTCGAGCGTGGGACGTTACAACTGCTCATCCCCCCCACTGTGCCGCAGCTGACGGTCATAAGGCGTCATGATACTATTGTCTGATGCGTATCACCAATTATCTCTCGAGAAGAAATAATTAACCATATTTTCACCTGGCTCTTGGACCATCAGCGCCACCCAAGCATGCTTCTTTACCTCTATAGTGGCCCCATCTGTCTTTTTGTTGTCGATAACGCCAACAAATTCTTTAGCCACTTCGATAAGAAGCATCTTCTCCCTTTCAGTAAATTTCTTACTACGCTTGCCAGATTCCATTATTGTTTGATTTCACAAATTATTAGGTATAAACAAAAATCGCTTACCACTCGCTTTCAAAACCGCGCACAAACATTTTTTTTTTTGGTTCTGTTCGTCCATTCGGACAGGCAAAGGCATCAAAGCCCATGCAGCCAAGTCTTATATAATTATTTTTCATATATTGTTCATCATTTCTTCGTATTATGTAGCCTTAATAGTCATTGTCTGTCAGTAAGTCAAGTCGTTACCATTAATCGGGCGCTGATAACCTAATCAATGATTTTCTTTGGGAATTTTGGGCAAATATGAAAATACACGTAAACCACTATTATACCATATTCACTACACTTCAGCACTTTAACTGTACCATATTGCATAAAATACCAGCAAAATTATTCAATATAACACCACAAAACACTAAAGAAATGAATATAATACAAGAGCGTGACATGACATTTCCACATTCGCCCCGCGCACAAACACAAAACAAAACATAGTTTTTTTTTTTAATTTAACATGGACAATGACATTACTCATACATACAGCCGTCAAAAAATAATGAATTATCTTATAACTAAAATAATTTGAGTTTACATATTAACTTTCAGAAAAATATGTGTGTTAATATTTTTGATAATAATGACGATATAAAATTAAAAAATCAATTGTAAATTCGATCTTGTGATGAGATCCATCTAGCGACACTTTAAGAAACCACTTATCGGTTTCATAGTTATTTGACAGCCCGTTGGGTATTCAGAAACGCAATAACAATTATCGGCCGTTTATCTTACGTTTAACTTTATTGAACCAATAGCTCTTGATATTTTAACTGGCGATCTCAGAAACCGGCCATAAAAGAATGCATATAACATCTGTGCAAGAGAAGAAAAGCACAAAATAAAGCCCTATACTAACACATCTGTCCAGTATCGTATAGTAGGTTAAATTTCCGTCCCTTTATAGAGAAGGCTCGGGCTCGGTAGTGGGACATGTATGAGTTGAGATAATGATGAATACATGGGGAAAAGTTCTGAATAATAAGGAATTAGTTTCATTATTGTCTATTGCAACGAAGTTTTAACGAGAGCGGTTTTTTTTTTTAATTTTTTGCTGTTATCATGTATAATTAACTGATTCATAGTTGCTATAAAGAAGTAGTAATCCGTGTGGTGACGGAGTAAGAATACAATTCACCACCACCTATTTTACCCGTGGATGATCGTAAGAGACGACTGAGCAAGAGAAGGAAAGCTCGAAACAAAACCCTATACCATTACGTCTGACCAGCGTGGTATAGTAGTTTAATTTCCCTCCCACTACGAAGGAGGCCTGAGCCCAACAATGGGACATATATGGGTTGTGATGATAAGGATGATGATGATAAAGGTAGGTACCAGGCTATTTTGTATGTAAGTACAATAGTTGCAGATTGTGGTAGGACCACGCTGTGGACAGTTCTGTGTCTACAGCCGCGGGCCGGTCCGTCCGGGGTAGTACCACACTCTCGCAGAAGATCGACGTCTGAGTAATAGCAATGTGCTATTGCGCTTCGTTCGGTGAGCGAGAGAGCCGGAAGCCTAACTGGGGTGGGTTCAGGGTTGTATTGGTAGGCAGCGGCCTAGCTATACCATTGCCAAAGGTCCATGGGCGGCAGTGACACTTACCATCAGGTGTGCTGTCTGCTCGTTTGCCGCCATAAGCAATAAAAAAAAAAAAAAAAAAAAAAAAGTTTATAGGGAGATCAAGATAGCGACTCACTATATCTGTAACATTTATGCTAATTTTCATTTTCACCAAAACCAATCTCAACACCCACATAGGGATTGAAACGTACGACACTTTATGAGATTGCATGCCGCCCCTTTCACGGCCTGTCCTCAATAAAGACCAATTAACTAATAAGCTAGTTTTAATACTCTATTTAACATTTTAATAAATTTATTAATATGTTGTAATTTGATCTCGTTCAGTCACACAAAGGGGTTACATATTTTAAATAATATGTGAACAATTTTTGTCCGCGATTACTTAATTATTCAGGGTTTTGATGTTGACCCCAATCATACATTATGTGTCTGACATATATTTTAATTAAAGGTCTGTATTTTACTTGTATTTTATATTATAATTTTGTTGTTCATACAGGAACACCATAGAGTTAAGACAATAATGAGCCTAATAATAATTTACCTTTATATTAATGCCAGATAAATATAATTATAATTACCATATACATTACCATGTTCCTGGATACATGGTATAATACATATAACAGTTAACTATTTTGATTTATCGAATATAATCCTCATTGTCTCGACACATTAAGCTTAAAGCTGTGTGGTAGCGTAGCGGCTATAAATACTACCAACCCCCTACTTTGCTCGTGGATGTCGTAAAAGACGACTAAGAGCCTTATTACGACCTGGGCCAACTCTATCTGATGCCGTTTGGTCAACAATTATATTCCCAAGGACGGTTGACGTCTGGCAGGCAGCCGATCATAAAACGATTGCTAATAACTTTTACAATATGTACTATGAAAGAAGAGTATATATTGTATCGACCCCAAGTAATTGGGATAAGAATAGGGGAATGATGATGATATCTCGGCACATATACGTCTCGCTGCTAGGCTCGAGCCTCCACCGTAATAGAAGGGATATTAACATATTAGGTATATACCTTAATCGTCTTTTATGACATCCACGGTTATGATAGGATGAATTACATTTTTACTCCATCACCACGCGGCAAATCGAATATAAATAGATAGGAATAGATTTTTGAATATAAAGATACTAAAATGACATGAGTAGATAACATTCATCAGCCTTTTTTTTTTGTTGCGGTGGACTATGGACGTGGTCTCGCCCCGCCAAGTCGGTCCGGGGTGACGGAAGAGGCGGCGCGTGACTCCATAGACACACCATGCAACTCTCCTCTGTTCGCCGTGCGAGCGGGCCACCGGTACCCAATCTTTGTCTTCGGTGGTAACATTCATCAGCCTATCGACTGTTAGATAAACCCATTTACGAAGAAAATATAATACCGTAATCTTCAACTAAGCAGGCAATCGCAATTAGTGCTATAATTTTACCAGAAGAATCATCAATCAAATACAAAGGCGATAGAATCCATAAAAATAGTTTTGTTTCAAATATGCAATAATCGCGTAAACACCAGACCTCATTATCAGAAAAATATTGTTGTCCATTTTCCTAGTGAACCTTCAGCCACCAAACACATTCCAATGATAACCGTTCTTTCCCTACATTATCATCATTCTACTACTCTTATCCCAATTATATATGTACTCTTCTTTCATAGTACATATCGACGGCGGAAAGCGAAAACGTCGTAGTCCACAAAGTACGAAAAAAAATTTTATTGCACTGTTCGAATCAGAAAAAAAACTGATTCAAATGGTCCGGGTTACATAATTCTATGATGAATAGTTATGAAATTAACATATACAACAAACGGGTAAACAATACAACAAAATTAACATATACAACAACGGGGTATACAAAAAACGGGTTTTTAAACGGGTTTAAACTTAAATGCCTGCATTCAAAAACGCTGTACGTTACAGAAAAAAGTAGTAATAACTTATACTATGTCGACTACAGCAATTCGCTTTCCGTAAAAAAAGATTTTTGCTCATTAACGACGTTTTAGCGGGCAGCACGTCTAACTTTTTGCTTGCCAATTTGGCTTTGTCCTCCAAATGACTACCAAACTGGCTAATATTCTGTCAAATTTAAATCGCTTTACGTGTAATACATTTTGTCTTACCCCAAATAAGCAATTATTTTAGTTTACACCTATTCTAAGATATTAGTTTCATGGAATAACTACGTTTACAACATACAGTTTAGTTCAAATAATGTTGATTACCACGTTTTCGTTTTCCTTAAAAAAATGCATTTGACCCCGCTCCATACAACTCAATAGTGCAATTACAGCGTTTTAACATTCTGTAAAAATAGTTCAATGTGTCGTAGTCAACAAAATTTTGATAAATAATTGTTAGAATGAGATTTGAGAGTAAAAATTATATTTAGAAAAAAATAATAAATCTAATTTCCAAAAATCGTGGGTCTAGGTTAAAAAATACGCTAGTTATGATTTTTTGAAAAAAAGTGAAACAGTTTTTTGGCTCTGGTGTACATTTTCGTTTTTGTGGACTACGACGTTTTCGCTTTCCGCCGTCGATATTGTAAAAGTTATTGGCAATAGTTTTATGACCGGCCGCCTGCCTGACGTCAATTCTCCTTGGGAATGTAATTGTTGACCAAACGGCATCAGATCGAGTTGCCCTAGATCGTTATAAGGCTCTTACGACATCCACGAGCAAAGTTGGTAGTATTCGTAGCCGCTACCACACAGCTACATAGGGAAGAAATAATACAGTTAAGTGTTTAAACACAACATCTACCGCTACGTTTAGAATAACAACGCAAATATAATATTTACATATTTAATGTTTGTTTCATCATCAATAGCCTCATATACCTACATCCCATTACTAGGTTCGGGCTTTCTCCGTAATAGGTGGGAGATTCGCCTACTATACTACTGCTTAGACAGGTGAAGACAGGGTTATATTTCGAGTTTTACTTCTGTTACATATTTGTTGTATGCACATTATATCCCTTAGACGTCTTTTACGATACCCACGGGCAAGAATGGGGTTAGTGAATTATATTCTTACTCCAGCACCACACAAATATTACCACTAATAACAAGTGATAAATGCGTACAAATGTCTTAGTAGGCTGGATAGCGAGCTCCCGTGTCGTGTCGTCGTGGGAACAATGAATCATTGTTTTAAATCTGAGTTATTTGTCTCCATTAATTGTATATTTATGGAGTCACCGGCAATATAATTTCATCCTTAGTCAAGGTACATACATACATACATACATATCATCACGCCATATCCCTTGCAGGGTAGGCAGAGAGAACAGAGTGCCAGAGAACTCTATCTCTGCATACTTCACTCGCTTCCTCAACATTCATAATTCTCTTCATACACGCTCGCCGGTTTCGGAGACTCTTGACTTCACCTTCCTTCAGTACATGACCGATCTGGTCTAGGTAGGTTAGTCTCCGTCTCCCTCGATACCTACATCCTTCCACTTTCGCATTGTATATCTTCTTAACCAGGCGTTCGTTCGGCATTCTTTCCACATGTCCGAACCATCGGAGCATTCCCTTTCGCATCTTTACACCAATACTCTCTTTCATACCTACTCGCTCTCTTACGTCGTCGTTACGAATGCGGTCGGTCAGCCTAACTCCACAGATTTTCCGCAGAGATCGCATTTCGACCGCATTAATTTTACTATTATACTCTTTTCTGCATACCCAACTCTCGCTTCCATACAGTAATGTTGGGACAAGCACTGCGGTATGTATTGCTACACGATAAAACCAGAACAGATGTAAGAGTAACAATAGGTAATGATGTACTAGAGCAAGTGGATGAATTTGTATATCTTGGATGTGGATTTAGCCGAGATGGAAGGTACACCACTGATATAGAGCGAAGAGTGAATGCGGGAAATAGAGTGAACGGAGCGTTGGGGCAACTTTTCGGCAGCCACCACCTCAGCCAGAAGTCAAGGTATTTAAAGAAAAATCACAATTTAGGATATAAAATACAAAATATCTGGATGACCGAGTTTTGCTCGGTATTTTCTTTTTAGTGTGTTTTGGAAGATATATTTAAATATTATATAATAAATGAAATTAATAAAATAATAAAAAGAAAGGCAAATAATGAAAAAAAGGGAAATTAAGGATCCGAACCGAGCTCCGCTTTGTTTGAATTAGACTGCTCGATTTTCAAACTAAGCTATGTCTATTCTTAATGACAGCGTCAAAATTTATCATCGTATTCTAATAGTTTTCAGTCAACGAAAACTTATTTTTTTTTGTTGCCCAAAAATACTGACAAAACAATATTTTATATAAATGAAACCTAGCTAGATCGATTAGTCGCCTCCAAAACCCCCCGCATGCTAAATTTCATGCTATTTGTTGTTGCCGTTTCCGAGATTCAGAAAATATAATATATACATATATACAAGAATTGCTCATTTAAAGATATTAGATAGATAGATTAGATAACTATACTTACCGACATACTACTTATTTTTAGGGAATGCGAACTAACGATGATGCCTTATTGTGGTAAAATTGAACATAAATTACAAACTATAAATAATCTAATGGATGCTTGTTAATAATTATTAGTTAATTGCTTTTAGTGCGAACTAGTTTCACGGTAAACTATTGTGGTAGATATTCTATTACAAACAACTGTGTCGTTTGTAATACAAGCAAGTGGAATGGATAAGTTATGTTTGAGTGGAAAGTGATTTTGAGTTCCAAACTAACTTCTACCGCCCACTATCTTGTCGAAATTATCCACCTAAATTCTAAACAGCTGTGATAATTGATCCGTGGCATATGAGATTGTGTTGTGACACTATAGCTTTAATATTGTAATATATTTATACAATAGAGAAAGTGATATTAATTGAATAGTTAATTATTTAATGAAATTTGCAATTTTCATTAATATAATAATAGCAACGCACTTCCCGACTAGAAAAAAAGTATGGTTCAACCAGATCATGTATCTGGACCCGATCAGGATAGAATGAGGCATGCCGGATCCGGCAAACCCGATCAGGATCAGGTGTGGTCCTGATCAGGATAGCCTGATGTGAAATAACATCAAGTATGGTAAGGCATACCGGATCAGGACCAGATCAGGACCAAATAAGGATAGCCTGATGTGAAATATCATTAAGTATGGTAAGGCATACCGGATCAGGACCAGATCAGGACCAAATAAGGATAGCCTGATGTGAAATATCATTAAGTATGGTAAGTCATACCGGATCAGGACCAGATCAGGCCCAAATAAGGATAGCCTGATGTGTAATATCATCAAGTATGGTAAGGCATACCGGATCAGGACCCGATCAGGACAGAATGAGGCATGCCGGATCCGGCAAACCCTATCAGGACCAGGTTTGGTCCTGATCAGGATAGCCATATATACATACATACATACATATATACATATACATACATATACAAAGATAAATAATATATATATATATATATATATATATATATATATATATAAATGTACCTAACATTTGAAAACATAGATAGATAGAAATATTATATTGTAACAACCATTCTAACATTTAATGTTTTGGGTCATAATAAATAGATGGCGTTAGTAAAATGATGTCATTATTTGAATCGCGGTGTTAAGATTCTCCGAAGCGTAATGGCATGGCCTAATATTAAATTAGTTGTTATTGAATCAGATTAAAACAGATCGATCAGGTCATGAATGAGAAATTCAGGCGACAGTTGCAGTCGTTAGCATCTGGTGGTTGCGCCATAATCGGAACATTTGGAACGGCTCACTGGGACTCTCTATGATAAGAATATAGCACTGCATTCGATGTCTACGTCATATATTAATATATATTTTTACCTATTAAACATGTTCTTTAAGATATTCATGTTTTTTAAAAGGACCGGACTGGGCATACTCGTTTTGGATCAGGCAAGATATATAACGCAGATGATTGATTTGGTTCCGATCAGTAAAATTTCATCCGGACCCGATCAGAAACGCCTGATCTGGACCCGATCAGGAATGCCTGATCTGGACCCGATAAGGTTTTCCTGATCGGGTCCAGATATATCTTTTGCGTTACATACCTTATCTGGTCCAGATCGGGCATGCCCGGTCCGGTCCTGCTAAGGAAGACGATAAAATTTCTAGTCGGGTTGCTGACAGGTTCATCATCCTCATCATCATGGAATAATTGAAATACATGTACTTGATGTTGCCCAAACAATAATTTTGCTTTTAATAGTTTTGATAATATAGATTGTGACTGTACAAATGATGCCATAGATACTACCAATATTGAGCTTCTCGGCCAAGGCTCATGGGCTCGATTTTCACTTTGGCAATTACTTCTTTGTATGATCCACAAGTAGGTAATTGTTCTGATTTGCAATAAAAATATTTTTCCGGATTCTACCGCGTTTGTATTTCATTTTTAATTTACCGCCTTTCACAAGAAAATCTCTCTTAGTGTGGCCGCGTCTAATTTGGTGATAGCTTAATGGGTTTGTTAGTTATCAAAATAGTAAATTGCTATAATATAACATATATTACTATAATCATATATGTATATATATAACATATAGAATCATTTTCTTTTTGTTCTGCAACAAATTCATAATATAATGATATATGATAACTAATACTGTAGCGGGTAGATATAAATCTCTGTAATAACCATGACTTGTTGGAAGTGAGACTTAATCCTACCGTGATCCTAAACTCTGTAAAATGTTCGAAACGTAGGCAATTTAAAAATCAAATACAGACGCGATAGAATCCTTAAAGATAGTTTTATTTCAAATGTAATACTCACATTAACATCAGAAATCATTACAATTGCTTTAAGTTTGAATATAATTTCTGTCCGTTTATTGTAACCTTGTGAATTCCCCGTAATACAAGGCAAGTCGTCTATATCTCTACGGTTATTATGTATCCACATGTGTATATATATATATATATATATATATATATATATATATATATATATATATATATATATATATATGAAGAATGTATTGAGATATGGAAAATGACATAGAAAATTCAGTGTCTGATGTTGCAACTCATACATATGCATACTCTTTCTAAAGCCGCGGGCCGGTCCGCCCGGGGTAGTACCATACTCTCGCAGATAATCGACGTCTGAGTAATGCCAATGTGCTATTGCGCTTCGTTCGATAAGCGAGAGAGCCGGCAGCCCAACTGGGTGGGTTTGGGGATTGTAATGGTAGGCAGCGGCCTAGGTATACCCTTGGTATAGCAATGGTCTATGGACAGCAGTGACACTTACCATCCAGGTGAGCGGATTGCTCGTTTGCCACCATAAGAAATAAAAAAAAACATACATACATACATACATATCATCACGCCATATCCCTTGCAGAGTAGGCAGAGAGAACAGAGTGCCAGAGAACTCTATCTCTGCATACTTCACTCGCTTCCTCAACATTCATAATTCTCTTCATACACGCTCGCCGGTTTCGGAGACTCTTGACTCCACCTTCCTTCAGTACATGACCGATCTGGTCTAGGTAGGTTAGTCTCGGTCTCCCTCGGTACCTACATCCTTCCACTTTCGCATTGTATATCTTCTTAACCAGGCGTTCGTTCGGCATTCTTTCCACATGTCCGAGCCATCGGAGCATTCCCTTTCGCATCTTTACACCAATACTCTCTTTCATACCTACTCGCTCTCTTACGTCGTCGTTACGAATGCGGTCGGTCAGCCTAACTCCACAGATTTTCCGCAGAGATCGCATTTCGACCGCATTAATTTTACTATCATACTCTTTTCTGCATACCCAACTCTCGCTTCCATACAGTAATGTTGGGACAAGCACTGCGTTATGTATTGCTACACGTGCCTTCTGGCTGAGGTGGTGGCTGCCGAAAAGTTGCCCCAACGCTCCGTTCACTCTATTTCCCGCATTCACTCTTCGCTCTATATCAGTGGTGTACCTTCCAAAAAAAACATAGGTATATTATATATGTTTAAACAAAAAAAAGTCATGCTATTATAAGCATGTATATATAGCATAATACAGACAATTTATAAAGAAAATATATTTAAACGTAACATTAATATTGCTACAAGTATTATTTATCAATAAATCTATTACCAAGACTATAAACGTTTCTTTAGTAATTGACACTTAAGCACGTTCGCTCTCCCATAAGTACAAAAGTAACGTCTTACTGAACCTTTCACGATATCTCTTGAATTTCTTTTATGCGTTAAGTGTGTTACGTCGTCAATTTCGTTTGGGTGAAGTTAGGAGTGAAATTTTTGATTATAGGTAGTATTGCCATGCATATTTTCATTCCACTCATAACAATATTTCAATCATCTCATTTATTGGTGAAATTTTAATAATTAAATAAACTTCACTATAAAGAAGTAATCAACTGTCAGGGTTATTAATTAATTCATCATCATCATTTCAGCTCATATATGTACATCCCACTGTTGGACTCGAGCCTCCGCCAGGATAGGAAGGAAATTATACTACGCTAGTCAGTCTTGTTAGTATAGGGTTTCTTTTCGGGATTTTCTTCTCTTGCGTTTGCTGAATAAACGTTATGTGCATATTATATATTGTAGTCGTCTTTTACGACATCCACGGGCATCGTGAATTGTATTCTTACTCTGTCAACGCGCGAAAATTTTGAGTTGGAGCTGTAAATATAATTTGCAATTAATAATTTTAAAGTCAATAAATAAAATTACAAATTTTCTGGAACTCTCGAGATGAACGAAAAAAATCTCTCAAAAGCGAGCATCACATCCTTTTCAATAGAAGCAACGCAACTAGATCAGATAAATCCAATGAGCCCAAATTTGATGGCCCTACTAAGAAAGATTCAGGATCCTAGGATTCGAGGAAAATCCAGAATTTTATATCCTACCTTTGAACTCCATCGTCAAATTGGTACAGTGGTATCATCATAAATAGATGTTTCAAATAGCTGGTCATATAAATTAAGTAAATATACACTGATACTGTAGCGGGTAGATATAAATTTCTGTAATTACGATGACTTTTGGACGTAAGATACCTTAGTCCTTCCTTGACCATGATCACTGTAAAGTGTTCGAAACGTGGCGAAATTAAAAATCAATTACAAACGAGATAGAATCCGTAAAAATAGTTTTATTTCAAATGTGTAATACTCGCGTAAACATTAGAAACCATTATGTTAGCCGTCTATTTGCATCGGTGGTTAAAAAAATATTTAAAAGACTTCTCCAGAGTTGGAGAGTTGGCATTTGATGACATAGTGCATCAGGAGAAGATTTCCCATTTGATCACAATTGTTGGGGACAGGTCGATTTGATTTCCGGACCATAGAAAGTATCGGAATAGTGTTGATGGGTGAAACGGCAACACAGGTTCCCTTTCTTATGATTGTACGGAACAAAATTGATTCAATAAGGCCTACACAGAATTGACTTGAGGTTTACCTTATTGTAATTGAAATAAGGACGTAGTGCACCATATGTTCAAGGTATATTCAGTAAAATTTGCTACAAGCGTCGCTGCGAATTCTGCCGAAACATTTTCATATTTACTGCTATATTTATTCACATTTAGTATTCATTTTCATTCATCCATATTTAATACCATATTTATCACCCACAGGACTGAGAGTTTTGACTTATACCCTTAACTTAACCTATATCATTAGATTAAGGAGGCAGTCAACCTACTCGTTGCTTTGTAACTGAGACAAATAACTCCAGTGTTATAAAATAAAACTTTGTAAGATTCGGTATAGGTGATTTTTTTTGACAGGATTCACGTTTTGAGTATTATTATACAGTTTCCTGCATCATACAAATATTTATATAATCCACATATAGTCATTATATGTCTATTGTAAGCCTATGTATTTTTTTCTATTAATAAAGTTTCATATAAATGCAAGGCTTTTTCTTCCTAAACTTCGATGATAGTCTATAATAAAAAAGTTTTGTTGAACATTTTTGCATACTGCCTTCCGTGATATCTGAAGATATTGTCAAGAAAATGTCGGTACCAGTCTTGAAGTTTGGAACTGTATTATTAAATGGCATTAGGTTAGCTGCCTATGACATGGCATTAAAGTTACGTAACAGAATGTTAGATTTATTACACCTATGGTTATTGCTTCGGCATAAAAGCGAAAAAGTTATAAAAATGATAAGTAGTTGGGAGTCAAAGAAAGTGTTATAACTTTATCGCCTTTATTCCAGAAGGAATAAAGAAAAGAAAAGACTTCTCACAATTTATTTAATTGTTTTTTGTTTTGTTTTAATTACTGAAATTTAACATTTAATATGCTTAATTATTTATAAAAAACCGATTACGAAGCGAAAAATGATGTCACAAATGGGGACATCATTTTTCGTTTCCTAATCGGGTTTTTATAAATAATTAAGCATATTAAATGCTAAATTTCAGTAATTTGAATAACAAGGATATGTCATTGTTTAATACAATTCTAACTGCAAAGTTTGAAGTATTAAGCTTATACAATGTGTAAACATTGACGGGTAGATGGCATACGTCTCCTTAAAGACGTAAATATGATACGAAGCGAGATTTGAATGTCCTACAATAGTTCACGGTGGTGTAAGTAGCAGCACGATTGGGCCGGACTCCCAATAGGTGTGGGTTCGCACCCCACTTGTGACATCATTTTTCGCTTCGTAATCGTGATGACTTCGTATAGACTAAGTTACTTCATAAAACATCAGAAATCTGCATATAATGCATTCATTTGGAAGAATCAAAACCAGTTCTATTAATCTAAACATTACTCGAAAGAAATATACAGAAAATGATTTTACTTTATTGTGAAACAAAGTCAGGCTTACTACAATCGAATGATCCCTTGGGTAAAAACTAATTTAGGTACCAATAAACCTCAAAACACATTTACGACTCTAACACAAAATTTTATTGGGGTCACACCTATGGGATACTTGTTTAATTAACTGGTGGAATAAACGATAGGCTGTCTGTTCTTTGTTCCTTTTTTCTTATGTTGAACAATTTAAATGATCAATTCTATATTGCTATGTAATTTGCTATATTAGATATTCGAATTTCTGTATACTGTAGCTGATGTGATATTAATACTGATGCGAGTTTCACAAAGTTCACATTTATTATTTTACGTATTTCTCGAAATAAATATGCCCGTACGTAATGGATCCGATGTTCCTGGAAATCTGATAATATTTTGAGGTCACGGGGTTTTAACAAGTAAATGGAGCTTGTACCGAAAGTCAGACACTTTGGTCTGCCTAGCCATAGCTCTAAGAGTTTCCTCGCGTAAAAAACATCAAAATTAATTATCAAATTATTGTGACCATAAACTAAAGTGGTTGAATAATATATTTATACACTAATTTTTTTCCGTTTTAAGATTTTAAATTGTCTTACGTTATAATTTTTATATAACAAAATCTAAATATTAACACACTAAAGAGAAAAAAAATCAAGTTAAATGCTTATTTACAAAGTATACCGGCAATGTGATTTGATGAATCTCCGTTCACAAACAATCGGCTGTGGCTTTTGTGAAATTCGAAATATTTCACTCATAGCTCCAAGATAATATCCGGCGCCATATTCTTACCCAACAAACAAGTCTCAGATAAAATATTAAGCTTGAAAGATAATCTAAATTTTTGCTTTGAAAATCAAGTATTTCATTTCATCTTCCTTATGATAAAAATAGGTCTTTCGGGTACAGGTACTTTAAAAAAACAGGCCTTATAAAAAATTATTGCATTAGGTGCATAAACTAATAAAGATGTGGATAGTTCCGAAAATTTTTCAGCAATTGTCTATGTAATTCATTTTTTATGACTTCAATATAATTATGTACGAAAACATTATCAATTTTCCGTGTGGTGACGGAGTAAGAATACTATTCACCACCCCATATCTTACTCGTGGGTGATCGTACGAGACGACTAAGGGATATAAAACGCATATAACATCTATGCGAGAGAAGGAAAACTCGAAACAAAACCCTATATCAATAACACGTCTTACCAGCGCGGTGTAGTAGGTTAATTTCCCTCCGATTACGGAGGAGGCCCGAGCCCAATAGTGGGACATTTATGGGCTGTGATGATGATGATGATGATGACATTATCAATTCTAGTATACTTTCACACTATTTTATAACTATTACAATGATTTCCGATATAGCGAAATATATCACTTGCTGGCGCACAACGACTATAACAAGGTGGTGACTTTATAAATTGAAGTACTAGATAAAATATTCAACATTAGTGACGCTTGTAAAGACTGTATAATTAGGTTATAAAGGGTGTATAATTGGGTTATAAAGGGTGTATAATGAGGGTATAAAGAGTATATAAAATGCAAAATTATTTGATTTAGAAAGATAGCTACTTAGCTGTTGACAACACATATCACATACCAGTAGTAGACTCTAATAAAAATATATCCTCTTTATCTTTATTTTTTACAATTTGCTTCTTTTTATGTCTACTTCTTGTTTTACTTAGATATTATATTCATATCATATTGTGCTGTATGGCCCACCATACAAAATCATTGCCAAAAGTTTAATTCATTATATTGCAATTAAAAATAAAAATTGAATGAGTAATAAAGTCTAAAGTTTAGACTTTAGGCGTTTAGACTCTCTCCAAAAATAAATTTGAAAAATATACTTATTTTCAAGTTAATTATATGTTTTAGATTTTATTACAAAATAAAAATTTTGGTCGATAGCGCCATCTCTAAATAAACACTACTAATTACTTTTTATATCGTTTGATTTGGTAGTGCTTATATTTTTTTGTATATTTCATTCTGTGCAGTTAGTTATCCCCAAGTATTTTTATAGTATAAAATTGCTACCTACCTTATATATTGTGTTATATCATATGGCAACAGAACATTAAGCCTAACCTCAAAATATAGGGTGTAATTTATCTGCGTTAATTATATGTTTGTAAATCCTCCGCAATACAAGGATTACTTCCGTAGTACAGGGTGGTCTAAAAAAAATAGCACTCTATGCTGTAACATTCATTTTATTACATCACTTTCTCAAACAGATTAACTTAACATACAAGTGATGAATTAAGCGTTCATTAAAGTCTTCACAGAACTAAATTATAGAACCCGCAGCCTCGCAACTTCTCACCTCACAAAATCTACCTATTCATGTGTCATATCACATCTTGTTTTTTACAAATAACTTGTTAGATGTCTTTATGTATTAGGATATTCATGAACTCATGTTACAAATACACTTTAGAAATCATATTAAAGCCACAAAAGAACTAATTATATTTATTTTATCATACTATCTTATTTATGTTTGGAAACCTATCGCCATGTTTTAAAATTATGTTTACACAGACGTGATATCAGAAGTAATTGCCTAAGCATGTCTTAACTTCTACCACGAAATTTTAAAAGATATATTTATATGTGAATTTTAGTTATACATCCTATTAGTTTTTTAAGAAGAATTCTTAAAATGAACAGACGCATAAGGATATTTGGAAGTAGTTTTTCATCATGTCTGTTAGAGTTTATTCCATTTTCTGCCAATATCTTCATAAATATTAACCGATCTCCGACTACAGATCGATCAGTGAGCACACTTCACTGCCTTTAATACCAATGGATGGAAGGGAACTGTCAAATTATACGAAATAAGTTTTTTTTTAGAAACCTTTTACATTCAATTTGTAATTTAATAAAAATTCAATTATATAGAGATTTATAAAATGTTAATTATACATTTATAAAAACCCGATTACGAGCGATAAATGATTGTCACAAGTGGGATTCGAACCCACACTGTTAATTATACATTATTCATCATTCACCTGCTCTTATCCTAATTACTTGGGTTTGACACAATATGTACTCCTCTTCCATCGTACATCTTACAAAAGTTACTGGCATTAGTTATATGACCAGCCGCCTGCCTGACGTCAACCCTTTTTACCCGACTGCGCAACGCAAAGGAGTGGTATTGTGTTTAACAGTCTATGTATGTATGTATGTTTGTATGTTCCTTTGAAGCACTATATAGACCAAACGCCTGGGCCGATTTTTATGATTCACACATCAATCGATTCCTCTTAGTCCGGCGAGTGTCACTAAAGACATGACCTTAGTTAAAATTCAATATGGCGACTACTGGACGCCATATTGTGAAAATGAAAAAAAATTAAAGTCAACAAAATATATCAAGTGGGGTATCGTTGAATAGGTATTTAAAAATCATTATTAGTTTTTCTCAACATTTTTCGATTCGACTGACCGTTTAGGATCTATATCGATTTAAAGTTTCGTAACAACCTTTTTCACATATATATATATTTTAGACAGTAGAAATTTACGATGAAAAGACGAAAAAAACGTATGACTGTTCGTGTGAATGTGGATGAACATATACTAAAGTATCTAGTAGGTATATTGGACTACCTAAAGTATCTAATGTCTGACGCGGTCGCCCATCTTCAACTTCTAACGATTTAGTACTCAACTTCAGTCGAAAAACTATATATAGTCAGGTACCTACTTATTAATAAATAAAATAACTATAGCCACCTAGGTATTATAGTACATAACTAAAAAGTATAAAATAAAAAAAAAAATAAAAAAATAAAAAAACCCGACTGCGTAAAAAGTGAACCAAATTACGTACACAATAAAAAAAAACTGAAAAGAAAAAAACAAGCACTTAGATGTTCGGTGGTCTAGGAAAGTAAAATATATTTTAATAATGGAACATAACAACGGGATCAGAAGAATATAATTTAATAATGGAACATAACAACGGACAGTAAGGATCCATTATTCGACAGCAAATCTATGGATGGCAGCAATCTTTCAATGGAACCCGACTGTTTAGTTGTTATGTTCCATTATTAAAATATATTTTACTTTCTGCAACAGTATTCATTCGATAATATATTATAGAATTCTAGACCACCGAACATCTAAGTGCTTGTTTTTTTCTTTTCAGTTTTTTTATTGTGTACGTAATTGAGAATGTAATTGTTGACCAAACAGCATCAAATGTAGTTGGCCTAGGTCGATATAAAGCTCTTAGTCGTCTTTTATGATATAACACCCATGAGCAAAGTAAGGGTTGGTAGTTTGCGTACCAAAAACACCACACATTAAAAATGTTAGCTACACATAAATTTAAAATAATACGATTTTTAATGTAAATTATATCAGCCTCAGTAATTTAATGTAAAATATCAAATTGTGTCTTTACAAACTTGCGAATTAATCTTCTTCTTCTTCTCTTTGTGTATTGGCAATCAGCTACTTATATGAGCTATTGGTGCCAGTGTCAAGTTATAATTATTAGTGGTTTTCAGATTCCCTTCTTCTTCTTCTTCTTCTTAGTGAATGGCCTCTGTGAGTGATTAACCACAATTTCGCCAATGTCAAGTAAAATAAGTTTAAAAAATTATAATAAATTTATAATTTAGTCGTCAGTCATGTCGGTTCATTGTCTAAGTCTTCTTCAGATTCCCGTCAAAAGTGCAATTTAATCTGAAACCTACATGCAATCTAGAATAAACATGTCAGAAATGACAGTTATTCTAACTGTATAAAATACCATAGATTAATAAAATTCAAATTATATACACACTTCTATATACATACATATAATAAATCAGTAGAAATCCCGTGTCTGTACATTTGATAAATTTATTAAAAAATGAATCTAGGCAGTAAAAAAACACTAACAGAAAACAAAAAACATTTTTTGGAATTTATTGTCTGTCTGTATGTCTGTAATCGCTAATCTCCGAAGTTACTGAACGGATTGTTTCGCAGTTTTGATAAAAAGATTAAGCCCAATTCAGAGCAACATTTAGTCTTTGTTTCATTGAAATCTGATGTCTGTAAAAAAAGTTATGGTCATTTAAGTTTTTAAAATCACCGCTCGCCTTTTATGTCACTAGAAGGTTCAATTCAAAATAATTATTTAATTTATCTATAGTGTAAGGAAAGTATTTACATTACTTAATATATAGTAGTTTCATCAATTCAGCTCATATAAATCCCACTGCTGGGCTCAAACCTCCTCCAAAGTTGAAGGGAAGTTGACGTAATACATAACATTAGTCAGGTAGTCAAAATAACTATTAAAACTATTTGTGATAGAAAATAATGTTTTAATTAGTTAATAATATATAATTTAGCTATAAATTAATAAAATGCAAAATTTATTTAGTTTGTTAAATGAGCAATAGATGGCGCTATAATTTAGTTTATAACTTTAAATAATTTTTTCGTTATATTTTCAAAAGCTACTACATTAACTTCTTGAACTTAGTAAAGGTACGTTTCAAGCAGCTTGCAGAGCACTTGAAGGTGATCAGCGCTGAGATGACACCCTTGAGTAGGCCTGTAATAGCTATAGCCCCATTCGTTTGAGTCTTTTGCTTTTAATAATGCTATTGTTTTACAGTCTTTCAAATCTTTTGACATTATTATAAAATAGAAAAGATATCCATCTGAAGATATTCTACGCTACTAAAATGCGACACGAACCAAGAAATTCATTTTTATTAATTCTTTCGTAATGAAAGCCATTTATTATAAATTTATCCGTGCGGTTGCGCAGTTAGAATACAATTCACCAAACGCTTTCTTACCCATGGGTCGATCACCCACGAGACGACTAAAGGACATCATACCGAACATACATCTATGGAAGAAAAGGAAAACTCGAAACAAAATCTTATACCAACACGTCTGACCAGCATGATATAGTAGGTCAATTTCCCTCCCAATAGTAGGCCTGTAATAGTAATAGCCCCATTCGTTTGAGTCTTTTGCTTTTAATGATGCTATTGTTTTACAGTCTTTCAAATCCTTTGACATTATTATAAAATAGAAAAAGATATCCATCTGAAGATATTCTACACTACTAAAACGCGACATGAACCAAGAAATTCATTTTTATTAATTCTTTCGTAATGAAAGCCATTTATTATATATTTATCCGTGCGGTTGCGCAGTTAGAATACAATTCACCAACTGCTTTCTTACCCATGGGTCGATCACCCACGAGACGACTAAAGGACATCATACCTAACATACATCTATGGAAGAAAAGGAAAACTCGAAACAAAATCCTATACTAACACGTCTAACCAGCGTGATATAGTAGGTCAATTTCCCTCCCAATACGGACGAAGCTTGAGCCCATTAGTGGGATGTATATAAGCTGAGATGATAGATGTTCATGTCCCCGGGTAGCCCTGAAAAGATTTCTCTGAGCAGAGCAATCTTACCAAAATGAGGAGACAGCGTAATATAACTTTGGAATTAACTACGTCAGAAACTGCAGCTGCATTACTTCTTGGTGGTAAAACAGCTTTGTTTAAAAACCCGATAGATTTATGTACATTGTTTATAAACCCGATAGATTTATAAAGCAATGAAACATCTCGGATGTTCAATAACACGAAACTGCGACACATTCAAAGTGTTGTTTGTTTTATTGTGTACGGTGGTAAACGAGCAAGCAGCATGCACTTATTTTTTTGGCCGGCCATGGTCTGGACACACGTCTTGCATTCTGTCCGCGTGGCCCCATAACCCACCGTTTTCCCTCCCCATCACCATTGGGCCTTTCGAGTACCATCTCCGATGACACCCCGGGCCATCGGGCTTTACCCTCGCGTGGTCAGCCTCTCCGCGGACTATTCCCCGTTCCAGTTACCCGCGGCTTCGGCTAAGGCAAGTAGACGCAGGTAATCGCGCATGCACCGTCCCGCCGCCTCTTACAAATAAAGCGGCAATAACACATTGGCACTGTTCAGACGTTGCTTTTCTGCAAGAGTGGGGTACTAGGTCCGACTGGGGGTCGGACCGGCCCGTGGCTGTAGAAAGAATACTATCAACTGTGGCTTTACCACTATTAGTGTTTTCATTAAGGATTTCTGTCTAATCGTTTGCGTTGATTGGACAATGGTAAATAAAAAAAAATGCAGAGGCCGTAGATCGAGCACTACGAGATCGTAATGAAAAGTCAATGGTGCTTTTCTTTGGAGATTTTCTTCCTGTTAAAACTCGAGGAAATAGAACTGATGAGATGAATTCTTCACTGAAGTATTCTTATCTGTGGCCCCAAGTAGGAAAGCTGACCCTAAGAATCAACATGCAAGCAAAGCCAAGGTCACCATTCACATTAGTGTTGCCCAAATGCAAGACCTAGATTTGCTTTACGATTTTCTTAGCAAAGAAAGGATTGTCAACATTTCGTATTCTTACGAGTAATACCAGTACACGGAAGAATAATAGCCCCACTTCCGTTTAGTGGTATGTACCTAATTATTGATAGTTGTACAGTTACTGCCACTAGATGAATAGAATTTTATTCATTTAGTTGGATTTTTAATGTCTATGGGGATTTTATATTTCTATCAAAACAAGTGACTTCGTGTTATTCTAAAAGCAAAGGTTCCAAGATTTGCGAGCCTCGCAAGAGTCTTGCATTTGTGCAACACTAATTCACATGCTTAAGAATTTACCGATGTTTTAAAGAAAATTGGAGAAAGCGTCCTTGATGAAAATGGTCAAGTGGCTGCCGGACATACTTGGTCGAGTTTGATTTTTAAGTTTCAAATAGGGGTGCATAATAAAAGTGAATATCACGCGGACGAAGTCGCGGGCATCAGCTAGTATTGAATAAATTACAAGGTTATAATTCAACATAGAGCAATTTATATTTATTTAACATAGAACACTCAGTATATGGCGACAAGATAAGAATACATTTATTGCCATCTCATATTTAGCCATGAGAGTCATAAAAACTGCTCAAAGGTGTCACCAGGAGACTGGGCCGCAACTCTCTCCCGGGAAATGTAGAAATACCTCACGGGGTTCGCCAACCCGTCTGCCAAATCTTGGCGATTAAAGCACTAACCCTTCATTTCTAGAGTCTCTCTCAAGCTAATGTCAACATTAGATGGCAAAAGTCTGAAATGATGAAATAAAATTGACTCATATTATATTATAGAATTGGGAAAACGCATGTGAACGTCAATAATATGTTTAATAGAAAAAATGTAGCGTTATAATACTTTTACCGCTTTATATATTTATTACATAATAAATCCTCATGAAGGCCAGATTATATGACACGTTATTGATTACCTACTGCCATCAGCAGATAAAAAAGTACGTGATTTGACCCACAAAATGCTAAAAGGATTTGTTTGACCTACTCTCGTCTCTATATGACGTTTCTTAAAACTTTTTTATACTTACTTCATTCACTCAAATATGATTAAGTTAAACTACATACTTAAAGTAACTTCGGCAAGTTTTAGCTTTAAATAATTTTTCGCCTATTTAAATATTTTTTCTACTTTACTGATTTACTTCTATAGATATCTAGCGCTCAATATTAAACTAAAAAAAATACTTATTAACTCTGAAGGAACATGTAGTTATTGTCTTGTTTAGTTGTGGATATAATACACACTTATATCTACAAATTGGACATTCTTATATATATATGGCGATAAACTCAACTAAGAATATATCACTACCCCATATTTACCTGCGAATATCATACAAGACAAATAAAAGTTACTTGACTTCGTGCATGTGAAGACAACATAACATAATTAGTCAGAAAGATCAATACAAATATATGACGTCAATTCCGTGTTCCACATATTAATCTACATGTACTTCCCCGTATATTATTCTGCCCTAAGTAAACATTCCCAGAAAGGGATTGAATATACCCTCTAAAAAAATTATAAAAGCTTGTAACTTCTTTATTAGACAAAGATTTATTTCTTGGTGCGAAATATTGTCTTGAATGAAAAGAAAATATACTATTTATTTGCTGAGCACTGGAGTTGATACCGGTGATTTAGTTAGAGATAAAATAAAATAAATATATGTGCTGAATCAATATTTATATATTATTTGTTCTTCTTTTTTTCTTTCAAACCACATACCTCCCTTAGCTGGGCTCAGGCCTCTTCTACGGTGCCGGGCGGGCCACCGAAGACAAAGATCGGGTACCGATGGCCCACTCGCACGGCGAAAAGAGGAGTTGCACGGTGGGTCTATGGGGTCACGCGCCGCCTCTTCCGTCACCCCGGACCGATTTGGCGGGGCGAGACGCATCCATAGTCCACCGTATAAAAAAAAATAAAAATAAAAAAGGCATCTTCTACGATAAAAGAGAAAATAATGATAGCCGATGGGCGCATAGTGTGATATAATAAGTGAATTTCCCTCCTATTGTGGAAAGGGTCGTGCCCAATAGAAAGACATTTATAGGTTGAAAATAATGGATAATACATCTACATATCATAGACATAGGTACATTATTATAATAATTATACAAAGGAGATATTAATCGAAGTAAAACCTATGCTCTTTTCTCGGGTATGTGTATTAAAAATCATTTATGACAAAATTATGTAAATATGTCAAATTTTTTATGGAGTATTAGCAAATTAGGAAATGATCCTACTACGGTACTATTTAATGATATTCGAAATCGCGTGTATAATAAAAGACACTGTGATACAACTGTTACGAAAGAAGAAGATAATATTAGCACAACAAGCAATGTGGAATCAGTTCACCAATGCGATGCCGCAAACTCTTCAATTAACTTTCAGACTAGTAAAAAGAGTTTGATGAAAATACCCGAAACGAATACAATTGCAGTACAAGTTAATACGATTAAACGTCGTCACATATCAATCCAAAGCGAACCATCAAATATTAAAACGACTTATAAATGCACAGGTGTGGATAACCATGTACATTATATAGATCGGGGCAACGGTAATTCAGTTGTCCTTGTTAAAACAGATGCAGAATGTAAACCAATAAAGTTAAAGATATGCAAACAACATCAAAAAGTACTATCGACTTTGCAAGATTATAACACAATAATAAATTTAAACAATTACAAAGTTAATTGGTTTAAATCCTTATTTATTGATATGGTTAACTTATTAAAATTGAAGAAGATTGAATGTATACCGCCTTATCGGCCTCCGGAGCAACACTTAATAAAATTATACAAATGTGAAAGTTTACTTAAAAAGTAGAAGATATTGTATAATGGGGGCGAATATAGAAGATGAAAAGAGTTCATGTAAATTATTGTCTCGAAGCAAATTGAAAACATAAATAATACAATTATATTCAGAAGACAAGCATATTAATTGAATTTGCCTATGTCATGTTACAATTACCACAACTGTAGCAAAATGTACACTTTATACATTTTGTATGAGGAAAATGTATATCAACCTTTACAATTTATTTATCAAAATAAGTGTCTACTCCTAATTTTAGGGCAGCATATAGTAATTACCATTACCTACTGGGTTAGATTTGGTGAAAATAATATTCGGTAATAAGGGATAAAATAGCCGTCCTTGCAGTACACAGCGACCGCGAATTATAGTCCATTCAGCTACAAAATTTTAAACAGTTACTAGCTAATCTAAAATGGGTTGTTTTATCCATGTCTTGATGACTATTGTTGGACATAGGTGTCTCCAAGAAGAAATATTGCCAAAATTTGTTACGCGGGTAAGCAACCTGTATAATATTTGGTGTTATATGTAAGTTTCCCAGAAGAATGCTACTCTATTCAATTAGTGATGTCGCAGCTGGATTTTACATCTCTGTCTTAAAATAAAAAGTGGTTCTTAGGCCCTCAACATACGGGGCATTTCTGACCGAATGATAAGCGTAAAATTCTTTCATTCTATTTTGCGATGGGCTATGGTCTTGGTTACACCTCGCTAAATCCGTTCGGGGAGACAGATAAAGCGGCGCACGACCCCATAAATCCGCCCCGCAATATATCTATCGACGCCGTGCGAGTGAGCCACCGGAACCCGATCTTTGTCTTCAAATACCAAGCGTAAAGTTCTAGGGTTGCGTTTAAAAATATAAGAGAATCTAAATACATATAATAAAATTAATGAATTAATAGAGAAAAGTCTATATATGAAGTAATTATTAAAGGTAAAATTATAATAAATATTAAATTAAGGATGTAGGTATGGATACACTTCTATCAACAAATAGCTTATGAAATCCAAAAAAAAATATGATTAAATTCACAACATAATGAATGAAGTGAACCATTAAAAATATTCATAAAAGAAATGTGATTTTATGGTAAGAACACGTTTTTCCGGAAACGTAATTATAGTAATTAGAGATACCAGTAATTTTAAATATTAATCTTTTTTCAATAGCTCAGTGATCTCAAACATATTTTATATGAATCTTGATGAAGTACTCATGAAATAAAAAAAAAATTAAAAAAATCAAAAAACCCGACTGCGTAAAAAGTAACCAAAACTACGTACATAATAAAAAAACTGAAAAGAAAAAAACAAGCACTTAGATGTCCGGTGGTCTAGAATCCCATAATATATTATTGAATAAATACTATTGCAGAAAATAAAAAATATTTTAATAATAGAACATGACAACTGAACAGTCATGATCCATTATTCGACAGCAAATCTAATTTTTCAGCGGATTTTATGATAAGTAATTTAAAGGTTCTGAAGCAACTGATTAACATATAGTTTGTGTACATGTGAACATTTGAACCAAATACTTCACCTACTTTTCTGAACTTAGGGACTACTTTTCTGAACTAGACTGCAGTCATGTAAAAATATAAAGGCCTCCTTTTAGATTACCTGTACAACACAGTAGTTATGGGACTAATTTATATATCCACATGGTTAATTAATCTTTACCAATGAGTGCAGAAGATAGGCTGACTAAAAACTTCGAGGGTAACGCCAAATTCTTTTGGAGGGAGGTGAAGAAGTCTCGGGGTGGATGGTCAGCCTTCAGAATGAATAAAATAAGGTCTAAAGGTGGAGACATTCTTACACAAACACAAGATGTGTTAAGCCGATGGAGTGAATATTTTGGCGATATGTATGCGGATGCTACGGCTGGCGCCGGTGTCGCATGTGGTCTAGTAGATCAACATTCGGCGACGGCGTCCTCCGATGGCATCAGTATAGATGAAGTTGAATGGGCGATAAGAAGTTTGAAAAATGGTAAGGCAGCGGGCATTGATATGGTGTCTGCCGAGATGATCAAGCTTGGTGGCTCCTGTGTCCGGGAGACGTTCCTGTTGCTCCTCAATTTATGTTGGAGCTCGGGAATGGTTCCCGGGGACTGGAATAGCGCAGTCATCGTGCCTTTGTTTAAAAACAAGGGTTCACGTTATGACTGCGCAAATTACAGAGCCATAAGCTTGACCAGTTTGGCAGCAAAAGTGTATGGTAAAATTATTGAAAGGAGAATGAGGATGGTGTCCGATGGTTTACTGTGTAAGATACAAGGAGATGTCAGGAGTGGAAGGGGATGTATGGATCAAGTCTTCTCTCTGCGCAACATTGTGGAGAAGCATCTGGCCCTAGGTCAGAGGGTTTTCTGCAATTTTGTGGATCTGGAGAGAGCATTTGACACGGTTGTACGAAAGGAACTTTGGGACATTTTACCGGAGTATGGTATTAACTGTAAACTGCTGCAGGCTGTGCAATCCAGTTACATGGGCTGTAGAGCCTGTGTGCGGCTGGATGATGGAATGTCGCCTTGGTTTGACGTTAATATCGGCGTTAAGCAGGGGTGCGTTCTATCAGCCAGGCTGTTTATCATATATCTGGATAAATGTCTCCAAAGGTTGAGCGATATGAATGTGGGAGTCCAGATGGGTGACTCAGTGGTCTCTGCTCTGCTTTATGCAGATGATGCAGTCCTGCTGGCACAGTCAGCGACTGACCTGCAGACCCTAGTCGACACAATGACAGAAGATTGTAAGAAAAGGGGTCTACGCGTGAATGTGAGCAAAACCAAAATAATGGTCTTTGAAAAAGATGAAGCCAGAACAGATGTAAGAGTAACAATAGGTAATGATGTACTAGAGCAAGTGGATGAACTTGTATATCTTGGATGTGGATTTAGCCGAGATGGACGGTACACCACTGATATAGAGCGAAGAATGAATGCGGGAAATAGAGTGAACGGAGCGTTGGGGCAACTTCTCGGCAGCCACCACCTCAGCCAGAAGGCACGTGTAGCAATACATAACGCAGTGCTTGTCCCAACATTACTGTATGGAAGCGAGAGTTGGGTATGCAGAAAAGAGTATGAAAGTAAAATTAATGCGGTCGAAATGCGATCTCTGCGGAAAATCTGTGGAGTTAGGCTGACCGACCGCATTCGTAACGACGACGTAAGAGAGCGAGTAGGTATGAAAGAGAGTATTGGTGTAAAGATGCGAAAGGGCATGCTCCGATGGTTCGGACATGTGGAAAGAATGCCGAACGAACGTCTGGTTAAGAAGATATACAATGCGAAAGTGGAAGGATGTAGGTACCGAGGGAGACCGAGACTAACCTACCTAGACCAGATCGGTCAGGTACTGAAGGAAGGTGGAGTCAAGAGTCTCCGAAGCGAGTGAAGTATGCAGAGATAGAGTTCTCTGGCACTCTGTTCTCTCTGCAGGGTAGCTGCAAGGGATATGGCGTGATGATATGTATGTATGTATGTATATACCATAACCACCAACCAACCTTATAAAGGTTTAAATACACGTACAGTTCGCCATATAGGCTTTAGTACTACGTACGTATCCCCATGAGCACAACAGCACACTTATGCCACTCCACTTAAAAACAGACAACTTTATCATACAAATACTTTTAATATTGTTTTCAATGTATTTTTCTAGAAATTTTAAGTCTAGTCAGAACTTCTTATTATAATTTTGATTTTCTCAACGCTAGTGCTACTTGAAGCACTAGCGTTGAGAAATTCAATTTTAGGGTTCCGTATCCAAAGGGTATAAACGTGAACCTATTACTGAGACTTCGCTGTCCGTCTGTCCATCTGTCACCAGGCTGTATCTCAAGAACGGTGATAGCTAGACAGTTGAAATTTTCACAGATGATGTATTTCTATTGCTGCTATAATAACAAATACTAAAAATTAAATAAAATAAATATATAAGGGGGGCTCCCATACAACAAACTTGTTTTTTTTACCGTTTTTGCTCGATACTAATAACAGTGACACCTGTCACCGTTATTAGTATCGAGCAGGTAGACACCTGTCATCGTGAATAGTTAAAGCGTCTGGTTTAACTATTCACAGAATATTAGATAACGGTACGGAACCCTTCGTGCGCGAGTCCCACTCACACTTGGCCGGTTTTTTTTATGCATTTATTCCAATTATGGATGAATTCATCATTACGTCACATAAAATTTTCGTTAATTCATTTCATATTTTTAATATAGGTACTAGCTTTTGATAATCTAATAATCGTTTTATCTCGTTTAATCAAGTTACAACTTACCCCATTATATATCAGTCGGCGCAGAATGACTTTTTTCTATAACTCTGGTGGAAGAGAAGCAAAAACGCTGTATACTAACTTGAATCATTTGGTCATGATAGGTTTTTATAATATCTATAAGCTAATTTGAAACTGGTAATATTTGTCTCTATTATCGCACACTTTAAAAAAGAAGCATACCTATCCTCTGTCTTTTTTATCCACAGTTACTGTAAATAAAAAATCGGCCAAGTGCGAGTTGTACTCGCGCACAAAGGGTTCCGTAAAACTAAAAAAATATGTGATGTAACTAAAAATTTAAGGTTTTCGGATTTTTTCCTTTATATAGCATATATATCGTTGCTTTATGCGAAATTTCAAGATTCTCGGTCAACTGGAAGTACCCTGGAGGACTACGACTATGACTGTAAGTTAGGTGTTGATTCCCTTGCAAGTAGTTGCGTGTTTGAAAATATGCTGCTTAAATTGCTGTTTCTTTTGATTGCGTTGACATAGAAATTTGATTTTGTTACAGCTTAAAGGTCTTAGAGATCTGAGTATTTGATATCAATCTCAATTTATAATACCTCTACGCGTTCACGAGGAAAGGGATAGTAAGTTTATAATTATTAAAAATAATTTTATTATATGATGTAATTAAAAATTTACGGTTTTCGCAATTTTTCCTTTATCTGTGCTATAAGATGTTGCTTCGTACCAAATTTCAAGATTCTAAGTTCACGGGAACTACCCTGTAGGTTATGATTCCTGTAATTGATACAGCGTCCAGTGCCAAGGCAATATAATTTTAGAGAAATAAATTAAACGGCACGTATTGTAAAATATTAACAATAGCGACACAGCGCGTGCGCACATCCATTCGCAGACACTATCGTCGGACGACTGCCCCCCGCCTCAGCGTGGAAGCATCTAGAAAACACGGTCGAACGCGCTGCGCGTTCCTATACGTAACTACCCACAACTCAGTGGGTAAAATAGGTGTACCTACGCGAAGTTATATTGTGCAATTGCAAATAACTTTATTATTTTTACATAAATAGGTACATAGTTATATAGGCAAATATTAGTATACAGAAATCATACATGGATCACACAAAGTTGGTTGTCTGGTTAGCCCTACGACTATTGTCTTGGGTTCGGCGCCGGTGGCCACTAAACAGACAACGAGGCATAGGTAAACACGTTGAATCATGTTTAGGTACACACACAAGTAATACATTATTATTTTAAATGGTGACGTCATGCGTCGTTAACAATTCCCTTGCGAGTGTCAAAAATTTGCGGCATAAACGCCTGTATCTTTTGATTGCATTGGCTTAGAAGTTTACTTTTTTCACAGCTTTAAGGAACAGTAGACTTGAGTATTTGGTATAAATTTCAGCTCGATACCGCCACGCGTTCCTGAGAAAAAGGGTCTTGACAGACAGACAGACGGACGGACGGACAGACGGACGGAGGGACAACAAGGTGATTCTATAAGCGTTCCGTTTTTTTCCTTTCGAGGTACGGAACCCTAAAAAGACAGAAGATATGTTAACTAAGGTTGGCTTTTTAATTTAAGCAGTTATAATATATTTTTATTTTCTTTGGAAGCGACTGCCATTCAAAATCTTCAATTCGTAGGGTTGACCTTTTGGGTTTGATTAGATATTAGATTATTTGGACATAGTGATCCTAGATTTCGTGATAGGACCGTAGGACGTAATAAGACGATATTGACATAAATTGAGGCACATATTTTATAAAACTTTTAGCAAATGATTTATGCAGATACCCTCGTCATAGAAACTATATTATAACGTTTTCAATGTAATAAGCATATAACTCTAAAATGTTAGACATACCTGCCATATGAGTCGATCGTCTGGACCTTTATACTTTATTATATTATATATTTTCTATATTATTAGTACATATTATAAAATCAAAGTCGCTTCGCTTTGTCTGTACGCTTAGATCTTTTCAATTTAATCAATTACACAACTAACTTTAATGCTATTTTCATTAATAGATAGAATGCCTCAAAGAAAAGGTTTATCCGTATAATACATACATATTATATGATATTAGTGAAAAGATTAATAGATTTCTACAATGATAACGTAAAAATCATACCTTTGTGCAACATTGCATTTGTGCGGCCTTGCTTATATTGCAAATACTAGCAAAATTTTACGAGATAAATTAAAATAATGTACTACATAATTATACACCTTAAAAATATCTACAAAAAATCTGCAATAATATAATTATGTCTATCTACTAAAAATAATCCGCAGTTACGATGTTAATCTTTTATGTATATTTACGAAGCTATTTTAACCAAAACAGTATTATTTCTTATGCAGATAAATATATTAGATACGTAGTACATGTAACATAGATTAAAATTACCCTTTACAGTATATGGTTAAAATAAATATCGTAGAAGTTATCAGAGGTTTCGAATGCAATATCACGGCGATTGAAACCGAAGGGAAGGGGGGCGGGTCGCTACTTAGTAATAAATAAACAATACGAGGATCATCACTACAGTAAGTTAAATATATTCTCTATTTCTACCTTTTCAACCTTTTTTATTTTAGTTTCAATCAAATTCAAGTTTTCTCCAACAACAGCATGCATGCTATACGCGTTTTAGCAAGAAATTTTAATTTGCTCTTGAAGTTATTATTTGTCACGAAATGAATTCATTGACTTTATAGTTCATTGAAATTTTAAATTTTCTGGCCTAACATTGCAATTTTATTATTGGGATGCGTGGGCGGAGTCAGTAAAAGCTTACTTCCAAGTTTGTGGAGTTGCAACCCATGTCCCGCGGCCGCCGTACTGGAAAACGGGATGCAAATTCCTTTTTCACCATATCTTTTAAACTATTAATGTAAATCAGATATAAAAATTATAAAAAACATAATTTGTAGCAAATTACGTTGTTTGTTTGTGATAACACTGAATCGAACCCATGGTTCGATTCAGTGTCATCACTGATACGTTAGATCAGTCCCTTAATTCACTACACCATTTATACAGTCTTTATGATCTTCTATATTTTCATGTTTTTCTTATATTCGTCTTTCCAATAAATTAATCTAAAATGCCACAGCAAAATTCAATTTTGAGATGAAATATATATTTATCTAGAGGTAGCAAAATGACAAGTTGCTCACTTTACGTGCTTAAAATATAAAATTGACATGTATCACCTCGCACGGTGAAAGGTTTTCCAACAAAACTGAAATGTTACGTGGAAATTCTTAATTTTTTTTTCATATAACATTTTTATTTTGTATTGGGATTATGTTATTACAATATACTAAATATTAAAAAAGATAAAGAATAAAAGTTTATATATCATTGCAATTACTTAGCATTACTTTTATGAGATCATAAACGTATATTAAAAATAATAAAAAAAAACTGTATTAGGTGTAACGTAAATGAAATATAACGTGTTATATGTATAACATATATAATATATTATAATAAAGATAAATTATATTTAATAATAATTCAAATATACGAGTTTAACAAATACCTCAAGCTCGTATTTTCATTTATAATGTAATATTAAAAATTTCTAGTCCTATGCTCCTGCATAGGACTAGAAATTTTTATAAACCATATACGCTTTATATAAGATTTATATTAATATATATACGATATCCAAATAAAAAGTGTTTAAATGCATATTCAAATGACTTCATGACCCATAAATGGCATAGTGGTCTAACCTCTCAGACCAAATGTCGTGGGTTTGATCCTCAGGAGAAACACTTTGTGAGATTCAGTAATGATTGTTATAAATCTTGGTGTTATTTCAATGTGTTAATTTTAAAGTTTGTCAAAAACCTCCACGTCATTGCTTTATGCATCGTGTTGTCTTCAAAAATAAAAATAAAATATCATAATAGCTTGATGAGACAATAAACACCATAATAAAACCGAAGGTGCATTTAATGTACCGAAGACAAAGATCGGATACCGGTGACCCACTCGCACGGCGAAGAGAGGTGTTTGCAGGGTGGGTCTATAGGGTCACGCGCCGCCTCTTCCGTCACTCCGGACAGATTTAGCGGGGCGAGACGCATCCATAGTCACCGCAAAAAAAAGGTGCGTTTAATGTAGGGATATTGTAGTACAAGTTGTCATCTAAGTCAACATTACATTAAACGACGCATTGACTGGGATCTTAAGTAAAATAAAAAGTAATTACTATTAATACATACTTACCAAACACAAAAAGCGGCCTTACATATCTAATACTGGATCCCGCAATTAATTAAACCTTTTATTAGAGTTGTCCTATTCTTACAGTGATTTTGTCTGCTTCCCTTATTCTCTAAGTAACTTCTTACGATATCCTTGGAAATGAAATTGGACTGGCGAGATTTTGTGTTCCTAATTCGTTTCTTTATATTTTGGTCAATATTTTTTTATAATTAAAATCTAATACTTGGCAATTTTTCAAGTAGTGTTAAGGGTAAATAAGTGTGCAATTGATAAAGAAAACTGATTTCTAAATATATTATAATTATGCTCAGAGTCGCCCAAAGTCCTATGAAACGGACTATGTTCGGAATGCCTCTAAAACATAAGATCCGTAAAACGGACTTCCATCTTTGCATATCTCCTTATAATAATATAACCATTATAGCACAAAGAATTAACACGCTGCAATGGCTCGACGAATCAATATGTTGTTCGAAAGAAGGCCCTCGAGGGATGACCACGTATGAGACAACACAATATGATCTATATTGTGTACCCTCCACCAGGTGGACCACGCTTTGTGGCATTCTACGACAAGGAGATTTACACCCAGCAGTGGATAGCAATGATTAAAGAAAACTAGTTGCATTTATTTTCATTGAAGTGGTATTCCAGTTCAATCGATGGATTGATGAATCTATGATGATAGAGGTTCATTGTTGGGTATAAACCTTTCCAAGAGGAAACGCCACGCTTGATACGTTGGCTTTTGGTATTATAAGTTGCCCCTAAGAGGACTATAGGTGATTTTTACAACTACCACATTATATTTTTAACCCATCACCACATGAAATGGGAATTAATTTATAGTTAATACAGACAAACAGGCTAAGAGACGATTACATATAGCGGAGATGTGAATGTTGAGATGGATGTACGGCGTGACGAGAATGGATAAGATAAGGAATGAGCGTATAAGAGAAAGTTTGAAAGTAGCGCCAGTGACGGGTAAGTTAAGGAGTGAAAGTTTGACCTTGTATGGACATGTGATGAGACGGGATAAAAGCAATGTTGCGAAGAAGGTTTTAAGAATGAATTTGAAGGCTCTAGAGGTAAAGGCAGGCCAAAGAAAAGATGGATAGACTGCGTGAAGCATACATACATACATACATATCATCACGCCATATCCCTTGCAGGGTAGGCAGAGAGAACAGAGTGCCAGAGAACTCTATCTCTGCATACTTCACTCGCTTCCTCAACATTCATAATTCTCTTCATACACGCTCGCCGGTTTCGGAGACTCTTGACTCCACCTTCCTTCAGTACATGACCGATCTGGTCTAGGTAGGTTAGTCTCGGTCTCCCTCGGTACCTACATCCTTCCACTTTCGCATTGTATATCTTCTTAACCAGACGTTCGTTCGGCATTCGTTCCACATGTCCGAACCATCGGAGCATTCCCTTTCGCATCTTTACACCAATACTCTCTTTCATACCTACTCGCTCTCTTACGTCGTCGTTACGAATGCGGTCGGCCAGCCTAACTCCACAGATTTTCCGCAGAGATCGCATTTCGACCGCATTAATTTTACTTTCATACTCTTTTCTGCATACCCAACTCTCGCTTCCATACAGTAATGTTGGGACAAGCACTGCGTTATGTATTGCTACACGTGCCTTCTGGCTGAGGTGGTGCCTGCCGAGAAGTTGCCCCAACGCTCCGTTCACTCTATTTCCTGCATTCACTCTTCGCTCTATATCAGTGGTGTACCTTCCATCTCGGCTAAATCCACATCCAAGATATACAAATTCATCCACTTGCTCTAGTACATCATTACCTATTGTTACTCTTACATCTGTTCTGGCTTCATCTATTTCAAAGACCATTATTTTGGTTTTGCTCACATTCACGCGTAGACCCCTTTTCTTACAATCTTCTGTCATTGTGTCGACTAGGGTCTGCAGGTCAGTCGCTGACTGTGCCAGCAGGACTGCATCATCTGCATAAAGCAGAGCAGTGACCACTGAGTCGCCCATCTGGACTCCCACATTCATATCGTTCAACCTTTGGAGACATTTATCATTTCATCATCCAGCCGAACACAGGCTCTACAGCCCATGTAACTAGACTGCACAGCCTGTAGCAGTTTACCGCTAATACCATACTCCGGTAAAATTTCCCAAAGTTCCTTTCGTACAACCGTGTCAAATGCTCTCTCCAGATCCACAAAACTGCAGAAAACCCTCTGACCTAGAGCCAGATGCTTCTCCACAATATTGCACAGAGAGAACACTTGATCCATGCATCCACTTCCACTCTTGAAACCTTGTGTCTCACACAGTAAACCATCGGACACCATCCTCATTCTCCTTTCAATAATTTTACCATACACTTTTGCTGCCAAACTGGTCAAACTTATGGCTCTGTAATTTGCGCAGTCATAACGTGAACCCTTGTTTTTAAACAAAGGCACGATGACTGCGCTATTCCAGTCCCCGGGAACCATTCCCGAGCTCCAACATAAATTGAGGAGCAACAGGAACGCCTCCCAGACACAGGAGCCACCAAGCTTGATCATCTCGGCAGACACCATATCAATGCCCGCTGCCTTACCATTTTTCTTATAACTTCTTATCGCCCATTCAACTTCATCCATACTGATGCCATCGGAGGACGCTGCCGTCGAATATTGTTCTGCTAAACCACATGCGACACCGGCGTCAACCGTAGCATCCGCATACATATCGCCAAAATATTCACTCCATCGGCTTAACACGTCTTGTGCTTGTGTAAGAATGTCTCCACCTTTAGACCTTATTTTATTCATTCTGAAGGCTGACCAACCACCCCGAGACGTCTTCACCTCCCTCCAAAAGAGTTTGGTGTTACCCTCGAAGTTTTTAGTCAGCCTATCTTCTGCACTCATACTTGCTCTATCACGTTTCTCTTTCACTAAGGCCTTGGTGTCATTCTTACATTGCCGATATATTTCTTTCTTCTGTTCAGTCATACTGTCATTCAGATTCAAAGAAGAGATATAGTCCAGCCACGCTTTCTTCTTTTGCTCTACGGAAGCTGCCACTTCTGCATCCCACCATGCATCACCATTTGTTTTTCTATGCTTCTTTGAACTTCCACATACTTCTTTCGCTGTATCTACCATACTCTCTTTCAATACTCTCCAGCATTCTTCAATGTCCGATTGCGGGTGGCTTGCCATCGTCAGCCGTTCTCGGACACCCTCTGCATACTTTTCTCTTACTCACTCGTCTTGCAACCTTTCAACCTTTATTCTTTCAAGCCCTCCGAAGTAGACACGCTCTCGCCAGTGCCTCCACTGTCTGAACAGACCACTAAATCTCGCAATAACGAGATAGTGGTCCGTATCGACTGTGGGGCCCCTGTAGGCTCTTGCGTCCAATATTTTGCTTCGGAGGCGACTGTCTACCAAAATTAAATCTATTATGCTTTTCTGTTCATTCCTTCTCCATGTATACATATGGATATCCTTATGTTGGAAAAATGTGTTTGACACAATAAGGTTTCTCTCCATGCATACATCCGCTATGAGCCTACCTGCGTCGTTCACTCTCTTATCACCAAATGGACCAAGTACGTCCTCATAGTTGGGACGCTTGGTCCCCACCCATCCGTTCAAATCTCCGCATACAATCACGCGTTCACTGGTTTCTGCCATATCCAGAACTTCCCTAACATTGTCCCAAAACTTCTCTAGGTCTGATGCCACCGAGGATCCTACGGGAGCATATGCTACAATCATGAATACCTTGGTGACACCTAGTTTTATACAGACCCAAAGAAGTCTGGGATCATACATTCCGTAATCCTTCACACCTGAGGCCAAGCGAGAGGACAGCACTCCTACCCCCATGCTGGCTCGATCGCTCTGTGCTACACCAGACCACAGAGCCATACCGCCACCAGGAAGCAGGAAGATCGCAGGCGTCGCTGCCCCCCTTCGCTTGGTCTCTGTTACACAGAGCACGTCTAGCTGTTTGTCCGCCATGACTTACATTCCACGTGCCCACCCGGCACTCTGCTCTCCTCGACTCGCCTAACTGGGCAAGGCGTGATGGGTGGCGACCCCCATCGTCGCAACTGTCGATGTTCGTACCGACGGGGGCGGGTCGGTACGCGTCGCCTCCGGGGGACGCCCTAACCCGCATTGCGGTACGCATACCGAGCCGGATTAGCAGTCTAATTAGACTGGCAGGGGACGCGAACGAGCACGCTCCGGACTATGCCCCCCTATGCGTGAAGGATGATATGGATAAACAGGGAGTGACTACAGAGATGACGTCTGATAGGGATATATGGAAAAAGAGGACATATCACGTCGACCCCAAGTAGTTGGGATAAGAGCAAGAGAATGATGATGACAGACAGACAGGCTAAGCCTATCATCACTTATTTTCTCACAGATGTCTTAAATAACCACGTTTTAAAATGTTTAATCCCATCACAACAATTCTACTTATGTACTTAAAGGACACTTCGAATAACATGTGAATATTACTAACAGATGGCGTAGCAACATTTCTGCAATAAAGACAAAGTGTGAATAAGAATTTTCAATGAATGAGAAAATTAGGGTAAGAATTGGTAAAATATTTAGAACTAATTTGCTGTAAGTTTGGGTTAAAGTACCCTCTGGTAATATCTTCTGCTTTTAGTTCACATATGAATATAAGACAGAACATAATATTTTATGTCAAACGCTAAGTCAAAAAATGTGAGAAATTATTTAGGAAAGACCTATACGCACTCGTTCCCTTTCACCTGTGTCACCTCCGCTGTCGTTGGTTGCTCGGAGCTGGACCTCCCCCGGGGCAACCGGGGGTCTCATCTGGCTTGGGCTGACCGCTACGGAGGTGTGACCGGTTAGTATCAACCAGCTGAAAAGAAATTCACAGGAAGAGGACTACGCCCTGGAACTATATACCGTACCCCCTACGGGGTATCGAGGAGTCAAACGTGTCTGGCCAACGTGGTATAGTTAATCAAATTCCCTTCCATTATTCCTCTTCTACAAATGAATTTACTAGGCCTCAGTTTCTATGAGTCTAAGAAACACAACCGATCACAGCTAAGTTATGCCTACTTCAACATATTTTAAAGATAGACGCACACTGGAATAACGACACGTTCCTTTAACTACATATTTATATTGTGCAACACTCGAAAAAAATTATAGGATGCCAGTATTACTGTTATATATTGGTAAAGCATTTTATGGCATGGTTTCAAAGACCTTTTTGACAAATCTTTGTTTATCATTCTTGACCTCGTTTAAAGTAATGGTCGGTAACCCTTACGTAGGTAAGTACCACTTATAGCCGAAATAAAGTAAAGACGAGTCGCACTATGCTATAATATTTATTCAATAAGTCCCATTCATTCGTAGCATATTTTAACTTTAGATATATGAGTTATTCTTTTACAAAAATACAGCTTAATTATTTTTTATATTATTTTTGGACTTTCATTATTCATAAAATAGCCACGGGCCAAAAGAAAAAATTGCGGGCTGAATGTGGTCCGCTGACCGCTAGTGGCCGACAATTTCTTTTTTAGTTTGAATTATGTTTAAGTTTTTCCATTACAGCTTTTCTAAAACTACTAACAGACATTGTAAATATATCCAAATCAATAAAATGTTCATTATAATTTCTGGTTATTCGGTGCAGTGGTGCACGATCGCCAGCGTTTGTACGGGAAGTTGAAACAGCGAAAAGGGGACGACCACGCACCTCTCGCCTCAATACGGTCCTAGGCACCAGATAGTGTAAATTATTTATTAAATCTGTGCAGTCATATTTGTTCCTACACAAGTCGAAAAGAAACATTGTTTCTAAAAACAGGCGCCTAGATTTTAGACTCAATAGATCACAATCCATATACTGCTTATTGGTATGGGAATATGGCCACACTAACAGTGGTATATTCTGAGAATTTAGATGACACACGAAAATATATATGGCCCAAAATACCATATTAAAATAATTTCGTATGATACGTTAAATCACTAACTTACAAAAATAACAATATTGAATAAGATATAACCTCGCATACGATATGACCGCCATTTTCATGTTCACCCAAAAATCTTTATTTCGTTATTGCACAAATAAAAATAGATATTTTTATAGCTTTTAATTGTACCTTTAGTGGTGGAATGAGCAGGGCACTTCCTAAGTCGTAACTGCCATTCATGGACCTCAGTAATACCAGAAGCACATTTAAGGGAATTCCTTCTATAATATAGGGTTTGTGTCTCCGGCTCTCTCCCTTACCTTACGAAGTACATAAGCAGGTCGATTGACGTCGTTTTTCTAAGAGATTGAGATACTACACTAGACTGATCGACCTATTATATATAACTCCAGATAGAAAACGGTTCATGGGGTCAATTTTACGTTCATATATCACTTATAAACGGTAGGAGTAAAAGAAACGAAGAAGTTTTTATAGTAGATCTTACAAACAACATTTTATATAACTAAATAAAACGTGAACTAACTTAGTATATTGTAACTCTTTGTCGGGCTACAATAAAAGCTTATTACACGCTGACAGTAATATAACTTCGGGCATCGACAAAGAGCCAGCAATATAAAATAGAGTACGAATGCCATTGTAATCATGTACCCTACATTTAGAATCTTTTTATTTTTGTTACTTAAATACGACATATTATATGTCTTATTTTCAAATCTGAAGGAAGATAGAAAAACGGTACAACATAATAATAATAATAATAAACCTCCGGGCCAGTCGTTACCTCACCATGAGGCTAACGCAAAACTCCGACGTGGAATGTCATCGGTAGGTGTCCCATCCCAATATTTAGATTAAATTTCTCTAAAGGTCTCTGCGTGTTGGATCCATATCCCCATGTAAGCCTACCAAAGGACCGGGTATCTTCCCTACGGAAGATCCCGTGAATAAATGGAGATACAATAATAATAATAATAATAAAAATAATAACCTCCGGGCCAGTCGTTACCTCACCATGAGGCTAACGCAAAACTCGGAGGAACATTATATGGCTCCTTAAGTTCTTTTGATATATAAAAAAAAAAATGTATCACAAGATTTACAGGAAAGCCAATAAACCACAGGGCAGCTTGTGGCGAGCTGAATGTGAGTGGCGACACTGCGGTCCTGAATACTCCAGAGAGTCGATCAGGGACTCGTCTCCAGCTGGCCTTCATTGGCTGGCTGGAGTGGAGGCCGAGGAGTGCCCGAAGGACTCTCAGCTCTGGCTTGCCTTAAACAGCTGGTCAGAGAGGGGTCGCCAGAGCTATATACTCGGGGGTGGAAGTGTCATTTTCAAGGGCATAATTACGGGGAAACCAAGGGTCTGTTTATCGCAGACTCAATGGTGAAACCGGCGCCGCACCGCTCGACACGCCTAGCCACTTACACCAATGTTGCCCTCTGTTGCCCGTATGACTAGTGTGTCTGTGGCGACTATTTAGGGGGCCCATTCAGTGAGTTGGCGAGTCACCGTCTGCCACCGTTCATCTCTTAACATGGGTTTGAAGGCAGACGACAGATTATAAATTCATAGATATAAGATGAACCAGTCCACTAAGCACCCACTCCCATATTCATATATTAGATACCATCATCACACAATAGTTTTACACTTACTGCTGGCATTCCACCTATGTTATGTGCAGACGTGGAATGTCATCGGTAGGTGTCCCATCACAATATTTAGATTAAATTTCTCTAAAAGCCTCTGCGTGTTGGATCCTTATCCCCATGTAAGCCTACCAAAGGACCGGGTATCTTCCCTACGGAAGATCCTGTGAATAAATGGAGATACAATAATAATAATAGCTGTGATTATGTACCACAAGAGTAAGAATACAATGGTCAATACTCTTTTCTTTTTCATCGATGATTGTAAAAGATGGCTGAGTCATGCAAATAGATAAATAACATCACTGCATGAAAAGGAATATTTCAATTAAATATTCTATAAAAAACCATGTAACCAGAGTGTTCTTTTTTATTTACGATGGCAAATGGGAAAGCAGCACATCTAATGGTAAGTGTTACTGCTGCTCATGGTCATTTTCAATATCAAGGGTACGTCTAGGCCGCTGCGCACCAACCAAGACCCAGACATAAATTTAGGCTTCTAGCTCTCTCGGTCACTGAACAAAGCGCAACAGCACATTACCATTGCTCAAACGTTGATTTGTTGCGAGAGCGTGGTACTCTACCCCGGACGGACCGGCTCACAGCTGTAAACAGAAATATCAAATGACTCCCTTACTCGTACGGTGTAGTATAATATACTCGAGTGGTATATTCGTTTCATTACCCTTATATAGTGGAAAAAGACCACAGTTACGTATATTAGAGGAATAAGTAATCTGGTTATGTCATTATACTAAAATTCTTTGATCTGTGATTTTTATCACTAATCTGCTGATGTATATCACAGACCTACATTGATAAATCTCAATTTGCGTATATTTTTCCGTTGTTTTGTTTCCATTTTGTAGATCACCCCATACAATATTTTTATTTCATTCCAATAATATTTTACAACAAACACGTATGATTTATGCATACGCCATAAATTTGTAAACCTAAAAAGTACATTTTATTTATGAGTGTGAGTTATAAATCGCCCGATATTTGGATTTTTCATGCTAAATTGTAACGTTACCGACACGAAAAAATATTTCGTATTAGAGACTAAAAAAGAAAATAGCTGTGTGGTAGCGGCTATGAATACTACCAACTCTTACTTTGCTCGTGGATGTCGTAAAAGACGACTAAGAGCCTTATAACGACCTAGACCAACTCCATCTGATGCCGATTGGTCAACAATTACATTTCCAAGGAGGGTTGACGTGTGGCAGGCGGCCGGTCATAAAACTATTGCCAATAAATTTTACAATATGTACTTTGAAAGAAGAGTACATATTGTATCGACCCCAACTAATTGGGATAAGAGTAGGAGAATTATGAGGCTCGAAAAGAAAATAGATAAAGAGAGAAGAAGATTTCGAAACCACACCGATGGCGTTTATTTCGAATTTTTGGTTTCTTGCAATGATGATCATTATACTTACATCCCCCACTCACGGTAAAGAAGGGAATATTGATTGTATTCTTACTTCAGTGCACAGAGAAGACCATTCTACTTAATTTCAACCAATTGAACAAGATTTCTTTATTAATATTATTCTCTCTGTACAAAGGTTTTCTTTACCTTAATACTTGTAACTTATACTATATTGATTTTTTATTTTATTAAACTATCATTCTTTGTTAATTTATGATATCTTCAACACTATATAATTACATTATGATAAAAATAATTCAAGTGTAAATAGATATTTTAGCTACAGTTGTCAGGTTTGAGTTTAATTAAAGTTTAAACTACAGAAATCTAATTATGAGACAGGTGTTATTCATCATTTTAGTATTATTAAAAGCTCAACATGGTACTATTTCTAAATCAAGTAAAGGTTTAATTTTCTTTTTTTGTTATTGCTTATAGTGACAAACGAGCAAGCAGCAAATCTGAGGGTAAGTGTCACTACTGCCCACGGACCTTTGCTATACCAAGGGTATAACTAGGCGCCGCTGCTTGCCATTACAATCCCCAAACCTACCCAGTTGGGCTTCCGGCTCTCACGCTCACCGAACGAAGTGCGATAGCACATTGCCATTACTCAGACATCGATCTTCTACGAGAGTGTGGTACTACCCCGGACGGACCGGCCTGCAGTTGTAGACAAAGATCTGTCAACAGTGTGGTCTTACCAATATGAAAATATAACTATTTAGAACCCATCCATTCGTCAGCGTATCGTAATCACTGTTAGACATAAGCTTCGATAACGCCATAATTCACATATTTAATTTACGAATAAATGATCACTGCTGATATAAACTTCCCAGCTGATGGGGAAAACCACTCCTCTGGTGATAATCTCAGCTAGTTTTACGTACACAGTAAAATAAAATAAAAAGGATGGTAGCACATTGTATTTACGAGAACATATTTCAACTTAAAGTAGGTATGTCATCATCATTCTCCTACTGTTATCCCAATTACTTGGGGTCGATACAATATGCGCTCTTTTTTCATAGTACATATTGTAAAAGTTATTGGCAATAGTTTTATAACCGGTCGCCTGCCAGACGTCAACCCTCCTTAGGAATGTAATCGTTGACCAGACGGCATCAGCTGGAGCCAGCCCAGGACGTTATAAGGCTCTTAGGCGTCTTTTACAACATCCACGGGCAACGTAAGGGTTGGTAGTATTCGTAGACGCTACCACATAGCTATGTACCTATTAAAAAAACTGAATAAATTTGAATTTAATCTGCACAGAGTAATACAGGCTTAAAAATATAAACTGTCTGGCAGATCATTAAACCAATAGGTGGGAACACTCGTCTCAGAAACTTTTAACACTATGACTCAAAAACTCAACCACATGCCAAACATGGTGATTATGGCATTAGCTCCTTGGAGAGGCCTAACTTTAAAAGTCGTTGATTAATGGATGTTTTCCTATAGTAGCCATATTTAGTATTCCACAAATATCTACTTAATCCCTTGCGGTAAATTGACATACAGCTTAAAGCTCCTAACGATATACAACTCACATTAAGCTATTGTGGCATTCAACTGCCTTTAATTCTACACATACCACAAATGATTTAATGCAGAAACTATTTTGGCGGTAAGTCGTGTCGTTACCGTTACGTTTGGTGTAAAAAAGTTAATTATTATGTTCAAAAATAACGAGCTGTTTGATATTCAAAAACTTGTTAACATTTGAATATGAATCCTTATTGGTATGTAATATTTTATTTCACACGTCTGTGCAAAATATTCCAAGTACTGAGAAGTTTTTGGAATACTCCTAAATATATTATCTTTGATTTCATCTTACCGGATAATGATAGCTAATTAGCATATATCTGTGTGGCTACGAATACTACCAACCCTTACTTTGCGACTAAGAGTGATAATGACCTGGGCCAACTCCATCTGATGCCGTTTGGTCAACAATTACATTCCCAAGGAGGATTGACGTCTGGCAGGCGGCCGGACATAAAACTATTGCCAATAACTTTTACAATATGTACTATGAACGAAGAGTACATATTGTATCGACCCCAAGTAGTTGGGATAAGAGTGAAAGAATGAACGATAGCTAATTAGCGTAGGTACTGCAGTTAGTTCATCTATATTAGCCTATTGTTCTTCAGTATTGAATATATTCCTGTCCATGATGAAAATACCATAATCGCCATATTTTAAACTCCTGGTCAGCGATCATAGTTGGTGTTATAAGTTTGTCAGAAAAGTGCTACTGTCCATTTTGCCGGTTATCCTAATACGCAAATCAATTCAGAGGAATATTTTTATAACAAACATCACAGTGTTTACTGGATGCACGGTGAAACAAGGTTTTTATTTACAAAATAAATTAAGTTACGTACACTACAAGTCTATACTCAATTATTAGATAGTATCTGATGGTAAGTGTTGCTACTGCCCATGGAACTTTGCAATACCAAAGGTATAGCTAGGCCGCTCACTACTAATACAAACCCTAAACCCACTCAGTTGGACTTGCGGTTCGCTTGCTCATCGAACGAAGCGCAATAACACATTGCCATTACTCAGACGTCGATTTTCTGCGAGAGTGTGGTACTACCCCCGATTACTATGCGGGATGGACCGCCCGGCTATAGACGTAGAACTGTCAACAGCGTGGTCCTACCCCATGTAGATTTTATTCTACATATGCTGAGAAACACTGAAGTGGTGCCCCTTTTCTTAAATAATTATGTTTATAATAGATTGAATTTATTCTGTGTTATACTTTAGTCAAAACGCTAAGTATTTATTTAAAAGATGTCATATACACATTTTTCTTTTTGGAGAAGTCCCTGATTTGTAAACGAATTTTGTAGAAGAACAACAATATACATTATTTGCTGAACGATTCTCTAAACCTGAAATTGAAAGAGCAAAGTACACATACCATAAAAATGAGTACTCAAAAATGGGCAAAGTTAAGAGCAAGGTAGATAAAGAGTTGATTCTATTATCTGCTAAACGGCTGGATGGGCACAAATAGTAGACATTATAAGAGGCTGTGTCTCGATATTATTTTAGGGTTTTATGCTCAAAGGGTGACAACAGAACCTGATTGCTAGGCCTCCACCCGCGATCTATATGTCGACGGGCTTTATCTCATAAACCAAATACAGATTGAAATTTTTATAAAGTAAGTAGCTATTAAGGCTATAGCAACAAGTAGTAATCTTAAGAATAATAATGAAGGAGCCTCAGATAATTTATGTATTTCTAGCGTATACGTATATAGCGTATTTAAAAACTGCATAGTGTTTGCACTATAATATAGAATCCTTCACGAGCAAGACCAACTCGCACTTAGCCAGTGTCTATTACGTTCAATCTCACTTCATCCCTAAAGGAATTTGCGGAATTCCTTGGATTTTTGCACCCCTCTTCACCTTTCCATTCTTGAATAGAGTGCTTAGGCCTAAAAGAATATAACATTTTCTTTAAAATCATTTTCGACAGAAAATATTATTTTGCCTTTTATTCAAAATACTTAATAACTACAGGCCCTATAAACGAATAGTCCTCTCGGGTAACCTTAGTAATCTGAGTTTTAACTACTTCAGATAGTTGTAAAACTACACAATACCGTTTGAGAGCTTAACAACGATGTATAAAAGCTTTGTATAAATACGTAATGGATAAACTTTGTAGTTACCTTCATTGGGTTACAGAAGGGCTAATTAACAATTTAATGTTTATTTTATTTTGTTCTCATATAGCCAATTTACTAACAGATTTAAACTTTCTTATGAGGGTATAGAAAAATTATATATTAGTTAATCAAAATACACAAATATATAATATTTTAATACATTAACGAAAGTTTATGATTATATTTCACTCACAGTGACCAATCGTAATTAGAGACTATTATCATTCTACATAGTTACAGTATACAAATATGTACGCCGTAATATACACACACAGTTACATTCTGTAATCCCATACGCTCATAATCCGAAAAGCCGGCAATCTGATATGAGGATCAGTCACTGAATCGACGGCTTTATATGTCCGTCTTTTCTTCTTATTTTCTTCTGTAGAGTTAATACGAAATAAAATCCTATGCGAAACCCTCTTGGCGACGTTTCATGGTCAGCTAATTTGCTTTACACCATGGAAAAGGCTTGTACCAAACAGTGAGGTTTCTATAAACTAAGATGAAAAATTTAAAGCAGTACAAAAAACACAAAAGCGTGCCTAAAATTATTTTCCTTTCGTAATATGAAATTATATTATTTCTCAAATAATACGCGGAAATTAAAACTAAGTAGTACTAAGTTGAACTGTATACATGACGAACAACAAAGAACATTTTTCACGTGCTAAAGGGTTCATTTGTTTTTATTTTCATTATTAAACAGGTTTCTTTTTTCAAGTCAGTTCGAAATTTAAATAAAACTCTGATAAGTTGCCTATTTGGTTGCCATGTTTTGGAGTAACAAAACGTTCCATTTTTAAAATACACGATAGATATAAATTTACATATATATTAATTTGGACGCTAAAACACGACAGATATGGATTTTCATACATTTTTTGCCAGCCGCTGCTTGCATGTATTTGGTCAGTACAGCAATTTTGATTTATCTCGAAGAAGTTTGTCAAAATAATGCTCAAACTTCCAAGCATGTTTGAGAAAAAATATTTTTATGACTTTTATCGGGTTAAAACCTGATACTTACATAGTTAGTAGATATGCTACTGTCAAATTGGCACCCGGCGACAGTGAGCATAATCCGGCAAGAAAATTGCTATGGAAGTTATATACAGGTATGTAAGTCACATACAAATTATTTAAAAACGACATTTGTTATTGTAGGTTAATTATAAACAAGAAATGCTTCACAGTCTCTTGCAATCATCTTGTAGTCTACTTAAACTTAACTGCGTGTACCACATCATTCGTTCTAGATAAGATATCCATGGTCTTTTGCAAGGAGTTTTAATTTATCAAATATAATAACGAGCATAGTGCTGACTGTATTTACAGACTCTACACTTGATGAGATGTTGATACTTAAAATCAACTATTTACTCTTTTATTCCGACTTTCTTCGCTGTTTATGGTAGCAAGCGAGCAGACAGCATACCTTTTTTTTTTTTTTTTTTTTTTTTTTTTTTTTTTTACGCTGTGGAAACGCATTTACGCGCTAACCCCTTCCCGCCGATGTCGTGACGGGAGGGAGTGTGGGACTCGCCAGCCGGCTAGTCAAACCGGAATACCCACTAAAACCACAGCGGCCCCCTTCCGCGCTTTTACGGGACGCCGGAGAGATCGTCTGCTGACATTCGATCCCCGACGCCCCAACGCTTGGCCTTCTGGCCACGCCCAGTCGGTCCTCAAGGCGGTGGGAGGAGATGCGCATAACGGCGCCTCCCCCTACCCAGCCGCCGGCGGCGGAGCGATTCAGCGGGCGCAAGCCTCTCGCGTTCCCGCTCCGCAGCCTCCTTTCTCTCCATGACGACCTCACAGAAGGAGGCCATCGACTCCCAGCACCTGTCGCTGTCGAGCATCTTTGAGATGATGGTCGACAGCGACAGGTCTCCTCCAACGACCGACGTCAGGACGTGGCGCTGGGGCTCCCAGGCGGGGCATACTTCCAGAGTGTGACGCGCATCATCTACTGGCGCGCCACACTCGTGACATCCTGGGGCCCCTTCTCTTCCAATTTTATGCAGGTACTTACCGAAGACCCCGTGTCCGGTAAGCACCTGCACCACCCTGAAGGTTAGGCTGCCGTGCCCCCTACTAATCCAGCGGTGGAGATGCGGCGCGACCGCCTCCACAGTTCCCCGCCCTGCTACGGGGGACTCCAGATCCTCCCGCCACCGCCGGATGACTCCACTTCGGGCCACTTCCAAAGCTCTGCCCAGTCTCCTTGCGGAGATTTGCTCGCCGCCGGCGCGCGCCACAACGCGCAGCCGGTAGGCCTCCGCCAAGGCCTTGGCCATATGCGGCCAAGGTGGGTCGCAAGAGCAGACAGCATACCTGATGGTAAGTGTTACTGCCGCTCATGGCACATTTTCAATACCAAAGCTACAGCCAGGCCGCTGCCTACCAACCAAACCAAGAAGAGTTGGCCAAATTTTGATATATCACTTTAATTAGCTGATATAAGAGAGACCACTATCGTAATCCAGTTATTCTTCCATCCTGTAGAAGAATCTAAGACTTGATAGGTAAGATCCTACTAATAATCATCACTAACTTAAAATAAGTTTTAATGGAAGCTCCTTTCAAGATATAAATATATATTAATCTTGTCAGTATCTCTTTTTACATATGGTAGACCTCCAGGGAGATGTCAGAGTATGTGTGATAGCATATATTGCATTGAGACGATGGCGAGAAACTTGCAGCTTATTTATGCATAGAAGCTACTTAATATGATTGATGTTAAAGAATTCACACCCTCTATGAAATAAATATTTAGATAAAGCAGCTTTAGATATTTAGATAAAATAGTGGATATTGAAATTTTGTCATTAAAAATAATTTGAAATTCATATAAATTAAATTGTAATTGAGTGTATAGAATGAAAAGTTCAAATCTATGGAACTGAAATCAAAGACTCTTTACCACGCATAGATAATCATATCGACCATATTTTCGTAGTTGGTACACTAATAACCTTGAGTCATAAAGTATATGGCAATACAAACGCATAATCTTACACAAATAAACAGAGATTCTCGATGGAACGCGGCGAGGTAAGGTGGTAAATAGTGAGGTACACTAATTTATTTAAAATCTATTTGCTCTTTCCTTAAAGAAACCCTATATTATAATCCGACAGAAACACCGATATTGCCAATTTATTCTACTTCGTTGTTAGGAAAATATATTGTAGGTAGCATATGTATATTTGATATGATATTCTTGAAGGAAGACTTAGCAGAATTGGACGCTATGTATATCTTACTTTCCTCTAGGGATCTTAAAAAACTTAGGTAACGCCAGAAAGCTGAATATCAGCGCTCTTTTAAGAAACTCATAATATATAAATACCCGATACGAAACGAAAAATGATGTCACAAACGGGGTTCGAACCCGCACCTATTGGGAATCCGGCCCAACCGTGCTGCCACTTACACCATTGTGAACTATTTTAGGACATGCAAATTTCGAATCATATTATATCTTACGTCTTCAAGGTGACGTATGCCATCTATCGGACAATGTTTACACATTGTATAGACTTAACACTTCAAACTTTACAGTTAGAATTATATTAAACGATGACACAACCTTGTTATTCAAATTACTGAAATTTTTAGCATTTAATATGCTTAATTATTTATAAATACCCGATACGAAATGAAAAATGATGTCACAAACGGGGTTCGAACCCGCACCTATTGGGAATCCGGCCCAACCGTGCTGTCACTTACACCATTGTGAACTATTTTAGGACATGCAAATTTCGAATCATATTATATCTTACGTCTTCAAGGTGACGTATGCCATCTATCGGACAATGTTTACACATTGTATAGACTTAACACTTCAAACTTTACAGTTAGAATTGTATTAAACGATGACACAACCTTGTTATTCAAATTACTGAAATTTTTAGCATTTAATATGCTTCGAACCCCGTTTGTGACATCATTTTTCGTTTCGTATCGGGTATTTATAAATAATTAAGCATATTAAATGCTAAAAATTTCAGTAATTTGAATAACAAGGTTGTGTCATCGTTTAATACAATTCTAACTGTAAAGTTTGAAGTGTTAAGTCTATACAATGTGTAAACATTGTCCGATAGATGGCATACGTCACCTTGAAGACGTAAGATATAATATGATTCGAAATTTGCATCTCCTAAAATAGTTCACAATGGTGTAAGTGGCAGCACGGTTGGGCCGGATTCCCAATAGGTGCGGGTTCGAACCCCGTTTGTGACATCATTTTTCGTTTCGTATCGGGTATTTATAAATAATTAAGCATATTAAATGCTAAAAATTTCAGTAATTTGAACTCATAATATCATTTACTACGCCAAGCGTGGCGATTATGACATCATCCCTCCTTCATGCGCAGGCATACGTCCAATAATGAATCATGATATGAATAGAGATGATAAATATATTCATCTGAAGACTGCAAGGAATTAATAAATAGTACACTGCTACTTAAAATCATCAATGTGTAAGTTTTAGATATATAAATGTTTATCTGTGGTATACAATGGTATACAATGAAATTTCATAATATTTAAGTATAAGATTTTCAAAGAGAATAAACATGTCATTAGTTTTATTCATTTTAAAATATTTATAAATTTATTTACTTCTGTTGATATGATCCCTGATTAAAATGTAATGAAGATTTCAATATTAAAAGGCTAAACATTAAAGCTTAAATTACAGATTTTCAAATTTCTCTAATATTAATGTATTACTTAGCAAAGCTCTTAATGAATAGCATGAAAAGAATAGATTCTCTTAAATTACAATTTCTTTGAAGTCTTACAGATTATGTTTAGTCTACCTTTGTATTTTGCAATACATTTATAGTCTTGAGCACTTTTATACCTAATTAATACTTTAATATTTACTTTATTTGATTAATTTTTGTGTTATAATTGTTTAACAGTTATTTTAATAAAATTCACGAAAAGGACATTTTAACTATCTAATTAAAATAGGCATTAAATCTAATTGCTATACCAGCTCATACGACATCTAATTTAAAAATTACAGATTTCAGGGACACTTAAACAGATTTTACGAAGCTCTTTACTGTTTACACATATATTAACTTATCAAGCGGCAGTCACTTATCAGGCGGCTCGATATGCGTACCGCAATGCGGGTTAGGGCGTCCCCCGGAGGCGACGCGTACCGACCCGCCCCCGTCGGTACGAACATCGGCAGTTGCGGCGATGGGGGCCGCCACCCATCACGCCTTGCCCAGTTAGGCGAGTCGAGGAGAACGGAGTGCCGGGTGGGCACGTGGAATGTAAGAGGTTGTGTGGAAGGTAAGTTGCTCGAGCTGATATCCGTCATGGCGGACAAACAGCTAGACGTGCTCTGTGTAACAGAGACCAACGTGTGTGAGATACAAGGAGGTTTCAGGAGTGGAAGGGGATGCATGGATCAAGTGTTCTCTCTGCGCAACATTGTGGAGAAGCATCTGGCTCTAGGTCAGAGGGTTTTCTGCAGTTTTGTGGATCTGGAGAGAGCATTTGACACGGTTGTACGAAAGGAACTTTGGGACATTTTACCGGAGCATGGTATTAGCGGTAAACTGCTACAGGCTGTGCAGTCCAGATACATGGGCTGTAGAGCCTGTGTGCGGCTGAATGATGGAATGCCGCCTTGGTTTGACGTCAATATCGGCGTTAAGCAGGGGTGCGTTCTGTCAGCCAGGCTGGTTATCATATATCTGGATAAATGTCTCCAAAGGTTGAACGATATGAATGTGGGAGTCCAGATGGGCGACTCAGTGGTCACTGCTCTGCTTTATGCAGATGATGCAGTCCTGCTGGCACAGTCAGCGACTGACCTGCAGACCCTAGTCGACACAATGACAGAAGATTGTAAGAAAAGGGGTCTACGCGTGAATGTGATCAAAACCAAAATAATGGTCTTTGAAAGAGATAAAACCAGAACAGATGTAAGAGTAACAATAGGTAATGATGTACTAGAGCAAGTGGATGAATTTGTATATCTTGGATGTGGATTTAGCCGAGATGGAAGGTACACCACTGATATAGAGCGAAGAGTGAATGCGGGAAATAGAGTGAACGGAGCGTTGGGGCAACTTCTCGGCAGCCACCACCTCAGCCAGAAGGCACGTGTAGCAATACATAACGCAGTGCTTGTCCCAACATTACTGTATGGAAGCGAGAGTTGGGTATGCAGAAAAGAGTATGATAGTAAAATTAATGCGGTCGAAATGCGATCTCTGCGAAAAATCTGTGGAGTTAGGCTGACCGACCGCATTCGTAACGACGACGTAAGAGAGCGAGTAGGTATGAAAGAGAGTATTGGTGTAAAGATGCGAAAGGAAATGCTCCGATGTTTCGGACATGTGGAAAGAATGCCGAACGAACGCCTGGTTAAGAAGATATACAATGCGAAAGTGGAAGGATGTAGGTACCGAGGGAGACCGAGACTAACCTACCTAAACCAGATCGGTCATGTACAGAAGGAAGGTGGAGTCTAGAGTCTCCGAAACCGGCGAGCGTGTATGAAGAGAATTATGAATATTGAGGAAGCGAGTGAAGTATGCAGAGATAGAGTTCTCTGGCACTCTGTTCTCTCTGCCTACCCTGCAAGGGATATGGCGTGATGATATGTATGTATGTATGTATGTATCAAGCGGCATGTCATCAAACACCGAAATTTATAGGTAAATTGCCAATATAATAATTACTCTATGGGTAAATAAGATAAGTGGAGATGAGGCGATTTTAGCGGGAAAGGAACAGTGTAATGTGGTGCTCTTGTATTATATTCAATACCTTAATGTTTTAACGTGTTATCCCTACTAATATATAAATGTGAATGTAAGTTCGTTTGTTACGCTTTCACGCTAAAACTACTCAACCGATCATCATGAAACATTGTACACATATTCTTGCAAGTATTAAAAGTAACATAGGATACTTTTTATTAAAAAAAAATTAAATTTTTTATATGAAAAATAAAAAAACAACAAACAATTTGTCAAAAAATCTCAAAATCTAGCTTCTTCAACGCCATCTAGCAGTCCAGTAATGAAGTTCCAACCCTGAGTATTGTAATACCGTTGCACTGTATTACCGACGGTCAAAAATAAAAATAGGGGATCAAAAACTTTAGGAAAGTAACCTTTTACGCGGGCGAAGCCGCGGGCAGAAGATGGTATTAAATAATTTTGATGGTATTTTATGTAACTTGATGCGCTGAGGTGTAGTGAATGTGATATAACAGTGCCTTACATATGGTTTTGTTTGCCACCAAAATTTCCAGAAGATACCAGAACAGTCTGGCCATGGCACTCTTGAAGACGACGATTTGACTAACTGATGGACGATGACTTTAAATGAAGTTAATTTATAAACCAAGATTTGGCTTAAAAGCTTGGTTACTAAGAAGTAACCAAGTCATAAACTCAAAAAAAAAGGAGATGTTGAAATGTTTGCACAGGTTTGTCATCTAAAACTTAAGTGTTTATGGATCGCAATATCATTCAAATAATATAAAACTGGGTTGTGACACTTTGTACTAGTTTGGGTAAAACTGGGTACTTTTAATCGGAAACATACCCGCACTGTATACGCTTCAAGACGCCATGCAAGTGCGTCTCACATCGGTGCTAACGGATAATCGGCAAATTATTCGACTTATAACCTACAAATTGCTGGGTTGGGACCAGATTGTGGCAAGATTAGACACTATTATTCGTGCTCTGTTTTATTTTAATAATTATATCTAAAGTTATAAGTTGATTACTTAGTGTTTACTTTACTTTTTCAATAATAAGCGTATTCTATTCTAATCTGTCCAGTTGCTCCATTCCATTCGGGTTCATTCCGGTTCGATCTATCCTGTTCTATTCTGTTTTTATAAGAGAATTGTAATAAAGGCTATTTCTCCCATTATTTTTTTGCAATTATAATTGATATCAATTAATTAAACACATATGTCATATACAGATAAGTATATATGAGTAGATATTACAGATACCGTTTTAGTATGAGAATTTGTCAGCTTTTCCTAATTATATTCTTCGGTTTAGCACGAATTAGGAGCGGCAAATGAAAGTTATGAAACAGTGCATGGAGGATGGGGGTACGGCATGCGAAACGCTGGTGGGAAGACGCTACTTCAAGCGGCTTCGTCGTTTCACCTGACCATTGGTAATACGTGGTTCCAAAAAAGAGATGAGCACCTTATTACCTATAAAAGTAGCAACCACTGTACGCAGATCGACTACTTTCTTATTAAGAGAAGTAAGTTGGTCTGCGTAAAAGATTGTAAGGTGCTACCAGGTGAAGCACTAGTATCCCAGCACCGTCTGTTAATACTAGTGATAGAGCAAAGAACACCCTCCATTAAGACCAGAAACCGACCCCCTCCTAAGGTAAAATGGAGTAGGCTTGAAAGGAAAGAGTATGCAAGTAGATTTAAACAAAATGTGATAGATAAAATGATTGAAATTAATGATATGAATGATAAATCTGTGAATGAATGTTGGAATGAAATGGCTAGTTGTATTAGAAATACAGCTAAAAGAATACTAGGAGAAACGAAAGGAAAAGGTATAATTGATAGGGATACGTGGTGGTGGAATGAAGATGTGCAAAAGATCGTGAAAGAAAAGAAGAATATATTTAAGGAATGGCAGAATGAACATAATGAAAGATTGAAGGAAGCAAAAAAGCTTGAATACAAGGAATGCAAGAAAAAAGCTAAACGGGTAATAGCTATTGCGAGAGCACAGGCTGAAGACATGATTTTTAAATCGATAGATGGGCCCGAGGTCAAAAGATGCTATACTGCATAACTAAAGCCCGAGAAGAAAGAGCAAAAGATATTAGGCATGTCAGGTGTATAAAAGATGAAGCAGGTAAAGTGTTGATAAAAGAAGAGGAAATAAAAGAGCGTTGGAAGCAGTACTTTGAAAGGTTAATGAACGAAGAGAATCCATGGAGTGGAGTGTTAAAAGATGTATCAGAGAACGTCGGCCTAGTAAGGGAAATTACAATACATGAGGTAAGAGAAGCAGTGAGAATTATGAAAAATGGAAAGGCTGTAGGGCCCGATGGTATACCAGTTGAAGTATGGAAGATTTTGAAATAGGATGGGTATATGTGGTTAACTTTATTCTTCGATAAGCTTCTGCGCGATGAAGTAATATCCAATGAATGGTGCAATAGTACGCTAGTGCCCATTTTTAAAAATAAAGGGGATGTTCAGGACTGCGGTAGTTATCGAGGAATAAAGCTTATGTCACACAGTATGAAATTGTGGGAAAAAGTGATTGAGAAACGATTGCGAGAAGAAAGTGAGATCACCCAAAACCAGTTCGGATTTATGTCGGGCCGCGGGGCAACGGATGCCATGTTTGCACTGCGTCAACTATGCGAAAAATATCGTGGTGCACATAAAAACTTGCACATGGTATTTGTTGACCTTGAGAAGGCCTATGACAGAATACCGAGAACAGTTTTGTGGTGGGTACTGAAAGAGAAAGGTGTGCCTGTAAAGTATGTTAGGTTAATCTGTGCCATGTACCGACAATCTAGGTCGTACGTGAAATCAGCGGCTGGAGACTCCGACGAGTTCAGTGTCGAAGTAGGTCTGCACCAAGGGTCGGCGTTAAGTCCTTACCTCTTCCTGTTGATAATGGATGCATTAACATCGGAGATACAGGAAGAGGCACCCTGGTGCATGCTATTCGCTGATGATATTGTTCTCGTCGGGCAAGAGGGCCTTGAGGTACAGAGCATGCTGGAGAAGTGGCGCTGTAAATTGGAGAATGTAAGCTTGAAAATCAGCACACCAAAAACAGAATACATGTTCTGCGATTTCGGCGGTCTCTCCAATTTTATACCCATAACTCTAGATGGAGTACCTATCCCAGTATGTTCGAACTTTCGATACCTCGGTTCTCTTATCCAAAGCGATGGCGACCTGGATCGTGCGGTGAAGCACAGAATTGATGTGGGATGGATGAAATGGCGGCAGGTCACGGGTACAACCTGCGACCCCAAAGTACCCCTTAAATTAAAGGGCCAAATATATAAAAGCCTAATAAGACCTGCTGTACTGTATGGATCAGCATGTTGGGCGACAAAAGTGACGGATGAGAGACGACTGCATGTAGCGGCGATGCGAATGTTGAGATGGATGTGTGGTGTGACAAGAATGGATAAAATAAGGAATGAACATATAAGAGGAAGTTTGAAAGTTGCGCCAGTGACGGAAAAATTAAGGAGTGAAAGATTGATATGGTATGGACATGTGATGAGACGGGATGAAAGTAATGTTGTAAGGAAGGCTTTAAGTATGAATGTTGAAGGCTTAAGGGGTAAGGGAAGACCGAAGAAAAGATGGATGAACTGCGTGAAACATGACATGGATAGACAAGGAGTGACCACAGAGATGACGTCTGATAGAGTTGTATGGAAGGAAAAGACATATTGCGTCGACCCCAAATAAATTGGGATAAGAGCAGGTTGATGATGATGATGATGGTTTAGCACGAATAAAGTCATTTCCTTCAACTAATAAATGACGTGGAAGTAAAATTTTCCGTGTGGTGGCGGAGTAAGAATACAATTCACCAACCCCTATCTAACCCGTTGGCGATCGTACGAGACAACTAAGGGATATAAAACTCATATGACATCTATGCGAGAGAAGAAAAACTCGAAACAAAACCCAATACCAACATGTCTGATTAGCGTGGTATAGTAGGTTAATTACCCTTCCATTATGGAGGAGGCCCGAGCCCAACAGTAAAACATATATGGGCTGAGATGAGATGATGAGATGAGATGAAGCAAAATGTACAATAAAATCTTTTGCCAAATTTGATATTTACGTTCATAATAGGATTTTAAATTATTCGCTGATAGTACGATAATCTTTTTCTTTGTATATTTCTAACAACCACAAAATACTAAGTTTGTCATATTATCTTTGTATATTATACATATTTGTTCACTCTCACACTTTAGTATAACTGCCAATGGACATCGCACTCCTACTCTTTTTTCTATAAATAAAATACATGACCTTTTTAAACTTTCCCTTAATTTATAAATTTATTAGTTATCACTTTTATTTATTCGCATAATAGATTTTATATTACCCTTATATGATAACTTCAACTTCATATTAATTATAATATTGCTTAGTTTTTAATGGTATTCTAATTAACAAAAAATGTTAGAAAATTTAATATAAGATCAAATTCATACCAAATGTAGGATTGTAAAGTGAAACGAAACGTAAGGAGTAGATAAGTGAAATAGAATGAATGCATGAGCGAGAGAGAAGACAAAGGGTATACGGACTTGAGCGCATACGGCGATTTTGTTTTATAATTCTTTTACTTTTGTAACCCGAAAAAATACAAATGGAACTCGTGAAAATACCAACAGTATTTTATTACTATACAGATGTATACCTTATATATTTTTGCCAGCAATTCAGCAATAGCGGTTAGGACCCATGGACACTACGCAAATCATATTATTAGGCACAATTATATGCATAAATGCAAGCGTGAACTCATGAAAAGTCTCGTACCATCATATAAAACTTGCCACAACAAAGGTGACTTATAACTGTACATCGGCATTCTTTCTTAATTGCCTTTGGCAGATAAGTAGATAGTGCATCTGATGGTGTGTGATATTTATCACTCATTGAGCTATAATACAGAAGCATAGGGAGGTCACTGTCAATAAAAGGTACAGTTTGGGTTCCTAGCTCCAGTCTCTTGCTCACCAAAACTCAGACGTCTATTTTCTGCGAGGGGAGCCCTTTAATTTTAATTAACTTTATTTTAATTGAAAAAAAGGTTTCTTCGCATTCTATATGAAAATTCAAGACATTTATTTTCCAAGTTTATTTAGATTTAATAACAAAATATATGTGCCCTTTTGTTCGATGACTGTCTGGTATCTTGTAGGTAGTGACATGCTCCTGTTGCTGTAAAAATTATGGGACTTTTGATAAAACGTACAAGTACAGGGCAGTCCTTTCTTGATGTTAACCTGAAGCGAAACATATATGTCACACATGAGGCTCGAACCCACACCTATTGGAAATTAGTTCCAATTGTGCTAGCACTTACACCAGCGTGAGCTGACATATAACATTCAATTTCCGGGTCGTATTATATTTTCGTAGGAGGAGACGTGTCCCATCTACCTGATGTTGCTTTTTCACTCGTAATCAATTTTTTATAAATAATCAAGCATATCAAAGCTAAATTTCAATATTAGGGTCGTGTCATCATTTAATACAATTCTAACAACAAAGTCAGAGTTTTAAATCTGTATAATGTGTAAACATTATCGGGTAGATGGCACACGTCTCCTCTAAAGACGAAAATATAATACGAGCTGAAAATTGAATGTCATACGACAGCTCACGCTGATGTAAGTAGTAGCACAATTGGATTGGATTGCCAATAGGTGTGGGTTCGAGACCCATGTATGACACTAATTTTTCACTAGTAATCAAGTTATTATAAATAATCAACCATGTTAAATGCTAAATTTTAGTAATTTGGACTGTTTAAATATGAAACCCTAGTTTTTTGCTTTATATTTTAAAATAAGCAAAAAATAAGAACTAAGTTATTTGATAATAAAATTATCGTCGTTATTACATAGGTTCTCTCACTATTGTTTTACCTTATTAATTATGATGTTCGTTTTGATGTAATATTAATTATCTAAAGATAAAATGTCAAGTATTTATAAATATAAGTATCTTTTTAATTACATATCTATAAAATATTTTATTATTAAACTCTTTAAATTTGTTAAAAATTTAATCATAACTATAATACGATAATTAATTAAATTACTTTGAAAAATAGAGACCTAATATATACCATACGCATGATTGGAATCCGGTCTCACTAAAAAATTAAGGACGACTTTTAATTAAAAAATTTCATAAAACGGGTTAAGTACATAATCTAAAGTTTAAAGTTTATTATTGTGACTCTCACTTAGTGGGTCACGCTAATAAAACACCTACTCACAAAGGCCATACAAATAACTAGGTGTTTTTACACAAATTGACTTACCATATTAGCGGGTAAGTAGTGAATTTATTTCATATGTACAGAGCATAAAGATGAAGTAATATATATTATAAGAAATGAAATAAAACATTAAATAAAACATTTGGTAAAACATTAATAAAACGTTAATACATTAATTAATTATCAAATTAAAATAATAAGAACGTAAACAATTACGTTCTTATGTTCTTTTGTTATCTACCAACTAGTTAAAAACTAGATGCTGGAAAACATTGAAATAATAAGTAACATAAAACATATTCATTTAAATTGTTTATACTATGTATACGCTTGCCCGTGTGGCGACGGGAATAGAATACAAAGGTCGTCACCCCTTACTTGCCCGTGGGAGTCCTAAAAATCGGCTAAGGGTCTCACCGGGAGATTGGGCAGCGGCTATCTCCCGGGAAACTTAATAACATCTACCGCGATCGCCAATCCGCTCGCCAAGCGTGGCGATTATGGCATTATTACCCCCCAAAATAAATATGGATGCACAAAACGTCACGGCCCCCAGTCACGGCAGTTCCGCTGTTCCACGGGCTCATTTTGGTAGCGGGCCTGTTGGTGGCGGGGCAGGGGGTGCTAGGAATCTCCGGCCGCGATCCGGCTACCAAAAAAATCGACCCTTGGCCCTGGTAACACACAACGTTCGGACGCTTAGGACCGACGAGAGGGTCATCGAACTGGAAGAGGAATTGAGCAAAATCCGATGGGACATTGTAGGATTATCAGAAGTGCGAAGAGAGGGGGAGGGCACGATAATCCTCCGGTCTGGAAATTTGCTCTTCTACCGGGAGGGAGATCACCCATCCCAAGGCGGTGTAGGGTTTATCGTTCGTAAGTCTCTCGTAGAGAACGTGGAGAGGATCGAAAGTGTGTCAACAAGGGTAGCGTACCTTATACTCAGAATTACCAAACGGTATTCGTTGAAGGTCATACAGGTTTACGCACCGACTTCGACATACTCCGACGACGTAGTGGAGGCCTTATACGAGGATATCTCGAAAGCCATCCACACGTCCAAAACCCACTTCACGGTAGTTATGGGAGACTTCAACGCAAAACTAGGCAAAAGGACGACGATAAGTTGAGAGTGGGGCAATATGGATTTGGACAGAGAAACCAAAGGGGCCAAAAACTGGCCGACTTTTTGGAGAAGGAAGGCCTCTTCATGATGAATTCCTTCTTCAAGAAACGGCCACATAGGAAGTGGACCTGGATTAGCCCTGATGGATCCACTAAAAATGAGATAGACTTCATCTTGACGGACAAACGACAAATATTCAATGATGTCTCTGTGATCAGCAGGATTAAAACTGGGAGTGATCACCGGATGGTTCGAGGCACATTGAATCTTCGTACGAAAGTCGAGCGGTCCCGCTTGATGAAGTCTACACTCCGACCTACACCTGTCCAATACCAGAACCCCGATAGCTTTCAACTCGAATTACATAATCGCTTCCAATGCCTGGAAGAGTGCGAATCTTCGAACGATATGAACAACAGGTTCGTGGAAACTGTCCACGCGGTCGGGTCAAAATTCTTTAAGGCCCGTCGCGCTACTAGAACAAAAAAGCTTTCTGACCAGACTCTTCAACTCATGGAGAGGAGAAAGGAAATGACGGTACAGTCTTCAGCCGATTGGTCCGAACTCAGGCAGCTTAATAGACAAATCTCTAAATCTATGCGACGCGATATTCGCCGATTCAATACACTGCGTATTGAAGAGGCGATAGAGCGAAATCGAGGCTCCAAAGTGTTCGCACGAGATTTGTCTATCGGGCAGAGCCAAATGACTAAGCTGAAGACCGATAACGGTACTGTTATTTCATCCCAGAGTGAGATCTTGGGAGAGGTCGAAAGGTTCTATGGGCAGTTATACAAATCATCCCTGAATCCTGTTGTCAGCTTGGTCCAAGACCCCAGATCCAAGCTAACTCGGCACTATACCGAAGAAATCCCGGACGTCAGCTTGTACGAGATCAGAATGGCTCTAAAACAATTAAAGAACGGAAAGGCACCGGGAGATGACGGAATTACCACAGAGCTCCTGAGGGCAGGCGGCAAGCCAGTTTTAAAAGCCCTACAGAAGCTGTTTAATTCTATCATTCTCGGGGGCGACGTTCCAGAGTCGTGGACCAGGAGTGTGGTGATGCTGTTTTTCAAGAAGGGCGATAAAACGCTCTTAAAGAATTATAGACCCATCTCACTCCTGAGCCACGTGTACAAATTGTTTTCAAGAGTCATTACGAACCGACTCGCGCGCAAGCTAGACGACTTCCAGCCGCCTGAACAAGCCGGTTGCCGAAAAGGTTATAGTACCATAGACCACATCCACACGCTACGCCAGATTATACAGAAGACCGAGGAGTATAATCGGCCTCTGTGTCTAGCGTTCGTGGACTATGAGAAAGCCTTTGATTCTGTCGAAACTTGGGCAGTGCTGCAGTCCCTTCAGAGGTGCCAAATTGACTATCGATATATCGAAGTGCTGAAGTGTTTGTATAAAGACGCTACTATGTCAGTCCGCATCCAGGATAAGAGTACGAAACCGATCCAGCTGCAGAAAGGCGTGAGACAGGGAGACGTTATCTCTCCGAAACTGTTCACCACTGCGCTGGAAGATGTCTTCAAGCTCTTAGACTGGACCGGACTCGGCATCAACATCAATGGCGAATACATCACTCACCTTCGATTCGCAGATGATATCGTAGTCATGGCAGAATCCCTGGAGGACCTTGGCACCATGCTCAATGACCTCAGCAAGGTCTCTCAACTAGTAGGGCTGAAAATGAACATGGACAAGACGAAAATCATGTCTAATGCCCATGTCATTTCTGTACCGGTCCTGGTTGGGAATGCGATTCTCGAAGTTGTCGATCACTATGTTTACATAGGAAAAACAGTCCAATTAGGTAGATCCAATTTCGAGAAAGAGGTCAGCCGACGAATCCAACTCGGCTGGGCAGCGTTCGGGCAACTTAGGAGGATCTTCTCGTCTAATATTCCGCAGTGTCTGAAAACAAAAGTTTATAACTAGTGTGTGTTACCAGCGATGACTTACGGCACTGAAACGTGGTCTCTAAATGTCGGCCTCATAAAAAGGCTCAAAGTCGCTCAGCGTGCTATGGAGAGGGCTATGCTCGGTATTTCTCTACGTGATAAAATCCGAAATACGGAAATCCGTAGAAGAACGGGTGTAACCGACATAGCCCGAAGAATTAGCACGTTGAAGTGGCACTGGGCAGGCCACATCGCTTGACGAACCGACAACCGTTGGGGAAAAAAGGTTCTCGAGTGGCGACCACGAATCGGACGACGCAGCGTAGGACGACCCCCCACTCGGTGGACTGATGACCTCATCAAGGTCACAGGAAACCGTTGGATGCAGGTGGCACAGGACCATTATAGATGGCATTCTCGTGGGGAGGCCTATGTCCAACAGTGGACGTTTACGGGCTGATGGATGGATGGATGTATACGCTATGTATTAGTGTGGTGAGAGAGTAAGAAAACAATTCTCCACCATTTACCCGTGGGTGTTCATAAGAGACTTAGGGGTCCAAGGAGGTAACATCACTACAAGGGAAGGAAAACTGAAAATAAAACCTTGTACCAACCCGTCTGACAAGCGTAGTATTGTAAGTTAATTCGCCACCTACTGTAGAAGAGGCTTAAGCCCAGTAATGGGACATATGAGGCTGCTTAAACCAGAGCGGCTTAACTACAAAAACCATGTTTTAGAATATGGAAGGAATTAAAATTAAATTCAATTCAATTTACTTGTACTACCATCTATTATTAAGAGCTTGTAAACAATTTTAGGCCGCTGTAGTTTTGTAGATTAACATTTTTATATTACGAAATTGCAATTAGGTTTAAAGTTGCAATAATGCAGATAGGCCATTCTAGTTCTAGCAGCCTCATATATGAGCGGAGATTAAATATATTTATATACACGGTACTATGTACATAATTCATATAAAAGCTTCTGGGGAATTATTAATATTATAACTGTATTTTTAATCAATTTCACTAGAAGGCTATTCAATAGATTTATTGCGGTACACCAAAATAATAAATCAACTTAAAAACGTTTATAAGTAAAAATTCTATGATGTATAGAATAAGTCATCGTCCACATATATATTATATTGCTCTTGAATTTCTCATAACACTCGTTATTGAAGTAGATTTAAGGACATCTATTCTATCTTATATATGAGTTGAAGATGTTTGGACGTTAGCTCACAATGCATTCTTTTGTACCGCCACGCGATATAATATTCTCAATGATTCTTCATATTTAATGCCATTTTTTTTTCGTAACTAAATCGATTTTTCCTTTTCAAAGTCAAACTTTATACTTATTGCCTAGAGACTCATGACTTTATCACTGAAGATGTCAGCAGAAATGTGGTATGTATAGATTTTTGTATGTATTTTTTTGGACTTTATATACATACATATCATCACGCCATATCCCTTGCAGGGTAGGCAGAGAGAACAGAGTGCCAGAGAACTCTATCCTTGCATACTTCACTCGCTTCTTCAACATTCATAATTCTCTTCATACACGCTCGCCGGTTTCGGAGACTCTTGACTCCACCTTCTTTCAGCACGTGACCAATCTGGTCTAGGTAGGTGAGTCTCGGTCTCCCCCGGTACCTACATCCTTCCACTTTCGCATTGTATATCTTCTTAACCAGACGTTCGTTCGGCATTCTTTCCACATGTCCGAACCATCGGAGCATTCCCTTTCGCATCTTTACACCAATACTCTCTTTCATACCTATTCGCTCTCTTACGTCGTCGTTGCGAATGCGTCGGTCAGCCTAACTCCACAGATTTTCCGTAGAGATCGCATTTCGACCGCATTAATTTTGCTTTCATGCTCTTTTCTGCATACCCAACTCTCGCTTCCATACAGTAATGTTGGGACAAATACAGCGTTATGTATTACTACACGTGCCTTCTGGCTGAGGTGGTGGCTACCGAGAAGTTGTCCCAACGCTCCGTTCACTCTATTTCCCGTATTCACGCTTCGCTCTATATCAGTGGTGTACCTTCCATCTCGGCTAAATCCACATCCAAGATATACAAATTAATCCACTTGCTCTAGTACATCATTACCTATTTTTATTTTTACATCTGTTCTGGCTTCATCTCTTTCAAAGACCATTATTTTGGTTTTGCTCACATTCACGCGTAGACCCCTTTATATATATATATATATAATAAAAAGTATCCTATGTTACTTTTAATACCTCCAAGAATATGTGTACAATGTTTCATGATGATCGGTTGAGTAGTTTTAGCGTGAAAGCGTAACAAACAAACTTACATTCACATTTATATATTAGTAGGGAAGAACAAATATCTAACGATAAATATAATTATAGATTATGTGCTATAATATGCCGGGTGAGACCGAGACTAACTTACTTAGACCAGATTGGTCACGTACTGAAGGAAGGTGGAGTCAAGAGTCTCCGAAACCGGCGAGCGTGTATGAAGAGTATTATGAATGTTGAGGAAGCGAGTGAAGTATGCAAGGATAGAGTTCTCTGGCACTCTGTTCTCTCTGCCTACCCTGCAAGGGTATGGCGTGATGATATGTATGTATGTATGCTATTACTGAGAATTTTCTGATAAAATAAGCTTTTGACCATTTACTACCTGGTAATCAAACCTAGCACTTCACTTACAAATTGTCTTCACTTGAAGCTGCTTATGTCCTTTAGTCACGAATTAAAATACCAGCAGGTAACCATTGAGTGACGACATTAAGACTTATATATAGATATTATGTTATGTATTGCTAGGATTTCATTAGGATTTATATGATTTTAATTTATATAATTTAGAAAATAAATTCCTATTTTTACATTATATATTATATAATGTATGGATGGGAAACAGGATGTATAACAAGAATGCTATTAGCATTAATTCCATTTTTGTACATTTTATTTATGCAAGGAATCATAAAAATATATTTTATTTCATGTTGTTTTTTTATGTTATTTTTTTTAAATGTTATTTTTATCTTAATTTATTAACGTTACTTTTTAAGTAATACTTACATACGCATTTGTATATTAATGTCTTATTACCTATCATCGCTGAGACATGGTAGACATGGTATATAAAGTGGTTTAATTTACTAAGTGCCACATACTCTCCTCATAATAGAAGATGTGGCCATACATTTTGCCATCAAAAATAAAAGCAAAGGGCCATAAAAATATACACGTAAGAGTTCTCAGCGCTCCCTTGAACATAGTTAATTGTCTTGCCTAATGAAGAAACCTTTTCAAATTGGCTATAGAAGATAGATTCAAATTGGCGAAAAAAAGATATTTTTCAAATTGGCTATAGAAGAAGAACTAGAAGCTTGTACTTAAATAACATATAATAATAATAATATTAATTTATTGCCAAAATTAGTTTACAATATTTTTACACAAATTGACTTTTCATTAAATTCTAAGGTCTCATTCTATTTATATCTCTGGCTCCCAAACTAAGATTAATCTTGTGGTCTCTCTCTAAAGTTACACTGATTAAATGACAAAACAGAGTATCACCACATTATATGTAGTACATACACATACATACATACATATCATCACGCCATATCCCTTGCAGGGTAGGCAGAGAGAACAGAGTGCCAGAGAACTCTATCTCTGCATACTTCACTCGCTTCCTCAACATTCATAATTCTCTTCATACACGCTCGCCGGTTTCGGAGACTCTTGACTCCACCTTCCTTCAGTACATGACCGATCTGGTCTAGGTAGGTTAGTCTCGGTCTCCCTCGGTACCTACATCCTTCCACTTTCGCATTGTATATCTTCTTATTCTTATTCATACCTACTCGCTCTCTTACGTCGTCGTTACGAATGCGGTCGGTCAGCCTAACTCCACAGATTTTCCGCAGAAGTATATGTAGTAGTAGTTATATGTAGTAATGCTGCTAATAACTATATACCTAGTGCTGTTAATATTACTATAATTAGTTAACTCGTGAGCGGGTGCCGCTTGTAATATTTGGTCTAGCCATAATCTTTTACATTGTATTAGAATTTTAGAATATATCGGGGTTCGAAGGACACTGGAGCTAATTATTACTAAATATGTTATACCTACTACCGTGTGGTGACGGAGTAAGAGTACTATTCACCATCCCATATCTTACCCGTGGGTGATCGTATGAGACGACTAAGGGATATAAAACGCATATAACATTTATGCGAGAGAAGGAAAACTCGAAATAAAACCCTATACCAACACGTCTGACCAGTGCGGTATAGTGGTTAACCTTCCCTTTTTAACGGTTAGCGGTTAACTTCCTTCCCATTACGGAGGAGGCCCGAGCCCAACAGTGGGACATTTATGGGCTCTGATGATGATGTTATACTATCTTTATAAAAAGTCAGTAAAGAAATAATAATAGATAAACCCGCTGAGTTTCTTGCCGGACCTTCTAAGTAGTGGTTACGTTCTGATCCAGTGGTAGTTTATTGCATTCATTTCAAATTTTAAACTGACAATATACAAGTGCCCTCGTAGGGTTTATACATAATAAATGAATATGAATATAAACATACTTCATTAATAAATTAATTTGAAATTTAATATAAACATACCTCTTTTTTTAATATAAAATAGCTAACCAGTATCAGCCCACGTAATAATTTGAGGACAATGAACTCTATTGAGAGTCCAATCAACAGTGACTAATGGTTCTGTGATCAGGTAAGACAATGTCGTAACTAATTACTCATATCATATTTCACCATTCATGAATCTATACCCTAATACTAAAGACGCATCAAGGTATTACATTATATTTAGGGTATTTGATCGAAATAAGGGCGTGACCTTGAAAGGCTTTTCGTTTATTGCATTAAATGGAATTAGGGACTCTTTATGTTGTTATTTATTTATTTTATTTATTTATTTTATTTAAATAGGAACATCAAATTAATTAAATTAAACTTATACAATTTCGGCATACAATTATATCTATTTGCTAGTTATACTTCTTAGATTTAGGCAAGTGCTGATTTTTTTGTTATCATACAGGGTAGAAGTGGACCACTCCCGAGAACAAAGACAGGTGACCCTACTAGTCCTACTTGTAATGATAGGCTAGAAAAAAAATCGATTCGGATGAAAAAAAAATTTTTTTCAACGCGAATTTTAAGTTTTTTTACATTCCATCGTATTAGGACAGTGCCATGTAACGATAAATCCATAAAAAATACGTAACTTTCCTCAAATGAGAAAAGTCGCAATCTATTCAAAATTCACGATCATAACTTCAAGAGTTAAACGACCTCGTGTGGTGAAAAAAAAATTTTTTTTTCATCCGAATCGATTTTTTTTCTAGCCTATCATTACATGTAGGACTAGTAGGGTTACCTGTCTTTGTTTTCGGGAGCAATCCCCTTCCACCCTTTTTTTTTTTTTGCGGTAGACTATGGACGTCGCACCCCGCCAAATCGGTCCGGGGTGACGGAAGAGGCGGCGCGCAACCCCATTAACCCACCCTGCAAGCATCTCTTCTTCGCCGTGCGAGCGGACCACCGGTACCCGATCTTTGTCTTCGGTGGTCCGCCCGGCGGTATGCCCTCTCGGGTTCCTCTCTCGTCGACAGCTTCGTCCGTCGAGGCGTCGCCCTCACGCGGTGGTCTCACGTCGGGTGACTGGACAATTCCCCGGTCCGATCACCCGAAGCCTCGGTTAGGGCGGCATCAGGCGTAGGTATTCGCGCCTGCACCGCCTCGCACCGCCTGCACCCGGGTCACGGGAATCCTCCCGGACCCGTTCCGCCGCCTTCTGCGAGGCTGTCATCTCGCGGAATGACCGCGTCCCAATTTCTGACGCTGTCGACCATCGCTCGCGCAACAGCCGGCAGCGTCAGGTCGACACCGATGACAGCGATGAGGTCACGGCCACTCACGGCGCTGCCCGTCCCAGCTCGGACACATCTCCAGCGTATGTTGCGCCGTATCCTCGTCGCTGTCGCAATGATGGCAGGATGGAGTCCACTCCCTCCGCACGACCGTGTGCAGGTACTTGCCGAAGCAACCATGCCCCGACAAGACCTGCACCAACCGGAAGGAGAGTACTCCGTGCCGACGCTCTATCCACTCCATCAGTACGGGCCGGAGGGCCTCAACGGTAATAACACCGTGTCTAGGCCTCTCCAGCCGCGTAGCCCAACGGGCGATGACTTCTCAGCGGGCGTCCTCGCGCTAGGTGGCTACCTCGTTGAACGATGGGGAGCCACCCTCGTCGCGCATTGTGGTAACCCGCCGGTAGAGGTCGGAGAGCATCTCCGCCTCTAGGGCCCACGGGCGTGTCCCGGCCAATAGGCATGCCGCCTCGGTAGACACCGTGCGGTACCCTCGAATGGCTCTGACCGCCATGGCTCGCTGTGGCCTCCACAGTACAGCCCTGAGCTGGGCGTTCAGAGCCCTCGCCCACACGAGTGCGCCGTACATGGCCATTAAGCGGATCACCCCCGCATATAGCCGTCGGCCCTCGAAACTGGATCCGCCCACGTTCGGCATGAGCCGAGAAAGGGCAGACGCCGCGCCGACCAGCCGGGGAGCAATTTGACGGAAATGCTCCCGGAACCACCATCGCCCGTCGAGCACCAGACCCAAGTACCTCATATGGGCCTGGATACTGATGTAGATGGAGTTGACGACTAACGAGGCGCCGATGGGCAGCCTCACACGGGGCCCATGGAATAAAAGGGCCTCCGTCTTGTTTAGGGCCACCATCCCCTTCCACCCTGTATAATCACACGTCTACATAAGTAAAAAAATAATACTTTACACGCAAACATTATCTTTTTTAATGATGACTCACATGTCTACATAAGTAAAAAAATAATACTTTACACGCAAACATTATCTTTTTTAATGATAACACGTTGCACTAAGAAAAATGTGCTTGTATTGTGGAGACTTTATTACAAACGTTTAATTAATAAAATAATATAAATACTATAATAATAAATAAATACTTAAACTTAGAATAACAATTTGTGGATCGCATCAAGTATCGTCCTGCATAGAAATCGAACCCATGACACTTGACGCGGTAGGTCGATATCTTAACCACCACGCCATGTGTGCAGTTGAGTCGAGTCACATACATTGTACAAAATAATACATTGTACAAAATAGTACATTGTATGTAACGAGCAATAAATTTTAGATTATTGATTGATATTATGTCTTTCAAATATGTAACTTCGATTTAATGATCGAAGTAACATATTTCTTTAAATATTATCTCATATTTAGTTGACAAAACTGGCACTATGTCTTTCAACCCTAATATTTATAAATATCCTTATATTTATAGTATTAAAGAGCTAGTACTTAGCTGTTATTCTTTCAACTCATATCCGCCCCATTACTAGGCCCGAGTCTCCTTCACAATGGAATATAAATTAAACCTGCTACATCACACTGATCGAAGAGTTATTAGATTTTGTGTCTAGTTTCTTTTTAGATTCAATAATGCAATAAAAAATAGTCATGGAAAATATGTTTCACACGATTGCTAAGTATTAATTAATTTTAAATAGTCATGTATATACAATAAATTCAGCGTAGGGGCTGTAACCAGTGACTTACCCCACATTCTTCTTCCGGAGTCTCGCAAAATAATAAGAGCTGATAACCATCACCTTCTTTACTGTCAAACTCACTCTAATTATTGCAGTAACTTCACGGTGCTGCTATAACGAAAACGGACAGTCCTAGATGGTGTTCTGTACTATATTCTTAAGTTATGACTTCATCATCATCATCATTATTAGAATTGTTCAGAAATCATTATAAAATGAAATGTACATTGTTATAATTATTTCTGACGTTTACGCGAGAAATATATAAAATTATTTTTACGCATTTTATCTATTTGGTTTTCGATTTTTATTTTCTCATAGTTTGGAAAAATTTCAGAGTTACATACACACATTTACAGTCATGAGAGTATTGTCACGATAAAATCGGTACAACTAGTTTTATTTCATTTACTGGTGGATTTTAACATTCGTAATTGTCAATTACTTTCGTCAAGTGCTCTATAATTTTTGATTTAGAAACAAAACTTAGTGCTATCTAATATCTTATCGTTTATATTTGCCTGTGTTATATATTATACACTAGGAATTCAGTACGAATACTTTGCGCCGTAAGTTGAAGATTTGTTACATACATAACAGTGGCCTAACAAAGTCATATTGAAACACTTTTGATGAACAAAAAAAAATTAAATGATTTTTGAATGAAAAAAAATATTATATTATACTTGCAAACAACCCTCGATTCGCTTCGGTATACGGTCCTTTGGCCCATATTTTTAATCTCTAATTACTTTCAGGATATTTATTTTGTGCAGGGCAATTTTTAATTTACTATACATGCACCACGTATCTAATTTATTTAAAAGGATATGGAATAATAGTACATACATACATACATAGCCTCACGCCTGTTTCCCAGAGGGGTAGGCAGAGACTACGGATTGCCATAAACCACGATCCTGGCATACTTCCATCGCTTCATTCACACTCATAATAGTCTTCATGCATGCTCTATGATTACGCGTACTCTTAATAAGACCTCTCGTCAACACATCTCCAACTTGGTGCAGAAAAGTATGACGTGGTCTTCCCCTTGTATTCGTCCCATTCACGCTTGCTTTATATATTTGCTTCGTCAACCTCTCGTCACTCATTCTTTCTAAATGTCCAAACCACCTCAGCATGCTCTTTTTGATCTTTGTCACTACTTCTTCATGCACACCACAGCGCTCTCTTATAACATTATTCCTAATTTTATCTTTCATACTTACATCACACATACTACGAAGAGCTCTCATCTCTACAGCATTTATTCTACTTTCATGTCTTCCCTGCCAAATCCAACTTTCACTACCATACATGAGAGTAGGTACTAATACTCCCTTATGTACAGCTAAACGTGCCTTTTTGGACACGTTTCTGCTTTTCATAAAGGTGTATAGTGCCCCATTCACTCTATTACCAGCATTTACTCTTCTTTCAACATTATCATCATTTTTACCATCTCTAGTAAACAAAACACCCAAATACAAAAATTCTTTCACCTGTTCCAGTTCCTCACCATTTATAAAAATGTTACATTACGTCATACATGTATCCTTTTCAAAAACCATAATTTTCGTCTTACTTACATTTACTTTCATACCTTTTCTTTCAAAAGCTTCATGCATAGTAGTTACCATCGCCTGCAAATCTTCTGCCGATGATGCAAGTAATACCTGATCATCGGCATAAAGAAGACATTTGATAAGTAACTCATTCATTCGTAAACCACAATCATTATTTTTCAGATCTTTCAAACAGCTATCCATGAATAGGTTAAACAACCACGGGGACGCTACACATCCCTGTCTAACACCTTTATCGATATTAAACCACTCCGTGTAGGCTCCGTTTATTCTTACGCACGCCCTGGAATCCTTATAAATGGATTTCAGCGCGTGAATAAGATGGCTGTCCACCCCATACATAGACAGTACCGACCACAGTTCATTCCTCTTGAATAATAGTGTATTGTAAAAATAGCTTTCTAAATAACATTATTTTTGAAGTTATAATTATTTAGGCGCGTTACGAAACAAATGATGAGGTTGAAATTTTAAGATGTGTGCGCATCACTGTTTTATCATTTTGATTAATATTATTTACTACTCGTAAATATTAGTGAAAAAGAAAGTGTGTGTGTGCGTGTGTGTGTGTGCGCGCGCGTGTGTGTGTGTGTGTGTGCGCGTGTGCGTGTGTGTGCGCGTGTGCGTGTGCGCGTGTGTGTGTGTGTGTGTGCGTGCGTGCGTGTGTGTGTGTGTGCGTGTGTGTGTGTGTGCGTGCGTGCGTGGGTGCGTGTGCGTGCGTGAGTGCGTGTGTGCGTGTGTGTGTGTGTGTGTGTGTGTGTGTGTACTTATGTACACGCGTTAGAAGTTGTACTTCTTTGGCGTAACAAGATAAAAATCTTTTCAAAAATTTTACCTTTTTTACCTTTCGCATTATTCTACGTTTGTAGAAAAAACGACACTAACAATAGAAAAAAAATAGTATTTAATAAATTGAAAGTTTTATAACGCATTATCTAGTTAAAAAACTAAAATGTTGACTATAGCTAACTTCAGGGTGTCGGTTTTTTGTGACGGTGTGCACGCGCAGGTTAAAAATTTACTCTCATCATTTTTCCCTAACGCGCTAAAAGAAGTATAACTTCAAAAAATATTCTATTCTATTATAGTAATTATTTATTTGCATGCAATTAAAAACTATTTTTTAAAGGTGCTAAAGATGTGATCTCACGCGCGTACATAAGTACAAGCCCCCATATCTTTTTTAGTAATGTATTTATTTTATTTTATTTTATTTTATTTGGGAAAACAAACGATATTACATTATATTTTAGCTTAATATCTAGTCTTATAAGTAATACAAATAAATGTAATATTCTGTCGAAAGAGTTATTGCCAATAACTTTTACAATATGTACTATGAAATAATAGTACATATTGTATCGAACCTAAGTAATTGGGATAAGAGTAGGAGAATGATTATGATTAACAAATTGATGTCTGATGTTTACGCGAGTATTACACATTTAAAAAATTTTTTTACGAATTCTATCCTATTTATATTTCACTTTTAATTTCCGGCGTTTAGAACACTTTACAGCGGTCCTACCGTGGCCATGAACGACGACCAAGTCTTTGATAATTTTCAAGTTCCACTCCACAACAACCTATGTTATTATTATTTAATTATCATTATAGAATCCGTTGCTACATAGTCGGTGATAATTATTTTATATAAATATAATTATATATATATATGTCGCAGAATCGAAAATAAGGCGCCATAATTTAATTAAGACATAATTTAATTATAACGCCATCTATTGGCGGTTCACGGAAACGTCAAGTAGTACACTTGAGTAAGGTCGATACAGGAAGTGAATGCGAACCGGATGTCTATCGGTTGCCGATGTTTTATTTATCAACGTGAGTATAAATACGACTCACGGCGATCTCATGGACTCACTTGCGAAGAGGACTCAGTAGTAAGCGATTGCTTCCTGTATCGAACTTGCTACGTTTTCATCTACCATAAATTGACGTGGTTAGTTCTTGTATGCATAGACGGATAAATAAACAGTGTTACGGGACTGAACTTTTACTTGACACCTACAACATGTCGAATGACTGCTCTACTGACGAATTACTCCATGAGGTTCACTTATCTCCGTCATCAGAAGTGGGATGCAATCCAATTGGCCCACATGGTGCAAGGGATGACGTAAACCAGAAAAAAAACGGTGACAACACGTGTACATTTGAAGGCGATACAGAGATGGAAAAGTGGCGTTCTCTGTTGGAGCAGCAGAATCGTAATTTTTTGGCTATAATAGAAGCAATGAAGATGCCTTCTGTGAGTACTGATGCTCGCTTACCGGAGTTCGATCCTGAAAAACGGAATCTTGATCCACGTGCTTGGCTGGCAACTGCAGACATGTGTGTTCCCAACCCAAATAGTCAAGGTGCATCGTTGATGATTGCACTGAGCCGCGCTCTCAAAGGTGAAGCTTCGTGGTGGCTATCGTCGATATCTTATCCTGGTATGAGATGGTCTGACTTCAAGGAACTGTTTCTAGCCAGGTACGACTGTCCAGAGACTACTGCCTCATTTTTAATCAACTTGCACGCCAATAAACCCAAAGAGAATGAGTGCTTGGCCGCGTATGCTGCTGCTCTTATGACGTCTATCATGTCCAAATGGAACGGCCTTACTACAGAGCAGATTGCCGTTGCGACGGTACTTGCTCATATTACGAAGAATGATACACGTGTCCAACGATTATCCTTCACCACGGATATTAAAACTCGTAGCGACCTACAAAGAGAGTTGAAAGCAGTCTCGTTCCTGAAAAGAAGTGCTTCATCTAGTGATGAACGCAATGGTCCTGATGCGAAAAAGAGCCGTCTCAACGAGCCTTATGCTGGACCCAAATGTTTCAATTGCGGGAAATTAGGACATTGTGCAATTCAGTGTCGCTCAAAAAAAGACTTCAAGGCCGTAGAGCAATTGAGATCGAAGGCATCTGGTAGCAACAAGAGCAACCAGGTGACGGGTAAAGCTGAATGGATTACCTGTTTCCATTGTCGTGACCAGGGACATTATGCTTCTAACTGCCCAAAGCGGAGTGCTAAGGAAACAAGCGGCAGTACGGCAGTTGTTCCTGTCAAAGAGAGGAGAGTTGATGTCTGCAACGTGAACGCACCTCATGGATCCCTACGTCACTCTGGTGAGCAGTTCCATTTTTATTATGATTCTGGTGCTGAATGTTCACTTGTCAAAGAATCTATTTCTTGTAAATTTAGTGGTAGACGACTTTATGAAACCGTCAGAGTGACATGTATCGGACAGACTTCGGTGAGGTCGACTTTACAAATTTCGACTACTGTTGATATTAATGCCATAAATTTACAAATACTTTTTCATGTTTTACCAGACCACTATTTGCGACATGATATTATGATCGGACGTGAAATTTTATCTTTTGGGATTGTAGTTCATATGTTATTGAACCAATTAAGATTTGAGAAAATGCGAATAATCGAGACATGTGACGTGATTGGTGACTGTAATATTGACCTTGACGCGATAGACACTGACATCCTTCCGGTAAGGAAACGTGAACTAATCGACATATTAGAATCTTTTACGCACAGTTTTGTTGTTGGTGTACCTAGATCCCCTGCCGATACGCAGCCAATGGAAATAAGACTTATAGATCCCCATAAAACTGTTAACCGCCGCCCTTACAGATTAAGCCCGGAAGAGCGGCAGATCGTACGAAATAAGATTAACGAATTGCTGAGAGCCAATATAATTCACTGTAGTTCATCACCGTTTGCGAGTCCAATACTCCTCGTTAAAAAGAAGGATGGCACAGACAGAATGTGTGTGGACTACCGCGAGTTAAATGACAATATAGTACCAGACAGATTTCCTTTGCCGCTCATCCCGGACCAAATAGCAAGGTTATATTATGGGGGTCATTTCTTTACTATCTTAGATTTAGCGTCAGGATTTCATCAGGTCCGTATGTCACCTGAATCTATCGAGCGGACAGCTTTTGTGACACCCGATGGGCAGTTCGAATATTTGACCATGCCGTTTGGACTCCGAAATGCCCCTTCCGTATTTCAACGAGCTGTCATTCTCGCCCTTGGAAATTTGGTAAATACTTACATAGTAGTTAATATGGATGACGTACTCATTAGTGCAACAAACGTCGACGAGGCGCTTGAACGATTACAGGTAGTACTGAAGACCCTATCCAGAAAGGTTTTTTCTCTTAATTATAAAAAGTGTGCCTTTCTCAAGCAAAAGGTAAGTATCTTGGGTTTGAAGTCAGTCAAGGACAAATACGGCCTAATCCTGCAAGATTATCTATCTGACTTCAATACCACCACCCCAGACGGTGACACAATTACGCCAATTTATCGGCCTGGCGTCATATTTTAGACAGTTTGTGGCAATTTTTTCTCAAGTGATGGCTCCGTTGTATGCCTTGACTTCTGGCAGTGGTAGGATAGACTGGAAACCAGAGCACGAGACCATTAGACAACAGGTAATTTCTATTTTAACTAGTGAGCCAGTACTAATGATATACGATCCTGCACTCAAGGCGGAGTTACACACGGACGCGAGTGCCGTTGGATATGGCGCAGTTCTTATTCAACTGAAAGAAGGTAAATCACACGCTGTTGCTTATTTCAGTAAGCGCACGACTACCACAGAGTCGAAGTACCACTCTTATGAGTTGGCAACTCTCGCAGTTGTCAACGCAGTAAAACACTTCCGGCATAAAACTTCATAAAACGCAGTAAAACTTGCGCCCGTGCTACTTGCACGGTTTGAAGTGGTCACTGATTGCAGTTCGTTGCAGTCTGCTCGGTCGAAAAAGGACTTAACGCCGCGTGTCCACAGATGGTGGGCATTCCTGCAAGCCTTTGACTTTGACATCGTTCACCGTAGTGGTAATCGGATGTCTCATGCCGACTTCTTTTCAAGAAATCCCCTGCCGGACAACAAAGAAGGCGCGGCGCATCTCTAGAAAAGGTGAGCCATAAACAGATCAATCTAGCGGAACTCACTGACAACTGGCTGATTGCAGAACAGCAGAAGGATGGAGAGCTCTCTAAACTCATGTCCAACTTAAAAGATGGCAAGCTTCCTTTTGATTTAGCTAAGACCTCTGAGCTACGGTCAGGCGTACTGCACCGGAAAATTCAGCAACGTGGTAAGACTTGTTGTTTACCAATAGTGCCTAGATCGTTCCGGTGGTCTGTCATCAACAATGTACACGAGGGATTACTGCATTTGGGATGGGAAAAAACATTAGAGAAGGTTTATGAACTTTATTGCTTCGAGAACATGACGAGGTTTGTAAGAAAATTCGTGGACAGCTGCGCGACGTGTCAAATTTCTAAGTCGCAGTCGGTTAAAGTACAGGCGGCAATGCACCTCATTCCCAAAGTAGCAATACCCTGGCACACCATACATGTTGATGCTACCGGAAAACTCAGTAGTAAGAACGACCGGAAGGATTACGTGTTTGTGCTAATAGATGCTTTCACTAAGTACGTATTGCTTCATCATACACTTAATATCGACACAGCCAGCAGTATTAAAGCACTGAAATACAGTGTTTCGTTATTTGGTGCACCTAACCGCGTGATTGCTGACCAAGGACGCTGCTTCGCTAGCAGAGACTTCAAGGAATACTGTGAGTCTGTTAATATCAAGCTTCATTTAATAGCAACTGGTAGTCCGAGGGCCAATGGCCAGGTAGAGCGCGTCATGAGCACAATGAAAAATATGCTAACCGCTGTGGAAACAAGTAGTCGCTCGTGGCAGGATGCTCTGCCTGACGTGCAGCTCGCTCTCAACGTTACGGGACTGAGCTTTTACTTGACACCTACAACATGTCTATCAGGTTCACCCCTATGAGGTTCACTTATCTCCGTCATATATATATATATATATATATATATATATATATATTATATATACACTTCGCGCAAAAAATAAAGGAACAAAAAAATTTTCGAATTTTTTTGGCAATTTTCAACAGGCTGTATTTCAATGAAAAATGGTCGTACATAAAATAAAAAAACATAGCTTCTCAAGCTTGAAGACTCTAGTTTGCGAATTTTTTGGTTAAAAATTTTTTAGAGCACCGGTAATCATGCGATTCTTGAATAAAACACAAAGAAAAAAATTCTAAATTTTTTAAGTTTTTTTTTCGCTCTACGGACATGGAAAATTTTTTCAACCTAGACTAATGCATAGGTCGTATAGCCTGTTTATTCAGCTTCAATTTGCTTTTTGCAAGAGTCAGATACGACTATTTGTCTTCGAGATATCGAATTTTGAATGCAAAAGGATCCTTTTTCACTCAACTGCCGATATCTCTGAAACTACTGGTCGCCCAGCGAGCGAAAAACTGCCATCAATTATTTATTCTTATCAAGAAGAAATAATTGATGGTAAAAGAATTTCCTTCTATTAAGTAAGATTAAAGTTAAATGGTTGAAACTATGTATATATATCTGCCTTAAAGAAAAGGGGGGAAAACCATGAAGAGGCCATTATCCACCAACCATTATCCGCATAAGAGATACATGGTCAAAAAAAGACTTTAAAGAAAATACACGAAAATGCCGCTAGATGTCTAATAGCACAGGATTAGACACTACGTGCTACTATGAATCATCTTTTAATCTAATAGAGTGTTGCAACTAGTTAAAATTTCATATTACATAAATTACATCGTCACGCCATAAGTTTTTTTATAAACACAATTTAAGAATAAATTACACTATAATAAGAAATCCTTATAGCGACAATAGGACATGATAACGGTCACCAAATACATCTAAATGGAGATCAATCTTTATTGAATTACATAATAAATTGTCCTGTACGGGAAAAAAACCATGACAATCGCTACAGAGTTCATTCCTTAGTCCAGAGCGCCTTTGCAATTAAATATTCCGCATAAGCTGCAAAAAGAACTATATTGTTAGGTATATACAAATATGTATTTTTTTTATTATTTTTTTTTATTATAGCTAGTAAAGCAATTTTATTTTTCAAGAATTCGATGCTAACATTGATAAACGTTAATATTAAGTCGTTCGAAATACATAACTTAAATAACGAAATCACAGACAGTAAATTACGTATCTCTCTTCCAAGGGCCAAAATCTTAAATATCTTTTTTATGTTTATGATCTGTTTACGTGCCTTCTGGTTGTTTATATCTTATAACCTTGAAGTAAACAACGTTGAGTTTACATAAATTTGCTTATTATGTTCAAATGAACCAACTTTTTATTGTCCACATTTTTGTAGTTGAATATGAAAGAGAATATATCCGGCGTGTGACAAAATAGAATGTATAGCCATCCCTAAATATTCTGTGAAGTGCTGAAAACTGGCTGAGGTAGCGACAGACTAGTGGGCAGTATCGCTCTCCAGGGAAGCTTATAATGGCAAGTACACATCTCAGCAGTCGTTTTTACCAATTTAGAGTGTGGTGGCATAGTGGAATATATAAAAATTTTAAAAAAGGAAGAAAATGTCTCTGTTATATACATATAAATATTATTGATGAAATTAGGTAGGTAACATCTCGGCAATGTACAACCATTAATTTGATTTAAAAAGTGAAATACATCTAGTATGTAAACATGCAGAAAATGAACGAAGAGACACCCTAATTTTAATATCTCTGTTTTATAATATAACTAAACAAAATTATAAGTTTAAAACTATAAGCACACAGTGTCATTAATATTTCATTACATTTTAAAATAACTATATGCAAAATCAGAATTAATTATTCGCTATATATATATATAGGGGAGATATTCTTCTATTCTTCGCTAACACAGCTATTTATACTTTAATAATAAATCATCAAATAACAAGATTTTTTTTATACTAATATCAGTAAGACATTTATATGCAGTAAGATATTAACTGTATTGCAGTGCAATTTACAAACATACCATTAACGTACATAAATTACAACCAAATTTGTCCAAAGTCTTGTTTATTAGTAGATTTTAAAAATAATTGTCCTGTATAGTAATTAAATCCATAGAACTAGCCATGAGAAGTCGATGTATAATATCTAATATGACGTACATAATATCTGTTATGTACGTAGTTTATATACCAATATATTTTAAACATAATATTAAAGTTTTTATGACAAAAACACAGCGTAGCAAAGATATTGACGAAAGAACATAATAATTATGTTTTATAAAATATAATATACACAAGTATAAATACTGTTTGAACAAACTTTTACTTGTTCTTACAACTATTCGTAACATCCTTACTCAAAACAGATTGTGTTGGTAAAGTTTCGCGAAATTGATGCGATACCAGACCTTGACTTTGAAAGACACATTCATTGAACACTTTCTAAGCATTTATAATCAAGTTTTAATTAAAATTGTTGTGGAATATAAATTATGAGAAATATGTAAAACTATACTTTTACAGATTAGAGTAACACTGGTTTAATAAATGTGAAAAAAAGAAAATGTTTAAACTTTATGTAAGGTATAATGCCGTCATGTATAATAGTTATCATTCACCTTCCATTATTTTTTATATCTATACTTCTTAACTAATGTTATAAAGAGATTTTTTTTTGCTTGTGTGTTTGTTTATAATGAATGAATACTCTGACACTACTAGAGCAATCTTAACCATTTTTTTACTATTAGAAAGTATAATAATCAGGCAATAAACATATGCTATAATTGCTTTAAAAAGATTTGATATCCTTAAGAAACTAGCAATAAGTATGTAAAATATGAATTATCGAAACTATGAAAACGTTTTTTATTGAACACTATTGTTGATAGAATAAAATAATATACTGCGAGTTTATAGATCTTATTAATATCTATAAAATTTGCTATCATGGAATATCATCATCTCAGCTCATATATGTCCCACTGTTGGGCTCGAGCCTCATCCATATTGCAAGGGAAAATGACGTACTATTATACCACGCTCGTCAGACGTGTTGGGTTTTGTTTCGAGGTTTCCATCTCTCGCATAGATGTTATATGCGATTTATATCCCTTTGTCGGGTAAGACAGGGGGTGGTGAATTGTATTCTTACTCCGTCACCACATGGACGATCATGGAATACATCTAACTATAATAGTTAAATCATAATAGCAGATATTATTTTCTAAAACCAAATGTATAAAATGCTTTTTTATAGGCGTACGCTTTATAAACTATTGATAATAAAATAGAATAATGTACTACAAGTTTATAGATCTTATTAATAATTACAAAAAAGTCTACAAGGGGACTATAGCTAACTCTCACAGCTAAGTCACAACAGTAGTTTCTATATTGTACAATTTTATTAAATCGTCGGTAGTAACAAAATTTGATTACATTCGTATCTTAGTGTCAATTTTTATCCAAAAGTTGGTATTTTCATTTTTTGTTTCCTTTGTTGGTATCCAATATAAATGAATTTTGAAACATTAACTATGAAAATCTTTATTGCTTTGTAGCGGCGACGAATACTACCAACCCTTACTTCGCTCGTGGATGCCGTAAAAGACGACTAAGAGCTTCATGGACCTGGGCCTTCAGGTCAACAATTACATTCCCAAGGAGGGTTGACGTCAGGCAGGCGGCTGATCATAAAACTATTGCCAGTAACTTTTGCAATATGTACGATGGAAGCAGAATACATATTGCGTCGACCCCAAGTAATTAGGATAAGAGCAAGAGAATGATTATGAACTATGAAAAACTTTATTACTGTGTCTATATTAATCAAATCCTTCTCTAATTATGAAATTTGTGTTAGTTTACTTATGTTTGTAATTTCTTTACGCTTAAGTACTGAAACGATTGCGATAACACTTGATAAGTATTTTTACCTTCATCATCACAGCCCATATATGTCCCCCTGTTGGGCTCGGGTCTCCTCTGTAATGGGAGGGAAATTAACATACTATACCGCTCTGGTCAGACGTGTTGGAACAGGGTTGACGTAAAACCCTATACCAAGCCGTCTCAGCATGATACCCTAAACCAATTACCGTACTATTGTGAAGGTGGTACGTGTTCAACAGACTTGGTTGTTACTTGTGGGAAATAAAAATTATAATTATATTATTATTAATTATTAAACGTTAAATTGAATAAGGTAATTTTTATTTATCTTTCTTTTATCTTTACAGCATTTCTATCACGAGAGATATATTTTGAAAGAAATAAGGGAACAAAGATAAATAAAGGAAAAGAACGCAAGAATGAATTTTATTACGTGAATCTGGTTAATATTACAGCACAATATACTACTTATCTCTGAAAGAACTTAGATTTATGTGACGTGGAATTCATCCTTGCTATGGTGCCGGAATGTTTAGTTATGAAAACGGATAATTTATTTCTTTTGTAACTCTATGTGTTTTTGTTGTGTTCGTGCTAAATGTTTCATATTATTTTGCCGCTAATTGTCAAAATATATTTACAAATTATTATAAAAGAAGATACTTTTACCAGACTATGGCAACACCAAAAATAGACTTAATATTTTACCTTGGGTATGTTTTTTTTTTGCTCGTGGTGACAAACGAGCAAGCAGCACACCTGATAGTAAGTGTTACTGCCGCCCATGGATCTTTGCAATACCAGGAAAACAGCTAGGCCACTGCCTACCAATGAAAAGCCCAAGTCCACCCAGAAAATTGAGCTGCCGGCTCTCTTGCTCACCGAACGAAGCACAGCAGCACATGACACTGCACAGACGTCGATTTTCTGCAAAAATGTGGTACTACCCCGTACAGATCGGCTCGCGGCTATATACAGAAAACTGTCAACAGTCCTACCACTGTTAATGTATGTGGCTATGTACGTATATTCATCTGTTCCTTCATATCTTCTAAACTACTTATCATAAATTGATAAACGGTAAGGTACCGTTAGAATTATCTTCATTGTCCTCGTCTGCTGCTTATCCTTATAGAATATGATACGTTTTTTTTTTTGGCAGGTTATGATTTGATCCATAACCCACGGGATTTCCTCCCCATCGCCATTGGGCCGGCCAGGGTCCAGTCCTCCACGGCCTCAGCTAGGGCGACATCAGGTGCAAGAACTCGCGCCTGTGCTGCCCCAGGCGGTGGTGGCGAAGCGCGGCACCGAAGAGGATTTCCTTTCGGATCCGCCCCGTGGCCTCCTTATAAAAGGACTTATGTAGGACACTTTAAATATATAAATATTACTAAAATTTGATGGTTAGTTTTCTATTTGCTTAATGAGCCTAAGTATTATAAACATGTTGTTAACAGAACGTTACATACATTAAGTTGATACTTTAAACATACTTTAAAACTTGCATTTAAAAATAAATTGAATAAAAAAATAAAACCAAAAACTATTGCATAAAACATTTAGGACATTGCCATTGTTATATGCCTTCTTATTCGGCGGCATGTTTACACAATTATACATTTTATAATACGAGGCAACATGTGTAAATGACACTTACAGCAAAGTAGCATACATTATGACTAAGCTCTGAACATCACATATTTTCAACATTGCATATTTTCATTTATTAAAATATACAACAATATTTTACTTTGAAGTAAACGATTTAGTGAATATTTTAGAACTGAATATAAGATTAAATCATCATTCTCCTGCTCTTATCCCAATTACTTGGGGTCGATACAGTATGTACTCTATTTCATATTACATACTGTAAAAGTTATTAGCAAAAGTTTTATGACCGCCCTTTTATGGCCGCCTGCCAGACGTCAATCCTCCTTGGGAATGTCATTATTGACCAAATGGCATCAGATGGAGTTGGCTCAGGTCATCATAAGGCTCTTAGTCGTCTTTTACGACATCCACAAGCAAAGTAAGGGTTGGTAGTATTCGTAGCCACTACCACCCAGCAGTGAATGTTTTTTTGATAAGGTCATAAAAACTGCAATAAAAAATTATTAATAGATCACATCTATTAAACATATACTTAAAACAAAATTATTTTTAAACTTTATAAAGGAAATATTTACATAACATTTATTTTCGCTTCTTGGCTCATTGCCCAAATCAAACACTCAATGTCATATACGTAGTTAGATAAAAAAATGCTAATCAACGCTTTCATAATGCTTACTTAGTTTACATCAATGATTTTAAAACTTTTACACATGTAGTAATTTAGCTCATTAAAAAAAAAGAAAATTTCAATACAATAAGCCTTATAAATAATTTATCTTCGATAGTGATAGGGCCTCACAGTTGAAAGTTTTATTTTGTCTAAAGCCCTGGCCGGTCTATCCGGGGTAGGAACCACACTCTCGCAGAAAATCTATATCTTGACCAGTGGCAATATACTGTTGCACTTCGTTCGATAAGCGAGAGAGCCGGCAACCCGAGGATTTTCGGTCAACAGACAGCGACCTAACTGTACCCTGGTACTGCAAAGGTTGTAATCGAATATGCTATTTAATCGTTTGCCAGCATAAGTAATAATAAACACGTCTATTGCCATCGATACGAAAAAATACCAAATTTCATAATTTTATAAAAAAAAATGGCTGGCAGTGGCTTATAATTTATAATTTCAAAGTTTAAAATTTAAATTTCAAAATTTAATTTAATTTAGTTTCAATATACACGGTTACATTTATGTCGTCTTACAAAAGCAGTGCAGTTAACGTATCCAGTATCTACTATTCGTTCGTACAATTAAAAGATTAAAAAGTATTTACTGCAATATTTTTTACTAAAAATTATTATAAATAATTACTAATTAAAATAGTAAGAGAACAGCATGTAGGGAGCGGTAGGCTACCTACTCGACATAATCTACGTACTGTGTAGGTACTACCTAGGTGTAGGTACACTTTGGAATCCACGTGGACTTCGTAGCTGTGATTGGCTAACGTAATCACGTTTGCCAATCATTATCTTATGATTTCTTTTGTTTAAAATGTAAACATTATAACCAGATTGATACAAAATATTAACTTTAATCTTTTGTATTTGTTATTTATTAATTCTTTTGTATTGACACAAAATATTAACTTTAATCTTTTGTATTTGTTATTTATTAATTCTTTCGTATTGATACAAAATATTAAATTTTGTTATTTTTTTATCACTACCACTATTGGATAATTAAATATGTTAGATATGTTTCTTTGGTCGGATACTTTTATGGCACTTCTTTTGTAAGACGATATAAATATCACGGTGTATATAGAAATACCTCATTGCCATAAATTTATAATTTTTAGACTAGCAAAGCACGGTATTCAAATAACTAATATTTGAATCATTAAAACCATCCTATGAAGTCGATTTACCTGATGATAAGTCTTACTGTCGCCCATGGACCTTTGTAATTTCAGGAGTATCGCTAGGCCGGTGCCTACCAAACGAACCCCACCCAAGTTGGGCTTCCGTCTCTCTCGCTCACCGAATGAAACGCAAATGCACATTGCCATTGCTCAGAAATCGGTTCTCTGCAGGAGTGTGCTACGCTGGTGGCTACGCTGGACGGACCGACTATAGACAAATAACTGTCAAGAGTGTGGCCCTATAACTCCAAAATAAGTGGTAAGAGTAATGCTTAATGATAGATTTTGTATCTGGAATTATAGCTTTTACGAAGTAATAAACTGACCTCTCTCCTTACATTGGATTATAATTTATGTAACAAAACGCATCTAAGGTATGTGATGGATGTTGAATTTTAGATGATCTTAGTGCTATTATAAACGTGAATCTTTAGATAAATGGAAATTCGTTACTCAATGACGCGAAGTTCATATGAAATTTGATACAGAGGTAGATTGCAATCAAGAACAGCACAACTTCTTGTCCTGGCAATTTTTTAACGCCTATGAGATAGATTTAATTGGTAAAATCTACATTAGGTCGTAGTAGCGGTTATCCGTGTGGTGACGGAGGAAGAATACAATGGTTATCATGCTTACCTTCCCGTGGGTCATCGTAAAAAAAGCAATGAAAGAACGCAAGTGGATAACATTATTGTAAGAGAAGGATAACACGAAATAAAACATATCAACTCACGTGATCAGCGATGTAGTATAGCAGGTCAATTTTTCTACTACTATAGAGAAGGTTCGAGTCCAGCGGGGAAAGGTTTAAATGAAATAAGGTGACGAATGGTGTCATTTACACGAGTGAAGCCACAAGCCAGTTAGTAAACGTAAAAACTAAAACAAAAACTAATGACAATACCATAAAAGCGAACGGCCTAATTTTCTTGTGTTTGGCTTTTAGCCGCAGATGGCTTTAACAGCTTTTCCCGTACTATGGGAGGTGCTCTCAATCTGGTACAACGAATATGTCTTTGTATAAATTAGTGTTATTATTCGAAGTTGCATAGACGCAATAAAAATGGTTAATTCGTTTTAACGATTAGCATAAACTTTGTTAAACAATTTTCTATATTAGCTCGAATTATATATTAATAATGTAATACTTTTATGAACTTCAAATATATTCAAATATAGCCCTTATTCAAATAAGTGCCAGTGCCAGTAAGAATAATTTATCAAACAAAATGGTATGCACTTGAGCTATCTTATTTGTCCCATGTTCCGTTTATTGACGTTTTTACAACCAGCCTTTTACTAGTCCTTTGGGACTATAGCTATTTCTAGATATTTGTTATGACGTATGACGCTCAGATGGTTTGTTACTAGTTTTTTAAAATATATTTTGGTAGCAGGCATTAGCAGTTATTTTTTTAAAGCATTTTTTTTTTAAATAGATCAAGATATATCCATCAAGTTCCAACAAAAATAAATGGGTTCCTCCTCCTTGCTGTAATAGCTGAAGAGTTTTTATGATTACCCGTGTCTAGGTATTGCAATACGGAAAACTGGGTCCGGTAATCTGGTAGATCCGGCGTCATTAAACGTTCACCGGATCTGGTACCAGTATACCGGATCCGGTATTAGAATTTTTTGGCAAAGTAATAGAGCTGTTGCATGGGTGGGGACTTCAAATGCTTTGCGCGTGGTAGTCATGCGTGCGAGTCATTCGACGCCGAGTCGCCCCAATCCACTACGTTGCGCCAGTATCGCGCCGCTCCTCCGCATCCCGCATTTGTATACAGAGTGGAAGTGGACCGCTTCCGAAAACAAAGACAGGTGACCCTACTAGTTCTACTTGTAATGATAGGTTAGAAAAAAAATCGATTGGATGAGAAATTTTTTTTACTGCTATTTTTTAGTTTTTCTACACTCCCTCATATTGGGACAGTGCCGTGTAACGATAATTCTATAAAAAATACATAACTTTACTCAGATGAGAAAAAACGCAATTTATTCTAAACTCAAAAACATATGTTCCACGACGTTAACCATCTACGCCTACACGCCCGCGGTGACCACAGGCGTGTAGGAATCATTGTCATTACTGCCTATTTGCATATGATGCGCCGTGTCCTCGTCGTAATCGCAGTTGTGTCAGAATAGTATCCTCTTCCTCCTCATGACTATGTGCTGGTACTTGTCGAAGCAACCATGCTCTATCAAGACTTGCATTAGTAGGAGGGAAGGACTCCGTGCTGCCGACCCAACCACTCCAACAGCTCCGGCCGGAAACCAATAACGGTCCGAACACTGAATTGAGACCTCGCCAGTCAGATTGTCCAACCAGCAATGACGTCACGGCGGGTATCGCCCCATCCACACTTGGGACACATATATACATTGGACATACGTCCAATCATAAATTTATCAATGGTGGTAATGGTATTAGAACTTGTCCATCATGGACCTTTCTGCCTAACCAGGTATTCAAAAAGTAAGATATCTAAAAGAGTAACCTAGCGCACGGATGACTAAAGTCAAGGCTTCGATACTGGTAACTCACTTAATAGGCGGAGAGGCAACACTACAGGGTTTTTTTGTGCTTCACGCCACCCTTCTATGGCCACAGCATAACCGCCTATAAAAATTAAAGGTAAGTCCATTAGCAGTAATTTTCATACATGATGAATAGAAGATATCATTACTATTATACTTAAAATGAGTATTTTAAATGTTATTTTATTTATTGCTTATGGTGGCAAACGATCAAGCAGCACACCTGATGGTAAGATGGTAAGTGTCACTGCCGTCCGTGGAGCTTTGTAATACCAAGATTTGTAATAGCAAGGCCGCTAGCTACCAATACAAATCCCAAACCCACCCAGTTAGGCATCCAGCTCTCTCGCTCACCAAACGAAGCGTAAAGGTACATTACCATTACTCAGAAGCCGATTTTCTGGGAGAGTGTGGTACTACTCCGTACGGACCGGCCTGTGGCTGTAGACAGAGAACTGTCAACAATGTGGTCATACCACTATTAAAATATAAGACTTTTTTTTTGTTAATATTAGACCTAAAATAATATAAGACCCTTTCAGAATAATAAATCTTACAGGAAGGTTATTCGTTACTAGAATAAATGAAAGCTATTTTATTATTATTTCTGTTTCTGTTATAAAGCTGAAGAGATTTTTTAAACGTGTTCTCAGAAATTTTGGCGGAATTTACAAATTTCTATACATATTTGTCATATATCACCTCAGCTCATATATGTGCCAATATTGGGCTCGAGCCTCCTCCATAATGGAAGGGTAATTGACCTACTATACCACGCTGGTCAGACGTGTTGGTATAGGATTTTGTTTCGAGTTTATTCTCTAACATAGATGTTATATGAATTTAATATCCCTTAGTCGTCTCGCACGATCACCCACAAGTAAGATAGAGGGTGATGAATTGTATTCTTACTCCGTCACCACACAGAAAATTTTTGATACATACCCTTAAAAAATAGCTGAACTTTATAAAAATAGGTATATATTATCAAATACTAAATTTACCAGAAACTATATATATACGATAAGATATAATAACATGCCAATAAAAATAATAATTTCTCGTCAAATAATTTAGAAATTCTTTCCAATAGGTCAGATTGAGAGGGTGTGGCAATAAAATTGACAGCTTCACAAATGGCTAAATAAACTGATATTGATAGCAATATGATACACCAAAACATTAATTCTAATTAATGGTACTACTGAATCAATTTCTTTTTCATATAAGTTAGCTAAAACATCTTCCTGCTATGAGGTGTGTTTCTCTTCCGTTCTATTCCAACTTCTCTGACTAGCATGGTATAGCTGGACGAATTTTCTGCAATTGTAAAGGAGGCTTGAACCCAGCAATGGGATATAGGAGCTGTAATGATGGCGATCACTACCGGGTCGGTTTTTAAGTAGATTAAAAATAAAACAATAAAAACCTCCACAAGATATGAAGAAAAACTATTTTTACGGATTCTAACGCGTTTATATTTGATTATTAGTTTCCCGACGTTTCTGCACACTTTACAGCATTCATGGTCAAAGATCCTTCCATAACAACGAAAGTTGTAAATTAAAAATCAAATACAAAACGTGACAGAAACCACAAAAATAATTTTATTTCAAATGTGTAATACTCGCGTAAACATTAGGAATCATCACCTTCACGAGATTCATGACAGTGTGATCAGTTATTATACCTATAGACTCAAAATTTTAACATTATTTCGTTCAGTTTATTTTAAGATTATTTAGTTCAGTTCAATTAGTAAGGTATCAACTCTTAAAAGCCAATAATTAGTATTAAAAGCCAATAATTAGTTTCTTGCTGGATCTTTCTTAGTGCGACTGCGTTCTAATAAGATGGTAGCTTTTTAGATTTGCCCGGTTTAAATTTATAAATTGTCATGACATAATAATTAACATTAATGTTTACATCTAACCAAAAGCAATGTACTTATACTTTATACAGAATCATTTTCTTTTTCTACTGCCAGTGACTTCGTATCAAAAAATTGGGTCAACATTTATTAATTAATACTAAAGCGGGCAATTAAAATCCTCTGTAATAACGATGACTTGTTAGACATAAGACACCTTAGTCTTCCCACGAACACTATGAACGTTAAAAAGTCTTTCAAATGTTGGAAAATAAAAGTCAAATACAAATGCGATGAAATTCGTAAGGTAGTCTTATTTTATATGATAATACTTCCGTAAACATCAGAAATGCAATAGAAATGCGATAAAATCCAGAAAGTAGTCTTATTTTATATGTTTAATACTCGCGGAAACATAAGAATTGAAATAGAAATGCGATAAAATCAGTAAAGTATTTTTTTATATGTGTACCCCTACTACTCGCGTAAACATCAGAAGTGTAATAGAAATGCGATAAAATCAGTAAAGTATTTTTTTATATGTGTACCCCTACTACTCGCGTAAACATCAGAAGTGTAATAGAAATGCGATAAAATCAGTAAAGTATTTTTTTATATGTGTACCCCTACTACTCGCGTAAACATCAGAAGTGTAATAGAAATGCGATAAAATCAGTAAAGTATTTTTTTATATGTGTACCCTACTACTCGCGTAAACATCAGAAGTGTAATAGAAATGCGATAAAATCAGTAAAGTATTTTTTTATATGTGTACCCCTACTACTCGCGTAAACATCAGAAGTGTAATAGAAATGCGATAAAATCAGTAAAGTATTTTTTTATATGTGTACCCCTACTACTCGCGTAAACATCAGAAGTGTAATAGAAATGCGATAAAATCAGTAAAGTATTTTTTTATATGTGTACCCCTACTACTCGCGTAAACATCAGAAGTGTAATAGAAATGCGATAAAATCAGTAAAGTATTTTTTTATATGTGTACCCCTACTACTCGCGTAAACATCAGAAGTGTAATAGAAATGCGATAAAATCAGTAAAGTATTTTTTTATATGTGTACCCCTACTACTCGCGTAAACATCAGAAGTGTAATAGAAATGCGATAAAATCAGTAAAGTATTTTTTTATATGTGTACCCCTACTACTCGCGTAAACATCAGAAGTGTAATAGAAATGCGATAAAATCCGTAATGTATTTTTTATATGTGTACCCCTACTACTCGCGTAAACATCAGAAGTGAAATAGAAATGCGATAAAATCCGTAAAGTATTTTTTATATGTGTACCCCTACTACTCGCGTAAACATCAGAAGTGAAATAGAAATGCGATAAAATCCGTAAAGTATTTTTTTATATGTGTACCACCCCTACTACTCGCGTAAACATCAGAAGTGAAATAGAAATGCGATAAAATCCGTAAAGTAGTCTCGTTTTATATGCTTAATACTCGCGTAAACATCAGAAATGAAATAGAAATAAGATAAAATCCGTAGTCTTGTTTTATATGTGTAAAACATGCGTAAATATCAGAAATCATAATAGGAATAAATTCATAACTAAATGAATAAAACTATTATAATTACGTTATTATAGTTAGTAGTAATAATGAATGTTACTGAAGTATTATACTACCCAGTGCTAGTTTCATTCCATTACGGAACATGATAAAATTTATGTCTCAGAAATGGGTAAATTTTGCGTTATAATCAAAAAAGCCAAATTCACCCTTTAAAAGAATTTTCTAACCTATGAAGGTAATATTGGATTTATAAATCTTCTTTTATGTGTTTAGCCCTTTTTTTCTTTTTTAATTAAATAAATTTTAATACCATGGTGAAAAATACAGAGTACCTAATGTTTTAAATACTAAAGGCTTAATATATCCAATATTTGTTCTGTATGTAGAATTTGTTTCCAAAATCACAGAGTACATACTTAATCAATGTAAATGGTGAAATGATTTTAGTTTCCCATGAATATTTGATTTCGTAAGTTTAAAATTAATATTATTACGACACTTAACTGCCTGCCTTACTTATTACGATACTTAACTGCCTGCCTTTTACTTATTACATTACTTAACTGCCTGTCTTACTTTATTTGAAGGTCAGTTTATTTAATTTATTAATAAAATTGACATTATTATTTTAGTAGTACTAAAAGCTGTGCTCTATGGTAGTGGCTACGAATATTACCAACCTTTACTTTGCTCGTGAATGTCGTACAAGACGACTAAGAGCCTTATAACGACCTGGGCCAACTCCATCTGATGATATTTGGTCAAAAATTACATTCCCAAGCAGGGTGGACGTCTGGCAAGCGGCCGGTCATAAAACTATTGCCAATAACTGTTACAATATGTATTATGAAAAAAGAGTACATATTGTATCGACCCCAAGTAATTGGGATAAGAGTAAGTGAATGATGAGTACTACAAGCTGTATTGGTAATGTTTGTAAGCATTTGAAATTTATAATAAACATTTAAGTGTCTTCCAGTATAAAAGTCAATATCTAATTATTAAGTATTATTAGCTTTTCTTAAGTTTAATTGTTTCAATCACCTTCTAAATGTAACAAAGTATATAATGAAAAGATTATTGGAAATGTATTATTGGATATATGGAGTGCTCTATTACTTTCTGGTCACGTATCACGTATTGGGCTCTGTAATGAGATAGATGCCTAAAGTTTAGGATTAATACTATATTACAAGTATCTTATAAAACTCAACATTTAATGATTATACGTATTACAAAGTCAATATTATTATTTGCTATTTTGATTTCCTACATATCGCAATACATATCATAATACTTTATATTTAAATCATATAATCCAAATGACAACAGGATAGAATATAGTTGTCTCCACTCCAGCTCTCTTAAGATAAATGTATAACACCTCACTCCGATCGCCAACCCGCCTGCTAAATGTGGCGATTACAGCATTGTTCAAGGCCTGCCAAAAAAGGGTCCTCTTCAACTTCTGCTGGACGTTGCACTGCCCAGGCCGCATACGACTCGAGTATATGGCGCACTATGTCCCCGTCGTATGCCACAGTGGTGGCAGCATGGAAGCAGTTCCCTCCTAACGACCACAGACAGATATTTGCCGAAGCAACCGCACCCTGACTACATCTGCAACAGTCGAAAAGTACTAAGACTCTGTGGCGCTACTCCACATATAGCTCCAGCAGTAGTCGGAACGCCACGGACAGCTCCCTAAGGCGAAACTCTAAGTAATGATTATGCAACTAGGTACGTAACGATTACTTAAAAATTCTATGTTCTTTCTTAGTATTAATGTCATCAACTTTATGACGGTCATTATCATCGAATCCTTTACGTTGTCATAATAAAATTATAGTATTCAAATTACTGAACTTTTAAGCATTTTAATATGCTTAATTATTTATAAATACCCGATTACGAAGCGAAAAATAATGTCACAAGCAGGATTCGAACCCGCGCCTATTGGGATTCCGACCCAATCGTGCTGCCACTACACCACCGTGAACTATTGTAGGACATGCAAATCTCGCTTTTGTATCACATTTACGTCTTAAGATGACGTATGCCATCTACCCGACAATGTTTACGCATTGTTATAGACTTAATACTTCAAACTTTGCAGTTAGAATTGTGTTAAACGATGACACAACCTTGTTATTCAAATTACTGATTTTTTTTGCATTTTAATATGTTTAATTATTTATAAATACCCGATTACGAAGCGAAAAATGATTTCACAAGCGCGATTCGAACCCGCGTCTATTGGGATTCCGGCCGATTGGGCCGGAATCCCAATAGGCGCGGGTTGGAATCCCGCGGAAGGTTGTGTCATCGTTTAATACAATTCTAACTGCAAAGTTTGAAGTATTAAGCCTATAACAATGTGTAATTATTGTCGGGTAGATGGCATACGTCACCTTAGGACGTAAATGTGATACGAAAGCGAGATTTTCATGTCCTACAATAGTTCACGGTGGTGTAGTGGCAGCACGATTGGGTCGGAATCCCAATAGGCGCGGATTCGAATCTTGCTTGTGACATAATTTTTCACTTTGTAATCGGGTATTTATAAATAATTAAGCATATTAAAATGCTAAAAATTTCAGTAATTTGAATAACAAGGTTGTGTCATCGTTTAACACAATTCTAACTGCAAAGTTTGAAGTATTAAGCCTACAACAATGTGTAAACATTGTCGGGTAGATAGCATACGTCACCTTAAGACGTAAATGTGATACGAAAGCGAGATTTGCATGTCCTACAATAGTTCACGGTGGTGTAGTGGCAGCACGATTGAGCCGGAATACCAATAGGCGCGGGTTCGAATCCCGCTTGTGACATCATTTTTCGCTTCGTAATCGGGTATTTATAAAATTATAGTATTTTAATACTAATCATAAAATTTGTGTAATTGAAAAATCACTCCTAAACTAGTCTGGAAAGAAGTTATTCTTTATTTCATAAAGTTTTACATTAACCTCGTAACTTTTGATCTCATGTCACGTGGTAATTAATATCTATCAAGCATACTCTACGTACACTTCATCAGGATTTCTTATTATAAAATCCAAATAACATATTTGCTTAGCCCAAAATTAAAACTGAAAACTACAAGTTGAAGGGTCATATATATGATATCCTTCTTATATTTCAATCTATCATGGTCTTTATTAATGAACATCAGTCACCTGATACGTTACAATATACCAATGTCTAAGTATTCACCCAGTCAGTCTATTCTCTCTGTGCTTCCATAATATTATATTTCGTCGAATAAAGGGGGTATAAGATTGACGGCTTCTAGTGGTTACTAAAGCACTGTAAACACATTAAAATTTTCAAATGAATACATGCGTATTAGAATTCCTTGGATAGAAATTCAGAAATTTATACTAGGGTTTAAACTAAAACTAGTTTTATCGGATTTTATTGCGTTTGTATTTGATTTTTAATTGCTCGACGTTTCGAATAATTTACACAGTTTATTGTCACGGGACGACTAAGGTTTCTGAAGTCCAATAAGTCATAGTTATTACAGAGATTTATATCTACCCGCTACAGTACCAGTTATTAAATTTTGATCCACATTTTCTAATGAAAATTCTTTACCAGTAGAAAAATAAAATAATTCTATATATAAAATTTTATATTGTTTATGATCAGTTATTAGATATAATCCGCGATAGAATACGTAAAACTAGTTTAATTTTGAATGAAGAGTTATACTAGGGTTTAAATTTGATATTTCAATATTCGCAATTTCTGATTTTATTATAAAGCCATCACTAAAGTAACAAAGCAGTCCTAACGTAAAATTAAACGCTTTATAAATATTACCAAGAAAATGATTCTTCCAATTAAACATAAAGATTTTCTAATTAATAAAATTGCAAGGGTTAAACGTCTTTAAATTGAGTTTGTTTATACAAAAAAATCCCAGGGAAACTAGAAATTAAAAGAAAGACATAAATAGATATTTTTAAAATTAATGTTTTCCTTGTTGGTGTTAATTAACGATCTCAAGATCCCGGGTTGTTGGTGGTGGCTGATGTTTCTAAAAAGGAAAACTGTTATAATTATCTGAAGATATTCTAATAACAGAGTAGCCTTATAATTTGGAAACTTTGTGCCTGATAAATAGCGTTAGTAGACGGTTCATTCCCTATTACGCGAAACAATTACAAAACCAAATATGCATGTGTTACACGAGGTGTTACATGCCAACGAGGCATTAAGAATAAAAATAATAGGCATTAAAATAATTTAGAAGGCGTAACGCTTAGTAACGCTATCTACTAATACCACTTTGTTGTTGACGTCATAAACTATGGCCAAAAATAATACTAGCTATATTAATAGCTAGAATTATATATATATATATATATATATATATATGTATATATATATGCGCATATATATACGCAGTCCTGCCGGCTCAGTCAGCGACTGACCTGCAGACCCTAGTCGACACAATGACAGAAGATTGTAAGAAAAGGGGTCTACGCGTGAATGTGAGCAAAACCAAAATAATGGTCTTTGAAAGAGATGAAGCCAGAACAGATGTAAGAGTAACAATAGGTAATGATGTACTAGAGCAAGTGGATGAATTTGTATATCTTGGATGTGGATTTAGCCGAGATGGACGGTACAACACTGATATAGAGCGAAGAGTGAATGCGGGAAATAGAGTGAACGGAGCGTTGGGGCAACTTCTCGACAGCCACCACCTCAGCCAGAAGGCACGTGTAGCAATACATAACGCAGTGCTTGTCCCAACATTACTGTATGGAAGCGAGAGTTGGGTATGCAGAAAAGAGTATGAAAGTAAAATTAATGCGGTCGAGATGCGATCTCTTCGGAAAATCTGTGGAGTTACGCTGACCGACCGCATTCGTAACGACGACGTAAGAGAGCGAGTAGGTATGAAAGAGAGTATTGGTGTAAAGATGCGAAAGGGAATGCTCCGATGGTTCGGACATGTGGAAAGAATGCCGAACGAACGTCTGGTTAAGAAGATATACAATGCGAAAGTGGAAGGATGTAGGTACCGAGGGAGACCGAGACTAACCTACCTAGACCAGATCGGTCAGGTACTGAAGGAAGGTGGAGTCAAGAGTCTCCGAAACCGGCGAGCGTGTATGAAGAGAATTATGAATGTTGAGGAAGCGAGTGAAGTATGCAGAGATAGAGTTCTCTGGCACACTGTTCTCTCTCCCTACCCTGCAAGGGATATGGCGTGATGATATGTATGTATGTATATATATATATATATATATATATATATATATATATATATATATATATATATATATATATATATATATATATCAATGCAAAGTAGTAGTAATAGTAGTATGTCAATGCAAAAAGCAGGCTAACTGCATATTATAAGACAGCAGGCATTCGTGAAAGCGCACTAAAAGCTGGAATAATTCCACCTAACGTGCAATGTGATCAACGATAGATGCCAAAGGGGGTTGGTATCGTGCAAGCAATCCCTCTTAAAACTTGTGCAAAACTCCATGCAGCATTTTTCGTCCATCTTCTACCTATATTAAAGGAAAAAGACATGCTGTACAGACTTTATATCCATTCACTCTTCAGCCCTTCAAAGTCCACTACCGGCCTCGCCATGATGGAGGATAATGACATAATCGTCATACTTGACATGTAGTTTGACGATTGGTCATGCTTACTAAAAAGGTCTCTGCCTGCGGTAGCTACGTGAGCGGGTCTCTCCCTTCCCTCGAATGTGGTTGAGGGGCGTGATGGCTGCTTTAGTAGTTAACTCGTGATCGAGTGCCGCTTGTGGAATCTGGTCCAACCATTTCTGTTCTTTTTTGTGTTTTTTGTTAATGGTGTATTTAACTTTTAAAAAATAAATCTTTACTCGAAGGGCATCTCACTGGAGCTAATGGGGATTAAACATGTATCCTATAATATTAGAAAACATACTATTTAAAAAAAAAAAATGACGAGCCCACTGAGTTTCTTGCCGGATCTTCTCAGTTTGTGGCGGCTTTCCGATCCGGTGGTAGATTAATTTAAAAAAAAATGTAATATTGACAATATGTAAGTGCCCTTTTAGGGCTTATGCATAATAAATGATTTGATTTGATTTGATTTGATTGCAGTTGGTATTATTAGTTATCCAGCAAAATGCTTATGCAAATTCTCACGCTGATCTACTTTCTACTAGGAGTCAAAACCGACTGAGAAGCCGGTTTTGACTCGCAATAGAAAGTATTAGTTTACACATTATATTTTTAACACGTCGCCTCATGATTTTGCTGAACCTAGGTATAAAGCCAGAATCATAATGATAAAATTGAAATACACTTACACAAATACAAGTCTGCCAATATAAGATTATTTCATCCGTCTATTTAGCATACCTATGTTTATTTTCATCGGGGAATGTTTCTTTTAATATTAGAATCACAAACCTGGCATACAGATACTTTTGTTTGAATTTTTATTTATGCAAATGTAATGCATTTATGACGTGCATATAAACAGAATTCTCAGTTTAGATACGAAATATACATTCAATTTGTATACGTATATTTTTCATTATATAACTTCAAAACTTTATAATAAAATTTAAGAGTTCATATTCATGTTACTTTGTTTATTTTAACGTGTATAACTCAAGAGCGAGAGTTTATTTATTTTTTGTTTAATCTAGATAGGTTTATATTATCTTTGGTCTACTCTTTTTGTGTTTACATAGTTTCGGCATAGTATCTTCTTCCTTTATAACAGGTGGACGAAAAGAATAATATGATTTTCTTGGACGTGTAATCATTGAAAAAAAAAAGTATGTAATGCGTATATACCAGGCGTAACAGAGAATGGAGCAGCTGGTCAGAAAGATGGTAAGTAATGATGGTAGAAACACTTAACACAAATTTGAAGGGAAAATGTGGATTCGTTAATGAATTAGAGGTATTTAAAGTTTTCAATCTTGTCGTCGCTTTTCCTTTGAAACTTAATAAAATGTACCAAATAAATGATAAATAACCTGCTACATACATATACTTTCTTAAATATTCATTAAAACCTAAAAACGAAAAAATGACAGCGCCAGTCGCCTTTACAGACAGCTGATGAGTCAATGACCTTGACATTTACATTTAAAATTTTTGTTATGTGTTCTTACCATCATTACCTACCACCCTTCTGATCAGCTGCTCCATTCTCTGTTACACCCGGTATATGCCATATGTCTTTTAATTACAATATCGGCTTTTACAATATTCCAAAACTATGTTATTGGTAGTATTCATAACCGGGACAATATAATATCTAAAAAGGTTTATAAATATAAAGCTATGACCTATAGAGATTTAAATATTATCAAATTTATTGTAAGATTAGGTAGTCGATGTCTCACTACTTTTTTTCGCACCCAGTTCAAAGCATCTGGGACGCGGGAAAGGATGATGTGCAAATCCATTACATTTTGTACCTCTCTTACGCCAGGTGGTCGGGTCACTGATACAGAGTCACGTGGACTCTTGTCTGTGGTCTGTTGTCTCAGTACTAACAAAAAGATAATGAAAACTTTAAAATTATATTAGCTTCTACCGCATGGTCAGTATTTTTTGTGAGATAGTTGTTAACCGCAGAACTTTACCTGGATTGGGGGAAGAATGCTGAGGGGTTCGCACTCTCCTCAACCGATAAAGGATCCTAATATACTCCTTTTGCTCCGTGTGTTTCTTAGCAACAGTTAACTTTTACAGATTACCTGGACTATAAGTGAGCGCTGAGAGCTTTCAACCTGGATAGCACCTTTCTTTTTTTTTATCGTGTGTTTGGCTGTTAGCCGCAGATGGCTTTTATAGCTCAGCCCGGGCTATGGGTGAGCACTGAAGGCTCTCAACCCGGAAAAAGCTTTAAGAGAGATCGCCCAAGGGCTTCCTCTGTGGGAAACAGCCCTTGACTTTGATGATAGCAAAGTAGGCGTGCCCACGTTTGAATCATTTACTATTAAGCGTCACGACCGTTGAGGAGAGATCTCGAAGGCTAGAAGGTACCGCAGATACTCTCGTATTATGGCCTTTTAAACCATGTAGGCTCTTTATTAAGCGACTATAATGTCATCGTCTATCCCTTTGAGTAAGTGTCGGGGGTGTGGCGCGGAAGTTTTTATGAGATTATAGTTGGCCGCCCCAACCTGCCCCAAAATGAAATTTTATCACAAAATCATGGTAACGAAACTATAGCGCAATCTGAATCGACGCTAATGTTACTTTTAAAAGAAATCGGAACTAAAATGATAACAATAATGTCAAATTAAAATCTTATTATAAAGACACTATTATCCCACCAAGAAGAACTGCTGTAATTATGCTGCGTTCTATGCTTAAGGCATAGTATGGAATGAATAAGGTTCAGAACTAAAACTTTTTGCTAAAACAACATTAAAATTATCTAATATCCCAAGCGAACACAAACAGGATAAAAAGCATCCATGTGTTAATCCAAGAAATGGTTTATCTGTATGTCCATTTGCTGCCAAACCTGTTCAACAATTATCATGTGATTATCTAATAAACATCCAAAAATCTTCATAAACTTTCACGTTTTTAATATTAGTAACAAAGATTGCAGGAGCTCTGTAATAGTATGTTTAATAAATTAAGAAGAAATAACGGTAAATTTAATGAATTTAAAACTACCAATTTTCATTCAAATCTGTTTAACGGTTATCGCTTGATTAAGTAATAAACGTCTAAATATCTTCATAAACTTTCACGTTTAGTAGGAAGGAATGCAGGAGCTCTGTAATGGTATGTTTTATAAAACAACAAGAAATAATAATAAATTTAATTAATTTAAAATGGCGTGGAAAATCTAGTTCTTATTATAACGCTGAAGAATTTTTTTTTCAAGATATATTATAGCAATTTTTATTCACATAATAGAAAATGTTTTTTTTGGGGTGGGCTACGGTCGGCGCACTCCTCGTACCACTCCATCCGGGGTGACAGAGGGGCGTAAGCACGCACACCCGTAACCCACCCGTGACGTCGCCTTCGTCGTTGGGCCGACCACCGGAGCAGAGTGGTCGGCCCGACGGAATACCCATGAGGAGTACCCTCTCCTCGACCGACATCCTACCCGAGGGGGGGACCCCTCGGGTAGGATGTCGGTCTTTCCTCACGCGGTCGGCCTCTCGGCGGGTGACGGACTAATTCCCCGATCCAGTCACACGCGGCCTCGGCTAGTGCGGCATCAGGCGCAAGTAATCGAGCCTGCGCCGCCCCAGTCGCCGGCGGCGGCTCGCGTCGTCGAGGAGACGCTCCTCATGCACGCGCTCCGCCGCCCTCTTCCACGAGACTACTGCCTCACAGAAGGTTGCAACCGCGTCCCAGTTCCAGACACTGTCGAGCATCACCCTGGCGATAGTCGGCAGCGTCAGGTCAGCACCGATGATTGCGACGAGTTCACGACGCTGCTCTGCCCAAGCGGCACAAACCTCAAGCATATGCTGCGCCGTGTCTTCGTCGCAATCGCAGTGGTGGAAAGACGTTGTACTCTACCTCCTGACGACCGTGTGCAGGTATTTAGCGAAGCATACATGCCCCGTCAAAACCTGCACCAGTTGGAAGGAAAGCACCCCGTGCCGCCGTTCCAATCACTGCATCAGCACCGGACGGAAGGCCTCCACGGTCCACACCCCGAACCAAGGCCTCTCCAGCCGGCCTGCCCAACGGGCAATGACGTCTAGGCAGACATCAACGCGCGGTGAGTTCCCTCAAAGAAACCACACCGCCCTCCGCGTGCACCCCCGACACCCGCCGATACAAATCGGCCAGTATTTCCGCCTCCAGGTCCCACGGGGGTCTCCCGGCCAACAAACACGTTGCCTCCGTCGCCACCGTGCGGTACCCGCGTGTGGCCCTGACCGCCATGGCCCTCTGTGGTCGCCACAGAAGAGCCCTGAGTCGGACGGTCAGGGACCCCGCCCACACCGGTGCGCCGTACAGGACCATCGACCGGACGACCCCCGCGTACAGCTATCGGCACGTAGCGCTCGGTCCACCCACACTCGGCATAAGCCATGAAAGGGTGGACGCACAGCCCATATATGTCCCACTGTTGGGCTCGGGCCTCCTCCGTAATGGGAGAGAAATTAACCTACTATAACGTGCTGGTCAGACGTGTTGGTATAGGATTTCTTTCGTATTTCCCTTCTCTAGCATAGATGTTATATTCGTTTTATATCCCTTAGTCGTTTCTTACGATCACCCACGGGTAAGATAGGGGGATGACGAATTATATTCTTACTCCGTCACCACACAGATAATTTATCCTATCCTTACTAGCCCTTACTAGTATTATAAATGCGAAAGTAACTCTGTCTGTCGCTCTTTCACGTCAAAACTACTTAAGCGATCTTAATGAAATTTGGTACACACATGGTCTAGAGCCTAACAAAGGACATAGGCTAATTTTTAGTACAAAAAAAGTTGTAAAGGGGGATGAAATTTTGTAAGGAAGTATCGTCATTTTTAAAGCCAGAAGCTTGAAACTTATTTTTAGGCTATTGATTAGATATTAAATAAATATGACATTAAAATTGTAAAAAAATTACCCTTAAGGAGTAAAATAAAAATAGGGGATGAAAAACTTTAGGAAAGTAACTTTTTACGCTTGCAAAGCCGCGGGCAGAAACTAGTAGTATATATATCCTTATCCTCTAGTATGTTATGCTCTAATAAAATAAAATAAAAATAAAAAAGCCTTTTATTTCTTGCAAGCATAATAGTTACAGTTACATAAAATAAGTTACATTTAATTAATGGTTAATAGTAGAGAGATATCATGCACAATAGTTTTGAAATTACATAACTATATTGTAAAAATATCTTAAAAAATCATTAAAATGGGAAATTGAATAAATATTTGCTTTTTTTTTTTAAATATATTTCAAAATTCAAGTACATATTTAATAAAAAATAAAAAATCATAATTAAGATATTGATGAGAGAAATATTTCATGTCATTTATTTAATTAATTAATTGTGAACTAGAAGCAATTTACAATAAAGATATTAAGTGAACTATTTGATTTGAATAGTATACATACATCCTATTGAAATCCAATTCCAGTTTTTATTTAATCCAATTTTTATTAATTTAATATTTAAAATAAATTTATGCTTAACCTACAATTTGGTTTAATCATGCAAGAACCCCTCCTATGAGGGTGAAGGCCTCTTCCAGACTAAACTAGTTATTATTGAAGAGACTATTTTTTTATAATATTTCTGTACAGTGTTGTATTTGTAGTTCATTAAATTATCTTTTTATTTATCTATTGATTCTATATACCGATGCAAATAGATCATTTTTATAGCCGAAAATTAAGTTCTTGTGTTCTTGAATAGAAGTACCACGGCATCTAATTTCTGAGTTCATTAACTCTAGTAACTTAGTTGTTGATCAGTAGATAAAGTTTTACATTACATTATATATTCGCACATATAATACGTCTTTGCTGGATATTTGAGTTACAATATTCTGGAAGGTTGTGGTCTACTGCTTCCACGGTGACCAAGCGGATTGGAAGAGTTGGAGAGGGTTGCTATTCATTCGTGTAATCATTTACTTAAGAGGGCTTTTTTCAGTGACAGCTTGGGAAGCGAAGTAATTAGTTATGTTTGATCTACTTTTTTTATTTTGTTGAGATTCACCGTTATATTTTGCATTTTTTATGATTGGAGACGGTGTGAGGATTCTCTTTTTAGACTGTTGACTTTGTTTAGGTGGCTGCTCTTCTAAGATTATTATTTTATCGTATTTAATTATTGCCTTCTTCCCTTCTTCTCTGAGTTCATTTACTTTAGTCTGCAATTGCTTTCTTAACTCAATCATTTTTTTTGGAAAATCTTCTTTGATAATATGAGGTGTCCACCACAAATTATCAAAGAAGATTTTCAAATCCACAAGGATTTTCTATTTTTCAAGATCTCTATCTTTTTTAATAATGTTGTAAAAGTCACTATAACGGGTCTTGGTTTAATTCCCTTTTTCCCAATACGTTTAACACATTCAATATCGCACATCTCACAAAACAACTTCATATTTTTCGTTATTATGGTGTTCATTATTGTATAAAGTTGATAGTAATTACTGTTTTCTTCTTCATCTATCCCAAGTTTCTCTTTTTGTTTTCCCTCTCTAAGTATTCTATTTGCTTTTCTTGAATATTTAATTTTTCAACCAAGTCTTTATATTTCATATTCATCTCATTAAATCTTTCATTAATATTACAGTTAATATCCATGGTTATATTTTTATGCATTTCCTTCATTTCTTCCTTTTGAAGCTTTTGTTCAATTTGAATGGATTCCAGCATACTTATAAGTTTTTCCATTTTTGTCTATTCTATTTGCCAGTAGATGGAATAGCAAACTTGGATCGATCAGAAATATCAATATTTGAATTTGTTTGAATGTTGTTATACTCTAATTTAGCAAAAATTATATGATTAGTTTTTTCCTGTTTGTTAATTTCAAGCATATTTAAATGTCTTTTATTGTAAAGAATATTTGTTGTTTTTACGTGATCTCTATACGACAAGCAGATGCTCTGTGTGTTATTAGTATATTTTATAAATGCAATGGTAGCCCGCAATGGTATTCCGCATTTATAGTAAATATTAACTAGCGTTTATTAAATGATACAATACAAGCCACATGATCAAAACATTAAATACCACGTACGACCATCGTTCTATTCATTAAATAGCTAAACCGAACTTATTACACACTCATATTGCCTCATACAACTTGATTACATAATAAGGCTTTTGCAGCGGACATTTTATCTTAATTTACTAATACTGTTAATATTCGCATATAAAAGGACTATAACACTTATTTTGTCCGAGTTATAATAACGTCATTATCATCATCTCAGCCCATATACACCCACCCCACTGCTAGGCTCAACAATAGGATAGCCTCCTCCACATAAGGATGGAAATTGATCTATTGTAGCACGCTTGTCAGATGAGTTGATAGGGTTTTATTTCAAGTTTTCTTTCCTTTACCTGTTAACCAAATTGCTAAAGTAAAACTATGTGAATACATGATGGAGTAACAATATAATTTACTATCCTTTCCTTTTCTGCGAGTATCTTAGAAGATTATTGAGGAACGTAAATAAATGTTCAATATAAAAATAAGAAAAACTTAAAATAAAATCCTATGACACCTCGTCTGATCAGCGTAGTATATAGTCGTAGGTCAATTGCCCTCTACAATAGGTCCAAACCTTAATATCTTAACGTACATTGGCTTTAAAAAGAAGAAGATATCATTTCAAATGCTTGTTGGCTTTATAGCCATAATTTTGTTATAGGGTTCAAAGCCAACATTATATAAATATTTATATAAACCCCATTTAATTGTTCAAAATCTAATTGTAACATTATTTTATTATCTTCATAAAAGTTGGCGCTGATATATTGTTATCCGATAAAGTGCTTATCCATAAAAAATATTCATACTAAAACGAATCTTAAAATACTGGGTCTTACTTCATAATTTAATAAGATAATTTTCAATAGTTGAATTTAAATCTAATGGATCACCTTTTAGAAAAATTATATACTGCTAAAAATAAAATATATTTATTAAAATAAAAAGTAAATTAAATAGACTTGATTAAATATAAATAAGTTGAAAGTGGCAGTATTTTTTTTATGAAATATTTTGAAATAAAATATTATCTATCAAATTTATATATTTTTTTTAACTGTGTTCGATCTTTTTACAGATATACTTTCATTAGTTATCGCTTTATGGACGTTGTCACCAATACTACGTCGCCGTCTGACTCAAAGTCTCACGAGTTAACTAAAGTCTAGTCCCTGTCACCATCAATAACATTAAAAATACACCAAAAAAAAATTATTCTCAATATCTATCATTACCGCGTCAAGTTACTATAAATGTCTGATAAAAATATTTTTAAAAGTATTACAAATTAATGATGAATTTATATGATATTAAACATTTTTTGACATTTTAATGTTATATAGATCTTCAGAATTTCATTGACAGGATGCCGCTTGTGGGATCTGGTTCAGTCATAATCTTTTACATTGTATTCAAATTTTATATTATATCGGAGTTCAAGGAATCACATGCAAATTCTTACAAAACATGTTGTACCTACTTTTTCTTATAAAAAATCAGTAAATAATAATAATAATAAACAAACCCGCTGAGTTTCTTGTCTGATCTTCTCAGTAGCGGTTACTTTCCGATTCCGCGGTAGTTGATGGGATTAATTTAAAATGTTAAAATTGACAATATGTAGGTAATTGCCCTCGCAGGGTTTATAACTAAATGAATTTGAATTGTTGAGTCATTTATTTCTTCTTTTTATTCCTATAGTCATTGAGTGAAGATATATTTATTTAACACTATTTGATCCTCCCAAGTTTGTCAGCGTTTTTTTTTAATTCATAATTTCAATTTTATTTCATAATTTAAATTATTTTCATAATCAAATTAATAACAATCATAATAGTTGTTAACTTATGATCGGGTGCTGCTTGTGGATCTGATCCAGTCATAATCTTTTATATTGTATTAGAATGTTATATTATGTCGTAATTCGAAGAACTAATTCTTACGAATTAGTCCTTTATGTTTTTACTAAACATGTACATTTTTTTTTAAATATCAGTAAAGAAATAATAATAATAATAGACAGATTCGTTGAATTTCTCGCCGAATTTTCTGAGTAGCAATTATGTTCTGATCTAGTAGTAATTTATTGGATTAATTTAAAATGTTAAAGTTGGCAATATGTAAATGCCCTCGCAGAGTTTATACATAATAAATGAGTTTCAATCAAAAATCAATAATAATACTCTCTATATTTTCGCTGCTGGCTTCTTTATTGATACATCAATCTGTCAATGTTCTGTAAATATATTGAAAATCTCTCACTGCCTTCTACCTCATTCATTCACTCTACATACTATGTGAATATAAAAATAAATTGTTAGATTTTTAAATTTACTTTTATGCAAACCCTGTCTTGACAATAATGAAAACAAAAAACCCAATTGGGTGCATTCTTTCAGAAGCATATATATACATTTCAGCTATTCTTTTTATTTATATAGATTTCTAAATTTTTTAAATATGTATACGCAAACGGCTTCGTTCAATTGAAAGGGATATTTAACAATCATTAATTATTCAGAGTACCCGCTACTATCCTAAACACATATTTTCATTTCTTTTGAAGACAGGAAATGTGAAATCTTTGTAAAGAACCTCCTCATTTATAAGAGTTGACCTTTTACGCCCCGCAATCTATTCAGTCCTCAATAGGTCACTGCCCTGCTATAGCTGACCGCCGCCTTAGTAACTTCCCTGAGAAAAAGGTGTAGAGTAGATGTTCTCACGTTATTTTCGTTATACCTTGATATGGACCTCACTTCTGTAGTGATGGATAACCATTTTCTGCTATCCTAATAAAAACTAGATCACTTATGTCAAAAACGTTTTCCGTCTTGTGACGAAGTAATAACGCAATTCGCCATCACTTATCTTGCCTGTGAACATCGTAAAAAGTGACTAAAAGATAGAATATGTAAATAGCATCTATGCAAGAGAAGGTAAATTCCAAATAAAATCCTACACCAACTCGTCTGGTCAGCGGCGTGGTATAACTCAAATCCAACAGTGAAGTAGAATAAGCTTAATCACAGCAGTGTCAGTTTTTAATGGTAGGACCACGCTGTTGACAGTTTTCTGTTTGCAGCTGTGGGTCGGTCCGTCCGGTGTAGTACTATACTCTCGCAGAAGATCGACGTCTGAGTAATGGTAATGTGCTATTGTGCTTCGTTCGGTGAGCGAGAGAACCCGAAATCCAACTAGATGGGTTTGGGGTTCGGGTTGGTAGGTAGCGGATTAGCTATACCGTTGGTATACGAGTAGCAAAGTTCCATGGGCGGCAGTAACACTTACCATCAGACGTGCTGCTGGCTCGTTTGCTGCCATTAGCAATAAAAAAGTGCCATTTAATGAGCTGAGATGATAATTATATATTTAACCCCTATTTTCTTCCATTTTATCATTGGAAACTTACCAATTTATTTATTCTTTCTTTCATATTTTTCTTATTAAATATTTTTTGTCTTTCTCAACAAGGCAGCTTTTCAATCCCATTGCCTGTCGTTGTAAGTTAAGCATTGACAAAATATAGAATAGAATTTTGTTAACTGAATTTCACTGAAAAATCCAATTAACAAAATTCACTATATACGAATGGGTTATGGCTTCGTTTGCAAAGCTAATGGAAAATGGTTAGCCATTTTGTAGTAGTGTGGTGTTAGTAAAATAAACGGTTATGACTGAGTTCGGTATCAAAACGGATGGATAGGTTATTTTAAAAAGAGTATAAATAAATAATGAAATGAAAATGAGTATAAATAATGAAAGAGAGTATTGGTGTAAAGATGCGAAAGGGAATGCTCCGATGGTTCGGACATGTGGAAAGAATTCCGAACAAACGTCTGGTTAAAAAGATATACAATGCGAAAGTGGAAAGATGTAAGTACTGGAGGAAACCGAGGCTAACCTACCTAGACCAGATTGGTCACGTACTGAAGGAAGGTGGATTCAAGAGTCTCCGAAACCGGCGAGCGTATATGAAGAGAATTATGAATGTTGAGGAAGCGAGTGAAGTATGCAAGGATAGAGTTCTCTGGCACTCTGTTCTCTCTGCCTACCCTGCAAGGGATATGGCGTAATGATATGTATGTATGTGTATATAAATAAATAAACCGTGTGGTAGAGTAAGAATGTAAAGATTTCAATCCCTTCATTATCAGCTCAATCTCGTTAAGATTATTTGTAGAAATATGAATATAAGATTATACAATAAAATCTAATTTGGAAGATAATAGGATAAATGTAAGTTGAAAAAGAATTAAAAAAAAATGAAAGTAAATAATTCAGCAATTGATCATGACTATTAAGGAAGCCGGAAAGAATTATGTGATTGGAATAAAATATTGCTTTTATTACCTTATCGCTAAAAACTTACTTTTTTTTTTTTAATTGACTATGAATAGATTTATACGTCATTGTCACATAAGGAAGATTACGGCATGTATATATGGATGTCCATATTTATATGCCGTAATCTTCCTTAATCTGTAATCTTCCTTCCTTCATCATTATCATACAGATATATTATAACTCTTGCATCTATATATATATATATATATATATACCTTATAAGTATTAGATACGTACTATTAATATTATAAATGTGAAAGTTTAAGAAGACGTTTTTGATATTTGTATGTTTGGATGTTTGTTACTCAATCACTTGTAAACCGCTGAACAGATTTCGATGAAAATTGGCACACAAATAGACCATTTCCTGGATTAACGCATAGGATACTTTTTATTCTGGATATATATATCTCACTATTGGGTTAGAGCGTTCTCCAAAGTAGGAGGGAAATTAGCCTAATATACCACGCTGTTCATACGTATCGGTATAGGGTTTGGGTGTTTTCCTTCTCTTGCATAAATGTTGTAAGCATATTATATACCTTAGTCGTCCGTTACGACACTCGTACTTGTACGAAAAAAGGATTTTCATTTAAAGATAGGTGATAAAATTGTGAAAGTGGATAAAGAAGTGGCGACGAAATTTGAAAACTATTTTACAAATGTACCTGTATTAACAACAAAATCTTTAGCGTCGTCTCCTATTTTAGCTGAATCGCTCCTTAAACAATGCATTGTGAAATGTAACACTTCCTTTAAATTTTCAGATGTCAGTGTGAATGATATCTTAAATTCCTTTAAAACTCTTAATATTAAAAAGACAGCAGATCTGTGGGGTTTATCTGTAAAGACTGTTAATTTTATAATACCTATTATTGCTCCCCACCTGGCATCTGTATTTAACGGCTGTGTTGCTCGGGGTGTATTTCCTGAACTCATGAAAATTAGTAATTCCGTTGCACAAATCTGGTAGTATGTCAGATGTTAACAATTTTCGTCCTATTTCCATACTACCAACACTTAGTAAAGTATTCGAGAAAATTTTGCTTAATCAGATGTTGAGTCATTTCAACAAACATAGTATATTTCATAAAAACCAATTTGGTTTTACTAAGAATTGCTCTACTACTGATGCAGGTGTAGAATTGTTAAATAACATCTTTGCAGCCTGGGAGGAATCGCATGAGGCCTTGGGTATATTTTGCGATTTGTCTAAGGCATTTGATTGTGTACACCACGAAACCCTCATCAGAAAATTATACCACTATGGGATCAGGGATAGCGCCCTTGAGCTTTTAACTTCTTACTTAAGCAACAGAATTCAGAGGGTCGATGTTAATGGTGCACGATCATCTGGTTCTGTTATTAAAATGGGTGTTCCGCAAGGGTCCATTCTGGGGCCATTTCTGTTCCTTGTATACATTAATGACTTACCCTATTATATAGAAGACAATCAAAACATTGCGTTGTTCGCAGATGACACATCTTTGTTATTTAAAATTAAAAGACAAAAGCTTAATTATGACGATGTGAACAACGTACTGTCTAATGTTGTTCATTGGTTCAACACAAATAACTTAATTCTTAATGAGAATAAAACAAAGTGTATTAAATTTACCACACCTAATGTGAGACAAGTGGGAACCAATGTTCAAATGAATGGTGTGGCTCTGGACCTTGTCGAATCAACCATTTTTTAGGTATTACTATAGATGCTAGACTGCAATGGAGCCTTCATATTGAAAAATTGTCGAGCAGGCTTAGCTCAGCGGCTTATGCGGTCAAAAAAATTCGAGTATTGACCGATATTGAAACGCCTAGAATAGTTTATTTCGCTTATTTTCATAGTCTTATGTCATACGGCATATTACTGTGGGGATGCTCCGCGGATCTGAGTAGTGTCTTTGATCTCCAAAAAAGGGCTGTCCGCGCAATTTATAAACTAGGCCCAAGAGTTTCACTTCGAGAAAAATTTAAAGAAGTATTCTGACTGTTGTATCGCAATATATTTACGAAAACGTATTGTATGTAAAAAGAAATATCAATAATTTTGAAAGGTATTGTGACATTCATTGTGTTAATACTCGGAATAAGGACAAATTAGTTGTACACACGACTCGTCTCGAAAAAATTAATAGGTCATTTATGGGGCAATGTATACGCTTCTATAATAAACTGCCAAAAGATATCCGAGACATGCCTGTGAATAAATTTAAAAGGGCTGTCAAGAACAGACTCTGTAAGAAAGGTTATTATAAAATCTCGGATTATCTAAGCGATAGTACAGACTGGCTATGAGCAGCTCCTCATTCAGAAATTACCTTGTCTTTGTAAACTGTTTGTTTTATGTTTTTTTTTATAATGATCTTACATATCTGTGAAGCGTAGCGTGTCTTGCCTAACGAATTTTGACTTTGGTTAGCGTTAGTAATACATGGTATTGGTCATGCTCACTGAAAGGTCTACTTGCGGTAGCTGCGTCGAGCGGGTCCCTCCCTTCCCTTCAAGGTGATTGAGGGGAGTGATGGCTGCTCTAGTAGTTAACTCGTGATCGGGTGCCGCTTGTGGGATCTGGTCCAGCCATTGGCTATTTTACATTGTATTTAAACTATTAGGTTCGAAGGGCATCACACTGGAGCTATTTCTTTCATGTACCATTCTTTTTATATATATAAAAAAAATGAAAAGAAATAATAAAAGACAAACCCGCTGAGTTTCTTGCCGGATCTTCTCAGTAGTGGTCTAGTTCCGATCCGGTGGTAGTTTATTAAATTAAAATTAAAATGTTAATACTGACAATATGTAAGTGCCCTCACAGGGTTTATACATAATAAATGAATTTGAATTTGAATTTGACTCGCGAATAAGACAGGGGGTGGTGAGTGGTATTTTGTTGTTGTAACCCCATAGACCCTCCTTGCAAACACCTCTCTTCGCCGTGCAAGTGGGCCACCGGCACCCGATCTTTGTCTTCGGTGGCCCGCCCGACGCTTTACCCTCGCAGGTTCCTCTCGTGTCGACACCCCGACAGCTTTCGCCGTCGGGGCGTCGCCCTCACGCGGTGGCCTCACGTCGGGTGACCGGACTATTCCCCGGTCCGATTACCCGAAGGCTCGGTTAGGACAGCATCAGGCGCAGATACACGGGCCTGCGCCGCCCAAGGCGCCGGTGGCGGGGCGAGGCCGCATGGAGGGAATCCTACCGGACTCACTCCGCCGTTATAAAAATTTCGTTATAAAAAATAGTTATAAAAATCACCTAAGGATAAGTATCAAAGAAATGAACAGCAACACTGCTTTACTACAATTTTAACTCCTCACATGATGATGTGTTAAAAATATTTCCTATTATCACCATTTACTTCCCTGTGGGAGTCGTAAAATTGTATGGACAGTAAGTATAGTATATATTGTAGTGCAATAACATTCACTCAGAAAACCTATAGCACTCATGTCAGTCGCCAAGCCGTCTTCTGAGCGTGAGGCGTGACACTATTATATTCTGTGTCATGGGAATGCCCATGTCTCCAACATATGAACCTCGATACGTTGATAAATATTTTATTTTTTATTTATTTTAAAACTTTTGCACAAATTAACAGTACAAGGCGGACTTAATGCCATAGGCATTATCTACCAGTCGACCTAGGGTGGAGCAGAAATAATGTAAGGTAGGTGCAATGTAAACAGAAAAAAATTTAAAAACAATGGAAAAAAAAAAACGAAGGTGATTAAATGTATTTTTACCGTATGTTCGAATACCTAATAAATATATTCATACCTATATATAAATAAATAAGTATAAAACTATAAACATACATACACATATATACATATACATACACACACACACACACACATACACACACACATACATACATGCATATATATATATATATATATATATATATATATATATATATATATATATATATATATGCAAATAAAATATATAAACCAAAGATGAGATAATCACAGGTGAGTTGACTCCGCTAAAAGTTCTGAATATAAACGTTTGACCCTAGCTTTGAAAATGTCACGATTAACGGCCATTTTGATGTCTAGAGGTAGCGTATTCCAGAGAAGTACAGCCTGGACAACAAAGGAGGAATGCACCAGACTGAAGGAATGAGAAGGACAGTGAAGAAGAAGATTATTGGAAGAGCGAAGATTACGATCATGAGTGGAGCTAAGAAATTCAAAGTGAAGTTTTAAGTAGGAGGGAGCATTAGGAGAGTTTAAAATAGAGTACAGAAAAGTAACAGTTCGCAAGCTTCGTCTTTGCCTAATCGGCAACCAATTAAGTCGAGAGCGAAATATGGATACGTGGTCGAATTTGCGAAGGTTAAAGACGAATCGAATGCAATTGTTGAGAAGTCGGTCCAGTTTGTTGAGCAGATCTGCATTCAGGTCGAGGTAGCACACATCAGCATAATCGATGATAGGGAGAACTAAGGTTTGAACCAGCGCTGTCTTGGTCTTGACTGGAAGAAAGTTCTTTAAGCGGTATAGTGCGCGAAGTGACCCAGTAACTTTCTTTGAGATGTAAGAGATCTGTGTTTGCCATTCCATCGTCGACTCTAGAAAAAGGCCGAGATTTTTTATATGATTACTATAAGGTATAATAGTACCGTTATATGTAATGGATGGCAAATTGTGAGTATCTACTCTGCTGATAATGCGAGGACTACCGATTAGAATACATTGGCACTTATCTGCGTTCACTGCTAGGCCAAACCTAGCAGACCAGGCGTTTATAGCTGCTAAGTTACGATTTATGCTATCTATTGCTGACTGCAGATCGTCAAACTTAGCGTGGGAGTACAACTGTAAGTCGTCGGCATACAAATGATACGCACCCTGAAGTTCAGATGTCAAGAGATTTATAAAGAGAGAAAAAAGGAGAGGAGAAAGTATACCGCCTTGAGGGACGCCAGCGCTCAGATTGCACCAATCGGAAGAGGTATCGTCAATGCGGGTGGACTGCTGGCGACCCTGAAGATAAGATGAAAACCATTTCAATAAATAATAAACAAATGTACTTTTAAATGTACTTTTCTATAATACATTATAGAAAATTATCTAAATTTCTAGGTACGTCTTACAAGACGTACCTAGAAATTTAGATAAATCAATTATAAAACTAATTGCACTGAAAGAGACGTAGTAATTGTCAATAGATCAAATGCTTCCGCTCCACAAAAGAATCTTTATTAAATAATTTACGAATTAAGAATAGGTCAATAATATTTTATATAGATTTTCAAATTATAACATACAAGTTACTTAAAATACAATATTATAAATTCCGTGCGGTGACACAGTAAGAATACAATTCACCAATCCCTTATTTTAACCGTGATTCGATCGTAAAAGATCGTAAAAGACGTAAAAGATCGTAAAAGACGACTATCGTAAAAGATCGTAAAAGACGACTAAGGAATATGAAACGGATATAACATCTATGCAAGAGAAGGAAAATTCGAAACAAAACCCTATACCAATACGTCTGACCAGCGTGCTATAGAAGGTCAATTTACCTCCCATTGCAGAGGAGGCTAGAGCCAAACAGTGGATTATATATGAACTGAGATGATGATAATGATAAAATACAATATAGTAGTCACAAAATAGGTAAAGATCTTACATGTAATGTGAAATTGGAGGTGGATTTTTAACATAAAATTCGCCTCACGTACTCGTAGATGTATGAAGAACATTGTATGTAGGCAAAAAGTATAAGGTTGAGAATGAAGACTTTAATTAAGGAGTAAGAAACTACATCTTATTCCTTGTTGTTCATTCGCGGATACTATATAAGTATATAACTATTACTGTTAACAATGTCACTTCTTTTTCCGTAGATATCGTAAATCAGTTACGCAAGAGAAAGAAAATTCCTAATAAAACCATATACCAATTCGGTTGGCCAACGTGATGTAATAGGCTAAATTGTCTTATTTGAAGGAGGCCCAAGCGCAACGACTTATGTAGAGAAGATAAAGTAAAAAAAAAGATATAATTTATGGATATGATTTACGGTTTTTAATTTTACAATCAATATAAGTCTTATTATTGAATAAGCACTTCTTTCATAAATTCAGTCTATTTTGCCACATGCGTTGACATTTATCATAGTAGATAATGTTCCTCTTCTGCTCATCATAATGTTATGTTTCATATTATATATATATATATATATATATATATATATATATATATATATATATATACCTAAAAATATCCTGCCTGAGCAAGATTATGAAACCGGATTGTTTTTTTACATTTGAATGTTCAAACTCTTTCGATATTTTTATTATCTTAACGCAGACTAGATATATGTGTAATTTAATACGGCAAAATAAGTGTTACCTGGCCATATTACTATCGATTCCTTTGGCTATTTATACTACGCAATATTCAAATCTACAAACATTCGACTAGGTCTCATTCGTTTGAGCAGTTATAGTCTGGCCATACCCAACTCAAATGGTTCAAGATGATAGAAGGCTCTAAAACAAAAGAAAATAATAATAAAAAGCATTTCTATTTGTGGTAGGACCACGCTGTGGACAGTTTTCTGTGCGTCCGGGGTAGTACCACACTCTCGCAGAAGATCAACGTCTGAATAATGACAATGTGATATTGCGCTTCATTTGGTGAGTGAGAGAGTCGAGAGCCCTACTGGGTGGGTTTAAGTTTTGTATTGGTAGGCAGCGGCCTAGCCTTCGGTATTGCAAAGGTCTATGGGCGGCAGTGACACTTACCATTAGGTGTGCTGTATGCTCATTTGCCATCATAAGCAATAAAAAACAAATTCCCTCCTCCCCTAGTATCTTCTCAGTTCGATATGATTAATGTAAACCATGGTAGATTAACATAACTTTTATATGTACTAGAAAACTCGTATTCATTCATGATTTCATGCTCTTGTTCATTTTTATAGCTATAATATATTTTTTATTTTGTTAGGAACAGAAATTGCAATTAAAACTTTGTAAAGCAAGCATTACAACATCGCCTAAAATAACAAATTTAATATAATCCTAACGTAATTCTGGCGGCGAGGGAACGATGAGGGCAAGCGAACACGGCGTGAATATAAAATGACGAGTTGTTTTGTAAAATATATGATGGTAGTTCTTTTATAACTCTAAACAGAAGTTGATCAGCTAGAAAGAACTTTAACTCTATAACAAGAGTTAAAGAAACCAACACCGGTACACCCTTGTACAATTTAATTTTATTTATTACTGATATAACAGTTGCAAATACATAACCTACAAAACCACTTACAAATATAGGTAGTACTGAATAGTATTGACAGGATCGCAACCAATTTGAACATCCCGTGCAACAAGAGGTGAGCACGTGAATGGGACCTATGAGATCTGCTACTGTGCACCCGCTAATCACCAATCGAACAACGCTCTGATGCTAAGAGTATTAAATGTCTGTGACAAAAATTACTGTCCCGTTTGCCAAACCAAGAAATTAGTGTAAAGCTTAGGACCAAATGGCGTTTGTCAACTGCGAGACTAACAGCACTTGTGCCATAATTTTTTGCCCTAAAGTTTTACTTAATGGAGGAAATTGAGAATAGTTACATAATTCGTAGGCAGTACTAATTAAAGAAAGTACACATGCTTATTTATACAAAGCCAAAGTGACCGTTCATTATGATGAAAACTTACATAGAATTTTCTTTCAATTACATATTATCCAAAAATGTATTTCACTATCTTTTGTTACAATATCGTTACAAGAGAATGCGTACTGAAATTTTGTATTCTTAGTCTGTCACTTTTGGGTAAACTTGTTTTGTATTCATTGTTTATAAAACCCGATTACGAAATGAAAAATGATGTCACAAGCGGGATTCGAACCCGCGCCTATTGGGATTCCGGCCCAATCGTGCTGCCACTACACCACTGTGACTAATTGTAGGACATGCAAATTTCACTTCGTATCATATTTACATCTTAAGGTGACGGTATGCTATCTACCCGACAATGTTTACACATTGTTATAGGCTTAATACTTAAAACTTTACAGTTAGAATTGTATTAAACGATGACACAACCTTGTTATTTAAATTACTGAAACTTTTAGCATTTAATATGCTTAATTATTTATAAAACCCGATTACGAAATGAAAAATGATGTCACAAGCGGGATTCGAACCCGCGCCTATTGGGATTCCGGCCCAATCGTGCTGCCACTATACCACCGTGACTAATTGTAGGACATGCAAATTTCACTTCGTATCATATTTACGTCTTAAGGTGACGGTATGCTATCTATCCTACAATGTTTACACATTGTTATAGGCTTAATACTTAAAACTTTACAGTAAGAATTGTATTAAACGATGACACAACCTTGTTATTTAAATTTGCATGTCCTACAATTAGTCACGGTGGTGTAGTGGCAGCACGATTGGACCGGAATCCCAATAGGCGCGGGTTCGAATCCCGCTTGTGACATCATTTTTCATTTCGTAATCGGGTTTTATAAATAATTAAGCATATTAAATGCTAAAAATTTCAGTAATTTAAATAACAAGGTTGTGTCATCGTTTAATACAATTCTAACTGTAAAGTTTTAAGTATTAAGCCTATAACAATGTGTAAACATTGTCGGGTAGATAGCATACCGTCACCTTAAGACGTAAATATGATACGAAGTGAAATTTGCATGTCCTACAATTAGTCACGGTGGTGTAGTGGCAGCACGATTGGGCCGGAATCCCAATAGGCGCGGGTTCGAATCCCGCTTGTGACATCATTTTTCATTTCGTAATCGGGTTTTATAAATAATTAAGCATATTAAATGCTAAACATTTCAGTAATTTAAATAACAAGGTTGTGTCATCGTTTAATACAATTCTAACTGTAAAGTTTTAAGTATTAAGCCTATAACAATGTGTAAACATTGTCGGGTAGATAGCATACCGTCACCTTAAGACGTAAATATGATACGAAGTGAAATTTGCATGTCCTACAATTAGTCACGGTGGTGTAGTGGCAGCACGATTGGGCCGGAATCCCAATAGGCGCGGGTTCGAATCCCGCTTGTGACATCATTTTTCATTTCGTAATCGGGTTGTATTCATTGCTTAAAGGCAAATAGTTTAGACGTTTAGATACTTCCTTTAAAAGGTTCTTTCTTTACAGCTTTTTATATTTCTTAAAGTAAGCAAGAAGAGTGTGTAAGAGAAAAGTATGCAGAGGGTGTCCGAGAACGGCTGACGATGGCAAGCCAGCCGCAATCGGACATTGAAGAATGCTGGAGAGTATTGAAAGAGAGTATGGTAGATACAGCGAAAGAAGTATGTGGAAGTTCAAAGAAGCATAGAAAAACAAATGGTGATGCATGGTGGGATGCGGAAGTGGCAGCTTCCGTAGATCAAAAGAAGAAAGCGTGGCTGGACTATGTCTCTTCTTTGAATCTGAATGACAGTATGACTGAACAGAAGAAAGAAATATATCGGCAATGTAAGAATGACACCAAGGCCTTAGTGAAAGAGAAACGTGATAGAGCAAGTATGAGTGCAGAAGATAGGCTGACTAAAAACTTCGAGGGTAACACCAAACTCTTTTGGAGGGAGGTGAAGAAGTCTCGGGGTGGTTGGTCAGCCTTCAGAATGAATAAAATAAGGTCTAAAGGTGGAGACATTCTTACACAAACACAAGACGTGTTAAGCCGATGGAGTGAATATTTTGGCGATATGTATGCGGATGCTACGGTTGGCGCCGGTGTTGGATGTGGTTTAGTAGATCATCATTCGACAACGGCGTCCTCCGATGGCATCAGTATGGATGAAGTTGAATGGGCGATAAGAAGTTTGAAAAATGGTAAGGCAGCGGGCATTGATATGGTGTCTGCCGAGATGATCAAGCTCGGTGGCTCTTGTGTCTGGGAGGCGTTCCTGTTGCTCCTCAATTTATGTTGGAGCTCGGGAATGGTTCCCAGGGACTGGAATAGCGCAGTCATCGTGCCTTTGTTTAAAAACAAGGGTTCACGTTATGACTGCGCAAATTACAGAGCCATAAGCTTGACCAGTTTGGCAGCAAAAGTGTATGGAAAAATTATTGAAAGGAGAATGAGGATGGTGTCCGATGGTTTACTGTGTGAGACACAAGGAGGTTTCAGGAGTGGAAGGGGATGCATGGATCAAGTGTTCTCTCTGCGCAACATTGTGGAGAAGCATCTGGCTCTAGGTCAGAGGGTTTTCTGCAGTTTTGTGGATCTGGAGAGAGCATTTGACACGGTTGTACGAAAGGAACTTTGGGACATTTTACCGGAGTATGGTATTAACGGTAAACTGCTACAGGCTGTGCAGTCCAGTTACATGGGCTGTAGAGCCTGTGTGCGGCTGGATGATGGAATGTCGCCTTGGTTTGACGTCAATATCGGCGTTAAGCAGGGGTGCGTTCTGTCAGCCAGGCTGTTTATCATATATCTGGATAAATGTCTCCAAAGATTGAACGATATGAATGTGGGAGTCCAGATGAGCGACTCAGTGGTCACTGCTCTGCTTTATGCAGATGATGCAGTCCTGCTGGCACAGTCAGCGACTGACCTGCAGACCCTAGTCGACACAATGACAGAAGATTGTAAGAAAAGGGGTCTACGCGTGAATGTGAGCAAAACCAAAATAATGGTCTTTGAAAGAGATAAAACCAGAACAGATGTAAGAGTAACAATAGGTAATGATGTACTAGAGCAAGTGGATGAATTTGTATATCTTGGATGTGGATTTAGCCGAGATGGAAGGTACACCACTGATATAGAGCGAAGAGTGAATGCGGGAAATAGGGTGAACGGAGCGTTGGGGCAACTTCTCGGCAGCCACCACCTCAGCCAGAAGGCACGTGTAGCAATACATAACGCAGTGCTTGTCCCAACATTACTGTATGGAAGCGAGAGTTGGGTATGCAGAAAAGAGTATGATAGTAAAATTAATGCGGTCGAAATGCGATCTCTGCGGAAAATCTGTGGAGTTAGGCTGACCGACCGCATTCGTAACGACGACGTAAGAGAGCGAGTAGGTATGAAAGAGAGTATTGGTGTAAAGATGCGAAAGGGAATGCTCCGATGGTTCGGACATGTGGAAAGAATGCCGAACGAATGCCTGGTTAAGAAGATATACAATGCGAAAGTGGAAGGATGTAGGTACCGAGGGAGACCGAGACTAACCTACCTAGACCAGATCGGTCATGTACTGAAGGAAGGTGGAGTCAAGAGTCTCCGAAACCGGCGAGCGTGTATGAAGAGAATTATGAATGTTGAGGAAGCGAGTGAAGTATGCAGAGATAGAGTTCTCTGGCACTCTGTTCTCTCTGCCTACCCTGCAAGGGATATGGCGTGATGATATGTATGTATGTATGTATGTATGTTAAAGTAAGTTTTAAAGAGATTAGATGAGTAAATGCATAAAATGATACATCATAACTTAATTATTTTTTTAACTCATACTCGTAAATGTCACTTTATTGGATGTAAACCTCCTTACGGACGAAACGAAAAGAAAATTGACTTACTATATAACGCTTTACATACAATAATTCTGTGTGGTGGTGGAGTACAATTCACCACATTTTTCTTGCCATCACTAACAGGTAGATATGCAGACAATTTCTTGAAATAAAACACTATACCAAAACCGTTTGATCAACGTATTATAGGTTAATTTACTTTTCATTGCGGAACAGGTTCGAGGCAACGATGGCCAGATAATGGCCATCATAAGTCTTTTTCTATTTCGAGAATATCTATTCATGCAGTATAAACTTTTACGTTTCTTAGTTGCCTTACAACACCTCATGAAATAAATTAGAATAACGGTGAAAAATTATAAAAAAATTGAAGTTAAAAATGCAGTTAAAAATGCAATTGAAGTTAAAAATGCATAAATTTATCTTACAACTAGCCTACGTTTTTTGAATGAAAAAGGGTGTTTAAAGTTAATATGATTACTAAAACTATCTGATAGTTAATTTCTATTTTTATCCTCAACCTCCTAAAGTGATAATGATGATGATGTTATTCCGCGCAGTAATATATATACAAATTTTAATAACTTTAGTTACTCTGAATTTCTGTATGGTAACGGATTAAGAATACAATTCTGCACCCCATATTTTACCCGTGGGTGATCGTACGAGACGACTAAGGGATATAAAACGCATATAACATCGAGAAAAAGAAAACTCGAAACAAAACCCTATACCAACACGTCTGACCAGCCTGGTATAGTAGGTCAATTTCCCTCCCACTGTGGAGAAGGCCCCAGCCCAACAGTGGGACATATATGGGCTGAGATGAGTTACTCTGAAAACTTTATTTAAAGCTAGTATGATACAAAAATCATTTGCGATTTCAATAACTATCTAATAATTAGTTTCCATTTTATTGCTCAAATTATTCGCAGTAGTAATTGTTATTCTGTGTAGCAGTAACTACTAAGAACCTTGTAAGGCTCTGAAAACTATATATTCAAGTTCGTATGAATATTAAAATATAATAGTAAAAAAAAATGAGTAATCACAATTTTTGTAGATCGACTTGAGCAACAGAATCGACATTTTGGTAATAAGTTATCAACAAATTCTCACATATGTCGTTTTGAGTTATGCCTATTGCTACTGCTAGCAGAAAAAGTGTCTAGAGATCTATAAGATCTCTAGACTCTTCTTCTTCTATAGAACTCTTCTAGAACTCTTTTCAAAGAATACACTATTTACTTAGGTACTATAAAATGGACACCTTTTACAGCAGTAACGAATGTACATTATCACTTACATCAAACATAATTCCAAACTATTAATCATATTTAAATTTTAGTAACAGTATATCGAATTTATTGCCTCAATTTTATTTCTACAGTAACACATCGCTAAAAACCCTTTGGTTAAAACTTTCCGTTCCGCCGATGTTCAACAAGAAGTATCTCCCAAAATTAACCAATGGATCGGAACGTCATTTTTCCGTTCATTTAACATTTTCTACTTAAGAAACTGAAACGACATTTTTCTTTATCATTTTTATCAATTTAATAGCTTACTTTTAATTTTAAAATCCTTAAATTATGCTAGTAATAATTGTTTATAATAACATTACCAAACGCATTTAATACTGTATATACGAACAGTGTATTGAGTAATAAATATACTAATTCCATTCTTTTTAACCGACTTCCAAAAAGGAGGAGGTTCTCAATTCGACCGCTATTTTTTTTTTGTATGTGTGTTACGCGATAGCAACGCCAACTATGGATGAATTTTTATAATTCTTTTTTTGTTAGAAAGAGGATACTTTAAGGGTAGTCCCATATCCAGGGTATCACGATCTGATGCTGGGACCTTGGGGAAATAGAGGGAAATTGCTCAAAATGTAAGGCAAAAAGGCTGTTTCTGATTCCTCTATACATAATTCAGTTTGAATATTTACGTAATTAGATTATCTTTATGATCTTTAGCTGATGGTAAAACAACAATGTTACTAAAGGGTAAAATAAGGGTCAAGGGATGAACATTTATATGGAAGTTCGTCATTTTTAAAGTTAGAAGTACGAAAATTCGCACACCTGCCTCTCTTTAGAAATAAAAGAATACGTATTAGCGTTTTTTTTTTCAAAATTTGGCTACTAAGGGTTGGTATAGGTAGTATAAAATAGGTAAAAACAAGGAACGGTTGTATGTAAAAGCAGTAGTCCTTGTTTACGTGTATATTATACGTATTTGAGATAAACGGTTTTATTGATTTAATTGCATTGTCATCTAAATACTATAAATTTGGCCTACCAACAAGCATTGTAAACTGAATAAAATTGTATGAAAATAAAAATACTAAATATTTCGCAAGTGTGTCATTTCTAATAAAGCCTTGTCATCATGGGGGTCGACTTTAAAGTTTATTGGCATCCATATCAGATAACGCAACCGTCGCCGTCTAAGGTTTTGACGTGACTGAGGGCTACGTAAATCTGTCACTTCGCAAAATTCTTCTTGCCTAGATCAATCACTGCTTTATCAAGTGGAATACTTATACTATTATATTACCTTGGAATTTGTGAACAGTCACCGCCCAGATTAATCCTGCGCTCGACATCTCCATATCGCGCTTTAAAATTTGTGCAAGCAGGTGTAATTGGTACGCAACCATCATCATCTTTTATCCTGAGGCCGCAGTCACGTCATCAAATTTTATATGCATATATGATAAATAATTTAAAAAAAAAATTTTCAGGTTTTTTCATTATTTTTTTCATATTTTATATACTTCTTATTCATTTTTGATAAACGATTGTGTATTAAGCCAATACGTTGAGATCATTACTCCTCGATTTCGTTTGATAGACGATCGCGAATCAAACTGAGTCGCTGAGAATGTCTTTCTGGACTTGACTGCACAGATGGCGTAGTGGTTAAGATACCGACCTTCCGTGCCAGTGCCGTGGGTTCGATTCCCACGCACGATTGTTCTGAGTCTGGGTGTGATTTGTCTGCGTTAATTTCATGTTTGTAAAGTCCCCCGCAATACAAGGATTATTTCCTTAGTGCAGGGTAGTCTTTAAAAAAAAAAAAAAACATTTCCTAACCCCATTTTTCTTTAAACAAGTATCTCTCTCTCGTCACTCGTTACTTCCAAACGGCGCTGTCTCATTTGAGCAGCCCGTTTACTAGGTCTAACCATTCAAAAACATCTAAATTGACTTATTTTCCACTAAAAACCGGAAAATAAAAAAATATTTAAAAAAAAAACCGACTTCTTAGCTATACCTAAGATAAACGATATACAACATACTTACACTAAAAAGTAGAAAATAATTATTAAAAGAATAACAGAACAATTTACGAAATTATAGCATACCAACCTATTTACAGGTAGGTATGTAAAAACTTATACTATGTCAAGAAATATGGATAATAATATTATATTTTGTATTTCAAAGCAAGAAGCATTGAAATATAATAAACGAAATTATTAATATTTATATACAAGTACTATTTTTTTGGAGTCGGTCCCAGCTAAATCAAAATTAAATTCCCTTGCATAAATATTTTAAGCGCATTAAATCACACTGACATCAACGACATCAGCGCTCACCCGTCTGCCCGCGTTCGGGTAGTTCACTCAGTGACATCGCCTCTCCTTTCTCGCACCTGCCCTTCTCCGGCTATTGCCCTATCCGCAGTGATTGTCCATCTTTGCGTAGGTTAGGTAGATATTGCGTGAGCCGCGTGATGTTCGCAAAGTAGAAAAACTGTCCTTGGCTGGCACCGACTCCAAAAAAATAGTACTTGTAAATAAATATTAATAGTTTCGTTTATTATAATATATATTATTTGTGGATTACACAAAGTATTTTATTTCTGCGTAGGAATCGAACCCACGGCACTGGCATGAAAGGTCGGTATCTTAACCACTACGCCATATATGCAGTGCATAATTTATAGCAACGTGTTATCTTTAGGACTATTGAAAAGCAATTTAAGATGTGCCATAGAGAAATCTAAACTCGACGTTGTAATTATATGCTTGCATATGTAAGTAATACTCTCTTGTTTTATCTTCATCTACATGCATTCGCATCACCTCTGGGTAGATGGATAAAAGATTAAATACTGAACAAGGGTTGTAGGTTTAAAAGCTGGCCGCATTTTATTATTACCGTCCTTAAGAACGCAAATGTTAAATGGACGGCACAATTGGGTTGGCGTGGATTAATGTGGATATCTTAATGCGCTTACAACTTTAAGGACTCCCTCGACCGGTATTTAATCTCATGTAAATAAAATGAAAAAAAAAAAACAAAATAAGTGCAGTTGTACGGCAAAAGTTAGTATCACTTCGTTAATTGTTTATACTTCATCATCATCATCACAACCCATATATATCCCACTATTGGGTTCGGGCCTCCTGCGTAATGGGAGGGCAATTAACCTACCATACCACGCTGGTTAGACGTGTTGGTATAGGGTTTTATTTCGAGCTTTCCTTCTGTTACATAGATGTTATGTGCGTTTTATATCCCATAGTCGTATCTTACGATCACCCATGGGTGAGATAGGGGGTGGTAAATTGTATTCTAACGCCGTCACCATACGGATAGTTTATACCTAGGCATTTTATAAAATTTCTAACAATGTTTATCATCTAACTACACTCATTTTTGGCTTAGGTCATCTCATAATAGTGATAGTATTAACAGGCTGACTTCTTGATTGCAATTGGTATTATGAATTTCTCAGAAGAGTGCTACTACTCATTCCCTTAGTGATACCTAAGCTGATATTTACAGCACCCACATGAAAGGAATGGGTGGTGATATATTTCATTCTAACTTCACAGGTAAATTGTTGAATTCTACGAAGTGGTTGCCAGTTAGCGGCAAGTGAGCTGCTTGCTCGTTCATCATAAAAGTGTCACAATAACTTATTTTTACAATACTTATCTACTATATTACTTACCTACATCTTTTATATTATATTTTTATTTTATATATTTTTCCATAATAAAAAAGGATGATTGACGTCAGGCAGCCGTAGAACGTCAGAACCGGGTACCGGTGGCCCGCTCGCAAGGCGTTGATAGGTGCTTGTAGGGCGAGTCTGTGGGTTAGCGCACCGTTATTTCGGAATTTTGCAGTATATGCAATAGAAGTGGAGTATATAATGCGACGACCCCAAGTAATTGGGATAAAAGCAGGATAATGATGATATTTTATATAATAAATGCTTATATTGTCATCATCATCACCATGCTCTTATCCCAATTATTTGAGGTTGACGTAATAAGTGCATAGATATAGCTTATTTGAAGTAAATACTAAAGGCCAAAAAAGGTCTTTTATTTCATATAACTTCATTAATAGCTAAGAAATAGAGACACAATTACTAAGAATATAATTTGTGTTATTACTAAGAGCTCGTAAATTAATCCCTAAGTATGTTGATGACGTAAATGTGTATATATAAATGTTTGCTTAAGGACTCAAAGTGCCTTAATTGAAACTCAAGCAATGTTTACCTTTCTCGATATCTTTCAGTGGCATTGTTGATTTAGTCGCAATTAGTAATTGCACTTAGTAGTTAGCTTTAAATACTACGGCTCACATGAACTACATGATTAAACTAAGCGTAATGATGTTCCCCGCAAAATTATTTCTTAAAAACGTTAATTCCTTCCTCCTCATTCATTCATTCGTTCCTCAATAAAAAAAAAAATAATAAATTACTCCAATATATCTCTAATGCAACTAACAAGCTATCTTACAACAATTTATTCGAATATCTAACTTTGTAGAAATTTGTTTATTTCACTAAGCTATAGTCAATATCACTTTTATTCAAAAAGTTAAAAAAAAAATTGTGATTGTTAAAGAAAATCTTCTTTGTTAGCGAGTTTTAACAATCTTCAATTTAACTTGTGGCAATGATAATTTCACACCTAATAAAACTACAAACTAAAACTTCGATTACCGATCATAACTTAACTTTGTTGAGCAAAAGCTTTCGTTTTAAACTATGACTAAAAACATAATAAAATATGACAACATTTTATGTTAAAAGTACTTTATATATTGCATAGCTAACTGTCAAGAAAAGTTATTGCCTACAAAGTATTACGTTGAGTTCTAAATCAGATAAGTAGGTATACCTAATATAATCAAATCAGATTAGTGACAATAAACTTTATTAAATACGTATATAAAAACATATCATAAATTTTTGGATAATTATTAATTTCAATTCAATTTCTATATTTGACATTGTTACAAGTATTAACTTAATTTGATTCTTCAAATTACTGAAATTTAGCATTTAATATGCTTAATTATTTATCAACCCGATTACGAAACGAAAAATGATGTCACAAGCGGGATTCGAACCCACGCCTATTGGGATTCCGGCTCAATCGTGCTGCTACTACAAAGTGTAAGTAATCAGGTTTTATAAATAATTAAGCATATTAAATGCTAAATTTCAGTAATTTGAATAACAAGGTTGTGTCATCGTTTACTACAATTCTAACTGCAAAGTTTGAGGTATTAAGCCTATAACAATGTGTAAACATTGTCGGGTAGATGGCGCACGTCACCTTAAAGACGTAAATATGATACGAAGCGAGATTTGCATGTCCTACAATAGTTCACGATGGTGTAGTGGCAGCACGATTGGGCCGGAATTCCAATAGGCGCGGGTTCGAATCCCGCTTGTGACATGATTTTTCGCTTCGTAATTGGGTTTTATCAATTTGATTCTGATGGAGTCTGATTATAATGAATTTTCGTATTTAAATTTCAATGTAATTTAGTACTAATGTAATGACTGCTAGCGCTTCCTCTCAAATTTGTACGCCTTAACATGAGGCTGAACATGACAGGATCATTGTACGCTATTTTATATATTGCATTTATATGTATACTATGTTCAAACAAATAAATTATTATCTTATCTTATCTTATCTTAAAAGTCAAATAATCTGGCAAAATTTATAATATGATTCGTAGGAAATTTGAACCATGTAGAACATTCTACATGGCTATTCTTAATAAAGACACATTAATTTAAAGGTTTAATCACGTACTGTAAATAAATGAGAACATTCGTTTTATGCATACAAATTGTATCTCATCCTGAACGCATATATTATAAACTTCATTATATCATTAATTCTATGTCGTGCATAATAATAATTATATTGCCTCATCCTGATAATTATTGTAGTAATTAGCACATGTATCATAAAAAGCCACTGACAACATATTTTAGAAAAATATATACACATTAAAATATCCTTTTTGCACAAATACTTTGAACTATGCTGCGTACTTGCGTGTGATGCGTTACTTAATTACGTGTGAAAACGCTCACAGATATTAATATTTCTGTGGTAGTTACTAACAAAATTAGTTTATTATTATTAATACATTTTATCTGAATACCAAATGGTATAAAGGTATGTATATATTTAATTAAATAGTACCTAAATATGTATTTTTTTTTTTTTTTTTTTTTTTTTTGGCTCTGTTTATACTTAAGCCAATGTCAAAGTTAAGTTGCAGCTTCTTCTTCTTCTTCTTTTTATGTATTGGCAATCAGCTACTTATACGAGCCATTTTTGCCAGTGTCGAGTTATAATTATCTTCACGTTCTTAATCTCTTCAAGTTAGTCATTGTCTGTCAGTCAGTCGAATTGTCGCCATCAACACTGCTATGGTGACACTGTTAATGGTATGTTGTAGGAATTTTGATGGAAAACGAAAACGTTGTAAAGCACTTTTATATGATATTCACTACATCCCAGCTGTTCTGTCACATCATATTACATAAAACACCATAAAAATTATCTAATATAACACGTTAAAACACTAAGATATCGAATATAATACAAGAGCACAACATGACGTTTTAGATTCCCGCCAAAAGTCCAATATGTATTTAATAAAATCAGTATACTTTAATAAAATAAAAGGCTTTTATCACTGTCATCTCGTTGTTCTAAATTTGAATAACTTCTGTTTTCATAAAAGCTTTTTACTCGCACTTAGTCTTTAAACTTGTATTGACAGGCCTATATTAACTGAGGCAAACCTTAAACGGTGACGAATTAAAAAAAAATACTTTTATGACCTCTTGCTTTCACTATGTAACATTGACGTATACATGTAACCTATTAAATATAAACTAAGCGAGTCATATAAATTCAGGATTGGGACACGTATACATCCATAAGCTCTACCTACTCCTGACATAAGTCTGTAGTTATATTTATTAATTCGTTTCCTTTAAAAATTCTTACAATAACTACCAATTTTATATGTCACATCTGTTGACCGAATGTCGAATGAAATGACCACATTTTTTTACTCTAGCACAGCGTTCATAGGGTCTAAACATCTTAACTCATACTAGTCATAGCTATAACTCAATTCTACATTCCATTCTATATTAAAAATTACTATTCTACATTAAAAAGTGTCTAAGTAGCTCTACGTCACCTAACATAGAAATATCAAGACGTTAAAGTTAAAAAAATAATCGCTAATTCAATAGCTCCAGAGATTTACTAGAACTCTTCATGCTTACAAACGATTATTTCAAATACATTTGCAAATTACATTGCTAAGGAACAAATTACTATTTTACTTGATATCGCTGTAGTTCGAAACGAATAACATGACAAGATTTTACGACGGCAATAACAATACAGCAGTCTAGACAGTGCATAATTAGAGACGAGCAATGAAAAATGAATAGCAAGCTTTGAAAATAAATCATCAAGTATTATATCGTAACAACTCTCAGATTTCTCTTGTCCACGATTAAGATTTATTTCCATAGAACGTCTTGGTAAATACTATACTTTTTAACACGCTATGGCAACTTGTCTATAATAGCCAACCAACCAGTAATATTTTAAGACTACGATGTGTTACCACCCCGTTATTAATTCCGTACCGTGGGAATCGTATAAATCTTTGGAGAAATATAACAATTGCCATTGCTAACCCGCATGCCAATTGTGGTAATTGAGGCATTATTTAGGCATTATTTTCTTTACGGAGAGACCTATGTCCAACAAAGCTTAAGCCGTCAAATACCTCAAGTTATCAACTTTCGAGAGAATAAGATTTTTTTTTGCCAAATGTGATTATGAAGATTTGATTTGTGTTTGATATAAATCTAACAAAATTTCCCTAAGAATGTCCTATAATGGCCACCAAAGACAAAGATCAGGTTCCGGTGGCCCGCTCGCACGGCGAAGAGAGTCGCTTTGCAGGGTGGGTCTATGGGGTCACGCGCCGCCACTTCCGTCGCCCCGGACCGATTTAACGGGGCGTGACCACACCATAGCCCACCAAAAAAAAATCTTTTACACACACACACTCTTAGAGAAACTTCATGATCACAGTAAAGTGTTCGAAACGTCAATTAATTAAAAAACGAACACAAACGCGATAGAATCCGTAAAAGTAGCTTTATTTCTTTTTTTAAGTATTTCTACTATTACAATGAGCTGTCTACTTGGATCCCATAGAGGTCTCTTCAGACATTCACAGGAAGTTAATGGTGATACATTATATTCACCATTCATCTCCACATAGATAAATACATCTAATACCTCGTCTATTAAATTAAAACAGCTAATATGCCTACAGTTCGATATTGGCCCGCTTGGAACTGAACTAACCAGATGCTCCATCATAAATGATTTACAATAGACAATCTGCAGGTCCAAATATTTACTTGTTGGAACTGTTGGAAGCCATAGCTATTACATACAAAAGTCAAAAATCCCTTAAGAAACCACAACCACAACAACACCAGCTGTAATTTTAGCTTGACAAATATCAAAGACAATTGCGTAAGTAGCGTCATTAGTTATATGTGTGTAAAATTTCATTGCCAGACAACCACAAACCATAAAAGTTTGAGCTGACGACACAAAATATATCAATCATTTTGTAGCTTTGAGTGAGAGAAATGTAGAATCGAATAAAGCTAATGTTAGTGGCTGTTAGTTTATTTAATTAATTCTTTAACATTATGTGATGAAAGATTTAAAGTCCGTCGACAAAAGCTTACAGTCAGGCAGGATTCTTATGTTTGCGTATAATGTTCAATAACCTTTTACTAACAGGTTTTTTAACTTACTTCCATTTCTTCTGCTTTACTAAATTATAATAAACTAGCTTCTGCCCACGGCTTCGCTCGCGTAAAAGGTTACTTTCCTAAAGTTTTTCATCCCATATTTTTATTTTACCCCTTAAGGGTAAATTTATTATGAAATTTTAATGTCATATTTATTTATATCTAACAATAGCCTAAAAATAAATTTCAAGCTTCTGGCTTTAAAAATAACGATACTTCCTTATAACTTTTCATCCCCCTACAACCCATTTTTTGCATTAAAAAGTAGCCTATGTCCTTTTTCAGGCTCTAGACTATCTGTGTAATAATATTCATTTAGATCGGTTCAGTAGTTTTGGCGTGAAAGAGCGACATACAGACAGAGTTACTTTCGCATTTATAATATTTTTTTTAAGTTTTCACGTCTGTTGACAGTTCTCATGACTGATTTCTGTTTCTCGTTTTCAAATAAATCCCAGTAACTTTCAAATTAGTTTATGACAATAGCAAAATGAGACAAATTTTAATAAATTTAAAATGATTATTCCGCTATACTTACCCACTCGAAAATAAAAATGAAATTATAAATTAAAAACAGTAATTACTGATCACTATTTGCCCTGAATATGCCATATTTATGAAAGAGAGAAAAAATATTTATTACTTCTTCACGGAAAGGACATACAACGGTTAATATTTGTAACTGTTTAACAAAAATTAATAGATGAATATAAAAAAAATAAAAGCACTGAATCATAATGTACTACTATGTCGATAATACAATAATGTATGACGAACGTAGTCTTAAGAAAACCAGGAAGATAGTAAATTGTATTGTTACTTCGTAATCACATCGGCCATGGATTCCCTGTGGTGACGGAGTAACTATACAATTCACCAACCCCTATCTTACCCGTGGGTGATCGTATGAGACGACTAAGGGATATAAAACGCATATAACATCTATGCAAGAGAAGAAAAACTCGAAACAAAACCCTATACCAACACATCTGACCAGCGTGGTATAGTAGGTTAATTTCCCTCCCATGGTGGAGGAGGCCCGAGCCCAACAGTGAGACATGTAAGGGCTGTGATGATGATGATGATGATGAATCACACTGGTAAATAAAACATTAACTATAACATCACTATTAATAATATTTATAATAAGTCAATGGCATTTTTATTATCTCAGCATGAAAACAACGACTATGCAGAACTTAACGACAATTTTTATTATATTTCGCTTGATTTGTTAACATTTGCAAACATTACTCCTATTCATCACAGCGTTAGGTATCTATATATATAGTTTTTCTCTTTAAGTTATGTGTTCAATAAGTTTTTTGGCATCCAACTGGTTTTCTCTAAGATTACTGCCGCGTTCAAATAAACTTTTTTAGCTATCTCATTATAGATATAATTCTTCTATATGTGTATAAATATAAGACCATTTTTTTCTAAACGCCTGAACCGATTGTGATGATTTTTTTCTACAACATGTTAATGTCATATTTATTTATATCTAATCAAGAGCCTAAAATAAGTTTCAAGCTTCTGGTTTTACAAATGATGATACTTCCTTACAGCTTTTCACCCCACTTTACAACCCTTTTTTGCATTAAAAAGTAGCCTATGTCCTTTATGAGGCTCTAAACTATCTGTGTACCAAATTTCATTTAGATCGGTTCAGTAGTTTTGGCGTGAAAGAGCGACAGACAGACAGAAAAACAAAGTTACTTTCGCATTTATAATATTAGTAAGGATTTGGACCCAATAAATGAGGTAATCGATTTCAAGATTATAATTATATTTTTTATTTACTGAAAACAACAGCAACTCCATCTGATACCGTTTGGTCAACAATTACATTCTCAAGGAGGGTTGACGTCTGGCAGGCGGCCGGTCATAAAACTATTGCCAATAACTTTTACAATATGTACTATTAAAGAAGAGTATATATTGTATCGACCCCAAGTAATTGGGATAAGAGTAAGAGAATGATGATGAACATCAAAGCTGCTTTCTTCTCTGTCTTTCACTGCCATCTTCGTTACACTATTAGGCGCAAGGTCCCACCGTAATGAGATGTTCAAACTTGCAGTTGACAGGATCTGTCGATTGGTAATTGTCTACATATACATTATCACAAAAAAGCGATACCTTCCCTACCTTAAGCGCCATTTTTGCATTAGTACAAAGTGAAAAAGGATCACTTACGTTAAGTTGGCTGAGCAGAATCTAAAATAGCGCTTTACTTTGAAGAGTCAAAAGCGTCGTTATTTAGAATTCAAATTCAACTTGTTGGCGAATGAAATTGTATATTTTGATGCCTTCGATAAAATTGAACTATATCGGTCAATTCTCAAGGCAATAAGGTTTATAGCTTTAGTTTAAATTGTCCAACTAGGAAATATAATTCTTATTTTCTTCAAAATTATTTTAATTTATAAAAACCCGATTACGAAACGAAGAATGATGTCATAAGCGGGGTTCGAACCCGCACCTATTGGGAGTCCGGCCCAATCGTGCTGCCACTTACACCACCGTGAACTATTGTAGGACATTCAAATCTCGCTTCGTATCATATTTACGTCTTTAAGGTGACGTGTGCCATCTACCGGACAATGTTTACACATTGTATTATAATAATAATAATACTTCAAACTTTACAGTTAGAATTGTATTAAACAATGACACAACCTTGTTATTCAAATTACTGTAATTTAGAATTTAATATGCTTAATTATTTATAAAAACCCGATTACGAAACGAAATATGATGTCACAAACGGGGTTCCAACCCGGGTTTTTATAAATAATTAAGCATATTAAATGCTAAATTTCATTAATTTGAAATTATTTTAAATTATACGACAATCTCAAAATGCATGCAGTATAAAATAAATAACCAGGACATATTCGCGTAAATATTCCATAGCCTTCATAATAATAAGATGGCTGTTACTTGTAACTCCTAAGCCGACTCAAGGCCTTAAAATATGAATGACATCTAAGAATACCTAACAATATGACAAAGACTAATGTCACGCTAAGATCTACGATCCTTGTTACAAAGGAGCATCGTTACATTTTATCTTTAAGATAAACAAAGATGACACATTTGTTAAGGGGCGTGTCCAGTTATAATATTATATTAGTAGTACTTAATATTTACACGCCTGTATTTTCAAAATATTATCTGTGTGGTGACGGAGTAAGAATACAATTCACCACCCCTTATCTTACCCGTGGGTGATCGTAAGAGACGACTAAGGGATATAATAACGCATACAACATCTATGCAAGAGAAGAAAAACTCGAAACAAAACCCTATACTAATACGTCTGACCAGCGCGGTATAGTAGGTTAATTTCCCTCGCATTGCGGAGGAGGCCCGAGCCCAACAGTGGGACATATATAAGCTGTGATGTTGATGATTTTCACAATGGTAAGCAGAGACCCATCATAAACATAATTAATTACCATTACATACATTTTGTTTGTGGTAGGACCACACTCTTGACAATTCTCTGTCTACAGCCACGGGGCAGTCCGTACGCGTTAGTACCACACTCTCGCAGATCAACGTCTGAATAATGGCAATGTGCTATTGCGCTTTATTCGGTGAGCGAGAGATCCGAAAGCCCATCTGGGTGGGTTTGGTGTTTGTATTGGTAGGCAGCGGCCTAGCTATACCGTTGGTATTGCAAAGGTCCATGGGTGGCAGTAACACTTACCATCAGGCGTGCTACTTACTCGTTTGCCACCATAAGCAATAAAAAAAAATGTGATGCATTAAAAATAATATGATTCACCAACTATTCCCACGGCTCTTATACTAAGACTCGTAAACAGAGGGAACTAGGAAAACAAATGCAAATTAAACACCAGTTCAAATTCGTTTAGAGACTGTTGAAAGTCATGGTGCCACACGCTGCCCTTCCGTCGCCCCGGACAGAATGAAAGACGTGTGTTCAGACCATAGCTTGCCAAAAAAAAAGGCACTGTTGAATGAATAGTTAACTATATTCCCTCCCATTGGAGAAGTTCATGCCCAATAATAACATATATATGTTTTAAGAAAGAAAAAAATATCAACATTTAATCACGCTATTTTTTTTCAACCCGAATAATAGAGGGTAAATCTTTTGCTATTTATTAAGTGCTGTGCCGAAAATTCGCCCAGAAAAACCAATTTTTCTACGCCCGACACAAGTTACGAAAGCTTGGGCTTATCATACAACAAGCAATGTATTTAACAGAGAAATGTCAAAATATGTCATAAATCTGTTTTTTTTTATCAATTAAATCATAGTATTATGTGTAAAAAAAATATAAATACAGCGGTAATACTATAAATCTTCGTGTGGTGACGGAGTAAGAATACATTTTAACACCCCATTTCTTATCTGTGGATGTAGTAAACGGCGACTAACTGATATAATATGCATATAACACCTATATAAGAGAAGTAAAACTCAAAATAAAACCCTATACCCACCCGTCTGACCAGCGTGACGTAGGGAATCAATTTGCCTCCTGTTTTGAAAGAGCTTCGATACCCCCATTGGTATGTATATGAATGGAGATGATGATATATTTATTTAAATAATGGTACTATTTGATAGTTTAGAGCATTTTAATACTATATTTTCGAAGTGTGGTCACTATAGTGGTAGGACGATACTGTTGACAGTTTTCTGTTTACAGCCGCGGGCCGATCCGCCCAGGGCAGTACCACACTCTCGCAGAAAATCGACGTCATGCTCACAGCACTTTCTAAAGTGTGACATTTTAGTCTCTTGCAGCTCCGAAGAAAAATGTTCTTCATACTCAGCTGCTTCTTGATGAGGATATGCTGCTCTTGAGGATTTTGTGGCCATATCTTCATTATCATCTTGTTATAGAAGCATTTCATTACACTTCATTGCAAATCTATGAAAATACAATAACTCCATTACAAATCTATGAAAATACAATAAGTCTGATGATTTATAAGTTTATTACTAGCCAAACCTATTTTACCTTTACTGTTACTATTGAGATATAAGGTAGATGACAGCAGGGAAAATATATAATATTATTATACAACCAATATAAAACACTATCAACATTACAGTTAGATATGAAGCTCTAAAATAAATATATAAATTAACAATTCCCAAGGCAATTTTTAAATTAGTAATGATTGGTCTATAAAATTTTTATTCTCTAATTGGTATATTTTATATAATACAATAGCGCTTACTCCTGTTATTAAAGTTTAGGAATGATGGTGACATTATATTCTTCCTTTGTCACCGCCTAAATATCAGAAGTTTACATACTTCTTTCATAAACAAATAACAATTATTTAACATACTGAATTTCTTATTATTCACTATCATTTCATATAGAAGAATCACATAGGGTCTAGGGGAAACTAGCCTACTAATATGTCTATTTCCAACTGTTCATCAAGTTATCAATATTCATTATTGAATATAGGCCTCACCACAGCGGGTATATAGTGCAATAATCACCTATGGCACACAGGTTGAAGATCACAGTTACACCAACTATATATGTACATAGCTTTTTCTGTTGATAAACCTTTCCTCATTTTATGCCAGTCTTATTATGGTACTGTATGTGCCATCAATACAACTTACAACAGATGGAATATTATAGTTTTCATAAAATTACTGAAAATCTTTCACAAGCAACTAATGGCTTTTAAAAATTATGTCTATTGTTCTTATTTATTAAAATGTATGTAATATACCTTCATTTTCATCAATTTTGATTTCCATTTATCTGGAATTTGTTGTCCATTGAAGAAACATTGGTACTCAATGGACAACAAATTCTAGATAAATGGAAATCAAAATTGATGAAACAATTGTTGTCCATCAATGTATATCAGTAATGCTGGTAACTTCCAGTAGCATAGAATGAAAGAGCAGCTTATACCTTAAAATACAAATGGGACTAAATTATAAAATACCAAGCACGAAAACAATCTTTTATAAATAAGTAATAAGACTATACATACTTTGTATCGTGTGGATATATCGTTGCGGCCTTTAACATTAAAGGCTCTAATTCACCATCTAACACTTTAAAAAGTTCCTGCAAGACCCTTGTCGTCTTGTGTAAATAATCGTCAGTCATGGAAAAGCTTTTTTGATATAACTGGCAGTTCTCTTCAATCTTCACCTCTATAGTACTTCTATCTTATGAGTATTATCTAAAATATTCAATATTGGTTCCAAACGTGCCTTACTTTCTTAGAAAATTATTACAATCACAGAACTCGATCGCCAAAAAGATGCTTTGGTGGGATCGTGAAATTTTTACGATTCCAACGTGAATATTTATGTCAAAATCGCGTCAAGAGTAGCAAATATTTGACTCTATCGTGAAAAGTCGATCTCATTTAGTTTAAAAATATTCCACCCAATTTGAAACCAATCCTGCGCTAGTGTCGCTTTCAAGAGTACCAAATTGCTTAAATTCGAGCTGGAATCGGATTTAGGATTGGAATCGAGATTCAAGGGTAGCCCTACTGGTTACGATAATATCGGCTTACGTTCCTTAGTCATATTTTACAACATTATGTGTCTTACTATAAAGGAAAGATTAATAGATTGTATTCTTATTCCATCACCACACAGAGAACTGAATAGTTGCCAGAAATAAGTCTCGAATTAACTATTACGATATGGCCTCATTCATTCTCAAAGAAATAAGTACCATCATTTCTTGCGTCAAAATAACCGTACAAACTAGCTTAGGGTTGGATGCAGGACCTATTGTTGTTTTGATTTGGGGTTATGTGCGACACAATAACAACAATTCTATTTGTTGACGTACCTATTTAGTTGAAAATAAGCCCCGTCTGAAAAGAGAATATTGTTCGAACTTTGAAAGCGCTCCAACGTTGTTTTGAAGAAAAACATAGCATAGATTTTTCGATTTGAAAATCAGGCACATAAATTTTGTTAAAAAATAATGAATTTATTCTTAAATTTAATAATATATATCGATAATTTTGCTAAACTTTCTCTTTTATATGTACACATACACATGTATATTAGCTGTGCGGTAGCGGCTACGAATACTACCAACCCTTACTTTACTCGTCGATGTGGTAAAAGACGACTAAGATCATTATAACGACTCTCTCTGATGCCATTAGATCAACAATTACATTCTCAAGGAGGGTTAACGTCTGGCAGGCGGCCCGTCCTAAAACTATTACCAATGACTTTTATGTTATACTCGTATTTACCTACTTTGAAAGAAGAGTACATATTGTATCGACCGCAAGTAATTGGAATAAGAGTAGGAGAATGATGATACACGTGTATATTGACTTTGGGTGAGCCAGAGACTTCTGATTGACTGTGGAACCCATAGCTTCTGGTCCACTTTTTTTTTGCGGCGGGTTTATGGTCTGGTCACACCCCACTAAATCTATCTAGGGCGATAGATGAAGCGTCGCGCGACCCTATAGACCCGCCCTGCAATGTACTTCTCCACGCGAGTGAGCCACCGAAAGCCGATCGCTTTCGTTGTTGGCCCACCCGGCTACAGTCCACGTCTAGACATCATTAGAATGTCACTGGTACTAATTCATATCAAGTCATATAACCTGTAGCCGAAACAATATAAATGTCATACAATAATGTAGGAATCGCTCAATCATTTTCATAAAACTTTTTCACAGGGAACGCCCACATTCGTGCGCCGTACAGTCCCATTAACCGGATTACCTGCACATGCACTTGGCAAGCACGCAGAGCTGAGTCCACCACATTTCAAAATAAATATTGTGACAATGAGCTGCTGAGCAAAAATTTGGAGACGGCTGCCGTCCGTAGAGCATCAAGTTCCAGATATGTCATTTTGACCTGTATGTTAATGTGGTTCACATTCGAAATATATACTTTTTATTTGTTACACCACATTTTTCTAATATTCATATTAGTACCTATAATAATATTTTTATGTGATTCAATATAAAACATACATTTCGAAAAAAAATCTTCTTTACTGTGAATAAAATCACATTTGCACGTTATTTAATATTAAATGAATATTGGAATGCAAAAACGTTGGCAGCATCATTTCTTTCATATACAAGTATGTTTGGCAACACTGGAATATTTCCATTTGTTTACATAATATCTGAATACCCACGGAAATTAGACTAAATAAACGTGTCAAAGAGTAAACAGTCTAGCTAACAGTTACCGTCAGTTGTCACGCTTCATATATCATTGTATATACAGTGAGAATCGTGTTTACATGCATATCTAATGTGATTTACATACCGACATTGCTTATTCTATATAATGCATGAATTAATGTTCATTCATCGTCAACCTGTACTTTTTACAGTTTACTATTTGTTTTGATGAAAAAGTGTAACATATCGCTTGCCCAGAAGAATAGAGTCACAACTCTAAAAATTACAATTTTCATTATAAACTCATTTGCAAAAAAAACGGGCGGTTTTGATTTTCATTCATATTTAAAAAGATACAATACCAAAAAGGTTTCAATCGTTTGTACACGTTACTGGCCGGTTTTAAAAATGCTGTGGTATTTAAAAAAGTACGTTCTAAATTCAATTCTTCATTTGATGTTCATTTTTACAGAAAATCCCTTTTTATCCTACATTTTTGGCGCGAAGTTCCATAAGTTAACATCGACTTTCATAACTTTTATTCAATTTTTATCGATTAATTTCATATCCTTGACTGTCAAAGCTTTATTTAATGCTGTTTGGCTGTATCAAAAATGGTAGATAAAGTGGTAAAAGCTACCAAAATTATCGCGCTGCTTGAAGAGGGTTGCAGCCAATGTTTCGTGGCTAGGAGGCTAAATGTTAGTCGCTCGACAGTCCAAAGGACCTGGCAGCGATATCAGGAGACTGGTTCCGTCGAGAGAAGGCCTGGTTCTGGAAGAAAACCATGTACCCAACCACGGGATGATCGTTTTCTTGTGAGTCGCGCATTGAGAAATCGCAAATCTTCGTATGTGGATCTTAAGAACAACCTCCAAGAAGTAAGAAATGTGCATATTAGTCTATGGACGGTCAGGAGGAGGCTTCTCGCTGCCAATATACGCAGTCACCGCCCGGCCCGCGGCCCCAAATTACTCCGTGAGCACAGAGTTCACAGGCTTAGGTTCGCTAGAAATTGTGAATCATGGACTCAAGACGATTGGAATAGGGTTTTGTTCTCTGATGAAGCCAGGATATCTCTGTTCGGTGAAGATCGACGTCGGCGAGTGCTAAGAAGACAAGGAGAACGCTTTGCAGAGGCATGTTTCGAAGAAATCACACCTTATGGTGGGGGCTCTGTTATGTTTTGGGCAGGAATAAATTCAATGGATCGTACAGAGTTAGTCTTCATTGAAAACGGCTCACTGACTGGGCATCGATACATAACGGAAGTTCTAATTTCTCATGCACAACCCGCATTGGCCGCTCTAGGTGAAGACTCGATTTTTATGGACGACAATGCTCGCGCCCACCGATCCCGCGATGTTAATGCGTATGTGCAAGAGGTCGGCATTCGTCGTTTGGATTGGCCAGCTCGAAGTCCCGACCTCAATCCCATAGAGCATGTCTGGGACGTTCTGAAACGGCGTGTGAGATCAGTACACCCGGCTCCGCAGACCATCAGAGAGCTGAAGAATGTGATTACTGCGGAGTGGGAACGTATTCCGCAAGCAAGTATCCGGGATATACTCGCTAGCATGCCCAGACGAATTCAAGCTGTGATTTTAGCTAGAGGGGGTCACACTCGATACTAAACATTTATCTGTTTTTACTTTATTAAAGAAAAACAAACAAAAAAACTTTTTTATTTTTACTTCATGAGCATATGCACTACTAGCGAATATACACTACTAGCGAGGTTTAGCATTATTTCCCATAAATTGTATCTAAATTTTATGAAATACTGATGAAAACGATTATTTTCTTATTAATTTACCAAATTGTGTGGATAAAACTACCTATAATTATCAAACAAAGAAATATTAACATTTGAAATGGTTCATTGCTTAGGTGCCCGTTTTTTTTGCAAATGAGTGTATTTAAATTTTTGATGGTGGAAGGGTGTTAATATTATAAGTTCACCTTATCAACTCTTCATCGTCATTCTTAAGGATATTATGCTGACGTTCGTGCATTTGGAATCGCTGCTGAACCGAGCTGAAAAAAAGGGAAATACTTATTTTGACCCTCCTGAAAAATTTTGCTATTTTGAATTGTGACACTATTCTTCTGAGCAAGCGATATGTTGAAATATATAGATACACATCCGTGTTTATATTATAAATAGTTTATCACCTACTATTATTTATAAATGAAATATCATGATAAAAACAATATTGTTGTTTCGTAATACAGTTCTAAGCGGTTCGGTATTTAATTTTATCAAAATTAAATACATATCAAAGGAATTTTTATATTTAATTGTGTTAAACTTGCAGTATTTATCAACTCTAACTGCATTTTAATATTAGGGTCGAATAAGTACCTATTATCAAAATATTACTCATAGGTAAAACAGTTACAAGCAAGTAACACTACTAAACTAGTAACAAAAAAAGTAAACATTACGCTAACCTGGGACGCTAGTCCAGTTCGTAGTTGAGCTTGCGCTACGTGCTACTTCCAAGTAGCACGTAGCTCAACTACAGCGGGATCGTTGGCCAGTAATATTTGTTCAGGTAAATTTCATTAAAATGCCTACTACTACGTACGTACTACGTACTTACGTATTGTTCTGTGCTAAATTAATAAAATAACGGAGAGTTAAATATTTTGAATTTTATTATGTTTATTTCTTTTCATTATTGAAGATACTAAATCATATTCATATTTTAAAATACAATATTACTAAAAACTCGCGAATATACTTCACTCGAATAATACAGGATAAATAAATGTAACTTACCGATATGTTAATACACTTTGATAAATAAATGCCCCGAAAGTTGATATGCATGTATCAACTTTAGGATATTTATTCATTAAAGTTTCGTTCAATAACCGAAATATTACGGTTGAATCAATATTTTTTTTTATTTTTCCGCTTTAATTTTCAAAATAGTTTATCAAACATTAAAATAGTATTATATGAAACATATTTAATAATATCAAAAAGTATCTCGCGAAATAATAACCTATTAGGTAATATTATTAGAGAAGGGAAACTCGAACCAAAACCCTATACCAACACGCCTGACCAGCGTGGTATAGTAGGTTAATTTCCTTCCCATTACGGAGGAGTCCCCAACCCAACAGTGAGACATATATGGGCTGTAATGATGATGATGATGAAGTAATATTACACTTTTAACTAACGAAATTATAAAAATATCAATCGAGAACAAATTAAGCGATTATATTGAACTAACTTTTTTAGCGTTAAATAATACAGTTACAGAGCAAATTTAAAATGAATTTAAAATTAAATAATTTTAAAATTTCTGATATTTACTGGAGTACTGTACACATGTTTACATATGAATTAATTCGTACTTCACAAACAATTTTAAGATATGTATACATAAAAGATATGAGATCTTTTATGACATAACCTTTGCTGCTTTTTTCTTTTATTGCCATTAATTTTCTGAGAAAGGCTTTGTCGCGCTACTGTTTCATGTCGCGGGAGAGGCTGTCATTACTAAGTATTAAGATTGACAGCCACCTGTCCTGTCATATCATATCAAAAAGATAAAAAAGTTGTTATTTCTTGCTTACAAATATGTGTACATATACACACATACACATGCACGCACATATAACATACACACTGAAACAGGCAGGCCTGTCGCACGGTTGAGAGGTCCTACCTCTGAGGATACCTGCTGAAGGAGGATTCATTCCGGGCTGGTTACCGTCAGCATCCTGGCCCGTATGAAGTACTTGGGCCTGGTGCTCGACGGGCATTGGTGGTTCCGTGAGCATTTCCGTCGACTTGCTCTGAGGCTCGTTGGTGCAGCGTCCGCTCTCTTCTGGCTTATGCGCTAAGTGTCGACAGATATGCTCGGGGATGGTCCGATCGATATCCCTATACAATACACCCGTGTGGGCTGGGTCCCTCACCGTCCGACTTAGGACTTACCTATGGCGAACACAAAGGGCCATTGCGATCAGGACCTTACGTTGATACCGCACGGTGGCAACAGGGACAGTGTGTGCCCAGCGAGAGCCCTCCATTTGGTGTTCGTACCATCGAGGCCTTCCAGCCGGTGCTGATGGAGTGGTTAGACTTATGTGAGTCTTGAGACATGATTGCTTCGGTAAGTACCTGCACACAGTCGTGGGAAGAGATAGAATGCCATTCTGCCACCACTGTTATTGCGACGAGAACACGGTACGGCACACGCTCGGGGTCTGTGTGGCCCGGGCATAGCAGCGCCGTGAACTCGTCGCAATCATCAGGGCCGATCTGACGCTACCGACTATCTCTAAGGCGATGCTCGACAGCGTCAAGAACTCGGACGCAGTAGCCACCCACCGGGCTGGCCAGGGACGTCAAGGATTCGGTTACCAGTGGCCGGCCCAATGGCGATGGAAGAGAATACAAAAGGTTATGGGGCAATGCGCCGCCCTTTCCTCGCCCCGGACGGAACGGACGCCGTGTATCCAAACCATAGCTTGCCAAAAGAGGGCCTGTCGCACGTCATTTAACTACATACAACATTGCAGGTCGCACTGCAAATCTAACTTTTAAATATTGTAAACTTTCATTAGATTACAAAAGTCAGATGGTAGATGAATCTGATTCGACTAAAATTGACAATAATAAATATGAAGTTAAGAGCATAAAAAAAAATTAAAAACATAACTGTGAAAGTACAACAGTGAGAATAATGAAAAGATAGCGTCCGCAAATAGAAATGTGTATTATGATCTACCATTTGTTCTACTAATACGTGCCACGGTGCTTCCATAAAATGAACAAATGAGTCTCATAAAATCAAAACCTGCAATATGAGCTTTGAATGAATTTTGACAATTAATTTTTGTCAAATTTGACACTGACACCTCTTTTTTTACCACTGCCGTTTCTATACGACTTAATTGCCTTATAAATTATGTTAATCACTGGTTTGATGAAATTTAAAGAAACAAAATACATATGTTAGGAATATTGATGTCAGGTCATTAGAATATTATCGAAGCTTTTTAAATTGTTTAAAGAGTATATATTGCGGCCACCCCAAGTAATGGAGATAAGAGCAGGTTGATGATGATGTTAATTAATGATAAAAAAAAAACAGTTTTTACAGATTTTATCACATTTGTATTTGATTCATAATTTCACCATCATTTCGAACACTTTCGGGCAATTAAAATAGTTTTATTTAAAATGTAACACCGCGTAAACATCATAAATCATGGTTCTAACAAGTTAACCGCTACGTGATAATTTTGTGAAACGTTCTGCTAGAAACTAAATCAAATTATTTAAGTAAAATTGCAATCCAGTAAAAAGTATATTGAAGTGACTAAAGAATTGGTTATATAAGATTTTAATTTAAAAAATAACATCACACACAACATACAAAACGTCAGAATGGTATATTAATGGACCTGTGAATTCTGTGTACATCCCAAAATAACTCTGTTAAAAACAATACCTACTAACTCCAAATGTTGTATCTCAAACAATTCTTAATGGCACGGCCGGTATGTCCAATGGGCAATGTACCGCATGTGAAAACACGCAAAAATATTTATATCGTTTAAGAAGTATTTTGTGCGCATAATTAAAACAGATTCTGTGTAATAATTAAATATATATAATACTAGCAGACTCGGCTACGCGTTGCTGTGGCTAAGGTAGGCTCAGTAACTCGTGGTGGTTATGCTAATAAATTGTAGCTTATATGAAACATTTGTACGTTTATCATAGTGCCATCTATTAAATACTTGCTCAATTCAATCAACAGATACCGCCATCTGTTAGAATCGTTTAAAAAAAATATCGATATAAATTGAGATGGAAGCTAACCTATCTTTTAAGTTGGATCAAACTACACATGCTGTGCAAATTTGATTAAAATCGGTTAAGTACTTTAGGAGTCCATCGTAGACAAACAACGTGACGCGCAATTTATATATATTAAGATAACTATAGTTATATAATTATATATAGCTCATATAATATAAAAGCTAGGAGATATTATCTATATACCTAGTCTTGCCATAAAAACAATTTAAAATATAAAAAGCTTATTCGAAGTGGTCTCCATTGGCTGCAATACAGTCCTTTAAACGGTGGGCCCAGTTGTCAATAGAAGCACGCGCTCTTGCCATGAGAAAATTCTTCACTGCCAATCGTATGGGTTGTTTTAGGGACACCAAACTATCATGCCGTTTAGTGCAAGCCGTACTCTCTAAAACTAACCAAAAGTCATAATCCAGCGGATTAAGATCGGGACAAGATGGCGTCAGCTCTGATGAAGTCCGAAACGTTCGTTTTCGAGCAAAACTGCGTAGACCGACTTTTATAACCCGGCGCCGAGTCTTGCTGGAAGGACCATTCTTGGTTATTGAACTTGGTGTTGTTCCTTAGCAAGGGGGTACTGGGGTGTAAAAATCAAATTTTTTAATTCTAGCTCCTACAGATTTGAGATTTGGTATGAACATTTATTCTGTCCTGTAGATGTCAGATGATTACAAATTTCACCAAACGAAAATGTGGAGGTATTAACCTAAGAAATCCTAATTTTTTTTTAATAAAACTCCTTCAGACTTGTATTTTGGTAAGCATATTTGTGTTACGATGAAGAGGTAAACTAAGAACTGCTTTTTAGAAAAGCCACCCATTTTTTTTTTTTGGTGTGGATTATGCTCGGCGCTCTTCTCGCACCACTCCGTCCGGGGCGACAGAGGGGCGTACGCACGCATACCCGTAACCCACCCACGAACCTCGCCTACGTCGTTGGACCGGCCACTGGAGCAGCGTGAACTTGTCGTCAGTGGCCGGCCCGACGGAATACCCCCTGAAAGGTCCCCTTGAGCGACGTAACCGGGGTGGACGTCGGTCCCTCCTCGCGTAGTCAGCCTCTCGGCGGGTGGCGGACTAATTCCCCGGTCCAGTCACCCGCGGCCTCGGCTAGGGCGGCATCAGGCGCAGGTAATCGCGCCTACGCTGCCCCAGTCGCCGGCGGTGGTTCGCGTCGTCAAGGAGACGCTCCTCGCGCACGCGCTCCGCCGCCTCCTTCCGCGAGACTACTGCCTCGCAGAAAGCTGCGACCGCGTCCCAGTTCCTGACGCTGTCGAGCATCGCCCTGGCGATGGTCGGCACCGATGATTGCGACGAGTTCACGGCGCTGCTCTGCCCAAGCGGCACACACCTCGAGCGTATGCTGTGCCGTATCCTCGTCGCAATCGCAGTGGTGGCAGGACGGTGTACTCTCCCTCCCGACGACCGTGTACAGGTATTTGGCGAAGCTTCCATGCCCCGTCAAAACCTGCACCAGTCGGAAGGAGAGCACCCCGTGCCGCCGTTCCAACCACTGCATCAGCACCGGCCGGACGGCCTCCACAGTCCGCACACCGAACCGAGGCCTCTCCAGCCGGAATGCCCAACGAGCAATGACGACTCGGCGGGCGTCGACACGCCAGGCGGTGAGCTCCCTCAGTGAGACCACACTGCCCCCCGCTCGCACCCCCGACACCCGCCGATACAAATCGGCGAGCATTTCCGCCTCCAGGTCCCACGGGGGAGTCCCGGCCAACAGGCACGCTGCCTCCGTCGCCACCGTGCGGTACCCGCGTACGGCCCTGACCGCCATGGCCCTCTGTGGTCGCCACAGAAGAGCCCTGAGTTGGACGGTCAGGGATCCCGCCCAGGAAAAGCCACCCCTAAAAAGGATTGCGTAGGTGTTAACACAAAAAATCCACGTTTTCAAATACTGCCCCTACATACTTGGAATTTGATGTGGACTTTCTTTCTACCTTATAAAGGTCAGATGAAGTAGGATATGGAGAAATGCCTTCTCTGAAAGGAATTCTATGTAGTGACAGTAAACTACACAACTGGGCTGACATAACCGAAGCGAAGCGAGGGCGGGTCGCTAATATATAATATTATTGTAATGCTTATTAACAAACTGCCATTTATCTGGTAATATAATATTAGTAAATGCATTGTGTGCTAATATTAGTAACTGTAGGGGAGACCGAGACTAACCTACCTAGATCAGATCGGTCATGTACTGAAGGAAGGTGGAGTCAAGAGTCGCCGAAACCGGCGAGCGTGTATGAAGAGAATTATGAATGTTGAAGAAGCGAGTGAAGTATGCAAGGATAGAGTTCTCTGGCACTCTGTTCTCTCTGCCTACCCTGCAAGGGATATGGCATGATAATATGTATGTATGTATGTTAATACGTGGTACTACGTAGTAACAATGACGCCATTTGTAATATTTTGTAATCTTGGCATAATAATCATCATAATCGTCTGGTTAAGAAGATATACAATGCGAAAGCGGAAGGATGTAGGTACCGGGGGAGACCGAGACTAACCTACCTAGATCAGATCGGTCATGTACTGAAGGAAGGTGGAGTCAAGAGTCTCCGAAACCGGCGAGCGTGTATGAAGAGAATTATGAATGTTGAGGAAGCGAGTGAAGTATGCAAAGATAGAGTTCTCTGGCACTCTGTTCTCTCTGCCTACCCTGCAAGGGATAGGGCGTGATGATATGTATGTATGTATGTAATGTATGCTTCCTGTAGTAGTATAGTTTTAATAATGCATAGTAAAACGTACTACTTCATATCATAAAACGGTCTACTTAGGCTAGTGATTCCGTGAGCTTGTACACCTCATTAGTCTATCAAAGTTTTGTGACCAAAGTTTTATGAACATTTTCGAAAAGGCTCAATTTTTTTTTAATTTTCATTGCCATGTAGCCGTCTTTTCAGCTTACAAAAAACTGTCGAAAGATGCGAGCTATGGAAGAGAATAGTTGTACATACGGACAACTGGACAGTTATGCATTTTGCCCAGACTGGAACTGAGACGCTTCGCAATTAAAAATACATTTCATGCATTTTGCAGTAGGAGTTGTAAATCTAGCCAAGAGAGTGGATAACAGCATTCTCCTGGGAAACATGAAATTAACGATGATAGGTGATCCACCTGCCCAGCCTGGTGACTAGCATTATCCTCTATTGCAAAGAGGCCAATGTCGAACAGTGAACATGATGAATGAATAAATGCATTTTATTTTACTTATTCCTTTTTTAATTATTCACCAAACAAATATATCTCACAAACTGTCTATTCACTGCATTTGAGAGAAGGCAACACTCGCAGTTTCTCATGAATTCAATGGAAAAAGGTTATTATAAAAAAATAATAAAGCCAGTGCCGAAGCAAATCATCTTTTCTCTATTATAGAATTTATATACAGTCCAGGATCACAGATTTATTTCAACAAGATGGTCATAACAATCTTAAAAGCTATCAAGACTCATATAGCCAAAGAGTGAAGCGATCGTACTGCAATCAAGCTCACTTGCTTGGTAACTGCAAATTAGTTGGTCAGATCTGCCTTGCAGATTAAGGCCACTTAAACACCGTAGCACGGAGAACGTACTTATTCTGCCAATGTCTGTCCTCAAAGCGATAGACGGCAATTATATAATTGTAAACATCTTCTATAAGGTAGTTATGAGTCTAAGGGATTACTATTATATGACACTTTGCGTCTACATATTGCATATTCAATATGTCTATAGTTCTGGAGACTACTCATCATCATCACGGCCCATAAATGTCCCACTGTTGGGCTCGGGTCTCCTCCGTAGTGGGAGGGAAATTAACCTACTATACCACGTTAGTCAGACGTCTTGGTATAGGGTTTGCTTCGAGTTTTCCTTCTCTCGCATAGATGTTATATGCGTTTTATATCCCTTAATTGTCTCGTACGATCACCCACGGGCAAGACATGGGGTGGTGAATAGTATTCTTACTCCGTCAGCACACGGATTACTATGCTACTTGCAATAAAACTCATCATAAAGATTGGCTTCCCAAGAGCAAGTACATAGCTAGTGCAAGAACACTGGCTAGAATCATGGTGGTGAAATAACGCACTATTTTTTAAATTAGGACTATGTTGTACTGTTGTCTTCGCTGACATTTAGGTATTCAAGCATTGTATCTACCTGAAAAAGAATACAGATGCAACTGCTATTCGGACATATAAAACCGCCGACCAGGCAAGTTACATAACTAGGTGAATATAAAAAAAAATCATTTTTAATGCCCAATTCTAGCTCAGGCGGTAAAAAGCATTCCCTGATAAAAATAAACGTGCAAAAAACAGAGGTGAAAACTTCGTACACATATATATTTATTTAAAAAGATTCTGATTTGCATAACGTAACCAGAATAGAAAACCCAATTTATAGCCTTCTTTTAAATACTGCCAGAATCTGAGTAATAATGTCAACTGAGCTTTCAACACAAAATATTTCTATCTTCGTTGTAAACTGTTATATATTTCAACGGCAATTCAACAATTTACAGAAAAAAACATTACGATTATTTCGTTTTGTTTTTTTATAGTCTCACGTCATTATCCCCGAAAGGGTAAGCAGAGGTATAAGATTTGCTATACAATCTTTAGTTCCCGGTAATAGAAAGCGAGGTTATTGGCCTACGCCACCCGAAAACTGCAACCGAACCTCTGATAATAGTCGAAGGTTCGGCTAGAAAGCCTAACACTGAGAATTTATAGAGAAAATTATCGAAAGGTGTAGGAAGCCCTTTTTTATGGCATAACCCTACCGATGATTCGAACGTAGAAGCCTACGATTGCAATAGTAGGTATGGTATACTTATGCCCTTTATAGAAAGAAAATGAACTATTTATAAGAAACAATCATAATCCTCCTTCGATATAAAACGATAACTAATTATCGTATAGATATTGTGAAAAGACCTTTTTTTTGCGGTGGGCTATGGATGCGTCTCGACCCGCCAAATCGGTCCGGGGTACGGAAGAGGCGGCGCGTGCCCTCAAAGACCCACCATGGAAACTCCTCTCTTCGCCGTGCGAGCGGGTCACCGATAACCGATCTTTGTCTTCGGTGGTCATTGTGAAAAGACCTAAATATTACACGCACCATCAAGATCATGTTTGTATAGGATACGTTTATCTTTTATTCTTCATGTAGTGACAGAGTTATAACATACCCAAATTATGCTATAAAATTCCTAAAAATAAACTAGCAATAGGAGTGAGTTCTTACCGGCGATTGAACGAACAGGCTTAATATATTATGTTATACTTGGCTGCCCGAGGTTCAAATGCGGATCCTCATGAGCGTCCACCGCGTGCTTAGATATGCCGTCGAACCAAAGTGGTAGAGTGTAAAATATTTAAAGTCTACTCAAGTATTTACAACTATATAATATTTATAATATACTATTTACAACTTATCCGTCATCATCATCATCATCTTGTTCTTATCCCAATTACTTGGGGTCGATGCAATATATCATTTTCTTTCATACAGTCCTATCGGATATCTCGGTAGTCACTCCCTGTCTATCCATGTCATGCCTCACGCAGTCCATCCAACTTTTCTATGGTCTTCCTTTACCCCTAAAGCCTTTAATATTCATACTTAAAACTTACCTCACAATATTACTTTCATCCCGTCTCATCACATGTGCATACCATGTTAACCGTTCACTCCTTAACTTCTCTGTCACTGACGCAATTTTCAAACAAATATTTACAACTTATCCAAGTGTGACTTATTAACTAGCCGACCTCAAGGCGCAGGTGGCGCTGTTCGTGTCGCCTGCGCCAGCCGCGCCACCAGCCAAGACCGGCTACTCAGCGGCCGCTGCGGCGCCAAAGCCGCCTCGCGCTGTGGCGCCGACGACGTTGGGTGATGGCGTCACCGTCACACCCGTCCCCGCGGCGAAACTCCCTGTCCCGGTGGTGAGGTTGACGCCTCTCCCCGCGGACCGCTTGCCGGCGGCTAGCGCCCCTGCGGCGCCAAAGCCGCCAGGCGCCGTAGAACGGGCCCCTGAGGAGGCTCAGCCGACCCCGTTTGAGGTGGGAGGCATATCGGACGAGGCCTTCGCCAAAATCATCGGCGCAGTGGGCAAACTCGTCGATGCGCGCTTCGCCGTTCTGGAGGTGAGGTTGCCTCCAGAACCACGTGTCCGACCACCTCTCGCCGCGGACAAGCGGCCGCATGTGGCACCAGCCCCCGCCCCGCTGCCTTGTCAGGGTGGCCGCGTGGGGAGCTACGCCGCGGCCGCGGCCGGGCCTAAGCCCAAAGGTCCCGGCCCAACTCCGAAGGGACCCGCCCTGAGGAGGAAGACGGCTCCGGCTCCTGCCGGACCGCTGAAGTCGCCCGCAATAACACCGCCGGCGACGACCAGCGAGGCTGCGACGAGACCTTCCGCGACTGCCGTACCCGAACAGGGTTGGCAGGTGGCCGAGCGCGACAGAAGGAGTCGCGGCCAAAGAAGGAGAGCGGAGGCTAAGCGCGCCGCTGAGGTCCCCGCTCCACCGGCAGGAGCCGGACGGAAGAAGAGACCGCGCAAGGGGCTCAAGTCGCCGAAGACGGCCGCAGTGGTGATCACTGTGCTGCCCGAGGTGGCCGAGAAGGGCCTCAGCTACGAAGCCGTCTTGAGGAAGGCCCGGCGGGAGCTAGACGTCTCCGATATTGGAGGCGTCGAAGCCAGGACCCGCAAGGCCCGGACGAGGGCTCGAATTCTCGAGTTCCCAGGGGCCGAGGGCGCCAAGACGGCCGACAGCGTGGCCGAGAAGCTGCGAGGTTTGTTCGCCGAGGAGGGTGGCATCAAGATCGCCAGGCCCGTCAAGCGCGCCGAAATGCGCATTTCGGGTTTGGACGATTCGGTGACGGTGGAAGACATCCGGGAGGCTATTGCCTCGAAAACCGGGTGTCCCATAGACACCGTCCGGGTCGGTGCCATTCGTCCCGGTCCGGGTGGCGTAGGTGCTGCCTGGGCGCAGTGCCCGGTGGAGTCGGTCAGGCAACTGGCCGGCTCAGGCAGGCTCCTCGTGGGCTGGAGCTCGGCGCGGGTAACCGTGCTTGAGCACCGGCCTGCGAGGTGCTACAAGTGCATGGCGGTCGGACACACTCGACCGACGTGCACTAATTGCTTCGACTGCGGCGGATTGTGTTTCCGCTGCGGTCAGACCGGGCACGTGGCGGCATCTTGCGCCGCCCCACCCCACTGCCCCGCGTGTGCGGCGGGCAATAAGCCCGCCAAGCACCGCATGGGCTCTGGAGCGTGCAAACCTCCAGCTTCGGCCCCAAAGGCGCGGGGCGGCCCTACGACCACGGCCGCTCCCGCTCCTAGCGCGGTCCGATCGCCCGCTGGCGAGGAGGTCATGGATACAACCTGATAATGGGTACACCATCCATGCACCTCCTCCTGCAGGCCAACACCAACCACTCCGCCGGAGCGCAGGATCTCCTCCTGCAATCCATGGCGGAGTGGTCGATTGGTGCAGCCGTAGTCGCGGAACCGTACGCCGTGCCTGATCGCCCCAATTGGGTGGTCAGTCGAAACGGTACTGCGGCAATCGTCGTCTCAACGCAGCGGCACTTCCCGTCCTTGTCCCTTTTGGATAGGGGCGAGGAATTTGTCGCGGCGGAGTGGGGAGGAGTCACGCTCTACAGCGTATACCTCTCCCCCACTAGGAGGATGGACGATTTCGGGGCCTCACTCACCACCTTGGAGGCCTCGATACAGCGACCGGCACCGGGCCTCGTCCTGGTTCTGGGGGACTTTAACGCCAAATCCACGGCGTGGGGGTCCCCTACGACGGATGACCGCGGGCGGGCAACGAGTGGGTGGCTTCACTGGGCCTCTGTGTTCTGAACAGGGGCTCGGTGAACACGTGTGTGCCGCGGCAGGGCGGGTCGATAGTGGACTTGTCGTTCGCTAGCCCCGCTGTCGCGCCACGGGTGAGGAACTGGAGTGTCCTGGAGGAGGCGGAGACCCTGTCGGACCACCGGTACATCCAGATGGAGGTCTCCCCCCGGGAACCCGGTAGGGGTCACAGGGCGGACGGAGCTCCCGCGTTTCCGCGGTGGGCTGTGGGTCGTCTTGACAGGGATCTACTGGCGGAGGCGGCCATTGTCAGCACGTGGCTGTCCTCACCACCCCCAGCGGACGGAGTGGACGCTGAGGCTGTCCGCATTCGCAGTGCGTTAACGCAGATCTGCGATGCGGCCATGCCCAGAGTGCGGCGGCGTCCACCTCCGAGGCAGGGGGTCTACTGGTGGTCCCCAAGACTGGCGGACCTTCGTGCAGCGTGTATCAGTGCCCGAAGGTCCTACACCCGCAGCCGGCGGCGTCACCGCGACGTCGAGCGGGAGGGCCAGCTGTACGAGGCGTACCGCAGTGCGCGGACTGCCTTTCGGCTGGCCATCCGAGCCACCAAGGGTGCGAGTTGGCAGGAGATGCTGGACGGTCTCGACCGTGACCCCTGGGGTCACCCATATCGCGCGGCGCTGAACAAGCTTCGCGCGCGGGAACCCCCCTCCTAACCGAGACCCTCCAGCCCGACTTCCTCCATAGGGTGGTCGAGGAGCTACGGATTAGCGGGGTTTGACGTACCGTAGCCCGCCGCCAAAAAAAAAAAAAAGGGGTGGTCGAGGAGCTGTTTCCACGGCAGTCGGAACACACGCCCCTGGTCATGGCTTCGCCAGATCAGGACCGGGAGGCCGACGACGACGAGAGTGTTCCGCCCGTGACGGAGTCGGAAGTGGGGGCGGCCGTGGCGAAGATTCGTTCCGCCACCACGGCCCCCGGCCCGGACGGAATTCGAGTCCGGGTGTTGACGTCGCTCCTCGAGCACTTCGAGCCTTGCCTCAGGCAGCTGTTCAACGCCTGTCTGACGTCTGGACGGTTCCCTGAGTGCTGGAAGGAAGGGAGGTTGGTTCTCCTGCCAAAGCCGGGACGGTCCCCGGATTTGCCGTCGGCCTACAGGCCCATCGCGCTCCTCGACGATGTGGGTAAGCTGCTGGAGCGTGTGCTCGCTGCCCGCATCGTCCGACACCTGGAGGAGGTGGGGCCCGATCTGTCGGACGCTCAGTATGGGTTTCGGAGGGGGCGTTCGTCCATCGGGGCCCTACTACGCCTGAGGCAGGCGGCCGCGGAGGCCGTCGCCGGGAAGGGAATGCTGTTGGCGGTGTCGTTGGATATCGCCAACGCATTCAATAGTCTGCCATTCGGCTGCATCAGGGAGGCGCTCCGGTTCCATGGAGTGCCCCTGTACCTCAGGCGGCTGGTGGCAGACTATTTGGAGGGCCGCAGTATCCTCTGCGTGGGTCCCGCAGGGGACATTGTGCGGACGCCCATGTCGTGCGGCGTTTCACAGGGGTCGGTTCTGGGGCCGACTCTGTGGGACATCGGGTACGACTGGGCGTTGAGAGGGAGTCTCCCCTCCGGGCTGAGCTTGGTGTGCTACGCTGACGACACGCTCGTCACAGCCCGGGGCAGGACACTCGAAGAGGCGACGAGCCTGGCCACTCTCGGCACCGAGGAGATGGTCAGGCGGATCGAGGCGCTGGGGCTCAGGGTGGCCCTAAACAAGACGAAGGCCCTACTTTTCCATGGGCCCCGTGTGAGGCTGCCCATCGGCGCCTCGATAGTGGTAAACTCCATCCACATCAGCATCCAGGCCCATATGAGGTACTAGGGTCTGGTGCTCGACGGGCGATGGTGGTTCCGGGAGCATTTCCGACAGATTGCTCCCCGGCTTGTCGGCGCGGCGTCCACCCTTTCTCAACTCATGCCGAACGTGGGCGGACCCAGTTTCGAGGGCCGACGGCTGTATGCGGGGGTCATCCGCTCGATGGCCATGCACGGCGCACCCGTGTGGGCGAGGGCTCTGAACGCCCAGCTCAGGGCGGTTTTGTGGAGGCCACAGAGAGCCATGGCGGTCAGAGCCATTCGTGGGTACCGCACGGTGTCGACAGAGGCGGCGTGCCTGTTGGCCGGGACACCCCCGTGGGACCTAGAGGCGGAGATGCTCTCCGACCTCTACCGGCGGGTTATCACAGCGCGCGAGGAAGGTGGCTCCCCATCGTTGAGCGAGATAGCCACCTAGCGCGTGGATGCCCGCCGAGACGTCATCGCCCGTTAGGCTACGCGGCTGGAGAGGCCTAGGCACGGTGTGGAGACCGTTGAGGCCCTCCGGCCCGTATTGATAGAGTGGATGGAGCGGTGGCACGGAGTCCTCACCTTTCGGCTGGTGCAGGTATTGACGGGGCACGGGTGTTTCGGGTTGTACCTGCACAGGGTCGTGTATAGGGAGTGGACTCCGGCCTGCCACCACTGCAGGAGTGACGAGGACACGGCGCAACACACGCTGGAGGTGTGTCCGGGATGGGAGCGGCAGCGCCGTGACCTCGTCGCTGTCATCGGTGCCGACCTGACGCTGCCGGCCGTCGTGAGGGCGATGGTCGACAGCATCAGGAACTGGGACGCGGTCGCCGCCTTCTGCGAGGCTATCATCTCGCAGAAGGAAGCGGCGGAACGGGCAAGGGAGGATTCCCGCGCCCCGGGCCGCCGCCAGCGGCCGGGGCGGCGCAGGCGCGAATACCTGCGCCTGATGCCGCCCTAACCGAGGCTTCGGGTGATCGGACCGGGGAATTGTCCGGTCACCCGACGTGAGGCCACCGCGTGAGGGCGACGCCCCGACGGCGAAATCTGTCGGGGCGTCGACGAGAGGAACCCGCGAGGGTGAACCGCCGGGCGGGCCACCGAAGTTAAAATCGGGTCCCGGTGACCCGCTCGCACGGCGAAGAGAGAGGAGTTTTTACGGTGGGTCTATGGGGTCACGCGCCGCCTTCTCCGTCACCCCGGACCGATTTGGCGGGGCGAGACTAATCCATAGTCCACCAAAAAAAAAAAAAAGTGTGACTTATTAACTATACATGAATTGGTTATCGTAACCAACCAACCAAGTAAATTTTACATCCATTTCATATCGACATTAACTGGAGAATTTAACTGACTAATTTGAATGGCAAATTTGTCACTAAACTTGGATTTCAATAATCCTTAAAACCGCTAAACTATTATAGATTCACAACCTCAGCATGCCACAAATAATTTTATTTAATCTATCAACATTGTAGATATTCGTATTCAATAATAGTTAATACATTATAATCAACTAGCTTCTGCCCGCGGCTTTGTCCGCGTAAAAGGTAACTTTCCTAAAGTTTTTCATCCCCTATTTTTATTTTACCTCTTAAGGGTAATTTTTTTACAAATCTTTAATGTCATATTTCTTTATATCTACACAATAGCCTAAAAATAACTTTCAAGTTTCTGGCTTTAAAAATGACGATACTTCCTTACAACTTTTCATCCCCTTTTACAACCCTTTTTTTTTCATTAAAAAGTAGCCTATGTCCTTTATCAAGTTCTAGACTATCTGTGTACCAAATTTCATTTAGATCAGTTGGTAGTTTTGGCGTGAAAGAGCGACAGACAGACAAAGTTAATTTCGCATTTATAATATTAGTAAGGATTAAGTATATAGCTAACTAAATGATATCAGCTTTTTTTATTGCTTATGGTGGCAAACGAGCAAGCAGCACACCTGATGGTAAGTGTCACTGTCGACCATGGAACTTTGCAATACCAAGGGCCACTGCATACCATTACAAACCCCAAACACATCCAGTTGGGCTACCGGCTCTCTCGCTCACCAAACGTAGCGTAATAGCACATTACCATTACTCAGACGTGGATCTTCTGCGAGAGTGTGGTACTACCCCGGACGGACCGGCCCGCGGATATAGACAGAGAACTGAAAACAGCATGGTCCTAACACTAATAAAACTAACAAATATGGCTATGTATACTACCAAATCTTACATTGATGATGAATTTGTTAAAGGAAGACTAAGACTACATCTGAAAGCCAACCCTTTCTTTTTTTTTGTATGCGGTGGACTAGGGATGCGTTTCACCCCGCCAAATCTGTCCGGGTGACGGAAGAGGCGGCGTGTGACCTCATAGACCCACCGTGCAATTACTCTCTTCGCCGTGCGAGCGGGCCACCGGTACCCGATCTTTGTCTTCGGTGGCGTCTGATAGCCAACCCTCAATAATGGAATAAAACAAAGAATATGAGAGCATACAACAATGACACTACGAATCGCACAAATAATTGTTTTGCTTGAATATTGAATCCTTTACAATCGGTATAGAATCAATACTTCGAATATATATATAAAGTGGCAGGTCCATGTTGTACAAATTGTGCTATATTTCGTGACAAAATAAAGGGTCATCCATCATTTAGCCATAAAACCCATATCGGCGTTCACTGTTATATGTCTCCATAAAAATTGAATGCTATAATTGCCACGTTTGGCGAATTGATGATCGCATTAGATATTATGAGCTTCCCAGTATTCGATTTTTAGGACTCCTATAGCTAAGTAAAGGATAATTGATATTGTATTAAAAATTTTATGACCTAGTTTTTCTTTTTAAATTATGTCGCAACTACATTGATTGTCCTAAACTTTTACAGTGCATTAATTTTAGCATTCCGCGCAGATTTCCAATTCGAGCATCTCGCTTCATGAACTTGCTTCACAAATCCTATAGCAGAACCAATTTAAAACAATATGCACTAATGTCTAGAATATCAACGACGTTCAATTCAATTGGTAGAGAAGTAGATCTCTTTAATGATTTACTTCATAAATATAAAAGGAGTGTGTATTGCTTAATTCTATTTAACTCTTTTAAATACTTAAATTATATTAACCATTTCAACTTTCTTTCTTTTTTTTTCTTTCTTTTTTTTATTATGAAGAATCAGGATTTATTTTGTTTTCTTTCTTTTTTTTATAATTTGTTTCCGTAATTTGTTGCCATTTCTGTGCATGCTGTGATAGCTTAACAATTGAGTATTTAGTTTAATTTTATGTAATATTTTTATTTTAATATTTACAATGTATCAATTACTAGCTGTCCTTAAATGAATAAATAAATACAAGTATTTCTTGTGGGTCACACCATATGGTCATCTATAAGATAAGGAAAACTCGAAATAAAATTCTATACCAACCAGTCTACGGCATGATATAGTAGGTTATTTTCGCTCCTATTGGGGAGGAGGCCCGAGCCCAACAGTGAAACAAAAATCATCATCATCTCTACTCATATAGAGTAGAGATGATGATGATTTTTTTTATATTCAATGATTGGTAATAGACGAAGCAGTCTACCTGGTGGTTAGTGGTAACTGTTACTCATGGCTTTCAGCAATACTAGGGCCTCAGTTAAATCACTGCCTACCGTAATAGAAAAAGGATTAGCAGGAATGGAATGAGAACGATAAGAGAGGGGAGAGAATTTGGATCTCCTTAATTTAAGGGGTAATCTATATTCTTAGTCCGCTTCCTTCCAACACCTTCATACTTTCCATGCTATGTCCATTCCATAATCTTAATATATTGCTCATCATTCTCCTACTCTTATCCCAATTACTTGGAGCGGATACAATATGTACTCTTCTTTCATAGTACATATTGTAAAAGTTATTGGAAATAGTTTGATGACTGGCCGCCTGCCAGACGTCAATCCTCCTTGGGAATGTAATTGTTGACAAATGGCATCAGATGGAGTTGACCCAGGTAGTTAAAAGGCTCTTAGTCGTCTTTTACGACATCCACGAGCAAAGTAAGGGTTGTTAGTATTCGTAGCCGCGACCACACAGCTAATCTTAATATATTGCTATGATGACATAATAAAACTTTAAAGAAATAAACTCATTTGCAAAAAAAACGGGCAGTTTTGATTTTCATTCATATTTAAAAAGATATAATACCAAAAAGGTTTCAATCGTTTGTACACGTTACTGGCCGGTTTTAAAAATGCTGTGGTATTTAAAAAAGTACGTTCTAAATTCAATTTTTCATTTGATGTTCATTTTTACAGAAAACCCCTTTTTATCCTACATTTTTGGCGCGAAGTTCCAGAAGTTAACATCGACTTTCATAACTTTTATTCAATTTTTATCGATTAATTTCATATCCTTGACTGTCAAAGCTTTATTTAATGCTGTTTGGCTGTATCAAAAATGGTAGATAAAGTGGTAAAAGCTACCAAAATTATCGCGCTGCTTGAAGAGGGTTGCAGCCAATGTTTCGTGGCTAGGAGGCTAAATGTTAGTCGCTCGACAGTCCAAAGGACCTGGCAGCGATATCAGGAGACTGGTTCCGTCGAGAGAAGGCCTGGTTCTGGAAGAAAACCATGTACCCAACCACGGGATGATCGTTTTCTTGTGAGTCGCGCATTGAGAAATCGCAAATCTTCGTATGTGGATCTTAAGAACAACCTCCAAGAAGTAAGAAATGTGCATATTAGTCTATGGACGGTCAGGAGGAGGCTTCTCGCTGCCAATATACGCAGTCACCGCCCGGCCCGCGGCCCCAAATTACTCCGTGAGCACAGAGTTCACAGGCTTAGGTTCGCTAGAAATTGTGAATCATGGACTCAAGACAATTGGAATAGGGTTTTGTTCTCTGATGAAGCCAGGATATCTCTGTTCGGTGAAGATCGACGTCGGCGAGTGCTAAGAAGACAAGGAGAACGCTTTGCAGAGGCATGTTTCGAAGAAATCACACCTTATGGTGGGGGCTCTGTTATGTTTTGGGCAGGAATAAATTCAATGGATCGTACAGAGTTAGTCTTCATTGAAAACGGCTCACTGACTGGGCATCGATACATAACGGAAGTTCTAATTTCTCATGCACAACCCGCATTGGCCGCTCTAGGTGAAGACTCGATTTTTATGGACGACAATGCTCGCGCCCACCGATCCCGCGATGTTAATGCGTATGTGCAAGAGGTCGGCATTCGTCGTTTGGATTGGCCAGCTCGAAGTCCCGACCTCAATCCCATAGAGCATGTCTGGGACGTTCTGAAACGGCGTGTGAGATCAGTACACCCGGCTCCGCAGACCATCAGAGAGCTGAAGAATGTGATTACTGCGGAGTGGGAACGTATTCCGCAAGCAAGTATCCGGGATATACTCGCTAGCATGCCCAGACGAATTCAAGCTGTGATTTTAGCTAGAGGGGGTCACACTCGATACTAAACATTTATCTGCCTTTACTTTATTAAAGAAAAACAAACAAAAAAACTTTTTTATTTTTACTTCATGAGCATATGCACTACTAGCGAATATAATAATATATAATAAGTAGTGTACTACTAGCGAGGTTTAGCATTATTTCCCATAAATTGTATCTAAATTTTATGAAATACTGATGAAAACGATTATTTTCTTATTAATTTACCAAATTGTGTGGATAAAACTACCTATAATTATCAAACAAAGAAATATTAACATTTGAAATGGTTCATTGCTTAGGTGCCCGTTTTTTTTGCAAATGAGTGTATATTCAAAGGTACTCTCGTTAAGAATCTTAAGGTTTTGACGGTTCTTGAATTATATGCAAATGGACTGAGCCCACGTAGTAAACTACAACCCACTTAAATACCTTAAGAATAGTATTATACTTGTAGATATTCAAGTATTTTATTTCTACGGCAACAAATTCTCGTATGTACATTACATACGTAAACTAGATCTGTGTAAAAGCTTGAGTTAACATAAAGCATTTAAAGTTACTAATTAATCTCTAAAAACTTGAAAAATAATTGTCACACATGAAACAATCATTTTTCGCTCGTAAATAAGTTTTTACAAATAACTTAACATCTTAAATGAGATTTAATCTCAATCATTTGAATTAATTACCCTACTGTTGAGTTCGAGCCTCCTCTATAACGGGAGAGGAATTCATCTGCTGTACTATGCTGGTCAGACGTGTTCGTATAGGATATAGTTTCGAGTTTTCCTTCTCTTACATAGATGTTATATGCGTTTCTATATCCCTTAGTCGTCTTTTACGATCACCCACGTGTAAGATAGGGAGGGTGAATTGTATTCTTACTCCATCAACACACTGAAAATATATAATTTAATAAAAAAAAGGTAGGGATATTTAAAAATACAGTAATTATGAAAAAATATTTGTTATCAACTTTATTTACAATATAAATTAACTATCACATACAATCTCTAAATACACAGAAATATAAAATAAAATTAATAAATTGGTGCAGAACTTCGTATATATATATATTTATTTGCAAAAGTTATTTTCAAAGATACATATTTTTATTTCAGCTTACCTTTATTCATAATACATATAACTTAACCATCAAATTCTAACCACATGTATTTTTTTTTAATATAAAAAGATGTAGAACAAATAGGGTTATTTTTGGAGATAAACATTTTATTAAACTTCTATTGTAATTTTTAAAGTGAAACTTCTTAAACGGCGATTCGTTAATTAATTACTAGCGAAAACATGAAAGTATAAGCATGATACGTTCTTAAAATTTGTCTCTCTAACAATTACGCTCAAAAATAAATTCGTCTCATCTAATAATTACCATGCTTGCTCACTAAGTTATAAATAATGATATTTTCAGTGTACAAACATCTAGTTGTGCCTAGACTAGCTGAAAAACACAATGATTATTTTTCAAAATAGGAATTAATTCAAATAAAATAATGTTAAAAATTAACTATAATATTTATTATTTTATTTAATAAGTTTCACTTCTATTACGTTTAAAGTAGTGCATTTTTTATACATATTTTTACTTTTAATTGTTTTAAGTACACATTTAGATATCTACTACTTAAAAAATCTATTATCAATTTTACAATTATATACAAACAAGAACCATAAACAGACAGTTTCTTACTAAGATATCCACTTATCTTTATAGGACGCCAGCAAGACTATGCCTTTATTTATTTTTTTTGCTGTGGACTATGGATGTGGTCACGCCCCTCCAAATCGGTTCGAAGCGATGAAAGAGGCGGCGTGCGACCCCATAGACCCGCCCTGCAAAGCGCCTCTCTTCGCCGTGCGAGCGGACCACCGGTACCCAATCTTTGTCTTCGGTGGCCCGTCCGACGGTTTACCCGCGCGGCTTCTTCTCGAGTCGATGCCCCTACAGCAAAAGCTGTCTGTCCTCACGCAATGGCCTCACTTTAGGTAACTGGACTAGTCCCTAGACTTAGTCCTATCAAGATTATACCTTTTTTTTTTATTAGACTATGGCCCGGAGACACGTCGCCCACTCTGTCCGGAGCGACGGAACGAGCAGCGCCTGGCCCCATAACCCACCTTATTCCCCTCCCCATCGCCATTAGGGCTTAACGAGGCATGATTTATTCAGCAACTACCTGCACACGATCAAGAGAAGGGTGGAGATACTTGAGTCCTGATACCGCTGCGATTACGATCTGAACACGGCGCTTCACCCGCTCGAGGTCTGTGTAGCCTAGACAGAGCAGCGCCGTAAACTCCTCGCAATCGTCCATGCCGACCTGACACTGCCGATCATCACTAAGAAGATACTCGATAGTGTCAGAAACTGGAACTCGGTCGCCGCCTTCTGCAAGGCAATTGTCTTGCAGAAATAGGTGACAGAGCGTATCATGAAGGAACTCCTCTACCATGACACGCATGCCCGCCAGTGCGTCGGTTAGTGCAGGCACGAGCACCTGCGCCTAATGCCGCCTTAACCAAAGTCGCGGGTGTACGGTACGAAGATTAGTCCGGCACCCGCAAAAAAGCAGGCCACGAGAGAGTGACCCCCCGATAACATTGTTATTGTTGCCGGAGTATCGCCGGGATGGTACTCGAAAGAGAAAGGGGAAAAGGGATGTCCACCAAAATCAAGGAATCGGTAGTAGATAGTAATAGTAGGACGATGGGAAAGGAATACGATGTGTTATGTGGTCGCACGCCACGCTTTCGTGGCCCTGGACGAAACGGGTGGGGGGTGTATCCAGACCATAGTCTACCACGAAAAAAAAAGAAAAGGCATCGTTAGTTGCATATAAAGAAAAAAAAAATTTTTATTAAATAAAATATTGGTTTTGATTGAATTTCAGATCGTTTATAGTTATTGAGATTCACCGATTTTAACTCACTCTACTTTCACAGAGAATACATTTAATATAGGTACATAAAATAAAAATAATAATAAATTAGTAAACATATTTGTTTTTTTTTTTCGACTAAGTTATTTAAATGAATGATAAATATCGCGGTAACAATACGTGTTCGGTTTTGACTTTTTTGAATAACATCAAAAATCTTTCTTTAAACAAGCAGAAGATTATTTAAAAAAAATATATTGTACAATAAATGATATGTAAAACATTTTACTAGCTTTCACAACAAGAATTATTTAAAACATAAAATATATAAAAAAGCAATTAAATCGATGTTTTAAAATTCCTTTTCATTATTAGCACGTCAATTATAAAAATGCCGTATAGTATTTTAGCAAAGCATCAGATAATTTTAAATTAAAATCAGTGTTATATGTTTACAAAGCTCAACTTTTTTTTACTACTGTACATTCAAGACAAAGTATAGTGTTAAACAAGTTTAATACTCGTAAACATTCCAAAAAGTGTTTGGTTTTATTATAGCGCTTGCCTTTATAGTATTTATTGTAACGTTTATACAATGGAGCTGCATATTTTGTTTTGGTAAAAATTCACAACTTAATTTAACAATGTATAGGACATGTATATTGAGAACTTATGAAATACAAATTTCTCAAATTAATCTTCTTACATTCTCTATTACAAATACTGAGACAGCATTGATTTTCTATTATAGGTCCTAAATATTCCAGACTACTATATTGAGGTCGGTTAAGGAAATTCTTCGAAATTTATCACAAGTGTCCGTCGGGAAATCGAATAAAATCTACCGCTATTCCGATGTAATATACATTCATATAAATTACCTACTATAGAATATATTGACTATAGAATATATTATGTTTTACTATAGAATATATTGACTATTACTATAGAATATTATGAAATGACTAGTATTGAATACTATTATTTACAGAATTGAGTATAAAAATACTAGCCTATAAGACTTAGTAAGGATTATTTATCCAGCTATCAATCTTTCACAATGTCTGGACATTTGTATGTATGATATAATTACCAATCCTTAAAATGGCACAACTTTGCCACAACTCAAGAGTCAAGACTAGTGTTCGTTAATAGCAATTCATTGGTGCAATTTACTGATGTCATCTACTTAGATTTAGGCCTTACTATAAAGTTCTTAACTCGGCAAGGCTGCTCGACAAGACAGCTTAATAGCAATTAATTCCTTCAACTTACACAGATGTCATCAGTCTATTTAGAGTTAGGCCATACTATAAAGTTCTCCCGCGTGAAGACGATGCCCCGACGGCCAAAGCTGCCGGAGCACCGACTCGAGATTATACCCGCGTGGGTAGACTGCCGGATGGGCCACCGAAGACAAAGACGGGTTCCAGTGGCCCGCTCGCACAGTGTGGAGGTACATTGCAGGTATTTTGAATTTGAATTTAACCAGAACATAGCCCACTTCAAAAAAGAAAGATCCTATAAAGTTCTTAACTCGGCAAGACTGCTCAGCAATAGGTACTGAATTATGGCATTACCACAGTTCCAACTGATTTTTCAAGCAATATCAGTAGTCCTATACTCCCGTTCTGTTACCTTGTTAGTCTTATTATTAGGCCAATAATTAGAGATCATATATCAGTGCCATATGCCATTATTGATAATAACAAAAGCACTAATTGTACCTTATTGGGCCCATTTAAAATTATTTACTACACCTAAACATCTAAAACATTTCACTAATACGTCTCTGTTACAATATGTACAGATATTTTGACAAAAACGCCGACGACGAATAAGTTCAAAAAGTAGTTTGTATATAATTAATAGATAAAAACTATGGACAACTTTCAAAGGTTCACATTTTCTATTATTTATGGTTAAGGACAAATGCAATTCAGGAAACAAACCAAGTGACTAATAAAAATCATTGATACAGAACACTATATGTAAAGTTAATACTAATTAATTACTCTGAGATAGTATATCGTATAACCTTATCTGCATACGAGTATTCATCATAAAAAGAAAATTAGTATTTATTAATAACTCTTTATTTGAGTTTATTTTTAATTCATCATACACACACAAAAGCTTATACACAAAGAGGAGATAATGCTCGCGCGCAATGGCAAAGTGCTATTGCGCTTCGTTTGGCGAACGAGAAAGATGGAAGCCCAACTGGAATGGGTTTGGGGTTTGTATTAGTAGGCAGCGGCCTAGCTATACCCTTGGTATTGCAAAGGTCCATGGGCGGCAGTGACACTTACCATCAGGTGTGTTCGTTTGCCACCATAAGCAATAAAAAAAAAAACAATTTTATGTATGATCGATAGTATCTATATAATGATTTCATACATATTTAATCATTTAATAAAAAACCAAATCTATATGGTATTTATACGTAATCATAACATTAGTTGTTGCTTCGAGTGCGGTGGTAGCTAAAGAGAAAATAGAAATAAATTTAGGAAATAAAAATTTATCAAATCCTTGAAATAGTACATTTAGGAACTTGTTATTATTATATTGCCTACACAGCAAAAAAATATATAATATCCCTTATTCTTTAAGAAATAAAAAAAAATCATGGAAAAATTAATAAGGGCTCCGTGTACATGAATCCTTTAATCTCAGATTAATTAAAATAATTTGAGCTCTATGGCTTCGGCTTTCAGTTTTTAACAAACTTTGTTCAGTTTAAAACAAAAGAAAATTCGCAGACCCAAATTGATTTTGTATATTTTATAAAATCTACCTGAATTAATACGAAAAGATTCACTATAAACTCTCTAAGCTTTTAAATGAAAAGATCTATATTTTAAAAAGGTAATATACACATCTACTCTATTTCTCTATTATCCTTTAGGTAAGCGTTTGAGTTCTTATTAATTATATAACATAATTATAATCAAAGAAAGTAATTATAAGGTCGGCATCGTAAGTTTCTAACATCAAAGATGTTGTTTATAGATTTATCTTTGGAAAGGTTCGTATGTTTTTAAACATTTTTAATAATTATTGACGCACATTTATCAAAGAGACTTCTAATGTTAAATTCATAAGATCTCTAATGTTTTGTTTGTCTTTTTATCGTCTCACGCGTGATAAATGGTTACAAACAGGTTTTATATATATCGAACTACAATAATAAGTAATACTATCTAGATATATAGTAAGAAATTCACGTGAAAATTAATTTTCCACATATTAAGACTTAATAACAATGACATACGCTAACAACATTCATATCATCACACTGAGAAGTACAATAAATTATTTGTACAATTTATATAAAGATTCAAATATTATTAGAAGTTACATACAAATTAGGATTTAGGTACATATATTTACATTTATTTACGGACAATAAGCACCCCTGATAACTTTTTTCTTACTGAATGAATCACTTCACTATTTTGTCTATTTCAATATCATATATTTTTTATTATATTAGTAGCATATCGATAATACTAGATCGTTTTAGATTATCTATCGATTAAAATATTTGGTAGAATAAAATTGGAACACCACTTACACTGTCACAACAAGTTATGAGTTATGTTAAAGATAGGCGACCGTAGAAACGGTCGCACTACGGGAACGCTATGCTTTATGGACTGTTATTTGGTCGCCTTGCATTTGTCCAAATGGTAGCATTTTTCGTGCCAATCTCGTAAATGTAGAACGAAACTGACGACTCATGCTGCAGTATAGTACGAAGTTTATCGCTGATCCCACCAGCGCCATAAGATCCATCACCTCACCTGCCAACATAAAATATATTTATAATACAGTTATTTACATGTTAAGGATGTAGGTACCGGGGGAGACCGAGACTAATCTACCTAAACCACATTGGTCACGTACTGAAGGAAGGTGGAGTCAAGAGTCTCCGAAACCGGTGAGCGTGTGTGAAGAGAATTATGAATGTTGAGGAAGCGAGTGAAGTATGCAAGGATAGAGTTCTCTGGCACTCTGTTCTCTCTGCCTACCCTGCAAGGAATATTGTGTGATGATATGTATGTATGTATACAAGTTGTAATAAATTACAGCGCCCATCTCAGCTCATATATATGTCCCACTGTTGGGCTCGAGCTTCCTCCACAATGGGAGGGCAATTGATCTACTATACCACGCTGGTCAGACGTGTTGGTATACCTTTTTTTTTTCCTCAAGGTGGACCATGGATGTGGTCGCGCTCCGGCAAACCGTCCGGGGCGACAGAAGAGGCGGCACGCAACCCCATGGACCCACCCTGCAAACACCTCTCTTCGCCGTGCGAGCGGGCCACCGGTACCCGATCTTTGACTTCGGTGGCCCACGTGTTGGTATACCTAAGGTTTTCTATCGAGTTTTTCTTCTCTTGCATATATGTTACATGCTTTTTATATCCCTTAGTCGGCTCTTACGATCACCCACGGGTAAGATCCCTATCTTATGTGGTGATGAATTGTATTCTTACTCCATCACCACACGGAAACACTGCGCAAAACATTTTTAAATATCGATAAATATTTTAAACGGGTTAAAAGCCGACTTAATAGAATAGAAATATAAATCTAGACCAACCCGACTGATGATACCTATAGCAGCGCAATAGATCTATCTCTCTCTTTCTCATAGTCTATGCCCAACATTAGTGGATATATATGCTAAGAAAAATACTAATTTGATAAAAAGATTGCTAATTCATAATAATTAAAAACTCTTTTAGTATAGGCAGATTTTTTTTATTAATTAATGCTTTTTTTTTTCAGTCGGTCCAATAGCTTAGAAGTTGAATAACATTCCAACAGAACAATCAGTTTTTGTACGTTTATGTATTTTTTTGTGTGTCTTATAGCCTCAGATGGCTATGACAATTTTATCCGGACTGTGGGTAAGCGCTGAGGTCTCTCAACCCGAACGTTTATGTAGATCCCTGGATAGTTTATATTTACATCTAAATCGAAGGATCTAGTGGTGATGCAATAGGACAGATGGTGTAGTTGTTAAGATACCGACCTTCCATTCCAGTGCCTTGGGTTCGATTCCCACGCAGGACAATATTTGTGCGATCCAAAAACTGTTGTTATGAGTCTGGGTGTAATTTGTCTGCGTCAATTGCATGTTTGTAAAGTCCCCCGCAATACAAGGATTATGTGTTATTATTATTATTATCTCCTTTTTAATCACGGGATCTTCCGTAGGGAAGATGCCCGGTCCTTTAGGAGGCTTACATGGGGATATGGATCCAACACGCAGAGGCCTTTGGAGAAATTTAATCTAAATATTGGGATGGGACATCTACCGATGACATTCCACGTCTGCACATAACATACGTGGACTGCCAGCGGTAAGTGTAAAACTATTGTGTGATTATTATTATTATCCTTTAGTGCAGGGTGATGTCTAAAAAAATAACAAAAATAGGATGTTTTTAATTTATTACCGTTTTTAATTTATTTTTTTTTTCATTTAATTCTTGCACACCAGAATATACATATATATACCTAATAAATTTATAGTTACAGATATAATTAATAAATTTCAATTCATTTACAGTAAACTTATATTTATCCAAGATATCTCACGGTATGGATACTAACCTATAAAATATAACGCCCCAACAATGGGATTAAAGGAGTAGCTATAAATGTTAGGTGATCTAACAAATGTAATAACAATAAGGCATCGGCAATCAAGCATAATGCACAATCGCCATTGCTATATAAACTACTAGCGACCCGCCCTCGCTTCGCTTCGGTTACGTCAATTCTCTTGTTTATTTTACTTTCGCTACATAGAATTCCTTTCGGAGAAGGAATTTCTTAAAATCCTAATTCATCTAACCTTTACAGGTCAGAAACAAAGTCCACACCAAATTCCAAGTCTGTCGGGGCGGTTTTGGAAATTGTGATTTATTTCGGGTTAACACCTATCCCCTTTAAGGGTGCATTTTTTTAAAAGCCGTTCTTAGTTTAACTCAGTATCGTAACACAAATATACCTACCGAAATTCAAGTCTGTAGGAGGAATATTTAAAAAATGTGATTTTTACACCTCAGCCACCCCCTTGCGGGTGGAATTTGGTAAAATCCGTTCTTAGCTGACCTTTACTCGATGAAAGGAATATTCCTACCAAATTTAAAGTCCGTAGGCCTTATGGTTCCAGAGATATCGTGATGAGTCAATACATAGGTGGAAATCTCTTATACTAACTTCTGCCCGCGGATTCGCCCGCGTAAAAGGTTACTTTCCTAAAGTTTTTTATCCCCTATTTTTATTTTACCCCTTAAGGGTATTTTTTTATTAAATTTTAATGTCATATTTATTTCTATCTAATCAATAGTCTAAAAATAAGTTTCAAGCTTCTGGCTTTAAAAATGACGATAATTCATTACAACTTTTCATCCCCCTTTATAATCCCCTAATTTCATTTAGATCGGTTCAGTAGTTTTGACGTGAAAGAGCGACAGACAGACAGAGTTACTTTCGCATTTATAATATTAGTAAGGATAGATTAAGATAACAAATTCGCGTGAAATTTTCACTTAGTTGTTAGGTGGATAATATTGATATCAAGTAATACTCGACCTTTGGCGTAAAATTTACATGCGGGTCACTTAAATGAAATACCATCCATCAGTCTATCAAGGTGCAATGACATGAGCCTCTCCTCATAGTGGAGGCTATAATAGCATAACCGCCTTCAGTATTCCAAGAATTTACTGCTGCGCATTCTCCTAAAAATCAACAGGAGAATGCGTAATCCCCAGGTGAACGCTTAACCTATTTTTGCGACTCCTACAAAAACATAATAGGTGGCGAAAGATGATATTCTCAACTGATCACTGCACAAGTTGCAATATCAATATCATCATCATTCTCCTGCTCATATCCCAATTACTTGGGGTCGACGCAATATGTCTTCCATCTCTTCTATTGTACATATTACCAAAGTTATTGGCAATAGTTTTATGACCTGACGTCAACCCTCCTTGGGAATGTAATTATTAACTAAACGGCATCAGATGGAGTTGGCCCAGGTTGATATAAGGCTCTTATTCGTCTTTTGAGACATCCACCAGCAAAGTAATGGTTGGTAGTATCCTAAGCTTGGGCGGACCACCGAAGAGAAAGATCGGGTACCGGTGGTCCGTACGCACGGCGAAGAGAGAGGAGTTTTACGGTGGGTCTATGGGGTCACGCGCCGCCTTTCCGTCACCCCGGACCGATTTGGCGGGGCGAGACGCATCCATAGTCCACCAAAAAAAAATGGTAGTATTCTAAGCTGATACCACAAAGCTAAGTTGCAATATCAATATGTGCTTATTATTAATTGTATACTAACAAGCTTCTTTCAATAAAAAGATCTATACTGCAGGATTTGGTATCTTAAAAACTAATAACAAAAACTTAGTTCATAAGAGCCGGATCGATCGGTATCCTATTATTATAGTCATTTTCAATGGTACACAATCTACTATGGCTTTAATTTATTCATTCATGATTTTAATTTGATATTCGATATCCGTTTGGTTACTTTCCTTTATAACGATCAACTTTAAAGACAAAGTTTTATAAACTTTAGGTCCTTTTATTATATTGCGGTACGAGTGTGATATTATTTTCTCCTTTATATTTTCAAAGTTATTTAACTAAGATGACAAACAGATAATATCACTGCAAGAATACTTAAAAAACTGTGTTTAGTAAAAGTCAAATAATATAATTTGCAAGAACGCATTTGCATTTTATATAAGCACTTATTTTGGGAGGTGAATATTTTTCTAAATGTATATTTGACATTGATGCTATTAATGTGAAAATATTCGTAACACCAATAATGGACAGCTTCCATTAGACGCCACAGCCAATCAAGCGCTATTGAATTAATTTTGGAAAAAAAATGTAAGGAGTATTTATGAAAGTAAAGATCTCTCCATTAACAACGAGTACATAATCGGCTTAAGTAGCAAATATATATATTGTGACATCATAACTAAATCATTACTAAAACTAGACTTTTTCGATTTTTTGGAGTTTACACCTTAAGAATCGATTTTCATATAAGGCGCCCGGTATGAGAAAAATTTGAGGAGTAAAATCTAGTGATCGAATGACCTCGTTACGTTTTTGGTACGCAACCTATTCTGCGCACCTTTCACTTTCTGACGTGAGATAATACTTCACTGAACAGTTTTTATAAATGTAAATAAAAATATATATATTATTTTTAGTCAAAAGAGCTTTTTTTGCGCCTGTTTTGATAATCGTACTTAAGGAGTAAACTCCAGTCGTGCGTCGGAGCTGACACACACTGGTTTTTTTTTATTAGGCTGTTATTGTTTTTACTTTTTTAACTGAAGAAATCTCAAATGTCTTTCAAAGAGCGAGAGAACAGGCAGTTACGGGGAGATATCAGAATTACCGCAGAGCGTCTAAAAGCAAGCAGAAAGCTCGTCTTAATTGCCAAAGTTTTGATTCCGTAATTCTCGTGGCTATGAGTTAATGTCATGGATCAGAAGTAAATGGTGTTATTCTTCAAGTAGGGATAGTGCCATTCTCCGGAATTACAAATCCATATCACTTTTGAGCCACGGCTAAAAAAAATTCCAGTCATTAAAAATCGATTCACAAATAAGATCATCGACCTCCAGCTGAACAAGCCGGTTTTGGAAACGCTGTAATATTCCGTTGAAACTTGGGTGATGCCATATTCCCTTCAAGGATAATACATGGATTTTAGATATCTCGATATAATTAAGTATTTATATAGAAACGTCAAAATGTTAATCAAAAACTGGATATCGGTTATTAGGAATAGATTAATAATAGTCATCTCTGCGGTCAGTCTCAGTTAGGGAGATGACATCTCTTCGAAACTAGTTCATTGTATTGGAAGATGTCTTCAAACTCTTAAACTCGAGATCAACAATAACGATAAAAACGTAACATATTTGCCATTGCCGTCGCCTTCGATTTACAAATGATTCTCTCGCTACGAAAAAATCCGTAAAGAACCTTAATACACGCTCAATGACTTCAGCAGGGTTTCCCAACTAGTGTATCTACGAGTAAGTATGAACAAGACAAAAATGACACCTAATATTAATCTGAATTCAATATCTAATTACCTAATAGAAAATGGGATTCTCGAAATTATCTTTACTTAAAATAAACAATTCAGCTAGGCAGATCCAATTCTGAGTTGAAGATTACAAGCCCAACTTGTCTTGCCAGCGTTCGAGACACTTTATAAAATCTTTTCATCCAATATTCCTGTATCTGAAGTGCTCTATGGTGTTGATGATGAAGCTATGACGTTACGAGCAGTAACTTGTAACACAAAAACGTGATCTCTAAATATCGACGGTCCTCATAACAAAACTCAATGTTTCTCACCGTGCTATGGAACAATCTATGTCCCGAACTTTTATGCCAGATTGGATTTGAGATACTGAAATCCAACGAATGGATGTAACATAGCTGACACGAAGAATTAGCATGAAGTGGCAATGGGCAGGCCACATTGCTTGATAAATCGAAAAACTAGGTAAAAAAAGGTTCTCAAATACAGACCACGTATTGGACCACATAGCATGGGACAGCCACCCACAAGGTGGAATGATGACTTGGAGATAGTCGCAGAAAGTAGTTAGATGCAGACAGCCCAAGAGCTTTGTGACCTTGCTCTACGAAGGTAAACCTACTTTCAGTAGTGGATTAACATCATAATCATTCGGAATTTCGAGCTGAATAATGGTAATATTAACTTGTTTTTTTTTTTATGTAATTATACATCATGGTTAGTAAGTATAAAAATATTCTAAAGTAGTAATTTTATACTAGCCAAAACCTAGATTAATATGGCGTGCCTCAAGTAATTTATTCATTTTGATTCCAGATATTTTATTGCTCATAACTAGTGATATTAAAATCAATATTTCTAAGGTTACAAAGTTTGGGTTCGTTATGCAAAACAATGTTTTTGAACAAAGATTACTTTGTTGATCTGAAGCACGATAAATTATATTTGTAAAGACTTATAAAACATAAAATTAACATTGCCTTAGTGATAGTTTAAAAGAATATCTTTTTTTTTTATTAAAAAAAATCTCCACGCAGCACTAAGGAAATAATCCTTATATTGCGAGGGACTTAACAAACGTGCAATTAACGCAGACAAATTACACCGATACTCAGAACTCTATGTGGATCACACAAAATATTGTCCTGCATGGGAATCGAACTCATGGAACTGGCACGGAAGGTCGCTATCTCAACCACTACTACATCTGTGCAGTCGATATCGTCGCGTCGTCTTTATAACAAATATTAGTCAAAACTGATTAATGAAGCTCTTGCAGAAACAATTGTATTTATTAATTATATCCAGCAACTTGATTTTGGATGAAAATTTTTCTCATTCCACATTTCCATATTTATAAAAATATCATCCACACATAACGCATAAAAAATTTATGTTGATACAATTTCAGATCCCCAGAAGGTACAAATAATTATTTTCTCATACGTTCAATAAAATTCGATCTAAATTCTAAATATCATATAACAACGGTTTCATTTGAATCAAATTAGGAAGCCACCTTTTCAATTTTATTGTAACGTAGCATGTAAACTTCAAATATATATTTAAATTCAAACGATATTGCTATTTTATTTTACCTGTCTGTTCTCATTTGTCTTTCTCTTGGCAATAACATTTGACTGAGATATAAGATAGCAGCTCAGGTACCTACTCATGTAGGTACCTGAGGGGGCACACTTAAAACATTACTTATTTTTACTGACCGTCGCGCCGCCTACAGATTGTTTGTACAAACTTATCTGCTGCCATTTTGTCCTGTATGTCAAACGTTTGACAACTGAGAATTGTTATTTTTTGTTCCTAGCGTAGGTACTTATTGTCATCAATCTATTTACGGTTATTGATGTACTTTCTGAAAATTATCTCAATTTTCATTGTTAAGCTGATATTATTATTGCTTCGTTATCAGCTGATATGTTTTGTTTATATTTCAGGGTAGCTTTCATAGTGAAAGAAAATTCTATATAATTACACATACACATGTAGATATGTATATATATCACTTCAACTTTAGTTCACCGCGTAAACTCTGGGTGGCAGCACCTTCCATACATGCATATTTTATCATAGAGTTGCCACTCTTTTTCAGTTTAATAACTTTACTCTTTGGTAGGTACCTACCAAGATAAACAATGAGGACTTTTGACGGGAATCTGAAAACGTCATGTGGTGCTCTTGTATTATATTCGATATCTTAGTGTTTTAACGTGTTATATTAGATAATATTGATGGCATTTTATGTAATGTATTGCGACGGAAGTGCTGGGATGTAGTGAATATCATATAAAAGTGCTTTACAACGTTTTAGTTTTCCTTCAAAATTCCCATAAGATAACATTAACAGTGTGGCCAAAGCACTGTTGAAGGTGACGATTTGACTTAGACAATGATTAACCTGAAAAGACTATAAACGTAAAAATAATTATAACTTGACACTGGCACCAATAACTCGTATAAGTAGCTGATTACCAATACAAAAAGAGAAGAAGAAGAAGATAAACAATATAAAATATATAATTTGGCAACGGCCTCGCTGTGTCCCTGGTGTTGCTAAGGTCCATGTACAGCAGTATCACTTACCATCAGGTCTGTTGCTTGCTCGTTTGCCACCATAGGCAATAAAAAAACATTATGCTATAAATTCTAATCTATACCTATAAAGGATTATGTTTGTATATATACCATCGCTAAACTCAGAAACTATTTGACTAATCATTATGAAAATTGGTACATATATGTATTTTTTTATGGAGAAGGTATATATTATCCCCATTGATGTAACTCGCCGCCAGGCGGCGCTGCTATATGTATATCGACTTTACAAACAAACCAACGGGCTGAGTTTACTAGTTATTCGTAAATTTACAAGAAATCTTATTGATAATGGTAACAAAATTATTTATCGAATTTATATTAATTAGCGGTTATCTAAAGCATAATACCCTGAAAGTCAATGAGAGGTTACATGTACAGAGCGTGTCACCAAGCTTTTTTTTTTTTTCTTTATTGCTTTTGATGGCAAACAAGCAAGCAATACACCTCATGGTAAGTGTTACTGCCGCCCATGGACCTTTGCATAATCAGGGGTATAGCTAGGCCACTGCCTACGAATACATATCCCAAACCCACTCAGTTGGGCTCCCGGCTCTCTCGCTCACCGATCGAAGTACAATAGCATATTGTCATTGCTCAAACGTCGATCTTCTGAGAGAGCTTGGTACTACCTCGGACGGACCGGCATAACTGTAGACAGAAAACTGTCCACCACCACTACTAAAAATAATACCTGTCTTAAAACTTTCAACTATAAAACTTTCAACTATCAGATTTAAAGCCTAAATGGCGGTAGCTGAGCTACCGGCTATTCTGTTACGGGATATTTACATTTGTAACATATTACGAAACTGCTATAGGTCAATTCACCTTTACCAAAATAATAATGTATTTTTATGAGACGGTGCAGAGTAAATAAAAATTCGTATATCTAATTTTATTCTGAAGTCTGCCAGCCTTAAACCAAAACTTTTCTATCTGCTGTTAATATAATTTATTGAAAATGTATACGTTATTGTGCTAAGGAATGGCATATAAGCGTGTATTAAATATCAAATCTCCGTGTGGTGACGGAGTAGTAATACAATTCACCACCCCCCCTATCTTACCCGTGGATGAGCATAAGAGACGACTAAAGATATAAAACGCACATAACATCTATGCAAGAGAAGGAAAGCTCGAAACAAAACCCTATATCAAGACGTTTGACTAGCATGGTATAGTAGGTCAATTTCACTCCTATTATGGAGGAGGCTCGGGCCCAGCAGTGGGACATATAGGAGCTGAGATGATGACGATGATGAAATACTAAATAGATTATATTCATGTACGTACATGCACATTCATTAATATGTGCACTCACAATAACTGAAGCTTTAAGACTTATAAAATGTTTATAGCTAGTTTAATGTAACAAATGCTATAAATTTTAGTCAACATATATAATAATAATATAAATAATAAAGTATTTAATATAATAACGGCTGTCGAAACATGCACTAACTTCCTTCAGCACGTTCAATTTTAAACATTCGTTTGTGTACATGTGCGCTATAGTTTAAGAAGTTATTTATATATACTCGTATTTTTATTACTTTGATGATATTTAAATTTTCTCTCCTTTGAAGTTTTTACATACATACATACATATCATCACGCCATATCCCTTACAGGGTAGGCAGAGAGAACAGAGTGCCAGAGAACTCTATCTCTGCATACTTCACTCGCTTCCTCAACATTCATAGTTCTCTTCATACACGCTCGCCGGTTTCGGAGACTCTTGACTCCACCTTCCTTCAGTACATGACCGATCTGGTGTAGGTAGGTTAGTCTCGGTCTCCCTCGGTACCTACATCCTTCCACTTTCGCATTGTATATCTTCTTAACCAGGCGTTCGTTCGGCATTATTTCCACATGTCCGAACCATCGGAGCATTTCCTTTCGCATCTTTACACCAATACTCTCTTTCATACCTACTCGCTCTCTCACGTTGTCGTTACGAATGCGGTCGGTCAGCCTAACTCCACAGATTTTCCGCAGAGATCGCATTTCGACCGCATTAATTTTACTATCATACTCTTTTCTGCATACCCAACTCTCGCTTCCATATAGTAATGTTGGGACAAGCACTGCGTTATGTATTGCTACACGTGCCTTCTGGCTGAGGTGGTGGCTGCCGAGAAGTTGCCCCAACGCTCCGTTCACTCTATTTCCCGCATTCACTCTTCGCTCTATATCAGTGGTGTACCTTCCATCTCGGCTAAATCCACATCCAAGATATAAAAATTCATCCACTTGCTCTAGTACATCATTACCTATTGTTACTCTTACATCTGTTCTGGTTTTATCTCTTTCAAAGACCATTATTTTGGTTTTGCTCACATTCACGCGTAGACCCCTTTTCTTACAATCTTCTGTCATTGTATCGACTAGGGTCTGCAGGTCAGTCGCTGACTGTGCCAGCAGGACTGCATCATCTGCATAAAGCAGAGCAGTGACCACTGAGTCGCCCATCTGGACTCCCACATTCATATCATTCAATCTTTGGAGACATTTATCCAGATATATGATAAACAGCCTGGCTGACAGAACGCACCCCTGCTTAACGCCGATATTGACGTCAAACCAAGGCGACATTCCATCATCCAGCCGCACACAGGCTCTACAGCCCATGTAACTGGACTACTGACTGGACTGAAGTCCACTATTCTAATCTAGCTTCAACGATGTCGTATAAATTTATTTATTTCAGAAATGTTAATATTATTACTTCTATAAGTATTCTATGTGGAGGAGTATGATGCAAAAATATATATACATAATTGTCATCACCCACCCCCTCGATATATAAAAATCGATTAAATGACGTAAACATATAACATAACTATAAAAGATGGAAAATTCGAAATAGATCCTTACGGCGAAACCATCTGGTCAGTAGGTCAATATCTCTTGATGAATCTAATTGCATCCCTTATTCGTCTATGACGATACTCGCAATAAAATTAAGGGTTACTTAATTAGACCACCAACAATGAAAATATAAACAATAATTGATTTGTTTGGATAAAAGGAATAAAAAAGAGTAATTAGAAAAATCTTACTGACACAAAAACGTTGGTTCTATTATAAATTCTTAAAAATAAATATTTATATATGTACTTATATATGTAATTTATTACTTATGTCTTGTGAGAATTATCTTGGAAAAGAATGGCTCAAACATTGGATTATCACTCATTCAAATAGTGAAAAGTATGTCTTACTAATATTATAAATCTGACAGTTACAAATATCTATTTATGTTTGTTACTCTATCACACCATAATAGCTGAACCAATCAGAGTAAAATTGAGGATAGAGATAAATTATAGTCTGGACAAAGACTGTTTTTATCGCCACAAATTGTAGGTTGCCTGTAATTAACAAACATGGGCGAAATCGTGAATTTCAACTTGTTATAGCATAAAACATAATACAATTCATTAATGCTGATACAAAAACGTTTGTTCTATTATAAATTCTTAAAAATAAATATTTATATATGTACCTATATATGTAATTTATTACTTATGTCTTGTGAGAATTATCTTGGAAAAGAATGGCTCAAAAATTGGATTATCACTCATTCAAATAGTGAAAAGTATGTCTTACTAATATTATAAATCTGACAGTTACAAATATCTATTTATGTTTGTTACTCTATCACACCATAATAGCTGAACCAATCAGAGTAAAATTGAGGATAGAGATAATTTATAGTCTGGACAAAGACTGTTTTTATCGCCACAAATTGTAGGTTGCCTGTAATTAACAAACATGGGCGAAATCGTGAATTTCAACTTGTTATAGCATAAAACATAATACGAATTGTATTAATGCTGATCTAGAATAACTAGCTTATTATGTATTATGACTGTGAAATAAGAGAATCGATTAAGTACTTTTTGTGCTATGCTAGAACGAATATAAGTACATAAAATAGAAAATTATATTTATTTAAATGTAACTGCTGAGTTTTCTAGTCGCATAAGTAAGCTAAGATTGTGGGGTACTGAGTTCAGACGCTCGGTTGGGCATAAAAATCATTTTTAATGTGCACTGCAGGTTTCCTCCATAACACCCAGACTCGGGCTAGACCAAGCAATAATTATTATTTTTATTTATCGCTACAATTTAAATGACCATATTATAGAAGAGAAAGTTAAAAGTTACGTAAATTTCATTGCCAAACGGTCCTAAGTTTATAAGCCTCAAAATTTTGACATAAGGTTTTAATCAAAAACAAATTTATGTAATATACCAAAGTAATAAGGCTTTTATATAAGATCAGTATGTGAACAACCAATATTTAGATATCAACGATATGGTACGTTAAATTTAAAAAAAAACGGCAGTGTACGTATTGTTTGACGCTTCCATTCGATCATATTTATGTATTCAGTTAAACTGGCCATTTGTAATTTATTTTATTTATTTCAAATATAAAATGGAATCGTTATCATGATTTTGCAATAAAAAAACAAAAGGTCTCAATTTATTTGAATACTGTCTACTCAACTTACTAGTAGGATTACCATGTCACTCAATTCGTTGAGGATCAGGTTGATTTCAAGTTCTTTTTATATTCAATAGCTTTTACTCTTATTATCCTGAGCAACAACTGATATTTTTTTTTGTGTTTTCTCTTTAAGATATATAAATTAAATAAAATGATCAAGAAGCACAAAATTATATTTACGCTAATATGTATATACAAGGTGGAGACGACCATACGACAATAATTTTAATTTAGTGTATCTGATGACTTGCCCAGCCTATATACAAACTTTGAGTATAATATGTCGTATAGTTTAGCCACAGCACATTACTTTGTATTATTAACATTTGCCACACTCTGTATAAAAATTTAAATTATTCGCCTATCACTAAGAGATCAATGAGCTCCCGCGCATCGGTATAGACTAATATGAAGGTAGTACCTACTCAAGTTTACCAGTTCAAGTCTTCGCCAAATGCAATACAAATCAATGCATATTATACCTTATTCCTGAGTCTTAAGATCCATATAAACCGTGTCATCAGACTTAGATGAGAAATTTAAAACTACCTAATGCGGCTTAATGAAAGAAGACCTCGGTCTCATGTCAACTGAAAGTGCGAGAGAGTCAATTTTTTTTTGTTTCGCTTTATTGTTCAAAACTATTATAATAGGTCTGTAGCTCAGTTTGGCATCATGATCCTGTGACGTGAACGACGGCGTCGCGTCGCATGCGCTATTGATGATTTGCAAATTGTGACTGCTGCCTACCTAGTTAACTACTTTTGTTTATGACGTTTAAAGGTGTGATTTGAGCGACATAGGATGTTTTTTTCCTAAAGTGAACATGTACTATACGAGTAGGTAACTGAATTTTTTTAAGTGAATTGTGCGCAATTAGACGCTTACTTTGTGTTAGAATAGTAATTTTTTCTCATTTACAATGCCTCGTTATAATTACACAACTTCGGGTATACAGACATGATTTTAATTTATGGAGAATGTCACGGAAATGCAGCTTTAACCATACGTACGTACCGAGAAAGGTATGGAAACACACGTGTTTGTCCTACCAATGGCCGGACTATTGTGCAAGCTGTCCAGAGATTACGGGATAATCAATCCTTGCTCCCTCATATGGATAATGCTCCTTCGCGTGTAAGAGCCAGCCTAGATGAACAAATTTTAAATTATTTTGCTCACAAATTTAACAGAGGTTGATAGTGTGGAGGACTTAAAAAATAGAATTGTACGATCTTTCGACAAGTTAAAATACATCGCCGTCAATGGCGATCTATTAACAAGAGTTCGAAATAATATTTTAAGACGATATAATTTGTGCGTTCGGGTCCATGGCGCACATATCAAAAATTTAAACGTTAAACGACCAAGTGAATTATTAAAGTTATCGTGATTATTTTAATAAAATAATCAAGGGAGATTGAATAGCGCCCAAAACATTAAGTGTAGGTATTTACCTACGTTCGGAAGTTATAAAATATGACACCGCAACGTCGCTCCACAGGTTAGTGAACTAATATTTACAAACGGTGTTCTATTTTGTTTCAATATTTATGATAAAAAGTTTGTTTGAAAAATTGTTTTTTAAATTTGCATGCGAGGACTTTTTTTAATAGTTTCAAAATACTCCTATACACTAGTATTGACGGTGTTTTCATTTATTGTCGTATTGACGTCTCCACTCTATATATATACGCTAACGGACGATTAATAAATTTTCTTCTATGTTAAATTATTAATTTCACTTAATACAGAGAGTATTAAGCAAGCGTATTATCATTTATAACTTTTTTTTAATTTTTTTTTATTGCTAATAGTGACAAACGAGCAGACAGCACACCTGATGGTAAGTGTCACTGCCGCCCATGGACCTTTTCTATACCAAGGGTATAGCTAGGCCGCTGCCTGCCAATACAAACCCTAAACCCACCCCAGTTGGACTTCTGGCTCTTTCGCTCACTAAAAGAAGCGTAATAGCACATTGCCATTACTCAGACGTCGATCTTCTGCGAGAATGTAGTACTACCCCGGGCAGACCGGCCCGCGGCTGTAGACAGAGAACTGTCTACAGCGTGGTCCTACCACTATTAATTATTTATAATGCCTATTACTTGTACTCTATTTATATTGTCTCATCATCATCATCATTATCTCAGTTAAAATATGTCCCATTGTTGGGCTCGAACCTCCTCCATAACGGGCGGGCAATTAACCTACTATACCACGCTGCTCAGACGTGTTGGTATATATTGTTTATTACATAGTATTTTTTTAGTGTTGTTAGTATTTCATATTTTCAGATGATAACTTTCAAATTGAAGTTATTGCAATATATTTAATTTGGAGGCGACATCGTATAATCTTGTTGAAAATAAAAAAATAGAACACAAATATTATAATAATTATAAGGACTTTTATGTAGTTAAAGTATTATATAGATAGACATATTACAAAAAAGACCACCAAGAAAAAAATTGAATTTTTACGCAAATTATGAGCTATTAACATTTTTTATATTGTCTAAATTAAATGTTTGGTAACCTCAAGCTAACTATAAAATAGATTAATTAGCTAACACGATTTTTATAAGATAAGATTATTGAAGTTATACTTATTTTGGCGCGTTAGGGAAAAATGATAAGAGTAAATATTTACGATACGCGCGCACACCGTCACGAAAAACCGACACCCTGAAGTTAGCTATAGTCAACATTTTAGTTTTTTTTGTGATATTTAAATAAACTTTATTTAACTATAGTAGATAATGCGTTATAATAAAACTTGCAATGTATTAAATACCTTTTTCTATTGTTAGTGTCGTTTTTTCCACAAACGTAAAATAAAGCTAAAATTAAATTTATGAAAAAAAAATTATCTTGTTACGCGAAAGATAACTTCTAACGCGTGTATATTATAAGTACACACACACTTTTTTTTTATAAAACTTTGTAAGTACTAACTTTTACTCGTATATACACCATAATATTTTTTATATAATTACACTATTATGTATAGTTATGAAGTAAGAAATAACAATTCACCACCCTTTCTTGGACATAAGAGACCACTAAAAGATACGATATACAGAAAACCTTAATACAAGATAAAAAAGATTCGACAAGAAACTATCCAAAACGTTCGAACACTATGGTTTAGTAGGTTAACTTCTCTCCGATTGTGGAGAAAAGCTGAGCTCAACAAAAGGACATATATAGAAAGATAGTATACACACAATAAAATTACAGGACAATAGCATTAATAACCTTGATTTCCAACGTAATGACGAAGGCGTTGGATTTCATCATACGTGATTTTTGTGACTACTCAGTGATGGTCAACATTGCTTTCATTACAATCGGTCAGTTGGTGAGCTTCCCTTGTATGATATATATATGCCTATAAATATTTTGTGATGGCGGAGCAAAAATACAATCTGTGGTGCCCGTGGGTATAGTAAAAGACCACTTAGAGTATAATATACAGATAACATCTATGCAAGAGAAGGTAAACTCGAAATAAAATCTATGCCGACTTGTTTCACTAGCGTGGTATAGTAGATCGATTTTCTTTAAGTTTTGGAGGACGCTTGAGTTCAACACTGAGAAAAATAATTGAGAGTAAATGGTGCACACATCCATAGCACCACTATTGAACAGAGATCTTATCGAGGATAAAACCATAATCTTCACGCTTAGCAATCAACTTAGCGATTGCAGTAAGTGTTATAAGTCTTATAGTTTTGTTTTTATTGTTCTTTGTGGCAAACGAGCAAGCAAAACACCTGAAAGTAAGTGTTACTACCACCCATGGACTCTTGCAATACCAAGAGTACAGCTAGGCCGCTGCCAACCAACAATCCCAAACCCAACTCAAAAGATGGGCTTCCGACTCTCTCGCTCAACGAACAAAGCACAGCAGCATTTTGCTACTGCTCAGGCGTCGATTTTCTGCGAGAGTGTGGTACTACCCCGGATGAACCGGCCTGCGGCTGTAGACAGAACTATCAACAGTGTAGACCTACCACTATTAATTGTGTATAAAAAGTGCTGCTATCTATCTTCTTGATGATTCCTTAGTCTTACTACCTAAGGTTATATCTCCCACAATTTTACGTGGGCAAGTAAAGGGTGAAAACATCCTTAAAGCAATTAATATTCAGACAAGCAGGAAATACCGAATGTTATCCGATTGCTGTTAATATTAACTCATGTGTATAGCAAATTTAACACAGATTGTAAACATCAATTGAAACAATCGTAATTATCCATATCATTGAGCTGAAAATAAACAACTAAGAACTTATGAGACTTCTACTAAAGCTATTAATTAGATGTATATATTGATGCTTATATTGTTCGGCACGGAAAATCGTTATTCAAGTCCCAAGCTATAACATACAGTTAGAGAATAATTATGTATGTACATAACTCTTAGACCTTTTTCTGCACTTCAAGCTTTCTACATTTATACTTACAGAAAATATATAAAACTCTAGTATTACTTTCATTCCGTCATATCATAGTTAACGTATATCAGACCATTTCTCAATGATAGATTGGCATTACTAGCACACTTACTGATATGTAATCATTTTATATTTTCTCTATATTAGTAAATTGATTTTCTCTCACAGTGAATAATGGAGTTAATAATGCTCGTAGAGTTAATATTTTAGTATTTTTAAAATATTTCAGGAAATTGGAAAGACATAGTTTTGTGCATTGCACTTAATTTGAAGAAAGCTTTTTTCTACGGTTTATGTTTAGAGTATAAGGTAATAAACTCTGCTTTCGTATCGCAGATACATTCTATCAGTGGAATAATTGTTTTGTATGAAATAAGATAAATATGGTAAAAATCTAACAATAACGGCTTTTACATAAAAATGTTGTACGTAATATGTCTAATAATATATACTTTTTGTTTTTGAATTATGTTTTGAGTATGAGGCACTAAATTCTGCCTTGGTATATCAAATAACATCTAGTAGTGAATGAAATCTTTTGTAACAAGTTAAATATGGTAAAAATCAAAGAATGACTGACTTTATGTAGAAATGTATACAATTATACATATTGTAGTATATATAATAGTGTGTAGTTCTTGCACATCAACGGTCTAGCACCGTTGGTGTGCAAAAACTTTTTATGTGCTTAAAAATACTCCTCATGTATAAAAAATCTAAAATACTAATATTATAAATGCGAAAGTAACTCTGTCTGTCTGTCTGTCTGTCGCTCTTTCACGTCAATACTACTGAACCGATCTAAATGAAATTTGATACACAGATAGACTAGAGTCTGATAAAGGACATAGGCATACTTTTTAATGCAAAAAAGGGCTGTAAAGGGGGATGTAAAGTTATAAGGAAGTATCGTCATTTTTAAAGCCAGAAGCTTGAAACTTATTTTTAGGCTATTGATTAGATATAAAAAAAAATAATTAAAGAAATCAAAAAACCCGACTGTATAAAAGTAACCAAAACTACGTACATAATAAAAAAACTGAAAAGAAAAAAACAAGCACTTAGATGTCCGGTGGTCTAGAATTCCATAATATATTATTGAATAAATACTATTGCAGAAAATAAAATATATTTTAATAATAGAACATGACAACTGAACAGTCGGGATCCATTATTCGACAGCAAATCTAATTTTTCAGTGGATCCCGACTGTTCAGTTGCCATGTTCTTCTATTATTAAAATATATTTTATTTTCTGCAATAGTATTTATTCAATAATATATTATGGAATTCTAGACTACCAGACATCTAAGTGCTTGTTTTTTTCTTTTCAGTTTTTTTATTATGTACGTAGTTTTGGTTACTTTTATACAGTCGGGTTTTTTGATTTCTTTAATTATTTTTTTTTATTTTATACTTTTTAGTTATGAATACCTATGTAGCTATAGTTATCTTATTTATTAATAAGTAGATAAGTACCTAACTATATATAGTTTTTCGACTGAAGTTGTGTACCAAATCGTTAGAAATTGGAGATGGGCAACCGCGTAAGACATTAGATACTTTAGGTAGGACTACCTATGGTATATTGGACAATATATCTACTAGATACTACAGTATATATCATCCACATCCAGTTATATGAGTTTTTTGTCTTTTCATCATAAATTTCTACTGTCTAAAAAACCTATATGTGAGAAAGGTTGTTACGAAACTTTAAATCGATATAGATCCTAAACGGACGGTCAAATCGAAAAATATTGAGAGAAATCTAATAATGATTTTTAAATACCTATTCAACAATACCACACTCGACATAGTTTGTTGACTTTATTTTTTTTAATTTTCACAATATGGTGTCCAGTAGTCGCCATATTGAATTTTCATTAACGTAATATCTTTAGTGACACTCGCCGGATTAAGAGGAATCGATTGACGTGCGTCAAATCATAAAAATCGGCCCAGGCGTTTGGTCTATATAGTGTTTCAAAGGAACATACAAACATACATACATACATAGATTGTTAAACACAATACCACTCCTTTGCGTTGCGCAGTCGAGTAATAAATAAATATGACATTAACATGTTGTAAAAATTTACACTTAAGGGGTAAAATAAAAATAGGGGATGAAAAACTTTAGGAAAGTAACCTTTTACGCGGACGAAGCTGCGGGCAGAAGCTATAATAAATTAGTCACTTGTAAATAATGGCAATAAAATTCTAGTCAAGTATGTACTTTTACCATAACATGAAACTATTCTTGAATTTGACCTATTATACTGCTCTGGTCAGACGGGTTGGTCGATAGAAGTTTTATTTGGCATTTTCTTTCTTTCTCTTGCATAGACGTTACAGGCATATATATAACTTAATCGCCTTTTACAATACCTACGGGTAAGAGAGATAGTAGCAAATTGTTTATCTTACTCCGTCATCACGCAGGGAAAAAAAGAAAAAAAAATGAAACTTTTATTACTGGTTTATAAAAATACTAAAATGAAAACTTTGTCACTTTAAAATCTGCTAGACGCGTAGTGACGAGTAATACATATATGTACATATCGTACATATATGTATGTGCTCTTGTCAAATGACAGGGTTTTAATCACCTTAGTTACGTTATGACGTAATTAGCGTGTAGTGCATACTAATAATGAACGAAAGACTTTATGACAAGAATAATTTTATTATTATGTTTGTTTGTCATATTCTTCGTGTTTACTAGTCATATTAGTGATTTTTATACATAACAGGGGCTTTTACTTACATAATAAAGGCTGAATGTACGTTAGAAATTTAGATGAAAGGAATATAGAAGAAAACCGGGATCACAACATTTTTTTTTATTGCTTTTGGTGGCAAACGAGCTAGCAGCATACCTGATGGTAAGTGTTACTGCCGCCTACGGACCTTTGCAATACTGTGGGTACAGCTAGGCCGCTGCTTACTAATAAAAATCCCAAACCTAACCAGAAAGCTGGGCTTCCGGCTCTCTCGCTCACGGAATGAAGCACAGCAGCATACTGCCACTGCTCAGGCGTCGATTTTCTGTTAGAATGTGGTACTACTTAGAGCGGATAGGCCCGCGGCTGTACACAGAAAACTGTCAAGAGTGTGGTACTACCACTATTGAATACATATATAAAAGAGGTTATTTATTTGTAAGCACTTACCTCAATCGAATGTCATTTTTAAAAACAGAGACCGATGCCCCGTTCCATCAATGACGCTGAAGTTTTACACAACATCTAAAGCAATGTATAACATAGCAATGTATAACATCAATGATTGATCTACGTTATGTGTCATTCCACATTTAAGAGTGACCGAGTGAAACCGATATGAGCCGTAGTGGCGAACTAAGCTTCTTGAGGACCGCTAGCGGCAATTCTATATATACCCCCGTACCGTACAGCCACCTGTACAAAAATTTTGGAAAACAGAGAGTGCGAATTGCATGATGACGATGATATATCTTGATATATCTCTCGCAATTTAGGTCCCTGTCTATGCTCAGGCCGAATCCCCTCGCCAGCCTCTTAGTCTGCTATTAATTAGTTATATAATACATAACAATAAAAGCAGTGCAATGACCAGTAAGATCAACAAATCTAGCTAAATTTAGAACAATTGTCGTTTATTGGAGTCCTCTGACATAACAATAGCATGACCATTCCAATGCCAATTAGTAGCTTAGATTAGGAAGATTCCGTTTTTGTTGTGTTAACCTACTTTTACCTAATCGACCTACATTAAATTTACCAAATTGGGTATGTGTGTTTATTTATCATAAATATACTGTAAATAAAATAACATTTTATGATACTTAAGTGCGACTTTATGACATTAATATGAGAACCGCAGGAATATCAGGGATATTACTTTCTTTTCTCATAACAGTTCGGTACATACGTACGTTCCCCGCCCGGGGAATTAATTCCAAGCCATATAAATCTGAGTACTTTTATGGAGTTGAGTATTTTGTAACAGATTCGTATGATAAAATTACTGTTATGCGGTTTACCCTCGACGAAATTTAATCTAACAAAATCTTTAACTTATAAAAAATGCCCCTTCTTAAAAAAATAAGAAACAAATGATATCTGATGTTTACGCAAGTGTTACACATTTGAAATACAACTACTTTTACGGATTCTATCGCGGTTGTATTTGATTTTTAATTTCCCGACGTTTCGAACACTTTACAGTGATTATAGTCATGGGAGGACTAAGGTGTCTTACGTCCAATATATCATTGTTATTACAATTCTAGAAAAACTAACAAAAGTTCCGATCCGGTGGTAGCTGAATAGCTTTGTAAGTTTTTCTAAAATTGTAAATTGCCACAATAACAATTATCATAAATTAAATGCTATAATAATAACAAATCATAAACAATATAAAATTTTATATATTCAATCATTTTCTTTTTATACTATATATGCAATGAATTTGTATTAATTTGTATTAAAAATGTGGGTCAAAATTTAATATCTTATAGGGTAGATAAAAAATTTCTGTAATAACAATGACATATTGGACGTAAAACACCTTAGTCCTCCTGTGACCATGATCACTGTAAAGTGTTCAAAATGTCGGGAAATTAAAAATAAAATACAAACGTGATAGAACCCATAAAAGTAATTTTATTTCAAAAAAAAAGAAAAAAATACAAGCTACTATATTCCATCTTCTCAGACTATATACTTCCCACTATTGGGCTCGACCCTTCTCTACAATACGAAGAAAATTGACCTACTAATATGGTATGGAATTTCATTTCCCGATTACTTACTCTTGTGTAATAACCCATCATAAGATGACAATTCCGAGAGTTAGCTCTGGCAATATTGGTAACGAACGTTACGGTTGAGTGATTTCGTGGCGAAAAACAGGTATAAGGAGCGGTCACGAACATTGGATGGTAATTTTCTAAGCAGAATATTGTAATTCCAAGCCATGGTAATACCTTGCATCGAATAACTGAAATCCATCGCTCACACGATGCATTACAGTTTGTGTGACAATATCCGTTTGTGTCCTGCTACGGCGATGGTCGATACTCTATTTCAGCAGTTGTTTGGTCTTTGAATTGTGCTAGGATATAGCCATTGCGATACTAAAACGACAAACACCGTTTTATAAAATTATATCTACTGCAACTTTTTATTTTACCCTATAATTATTAGGAAAGGATTATAAGATCATCTGCTGTATTTTCGTTCGCTGTTTAGCCAGTTTTTCATCAACATGTTTGCAAAAATCAAGACAGAAAGAATGAGTTATAATCTATATATTTAAGAGATTTCCACCTATGTATTGACTCATCACGATATCTCTGGAACCATAAGGCTTACAGACTTTAAATTTGGTAGGAATACTCCTTTCACTGAGTAAAGGTCAACTAAGAACGGATTTTACGAAATTTCACCCGCAAGGGGGTTGCTGGGGTGTAAAAATCACATTTTTAACCGATTTCCAAAAAGGAGGAGGTTCTCAATTCGAACGCTATTTTTTTTTTTTGTATATCTGTTACGCGATAGCAACGCCAATTATGGATGGATTTTTATAATTCTTTCTTTGTTAGAAAGAGGATACTCTAAGGGTGGTCCCATATGCAGGGTATCAGGATCTGATGCTGGGATCTTGAGAAAATCGAGAGTAATTCCTTAAAATGTAGGGCAAAAATGCTGTTTCTGACGCGTCTGTAAATAATTTATAGTTCATCTAATCTAAGAAGTGCAATTTGACGTTTTGCATTTTTTAATACACAATAACCTCGGTCAAACGTATACACATGATTGTAAACACGAAATCTGAAATTTTAAACAATTATTAAGTTATTTACATAATTAACATTGCGGGTGAATTTCTTGTACAATGATACATACATACATACCATCATGCCATGTCCCTTGCAGGGTAGGCAGAGAGAACAGAGTGCCAGAGAACTCTATCCTTGCATACTTCACTCGCTTCCTCAACATTCATAATTCTCTTCATACACGCTCGCCGGTTCCGAAAACTCTTGACACCACCTTCCTTCAGTACATGACCGATCTGGTCTAGGTAGGTTAGTCTCGGTCTCCCCCGGTACCATATATCCTTTCGCTTTCGCATTGTATATCTTAACCAGACGTTCGTTCGGCATTCTTTCCACATGTCCAAACCATCGGAGCATTCCCTTTCGCATCTTTACACAATACTCTCTTTCATACCTACTTGCTCTCTTACGTCGTCGTTACGAATGCGATCGGTCAGCCTAGCTCCACAGATTTTCCGTAGAGATCGCATTTCGACCGCATTAATTTTACTTTTATATTCTTTTCTGCATACCCAACTCTCGCTTTCATACAGTAATGTTGGGACAAGCACAGCGTTATATATTGCTAGACGTGCCTTCTGGCTGAAGTAGTGGCTACCGAGAAGTTGCCCCAATGCTTCGTGCACTCTATTTCCCGCATTCACTCTTCGCTCTATATCAGTGGTGTACCTTCCATCTCAGCTAAATCCACATCCAAGATATACACATTCATCCACTTGCTCCAGTACATCATTACCTATTGTTACTCTTACATCTGATCTGGCTTCATCTCTTTCAAAGACCATTAATCTAATGTTGAAACTCGTAAAAATAATTTAAAATAAAAATAACATGATAAATAGTAATTGTTGTTCACGACCTAACAATGTCACTTCATCACGTTCTATACAGTAGTGCTTGACAACTTCCAATTCACGAATATCCAAATAATCAGTAAAAATATTAGAATAATACAATTAATTGAATAGAGATTTTGACAGAGATGTACATTTCGACACTTTGATTGATGAGGAAATAATTATAAATGTTCGCGACGCTGATAATCCAAGTAATAGTAGTAATTCTAAATAAATAGCCATTTTCAAATCCAGTTTTTGTTTTTAATTAACCTAATCCTACTAAATATGATGAATAGATTTTATGCTGAAATAATTAAATTTGTTTAGTACTAATTTAGCACTTAATTTATTCATCACCTTTTTGAAAAATAAAAAATAAACCAATTATTAATTATAAAGAATCAATATAGATTTCTCAGGAAAATCGGATATTTTCGATGGCGATTATTTGGTTCACATACCTAGACAACTTACTCAGACAGCTGTCAAAGTGCACTTCTTAGATTAGACAGACTATAGTTTGATTATTTGTGTATGGAGATTATCTTTATGAGCTTTACCTGATGGTAAAACAACAATGTTACTAAGGGATAAATTAAGGGTCACGGGATGAACATTTATATGGAAGTTTATAATTTTCAAAGTTAGAAATACGAAATTTCGCACACCTACATCTTTTTAGAAATAAAAGAATATGTGTGTTAGCGTTTTTTCAAAATTTCACTTCTAAGGGGTAGTATAAGTAGTATAAAATAGGTAAAAACAAGTGAAAAAAAATAAAATATATTTTTTTAATGAATATTAATTTTTTTTTTTAAATATTATATTTTTTTTTTCAATATTGTTAAACTTTTGTGTATTAAGCTAATACGTTGAGATCGTTGCTCCTCGATTTGGTTTGATAACGTTCGCGAATCAAACTGAGTCGCTGAGAATGACTTTCTGAAGTTTCATTACGCCTAGATAAGTTTGTGTATGCCCTCATCTGAGAAAGCCTATTGACTCGCTGCTCGTCACTCTCATTTGTAATATTTATTCCATTTCCTAACCCCATTTTTCTTTAAACGAGTGTATCTCTCGTCACTCGTATTTTCCAAACGGTGCTGTCTCATTTGAGCAGCCCGTTTACTAGGTCTATCTATTAAAAAAAATCTGAATTCACTTATTTTCCACTAAAAACCGGCAAATAAAAAAATATTTTATAAAAAAACCAAAAACCGACTTCAAAACTATACCTACGATAAACGATATACAATAAACTTACAGTAAAAAGTAGAAAATAATTCTTTTAATTAGTTTAATCTCAAAAGAATAACAGAACGATTTACAAAATTATAGTATACCTAACTATTTACAGGTAGGTATGTAAAAACTTATAGCCAAGGACAGTTTTTCTACTTTGCGAACATCACGCGGCTCACGCGGTACCTACCTGACCTACGCATAAATATATATATATATATATAATTTTGTAAATCGTTCTGTTATTCTTTTGAGATTAAACTAATTAAAAGAATTATTTTCTACTTTTTAGTGTAAGTTTATTGTATATCGTTTATCGTAGGTATAGTTTTGAAGTCGGCTTTTGTTTTTTTTTATAAAATATTTTTTTATTTAAATATATATCTTACAGGCTTGAATTTCGGTAGCCATATTTTTGTTACAATACACAGGTTAACTAAGAACGGCTTTTTAAAAATTTCACTCCTAAAGCGGATTTCGTAGATGTTAACCCAAAAAATCTAGATTTTTTGGCTACAGACTTGGAATTTAGTGTGGACTTTCTTTCTGCCCTGTAAAGGTCAGATAAAATGGGCTTGTAAGAAATTCCTTCTCCGAGAGGAATTCAATGTAGCGAAAGTAGACGTAACCGAAGCGAAGCGAGGGCGGGTCGCTAGTCATATATACTTACCCACGCATGACATTTAAGTAAATCGGTTAGAAAGAATTGCCAATAGACGTCAATTCAAATCCCACATTTATTTGCACTCACAAATAAGATTTTATAAATAGATTAACATCTGAAATTCCAAATGTTAGTAATTTAGTATCTTACAGTTGATTTTGGAAGTCGATTCATTTGTTACAAATACAACAAACACTTTTAAATAATTGACTACACGTGTACCGTTCGAAGATCTCATTGAACAACGAAACATTTGTGGGCGTACTGAGCTATAATTAAATTAACTTTAACAAATTACATCGCAAAAACAAAAAGTTTATACCAATTTAATATTCTAAAACACACACATATTCACCTGATTATTGCTGTTATTTACATGCAACTGCGGCATATGAGGTCACTGAGTTTGTGCCTGTTTTGAACAAAAAATGCTATGACATCAAGCTTACTAAATAGTATCTACATAGAAATTCTGAATGTTTTAAAATGAAAAAATGTAAGGGCAACCTATTACTTTCCCACGTTTCGTCAATATACCGCACATGTAAAGAAAGGGAGGATGTGATCCTCCCTTTAGGATATAGGATCAAGATCAAATGCGATATAAGGAATTCTTCTTAATCTTATGTGATAAGTTTCATAGGAATATATGAGTACACACACATTCACGCACACGTACACGCACAAACACACGCACGCACGAAAAAGAAGAAAGAGTTAATGTTTCACGCAATTAATTTGTCCACATATCAGGTAAAGTAATGTAAAGGTAAATCCTACTATACTCCTGTGTTATATAAGTATCTAATTAATAGCTTACAGTAGGCGGTTCAACCTTGCCGCTTAATTTTTTTTTTTTTTTTTTTTTTTTTTTTTTTTTTTTTTTTTTTTTTTAAAGACACCTCCCTGCACTAAGGAAAATAATCCTTGTATCGCAGGGGACTTTACAAACATGCAATTAACGCAGACAAATTACACCCAGACTCAGAACAACACTTTGTGGATCGCACAAAGTATTGTCCTGCGTGGGAATCGAACCCACGGCACTGGCACGGAAGGTCGGTATCTTAACCACTACGCCATCTGTGCAGTCCACTTAATTCACTTATCCACGTGTAAAATGACGCTTAATTCCATTTGATCTTTTAGTTTTATATCACTTTTTGCTACTTAAGTTACCGGAAGTTATAAAAAAATTGTCAATAAAACGCATTCTCATACTGTTTACAAAATAGATTTTACATACATACATACATATCATCACGCCATATCCCTTGCAGGGTAGGCAGAGAGAACAGAGTGCCAGAGAACTCTATCTCTGCATACTTCACTCGCTTCCTCAACATTCATAATTCTCTTCATACACGCTCGCCGGTTTCGGAGACTCTTGACTCCACCTTCCTTCAGTACATGACCGATCTGGTCTAGGTAGGTTAGTCTCGGTCTCCCTCGGTACCTACATCCTTCCACTTTCGCATAGTATATCTTCTTAACCAGGCGTTCGTTCGGCATTCTTTCCACATGTCCGAACCATCGGAGCATTCCCTTTCGCATCTTTACACCAATACTCTCTTTCATACCTACTCGCTCTCTTACGTCGTCGTTACGAATGCGGTCGGTCAGCCTAACTCCACAGATTTTCCGCAGAGATCGCATTTCGACCGCATTAATTTTACTATCATACTCTTTTCTGCATACCCAACTCTCGCTTCCATACAGTAATGTTGGGACAAGCACTGCGTTATGTATTGCTACACGTGCCTTCTGGCTGAGGTGGTGGCTGCCGAGAAGTTGCCCCAACGCTCCGTTCACTCTATTTCCCGCATTCACTCTTCGTTCTATATCAGTGGTGTACCTTCCATCTCGGCTAAATCCACATCCAAGATATACAAATTCATCCACTTGCTCTAGTACATCATTACCTATTTTTATTCTTACATCTGTTCTGGTTTTATCTCTTTCAAAGACCATTATTTTGGTTTTGCTCACATTCACGCGTAGACCCCTTTTCTTACAATCTTCTGTCATTGTGTCGACTAGGGTCTGCAGGTCAGTCGCTGACTGTGCCAGCAGGACTGCATCATCTGCATAAAGCAGAGCAGTGACCACTGAGTCGCCCATCTGGACTCCCACATTCATATCGTTCAACCTTTGGAGACATTTATCCAGATATATGATAAACAGCCTGGCTGACAGAACGCACCCCTGCTTAACGCCGATATTGACGTCAAACCAAGGCGACATTCCATCATCCAGCCGCACACAGGCTCTACAGCCCATATAACTGGACTGCACAGCCTGTAGCAGTTTACCGCTAATACCATACTCCGGTAAAATGTCCCAAAGTTCCTTTCGTACAACCGTGTCAAAAGCTCTCTCCAGATCCACAAAACTGCAGAAAACCCTCTGACCTAGAGCCAGATGCTTCTCCACAATGTTGCGCAGAGAGAACACTTGATCCATGCATCCCCTTCCACTCCTGAAACCTCCTTGTGTCTCACACAGTAAACCATCGGACACCATCCTCATTCTCCTTTCAATAATTTTTCCATACACTTTTGCTGCCAAACTGGTCAAGCTTATGGCTCTGTAATTTGCGCAGTCATAACGTGAACCCTTGTTTTTAAACAAAGGCACGATGACTGCGCTATTCCAGTCCCTGGGAACCATTCCCGAGCTCCAACATAGATTGAGGAGCAACAGGAACGCCTCCCAGACACAAGAGCCACCAAGCTTGATCATCTCGGCAGACACCATATCAATGCCCGCTGCCTTACCATTTTTCAAACTTCTTATCGCCCATTCAACTTCATCCATACTGATGCCATCGGAGGACGCCGTTGTCGAATGTTGATCTACCAAACCACATCCAACACCGGCGCCAACCGTAGCATCCGCATACATATCGCCAAAATATTCACTCCATCGGCTTAACACGTCTTGTGTTTGTGTAAGAATGTCTCCACCTTTAGACCTTATTTTATTCATTCTGAAGGCTGACCAACCACCCCGAGACTTCTTCACCTCCCTCCAAAAGAGTTTGGTGTTACCCTCGAAGTTTTTAGTCAGCCTATCTTCTGCACTCATACTTGCTCTATCCCGTTTCTCTTTCACTAAGGCCTTGGTGTCATTCTTACATTGCCGATATATTTCTTTCTTCTGTTCAGTCATACTGTCATTTAGATTCAAAGAAGAGACATAGTCCAGCCACGCTTTCTTCTTTTGCTCTACGGAAGCTGCCACTTCCGCATCCCACCATGCATCACCATTTGTTTTTCTATGCTTCTTTGAACTTCCACATACTTCTTTCGCTGTATCTACCATACTCTCTTTCAATACTCTCCAGCATTCTTCAATGTCCGATTGCGGCTGGCTTGCCATCGTCAGCCGTTCTCGGACACCCTCTGCATACTTTTCTCTTACACACTCTTCTTGCAACCTTTCAACCTTTATACTTTCAAGCCCTCCGAAGTGGACACGCTCTCGCCAGTGCCTCCACTTTCTGAACAGACCACTAAATCTCGCAATAACGAGATAGTGGTCCGTGTCGACTGTGGGGCCCCTGTAGGCTCTTGCGTCCAATATTTTGCTTCGGAGGCGACTGTCTACCAAAATTAAATCTATTATGCTTTTCTGTTCATTCCTTCTCCATGTATACATATGGATGTCCTTATGTTGGAAAAATGTGTTTGACACAATAAGGTTTCTCTCCATGCATACATCCGCTATGAGCCTACCTGCGTCGTTCACTCTCTTATCACCAAATGGACCAAGTACGTCCTCATAGTCGGGACGCTTGGTCCCCACCCATCCGTTCAAATCTCCGCATACAATCACGCGTTCACTGGTCTCTGCCATATCCAGAACTTCCCTAACATTGTCCCAAAACTTCTCTAGGTCTGATGCCACCGAGGATCCTACGGGAGCATATGCTACAACCATGAATACCTTGGTGACACCTAGTTTTATACGGACCCAGAGAAGTCTGGGATCATACATTCCGTAATCCTTCACACCTGAGGCCAAGCGAGAGGACAACAGCACTCCTACCCCCATGCTGGCTCGATCGCTCTGTGGTACACCAGACCACAGAGCCATCCCGCCACCAGGAAGATCGCAGGCGTCGCTGCCCCTTCGCTTGGTCTCTGTTACACAGAGCACGTCTAGCTGTTTGTCCGCCATGACGGATATCAGCTCGTGCAACTTACCTTCCACACAACCTCTTACATTCCACGTGGCCACCCGGCACTCCGTTCTCCTCGACTCGCCTAACTGGGCAAGGCGTGATGGGTGTAATATTGAAAATTAAATAATACTTTAATATTAATATTAAAGTATTATTTAATTTTTATTAAATTTTTAGGCTTGAGCCCAACAGTGGTACATATATGAGCTGAGATGATGATTAGGTAATATTCTTTATTATTTTTTTGGAAGGATGCTATGTCCGGTCACGAGCTGCCCAAACCGCCGAGGCTGGAAGAAGGTACGCCGTGCGACTATAATCTGCCGTACACGGACTTCTCTATCGCCATATGGGTAGGCCACCGGTATCGATACCTTGTCTACAAAGGCCAGTCCGGCATGCAGAGTAGATATCACAGAAAAAGATATAGGTATAATAACATCCATCTATACCTAGCGCTATTAGGAACGGACCTACTTGAAAAAGCATAGAATATTTTTTTTTCTTTTTGCTGTGAACTATGCTGTGGTCACGCCCCGCCAAATCGGTCTGGGGTGACAGCGAGGGAAGAGACGGCGCGTGACCCCATAGACCCACCCTGCAAAGCGCCTATCTTCGCCGTGCGAGCGGGCCACAAGTAAAATAGCAGAGAATCTGACCTAATATATCACGCTGATTACGAGCGTTGCAGTATCGTTATCTAGATAATATTTTAAAAGAAGAACTGTTGTGATTTCACAACAAAATCTTATACCTGTCTGATCCTTATGGTTGTTAAATAGTAGGTATTTATCCCTCTTTTTCTAGAGAAAAATACTTGCCTAATATACATTTGCTGAAGAAGAAAAAGTAGCTGGTATCGTCCCCGTATGAAATTTTAGACCCATATAAAGTAAGCTAAGTATTCAGGTTGTGACAGAATACATAACAATGAACTAAGTTCAATATAATTATGGTTATGCGATAATTGAAACAAAAAGAAAACCCTTGATGAAAATGTGATGACGGAGTAAGAATACCATTCCACACCTTATCTTACCCATGGATATTGTAAAAATCGACTAAGGGATATAATATACATATTAGATCTATAGATCTTATATACAAGAGAAGGAAAAAATGAAATAAAACCCTATGACAACCCGCCCAACCCACGTGGTTATAGTTCTCCTCCTATTGTGGATGAAACTCCATCCCACTAGCAGGACGTTTATTATCTGAGATGATGAGATAAAAAGAAAATTTTAATTGAACTGTCACCGAACGACACAATCTACAAATCTGAGTCACTCAATCCTTTTATAAAAAATAATCCTGCAAGGATTTATTATTCACAATCATATTAACCAGCAGTATAAATTTTTACCAATAAATAATATATATTATATCTGCTTACTTAAATACTTTATATATGTATATGTACCACATACATACATACTGCTGTGTGGTAGCCGCTACGAAAACTTCCAACCCTTACTTTGCTCGTGGATGTCGTAAAAGACGACTAAAAGCCTTACAACGACCTGGGCCAACTCAATCTGATGCCGTTTGGTCAACAATTACATTCCCCAGGAGGGTTGACGTCTAGCAGGCGGCCGGTCATAAAACCATAACCAATAACTTTTAAAACATGTACTATGAAAGAAGAGTACCTATTGTATCGACCCCAAGTAATTGTGATAAGAGTAGGAGAATGATGATGTATATGTACCACTTAAGTGTAGTACGGTACTTTATGTTCACGTGCGACACAACATTTAAGTGATTAGTCTTAATTATAGGGTGGTATGACTTATAAGCACCATCATGAAGATTTATACTACTTACTAAAATTTCTAATAAGACTAAGTGCTGTGTTACTGTAATTGTATTACCATTACGTAGTAAGATTGTCCCCAGCTGTTAATTATTTTTATTGTTTTACCATCAATTTGTCCAGGCTTCCTGTTATTACTTAGTCATCATCATCACAAGCCATAAATGTCCCACTGTTGGGCTAGGGCTTCCTCCGTAATGAGACGGAAATTAACCTACTATACCCCGCTGGTCAGACGTATTGGTATATATAGAGTTTTGTTTCGAGTTGTCCTTCTCTCGCATAGATGTTATATGCGTTTTATATCCCTTAGTCGTCTCGTACGATCACCCACGGGTAAGATATGCGGTGGTGAATAGTATTCTTATTCCGTCACCACACGGAAAATTAAATATTACTTAGTGCTAACGCCGAATGACGTCTTTACATTCGTTTACATATTTGAACATTTTTCTTATTTGAAAAATCCTCACTTTTACCAAAGAACATGTATTTATTTCAAATAAATGCATACAAAATTCCAACATTGTCAGTAAAACTAAGCCCGAAAAGAAAAGAAACAAGTTCATTTTTAGGGTTCCGTACCTCGAAAGGAAAAAACGGAACCCTTATAGGATCACTTTGTTGTCCGTCCGTCCGTCTGTCTGTCTGTAAAGACTCTTTTTCTCAGGAAAGCCTGGAGGTATGAAGCTGAAATTTATATCAAATACTCAAGTCTACTGTCCCTTAGAGCTGTGAAAAAATCAAACGTTTAAGCTAACGCAATCAAAAGATACAGCTATTAATGTCGCAAATTTCTGCAAATTTTCGACATTCGCAAGGGAATCAAAACCTACAGGGTACTTCCCGTGAACTCAGAATCTTGAAATTTGGAACGAAGCAACGTCTTATAGCACAGATTAAGGAAAAATTGTGAAAACTGTAAATTTTTGATTACATCATATAAATAAAATATTTTTAATAATTTTAAACTCACTACCCCTTTTCACCTGATCGTGTATGGTTAACAAGCAGCAGTTAATTTTGCACTGGCAATGAATAGGCAGCGTGACCGAGTGGTCTAAGGCGCCGTAGGGCTTAAGACACCGTAGGCATGAGTTCGAATCTCACCGTCACTGAGCTCTTTTTGCTATTTATTTTTGCAAAATTTATTTATAATAATTTAATAATATAATATTATAAATAAAATCGTTTAAAAACGTGTACATTAAATGTTTTAAAAATTAGTAGTTTTAATAAATAGGTGTAACTTGAATTAATATCAAAGAAAAAAAAACTTGAATTCATCATCATCATTCTCCTACTCTTATCCCAATTACTTGGGATCGATACAATATGTACTCTTCTTTCATAGTACATAATGTAAAAGTTATTAGCAATAGTTTTATGACCGGCCCCCTGCCAGACGTCAACCCTCCTTGGGAATGTAATTGTTGACCAAACGACATCAGATGGAGTTGACCCATGTCGTTAAAAGCTCTTAGTCGTCTTTTACGACATCCACAAGCAAAGTAAGGGTTGGTAGTATTCGGAGCCGCTACCACACAGCACAAAAAAAAAACTTGAATTAATATCAAAAAAAAACTACTGCATAAATATTTTTTTAGTTTTACGGAACCCTTCGTGCGCGAGTACAACTCGCACTTGGCCGATTTTTTATTCCATGATCATCTTATTACTATTATATAGATAAAGAGTTTATTTCATTTGAAAGCGCTAATGTTAGAAACTATGAGTTATACTTGAACTTTGTATTAGATAACCTGGGTAATTAGAAAGGTTAGATTATTAAAAAATGTGCTGTGTGGTAGCGGCTTCGAATACAACCACCCTTTCTTTGCTCGTGGATGACGTAAAAGACGACTAAGAGCCTTATTTCGACCTGGACCAACACCACCTTATGCCGTTTGGTCAACAATTATATATCCAAGGAGGGTTGACGTCAGGCATACGGCCGGTCATAAAATTATTGCCAATAACTTTTGTAATAATATGTAGAAAGAGGAGTACATATTGCGTCGACCCCAGGGATAAGAGCAGAAGAAAGATGAGTCAACCAGTCATCAATAACTATGCAGTTCACCTAATAAATGAAACCGTGTAATATTTAGTACCTATGGAAAAACCAACAGCGTCACGTCTATGTAATAAGTATTAAAATGGTCACTAATATACAATGGTCACTAATATACAATTATTAATATTTATTATTATCTTAATATATCATGTCAAAATATTTCCCAGAACAACGTGGAATCTTAAAAGAAATAATATCTTAAATAATTCACTCTCCTTTAAAACTCATAACGTCCACAGTACCTAATCGTCAAATCACTTGTCAAGCGTAGTGATTATGATATTATAACCTTTTGGGAAGACCATACCTAACAGCGTATCAATGGGCTGATGCATAGATAAATAAAATACTTTAGATTTCAGATCATAAAGTTACTAATGTCTGTTATCAAGGCAAGCACGTAGAAAACATTGTTGCGGCTCGAGTGAGTGTAATAACAGGTTATGGTACTGTAGCATATAAAGCTTTAGTAGCTGTCAATCGCAGATTAGTCTCACGTTTGTTATCATATTAAATGTAGAGAAAATTTAATTATATTACGTAGTTGCGTTATGTTATACCTAAAATCGAGACACAAAATATCAAAAAATATCTTTCTAGCAAATAAATAAATCATCCTAATTTTATGTACTAATCTTGCACCCACACCTGACTGCACAATCTTTATAGCTACATTAAAGAATAGTAAACATTTACACTCCTACTCCGATAACAGGTGAACCAGTTATTTTCTGCTTATTGTATCAATTCAGCTCCTAACAGAAACAAAGTTCCATGTCAAATAAATCTGAGTACTTCTTCAATAAATAACCGCAATAAATTGTAATAATATTTGTAGAAAATTGAGTAGAAAACCACATGCTCCCTTTTCTTTTCTATTTAATTTAAATACATCTAACAATAAACATATAACAGTTTTGTATTTTTTATCAACATTGACTTAATTTATTCAAGATAAAAACATTGAGCAGCAGGTAGAAGTGCGTATTTTAGTTAAGTAATAGTAGTTAGGCCTATAACTGCCTAACGGGCGTTATGCCAGACCATAAAGGATTTCTCTAGTAAAGTTATTAGAATGATTAACCCGCAATGTTAATACCGTTGTACCAATGAAAATGCAACTGAACTAATAGAAAAGTCACACAAGGTAAATAAATATCCTAATTCTACTTTTGACTAGAATTGGAGCTCCACAATGGAATATAAAATTACCCACCTAGATTTGGCCTAGCTTTTATTAGCTGACTTCTTTATCTGTCAGTGATATTATCTGCTTTGTTTTTATACCCTTGACGTCTTTTACAACACACAGAGGGACTAAATTGTATGGTAAATTCTCTTCTGTTCTCACTCCGTCACAGACAGTTTTTAACTGATAAATAAGTGTCTAGTCTAATAAGTAAGTGGCAGCACGATTGGGCCGGACTCCCAATAGGTGTGGGTTCGAATCCCACTTGTGACATAATTTTTCACTTCATAATAGGGGTTTTATAAATGATAAATAATATTTAATACCATTGGTTTTTATTTTCTTAAATTTATGTATAATTATTGTATTAGAAAAAAAGTCGTGTTCTTGTATTTTGTAACAGTTGACTTATTTTGGTTTAAGGAAAAAGTTCTTATCTTTATTTTTCTCCTAAGCAAGGCAATATTATTTACTTGGTTGTATCTCCGATATTACTATGATCGACATATCTTCAACATCAAACAGGCCGCTAGTCTATTTCTATCGGCATTTCTTAAGAAAATACATACAAAATTCTTATATTTACGTTGCAAATTCAAAACACTCAGTACTTTCCATTACGCAGAAGTGAAAATAAATTAAAACTTGATATACAAAAATAAAATTTAGCCTGTAATAACAGTAAAAATTCAGCAACTCGAATTTTAATTTAAATGTATATTTTTTATTGTCTCATTTAATTTAAGAACGGCAGTAGTCTATGGAATAGGGTTTAAAATCTAATTTGTGTTGTGATATCCGATATTTAAGTACCTAAGTAGCGTGGCATAATGAGTAATTCTTAATTTACATTTATTATTTCAAAGTTTCAGTAAAAAAACCTATAATTATATGTTGTTCCTATGCTGTTAATATTTAATTATCAATGTATGTTATCAATAATTAATATAATTAAAACAACCTTATCATATTTTAATGTAAATTATAAATAACTAGACTAAATTTATTTTAATTTATTTTTTCTCTATCCTATGGTAAAAAATTTTTCCTGAATGAAATCCCTTTCAATATAGGTACCTAACAAGACATTTTTTTTTTTTCAAAATTTCTTTACGCTGGATATACCCATAATAAATAAATAAAATATAGATTTCTAGACATTGAGCAGGTAAGCGTAAAAGCCAACAACAAACTAACACACATTCTTATTTATAACATTAGTTAGGACTTAGCTATATCAGATTTAGATTCTAACTATCTTTTTCCTCTCAGCCCATACACGTGCCTTGGGGTCGAACCTCCCTCCACAATGATGGGGAAGTTAATCTATTACACCACGCTTATAATACGGTTTGGCAAAGCAATCATGTCCATGTACCTTTCTCTGTATATAATTTACCTGCCTCATTTTTTATGACACTCTCGTAGAAAAAGGGATGCTGAACTGTATTCCGACGTGTTGGGCACAGGCTTCCCCCACATAAAGGAAGTTAGCTTACATAGAACTTTTTTTTAATTAGCCTACATCTAACTGCAATACTACCAACTACCAGATGGGTGGATAAAATTATTTCGATTTTAAATAAAACTATTTTTACGAATTCTATTGCGTTTGTATTTGATTATTAAATTTCCCGACGTATCGAACTTTACCGCGTTTATGGTCACGAAAGGACTAAGGTGTCCCACGGCCAACAAGTTTTATTTCGAGTTTTACATTCCTTAATTGACTTTTTCTATTGCTAGGGGAAAGGAAGGGGTTGTATCCTTTGTGTTATTACCCCGCTACTACAGAACATAATTCAAACTTAGAAGAAACCGTAAATTATATTTTAAAAAACTGAAATCACTGATATATCGTCGTTATCAGCTCAGCTTATATATGCTCTATTGCTGAGCTCGAGCATACTATAACAAGTTGGTCAGATGGGTTGGTTTTTTGTGCACATGTTATAGACAATAACCATAGAAGAAGACAGGAAGTGGTGCATAGTATTCCAACTCCGTCAGCACACGGAAAATTGATCATTGATTTATTCAACGAATAATACCCGAAGTTTATTACTATTTTTTTAAAGCTTACCTTTTAAAAGCTTTACTTTTATTTTAATTTTATGTCATAAACTCGAATAATTAACCGAAATCATAGTGTATGTGTGTGTATGTATATTGAGTGTTCATACTATTAAGTCAATAGTGGGCACAAAATATTATTAATCAGTAGTGAAATGAATCACTTACCAAAGGCATAGTAGCATATTTGGAAGAGATGTGGCGCTATAGCTGTAAGCAGTCCAAAAAGGGCTTGAGGAAGTTCAGTTGCGAGAAACAACCCGAGTAGAGCGACCAACATTCGCGTAGTACGATCTGTGCGTCCTCCACCGCCTCCACGCTTCCCACTATCGTCGTTCAAACGAGCTTTTTCCCCCTACATATTTCAGTAAAAATATTATGTTAATATATATTATATTATAACTAAACATGTGATTTTAATAATATCAGCATTAAGTACACACATTATGTATATGTAACCTTTTAGTTCCATATAACTAACTATTTCTAATTACCAGGCGTAGTAGTAGATCTATAAACAATTAAAGAACTTAAATTCTTTAGTATACAGAAAGCATCTTCAAAAGAGAGGTAAAAATTGAAATAAAATCCTATACCAACTCGTCTATATAGTAGGGCAGTCAACTTTCCTCCTATTGTGGAAAAGACTCGAACGCAACAGTAGGATTTGTATGAGTCGAAATGATAAAATGATGTTTGAGAAGCACTTGAAATTTCTTGACCTGAATTGAATAAGAATGAAATACCTGAATTGAATACCGACTTAAAAAAGGTTCGCAATTGAAATGTAACCGGCGATCCCATTGTTAAACATTATTTTCATCATCATCATCATCATCATAGCCCATAAATGTCCCACTGTTGGGCTCGGGCCTCCTCCGTAATGGGAGGGAAATTAACCTACTATACCGCGCTAGTCAGACGTGTTGGTATAGGGTTTGTTTCGAGTTTTCCTTTTCTTGCATAAATGTTGTATGCATTTTTATATCCCTTAATCGTCTCTTACGGTCACCCACAGGTAAGATAGGAGGTGGTGAATTGTATTCTTATTTCGGTACCACACGGAAAATATTCATATACATCTTGAATAAGAAGCTGATTGTTTAAGCCCTAATAATAATTAATTATTAGCTAATTATACATATTTTTTCTTTCTGCTTTAGCCCATATAATTCCCACTGCAAGAAGCAAAAGTCTAATTTGCATTGACAGTCACGCGGGTCAAAGCGATTTGCATAATATACTTTTCTTTTTTCAGTTTACCGTCATTGTAGTTTTGCTATCAAGTTACGTCCCTTAATACTCTCTTACAACATTTACGGCAAACCAAAAGTTGATTGTATTCTTAAATTGCCACACGATAAATGATATTATATTTAATCAAACCTCATTTGTTATAATCGCCGATTTTTTCAAAAGTTTCTGTCTTCTCCGATCACTTGATTTCATTTTTAAAATTAACAACACACTTAATATTGACAACACTACACATGGTATAAGTTTTATAAACACACTGTATATCCAAAATATGGCTGTGAGCAAAACATTATTTTGTGTCATTGTTATAGCATACTGCCTTTCAATGCTAGTTGATGCATTCACTATATCAGTATCATTTAGTGTACCATTCCCAGATCCATTATTCGTTGACGGCGTAATTTCTTGTATATTCATTGCAAAATATATAGGTAGACACAATATAGGGCACACAGCATACGCCAATCCTATGGCAATATTGGTGTTCTTCTTGTTGCACAACGTCCTATTTTTCTGAGGAAATTTTATAGCTATATATCTCCAAACGGCAAGTGTGATCGTCAACCAAATTGATACTGTATGAAATGTTTGACTGAATATAGAGTGAAAATAAACGAAAACCGCCCACACATAAGAATTTTGATTAAGTTCAGAACTTATATTTGTGTATATATGTAGAGCAAATGGTATATAATCCATCATAACAAGTAAATCGGCGACGGCCAATCCAGTCAAAATGGAGTTCGTTGATGAAGCCATCTCTTTGCGGCTGAGTACGGCAATATTGACCGAATTAGCAGCGCAACCAAGCAAGCAAATTATCAGAGCAATGTAACCGTGGATTCGCACATACACACTTTGGAAGGCATGCCCTTCTGTCACGCAGTAACCGACAGAATCATCTGCGACACTCGACATCTTTATCTTCTATATATCTTCGATAGATGCTTGGATATTTATTTAAATACAACTTGCATGTTCTGAAAAGGAAAAAAAAACTTTTTCAGTATTTAGGTTAATGTAAAAAGTTTTATTGTAGTTTAACTAAGAATACAATATTTATGGTGAACAATGAGAACTTTCGTCCAGCGGATATCTTACGATGCCATTATGGGATGTAAAGCGAATAATAGCATTACAAGAGAAAGAAAACTTGAAATAAAACCTTATATAAATCCATTAAACTCGTAGCTTACAAACCTGAAGCAGTACTGTCATCTTATCGGTTTTAACTAACTTAGAAACAACAATATTTTTTTTTCTCAAACATGCTTGGAAATTTGAGCTTTGTTTGACAACCTTCTTCGAGATAAATTGAAATTGCTGTACATACTGACCTAATAATAGACGCGAGCAGCGGCCGGCACAAAACGTATAAAAATCCATATCTGTCGTGTTTTAACGGCCAAAAAAATATATATGTAAATTCATATCTATCGAGTATTTTAAAAATGGAACGATTTGTTACTTCAAAATATGGTAACTAAATAGGCTATAATAATAACAGAGATTTATTTAAATTTCGAACTGGCTTGAAAAGGAAACCTATTTGATAATGAAAAAACAAACAAATGAACCCTTTAGCACGTGAAAAATGTGGTTAGTTTTTCGGCATGTATACAGTTCTACGTAGTACTACATAGTTTTAATTTCCTCGCATTATATGGGAAAAGCACTATACAAGCCTTGGCCACAACTAGGGATTGATGGACTTAGTATGTGTGCCTCGGCTATGCCTCGGCCCACATTTACACGTTCATCCATCAATGCCTCTTTTGCTGGCTGCTGCAGTAATTTACTATGTCTATAAGAAAGATGACCAATCTTATTCAATTTCTGTTAGGCTATGAGCAATGCTTATTCCTTAAGAATAAGTAGGCCGCAATCTATCCACTACAATTTGCAATAAATAAGGTACGTAAAACTCCAATCGTGACATCAAAATAAAATACTCTCGTTTTGGTAGCAAAAATACATATAAAATATGTAATAAATAAAATATGTCTAGATACGAGATTTACAGACTACTTACGTGTTAAACGAATGTTCAGGGATATTTATGGCATTGCCCGTAGCGATTCTTTAATGGAATAATCATAAATAAAAGATCGCAAGGCCTCCTTTCGATTCGTTGACACTGGTATAATTGCCCGCGAGACCCCGAGGGTTCTATTTTCTAATCTATCATATAAACGCGTTCATGTTCCAGTTTTTACTTTACTAGAATTTTTATATTATTATTATTACGTATTTAATGTAAATATATTGAGTATTTCTTTTTTTAAATATTTTATATCCGTGTACTAAAAATGTAAAAATACAATTCACTAACCTTCCTGCCCTGAGGGTTCGTAAAGAACAAGTAAGAGTAGTTCACTGATAACATTTTTTTATTCATGAAAAGACATATCCTGCAACTAAGAAAACAATTCTTGTATTGGAACTTTACAAACATATAATTAATGAACACAAATTACATCCAGACTTAGAACAACAATTTCTGAATCGCACTAAGTCTTGTTGACACAATAGGTTAATATCTTAACAATTATCCTATATGTGCTGTCTCAATATTACAAAAGAAAACAAAATCCTAGTAACATTCTATTTTAACCTATCCGACAAAGATGATATAGGATTTCAACTTCACTCTCGTAGTAGAGGAGGCTTGACATCAAAGTTGAAGCGAAAGACAGTACAAGCGAAAGACGAATTTTTTATAGACTACTATTGAGGCCTCAATTTCGCAATCGGCGTCTTAATAATTTTATTACTTTTACAAAAAGAGAAATGAATACAGGCTGAGTGAAATGGCGAAAGGTCTTGGGAACAATATGTGACACACGGATGCCCCTTAAACTTAAGGAGAAAATCTACAAAAATGTCAATAGACCTGTCGTTATGTATGAATCAGATTGTTGGTTATTGAAAAAGACGGATAGGAGAAGATTGCATGCTACTGAGATGCGTATGTTAAGATGGATGTGTGGGGTGACAAGATTAGATAAGATACGAAATGAGTATATTAGAGGAAGTTTGAAAGTAGCAACAGTGATAGAGAAGATTAGGAGCGCGCGATTGTCTTGGTATGGACATGTGATGAGAAGAAATGAAAGGCATGTGACAAGGATGGTTATCAATATGCTTGTGGATGGGCGTGAGAATCGTGGAAGATCCAAAAAGAGATGGATGGATTATATAAAAGAGGATATGTATATGAAAGTTGTGAATGCAGATATGACGGCTGGTAGAAGTTTGTGGAAGGCAAGAACGTGTTGTGCCGATGCAACTTAGCGTGGAATGAGGGCAGGCAAATGATGACTTTTACAAAAAGCATCGATATGCTTTTTATAAGGAATTCGGACTAATATAAGAGTATGCTAATTCTAAATTTAAATGTCCCTATAAAGTAATTCTAAATCTCCCTTTGCGCTTAGCCGATTCTCTCAAAAACCGATTCTTAGAATCCTGCTCTTACAATTTTTAGTTGAAATTTGTTCAACTATTGTTGTATAATGAAATAACTGTGTTCACAGTGAGACTGAAATTTCAAATCATATAATTTTCTTATTGTGGTATATATATTATTAGTAGTTCTCCCCTACTCGCTTCTCTTCTTTCCGGATAAGTAATCACAAACATATCATATACTAATTATAATACCTTTTCCGAAACACCTTTCGTCATATGGTATAAGTATTGTTCCAATCGGTTTAGTAATTTTCGCAGTATAACCGAACAAAAATAACTGCGCCCTTCTAATATAGAAGTTTTTTTTTTCTATAAAAATACGATAGCTACTCATGAAAATAACGGGCTTATATTCCTACCACTGCACTGGAAGATGTCTTCAAGCTTTTAGACTGGACCGGACTCGGCATCAACATCAATGGCGAATACATCACTCACCTTCGATTCGCAGACGATATTGTCGTCATGGCAGAATCCATGGAGGACCTGGGCACCATGCTCAACGATCTCAGCAGGGTATCCCAACTAGTGGGTTTACGAATGAACATGGACAAGACGAAAGTCATGTCAAATGCCCATGTCATTCCTGTACCGGTCCTAGTTGGCAATGCGATTCTCGAAATTGTCGATCATTATGTTTACCTTGGACAAACAGTCCAGTTAGGTAGATCCAATTTCGAGAAAGAGGTCAGCCGACGAATCCAACTCGGTTGGGCAGCGTTCGGGAAACTTAAGAAGATCTTCTCATCCAACATACCTCAGTGTTTGAAAACACAGGTCTATGACCAGTGTGTGTTACCAGTGATGACTTACGGCACGGAAACGTGGTCCCTAAATGTAGGCCTCATAACCAGGCTCAAAGTCGCTCAGCGTGCTATGGAGCGGGCTAAGCTCGGGATTTCTCTGCGAGATAGAATCCGAAATACGAAAATCCGCAGACGAACGGGTGTAACCGACATAGCACGAAGAATTAGCACGCTGAAGTGGCAATGGGCAGGCCACATCGCTCGAAGAATCGACAACCGCTGGGGAAGAAAGGTTCTAGAGTGACGACCACGTACCGGACGACGCAGTGTGGGACGCCCCCCCCACTAGGCGGACAGACGACCTAGTGAAGTTTGCTGGGCGTCGTTGGATACAGGCGGCACAGGACCGCACTCTGTAGCGTAAAATGAGGGAGGCCTACGTTCAGCAGTGGACGGCAATAGGCTGAAATGATGATAATGATGATGATTCCTACCAAGCCAAGTCATCCAAGTTAAAGAGTTTTTGAATGATTACAAAAAATTAAGTCTGTTTTCGACCATAACCATATAAAACAATCAGCTGACTCGCAAAGAACACAGAAACGGCCAGACTTGAAATAATTATTTATAAATTACATTAATAGTATTCCTGCTGCTATATCCATGTGGTGACGGAGTTAGAACATAGTTCACCACCCCCTATCATACCCATGGATAATCGTAAGAGACGACTAAGGGATATAAAACGCATATAACATCTATACAAGAAAAAGGAAAACACAAAACAAAACTCTGTACCGACACGTCAGATCAGCGTGGTATAGTAGATTCCTGCTGCTTGCTGTCTGGCAGTGGCTGCGAATACCTTACTTTGCTCGTAACTAAAAGATGACTAAGAGTTTTATATGGACTTGGGCCAACTCCACCTGAGGCCGTTTGGTCAGCAATGGTGTCCTAAGGAAGGTTGGCGTTTGTTAGCCGTATCCTCTCCAAACACAGCATTGACATTACGAGTCGTTTCTGCCGCGTTAGTCCCACGTCAGAACTCGTATTCGAAAATTACTCTGATTTTCGCCGTATCCATGTTCACTTCAAAAGCTGAATGTAGAAACATTTGAAAGACGAACGATCACATGTCATACATTTTTTAAATTTAGAATGTTATAGTTTTCGTTTGAAAACACTTTCACTTTCATATCTGGCACCATGCAGGTTTAATTTTAATTCAAAGTGGCTAGTACGTTATAACGGCAATTTCATATTTTAACCCCTTTTTTCTTTTTTTGCGGTAGGCTATGGACGTTGCACCCCGCCAAATCGGTCCGGGGTGACGGAAGAGGCGGCGCGCAACCCCATTGACCCACCCTGCAAGCACCTCTTCTTCGCCGTGCGAGCGGGCCACCGGTACACGGTCTTTGTCTTCGGTGGCCCGCTCAGCAGTATGCCCTCTCGGGCTCCTCTCCTGTCGACGCCCCGACAGCTTTCGCCGTCGTCCTCACGCGGTGGCCTCACGTCGGGTGACAGGACAATTCCCCGGTCCGATCACCCGAAGCCTCGGTTATGCGGCATCAGGCGCAGGTACTCGCGCCTGCGCCGCCCCGGCCGCGGGCGGCGGCCCGGGTCACGGGAATCCTCCCGGGCCTGTTCCGCCACCTCCTTCTGCGAGATGACAGCCTCGCAGAAGGCGGCGACCGCGTCCCAATTCCTGACGCTGTCGACCATCGCTCGCGCAACAGCCGGCAGCGTCAGGTCGGCACCGATGACAGCGACGAGGTCACGGCACTGCCCGTCCCAGCCCGAACATACCTCGAGCGTATGTTGCGCCGTGTCCTCGTCGCTACTGCAATGGTGGCAGGACGGAGTCCACTCCCTCCGCACGACAAGCAAGCATGCCCCGACAAGACCTGCACCAACCGGAAAGAGAGGACTCCGTGCCGCCACTCCATCCACTCCATCAGTACGGGCCGGAGGGCCTCAACGGTAAAAACACCGTGTCTAGGCCTCTCCAGCCGCGTAGCCCAACGGGCGATGACTTCTAGGCGGGCGTCCTCGCGCCAGGTGGCTATCTCGTTGAACGATGGGGAGCCACCCTCTTCGCGCATTGAGGTAACCCGCCGGTAGAGGTCGGAGAGCATCTCCGCCTCTAGGTCCCACGGGGGTGTCCCGGCCAATAGGCATGCCGCCTCGGTAGACACCGTGCGGTGCCCGCGAATGGCTCTGACCGCCATGGCTCGCTGTGGCCTCCACAGCACCGCCCTGAGCTGGGCGTTCAGAGCCCTTCATATTTTAACCCCTAAGAAGCGTAAGAATCCACGCCACGACACACGACTTTGGGATTAGACCATTAAGTATACGTACAGTCAAGGAACAGAAGGCAGAATGTGTTGCATTTCTGCCTACCAGTTACAGTACCTATAAAAGGTATTATCATTCTCCTACTCTTATCCCAATTATTTGGGGTTGATACAAGATGTGCTCTTCTTTCATAGTACATTTTGTAAAAGTTATTGGCAATAGTTTTATGACCGGCCGCATTCCAGACGTCAACCCTCCTTGGGAATGTAATTGTTGACCAAACGGCTTCAGATGGAGTAGGCCCAGGTCGTTATAAGGCTCTTAGTCGTCTTTTCCGACATCCACGAGCAAAGTAAGGGTTGGTAGTATTCGTAACCGCTACCACACAGCTAGAGTATAATAGGTATATGACTCTAAATAAACAAATATTATTTACTAGATAATATATGCAGGTACATGATATACCAACATTGTGTTGGTACTAATTCGAATAAATGTGCATGAGGATCATTCCGGCGTTGTCCGAATACTTCAAAAGCTCCTGTGAAATTAGTTAAATTGAATATCCTTCCTTACCCAGCAACAAATTGAAACCCTGGAACAATTGTTACAAATATAAAACACTAACCAAGTCTGTTTTGATAACAACTACTTAAAATGTTTAAAATAAAAACTCTCTTATGAACATGGAGCAATTTTTTTTCTATGTTTAACCACCATCACTATCCGTGTGGTGATGGAGTAAAAATACAATTAACCACCCCCTATCTTACCCGTGGGTGATCGTACAAGACGACTAAGGGATATAAAATGCATATTACATCTCATATAAAGGAAAACTCGAAACGAAATCCTATACCAACACGTCTGACCAGCGTGGTATAGTAGGTTAATTTCCCTCCCATTACGGAGGACGCCCGCGCCCAACAGTGTGACATATATGGGCTGTGATGATGATGATGATTAACCGCCATCAACATCTTAGCTAATACACTACTGCTTGTTTTAAAGCTATTGCATTAAAGGAAAAATTGACCTATTATATTACGCAAGTCAGAGAGATTGGTATAAGGTTTTATGTCGAGTTTTCCATCTCTTGCATTAACATTAATCTGCATCTCATATCGCTTAATTATCTTTTACTATATTGGTACTACTATATTGGTGTGGTGACGGAGCAAGAATACAATTCACCACCCCATATCTTAACCGTGGGTGATCGTACGAGACGACTAAGGGATATAAAACGCATATAACATCTATGAGAGAGAAGGAAAACTCGAAACAAAACCCTATACCAACACGTCTGACCACCGCGGTTAAGTGGGTTAATTTCCCTCCTATTACGGAAGAGGCCCGAGCCCAACAGTGGGACATTTATGGGCTGTGATGATGATGATATTCACGAAACGAGAAAGAGGGTGGTTAATTGTATTCTCATTCCGTTATCACTTACTAACGCGTCAGTTGCATGAATTTATTCCTATATGATAGAATGAATTCAAAACCACCACGATTGCTACTAGCAATTTTGCCATACGTTATCAGGCAAGCGGTGGAAAGAAATTTCTAACAGTATGCCCTATTATTTATTGAGCTAAACTTAAAGAAAAAAGATTTTCCGCGCCAATCCTATATATAATAAGATGAGGGTAGGCGGCAGATGAACGAATCATTGACTGTTTGTAATTCGGTTAGTTCAACTAACCGTAAAAAAAGTGAAGCATTTACGATACATAACAGAAATATTTTACTTTTAAGAGTAATATGAAAGTAGCCGCTTCTCATGTTTTATGAATTATGGCTAAAGATTAATTGAACCATAAAGAAATGGATGTCAACATATGGATACAATAATGATAATATTCCTGTAACGATAGCTGTGTATATGATAAATAAATAAAATAAGAAAATATTCTCTTCGTGATCTGCAAATAAAAATTGCTTGATGTAGATACATATAAAATTATTATACTATACTATTGCACGCCTCATAAGCAAAGCGTTGAGGTCTTGAAAGTAGAACTCTCGATATATGAAAATAAAGGACTTTTCAAACCTAAAAATGATTGTATTTTTCTCACATTGCACTTATAGGAAAATATACATATGTCGAGAAAAACATTCGTTTAAACGTATTTGATATTTTTAAAAGCAATTATTTTGTTTAAAGTAAGAAAATAGTTGATTGAAAAAAATATTCGAGGACCTCCGGATATTTATTCTGAATTTGGCATGATTCATCATCATCGTAATCATCACAGCCCATAAACGTCCCACTGTTGGGCTCGGCCCTCCTCCGTAATAGGAGGGAAATTAACCTACTATACCGCGCTGGTCAGATGTGTTGGTATAGGGTTTTATTTCGAGTTTCCCTTCTCTCGCATAGATGATATATGCCTTTTATATCCCTTAGTCGTCTCGTACGATCACCCACGGGTAAGATATGGGGTGGTGAATAGTATTCTTACTCCGTCACCACACGGATAATTAATAATTGGCATGATTACGACCGTAAAAATTAATGTATCAAAATATTTAATTTTTTAAAAGCTTCATAATAGCAACCTGTTTCCTTTTGAAAATGGCTTGGTAATTCTTTGTCGTTTTATTGCAATTCATAAAAAACTAAACTGCTTAGTCATTAGTATGTATACCTTATGAAAATTGGGTTCGTTTACATTTTTTGTTCATCCATTCGGACGGGCAAAAGAAACAAATCCCATACAGCCTATTGTAAACAAACAGCTACGTTTAGCTCTACGTTGAGAATGGCGCGAAATTTCAAAAGTATTTTTCTTTTCTTTCATTTTCATTTATGGCATTGACTAATAGTAAATGATAAATAAATAATATAAAAATTATGAGGAGTGCACTTTGGATTTTCCAAATCATTTTTGTTTTCTTTTGATAGTAGATAAGAAAGAAACCCACTGGATGGAAAGTGGCAATTACCGCTCATGAACTGGCGCCTTATAACCATAAACCTCATGTACTCATTAACTACTCCAATGATAGGTACATGTGAAATTGAATATAATATTAAATTCTATATTGTCTTATAAAATTGTAAAGTTTCTTCGTGAATTTTATTGAGCTGAGGATGAAATGAGTTAGTGTGTGTTTTGCTACTATATTAAATTACAAGCATTTCCAATCATCAAGCACAGAATCTGTTTGAGTCGTTACTTCATTACGAAAAAGGACAGTATGAAGACTTTTGTATTACTTCTTCATGTCTATCTAAGAACTAACAAGTTTTTATCGAAATACAGACACACCAGAATCGAAAATGGTTGAACTAGGTAGCAAGTTTTTATCAAAATACTGACACACCAGAATCGATAATGGTTGAACTAGGTAGCAAGTTTTTATCAACGTACTGACACACCAGAATCGATAATGGTTTACTTTTGATTTGTTAGAAATCATAGCACACTGTAAATGCTTACAAAAATTTAGAAATGAAAAAAAAATCTTTTCAAATAAAAGAACATTTTCAAATTTTTCCCAAATCAAATATAGTAACTACCTATAACTATATCCGTGTGGTGACGGAATAAGAATACAATTCACCACCTTCTATCTTACCCGTGGGTGATCGTAAGAGACGACTAAGGGATATAATATGCAAGAGAAGCAAAACTCGAAACAAAACTCTATGCCAACACGTCTGACCAGCGCGGTATAGTAGGTTAACATCCCTACCATTACGGAGAAGGCCCGAGTCCAACAGTGGGACATACATAGGCTGAGATGATGATGATAGTAACTACCATATTTTTTAATTTTGTTAAAATCCATTTTATTTCTTTATTTTATTATCTAGTAATTAATGGGGGTTTTTGTCCACATAGACATGTCAATCCCATTGTATCAAGGCACATTTACATCACATAAACTGCTATTAAAATCAAGGCTAAAATGAGCTAGCAGCATTTCATGGATACGATATAGTTAATAGGCTGCACAAATGTTTTGCCTGTTCGGACTTAGGTTGGGATAATATTGTTTGAACCAAACCAACATCAAGTATGTTCAAGTTAAATCTCCTTAGGAATAACATTCTTTCGCTGCGGTTCCTTGTACAATCCGTTGATGGATTGATGATGATAAATGTCTTCTAGATAATTCGTAATTCGTCTTCTAGATAATTACATACTGTACAATATGATGTGTCAGTTTTCTTCATCAAAAATGCAAATTTTGCTGATGGAGACATTTAAAATCCTTCAAGTAAATAATATTCTTACTAATATATTTCATACCTATTTATTTTGTCTGCTTGCTTGTGGTCTAAATATCAATGTTTCAATTACTAAAAAAAAATTTTCTCTGCTTACACAGTTCTCCCGAAAATAAAATCTAAATGATATAGGTATTTATTTAGTTATTCATTTGTTTTCTTAAATTGCATTTTACTTTATGTAATAAACTTTATCTGTTATTACATGAACACTGAATGATAATATGCCATTATATTGCGTAGATATCATAAAAGGTGATTAAGCGAAAGCGTCCTCCAACTTTTATCCTAATATATTTGGGGTCAGCGCAGCATGTGTTATTTCGAGGGCCAATCTGTCAATTAAACTCTGGCATATTGATGTCACCGATACGTCAATATTAGAATAATCAATCTATACTATACTAGCTTCTGCCCGCGGCTTCGCCCGCGTAAAAGGTTACTTTCCTAAAGTTTTTGATCCCCTATTTTTATTTTTGACCGTCGGTAATACAGTGCAACGGTATTACAATACTCAAGGTTGGAACTTCATTACTGGACTGCTAGATGGCGTTGAAGAAGCTAGATTTTGAGATTTTTTGACAAACAATTTTTTTATTTTTCATATAAAAATTTTGATTTTTTTTAATAAAAAGTATCCTATGTTACTTTTAATACCTCCAAGAATATGTGTACAATATTTCATGATGATCGGTTGAGCAGTTTTAGCGTGAAAGCGTAACAAACAAACTTACATTCACATTTATATATTAGTATTATAATGGGATTTACGAACAATTTAGACAGAATATGAAAGATAGTGGTTTCACTACGTAACAAACTTCGAACCTCTAGTATCACTAGATCTGTGAAAAGCAATCCATACCATGAATATCAACGCGCGAAATCTTGTAAAAATGATAATATAAATCTAATTACTCTAATATATATAATGCTAATTATAATAACAATAATTATTTAAACATCATTATTTTAAATAGCTTTTAGTTCCAAAATGTGAATTATTCTTAAACATTTGATTGTAATTACCAAGAAACTGATCTACAAGAATTGTCAAAGGAACATTATAATGAAATTACAATTTCATAATTGAACAAACCATCTAATGTTTCGTTGGCATGCCTTTAGCTACCTTTACTAAGCTTAACCTATATTATTTATAATGATGTCATGTTTTTATTTACTCATAGTTTGGCCGACGAGAATTTTTATACATACGATTAATTTAGGTACTGGCTAACTCAATTAAAGAATAAAATATGTATCTTTTATTTATAGATTTATACCATCATCGTGAAAAGAATAAGCAGAGATGTGTTACACTCGAGTTCCATAAAAAACTAGTTACAGTAAGATGCCTGGTGGATATGAATCACTATACTGTAATATGCATGTATTCACCGTGTGGTAACGAGATAAGAATACAACGATCGCCATCCCTTACTGGTTCATGGGAGTCGTAAAAATCGGGTAAGTTTTTACCAGAATAACGGGCAGCAGCTTCACTCCTATCATTTACTATTAAAACACAAGGAAAAAGGAAGGCAATCGTTCCAATAATAGATTGGATAATATGACTAGCGAAAGTGATTAAAACAAGCAACTATGCAAACAAAATCGTAATATAATAGTCACCGACAAACAATTAGGCTAACACACAACTGTTATAATTATGATGACGGACTCAGAACATAATGGATCACCACCCGTCACTAATTCAGCCGATGTTGCAAGAGATAGCTAACGGACGGCAACAGTTAATATCGCAAAAATAGAAAAGAAAGCTGTAATAATCCGTTCACCAGCACTGCATTTGCCCACCCGGCCCTTTTCCTCGCAACGGGCGAGAAAAATTAACCCCCGTTGCCCATCATAGAGATACTTACAATTTATTAAGAAGAATAACACATTAATTTAATATGTTAAGCCCCATTAATTATATTCAATCAATTTGCCAATGAAAACCAATCGCTCGCTTTCGTTCTGTTGTTATTCACCCGCCATTAAGCTAAGCATGCGGTCCGACAAAATATTCTTAATTTATAATTATACACGTACGCCTAAATACAAATAGGGGAATAAATGTTGCTAAAATCAATTAACAACCGGTCAGGATCAAATTTAATATCGTAACCACAAAGTAAATTATTTAAACAAACAATTTTACACTAATTACTTTTTGTTCTACTTTCATATGTAAAATTAATATTTGTTAACAGTAAACGAATATAGTTTACTTTACGATCAATAAAAACTGTATTTTATTACTTTACTTTACTTACTTAATATGTTAGTGTATTTTCTTACTGGCTACTACTAGTGTACACAGATAGCAAAATGTTGCTTTTTGTTCTGTACTTACTAAAGTTACTGTACTCTTTATGTTTTGAATTTTGATTAGACAAAAACGGAAGAGTCTAGAGTTTAACATATAAGTCACAGTCGATCCCATAAAATTTAGCTCATATATTTGGCTAGTTTCAACAGAAAGTGTTCAGCAGTTTTTGATGGAAGATTACATTTTTTTTTTCAATAATAATAAAAATACATACCTACTATCTTAGAATAAAAACACCTAGAACGATAGTTCGGTACTTTAAGTGTTTAAAAAAGTGAAGTCAGAAATCCTGTTAGTGTGCATGCGCTTACACGAGTATACACACACACTACTATAAAATGGAACACAATGACCTTGCACACCACGGAATCGGGCCGGCGTAGGGTGATATTTATGTCACCAATTTTGTGGCGTCAAATATTGTGCGTGGAACATATTCCACTACATCACATTTCTATGTGTTATTATTCTAAGCATACTCTAGAATATACTCGTATATAAGATATAGAAATACATAAGACAAAATGTATCCCTTTAATAACCATTTTCTCCATTTATCTTAGCTTAAGCAGTGGGATGTATCCCACTGTTGGGCTTGAGCCTCCTCCATAAAAGTAGGAAAATTTGCCTACGTGGTATAGGTACACGATGGACAATTGAATTGGTGTACAGGGTTTTACTTCGAGTTCTTTCTCTTGCACAAATGTTATATGCATATACAAGTAAGGAATATTCCTTACTCATCTTTAACTTAAATCACGGGCAACGGGCTGGTGAATTTCCTTTCTTCATCACCACACGAAGAATATCTAGGATACCATCCACACCAAATAATAAATCATTATATGGCGGGCAACTTTACGAACATACAGTTAAGGAACGCTAAATATACCCGAAATTAAAATAATCGGTGTTGGGCATAGAACTTTGTAACTATTAATCCTACAGAATAATGTTGTGGGTATATAAACGGAAGTGAGTATATAAAAGTCGTAGAAACCAAATACCCATTATAATTCATAATTGGCACAGTTAGCCAACGAATTGAGCATCAGTCGTACTTAGTGTTTTAAATTTTCCAGGAGGTAGCTGCTATCAATTGTCCAAATGAACCCTCAAGTGATGTATACTTTACATTGTCTTAACCACCAAATCCATTAAATTGAAATTATGTAAGCTACACACTGAATATTTGACTAAGTATATCTCATTAGTGAATTTTGGTCATTTTACTACATAATGATCTGCTTGAATGGTTATCAAATCGATATTTCATTGAATTTATTGACGTTTAGGTCCAAGGTCCCAACATATTTGGGCCACAGTGTAATATTTCATAATTTTTAATGTATCTCATTACATTTTATAACTAACTCATATAAAAATTAATGTTTAAATTGAAAAGTAATTCTTGAGATAAGCGCGTTCATATGCAAATACTAATATTCAATTGCTATAATACACAAACATTTTACACCGGTATTAAAAATTGCATTTGGCTCCATACCTACTTTATGTAGTGCAATTACAGCGATTCGCCAAATTGAGAAAACACAATGAACAATCATACAAAAATAACAGATTCCAAATTCAAATGTAATATTTTGTTTATTTTTAATTGTAACAGTATTTATGGCCAGACTAAGTATATTGTGATTTTAATAGGTAATACTAATTACTCGTAGTATTTATTTTTAATTAAAAAGTTTATCAATTTTATCGCTGATACATTCCGTATAAACTACTTTTACTTATCATGTTATATTTCTAAATTTATCTATTACAAATTTGGAGAGAATGAAAACTTAACGGCTAATTAGTTTGCTCAATACAAAAGAATTGTTTGTTATGAAATATTTTTCTTAAAGAATTTCTGAAGAAACGATGACGGGTTATGTTCGATTTCTTGTCTGATCCCTTGGGTAACTTATGGGCAGAGTATGTACTAAATTATATTACTTGACCAACCGACCTCCTCTTGATTGTGGACTATCTCAATGGGCTTATACTTTATACAATTTACTGCTTAGCTACTCTGACATAATTATTTTTAAGGTTAATTATTTGGCAAAAAAAAATGAAGATTTTATCACAACTAAAGTACATGAACCAAGTGAGTGACAGATTCTGTGCGCGTTAGAGTCTGGCGCTAATTATATTAAACTATGATGCTGCGCCATTATGCAATTGTCTGCACCTGGTGCCACCCTTCTATTTCTTGGACGACAGTCTATGATCCAGTCAGACACCGCCGAAACGGAAGCCACGGCGTGCAACCCCATAACCTGCCGTAAACTACCATTCTATCAGCTTTTGTACAAATCACAGGTACCTTGTCTTCGGTGACCATTCCTGCGGGTTACCCTCAGAAACATTTTCTAAATATTCCTGTAGACTATTAATTACCGTCTAGCTATGCTATTCAATTCTATGCTAATTGATAAATCTTTGTTTAAAATTATGTAATTAAATGCTTTGGAATGTTATCGTTAAGATTTATGATGTTTTTTATTTGCTGCAGTGTGATAGCGAATCTATACCAACTCCATCTAATGCCGTCTGATCAACAATTACATTCCTATGAAGATCAGTAATGTTTTTATTCATTATCTCAGCTAATTTACATCCCACTACTGGAGCCTCCTCCATAATGGGTAGGAAATTAACCTACTATACCATGCTGATCAGACGTGTTGATATAGGGTTTCGTTTCAAGTATCCTTTCTCTTGCGTAGATGCTATATGCGTTTTAAATCCCTTAGTCCTCTCTTACAATCACCCACGGGTAAGCTAGGGTATGGTGAATTGTATTATTATTCTGTCACACGGACAATGTTTTTATTAAACAAAAAGAACCATATGACTGTAAATCCACATATTACATATAAATATAATTAATAATTATAAATCATCATCATCTTGCTCTTATCCCAATTACTAGAATGTATGTACTCTTCTTTCATCGCAGAGTTTGCAAAATGTTTATCATTTTTTTATGACTAGCTGCTTGCCTTACATTAATCCGGCTTGAGAATATAATTGCTACCAGACGCCATCAAATGGTATTTGCCCAGGCCCTTTTAGCTGTCTTTTATGGTACCCACTTAGCAATTTAAAGGTTGGTAGTATTCAAAGCCATTCAGAGCAAGTATAGTAATTGGTAATATAATCTGAAATGGTAATATGGATGGTATATAATATACAAGCCTAAGACATTCGTTTCGACCATAAAGATACATTTTATACCAGCTTTTGGCAACTTTTTTCATTATATTTCTATTTTTATTATAAAGAATAACATAAAACTTTTATTTAGTTATGACAGACAAAATGTCTACTAATAATTGAAAAATCGCCAATCATACAAAAGTCTAATTGTAGAAATAGAACGTTAAATCATGGCGTTATGTAATCCAAAGTATATTTCATAGAATTCTTCTATTCCTGATATCTTAATACAATGGATATCATCCATTATCATCAAGATCTTAAAGCCCAAAGATTGCAGTAACGCTCCCTATAAAGCTACCACTTCTTTACTTTTTTAGTTATTTTACACTGTTTTACTGTTACTTATTTAAAGAACCTACTTAAATTATGCGCTGAGAATATTTCAATCCATAGAAAGCAGTTGATATATTTCAAAGATGCAGGTTATAAAGTTTATATTTTGATGAAACAAGATTAGTTCCATTTTTCATTCAGAGGTTGCCTGGGATGTCAAATTTACAATCTTCATACGGTCTTTTTCGGACCGTACTTAATCCCAACTGGTAACTCTCTAAATATGCTCCCTATGCATTTAGACATAATATATATAAAATGTTAGTTCACTTTTTTTTTAAGTATAAATGTGTCGAGGTTGTAAATTTATAAAAAAAGAAACAGATAAATGAGCAAACAATTGCTTAATGGTTAATAATATTTAGACAAAACCTTCAAATTCTCACAATGCCAGAGGCAGAAGTTCTTAATCAGCCAATTTATAGACATATTTATTTTGCTCCTAAGTTTAGTAACAACTACTAATTTACGTATTTACTTTAAATACTAGTTTTTAAATTTGATATTTTAATTAGGTATTCAGTATATTTTTATACTAAAAAACGCTTTATTAAGTAAAATACAGTAGACGCAAAATCTTCAAAAATAGTGCTCCTGTGCCGTGCCACGTTATCTCCCATCACAGAAGTGGCGTTACTAAGACGCGAGAGCTTGCATCTGCCACATGTAAACTTTTTTTAAGTCTTTGTAATAAAGATGAATTCGCAAAAATTCTTCTGCACCACGAAGTCTCGAAATTATACATCATCATCATTATCACAGCTCATATATGTCCCACTGCTGGGTTCGGGCCTCCTCCGTAATGGGAGGGAAATTAACCTACTATACCGCGCTGGTCAGACGTGTTGATATAGGGTTTTGTTTCGAGTTTCCCTTCTCTTGCAAAGATGTTATATGCGTTCTATATCCCTTAGTCGTCTCTTATGGTCATCCATGGATAAGATAGGGGGTGGTGAATTGTATTCTTACTCCGTCACCACACGGATAATCAAGAATCTACACATACATCCTTCCCAATCAGAGTGTTTTCTGCCTAAATTGCTGCTACATCATATACGCAGTCCGTCTTCATTGGAGTATTTAAAAACTGTAAACCGCAGTCGGTTGACCAGTGTCAAAGAGACCTATTAAACCGCGTGAAAGAGGTTTGCTTGAAAGTGATTTTAAAGAGAAAATACTCTAAGAGTAGGTTCTATTTCGTTAAATCCAAAAATAATTAGGAGAATTGTTTGCAGCCATCGTTTTTTTTTAACCCACCCTGCAAGCATCTCTTCTTCGCCGTGCGAGCGAACCACCGGTACCCGATCTTTGTCTTCGGTGGTCCGCCCGGCGGTATGCCCTCTCGGGTTCCTCTCTCGTCGACGCCCCGACAGCTTTCGCCGTCGAGGCTTCGCCCTCACGCGGTGGCCTCATGTCGGGTGACCGGATAATTCCCCGGTCCGATCACCCGAAGCCTCGGTTAGGGCGGCATCAGGCGTAGGTATTCGCGCCTGCGCCGCCCCGGCCGCGGGCGGCGACCCGGGTCACGGGAATCCTCCCGGGCCCGTTCCGCCGCCTCCTTCTGCGAGATGACAGCCTCGCAGAAGGCGGCGACCGCGTCCCAACTCCTGACGCTGTCGACCATCGCTCGCGCAACAGCCGGCAGCGTCAGGTCGGCACCGATGACAGCGACGAGGTCACGGCGCTGCCCATCCCAGCTCGGACACACCTCCAGCGTATGTTGCGACGTGTCCTCGTCGCTGTCGCAATGATGGCAGGACGGAGTCCACTCCCTCCGCACGACCGTGTGCAGTTACTTGCCGAAGCAACCATGCCCCGACAAGACCTGCACCAACCGGAAGGAGAGCACTCCGTGCCGCCGCTCCATCCACTCCATCAGTACGGGCCGGAGGGCCTCAACGGTAATAATACCGTGTCTAGGCCTCTCCAGCCGCGTAGCCCAACGGGCGATGACTTCTCGGCGGGCGTCCTCGCGCCAGGTAGCTATCTTGTTGAACGATGGGGAGCCACCCTCGTCGCGCATTGTGGTAACCCGCCGGTAGAGGTCGGAGAGCATCTCCGCCTCTAGGTTCCACGGGGGTGTCCCGGCCAATAGGCATGCCGCCTCGGTAGACACCGTGCGGTACTCTCGAATGGCTCTGACCGCCATGGCTTGCTGTAGCCTCCACAATACAGCCCTGAGCTGGGCGTTCAGAGCCCTCGCCTACACGGGTGCACCGTACATGGCCATTGAGCGGATCACCCCCGCATACAGCCGTCGGCCCTCGAAACTGGGTCCGCCCACGTTCGGCATGAGCCGAGAAAGGGCGGACGCCGCGCCGACCAGTCGGGGAGCAATTTGACGGCAATACTCCCAGATCCACCATCGCCCGTCGAGCACCAGACCCAAGTACCTCATATGGGCCTGAATACTGATGTGTATGGAGTTGACGACTAACGAGGCGCCGATGGGCAGCCTCACACGGGGCCCATGGAATAAAAGGGCCTCCGTCTTGTTTAGGGCCACCCTGAGCCCCAGCGCCTCGATTCGCCTGACCATCTCCTCGGTGCCGAGAGAGGCCAGGCTCGCCGCCTCTTCGAATGTCCTACCCCGGGCTGTGACGAGCGTGTCGTCAGCATAGCATATAACGCTCAGCCCGGGAGGAGACTCCCTCTCAACGCCCAGTCGTGACCGATGTCCCACAGAGTCGGCCCCAGAACCGAGCCCTCGGAACACCACAAGACATGGGCGTTCGCACAATGTCCCCTGCGGGACTCGCGTAGAGAACACTGCGCCCCTCCAAATAGTCTGCCACCAGCCGCCTGAGGTACAGGGGCACTCCATGGAATCGGAGCGCCTCCCTGATGCAGCTCCTTTGCCGGCGACAGCCTCCGCGGCCGTCTGCCTCAGGCGTAGCAGGGACCCGATGGTCGGACGCCCCCTCCGAAACCCAAATTGAGCGTCCGACACATCGGGCTCCACCTCCTCCAGGTGCCGGACGATGCGGGCAGCGAGGACACGCTCCAGCAGCTTACCCACATCGTCCAAAAGCACAATGGGCCTGTAGGCCGACGGCAAATCCGGAGGCCGTCCCGGCTTTGGCAGGAGAACTAACCTCCCTTCCTTCCAGCACTCAGGGAACTGTCCAGACGTCAGACAGGCGTTGAACAGTTGCCTGAGGCGAGGCTCAAAGTGCTCGAGGAGCGACGTCAACACCTGGACTGGTATTCCGTCCGGGCCGGGGGCCATGGTGGCGAAACAAATCTTCGCCACAACCGCCCCCACTTCCGACTCCGTCAAGGGCGGAACACTCACGTCAGCCGCCCGGTTGATCTGGCGAAGCCATGACCGCAGATAATTTACACCAGACTCAGAACAATACTTTCTGAATCACACAAAGTATTGCCCTGCGTAGGAATCGAACTCACGGCACTGGCACTGAAGGTCGGTATCTTAACCACTACACCATCTGTGTAGTCGCAAAGTTTTAATTTGTGAGCTTCCAGTCGTTTATAAAGAATCTCTAAATAATTAAATATTAATGGTTTTTACGGAATTACAGTTTCCTAGTAATTAAACACACACATTTAAATAATAATAAATAAAATAAATAAATTTCATACAATGTTTTTTTTGTATTGGTCATTAATATGAATTGCTTGTAGTATTTTCATTTAAGTTTCTTGAATGAACGTAAATAATGGTTACAAAGAGAACCCAATTAGAAGAGCAATCGGGCCTTTGAGGCTGACCTACTTGTTAGGTCAACACGTTTCTACAACCGTAGAATCGAAGTCGTAATATATTCTAGTTGCTAAACTCTTATACAGATATATCTGACGAAAGTTATGATCACAGTGTAAGGGTTCCCTTACACTTTAACACTCAAATAATAAAAACACTCAAACAATAAAAACAGTTTGATGATCTTGATGATCATTATTTAGTATTAAGTTAAATAAGGTTGTTTTAATAATAATAATTTATTGCCTTTTCAAAACTAAAACTGAAAACAAGCAATAATATTAAAAGAAAATTAAAACTAGAAAATAAAAGGAATTGGCTCAGCTTTTGTTGTCACTAAGTACAACGCTGATTTTCAGCCATCCATGTATATTTATTGTAATAATTAATAACTATTGCATCAACCTCATATTATATAAACTCATTAACTTTTTTTTATTACTATAGTGGTAAATGAGCAAGCAGCACACCTGATGGTAAGTGTTACTGTCACCCATGGGCATTTGCAATACCAGGGGTACAGCTAGGCCACTGCCTACCAACGAAAACCTCAAACCTATCCAGAAAGTTGGGCTACATGGCTCTCTCGCTCACGGAATGAACCGTAACAGCACATTGCCATGGACAGACCGGTCTGCCGCTATAGACAGAATGCTGCCAACAGTATAGCCCTTACCACTATTAAAGACTAAACTATTCAAAAGAATATTTATAGTTGTTTTTGGTTCTGCAGAATTCTGGAGAAATATCTAGAGATTTTCTCAATTCTTGAATAGCTATATAAAAAAATCAAATAATTAGCTCAAATTTTGAAATGTACTTAGTTAATTGTTAATCACAGACAACTTTTTTTATTATTTTATTTACGGGGCCTCTATATAAATACAACCGCATTACCTTATATAAAATAATGTATACAAATAGTTTCTGTAATTATTATTATATAATTTTCTGTTATACTATAAAGAACATTGAATAAGATGCTAGGTACTTTCTAGCTATGCTAGATTCTTTAATCGATATTTAATAAGTATATAATATTTATATAGCTTAGAACCTCACGTACATCTGATTCCTTATTTAATCTTAAGAGCTATTATTTCATAAATTGGTGATGATCATTAAAAGTTGCGTACACTTTCAGAGAAAAAAAACATATATATATATATATATATATGTATATTATAGCTTATTCTCCGTCCTAACATACAAACAAATGGAGTTCAGAAAATAAATCAAAGCACGTCCAGCTTTAGTGCATGAAAAATAGCTTCAATAAAGTTCTTGGACAAGAATAAACAAGAAAACTAATTAGACTCCTCGCCTCTGTCCTAGATTTTACAGATTCAAGATCCGTATGTACACAGTTTCTACTGCAGAAATGATTGTTGAAAATCTTCAGCTTATTTTTCTTGAATAATTTTAATGATGCTAATATCTGATAAAAAATTAATAACAAAAAATAATTTACACATTATTTTAAATTATTAATCATTTTGGATTCTTAATTCGATATTTAAAATGTAAAACAAAAATGCTTTGGTCATAGGCACAAATATAAATTCATATCTTTATGTTTCAGTAAAGGAAAACTATGTTGTTAATATTATTTCAAGCTTTTATTCTTGACTTTGTAATATTATATTGTTGAACCTAGCTATTAAATATTCATCTTCTAATCATTTCTTTTTATGATTTAGTAGCTTTTACCGTAAGTTCGGCTGACTAACTATCATGTGTGGCATTTTCATTAAATATATTTTTCTTCTTTTATGTTGTAGGATAAAAATTTCAAATCAAAATTAATTTTAATTCTCTCTAGTGAGTCTCCATATAGTCTCTTTAGAGAGTCTCTATATCACAAAATTAAGATGCTATCTGGTACTTATTTATACAATTTTTTACTGTTGTAAGAAATAAAGTAAAAGTATCACCGCAAAATATAATCCCTTACTTTATAACTTTAGAGGATGTACATTGACACATACTAAATACGTTTTCATTTATTTTTGCTTAAGCACACAATTTGCATAATTTGCTTATATGCCTAATTTCAATTTGTTTTTCTTTCCATTATAAAGTTTCTTTTCGTTCGTCCCGTTTTACTCCTTTTACGGTTGAATTCGTTAAATCTTTTTTAGTTCTTTTAAGTCTTTCGTCTTATATTTTTCTCACAAAAATTTCATATTTCTAGTTTCAATAATTTTGGCTCCATATTGATAAGTTAGTCAAAGAACTTTTTCTAAATATATATAGCCTCATACCTGTTTACCAGAGAACAGACCACAGATTCTATTTAATCCAAAGAAGTACGACGCTGTCGTACCTTTGTAATCGTTCCACTCATACTTACGCTATATGTTTGCTTCATCAATATTTCATCACTTATTCATTGTACGTCTACAAACTGCCTTAGTATACCTTCATCGACTTTAACGTTACCGTTTTACTTTATCCATAACGTTGTCTTACAAAATTATTGTTATATTTTTCCTTTCACATATTATATACAACACATTTTTAAAGCTCTCATCTCTACATCATTTATTCTGTTTTCACGTCTTTAATTACTATACATACAGTTAGGCATTAATAATCCTTTATATTGCGGCTAATCTATTTGGACGCATTCCTTCTTTTCATGAAAGTATGCAGTGCCCTATTTACTTTGCAACCCGCATTTTCTCTCCTGACAACACCATTGTCATTTTTCACATCATTATTAAATAACACACCTAACTGAATAGCTTGCCTGGTTCTACTTTGTTAAAGAATTAAAATATTATTCAAAGCAATGATAAAATAATATCAATTAGAAACATTAAAATAATAATATTAATAGAATCTTTATTGAGAGTTAATGTGATTACAAAAATAGAAAATACTGACACCATGACTCCTGTGCCAGATTACGTATATTAGTAGAGCCATTCAGTTCGCTCGTATTTCTATTACTATTTTAACCTTGATATAAATTATTACAGCAAATCTAAAAAGAAAACAATCATCATTATCATCATCATCTTGCTCTTATCCCAATTACTTGGGGTCGACATAATATGTCATTTTCCTTCATACAGTCCTATCAGACATCATTTCTGCAGTCACTCCCTGTCCATCCATCTCATGCCTCACGCAGTCCATCCATCTTTTCTTTGAGGTTCCTTTACCCCTAAAGCCTTCAACATTCATATTTAAAACTTTCCTCACAACATTACTTTCATCCCGTCTCATCACATGTTCATACTAAAAAGAAAACAATATCAAAAAAGAATTATGAAATCAAAATTGACCGCTGTACCTACCTATGGGTTTTAATAGCGGGGTTTAACATATATTTATATAGCATAACATTGCGAAATATTGATGAAAGCTGTCAGAGTAAAACTGATCCTACATTTTATGTAATTCATTACCCAAAATTGGCGATTCCTGTGGGAAATTATGATGTGTATTAGTCGGTATTGAAGCCAGACCAGCGGTCATGATTTAAGCAATATTGAGATAAGAAAATTACGTTTTGATACAGTGATGCAGAAACAAATGCCTTCTATAATTTATGTACAAAATAAAATGTAAAACAATACATTTTATGGATACGATTTTCTATACCTACAATTTTATCCAGGTACAAGTTTTGAAACATAAGAATAATTATGATAATTAATAATCATAAATCTCTTTTGTCTTTGATCTTGTCATGATCAATAGGTATTGGAAAATCTAGATATTCAAATATAAATTAGACCTTAAAATAAAATTATTTCATTTCAAAATAGTTTCAAGTGAAAAAAACATAAACAAACCATATTGTATATGTTGTTTAAAAAATCTCTTTATATACATTTAATGAATTTAATACATATAAAAGTTTTTATTAAAATTATATACCTAAATATGTTAAATATGCCTGATTTTAATTTCCCTCCTAGTGTTTAAACATAGTATCTAATTCCATTAAAAAGCTCTTTCAAGAGAAGCACATGTACAAAAATTAATAGATTGATTTGGTGAACAGCAGTGGGTTTCTAATAAAATAGTTGTCAAATGTACTAGATTGATGAGTTTTTATTGCGAAAAATATATATTTATTTGACATTGAGTACCAGTCCATTATTTATAAGTACACGAGTAAACATTGAAACCCAGTTAAACAACGACTTCCAGAATATCTTTTCTTATATATATCTTAACTTATAGCACCAAACGAACAAACAGCACACCTGATAGTAAGTATTACTGCTACTCATGGACCTTTGCAATACCAATAGCAGCGCTAGGCCGTTACCTACTAAACCAAATCCACTCAGAAACTTGGGCTTCTTCCGGCTCTCTCGTTTACCGAACGAAACAAAATAGCACATTGCCATTGCTCAGATGTCGATTTTCTGTGACAGTGTGGTACCCCAGATGGACCGGCCCGCGACTGTTGACAGAAAACTGTGAACAGTGTGACAATGTGTCAATGAAAATCAACAAATCACATGAAAAAATAAACGCAGTGTTATCAGCAAAGGTTATAATTTTGTCATTAGTTACCAATTAGATAAAACTATATAGTTGTAAAAACTCTGAGAAGCAATAGTTGTATTAAACGACAATATACAAGTAACATTGCAGCAAGAAAAGGGTTACACGAAATAAAATCCTATGCTAATATGTCTGGTCATTGCGGTGTAATATGTCAATTTATCTTCTAATTTGAAGAAGTATCGTGCCGGACAATCGACCATATATGAGCTGAAAAGAAAAAGTTTTAGAAATTATTTTTTAAAATTAATGTTTAACGTTTACGATAATTATTTATGCTTTTTTGGATACGTTACTTCTTATATAGTTGCGTTTTGATTATATATACTCATTAGAGAATATCGGGGGAGACCGAGACTCACCTACCTAGACCAGATTGATCACGTACTAAAGGAAGGTGGAGTCAAGAGTCTCCGAAACCGGCGAGCGTGTATGAAGAGAATTATGAATGTTGAAAGCGAGTGAAGTATGCAAGGATAGAGTTCTCTGGCACTCTGTTCTCTCTGCCTACCCTGCAAGGGATATGGCGTGATGATATGTATGTATGTAGAGAATATCACGTAATAACAACGGAAGTTAAAAAAGTATACAAAACTAAAATAAAATTGAGAAATGCAAAAAGGAACAGGCATCTCATTTTATTTAAAGTAATTTACTAAATACGGGACAAAATTGTGTTTCACTTTTGTTGGTTTAATTAAATTTACTTAATGTTCCATCACATCTTAAATACGGGTTTATAGTTCACCATCATACACCTATTTTAATTTAAACGATGATCGACGAAGGAAATGGAATAATTGATGTTATAGGCATTTTCCTTCGGCTGTGTATCTTTATTCGCATATGTGTTATATTAGTAATTATTATATAATAGGTTGCTACATCCTTGATTATGTTTACTCCGTTAACGGTTATAACCATTTACCAGACATCCTACGGATACGGGTATCACTAATACTGAAACAAACGACATTAAAAAAAAGCTGAATAGACTGTTAAGTTCTCACAAAATTACAAGCATTTCATATATACATTTAATTCCTTTGAAAATATATTTGGAATAAATATTTCCTAGAAAGATATAAAGTTAGACAAATTTTATTAACAGATTATCAGATCAATCATCACTTACATTTATGGCGATAATTTATCTTATAAATAATAAATTCGCAACAGGATAGAAAACCATTTACAACGCTGTTTCTTGTCCATGGGTTTCGTAAAAAATGACTAAGGAATATGATAAACGGATAAGATTAATGCAAGTTAGAAGCTTATATAATATGACCAGTGGTAGTATAGGTTAATTTTCCTTCCAATTTAGAGGAAGCCCAAACCTAATATAGGATATATATAACCCAAAAAAAAAGAGGAATGTAAAACGTGAGATCACGCAGAAAGTTATTATAAAATAAAAATGCTGCTGTAAAAGCTTGTTAAGGTTTTAATTGATTTTCAAAGTAGTCTCTCTTCTTTTCTAAGTACCGTGTCATGCAATAGAACCATTGAATGAAACACTAGGCTCATTTTTCATTAGAAATTTTTTTCATGATTTTTCAAAAGTAGTCCTGACATTTTCATGGTTAATAAAACGTATTCCACTTATCTTTGATTTTTGAAAATAAATAAAAGTTACAAAGTGCCAGGTCGGATCTATAAGGTAGATGACTAACTCCACACCTTCGACTGACACATATTCGGATAACCCTCTGCCGGAAAGAACTGGAGCGTTGTCGTGGTGAAAGAGAATATTGCATCTTGGGCACTGCTGTCTAAGATTTTCTAAGACCATTGCTAAAAAATGATTAACTACCGATCTGCAGTAACAATGCTTTTATCATCTAGACCAATTATTGTAAAATGATACGTCCGTTCAAAGAATGAATCAATCATTATTTTCTCTTGTCTTCTGCCCTTCTTTATTTTTATAGACAAACTTTCGAATGGAAGCAGCCATTGTGTAGATTCTCGTTTGATTTCCGCTTTATATGTACAGTTTTCATCAACTATGATGGTGCCATATACAACATTCGAATCACTTCCGTCATACTTATTAATCTTATATTGTGCGAGACCAATCCAAAAAATGGCGTTTTTAATATTACCTCTAATTATAAGGTAACCATCTAATACAAAGGTATCTGATGTCTAAATATTCATGTTAAACGTTTTGTACTTGACTCCTACTAATACTTAAAGCTGCCTGCACATATAGATACGTCACCCTTCCATCAGATTCTATCATTTGTCATATAGCAGCTCTTTATATTCGCTGTAAAAGGACGTCCTTCTCACGATTCATCAATGATCGACCATGTTTAAAAATATTAATCTAATTGTAAACAGTGGAACAGGATGGGGCTTCGTCATAAAAAGTTAATGGTAATCAAATCTATCATAACATTGTTGTTATATACCGCAATAAAAATCGTTATAAATCATAGAGGAAAAATTTTCTCTTTTCAAATCAATTTCGCCGCATGACATAGGCACACTTTAAATTGCCGCCAATTTGTAAAAAAAATGTCATATAAATTTATTACACATACTTATACAGATTTCTCATTCGGAATTTAAATAAATCTGTCATTGGCTGCTCTTCTTACTGGCCTATACTACTTAATAAAGCTTTCAGTGTAACCCACGTATAAATCTCATCCTAATACAAATGAAACTATGTTTGCAGATTTTATCACGTTCTAACTTTCGTGACAGCGGCTGCTGTAAAATATCTAAAAAGTTAGTGTAGCAAACAAATAATTTATAGTTTTCCATAAAAATAGGTTTCATTCATATATGTATATTATTCACGTAAACATCAAAAGTTGATACATTGCATGAGCTATAGTGGATTTACATATAAAAGCGAATCCTAACCTCTCGCTATTCTACTTCACTTTCTATGTATATAACGAATTTACATCAATAACCTCTCGGAAGAAGAAAGGAGGTGTAAAGAAACAAATATGCTGGCCTTATGAACGAAGTATGTTTCACTTAGGATAATGCTCAATTACTAACCATTGACGTATGAGATGTCTGCATGTCGTACGTACTTCGTTATCCGACTAAATTTCTCTTAAACGGCTAGACCAATTTTGACGATTTTTTATGTCTTCAAGTGGGCCCAAGAATGGTTTAGATTTAAAATTGGAAATAGATGGCGCTGCGATCGATTAAAAGGAATTTTACTTATAATTTATAACTTCTAACATACATCCATATACGACTACTAACAGTTGCAATTAATACTAAAGTAAACAAGCCGGCAACTCAGCTGCAGCGAAACAACCGCAACAAAGCCTTATCAATTAAGGGGGCAATGAAACAGCACAATTTTCAATGATTAACCATATTATTACATTGCCTTCCTTATAACAGCAAATACTTTTGGAAATACATATCTAAATAGTCATAATAGATAAAAAAAACACTCTATACAATTTGATTTGATAGCCTCCGGAAGAGCTCTTTCGCTCCTTTGCCTAACAGGAATATCAATATGAAATCAATTTAGTTCTATTTCCGAGACATCGCAATTTGATTTTCTATAGAAATACTATCATAAGTTATATTGTAGAAAACTGAAGACAGTATCGGTCACTACTCCGTTGCCACAACGTAAAGAGAATCGGTTCTTGAACTCGAGCATATTTCTCTTATGAGCAAGGCGTGTGAGGTTAGACTCTGGCTCTCTCACCAAATCATATGGTTTCATAGAAACATATTGCTGTTTACAATTCGATGGTTATACAATATTACGCACAGATTTTCTCTCATAAGCTATTTAGCTATTACGATTCTGTAGATCTCATAAAAATTATTAAAACATATGTATGTTTTATGAAATAATAAATATGAAGGAATCTATATAGATTCCTTCACAAAATATACTTATACATATTTTAACAGTTATTTACTTTAGTAAATAATTATATTATTTTAAATATGTAATAAATTTAAAGTGATTATATGCACTCGTTAGTCATTTTAATAGTGTGCTTTAAATGAAAAAGAAAACATTCATTGAAATTGTCTTACATAACGAAAACTGAAATAGTAAAACAATACAGAAACATGGCCAACACGGACCATTTTTCGGACTCATGCTAAAAATGGCAACAGAGTGAAATCATTTGAACAACCGACGAAAGGAAAGTAAATTGGCAACATTCTGCCTTGTTGGACATGAATCGAATACCGCAAAATGGAAGTGTATTTTTCTCCTTTATTTTTATAGGGAAAATCTATTTTTTAAATGTTTAAACAACGAAATATAACATATATCGCCTCTTTGCTTCAATAATGTGATATCTTCAAAAATGAAATTTTAGAGGAGTGATTTTCAAGTTTAATAATTAATTGATGATTTTAATTATTTCATTATTCTATAATTAAATCATCTATGATTTAATTCAGATTTACGATAAAAAATATTCGTTGCGAAACAATTATTTTTTGAAATTTGTAAAATACTGCTCTAAAATTTCATTTTTCACGATATCACATTATTGAAGCAAAGAGGCGATATATATAACCTGTATATTCTATATGAGAACCAAATGACACATCAAGTTTAATATACCCATTTGTTGTCATCAAATTTTTATTTATTACGGCATATATGTCATACGGTAAAATTAAGAGGACTTTCTCCTTTAAAATATTCTAATCACGTGTCGAATTGTATGCAAAGCTACACTTGCAAAGTAACTAAGTTATTAGTTCCAATCGTGCAAACACTTCCGATGAACCTCTTATAACTATATAACACGTGTAAACTCTATATTATATATATAGATAGCCTTTCAAATAGATCAGAGCGTGAGCCCTCACGTGGCACTTTACTAGTCCTTTATGAAGTTCTTATTTTTATGTATTGGCAATCAGCTACTTCAATGAGCCATTGTTGCCAGTGTCGAGTTATAAAATTATCTTCAAGTTTTTAGTGTCTTCAGATTAGTCATGTCCGTCAGTAAGTCAAATTGTTGCCATCAACAGTGCTATGGCCACACTGTTAATGGTATCTTGTGAGAATTTTGATGAAAAACGAAAACGTTGTAAAGCACTTTTATATGATATTCACAACATCTCAGCAGTTCCGTCACATCACATTACATAAAATGCCATCAAAATTATCTAATATAACACGTTAAAACACTAAGATATCAAATATAATACAAGAGCACCACATGACGTTTTAGATTCCCGCCAAAAACCCCTTTATGAAGTTAATAAGTAGATTGCACGTGTAATTTTTTTTTTTTAATTTTGTACATATTGACGGTTATGCATTGATCGATAATTTTCTACCTGTTATACATGTAATTATGCCGATGTCTATCTCAACTCATCATATGGCGAATGGAGAAAAATACCGTTTTCGCTACCCCTTCTTATTTGTGGCAGTCATGAAAACCAGGGGTTAGGTCAAAAATGTAAATAAAGGATAATTTGGATATCATAGTGGTAGGACCACGCTGTAGACAGTTCTCTGTCTATAGCCGCAGGCCAGTACGTCCGGGGTAGTACCACACTCTTGCAGTGTGCTATGGCGCTTCGTTAGATGAGCGAGAGAGCCGAAAGCCCAATTGGGTGGGTTTGGGGTTTGTATTGGTAGGCAGCGACCTAGCTTATGCTCTTGGCATTGCAACGGTCCATGGGCAGTAGTGACACTTACCATCAGGTGTGTTGCTTGCTCATTGCCAACATAAGAAAAATAAAAAAAGCAATGTATACTACCTCACTGCAATCGCTAAACCGCCTGCTAAGCAGTCCCTCCTTAAATAAGGGACTCATTAAAGGCTGATGGCACTGCGCCGCCCTGTATAACATTATATGATGGTGAATTATATTCGTACAATATTGGACGACAAAAGGATGAATGATCGTAATATCTCAGCTATCTAGCCATCAATCGTCTTTTTACTCACGATGTGTCAATGTAAGATAAAGACGCCGTGTAATAAACAATCGCTTTGATGCTCCAAACTTAGTTAAGTCCTAACTTACTTAAAGCCAAATTGAGTTACGTAAGTATGTAACTCGCATATGTTTCGCTTTTAATTTAGACTCTAATGAAAAAGATTTTTATTTTAACTACCGTAAGAACAAAAATTTTATATTAGACACAATATCAATCTCTTTAATAAGTCTTGCTTTAAAAATAATTTTATAATATAAGGAATCAGGATGAAGAGATATAAAAAATGTATATATTTAAAAAAACGATTCAGTATGCAAATTAATCAAACAACAAAATAATTAACGATTGGAAAGAATTAAGATTGTAATGCACTCTTTATTTCCCGTGGTATCTTAAAAGACTACTTAGAATCTTAATCAGATAAGATTTTAATTCTATCCCTGTGGTGAGGGAGTAAGAATACAATTGATCACTCCCTATCTTACTCGTGGGTGATCGCACGAGACGACTAAGTGATATAAAATGCATATCTATATATATATATATAAATAATTTATGTATTGACTCATCACGATATCTCTGGAACCATAAGGCCTACAGACTTTAAATTTGATAGGAATACTCCTTTCGCCGAGTAAACGTCAGCTAAGAACGGATTTTGCGAAATTCCACCCGCAAGGGGGATTGATGGGGTGTAAAGAGCACATTTTTTAAATATAGCTCCTACAGACTTGAAATTTGGTGTGGACTTTGTTTCTGCCCTGTAAAGGTTAGATGAATTAGGATTTTAAGGAAACCCTTCTCCGAAAGGAATTCTATCTAGCGAAAGTAAACTACACAACAGAAATGACGTAACCGAAGCGAAGCGAGGGCGGGTCGCTAGCAACATATATATGTGTGTGTATGTTGCATATGCAAGAGAAGGAAAATTCGAAACAAAACCCTATATCAACACGTCTAACCAGCATGGTATAGTAGGTTAATTCGCCTCCCACTACGGAGGGGGCCCGAACTCAACAGTGGGACATATATGGGCTGTGATGATGATGAAGATTTTAAAGATAACACCAAATTGCCTGGGTTTAGTTCTAACTGACGACGTTCTATGTCGAATATATACGCATCAGAGGACGTCTTATGTAAAACATAGGCCTCCTCAAAGGAGTATAATGCCATAATCAACACCCTTGACTGGTTGGTTAGTGATCACAGTTCAAATTATAAGTTTTTACGAAAGAATGATTATGGTCAGTCACTTATCTAGAGAGATCCTTCAACCCGTTTTGCGGCTTCTACCGGACATTAAGAGGTGAGGCAGCAAAGAAATGTTCTAGAAAACTTTTAACGCCGACTGCAATCACAAAACTGCTAGCATCATGGCTGGAAAAGATGACTGGACCCCTTAGATAGCATCGTCTATAAGCAGGATGATTTAATAAACTATTTCTTTTTTAATATTATTTAAGATGTAGAAGAGTAATTAAATACACATATTAACTAATAAAATAGTCAGTGTGGTGACGGAGTAGGAATACAATTCTCCACCCCCTTACCTACTCGAGGGTGTTGTAAAAGACGACTAAGTTAGATAATATAAACCGCCGGGCGGGCCACCGAAGACAAAGACCGGGTCCCGGTGGCCCGCTCGCTCGGCGAAGAGAGGTACATGTAGGGCGGGCTTATGGGGTCGCGCGCCACTTCTTCTGTCGCTCCGAACAAATTTAGCGGGGTGTGACCAGTCTATTTCCTGCCGCGAAAAAGAAAAAAAAGAAAGAAAGATAGATAATATGCATATAACATTTATATAAGAGAAGGAAAACTTGAAATAAAACCTTATACTAACCAGCCTGATATGCTAGGTCTTAACATAACCGACTGACCAACATAGTATACTAGAACAATCAATTTCCCTACTATTAAGGAGGCTCGAGCCCAACTGTGTGCTGTATATGAACTAGGATAATGATGATGATGATTAAGTAATTATTTTACTTATTAATATCTCATTTCATATTTCAAACTCACATTATTACACAATTCTACAAAAAATAACATCACCTAAAATTAGATAACTTTATATAATTACCTAAAATTAGAATCATTTCAAAACAAGTATAAAAGAGAAATTTTCCATGCGTAGGTATGTTATTTCATCTTTGATATTCTTTTGCAAATAGGTAAGTAAATATAAATTATCATAATATTTATAACATATGAATTACATATTTTCATTTATTAGACGAGTTATTTTTATAGAATGTATTGAATTTTTATAACGTTATTATTATAAACCATTATCTCGATAACGGGAGTATTACCTACCCAATCATTCATAGCAATCAATCATTTCAGAAACAAGGTATATCTTAAATGTTTTTCTTATTACAAAGATACTTTTCACCACAGCTATTAATTTCTTGAATATTTTGATACAATATTAGTTACGCGCACAAAAGATAGCAATTAATTGTATATAAACATGACATTGTGTTTAATTATTTATTATAACATAACCCAGTTATATTAAGAGTCAAAACGAGAAATTATAAGCTCTAAACTCATATAGGCATTCATTTTAAGATTAAATTTTAAAAGTTGTCTCAAGACTTATATTTTCACGTGTCTGCATCCCGAGTTATTCAAAAATGTTTCATTCACAATTGGTTATCTCGATTGCTAAATCTTGAATAATCTATTATAGAATTTGTAGAACTTGAAGGTTTACAACATTATTTTCTTTTATATATATTTACACGCCCTTTATTATTTTATATTTATTTACACGCTCTTTATTTTATTTGCACGTTCTACCGTTTATATAGTGCGAAGTGCACAACACTCATGCTTACATACTCTAATGCAAAATGAAATCTTGTGTGTAATGATTAAATCATTAAAATTATTAACAATAAATATTTCATATAATTTTGTACTTAATACTGCAGAAGATTTAATAAAATCCATCTTCCATCCTTTAATATTCTTTACTTTTATAAAATTTATAGTATAAATAAAAGATCTATAAAAAAAATCATAATTGTAAGTCAAATCTACACAGATCGTTGAGGTAATATAGTTTTAGTATTCCTAAAAAATATTTCTCACTTTTCTGGTTAGATTTGGAGGGCAACCCCAATGTATTTAAGAATAATAATCTTAGAATCTAAAAGTATAGAGAATAGTACCCACTAGAACTTACACTATATTAATTTGGACAAGGGAAATTTTCCTTTGCGTAACAGTAAATTTAATCACTATATGTGTTAAAACTAAAGTTATTATCTCATCAATATTTATTTTTTTGCATAAGAAAATATGTTGTTTACCGACTAAAAACCAACACGCTGTTCCTGCCTTTCGACTTCATAACTCACGACACCATTTACACACGCATCATGACAATTTATTATTTCACCAACGCTAACAGATCCAATATATAGAAGACATTTTTTTAAAGACAGCATTCATTACTTTGTCAGGATGGAATATGCATCATTCACAAATGATTTTCTAATATGCACAAGAATCTAATATTGAAATGTTTGTCATTTATTGTATATAAATGACAAACATTTCAATATTATATTCTTGTACATATTAGAAAATCATTTGCGGTATATTATTACTTATGATAACAATATTACAGTAGACCGAAAAAAAATGTTTAATTTTTTTTGTTGCTGTTTTTTTCTATGATTACTCAAAAACCACGGAGGTTGCAAAATTTTAAAGTTTCAATCCAAAAACTAGATACTTGGAGCTACAATTTCCTTTTTTTTTTATTTCCTGTACGACCATTTCTCTCGAAGTTACTGCTTGTTGAAAATTCCCCAAAAATTTGGAATTTTTTTTTGATCCCTTAATATTTTTCCAGTGGTTTAGTTTCTCACTATACCGAATTAATCTTATTTTCAATCACCTCAGGTGAATTTATTAAAGAGTAACATGCAAGAGTCCACCATGCACCAAGTTATGCACAAAGCGTAAACAAATAAATAATTTAAATGTTTTTTTGTCATTGTCATTAACTTGACTGAACTGAATAAACTGATTCCTCAGAGAATAAACTTTATAAAACAGCGTGATTTTGTATTACACAGTTTTATACAATGGTCTCTGTTAAGATTATTTTATTTCTAAATAAATAGAAACATTATAAAGAGTTTCATCATGATTTTTTTAAATATCTTAAAACTGAACACGGTTCTACTTTTACAACAAGAAAGCTTTTACTCATTATTGTGGTTACTAGACCGGTAGTGGATGGTTAACAGACTTATCACACCATCGAGAACTCAAACTTGCAGACTTTTCCGCAATTATTTTTCCATTCTTAAAAATAAACAAAGATATAGTGTGTCGACTATACTTGATATTTCTGTCAGGCGCTGTAGTGGTAATAAATAATGTCCCAAATAAAATATGGACATTATAGATTTATAGGTATTGTTGTTATTTTCTTATAAAATTTCTATTTTGAAATAGTAGTAAACGATTGATCATCTTCATTCTCCTACTCTTATCCCAATTACTTGGGGTCGATACAACTACTCGTCTTTCATAGTACATATTGTAAAAGTTATTGGCAATAGTTTTATGACCGGCCGCCTGCCAGACGTCTAGCCTCCTTGAGAATGTAATTATTGAGCAAACGGCATCAGATGAAGTTGGCCCAGGTCGTTATTAGGTTCTTAGTCGTCTTTCATGACATCCACTAGCAAAGTAAAAGTTCGTAGCCGCTACCACACAGCAAGCAGTAGTAAACGATTGATGCTGTAATTATTACTATTACTGTAACCCTATGCTACCATAATATATATTTTGCAAAGATAGAGTTCTCTAGCACTCTGTTCTCTCTGCCTACCCTGCAAGAGATATGGCGTGATGATATGTATGTATGTATGTATAATCACCACGTAATTGTTACAGGTGCATCGTGTGTAATTACATCACTGTTACATAATTTGTTGTTTGTTATTGTCATATTTAGTCCTATAACTGTATGTATAGTAACATAGAGCGATAAAAACATACATATCTGCAAAATTGTACAGTCCAATTTATATAATTGAATGCGAGTTAATATAATTAGAATGACGCATAAACAAGGTCATAGACACAGAGTATTAAAATGTTCATACTAACAATAGCGAGAATTACTTTTATGATCTGTGGATTAAGGTATATACTCATAGCACCTATTTTAGCGGGAAAGGAAAAGTGTCATGCGTTGTTCTTGTATAATATTCAATATATTAGTATTTTAACGTATTATGTTAAGTAATTTGGCATTTTATGTAATTTGATGCGCAGGAAGTACTGAGGAGCGCCAGATTATCTTGGTATGGACATGTGATGAGGAGGGATGAAAGACATGTGACGAGGAGGGTTATCAATATGCTTGTGGATGGGCGTAAGAATCGTGGGAGACCCAAAAAGAGATGGATGGATTGCGTAAACGACGATATGTGTATGAAAGTTGTGAGTGCAGATATGACGGCTGGTAGAAGATTGCGGAAGGCAAGAACATGTTGAGCCGACCCCACTTAGCGTGGGATGAGGGCAGGCAAATGATGATGATGATGATGAAGTACTGAAGTGTATTGAATATGATATAACAGTGCCTTGCATACGTTTTAGTTTTCCACCAAAATTCCCGAAAGATATCTCTAACAGTGTGGCCATGGCACTGTTGAAGGCGACGGTTTGACTTACTGACGGAAATTGACTTTAAATGAAGTTAATTTATAAACAAAGATTTGGCTTAAAGGTCTTAGTAACTTAAAAAAAAACTCGTAGTACCAGTATCGAGTTTTGTGTTTGTGATGTTTATAATGATGATCTTGTATTGTATTCAATATTTTAGTATTTTAAGGTGAGATATTAAAGAAATTTTATGTATGTGTAGTGAATATGACACAAAAATATGGTAATTTACATATATTTTCGTTTGCACCACTATTCTCAAAAAATGCCATTAACAGTGTAGTGATGACACTATTGTAGGCGACAATTTGAATTACTAATGGTCAATTACTTTAAGTAAAGCGATAATTTATAATAAACACTTGACATAAATTTCTCATTAACCATACCGTAAAATTCCTTAAAAAATCAATACATATGCGTCGATGTTCGACGAATATAATTTTAATTATGTACTTACCTATTAAAAATAATTAATTTTATAATCGACTAAAATCCATGCCCCGTGTGATAATCGGTTAAGAATATAATGTGTTATCACCCCTTACTTTGATCAAGAGGACCAGGAACTAAAACAGGATGTGGGATCACTGGGAAAATGAACAAAAGTGCTCCTATGAAACTTATAACACCAACTGCAATCGCTAACTCGCCTTCTTTTTGCGGTGGACTATTGATGTAGCCGTGCGAGCGGACAACCGGTACCCCATCTTTGTCTTCGGTTGCCAGCGCTAACCCACCTGCCAATAGTTGAATTATTCCATTATTCCTCCTTTAAGGAGTCAACAGACGGCAGAAAAAGCTGAATGAAAGATTCACTCATCTCTCAATGTAATGACAGAGTAAGAACACAATGATCTTTACCCTTTATTTACCCATGATTATGGTAAATATCGATTAATACCTACATGTAAGCAGATATTAATACTAAGATAAGGGCTACACGAAATACACCTCTATGTCAATCCAAAAAGCTGTGTGGTAGCAGCTAAGAATACTACCAACCCTTACTTTGTTCGTGGATGTCGTCGAAAACAGAGCCTTATAAAGATCTGGGCCAACTCCATCTGATGCCGTTTGGTCAACAATTACATTCCCAGGAGAGTTGACGTCTAGCAGACGGCCGGTCCTAAAACTATTGCCAATAATTTTTAAAATATGTACTATGAAATAAGAGTACATACTGTATCGACCCTAAGTAATTGGGATAAGAATAGGAGAATGTTGATGTAAACCCGTCTAGTCGTATTAGCGGATAGAACTTAAATCCATTTGATCAGTATTCATTGATATTGATTATTCATTTGTTCATAATAAAATGTATTACACAGAAAATGACTTCACTTATTTTTTAATTGTTGTCATGAAATTAAGTGAACTGAATGGTATTCCTTTTTTTAGACTAGGGGTGTTAGCCTCAGATGATTATTACACATTTACACAGACTATACGAACGCTACTTTCATTTTCATTTGAAAAAAATATTTTCCCTTTTTCAACCCACAATGGAATAATCTAGACTTACCTTTTTATAACAAACTTCAAACTATTGTACAATAATTATCTATATATAGCTTTATAATAAAGATAAAATTATATTTATTATGTTATCTAAATATGACTTTATATACATTATATATAACTTCAAATAAATTATTATAATCAAATTGCATTTATTTATTTTAATGAAACCTATGCAACCTATCCAGCAGATCTGTGGGGCTTATCTGTAAAGACTGTTAATTTTATAATATCTATTATTGCTCCCCACCTGGCATGTGTGTTTAATGGTTGTGTAGCTCGAGGTGTGTTTCCTGAACTCATGAAATTTAGTAGAGTAATTCCTTTGCACAAATCTGGTAGTATGTTAGATGTTAACAATTTTCGCCCTATTTCCATACTACCAACACTTAGTAAAGTATTTGAAAAAAATTTGCTTAATCAGATGTTGAGTCATTTTAACAAACATAGTATTTTCCATAAAAATCAATTTGGTTTCACTAAGAATTCCTCTACTACTGATGCGGGTGTCGAATTGTTAAAGAATATCTTTGCAGCCTTTTTTTTTTTTTTTTTTTTTTTTATTGGTGGGCTATGGGTGCGTCTCGCCCCGCTGAATCGGTCCGGGGTGACGGAAAGGCGGCGCGTGACCCCATAGACCCACCGTAAAACCTTCTCTCTTCGCCGTGCGAGCGGACCACCGGTACTCGATTTTAACTTCGGTGGTATATCTTTGCAGCCTGGGAGGAATCGCATGATGCCTTGGGTATATTTTGCGATTTATCTAAGGCATTTGATTGTGTGCACCACGAAACCCTTATCAGAAAATTATATCACTATGGGGTCAGGAATAACGCTCTTGAGCTTTTAATTTCTTACCTAAGCAACAGAATTCAGAGGGTCGATATTAATGGTGCACGATCATCTGGTTCTGTTATTGAAATGGACGTTCCGCAAGGGTCCATTCTGGGGCCATTTCTGTTCCTTGTATATATTAATGACTTACCCTACTATATAGGAGACAATCAAAACATTGTGTTGTTCGCAGATGACACATTTTTGTTATTTAAAATTAAAAGACAAATGCTTAATTTTGACGATGTGAACAACGCACTGTCTAACGTTGTTCATTGGTTCAACACAAATAATCTAGTTCTTAATGAGAACAAAACAAAATGTATTAAATTTATCACACCTAATGTAAGACAAGTGGGAACCAATGTTCAAATGAATGGTGTGGCTCTAGACCTTGTGGAATCAACCGTTTTTCTAGGCATCACTATAGATGCTAGACTCCAATGGAGCCCTCATATTGAAAAATTGTCTAGCAGGCTTAGCTCAGCGGCTTATGCGGTCAAAAAAATTCGAGTATTGACCGATATTGAAACAGCTAGAATAGTTTACTTCTCTTATTTTCACAGTCTTATGTCTTACGGCATATTGCTGTGGGGATGCTCCGCGGATTTGAGTAGTATCTTTGTTCTGCAAAAAAGGGCTGTCCGCGCAATTTATAATCTAGGCCCAAGAGTTTCACTTCGAGAGAAATTCAAAGAGGTGAATCTTCTGACTGTTGTATCACAATATATATACGAAAATGTTTTGTATGTAAAAAGAAATTTCAGTAACTTTGAAAGATATTGTGACATTCATTGTGTGAATACTCGGAATAAGGACAAATTAGTTGTACACAGTACGCGTCTTGAAAGAATTAATAGGTCATTCATGGGGCAATGTATACGCTTCTATAATAAATTACCAAAAGATATCCGAGATATGACTGTGAACAAGTTTAAAAGGGCTGTCAAGAACAGACTCTGTAAAAAAGGTTATTATAAAATCTCAGATTATCTAAGTGATAGCTCAGACTGACTATGAGCAGCTCCTCTTTCAGCAATTACATTATTTTTTTTAAACTGTTTAGTTACTATTTCTTTTTAAAAAATTATACATACTTGTAAAGCGTAGCGTGTGTTGCCTGACGAATTTTGACTTTTTTGTATTTATAGTACATCATGGTATTGGTCATGCTCACTGAAAGGTCCGCTTGCGGTAGCTGCGTGGAGCGGGTCTCTCCCTTCCTTCCAAGGTGGTTGAGGGGAGTGATGGCTGCTCTAGTAGTTAACTCGTGATCGGGTGCCGCTTGTGGGATCCGGTCCAGCCATGGTCTTTCTTTATTGTATTTTAATTATTGCGTTTGAAGGGCATCGCACTGAAGCTAATTAAATAATAAACATGTACTATTTTTTTTTATATATAAAAAATAAAAAATATATAATAACATAGATAAAATATAAATAGACAAACCCACTGAGTTTCTTGCCGGATCTTCTCAGTAGCGGTCTCATTCCGATCCGGTGGTAGTTTATTAGATTAACTTTAAATGTAAAAAAATGACAATATGTAAGTGCCCTCGCAGGGTTTATGCATAATAAATGTTTTGAATTTGAATTTGAATATGATCGTAGACGGGTTTCTGTAAATTCTTATCATAACGTAATAAATAGAGTTTACAAATTATATCATTAAATCATTCTAAAGCTGGTCGATCAAGCTAGTATATAAATAAACATCAAGCTAGTATACAAATAAAAATACTTATATAAATAAACATCGGCAAAGTTTGGTGAATGTTCCATTTAGAGCCGTTGATAAATAAAAAGACTAGCCCATTTTGCAATGCGTTTGGCACGTGGCGAGTGCAAACACGCTTGAAATAAAGTGTTCTGCGACTGTTTTGTTAGGGTGCGTTACTCAATTGATTAAATAAATATGTAAAATATAGGTGTTACGTAAAATTTGTGTATCCAGTAATGAGAGATATATGGAATGGAGAGAAAATAAAATGAGTCTTAGTCTGAGCTGTGATTTCAATAAATGAGGGCGACTAATATGTATTAATATTTTGATAGTGATACATGATGCGCTGTGTAGTAGCGGCTACGAATACTACTTACCCTTACTTTGCTCGTGGATGTCGTAAAAGACGACTAAAAGCCTTATAACGACCTGGGCTAACTTCATCATCAGATGATTACAATTGTTGACCAACGGCATCAGCCGTTGGTCAACAATTACATTCCCAAGGAGGTTTGACGTCTGGCAGGCGGCTAGTCATAAAACTATTGCCAATAACTTTTACAATATGTACTATGAAAGAGGAGTACATATTGTAATCGACTCCAAGTAATTGGGATAAGAGTAGGAGAATCATCAATCATTTCAATAGTGATACAGTTGCTTTACAATGAAAACGCTATGCAGGCAGAATAGGCATAACCTTACACATAATGCCTATAACTAAAATTATACAACCACTCTTAAGTCTAGTTTGGTTACATTCTAAAAACTTATTTGTCTTGACCATTACTGTCATCCATATACGGTCAAACTAAGCTACGTGACACTTACTAACAAGCTAAAACCAAGTTTATTAACTACTTAACAACGATTTATAACTGATGTATATTGAATCATTTAACTTAAACTAAATATATGGAGCAAGATCAATAATTAACATAGCAAACTAAAATTCGCTTAACATACAAAAAAATATATTTTTAATTTCTATAATGGTGTTTATCCGTGTGGTAACGGAGTAAGAATACAATTCACCACACCCTATCTTACCCGTGGGTGCTCGTAAGAGATGACTAAGGGATATAAAACGCATATAACATCTATGCAAGAGAAGGGAAACTCGAAACAAAACCCTATACTAACGCATCTGACCCGGATATAGCAGGTTAATTACTCTGCAATTACGGAGGAGCCCGAGCCCAACAGTGGGATATATATGAGCTGTGAATGGTGATGGATTGAGAATACAATGAACACACTTACTTAAATTCCCACTGGAATTATAAGAATCTATTAAATAATATAAGCAGATATGCTACTAAGATACTTGCAGTGATGTTAAGAGAAAGAAAAGTCGAAATAAAACTTTATAACAATATCCCTACTAATATATAAATGTGAATGTAACTTAGTGTTTGTTACGCTTTCACGCTAAAACTACTCAAACGATCATCATGAAACATTGTACACATATTCTTGGAGGTATTAAAAGTAACATAGGATACTTTTAATTTAAAAAAAATCAAAATTTTTATATGAAAAATAAAAAAATTGTTTGTCAAAAAATCTCAAAATCTAGCTTCTTCAACGCCATCTAGCAGTCCAGTAATGAAGTACCAACCCTGAGTATTGTAATACTGTTGCACTGTATTACCGACGGTCACGTCAATATCCAATCCAATTGACTATAGTTTCAGCTGTTTGGGATTTTTCTATATTTATTATTATTTTTTTCTGTCATTATATATGCAGTATAAAACTATTTGAATTTGAAAGTAACCTTTTACGCGGGCGAAGGCGTGGGCATAAGCTAGTTTTATAATAAGCTAATGGCCGTCATTTGAATAAAAGAATGTTTGCATTTACCTAATGCTAACTATTAACTTTAGTGCACTGATCGTAAGAGACGACTAAGGGATATAAAACGCATATAACACATATGCAAGAGAAGGAAAACTCAAAACAAAACCTTATACAACATGTCTGAACAGCATGTCATAGTAGGCCAATTTCCCTCTCATTACGCAGGAGGCTCAAGCCTAACATATATATGAGCGACAACACATATATAAGCTTAGATAATGATGAAGAACAATTTGACTGTAACAAAAACAAATATTACAATATAAATTTACATTTACGCTAACAGAGGATTACACATTAAATACCTCTAAAAGAATTTATTCAAAGTGCAGAATGAAAGAATCTCTTAGTAACCGAAACTCTAAATTTCAAACGATTGAAACTTAATCAACTTGAATTTAGGAGTCTCAAAGAATTGTTAAATTAACTTTCTTATATAAACCTTTCTTGTATTTATCTTGTCTAAAGGAACCTTAAAATAACAATTACATTTTTTTGTTCTATATGTGCGTACGTGTACCGTTTTCTTAAGTGTAAATAAATCGAGCTATCGGCAAAGAGTATCAAGTAGGTATTTGTTCTTTATTCTGAACAACATTATATCCAATTAAACGAGTCTTTGATATCAATCAGATTAAATATCTTACACATTACCTTAAATAAACTCTTTTCGTAACACGAATCAAATTCAATTATATCAGCAGAAATTAGCATATATTGCCAACATTGACAATATCTATCAAGATACCACTATGTTCACCAGTAAATAGACTCTCCTCTATAAGAGATAACGCCATAATCGCCATGGTTGATGCAAGTTTTGCTCGAGTTTGGCCACCGAAGACAAAGATCGGGTACCGGTGGCCCGCTCGCACGCCGAAGAGTGGAGTTTGCATAGTGGGTCTATGGGGTCACGCGCTGTCTCTTCCGTCACCCAGGACCGATTTGGCGGGGCGAGACGCATCCATAGTCTACCGCAAAAAAAGGCTTGCTCGAGGTTACCGATTGAAATTGATAATTTATATTTTGTTGCTTATGGTGGCAAACGAGCATGCAACAGACCTGATGGAAAGTGTTACTGCCGCCCATATCTTTGCAATAACAAAGGTATAGCTAGGCCACCAATAACCCCGAACCCACCTAGTTGGACTTCCGGCTCTGTCGCTCACCCAACGAAGCGCAATAGCAAATCGCCATTACTCGAATGGCGATTTTCTGCGAGAGTGTGGTACTACCCCGGACGAACCGGCCTGCGGCTGTAGACAGACAACTGTCAAGAGTGTGGTCGTACCACTTACAGTTACGGTAATATCAAATACCAGTATTTGGTATTACGTTTTTAGGCGAATAAGGTTCGTAGGGAACTCTTAATCAGTTTTTGAAATCTTAACGAAAGTAAGGGTGGTGGTGACATATTATATTGTTAATGGATCATTCACCACGCGGAAATTTATAATGATGTATCATAATACCATATATCTTAAAACCTCAGTCAAGTTATGTGCTTCTGTTATTTTTAACCGACTTCAAAAAGGAGAAGGTTCTATGTTTCATGTTAAAATATCATTTAAAAAAAGAAAATTTGTCACTTTAGCATTATAATAATAATCTAAACCCATTTCAGTTCTAATAGGTGGTGTATAATAATAAATACAACTTGGTCAACTATTATATACTATCATATAGGAAGTAAAGGTCATTCATAAATTAACATTTCATCATTGAAATGTGACGGGCGACGACAAAGAATATGTGGGGTGTCAGCCCAAAAATGACCTTCACTGCGTTACGTAAGTTTTAACAGCAATAAATCTATACTACCAAAGTTATAAGCGCTAATTTAGAAACCCTAATACAAACAAACCTGTATTTTAATTCATTACATTTCGGCTCACTACTAGATTTGAGCCTCTTACACAGTGGGAGAAAAATCGAACTCGTATACAACGCTAGTCAGACAGGTTGGTGTAGGATTTTATATCGAGTATAACTTCTCTTGCAGTGAGCTGCGTCTCTTAGTCGTCTTTTGCGATTATCCACAAAAAAAGGGGATAGTGAAGAATTCACCACTCTCTTTTTTACTCAGTGCCCCTTCATTCTCACTCCGCACTACACAAACAAGTACAGGGCTAATAAATAACGAAATGTTAAATAGTCGTCATAAGTCTTGCAAGAAAATTAAAGACCTTCCTTTATTATTTGGATGACTATATGGCCCGCGTTAGGGCGACACCGGGCGTCGACACGAGAGGAACCCGTGAGAGTAAACCGCCGGGCGGGCCACCGAAGACAAAGATCGGGTACCGGTGGCCCGCTCGCACGGCTAAGAGAGGTGTTTGCAGGGTGGGTCTATGGGGTTGCGCGCCGCCTCTTCTGTCGCTCCAGACGGATTTGGCGGGGCGCGACCACATCCATAGCTCATCGCAAAAAAAAAAAAAGCTATATGGACACATTCGGCCAAGCAACAAAGATTTTAAAATTACACAGATGTAGTACAAGCACCTCTAGTTTAGTAATACATCATTAATGAATACGTCAAATACAGTTTATTTCAAAGCATCTTCTTCTTCAGAAGCTATTTCAAACCCACCACCTGCCAAATCAAACATTATTAGTCGCATGATTGCACTTTAGTGATACGCGTCTGATTAATGTTTGGCCTGTCTATATTATGTGAAACGATTCTCACAACCATAAAAGTAATTTGTCATGTTTAAGCATTAAGCTTGGTACAATTTTCTTCCTTACATAAAAACAATAATATACCCCAACATAGTTTCTAAATAATCACTTTACTTTTGCTGTGTGGTAGTGGCTAGGCATACTACCAACCCGTACTTTGCTCGTGGATGTCCTAAAAGACGACTAAGAGCCTTGTAACGACCTGGGCCATTCCATCTAACGCCGTTTGGTCAACAATTACATTCCCAAGGAAGGTTGACGTCTGGCAGGCGGCTGGTCCTAAAACTATTGCCAATAACTTTTACAATATGTGCTATGAAAGAAGAGTACATACTGTATCGACTCCAAGTAATAGGGATAAGAGTAGGAGAAAAATGAGTTTCTAAATAATCACTATGAACACAGTAAAATATAGCTAAATAGTGCATCGGATTACATTCGAAATAATGAATAAAAGCTTGGTTACGTTCTTAGATATCAATAAACTTCCGAGTTCTATTAAATTATTTTTAGTATGAAGGCAAGGTGCTAACAGCGAGAGTATATTCAAGATTACTCGCATATGCTTTCCAAATACTTTGGAGGAATAAATTAACCATTACACATACATCTAGCTATAGATTACTATTACCGAACGTTATTTTTTAGCCTTTTTTTAGGTAGGCTATGGTCTAGACACACGACGCCTGTTCCGTCCGGGGTGACGGAAGGGCAGCGCGTGGCCCCATAACCCACCTATTCCTTCCCCATCGCCATTGGGCCGGCCACTACGTTATTTTTAACCTATATCTATACTAATATTATAATCTATACTAATATTATAAAGCGGAAGAGTTTGTTTGTTTGTTTGTTTGTTTAAACGCGCTAATCTCAGGAACTACTGGTCCGATTTGAAAAATTCTTTTTTTGTTGGATAGTCCATTTATAGAGGTAGGCTTCAGGCTATACAACATTACGCTGCGACCAATAGGAGCAGAGCAACAATGATGAATGTGTAAAAATCGGGTTTTTGATTCCTTTTGAGAGCTTCCGCTACGTAAACGGTTAAAGTTGCGCAAAAAATATGTACTATATAATTGTTCCCCTTTTAAAGTTCTAAATAAAAGTCCGCGACAGCATATGTCTATCTTTTAAGATTGGCTCACTATAACCCTTTTTATGCTAATCAAATTTGTTTTAAAATAATATGATATTTTCGAAGGTGTTTTTATAAACATAATATTAATCCTTATCCAAATAAATGAGTTATTCATCACAAGTATTTAATTTAAAACAAAATTGCTCTTTACATTATTTGATTTCAATGAATATCTTGGGAAATATCGCAGTTTAAAAATAACATCGCAGCAAAATAATGATCAAGTACTGGACGCGCATTTACGATAAAAATACTGGGTCTTATAATCTTATATTTAAAAAAAACTCAAACTAATGTTATTACAAAGTACTTCTGCACACACTACATTTTTAGTTTTGTTTTCTTCTCATGACCTTCCGTCGGCTTTACACATCCTAAATAATAATAATAAGTATAGGAAGTATTAGTGCCTGCCCTCATGTATGGCAGTGAAAGTTAGATTTGGCGGAGAAGACATGAAAATAGAATAAATGCTGTAGAGCTGACAGCTCTTCGTAACGTGTGTGATGTAAGTCTGAAAGATAAAATTAGGTATAATGTTACAAAAGTGCGCTGGTATGCTGAGGTGGGTTGGACACGAAGTGAAAGAAATAATGAGTGGGCAGAGGTTGACGAAGCAAACATATAAAGCAATCGTGAATGGGACGAATACAAGGGGAAGACCACGTCATACTTTTCTGGACCAAATTGGAGATTTGTTCACGAGAGGTCATCATCATCATCATTCTCCTACTCTTATCCCAATTACTTGGGGTCGATACAATAAGTACTCTTCATTCATAGTACATATTATAAAAGTTAATAGCAATAGTTTTATGACCGGCCGCCTGCCAGACGTCAACCCTCATTGGGAATGTAATTGTTGACCAAACGGCATCAGATGGAGTTGGCCCAAGTCGTTATAAGGCTCTTAGTCATCTTTTACGACATCCACAAGCAAAGTGAGGATTGGGAGTATTCGTAGCCGCTACCACACAGCGATGTCATACACATTAAAAGTATGTGTAATCGTAAATAGGCGTAAGTGTATGTATATATATATGTATGTATGTATAATATACATACATTGTATATGGTATATCTATAGAAAGTATAGATAAGACCCAAAACTTTTAATTAAGGTTTAATGTTCTACTCTTACTAATAAAAGGGTCATGTAGGTACCTAAAACAGCTTTAACGTATGTATTATTTAAAAATATTTCCACCTTTTATGTAAACGAATTCGCGAGTTGAAGTTAACGTTAGCCCAAAGTAACCATTCCACGCGGACGAAGTCGCGGGCGGAAGCTAGTAAATTATATATTATATCATCTTAAAGTATTGCTGTGTGGTATCGGCTACGACTACTACCAACCCTTACTTTGCTCGTAGATGTCGTAAAAGCCGACTAAACTAAGCTTTGTATGGAACTGAGCCAACTCCATCTGATGCTGTTTGGTTAACATTCCCAAGGTGGTTTGACGTCAGGCAGACGATCGTTTATAAAACTATTGAAAATAACTTTTGAAATCTGTACGAGTGTATATTGCGTTGACGACAAGTAATTGAGATAAGAGCAGGAGAATGATCATGATGTTATTATTGTGTACTATTGTGTATTATTGTGAATTAGAGTGAAAATAGAGATATAAATACATTTTATTAAAACACGACTAAGAACTTTACTCTTAGTCGTCTTGTACGACATCCATGAGCAAAGTAAGGTCATTCGTAGCCGCTACCACACAGCAACTATAATATACTCGTATACATTCAAATTGCTAAAATTTAGTTTTTAATATGTTCGATTATTTATAAAAACCCGATTACGAGCGAAAAATGATTGTCCCAAGTGGGATTCGAACCCACACCTATTGGAAATCCGTTCCAATCGTGCTGCCACTTACACCACCGTCAACTATTGTAGTACATTCAATTCTCGCATCGTATTATATTTTCGTCTTTAAGGAGACGTGTACCCGACATTGTTTAGCCCGACATTGTTTAGCCCGACATTGTAATCGGGTTTTTATATATACATTCACACAAGCATGTGCGTTATAAAATATAAAATGAACAAATCTCAAATTTCATTAATATTTAAATTACAATCTGCATCAAATACAACTTAAGTTCGAAATGATCAGTTGATACGATAAAACCTTAAATACGGTTCTTAAATTAATGTCAATGCACTGCATAGTTCATATTAATTGTAATTAATTTATGAAAACTTCTATTACCATAAGTAATTTGGTTCTTAACAAAACAATAATAATTCGAAACTCATTGGCATGGAACAAAAACAATTCTATCGTTTCAAATTACTTGATCTCTTCAGCAAACAATGAAATGTACCAACAGAATGGGTCTCAAGTTGATTTAATTTCACGTTATGTAAATTTGTTATATAAATAAAATTATCTCTAGTATATCAAATGGACCAGCAAGTGCAGATATTATCGGGGCATAGTTACTTAAGTAAGTACTTACACACGGTTGCAAAGAGAGAAAAGTCACCATCCTGCCATCGTTGCAATTGCGATGAGTACATGGCGTAGCATACGCTCGAGATTTGCGTAGCCAGGGCAGAACAGCGCCGTAAATTCATCGCAATCATCGGAGCTGACCTAACGTTGCCGACCATCGTTAAGACGATGTCGATGGTGTCAAAAATTGGAACGCAATCACCATCTTCTGAAAGCAATCATCTCGCAGCCCCTCAGCTGTTGTTCGCTGCTGGGGCTTCAAAGAGGACGGTACACAAAAGACTAACTCGCCGGACTAATCATCGAAGTCAGTATCAGTAATATCAGTGCCAGTAGCCACTCTAAATGCGATGGGGGGCGCATACGGTAGGTTTGGGCACTAAGTAGTACGGTAGGATTAACCGAGGTGTGTTCGGACCATGCCACCGAAGACAAAGATCGGATACCGGTGGCCTGTTCGCACGGCGAAGAGAGGTGTTCTTACAGGCTGGGTTTATGGGGTTGCGCGCCACCTCTTCCGTCGCCCCGGACCGATTTGGTGGGGCGTGACCACATCCATATTCCACCGCATAGAAAAGGTACGTTCAGACCATAACCTACCAAAAAAAAATATATCAAACAGTCTATAAGACTATAAGTGTAAAAATAACTTGCCTCCATTGTAACTTATGTTTGGTATAAAGGTTTATTATTAATTATTCATTGTCCTACTACTACTACTAGTCCATACTAGTCCATAGACTTACCTACCTAGACCAGATTGGTCACGTACTGAAGGAAGGTGGAGTCAAGAGTTTGCGAAACCGACGAGCGTGTATGAAGAGAATTATGAATGTTGAGGAAGCGAGTAAGTATGAAAGGATAGAGTTCTCTGGCACTCTATTCTCTCTGCCTACCCTGCAAGGGATATGGCGTGATGACATGTATGTATGTATAAGAATATAAGCATGAATAAAAATGAAACAAAATTACTAGAACTCCATATGCGATACTAGGCTAGATTTTACATAGATGTAGATAAAGCTTAGCCAATTTAACGTGTCTGCCAAATAAATATCAAACCATATTAATATCATCGTTAAACAAAAATAATGGCTCCTTATATTTACGGAAATAATTTACATTTAAAATACAATTTATTATTTTTACACTCACGGGAGGAGTCCACTCCAGTCACGCTATGAATGCTAAAAAGTATTCCAAACGTTGTGAAATTGAAAATCAAATACAAACGTGCTAAAATGCGTAAAAAATATTTTATTTCAAATAACATTTGTAAACGCGAGTAAACAATAACACAGTTTATTATAAAAATCTTAGTCAATTATTACAACATTCTCAAGCATTCTTGTGTTCGCCGGGCGGGCCACCGAAGTTAAAAATCGGGTCCCGGTGACCCGCTCGCACGGCGAAGAGAGAGGAGTTTTTACGGTGGGTCTATGGGGTCACGCGCCGCCTTCTCCGTCACCCCGGACCGATCTACGAGCGCGGGGCGAGACTAATCCATAGTCCACCAAAAAAAAAAAAAAAAAAAAAAAAAAAAAACATTTTTTCGTATTATTCTCAGTCGCTATCAGACAGGAAGACAATATACTAAGTGTACTTTTAAATTAAAATGATAACTCTAGTAAACTGAGTCAAATATAAATATATATTCAGTAATCGTTATCTTCTACATGCACTGTGCTATCTCTTTTGTATATTGAAGATTCAATTTTTCAAATACGATAAAAGCTATGCGCGCGCTGTTTTATACAAAAATATCTTTCTTGAATACCTATGAACAATGTAAAAATATTGCTTTTAGAGGTTTTATATAACTCCGAATGCAGTTGAGAATTGATCGATAGTATTTTTAGGCTTAAAAGTATACCTACTATGTAAAACATTAAAAAGAGATGAAACTTTTTGAACAGTTTTAATATAAACTAAATTGATAGTTTAAAAAGAAGATTAAATGTTTGGAATAAAATTATGACGTATCCGTATACCGATGTAGTAAGAATACCATTCACCACACGTTATCTTTTTTTTTTTTTGGTGGACTATGGATGCGTCTCGTCCCACCAAATCGGTCCGGGGTGACGGAAAGGCGGCGCGTGACCCCATAGACCCACCGTAAAACTCGCCTCTCTTCGCCGCGCGAGCGGACCACCGGTACCCGATTTTTGACTTCGGTGGCCTGCCCGGCGGTTTACCCTCGCGGGTTCCTCTCGTCGACGCCCCGACAGATTTCGCCGTCAGGGCGTCGCCCTCACGCGGTGGCCTCACGTTGGGTGACCGGACAATTCCCCGGTCCGATCACCCGAGGCCTCGGTTAGGACGGCATCAGGCGCAGATATTCGCGCCTGCGCCACCCCGGCCGCTGACGGCGGCCCGGGTCGCGGGAATCCTCCCGGACTCGTTCCGCCGCCTCCTTCCGCGAGATGACAGCCTCGCAGAAGGCGGCGACCGCGTCCCAGTTCCTGACGCTGTCGACCATCGCCCTCGCGACAGCCGGCAGCGTCAGGTCGGCACCGATGACAGCGACGAGGTCACGGCGCTGCCCGTCCCAGCCCGCACATACCTCGAGCGTATGTTGCGCCATGTCCTCGTCACTGCACACGTTATCTTGCCCATGTCGTAAAAGATGTCTGAGGGATATGCAGATAGGAGTAGTTTAATTGTAGGGCCTGAATAAATTGGGGGGTTGTGACTATACCATAGCCTGTCAATAAAAGGTCACACTGTTGACAGTTTTCTATCTACAGTCGTGGACTGATCATTGCGGGGTAGTAAAGCACACTTGCAGTAAAATCGACAATACCAATGTACAATCCCAATGTTTTAGATACATCATAAAAAGAAACATAAAAATATATTAAATTCTCTCATTTTAAATACTATGAAGTCCGTAATAGCTTTTATTTTTCATATCAATTACGTACTCATATCTTCCGTGAGGCGAGGGAGTTCTAATACAAATAAGTGCACAATAATACAAATAAGAGCACACCTTCCCTTCCCACGGATATTGTAAAATACGACCAATAGCTCCAGCCCTATGTAAACTTGTCTAGCTAGCTGGCGCTATATTAGGACAATTTCCTTTCAATTATGATGAAAGCTCGTAACCATTGACATTTAACATTGACATTCACTTTGGAACATAGACCTCATTGATCCGAATGGTGCCACAATCGCCACGCTTAGCAGGCATATTAAAGATCGCAGTTTATGTTAGAAATTTACCAAAAAGTTTCGCTTTCTATAACTTCAACAGGAAGGTAAGGGATATTGTCACATTAAATTTTTATCTATTTCAACATTGGCCAGTTATGCATAATATTTAAAACAAAAAAAAACTATTTTAATTATGAATACGAAAAATAAATAACAGATTATTCAAATACATATATTTGAATAATCAAGAAATATGTGAAACATTGAACATTAATTTTTCATAAATACCAATATAATAAACAAGTGAGTAAAGATTGTTGGAATAAGTTGTTCTTAATTAGTTATATATCATTACATCTTTAGGAGAAAAGTAATCTACATTTTCCTCTGATGTTGTTAACGAATTAATTCATTCGTTTACTACTAATTAAACACTTGATTCCACACGAATCATGTGAATAATAACCATTCCTAAAATTTTGTATAAATCAATAAATTTGTAAATTATATTTAAATTACTGCCTTACATACTTCACACCATACTAGATTACTAATTATGACCAGGGTATTACGCCGGAAGCCGGACAAAGTTTATTTTTCTATCCCAAAGTTATAGTGCTATATCGCGGGATGAAGGGTACTACATATATCCATCCATCAGCCCATAGACGTTCACTGTTGGTTATAGGCCTCAACACAAGATTACCAATCAGAACGGTCCTATGCCATGTGCATCCAACGATTTCCTGCAACCTTCATAATGTCGTCAGTCCACCTAGTGGGGGTCGTCCTACGTTGCGCCGTTCGATTCATAATCGCTACTCGAGAATATTTCTCCCCCAACGGTTGTCGGTTGGACGAGCGATATGACCTGCCTATTGCTAATTCTTTGCCTTTAACGTCCTAATTCTTCGGGCTATGTCGGTTACACCGTTCTTCTACTGTTTTCACAGATAGACAGATTTTGTCACGAGGAATACCGAGTATAGCCCATAGCACTCCGAGTGACTTTGAAACTTTTTATAAAGCCGACATTTAGAGACTAAGTTTCAGTGCCGTAAGTTGTTACATATGTCCTTTCTATGAGTATAAGCAAAGTTTCATGAAACTTGCATACGTATTTATAACATTAAGATTATTATCCATCCATCCATCAGCCCGTAAACGTCCACTGTTGGACATAGGTCTCCCCACGTGAATGCCATTCAACACGGTCCCGCGCCATCTGCATCCAGCGGTTTCCTGCGACCTTGATAATGTCGTCAGTCCACCTAGTGGGGGGGTCGTCCTACGCGGCGCCATCCGATTTGTGGTCTCCACTCGACAACCTTTCTTCCCCAACGGTTGTCGGTTCGTCGAGCGATGTGGCCTGCCCATTGCCACTTCAACGCGCTAATTCTTCGGGCTATATCAGTTACACCCGTTCTTCTACGGATTTCCGTATTTCGGATTCTATCACGTAGAGAAATACCGAGCATAGCCCTCTCCATAGCACGCTGAGCAACTTTGAGCCTTTTGATGAGGCCAATATTTAGAGACCACGTTTCAGTTCCGTAAGTCATCGCTGGTACCACACACTGGTTATAAACCTTTGTTTTCAGACACTGCGGAATATTAGACGAGAAGATCCTACTAAGTTTCCCGAACGCTGCCCAGCCGAGTTGGATTCGTCGGCTGACCTCTTTCTCGAAATTGGATCTACTTAATTGGACTGTTTGTCCTAGGTAAACATAGTGATCGACAACTTCGAGAATCGCATTCCCAACCAGGACCGGTACAGAAATGACATGGGCATTAGACATGACTTTCGTCTTGTCCATGTTCATAGTTAATATAAAATTCTTTTTCTAGGCGACAGGCTCTAGTTTTCTTTGATGCAAAAAGATCAACAGTAACTTTAATAATATTGTTCATTTATTTATTTTTTGACCTTTTTGTCAGTCAGAATTGGCTGAGGAAAGTACTACTATTCTCATCCGCCAATTAAACGGACCACAGAAATCAATTCGTTAACTTTAATGGTCGGTCAGGGGACAACAAAGCACCAAGATGTCACCCTCACGCAATTAGCCTTCATGTGTATATTTTTTAGAAACTAATTCCAACGCCCATTTCCAACATTATAACGTCTGTAAGCCATAATCCACAATGGTCTTCATAAATGACACCGAAATTTAACCCTCAGGAAATTCCAGGAAATATTTTTAATTGTCTTGGGACCCCGCAATAAATTTAATTAGAAAAGTTAAAGCGAAGGTTGCAAAGAATGATTCCACTTCCCCCCTTGCCAATGCGGTAAACAGAAGCAAAATTCAAAGTCAATGAGTAAAAGGGTGTACAACTACGATAAGCGCAGCAGTATGGATTACGAATCTCTTCGTCTATGGCGGTAGCAAGTCCAGCTATTCGTACCTACACTGCCCCTACGACAATGGAACTACACTAGTTGGAAAGGAAGACCATCATACAACTAATCTATCCGCTTCACCATCACCAGCTGGAGGGCTTCCACGATCTAAACACCTAACTATGTACAGCCTCTCCAGACAGATTGCCCAATCAGCCGTGGCTTCCCGAACGACGTAGTTCGGCCAAGCGTCTTACTCGTTAGGCAAAAGGCGACCACATTCTATCTGCGTTGTCGTGATCGAACACATGGCTATGGGTGGAATTATCCAAAATTATATTAAAACTAAACCTTTTTATCAATTTGTAATTGTCGTTTGATTATAAATAAATCAATTCAGATCATGATTACATATTAATAAGTAGGACCACACTGTTGACAGTTCTCTGTCTACAGGTAACAGGTCTGTTCGAGGTAGTACCACACTCTCGCAGAAGATCGACGTCTGAATAATAGCAATATGCTATTGCGCTTCGTTCGGTGAGCGAGAGAGTCAGAAGCCCAACTGGTTGGGTTTGGGGTTTGTATTGGCAGGCAGCGGCCCTAAAGGTCCGTGGGCTGCAGTAACACTTACCACCGGGTGTGCTCTTTGCTCGTTTGCCACCAAAAGTAATAGACGATATAATCACAACACACGCCATGTAATTGTAAATTGTCAACATAATAACATCATCCGAAATAATCCTTCTGAATACATGTCATTCAAATTCAAATGTCACCTCATATTTATACTAGTATATAAAGATCAAAAATAATCTTATAAAAATATTCAAGTGAGGTGATATCGAAAGGTTATATAATACGAAATACGAGAATAGCCATAAGAGCAAGCTATACCTTATTAACATGAGTGACCAGGCGGTCACTCATGTTACGGAATGTAGGCACATTGAAACAAATTGCCTTATTCATCACTGACGGATGAGAGTTCGTGGTGTTTGTGGTCCTTTGTTTTAAAATATAGAATCACCAGCATTTACCCACGACTTTGTCCCGTGTCCGCGTAGAAATCATAAGTTAAATTTTATGTTCATTATTTGTGTTGTAAGGTGAATAATATCAAATCTAAATTCACTTCCTATTTTACACCTTAATTTTACCGTTACAGAAAAATCCATTGAGGAGCTGTTATTTTTTTCAAAATATTCCCATTTAGTTTTTATATATCTCAAAAATTATAAAGTAATATATATATATATATATATATATATATATATATATATATATATATATATATAGTACTTATTTGTGCTATTGTTTAATTCGATAAAAAATCAAGTAAAAGTATCAACGCAAAAATTAATCAGCTATTTATACTTCTAGAGGAGAAAAATTAACAAGTACTTAATACACGTGTTTATTTATTTTAACTAAAGAGTGTTTGTACTTATCATCTCAACCCACATATGTTCCACTGTTGGGCTTGGGCCTCCTCCACAATGGGAGGTAAATTGACCTACTTGACCGCGCTGGTCAGACGTGTTGGTATAGAGTTTTATTTCGAGATTTCCTTCTCTTTCACGGATGCCATATGCATATTATATCCCTTAATCATCTTTTAGGATATCCACAGGTAAGATAGGGGGTGGTGGGTATTCTTACTTCGTCACCATATGGAAAACGATTTGTGCTTAATTTGAATACAAAGTTTTCTCTTCCCATACAAACTTTGGCACTGAGTTTCACCCCCTTGAAATTAAATTTCGTAAAATCCTATAATCCTGCCTTAGTGAGTCTCCACATCACAAGAAGAAACTTCAATCATAATTTAATGTTTCTTATTTGAATAGTTTCAACTCGGCCAAAGATCAGGGTCTCACCAATCTACCAGCTTTTGCAATGATTTCTAATGTTTACGCGAATATTACACATTTGAAATAAAACTACTTTTACGGATTCTATCGCGTTTGTATTTGGTTTTTTTTATAGACAAGCTTTTTTATAGGTATGCAGAAATGCAATCAGTATATCCGTATGCTGACAAATGAATAAATTATATCACTACCGCAACCTCTCCTACGGATTTCATATATCGTAACTGCACAAATTCTCAATACCCAATACCTATGCCTATGGATCTACAATATTGACCACCAAATAAAATCATGCATTAATTGATGGAAATCCTATTGCGATTTAATGATCAGGGCAAGAAAAAGAAAGCCTCGTAAGCTTGGTTTTTTCGTGTAACTAATTCGTTACTTACCTTCGTTTTATAAACTAAACGTTATCAAAGACTAAATTTTTGAATGATTGATGATGAAATTTTAATGAGTACAAATTATAATTTATATCAATAAAAGTACCTGATAGAAATTATCGGCCCTATATTTAATCGTAAAACTTTTAATGCTAAGATATCTCATCTATTTTTATAACTTTTTTTTGATGTAATAAATTGACAATAATGTTATTTTTTTATTATTGAGCCTACTATAGAATTGATTCCTCTGCAGTGTGATTGAAATCAACGTAGGTACAATATATTATACTCAAAGGACTTGGTTTTATTTCGAGTTTTACATCTTTTGCAGTAAATCTTATAAATATACGCCCCATATTCTTTTTTAACGTTACACGCGGGAAATGAAGGGCATCGAAGTGGCAGTAATTTGTATTCTTACTCCGTCACCAGACTGATTATTGTGATATTTAGATAAGTAAAAAAATTCTATAAAGTAAAGGTATATGAAGTATGAAATATTAATCTAATCATCTATAATTTCATATATTAAGTCTGACGCGGCTTGGCTTTGACAGAAAATCAACGAATGGTAACTACCAATGAACACCCTTGTGTTAATACATGTCCGACTACTTTGTAGTAGAGACCATTTTATTTTTGTATTTGTTTTATTTATTTACATTTACGTGGAGATTTTAATTTGCCTTTATGATTTTTCTATTCTTTTGTGTTTATTATTTCTATTCGTCGTCCTAAATTTATATAGTTTTTATACAGTGAAGATTTTTTTTTATTTCCTCCATGTTTTTTAAAAGTAGAACAACTTCGCATTTACTAAACTCGATGCCAATCAATTTAAACACAAAATCTAAATAAAGTTGCTAAAAAATATTATTATGTATTATAGAACCATGGCAACATCTAGTATACATGAATAACTATCTTAATTATTTTAATTAAATACGATCATATGCACAGTTCAGTTTAAAAAAATTACTAAAGAACTTTAACAAAAAAAAGAAGTGTATTGTCAACAAATTATTTAGAATATTTAGATAAAATATTCTAAATAATTTGTTGTTTAGATAAAAAGTTGTTTAGATAAAATTTAAATAAGTAATACTTACATAATAACATTTTCAAGTATTATTTTACTATCACTCTATCACCAAATATCTATCATTTTCACTATTATAAATAAAAATGTTTGAAACTTTAGGATATCATTCATATTTATCTTAATGTTTATTATTGAGGATAACTTTGTGATATATGAAAGTCGTTATTATAACTATAAATTCACTTCGATGATTCATCGTAACTTTTTACGGTGAGCCAATATCGTTCCTATGATAGTGAAACGGGAGGTTTGTCGTGGCGCGTGTTAATAGCGGGCCGGTCTTACATTGACTGGTAGAGTCATGGAATATGTTGAACGCTGAAAACCGTCGAACGTTTAATGCCGGACGAATCGTGCTACATACATTAGCTGCGTTTTTCCGGCTATATCTACGTTAGTTATTTATTTATTTCTTACGAAATTTTTATTTATGTTTATTGTAGAATTAAACAAAAAGAAAAAGTTACTTTTACAATTGATTATTTCCTATAAAAAAATAAAATATCTATAATTAAATATAAGTATTTAATATTAGTTATATACAAAAGATTTTCTCACGAAAAATAAGTCCTTGTTATATATATATATATATATATATATATATATATATATAATGTTATCTGCTTAAGTGCTTCAATGGAATGTTACGATACCCATGAAGAAGAATGGGCTGATGGTCAGTCTATTCTTACTACACCTATTTCCTATTACTATCACACGGATAATGATAATAAGATAAGTGCTATAACATACGATGATTTCTGATGTTTACATGAGTATTACACATTTCAAATAAAACTATTTTTACGAATTGTATCGCGTTTGTATTTGCTTTTTAATTTCCCAATGTTTCCAACAGTTTACAGCGTTCGTGGTCACGGGAGAACTAAGGTGTCGGGAAATATAAAATCAAATACGCTGGAGTTCGTAAAAATAGTTTGTATTTCAATTATTATAAGATATGTTGGTATCTCATAATAAAGTAGCCGAATGGTTAATACCGTATTATTAATTTCATCAAGCTTTAGACTTGAAAAATATAATGTTTTTATCTATAAGTTTATCACACGAAATATTTAAATTGGGTTTTTATAAAATATAGTATCATACATCTTTTTTTTTTTCCGAAGGGTGGACCATGGATGTGGTCGTGCCCCGACAAATCCATCCGGGGCAACAAAAGAGGCGACGCGCAACTCCATGGACCCACCCTGCAAACACCTCTTTTCGCCGTGCGAGCGGGCCACCGGTACCCGATCTTTGTCTTCGGTGGCAGTGTCATATATCAGCCAAGTATTAATTCATCTGTATCATCAATAGCACTCACTTTAGTGTGGTGATAGCTTCACATTGCTCGTGAGTGTCGTAAAAGACAATTAAATACTTCAGATCAGACTGGGCCATCTCCATCTGATGTCATACTGGCACCAATTACATTTTCAAAGAGGGTTGATGCCAGGCAGGTGGCTGGCTCATAAAACTATTGCCAAAACTTTTGCAAGAGGTATAATGACAAAAAAGTATAAACTTATTGCATCGACAATAATTCATTTGTGTAAGAGAAGGATCATCATCATTCGATCGATGACAATCGATCGAAGGATGATGGATCGATACAATATGTACTCCTTTTTCAGAGTACATATAGTAACAGTTATTGGCAATAGTTTTATGACCGGCCGCCTGCCAGACGTCAACCCTCCTTGGGAATGTAATTGTTGACCAAACGGCATCAGATGGAAGGATGGAGGCCAAGTCGTTATAAGGCTCTTAGTCGTCTTTTACGACATCCACGAGCAAAGTAAAGGTTGGTAGTATTCGTAGCCACTACCACACAGCTTGTATAAGAGAAGGATGATATCTACAATTCTACAAGTCAAAAATAAACTTTAGAAAAGTAAACGTATTAATTAGAAACTTGACTAGAATTAAGCCTCTATTAATAAGCTACTTCATTGCGTGAAAAAATCTGAATAGGTTTTAATAAAATGTTTCTTAGTACCTCAGGCCCGGTCGTAACATGATATATACAAATTTTTGTCTTGATGAGTTATTTGAGGCTAGTGAATACAATTTTCATACTCATCCTAAATTATATGTCACTGCATGATATTTTCTTCTAACACATGAAATTTATTCCGTATGGTGACGGAGTAAGAATACAATGCACCACCCCCTATCTTACCCGGGGGTGATCGTAAGAGACAACTATAACACGCATAACATCTACGCAAGAGAAGGAAAACTCGTAACAAAACCCTATACCAATACGTGTGACCAGCGTGGTATAGTAGGTCAATTTCCCTCCTATTATGGAGGAGGCTCGAGCCCAACAGTGGGACATATATGAGCTGTGATGATGAGATTAAAAACAAGATTTAGGCAAATTTGGGATCAGAGAACGATTTCTAGGCTGTCACACTCCTGCTCCGATTAGGACTTATATAAGGACCTTTTCAAGATTTGACCCAATTTCAAAATACATTCTGTTATAAGTTGTGCGTTTATAATATATGGGAATCCCTTTAAGGGTGTTTGATCGAAATTTAACTCATGATTGTGCTACTGATACCAACAATAATTCAAAAGCATCTACAAACACCTCTGAACATTGAAACCCAGTACAATTGTATATGGTCCCCGTGGATTTCCTGATGATTAGTAAACAAAAAGTCCTATTAGTAAACAAAAACAAGTAGTCTTTTTACCTACCACAAGCACCAGCGATCCATAATCATATTTGTAAATTTAGAGTAAGTGTTATTGTGTACTGTAAAGTGCTATGGTGAGAAATAAATCAATTTTATTATTATTAACAATTATCATTCTTGATCTCCCAGATCAGACAAGACGTTCGGGCACGTTGAGCGGATAAACAAATGTGTGCAAAAAAATAAAGTATAACTAAAGTAAATAATTGAATAATAATTAGTTATAAGTAGCTGTAGCTGTGTGGTAGCGGCGACGAATACTACCAACCCTTACTTTGCTCGTGGATGTCGTAAAAGACGACTAAGAGCCTTATAACGACCTGGGCCGATTCCATCTGATGCCGTTTGGTCAACAATTACATTCCCAAGGAGGGTTTACGTCTGGCAGGCGGCCGGTCATAAAACTATTGTCAATAACTTTTACAATATGTACTATGAAAGAAGAGTACATATTGTATCGACCCCAAGTAATTGGGATAAGATTAGGAGAATGATGAATGATGAATTAGTTATAAGTAATAATTATTTAATTATTTACTATAGTCCGTGTGGTGACGGAGTAAGAATACAATTCACCACCCCTATCTTACCCGCTGGTAATAGTAAAAGACGAATAATCGATATAATATGCTTATAATAGGGAAACTCGTTATCAAACCCTATACCAACAAGTCTGATCAGTGAAGTGTAGTAGGTCCATATCCCTCCTAGTATGGAAAAGGCTCGAGCCCAGCAGTGGGACATATATCAGTTGAGATAATGAAGTACGTAATCTGGAAGTTACAAGCATGGACATTTTTAAATCTTACCAAGAAAATTATACGAAACAGTGTATATATACCTTCTTTGTTTTTCTTATTTTTGTTTAATTTATAGTCCCGCGTTGTTTTCCTCGGACAACACGTTCCACATTTCTTGTTATAATATTTAATCTAACATTATAGGGGGCGGTCTATTGCCGTCTACAACGCGAGACTACGTGCTTACCATTCAAAATTTCCTTAGACCTGTAAAATAATGAAAAAATCTTTTATCCAGACCTAGGTTAGTACCTACCTAAGTTTCTATCGCGTTTGCATTTGATTTTTAATTTCTCGACGCTTCGATCGAAACATCAAAAATAAATCAATCATCAAATACAAAAAAAATATCAAATACAAACGCTATAAAATGCGTAAAGATTGTTTTATGTCAAATGCCTGGTACTCGCATAAACATCAAAAATCGTTATATAGAACCTGAGTCATCACGATTAGCATTCACATTTTTTTTACTGGATTTTGTGGTAGCCAAGCAAGCAGCCCACCTAATAGTAAAGGTAACTACGTTCAGAGACCTCTCTACAATCCCATGGGTACAACCAAGTCGCTTTTTACTGTGAAGATTTAGGCCTCTGGCTCTTTCACTCACCGAACGAAACGAAGTAGCACATTGCCGTTATTCAAACATCAATTTTCTGTAAGTGTATAATATAACCCTGAACGAGTCGGCTCCGGCTGCAGAGAGAAAATTATCTACAGTGTAACTCTACCACTAAAAAAATGTTATATCACTAATGCAATGTTATATCGCGTGGTAACAATTTACTAACCCTCTATCTTCTCCGTGGGTATTGTAAAAGGCGACTAAGCTATATAATAGGCAAATAACATCAATACAAAAGAAGGAAAACTCGAAATTAAACCCTATACCAACATGTCTGACCAGCGTGGCACAGTACGTGAATTTTCCTCATATTATAGAGAAGGCTCGAGCCCTGTAGCGGGACGTATATTAGCCGAATTAAGTCAATATTATTTATTATTACTGACTTCTTAAAAGCAAAACATATATGGAATAAATACTCTAATCGATATATTTGTTATAAACCGCACTTTGAGGTTTAGTTAACTAGATACAATAACAATATTTTCATTGTATAATTTTCCTTTCGTTAAATAATATTTTCGCCTTTCGAGTTATATTTTTATTATTATATATAACGGTAAAAGGAAAACATTGTATATATTTAACACAACATTTCACTTTCATACTTCAAAAAGCTAAACTCTGGGGGTAGGTTGTTAGTGGGATTGTGCTAAAATTAAATCACAGAGTATATTATACTTACTATACTAGTTGTAGCCGCTGCTCTATTTACCTATTTGTTAAAATAATTTGAATGACGGCTTCTTTTTATATCATCATTATTATTACAATTGCTTGGGGTGGACGTAATATGTTCAAGAATACGTATAGAAAAAGACCCCCGTACGTACTATACGTATTGCGAAAGTTATGGCAATAGTTTTGCTTGCCTTTTTGGCGACAGGCTATAATATGGTCACACGCCGCCCGATCCGTCTGAAGCCACGGAGGGATGGCACGACGGCTTCCTTATTTATGCCACCTTTCTTATAGTAGGATATGGCCAAACCTCAACTCGTGCGATCGTTCAGACAGCAGAATATAGATCATGAGTTTGAATAACATACCGTCCAATTATTCGGCGATTTTTGAGCAGATTTCTTTCTGGCATTTAAGATTACATTTTTGGGTAGCAAAATTTAGAGATATAGTCTCTAAATTTTGCGCGAGATAAAAATATCGATATTTGATTTATAATAATTTTTATTAATAGAAAATATAATCCAGCTAATCCCAATTTCATTTCAATCCATTAAGTGTCCATTAAATGTCACACGTGGTACATTTTTCGCTCGTAAACAAGATTTTATAAACAACCTAACCTGTTAAATGCTAAATTTTAGTAATTTTAAGCAATAATGTTTTATATATTGAACTCATTATACCTTCATTTAGATTATCGTCTTAATGTTGGACAAGAGCTGCCTCTTTAGGAACAAAAGATAATGATGGCAATGGCTAGATGGGCCATATGGGTATATACTTTTCACCTTCCTTATTTGTCTTACTGCAACTACGGGACAGAAATAACAAAAAATCGTGAATCAATCTTCGATATTGTTTGTTAATAACTTGCGGCGGTAACGGAATACAATACAACACCTCTTCGATTGCAGTAATACATCACAACAAGATAAAAAATTTGAAACAAAATTTAAATATTTCATAGAATATATTGACCAGTGGAACTTAAGTGGACTGAAATGAAAATTTTATCCTATGAGAGGAAATTATCATAAGCACCACGCTTGCTTTATATATTTCTCAGGACAATACTGTCCATTCACCTGTTGATTCCAAAGCTGATTTTTACAATTGCCGCGGGAAAGTAAGTTTTTGCACATAATATAAATTTAAATTATGTTTGCTCCTTTTAATTAAAGAGAGAGTCAGTAGTTAAAATGGTTTCTTTTATAGAATTTAGAACGGTTTTGTTTAAATCTATGGTTACACTTAGCTTCTATGGTTTGTTATTGCCAACCTATCAGGCCAGCTTAATACAATACAACAATTTACCTCAAATTTTGTAGGAGGCTTGTTTCTAACAGTGGAATATAATATATAAACTGACGAAGAAATTTATTAGTATCAGATGGATATTCCATCAAATCTTCATTCATACTCGCCGCTAACAATTTATTGCTGTTAGATATTAATAAAGCCTATATGACTACCAGTGCTAAAAAGAAACGAAACGTGCCTTTTTTTTTATAGACAACATCTCATACAATAAATCCTTGTGTCACAGTGGACTTTACAATAATATATTAAAGGATGCAGTTTAGACCCCAACTCAAAACATTTTTGGTCCATACAAAGAATACTCCTACTAGCTGTGTGGTAGCGGCTACGAATACTACCAACCCTTACTTTGCTCGTGGATGACGTAAAAGACGACTAAGAGCCTTATATCGACCTGGGCCAACCCCATCTAGTGCCGTTTGGTCAACAATTACATTCCTAATGAGGGTTGACGTCTGGTGGGCGGCTGGTCATAAAACTATTGCCCATAACTTTTACAATATGTACTATGAAAGAAGTCTACATATGGTATCGACCCCAAGTAATTGTGATAAGAGTAGGAGAATGATGATGATGACAAAGAATACTCCTGCGTGAAGATCAAGCCCATACGTTTATACGCATTGGGCTATTGCCGTTTAGAAGTATTATTGCAATGTTATAGCAATGTTACTTATTTAATTTCTACTAGTTCTATGACTAATTCAGTATTATATTATTTTAATTAAAATGGCCACCATATATGGCCGTATTTACACTACGTGTGAGAGTCAGTCGGATTCTTCAAAGAAGATGAGGTTACCAGAAAAACAACCGACAGATATAAATGAAGAATTCTATAAATGCACTCTTCACATCCGAGAGATTAAAAGAACTCAGCGGAGTTACATCAGGAATATAGTAGTTCACGTCAGAATGTCGACGTAGTCTCTTAGCCTGGGTCACCGAAGACAAAGACCGGGTGCCGGTGGCCCGCTCACACGGCGTGGAGAGGTACTTGTAGGGCAGGTCTATGGGGTCGTGCGCCGCTTCTTCTGTCGCCCTGGACAGATTTAGCGGGGCATGACCACTCTATAGCCCGCTGCCAAAAAAAAAAGTCCCTTAGCCTGCTTGGCGAAAGGAACCATAAGAAGGGTCTTTAAAAATATATATATATATATATATATGTCACTATATCTTTATACGAGCAATTCTTGCATATATATAATATATATAATATATATATGTATATATATATATATATATATATATATATATATATATATATATATATATATATATATATATATGTGTGTGTAATCTGAATCTCGGAAACGGCTTCAAAGATTTTCTTGTACAAGGGGTTCCGGGGGCCATTAATCGATCTAAGTAGGTTTCATTTATAGAAAATATTGTTTTGTCAGTATTTTTCGGCAACAAAAATTATAATTTTTCATTGTATTAAAACTTAGAATATGAAGGATTTTAAATGTTAACGCTGTCATTAAGAATAGACATATTAGCTCAGTTGGAAAATCGAGTAGTCTATTCCAAACAACCGGAGCTCGGTTCGGATCCTTACTTTCTCTTATTTACTTTTTGGCCTTTTTTTTATTATTTTTTTAATCATTATCATTTGCCCGCATCTTTGTCTGCGTAAAAGTCTAAAATGGTTCTAAAAGGATTTTCGTTTGTTTTTTTACGATATTAATTTTATTGTTATTTATAAATTATTATGTATAAATGTTTGTATACTTATTAGTATAACAACTTTATCCATGTGGTGACGGAGTAGGAATACTATTCACCACCCCCTATCTTACCCGTGGATGATCGTAAGAGATGACTAAGGGATATAAAATGCATATACTTAATATCTATGCAAAAGAAGGAAAACTCGAAACAAAACCCTATACCAACACGTTTGACCAGCGCGGTAGAGTGGATTAAATTTCCTTCCATTATAGAGGAGGCCCGAGGCCAACAATGAGACGTATATGGGCTGTGATGATGATGATGATAAAAAGCTTTATTATAGTGTAGGGAAGGTTTAATAAACATGAAAATAAAATAAAATTTTGTTATATATTATGGACACAAGGCTTTTTTCTTAGCAGGCCATGTTTTGAACACACCGCGCTCATTCCGACCAAGGTGACGGAAGGGTAGCGTGCGGCCTCATAACCCACCGTCTTTTCCATCAAAATTAAGCCCACCACTGGCTTCTTTGACATCCACCCGCGATACTACACCTATTACAGTATTTCTTTGTTAACAATATCTTTTGTTTTACTTTCGGATGCTAGAATTACTAGGCTACCTACTCTGTGAACTTACTCTGAAGCATGTCACATACAACTGCCCATGAGAGAAGCAGCTTTCTCTCAAGTCCACTCCCGCTTAATAATTTGACCTCGAGCTTTGTTTATGGTTATTGCCAAGCAGACTTTAATGGCAAACTGCTCTCTCTGAAATTCTAAGGAGTAATTTGATGGTATTTGGAGAGTCCTAGGAATAAATACAGACTCTGCTCGAGAACAACCGGTCAGTATAGTTGACCCGATTACATTGCAATGCAATGTTTTTCATGCAAACTGGTGGCATTGTATAATTTTGGCGCGCCAGCTCTCAATTTTAAGATTTCAGTTGGGAGACCGGGAGCCTCCAGAGTATTCAGAAACTCGACTGGTTGTCGGACTCAGGGTTTATCACTTATTCGAAGGATTTATTTTAATATTCGACCCCTTCGAATGATTTAAAATATTTGCTAGTAAGTATAAAGAAATCGAAACGACCGTAGTAGCGTACATAGGTAGGTTATGGCGTCGTGCGACCAATCTGATCAGCATTAATATCCTGTCTCCCTATCGTATCTTACTGATTGTTTCTAATATAACTCAGCCTTTCCGTCTCAATTTTTACAAATATATTGATTTAAACGCTCGCTAAACAGCGAACAAAAAAATAGCAAATGACTATCTCTCTTTCCTAATTATTATGCGGTAAAAATACCCTCACCAGAGTAAAATTAAACGGGTAATATATCTTATGAGCAATGGATTTCAGTTATTTAATGTGTTATCATGGCTCTCAATTACAATATTTGGCTTAGAAAATTACTGTCCAGCAATTTAAAATTTTAAACTCTACCTTTTTATGACACCGTGTCCTAAAAGTGTATGACCTCTTTATAGCTTAGAAACTTTCAAATGCCTTATTAATACAGTATTGTGACTTTCAAGACATTCCAATTTTAAAGAGTATTTCCATTGTACCAGGCTTTTATGTGAGTTCAACCTTTTCAGAGTTCCGTACCCAAAGCGTAAAACGGGACCCTATAACTAAGACTTCGCGCTGTCCGTCCATCTGTCTATCACCAGACTATATATATATATATATATATATATATATATATATATATATATATATATATATATATATATATATATATATATATATATATATATATATCTCATGAACCATGATAGTTAGACAGCAGTCAGACAGAAATTTTCTCAGATGATATATTTATAACGACTAATACTAAAAAACAAAATAAAATAAATATTTAAGGAGTGCTCCCATACACTCCCATACTTTTTAAATTATTTTTTCATCTTTTTTATTATATTTAAATATATCTTCCAAAACACACCAACAATACCGAGCAAGGCTCGGTCGTCCAGATATTATATATATTCTTACAAGACAGTTGGTTCCCCCCACCCGGCAGCAGCCGAAACGTATAAATAGCCGGCGCAAAGCGGGTAGCGGGTCATTCTCGCTATCGGATTCGGACCGGCTTTAACTACCTCCTGTCGTTATATTTAATTTAAATTCATGGTGTTATTTGTTCATTTGTCAGATTTCTTTATTAAAAGTGATTTTCCCTTAGCTAATATTATTCATCTTTTTAAAAAATTAAATCCACTTCTGGTTCGTAAAATCAGAAGTGGGATTACCACGCGTTTCAGTGTCGCTTTTGCTATCATTCCTGACAGTAAGTTAAGTTACTCAGTAAGTGTTATTTTAATTCATTCACTAAAGTGCCATTTTAAATCATATCGCTAAACGTTTTATTTCTTTTGTTGGGACTACCGTCACTTTGTTAAAAAAAATGTCGGGTCGCTCATTTAAATCTAGACAAATGGACAAAGAATCGCACCGTTGATTTTGTTACTATACTTTTTCAAGACTACGTAGTTCGAAACGAAGGAGTAACCACAGTCGAAATCGAGATAGATTAACCCCCAGATCACCGTAAATTGGAGCGTTAACAGCGCTCTGATCACCGAGCCGAGCATCGTAGCGTCAAAGTCATAGTCGTTATAATTTTTCACCCTACGGTAACTGACAAGATTGTTGATGCCATCAGGTTGATCAACATCATGGTAAGGTTGAACCAAAGTTTTTATATTTCGAGGTCTGAGACAGATTTACATAATACAGACGACTGGTGCTCATAGGTTGATCATGTGAAATCTCTGAATAATTTAAGTGATCATGAATACATTCATGAACATCATCATCATTTGAACTCAAATAACATGTCCTAATGGTAATCGTAGATCAAAACTTGATTCTGTACCAATGGTGTTCGAGCTCTGTTCCTTCTGTAAATATCTTGGACACAAAATGCATGTGTTTTACGACATATGTCTGAAGGATGTAGTTCGAATGTCGCAAAGATTACTTTGCTTTGACTACATTGGTTATTCTGTCAGTGTTAGTTAATTATAACATAAAAATACTGGATTCTTAGTATTATTTCTAGTCAGGCATGACCGAGTCAGTTTTACAAGTTTTTAGATGTAGCATAACAGTCAGAATGGAGATGAAAACTTCCTCGTGACATTAATTTCAACTGACTTGCCCACACGAATGGCGTAGTGGTTGAGATATCGACCTGCCGTGCCGGTGTCGTGGATTTGACTTCCACGCATGACAATACTTTGTGTAGTTTGCTTATCACATAAAAAAAGTCCCTAGAGCTCCATCTCAGCTGATTTAATCATGAACAAAACCAGACATACATATTTCAATAATTCATAGCAACGTTTTAGGTCGCTTACCGGAGTTAAATGGTTATGAATTCGTTTTAATTATTATTGAATTTGTTTACTAAATTTTCTTTATTATGTCCAATATATTGAATCAACATCATGGATTGGGTAAGTGACATAGCAAGCTCCCTGCACTATATTGCACCAGGTATTCACAGGTAAAACGGCCAAGTTGATAGATATTGTCGTACAGTGCTTAATATGCTACGAGTTGAGGTTGGAAACAAGGGAGTACAGTGGTCAGAGGTATTATGGGAGGTCCAACTGACCACTAGAAGATAGGACACCACCCGGTGTTCAGCATTGCAACTGCTTATTAGTGTAGAAACCGCAACACCTGTTATTAGATCTCTTGTTAGAGGTATTGCTTTTCAGGATTTCAGTTCCAGCAATTTTAATCAAGGAGTTCATGATGACACTAAGACGACTGCGCGCTGCTGCCAATTTGTCAGCGAATCAATTACGTCAAGACGCGTGAGTGTTTGAGAATAGACGTGAACCCCACACATACTCTGTGGGAGATCTTGTCTTAGTATGTAAGAATTCTCAGAGTACCGGCAAATTGAATTTACCATGTGCGGCCCGTGCAAAGTGATTACTGCATTGCCGCATCACCGAAACGAACTCGAGCTTTTGATAGGGTCGTATAGAAAAAGACACACGCAGCCGCATATATTATGGTGCTGTGCCCGGTGAATGGACGCTGAAAACTTGTGAAGTCTTTTTACAAACTGGTGACTTACCATGTGTCATGCGAACCGCCTAAGTAGCATGCCTCTGAACATTATCATCTTAATTTTTCTGATGTCATGCTAACCGCCTTTGTAGCATGCCTCTGACATCACGTTATTTCAATAATGTCAAGCTAACCGCCTTTGTAGCATGCCTCTGACATCACGTTATTTCAATAATGTCAAGCTAACCGCCTTTGTAGCATGCCTCTGACATCACGTTATTTCAATAATGTCAAGCTAACCGCCTTTGTAGCATGCCTCTGACATCACGTTATTTCAATAATGTCAAGCTAACCGCCTTTGTAGCATGCCTCTGACATCACATTATTTCAATAATGTCAAGCTAACCGCCTTTGTAGCATGCCTCTGACATCACATTATTTCAATAATGTCAAGCTAACCGCCTTTGTAGCATGCCTCTGACATCACATTATTTCAATAATGTCAAGCTAACCACCTTTGTAGCATGCCTCTGACATCACGTTATTTCAATAATGTCAAGCTAACCGCCTTTGTAGCATGCCTCTGACATCACATTATTTCAATAATGTCAAGCTAACCGCCTTTGTAGCATGCCTCTGACATCACATTATTTCAATAATGTCAAGCTAACCGCCTTTGTAGCATGCCTCTGACATCACGTTATTTCAATAATGTCAAGCTAACCGCCTTTGTAGCATGCCTCTGACATCACGTTATTTCAATAATGTCAAGCTAACCGCCTTTGTAGCATGCCTCTGACATCACATTATTTCAATAATGTCAAGCTAACCACCTTTGTAGCATGCCTCTGACATCACGTTATTTCAATAATGTCAAGCTAACCGCCTTTGTAGCATGCCTCTGACATCACATTATTTCAATAATGTCATGCTAACCGCCTCTGTAGCAGTGCCTCTGACATCCATGTAACTAATAATTTTATTTTAACTTTCAGCACTATCCTTAAATTATATGTAAATATGCACATGGTGCCTTGTACGGTGATAGCTCCACCGCCCATGGCGTGATTAACTTTGTTTCATTTTTGGAATGTCTAATTGAATTCATATAACTTATGTCTCTAAAGTAATTAGAACTTAGGTAACTTTTGTTACTATTCCAATTTAAATGTCACATCCTAATATTCTTGTCCATGATGCAAATTATCTAATGGATGTAGTTGCAAGTACATAGGCAATTGTATTGCGTTGTGTGCTTTCAGATAATCATAGCGATTCCTAGGATGATATTGAGGGGCTGGGTGGTAAAGGTGATCCACTCATTGGAAGACCAGCGGTCGAGGACGCCCCGCAATCAGGAACGGCCGTCTTACAAGACAGTTGGTTCCCCCCACCCGGCAGCAGCCGAAACGTATAAATAGCCGGCGCAAAGCGGGTAGCGGGTCATTCTCGCTATCGGATTCGGACCGGCTTTAACTACCTCCTGTCGTTATATTTAATTTAAATTCATGGTGTTATTTGTTCATTTGTCAGATTTCTTTATTAAAAGTGATTTTCCCTTAGCTAATATTATTCATCTTTTTAAAAAATTAAATCCACTTCTGGTTCGTAAAAATATATATATATATATATATATATATATATATATATATATACACAACAATTATATGGATAGTTATTCAAATATAAAATCACTCAATAATAGATTAAGTTATTCTTTACTGAGAGCGGATTTAATTAGACATAATAAAATAAAACTTTACAATAATAAAATAAGAAAGAGAGAGGTACAACTTCACTACGTAACGGCCCCAATAATAGTTTTTTAAGACTTCTATCGAAAGTTATTTGATGTTTCTAAATTTAATATTGATTTATACAACCTATCACTATCATTCACTATATTAGTTAACTGATGGCAGTAATCATATCAAAGTCCATGCACTATAGAAGTATGTGAATACAAAGACGGAAATAGCAACTTTGTATTAAAATATTTATTGATCAATCACTTGCTCTAATTCCAATATGCGGCAGATATATTTTGAGCATAAAACATTTTTTTTCAATATCAACATAACTCGAATATAACAATGAGGTAATTAAAAGTAAGTGTCATATGTATAGAATAAATAGTTCATGACAAGATAAAGGGAAAAAGGAAAATACGAAATTATGTTCTATACGGCTAAATGTTGGCCTACTGTGGTTCATCTCAACTCATACTTGTCCCACTGTTGGGCTCGAGCCTCCTCCGTAATGGGAGTGAAATTGACCTACTATACCACGCTGGTCAGACGTGTTGTTATAGGGTTTTGTTTTTGTGATGTTGTATGCGTTTTATATCCCTTAGTCGTCTCTTACTATCACCCACAGGTAAGATAGGGGGTGGAGAATTGTATTCTTACTCCGTCACCACACGGATAACTACTACTGTGGTTACTGTAAATCAATTTGTTTCCCGTTATCAAAGGGCTTACAACCTATTGACTGTACTGTGACGATAAAAAATATGGGCTATAAAGACAAACAAGAATTAACGCATTGATCAAATAATGTTGCCGTAGACGGTTGCCTCTATCCACCGACTTAGTCCGATAAGCCCTTCCAACTCCAAGATGTGAAGTGTTCACCAAATATGGGCACAGGCTACAGTAATAATTTTTAAAAGGTGATAATAAAATACAGCTATAGATAGAAGAGGACCCTCTCCTGGCCTCTTTCTCATGGCTTCAGGCAATTGTAAGTACCCAAGAAATGGCGATATCAAAATCAAAATTGGAGTCTTAATAATTTTCTTGCCTTATTGTGTCTCTTTATTCATAAATATGGAGTGAATATTTTGGCGATATGTATGCGGATACTCGAGTTGGCGCCGGTGTCGCATGTGGTTTATTAGATCAACATTCAGCACCGGCGTCCTCTGAGGGCATCAGTATGGATGAAGTTGAATGGGCGATAAGAAGTTTGAAAAATGGTAAGGCAGCGGGTATTGATATGGTGTCTGCCGAGATGATCAAGCTTGGTGGCTCCTGTGTCTGGGAGGCGTTCCTGTTGCTCCTCAATTTATGTTGAAGGTCGGGAATGGTTCCCAGGGACTGGAATAGCGCCGTCATCGTGCCTTTGTTTAAAAACAAGGATTCATGTTATGACTGCGCAAATGACAGAGCCATAAGCTTGACCAGTTTGGCAGCAAAAGTGTATGGTAAAATTATTGAAAGGAGAATGAGGATGGTGTCCGATGGTTTACTGTGTGAGACACAAGGAGGTTTCAGGAGTGGAAGGGGATGCATGTATCAAGTGTTCTCTCTGCGCAACATTATGGTGAAGCATCTGGCTCTAGGTCAGAGGGTTTTCTGCAGTTTTGTGGATCTGGAGAGAGCATTTGACACGGTTGTACGAAAGGAACTTTGGAACATTCTACTGGAGTATAGTATTAACGGTAAACTGCTACAGGCTGTGCAGTCCAGTTACATGGGCCGTAGAGCCTGTGTGCGGCTGGATGATGGAATGTCGCCTTGGTTTGACGTCAATATCGGCGTTAAGCAGGGGTGCGTTCTGTCAGCCAGGCTGTTTATCATATATCTGGATAAATGTCTCCAAAGATTGAACGATATGAATCTGGGCGTCCAGATGGGCGACTCAGTGGTCACTGCTCTGCTTTACGCAGATGATGCAGTCCTGCTGGCACAGTCAGCGACTGACCTTCAGACCCTGGTCGACACAATGACAGAAGATTGTAAGAAAAGGGGTCTACGCGTGAATGTGAGCAAAACCAAAATCATGGTCTTTGAAAGAGATGAAGCCAGAACAGATGTAAGAGTAACAATAGGTAATGATGTACTGGAGCAAGTGGAAGAATTTGTATATCTTGGATTTGGATTTAGCCGAGATGGAAGGTACTCCACTGATATAGAGCGAAGAGTGAATGCGGGAAATAGAGGAAAGGGAGCATTGGGGCACCTTCTCGGTAGCCACCACCTCAGCCAGAAGGCACGTCTAGCAATATATAACGCAGTGCTTGTCCCGACATCACTGTATGGAAGCGAGAGTTGGGTATGCAGAAAAGAGCATGAAAGCAAAATAGTAGAATCAATTTTACAAACGTTATTTAAGCATGAATCGGAACATGTAATTAAAATTACTTTTTTATTAGTTTATATTATTTTTTGTTATTATCACAGTAATTTATGAATTTTTATCAACAATAATAATATATAATGGTATTTGGACATTTTTTGGAATCACAATTATTTATAAATAATGAAAAGATATTGGTATATTATATTGATACTTAAAAGAAAGCGAAAATACTTGTGAGCGCGCGAATAAAATTGATAATTAAAAAACAGGTATAATCAATGAAATTTTTTAAAATCTCTATTAAGAATGTTATTAACTATTGTATAAAGAATTAAAAAAATATATATTATTTCTATTTTATTTATTTTTTTAATATATTTTTCATGGGTCAAAAGTACCCAAATATGAGATTTTTTGAACCTTTAAAAATTCATATCTCTAAAAATATTAACTTTATCGTGAAAAGTCACCTTTTTTATAGGACCTTTTTTATTTGTATTTTAATAAAGAATATGAAAAAAAATTGTCCGGTTGAAAAATAACAATTCCTTGCAATTGTTTAAGCAATTTCGGTTTAAACAATATGGCACGGGGTTGCCCCATGGCAACATGCATTTATATCATCAGTAGAGCAATTTGAAGGGGATCGCATAAAAAAATTGAGGTGGAATAGTTTTCGGTACTCATGCGCCGATTCCTCCTGGACTAAAATTAATGCGGTTGAGATGCGATCTCTACGGAAAATCAGTGGAGTTAGGCTGACCGACCGCATTCGCAACGACGACGTAAGAGAGCGAGCAGATATGAAAGAGAGTATTGGTGTAAAGATGCGAAAGGGAATGCTCCGATGATTCGGACATGAGGAAAGAATGCTGAACGAACGTCTGGTTAAAAAGATATACAATGCGAAAGTGAAAGGATGTAGGTACCGGGGGAGACCGAGACTAACCTACCTAGACCAGATCGGTCATGTACTGAAGGAAGGTGGAGTCAAGAGTCTCCGAAACCGGCGAGCGTGTATGAAGAGAATTATGAATGTTGAGGAAGTGAGTGAAGTATGCAAGGATAGAATTCTCTGGCACTCTGTTCACTGGCACTCTGTTCTCTGGCACTCTGTTCTCTCTGCCTACAACTGCAAGGGACATGGCGTGATGGTATGTATGTATGTATTTATTCATAAAAATATTTTTATTTCATATTTACTATTGCTACTCATGCTGTGCAACGGCAGCTTCGAATACTACCAACACTTACATCACTCTAGGGTGATGTAAAAGACGACTAAGAGGTTATAAATCCATATGTGCTAACTCTATCTGATGGAAAATTAACATCATGCAGACGACTGGTTATAAAACTAATGTCATTTTTTTACAATATGTAACATGGACGAAGAGTAAATACTGCGGCGACCCCAAGCAATTGGGATAAAAGAAGGATGATAATGATTTAGAATACTCATTGATATAGTGACAGATATATATAATAGTGGAGCTGTGTGGCGGCTACGAATACTACCAACCCTTACTTTGTTCGTGGATATCGTAAAAGACTACTAAGACCCTTATAACGACCTGGGCCAACTCTATCTGATGCCGTTTGGTCAAGAATTACATTTTTAAGGAGGGTTGACGTCAGGCTGGTCATAAAACTATTGCCAATAACTTTTACAATATGTACTACGAGTATATATTGTATCGACCCCAAGTAATTGGGATAAGAGTAGGAGAATAATGAGAGACATTTCTATGTCTAGTAGTAGTGACAGATCTAGGAGGCAATAAATAATGACTAGTATTAATACTCTAGTAACTACGTGCACATATTCACAAAGACCAAGATCACACAAACATCGATGGAAAACATTTACTAATTCTTTAATAGAAAGAAGCATAAACATTTACCTAATGCTCGCCTACATTAAATTGAGTTTACATAATACATTTGAGTATGTGTAATGGCAAAGAAATTCAGCTAACAAGTCTGTTAGCGATTGAAATCTGACGAAATGTAAAAAAAAAATAATTCCTGTAATACATTTTTATTTTATTTTCTCTCAAGTTATATAAATAAAAAATACACTAAACATAATATTTTTTTTTAGAAATCTCTGGAACTACACTTGCATTTAGTAATGTAGTAAGAACACAATGCATCACTTCCTCTATTGTCCGTGGGCCTCGTAAATGAATATGTGATGCAGAAAACATTAATGCAAGGAGGAAAACTCACCACGAAACGTTATGCCAACACGTCTTTTCAGCGTGGTCATGTATTATTATAGTAAGGTCAATTTACCTCTCATAGTAAAGAAGGCCGGAGCGGAGTGGGGCTACAATCAGACTTATGTGAGCTGAGATGATGAAGGAAACACAACTTATTCGATATTACCACTTGCATTTTTTGCGTGTACTAGGAGTAACCCCGAGCTCAATCGAAGACCGTCTATAGACTAAGGAAGAATACAGCCATACAGTAATCTATTGACATCCACTGTTGAACGTAGTTCTCCCGAGTGGTGAGGTAAAGTATTATTTAACTGTCACCATACGGAAGAGGTAGAAGAATACTTGCATTTAAAACACCGCAAAGCATCGAAACATTGAAATATTTAATGTTAATTAATATTTAAAAAGTAAATTCAATAAAATATATACGATTTAAATTTTGAAACAGCAGCAAAACGATTGCAGAAAATTATATGGGTAGTTTCAATCAAATCTATCGTAACTCGTCAGTAAAAATACTTGTGCCGTACCTACTTATATCAATTGTTATGAGCATTTTGTATGCCATATTTTAGTGTTAGTGCAGGGCGAGTAATTTAAAATGATTTTTAATCATTTTAAGTTTCTTGTTCCTTACTTTATTAGACAATGTTTTCACACCATTAAATCAAAATAAGTAGTTATTTATAATTATGTCTTGATATTTATATCTTTATTAAGCTGGATTCATTCGTTCTTAATATTTATCCACAAAGAAATTAAAATCAAGATTTTTTTTTGTGAATATGTACAATTTTTGCCATGATGTTAAACTTCATAACAGAACAGCAATGTGGCATATGTTTATATTTTATTACATATTAGCTTTCATCAAAATCTGTTTAAAGGTTTGTGCGTAATGCAGTAACAAACATCCAGACATCTTTACAAACCTTCACATTTATGATAGTATATAATAGGAGGCCAGAACAGATGTAAGAGTAACAATAGGTAATGATGTACTAGAGCAAGTGGATGAATTTGTATATCTTGGATGTGGATTTAGCCGAGATGGAAGGTACACCACTGATATAGAGCGAAGAGTGAATGCGGAAAATAGAGTGAACGGAGCGTTGGGGCAACTTCTCGGTAGCCACCACCTCAGCCAGAAGGCACGTGTAGCAATATATAACGCAGTGCTTGTCCCAACATTACTGTATGGAAGCGAGAGTTGGGTATGCAGAAAAGAGTATGAAAGTAAAATGAATGCGGTCGAAATGTGATCTCTGCGGAAAATCTGTGGAGTAAGGCTGACCGACCGCATTTGTAACGACGACGTAAGAGAGCGAGTAGGTATGAAAGAGAGTGTAAAGATGCGAAAGGGAATGCTCCGATGGTTCGGACATGTAGAAAGAATGCCGAACGAACGTCTGGTTAAGAAGATATACAATGCGAAAGTGGAAGGATATAGGTACCGGAGGAGACCGAGACTAACCTACCTAGACCAGATCGGTCATGTACTGAAGGAAGGTGGAGTCAAGAGTCTCCGAAACCGGCGAGTGTGTATGAAGAGAATTATGAATGTTGAGGAAGCGAGTGAAGTATGCAAAGATAGAGTTCTCTGGCACTCTGTTCTCTCTGCCTACCCTGCAAGGGATATAGCGTGATGATATGTATGTATGTAATGTATAATAGGATGTAAATAAAAGTATTAAAAATATAATCATTCTATATTCATAACCAAATACCAAACCAACAGCGATAAATCATAAATATTGTTATTATAGTTCGTCAAAGTAAATAATATCTGTCTTATATTGGAACAAAATTTTCTCTAAATTGACACCACAAAATAATAAACTTGTTTATTTTGTGCTTTTAATTCACATTCACACATGTTTTTAAACCTATTCTTATATAGAAGCAAAACATTTAGCTAATACCAAATGATAAATAAAATAATAATGAACTTAATTTTAAGTATAAACGAATAAATAACAAATAGCATGAAGACGCTGCAAATCTAAATAGACTAATTAAAGTCTGCTTAAATATAAAAAAAATGTGAGAGAGTTGGGTACGCCACTAATTGGATTATAATTTCAAACCAAGAATGATAACCAGGCATGATATGATTTATGACATTTCACGAATTTTTGTTTACTGTTATTCAAAGAAAACTCATTTGTTTAAAAACATTTCTGAATTAGGTCAGTCATCCCAAATCCAAGGCAATTCAAATCCCTAAAATGATGGTCGCAAAAGCCCCAATAATTTGTCAACAGTAGCCGTCGGCTTCGTGCCGCATAGCACAGGATTATTATCCTACAGTATTAGTTATACCTTCTTGTTCATTGTTTACATAAATTGCAAGTCACTAAAGCGTAAACCCTCAATTCAACAATTTGCCTCATTACCAAATCGTTACCTATTATTCATTAATACTGTAATACATCAGGTGTTTAAAATTATATATACCTAATAACATTATACAAACTAGGGAGGTTGAGAATATGGAGCTTCGGATCTGGATACTAATACAGATATTAAAATATCATTATACCGATTTCGGTTACGGTTTAGGTATTATTTCTGATTATCAGAAAGTTTCGGATAGTTTCGGTTACAAATATTGATTTTTTAGGAAATTGTAAAATGCTAAGCGTCGTGACCATTAGTATTATTCCCCTTGGAAAAACTTACGGTTAGGTTGTCAGTTCGGCTGCTTGAAAGAAAACCTGGGGTAACGTGCCTCATATAGACAACGATTCCATCCGAAATTATTTGAAAGTTTAATATCGATTTCAGATAAATTGTCATCTCGGATATCCAATTCTTTCGGTTACGTTATACTATTTTACTTGGAGTGTTCGAGAACCGAATGTAGGAAATTCACAATGAAAAATAAATGACAATACGGTAATTTAATTTATATTTAAATAATGTAAAAAATATCAATACATCTAATCTGAATAGCAGACCATAGCTTTCGCCCCTCAGAAAAAAAAAGGAATTACGCAAGTATTTATTTTATAGTATTTAATTCGTAGTAAGTAGATATATATTTCTCCATCAACCTGTTAACGTCCACTGTTAATCATCTCCTTTTTGTCATCAAATGGGTGTTTCAATAAGAACTGTATCATACTTTGCATCTAATAATAAACATTATTTACTTTCATTGAGGCTGCTAGAACATAACTACATTTTACATACATATCATCACGCCATATCCCTTGTAGGGTAGGCAGAGAGAACAGAGTGCCAGAGAACTCTATCCTTGCATACTTTACTCGCTGCCTCAACATTCATAATTCTCTTCATACACGCTCGCCAGTTTCGGAGACTCTTGACTCCACCTTCCTTCAGTACATGACCGATCTGGTCTAGGTAGGTGAGTCTCAGTCTCCCTCGGTAACTACATCCTTCCACTTTCGCATTGTATATCTTCTTAACCAGACGTTCATTCGGCATTTACATTTTTGCAACTTAAGGTAATTACAGTATTATCCCTCCGAGGTATAAATACCTGTCATTCCTTACCCTTTTTTTTTGTTCACGCTGAGGAAATGCATTTACGCACTAGCCCTCGCCGGTGACAGACGAGGGGGTGTGTGGGGCTCGCCGGCCAGCTGATTCGGTCGAAATACCCACTAAAACCACAGCGGTCCCTTTCGCGCTTTTATGGGGTGCCGGAGAGATCGTCTATTGACATTCTATCCCCGACACTCCAACGCTAGGCCATTTGGCCACATCCAGTTGACAATCAAGGCGGCGAGAGGAGATGCGCGTAACGGCGCCTCCCCCTTCCTGGCCGCCGCCTACGGTGTGAGTCTGCAGAAGCAAATGCCTCCTTCGAAGAGATGACCTCCTCGCAGAAGGAAGCCATCGACGAACAGCACCTGTCGCTGTCAAGCATCATAGAAATGACGGTCAACAACGACAGGTATATTCCTAGTCATTCATTACCCTGCTCTTATCCCAATTACTTGGGGTCGACGCAATATGTTCTTTTCTTCCACATAATCCTGTCATATCTGCAGTCACACCCTTCCTATCCATATCATGCTTCACGCAATCCATCCATCTTTTCTTCTTACTTATACACGGTATAAATACCTGTGTCTAATATAAATACCTAACCTCTTCTGTGAAAATAGCTAAAAACGTTTATCCAACATATGTCAATTTGCAATTCATTCGCCAGAAGAATGAAGAATTCGAAGAAGAGTATTCTTCCAATTACTTAGGGTCAATGTAATATAGTATATATATATATATATATATATATATATATATATATATATACATATACATATTGCAAAAGTTATTGTTTTATGACCGGCCGCCCGTACTTGACGTCTATGAGAATGTAATAAATAACGACTAGAAGAATAGATAACGACCGTCTTTGAGAATGTAATTATTGACCGATAGAGTGATATAGTGCTCTTAATCGTCCTTTACAACATCCACGAGCAAGGGTTGGTAGTATTCGTAGCCGCCACCACACAGCACCCGTTTTCAATTTTCACCTGAGGTTGTAAAATAGGCGATTCAACGTCGCGGTGATACTTTCAATTGATTACTTATTCATGCAGAAATAAGTAGTAGACATTCTTCTATGATGTAGTCTCGTACTGGGTATGCATATGTAATTTGAAGAAAGCGAATTAAATTTTCTTTCATCGCATATAAAGTTGGCTACTTTGATTCATTTTCATGAAATCCTTTCTTAGTGAGTCTTTACTTCTCTAATATATTTTTTTATATTTTTATCGTAATAAATTGTTAAGTATTGTATTAAATGGTATTACCCTCTTTAAACCTTGGTATATCCTTCGATGTTGAAACTTAATGGATTTCCGTTTATGGTTCCTTTCTATTTTATAAACTCCCACGTTGTATTGCGAACAGAAAGCAAATTACCATTGCTAGAGCTTAGATGGATAAGTAGCACGTAGCTACTATTGTACGCCAACCTACTGTTATAATGATTATAATGGTATCTAAATATATATATATTCTTAGAAATACTTACTCCTTCGTCAGTTTTAATTCTTATTAAAATTGTATATTAATGTCAACCTCGTTCCATACATCAGTATGGTGACAAAATTGTAGAAGCGCTTTACTCAATTTTTAGCATGTTATTGTTAGAATTTCTATGATTACAACCAAACAACACGTTTATTTTACGAATCGGTAGAAATAGTCATCTAAGTGTTGACACAATATATTTTAGAATTTCTTCAATACATAGACGTATTTCATGATAGAATAAAGAAATAAAGTATGGCCAGATGTTTTTAAATAGTGACAGAAATAAAATAATAGTGGTAAGACCACGCTGTTGATAGTTCTCTGTCTACAGCCGCGGGTCGGTCCATCCAGGGTAGTACCACACTCTCGCAGAAGATCGACGTCTGAGTAATGGCAATGTGCTATTGCGCTTCGTTCGGTGAGCGAGAGAGCCGGAAGCCCAACTGGGTAGGTTTGGGGATTGTAATGGTAGGCAGCGGCCTAGCTATAGCCTTGGTTATAGCAAAGGTCCATGAGCGGCAGTGACACTTACCATCAGCTGTGCTGCTAGCTCGTTTAGCACCATAAACAATAAAAATTAAAAAAAAAAAAGATAAAATATGTGCAACTTCAAAAATCGAATGACATTCGATCAAAGATTAACGTATACACTATGTCTACTGTGGTACATAGTTTTATTCAGAAACTCTAAACTATAAACAGACATAGAACCGTGAATCTAATGTGGCTATTACTATTACTGAAACTACAATATTCAAAAGAGTGTCAACGTTGTTCCGCTGAGTGTGCTCAACGATGCATTGTAATGTTTATCCTTCTATCCATCAACGTCCACTATTAGACAAAGGCCTCACTAAGGGAGAGTAACGCCACAAAAATATAACTTGGTTCGGATACCATCACACTGTGGCTAATAAAACTTTTATATACATGTTCTATACAATTTTATATGAAAAAAAAAATTTCAATAATTAATACTATTAATCTATACATATAATAAAAATGTAACGGATCGCTGTCTGTACATGGAAGATATATGAAAAAAAATATTACTGCGACCTTTATCAACACTAATAGAACCCAAAACAATAATTTTTAAAATGTTTGTCTGTTTATCTGTTTGTCTGTGTGTTTGTGCACGCTAATCTCAGAAACGGCTTATCCGATTTAGACGCGGTTTTCACTAATATATTGTGGTAAGTTTTACTTAACATTTAGGCTTTATTTTATGTCAATTGGTTTATAAAAAAAAAAGTTATGTCAATTTAAAAAATGTTCGGAGAAAAAATCTTTATCGATTTTTTTCAAATTACGTACAAATATTCTTCAGTAAAAATAAATAAACACGTGTTTCAGTATTTGTTGATTTTCACCCTCTGGGGGTGTAAATTAGGCCTGCAAAGCGGGTTGGACGACTTATTAAATCATTAGCGCCAAGCCGATATTATTGAAGCTGGCAACTTGAAATGTTGACTGTGGTTTCTTTATATGACAGAGATTCACTAAGAAAGGATTTTACGAAATTATACCCCTAAGGGGGTGGAGCAGAGTGGCAAAGTTTGTATTAAGAGAAAACATCTTTATTGATTCTTTTCAAATTACGAGTCGAATCAAATATTCTAGGGTAATATCTAGCATTTGTCAATTTTCACCCTCTGGTTGTATAAATTAGGCCTGTGAAGCGGGTTGAACGACTCATGGTAATGAGTCGTTCAAAACTCTAATTTCGGGAGTGGGTCTTGATTGATATTCAGCGGCCTAGCTATACCCCTAGTATAGCAAAGGTCCATGAGCGACAACCAGGGGCGGCTCTAGCACATGTAGAGCCCGGGTGCAATCAAGTATCTGGCGCCCTCTTGTATCAAAATGGGTGAACAAAGTGGAATAGGTTGATAGTTACAACACGTTCGATTAAACTCCGAATATCGCTGGAATGCGTTGTCGCATATGCTTAGTCTCGTTGTTTTGAAACTAGGTAAACGCGATCGGATTATGAAGTTACAGTGAGGATGGCGACAAAGCAACCTACCCAAACCTGTCAAATAACACACCCACTACGTTTATACATGGGTACTCGTTACGTACGGTGCGCCCGTTCCGTGCGGAGCGTTACAGTGGAGGCTCTATGCGTCACACCTAAGTAATTGGGATAAGAGCAAAAGATGATGATGATAATGTAAACAACAAACTATAACTGACTAAATCACGTAGAGGCACAGATTACTTAATAAATAAGTAGAGGTCAATAACAAGTGTCAAACATATACTTTTAAATGGGTGCTTAAATGATACCAAGTGTCCCCAGTGACGTTGTTATAAATAAAAATCTACATAATGATATGTGAAATACATGGTTAACTCTAAATTATTTTTGAAACTGTTTCAAGCTTCACGGGTCTCTAACTGGGGATTCTTCTTCTTTCTTGTATTGGCAATCTAATACGAGCACATTGTTCCAGTTACAATGTTTTCCACAAATTATTAGATTCTTCATATTATTATAGTCTTTTCATGTTAGTCATTAGTCCATCAGTAAGTCAAATCGTCTCTATCAATATTTCTACGGCGGAAAACGGTGTAAAACCGTTTTCATTTTCCATCCAAATTCCTATATACTTTTATATCACATTCACTACATTATAACAATTCGTTGGCATCACATTTAATAAAATACTATTGATTTTGATGAAGACATGCAATCATATTTAATATAACACGTTAAAACACTAAAATACATGGTTAACTCTAAATTATTTTTGAAACTGTTTCAAACTTCACGGGTCTCTACCTGGGGATTCTTCTTCTTTCTTGTATTGGCAATCTAATACGAGCACATTGTTCCAGTTACAATGTTTTCCACAAATTATTAGATTCTTCATATTATTATAGTCTTTTCATGTTAGTCATAGTCCATCAGTAAGTCAAATCGTCTCTATCAATATTTCTACGGCGGAAAACGGTGTAAAACAGTTTTCATTTTCCATCCAAATTCCTATATACTTTTATATCACATTATAACAATTCGTTCGCATCACATTTAATAAAATATTGTGATTTTGATGAAGACAATCATATTTAATAATGCAATCATATTTAATATAACACGTTAAACCACTAAGATATTGAATATAATTAATACAAGATCACTACATGACATTTTCATATTCCCGCCAAAAGTCTAAATATTCTTCAATTGTTCTCCTAATACTTTGTGCTCATTTCTGCTCAATTTACAATAATTTTCTATTAGCGCTAGTTTTTTTGTATTGACTTAGTTCTTTCTTCTAGAATTTAATGGATCCAAAGATTAAAATTATATTACATCAAAATACAAATGATTTAAGAATCTCTGTTACTACTTAGTCTGTGGTAGCCTCCTTCTTTTTAAAGAATCATAAAAGTGCATGTATGAAGATAAAAGTGCATGTATAAATATTTGTAAGAATCGTTTTACATTAGTTATTAAACTACTAACGACATCTAGTGACCAATCCTATACAGCACATCTAAGCGTAGACTAACCAGCGTTTTTAGCGAGCTGCCCGCTATAATAATAGATTATCACTTTTTCACACATTGCTTCTAACATGGAATCAAGATGGCCAACAATATTTAATCGAAATAAAAATGAGTGATAGATCGCAACAATTATTTTAGATACTGCTAGCCAAAACATATTATTACATTTATACTATAATATTGAGTTACACTTCTCAATAAGTTGTAATGTATAAAAAGCAGTGTGGTAGCGACTACGTATACTACCAACCCTTACTTAGCTCAAGGATGTCGTAAAAGACGACTAAGAAGCATATAATGACCTGGGCCAACTCCATCAGATGCCGTTTGGTCAACAATTACATTCCCAAGGATGGTTGAAGTCTGACACGCCGGTCATAAAACTATTGCCAATAACTTTTACAATATGTATATGATGAATACAATAACAATATGTAACTATGAAAGAAGAGTACATATCTCTTCTTTGCTGCAATAATTTATTATCTTGAAAATGACATTTTAAAGGAGTCTTTTTCCAATTTCAAAAAATAATTATTTCGCAACAAATATTTTTTATCGTAAATCTGATTTAAATCATAGATGATTTAATTATAGGCTACTGAAATAATTAAAATCATAGATTTATATAATATTCAATTATTTTTTGAAATTTGAAAAAGACGCCGTTAAAATGTCATTTTCAAGATAATACATTATTGCAGCAAAGAAGCGATATTGCGTCGATACTAGAAGTCGTATACATACTGTTAGGAAATGCCAGTCATATTACTAATATGTCATATTACTATTTACTTACTTTTGTAAGTTTTATAAAAATTCTTCACTTTTCGCTTCGTAAACGGGTTTTATAAATAATTAAGCATATTAAATGCTAAATTTCAGTAATTTGAATTCTTCACCTAGTTACGACAAATATACAAAATAAAAATATGTTAAAATCAAACTTATTAAGATACTAATAGAAAAACTTCGATATCTTTTTCGTAATTCTGTGTCTGATGACATATATTTTAAACCTGATAAATTATAATGGTATATAGGATATAACGACAGAGGAGAGTGCTATTATTTTCTTAAAATATAGATTGAAATTTTATCTATAACTCTGTCCTACTCTGGACGAATGACTACAGCCGGTTGTTGCTTGCTGTGTCGGTTTTCTTAGTAAAAATAAATACTTACAAATGTCGCTAATAATGTATTAAAATATAAGTTTAAACAAGTGTCTTGCACAAAATTTTTTTGTACATTATTATATATTGACACAAGTGGGGCTTATCTATATAAGTCCGTGCGTGGACTGAGTCGTCGTCACTTAAAAATGTGCCGCATAGTATTTTATATTGCTGTTTCTTTAAGTTTTCTATTAAAAACAGCTACCGGCTTAGGAGAAATAATATACGCGATTAATGCCGGTGGCCCTGCACACACTGATATTTATGGTATCCACTATGACAAAGATCCGTTGCAAGGAAGAATTGGTACCGCATCCGATTATGGAAAACAGCTGGTCATGATTGGTAGAGTGAACCCTAAAGATGAAATTCTTTACCAGACTGAGAGATACCATCACAGCACCTTTGGTTATGACATCCCTGCCAACAAAGACGGTGACTATGTATTAGTTCTGAAATTTAGTGAAGTATATTTTAATGCACCAAATATGAAAGTATTCGACGTGGTATTAAACGGTGACCATACTATTGTTGCTGACTTGGACATTTTCGATAAAGTAGGAAGAGGAGTTGCACATGATGAATATATTCCATATTCAATAAAAAATGGTAAACTGTATTACAATGAGGAAGAATCAGATATTAGAGGAGGGAAAATTAAAGTAGAATTTATTAAAGGTTACAGAGATAACCCTAAAATAAATGCATTATTTGTAATGAGAGGTACAATAGATGAGGTGCCTAAGCTGCCTCCACTAGTGTGGCCTGAAAGTGAAGTTGAAGAACCTAGGGATGAAATAGAAGAAAAAAGTTCAAAATCTCGCCGTGCCAGTGGACCAAAACAACCAGATCCATATTCAATGGATGAGAGTTCTGTTCTAATACCAGTATTCATTACGATAGGTGCATTTATACCACTATTATTCTGCCTTTGCAAACTTTAATCTTATCACTGTACCACCAATATGAATTTCTATTGATGTATGCTGTATAGTATAATTTTATTTATGGTGGGTTATATTTTGCTATGACGATAATACATGAAGATATTTCTTAGCGCATGACTTCCAAGCTCAAGCAAGTGTTGATAGTACAAAGTCGACAGAACCTAAAACTAGAACCCGTCCCATGTTATATATAATAATCAAATTCTACATTATGTGCACACACTGTGCTACTGAGATGCACTTTATTTAAAATAAATAACTTTGGTTGAGTTAAAAATTTCCTTTTTTTTATTGCAAATTCCTTCGTAAGACTAAGCTTCTAAATATATACAATTGTATGCATACACGCAATTAATTTTTATTGAACATTTCGTGAAGTTTACACATGATTACTTGAAATTAGTACTATAGAAACTTCTAGAAATCAATGCAATGCAAGTGTCCATTCATAAACTTGAATTAAGGAACATTATGTAAGAAATAATTATAGAGTAACACAACCTACCTACTAAGTATGTTTTTAATAAACACTGTTTTCTATATATTATTATAGTATATGAATATAGTTTATAAATTAACAAGACTAACTTTGCTATATTATTCAATCTTGATGTCAATTATATATCCACTGTCCCAATTCAAAAATAGTAAAGGCTGCTATCTTAAATGACCTATTTGATAAAACTGAAACTCACATAAGAACCTTTTTTTATCAGAATACTATTTTACAGAATCATTTATTTTTATAACTTTTCCTTTCTAGAATGCCTTGATATTTAAAATACATACATACATACATATCATCACGCCATATCCCTTGCAGGGTAGGCAGAGAGAACAGAGTGCCAGAGAACTCTATCTCTGCATACTTCACTCGCTTCCTCAACATTGATATTTAAAATATTAGGCATAATCAAGGCTAAAAATTATTATCTATATTTTATGTTATGTGTTGGTTGGACAATTAAATGAAGGACATAAAATTAATAAAACAATGATATACAGTTAAAATATGTAAGTATATAGACAGTCTTTAAGTATTGTTTGAACATTAATTTGTAATCAACACCTTATTTTAAATCGTAACTTAGGTTTCAGTCAATCCTCTTCCTATCTTAATTTTTTGAGCGAGCGTGATTATTCTGCGCAATCTGGAAAATAAACAGACACTATAGTAAATATGTATGTCTAAAAATTAAGAAATGATACCTACATATTCTTCCATTATGCGTGAATGTGAGCAAAACCAAAATAATGGTCTTTGAAAGAGAGGAAACCAGAACAGATGTAAGAGTAACAATAGGTAATGATGTACTAGAGCAAGTGGATGAATTTGTATATCTTGGATGTGGATTTAGCCGAGATGGAAGGTACACCACTGATATAGAGCGAAGAGTGAATGCAGGAAATAGAGTGAACGGAGCGTTGGGGCAACTTCTCGGCAGCCACCACCTCAGCCAGAAGGCACGTGTAGCAATACATAACGCAGTGCTTGTCCCAACATTACTGTATGGAAGCGAGAGTTGGGTATGCAGAAAAGAGTATGAAAGTAAAATTAATGCGGTCGAAATGCGATCTCTGCGGAAAATCTGTGGAGTTAGGCTGACCGACCGCATTCGTAACGACGACGTAAGAGAGCGAGTAGGTATGAAAGAGAGTATTGGTGTAAAGATTCGAAAGGGAATGCTCCGATGGTTCGGACATGTGGAAAGAATGCCGAGCGAACGTCTGGTTAAGAAGATATACAATGCGAAAGTGGAAGGATGTAGGTACCGAGGGAGTCCGAGACTAACCTACCTAGACCAGATCGGTCATGTACTGAAGGAAGGTGGAGTCAAGAGTCTCCGAAACCGGCGAGCGTGTATGAAGAGAATTATGAATGTTGAGGAAGCGAGTGAAGTATGCAGAGATAGAGTTCTCTGGCACTCTGTTCTCTCTGCCTACCCTGCAAGGGATATGGCGTGATGATATGTATGTATATTCTTCCACTTTCCTATTTATGATTTATTTCAATTATGTAGGTAATCTATTTTTATTAGATACCTTAACTCTTAAAGGAAGAAGGAGAGTTATAACACTCGTGTTTTTTTTCCCTTTTAGTAAGTGCTACCTGCCGCTATTGTAGAGGTACCTAAACCTCTACAATGCCAAGGGCACAGTCGAGTCGCTGACTACCGTAATTCGTTACGTGGCTTAATAGCGTAAATTACTCCTCATCATCATCACAGCCCATATACGTCCCACTGTTGGGCTCGGGCCTCCTCCATAATGGGAGGGAAATCAACTTACTATACCGCGCTGGTCAGACGTGTTGGTATAGGCAGAAAACTGTCAACAACGTTGCTTAGCGTTGTAGTATAGGATATACTGAAAGTCCGCTTTCTTTCTCTCTGTCAGACTGCATGCTATTATTAAGAATTTTCTGGCAGTAAATCAAGCAATTACCAGACTAGCAGTCGTCTGCATACCTATGCTATAAAAACAACGAAGCACTCCGAGATACATCATCACACATACCTACAACACTATAGATATGTCCTTCCTCATCATTAAGATCGAGTTGTATAAAATCTAACGTGCTAAGCGGATTAAATGGCCTTAACTAGATAGATTATAAGATTATACACACGTTGAGCTTGAAAAATGAATGTTTATGTTACGTGACTTGCACACATGTGGGAAATAAGTATACCTAGGTAGACCTATAAAATTATGCTAAAGGAATATATATACCATTTGCTTTTTTTCGGGCTCACTTTAATTGTTGCATGCAGGTTTTTCTAATATTTTAATATTGTATCCAACGATTATTATCCTATTTAAAATTTAGATGAAATATTTTACGTCATTGTGGAATGTACAGGGGTGGACGTAATAACACATTCCAAAAATGCTCATTATTTTTACAAGATTATGCTCTATCATCTACTGCGGAGCGACAACAGAGCAACGTGAGGCTCAATGACTCGGTGTGTGTTTGCTCATGACATTTTGCATGGACTTCTGGCACCATGTACATTCAATTTCAGTGCTCCACTCATCAGCTTGTCATAATGAACAATAAAACTCTATGTAACTCAACACACTATCAGGCGGTGACTTAGCTATGACCCTGTTATTGCATAGAAAATGCCAAAGGCAGTCACAACTTACCCACCATTGATTCTTATATGACAACAATAGCAAGTGCATACCAAAAACACCGTCAGATTTAATATTCCCTCTCTGACAAATACGTAAATCGATATCCTCTTATTCATAAATAATCATATCACGTAGAGCTTAGCTACACACGTATTCTAATTCCTACCTAAATTACACCTCTTATTTAAATGAATAAAGTGCATTCCCTTACTCTACCTACGTTACGACTGTCATTTAAATAGCTAAGAGGATTTTATTATTAATTTACTTTAATGATCGAATAATGCATATTAACTATTGAAAATTCCTTATATATTAAGCCAAGTTTCCTTCATGATAAAGAACGATAAAAACAGTCGTTTTCCTCATAATTTGTGAATATTATATTGTTTGTTTTATGTCGCGCTATATATGAATGTGTCCGCACTACTTTATATTCTCGGGAATCGGAGACTCAAGGAATAATAGCGTTGCATCAGAAAGGAAATTTGAAACAAATGGCAAACCAGTTGGCCAACTAGTTAATGGGCCATCCATTAATCACGTCAGGTTTGAAACTTCTCCCCCCTTTGATTTGGTTGGTTTTGACAAAAATCACGAAATATCACCAGGGGGAGGGGGGGATGTAGTAAGATATCACGTGTATTTATTGTTTCGTCAAACGCTGAGATTTCTAAACTGAAAAGCGGCGTGTAGTGTGACTATGACTTGCCGTTGCCAGGAATCAAATCCTTTAAAGTAGGTGATCTGTATAAAGATCTTTCTCTTCAAAGTATAAAAGAGCAAAAAACCGAGAATATAATGAGCTGTGGGCTTCTTCTTTGTCGATTCTAAAAATTCACGTGATGTTAGGGGAGGAGGGGGGTCATAGTCTTAAACCTCACCATGTATCACCAAGGCGGAGGGGGAGGTTAAAAAATGCTAAAAAAAAGATCACGTGATAAATGGAAGTCACCTAAGAGGAGAAGGCAGTAGCATTCTCTTCTCTTATAGAGAAGCTCGTGCCCAACCATCTAACATTTTGAGTGTTGAACGAAAGAAGAAAATGGTAATTTCTTATGGATGGATGAATGGATTCTTATTCTAATGGATTTTCAATAACTTAACGGAACGTACCCATAATACGTGACCTTTTCGAGGAGGTGGGGAGTCTTCAAAAATACTACACTTAAATAGAATTAGACCTTTTCTATATAATGAGTGGTCACACATGAGGGCAGGGAGTTAAGATTGCAAAAAATGGATCACATCGTATGGGTATGGTGCCTGCCAGTTGACGGCCAAGGCCAAGTGACATAGGCATGCAATTGCGGAAAGTGGGTCGCATGACCGTGATCTCCGATTCGATTATAATATACCTAAGAGGATAAAGGCGTAGGTACTATTATTTGAGACCCATGCCAAGCAGCAGGATAATCCTAATTATTTAATAATAATAATTGTTTTACATTTTCCGTGTGATGATGGAGTAAGAATACAATTCACCACCCGCTGTCTTACCTGTGGGTGATCGTAAGAGATGACTAAGGGATATAAAAGACATATAACATCTATGCGAGAGAAGGAAAACTCTAAACAAAACTCTATACCAACACGTTTGACCAGCGCGTTATAGTAGATCAATTTCCCTCCCATCACGGAGGAGGCTCGAGCCCAACAGTGGGACATATATGAGCTGAGATGATGATGATGAATCGTTTTACATAAGTAGAATGCACATGTGGCGTAATGATCTACGTAACTACCTTCATGTCCTCCTGACATGGGTTTCAACTCTACGCATAACAATTATTTGTGCTCGTCAATTGAATGTTTGTAAATGTCGCAGGACACGAAGATTTATTCCTTAGTACAAAGTATAGGCATTTAACACTGACCACTACGCCACGGAAATCAAGGCGTCGGATCCGGTGGCCAACATAGGTAAATGACAGAGCAAGGTAATACGAAAATTTAAGAGGATTCAAGCCACCCTTCCGGCCGACCTATGTAGGTACCTATAACTTGTCGGAAAAAAAAGCTGACTACTTACGCGTTAGTACCATGGACTTTATATTCGCATTTTCCTTGACTATTTTGAATAAAACCTCTTCTGCAATGATTAGTGGCCAAAGTTGTTGACTTATTTTCTTCATTTAATGTACTAGGTGATAAAGTTGTAGATATATTAATAATATTCTTGCTTGTAGTACTGTTTGAAGAATAGTTAGCAGTTATAATATCTTCTACTGTAGAACTTTCTGTAACTATATTAATACCCGACTCTGTAATATGATTCGTAACATTAATAATACTTGACTCTGTAGTGTTATTGGTGGAATCTGTTGCATTAATATTAGATTCAAATCCGTTAACATCAGTCTCTGTAACGTTGATACGTGTTTCCGCATTCGTTATACTAGACTCCGTTGTATTGTTAATTAGAGATGTCGATGAAGTTATCCCATTGCTTTGCGTGTTCGTAACATTTAACGGTTTTGGTGTTGTACCGTTCTGTGGTTTTATAGTCATTTCTGAATAGTCGTAGGCATAGTCGTAATCCTGCAATAAGAAAAAAAAACCAACTATTGTATTTTATGTGTAAATTTCATGGCCTATATCAAAAAATTAGGTATACGTTGAAATAATATTCTTTAAATAAATACATATATTCATTTTGTCCGTGTGGTGACGGCGTAAGAATACAATTCACCACCCCCTATCTTACCCGTGGTTGATCGTACGAGACGACTAAGGGATATAAAACGCATATAACATCTATGCAAGAAAAGGAAAATTCGAAACAAAACCCTATACCAACACGTCTGACCAGCGCGGTATAGTAGATTAATTTGCCTCCCATTACGGAGGCGGTCCGAGCCCAACAGTGGGACATATATGGGCTGTAATGATGACGATGATGATGATGAAATACATTTAAGAGATGTCAAAATGAATCAATTATTCCTGGGAAAGGTGGCATAGGTAACGCTGTGATAATCACTATTCCTAATTGTATCTTTCTTTTCTAGTCAACCCAGCCTTCACAGAACAGCATTTTTTTTTTAATTATATGCTACTGAGCATGGGCGATGACTGATGCCGCTATCTTCACCAAATCCAAAGGAAATAAAGATTTTATATGATTACATGATATATAGAAAGATGTTATCGATTAATCATATTGACGTAACAAAGCCTCAACTTAATCATGTCCAAGATTACCTATTGCTCTACCTTTTTGTTGGCTAGCTATAGTCATCTTTATCGACGCCCTGGCAACAAACAACTGTGTTGTGTTGCCGGGCGTCGCCCTCACGCGCCTCTGTGGGTGGTGGACTAGTTCCCTAGCCATCCATCCGCGACGTCGGCTAGGGCGGCCCGATGCGCTGGCGGGGAGTGTGTCAGAGTGGAGAATCTTCTCTCTGATACACCCTGCCGCCTAATTCTGCGAGACGACTGGCACGCAGAAGGCGGCGACCGCGTCCCAGTATCTACCTGACGCTATCGACTTAACGATGGTCGGCAGTATCAGTTCGGCACCGATGACTGCGGCGAGATCACGGTGCTGAACTGCCCAAGCCGTAAAGACAGCGTGTGCTGTGCCGTATTCTCATCGCAAACTAAATGCTCTACCTACCTATATATCTCACATATTTCACAAAAACATTTTTTTTTTTTAAAAAAAGACACCAATCTGCACTAGACTAGACTAGACACTAGACAAATTACACCCAGACTCAGAACAACACTTTATGGATCGCACAAAGTCAATACTTTTATGGCAGAGCAAGCAGATAGCGTAGTGGTTAATATACCGACCTTGCGTGCCAATGCCGTGGGTTCGATTCCTCCGCAGGACAATTCAATTGACAGTAAAACCACACCCACACTCAGAACAATACTTTGTGCATTGCACTAAGAATCGAACCCAGGACACTGGCGCGCAAGGTCGCTATCTTAACCACTACGCCATCTGTGCATTCTCAAACTTATTAATAATATAATTCAAAAAGAACTTAATGTACAAAAACTACATTTGTTGTTCATATTGGGCTTGTAGTCTCCCTGCTGAGCACCCTCGATATATTACGAAATAAATCAAAGTGGACTATTACACACCAATTTTATATTTATTATAATATTTCCCCTCAGCATGTTTCAGTTTAGACGACAACATAGTTAAATTATATCCAGTAGAACATATTGTCGAATTAAATACTACTCGGACTTGCAAAATAATATAACCATTTTTACTACTAATTTATTAATAATCTATAATAATTTTAATGGAAATAAATGCAAATGTTATTAACTATGATGACTTTTGTTTTCAAGAATTTTAATAAAGACATAATTTTTAGTCGGTTGAAAATTGAAAAATTAGTATTTCCCAGTTATTTATACGAAGATAAAATTAAAAATAGGCGTTCGATAGATTTGACGTTCAATATATTATTTTTATAGCTTACCACGTATTCTTCGTTTCCACCATTTAGTAAAGCTATTAATTGTATATTCTTCAATGCAATTTGTACATTTAAATCACCAGTTTGTCTCTGATCATAAGTTGTTGTACCATCTGAAAGCCCATATAGGCTGAATATTATAATCGTAACTACAAATTTACACATATTTTCTTTTTCTATTAGCTCTGTGATATGACGATAAGAGTAAGAATTGCGAACGGTTCCCATAGATATATACGACTGGCTTAAGCCGGTCCCTGTACGCTGCTTCACAAAGTTATTTCCAACAACTAACAGTTATTTCAAGTAACTGTGGGAAGGTCGATAGCCTCGTTAGTGCATTGCGTCTCTAGATTGCGTAAGAAACTGATATTGCTATAAATTTTTAATCTTTTACAATATCAGAAAAATGTGTTGTTTTTTTTTACTTTTCTTTCCACTCCTATGTCCTCGAAGGAGTAAGCTAAATTATAACGCAGGCAAATTTCGTCGAGTACTAAATGTTTTTCTTTTTCTACTCAACCTTTATAAGTACTACTGTGGGACAGAAGCCTTCCCCAAATGAATGAAATTAGCCTGCAAGACTACGCTGGCCAGACCTCGGCGTTGAGATTTTTTTCTAGTTTTCCTTTTTTGCAATAATATTTATTTTCACTTACGATAATCTATCATAAATCGATAATCATAGTGGTAGGACCACGCTGTGAACAGTTTTCTGTCTACAGCCGCGGGCCGGTCCGTCCGGGGTAGTACCACGCTCTCGCAGAAGATCGACGTCTGAGCAATGTGCTGTTGCGCTTCGTTCGGTGAGCGAGAGAGCCAGAAGCCCAACTGGGTGGGTTTAGGGGTTTATATTGGCGGGCAGCGGCCCAGCTATACTTCTGGTATAGCTAAGTCCATGGGCGTCAGTAACACTTACCATCAGGTGCGCTGCTTGCGTGTTTGCCACCAAAAGCAATAAAAAAAATCGAAGATACCTAAGGCAAAAGAAGGTGTAATACCTACACAATAAATTTTCAAAATCCATTACCACATTGATAATTGTAATGTAATGTTACCTAATATATAATATATGTGACACAGGGTAATATGTGTAGACAGGCCTAGTGCTATTTATTGACCACAGCATGCTTCCACCTTGATCTTATGACTTAAATATATATTGTCTCACGCTTTTCGTCAAATAATTAGGCAGACCTGTAATACAATCATATTTCTCACGTAATATCAAAACCGAAGTAATAAAATAGGCCTATTACAGCTAAATTGATATACTTCCAAACTTCAAGACCGCTGCTGACAAGTCCCTGTGAAAATTCTTTGAAAATAAAAAATAATGTTTTTTTTTACAGGTTTCAAGATTCAAACACAGGTGGCTACAAACGATGATCAAAAACGACGGGCCTCAGAAGCATACTTTTCCCACTAAAGCAACAATGCAGTTTTTTTTTTTAGAATTGTGTAGAATATCTCGGACAGATTTTTTTAATCGATTGCTTAATTTACTTTTATATTATTTCTGTCCCTTAGCAACGTGAAAACAAATATATGGCTAATAACCTACATAATCCTATAATTCTGTAGTGGTAGGTCCACACTTGACAATTTTCTGACTACAGCAGTAGACAGTGGCGCTATAGCATATTGCCATTAATCACATGTCGATCTTCTGCAAGAGTGTGGTTCTAGCCCGGACGGACCGGCCCGCGGCTGTAGACAGTAACTGTCAACAGCGTGCTCCTACCACATTTTACCTTAAAACTGTAAAATATTACAATTGAACCATGTTTGGTGAGTCCTTCCGGCTTATATTCCTTTATAGGCAATTATAAAGAGTTATACGCTGAGATCCATAATTACTTAAATAAATAGATCTAGGACCCGAACCTTATCAAGTCCCAAGAAACATAGTTCGGTTGTCTTAAACATTTGACGCCAGCGTCAAATGTTCCCTCCTATACAATGCGAGACTAAATACGAAATTTACTATATATGTATCTGCGATAGTTGCTGCAGTATAGCATTTAGAATATGAGATAAATTGAACCGTAGGACTTTTGGTGGGATTATGAATGTATTATATTCACTATCATATTGTTTTAACTACTAAGTAATACTATAAATGTCATGAATATAATAAATGTCAAAGTCTGTAAAGATGTTTGTTTAGTTTATTACTTAATCACGCATATACCGTTGAACAGATTCGGATGCAAATTGACGCACAGATAGACCATTTTTTTGATTAACACATGGGATACTTTTTTTATTGTTTATGGTGGCAAACGAGCAAGCAGCACATCTGATGGAAAGTGTAATTGCCGCCCATGGCCTTTTGCAAAACCAAGGGTATAGCTAAGCCGCTGCCCACCATTACAAACTCCAAACCTACCCAGTTGCGCCACCGAACGAAGCGCAATAGCACATTGCCATTACTCAGACGACGATCTTCTGCAAGAGTGTGGTACTACCCCAGAGGGACCGGCCCGCGCCTGTATACAGAGAACTGTCAACAGTATGGTCTTACCCCTACTGAACTACTTTTTATCTCCGTAATGTGTTCCCTCGGGATGCGAGGGAAGCCGCTGGCAGAAGCCAGTATTAAATCATTTGATGGAATTTTTGTGATTTGATACGAAGGAACTGCTGGGATGTAGTGAGTATGATATAAAAATGCTTTACAAATGTTTTCGTTTTCCACAAAAATTCCTCGAAGATACCATTAACAGAGTGACCATAGCAGTGTTGCTCATATAAGTAACAAATTGCCATAGAAGAAGAAGTGAACCGTAGACATAATTGATCCCAATTACTAACTTCATTTACTTAAGTTGCTGTCGGTCATTTTAGCCGGACGGATGATTTCATTTCATTATAATACATATAACAAAATGCCAGACTTTATGTGATAGACAACAATTGGCATTCTCAAGGTTGATTGACGTCAATTAGATGATCACTCGTAAAAATTAGAGAGATAAAAGTAATTTAAGTCGATAATGTATATATTTAATTATAGAAAATACATTATGATTTCACCGAACAACAATAAAGATTATGGATGGACTGCTGACCGTAAAGATCTGAGTTCTAACAATTAGTCAGGTATTATTGAGTTTTATTATTATAAATCGTATCATTTTTTTTTTATTGCTCTTGGTGGTCAGTGTCACAGCTACCTATGGACCTTTCAATATCAGGGGTACAGCTGGGCTGCTGGTTACCAGAACCCAAAACCTATACAGAAAGTTGGGCTGCCGGCTCTCTCGCTCATCGAACGAAACACTATACAGCAGCACATTGCTACTGCTCAAACGTCGATTTTTTGCGAGAGTGTGTTACTACTCCGGACGGACCGGTCCGCGACTGTAGATAGAAAACTATCAACAGTGTAGTTCTACCACTAAAAAATTTCAATCAAACTCGTTACCGTATAATGCATGATAGGTATACGCATATATATATATTTTCTTCTATTATGTTAAACTTAAAAAAAATGTATTTCCTTCTTTAATAGGGGCACATATACAGGATGGAATTGGACTGCTCCCGAAAACAAAGACAGGTGACCCTACTAGTCCTACTTGTAATGATAGGCTAAAAAAAATCGATCAGGATGAAAAAAAAATTTTTTTTTTCACAAATATTTTTAAGTTTTTTTCACATTCCATCGTATTAGGACAGTGTCATGTAACGATAACTCGATAAAAAATACGTAACTATACTCAGATGAGAAAAGACGCAATCTATTCAAAACTCACGATCATATGTTCAAGAGTTCAACGACCTCGCGTGGTGAAATATTTTTTTTTTCATCCGAATCGATTTTTTTTCTAGCCTATCATTACAAGTAGGACTAGTAGGGTCACCTGTCTTTGTTTTCGGGAGCAGTCCACTTCCAGCCTGTATAACATGTCCCACGTCTGCTAGGCAGGTTGGCAATTGCAATTGCTTTTATAATTGCCCAGGAGTATGCAACTGCACTGTACTGCCCTTTCTCGAGGCAAGGCGCATGATCAGTACTTATCATTTCTATTGTAAAGTAATTGGTTGTGACTAGAGGATTCGATCGGACGGATTTCGGGATCCCGGTCATATTTCAGTCCCAAAATTTTTGGTATCAAATTTTAGTGATAATAATCAATGAAATTATTAAAAATACATACAATGAAACATAGATCCTCCTCCTTTTTGAAGTCGGTTAAAAAGCAACAATGCATTAGGTAATGATTTATTTTTCGTGGTTTAAATAAGTAATTTATAAAATTTCTGGTCAATTTAATTTAAAAATATGAGTACCTACCTATAAACATTGATCTCTAGCATATAGTCTTTTTTTATAGTTTTCTTCTTCTTCTTCCTTTTATGTATTGGCAATCAGCTACTTAAATGAGCCATTGTTGCCAGTGTCGAGTTATAATTATCTTCAAGTTTTTAGTGTCTTCAGATTAGTCATTGTCCGTCAGTAAGTCAAATTGTCGCCATCAACAGTGCTATGGCCACACTGTTAATGGTATCTTGTGGGAATTTTGATGGAAAACGAAAACGTTGTAAAGCACTTTTATATGATATTCACTACATCTCAGCAGTTCAGTCACATCATATTATATAAAATACCATAAAAATTATCTAATATAACACGTTAAAACACTAAAATATCGAATATAATACAAGAGCACCACATGACGTTTTAGATTCCCGCCAAAACTCCTTTTTATAGTTTATCTAAAATGTTGATTTTTTTAAAGTTTATTCTTAGTTTAATAAATTATATTTACAGAAGTGCCTAGTTTGTAATTTAAAAAAAGAAGTATAGTTTTGTTTAACTGTCTTTTTAAAGATTTAAAACTTAAATATTCCATGTCCTCACAAAACTAAAAGATAAATAAATAATTGATTTTGATATGTTTTACTGTCTTTTTGTTACCATTTGCCATTACCAATACAATCCCGAGATTAACTGTAAATAATGCCGAAATCCCGGGATTACAAAAATCGACCGGGATCGAATCCTCTAGCTGTGATACATATATAATTTAAACCAAAGTCATAAATTGAGAAATCAGTTTTGGCTCTTTATGCGACAGAAAATACTGTTATGCTTTTGGTCTGTGGAGACAAATTATTATGTAAACTTTAACTAATTTCAAGGTCGACGTTTGTAAGATTGAATTTTAAACATCTCATTGTACTCCTTGGCTTATAGTATCTTATATATCACTATTAATATAAGACTTTTAATACCAAAAATGATTATTTATTATTAAAAGTAAACTCGACTTCACTTCCAGTTACATTTTTCACAGCATTGATCAGTACATTAAGTCGCTGACCTCTTTTTAAGTAGGTACTTAACTTAATATATATATCGTAAACTATTACAGTATATACTAATTTATTAGTAGAGATGGGACAAAGTATCGATTTTAAAGAATAAAATTATAAACTTAAAAAGAGTACAAGGTTAGAAAATGAAGTCAATCAGCTTGTACTGATTTTTGGAGCTTAGAGCCGTTTCACGTAGATATGATGGTAACTAGGGGTCATTTTTGTGGGGGTGACTATGTCTTCGGTAAATACCAACATACGGTTGCTAGGAAAGCATTGACCCTTGGTTGCTACCAGTGCAATGTCAGCGAGGATACGGCTCAGCACACGCTTGAATCATGAATAGCCTGAAAAATACAGCAATGTGAGCTCTTTGCAACTATTGGACCTGTCAAAGCCAGCCTTCGTTAAAGCGATGACGTTAGCTGCAGGAATTGAACCGTGATAGCTGTCATCTGCCAGGCTGTCGTATCACAAGAAGGTGATGATGTGCCTTACCTGATCTGCCATTAGCCTTAGGTGCAGCGCACACTCTAGCGGAGGCCACCGGTGGATGGCTTATAATATGACTATTATCACCCACAATAGGGCCAGTCACAAAGTATGAGGACCCATGAATGTGGGGATGTTGCAATAGAATAGGTTCTAAATAGACCACCGCTGATCCATCCAGAGCAGTGAAACTATGGTACCCGTGGCCCGACCTTCGAGGCATATTACCCCGTTGTTGTTCCGGGCATTGGGTCTTTTGCTTGCCAAAACATAAAAAAGTTATTAATTTCAAGTTTCCTTCTGTTATAATGATGTTATATGCTTACCTTTACCTGCCAAAACAAAAGAAAGTTATTTATTTCAAGTTTCCTTCTATTACAATGATATTATCTACTTACCTTTTACCTACCAAAACAAAAAAAAAATTATTTATAGTTTCCTTCTGTTACAATAATGTTATCTGCAAATACGTCTTTACTCTTCTCATTTTCAAGAATAGATTTTTTGAATCTCCTCTCTTTAGACCAATGACTTTAAGTTTATTATAGTCGCAGTTTTTTTTGGGTAAAAATTTATACCCAAATCTCGATAAAAAATATTAAATACAATTTGTTTAAATAATCTTCCCACGTTATATATATCTTCAATCAACTATACGCATCTCTAGATATAATGAAGTGTCAAAATTTGTGAATATAGGTTTCTGTACATATATTTGTAACGTATATCTAATAATATCTATATAAAATAAGTTTACCGTGCATAAATTCTATAATCATGTATTAATATTAAAATGAAAAATATTAACAAGTATGTAGTAATTAGATACATGGTGTAATAACACCAAGTTAATTAAGACTGAGAGTATATACATACTTTATTAAGAAGTTGTGGTTTTGTGCAATATTTGTTATTTCTAGTCTAGTGATAATTTAATTCTTTATGTTATATTACTCTAAAAATGTCGGATCCAACTATTCAAACCTTTTGTTGTCATCATTCGGGTAAAAAGGAAGATTTTGCAGTAAGAGTGATGGATGAATTTAATACAGATTCCTATAATACTGTTTGTTTGATTTCATCTACAATAGGAATATTGGGTGCAATGTACCAGGTATTTATAATTACGTCTTTATATTTTTAAACTATTCACTATCTCAATAAATTTCATAGTTTTGATAATTCTTGATTTTCTAACCTTTTGCGCTTTGCTCATTTTATAAAGAAATAGAGTATCTAAGTGCTTAGGAGTGGTTATATCTATTCCTATTTGTCAGTAATAGTTGACCAGTAATATAAAGACTGCACTGTCAACTATAACATCCAATTTGAAATTTTGGTTTAGGCAATATATTAATTATTAAGTTTTCAAAGACATTCTCAAAACATTATATATGAAACCGTGTCCTGTATTTAAATAAGCTGGAACCTATTGCCTAGAACCAAAATTGCATAATAAAATATTGATAAAACTTGCCTAACCTTCTGAAGGTGAACATATTTAGACAAAGTAATAAAAGGTATTTTTAAAGACCATTTATATCCCACTCAGCATGAGTCATAGTGAGAGGAAAATTGACCATCTATGCCATACTCACTAGACTAATTGTTCACATTAGAACTAATTTTCTGGGATTGATATTATCTGCGTGCAGTACACACATTACCACATGGGGGTAATCACAGACAAATATTGGAACAGATATACCTACCTTTTATTTAACATTCTCTATCTGTATTTTTTAGATATATCCAGATATAGTTAATAAAATACGAAGAGGATATGATCCCTCACGTGGACGGCAAATTATCAAATGGTTAGCTGTTGCAGACTTATTAGCATCTTTTGGTAAATATAATGTATATATTATAATTTATAACATTACTTCACATGTATATAAAATTCAGCAACTATCTACTTCTCCTTATCTTATTGACATTAGTAGGTTGTTAACCCTAAGTAAAATATTTTTTTAATGTTATATAATTTTTGCAGGTGTCCTTGTAAGATCTTCGTTATGGTTAAGATACAAAAATATTATGCCTTTGCCAAATGATGATGTTAGTGTCTTGTTCTGTAGTATAACATCAGTGAGTAAATATTTATTTTTAATTTATTTATTCAACATTTTTGGATAACTTAATACATTAATGGTCTTAAAAAAGATTACTCTGTAAGTTGACTTTTGATCTCCACAGTATTATATTGAGTATTCAATATTTTCAGGCCTGGACTCAATACTTTTATACAGTAACTTGGTTTTGGACGTTATTTTATGCCATAGATACATGGTTAACCATCAAAGGACGAGATTCTCATACACTATTATATCATTCCATTGCCTGGGGACTACCTGCAGCTACCACAGGAGTTGGATTGTCTATCCTCTACTTACCCAATGCTAAGTAAGTACTAAGATTACAAATTATATTAAAATGTAGTATAAAAATTATAGTTATGTACAGTAGAAACCTAATTATCTGGATCAATATCTCGAAATGCTATTTATTTATCTACTTGCTGGTTATAGATATTTTTTTTTTATAAAAAAATGTTATAGTTTTGTCAAACCTACATCCTACTATTGCTTATAATTTAACTTTAATTATTTTATGTCCCAATAAGATTCATTTATTAAAATAATAAAAAGCAAGTTAAATGTAATATTGCCTCTAATTTTAATATGAACTCTGTTATGCTGAATTTCCATATTAGTGGAATTCTACTAGTAAAATTTATCTGAATAATTGGAATTTTACTATAATAGTCACAGAAACTGGTATTATAGGGAGGTTGCATAAGTGATTAACCTTGTGGCTGCACAGACTTGTTGCCTGACATCAATATAATTTATCCACTGATGTATATACATCCCTCCAAGGTGGATAAAGTCAATTGTCGAACTTTAGTAAGTTGATGATTGCAATTAATTTTCTCAGGCAATTACTGCACATTTCTCTAGAGATCCCTCAGTCGATTTTTACGACAACCGAGAATCTAAAGGCAGTGGCGTAGCAGGGGGGGGGGGCGTACCGTCCCGGGCGCCACCATTAGAAGGGCGGCAAAATCGTAAATAAATATTTTATGCAGTCACTGGTGGCGGTCAGTCACACAATTAATTTTTCCAGAAGTTAGCTTTTACCCACTTGCACATATTAAATGTCCCGCCGAAAACAATTGTTGCAAACAGGCCCGCGCCGCCCCTGTGTGCGAAGTAGTGTTGAGTAGGACATATAAGAGGCAGTACATTTGTCCCGTACATGACGTCAAAATGTAAGAGCGGCTCAGCGTTTCAAAATGTACTACCTCACATTTTCACTTTTTTACATTTACATTTTTTTACATTATATAATTAGTTACATTTTTTCTCCGCAACACCAACATTATTATTTTTACGACGTGAAAAGGGCGGCAAATTATGACTCCGCCCCGGGCGACAGTGACTCACGCTACGCCACTGTCTAAAGGAGTGGTAACATATGCATTCTTAACCCATCACATCACAGTGTATATACATCTATAATATGTATCTATAAAACTTATCAGATGCATCTAATCAATGTTGATAATCTTGCAGATTGTGCTTTATTTATAGTGTGTTGTAATTTCAAATTTGTATATTGATTATAAATTTATACTATTTCAGATGTCACAATCTACCAAATGTGACTAGCGCCTTGTATAAAATATTGCCTAATTATTGTGCTACATATGTACCTATTGCTATGGTCATGATTGTGAACCCAATTATGTATGTTATGTCAAGCAAAAATGTGGCAATGGCTGTAGCAGTACCTCTTGCTCAGGTAAATAATTTAATAATTTTATTAGCTTTCCAAGTGATGAAGGAGTAAGAATACAATTCACCACTCCCAACCTTGCATGTATGTATCGTAAAAGATGACTAAAGGATATACACATAGCTGGGCATTAACTCGTTAATCGTTAATTAACGAAGTTAACATTTTGATTAACGGATTAACTTTTAAGTTAACTTTTAAAAATGTTAACGGACACGTTAACTTCCGTTAATATGCAGAAGTCCGTTAATCGTTAATCCAATGCCTAATAGTTACCGCACGGTACTGACAAGTGCCGGGTGGCGTGTGGCAGCGAGTGAAACAAAAACAGAACTAGATATATTTTGCCGGCGCGTGCGAGTGAGAAAGAAAACTGCAAAGAGATTTGTTTCGTTTGATCATTTCTTAATACTTCAAAATGTTAATCTTCATGAAGGGGAATATGCACCTAATGCCCTACGATTAAATTACACATTTGAATTATACAAGTATTTTGTTTTGTTCCTAACCTGTCAACAGGTTTTATAAGTTCACTAACGCCACGATATAAAGATGCAATTTTACCCATATTAACGGATTAACGATTAACATTAACTTGCGTTAATTCTTCAGAAATGTAACGCTTTAACGTTTAACGAAGCTAACTTTTCTTGTAGCGGATTAACGAAGTTAACTATTTGATTAACGATGCCCAGCTATGGATATACATATCATCACGCCATATCCCTTGCAGGGTAGGCAGGGAGAACAGAGTGCCAGAGAACTCTATCCTTGCATACATCACTTGCTTCTTCAACATTCATAATTCCCTTCATACACGCTCGCCGGTTTCGGAGACTCTTGACTGGTCTAGGTAGGTGAGTCTCGTTCTCCCGCAGTACCTACATCCTTCCACTTTCGCATTGAATATCTTCTTAACCAGACGTTCGTTCGGCATTCTTTCCACATGTCCGAACCATCGGAGCATTCCCTTTCGCATCTTTACACCAATACTCTCTTTCATACCTACTCGCTCTCTTACGTCGTCGTTGCAAATGCGGTCGGTCAAACTCCACAGATTTTCCGTAGAGATCGCATTTTGACCGCATTAATTTTGCTTTCATACTCTTTTCTGCATACCCAACTCTCTCTCTTCCATATAGTAATGTTGGGATAAGCACTGCGTTATGTATTGCTACACGTGCCTTCTGGCTGAGGATATAATATGCATATAACATGCATTCCAGAGAAGGAAAATTCGAAATAAACCAGAATGCCTATACAAATATACCAACATGTCTTACCAGCATGGTATAATAGGTCAATTTCCCTCCTATCACCGAGGAGGCTTGAACCTTACAGTGGGCCGTATGTGAGCTGAGATCCTAATTCTATTCTATGAAATATAACAATAATATATATTTAGAAATTGGTTAAATTATTAATAATAATAGCCATTGGTAATACCGTGAAACTAGTGTAATCCGGCTGCTGTCTAATCAAACACTACAAAATACTGACTTTAAAGAAAATATGATATTGTAGTCTATATGAATCTTTTAGTAGTCTCAACGAGTGAGTATGGCGTAGAGCGATATTAAAAAGTACCAAGAAAGATTAAAAGCTTCATATCAAATACTGACTATGGGCCAGATATGAGACAAACACTATTTTGTACATATGTATAACAGTGTGATTTGTATTTTATTCGATTACAATGTACCCTTATTTAAAAAATGCTCCCTTATAGTGGGTCACATGGTGTGTGAGTGCTACGACATATTCCAGCCATGCAAATTCGATAATTCGGCATTGCCCCACAAAACGTTTGTAGGATTACCGAGGGCCCACTGTAATAGCAATTGGCTGGTCTGTAGTTGACGTAATATCAAATAATCATATAAATGCAATGTTTCAGTTTACAAGCAAGGAAAGAAGAGTAGTGGATATATTAAGACTGAAATTTTTCTTAATAAATTTGGTGTTCTATCTATGCTGGTTGCCGAATCTTGTAAATGGTTTCCTGATTTGGATTATGTGGTTTGACATTCCTGTTAAACTAATAATATCTACATGGTACATTATGGTAGGTATTTATCGTTATAAATCTACAAAATATATCCCATAGGCAAACATGCCATAGATCTGAAATACCTGGTATTTGAATATGATTGTGACCGTTTTCTTCCGACACCAAACCAGATGTTTTCCTTTTACTCTATATATAAAGAAATATATGATGATATGAGAGCCCCTTTTTATTCCGTCATTCCGTCAGGGGCGACGGAAAGGCGGCGCGTCGCCCCATAAGCTTTTCGTCGACGCCCAGCAACAAGCAACTGTGTTGCCGGGGCATCGCCCTCACGCGGTTAGCGTCTCTATGGGTGGCGGACTAATCCCCGGCCCATCCACCCGCGATATTTGAGGTCTACAAGCATCATATAAAGAGAATCCTTTTTTTTTAACAATTTCATAATTTTCTTTTTTTAATACTAATTTATCTATACATATAATAAAAATGTAACGGATCGCTGTCTGTACATGGAAGATATATGAGAAACAAATATTACTGGGACCTTTATCAACACAAATAGAACCCAAAACAATGATTTTTAAAATTTTTGTCTGTTTATTTGTTTGTGCACGCTAATCTCAAAAACGGCTTATCCGATTTAGACGCGGTTTTCGCTAATATATTTTGGTAAGCTTCACTTAACAGTTAGGCTTTATTTCATGTCAATTGGTTTATAAATAAAAAAGTTATGTCAATTTAAAAAATATTTGGGGAAAAAATCTTTATCGATTCTTTTCAAATTACGTACAAATTATCGTCAGTAAAAATAAATAAACACGTATTTCAGCATTTCTTAATTTTCACCCTCTGGGGGTGTAAATTAGGCCTGCGAAGCGGGTTGGACGACTCATTAAGTCATTAGCGCCAAGCCGCTATTATTGAAGCTGGCAACTTGAAATTTTGACAGTGTTTTCTTTCTATGACGTAGAGATTTACTAAGAAAGGATTTTACGAAATTACACCCCTAAGGGGACGGAACAGGGTGGCAAAGATTGTATGGGGAGAAAAAATCTTTATTGATTCTCTTCAAATTACGAGTCGAATCAAATATTCTATGGTAATAGCCGGCATTTATCAATTTTCACCCTCTGATGTGTAAATTAGGCCTGTGAAGCGGGTAGAACGACTAAAACGACCAAACCGAAACTATTAAAGCTAGAAACATTAAATTTTGACGCACGTTTCTTTTTATGGCATAGAGATTCAATATGAAAAGATTGTATGCACATTGTATACACTTTTTTATACCCCTAAGGGGGTGTAACAAAGTGGCAAAGTGTGTATGGAGATAAAATTTCTTTATCGATTCTTTTCAAATTACGTACAAATATTCTTCGGTAAAAATAAATAAACACGTGTTTCTCTCTTCCTCTCCATCAACCCTGCACCAGTGCCGTTGCCGCCGACGACGGTAGAGTGTGTGTCAACGTAGAGTATTTTCTCTCGGACCCACCCTATTGCCTAATTCCGTTAGACAACTAACTCGCAGAAGGCGGCGACTGCATCCCAGTTTCTGACGCTATTAATCATCGTCCTAGCGACAAACCTTCAACACCTTGCATTGCTTTTTCTATTTAACACTGTCAGAGATGACTTCTGCGTGGACGAAGTCGCGGGCGAAAGCTAGTTATTCATATAACTACAAAGATAAGAATGTTATTGTATATACATTTTTTTGATAGAAAACTAAATCATAAACTATCTTTATTAATTTTGAATTACAATGTCTACAATAACAGTTGCTATAAGTTCATTTTATTTTTAAAAATCAACTACAAATAGTCCTTTATTGCTGGTGTCAGTGAATGGCTACCCAGCTTTTATAATTAGCATAATTTTTAATTTTATTATTTTACAGGCATTGACAAATCCTCTGCAAGCACTTTTGAATGCTCTTGTTTATCGAAAATGGAATACGAATAGATGGAGGTATACCTCAACATTTAATAAAGATACAAAGAAAGAATTTCGATTTTACGATGAACAATCACCATTGTTAGGTTCAGAACCTCCGAGACTACAATTGTCACCAATCCCACCTGGAATCAATAATTATTCAACATTGTGATAATATATTTATGTAATATTCTCCATGTTATGTTTTATTTTTTGTATGAATATACACATTTTGTACTTCTTTAAAAAATTGTTTTCTTATAGTTAAGTTTATGTAAATGTTTCTTTTAAGCTACCTTCACCCATCAGCCTATCGACATTCACCGTCGACCATAGGCATCCCTAAGGGCGAGAATGACAATGCGTTACAAGCATATCATTTGCCGGGATGATTGATGTTATAAACCCAGGAGATGGCTGCAGTCTATCCTCTTGGTGACCCATAGCTGTTTTTTAATGCTTCCATGGGAGCTGGTGGAACATTGAACCTACCTATTATTCACTCCTTATCATATTAGTAAAGTTAAGTTATTGTAATTTTGTCGTTATCTTACTCTTTAATATAGTCCATACTTTCCACTGGCTTTCATTTATACCAGATTATTCCTGGAAAGCATACTTTATTCAACGTGGTCCATATATCCATAGGTCGCTGGTTCATATCCGGCTCGAAGGACCATAGAATAAAGTATGCTTTCCAGGTATAATCTGGTATAAATGAAAGCCAGTGGAAAGTATGGACTATATTAAAGAATAAGATAACGACAAAATTACAATAACGCGAACGAATGATACGGCGGACAAAGGCGCAGTACAGTACACACATGTAGCGGCCGCAGTGCGAGCGTCGTTTCGCCCCCGGTACCGCGCGCCGCTCCCCTCTGTCGCCCAGGGTGTGCTGATTCTCGAACAGATATTAAAAGATAAAACCCACATTGACAGCAAAATCGGCTTTTGAGCTGTGGGCAATGTGCTGTTACGTTTTCTTCGGTAAACAAGAGAGCCGGCAGCCCAACTTTCTGGGTGGATTTCGGATTTTCAATGGTAGGCAGGTGCTTAGCTGTACCCTGGGTATTGCAAAGGTCCATGGCGGCAGTAACATTTAGCATCAGGTGTGTTGCTTGCTCATTTGCCACCATAAGCAATAAAAATAAAACCGGAGGTGTCAAGGGACACCCGGATGGAACGAAGTTCTATTTTAATTATATAATTTTTTTCTGCCTTAAGCGATTTTTATCGTTATATTTTAGCCAATTTGCATAATATCTTTATAAATTATAGTCTATGTGTTATTCTGATGTGCAAGCTATATTACTATAAATTTCATCAAAATTCATTCAGTAGTTTTTACGTGAAAGAGCAACAAACATGTTCACATCCATACATTATTACAAACTTTCACGTTTATAATATTAATAATAGGATATACAATTCCACTAGACTACCAAAATTTTTCGGCCCCGAGCTCGAACGCGAGCCGGCCACGCGGCCCGGTCACGGGCGAAAATAATTTCGTTGCGCATTATTTTGATTTTGCTATATCTCTTAAGGTATTGATTTAATTTGCATGGTCTGAAGGAAAAAAAATATCTTCATGAAATGCTCAAGCCAACTAATGTATTTAAAATGATAAGGATTAATACAGTATTTGTGTAAATAGCTTTTCAATTACCGTTTTATAATAGAACATTTTTTAAAGTATTAAAATGGATATAGTATGTTATCCTTAAGAGATAGATATATACCATCGCGGACTTTTTTGTAGGCCTTTTTAAGCTGTATAATACTGTAGTACTTTATTTTGATCTATTTCGTAGGGTTCAGCCAGCGTTTGCAATGTAAGCGCAAAATAATGTGTTTATTTACGACATCACATTAGAAACCTCTAAAATTATCAGTGTTTCTCTAGTACATTATGCATATATTATACATATAAACCTTCCTCTTGAATCACTCTATCTATAAAAAAAATCGTCGCGACAACACCTGTTCAATGCGAAATAGAAATGAAAATATCTGGCTTGCTTTCTATAAGAGAACCGACGAGCGACGCCGCACAGCTTACAATAGCTTACTATAGCAAAAAGTGTCGTGACAACTTTTCGTAAGAATTTTTTCCGTCTAGCCCCCTTCACAACGCGCGATAAGGAACTTCGTTCCAAAAACATGAGTAGGGTTTACATATCCTCATCAGCGTTTAATTATCGACACTCATCTAACTCTGCTAGTCATAACATAGGCAGTATTTTTAATATCTACATATTCTTCAGGTCATTTAGCTACCTTGCACTTTTGATCTCGACAAAAGGCAGTTTATTCTTCGATTAACACTGGCTATATGGGTTGGTATTTGATTTTATTACTAATTTTCCTTCTCTGTGCATATTTAGAGAGCCTATGGGCAAACCGCTGTGAGAATAGTCTTAATAATTTGCTGAATTACAGGGGTCGTTTTAAAATAATTGGTAGCCTGTAAAATGTTATATCTTAAGATCAAATTATGATCTGTCGTCATACCTACTAGAGATTGAATAAACAATAATAAAGTTAAATACTTTAATATACCCTTGCCCTTACAATAATCACCAATTCAGTCTAATCTATTTAAAGCGCCTAATATACTCTATAAGGAGGAGTTGCGGGGAACGACTGAACGGACGCAAAATGCCTATTGGGTTAAAAATCGTTACACCTGCGTGGTTCAAATTATATGTAGATTAAATCGCGACATAATGTTAATTATCACTCGTTATAAGAGCAAAATAACTTGAGAAAACTAAAGTTGCTTTAAAAATGGAGTTCTGGGACATGCGTGAAACTCGTTCTTCGAAGACCACGATAAGGTGTAATAGCCACAAAGGGTACCTATCTGTGTTTGTCGATATAGGGAACCAAAACACGCATATTCTAAAATTTAATTTAATTCTAAAATATCGTGATCATATTAAGTTGCAAAGGTCAACTGGCAACCACTGTATGGAAAATTATATTTCGCTAAAACTGGTTTGACACGAAAGATAATTTGAATAAGATTGTGTAAAATAAAAACTATGCATTATTATATATGCGGTATAAATGCTACAGGCTGTGCAGTCAGGTTACATGGGCTGTAGAGCCTGTGTGCGGCTGGATGATGGAATGTCGCCTTGGTTTGACGTCAATATTGGCGTTAAGCAGGGGTGCGTTCTGTCAGCCAGGCTGTTTATCATATATCTGGCTAAATGTCTCCAAAGGTTGAACGATATGAATGTGGGAGTCCAGATGGGCGACTCAGTGGTCACTGCTCTGCTTTATGCAGATGATGCAGTCCTGCTGGCACAGTCAGCGACTGACCTGCAGACCCTAGTCGACACAATAACAGAAAATTGTAAGAAAAGGGGTCTACGCGTGAATGTGAGCAAAACCAAAATAATGGTCTTTGAAAGAGATGAAGCCAGAACAGATGTAAGAGTAACAATAGGTAATGATGTACTAGAGCAAGTGGATGAATTTGTATATCTTGGATGTGGATTTAGCCGAGATAGAAGGTACACCACTGATATAGAGCGAAGAGTGAATGCGGGAAATAGAGTGAACGGAGCGTTGGGACAACTTCTCGGCAGCCACCACCTCAGCCAGAAGGCACGTGTAGCAATACATAACGCAGTGCTTGTCCCAACATTACTGTATGGAAGCGAGAGTTGAGTATGCAGAAAAGAGTATGAAAGTAAAATTAATGCGGTCGAAATGCGATCTTTGCGGAAAATCTGTGGAGTTAGGCTGACCGACCGCATTCGTAACGACGACGTAAGAGAGCGAGTAGGTATGAAAGAGAGTATTGGTGTAAAGATGCGAAAGGGAATGCTCCGATGGTTCGGACATGTGGAGAGAATGCCGAACGAACGCCTGGTTAAGAAGATATACAATGCGAAAGTGGAAGGATGTAGGTACCGAGGGAGACCGAGACTAACCTACCTAGACCAGATCGGTCATGTACTGAAGGAAGGTGGAGTCAAGAGTCTCCGAAACCGGCGAGCGTGTATGAAGAGAATTATGAATGTTGAGGAAGCGAGTGAAGTATGCAGAGATAGTTCTCTGGCACTCTGTTCTCTCTGCCTACCCTGCAAGGGATATGGCGTGATGATATGTATGTAAATAATAGACAACTAATTCTATGGCTTTGGTTCTACTCCTTTTCATAATAAATATATTATTTCTTATTTTAGTGCAGACTTATTTTAAAACCATACACAAAAAAAATGGTACTTAAATTTACTAAAAATGGTAGTTTTTGTATAGGGTAACAAAGTAGTGGATACACAGAATCATCTATACTTCGTGCACAAAATACTTAACTTTATCGTAAGTATAAATTGAGGCCATAGATGGCGTAGTGGTTACAGTAAAGCCTACCCTTATAACGTCATAAGATCGATTTTCACACAGGACCATATTTTGTCAGATCCAAGGCGTCGGGAACAATTCTCGTCATTCAAATTCTATCTCGATTTCGGTATTCTAACTTTCCTCAAGCAAGATTAGTTCTTGATGAGTCTTCGAGGATGGACCAATCCTGCTTGTGCAAATGTCAAATTAGTTTTTTAATTTAGTGTTTTATTCGTATGTGCGATATATGTATGCCCATCTGGTTTTGGTTACTAGTCTGGGTATCTGGCGTCTGTTAATTGTATGTTTATGATTTACCCTGTGATACAAACATCTATTCCTTAGAGCAGTATTATTTTAAAATAAAATGGCAATTATCTCATTACTGACAATGATAAAGGCATGTCTCATTGCTAACAACTATTTAGAAATGCCAAACTATAAGTGTGTGTAGGGCAATTTAAATATATGTATTAATAAATATATTTAAGTTATTGGAATTATAAAATATATGTAATTTCTTAACATATATATAAATGTAATGACCACAAAATATAATATACAACCTTTTATTAAATATAAGTATATATACATAACTAGTTGATTTACAAAATATATTTGTAATTAAAATTATAACATATCACATATCATCATTATCCGGTGGGGCCATTGTTAAATCTGTTACATCTTTTACAATCATGTGGGCTATTTGCCAGGCCATTTCTTCTTCAACTTTAGATGTATTTGTAGGCACAAATCGGCTCACCATCTTTTTTAATACAGATTTATCTTTTTTATCAGGATCAGGTTCAAATTTTGATTCGAACCTACCCAAACTGTTAACTCTGCCAAGACTTAATCCTTCTTGTCTATTTCTTTGCCATAAAGCATCAGCATTATAAAGTTGATTAGAGTCTATTGTCATGTCAGGTACAGAGAGATTTCGCTTTTTCTTACGGAAGACAGGGTCCCCCATAGCTAGGAGAGTATTTTGTGTGCTAATACTAAATTCACTGCTGCAGTCGGAATGGGATTTTTGGTTAGAAGACCACATGTTATCAACTGAACGGATCATTTCCGATAGGTACTTAAAATATAATTCTGATTCTAAAAACTGTTTAACATATTGGGTTAAAGTATTAAACACAATTCGATATGGCAAGTCAAAACACGTTGGAAGTGGACCATCTTCTTTACAAATATCACTTTCTATTTTCAGTCTAATGTCTGTGGGAAATCCAACTGGAGTTGTAGCTTGTAAGGAAAAGTACTTATCATAGATAATAATAGCATCAGCTTGGGCTTGATCAGGGCTTGCTAAATTAGCATTCATCAAATTGTCTCTAAAATGCATAATGGCCATTAAAAATTCTAATAATATCCTACAAGACTCTTGTTCCAAGAATTCCGTGAAATAAAACAGGATAGTTTCATTGTGTAAAATATCCCTAAGATTAAGAGAGCCACTGGTTAAAATATCAATTTGGGCTTTAATGTAAAATGGGCTATTAACAAAATCATTGAAATGATTTTTTTCTATTTGATTATATATAATATCTTGTACAGGTTTGAAACAATCTTCCTTAATTTTGCCTTCTGGTTGACATATATTGGTTATAATGGATTTTCTATAATTATCTGGTAAATCTAATTGGAAGGGTGCTTCTAAAGCCACATATTTCTTGAATAATGTTATAGCTTCTTCAGTGGTATTACTTACTTCGGCGCTTTTATTATTAGTATCTATGATTTTACATTCAGCCAAGTTTACACAGGAATTTCTAGTACATTCATTTGATTGTTTTGAGTTATTAGTAGTAAATATATCATTACTCTCTTTCCAACAAAATCGTTGAGACTGATGTTTATAGTCTTGTTTTAACAAAGATTGGCAGTATAGGTCCAAACTTTGAGTTCTACATATTTTAGAGCAATTTATATTTTCATTCCTGCTGTTTGGGTTTGATAGTGATTCTTTAAAAGCTTCTATCTCCAACCAACATTTTATAAGTATATCCTTTCCTATTGTTTCCATAAAGTGCATGAAGTATTTTATACCTTTTTTATCATTTAACACATCATGTAAAGTTAACGACAATTTAGATGATTTTTCAAACATTTGTTTGAGATCTGTAAATCAAATAATTGAATTATGTATTCAGTTGTTTTTATAGACTTGAAATAAATAGGCTTATATCAGTGATATTATAACTTGATAATTACGTATAAGTATATATCAGTGTGTATGTAATCTCACCTTCATTATTATCCAGTGATAACTGTGTATTTATTAATTTTTTTATATCAGGTCCTGGCGTGGATTTTAATTCTGGAGGACGTACAGGACATCCCGATTTACCTTTCGCTGTAATTAATACGAATAGTTACAATTCATGATAAGTTGACGCTATTACGGATACACGGTATAAAAAATATAGGTAGCGTAAAGAATGACTTAGATAATTCTATACCTGCACTTTTCCAAAACTTCATCATTTTTGTATAAAGGCTTCGTTATACGTGCGGGTTGAAGTTACGAATAACCATAAGAGTAGCCTACGTAAGCTATTCATAAGTGCGCTTTTTCACCATAAATGTAAACAAAATATGAAAATGAAAACAATTTGTTTATATGCACCTAGTAGGTACCTACGTAAGTACTACAGCTACAGAACTACTAATATAACTAGTGTTGCCAACTTGAATTTTGCTAATGACGTAGAGCTGAGCTGATATATTTTATGTAGATCTTTATAAGCAGGACCTACTTACTATATCTGGATACTTAGTTTTTTTAGTAAAACGTATTTAAAAAATATAACGTGTATATAAACTATTTTAACTTTAATGGTGAGAAAATATGCCTGTGAAAATAAGAGCTCCTATAATGTTAATATTTAGAGGTCGCTCATCTCAGATTTCCATTTGGTATAACAATAGCATAGAAGAAATTTCGTTTTATAATAGGAAAAAAAATCTATTTAATAATTATCGAGCCCATATAGGTACCAATAGTCGAATCGAATAAAGCTATATATAGTTTTATCAAAATTTAAATGATTTCCAAAAAAACATTTTTGCGGCGATGGGGGTCGCCACCCTTCACGCCTTGCCCCGTCAGGCGAGTCGAGGAGAGCAGAGTGCTGGGTGGGCACGTGGAATGTAAGAGGTTGTGTGGAAGGTAAGTTGCACAAGCTGATATCCGTCATGGCGGACAAACAGCTAGACGTGCTCTGTGTAACAGAGACCAAGCGAAGGGGCAGCGACGTCTGCGATCTTCTTGGTGGCGGGATGGCTCTGTGGTCTGGTGTCCCACAGATCGATCAAGCCAGCATGGAGGTAGGAGTGCTGTTGTCCTCTCGCTTGGCCTCAGGTGTGAAGGTTTACGGAAAGTATGATCCCAGACTTCTTTGGGTCCGCATAAAACTAGGTGTCACCAAGGTATTCATGGTTGTAGCATATGCTCCCGTAGGATCCTCGGTGGCATCAGACCTAGAGAAGTTTTGGGACAATGTTAGGGAAGTTCTGGATATGGCAGAAACCAGTGAACGCGTGATTGTATGCGGAGATTTGAACGGATGGGTGGGGACCAAGCGTCCCGACTATGAGGACGTACTTGGTCCATTTGGTGATAAGAGAGTGAACGACGCAGGTAGGCTCATAGCGGATGTATGCATGGAGAGAAACCTTATTGTGTCAAACACATTTTTCCAACATAAGGACATCCATATGTATACATGGAGAAGGAATGAACAGAAAAGTATAATAGATTTAATTTTGGTAGACAGTCGCCTCCGAAGCAAAATATTGGACGCAAGAGCCTACAGGGGCCCCACAGTCGATACGGACCACTATCTCGTTATTGCGAGATTTAGTGGTCTGTTCAGAAAGTGGAGGCACTGGAGAGAGCGTGTCCACTTCGGAGGGCTTGAAAGAATAAAGGTTGAAAGGTTGCAAGAAGAGTGTGTAAGAGAAAAGTATGCAGAGGGTGTCCGAGAACGGCTGACGATGGCAAGCCAGCCGCAATCGGACATTGAAGAATGCTGGAGAATATTGAAAGAGAGTATGGTAGATACAGCGAAAGAAGTATGTGGAAGTTCAAAGAAGCATAGAAAAACAAATAAATGGTGATGCATGGTGGGATGCGTAAGTGGCAGCTTCCGTAGAGCAAAAGAAGAAAGCGTGGATGGACTATGTCTCTTCTTTGAATCTGAATGACAGTATGACTGAACAGATGAAAGAAATATATCGGCAATGTAAGAATGACACCAAGGCCTTAGTGAAAGAGAAACGTGATAGAGCAAATATGAGTGCAGAAGATAGGCTGACTAAAAACTTCGAGGGTAACACCAAACTCTTTTGGAGGGAGGGGAAGAAGTCTCGGTGTGGTTGGTCAGCCTTCAGAATGAATAAAATAAGGTCTAAAGGTGGAGACATTCTTACACAAACACAAGACGTGTTAAGCCGATAGAGTGAATATTTTGGCAATATGTATGCGGATACTCGAGTTGGCGCCGGTGTCGCATGTGGTTTAGTTAGATCAACATTCAGCACCGGCGTCCTCCGATGGCATCAGTATGGATGAAGTTGAATGGGCGATAAGAAGTTTGAAGCGGGCATTGATATGGTGTCTGCCGAGATGATCAAGCTCGGTGGCTCCTGTGTCTGGGAGGTGTTCCTGTTGCTCCTCAATTTATGTTGAAGCTCGGGAATGGTTCCCAGGGATTGGAATAGCGCAGTCATCGTGCCCTTTGTTTAAAAACAAGGGTTCCGTTATGACTGCGCAAATTACAGAGCCATAAGCTTGACCAGTTGGGCAACAAAAGTGTACGGTGAAATTATTGAAAGGAGAATGAGGATGGTGTCCGTTGGTTTACTGTGTGAGACACAAGAAGGTTTCAGGAGTGGAAGGGGATGCATGGATCAAATGTTCTCTCAGCGCAACATTGTGGAGAAGCATCTGGCTCTCAGTTTTGTGGATCTGGAGAGAGCATTTGACACGGTTGTACGAAAGAAAATTTTGGGACATTTTACCGGAGTATGGTGTTAACGGTAAACTACTACAGGCTGTGCAGTCCAGTTACATGGGCTGTAAAGCCTGTGTGCGGATGGATGATGATGATGGCATGTCGCCTTGGTTTGACGTCAATATCGGCGTTAAGCAGGGGTGCGTTCTGTCAGCCAGGCTGTTTATCATATATCTGGATAAATGTCTCCAAAGGTTAAACGATATGAATGTGGGAGTCCAAATGGGTGACTCAGTGGTCACTGGTCTGCTCTATACAGATTATGCAGTCCTGCTGGCACAGTCAGCGACTGACCTGCAGACCCTAGTCGACATAATGACAGAAGATTGTAAGAAAAGGGGTCTACGCGTGAATGTGAGCAAAACCAAAATAATGGTCTTTGAAAGAGATGAAGCCAGAACAGATGTAAGAGTAAAAATAGGTAATGATGTACTAGAGTAAGTGGATGAATTTGTATATCTTGGATGTGGTTTTAGCCGGGATGGAAGGTGTACCTTCCATCCATACCATTGATATAGAGCGAAGAGTGAATGCGGGAAATAGAGTGAACGGAGCGTTGGGACAACTTCTCGGTAGCCACCACCTCAGCCAGAAGGCACGTGTAGCAATACATAACGCAGTGCTTGTCCCAACATTACAATATGGAAGCGAGAGTTGGGTATACAGAAAAGAGCATGAAAGCAAAATTAATGCGGTCGAAATGCGATCTCTAGGGAAAATCTGTGGAGTTAGGCTGACCGACCGCATTCGCAACGACGACGTAAGAGAGCGAGTAGGTATGAAAGATAGTAGTGGTGTAAAGATGTGAAAGGGAATGCTCCGATGGTTCGGACATGTGGAAAGAATGCCGAAAGATCGTCTGGTTAAGAAGATATACAATGCGAAAGTGGAAGGATGTAGGTACCGGGGGAGACCGAGACTCACCTACCTAGACCAGATTGGTCACGTACTGAAAGAAGGTGGAGTCAAGAGTCTCCGAAACCGGCGAGCGTGTATGAAGAGAATTATGAATGTTGAAGAAGCGAGTGAAGTATGCAAGGATAGAGTTCTCTGGCACTCTGTTCTATCTGCCTACCCTGCAAGGGATATGGCGTGATGATATGTATGTGTATATTACCAAATTATTATCTTGGAACAAATTCGATTACCATAAAAAGATTATAGTATGGACTATTCAACAAAAAAAAATTATTCGTAGCAGTAGTTCTTGAGATTAGCGCGATCAACCAAACAAAAAAAAACAAACTCTTCGTAATAGTGGTAGGACCACGCTGTTGCGAGTTTTCTGTCTACAGCCGCGGGATGGTCCGAACGGGGTAGTACCACACTCTCGCAGAATATCGACGTCTGAGTAATGGCAATGTGCTATTGCGCTTCGTTCGGTGAGCAAGGGAACCGCAAGCACAATTTTTTTTTTACCCTGAGGAAACGCAATTACGCGCTATCCTCCGCCGGTGACAGGAGATGGGGAGGGTGTGACTCGCCGGCCAGCTGCCTGACAGGAATACCCACTAAAACCACAGCGGCCCCTTACGCGCTTTTACGGGGTGCCAGAGAGATTGTCTACTGACATTCGATCCCCGGCACCCCAACGCTTGGCCATTGGCCAACGCCCTGTCGTCATTCAAGGCGGTGGGAGGAGCGTCCCCGCTCCGCCGCCTCTTTTGTAAAGATGACCTCCTCGCAAAAGGAGGCCATCGACGTCCAGCACCCGTCGCTATCGAGCATCTTCGAGATGATGGTCGACAGCGACAGGTCTCTAATGACCGCCGACAGGACATGGCGTTGAGGCCCCCAGGCGGGGCATACATCCAGTGTGTGGCGTGCAGCGTCCACTGGCGCGCCACAGTCATGGCACCCTGGGACCTCTTCTCTCCCAATTCTGTGCAGGTACTTACCGAAGAACCCGTGTCCAGTAAACACCTGCGCCACCCTGAAACTTAGGCTACCGTGCCTTCTGTTGATCCAGCGGTGAAAATGCGGCGCAACCGCCTCCACAGTCCTCCGCCCTGCTACGGGGGACTCCAGTTCTTCTCTCCACCGCTGGATGACTCCCCTTTAGGCCACTTCTAATGCTCTGCCCGGTCCCCTTATGGAGACTTGCTCGCCGTCGGCCCGCGCCGCAACGCGGATTCGGTAAGCCTCCGCCAGAGCCTCAGCCACTAACGACCAAAGTGGGTCGCCCACTAACAACGTCGCCGCAGTCCAGGAAACCGTACGGTAGCCCCTAATAGCCCTCACCACCTGACCCTCTGCGGTCTTCGCAAAAGGGCTCTGTTGCGGGCGGTGAGGGACTCCGCCCAAATAGGGGCTCCGTACAGCGCCATGGAGCGCACGAGCGCTCAAATAGGGACTCCGCCCAAATAGGGGCTCCGTACAGCGCCATGGAACGTGACCGCGACCGTCAGTGTTTGGCAGAAGCCTACCCAACGCCGCGGCCGTCTTGACGAGCCTTGGGACGAGCTGGGCAAAGTGTGGCCCGAAATTCCATCTAGAATCAAGGTGCAGGCCCAGATATCTCATCTGAACCCGCACCGGCACGGCAACCCCAGACTCACCGATGTGTGCTCCTCTGCCTCGACCTGGGCCATAAAATAGGAGGCCCTCGGTTTTCCCCGTCGAGACCCTCAGGCCCAACATGCCGATCCGGCCCACGACGAGCGCAACTCCCTCCTCTGCCAATCGGGCAGCCCCCCGGAAGTCGCGCCTCCTCACCGTGACGAGGGTATCATCCGCATAGCAGATGACCCCCATCCCGGGGAGAAGCCGATCCCGTGGGAGCCAGTCGAATCCGACGTTCCACAGAGCCGGACCGAGAACCGAGCCCTGTGGGACGCCGCACTCCACCCGGTGGCGATGTATGCGCCCGTCACCCCCCTCCCAGAGCAAGTGCCTTTCCTCGAGGTGCGCCTCCAACAACCTTCGGAGATACGGAGGCACTCCATGGTACCGAACTGCCTCCTTTAACGTCGTGTGGAAGACTGTTGAAGGCGTTCTTGATGTCGAGCGAGACCGCCAGAATCTCTCTCCTTTTGGGCCACCGCTTCGGTGACCAGAGACTTCAGGGCGGCTAATGCTTCGATTGTTGACCGGCCGCCCCTAAACCCGTATTGACATCCTGACAGTCCCAGCCCGACTTCCTCGAGGTGCTGTACGAGACGGTCCACAAGCACCTTCTCGAACAATTTGGCCGTCTCGTCCAGCAGCACCAGTGATCTGTACGCAGAAGGGGAGTCAACTGGGCGACCCTCCTTCCGCAGCAAGCACAATCTGTCAACCTTCCATTGCTTCGGGAACTGCCCGGACCTCAAACACATGTTGAGCAGTTCCTGGAGATCACCCTTGAGGTATTCTGCGGTGATACCGAGCACAAGCCCCGGGACGCCGTCCGGGCCAGGCGCTTTCCTTTTACCGTGAAGTCGCGAGAGGGCCACTTCCATTTCTCGGTCGGTGATGGGTGGAATTGTGGTCTCCACCTCCATCACTGACCGAGGAACCATTCGAGGGGGAACATGTCCCATAGAACGCGGGAACAGCTCCTCCATTATCGCCGACAGGACACCCGAGTCCGTCGATTCGATGATGGGAGCGCCGCAGGCACGCAGTTTGTTCCGCGCCCGCTGGAACCGGAAGCCCAACTGGGTGAGTTTGGAGATTTTATTGGTAGGCATCGGCCTAAGCTATAGTCTTGGTATTGCAAAGGTCCATGGGCGGCAGTGACACTTACCATCAGGTGTGCTGCTTGATCGTTTACCACCATAAGCAATAAAAAAATATAATATTTGTATAGATTTTATCAATGAATTCCTTCCTTCCTCTTCCTCTCATTCATCCATCAAATGTAGACGTCCACTGCTGGATATAGACCTCTCTATAAGAACGCCACTACAGACACCACGCCATACACAGAACGGTCCTGTGCCACCTGAATTCCAAGGCTGCCCGCTTCCCTTTCATCCTTTTCTTTCGAGATGTCATCAGTGGAAGTCGTCCTACACTGCAACGTTCGATTTGATGTCACCACTGAATGAACCTTTCTTCTTCAGCGTTTGCTGATTCGACGAGTAACGTGACCTGCCTATTACGACTTCAAACTACTAATTCTTCGCTCTATATAAATTACATTCGTCCTTCTATTTTATCCTATCCATAGCACGCTGAGGGACTTTGAGCCTTTTTATGAGGCTGACATTTAGAAACCACGTTTCGGTGTTATACGTCAACGGCAGTGACGAGGACACGGCGCAGCATACACTCGAGGTTTGTACTACCTGGGCTCGGCAATGCCGGCGCCTCGTCGCTGCCATCGGTGCCGACTTGACGCTGCCGACATCGTGAAAGCGATGACCGATAGCGTCAGGAACTGGGACGTGGTCGCCGCCTTCTATGAGGCAGTCATCTCGCAGAAGGAGGCGGCGGAACGAGTCCGGGAGGACTTCTTCCACGGGGACTCGGGCCGCCGCCTGCGCCTTGGGCGGTGCAGGCGCGAGTACCTGAGCTTGATGCCGCTTTAACCGAGGCATCGGGTTACCGGACTGTGGATTAGTCCGGTGGCCTGAGGTGAGGCGACCGTGTGAGGTTGGCGCCCTGACATGATATTGGCGATGACGGGGCGTTGACTCGAGAGGATACCCGCGAGGGTAGACTGCTGCGTGCGCCACCGACGACGAAGACCGGGTTCCGATGGCCCACTCGCACGGCGTGGAGAGATAGGTACATTGCGGGGCAGGTTTATGGAGTCGCGCGCCGCTTCATCTGTCACCATGGACGGATTTAGCTGGGTGTGACAAGACCATAGCTCGCGGCAAAAAAAGTGTCATACGTCATCACCAACAAAATATTACAAAAGGTGTGTTTGAAAAATTATCGTCGAAGCTAAAAGAAGTTACGTCACAATTTATAAATCTTAATCATAACTTAATAATTTATTCCTTCATTTGATTTAAATTAGAAAAAATATGTAGAATTTAAATATTATACATTTTTATAGAGTATTTCAACTACGTTTGGGGTCCATTAATTGCGTGAGGTATTCAGGGGGGAAGGGGTCGAGCAGAATCTTACTAAATCTCACTCGAGGGAGAGGGGGGGGCCTGGCAAATATCACGTAATTAAATTTAGCAGAAACTGGTGTAAAAGTGCGTGAACGATAAGTTAAATAAAATTAAAAAGCCCTTTATACCCAAGTACTAGGTTTGAAAAATCTCACGTGAGATTTGGGAAGGGGGGAGGTGATTGAGAAAAATCTTACGACATCTCACAATGGGGGGAGGTGGGTATCAAAAAAACCTCAAAAATTCATCACGTAATTAATGGACCCCGCTTTGATATAGTCAAAATATCTTATAAGACTACAATTGGATTTAAAATAAACATCTATTAAATAATTATTGGATATAAACTGAAATAAATTTTAATAAATTTATTTAACTAAATATAATTCATTCTGTAACTGAGCAGCAGTTTGCAAAGCTTAATTTCCACTCTAGTATAAATATTTCCATATTACTCAATATTATTTGCCGTCATTTAATTTTCTTTTTTAATTTACTCCGCAACCGCAAACCATTAATAAAACAGCCTCGGGATGTTGTGAACGAGTGTAGCTGTCTGATAGCGGCTACGAATACTACCAACCCTTACTTTGCTCGTGGATGTCGTAAAAGACGACTAAGAGCTTTTAACGACCTGGGCCAACTCCATCTGATGCCGTTTGGTCAACAATTACATTCCCAAGGATGGTTGACGTCTTCGTCTGAATTTATTGGATTTTTATTTGTTTATTGTGGCAAACGAGCAAACAACGCACCTGATGGTAAGTGTTACTGCCGCTCATGGATCTTTACATTACCTATGGTACAGCAAGGCCGTTGCTTACCAACACAAACCTCCAAAAAGTTGGGCTTCCGGCTCTCTCGCTCACCGAACGAAGCACAATAGGACATTGTCATTGCTCAGACTACGATTTTCTGCGAAAGTGTGGTACTACCCCGGAGGGTTGACCCGCGGTTGTAGACAGTAAACTCAATAGAGTGGTCCTACCACTACTAAAATCAGAAATATCAGGTGCTGAGGTATCTGCCACTGAGGTCAAAGAAGCAGTACCAATGGTCATCCTAATGGTGATAGGGATCGATCTTGTCGACTCATAGCTCATCGCGGAAACGCGGCAGCTCCGTCCGCCATGTGATTACTGCTGGGCTGGCGGAGAAGGTTCGGGACACCTTTATCAGAATCTCTACCTTCTTCCTGGAAGCACATCGAGATCCTATCTGACCATGGGTATATTCATTGTGCAGCGCACGCAGGAAGAGGTGAAATCTTGTTATGAACTTTAACTATGACGGCTTAGAATATTATGTTTTATCATATATTTCTCACCCGTGGGAATCGTGAAAACTTGCTCAGGGATTACGTAGGTACCCGGCGAATAGGCAGCAGCGTTCGTTCCTGGTATAGTCATCATAACATTAGCTGGGTCCGGCAACCCTTCTGCCAAACATAGCGAGGATAAAAGAGTATCTTTTATGACTCGTTATAATGTCTATATCCTATTATGGACCTTGACATGCTGATGAAGTGAACTTATCATAAACTTAGCTACTACATGGTTAGAATTAAAATACAGGATTATAACGTACTGAGTAATTATTTATTTTGCAATAATAAAACATTTTTTGTTTTGCCATAAATCATATAAAAGAAACGATTATGATAATATCGGGCGACAAACACCAAGAGCATCAGGTCTATACCCACTAGGACACTGGTTTGGTACACTAACGATATTTTTGTTAGGAGAATCGTTGGACCTTAGTGCATCAACATTTTCAACTTGTCTGGCGTTTCTTAATATAGGTTGATTGGTATCTTTGAAGATAGTATCCAAGATGTTCGACAACCTGTAATGATTACCTATAGTTACTTATACGAGTATTAGTAAATATATACGATTGTAAAAATGCGCATTGCATTTAAACAGTTTCTATTTTTAATATTCAAACTGTATAACTCAATATTATGATGTTTTACCTAATTCATGTGTATATAGTTGTTTACAATGCTGTAAGCATTGTAAACGAACAGCTATGTTTAGCACTACGTCGAGAATGGCACGAAATTTCAAAAGTATTTTTTCTTTCATTTTCATTTATGGCATTGACTAAATAGTAAATAATATTAAAAATATGAGGCGTACACTTTTGGCTTTTCTAAATTAGCATTCTGCTCTCCTAATTTTGTATCGTTGAAAAATGGCAATCGTTTTCACTGTCCAATATTCAGTAGATTGTAATTATGACGAGTAGATATAAAGAGCACGAAGATGGACGATTCCTGTGTTTCATACATATAGTCAAATGTTCTCCAAAATGTGTTAATTATACGAGTAGGATGGCACTACAGTAGCATTAGAATTTTCAAGAAAACCCCAAAATTTATTTGAGCATGATAACAAGCAAGTAAACAAGAGAATTTTCTTCTCTCGCACGCTTGGATCGAGTTCAAATTTTGCTTAAAAACGTTCATTATAGTTTAATTATTTAAAAAAGTATATTTTATGAGTTGTCGCAAGCACCATTTTGGCCATTTTCAGAACAATTATTAAATAATGCTTTCCATCGGACACATTTTCGACACCTCCTTATCTTTGTGCTAAATTACATCCGTAATTGCAATTATTTCTATCCAGGGGAAAATTCTCATTATTCGAATTTTATCTCGATTTTGTAATTGAAACTTATTCTCGAAGACTCATTGTGATCGGACTTGAAAAAAATTTGAATTAGAAAATCGAGATAATGTTCGAACTAAGAAAATTGCTCCACAGGCCTTCACTGTTGACGATTCATTTAATCCAGAGTAAATACAGTAACATGAAATTCTGACATCCTGACGGAACAGCAAAGGATAACTATTTTCACATCTTATTTTATGAAGTCCATATTAATTGTATATTGCACATGAATTATCCCAGGTAAGGATCAAAACCGATGAGTAGATAAGGAAGATCGCTACTTAGACAAGTAGGCCATGCCATCAAGTTTTGCTTTTCTTACTGATACGTTACGTGCCTACGTCTATTTACAGTTTCATACGTATTCATAGTAAAACATAATTCTTATTTTTCGGCTTTTTATGTATTTAAATGTCGGCTATAACTGTATGTACGAGTATAACGCTTAGTTTCAAATGATAGTAGGTAATTTTTTTAGCAAAATCTGAGAGGAAATGTATCGAACGGAATGTTCTCCATTAATAAACGAGAATGTTTTTCAATAGACTTATTATAGAAATACGCTAGAAGTTAGATCTTTGAATACTACTTCTACGATCTTTGAATACTATATTACCCTTTTAAGCCTGCTTATTCATACCTATCTATCATGATATATATAAATAAGAAATACTTTCTTACATTCTCCATATATCCCGACATTGTCCGTTTACCCATTGCTGTCCGGGCGGGCAGTTTGGTGGTACTGTAACCACATTTTGTGTCTCAATTGAACTAATATCCACAATCCTGAAAATAATGTTATCTTTTATTTAAAATGCTATTCATTTTAGTATAGTGATTATGACCGTTATAAGTTAATGGGTAGAATCGTTAATTATTTTATAGCTGCTGTCCGTGATTCATGACAAAAATAAATCACTTTAATTTTTTCAATTAGTTCTCATATCGAAGCTTGACTTTTCAAATTGTGTAGAACATAAATGTGTGTGTTTATGTTCATTTACATTTTCACCTATTAGTGTAGGTAAATAATTTTATACCTACGCCATCGATGCTGCGTATGCTGTCTTGATTTTCATCAGACTTACTACTATTATGTCTATTACTTACATGGTATGGAGTGGCATAATTAATTAGCGTCTTAATTTCACTATATTAATAAAAAGAAAATCATACAAAAACATAATACTTTATCAATCATGGTTTTGTTTCTTTTCTCTCGCATTAATACTATCTGGCACAACATCCACGGTAAAGAAAAGGAGTTGAATTGTATTTTTACACCGTCACAACACGCAAACATTTAAAATTTATTACCTATAGGTAACTATTAATTTTATGTATATTTTAATTTTCTTTTTAAATGTAGACATTTATTTTTGGTTTCGTACATAATACCATTTTCACAAAACGCCCTTTCCAGTGCCAGGCGTCCCGCGATAGCTTATTTGTTGCTTTGACAGACTATGGTCTGTCTCAACTAAACCGCTTGTTAAGTAGGCCCCCATGATTGCAAGGATTATTAGGCAAAAGGCAAAATGTTACATATGATTGAAAGTAATACTAAAAATAAAAAAGTAACTAACCATAGCTAATAAAAGAGATATAAGACCAGATTATATTATTTATTTAGCAGTCTATTGAGTTGATAATATAAAATCAAAGTGTTATCTGTTGTATATGAAATAAGTGGCACATTGATATTTACTGTAGGTATTGTAAATAAGTCAATAGCCTATATAGGGACTTACCTAAGATTTTCCTCGTACCATACGTCACGACATTCGCCATTGACGTATTCTTGTCCTTCAGGACAATTCGTTGGTACTGTTACAACATTAGATGGTTCAACGGTGACCGATTTCCATATATCTCTGCATGCTCCATTTACCCATGCCTGACCGGGTGGACAATTCGTTGGTACTGTTACAACATTAGATGGTTCAACAGTGACCGATTTCCATATATCTCTGCATGCTCCATTTACCCATGCCTGACCGGGTGGACAATTCGTTGGTACTGTTACAACATTAGACGGTTCAACGGTGACCGATTTCCATATATCTCTGCATGCTCCATTTTCCCATGCCTGACCGGGTGGACAATTTGGTGGAACAGTTACAACATTTTGAGTATTCACATCTCCATTGGGACGGGCCGAACAAATGGTCGTGACCAAGTATAGTATAGATACAAATTTAATCATTATACTCGTAATTATGTATTTTTAGTAATTAATTTGCTAAATGCTTATATAATGCGTTGCTTATGAGAACAAATAGAATGGAAACTAATTGATTTCTGATTATGTTTATCACCTAACGTGGAGTTTATAGAGATATTCAAGTGACGTCTCCGATAAGGTATCTATATACTTATATAGTATGTATATGTTTTATTTGCTATCACAAAGGATTTATTGTGTATTGTTGCTATCACAAAGGATTTGTTGTGTATTATGTATTTAAAAACAGTATATTTTTGAGTGACGCAATTTATAAATGCCGTATTTTTTTTTTTTGCGGATGCAGATATATGTAAGAAGAGATAATAGATATATCTTATGAGATAATAGATATATTTATCGTAGGACCACCCTGTTCATAGTTTTCTGTCTACAGCCGCGGGGCGGTCAGCCCGTAGTAGTAGTAAGGATGATCGACATTAGTCAAATATCGATTCAAAAATATCGATGTACGAAAAACATCGATAGAAAAACTTCGATATTAGACATATCGAAGATTTTCTGTCGATGTTTCTCATCAACATCGATGGTTTTAGTAACAAAAAATCTATCTATTCTATTTTTAAATGTGTTTATTGTTATTGAAAATACAGTGCAAATTAAATTGACTTCCACTTCACAAGTCTACGCACAACACATACACTTTTACAAGAATCATGCAAGCGTTGAAGTCGACAGTATATTTTAAATAACTTAGGAAATGCAAAGTAATAACTTTTCGCACAGATGATTTCGGTTACGTTGATCAGTGTGATCTAGTATAAAATAGTTGAACTTGATAGTCATCTAGCTATTATATCCATCCAATTAACGTTAGATGGCCTTACTGGTGATGGTTTTAACATTTTATTCTCTTAAAATCGATGTGTCGACGTAGTCGAAGACAAAACATCGACTTTTCCACCTAAACGTCGATGCTTATTCAACATCGATGAATATCGATCATCCCTAAGTAGTAGAAAGTACCACACTCACAGAACGTCGACGTCAGAACAGTCGGAATTGCTGTTGCGTTTCGTTCGATTAGCGAGAGGACCGGCAGCCCAAATTTCAGAGTGGGTTTGGGGTTTTATTGTTAGATAGCGGCCCAGTTGTACCTCTGGTATTACAAAGGTCCATGAGCGGCAATAACAATTAACAATAGGTGTGCTGCTTGCTCATTTGCCACTAAAAGCAATAAAAAAAGAATAATTGTTGAGCATGTTACGTGAAGCACTGTAGCGTAGCTAGGGCGGGCGGCCCGCACCGGGTGTCACCCACTTAGGGGTGACACCGATCGTGAACATCAGTTATAACCTATAAAAAATCCTAAAACTGTGTAATGCTAGGGCCGCACTTGCGTGTATCGTCACGAAGCTTCGTGCAATGAGACGATACACGCAGATGTGACCAGTCATTATTGGCTATCGTCGCGAACATTCGGGCTTCGTGTGCTTTATCGCTTGGGTGGCGATAAGTCAAAGGGTTTTAGCGCGCTAATATATCGCCCTCTGTGGTCAGACTAGCGTTTTTCATTTCGGCGGAAATTTTCGATATGTCTTACGCGTCTAAGCGTTCGAGGATCTCCAGTTAATCAATAAATATACTGTGGACGTGGAGTGATCAAATGGTGTTAGAATTTTTCACCATTATGAAGCGGAACCCATGAGGGTATTCAAAAAAATCATTATGTAATTATTAGTATAATATAGCTGTAATAGTAAAGTAATTCGTCATCCATAGTTAAACGCATGAAAATGATTTCGGCCATCTTTAATTATTGCGCGATACTTCGTGTAAAATACCGAAGTCGCTAATGTGACCACCAGTTTTATCACGATAACTTTCTAGTGTACAAAACGTACGAAGCTTCGCCAGACATTATTTCGGGACGATACACACAGGTGCGGCCCTAGCATAATAAAATTAATTGTATAACAATAATTATGTAGGTAAGTAGGCATCCTACTTGCCTAGTAAGTTTTCAGGGCCATGTTTCACAGTGAGTTCAAATAGGTGCCACCAGCATAATAAATTTATTTTTCTCAGTGTACACACTTCGATCGGGGATTCCCCCAAAATGTAATTTCCCATTCGCGCATAACTGTCGCTAGTCAGAAGTCAGGGGATTGTCTGAAAATAGAGATTGCTCTTCACCTGTGGGCTAGGGAAATTTCTTTTGTTTCCAACCGCATTAATTTCAACATTTGATGAAAATTCAAATTTATAATACTCGTATTTTAATAAAACTTAAATTATTATTACTTATCTTTTTTATTTTAACAGTTTTGATTGACTTTAGTGTCACCTACAATATCCGCCCCGGGTGTCACCCATGCTAGCTACGCCACTGGTGGTTACTTGTTGATTACCTACCATTATAGTTTGTTTTTGTATTACTTTAATGATTACAATTATAATTTGTTTTTAACTGACTTCAAAAAGGAGGAGGTTCTATGTTTCATTGTATGTATTTTTTACAACCTTACAATATCACATTTCTTGTCTATTTCTAATTACCTATTATTTTTTATTAAATATAATTCGAAATAGACAAGAAATGTGATATTGTAAGTTTGTATATAAATATATTGTTATAATTTGAAAATTATATATTATGTAGCTTGATTAATAATCTGAAAATTAATATTGTACAGGAGGTTCATTTAGAATATTATCATTTGAATTAAATAGTCATTTTATTTAAATTTGGGCTTCTATAGTAGTTATTTAGAGCATTCTTTAGATTTATATTTCCTTATTAAACATGTAAAATAATAGTAAATATAGAAATAATATAATAATAAATATAGTACCTATAGAAAATTAGTTTGGGACTTATACATTATAAATATTTCGGTTCATTCGGGGTAGTAGGTACCACACACTCGCAGAAGACCGTCGTATGAGCAATGGAAACGTGCTGTTGCGCTTCGTTACTGAAATTTAGCAGTTAACATTTAACGTTATTTATAAAACCTTATTTAAGAGCGAAAAATGAATGTCACTATTGGAAATACGTGTGTCATTTTTCATATTTCGCTCGTAAATAAGTTTTTATAAATAATATAAGCATAATGATAAATGCTAAATTTCAGTAATTTGGATAACAGAGTCGTGTCATCGTTTTAATACAATTCTAACTGCAAAGTTAGAGTATTAAAACCTGTGTAATATGTAAACATTATCGTGTAGATGACACACGTCTCCCATAAAGACGACAAAATAACACGAGCTGCAAACTGAATATCATACGACAGCTTACACTTGTCTATAGTGGTAGCACGATTGGAAATGATTTTCAATACGAGTGGTGTGTGTCACACGTGGGATCGAATCCCATTCAGTTTTCTCTCGTAGATAAGTTTTCATTATTATCTATTTAAATATAAAAATAAAATTCTAAACAAACCAATCAGGTAAATTTATATAATTTACCTGATTGACAGAAGCCCAAGTATTTAACAACTAGAACCTCAAATATATAGTATGCGGTGACAAAGTTCGAAGTCCCCTTAGCAGGCAGGATTGCAATAATAAAGATGTTATACGTTTAGCAGAAGAGAGCTACGCCCACTTAAAGCCAAAAGCCTCACTGCCTTTTCCGTGTTTGCTTCACGTGAAATGAAACCTCGTACGTAAGTACGTACGTAAACGTTTCTAAACTAACTACAAAAGTACTTGGTTACCATAACAAATTGGCTGACTACATTTGGCTGATGGATCTGAAGAGAATTAGATACGCCTGGCAAACAGCATGTTGTCCCGTACGGTACAGGTTTACGTAAGTTTAAATGAATGAGTTTGAGAGGATTTGGTTGATGGATCTGAAGAAAATTAGATACTACTTCGAAATAGCAGATTGTCCCGTACGATAAATAGGAAAAAAGTTTACTTAAGGTTCATTTCCGTTCATCGCGTTTAAACGCGTCGTTTAGTCGCGCGCGGTCGATACGACAATAGTCAAAGTTAGAAAATGTATGGCGGCGTTTCCGAGGGTCGCGTCGCGAAAGTCGTAAGCGACGAATGACGCAAGCTGCGCCATAGATTTCATACATTGGCTATTGTCGCATGAGCTGCGCGCGACAGTCATAAGCGTTTAAACGCGCGCGGTCACGATTAAACGCGATGCCCCTTTAAGTTTAAATGAATTAGTTCTTATTAATTTGGTTATCTGTCGAACCAACAATCTCTTTAGTTTTTAACAGCAAAAACATGAGTGAGAACGAAAGAAACGTGAGTTGGATTAAGGCGTCATAGTTATTTAGCCACTCGTAAGTGGTAAGATTAATAACTGTCAATCCTGGTCTTTCGATTTCGGACTACGAAATAGTGTGTTCTATAATTTAATTCATTGCTCCTATCGTGTTACGAAATGGTGTGAGAATTTATTAATAAAATAGCGAAAGACTACTATTTGCTTTAGCTAATTCTAATATAAAATGAGTACCTAATCATCATCATCATTCTCATGCTCTTATTCCAATTACTTGGAATCGACGCAATATGTACTTGTACATATTGCAAAAGTTATTGACGTATGACGTTGTATGTCGGTCATCAACCCTCCTTCGGAATGTAATTGTTGACCAACCGGCATTAGGTGGAGTTAGCTCAGTTCGATATACAGCTTTTAGTCGTCTTTTACGACATCCAGGAGCAAAGTGAGGTTTGTTAGTATTCATGGCCGCTACCACACAGCACAATATAAAATGAGTAAGGAATTAAATAAGTATTTTGGAGAATATAGCTAACTGACAGATATATTAACTGACATCCAATAATGTAACAGCCTCATTCGCACTATTAAAACTATGCTTTGAAATGAAAGGAAAGAAAGAAATTAGTTAGAAAAGAAAGATATTATATTTTTTGTAAATAGACGGAATAACATATCTAGCCTACCTACCTAGAAAATTAAGAAACTAGGGATATTATTGATATGAGGTTTTGGATCTGGATAAGAATATTAGAATAACGTTATATTGGTTTCGGTTACGGATATCAAATAATTTCGGAATATCTGATAGTTTCGGATAGTTACGGATATTGCATTTTTAGAGCATTGTAAAAGGAAAATACGAAATGTGGTGATAATCGTTTTATACCCCTTTGGAGCGATTTATGTATGTTTAGGCCACAGGTTTCTACCATCGACGACAAAGACCGGGTCCCGGTGCGCGTGGGCCACCGGGACCCACGCGCACGGCGTCGAGAGGTACATTGCAGGGCAGGTCTATGGAGGCGCGCACTGCTTCTTCTGTTGCCCCGGACCCGGATATAGTGGAAGGTGACCATGGTCTGGTCACCTTCCGCTCCGCCGAAAAAAGAAGTCTACAGGTTTCTAACGGAGGTGGTGTCGCCGCCTAGTGGGTGCTGGAGCTATTCATGATTTTCGTTACGTAGTCAAGTTAAATTCATTCATCATAAATCTCGATTCACCCAGCGCTTTTTGAACTCACAAGTTGATTTAATTACAAGTTGATTTACTTATTTATTTAGGAAAAACAAACAGAGACACATTCTTTTTATTAAATAACAAAGTTGTATAGATATAAATAAGAATGTGTAGCTCACTACATTATCCACATATTATTATAAACTATGTTATAACTGGCTTGTTCAGTACAAGTAAAACTGACAATGAGAGTTCTTATTTTAGTTTGAATATGTTTAAGCTTTTCCATTACAGCTTATCTAAACCTACTAACAGATATTGTAAATATATAGAAATCAATAAAATGTTCATTATAATTTTCGGTTATTCGGTGCAGTGGTGCGCGATCGCCAGCGTTTGTACGAGAAGCTGAAATAGCGAAAAGGTAACGACCACGCACCTCTCGCCTCAAGACGGTCCTAGGCACCAGGATAGTATAAATTATTTATTAAATCTGTGCAGTCATATTTGTTCCTACGCAAGTCGAAAATAAACATTGTTTCTAAAAACAACCGCCTAGATTTCAAACTCCACAGATCACAGTCCATATCTTGCTTATTGGTATGATAACCTCAACAGCGATAATTCATGGTTCTTACAAAATTGCTTTGTACATCCTCCAAACTGTCTATGTACTTTCTGTATAAAAGATTCCAAATTACAGTAATAATTTGGAATCTTCATAGTCGAATTGAGACCTGATAAGTGTATTATAGAGATATATATAAGCGCTAATATTTTTTAAATCGGTGGCAGCCCTCATTACAAAACCATTCGATAAGCGTTGCTAATGATTTTATTAATATGTAAATCTAGGTGCAATTTTGAGTCCAATAGCACACCTAGATCTCTCAAGGAGGTTGCTTTATTAAGTGCAATTTGAGATAACATATTATAATTATTAGATATAATTTGTTTGTTTTTTTAATGTATTTATGTATGGTGACGGAGTAAGTATACAATTCACTACGGGAAAAAAGGTTCTCTAGTGACGAACATGAAACGGAACATTTCAAAAATATCAATTGGCAAAAATTAAATCTTTTTAGGATTCCGTACCCAAAGGGTAAAAACGGGACCCTATTACTGAGACTTCGCTGTCCGTCCGTCCGTCCGTCCGTCACCAGGCTGAATCTCAAGAACGGTGATAGCTAGACAGTTGAAATTTTCACAGTTGATGTACCTATTTCTATGACCGCTATAATAATAAATATAAAATAAACTAAAAATAAAATAAAATAAATATTTAAGGGGGGCTCCCATACAACAAACTTGATTTTTTTTTAGTTTTACGGAACCCTTCGTGCGCGAGTACAACTCGCACTTGGCCAATTTTTTTTTTCATATTGGTAAATCTCACACCCACAGAATATGTAGCAAAACAATATTGTTACAGGGAATATAATAAATAGATCTCTTACATTTGTAGAGCCTAAATTAAATTACTACTACTAACATTAATTTTCCATAGATCACTCAAGTATATAAATTATTTTAAGAATCTTACATTTTTCAAGTAATTAAAGTATAAAATTTAATAAATAGTTCAAAATTGTACATAATAAAAAAAATCGGATTCGAGTTTTTTTCGTTTTTTTGCATTTCCTAAGAAAATTTACCACGGTAGTGTATATTTTTTTGTTACACCATCGGAAAGTAGAGATTTCAACGAAAAAAAAGCCGAATGAGATTTTTTGATTGAAAGTCCCTTGATAATAGAAATTTATTAAGGATTTTCATACTTTATCATATTGATTTTCTAAAGATCGCTAAGATGTAATCAACTGCATGAATAGCGTAGTTCTCTAAGTTCGCTACTTAGAACGCGACTATGTTTAATGATTACGATTCAATAACTAAATAAATAAATAATAGTTTTAAAAAACTATAAAACCAGTTTTTATAAATAAACCAAACTAAAACGTAGAAAATATATATTTTTTAATAATTCAAATTAAGGATAAGTAGAGTGATAAATAAAAGAAATTATTTTAATGTAAAAAAACGTGGGGTGCTTTAGTGAGTGATAAATAAAAGAAATTATTTTAATGTAAAAAAGAAAAATTAATAATAACTGTCTCTCTTGCTTTCTTCACTCCCAACACATATAAGTATCAGCAATTACAACTAACAGACACACACTATCTCTTATCCGGCTCTGGATACATGTATATTAGATAATAAAATAATTTAGGTGAGTCAGGGCTTGTTGTTTATCTTTATGATAACATTAAAAATATTCTTTTAATAAGTATTAACTGGTTGTGATCGAAGATATAATAATATGTAAATGCAATAATAATAATAAGTTGGTTTTTTCGTGTATTTATTTTTTAGTTATCAATATATGTTTTAGTTGTCTAATTCATTTTTATGGCCTCATATATACACTCACATACATACGGATGGGACATATCTGAACCACTTAGTATGGCATAGTAAGGTAAGAAAGGATTTTATGAAGTTCATCTCCTACGGACGAGAAATGCAATGGAAAAGTTTGTATGGAAAGAAAAAAAATCCTCAACAATTGTTTCACCTTTAATTACTCTTCATACTTTACTATATAATAGTTTACTTATAACGACCTGGGCCAACTCCATCTGAGGCCGTTTGGTCAACAATTACATTCCCAAGTAGGGTTGACTTCTGGCAGGCGGCCGGTCATAAAACTATTGCCAATAAACTTTTACAGAAGAAGAGCACATATTGTATCGACCCCAAGTAATTGGGATAAGAGTAGGAGAATGATGATTATATTACTGTATAATAGGAAACTTTCCATATGAAGAATACAATTTACAACCCTCTCTCTTGACCGTGGGTATCCCAAAAAACAATTAAGGAGTATTTAGATAAAATTGGTGCAAGAGAAAGCAAATTCTATACAAAACCCTATATCAACACGTCTGACCAGCGCAGGTCAATCTCCCTTCCATTATGGAGAAGGCTCGAGTCTAACAGTGGGACTTTTGTGGACTGAGATGATGAGGATAATGATGAGTAAGGAATTCAATTTACTTTTACTTGATTTCTTATTAAATTAAAAATAACACAAATAAATACTAGACAATGTCAAACTTTTATGATGTAGAGCGAAATGTTCTAAAAATCAGCAACTTAGAGTATATCCCTACCTACCTCCCCTTTTTTTGAAGGCGGGCTATGGAATAGTCACATAAATATGGAATAGTAATTCCATCCGGGGCGACAGAAGAGGTCTCTTCGCCGTCGGGGCATCATCATCACGCGGTGGCCTCACTCCGGGCGACCAGACTAATCCTCGGTCCGGCCACCCGATGTCTTGGCTAGGGTGGCATCAGGCGCAAACCTACCTTCCTAACCTAAGGGTTTATTATGATTTAATATTTTCACCCTATAATACAAATAATGAAAATGACATTTAATGAGAACATAATATATCATTTCTACACGGCCGAAGTCCTAGACATCACAATTTGCAGACACATTAGCATTTATATAATTCCTTGTTTAGCCTACGATTTGCCACGAATGTTCTCCGAGACAATAGAGACAAAAGCGTAGGTGGTATCTATGTATATCGCGCTGGCCAGACTGGTAGATATAGATTTATTTCTAGTTCATCATTCTCTTTCAGTAACGTTTTCTATTCTTTTCTATAGTCGCCTTCACAATATGAAATTTTAAGTATTCTTCACTTTAAGTTGGATTAAATTGAACTTATAACAACCAAATGCCATCGTTTACCCGTCTGCCAAACGTGGTGATTATGACCTTATACACCTTTGGGAAGGTATTTGTCCAGAGACATCGGTGATCTTAAGGATGGATGGAAGGAGAAAGCTTAGTCTATAACACGACGCTGACTCATCATAATCGTTCAGCCTTTTGTCATTCACTGCTGGACGTAGGCCTTCCTCATATTTGGTCACAAAGTGTGGTCTTGTGCCACCCGCATCCAACGACTCCCAGCAACCTTCACCAGGTCGTCGGTCCACCTGGTGGGGACGATGACGCTGACTAGCATAAAGATATTTTTCTTTTTTTTTTACGTTAATGCTCTAATATATTATTATTATTACAATTGATATCTAGGTACTGAGAACGTAACTAATTTGGCGCGTAACGAGAACGGAAAAGCAACATTGACATAATATTCTAGACTTATTGAATAAAAGGTGCTAATTCAACAATTGACATGTGGGGTATCTACATCACAATCGTATTTACAAGAATTCTTTAGACAGATAATTTTTATCGAAAACAAAACGCAATATATACAAACATTAGACAAGGAAAAATCTACTCTCTATATTACAATATAAAGAAGTCATTCGAGATTGTGTTGTCAAGACCATGGACTTGGTTCCCAGAGGTCTGGTTTAGATCTGTCATTTCCGGCGATTAACCAATACTGGCGTATGCGTGCTGGACTCAGTAACTTGTGTATTATATTTCTTTGTTTCTAGAAACTGCATTATTAAATATATGTGGAATGATAATAATTATTGAAGCAATGTTGATAAGATGAAAAATTAATGTACAAATTGTACCTAGAGCAAAATAACTAGATTTATGTTATATTATTATAGAATATAGGTACCTATATCTACATACTCGTATGTTTCATAAACCACTTTCATTAGGGGGTATATTGGCTGATTAAGTATATAATGATGGTAAGACTCCCATAGGGTTTCTTTTTGAAATTTGCCTTATATTATCTACCTACCTACTCTATATTTCACAATATAGTAATAATAATATGTTAGTGGCTTCTATCAATTGCGTAAGGTATTGTAAAATCTGAATGCAATGTTTTGTATCGATTACACTTAGTTCTTACAGCCAACAATTATACATACATACATAGCCTCACGCCTGTTTCCCAGAGGGGTAGGCAGAGACTACGGGTTGCCTCAAACCACGATCTTAACATACCTCCATCGCTTCATTTACACTCATCACAGTCTTCATGCATGATCTACAGTTACGCGTAGGTACTCTTAATCTGACCTTTCGCCTACAATCTTCAATTATAGGTGACACCATGCCGTTGACACATTGACACCACCATAACACCAAGGCACGTGTAGCAATACATAACGCAGTGCTTGTCCCAACATTACTGTATGGAAGCGAGAGTTGGGTATGCAGAAAAGGGTATGAAAGTAAAATTAATGCGGTCGAAATGCGTTCTCTTCGGAAAATCTGTGGAGTTAGGCTGACCGACCGCATTCGTAACGACGACGTAAGGGAGCGAGTAGGTATGAAAGAGAGTATTGGTGTAAAGATGCGAAAGGGAATGCTCCGATGGTTCGGACATGTGGAAAGAATGCCGAACGAACGTATGGTTAAGAAGATATACAATGCGAAAGTGGAAGGATGTAGGTACCGAGGGAGACCGAGACTAACCTACCTAGACCAGATCGGTCAGGTACTGAAGGAAGGTGGAGTCAAGAGTCTCCGAAACCGGCGAGCGTGTATGAAGAGAATTATGAATGTTGAGGAAGCGAGTGAAGTATGCAGAGATAGAGTTCTCTGGCACTCTGTTCTCTCTGCCTACCCTGCAAGGGATATGGCGTGATGATATGTATGTATGTATGTATGTACCATGCCGTTCTCTTCTAAATTCAAATTTTATAGGTATGATGATATCACCTCATCACATGACAAACCCACGAAAAAGTATAAGTGAAGACTTTAAACCGTGCATTATCGCATGGTTTGTTTCTATATTATCCACGGCATTGTAAAGGGTTTGGGATAGCCTTTAAAGATTTTTGTTCCTGTGTGCTTAAAAAATCTTTTAACGATTCATGCGGTATTAACCTTTAATTAGATGTTACACTGTGTGGTAGCGGCTACGAATACTATCAACCCTTACTTTGCTCGTGGATGTCGTAAAATACGACTAAGAGCCTTATGATGACCTGGGCCAACTCCATCTGATGACGTTTGATCATCAATTACATTCCCAAGGAGGGTTGACGTCTGGTAGGCGGCCGGTCATAAAACTATTGCCAATATCTTTTACAATATGTACTATAAAAGATGAGTACATATTGTATCGACCCCAAGTAATTGAGATAAGAGTAGGAGAATAATGATGACTGCCGATCGAATTTTATTATGTTTAATGGTAATAATCGATGAAAATAACTGTTGATAAACAAATAAATGAAAAGTTATTATATTCTTAAGCCGTCGCTACTAAAACTATTTATAATGGCGCTGCATTTTATACTTTCTCACATACTTCCTTCACATGTTTTATCAGTCATATCATATCTGCGTGTATGTATAGCTAGAAGGAAATACCTTCTCGTAATTAATTCAACTACATTTCCGGAAAGTTTTCCGAAAGTGGAAGGAGGACCGGGGGGAGACCGAGACTAACCTACCTAGACCAGATTGGTCACGTACTGAAAGGTGGCGTCAAGAGTCTCCGAAACCGGCGAGCGTGTATGAAGAGAATTGTGAATATTGAGGAAGCGAGTGAAGTATGCAAGGATTGAGTTTTCCGGCACTCTGTTCTGTCTGCCTACCCTGCAAGGGATATGGCGTGATGATATGTATGTATGTGTACTTTTCCGGAACCAGCTACTTTATCCTTATCTTCATGTCCAAAACTCTTGCTCTATCTACCCATCATCATCATTCTCCTGCTCTTATCCCAATTGCTTGGGGTCGACGCAATATGTACTCCTCTTCCTACATATTGCAAGAGTAACTGGCAATAATTTTATGACCGACCGCCTGCCTGACGTCAACCCTCCTTGGGAATGCAATTGCTGACCAAAGGGCATCAGGTGGTGTTGGCCCAGGTCGAAATAAGGCTCTTAGTCGTCTTTTACGACATCCACGAGCAAAGTAAGGATTGGTAGTATTCGCAGCCGCTACCACACAGCGCGTGTGGTAGCGGCACACCGTCTTGCTCTATCTACCCAGTCTCAATAAATTGTGATCTCTCTTTGAATGGCTGTAATATCTTCTTTTCGGGACAAACCCTAATTTATTCCAACCTTGAATATTAGGAACGAGCCTTTTCCATAATAGGTAAGTACGAAAATGGCCCACCTAAATATCGCGCTAATTAGATGAGTTAACATATAGTTTGATGTCCAATTTTTCTTTTTTACTATCTGCTCATATATTTCTTTTCATAACGCACCTGTGGGCAAGCAAAAGTTCATAAATGGACTTACTCCGCCAATACACTAAAAAAAAAGAGAATTTATTTATTTTCTAATAAATAATAACCAATATTAATCTGTAGAGACAAAAATTTATCGGTTATCGAAATTGAAATATGCAATAAAATATCAACGATTAATTACATATTTATAGACTACCTATTCCTAGTATTTATAATTTAGATAAGAAACATATAAATCTGAGTTTTATCTTATACATATTTAGTAGATAGGTACTTATAAATATTTATAATATTTATATAGAATACTGATCCCTGCTTATTCGTTCAGTGGCATTGATATAAAGACCCGTTCGTGACTCCTGGACTTAAAACATGGGATATTAAAAAAATTAAGGAACCCCTGAAAAAAAATCTCTAGTGAACGGAATTAATTAAGACAAATCGAATGAATACAAATTTGATGGGTTTACTAATAGGTAATCCAGGTGTTCGTCTCTATCTTCGAACTCCATCATCAGTGCAGGCCACTAGTATCAACACACATAGGTAGGTATATCAAGTATTACCTAAATCACACATCATCATAATTCGACCTACTATATCACGCTGGTCACATGTGTTGCTCTAGGGTTTTATTTCCAGTTTTCCTTCGCTTGCCTATACAAGAGAAGGAAAACTCGAAATAAAACTCTATAAATTCTAAACACATGTTATATGCATATTATATCCCTTAGTCGCGTTTTACGATTACCCAAGGGTAAGATAGGGGTTGGTGAATTGTAGGTATTCTTACTCCGTCACCACATGGAAATTAAATCACACATATGTTTAAAAGTAAAATACCTATGATGCGTCTAAGATCCGTACAGCAGTTAAAAAAAGACCTGACACCCTTGAAACGCCTGAACAGATATTCATAAATTATAGCCAAGTACCATTTCGATTACGTCAGCTTTCGAAAAAAAAAACGCATCATAGTCGGTCTATTCGTTTAAGAGTTACGAAGCCACAAACAGACACGGACACAAAGTTTTTAAAAAGGCTAAAGAACGCCTGATGATATAAAAAAATGCTCAGCCACACCAAACCTAGTACAGACGTATATAATTATTTTTATTGATTTAAGTTGATATACCAACATAGTGAATACAAACTTTATAGGTAGTTTTGGAGCTGTTTGTTTGTATCCCATTGTTTGGGTTTCCAAGTCAGATTATTGATTTCACGAAAGAGTCCACACTATTCACGTGGGTTCCACTTACTATTTAATAGCCAGCTAGGTCACAAACACATTTTGTAAATGTTTATGGATCCAACAAGATTAGGACATTAACACACAAAACTCATTTTGATTGATTATTCCCATTTTACGAGTATAACAAATGACATTTGATAAAAAGTGTGTTTTCAATATATTGCGGCCAAATATTGTACTGTTTTATTTTTTAATCACTTTACTTCTTCTACTCGAAAATGTAGGCAGACGGAAACCAAAATTTCGTTATATAATTGAAGCTAGCATGTTAAATGCTAAATTTTAGTAATTTGAATAATAGGATCAAGTCATCGTTTAATAAAATTCTAACTGTAAAGTTAGAGTAAATCTGTAAAATATGTAATTATTGTCGGGTAGGTTACTTTATTAAGTTCCCAATTATTTTTATCATGATAGATTATGGACTATTACATATAATGATGCAATTTAAAGCAACCGAGTGACAATATATATTAGCAAATTACGTGTTACTATGCAAACGTCACTGTTATAACATCCATTGAAATAACTCTAAAATGTACTTGAATTAGCAATGGGCAGGCCACTTGCTGCTCTGCGAACCAACTACTGTTGGGCAAAAAAACCATCCTCGACTGGTGACCATGAATCGGAAGACGCAACGTAGGACGGCTCTCTGTTAAATAGATTGACGACATCTTAATAATATTTTTAAATAAATAACAATAATTGTAAATAAATGTATGTACGCTAAATCTACGCTAGTGAAGCTGCTGAACAGCTAGTATACACTTTTAGTGCTATAGACACTTTTTTTTACACAGAGCTATAGACACTTTTAGTGTTCAATGGTGGCATTTTTGTGAACCAGCTAAATCGTCGATTTCAAAAGTACCGTGTGTGCCAAGGGCCTAATGGCTATAAGTAGTACGCAGTGGGTTGGGCGAGTAGCGATCGAGCGTATTCTTGAATTTATTTCATACACAAGAAGCGGACAGTGACACACCACATTACAGTAATAACGTTACATTGTGAATAAGAAGTGAATTAATTTGAAACTAGACATTTATTACGATTTGTTCCTATACATTAATGAGTAACCTTAAACATGAATGTTAAGTTTGTTATCGTTTTCTGTGTGTTATTGTTAATTAATGGCTTTGAAGCAAAGAAAACTGGCAGAAGCCGAAGTTCTGGATCTGGTCGTGGTTCAAGCAAGAAGACTAATTACAATCCACAACCTGCACCAACGTCATTAAGTTATCCACAAGCCGCTGCACCGAAGCCTTCATTTAATGGTTGGCAATCTGTACCAAAAAGCAATCCATCTAATAGCCAGAGTCATTCGTACCCCTCTAGTGGAACAGGACTATCAGGTAATAAAGCCAAACAACCTACTAATCAAGAAAGCATACAACAAAGTAACGTACCCAATAATTTTGCTAGCCAACAAGGACGAACAAATAATCAACCAGCTGGTCATTCATATCCCTCCTCAACTGGTTTATCGGGTAGTGCTGGGAATGGATATCCACAACAATCACCTGGTAAATATCCTCAGCAACAAAACACGGGTATATCCAGCAACGCAGGCAGTGTTCAATCAGGTTATCCTCAATCACCAGGATCGGGTTTATCTGGAAGCGGGCAACCTGGAAACAGCTATCCACAACAACATGGGCCAGGCTTATCAGGAAATGGACAATCTGGCAATAGTTATCCTCAACAACATGGTCAGGCAGGGAATGGTCAAATTGGTTCTGCCCAAAATGGCTTCCCTCAAGCTCCACCACCTTATTCTGGATACAGGCCAGGTAATGCAAACACTCCATATAACGGTCAAAATAATTATAACAACCATCCTCAAGGCCCTCCGCCTCCATATACCAACGTCGGATCTAGTTATGGTGGATTTGGGCATGGTTCTTATAATCCTGGTTATGGGTCACAAATGCCTGGATATTTCGGTAACTACGGAAAAGGCAACTATGGTGGTGTCAGTAGATCAGGAAGTGCACTGAAAGGCATAGGTATTGCAGGCGCTGGTATTGGAACAGTATTAACCGGCTTAGCTCTTTGGAATTTGGCTCGATCAACAGGCCACAGTCACCACACAGTCGTTTATGACAACAGAGGCCAACCAGTAGCCGTAGCACCAGCGAATGACACCGCTACTGTTGCTGATTCTATTTTAGCTGATTTAGTTAATTGTAGTTTAACTATTAATAACGACGACAAAACAGAAGTACTTGCTATACCTTGTGCAATTGCAACTTCATTTACACCTGATGCTGATGTCAAACAATCTGGTATTAATGAAAGTACAAATGACAACACCAAATGCACCGTTACTGTTCTTACAAAAGCTGGTAAAGAATTTATGACTACAATTCCTTGTTCAATCCTTTTGAATACAGCTGCTGAGAATAATGTAACAGAACCAACTGTTATTGAAAATAATCAACAAGGCGATATTAATAATAATACAAATAATACTGATAATTTCAAGGATGGTGCTTTAAATAGCACAACCCTCAATGATCCGACGGCTCTTAGGCTAACAGGTGTAGATGGCGATGAAAATAACAAAACATATTTGAATTTCAATTGCACTATTCAATCCGATGAAGTGAAAGACCCAATTAACCCTTGCTATTCTGTAAACCATAATTTAACTGTTATCCCTTTGTCAACAACGATTGTACCAAACTAAAAATTATTTCTTAATTTATGTATATTAGATATAACTAATGAATATTCACTTATGGAAATAAATAGTATAAGTATTTTTATACAGTTATGAATTCGCTAATTTCTAAAGTAATTGTTTTTTCATTGAAAGTACTTTCAGCAGTATCAATACGCTATATAAATTGTCTAGCGAGTGTTAATAAACTCATGGTACAATGGCCCACTAAAATCAAATACATTCGGCGCAATAGCCCGCTTAAAAGAAGGACCGAGCTCCATGATGTCCTGCTATCATCTTAGGTGTATCGTGTACTTTTTCGATGTTATTTACAATTATTCTATATTAGCGATCTATGCACACTTCAGTTTGGCCGTTCTGACCCTGTATTTTAAATATCTGATAACTTCTAAGATATTCATATTAATGATATACTGCGAAGGGCAATTTTGGTGTATAGATACATTAAATGTATCTAATGTATTTATTTGATTGGATAAAAAGTAACACTGTATTGTTTAAAATAGCTTCATAAATAACTCATTATGTTTTAGTAATATGTAAAAGATAAACATATTTGTTGTGGGTTATTCTTAGGAGATAGACATATATCATTACGGACTTTTTAGAAATTTTTAAGATATACAATTTCGTAGTACAATATTTTGATCTATCTTGTAAGGTTTAGTCAGTGTTTGAAATGTAAGCGCACAAAAATATGTTTTTTATGACATCACATTGAGAATTTTCTAAATTGTCGGCTTTTCTCTACTGTAATAGGCATGTATAAACCCTAGAGGAGGATATCCTCTTGAATCACTGTGTCTATTGTTGAACCACATTAACATACGTTTTATAATTTAAAAGATCTAAGCGTACAGCCAGGAGAAGTGACTTTGTTTTATGCTATGTAAAGATATTTTTTTAGCTAAGTTATTTTAAATAATTCATGTTGTTGTTGTTTTAGTTTATTTATTTAAACACTAGTATTTTAACAGATCCTTTCAAACATAATGTAACTACATCATATTTCAGATATGAATCTATTTGTAAAACTTGTATTATGTTTCTATTTAGATGTGTGTAATTAAATAAATATGAATTTTAATAGTGTTGATTAAAGTCTTTATTTACAGCCTATCAATATACTACTATTGTATAAAAGCATCATCCACAACGAGACGTTAATTGGTCTACTTTTAGAAGCGAATTTAGGTATACCATGAACTCCTCTAGGTCTACGTCAAATCGATTTTCTTGTCTAACTTGAGTACCTCTTCAGATTCGAAGAAGACGATACAAAAATAGTTTAATAATAATACATTTTACATTATAAAAACAGCAGTAAGCTACGCTTTTTTTGGCGGCGGGCAATGGTATGGTCACACCTCGTTAATTGCGTCCGGGGCGACGGAAACAGCGGCGTGCGACCCCATAAACATGCCCTAGAAGTACCTGTCTTGGCCATGCGAGTATGTCATCGGAACCCGACGACGAGTATCCTCCCGAGTCAACGCTTCGGAGTAAGCTACCTTTTTTCCAGCGAGCTATGGAATGGTCACACCCCGCTAATTCCGTCCGGGGCGACAGAAGAAGCGGCGCGCGACCCCATAGACCCGCCCTGCAATGTACCTCCCTTCGCCGAGCGAGCGGGCTACGAGAACCCGGACTTTGTCTTCGGTGCTGCTACATAAGCTACCCTTGTTTTTCCCTTGCAGGGTGGACCATGGATGTGGTCGCGCCCCGACAAATCGGCCCGGGGCAACAGAAGAGGCGGCGCGCAACCCCATGGACCCACCCTGCAAGCACCTCTCTTCGCCGTGCGAGTGGGCCACCGGTACCCGATCTTTGTCTTCGGTGGCCCGCCCGGCGGTTTACCCTTGCGGGTTCCTCTCGCGTCGGGTGACCGGACAATTCCCCGGTCCGATCACCCGAAGCCTCGGTTATAACCGAAGCAGGCGACATCAGGCGCAGATACCTAAGCTACCCTAAGGGAAAGGCAGCCATGACCACACTCTGAATATCGCCATGATAAATATTTTCTTATTTCTTACTTCATACTTTTTAAAACTTTTTCGTAGTCTGGTTTCAGTTATATCTATCGACAACTATAATTAATTTCATTTATCGAACTATAAAATGTTGGTAGTTTTTAAGCTATTAGGGAACAGATGGACATACACACATAACCACATAACCCTCCTTTGGCTTCGCCGTAGTTGGGTTACAAATTTAAACCGACAGCAACTGACCTTCAAAGAAGTGTAGGACTTCACGACCTTTATGACGCTTATAGTACCTACATAAGTGAGTACTTCTGAAATACATGTTAGCTCACTGCTAACAACCCACTGGCTGCCATTATTTAAGTCAAAATTTACATCAGAACTTTTTGCTCAAATAGATTTTTGCTTTATGATGTCAAGGAATCACTACCAGTGGTCGGCTCAATGGCAACGGGGAGGGAACACCGTGGGCAGGGGCGGCTTTATCTATAGTGCAGAGGGTGCAGTGCATCCGGGCGCTGGGTGTTAGGGGGCGCCGAGAGCCACTCGAGAAACAAAGAACCTGCACTGTAACGCTCCGCACGGAGCGGGCGCACCGTACGCAACGAGTGCCTAACCATTTATAAACGTAGTGGGTGCGTTATTTGACAGGTTTGGGTAGATTGCTTTGTCGCCATGCTCACTGTAACTTCCTAATCCGATCGCGTTTACCTAGTTTCGTGTCAAAACAACGAGACTAAGCATGCGGCAACGCATTCCAGCGAGATTCGGAGTTTACTCGAACGTGTTGTAATTATCAACCTATTCCATTTTGTTCACGCATTTTGATACAAGAGGGTGCCAGGTGATTGATTGCACCTAGACGCTACATGTGCTAGAGCCGCTCCTGACAGTGGGTTATGTGGCCACACGCCACCCTGCCGTCGCTCTGAACGGAATGAATGAGATCTGTCCAGACTATAGCCTCCCAATTTAAAAAAGGCATAGATACTCTTGCTGGACGGGCCACCGGTGATAATGACCGGATTCCTGTGGCTCTTGACATAGAGAGGTACGTATACGCTTCCGTCACACCGGGCGGGTTAGATGGAATGTCCCGTCCCCAAAAATAAACGAATAGGCGTTCTTTTTTGTTTAAGTGGGAAGAATATAATCAGAACACGTTGCTCCAAATATTCATATCATCATTATCATAATTTTAGTATATATACGTCCCACTACTGGGATGTCGAAATTGACCTATTATACCGCGCTGGTCAGACGAATTGGTATAGCGTTTTATTTCAAGAAAAGGATCTCTTGTACAGATGATATAATAATATGCGTATTACGAGTATTTACGAGTGTATCCCTTAATCGTATTTTACTATACCCACGGGCAAGATAAGGGATGGTGAATTGTATTCTCATTCAATTATCACACGAAAAATATAATTACTAAGTACTAAATTAAAAATTTTGAGCGAGGTATTTGTAGAACGACAATTAAACTTAAAACATTCGCCATCTATTGACAATCTACTGAAGCACAAATGTAATTTTATTATAGTAAATAACGGCAAGAATTATCAGAACATACATATATATTAATAACATTTATTTATAACTTTATAAATGTAAATAACATTCGGTAGTCTTTTAAAAAATAAACCCAATAACATTTCAAATTAATTTACCTCAGGGAAAATTACTAGTCAATCTACTTACTGTCTTGATTCTAATTAATTTACGAAACAAACTATTTCGACTATCAAATGAAATAAACAAATATCTAACAAAATTACGTCCCTTTTTCATTTAATGAAAGTCTTTATGTGTACCCCCGCACTCATCCTTACCACCCAACCCAACCGTACCCCTTTCTCAGCCGATAGGAGAAGATAGGAGAAGGCACCATGACATCTCTCCAGCTATTTTCCTGAAACTTGCTGCTGCTATTACGACGTGACCTACGCTCGGCCGTACAAATCGATCCTTCCATTCTTCCAGCAGGAGCTACCGGAACTCAGACCGACTGCATTCTCACTTCAGCGTCCATCACATTCGAGCAGAGGAGGGGGAGGGGGAGGTTGCGCTTGTTGTGGGCCGGATCGACCTGCTGGGCCTGAGGGTCTCAGTGGAGAAACCCGAGGCCCTCCTATTTCATGGCCCAGGTCGAGGTCCCCCCCGAGGAGCACACATCGGTGGGTCTGGGGTTGCCATGCCGGTGCGGGCCCAGATGAAATATCTGGGTCTACACCTTGATTCTGGATGGAAATTCGGGCCACACTTTGCCCAGCTCGTCCCAAGGCTTGTCAAGGCAGCCGCAGCGTTAGGCTGGCTTCTGCCAAATACTGGTAGTCCCGGGTCGTCTTGCCGACGATTATACGCTGGAGTCGTGCGATCCATGGCACTGTATGGAGCCCCTATTTGGGCGGAGTCCCTCACCGCCCGCGACAGAGCCCTTTTGCGAAGACCGCAGAGGGTCATGGCGGTGAGGGCTATTAGGGGCTACCGTACGGTGTCCTGGACCGCGGCGATGCTGTTGGCGGGCGACCCGCCTTGGCCGTTAGTGGCTGAGGCTCTGGCGGAGGCCTACCGAATCCGCGTTGCGGCGCAGGCCGCCGGCGAGCAAGTCTCCATTAGGAGACTGGGCAGAGCACTGGAGTGGCCCGAAGGGAAGTCATCCGGCGGTGGAGAGATGAACTGGAGTCCCCCATAGCAGGGCGGGGTACTGTAGAGGCGGTTGCGCCACATCTCCACCGCTGGATCAACAGAAGGCACGGCAGCCTAAGCTTCAGGGTGGTGCAGGTGCTTACCGGACACGGGGTCTTCGGTAAGTACCTGCACAGAATTGGGAGAGAAGAGGCCCCAGGGTGCCATGAGTGTGGCGCGCCAGTGGACGATGCGCGCCACACGTTGGAGGCATGCCCCGCCTGGGGGCCCCAGCGCCACGTCTTGTCGGTGGTTGTGGGACCTGTCGCTGTTGAACATCATCTCAAAGATGCTCGACAGTGACGGGTGCTGGTCGTCGATGGCCTCCTTTTGTGAGAAGGTCATTTCTATAAAGGAGGCCGCGGAGCGACAACGCGAGGCAATTGCGTCCGCTGACTCGCTCCGCCGGCGGCGGCCAGGGAGGAGGAGGCGGATATGCGCAACTCCTCCCACCGCCATGAATGACGACAGGGCGTGGCTCGACGGCCAAGCGTTGGGGTGCCGGGGATCGAATGTCAGTAGACGATCTCTCCGGCACCCCGTAAAAGCGCGGAAGGGGCCGCTGTGGTTTTAGTGGGTATTCCGGTCGGGTTTAGCTAGCCGGCGAGTCCCACACTCCCCCCTCGTCTGTCACTGGCGAGAAGCAGCGCGTAAATGCGTTTCCATAGCGTGAACAAAAAAAAGAAAAAAAAAAGGGATAGTGTAAAGTTAAATCCAGTGAGCACATTTGTGAGGTCGTAACCCCTCCCCTGCGGCCGTCCTTTTGTAAAAACGTGTGAGAATGGTTTTTACAAGAGTGCCGCTTTGCACACCACAAAGTTAGATATATTTTTACATAATTTTTATATATTTTAGGGGTCATTCATAAATTATATAAGGCGTTTTGTGTTGAGTGAATACTATAACTTCTTACTATATATAGGCAGGGAGGGGGTAGTGAACCTGATATAAAGTAAGATATTAAATTGAAAATTACTAATTTTGGTCAAAACTGTAATAGATTAATAAGATTAATGTTATTGCAGTGACTTAATGATACCTACTTGTAGTAAGAAGATTGTAATAAAAGATATTTTCAGAATAAACGGAGTTATATTTGATTTGGGGGCTAAATGCAATCTTATGATGTCCTACGGTAGGGGGACAACAAATCATTCTTCAAAATCCCTTACGTAATTTATAAACGGCCCCTTACACACTAAGCCCAAAAAAAAACATTTCAGTAGATTACATTAGTTTTTCAGTTTTTGTATATAACAGGTTAGCACTAACAAGTTGATCTTCTTTTTTTTATTGCTTATGGTGGCAAACGAGCAAGCTGCACATCTGATGGTAATTGTCACTGCCACCCATGGACGTTTGAAATACTAAGGGTATAGCTAGGCCGCTGCCTACCAATACAAATACAACCCACCCAGTTGGTCTTCCGGCTCTCTCGCTCACCGAACGAAGCGCAATAGCACATTGCCATTACTCAGACGTCGATCTTCTTCGAGAGTGTGGTAGTTACTATCCCATACAGACCGGCCCGCAGCTGGAGGCAGAGACAGAGAACAGAACAGCGTGGTCCTATCACTAATTTTAAAGTCTCATAAATTATTTTTAATTAGGGGAGAGCGGGGCTGAAAGGGCCGATTTCGACAAACTCTTATAGGATTCGGATAAAACAAGTACTATGTCTGGAGTAGTAGTTTACTCTAAGCCAAATTTAGTCCCAAATACAAATTTACTTACAGATTTTGCACATTTTCTATTTTAATTATTAAAATATATAACTTTAATTTGATTTTTTTTTATATAGAGCAATGGCAAGGCAACTTGCCAGTTACGGCACCTCCTCAACTAGCTGAGGTCTGTTGTGCCGTTGATAATGCTAGGTGTTTTATATGAATGAAAATTAATTTAGAATTTAAAAGACATCAATTTTATAATAATATTTTTAATCGTTATATTCTTTACTAAAAATCAACGGTTTTTAAAATGAAGTTGTTTATAATACTAAGTATTATAATAAAAAAAAACACAGGGGGCAAAGTTAGAATAGGCATCACAATTATGATACAGTACTGTTCTTGTTCGTCAGCAGAACTGTCGTTATCTTGCATGGCTTTTCTCTTAGCAGAGTTTGTAGTCGGTTTTTTTTGTTTGTTTACCTTTTCCCTTGCCTTTTCTCTTACCTTTTACCCTTTCCTTTGTAGTTTCACTTTCTTCTTTTTATTAGTCTTTTAATTGTCTGTTCTTCGGTCAAAGCATTGTTCTCTGGAGTGTCCGTAAGAACAGCTATCTTTCTTTTAGGTCCTTTATGTCCAATTAATCGGGCAAAGGCTTTAGGCAGTAGTCTTCTTAGCTCTGGTAAGAAAATTGCTGTCTTTTTATCATCTGCGTTGTTATCACCTGATTGAGGGAGCTGGAAGCTACAGCAAGGGATAGGCTCCTGAGTACACTGACGTGTCTCTTGTTCTTCATTATCTGATGGTTCATTAGAGGACCCTCACATGCACTGCTACTCGGTCCACGTCGCTGGTGCAACTAAGATGGCACCCCCATGTGCTCGACTGTTAGGCATTACGTGACCCAATACGGTCGTATATCTATTTCTTTCTGTTTTGGAGATATTCGCGTCGGCACACATTTACCTCTGGGACTTTCAACCCCGGTCTCCCCTACTTCAGATTAATACATTTTAATTTATACTAGGTATATAATATCTTACATATAATAAAATGGTAACAGGCCGATGTTTTCCATTCATCCATCAGCCCGTAGACATCAACTCTTGGCACCTCGCAAGAATGCCACTCAGAACGGTCCTGTGTTATTTGCATCCAACGACTCCCTTTTATTGAGTAGGTTATGATATGGTCACACCCTGCCCAATCCATTAGGGCAGGGGACGGCGAGCGACATCATAGTCTGCCGTACACATTCCTCTCAACGCCATACAGGCAGGCTGCTGGTACCAAGTTATATCACCGATGGGCCGTCTGGTGAGTTACCATTTTGGGATACCATTCACCACTCATAAAGAAAAAAAATGCACTGCTTATAACGTAATAATATTTTGATTTGGGATGTAACTATACCATGTGAGCTATCTTTGAGAATATACTTTAATATATTCGAACACATTATAATAAAAGACCCATAGCCCGTCTATCAATCGTGGTGGTGTTTAGGCGATGAAAATGAATTTGTTAATCATTTGCGGTGTCATTTCTCGATAACAGTTATGGAATATTTTGGACCAGAATTTTGTTTTACTATAATTAATTATAATTTTTCTATAATAAAATAATCAATTTGAGTATTACTATATAACTATTTATATTATCAACTGCTTTTTCTTTTAAAGTTACAGTATGGAACACATACATTGGATAGGATCCCCAGTTACGTTTTGTTGCCTTTTTTCGTTCATTAATCCACACTACTTAGAATAAAAACACAGATTCAAAGCCACTCTAATTGTTTATTGTCAAAATACATGTTATTAGAATATGTTAACCATAGCTTGGTATTGTCTAATATGTTAATGAGTTAAAGTAATCCCTTAAAGATAAAGTATTCCATACATCACTTTAACGTTTTAAGGTTTATCGGCTATCAAAGCACTCAAATCAAATCAAATGCTTATATTATTGTAGCGTAGAGACAATAGAGAGCGTCGAACCTATAAAGGCAGACGTCATTCGATACAATAGCTGTCATTATCATGTTCATATAAAATAGATATTTCATGAGTATACGTGCATTAAGAAAAATATTTATACATATTTGTTGTCTATGTTTGAATGGATAGCTGTGATTTGCTTACTCGATTTGATACCATTTCTTGCAGTATCCCAGGCAGTTTAGGTACCGTGTTACGTAAAAACTTCGTTAGTGTTCTTAATATTTATATGGTACCGATTTTTGATACGAGTTTTGAGATTTTTAACATGTATATCACGAATTCAGTATAAATCATTCTTATAACTATCAACATTTTTTATTATTTGCCAGTTTTATCAATGTCTTGAAAAAATATTCTTTTTAGCACTTGAAGTAATGTCCCGCTGTTGGACACTGTTATACTACATTTGAAAGAAATAATTACTTAGTTCTCAATTTCACGCCACGCTGATAAAATAGCAAAAACTAAATGGTTTGGCATAGGATTTTATTTCGATCTTTATTTGATATTTTAGTCTGTGACAATTAGGTCCCAATAGCTATAGTCCAAATCAAACATCAAATGTCAAACTGAAATTGCCAACTGGGTAACCAATAATTTGGGAAGTTGTAATGAGTATTTATAATAAAATAATTAAATTAAATTCCTACGCTTCAATGACTGTTTGGTAAATCTTAAACTAAGTGCTACTTTGCGGCAAATATAATCATGGCTCAATGTTATTTTTAGTGAAAGGACTTTATGAGTCATTGACGATGTACGTTTTAAATTGTTTCTAAAGTTATTCCAAAAAGTCTATCATGTCTGAACGAAAAGGTACTAAGGCGTTGGAATTATGGTGTAAGCGCTTGGTTAAAGATTGCCCTGATGTTCATATAGATAATATGACAACATCATGGAGAGATGGAATAGCATTTTGTGCTCTAGTACATCATTTCAGGCCAGATCTCATGTAAGTACAAATAACTTTATGAAATTTTAAATTTGAATAAAGAAATGTAAACAAACTAAAAGTTTTACTTTAGAAAGTAAATAAGTGAAAGTTAATAATTTCATATACCATTTTGTCAGTATTTATCATATTACAATCTGTTATATTTTTTTTCAGTGATATGACTAAATTAAAACCCGAGAATATTTACGAAAATAATCAATTGGCGTACAGTGTTGCTGAGAAACACCTTGGAATACCTTCACTGTTAGATCCAGAGGATATGGTAGAAAATGATGTACCTGACAGATTATCTATATTAACATATTTATCTCAATTTTATCAACGTTTAGGACACAAGGGTAAGTTTTAACCTTCAACCTGTCACTCATATAAAACTTAATTTCGCCACTTTTATCTATTGACATTATATACATTAGAAATTTAAAAAAAAATAGTCTGTTGATTCTGTGAAATGTAATTAAATATGACAATTGTTATTTCTCCTTCAAATATTTTTATATTTTCTTTTTTCTTTAAGTATAAAATTAATATAAATTAAACATTTCATAAATGTCAACTAAAATATTTCTTCAGTACTTATTAATTTAGTTTAATTAATGAAAAATTGTTGTATATTTCAATCCTTAGAACTCAGAATTTTATTTAGTCCTTAGCTAAGAACTAAATAAAGTTTTGAGTTTTTCAAAACTACTTTTCCTGTGGACATGCAGTTCATTAGAAAACAATCTTACCATAACTTAGTGTTACTTATACCAATAAGCATTATTATAGTATTTTAAACATTCAATATTTCATTAATTGAGTATATATACTCATTTGTATTTAGATGAAAAGTAAAGAAGTAATTTAAAATAAATAGTCGTAATATTAAGAGGTAAATTTGAAATAAAACCCTATACTATCCACTTCAACTAGCTTAGTATAGTAAGTCAATTGTCCTCCTTTTGTGGCGTAGTCTACAGCCCAGCAGTGAGCTGTATATAAGAGTAGAGTTGATGGTGATGAATGTAGTGTTTCATCATCATCATCACAGCCCATAAATGTCCCCCACTGTTGGGCTCGAGCCTCCTCCGTAATGGGGGGAAATTAACTTACTATACCGTGCTGGTCAGACGTGTTGGTATAGGGTTTTGTTTCGAATTTTCTCTTCTTTCTTTCTTCTTCTTTCTTTCTTCGAATGTTCTCTTGCATAGATGTTATATGCGTTTTATATCCCTTAGTCGTCTCATACGATCACCCACAGGTAAGATATGGGGTGGTGGATAGTATTCTTACTCCGTCACCACACGGAAAATGTAGTCTTAATAATATATTAAATTTTCAGTTAATACAAAAGTGTCTGAGAGTGAAACCAAGCTGGCATTGCAAACAACAACCACAGAAACAACCGTTAGTATGCACTTAATTAGCGTTTACTTTCTGATTATGCTATTTCTTTGTGTAATGTTTGCAGTGAAAATAAACTACTGTCTTTTTCTAAACACTTTCTATCTATCTTACATCTTTGTAGGCACCAATAAGGTTTGGCAAAACTGGTCTAGACAAATGTTCAGCATGTGGCCTCCCTGTGTATCTTGCCCAGCGCCTACTTGTATCACATAAACTATATCATAGGAGATGTTTCCGTTGCTCTAAATGCTCCGGACACTTAAACCCTAAGAATTTTGAAATAATAGAAGGATCTGAATTCACCTGTGATAGTTGTAAAAATGAAAAGAAATTATCAAAATATATAAACAATAATGATCGCAATCAAATGGGGATGCTGGCCTTCACCGATAACTTACATCAACCACAATTAATCTCAAACGTGGAGCCAATTAACCCCAAATATAAAACAAGACCGAAATCTATTTTAGGTGAGTGTTACATTTTACTTATTTTTTTATCACAAACTGTCATTATTTTTAATTTATGAAACAACTTTAATTATCAGAAATTTACTTCAAAATATAGCAGTATTTATCAATTAGGCGCTGCTTGTGTGTTAACTATTTATGATAATCAAAACAGATTTGTTCTCATTCTTGTGCATCATGTTCGCAATTTAAAATTTCTAATTGCTTCTTTCAAAATCTATGTGTTTTCTTATTGCACCGTTTAGATGTGTGTTGTCTAGTGTCTACCTAACATTTTAATATGAATTGAACTTCAAATACTTTATTGTTTAAATAAAAATCCCTGAATGGCGCTTATTGTTTTGGTTGTTATTTTTTAAATTAATTAGTTGTTTTATATTATTTATTTAAATATTACTAACATTAATATTTTGAATTCATAGACAAAATAAATATGTTTGAAAAAAATATAGAAAAAGAATCTAATATTGAACATAAAATTACAAGTCTCTCATTAAAAGACACCTCTTTCAATGATCATGAAGATGTTAATAACTCAAGTAAACTACAGAATGAATCAGAATTTAGACAGGTATTAAAAAGTGATAATTCAACAGTGGATAGTAATGATTTGTATAGTAAAAACATTCCTGACAAAGTCTATAAAAGTAATATAGATAAGATGAATTTCTTACAAACGCAGTTGTGTGAAGACACAGATATTAAAATTAAGGATTTAGAAAATATAAATATAACGGAAATAAAAAACAAAGACTGTATTAAATCTAATGACAATGTAAAAACGAATGAAGAAAGTATTGATACCAGTACAAGTGTAATAACAGAAAACAGTAATGTAACAGATGACATCAGATTAGCAAACAATACCTCAACAAATATTGAAAATTCTCCTTCCATAGAACCTTCACTAGAACCCTTAACAGAACCTTCACTAGAACCTTTAACAGAACCTTCACTAGAACCTTTAACAGAACCTTCACTAGAACCTTTAACAGAACCTTTAACAAAACCAATCATGGAAATACCGAAGGAACAAGAAATAAGTATATGTGTTCCTCCTAGACGAAAAAAGCAAAATGCTATAGAAAAAGAAAAAGCAAAAGCAACTACTGAAAAAAAAGAAAAAGAGTCCATATTGAAGCCAATTGAATATCCAGATCATTTGAATCCATTTTCAGATGATGAAAATGAAGTAAGTATATATTAGTTTATCACATTTATTTTTGAAGAGGGAAGCAGAAGTGGCAGTCGGCATTTATATTCCACCATGTAATAGGGGACTGGGAGACCTATTGCATATACGGGTCCAAGACTCATAGATGCTGGACCAATGAGGCAGGATATTTTGTTTAAAATTAAAATAATTATGTATTATTAAATATAGCATTGTAAATCTTAAGAATGTGATGACTATAAATTACGCTCGGCACTTACAATTTTTATACAAATCTATTTGACCCAATAGTACAAATATTGTTCTGTACAAATATAAAAAAAAAACTAGAACTTCGTAGGTAACACCTACCAAGTTCACTTATGGATTTAAACCCTTCAGTGACCAATACAAACACAAAATCTGTCTGGACATTTAGAATTTCTGTGATATACATAGAAGAATTAAATGACTACACTCTATTAAGGCCCAGCGCCTATTCGTATATATAATACGCCGCTGACCCTACTTCAGTACTGCATTGATCCAGTACAAGAACTCATGCAATAACTCCCTTATTACTTAAAAAAAAAAAACTTTTTTTATTTATTTAGGTACGCTTGGTTTCTACATATATGACTTTTGATTCAAAGTTCAAAATTTCACCACCCTCTTTTTTTCTTGGTTAATCCATAAATGACGAATAAAGGATTCAAGCAGATAACATTACTACAAGAAAAACTCCAAATTAAACTCAATACCAACTAATTTTAATAGCATGGTATAGAACGCATGTGGGTAACATGCGACCCGTGGGCCGCATGCGGTCCGCGAACGTCTTTGCGGGCCGTGAATGTTTTGTAATAAGTCATAAATTTCAAAATAAATGCATGAACGAACCGCGATCGACCATATACGGTATATTCTAGTGTTAATATTACTAGTGTGGCCCGCATTTAGTTTATTTCTCCACCTTGCAGCCCTTGCCTGCCAAAAGGTTGCTCACCACCGGTATAGAAGTAGTAGTAGTTTCCTTCCTACTATGAAATAAGCTCGAGCTTAGCAATGTATACGAGCTGAGATTATGATGATGATAAACTAACATATTGCTTATTGACTCTTAGAATGCTGAAACTCAGACACCACCTAAGAGGGTGAGCACAAATCCGTTCGGCAGCAGTGATGAGGAAGAAGATGATGTACCGCCGATACAACCTCCTCCCAAACCGCCAGCTGCACCGTCTGCAACAGCAACCCCTGTGTACGTATATTTTTTTAGATTATCAGATTTAACGAAATATGTTCAGAAAGGACACTATATACAATTAGCATAATAAAAAATAGCATCATAAAAATCCATATTACTGATATAAGGCTGTAGAATTTGTTTGCTTGACAATGCTATTCTTAGAAACTTTTTGGATTCTGAAAAATCCTATTGTGTCCAATAGTTTTGTTTATCGAGAAAAGGTATAACATATGACTCTGTGACAAATAGGAGAGCGAATCGTTCTCTATAAATGTTAGAACAATGGTAACAAAATAAAATAAAGTAACAATGGCCGTCAAGGCGACTGCGCAGAATGGTTCCCGTTGTTATGACAACTGATGAGATAATTGTGATTGATGTATTATGGATATTATTCATGATGATATTAATTAGGAATGTTACAGATATAATGTTTCGGATCTGGATACCGATATTATATAAACATTATTTCGGGTACGGTAAGGGATATGAAATTATTTCGGATTATCCGTTACAGATATTGATTTCTAGGGAATTATAAAAAGAAAACGTTGAGTGTAGTGATTATTGTATTATTCTCCTTTCGCTTGGGCTTTGGTTTAGTCTGTATGTCCAGCTGGTTGAAAGAAAACTTGTCATAACATGTCCCAAACAAACTTCGCCTCTTTACGAATCTATTCGAAATTTCTATATCGATTTCTTTTATGGTTACAGAGCTCCAAAATCCCTAATATTAATAGGGTAATCTTGAGAACATTCTAGTTGCTTGTATACGTTGATTCTAGTTGCTTGTATACGTTGATCAGAGTGTACTTTAATCACTGTATTCATACGTATATAAGTACTTACGATTAAAAACGTCAACAAATTTAAAAATTTTAGTTACAAACTGAAATAGTTAAAATACTTTCTAGATGACTTACTGTTTGTATTATTACTAACTAATACTATTCACCATGTGGCGACGAAATACAAATAACAATCGTGGATACCCCATACTTGCCTGTCGGAGTCATAAAAACCCGTTAAGGTTATCACCGACTAAGTTTGCAGCTGCACTCACCTGGTAAAAGTATAACGATTCACTACTATTGCGAACTTGCCTCGGCACTACTCCATCATATGATTGGCACAGATCCACCCCATGTAACGATCTATGGAGGCGATCTAAATCCAGCAGGACGGTCCAAAAGCTGAATATTTACTGCAGTACTTCTAATTAATTTGTTACATAATTACATTCAACATGTGTTATCTGAAGCTAAGCTGTTGGTGACATTTTAAGAATAAGATGAGCTATTCCGTCAGCTTGTCCTCGGGCAGTGGTTACTACATTTGAGCAGGCCCTACCACGCCCTATAACGAATAATTAAGAAACAACCACCGCCCACAGTAGATAGATATGTAGAAATCGTAATAGTTTGTTATCAAATTAACTTAAATAAAAAGAAATGAAATTAACTTAAATAAAAAGCATTAAATAATATGTAGAGATGGACTTATTTGTATTTAAATAGGGAAGGAAAACATGACACTGTATATGTATTTTTACGCTGGTAAACCTCTAAAAACGTGCAATATTTTTATTGCCTATTATCACACCGCTACCGCCAACGCGGAAGCGGCACACCTGATTGTAGATTATATTGTCGCTTACGGACCTTAGAAACACCATGGGAATTAGCCAGGCTGAAAAAATCTCGTTTAAAGAAAGACATGTAATACTCGCTCGGCCAACAACGCAGCAGATGGTCCATTTAAGTACCATGTAGGTACTTAAATGGACCATCAAATAGTACGTGGGACTTTAGAGTAAAAGTTTATTTACTACTAAAAATATTACCTTTATGAGGTGTTGGAGTTTATATTTCGAATTAGTTAAAATGGGTCCTCTTGTAATAAAGTATTAGCGATGATGATGAAATGTGTCCTTTTCAATAATTTCAAAGAAATAATTTGAAAATCACCATATTTAAATTAACGGTATACAAAATTAACCTTTAGCCTGCAAATATTAATGACTAATCAAATTTAAAATACACCTAAATAATTTATTCTAGCGTAAAATAAACGAATGCTAAATCATCAGTATAAATACGTTTCATCAAGTTAAGTTAGATCATTTATCATATACATAACTTTTGTAGATAAAATATTTAGCATTAAATCACGTGAAACCCGCCGTGGCATGAACTGGACAACCTTCAAATTTAATATTGTGACCACGTTCGGGCACGTAGTGTTGCGCAATCTAACAAAAGAACAATATATACATTAGTCTCTTTCATGTTATTGTATCCCACGTGAACTATCTACGCAATAAAATACTTAATTTAAAAATACTAATATACCCTATACATTTTTTTAACAATGTAATGTTGGATTCAATTTAAAAATTCTATTATTTTTATGTTGCAATACATATTGTATGTTTACTTTCTATACCTAAACCCGTATAAAGTTTATACTCGTATCACCTTCTAAAACGAGTGCATATCACTCACACGTTTAATGGGTTTCATATTTATTTAGAGCGTTCGGTTCGCATTAGAATAAGTGACCAATTTATTATGAGACAATCGATCGATCTCCTCATAAATAATCTTGTCAACTTGACCAACAATGAGATATTACTATTATTTCGCGGGCTTCATCAAAACAAATGAGAGAATGGTCATATAATATCGCTTGTTAAATATCTGATCTACCTACCCACCACCACACCCCCTTCTAGGTGGACTGATGACATTACGAAGGTCGCAGGCAACCGTTGGATGCATGTGGCACAGGACCGTTTCGAATGACATTCTTTTGAGGCCTATGTCCAACAGTGGACGTTTACGGGCTGATGGATGGATGAATGGAAATATCTGATGGGAGATTTCATTCGTAGATCCTTCCATTCATCCATCAGCCTGACGGCGTTCACTTTTGAATATAGGTTTCTCCAATAACGCTTAATATCATAATTACCACGCATTATGCGGGTATTATAAATTTCCCATGAGCCGGTTTTTACGATTGTATTGTTAACCTGTAACCACACGGGAATCGTCAGCACCGGCGTCAACTAGTAAATGGAAATGTTACAATTTGTAACGCTTAAACAAGGATCTATTGGAATATATAAAACGAAAGTTTTTCTCCTTTTGAATTTTAACAAATTAATGACGAATGTATGTTTAATATTAACGAATGCTAAATAAACTGATCACATTTTACTATTCGATTCCTTCAACTGAATCCACAATATAAGCTAATGATGAACTATTTTCACTTGCGTACATCTTTTTAATTTTATTTATATATTAGCTTGTAATAATTGGATTTTGCCGTAACAACTAGGAAATGTTATGAACGTTCTGTAACAAAGAAAACGCATTTTTATCAGAACCGTAATCAATTTTACAACTAAACTCATTATACAATGTGAAATATTTAACTGATAATGCGATAAAGTTTAGCGTTAATAATGCTCTTAAGCTCTGCACATGAATTAATGTAGCCTACGTTTTATCATATTATTATCTTACGTAATGTTATCAAGTGCTTTTTTAGATAAAAATAATATATTCAAGATGTGCAAATTCTTATTCTGAATCAGATTATATTTAGTTTATCAATATTCTTAGTCATAAAGTGCTTCATACCTATGAGATCGTGTGATCATACCCCGTTTATAAATTGATTTGAATTTATATCCGCCCTACTACTTCAAGATGTTTTAGCGTTAGTTACTTCAAGATATATACAATTATACATATTACTTCAAATGAACTTGGTTTCGTGGAGAGGTACATTGCGGGGTGGATCTATGGGGTCTACGTGCCGCTTCATCTATGGTCCCGGACAGATTTAGCGGGGTTTGACCAGGTCATAGCCCGCCGCAAAAAGCGAAAAAAAGAGTTAACTTGGTTTAGCTAGATTATTGTTAATATTTTTAAAATGAATGAATTCGTTCTGAGTAAATTATATCTACTACATCAAATTATGTGGTAACAGCATAATATAATGTATAACGACTTGTAGTTTCCCTTGAAGTCATATAAACCAGCTATGGCATCACCAGAAGAAAGTATATTATTACTACTCGCCTGTGAAGTTTATAACACTAACTGCGATCATCCAACCCGCCTTTAGCCTTTTTAATTTAAGGCATTACTCCACTTTAGGAGGCCTATTCCCATGAGCGTACAGCGATAGATTAATGGTTGGATGATTGAATTACTTTATTACGGTTTATCCTACAGGAAACGACTCATAGCTGTTAATCCATTCTGGTCTGATGGAGAAGAACCTTCGTCGGACGAAGAAGACACGCGCAGTAAGAGGTAAAGAATATTTCTGTATATTGTTTCTGTACACACGAAATTATTGTTGACGTGATGTATATCATGGATTTATATATATAGTATATATATATCCAGCACTGTTGCAAACGCCATGAACACGAAAGAACTGTATATACACGTTATCAAACGGAAAGATTTAAATGAATATAGTTTAAACAATGCATGGACAGTATCTAACTAAATTTAAAACGACTATCTGTTATGCTAAAACCAGCATTTTGTTGTAGGTATTACAAACCATCATATTAAGGTCAAACGATAATTAACACCGTAATGAAATGATTACAACGACAATTGTTTGTAAATTTCTTAAAAATGATTTTAGTTAAATCGTCCGTGTGGTGACAGAGTAAGAATACAATTCACCACCTCATATCTTCCCTTTGGGTGTCGTAAAAGACGACTAACGATTGTAATATGCATACACCATTTATGCAATACAAGCAAAACTCTCTATGCCAACAAGTCTGACCAGCGTGGTACAGTATGGTCAATTTACCTCCTATTACCGAGGAGGCTCTAGCCCAGCAGTGGGACGTATATGAGCTGATATGGTGATGATGAATGATGAAATAATCTTTTTTATCATTTATATTTTCCGTGTGGTGACGGAGTAAGAATACTATTCACCACCCCATATCTTACCCGTGGGTGATCGTACGAGACGACTAAGGGTTATAAAACGCATATAACATCTATGCGAGAGAAGGAAAACTCGAAAGAAAACCCTATACGAACACGTTTGACCAGCGCGGTATAGTAGGTTAATTGCCCTCCCACTGTGAAGGAGGCCCGAGCCCAACAGTGGGACATTTATGGGCTGTGATGATGATGATTGGCTCGAAAGTCCATTACTCTAAGACAGTTGGAATAAAAGGGCAAAACATGCTGTATGGTGGGTTTGACTAAATTTGATACATTTATCCCATTGAGACTAAAATCGATAAACACACGGAATATCAGTTGGTATTGACCTAAGTCAATGCAAAAATTTTGTCGTTTTATCACATCCACAATGTTAGGATTACTAGTATTCATTGGCCCTGCAGACCATATTATTTTGAAGCAGATATGCAATCTGGGGAACGATCAAATGGCATATTTTTTATTAAGAAAAATGATCACCTTCAGAATAAATTGCACTTTTTCTTTACACCCAAACTCGGCACAATCATTTATGGATTGCACAAAGAATTGTCCTACGTTGGCATCGAACCACTCCACCATTTGTGCAGTCATTATTTTATTATATATAACTAATCTATCATTATGATTTCTAAGTTTCTAGTTTTGCTGATTCTATCGCGTTTGTATTTGATTTTTAATTGCCCGACGTTTCGAACAATCTACAGCGTTTATGGTCACGGGAGGACAGTCACACACGGGAACACCGTCAATTCAAATACTCTTTCATTCATTCCTTTAAAGTTTAATAGGTCTACCATATTTTTTTATATTAACCATTTCTTCCAGTTCAATGTATAGATCTTCAATGGCAACAAGCACACCTAATCTCCCAGGAAGCATAACTCGACGGAAAAAGACTAGAGCACCGCCACCGCCGCCTATTATTTCAATAACAGGCGTTCCAAGACTACAACAACCCTGTACATCTATGGACGACGTCGCAAGCATATCATCATACAGCTCATACAATTCTACTCTCAACTCGGACCAAGTGAGCTCGAAATTCATATATATTAAGGTTATTTACAATGACGTGTCCTTACAAACACACTAAAAATCAAAAATAGTATGCCTCGCTCTCCGCTTCTTCTCTTTTCTGTTCAATCGTGTGGGATTAATTTGGCGTCAAACTGTAGGAGCAAAGGAATATACAGTACATTTGTGCATTAATTTTATTTGTAGTTTCTTGTCTCCGAATTGGAAGTTTTCAGCTCAATCTAATAAAAAGCGAGCCTACTAACGAGACAGTTCTAAACTTCGAACTTGCTCTAGAAAATTTTTATTTAGAAAAAAGCTAGAGATTTCTGGAATGATTTTTATCCTAATGAGGATTAGAACCTTTTTTTTTTTTTTTTTTTTTTATTGGTGGGCTATGGGTGCGTCTCGCCCCGCCAAATCGGTCCGGGGTGACGGAGATGGCGGCGCGTGATCCCATAGACCCACCGTAAAATCCTCTCTCTTCGCCGTGCGAGCGGACCACCGATGAGGATTAGAACCTGGAAACTAGGCAATAACATGTTTATGCCGCTGGATGACAATTTTAATTTCACCTATGGACAGCCGTGTTCAACGCATATAATCTCACATTGGAACAATATTATAATATGACCCAAGGATAGCCATTATAACATATTCCACGCATACATTCGGCTTTGAGATTTGCCGCCGTAGCCAAAACCATGACTAAAGAGTATATGGCCAACATCTTATTAATAAATGGGTACTTAATTATGCAGGCTACGTTCATATTGTACCATAAAAGTATTTTATATTTTCCCATAGAAAATAAAATTTATTAATGTGCTATTGTGATATGTAGAAATCAATTGGCAAGTCTACCCCCACACTGAAGAAGAAACGACCTGCACCTACACTCTCCGACAGTGTTTCCACAGCATCCGTGGGTGGAGGCTCGCTAGAAAAGGGGATCAACATCTCTGGAAAGAGTACGAACTCTGACGGTAATAATAACCTTAGTTCACAAACTATAAAAACGTATATATACTACTATAATATATATATATATATATATATATATATATATATATATATATATATATATATATATATATATATATATATATATATATATATATATATATATATATATATATACTACTATAATATGTACTCGTGTGAACACTTCGCATCCTTATAAACTCTTTTTTTTTCTTCTTGTAGCTTATTGCGCTATATTTATTACTACGTAAGTTTTTGAAAGATCGTAACATTTATTAGGATATATATATATATATATATAATCTAGGAATGGTGGAATGGTATTTATAAAGATACATTCTTAAAAAAAGTATAAACGTAAAAGAAACAACTGTTATCATTATTAATTTCATTAGGTTGATTTGGTTATTTTGATATTTGTATGAGATGATGAGTGAAAAATTAAGTTGACTAAGTAGAGGTAAAATAATTTGAGTGTGTACTACACATGGCAGACATTCAAGCAATCCGTTAGCCTATCAACATCTATAGTTGGATATAGACCTCGCCACAGAAGAGAAAATGCCATAATCGTCACGCTTGACAAGAAGATTGGCGATCGCAGATGGTGTTATAAATTTTCTAACGTAGTGCTGCTGCTAATCCTCTAATAATAAGTGGTGATGACACATTGTATTCTTAACTCTCGTCACCATACGAGCATTTAGTTTAGCGTAGCTAGATTTAAAAGTGTTATCATGTATTGAAAGTTGTTCTCAAAAATAATAAGAAACAGGCAACAGTCAAATATATTAACAAGTCTAGAAAAATGTAGAATAACAACAGGATGTTAATATCTGCAGGATAATCAATGAGCAATTAAACGTGTATGATACCGAGTACTATCTTTATAATACACATTAGTAAAACATGTATTATTAATAATTTTTAAACATGTATCGAGTATTTTTGTGGTAATAAAAATACAATGAAACTTGCCAGTGACTGTCGTAAATAACGATTAAGAAACAAGCAAATAACTACTACTAGAGAAAGTAAATTCTAAATTAAGTAATATAATAGTACTGCTAAGCTGTGTCGTAGCGGCTACGAATACCACCAACCCTTACTTTGCTCGTGGATGTCGTAAAAGACGACTAAGAACCTTATAATGATCTGGGCCAATATCACCTGATGCCGTCTGGTCAACAATTACATTCCCAAGGAGGATTGACGTCAGGCAAGCGGCCGGAAGAGGAGTACATATTGCGTCAACCCCAAGTAATTGGGATAAGAACAGGAGAATGATGATGATGATGATGAATAGTGCTGCCAACCCAGACCAAAGTAAGGATGGTAGAGTAGGGCATTGTTCCTCTCATTGCGGGGAAGACTCGTACGCAATTGTGAGACGTACATATAAAGGCTAAGAAGATGAAATCCCCTTGAAGTAAGATTACTAAGTATCACCAGCACCAGCTTGTTCATGAAAACATAACTAAGAAATTTAAATAGATGGCATCATGGCAAAATATAAACTTACCTCTCTGCCAACACGTCGGACCAATATGGTTCCCATTGTAAAGGCTCTTGGCCTTTTTTTGGGAGGAGTCTGACTACACCCCTGCGCAAACCATCCGGGGCAGCATGGGATTCAAAAACCTGCTGTATTTCCCTATTCTACCTGTTGAACAAGGAAGAGAACTGATTTCAAGGAAGGTGGTAAGAAACAAACACCCAGATGTGAGACGTATAAAGAAGAATCATCAATTAAATTATAATATTATTTTATACTTGTGTGCCGAGTGAAAAATTACTGCCACACTTAGGACTTAAATGAAATCCGCATCAGTTGTCCTACCAACTAGACGAGCATGGGCTGACGTATGACAATCAAACTGTCACTCGTATTGTCGTTATTACTTATATTATCTTCATGTGCTTTCAGGTGGGCGTCGAGCAAAAGGACCAGCGCCTGGCTTACCACTTCCAGAGCGGCGAGAAGTGAAACTACAAATGTCTCCTGAAGAGTTACAAGTACAACTTGATCTGCTCGAGACCCAACAACTTGGTCTTGAGCGACAAGGTGTCCTCATTGAACGGATGATCCGCGACAAGTGTGAGGGTAAACATGGTCACGCACATTATATATTTTTCTCCATGCACTTGCACTTAGCTGCTCATATAAGATACTATTAACTTTGGCGATTTATTTCCTTTTGCTATTATATATTTTCAGTTATGCATTCGCAGAATCATTGATCGTCAAAACTAAAAGTAGTCTGTGTGCTGTAGCTTGAATTCTTGTATATTTTCTTTAAGTTTATGTGTTTCGTGTGACGGGTTAAGAACAGAATGTTTCACCACTCCCCTGACTTTTGCGTAGGAGTCGTAAAATAATACATCAATAGGAGGATGGCCCGCAGTGCTCTCTTATGAAGCTTATAAACATCAACTACGATCACCAAACCGTCCTTCTAATTTTATATGGCATTATCCTCCTTTTGAGACTTTTCTCTTTAACTTGTTATAGAAGTTTTCAGAGTACAATGAAGTTAATGAAATATTTATATTCATTCATAATTGTTGCACTTTTTTAAATGACTTTTAAAAAAGAGGTTTTCAATTTATCCGTATTTTTCATGTGATTCACGATTTATGATGTATATTTATGATGTAGCCCCATTTAAATTTGATCAAATCTGACCAGTAATTGACTATAAATAATGCGTATTTACTATAAATAATGTATACGATTGGCCTGGATTATGTAATCCGTGTTTTAAAGTCATTTTTTTTTTGTTATTTTTTTTTATTGAAGTATTCTACTGGTAGTTGGTGAGTTTATTTGTTTTAATTTTGATAATGAATGAAAAAGAATGAATGTATATATTTTATTAGCAAACTCAGCCCGTTGGTTTGTTTGTAGAAGTCGATATATCGCAGCGCCGCCTGGTGGCCAGTTACATCAATGAAGCATATAAACCTCCATGAAAAAATACACATACATACCAATTTTCATAATAATCGGTCAAATAGTTGCCGAGTTTATCGATATACAAACATCCTTTTATAGATATAAATATCCTGGAAACAGTTACGCATATCATGTTATATTAATTGCTTTACTCATCACAAGGAAGGAAAGTGGTCAATATAATAATACTTTGAAATATTATGAACTCACGTATTAGGATCGATTATGTCAATCTGAGTTTTTAACACATCCAATATTTAAATTACTGAAATTTAGCATTTAATATGCTTAATTATTTATAAAATCCGATTACGAAATGAAAAATGATGTCACAAGCGGGATTCGAACCCGCGCCTATTGGGATTCCGGCCCAATCGTGCTGCCACTACACCACCGTGACTAATTGTAGGACATGCAAATTTCACTTCGTATTATATTTACCTCTTAAGGTGACGGTATGCTATCTACCCGACAATGTTTACACATTGTTATAGGCTTAATACTTAAAACTTTACAGTTAGAATTGTATTAAACGATGACACATTTTTCGTAATCGGATTTTATAAATAATTAAGCATATTAAATGCTAAATTTCAGTAATTTAAATAACAAGGTTGTGTCATCGTTTAATACAATTCTAACTGTAAAGTTTTAAGTATTAAGCCTATAACAATGTGTAAACATTGTCGGGTAGATAGCATACCGTCACCTTAAGACGTAAATATAATACGAAGTGAAATTTGCATGTCCTACAATTAGTCACGGTGGTGTAGTGGCAGCACGATTGGGCCGGAATCCCAATAGGCGCGGGTTCGAATCCCGCTTGTGACATCATTTTTCATTTCGTAATCGGATTTTATACATCCAATATTCATCATGGTGAGTATACTGCCGGGCTGGCCACGGATGGGAAGGAAGTGGTACCAGTGGCCACCCAATGGCGATAGGGAGGGAATACGGTGTGCTATGGGGCCACGCGCTGCCCTTCGTTGACCCGGACGGAATGGGCGGCGTGTGTGCGGTCATAGTCTTGCCAAAAAAAAAAGTGTGTTTACTTATAGTATTACTTCTAACGCGTGTACGCGTTAGAAGTAATACTTCTTTGGCGTAACAAGATCGAAATCTTTTCAAATGTTTTATCTTTCGCCTTATTCTACGTTTGTAAAAAAAAGGACACCAACAATAGAAAAAAGCAGGTATTTAATACATTGAAAGTTTTATTATAACTCATTATCTAGTTAAAAAACTAAAATGTTGACTACAGCTAACTTCAGTGTGTCGGTTTTTCGTGACAGTGTGCGCGCGCATCGTAAAAATTTTCTCTCATCATTTTTCCCTACCGCGCCAAAAGAAGTATAACTTCAAAAATGGTGAGCGAGATATTGAATAGTTCATCCTCATTACATAAATTTCTAAATCTATAAATGCCAAGAAAGGTATAATGGTTAATGTAAAAACGTTCTAACGTTAAAAAAAACTATTTTGTTTTTTATTATTTTCGAATGATACTGTAAAGTACAGAATGCCAAGACTTCTAATCAGCTCTATAAGGCCTCACTGTTGGTCACGTGCATCCTCTGAATCAGTGAAATTATTGCCAACCACGCTGGCCAAACGAGATCACGGGTTGAGAGCCCTCAGCGCTCACCCACAGTCCGAAGTTGTCATAGCCATCTGAGGCTAACAACTAAAACACAAAAAAAAAAAATAAAAAAAAAGGTGGCCAAATGAGATAGGATTTTATTTAGAGTTATATTTGTCATGTAATAATGTTACCCCTTGATCGAATTTTACGATTCCAACGGGAAAGAAAAGGAGTGGGAACTAGTAAAACATTGTGTTCTTAATCTGTTACTACACGGATAGTTTCTTTAAAAAGTTACCTAACCTATCTTATTTTCACATTTTTTATTCAATATATCAGTAGTACCTAACTGTTGTACTTGTTCTAGGCGATGAAGCCGATACAGTCCCTCAAGAAGAAGTGGAAGATTTAGTTATTCAACTATGCGAACTGGTCAATGAAAAGAACGATTTATTCAGGAAACAGACTGAATTGATGTATATGTAAGTATTTTTTAGCGGTTACGAATATTACCAATCCTTACTTTGCTCGTGGATGCCGTAAAAGACGACTAAGAGCCTTATAACGACCTGGACCAGCGCCATCTGATGCCGTTTGGTCAACAATTACATTCCCAAGGATGGTTGACGTGTAGCAGGCGGCCGGTATAAAACTATTGCCAATAACTTCTACAATATGTACTATGAAAGTAGAGTACATATTGTATCGACCCCAAGTCATGGGGATGGGAGTAGGAGAATTATGATGATGTCATCATCCTCATCACAGCCCATAAATATCCCACTGTTGGGCTCGGGCCTCCTCCGTGATGGGAGGGAAATTAATCTACTATACCGCGCTGGTCAGACGTGTTGGTATAGGGTTTTGTTTCGAGATTCCTTCTCTCGCATAGATGTTATGTGCGTTTTAAATCCCTTGGTCGTCTCGTACGATCACCCACGGCTAAGATATGGGATGGTGAATAGTATTCTTACTCCGTCACCACATGGACAATGATGATGTAACTATTTATAATCAGACCAAATATACCCATGACATCGCTCGCGTTGACGTAGATATTAGCTTATCGATTTGTTAACAAAAAAAATAATCTAGATTATATACACTATAGCTTTCTCTGTATACCTGAGTATGTGTATACGAAATTTCAACTCGCCCGGTTGGATAGTTAAGGAGTGAAATCATAACAAATAAACACATTTTTATTTATAATATTAATTAGCATTCACATGTAAATCCGTTACTGTTTAAGAATTATATTCTCGCAAATTTATTCACTACTCAGGTCGATGTGTAGATGTTGGTAACATCTAGGTTATTACTAAGATAACTATACTGTTATTAGAATACCTATATAAAAAAGTCTTATGCATCTAGAACGTAATATTGTACAAATTTAAATGTTACATTCTAGATGCATTATATTTTTAACGTACTTAATTTCTAACCAGTTATAATATTTTCATACTATAGTCTTTAAAATATAGCTTGATCTCTGTGACAGATAGATACAAAACCGATGAAGTAATTTTGAATACGCGTCATGTTTACAATTTTATTTTGTAATTTTTCTTATTGCTTATGGTGGCAAACGAGCAAGCAGCACACCTGTTGGTAAGTGTCACTGCCGCCCATGGACTTTGCAATACCAGGGGTGTAGCTTAGGCCGCTGCCTACCAATAAAATCCTCAAACCCACCCAGTTGGGCTGCCGGCTATCTCACTCACCGAACGAATCGCAATAGCACATTGCCATTACTCAGCCGTCGATCTTCTGTGAGATTGTGGTACTACCCTGGATGGACCGGCCCGCGGCTGTAGACAGAAAACTGTCAAAAGCGTGGTCCTACCAGTACAATCGCTTATATTTTCACTCTTTAAGTGCCAGTTATATCTCAACTGAATTATGAATATAAAAATATGAATATTTACACCAAAACTTGTACCTCATATATTTTAAAATAATTAGTTACCATTTTATATAAATATAACGCTTACGCAAATACAAGGTCATGCTGAACTAAGAAAAAGATAGAGATGGGACAATCGATAAACGTAAATTGATAACATTCTTATTAATTATTTATAAAACAAGTAAAACCAAATTATTACATATATAAACCACTTGGTTATTCTATAAAATAAGAAAATTGTGTTAATTTAGTATTCAGACACCAGTTAAAATATTAATAAGACCATTTTTTTTTAATTAAAAATATAAATTCTTTTATAAAATAAACACGATTCATGAAATAATCAATGACCAAGAACTCATGATCAACCTACAGGAATGCCCTAGCGATAATGACGATAGTGACGATGAACTTGTATGCACTCCTTTCGAATAATAAAAATATATAATTAGCAGCTTTAGTTTAAATTAAATAAAATCCATTGATTTCAATTCAATAAGATTATCATAGATTGTTTTACATTTTTGATCAATTCACCCATCCATTTGATTGAAATTCAATAAGATTTATATACATTATTTTTCAATTGCAGTAGCAAATAACTTTAAAAAATAAGGAATTATATCGACAAAAATACGGACTACATCGTAAGCGTCCGGCACTAGTGACAACTGTCACAGAGATCAAGCTATATTTTAAAGACTATAATAATAACCTGTATCAAATACATAGCTTTTGTCATCAGATATCGCTACTTGGACTGAAAATTATTTGTCCAATTCTATACAGCGAAGTTGGGACTTTACAAACTTACAATTGACAATCATTTGTGTATCGAACCCACGACAATCGAGTCGCTACTTAAGCCCCTACGCTATCACATCATCATCCTTCTGATAACCCAATTGTGATCAACGCAATATGTACTAGTCTGCCGCAATACATATTGCAATAATATTTATGACCAGCCCTAATTGACTTTGATTGCATAATGTGGTGGTGTGGTGTGGCGTGGTGGTTAAGGTATCGAGCTACGGTGTCAAGTATTATGAATGCCATGCCCACGCAAAATATATACATATATACTTTCTGCGATACGCAAATTGTTGTTCTGAGTCTGGATGTAATTTATGCACGTTAAGTTGAATATTTTTGAAGTCTCTCACAATGCAAGGATTATTTCCTTAGTGTCCTGCATTAATGAAATAATTGTGTTTAAAAAAAATAGTATTAAAATTGGGAATGTAATCGTTGCACAGACGGAGTCTGATGGACTTGGCACAAGTCAATGTAAACTTAAACCACAACGCCATCTGTGTACAGCCAAGATTGGAATAATAAATTTAATTACAGACGACGACAACAAAGGCTTGAACAAGAGCAAGCTGATATTGAACACGAGATTCGTATAATACAATCGCGTCCCGCCGTCAACCGCATCGACGCTGACAAGGTAATTATCATAGCACTATATCTATCTATGATCTTACGGGTTCGGAAATAGTAAGTCATCATCACAGCCCATTTAAGTCGTACTGCTGGGCTCGGGCCTCCTCCGTAATGGAAGGAAAATTAACCTACTATACCGCGCTGGTCAGTCGTGTTGGTATAGGGTTTTGTTTCGAGTTTTCCTTCTCTTGCATAGATATTATATGCATTTTATATCCCTTAGTCGTCTCCTACGATCACCCACGGGTAAGATAGGCGGTGGTGAATTGTATTCTTACTCCGTCACCACGGGGATCACTTTGAAAAATTAAAGGTGCATGATGTAAATTCAAACAACGAGACCTTCATGTTGCTGCCTATAGTCTCAGAAAAACCAACGCGTAATATATTATTTTATTCAGTATAGAATTATGGAAGACTTTTAAACAGAATGTGATAAATACTGCTATAGAAATATGTGGCGTGAACAGAAGTAAATGAGTTGAAGAATGTATGGTGGGATAAAGATTTGCAGAGTGCAGTTTGTGAGAAGAAGAAAGCCTGGATAGATTGGCTTGCTAGCAGAGCCAATGAGAGAATGGAAAAGGCAACGAATGATGATATAGATATAGCTAAAGAGTACAAGAGAAGAAGAGTAGTGAAAGAAATTGTCAGAAGAAAGAAAGAGGATCAAAAAGACGAGTATGATAGAGGATTATCGCAGGATTATCAATCCAACTTAAAGATTTTCTGGAAGTCGATAAGATCAGCTCGAGGTAAAGCTCAGAGTACAGAGCTTGCCTCGGTCATGGATAAGTATGGAAGGATAGTGAATAGAGAAGAATGTGTACTAAAGAGATGGAAGGAATACTTTGAAAGCTTATTTGAAAGAGGAGTCACAAGACCTGTCATCTGAGAGTGAAAGAAATCTTGAGGATGGATAAAGTATAACTATGGTGGAAATTATGAACGCACTGAAAGGTATGAAAGTGGGTAAATCTGTAGGATACGATAGGATTACAGTTGAAATGCTGACGGCTGGACAAGATATCATAGGTAACATGCTATACCAGCTCTTCAATCTCTTTTGGACTAATGGCCAAGTACCTGACGACTGGTGTAAGGCAGTTATTGTACCTCTGTACAAAAGGAAAGGTACCTAGCAAGATTGTACAAACTACAGGGGCATAAGCCTCCTTAACATTGTCGGCAAACTGTATGCGAAAGTATTGATTAAAAGAGTAGTGAAAGTAACTGACAAGAAAATATGGGATGCACAAGCGGGTTTTCAAAAAGGTATGGGTTGTACGGATCAAGTCTTCCCCTTAACATGCATGACGTAAAAATTTTTGGCTATTGGTCAGAAAATCTTTTGTGCATTTATTGATCAGTTCATTCCTCCTCACTTTGTCATAAGCCCCAAGCTTATGACAAAGTGAGGAGGAATGAACTGTGGTCGGTACTGTCTATGTATGGGGTGGAAAGCCATCTTATTCACGCTCTGAAATCCATTTATAAGGACTCCAGGGCGTGCGTAAGAATAAACGGATCCTACACGGAATGGTTTAATATTGATAAAGGTGTTAGACAGGGATGTGTAGCATCACCGTGGCTGTTTAACCTATTCATGGATAGTTGTCTGAAAGATAATGATTGTGGTTTAAGAATGAATGAGTTACTTATCAAATGTCTTCTTTATGCCGATGATCAGGTATTATTTGCATCGTCGGCTGAGGATTTACAGGCGATGGTAACTACTATGCATGAAGCTTTTGAAAGAAAAGGCATGAAAGTAAATGTACGTAAGACGAAAATAATGGTTTTTGAAAAGGATAAATGTATGACGGAATTTAAAATTAGTATAAATGGTGAGGAATTGGAACAGGTGAAAGAATTTTTGTATTTGGGTGTATTATTTCCTCGAGATGGTAAAAATGATAATGATGTTGAAAGAAGTAAATGCTGGTAATAGGGTGAATGGGGCACTGTACACCTTTGTGAGAAGCAGAAATGTGTCCAAAAAGGCACGTCTAGCTGTGCATAAGGGAGTATTAGTACCACGGAGCAAATACAAAGAGGAGCTGTTGTAATGAATATTTTCTATGAAACAATGCGTGTCATTTACAGGGGGTGAGGGGAACGCTGCTAATGGAGAAAATGAGACAAGTAATAGTACTTGTCTCACTCCCTCCTTTATGTCCATCTACCGGCTATTAGCACAACTACTAATTTCGTATATTGTATGCAGTTGAGCTATCTTGCATTAGATGTCAGTAAGTGTATGGTATAACAGGGACGTACTCAGAATTTATCTATATCAAGGAGTGCTAATTTTTTTTTATTTCAAAGATACAAACAAATCTTATTAGCTGTGTGCTCTATTCAAATACAAATGTTTATAATCAAATAATTCTGCATAGCGAATGGGTGTATGACTACTGTTTTTAACCGAAAATTTCTTTATAAGGCTCGTCAGCATTGTTCATAATGTTAATATTTTATGAAAAATCCATCTTTTCTTTACTGTCATTCTGATAAACTCAGAAGTTTTTTTTTTTTTTTTTTTCATATTTGTGTCCTTTTCATACGACCAAATAATACAATTATTTGTTTGGGTTTCTAACAAATTGTCGAATGAAAGTAGTTATACTTTTAGTAAATATGTTAGTTACACGGTATTATTTCCTTCCTTTTTGTCTTTTTCATATAAAAAAAAGAATCAAACCACTCTATTAAAATAAGGCTTTATACAATTGATAATGCAACAATGGTGTTAATGACCAAGACATGTAAAAGAGTATTTCAAGCGAGCAGACCAGCCCCCCCCCCCCCCCCCCCCCCTGGTAGCAACCGTTTGATTAACGCATGGGCCATCTAAAACTTAGCCATGCTAAAGGTAACTTGAAGACCCGGTCTACGACGCCACCACCATTTTGAATATTTTTGTGACGTGCTCAACCTCCTTAATCTTATCAAGAAATTGCATCGAGTGCAATTACATTATTAATAAATAAAGGAGAAAGGGTGACATTGGTTCCAATAATAAAAATGAAATACTCTTTTGTATCATATATTTCTTGAGCTATACCTAGTCTTGCCCTAAATACTGTAACAAAGAAAAACCTTTTTCTATTGCAAAAAATATTTATGACTTTTACAGTGTTAGTTTAATACATAAATATTAAACAATTTAAAATATAAAAAGCTTGTTCGAAGTGGTTTCTATTGGCTGCAATACAGTCCTTTAAATCTTCATTGTTAAAATGAGAAGAACAAATCTTTGTATATTTCGTACGAGTCCAGCTTTTCTATTAATTTTTGAAATCCATTGCTTCTAACATCGTCATTGGACGGTATTCTAAAACATACAAAATTTACAGTTTAATTATAATAGGTTCATTTAAAGTAGTGTAAAAAATATTTTTCTTTGATGAAAAATCCGAATGTTATAATTATATTCTAATTACGACCCTGGATTTTTGATACTTTTATAGTTCTTCATAGTTAACGACAGCTGGCGTATTGCTTACAAAATAATTATTAACTACATATAAAACTCATATTTTTGTCGAGGTAAAAGGCTTTGGGTATAAATTTTAATACTCATGGTTATTAGTTATTACAATAATCTTAATAGTTTGAACTGTATGTGCTTTTATTGTTCTGGGTCCTATTACGAAAAGTGGTGCCATCTAGCGTTGAGTAAAATTATTTCTGAACATGATACCGTCTAAAGAACTTTCTAGAAATTATTTTGATAAATTATGAATAAATATGCTTACAAATGGAATGTGATTCTTTCCATAGCATCTGTACGTTTATTGGAGTAGTTTTTACATGATAAAACACAACACTTCATGGTTTTCTTCGTAATAACATAAAAATACACCAAAAATATAATTTTATGCACCGTACGAATACCGTCAGCGACGACAGAAGACTAATAGGCCACGCCTACTATTGATGTTAACGTGATGACGTCAGGGCCTACTTGAGAATCACAGTGCACAGTTACTTAGGCCGTCTCCTCTTTGTATTTGCTCCGTGATTAGTACCTACCCTCATGTATGGTAGTGAAACTTTCACTACCATACATGAGGGGATTTGGCAGAGAAGACATGAAAGTAGAATAAATGCTGTAGAGATGAGAGCTCTTCGTAGTATGTGTGATGTGAGCCTGAAAGATAAAATTAGGAATAGTGTTATAAGAGAGCGCTGTGGTGTAAATGAAGAAGTAGTGACAAAGATCAAAAAGAGTATGCTGAGGTGGTTTGGACACTTAGAAAGAATGAGTGAAGAGAGGTTGACGAAGAAAATATATAAAGCAAGCGTGAGTGGGACGAATACAAGGGGAAGACCTCGTCATAATTTTCTGGATCAAATTAGCGATGTATTGACGAGAGGTCATATTAAGAGTATGCGTAATCGTAGAGTATGCATGAAGACTGTTATGAGTGTGAATGAAGCGATGGAAGTATGCCAGGATCGTGGTTTGTGGCAATCCGTAGTCTCTGCCTACCCCTCTGGGAAACAGGCGTGAAGCTATGTATGTATGTATGTATTCAGTATTATGTTAACGTTTGTACAATTATATTATAGGTCCGTGAAGAACAGCTGGTAATGCGTCTTGTTGAGATAGTGCGTATGCGTGACGAGCTGGTCCAACAGATAGAAGCTGAGCGACGTCGTGAACGACAAGAGGATCTTGCAATTGCTGCCTCAATTGCAAACAAAAGAGGTAACTGTAAATAATTCATCATTGCAGGACACAAATGTACGTCCATATGAAAAGCGATTAGGCTATTATCTCTTTGGTTCAGGTAGATAAGCGCGGTAGCTACGTGGAACAGGTCTCTCCCTTCCCTCCAATATGGTGGAGAGGAGTGATAGTGGCTTTATTATCAAATCGAGATCAGGTGCCGCTTATAAGATTAGTCCAGCCATATATATTTTTTTAATGTTTACTTCTTTTTTTTTATTTGTTTAAAATAGTTAACCTAGTTCAAAGGGCTGGCGTTAAACTTGTAATATACAATTGCGTTTAAAATATATAATTAAAAAAATGACAATACCTGTGTTTCTTGCCCGATCTTCTTAGTTTATAGACGCGTTTCGATCTCATGATAGATTACTAGATTAATCTCAAACGAAATTACATATCATTTGTTTACGTGTGCTTACTTTCAACTAACTATCTATTTTATTGTTTCACTCTAGCTCAAAGAAATAGCGAGTCAAATAGTTCATCAATCAAGTCAGTTGAAGTGATTACAACACCTAAGAAAAACAAAGTAAAAGATAAAGTTAAAAAACAATTCAAAAAAGCTAAACATACATTGATATCAAAGAAGAAAGACGATTCCGGTGAACGAAAAGACGATAAACAAATAACAAAAACAGATAAAGACAAAAAAGCCAAGTGATTAAGTGAATGTACATACAGTTTTTGATACTGTATATCATTTAAAAATTATTTGAATGTGTCGAATATTATCGCATGGCATGTGTACTATGTATAGTTACGGTAAGTGAAGTACTTACGAGGAAGACTGAAACATTCCACTAAACAAAGTTTTTTATTATTATTATAATTTATCATTATACCATTACGAGAATAATATTATCTATAAGAAAATATTTAGAAACGAAATTTAATATTTTGAAGTCGTAATTTAGAGACAAAATGGAATAGCATAAAGATCTTAATTTAGAGAAAATTAATTAATTATATATTTGCTTTATGAAGATCATGATCTATAAGTCTTTCTCTGTGCCAGTTATTATTTTAACTTTGCATAGTCATAGTAAGTTAATAATAAATAGCACAATAACGAGGTATTATATTCTTCGATCAAATACTGATATTTACACAATTGGCTATTTGACTACTATCAGAGTATAAAATTATTATTATTTATAGTGCATGTAAATTTAAATATATATATGTGCAATAATAATTATTGAAATTAAACCAACAATATACAAAATTTAAGAAGTTACAAACTATAGAATTTATTATTTTGATATTAGGTACATTTCCATTCCCTTCTTTTTAGGGTAGACTAAGCTTATTTTGGCAATTACAAATTTGACGTAATCTTATGTTTTATTGCTCTCTGTATCTAATCAGTAAAATTAAAATGTAAATAGTTCAATATGAAAATACATGTTGTTTTCCACAAATCCATATACTTTCTTGTCTATTCTATTATGTATGTCATAAAAAATGTCAACATCGCAATTTAGTGTAAAATGAAAATTCATCAAGCTTTGGCTCTTTTTTAAGAATAGGGCTACAGAAAATTAAAATCTATCTGTCTATGAAATTAGAAACTTGTATAGCGATAATTTTGCTACTAAACTAATCATGCTGCCTCGATCTCGCATTCAGTTCATTTTTAATGTTAAAAATACATTTGTACAAAAGATTTTAAGTTTAACCTAAAGGTTAATTTCCGTGCTTCGTGGCCGCGCACACGCGATTGATCGCTTAATGTTAATTTCCGTACATCGCATTTAAACGCTTACGACTGTCGCCCGCGGCTCTAGCGATAATAACCAATGTATGAAGCTGCAGCTTACGTCATTCATCACTTACGACTGTCGCAGTTGTCGGAATCGGAAAATTTTTGTTCATACATTAGCTACTGTCGCATTAGCCGCGCGCGACTGTCGTACGCGATCGATCGCCAGCGCCCACGAGCGGCCGCGTTGCACGAATATGAACCTTAAGTGTTACGCAGATACCGCCATTGTTTGAGCAGCGATTGTGTATGTATTCTATTTTTGATCGAAGATATTTAATTAAATTAACACTAAATTATTTTTAATATTTTTTAAACTTTTATGTTGAGAATCATTCTTGTTTTTAATCGGTAACATATGTTTACATGTACTTAACTAACAATTAACAAAATAAAAAAATACTTTTTGCAACAGAATATAACATTAAGATATCAGTATTACAGTTACACAAAGATTATAATTATTTCATACAATTAACAAAAATAAATCACACGAGAGAAATATTTATATATTATAAAATATTTAATTATAATTCACAATGATATAACCATTATACTCAAAAGGAAATTTGTTACATTATAGTAAAGATTGGTCATGTAATATAATTTTAAGATGAAAATGTCTTCATTTAAATCTGCATTGCAATATTTTTTGCAGAGAGGACTCTCTTAATTCCTCTAAAACATTATAAAACTTTAATGTATATTTACTCGAATCATTTTAATTTTTGTTTGTTTCTACAATTTAATTTATGTATGAGTGATGTTTTTTTATTTATTTTATCGACCGTTTTTGTTGTTTAAACAGATTTAATGGACTACTGTCCAATAAAATGTAACGGCACTAGCAATACTTTCGATTTTAGTCAATTAAAATACTCGTCTTCCGAATTATTATTTATATTTTTTAAAACATTCCGTATCGTTTTTATAGATTTTATTGATACTAGTCCATGCAAACCACTCTTTTTATTTTGTATTATATGCACTTCCAGAAACCCTAGGTATATAACCTACTCGAAACCTCTTTGAACTTTTTAAAGTATTCATTAAAATGTACTTACTTCAAAAAGATGGTTAATTCAACGTTAGTAATATTAAGTTTGAGTCTGAAAATAATGTAAATGAATCAGTATATTCAAATGTTTCCATGTTATTTTTGGAAACCACTGTAACAACAAGTATGATAGTTTTCTGTAATCTATTCTTTCATAGTTGCATTAAGGATGAAAATTTAATTTCCGCTATTAAATGTGAGACACTTCTATGTTTGCACCTCATTAACTGGCGTTATATCCAATGTGCCGATATTTTTGCAATTTACTACTAAATTACTTTACAATGTCCTGATATTTTTGAGAGGTCGTCTTAATAAATATTAATGCTATTATTTTTTTCCGTAACTGATATTGTTTCACAGTGATTATAAAACTAATAATTTTGATAGAGATGATATTATTTATTAATAAACAAGAGACTGGACATATTTATTTTCTAGAAGGCAAAATGTGAAGCTTTGAGTAGTGCTCATATGTAGATGGTAATGCTAGAATATTTTCAAAGTTGTTTTCATTCATTTTTATGTTACCAAGTGAGAAAGTAGCTAAAAGTAAAACAAACTGTCTTTAAAATATTGTAGTTGATTTTTACATATTCTTGGGGGACTGTTTCAAACATATATTTATTCAATTGTAACAGGTTATTTCTTTGTGTAACAGCGCCATCTATTCAAATATAATATTTAAGCGTAAGGTAAATTATACATGCCGGGCTGGCCACGGATGTCAAGGAAGCGGTACCAGTGGCCGGCCCAATTGCGATGGGGAGGGAATACGGTGGGTATGGGGTCACGCGCCGTCCTGCCGTCGCCCCGGGCGGAATCGACGGCGTGTCCAGACCATAGCCTGCCAAAAAAAGAAAGGTAAATTATACTTTACTTGAAGCCCCACATTTGAACTTGTAGAAAATTAAGTATGTCTGACACGTCCCGGCTCCCGGCATATAATAAGCATGTTACTGCAGAAAGGATTACCTGATATTATAACATTACAATATCAATAAATACCAAACCAATACAGATGTTTCCTTTACATTATACAATAAACTAAATTATAATAATACTTTACTAACTACACTTATATATAACAACACAATGCTACTACTGATTTTAGTATAAGCGCACATAAAATAGCACAAAAATAAAAGGCTGCAATTTATTAGTAATGAGTTTTATTTAATTGGTCCTCATTTAAATTACCTTTTTTGGGGCAAACTATGGTCTGCACATACCCTGCTTGATCCATCCGCAGTGACGAAAAGGCGGCGTACGTCCTCAAAACCTACCGTACACATACCTCTCTATCGACATGTGACCGGACCACCAGTACTAATTCCATGTTTTCTGTGGCCCATCCGGTAGGTAACACTTTCGGGTACCATCTCTTGTAGACGCCTTAGTAACGTCGTTTGCTGCCAGGACGTCGCCCTCACACAGTTAATCTCTAAGGGTGGAAGACTAATCTCTAGCGGCTAGCCCATCTCAGCTAGGGCGGCATCAGGTACACGCGTCTATGCTGCCCAACGCGGCGGCGGAGCGTAATAGCGTGAAGGAGTTCTTCCCTCTGTGGTCTACAAACTGCTCCTGTCGCCTACACATTGCCACTGTAGTTATCTTTCATGATTTTTCATTTTAATCAATACCTACATACTGATTAAAACTACTATTTTTGAATTGCAATATTCCCGATCATATGTTGCAAAGAAATGCCAAAACTATTCTTCAATCTGATTGATCCTGGGCAATAATTGTAATAATAATAAATCCGAGACATGAAAATGATTAAGTGCAGTATGTCATTAATTTATAATCTCATCTTTATTTTCATGTTTTATTAATCTATCATAATTGAATTAGTCTCATACACCTCATTATTAAACATTAGTTCACTGGCAAATTGCTGATACATCGACAATAAGAAAAATGTACAAATCTCATCTACATACACATCATCACGCCATATCCCTTGCAGGGTAGGCAGAGAGAACAGAGTGCCAGAGAACTCTATCCTTGCATACTTCACTCGCTTCTTCAACATTCATAATTATCTTCATACACACTCGCCGGTTTCGGAGACTCTTGACTCCACCTTCTTTCAGTAGGTACGTGACCAATCTAGTCTAGGTAGGTGAGTGTCGGTTTCCCCCGGTACCTACATCCTTCCACTTCGCATTGTATATCTTCTTAACCAGACGTTCGTTCGGCATTCTTTCCACATGTCCAAACCATCGGAGCATTCCCTTTCGCATCTTTACACCAATACTCTCTTTCATACCTACTCGCTCTCTTACGTCGTCGTTGCGAATGCGGTCGGTCAGCCTAACTCCACAGATTTTCCGTAGAAATCGCATTTCGACCGCATTAATTTTGCTTTCATGCTCTTTTCTGCATACCCAACTCTCGCTTCCATATAGTAATGTTGGGACAAGCACTGCGTTATGTATTGCTACACGAGCCTTCTGGCTGAGGTGGTGGCTACCGAGAAGTTATCAACGCTCCGTTCACTCTATTTCCCGCATTCACTCTTCGCTCTATATCAGTGGTGTACCTTCCATCTCGGCTAAAACCACATCCAAGATATACAAATTCATCCACTTGCTCTAGTACATCATTACCTATTTCTACTCTTACATCTGTTCTTAATGTGAGCAAAACCATTATTTTGGTTTTGCTTACATTCACGCGTAGACCCCTTTTCTTAAATCTTCTGTCATTGTGTCGATTAGGGTCTGCAAGTCAGTCGCTGACTGTGCCAGCAGGACTGCATCATCTGCATAGAGCAGAGCAGTGACCACTGAGTCACCCATCTGGACTCCCACATTCATATCGTTCAACCTTTGGAGACATTTATCCAGATATATGATAAACAGCCTGGCTGACAGAACGCACCCCTGCTTAACACCGATATTGACGTCAAACCAAGGCGACATTCCATCATCCAGCCGCACACAGGCTCTACAGCCCATGTAAATGGATTGCACAGACTGTAGCAGTTTACCGTTAATACCATACTCCGGTAAAATGTCCCAAAGTTCCTTTTGTACAACCGTGTCAAATGCTCTATCCAGATCCACAAAACTGCAGAAAACCCTCTGACCTAGAGCCAGATGCTTCTCCACAATGTGCCGCAGAGAGAACACTTGATCCATGCATCCACTTCCACTCCTGAAACCTCCTTGTGTCTTACACAGTAAACCATCGGACACCATCCTCATCCTCCTTTCAATAATTTTACAGTACACTTTTGCTGCCAAACTGGTCAAGCTTATGGCTCTGTAATTTGCGCAGTCATAACGTGCACCCTTGTTTTTAAACAAAGGCACGATGACTGCGCTATTCCAGTCCCTGGGAACCATTCCCGAGCTCCAACATAAATTGAGGAGCAATAGGAACGCCTCCCAGACACAGGAGCCACCAAGCTTGATCATCTCGGCAGACACCATATGGTTGCTGCCAAAATGCCCAATTTGTTGCTGCCCAATGCCTTACCATTTTTCAAACTTCTTATCGCCCATTCAACTTCATCCATACTGATGCCATCTGAAGACGCCGCGCCGGTGCCGAATGTTGATCTACTAAACCACATGCGACACCGGCGCCAACTCGAGTATCCGCATACATATCGCCAAAATATTCACTCCATCGGCTTAACACGTCTTGTGTTTATGTAAGAATGTCTCCACCTTTAGACCTTATTTTATTCATTCTGAAGGCTGACCAACCACACCGAGACTTCTTCACCTCCCTCCAAAAGAGTTTGGTGTTACCCTCGAAGTTTTTAGTCAGCCTATCTTCTGCACTTATATTTGCTCTATCAAGTTTCTCTTTCACTAAGGCCTTGATGTCATTCTTACATTGCCGATATATTTCTTTCTTCTGTTCAGTCATACTGTCATTCAGATTCAAAGAAGAGACATAGTCCAGCCACGCTTTCTTCTTTTGCTCTACGGAAGCTGCCACTTCCGCATCCCACCATGCATCACCATTTGTTTTTCTATACTTCTTTGAACTTCCACATACTTCTTTCGCTGTATCTACCATACTCTCTTTCAATATTCTCCAGCATTCTTCAATGTCCGATTGCGGCTGGCTTGCCATCGTCAGCCGTTCTCGGACACCCTCTGCATACTTTTCTCTTCTTGCAACCTTTCAACCTTTATTCGGCTGCTGCATGCTGGCTCGATCGATCAGTGATACACCAGACCACAGAGCCATCCCGCCACCAGGAAGATCGCAGGCGTCGCTGCCCCTTCGCTTGGTCTCTGTTACACAGAGCACGTCTAGCTGTTTGTCCGCCATGACGGATATCAGCTCGTGCAACTTACCTTCCACACAACCTCTTACATTCCACGTGCCCACCCGCCACTCTGCTCTCCTCGACTCGCCTGACTGGGCAAGGCGTGATGGGTGGCGGCCCCCATCGCCGCATCTGCCGATATTCGTACCGACGGGGGCAGGTCGGTACGCGTCGCCTCCGGGGGACGACCTAACCCGCACTGCGGTACACATTGGAGCCGGATTAGCAGTCTAACTAGATTGGCAGGGGACGCGACGAGCATGCTCTGGACTATGCCCCCCAATCATCTCAATACTATTTACACAAATCTCCAAAACTGGTCAAGAGATCTCAAGCTGCGAAATTGAAACATGATGTTGAATTACTGAGGAAATAATTACAACAAATCTCATTTCTTCATGAAAATATAATCAATCATTATTCCATTTAGTCATGATTATCACTAACATTTAGTCGATCTAGATTCTTAATGCTATTAAAATAGTTTGTGATATAAATAAATTCAAACAGTTTTGTTAAATAAATTTGCCTATTTATTTGTAATTAAGAAAAATATTCAAATCTGTAAATAGCAAAAATATATTTATATGTAATTAACATAAAACAGATATTTGTAGATATAATTGATTGTTATAATTATCTACTGCAATATCAATCACATATATTCGATAATTTATATACCCTTGCAAAAATGCAACCAACAGTGGTTCACTAATAATCTAAATTATTATCTCAAAATGAAAGTCGGAACCAATCGAGTACCTCTACAAATAAAGTCCTATCACTATTCCAAAGAACAATTACAATTAAAATCATAACGTAATTGTAATTCATATATACTTATATAAAACAATATAATTAATTATGCAACAAATAAAATAATTACATTATATGAACACTATAAATCATGTGCATAGTTATTATCTATTTCAATCCGTAAATTTGTCTGCTTTGCCTGGCCTAGCCTGTCCCTTAGATCATTATTAGGCTTTGAATGTTTTCTTGATTTTAATATATGTCTCAAATCACTGCGTGTATTTTGGTTAGTCTGTTTCACGTCCAGTCGCGACCACACACTATTTGCGCCTATGATTGTGCTATTAACTTTATGTACTCTACTAGTGACGTTATTGTCGGACTCTTCTGAAGATTCTTCACTCGAATGAATCTCAGCGGCAGGTCTTACTTTTTCACCCAATCGCGACTGTATACTACTTTTAGTCTTATGGGTATTATGCTTCTTAAATTTGTCTGATAACTTAGTGTGTTCTCTTTGTGAATAATGGTTTTTCGAATTTTCTATTTCAATGGACAAAGGGGAATAACCATCTGAATCTGTATTCGCTTCTTGCAACTGTAAAGTTTGTTTCTTCTTCTGTTTTGATTCTTCGTCATCTGCATGCATTCTCATTCTGGGTGTTTTTGATTTACTTTTCCATTCTGAATCAGAACTGCTGCTATCAGAATCTTTATATTTTTTATCATTTTTATGTATGCGTTTCTTTCCAAGTCTACTAGCCAAACTTTTATTCTTCACTTCAATAATTTTTTGAGGTTTCTCAAGGTCGTCTTCATTATCATCGTTATAAATTACCTTACGTTGAAAGATTTCTTGATGGTCATAAACACCCCAAGATTTACATAAATCTCCCCATGGATTTTTAGTCAATGAATCCATTGTTTGGTCATAATATTCATCAATATTTTTACTATGTGGTTTCTTTTTAAAAACTTTTTTGTCACCATTTGTAGCGAACCTCATAAGTATCAAATCTTTTTTTGGGTGTGGAATACCTTCTCTCCAATGATAATTAGATTTTTCAGAGAGCATTTTCTTTAAATCTTCATCCATGATTTCTCTAGAGTGAACTAACAAGGCTAGTGCTGCTGATATATGATCCTGACAAACCACATTGCCTGGAACAAAATTATAACAAATGTATTTACTTGTTTTTAATGTTAAAATGTAGTTAAGATTAAAATGTACAACTGTACCTTCCATTTGCATGACTGTGATATTACGACAATTATGGGATATGAGTAAAGCAGTTGTAAGATATGGTAAACTAAAAATAAAGGCTTATGTCAATCATATTTGGCCAGAAAAGAATCCTTTATTAGTATGTCTTTGAATAAATTAATAATTAATAGTTAATGATTTTTTATTTATTGTAATCATTAATATTGCTCAATTCAACTATTATAAAGCTTAAAATCATTAAAAAAATATTAATATTGAATGTCTTGAATATTAATATTGAATGCAGACGCATTACATTGCAAAAAAAAATATTACTATAATAAAAACAAGTATTACCTTTTGGTAATTAATTAAGATTCATTTGAATCTTACTATATGAATTAGTTACATAAAATTTTATTTGTATTTGTAAAACATAATCAAAAGAAATAAAACTATTTTCACTGAAATTATTCTGTTTCTATTTGATTTGTACTTGCCCAATGTTTCAAGATTTTTCAGCATTAACTAATTTTTTTTATTATTATTTATTTATTTCCAATATTCTTATAAAGTAAATCACCAATATAATAAACCGTGCCACGTAAACCACGAAAGGGTTTATTTGGGTTGCAGTGAGTCGTTGTAATTACAATTTATATGTATCAATATTTTTGTTTGTGTGTCATAGTTGTTAGCCTCAGATGGCTATGACAACTTTACCCGGACTGTGGGTGAGCGCTGAGGGCTCTCAACCCCTTTGTATCAATATTACCTATTATTCTTATTTATTACTTACATTCACTTTTTTGAGTTGATATTTAAAATGTTTAGGATTTGAGCTGTACATTTACTGTAATTTATCAGGAAGATTATTTAACAAGAAAGGAAGAATGGGATGACTAAATTAAAATCAGATAAATTATCAACTAAATAAAACTAATTGTGTTTATTCATATAGTCACAAATTTATACTCTAACTCTCAAGCATATTCTCCCAGCAGCAAAGAAACAGAAAAATATAAGTAAAAACTAGTTCTTAACTACTTAGACACTATTAGATTTAAGTCAAAGAATACTTACATGAAACATCATCAACCCATTCTAAGGAAAGTGGTTTATAGTCTTCTAAATACTGAAAAATTTCTTTAGTAGTTAATCCTTCAACACCGCTTAAATTAATGGCATCAAACCGAAAATGTCTTTCATTTCCACTTTCTATACCACAATTAGTATAAAGCTCATCTATTTGTCTTTGTGTGACCACTCTATTGCCTGTAAGATTTAGACCAAATCTTTTTGCCCTCTGTTCTACTTTACAAGCATCAACTTTTTCTAAGGTTTTAATTACTATCCCTCCTTTTCCTGCTTTGTAAATCTGATAACATAAAATAGAAATTACCTAGTTAATATTATGGACAACAATTATATTATAGTAACAATAGTTCAATATAAAACTATAGCTAAATAATTTTAAGAAAATTAACTAATGATATATATGGCATATACATATTTATTTTTCTCCATGGTGATATGGTGGAGTAAGAATACAATTTACCACCCTCTACCTTGTCCATAGGTGTCATAAAAAACGACTAAGAGACATGATATGTAGAACACTCGTAATAAATTCCTATACCAACCCCTCTGACCAGAATGGTACTGTAGTAGATTAATTTCCTCCTACTGTAGAGGTAGTGCTGTAGAGGAGGGGTACAGCCCAATGGTACACCACATATTTGAACTGAGATTAATAAGATGATGATACATATTGGAGGTGCAAATGCAAGATGAAAGAATATTGTAAAAATTAGTGTTGCATTTATTTTCACTTTCCAATATGAATATGTTTTATTTTATTTTCTTCATATATTATATTCTTGAAAGAATATGGGTACATAAGTCATCTTGAAAAGGTATATACTAATACAGCCATATATTACCACACAATCTTTAATCCCAAATCACTAAATTACTTCTCCAAAGTGATAGAGAACTATCACAGCATAGTCCTTAATAAAAAAATATATTTTAAGCGAATCCTCGAGTGCGAGTCATGAATCAACAGGCACTTCACATCACCATTAATACTTCATTCTGAGTAACCACATGTGACAAAAATATGGAAGTATAACAGATAAGTTTAGCAATATTTGCAATTATGACTACTCTGTACTAAACATGAAGTAGAACATCGCAAATAGAAGCATAACTCCTGTGAGAGATGTTTGTGGTAATCTAATTGATTTTATCTCCTTTAACATACTGTAAAGTGAGACGTCTAGCACAGTACATATGAATTTCAATACACTAAATGTGTGATGAAGGTGTCTTGTTGTAGATAGGTATTACCATTATAAGGCTAGTAGATTTTATAATAAAGCAATTCAATGACATTATATAAATTACTACAATGAGCATACTTAGGGCAATATACATATGCTGATTCTTTGCCTAAATAAACATTACCATGAAGTTAATTGGAAAGAATATGCGTAATTATTAGATGTGTTTAGTACACATTTAAAATTTTATTATGCTCGTATTAAATGCCTTTCTTAGTTTAAGTTAGAGCTAGAAACACCTCGTATCAGATTCATAACAATAAATTTTATCTAGAAAGTGGCGAAAACGTTCTTTTTTTTTATTCATCTAAATCTAATGTTGGCCTACATTACTTCACATCATGTGCAAACTTGCGACAATGTAATAGATTCATAATAAACATATGTCAAGCTCGTACTAACCACTGTTTCATCACTGTTCTGTTCAACGTACGAAATTGGTTCTTTTACATCATCAACATCCATTACATTGTCATCACTCATTTCACCATCTTCACGTTCCATTATTTCTTAATTTCTTACTATTCTTGATGTTAACAAAACAGAATTCCAAATAAGTGGTTATTATATGTGTTAGCTACTATCAGCTACTATAACTATTATGGTTATTCTAAAATTACAAGAGTTTACAGTGAAATACTAGCAAAATAATGGGTGCCTATATGCTGGTGATACTCGATACATCGAAATCATTCGATGTTTAGTACAATACGATACGATAGCGATACATCGAATCGATCCGATGTTTTGAAAAGCTATTGATATATTCGATGTATCGATGTATTTTCATAAAACATGGAATCGATATTAACATAACCGATTAATTTCATAAAATCTCAGTTTGATCTATAAACCATCACCAAAGAGGTTTCGGTTTTATAAGTTCTACGACCGATCGAAGCTGCAACCAAGAAAGTGTCAGGTGATAAGTAGGTACCTACTGCACTTGCACTAGCAACAAAGTAATACCACTAATCCATTGTTTGGTTTTAAAAGTTAAACCTCTTAAACTCGAGAGTCTCTTGCCAAAGGATTGCAGTTGCTGATCGTGAAAGAGATTGACAAGAGAATGGATCTTATAGAAAGAGTAACTCCTTTCGCTATAGCAACAATTTTGGACCCAAGGTTCAAAAAAATGCACTTTACGGACGCAATCGCTTGCTCCATAGCTGTCACAAAAATAATAATCTTTATTGAACACTAAATAAAACCAAAGAAATTATGAAACAAACAACAAAATGAGATCCTGGAATCTGATTCTTCATATTTTTCTGATAAATTAGAAGATAAATCTTTGCGGGAAGATCGCCACAAATTAGTCCCAAAAGCTGGAAAATTATGAAGTCTGACGATGTTATTTCTGATGATCTATCTAATTACGTGCACATCCCAGTAGCCAGATTAAATGAGAACCCATTAGAAATTTGGAATGATCTCAAGATTCATCTTCCTAAACTTCATACGACCTATCTATCTATTTATCTACATATATAAAGCAATAGTTTAGTTACATTATAAAGCAATAGTCAATAGTTTTGGCTCGGCGTTGATAGGTCAGTCAACCAACGTTGACTAACCTATCAACGCCGAGCGAAAACTATTGATTCAAGAGACATGAAATTTTGACCGTAGTTTCTTTTTATAACGTAGAGTTCCACTATGAACGGATTTTACAAATTTCTGCCCCTAAGGGGGTGAAACAGAATGGCAAAATTGGTATGGGGAGAAAAAAATCTTTATCGATTCTTTTCCAATTACGTACAAATGTTCTTCGGTAAAAACAAATAAACACGTGTTTCAGCATTTATCAATTTTCACTCTCTGGAGGTGTAAATTAGGCCTGCGAAGCTGGTTGGCGGACTCATAAGCGGCGAGTCGATATTATTGCCCTCGCAACCTTGAGACCACCGTGGAAACACTGTGTTTGTGGGAACACCGTGTAATATGTGCAGTTTCCACGGTATTTCCACGGTAGATTTGTTCCATTTTTCCACCGTGTTTCCACAGTCGTTTTTCGCTGCACCCACGGCGTTTACATCAAAAATTAATTTGCATCAAATAGTCACCAATTTCGTTTTCTTACTTAATGTTCCTATGGCGTTGGGGTAGAAGAATCTAATTCTGATTACCCGTAAAATGAACGGTCATCGGAACGGTTTCGAATCCTGGCTCTCTCAACGTAATTTTGTTCCATTTTTCCACCGTGTTTCCACAGTACAACACCGTACCGTAGTGGAAACACTGTGGATCCATCATGTACAAATGGAACACATCCATGGTGTTTCCACAGTGCATTTACGGTGAGTCTATAGAGTTTCCACGGTGATTCCAGGGAGGTCTCAAGGTTGCAAGGGTGAAGCTAGAAATATGAAATTTTGACAATAGTTTCTTTTTATGACGAACAGATCTACTAACAAAGGATTTTAGTAAATTCCACTCCTAAGGGGGTAAAACAGAGTGACAAAGTTTATATGTATAAGTATGTATGTAAAAAAACCTTTATAGATTCTTTTCAAATTACGTTCAAATATTTTTCAATAAAAATTAATAAATACTTATTTCAGCATTTGTCAGTTTTCACCGTATGGGGGCATAAATTAAGCTTGCGAAGCTGGTTTGACGAATCATTACCGCCGAGTCGATATTATTGAAGCTAGAAACATGAAATTTTGACAGTAGTTATTTTTATAAAGTTGATATCGACTAAGAAAGGATTTTACGCAATTCCACCCCTAAGGGGGTAAAACAGAGTGGCAATGTTTGTATAGGGCGAAAAAAACCTTTTACGATTCTTTTTAAATTACGTACAAATATTTTTCGGTAAAAATAAATAAACATGTGTTTCAGAATTTGTCAATTTTATCCTCTGGGGGTGTGAATTGGGCCTAGGAAACTGTTGAACAGCTCATTACCGCCGAGCTAAAACACAACATGAAATTTAGACAGTAGTTTCTTTTTATGACGTTAAGATTCTTTAAGAAAGGATTTTACAAAATTCCGCCCTTGAGGGGAATAACAGAGTGGCAAAGTTTGTATAGGGGAAAAAGAACGTTTTCCAATTCTTTTTAAATTTTGTACAAATATTCTAAGGTAAAAATAAATAAACGTGTATTTCAAAATGTTGCGTTCTATCAGCCAGGCTGTTTATCATATATCTGGATAAATGTCTCCAAAGGTTGAACGATATGAATGTGGGAGTCCAGATGGACGACTCAGTGGTCAGTGCTCTACTTTATGCAGATGATGCAGTCCTACTGGTGCAGTCAGCGCCTGACCTGCAGACCCTAGTCGACACAATGACAGAAGATTATAAGAAAGGGGTCTACGCGTGAATGTGAGCAAAATCGAAATAATGGTCTTCGAAAGAGATAAAGCCAGAACAGGTGTAAGAGTAACAACAGGTAATGATGTACTAGAGCAAGTGGATGAATTTGTATATCTTGGATGTGGATTTAGCCGAGATGGAAGGTACACCACTGATATAGAGCGAAGAGTGAATGCGGGAAATAGAGTGAACGGAGCGTTGGGACAACTTCTCGGTAGCCACCACCTCAGCCAGAAGGCACGTGTAGCAATACAAACGCAGTGCTTGTCCCAACATTACTTTATGGAAGCAAGAGTTGGGTATGCAGAAACGAGCATGAAAGTAAAATTAATGCGGTCGAAATGCGATCTCTATGAAAAATCTGTAGAGTTAGGCTAACCGATCGCATTCGTAACGACGACGTAAGAGAGCGAGTAGGTATGAAAGAGAGTATTGGTGTAAAGATGCGAAAGTAAATGCTCCGATAGCTCGGACATGTTTAAAGAATGCCGAATGAACGTCTGGTTAATAAGATATACAATGCGAAAGTGAAAGGATGTAGATACCGGGGGAGACCGAGACTAACCTACCTAGACTAGATTGGTCACGTACTGAAGGAAGGTGGAGTCAAGACTCAAGAGTCTCCGAAACCGGCGAGCGTGTATGAAGAGAATTATGAATGTTGAGGAAGCGAATGAAGTATGCAAGGAAAGAGTTCTCTGGCACTCTGTTCTCTCTGCCTACCCTGCAAGTGATATGGCGTGATGATATGTATGTATGCATGTAATAAAGGTATGTGAAAATTCTTAATGTAAATTAATTCAAACTTAGCTCGAGTGATAACTTCTTACTCGAGTTATAAGGTGTATAACAAAGAGTAAAGTTATTAAACTGAAAAAGAGTGGCAACTCGATGATAAAATATGCATGTATGGAAAGTGCTGCTACCCAGAGTTTAAGCGGTGAACTAAAGTTGAAGTGATATATATACATATCTACATGTGTATGTGTAATTATACAGAATATTCTTTTACTATGAGATCTACCCTGAAATATAAAAAAAAACCATATCAGCTGATATCGAAACAATAATAATATAAGTTTTACAATGAAAATTGATATAATTTTCAGAAAGTACATCAATAATCGAAAATAGATCGATGACAAATAACTACCTACACTATGAACAAAAAATAATAATTCTCAGTTGTCAAACGTTTGACAGACAGTACAAAATGGCAGCAGCTAAGTTTGTACAACCAGTCTGTAGGCGGCGCGACGGTCAGTAAAAAAAAGTAATGTTTTAAGTGTGTCCCCCAGGTGTATAAGTAATTTACTCGAGTGACTCGAAAACTCGAGTACAACTCGAGTGACATAGTAAAATGACTCGAGTGACTCGAGGCACAAAATGCTACTCGAGTCGCATCACGATGCAACAGTAAGAGCAGTATATTATTATAAATTGATGTTTTCATGAAGTGTCAGAGGTCTGACAACAGCTATGTGGCATCACATAACCATATACTAATGTTGGAAAAGTACTCGATTTTCAGAAAACCTCGATGTTTCAAATCGATACATCGGCAAACATCGATCCACAGTTCCGATATAACGTTATTAGAACTTAGAAGCCACAGACTATAAAAGCCAAGTCCTCGCCTCTTATTAAGTATTGATCACTCAAATAAAGACTCATCTTTAATTTTAGCAGAACATTACATATATAGCATTGTTACATCACATACATTTACACACTTTCTCTACATTATATTATATTATATGTAATCTTATTTATTCAGTTTTATATTGTATATTTACAAATTCAAATTCAAATTCAAATGTGTTAATACTCGGAATAAGTAATGTGTTATTACTCGGAATAAGGAAGAAATGTGTTAATACTCGGAATAAGGACAAATTAGTTGTACACACTACTCGTCTGGAAAGAATTAATAGGTCATTCATGGGGCAATGTATACGCTTTTATAATAAATTACCAAGAGATATCCGAGACATGCCTGTGAATAAATTTAAAAGGGCAGTCAAAAACAGACTCTGTAAAAGAGGTTATTATAAAATCGAGGATTATCTAAGCGATACTACAGACTGGCTATGAGCAGCTCCTCATTCAGCAATTACTATATATTTGTAAACTGTTCGTTTTTATTTTATAATATTTTTACATACTTGTAAAGCGTAGCGTGTTTTGCCCAACGAATTTTGACTTTGGTTAGCGTTTGTAGCTCATGGTATTGGTCATGCTCACTGAAAGGTCTTCTTGCGGTAGCTGCGTGGGGCGGGTCTCTCCCTTCCCTCCAAGGTGGTTGAGGGGAGTGATGGCTGCCCTAGTAGTTAACTCGTGATCGGGTGCCACCTGTGGGATCTGGTCCAGCCGTGGTTATTTTTACATTCTATTTGAACTATTGGGTTCGCAGGGCATCACACTGGAGCTATTTCTTATTACATATGTTGTACCATTTTTTGTATAAAAAAGATTTAAAAGAAAAAACAACAGACTAACCCGCTGAGTTTCTTGCCGGATGTTCTCAGTAGTGGTCTACTTCCGATCCGGTGGTAGTTAATTGAATTAATATAATATGTTAAAACTGACAATATGTAAGTGCCCTCGCAGGGCCTATGCATAATAAATGAATTTGAATTTGAATTTGTATGCAAAATAGAAAATGAAGAATATTAATCTTCTCTAGCAAAGAAATTTAAAAACTATTTATATCAATGTTTTTTAAACTGATATCTTTTATATTGGAGTACGGATGAATTAACCTTAAATTGAGGCTGAAAATTATAGTTATCGAAAACTTTATCTACTTTTTCACTGTAACATTATTAATAAAAGATCAATTCATTGATAAAAATAGTTTTAAATAAATTTAATTAAAGCTACTTGTAAATAGCGAGGTTAGTCCTCGTCCATCCAGGTTATAAATAACGCTAATTATCCGTCTATTTAATCTATTTACGATTGATCTGGATTTCTGTGGTATTTTTAAAAATCTTATTGGCTTTTAAGTGACGTGGGAAGCCTGGCAAACAATAGTTGCTTTAACATCAAATCCAAAAACAAAACAAAAGAAGGGGAATCGTAATAGTCTCTAGCAAAGAAATGTGAAAATTGTTCATTTGATTATATTTTTTTAACGGTTATCTTTTACATCAGAGCACATATAGTTTAATATTAAATTGAAGCTGAAAATTTTTGTTGTATGTATGTGTGTTGTATGTGTGTTTCTTTAATATATAAACATTTATCGGTTTTTAGTTTCGTTTTGAATGATTATTAACCGGATTTGAATTCACGTATTTGAAAATTTCAATTTTTTTTTTTTTTTTGACTTCTCCCTGCACTAAGGAAATAATCCTTGTATTGCGGGGGACTTTACAAACATGCAATTATCGCAGACAAATTACACACAGACTCAGAACAACACTTTGGGGATCGCACAAAGTATTGTCCTGCGTGGGAATCGAACCCACGGCACTGGCACGGAAGGTCGGTATCTTAACCACTACGCCATCTGTGCAGTCGTGAAAAACTTATCTACTTTTTCACTGAAAGGTCATTAACAAAATATAAATTTAAACTGCTTGTAAATAAATTGTTAAAAGCTATTTGTAAATTAACGAGGATTAGATACATTCAAGTTTTAAATAACGCTATATTATATTATTATATATGTATATATAATAACGCTATATTATCAGATTGTATATGCTATCGCCGTCTATTTAATCTGTCTACGATTGACCTGGACTCAAAGAGTAAAGTTATTCAATTGAAAAAGAGTGGCAACTCGATGATAAAATATGCATGTATGGAAAGTGCTGCCGCCCAGAGTTTAGGCGGTGAACTAAAGTTGAAGTAATATATATATACATATCTACATGTGTATGTGTAATTACATAGAATTTTCTTTAACTATGAAAGCAACCCTGAAATATAAAAAAAAACATATCAGCTGATAATTAAACAATAATAATATCAGCCTAACATTGAAACTTGAGATAATTTTCAGAAAAATATCAATAACCGAAAATAGATCGATGACAATAAGTACCTACGCTAGGAACAAAAAATAACAATTCTCAGTTGTCAAACGTTTGACAGGCAGGACAAAATGGCAGCACTTAAGTTTGTACAACCAATCTGTAGGCGGCGCGACGGTCAGTAAAAATAAGTAATGTTTTAAGTGTGCCCCCCTAGCCTGGACTTTAGCAGTTTTTAAAAAAATATATTGGCATTTCGAAATGCTGTGGGAAGTCTGGCAACAATAGTTGCTTTAACATCAAATTCCGATTTCCGAAATTCCGGCTGCAATATTTGCGAAAGATAAACATACCAATATTAAGTATAATACAAAATCTGCCTGAAATTATATTTTCTACAAATATGTACAAGAATGTAATATAAATTATTATTAAAAAACAAAATGGTTTACGAATCTATACCTCGGACTGTCCGCATTCTTCTATTAGGTGAAACTGGTGTTGGAAAAACCTCACTTATACTTTCTTTAGTAACTGAAGAATTTACTGAGCATGTACCCCCGAAAGCAGAGGAAATAACTATACCAGCAGATGTCACACCAGAGCAAGTTCCAACTAACATTGTTGATATTTGTGGTATGTATTTTTCGTCCTATATAAGTGCTGTAATATTAATTAGCTGCCTTTACAAAAGTCAGTAATATGGCATTTCAAGAATTAAGTGAAAATTCACTTGCGGTAGAATTTATTCTGTTATAGGTTACATGAAAATTCTCTTTATAGTTATACTTTACAGCAATGTATACAATGTCAAATGAGAATCTTATGCACAAACAATGTATTACATAATAGAAACTGTTGATATAACAAAACGGAGGAATCATAATTTAAAGCATGTTTCCTTCTCATATTTTTATTCCTAATCTTATTTTTTATTTTAACTAGAAATATAACTGTAAACTTTGCTTTAACTTCAGCCTGGTCTGACTATGATTAAATTTTATTTATAACTATTACTGTATAACAATTACTGTATTCTTACAAAATATTGATTTATTTTTATTGTACATTATTATATGTTATTACTAGCTGATCAAATAGAAATTAACTTGTCATAATTCTACATAGTCTATGTACTGTGTGACTAGAAATTTGTGATTTTTTATTTATATGTGATTTTTAAAAATATATTTATAAAGATTTAGTTTAAAATATAAATAAAGAATCTGCTTCTTGACATTATCACAATCAACAGCTTTAATTATAGCTAAGGTCTGTATTGACAATCAAATATGTACAAAATAGAATATAAAGATTGCTTAAATTACACAGAACACCACAATTATGAGCACATATAGAACTATGTCTTGAGTAAAAATGAAAATATTTTATAAATTTAATTATCAAATTCTGTATATAACCTAATTTTAATTATAATTTACTTTTATAATTTTAATATTTCAGTTGGAGAACAAACAATAGAGCAAGTTGCAGAAGAAATAGAAAGGGCTCATGTAATATGCATAGTATTTTCAGTAGACAGACAAGAAACTCTTAGTAAAATAGCATCATACTGGCTGCCACTAGTAAGGGAAAACAGTAGTGAAGATTGTAGAAAACCAGTTATTCTAGTTGGAAATAAAATTGATTTAATTGATTATTCTGTAATTGATGTAAGTTATATATCTATGTATCTTTATGAAACTTACTATTATAGATAAAAACTTTCATTTCATTTATTTTACAGAATATTTGGGATATTGCTGAAGAATATCCAGAAGTTGATAGATGTATAGAATGTTCAGCTAAATCTCTTGTAAATGTGTCGGAGATGTTTTATAATGCACAAAAAGCAGTATTACACCCAATAAATCCAATTTATAGTATTGAAGAGCAGGAGGTAAAACCAGATAAGAACTTTTATTTTGATTCCCACTGATTTCTGTATTTTTTTTTAACATTTATGTAATTTTTATTCTATTTTATGTTGTCATACATTAAATTAAAATCTAATTACTACAATAATAAACTGTTGTTCTGTTGCTAAAATACATGGAATATGTGGGAATACATTCATATTATAGGTACTTAATTTCATTTGATTTTGACACTTAAATTGATATGATTTCATCCAATAGCTTAACAACATCCACTCTTGGGTATTTACCCGAGTATTTACTTGCCAACATGAGAGAATTTAATTTAATCATCACATTTGGTATATGAGACTGCCAAGCCAAGTTGGTAATAAAAGTTTCATAGTAAACTGCTGCCACTATGAGTGCTCACCCTTGTAAATTATTAAATATGGAAATTAATGTTGCTGGTACTTTATGGCCTTGATTACTTATTGAATATCAATATGTAGGATGAAACTTAATATTGATGATAATGAAAATTAGATGAATGACTTATTATTTAAAGGTGCTGTGATTTTTAAAATCAATTGCAACAGAACTCCGGATTTCCAAGAATTTTATTTTTGTGTCTCTGTTTTTCAAGAATTTAATATAAGAAGTAGACAGAAAGACTAATAAGATATTCAACCAAACATCTGGTCTTTTTACTGGAAATGAATCAACAGTAAAAAACGTTTCATCTGAAGAAAATTTAAAGCTGAATATAGCTTTGTCTATACATCACTACTCGCACTTCTAATTATTAGTACATACATACATACCATCACGCCATGTCCTTTGCAGGGTAGGCAGAGAGAACAGAGTGCCAGAGAACTCTATCCTTGCATACTTCACTCGCTTCCTCAACATTCATAATTCTCTTCATACACGCTCGCTCGCCGGTTTCGGAGACTCTTGACTCCACCTTCCTTCAGTACATGACCGATCTGGTCTAGGTAGGTTAGTCTTGGTCGCCCTCGGTACCTACATCCTTCCATTGTATATCTTCTTAACCAGACGTTCGTTCGGCATTCTTTCCACATGTCCGAACCATCGGAGCATTCCCTTTCGCATCTTTACACCAATACTCTTTTCATACCTACTCGCTCTCTTACGTCGTCGTTGCGAATGCAATAATTATTAGTCATATGCTGTAAATATGTAAGGTTCAATACAGGGGCGGCTCTAGCACATGTAGCGCCCGGGTGCAATCAATAACCTGGCGCCCTCTTGTATAAGGGTGTGAACAAAATGGAATAGGTTGATAGTTACAACACGTTCGACTAAAGTCCGAACCTCGCTGGAATGCGTTGTCGCATGCTTAGTCTCGTTGTTTCTACACGAAACCAGGTAAACGCGATCGGATTACGAAGTTACACTGAGCATGGCGACTAAGTAACTTACCCAAACCTGTCAAATAACGCACCCACTACGTTTATAGATGGTCAGGCACTCGCTGCGTTTGGTGTACCCGCTCCGTGCGGAACGTTACAGTGGAGGCTCTATGTGTCCCGAGCGGCTCTCGGCGCCCCCTAACACCCGGCGCCCGGGTGCACCGCACCCTTTGCACTATAGGTAAAGCCGGCCCTGGTTCAATATAATATTGAAGCAAGCGCTTATCCAGGTTCAGCAGAACATAACTTTTCTTTAAGTTTCAAATTACTGAAGTTTAGCATTTAATATGCTTGACTATTAAAAAAAACTTGATTACGAGCGAAAAATGATGGTCACAATGGGATTCACACAATAGGTGTGGGTTCGAATCACGTTTGGAACGGATTTCCAATAGGCGTGGGTTCAAATCCCATGTGTGGCAATCATTTTTCGCTTGTAATCAAGTTTTTTTCCTTAAGGTGTCTGATTGAATCAAAAGAATAAGGATATTTTGCATTTACTAATGATGGCATTTTAAGTAATCTTTTCACATCTCTAAGAGAAATTAATAGTCATAAAACTCCTAGAGGTAGGTGTTCTGACAATATATGTGATTTGTTTATCTGTGGCAGCCTAAGGTTTGGTTTGCCGAAAGCTGTACACCCCTTGAGCAAGCTGAAGATAGTCTACTCTAAGTCAGTGGGCTCTTTACTCATAAAGCTACTAACTAACAATTGAATACGCTCATTTATTAAAGTCACATATTAAGACTTCTGCCCTATACCAGTCTATTAGAGTTTATTGCAATTGCTGCATATATACAACAGAATGCACTAATGTAAAAAGTGTTTAGATAATATTATTTCAGTTGTGAACAATTAAATATTAATAGTGAAGGAGTAAGAATACAATTCACTACCCCCATCTTACCTGTGGGTGATTGTAAAAGACAACTTAGGGATAAAATATCCATATAACATCTATGCAAGGAAAGGAAAACTCGAAATAAAACCCTATACCAACACATCTGACCAGTGTGGTGTAGTAGGTCAATTACCCTCCTAATGTGGAGGATGCTAGAGCCCAGTAGTCGGATATATATGAGCTGAGATTATGATGATGAAACAATTAAGTGGTTACTTATAATACCTATGTGTTACTACAGAATATCTACATTTTATAAAAAAATATTTAAAAATGTGAAATATATTTCCAAAGCCAGCCACGGGGTTTAGAAAATAGGAATACAGAGTATCACCACTAAGTATTTTTATCAACGGAATTTTAAAGGATTGTGTAAGAGTGAGGTTCATTTACTATATAAACGTCTTTTATTTTAGCTGACAGAAAATTGCAAAAAAGCTTTAACAAGAATATTTAAGATCTGTGATTTGGATGGTGATGGATTATTAGATGATTATGAAGTAACTATGTTTCAAAAGAAATGCTTTGATTCACCTTTACATTTACAGGTATTTTTATTTGTTTGGTAATGTATTGCAATAATAATAATTTAATGCAAAAGATAAAAATATAAATAATTAAAATTAAAGTATTTTTAAATGTATAAATCTTATTAAAATTTAAATATTTTTATTTTTAAGCCTAACTGGGTAGGTTTGGGTTTTGTATTGGTAGGCAATGACCTAGCTATACCCTTGATATTGCAAAGGTCCATGGGCGACAGTAACACTTACCATCAGGTGTGCTGCTTGCTCGTTTGCCGCCATAAGCAATATAAAAAAAATTAAAATCATATACCTATATAAATTTTTATGTAAAAGTACTAAAAACATTTGATATTTTCAGGTTTTAGATGAAGTAAAATCTGTAATTGCTCAAAACATTGCCGGTGGCATAGAAAATGATTGCATAACAGTAAAAGGTTTTATTTTCTTACACTGTTTGTTTATACAAAGAGGAAGGAATGAAACTACATGGACAGTACTGCGCAAATTTGGATATGATGAAAGTTTGGAATTGACAAATAGTTATTTATATGCTAAGTAAGTGGATATTTTATGCAAGCATTAAATCACAATATTATTGTATGCAACACATTACTCACTATTTAGAAATTAGAAACAAAAAATTGCATAGAATTGCTATTGTATTTCTATGTATGCAGGATATTATTTAATACTGGCCTCAATATTACAATGTCTAGTAGTTATAATTCGTGGTTAAATAAAAGGTTTTACACTAACTCATGAGGTTAGTGATAAATCTCATCTCCAAACCTAAAGGACTGCTACTTTGCCTTACTCTTTCCCGCAACTTCACTTTTCTCTTTACCTTTATGTCATCGTCATCATTCTCCTACTCTTATCCCAATTACTTGGGGTCGATACAATATGTACTCTACTTTCATAGTACCTACATATTGTAAAAGTTATTGGCAATAGTTTTATGACCGGCTGCCTGCTAGACATCAACCCACCTAGGGAAAGACACTTTATAGTGACAGACTATTGTTTAGTTACGGAATGGGATCCCATAACCTGCCGTACGTACCTCTATGCCGTGCGGTCGAACAACCTTAACCCGGTGTTTGATATTTGGTGGCCCATCCGGCAGTCCGCCCATTCAGTAAAGAAATTGCATCTGAGTTCATACCTAGATTATACGTAATTTTTTTATCGGAATTCCTATTCTGTAATACCTACCAAGTTAGATTAGAATAGATTTTAAGTTATATTCTAACAGATAAATACTGTTATTTAGAACATATATTAATTTTGTTTGATTGTTTCATGTTTTTTTTTTAGTATAAAAGTTCCAGTTGGTTGCACGTCAGAATTATCATATAAAGGTCAACAATTTTTAACACAGTTGTTTGAGAAATATGACAAGGATAAAGATGGCATGTTAAATCCAACCGAGCTCAAAAATGTATTCTCATGTTGTCCTAGAATACCATGGCATAACTTACGGTATACTGTGCCAACAAACGACAAGGTAATTATGCTGAACCTGAAAAGTCTATTTCAGTTTATCAATTATTACGAAAATGAATATCTCTTTGCTAGTTTATGTAGGCTTGGTGAATAAATGCTTCCCTTGGTTCACACCAAGGAAAGCATTTCAAGCCTACATAGTTTTCTGTTCCAAAAAGAGATTTGAAGTAAAAGAAAACAGGAAATCTTAACCATATAAGTTAATGCGTAATTATGGAGACCTGCGTTTAATCAACTTGCATTATGTGTTAAGATGGCGTAGTTGTTAAAATACCGACCTACCATGCCAGTCTCGGGATGAGATTCCCACGCAAGAAAATATTTTGTGCTATCCATACACTGTTGTTCTGAGTCTGCGTGTAATTTGTTTGCGTTAATCGTGTGTAAAGTCTAGTCTGTAAAATGTTTGTAATTCCATTTCCTGATAATTAGCCACACATTGCCCCACTCCTACATTGTACTTGTTGCAAATAATTATTGTGAGGCCTGCATATTAAATTAAGTAAATAACATTTTAATAATATTACAGGGATATTTAACATTACAAGGATGGATGTGTCGTTGGACGCTAATGACGCTATTGGACTTACCAAATACAAGTGCCTATCTAGCTTATCTAGGCTTCAATTTTTTAGAAAATGAATCACAAAAATCCGCAATACATAGTGAGTTAATTATAATAGATAATTTGTTAAAGATTAGTTTTAAAATATGAAAATGTGTATTATATTATTATTTTCTTTTTTGCAGTAACTCGTGAAAAAAAGGTTGACATTGCCAAGAAACAATCCAGTCGTAATGTTTACCAGTGTCACATTATCGGTCCGAGATCATGTGGCAAAACATCTATTTGTCGAAGCTTCCTTGGCATAGCACATAAGGTAATACACAGACACACACCGTACTTGATTCCAAGGCAGTTGAAATACTTTATAATTATAACTTACGTAACTATAAACAATTCAACATCCTTCCAGCATGAATCAGACCATGATATATTCGGTAATAATTAAAATAATAGAATTAATTAAAACATCTCTTTAATTTCTCAATTAAATATAACATGGTCGGTGATCTTATTGTTTAAATATATTTATGTTATAAATTATACTAACACGTTACATGCCACGAAGATGTGCTCCGATTCCTTCTGTTTTGGCATTCATGTTATAACAATAGGGTCAAGCTTATTGATAGAGTGTAATTAAAGAAATCTTGCAGATAAAATCTTAGGCGCATTCTCAAGCGTATTCATTCCAATAAATAAGAAAATAATGAGATTTTATATTTCATTATCTATAAATACCCGATACGAAACGAAAAATGATGTCACAAGCGGGGTTCGAACCCGCACCTATTGGGAATCCGGCCCAACCGTGCTATAAATAAATAAATAAGTAAAGTTTGAAGTATTAAGTCTATACAATGTGTAAACATTGTCCGATAGATGGCATACGTCACCTTGAAGACGTAAGATATAATATGAATCGAAATTTGCATGTCCTAAAATAGTTCACGATGGTGTCAGTGGCAGCACGGTTGGGCCGGATTCCCAATAGGTGCTGGTTCGAACCCCGCTTGTGACATCATTTTTCGTTTCGTATCGGGTATTTATAAATAATTAAGCATATTAAATGCTAAAAATTTCAGTAATTTGAATAACAAGGTTGTGTCATCGTTTAATACAATTCTAACTGTAAAGTTTGAAGTATTAAGTCTATACAATGTGTAAACATTGTCCGATAGATGGCATACGTCACCTTGAAGACGTAAGATATAATATGAATCGAAATTTGCATGTCCTAAAATAGTTCACAATGGTGTAAGTGGCAGCACGGTTGGGCCGGATTCCCAATAGGTGCGGGTTCGAACCCCGCTTGTGACATCATTTTTCGTTTCGTATCGGGTATTTATAAATAATTAAGCATATTAAATGCTAAAAATTTTAGTAATTTTCATTATCTATTTACGGAAATTAATTTTAGTATTTTATAATTATCAATGGCGAATTTATGTACCTGTATGTAAAATAAATATATGAGACCACATAATTATGACGAAGCGGTTTAAGTACCGATCTCTCGCGGCGAGACGTATGGGTTCAATTCCCACAGTACGGTTGTTTGTGCGATCCACAAAGTGTGTCCATTATTTGTAAATGTCGACACAAAGATTCTTTACTTAGTGTGTGGTGTTTGCATTTAAAAAAAAAACGTATCATTATTTCCTATAAAGTAATGTTATTCATATCAATCGACAAATCAAACAATTGAGCAAGGGGTATAAAACGCATAAAACATCTATGCAAGAGATGGCAAAGTCGGAACAAAACCCTATATTAACAGGTCTGACCAGCGTGGTATAGTAGGTCAATTTCCCTCCTATTATGGAGGAGGCTCGAGCCCAACAGTGGGACATTATGAGCTGAGATGATGATTCATATCAAATAGTAGTATTAATTGATAGTAATCTTTCTACATTATGGTATTATGCCTTTTGTATATGTGCCATTTTTTTTTAATATCCTATTAAATAAAACTCGAGACTGACTTTTTAGTAGTTTGGCTTTATTGGTTTGTGACGAATTTTGAAAAATATCGTCAAGTACTCTATTGTTGTCATTATATAAAATGTCTTTTTCCTAATCGATGGCACAGATTGGGTAGTTGTTAAGCCTACCGTGTCAAGTGTCGTCGGTTCGATTCTCAAGCAAAATAATACTATGTACAATCCACAAATTCAGAGTTTTTAATGCAATTAACAACAATTGCGTGTTCGTAAAGATTTTTCTTTAGTACAAAATTGTCTTTAAAAAAACCTTCGCAGATAACATTGTAAATGTATTTTATTTCAGAAAATAAGACCACATGCTAACGAACGGGGGGACAGCAATACTCTCGAGAATTGTTGTGTTAATACAGTATTGGTATATGGTCAAGAAAAGTATTTAGTTTTAAAGGAAATACCGATCACGCGTGTATCAGATCCGTTACAGCCACATGAAGTTAACTGTGACGTCGCTTGTCTAGTTTATGACGTAGGTGCCAGCCGATCGTTTGAATATATCGCTAGAATTTATATCGTAAGTTTTATTTTTTATTATATTTGAACTACATTATGCACTAAAATATCGAATAAAAAAATGCTGTTTGGATTTTAATTTATCTCACCAAAGTGATTCATTTGTTATTCTTTTAATACTAGCCCTCGCAACCTTGAGACCACCATGGAAACACTGTGTTTGTGGAAACACGTGTAATCTGTGCAGTTTCCACGGTATTTCCACTGTAGATTTGTTCCATTTTTCAACCGTGTTTCCACAGTACTTAGTTTTTCGCTGCACCCACGGCGATTACATCCAAACAATAGATAATGAGACAAGTTAGTTTGAAAAGAAAATCTGAGTGAATGTTCCGTGACAATTAAAAACTACGTATAAACAATATAACTTTACGTGTACAATGAAATAACAAATAAAACCAGTGAAAAAATCTTAAACAGTTAAAATATAGTATGTCTATATTTTAACTGTTTAAGATTTTTTTCATCAATATTTCTGTACAACAAAATAATAACGTGAAAAAGTGATGCCAACCAAATTCTAATACATAACGGTCGAAACGATAACATCTTACTCACTTTATACTAAAAATTAATTTGCATTAAATAGTCACCAATTTCGTTTTCTTACTTAATGTTCCCGTGGCGTTGGGGTAGACGAATCTAGTTTTGATTACCCTTTAAAATGAACGGTCGTGGTTTCGAATCCTGGCTCTCTCAACGTAATTTTTAGAAATTTGTTTACAAAGACATTTAGAAGAAATTTATCCACCGTGTTTCCACAGTACAAGTAGTGGAAACACTGTGGATCATGGGTGTACAAATGGAACAAATCCACGGTGTTTCCACAGTGCATTTTACGGTGAGTCTGTAGAGTTTCCACGGAGGTCTCAAGGTTGCGAGGGAGATAATACACACAGGCCTGCAAATAATGGGGTCATGTCAGTTGTAGAAAAGAGTAATAATACTATATGATACGACTAAAGAAAAAACCCCAAAAAATTACGTGTCTTCTCCTCGAAAGTAACCAAATACGCTACTTTTGGGTCTATAACCTCAAATATCTCAAAATCCTGACGTGACGGGCCAATTCTGACGCCGAATTCGGATTCTACGCAAAAAATTACTTCGGAAATGACCCTCCTCTTTCCAACAACAAAACCATTTTGGCCTGTGTTATTTGTCTAACTAGCAATTAGAATTTGACACTAGAAATCAAAAAATGTTTATTTTTCAATTTTCTTTTATTTATGATATTTGAGTCTTTGCCATTTAACAAGGTGAGGTTATTCATCCTGAAGTGGCTGCAATAGTCTCATTCTCCTTGTCTTTCGGCTAGAAACATCGATTATAAGTCGTTTCAATTATTTTATATGTCTGTAAACATTTTACATTATATTGATTAATGTTTGAATAATTGAATTTTAAATTTTGCAGAAATACTTTGCGGAGAGTCATATTCCAGTCCTAGTAGTCGGCACTAAAGGTGATTCATTGATTGCCAGGCAAGAGTATATCCTTCAGCCGGAAGTATTTTGTAATAAGTACCAATTATTGCCACCTCAATTCTTCAATATTAGAGAAAATAAACAGGATGTATTTATAAAACTTGCTACAATGGCTGCATTTCCGTAAGTAAATACTTGATTTGCTACTGCTTTATAAAATTATTGTGAAAGTCTGTGGTGTCATACATAGCCTCTTGATATATTTCGACAGCAACGTCGCTTTTATTTGTAATCGGTATTAACCGACATGGAAATTCTATTCTGGCTACTCCATTACCGTAGAGCTGAGTGCTCTATATAGGTCCCGCTGTTGAGCTCGAGTCTTCTACCCAATATGAGGGAAACTGACTTACTATATACCACGCTGATCAGACGGCTTATTATAGGGTTTTATTTGGAGTTTCCCTTCTCTTGCAGTGATATTTTCTGCAAATTATATCGCTTAATCGTTTTTACGAGACGCATGGGCAAGGAAGGGGATCTTGAACTGTTATTCCTCTATTACATTACGTCACATGTTACGGTATCACATTGAATAATAAAAAAGAAACCTAATTTTAAGGACCGTTTCGTTGTTAACAAAGTTTTCTCATCATCATCATCCTGCTCAAATCCCATTTAATCTGGGGTTGAGGTAAACTCCTTTCATTGTATATATTGTAAAGGTAGTAGTTTTATGACAAGCTGCCTCCCTGGCGTCGATTCTCTTTGGAAATGTAATTTGTTGACTAGACGGCATCGGGTGAAATTGGCCCAGATCGATATAAAGCTTTTAGTCGTCTTTTACGACATCCACGAGCAAAATAAAGGTTGTTCGTATTCATAGCCGCTTTCACACAGTAAGGTTAACAAAGTTTTCGTAGCAGATGTATACTGCTATGAAATAGCAGCAAGTATTTACCTTCGACAGAACGACATTTCAGTCAGTAATCTAGTTATTCCAGTTGCAATTTATATTTAAAGACTCCCTTACAATTTTATGATTGCTACTAATGTTTTTATGATTTCTTTAAAATGTACCAGGTGTTGGCAGAATAGCAGCGCTATTTTATAAAATAAAATAGCCAAAGCCAATAGCCTTTTTTTGTTTCTCGTTAATTATTTTATACCAGAAGTTATTTTCTTTCTTTCTTTTATTTCTTAATAGACCATCGATCACAATGAACGTCTCTATACGATAACGAATGTAATCTGTCATTCTATTTTATTTCTCGTAATCTTATTAATACTTTTCTAAATCCCTTCCTAATGAAAAAGTTCATTAGGAATTCCTATAATTTCTTAATCGTTAATATAGTTTTCGTAGCCTTATTAATACTTTTCCAAATCCCTTCCTAATAAAAGAGTTCATTGGGAATTCCTATAATTTCTTAATCTAATATTGTTTTTCCTTACGTTCAGTTGCTTTTTTTTATCGCTTATGGTGGCAGCCTAACTAGCAGCACACCTGATAGTAAATGTTACTGCTGCTCATGAACCTTTGCAATGCCAGGGATACAGTTAGGCCGTTGCCTACCATCTAATACCCATAAATTTAAATTCAATTAGCATGGTACATTAGTTCTGAGTAGTGTTTGCAATCCGCCGTCATTTTCAGTCCGACCGGATCTGACCGGATACCCATTAATCCGGCCGATGATCAAATCAGAATAGTTTTTACTTTTCAAAATAAAATGTTAGCAAGTTAACCAAGTGCCATTGTACTTAATATAGGTAGTTTAACTACTTAACTTTATTTCCAATCCAATGTTAAGATTAGACAACGAGCAAACAATAAAATCAAAATTATAAATTTTAAAGATGTAACTCAGTTCAGATTTCACTTTCAGAGACAAATCAATTATTTTAGTAAGGAACTTTACGTAATTTACTGAGATGAGATCACAATAATTATTAAAGTATTTGAGAATGTTCACTATTGCTAACAAGCAAGTCTTATATTTATGACAGAAACCCTTATAATTTGATAAATCTGTCTAATTAATGACAAAGTTATCACAATAATCAGTTTGTCTTACAATAACTTTAATCAACTTACGATCAATAATTATTTTAAGTAGCATTTTAACTTATTATTTTGATTTTGAAAAACGGATCGTAGAAAATAAATAGTGTTAATTGTGTTATCTGCAAGTCGATTTCTAATGGAACTGCAAATATAGCCCACGGCCGAAAAGGTCCTTTCAGCTTTTACATTTGTCGTCCTAATTGTCAGCAAATAGTCATGAATAGCAGACAAGTATTCTTCTCGAACCCAGTCACTTACAAATATAGTCCTTTCCTTTTTTAGTACTTTCTCTTTTTAGTATGTATGCTATAACTTGTGGTTTCTAGCTGGATTTGTAACTGTAATTCCTTGTAACTGTAATTTACATTAGGGTAGGTAGGAATTACAGTAATACAGGTAGTATTACTGTAATTCCTACCTACCCTAATGTATACCTACTCATTCAACAATTCTATTATTTTGCCAAAAATACCGGATCCGGTATGTTGGTACTGGACCCAGTGAACGTTTAATGATGCCGCGTCCGCCAGATTACCGGATTGCAATCACTAGTTTGAACTTCTGAGTGATATTCTATATACATCTACATAGTTTCTGCTCTCTCGCTAATCTACTCTAGCTCAATATTTTAGTAGGTAATGTGGTTATTAATCATTTAATCAGCGTTATGCTCCTTTTGTGTTTTGTTACCATCTCATAGAAATTAGACAGTACTAAGCGTATATGAAGTGTAGTGCTAGTGATCGGTCCGACGATAGAAATCGTACCTTTGATTTTGCTAAATGCAAAGACTTTTACTCTATTTGCTAGTGAAGAGATAGCCACACCGAAATGCATTCATTCAACATCCACTCGTTTAGAGCTGTAATCATAGCCATAATTCGGTATGACGAGGCGTTGCTTGCGAAGTCTCAGGAGATCATGTGTGAACCCTTTAACAACGAAACAGTTTAAAGAGAAATTGACAGTGATTTAAGTAAAAGATTATAAAATTTTAAAGTTATTGCTTTGAATGCATATTGTTATTTTAATTGTCTTTGTCAGTCAATTTCAAGCAGCTTGGATTTTATTCAGCAAGCACAGGTCAGTAAGTGTGCCTATTTATATAAATATAACTTGGCAATATTATCGTTTTTTTTTTAAATATAAATGTGTGTTTGCAGGCACTTGAAGCACTTTGCCAGCTTTACGGGAGAGAACTCATCTTGGTGGAAAGCGGGTATTGGCGTTGCCGCAGCTACAGTCGTTGGACTTGTCCTTATTAAAATATTTAGCTTTCAGAAACGTTAACTTGCAACAACTTTTTTATTGTACATACAGATATATTAAACAGTATTTAAATCACGCCAGAAAAGTTAAGTATAGACCAAAGAGAGTAAAACTTGATCATGAATAGTATAGATGGTTTCAGATGTAAATAAAATGATTTCATTCCTTGGATTGATTTATTTATTATTGGCTACCGTTAATTATAAAAATGATAGAATATTCGTATGCGAAATTCACCATTTTAAAGGTTTATTTTTTTCAAAAACTTTGCATTTTATTTGAAATGGTACTACTATTCAGTCACTATATTGAAAAGTATTATCCATTTTGATTATCTTAGATACTGCATGGCCACGGATTGATATATAATTTACCGTATTCACAGAGGTATACATTTTACATGTTATTATATAGAAAATTCTGGAAGGAACGATTTTCTTTCCAATCTCTCATCAGCTCAGCCTATATACGTCCCACTACTCGAGCCCCCTTTTAAAACATCACCTTGCACTAAGAAATACATCTTATGGCCGAGGGCGCTTAACGTACATATAATTAAGAAACAAATTGCAACAGGAAGCAGGAACAGGGTGGTCGCTACATATTATTATTGTACACCTTGAGATTGAAAGTTGGAAGACCAAATTTCACCTGTGACCTGGTCTTGAGTGGCAGTTACCATCAAGGTTTGCCCATCTACTATCACCAATAAAACATCTTCGTTTGATAATTGTGGTCTGATTACACAGATTGCTCTAACCGCTCAGAGGGTGAGTTTTGACGGGAATGTGAATATAGCATGTGGTGTTCTTAATTTATTCAATATTTAAATGTTTTATAGTGTTATATTGAATAATTTTGGTACTATTTGTAGTATAAAGAGGATGAGGTGAAGTGTAGTAAATATCATAAATGTGAAAGTTTGTGAAAATGTTTGGATGTTCGTTACTCAATCACGTGTAAGCCGTTGAACAGATTTGGATAAAAGATACAGCATAGATAGACCAATTGCTGGATATGTGTTACATAAGATAGTTTTTCCCTCGTCGTTTCCTGAATAAGAATACTTTGTCGTCTTTACTTGCCCGTGGGAGTCGTAAAAATCGGCTGACGGTTTCACCTAGTGAATGGACATCTCCTTTGAAACTTTATTATCTCTTTATTATGTATTATTTCTTCAAGAGGCGGACACAAGGAAGTCATCGGACTTCCTTGTGTCCGCTTAGGTAAATTATCGCGTTTACCTAAAAATGAGCCAGACTTCATCTTGACGAACAAACAACAAATGAGGGCAAGCGGCAAGTCCTACAGAAGCTATTTAATTTCTATCATTTTCGGAGGCGACATTCCAGAGTCGCGGATCTGGATTGTGGTAGTGATGTTTTTCAATAGAGTCGATAAAACGCTCTTAAGGAATTGCAAACCATCGCACTCCTGCGCCACATGTACACTATATTTTCAAATCACTACGAATTAACTGGCGCGCTACGTTCCTCTTCGACTTCCAGCCACCTGAAGCAGGATTCCGAAGAGATAGAACCATGGACCACATCCACACTCTACGCCAGATTGTACAGAAAACCGAAATATAATAGTAGAGTATAATTCTAACTATACGACTATGAGAAAGCCTTTAATTCTGTAGAAATTTAGGCAGTACTACAGTCCTATTTCTATCTAGGCAATTTGTATAAATAATAGTACATCTTTGGAAAAGTTGTCCTTGGAATTATTAGTCCTATTGGACATCTTTGGGAAAGTTGCTTTATACGTGCGCGAAACCCCGGGCAAAAGATAGTATGATATAATGTGGTTTACGTGTATTTTCAAAGTCTACAAAAATTTCCAGGGCAATCAAATTCAATGTACAAACCCGTTTTGTTATTTTTTTGGGTACGCTATGGTCTGGACCCACGCCGCCCGGTTCGTCCGGGGGGACGAAAGGGCAGTGCGTGGCCCCATAACCCGTCGTATTCCCTCCCCATCGCCATTGGGCCGGCACTGGTATGCATTAATTCTGGGAGAGCATACATTGTCAGTTTTACATACATACATATCATCACGCCATATCCCTTGCAGGGTAGGCAGAGAGAACAGAGTGCCAGAGAACTCTATCTCTGCATACTTCACTCGCTTCCTCAACATTCATAATTCTCTTCATACACGCTCGCAGGTTTCGGAGACTCTTGACTCCACCTTCCTTCAGTACATGACCGATCTGGTCTAGGTAGGTTAGTCTCGGTCTCCCTCGGTACCTACATCCTTCCACTTTCGCATTGTATATCTTCTTAACCAGACGTTCGTTAGGCATTCTTTCCACATGTCCGAACCATCGGAGCATGCCCTTTCGCATCTTTACACCAATACTCTCTTTCATACCTACTCGCTCTCTTACGTCGTCGTTACGAATGCGGTCCAATAACCATTCCCGAGCTCCAACATAAATTGAGGAGCAACAGGAACGCCTCCCAGACACAGGAGCCACCAAGCTTGATCATCTCGACAGACAACATATCAATGCCCGCTGCCTTACCATTTTTCAAACTTCTTATCGCCCATTCAACTTCATCCATACTGATGCCATCGGAGGACGCCGTCGCCGAATGAATCTACTAGACCACATGCGACATCGGCGCCAACCGTAGCATCCGCATACATATCGCCAAAATATTCACTCCATCGGCTTAACACGTCTTGTGTTTGTGTAAGAACGTTCTCGGACACCCTCTGCATACTTTTCTCTAACACACTCTTGCAAACTTTCAATCTTTATTCTTTCAAGCCCTCCGAAGTGGACACGCTCTCGCCAGTGCCCCCACTTTCTGAAGAGACCACTAAATCTCGCAATAACGAGATTGTGGTCCGTATCGATTGTGAGGCCCCTGTAGGCTCTTGCGTCCAATATTGTGCTTCGGAGGCGACTGTCTACCAAAATTAAATCTATTATACTTTTCTGTTCTTCTCCATGTATACATATGAACGTGCTTATGTTGGAAAAATGTGTTTGACACAATAAGGTTTCTCTCCATGCATACATCCGCACGGGTTGAGAGCCCTCAGCGCTCACCCACAGTCCGGGTAAAGTCAGTCATAGCCATCTGAGGCTAACAACTAAGTCACACAAAAAAAAAAAAAAAGCATACATCCGCAATGAGCCTAACTGCGTAGTTCACACTCTTATTACCAAATGGACCAAGTACGTCTTCATAGTCGGGACGCTTGGTCCCCACTCATCCGTTCAAATCTCCGCATACAATCACGCGTTCACTGGTTTCTGCCATATCCAGAACTTCCCTAACATTATCCTAAAACTTCTCCAGGTCTGATGCCACCGAGGATCCTACGGGAGCATATGCTACAATCGTGAAAGGTGACACCTAGTTTTATACGGACCCAAAAAAGTCTGGGATCATAAATTTCGTAATCCTTCACACCTGAGACCAAGCGAGAGGACAACAGCATTCCTACCCCCATGCTGGCTCGATCGCTCTGTAGTATACCAGACCACAGGGCCATCCCGCCACCAGGAAGATCCCAGGCGTCGCTGCCCCTTCGCTTGGTCTCTGTTACACAGAGCACATCTAGCTGTTTGTCCGCCATGACGGATATCAGCTCGTGCAACTTACCTTCCACACAACCTCTTACATTCCACATACCCACCCGGCACTCTCGACTCGCCTAACTGGGCAAGGTGTGATGGGTGGTGGCCCCCATCACCGCATCTGCCGATTTTCGTACCGACGGGGGCGGGTCGGTACGCGTCGCCTCCGGGCGACACCCTAACCCACACTGCGGTACGCATATGAGCCGGATTGAAGTCTGACTAGACTGGCAGGGGACGCAACGTGCACGCTCCTGACTATGCCCCCCTACACGCTCCGTACTATGCCTCCCTAAAAAAATCATCATCAACTCAGGCTATTGCCGTCCACTGCTAGACGTAGGCCTAAATGTAAAATTAAAAAATAATAATAATAAAATAGTACTGGACATTTATGGCATTTTATTGTTGTGATTTATATTTTAGTTTTTGAGACAATAAGGTTGAACAATTTTGTTAGGATGCTCATCATTTCATTTTTATGATAATAAAAAAAAATGTGTCAATAATTACATTTGGTTTCCTTATTCCTTAGGGGCCGTCCATTAATCACGTGAGATTTGAAAGGTGGGGGAGGGGTTTGACAATAATCACGAAGGCCTAAACCTTCATAGTCTTAAACCTTACCACGTATCACCAAGGAGGAGGGGGGGTTAAAAATGCTAAAAAAAAGATCACGTGATTAATAAAAGTCCCTTTACCTTGAAAATTTAAAGGAATATTCGCTTTGATGAATTTTTAGATTTGAATTGGTTGATTTTTTATCCATATAATTTTATTTGATTTTAATCTGATAAATTGTTGATATGAATCTCTTAGGTTTATTATTGTAATATGAAAAGTATATACATTTTTAAATAATAGAAAAAAATCGATTTTTCTTAAAAATCGATTATTTATTTTGATTATAATCGATTTTTGGCAAATCGATTAATATTAAATAAAAAAAAAATCGATTTTTATTTAATCGATTTTTTTTCCAGGAACCTCACAACCCTAGTCGCGCGGGGACGTATAAGTATTAGTGATGATCCCTAACTGTGGTGGAAAGTAAATGGAAATACAAAATTCCAGCCCCTTCACTCAATTGCCTGCCAATATTTGTCGTGTCCACGGCTTGGTAGCTAGCGAACAACTTTTTAGTGGCGCTGGCCTAATCTACGACTCGTTAAGAAATAGATTGAACGTAGACAAAGCGTCAAAGCTTTTGTTCATGAAGTATTATACTACTACTATTGGAGTATCAATCTTTTGAATTCATTTGATTTAATATGTTTCAAAGCTTTTGTTCATTTAATATAATATCATATGCTACTTTGGGATTTAATTCATTTATTTTAATTTCTTGTTTATTTGGAAACATGCCAATTTTTTTTCATTATTTGTGTTTTATTTTATAATCAAAAAAATAAAATGAAAAAAATTGACTGAATAATGTGTTATTTGTCCTTAAATAAAAAAAAAACACTCCTGCCACCACTTCTGACCCTGCCTCCGCCACCGGTTCCGACTCCGATAAATCAAATTTAAAAACTGCGACTCCACCTTCGGTTCCGATAAAATTACCTCCGTTACATCCCTGGTATGGACATGTGATAAGACCGGATGAAAGTAATGTCGTGAGGAAAGTTTTAAATATGCATGTTAAAAGCTTTAGGGGTAAGGGAAGACAAAAAAGTATTTTAACATTTTGTTAAACAGCAACGAAAAACTTATGTGTAGTACATTATATAAGCTTGTCAAATGACATTCTCCTGACATTGCGTGAACCAGTTACACAACACTACAAATTTTTGTAACATATAATGTATACAAAATACTTTTAATAAACACTGTATTCATATTAAGAAATTATACTAAATACCTTATTATGGTATGTACACAATAATTTTTCCGTGCGGTGCCGGAGTAAGAATACAATTCACCACCTCATTTCTTGCCCATCATCATCATCATCATCATCATTTCAGCCTATTGCCGTCCACTGCTGAACGTAGGCCTCCCTCATTTTACGCCACAGAGTGCGGTCCTGTGCCGCCTGTATCCAACGACGCCCAGCAACCTTCACTAGGTCGTCTGTCCACCTAGTGGGGGGGCGTCCCACACTGCGAACGAACGTCTGGTTAAGAAGATATACAATGCGAAAGTGGAAGGATGTAGGTGCCGAGGGAGACCGAGACTAACCTACCTAGACCAGATCGGTCAGGTACTGTCGTGCTATGTCGGTTACACCCGTTCGTCTGCGGATTTCCGTATTTCGGATTCTATCTCGCAGAGAAATCCCGAGCATAGCCCGCTCCATAGCACGCTGAGCGACTTTGAGCCTGGTTATGAGGCCTACATTTAGGGACCACGTTTCCGTGCCGTAAGTCATCACTGGCAACACACACTGGTTATAGACCTGTGTTTTCAAACACTGAGGTATGTTGGATGAGAAGATCTTCTTAAGTTTCCCGAACGCTGCCCAACCGAGTTGGATTCGTCGGCTGACCTCTTTCTCGAAATTGGATCTACCTAACTGGACTGTTTGTCCAAGGTAAACATAATGATCGACGATTTCGAGAATCGCATTGCCAACTAGGACCGGTACAAGAATGACATGGGCATTTGACATGACTTTCGTCTTGTCCATGTTCATTCGTAAACCCACTAGTTGGGATACCCTGCTGAGATCGTTGAGCATGGTGCCCAGGTCCTCCATGGATTCTGCCATGACGACAATATCGTCTGCGAATCGAAGGTGAGTGATGTATTCGCCATTGATGTTGATGCCGAGTCCGGTCCAGTCTAAAAGCTTGAAGACATCTTCCAGTGCAGTGGTGAACAGTTTCGGAGACATGACGTCTCCCTGTCTCACGCCTTTCTGCAACTGGATCGGTTTCGTACTCTTATCCCGAATACGGACTGACATTGTGGCGTTCCTATACAAACACTTCAGCACTTCGATATAACGATGGTCGATTTGGCACCGCTGAAGGGACTGCAGCACCGCCCAAGTTTCGACTGAATCAAAGGCTTTCTCATAGTCCACAAACGCTATACACAGAGGCCGATTGTACTCCTCGGTCTTCTGGATAATCTGCCGAAGCGTGAGGATATGGTCTATGGTGCTATAGCCTTTTCGGAAGCCAGCTTGTTCGGGCGGCTGGAAGTCATCAAGCTTGCACGTGAGTCGATTGGTAATGACTCTCGAAAACAACTTGTAGACGTGGCTCAATAGTGAGATGGGTCTGTAGTTCTTTAGAAGAGCTTTGTCGCCCTTCTTGAAGAACAGCACCACCACACTCCTGGTCCACGACTCTGGAACGTCGCCCCCGAGGATAACGGAATTAAATAGCTTCTGAAGGGCTTTTAAGACCGGCTTGCCGCCTGCCTTCAGGAGCTCTGCCGTAATTCCGTCATCTCCCGGTGCCTTACCGTTTCTTAGTTGTTCGAGAGCCATTCTGATCTCGCACAAGCTAATGTCCGGGATTTCTTCGGTATAGTGCCGAGTTAGCTTGGATCTGGGATCTTGGACCAAGCCGACAACAGGATTTCGGGATGTTTTATATAACTGTCCATAGAACCTTTCGACCTTTCTTGCCCATGGGTGATCGTAAAAACAACTGAGGGATATAATAGGCATATAACATATAATATGCAAGAGAAGGAACGTCCGTGTGGTGACAGAGTAAGAATACAATTCTCCACCCTCTATCTTACCCGTGGGTGATTGTACGTATGGGATATAAACAGAGATGCGATTTATTTGAAATACTTCTATTTAAAATGCAAATGCAAAATACCTATTTTGTATTTTGCATTTAAATGCCTTTTAGTAAAAAGCATTTTGTATTTTATTTGAAATACCTTTCGAGAGGTATTTTGCATTTTTAATATTCATTTCAAAATGCAAAATACTTTGTGATTAAGTTTACCAACAATATCAGTCAAACAAAATGAAATGAACGAATGACGCTTGTATTGCCGAATTTGACCGATAGAGGCACCTGCTAGCCATGCGCGCCCTTTTTTATTTGATTTGATTACCTACTTTTATGATATTGAAGTGTTGTTGTTATCCCTACAATAATGAAACGGCTATGTACTGTACTACAACAAGATAAAAGAAAAGTGAACCGAAATAAATGGCCACACAATTCACAAAATGGGGCCATGGTTCTCTTTTCGTTAGTCTAGTTTTTTACATTATTTTAAGTGAGTATTATTATTATTAATAACATAACAGAATTTATTGATATGCGTACTGATAAATATGACCAAAATGTCATGCATAAGGTGCCATGTTATTAGACGTTTTTGTTTGGCTCGGCATTGTGTCTCTATTTCTAATGCTAGGGCCGCACCTGCGTGTATCGTCCCGAAGTAATTTGTGGCGAAGCTTCGTACGTTTGGTACACTAAAAATTATCGCGATAAAACTGTGGTCACATTAGCGACTTCGGTATTTTACACGAAGTATCGTGCAATAATTAAAGATGGCTGAAATCATTTTCATGCATTTAACTATGGATGACGAATTGCTTTACTATTACAGCTATATTAAGCTAATAATTACATAATGATATTTTTGGATCCCTTCATGGGTTCCGCTTCATAATGGTGTATACATCCTAACACCATTTCATCACCCCACTCCATACAGGGTGGAAGGGGACCGCTCCCGAAAACAAAGACAGGTGACTCTCCTAGTCCTACTTGTAATGATAGGCTAGAAAAAAATCGATTAGGATGAAATTTTTTTTTTCCATTTTCTCGATTTTCTACACTCTATCATATTACGACAGTGCTTAACGATAATTCCTTGAAAAATACGTAAATTTACTCAGATGAGAAAATACGCAATGTATTCAAATTTCAATATCACATGTGAGAGAGTTCAATAAACCCGCGCCCCGCTAGACGTTTGTAGGTATCATGCGTCTAGGTACGCGCCTTACACACTTGCGAACTCCTTCCATGTATGTATATCAATACTGATTAACGTTACAATAATTATTAACGTAATCGGTTCTAATAACAATAAAATTCACTATAATTTCAATATTAAAAAAATACCTATTCGTTCAGAACTAATTTAATAAAAAGTACGACTAAACTAACTAACTATCTACTTACCTAAATCCTCCGCGGCCTTATGAGATGTGGCTCAAATTGTGCCCCATTCATTTCGAGACAGATTTGTGCTCGCCGTTGCGTCTCCTCATGCAGGAAAGTCGTCATTGTGGGGTCTTCGATACAGTCCGCACGTAATTTGTCAAAAACATCCACGATCCTTTGTCGCATTTCGTTAGCATTATTACACTCACTATTAAAAACCCTTTCCTTGACATATCCCCATAGAAAGAAGTCCATCGGGGTGAGGTCGAGCGAGCGAGGGGGCCAAGCGTGAGGTCCTAGTCTACCCATCCAGCGATTATCAAAGAGCTCGGTGAGACGCTCACGGACAGATCTCGCCCATACGTTAGCTGACCATCGGGTTTGATGCCCGGTCACACGAACCGCATGCGAATTCATCTCGTCATAAATGTGTGTATTCCTTCTGATCCACAGTCAGTTTCTGGTAAATGTCGACTCGTCCGTCCAGATCACGTGCTCAATGAAACCAGGCAAATTTTATTGCTGTTCTAATATCCAGCGGCAGAACGCTCGCCGGCGGTCGTGATATCCGACTACTAAAGCTTGTACTTTGTGCAGTTTGTATGGGCGTATTCGATTACGCTTTAGTACCTTATGTACTGTCCAGTGTGACACACTTGTTCTATCCCGATGCGGTAACAGCATAGCGACACTTCGTGTGCCTATGTTTGGATTCTGGTGAGCGACATCTAAAATGCGCTCCTCAGACTAAAAACTCGTTGGATTTCCGCCTCCCGATGCTATTGGTCGATTTTCCAAAACTTTTTGAAATGCTGCCGTTATTAAACGGGAGTCAGTTGGATGTCGAGCGGTCGGCAATCGCTCTCGGTAAATTTGGAATGCACACGAGGCATTCCCGCGAGCTTCTCCAAGGCACATTAGCATATTGCCGTATTCATGAGCACTATAAACGTATGCATTAGGTATTATTATAAAAAAAGAACACAAAATTAAGAAGAAAAACAAAAAGTTACAATACAACAGTTTAATTAGTAAACCGATTAAACAAATATCTGTCAGTCACGGACACATGACAGTCAATACGAGACTGGTTCATAATTTCATATTTTAGAAATAAATAATTAATACCTAATAATAAATCCCGCCAAAATAACTGCCTACCGTCCCGCTCGCGCCCAGCAACTAGGTATAATATATATATACAGGGTGTCCCAAAATTCAACGATAAGCTGGCACCAGCAGGTGGACCTACATATGACTACTCGAGAACAGAAAAGAAAAAAATTCTACCTTGATTTTTTTTTTATTACGACAAAAAAACCAAAATCTTTAAAAATGGACATCCTTTATTATATTATTAAGTGCTATTGCTACAGTTTTACAAGTAATTCTGTGATTTTTTTTGTATTGGCAAGGTAAGTAGCACTACTATCGATCACAACCATTAAAAATTCCAGAATATCTATAGTTTTTAGACAAAAATCAATCAAAACTATGTTTTTTTCATAAATTATGTAAGATTTTGACTTTCAGCTCACTTTCACTCATCATAGTGAAAAAAAAAAGTATGGACGCTACTGTGGCAAATAGTATTAAAAATTGGCGCATCTAACTACAATTCTAAAATGGTATAACATTCTAGACAAACTAGCCACAAAAATATACTTAGGTGTACTATTTCAAAATAACAACCATATTTCGAAAATTGTTAGTGTTGATAGTAATCACTTTTACTATGTAGCCAAAATGTTTTTGTAGCAAGTTCTCAGAATTTTAATGAGACATGTGCGTAGTCCATAAGTCCATAAAATAAGTTAGACAGAGATAGAGAGATTATACGTTAGAGGGAGATAGATAGATGCTAATTGTTTAGTAACATTAATGCAGGTGGAGAAGTTATTAATGTCCTCAGCAGCACAGCAAGTCAGTATGCTCTACTTCTTTGTTTACTGCACACCGTTCTGTTTTAATTAAAGTGGCTCTGGTACTGACGACTTTTGGATTGAATTAAGTGACCTGGAAATTGACCTGACTTGGCATTATTTTAGACTGTGATTTTGTGTTTTTTTTAAAGAAGTTTTGCCTTATTTTCAAGTGTTTAGCATTCATCATGCCGCTACCATACACAGCGTTAGAATACGCTAATATGCACCTAATTTATGGAGAATGCCGATGCAATGCCAACGCTGCTAGCAGATTATATCGAGCAAGGTACCCTAATCTTCAAAGGTATCCGGATTATCGCGTATTTATTAACGTGTATCAAGCTTTTTCGGAGGGTCGTATACCATCTGACAGGCGAAACGCTGGAAAACCTAGATCGGAACACGATGAAGAAGTTCTCAATGAAATAGAAAACGATTCAACTACCTCTGTACGTGCTGTACAAGCAGCAACGGGAATCCCAAAAAGTACTGCACATAGAATTTTAAAACGTCACGTCGTCGTGATGAAACAACCTGCAAGAAAGATGGATATTTAAATCTTCACAATCTTCATAGCTGGAACAATGAAAATCTGCACCTGGTGAGAGAAGACAATCCCAATACCAATTTAAGGTTAACCTATGGACTGGCATAATAAATGGCAAAGTGATAGGGCCCTTTGAGTTACAAGGAAACATAGATGGCAATAGTTATTTAAACTTCTTACAAAATGAGTTGCCAGGATTATTAGAAGATGTGCCCTTAAGTGATTTGCAAACCATGTGGTTTCAAAACGATGGTTGCCCAGCTCACTATGCCCGTCCTGTGCGAGAGTACTTAGACCAAGAGTACCCAGGGCGTTGGATCGGGCGACTTGGTCCTATCTTGTGGCCACCCCGTTCACCCGATTTTAGATCGGGTCCCCTGGACTTTTTCTATTGGGGTTGTCTAAAGGACAGAGTCTGCACAAAACCGATTGCAACCTTGGACGAGCTTCGCCATAAAATAATTCAGACTGTGGATCTACGGACTACGCACATGTCTCATTCAAATTCTGGGAACTTGCTACAAAAACATTTTGGCTACTTAGTAAAAGTGATTACTATCAACACTAACAATTTTCGAAATATGGTTGTTATTTTGAAATAGTACACCTAAGTATATTTTTGTGGCTAGTTTGCCTTGAATGTTATACCATTTTAGAATTATAGTTAGTTGCGCCAATTTTTAATACTATTTGCCACAGTAGTGTCCATACTTTTTTTTTCACTATGATGAGTGAAAGTGAGCTGAAAGTCAAAATCTTACATAATTTATGAAAAAAACATAGTTTTGATTGATTTTTGTGTAAAAACTATAGATATTCTGGAATTTTTAATGGTTGTGATCGATAGTAGTGCTACTTACCTTGCCAATACAAAAAAAATCACAGAATTACTTGTAAAACTGTAGCAATAGCACTTAATAATATAATAAAGGATGTCCATTTTTAAAGATTTTGGTTTTTTTGTCGTAATGAAAAAAAAAATCAAGGTAGAATTTTTTTCTTTTCTGTTCTCGAGTAGTCATATGTAGGTCCACCTGCTGGTGCCAGCTTATCGTTGAATTTTGGGACACCCTGTATATATATATATTGTACCTACCTATGTATATTTTACCTACTTTGAAGTTTTACGCAGACCGATAGACCGTAATACAAGTAGGTAGGTATTGAAGCTATCATATTTTAAAATATCATATTTTACAAGAGTGAAAAATTTAATTGTATTGAATAATTTAATTCTTAACATTCATTGCAACTATGTACCATGGCATGGTCGGTTCTACTTTTTTCTTTTAAGTCCCACTAATGAGCTAGAGCCTCTTTCTTTAGCGTGGCGGGTGTGACCATTCCATAGACAGACGCCAAAAAAAAACTATTTCTATGAATAGATAGCCTGATGAGTTACTTTTGTTTTCCTTCGTGTATTTATGCTAAAATAGAAAAAAAGATAAGAATGAATGTGAAACAAGAATAAACTGATGGATTGAAACTTACGCTACGGGAATAGAACTCGGGACTTTGGACCTGGTGACACCATCTAAGCTGGTATTTACGGTACTCGCCCAGATGAAAAAATACGTGCAAGTTTTAATGTGGTTTCCGATGCCAATTTTTATTTTTTATTTTTAATACACCACCTTGCATTAAGGAAATAATTCTTGAATTGCGGGGAACTTAACAAAATGCAATTAACGCAGAGATATTACACCCAGACTCTGAATAACACTGTATATCGCATAAAGTTTGTCCTGCGTAGGAATCGAACCCATAACACTGGCCCGGAAGGTCGGTATGTCAACCACTACGCCATCTGGAGTCAAAAGTTTTTTGCGAACTGCAAACCTGTAGGAATCTGTCGTTATGTAACCTATTTCAATTGTTTTGTACCTACTTACTTCCTATTAAATAAATTCATAAGTAGTTCTGAATGGATAAGTAAATAATTTTAATTTGAGCCGAATCACATAAGGCCGCGGACGATTTAGGTAAGTAGATAGTTTCATATGTACTTTTTAATAAATTAGTTCTGAACGGATAGGTATTTTTTTTAAATTGCTTTTTAATTCATTGGTGGCAAACGAGCAAGCAGCACACCTGATGGTAAGTGTTACTGCCACCCACAGACCTTTGCAATGCCGAGGGTATCACTAGGCCGCTGCCTACCAATACAAACCCATCCACTTAGGCTTCCGGTTCTCTCGGTCACCGAATGAAGTGCAACAGCACATTGCTATTGCTCAGACGTCGATCTTCTGCGAGAGTGTGATACTACCCCGGACGGATCGGCCCACGGCCCTAGACAAGAAACTGGCAACAGCGTGGTCCTACCACTAAAGAATTAATATTGAAATTATCGTGAATTTTATTGTTATTAGAACCGATTACGTTAATCATTATTGTAACGTTAAACAGTATTGATATACATACATGGAAGGCATGGAAGCGAGTTCACAAGATTGTGTAAACACTTGTAAAGCGTGTACCTATTACTTGCCGAGGCCGCAGGCCCGTTTATACCTACTGCCACTAGCGGCGCACACCGGTCGATCACCTCTCGAACAGCTGATTTGAAATTTGAATACATTGCGTATTTTCTCATCTGAGTAAATTTACGTATTTTTTAAGGAATTATCGTTACACAGCACTGTCCTAATATGATACAGTGTAGAAAATCTAAAAAATTGTAAAAATATTTTTTTTTCATCCAAATCGATTTTTTTTCTAGCCTATCATTACAAGTAGGACTAGGAGAGTCACCTGTCTTTGTTTTCGGGAGCGGTCCCCTTCCACTCTGTATTTATTGATTAACTGGACATCCTCGAACGCGTCTAAACACAACGAAAATTTCCCCCGAAATGAAAAACGCTAGTCTGACCACAGAGCGCGATATATTAGCGCGCTAAAACCCTTTGACTTATCGCCACCCAAGCGATATTGCACACGAAGCCCGAATGTTCACGACGATAGCCAATAATGAGCGGTCACATCTGCGTGTATCGTCTCATTGCACGAAGCTTCGTGACGATACACGCAGGTGCGGCCCTAGCATAATGATAAATACCTAAAATAAATAAAAATTTCTGAGATTTGGTCAAAAGGTATTTTATTTTGAAAATACCTATTTTGCATTTAGCATTTGAAATACAAAACGCAAAACTATTTGGTATTTTGCATTTGAAATAGTAAATCTGAAAAGTATTTTGCATTTTGTATTTAAATGCTTTTTTAAAACCATTTTGTACATCTCTGGATATAAAACGCATATAACATTTATGCAAGAGAAGGAAAACTCTTAACAAAACCCTATACGAACACGTCGGACCAGCGCAGTATAGTAGGTTAATTTCCCTCCCATTACGGAGGACGTCCGAGCCCAACAGTGGGACATATATGGGCTGTGATGATGATGAAGAGAAGAAAAACTCGAAATAAAACCATATACCAACCCATCTGAACTGCGTGGTAATAATAATATATTCCCTCCTATGGTGAAAGAGGCTCGTGCCCAGTAGTGGGACGGATATGAGTTGAGATCATGATGACGTATATAGCAATTCTGTTAAATAAATTCTATGTTCCGTCAGAAATTAACATTGTTTGTCAAAATTTGAAGATATTTTCGTCTATAATAGTTCTCGGTCCTTTTTCATCACCAACACATTACATTCCTTTCCCCAGCTCTTTTCCTACGGCCGTCAAGAACATGCTGACCATACTTTTGAGTCTACTACTAAACTTCAGCTCGCTTGAATCATCCAAAGTACTCAAAGTTCACGTTTCTTACAATATTATGTTTCAAAAAGGCGCTGAGAATGTTTCCCTTTAGTAATCTTACTTATCAATCACAGGAAAGAAAAGCATGGTAGAATTCGTATATTCAAACTATCACTACCTACATAGACAAAAAGAGGTCGATGAGTATAATAAAACTAAATAAATACTATAGTAACTTATATTTAGTGATGAAAGCATTCCAAGATTTCAAATACATAAAACAGCCTTAATATATCTGTATAAATAAAACACTGCTTAAGCGAGTGTTTTAGTCAAAATTCGTACTTTACAATTGATTGGAATTCTAACATTATATAGGTACTTGTTCATATTCATTTAATATAAATGCATTTTAATAAACAGAAAACTCAAGGTCCACTTGTGTAGTTATACTAACTATGCCTATTCTAAAATTGGCATGGATTTGACGAAAATTAAAAAAAATACGCAATATAATATTGCTGTAAAAATTAACAAATTTTAGTCGAAGTAGAACTATCAATGCATATGAACAAATGGTATTAAAAACTATAATTAATTTTATTTAATCAGTATGGTCTCTGCCGGTCTCGATTTCTGAAAAGATAAAACGGTTTTTTAATACATCAAAAGAAAATGTAATGAATTTTATTCCACATGGAATATTAATGCAATTCAGATAAGAATAACTGTGGGTGTGACATTTATATCGTCTTAAAAAAGAAGTGCCATAAAAGTATCCGACATATCTAACATATTTAATTGTTCAATAGTGGTAGTAATAAAAAATAACAAATATAAAATATTATTAAAAGTTATTATTTTGTAACAATCTGTTACAACGTTACGATGTCCCGATCAGCCGGCAAAAGTTATTGGCAATAGTTTTATGACCGGCCACCTGCCAACCTCAACCCTCCTTGGGAATGTAATTGTTGACCAAACGGCATCAGATGGAGTTGGTCCAGGTCATCATAAGGCTCTTAGTCGTCTTTTACAACATCCACAAGCAAAGTAAGGGTTAGTAGTATTTGTAGCCACACAGCAGCTATTTTATTCCACCATTTCTTTATAAATATATTTATAATTATAATTTTAATACAAATTATGTTGACAAGATAGAGGTAATTCATAAATAATAATTACCCATCGCCTCTCATTGCACCGCCGCCACTGCTGCGGTCACCACCTCCATAGCCACGGCGATCACCGCCTCGATCACCACCACGGTCCCCGCCACGGTCTCCGCCACGACCACCCCAACCACCGCGGTCACCGCCGCCGCGTCCACCACCGCCACGTCCACCACGTCCGGGGGGACCACCGCCGCCACCTCCTCGACCACCGCCCATACCACCGGATGGTGAGGGTCCTCCATCCGCCCCTTCGGGTTTCTCTTCGTTACATCGATTACAAGACTTCCTCCATGAAAAGTTGGTATTGCCACAACTAGGATTAGAGCATCTCCAGTCGCCGGCTCTATTGCCACTTGGCGGTCCACTAGAACCACCACCGCCGCCGCCGCCGCCACCACCACCACCACCGCCGCCGCCGCCGCCACCTCCGCCTCCTCTGCCGCCGCCACCGCCTCGACCGCCGCCACCTCCACCGCGGCCACCTCGAAAGCCGCCGCCACCGCCACCTCCTTTGTTACCACCCCAAGTGTTTTGTCTTTGAGCAAGAGATACTTTTATATTAGCTCCATTAAAGTCTTTGCCATCAAACCACTGTATTGCTGAAGACGCCGCATTCGAGTCTTCATAAGTAACGGTAGCTTCACCCTTGGGTTGGCCTGTGGCTTTATCTTTGTACATCCACACCTTTGGTCTTTGAGTTTTCTTGTCAATCTAGAACAGTACCCATATTTTTATGTAGGTATTTGGATATATAAAAAACGTAATTATAGACATATTGATATGAAATATTGTTAAATAAATTTTATTTTTACTGCAATATCATATGTAAGGTTTTTATCTACCTTAATAATACCAATTGCTCCAAAATGTTGGCATAATTCTTCTTCAGTAGTAGATGGATTCATGCCTTGGACAAAAACGGTATCTTCTTGAGTTACCATATCACCCCCTCCCCGATCTCCTCCATAACCACCTCCACCTCCGCCGCCACCTGTTAAAAAAAATGATTTAATAATTGGAATTTTTATGTAGTTAGAGTTTGTACCTATGTTCATTTCGCAAAATTTAATTTAGCAATTGTGTAATGTTTTATTTTTGAAACAAACAGTTAAAGTGCAGGCTTCGAACCCGCAAATAGCAATAGTTGCAATGTGGGAACTGTTTATGCATTAGCCATTTGATTTTATCACATTTTTTACGCAGATCTTGCTTACTACACCAATTTTTAAGATATTAAACCCTATCAATTATAGATACATTCAAAACGACAACACATCACGGAAAGACCTTATTCAATGCAATAAATAATGCTTATTTAAATTTATGTTGTAAATTAAAATAAAAAACCTAGCCATTTTGTAATGTATATCTAAAACCAGTGTTTTTATTTTGTTGGTTTAATGTTATAGTAGCCAAACCAAGAATTTAATGCACATGTACTCATTACTTATTACATATATTGTAACCCAAATTGCTCATTAACACATCCTTACATAACACTTAAATTGCAGTTAGGGCTGCCAAAACGATATGCATGTTACCGATTTATCTACGGTACATATAAAAACCATATAACGGGCTTATCATAACAATAGTTTGCGCTGGGCGAATGGAGACACAATATTGTTTTATTATGTACATATGTCGAATCGGTCAACCATTGTACACACCGTTACAACACACCATATTATATAAAACCTATTTAAATGTACGAACAAGAATACCTGAAAATATTTTGATAATGTCAAGAGCCACTGTACAAATAGCGTTTTACCATTTCTTAGTTTATATTTGTAGAAATTCTAGCAGCGAGAGCCTCAAAACGCAATGTTATTATATCAGATACAGGAAAAGTAATATACCTGTCTTCCAAATGTTAATTAATAACATACGTATACACTTCAATAAAGTTTTTAACGTTGCGACCCCTAAGTATTATAAAATAACCATAAAACCAAATTCTTAGAATTAACATTGCTCTTTCGTCCAAATACCGTTTTTCAAAACGCACAAAACCACAGACATTTAATACCCATGAATAAATACAATACCAGGTTTGGCAGCCCTTAATAATTACAAATTAATAAAATGTTAACAGCACCGCTCGCTCAACGCGAGGAGCTTTACCTTTATTATAACCACCCCCCCTGCCGCCGCCACTAAAACAATAAGAACAGCGTTTAGTACACTGAGCAGGCTGGGGACACACTGAACGAAGCACGCAGAGTGATTGACACCTAGGTACACTTTTAAAGCGACCTTAAGTCCATGTGTTGCCTCCTTTTCTTTACGATAACGTTTTATACCTTGATACCTTAAAAACCTCAGAACATTGGTTGAAGATGTTATTATAGCAGTAACTTTGACACATGCATGCTAGCAAATAATACAATTATTCCAATATAGACTAGAATTCGCAGAATTATAATGATCAATGTTGAAAACAATACTTGTGGGTTCTTTGCAATACAATTATCGTTAAAATTATTTGTAAAGCTATACTATCACTAATTTATTGGGAAAAGATTATATGCACATCACACCGTCATACCTTCTTCGAGAATCAATTATCTATCATTCTTTTTCAAACTATATTTCTAATATATTTATCCCATTATTAGGCAAGGGCTTTCTCTCTATTAGGAGGGCAATACACCTACTATGTAGTTAGTGTTAGTTAAAGGGTACAATATAAAGTTTTACTTCTAATGTTCTATCTCTTGTATGTTATCTGCTTATAAGCTCTTAGCCATCTTCTACAACAACCTCGAGAAAAGAGGGTATGGTCAAATATATTTTTGCTCTGCCACCACACACAAAGCTTTCATTACTAGATAAAACTTATGCCTGAGATTTAAATACAACCTAAATAAATATAAAATTATAATTGTAGGAATAAAATAGTTAAATTATTCCACTTGCATTCAATCAATTAAAATTAAATTTATTTGCTATTGGAAAATAGTCTCTAAATGTTATAAAATTAATATCAGAAATCTAAAAGTACTATTTCGACATTTACTTAATTCAATTATTAATAGTAATTCATTGAATTATTTTTATTTTTCTCCATGGGATTAATTGTACTATTTTATTCATATATTGTAGTTAGAAGGATCAATTTTTGGATTGCTCTACAATCATATCAATATATTTAATATGACAATCTATAAATATAAAAAAAGAAGAATCTACTCTAAAAGTTAAGTAAAGCGAATATGTACATGACAATAACTTATCTCCTGCAGGATAAATATCAAATGGTGAAAAATTAATATTAATTGAAATATATTGAAAACATATTTTATGTTTTTCTTATTGGTTTATAATATATCTAAATGACAACACTAATTAAAACTAGAATTTGTAAACAACCTCAAAATTTATGAAGCAAACTGTTTTATCTATGGCAGCAACTTTTGTAGCTATTCTCGATTTTAATTATTTTGTAGAGAAAATGGCTAATTATTTTATAACAACCTTCTATAATGAAGAATCATTACAGTGGAGTTCGTAACAATTTTATAATTTACGCAAACAAAGTACATTTGTACTTTGAACTATGGATTGCACCAATATCATTAAGTTATCTAAATACAAAAATATATATTTGTAAAAAAATTATAACAACACAATAATTACAAGTGATTAACTATTAAATGATAAAATTACATGTCTATTATATTCATTGCAATTACATTAATACATAATTTTATTAGTATAAATAAAATCCCACATTTGATATAATGTGAAAAAGAAAAATATTTCCTGTTGCATATTCGATAATACTACTACTATACCATCTACACAGATAACCATTCTTCTATCTGAAGACAGTATTTGACCATTTTTTTGGGTGTCAGGCTATGGTGCAATCACACCCCACCCAATCCGTCCGAAACAATGAAAGGGACGACGTACAACCCCATAACCTGACGTGCACTACTCTCTATAGCCATGTGGGCGTGCCATCTGTGTGAGCCTCTACGAGTGGCGGGCTATTCCCCGATCCAGATACCCACATCTCCGGCTAGGGCGGCATCAGGCACAAGTATTTACGCCTGCGCCGCTCAATACTGTACTTGCCTTGAAGTTTTATTTACATTCCTTTTTATTAATTTATTTTTGGGACAATGGTCCTGTCACATAACGACAAAACCGTCCAGCATTACTAAGATGGCTTGATGTCGTATTGTGTCCTAACATCTTTCGGCCTAATGTCACTGAGTCTTTGATTTCTATGGCCTGCTCCACGGGTTACCTCTTTGAGTACCTCCCATCTACATTCCAGTAATAAAGCGCCGCCTGAGGAAGAGAATGGATATCGATCTCACGCCATCAGCATCTCTGCGGGCAACGAACTAATCCCCGGTGCGACTGCTTGCGACCCCGGCTTATTGCTTGAACGTCTTCCCTAACTCGCTCTGCTGCGTCCTTTCGTGAAACATCTGCTTGACAGAAAGTGACGATCTCGGTCTAGTTCCCGATACCATTCCGACCATCAAACAATTCAACGACGACACCTTTATTTACATCCTTCGTAAATATTGGTCGACTAACACATCATAGGATTCCTAAATGAAGAGAGACACACATTTCTCTTCTGTACAAAGGAATGTATTTATACATTGTGTACAATGTAATGTAATTATTGTAAAATTTATACCACAAATGAAATTACTATAGGTAAGTAATAAGATTTCACACAGCCTGAGCGGCTATGGTTAATTCTTTACTTATTGCCGATGGCCGAAAACACTTACGCAATTTGAGACCAAGAAATCAATGCCGAGCTTAAGATACTTTTTGTACGATATATGTATATTAAACATTGTAACTATTTCTGATTATGACAAAACAATTATCACTGTACAAAATGGAGACTTAATAGTAATATCAATAATACTATTTTATTTTTATCTTTCTACGTTTAAATTTACCCCTCTATTAATGTCATTGCATATATCTAAATACTTTTAGATTATATGTTACAATTTTTAATTTTAGCGAAGTAAAATCATATAAAATGTTCCGAACAGTAATAAAGCACAACGTATACCGATGTCAAACTTCAGATCAATATGACAACAAAATCGGGCGATAATGCGTTTTTTAGAATCTTAATATTATGTTTTCTACGTCACCTTCAAAACTTGTAATTTACCACACAAACGAATATTAATTAGAAACCTGTTTCGCCACGGAAGAAGAATCCACAAGACATCTTGGCCAAAAATGTGACTCACTTATTCTGAATATACTAATCACACTAATGTAGATTTTCATTTATACATTAAGCAAGTCAAATAGGTTCCATCCATCCATCAGAACGTAAACGTCCACTGTTGGACATAGGCCTCCCCACGAGAATGCCATTTCCAACGGTCTTGTGTTACCTGCATCCAACGGTTTCCTACGACCTTGATAATGTCATCAGTCTACCGAGTTGGGGTTCCGGTACCGTCCGATTCGAGGTCGCCACTCGAGAACCTTTCTTCCTCAACGGTTGTCGGTTCGTCGAGCGATTTGACCTGCCCATTGCCACTTCAACGTGTTAATTCTTCGACTATGTCGGTTACACCCGTTCTTCTACGGATTTCCGTATGCTGGATTTTATCACGTAGAGAAATACCGAGCATAGCTCTCTCCATAGCACGCTGAGCGACTTTGAGCCTTTTTATGAGGCCGACGTTTAGAGACCACGTTTCAGTGCCGTAAGTCATTGCTGGTAACACACACTGGTTATAAACCTTTGTTTTCAGACACAGCGGAATATTAGACGAGAAGATCCTCTTAAGTTTCCCGAACGCTGCCCAGCCGAGTTGGATACGTCGGCTGACCTCTTTCTCGAAATTGGATCTACCTAATTGGACTGTTTGTTATAGATAAACATAGTGATCAACAACTTCGAGAATCGCATTCCCAACCAGGACTGGTACAGAAATGACATGGGCAATAGACATGATTTTCGTCTTATCCATGTTCATTTGCAGCCCTACTAGTTGGGAGACCTTGCTGAGGTCAAATAGGTTACATGATCACAATCTATACAGATTAACGGACACTTACTCTGTTCACAATCTATACATATTAGCACTTAGTCGATATATTGCACGTTTTTTTGCGGACAGTCTATGTCACGGTTACAACCCGCTTTAACAGCTTCAGGTGTCAGAAGCGAGCCCGTGCAACGGCATAACCTGTCATACAGAACCTTCTCATAGCCATTTGGGTGTACCACCGATATAGAGTCCATGTGTCTGGTGTTTAGATATTGCCCACACTTTCCAGTTTGCTTCATGACCCCAGTCACTACTTATAACAGGCATTAGCCTAGTATAAGTAGTAGATGGTCTTTTGAGATCTCTTCATTATGGTCTCGTCTCAAAGCATCAATATTACAAGCTCTGTTCAGCTGTGGTAGTTCTTTGTAAATTTGAATGCTTATAACAGTGATTGGGTCATAAAACACCGCGGTCCCACTTGGGATCTCTTTATTATAAACACGTGTATTGGCTTTTTACCACTGGTAAGACCACCCACCCACATCGCAGTTATTGGAAAACATGCAATTTTACTGAATCTATTTCTCCTTTCTTTATTTTCAGCAAATATCTGTTACATTTTCTCTTTATAGTGAGACAAATTATCCTACTATACTGGTGACCTGACATACCATTAACATGACCAAAGCAGCACACAATCCCAGTATCAACAAGTGATAGCAGAGGTATCGTACTGGGTCAATGCTTTTTAAGCACTTGTCACTTCATCTAAGGCACCTGTCAGTTTCATCACCTATTATTGTAGAAAGAAGAATGCATATCATCTACGTTCTCATTTTATGAGGAAACGTTTACGTAATGCTGATTACTACAGTATTTTGCGTGTCTTCAACTTATGCTCTCAAATACACACATCATGTCTGGTGATCGCTTTGTTGACTTTTGACAATGTTAAACTGATGACTTTTGACAATGTTTCGTTAACCTTTGAACATCAATGGCAAGTGCAGGCCTCCTGGTCAGGTCTAGGTTTACCATAAGGTATGACATAGGACTCTTTGGTTGAAGCACCAGTCTTATGGGTACTTTTGAGCTACTCCGTAAACGGGGCGCGGTCTTTTTGTAATATCGAAACATAAAAAGAGGTGTAGACTGCTGCTATTCAAAAGCTATGATAGCATATCACAAATCATGTTAGAAGTTAAGTTTTTATCCTCCATATCAATGACACACTTTCCATATATGTATAATGTACATCCATAAAATCCTGCAACATGTTAATATCAATGCACCCCAATCTGAATATTCTCCGAGGTGATACTTGGAATTTAGTGTGAGGAACTGAGCTCAATTAGTTACAATTTTTTTCTTTTTTTTATTGCTTATGGAAGTAGATGAGCAAGAAGCACATGGTGGTAAGTGTTACTACCGCATACATAGATCTTTGACGTACCAGGGATATAGTTAGGCCGCCGCCAACCAATGAAAACCCTAATCTCACCCAGAAAGTTGCTACTACACAACAGCACATTGCTACTACTCAGACGCCGATTTTCGGCGAGAGTGTGGTACTACCCTGGACGAACCGGCACACGGCTGTAGACAGAAGACTGTCAACAGTGTGGCCGTATTACTATAAAAGGCTTCTTCAATGTAAAAGGCCCATTTACCATAACAACTTAGATCCAAGAAGTAACTCTAAATCTCCAAGATATGGGTTTTTACATTTCTAGATAACCTCACATTTCAGTAACCCTAGTAGTAAAAGGTCCATAAATAATTTAACATTCACCATTATGTAATGGTTGGCTTGCTCAACTGCAGTCAAAATAAAAATAAACTTAGACCCATCTTAATTTTGCCTGTATTTTCTTTTATTTGTGTTGTTTATGGTTGTTCACTGTCAGACACAAAATCAATTAGTTCTTAGAATAGATTTCTATGATTTTGTTTTTAAATTTTCTATCTACAATCAGCTATAATCAGATTCAAACCATTTATGGTCAGTTAGAATTTGACAAGTCCAGTGATGTGCCTCCTCTTAAAATTTAATGTGTGAAGCAAAGCAATCAAATCGAGGCTATGCATTTTCTTTCATCTGATAATTTCTTCTGTCCAATAAACTAATGACGAGTTGCTTTCTATGTCGCTCAAGTCTTTCCTTATAACTCTTGTATGCTTTTGCCCCTTCATCCTTTATTAATGGAATTTGTAGATATTTATGAATGTTACTGTTCCTAGTGAACCAAGGTGCACCACATATAATCTTCAACTCCTTGTTTTGAAATCGTTGCAGAATTTCTATGTTTGAGAGACTGGTCAAAACCTAAAGTTCTATACCATATGTCCATACAGGTTTTAGTATGCATTTGTGCACAAGAAGTTGATTTTCGAGACTGAGTGATCAGTGCCTACCCCTATAGTTAGCCTATGGTGATCTGCTAGTTTTCTGATTATCTGTCCTCTTTTGTTTTTTAAATGTTTACGCCAGGTAAGTATTCAATCAAGGTACCCAGGTATTTCACTGTATTTTGCTGGAGCAGACCATTATTTTCAAGTCTGACCCAAAGCTAATTGTCTCTTCTTAAAGTGAATGTCACATGGATTGATTTTGTTGTACTTGCTTTGATCCTCCACTTTTAGCCGAGAGTGTTTTTGTGAGTTTCATCTATGCCGCAATAGGATATTTATTGCACAATAAGACAGCCGTGTCATCAGCATATGTTGCAGTAACCACATGCTCTGATGTTGAGAGATCAGCAGTGTAGTGTAAAGAACAGGACCCAAGATGGAGCCCTGAAGAACTCAAGTTTTGATTTGGTTGAAAGGAGATAAACTGTCTCCACATCTAACCTGGAACAGCCTGTCCCGTAAATAACATTTAAGGAGCCTATATGCACTATATGGCAGCCGAGATTTAACTTTATATAAAAGTCCTTTGAGATTTCTACCATGTAGCGCTTAATTCAAATTTTTTATATACTTTAATTATACAAACATTTTGTAAGAGAGCTTACTAATTACTCTGTTATAAATAGTACAAAGTTTATAATCACAACTAATGAGTGAAATAATGTAACTTCTCCATATTATAATAGAAATATTGTAGCATTTGTATGTATATTCATATTTAATTATAATCTATAAACATTAAAAATAGTTCATGTGTTCAGTTCTGTAAATTATCTCACCATCCAAACATATATAAGTCGAAATGTTGCAGAAAACTTCAGGAACATTTATCCAGTAACATGTAGAACCAGGCTGATGATGGCAACAAATTTAAAAAAAGACATCATTTGTATCAGAATAATAAAAATAGACTATTTTTAGTCATAAAACATTCTAATGTTTGTAAAGCCTGTATAATTAGTTGAAGCCAATTCAAGTGACTTCAAGAAGAAAGGTATTTCCTTAGTTTAATTAGTTTTTGTATATGTTCACTGATATTATTGTGAAAACTGACATTGGTTTCACTTCATAAAATTGAGAAAATAGTAGTTATGTCAATATGTCAAAATATGATTACAAAAAGTGCACACTTATAATATCAATGTACTTGTTTTCTATATTTTAGTAGTGCCAATAAGCCAAATTTCTCTTGTCTCTTGTGCTTAGATATCAAGTGGGAAGTTTGATTTGGGGCTTCAAAAAATATAAAAAAATAATAACACTCACCCGTATCCACTATCTCTATTCCCCCCATCTCTATTGTAGCTTGATCTATCACCTCCTCCGTATCCTCCTCTGTCACCACTTCCAGAATATCCTTGTCTGTCTCTGTCACGATCCCCTCCACCGTAATTAGAACCACCACGGTCACTACCGCCGCCTCCACTGCTTCCTCCATAGTAGCTATTGCTACGATCACTGCTGCTCACATTATAACCTCCTCCACCATTATTACGATCATAGCCAGTACTGCTATAATTAGAATCATAGTTTTGCCCATAATTATTGCCCGATTGATTACCTCCATAGGAATTGCCACCTGTCACAAATATAATTATCTAGTTACACAAATAACATGTAGGCTCACTACCTATCGAAAAGGCATTATAGGTTACAAAGACATGGCGGCAAATCGTCTGAAACTTTAAGGAAACAGCAACGCCTATTACCATAGATGACCGAATTAATCAATATCGGAAGATATTTACAATCACAATCTATTTGCAACAATTTTGAATAGATCTTGTTTTACAGAAAAAGACCATTAATTGATGTGGTAATATATTCTCGGAAAAAGACAAAATTCAAGCTTACCAGAACTTTGTTGATTCCAATCTTGTCCTTGGCTGGAAGAGTAACCGCCTTGATTGTAACTTGGAGCAGAATTATAATTATTATCACCGGAGCCCATTGTCGGCGGTGGAACTGAGTATTGGCCTGAATAACCACCTCCACTGTAATCGCCTTCTGCTCAAAAGAAAATTACTCTCAGAAATCTTGTTCAAAATTATATTTCTATTTAGAGTTTTTAAATATTACTCACGGTCTCCCATATTTTAGGAAGAAAATAATTTTATATAGCAACTGTATTTAACTAAAATTCTTTCGGCTTAGGTCTAAAATGAATGACGCCACGCCATCTGCAGTTTCCTGTGTTGCCAACATATAATAGAACCTAAATGAAATAGTATTTGTTAACAAACATTTATTTATTTATATACACAGTTATACGAGTATACTTGAAATTTTGTATAAACATTTTTGTTTACAGATTTTACAAAATTCCATTCCCAAAGGGAAATGAGGCGGTAATACCCTAAAAAATCCTTATTTTTTTAATAAAGCTCATACAGACTTGCATTTCGGTAGGCATGTTTTTGTGTTACGACCAAAGAGTAAAGTTATTAAACTGAAAAAGAGTGGCAACTCCATGATAAAATATGCATGTATGGAAGGTGCTGCTACCCAGAGTTTACGCGGTGAACTAAAGTTGAAGTGACATATATACATATCTACATGTGTATGTGAAATTATATAGAATTTTCTTTTACTATGAAAGCTACCCTGAAATATAAAAAAAACATATCAGCTGATAACGAAGCAATAATAATATCAGCTTAACAATGAAAATTGAGATAATTTTCAGAAAGTACATCAATAACCGTAAATAGATTGATGACAATAAGTACCTACGCTAGGAACAAAAAATAACAATTCTCAGTTGTCAAACGTTTGACATATATGACAAAATGGCAGCAGTTAAGTTTGTACAAACAATCTGTAGGCGGCGCGACGGTCAGTAAAAATAAGTAATGTTTTAAGTGTGCCCCCCAGGTTACGACTCAGAATGGCTTTAAACTAAGAATGGCTTTTTAAAAATTCCACCCCTAAAGGAGATTGCGTAGGTTTTAACCCAAAAATCCACATTTTCAGATACTGCTACTACAGACTTGAAATTTGGTGTGGACTTTCTTTCTGCCCTGTAAAGGTGAGATGAAGTAGGATTTTAAGAAATTCCTTTTCTGAAAGGAATTCTATGTAGCGAAAGTAAACTACACAACTGAACTGACGTAACCAAAGCAAAGCGAGGGCGGATCGCTAGTAATAATTATATAAAGGGATTTTTGAGAATCAAACACTGCTTTTTAATACATCCACAAACAATGCTATTTTTACAGATTTCACTGCATTATCTAAAATTAATTCTCGGATAAGGATGAATAATGAGTATATGTAATTGAATTCCAAGTCAATAAAAGGAAAATTGGATGACAACTTTCTTACACAGTAATTAGTACGCCATAACTGCTTTTGTTTACAGAGAACTCACTGCTCAACACGGAATTTTCTTTTTTCGTGTGACTTAATTGTTAGCCGCAGATAGCTGTAACACCTTTACCCGGACTGTGGGTGTGAGTGAGCGCTGTGGGCTGTCAACCCAAAAGAGAATTTATATTCTCTTCTTTTTTATTAGCAATCAGCTAATACGAGCCCATTGTTGCCAGGGAGGAGTTACAATTTTCTCAACGTTGTAAACATGGAGAATAGAGTAAAGGAGTACCATCTTGTATGGGGGATTAGTCAAAAAAGTGTCCACTTTAAAACAGCAAAATATTGTTTGAACACTCACCGAAATAGCGCTAGTGTAGCAAGTGGAAATGATATGAATATAGCAGTAATAAGCAGAGTGAAGTATGCTGAGTTACGTAGTCAGCTGTGATTTGATAAATAATAACCTATGAACCTATGAAATTTGCGGCGCTCTTTTTAAAATTCTTACACTTGCTACTGTAGCGCCACCTTAATTTGCTCCTGTTCAATGGACACTTCTTAATACACTGAAATGGTACTCCTTACTCTATTCTCTAGGGTTGTAAATGAGTATAGTGCCACAAACTTATCTGACCCGGTGACAGCGTCGCTGTTATCGCATTTAGTGTTGCCAGTAAAATTCCATTTGCAATAAAATCGGTAAGTACTTCCCCATGTTTTAATACTGTTTTAATACACTTAAAATCATATATACAGCCACATATCTGGGGTGTATATGTTACGGTGCCCCAGCCTTTTTTTTGTGGTAGGCCATGGACGTCGCACCCCGCCAAATGCCCAAACGGTGCCCCAGCCTAGGCTGACAGAACTACGATAGGCGCGGCACGGCGTAAATTACTCCAAAGTCAACGATTAGCATTAATATTCCTATGTAAAGCATATAGAACAGTTAGTACCGAAGCCTTACCAGTACTTGCAGGTGTACTTCCAGTCGACTTGGAGATACAAAGGCGCGCGTCATTGTATTATTCCACCAGGGAAAATATGAACACCAATTTTCTTTTACCGCGCGATCGTATTAAAATTACTAGACTTTTTGCGCCGCAATGCGTTGTGTACGAGGAGCTCCTGACCGAATGGCAGGAAAGGTGGGACTCATCAACGAAGGGCCGTCATCTATATCTATTCTTTCCATCTATTCGAGAGCGTTTAGAGAAGGTTTGGCTAGAAATTGACCACTATGTAGCACAATTCCTCACAGGCCATGGTAATTTTAGAAGTAAATTATTCTTTTTTAAACTAGTAGATTCACCATTTTATCGATGTTCCACACCAAATTGCACTTTTGAACAAACAGCCCATCACATCCTCTGGGAGTGCAGTCTCTGGCAAAACGAGCGCGATCTTATGTTACACAGTCTGAAAGTCGTGTCGGGGGTTATATATTATACGGACCTTGTAGCAACTCGAGAAAATTTCCGTGCGTTCAGGCGCTTCTGCCATACCTAGTATTGTAATCAAACTTAAGGCTCACATATAGGCCCCTTAAGCTCTGTCATATCCGTGGTGCTGTACTGCTACGCTTCACGTGTCAGTACATCCTTCTATCTATTGGCCTATTAGCCAATTTTGCTTCATGTCTCCTACTTTGCATAGGAGGGAAGTGGAAATTCTTCAACTCCTCCTGTTTTTCTTTTCTAATTAAATTTGTTGCGGGTCCCAAGACAATTAAAAGCGTTTCCCGGGACTTCCTGAGGGTCAAACCTCAGTGTCTTTTATGGAGACCATTGTGGATCCTGGCTTACAGGAGTTACAGTGGTGGGAATGTGTGGTGGGATTAGTCCCAAAAAAAAAAAAAAAGTACTTCCCCATGTGGTAATGGGTTTAGAAAACAATATTCAACTCCTTTACAGAATTTTCTGTGGAAGTCATCAAACATGGAATTATAGCATATTCACCCGTGGGCTCACGGATGGGAAGTAGATAAATTTGTTACAAGTATTAATGCTTATGAACACATTATATATAATGCTTACTAGAGAAACAAAAATGTAGTTTTTATAAATAATTATATTTTAACACAATAATTATGATCTACAAATATAGGGCAAATTATTTGTAATGAACATATTACAGGTATAGTCATTTGAATCGTCAGTCACTTCATCATATGAATCATCATTTTCAGTCTCACTGTCACTGTCTCAAGTCATAATGGAAGGCTCCTCTAAATATGTATCCCTTTAGTATTCGTTTTCAAATTTTTTTTTTTTTTTTTATTAAACTTCATGCAACAAGTACAATGGCGGACTTAATGCCGGAGACATTCTCTACCAGTCAACCAAAGGTGAAGCAGAAATGGTAGAAGGTAGGGCATGATCCAAGGTATAAACTTAATGCTAGACAATAAACGAAAGAGCGTTTGTACACCATATACTACAAACTTATAATAATACACTTTACAAACAAAGATAGATACATACAAGAATATATACTACATATCAAAAATACATATATACGCATGTATATAATATATACAATATATATACTACATATACATAATTACGTTAAATTATATAGGTCATGATGATTCAGCTAATTCATTCAAGAGATGTAGACGAACTCTCTTCTTGAACGTGAGTCGACTGTTAGACATCCTGATATCGAGAGGTAGCGAGTTCCAGAGGAGAACTGCTTGGACAAGAAAGGAAGAATGAATACAATTTGAATTATGAGAAGGACAATGTAGGCGCAAATTGGTGGAAGAACGTAGGTTTCTGTCTTGATTGGTGGAGAGGTATTGAAAGCAACAAGATAAATAATTAGGAGAATTAGGTGACTTGAGGATAGAATATAGAAAATTGAGAACACGTAAACTCCGACGTTGGCGAATAGTTAGAAAATTTAGTTGAGATCGAAAGACAGAAACATGGTCATACTTGCGAAGATTATATATGAATCGAATGCAGTTATTAAGAAGACGGTCTAGTTTATTAAGAAGATCTGCATTCAGGTCAGAATAACACACATCACCATAGTCGATTAGAGGAAAGATTAGGGTTTGGACAAGCGTCGCTTTAGTTCCAACCGGTAAAAAGTGTCTCAACCGATTGAGAGCACGCAAGCTGCTGGTGACTCGCTGACTAATTTTGGTTACTTGAGTTCTCCAATTAAGAGTAGAATCTATATACAAGCCAAGGTCTTTGACACAGGAGGATAGAGGTACAACAGAACCGTTGTAAGATAGTAAAGGGAGAGATTGGACGTCTACTCGGTTTATCATACGCTGGCTACCCACAATTATCGCTTGACACTTGGCCGGGTTTATAGACAAACCGAACTGATCACACCAACTTTTTACATTTTCCAAATCCCTATTCATCTTGGCAATTGCTGACGATATGTTTTCTACGTTAGCTTGACAGTATAGCTGCAAGTCGTCGGCATAAAGATGATACGAACACTGAAGTTTATATGTAATGAAATTGATAAATATAGAGAATAACAAAGGAGAGAGAATACCGCCTTGGGGGACGCCAGCGTCGAGGTAGCACCAATTCGAGGAACTGTCTCCAATACGAACACACTGCTGACGTCCCTGAAGATAAGAAGAGAACCAATCCAGTGCGTTAGACGAGATCAAGTTATGGGATAGGATAGCGAGAAGGATATCGTGACTGACGGTATTGAAGGCGTTTGAAAAATCTATTAAAGTTAAAACAGTAACATTGGCATTCTCAATACCAGCCCTAATATCGCCAGTGACTTTGAGAAGAGCGGATGTGGTACTGTGGCCAGGTCGAAAGCCAGACTGAAACTGGCTCAACAAATTATTTTTGAAAACGAAATGAGATAACTGTTTATGCACACAAGCTTCCAACACCTTGGAAAGAAAAGGAAGGATAGAAATAGGGCGAAAATGGTTAGGAAGAGAAGGAGTAGAAATTTTAGGCAATGGAATCACATAAGCCTTACGCCAAAGTGACGGAAAATGTCCAGATTCTAAAGAAAAGTTAACAATGTGTGAAATAATGGGAAGAAGGTGGTCCAATATTGTAATGATCATATGACGACTGATATAATCACAGCCCACAGCATTAGACTTAATGGATAGAATTATTCTTTTTATCTCGTCCAACGCAACTGGAGAAAAATGAAAAGGATAGATATTAGTCGGAGGTAAATTATTTAGATAGTTAACAGTGTGAGATTTAGTATTGTGGTCCATTGGAACAGTACTAGTAAAGTGGTGATTAATATCATCCAAACCAACTGTAACTTGGAAATCTGACTGACCACGCTTACCAATACCAAGAGTCCCTAGAAACTTCCAGATATTGGCAACGGAAGATGTACTAATGTTATCTAGAATATGGCGGCGTTTGGCGTTACGAATCATCTGATTACACCGATTCCTTGCAGCTTTATACCCAGACCAGAGTTCATGGCACCGATTACTTCTGTATTTACGATATGCTCGGTCTCTGCGCTTCATTGCCGTTCGTATATATTCTGACATCCAGGGGGCTGGTGGTCGTTTTAATTTAATCCTTCTAACAGGTGCGTGGATGTCGTAAGGGTGGTATTTTTTCACGTGATTTCAGTGATTTTTCCATTCGTTTATATATAGTTATTTTATTAATAGCCTCTGCAATTAATTTAGGCGTTGTTGAATTAGAGTTTTTAATATTCTGCTCTATTATGTTTCGTTTCATTGAGCTCCAGACCATTTCAATTGGATTTAATCGCAAGGGTATGGTAGAATGGATTTCGTCAATTTCATAACTTCGCTTAGACTTGTGTCTTAATTATTTCATAAAGATGCGCCTTTGTAAGCCGTTGATTTTATGTAAAATCTATCTCCTCTTGAAGTACATCATTAACTTTGGAATTGTGGGAATTATTTTATGCACACTGTAAAATTGATGTATTTTTCGTCTATTGACACCGAGATCAAAATCACCAACTTCAATTTTACTTTTCGTCCTCTTCAGTCTTTTTTTTGGTGTAGAAATTTTTACTCCACTCTCATCAGCCTATCCTTTTTTCCTTTACAAGTTTTCTTACAAATCGTTCTCCAACCCTTAAAAAAATATTTTTTACATTAAATACACATATATTATCTGATCATAAACAGATAGATGTATACACAGAGATACATATATATACTAACTATGTACTTACAAGAAAATTATGTTACAGTTAACAACAATCAAGTACAAACAAACAAACAAACATACAAACATATCATCACGCCATATCCCTTGTAGGGTAGGCAGAGAGAACAGAGTGCCAGAGAACTATCTCTGCATACTTCACTCGCTTCCTCAACATTCATAATTCTCTTCATACACGCTCGCCGGTTTCGGAGACTCTTGACTCCACCTTCCTTCAGTACATGACCGATTTGGTCTAGATAGGTTAGTCTCGGTCTCCCTCGGTACCTACATCCTTCCACTTTCGCATTGTATATCTTCTTAACCAGGCGATCGTTCGGCATTCTTTCCACATGTCCGAACCATCGGAGCATTCCCTTTCGCATCTTTACACTAATACTCTCTTTCATACCTACTCGCTCTCTTACGTCGTCGTTACGAATGCGGTCGGTCAGCCTAACTCCACAGATTTTCCGCAGAGATCGCATTTCGACCGCATTAATTTTACTATCATACTCTTTTCTGCAATCAAGTACATTCATTACAATTAAATTTACATAAATAGAATACTATTGTATTATTTGTATAAATATATGTTATCGCCCATTGGAAGGTGGCGATTCAAGGAGTATGCTCTGGTAACATTAGCGTTACGGTTGAGTGGTTTCGTGGCGAAAACGGGTATAAATAGCGGTTACAGACGCGTAGACGGGATTCTGTTGTGATATCTAATCTGTGGTAGAAGTCTGTTAATAAGTTATATGTAGTAATAAATGTTTAAGTGTATATCTATGTCATTTGTTTGTTGAACTCTTATATCAGAAGTGCTCTGAAATTCTGAATCACTGCCCACACAAAATCCACCGTGCTCCATTCTGCAAGGATACATGTAGCGGGTAACGTACAAAAATATTTGCTAAATATTGTAAAGTGATTTTGGATGTCCCGGTATTTATTCACTGTATGTATATATAAAATACGTAAAGGTGATAATTGTATTGTAAAATATGTAAGTGTGATGATTGTATGTTAAAATACAGGATTTATTTTGGAATGGTGTATGTAAAGGGATAATCTGAAACCATAGGTAGCGCGTACCACTAACAATTGTAATCGTGAGCAGGTTATATTGTAAAATTAGCGATGGATTGTAACGTTTAGTGAAGACCGTGCCGTATGTTCCTTTGTATACAAAAATGACACGAGTTTTGTTGAGTATTATAACTAGGAAATGATAATGAATGCATATATAAAATAACTGTTCTGCAATTTAGGAATTCTTATGCTACCCTCGCATGTAAATAAAGTTAGAAGCGTATGTTTTGTCACGGTATACATATCTATATAGTAAGATAATGACAACGCATTGAACATAGCTCATCTTAATGTGATACAAATCTATTAGTGAAAGGTAAAATAAGTGTATTAACCAAACCGAATAAGTTTCAGTATGTCAAAAGTGCAGTCGGATGAACCATGTATCTGCGTATGATACCGCTGTGGCTGCAGAAGGTTACTTGTGACAGAAAGTTGATCGATCTGAAGTGGATAGGTGCGACCGTCCAACAGGTGGTGAGATCTATCCATTATACGATTATGGTAAAAATGCTGAGATTAATTTATGGACAAAGTGTATATGTCGGTAAAGGCACGATGCAAAAGTGGTACTGCATAAATGCCTTAAAAATGCTGAGATTAATTAATGGACAAAGTGTATGTCGGTAAAGGCGCGATGCAAAAGAGGTACTGCATAAATGCCTAAGTTAAGCATATGCACTGCGTCTTACTATTTTGTATAAAATCGTAGAATTGACTACTGTATGAACAGAGTAATATGAGTGATTAAACGTTGTGGGTATTCATATGCTGTAAATTAGCCCAACTAGCTCACCATGTTAACGGGTAGATTGCTTGGTATTTACTTGAAACAATAATTGGCAAGTGTTGTGAAAACTATTGTAGTGGTAATACAAAACTATTAATCTAATGAACATCATTCAGTTCAAGCCACTCTCAAACTGTTTGTGTACCTACACAATGCTTGCTGGACGGACTGTGCATATGTACCTGCATGTGCATGGTCTGTTTAGTAGGCATTGCAATAGAGATTCCAAAAATTGGAAGGTATACTATGACAATAGTCTGTTGATCTATTGAAACATTGTAAGTGATAAGTATGTTGACCGATAATAGGATGACACTGTATTCTTGGGGTATTTACTGTTAATTGTATATGTAAAAGGGCCATGTATTCCCAGAGATGGAAAAAAGGTCTTCAAACCCATGACATAAAACAGGCATTATGTACCAGCCCTGGAACTTCTAATGTTGTCAAAGTAATCGTCGAGATTATCTGACGACCTTGCTTCACGAGTAATTTATTATTGATGACATCGTGTTAGTTACTAAAAGTCAGGTGTGGCCGAGCTAAAAGAGTGTTATATGTTATGACACGGATGATGGACTAAAATTGGTATTGGTATATATAATCTCAGGATTCGTCTAATGCTCTTGCCTCGGATAAGTGAACTGTGAGTGGTTATCTCGTCGGACAATGTATTAAGGAGAATTGTCTTAATGTTGTCAGTTTGTGTTGAAAGGTAACTAGGGTTGGCCAAAGGCATCGCCTAGGGAAAACACAAACTGTGATCACATTGATGAGTGGCTATCTTGCTTGTTCATTTTCCGACGGCTTTGTTTGTATACATTATTGAAGGTAGCCGATTTAATGTTTTCTTTAATTCACGGTTAATGCTCTTGCTTCGGACAATTGAACAGTAGGTGGTTGCCTCGTCAGACAATGTATCAAAAGAATAATTGTCTTAATGTTGTCAGTTGTGCTAAGATGCAACTAGGGTTGGCCAAAGGCATCGCCTAGAGGAAAATGCAAACTGTGATCACATTGATGAGAGTAATACTGGTTCAATTGCCGAATGTTTTGCTTGTAATCCAATAATGTATACAGATAGTCGAACAAAGTTGGCAGATTAGGTCTTGAGCTGGCCGCCGATGGAATAGCTCAAGAGGCTATTTGCATCTTTGGTCGATTTCCATGATATAAACGAATAGTTTGGCAAGATTTGGAAGATAATGGCCTTGGATAAGGCGTATCTTTAACGCTTGTCACAAAGTATCCACGAGTTGCAGAATACTGATATAATTTTGTTTACGTTGTTTGTCCTCGGCAATCGCATCAGACTATCATGGCATCCAGGGACGAATGCCAGCACAGGACGGCCGGACGTGTCGCCCCTCGAAAGGTGGCGATTACGAGAGTTAGCAAGATTGAAAGATAAGACATTGTTAACGATGGTTTACGATTTTGTATTATTTCATTATTTGTATATTATGATGGTTTACGAATGCTATGTGGTATTAGTTACGAATACTATCGGCCTTCGCTTTGCTCATGGAAATCTCAAACGCATTATACAAGTCTTATGTTAACTTGGGCCAACACACGTGATGTCGTTTGGTCAACAATTGCACTCCTAGAGAGGGTTGACGTCAGGCAGGTGGCCGATCGTAGAACTGCTGCCAATAACTTTTGCAATATGTACGATGGAGGAGGAATGCATATTGCTTCGACCCCAAGTAATTTGGATAAGAGCGGAAAATGATGATGGTTTATAATTTTGTTCTCGGCAAGCGCAGTGGACTATCACGGCATCCAGGGACGGATGCAGCCACAGGACGGCCGGATGTTATCGCCCATTGGAAGGTGGCGATTCAAGGAGTATGCTCTGGCAACATTAGCGTTACGGTTGAGTGGTTTCGTGGCGAAAACGGGTATAAATAGCGGTTACAGACGCGTAGACGGGATTCTGTTGTGATATCTAATCTGTGGTAGAAGTCTGTTAATAAGTTATATGTAGTAATAAATGTTTAAGTGTATATCTATGTCATTTGTTTGTTGAACTCTTATATATATAATAATTATATTCAAAATATAATTAGACTCTAAGAACAAATTAATTCATTATATTTAACACAACAAATTATACATAATGTTTATTAATAGTGTTCTTTTTATTTCAAAAACTAGCAACACTAACCTGTGGCTGTTTATATAATTTTTCAAAAGGTATTAATGATGCCTGAAGATGTTTTTCTTCCTTCATATAACTTAAAACTTGTAATATAAAATTTTCTGAATCACATTTCGCATTTTAAAACCACAAAAAGTAAATAAACATGGAGCTGGGGGGGCACACTTAAAACATTACTTATTTTTACTGACCGTCGCGCCGCCTACAGATTGTTTGTACAAACTTAACTGCTGCCATTTTGTCATATATGTCAAACGTTTGACAACTGAGAATTGTTATTTTTTGTTCCTAGCGTAGGTACTTATTGTCATCAATCTATTTATGGTTATTGATGTACTTTCTGAAAATTATCTCAATTTTCATTGTTAAGCTGATATTATTATTGCTTCGTTATCAGCTGATATGTTTTTTTTATATTTCAGGGTAGCTTTCATAGTAAAAGAAAATTCTATATAATTACACATACACATGTAGATATGTATATATATATCACTTCAACTTTAGTTCACCGCGTAAACTCTGGGTAGCAGCACCTTCCATACATGCATATTTTATCATGGAGTTGCCACTCTTTTTCAGTTTAATAACTTTACTCTTTGACATGGAGTAAACAATCAACAACTGAAATGTCAGCATATAGGGAAGACGATTGACGTTTGATGACATTTCAAAATGGCGTCATTAGTTCATCAATTTGCCACCGGGTCAGATAAGTTTGTGGCACTATATAAAGTAGATATGTACCTGGGGGGGCACAAAAAAACATTACTTATTTTTACTGACCGTCGCGCCGCCTACAGATTGTTTGTACAAACTTAACGGCTGCCATTTTGTCCTGTATGTCAAACGTTTGACAACTGAGAATTATTATTTTTTGTTCCTAGCGTAGGTACTTATTGTCATCAATCTATTTACGGTTATTGATGTACTTTCTGAAAATTATCTCAATTTTCATTGTTAAGCTGATATTATTATTGCTTCGTTATCAGCTGATATGTTTTTTTTATATTTCAGGGTAGCTTTCATAGTAAAAGAAAATTCTATATAATTACAAATACACATGTAGATATGTATATATATCACTTCAACTTTAGTTCACCGCGTAAACTCTGGGTAGCAGCACCTTCCATACATGCATACTTTATCATGGAGTTGCCACTCTTTTTCAGTTTAATAACTTTACTCTTTGACATGGAGTAAACAATCAACAACTGAAATGTCAGCATATAGGGAAGACGATTGACGTTTGATGACATTTCAAAATGGCGTCATTAGTTCATCAATTTGCCACCGGGTCAGATAAGTTTGTGGCACTATATAAAGTAGATATGTACCTGGGGGGGCACAAAAAAACATTACTTATTTTTACTGACCGTCGCGCCGCCTACAGATTGTTTGTACAAACTTAACGGCTGCCATTTTGTCCTGTATGTCAAACGTTTGACAACTGAGAATTATTATTTTTTGTTCCTAGCGTAGGTACTTATTGTCATCAATCTATTTACGGTTATTGATGTACTTTCTGAAAATTATCTCAATTTTCATTGTTAAGCTGATATTATTATTGCTTCGTTATCAGCTGATATGTTTTTTTTATATTTCAGGGTAGCTTTCATAGTAAAAGAAAATTCTATATAATTACACATACACATGTAGATATGTATATATATCACTTCAACTTTAGTTCACCGCGTAAACTCTGGGTAGCAGCACCTTCCATACATGCATACTTTATCATGGAGTTGCCACTCTTTTTCAGTTTAATAACTTTACTCTTTGATATGTACCTACCTACCTACCATATTTGATTTGATTAATAGAGTAGAGAACAGCAAGACGTAGAGCTGAACTCTTGTTGTAAAACAAGACGTGAAATATATACCTCAACATATTTATTATCTCTGTTTATAGAGAGAGCCATTGGAACCTATTCCCTGACTACAATGTTGTAAAACAGAATCTCCTAGTCAAAACAATACTATTAAACAATTTAAAAAACTGTAAAATTGAGTCACGTAATGTGGGTATGTTATCTGTATGTGAATGATATCGTCTATACCTGTGTCGGTCGTGATTGAACGAATCAAAAAGAACGAATCGCGCTCTCTGCGTGACCGATTCGTTCACCAATCGTTTTTTTTTTTTTTTTTTCTTTTATTTTGGACCACTCGGTTTGAGTATTTGCCATTTACATGTGAACGTAGTTAAGGAATCTTAATTGTTAGAAATAGGAATTTGGGAAAGATTATAGGAAAAAATCTGGTGGAAATGTTAGGATATCTAAGCATAAAAATTATAAAATTAACGTAAATAAATATTATATTTTAATGCTATTGGAGGTTATGAAATCGGAAAGAGTCACCAATCGTTAGAGACCCGGATCCACGAAGTACCCGGATCTTTCGTGATCGATCGATCGCGAGCGACCGACACACACAACCCGCCTCGATCCTTGTGAACGGCGACCGACCGAGATCGACTACGATCAAATAACCGATGTGCACGACTGCGATCTAATACAATCAAATAACCGATTGACCCGCGCGTCATTAGTCGAATAATTTAGAGAAAAAATAATTTTTGGTTTTTTTATTTAGTAGTTTTCTTATTTGTGCTTCTCGTGAATAAATAACTGTCAATATCATTGAAAAACATTTATGTTATTTATATATCGCGCTTCGCTCGCCCTTATAATATTATCAGGGCGAGCGAATAGTGATAAATTCTATCATGTCACATTTTTATAAAATAGAAAATGTAACAATTTTTATTAATTAGATTTCTTCTTATGTTTTTTAAAATTAACGCTGTCTGTCTATAATTATAAAAACTATTAAGGCGTGTAGATCGGCATCGGGTTTGTTACTACTATCACCATCTGTTAGAAAACTAAAAAATTAATATATAATAATCAATTAATTTTACTATAGTATATATTTTACTATAATGATGTACTAGAGCAAGTGGATGAATTTGTATATCTTGGATGTGGATTTAGCCGAGATGGAAGGTACACCACTGATATAGAGCGAAGAGTGAATGCGGGAAATAGAGTGAACGGAGCGTTGGGGCAACTTCTCGGCAGCCACCACCTCGGCCAGAAGGCACGTGTAGCAACACATAACGCAGTGCTTGTCCCAACATTACTGTATGGAAGCGAGAGTTGGGTATGCAGAAAAGAGTATGATAGTAAAATTAATGCGGTCGAAATGCGATATCTGCGGAAAATCTGTGGAGTTAGGCTGACCGACCGCATTCGTAACGACGACGTAAGAGAGCGAGTAGGTATGAAAGAGAGTATAAGATGCGAAAGGGAATGCTCCGATGGTTCGGACATGTGGAAAGAATGCCGAACGAACGCCTGGTTAAGAAGATATACAATGCAAAAGTGGAAGGCTGTAGGTACCGAGGGAGACCGAGACTAACCTACCTAGACCAGATCGGTCATGTACTGAAGGAAGGTGGAGTCAAGAGTCTCCGAAACCGGCGAGCGTGTATGAAAAGAATTATGAATGTTGAGGAAGCGAGTGAAGTATGCAGAGATAGAGTTCTCTGACACTCTGTTCTCTCTGCCTACCCTGCAAGGGATATGGCGTGATGATATGTATGTATGTATGTAATTTTACTATATATAGATAGAGGGCATGTTGGTTGTCGTGACCGATAACCGACGTTTAGATCGAATCTTTTTAATCGGTCACTTGCCGTGTCGGTCGCGAACGACCGAGGTCTCAGAAAATGACTGACCGACATAGGTATATAAATGACACCTTCCGAAAATTTAGTTGAAAACAGAAGAAACATTTCCAGACAAGGTCGTAGCAAGGTACAGACTAGGGATTTTTTTTTGTGTGTCTTAGTTGTTAGCCTCAGATGGCTATGACAACTTTACCCGGACTGTGGGTGAGCGCTGAGGGCTCTCAACCCGTACAGACAGGGAGGGGCAGCTGCCCAATATAAGAACGGTCGTTCACTAATACTCACGAACTTCATTCCTAGTAATAAAGCTGTTTCTAGTTGTTATATATTTTTTTTTAATTTTTACCTAACCTACACTAATAATACGAGATACTCATTTGTTAAAAACCACGATTAAAACAATATAGTCTAGAATTTTCTTAATCTGAACAACGCTAGAACAACACTAGTAACTGTTAAGCAGGACTTTTGAGGGGAATTTGAAAACGTCATGTGGTGTGGGCTCTTGTATTATATTCGATATCTTAGTGTTTTAACGTATTATATTGGATAATTTTGATGGCATTTTATGTAATATGAAGCGGCGAAACTACGGGGATGTAGTGAATATCATATAAAAGTCCTTTACAACGTTTTCGTTTTCCATCAAAATTCCCACAAGATACCATTAACAGTGTGGCCATTGCACTGTTAATGGCGACAATTTGTCTAAGACAATGACTAACTTGAAAGACTAAAAATGTGAAAATATTTATAACTTGACACTGGCACCAATAGCTCGTGTATGTAGCTGATTGCCAATATATAAGAAGAAGAAGAACTGTTAAGCACCACCAAAGAGTAAAGTTATTAAATTGAAAAAGAGTGGCAACTCGATGATAAAATATGCATGTATGCAAAGAGTAAAGTTATTAAACTGAAAAAGAGTGGCAACTCCATGATAAAATATGCATGTATGGAAGGTGCTGCTACCCAGAGTTTACGCGGTGAACTAAAGTTGAAGTGATATATATACATATCTACATGTGTATGTGTAATTATATAGAATTTTCTTTTACTATGAAAGCTACCCTGAAATATAAAAAAAACATATCAGCTGATAACGAAGCAATAATAATATCAGCTTAACAATGAAAATTGAGATAATTTTCAGAAAGTACATCAATAACCGTAAATAGATTGATGACAATAAGTACCTACGCTAGGAACAAAAAATAATAATTCTCAGTTGTCAAACGTTTGACATACAGGACAAAATGGCAGCCGTTAAGTTTGTACAAACAATCTGTAGGCGGCGCGACGGTCAGTAAAAATAAGTAATGTTTTAAGTGTGCCCCCCCAGCATGTATGGAAAGTGCTGCCACCCAGAGCTTAGGCGGTGAACTAAAGTTGAAGTAATATATATACATATCTACATGTGTATGTGTAATTATATAGAATTTTCTTTTACTATGAAAGCTACCCTGAAATATAAAAAAAACATATCAGCTGATAATTAAACAATAATAATATCAGCCTAACATTGAAACTTGAGATAATTTTCAGAAAAATATCAATAACCGAAAATAGATCGATGACAATAAGTACCTACGCTAGGAACAAAAAATAACAATTCTCAGTTGTCAAACGTTTGACAGGCAGGACAAAATGGCAGCAGTTAAGTTTGTACAACCAATCTGTAGGCGGCGCGACGGTCAGTAAAAATAAGTAATGTTTTAAGTGTGCCCCCCCAGAGCACCACCTTCAGATTAATCGAATACAATAGGAGTATTAAGAACATGCCACTAAATCAGCCATAGCAAAGCATGCCAATCTCTTAAATACGAAACATTACATTTGTTTCAACAAAGCTTCCGTATTAGCCACTGAAGAGATATATACATACGTCATTCAGAATTTTGCCCTCAACTGTTGGACGTAGTCCTTCCTCAAATTTCACCACAAATTGCTGTCTTGTGCTTTTTTTTATTTACTCATATTACGGGTTAAAGCCGTAATCGCCACGTTTGGTAGGCGAGTTGGCGATCGCAGTGAAGTGTTATAAGTTTTTCAGGAGAGCTGCCTGAGCCTGCTGCTCTGATAATCCCTTAGCCTTTTTTACGACACCTACAAGCAATTTAGGGGTGATGTTAATTGTGTTCTTATCCCATTACCACACGGAGATATATATACACAAAAACCCCTATTTTATGTGACTTATACCTATTAGATAAAAAATTCCGCGTCAATACGCAGAATTTTTTAGAGGAACGGGAAAGCCTCCTAATGGAGGAACGTGAAAGCTACATGTGGTGATCTCATATTATGTTATTTAATGGAGAGGAAGTACCAAAGTGTGGTATATTCGTTATAACAGTGCTTAGTATATGTTTAGGTTTGCCACAAAAAAATCATGAAGGCAACATTAACAGTGTGGTCATGATATTGTTGAAGATGACGATTTAACATACTGACGGACAATGACTATAAATCAAATAATAATTTATTAACAAAGACTTAGCATAGGGGGTCTTTGTTACCATTCCATAAAATTCTTAAAGAAAAGACAAGTAAGACTCCACAGCCATTAAAAAAATAAAAAAAATAAAGCTAGACATAGCCTGTGCTTATTGTATAGGGACGGGATACTTATGGAAATAATCGATTTTAAAATCAATTTAAATCGATATACAAATAATCGATTTACAAAAATTCGATCATTTCGAATTTGCACTTTTAATATCAAAGAATATTTAAAATGTATTTTGATATAAATAAAGATCATGAAAGCTTTTGTTTTTAGGATTATATTTATATTTATATTAAGGAGCAACAGTAATAATTGCTCTTTTATTTTTCAAGTTCTGGAAGGACCTTTGTTCATAATCTTTTTGACTTAAACTGACTCTAAATTTTAACTGCATATTTTTACACATTTACGAGGCCTTATACACATTACATGGACATATATATACGATTTTCCATGCGATGGTTTCTTTCTAACTTATTACATACCCAAGTTTCTTTAAAAATTTATTAGTGCGCCCCATGAGAGCTCTAAAACTTAATTCCGACCCAATCTGTAATCTGTATCTATTAAAGAGACAAAGAATTCTCACTACTATTTCAGTATTATTGAAAATTTATATTTTTTAACGTTTTTTTGTACAGCTTGAGATAGATTTTTTCATGCCTAAGTCATTTCTTCATATTTGTGGCAAGTATTGGCCCAAATATTCGTCTTATTTTGAATAATTGTACAGTTAATTTTAAAACACAATAAATCATTTTCGATTTTCTAAAATTTAAATTTTTCGGTTCATAAGATCGATTCTTAGATTAATCCATCTTAGATCGTCTTAGATCACCATCCTTATTACCTTTTGCAGCGCCTGGGACGTCAAATAATTTTGTGAGATATCGTGTTTCTTTTTATTCATTGTAATTTAATTTGCAATGATATGTTAGTGTTATGTAGTTAAGTAAATGAATAACTGAAGAAGAGGCAGTACCATAACTGAAAGATAAATGTTAATATCCCCTACCATACACGAAAAGAACTGAAGTTACGTTAGCCTGCGAATACTGTTTTAACACCGTTTGCTCTTGCAAACTCGCATTTTTCGATATTTCTAGAAGATTGAAAATGTCTTCTTACGTGGATATGAGTTTGGAAGATATAATAAAAAAAAAGAAACAAACTTCAAGGTGAGTATTGTAGTTGATATTATTTATAGCTTACTTCGATATTTATTTCATTTCTTATTTACCACAGAACAAAACATAATAAACCAAATGTGCAAGGACCACTTAAACCAAATCAAATAACAGACGCTAGAAATAAAATTATATCCAAGAACCGTACTCAAATCACTGATGCAAGAGACAAGCTTGCACAACTAGCTAAACAGAAAGATGCGCGTTTCAAATTAGAAAAATTACGCCTGGAAAGAGTGAGTACCCATTTAATACATGCAGTTATCCTTAGAAAAATCAATTTCCCAGAGAATTACTTAGGAGACAATTGAATTATTACATCACAACTCAACATTTTTATAACATTTTGAGTCGTTTTCATAACTTCCCATGCAAGCTTATCGAGTCTGGGTTCTATCTATCAACAATGCTCAAATTTGGTGTAAATATGACCAACATAATATATCATTTTGCACACCTTGATGTGTGATAATGGCTACAATACTACCAGCCATTGCTCGTAGATGTTGTTAAGGATGACTAAGACATTTATAGAAACCAGGGTCAACTTCACATGATGCTGTCTGGTTAACAATTACATTCCCAAGGAGGATTGAAGTCAGGCAGGTGACCAATCATAACAACATCTAAATGTAGGAGTGCATATTGTGTCAACCTCTATGGGATAAGAGCAGGATAATGATGAATGATAGATTTTATCACCGTGTGGTGATCTTTCAAAAATATATTAAATAAATATATCTTATATTTGAACTGCGTTTCAATTAACATTAGTGTATTCCTTTACTTTGCTAAGCTATGTAATTCTTGCAATCTTGCCACAAATGTTAGGCCTTCTATGAAGAATTAATATAGATCTTAGTAACATTCAAGGATTTTTATTATACTGTATGTACCACATTAATATTTTCTATACAACATGTGTATATACACATGTATATTTACACTAATCATTATGTAACTTGTATTGTTTCTGTACCATATTTTTCATTTTAGTTTTGTTATACTCTTTCCTGGCTTCATCTATATCAACATGGTATTTGGATTCCTTAAACATTTAGCATTTTTAAGGATAAATTACAAAAGACTTGATATATAATTGGAATCATCATAAAATAAAACTTATTCCTTTTACCTTTAGGTCAACCTTGCATTGAATGAGAGTCTTAGTTAAATTTAATGAAAAATTATGTGTGTATGTAGTAGCACCATATAATTAATCTGAGTATACTTTCATCTTACAAACTGTAATCTGCACTACTTTATCACATAACATATTCCTCATCTTTTTCTCTCTCATTATTCACAACTCATTTCTTTAAAATTAATCCATAATTCCCTAAATTTATATAATGAAGCAGTAATCTAATTTACTTTTAATATATCTTTAATTTACTTTATGCAAACAGGCTAAGCTACAGGGACAAGGAAGAACTACATTTCAAAGTCGAGGGAAATTCTTGAGGACAACATCCAACAAAGATCGAGGTATTTTTACTTTTCTAAAATACCCACTTGTTAGTTATCTATCGTCATTTAGCCTCACCTCGGATCTTTTTTCTAGGTGAACAGATTTTGATTAGTCTTTTTTATTTGAGAGTGTAGGAAGCACTCATGTGGTCCCATTTAAATTTGTTTATGATCTAACTAGTAGGTTTTAAGTTATCTTCAATAATACGTATTTGCTTGTCCTCAACTACATGGCTTTAAAATTAGTTTCTTATTGTTAAAATTTTGCTGTGTGTGTTCATTACCAAATAAAACATTATTATGTTATTATTATTTGAATGGCCACTGGGAATCATTTCTATATTAGACTGCACCAACGGTATATTGGTTTAAGTAGTGATTTTCATTTATAATGGTCCCTAGAGTATATATCTGTAACAGGACAATACTTTGATTGTGCTAATAATTATAATAATCCAGAGACTAAATGTCATTTGTGTCCTTTAATTATGTTTGACCTGTTTGTTCCGGTCATACAAGGACTGCTTCTTGGTGCATGGCTAAATATTGTTAATTAGCGCAGTACTGTAAAAATATAATCATATGCAAATACATGTTTCAGTATTTACTGATGCCTCCAGACAGGTTGTTTCTCAACCATTTCATTTGACTAAAGCAGTACAGAGTCGTCAACTTGGCCTTGGAAAACAGCTAAATATTGACAGAGATTTAAATGACAAGTCACATATACACATAGGAAGACAGGTCAATATTGGACGACAATTATCTACAGGGAAACAACCTAACACATGGAGACAACTTAATACCGGTAGACAAATTCATAGTAGCAGACAACTGAATCCAGCCAGATTTACTGCAGATAGATCTATCAACAAAATGAGAGCGTTTGGTAATGCTTGCTCTTTTATAAACTTGTAAATTATTAAAATTTATGTGTAGATACATCAAACCGTTGTATCTATTTTGTGTGAAGAACTGAAATTTTCCTTAATGATGTTGTTTCATTAAAAATAAATTTATCTAATCTTAATATTTTGGTTCTAGATTTTAAAAATACACAAAAACCCAAACCCATTGTTAGAACAGTTCAAAATGATTTGGAAATAATTGATGATCCAATGGGGGAGGACTATGTGTTACCAAAATCATCCTCACAAGTTTCGTTAAATCGTCAAGCAAGCTTACAACTAAAAATAGTAACCCACAATGATGATATCCGTGAGAATAGGGTAGCCACAGTTTATAGGTAAGTTTTTAAGAAAGTACAACATTGGAAAATCATGAAAATTGGTAGCCGTATTCTCCTGGAAAACATAATGCTAAACCAATGCACAAATAGTAATAACAGCCAGGGCCGAGAGTTTGACATGCTCTCCAAGGCACAGATTTCACATATCTTTGAAATCAGTTTTTTGAATATTTATGACATGCTGGTTTTCTTACGATAGTTTCCTTCATGGCTTATCTTTTGTTGTGTTGTTGTGGCTATGTATACTATCAACGTTTACAATGCTCTTGATGTCGTAAAAGACAACTTTATATTGACCTGGGTCAATGGTATCTGATGGCATTTGTCATCTGATGACTATTACATTCCCAAGGAACCAAAATCTTTGCATTGATCCCAATTAATTGGGATAAAAGCAGGCAAATAATGAGGATGATGAAGAGCATCCTCTTCATAATTTTTCGAGGTTTTCCTTTACATTAAATGAACAAACTATTAGTTGATTATATATACTAGTTTTAATATGTACAATTCCCAAGAATTAGAGGCCTTAGTGTTCGACTCTAAGAGCCCTAAATTACTGAACAAGTACTACTCTGTTCTAATCTTATTTTGGTTTTTAGAATTTAAATTACAATATTGTACAGTGTTTCAATAGTTTATAGATATTATCTTTTCAATATAAACCAACTGGATGGTTCTGATGGTATATTAAATATTGTGCTGATGACTTCTGTATACAAGTTGTCTTCTATACTTACATGTCTCTACTATTTCTTGCATACCGCAGTATTGTGTGTAAACCATACAAGTTTTTACATATATCATTAATGTCTAGAAAAATATTTCGGTCAAACCCTGCCCCTTATCTTAGCTCATATATGTCCCACTGTTGGGCTCAAGCCTACGCCCTAATGGTAGGCAAATTGACCTACTATACTATGTGAATCAGACGTGTTGGTATTGGGTTTTGTTTCGAGTTTTCCTTCTCTTGCACAGATGTTATATATGTTTTATATCCCTTAGTCGTCTTACAAAAAATTGTATTCTTACTCCGTCACCACACGGAACCTGCCACTTATGGTTGTTATTAATTACCTCCATGATGTAAGATCAAATCATATAATATTATAAATTCATGCTTAGAAATAGAAACATATATTAAGTGTCCAACAAGATTGATTTCTCAGAAATCAGTGAACTGGAGATTAACTTCTAGTTCTACATGTGAATGCATATGAAGTTCAATGCTCGAGTTCTATAAATAGAAGAGAAAATCACTTGTAATTTCCTAAGCTGTTTTTAGGGCCTTTGCGAGTTTGGCATGACTTCTCAGCCTTCTAATATTACTAAGAAACTTTAGTATTTCACTCTTGCTCGTAAGATGTTACATTTAATATTTTCTTTCAGATCTGCTATTACAGATAAAGAAAAAAGCCCACCAAGACTACCATCTATTCTCAAAAAACGCCCTATGGCAGCTCTAAAAAATGACGCAAAGGTTCAAAAGCCTGATAAAACTGCATTGGAGTTTAGAATTATAGTTAGCAATCTAAGAAACACTGTCACTGCAGGTGATATAGAAGTAAGTATATATTTATAAATACTTTAATATTAAAGTTTATTAATATTAAACAAATGGAATTATTATTTTCATCATCATCTCAGCTCATATATGTCCCACTGTTGGGTTCGAGCCTCCACAACGAGAGGGAAGTTGACCTACTATACCACGCTGGTTAGACGTGTTGGTATAGGGTTTTTATTTCGAGTTTTCTGTCTGTTATATACGTTTTATATCCCTTGGTCGTCTCTTACGATCACCCACGGGTAAGATAGGGGGTGGTGAATTGTATTCTTACTCCGTCACCACACAGACGGAATTGTTATGTTATTGGAACAATATTGACTTTAATTCTTCAAACCAATAGCTGATAGCTGATTTTATCTCAAATTTGTTATTAACAAATATTGTCAATTACTAGCTATAGAATTATTAATCGTAATCAATAATTGGCAGCAACCACACAAAATCCAATAACAGACAAATAACGTAATTAGGCTTAATATGTCGATTTTAATAGTATATTTGTATTTTTGCAGGAGTTGTTTGGAGATGTGGGTGGGATGTTGGAATCCCGTTTAGTTAGGCCTGGTACAGCAGAAGTTATATACAAGACACAAGAAGACGCTCAAAGAGCAGTTGATTTATATCACAATAGGCAACTAGATGGACAACCAATGAACTGTTTATTGGTAACACCTAGATCACCCACTGCTGTTACAAGGTAAATTAACAATAATTCTGAAATATATCTTATAAAATGGTACTAAATGCAATAAAATAATATATTCATAATACATTAAATACTCATAATCTTATTAAGTACACAATAAAAAGCAGAAACAACCTAGTTTGTTTCTGCGTTTTATTCTGACCTTCGATTTTTATAAGGTAAACCATTTCCCATTCGGTAAGGCACCTCAACGCAAGTGGGTGGTGGCGATAAGAACGACAATTAATGGTACTAGAAAATTTATTATCTGGTATTTCTTATTCAAATTAATATAGGTCTAGTATTTATACATACGGTTGCTAAGTAGATAGTAAAAAGGTTCCACTTAGTTCGTAAGTTAATAAGAAAATATTAAACGATGAGCTGCAGTACAGCAACATTCCTAACTGTATATTGCTATGACAACAGGCACGGTGTGACGCCCCTAAACTGCCGTCGTCTAATCAAACCTTGTTTAGCTTTGGCTCACAATAATATATAGAAATACTTATTCAATATTTAGTAAGAAAAATAATTTAAAAAATCAAATAACCCGACTGTGTAAAAAGTGAACGGTCATGTACTGAAGGAAGGTGGAGTCAAGAGTCTCCGAAACCGGCGAGCGTGTATGAAGAGAATTATGAATGTTGAGGAAGCGAGTGAAGTATGCAGAGATAGAGTTCTCTGGCACTCTGTTCTCTCTGCCTACCCTGCAAGGGATATGGCGTGATGATATGTATGTATGTATGTAAAAAGTGAACCAAACTACGTACATAATAAAAAAACTGAAAAGAAAATAACAATTGAGACAATAAGAATGAAATTTGCTAGTAATTAACTATTACATAGTTAATTACTAGCTTACTGTACGGATTATACTACAGTAATAATGCGAAGCGAAGTTTTCATACTTGTACCCATTCCTTTGTAATAAACAACATTTGACGTGTATTTGCTTACACGATTTTAAGATTCTTATAATTTTACGGGTTTTTATTCAGTCAGTATTAAGTGCATCCACTAGTAGATTAATGAAGCAGTAATGGAAATAAATATATATTTAATTTGTTTCAGGAGCAGCAGCAAACCAGCATTATATAGTACAAACTCAAATGTTGAACCAGATATTTCTACTTTCCATAAAGTACTCTTCAGTAATTTGTAAATCGTAAGCTGTGGCAGATGAATGTATGTAGCCATAATATTGCAGCAACTTTTGTAGTGGTCTATAAATAAAGGACTTATAAAAAGCCATTTAGTTTGTAAGTATAACGTTGATTTTATAGTGACGCTTACGGCGCGCTTGTTTGATATGCGCTGCACAGAAACAAACTCAATACCTGTGCGAAATTATTTATTGCCGTTCGTATTTAAATGTAACGTGCCAGGCAAAACCAACCTCTACTGATCCCTATGCCTTAGCCTAATTATCCGAAAATTAAATCTTTTCAAAACACATTCGTCAAAATAATAAATACGTCTCTATACCTTTCTGCAAAGGTATACAGACGTATTTTTTTTTTAAGTTTTGAAATATAATGACTTTGCAATTAGTTATCTCTGTAGCTAGTCGCGCATTATTTACTCCTGAATTATAATTCGGTAACACTCAACAACACGCGCACACTGCATCCTCTGCAAAAGCTATCGAGTGGTCAATTATAACTGAAATTTCCTTAGATTTTTCATACGCATGACTTCATGCATCACTATAAAATCAACATATTATCAATGACTTTCATAGTATGTTCGTAATATGACATACACTAAAGCCTGATTTTTCAATTATCGGATATAAATAACTATCAATCAAAGTAGGTATATAAAATTCTTTAAATATAAAACTCAGTTTCTTAATGTGGTGATTTTGTATTAATTTTTGTCATAATTTGTAGTATTATGTCAGCAGTTGTCATGAAAAATGTGACTGAGCAGAACGCGTGACGGGCATTGTCACTATTTTGCCAGATTAGCTAATATTTAAAGACACTGCTCCGCTCGTATTCATCGTAGCATTATGTATACTTTTGTCAAAAATTGGGCTATATGATACAAGATTTTTTTAATCCCAACTGGTAGTTCTTGATGCATGTTCAAACAAACAAATTCTTTAATTTTATAATTGTAATAAAGATTTAAAGTGAAAATTTAAAATTTTACTAGCGTAAAGCGTCCGTCTCGGTTTCATTACTATTTAGTACCGTACTCATTCTAAAAATTACAACGAGAACGAGCTACTAGCATCTTTATGCTATTCGCGTTTTGAGTTTCCGTAAATAGTCACGTATGTGTATATCTCGCACGTAATTTGTTATATTTTATGTATCAAGCAGTAAAAATCTAATCTTTATAAAGCCGGAAATAACAATGGCCATTCTGAAAATATGCTTAGACAAAGCAAATTTAGTAAGTGATTAGTTGAAGTTTACATCGTCATTTTCTATATATCATAATATTACTAGGTACATAATAAGGTATAATTTAAGAGTACGACGAATCAAGTAATTACTAAATGTGTTTGATTAAACGTGTATATTATATGAATCATGCGTTGAGTCGATTTTAAAACAATAAATCATCAGATTATAAAATTATAGCATGTTTACGATAATTATTTATATACATATGTAGCTATAAGTAACATGAAATTTGGTTAAAGCGGCGGTAAAAATAATGTATTTTTGTGAAATTATACTCCATAATTGGTATACACTTTGGTAGGCCATATTCGTAATTTATATGCGTATGTGTAGCAAGAATTTACTTTAGCATATGTTTTAAAAAGAAACAATATTTTTCTGAATTTTATATAATATAGTGCATAAGTAATTGCAAAGTGTACCAAATACGAAACAACAGTGATTTACATGTTCTGCTAAAATTCCCACTTTTGTAAGGTATGCCAACATTTTACTAAGTCAACGATTTGACTGAATGATTCGAATGTCTTTAAACCTTGATAAATAAATTCACAGGACAGTGGCAGCAATGCACTTATATTAATTGCTCATTACCCAATCTGAAAAACGAGAAGAAAAAGCCGAACTAAAAATTAACTTAGTCAATTTTGAAAGCTTAGGGCGCGATTTAAATGTAGCTTATTTAACGGTTTGCATAGTACTTATAGTCTGTCTAATCTAAGAAGTGCACTTTGACAGCTGTCTGAGTAAGTTGTCTAGGTATGTGAACCAAATAATCGCTATCGAAAATATCCGATTTTACTGAGAAATCGATATTGATTCTTTATAATTAATAATCGATTTATTTTTTATTTTTCAAAAAGGTGATGTATAAATTAAGTGCTAAATTAGTACTAAACAAATTTAATTATTTCAGCATAGAATCTATTCATCATATTTAGTAGGATTAGGTTAATTAAAAACAAAAACTGGATTTGAAAATGGCTATTTATTAAGAATTACTACTATTACTTGAAATATCCGCGTCGCGAACATTAATAATTATTTCCTCATCAATCAAAGTGTCGAAATGTACATCTCTGTCAAAATCTCTATTCGATTAATTGTATTATTCTAATATTTTTACCGATTATTTGGATAATCGTGAATTGGAAGTTGTCAAGCACTACTATATAGAACGTGATGACGTGACATTGTTAGGTCGTCACCAAAGAGTAAAGTTATTAAATTGAAAAAGAGTGGCAACTCGATGATAAGATATGCATATATGGAAAGTGCTGCCACCCAGAGTTTAGGCGGTGAACTAAAGTTGAAGTAATATATATTACATATCTACATGTGTATGTGTAATTACATAGAATTTTCTTTTACTATGATAGCTACCCTGAAATATAAAAAAAAACATATCAGCTGATAATTAAACAATAATAATATCAGCCTAACATTGAAACTTGAGATAATTTTCAGAAAAATATCAATAACCGAAAATAGATCGATGACAATAAGTACCTACGCTAGGAACAAAAAATAACAATTCTCAGTTGTCAAACGTTTGACAGGCAGGATAAAATGGCAGCAGTTAAGTTTGTACAACCAATCTGTAGGCAGCGCGACGGTCAGTAAATATAAGTAATGTTTTAAGCGTGCCCCCCCAGGTCGTCACTAACAATTACTATTTACCATGTTATTTCTATTTTTAAATTATTTTTAAGAGTTTCAACATTAGATTATTGTACAAGAAAGTCACCCGCAATGTTAATTATGTAAACAACTTAATAGTTGTTTAAAATTTCAGATTTAGTGTTTACAATCATGTGTATACGTTTGACCGAGGTTATTGTGTATTAAAAAATGCAAAACGTCAAAATGCACTTCTTAGATTAGATGAACTAAGTATAGTGTTATATTTTCAATTTATCTTTTTCACAGAACGAAATGGCCATTGTTATTTGTTACTTGTATCTCTTAAATTGATGTAAATAAGGTATTTCGAATAAAATATGTAAGCATCCTCTCACTGTGATTATTGAAACTTATTTGAAACCGATAAAATATGTTAAATAGGGATACGTAATCTACGTTGATTAAGTAAGAACACTGAAAAATATAGAGGGATGGCTGGATATTTTAACTTCATTGCAATGAGTTGTCTTTATAGTTCCGTTTCTGTATCTTATAGTTTACATTTAATAACTTTTTATTTCATAATGTTTTTCATCACTGTATGTCATTATAAGTACTTACGTAAATAGTATTGTATAGTTTATTATCTGTCTGATATTGTAATACATTTCTCCAGAACCGTCTTAGATTAATTAAAATTGGTAAATTTGAATATAAAATGTATACAAAAATGTGATCATTTTTATTAGTAATACCTTAAATTGCCACGAATATAACAGATAACTGTTGTAGTGAATTGTGTGTGATGTGGATCCGGGTTGAGGGCTCTCAGCGCTCACCTATAGTCCGGGTTAAGCTGTGACAGCCATCTCCGGCTAACAGCTAAAAGACACCAAAAAAAAAGTGTGATGTGATGACTTTACAACTGGTAGTGTCTGTGGATATACATCATCATCATCATCCTCCTCCTGCTCTTATCCCAAATATGTACTCCGGGTCGACGCAATAAGTATCCTCTTCTTTGCAAAAGTTATATATGACCGGCCACCAGCCTAACGTCAACCTTCCTTGGGAATGTAATTGTTGAGTAAACGGCATCATCATCAACTCGTGTAAAAAATTTGACAAAAAGACTTAATCAAGGTAATTTTGACTTCTCACGAAACTAATATTATTGATACGATTGATTTAGAAACATGTTACAACACAACGTATTCACTGACCGCGCCACCTAGCGCGTCATTCGCTCCCCTCCACGTAAACTTGTTTTAAGACACGAATACACACGAAAGCGAGCGAGCTCCGTTTCGCAGGACAGTCTCAGTACACCCACTGGTGCCAGCTACGCTCAGTTTGTCAAGTGTTCAACAAACGTTCGGACCTGCTCGGTCCGCCAGCGAACGCTGCGTCGGTGCTTGCATTGACGTTTCGACGTTAGCGTAGGCATCGGGGCGGCCGCAGGCCGCCGTTGTGCAGCCCGCACCCTCATTACAGATCGCGTCGTACCGAACCCACCGCAGGGTCATCCACGCTCACCGCCCTGCCGCTCTCCGCGTAGAAGATCGCCACTATCACCACGATCGCTGTCCATCATCTAACTCCTGCCGCAGCGTGACATTGTGCATGACAGCCCATGTAGTCCCAGTCCGCAGCCATCAACATCGAGGTAGCCGCCATACAGCGAGTACGCCGCCACACAGCGAGAGAGAGCCTCCCGCACACCTAGGACGCCGCCTCCACGAGCTCGAGGGAGGGTTACATCCATAACCCTTATCAACTGGCCGCATACTCCGCCAGACAGCCGCCGAAGCCGAAGAAAAAAGATATGAAGCGCCCTTCATCTGCTCACACGCCGCCCCGCCGCCTACGCCCGAGCTCGGGCTGGCAACCGGGGTCCGGGAACCGGAGTCGCCGCAGCCCTGAAGCCGACGCAGACAACGCTGTAAAGCGTGTATGCGCTGGCGATCGTGTATGACGTGTATCCGCCGCCGCCGCCGCAGCCTTTACCCGCCGTTGCTGCCACGCTCGTTCGCGAACGACACGGCCGAACCAGGGTCGACTTGCCACGAGCCTGCTGCACAGCAGGACACCGGGAGTAGTGAAACCCTTCGCCCTCCCGAAAAGAAGACGCCGCGCTACCCTCTGGTTGTGGGGAGCCTCCCTAACTGGCCTCCACTTGAAAACACTCAAACAAATGCTCGACCATTCGGCAAGGTCATTCGGTTCACGCCGCCCGACGAGCAGGATTACCGCGTGATCCAGAGGTACCTGTCGAGAGAAGATCTACTGATTCTCATACGAGCTGCCCGCCCTCCAGAGCTTCAAAGTGGCCATTCGCGGCCTCCCATTCAACACGCCGATTGAAGACCTCACAGAAGAATTCGAAAGTCTCGGGTTTGAACCCGAATACATCCATCGCATCCATGCCAGAGGGAATCACCCAGGGTGCATCCTCTTTGGCATATTAAAGAAGAGATCAAACTGGGAGAAGATCCACCGAGTGTCGAGGCTGCTGTGCATCCCGGGCGTCATCATCGAGACACTCAGCGAGACAAGCCGCCGCACAGTGATCGATTATTAGATATTAAGTGGATAATATTCAAATTTGACATTGTGAGGGTATGTAATATACCTGGTTATATGTATACTTACCTCATATTATTGTTCAATATGAACGGTTGAAGGTAAGCCATTACTGAGATATCAGCTAGTGAATGCAGTGTTCTCGCTAATTGTATTGATTTGTTAAATTTACTTCCTGTTTTCGCGCACAGTTATCTATTTGTTGTGAGTGACTTAACAGTGCATTATAGCCCATCAATAAATATGGTACACATTAATAAAGGTATGTGCTTCATTTTGTATAACACTTAGTAGCTGTTAATTGTTGCAGTAATTTAGGAAAAAATATTCAAAACTTAACTTAAAATTTAACATATTTTATATTTTAAAGCCTGTATCTTCATCATCATCATCATCACAGTCCCTAAATGTCCCACTGTTGGGCTCGGGCCTCCTCCGTAATGGGAGGGAAATTAACCTACTGTACCGCGCTGGTCAAATGTGTTGGTATAGGGGTTTGTTTCGAGTTTTCCTTCTCTCGCATAGATGTTATATGCGTTTTATATCCCTTAGTCGTCTCGTACGATCACCCACGGGTAAGATATGGAGTGGTGAACAGTATTCTTACTCCGTCACCACACGGAAGACGATCTTACGAGGAACATATTAGTTAGAACATAGACATTTTTACACTAGTACATAATTGGAAGTCTATAGTATGATATTCAATTAAAAAAAAATACCCCAAAGTACCCCTGCCTGAACAAACTTTTCATTTATACAGGAAACGGTGGTACAGTTTGAAATACCGATTTGTTTAATTATCTCAAAAAATACCCGCCAATTAAACCTGCAGCTAAGAAATCTAAAGATATGTTATTGAATTATATTTATGAAGTTATTGGAGTATCAGATTTGACAACACAACAACAAAATGAATTACGAAATTCAGTACATAGCTTTTGTTTATCAGCTTCCAGAAATTGGATTAAAATCTGCAAAGATATTTCGAAATTGAAAAAAATAAATATCGCAATAACATCTGGAGATCATAATATTGAACAGCCTTCAACTTCTGGGTCTGTAGTTAGAGGACGCCCGAAAAAGGATTTCATGGTAAATCCATGTGAGAGAGCTAAGCGTAGAAGGTTAAAAGACGAAGTATCATCCAGAAGTGAAGAAGAGTTGTGCCTAGCAGCTGAGATGAAACTTCATTCAGTCGGAAAACGTAGGGCTGCTTCAGCACTTCATAATATTTCATCATCTCCTGACTGTACTGTCAAGTTACGAGACAGTGTACAAAATGATATTTCTTATTCGGCAAAAGAAGCACTATCACTTTTTATTCAATTGAAATTAACGCGTCTTCAGCATATTGAACTTAGGTCATCAGCTATACGAAAAAATTTACAGAAATTGTATCCAACGCTACCACTATAAACTTTTAGAAGAGAAGGCCAAGTGTTATCCGCCAAACATACAAATTACAGACATATCGGCTGAAGTTCCATTACAAAATTTAGTAGATCATACAGTGTCACGTATCGCTGAAAACCAAAAATAACTGCTTATGTCTTTTAGCGATCATAGAAACTTAGGCCTGGAAATGACCTATAAATGGGGCGCGGATGGCAGTGGCAGTCAAAAAAATTACAAACAAAAGTTTGAAAAAGAGGATTCGGATGATTCGCACGTTTTTATTACTTCGTTAGTTCCTCTACGCTTATGCTAGGGCCGCACCTGCGTGTATCGTCACCAAGCTTCGTGCAATGAAACGATACACGCAGATGTGACCGGTCATTATCGGCTATCGTCGCGAACATTCGGGCTTCGTGTGCGTTATCGTTTGGGTGACGATAAGTCAAAGGGTTTTAGCGCGCTAATATATCGCGCTCTGTGGTCAGACTAGCGTTTTTGATTTCGGCGGAAATTTTCGATGTGTTTAGACGCGTTCGAGGATCTCCAGTTAATCAATAAATATGGAGTGGAGTGATGAAATGGTGTTAGAATTTTTACTCCATTATGAAGCGGAACCCATGAAGGGATCCAAAAAAATCATTATGTAATTATTAGCATAATGTAGCTGTAATAGTAAAGCAATTCGTAATCCATAGTTAAACGCATACACCCGCACGCGGGGGGCATAGTCCGGAGCGTGCTCGTTCGCGTCCCCTGCCAGTCTAATTAGACTGCTAATCCGGCTCGATATGCGTACCGCAATGCGGGTTACGGCGTCCCCCGGAGGCGACGCGTACCGACCCGCCCCCGTCGGTACGAACTTCGGCAGTTGCAGCGATGGGGGCCGCCAACCATCACGCCTTGCCCAGTCAGGCGAGTCGAGGAGAGCAGAGTGCCGGGTGGGCACGTGGAATGTAAGAGGTTGTGTGGAAGGTAAGTTGCACGAGCTGATATCCGTCATGGCGGACAAACAGCTAGACGTGCTCTGTGTAACAGAGACCAAGCGAAGGGGCAGCGACGCCTGCGATCTTCCTGGTGGCGGGATGGCTCTCTGGTCTGGTGTACCACAGAGCGATCGAGCCAGCATGGGGGTAGGAATGCTGTTGTTCTCTCGCTTGGCCTCAGGTGTGAAGGATTACGGAATGTATGATCCCAGACTTCTTTGGGTCCGTATAAAACTAGGTGTCACCAAGGTATTCATGGTTGTAGCATATGCTCCCGTAGGATCCTCGGTGGCATCAGACCTAGAGAAGTTTTGGGACAATGTTAGGGAAGTTCTGGATATGGCAGAAACCAGTGAACGCGTGATTGTATGCGGAGATTTGAACGGATGGGTGGGGACCAAGCGTCCCGACTATGAGGACGTACTTGGTCCATTTGGTGATAAGAGAGTGAACGACGCAGGTAGGCTCATAGCGGATGTATGCATGGAGAGAAACCTTATTGTGTCAAACACATTTTTCCAACATAAGGACATCCATATGTATACATGAACAGAATGTATACAGAAGGAATGAACAGAAAAGTATAATAGATTTAATTTTGGTAGACAGTCGCCTCCGAAGCAAAATATTTGACGCAAGAGCCTACAGGGGCCCCACAGTCGATACGGACCGCTATCTCGTTATTGCGAGATTTAGTGGTCTGTTCAGAAAGTGGAGGCACTGGCGAGAGCGTGTCCACTTCGGAGGGCTTGAAAGAATAAAGGTTGAAAGGTTGCAAGAAGAGTGTGTAAGAGAAAAGTATGCAGAGGGTGTCCGAGAACGGCTGACGATGGCAAGCCAGCCGCAATCGGACATTGAAGAATGCTGGAGAGTATTGAAAGAGAGTATGGTAGATACAGCGAAAGAAGTATGTGGAAGTACAAAGAAGCATAGAAAAACAAATGGTGATGCATGGTGGGATGCGGAAGTGGCAGCTTCCGTAGAGCAAAAGAAGAAAGCGTGGCTGGACTATGTCTCTTCTTTGAATCTGAATGACAATATGACTGAACAGAAGAAAGAAATATATCGGCAATGTAAGAATGACACCAAGGCCTTAGTGAAAGAGAAACGTGATAGAGCAAATATGAGTGCAGAAGATAGGCTGACTAAAAACTTCGAGGGTAACACCAAACTCTTTTGGAGGGAGGAGAAGAAGTCTCGGGGTGGTTGGTCAGCCTTCAGAATTAATAAAATAAGGTCTAAAGGTGGAGACATTCTTACACAAACACAAGACGTGTTAAGCCGATGGAGTGAATATTTTGGCGATATGTATGCGGATGCTACGGTTGGCGCCGGTGTCGCATGTGGTCTAGAAGATCAACATTCGGCGACGGCGTCCTCCGATGGCATCAGTATGGATGAAGTTGAATGGGCGATAAGAAGTTTGAAAAATGGTAAGGCAGCGGGCATTGATATGGTGTCTGCTGAGATGATCAAGCTTGGTGGCTCCCGTGTCCGGGAGGCGTTCCTGTTGCTCCTCAATTTATGTTGGAGCTCGGGAATGGTTCCCGGGGACTGGAATAGCGCAGTCATCGTGCCTTTGTTTAAAAACAAGGATTCACGCTATGACTGCGCAAATTACAGAGCCATAAGCTTGACCAGTTTGGCAGCAAAAGTGTATGGTAAAATTATTGAAAGGAGAATGAGGATGGTGTCAGATGGTTTACTGTGTAAGACACAAGGAGGTTTCAGGAGTGAAAGGGAATGCATGGATCAAGTGTTCTCTCTGCGCAACATTGTGGAGAAGCATCTGGCTCTAGGTCAGAGGGTTTTCTGCAGTTTTGTGGATCTGGAGAGAGCATTTGACACGGTTGTACGAAAGGAACTTTGGGACATTTTACCGGAGTATGGTATTAACGGTAAACTGCTACAGGCTGTGCAGTCCAGTTACATGGGCTGTAGAGCCTGTGTGCGGCTGGATGATGGAATGTCGCCTTGGTTTGATGTCAATATCGGCGTTAAGCAGAGGTGCGTTCTGTCAGCCAGGCTGTTTATCATATATCTGGATAAATGTCTCCAAAGGTTGAACGATATGAATGTGGGAGTCCAGATGGGCGGCTCAGTGGTCACTGCTCTGCTTTATGCAGATGATGCAGTCCTAATGGCACAGTCAGCGACTGACCTGTAGACCCTAGTCGGCACAATGACAGAAGATTGTAAGTAAAGGGTTCTACGTGTGAATGTGAACAAAACCAAAATAATGGTCTTTGAAAGAGATGAAGCCAGAACAGATGTAAGAGTAACGATAGGTAATGATGTACTAGAGCAAGTGGATGAATTTGTATATCTTGGATGTGGATTTAGCCGAGATGGAAGGTACACCACTGATATAGAGCGAAGAGTGAATGCGGGAAATAGAATGAACGGAGCGTTGGGGCAACTTCTCGGCAGCCACCACCTCAGCCAGAAGGCACGTGTAGCAATACATAACGCAGTGCTTGTCCCAACATTACTGTATGGAAGCGAGAGTTGGGTATGCAGAAAAGAGTATGAAAGTAAAATTAATGCGGTCGAAATGCGATCTCTGCGGAAAATCTGTGGAGTTAGGCTGACCGACCGCATTCGTAACTATGACGTAAGAGAGCGAGTAGGTATGAAAGAGAGTATTGGTGTAAAGATGTGAAAGGGAATGCTCCGATGGTTCGGACATCTGGAAAGAATGCCGAACGAACGTCTGGTTAAGAAGATATATAATGAGAAAGTGGAAGGATGTAGGTACCGAGGGAGACCGAGACTAACCTACCTAGACTAGATCGGTCATGTACTGAAGGAAGGTGGAGTCAAGAGTCTCCGAAACCGGCGAGCGTGTATGAAGAGAATTATGAATGTTGAGGAAGCGAGTGAAGTATGCAGAGATAGAGTTCTCTGGCACTCTGTTCTCTCTGCCTACCCTGCAAGGGATATGGCGTGATGATATGTATGTGTATGTATGTATAGTTAAACGCATGAAAATGATTTCGGCCATCTTTAATTATTGCACGATACTTCGTGTAAAATACCGAAGTCGCTAATGTGACCCCAAATTATCGCGATAATTTTCTAGTGTACAAAACGTACGAAGCTTCGCTACACATTACTTCAGAACGATACACGCAGGTGCGACCGTAGCATTACACTACATAAAAAAAAAAATAATGATGTAATTATTTGGCAGAATCCACGTACTAATTCCACCAGGTTTTGTAGGCCAATTAAGTTGCAATTCGTGAATCTCTTTCACCAGAAGTAATTAATTCTGAGTTTGCCGATATGGATAGACAAATCGCTAATTTAACACCTATCAAGATAGATTTGTGTGGTCGTACTTATAATGTCAAACATATTTTGCTGAAAACTATGATTGATGGAAAGATCTGCAATGCTATATCCTTCAATTTTAATAAGTCATCACAGAGATGCTACTTTTGTAAAGCGACTACGTCTGATTTTAATAAAATTCTAGATTTAGAACCAAGATCTTACAACCCTCAAATACTGGACTTCGGCATATCACCATTACACGCATCTATTAGATTTTTTGAGTGCCTTCTGAACATATCATATAAATTGCCTGTGAAGTCGTGGCAAGTTCGGGTTGAAGAAAATAAACAGATTGTCGCCAATAGAAAAAAGAATATACACGAACAATTTTAAGAAAAACTTGGTTTGTTGGTTGATGTTCCAAAACCGGGCTTCGGCAACACCACCACTGCTAGGAGCGAAAGGGAATGCTTCGATGGTTCGGACATGTGGAAAGAATGCCGAACGAACGTCTAGTTAAGAAGATATACAATGCGAAAGTGGAAGAATGCAGGTACCGGGGGAGACCAAGACTAACCTACCTAGACCAGATCGGTCAGGTACTGAAGGAAGGTGGAGTCAAGAGTCTCCGAAACCGGCGAGCGTGTATGAAGAGAATTATGAATGTTGAGGAAGCGAGTGAAGTATGCAAGGATAGAGTTCTCTGGCACTCTGTTCTGTCTGCCTACCCTGCAAGGGACATGGCGTGATGGTATGTATGTATGCTGTTTTAAATTTGTAGTATTACTGCAATTTTTAGCTCTTTGGAACAGTACTTGCATATTGCTGTATGTTTCTTAATCGTAAAATATTTTCGCCAACCACTTTTAGGTGTTTTACTATTGGAAGACATTTTTATTGTTTACCAACAACTACATATATTATGGCACTCTTAACTTGTAAATAATAACGGATTTACTTCGAGTTTTATTCATCCGTTCCATAGATGGCGCTTCTCATAAAAATCGATTAAAACGCATAATTTAAATAATCGATTTTTAAAAAATCGATTAATATTACTATAAAAATCGATTATAAAAAATCGATTATTAGAAAAAAAAAGCGATTAAAATAAAAATCGATTATTTTTTAACATCCCTACTATCGAGACTATCGATAGTATCGAGACTATCGATAGTATCGATAGCTCTCCACGAGCAATACTATTAATAACCGCGATACTATCGATAGTGATTCATTCGATAGTATCAATACTATCGATAGTATTGTTAATATCATTAGTTTTTACCTAAAACTGTCGATACTATCGATAGTATCGATTATTTCGGGCTATCGATTGCCAGAAAATTTTCAATAGTATTGCTTAAAAATATAAATACCGTAGTTGTGTCCCTGTTGCTTGTTTTCAGTGAATTTTGTGGTGACTTTTCTAGCAGTAACGTGCATTTGCGTTCTTAATTTGAAGCCCAAGTTAGCTAATAATGGTTAAGATCAATAGCCATTGAAAGTTGAGTAAAAGTATAATGCTCCGAGACTTCTGGACAATTGGGTCAGAATGTAAGTGTGAATGAATGTAAGTGGTACCTTGTACTTGTACCACACTGTTGACAGTTTTCTGTCTACAGCCGCGGGCCGTTGCGTCCGGGGTAGTACCACACTCTCGCAGAAGATCGACGTCTGAGTAATGGCAATGTGCTTTTGCGCTTCGTTCGGTGAGCGAGAAAGCCGGCAGCCCAACTGGGTGGGTTTGGGGATATTAGTAGGCAGCGGCCTAAGCTATACCCATGGTATTGCCAAGCTCTATGGGCGACAGTAACAGTTACCATCAGGTGTGCTGCTGCTTGCTCGTTCGCCACTATAAGCAATAAAATAAAAAAAATGGTTTGTTTCAGTATATTAATGAAACTCAGAATGTCTATTACTGTAAAATTTTATTGTAGTTATTAGTTTTGAAAGTTTCGGTTAAACAAAATTAAGAAAAACATAATCAGGAATTTTGAGTTACAATTCTACACAGAATTATGGCCGCAATTAGTCATTAGATTTGTTGTATTTTTAGCTATATTAACCTAGTGAAATAAATTTAACAGGGTCCGAAACACATAAGTTCTCTGTACGCTCGATTGCAATGTAATCCATCTAGAAGGCTCTATTAAAAATATGCTTACAAATATGTAACTTCACATTATAGGGATATAGAAATATGTATCTAACTGAATCCAGAATCAATTTTCAATTGTACAATTGAAAATGAAATGAGCGAGATACAACGTTGACATCAAAATTCCGGAATTGAAAACATTTAAACCAACTTTGTGTTACTCTCTCTGACTCCACATTAGGTCCATAAACGTCACAATTTTTTCACAGCTTGCGTTACATGTATCTTTTTTGTAATAAAGTTTTAAAATATGTCGAATTTCTTCATAGAATTGACTCATTTTAACAAAAAGAAAATAAAATGAAAGACGACGGAAAATAACATTTTACTAAATTATTTCTTTATTTAAATGATACTTTTAATTTGTTATCAATACCAGCCAGATATAACTAGTACAGCCAAAGAAATTGTATTAAAAGTTTATACAGACTATTTACGAAAAGACTTTTTCTCTGTCTTAGTATATACCACGGAGTAAATTCCGTGGTATATACCAATGAATGTAATATGCTTTATTTTCCTTTTTTTTTTTTTGCTTTTTTTGGCGGGAATCTAAAACGTCATGTGGTGCTCTTGTATTATATTCGATATCTTAGTGTTTTAACGTATTATATTAGATAATTTTAATGGCATTTTATGCAATGTGATGTGACAGAACTACTGGGATGTAGTGAATATCATATAAAAGTGCTTTACAACGTTTTCGTTTTCCATCAAAATTCCAACAAGATACCATTAACAATGTGGCCATAACACTGTTAATGGCGACAATTTGACTTACTGACAGACAATGACTAACCTGAAGAGACTAAGAAGGTGAAGATAATTATAACTCGACACTGGCAACAATGGCTCGTATAAGTAGCTGATTGCCAATACATAAAAAGAAGAAGAAGAAGAAGAATGTAATATAACACTGTGTGATAGTGATAAACACACTAGAAAAATGAAATAATCCAAGAATATGACAATACTTCCACATTCCCACCGAAATTCAAAAAATATTAACAGCAGTAAGTATTGCTATTATAATTGTTTCGCTTTGTTAGTATCACAAATTTAATATTATTCACCTGACTAAAATTTGTTCTACTCTATGATGACGCAAATTTAAATAAATTTCTTTAATAATAATGTCAGTACTTGGATTACTACATAACATAACTTTAGACAACAATACTATCGAATAGTTGCTTGCTATCGATAGTCCAAAATAGTCGATACTATTCGACTATCGATAGTTTTAATTTAAAACTAATGGTATTAGCGATACTATCGATAGTATTGATACTATCGAATGAATCACTATCGATAGTATCGTTGTTATTAATAGTATTGCTCGTGGAGAGCTATCGATAGTATCGATAGTATTTACGTATTACAATAAAATCGATATACTATTGATACTATTGCATTACGGGTTGTGAGCCCTCAGCGCTCACCCACAGTCCGGGTAAAGTTGTCATAGCCATCTGAGGCTAACAACTAAGACACACAAAAAAAAAAAAAAAACACTATTGCTTATACGTAAACTGTCGATAGACAATTGATTGTCTATCGATAGTAGACTATCGATATGCAACACTAGTAAGCACTAAGCAGCCATCAATAATTCAATAATATTTATGTTGTCTACTGTAAGCGTAATGTGGTTTAAATAGCAGCAATAGAAAGTTTAATTCAATTTCATATAATGGGAGAAATTAATAAAAGACAAAATGAATGGGATTCTTTAAAAGGTTCACGAGATCCTATAAAAACTCTAGAGGTTAGTTCACGCCGCCTATAAATAATTTTGCTCCTGTAAAATTCCTCATTATTTATTCAAATTTAACATTGTTCTCCAGTGTTTCCCAGTTTATGAGGTCGGCATTTAATGTCGTTCCTGTTACCTCGAAAACTGGCTGTATAAGATTGTTGTCATATCTTACAACCTGCCGATGGTTAAACCATCTTAGGGATGTAATCGTTGTCAATGCGGCACTGTGTGGAAGTGGCTCAAGTTATTTTAAAGTTCTTGCTTGCCTTTTATGATACTTTCTAGCCTTAACTATTATAATTCTTAATTGTAGCCACTAGCACATAGCACATCAAAATTACTAATTAATTGTGCGTGTATTATATTCTTTTTACTGTATAGTTCTTACCAGTTTTATATTTTAAGTTCTGTATACTTCCATATTGAAATTGTTGAACTCAGGCAATATCTAAATAGTTAATTTTTTATAAAAATTGACCAATCGCATTCGTAACGACGACGTAAGAGAGCGAGTAGGTATGAAAGAGAGTATTGGTGTAAAGATGCGAAAGGGAATGCTCCGATGGTTCGGACATGTGGAAAGAATGCCGAACGAACGTCTGGTTAAGAAGATATACAATGCGAAAGTGGAAGGATGTAGGAACCGGGGGAGACCGAGACTAACCTACCTAGACCAGATTGGTCATGTACTGAAGGAAGATGGAGTCAATAGTCTCCGAAACCGGCGAGCATGTATGAAGATAATTATGAATGTTGAGGTAGCAAGTGAAGTATGCCAGGATAGAGTTCTCTGGCACTCTGTTCTCTCTGCCTACCCTGCAAGGGATATGGCGTGATGATATGTATGTATGTAAAAATTGATTCCTAAATGTATCCTTTTTCAGGATAAGTGGAAGCTGGTTCCTTCTTTTTTGCATGTTAAAGGTCTGGTTAAACAGCACATAGATTCATTTAACTATTTCATTAATGTAGAAATTAAGAAAATAGTTCAAGCTAATGAAAAAGTTTTTTGTGACTCTGATCCATTGTTTTATATTAAATATTTAAATGCATATGTGGGAACACCAGATTTGGAAGAGGGTTTCAATGTTACTAAGCCCACCACTCCCCATGAATGTCGACTTCGGGACATGACTTATTCTGCCCCAATTACTGTTGATATAGAATATATAAGAGGCAATCAAAGAGTAATAAAGAATAAACAACTGATTGGAAGGTTAGTATATTTTTATTTTGCATTCTCTTTATGAGTCTTATCTTAAAACTTTAAGTGACTTAACTAAGTCACTTTTAAAGTTCCATCTGAGTATATTAATGATATTAAATTTAAAACTGTCTAACATATTTGTTCTTCTTTCTGTTATATGTCAAATAATTACCCAAGTAAATAGTTGCATATAAAATTTAAGGATATTTAATTTTGTAACTGTATTTCTTAAAGTGCCTACCTTCTGCTTAACACAATAAGTGTAAAGTAAGCAAATAGCCAACCTAGTTTTTAAATATTACATATGATTTTATGATACTTTGGTTAGATGCAGTTAATTTTAGTACTAATATTCACTTAAGTCTATATACCTAATATAATAAACCCTTCGGGCATAAACAACTTCTCAAACATACAATTAATGGACAATAACACCCAAACTCAGAACAACTGTATGTAGATCACACAAAGAATCTCTTGAGTGGGAATCAAATCCTTGAATCGCAGCATGGGAGCTGATACTTAGAGCACTATACATTTACATATTATCTTAAAAGTTTCTAATGTAAAACTAATTATAATCGCCATCTATTACAGTATTTTGAACTATGAAAATGGTACATTTTATAAAATTCAATATATACTTGAAATTATGTTTTTATGTTATTCCACAGGATGCCATTAATGTTACGGTCATCAAATTGTGTGCTAACAAATAAGTCTGACTTTGAATTAGCTCAGCTTAATGAATGTCCTCATGATCCTGGTGGTTATTTTATCATTAGAGGTATGTGTCCCTTTCATTATTGTCAATTATATTCCTTAAATTATTGGTAGACTAATAGTTCAAATTACTGAAAATTTTTAGCATTTAATATGCTTAATTATTTATAAATACCCGATTACGAAACGACTAGACTAATAGTTGCTTATAATGCACAAAATACGTTTTTAAACTAAATGAAATATTCGCAAAAAAATTGACAGATGCAAAACTTTTCATTTTGGTGTTCTCTGGGAAAAGGACTAAAATTGGCTGAATGACTGGTCTGCTCCAATGACGTATGCATGCAACTACCCATTATGATGATGTGTTTAAATTTTAGCTTGTAAAATTTTAATACAAAGAAATTCTCAAATGCAAATCATAAATCTAAAACTATTTCTGGTATAGGGTATTAAAAGTATTATTGCAAAATATATTTGTTATATCTTTGTCTGTTTTTCTGTTGATAGAGTATCACATTTAACTATGTCATATTTTAGTTTAAAGTTAAAGTATGAGTTAGCAGATAAAAAATATCTAGCTAAATATTGATGCATTGACTAAAATACTACTTATTTTCCAAAAATTAAGGTCAAGAGAAAGTGATTTTGATTCAAGAACAGTTATCAAGGAATCGTATGATTGTTGATGAATTTAAAGGAGCCATACAGTGTCAAGTAACTAGTTCTACACATGAAAAGAAAACCAGAACGAATGTTATTGTTAAAAATGGCAAATATGTACTCAGGCACAATGCTCTATCGGATGTAAGTGTTATGTCTTTTAACTTTATGCTAGAGCCGCACCTGCATGTAATGTCATTAAACTTTGTGCTGTGACTTGATATAAGCAGATGTGACTAGCCTGTGACTAACATTACCATGACACTGGCTGGAGATTATTTTTGTTTTGTCGTTTTAGTCATCATTTACTTGTATTTTCTTTGCCCTAACTATACATGCCCTAACTTGCTTCTTTATTCTTTACTATACTTTCTTCACCCATTTTCTTGCTTCAGAAGGTCTATCATGATATACTAAATGATGCAGAATTGGTTCAAGCAAATCAGTAAATAAAATGATAGTCTTTGCTAAATTTTATTATCGCGAGGGTTTGTGAATGTTACACTTGCATCGAGTCTATGGATACATTTAACGAAGTCGTATGGAATTAAATTTCGCTGATGTTGTTTGTACTTAAAACTAGAGTTAACTAAAATGTAAAGCATCTGTTTAACCAAAAATGAAGTCACTTTAATTTATACTTGGTAAACTTTGCATTTAATCAATTCTTTGACGAGTTAAGCTTGCATGTGTATCATCATTCACCATTCTCTTGCTCTTATCCCAACTACTTGGGGTTGATGCAATATGCCCTCTTTTTCCATACAGTCCTATCCGACGTCATCTCTGTAGTCACCCCCCCTGTTTATACATATTATGCTTCATGCAGTCCATCCATCTTTTCTTTGGTGTATATTTAATTTAAAACAAAAAAAGAAATATAATCTTTACAGTATTATCGAAGATTTTTATATTCAACAATTCAATTACAAGATAATACTATAAATTATTTATATTCAGACAGAATACATCATTCAGAATAATTGTTTTTAGGACATAGCTATAGCAGTGGCATTCAAGGCAATGGGAATTTGCAGTGACCAAGAAATTATGCAGCTCATTGGTACTGATGATACAACCATGAAAAAAATGGCACTCTGTATAATGGACTGTCATAATTTAAAGATTTTTACTCAGAATCAAGCACTTGCTTACATTGGTAGTAAATTAAAAGTTAAAAGGTGAGTCGTTCGTGTGTAAACTGTTTTGTTCATTTCAGCTCATATATGTTCTACTGTTGAGCTTGAGCTACCTACGTAGTAGAAGGGAATTGACCTCTATGCTATGTCGTTCAGACGGGTTGGTATTGTATTTTATTTCAAGTTTTCCTTCTTTTGCATAGATGTTATCTGCAATCGTATCCATCGAAGAAGCAGCAGAAACCCAGAAGGGAGGAAAAGAAATACCTTTTGTTATCAAATAACCTAAATGAGAGATGCAACTGGAAAAACTGCAATTATTGTATGAAATCGCCTAGAAGCAGATTCATTTCATCCCAGCTCATATATGTTCCATTGTTGAATCGGATTTCAATAATATAGGAATAAAATATATTCTAGTATAATAAATATAATTTATTAATAATGTGTCATAAAGACCTATCTAGACCAAGCCATCTGATCCGCGTGGTATAGTAGGTTAATTTCCCTTCCACTGTAGACGAGGCTTAAGCTCAATAGTGGAACATGAGTTGAGATAATGTTAAAACACCCTCAAAGTGACTAAAGTGGTTAAAAATACAATTTACTGAAATTTTTAGCATTTAATATGCTTAATTATTTATAAATACCCGATTACGAAACGAAAAATGATGTCACAAGCGGGGTTCGAACCCGCACCTATTGGGAATCCGGCCCAACCGTGCTGCCACTTACACCATCGTGAACTATTTTAGGACATGCAAGACATGTTTACACATTCTATACAATGTGTAAACATTGTCCGATAGATGGCATACGTCACCTTGAAGACGTAAGATATAATATGAATCGAAATTTGCATGTCCTAAAATAGTTCACGATGGTGAAGTGGCAGCACGGTTGGGCCGGATTCCCAATAGGTGCGGGTTCGAACCCCGCTTGTGACATCATTTTTCGTTTCGTAATCGAGTATTTATAAATAAAAATACAATGTTTAAGAATACAAAATTCTCACTTTCCCATTGGTTTCATCAAAAGTCACTGATGAATAACGAGAAGAGTGGGTAATAGCATTCTTCTGGGACACTTATAACATCAATCTGCTGCAATCACAAAGCCACCTGCCAAACATGGCGATTACGGCATCTCCTATTTGGGGCTATTTCCAGAAGTGGACTTAGTAGGTTGATGGATTGAATTGAATTCAACAAGTTAGGTACTAATCTTCTACCTAAAACTGCATATTATTACGCAGGCCTTGTAAATTTATGAACAGTGCTAGTTTGCAATATTAGCGTATCTAATAGATTTCAGACTGGTAATGCAAAATCTCGCACTCCTATTGACGAAGCCCGTGATCTTCTGGCAACCACCATTTTGGCGCATGTAGCCGTTGAAAATTATAATTTTTACGTAAAAGCAATATATCTAGCTATAATGGTAAAGAGAGTTATTGAAGCTGAGACAAATAAATCTGCAATAGATGATCCAGATTATTATGGAAACAAAAGGCTAGAATTAGCAGGCTCTTTATTAGCCTTGATGTTTGAAGATCTTTTCAAAAGGTTTAATTGGGAATTGAAATCTATAGCAGATAAAATAATACCAAAAGTGAAGGCTGCTCCATTTGATGTTGTGAAACATATGAGACCAGATTTAATAGCTAACGGTTTATTTGCCGCAATATCTTCTGTAAGTAATAACTACTACTATTGTCAACAAATTTGCTCATTTATCAATTATATATACATATATAAGAGATTTCCGCCTATGTATTGACTCATCACAATATCTCTGGAACCTCATCATCATCATCATCATTTCAGCCTATTGCCGTCCACTGCTGAACGTAGGCCTCCCTCATTTTACGCCACAGAGTGCGGTCCTGTGCCGCCTGTATCCAACGACGCCCAGCAACCTTCACTAGGTCGTCTGTCCACCTAGTGGGGGGGCGTCCCACACTGCGTCGTCCGGTACGTGGTCGCCACTCTAGAACCTTTCTTCCCCAGCGGTTGTCGGTTCTTCGAGCGATGTGGCCTGCCCATTGCCACTTCAGCGTGCTAATTCTTCGTGCTATGTCGGTTACACCCGTTCGTCTGCGGATTTCCGTATTTCGGATTCTATCTCGCAGAGAAATCCCGAGCATAGCCCGCTCCATAGCACGCTGAGCGACTTTGAGCCTGGTTATGAGGCCTACATTTAGGGACCACGTTTCCGTGCCGTAAGTCATCACTGGTAACACACACTGGTCATAGACCTGTGTTTTCAAACACTGAGGTATGTTGGATGAGAAGATCTTCTTAAGTTTCCCGAACGCTGCCCAACCGAGTTGGATTCGTCGGCTGACCTCTTTCTCGAAATTGGATCTACCTAACTGGACTGTTTGTTCAAGGTAAACATAATGATCGACAATTTCGAGAATCGCATTGCCAACTAGGACCGGTACAGGAATGACATGGGCATTTGACATGACTTTCGTCTTGTCCATGTTCATTCGTAAACCTACCAGTTGGGATACCCTGCTGAGATCGTTGAGCATGGTGCCCAGGTCCTCCATGGATTCTGCCATGACGACAATATCGTCTGCGAATCGAAGGTGAGTGATGTATTCGCCATTGATGTTGATGCCGAGTCCGGTCCAGTCTAAAAGCTTGAAGACATCTTCCAGTGCAGTGGTGAACAGTTTCGGAGAGATGACGTCTCCCTGTCTCACGCCTTTCTGCAACTGGATCGGTTTCGTACTCTTATCCCGAATACGGACTGACATTGTGGCGTTCCTATACAAACACTTCAGCACTTCGATATAACGATGGTCGATTTGGCACCGCTGAAGGGACTGCAGCACCGCCCAAGTTTCGACTGAATCAAAGGCTTTCTCATAGTCCACAAACGCTATACACAGAGGCCGATTGTACTCCTCGGTCTTCTGGATAATCTGCCGAAGCGTGAGGATATGGTCTATGGTGCTATAGCCTTTTCGGAAGCCAGCTTGTTCGGGCGGCTGGAAGTCATCAAGCTTGCACGTGAGTCGATTGGTAATGACTCTCGAAAACAACTTGTAGACGTGGCTCAAGAGTGAGATAGGTCTGTAGTTCTTTAGAAGAGCTTTGTCGCCCTTCTTGAAGAACAGCACCACCACACTCCTGGTCCACGACTCTGGAACGTCGCCCCCGAGGATAACGGAATTAAATAGCTTCTGAAGGGCTTTTAAGACCGGCTTGCCGCCTGCCTTCAGGAGCTCTGCCGTAATTCCGTCATCTCCCGGTGCCTTACCGTTTCTTAGTTGTTCGAGAGCCATTCTGATCTCGCACAAGCTAATGTCCGGGATTTCTTCGGTATAGTGCCGAGTTAGCTTGGATCTGGGATCTTGGACCAAGCCGACAACAGGATTTCGGGATGTTTTATATAACTGTCCATAGAACCTTTCGACCTCTCCCAAGATCTCACTTTGGGATGAAATGACAGTGCCGTCATCGGTCTTCAGCTTAGTCATTTGGCTTTGCCCGATAGACAGATCTTGTGCGAACACTTTTGAGCCGCGATTCCGCTCTATCGCTTCTTTAATACGGAGCGTATTAAATTGGCGAATATCGCGACGCACAGACCTGGAGATCTGCCTATTTAGCTGCCTGTGTTCGGACCAATCGGCTGAAGACTGTACTGTCATTTCTTTTCTCCGCTCCATGAGCTTGAGAGTCTGGTCAGAAAGTTTTTTAGGTCTATTAGCGCGGTGAGCCTTGAAAAATTTCGACCCAACCGCGTGGACAGTTTCCACGAACCTGTTGTTTATATCGTTCGGAGATTCGCACTCGTCTAGACATTCGAAGCGATTGTGTAGTTCGAGTTGAAAGTTTTCGAGGTTCTGGTATTGGACAGGTGTAGGTCGGAGGGTAGACTTCATCAAGCGTGACCGTTCGACTTTTGTGTGGATATTTAATGTGCCTCGTACTATTCGGTGATCGCTCCCAGTTTTAATCCGGCTGATCACTGAGACATCATTAAATATACGTCGTTTGTCCGACAAGATGAAGTCTATCTCGTTTTTTGTTGAACCATCGGGGCTAATCCAGGTCCATTTCCTTTGTGGCTGCTTTCTGAAGAAGGAATTCATCATAAAGAGGCTTTCCTTCTCCAGAAATTCAGCCAGTTTCTGGCCCCTCTGGTTTCTCTGTCCATATCCATGTTTCCCCACTCTCAACTCATCATCACTCCCTTTACCTAGTTTCGCGTTAAAGTCTCCCATAACCACCGTGAAGTGGGTTTTGGACGCGTGTATGGCTTTCGAGATATCCTCGTAAAAGACCTCCACCTCGTCGTCGGAGTATGCCGAGGTCGGTGCGTATACCTGTATGACCTTCAACGAATACCGTTTGGTAATTCTGAGTATAAGGTATGCTACCCTTGCCGACACACTCTCGATCCTCTCCACGTTGCCTACGAGAGACCTGCGAACGATAAACCCTATACCACCTTGGGACGGGTGATCTCCCTCCCGGTAGAAGAGCAAGTTTCCAGAACGTAGGATTATCGTGCCCTCGCCCTCTCTTCGCACTTCTGATAATCCTACAATGTCCCAGCGGATTTTGCTCAATTCCTCTTCCAGCTCGATGACCCTCTCATCGGTCCTGAGTGTCCGAATGTTGTGTGTTACCAGGGCCAAAGGTCGTTTTGATTGGTAGCCGGATCGCTGCCGGAGATTCTTCGCACCCCCTACTCCATCGCTACCAGGCCCGCTACCACGATGAGCCTGTAGGATAGCGGAGCTGCCGTGACTGGGGGCCGTTTCTCTATTTGTATTGCTCATAAGGGGTTTAAGCCGTAATCGCCACGCTTGGCAGGCGGGTTGGCGATCGCAGTGTGGTGTAATACGTTTCCCAGGAGAGAGCTGCTGCCCACTCTCCTGGTGAACCCTTAGTCGATTTTTACGACTCCCACGGGCAAGCAAGGGGTGGCGACACATGTATTCTATCCCGTCGCCACACGGGAAGCTGGAACCTAGGCCTACAGACTTTAAATTTGGTAGGAATACTCCTTTCGCCGAGTAAAGGTCAGCTAAGAACGGATTTTACGAAATTCCACCCACAGGGGGTTGCTGGGGTGTAAAAATCACATTTTTAAATATAGCTCCTAGAGATTTGAATTTCGGTAGGCATATTTGTGTTACGATACAGAAGTAAACCAAGAAAGCTTTTGAAAATTCCACCCCTAAAAGGGATTGCGTAGGTGTTAATCCAAAAGGTATACAGACTTGGAATTTGGTGTGGACTGTCATTCTGCCCTGTAAAAGTCAGATGAAGTAGGATTTTAAGAAATTTCTTCTCCGAAAGGAATTCTATGTAGTAAAAGTAAACTACACAACTGAACTGACGTAACCGAGGCGAGGGTGGGTTGCTAGGCAATTATACATTTATTATTATATCTTCTTTAGAGATAATAAAATTAATTTACCTTTCCTATGTTTTTTTAGGGTAATTGGACTATAAAAAGATTTAAAATGGAAAGGCATGGCGTGACACAAGTTTTAAGTCGTCTTAGTTATATATCAGCTTTGGGTATGATGACGCGAGTGAATTCTCAGTTTGAGAAGACAAGAAAAGTGTCTGGTCCGCGTTCTTTGCAGCCCTCACAGTGGGGAATGTTGTGTCCTTCTGATACCCCAGAAGGTGAAGCGTGTGGTCTCGTAAAGAATTTAGCATTAATGACTCATATAACAACCGAGTGTTCAGAAGAACCGATTGCTAGATTGGCTCGTAATGCTGGCGTAGAAGACGTACGATTATTAGGCGGCGAAGAAATTAATCATCCTGCAGTTTATATGGTTTTCTTGAACGGTAAGTTTTTAAAGGACTTTAAAAGCAATATCATTTTATTTCAAAATTATTAAGTAATTTTGCACGTTAACTGCGATATGTTATAAGTTTTAATTATCAATAAAGTTGTTTATAATACTTGGCAATGATAAAATGAATGATTAATAATTGATTATGTTTCAGGTAACATTTTGGGAGTTACAAGACAATACAAACGTCTCATTAAAGTATTTAGAATGTTTCGCCGGCGAGGTTTAATATCAGCTTTCGTCTCAATTTATCCTAATCATAAACAGAGAACTGTTTATATTTGTAGCGATGGTGGTAGGCTGTGTAGGCCATATATAATTGTAGAAAAAGGATATCCGTTAGTTCAGCAGATACACATACATGAGCTAAACAGAGGAATACGAAAATTTCAAGATTTTCTCAATGATGGCCTCATTGAATACTTAGATGTAAACGAAGAGAATGATAGTCACATAGCAACAGAAGAAATTGAAATAGATCCATATGTTTCCACCCACTTAGAAATTGAGCCATTTACAATATTAGGAGTATGTGCAGGTCTAGTACCTTATCCGCATCATAATCAGAGTCCCAGAAATACTTACCAATGTGCCATGGGTAAACAAGCTATGGGTAAGTACTTACTTTAAATATTTTGACCCATCAAGAAAAAATAGCAAAAATAAAAAAGAAAACGTGTGCGTCTCGGGACGGCCGACAGAAGTGTAACTTAAACTAATCTAAGTTGAACTATTTAATATTGACATTGTTTAACTTGAGAAAAGCTTAGGTTAGGTTAAATTTTATGTATACTAATATGATAATGTAAGGAAAGGTTATTAATAATATCTTATAACATCAACCTGCTAACGGGTGCGTGAGAAAAAGGGAAGCTAGACAGACTGGCGCCGTTACACGTTACGTAACGTTTACCCTCCCATAAGAAGTTATCACTTACTAAAACAACTTTTAATTATTTTCAGGAACTATTGGCTATAATCAAAAGAATAGAATAGATACACTTATGTATAATTTGGTGTATCCTCAGTGTCCTATGGTAAAAACGAGGACAATAGAGTTGACGAACTTTGATAAACTTCCAGCTGGACAAAACGCCACGGTTGCTGTAATGAGTTACAGTGGTTATGATATAGAAGATGCCTTAATCCTTAATAGAGCATCTATTGATCGCGGATACGGCCGGTGTCTCGTTTATAAAAGTGCTAAAACTACTATGAAGAGATATAGTAATCAAACATCGGATAGAATTATGGGACCGTCTAGAGATGCCACAACTGGTAAAGTGATAAGAGCGCACGAAATATTAGACGCTGATGGAATAGCTTCCCCAGGAGAAATGGTTGAGAATAGACAAGTGTTGATAAACAAACAAATGCCTCCTGCCACGCTTAATCCTGTCACTCAAGGTCAACCACAACAGGTTGATTACAAAGATGTTCCAGTCACATACAAAGGACCGGTTGAATCTTATGTTGAAAAAGTAATGGTCTCGTCAAATTCTGAAGATGCTTCTCTCATTAAAATATTATTACGGCAGACTCGAATTCCGGAAATAGGAGATAAATTTAGTTCTAGGCATGGTCAGAAAGGTGTTACTGGTTTAATTGTTCAACAGGAAGATATGCCATTCAACGATAGGGGAATTTGTCCTGATATGATTATGAACCCCCATGGATTCCCTTCAAGAATGACAGTCGGTAAAACTATCGAGTTGCTAGCAGGCAAAGCTGGTCTTATGGAAGGAAAATTTCATTATGGTATAATAACAATTATTTTTTTAATCCCCTGTAAGCCCCTGATCATCAATTACTGTACGTAATATAGAGCTTTGCAAAATAATGCTACATGGAGTAGTAATGAGACATCTCATTTTTGCGTTATGCATTATTCATCCGTCTACTGTTCGACATGGTGAACATAGGCTTCATAAAGGCAGAATACTGCTGTTACGGTTGGATTATAGGTCGTCGATCACAATTGGTGTTTTAAGTTTCGCAATAGAGTACTACTGTCTATTCTTTTGGTAATCATTAAGACAAATTTTACCGATTTGCACGGAAAAGTACGGAATGGTTACACATTGTATTCTTAGCTCCATACAGGCAAATTTAGTAGTGGTGGGACCACGCTGTTGACAGTTTTCTGTCTACAGCCGCAGGCCGGTCCTTCCGGGCAGTACCACACTCTCGTAGAAGATCGACGTCTGAGTAATGGCATTGTGTTGTTGTACTTCGTTCGGTGAGCGAGAGAACCGAAAGCCCAACTGGGTGGGTTTGGGGTTTATATTGGTAGGCAGCAGCCTAGCTATACCTTTGGTAGTGCAAAGGTCCATGGGCAGCAGTGACACTTACCATCAGGTGCGCTGCTTGCTTGATTGCCACCAAAAACAATTGAAAAAAAAAAAGAAAGTTGTGAACATCAAAGTAGACACTACTTTGATGTGTGAACAAAGGCTTGATATGCAGTCCCTACTAGTATGTTTTTTGAGTGGCCTCACACTAAAAAAATCCTTTATCCTGTAAAAAAAAATATTTACAAACATACAGTTGACGGACAGAAATAATACACACACACACAACAGACATTTGTGATTCGCGTAAATTACTGTTCTACATAGCGATAAATCCAGAACAGTTGAGCGGCTTCATTACATCGCTACTTCTATGTAATATATAAGTTTACGTTTTTTGTAGTTAATGTACATACATACATATCATCACGCCATATCACTTGCAGGGTAGGCAGAGAGAACAGAGTGCCAGAGAACTCTATCTCTGCATACTTCACTCGCTTCCTCAACATTCATAATTCTCTTCATACACGCTCGCCGGTTTCGGAGACTCTTGACTCCACCTTCCTTCAGTACATGACCGATCTGGTCTAGGTAGGTTAGTCTCGGTCTCCCTCGGTACCTACATCCTTCCACTTTCGCATTGTATATCTTCTTAACCAGGCGTTCGTTCGGCATTCTTTCCACATGTCCGAACCATCGGAGCATTCCCTTTCGCATCTTTACACCAATACTCTCTTTCATACCTACTCGCTCTCTTACGTCGTCGTTACGAATGCGGTCGGTCATGTAAAACTGCAAATATAACGAAAATTGATGTAGTGCCAATATACACACATATGCGTATATGTATGTGCGTACACATATGCGTACACGTGCACCTATTACGTACGCGCGAACATACACACACGTACACATTGCAACTTTAATCTACACTTCATAAATATATTTGCGTTCTATAATACATTGCTCCACCATCATATCAACGAGCGAGCTCAAGTCACCTCCACAATGGAAGTGGCATTGATCTATTATACTACTCTGGTCAGACGTGTTGGTATAGGGTTATATTTTGCATATATTTATGTTATCTAGATATCCCCCAGTAGTGTTTAACGACACCCACGGTCAAGAAAGAGGGTAATGCGTATTCTTATTTCGTCACCACGCGGAAAACATTGTCCCATAGCCAAATGTATTTATTAATTTTCCGTTTGATAATTTCAGGTACTGCATTTGGCGGTTCGAAAGTTCGTGATGTGTGTAATGAATTGGAGAAACACGGATATAACTATCACGGCAAAGATATATTCTATTCCGGTTTAACTGGAGAACCGTTGGAGGCTTACATTTATTCTGGACCTGTGAGTACCGTGTAATATTTTTCAATAAAAGAAATAATTATACGTATTTAGTTATATACATTTCAAAGCTGTTTTGAAATTTATACAGCTAATTATCATTTTCTCCTACTTAGACATATGTAGGGACAGGTCTAGTGAGCAATGAATATTATATTAAGATTTAAATTTTCTAGGTATACTACCAAAAGTTGAAGCACATGGTACAAGACAAGATGCACGCTCGCGCTAGAGGGCCTCGCGCTGTCCTTACACGTCAGCCGACTGAGGGCCGATCACGTGATGGTGGTTTGCGGCTCGGCGAGATGGAGCGAGATTGCCTCATCGGTTATGGAGCTAGGTAAACTAATCACTTATTACAATTCAATTCAGATATATCATCAAATTAATGAAGAGTTGTTAGAAATTATTGTTTAGGAGTTCAAGGAAGAAAATTGGGAGATAATTTTTGTTAAACCCAGTTAGAAGCAGTTACTTTCAGGTTTTCCCAAATGTATGTACAACAATCTCAACGTCTTAATATTCAGAAGTAGTCATGAATAATACTAATGTTTATCGTGTGTAAGAATAGAATCTATAACACTTTCCATTACCATATAAACCATTACATCATATGTGCTGCTAGTAATCATAACATTATTTTCTTAGTAACTAGAAATTACTGAACTAGAAGGTAGCACTGATAAAATTAATTTTGTAATATATTTTTTAAACCAACATTTTTATAAATCTTTATATTGTTTAGAACCAAACACAAACGAAATAAAATATACAAAATGACCGTTAACTATAGGTTACAAAAGTATTCCTTCATGAAGGTGCATTCTGCAGACTAGATATATAATATATCGATCATGATTTCTCCAACAAAGGCAATGGAAAGGATCCAGAAGTATATTTCTGTCTACGAATAATCACGCTTATGTACCATAAGCGTGATTATTCGTAGACCGCGGGGTGGACCAGAGCTAGGGATGTTAAAAAATAATCGATTTTTATTTAAATTGATTATTATTTTTTTATAATCGATTTTTATGGTAATGTTAACCGATTTTAATAAATCGATTATATAAATATGATATTATTATTATTTAATAAATCGATTATATAAATATGATTATATATTGGGGGGCATAGTCCGGAGCGTGCTCGTTCGCGTCCCCTGCCAGTCTAATTAGACTGCTAATCCGGCTCGAAATGCGTACCGCAATGCGGGTTAGGGCGTCCCCCGGAGGCGACGCGTACCGACCCGCCCCCGTCGGTACGAACATCGGCAGTTGCGGCGATGGGGGCCGCCACCCATCACGCCTTGCCCAGTTAGGCGAGTCGAGGAGAACGGAGTGCCGGGTGGGCACGTGGAATGTAAGAGGTTGTGTGGAAGGGAAGTTGCACGAGCTGATATCCGTCATGGCGGACAAACAGCTAGACGTGCTCTGTGTAACAGAGACCAAGCGAAGGGGCAGCGACGCCTGCGATCTTCCTGGTGGCGGGATGGCTCTGTGGTCTGGTGTACCACAGAGCGATCGAGCCAGCATGGGGGTAGGAGTGCTGTTGTCCTCTCGCTTGGCCTCAGGTGTGAAGGATTACGGAATGTATGATCCCAGACTTCTCTGGGTCCGTATAAAACTAGGTGTCACCAAGGTATTCATGGTTGTAGCATATGCTCCCGTAGGATCCTCGGTGGCATCAGACCTAGAGAAGTTTTGGGACAATGTTAGGGAAGTTCTGGATATGGCAGAAACCAGTGAACGCGTGATTGTATGCGGAGATTTGAACGGATGGGTGGGGACCAAGCGTCCCGACTATGAGGACGTACTTGGTCCATTTGGTGATAAGAGAGTGAACGACGCAGGTAGGCTCATAGCGGATGTATGCATGGAGAAAAACCTTATTGTGTCAAACACATTTTTCCAACATAAGGACATCCATATGTATACATGGAGAAGGAATGAACAGAAAAGCATAATAGATTTAATTTTGGTAGACAGTCGCCTCCGAAGCAAAATATTGGACGCAAGAGCCTACAGGGGCCCCACAGTCGACACGGACCACTATCTCGTTATTGCGAGATTTAGTGGTCTGTTCAGAAAGTGGAGGCACTGGCGAGAGCGTGTCCACTTCGGAGGGCTTGAAAGAATAAAGGTTGAAAGGTTGCAAGAAGAGTGTGTAAGAGAAAAGTATGCAGAGGGTGTCCGAGAACGGCTGACGATGGCAAGCCAGCCGCAATCGGACATTGAAGAATGCTGGAGAGTATTGAAAGAGAGTATGGTAGATACAGCGAAAGAAGTAAGTGGAAGTTCAAAGAAGCATAGAAAAACAAATGGTGATGCATGGTGGGATGCGGAAGTGGCAGCTTCCGTAGAGCAAAAGAAGAAAGCGTGGCTGGACTATGTCTCTTCTTTGAATCTGAATGACAGTATGACTGAACAGAAGAAAGAAATATATCGGCAATGTAAGAATGACACCAAGGCCTTAGTGAAAGAGAAACGTGATAGAGCAAGTATGAGTGCAGAAGATAGGCTGACTAAAAACTTCGAGGGTAACACCAAACTCTTTTGGAGGGAGGTGAAGAAGTCTCGGGGTGGTTGGTCAGCCTTCAGAATGAATAAAATAAGGTCTAAAGGTGGAGACATTCTTACACAAACACAAGACGTGTTAAGCCGATGGAGTGAATATTTTGGCGATATGTATGCGGATGCTACGGTTGGCGCCGGTGTTGGATGTGGTTTAGTAGATCAACATTCGACAACGGCGTCCTCCGATGGCATCAGTATGGATGAAGTTGAATGGGCGATAAGAAGTTTGAAAAATGGTAAGGCAGCGGGCATTGATATGGTGTCTGCCGAGATGATCAAGCTTGGTGGCTCTTGTGTCTGGGAGGCGTTCCTGTTGCTCCTCAATTTATGTTGGAGCTCGGGAATGGTTCCCAGGGACTGGAATAGCGCAGTCATCGTGCCTTTGTTTAAAAACAAGGGTTCACGTTATGACTGCGCAAATTACAGAGCCATAAGCTTGACCAGTTTGGCAGCAAAAGTGTATGGAAAAATTATTGAAAGGAGAATGAGGATGGTGTCCGATGGTTTACTGTGTGAGACACAAGGAGGTTTCAGGAGTGGAAGGGGATGCATGGATCAAGTGTTCTCTCTGCGCAACATTGTGGAGAAGCATCTGGCTCTAGGTCAGAGGGTTTTCTGCAGTTTTGTGGATCTGGAGAGAGCATTTGACACGGTTGTACGAAAGGAACTTTGGGACATTTTACCGGAGTATGGTATTAACGGTAAACTGCTACAGGCTGTGCAGTCCAGTTACATGGGCTGTAGAGCCTGTGTGCGGCTGGATGATGGAATGTCGCCTTGGTTTGACGTCAATATCGGCGTTAAGCAGGGGTGCGTTCTGTCAGCCAGGCTGTTTATCATATATCTGGATAAATGTCTCCAAAGGTTGAACGATATGAATGTGGGAGTCCAGATGGGCGACTCAGTGGTCACTGCTCTGCTTTATGCAGATGATGCAGTCCTGCTGGCACAGTCAGCGATTGACCTGCAGACCCTAGTCGACACAATGACAGAAGATTGTAAGAAAAGGGGTCTACGCGTGAATGTGAGCAAAACCAAAATAATGGTCTTTGAAAGAGATAAAACCAGAACAGATGTAAGAGTAACAATAGGTAATGATGTACTAGAGCAAGTGGATGAATTTGTATATCTTGGATGTGGATTTAGCCGAGATGGAAGGTACACCACTGATATAGAGCGAAGAGTGAATGCGGGAAATAGAGTGAACGGAGCGTTGGGGCAACTTCTCGGCAGCCACCACCTCAGCCAGAAGGCACGTGTAGCAATACATAACGCAGTGCTTGTCCCAACATTACTGTATGGAAGCGAGAGTTGGGTATGCAGAAAAGAGTATGATAGTAAAATTAATGCGGTCGAAATGCGATCTCTGCGGAAAATCTGTGGAGTTAGGCTGACCGACCGCATTCGTAACGACGACGTAAGAGAGCGAGTAGGTATGAAAGAGAGTATTGGTGTAAAGATGCGAAAGGGAATGCTCCGATGGTTCGGACATGTGGAAAGAATGCCGAACGAACGCCTGGTTAAGAAGATATACAATGCGAAAGTGGAAGGATGTAGGTACCGAGGGAGACCGAGACTAACCTACCTAGACCAGATCGGTCATGTACTGAAGGAAGGTGGAGTCAAGAGTCTCCGAAACCGGCGAGCGTGTATGAAGAGAATTATGAATGTTGAGGAAGCGAGTGAAGTATGCAGAGATAGAGTTCTCTGGCACTCTGTTCTCTCTGCCTACCCTGCAAGGGATATGGCGTGATGATATGTATGTGTATGTATGATTATATAAATTACGCGTTAAAATCGATTTTTATAAACAGCTCTATCTATGCGACGGATGAATAAAACTCGAAGTAAATTCATTATTATTTACAAATTAAGAGTGAGATAATATGGTTGTTGGTAAATTAAAAATGTCTTCTAACCGTAAAACACCTAAAAGCAGCTGGCGAAAATATGTTATAACGAAGAAGGATAATACTACAGCAATATACATGTACTGTTTGAAAGAATTAAAAACTTGTAGTAATACTTCAAATTTAAATAAAACAGCACATAGAACGAAAACATACCACTGTCTTACAGGTAACATGAATTACTATATTTTATAGTTATTATTGTGTTCCTTATGACAGCAAAATACTGGTCTCTGTAAAATTCATTCAAAAAACTAAAAACGTCTGTCATGCGAGTCATATATTACGTTTTATAACCTCAACATTTTCAATAAAAAATGTATTATGGTAAAGTCATCATCAATAAGTTTTTACAAACTGATATTTTATTTTAAAACTAGTGAAATGTAAAATCATCATCATCATTTGACTGCATAGATGGCGTAGTGGTTAAGAAACCGACCTTCCGTGTCAGTGCCATTCTCTCTCTTGGGTTCGATTCTCACATAGGACATTACATTGTGCGACCCACAAAGTGTTATTCTGTGTCTGGGTGTAATTTGTCTGCGTTAATTGCATGTTCGTAAAGTCACCCGCAATACAAAAATTATTATTTCTTTAATGCTAGTATTTAAAAAAAAAATACAATAATATCAGCCTATTGCCGTCCACAGCTGAACGTAGTAGATCTAACTGTAAAATAGTAGGTACTTGACATTTATGGCAATTTTCTTTTCTTCTGATTTATATTTTAGTTTTTGAGACAACATGATTATCTTGTTAGGATGCTCATCATTTAATTTTATTTTTTATAATAAAATGTTTAATGGTGCTGAAAATTTGTATCAATAATGACATTTGGTTTTCTTATGCCTTACTATGAAAATTTAAAGGAACTTTCGGTTTTATTTTTAGTTGTGAATTGGTTATGTTTTTTATTTATATTATTTTATTTGATTTTTAATCTGATTAATTGTTAATATGAATTTCTTAGGTTTATTATTGGAATGCAAAAAGCGTATAGATTTTTAAATAATAGAAAAATCGATTTTCACTTAAAAATCGATTATTTATTTTTATTAAAATCTATTTTTGGCAAATCGATTAATATGGAATAAAGAAAAATCGATTTTTATTTAATCGATTCTTTTCCATTAACCTCACATCCCTAACCAGAGCTTACCACCATCCGGACAAGAAGGATGCTGAATAAGCCATATTATAAGTATGCCAAGACATTGTTTAAAGGTTAAACGCTCGAACAGCAAGCCAGCCTTTAGTATCCAAATTAACATTTGGATACTAAAGATAACGCACATCCTATGTGCGTTTAATGTGGTTTTCTTTCTAATAATCTTCAAATAGAAAATAAAAAGCCACGAAATCGCGTTTTTTAAAGCATAAATACAATATTAGAGCAGGCTTATTTATACGTTTACAATTGCCTCCCTAGCCCTTCGAGGTTAGCTCTTGGTGTTGATTTCATTATTAAAGTTTTTGAATAGTATTGAAACATAATGTGTTATTGCAGCATGCTGCTGATGGAACGGTTGATGTTAGCATCGGATGCGTTCAGTGCACACGTATGCGGTGCTTGCGGACGGTTGGCGTCACGTGCTTGGTGCCACGCCTGCCGCTCATCCGCTGCAGTCTCCAGCCTCGAAATGCCTTACGCCTGCAAGTTGCTCTTCCAAGAGCTTGCTTCAATGAACATTGTACCCAAACTTACACTGGACAAGTATTGTTAACTTTTAATGCGAATGCATTTCACTTCGTAACGTGCTGCTGGTGAATGTTTGTCGTTTTTACTTAAAGCTCATCAAAGACTATTATAGGTACCCAAGCTTATATTTATGATAGTTGTTAAAAGTGTAATAGACATTAAAGGACTATTGTTGTTTAAAAAATTGTTTCTTTTAAAGTAATGTTAAGTGCTGTTTTTACGGATCAAGTTAGTCTCCCAAGTACCACCCATAAACGGTGCCGATGGAGACATGAAGCGCCATATATGGTTGGCTTTTAGCTGGCTATTGGTTCTTATAAATGCAATTCCGTTATCAAAGATTATTTGACTAGGTGCCCCACGCCGAGCGATGAAACGACGAAGGTACATAACGACAGAGGCTGCGGATAAGCTAGCAACAATGTCGAGGCGAATAGCTCTTGTCATCACGCACTTATTTAACGCTACCTATCACTTCTCTGTGTCTCTATGCGTACAATCCTGATCATGACGGGTCCGAACTAATCCACTCCTGTATAAGTAAAAGTGCGTCTAAGATGAGCCTTGTTTGTGGCAGTTCTCCTAATTGTGGCCATTATTCTTAGTGAGGTTCTGCAGGGTATTGCTTGTGTAACTCCGATTGAGCCACCCACTTTAGGAATATCGGTGGTAGTGGTTTCTTCACCTTTGCAAATATTTTGCTGTTTTTGATGAGAAAATTGTTGGTCATTTCATTAGTTTTAAATATAAATAAAGTAAAAATACGAAATTTAAACGTAATTACAACGATAATTGTAATTCAACAATAGATGATAAAGAATTATCAAAATCAAACCAGTACTTTCAGAGATTACATGCAAACTGTACCTCTTTATGATAGAAGTTATAGATTTCAGTGAAATTATATGTGTAACCACATCTGTTTGAAGTTTTTTATTGTGATAGAATTTAGGTTTTTTAACTATATAAGCCGTATTTCATCACCATCATCATTTCGGCTCGCATACATCTGGGCTAGATAGAGCCTTCTCGGTAGTAGGAAGAAAATTTACCTTCTATAGCTACTACGCTGGTCAAGGCGATTTTATTTCGTGTTTTCTTCTCTTAAAAAGACAGACAAGGTACTTTCCATCCATTTCCAATAAAATTGCTGATAATTATTATTAATCGTATAATCACATTGGGTCCTGGCGATATTTCAATAAAATTCCCAGTATCTTGTTTCGATGTGAATAGGTACGTACAAGAATTTCTCCTCCCTTTTTTGGGCATGCTATAGTCTGACCTGACTGTCTGAACGGCATATACCATATAACCCGCCGTGTAAGTTCTTCGCCCTTCTTCTCCGTCCTTTGAGCGCATTACTGACACCATAGTCAGGTTCGTGCCTTCAATAGCTCGCCTGCAGATTACATTTTCGTATATCCATCCCACGTGTCAACTTTCATTTTTGTATGTGTCGTAAGCGATATCAGTGCAAAAATAACTTAAAACCCAAAGCCAACCTGTCTGACCAGCGTGGTGTAGTAGGCTAATTATCAGCAGGGAGGTGGCCCTTCGTAACAGTGAGACGTATGCTAGATGAAAAGAACTAAAATGATTTATTATTATTTGTCATTTCGTTCGTGGCAAAGCTTTGTGAATTTGTATGACAATTCGTTAAAAAAAATATGCGTGTGTACAAAGTACACATATCAGAAGTGAAACTTTGGCAAACTATTTTTTAAATCTATTTTACATACATCAACCAATAGCGTGTACTCTCTCTCTCTCTAGTGAGGGGTCAGATAGTGGGGATGCTACGAAGAGTCGCGCAAAGAGCAGACCGAGAACGTCTATTGTGTTCTATCTCATTCTCTCGCCGGCTGAATCCTATACATTTGTGTGTGTCTCTATGGACTTATTTTTTCGTTTCATCGAGTTTGAAATCACAACGATTCTAAAGAAGTTTCACTTCAATTACGAATTGTCATACAATTCCACAAATGTTTCATAATTACATTATTGAATTGCCTAAAATCCTTGTATCAGAATCTGGTGTAAAAAAATTCTGCGTGCAAACATAACTGTTCCAAATTCGGTAATTTGGATTATGTATGAAAATGTCAATCGATTACACTTTTGCCAAGAATAAATAAGGACATAGATTTCACTAGTTTGGTCAAGCCATCCATCATTCACTATCAATTAATGGAACAAATTTGCTTGAAACCTATGGTGATTTTTAATATGACTGTATTAATACCATCATCATCACAGCTCATAAATGTCCCACTGTTGGGCTCGGGCCTCCTCCGTAATGGGAGGGAAATTAACCTACTATACCGCGCTGGTCAGACGTGTTGGTATAGGGTTTTGTCTCGAGTTTTCCTTCTCTCGCATAGATGTTATATGCGTTTTATATCCCTTAGTCGTCTCGTACGATCACTCACGGGTAAGATATGGGGTGGTGAATAGTATTCTTACTCCGTCACCACACGGAATATTTAGTATTAGTACCATAGCATAGGTATAATCATCACTCTATCTCATCATCAAATTAAACTACAACAATATTATACAAAAATATTTATTTTTTTTATTTTATTTTAGCAAATTTTGGCAATAGAGCCATTAATTTAAATTAAATTACAAAATTCAAGAGTTTGGTACAGTAATTTTCTTCATAACTTGTAGAACAATATTACACTTCTTCATATTGAGTAGCATAGTATTCATAATCACTGTCCATCGGTCAGTCAACTTACCATCAACAGACAACCAAATAAGATTCCTGTGGGATTTTTGGCAGAACGTCAAAATACACGAAAACTACTATTAGGTATTATAACATTTTCTCTGTATTACATTATACTAGCATAATTATTGAATATAACATAAAACCGGATAAAATAAAATTTAAGAGTGCCATATTTGTTATATTCCCGCCAAAAATCTCATATTGTTTATAGTCTATCTAATCTAAGAAGTGCACTTTGACAGCTGTCGGAGTAAGTTGTCTAGGTATGTGAATCAAATAATCGCGATCGAAAATATCCGATTTTAGTGAGAAATCGATATTGATTCTTTGTAATTAACAATCGGTTTTTTTTTTATTTTTCAAAAAGGAGATGAAAAATTAAGTGCTAAATTAATAATAAACAAATTTAATTATCTCATCATAAAATCTATTCATCATAATTAGTAGGCTTAGGTTAAAACCAAAAATTGGATTTGAAAACAGCTATTTATTCAGAATCACTACTATTACTTGAATTATGATCGTCACGAACATTAATAATTATTTCCTTATCAATAACATTGTCGAAACGTACATCTCTGTCAAAATCACTATTCGATTAAATATATTAATCTAATATTTTTACCGATTATTTGGATATTCGTGAATTGGAAGTTGTCAAGCACTACTGTGTAGAACGTGATGACATGACATTGTAAGATCGTTAATAAATTTTACGAGTTTCAACATTACATTATTGTACAAGAAAGGCACCCGCAACGTTAATTATGTAAATAACTTAATAGTTCTTTAAAATTTCAGATTAATTGTTTGCAATCATGTGTATACGTTTGACCAAGGTTATTGTGTATTAAAACATGCGAAACGTCAAAATGCACTTCTTAGATTAGATGAACTATAATAACAGTTTTCAAAACATTGATTCAAATTAACCTTAACATTTTAAAACTAGCTTTTGTAAAAACAATGAACGTCCACACAAGTGCTAATGTAAGCAGATAAAATAAACCACTGAAAGAAAACAGTCTGAAGATGATATATCCGAGTGTGACCCACACGACGAATGCATGTGAACCGAGCCTACGGAGAGATAAGCGAGGCGGGAGCTCTTGACTAACAACGTTTTGGTGATTGGTTATATCTTTCACATAAGTCTGTATAGTGCAAGGACGTTGTAACACTTCGCGAGCAATATATCCCCATATATCATTTCTATTCCAAAATCTTGTAAACTGCCTCCCATACTGAAATAAAAATTTAGGACTATTATATAGTAACTGTGGCCGCAACTACGTTCGCAGCGAATTTTTGTTTTTAAAATGCCTAAATTAATCTTATATGTATATGCAGAGTATACACTATTATCATAACAAAGATTCAGCGCAACAGATTTTACGTTATTTGTAAAAAAAAAAAATTGTTCCAATATTGGAAAATCCACGGTTGGCAAGGAAGCGGTTCCAGTGGCCGGCCCAAGGGCGATGAGGAGGGATTACGGTGGATTATGGGGCTGCCCTTCCGTCACCCCGGACGAGGCGGGCGGCGGGTGTCCGAACCATAGCCCACCCAAAAAAAAAATATCTTTAAGCTTTTGTCTCTTTACTACTTAGTTTTAAGTATAGATCACACTTGCTTCAAGGTGAAACATGATATAACTAAACCTTATAAAAACCCTTTATTATCTTCCTTTATCGTCTTCCGTACCTATATTAAGAATACAAAGCGTAATCATCCCATCTTATCGTACGAATGTCTGCTGAGACAAGTTTCGTAACGAATATAAACAGACAATATCGTTGCAAAGAAGGAAGACAATTTCTGTGTTTTGAGACCAGAATATTGTGTAATATGTATGCATAGAACAATTTACTTCTAGGTCGGGGTTGCCTTGTGGTGACTGAGTAAGAATATAGGTAATAGTCACAATTAGCTAGGCACAGTTATTAGGCTAGATGAGTTTTGTTATCGAAACCTAGCTGCCAAGCGTAGCAATTATGGCATTATTACCCATTCCTAGGCTAATGTAGTGTTAGATTACTTACAAGTTCATTCAGTCTTGAAGCGATTTGATAAAGCATTCTCACAAAAATTGTACTTTCATATGTTGTAATTGGCATTAAGTCTGGATCACCCATATATTGAACTGGGGCTGTTTTAATGCGGAGCTGAAAAAATCGAAGCGTATTGTTTATTTTTATTTGCTTTGATAGCATACGAGCAGTAGCAGTACTAATCGTTGCTCATGGCTCTCTGTAATATCGGAGATACGGCCAGGATAGGCAGCGGCCTACCGTAAGGTGGGTTAGGACACCGGTTCTGTAGCTCACCGAACAAAGAGCAATAGTAAATTGCTACTACTAAGACGTAAACATTCTGCGAGAGTGTGGTACCACCTCGGACGAGCCGCCACATATATGGGTAAAGACAGAAACGATAATAACGATAGTTTTAACCAAACACTTTAAAATATTGTTTCTAATATCGGCAGATTATACATTGGAGGTCCAGTTTTTTATCTTCACTCTTTTTTTACTTGCTTTCATAGAATAATTTTATGTGTTCTGTAATCACTATTCTATTGCCTGTGAAACTTCTTTTGTCGACGTATGGGAGAAAAAAAATTGTAACGTTTTTCTGTTAAGCGCCATCTTTATTTCTAAGTCACATTTTGTCGTTACGCGCCATATTTGTTTTGAAATGAAACTTCTTTGCGCGCATGAGAGATTTTTTTTGGACTTTTAACGGGAATCTGAAAACATCATGTGGTGCTCTTGTATTATATTCGATATCTTAGTGTTTTAACGTATTATATTAGATAATTTTGATGGCATTTTGTCATGTGATGTGACAGAAGTACTGGGATGTAGTGAATATCATATAAAAGTGCTTTACAACGTTTTCGTTTTCCATCAAAATTCCCACAAGATACCATTAACAGTGTGGCCAAAGCATTGTTGAAGGTGACGATTTGACTTAGGCAATGACTAACTTGAAAAGACTATAAACGTAAAAATAATTATAACTTAACACTGGCACTAATAGCTCGTATAAGTAGCTGATTGCAAATACACAAAGAGAAGAGATTTTTTTTACAGTTGAAACGCGACACGGTATACCCGGCACGAGAAAGCGAGCGAGAGAGAGATACAAGCTATCGGTTGATGTATGTAAACTTCACTCTGATATGTGTACTTTGTACGCACGCACAATTTTTAATTTACATTCTTTCAATATTTATTTAATATGAAATAACAAGCCGAATGACGATAGATTAAAAATACAATATCTCACCACCTCTCACCCTTGACAGTCGTAAAGATTATATACTTCCCCATGGTTATCGTAAAAATCGGCTGAGGAATATCAGCAGCGGTCTTCTCAGGAACTCATAACACCAACTCGGATCGCAAACTCGATTGACAATCATGGGCGATTACAATATTATGAAGGTTATGTCCAACAGCGTCGATAGATTGAATAATGGAATAAAATATTATGATTTTCTTTTACCTTGTTAGTAATTGAACTTAGAAAACTGATTGAGTTTACGTAGGATGAATTCTCCAATGAATTTTCTTCAATTATAGGTTCAACTGATAATAACATGTTTTCATTTAACTAAAAAAAAACTTGATATTAATAGAAGTAATAACTGCACATTTTTTTAAATATCACACATATTTACATTTTTCTAATATTTATCTAGGTACTTGTAAAATTATTCTTCATATTTTAAATATGACGCTTTGAATTATAGCCAAGCCAAGGTAAAAACGGATAAGCCATCTTTAAATCATTTTTTACGGTAATAACGATAAAAAGATATTAAAAAGGGGCTTTATCTATTTTACTTGAGCTATTAAGTTCTGAACAAACAATCACGTACTCAATGACATGACAGTAATGATATTTAAATCACATTTGATATTTAACATTCTTCTTCTCAGCCTATACTGGGCTCGGGCATCTTACAGATGAGAGAAATTAGGTCATTACACCATCCTGGTTAAACAGTTAGACTTAGATTGCTATCGCATATATTTATAGTCTAATTATATTTATAATTACATTATAAATATACACGAAGTGGCGGGGTGTAATTTATGCTATAGGTTATGGGTTCCCAACCAGTGGGGCGCGCCTCACTTGGGGGCCGTAAAATGATCTAAAGTGCAGGCCCAATGTTCTCACTAATTATGTTATATTTGATTACATACGCACTTGCTATTTAATACAAATAAAGTCTATTGAAATTTTCATCCTTTGTTTTTTATCGTAGTTCGGACAAAGAGGGCGTCATATTTTAGCATAAACTTGATTGAGGCGCTTAGGATAAAAGGTTGGAAATCTCTGCTATAGGTGATAATGTAATGGTAAATGTTTAAAAGTTAGCTTCTAATGGACTAACATTATTTTGTTGTAGATATTAATTCTTACCCCAAATATATTTGAAAAATTATGAATACAGTTTCCTAGATAAATTGGCACTTTCTTACATTCATCTAATAATACCTCATCTTCATCTTGATTACCAATCATAAGGAAATTCTTAATTGCTTGCCATATACCTATAAAGGAAATTTAAATTAGTATATAGTAGTAATTATGCACATACATTTTACAGTACTTAGTGATTATTTGATTAAACTAAACTTGAATGACAACATTGCGAAATATTTGTTTTAAAAGTTATAGATATGACTGTAAATAGTCTATAGACCCAATGCAATACAATTTCTATAAAAACGTCGGCCGCTATTGTCTATATCATTAATTTGTAAATAAATGTGGCTTTTAATGTTTTGTTTTAACATATTTTTTTTAAATATAAATAATTCAGATATACATATAAAAGGATCCTCAGATTTAATTTCTTAGAAGTGCCTCACTGATTTCAAGGCAGTTTTAAAAGTTTTGCATCATAGATAGGACAGATATTTCTGGCTATCGTGCGAAACCGCGCGGCTAGTAAATTATAAACAACCAACTACTTCGTAAAGAAACTATTTATTATACAATTAAATGCAATGCTTCGGAGCTTTAAATATATTTCTCACCGTGGGGGCCGTCCATTAATCACGTGATCTTTTTTAGCATTTTTACCTACTTCAGACATTGTTTTAATGCAAAATGTATGAGGTAACGGTTTACGCATATGTATTTAGCGCCAAAACAACAGAATACTGAGCCAGAACAGAGCCGGGCGGTCGTCAGCGGCACGTGACGACTTCGTTCGTTGCCTGGCAACGCCAAGTCAAAGTTACACTACACGCCGCTTTTCGGTTTAGAAATCGCGCGTTCAACGAAAAAATAAATGTGATATCCTTACTACACCCCCTCCGCCTTGTGATATTTCGCGATTTTTGTCAAACCTCTCCCCACCCCTTTCAAGCCTCACGTGATTAATGGATGGATGTTATATGCGTTTTATATCCCCTATTCGTCTCTTACGATTACCTACGGGTAAAATAGGTAGTGGTAGTGGTGAATTGTATTCTTACTCTGTCACCACACGGAAAACACTTACCTTGATTACGGAGACCCAATCTCCTACTAAACTCTTGTACGTTGTTCTCAGCTGCTAATTTTGCAGATATTATTCTTTTAACAAATTCTGAAGCGAAATACCGAATATTGTCTCCCCAAATAGGTTCATATTCATAATTTGCTGATAGATTTAACTCGGATATGGCTTGCTTTGCAATAGTTATCCATTTATGTAATGGGACACCATTGTATGTATAACTGCAAAATAAAAGTTTATTATACACGCTGAAAAAACTGACTTCACCACTTCGGAGGGCTTGAAAGAATAAAGGTTGAAAGGTTGCAAGAAGAGTGTGTAAGAGAAAAGTATGCAGAGGGTGTCCGAGAACGGCTGACGATGGCAAGCCAGCCGCAATCAGACATTGAAGAATGCTGGAGAATATTGAAAGAGAGTATGGTAGATACAGCGAAAGAAGTATGTGGAAGTTCAAAGAAGCATACAAAAACAAATGGTGATGCATGGTTGGATGCGGAAGTGGCAGCTTCCGTAGAGCAAAAGAAGAAAACGTGGCTGGACTATGTCTCTTCTTTGAATCTGAATGACAGTATGACTGAACAGAAGAAAGAAATATATCAGCAATGTAAGAATGACACCAAGGCCTTAGTGAAAGAGAAACGTGATAGAGCAAATATGAGTGCAGAAGATATAAAAACTTCGAGGTTAACACCAAACTCTTTTGGAGGGAGGTAAAGAAGTCTCGGTGTGGTTGGTCAGCCTTCATACATACATACATATCATCACGCCATATCCCTTGCAGGGTAGGCAGAGAGAACAGAGTGCCAGAGAACTCTATCTCTGCATACTTCACTCGCTTCCTCAACATTCATAATTCTCTTCATACACGCTCGCCGGTTTCGGAGACTCTTGACTCCACCTTCCTTCAGTACCTGACCGATCTGGTCTAGGTAGGTTAGTAAAGGTAGGTAAAGAAGTCTCGGTGTGGTTGGTCAGCCTTCAGAATGAATAAAATAAGGTCTAAAGGTGGAGAGACATTCTTACATAAACACAAGACGTGTTAAGCCGATGGAGTGAATATTTTGGCGATATGTATGCGGATACTCGAGTTGGCGCCGGTGTCGCATGTGGTTTAGTAGATCAACATTCAGCACCGGCGTCCTCCGATGGCATCAGTATGGATGAAGTTGAATGGGCGATAAGAAGTTTGAAAAATGGTAAGGCAGCGGGCATTGATATGGTGTCTGCTGAGATGATCAAGCTTGGTGGCTCCCGTGTCTGGGAGGCGTTCCTGTTGCTCCTCAATTTATGTTGGAGCTCGGGAATGGTTCCCGGTAGAGATGGGCGTTTTCAGATTTTTACGCAAACCGATACAAATTCGATTTCTGATATTGAAATCGATTTTAAAAACCGATTTCAGAAATCGATTTCCAGAGCGGTTGACGGAGCGGGTTTACTTTAGTTTCGATTGATTTTCGATGTTTTTAGTTATATGCGTAGCAAACGAAAAACGCAATCGAACGAACGCATTCAAAATATTTTTCTATAATTTCTTTGTTGATTGGATTTAGGTGTACGATTTTCCTTCATGCTTTATCTAGGCTTAACTAGAGTACTAGACTAGCAAAAATGTTTTGTTTTGGATATGATACAAAACTTTCTTGCGTATTTAAAAATCGTCATATTTACAATGATTTCATGATTATATTATATACCTAATGTACATTTTTTTTGTATGGTTTTTTTTTATTAATCCCGATTAAGAAGCGAAAATCTTACCTTTTTACATTAAATAGTTATTTCTTATTTATCATCAAATCGTATGTATGATACTAACATACGTTAGTATAGTATTGAATCGTAAAATACCTATCTAATTATATAGTTCACGAGATCACAAAAATAATATTACGCGCACACCGCACGTGTCACCAAGGTCAAGTGTGCAAAAACTCTCCCATAATTCAAAAATCTATTTAACAAACACAAAACTTAAACTACTATCATTAAGTATTGTGTAATATTATCATGGAAGTAGTTGCATTCTAATATAGATCTTATTCCCTGACTCTTGTAATTCTGTTTCGTTTCCATCTGCCATTCTGAGTTTCTTAGAAACCGCCAAATTCCAAAACAGATGACAATTCGCTTCATCTCTTTCAATGCACTAAACGATCGCTTAGTTAGAATGAAAGGAGGCGAATTTTAATGAAATTCGCTTTCTCTCATTCTGACTAAGCGATCGCTTAGCGGAGTGAAAGAGATAGTTAGTAAGTTTTCAAATATTGGTTTGGTTTGCAAAACTAGCAATAGAAAACGATTGCGCAATAATTAGATTTATTATTAGTTTGCGTTTTCGTCGTTTTGTTTTGATATGTGTTGATTTAGTTTCTGCCGAAAAACGTTTTCTAAAATCAGTTTGTATAGTGTTGAATATCGATACGATACGATTTCTGACTGAAATCCGATTTCAGATTCGTTTTGATATATCGGACGCATACCTAGTTCCCGGGGACTGGAATAGCGCAGTCATCGTGCCTTTGTTTAAAAACAAAGGTTCACGTTATGACTGCGCAAATTACAGAGCCATAAGCTTGACCAGTTTGGCAGCAAAAGTGTACGGTAAAATTATTGAAAGGAGAATGAGGATGGTGTCCGATGGTTTACTGTGTGAGACACAAGGAGGTTTCAGGAGTGGAAGGGGATGGATGGATCAAGTGCTCTCTCTGCGCAACATTGTGGAGAAGCATCTGGCTCTAGGTCAGAGGGTTTTCTGCAGTTTTGTGGATCTGAAGAGAGCATTTGACACGAGTACGAAAGGAACTTTGGGACATTTTACCGGAGTATGGTATTAACGGTAAACTGCTACAGGCTGTGCGGGCCAGTTACATGGGCTGTAGAGCCTGTGTGCGGCTGGATGAATGTCGCCTTGGTTTGACGTCAATATCGGCGTTAAGCAGGGGTGCGTTCTGTCGGCCAGGCTGTTTATCATATATCTGGATAAATGTCTCCAAAGGTTGAACGATATGAATGTGGGAGTCCAGATGCGCGACTCAGTAGTCACTGCTCTGCTCTATGCAGATGATGCAGTCCTGCTGGCACAGTCAGCGACTAACCTGCAGACCCTAGTCGACACAATGACAGAAGATTGTAAGAAAAGGGTTCTACGCGTGAATGTGATCAAAACCAAAATAATGGTCTTTGAAAGAGATGAAGTCAGAACAGATGTAAGAGTAACAATAGGTAATGATGTACTAGAGCAAGTGGATGAAATTGTATATCTTGGATGTGGATTTAGCCGAGATGGAAGGTACACCACTGATATAGAACGAAGAGTGAATGCGGGAACTAGAGTGAACGGAGCGTTGGGGCAACGCCCCGGTAGCCACCACCTCAGCCAGAAGGCACGTGTAGCAATACATAACGCAGTGCTTGTCCCAACATTACTGTATGGAAGCGAGAGTTACGTATGCAGAAAAGAGTATGAAAATAAAATTAATGCGGTCGAAATGCGATCTCTACGGCAAATCTGTGGAGTTAGGCTGATCGATCGCATTTGTAACGACGACGTAAGAGAGCGAGTAGGTATGAAAGAGAGTATTGGTGTAAAGATGCGAAAGGGAATGCTCCGATGGTTCGGACATGTGGAAAGAATGCCGAACGAACGTCTGGTTAAGAAGATATACAATGCGAAAGTGGAAGGATGTAGGTACCGGGGGAGACCGAGACTCACCTACCTAGACCAGATTGGTCACGTACTGAAGGAAGGTGGAGTCAAGAGTCGCCGAAACCGGCGAGCGTGTATGATGAGAATTATGAATGTTGAGGAAGCGAGTGAAGTATGCAAGGATAGAGTTCTCTGGCACTCTGTTATCTCTGCCTACCCTGCAAGGGACATGGCGTGATGGTATGTATGTATGTAAAAAACTGACATTAGCATTTAGTATTACTGCATCATAACAAGATCTCATGAGTTACTATAAATAAAATAACACTAGCAGAAGTTGCTAAATATGGTGGATCACTTTAAAAGTATTACATTTAAAAATAATTACCTCTGATCAAAACTAGAGTTATTGTAATTGAGATCCATACTGTTATTTAATCCTGAACCACTGTCGGTAATTCCTTGTTCTAAGTTTCTTAAAATTGGAATCAGATGGTGTTGTGAAAATACCTGTAAAATTCAAACACATTACATCATTATCATCATCATCTCAGCTCATACACGTAGCATTACTGCACTAAAGGGCAAATAACAAACTATACCACGCACGTCAGACGTATTGGTATAGCGTTTTATTTTGACATTTTCTCTTCCATATTGCATCCCCTAGTCTTCTTTTACGACACTCATGCGCAAGATGGGGGTGGTGAATTGTATTCTATTTTGTCACCAAATGGACGATACGAATCGACACACCATAGCATAAGCTAAGACAATCACTGTTCGTTCCGCAAATTTTTATTATTGCTGGGTATAATCAGTTTCCTTAATTATACATTTGCAAGGTCACATGGATCAATTTCTCGTTGCAATACAATATCTTTAAAAAAAAATAAGTAAAAAATATTCGGGCGCATTTATTTAACCAGGTAGGTTGTGTTACCCAAAACTGAGTTACAAGACGGCAAGAAAGCAGCTATGTCGCTCTAATTATACGAACTTGGCCTGTAGGTTACAAAATAAAATGTTGATATATTCTACGAAAACCACAAACGGCAGCAATTCGCTACTTACATATTACTTGTATTTCTTACGTCCTAAAGGCAAAAAGCATTATTATGAACCTAAAAAAAAATATAATTTATTATATTTTTTACCTTTCCTAATCTAAACAACATAACAACGTTTTTATATGCTGTCAAATCCAACCTCATAAACCTCGGTAGAACAAGTTGGAAAATGCAGGTGTACGATGGGAAATTTTCTGCTATGAATTGAGTGAAACTAGCATCCAGGCCATTAAGGTTTGTATCTTCCGGGACCGTATTGGCAGCAGGGAATCTGTAAGAAAAAAATATACCATAAAATACCTCATTTTTAAATATGTATATAATTTGATGTAATGACAATTTTAAATATATAATTATGATGGATTTCAGTTCCTAAATGTTCCACTTAAGGGCACATACTTGCTCCACAACAGGGGAACAATCGGTCTGTTACACCACGCTGGTCGGTGTCAAAATAAATTATAATTTCACGTTTCTCTTCTCTTGCAGTAATATTATACACATATTGTAATTTAAAACACCAGCAAGAATGGAAGTAGCAATGACAGGCATTCTTAAAAGCACCATGTGTTTATGTTCCTTGAATAGAACAAGTGATCCGAAAATAGATGTTGATAAATTTTAGAGAGCTATCACCACAATTATCATTATCATCATCCTGCTCTTATATCTATTATTTGGGGTTGACTATATATGTATTCTTCTTACATTATACATATAGCAAAACTTCACAATAGTTTTATGAGTGGCCACCTGCCTGACGTTAATCCTGCTTGGGTATGCAATTGTTGACCAGATGGCTTCAGATGAAGCATGGCCCAGGTCCATGTTGGACAAGAGCTGGAGGTCTTATACAACATAAAAAGGGCTGGTAGTATCCATAGTTGCTACTACAAAGCATATAAGTGAATGTTGAATATATAAAATAAATTTACAAATACCTATCCTGGGTAATTGTGATATTGACATATCTCCAAGGCTGTATAAAACTCAACCATAATTCCATAACAAGTCTGAAGGAAGCATCGAGTGGCCAAGTGGTAACCAAGTGCTTGATATAATGATATGCACGGACGCACAATACTTGTCTTGCATATTTTCTAAGTGCTGAAGATCGAACAGCAGGATCTGATAAATGTTTGGCGGAGAACGAATGCAAATGCTTGACTAGAACTCTTACTGTTCTAACACGTTCCGGACTCGAAGATAACACTTGATAAGTGTTTTGATAAAGCTGCAATATATAAATTTGCTACAGATTATTTACTACTAATTAGAGGATATATTTATACACCGTGACATTTATGTCGTCTTACAAAAGCAGTTCAGTTAACGTATACAGTATTTACTATTAATTCGTACAATTAAAAGGTTAAAAAAAATATTTACTGGAATATTTTTTACTAAAAATTATTATTAATTAAAATAGTAAGAGAACAGCATGTAACGAGCGGTAGGGTACCTACTCGACATAACCTACGTACTGTGTAGGTACTACCTAGGTGCAGGTACGCTTTGGAATAGCAGTCTACGTGGACTTCGGAGCTGTGATTGGCTAACGTACTTACGTCACGTAACTACGTTAGCCAATCATTATCATGCGGAATGGCTTATGATTTCTTTTGTTTAAAATGTAAACATGAAAAAAAATGTGAAATGAAAGTTAATAATTTGTAACATCCTGGTTACACCAGGATGTTACAAATTATTAACTTTCATTTATTTTATTTTGTTATTTTTTTTATCACTACCACTATTGAACAATTAATCATGTTAGATATGTTTCTTTAGTCGGATACTTTTATGACACTTCTTTTGTAAAACGATATAAATGTCACAGTGTATAATGTAATACATATTTTACAATTTTCATCGTCATAATCTACCCCATTATTTTCACAACAGAGTCGTAAGAACCAACTGAGTATTTGGATCATTCACTAGAAAAATGAGCAGCAGCACTCTTCAGGGAAACTTATAACACCAACTGCGATTGCCAATCTGCTTCACAAGTGTGACGATTATAGCATTGTTCCTCTTGGATGAGGGCTACGTGTAACCATGAGCATTAATAGGCTAATAGATAGATATATGAATAGATAGGAAAAAAGTATGTGGCAGTACATGGTACACATGTACACAAATTATTATTACCTCCAAATTCTGTGCACTAAGTTGCTCTACACTCATCCATATATCAATAAATATTTGCAATATTGTTTCTGATCGCCATACTTCATTACGTGATTGATTTTGTGCAGTGTGTTGATTACTCATTGTATTACCTGATAAATCAGGTATTAATAGCAGTGATGGAGAATACAGAGGCCTGAAACATGCAGGTAGGAACAGATGAGGCAATATCACATGTATAATATTTAGATTCAACAACAAATTGTCAACAAGCAGATGCTTGCCAACATACTGTAGGTATAGAGTGCCTGCCACAGAATTTTATAGATATATTACCTGTTAGCAGTCTGGAGTGGTGCAGCCATGGGTACTTTGCCTGTATAGTTTGGTATTAATGGCAACACAGTGACGTTTGGATCAGTAGGTAAGAAATGCATAAGGTAGTCACATGCCAAAGCAAAATAAACACTATTCCAGTTTTCCCAAGTGCTTTTATTTTGACTATTATTTATTAGATGAAGAGCAAAGTTCATGATATAATAGTCAAATGGATCTGATTGAATATTATGTAAGAAAATAATTGCATGATTCATCTTCAATCTCACCAAATTCTCAGAAAATTTAGCAGTTCTATTTAATGGTAGAAAAATTGTAATCTGGAATGCTACATGTTTACAACACATTAATAACTTATTTTGTACTTATTAATAATTTATTGAAAAGGATACTCAGAGCTAAAGCCACTACATTAAGTGTCTGTGGATCGGTAATCAGCATGTCTGTATAAAACTGTGTACATCTGCCTCTTTCTAGACTCACCTGCAAATCTAACTGGAATATTTAAGAAATTAGAAAAACATCCATTTGTATTTTAAGCTACAAATAAAATTCCCAATATTAAGTGAATAGAATACTCCAAGTTATATAATGTTTGATATCACAGACAGAGAGACAACACGTTTGTGTGATTTGGAAATTACTATGGTAGTTTTCCAATTACAGCACTGGAGCGCATTATGCGGCATAATGCTTAACGTTGAATGTTCCAACTACAGCAACGCTTCGCACAATCAAGCACTCTTAAAAGTAGTGCTTTCGTCTGATGCGTGCAATCGATACCAACTTAGTGACTGAAAATTAACAAGTGTTTTTTTTTAAGTTGACAAATAATTCTTTAAGTTGAATATTGATCGAAATGCTTTATTTATATTATCGTTAGTAATATTATTTCTTGGTGAAAAAATTTTTAAAGCTTTCGTTTCGTTGTAGTTTTTTGGAAATAATCAAAGTTAATTAAACCTGTGTTAAAAAGAAATATAATTATGAATGAAGGTACAAACATTGACTTTTTTTTTATATTCCACATTTAAAATGTGAATACAATTTTATTATTTATTTTATTAGCACACTCTGCTGGTGCATTTAAAAACTAATTCACGTTCCAATTAAACATCAGCATAATTCGGCATTGTGCGCCACTGAGTCGCATAATGCTCTGTAATTGGAAAACTACCTATATTACAAATTAGATAGTAATTTATAAGTTAAAGTTCTCTGTGATACAAGAATTTAATTCTTAACATGAATTATTCTTTTAAAAATATTAATTATTTAATTTAATTATGATAGCTTGCATAAATACATAAACTACTATAGTCTCTCAGAATATTGGTTAGTCATACAAGCTGTTATAGCACTTATTTAATTTTTATACTTACAGGCAACATATTTAATGGTAAATTATATTTCAGTTGTGGATCTGACAGAAGTTTATAACACAACCGAAACATTGGACCTAGTGGTTCAAAGAAACTAATTAAAGCATCGAAATCATATCTATTTAAATCACAAGTAACATTCCTTAATCCCCAGCCATAGTTGAAAATAGATGAAAAGATATTGTTTATTAACTGAGGAAATAACGCCTGCAGATCTTTATTAGGGCTTGAATGATCTATAATCCTGGTTAACTCAAGAATTTTCTCTTGGAGTGGTAAATTAAGACTTGTGTAAAATTGACTCTAAAACAAAAAGCAAATATTAAGTCTACGTTTTAAAGTATATGTAAAGATTACATTTTACAGTATTATTATTACTACCATAATATCATGGGCCATAATAAACAATGTATTATACTACTTGCTGCACAGAAAGGCGGTCTTTCCAGAATTTCAGTGAAGAAAAACAAACGGTTATTACAGAATAAAGTTTGTAAGAGTAATCATGAGAAATTAATATGTATATATATATATATATATATATTCCGCCTTAGATTTGGTGAATTTAAAATGTTTTTGAACTTATAACCTCAAAATTGGCGTCAGATTTTCTAGCCAGTAAATTGATAAATAAATATATTTTTAATTTTTATTGTCCATTCAGATAGACAAAGGGAATAAAATCCGTACTGCCATGTCTTATAATATAAAAGTAATAGAAGAACCTGTCATAGACAATATTACACTGGAAATTATAATAACCAAATAATGAATACTAAATTTTACTTTTTATTTACTGATACACCTACATTGCGTTCCTGACGACATTACAATTGGCGAGTTGGTAAAATTCTTTTTAAATTGTGAAGTTTAGAAGGATTTTCTCATTTAATAGGAGGAACCTATCCATCTTATCCACGTCATCAAATAATTTTGTTATGGCAATAGTAAAGGTTTTTAGTTTTATCTAATTATTACTCACATTAATTCACGTCACTTGTTTATTCAATACCATAGATAAATCACGTAATGTATGTAATTATTTCTCAATTGTGGAAATTGTAGATACAGTGTATTTATTGTGCGTTCTAAAAATATTCATATAACTTGGGCAATCAACATTTTAATTGGGATATCGGAAATTTTGCTCCAAGATCTATAAATAATCTTAGTGAAATTAAAGTTGTTATTAAAATTTTGAAGACTCGTCATCATGACTCCTAATCTACAAACTTTCATCAACAGCTTTCAGAATCGCTTGTAAGTATTACGTTTTACTATGATTTCATTTCTATATCTAATTATATGTGTATTTTATTGATGCACACGATTCAGCATAACAGTCGAACAAGACAATGACTACGTATTTTACGTCATTCTAGAACAATTCTATGTAAGTACAAGCCAATACAATTAAGGTCTCATAATATAAATTCAACGTCGTCTTTTCTTATTAAATCGTTGCTGTAACGTTTTTAGGTTTTAGCACAGACTTGCCGAAATTTTTACTGTGTATGATGTAAATATTTTTTATTATGAATTGCGTTGTTTTGTTTTAAGGGAACCACCAGTACGTCAGCATCTCAAGAATGTCTACGGCACTCTTATGATGACTTGTGGATCAGCTGTGGCTGGTGTTTATGTTGACATGTACACTTGGTTTCAAGCTGGCATTTTATCTGCTATTGTTGGCGCTGGTTTAATGTTAATGCTGATTGCTACTCCTGATAATGGCAAGAACACAAACTTACGTCTTGGTTACCTTCTCGGTTTTGGACTTACTTCAGGTACAATGTTGAATTTTGTCATATCAACACCAGCATGCATACCATTATTTGTTCTTATGGAATAAATATTATACTTTATTTGTGCCATGTTTTAGGGAAGAGTGATTCATTCTTCTTCCCTAAAACACTATTCTTATAAGTATGGTGGGAAATCTTCGAAGTGGACAATAACCATGCCCTTAGTGTTACTATACATATATACACAATAAAAGTTTGTTCTGTTTTAACAGTGTGAAGCTGACTTAGACAAATATTTTTGTTAATTTTCTGAAGAAATTTCTCTACAATTTGGTCAAATATTTATCAGAATAGAATAGGCAAATGACATTAGAAATGAAATGATGAAATATGCATGTTACACCACTGACCATCCCTGTAGACTAAAAAATGCTGTTGTAGTACATTCTGAAAGTATAGACTAACAATAAATATTATTTTTCAGGAATGAGTTTAAGTCCACTACTGGAATATGTCAGCTTTATTGATCCTTCAATCATTGTAACTGCACTTCTGGGGTCTACACTGGTATTTGTTTGTTTCTCTATCGCTGCTATGCTGGCTGAACGTGGTAGCTGGCTCTTCTTGGGTGGGACACTTATGACATTACTTACTTCAATGTCTTTAATGACTTTAGTCAACCTCTTTATGCAGTCACACTTCTTATATCAAGTAAGTATTAATTCATCATTAAATATTCTTATAGAAATTTTATTTACCTTATTTCAGTAGGTATTCTATGACATTAAAATTTTAAATTTATTGTAATATGTTTAACTATTTACATAAATTTTACCTAACCACATTTTATGTTTTCAGGCACATCTTTACCTTGGACTTATGCTAATGTGTGGTTTTGTTCTATTTGACACACAACTTATTATTGAGAAGCGCCGCATGGGTAGTAAGGATTTTGTGCAACATGCACTGGAATTGTTCATCGACTTCATTGGCATGTTCCGCAGACTGTTGATTATTTTGTCCCAGAAGGTTTGTTAAAAATTAATAAATAACTGTAGTCATAGAATAGTGATGTATCCTTCATACATTAATATGGATGATCATCACTATTCTACAAATGATGAAAAGTAGGAAAATATACCTACATTTGATAATTTATTTTAATGGTATTCTTGTATTTTCTCACAGGAAGAGCAGAATCGCCGCCGTAAACGTGATTAATTACGAGAAGTAGAAGTCAATTCCATTTTTTTGCAAGACTTAATGAATATTGTAAAACAACAATGTCATAAGAAGTATGATTCATACATAGATACAGCTACTAGTTAAGTTTTGTAAAGCTAGGAATTAAAGTGTTAATAATTTAGAATGAGACCTGAAACATGTTTTATTAAAATTTTGTTATAATTATTAAGATATTCAATAAATTTTCAAATTACAAAGGTTTATGGTAAAAATAAATTCAAATTGAATTATAACTCACAGTAACTTATTTTAAATGTGTTTTTATAGAATATAATACTATTAATCAATTTATCATCAATCTCATCTCAGCTCATGTATGTCCCACTGTTGGGCTCGAGCCTCCTCGATAATGGGAGGGAAATTGATCTACTATATCATGCTGATCGGACATATTGGTATAGGATAGTGTTTCTTAGTTTTCCTTTTATTGCATAGATGTAACATGCATTTTATATCGCTTAGTTTCTTTGTATATCTTGGATGTGGTTTTAGCTGAGATGGAAGGTACACCACTGATATAGAGCGTAGAGTGAATGCGGAAAATAGAGTGAATGGAGCGTTGGGGCAACTTCTCGGTAGCCACCACCTCAGCCAGAAGGCACGTGTAGCAATACATAACGCAGTGCTTGTCCCAATATTACTGTATGGAAGCGAGAGTTGAGTATGTAGAAAAGAGTATGAAAGTAAAATTAATGCGGTCGAAATGCGATCTCTACGGAAAATCTGTGGAGTTAGGCTGATCGATCTCATTCGTAACGACGACGTAAGAGAGCGAGTAGGTATGAAAGAGAGAATTGGTGTAAAGATGCGAAAGGGAATGCTCCGATGGTTCGGACATGTGGAAAGAATGCCAAACGAACGTCTGGTTAAGAAGATATACAATGCGAAAGTGGAAGGATGTAAGTGCCGGGGAAGACCGAGACTAACCTACCTAGACCAGATCGGTCATGTACTGAAGGAAGGTGGAGTCAAGAGTCTCCGAAACCAGCGAGCGGTGTATGAAGAGAATTATGAATGTTGAGGAAGCGAGTGAAGTGTGCAAGGATAGAGTTCTCTGGCACTCTTCTCTCTGCCTACCCTGCAAGGGATATGGCGTGATGATATGTATGTATGTAGTCTTACGATCACCCATGGGTTAGATATTAGGATTTATAGGGGGGGGGGTGGCGAATTATATCCTTACTCCGTCACCATATGGATATAATCTTAATGTATATAAATTACGCGTCACGTTGTTTGTCCGCGATAGACTCCTAAAGTACTTAACCGATTTTAATCAAATTTTCACAGCATGTGTAGTTTGATCGAACTTAAAAGATAATAAAGATAGGATAGCTCCATCTTAATTTAAAGTCGCGATATTATTTTATTGCAAATTATTTGTCTATTATTTGACAGTGTACCTATCTGTTATCTCCAAACGATTATCACAGATGGGATGGTGGTATCTATTGACTGGGTTGAGTAAGTATGTAGTAGGTGGCGCTATGTTAAACGTACAAACGTTTCATATACGAGTAAGCTACAATTTGTTAGCATAACCACCACGTGTTATTGAGGCTACTTTAGCCACAGCAACGCGTGGCCGAGTCTCCTAGTGATATATATATAATCATCAACCTATTCTCCACTTTTGGACGTAGGTTGGACCTTGTAAGGGGTTATAATGTGGATTTGATCGGCAACTGCAGTTATATATTTCAAGAGCACCGATGCTCAAGCCTGGTGTTTTGCATAAGCAGTTTTTATGACTTCCATGAGATATTAAGGGGTGGCTCACACTATTTTATTATAAATGCGAACGTATATTTATTATGCTTTCACATTTTAATTTTATTAATCTATCAATCATCACGAAATTCGTCGCGTTGTTAGGAATACTTTTCTAAACGATCTTGTTTGATTCTTTTCTCAATGGGTTTTAAAATAATTTAAATCTTCGTTCAACTATGTAATAGTTCAATGGAGGCGCACAACTGGTATATCATAAAAAATGAAATCACATTAGGAGGGGATATCGACAATAACAAATTTATCTTAGCGGTTCTTTCCTGCAAAAATATTTTGTCGAGAGATTTTTCTGTTTCAAAAAATTGATATTTTTTTTTATTTTAAGAGGTTTTTTTGTCCAAATTGATAGAAAACATTGAAAGATATGTAAATTAAATAGTTTAGAAACTGTTAAAATTCTAATTGACGGTGATTATTACCGCCAGTGAGCATATTACTATATTTTTTGTGTTCAGTTCTTTAATTGTAATATGGTGTATAATTATATGAATTTAAAATAGAAACTGTCACTGTGTAGGCTCAGGTTTCATGAATAATAATTATATAGTTATTACAAAACATCTTTGCTAAAACTCGAAAATACGTAGGTAAAAAAAAAAATATGCATATTCTAGCGTTGCTATTGCGATACGCTACCTACATATTTTGCTCTGATTTCTCACTAGTAAGATAACGAGCTTTCAGAGTATCTAAAAGCAATAAGATTTTCAAAAATTGATTCGCTGGGATTGATGCTCTTTTTTTTAGCATATTTTTCAAATGACTGATATTGCTTTTTATGAAAACTTATTATCGAGTGAAAGATGATTAACATACATTGAACCCATTTATTGGAAATCAGTCCGAAATTTAGATTTTTGGGTCGTTTCAGAGTATTAGTCGCAACAAAGTCTAAACGCTTTTTGGTGGAGTGTAAAACATCTTACGTAAGGACACTTCGTGGTAAGGACGATGATGCGAGTCACAATTTGGTTATCATACGTACTTATTGAATCGCATTTTAAGTGGTTATCAATTTTGACGCTCAAATAAGTCTAGCATATTTTCTTCCAAAAAACCACTAAGACTAGATAAGAATTATTGTGTAATTAAATATCACAACGACAGTCATGTTGTTCCGACAGAGTCATGTTGGTCGCACGCTGTCCCTTACGTCGCCCCGGATGGATTGGGCGGGGCTTGACTAAACCATAGTGCACAAAAAGATTTGAAACAATCAACTGTGGATAATACTATAATCTTGCTGCATGGAAATCCAAACCAGTATTCAGCACAAGTGAAGTCGGTTACCTACTTTCTGTGCCGAATATGTGGACATATTTGTCCAAGTGGAACTACTAAGCCATCCATTTACTAAAAAGAAGCCCATATATTGTTATTCTTAACTATGTCAGATTGATATTGTGATTATTCGTGTCTTCATAATCAGACTATCGCATACAGACAAAGTAGTAATATTATCGCATAAAGAAATTTATGAACTGTTAGCGCCGAAATTAGCGCGACCAGAAAACCCTTTAGCCTTTTCAATTTTGGAACGAAGTTCCTTATCGCGCGTTGCGAAAGGGGGCTAGACGTAAAAATTAAGACCAAAAGTTATAACGACACAACATAGTATAAAACAAAGTCGCTTTCTCTGTCCCTATATCCCTATGTATGCTTAAATCTTTAAAACTACGCAACGGATATTGATGCGGTTTTTTTATAGATAGAGTGATTCAAGAGGAAGGTTTATATGTATAATATATGCATAATGTAGTAGAGAAACACTGATAATTTTAGAGGTTTCTAATGTGATGTCGTAAATAAACACATTATTTTGCGCTTACATTGCAAACGCTGGCTGAACCCTACGAAATAGATCAAAATAAAGTACTACAGTATTATACAGCTTAAAAAGGCCTACAAAAAAGTCCGCGATGGTATATGTCTATCTCTTAAGGATAACATACTATATCCATTTTAATACTTTAAAAATGGCCTATTATAAAACGATAATTGAAAAGGTATTTACACAAATACTGTATTAATCCTTATCATTTTAAATACATTAGTTGGCTTGAGCATTTCCGTGAAAGTTTGTAATAATGTATGGATGTGAACATGTTTGTTGCTCTTTCACGTAAAAACTACCGAATGGATTTTGATGAAACTTTATAGTAATATAGCTTGCACATCAGAATAACACATAGGCTATAATTTATAAAGATATTTTGCAAAAAAATATATAATTAAAATAGTAAATTAAAAATTCAAAATAATTTGATATTTATTGCCGATGCACATTTTATAGTAAGGAATTGATTCTTATGCAAACAATTGCTTTTATTACTTTCGATATTTAAAGTACATATTTTTTGCCTTTTACCGTGTGTCGTGGTCGGTTATATTTCAAAAGTTAGGACAATAAGAGTGCGCAGTGCTGTGGTCAGGCAGCAACCGGGCGCACTACAGATCTACAGAAATATGGCAAGAAATCTATGATCGCCGATTGTGTGACCCGAACACAAGTAAAGGCGTGAGTGAGTCATCGTTGATGATTGTTGTATTTTTAACAGCACTATCGATCTGTTAATAACATACTATACCTGTATATAATAGATAGGTATTGAAAGTTTGTGATGTGAAACATCTTTTTGCGCGCCTTGGCAGTAAAATTGTGTCGACTACTGGAAATGATACATTGGGTAGGTACTAAGGCAAATGTGCTCATGTCGTGATACTACGCCGCTATTCTATATTCATTTGTGTGTGCGTACGTATGACATCGGTAGCTGTCTAACATAAGTGTGACATTAAATAATTAAATATTACCTAATCTTAAATTCAATTGTTAATTAATATTCACTCTTTTTTATATGTAAAATGTCAATTATAATAATAAACAAAAATAACAAGTTACTTTAGAGACGAGCTTTATTGGAACGAAGTTCCTTATCGCGCGTTGCGAAAGGGGGCTGGACGGAAAAAATTAAGACCAAAAGTTGTAACGACACTTTTTGCTATAGGTAGTTGTAAGCCGTGCGGCGTGCGCGTGTTTCTCTGTCTGTCTGTCACTCTCTCTCATAGAAAGCAAGCCAGTTATTTTTGTTTCGTCTTTCTATTTCGCATTGAACAGTGTGGTGTCGCGATGATTATTTTTGTTGAGTGTATTCAGGTTTTTTGTACATAATAAATAATAATAACAATAATGAATCCTGACAGTGTTTCTGCACAAGTTCTTGGACTTGGAACTTCGTTCCATCCGGGTGTCCTTTGACATCTCTCGTTTTTTCCTTTCATTTTTTTTTCAGCTTTTACATTTTTAGAATGTAAATAGAAAATACCCATAAATCATATTTAGGTACGTTGCTGACTATGAGACAAATGATCTTTAGCGAGTTTTTATAAGCTAATCAGGAAGACAGAACGATAAATTGAGAGATAATCAAAGCCATTACCTATGTGATAATTTAAAATAAAAATATCCCCAGAATTGAGCATGAACCTCAGCTTCATCAGCATTATTTTTCTGAAGCGATACGAATCACCTCATTGCCACTATTTTCTTTCTCATGGGTGACCTGCAGTGAATTACTTTTTGATGTGTACGATTTAGTGTAAAATTTACTTGCGTCATCCATTATTGGACATAGGGCTACCGACAAGATGGATTATCATTATCGCCCATGCCCCGTTTTCTACGACTCCCACGGGAAAATAAATAGTGGTGTTACATTGTTTTTCTAACCCGTAACCACATATAGTAGGTACAGTAGTACTTAGGGCAAATTAAAAATAAACGATGGCATAATACAACAAACGTTCTTTGTAATTGTAACATGCATAATTAAAACGTGGACCATATGTGTTTAACTGGGTATTTCACATGAATGCCTGCCTAGAGTCGACATATTTGATTTGCAATTGTTAATTTAGTCCGTAATAGACGTACTGCTCATGTATGTTTATTAAACTCCAATTGCTATATGTTCTTAAAAGACATTGTAATGCTAGATTGCCACAACACCAACATCTTTAGAAATAAAATTATTAACAGCTTGATTCGAGGTTTTAGCTGAAGGATGACGCTAAGCGCTAATAAGGAAGCAAGAAAAGTAAATACCAAAGTATTAAAATAATATATTTCGTTTAGAACAATTCGTAAAAAATCTGTATTTGCTTATTCATCATACCTAAGGCTAAAATAAGGTGTAGGTGACACGTCGAATGGATAACCATTTAAATGCACACATGCATTTAACTGGTTGGTTAAATAGAGAAGTGATGCAACTGAAAGATGGAATATACTTTATAAACAAAGGTCCCAATAAATAGGGAAAATATACAAAACTCGAATCGGACCAAAACGTTAATTGCATCGTCCCTGCACTTAGTCTATTTATTACAATAGTTACGTAGATGTACATAAATAATTATATCTTATCAACCGCAATCTTCCTGCTGTGGATGTATTTTATTTTTGTCATAATTAAACATTTTGCGAGCTCTGCCTAGTTCGCTATTGATAAGCAGTCCGATGAAGTTAATAACATTAGCTTCTCCATTTAAAATATCTCGCTGTGTATTTGAAATGTCTAATTTACTGGCCATAGATTCGTTTTCGACATTTTCTTGTGTACGATTATTTTCTGTATTATTTTTCATAACGTATGACTTCTGTACTATATGAAATTTACAACACCTAATATATTTATTAGATGGGGCTTCAGAACAACCACCCCTAACAACATATTCATAGGTTGAAATCCCTAACAACGATATATAAACATGGAAACAGCATAAATGTAATAAGGCACAACCTATAGCCACAGCCAACACACCAAAAATAATTAAAAATATCAAAAAAGTTACTGCACTACCACAATAACGTGATGTTGAGTTTATTGCTGAGCTACAATTAATAAAGTTTTGTGCTTCTGTACTAAAATATATTGGATTTGTAAAAAACATCACAAGATCTGTAACACACAAGGATGATGTAAATGTTGATATCATTAAGGCAGTAGTAACACTAATAAAAAAAGCTATGTAATTCCTTCGCCCGATGCAATTGTTGAGCCATTTGCAGTGATGATCGAATTGATCCACACATTTATTGCATATGCTGCAATGTTTTGTTTTACTGCTGCTAGTATGAATATTACATAAATGACATCTTCCATTTTCAATGACATGGGCGTGTACATTACGATCGAACTCTGGCACATTATATATTTCAAGTTTTCGTAATTCTTTTTCACTGGGATCTAACAATGACGCAGTTAGATGCGATATTATATGGCACACATATAACACTATAAAAATCACGAAAGATATTATCTTTAATTCATCAAATTGAACTTCTATTAGTATCAAAAAATTTAATAAACCAGTCACAACGAACACAAACCAGCCAATAACTTGTTGGTAATTTAGGGGCAGTTGCAGGCCATTTAATCTCCTTTGAGGTCTTGGCGACTGATGTAGAGAACAGAATTTGTCCATCAGTTTTCATAAATACATAAAATAATGTAAACATGAAGATAATACATCAGTTACAATAATGTTTTGTATTAAAGTGATTACTTGTTTAATCACATTAGGATAGATCGCATTAAATTATTCTTTATCGTAACTGCACAACAATAACAAAGCTACGCAAAATACTAATAGCTGGACACAATCGTAATGCGCGCGCATGGTGCCGACGTTCCTAACGATTTTTATAGCGAACTTTCTGGTAATTAATATTGACAAAAATAACTTTCAATTACATTAATGATTACGTCACCCCAGACATTGCTTCATTTGTCTACACGTAAAACAATTGAAATTAAATTGCAAAATGGCTGCCGAAAAATTAACTTTGTATCAAGTATTTGAGTACTATGTATACAAGGTTTCCTAGGCGATAGGTTTAGTTGCTATATTAACAAGACACTTTATGACTACGTATAATATTAGACAACGAACTACAAACTAACGTCATTTAGAGTAAAACATATTTGCACTATTTTTATGAAACCTAGAACCGCAGACATTTGAAATAATGAGGGGTATAAAAACAAAGACGCTTCAGTCACAAAACATCGAAATCAAGTTTTTTATGTTTTTTAACTGTGTCGTAAATAATAGAGATTTTTGTAAAATTTTGGTATTGCTACATTCATTAGATATTGTAACTGAAAAAAGATGAATTCCAATAAATCAAATTTACTTAATTTGTTTATTATTTAAGAAATACTTCAGGACTAAGGTGTTTTTGCATTTAAATACTGGACTGAAGCGTCTTTGCTTTTAATTGCTTTGGATCGAAGCTAATTTGCAACTCACTATTACATTTGACAACTTGTCAGATATAGAAACGACGTTAGATACTGTTAGCAAAATAAAACACTTTTTTAATAATATATGAAGATTTTTAAGTCTTAATCTCATAAAAGAATACCGTGAGCTTTTGAATAGAAACGTCGGTAGTTTTTCTTAATTATTTAATTATACATAGACTTATTCTAAATCATAATATTTGAATCAGCTGTTGGTGGATCGCAAATAGGCTCATCTTGATCCAAATTATCTACAACATTAATTAAAATATTTTTGTAGTATCCCAATTCATGATGACTTTCCCATTGTAGCCTGCAGTGTTTCTCCAGCAACTTTCTCACATCATTGATTTTTTCTTTTTTTAATAAAACATTGTTTCTTGCTATTGGTAGAGGCATAACATCCATGAAAGATTTTCCTCTTTTCAAAATAGTTTTAAATTGTGTAAAGTCAGACGTGTAATGGAGCTCACCTTTCCCTCGATTCTATTATTTCGACTTTTGCTGATAAAGAACCGTTTACTTTGTGCAAATTGAAAATGCCATTGACCAGGTGGCTTAATGACATCTTGTAGTGCAGCTTTCCAGTCGTAAACCATCTCCATTTTCGTAACCGTTCCATAATTATTGAAAATGTTATGATACTCCTCTGGTCGCACGATCACTTCCTTCCTGTTTAGCTCCCTTTCAATATTTCCGAACCCCCTGTTAGTAGGTAAAAAAGAATGACCTGATATGGGGAAAACAAGTTCAATGTTTTGTAGGTTACTTGGAGCATTACATAACCATACACATACATAACCATACACATTCCAATAAAAATAGAATTCTTATTTTGCGCTCCGCAACCGTCAGCCACAAGTCTCAAAGTTTGAATTCCGTTCAAATCTATTGCATTCACTCTGTGATATACTGCTGAAGCAATTTCGTTAGCTCCTTTCTTGTATTCATTTTCATTCCATGTATATAAAACAGTCTCTTTATTAAGTTTTTTTCCTTCTACTCCTATTACTACAGCAAAATTATATCTATAAAGCTGTCTACTATAGTATGTTATTTGGTCTGGTATTTTAGGTAAGACTTGATTTTTTTGACAGTCAAAAGATAATGTCAGCATTCCTTCTTGCTTCTCATTCAATAACTGATAAAATTTCTTTGCTTTTAGTTTATGAATGGTCTTTTCTATCATCTGGGGGGGCACACTTAAAACATTACTTATTTTTACTGACCGTCGCGCCGCCTACAGATTGGTTGTACAAACTTAAGTGCTGCCATTTTGTCCTGCCTGTCAAACGTTTGACAACTGAGAATTGTTATTTTTTGTTCCTAGCGTAGGTACTTATTGTCATCGATCTATTTCGGTTATTGATATTTTTCTGAAAATTATTTCAAGTTTCAATGTTAGGCTGATATTATTATTGTTTAATTATCAGCTGATATGTTTTTTTTTACATTTCAGGGTTGCTTTCATAGTAAAAGAAAATTCTTTGTAATTACACATGCACATGTAGATATGTATATATATTACTTCAACTTTAGTTCACCGCCTAAACTCTGGGTGGCAGCACTTTCCATACATGCATATTTTATCATCGAGTTGCCACTCTTTTTCAATTTAATAACTTTACTCTTTGTCTATCATATAGATCGATTTAGCTGTTTGATCGCTTTCATTTTTAATTTGTTCATCAAGTTCTGTACATTTAGAACAAACATCTGTTCTTGGATTACAGAACCCAACATTGTATTGAGTATTGAAAATTTTACGAAAATAGCACTCTTTGACCGGATTATCTGCTTGATCAATAAACATTTGCCACATTTTCTTTATATTTAAGGTTGAATCTAAATATTTCCTCTCTGTAGTAGATCGACAATAATGAGACTCTATGCACTTAAAAGATTCTATAAAGTTCTTAACAGCCTGCAGTTTACGTATATTTTTGTGCGATGTACGATCTCCACCTCTATTCTCTCTAACGAAACCACCAGTTTTTTTGTAGATTTCTGCTACTCGACGGATTCTATTGCAATATTCCCAAAAATGTTGATTGACAAACGTGAATCAATTTATTGCAATTTTGTTTTTTGATGTATAATTTGCTGGAACAATTTGCTTGACGAGTACCCTGCATACCGGTTCTAGGTCGACGGCGCTGAATATCAAAAACATGACAAAATTTCAACAGATAGGCATCTTGGGCTTGTTTTGTCTTATTGGAATAGAAAGCATCATGATTTTTTTTAGCATCAGCCAAAGTAACGCTTTTGCATTCGTAAATTGCTTTGTTATGTTTACATGCAGGCAATTGCGGTAGACCTTTTGCAGAGTACCTTAAGCAAGTGAAAATAACCATTACCGGAAGCATTAAAAGTAGCATATTAGTGAAAAAAAAATATTGCAAAGGAAAATTATAAAGAACTTCTGCTGACGCTATTATAACGTGCAAAATACTAGTGAATTATTTGATACCTTTCTGCCTTTTCCTGCACTCGCCGCCACTGTTGTTTATTTCTATTACGTTTTCTAGCTCGTCCTGCACGAGCAGGTTGAATATTTTCTTCCATTACTATAGGAATAACTAAGAAAATACAATATATACACACACTGTCTGCAATCGGTTTCCTATGAAAAGTACTGATTCGCCATCTTGAAAAGTTTTGAATTCGCGGCTTCCGATTGGTTGATTGTGACAGAGGCGGATTTGCTTCTAACAATTTTTTTGGTTTTGCATATAATCGCTACTTTTAAAGTGTATTTTACTATTGACTGATATGAATTAACACTTTATTGTTCAAAACATAATATTGTACTTCTTAAGTACTAAAATTTGATATGACTAGTTAAAAAAATCGACCAAGTGCGAGTTGTACTCGCGCACGAAGGGTTCCGTAAAACTAAAAAAAATATTTATGCAGTAGTTTTTTTTTGATATTAAATCAAGTGTTTTTTTTGTGCTGTGTGGTAGCGGCTACGAATACTACCAACCCTTACTTTGCTCGTGGATGTCGTAAAAGACGACTAACAGCTTTTAACGACCTGGGCCAACTCCATCTGATGTCGTTTGGTCAACAATTATATTCCCAAGGAGGGTTGACGTCTGGCAGGGGGCCGGTCATAAAACTATTGCCAATAACTTTTACATTATGTACTATGAAAGAAGAGTACATATTGTATCGATCCCAAGTACTTGGGATAAGAGTAGGAGAATGATGAATTCAAGTTTCTTTTTTCTTTGATATTAATTCAAGTTACACCTAAATTAGTAGTAAATAAAAATTAGTAGTTTTAATAAATATTAAAACTACTAATGTTTAAAACATTTAATGAACACGTTTTTAAACAATTTTATTTATAATATTATATTATTACATACATACATATCATCACGCCATATCCCTTGCAGGGTAGGCAGAGAGAACAAAGTGCCAGAGAACTCTATCTCTGCATACTTCATTCGCTTCCTCAACATTCATAATTCTCTTCATACACGCTCGCCGGTTTCGGAGACTCTTGACTCCACCTTCTTTCAGCACATGACCAATCTGGTTTAAGTAGGTGAGTCTCGGTCTCTCCCGGTACCTACATCCTTCCACTTTCGCATTATATATCTTCTTAACCAGACGTTCGTTCGGCATTCTTTCCACATGTCCGAACCATCGGAGCATTCCTTTTCGCATCTTTACACCAATACTCTCTTTCTATACCTACTCGCTCTCTTACGTCGTCGTTGCGAATACGGTCGGTCAACCTAACTTCACAGATTTTTCGTAGAGATCGCATTTCGACCGCATTAATTTTGCTTTCATGCTCTTTTCTGCACACCCAACTCTCGCTTCCATATAGTAATGTTGGGACAAGCACAGCGTTATGTATTGCTACACGTGCTTTCTGGCTGAGGTGGTGGCTACCGAGAAGTTGTCCCAACGCTCAGTTCACTCTATTTCCTGCATTCACTCTTCGCTCTATATCAGTGGTGTACCTTCCATCTCGGCTAAATCCACATCCAAGATATACAAATTCATCCACTTGCTCTAGTATATCATTACCTATTGTTACTCTTACATCTGTTCAGGCTTCGTCTCTTTCATCAAAGACCATTATTTTGGTTTTGCTCACATTCACGCGTAGACCCCTTTTCTTACAATCTTCTGTCATTGTGTCGACTAGGGTCTGCAAGTCAGTCGCTCACTGTGCCAGCAGGACTGCATCATCTGCATAAAGCAGAGCAGTGACCACTGAGTCGCCCATCTGGACTCCCACATTCATATCGTTCAACCTTTGGACACATTTATCCAGATATATGATAAACAGCCTGGCTGACAGAACGCACCCCTGCTTAACGCCGATATTGACGTCAAACCAAGGCGACATTCCATCATCCAGCCGCACACAGGCTCTACAGCCCATGTAACTGGACTGCACAGCCTGTAGCAGTTTACCGTTAATACCATACTCCGGTAAAATGCCCAAAGTTCCTTTCGTACAACCATGTCAAATGCTCTCTCCAGATCCACAAAACTGCAGAAAACCCTCTGACCTAGAGCCAGATGCTTCTCCACAATGTTGCGCAGAGAGAACCCTTGATCTATGCATCCCCTTCCACTCCTGAAACCTCCTTGTGTCTCACACAGTAAACCATCGGACACCATCCTCATTCTCCTTTCAATAATTTTACCATACACTTTTGCTGCCAAACTGGTCAAGCTTATGGCTCTGTAATTTGCGCAGTCATAACGTGAACCCTTGTTTTTAAACAAAGGCACGATGACTGCGCTATTCCAGTCCCCGGGAACCATTCCCGAGCTCCAACATAAATTGAGGAGCAACAGGAACGCCTCCCAGACACAGGAGCCATCAAGCTTGATCATCTCGGCAGACACCATATCAATGCCCGCTGCCTTACCATTTTTCTAACTTCTTATCACCCATTCAACTTCATCCATACTGATGCCATCGGAGGACGTCGCTGTCGAATGTTGTTCTACTAAACCACATGCGACACCGGCGTCAACCGTAGCATCCGCATACATATCGCCAAAATATTCACTCCATCGGCTTAACACGTCTTGTGTTTGTGTAAGAATGTCTCCACCTTTAGACCTTATTTTAGGCTGACCAACCACCCCGAGACCTCTTCACCTCCCTTCAAAAGAGTTTGGTGTTACTCTCGAAGTTTTTAGTCAGCCTATCTTCTGCACTCATACTTGCTCTATCACGTTTCTCTTTCACTAAGGCCTTGGTGTCATTCTTACATTGCCAATATATTTCTTTCTTCTGTTCAGTCATACTGTCATTCAGATTCAAAGAAGAGACATAGTCCAGCCACGCTTTCTTCTTTTGCTCTACGGAAGCTGCCACTTCCGCATCCCACCATGCATCACCATTTGTTTTTCTATGCTTCTTTGAACTTCCACATACTTCTTTCGCTGTATCTACCATACTCTCTTTTAATACTCTCCAGTTCAATGTCCTCCATTCTTCAATGTCCGATTGCGGCTGGCTTGCCATCGTCAGCCGTTCTCGGACACCCTCTGCATACTTTTCTCTTACACACTCTTCTTGCTACCTTTCAACCTTTATTCTTTCAAGCCCTCCGAAGTGGACACGCTCTCGCCAGTGCCTCCACTTTCTGAACAGACCACTAAATCTCGCAATAACGAGATAGTGGTCCGTATCAACTGTGGGGCCCCTGTAGGCTCTTGCGTCCAATATTTTGCTTCGGAGGCGACTGTCTACCAAAATTAAATCTATTATACTTTTCTGTTCATTCCTTCTCCATGTATACATGTGGATGTCCTTATGTTGGAAAAATGTGTTTGACACAATAAGGTTTCTCTCCATGCATACATCCGCTATGAGCCTACCTGCGTCGTTCACTCTCTTATCACCAAATGGACCAAGTACGTCCTCATAGTCGGGACGCTTGGTCCCCACCCATCCGTTCAAATCTCCGCATACAATCACGCGTTCACTAGTTTCTGCCATATTCAGAACTTCCCTAACATTATCCCAAAGCTTCTCTAGGTCTGATGCCACCGAGGATCGTACGGGAGCATATGCTACAAGTGCTACAACCATGAATACCTTGGTGACACCTAGTTTTATACGGACCCAAAGAAGTCTGGGATCATACATTCCGTAATCCTTCACAACTAAGGCCAAGCGAGAGGACAACAGCATTCCTACCCCCATGCTGGCTCGATCGCTCTGTGGTACACCAGACCACAGAACCATCCCGCCACCAGGAAGATCGCAGGCGTCGCTGCCCCTTCGCTTGGTCTCTGTTACACAGAGCACGTCTAGCTGTTTGTCCGCCATGACGGATATCAGCTCGTGCAACTTACCTTCCACACAACCTCTTACATTCCACGTGCCCACCCGGCACTCTGCTCTCCTCGACTCGCCTGACTGGGCAAGGCGTGATGGGAGGCGGCCCCCATCGCCGCAAATTATAATTTAATAAGAATAAAATTTACAAGTACAGTTCAATTTACAACAGAAAATTAACTTTCTTTATACAAATATTATTAACATTATGATTCCAAGTACATACAGTATTTGGTGTTTTACATATTATTAATATTTTTTTACAATTCATAGATACCTATTAAATAATTTGTACAATTTCCGGATTACTATGAATGGTATGTTGTGAAAATTTCTTTGCCATTTCTCGTCTCGTATGTACAAGTATCCTGTGACCGCTGCAATCTAGGTCTCCCGCATAACATTTGTTCTTGCAGCATTTTTTACAGAGTTGATACACACACTTACCACCCTAAAATAAAATATATAGGTTAGTATGAACTTATCAGAAACTTATTTAACATTGTTGACCTGAACAAATTAGAATAAGGGATTATGCTGTTATTTAAAACATAAATCTTAATCTGTCCATAATTCTGTACGCATGACCTTCCCCTTATATGAGAGTGACAATTATCGCGATATAAAAGACACACAGGGAAGAAGCTACCTATTAGATAAAATATAAAAAAATCCGTCAAGTGTGAGAAACTCGCGCGAAGGGTTCCGTGCCATAAATATATAAAAAAAATATGTGATGTAACTAAAAATTTAAGGTTTTCGAATTTTTTCCCTTATATGTGCTATAGGTCATTGCTTCATGCCAAATTTCAAGATTCTAGGTCGACTGAAAGTACCCTTTAGGTTTTGATTCCCTTGCGAATAGTTGCGTGTTTGAAAATATGCGGCTTAAATTGCCGATTCTTTTGATTGCATTAACATAGAAGTTTGATTTTGTTACAGCTTAAAGATCTTATAGATCTGAGTATTTGATATGAATTTTAATTTAATATCTGTACGCGTTCATGAGGAAAGGGGTAGTAAGTTTAAAATTATTAAAAATATTTTTATTATATGATGTAATTGAAAATTTATGGTTTTCGCAATTTTTTCTATATCTTTGCTATAAGACGTTGCTTTGTATCAAATTTCAAGATTCTGAGTTCACGGGAAGTACCCTGTAGGTTTTGATTCCCTTGCGAGTGTCGAATATTTGCGGAAATTTGCGACATAAACGCCTATATCTTTTGATTGCATTGGCTTAGAAGTTTAATTTTTTCACAGCTTTAAGGAACAGTAGACTTGAGTATTTGAAATAAATTTCTGCTTGATACCTCCACGCGTTCCTGAGAAAAAAGGTCTTGACAGACAGACGGGGACAACAAAGTGATCCTATAAGGGTTCCGTTTTTCCTTTTGCGGTACGGACCCCTAACCTAACCCTAAGGTTCATTTCCGTGCATGGTTTAAACGCGCGCGGCCACGCGGTCGTTTAAACCATGCACGGAAATGAACCTTGACATCTTTAAGATCTTTTATCAGAATGAGTAATCTGTAAAAAAATCTGAAATAATCCTTGTATTGTGGGGGACTTTACAAACATTTAACGCAGACAAATTAAACCCAGACTCAGAACAAATCGTAATAAAATTATCTTCATGCGACAAAATGAGAAGTGTGTAATCACTTATTCATCCTCGGTGTTTTACCAGGCGACTAGGTGAAGGTCCCATAGGATAACATTACTCGAGAATGCTAACTTTAAAACCATAACCCTAATTTTGTAAAGGAAACTGGCCTAAAATTGTCTTCCCATCGATAAGGTTTATGTCCAACAGTGGAACATATGTGAATTGAGAAGGATAAACTTAATAATAATATTTAAGTTTATATATTAGGTCCTTACATATGAAATTAGCGTTTTGTCGTACTGACCACTTTGATCTGAAATATCTTCTCTTTAGTTAAGAATTCCAAATTCAAATTTATAAATTCATTTAGCTGGTACAATTGAGTTTTGAAAACAGTCATTCATTTGTTTTTTCCTCGTTATTTTTTTTCTTTGGCGTCGCTTATTACCGCACATTGGAAAACATTATATTTACGAGTACCAGTTCTACCGTGGCACCAGTTTCTTTTTTTATTGGCGGCGAACTATGGAGTCGTCACGCCCCGCTAAATCCGTCCGGGGCGACAGAAGAAGCGGCGCACGACCCCATAGACCCGCCCTACAAGTACCTCTCCACGCCGTGCGAGCGGCCCGGTCTTTGTCTTCGGTGCCCACCGTGGCACCAGTGCTGCAGAAACAGTTCGAAGGATTAATGATGTGTACGGCGCTGGTGTCGCAAAAGAAAGCACGGTACGTTTTTAGTTTCAAAGTTTTCGTTTTGGAAATTTCGACCTTCAGAAGCAACCAAGTGTACGGCCGGAGAGCAAAGTGGAAAATGAAGAATTAAAGACTATTGCGGAAGCGGATCCATCACAAAGCACTTTAGAGATAGCTGCAGGCTTCGGGTTAAGTGACAAAACTGTATTAATCTACTTGAAGCAAATCCGGAAAATAAAAAAACTTGAACGATGGGTACCTCGAATTGAGTGAATCGAACTTGCAAACACGCGTCGACTGCTGTTACTTTGCTCAACCGACACAATAATGAAGGAATTTGAAATCGAATCATTACTTGTGATGAAAAGTGGATACTGTACGATAATCGGCAGCGCTCGTCGCAATGGATGAACCCTGGAGACCCAGCCAAATCCTGCCCTAAACGAAAATTGACTGAGAAAAAGTTACTAAGTTGTGAGTGTTTGGTGAACTAGCGCTGGTGTCGTTCACTACAGCTTTCTAAAATCTGACCAAACGATTACGGCAGATATCTATTGTGAGCAACGGTAAACCATGATGGAAGATCTAGCTGCTAAACAACCGAGATTGGTCAATCGCTCTAGGCCACTGCTGCTTCACGACAACGCAAGACCACACACTGCACAACAAACAAAACAACCACTAAGTTAAATGAGCTACAATTGAAATGTCTGCGACATCCACCGTACTCCTCGGACCTTGCGCCAACGCATTACCATTTTTTTTTCGGAATTTGGACAACTTCTCACAAGGAAAAAAATTCGACTCCGATGCGGCAGTCCAAACCGCCTTCAAAGAGTTTATTGATTCTCGCCCCCATGGTTTTTTTAGTAAAAGATGATGGGATTTTTTAGTAAGGGAGGCAACTACCTATGAGATGGCAAAAGTGCATAGCTAACAACGGTGCATAGTTTCATTAATTAAATATCTTTTACAAAAAAAATTACTTTATATTCCTCCCGTACAAAACGCCAATTGCATATGTAAGGACTAATAACATATAAGAGCTTTACAAAAAGTTTTGGCATAAGCATAAAATGTATTTTAGACAAAAGTTGTCTAGGCTTAAGGTGGGCTAGCCTATAGTCTTGATACTAATGGCTACTATGGTGTGAAGTGCAGATAAGCTATTGCATATAATCTACATAATATATAATTAATTTATGATAATAGTACTAACAAGAGGATTACGACACGTTTCACTTATACAAATTTGGCCACTCCTCCCTTGCTGCAAATCTGTCTTTTCCGGTCTCCTCATGATTCTTCTTAACTTTTTCATTTTCTTTCTTGATATTAAATTACCATCAACATCTTCAAATTTTCTTTTAATTTCCACAGTACTATCCTAAAATTAAAGCCAAATCAATCCAACAATGCATCATGTTTTTTCTCCTCAATTATCATTATATCATTTTATTTTACCTGATTGCTCATTATCTTTTCCATTTTTTCCGTATGCTCTGCAGGGGTTATCCTAACATACGGTTGACATATCCATGGAGGTAATATTAAGTCCATACCTTTTCTAGATATATTTTCATCATTAACTAATATAAGTGTGCCTTCATGATAGGGTAGATATTTATTTTTGACATTTACACAAACTTTTTTAAAGTCATTTAAGTTTTGGCCTGTAGCCAATATTTGGCGATCATCATTGTTTTCTTCAAGTGACAATCTTAAAAAGTAAAATCATTATCAGTGATAGGCTTAATTCATAAAATGTTGTCAAGTGTCCATAAATATTTTCATGCACATAGAATAGTATATATAATATGTACAGCTAAATTTGGTATACATATCACTTGCCCAGAAGAATAGTGACACAATTAAAAAAGCTAAATTTTTCAGGAGGGTCAAAATAAGTATTTCCTTGTTTTCAGCTCGGTTCAGCAGTGATTCCAAATGCACGAACGTCAGCATAATATTCTCAAGAATGACGGCGAAGAGTTTCTAGGGAGAACTTATAATATTAACACACCTCCACCATCAAAAATTGAATTGATTGAATATAATGAAAATATTTTTAGAGTTGTGACACCATTCTTCTGGGCAAGCGATATGTACAATACCCGTCGATATACATTGCATATCGACCCTCAGAAAGAGACAGTCAACTAATTTCGGTTTTGTAGTGCATAGTCCCTATCGCATACCACCTGTGTGACAACACACAAAGCTTTACAGTCTTGTTTCTAATAGGAACAGAGTATTGGCTAAAGGTGGCGTAGATTCATTGTAATTGACATTCTCGTGGGGAGACCTATGTTCAACACTGAACATCTATGTACTGATGGACAGTCTAATAGGTGCTGTTAAATTAATTATGACCCTTCATTATTAAATAAAAATTACATTTATATTTCTATAAATAGTAGTATATTACATAGTATATTTCTATATAGAGTAGTTAAAACTGTAACAATTTAAAACAAGCATATTCTTTTTTTCTAAATTGTTACAGTTTTAACTACTCTATACATATATTTGTGACTGAGTGCTATTAGACTCTCTTAAATTTGTATAATGAGTGACTTAAATTACACGGGTAGTGTGATATTTCTATGACATCATCTCTATCTCTATGAGACCAAAATCATTCTATTACCACTACAATATGTGTAACATTTTTCTTGCGTACTGTGTAACAAAATTTTCTGTCAATTTTGTGCCGGCATCTAAAAATGGCTTGTATTGTCCAGGGCAGCACCGTGCTATCACAGGGTCTCAACTTCTGGATAATAACAATTTGCTACTAAGCTTCATTTCTGCCTTACGATAGGTAGAACACAGCTGTGCCTCTGGTATTGTAGAGAAGCATGAGCGATAGTTACCATTTGCCACCAGGTGAGCTAATTGCTTGTCTGCCATTAAAGACAAGAAAATACAAAAGCATGATTAAAATCAATTGTGATGACCATAATGATTGGATAGCAAGATAATATGTACTTACATTTTATGGAATATCTTAAACAAGTGTCCTCTTATGTAAGAAGATGGGCAAGGATATTTTTCAACCAGATCCAAATATTGTTCTGCCATTTCCCATGTGACTGGATTAATTCCATTAAAAAGAGCTGGGTTTGTCAGGGTGCCTTCAGCACTCATAACACCATCAACTTTAGTGTAGTCTATACATCTATACACATCTTCTATACATTGTATGTTGCCATTAGCAAACATAGGCACAGAAACTGCATCCCTATGAAGGAAATTTTTTACAAATAATTGCATGACATCACATGAATAACACACTAAATTTTCATTTGGAATATCTATTATAATTTTGAAGAAACTCCACCAAACAAGAAATGTTTTCATCATAGCCTTTCATTACAATCAACCCATTGAAGATCACTAAGGTATGTCCTATGCCTCGCCAAAAAGGGTGTTTATGCCATAGTTAGGATGCACAACAAGGAGTTTTGTAATTACAGTTAGTGTTATAAATTTAGTTGGAGATGACGCTTTAGCTGGTTTTTAATGACTGCCATGGGGTGGTGATACATTGTATTAATAACTCATCACTACATGTGTGATAGTGTGTATTACTTCCTATAGTATGGCAAAGCTTTAATTGCATAAAAATAGTTCCGTAGAAAGACTATCATTAAAACTTTACAATTCCAAGATACTTTTGAGTTGTAGAGGCACAACATTCTAAGATATCTTATATATAGTAATAAATACTATGTATAAATGATTGATATTACTAACCAGCAGTTTAAATTCTAATCTTATTAGATTAGATATTCAAACGATATCACCTGAATATCAACTATCTCTTAAGTGACCATTGTTTTGACTTTGATAACACAAAGGAATAGGATATTACACAAAATTCATTTAAAGATAATCCTCAAACTCTTTATAACAAACCTAACAGCTTTAATATGTTGCCAACTCGCAATACCAGTTAAAGGTCCTTTTTGCTCTCTTGTTCTCCCATGTACTGTGAGTAATTTACATCCAGCATTTTGTAACATCAATGCATATTCTACAGTTTTCTTAACATCTTCAAAAATCCTTACTTTACATGTTATTGGAATTGAAACAGCATTAGACATAGCAGCCACTGGAAAATACAGAATTAAAATTAATATTTTCAAAATTTAGGATGGTTATACATAGTCATCATCCATCATTCATTCTCCTCCTCTTATCCCAATCACTTGGGGTTGATACAATATGTACTGTTCTTTCATAGTACATATTGTAAAAGTTATTGACAATAGTTTTATGACCGGCCTGCCAGACATCAACCCTCCTTGGGAATGTACAGATTTTACGAAATCTACAAGCAAAGTAAGGGTTGGTATTATTTGTAGCCGCTACCACACAGCAGATGGTTATACATAGTCATATGTTGTAAATTACTGAGATGTAGCATTTAGCATGATAAGTTCTTTATAAAAACTTTTGCATATAAAAAATTATTGCTACACATAGGATTTGAACCCATATATACTGGAAATCCATTCCAATAATTTTACCAATAAGACAAGTGTGAGCCTTACACATGACAACCAAATTCTTGTTCACATTGTCATCTTTATGGGAGAAATTCCACGCGCCATTCACCAAAAATTGTTGACACATTGTTCAAATTTAATACTACATAATATAAACTACAACACTGCTACGTTTGCTGTGCGGTAGCGGCTACGAAAACTACCAACTCTTACTTTGCTTTTGGATGTGGTAAAAGATGACTAAGAGCATTATAGCAAGCTGGGCCAACTCCATCTGATGCAGTTTGGTCAACAATTACATTCCCAAAGGTTGAAGGGTTGACGTCTGGCAGGCGGCCGGTCATAAAACTATTGCCAATATCTTTTACAATATGTACTATGAAAGAAGAGTACATATTATATCGACCCCAAGTAATTGGGATAAGAGTAGGAGAATGATGAATACAAAGTACAACACTTCACCAATTTCTTTCAGTAAATTCCATTCATCCTGAAGAAATGATCCATATCTTCCTCTTTTGGCAATTGATTGTGGACATCCAAGATTTATATCTATAGCATCACAATGTTGTTCTACTAATTTTGCAGCTGCTGCCATAGTTTCGGGATTATTACCACAAAACTGAAACATATAATATTATGTTAATATCTTGCAAAATATATGAAGCATAATTAACATGGTAACTCTGATAAGATGAAAGGAGTAGTTTGGCCTGAGAATAGGAAATTATATAGATACGTATTCCACACAAGCCCACAACAATTACTAGTTTAATATAATACCTGAACAATCAGTGGCCGATCTTCTTTGCACGTAGTCATATTATCTTTTCTATACTTAGGATCCTTGACGAAAACATTACTATGAAACATTGGCGTATAACATAAAGTTGCTCCATGTCTGCGGCAAAGCAACCGCCAGGCCAATTCACTGGCATCAACCATAGGAGCAACTACTAACTGTGGTCGCCCTATAGAATCATACCATTCATAAGTCATTTCAGTTACTAATATTTATTTGAAAAAAAAAAATACAACAAACTATTATATATTATCATACAGGAATATACACGCGCACACCGTATATAGATTAGCCACAGATTAATATATTGTATGTAGATTAGCCAATAAAGGTATTTTTTTTAACACCTACTGGCAAGAAGAAGGGTGGTGAAATGTATTCTTAAAAACGTTAAATCATTTAATAAAACAAAATTTTTCGTATTTTACATAACATGGATGTCGCAACATGTTAATTTTATTTGAAGATTAGGAATAAATCATGATTTAATAGTAGCTCCATTGTCTTTGTATTTCCTACTTCAATATGTAGGCGTTGATAATTCGATTGCATGTGGGCAAGAGTTAGTTCATTAAATGAATACGTGTAAAAGTATTTCTTAAATTATTTCTTTCTTTATATTTTATCTGTGTAATGATTCAATTTGAGTAAGTAGATTTCACAAGTATATTCTAAACCGTTTCTTACTTGACTCTTGATTGACACGGAAAGCTCCCTGCACCCATATCTTGTAAGCTTAAGCTTTTAGCTTTTATTGTGGAACGAAAGCAAAAAGCTTAAGCGTTCTGTCAAATGACCTATAAAGTCTTCTACCAAATAATCAATGAAGTTGCTAAATAATGTGTCAATTTATGCCACTATTTAAATAAACATACATACATACATATCATCACGCAATATCCCTTGCAGGGTAGGCAGAGAGAACAGAGTGCCAGAGAACTCTAGCCTTGCATACTTCACTCGCTTCTTCAACATTCATAATTCTCTTCATACACGCTCGCCGGTTTCGGAGACTCTTGACTCCACCTTCTTTCAGCACGTGACCAATCTGGTTTAAGTAGGTGAGTCTCGGTCTCTCCCGGTACCTACATCCTTCCACTTTCGCATTATATATCTTCTTAACCAGACGTTCGTTCGGCATTCTTTCCACATGTCCGAACCATCGGAGCATTCCTTTTCGCATCTTTACACCAATACTCTCTTTCTATACCTACTCGCTCTCTTACGTCGTCGTTGCGAATACGGTCGGTCAACCTAACTTCACAGATTTTTCGTAGAGATCGCATTTCGACCGCATTAATTTTGCTTTCATGCTCTTTTCTGCACACCCAACTCTCGCTTCCATATAGTAATGTTGGGACAAGCACAGCGTTATGTATTGCTACACGTGCTTTCTGGCTGAGGTGGTGACTACCGAGAAGTTGTCCCAACGCTCAGTTCACTCTATTTCCTGCATTCACTCTTCGCTCTATATCAGTGGTGTACCTTCCATCTCGGCTAAAACCACATCCAAGATATACAAATTCATCCACTTGCTCTAGTAGATCATTACCTATTTTTACTCTTACATCTGTTCTGGCTTCATCTCTTTCTTTAAATAAATATGTGCCTAAATATTAGATTTTACGTCTAGCGTGCCAATTCATTCTAAAGTTCATTGCTTAAGGTTTATTTCCGTGCATCGCGGTCGCGCGTGTTTTACCGTTTACGACAGTCGCGCGCGGCTCATGCGACAATAGCCTATGTATGAATATGAAAATGTATGGCGCTGCTTATGTCATTTGTATCTTACGACTGTGGCGAACCTCAGAAGCGGTGTCATACATTTTCATACTGTGACTATTATCGCGTTTAAATGCTTCTGATTGTCACGCGCGGCCGTAATCGTCTGTGATGCACGGAAATTAACAATTACACGGTACGGCCCCTCCCCCAGGTAACATTTCTCTAAAAAAAGTTCTTTTTACTCTATGGTCAACTAATAGTGACAATGACAGAGTTGACAGGTGGTTGACAGCTAGGGATGATCGATATTAGAAAAACATAGATCCAAAAGTATCGATGTACGATAAATATCGATACGTCTAATTCAGGAGCAATAAAAATCTGTCTATTCAATTTTTTTAATGTGTTTATTATTATTGATAAGATACTTTTTATTTGTGAAAACATGTGTAGGTAAGTTCTGTAAAAATCTATGATTAATTGGATTCAACATGTTCTGACAGTATAGGCGTACAAATTGTCATAACATTAATTAATTTGTATTTATTATTACATTATTATTATTTAATATTACAAATATAATTTATATATATATATATATATATATATATATATATATATATATATATATATATATATATATATTAGAAATTTAGAGAATGTCTTGTCTGTCTAAAAATTCTTGAACGTTGTAATATGTTTTATTGATAAGTAGGTCCTTAACATTTTGTTTAAATAAATTTATATTCAAGGTTTTATATGTATTTGGTAATTTATTAAAAAGAACGGGTCCCATACAAAATACACTCTTACCCATATGAGCAGTTTTGACGCTGTGCAGACGAAGTCTATTATTGTCGTGTTGACTACGCTCACTGTGATCTGACAGGCGGGGAAATAATTGAGGGTTATTTTTTACAAATACTATTATTTCCATGATATACAAACAAGGAAGTGCCAGGATCTTATGCTTACTGAAAAATGGCTTACAGCTATCTGTGAATTTTAAATTGAACATAGAGCAGATACTGCGCTATTGTATTTTAAATATTATTTCCCTGTTTGTAGAGTTGCCTCAGAACATTATTCCATTCCTAAGAACAGATGCTACTAAACCATGGTATGCAATGAGTAACGTTTCAATATTTACCGCGGGTGCCAGCTTATATAACGCATAGGATGCTTTGCTTACCTTTTTACATAGATGCTCTATATGTACTCTTTCCAGTTTAATTTCTTATCTATTTTGAGACCAAGAAATGTTGTATTAGTTACTTCTCGTATTATGTCAGTTTCGTGATGTATTATAATTTTTGAAAATGTCATGTGTTTATTAAAATGCATTATATTTGTCTTCTTTAAATTAATAATTAAGTTATTGTTTCTTAGCCATCTATCTATCAACAGTAAAAATTATAGTATCATTAATATCTCTTTCATAAATATCAGAGTTTTTACAAATTACAGTTAATGTGCTATCGTCAGCAAAAACAGTCATAGGATGATTGATAGAATTAGGAAGGTCATTAATATATATTATGAATAACAGAGGACCCAGTACACTTCCCTGTGGGACTCCAAATGATACATGACGTCTTTTGAAAGGTATATATTTTCTTCTACAGTCTGATTATCTAATTTACAGACTGCCGCTAATTGTTTTCGGTTTGTCAGTTGTAGTCTTGCCTCATGGTTGCACGGGCAGGACTGTCCTGTGTCATCCATCCATACCATATAGTAGTTTATACAAAGACGATTGGTTGGGTCTGCTCTGTGAGATCACTTAAGATGTAAGCTGTGATTGGTATATAGTTGTGAAGGTAATCGTGATTACTTGCAGTACGGTCATTTGCAACTTTATATCCGCATTTATATTCCTCATGACTGACCCATTCGTTTACAAATTCACTTCCACTTCACAAGTTTACTTACAACAAATACACTCTTACAAGAATCACGTGAACATTGAAGTTGACAGTATTTTCTTTACATTTCAGCCTATCGCCATCCACTTCTGGACGTAGGCTTCCCTCATGTTACGCCTCATAGTGTGGTCCTGTGCCGCTTGCATCCAACGACGCCCACCAACCTTTACCAGGTCGTCTCTCCACCTAGTGAGGGGGCGTCCAACATTGCGTCGTTCGGTACGTGTTCGCCACTCTAGAACCATTCTTCCCTAGCGGTTATCGGTTGTTCGGGCGATGTGACCAGCCCATTGCCACTTCAGCGTGCTAATTCTTCGTGCTATGTCGGTTACACACGTTTTCCTGTGAATTTCCGTATTTCGGTTTCTATCTCACAAACAAATCTCGAGCATAGCCCGCTTCTTAGCACGCTGGGCGACTTTGAGTTTGGGTATGAGGCCTACACATAGGGGCCACGTTTCGGTACCATAAGTACCATAAGTAAAGGTTGTAGACCTGTGTTTTCAGACACTGAGGTATGTTGGATGAGAAGATCCTCTTAAGGTGCCCGAACGCTGCCTAACCGAGTTGGATTCGTCGGATGATCTCTTTCTCGAAAGTGGATCTACCTAACTGGACTATTTGTCCAAGGTAAACATAATAATCGTCAATTGCGAGAATCGCATTGCCGACTAGCACTGGTACAAGAATGACATGGGCATTTGACATGATTTTTGTCTTGTCCATGTTCATTCGTAAACCCACTAGTTGGAATACCCTGCTGAGATCGTTGAGCATGGTCCTCCATGGATTCTGCCATAACGATGTATAGTCTGCAAATCGAAGGTGAGTGATGTATTCGCCGTTGATATTGATGCCCAGTCCGGTCCAGTCTAAGAACTTGAAAACGTCTTCCAATGCAGTGGTGAACAGTTTCGGAGAGATGATATCTCCCTTCCCACGCCTTTCTGCAATTGGTTCGGTTTGGTACTCTTATCCCGGGTGCGGACTGACATTGTGACGTTCTTATACAAACACTTCAGCACTTCGATATAACGATGGTCGATTTAGCACCGCTGAATGGACTTTAGCATCGACCAAGGTTCAACTGAATCAAAGGTTTTCTCATAGTCCACAAACGCTATACACAGAGGCTGATTGTATTCATTGGTTTTGCTGGTTAATTTGCCGAAGCGTGAGGAAATGGTCTATAGTGCTATAGCCTTTTCGGAAGCCAGCTTGTTCGGGCGGCTGGAAGTCATCAAGCTTGCACGTGAGTCGATAGGTAATGACCCTCGAAAACAACTTGTAGACGTGGCTCAAGAGTGAGATGGGTCTGTAGTTTTTAGAGGAGTTTTGTCGCCTTTCTTGAAGAACAGCACCACCACACTCCTGGTCCACGACTCTGAAATGTCACCCCCGAGGATAACGGAATCAAATAGCTTCTGGAGGGCTTTTAAGACTGCAGTCCTCGAGTGTGGGAACTTATGATCGAACACACACATTCACATTTTCTAATCACACAGACGCATCGCACAGTATTAATACACGCACCCTGGCAACGAATAAATCTAACGGTGAATCGTATCGTATCGAAACGGCAACGAATAAATCTAATTGCCGGTGCTTGCATTAGTTACATATTTATTACACACTTGTATTAGTAGAATCTTCACCGTGTCACAGAAAACACGCAGTGTATTAGGCATAAGCTTGTCTTATCGCTAAGCCTGCAGTGAGTAGCCAGCAGCAAAACGTGGGTTCAGAGTCTCAGAGTGTATGCTTTCTGGGTATTATACACAGAACAAAATACTTAGAGAGAAGAACGACAACTTCATTCTGTAGAATTGCTCACATGGTGCACACTAGTGCTCCAGTTTATTTCATCTAAAACATTCGTAGTGCAGGTTACTTAAAAATGTGATTATTTCAAAACAATATTCAGCTATCGAATTTCTAATTGCTGTGTTTGCACAATACAATTTAGGTACATATATTCGAATGTATAAAAATTGTGCGAATTATGAAATGTCTAACATTAAAAACAATAGTTCCATATAAGCTTGCAACTCCATTTTGATCATTTTTCTCAGTAAAAAATGAATAATTTACTGCATAACTATACTTACTACTTTATTTTGATTTTGACTTTAATTTTTATGTTTATTTTATATTATTAATTTTCTTTTGGTTCCCCATATCTACCTGAAATATGACTTCAATACGATTACGATAAGTACTTGCATACTATTTGACAATTAATTCGGTTTACAAAAATACATAATTAAATTTACATTTGTATTATGTACCTTGATCTTTTATTTGCTCGAAGAATATGAATTAGCAGCCATGGTTCGACGCTGACACTCGCAACACACCCTAAAGAAATGATCGCGAAGTTATGGAGCTCGACTCGAACAACTAACGGACGTGCTCTCACCTTGGATACTGAGACGGCACTGATTATTATTTTTTTTTCTTTTTGTGTGACTTAGTTGTTAGCCTCAGATGGCTATGACAACTTTACCCGAACTGTGGGTGAGCGCTAAGGGCTCTCAACCCGTAAAAGTTAAGCGACCGTTCCTGAGATCACCCCCTGTGGGGTACGGACCTCGGCTCGGGGGGTCGCTGGCAAAGTGGGTTCTCCCACGTTTAGGATTTGAACGCGACACGACTTCCGACCTCGACGGCGAGGACGGAATCGTGGATACTTATTTGTCAGGGCCGTGCGGGCATTATTTTTCTTTGGACGTGTTTTATTATAATGCTGATTACAGAACGTTTTTGTTTCATAGTTTATGTATGGATGATTTCGGCTAAAAAATCAACGGTGTTTAGGATTATTTTATATTTTTTTGTTTTAGATTAATAAAAAACTTGAATGGTGAATGTGTTATCCTTACTTTCGTCTCACGATTCAATTGAAAATATTTACAAATATATCAACGGAATAGCCTAGGTAGTTATAATAGCAAAGGTCGATTTCTGTATTTTTGATCAATGTTGGCGGTTTTTTTTTCTCAAAAGTTAAGACTTATCTTAAAATTATGACACGGTGTTTTAATAGAGTCATTTGTTAAGCATTTGAGATATTTTATTAGTATAATTCAATGCAGTAAATTTTTAGATATATTTAAAATCGTAAGTGGCTATTCGCGCGTTTCTTAGGGACGCGCCCCTTCAGACCGGCTTGCCGCCTGCCCTCAGGAACTCTGCCGTAATTCCGTCAACATCAACCGTATTCCCTCGGTGCCTTACCGTTTCGTAGATGTTTGAGAGCCATTCTGATCTCGCACAAGCTACTGTCCGGGATTTCTTCGGTATAGTGCCGAGTTAGCTTAGATTAAGCTGATAACAGGATTTCGGGATGATTTATATAACTGTCCATAGAACCTTTCAACCTCTCCTAAGATTTCACTTTGGGATGAAATGACAGTGCCGTCATCGGTTTTTAGCTTAGTCATTCTCATTTGGCTTTGCCCAATAGACAAATATTGTGCAAATGCTTTTGAGCCACAGTTCCGCTCTATCGCTATTTCTTTTTTCCACTCCACGAGCTTGAGAGTCTGGATAGAAAGTTTTTTATGTCTATTAGAGCAGCGAGCCTTGAAAAATTTTGACCTAACTACGCGGACAGTTTCTACGAAACTTTTGTTCATGTCATTCGGAGATTCGCACTCGTCTAGACATTGGAAGCGATTGTGAGGTTCAAGTTGAAAGCTTTCGAGGTTATGGTATTGGACAGGTGTGTCGGAGGGTAGACTTCATCAAGCGCTAACGCTCGACTTTTTTGTGGATATTTAATGTGCCTCTTACTATTCGGTAATCGCTTTTAGTTTTAATCTTGCTGATCACTGAGACATAATTGAATATCTGTCGTTTGTCCGACAAGATGATGTCTATCTCGTTTTTTGTTGAACCATCGGAGCTAATAAAGCTAATAAAGCTGCCGTGACTGAGAGCTGTTATTTTATTTGTATTGCTTATAAAGGGGTTAGAGCTGTGATCGCTACGCTTGACAGGCGGATACACGATCGCAGTGTGGTTTTATACGTTTCCTAGGTGAGAGCTGCTGCCCACTCTCCTGGTGAAACCTTGGCTGACTCCCACGGGCAAGTAAGGGATGGCGACGCTGTCCGTCGCCACACGGGTGATTTTTTTTAATACCTTAGGAAATGCAAAGTAATAACTATTCTACTAAGTAATACAGATTATTTCGGTTACGTTGATCAGTGTGATCTAGTGTACAATAGTTGAACTTGATAGTCATCTAGCTATTACGTCCATCCAATTAACGCTAGATGGACTAAATACTATATTGACATTTAGATATTTTATTCTCTTAACATCGATGTGTCGATGTTATCGAAGACAAAACATTCCAGTAAAACATTGATGTTTATTCAACATCGATGAATATCGACCATCCCTATTGACTGTAAGAATCCCTACATTCCGTACAAGTTGCGCGTGTTGAATTAATGACTTTCTGTGAAAGATCTTTAATATGGGGAAGAAAACAAAAGTAGGAAAACAGCGGAAAGATAAATATTATCAACTAGCGAAGGAGACAGGTTGTAACCTTATAACTATTTTTTTACAAATTTTATTTTATGTACATTGGAATCATGTGTTGTATGTCATTTTAGGTTATAGATCAAGAGCTGCATTCAAGTTAATACAATTAAATAGAAAATTTGGGTTTTTACAAAAATCACGAGTATGTATCGACCTGTGTGCTGCGCCAGGAGGTTGGATGCAGGTGGCTCATCAAAATATGCCTGTGTCCAGTGTAGTGATTGGTGTAGATTTATTTCCAATCAAACCAGTTCCTGGATGCATTGGGTTAACTGAAGATATAACAACAGAGAAATGTAAATCAGCTATAAAGAAGGAAATTAAAACATGGAAAGCTGATGTAGTTCTTAATGATGGTGCTCCTAATGTTGGATTGAACTGGATTCATGATGCATATCAACAAGCTTGTCTCACGCTGAGTGCATTAAAGTTAGCAACAAATTTTTTGAGGGAGGGGGGCTGGTTTGTTACAAAAGTATTTAGATCTAAAGATTATCACGCCCTTTTGTGGGTTCTGAAGCAATTTTTCAAAAAAGTTCATGCTACTAAACCACAAGCTTCACGTAATGAGTCCTCAGAAATTTTTGTGGTTTGTCAGAGTTATATAGCACCTGACACAATAGATCCAAAATTTCTTGATCCTAAAAATGTATTTGAAGATCTGGATATTGTAAAAAAACAACACCTAAACATTCTGCATCCTGAGAAACAAAAAAAGGCTAAAGCTGAAGGCTATCAAGAAAATGATTATACTACTCACCATAAAGTACTTCTATCACAATTTTTGGACCCCGATAAAGATCCAATTGATTTACTTCAAGGATGCTCTGAGGTATAATTTTTTTAAATATTTGATACATATATAGTGTATGAGGGAATGGGACAGCTGCTCAAATGGGTGCTAGATAACATAGTAGGAAACTGTAAAATAAATTAGAAGTGAAAAGTTTATTTGTTAATGATTTAGTTGCATATATATTTTCAGTTTCGTCATCACTTTTTCATGTGAATGATTGTTTGAAATGACTGATTGAAATGTATCAAGTAAATGATAATTAGTCTGCATCATACTGAAATACAACCTAAATAAATCAATGATTATGTTTGCTGAAGTAAGTCAAACATCGCCTTTACATTAAAACTCAACTGATGGGCCAATAACCCTATTTTAATCGACACTCTAACCAGAGCTGCTACACTTCCCCTTATTCACTTTATTGCTGCTACAGCTATCAAACGGGGAGGTTGTGTTGCTTGCGTATATGCACAGGTTTAAATCATATCATAGGTAGGCTTTTCGTTATATGCACATGTACTACATCAAGGTTAAGCATCATAGATGCACTTTTGATTTCACTGTAAATATTGTTTTTCTTTTTTTATTAATATACATGTAATTCTGATCTAGGGCTGTTAAACTACAAGCTATTAAAACAGCTGTTCCATAACCTGGTACACCTATATAATATGCATTAGTATTACTAATAACATTTATTTATCATTTTTACAGATTGTAATAGATGATAATTCTATTGCTGAACATCCTAAGACAACTTCTGAGATAAAAGAATGCTGCAAAGACATTAAAGTTCTTGGAAGGAAGGATTTGAAAAGTCTATTAACTTGGTTCAAACAGATGAAAGAATGGCAAGCCTCACAGGTAATTATACCCCTTAGTAATGGTCATTGTTATTATCATTAAAGGATAATTACAAGTTGTATACAAAATAAGCACTAGACTTTCAACTAATATCAATATAATTATTCACTGGAATTTGTGTCATGAAGTTAAAGAGTTTAACCATCATATATTTCCTAGAATAAGGTGGATGCTAAGGACGGTGAGGATAAGGGATCAAAAAAGGAATCAGATGAAGATAAAGATGATGATGATGATGTTGATGAAAAGATTGCTGGCCTGCAGGTAATATAATTTTTTATTTGTTACTGTAAAAATTGTGTTAAAAATGTATTTATTTAGGCATTACTAATGATCGATAATGAAATGACAGATCAGAATCACATACTTGTGGAATTACACTTGACAATGGAGTATTTTTATTGAATTTTGAACTCCCTGCACTAAAAATATAATCCTTGTATTGTTTGGATACTTTAAATTCTATATAATTGATGGACATAAATTACACCTAGACTCAGAATAACAATTTGTGGATTGCACAAAAAAAAAGTATTGTTCTGAATGGCATTTGAAACTCAAACCATAATACTTAATATGGCAGGTCGGTATCTTAACTGCTACACTATCTGTGCAGTTGTGTTTGTATGGTTGTCAATTAAAACCAAACTTGCATTAAATGACTTTATTTTGATTATGAATTTAAATTATTAAGATTAAATAAATGGTCTAGATTCAGAAATTTAAGAAAAGCCTATAAATTTAACTTAAAGGAGGTTTTTATTCAAACCAAATTTTGTTTTTATATATATTTGTTTTTTTATTAATTTATGAAAACTACTTATTTTCTTCCAAATACAAATCAAGAAATTGCAAATCACAATCTATAGAAAGACATCATAATGATTTCTTTTTATGGATTTATTTCATTGTAATTTATATGTAAATGATAAAGCAAACAACAGGCAACTTTAATTCTGTATTACATAAAACTGAAAAACAAGTAAGCAAGTGATAAAATAGTTATATTACCAAATACAAGGCACAAATTTTATGTGCCAAGCCTGACGTACATTCATTGTATGAATTTACATCAGGTGAGGATGTATTACGTTATGTTATATAGCTATCATTATTATAACATACATTTCAGGATGAAGAAAGGCGTCAGTCTAAACGAAAGAGGAAACAAGTCAATAAACAAAGACAAAAATTAGCAGAGAAAATGAATCTTAAAATGGTTTTAAAGGGTGATGATGGTCCTATAATGGAAAGTCATGATATGTTTAAACTGTCAGATATCAAAAATGCCGAGGTGAGTCGACAGATCTTTTTTAATATTGAAGTCTCATTCTAATTTGGAGTATTGTTGTGCAATGTTATGAGGATATCAGATCATCATTCTCCTTCTCTTATCCCAATAACTTGGGTTCGATACAAGATCACACATTTTGATTCCAGGAGCTAGCACGCATGGTAGACCAGCAACCTGATATTGTTGCAGAAGCTAGTGACGAGTCGGATGATGAGTTAAAATTGAAACCCAAATATATGAAGTATGATACAGAGTCCTCGAAATTAGACTCATCAGGTCTATATTATAAAGATTCGGACAGTGAACTTGAATTGGAATCAGATTCTGACAATGAACAAGATAAAGAGTCATTAGGTAAAATTGAATTGCATATTACTAAATTTTAACAAAACTTGTGGTAAATTCCCTGTGGTTGCAGGTTTGGAATACATGTTTGCTACCTATTACTTTACCGCGGGAGATAAATAAACCGGTTGGGGGATGTCCTAGAATGAAGAATAGCAGCTCTCTCTGAAACTTATAACACCAATTTCAATACTCAATCTCTCTATCTTAATCTATCCACTGAGTGTAGTGATAATGGCATTGCCACCCTTGAAAAGTATTCTCTCTATTAGTAAACATTAATAGGCCGATAGATGGTTGACTAATATTCCAGAAACTTTACAGTGTGGTCTATAGAAATATTTTAAGTTTTTCGACTTGCTTTTTTACTCGATGGGCCTTCCCATTATGCATAATAAACAAGTTGCTGTTTTATACGGATCCATATAATAAAACTAACAAATTGGGTGGGTGAAAGTTAATAGTTTATGAAATGATTATCAAAAGTCCTTAGATTTTAAATGCATTTTCACTTTCAATTAACTCAAGTTTGAAGCATTAATAAACTTGAGTGTTACTACTTAAGTATGCTCTCTGCTTTTTATCATATATAATGTCTATATGAAAATATTAAGTAGTAAGAATATTATTGTCTAAATATCGAATGATTCTAAATCTGGTGCTTAATTTTTGTTGCAGCCTTTTCAGATTCAGAGAATGAAAACAAGAAAGTAGACAAAATAACAAAAATGAATACGTTACGTAATAGTCAGGTGACTAAATCAGCAGCAATACCGAAGAATCACCCTTTGTTGACGGACTTAGATAACAATGACCCTGTGTCTAAACGTTCTATGAAAGCAGAGTTATGGTTTCAGAAAGATAGTTTTAAAGATGTTATTGAGGATGATGATGAAGGTGTTGATTTAGATAAACTAGCAGAAACTTATAAAGAAAAAGGACTGAAAGTAGTTGAAGCTTCTATATCTGATAATGTAAAGACCAACGGTATTAAAAGAAAATTGAATGATGATAGTTCTGATGATGATTCTTCTGACAGTGATTATGAGGTGGAAGAGAATGTTTCTCCAACAGATGCTAAATCTGGTGCTAAATCAAGTAAAAAAGATGGTTTTGAAATTGTTTCACAAGATCCAGGTATGAAACAACTACGAAAACTTTTAATTTATAATATGCTACACCCATTTGCTTAATTTATTTTCACTTACGGGAATGTACCTATACTTGTTATATATTAATAAATAAATTTTACCCTTTCCCACCTTGGTGACCAACCGTAATGAACGGCCTTCACACACCCCTGCTGCTCTAGTTTTCATGTAATAAGTAATTTATATAGTTTTAAATATTTTTTTTTGCAAACAAGATGTTAAAAAGAAGAATTATTTAGCACTAATTTGTTTTTATTAATATGGTATATGCTGCATGATCCCAAGAGTGCGTGTGTATCTACAATTTAAATTTAATCAGTTTTAAATTAGTTGACGTCTCGTTATATGTGCACCAGTGTGAGTGATGATGATGAATTTATGAGTTTAAACAGTGCTAATGCTTTGCAAAATAAGCTTGATGATGAATGAATTTAGCTCGACTACGTGACGTAATCATAACCCTCTCACCTCTCACCCTTATAAGCAATCGTGGTATTTTCTATTATCGCTTCCAGACTAACCTCCTCTCTGTACAGGTCACGTAGTTCGGGTATTTCCTTTAATGTGGGTTGAGTTTATAGTCATTAAATCTGTTGTATTTAGTTATGTGGCATATATTTTGCAGATTTAAAAAGGTTAAAGAAAAATCTCAAAATGGATGCCGAGACACTTGCCCTCGGTACAATGATAGCTACCTCGAAAAAGTTTAAACGGGATCTCATTGATGATGCTTGGAATCGGTATGCTTTTAATGACAAGAATTTGCCTGATTGGTTCATGGAGGATGAGAAGAAACACATGAAGAAACCGGTCATTGTGCCAGAGGTAAAATCTTATATGTTATGCTTGCTTATATGTTATGCTGTATTTTATATTATTAGGCATGGTATTAAACTGATATAGAGCGAAGAGTGAATGCGGGAAATAGAGTGAACGGAGCGTTGGGGCAACTTCTCGGCAGCCACCACCTCAGCCAGAAGGCACGTGTAGCAATACATAACGCAGTGCTTGTCCCAACATTACTGTATGGAAGCGAGAGTTGGGTATGCAAAAAAGAGTGTGATAGTAAAATTAATGCGGTCGAAATGCGATCTCTGCGGAAAATCTGTAGAGTTAGGCTGACCGACCGCATTCGTAACGACGACGTAAGAGAGCGAGTAGGTATGAAAGAGAGTATTGGTGTAAAGATGCGAAAGGGAATGCTCCGATGGTTCGGACATGTGGAAAGAATGCCGAACGAACGCCTGGTTAAGAAGATATACAATGCGAAAGTGGAAGGATGTAGGTACCGAGGGAGACCGAGACTAACCTACCTAGACCAGATCGGTCATGTACTGAAGGAAGGTGGAGTCAAGAGTCTCCGAAACCGGCGAGCTTGTATGAAGAGAATTATGAATGTTGAGGAAGCGAGTGAGGTATGCAGAGATAGAGTTCTCTAGCACTCTGTTCTCTCTGCCTACCCTGCAAGGGATATGGCGTGATGATATGTATGTATGTATGTATTAAACTATATTTTGGGGTATTATCGCGTTTACAAAGAATAAAAATAGTTTAATTTCATATTTAAAAAAAATGTTTATTGTGATCTACAAACTGTGACAGTAATCCATTAATCTTCTCACATAACGGCTAATTTTTTTTTGTACCACTATACACTATGCACGCCGTAATTCAAATGTAAAAAGAAATATCACATTGAACACCATTTTACCAATTTACTTACTATATATATATATATCTATATCTATACATATAATAAAAATGTAACGGATCGCTGTCTGTACATGGAAGATATATGAGAAAAAATATTACTGGGACCTTTATCAACACTCATAGAACCCAAAACAATGATTTTTAAAATTTTTGTCTGTTTATCTGTTTGTCTGTGTGTTTGTGCACGCTAATCTCAGAAACGGCTTATCCGATTTAGACGCGGTTTTCACTAATATATTGTGGTAAGCTTCACTTAACATTTAGGCTTTATTTTATCTCAATTGGTTTATAAATAAAAAAGTTATGTTAATTTAAAAAATTGACTTAACTTTTTGCGGCTGACCGACCGCATTCGTAACGACGACGTAAGAGAGCGAGTAGGTATGAAAGAGAGTATTGGTGTAAAGATGCGAAAGGGCATGCTCCGATGGTTCGGACATGTGGAAAGAATGCCGAACGAACGTCTGGTTAAGAAGATATACAATGCGAAAGTGGAAGGATGTAGGTACCGAGGGAGACCGAGACTAACCTACCTAGACCAGATCGGTCATGTACTAAAGGAAGGTGGAGTCAAGAGTCTCCGAAACCGGCGAGTGTGTATGAAGAGAATTATGAATGTTGAGGAAGCGAGTGAAGTATGTAAGGATAGAGTTCTCTGGCACTCTGTTCTCTCTGCCTACCCTGCAAGGGATATGGCGTGATGATATGTATGTATGTAATTTAAAAAATGTTCGCGGAAAAAATCTTTATCGATTCTTTTCAAATTACGTACAAATATTCTCCAGTAAAAATAAATAAACACGTGTTTCAGCATTTGTTGATTTTCACCCTCTGGGGGTGTAAATTAGGCCTGCAAAGCGGGTTGGACGACTCATTAAATCATTAGCGCCAAGCCGATATTATTGAAGCTGGCAACTTGAAATATTGACAGTGGTTTCTTTATATGACGTAGAGATTTACTAAGAAAGGATTTTACGAAATTATACCCCTAAGGGGGTCGAGCAGAGTGGCAAAGTTTGTATGGGGAGAAAAAATCTTTATTGATTCTTTTCAAATTATGAGTCGAATCAAATATTCTAGGGTAATATCCGGCATTTGTCAATTTTCACCCTCTGGTTGTGCCTGTGAAACGGGTTGATCGAGTCGTTACCGCCAAGCCGAAACTATTAAAGCTAGAAACATTAAATTTTGAAGCACGTTTTTATTTATGACATAGAGATTCAATATGAAAGGATTTCATTAATTCCGTCCCTAAGGTGGTGTAACAAAGCAGTAAAGTGTGTATGGGGAGAAAATTTCCTTATCGATTCTTTTAAAATTACGTACAAATATTCTTCGGTAAAAATAAATAAACACGTGTTTCTCTCCCCTCTCCATCAACCCCGCACCAGTGCATTTGTGGCGACCAGTGCCAACGTGAGAGCTCACACGATACACATAGTGGGCGGCAATAGGTTCTTGCCTAATAGTTTAAGATACAGGTTAAGTTTAGCTTCAAAAATGTTCACTCTATAACTCAAATAATAAATCATATCAGAGGTCGCAACTATGTCGGTGAAACAAAACAGTCAAATAAATGGTGGTGATAATTATATTTTTATCCCATGGTCATACCGTAAATAGTATATTAATGGCAATATAATTTGTAGAATGAATAGATTTTTGAATCACCTTTTTCTTTAGTGACCGGCTATGGTATATAGACACATGCGCGCCCTACACGTACATCTATGTTGTGCGGGCGGGCCACCGCAACCGGGTATCATCTCGAGTCGAAGTTAGACAACTGACTCGCAGAATCAACACCTCAACCCATCCCAGTTTCTGACGCTGTTGATTATCATCCTAGCGATAAACCTTCAACACCTTGCATTGCTTTTTCTATTTAACTCTGTCAGAGATGACTTCTGCGTGGACGAAGTCGCGGGCAAAAGCTAGTATATATATATATATATATATATATATATATATATATATATATATATATATATATATATATATATATATATATATATATATCTCGAAGAGGTCATTGAAAGGTTGCAAGAAGAGTGTGTAAGAGAAAAGTATGCAGAGGGTGTCCGAGAACGGCTGACGATGGCAAGCCAGCCGCAATCGGACATTGAAGAATGCTGGAGAGTATTGAAAGAGAGTATGGTAGATACAGCGAAAGAAGTATGTGGAAGTTCAAAGAAGCATAGAAAAACAAATGGTGATGCATGGTGGGATGCGGAAGTGGCAGCTTCCGTAGAGCAAAAGAAGAAAGCGTGGCTGGACTATGTCTCTTCTTTGAATCTGAATGACAGTATGACTGAACAGAAGAAAGAAATATATCGGCAATGTAAGAATGACACCAAGGCCTTAGTGAAAGAGAAACGTGATAGAGCAAGTATGAGTGCAGAAGATAGGCTGACTAAAAACTTCGAGGGTAACACCAAACTCTTTTGGAGGGAGGTGAAGAAGTCTCGGGGTGGTTGGTCAGCCTTCAGAATGAATAAAATAAGGTCTAAAGGTGGAGACATTCTTACACAAACACAAGACGTGTTAAGTCGATGGAGTGAATATTTTGGCGATATGTATGCGGATGCTACGGTTGGCGCCGGTGTTGGATGTGGTTTAGTAGATCAACATTCGACAACGGCGTCCTCCGATGGCATCAGTATGGATGAAGTTGAATGGGCGATAAGAAGTTTGAAAAATGGTAAGGCAGCGGGCATTGATATGGTGTCTGCCGAGATGATCAAGCTTGGTGGCTCTTGTGTCTGGGAGGCGTTCCTGTTGCTCCTCAATTTATGTTGGAGCTCGGGAATGGTTCCCAGGGACTGGAATAGCGCAGTCATCGTGCCTTTGTTTAAAAACAAGGGTTCACGTTATGACTGCGCAAATTACAGAGCCATAAGCTTGACCAGTTTGGCAGCAAAAGTGTATGGAAAAATTATTGAAAGGAGAATGAGGATGGTGTCGGATGGTTTACTGTGTGAGACACAAGGAGGTTTCAGGAGTGGAAGGGGATGCATGGATCAAGTGTTCTCTCTGCGCAACATTGTGGAGAAGCATCTGGCTCTAGGTCAGAGGGTTTTCTGCAGTTTTGTGGATCTGGAGAGAGCATTTGACACGGTTGTACGAAAGGAACTTTGGGACATTTTACCGGAGTATGGTATTAACGGTAAACTGCTACAGGCTGTGCAGTCCAGTTACATGGGCTGTAGAGCCTGTGTGCGGCTGGATGATGGAATGTCGCCTTGGTTTGACGTCAATATCGGCGTTAAGCAGGGGTGCATTCTGTCAGCCAGGCTGTTTATCATATATCTGGATAAATGTCTCCAAACGTTGAACGATATGAATGTGGGAGTCCAGATGGGCGACTCAGTGGTCACTGCTCTGCTTTATGCAGATGATGCAGTCCTGCTGGCACAGTCAGCGATTGACCTGCAGACCCTAGTCGACACAATGACAGAAGATTGTAAGAAAAGGGGTCTACGCGTGAATGTGAGCAAAACCAAAATAATGGTCTTTGAAAGAGATAAAACCAGAACAGATGTAAGAGTAACAATAGGTAATGATGTACTAGAGCAAGTGGATGAATTTGTATATCTTGGATGTGGATTTAGCCGAGATGGAAGGTACACCACTGATATAGAGCGAAGAGTGAATGCGGGAAATAGAGTGAACGGAGCGTTGGGGCAACTTTTCGGCAGCCACCACCTCAGCCAGAAGGCACGTGTAGCAATACATAACGCAGTGCTTGTCCCAACATTACTGTATGGAAGCGAGAGTTGGGTATGCAGAAAAGAGTATGATAGTAAAATTAATGCGGTCGAAATGCGATCTCTGCGGAAAATCTGTGGAGTTAGGCTGACCGACCGCATTCGTAACGACGACGTAAGAGAGCGAGTAGGTATGAAAGAGAGTATTGGTGTAAAGATGCGAAAGGGAATGCTCCGATGGTTCGGACATGTGGAAAGAATGCCGAACGAACGCCTGGTTAAGAAGATATACAATGCGAAAGTGGAAGGATGTAGGTACCGAGGGAGACCGAGACTAACCTACCTAGACCAGATCGGTCATGTACTGAAGGAAGGTGGAGTCAAGAGTCTCCGAAACCGGCGAGCGTGTATGAAGAGAATTATGAATGTTGAGGAAGCGAGTGAAGTATGCAGAGATAGAGTTCTCTGGCACTCTGTTCTCTCTGCCTACCCTGCAAGGGATATGGCGTGATGATATGTATGTATGTGTATGTATGTATGTAGGTCATTGATTGATTTCTTGTTGAATATAGCTATTAGCCACCTATCATTCAGATATATTCTGTTATCATATTCTCGGTTTAGAACCGGCTCGATTATCGATAACATTCACAATTTGTCATAACAATTTAGCTATGTATATTAAAAATATCAAATTAAATTATAATCCAGTCTAGCCAAATCTTTATCCAGATTTGAACCTCGGAATGAGTTTTTAATTTGACATATACTTTATAGAAAACGCAAAACCTTAGGCGGCGGTTTCCATCCAAAATAGCATCCGTTAAAAGTGGCGACACCGCTCAGAGTAAAATTTAGCCTAAACCGTTACAGAATGTTCAGAGCTATTCGCATTATTGCACTGTATACAAGTTGTTAGTAATATAAGAAAGTGCTTAAGATAACTTTCATCCAGAAAAACGTTTGAAATATAGAAAATAACTTGGTATAAAACAGTCGTCCTGTTCAACAATTCTACCTACAGATATTAATAAATTGCCACAGGACGCCTGAAGTGCAGAGAAAGTAAATGGGACCTGTAGTATATTGTACAAAAAATATTATCGCAGGACTAAAGTTATCGTCATAGCCGTGCTTAAAAACTGGTATAATATAATAACAAAACCTCTGGTCCTGTATGAGGCAAAAAGTATTGGATTTTTGCAGATTTCCTTCTTGGTAATTCTTTGCTAGAAACTAGTTTAGAGCAGGCTGCCGCACAATGTGTGTGTGTTTATATCTCTGCTATTTAGGGATAAATGTTTTTAGGAGAAACTCATTGGAGAATGACAAGTTACTAAAAATATTTGACCTAAATTATCTTGAATGTAAAAATAATATTATTACTTACAGAAATACGACCAGGAATACAAGAACAGATTACAAGACATTAACGCCAGACCCATCAAGAAGGTCGTAGAGGCCAAAGCTAGGAAGAAGAAGCGTACGATAAAGAAAATGGAGCGTGCAAAGAAGAAAGTCGAAGCGGTCATGGAGAACGCCGATATGTCAGAGAGAGAAAAGGCTCAGCAAATTAAACATCTTTACAAAAAGGCACAATCGGATGGCAAGAAAAAAGTAACATATGTGGTAGCTAAAAAGCATAACACTGGTAAGCGCATGAAGCGGCCTCAAGGAGTTAAAGGTCATTACAAAGTGGTCGACCCTCGTATGAAAAAAGATATGCGTGCGCAAAAGGCCAAGGAGAAAACCAAAGGTCGGGGGAAAAAAGGCAAACAATCTAAGGTCAAACAACCACCACCGAAAAAGAAAGGCAAGAAGGCTAAATAATATTTAGATTTAGGAATGTTTGTTTTTTTGTCGTATAAGAAGAATGTTTTTAAATAAATGATTATGACTCTTTACATTGGTTATGTTTACACTACTATGATACTCCTAGTCTATATATATATAAAAGAAAGTTGTGTTAGTTACACAACACTTATAACTCGAGTTCTCGAGTTATAAGTGTGGACCAATTTTTATGATTATTATGTTTTTGAGTTTGTTGTCGTCGGGAATAGGATATTAAAATATATTAATCAAGGAAAAAAAATCATTAAAAAACATCAGTCTAAACGTTCATTTGTTGATGATGTAACAAAACGTAACTGACAGCTTAGTAATGGTTTGCTTGGCAAATACCGCGAAAAGTTGAAATTAAATTTGACCGGTCAGTGTTCTTTTTGTGCGAGTGTTACGAATTTTAACGAATATTATTATAATAAATCATATTGTGTCTATAAGTAAATCAAAAAAGCCGCGACCAATAAGATCAAATCTTTCCTGACAAAGCTGTAACGCAATTAGAATTCGAAACATCACGAATGTAACCACGGCAGAACAAGATATTGCACGGTGAGATGGCCGCGTTAATATAGCCCGACTTCGTGCTTCTCAATCACCGGGGCACAGTGAGGCAGCACGTGAAACGGCACGGTGGACAATACGAAATCAACGAGCAAATCTCAGAGATCAACAATTAGATAATTTTCAACGCGCATGAAGAAAAATGTCGTATAACACAAGGTACTTCTTCGCCTTGCAGGCACGTTATTAAAATACTTGATTTTAAAATTTATATATTATTCATATTAACTTAATAATTTTGAATTAATCGAAATCTGCTCAATCATTGACAGTTAGGCGGAACGAAGTGTGCCGAGTCGGTTAGTAATATATACAAAATAGAAAATTCTCGGCTGTAACACCAAGGACTGGCAGTACTGAGGTAACGTGTTATGTATATCTTTCCATGTGGTGACGGAGTAAGAATAAAATTCACCACCCTTTATCTTACCCATGGGTGATCGTAAGAGACGACTAAGGGTATAAAACGCATATAACTTCTATGCAAGAGAAGGAAATCTCGAAACAAAACCCCTTACCAACACGTGTGATCAGTGTGGTACAGCAGGTCAATTTCCCTCCTATCATGGAGGAGGCTCGAGCGAAACAGTGGGACATATATGAGCTGAGAATGTGATGATTACGTATATCGCTTGTTATGATACCATAACTATTACTATGTATTAGTCGCATACTAGTAAACCGTTTCGTTATTAGCTACTCATACGAATATTGATATGTGTGTAATATTCATTATAATAATTAAAATAAAATACAAAATTCTCGTTAATATGCACGTTTATTCATTATTATTCTTTCTTGAAACAGCTGCTGTTTTCATACTTCTATGCTTTGAAATGACAGTAATCAGGGTTAGTGAAAGTGCAGTGCATTTCTTTTTCGACTTACTGAGGTTTATGACTTAACGAAGTATTCTGTAATAGAATGCCATTCTTTATGATTAACAAGTTTGTAGTAAACGTATATTTTCGTCCTTGGTTTTAAATAAATCTCAAATTTACATTCTCAATAAGAGTTATTAAGATGGTCAATCATAAAGGTTATTAAAAATTTCTGTGTTTCATATCTTTTTAATTTCGCAGCTGGAAAAACTGAAAAAACTCGACAAATATTAGTATTTTATAAAATCGTTTGTACGTTTGACGTTCGGATCGATGCGATGCTCTAACGACACACGTGGGTCTTAACAATGTCTAGATATGTTAAAATAATCACAATAAATCTTATCTTAATTATTATTTTAAGCTATTTTTAGGTTAGTAATAATTAGGTTCTAACAATGCATGGCAAATTTGTCTTTATTGACCAGATAAACTGCACTGACTAAATCACACGTTTCGACAGCACTTGTGGTCGTAACGTCGCAATGCTAAATGCGCGCAAGCTATTTTCTCTAATACGTCACGCGACCACGTGTTGCGCGCAGTTTATCAGAGAGCTTTATAACCACGCTTATCAGTTGCTGTAAGCGTCACTAAAATTAGCCAATTCGTTTTGAAACCACCAGATTTTAATAATATTATTATATTTTATTTTTTATAATAATAGTTCATATAGATCGAAGGACTAATATGTTGAAATGTTAATAAGAACATCATATCATTTGGCAATAGAAGAGAAATGTCGGCCTCGAATCGGACCACACCAATATATCCTACATTCCCTGCCATTACAGAACTGACAACGCAATAGGCAATAGCCGTAATAAACATTCGTTTTAAAGCCTCTGTGTGATATTTTTAGTAAATATGTAGGTATTATAATTATTATTACATCAAGTTAATTAAATAATATACATTTGAAATAGAACCACTTTTACGGATTCTATCGCGTAACAGTGATCATGGTCACGGGAGGACTGTCCTCCCGTGACCATGTTTACTGTAAAGTGCTCAAAACGTTAGGAAATTAAAAATGAAATACAAACGCCATAGAATCCGTAAAAGTATTCCAAATGTATAATACTTCGCGTAAACTTGCTGTGTGGTAGCGGCTACGAATACTACCAACCCTTACTTTGCTCGTGGATGTCTTAAAAGACGACTAAGAGCCTTATAACGACCTGGGCCAACTCCATCTGATGCTGTTTGGTCAACAATTGCATTCCCAAGGAGGGTTGACGTCTGGCAGGCGGCCGGTCATAAAACTATTGCCAATAACTTTTACAATATGTACTATGTAAGAAGAGTACATATTGTGTCGACCCCAAGTAATTGGGATAGGAGTAGGAGAATGATGAATACTTCGCGTAAACATTAGAAATCATTAAATAATATACTTTTTCATGACTTATGAAAAAAATTAATAAACCTTGTGGATTAATCTGTACCATATAAATTAGTATTATCGGTGACCGCTGTTAAGGTAACTTGTAGGTAAGCAAACAACATAGCTCTATTAGCTGGCTCTAAAAAGAGTATTTTTACCACTAAGGTCAGGGTGTTATTTGAATCTACGTGCGTCACTCGGCTGAGTTCAGGGACAGCCATGCCACATAAATGATATCTCTTCACTTGGTGGCCTTGATATCTAATTCTGATTCGCTCTGTCTACGCCGTCTGCCTACTAAGTATTGTTTTTATGTGCAGTTTGCAATATGTAGGTACATCTATAAAGTAACAAATTCATAGCAATATATCTGCATTAAGTATACAAAAGTTATGTTCCTAAAAATTAACCAGGAATATAGAAGTTAAAACAATCCAGATCAATCATGTAGTTCACCACGTTAGTAGTGGACGTTACACGACTGGAGAGTAAAAGTTTTATATATAATTTTATATAGATAAAAAAACAATTCTTAGTGGTATTGTATCTTGTCGGATCTTAGTGGAGTTCGCGTTCCGGTTCGGTATTTGATTATTAAAGATATGATGTCGCCGCATCATCGCAGAACTTATACATAATAAATAGATCGTTTGAGAAGTATAGAAAAGATTGAAGAATAGAAAAATATGTTGTAAATTTATGGCAAACTTCTTAAATTATTAGCCAAAAGTAAGTGGAAAATATTAGGCTTTCGGAAGAAATAGCTTGTGGTGTGGGGTAGAAGTACCTTTAAGGAGGAGACGATGCTAAGTGGAAAGGGGAAGGTGGCAAGCGGGGTGGTCGGCCGGGCTATATCGAGCGTGCGATCACGGCCAAGGCCGCGGTACGCCGTCATCGCTTCCAAGTCGACCGTCCATGCCCTGAGCAAGGTCTAAATAAAAATCTACTAGTGAGAAAACTGGCTTCAGAATGGCAACATGGTCATGACATGGGTTCAATATTTTATTAATGCTTATAGTTTTGTAAGTATAATAGCGAAAAACATACTATCTTTCATTAGAAAAGAAAAACATGCAAATGTTTATGTGACATAAAAAACAACAACTGCATTATAATTCAAAGTCCTTAATTAATCGTCAATGATAAGATTAAAATTTATCTCAGACGGTTTTAGCTATAGTTGACTTCCTTGTCGTTCTATTATCTTAACCATGTGTCTGTTCACGTTGTGAATTTGGATTATAATCCCGAGTTCTACAGAAAATAATTTTAACTACCAAGAAATTTGCAATAAAGTTGTTAGTGTGTTAAGTGAATGATAGCTGCGGTGCTAGGTCTCAAAGTGCTTTCGCAGATGTCTTTACAAACAAATTACACCCAGAGCCACAGAAATTATTTGTGGATCGTTCAAATTTATAAAGTCCTGCACTGCATCTCGATCGTACCCATGGCACTCAGAATGAAAGGTTAGGTTGAACTTCTTAGGCCACTGCGGCATCTGTGCCGTCTATAACATCCACTACAATCTAAGAAAAATTGTCAATTTTACTGTATTACCAAAACTTTAAAGATAGATATGAAATAGTAGGTACATATACATAGTTATTTAAATATGAGAAATATTCGTCTTAAGTTTGGTGACATTCGTATTAGCCTTATAATAGATGTAGGTGACGTCCTTAAAGGTAGGTAGGGACCGATGAGGTGGCGTAGGGGTGTGGGTGGTATGAACTCGCCCTGACAAGGTCGCGGGACTCGCGGGTTCCTTTCCACTCGGCCATGCCACTCGTTCCTCCCTATAGTAGGTAATGTTCCTTAATGATTCTTACCTCCCCGTACATTATTATTGTATTTGAATTGCTAAGATTTTAATTTCGCAACTTGTTAGCACATTTATATTTTTATTTATTTAATTAGGCGAAATGCTCTAAGTACTCACGATTCTCGAGGATTTGTTTCATCGTGGATCAATATTTGTGTGACCTTTAAATGTTGTTTACATTTAAGTACTCAGCTATACTTTTTAAAGTTCCCGTAACATCAAAATGTGTTATTAAGTCTGGAATGATTTATTTAAAAAAGAAGTTGATGAGATAGTATAAAAAATTAAGTAAGACTATACGAGCCGCTTAAGACTAAAGTGGTGTAAATCACTTGTATCCACAGAAGATCAACTTTTAGTTTAATATCTGTAGGAAATCTCTGCCTTTATTTTAAATGCTTTTAGCGGTACTATGGCATTGCATTTCATAAAAGTGTTTTACTCAAGAAATAGTTTGAATGAGAAAATTATATTATCGCAACGTAGGTACATGTGCGTAACTCACATCGTTATTAAATTCTAAATTATCACTAATACTAATCTTGCTTCAGGCAGCTAATATGTTTTCATTATATACATTCCATGTATTCTAAATTTATATATCCTACAGTAATATCATAGGTAATCGACTTACAGACAATGGATCATATTCCTATTATGACGGTGTACAGCCTCAAAATATACTTAGTATGTCATCAACACTACCTTTCCCGTTAGTATCCTCGGAGACAACTATTGTTAAACCGTGTTAATGTGCAGACGATATCATCGCAAGAGAAGATAAAAACCTCTCTGACTTAAAAATGAAGAAATAGACATTTCAAAATCGATTTCTGTGATATTCAATATTTTTCTAGCCAATTCTCCCTTGTCCTCCTTCGATGTTTTATTAAGCGAATAGCAATAGTGATATCGTAATTATCCGTTGACAATTATGCATTTTTTTATTGCAAAAAATATATCAAAAAATCCTCAAAAATGGCTCACGCAATGAATGGACGCCCTTTATTTGTGTTATGAAGCGCTGTAATCATATCTGAAACTCTCAGATACCCGAAATGAAAATGTGTACAAAAGTAACGGTTATGGAGCTTTGTAATCGTAACAGTCAGATATTAGAAATGAAAATCTATCCAAATCCGATATAAAAGTTTCATTTATTTTCAGACATGGTCCCTATCTGTATGAGACACATTTTTTATGAATGAAATGAAAAAGAAAAACAGGCACAAGGTGTCTACCTTGTGACAGTATTTTTCAGCTTAACGTAAGCTTCTCCAAAGGGGAATAATAAGAAATAAAAATAAAATATCCGCAACTAAAACTCTTCGAAACTGTCGGATAATGACAAACAATTCCATATTCGTAACGACGGTTAGAGTTAGAATATTAGAATAGCATTATACCAATTCTAGAGACGTCTAGAATTGGTATAATGCTATTCTAATATTCTTATGCGTATACAGATCAGCTTCACATCTGCAACATCTCAAGTACGTTAGTCAAAAGGACGCAATAATAATGATATACTCATATGGGTAGTTCTACAAACTAAAGAATTATCGGCGGCTCAACCAAAATATAATTTAAAAAATGTTCTAACATTTTTACATTCTGCAGAATACTGTTATTTTCAACTGTTTCTAGTTGGTCACTAAAAATAATTAAGGTACACAATTATTTTCAAAATGAAATTACTGTTTAAGTCCCTAATTCTCAGTATCCTGCAATGTCCCTCGAATCAATTTTAGTTCAACATGTGTCGTGTTTATTTACTTCTACATCAATGTTAATTAATGAAGCACAAATTAATAAGTTTGCTATTTTTTCTTTCTAGACAGGATAATAGTTATCTAGTTTTTTCAAAAATACATTCCGTAAATCACGTTAACATTTTGTCCCCACGATTTAGTATCAGGATTCTATTCAATGTAAAACAAGCAAATATTTACAACATTGCTTGTCGTGTTAAGTTGCCGTTTAGCTGAGTCGATTATATTACGAAAAAGACAACAAATGTCATAGCGTCAATGGTTTCCTAGCTCGTCCTTTAGTCAATTCAGTGCGGTAAACAGTGAAAGTGGAGTCGTAATCAGTGCAGTTCTCAGGATCCTGGTGATTCCTTCAATAAAATTATCAGAATATAAGTAATTTTAGCGTTTTGATATGTAAGTTGTTAGTATAAAGGCTTTGTTTAGCTTATTTTTTGTTAAATGTTATAAATTTATTATATATATATTATATATTTTATTTATTTTTTATTTATTTATTTTATTATTAGATAGAATGTCTCAGGAACCTGGTCTCAGCATCCTGTCCAATTAAGACCTAGGATACTGAAAATCATCCAGGATTCTAAGCTAAAAGTGAAATTGAGGACATGGAAAGATTGATTTCGAGCGATCAACAGAATTTAATTGCTTTTAGTGGGACACTAAAAGTCCATCAAGTGCAGGGCAGTGCCTTCATGCCACAAAAGCTACAGATGAAATTACTCAGCTGTTTTTGTGATGAATGTAAAATGTGTTAACATCACCGGCTGGGTCTTTTAGAATACGCTACAAAATCACGCCAAATATTCATAGACGTCTACCAAAGTAAGATAGAACAAGAGATGAACCTGATTATATGAGCGTTGCAAGCGGTCTTACTTTAAATTTGGAAAACCCAGAAATTTTAATTACCATACCTGATTTTCAAATTAATCCGACTACTCTCTGCCCAGATCTATCCCAAAATCACAAGCAAAAAGAAAATAAAAAAAAGGTAAAGCCTAAGAAAAAACTTTTGAAAATACTGTTAATAAATAACCGAAAAAAGAAAAAGTAAAATAATTATACCAAGGAAAGATAAAGTTAAAAAGGCGGCTAACTATAAAAAATAGACTCGACACAGAAAAATAAATTGAATTCCAAGAAACATACAGGTAAAGAAAATAAATCAACGAAATTAAAGAAAAATAAAGACAAGATCAGTGATTGCAAGTGCCTTGTCTGTGGTGTCCTTTACAGTGAAGTTAGGACAGGAAATGACTGGATCCGGATTCTATTATGTAATTATTGGGCACAAAAGGGATGTATTAAAGGTGAATCGATATTATTTACATGCCCTAGCTGCGATAAGAAAAAATAGCTTAACAAGATTGCAACCAGACTGCCAAAGTTATTATTGTCAATTATTAGCTTTAAGTATAATACTAGATTGAAATGTCGTTTATTATGTTGTTACCTTAAAAGAGATTTTAACAAAATGTGATCATAATAATAATAATAGTAAAAAAACCTAAAACCTCCGGGCCAGTCGTTACCTCACCATGAGGCTAACCCAAAACAGGGAGGAACATTATACGGCTTCCTAAGTTCTTTTGATATAAAAAAAAAAATGTATCACAAGATTTACAGGAAAGCCAATAAACCGCAGGGACAGCTTGTGGCGAGCTGAATGTGAGTGGCGACACTGCGGTCCCGAATACTCCAGAGAGTCGATCAGGGCCTCGTCTCCAGCTGGCCTTCATTGGCTGGCTAGAGTGAAAACCGAAGAGTGCCCGAAGGACTCTCAGCTCTGGCTTGCCTTAAACAGCTGGTCAGAGAGGGGTCGCCAGAGCTATATGCTCGGGGGTGGAAGTGTCATTTTCAAGGGCATAACTACGGGGAAACCATGGCTCTGTTTATCACAGACTCAATGGTGAAACCGGCACCGCACCGCTCGACATCCCTAGCCACTTGCACCAATGTTGCCCCCTGTTGCCCGTATGGCTTCTGTGCCTGTGGCGACTGTTTAGGGGGCCCATTCAGTGAGTTGGCGAGTCACCGTCTGCCACCGTTCATCTCTCAATATGGGTTTGAAGGCAGACGACAGTTAAAAATTCATAGATTTAAGATGAACCAGTCCACTAAGCACACACTCCCATAATCAGATATTAGCTACCATAATCACACAATAGTTTTACACTTACCGCTGGCAGTCCACGTATGTTATGTGCAGACGTGGAATGTCATCGGTAGATGTCCCATCCCAATATTTAGATTAAATTTCTCCAATGGCCTCTGCGTGTTGGATCCATATCCCCATGTAAGCCTCCCAAAGGACCGGGCATCTACCCTATGGAAGATCCCGTGAAAAAAGGAGATACATAATAGTAATAATAGTAATGTTCAATGATCATTTGATAATTAATGTTCTTATTCAAGACGGTTTTAAGTAGAGAATTTGTGTTGGGTTGGGCACAAATTCTCTACTTGCTGCTCTAATACTTGCATTAAGTTGATTTTCGTTATTAAAAAAGATTCTTAGATTATTAGAACTCACTGTTAAAAAGCACATTTAAAAATTTGTTAAATATATAATACACAAACTTTGATCTCAATTGATTTATGTTATTTTCCTCATTTTTCTGATTACACTCTCAGTTTTTCTTTAAATGGCTGTAAACCAAAAACTAATAAATATTTTGTCTGTTCCGTTTAGGATAAGCTAAAAGACATTTTACTCTTGATAATAGAATGAATTTCCCAAACAGAATATAAAATAAATGTCGCGCCGAAATTTTACTCATTTTCTTCTTTAGTTTGTAGAACTACCCATATATTAATTACCTATTAATATTTCTGTGGGTATACTTAGGTCTTTCTCGCGTTACTATTTTGGATATTTTGTGTACTGCTATTTTGGATTAACCTATAAAATCATTTCATATTTCACTTAATTCTGTTGATGTGTTACTTCGCGAAATGTTATAAATATTATAATAGATAGGTACTTTGCGAAGCGCGAGTGATTATCAATTTTAGATTAGTCACCAATTTTGCACCACATAAACTTCCTGTATTTTTTTACTGACAGGCTGTATTTTTGCTATACCTACTCCACCAAAGCTTTTCATGTCCAAAACAACGAAATAGTGGCATGTGGTCCCATTATGTGTCATACTTTCCTTCTCCGTCATTTGGGTGCCACATCAAAATGTTTCCCTTATGCCCGTGGCGTCAGCAACAGTATGATTTCAATTTGAGGGTCAGTTGGGAGTTAGGTATATAATAGCGAATCACAAGGTGGCAAGAATATAGATCTACATATGTCGCAAAGTATTCAAATTTATAAAAAATAAAATCTAATTAACTTTCAAAAAATAAAACAACACAGACGTGTCCTACGTTTTATTCTTGACTCTTGTTAGTAGTTAACATAGAATTTACTTTTTTAAGGTTTTTATGATATATAATGTAGCTAGGATTTACTAGTGCGGGTAAAACCAATACTAACCCTTCAAGACTTGAGCAAAAACAAGAATGTATCTACAAGTCTTGCGACTTCAGTCAAATAAAATTTGGGAAGTGTTAAATTTCTTTTCAATACATTGGAATTGATGGATATTCTCCTAATTCTATATTCAACAAAACAACGATACCTTCTATCGTCATAGCTATTATCATACAGCAAAACTGGAAGCTATGTAATTTTAGTAGTTAGCTTATTAATAAATTAAAGGCGCAAATTTACGTACGTGAAATACGCAGAACAATAGCAAAATTTGTAGCAATAATAATTGCCCGTATAAATTGTAGATAAAGATATCTTTATTCCTAATTCTTCTGAAATCCGTTGAGTAGTTACTACGTAAAGAAATTATAAATCTAATATTGGGATAAAATATACTTGTACTAAACTACCTGTAAATATACTCGTAAAAATGCAATTTACAAAACAATTTAATTTCTACGTATTTTTATGTGGCACAGTGAGTTTATAAAGTCGGCGAATGCTACCTTTAGATCAGTGACAGCACACATCGAGTCGCGGATGGATTGTCTGTTTGAGGGCACATTACACAAATCTTTCGGACAGGTGGCCGCCCCCGCCCTATAAAGTTCGCAAGTTTAGTGCGAGCCGTGCGGGTGATCGACCACGTTCACGGTCAACGTCGTTGTAACATATATCAAACAACAGCGAACAAAGCCGTTGTCGCTCCATTCGGACAGTTACCCGTAGGTGAACCACGATTAACCTCTCGCCAGACAGCCATTAGCCGAAACGGCTACTTAAATAGGGTCATATCACCTTGATGCCGTTCTGGTTGCAAATAACATTCCGACATTTTACTGTTACGGCCCAAGAATAAAGCTTGTGACGAACTGCAGAGTTGTCATGATGTCCCAATACACTTTCTTGATTCAAGGATCAGTATCTTGATGTTAATTTTACAGGTGTATTTATTTAATACATGAAACAATTTACTGATATATAATCACTACATAGTATAAAACAAAGTCGCTTTTTCTGTCTTCTTGTATGCTTAAATCTTTAAAACTACGCAACGGTTTTTGATGTGTTTTATTTTAATAGATAGAGTGATTAAAGAGGAAGGTTTATATGTATAATAACATCCATTAATTAGTGGAGAAATACTGTTATTTTTGAGGTTTCTAATGTGATGTAAATAAACACATTATTTTGCGCTTACATTGCAAACGCTCGCTGAACCCTACGAAATAGGTCAAAATAATGTACTACAGTATTGTACAGCTTAAAAGGGCCTACAAAAAAGTCCGCGATGGTATATGCTTATCTCTTAAGGATAACATACTATATCCATTTTAATACTTTAAAAAATGGTCTATTATAAAACGATAATTGAAAAGAAATTTACACAATTACTGTATTAATCCTTATCATTTTAAATACATTAGTTGGCTTGAGCATTTCACGAAGAAATTTTTTTTCCTTCAGACCATGCAAATTAAATCAATACCTTAGGACATATAGCAAAATTAAAATATTGCGCAACGAAATTATTTTCGTGTCGCCGCGCCGCCTGTAATTCAATCGGGCCGCGCGGCCGCCTCGCGTTCGAGCTCGGGGCCCAAAAGTTTTGGTAATGTAGTGGAATTGTACGAGTATATCTTATATATGCCTACAAAAAAGTCCGCCATGGCATAAATATCTATATGCTCAAGATGGGCGGGCCACCGAAGACAAAGATCGGTTACCGGTGGCCCGCTCGCACGGCGAAGAGAGGACCAAAAAATCTACGTTTCCATATCCCGACTAGAAATTTTTTCGTCTTTCTTAGCAGGACCGGACCGGGCATGCCCGATCTGGACCAGATAAGGTATGTAACGCAGAAGATATATCTGGACCCGATCAGGAAAACCTTATCGGGTCCAGATCAGGCATTCCTGATCGGGTGTTCCTGATCGGGTCCGGATGAAATTTTACTGATCGGAACCAAATCAATCATCTGCGTTATATATCTTGCCTGATCCAAAACGAGTATGCCCAGTCCGGTCCTTTTAAAAAACATAAATATCTTAAAGAACATGTTTAATAGGTAAAAATATAAATTAATATATGACGTAGGCACCGAATGCAGTGCTATATTCTTATCATAGAGAGCCCCAGTGAGCCGTTCCGATTATGGCGCAACCACCAGATGCTAACGACTGCAACTGTCGCCTGAATTTCTCATTCATGATTCATGACCTGATCGATCTGTTTTAATCTGATTCGATAACAACTAAATTAATATTAGGCCATGTCATTACGCTTCGGCGAATCTTAACACCGCGATTCAAATAATGACGTCATTTTACTAACGCCATCTATTTATTATGACCCAAAACATTAAATGTTAGAATGGTTGTTACAATATAATATTTCTATCTATCTATGTTTTCAAATGTTAGGTACATTTATATATATATATATATATATATATATATATATTATTTATTTTTGTTTTTTACTTTAAATATAAATTATTTTTATATTATTAATTAAACATTATTATTATTATTAAATACATATGATTAATTAAAGATTTCAGATTAATCTCCTCTGATGCAAATACAATTTCGCCGTGGCATAAATAAGATAATCATGTCACTTTTTTGAATTTTGATTGATATTTTTTTTGTGTTACGAAAACTGTTTCTGGTTCTGATATTATTATACTACAAGCCTTACTATATACTTGATGATATTTCACATCAGGCTATCCTTATTTGGTCCTGATCTGGTCCTGATCCGGTATGCCTTACCATACTTGATGTTATTTTACATCAGGCTATCCTGATCAGGACCAGACCTGGTCCTAATAGGGTTTGCCGGATCCGGCATGCCTCATTCTGTCCTTATCGGGTCCTGATCCGGTATGCCTTACCATACTTGAAGATATTACACATCAGGCTATCCTTATTTGGTCCTGACCTGGTCCTGATCCGGTATGCCTTACCATACTTAATGATATTTCACATCAGGCTATCCTTATTTGGTCCTGATCTGGTCCTGATCCGGTATGCCTTACCATACTTAATGATATTTCACATCAGACTATCCTTATTTGGTCCTGATCTGGTCCTGATCCGGTATGCCTTACCATACTTAATGATATTTCACATCAGGCTATCCTTATTTGGTCCTGATCTGGTCCTGATCCGGTATGCCTTACCATACTTGATGTTATTTCACATCAGGCTATCCTGATCAGGACCAGACCTGGTCTTGATCGGGTTTGCCGGATCCGGCATGCCTCATTCTATCCTGATCGGGTCCAGATACATGATCTGGTTGAACCATACTTTTTTTCTAGTCGCGATATTGGCCCTACAGACTTCGAATTTGGTGTGGACTTTCTTTCTGGCCTATACAGGTCAGATGATGTAGGGTTTTAAGAAATTCCTTCTTCGAATGGAATTCTATGTAGGAAAAGTAAACAACACAACTGAATTAACGTAACCGAAGCGAAGCGAGGGCGGGTCGCTAGTTGTACATATATCATTATTGCTTTAGCACCGCCTAAGTTAGATAGCACTCATCGCGTAGAAAACTTATATTTTGCTGAAATTGATTAGACTTGGAAAACCAACCCCATATATGAATGGTAATAATAAAGGTTCAGCAAATTAGGTATATCTTACATATAATACAATAATTATTTTGTTTATGGAATGAAAATAATATTAACAGATCTCAGATCTTCACATGTAGGATGCAAGTGGATCTAGCATTTCCTATCTGTTTCATTCATTTACTCATCAGCCTATCCACGTCCATCGTTGGATTTTATTAGGCCACCCCACATTAAGGTGATAGTGGCATAATCGCTACATTTAGCAAACAGGTTGGCGAACGCATGTTTCAACTTTGCCAGGTGACTGCGACTGCCTGTTCTCCTTTTTACGACCGCCAAAGGAAAGTACGGGATGGTGACTTATTGTATTATTAACACGTCATATTAAACAATGAAAATAAATCACTCCGTGTGGTGACGGAGTAAGAATTAAATTCACCACCCCTATCTTACCCGTGGGTGATCGTAAGAGACGACTAAATGATATAAAACGCATATTACATCTGTGCAAGAGAAGGAAACCTCGAAATAAACCCTATACCAACACGTCTGACCAGGGTGGTATAGTAGTTTAGTTTCCCTCCCATTATGAAGGAGGCTCGAGCCGAACAGTGGGACGTGTATGGGCTGAGATGAATGATGAAATTAAACAATGTCTATACTTAATATAGGTACTATTATTAGGCCCCAAACCGTCGGTACGAACATCGGCAGTTGCGGCGATGGGGGCCGCCACCCATCACGCCTTGCCCAGTTAGGCGAGTCGAGGAGAACGGAGTGCCGGGTGGGCACGTGGAATGTAAGAGGTTGTGTGGAAGGTAAGTTGCACGAGCTGATATCCGTCATGGCGGACAAACAGCTAGACGTGCTCTGTGTAACAGAGACCAAGCGAAGGGGCAGCGACGCCTGCGATCTTCCTGGTGGCGGGATGGCTCTGTGGTCTGGTGTACCACAGAGCGATCGAGCCAGCATGGGGGTAGGAGTGCTGTTGTCCTCTCGCTTGGCCTCAGGTGTGAAGGATTACGGAATGTATGATCCCAGACTTCTCTGGGTCCGTATAAAACTAGGTGTCACCAAGGTATTCATGGTTGTAGCATATGCTCCTGTAGGATCCTCGGTGGCATCAGACCTAGAGAAGTTTTGGGATAATGTTAGGGAAGTTCTGGATATGGCAGAAACCAGTGAACGCGTGATTGTATGCGGAGATTTGAACGGATGGGTGGGGACCAAGCGTCCCGACTATGAGGACGTACTTGGTCCATTTGGTGATAAGAGAGTGAACGACGCAGGTAGGCTCATAGCGGATGTATGCATGGAGAGAAACCTTATTGTGTCAAACACATTTTTCCAACATAAGGACATCCATATGTATACATGGAGAAGGAATGAACAGAAAAGCATAATAGATTTAATTTTGGTAGACAGTCGCCTCCGAAGCAAAATATTGGACGCAAGAGCCTACAGGGGCCCCACAGTCGACACGGACCACTATCTCGTTATTGCGAGATTTAGTGGTCTGTTCAGAAAGTGGAGGCACTGGCGAGAGCGTGTCCACTTCGGAGGGCTTGAAAGAATAAAGGTTGAAAGGTTGCAAGAAGAGTGTGTAAGAGAAAAGTATGCAGAGGGTGTCCGAGAACGGCTGACAATGGCAAGCCAGCCGCAATCGGACATTGAAGAATGCTGGAGAGTATTGAAAGAGAGTATGGTAGATACAGCGAAAGAAGTATGTGGAAGTTCAAAGAAGCATAGAAAAACAAATGGTGATGCATGGTGGGATGCGGAAGTGGCAGCTTCCGTAGAGCAAAAGAAGAAAGCGTGGCTGGACTATGTCTCTTCTTTGAATCTGAATGACAGTATGACTGAACAGAAGAAAGAAATATATCGGCAATGTAAGAATGACACCAAGGCCTTAGTGAAAGAGAAACGTGATAGAGCAAGTATGAGTGCAGAAGATAGGCTGACTAAAAACTTCGAGGGTAACACCAAACTCTTTTGGAGGGAGGTGAAGAAGTCTCGGGGTGGTTGGTCAGCCTTCAGAATGAATAAAATAAGGTCTAAAGGTGGAGACATTCTTACACAAACACAAGACGTGTTAAGCCGATGGAGTGAATATTTTGGCGATATGTATGCGGATGCTACGGTTGGCGCCGGTGTTGGATGTGGTTTAGTAGATCAACATTCGACAACGGCGTCCTCCGATGGTATCAGTATGGATGAAGTTGAATGGGCGATAAGAAGTTTGAAAAATGGTAAGGCAGCGGGCATTGATATGGTGTCTGCCGAGATGATCAAGCTCGGTGGCTCTTGTGTCTGGGAGGCGTTCCTGTTGCTCCTCAATTTATGTTGGAGCTCGGGAATGGTTCCCAGGGACTGGAATAGCGCAGTCATCGTGCCTTTGTTTAAAAACAAGGGTTCACGTTATGACTGCGCAAATTACAGAGCCATAAGCTTGACCAGTTTGGCAGCAAAAGTGTATGGAAAAATTATTGAAAGGAGAATGAGGATGGTGTCCGATGGTTTACTGTGTGAGACACAAGGAGGTTTCAGGAGTGGAAGGGGATGCATGGATCAAGTGTTCTCTCTGCGCAACATTGTGGAGAAGCATCTGGCTCTAGGTCAGAGGGTTTTCTGCAGTTTTGTGGATCTGGAGAGAGCATTTGACACGGTTGTACGAAAGGAACTTTGGGACATTTTACCGGAGTATGGTATTAACGGTAAACTGCTACAGGCTGTGCAGTCCAGTTACATGGGCTGTAGAGCCTGTGTGCGGCTGGATGATGGAATGTCGCCTTGGTTTGACGTCAATATCGGCTTTAAGCAGGGGTGCGTTCTGTCAGCCAGGCTGTTTATCATATATCTGGATAAATGTCTCCAAAGGTTGAACGATATGAATGTGGGAGTCCAGATGGGCGACTCAGTGGTCACTGCTCTGCTTTATGCAGATGATGCAGTCCTGCTGGCACAGTCAGCGACTGACCTGCAGACCCTAGTCGACACAATGACAGAAGATTGTAAGAAAAGGGGTCTACGCGTGAATGTGAGCAAAACCAAAATAATGGTCTTTGAAAGAGATAAAACCAGAACAGATGTAAGAGTAACAATAGGTAATGATGTACTAGAGCAAGTGGATGAACTTGTATATCTTGGATGTGGATTTAGCGGAGATGGAAGGTACACCACTGATATAGAGCGAAGAGTGAATGCGGGAAATAGAGTGAACGGAGCGTTGGGGCAACTTTTCGGCAGCCACCACCTCAGCCAGAAGGCACGTGTAGCAATACATAACGCAGTGCTTGTCCCAACATTACTGTATGGAAGCGAGAGTTGGGTATGCAGAAAAGAGTATGATAGTAAAATTAATGCGGTCGAAATGCGATCTCTGCGGAAAATCTGTGGAGTTAGGCTGACCGACCGCATTCGTAACGACGACGTAAGAGAGCGAGTAGGTATGAAAGAGAGTATTGGTGTAAAGATGCGAAAGGGAATGCTCCGATGGTTCGGACATGTGGAAAGAATGCCGAACGAACGCCTGGTTAAGAAGATATACAATGCGAAAGTGGAAGGATGTAAGTACCGAGGGAGACCGAGACTAACCTACCTAGACCAGATCGGTCATGTACTGAAGGAAGGTGGAGTCAAGAGTCTCCGAAACCGGCGAGCGTGTATGAAGAGAATTATGAATGTTGAGGAAGCGAGTGAAGTATGCAGAGATAGAGTTCTCTGGCACTCTGTTCTCTCTGCCTACTCTGCAAGGGATATGGCGTGATGATATGTATGTGTATGTGTGTATTATTCCCATAGACTTTACTTAACACCTCAACACACGTGGAATTTTTTAAATTATAAATTATTTACATCTCATCTTTTTTCCTATTATAAATTATTTACATATCATGGTAAATATTTTATTTAGATGATATTTAAAATTTATCATTTTGTTATGTTGTAATATTATTGCTAATATATGCGGAAACCATTTTTCTTAATTACAAAACTGATCAATAGATGGCGTTGTCGTTATTGTTTAACTTCAATCTTATTCTTATACTGTTCATTTCCAACACAATATTATTATATATTTATATAAAAGAAAAATGTTTTATAGTTCATTATAGACTGAAAATATTTAATCGATGTGCCCTAAACCAGCTTTATTACAAAGGCGAAGACGGTTTTAAATTACAAATAATGCATTAAAACCCAGTAGGTGACGCTGCGGTCGATTTCAAGGATTTATATTTTTATTTTTTTTTCTTTCCGCCTGTTAGGTTAGCTAGTGATAATATAATTAGCAAAGATAAGCGTAATTAAATATAATATAATCACTTTTCACGCCTAATATGAGGGTCAAAAGCTAATAATATAATTCATGTATTGAGAAGAAAGTGACAACGCAGATAGAAATAGTTTCAAATTAAACATGTAGCAGAGAACACCACTGCGATTGGTTAGGTTTAATGAAAAGAGTTTAACGCTTTTGACGTCACGTATCTTGGATCGCGAATGTTCCCGTAATTATTCTTTTCAAAATAACCATGTTCTCCTTGGAGCTTAACATGGCTAGACAGCAATTTAAAAGACTTGCGTTTTGACTATTGTTAATTAGGCTTTATAAACACTTTTGCAAGTTTTAGTGTGCTGACTGATGAAAGTATACAATGTGTTGCCACTAGCTTTTCTCGCATGTGTCGTAACAGATGAGTAACGAACGTAGCAGATGACATCAGCAAGAGATGAAAAACCCGAAATATAAAAACACCAGTTTTGTTAACGTGTTATAGAAGTCACCTTTGCTCCCCTTAGTGTCCTAACGCGTGTTTAAGTATACCTCACTTTTCAGCACTAGTCGGCTACTAGTGCTCAAAAGTAAGATATACGTGCCTTTAAGGATTTTAAATAAAAAAATAATGAACAATACATATATAGGATTGAGCGTTCTTAGCGTTCACCCAATAGTCCGGGTAAATTTGTCATAGTTATTTGCAGCTAACAATTATAGTCACACGAAGAAACACCAATATATGTACCAATATAGGTACCTGAATTATCTATATTAATATAAAGTATATGGTTGACTGCGATTGAAATTAATCTTCTTTTTTTTTCATTGCTTTTGGTGGCAAATGAGCAAGCAGCACACTTGATGGTAAGTGTTAATGCCGCCCATGGACCTTTGCAACACCAGAAATACAGCTAATAGCTAACCGCTGCCTACCAATAAAAAGACCCACCCAGAAAGTTGGGCTGCCGGCTTTCTCGGTCACTGAATGTTATGTTGATTTTCTGCGAGAATGTAGTAATAACCCGGACGGACCAACCCGCGGCTGTTGACAGTAAAGTGTCAAAGAATCGGTAAGATTTTCAACATCATCTCAGCTCATATACGTAGCACTGTAGGGCTCGAGCCTCCTCCATAATAGGAGGGAAATTGACTTACTATACCATGCTGGTCATACGAACAGTATAGGGTTTTGTTTCGAGTTTTCCTTCTCTCGCATAGGTGTTATATGCGTTTTATATCCCTTAGTCGTCTCTTACGATCACCCACGGTTTAGACAGGGGGTGATGAATTGTATTCTTACTCCGTCACCACACGAGGAAGACCTTAATGATATTATTTAAAATTCTGCAGGGTTATAATATTACCCGTATATACTTTGTAGGCATAGCTTCAGTTTATTTTCTACATACTAACAAAAATAGATCACGCTGAGGGCGGGAGTGAGGTTTCCTTTTCTGTGATGGTAACTATACAATTAAATAAATGTAAAAATGCAATAACGTAATATTGCTGTGTCTACATATTTGATAATGAAGAACGTGATAATATGCGGCTGGTATTGCTTCATGTACCTGCAATACTTTATACAGGTAATTGTTTTACATATTTAACGTTATATTTCGTTTGCTAGTAGACAGGACATGAGTTTATCTTGTGATGGGCGTTAATTTTCCGTGAATTCTGTCTAACCTCTTACTAATAACAGCGAAGAAATGGTTAAAGCGCGGGTAATCATGTAGTGCCATCACTGCAAGCAGGAGAGAAGTAGAACTACGACCGGCTCTCTGATTGGCCTACTGTTTAATTATAGGAAATTCAGTACTAGCTTGTTCTTATTGCATGAAAGGTAGTATCTTCTCATTATCCTAGTTTCTATTATTCTCAATTGTATCGATACCGGCTCTCACATTTATCTCGAATCCACAGAATATCAACATTTTCTACAGAACGACTGGTGTACGATCTCTTCACAATCCAAATGTATAAAGATATATAGAAGTAGTAAAAATTGAGAATACCAGGATGAGGCCTGTGATATCAGCGCTTTTCTAGGCAATCCATAATACTAATTGTGATCACCAACCTGTCTGCCAAGCGTGGTGATTATGGCATTACCCTACTTTTATGGAAACAACAGCAGTGGACGACGATAGGCTGATGGATGGATGGGGAGATTTTATTCAATATATTTGCATAAATAATAAATCAAGCCTTTCCGTCGCCAAGGATGATTTGGACAGGATGTGCCCAGACCATCACCGGTCAAAAATTATATTTGGTTACAACCTCAGTTCTTTAAATTCCATGTATGCTGTATTATACTGCTGGACGTGTGGTTCTTCTGCAACGAGCACTATATTGAATATGCCAAGCTGTTTAATCGGGTTAGAATGTAGTCTTCTATTGAATATTGTTCTCTGAAAATAGTGTTATATGTCATCTATAAGGAAAGGACACATCAAAGGGTTCACTACCAACAGATAATATCGTTATTTGCACAGTACTTACCGATTGATAAGGAGCACCTAGTATCATATCAATACCAAAAAGGAGATGAATTGAACCTTATTTGTACATTAAAAGATAGCCAAGGATCCCAAGGTCGTGTCTTATAAATAAAGACTGTTTATTGTTGGCTAACGCATAAATGCAATGGGTCGACACACAGGGGTACGTGCGATGTTTTTTGATGAGACTCATTTTGGATTTTAAAGAATATATTTAGTTTCAAATCGCTCTGGATTGACTCCAAGGCTTTATAGTTTTTTTTTGGTCTTTGGTGGCACACAAGCGAACAAACCACCTGATGATTGGTATCTACCGTTTATTAAGTCGGCTAGAATATTAAGTGCACATTCAAGTCGCTATTTAGCGTAAGTTGGAGTTTGGCTCTCCGGCTCTATCGTTTACTGAAGTAGCAAATTGTTATTACTCCGACATCGATTTTCTGATAGAGTCTGGTGTTAACCCAACAAGGTGAATCTGCTCTTTATGGCTGCAGACAGAAAATTATCAACAGCGTGACATTTATCTTCATCATCTCAGCTCATATAAATACCACTGCTGTGCTCGTGCCTCTAGTTGTGTGATAGCGGCTACGAATACTATTAACCCTTACTTTGCTCGTGTATGTCGTAAAAGACGACCAAGAGCTTTATAGAGACCTGGGCCACTCAACAATTACATTTCCAAGAAGGGTTGACGTCAGACAGACGGCCAACTATTGCAATATGTACGAGTACATAATGAGGACCCCAAGCAATTGGGATAAGAGCTGAAGAATGATGTTGAGCTTGTGCATCTTCCACATTAGGAAAAAAAAATTACGCACTGTACCAAGCTGGTGCGGCGGGTTGGTATAGGGTTTTATTCTGAATTTGCCTTCTCTTGATGATGATAATGATGAGCGATGGCATCATCATATCAGTTTTATATGTTTTATTGGTATGAAACATAGTGCTATAGAAACAATTAAATATAACTTTTTTAGATAAGGCAGCAACTAAATGATGTGAAATACAGTAGCAGGATTACCTATATGTAGCCACCGCGGATGTCAAGGATGTAGCACCCGTGGTTGGTCCAATGGCGATGATGAGGGAACATGATGAGTTATGGGACTACGCATCACCCTTTCGTCACCCTGGATAGAATGGGTGGGGTGGGCCCAAACCATAGCCTGCTGAAAAAGGATGGTATATAGCTTTTTTGATATTTGTCTCAACAATTGTTCGGAAGTGTGTGTCTAAGATGTGTATAAATCTGGGCCAATTATATCAAGTGTCACTTAGTTAAATATTCATTACCAAGGAGGATTGATGTCAGTTAGGAGTCCCTCATAAAACTTGGCCAAAACCCTAAGCAACATGTTTAACTCTTGTTCCACCTCCGTGAGAAGAAGTAGAAGTGCTTCATTGACCAAATATATATTGGGACAAGGGCACTGGTATGATGAATTACTTATCTGTAACTCAAAATAGGCTAATTAATTTATGCTATTATTAAACGTCATTATCCGTGTGGTGACGGAGTAAGGATACAATTCACCACCCCCTATCTTATCCGTGGGTGATCGTAAGAGACGATTATGGGATATAAAACGCATATAACATCAAAGCAAGAGGAAGGAAAACTTGAAACAAATCCCAATACCAACACGTCTGACCAGCGTGGTATAGTAGGTCAATTTCTCTCCCATTACGGAGGAGGCCCGAGCCCAACAGTGGGGAGCCCAACAGTGGGCTGTGATGATGATGATGATGAACCATCAGTGCTGAATATCAAATGGCGTCTCTAATTTTGTATACATATATTAAATCCATATAATGAATTTAATTGAATTAAATTTAATTATATTTTCATTCTCTATAGATATAAACAAAGGAGATAGTATAATAGAATAATAGAAACAAAGGTATTAAAATCATTCATTCTCCCATTGATTTAGCTCTATTAAAACAGGAATCTTTTTTCCCACACAATGCTACCAGACTTCAGTCCAGTGTTGAAAACTTATAGCCTATATAGCTAAACTAAACTTATAGCCTATTATACTTATAGCCTTAACTATAAATATTCATATTTAGGATAAACAAAAAATAAAATTAGAATTGAAACTTTTTTAATAACTACAATAATTATTTAAAAACATAATGCAGTCTTCACCGAATGAGGCTATGATTGAAAAATTGCATGTATAAAGGTATAATTTATAGCAATACAGGTTGTTGAGTCAGTTCGCGGAGCATTATGGCCGTGTCGGGTTCGACGACCAACAGCGGCACCGCCCGCCCCGCGCACGCGTTACACGTATATGACCGATTACCAACCTATTGCAACTCCGACACTCAATGAAAACTTACAATTCATGCTCGTACGTTTGTTTACTGTAAACAAACATGCAATCGGATATCGTGCTGTTATTTTACTGATATAACTGTTAGGAATTATTAAATATTAAAGTAATACTATCGTAATTGCTTGCAATATATTTAGTTTAGTTTAATTTTAATTGACCCACTAGATTAAATTAAATTTGTAGACGATATGGTAATTCTGTTACAATTAATTATTTGTATAGCTATCAGTTTGAAATGCTAATATGTCAATATTTCACCGTTGTAACTTGTTGAGTCCCTTAAGTATTTTATTGCTATTAATTGTGAATAATTCAGATTTAAGATATTAACGTTTCCAAACTCGTGACCTCACGGTCCATAAACGCATCCTAAGGTCAATAAACTAACTTATTATTATTAAAGAATCTCTGTTATGAAAATTTATATAAATCTAGTGTTGTATTTAGCAAGTATCCTTTTACAATTTTATATCATTAGTAAATTAGTGTCATCATCATATATTTTGACAATGTTTCAATGTCTATAAATAGAGTATTTTATGATTCTAGCAGTTAAAATAAAGAATACCGTTAGTCTGACGTTACTTAGAGTCAAATTTAATGAATTTAAGCCGCTTGCCAATTTAGTTTGTGTATTGTGGCGGAGGAAAAGGGGCCGCGGGCCGCGTGCGGTCGTCGACCGAGGCCCTTGACTTGTGCGCGGTTCAGCGACACGGCCTGACACCGCGCACCGCCGCGCTACGCTCGCTTCACTCACGCTCGCGACAAGCAAACGAAATCGCTTAACAATTATAAGAATTAGTATCAGATATTAGTATTAAATTAAATGATTATTTAAACTTTATAGGAAATTGAAACTTAAATGTAAGCCAGAGTAATATTTAAGTTTTTGAAAAGTTCATGTAGCTTACGGTCTTTAGATTTTTCTTTCTTCAGTTCACACATGTCTCACTGTTGAGTATGATACTCCTTTACAATTAGCAAGTTTACTATTATGTTACATTGACCAGACGGGATGGCAGAGGTCATTAGCCTTATGTTTACTTTTATCTATTTATTTATCTTTGCCATGTTAGTGATATCCCCGTGTGGGTTAGTATACAATATACCACCAGCTCCTTATTTGTCCGTGGGAGTGTGGATCGCTGCGAGAATGGACTGCTGTCCCGGGAAATTTAAAACGCCAACTGCGATCGCCAACTAACCTGTCAAGTATAGACAATATGTCATTAATCTCTTGAACCTCTTGCAGAAATAATAATCAACTGCAAGATCTCGAGTCAAAATCCAATAATTAATATTCCTAATAAATAGTACTGGTAAAAAAGGAAATGAGGTAGGACAAGTGGTATGTTCTGCAGAAATAAATGCGCTGTAATATATGAATTACGTCAATCTATAGAAATTCTTAGCTATATATGATTTTTGGGCAATAAAATATTTATGCGAATATAGGCAGCTAGCTTTGCGTGTAGCGCTTATACAGCCAGTCGATCAGTCATTAACCCAGAACTATTGTTTACAACGTAAGTGCCCATCAAATTATACGTACAGAAGATGCAATTAAGATTAATTTGTTATATTATTATATCTTTTAACTATTTGGATTACGGTAGATATTTATGTACATAAGAAGTGACCCTGCATGTGTCCTTTGAGGCGCAGAGACCTCAGTTTCAATAGTCTATATATTGATCTGATCGTGACAAGGTCGCTTATTCTCGTTATATCTAATAGCTTAGTATGACGCAGTAGCAATGCCACTTGTTTTATATAGCTTTAAACATATCTGAATAAATGAAAAAAATAAATAGCTGTATAGTAGCGGCTACGAATACTACCAACCCTTACTTTGCTCGTGGATGTCATAAAAGACGACTAAGAGCCTTATTTCGTCCTGAGCCAACACTACCTGATGCCGTTTGGTCAACAATTACATTCCCAAGGAGGGTTGACGTCAGGCTGGCGGCCGGTCATAAAATTATTGCCAATAACTTTTGCAATATGTAGGACGAGGAGTACATATTGCATTGGCCACAAGTAATTGGGATAAGAGCAGGAGAATGATGATGATATCTGAATAAATGAAACAATATGTAAAATTGTATATGTAGCGTCAAAAAAATTACTGATATATCTGGTATTTATATTAAGATAAAGTAAAAACGACTGCACAGATGGCATAGTGGTTAAAATACCGACCTTCCATGACAGTGCGAGGCTTTGTGCGATCCACCAAGTGTTGTTCTGAGTCTGGGTGTAATTTATCTGCGTTAATTGCATGTTTGTGAAGTCCCCCATAATACAAGAATTATTTCCTTAGTGCAGGGCGGTGTCTTTAAAAAAAAGAACTGTAAGCTATGCTATCTTATAGTTATTTATGCAAACGTTTTTAAGCTAAAATTGTATTATTTGCAAGCCTTTTTTTTCTATCTCTATGATCTTTATTACTGATTCAATAATTGTTATAATAAATTAATATTAAAAGTTACTGCTATATTTTAATACTATATTTGTGGTATTATTGCTTATTATTATTATTATTGACGAAAAGGTTAAGGAGTGAATGGTTGACATGGTTTTGGACATGTGATGAGACGGGATGAAAGTAATGTTGTGAGGATAATTTTAAGTATAAATGTTGAAGGCTTTAGAAGTTGAGGATGACCAAAGAAAAGATGGAGGGACTGTGTGTGGCATGACATGGATAAACAGGAAGTGACATCAGAGATGACGTCTAATATGGAAGAAGGTGACATATTGCGTCGACCCCAAGTAAATGGGTTAAGATCAAGATGATGATGATGGTGGTATAATTGCTTAAATATACTACTGTCAATCGTGTGATACCAGGTTCAATTCCTGGCTGAAGCGTAAAGTGTGTTGAAGTTTTCTGCGGTTTTTTGAAGAAAACTAATGGAGGTTTTTTAAAATAATAAGTGTGAAATATGGAACTGATCCCATTAAATGATAATAGGTTTACTTTAATTACATAAGTTTATAAGTTTTATTATACGGCTATACGGCGAAGAGCGAGTGTATTACAGCATGTATTACCCTTCAGGTATAAACTTGTAACAAAAATAAAATAATAACATTATTATTTACTTATAACAATTTCAACGTATAAGATGTTTTGATGTGTAAAATGTAAAAACTCTTTGTTATAATGCACTGTTTAATTTCGTTTTGCATATTTTGGTAATTTTAGTGGTATATTTACTTGTACTTCTTTATATTATTAATACGAGTAGTATTATTAATACATATACTCGTATAGTATTAAATATATAGAGCAATATTAATATTCAAACATTTTTTTTTAATTGATTCGACGACGTAAGAGAGCGAGTAGGTATGAAAGAGAGTATTGGTGTAAAGATGCGAAAGGGAATGCTCCGATGGTTCGGACATTATGTGGAAAGAATGCCGAACGAACGTCTGGTTAAGAAGATATACAATGCGAAAGTGGAAGGATGTAGGTACCGGGGGCGACCGAGACTAACCTACCTAGACCAGATCGGTCATGTACTGAAGGAAGGTGGAGTCAAGAGTCTCCGAAACCGGCGAGCGTGTATGAAGAGAATTATGAATGTTGTGGAAGCGAGTGAAGTATGCAAAGATAGAGTTCTCTGGCACTCTGTTCTCTTTGCCTACTCTGCAAGGGACATGGCGTGATGGTATGTATGTATGCTTTTTTAATCAACACGTCGTTTTTTTTTTGGGACGGTGAGCGACCCCATAGCCGTACGTCTAGTTCGCGCACGTTAGCGGACCACCCGCACCCGGTTCTTGTTATCGATCCCCCTGTCCGGCAAAGAAAAAAGATAATAATGATAATGATTTCTGATGTTTATGCGAGTATTTATACATTTGAAATAAGGTTAAACACAGGTCCATAAAAAAAAAGTGGTATGTGCTGGATGTTCGACAAAGATTTTCCGACGTATTTTTTACCAATGAATAAAATCTTTGTCGAACACCCAGCACAGACATTGGTCTGGTTAGATCGTAAATTTCATCGGTTTTTTTTTATTTTTCTCTGTTTTTTGTTTGTTCATAGTTTGAACCCCAATTTTGACGTCAGATTCGTATTATATATAAACATATATTAAATAATAGTGGTAGGACCACGCTGTTGACAGTTTCCTGTCCACAGTCGCGAACCGGTCCATCCGGGGTAGTACCATACTCTCGCAGAAGATCGACGTATGAGTAATGGCAATGTACTATTTCGCTTCGTTCGGTGAGTGAGAGAGCCGGCAGCCGAACTGGGTGGGTTTGGGGACTGTAATGGAAGGTAGCGGCCTACCCTTGGTATAGCAAAGGTCCATGGGCAGCAGTGACACTTACCATCAGGTGTGCTGCTTGCTCGTTTGCCACCATAAGCAATAAAAAAAAACAGCGGTAAAAAATACGTCGGAAAATCTTTGTCGAACACCCAGCACCCAACACTTTTTTGTGTACCTGTGTTATTATGCAGAAAAACCGATTAGATCGTAGATTTCATCGGTTTCTTTTATTTTCGCCGTTTTTTGCAGTTTGACCCCCGATTTTGACTTTAGATTCGTATTTAGCGGTAAAAAATACGTCGAAAAATCTTTGTCAAACACCCAGCCTAGACCACTTTTTTTTTATGGACCTGTGTTATTTTTGCGGTTTCTATTGCATTTGTATTTGATTTTTAATTTCAGGACGTTTCGAACACTTTACAGCATTCATGGTCATGGGAAAGAAGTAAAGTAAGCAAGAACGGGCATTATCGGATTGCACAAAGAACTGTCTTAGGTATTTTAACCATTACACCATTTTTGCAGTCATTGCAATCTCTATAGCAGCTTTCTGATTTTTATTTAGAGAAACCTTTTTGCACATCGATTTATTTGCACAAAAAAGCGAATATGAAATAAAACTATTTTCACGGATTTTATCATGTTTTACTATCTATATATATATTAATTTTTTTACTGTCCCGAAATTTCTAATACTTTTCAGCATTTGTAGTCATGATTTTTTTTGGTATGTGCTATACTATAATGTAATATCTACTGCTCTAAACAAAAAAACGACACATCCAACGACAACGATCCTGGTCTAATAAAGTAATCCTTGTATTGCGGGGGACTATATAAACATATAATTAATTGACACAAATTACACCCGAACTCACAACAATAATTTCTGTTTCACACAAAGTATTCTCCTGTATGGGAGTCAAACCTACGGCATCTGGCATGATAGGTATCTTAACCACTACGCCATCTGTGCAGTATTGGATTGACGATCCACGAAGAATATAGGAAACGTATTCTCAAAATAATTATGTTTATGGAGAAACAATATAAACATATATAAAATGTATATAAAATGCAGATAGTATCTTTAGATAACGACAGAGAACGGTATATACTGTGTATATAGTGAAGAAGTAAAAATTCATTGTGTTAACACCTTTTTCTTTCTTGCAGTTTATCGCAAAATAATACTAAGGGATGCGACCAGTTATCATCACTTTAAGAGAAAGATATCTTGAACTAAAACTATAATAATCTGCCTGAACAGCATGATATTGGGTTAATATGATGATGGTCATGTCCAAAAGTATAATCTATATGGACTGAGAAGAGAAGAACTTGTACTGATATATGTACATACATACATACATATCATCACGCCATATCCCTTGCAGGGTAGGCAGAGAGAACAGAGTGCCAGAGAACTCTATCTTTGCATACTTCACTCGCTTCCTCAACATTCATAATTCTCTTCATACACGCTGATATATGTAACTTTCTTTTTATTCATTTATTTATTTTTTGGTTTGCTAAAAAATGTAACAGTAATACATCCACTTATTTCTAGTATGTTACATTTACAAAAAGGTTACATTATAAGCCACACACCACAAGCATATATTTTTTTTCTTGCAGATATCGTAATAAAAATATAGCATTCAAAAGATTTCAATAATATTGATTGGTCTATGTAGGTACTAAAGAGTACATAAATTTTGATAATAATATGCTGCAAACATTATTGATAGGGGAATTTTGAAAACACTATACTAAGGGTTATTTTTTTTTTAACTACTTATAATGGACACAGCAAAATAGTACCTAGTAATATATTTAGAAAAATAAGCAGATGAAAATTTAAGGGTCACCATTATATAGGTTAGTGGGTTATACGGTTCAGGGGATAATAAACTATGTCTATTTCTGTTAAATAGGCTCACTATATATGTATGCATCTTAACAACAACTTTTTTGGCATGATTAACAAATATTTTTTAAGATTTCCATATGGCGATGGCGTAATAATAATATTCAATATTGTTCTGCCGTGGGTATTGTAATGAACGCAAGTAAGCATATAGCATTATTGCAGGAAGAAAAAAACTCCAAATAAAACCATATATTAATTTAACAACATGTAGAGTACGTCAATTTCCAATGTCCAGGAGGCTCGTACTTAACCATGGGATGGATATTGGCTAAAAATAAGACGAACACCAAACAGTTTAGTAAACAGACTCTTTATTTTTTATAAATTATTTCTCTTCTACGAAGCAGTCAAGAGAACATATACCTATAAATGGATATAAATATCTATTCCAACTTTACAAGTCTCGCTAATAGCTATAGTGCTAGCAATAGTCTCTACCTAGACAATTATAGAGAATTAAGGTTCGAATCTGGGATCTCTAGAACAACAGTCGCAGTTATTCGTAGCTAGCGAAGGTATATTCTATTTAATATACATAACATATGCAATATATTAAATAAATTAATTAAATAAATCTAAAATCAGATATTTTGTATAGAATGAGAGATATCACTTGTAGAACCTGAATGTGTACATGCTAACGTCAATAAAAAAAAGTTAATACACAACAAATCAATGTCAAAATATTTAGAAACATTTCGTAATCGAGAAAGCAATGATATGAAATGTAAATAAGCGTGAATGTATCTTCACAGCACGTCATAGGGTACAAGAGATGGTTGGGGGTCGAGCCGCGGGCGCAGTGGTGTACTGCACGGCGCACTAGTGAAAGTGGGTTGAATGCAGCGCCATTACTTTCAGTTTCTCTTGCGCGCACGCCCGATCGTGGGCTCGTTACAATAAACATCACATCCCGTCGATTTCTCGCTCTGCTAAATTTCACCTTTTCCACTCCACTATCTCCGTGTAGTTTGACCTGTTGCGATTTAGCAATAGAAAGCTATATTGGCTTGGCATAGAATTAGGTTACTGGCACTTATTGGAATGGGTAAAGCAAACATTTCTAATAAGGTATTGTTTTAGTAGATAATTGATTGTCATTTATGTTGAAATAAATGTGATGACCATATTAAGATAATCTGTAGGCCGAGATTATTAATTTATGTATAAGAAATGCTAAAATGTTTATATATTAATATATGAAACATACTAAAGCAGGAAAAAATGTATGGTTAGTATGGTATTTAAAAAAATATATGAAAATTTTTAATTGCGTTTAAATACTATATATATATATATATATATATATATATATATATATATATATATTTAAACGCAATTAAAAATTTTCAATATATATATGTATATTGTATGTGTGTAGTATAAGTCCAGAATATTCACTATAAAAGTGCAGACCACCAGCATGAGTCTATGAACCAAATGAATCTATTTTAACGCATTTTATATCGTTTTCATTACATTTTCTCCTTGTGACTTTTCGAGAACTTTATTCCATGAGAAAGCACTGTTCTGTGATAAAATCCTACACTATTCGCAAAAATACATACCTACTTAATTAGACACTTCATATAATTATTACCACACTAATAAGTAGATATATATAACCATATTTTGCCATTTAATTTGTCGTGTATTGCCTGTTATTTAGGAAAGTTCTAGATTATTTCGAGCGGGAAAACGTATTGAACTTTGCCCGACTCTCTTATTAGAAATCAGATCCTTACGTTCTTTATTCCGTGCATAAGCTAATATCTCTATAAAGTAAGTGATATATTATTACTTTTTAATGTGCATCTATTTTATGATCAATATTTAACATTAATTTTATTATAAAACTAAACTGAAGAGCAGTTCATCAAAATAATATTTATAAAAAAACTACTCCTTCAAAATTATTATAAAATTAATAAACTAAGAAGTTTGTACGTCTACGTAGTTTTACTAGTTATTCAAAATTACAAAAATAGCATGACGTTGTATAGTGGCCTAGAAAGTTCTTACTTTCGACAGAATGGGCGCGTAGTTCCGTTGTTGTACGCTAAACATCGGATTAAAATCCGGTTCATGTTTAAAACAGGCAAGTAAACACAAAATCATTAAAAACACAATGAAATTCATTATGTTTTATCATATAGTATGTTATATGGTTTAGTCAAATACATTGTGATATCGCGAATGTGTATCTTACATTGATTTATACACTAAAATGTAAATAAGTTCCAACACAGTGTATCATACTTTTATCTTATTTGCTAAAAACGTTAGATATTTATACTTTTTATATCAAAGTCGGTTAGTATTGATTTAAATTTTAAACAAAATACGGATCGCTAAATCTGTATATTATTTTTAAAGCCGTTGCCTTATTAGTTTACATAAATTAGTAAAACAACAACCAGGTTTTACTACCCGATAAGTGTGTAAAGAAAGGAGGTAATGAATACGTGCTAAGCAGCACGGCAAATGTTCACCGCGATGCATCCGAAAAGAAATGAACGAAAATGAAAGTGTCCTACTTCTTCATTCCCTCGCCCCGCTCGCTTTCTCGCACTTTTTTCTATCTAATCTATTAGTTATAGTTGTTTGTTTGCTTACATCCGGAAGCGTTTCTGCTAGATGAATTTAAATTACAAATTGCCAATCATATACCTGTAATTTGACACAAACTTTATGTTAATAAACTTTTTGTATGTATTAAGTACTTATATCACACAATTATGCTACATTAATTAATATATAACAACGATGTTAATGGAAATAAATAATAGGTGTTGTGCATAATACTACATGGTTTATTTCCATAGATATCGCTTTTATAAGCAGGTATTTGAAGTTTTTTCATTTTATTGTTAGCGGAAATCACACACAATTATTATCCTGTATGAACATTTTTTACTTGTAATTACTTTATAAAAACAAATATATAATCGATTTTGAATAAAAAAGTGCAGTTGTATATTTATTTACGATTTACATGTTGCTTAAAAGGCAATTATTTCCAAAAGATTTATTGATTACATGCAAATGTCAAAAAAAATGGTTATGTTATAACTAATTCAAAACGCTCATATTCAAAATTAGAACATCCACAGTCGGTTGGGTCAATTGAAATGTTATTAGGTATAGAAATATTTTGTTTATGCAGTAAGAGATTTTCGTTTAGTAACAGGGCTGAAACAGTTGTAGAAAGTTGAGTACGGCCTTATGTTGCACGCTATCTCTGCCTACCACTGATACCGGCCGCGTGAAAGTCACCTTTTGAAATTTTAATAACTATAATGCTGATAAGTTTTAACTAATTAGTGGAGTGTTACGGTATTAATATTTCATTATGTGTTCATTTAAGGTACTAAAACCTTGATATACTTGCGATTGAAATGAAACTGTAGAAAGTAAAAGAAAGGAGTGTATGGTCATATATGGAAATTGTAACGTGTAATACAATATCCATTTCAATTAAATGTTTTCACTTTTAAAGTTTTACTTTACATCTTGTGTAAAAATAGGTAATTAATTTAAACATAAAATTATTTAAGATTGATTTTATATAGAAGAAAGTTATTTTGATAATGTATTAGTAGATTTACGCTTTCATTATTTAAATTTAATGATGTACAAAGTTCTAAATCTCGCGAGCGTCAATGCTCTCCATCATAGCAAATAACTCTAGTTAGTTTTGGGTTTCATCTAAACATCACCATGTTATTTCGTAATATTGCGATACCACAATTGAAATCAGGTCGCATCATTTGAAGGCATGGTCTATTATGCGTGCCAAAGACTAGTCGTTTTAAGCGAGCTCCTTGACACCGTGGGTAAAGGAATCAGTTATGATTTATTTATTTTGAGTTTTAATTTATTTGTTATTTATAATTTACCAACTATGAGGTAGCATATAACTAATCTGCCATGCCACAAGTAGTAAGCCATTAACGTTCACATCTGATGGGTTCCGCACAAGAATACCTTTTGAACGGACCGCCTGTCTCTAACTAATTTTAAAATCTCACTACGTTTAAATAATTCACATTCAAATTTTCAGATTCAAATTCATTTATTATGTATAGGCCCTTCGAGGGCACTTACAAATTATATATTGTCAGTTTTAACATTTTAAATTAATCGATTAAACTACTACTGGATCGGAACGTAACTACTGAGAAGATCCGGCAAGAAACTCAGCGGATTTGTCTATTATTATTTCTTTACTGACTTTTTTATAAAAAAAATGTACAAGAGGATCAGTAATAATTAGCTTCAGTGCCCCGATATAATGTAAAATTTAAATACAATGTAAAAGATTAAGGCTGTACTAGATCCCACAAGCAGCATCCAATCACGAGTAAACTGCTATCCATGTCCATGTGGTAATAGGTTAAGAATTATCACACCACCTCCTTATTTACTTGTGGTAGTCATAAAACCGAGAACCAACAGGAAGATAGGCACAACAGTCTTCTGGAAAACTTATAACACTAATTGATTAATGATTACGGCATTGTGTACTTTTGAGTAGCCTATGTACAACAATTAGATAGGTTGATGTATAGATGGATAGATTTATAAATAGGTGGCTAGTTAATGGATAGTTCTTACGGGTTGAGAGCCCTCAGCGCTCACCCACAGTCCGGGTAAAGTTGTCATAGCCATCTGATGCTAACAACTAAGACGCACAAAAAAAAATGAATAGTTCATGTACTAGTTAATAAACACCTTCACGGTTTTAATTTCCTACCGGTGATATCCCACTTGCGATACCTCCTCCATCCCATACTTATTCAACATTTTGCTTTATTACAACATTGCGCTTTCATGGGTGTACGTTATATTTTACAAGTTCTAAATTTTTTAATGAACAGGTTATTTAAAATGATAGGCCAATTCGAAATAAAATTACTTTTGCAGATTTTATCGCGTGTGTTCTTGATTTTTACTTTATATAATTAAGAATAATTTCCAGCTTTCATAGTCACGGGGAAACCATGAACATCTGGATATTCAATGATATGTGATAATTAGGATTAAAAATGGGAATGATTACCAGATGCTACGAGGTACATTGAATCTTCGTACGAAAGTCGAGCAGTTTCACTTATTGAAGTCTACAGGTCGACCTACACCTGTCTAATACCAGAACACCGATAGCTTTTAGCTTGAATTACGTAATCGCTTCCAATGCCCGGAATAGTGTGAATTCTCCAACGATACGATATGAACAACAGGTTCGTGGAAACTATCCGCGGTCGAGTCAACATTTTTTAGGCTCCTCGTGCAATTAGGCTCAAAAATCTTTCTGATCAGACTCTCAAGTTCATGGAGCGTAGGAAGGAAATGATGGTGCAGTATTTAGCCGATTGGTCTAAATATAGGTAGTTAAATTAGACAAATCTCTAAATCGATGCGACACGACATTTGCTAATTCAATATACAGAGTATTGAAGAAGCGATTGAGCGGGTCCGTGGTTCTAAAGTGTTCGCACGAGATTTGTCTATCCAGCAGAGCTAAATGACTAACCTAAAGAGCGATGCTAGCGTTGTCACTTAGGTTCTATGGTTAGTTGTACGAATAACCAAAATCTCTGTTGTGGGCTTGATTCAAGACCCCAGATCCAAGCTGATTTGGCATTATACCTAAAAAATCTCTGTAGTCAGTGTGTACGAATATTCTACAACAATTAAAGAACGGAAAGGCACCGGAAGATGAAGGAATTATTACAAAGCTCACGTCGAATTTTTATTTATATAGTGTCTTTTAAACTCAATTCATATCAGAGTCATCATAAACTTAAACAAATAAATATATTAAAAAAATCTTAAATAATAAATAAATTATTTTTACTGAGCGAGAAATTGACCAGGTCAAGATGTCAAAAGAAATACATAATATGTTAACGTATATGTAGCCTAGTTATGTTGAGCTTTGAAACATTTTTTTTTTGCTTTGTATCACGTCACACACACTCCGCCAAAAGATAGTACACATGTTCTTCTTTGCCACAGATCTGGTAATCAGACAAATTAGTTTTCTTCATTAAATGTGCAAAAGTTCTCAGCAGCATGTAATTGGAACGAATTATCTGCATTGGAATATTCCTGATGGAATACCAATTGGATATTCTAAATAAATAATAATTTCATATTATTTACCGTATATTACGTACGCTATTAATGTAGGTTTGGTAGCTATACCAAACGATTATCTGAATATAATCCTTATATATAGATATTTATAACCGTATGGTACCGAGGGAGACCGAGACTAACCTACCTAGAACAGATCGGTCATGTACTGAAGGAAGGTGGAGTCAAGAGTCTCCGAAACTGGCGAACGTGTATGAAGAGAATTATGAATGTTGAGGAAGCGAGTGAAGTATGCAAGGATAGAGTTCTTTGGCACTCTGTTCTTTCTGCCTACCCTGCAAGGGACATGGCGTGATGGTATGTATGTATGATTATAACCGTATCCCAGCATAACTGCACTTTACGAAATGAAACGCAACTAGTGTAGTTATATTGTTTAGAGAACTTTAGAGCAATCTCCGACTCCTGGTGGTATTGTTTAAAAGTCGGTACTATTTCATACTATGACCATCCTAGGAATTTATTAAATAAAATATATTCCTTGTTGTATGTATATAAATATATGAAATTCCAAATAAAATATATAAGTGTGAGATTATGCCCAGAATAATCTTCCGTCACCGACCAACCACATAACGTCATAGTCGAGAAGTTGCCGAGTAAATTTCCTCAGTGTCGCTACGCTCCAATCTATTAGGCATACTATCATTCTTTCCTTGCCTTACATGTTTCTAGCCTGTTCATGTTATGAAAAGGTGTGGCGTAGTAGGCTCCTTTAGTCGTAATATTCGTCCTTTGCAATATATCTATAGTTTATAAGTACTGACATTTGGCTAAATCATGAAACTAAAGATTACGAAAGTGGAATTATCCACCTCGAGCACAAATAATAACGTTATCTTCTTACGTCTTTTTCTCACCTCATACAAACCCTTCAGTCAGTAGTGTTTTCGCTCCATACGTAGACGTGACGTATTCACATCGTAGAATTGTAATATTTTTAACTGACATCAAAAAAAGAAGGAGGTTCTCATTTAATCGGCATTTTTATGTGCACCATAGAACTTTTTTGTAGATGAACCGATTTTCATTATTCTTCTTTTATTTGAAAGGTGCGGTGGAAAGTATTCCACCAAATTGACTGTCATTAATTGCCAAATAGAGGTGCTGAAGTGTTTGTATAGAAACGCCACATTATCAGATCGAATCTGGGATAAGAGTATGAAACCAATCCAATTGCAGAATTATATGAGACAGGGAGACGTCGTCTCTCCTAAACTGCAAACACTACGGCATTGGAAGATGTCTTCAAGCTCTTAGCATGAAACACAAATAATTAGTACGCTGAAGTGGCAATAGGCAGGCTACATTGCTCGACGAACTCTTCTCCCTTCTCTGTATACGATCTACCATACGGTCATTTTTGTAAGTGATGATTATTTACCTAATGATTTCTGACGAGTATAAATTTGAAATAAAACTATTTTTACGGATTCCATCGCGTTTGTATTTCATTTTTAATTTGACGACGTTTTGAACACTTTACAGCGTTCATGGTCGCGGGAGGCTTTTTACCTGTGATTGCATTGAAGATATGGTGCAGCAATTTACCTTAATCATAATATCGGACCTGTTCCACACACATAGATGAGACGACATACGGCTGTCAGATAAATAATAATAATTCATTGAAGACCACTTCGATCCATAAATGTCGGCCATAAAAGTTCGTAGACTTCGCTTATTGTAGAGATAATAAAATTGTTTGAATAGTCTTAAGGTGTAATTTGTAGAATAGTTAGCAACCAGTCAATCACCCTTCACATGTTAGTCAAAACAGCAAGGAGTATTGACCTGTGTGTTGCTTCGCGTAGTATTTGTATTACGCGTAGTATTCTGTAAAGATTACCATCAGGTTCACCAAATAAGCTATAGAATACACAGCGGTCCATATTTACATATCTCAGAAGTTAAGCTGTTATTTATTTATTAAAATTATCATCGCCTTTCGTTCCTTGCAGGTATCCCATAAGATGATTAAAAGACGTAAGCAGGTAATATTACTATGATACTACACACAAGATAGTAAATCGAAATAAAACTCTTATAATAATCCCTTAGAATAGCGAGACCTAGTTAGTATATTAACTTTCCTTCCAGTATGAAGGAGGCATCGTAATAGTAAGATGTATATAAGTAGTAGTAACTAAAGTATTTCATAATAATCTTCTTGTATCTAAACAATAGTTTATGTACCAGAGAAGTTAAGTGTGTATTGGAAGTAAATAAAAGCAAAGTTAATGTTTTGAATAATTTAAGAAATTATTTAGGAGTGTAATCATAAAGATTATAGAATACTTTATAGAATACGTACAATAAAAATAAAAAGTGTCGTATTTCTATGTAATCTGTTTTTCTATGAAAATATAAGTTTTTTTTTAAAGTATGGATTCTGTGTGACTTAATTTATAAAATACGGATACTTCAAGCGTAATTTTTTTTTAAATTCGTACACTCAAAGTTGTGTCAATATTTTACATTTGACTGTGATTGTGGAAAATCAGCAGTGCACAAACTTTGGAAGTGCGGTTTCTGAAGTAACGATCGTGATCTCGTAAAGACTTTAAAGTCTCGTACTAGTTTACTATCTTGATTTTGTTACAAATCAAATAAATTTTGTTTAGGTCTAGGTAGATAGAGCAAAATATAATAATCCATTATAATATTTTATAATAAAATTCAAATATTATATTCCAATTATAGTATAGGAATTAATCATGTGACGTTTATCCGGGGTGCGATACTGCTGCGCCTTTCATAGTTGTTTATCCTTTGTGGGATTAGTCACAACAAAATAGAAATAGCTATAACAATTCTGTCATTAGATATTCTGTAAGTAGAATAATGTAAAGTTAATAAATAAAATAAACCGTATTATTTCCCGTTTAGAGCACAGTAAGCAGAAGTACCTTCATTTCAACCTTTGAGAGATACAAAAGAATATATATGAACCAGGTCGTCAACCTTGGTATGTTTGACATGGACGTAATGTGATACTCAATAGGTATACTGTAAATGATTAATTATACACGTTAATAAATGCCACGCATTAACTGTTTAAATGTTAGTCTGATTGATGGCTTTCTTGATGATAAACTGTGGCAATGTTTCAAGATCGAGATTCTCTCTTTTTTATTATATCTGATATACTTATTCAGTGCTAAATATGATTACTCAGTAATCGCTAAATAGTAGTTCAATATTTGCGTCCAAATGTCTATGGTCCAAATATTTGTTACTTTGATCTGTCAACTTAGTGTTTATTCTGTTGTAGGCATACATGCCCACTTAATTTATATTTCAGATAGAGGAGAAGAGAATTTTTTTTATATAATATTTTTAAGAAAAGATTTAAATAAGTAATAGCCAGCCATGATGAATTTTATAACTAAAATGTAACAGGGGTTTCAGTTGATGTCAAGTTCTGGTTGATCGCTACAAGGGAGATGTAAATCTATTGTATTGAACTGTAATAACATTGTTAAACTAAAATATCAATTTATAATTAATATATTTTATATTATATTTACACAGTAAGAGTTTAATATAACCGAAACTTATGGAAATAATTAAAATGCATTTTGGATCTTAACGATAAATAAAGCACACGTGCGTAAGGTGTGTGTACGTATGCGCGTGCGCCTAGCGGCCATGCTAGAGATAGCCACAGGTCAGCGACCGCTGCGAGGCCGACGCCCGCTGACGTAACGTTACGCGAATTCCGACGCGCCCCGCACCGCTCGCCACTCGCATCGACCTAATTCCTTTGGAGCCATTTTATTTATTTGTGCATCACTAATTATGCAAAACATCGCTGTACCACATTGCTAAAAATGTTCTATTTCTACTTTTGTCATTTATTTCTGGCCTAACATTTAAAACGTAATTAGGCGTCGTATTTTTAAACTACTAATGGTCAACAAACTATAATTAAACAGTAACTACAAGGACAGTTTTATTTTTAAAAGTAAAAGTAGATTAGTATATATTGATTTGGTAGTAGCTTTTAGTTTTAAGTGTAAATACATAATAATTAGCTGTACATGTACTGTTTAGTTCCTTAAACCTTCCTAAAGCAATTATATATAATTGCATTGGACTGTCATGCGTAGTTTATTATAATTAAATATTATATGCTTGAATATTGGGTCGAACTAAACTGTATGTATAGTATTCTGGAAGCTTCCAATTCTAGGACAAGGTTGTTTTTAATTGAATATCTTGTTTGACCTATGTTTTTTTTTATTATTTAATTGAAGGCGATGTTTATTTAAATGTTATGCTTGATGAATAGTAGTGGCTAACTCTTTTCACCATCGCTAATTTTGTAAGCTATTTTGTATTTTCAGCATTAATATTTAACGGCCCAATGTCAACGGGTTAGTTTACCTTCCCCGATACTTTTCTGTATAATCACTGAATATATACAAGTATAATCACTGAATATACTACAAGCCACTTTATTAGATAAGTATCCCCAGAAACTAGTAGAGACTGTAAGTACCTACATAATAATTATAATTTACCGGAAGCCATACTGGGTGGGTTTGGGGTTTTTATTGGTAGGCAGCTGTTTAGCTATACCCTTGGTACTGCAAAGGTCCATGGGCGGCAGTAACATTTACCATCAGGTGTGCTGCTTGCTCGTTTGCCACCACAAGCAATAAAAATAAAAAATAAAAATCATAACATCATCTACAGTGAGAGTCACTTATGGTGTGTGTTCCTTTATTTCATAAACATCTCTTTTTTCCTCGCGGGTATCGTAAAATATGACAAAGGATATATTACTTAGTCATATTTTATCAAAGTTATATACGTGCATAATATTTAAATAACATATAAATATAGAAGGAAAACTGAGTCGAATTAATAACCTACATCAAAATATCTGATCAGCGCTATAACGCTATTACTTACACCATAATTCAATTTCATTCCCATCGGGAAGGAAAAGAGAAGCTCATTTCCGCCGCAATGGGAATTTAGTAGGAACACAAATATAGTTAAAATTAGAAAGTACCAAATAGTACAAATAAGATCTGAAAATATGTAGAGTTTTTACAGTGAGCCAAGGTTTTCTTGATGAAGTTTATATATATTTAAATAGATATTGTTGTTAACTTATTTAGGCTACAAACTAGATGCCATTATTAACAGTAAGATTAATAGAATAAGTGAAAATATTCTAACTAATTACCATTTGCGTAATAGTTACACAATTACGTAACAGAATATTTATTCGACGTCAATTTCCAAAATAATTGTTATATCAACGCTATTATAAGCTTGCTTTTTAACTTTCTAATGGGAGTGAGTACTGTTAGAACATTTATAAATTAAGTTTTATTTTATAATTGTATAGTGAAAAAAGTTAATTATTTAATTATATTATGTACTACTTGTTTTATAGTTACATGTAAATGTTTAAAATACAAATAACTCTTTAGCATACAAATAAATATTATAACAATTTATTTTATACGTATTATTTTATTTACTAACTTATTTTCCCCACTTTGCGCGGTCATTGATTGTAAATATAAGCCTGATATTCTAAAAATTCGTTTTATCCCACTGGGTACCTTGTATTTAGCTGTGTGGTAGCGGTTACGAATACTACCAACCTTTACTTTGATCGTGGTTGTCGTAAAAGACGACTAAAAGCCTTATTACGACCTAGGCCAACGCTGCCTGATGCCGTTTGGTCAACAATTACATTTCCAAGGAGGGTTGACGTCTGGCAGGCGGCCGATCATAAAACTATTGCCAATAACTTTTACAATATGTACTATGAAAAAAAGAGTACATATTGGATCGACCTCAAGTAATTGGGATAAGAGTAGGAGAATGATGATGGGTATACCTTGTATTGCCATCCTTACTTTCCTGTGGGAGTCTTAAAACACAGCTAATGAAGCTCCGAGGAAGTGTGCACTCGTACTCTACTGGAAAACTAATACATATCTACTACGATTGCCGACTCGTCTAGCAAGTCTGGCCAAAACAGCATTATTCACCCTTCATATAGAGGCCTATGTCTATTTGTGGGTATCGATGGATTGACGGATGGGTGAATATCCCATTTTACCCTTAACCTAGATGGATGAAAATTGCATCTTGCTCGCTAAGCTTTGCCAGATGATCTCGAATCAGGAAGCAAATTTTGTTATTTAAATTTTCTTATCATCCTCCTCCTGCTCCTAGGATCTGCGCAAAATCTTTGTAATTCCACATGCTTCTGTCAAATGTATTCATTAAAGTTCTTTCTTCCATATCATACGTAACATAATACAACCCATTCATTTCTTTTTTGTTTTCCTTCTTTAATAATCATTATTTACAAGTCATGTCTCATAAAATTACCGAGTGGTTAACCTTGATTTAGTTTAATATTTAACTAATATTAAATTAGGTTACTTACCATATAGGGTTGGTGAGGTAGTGCTGCACAACCACGTTGTTATCAAAACATGAATCAACTTTGCGGTTATTATTAAACAGTTTACAATGGTATTTGTACATTTAATATATGTATAAATGTAGTTACTATATTTATTTTCCGGGCATCGCAAAGTCTAGTATTTTATTTATTGTAAAAGTTGGCTCATGTTAAGCTTGGGCGGCTTGGGGCGAGTACCTCCGCCTGATGCCGCCCTAGTCGAGGCAGCGGGTGACCGGACCGGGGATTGGTCTGGTCGCCCCGAAGCGAGGCCACTGCGTGAGGACGACGCCCCGGCGGCGAAAGCTGCCGGGGCGTCGCACAGTGGGAAAATCGCGTATGTTTCGTCTCAAAACTCCGTATCTCAGTTGTTTTAAAACTAAATGAGCTGTAATTTTGCACACATATACTTGACTGTTTAAGGTTTAAATGAAATAACTTTGATTTTAAAAATTCTGTTTATAAATTAATTTAAAAAATAAAATAAAAAAGACATGCATTATATAAGAAAAAAATACAAAATATGCTTGTTTAATTTAGATAAAATGGTAGAACATAGTACCAAACTAGAAAAAAAAAATTATATACACAATTCAGCAAGCTCCTACAGATTTTCATTGACAGTAAGAAGGGCCTTGGCTTCATCTAATAGTTCCTTCGATATTGTTTCTGAGGTATTTCTCAAACTTGATATATATGGATCAGAAGTGTACAATAAGGTATGGAACACGTCTTCATTGGTAGCCGCTCTTGAACACTTTCTAGAATGATGCAGTCTAAACTTTTTGTAATCCTTATTTCGGGATTCTTGCGCGTCTTCGGACAATTGACCGATAGGTAAAATAGCATAGTACTCAATGATTTTTTCTCCGTGAATAAGTATTTTATGTATGGATGAAGGCATATAATACCAATTATAATTATTTACGTATAGTTGGGCTGTACTATATGCGTATTCACCGAAGTTTTTTGAATCAATAGCCATACCAGATGACATAGTTTGTAGTATTATGTACATTCGTTTTATAAGTTCTACGTCTACACCTGTAATGTTTGCAGAGCACGAGTAATTCTGAAAAAATGTCCGAGCGGTGTTTCCGTCATTACTATTTCCAGTGCCTTGACGAGGTTTATCGACAAGCAGTCCCATTTCTTCCCTAAACTGCTTTTGCACCAGTTTTTTCTTTTCGTCTTTGATTTTTTTATTTTCAGGTGTAGTAGCTGACCACTTTTCAAAAGACAAGTTATAGGCAATGTGTAAGATCATCTCCATACTCCTAATCCAAGCATGTAGAGTTGTCAGTCTGTATTGAAATGAACTTTCGTTAACATCTCGTGTCCTAACTGCCTCTAAGTTATTCATTTGCCGAGGAGTAGCTCCACAAACTGTACAAGAAGCACTCGAACGAGTTTCAGTTAAAACTTGTGCCACTTTACCATCAATCATGGTTAAAAATAGGTCATGCGTAATTTCGATTACCTCACCATTCTTATTTATCAGGGAAGGAGACAGTTTTTTTTTTGATCGTTGATATCAGCCACAACAGACGTGGTTTTTTCAGGAGTTTCTTTGGCAAACTCTAACAATATAGGTCTGCAATATCTAACAGATGAGCAGGTTTCATTCTTCCAAACAACAGTATTAGTTGTCTCATCTATGAGTCTAATGGGTACAAGTGAAGCAATAAAAAGGTTTGTATCTTATATAAAATCGCTTTCTTCGGGCAAAACTTGCTTGTATTCACTCTGCCCTGATGACCCGTCACAACCCCATTTACAGAATAGTTTCAACTTTCTTAAACCGTTTTTATAAACTGAACCAATTTGTAATATACATGCCACAGTATGATCTAACAAGTCTTGCAGATTCACTTTTGCACTTATGTTAGTAATGGTTATGCTCGAATCTGGTGGGTAACACATCTTCTTCGCTTCGAGTAAAGTTGGATAAGAAGGAAACACTGAGCAGTTTTTGTCCTTCAAACAAAGTCGAAGTTTCCCATACTGTTCTTTGTTAAGGTCTAAGTCAATAAATGTCCGTAGTGCTTCTTCCTTTGTAAAAGGTGTAACGTCTTCAGGGTTCTCAGTTATATATTTAAGAAATTTGTTCTTATCATTTCTTGATGAAGTTCGTATAATAGTAACGATTGTGGCCTCTTCCGTCTCACCCATAGACCGTAACTCTTGAGCATATGCATTGAGCACACAGTCCAGTCCGTACTCTTGTATCAATTCCATGTTTTTTCGTTTATTTGTTTTTTCTGAAGATGCTTCGTATGGTTTCGAAGGTCTGCCACCACCACCACTTCCAGGCGTTTTAGGGTCAGTAACTGTGACTCGACACTCTAGTGGAACACGAAATTGACCATCTAATCAGTTGGCGTTCTTACTTTCAAAGCGTTCTTTTATTCGAGATGCATTTCTCCAGCGTTCGTTACATTTAGATAACAAGTTTCTTTGAATGTAGGAGACCACAGTAGCCATATCCTCTGGTGACAGATTGAAATTTTCTTGTATGTAGTCTTCTATGTTATGACCATTTATCAATAAATTGCACAGCTCTCGTTTGCTACAAACAAATTCACCCATTTTTCAAATCAGTCAACTTCTGCCAATATTTGAAAATAAGTGCTTCTGCTTTTTAGGGCAACTGAATGTCTAACCAACAACTCAGAATGTTTCAAGGTTCGCCTTCCTTTTATAGGCCAATGAAATAGTGATATGTGCAAAAACTACTAACTTGCACTCTTCCCATAACCTGTTTTCAATTTGACCTTAATAGGTAATAAGTCTAAAAGGGGTCTACGCGTGAATGTGAGCAAAACCAAAATAATGGTCTTTGAAAGAGATAAAACCAGAACAGATGTAAGAGTAACAATAGGTAATGATGTACTAGAGCAAGTGGATGAATTTGTATATCTTGGATGTGGATTTAGCCGAGATGGAAGGTACACCACTGATATAGAGCGAAGAGTGAATGCGGGAAATAGAGTGAACGGAGCGTTGGGGCAACTTTTCGGCAGCCACCACCTCAGCCAGAAGGCACGTGTAGCAATACATAACGCAGTGCTTGTCCCAACATTACTGTATGGAAGCGAGAGTTGGGTATGTAGAAAAGAGTATGATAGTAAAATTAATGCGGTCGAAATGCGATCTCTGCGGAAAATCTGTGGAGTTAGGCTGACCGACCGCATTCGTAACGACGACGTAAGAGAGCGAGTAGGTATGAAAGAGAGTATTGGTGTAAAGATGCGAAAGGGAATGCTCCGATGGTTCGGACATGTGGAAAGAATGCCGAACGAACGCCTGGTTAAGAAGATATACAATGCGAAAGTGGAAGGATGTAGGTACCGAGGGAGACCGAGACTAACCTACCTAGACCAGATCGGTCATGTACTGAAGGAAGGTGGAGTCAAGAGTCTCCGAAACCGGCGAGCGTGTATGAAGAGAATTATGAATGTTGAGGAAGCGAGTGAAGTATGCAGAGATAGAGTTCTCTGGCACTCTGTTCTCTCTGCCTACCCTGCAAGGGATATGGCGTGATGATATGTATGTGTATGTATGTAGGTAATAAGTGACCATAAATTATCAAGTAAAGTGGTCAAAACTGTATCAAAACCACAAAAACTGCACTGTAATCAATTCGACCTTAATAGATACACAATAATTTTATGAAAGATAAAACAAAATTGATAATTTTTTTTATCACGCGATATGTTTTGGCCCCGTGTGTAAAAAGGAACAAGTATGAGCAAAATTTTTTTTTCGCCTTGCATTTACTAATGTATAAAGATCTTAAAACAATAAATATCTCGACAGCGGCAAGCAGCGGTAAAGGGTAAAAGTCTCGTTAAAAAAAAATGAACACTAAAAATATACCATCTTAAACTATGTATGTTAATTGTATTTTATTAAACCAATATTTATAATATTAATTATGAAACGTTATGAGGAGATCATAAGCATTCCAAAAATGTATAATACTTGTATATTTATATGAAAAACTTCTGAGTAATGTGGCGTTGAATTGTAGTAACGTATTGCGTCAAAATTACATTATTAAACATGAGTTAGCTTTGATGCCTATTTATATACATTATGATTAACTAAAAAAAACTAAAAAATTGCGAAAAGAAAGCTTATTTATTAGACTATATTAATTTATTAATTTTATTCTATTACAACGCCTTTCACATGAAATGGTTTTGAGACGGCTTTGTATGGGGCTTGACCATAGTGCGTCGCCTCGAGAGGATACCCGCGAGGGTAAACCGCCAGGCGGGCCACCGAAGATGAAGACCGGGTTCCGGTGGCCCGCCAGCTCGGAGTGGAGAGATACTTATAGGGCGGGTCTATGGGTTCCTGCGCCGCTTCTTCTGTCGCTAAGGACGGATTAGCGGGGGGTGACCACTCCATAACCCGAAGCAAAAAAAAAAAATGTTAAGCTGTTTAAGCATCAAAATTGAAATTACTAAAATTCAACATTTAACATGCTAGGTTTTTATAAACATTTGATTACGAGCGAGAAATGAATGTCACACGTGGGATTCGAACCTATTGGAAATCCCTTCGAATAGACGATACCACTTAGACAAGTGTGAGTTACGTATGATATTCAATTTGCGGCTCGTATTATATATTCATCTTTAAAGGGACGTGTGCCATCTACCCGACAACAGGTGTGGGTTCGAGTCCCACATATGACATTCATTTCTCGCTCGTAATCAATTTTTCATAAAAAAATATTTTATTGCATTTGATTCAATTATAGGTATAATAGGTAAAAATGGACGTTAAACGAAAATACGTTATTTTATTACACGTCTTGGTCCCCTGTTTTCGCTTCCTAAAATCGGGCGAAATACGATTTATTGAAAAAAAAAAAAGGATTAAACAATGAAGATTATAGGATAATACAATGAGTACATAATGTAATGTGAGTAATAGAAAGATAAAACGACAGTTTGCCTAGGTAAGGTAGGGAGTAATATTATTTATACTGCTGATACTTCCAGTCTTATTGAAATTTCCATTCAATATTTGAGACTAGGCGTCAGTATCACACATTATCATTATTATCATTCAGCTTTTCTCTGTCCACTGCTGGACGTAGGTCTCTCCCATTGAACGCCATGATGCGTAGTCCTGTGCCGTCCGCATCCAACGACCCTCTACAATTTCGGACAATCGTTCCACACTGCGTCATCCGAAACGTGGTCGCCGCTCGAGAACATTTCTTCCCTAGCGGTTACCTGTTCAACTGTTCATCAAGCAATTTGGCCTGCCTATTACCACTTCAGTGAGTTAATTTCTTGTGATGGTTCGATTACACTCGTTCTTTTACGGATTTCAGTATTTTGGCTCCTATCTGTCAGAGAAATCCCAAGTATAGTCTGTTCCAAAGTACGCTGAGTGACTTGGAGCCTAGTTATGACCAGTTTTTCTTATTCCAACTGCAAAGAAATAGTGTCGTTAGATTTTTAGGATAGAATAGGCTATGTTTTCATAGAAAATTATATATACAGATACAGAACAAAGCACACTAGCATTGAAAAACATTTAAACATTTTTGTTTTCACTTTTGGTGGCAAACGAGCAAGCAGTACACCTGATGGTAAGTGTTACTGCCGCCCATGGACCTTCGCTATACCAGGAGTATAGCTAGGCCACTGCCTACCAATATAAACCTCAAACCCACCCAGTTGGACTTTCGGCTCTCTCGCTTACCGAATGAAGCGCAACCGCACATTGTAATCGCTCAGACGTCGATCTTCTGCGAGAGTGTGGTACTACTCTGGACGGACCGGCCCGTGACTATAGACAGAAAACTGCCAACAGCGTGGTCCTACCAGTATATAAATTTTTATATATGATAAAACTTAGGGAATTACAAAAGATAAGTTCAAAAACTAGAACCCAACTACGAAAAAATCGTGGTCTAAAAGTACAGAAAAAAGAATATGTTTAATATAGTAATTTTCAGTGCAGTCATGGTTAGAAGAACAATTGATTATATGTACATACGAGTATATAAAATATACATACCAGTCAAATTTATATCCTTTTGGCTTTCCCCTTCGCTGTAGTCGGATAATAATATATTTAAAAACCCGAATATATATTATGATTAACTAATTATGACTTGTTTCTAATGTGTGTTATTGTTACAATACATTATAATATAATATGATACTTCATAATTATGGTGATAGAATACATTAGTCACCCTTCCTTCCGAGGGTGTAGTAAGAATGTAGTAATTGGGTTCCCCAAATAAATTACACCAGTGCAAGAGTAAAAATTTAATAAAACCTCATGTCACCCATAGGTAAATCACCGATCTACATACACACACACACACAGATAGATCACCTATCATGGCGTAGTGCGGTAATAGATTATTTAAATATAAAATGTTACTGATGCCATCGGACAGTAGGATTTTAATGTACCAGCGTTTACCAGAAAGGATTGTCGTGAAGGAGAGATTAGTCAGTGACGGGGTGGAAGGCGAGAGTGCTGCTCCGGACTATGCCCCCCATTATTATTTACTCTTGTTGTTGGTCTGAGCAACACAATAAGCACCAACACTGTTTTAAGGATTCCGTACCCAAAGGGTAAAAACGGGACCCTATTACTGAGACTTCACTGTCCGTCCGTCCGTCCGTCTGTCACCAGGCTGTATCTCAAGAATGGTGATAGCTAGACAGTTGAAATTTTCACAGATGATGTATTTCTATTGCCGCTATAACAACAAATACTAAAAATATAATAAAATAAATATTTAAGGGGGGTTCCCATACAACAAACTTGATTTTTATAGATAGCGGTACGGGACCCTTAGTGTGCGAGCCCGAGTCGCACTTGGCCGGTTTTTTTATTGTCTTATGATGGCGTGCTTCATTTTAAGGTAACCTCCCACCCCATCTTAGTAGTAGGTAATATCCAGCTGTTATCCAAAACTATAGTATTTCATATTTTATTATTTCTCGCGAAACATTCTGGACTAATTGTTGTTGTTCAAAGATGGCTTGTAATTGATACGTTATCAATATTTTTAGTACAGGATGTTTTTAAAAAAATCTGAGTTTTTAATGAATATTAGAAGTTCGGTAACCTGTTGAGATTTTTAATTATAATAAACATTTTACTTCTCTAAACTTGTAAAACAGCACTACCAAGCTTTTATTATAGAACATTATTTAATCTGCAACATCCCCGTATCAGTGTCTCGTCGTTATTTATTCTTTGAAAGATCCCATGTTTATGATGATTTCGTAAAAGCTAACGTCCAAAATGTCTTCGATATGTATAGTGTAATAGCTATACTACTGAAAATGTATTGTTTAAATGCTTTCGTGTACACGCACACATACACACATGTGTCTGATGTTGAAGTGCGTCACTCTATATATTTGTGTAGCACAATCCCTACGTGCGCACATTGCGCATTGTGTATTCTGGTCAGACCCAGAATGACTAGTATATTAGTCATGATCAGGCCATTCCACTCCATATATGTACGTTAGCTTTTCTAAGTTAAAGTATCCTTAACAACAAAAGAGTCGTTGCGATAGCTATGTTGCTCTCAACGTATTGGTGTCAGTTTTGTAAACTTTTTGACTTTATACGGTCTGTGTCGTCCTAGGCAGCTGAAGGGCGTCGTGGGGACTCATAACTTGCGGTTCACACCACCAATTGAACGGCTTACCGGGCCGATTGGCTTCCTAAACTAATCAGATTCCAAGTGTTCATGACAACTGGCACTATTAGTTTTGCATTTTCTCCGGGACACGGACTTAATATTAAGGTAAATAATAACTAATTATTTAAGTACGTAATTTCTAAAATTAAGTACATATCTATAAATCCAAGACTAAGCAGCTGAAGAATTGTGTAGTGTAACTTTGAATTCTATCTAAATGTTCACCCGTTTTCTTTGATATCTTAATGTTTATCATAGCACAGTCAAGCAATCAAATTAAGTTACCGTCTGAAGGTAAATTCATTTGAAAAATACATAAAATCTATCATCAATCTAATAAAATATTAATCAATCTAAGTAATTGAAAATAAATTAATACTATTATTTGTGATAAGGCATGTTTACTGTTTGTTAGGAATGTTCAAGTAGTATCAGCGATGGATTAAGAGCAATTAAAACTATATTTTCTTACCATATAATTGTAGCGACCTCTGTTTGAGTTAATGAACTAACGCGCCTCAATGTACCTATTCATAAAAACTAGTGTAGCTGTTATATTACATGATTATCACAATCTAATGACATAAATTTAAAAAAAATCTATTTAAAAAATATCCAGTCTATAATATATTTACAGTGTTTCGCCAGTATTAAGGTTTTTATGATTGCCACGGTAAAGTAAGAACGTTGAAGGGGGAGTTGTAAAGACCGACTAAAGGAGCACTAGAAGAACAGGTAACAGCATTCTTATGGAAGACTTATAGAAGCGATCACTAATCCACTATTTAACAAAGCGTGACGATTTTGATGTAAAGCCTCTTAGCGATGCCTATAGGCATAGCTATAGGTTGGATATATCCAACAGCGGCAATTGATGATATATGGATGGGTGGACAGAGTAAGTTTGTTATAATGACAAATTCGCCACAGTAGTTTCTTTCAAACTCATCTGCTTTTTTTTTATCTTACACGAAGTCTGTGCGATATAAAATAGCCAGCCTATTGTTTAATTCTGCGTATAAATTGTCGTTATATCAAATATGTATTATATAAATTCGTCCAGCTGTTTCGGCTTGGTAAAATGTAATATGATATCCATATTAAACTTTAGTTTTAAGAAACAAAGTGACTAAGAATTAGTCACTTTATTTTTTTATCTACAGTACCGCACTGTGTTGCATGTGGCCAATACATATATATACTCTATGTCATACAATGACAAGGGTAAACAGATATACTTACTATAGGTAATATTTTATTATATTTACAATCAAGGTCAATAACAAGATACCAGTAGCAGATATTGAGGGCGAATATTTATTTTGGTTTTAAATATAATAATAATTATTACATTTCCATTTATTCTTGCCGAGCTGAACTCAGCGTGAATTATAAATCTCAAAGTTAATCTAAGTAATACGAATGTGATATTTTTTTACTCACACGATATATGTACTCAAATGGTTGTCATAAAATTTAATTTCATAGCCATTTTCAGTGTTTCTAAGAGGATCATCGTCATTCTCCTAGTCTTATCTCAATTACTTGGTGTCGATACAATATTTACTCTTCTTTCATAGTACATATTGTAAAAGTTATTTGCATTAGTTCCATGACCGGCCGCCTGCCAGACGTCAAACCTCCTTGGGAATGTAATTGTTAACCAAACGGCATCAGATGGAGTTGGCCTAGGTCGTTATAAGGCTCTTAGTCGTCTTTTATGACATCCACGAGCAAAGTAAGGGTTGGTAAGTATACGTAACCGCTATCACACATCGCTTCTAAGAGGATACAGACAAATTATTTTATAAAAAGGTACATTAACCAAAGAATTAAAAATAACTTTTAAACGGGCGTCCCGCTTAACAACTACCACGTGGGAGTTTTTAGTCAAAGGATTGTAATGACATGCTTTAACTAAAAGCATGATGATATATTAAAATGATTTTTTTCTGAATACTGTGATGTCTATGCTTTAGTCAATAGATTTAATCGTCGGCCCGTCGCCTCAGCTCATAAACATCTCACTGCTGGGATCAAGCTTCCTCCACAGTGATCAATTGACATACTGTACCACTCTGGTCAGATGCGATGTTATTGGATTTTATATCGAATTTTACTTTTCTTGTAGCGATGTTTGATTACCCTTAGACGTCTTATTTGTTTATTTAAAAATGTTAAAGAACTAACGTAAATATTTCATTAGGAAACTAAACTTACTTTAGTAATAAAGTCCATATTTAATTTTTCCTTGTGGTAAGATGGAGATGGAGTAAGAATACAATTCACTACCTATCTTAGCCGTATTTATCGCAAAGCACGACTAAGGTGTGCCTATAACATCTTTACAAGATAAAAAAAATCTAAATAAAACACTATACCAACCACTCTGACTAGCGCGGTACATTCGGTTATTTTCTCTCTAGAAGAGGTTCGAGCCGATGATGATATTTAATTATTCTTGAGATTGAATAATGATATTGTATTAGGGTCAATTACTAGTCAATTATTTCATTTAAAGAAGAGATAATACCATAATCACTACACTTGCTAGGCGAGTTGGCGTCTTACCCTTAGCCGTCTTACGACCAGTAATGTAATGCATAAATTAAAGAAATGAACGTATAAGAGGAAGTTTGAAAGTTGCGCCAGTGACAGAAAAGTTAAGGAGTGAAAGGTTAACATGGTATGGACATGTGACGAGACGGGATGAAAGTAATGTTGTGAGGAAAGTTTTAAGTATGAATGTTGAAGGCTTTAGGGGTAAGGGAAGACCGAAAAAAAGATGGATGGACTGCGTGAAACATGACATGGATAAACAAAGAGTGATGACGTCTGATAGGGTTGTATGGAAGGAGAAGACATATTGCGTCGACCCCAAATAAATTGGGATAAGAACAAGTTGATGATGAGCCATCTTACGACCAGTCACTAGTAAAAAAAGGGGTGGTGAATTCTATTCCTACCCAGTCATACGGAAAAATGTTTTTATATTAAGCTCTTCATTAACTTAATTTCTATATTTTAGTTGTTAGTTTGTATGCCAAGGAATAATAAGGATTTTAAATGTTTATGGAAAAATTAAAGTATGTCTGACTTGCGGTGGTGAAGTCTTGGTTGGGGCATTAAGTGCGAGATACCGACATAGAGGGAGATCCAGTCGAAATAGTTACTACTTACCACTTTCCGCTAATCAGAAAACTCAAAACGAGAGGCGGCTCCCTTGTAAAGCTATCCTACCAACCGCCATAAATCATGTCGTGTAGTAGTCGTGCTGGAGTGCACCTTACTTTCGTGCTTCATGTCAGCACCTCACGATACTTGCTATTCAGCCATATACGATGCCCAACCCTTTTATTTTATATACATACATACATACATATCATCACGCCATATCCCTTGCAGGGTAGGCAGAGAGAACAGAGTGCCAGAGAACTCTATCTCTGCATACTTCACTCGCTTCCTCAACATTCATAATTCTCTTCATACACGCTCGCCGGTTTCGGAGACTCTTGACTCCACCTTCCTTCAGTACATGACCGATCTGGTCTAGGTAGGTTAGTCTCGGTCTCCCTCGGTACCTACATCCTTCCACTTTCGCATTGTATATCTTCTTAACCAGGCGTTCGTTCGGCATTCTTTCCACATGTCCGAACCATCGGAGCATTCCCTTTCGCATCTTTACACCAATACTCTCTTTCATACCTACTCGCTCTCTTACGTCGTCGTTACGAATGCGGTCGGTCAGCCTAACTCCACAGATTTTCCGCAGAGATCGCATTTCGACCGCATTAATTTTACTATCATACTCTTTTCTGCATACCCAACTCTCGCTTCCATACAGTAATGTTGGGACAAGCACTGCGTTATGTATTGCTACACGTGCCTTCTGGCTGAGGTGGTGGCTGCCGAGAAGTTGCCCCAACGCTCCGTTCACTCTATTTCCCGCATTCACTCTTCGCTCTATATCAGTGGTGTACCTTCCATCTCGGCTAAATCCACATCCAAGATATACAAATTCATCCACTTGCTCTAGTACATCATTACCTATTGTTACTCTTACATCCGTTCTGGTTTTATCTCTTTCAAAGACCATTATTTTGGTTTTGCTCACATTCACGCGTAGACCCCTTTTCTTACAATCTTCTGTCATTGTGTCGACTAGGGTCTGCAGGTCAGTCGCTGACTGTGCCAGCAGGACTGCATCATCTGCATAAAGCAGAGCAGTGACCACTGAGTCGCCCATCTGGACTCCCACATTCATATCGTTCAATCTTTGGAGACATTTATCCAGATATATGATAAACAGCCTGGCTGACAGAACGCACCCCTGCTTAACGCCGATATTGACGTCAAACCAAGGCGACATTCCATCATCCAGCCGCACACAGGCTCTACAGCCCATGTAACTGGACTGCACAGCCTGTAGCAGTTTACCGTTAATACCATACTCCGGTAAAATGTCCCAAAGTTCTTTTCGTACAACCGTGTCCGCTCTCTCCAGATCCACAAAACTGCAGAAAACCCTCTGACCTAGAGCCAGATGCTTCTCCACAATGTTGCGCAGAGAGAACACTTGATCCATGCATCCCCTTCCACTCCCGAAACCTCCTTGTGTCTCACACAGTAAACCATCGGACACCATCCTCATTCTCCTTTCAATAATTTTTCCATACACTTTTGCTGCCAAACTGGTCAAGCTTATGGCTCTGTAATTTGCGCAGTCATAACGTGAACCCTTGTTTTTAAACAAAGGCACGATGACTGCGCTATTCCAGTCCCTGGGAACCATTCCCGAGCTCCAACATAAATTGAGGAGCAACAGGAACGCCTCCCAGACACAAGAGCCACCGAGCTTGATCATCTCGGCAGACACCATATCAATGCCCGCTGCCTTACCATTTTTCAAACTTCTTATCGCCCATTCAACTTCATCCATACTGATGCCATCGGAGGACGCCGTTGTCGAATGTTGATCTACTAAACCACATCCAACACCGGCGCCAACCCTAGCATCCGCATACATATCGCCAAAATATTCACTCCATCGGCTTAACACGTCTTGTGTTTATGTAAGAATGTCTCCACCTTTAGACCTTATTTTATTCATTCTGAAGGCTGACCAACCACCCCGAGACTTCTTCACCTCCCTCCAAAAGAGTTTGGTGTTACCCTCGAAGTTTTTAGTCAGCCTATCTTCTGCACTCATACTTGTTCTATCACGTTTCTCTTTCACTAAGGCCTTGGTGTCATTCTTACATTGCCGATATATTTCTTTCTTCTGTTCAATCATACTGTCATTCAGATTCAAAGAAGAGACATAGTCCAGCCACGCTTTCTTCTTTTGCTCTACGGAAGCTGCCACTTCCGCATCCCACCATGCATCACCATTTGTTTTTCTATGCTTCTTTGAACTTCCACATACTTCTTTCGCTGTATCTACCATACTCTCTTTCATACTCTCTCTTTAATACTCTCCAGCATTCTTCAATGTCCGATTGCGGCTGGCTTGCCATCGTCAGCCGTTCTCGGACACCCTCTGCATACTTTTCTCTTACACACTCTTCTTGCAATCTTTCAACCTTTATTCTTTCAAGCCCTCCGAAGTGGACACGCTCTCGCCAGTGCCTCCACTTTCTGAACAGACCACTAAATCTCGCAATAACGAGATAGTGGTCCGTGTCGACTGTGGGGCCCCTGTAGGCTCTTGCGTCCAATATTTTGCTTCGGAGGCGACTGTCTACCAAAATTAAATCTATTATGCTTTTCTGTTCATTCCTTCTCCATGTATACATATGGATGTCCTTATGTTGGAAAAATGTGTTTGACACAATAAGGTTTCTCTCCATGCATACATCCGCTATGAGCCTACCTGCGTCGTTCACTCTCTTATCACCAAATGGACCAAGTACGTCCTCATAGTCGGGACGCTTGGTCCCCACCCATCCGTTCAAATCTCCGCATACAATCACGCGTTCACTGGTTTCTGCTATATCCAGAACTTCCCTAACATTGTCCCAAAACTTCTCTAGGTCTGATGCCACCGAGGATCCTACGGGAGCATATGCTACAACCATGAATACCTTGGTGACACCTAGTTTTATACGGACCCAGAGAAGTCTGGGATCATACATTCCGTAATCCTTCACACCTGAGGCCAAGCGAGAGGACAACAGCACTCCTACCCTCATGCTGGCTCGATCGCTCTGTGGTACACCAGACCACAGACCCATCCCGCCACCAGGAAGATCGCAGGCGTCGCTGCCCCTTCGCTTGGTCTCTGTTACACAGAGCACGTCTAGCTGTTTGTCCGCCATGACGGATATCAGCTCGTGCAACTTACCTTCCACACAACCTCTTACATTCCACGTGCCCACCCGGCACTCCGTTCTCCTCGACTCGCCTAACTGGGCAAGGCGTGATGGGTGGCGGCCCCCATCGCCGCAACTGCCGATGTTCGTACCGACGGGGGCGGGTCGGTACGCGTCGCCTCCGGGGGACGCCCTAACCCGCATTGCGGTACGCATTTCGAGCCGGATTAGCAGTCTAATTAGACTGGCAGGGGACGCGATTGAGCACGCTCCGGACTATGCCCCCCTATTTTATATATTTTTTGGTATATGCGAATCTCACTGCATGCATATCCATCCCCTTCTTCTTGTGGCCTGGGTGTGCAGTTTGGTCCAAGACCAAAGAGTGACTAAAATAAATGGTATCACTAACCGTCAGGTGTACTGTTTCCTCGTTGATGATCGCAATAAAAAGAAAAACTTTATGCAAATTAGTTAACCATAGTTATCATAATCAGAATGACGTATACATGTGAGCATCGCGGTAAGTTTCAAAAACAAGATAAAATTAATAATAATTATATTTGTAGTATTATTATTTTGTACTAAATGTGGGAATATAACTAATAAATAACAAAATACGACAGTGTGATTAATACTGACCTTGTAGTAACAGACGTTTTGCGTCACCATATCATCAAATAGCTGTCTAAAAACGTTGCGGTCACACAATGTCACCCCCCATCCGGCAGAGACGCTCCGGTCACATTCAGCATAACAAAACATCAATTGACACATCGACCTACCTGTCCCGACCTCTATAAATGATCTCGAGTTAAAAACTCCTTCATAATATGTATATTTAACTGCGCACTAAATACAACTAGTAAATATCCAAGAAATATAATAGACGCACATTAGTATTTGGAGTTGTTTATTTAAAAATTTTAACGATCTAACGTAAATATTTCATTAGAAAACTAAACTTACTTTAGTAATAAAGTCCCTATTTAATTTTTCCTTGTGGTAAGATGGAGATGGAGTAAGAATACAATTCACTACCTATCTTAGCCGTATTTATCGCAAAGCATGACTAAGGTGTATATGCCTATAACATCTTTACAAGATAAGAAAAATTCTAAATAAAACACTATACCAACCACTCTGACTAGCGCGGTACATTCGGTTATTTTCTCTCTAGAGGAGGTTCGAGCCGATGATGATATTTAATTATTCTTGAAATTGAATAATGATATTGTATTAGGGTCAATTACTAGTCAATTATTCCATTTAAAGAAGAGATAATGCCATAATCACTACACTTGCTAGGCGAGTTGGCGGATCGCAGTTGCCTTTAAAACTTTCCTTGGACAATACTGCAGTCTAGTTCACTTGAAAATCCCTCAGCCGGTTGTTACGACCCGCACGGAAATGTAAGGAGTGGTGACAGAATGTACTTATAACTCACTCACCACACAATGGGAGGAGATGAAATATTCACAAGAAGCTTATTCTTACTCACTCACTCACCATATGAAGATTACTCATCATATAAAAATCATTTTTGTATTGAATGCACCAGTAGCGGTGTTAGGGTAGGGCGAGGTTGGGCGACCGCCCAGGGCGCCGGGTAAAAAAGGGCGCCGCAGGCCATTCTCATAGTTCGAGGTCTACTTAGTCGTAAAGTCTTGAATTGCAGTTGGAGGGCGCTGTAAAAAGCTCGCCCAGGGCGCTGGTAGTGTTAAAACCGGCACTGGAATGCACTCTAAAATACGCTTTTATAATACACGATCAAATCATGGCTATGGAAACGATCGGCTAGGATCAGGCCAGCATTACCGTCAGCGACGGCAGGTGATGCAGGGCCTGTGGAGCTTACTGCAGTTTTGCATCTGTGATGCGACACATGGCCTGCCTGAAAGTAGATAGCGCATTATAGTATGCTTCGTATAACTGCAGTATTTCTTATTAAAACTTAACGCATACTTTGGAGGGCACATAAGTGTGCGTGTAATCGATCTTGCATTTAAACTCTCTTAGCTCGTGTCGTCTTATTATTTAGTTAGTCTATTATTATCTAGTATAGTTTAATTTAGTCTGTTCTAAACCACGAGGCATTTCCAGCGTTTATTTTAAAAATCATAAACTATGACAGCGAAATCTAAAAAAAAGTTTTGGAATGATTCAGGATTGAAAACCAAAAATTAAATAGAGATAGGCAGAGACGAACGTATTCCCCTGTTAAGTGCAGTGCATTAATATTTTTTATAACAGGGGGCTTTACTTGTCCCATACCGCGAATCTTATCTAATATGGTAGACTTTAAAGTATTAATTTCCGAAGTAGGAATGGGAGTTGATAACAGGTTTTTTAATAATTTTAATTTCTAATATTTAGTTTAATATATGTATCTTTTATTGATGCGTTTAAAATTGTTTGTATTCTATATTTTACCAAGTACATATTTATTGTGCTACTAATTAGAACTATGTAATTCTAAAACTTACTAAAGTTTTAGAATTATATAGTTTTAATTTAATATAACTGTTGACTATATATTATACTTGTCTTGTACTATGTATAATTGTTTTATACAACTTAACCCATTAACGCCGAGATGATCAGAATTTTTACTAACTTTTCAACGTGTTTATTTATTATGTTATCGGACCAAAAAAATAATGCAATACCTTTAATCCTACGCGAAATTTGATGCTCTTTCAAAATCTGAGCTCAAAATTTCGATTAGACACCGAGAAAAAAAAAATGGCCGATTTAAACGTGAAAACGTGAAATTTTTCGAAAAATAAATTGTTTCGAAGGTATCCTAAAATATCCTTTTTTTTTTTTTTTTTTTTTTGGTGGACTATGGATTAGTCTCGCCCCGCCAAATCGGTCCGGGGTGATGGAAAAGGCGGCGCGTGACCCCATAGACCCACCGTAAAACTCCTCTCTCTTCGCCGTGCGAGCGGGTCACCGGGACCCGATTTTTAACTTCGGTGGCCCGCCCGGCGGTTCACCCTCGCGGGTTCCTCTCGTCGACGCCCCGACAGATTTCGCCGTCGGGGCGTCGCCCTCACGCGGTGGCCTCACGTCGGGTGACCGGACAATTCCCCGGTCCGATCACCCGAAGCCTCGGTTAGGGCGGCATCAGGCGCAGGTATTCGCGCCTGCGCCGCCCCGGCCGCTGGCGGCGGCCCGGGGCGCGGGAATCCTCCCTTGCCCGTTCCGCCGCTTCCTTCTGCGAGATGACAGCCTCGCAGAAGGCGGCGACCGCGTCCCAGTTCCTGATGCTGTCGACCATCGCCCTCGCGACGGCCGGCAGCGTCAGGTCGGCACCGATGACAGCGACGAGGTCACGGCGCTGCCGCTCCCATCCCGGACACACCTCCAGCGTGTGTTGCGCCGTGTCCTCGTCACTCCTGCAGTGGTGGCAGGCCGGAGTCCACTCCCTATACACGACCCTGTGCAGGTACAACCCGAAACACCCGTGCCCCGTCAATACCTGCACCAGCCGAAAGGTGAGGACTCCGTGCCGCCGCTCCATCCACTCTATCAATACGGGCTGGAGGGCCTCAACGGTCTCCACACCGTGCCTAGGCCTCTCCAGCCGCGTAGCCCAACGGGCGATGACGTCTCGGCGGGCATCCACGCGCCAGGTGGCTATCTCGCTCAACGATGGGGAGCCACCTTCTTCGCGCGCTGTGATAACCCGCCGGTAGAGGTCGGAGAGCATCTCCGCCTCTAGGTCCCACGGGGGTGTCCCGGCCAGCAGGCACGCCGCCTCTGTCGACACCGTGCGGTACCCGCGAATGGCTCTGACCGCCATGGCTCTCTGTGGCCTCCACAGAACCGCCCTGAGCTGGGCGTTCAGAGCCCTCGCCCACACGGGTGCGCCGTACATGGCCATCGAACGGATGACCCCCGCATACAGCCGTCGGCCCTCGAAACTGGGTCCGCCCACGTTCGGCATGAGTCGAGAAAGGGCGGACGCCGCGCCGACAAGCCGGGGAGCAATCTGTCGTAAATGCTCCCGGAACCACCATCGCCCGTCGAGCACCAGACCCAAGTACCTCATATGGGCCTGGATGCTGATGTGGATGGAGTTTACCACTATCGAGGCGCCGATGGGTAGCCTCACACGGGGCCCATGGAAAAGTAGGGCCTCCGTCTTGTTTAGGGCCACCCTGAGCCCCAGTGCCTCGATCCGCCTGACCATCTCCTCGGTGCCGAGAGTGGCCAGGCTCGCCGCCTCTTCGAGTGTCCTGCCCCGGGCTGTGACGAGCGTGTCATCAGCGTAGCACACCAAGCTCAGCCCGGGGGGGAGACTCCCTCTCAACGTCCAGTCGTACCCGATGTCCCACAGGTTCGGCCCCAGAACCGACCCCTGTGGAACGCCGCACGACATGGGCGTCCGCACAATGTCCCCTGCGGGACCCGCGCAGAGGATACTGCGGCCCTCCAAATAGTCTGCCACCAGCCGCCTGAGGTACAGGGGCACTCCATGGAACCGGAGCGCCTCCCTGATGCAGCCGAATGGCAGACTATTGAATGCGTTGGCGATGTCCAACGACACCGCCAACAGCACTCCCTTCCCGGCGACGGCCTCCGCGGCCGCCTGCCTCAGGCGTAATAGGGCCCCAATGGTCGAACGCCCCCTCCGAAACCCATACTGAGCGTCCGACAGATCGGGCCCCACCTCCTCCAGGTGTCGGACGATGCGGGCAGCGAGCACACGCTCCAGCAGCTTACCCACATCGTCGAGGAGCACGATGGGCCTGTAGGCCGACGGCAAATCCGGGGACCGTCCCGGCTTTGGCAGGAGAACCAACCTCCCTTCCTTCCAGCACTCAGGGAACCGTCCAGACGTCAGACAGGCGTTGAACAGCTGCCTGAGGCGAGGCTCGAAGTGCTCGAGGAGCGACGTCAGCACCCGGACTGGAATTCCGTCCGGGCCGGGGGCCGTGGTGGCGGAACGAATCTTCGCCACGGCCGCCCCCACTTCCGACTCCGTCACGGGCGGAACACTCTCGTCGTCGTCGGCCTCCCGGTCCTGATCTGGCGGAGCCATGACCGGGGGCGTGTGTTCCGACTGCTGTGGAAACAGCTCCTCGACCACCCTACGAAGGAAGTCGGGCTGGAGGGTCTCGGTGAGGGGGGTGGGGGCCCGCGCGCGAAGCTTGTTCAGCGCCGCGCGATATGGGCGACCCCAGGGGTCACGGTCGAGACCGTCCAGCATCTCCTGCCAACTCGCGCCCTTGGCGGCTCAGATGGCCAGCCGAAAGGCAGTCCGCGCACTGCGGTACGCCTCGTACAGCTGGCCCTCCCGCTCGACGTCGCGGTGACGCCGCCGGCTGCGGGTGTAGGACCTTCGGGCACTGATACACGCCGCACGAAGGTCCGCCAGTCTTGGGGACCACCAGTAGACCCCCTGCTTCGGAGGCGGACGCCGCCGCACTCTGGGCATGGCCGCATCGCAGATCTGCGTTAACGCACTGCGAATGCGGACAGCCTCAGCGTCCACTCCGTCCGCTGGGGGTGGTGAGGACAGCCACGTACTGACAATGGCCGCCTCCGCCAGTAGATCCCTGTCAAGACGACCCACAGCCCACCGCGGAAACGCGTGAGCTCCGTCCGCCCTGTGACCCCTACCGGGTTCCCGGGGGGAGACCTCCATCCTGATGTACCGGTGTTCCGACAGGGTCTCCGCCTCCTCCAGGACACTCCAGTTCCTCACCCGTGGCGCGACAGCGGGGCTAGCGAACGACAAGTCCACTATCGACCCGCCCTGCCGCCGCACACACGTGTTCACCGAGCCTCTGTTCAGAACACAGAGGCCCAGTGAAGCCGCCCACTCGTTGACCGCCCGCCCGCGGTCGTCCGTCGTAGGGGACCCCCACGCCGTGGATTTGGCGTTGAAGTCCCCCAGAACCAGGACGAGGCCCGGTGCCAGTCGCCGTATCGAGGCCTCCAAGGTGGTGAGTGAGGCCCCGAAATCGTCCATCCTCCTAGTGGGGGAGAGGTATACGCTGTAGAGCGTGACCCCTCCCCACTCCGCCGCGACAAATTCCTCGCCCCTATCCAAAAGGGACAAGGACGGGAAGTGCCGCTGCGTTGAGACGACGATTGCCGCAGTACCGTTTCGACTGACCACCCAATTGGGGCGATCAGGCACGGCGTACGGTTCCGCGACTACGGCTGCACCAATCGACCACTCCGCCATGGATTGCAGGAGGAGATCCTGCGCTCCGGCGGAGTGGTTGGTGTTGGCCTGCAGGAGGAGGTGCATGGATGGTGTACCCATTATCGGGTTGTGTCCATGACCTCCTCGCCAGCGGGCGATCGGACCGCGCTAGGAGCGGGAGCGGCCGTGGTCGTAGGGCCGCCCCGCGCCTTTGGGGCCGAAGCTGGAGGTTTGCACGCCCCAGAGCCCATGCGGTGCTTGGCGGGCTTATTGCCCGCCGCACACGCGGGGCAGTGGGGCGGGGCGGCGCAAGATGCCGCCACGTGCCCGGTCTGACCGCAGCGGAAACACAATCCGCCGCAGTCGAAGCAATTAGTGCACGTCGGTCGAGTGTGTCCGACCGCCATGCACTTGTCGCGGGCCGGTGCTCAAGCACGGTTACCCGCGCCGAGCTCCAGCCCACGAGGAGCCTGCCTGAGCCGGCCAGTTGCCTGACCGACTCCACCGGGCACTGCGCCCAGGCAGCACCTACGCCACCCGGACCGGGACGAATGGCACCGACCCGGACGGTGTCTATGGGACACCCGGTTTTCGAGGCAATAGCCTCTCGGATGTCTTCCACCGTCACCGAATCGTCCAAACCCGAAATGCGCATTTCGGCGCACTTGACGGGCCTGGCGATCTTGATGCCACCCTCCACGGCGAATAAACCTCGCAGCTTCTCGGCCACGCTGTCGGCCGTCTTGGCGCCCTCGGCCCCTGGGAACTCGAGAATTCGAGCCCCCGTCCGGGCCTTGCGGGTCCTGGCTTCGACGCCTCCAATATCGGAGACGTCTAGCTCCCGCCGGGCCTTCCTCAAGACGGCCTCGTAGCTGAGGCCCTTCTCGGCCGCCTCGGGCAGCACAGTGATCACCACTGCGGCCGTCTTCGGCGACTTGAGCCCCTTGCGCGGTCTCTTCTTCCGTCCGGCTCCTGCCTGTGGAGCGGGGACCTCAGCGGCGCGCTTGGCCTCCGCTCTCCTTCTTTGGCCGCGACTCCTTCTGTCGCGCTCGGCCACCTGCCAACCCTGTTCGGGTACGGCAGTCGTGCCAGACGCGGAAGGTCTCGTCGCAGCCTCGCTGGTCGTCGCCGGCGGTGTTATTGCGGGCGACTTCAGCGGTCCGGCAGGAGCCGGAGCCGTCTTCCTCCTCAGGGCGGGTCCCTTCGGAGCTGGGCCGGGGCCTTTGGGCTTAGGCCCGGCCGCGGCCGCGGCGTAGCTCCCCACGCGGCCACCCTGACACGGCAGCGGGGCGGGGGCTGGTGCCACATGCGGCCGCTTGTCCGCGGCGAGAGGTGGTCGGACACGTGGTTCTGGAGGCAACCTCGCCTCCAGAACGGCGAAGCGCGCATCGACGAGCTTGCCCACTGCGCCGATGATTTTGGCGAGGGCCTCGTCCGATATGCCTCCCACCTCAAACGGGGTCGGCTGAGCCTCCTCAGGGGCCCGTTTTACGGCGCGTGGCGGCTTTGGCGCCGCAGGGGCGCTAGCCGGCGGCAAGCGGTCCGCGGGGAGAGGCGTCAACCTCACCACCGGGACAGGGAGTCTCGCCGCGGCGACTGCGCCAGCGTCAGCCGGCGGCGCGCGCTTCGCGGCGGCAGGCGTCTTCCTCGCCGCGGGGACGGGTGTGACGGTGACGCCATCACCCAACGTCGTCGGCGCCGCAGCGCGAGGCGGCTTTGGCGCCGCAGCGGCCGCTGAGTAGCCGGTCTTGGCTGGTGGCGCGGCTGGCGCAGGCGACACGAACAGCGCCACCTGCGCCTTGAGGTCGGCCACGTCGATCAGCAACTGGCGGTTTGCCCGACGCATCTCCGCCAGCATGTCGCCCAGGTTCCTGTTTCGGGTCCGCAGGCCTGACATCTCGCCTCTAAGGCGGACATTTTCGGCCTGCAGATCCGTGGCGTCACCGGCGCGGACAGCGACCGCCGCCGCCCTTTCTACAGCCGAGGTCCCTCGCCCTCTTCGGGAGGCCATGATCTTAGGTGGAGGCATGTTGGCCACGCTCCCCTCGGTTTCGGCGCTCGAGCTGCCTCCCTTACTCAGGGGGCGCTTTCGCACCTGCGAGGGGAGGGCCTCCTCCTTCTTAGTCGCGGTCGCCGGCGGCGTCTTTGCTGCTAGACGCGCCGACGACCTAGTGGGGCCTTCACCAGCCGACCCGCTGCCCTCTTTGGACGGCCCTGCGGGAATATCACCGCCCTCGTCCATTCTGACGGTAGATCCGCTGCCCTCGTCTTCGGACGGCTCTGCGACATCGCTGTCGCCCTCGTCCGTCGACGGCTCTGCTGCGAGTCTACCGTCCTTCTTCTCTTCAGCGGCGGCAGCCTCCCTGCGCGCTCGCCGCTCCTCCAGCCGCCTTTTGTGGCTCAGGCCGTTGCCCCGGGTCTTTCTGGGCGACCTCCTCTTCTTCTTCTGGGCCTCCACGGTTTGTGCCGGGCCCTCGGCGGACGCCTCAAGTCCTGAGGACGAGGCGTCATTGTCAGTTTTTCTTTGGCTTGACAAGGCCGTGGTGTGAGAATCACAGGGATTCCCGTCGGTAAATGTATTTAATTTTAAGGTATCCATATGATTCCCACGAGTAGGGGAGATACACAACGTCGACCCGGGCAGAGATCCCTTTACCCGGGCAAGCCTACATTTACCAACCAGGGGGTCAGCCGGTACCCTGGCTGGAGCGTGCTAACGACAGAACAACCCATCTGCCATGCATCTTCTCGCCGCACGCCAGAACTTAAGATTCTGGGTGATTTCCGAGTCCGAATGTTACTTCGAACTCTTTATAGAGGTTGTCTTCCTCGCGGTCCGGGCGGTTAAGCCAAGACCCTCGCTCCTGAAACTAAGACAAGCAAAGAATCAGGTTTACGATGTGTGGGCGGTGGCATGTGCCTGCCCAGCCCTCAAATAAATGAGTGACTGAGCCCGTCCCAATATTTCGCGTCCTATACCCTCTACTACGACTGTAGTAGAGTAAGGAGCGAAATCGCGCAGATATTCGCTACGGACGACAGTACAACAGAAGAACTGGGGACCGCCGCCCGCACCCAGGGTACACCGCGTGGAGGTTTCTGGGATAGTACCCCATCCTAAAATATCCTGCCATCTTTATAATATTATAATAGTATTATAGGGACATATAATAATTATTTCTTGAGAAAATGATATTTAAAATTAGATTTGAAAACCTACAATACTATTAAACTAATAATCGCTAGTAAAATCAGAATAATGGTGAAAATTTACTTGGCCGATGTCGATAATATCTCATATAGTTGACTATATGTGGGCTACTAATGGGTTATATGAAACTAAAAAGATCTAGTTAAATGTGGTGCACAATTATAGTATATATGTGTCATAACTAAACAGATGTTATTTATAATTGGTTATACAATTGTTCGCATCCGGCTACCGAATTCTAAAACAGTGTCTGGTCTTAGTCTACTCAAGGTTTTATCTATTACACATACATAATTATTTAAACGTTTACTAAATCTATTATTTTAAATTGTTTACTATATTCGTGTATAAGACAAGATTGTCTGCGGAAGATACAAAATAAATTATTTTATTATAAATTATTTCTGTAGAAGTCGCAATGGCTTTATAAGTCGGCTGACTAATAATTTAAATGTCACGAATACTTTGTTGTATTGGGTTTTGATAAGATGTGACTATGGGTTGTAAATGTATAACATCACTTTGGAAATAATAGGTTGGGGTTCCTTTGTATTGTTAGTTTGCCATAATGCATTCAGTTACATTATTATCATCATTCAGATTTCACCAGATTTAGACCATTCAGATTTAGCCATCATGGAACGTCACAAAGCATGGGAAAGGTAAACTCGAGCTACTTTTTTTTCCTAATATGTTATGGTATCCATATAGCGACGACATATGCAATATTCACGATCATTTCCATTCTTATGGGTGATCATAAAAGACTACTAGGGCTTGCAAGTAAATAACATCACTGCAAGAGAAGGAATTATCGAAATAAAACAAAAACCGCCCATTCAATACGGTCGGTTTTTGTATTATTTGATATGATAAAATTCACTTCCAGTATAGAAGAGCCGTATATAGGCTGAAATTGATGAAGAAGTTGATGAGATCACAACAGATCAAGGAATTGAAAATAACCTATGCAAGACAACGTTAGTTTATGAGCAAATACGTACTCTTGTTACAATATTGTATGTAGTGATGTGTTATATGCACGTGTAAGGTTTAATGCAATGCAGGGTGCACGCGCGACCTTGCACATGCGCTGGCGCAGCGTATGGGGCGCCAGCGGTGGAGCTGAGCAGGCGCGGGGCGCGAGAAATGTGCAGTGACGTCTTATCAGAGGATGGCGCTTATCGCAAGGTTGCGACGGCCACGTGTTGCTGACCATTTTCTACGATGCACCGACTCACTTATAGTTTCCTTAGCTATGCGTTATCAAAGATCTTTAAATACAGTGCAAAAACTAGTTACGTTTGTTAATTATCTACTTATATGATTGTTTAGCTGTTTTCGTGGTTGAAAACTATAACATTAAGGATACTCTTTATCATTGATTTCAAATATACATACATACATACATATCATTATACTTTACGTAATCATTATTTAGTTAATTAATATTTTATATAGCTGCTCTGTGGTAGCGGCAACCATTAATACTAACCCTTACTTTGCCGTGGATGTCGTAAAAGACGACTAAGAGCCTTATAAAGACCTGGGCCAACTTCATCTGATGCCGTTTGCTCAACAATTACATTTCCAAGGAGGGTTGACGTCTGGCAGGGGGCCGGTCATAAAACTATTGCCAATAACTTTTACAATATGTACTATGAAAGAAGAGTACATACCGTATCGACCCCAAGTAATTGGGATAATATTATATATTACATATATATATACACTACCGTCCAAAAGTTTGGAAGCAGCAAGGTAAAATCGAATAAAACCAAACTAAGTCATTTAAATTTAAATGTATTGATAAAAAAATAAAGAACAAACAGAAACTAACTTAAACAAAATAAAAAAATAATATACAATGGTAAATTAGATTAAATTTTAGCTTCATCAAAGTGTCCACCTTTCTCCTTTATAATCTTCTCACATATTCTGGGCATTCTATTAATCAATTTTTTAAAATAATCTTTATCTAATTTGTTCCATTCGTTCTCTAATAGCTGCCACAAATGTTCTGAGCTCGTAGGACAACGACTTTTCACCCTCCTGTCAAGTTCATCCCAAACAAGTTCAATGGGAGAAAGATCAGGGGATTGAGATGGCCATTGCATGATGTTTAAAATGTTTTCAGCTTTTTTCTTGTTTAAAAAGTTCTGGCACAATTTAGACGAATGCTTAGGATCATTATCCTGTTGAAAAATGAATCCAGAACCAATGAGACTTAGTCCACTGGGTATGGCAGAATCTTGGAGAATTTTTAAATAGCCTTCCTTGTTTAATTTTCCGGTTATCCTCACAAGATTGCCGGGTTTACTGTTGCCAAAACACCCCCAAACCATGACATTACCACCACCATGTTTGATGGTAGGCACTGTACATGCCTCTGAAGCCCTCTCTTCTTTTGACCGGCGTACAAAGACACGTCTATTGGATCCGAAAATCTGAAATTTTGATTCGTCACTCCAAAGGACATTTTCCCATTGTTCTATAGTCCAGTTTTTATGCGCTTTTGCCCATTCTAGTCTATTTTTCTTATGTCGATTTGTTAGTTTGGGTTTTTTAGCAGCAACACATCCTCTTAATCCCGCAGACAGTAAGCGTCTTTTAACAGTAGTTGTTGAAATGGGTGTTTCTCGCGTATCATTCAGAGCTGCAGTGATCTGTGGTGCAGTTAAGCGTCGATTCCGTTTAGAAAGAACTCTAATGAAGTTGTCCTCTTGATTTGTTGTGGATTTGGGCCTACCAGATCTCTTTCTATCTTCATTTTTCCCCGTTTCTTGTTTTCTAGCAAGGGTATAGTGGACACCTTTACAAGAAATTCCGAGCCTTTCTGCGATTTGACGTTCACTGTATCCTTCCTCGCGTAGAGTGCAAATAGCGCTTCGCTGTTCAAGCGTGATTTGCTTGCGTTTTGCCATTTTCAGAAGAAAAAATACGGTCAAAGTAGTAGCCGATATCTTTCGAATACAGACAATGTTAATATCACAACTTTCACGTGCCAATGCTCAAGTGCGACTGAATAAGGTCTAAAAAAGTTAAAACCAGCAAACATTATCAATAAAACTACACCATTGCATAGGATAAAGTAGCCGACGGATTAAGTCATAAAACACGTGTTTCGTCAATATTAAGGAATTCCATAAAACTTGATGAATGTAGGATAATAATCCTTTTGTGTTTGTGTAGACAGTCGTAAAAGGTTGTAAAACTTAAGATTATTGCTAATTTTTACCGCTATTAGTCGGCATTTATTTGTTTTGTTTGAAAACAGGTGTGCTTCCAAACTTTTGGACGGTAGTGTATATATACCTATACAGTGGTGGACATATAATTAGAAACACCAAATATTACTTTAATTTTTAATGCTAATACGGTTAATAATGAATGTTTTATATATTATCGTGGGCCAACACTTATTATTATCTATAACGTATTCATATTTATATAAGTATTATTATATGTAATTTTTAAATAACATACAATCTTTTATGTATAAATTGATATATTTAATAAAATAAAATTAGTGACACGAAGTACTAAGAACGTACGTTATAAGAAACGCAAAAAAAAAATTAGTTTAATAGTACAAACATCTTAATAACATGCAGTAATTAAAATTTGGTTGGGTAGCCTCGGCTGTCAATTACAGCTTTACAATGATGTGGCATTGATTCTATTAATTTTTAACAGTTTCCATAGAAATATTTCTCCAAGTTTCTTCAAATGCGTCGTAAAGTTCTGTAATATTCGTGATATTTTTATTAGACAATGATTTTTTTACAATAAACTGCAAATTATCGATTGGGTTTAAATCAGGACTGTTTGCCGGCCAATCTAAAACTGTCACTAATTGCTTTCTTAAAAATTCTTTATAATTGTTTGCTGTATGTTTCGGATCACTGTCGTGTTGATAAATCCGGGTTATTAAATTATCGTCGGAATATGGTATCACTGTCTCATCTAATGTCCCTTTATATTGGAACTGATCCAACATCCCCTCAATCTTTCTTACTGGACTAACTCCGTATATACATACATACATAGCATACATACATACATACATGGCTTCACGCCTGTTTCCCAGAGGGGTAGGCAGAGACGACGGATTGCCACAAACCACGATCCTGGCATACTTCCATCGCTTCATTCACACTCATAATAGTCTTCATGCATGCTCTACGATAACGCATATTCTTAATATGACCTCTCGCCAATACATCGCCAATTTCATCCAGAAAATTATGACGAGGTTTTCCCCTTGTATTCGTCCCATTCACGCTTGCTTTATATATTTTCTTCGTCAACCTCTCCTCACTCATTCTTTCTAAGTGTCCAAACCACCTCAGCATATCCTTTTTGATCTTTGTCACTACTTCTTCATTCACACTACAGCGCTCTCTTATAATATTATATTATATATATATATATATATATATATATAATATAATATTATAAGAGAGCGCTGTAGTGTGAATGAATTATATATATATATATATATATATATATATATATATATATATATATATATATATATGTATATATATTTATATTTATATATATATATATATATATATATGTATATATATTTATATTTATATATATATATATATATATATATATATATATATATATATATATATATATATATATATATGTATCATCATTCTCCTACTCTTATCCCAATTACTTGGGGTCGATACAATATGTACTCTTTTTTTTTTCGTAATACATATTGTAAGATCAGATAGTCTGACTAAAAACTTCGAGGGTAACACCAAACTCTTTTGGAGGGAGGTGAAGAAGTCTCGGGGTGGTTGGTCAGCCTTCAGAATGAATAAAATAAGGTCTAAAGGTGGAGACATTCTTACACAAACACAAGACGTGTTAAGCCGATGGAGTGAATATTTTGGCGATATGTATGCGGATGCTACGGTTGGCGCCGATGTCGCATGTGGTCTAGTAGATCAACATTCGGTGACGGCGTCCTCCGATGGCATCAGTATGGATGAAGTTGAATGGGCGATAAGAAGTTTAAAAAATGGTAAGGCAGCGGGTATTGATATGGTGTCTGCCGAGATGATCAAGCTTGGTGGCTCCTGTGTCTGGGAGGCGTTCCTGTTGCTCCTCAATTTATGTTGGAGCTCGGGAATGGTTCCCGGGGACTGGAATAGCGCAGTCATCGTGCCTTTGTTTAAAAACAAGGGTTCACGTTATGACTGCGCAAATTATAGAGCCATAAGCTTGACCAGTTTGGCAGCAAAAGTGTATGGTAAAATTATTGAAAGGAGAATGAGGATGGTGTCCGATGGTTTACTGTGTGAGACACAAGGAGGTTTCAGGAGTGGAAGGGGATGCATGGATCAAGTGTTCTCTCTGCGCAACATTGTGGAGAAGTATCTGGCTCTAGGTCAGAGGGTTTTCTGCAGTTTTGTGGATCTGGAGAGAGCATTTGACACGGTTGTACGAAAGGAACTTTGGGACATTTTACCGGAGTATGGTATTAACGGTAAACTGCTACAGGCTGTGCAGTCCAGTTACATGAGCTGTAGAGCCTGTGTGCGGCTGGATGATGGAATGTCGCCTTGGTTTGACGTCAATATCGGCGTTAAGCAGGGGTGCGTTCTGTCAGCCAGGCTGTTTATCATATATCTGGATAAATGTCTCCAAAGGTTGAACGATATGAATGTGGGAGTCCAGATGGGCGACTCAGTGGTCACTACTCTGCTTTATGCAGATGATGCAGTCCTGCTGGCACAGTCAGCGACTGACCTGCAGACCCTAGTCGACACAATGACAGAAGATTGTAAGAAAGGGGGTCTACGCGTGAATGTGAGTAAAACCAAAATAATGGTCTTTGAAAGAGATGAAGCCAGAACAGATGTAAGAGTAACAATAGGTAATGATGTACCTACTAGAGCAAGTGGATGAATTTGTATATCTTGGATGTGGATTTAGCCGAGATGGAAGGTACACCACTGATGTAGAGCGAAGAGTGAATGCGGGAAATAGAGTGAACGGAGCGTTGGGGCAACTTCTCGGCAGCCACCGCCTCAGCCAGAAGGCACGTGTAGCAATACATAACGCAGTGCTTGTCCCAACATTACTGTATGGAAGCGAGAGTTGGGTATGCAGAAAAGAGTATGAAAGTAAAATTAATGCGGTCGAAATGCGATCTCTGCGGAAAATCTGTGGAGTTAGGCTGACCGACCGCATTCGTAACGACGACGAAAGAGAGCGAGTAGGTATGAAAGAGAGTATTGGTGTAAAGATGCGAAAGGGAATGCTCCGATGGTTCGGACATGTGGAAAGAATGCCGAACGAACGTCTGGTTAAGAAGATATATATACAATACGAAAGTGGAAGGATGTAGGTACCGAGGCGGACCGAGACCAACCAAACTAGACCAGATCGGTCATCTACTGAAGGAAGGTGGAGTCAAGAGTCTCCGAAACCGGCGAGCGTGTATGAAGAGAATTATGAATGTTGAGGAAGCGAGTGAAGTATGCAGAGATAGAGTTCTCTGGCACTTTGTTCTCTCTGCCTACCCTGCAAGGGATATGGCGTGATGATATGTATGTATGTACATATTGTAAAAGTTATTGGCAATAGTTTTATAACCGGCCGCCTGCCAGACGTCAAGCCTCCCTTGGGAATGTAATCGTTGACCAAACGGCATCAGATGGAGTTGACCCAGGTCGTTATAAAGCTCTTACTCGTCTTTTACGACATCCACGGGCATATATATAATTTGTCAATAAGTCATTTTTAAAGAGTGTGCAAAACAAAAGGTTTCGGTATTTGTTACTTGCACGTGTTCACTAGTTAAATTGTTAACGTAAACAATACGTATTGTTTGCTTCTTCGTAATTATTTAAAGCTTTGCGGCGGTCAGCCTTAAGACAACGGCTTACTTGGATCATAAGTTTTTGATCCGTGTCCTGGAAACATCACTTTACCTACTATGTGATAAAACACACACAAAAAAAATGAGTTCAATAAGAAAACTAACAACACTCACATACGCTGATAAATTAAAAGCCTATCCCTAACATAGACCCTTGATAACTTAAAACCTCTATAACTTAAAATATTTTGTGTTTCCCTTGAACTTTAACTTATCGAGGTTCCACTGTATATATATATATATATATATATATATATATACAGTGGAACCTCGATAAGTTAAAGTAAAGTATATATATATATATATATATATATATATATATATATACCTTTTGTTTTGCACACTCTTTAAAAATGACTTATTGACAAATAATATATATGCCCGTGGATGTCGTAAAAGACGAGTAAGAGCTTTATAACGACCTGGGTCAACTCCATCTGATGCCGTTTGGTCAACGATTACATTCCCAAGGGAGGCTTGACGTCTGGCAGGCGGCCGGTTATAAAACTATTGCCAATAACTTTTACAATATGTACATACATACATATCATCACGCCATATCCCTTGCAGGGTAGGCAGAGAGAACAAAGTGCCAGAGAACTCTATCTCTGCATACTTCACTCGCTTCCTCAACATTCATAATTCTCTTCATACACGCTCGCCGGTTTCGGAGACTCTTGACTCCACCTTCCTTCAGTAGATGACCGATCTGGTCTAGGTTGGTTGGTCTCGGTCTCCCTCGGTACCTACATCCTTCCACTTTCGCATTGTATATATATCTTCTTAACCAGACGTTCGTTCGGCATTCTTTCCACATGTCCGAACCATCGGAGCATTCCCTTTCGCATCTTTACACCAATACTCTCTTTCATACCTACTCGCTCTCTTGCGTCGTCGTTACGAATGCGGTCGGTCAGCCTAACTCCACAGATTTTCCGCAGAGATCGCATTTCGACCGCATTAATTTTACTTTCATACTCTTTTCTGCATACCCAACTCTCGCTTCCATACAGTAATGTTGGGACAAGCACTGCGTTATGTATTGCTACACGTGCCTTCTGGCTGAGGCGGTGGCTGCCGAGAAGTTGCCCCAACGCTCCGTTCACTCTATTTCCCGCATTCACTCTTCGCTCTATATCAGTGGTGTACCTTCCATCTCGGCTAAATCCACATCCAAGATATACAAATTCATCCACTTGCTCTAGTAGGTACATCATTACCTATTGTTACTCTTACATCTGTTCTGGCTTCATCTCTTTCAAAGACCATTATTTTGGTTTTACTCACATTCACGCGTAGACCCCCTTTCTTACAATCTTCTGTCATTGTGTCGACTAGGGTCTGCAGGTCAGTTGCTGACTGTGCCAGCAGGACTGCATCATCTGCATAAAGCAGAGTAGTGACCACTGAGTCGCCCATCTGGACTCCCACATTCATATCGTTCAACCTTTGGAGACATTTATCCAGATATATGATAAACAACCTGGCTGACAGAACGCACCCCTGCTTAACGCCGATATTGACGTCAAACCAAGGCGACATTCCATCATCCAGCCGCACACAGGCTCTACAGCTCATGTAACTGGACTGCACAGCCTGTAGCAGTTTACCGTTAATACCATACTCCGGTAAAATGTCCCAAAGTTCCTTTCGTACAACCGTGTCAAATGCTCTCTCCAGATCCACAAAACTGCAGAAAACCCTCTGACCTAGAGCCAGATACTTCTCCACAATGTTGCGCAGAGAGAACACTTGATCCATGCATCCCCTTCCACTCCTGAAACCTCCTTGTGTCTCACACAGTAAACCATCGGACACCATCCTCATTCTCCTTTCAATAATTTTACCATACACTTTTGCTGCCAAACTGGTCAAGCTTATGGCTCTATAATTTGCGCAGTCATAACGTGAACCCTTGTTTTTAAACAAAGGCACGATGACTGCGCTATTCCAGTCCCCGGGAACCATTCCCGAGCTCCAACATAAATTGAGGAGCAACAGGAACGCCTCCCAGACACAGGAGCCACCAAGCATGATCATCTCGGCAGACACCATATCAATACCCGCTGCCTTACCATTTTTTAAACTTCTTATCGCCCATTCAACTTCATCCATACTGATGTCATCGGAGGACGCCGTCACCGAATGTTGATCTACTAGACCACATGCGACATCGGCGCCAACCGTAGCATCCGCATACATATCGCCAAAATATTCACTCCATCGGCTTAACACGTCTTGTGTTTGGGTAAGAATGTCTCCACCTTTAGACCTTATTTTATTCATTCTGAAGGCTGACCAACCACCCCGAGACTTCTTCACCTCCCTCCAAAAGAGTTTGGTGTTACCCTCGAAGTTTTTAGTCAGACTATCTGATCTTACAATATGTATTACGAAAAAAAAAGAGTACATATTGTATCGACCCCAAGTAATTGGGATAAGAGTAGGAGAATGATGATACATATATATATATATATATATATATATATATATATATATATATATATATATATATATATATATATATATATATATATAAATATAAATATATAAAATTGGCAATAGTTTTATAACCGGCCGGACCGGTTATTGGCAATAGTTTTATAACCGGCCGCCTGCCAGACGTCAAGCCTCCCTTGGGAATGTAATCGTTGACCAAACGGCATCAGATGGAGTTGACCCAGGTCGTTATAAAGCTCTTACTCGTCTTTTACGACATCCACGGGCATATATATAATTTGTCAATAAGTCATTTTTAAAGAGTGTGCAAAACAAAAGGTTTCGGTATTTGTTACTTGCACGTGTTCACTAGTTAAATTGTTAACGTAAACAATACGTATTGTTTGCTTCTTCGTAATTATTTAAAGCTTTGCGGCGGTCAGCCTTAAGACAACGGCTTACTTGGATCATAAGTTTTTGATCCGTGTACTGGAAACATCACTTTACCTACTATGTGATAAAACACACACAAAAAAAATGAGTTCAATAAGAAAACTAACAACACTCACATACGCTGATAAATTAAAAGCCTATCCCTAACATAGACCCTTGATAACTTAAAACCTCTATAACTTAAAATATTTTGTGTTTCCCTTGGACTTTAACTTATCGAGGTTCCACTGTATATATATATATATATATATATATATCTATATATATATATATGTATACATACTTAATCTGGTCATGTTACAATTAAAAATAAACAAAATATTACATTTGAATCTGGAATCTGTCATAATTATATGATTGTTCGTTGTGTTTTGGCGCCAATATATTGTAGAATATTTTGCGATATTAAAATAGAGTGGGGTGATAAAGAGAAACGTATCGCTGTGATTGCATTACATAAAGTAGGTATGGACCCAAAAGCAATTTTTAAAACTCTCCATATGCTTGGTATTAGTAAAATATTTGTGTACCGGGCTATTAATAGGTACAATGAGACCTCTTCTGTTTGTGACAGAAAAAGATCTGGCTGTCCACGTAGTGTTCGTACGAAAAAGGTAGTCAAAGCAGTAAGGGAAAGAATTCGAAGAAATCCTGTCCGAAAGTAAAAAAAATTATCTCGGGAGATGAAAATAGCACCTAGAACTATGTCGCGTATTTTAAGAGATGACTTAGGACTTGCAGCCTATAAGAGACGTACCGGTAATTACCAGAAATGTCTTAACTGATAATTTAAAAAAAAAATAGGGTGGTAAAAGCGAAACAACTACTGAAGCGGTACGCAAAGGGAGGTCACAGAAAAATTTTGTTTACGTATGAGAATTTTTTTACAATTGAGCAACATTTTAACCAACAAAATTACCGTATTTATGCCCAAAGTTGTAAGGAAGCTTCGCAAATAATCGACATAGTGCAACTTGGGTATAATCCGACTTGAGTGATGGTTTGGTGGGGTATTAGCTATGAAGGAGTGACTGAGCCATACTTTTATGAAAAAGACATCAAAACATCGGCACAAGTGTATCAAAATACCATTATTGAGAAGGTAGTGAAGCCCCTTAACAACACCATGTTCAATAACTAAGAATGGTCCTTCCAACAAGACTCGCTGCCAGGTCATAAAGCTCGGTCTACGCAGTCTTGGTTGGAAACGAACGTTTCGGGCTTTATCAGAGCTGAAGACTGGCCGTCGTCTAGTCCCGATCTTAAGCCGCTGGATTATTTTGTATTAAATCATGATTGAATTTATGCATCATAATTCATGGTCAGTTTTAGAGAGTACGGCTTGCACTAAATGCCATCATAATTTAGAGTCGCTAAAACGATCGACACGATTGGGAGTGAAGAATTTTCCCATGGAAAGAGCTATTGACAACTGGCCTCAACGTTTAAAGGGCTGTATTGCAGCCAATGAAGACCACCTCGAATAAGCTTTTTATATTTTAAATTGTTTTATATTTGTGTATTAAACTAACACACTGTAAAAGTAATAAATGTTATTATTTGCAACAGAAAATTTTATTTTCTTTGTTACAGTACTTATGGCAAGACTAGATGAAGTGCGATACAGTAGGTACGTGTAATTTTTTACCTTACGATAAAATTGACGATTTTCGTCAATGATTCTTAAAGCCAAGATTAAAACCAATATCTAAGGAATAATAATAGAAAAAGACATCAGAAGTAGGTCTGCTGCAACTGCGACTAAATACATAGTCAGTTATTTACTGTAATAGTGTGCACATAACGCACTGCAATTACTATTAACAAAGTCATCTACATTGTAATCGACGCTAAGCTCAAGGGTCAAACTAAATATCCGGGTTCACTTGATGCTTGATACTGACCCTAAACCCTGATGTATCTACCAGGAAACAAACCAGATCAGATAATAAGACAACATGCTTTAAATTAAATTTGAAATTGTCTCGTTGGTCGAACATATTTTGAAAAAAGTGTTATTGAAAAATAAAAAAGTCTTGTTTACAATCAAAAATTATTGTATCGTGTGGGACTCGAACCCATACCATTCCAGTACCATAAATCGGTTCTAATCGTCCTTAGACAAAGACAATCTGTTCCAACCGTAACAGATTTCCAATAGGCATAGGTTCGAATCGTAGATGTGAAATTCATTTTTCGCTCGTAAACAAGAAAGGGAGTGACCCTTTCTTACCCGTGGGTGATCGTAAGAGACGACTAAGGGATATAAAACGCATATAACATCTATGCAAGAGAAGGAAAATTCGAAACAAAACCTTATACCAACACGTCTGACCAGCGCGGTATAGTCAATTTCCCTCCCATTATGAAGGAGGCTCCCCGACTAGAAAAAAAGTATGGTTCAACCAGATCATGTATCTGGACCCGATCAGGATAGAATGAGGCATGCCGGATCCGGCAAACCCTATCAGAACCAGGTCCGGTCCTGATCAGGATAGCCTGATACGAAATAACATCAAGTATGGTAAGGCATACCGGATCAGGACCAGATCAGGACCAAATAAGGATAGCCTGATGTGAAATATCATTAAGTATGGTAAGGCATACCGGATCAGGACCACATCAGGACCAAATAAGGATAGCCTGATGTGAAATATCATCAAGTATGGTAAGGCATACCGGATCAGGACCAGGTCAGGACCAAATAAGGATAGCCTGATGTGTAATATCATCAAGTATGGTAAGGCATACTGGATCAGGACCCGATCAGAATAGAATGAGGCATGCCGGATCTGGCAAACCCTATCAGGACCAGGTCTGGTCCTGATCAGGATAGCCTGAGGTGAAATAACATCAAGTATGGTAAGGCATACCGGATCAGGACCAGATCAGTACCAAATAAGGATAGCCTGATGTGAAATATCATTAAGTATGGTAAGGCATACCGGATCAGGACCAAATAAGGATAGCCTGATGTGAAATATCATCAAGTATGGTAAGGCATACCGGATCAGGACCAGGTCAGGACCAAATAAGGATAGCCTGATGTGTAATATCATCAAGTATGGGAAGGCATACCGGATCAGGGCCAGGTCTATACCAAATTAGGACAGCCTGATGTAAAATATAATCAAGTATATGGTAAGGCATGTAGTATATCAGGACCAGAAACAGTTTTCGTAACACAAAAAAATATCAATCAAAATTCAAAAAAGTATCATATCATGATTGTCATATTTGTGCCACGGTGTAAATTGTATTTGCATCAGAGGAGATTAATCTGAAATCTTTAATTAATCATATGTATTTAATAATAATAATAATATTTAATTAATAATATAAAAATAATTTATATTTAAAGTACATTTGAAAACATAGATAGAAATAAATATAATAATATTGTAACAACCATTCTAACATTTAATGTTTTGGGTCATAATAAATTGATGGCGTTAGTAAAATGACGTCATTATCTGAATCGCGGTATTAAGATTCTCCGAAGCGTAATGACATCGCCTAATATTAAATTAATTGTTATCGAATCAGATCAAAACAGATCGATCAGGTCATGAATGAGAAATTCGGGCGACAGTTGAAGTCGTTACCATCTGGTGGTTGCGCCCTAATTGGAACGGCTCACTTGGGACTCTCTATGATAAGAAAATAGCACTGCATTCGCTACCTACGTCATATATTAATTCATATTTTTATCTATTAAACATGTTCTTTAAGATATTCATGTTTTTTAAAAGGACCGGACTGGGCATACTCGTTTTGGGTCTGGCAAGATATATAACGCAGATGATTGATTTGTTTCCGATCAGTAAAATTTCATCCGGACCCGATCAGGAATGCCTGATCTGGACCCGATCAGAAATGCCTGATCTGGACCCGATCAGGAATGCCTGATCTGGACCCGATAAGGTTTTCCTGATCGGGTCCAGATATATCTTCTGCGTTACATGCCTTATCTGGTCCAGATCGGGCATGCCCGGTCCGGTCCTGCTAAGGAAGACGAAAAAATTTCTAGTCGGGTCGAGCCTAACAGTGGGACATATATGAGCTGAGATGATGATGAAACAAGTTTTTTAAAATAACCTATCATGTTGAATGCTAAATCTAAGTAATTTAGAAGTGTTGTTGAATCTGTAGAGTATCTAACTCTGCAGATGTTCTTGATTTTCGAGAATTATCTTGAGTAATTTTTAGCAACCAAGTTTTAACCTCTACAGGGGTACAGTCAGGGGCGGCTTTACCTATAGTGCAGAGGGTGCGGTGCACCCGAGCGCCGAGAGCTGCTCGGGACACATAGAGCTTCCACTGTAACGTTCCGCACGGAGCGCGCGCCCCGTACGGGACGTGGGAGGAGGTGCGCATAGCGGCGCCTCCCTCTCCCTGTTCGCCGCCGGCGGAGCGAGTTCGCAGGCGCGAGTGCTTCGCGTTCCCGCTCCGCGTCCTCCTTTGCAGAGATGACTTCCTCGCAAAAGGAGGCCATCGACGTCCAGTACCTGTCGCTGTCAAGCACCTCATTGATGACGGTCGACAACGACAGGTCCGCTCCTATGACCGCCGACAGGTCGTGGCGCTGAGGCCCCCAGGCGGGACATACTTTCAGGGTGTGACGCGCGTCATCAATTTGCGCGCCACACTCATGGCATCCAGGGGCCTCTTCACGTCCAATTCGGTGCAGGTACTTACCGAAGACCCCGTGTCCGGTAAGTACCTGCGTCATCCTGAATGACAGGTTGCCGTGCCCTCGTTTCATCCTGCGGTGAAGGTGGGGCGCTACTGCCTCAACGGTCCCCCGTCCTGCTACGGGGGACTCCAGTTCCTCCCTCCACCGCTGGACTACTGCCCTTCGAGCCGCTTCCTTCGCCCTACTCAGTCCCCTCACGGTGACGCGTTCCCCATTCACCCGCGCCGCAGCGCAGAACTGATAGACTTCCGCCTATGCCCTGGCCTGAAGTGGCCAGGGTGGATCGTTCGCTAGCAGTGTGGCTGCAGTCCAGGACACCGTACGGTACCCCCTTATTGTCCTCACCGCCATGGCTCTCTGCGCTTTTCGCAATAAGGCCTTATTGGAGGCGGTGAGCGACTGCGTCCACGATCGTGTTTACCTGGTTTCGTGTCAAAACAACGAGACTAAGCTTGGAACAACGCATTCCAGCGAGGTTTGGAGTTTAGTCGAACTTGTTGTAACTATCAACCTGTTCCATTTTGTTCATGCATTTTGATACAAGAGGGCGCTAGGTTATTGATTGCACCCGAGCGCTACATGTGCTAGAGCCGCCCCTGGGTACAGTTAACACCTCTTCTTACGCTTCTAGGGATGGTGGCGTGAGATTATAAAAAAAAGTGTGTGTGTATGTTATGTACACACGTAAGAAGTTATACTTCTTTGGCGTAACAAGATAAAAATCTTTTCAAAAAATTTATATTTCGCCTTATTCTACGTTTATAGAAAAGTACGACACAATAGAAAAAGGTATTTAATACATTGAAAGTTTTATTATAACGCATTATCTAGTTAATTAAAGTTTATTTAAATATCACAAAAAAACTAAAATGTTGACTATAGCTAACTTCAGGGTGTCGGTTTTTCGTGACGGTGTGCGCGCGCATCGTAAAAATTTACTCTCATCAATTTTAACGCGCTAAAAGAAGTATAACTTCAAAAATAATACATAGAATTATAATTGAAGAGAATTAGTAGTCTAGCTGCCAAAGCGAGACTTGCCAAGACACTGGTTACGAGTTTGAATTGAAGGGCTTATCATTTCAAAATTTGTATAATTAGCACTAGCTTCTGCCCGCGGCTTTGCCCGCGTAAAAGTTTACTTTCCTAAAGTTTTTCACCCCCTATTTTTATTTTACCCCTTAAGGGTACATTTTTACAACATGTTAATGTCATATTTATTTATATCTAATCAATAGCCTAAAAATAAGTTTCAAGCTTCTGGCTTTAAACATGACGATACTTACTTACAACTTTTCATCCCCCTTTACAATCCTTTTTTGCATTAAAAAGTAGCCTATGTCCTTTATCAGGCTCTAGACTATCTGTGTTCCAAATTTCATTTAGATCGGTTAAGTAGTGTTGGCTTGAAAGAGTGACAGACAGACAGACAGACAGAGTTACTTTCGCATTTATAATAGATATTAGTAAGGATTTAATGTCACACTTATGTTAGCCAGCTACAGCTGTCATACGCGCGCACACACAAATGAATAGAGAATAGCGGCGTAGTATCACGGCATGACCACATTTTCATTAGTACCTACCTAACCCAATCTATCATTTCCAGCAGTCGACATAATTTTACTGCCAAGGCGCGCAAAAAGATGTTTCATATCACAAAATTTCAATACCTATCTATTATATATAGGTATAGTATGTTATTAACAAATCGTGATGATTGATGTATTTTTGACAGCACTATGATGTCAAAAATACAACAATCATCAACGATGACTGCTCTCACGTCTTTACTTGTGTTCGGGTCGCACAATCGGCGATCATAGATTTCTTGCCATATTTCTGTAGTGCGCTCGGTTGCTACCTGACCACAGCACTGCGCACTCTTATCGTTCTAACTTTTGAAACATTGTACCAAACGACACGCGGTAAAAAGCAAAAAAAAATGTACTTTAAATATCGAAAGCAATAAAAGCATTTGTTTGCATAAGAATCAATTTGTTACTATAAAATGTGCATCGGCAGTAAATACCAAATTATTTTGAATTTTTAATTTACTATTTTAACGATAAATGCTTAAATATTAAAAATAGATATATGCTGTCGCGGACTTTTTTGTAAAACTATTTAAGAGGTACATTACCACAATACATAACATTTGTCTAACTTTCAAGATCTTTGCAGCGTATGCAAAGATAACTCGCAGATGGGCGATTTTTTCTGTCTTAAGCGATTTTTATCGTTATATTTTAGCCAATTTACAAAATATCTTTATAAATTATAGTCTATGTGTTATTCTGATGTGTAAGCTATATTACTGTAAAGTTTCATCAAAATCAATTCGGTAGTTTTTGCGTGAAAGAGCAACAAAGATGTTCACATCCATACATTATTACAAACTTTCACGTTTATAATATTAGTAGGATATATCAAATTGTATTCATACATTCGCCAGACCTTTATTGATTATTATTGTACGTGGTTTTACCGAAAAAAACGGATTTCTCCAAATTAATGATCGTTTTAATTAGAACAAAAATATCTTCATTGCAATTTTTAAATAAATGCTTTTACTCATCTCTTAATTCCTTGAAGGTATATGTTTTTTTTAGTTCTTCATCGTTAACGATTACTAAGGGATTTATATAATATCGCTGCAAAAGGTAGAATCCTGGAAATAAAACCTTATATGAACTTGTCACATCAAAAAAGTATAGCAGCTGTATTTCCCTCTCATTATCTCCTAATGCTGGTCAGATTTTAAAAGTAGAACGTATATCGGTTGCAAAAGAAGAAAGCAAAATAAAAAAAAGAAAAACTTGTAAATCGCCCAAATATTTAGCCGGTGTAGGAGTCCAATAGAAAGTCGGAAAAATATAATTCAAACGACATGTATATTTTTAAAAAAACTATAAACAAAACGTGATCTAAATGGAATTGAAACTTGATGCTTGCATGGCATATTAACAAAAGTACTGAATCGTGTAATTAAATATTTAACTGATTCATTTATACCATACTACGTATCGTGTAATACTATACAGTGTTTGTAAAGTGAGGATCTATTTGCGTTCCAGTAGATAATTGCAACCATTTTGTAAAAAGTCCACGATGTATTCCATTATTAGACAATACGAATACATCGAAATTAATTTAAGTTGATTACATAATTTGACATTTACAGATTTGACTGCACAGATGGCGTAGTGGTTAAGATACCGACCTTCCGTGCCAGTGCCGTGGGTTCGATTCCCACGCAGGACATTACTTTGTGCGATCCCCAAAGTATTGTTCTGAGTCTGGGTGTAATTTGTCTGCGTTAATTGCATGTTTGTAAAGTCCCCCACGATACAAGGATTATTTTCCTTAGTGCAGGGAGGTGTCTTTATAAAAAAAAAAAAAAAAAAAAACATAATGGACTCGATGTTGTCTATTAAGTTAAAGATTTAATTCAGGTCTTTTTGATCTTTTCACACCTGATGGTGAGTGTTACTGTATAGCTAGGCTGGGCCTACCAACTCAAACCCACCCAGAACCCGAAAGTTGGGCTTCCGGCTCTGTCGCTCACCGAACGAAGCGCAACAAACAGCACATTGTCACTGCTCAGATGTCGATTTAGTGTGAGAGTGTGGTTTTATTTTCTCTGATGAGAGATTTATCCATAAAAGATCTAAATAAACAATAAAATTAACAATTAAATCCCGATATAAATAAATAAATAAATAGATATGAACCATAAAAATGTTTTACTACAAATGTATTTGCATACAATGACATGATTTGTATTACATTAATTTAAACTTCTTGCTCACTAAAATTAAAAATGGTTGACAAGTTTGTCTGGAAAAAAATGCAGTATACGATAAGACCCTCTAATTGTACTAAAGTTTTTTTTTGTCTTTTCTTATTTTATTCCTGTATGTATGGTGTACAATAAAGAGTTATTATTATTATTATTAGATTATATTTTTCAATTTTAATCTTTACTTGCCTGTAGGTTGACATTATTATGCGAAGAAAGTATTGCATAAGAAATAATAGAGGTTAGTAACAATTTTAACGCTATACCTATGTATATTATACTTTATATTTATGATATGAAGCAATAGAAATGTGAGAATACATTTTGTTACGAAAGAAATAACGTCACATGCACGTGACTTTGTTGTAAGGACTTTCTTTTAATTTCCTTTCAAGAGTTTGAAATCTTAAAAATTATAAAGAAGGCTGCCTAGTTTTTCCGAGTATATATATTAACTTATACCTGTTTCTGGAATATTTGAATTAAATTTATATTACAAATTCAGCTTTTTCATTCTGATTAAGCTAGCTGTTTCTTGAGAATTAATTCGTACCAATTGGAATACTGGTCAAAAGTTAAGTCATAAATTACGAACTATGAAAAAATAACATATAAAACTATTTGTGTAGAGATTCACACAGCATCAGTGAAACAATATACATAAAATACATATATTTAAAAGCACAGTATTTGATTTATTATTAGATGAATGTGTGTTTTACGATAATAGTATAATTGCTATATCGCTATACTTCCTTATAATTGTATATTGTATAGACCACCAAAAGAATACCAAAGATTTTTAAAATCTTTGGTATTCTTTTGCCCAAAAATGCATATAACTAATAGAAAGCTGAAAAGTTGTGAAATTACCAGTTCGATTTATATAATTGCCGAATGTCACGTAACCTGTTTATCTAAAGAAGTCATAGGGTCTAGTAGTAGTCTAGTTCAAAGGAGTATAATAAATAAAATTGTGACAAATAGCAGCGTAGGAATAACTGTTAATGTTATTTAATGAAGCGGGCATAATTTAATACCAATGGGACACAGTTTTGTACAGTTGCTGGTAATTACTGAGATAACAAATTCGCATGAATTCACAATGACTTATCATAATAAACCTAGCCTTAAAATGAATAAATAGGCGTACAGGTCTGTTTAGTAATTTTAAGGCTTTGTGAAGTCTTTCCTTCTCAACCTATATATGTCCCGCCTTTTTTATTTCATTGTTTTGCTTTTGGTGGTAAACGAGCAAGCAGCACACTTGATGGTAAGTATTATTGTCACCCATCGGCCTTTGCAATACCAGAGGTAGAACTAGACCGCTGCCTACCAATGAAAACCCCAAACCTACCCTTGAGCACATTGCCACTGCTCAGATGTCCATTTTCTGCGAGAGTGTATTACTACCCCGGACGGACCGGCTTGCGGCTGTAGACAGAAATCTATCAACAAGTATGGTCCTACCATTATCAAAGCCCCCTTTAGATGAGTGATATTAGCCTATTATTCCACGCAAATTAAAATTATAAAAAATAAAATTTGTGTGGGATACTTACACAAAACAATTATTTCCCTAAAAAAATGTTGACAATCATTGAAGTTATAAAAATTATTTTTATATCATAAAAAAAACATACAATTATGAGTTTAATGATTTGAGATTTACGCATGTATTTTAATTTCTCGACATTTCGAATACTTCTTAAAGTCATTGGTCACGGGGTACTTGGGCCCGTAAAAATAGTTTTATTTCAACCATTATAGATTATTAATTAACCGCCTTAATGTTATTATTGTAATCATAATCAAAGTATTTTCGATGTTATGTTTTGTTCATTTTTATATTTATTAGGCGGCATATTCCTTGTTGTGGCGTACGAATAAAATAAAAAAAAAAACAAAAAATTAAATTCACCACCCCTTATTTTTTCTGTGGGTGTCGCAAAAGATGACTAAGGGATATAATGTTTGACTACACAGATGGCATGGTGGGTAACATACCGACCTTCCGTTAATTATATTTTTGTAAAATTCCCCAAAACACAAGGATTATTTCCTTAGCATACCCTTAGCAGGGTAGTGTCTTAAAAAATGTAGTAGATAACGTTGATGCAAGAGAAGGAAAACTCGATATTACACCTGCATTTAATACGTCTGACGAGTATAATATAGTAGGTCAATTTGTCTCTCACATAATGGGGAAGGCCCGAACCCAATAGCGGGATGTCTTATAGGATCACTTTGTTGGCCGTCCATCCGTCAGTCTGTCCGTCTGTCTGTCTATCTGTTTGTCAAGACTCTTTTTCTCAGGAACGCGTGGAGGTATCATGTTGAAATTTATATCAAATACCCAAGTCTACTGTTCCTTAAAGCTGTGAAAAAATTAAACTTCTAAGCCAATGCAATCAAAAGATACAGGCTTTTATGCTGCAAATTGCCGCAAATTTTCGACACTCGCAAGGGAATCAAAACCTACAGGGTACTTTCCGTAAACTTAGAATCTTGAAATTTGGTACAAAGCAACGTCTTATAGCACAGATGAAGAAAAAATTGTGAAAACCGTAAATTTTTAATTACATCATATATAAAAATATTTTTAATAATTTTAAAGGTACTACCCCTTTCCTCCTGAACGTGTAGAGGTATTAAATTAAAATTCATATCAAATACTCAGGTCTATAATACCTTTAAGCTGTAACAAAATCAAACTTCTATGTCAACGCAATCAAAAGAAACAGCAATTTAAGCCGCATATTTTTAAACTCGCAACTACTTGCAAGGGAATCAAAACCTAAACGGTATTTCCAGTCGACCTAAAATCTTGAAATTTGGCATGAAGCAATATTTTATAGCACATATAAAGGATAAATTCAGAAAACCTTAAATTTTTAGTTACATCACATATTTTTTTTTTGTTTTTTCGGAACCCTTCGCGCGCGAGTACAACTCGCACTTGGCCGCTTTTTTTTATATATTATAGTACGGAACCCTTCGCGCGCGAGTTACTCGCACTTGGCGGATTTTTTTAAAAGACATCACTCTGCACTAAGGAAATAAACCTTGTATTGCGGGGGACTTTACAAACATACAATTTAACGCAGACAAATTACACCCAGACTGAAAACTATGCTTTGTTGATCGCCAAAAGAATTGTTCCGTGTGGGAATCGAATGCATGGCACTGACAAGGAAGGTCATCTTAACCACTACGCCATCTGCGCAGTCATATCTTTTAATGAAACGTTAAAATTTAGGAATGTTATACAATCATTTAGAAAAAAAATGGTTATTTTGATAACTTAAACAGCTACTTGAATATTTATTCCTATATGTAGATAATGTTACGAGCCTTTATATAAATATCATATTTTAAATACAAAACATTAACTAACAAATGATTATTACATTTTTATATATAAATTTGTGAGTAAACATTACAGCAAAATGAAATATTGAAGTTAATAAAATCGTTTCGTTTTTATTTTAAATGATAAAAGAAAAATACAACGTTTTTATTTTAAACTAGCTTTTGCCCGCGACTTCGTCCACGCAGAAGTCATCTCTGACAAAGTTAAATAGAAAAAGCAATGCATGGTGTAGAATGTTTGTCGCTAGGACGATAATCAACAGCGTCAGAAACTGGGATGAGGTCGCCGCCTTCTGCGAGTTAGTTGTCTAACAGAATTAGGAAATAGGGTGGGTCTAAGAGAAAATACTCTAGGTTGACACGCTCTACCGTCCGGCTTCGACTCGAGATGATACCCGGTTGCGGTGGCCCGCCCGCACAACGTAGATGTACGTGTACGGCGCGCGTGTGTCTATATACCATAGCCGGTCACTAAAGAAAAAGGTGGTTCAAAGTTCTATTCATTCTACAAATTATATTGCCATTAATATACTATTTACGGTATGACCATGGGATACAAATATAATTATCGCCACCCTTTATTTGACTGTTTTGTTTCATCAGCAGAGTTGCGACCTCGTTAGATATGATTTATTATTTGAGTTATAAAGTAAATATTTTTGAAGCTAAACTTAACCTGTATCTTAAACCATTAGGCAAGAACCTATTGCTGTCTACTATGTGTATCGTGTGAGCTCTCACGCCGGCACTGGTGCGGGGTTGATGGAGAGGGAGAGAGAAACACGTGTTTATTTATTTTTACCAAAGAATATTTGTACGTAATTTGAAAAGAATCGACAAAGAAATTTTCTCCCCATAAACACTTTGCCGCTTTGTTACACCCCCTTAGGGGCGGAATTCATAAAATCCTTTCATATTGAATCTATGTCATAAATAGAAACATGCTTCAAAATTTAATGTTTCTAGCTTTAATAGTTTCGGCTTGGCGGTAATGAGTCGTTCAACCCGCTTCACAGGCCTAATTTACACAACCAGAGGGTGAAAATTGACAAATGCCGGATATTACCCTAAAATATTTGATTCGACTCGTAATTTGAAAAGAATCAATAAAGATTTTTTTTCTCCCCATACAAACTTTGCCACTCTGTTCCACCCCCTTAGGGGTATAATTTCGTAAAATCCTTTCTTAGTAAATCTCTAGGTCATAGAAAAAAGCCACTGTCAACATTTCAAGTTGCCAGCTTCAATAATATCGGCTGGGCGCTAATGACTTAATGCGTCGTCCAACCCGCTTTGCAGGCCTAATTTACACCCCCAGAGAGTGAAAATCAACAAATGCTGAAACACGTGTTTATTTATTTTTACTGAAGATAATTTGTACGTAATTTGAAAAGAATCGATAAAGATTTTTTTCTCGAAACATTTTTTAAATTGACATAACTTTTTTATTTATAAACTAATTGACCTAAAATAAAGCCTAAATATTAAGTGAAACTTACCACAATATATTAGTGAAAACCGCGTCTAAATCGGATAAGCCGTTTCTGAGATTAGCGTGCACAAACGCACAGACAAACAGATAAACAGACAAAAAATTTAAAAATCATTGTTTTGGATTCTGTTTGTGTTGATAAAGGTCCCAGTAATATTTTTCTCATATATCTTCCATGTACAGACAGCGATCCGTTACATTTTTATTATATGTATAGATATAGATGATAAAAGAATAGCCAAAGCCATGCTAATATTTTACATGTACATCACATTCAAAACACTCATCATCATCTCAGCTCATATATATATCACACTGTTGGGCTCGAGCCTCCTCCACAATGGGAAGGAAATTGACCTATTATACCATGCTGGTCAGACGTGTTGGTATAGGGTTTTGTTTCAAATTTTCCTTCTATTGCATAGATGTTATATGTGTTGTATATCTCTTAGTCGTCTCTTACGATCACCCACGGGTAAGATAAGGAGTGGTGAATTGTATTCTTACTCCGTCACCACACGGAAAACGAAACACATCACAACATTAAAACATTGGCACGACTTAGATTAATTACCACATTAGCTGCATTTATTAAAACGTAAATACTTTATTATTATGATTCAAAACATATTCTTTAAATAACATAATCATTGATTTATAACAAGACTAAGGTAAAATATAGTTTTGCAAAACCTTGTGATGAGATTAGACTACGTTACATGATCTCACAATTTACATAGGCTGACCTTCGATTTTTTATTCAATATTGTATTAGTAGATTTTCAGTTGTTTGTTCAAATGTATTGGTCAGTTAGTAAATTTCGGATATTCAACATTTTCATAAATTATTTAACAGTTTACACACATAATTAACGGATTATTTATGTATATGCATTAATATAACACATTATTGTGAAGTCTGCGACAATATTTATTTCAGAACACAAATGAGTGTAAGTTATTATATTAAATATTCTAATCTAAGTAAATAGCTATAATTAGTATAATAATCTGGTAATTCCACAATGTATCACAAATGAATGATAAAATGTATGATTATACGTTTTTTCGTACATACATATGTCGTAAGTCGCATATATTGTAACTACGTACCAAACGCTCTACCATATTTAGAATAGTTAATACGTCGTATAAACTCGTGAAAACAATTAAGTTACGTTAGATTTCCTCATAAGTTAAATTAATTACTTTAAGGTGGCTGTTAGTGATGACGTTACAGTTAGCAACCGGAGTAGTAGGTGTCGTTGAAGTATCGTTAGTTGCGACGAGGGCGGGCGCCTTGCCGCGGTCGTCTCAAGATCAAGGTCGGGCGGCAGACGCGCGGCAAGGTCACCTGGCCCCCGCTGCTCCTCCCCACTTACCGCGCTCACCTCTCGTGCCTCTCACGCGCGCAAATATTTGCGACCGTCTGTCCTCCGCGACCGATACGCCGAGGTCAGTCCGTCAACAGACCTTGAAGTAATATTACCTGACCTCCTCAGTTTGAAAGACAAGATTGTATTTTTATCGGTCAGTTAATAATTCCATAAATTACACCAGGTGTTTGCTACCTAACGCTGCTGTTTGTGTATTAAGTAAATAAAACGTTTAGTAACTTTGTAAAAGACATAGTAACTATTTAAAAATGAAGTAAATAATATAATTATTTACTTGTAGAGTTATTTTATACATTCAAATCATTTAAGAATTTATATCTGTATTTACGAATATTATAAGGTTTACAAGTTTAGATGCACGGAGTGATTTCTGCTATTACTGAACTAAAATTAAAAGTTTAATAATAGGATACTACATTATTCTTAAATGCCGTGAGGTATTTTTATTAAGATGGCATATTTATCGTACATATTATAAGTCATTCCTACAGGAAGGGAGACACATCGCGTGCCTGCCGCAGCTTATATCTAGTTTTAAATAAATATTTTTGCATATGGATCAGTTTAGTAAATTTCCCGGAACGGAACAAAAGTCGAATTAACGTTTTTTTGCCAATTTGTTCGTTGTGACAATAGAATCAAGGCCTATATTTGATAATATAATGTCATGTCATGAACATGTGGTGAGTAAAACGACTTGAGTCATTTATGGATTCCCTGAAATTTAAACAGACACATGCAGTGTTTTTTATATATCAAATAAATAAACATATTTATATCATTATCTGATAAAACACTATAACAAAAGCGTTTTGTGCATAAAATAATCTTAAACGCAGAAGATATAGTCATATAACTTATGACACACTATTATGTTAGGTAACCAAGTCATCATTCTCCTACTCTTATCCCAATTACTTGGGGTCGATACAACCCGCCATACCGCCTGCCAGACGTCAACCCTCCTTGGGAATGTAATTGTTGATCAAACGGCATCAGATGGAGTTGGCCCAGGTCGTTATAAGGCTCTTAGTCGTCTTTTACGTCATCCACGAGCAAAGTAAGGGTTGGTAGTCCCGACTAGAAAAAAAGTATGGTTCAACCAGATCATGTATCTGGACCCGATCAGGATAGAATGAGGCATGCCGGATCCAGCAAACCCGATCAGGACCAGGTCTGGTCCTGATCAGGATAGCCTGATGTGAAATAACATCAAGTATGGTAAGGCATACCGGATCAGGACCAGATCAGAACCAAATAAGGATAGCCTTATGTGTAATATCATCAAGTATAGTAAGGCATACCGGATCAGGACCCGATCAGGACAGAATGAGGCATGCCGGATCCGGCAATCCCTATCAGGACCAGGTCTGGTCCTGATCAGGATAGCCTGATGTGAAATAACATCAAGTATGGTAAGGCATACCGGATCAGGACCAGGTCAGGACCAAATAAGGATAGCCTGGTGTGTAATATCATTAAGTATGGTAAGGCATACCGGATCAGGACCAGATCAGGACCAAATAAGGATAGCCTGATGTGAAATATCATCAAGTATATAGTAAGGCTTGTAGTATATCAGAACCAGAAACAGTTTTCGTAACACAAAAAAATATCAATCAAAATTCAAAAAAGTGACATGATTGTCATATTTATGCCACGGCGAAATTGTATTTGCATCAGAGGAGATTAATCTGAAATCTTTAATTAATCATATGTATTTAATAATAATAATAATGTTTAATTAATAATATAAAAATAATTTATATTTAAAGTAAAAAACAAAAATAAATACTATATATATATATATATATATATATATATATATATATATATATATATATATATATATATATATATATATATATATATATATATATATATATATATATATATATATAAATGTACCTAACATTTGAAAACATAGATAGATAGAAATATTATATTGTAACAACCATTCTAACATTTAATGTTTTGGGTCATAATAAATAGATGGCGTTAGTAAAATGACGTCATTAATTCAGGCGACAGTTGCAGGCATCTGGTGGTTGCGCCATAATAGGAACGGCTCACTGGGACTCTCTACGATGAGAATATAGCACTGCATTCGGTGTCTACGTCATATATTAATTTATATTTTTACCTATTAAACATGTTCTTTAAGATATTCATGTTTTTTAAAAGGACCGGACTGGGCATACTCGTTTTGGATTAGGCAAGATATATAACGCAGATGATTGATTTGGTTCCGATCAGTAAAATTTCTTCCGGACCCGATCAGGAACGCCTGATCTGGACCCGATCAGGAATGCCTGATCTGGACCCGATCAGGAATGCCTGATCTGGACCCGATAAGGTTTTCTTGATCGGGTCCAGATATATCTTCTGCGTTACATACCTTATCTGGTCCAGATCGGGCATGCCCGGTCCGGTCCTGCTAAGGAAGACGAAAAAATTTCTAGTCGGGTTGGTGCAGCCACATCGCCACATTGAACCTGTTGGAGTCTCCAGCAGCAGATCTTACGTACGACCTAGATCGCCGATACATAGCACAGATTAACACCGTTTTTGGGATTCTGTCATAAGCCTTCTCGAGGTCAACGAATACCACGTGCAAGTTTCTATGTGTACCACGATATCATTCACACAGTCGGCACAGTGGAAATAAGGCATGCGTTGCCCCGCGGCCTAACATAAATCCGAACTGGTTTTGGGTGATCTAACTTTCTTCTCACATCTTCTCAATCACTTTTTCACAGCATCTTTTGTCCTCGAGACCCATCTAACGATTTAAAAATTCTGTGTTCTCGCAATAGCTAATCACAGTCGTTATATTCAGTAAAAAGTTTTATTAAGTCCAATTAGCAACTCTGTTCGTTATTATTCCGGTCAAGCTTGAAACCCTTTGAAGGGTTTGTCAAAAAGTTTTATATTAAAACCATGAATTTTGACCTTGAGTAAACCCCTATATGACAGGTCTTTTTTTTTTGGTGGTGGGCTATGCTGTGGTCGTGCCCAGTTAATTCAGTCCGGGACGATAGGAAGAACGGCGCGCGACCCTGTAGACCCGCTCTACATGTACCTCTCTTCTGTCGTGCGACCGGTGAACGTGAACCCGGTCCCTGTCTTCAGTAGCCTACCTGGCGATTTACCCTCGCGGGTATTCTCCCGAGTCGGTGTCCCAATGGCGAAAGGCGCATAGTTCTCACGCGAAGGCTTCGCTCCGGGCGACCAGACTAGTCCCCGGTCTAGTGTATGATGGGTTAACAAATACATACAATATATCATCAGAGTATTGCCACTTTTTTTACAAAACCTGTGAAAAATATGTGAAAATTGAAATAAACACGTTTTTTATTTTTATCTTAGACAAAATCTTTTTTTTTTCACGTAATTTGGTCAAATGTTACTTTTTTATGTTTCAAATACACTGCAATTTTTTTTAATTCAAATATTTATTTTTCACGTTATTTTGACTAAATATTGAAAAGGTACTGTAATTTTCAATCGAAAAGTCTCACGTCAAAACATCTACTTTTTAAAAAAGATGGTGGGCTTTTGTTTGTTGAAATCTCTACTTTCTGATGGTGTAAAAATAATATATCTACATTACTATGGTAAATTTTCTTAAGACATCTACATATATATCATCACGCCATATCCCTTGCAGGGTAGGCAGCGAGAACAGAGTGCCAGAGAACTTTATCCTCGCATACTTCACTCGCTTCCTCAACATTCATAATTCATTATTTCATTCTTAAGACATCTACATATATCCAAAATATTTTATTAGACTATATTTATTTATTTATTGCATCAAAGAAACAATATAATATTATCTATACATATAATAAAAATGTAACAGATCGCTGTCTGTACATGGAAGATATATGAGAAAAAATATTACTGGGACCTTTATCAACACAGAGAGAACCCAAAACAATGATTGTTAAAATTTTTGTCTGTTTATCAGTTTGTCTGTGCGTTTGTGCACGCTAATCTCAGAAACGGCTTATTCGATTTAGACGCTGTTTTCACTAATATATTGTGGTAAGCTTCACTTAACACTGTATTTATTTATTATATATGTCTGTATTTATATTATGTCAATTGGTTTATAAATAAAAAAGTAGTCAATTTAAAAAATGTTCGGTGAAAAAAATCTTTATCGAATCTTTTCAAATTACGAGTTGAATCAAATATTCTAGGGTAATATCCGGCATTTGTCAATTTTCACCCTTTGGTTGTGTAAATTAGGCCTGTGAAGCGGGTTGAACGACTCATTACCGCCATACCGAAACTATTAAAGCTAGAAACATTAAATTTTGACGCACGTTTCTTTTTATGACATAGAGATTCAATATGAAAGGATTTTATGAATTCCGTCCCTAAGGGGGTGTAACAAAGTAGCAAAGTGTGTATGGGGAGAAAATTTCTTTATCGATTCTTTTCAAATTACGTACAAATATTTATTTATTTTATTTATTTATACATTTTATTGTACACCATATTACATAAAAAGAAGAAACTAGAAATAACTACAGTAGGTACAATGGCCGGCCTTATCGCTAACAGCGATCTCTTCCAGGCAACCTTTGTATGGATAAAATTAGCATAGAGAGAGAGTGGTAGATGATGGTGCAGTAATACCAAATAAATATATATACACACATACACATACACACATAAACAATATATAAATACACCTACATATACATACAACCATAGAGGCACATATATTCGCATATACAACATATACATATATCTAATTAATAGCACAACAGGTATAAGTATGTCAATATAAACAAATATACAATATTGAGTGCATAAGAAATGTGTATAATATTTCACAATAAGGTGACTAACGACAAAGTCCTACAGTGTTAGATAATGCGATTTTAGCAACAACTTAAACGCAGACAAGCTTTTGGCCTGACGAATTGCCAGCGGCAGTTCATTCCACAAGCGTACTGCTGTGACAGTGAAGAAGTTGGCGTAAAAAGTTGTGGAATGTAGTGGAGTTTTTAGTTTTAAATTTTCTGATGATCGTAAACATCTTTCATGGGTTTCATGGAGATATACGAAACGGTCTTTGAGATAGGAAGGAGCTGTAAAATATTCTTCGGTTAAAATAAATAAACACGTGAGGGAGAGAGAAACTCTCCCTCTCCATATCAACCCCGCACCAATGCCCTCGAGGCGACCAGTGCCGGCGTGAGAGCTCACACGATACACATAGTAGACGGCAATAGGTTCTTGTCTGATGGTTTAAGATACAGGTTAAGTTTAGCTTTAAAAATGTTCACTCTATAACTCAAATAATAAATCATATCTAACGAGGTCGCAACTCTGCTGGTGAAACAAAACAGTCAAATAAAGGGTTTTTTTTGGGTGGGTTACGGTCGGCGCATTCCTCACACCAGTCAAATAAAGGGTGGCGATAATTATATTTTTATCCCATGGTCATACCGCAAATAGTATATTAATGGCAATATAATTTGTAGAATGAATAGAACTTTGAACCCCCTTTTTCTTTAGTGACCGGCTATGGTAAATAGACACACGCGCGCCGTACACATACATCTACGTTGTGCGGGCGGGCCACCGCAACCGGGTATTATCTCGAGTCGAAGCCCTCATGCAGTGAACCTCAATACAGGTACTCACGCTTGCGCCGCCCAAAGCACCGACGGTAGAGCGTGTCAACGTAGAGTATTTTGTCTCGGACCCACCCTATTGCCTAATTGAGTTAGACAACTAATTCGCAGAAGTCGGCGACCGCATCCCAGTTTCTGACGCTGTTGATTATCGTCCTAGCGACAAACCTTCATCACCTTGCATCGTTTTTTCTATTTAACTCTGTCAGAGATGACTTCTGCGTGGACGAAGGCGCGAGCGAAAGCTAGTAGAAGAGTATTTTGTTAAAGTTGTAAAATCTTCTTTAAATTACATATATGACATTTATTACTATTTTAAAATAATTTATATATATACCTAAGTGACCTACGGAAAATTTTAGCCCATCAAAAGCTATTTCATAGAGAAGTGGACAAAGGGCTAGGAGTGTCTGGGCCTTACTGCCTGTAATTTTGTAGTCTGTAAAATAGAACATTTACTATAGTAATGTATATTTTTGTCACCATTAGAAAGTAGAGATTTCAGACTACAAAAAGCCCACCAACTTTTTAAAAAAGTAGATGTTTTGACGTTAGTCTTTTCGATTGATAAATTAAGGTGCTATTTTGATATTTAGTCAAAATAAGTGAAGAATAAATAGTCGAAATCAAAAAAATTGCATGCTCAATAATTTTCATCCTACTATATTTTTTTTTTTCACTTTTTACTATTTTTAAAGGCACTGGTCTAAAAGGCTTTCATCGTATTTTAAATTTACTCTGACATTCTATTTTAGACACTTTACAGTATCCATGACCAAATTAATGTACTTTCAACGTCGATTCAAAAATACCTGTGACACCCACAGTATATTTATGATAAATAAAATAAGATATTGTTGGCAATCCTCAACATGGATCCAACATAAAGAAAATGTCAAATGCAAGCTTGTTACGCGATACATATATATGTATTTGCTGCAGCAATGCTCGCTCGACCATTTACTCAGAGGTTCATACGCTACGATTATTAATGCGCTATTAAATAACTGCTCTATTGCAAGGATTGGAACTTTTGTTATTTTTATTGATAGATAAGCATGCAGCCCTCCTGATGGTAAAGGGTAATCGCCAGTAATGGCTCTCAGCAATATCAGAGGCACAGCAAGGTCGCTGTCTACCGTAATGATTTCGGCCTCTGACTCTCGTTCACGAAACGAAGCACAGTAATAAATTGCTACAACTTAAACACGTCTGGACGAGCGTCAACTATAACAGAAATTTATCAGCAGTGTCGCTCTACTACTACAAAAAAAATCACAAAGTAGATGTTTTGGTGATACAATGGTCAATCGGCACGCGCCACTTACCAACCGCCCCCAATTTCTTTACAGAAAACTTACACTAGCGCCCTATTAATAAACGAGAAAGAGATGCAAAACCGGATGTTCAAATTGATACGGAAGGTGCAAATATAAACAACAATCCTGATGTACATCATCATCATCATCTCAGCCCAAATATGTCCCACTGTTGGGCTCAGGCCTCCTTCATAATGGGAGGGAAATTGACCTACTATACTGCGCTGGTCAGACGTGATAGTATAGGGTTTTATTTAGAGTTTTCCTTCTCATGCACAGATGTCATATGCATATTATATCCCCTAATCGTCTTTTACGAAGCCCACGGATAAAAGAGGGGGTGGTGAACTATATTCTTACTCGGTCTACTTGAATGTACATAATCCGTGTGGTGACGTCATTATCATCATCATCATCTTGCTCTTATCCCAATTATTTGGGGTCGACGCAATATGTCATCTTCCTCCATACAGTCCTATCAGACGTCATCTCTGCAGTCACTCCCTGTCTATCCATGTCATACCTCACGCCGTCCATCCATCTTTTCTTTGGTCTTCCTTTACCCCTAAAGCCTTCAACATTCATATTTAAAACTTTCCTCACAACATTACTTTCATCCCGTCTCATCACATGTCCATACCATGTTAACCTTTCACGCCTTAACTTTTCCGTCACTGACGCTACTTTCAAACTTCCTCTTACGTCATTATACACATAATTTTAAATAGCCAAAATATGGTTTCCTAATATTGTTAAGTTTTGACTTATGTACGTTGTTGACTTGTGTGAACAACGTCAGTTGGAACCCAATGGTTTGTTTATTAATATTACTAACTTTATATAAGTTTAAATGCTAAATTACTGCATATTTTATGGGCTTCTTGGTGTGTTTATTTGACGTATTATATTAGTTAATTCGCATACATTGTTTAAACGTTTACCACCGCGTAATGCTTCTCGGCAGTGCATTTAATGTATATTGAAATATCGTTACCTAGATTTGCCTTATAAGTATCAAACAAAATGGAAAATTCCTGTATTCTAAAAGCTATTTTCGCGTGTGCTGCCTGAAACTTTAGCAGTTACAAGATAATGTACCATGGATTTGTTAGTGTTAAAGAGTTTTAAAAAAAAATGTGGCTTCATATATCTACCTTTTTTTGGTGAAGGTAACATATCCAGAGTTATGAGCCATAAATACATTTAAGTTGGATATTTTTTTCTACAATGCACATTTCAGAGTTTCTATTTCTTATCAAAATTTATATTCGTTCTCTTCTCGTCCATGAAAACATTACAAGGTCCATTAAGGTAGATTAACTTTTCTTTTACACCATGTAATTTGGAACGAATAGTTTAAAAATAGACTGTAATGAGATGGACTTTTTTTTAATATTTTTTTTAATGCAAACCAACAAGCTATAGGTATATAGTACACCTGATGGTAAGTGTTACGTGTTACCCTTTGCAATATTAAGGATACAGAGCTAGGCTGCTACCTACCAATGAAAATCTCAAACCCACTTAAGAAGTTGGACAACCGTATCTCTCGTTCAACGAACGAAGCACAGCAGCATATTGCCATTACTCAGACGTTGATCTTCTGCGAGAGCGTGGTACTAACACGGACGGACCGGCCTGCGGCTGTAGACAGAAAACTGCGAACACTTTCTTTTTTTTTGATAACGCAGTGGTCCGAAATCCATGACGCACTTACTCCCCGGATGGGAAGTGTGGGACTCCCAGCCTAGGGCTAGGTTACCCTCTAAAATGCATCCACTGCGATTGCTGTTAGCCTAGGGGCTATGACAGCGTAACCGGTCTGTGCGAGTGCCTTATGCGAGTTAGTTGTCTAATGGAATTAGGCAATAGGGTGGGTTCGAGAGAAAATACTCTAGGTTAACACGCTCTATCGTCGTTGCTTTGGGCGGCGCAAGCGTAAGTATCTGTATTGAGGTTCACTGCATGAGGGCTTCGACTCGAGATGATACCCGGTTGCGGTGGCCCGCCCGCATAACGTAGATGAACGTGAACGGCGCGCATGTGTCTATATACCATAGTCGGTCACTAAAGAAAAAGGTGGTTCAAAAATATATTCATTCTACAAATTATATTGCCATTAATATACTATTTACGGTATGACCATGGGATAAAAATATAATTATCGCCACCATTTATTTGACTGTTTTGTTTCACCAGCAAAGTTGCAACCTCGTTAGATATAATTTATTATTTGAGTTATAGAGTGAACATTTTTGAAGCTAAACTTAACCTGTATCTTAAACTTTAGGCAAGAACCTATTGCCGCCCACTACGTATATCGTGTGAGCTTTCACGCCGGCACTGGTCGCCACAAAGGCACTTTTGCGGGGTTGATGGAGAGGGGAGAGAAACACGTGTTTATTTATTTTTACCGAAGAATATTTGTACGTAATTTGAAAAGAATCGATAAGGAAATTTTCTCCCCATACACACTTTACTGCTTTGTTACACCCCCTTAGGGGCGGCATTAATAAAATCCGTTTATATTGAATCTCTATGTCATAAATAAAAACGTGCTTCAAAATTTAATGTTTCTAGCTTTAATAGTTTCGGCTTGGCGGTAATGAGTCGATCAACCCATCACACATTCACAGGCCTAATTTACACAACCAGAGGGTGAAAATTGAGAAATGCCGGATATTGCCCTTTTTTTTTTTTTTTTTTTTTTTTTTTTTTTTTTTTTTTTTTTTGCCGTCGGCCATGGACGTCGCACCCCGCCAAGTCGGTCCGGGGTGACGGAAGAGGCGGCGCGCAACCCCATTGACCCACCCTGCAAGCACCTCTTCTTCGCCGTGCAAGCGGGCCACCGGTACCCGATTTTTGTCTTCGGTGGCCCGCTCGGCGGTATTCTCGGGCGCCTCTCCTGTCGACGCCCCGACAGCTTTCGCCGTCGAGGCGTCGTCCTCACGCGGTGGCCTCGCGTCGCCGGATATTGCCCTAGAATATTTGATTCGACTCATAATTTGAAAAGAATCAATAAAGATTTTTTCTCCCCATACAAACTTTGCCACTCTGCTCGACCCCCTTAGGGGTATAATTTCGTAAAATCTGTTTTTAGTAAATCTCTACGTCATATAAAGAAACCACTGTCAAAATTTCAAGTTGCCAGCTTCAATAATATCGACTTGGCGCCAATGACTTATTGAGTCGTCTAACCCACTTCGCAAGCCTAATTTACACCCCCAGAGGGTGAAAATTAACAAATGCTGAAACACGTGTTTATTTATATTTACTGGAGAATATTTGTACGTAATTTGAAAAGAATCGATAAAGATTATTTTCTCCGAACATTTTTTAAATTGCCATAACTTTTTTATTTATAAACTTATTGACATGAAATAAAGCCTAAATGTTAAGTGAAGCTTACCATAATATATTAGCAAAAACCGCGTCTAAATTGGATAAGCGGTTTCTGAGATTAGCGTGCACAAACACACAGACAAACAGATAAACAGACAAACATACACAAATTTTAAAAATCATTGTTTTGGGTTCTATTAGTGTTGATAAAGGTCCCAGTAAGATTTTTTCTCATATATCTTCCATGTACAGACAGCGATCCGTTACATTTTTATTATATGTATAGATAACTAAGAAAATTTCATTATAATATGTTCACTAGTTTCTGCGTGATGAATTTTTTTTGTAAAAGAATTAACATATATGGACTGGTTTTATTATGTGTATAGATTATGATATCAACTTTACGTTTATCTATATAGATTATAATTTATTCAACAAACAAATGCAAAATTATGAATGTAATATATTTTGAATTTTAAAATCTGCTAATTATTAAAAAAACACATCTAGATTAATCTATACCTACTAACATTTATTCTTCTTTATAGTTCTCGCAGCTATGTATAACCCATTACTTTGACACATTTTCAGTATGGCGAGAGAGTAAGAATACAATTCATCTCCACTTTCTATTCCAGAAAGACGTGATATTGATGTAAGCAGAGAATACCATTGCGAGAGAAAATCTCAGAAGTAAAAATAAATCTCTGAAACAAAATGTTGACTTAATACTACCACACCGTCTAGCGTGGTATAGACAATCTGTCAGTTTCGCTTGTAATGTGAAAATATCAGGATCACCGCGAGCCTTGCTCGATATTTCTTTTTAGTGTGTTTTGAAAGATATATTCAAATATAATAGAAATAGGTATTTAATAAAATAATGAAAAAATATACTTTCATGCTCTTTTCTGCATACCCAACTCTCGCTTCCATATAGTAATGTTGGGACAAGCACTGCGTTATGTATTGCTACACATGCCTTCTGGCTGAGGTGGTGGCTACCGAGAAGTTGCCCCAACGCTCCGTTCACTCTATTTCCCGCATTCAGTCTTCGCTCTATATCAGTGGTGTACCTTTCATCTCGGCTATCCACATCCAAGATATACAAATTCATTCAGTTGCTCTAGTACATCATTACCTATTGTTACTCTTACATCTGTTCTGGCTTCATCTCTTTTGAAGACCATTATTTAGGTTTTGCTCACATTCACGCGTAGACCCCTTTTCTTACAATCTTCTGTTAGGCTGACCGATCGCATTCGTAACGACGACGTAAGAGAGCGAGTAAGTATGAAAGAGAGTAATGGTGTAAAGATGTGAAAGGGCATGCTCCGATGTTTCAAAATGTGGAAAGAATGCCGAACGAACGTCTGGTTAAGAAGATATACAATGCGAAAGTGGAAGGATGTAGGTACCGGGGGAGACCGAGACTAACCTACCTAGACCAGATTGGTCACGTACTGAAGGAAGGTGGAGTCGAGACTCTCCGAAACCGGCGAGCGTGTATGAAAAGAATTATGAAGGTTGAGGAAGCGAGTGAAGTATGCAAGGATAGATAGTTCTCTGGCGCTCTGTTCTCTTTGCCTACCCTGCAAGGGATATGGCGTGATGATATGTATGTATGTATGAAAAATATTAAAAACGCTAAAAATAATTTTAAAAAATCTAATGATCCGAACCGGAGCTGTCTATACTAGACTGCTCTTGATTTTTCAATTGAGCTATGCTTATTATCGCAACTATATAATTATTAATCTAGATATACCTACTACATTAGATGCAAGCATCTAGTTGGCTTTCACAACACCCACGAGCCAGATAAGGGGTGACAAATTGTATTCTTACTCCATCACCACAGAAAAGTGTGTACTTTATAAACACGATTATATTTATCTCTGCAATAGCGTAAAACTATCAAATTCACTTGTGAATAACAGTTCATCAGAAACCTGTTTTTCTAATAGCTGCCGTTGTTTTATGTTCATGACCTTGTATTATTTTACGACATATCCCCCTCAATATTTTATTGCCTCTGATTAGAATTAGTAATTGAATCCTCTAGTTTAACGTATATTAATTATTAATCTGTGGCGGCGGCTGCGAATACTACCAACCCTTATTGCTCGCGAATGTCATAAAAGACCACTAAAAGCTTTACATCGACCTGGGTCAACTCCATCTGATTCTATCTTGTCAACAATTGCATTATATTAGGTAGGCGGTCATAAAACTATTGCCAATATTTTTTGTATTATGTACAATGGAATAGGAGTACATACTGGGTTGACCCCAAGTAGTTGGGATGATGATGATGATTGACCGGCCCGCGGCTGTAGACAGAAAACTGTCAACAGCGTGGTCCAACCACAAACAAAAACAAAATCCATGGTGTTAGTTTTATAACAATAGGTAATAATAACATTATAACAGCGACTGATGCCCGTCGCAGTTTCATACATGTCCCATTACTGGGAATCTAGGATTGAGCCTTCTCAATTAATTCAAACTAGCAGTGAAATTGACCTTCTACACAACGCTGGTTGGACGAGCGAGTATGGGGTTTTATTTCGAGTTTTCCCTATCTTTCTCTAGCGTAGCTGTTACAAGCTCATTATATCCCGTAGTCGGTGTAATAGAAGTAGGTATAGTTAACACTTAAATTTTAGGCAATACTTAAGGCCTATACATATCAATAAAATTGATTGATTTTGTGTCATTTAACATGTAAAGTTGAGCGATAAATTAGATTAACTATTACCTAAAATTTAGGTGCCTGATGAAAATGCATAAAACGACGTAATTATTTCTAAGTTGGTCTGAATAACTTGCCGCAATATTCGGTTCAATTCACACTTGTAGGTAATTCAATTTAACAACAAACAAAAATAAAGAATTGATTAAAGGTGTTATAATTCGTAAAAAAAATATATATATGAAACTTTTAATTGGCATCTGAAATAACAATTCGTTTTGATGAGAATTATTGACTTTACCAATTAAAACCGGGACGTTTTAGTTATTTTTATGTGATACATATATATATTTTGGTGTCTGTTCCACTTTAGATGAATGCGTTAGGGCGCATTGTAAAAGCTGTATAAAATGCTTTACTGTCTATTCTCTAAGAGACATAAAAGAATTGAGTATTTCAGCAAAAGAAATGAATACTTTAAAATTATTTCAATCAAACATGCAAACTACTTATATAAATATAAAATATATAATATTTGAGAGACGAAGCCAGAACAGATGTAAGAGTAACAATAGGTAATGATATACTAGAGCAAGTGGATGAATTTGTATATCTTGGATGTGGATTTAGCCGAGATGGAAGGTACACCACTGATATAGAGCGAAGAGTGAATGCGGGAAATAGAGTGAACGGGGCGTTGGGGCAACTTCTCGACAGCCACCACCTCAGCCAGAAGGCACGTGTAGCAATACATAACGCAGTGCTTGTCCCAACATTACTGTATGGAAGCGAGAGTTGGGTATGCAGAAAAGAGTATGAAAGTAAAATTAATGCGGTCGAAATGCGATCTCTGCGGAAAATCTGTGGAGTTAGGCTGACCGACCGCATTCGTAACGACGACGTAAGAGAGCGAGTAGGTATGAAAGAGAGTATTGGTGTAAAGATGCGAAAGGGCATGCTCCGATGGTTCGGACATGTGGAAAGAATGCCGAACGAACGTCTGGTTAAGAAGATATACAATGCGAAAGTGGAAAGATGTAGGTACCGAGGGTACCTAACCTAGACCAGATCGGTCATGTACTGAAGGAAGGTGGAGTCAAGAGTCTCCGAAACCGGCGAGCGTGTATGAAGAGAATTATGAATGTTGAGGAAGCGAGTGAAGTATGCAGAGATGGAGTTCTCTGGCACTCTGTTCTCTCTGCCTACCCTGCAGGGGATGTGGCGTGACGATATGTATGTATGTATAATATTTGACTGCATAGATGGCGTAGTGGTTAAGATACCGACCTACCGTGCCCGTCCGTGGGTTCGATGCTCACGCGAGACAAAACTTTGTGCGATCCACAGTGTTGTTCTGAGTCTGGGTGTAATTTGTCTGTGTTAATTGCATGTTTGTAAAGTCCCCCGCAATACAAGGATTCCTTAGTGCAGGGTGTAAAAAAAAAAAAATAATAATATAGTAATAAAATATAGTAATAGTAAAAAAAAAAATAATAATAATATAGTATCAATTATTCGTAGTCTTGCCATGAAAAATGTTATTTCTGCTCTCGGTTTGAAACAGCAGTAAATAGGTCATTGAGGTTTAATGCTGAGGGTGCTAGTGGTCCATTGGGGAGCCATTCTATGGTGGGTACTTTGATTTCATGCTGCCCTACTATCAAACCAGAGGGTCGTGTAAATTTCAGACGAATCATAAAACGCAAGCTAAAAATGTTATGTAATATTGTATTTATATTCCACACAGTCCATACCTCGTCGATGTCCATCGCTCGTGGATGTCGTAAAAGACGACTAAGAGCTTCATAACGACATGGGCCAACTACATCTGATGCCGTTTGGTCAACAATTACATTCCCAAGTAGGGTTGACGTCTGGCAGGCGGCCGGTCATAAAACTATTGCCAATAACTTTTACAATATGTACTATGAAAGACAAGTACATATTGTATCGACCCCAAGTAATTGGGATAAGAGTAGGAGAATGATGATGACATATATATATATATATATATATATATATATATATATATATATATATTATATTTAGATATCTTTTCGTAGCGTTATATAAAATGGATATAATCATTTTTCACTGTACAGATGGCGTAGTGGTTAAGATACCGACCTTTCATAAAAGTGTCGTGGGTTTGATTTGAAGGGATGACAATACTTTCTGCGATCCATAAATTATTGTTCTGAGTCTGGGTGTCATTTGTCTGCGTTAATTGCATGTTTGTAAAGTCCCCCGCAATACAAGGATTATTTTCTTAGTGGTGGTGTTTTTTCAAAAAATAAATAAATACATTTTTACAAAGGTTTTATTATATTTGTATTTTAATCAACCTGTTGGTTTTTGCGAATTTGGTAATTTTTTTTTAATTGATCTCACCATATATGCTCAATACAACTCTAACTCTTATAAGCTAAGATAGATAAAGGTTTATATAAATGACGTCGAAGTTTGACCCTTTTTATTTTTTGGGTAGGCAATGGTCTGGACACACGTCGCCCGTTCCGTCCAGGGCGACGGAAGGCGCGTGGTCTCATAACCCACCGTATTACCTCCCTATCGCCATTGGGCCAGCCACTGGTACCGCTTCCTTGCCATCAGTGGCTAGCCCGGCGGGTTACCCTTTCGAGTACTATCTCCCGTCGATGCCCCAACTAACTGCCGGGGCGTCCCCCTCACGTGGTCAGCCTCTCTGCGGGTGACGGACTATTCCTCGATCCTTTCACCCGCGGTCTCGGCTAGGGCGGCATCAGGCGCAGATACTCGCGCCTACGCCGCCCCAGGCGCCGGCGGCGGAGCGTGTCACCAAAGAGGATTTCCTCTCGGAGCCGCCCCGCAGCCTCCTTCCGCTAGACAACTGTTTTAGAAAAAAATATAAAAAAAATGCAATTCATTTTAATCGACCCAGTTTTGAAATCTAAAATGTGACATCCGACAGAATCACATGACATTGCGACGTATCAAAGAGACAATGAAATCCAATTATTTATTTGTTCCTCTATGATAGCATATTCCCACGGTTTGAACCGACTAATTACCGTTCCTGTGGGAATATAAAATATAGCCTATATTACTCGCTGATAATATAGCTTTCCACTAATCACAGAATTTTTAAAATCAGTTTCAATGGTTTAGGCGTGAAGGTGTAACAAATAAACAAAACAAACTCACAATCTCGTTTATAAAATTAGTTAGGAATATGCAAAAACGTCATGCGGTATTATTAATTAATAAAGTTCTTATTGAAAGATTGAAGAACAACTCTACAGAAGAGTATCTTCTAAACTGAAGATGATAAGATATCACTAAATTGTATAAATGAAAATTTACTACTTTTTTGCATATTATGTATCTGCTTCATCTCAGCGCATGTAAATTCCACTGTTGAGCTGGAACCCACAGTGAAAGGTTAAATGGCCTACTATTTCAAGATGGTCAGGGGGGTTTCAATTCAAGTTTTCCTTCTCTTGCATCAATATTACCAGCAAGGGAAGTATCCCTTAGTCGTCTTTTACTACACCCACCGACAAGAGAGAAGGTGCTGTATTGCTGAATTGTTTTTTACTCCGTCGCTACTCAGATAATGTATCATCCATGATGTATCTGTTTATTAACATTTTAATGTTATTCATTTCTATAATTTCACTGAAAAAAAGTGAACCTCTAAAATCTCTATTAGTAATATAATTATGTAAATACGGTTATTCAACATTGTACATAGTACTCAAATATTCTATAGGTGCGATATGGACATAATTAAATGTAATCCGGTGAAACGAACAGATCAGAGCTATGACCCTGCATAATATCAATCGATCCTGTGTCAATTGAGCAGTGTTTACGTATGAAAATGCATCATTCACGCCGCTTAGTAAAATGTAATTAATATCTATTGCAAATAATTCTATTACACTAAATATTAATTAATTCGTATTCTTATTCGTAGTACGATGCACTTTCATAATATATATTATTTACATTATAATATGATTAGGCATGTCTCGTATTTTTTATTAATATCTTATTACTATACAATTTATACTTTTATATATATATATCTTTATACTAAAGGCCTGGACTAATAAAATAGATATCCTGATCAGACCAGGTCTGGTCCTGATCAGGATAGCCTGATGTGAAATAACATCAAGTATGGTAAGGCGTACCGGATCAGGACCAGATCAGGACCAAATAAGGATAGCCTGATGTGAAATATCATTAAGTATGGTAAGGCATACCGAATCAGGACCAGATCAGGACCAAATAAGGATAGCCTGATGTGAAATATCATTAAGTATGGTAAGGCATACCTGATCAGGACCAGGTCAGGACCAAATAAGGATAGCCTGATGTGAAATATCATCAAGTATAGTAAGGCATACCGGATCAGGACCAGGTCAGGACCAAATAAGGATAGCCTTATGTGTAATATCATCAAGTATGGTAAGGCATACCGGATCAGGACCCGATCAGGACAGAATGAGGCATGCCGGATCCGGCAAACCCTATCAGGACCAGGACTGGTCCTGATCAGGATAGCCTGATGTGAAATAACATCAAGTATGGTAAGGCATACCGGATCAGGACCAGATCAGGACCAAATAAGGATAGCCTGATGTGAAATATCATTAAGTATGGTAAGGCATACCGAATCAGGACCAGATCAGGACCAAATAAGGATAGCCTGATGTGAAATATCATTAAGTATGGTAAGGCATACCTGATCAGGACCAGGTCAGGACCAAATAAGGATAGCCTGATGTGAAATATCATCAAGTATAGTAAGGCATACCGGATCAGGACCAGGTCAGGACCAAATAAGGATAGCCTTATGTGTAATATCATCAAGTATGGTAAGGCATACCGGATCAGGACCCGATCAGGACAGAATGAGGCATGCCGGATCCGGCAAACCCTATCAGGACCAGGACTGGTCCTGATCAGGATAGCCTGATGTGAAATAACATCAAGTATGGTAAGGCATACCGGATCAGGACCAGATCAGGACCAAATAAGGATAGCCAGATGTGTAATATCATCAAGTATGGTAAGGCATACCGGATCAGGACCTGATCAGGACAGAATGAGGCATGCCGGATCCGGCAAACCCTATCAGGACCAGGTCTGGTCCTGATCAGGATAGCCTGATGTGAAATAACATCAAGTATGGTAAGGCATACTGGATCCGGACCAGATCAGGACCAAATAAAGATAGCCTGATGTAAAATATCATCAAGTATATAGTAAGGCTTGTAGTATATCAGAACCAGAAACAGTTTTGGTAACACGAAAAAAACATCAATCAAAATTCAAAAAAGTGACATGATTGTCATATTTATGCCACGGCGAAATTGTATTTGCATCAGAGGAGATTAATCTGAAATCTTTAATTAATCATATGTATTTAATAATATTAATAATGTTTAATTAATAATATAAAAATAATTTATATTTAAAGTAAAAAATAAATTATATATATATATATATATATATATATATATATATATATATATATATATATATATATATATATATATATAAATGTACCTAACATTTGAAAACATAGATAGAAATATTATATTGTAACAACCATTCTAACATTTAATGTTTTGGGTCATAATAAATAGATGGCGTTAGTAAAATGACGTCATTATTTGAATCGCGGTGTTAAGATTCTCCGAAGCGTAATGAAATGGCCTAATATTAAATTAGTTGTTATCGAATCAGATTTAAACAGATCGATCAGGTCATGAATGAGAAATTCAGGCGACAGTTGCAGTCGTTAGCATCTGATGGTTGCGCTATAATCGGAACGGCTCACTGGGACTCTCTATGATAAGAATATAGCACTTCATTCGGTGCCTACGTCATATATGAATTTATATTTTTACCTATTAAACATGTTCTTTAAGATATTCATGTTTTTTAAAAGGACCAGACTGGGCATACTCGTTTTGGATCTGGCAAGATATATAACGCAGATGATTGATTTGGTTCCGATCAGTAAAATTTCATCCGGACCCGATCAGGAACGCCTGATCTGGACCCGATCAGGAATGCCTGATCTGGACCCGATAAGGTTTTCCTGATCGGGTCCAGATATATCTTCTGCGTTACATACCTTATTTGATCCAGATCGGGCATGCCCGGTCCGGTCCTGTTAAGGAAGACGAAAAAATTTCTAGTCGGGGTATTCGTAGCCGCTACCACACAGCACATATGTTAGGTAACCAAGTATATGACGAATTCGAAAAACAGTTTCAATCTATATTTGGAAATAAATTATGATAGAAACCCAGCAATAAAATATTTGTGACAAACTAAAAATACAATTATGTCATCACACTTTTCTTAACCTCGTGTATCATAAAACTGATTAAATAACGTATATAATATAACTATCAACAAAAAATACTTGAAATAAAACTCTACGTTGAATCCTCTGACCAAAGTATCATAGTCAAATATTTTCCCTTCCCTTGGAATAATTAAAAATACATAATACTAATTACTATTCCATTTCATCAAGTGGGTATTCTAAGAGATTAACTAAGCGAAGACATTATTTTAAATAAATAATACAATGCTTTGGTACAATATGAAATTTTATGATCTAAATTGCATTAGAATTTACATTAGAAAACATATAATACTAATTGAAATCGCCAACAGGCCTGCATGATAATTAAGACCTTATCTCTCTCTATAAACGCATCTGGCCCCCAAAGGACTTCAATAAACTAATGGATGAATTGATATAATGATAAAAATTACCTATACTTAATTTAAAAAGACGAATTAAAGGTATTTTTATTAAATTTAAAAAATATATAAAGAAAATAAGATGTAGTACGAAATGAATAGACATTTCACAAATCATACAATAAATATAGAGCCTTGTAAATAAGTTCCGACTTTAGCTTTGTTTGTACAAATGTTTATTCTTAAGGACACCTTTCATTATTCACAAGGATTTTAAAGAAAAAGACAATGAATGTCTATAAACAAAGGTCACGTAAGAATATTGAATATGTTCGCTTATATTCACCTCGATTTACAGCAATTTAGGTTCTCAAAAGTATTTTCTTTTAAATACCCAAGAGATAATTATGTTTTTTTTAATTCTTGCAAAGGTAAAGCGACGGGGCTCGGGAGCATACAATCATATCAAAGCAAGGTATATATCAAAGCTTCATCGTGTAACTCATAATTTTCCCCTGTAATCTATAATCATCTGCAAATCTAAAAACTAACAGTCTAACAGAACTTTTGTTTGGCTTAGCGTTAGAATGCAGAACCTCTCGATCGATAGTCAAATACCTATATAAATAGCAAATTAATGAAAGATGTCAACTAACTAGTTATATGTAGTTTATTATTTTAACTTAAGCAAGTTGCTGTGATTTCCTATGTAATGACAAAATAAAAATACGATTCTCTTTTACTTTTTTTTTATAATGTGAAAATAACATAAATGCAAGAGAAAGAAAGCTAGTAGTAAGTAAAGTAGAAAGTATGACTATGTACCAAGCCATTTGATCAGCGTGGTGAGATAGGTCAATTTCACTCCGATTGTGGCGGAGCTTCGAGCCCAGCAATGGGACATATATGAACTGAGATAATAAACTTAAGTTAATATTTTCATGATTATATGTAGGTAGTACTAATCTACGTACCTTTCATAAGATTTAAAAATAACTTAATATCATAGTATAATTATGAAGTTAATTTACATAGAGTACGTAAAAGCTAAACAACTGAATGTTATTCTATTCTGTTTAAATAACAACGGCATATATCATATTCTGAGATATAATCACATCTTTCTCACATGGCTCTCGTGGCTCGCCTGGACTAGTGAGCCACGTATATAAACAGCATTCAGGTCAAGGTTCCTATGAATTATGTAGTATATGGTATTATTCGGGCGGGATGTATGTCAGTGCTCCGATTTCGCGGTCATAAAGTTAATAATAGCAGCTGAAGGTTTCATTCGACAAGAGGAGGTCAGTTCTTCTACAAGTATTTCCTGATTATTCATTGTGTATCTAATACACGATGCAATGTCAAAATTGTTTTAATTACAATTACCATTTTGTTCAGTGTCATTCTAATTGACTCACTAATATGATTCAATAACTAAACATTAGTAGGTATTATACGTTAATGTAGCAAACATATCATACGATAATGTATCAAACTTTTTTGACTCTAGAAGTTTTCTTCCTTTTACGACACCGTCTAGCATTAAGGAATACATTTTTGTATAACTACCAATAATACCTAGACTCTAAGCAGTAATTTGTAACTCCCATAAGAAATTTTTCTACGTGGGGATCGAGCCCATGACGCTGTGCGCTCTTTGCGGGAGGTAGGTAAACAATCTATTCAAATTAAAATAATTTATCATGAATACTCGCATGTGAAATTATACATCTAATATCTAAAGCAACAGTTACAAATATTACCAACCATTACAATGCTCGTGAAGGGTTGATGCCAAGCCAGCGGATGGTCATATAACTATTGCCAAAACGTCAGCAATATGCACGATGTTAGAAGAGTGTATACTCGATCTCAAATAATTGGGAGGACAGCAGGATAATGATGATGATTTATCTAATAATCTTCTATCGGATTGGAACTGGGTGTCTACTAAAGAGCCGACAGTAAATCCAACATTCCCGTACGTTCATAACAACCGGTAGAGATATCACCAGGAGAATGGTCAGTAGAACTCCTGAAGGAAACTTGCGTGTCATGCGTGGCGTTTATGGCATTAATGCTCTTGGTACATAAAATTATACAAAACGCCTATACGAAACATTATACTTATAAATAAAATTATAATATTAATATTTAAACTAATTTTTTTTTCAAAAGTATATTGATATAATAAACCCTAATACTAAATCAAAATTTCGTTGAAATTTTCATTTAATTTCTTCTGCATGACTGCAGGTTAGACAATAAGCAGCATCCCCGTCGATAAAATCAGCCACTTTATCCCTTTAGTGAACAATGAAGAAATAAAAACATTGAAAAAGAAATGTAGAATTTTAGCATTATGTTTAATAACATAATTTTTAAAGAATTTCTCATGTCGACAGAATATATGTATTTATTATAATTAGGTACTTATTATTTTTTAACTATTAAAGCAGCTCAAAGTTATAGTTTGATAATATACTACCAATACTACTTACACAAGGCGATCTTAAACCAGTAAGGCGTTTTTAGCAGTTTTGGCGCGAATGTGGAAATGTCATGTCACGCTCTTGTATTATATTCATTTCTTTAGTGTTTTGTGGTGTTATATTGAATAATTTTGCTGGTATTTTATGCAATATGGTACAGTTAAAGTGCTGAAGTGTAGTGAATATGGTATAATAGTGGTTTACGTGTATTTTCATATTTGTCCAAAATTCCCAAAGAAAATCATTGATTAGGTTATCAGCGCCCGATTAATGGTAACGACTTGACTTACTGACAGACAATGACTATTAAGGCTACATAATATGAAGAAATGATGAACAATGTATGAATAATAATTAAATAAGACTTGGCTGTATGGGCTTTGATCCCTTTGCCTGTCCGAATGGACGAACAGAACCAAAAAAAAAAAGGCGTTTTTAGATTTATCTATTTATCTAAGGCGCTTTCTGCGATACCCACAATAAAAGGGATATTGACGTGTTGGATTCTTGGTATGACGCCATAGGGATAAATTTAATAATAATAATAAAAAAATCATATTTGAATGCTTAATAATGCTTATAAAATTTATCAATCTTTTAAATGAACGTGGCAATTCTATATTTACCTAAATATTTATAAAATCAATTTATACCTACTATCTTAAAAAACTAAATAAATCTTCTAAACGTTGTTTCACAAAATAAAAAAAAAGAATAGTAATTGTAGAATAGTGGCACACTAGAACATAATATTTATATGAAAGGCGGTGAGCGCGCTGAACAGTATTGGCAGCGGCTCCCAAATGAGGTCAGTGGAACACGAAGCATTACACTTGACCTCTTTCTACCGAGTCCTTACCTCCGCCAGACCTTCACACTTTTTACAATGTTCATATGAGCTAGGTCGAGCTAATTAAGTTTTGTCAAATGGTTACATTTGACAATGACGCCCCCTTTCTGACAGTGGATGCATTGAGTTGCCCTACACATTCGGCTACACGCGTACAAACTTGACATACATTTATATTTCAATGCCTATTGGTATTTTTTTTGAATGTGACATTTACGTGTACATAATATGTACATCTTTCTATCGGTTAGTATAATTATTGTATTCGTGAATTGTAATTTGTATAATTATAGTAAATCAAAGTAGTTATTTGTAGCGTTAGTTATAACTAATGGTCAGATTTATAAACTAACGTAACTTTTATATAAATGGTGGACTTCCACATTTGAACTAAGTAGATTATTTATTTTATATTAAATGTACCTATGTAGGGTTTAGATCTCACAATTGACAATAATTATAATGTAGATATTAGCCCGTACTCCGTATAGACTCCTAAAAACTTAAGGCTTATAGTATAAGGCAATGTGGCGTAATAGTTGTTTAATTTTTTTTTCGATTATATTTACCTATACAAAATTATTTAGATTTGTAGGGTAAACAGATTGTCAAGTAATAATAGTTATACTGTTTATATTCAAGGTGATAAATGACTACAACGGTAAGGAATAATTATTTTACGTGCTGCATACGTAAGTAAGGGGACTAAGTATATTTTTTCTGTAATAGGCAATTAAGTTTATAGAAATATTTTTTTATTGTCCTTAGAGAAGGAACTATTTAAAATCGGAGTGGAAAACATGTTAGATATTAAAGCAAACGCGTTGACGTCATACAATTAACAAAAAAAAAAGTGACACCGACTCATTGTGAACAAGGTCAGAGTAGCCTTGAATTAAGTAGCCATTTTGTTATTTGTTATTTTTGCATTAATAAGAGCGCAAATGACAAACAAGGAAGTGGATAGTTGTTCTGAGCTACATTAAATGTGGCATGTAGATTGTATAGTGTTTACTTATAGTCTCAAGACTTCATGGTCACCAACGTTAGTTAATACTGTCTTTTGTACATACATTATGTATCGCACCAATCAATGATTTGAAAAATACCAATTAATATTTTTTGCACAATTAAACCATATAAATATGTATAGTTTTGGCTTAAGTATGTAAAAATACCGGCTGTATATTATATACGATTATAAGATAAACAACAAAAATAATAAACATATAAGATTTGTTATTTTGATTAATTTAAAATAATATTCGTACATAATATTTCAAAGAGAATTTAATATGAACTTGGCACTACAACGATTGTTATAGCATGTCATACCTACATAAAATGTTGTTTAAGATTGTCCAGCGAACCTATAATATTTTTTTTGCAATCCTTGTTTTAAAATTGGAACTCAAAAATTTATATAACCATGTTTCAATAAGGCAGATGTTGAGGCATTTTACAAATGAGCTAGAATGGTACTTTAAATTCATAAAAATAAGAAGTTTTTTTTTAAATATTATTATAATAAGATAAAGTTAATAGATTCTCGAAGAAATTAAAGGATCCTGAAATATGCTAAGTAACGTATTCTTTATGTTAAAGTACAAACCAGAAATACATTTTATGGTTAACGTATATATTTAAACCCATAAACATTACTTCTGGTATAAGCTACATGTAATAAAATATGTATTGTGATGATCGCGGAACAAGGAACTTACATCATGTTAAATCTTCACATGAAATAAATTAGGAAGTTTAATATATTCTGCACATTATATCTATTTATAACTTATAGGACCTATCGACACTACGGAAAGTAAACAGATATAACCACTTATGAAGGCATGCTTCAAACTGCACTATAGTCCCAAAAGGGTTTGGTATTTTATAATTTTTCATTTCAGGCCTTTTTAATCCTAATATTGGACATGAGCATTTTCCACAGGACGATAGAATTTGGTTCAGTATTACACGTCGGCCAGGCGTATGGTTATTCAAGCATTACCTGTATAAACATTTTTCTAGCAACCTTTCTCTTGTGCTGACATCCATTACAAAACCGTAGCTGTTGCGGCTTCTGTTATACTGGACCCGTTGAGAGGTGTAAGGGCTACTACGCCAGAGCCTGAAACCGATAATCGTACTACTAAAATAATATTTATACTAATAATATTATACTTCCATGTGGTGACGGAGTAAGAATACAAAAGAAAACTCGAAACAAAACCCTATACCAACACGTCTAACAAGCATGGTATAGTAGGTCAATTTTCCCTCTCATTATGGAGGAGGCTCCAGCCCAACGGTGGGACGTGTGTGAGTTGAGATGATGAGATGAATATTTATACTTACTCACTATAGTCGTATGGGTAATATAATTAATATAATATTTTTTTATATCTTTAGATTATATTGCCAATTTCAATAGTCTTAACCAGATAACAATGATAAATAGAGTTATTCTTCTAAAAAATCTATAAAAAAGTGTAAATAAAAAGTTTCTCATAAACATTTATTTAATTTCCCGTATTCTGTATTACTCCGTATTATTTTTATTTAAACGTGTTTTCAATGGCAATGATAACTTTGGCGGACGTCTGTATTACTTGAATTATACGACTTAGAAAGTACATACCTATTCAAAAAGTACTTCCTAGTCGGGTTTTGAATTCTTTCCTTAAAATAATTCAATATTCTTCCTGAAGTTTTTAAATTTAATTTTAATACATTTCCTTTTTCTTTCAGTAATATATTGTTTCAAAATGATGAAAATGGATACTATAAAAGTGATTAAACATAAAACTGACTTATCATGTTTATTACCATGACATCATACATCCTTGGTACTCCTGTGATTATGCATGACGTAAAGTATCCAAATTGTCATGATGTATCCTGATCCATGACACTCTGGGCTAATGACTTAATGATGACTATGTGGCAGAGATTTCATACATTTTCGAGATTCTTTTTTGTAATTAAGACAGGTTTCCTCACGATTTTTTCTATTACCATTCAAGCAAGTGATAATTAGCAAGTAACTATTAAATACACATATACCTAATTGTGAAATTAGAAGTGTATTAGTAAAGTATAAGTGTACAGTGGCGATTATTAATCTTCCACTCAACTTTCGTAGTTTCTATTCGACAAAATTTAAAGATAGTTAAAAAGGAAAGTAAACTAAAATTAAAGGCACCAAAAATTGGAAAAATATATTTAATATCATAGGTATATGCGTCATAATTTTAATAATAATAATATAATATTCTGGATACAGGTTTAGCCTGACATCAATTGAAAAAGTCGACATGAAAACTATACCTTTTTTTGAAATTTATATCCGATTTTTTGAAAACATTTTTGACCGAAAATTAATTAATATGTGAGTAGAAGAATATGATTTTAAGTACACCAAGAAAGGAATTTACAGCTATGTTATGTAAAGAACTATATATATATATATAACTCGAACTGTTACAGGCAGTCCGAGACTCAATTTTGTTATTGAGAATTTCCCTAAGAAAATCGTCGAAAAGTGAAGAAATCTGCACGAAACCCCAACAATATGTTATATTGCCTAACGCAAAATTTTAAACCATGGTCAAACACTAGGAGTAGCGTAACCTTTTATAAAATTTTGAATTTTTTGCTAAATTTCACAATGTTACGGATATTGAATAGTTTTGTTCCGGAAAAAGTACTGAACTCGTACGAAGCCACAGACATAATTAAACTCTAGTACCCAAAACATTGTTTAATATTTTTATTATTTATTGCCTAATTTAAGAGTATTGTATTCATATACGTGGCGTTAGTTTACAATTCCAGTTTCTTGTTGTTCAATATGCCTTATTAACTAAGGCATTATATGTAACCGTAGATATTTGCGGAAATGCTTTTATCACAGGCTTATCAACAAATTCAATTTGATATCAGGAATCCTATATTCATGGAATAAATGTAGGTCAGCATCGCACTACCTAACAAATAAATACGGTGAGAATTGTGTTACGTGACAAAGGATTTAAACAGTGTATTCCTAGAACAACACTGTTTGTTTGTTATTAGGTACTTATAGTTATACAAAAAGCTCTTTCATAGGTAATACACTGTTGATATAAAATGCAAACTGTTTTTTTTTAATACCTTACTAACTTTTATATAGATAAAATATACTTTTATATATTATAGATAAAAATTCTAAGTCTAGTGAGGCCATAGGATGTTACTCGTGCATGGTTTATAGATTCTTTTACTTCTTAGTTTTTATGCGACAAGACAAAGCCTTCTTCACGATACTACTATTCCGTGCTAGCTAGACGAATTGGTACACAAATGGAGTAGGGATATTCGATATACATCGATGCATCGAAAACATCGATGTTTACAATGCGATACATCGAATCGATCCGATATTTTGAAGAGCTATCGAAATACTCGATGTATCGATGTTTTTTCATAAAACATCGAAACGATGATAACCAGTAAATGCCACAAAAAAGGATCTTTTTTTTAGAAGTAACACTTTTGATATGACTTTAGAAAAAGTACTCGATGTTTAAAAACATCGATGTATCCGATATGATCCCATACATCGAAAGACATCGATGTACAGTTTCGATTTATCGAATCGAAAAAAACATCGATGTTTTTTCAAAGTGGACACCCCTAAAATGGAGTAAAAGTTAAGATACCGATCTATCGTGCCAGGGATACGATTACCCTGTATGACAATAGTTTGTGCGATTCACAAAATGTTGTCTGGAGTCTGGATGTGAAATCACAACATATAATTAACGGACACAAATGTGTCCGTTAATTATATGTTTGTACTATACAATGATTATTATTTAGTCTAGATTGCGGTCTTTTTAAAAAATATCAGATCTTTTGTACATATCATTTTTTCAATTAGATCAGGGGCAGACCATCTCTAGGTATATCAGTAATTATTAACTGTTAAAAGATAATTTTGATATCAACTTCGATATTGTGCCAATTTTAGGTATATATGCATATGAATTTATATCTAAAATTTAATTAATAAATATGAAAAGAAGTTTGTTGTTTGATCATAGACCTTCAGATCATAGCAAGCAAGCATAGATAATTTTTATTATTATTTATCTTATGATAATGTTTTTCTTTTCTGTATTTCTTATTATCCATGAATGATATCATTTCATAGACTTGCCATGATAATCAGTTCACACATTATTATTTATCATCATAGCTTGTATTAATAGCTTAAATGTAAACATAATGTTATTTTGTTTGTCTTCTTAGGCGAGAATGAAGCGTTTTTATCATATATGGTTGGTAGAGTATTAATGAAAGAAGGGCAGCTGTATAAACCTAAAATTCTTTAAAAATAGTATTTTATGATATAACTAGATGCCACCAATAAAATCGGTATTAGAACAAAATGAATAACCTAAGAAATCACGCATTTTGAATGTTATTTTTATTCATATTGTCATAAAACTTGTTATCTAACGATTTTTTATCCATAAATAAAGCGCGAATTTATGATTATATTAGAAAGGAAGTAGCGATAAGGACATATGGAAAAGGAAAAAGGAACTTATTAACAAATAATATCCCGAGGTTTACCTATTTACGATCTATTACGATTTTACAGAGTCAAAATTGTGTTTGTATTACGTTTTTCTTTGTCTATTATTGAAACATACCTACGTAATAAGGTTTATTTTTCTCTACGTTTTTTTATCTCATCTTATTTCGTATAACAATAATTGAAAGTAACTAAGTAAATTAAAAATAAATACTTAGATTAAAAAGTGCCCAGTGTAAGACTTCGTAGTTATTCAAAAACTAAAACGAAACTTGGAAGAATGTTAAAAATTAATTGATTTTGAATAAGATAAATTAATTAAAGAAAATATTGTGACTTTTATATCTCAAAGATTTTCTTGATGCCGCGTGAGATACACCTGTATTTAGTTAATATGGTTGATCTATATTTTTTCACGTTGAAGAGACCGGTGCTCAATAATGAGATAAAAAAAAGGTTGATACTGTTGTGATGCATACGTTTAAAAGGGCAGTTTGGAGCAGATAAATATGAAGTGAGTTTATATTTCACAAATAATTTAACTCATGTACCACTTGCTTTATGAAAGTATGATCACTTGAAGATAATAATGCATAGATAAGAGGTAATTTTAAATTAAGAAAGGGAGAGTGGCAACCCTGACAGTATGTATGATAACTCGAGGAAAGTCAACAAGCGTTAGATAACACGAGCATTGACCGAACCAAACACTGTCGTTCAAGATTAAGGTCATCTAGAGATTTAGTACCACCCAAAGAATAAATACAACAATATAATAAAAATAAAGAAATAAGTAATTAATTAGGTAAAATATATTAATATGATTCTTAACCTCCTTTGATATGTACATCTTTTTCAAATATAACCTTTGTATAAATAAAATGAATAATTTATTTTATGTTGTGTGAAGAAACACATAGCTTTTACAATTTTGCACGACCTATGACTGAGCGTTAAGAACACTCAACGCAGCAACTAAGACCAATTGAGAACACTGCTTTTATACGACATACGAATTTCCACAGTATTCCGAACATACTTTCATATCCATTAACACATAAAGTACCCGGCAATTAATAATGCACATTGACAGGTAGTGTGCGACAAAGACAATGCTCTACGATGCTGATCGATTATCTCTTTCCAAAGGTATATGTGCAATATATATCGCCGTCTACTCTAGGTACATATTATGTTATACATACAAATACACACTATATGGTAAACACACTAATGCCTACGATAAATTTTACAAAGTTTCTAATTGTTTTATAAGTTATTTGCTATATCTGAGGTTTTATTTGTGTACAACTGTACATCTTCATTCTGTACAAAATGTCTCTTCCCCCAGGGACAGTTTTTTATCCTATATATTTTCTGCACCCTTGATTAAGTAAGTGTAAGTCAAAATCAAGACAATTGATTGAGTAGTTACAGGTACGTAACAAGATTTTTTATATTTTAATTCATAATTAAAGCCATACCTGTATAGTGATAGGAACCGCCTGAAAGAGCACCAGGAGAATAGGCAGCAGCACTTTCCCCTCAAGTATATGCACCAATATTTATACAATTGAGCATTTGATAAAGTTTCATAAGAACGGAATAATTTCACTGAAGTACCTATACAGAACTTAACCTATCCCATTGATTTTCGGAGCTTGTACAGTATGTTCATCACAAGCCTCGCTGCATTCCTTCGCACCGATGAGTCCGCAAAACGTTAGTGCTTATACTACTAGTATTATACAAATTCTCATACTCTGTAACTCTATCTCAATATTGCTCTATGTCTCTGTAACTCTACATAAAACTTAAAAGCTTGCTTTACTCACTCTGAAAGTGTATACCACTACCACAATTTTCTAACATCCACAATATACTTGTAAATTAATTTAATAATTTAAATTACGTACGTATGTAAATTCTTTTAATACTTTTCAATTCAACGTAGGTTTATTTGAGTGTTATATAATATTGAAATTAAATAATAGTGTTAATAATTTTATCCCATCACCATTGCCCAGTTTCTCTCATGCAATACACAAATGGAACCTAAAATTTCTATAGATCAACTATATTATGTATTGTGTACGCACTTGTGGAGGTATTAAAGTGAATCAATATGTATACCTATTATATATGAATTCGTAAATATAATAAGCTTATATACATATAAAAACTAAAGATCGCTTATATACATATAAATTCTCTTAATCTGTAAGAGTACGTGTAACCGTAGAGCATGCATAAAGACTGTGATGAATGTGAATGAAGCGATGGAGGTATGTCAGGATCGTGGTTTGTGGCAATCCGTAGTCTCTGCCTACCCCTCTGGGGAACAGGCATGAGGTTATGTATGTATGTATAAAAACTAACTACTTATAATGGGCATGAAGACTGTTATGAGTGTGAATGAAGCGATGGAAGTATGCCAGGATCGTGGTTTGTGGCAATCCGTAGTCTCTGCCTACCCCTCTGGGAAACAGGCGTGAAGCTATGTATGTATGTATGTACTTATAATGGTCAATTCTTAAATATTTTATTTCTCATTAAAAGAAATTTAATATGTATGTGAGATTACTTCAGTAAATATTAACCTTCACGTTCACATAAACTTTAATTCATATCAGTATGTTTATATAGCAAACCAAAACAGTGGAGGGCTACCTCGCGGATGTTTAACAAACCTCGTTGCGCAACAAAAGGCGAACAATGGCGACGAAGGTGAATATTGCTATAATATCGAATGATAATCTAGATCGGCTTTCAATTTGCAGTTCTTACATGTAGCATACACTTGCGTCAATAAAACTAAAGAACGATTAGATCATTTCTTTTCGAGAGTCAATCCAATATAAACATGTGACAGTATATTTAAATTAAGTCCACTTATATCTCAACACATCTACAAATAGGCTGAATTTTTCTTCTCAAGAGCTGCAATGAGCTCATGGTTTCTCAGGGGTTTCAATTAATTGTCACTTATATTTCTTCCAAATTTGAAACAATTTTACAACATAAATATGTTACAGTAGTGAACATTTAAAACGTTTGCTTTTAATTTCAGGGTTTTAGTATCATGTCTACTATGAAAATAAACACAAAATCACTTCTTAATTTTGTCCTGAATCCATATTGGCACTTATATTTCGTCCAAATTTGAAACAATGTTACAACATAAATATGTTACAGTAGTGAACATTAAAAACGTTTGCTTTTAATATTAGGGTTTTAGTATCATGTCTACTATGAAAATAAACACAAAATCACTTCTTAATTTTGTCCTGAATCCATATTGGCTTCTTTCAAATTTGAAACAATGTTACAACATAAATATGTTACAACATAAATATGTTACAGTAGTCAACATTAAAAACGTTTGCTTTTAATTTTAGGGTTTTAGTATCATGTCTACTACGAAAATAAATACAAAATCACTTCATAATTTCGTCCTGAATCCATATTGGCACTTATATTTCTTCCAAATTTGAAACAATGTTACAACATAAATATCATAAATATGTTACAACATAAATATGTTACAGTAGTGAACATTAAAAACGTTTGCTTTTAATTTCAGGGTTTTAGTATCATGTCTACTACGAAAATAAACACAAAACCACTTCTTAATTTTGTCCTGAATCTATATTGGCTTCTTTCAAATTTGAAACAATGTTACAACATAAATATGTTACAGTAGTGAACATTAAAAACGTTTGCTTTTAATTTTAGGGTTTTAGTATCATGTCTACTATGAAAATAAATACAAAATCACTTCATAATTTCGTCCTGAATCCATATTGGCACTTATATTTCTTCCAAATTTGAAACAATGTTACAACATAAATATCATAAATATGTTACAACATAAATATGTTACAGTAGTGAACATTAAAAACGTTTGCTTTTAATTTCAGGGTTTTAGTATCATGTCTACTACGAAAATAAACACAAAACCACTTCTTAATTTTGTCCTGAATCTATATTGGCTTCTTTCAAATTTGAAACAATGTTACAACATAAATATGTTACAGTAGTGAACATTAAAAACGTTTGCTTTTAATTTTAGGGTTTTAGTATCATGTCTACTACGAAAATAAATACAAAATCACTTCATAATTTCGTCCTGAATCCATATTGGCACTTATATTTCTTCCAAATTTGAAACAATGTTACAACATAAATATCATAAATATGTTACAACATAAATATGTTACAGTAGTGAACATTAAAAACGTTTGCTTTTAATTTCAGGGTTTTAGTATCATGTCTACTACGAAAATAAACACAAAACCACTTCTTAATTTTGTCCTGAATCTATATTGGCTTCTTTCAAATTTGAAACAATGTTACAACATAAATATGTTACAGTAGTGAACATTAAAAACGTTTGCTTTTAATTTTAGGGTTTTAGTATCATGTCTACTATGAAAATAAATACAAAATCACTTCATAATTTCGTCCTGAATCCATATTGGCACGTACTAAAGAGATATTTATCGTCTCTAATTCAGATCGTAGTATGCCTCACAAAAGTTGGCAAATCAAGACTTAATTTTACAAGAGAAAAGTATATACCTCTAAACAATATCTAATGCCTAGCTGCATAAAAATAGTAATGATCTCTTGACCGTATTTTGACATTGTAAACCGAACCATCAACAAAGGCTGGTATCAAGGGCAACTTAATACTAAATGTAGAAGTTTGCGGTATGTATTCTTCTAATTTTAACACGGTTATCGATATTTGATTAAGGAACCATGAAAGACAAGACCGACGGAGTTACACATTCTTCGAATCATTGAAATATTTTTTTTCATTTCGCCAAAAATGTGCTTTAAACATAAAATTATAATTATAATAAATATACATTTGTACATTACTATACATTATATACATTGGTAACCAAGGATGAGATATATTCACAAGGTTTCTTATTATGTTGAAAATGGATACAAAAAATTGTCATTATATTCCCAGTTAGTACCAAGAACACATGATACGTGAGTAGTATTGAAATTCCCAGAAACTATTTCAGTGTTGCTATCGTCATATTTGATTAAACTAATAAAGTATTTGTCTGGCTCGACGTGTGACTCAAGAAAACACGTGTAACTAACAGATCTAGTTATGACTAAAAAAGGATCACAGCCTCATAACCATCTTAATATCTTGTTTCATCGCATATTTCCGTGTTTGTTATTTTATTTAAACTTGTACGTTTGTGGTAAATTCACCGGGTTTTGTTTAAATATTCCATATACAATACGTAAATAGCCTTCAATCTTTTCCGCGATCTATAATCTTGTGAGATGATTCGGTACTTTGTTATTTGATTTGTATATTATATTATTTGTTATATGATAGAAAATGTTATCATATTTAATCATTTAGAGTAATATAATTGTTGTATTTAAACTTTCTGAATATCTTTCACAGGGAGGGGACCTGGCGCGAGTGGAGGGGGAGGGGGCATGTGCGTCGTTGTTGAATAATAATATATTTTTTCGCACACACAAGGTCGAGGTCGAATCGCTTGACTTCCTAGATCGGCAGCGCCCGACCTCGCGCCGTGGCCGCCACCACGCTCGCCTGTCGGCAATCCTCTGCTCGGTTGTATTAGTTAATTACCCATGTATGTTTTTCACATAATTTTCATCATAGGTCATCTAATGTACACATATTTATTTTTACTAAATCTGCTTCTTTATTTAACAGTACCACGCTTTAATGTTGAAGGTGAAGGCAATTGTGTAAGTTTTCCATTTCTATCTTATACAACTTTACATCCCGCTTATTTGTCAATGAATATATAGTCTCCAGCTAAACGTCGTAGTAGAAAATCCTTCTTCATGACATTATTACGTACAAGCTCCTTCCACAACGGAAGGGATTATACTATCCCACGCTCACCAGATGATTTGACGTTGAGGATTATTTCGACGGTTATTACGACACCAGCGAGAGAAAGGAGTAGTGAATTATATTTCTATTCCGTCGCCTCAAATGATGCAGACTACCATAGCTGGTCATTTCTATTATTATAATTATATTTAACTCAGCAAAAAGTTCTTGACTTCTTAAATTAATTTGTGCTAAGTCGCTCATTACCCTACTCTTTGCAACAGTTGATACACTGCTGCTGAATCACCTTATGATTTGTTATATAAACTATATTACGAAAGGTTTTCAAGCATCAGGTTGAGAGCCCTCAGCGCTTACCCAATAGTCCGGGTAAAGCTTATCACAAACCATCTGCAATTAACGACTAAGTCACACACTAAAAACAGTTTTCAAGCCGTTTTATTAATGACGACTACAACTCGGGTTGACAGCCCTATGCGCTCACCCAATAGTCCGAGTGAAGTTGTTATAGCCACTCGCGGCTAACTAATAAGTAAAAAAAAAAAGGTAATAATAGACTATATATGAATAAGCATAAGGCAATTCTGACCCAAGCAGCACCTGGCATCTCGATATTCGCCCCAGGACGCATACATGAGCCTAAATCTTCAAATGTGGGTAATTAAACTACTGTACTGAAAATTTGGTTGCGAGATGGATTTGCATGGGGTCTGTTTATATCCCAAAATCTATTCCACGATACCCACAGCAAAGGAACTATCGGAATAGTCATTGTATTATTCCTCCATTATCATACGGAAATGATATTTGTCTTAAGATGTATATAAAAGTCACATGTCTCGATATTTGTCGACGAATATCCGAAACCGTCTATCTAACCGATATCAATAAAAGGTTGAATGTAATCGTATTAGACTTATAGGTCCACTCATTAATGCTATTGTTAAAGATTTTATAACACACTAGCTGTCCTGGCAGACGTCGTCCTGCCCGGAAAAGCTTTAAGCGATATGCCTATAGCAGCGCCACCTATCGGGTCCAATTGTGTTTTGAAATCATCCAGGAATCCATTGGAAAATACATAGAAATTTCATCCCAATCGGTCCAGCCGTTTGACATACTGACAACGGCGCCACCTACCGGGTCCAATTGCAAATCTAAACCATTCTCGAATTGCCTCGAAAACACACAAAAAATCTCAAGAAAATCCGTGCAGCCGTTTAGGAGGAGTTCAGTGACATACATATACATATATATCACGGCAAGAGAAGGAAAACACGAATTAAAAACCTATAGCAACCCGACTGATGAACGTGGTATAGCAAATCAACTTCCATCCCAACGGAGGAGACTTGTGTCCAATAGTGGGACGTATATGAGAGCAAGTGATGATGAACTTTATATGTACAGTCAGTTACAGCTCAAAATATAGGATATTTTTAATTTCGTGACCTTGTGCGGCCGCACCAGGCAGCTAGTTATTCTATAATCTAGCTATTGTGATGTCACTCACAATTAATTTTATCCTTGAATATACATTTGACTATTCGAATATGTAGGTATATTACATAAAATAACTTATCTTTTTTATCTGATATTGTTTTAAAACGATTTTGGCAGTTTCGCGGCAATGTAGGTAGGAATCTACATCGACTCAACACATTGCTCGCGAAATATGTAATGCGGATAAAAATACCCAGGGTCAGGCTCAAGGTCTCGCCTGCTTTTCTGATTAGACGATAAGAAAAAAATAATGTCAACGCAATTTAGCACTTTATTCATTAGTGACAAGGTTTAAGTTTCTTTAAATTTGCAAATAACATTTGAAGAACAAAAAAACAATAACGGGATTTAGTCTGATATTATTTTTGTACAGGGCGACATCTGAAATTGTTAAATAAATATACGATTTATAATACGATTTTCATCTAATTTTTTTGAATATTTAATCTATATTACTATAATGAAAACAGACGAGTATATTTGTTTGTACACGCCAATTTTCTTGAATATAAGAGGAATTTAAAAATCCCTTATAGATGAAACTGTTTACTTTTAATTTTTCTATTAAATATAACCCTGGGACAAATATGTGTCTGCCTAATCTGAAATCGGGGACAAAATGTTGTTTTATTAAAAATTCAATTGTTTTAATTTTTTTTTATATATTTATAATATTCAAATAAATAAAATTGAAGTGTCTCTTTGTATTGCCAAAGTAATAATCTTTATTTAATGCTTATATATGTATATGTTTTATATGTTGCTTATATAAAATTATATAAAACTCAATTTTTCATATTATGATGATATTCGAAAATGTGAGCCATTGCTGATGAAATAGAAAAACACTTATTTATTACCTATTCATAATACTTTTTGCTACAGACAAGTGTGATTACTGCTTTGTACTGGTTTACTATGGGGCGGAGCGATATATTTTATAATTTAATAAATTACTATATTTTTTTAAAATTATTTAGAAAATTTCAATTTTCTGACTAATTAAATGTATTTATTATTTAAATTACAGGACGTAAAAAAGTAAAAAAAAAAGTATTTTATTCTGGCAACAAAACAAAGAACACATAATATATAAATATACATGATACATAATTAAAAATTGGTATTACCAGAAAGGTCTACGCCTTGCTTTATGTTGCAGTATCTACTTTCGTTCTGTAACACTTGTTTCTATAAATAATTCCTTGTCTATGAACTTACATCATATTAATTAGGTACTTATATTACTCATAGAGATCCTTTCTGTAACAGAAAACAAGTAGGGTAAACATCTAGCTCATGTGTTCTGCGTCGTTGAGGCGTCCTCGTGCACAATACCTATATTATTACAACGCAAGTCTGCCTGATCCCGGGTGACGACTGACGGCGCGGGCCAATGCCACGCGGCGACCTTGTCATATGACATTGGCGCGACACGGACGTTTCCTGTTATCTCATTTACGATACTTCTCGCCACTCGCGACCGGCATTAATCATTACTGGAACAAAGAATGACCACTCACGGTAATTGTAATTAACACGCGTTGACCTTGACGAACTCATTATCTTTGCCACGTCGGTCACCATAGTCGACGATACGACGTCACAAAGGGTATTTTATTAAATAAGTAAACAAAAAGCGTTTTAAATTCATATTATGTATTTTAAATATTATTATTTTATAGTTGTGTATCTAGAAAGTCATATTAATATATCTTTTTGATATGTGTATTGGACCAAACGATAATAAGATTAGAGGTGAGATTTATTCCTTTTTTTAACACAAAAAAAAAACTTCTTTTATCTGAGAACAGTATTCAAGGTCACGAAAGCTGACGCCTGTGATTGAATAATAAATAATTGGTCTTCTTATATGATAGATCGTTGAACATCATCCAACCTGGTATTCCCAAACTATTTATATTACAAAGGCTGTAAGCAATCACATACAAATCGAAAGAAGAACCAGTATATTTAACTAAAACTGAAGTTTCACAAATTAATATCAAATAACAGCCCCAACATCATCGTTCGTCATTATTCTGCACTCATCCCATGCTGAGTGGGATCTTTTTTTTTTTTTGGTAACGCAGTGGCTAAAAAATGCATTTTTCGCATTCCCGCCCGGGCGGAGTATGTGGGACTCGCAGGCCCTGAAGGGGTCACTGAATACCCACTAAAAAGACCAACTGCGAGCTGTTAGCCGTTGGGGCTTTTACAGCTGAACCGGACTATGGGCGAGCCTTACGGGCTCTCAACCCGAGCTGAGTGGGATCGGCTCAACATGTCTTTATATACCATAGCCCCTATAACCCCTGTTAGCCATCATAGCTGTACTAATTCTTTCATAACCACAATCTTATTCATACACATTTAATTACATATAGCATAAATATAATTGTATAATATATTTTCTGTATATGTGTTTATTTGTTTCGAATAATCATCGAAATGGCTAGATCTTGTTTCATGTAACTTGAAAAGCAAGTAGCTAAGTTTTATCAAAAAGATTCTTTCGGATGATAATTAGAAATCCGTAACTTTCAAATTCAGTGGATACGAATCAATAGAGATTTTTTGTTTTGATGCAATTTTCAATATTTATAGAAAGTGAACTACGAGCTGAGGCGGTCTATATCTCTAACATTATAACAAAAAATATATATTTCTATATCATGTAGTAGCCTCCACTTATAACTACCTATCTTAACATTACTCATTGCGTCGTGAAAGCCGACTAAGAACCCTACGTCGACTTGGGTTTTTATACTTAGATTCGTCTGGTAATTCGTTAACGTTTCTAAGAAGAGTTGTTAGCTAGATGGCTGGTTTTAGAATTTATTCAGAACTTTAAGCAGCATATTCTGCTTTTCTTCTATCTTAGTTACAGGAAGAATGGTATAGGATGATGGAGAAAAATTTGTAAATTTAGATATAGGAAGATGTAGGTACTAATCCGATCTAAAAAAAAGTATTTCAATAACTAATAGGAAGTTATGTTATATATGTGTTTATTTTCTCAAAGTACCCAACTGAAAATGTACATAATTATTACTATGGCTTCAATTTGACTATATTATCCCTGCCGCCCCGCCGCTATTTATAAATTATGATGAGGACAGAAGGACGAGGCGTTTGGTGTTTTATTTTTAATTTATAATACTTACATTCATCATCATCATCTCAGCTCATATATGTCCCACCGTTGGGCTCGAGCCTAATTGGAGGGAGGGTAATTGACCTACTATACCACGCTGGTCAGACATGTTGGTATAGGATTTTGTTTCAAGTTTTCCTTCTTATCCACGATTACCCACGGGCTAGATAGGGCGTGGTAAATTGTATTATTACTCCGTCACCACACAGAAACTTACATTAGTATTCGCAATAACGACAAACATTATAATACTTATTGGTTATTTTTTATAGGTACTGTCATATTTTTATAGATCTTACTGGATATATAAGCTGCCTAACGCCTTTAAATTCTACCAGAAGTGCCTGACATTAGCGCGTTCAAAAAAACTCATCATGCTTTATATACCAAATAAATATCACAAATGCAAAAGTGATATTTATAACCGCTTTTCAATTCTTTTGGTTAAAGCAAACTAATCATGACATTTCTTAATCCCTTTTATCAATGGTAAAAAAGTGGTATCGTAAATACTGGTCATCTTAAAAAACACGAAGCAGTAAAGAGGACTGCCGACAGAAGTGAAAACTTAAATCTATGAAAAGAAAATACAAATACAAAAAATAAAAAGTATAAAAGTACTATCATTTATTTTATGTGGTTAAATACAATATTAATTTATTGCGCTATCGTACACAAACATGACAATTTATATTACACAAAAAATTTAACACTTTAGAACTATTACAATTATTTTACAATAAAAAGTTTATCTGTCACAAAAATCTTTCATCCATAATTTCAACTACTCTTTCACCATCATCATTACTAGCATCATCATCGCTAAATTCTAAAACTGATACAATAGGTTTATGGTAATTGAAGAAACGAACAATTTTGATTCGAATCTATTTAAATGTAAACTTAATAAATACCGCATCAATAGTAGTTTTGTATTTCGTTGTTCTAAGATTGCGATTATTTGAAATCGTTAAACTAAATCCATTATTTAAAAATTCAATTAACAGACACACACGCACACTCCAAGCGCCTTCCGCCGCTTAAACGAAATAGCAGGAGCAGTCATATATTTTCGCCGCGCGATGGAATGAGAGGGGGATATTTACATCTTACGTCCGTCTTACGAATTTCCGATCAGGTCACGTGTCCTGACGCGAGTTTAACATTTTTTACCCATTCCAAAAAAGTGCACAACGCCGCTAATAAAATGTTCACTTCAAAAATATTGTGCTCCTGGTCCTCATTACTTGAGCTACAAATATAAAAGAAATGTTTTCGTTTCGTGTTGTGCTGGAGGACAGAAAAGGGAACCCGTGTTAATCTAGAAGAATCTGACGTCCCGAAAGGACCTACGAGCAAAATATAGATAATCATATAATTCAACAATATAAGAATAAAAAACGATCTGGCAAACGACCTATAAAGTCAACGATATAATACTAAAGACACTCAAAGTCAATAATAATAAAGAGCCAACCTTGAATTATAGTATGTCGAGAATACCATAAACATTTGTCTCGGATGGTTCAACTGAAGGCCAGACTATGTGATAGAAATCCAATTGGAGTGCCACGTGCCGAAGGTAACGGAATAAGCCCGTGAATAAAACAAATGAAGTATAGGACATGAGACGTCATAGTAATAAAGAGTGCGCAGTGAACACTGCGCAAACATGTTTACCAGCGAGTTCTCAAAGTTCAAGGCCCTATAAATGACCAATATAAAGCATTATGCTTTCTGTATGGAAGTTTGTTATAAAGCTGTTTCGCAAATTTTTGCCATAATGTCCATTGTCTTTTTTTAATGGAAATATGTATTATTTAATCTGTTGTAAATGTGTAATGCGAATATTTTAAAAGACAACTTGTACTCAACGAATTGAAGTAATTATTAATTATTAACTTATTTCCGTCTGGTGACGAAGGAAAAATATTATTTATCATATTTACATTCTTCGCGAGCATCTCTTACGATGGCTAATAGATGGGGGTCATTTTACTTCCCAATGTGATAGACGCCCGTGCCCATTAGTACATACAATATTGTATATGAGCTGAAGAACAAGAATATCATAAGTGTGGCTACTAAACTAAAGATACATAGTATTCTCTTATGTAGATGTCGTGAAAGACAACTAAGGAACTAAGCTTATGATATCAGAGGGTGATTAGAAATATTCGACTGATAATATAGGTAATTTTGCTGTATGGTGGCGGCTAAGAATACCTAATACTTACTTTGCCCGTGGGTGTAGTAAAAGACGACGAAGGGTTTCACATCGACCTGAATCAACTCCGTCTGATACCGTCAGGTCAACAATTACGACGTCAGGAAAGCGGCTGGTCATAAAACTATTGCCAAACCTTTTGCAACATGTACGTTTGAAGATGAGTACATAATGCAGTAACGTAATGGAGTGTATAATAAAAATAGCTTATCGCAAACTTGTTAATGAATAATCAGATGAGTAAAACGGACAGCTGCAAAGTTCTCGGCACCTGAGCTCGAGTTTCACCTAAATGTATTATGGTTACGAAGAACTGACATATGACATCCAAGTGTGTTACAATTTGAACACTCGTTTATAATGTGACCACCCACGTTGTTATTGCATTTTGCAGAATTAAAACTACATTTAAAATCTTTGTGTACCAAAATTTCGTGACACATTATTTGTCTGCGATGAATTCCTGAATTTTACTCACTGTGTACAGTTTAGTCCAACTTAGACTATATTAATTTATAGTTACAACATTTTTACTGCATATTTATTATTAATTTGACTCATCATCATCATCATAGCCCATATATGTCCCACTGTTGGGCTCGGGCCTCCTCCGTAATGGGAGGGAAAATTGACCCACTATACCACGCTGATCAGACGTGTTGGTATAGGGTTTTATTTCGAGTTTTCCTTCTCTTGCATAGATGTTATATGCATTTTAAATCCCTTAGCCGTCTCTTACGATCACCCACAGATAAGATAGGGAGAGGTTGGTGAATTGTATTCCTACTCTGTTCACCGGCAAGATACCAAATAGAAATTTACTTCAATATAATTAATTTAGTACCTATAACTACTATAACTCAGCCACAAGGTAAGCTTAAATCGAGTGATTAGACCGGGGAATAGTCCGTCACCCGCAGATAGGCTGACCGCGTGAGGCTGACGTCCTGGACGCAGGCTGGGGCGTCGACGGGGATGGTACCCGAAAGGGTAACCCGCCGGAGTGGCCACGGATGTCAAGGAAGCGGTACCAGTGGCCGGCCCAAAGACGATGGAGAGGGAATACGGTAGGTTATGGAGCCACAAGTCGCCCTTCCGTCGCTCCGGACGAGTGGGATGATGTGTGTCCACACTATAGCCTGCCAAAAAACAAGGTATATTAGTAACTATATAAATTGCTGCATCTTTTTGCATGTTAAAAACAATTTTCATATGTTTTTAATCACAATGCCATGCGAGTGTGCTCTTTATTTTTTTAGGAAATGTTTGTTGTTTTACAGTGACAGTATCTGTTGACATTCTGTTTTTGCTAAACACTTTTTTATGACTTTGTCAATGACTAATACTACATCTCTAAATAGAAATAACCCGTGAGTAAACACAAGTATACATATCCACTTTATATTTCAAGGTAAACATTTTTGTTTACGTTCTAGCGCAACAGGTAACTGCTATTAAGCAGAGTCCTACATTTCGCTAGTTGCTATTACAGTTATTTTAGTCCTAAATTTGCGACAGACTGAAGCTTTGCGAGGCACATAAGTATATGAAATAAAGCCATATTTGATAGGAATTCGAAAGTTCCATCAGCATTCAGAAGTCTTTTTAAACGACTTCCAAAACGGAGGAGGTTCTCAATTCGACCGCTAATTTTCTTTTTTTTTTTGTATGTGTGTTACGCGATAGCAACGCCAATTATGAATGGATTTTTATAATTCTTTCTTTGTTAGAAAGAGGATACTTTAAGGGTGGTCCCACATCCAGGGTATCAGGATCTGATGCTGAAATCTGGAGAAATCGAGGGGAATTCCTCAAAATGTAGGGCAAACATGCTGTTTCTGATGCCTCTATACATAATTTAGTTTGAATATTTGTGTATGGAGATTATCTTTATGATCACTAGCTGATGTCAAAACAACAATGTCACTAAGGGGGAAAATAAGGGTCAAGGGATTTTTTTAGAAATAGAAGAATACGTGTATTAGCGTTTTTTCAAAACTTCATTACTAAAGGCTAGTGTAGTAGTGTAGTGTAGAATAAAATAGGTAAAAACAAGTGAAAAAAATGTAAAATATCTTATTTTTCATCTATATTCATTACTTTTTTAATTATTTTTTATTATTTCATTTTTGATAAACTTTCGTGTATTAAGCCAATACGTTGCGATCGTTGCTTCTTGATATCGTTTGATAGACGTTCGCGAATCAAACTGAGTCGCTGAGAATCACTTTCTGGAGTTTCGTTACGCCTAGATAAGTTTGTGTATGCTCTCATCTGAAAAAGCCTATTGGCCCTCTTCTCGTCACTCTCATTTGCAATATTTATCCCATTTCCTAACCCCATTTTTCTTTAAACGAGTATCTCTCTCGTCACTCGTTTCTTCCAAACGGTGCTGTCTCATTTGAGCAGCCCGTTTACTAGGTCTACCCATTAAAAAAATCTAAATTCACTTACTTTCCACTAAAAACCGGAAAATAAAAAATATTTAAAATAAAAAACAAAAACCGACTTCAAAACTATACACCTACGACAAACGATATACACAAACTTACACTAAAAACAAAACTCCAAAAAAATAGTACTTGTAAATAAATATTAATAATTTTGTTTATTATATTTCAATGCTCCTTGCTTTGAAATACAAAATATAATATTATTATCTATTTTTCATAGTATACGTTTTTTACATACCTACCTGCAAATAGTTAGGTATACTATAATTTCGTAAATTGTTCTGTTATTCTTTTGAGATTAAACTAATTAAAATAATTATTTTCTACTTTTTAGTGTAAGTTTGTGTATATTGTTTGTCGTAGGTATAGTTTTGAAGTCGGTTTTTATTTTTTATTAATCTAGCATAGACTTCAGTTGAGCATTTGTCTGAAATATTGATTATGTAGAAGACAGAGATTATTCTGTACCTATTTGATGAAAAACTTACTATTTAGCAATACCAGATCATTATATCAACCTGTTATATATTACGAAAACCATTTATTGAAAATTTGAAAGTGCTAATCTGAACCCGGACTATGAAAAAGCAACTGCAATCGCCAGTGATATTTATTATAATAACATTCCAAAAACGGCTTAATATTACATGCAATATAAGTTAGTGGATTCAATATTGCAAATGGATGTCTGTTATTTTAGTTATTATGAATACATGTAAGAATCTTTTAATTTAAGTGTAAAATCAAACGCAAAATTCAAGTATATGATAAGTCTACAAAACCAATCCAACTACAGAAAGTTGTTAGGCAAAGAATGTTTTCTCTTCATAACAAAGTTCAAAACAAAATCAAAGGTATTCATATGTGTATTGAAGGTATTGAATGTGTACATAATTTATTTACTTGCTTCAGATTCCTAGTACATGCTAACCTCAGTAGATGTTCCTAATTAGTTCCTTCATATATGAACATAGATTATAGGAAATTTCAATACTGGTCTTAACTAAATATGTGATTATCGTATTTATCAGACGCTGTACAATCTTTATTCTTAGACGCAATTGAGATTCAAGTTAATCAACCAATAGCACTCTGCTGGCGTGCATTAGGCAAGTTAGAAACATCTTGTCCAATATTCTGTAGGGTCTGAAAACATAAATCATTAGCAGTGTGTTATACCGATACAATACAGCACAGAAATGTGATGTCTAGAACTTGGTCTCATAACGAAGTTCCAAGTCGTATAGCGAGTAATCCAAGCATAGCATATATAGTCTATGCTTGGATTTCTCTAAGAGACAAAATCGGAGCAGAGGTTAGGAGAGGAATGGAAGTAAAACACACAGTCAAAATTTCGCATGCACTGCAGTGGCATGAGCATACCACATAGCTCGACAGTGCGCAATGAACAAAAAAGATGATGAATCAAACACTGTGTAAAACGATACCGTGCAGAATGACCTGCGACCAGGTGCTCTGACGATATAGTAATAATATAATTGCAAGAAACCATGCAGTCGGTCCAAAACACCACGGTATACTCATAATATATATACTTTCGCGATACGATCAATTGCTAATAGTGGACATTAATGTATTGATAGATGCTTGGATCTCTTAAGTAGGTCTATCTATCTATATATTATTCTTTTTATTATTAGGACCACAGATTATAAGAGACGACAAATAATGTAAACGCGATTTATGTCTGTGCAACCAGTCATTATATACAACCACGAACTTATTCACGGCAGCTGTTGGACATGGGATATATGTCTTTCTAGGAATAGCGAATAATACCATGATCACCACGCTTGACATGCTGGTAGGTGGTCGGAGCTAGTGTTATGGATTTCTCATGAGAGGGCTGCTGTAATTCTTTAAGCGGTTTTTATTCATCCCACAGAAAAGTAAGGGGGAAACATATTATATTCTCAAAACGTCATCATACTACTTGTGTACATAACATTTACGTACTGAATAAATCTTACATATTATATATTTTATGATGACGGTAAGTAGTATGGCGAATAAAATATGGTTCAGTACAAGAGTAATTTTCATTTGTTCTATAAGGACTATTCGTTAAATTATTAAATGCTACTGAAAAATTTAAGGTTAAATATAAGCACATTATTACTGACCTTGGTTTTATTTCAAAGTCTAGCGGTGACCTCAGCAGCGACTCACAATAACTTATTTAAATTGCAATGCCTTGTTATTGTAAAATGTTTAGGGACATTTGAATAAATAAAAATACCGCATAGGATTTCATGACGATAGCAAATTGAATATAAAATAACTAGTGTGTATAAACTATATCTATTTTATCTGTGATTTTGTTTAATTTAATAATAAATATAAAAACAAAGACGTTATTAGTTTTTGCTAAAACGGTTCATCATATTCATTCCTATTGGTGCCGGACCTTACAAGCACTTCTGCTGTAATATGCATATTGCTTAAATATTCCCCTATCAATTATTTCTACTTTTCCAATCCATTTATTACATTTAGACTAGACTGTGTACAGAGGTAACACATGCCATAATCGCCAAATTGAGCAGGTAATTTATCGAGCACATTTAATTATATATGTACTTCAAGAGAATCCTGATGTCTATTCTCCTCGTTATCCTTCAGTTCAAGTTTACGACTTCGACGGAAAAGCAAGTGGTAGTGGAAACAGTTATATTATTATTTAGTGATATTCTTCACACGTCACCAATAATCAAACATATCTAAGTCTATAAGCTTTGCCGTGTGGTAGTGGCTACAAATACTACCAATATTTACATTCCTCGTGGGTGTTGTAAAAGACGGCTTTATATCGACCTCAGTCAACATCATCTGATGCCGTCTGGTCAACAATTGCCTTCCCTCAGGGATATCCCTGGGGTAGTACCACACTCTCGCAAAAGATCGACGTCTGAGCAATGGCGCTGTGCTATTGTGCTTCGTTCGGTGAGTGAGAAAGCCGGGTGCCCAACTGGTTTGGGGTTTGTATTGGTAGGCAGCGTCTTGGCTATACAATGGTATTACAAAAGTCCATGGGCTGCAGTAACACTTACCATCAGGTGTGCTGCTTGCTCGTTTGTCACCATAAGCGATAAAAAAAAATATTGCGTCGTCCCCAAGTAATTGAAGAAAAAGAAGAAGAGCAAGATGATGATGACGATTTAATTCTTTAAATTTTCATCTTTACAACATTTCTTCTGCTTTAATGTTTTTCTGAGATAGTTAATTTTACTACACATAAAAGATGACTCAAGTTTTGTAAATATAGACACTATATTAGAACCACAACTTAAATACAGTCTATTACAGATAATCCTCTTGGTTTGGTAAAAGCTTTTAATCCACGCCATTATTAATACTAATTCGAACTTAATCTATTAAGTAAATATTATATTTTTCCATTTGATAAGATAAGATAATAAGATAAAAAGTAAATTTTTAATTTAAACTCTGTCTGTAAGTTTGTCTTATTTTTTTAATCCTGCGCTTAGTTGTCAAATTGTTTAATTAAATAAATATAATAAGGAACATGCAGATCCTTATTAAGTCAATAACTAAGGTCAAAATATGTAATATGTCGGGTAAAATTTTCAATTATACATGGTCATTATCATAATTTATGAATACTCGAAGACCTTAGAACCGCGATTTTAAAAATTAAAATCTCATTGATCTCCTGACGATGCATGGGCTTCCTGTCTATTAACATCACTATAGATTACCTTCACGCAACCAGGTTGAGGTCAACAGAAGTTACTGTAACCACAACACAACTTTTGTTATTTGATTTATGAAAATATAATAATTCATGACAATGCATTGACAAAATATTTTTTTTTAATTATGATTTATATTTAATTATTAATTACACTGGCCTCGTCATGCACGTTTTAAATAATTTAAACAGATAATACAAGTGTAAGACGTAATTGTTATATATCATACATAATATTATGTAAATTATGACTAACATAAACGACGTAGTTTAAATATAAAAAAAGTTACATGTAATAATATTACTTGTGGTACTTATGTAAATTAAACATCCTCCTTTTCTGAGACAGTAACTAAATTATATATAAACTATATTATATTATAGAAGAACAGTTTATATTTTTAATAACTTGAGTTAAAAACAAAAATTGCTAAAGTACTATATGCTATTTGCAGCGTATTACGCCTATAAGGGGCCGTCCATTAATCACGTGAGGCTTGAAAGGTGGGGGGAGGTGTTTTGTTTTATGTGAGCATAGTCTTAAACCTCACCACATATCACCAAGGGGGAGGGAGCGTTAAAAAATTCTAAAAAAAAAGATCACATAATTAATGGACGGCCTCTAACCAGGATAATATTTATATTTAATGTTTATGTAGCTTTTAGCTACATAAACTACTATACACTAATTTACTAGGAAGTAATAGATTGGTAATATCAAGCTCGGCCAGCTACAATCTAATATACGTCTCTATGTTAATTTATAAATCTTGTAAATTAAATTAATAATACATATATTAATATTAAAATTATGATTCTGCAAATAATGGAATATCACCACGAAGTTAGTAGACGTCTTAAGAGAAGAATGGTGGGCTTTTAAAGATTCGTTTGTGTGACTAATGTTTGTTTTTATTGCTTATAATATCAAACGAGCAATCAGCAGACATGATGGCGCCGCTCATGGACCAGGGGACAGCTAGGCTGCTACCTACCTACCTAAACCCACCTAAAATTTGGGATTGCGCTCTCTTACTCACCGAACGAATCAGGACAGCACATTGCTATTGCTCAGAAGTCGATTTTCTGCTACTTTCTACTTTCTTAGACGGACCGACCCGCGGCTGTAGACAGAAAACTGCCACTATGTGTAGAGAGAAAACGTTTAACAGGCATGTGAAATAAATCACGACAGACTGAGTGATATATGAGATATTTGAAAAACATATCCATAAATATTAGGTACTTACTATTTTATGTTTTGAATTATAATAATTGTAATAATTATAATTAAACAATGTTCAATCACCTCTTATTTCAATTGTGTATATGTGCTATTAGGTGTTCATTTACTATTTATTCCTGTATCAAGAGTACTCGAAAAGGATGTCATTAAGTCGAATCATGCAAGACCATTTCTTTAAAATGAGAATAAAATAATATATATAATTTTATTTTTGTAAATAAGTAGGTAAATTTTGAAATCTATTAGATTTATTTTGATGATATTTGTTATCTCAGTGACTACCAATCAAAGGGCTGAGGCCATATTGTTGTTTAGATCGGCCCCATTAGCTTTTTTTTGTCAGGAAATGCCTGTTATAAAAGGCATTTTTGCCGTATTATATGAGGCAAAATATGGCTGTGTTACACAACTATTTATTTATTAGAGATAAAGTGATAATTAAAATTAAAATGTTATAATTACAGAAAATAATAGTTAAATAAGTTACGAATTATCAGCGAGGGTTGGTGTCGTGTGACGTTCAGAAATCCAACACCGTGACGTCCCGTTCGTGAGGTGCGCGGGCGCGGGCGGGTGACGGCCGCCGTCGACCCTGACTCTTGAAATAGTCTTCCGCATTATCGTCGACAGCTAAAATATCGTATGATGTTGCCTCCAAGGTTATCTATAATCAAACACCCCCGTCTTTCCTTAAAAGGATTAAAAATTGTCTTACAAAGATATGTCGACCACGTGTTTGATAAAATCTTTCATATAATATTTAGTATTAATAATATGCCAGATAAAGTGTACATAATCAGTTATTACAACTTATTGTGGATCATAGATTATTCCACAAAAGAAATAGTACATTACTGCAGCCGCCAGCAAAAGAGTTATTGATGGACGAACGTAGCCGAGGCACACATACGTAAGTCTATCAATTCCTAGTTGTGGCCAAGGCTTGTATAGTGCTTTTCTCAAATAATGCACGGAAATTAAAACTAAATAGTATTAAGTAGAACTGTATACATGACTAACAACGAACAACATTTTTCACGTGCTACAGGGTTCATATTTTGTTTTTTTTTTCATTATTAAACAGCTTTCTTTTTCAAGCCAGTTCGAAATTTAAATAAAACTCTGATAAGTTGCCTATATGGTTACTAGAATTTGAAGTAACAAATCCTTCCATTTTTAAAATACACGATAGATATGAATTTACATATATATTTATTTGGCCGCTAAAACACGACAGATATGGATTTTCATACATTTTTTGTCGGCCGCTGCTCGCTCAGTACAGCAATTTCGATCGTGAAGAAGGTTGTCAAAATAATGCTCCAATTTCCAAGCATGTTTGAGAAAAAATAATTTACGGACACCCACAGTTAGTTGATCTTCAATTACGAAATCTACGAAATTAATGCATTCAATTTAATTATATGATTAGCTACAGAATATAACATAATTATTGTTCTCTTTCAGGTAGTGATATTCCTGAAAAAAATCATTAAAACTCGAAGGATTCAAAAGAAAACTCTAATAACATCTTTCTTCTTTCACTGACCCTTGATACAATTCCAACGCCTCACAATCGGTATGCCACTCCACTAACAAGGTAGTCACTAGATCTAGATTTTTTTATTCCATACTTGTCTATGAAACGACGGGCTAATAACAATGTGTCATCACCTCTTCTTTCCAATGGATCTTGTAAGGTATCTCTTACTACTAAAGGGCATACATGAAATAATTGCAAGAGAAGAATATCTTAAAATAAACCCTTTATATTCGGCCGACGTTTTACTAATTTGGAAGAAACATGAGCCTCCACAGCTATTATTATAGCCTATATATACAGGGTGTCCCAAAATTCAACGATAAGCCGGCACCAGCAGGTGGACCTACATATGACTACTCGAGAACAAAAAAGAAAAAAATTCTACCTTGGTTTTTTTTTTCATTACGACAAAAAAACCGATTTCTTTAAAAATCGTCATCTTTTATTATATTATTAAGTGCCATTGCTACAATTTTACAAGTAATTCTGTGATTTTTTTGTATTGGCAAGGTAAGTAGCACTACTATCGATCACAACCATTAAAAATTCCAGAATATCTATAGTTTTTACACAAAAATCAACCAAAACTATGTTTTTTTCATAAATTATGTAAGATTTTGACTTTCAGCTCACTTTCACTCATCACAGTGAAAAAAAAAAGTATGGACACTACTGTGGCAAATAGTATTAAAAATTGGCGCAACTAACTACAATTCTAAAATGGTATAACATTCTAGGCAAACTAGCCACAAAAATATACTTAGGTGTACTATTTCAAAATAATAACCATATTTCGAAAATTGTTAGTGTTGATAGTAATCACTTCTACTATGTAACCAAAATGTTTTTGTTGCAAGTTCTCAGAATTTGAATGAGACATGTGCGTAGTCCATAAGATAACATAAGTTAGACAGAGATAGATATAGAGAGATTAGAATTTACTATATTATTAAAATTACAATAAATGTTCGAATTGTTTGCCATTGGCAGTAATGCAGGCACGACATCGCCTTAAAAATGAACGTTTTATTTTTCTTGCATATCTGATTCTGTTCATGTGACACATGTCATGTGTCCACAGCCTGAATTATTTTTTGGCGAAGCTCGTCCAAGGTTGCAATGGGTTTTGAGTAGACTCTGTCCTTTAGACAACCCCAATAGAAAAAGTCCAGGGGATTTAGATCGGGTGAACGGGGTGGCCATAAGATAGGACCAAGTCGCCCGATCCAACGCCCTGGATACTCTTGGTCTAAGTACTCTCGCACAGGGCGGGCATAGTGAGCTGGGCAACCATCGTTTTGAAACCACATGTTTTGCAAATCACTTAAGGGCACGTCTTCTAATAATCCTGGTAACTCATTTTGTAAGAAGTTCAAATAGCTATTGCCATCTATGTTTCCTTGTAACTCAAAGGGCCCTATCACTTTTCCATTTATTATGCCCGTCCATAGGTTAACCTTAAATTGATATTGGGATTTGTCTTCTCTCACCAGGTGCGGATTTTCATTGTTCCAGCTATGAAGATTGTGAAGATTTAAATAGCCATCTTTCTTGCAGGTTGTTTCATCCGACCATAAAACTTTGTCTAAGAATTGGGGATCTTCCCTGTGTTTTTGCAGCATTACACGGCAAAATGCGACCCGCAGTGGATAGTCCCGCGGTAATAACGCCTGCACGCGCCTGTAATGATATGGATGAAGCTGGTGACGTTTTAAAATTCTATGTGCAGTACCTTTTGGAATTCCCGTTGCTGCTTGTATGGCACGTACAGAGGTAGTTGTATCGCTTTCTATTTCATTGAGAACTTCTTCATCGTGTTCCGATCTAGGTCTTCCAGCGTTTCTCCTGTCAGATGGTATACGACCCTCCGAAAATGCTTGATGCACGTTAATAAATACGCGATAATCCGGATACCTTTGAAGAGTAGGGGTACCTTGCTCGATATAATCTGCTAGCAGCGTTGGCATTGCATCGGCATTCTCCATAAATTAGGTGCATATTAGCGTATTCTAACGCTGTATATGGTAGCGGCATAATGAATGCTAAACACTTGAAAATAAGGCAAAACTTCTTTAAAAAAACACAAAATCACAGTCTAAAATAATGCCAAGTCAGGTCAATTTCCAGGTCACTTAATTCAATCCAAAGTCGTTAGTACCAGAGCCACTTTAATTAAAACAGAACGGTGTGCAGTAAACAAAGAAGTAGAGCGTACTGACTTGCTGTGCTGCTGAGGACATTAATTACTTCTCTACCTGCATTAATGTTACTAAACAATTAGCATCTATCTATCTCCCTCTAACGTATAATCTCTCTATCTCTGTCTAACTTATGTTATCTTATGGACTACGCACATGTCTCATTCAAATTCTGAGAACTTGCAACAAAAACATTTTGGCTACATAGTAGAAGTGATTACTATCAACACTAACAATTTTCGAAATATGGTTATTATTTTGAAATAGTACACCTAAGTATATTTTTGTGGCTAGTTTGCCTAGAATGTTATACCATTTTAGAATTGTAGTTAGTTGCGCCAATTTTTAATACTATTTGCCACAGTAGTGTCCATACTTTTTTTTTTCACTGTGATGAGTGAAAGTGAGCTGAAAGTCAAAATCTTACATAATTTATGAAAAAAACATAGTTTTGGTTGATTTTTGTGTAAAAACTATAGATATTTTGGAATTTTTAATGGTTGTGATCGATAGTAGTGCTACTTACCTTGCCAATACAAAAAAATCACAGAATTACTTGTAAAATTGTAGCAATGGCACTTAATAATATAATAAAAGATGACGATTTTTAAAGAAATCGGTTTTTTTGTCGTAATGAAAAAAAAAATCAAGGTAGAATTTTTTTCTTTTTTGTTCTCGAGTAGTCATATGTAGGTCCACCTGCTGGTGCCGGCTTATCGTTGAATTTTGGGACACCCTGTATATATATATATATATATATATATATATATATATATATATATATATATATATATATATATATATATATATATCCTACTGCTAGGCTATAAAAGAAGACAAAAGATTCTAAGTATAAGTGTGTTTATGAAATTCCTTCTAAGTTGAGAATTCTATAATCGTATTTCTCAACAATTTAGAGAGCATCCTTTACAAAAGTTTAAATCTAAATTAAAATCTTGAAGAGCTTCTACACAATTAATGATTTTTAAATATTAAATATGTACAAAGGTCTGATTTAAGCTAATTACTTGTAATGATAAAATGCGTATAAAACATTTGCATGCCGTAATAATGTGAATGTGAAAATTAACAAATAAATAAATCTCGCGAAATCATTATTTAAAATTTACATACATACATATCATCACGCCATATCCCTTGCAGGATAGGCAGAGAGAACAGAGTGCCAGAGAACTCTATCTCTGCATACTTCACTCGCTTCCTCAACATTCATAATTCTCTTCATACACGCTCGCCGGTTTCGGAGACTCTTGACTCCACCTTCCTTCAGTACGTAGTAGTATTTAAAATTTATAAAGTTTATTAACACTCACCGTTGTGTTACTACTATTATAATATAATACTATTATTACATTCTGAATGACTAATAATATTAACAACTACCTACATTTATAAATACATATTTTTTTCACTATGTCGAATGAATATCTCACAGAGTGCATGAGAGCATGGAAGCAATCCTCGAGAGTGTGAAATTATAATTTCACGGATTTTCATGCCTATTTAGAGCATAACATATTTATTATATCATATAAGCTGGATATTATTCGAATTTTAAAACTTTTCTTTGACCTGAATTTATGAAGCAGTTGTATTAACACATACATACATACATACATATCATCACGCCATATCCCTTGCAGGGTAGGCAGAGAGAACAGTGCCAGAGAACTCTATCTTTGCATACTTCACTCGCTTCCTCAACATTCATAATTCTCTTCATACATGCTCGCCGGTTTCGGAGACTCTTGACTCCACCTTCCTTCAGTACAGTTGTATTAAAGATACACGATTGAAATTTCGCGTGTAACTTTTAATTTTATCAAATGAGACAAATGGTCTTCTAGATACCGTTTTAGGGTTAGCTACAATTATTATAAATATAATTAAAAAGGTTGTTTTTAAAATTACTGCAATAATTATAAGAAAACTAGTAGGCGTGATGACTGTGTTAAAGAATAAAAAAGTAAATGGTTTATGAGAAAAAAAAAATGATAAAAAAGTGGCAGTTATAAACATTGAGATTTTCAACAAATTAGGAGTATAAAATACAATCGGCCATGGTAACTGAAACACCAATACAGCAAAATTGAGATCAAAAATTGTCATCTCAATTAGGTATATTTATCGTGATTTAGCAGACGCATCTTTATTGTTTCTTCAGCATAACATTAATTTATTTTTTTATTTATTGTTTTGTTTATCGCTGGTTTTATCCTAGTTTGATAATAATTCGAAATTCAAGAATCATCAACATTTTTTTTTTTGGTAGGCTAAGGTCCGGACACACGCCGCCCGTTTCGTCCGGGGCGACGGAAGGGCAGCGCGTGGCCCCATAAGCCACAAGTATTTCCTCCCCATCGCCATTGGGCCGGCAAGAATCATCAACATGGAAATCACATCTTATTAAAACGAATACTTAATATTTGGCAAGAATCGATTTCATAATGTTGAGAAAGTTTTCCGCATCAAATTAAGACTTTTCTTTATGTAAATTTTGAAATTTGAAAACTGCCTTGGAAGTACACTTTTTATTAATTCAACACTTTTCAATGCTTGAAGCATTAGCATTACAAGCAGCGTGCTTATTTTAATTAAAACTACATAAGCCTATTTACCTACTATGTCATAGGTTGTTTGCAATTGAGATGTCTTTGCATATAGGGACCGCACACCAATTAAAATTTAGAATTCATTTTAGCAAATGTAATACGTAATATTTAGCTGCCTTGCTACTTCTTACTTCATTATAATGTTTAATGACAAATACTTTGGTGTGACGTCACAGCAGGTGCATTACATATTTGTGTACATAAATACATAGTTATGTGTCTATGCCAACACATCTAACCAGCGTGCAATAGTAGGTCATGTTCCCTCCTATTCCAGAAAAGGACTAAGCCCATTAGTAGAACTTCTATGGACTAAGATGATGATACATGTGTATTTAAAATAGGATTTACATGAAGTCATGGCAATAATTGGCGGTAATATGTGCTGGCTACATATCATATGAATTAAATATTTATTGGATAATATTTAAAAATGAACTGCTTTTGATTAAGTCAATGAGACATAAAATCAAAAAATGTATTTGTCAAAGGGGGGCGAAATTTAATTTACGAATCATGGGATTCACAAAGGTCATAACTGTTTAATTAATCAGGAAAATCCTTGTTTTAATTAGGCCCAATATCACTATGACCACAATGACTAAATTCTAACTAAGCCACCACACGGAGAAAGAGGAAACACAAGGCTGTAACTGGGTATGTATAATTGTATATAGTTAATTATAAATTGATAATGAATGTTAAATTTTTCTGCAAAATACGTCAAAACCTTGAATTCTATTACATACAGTGTTATTAGCTTGCGTATGTACAGTTGTAAATCACGCTGGATCGCAGCTGTAAACACGCTCACTCATTGCAAAAAACTAAATGTTTCTGAAAAGTCTACCTTGTAATATTAATAACCTTGATGAAAAAATTGCTGATCTCGTATGTGCCAAAATTTATTACCAGAAATTGTTGCCGGCGCTCTGTTGTTTACTTCATGTTTGCAAATGTTTGTACTTTTTTTAGTTAGTCTCACTCTTTTATCTCAATGTGACAACCATATGAAGTATATTTTATTCTCATATAATAGGGATGAAGCTATTCTCAGTCTGGAAGACTTCAGGTTTAGAGATTTTTTTTTCGCGTTGAACAATTCTATATTTACTAATCAGAATTTGAAAACCAGAATTAAGATTCATAGTAAAATACTTTGCCTACAGGAGTAAGAAAACAGTCTTGCAAATATAATATTTTCTTTATTCTTATACAACAAAAAAGAATTTGGTATTTATAAATACTAGATTCACTCGCATAAAACTACAAGATACGGTGAATATTGCCTTAAAACACTATTAAAAAATAATTAGGAAGTATATATAAACTGTGTATGCAACTGTATGCATTTCAATGATACAGTTGCATACACATTATAAATATTCCAACTTTTTACCCTAATTTATTGCACTCGTATAACTATCCGTAACTTCAACTTGATCAACGTTGATCGCCTACTATACTAATTAACAAAGACATATATATTAACTACTTTCTACAATAAAGTCGGTCAAATTTTATCTCACAATCAATTTGACCGCGTCTGATACGCCTGTATCAGATATATGTATCTATCTAATTGAAAATGTCACTTGCTTAGAAATAAAATAGGCATATATATATATATATATATATATATACCAATATATATATATATATATATATATATATATATATATATATATATATATATATATATATATATATATATATACCAAGTGGAGAATCAACTCTTTTTTTAAGTCATTTAAAAAGGTCCATTTTTTGCTACGGATTTGCTACGGAAGCTCACTAGCAATACTTTATGAGCTTCCGTAGCCAATTTAATGGAATATATTTTATCTAACCCTTCGGATCGTTAAGTTTTTAACCATATATCATAAAAATGGTATTGTAATTTATCCCATCGTAATGTTATCGGTTTAAATCGCCATTCTTCTGATCTTATTTCAGTATTTATACAATCAAAATCGTGTAGAAAAATGTAAACTGTCTCATTCATAACTGAATAATGGGTAACTTTTTGGCATTGTCCTTTACGAAATAAATTAATATTATGAAAAGAAGCCTAACCTAGCCTAACCTAACCTAACCTATCTTCCCTCATCTCGTCTATTCTCTCTAGTCCTAATTTCTATTTCTACCTATACCGCATTTGATGATCCGCAAAAATAAAAGTGTTTAATTTATATTTTCAGTAAGTTTTTTTACGACAAAATTGTCTGCCCATGGAGTCAGTCACGTACTATGGCACCTGATAACCTATCACAAGTCTACTATCTTTTTCAGCGGGAATTGTGGTTACACAAAGATAAGACCAAGGACCAACGAGGAAGAGGTGAGGAGTTTGAACCAAAAGTAATCAATTTCGAAACCAGCAAACAATACATATCCATATATTCTAGTCGAATTTAAGAGTATGCTTTAATATTAATTAGTGTAAATACGAGGTTAAGTTTAAGGTTACTTTTATACGATTTCTTCGTGAATTAAAATTTAACACAAATAATTACTAAGCAGTGCCTTATTTTTTTGATATAAACTCATTATAAACGAATATTTTGAAAATTAGCTCCTCAGAGTATATAAAATTGGGACTGAATTTTACTTTGATATTTATGAATCTACAGCACAAATAATGAAGATGATATATAATGGAAATCCACACATGATTTTTACGCAGACGAAGGGCAAAAGTTGGTTCACATATAAAGTGCTAAAACTTGAACCATTATATTGCTTGCCTTACATTTTTTTCTTAATATGATAACAATATCAGAACTTTTATTAGAAATCCAACTTCTCTCCTAAGGTGTAGACAGAGAGCAGTATCTCTATCCATCATTAAGCAATTTTAATTTCACATCGAAGTTGAATGTGCTGCCATTTACTGGACAGATATAGAGTTCATGCTGCTAATATTAATATAATGATGGCTATAGCTTACGATGGTTTTTATTTGGTTGAAATAGTTTTTATATCACCCAAAGACTCAAGGATTGTCATTTAATATGGTATTCGGCCTACATTCCGGGTACGCTACCATATACAACTGTGCGGAGAAATTCTTAAATGATTAATCCAAATACATTAACTACATATACAATTTACATTTATTTTTGAATTAATTAGAGTATAGATATTTTAAATTATTTTGAAAATCATATATGCAAGTTCAAAAGCTCATTTTTCATAATTAATTTGTCTGTAGGCTTATCTGTAATTGGAATATATTATTTCTATAGCTGAATAATATAATTTGCTCCGATGCAATGCTCCGATGGTTCGGACATGTGAAAAGAATGCCGAACGAACGTCTGGTTAAGAAGATATACAATGCGAAAGTGGAAGGATGTAGGTACCGGGAGAGACCAAGACTAACCTACCTAGACCAGATTGGTCACGTACTGAAGGTAGGTGGAGTCAAGAGTCTCCGAAACCGGCGAGCGTGTATGAAGAGAATTATGAATGTTGAGGAAGCGAGTGAAGTGTGCAAGGAGGAGGAGAACTCTTCTCTGGCACGCTGTTCTCTCTGCCTACCCTGCAAGGGATATGGCGTGATGATATGTATGTATGTATGTAATAATATAACTTTATTTACATTATATTTTTGGCTGTCTATTTTTAATATGCAATATGTATCATTACTATAAGCGGTTTTTATACCTTGTTTTACCCTTTTGAGAATATATTTTTTTTTTTTAGAATATTGTTCAGTTCCTGTGCTCTATGGTTACCGATACTACCGACTCTTACATTGCTTGTGAATATCGTAAAAGATAAATAAGACCTTTATATCGACTTCGCCGACTCTATTTGATGAAGTCTTCTGGTTAATCATTACATTTCCAACCACGATTAATGTAGTTCAAGGTTAGTAGGCCGGTAGTAGAACTATTGCCAAAACGTTGGCAGTATGTACGATGAAAAAAGAGGTATATATGTTCCATCGTTCCCAAGCAATTAGAATAAGGGCAGGATGATGATGGTGCTTTATTTTTTGTGCATTCCAACTACAGCTTGTATGCATATTTTTGAGTTGATCGTTTGATTATAACGATCACGTTGCAATGATATGGTGGAGGCACGCAGGACGCCACGTGTCGCGATAACTATTTCTGCGTAGCAATCGACATGCTATATTTATACATACTATATATATCTTTAAACATTAAAACTCCGTATTACACCATATTTTCCAATTTCATCTTTGTGCTTTATTAATAGAAAACACTGATGTCAGTAATATTATCCACTGTTCTATGTAGTTTATCACTCATTTTCGTTTCAAATAGACAGCGTAGCATAGTCCAGTTAAAATATAAATAATGTATAAAAATTCCATCATAATTTATATACCTATTCATTAGTATTAGTAGTATTTGTTGTTGAGGTTTCTAGGTAGTTCAAGAATTTTAATAGATTCTTCATTTTGAGGCAATAAAACTTCAGTAGTTATACCGAATTTTCGTGGCTATATCTTCGTTTTTTTTTTTATTGCTGATGGTGGCAGACGAGCAGACAGCACACCTGATAGTAAATGTCCCTGCCGTTCATGGACCTTTGCAATACAAAGGATATAACTAGGCCGCTGCCTACCAATACAAACTCCTAACCCACCCAAGTTGGACTTCCGGCTCTCTCGCTCACCGAACGAAGTGCAATAGCATATTGGCATTACTCAGACGTCGTGCTTCTGCGAGAGTGTGGTACTACCCCGGACAGACGGGCCCGCAGCTGTACACATAGAACTGTCCACAGCGTGGTCCTTCCACTATTATAATAATCGTTAGAAGAAATGTATTAAAATTAATATATACTTTGAAGTTTGATAAAACTATACGGGTAGTGACCAAGTAAGAATATAATTTATCCCTTTTCTTACGCGTGGGTGGTGTAAAAGACGTTTATATAATATGCATGCAACATCTATGCAAGAGAAGGAAAAGTGCAAATGAAATCCTATACTAACACGTTTGAGGAGCATATATATAGTAGTGTAGTAGCTCAATTTCCCTTCTATTGTAGAGGAGGTTCGAGCTTAGTCGTGGGACGTATATGGGTTGTTGATGAAGTTGATGACGATGAAAAAAATTCATTTCATAATTTAATCTTTATAACGACAGCATAAATATATTTATATTTATTTTCTATTAAGTCAGCTGTGATCGTGTAAATATTCTTACTCCGTTACCTCCCGGTGCCACGCACTGTATGTGTACTATATCTTATTGAGTATTTGTACTATAGACTATGCTAGCAACTGTGTATTAAAACTAAAAGACTAACGGAGACGTAAGAAAAATCCCACTGACAGTAATATATATATAATTGCGGGCAGAAGAGAGAATCAAAACATAACATTTTGTTATTTATTTACATAAGTGACAAATAAATTATTTCTTGAATTATAAGGTTTTAATCGTCGACCTCTTAATGCGTAAAACGTTATTTAAAAAAAATATAATTTTAGATGTGTCTTACATACAAACAACTGTTACTTATTTTTTTAATTTACGAGTATTATTCACTTTGAAAAATATAAGCGTTTGCTGAGCAGAGTAAAGCGATAAATCGAAATCATCGTAATTTCGCTCTACAGGCGTGAAATGCGGGTCACCGACCGCGAAAAAACATCTTCTCAGTTTCGCATTGTGCTGATACCCAACTAAATTGTGGTTTTTATACTCGAATACAGCAAATAAGGTCATGAAGCTACATTCTTAAACAAAATAATATTTAAAAAATAAAAATGACCCTGTTTTGATAACAGTAACATCATTAAATATCTTATTCAATTTTATGTTTACGTATCTTTTTGTTATTATTAGTAATATCATTTTGAATACAGATAAATTATTATTATTATTATTAATAGAAAAATAAAATTGGTTTAAAATCTATTAGAATATTAAGACTATATTGTTACATATTTTTAAATTCCACCGCCCCTCCCTCATCGGTAAGCGCGAGCATTGGTGCGTGCCCGCGCGGCCTACTGGCCTGCTCCACTTAACTGATGATTGTATGTAGATTTTGTAAGTCATAAGTCAAATCGCGACTAAGATGACAGCATTCATTCATTTTCTCCACTCGTTATACAGAAATATGTCTCCGAGAAGTAGTGTAAGACGGACTGTCGAGACGTCGCCGCGGACCCATGACTGCGCGGTCAGCCGTTAGGGTTCCCAATTCTTTTGAATTCATAATCAATTCAAAATATAGAATGTTGTGAATTTTTATGGAAATGGTATTATATTTCAATTTTCATTATAAAATAATAAAAATTATTAATAAATAATGTAATTTACTTAAATTTATGCCTAGATTTTTTGGTATACGTAAATTTTTTGGCCGAGAAAAAGCACCTACAGTTTTTGAACGCTTTGGCAACCCTACTCATTACGCCCTACCTCACATTCAGAGAAATTGAGGCTATATCACTTATAAATACGGCCATATGTACTTTTTGTCCTAGTGGCCAACAAAGATGGATACTTACTATAAACTCGTTCTCTATTCGTCATTTAGAACCTAAATAACTTAGTGGTGAGACGAAGAATTGCTCGTACTGCAATAGCAAGTTGATACCAATCCACATTTTGTTATCTAGTATGCGTGTTTATTAGACAGCGTGCAAGATGTGCCTGACTGGTACGAGACTCGATTCGGTGTCCATAAAATAGAAGTGAATGAGCTGGTGTTGATGGAGTCAATAAGGCTGCGGGTCCTTTACTTTCGACTAGTATAGATGTTTACGCGGTACGGTTGATTCATCAAGTACCACTAGTGTACATGATCATAATGAACGAACTGCAATCTTTATAATCGCAATAAGACTAATGTAACGTAGTCTCGTGATCGGAAGTTTGGACAGAACAGTGTAATCTGGTTATTACAATCAATGATACAGACCTGTCGTTACTCTACGACAGGAGGAACGAGATTCACTAATGGAGCAGACCAACATTTATTTTTCAAATCAACACAATATAAAAAGAAACTAGATTTAAAATATACCAATGAAAGAATTCACTGCTTTTTTAATTACTCACATTTCTACCTCGAAGAGTATAGAAGAGGTGTAACATAAAACCGCTTCTTCACAAATCTGTGCCACGAATTAGGAAGTGAATCTAAGAATCTATTGCTGTTAATCGGGCACAGTTTTAGACTTCATACTGATAAAATTCTGAGAAAATCTTCAAAGATCAAAATAATCTGCACAAAACACCAAAATTTCTTTTACCTGATCCATAAGGGCTCCACAATCGTAGTAGCATACTTACGCCACTGGGACGGTCTAATTAAATTATTTTACGTACCACTTCCGTGTGGTGACGGAGTAAGAATACAATTCACCACCACCTATCTTGCCTGTGATCGTACGAGACGACTAAGGGATATAAAACGCATATAATATCTATGCGAGAGAAGGAAAACTCGAAAAAAAACCCTATACCAACACGTCTGACCAACGTGGTATAGTAGGTCCATTACCCTCCCATTATGGAGGAGGCTCGAGCCCTACAGTTGGACATATATGAGCTGAGGTGATGATGATGATGATGACGTACTACGCTAGATAATTTGATGTTTCATGGATGACATGAAAATTCAAGCTAGCTTTGCAGTCTGTAAGATGAGGTTTAAGTGATTAACTATTAAAAAAAAATGAATACAATAACAATATAAAAAAGTATTTAATTACTTTCATCACGATTAAAGTTTTATTATTTTAATATATCTATTAACGATGATAATCTTAAATGTACTAATTATTGTATATTGTATAATATATTCCTATATTTAATTCTTTTCTTTACTTTACTTCTATTTAATTCTTAATAAATTGACCTTTTTTTTCACTAAGCGCGCAATGGAGTTCCATATTTACTTACATTATATTAAAAATATAATTGTGGTAATCATGGTAAATAAAGATATATTAGTAAAATGCAATTTCGTTAATATTTACATTTTGTTGTTGGCAATAAAAAATATTGCCCAAATTATCATTCCTTTGATAGGTATAGTAACGCAAACGTAATTAATATTAAATGGGGTCATCTATACATTGAAAAGGACGGAGTCCTTTCTATTTGGTCCGCCCACGCCACAACGTGAGACTGGTGGCGATCTACCCATGCCATGCTGTTTAAGTAAGATTTCTCTCGCGTGCCCGTATTTAGATTCAGGTCATGCTTACTTCGCCCAAACAATCTAGTTTACTTAAGATATTTTACTAACTTTATAGTTAAAACACTAAGTAATTGAAATTAAATATATATATATATTTGTTTTTGACTGAAATGTGAGCCTATATTAGACAACATGCAAAATTTTCTTTAAATATGTATGTAACAGTTAAGTAAAATTATTACAAAAATATGTTTAATTTTTAAGTTATATTATTAGCTGCTTATATTATCCCCATAAGACGTAAAAGAAATCTACTGTAAACTTGGCAAACGATTTTACACGTACAAAATGTGCACAAAATTAAAATGTACATGTATACAAATACAAATAGATATGTAAAAATAGTGCTTGACCTCGGGACGTGAGGTATGGTTAATGTTAACCGTTGCTTCCTGGTTAACAACTCTAAGATCGGGAAATCGTTAGAATGTCAAGTTGATATTTTTGCACGACCATGAACACACAAGGTCGATACAATATTTTGCGAACGACAACGATAAGCGCGTAGAAAGTGATTTCAATCGATTGACGACATTTTGGCTTTATTCCAATTTAACAGATGCCGAAACACAAAATATTAATTCTTTTTGTCTCAGTGGCGTCAACTATTTTTAACTTAAAGTGATTGAAAAACGTCCTTATAAATAGATATGGGGTTCAATTTTGTAACAACGAACTGCTAATGATGGTGTTGGCATATTTTTTAATTTATAATGTTACAAATTTCATTATTCTAGTAATTTACTAGCAATAAGTAGTTACTACCTACTCCTTATGTTCATATTATTTATCAAAATAAATGAACGTTTTGTCCTTAATTATAACATTATTTATATTACTAATTTTGCTTGAAATAGAATATATAGAACTATGATGCGTCAAGTGTCTAAACATTTCCGCGATTATTACTTAACACAATTATAGGTTTAGATAAAATTTGTAATAAATGAAAATAACGGAACAAATGAAAATGGACATATACCTAAATGTGCTATGCTTCTTTTGAGCATAAATGAAGAGGACAGTAATGGTACACGGAAGTTTTGCGCAGCATACCGGTAGAATCATAGCACTCGCGACTCAGTGCTATCGGTCGCTACCGGTATCTGGCCGCGTTATCTCACGGGCACCTCCGTGGAGGTCACCCGCTAACGTCACGCTGATAACGATTTGCGCGGTGACCTTGTCGCAAGCCAAATCTCAAGGTCGCTGCTATTTGTACAGTCAGATAGAGCCGGGCCGCCCGCGCCCGCGCCGCAGCCCGATCGCCCGCCGATCTGCGTCACCCGGACTTGCCAGTTGCCACTTTATTGACTATTATTTGCGGATTGCGGAGGCCACCCGGTCGACTCTTTAGCAGCGTTCGACCGTACTTTTCGACATTTGTGTAATATTTTTCCTCTTTAAGTTTAAAATAACAACTAAGTGCCTACATATTATTTATACCAAAGTTCAATTCAACTTCACTAAATAATTTGTTCGTATGTTCAGCTCATATACAAACCACTGTCGGGCATTACTTCTTCCACAATGAGAAAAAAAAATACTTACTACGTATACTTAAGTACTCGGATAAGTTGCTTCACTAAATTAGTAATTATCTAAATCGAGTTTTAACTATTTTAGTAAAATATTTTACATAAAATTATCAGGATTGCAAAAATATTGTACACAAAGAACATGCAAGGGAAATTTTAAAATAAAATTGTGTGCTAAAAAGGTCTGGTCGGTGTGGACTACGCAAATCAAATTATAGACCATGTAGAGAGAACCAGAAGTGAAGTAAAGAATAAGATAGTCACAAATTTTGTATTTCATTCTTTGCTTTTTAATGCAAATTTTTAATCACGGAAATAACGTAGGGGACCTCCACATGCAGAACTGTAATAAATATTATTAATACAATACAGAAGGTTAACCTCGTAGCTCGTCGCGGAAGCGAACACTTGCAAATTAGTACATAGTCAAGGACAGGATGGCCATCATGAAGAGCAATGAATTGTTGTCGTTATTAGAATTATGAATGGCACTTTGATAAATCTAAGAAAATGATATCTTAGATAAAACAACCTAATAGATTATTTTTCACAGGTCTCAAGCTAAAATCAAAGTCTCTTTGATTTTTTAAAGTTATCATAGGCATTTAGAAGTCTCTCAACCTGCGCTAGTCTAGCATGCTGTACAGTCTGTCTACTTCTTTTTTCAACTCATATACATGTTAGCATTAGACATAAATATGCTCCTTCGTAGACAGTATCATTATATGTGAAGTTAGTTTAATAAAAGCTCGAGCGCGGTCGGGCTCGGGCGCTCGGGCATCGGTCGCTGGCCAGAGCAACTAACTCGGACGGCGCCCTGAGAGCGGCCAATGTCAATGCCATTGTTGAAATCACGCCACGTGCTATTTGTCAACAACATTATAGTCACGATAGATCAATGCTATTATACAATTTTCCTTTTATACTAGAATATATCATTATATTTTCCATGTGGTGACCAAATATTTCCGTATGGCGACTGTGCACGAATACAGTTCACTACTCCCAATTTTCCTATGGGTATCGTAAAACAAATATAGGCAATGTAAGCGATTAACACCACTATAAGAGAAGGAAAATTCATAATAAAATCTTATGTAAATCTTTCCGATCAGGTCAATTTTCCTACCATTACAGAAGAGACTTGTTCTTAACAGTAAGACATAAATAAAGACTGAAAAGTAAATATATATATATATATATATATTTCCATTTCTGTTATTTAAATATTGGTAATTAAAGAGTATTTAAAAATTAACAAATTCAAATATTAATAAACAGTAAAACAATAGTGCATCTTAAATTCAATTCGATTATTGGTACATAGGTACAGATGAGCATATAGCTTTGAAGCAGGGGACAAGACATGTGAAAGTATTAATTTGGACATATATTTTTACGTTACAAGGTGGCCATGTTTATTATTGTTACACAAGATATTGCTATCTGTAGAAAAGGAGAAATATAGTGTGTTATTGGTTAATTCGCGTCAGCAAAACTTGTCATGCGAAGTTGTGGCGTGGCATCAGTTACGCAACTCGTGTGCGGCCGCGTGAAGTGTGAAGTTCAATGTCACTGACGCACACACTCTTACAACTTGTGTACAATACATGATATATACTACATCTATGTACGCAACTCATATAAAACTTATATTGGTGTGCGTGCTGTAATATGCGAATAACAACAGCCAACCCGTTACTCGCCTCTATCAGCACTTCCCGAAATAATTCGCGAAAATACGATTTTCTTAGTGTGCTGTGCAACATTGATAGCGTATATAACTTTGTGCAAGGTCAGGGTAAAGTCATGCTGTTGTTTTCAGAATAAAACATATCTTTTGTTTTTTTTTTAATATTTAAATGTTGACATTTACACCATACTGAAACAATTATTGTGTAATTACAGAGAAGTTGGCAATCCAGCAACGTGTTGTGTAATCGATAATAAGTTAAAGATAAGGGCAAATAATACAATAACACTACTTAGTTCTATTTATTCTCGGCACATACACGTACCATTGTTCACCACAAGATATCTGTGCAAAAGGCAGCAAACATATTCCAAGTTTACTTCTTCTTTTGTGATATTTCTATGGGATACAGTCGAAAAGAATATAAGAATAAAATATATAATTCTGATTCAATAATATACGTAATTACGGATTGAAGTGTCCATAAGTATGTAGACGTAACCTTCTAAAAAATTGCTAATCGATAATGCTATATCGCCTAAATAACGGGTATGAATCTTTTTATCATAGAGTTACAACAGACTTCAAATAATATTAATTTATCAATACTATTTGAAACCTTTTTTTTTTAAATATATGCACAATACTTATTAAAAACGTCTTGCATAAGGACGTAAGGTAAACGAGAAATTGGACACTAATAGGAAAAGCCATTGGAACAGATTTTTGATAGGTAGGGCCTTAAACCCCACTTAGTAATGTGTTTTTAGATTTCACAAATTGGTTTTATAGCTAAACTTTAACAAATATGTATTATTTGTTTCGTTGTCTCTGACTTTAATAGTAAAAGAAAACGACCGAAAAAACATATACACCTACATCTCTAATTTATAGTATTATATATGACCTGCAGAGAAAACTATAAATTATAAAAATATATCCGTTACAAAAGAAATATATAATACTTTGCACGTAATTTAAAAAAAAAGCATTGTTTCTATACCATCATATATTTTCCTCTTGTATTACACAGAGCTCATTTATTATAATTTAATAAATTTTGATTTGCAAATGAATTATTTAATTAGTTGTAATTTAATAAGTACCAATCTAAATATGGAATAACGACAACAATGGAAGTGTGAACAATAGAGCGCTGAGAATTTGATCTAACCTATCATTTCAAATACTGACCAGGCTATCAACATCTTCGCTCTGCAAGAGATAGACCACTTTACAGCTTCATAACACAAAAAAAAATATCATAAGAGGAAATCGGATTTTGAACTGTTAACTTTAGTATAAAAAGACATCATAAGAGGAAATCGGAATTTAAACTCTTGCCTTTAGCATAAAAAAAACATCATAAGAGGAAATCGGAATTTGAACTGTTGCCTTTAGCATAAAAAAAACATCATAAGAGGAAATCGGAATTTGAACTGTTGCCTTTAGTATAAAAAAAACATCATAAGAGGAAATCGGAATTTGAACTGTTGCCTTTAGTATAAAAAAAACATCATAAGAGGAAATCGGAATTTGAACTGTTGCCTTTAGTATAAAAAAAAATATCATAAGAGGAAATCGGAATTTGAACTGTTGCCTTTAGCATAAAAAAAACATCATAGTAGGAAATCGGAATTTGAACTGTTGCCTTTAGCATAAAAAAAACATCATAAGAGGAAATCGGAATTTGAACTGTTGCCTTTAGCATAAAAAAAACATCATAAGAGGAAATCGGAATTTGAACTGTTGCCTTTAGTATAAAAAAAAATATCATAAGAGGAAATCGGAAAAATCTTATTTAAATTTTACTTGAAAAACTAGTATACACACATTTTGCGAATATACATAAGTTATTCGTGCATAAGTGATATTATAAACAAAAACTGGTACACTGCAATATTATGTGACCAGACGGTATGTTTTTTAAAGCCTTGGGAGATGGGTAGGTTATTGACATGAAACGCTACCTGCACCAACACCCTTGCGCCATCAGAGCTACCAAACTTGTCAACTTCTACAAAAGGCGGCAAAATAATAATCTTGTTGGTATTTATATTTTAAAGTTTATATTTTATTAGAAATGCGTGCTTGACATTCAATCACATGCATTATCTACAGAATGCTCACATGCTTTTTCTATATAGAATTCAAAAAACTGATGAGCGCTAAATATGAACAGAATGATGACCTGGATAGAAAATATCTGTATTGCCAATCAATATGGAAATTCTGCTAGTCTTTAGTGCACTGCCTGATTCATATTTTATTGTAATTTATTCTTGTAAATATTTATTTTGTAAATAAATAATAAACTAATGTCAATTATTAGTTTTATATTCAGTATAAATAATATTATGCGTATAAATATATTCAAAGGTATTTACTACCAATTATACTATTTGTTATATTTAACAGCGTACCTAATGTCCTTGGCGTAACGTCTGTTTGGCAGTACGGGTAGAGGGCACTATGAAGGGCACACCGCCCTCTTAGGTCAAGGTTGATGGGTCTCACTGACCTACATCCTCGCTAATACGCCCTTACAAGGTCATAGCGCAACGCCCATCAGTCTACAAACCTAGTCAACCATTCTAATTTTACAGTATCAACATAATAAGTATTTGTTGTATTATAATTACTATTATCATTATTTTTTGGATAAAACGAATTTAATAAACGATAAACGAACACAAATTAGCTATAATGGCTACTATTTATTGATAACTAATATATTATTATTATTAAATTATATACATCTAAATATGTGTTTATTTTTTTCATGCAGTCCAGTCCAGTACTGCTAGCTTTCAGTGGCTCACTGTAGCTTTCAGTAAATTCTCAGGTCACTTGCTGGAAGCCGATTGACTTGATTTTAGTTACAACTCTAGACTTTTCTTTTTCATAAAGTGATATGTCATTGCTATACTAATTTAATAAACCACTCTGTTAGGCTAAGATTAACCTGATAAAATAGATAAGACCTGGTTAAGACATATTTTCATTGATATATAAAAACCCAAGATGCACAGTTTCAAACAAAAGTAGCACTCCAAACTGTCACCAAACACTCAATGGTTATACCTACGTAGTTATAGTTTTGCTATAAACATATTTTTTGTAAATTCAATCTTACGCGCATTTATTAAAGTTGTTATTACAAAGCAGTGTTCAATAACCTATCATTTTTTTACGACCGAAGTTAGCCGGCAGGACAGGACATGGAGTGAAGACGAATATTTGTATATTTTTTTTATTATAAGACATTGAGTTAGTATTTTAAGAGTTAGTTAAATTGTGTTCTAAACCCATAATTATACTTTTACCTGAGCGTAAATATGTTTTTGGGCAGGAAGGACATGTGTACATCAATGAAACAAATATTAACTCGTAAAATCATTTATTTAAATTTGAAATAATCTACTTTTACGGATTCTATCGCGTTTGTATTTGATTTTTAATATACATACATATCTTCGTCCAAAAAATGCTCAGAATAAACGACGCTTGAATTAGTCGGCTTAAAAAAATCTTCACGCCTTTGTTGACTAACGATTGATGTCCATTCTCCGCATCGTATTGGGTCACGAGGAAAACTAAAATATAAAAATTAGAAATAAAATATGCAAATAAAACAACTCGTCTTGTTCAATAGTCACCCGTATTCTATTAAGAACAATATAATTATTCTAATATATTTTCTAACGTATAAATACTCATTAAAAACTAAATACAAAAAAGTTCAAAGTGAATAAACTTATTAATTAAAAAATTAAATACAATAAAAAAAAATCGACTCCATTAAATAAGAACAGGGTCGTTTGGATTATGCGACTAAAATAAAAGGCCGTGTAGTAGTCGTTCTTACACTGAAAAAGCGGCCATTGAAATTTGTCGTATTATATTTGGACCGTGAGTGAAGTTTTTAAACAAATTAAATCAAAATCAGATATTACGTCCTGTATTTAGTCATAAAAACAACAAAAACAAATCAACAAACTCTTTTACTCACCGAAAATTCGATATCCCATCCTTTTTTAACCGTTTTGACGTAATATTTTTACAATTTCTCATCGAACACTTCGGCATTTTTAACGAGCGCAAACAGACGCGAGCGACGCAAGACTATTTCAAAAGAGCGCATAATTTTAAATAATGCGCTCTTTTTATGCGGACGGTCTTGAGTCGCTGAGTGTGTATCTTGGGTTTTTTAATACATCAATGCATATTTTGAATTTTTTTAAAGTTGGTGAAGATGTGTTCTAGGATTTCCGGCTATTAACTCTATCGGCTATGAATAAAAAAATAACGCACATTGCAAAATGCTTATTAAACAAAAAAGACAATAGTTTGTTTGGCCTTTGATAAAGTATGACCAAATAGTTTATACAAAAAAATCCTCGTTGATACAGAGGAATAAGCACGGAGCTCCGATTCGTAAGATCCTGGATTCCAATTCTGGATAGAATAAATAGTTAAATAGTCATTAGGTTTTATTAGATAATAAAACAATCTCTCAAAGGATACGCCGGTAATACGGATAATAAGGCACTCGTAAAACAATAATACACAAAAATTTAATCTATGGCGCCAATTATTGCTCTGAATCTATGGTAACTAACTTTTGGAATCTTATGGTGCCTATATCATCAAACTTTAGTGGAAGCCAATTCACATTAACATTGAATTATTGGACATTTATCTCACAAAACCCCATTTCACCAATTATAACGTATAATTAAAATATATGTACGTAAATTCAAATATGTTCGCTTATACATTTTTTTTCCATTCGTTCCTTATACTTTAATAGTCTCAACATATATTTCGATTGTTGATAATTCATGTTTATTAATTTTTACATCGCTATTATATATATATATATATATATATATATATATATATATATATATATATATATATATATATATATATATATATATATATATATATATATATATACATATATAATATATCAAATTTGTACAGCTTGTGTAGTTTGATCCAACTTAAAAGATAGGATAGCTTCCATCTCAATTTATAGTCGCAATATTATTTTATTGCAAATTATTTGTCTATTGTTTGACAGTCACAATTGTCTGTTATCTCCAAACGGTTCTAACAGATGGTGGTATCTTTTGACTGGATTGAGTAAGTATTTAATAGATGCCGCTATGTTAAACGTACAAACGTTTCATATAAGCTACAATTTATTAGCATAACTACCACGTATTACTGAGGCTACCTTAGCCACAGGAACGCGTGGTCGGGTCTGCTAGTATATATATATAAATATATATATATATATATATATAGCTATAGCACTAATTATGCCTGCTATTTTCATACACACTTTTTGACCTACATTATCGTTTGCCACCATTCATCATAATCAGTAACTTGCTTCTGCCTGCTAAATCTTTCATTTAATAAAGATTACTTTTTACGTGACAGCTGTTTACTCAATGGAGCCTAGCATTATTTATAATTCTAATCATACTAAAAAGCATTCAAACATTTCATTAAAATACGTTCAGTAGATTTGTAGGTAAAGTAATAAATTAACAAGTAGTCTTTATATGCATATTTAGCTTTACTTTATCTTTTAAAGACACACGAAATATATTTTATAGCGTTATCATCTTCACAGCATTCCTATAACTTTCATGCTTTCTCTGTCATATTCTGTCAACTTTCACTAGCATGCATGCCTTTTAAGAGACGGTCCCCTATTATTTATAAAAGTATGGATGTTCTCCATTCGATTTCGCCAACATTCATTCTCTTTTGATTCTATATTGTAATTTTTATAATATTGAGTAAAAAGTAGCCAAATTTAAAAATCGTTATCATCATCTGCTTAGCTCGTATACGTCCCACTCCTATGCTCATGTCTTCTGGGGCATGAGACGGCATTTCACCTATACCTCTTGAACAACAGTTACGAACAAAATTTGCATCGCTATTATGCTGATTACGCCTTACTATATAAAAATTTCCGTGTGGTGACAGAGTAAGTATACAATTCACCACCCCCTATCTTACTTGTGGGTGATCGTACGGGACGACTAAGGCATATAAAACGCATATAACATCTATATGAGAGAAGGACAGCTCGAAACAAAACCCTATACCAACACGTCTGACCAGCGCGGTATAGTAGGTTACATTCTCTCCCATTACGGAGGAGGCCCGAGCCCAACAGTGGGACATTTATGGGCTGTGATGATGATGATGATGATGATGATACTAATACGTCTGACCAGCGTGGTGTAATAGGTCAATTTCCCTCCCATTATGTAGGAGGCTCGTACCCAACAGTGGAATATATATGAGCTGAGATGATGATGATATAAAATTACATGCACAAATCATGCATTAGCAAGTTTTGAGTAAAAATAAATGATTCTTTGATACTATTATATTATTTGATCACTAAAATAACGAGAATTGCTGTTTGTTGTAAAGGTCAATGTCAATGCCAGACGTTCGTTATATTATTTCGTCATAAAAACCAATAAGTAAACTTTAGTTCTAATCATAGCTCACCAGTATGTTAATTATTTAATTCGTGAAGGTCATAAGATTGGGACGTGCCACATTAAAAAAGTAACAATAAAGAATTTGGCAGTGAAACCTAACATGATTATGAAAAGGTTAAAATATCAATAAACGAATCCGAAATCGTATCAAAAAATGACTAGCTAATAATCAACACTTAGATTAAAGGATAATAAATAAAAAATTTAGTATAACACACGGAAAACCTAAAACCTCCTTTATAACTTCAAATTATTTGAAAAAGTTACCGAAGTAATCATTACTAGAAATAAAGAAGTGAACTTTGAGCTTCAGGTTTTATATGACAGACATTTCATACAAGTTATTATTTTGTTGTACTATAAGGCTAAAACCAACCTCAACCCCAATGCGAATGATCAAGTTTATTTTGATAATGAAATCAGAGAACTGTCCATAATTAAAAGTCATAAACCGTTTCTACACCTGTTGTGCTAGTGACCTTAAATGACAGTTTATTAGTAAACATTTAAATTAGTACTACGTCACCCAGCTGTCCATTATACAGCTGCTTTCCTATGATAGTTTCCACCATAAAATTTATATTGATATTTTATCTCGATTTACATTATAATTACAGCGATAAAGATATATTTTAATATTCCATTCACACCTCTATCCATCAAAGCTATATTTACATATTCGTAATGCACTCACATCTTTTTAATACCTACATATGTAAAAGGGAGCAGACCCATTAATAGTCTACAGGACATAGTTTTACATAACTTGCTAATGAAACATTGATTTATATAAAAAAAAATTGCAAACATTCTTTACCTCTCCCATTATTTTTTAGTGTAAATTACGTACTAGATTAATATTATTTTATGTTCGTGTATTGGGGAATTAATATTGCAATATGTCACCTATTAAGATTACGAACTATAAAAATATTATTTTACTTTATGTTTGTGTATGATATAGGTAATTAAGATGTCAATATGTCATCGCCCCACTCGAATCATGTAGACTTTCTGACGCGGTTCAGCTGTCACCCGCTTAACCATATAGTCTAATACTGCAGATTATTGCTCGATGGGACACTAGTTGTAATCGTTATTCTCCTACTCTTATCCCAATTACTTGGGGTCGATACAATATGTACTCTTCTTTCATAGTACATATTGTAAAAGTTATTGGCAAATGACCGGCCGCCTGCCAGATGTCAACCGTCTTTGGGAATGTAACTGTTGATCAAATGGCACCAGATGGAGTTGGCCCAGGTCCTTATAAGGCTCTTAGTCGTCTTTTACGACATCCACGAGCAAAGTAAGGGTTGGTAGTATTTGCAGCCGCTACCACACAGCTTACTAGGTGTAATATGAATACAAAACTGAAGTGAAGCACGCAATTTTGTTCTAATTCAGATCTGTAGCGCTATTCTGTACATACAATTACGTGTCTCGAGATACCAAATTCATTTGTAGACGCATACATTATAATGGCGATTCTTAAATTCTCACTATGAGTATTTTACATACTTGACAACCCTATTTACCTGAATAGACGCTCAGTCTAATTTTTTTTTTATTTCTTATGCTGGCAAATGAGCAATCAGCATACCTGATGGGAAGTGTTACTGCCGCTCATGGACCTTTGCAATACCAGGGGTACAGTTATGCCTCTGCCTACCAATCAAAGCCTACGCAGAAAGTTGGACTTCTGGCTCACTCTAACGAACCGCACGAGCTCAACGAAGCGCAAACAGTGATGCTCATTATCGGTTTTATTTATTACAGAATAGCTATGCTACATTGCTACTTATGATGAAACGCGACAACAGCAAATGGTGATAGATATAAATGATGCCTTATGTTTTAACACAGGTGTTGTATATTTCATTAATCCGTGTGGTGACGAAGTAAGAATACAATTCACCACCCCCTACCTTACTCGTGGGTGATCGTAAGAGATGACTAAGGGATATAAAACGCATATAACATCTACGCAAGAGAAGAAAAACTCGAAACAAAACCCTATATCAACACGTTTGACCAGCGTGGTATAGTAGGTTAATTTCCCTTCCATTACGAAAGAGGCCCGAGCCCAACATTGGGACATATATGGGCTGTGATGATGATAATGTATATTTCAATATAGTTTGATGAAAATTTTTTACATACATACCATCACGCCATGTCCCTTGCAGGGTAGGCAGAGAAAACAGAGTGCCAGAGAACTCTATTCTTGCATACTTCACTCGCTTCCTCAACATTCATAATTCTCTTCATACACGCTCGCCGGTTTTAAATTTTTTTACTTATAACATTTTATTATTGACTGTTACCTAATGATCTCTCGTATCTGAAAATCTATTTTATTGGTCAATCTTTTACTATATTCATGTTGAATCCTGCTTCTTATGAGCTGTGTTTATTATTTGATAAAAAATTGCGTATTTCTTTTAAGTTCCACAGATTCCTTATTACATAGGTTTCTACGAAGTTAATGTTGATTTTGCTATTAACTTGCTAATTTATGGTGTACTTTATTCCGACTTGTCAATCTAGGTTTAACTAATTTAGTTTAGCGTAATTCAGATGAAACTTCTCAAAATAATGTGACACAACATATGCCGTTTTTACATAGGGATAAGAGCATAGTTTGCCCTTACTTTTCCGTGGGAGTAATAGTAATCAGCTGAATCGTGAGAGAGAAAAATCGTGGGAGTAATGAAAATCCGCTGTCTCCTCTGGAGACAACAGGACTCAGCAGCAGGGCTCAGCAGTAGCGCTCACCTGGAGAATGTATAACACCTTACTGCGATTATCAATGCTCTTCTTAGGTATACTGTTAATGACAATAATTCCAACAAAGAATAGACGCTCCATGTGGCGTTCTATGAAGGAGACCTACGTTTAGTAATGAATGGCGAAGAGCCAAATAATGATGATGAATGAAAGTAAGAGATGAATGCGAAATGCCCTTGAAAGGGTTATATTTGTACAAGGTATTATTTGTCTTATATAAAGTTTCCAAGTATTTCTCACTAATGACGTGTATAATTTATATTATATTTTGTTGCGCTTACTTGATAAATTAATTTCATTATGTCTGACAAGCATGCATGCAATTATCATGTCAAGTTTTAAATCAAAATATAGAAATTGAAATTTACACTACCTTCAGTTTTCGGTTACCTTAAGTTTTTGCTCGTTAGGAACATTAATATCCTTAACGTTACGTACTTAAACTAATTTCTTAATTAATAGATATGTAATGTCAACTCCCATAAAAACTAAATCTTCTATGAAAGTACAATTTAGAGAAACTTTAAAAATAACGCTATGTCGTTATTTATACAAAACTTCTAAAAACTAAACCATAAATAAATTACAAAATCATTAGGAAAAAAAAAACCAGATGGATTTACTAATTGTATGATTTTAGAGAAGCTTCTAAATAATCGTTATATTTTGTGTTACTATTCCTCTTCGTCTTTTTTTCAGTCCAAATACGAGTACGTCATACTGCTGAACACGATTCTACTCCATAATAGATATTATACAACTGCACAGATGGCGTAGTAGTTAAGATACAGAACTAGCGTGCCAAGGGTCATGAGTTCGAATCCTATACAGTCTGTCGGGCGAGACACGACCGCGCCATAGCCTTGCACCCTTAAACAAAACTTAAATATTTTGTGCGATTCACAAATTGATGTTGTGACTGAGTGTAATTTGCGTCCGTAAATTGTATGTTTTTAAGTGTCATGCTATAAAGGATTATTTAATTAGTGCAAGGTATTTGATAGCATCTGTAAAAATACTAATTACTCTATGCTGACTGGGCGGATTGGCAAATGGTAAAATCTTCACCCAAGTTTTCAGCCTCTTACTTACGTGATGTTCTTCGCTTACATTTATTAATCGATTTTAACGATTCCCACCGAGAAAAAAATGGGTTAGTGGTGGTAGCTTAGGACCATTGTATTCTTACTGTGTCACCATAAGAATTACGGCGTCACTATTATCGAAGATGTTTTTAATTAGACCGCGAGCGATTTGCTTAAACGATGACTTGTATGACCTATTTAATATGTACATAATATATGCATAACATTTAATAAAGTGAAAATAAAACTAAAAGGTCACCTTCACTTGCACTCCTCATGACTGAAATTCAATATTTAACTATAACGTTGGCAAGGGCATTTGTATTGCATTTTGAATATAATATTCAATGACAATTCGTCTATGTTAAGTTAAAAGACAATTACGTCATTCTAAATAATTTATAAGTCTAGAATTAACCTACGGAATAGAACATCAAGGATGATATATATATATATACGTCATAATACTAAATGGCAAAGGTCACTTCTATATAAATTAGGACCTATAAGGTTAAGGTTCATGTGAATTGGGGATATAATATTCGCGCGTTAGTTGAATTATATTTTATTCAACAATATAACACTTTTAAGTTACAATTTCTGATATTTTCATTTTTTTTTTGTTACAAACATTTTAAAAACTAGCATTTACTTTATAATATAAATAGGTTGTCATGATAAATATATGGATGGCGTGATAATTTAAGTATTAACTTTATTACATTTCATTCAGAAAAAATATTAGCACTATTAAAATATACTCAAGTATAGTAAGTAACTGTATTAGAAATATCTTACTATTACAGTTTAAACTGTAGAAGTGCCTAAACAAACTAGTTGAATTGTGTATAAATGTGTGAAATGAGCATGAGCGTTGATGGTTGACATATTGAAATCAATAACCAAGATTATCTGTTAGGTATTGCGCAATATCTAGCATTTAGGTATAGGCATAGACATTTATTACAGTTTTATGTTTGCAGACAACGCTGTTTGGAGCGAGGGCGCTATGACCTTGTGACGACCTTACGTCCCCACACCCGCTTGCACCCCTCTCCCACTGCCCCAACTCCACGCTACCCTCCCAGGACTCTGTGTTAGCTACGCAACCTTGGAACAATCAGGGAAGCTACTTCAATAGATTTCATTTAAAATTCGTATCTCAGTTTACCTTTCAAATTTTTTTTTAATTAATAAAGCTCGGCTTGTTTTTTAATAAAACTGGCAACATTGAACATAAAGGTAAGTGGCAGCATGGACCAAGATAGAAAACCGATCCAGTTTTACATGTCACGTAAGTATTACACCATTTCACGGCACGGCCTATTAGGTGGCCGGCAATTAACTCATTGTCGAAGTATACACTAAGTACCTACTATGTACTTGAGGTCAAGGACCTATTAAAGAAGGATAACGACAATTTCCTTAGTCCGTCATAATAATTTTAACAAAACTTATACCATATTAAAGCGTCGCGTGATTATCAACACAAGTTGAAATTGTTTATGTCTACATTCTCATGTTTTTATGGTTCCTCTTTAATAAATACTAGGTCTTATGAGTGTGTTTAATTCCTATGTAGAATCAGCATCCCTATTGACTATAAAGTAATTCTAAGTCAATATTAATTTGTAAAACATTTCTCATTAAAAGTCATTTTAAGAACATTGATTTTTAATTCTATGTCCACGCTTTGGTCAACTTGTGGGGTGACAAGTTAGAAATACAATGTGTCGTCACTGCTTTCTTACCCGTGAGAGGAAGAGTGGCTGAGATGAGTATACTAAAAGGTAACAGCACTCTCCTAGATAGCTTATAACACCAACTGCTTTCATCAAATCGTGTCAGGTGTAGTGATTACAAGATTATATTTTTTAGGTTCGTAAATATTTGTTTCGCATTCCGTGTGGTTACGTTCGCATTCCGTGTGGTGACGGAGTAAGTATACAGTTCACCACCCCCCTATCTTACCCGTGGGTGATCGCAAGAGACGACTAAGGGATATAAAATGCATATAACATCTATGGAAGAGAAGGAAAACTCGAAACAATACCCTATACCAGCACGTCTGACTAGCGTGGTATAGTAGGTCAATTTCTCTCCTATTATGGAGGAGGCTCGAGCCCAATAGTGGGACGTATATGAGCTGAGATGATGATGATGAAATATTCGTACATCATAGTATACGTCATAGTAACAATAGATATGGATAGGCTAAAGGATGGAGGTAAAAAATGTAGAAAGGTATGATCTGCATCATGTCTGTGGTATTAATTACATAGGGCAAAGTCTTAGCCCTAATTAACCCGAGGCTCTATTCCTATTCTTATCATCAAAATTTAACCTCCAATTATTAAATAGAATTTAGCGTTGGAAGACTTCATGCTAATTAAAAGTTAGTAAAAATTAATCATCATTCTTATCCCAATTACTTGGGGTCGATCCAATATGTACTCTTCTTTCATAGTACATATTGTAAAAGTTATTGGCAATAGTTTTTTATGACCGGCCGCCTGCCAGACGTCAACCCTCCTTGGGAATGTAATCGTTGACCAGACGACATCAGATGGAATTGGCCCAGGTCGTTATAAGGCTCTTAGTCGTCTTTTACAACAACCACGAACAAAATAAGCGTTGTTAGTATTCGTAGCCGCTACCACACAGCTAAAGTTTGTAAAAATAAATATAAAATAAAAATACTCGTATATAGTTTCTGAAATAGAGTCATTTCAATCATGAAATTTTTATGGTAATTGTTCTTTTCTGCGTATGACATACGTATGACATTACTGTATGACTTTCTAATTGAAAATACACTCGTCTCACTTTTGTGCCAGCTAATCCTTACTAATATTATAAATTCGAAAGTAACTCTGTCTGTCTGTCTGTCGCTCTTTCACGCCAAAACTGCTGAACCGATCTAAATGAAATTTGGTACACAGATAATCTAGAGCTTGATAAAGAACATAGGCTACTTTTTAATGCAAAACAAAGGGTTATAAAGGGGCATGAAAAGTTGTAAGGAAGTATCGTAATTTTTAAATCCAGAAGCTTGAAACTTATTTTAAGGCTATTGATTAGATAGCCCTTAAGCGGGAAAATAAAAATAGGAGATAAAAAACTTAAGTAACCTTTTACGCGGGCGAGGCCGCGGGCAGAAGCTAGTATACCAATATGGTAGAGCTTCATATGAATACTATAGAAATTTTGAAACCAAATTTATGTATACACGACATCTCAGTCATATGTATCACCCTCCTCTACTTTCAGTTCGTCCTCAATCCAATGCCTTCATACGACCTCATTTCTGACTGAAGTGACTAAATACGAAGGCCGCAGGGTCGGGTAGGCTATGAGAAGTCAGACAAAACTTATTATTTTTACCCTAGTAGGTCACCTCAATATTTTGAGGGATTATTTCTGAAATGTAATACTTCGTCTTTGTATTCATTTCGCAAGATAATAACAAAGTTTAAATATATCAACGTAATAATTTTCCGTATTATATACATAAACACAGCATCATGATTCTACAAGATAATTATTTCCTCGTATACAATATTCTTCTATCTTCATACAGAACAAGAAATACAGGTAGTTAATTGATTTTATTCTACGCGTCAAAACTCTTCATATAGCAAACGTGAAACGTCAACGAATAAACTGTAAGTGAATAACACCTACGCACTTATCCATCTACGTATTACGGATTACGAGTAAAAAGAAAATGCTACGCCGATAGCGCTTAACCAAAAAGAATTTATTTTAGGAGATCATCGCAGATATTTAAAGTAGTCTAAAATTAAATTTTTATACATGCTTTCTTCTGCGATATGGGTTAATGCCTTTTGTTCAGCGAAGAGACCCGTATCCTACAGTAAATAAAAGTTAAAATAATATTGATGATGATATTATATGAATGCCAAACAAACTAAATGAGATGATAATAAACTTGTAATGAACTACACTGCATTAATTATATCAAATGTAATCGTCACGAATTATGTATGGTTACTTTTATTTTTTGGTGCGGGGCTATGGAATGGTCACTCCCCGATAATTCCATCCAGGGCGATAGAAGAAACGGCGCGCGACCCCATTGACTCGCCTCGAAGAGAGGTACATTGGTATTTCTCTTCGCCGAGCGAGCGGGCCACCGGAACCCAGTCTTTGTTTTCGGTTGTTACTCTGATGGAAACAAAATAAAAACTTACTACTCTTTAAAATTATTTTTATTAATTCTTTAAAATTATTGCACAGCGATTAGTAATACTAATCTAACTAGTAATACTAATCGCTGTATAATAATTTTAAAGAGTAAAATATGTTTTTAAATAGTTTAACAAGACTGAGTAGTTCTAAAGCCATCACAACTAATATAATCAACACTAAAACAACTAATATCGCCGTAGCAGCTTATCGCCGGCTATTGCTAGACGTAGTCCTCCCTCATCTGTCACCGAGTGCGATCTTGTGCCGCCTGAATCTAATGACGCCCAGCAACTTTCATCAGGTCGTCTATCTACCTAGTGGGGTGCGTCCTTCATGGCATTATAAGTAATTTACAAATTTTAAATATGTCTAGTTACTTGGTAAAATAAACTTACTTCGTGTGGCAAAAGTCTCTATGACTTAAATGGGGATGTTCTATTGTACGAGTAACTCAAGATTAAGTTGCTGATCTGATTAAAAAAGAAGCGATATTAATTAATCACATAGGTACATGTATCTATAGAATACAACTATAATTACAATTACTTTTTAATGATTTTACTGTATTGATTTTTAGTGTTCAGTTGTAGCACTCTACTTCTTGCGATTTTAACAAACAGGCTAAAATCATAAATATTTTCTGTCTATTAATAGTTTTGCATAATTTACACAGTACTGTATCCTAAATATGATTTATAATTATATCAACGTGAAAAACATCTAGGATGGTCACTAAATGGTTTAGTTTTTTTTAAAGTGAAAATGTCTTTTGTCGCATCGCACACAGATTTTTTCGAGAAAAGAAAAGATTCACATTGCTGTAGTATGCGAAACATGGCTGGATCCTGGTACAGATAACATAAGATTTTCAGACTATAATGTTTATAGAAAGGATCGCTGTGATGGCTACGGCGGCGTCGCTATTATTGTCCATAAATCAATTAAAACCCAGATACAACCTGTTAATATAACCAATACAGGAATAGAGATATTACATATCAAAATACTAAATTGCCGCATATTAAAATATATAATTGGTATATATTGTCCCTCTTCTGTGAATCTATCAGATTGGGATGAAGTTTTTGCCATGGGAACCAAAAATACTATTATTGGTGGTGACTTTAATGGACATCACACAAATTGGTCATACAAAATTGATAACAGAGGCAATCAGCTAATAGAATCGTCGTTAGAAAATGGTTTTACTTCTATTAATAGTGGTGATGCTACAAGAATTAAACTTGTGAACGGATCGTTGCAAAGTTCCTCGCCAGATGTAACATTTGTATCCTCAGATATAGCAATAATGACAAAGTGGCGAACGTTTAATGAGAATTTAGGCAGTGATCATCTTTTCATTAAAGTCTGAATAAATTATCAAGAGCCGTTATCTTTTACTAAGAAAAGAAATTTTAAACTAGCTAACTGGAAAAGCTTGCATGATGATTTGATTGAACCATTTAGAGCAGTTAACAGCATCTTCAAATCTAACAGTGAAGTTCAACCATTATATGATTATTTAGAAGACAAAGTCCTATTTTCAGCAAACAAGAATATCCCTTTCAAAAAAATATGCACGAATATACAGAGTAAGTTTAAGCCTTTTTTTTTGTGTTGGGCTATGGACGTCGCACCCCGCCAAATCGGTCCGGGGTGACGGAAGAGGCGGCGCGCAACCCCATTGACCCACCCTGCAAGCACCTCTTCTTCGCCGTGCGAGCGGACCACCGGTACCCGATCTTTGTCTTCGGTGGCTTGCTCGGCGGTATGCCCTCTCGGGCTCCTCTCCTGTCGACGCCCCGACAGCTTTCGTCGTCGAGGCGTCGTCCTCACGCGGTGGCCTCACGTCGGGTGACCGGACAATTCCCCGGTCCAATCACCCGAAGCCTCGGTTAGGGCGGCATCAGGCACAAGTACTCGCGCCTGCGCCGCCCCGGCCGCGGGTGGCGGCCCGGGTCACGGGAATTCTCCCGGCCCGTTCCGCCGCCTCCTTCTGCGAGATGACAGCCTCGCAGAAGGCGGCGACCGCGTCCCAATTCCTGACGCTGTCGACCATCGTTCGCGCAAAAACCGGCAGCGTCAGGTCGGCACCGATGACAGCGACGAGGTCACGGCGCTGCCCATCCCAGCCCGAACATACCTCGAGCGTATGTTGCACCGTGTCCTCGTCGCTACTGCAATGGTGGCAGGACGGAGTCCACTCCCTCCGCACGACCGTGTGCAGGTACTTGCCGAAGCAACCATGCCCCGACAAGACCTGCACCAACCGGAAAGAGAGGACTCCGTGCCACCGCTCCATCCACTCCATCAGTACGGGCCGGAGGGCCTCAACGGTAAAATCACCGTGTCTAGGCCTCTCCAGCCGCGTAGCCCAACGGGCGATGACTTCTCGGCGGGCGTCCTCGCGCCAGGTGGCTATCTCGTTGAACGATGGGGTGCCACCCTCTTCGCGCATTGAGGTTACCCGCCGGTAGAGGTCGGAGAGCATCTCCGCCTCTAAGTCCCACGGGGGTGTCCCGGCCAATAGGCATGCCGCCTCGGTAGACACCGTGCGGTACCCGCGAATGGCTCTGACCGCCATGGCTCGCTGTGGCCTCCACAGCACCGCCCTGAGCTGGGCGTTCAGAGCCCTCGCCCACACGGGTGCGCCGTACATGGCCATTGAGTGGATCACCCACGCATACAGCCGTCGGCCCTCGAAACTGGGTCCGTCCACGTTCGGCATGAGCCGAGAAAGGGCGGACGCCGCGCCGACCAGCCGGGGAGCAATTTGACGAAAATGCTCCCGGAACCACCATCGCCCGTCGAGCACCAGACCCAAGTACCTCATATGGGCCTGGATACTGATGTGGATGGAGTTGACGACTAACGAGGCGCCGATGGGCAGCCTAACACGGGGCCCATGGAATAGTAGGGCCTCCGTCTTGTTTAGGGCCACCCTGAGCCCCAGCGCCTCAATTCGCCTGACCATCTCCTCGGTGCCGAGAGTGGCCAGGCTCGCCGCCTCTTCGAGTGTCCTGCCCCGGGCTGTGACGAGCGCATCGTCAGCATAGCAAATAACGCTCAGCCCGGGGGGAGACTCCCTCTCAACGCCCAGTCGTAACCCATGTCCCACAGAGTCGGCCCCAGAACCGACCCCTGCGGAACACCGCACGACATGGGCGTCCGCACAAGAGTAAGTTTAAGCCTAAGGAGTATTGGAGTCCATCTCTATCTGAAGCTATCGCAGAACGTAGATTATCGTTAAGTAAATTTAGGAAAAACCCTACCCCTAACAATTTAACAGTTTTGGAATCAAAAACAAAAAAAGCGCGAAACTTAATATGTAAAGCAAAATCTCAGAATTGGCAAAAGTTTTGTTCTAGTATTGGCGAATCTACGTCGGTTAACGATATTTGGCATAAAATGCGATGGTTTAAAGGCTATCCTCAACCAAATAAGTACGCTTCTGAAAAAAAAAATGGAGCTGTTACATTCTCTTACCCCAGATTATGTGCCAAATATAGCCCCGACTTTTGAGTCAGAAAATGGATTACTCGAAGCACCTTTTACTTTACAAGAATTTAACAACACTTTAAAAAGAAAAGACACAGCTCCAGGTAGTGATGGGGTGACTTATTCCATGATTTATAATTTACCTTATACAGCTAAAGAATATGTAATTCATTTGTTTAATTTGATAGTTAAAACTGGTAATGTTCCAAATCAATGGCGACAAATTTTAGTAGTACCCATACCTAAGGTTAGTTCTGCTTACGGGTCTGAAATTAAACTTAGACCAATAACATTAATAAATTGTTTGTGTAAATGTTTTCATCATATGCTTGGTAATCGATTGGAGTGGTATGTAGAAAAATATAAAATTTTATCTCCTTATACAACTGGATTTAGAAAATCTCAATCTTGTTTGGACTGTCTTACGAGGCTCATTACTTATATTCAAACTGGTTTTTCTGAAAACATTTCTACCGTAGCATGCTTCCTATATATCAATAATGAATAAAATGAGATTTTAGTAGAAAAAGTAGTCTTAGTGCTTGACAGGTTAAATGTTGGAAAAAATATTTGTAGATATTTATGGTCTTTTTTAAACTGCAGACACCTAATGTTAAAAAAGTCTATTGATGAACATCAGCCTCAGTCACATGACTATGTGAGATGGACATGCAGAGGCCTAGCACAAGGAGACCCCATTTCACTACTTCTATTTAATGTCACTACTCATGAAATTTGTGCATTGATTCAAAATGTCATAGTAGGGCAATATGCTGACGATTTTGTTTTTTACCTACGTCACAAAGTTTGGAATATATCCGAAAATAATTTACAAAGTGCTTTAAATACTATGACAATATTGCTACATAATCTTGGCTTATAAGTATCAGCTAACAAGTCTAGTTACTGTATTTTTAGTAGAGGTCATATAAGGCGACAACTAATTCTAAAAATTAATAACAATGCATTGCAAGTTGTTTCTCCGGTTAAATATCTGGGTATGTGGCTGGACAGATCACTTCTTTGGAACAAACATATAAATGAAATTTGTATGAATTCTTATATGTTTTTAAATGTGTTAAAAGTTTTGACAGGCTCTGCCTGGGGTGTACATCCAAAACATCTTCGTAGATTATATCTCTCAGTCATTCGAAGTAGACTAGATTTTGGTTGTTTTTTATATGATACAAGTGCAAAGACACATGTAACTAAATTGGATAAAATCCAGAACCAAGCACTTAGAATCATCTGTGGTTTTATAAGAAGTTCGCCAATCCATGTAATGGAAAGTGAACTCTGTATTATTCCTTTAAATATACGCCGCATGTATTTGGCTTACAAGTTCTGTATAAAGAGTATGTCTTGGACAAATAACATTAGTATTATTTCCATTAAGGATCTTAGTGATCATTTAAATAAACAATATTGGCAGAAAAAAAAGAAACCACTTCTGCCATTAACATATATAGAGATTAAAAACTATGAGATGTACTCATCAGATGTTTTGGATATGTTCAGCTTAGAGATTTGGGCAACGTACGTAATTAATATAAACAATGTAATAAAACAGGATTTAAAATGTATGAAAGTAAACAAAAAGAGCTAGTAGTAGAGTAGTGACTTAATAAAATTCAAAATTATAGGTGAGATACTAGAAAAATATGAAGGCTGGATATGGTTTTATACAGATGGATCAAAAAGTCCAAATGGTCAAGGCTCGGCAGTATATTGTAAGAACAAAGGTATATCTGCTATGTACAAAACCCAGGCAAGTGTTTCAATTATGACTGTAGAGCTAGTTGCAATCCTGAAGGCCTTAAATTGGATTCAAAATATAGAAGGACAATATTTTGTGATTTTTACTGACAGCAAATCTGCTTTGCAGCATTTGGCTCGATGCGCCTCTGGATAGAGAGGTGTTTCGATAGCCTACAGTATATTAAAAATATTGAGAGAGATTTGCTTCAGTGGTAAGAACGTGATATTGCAATGGATTCCCTCGCACATGAGTGTACATGGCAAGGAGGAGTCTGATAGACTGGCAAAATTAGCTATACAACAAGGTATAAATACAGATATTAAACCGCATTACTCTAAAATAATTAGTTTCCTTAAGGACATTTGTTATAAAAAATGGAAGGAGCAATTTGAAGAAATATCAAAAATTAAAGGAATTTGATATAAAACTATGCAGTCTCAACCTCCTCAAATAATTTGGTTCGTTAAGAATAAATTAACCAGATTACATGTAATTATAGCTCAAGGATTACGTTCTGGACATTTTCCAACAAAAAAGTTTGCGTACCTCATGAGGAAATCGGATTCACCCAACTGCGTTACCTGCGATGTTGTTGATGATGTTCAACACTTGTTGATGGAATGTGTCCAGAACCAAGATAAAAGAGATGAGCTGAGAAAAACCTTTTGTCTTCAGACCTCGGATGTTGCCATTGTCCAAACTATTTTGGCGGAGCCAGCATCTGAGGCTGCGAAGCAATTGTGTGATCTGGCTGTGCATCGTGGCAATTAATTGTAATGCATACACATATTGTTTTATTAGTTTTAAGTGTTTGTATATTTATGTTTAGGGTACGATGGGACCTACATATTCATAATGAATAAAAGTCCCCAATAAATAAAAAAAGAATAAAAAAAATATGTCTAGTTACTTGGTAAAATAAACTTACTTCGTGTGGCAAAAGTCTCTATGACTTAAATGGGGATGTTCTATTGTACGAGTAACTCGAGATTAAGTTGCTGATCTGATTAAAAACGAAGCAATATTAATTAATCACATAGGTACATGTATCTATAGAATACAATTACTTTTTAATGATTTTATTGTATTGATTTTTAGTGTTCTTGTAGCATTCTACTTCTTGCGATTTTAACAAAGAGGTCAAAATCATGAATATCTCCTGTGTCTATTAATAGTTTTGCGTAATTTATACAATACTGTATCGTAAGTATGATTTATAATTACATACGTACATACATATCATCACACCATATCCCTTGCAGGGTAGGCAGAGAGAACAGAGTGCCAGAGAACTCTATCTTTGCATACTTCACTCGCTTCCTCAACATTCATAATTCTCTTCATACACGCTCGCCGGTTTCGGAGACTCTTGACTCCACCTTCCTTCAGTACATGACCGATCTGGTCTAGGTAGGTTAGTCTGGGTCTCCCCCGGTACCTACATCCTTCCACTTTCGCATTGTATATCTTCTTAACCAGACGTTCGTTCGGCATTCTTTCCACATGTCCGAACCATCGGAGCATTCCCTTTCGCATCTTTACACCAATACTCTCTTTCATACCTACTCGCTCTCTTACGTCGTATATTTATAATTACATCAACGTAAAAAACATCTAGTCTAATAAAACTACAAATACAATTACTTTTTAATGATTTTACTGTATTGACTTTTAGTGTTCTTGTAGCACTCTACTTCTTGCGATTTTAATAAAGAGGCTAAAATCATAAATATTTTCTGTCTATTAATAATTTTGCATAATTTACACAGTACTGTATCCTAAATATGATTTATAATTACATCAACGTGAAAAACATCTAGGATGTTCACTGAATGGCTTAGTTTTTTTTAAAGTGAAAATGTCTTTTGTCGCATCGCACACAGATTTTTTCGTAGGCTGTAAATGTAGCTGATCCGTCACGCTCTGAGATGAAAGGCTCGATCGAGTGAACTCAGGATCGCCGAGTGTACCCGAGCGAGAAAGATACAGTCAACTCTTCACTGCTGTGTTGCTGTGTTTAATGTATTCGATTTACCTATATGTAATAATTGTTATTATCAATTATTCAATAGTTTCTAATAGTTATTTTTTGACGGCACGTACTCCCTGGGGCACGCTTTTTACTTTATTGTATTTGTTTTATTTCCTAGGTTTAAGTTTTCCCTTCTGTCGGTAGTCCTCGTGACTGCTTTGTGTTTTTTTATTTTAATCTTGTTATTCTTTGTTTATAATTATTTATTCTTTTTTTAAATTTAAAATATGCCGATTTTTATCTCAACATACGAGACGGTATATTTTTTATGATAAATTTGAGAGCGTTGGTGCGTTGTTTATGGGATTCCTAATAATGTGTAAAGTGTCCGATTTTAGGCTGTAATTATCACCACTATGTTGTACTACGTCCCAGATACTTTATCCGGTATTGAAATGTTGACGAATTTTGGTGAAAATATTCTAAGATATTTTATATAGGAATTATTTAAGGAATTAATACAAAAAAAAAATTATGACTTGAAATTTTAAATTAGCTTGCTGCAAACTGGAAGAATGTTTAGTTATTAGAAGAATGTCTTATTAGAATATTTAGTTACTAATTTATGATTAAATCTTTATATATTTTTATTTGATAAAAGAGCAAGTTGTCTAAAGAACATATTATAATTTTTATCTAAATTAAAGATATGGTATGGTTAATGAATTTCATCTGTTGAGACTCAATCTCCTAATTCAATCAAACATTTATAGTAAACATTCGATAATCGATCAGTTGTTTTAACGGTATTTTTACTCTAAAACATTCTTTAGAATATTTATTAATATCCAACATCATCTACTGATGATTTTGGATATTAATAGTAATTTTTTACGATATACTAATTAATATTGGTAGGACCACGCTGTTGACAGTTCTCTGTCTACAGGCGCGGGCCGGTCCGTCCGGTGTAGTACCAAGTCTCGCAGAAGATTGATGTTTGAGAAATGGCAATGTGCTATTGCGCTTCATTCGGTGAGCGAGCAGCCCAACTGGGTGGGTTTAGGGATTATTATGGTAGGCAGCAGCCTAGCCTATACCCTTGATATAGCAGCAGCAGCAGAGACACTTACCAACAAGTGTGCTGCTTGCTTGTTTGCCACCATAAAAGCAATAAAAAAAATACTAGTTCACAGTTTGTGACGTGATGTCAGCCACTCTATTGCCGTTTCGGCTCTAGCTGTCTAGAGGTTTAAAGCATAGCATATGATAAACATGTATTTATTTATATTACAATACAATAGGGTTTCACTTGAAAGGATACCTTGAAATATAGTAATTATTATTGATGTATGTAGTGTATAACTCATTGTTTAAAGTCAATAGTGAAAGTTACTCGTATTCGTCATCGTTGACCTTATTTTAGGACAGGCTATGGTTGGATCGCTGCCCACCCAAAACAACGGCAGCGATTAAAGGAACGGTGTATAACCTCATAATCTGCCGTATTGTAGATATCTATCTATAGCCGTTTGGACAGACCAGATAACGAACCCTTATCTACGATGGCGTCATCATTAGTTTACCCTTATTTCAATAGAAACGGTGATTTTGCTGATTTTGTTAAAATTTTGTATAACAATATTTTAAATGATAAAAAACAATGGTATTTTATTCATATTAAAATTGTATAACAATTAATTATATTCACTAATATTCATCATTTAAGGTCATATATAATACACCACTGCTAGGCTTGATACTCCTCTACATTAGGAGGGAATTTGACTTACTATAACCACGCTGGTCAGACGGACTAGTGTATCTATTTCTAGCTTTCCTTCTCTTACCGCCGTGTTGTCGTCTTGTACGACATCCACGGGCAAATATAAAAATTGCTTTATGACCGGCTGCCTATATATATATATATATACATATATATATATATATATATATATATATATATATATATATATATATATATATATATATATATATATATATATATATATATATATATATATATATATATATATATATATATATATATATAACTATAGTATTTTCACTTATAAGTTATAACCTGATTTATGAATCAGCCATTTCTTTGCGTACTAATTTGCCCTTGTCCGTTGTTTAAAGTTTTTATTTAGCAATAGGTTGACGGTCAAAAAATAGTCGCGTGCATGACTCATTTTTACTAGAAATGAAAATAAGTTATAATTAGTATTTTGTACATTACTCAAAGTATACCTACATTACTCAAACTATACGCTTTCAAACTATTTACTCACTTCTTTATATTTGCAATGATTTCTCTATCTATGATAGAATAAATTGCCCTAATTTAGATGAAAAGTCTAACGTATCAACTAAGTTGAAGTGAAAGTGTAGCTAGAAAGTGAAGCATAATAGTTGCTACTGCTCTTTGTTATGTACCGTGTTTTCTCTAACCAGGACGAAAATTACACACATTGAACAGCCCAATGTCCACTGTTAGATAGGCCTCCGTAATTAGGAGATAATCTTACTATCAACACGCTTGGCAGGCAATTTGACGATTGCAATTGATCTTATAAATTTTCCAAGAGGATGCTGATGTCCATTTTCCTAGTGACCTCTAAAGGGACGTACCCAAATTACCTGTTTATTAACTATTATTAACCTGTTCAAAAGTGAGGAGGTCTTCAAAAACTCCTCCCTTGGTCACAACAACGGGGCTGCGGGTTCGTTCTTCGTCACGTATTCGAACTAAAATCATTCATCATCAAGCTTTTTTTTTTTAGCTTCGTCTTTGCATAAAATGATTTTACACTATATTAATGTCTGGCTACGTTAAAACTCTGGGTGAACGTCTTGGTGTATACTACGGAATGTCGTCAACAGGTGGAAGGGGGTAAAAACTTGTAAAAAACGGGTAACGTAATATGGGTACGTTCCTTCATAAGTTCTCATAGCGCCTGTGGCAAATTATACAAATTTACGCCATTATCCTCGTTTCATCATCATCATCTCAGCTCATATATGGCCCACTGTTAGGCTAAAGCCTTCTCCACAATGGGGGGAAAATTGACCTGATATACCACGCTGGTCAGATGTATTGGTGTATTCGTTTCACGTTTTCCTTCTCTCGCATAGATGTTATATACATTTTAAATCCCTTAGTCTTACGATCACCCACGAGTAAGACAGGTAGTGGTGAATTGTATTCTTACTCCGTCACCACATGGAAATCCTCCTTAGGAAGGCTTGTAATCATATATACTTACAGTTGACGTAAATAAGTTATTAGATAAATAGATAGATTTCTGGGGAAAACAGGGCACCAGTCTATAGTTAAAATTAGTTATATTTTATGTAGGTATTATTTATATTTTATTTATATTTTTCTATGTGAACTAGTGTCAGCGCATCTACTAATAGCTTGGGTTCAGAACTTTCAAGGCTCACCCAACCGGGTCGGGCTGGCAACGGAGGTCAAGGAAACGGTACCAGTAGCAGGCCCGATGGCGATGGGGAATACGGTTGTATTCCCTCCCATAACCAACGGCCCCAACCGGTTATGGGGCGCCACGCGTTGCCCTTCCGTCACCCCGGACGGAATGGACGGCGTGTGTCCGGACTATATAGCCTCCCAAAAAAGGGCTCACCCAACAGTCCGATTAAACTTGTCATAGCCATCTGTGGCTAACAACTATAATCATAAAAACCTACTAACAGAATACTGTAGGAAAATAGGGAGTCCTAGTATTTATAATATAAATTTCATTAAATGAAAACTTAATATACCTGCTTTTTCAATTGATCTACTAAATTATCTTAGGGTATTATTATTATTATCCCGTGGGACCTAGAGGCGGAGATGCTCTCCAACCTCTACCGGCGGGTTACCTCAATGCGCGAAGAGGGTGGCTCCCCATCGTTCAACGAGATAGCCACCTGGCGCGAGGACGCCCGCCGAGAAGTCATTGCCCGTTGGGCTACGCGGCTGGAGAGGCCTAGACACGGTGTTTTCACCGTTGAGGCCCTCCGGCCCGTACTGATGGAATGGATGGAGCGGCAGCACAGGGTCCTCACCTTCCGACTGGTGCAGGTGTTAACGGGGCACGGGTGTTTCGGGAAATACCTGCACACGGTCGTGCACAGGGAATGGATTCCGGGCTGCCATCATTGCAGTAGTGACGAGGACACGGCGCAACATACGCTCGAGGAATGCTCGGGCTGGGACGAGCAGCGCCGCGACCTCGTCGCTATTATCGGTGCCGACCTGACGCTGCCGGCTGTCGCGAGGGCGATGGTCGACAGCGTCAGGAATTGGGACGCGGTCGCCGCCTTCTGCGAGGCTGTCATCTCGCAGAAGGAGGCGGCGGAACGGGCCCGGGAGGATTCCCGTGACCCGGGCCGCCGCCCGCGGCCGGGGCGGCGCAGGCGCGAATACCTGCGCCTGATGCCGCCCTAACCGAGGCTTCGGGTGATCGGACCGGGGAATTGTCCGGTCACCCGACGCGAGGCCACCGCGTAAGGACGACGCCTCGACGGCGAAATCTGTCGGGGCGTCGACAGGAGAGGAGCCCCGAGAGGGCATACCGCCGAGCGGGCCACCGAAGACAAAGATCGGGTACCGGTGGCCCGCTCGCACGGCGAAGAAGAGGTGCTTGCACGTTGGGTCAATGGGGTTGCACGCCGCCTCTTCCGTCACCCCGGACCGATTTGGCGGGGTGCGACGTCCATGGCCCACCACAAAAAAAAAAAAAAAAAAAAAAAAAAGGGTATTATTATTATGCCGGGCGGGCCACCGAAGACAAAGATCGAGTACCGGTGGACCGATCGCACAGCGAAGAGAGGAGAGTTGCATGGGTCTATGGGGTTACGCGCCGCCTCTTCCGACACCCTGGACCGACTTGGCGGGGCGAGACCACGTCCATAGTCCACCTCAACAAAAAAAAATATTATTATTATATACACGCTCGCCGGTTTCGGAGACTCTTGACTCCACCTTCCTTCAGTACATGACCGATCTGGTCTAGGTAGGTTAGTCTCGGTCTCCCCCGGTACCTACATCCTTTCACTTTCGCATTGTATATCTTCTTAACCAGACGTTCGTTCGGCATTCTTTCCACATGTCCGAACCATCGGAGCATTCCCTTTCGCATCTTTACACCAATACTCTCTTTCATACCTACTCGCTCTCTTACGTCGTCGTTACGAATGCGATCGGTCAGCCTAACTCCACAGATTTTCCGTGGAGATCGCATTTCGACCGCATTAATTTTACTTTCATACTCTTTCCTGCATACCCAACTCTCGCTTCCATACAGTAATGTTGGGACAAGCACTGCGTTATGTATTGCTACACGTGCCTTCTGGCTGAGGTGGTGGCTACCGAGAAGTTGCCCCAACGCTCCGTTCACTCTATTTCCCGCATCCCCCTCTTCGCTCTATATCAAGAGTCTCCGAAACCGGCGAGCGTTTATGAAGAGAATTATGAATGTTGAGGAAGCGAGTGAAGTATGCAAGGATAGAGTTCTCTGGCACTCTGTTCTCTCTGCCTACCCTGCAAGGGACATGGCGTGATGGTATGTATGTATGTATTATTATATACTTACAGCGGGAATTGCGGTTCGCACTGCGAAAAGTATGACAATAGGTGTGTTCCCCTCAGGAACCTGCTCATCTTTTGATACCTACTGTTTTAACAGAAAAAAGTTTCATCATCATTCAGCCCTTTGTCATCCACTACTGGACGTAGGCCTCCCTCATATTTCGCCACAAAGTGCGGTCTTATGCCACCCGCATCCTACGACTCCCAGCAACTTTCACCAGGTCGGTCTGGTGGGGAGTCGACCAACACTGCGACGTACGAAACATAGTCGCCACTCGAGAATCTTTTTTCCAATACGTTTAGGAGGCTAATATTCAATTATAACTCGATGAAAAATAGTTACGAAGTTGATAAATAATTTATTAAAATAATATAAAATATACTATAAATGAACCAATATAGGTTGCCTAGAAGAAATCTCTGAAAGAGCTAGCTCTTAAGTAAAGTTTGCATTATAACTGGTGTCCAATAAAATAATTTTCTATCTAGCTATCCATCAATATTTGTGAAAAAAAAAATTTTTATGCTTTTATCGCGTTTATATTTGATTTTCACTTTCCTGACAGAAATGTGGGAAAAGTCAACGCAAATGCGATAAAATACGTTATTTTTTTATTACGTATGTATTATACTTGCATAAAAATCAGAAATCATGAATCAATATTTTTATAAAAAGTTTTTAGAATTATATAAAGACTTTAGAATTATATAATATTAGTTATCTATACAATTAAATTATATAATTTATCAGCTAATTACATATTCTTATCATGGCAACAAAAGCCACAGGAGAACGTGTTGTGTAACTATACTGTACTTATCATTGAAGTTCAAAAATCGGTAACCACATACTTCGTATTAGGTAGGTATACCCGCAAAAAACATAAAGTATTTATACAATTATTTCTCCGGAACGTGGATAAAGGTCACGTCCCACGCAGATCGGGTGTGAGGGGTGCGGGGGACAGGGCGAGCGGGCACGCGCGGGCACGCCGACCTTGCCCGGCTGTGACTCTGCGACCTTGGAGCCGAGCGAACACCGCCACCACAGAACGCCCACGCTCACCCCTCGTCCTCTATCTCCTGCCCACCCACTATACCCCGTGCAACCTACCTACATATCACTGCAAGTGCTCATCTAACAAGCGATATTTAAGCACTAGGTAGTCAGATTCATCAATATATTATTTGATAACTACTTCTCTAAAATATAAAAGTCACTACTGTTGGGATATGACCACCGATATTTTGGAAATCCATTCCAAATATTTTAACTTGCAATTATAATTATAACTAGCAAATATTAATAGATTTCTAGATCACAATCATTTTTATGGGCATTTGGAATATAATAATTTATACTTGACTGAATTAAATAAATAATCCTTCGTATTAATAAACGTAATTAAAATAGTAAAAAAAAAATATAGAGTAGTTCAGATATTGCTTATATTTTTCTTAATTATCTCAATTTCATGTATACGAACAGTACTAATAGACCAAACTGAACACAGTTTACTTACAAATGTTTTAAAATGCGACTAGGAAATAAATCTATACAGAAATGTGCTAATTTCATAATGTATCTTTTGGTCAATGATTACATTCATGAGGAGCGTTAACAACAGGTAGGTGGCAATAAAAAAGCGTGGTCGTAATCCTCACACACATATATACATATATATATATATATATATTATTTATAGACAGTAATGATATTTTATGCCGTGGTCATTATTCCTTTAAAAATAAATGTTGGTGATTGATGGTACGTGTGATTCTCTTTATAAATTTCATTCTTTAGAAAGATTTATCAATTTCATATTAAAGAACAGCCTCCTACCTATTTGAGCTTGTTAATATTATAGCGATGCCCAGTCATGACCTTGTGTTACAGGGTCATATTCGGGGTTTTCCGTATACCGCCTGAAGCTCTCTGACATTGATTATTTACAGAACAATAAATATACTGTGTTTAACAATGTTACAAGGAACTACGTACTCATTTATTTGTACAACAATGACATAATTGACAACGTTTTCAAGGATAGTACTCATATAAGATAACCAAAAATGTTTTATATTTTATATATATAATATTTAGAAAAGGAATAACAATATATATATTTGAAACAAAAAATACGCATTTGATATTGACTAATATGAATTTATTTTTATGACAATAAAAATAATTTCACTCATTTTTAAAAATACATTGCATATGCAATTTAAAAAGAAAACAAAATGTTGTATCTTTTTATTAGATTACATAAAAGTTTCACAGTAATAAAGATTTAGTAACCTCAATAAAAATTAATAAATTCTAATGCATGTTCAGATCACGAAAAGATAAATAAGGAAAAAAGAAATTACACGTATATATTATAATGATAATTATATGACGACATACTTATAATGAAAGCAAAATCAGTGAGCATATAAATTGCTACTCGCGTACGTGCTTTGATATTTTCCCAATAATTCAATTAATTATACCTGATGCATTAATATTTCCGGAACAAGATGGCAGATACAGGGTGGCGAAGGATTATAGTTTGTTAGGTAGAATGGAGGCTGTGATAGAAGGGGGTATGTAGGCTGATAGAGGGTGTGAGTAGGTAGGTCACGCGTGGCAAAGCACGGGCGGGCGTTGCATGGACGCCGCTGAGTCAAGTGCACGGTCGGCGCACTGCGCGCTTGCACTCGCGCCAAATGTCATGCGCCCCACACCGGTCAATAACATCAAATGCTACCGATATTATACTATATTGTATACCATATAAGATCCTTATTACCTTTATCCGATGTCAATAATCTATCAAATTAACACATCTGACACAATCAATTATGTCGATAATGCTATGATAATATTGTATTTTAAAGACTAGGGAAGACGAAAGGACACAGGCGGCTGTCTTTATATATATATTTCATTAACATTAACGTTTCCTTTTTCTTCTTTGAGGACATATAGTCATTAAGCAAAACCGTCTTCACAGTGAGCGTGCAATTGTTTTAATATATCTACCATTTTAATTAGAGGATATACAATTTTATTTAGAGCTTTTCTTCTCTGGCATTAAAGTTACCCGCTTAGATCCTTTAGTCGTTTGTTTAGATATGCATGGAAAATGAAAGGATGCTCCTGATGAACCTAATCTTACCATACATCCATCAGCCCGTAGAGGTTCATTGTTCGACACAGGCCTTCACACGAGAATGCTAATCAAAACAATCCTGTGCTATCTGCATCCACGGGTTGCCTGCGTTCTACACTGTCTCGTTCGTTTCGTGGTAGCCAGCTCGAGAACCTTTCCACCGCAATAGTTATCGGTTCGCGAGCAATGTGTTCTTCGTTCTTCTATAGATTTTCGTATTCTGAATTTTATCTCATAGATACATACCGAACATAACGCTCTCCATAGCACGCTGAGCGACTTTGAGCCTTTTTATGAGGCCGACATTTAGAGATCCCGTTTTAGTGCCCTAAGTCATCGCTAGTAACATACACTGGTTATAAACCTTTGTTTTCTTACACTGTAGAATATTGAACGAGTACGTAAGATCGATGATCTAAAAGCATAAGGCATAACTGATATGTATTTAGGAACTTACGAATAACTTAAAGCAAATGGCCAAGTCATCAATGTACCTCAATGTACCTTAACAACTATAAAGTGAAATCGATGAGAACCAATCATCACAATTTTATTGTTAACTGTGGTCCCCGTTTCAGGTTTACCATATGACACACCATATCTTCTGTCATTGTGTAGCTAAAAAATAATATAAAATTTTATTCAATTCATTAATTTTTGCCTCTCGCTGCGTCGTTTTAAAATTTTTATTTGCATTAAATTTTATGTAATATTTTGAAAATTTTAAACAAATGTTTTTCTATTATCCTGCGCGATTTATGTATAGCCAAAATTCCTAATTAATTTAAATCGATGAGTTCATTGTAACTTTCGTAACAATCGTAACACACTCTACTTTTAGATAATTATACACAAAAGCAACCCCGTAAGTCATTTAATCCGATTCAGTATTCTAACCTGAAAACTCGTGATCTCATAAGTAGCATAAGTATGTAAGTGAATCAACGAACCAGTCCAATTGAATAGACAAAAGAAACACAATAATTAGAGGAAGAATTAAATCAAGCATACTTAAAATAGGCGACAAACTACAGTTATATAAGATTACTGAGTAAAATAAATAAATTATATGCATTACGCATATTTACATACATTTATCTAATGAATTTACTAAATATTGACAGTTGTGGCTACTTTTAAACATCTATTTTCTTATGCCTCATATCATCATTCATGTTAGATCATGTATCTATCTATATTTGCATATCTATTATTTATTGAAGGTATTTATATCTTTAATATACAGTGTTGGATAACTTGGAAACCTCCATTATTGAGGAATTACAAAGAGGTCCCGGTGCTTTTTCAACTAATTAGCTCTGTTAATGGGACTTATTGAACCTGGTTAAATCAGATTTGATTCTAGGAATTTTTCGATGTATATCTCTATAATTGGGATTCCGAAGCTCATTTCCCCGTGTAAATGGTACAATTTATCCGGTTGTGACAGGTTTTGATACATTTGTTTACAAACCTTTTGAATCTTATTTCGCGCGTACTTTATTTGTCAGTACTCAGATTTTGGCTTACAAACAATATAATAAAAATATGCAAAATGTCCAAACGTAAATATAATACATTAACAACATCTGACCAATTGAACCCTCTATCACATTATGGAATTAGTAGGAATGACACGGATTGTGAAAAGTCACCTCATCAACTATGTACGGAGAATAAAATACCAAAGTCAACCCTGCGTAGAATTATTCAAAACAATGAGAAAATTCGGTCTCAGTGTACCTACTGATGAAAAAGGTATATTTCGATTTAACGGTATATTTCGACCTTTATAAGCGGGCACCTCTGTAAATGAGACAACTATAATTTTAAACCTGTCTAATTGGAAAACTGGATAAATAAAAACCCTTTTTAAATAGTACAAAATCCTTGGTCTCTTGTGATCCCATTTAACCAGGTTTCACTATATCTCCCATTATACTGCATCAACATTAAATACCTGGATGTCCGGTATTTTGTTTTCAGTTTGTTTTGGAAGATATTGGTATTTAAATATAATAAAATAATTAATAAAATAATGAAAACAAAATTAAAAGCAGGCAAAAATAATGAATAAGGGAAACTATCTGTGAAATGTCAACTCTTAATGACAAACTTACGTAGTATATGGAGAAGGAGCAAATAGCTACAATTAAAAAAAAATACAAATTTTGAATAATGTTAACTTCATTCTATAAAAGGGTTTTGACAGTGCGAAGAATATTCATGAATCTTTTAGCTAGTTAATTTATCAGTGGATGTGTAAGGTATTTATGAGTAAATTAATATGTTAAGAGTATCACACTACTTTAACAGTGGACCTTTCTTACCGTTAACATCACAGTAATTCAAAAGTTTGAAAGGTGAGAAATATTAATCGAGCAAACGCAGTAAAACCAATTATCTTATTTATTCTGAGCTCCTCGTGTGGTCATGGGTTTAGAATACTCGTTACTTTACTGTAGGAAACGTAAAAACGAGAATAACGAATATGACTTTAGATATATATAACTACCAAGAACCTAGAACAGCAACCCGGAATAAAAGGAATTTTAGCTATTATATAATCCTGACCGGAAAAAGATGATTTTTAATTCAAATTGATTTATTATGCATAAACCCTGCGAGGGAACTGGCATATTATCAGTTTTAACATTTTAAATCAATCCAATAAACTACCATCGGATCGGAATGAGACAGCTACTGAGAAGATCCGGCAAGAAACTCAGCGAATTTGTCTATTATTATTATTCCTTTACTGATTTTTTTTTTAAATAGTACAACATGCTTAGTATCTATGGATTAGTTCCAGTGTGATGCCCTTCGAACCCCGATATAAGGTAAAGTTCAAATACAATGATAAAGACCATAGCTGAACCACATCCCACAAGTGGGACCCGATCACGTTAACTATTAGAGCAGCCATCCATTCAATCACCTTGGAGATAAGGGAGAGACCACTCCACGCAGCTACTGCAAGCAGACCTATTAGTGAGCATGACCAATACCATGTGCTACAAACGCTAACCAAAGTCAATATTCGTTAGGTAAAACACGCTACACTTTACAAGTATGTAAATTTATAAAATCCGATTACGAAATGAAAAATTGATGTCGCAAGCGGGATTCGAACCCGCGCCTATTGGGATTCCGGCCCAATCGTGCTGCCACTACACTACCGCGACCAATTGTAGGACATGCAAATTTTCATCTCGTATTGTATTTACGTCTTAAGGTGACGGTGTGCTATCTACCCGACAATGTTTACACAATGTTATAGGCTTAATACTTCAAACTTTACAGTTAGAATTGTATTAAACGATGACACAACCTTGTTATTTAAATTTACTGAAATTTTAGCATTTAATATGCTTAATTTATAAAATCCGATTACGAAATGAAAAATTGATGTCGCAAGCGGGATTCGAACCCGCGCCTATTGGGATTCCGGCCCAATCGTGCTGCCACTACACTACCGCGACCAATTGTAGGACATGCAAATTTTCATCTCGTATTGTATTTACGTCTTAAGGTGACGGTGTGCTATCTACCCGACAATGTTTACACAATGTTATAGGCTTAATACTTCAAACTTTACAGTTAGAATTGTATTAAACGATGACACAACCTTGTTATTTAAATTTACTGAAATTTTAGCATTTAATATGCTTAATTTATAAAATCCGATTACGAAATGAAAAATTGATGTCGCAAGCGGGATTCGAACCCGCGCCTATTGGGATTCCGGCCCAATCGTGCTGCCACTACACTACCGCGACCAATTGTAGGACATGCAAATTTTCATCTCGTATTGTATTTACGTCTTAAGGTGACGGTGTGCTATCTACCCGACAATGTTTACACAATGTTATAGGCTTAATACTTCAAACTTTACAGTTAGAATTGTATTAAACGATGACACAACCTTGTTATTTAAATTTACTGAAATTTTAGCATTTAATATGCTTAATTTATAAAATCCGATTACGAAATGAAAAATTGATGTCGCAAGCGGGATTCGAACCCGCGCCTATTGGGATTCCGGCCCAATCGTGCTGCCACTACACTACCGCGACCAATTGTAGGACATGCAAATTTTCATCTCGTATTGTATTTACGTCTTAAGGTGACGGTGTGCTATCTACCCGACAATGTTTACACAATGTTATAGGCTTAATACTTCAAACTTTACAGTTAGAATTGTATTAAACGATGACACAACCTTGTTATTTAAATTTACTGAAATTTTAGCATTTAATATGCTTAATTTATAAAATCCGATTACGAAATGAAAAATTGATGTCGCAAGCGGGATTCGAACCCGCGCCTATTGGGATTCCGGCCCAATCGTGCTGCCACTACACTACCGCGACCAATTGTAGGACATGCAAATTTTCATCTCGTATTGTATTTACGTCTTAAGGTGACGGTGTGCTATCTACCCGACAATGTTTACACAATGTTATAGGCTTAATACTTCAAACTTTACAGTTAGAATTGTATTAAACGATGACACAACCTTGTTATTTAAATTTACTGAAATTTTAGCATTTAATATGCTTAATTTATAAAATCCGATTACGAAATGAAAAATTGATGTCGCAAGCGGGATTCGAACCCGCGCCTATTGGGATTCCGGCCCAATCGTGCTGCCACTACACTACCGCGACCAATTGTAGGACATGCAAATTTTCATCTCGTATTGTATTTACGTCTTAAGGTGACGGTGTGCTATCTACCCGACAATGTTTACACAATGTTATAGGCTTAATACTTCAAACGGATTTTATAAATTAAGCATATTAAATGCTAAAATTTCAGTAAATTTAAATAACAAGGTTGTGTCATCGTTTAATACAATTCTAACTGTAAAGTTTGAAGTATTAAGCCTATAACATTGTGTAAACATTGTCGGGTAGATAGCACACCGTCACCTTAAGACGTAAATACAATACGAGATGAAAATTTGCATGTCCTACAATTGGTCGCGGTAGTGTAGTGGCAGCACGATTGGGCCGGAATCCCAATAGGCGCGGGTTCGAATCCCGCTTGCGACATCAATTTTTCATTTCGTAATCGGATTTTATAAATTAAGCATATTAAATGCTAAAATTTCAGTAAATTTAAATAACAAGGTTGTGTCATCGTTTAATACAATTCTAACTGTAAAGTTTGAAGTATTAAGCCTATAACATTGTGTAAACATTGTCGGGTAGATAGCACACCGTCACCTTAAGACGTAAATACAATACGAGATGAAAATTTGCATGTCCTACAATTGGTCGCGGTAGTGTAGTGGCAGCACGATTGGGCCGGAATCCCAATAGGCGCGGGTTCGAATCCCGCTTGCGACATCAATTTTTCATTTCGTAATCGGATTTTATAAATTAAGCATATTAAATGCTAAAATTTCAGTAAATTTAAATAACAAGGTTGTGTCATCGTTTAATACAATTCTAACTGTAAAGTTTGAAGTATTAAGCCTATAACATTGTGTAAACATTGTCGGGTAGATAGCACACCGTCACCTTAAGACGTAAATACAATACGAGATGAAAATTTGCATGTCCTACAATTGGTCGCGGTAGTGTAGTGGCAGCACGATTGGGCCGGAATCCCAATAGGCGCGGGTTCGAATCCCGCTTGCGACATCAATTTTTCATTTCGTAATCGGATTTTATAAATTAAGCATATTAAATGCTAAAATTTCAGTAAATTTAAATAACAAGGTTGTGTCATCGTTTAATACAATTCTAACTGTAAAGTTTGAAGTATTAAGCCTATAACATTGTGTAAACATTGTCGGGTAGATAGCACACCGTCACCTTAAGACGTAAATACAATACGAGATGAAAATTTGCATGTCCTACAATTGGTCGCGGTAGTGTAGTGGCAGCACGATTGGGCCGGAATCCCAATAGGCGCGGGTTCGAATCCCGCTTGCGACATCAATTTTTCATTTCGTAATCGGATTTTATAAATTAAGCATATTAAATGCTAAAATTTCAGTAAATTTAAATAACAAGGTTGTGTCATCGTTTAATACAATTCTAACTGTAAAGTTTGAAGTATTAAGCCTATAACATTGTGTAAACATTGTCGGGTAGATAGCACACCGTCACCTTAAGACGTAAATACAATACGAGATGAAAATTTGCATGTCCTACAATTGGTCGCGGTAGTGTAGTGGCAGCACGATTGGGCCGGAATCCCAATAGGCGCGGGTTCGAATCCCGCTTGCGACATCAATTTTTCATTTCGTAATCGGATTTTATAAATTAAGCATATTAAATGCTAAAATTTCAGTAAATTTAAATGTAAATTTATTATAAAAAAAACGAACAGTTTATAATGACAATGTAATCGCTGAATGAAAAGCTGCTCATAGCCAGTCTATAACATCGCTTAGATAATCCAAGATTTTTAATTACCTTTTTTACAGAGTCAAATTAAAAATAAGTTTTTAATTTTGTGAAGAAAGTTTAAAGGAAGTGTTACATTTCATAATGTATTGTTTAAGGAGCAATTCAGCTAAAATAGGACACGGCGCTAAACATTTTGTTGTTAGTACAGGCACATTTGTAAAATAGTTTTCAAATTCAATCACCACTTTTTTATCCGCTTTCACATTTTTATCACCTATCTTTAAATTAATATTCTTTTTTCGTACAATGTTCCTACAAGTTGCACTATTTATAACTTTCCTTGCCATTTTAATTATTTCACTAGATTGTGTAATTTTGCTTCTCAGATAAATAAATTTAGGACAGAACAAAACCAGGCGGTTTACATTTAAATATTTTTAAATAAGTTTTAACATGTTCTAAAAATATTGGGTTATGGCTAAAAGGTTTTTCATTATGGAGTTCATATAACCTTTTTCTACTCTTGAAGATACCACAAGTAGCCCATTCATAAAAACCAGCAGGCACTCCAACTGTTAAAGTTTTTGGTTTAAATATTGTATTGAATTCAGTATCGATTATGCGGAATAGGGATGTATATAATTCATTAGGATTATCATGAATAGCCCTGAATAGGCAACAGCGGTAACTTCATAGTCCGGTTCTATCTATGCGCTAAGCGGCTAGCGGTCATACGAACAAAGGAACAAAACTTTTATGTTGAATCCTACTAGTTCTAAGAAGTACAAGTTGCACACAGTGATCTGATTCTAAAGCACTTACAATATATTTATTTATGTGCTTGACATTTGTAAATATATTATCTATACAAGTTGCACTCCCAGCAGCTATCCTAGTAACTACCCTTTTTTTTGGCGGCGGGCTACGGTACGTCACGCTACTCCGTCTGGGCATCCTAGTAGCTACCCTACTAGGTTCTAAGAAGACATTATATATTGTAAGATATTATTACTGTTATTTTTTGTGTAATATTTTCATTGTCTAATAGATTTATATTAAAATCCCCACAAAACACATCAATTTTTTTTTAAATTTCTACTGTGTATTTTTGAAAGATATCATATCAGTGAACATGGACGTCTGTATGTGTATACGACTATGAGATGTTCAGACTCAATATAGGAAATTTCAATTACACCTTCAATAGTCTCATAATATAATTTCTTCCTTTAAATTTAATGGTATTATTTAAAATTATCAATGAACCACCTCGTATCTTACAGACTCTATTAGATGAGCTAGCTACCTAATTAGGAAAAGCAAATATTAGTTGATTATTCTTAAGCCAGTGTTCAGTAATACAAAAATATCTATCTCGTAGTCCATCAAGAATAATTCAATTTTCAAATCTTTACCTAATATAACCTGAATATTTTGATGTACCAGGTGATACACTTAGAACTGTAAGTCTAGTTCTAAGGAAGACTTAATTTTTTTCTAAAGCAAGAATAGTCCTCTATTGTCTTAATGGATAATTTACATTAGTATCTGAATTGATGTCATTATTTCCATTAGTGGAAATATAATTTAAATTACTTATGTCAAAGTTGCTTCTTCGTTAAAGGAGTTGTTAAAGAAGCTACTTTGTTAGCCAAATATTTACTAATGTAAAAAAAATATAAGATAGAGAGCAGCTAATATAATTTTATAACATACAGATAGGTAAGTACTATCTTTTGTCAAAAAATGATTTTTTTAACATAAATAATCATGATAATTGTTGTAACTAACAACTAATTTACTATTAGCACGTCTTTCTGAGTATTTAATACAGATATTATTTGATCCTTAAGAAACAAATTTCATTTAAGGGTCTCTATATAAATATAGTCGTATTCTTTAGTTTATATTATTTTATAAGTCCTTCTCTTAGTTTAGCCTAAATCACTTGATGTTTGGCCACTGATGATGATTTTTAGTTCAATTTAGTTAGATGTTTTTTTTTTAATATTAATCGAAATTACTCCTGAGATCTATTTTAAATTAATATATAATCTATATTAATGTGCTGTGTGCCTTAACTTAATCTTTACTTTACTCGTGGATGTCGTAAAAGAGGACTAAGAGCTTTATACCGACCTGAGCCAACTCCAGCTGATGCCGTCTGGTCAATAATTACATTCCCAAGGTGGATCAGACGATCAGTCATAATACTACTACTATTAATAACTTTTACAATATTTACGACGGAAGAGGAGTACATATTGCGTCGACCCCAAGTAATTGGAAAAGATCGGACGAATAACGATCTATACTAATATAATAAAGAGCATATTTATGAATTATAAAATTGATTTCGATTACTGCACATGGTCTGTAGATCCAGATAATGGTGATCGAGTGCAGTTCAAGGCTTTAATTAATTCAGTACGTTGATGCTACATACTCGTACATATATGCGGCAATGTAGACATTGAGTGATTCACTGTGAAAAGTAAAATATATACATTCTGCAAAGATATTATACAGACTTTGTCAGCGTAGTGCATAATAATGCACTGTAAGAGATAGCTTATGAATACATAAGCTATCTCTTACATCCCAGAAGCTTATGTTAGAATTGCTAAGGTGCTTGTATTCTAGTAATAGAGGACTAATGGAATTAATAGGAATCTAGCGTAACATCTGAAGAAGACCAATTAGGTAACCTCAATGTCATCGTTGTGAGTTTGTAATTATTTTAATCCACCATTGTTCATCGGTAAATAAACGTTACGGTAAGTGTAGATATCCTACATAACTGACTTATCGTCGAAGTACGAGTATACTCGAAGTTTATAAAACTCAGGAATTTACTTACAAATTTAGATAATACTTTATCACGCACAATTCATATAATTTGTAATAAATGACTCCTCGTTTGGACAAAATTACCTAACAAAAATATTTATAACTTTTGTAGCCAGAAATGACTACATCTCTCCAGCCACCAGGACGACGGATGGTAGATATTGAGTTACATATTAGACTAACTTACCCGTATTTTTCTTTTCAACTTACTGAGTGGGCTATGGAAACCGATCCTTTCTCTTCGGTGGCAGGATTTCATTTGGATTTATAGATTATATATTCATAATTTTAAATATAAATAGGTTTATTTGTAAATTGTTACAGCTTTTACTTCTTAATATATACATTTAGTTACCGTGAGGTACATTTTTTATTGTTTATGATGGCAAACGAGCTAGCAGCGTACCTGATGATAAGTTTTACTGTCGGCCAAGGTCCTTTACAATATCAGAGGTTCAGCTAGGCCGCTGCTTACTTACGAAAACCCAAAACTCATCCAGAAGTTGGGCTACCGTTTCTCTCGCTCACCGAACGAAGCACAAGAGTACATTGCCATTGCTCAGACGTCGATTGTATGCGAGGGTATAGTACTACTCCGGGTAGACCGGCACGTGGATATAGACAGAAAACTATCAAATACACATACTTATGGTTCGCTGTCAGTAATTTTAGGCATCATCTCCTACTCTTATCCCAATTACTTAGGGTCGATATAATATACCACCGAAGACAAAGATCGGGTACCGGTGGTCCGCTCGCACGGCGAAAAGAGAGGATTTTACGGTGGGTCTATGGGATCACGCGCCGCCTTCTCCGTCACCCCGGACCGATTTGGCGGGGCGAGACGCACCCATAGCCCACCAATAAAAAAAAAAAAAAGGGTCGATATAATATGTACTCTTCTTTCATAGCACATATTGTAAAAGTTATTAGCAATAGTTTTATGACCGGCCGCCTGCCAGATATCAACCCTCCTTGGGAATGTAATTGTCGACCAAACGGCATCAGATGGAATTGGCCAGGGTCGTTATATGACTCTTAATCGTCTTTTACAACATCCACGAGCAAAAGTGTTGGTAGTATTCGTAGCCACAGCTACCATACAGCTGCCAGCAATTTTAATGTCACCATTAACACCAAATTTCGGTCGTCAAAATCGCTGCATGTGACTCTCATTTCATAGGTTGGCAAATATTTTTTATCGAAATTTGCGCCGCGTTTTGTTCTAGTGTCTATGAGACGAAAAAATGCAGAGTATAGAATCTATTCAAAGCGATCCAAATCAAATCTATCTAATCTATTCCACGCACAGCGGTTGAAATAAGGCTCTCTCTCAGCGTTCCCAACGTTGTGACGAATTTTGAAAAAGGATCTCAATCTATACTTACAAGAACCCATCGGGAGTTTTGGCGCGAATGTGGAAATGTCATGTCACGCTCTTGTATTATATTCATTTCTTTAGTGTTTTGTGGTGTTATATTGAATAATTTTGCTGGTATTTTATGCAATATGGTACAGTTAAAGTGCTGAAGTGTAGTGAATATGGTATAATAGTGGTTTACGTGTATTTTCATATTTGCCCAAAATTCCCAAAGAAAATCATTGATTAGGTTATCAGCGCCCGATTAATGGTAACGACTTGACTTACTGACAGACAATGACTATTAAGGCTACATAATATGAAGAAATGATGAACAATATATGAAAAATAATTAAATAAGACTTGGCTGTATGGGCTTTGATCCCTTTGCCTGTCCGAATGGACGAACAGAACAAAAAAAAATATTATGGTTTTATTTATATCGTGGAGTTTTGGCGCGAATGTGGCAATGTCATGTCACGCTCTTGTATTATATTCATTTTTTTAGTGTTTTGTAGTGTTATATTGAATAATTTTGCTGGTATTTTATGCAATATGGTACAGTTAAAGTGCTGAAGTGTAGTGAATATGGTATAATAGTGGTTTACGTGTATTTTCATATTTTGCCAAAATTCCCAAAGAAAACCATTGATTAGGTTATCAGCACCCGATTAATGGTAACGACTTGACTTACTGACAGACAATGACTATTAAAGCTACATAATATTAAGAAATAATGAACATATATGAAAAATAATTAAATAAGACTTGGCTGTATGGGCTTTGATCCCTTTGCCTGTCCGAATGGACGAACAGAACCAAAAAAAAAAATTTATATCGTTTTGGTGATACATAATAAACAATAATGTTATAAAAGGACTTTTGACTTAGACAATGAACCGACATGACTGACGACTAAAATATAAATTTATTATAATTTTTAAACTTATTTTACTTGACATTGGCGAAACTGTGGTTAATCAATCACAGAGGCCATTCACTAAGAAGAAGAAGAAGAACCCATCGATTCAAAATTATGGCGTTCCCTACAGCGACTCGATGTCTGCATAGTAATTCTACATAGAGTGACCACAACTATCGACTTATTGAAAAATAAATTTGAAGATCGCGTTGTCTCTAGAAATAGGCCCTTCTAATACCCACTAAGATCTTGCGACCTATCATCTCATTTTTTTTTCTGTGTCGAAATATCTCAAATTCTTTTCATTTTATTTAGAAATGAAAATATATACCTCTTAATTCCTTTACATAACTTAGTTTCTTAATGAAAGTGGAAAAAAGAATAGAACATTCTTCACAAGTTTACTTAATACATAGATATATTAAGAGTACTTTTCCCTAAGCCTAAAAGATTTAAGGTGATAAAGAGAGTAAGGGTAATAATGAAAAATCTTTTTAAGGTAACGATCTTCCTTTTTTCCTATCCATCCATCCATCAATATATATACGTCACTGTGCGATGTAGTATAATCTAATAGCACATCTAACGGTTTTTCTCTACTTTTACGACGTCGTCAGTCTACCTTGTGGGGGGTACTATCCCAGAAACCTCCACGCGGTGTACCCTGGGTGCGGGCGGCGGTCCCCAGTTCTTCTGTTGTACTGTCGTCCGTAGCGAATATCTGCGCGATTTCGCTCCTCACTCTACTACAGTCGTAGTAGAGGTTATAGGACGCGAAATATTGGGACGGGCTCAGTCACTCATTCATTTGAGGGCTGGGCAGGCACATGCCACCGCCCACACATCGTAAACCTGATATCTTGCTTCAAGACACGTTGTCTTGAGGCGTAGTATCAGGAGCGAGGGTCTTGGCTTAACCGCCCGGACCGCGAGGAAGACAACCTCTATAAAGAGTTCGAAGTAACATTCGGACTCGGAAATCACCCAGAATCTTAAGTTCTGGCGTGCGGCGAGAAGATGCATGGCAGATGGGTTGTTCTGTTCTTAGCACGCTCCAGCCAGGGTACCGGCTGACCCCCTGGTTGGTAAATGTAGGCTTGCCCGGGTAAAGGGATCTCTGCCCGGGTCGACGCAATGTATCTCCCATTCTCGTGGGAATCAAATGGATACTCAAAATTTAAATAAAACCGACGGGGATTGTAGCGATCCTCACCCCAAGGCCCGGTCAAGCCGATCAAAAACTGACCAAGACGACGCCTCGTCCTCAGGACTTGAGGCGTCCGCCGAGGGCCCGGCACAAACCGTGGAGGCCCAGAAGAAGAAGAGGAGGTCGCCTCGAAAGTCTCGGGGCAACGGCCTGAGCCACAAAAGGCGGCTGGAGGAGCGGCGAGCGCGCAGGGAGGCTGCCGCCGCTGAAGAGAAGAAGGACGGTAGACTCGCAGCAGAGCCGTCGACGGACGAGGGCGACAGCGATGTCGCAGAGCCGTCCGAAGACGAGGGCGGCGGATCTACCGCCAGAATGGACGAGGGCGGTGATATTCCCGCAGGGCCGTCCAAAAAGGACAGTGGGTCGGCTGGTGAAGGCCCCACTAGGTCGTCGGCGCGTCTAGCAGCAAAGACGCCGCCGGCGACCGCGACTAAGAAGGAGGAGGCCCTCCCCTCGCAGGTGCGAAAGCGCCCCCTGAGTAAGGGAGGCAGCTCGAGCGCCGAAACCGAGGGGAGCGTGGCCAACATGCCTCCACCCAAGATCCAGGCCTCCCGAAGAGGGCGAGGGACCTCGGTCATGGAAAGGGCGGCGGCGGTCGCTGTCCGCGCCGGCGAGGCCACGGATCTGCAGGCCGAAAATGTCCGCCTTAGAGGCGAGATGTCAGGCCTGCGGACCCGAAACCGGAACCTGGGCGACATGCTGGCGGAAATGCGTCGCGCAAACCGCCAGCTGTTGATAGACGTGGCCGACCTCAAGGCGCAGGTGGCGCTGTTCGTGTCACCCGCGCCAGCCGCGCTATCGGCCAGGGCCGGATACTCGGCGGCCGCTGCGGCGCCAAAGCCGCCTCGCGCTGCGGCGCCGACGACGTTGGGTGATGGCGTCAGCGTCACACCCGTCCCCGCGGCGAGGAAGACGCCTGCCGCCGCGAAGCGCGCGCCGCCGGCTGACGCTGGCGCGGTCACCGCGGTAAAACTCCCTGTTCCCGTGGTGAGGCTGACGCCTCTCCCCGCGGACCGCTTGCCGCCGGCTAGCGCCCCTGCGGCGCCAAAGCCGCCAGGCGCCGTAGAACGGGCCCCTAAGGAGGCTCAGCCGACCCCGTTTGAGGTGGGAGGCATATCGGACGAGGCCCTCGCCAAAATCATCGGCGCAGTGGGCAAGCTCGTCGATGCGCGCTTCGCCGTTCTGGAGGCGAGGTTGCCTCCAGAACCACGTGTCCGACCACCTCTCGCCGCGGACAAGCGGCCGCATGTGGCACCAGCCCCCGCCCCGCTGCCTTGTCAGGGTGGCCGCGTGGGGAGCTACGCCGCGGCCGCGGCCGGGCCTAAGCCCAAAGGCCCCGGCCCAGCTCCGAAGGGACCCGCCCTGAGGAGGAAGACGGCTCCGGCTCCTGCCGGACCGCTGAAGTCACCCGCAACAACACCGCCGGCGACGACCAGCGAGGCCGCGACGAGGCCTTCCGCGTCTGGCACGACTGCCGTACCCGAACAGGGTTGGCAGGTAGCCGAACGCGACAGAAGGAGTCGCGGCCAAAGGAGGAGAGCGGAGGCCAAGCGCGCCGCTGAGGTCCCCGCTCCTCAGGCAGGAGCCGGACAGAAGAAGAGACCGCGCAAGGGGCTCAAGTCGCCGAAGACGGCCGCAGTGGTGATCACTGTGCTGCCCGAGGCGGCCGAGAAGGGCCTCAGCTACGAGGCCGTCTTGAGGAAGGCCCGGCGGGAGCTAGACGTCTCCGATATTGGAGGCGTCGAAGCCAGGACCCGCAAGGCCCGGACGGGGGCTCGAATTCTCGAGTTCCCAGGGGCCGAGGGCGCCAAGACGGCCGACAGCGTGGCCGAGAAGCTGAGAGGTTTGTTCGCCGAGGAGGGTGGCATCAAGATCGCCAGGCCCGTCAAGTGCGCCGAAATGCGCATTTCGGGTTTGGACGATTCAGTGACGGTGGAAGACATCCGGGAGGCTATTGCCTCGAAAACCGGGTGTCCCATAGACACCGTCCGGGTCGGTGCCATTCGTCCCGGTCCGGGTGGCGTAGGTGCTGCCTGGGCGCAGTGCCCGGTGGAGTCGGTCAGGCAACTGGCCGGCTCAGGCAGGCTCCTCGTGGGCTGGAGCTCGGCGCGGGTAACCGTGCTTGAGCACCGGCCTGCGAGGTGCTACAAGTGCATGGCGGTCGGACACACTCGACCGACGTGCACTAATTGCTTCGACTGCGGCGGATTGTGTTTCCGCTGCGGTCAGACCGGGCACGTGGCGGCATCTTGCGCCGCCCCGCCCCACTGCCCCGCGTGTGCGGCGGGCAATAAGCCCGCCAAGCACCGCATGGGCTCTGGGGCGTGCAAACCTCCAGCTTCGGCCCCAAAGGCGCGGGGCGGCCCTACGACCACGGCCGCTCCCGCTCCTAGCGCGGTCCGATCGCCCGCTGGCGAGGAGGTCATGGACACAACCCGATAATGGGTACACCAGCCATGCACCTCCTCCTGCAGGCCAACACCAACCACTCCGCCGGAGCGCAGGATCTCCTCCTGCAATCCATGGCGGAGTGGTCGATTGGTGCAGCCGTAGTCGCGGAACCGTACGCCGTGCCTGATCGCCCCAATTGGGTGGTCAGTCGAAACGGTACCGCGGCAATCGTCGTCTCAACGCAGCGGCACTTCCCGTCCTTGTCCCTTTTGGATAGGGGCGAGGAATTTGTCGCGGCGGAGTGGGGAGAGGTCACGCTCTACAGCGTATACCTCTCCCCCACTAGGAGGATGGACGATTTCGGGGCCTCACTCACCACCTTGGAGGCCTCGATACGGCGACTGGCACCGGGCCTCGTCCTGGTTCTGGGGGACTTTAACGCCAAATCCACGGCGTGGGGGTCCCCCACGACGGACGACCGCGGGCGGGCGGTCAACGAGTGGGCGGCTTCACTGGGCCTCTGTGTTCTGAACAGAGGCTCGGTGAACACGTGTGTGCGGCGGCAGGGCGGGTCGATAGTGGACTTGTCGTTCGCTAGCCCCGCTGTCGCGCCACGGGTGAGGAACTGGAGTGTCCTGGAGGAGGCGGAGACCCTGTCGGACCACCGGTACATCCGGATGGAGGTCTCCCCCCGGGAACCCGGTAGGGGTCACAGGGCGGACGGAGCTCCCGCGTTTCCGCGGTGGGCTGTGGGTCGTCTTGACAGGGATCTACTGGCGGAGGCGGCCATTGTCAGCACGTGGCTGTCCTCACCACCCCCAGCGAACGGAGTGGACGCTGAGGCTGTCCGCATTCGCAGTGCGTTAACGCAGATCTGCGATGCGGCCATGCCCAGAATGCGGCGGCGTCCACCTCCAAGGCAGGGGGTCTACTGGTGGTCCCCAAGACTGGCGGACCTTCGTGCGGCGTGTATCAGTGCCCGAAGGTCCTACACCCGCAGCCGGCGGCGTCACCGCGACGTCGAGCGGGAGGGCCAGCTGTACGAGGCGTACCGCAGTGCGCGGACTGCCTTTCGGCTGGCCATCCGTGCCGCCAAGGGCGCGAGTTGGCAGGAGATGCTGGACGGTCTCGACCGTGACCCCTGGGGTCGCCCATATCGCGCGGCGCTGAACAAGCTTCGCGCGCGGGCCCCCCCCCCTCACCGAGACCCTCCAGCCCGACTTCCTTCGTAGGGTGGTCGAGGAGCTGTTTCCACGGCAGTCGGAACACACCCCCCCGGTCATGGCTCCGCCAGATCAGGACCGGGAGGCCGACGACGACGAGAGTGTTCCGCCCGTGACGGAGTCGGAAGTGGGGGCGGCCGTGGCGAAGATTCGTTCCGCCACCACGGCCCCCGGCCCGGACGGAATTCCAGTCCGGGTGCTGACGTCGCTCCTCGAGCACTTCGAGCCTCGCCTCAGGCAGCTGTTCAACGCCTGTCTGACGTCTGGACGGTTCCCTGAGTGCTGGAAGGAAGGGAGGTTGGTTCTCCTGCCAAAGCCGGGACGGTCCCCGGATTTGCCGTCGGCCTACAGGCCCATCGTGCTCCTCGACGATGTGGGTAAGCTGCTGGAGCGTGTGCTCGCTGCCCGCATCGTCCGACACCTGGAGGAGGTGGGGCCCGATCTGTCGGACGCTCAGTATGTGTTTCGGAGGGGGCGTTCGACCATCGGGGCCCTATTACGCCTGAGGCAGGCGGCCGCGGAGGCCGTCGCCGGGAAGGGAGTGCTGTTGGCGGTGTCGTTGGACATCGCCAACGCATTCAATAGTCTGCCATTCGGCTGCATCAGGGAGGCGCTCCGGTTCCATGGAGTGCCCCTGTACCTCAGGCGGCTGGTGGCAGACTATTTGGAGGGCCGCAGTATTCTCTGCGCGGGTCCCGCAGGGGACATTGTGCGGACGCCCATGTCGTGCGGCGTTCCACAGGGGTCGGTTCTGGGGCCGACTCTGTGGGACATCGGGTACGACTGGGCGTTGAGAGGGAGTCTCCCCCCCGGGCTGAGCTTGGTGTGCTACGCTGACGACACGCTCGTCACAGCCCGGGGCAGGACACTCGAAGAGGCGGCGAGCCTGGCCACTCTCGGCACCGAGGAGATGGTCAGGCGGATCGAGGCGCTGGGGCTCAGGGTGGCCCTAAACAAGACGGAGGCCCTACTTTTCCATGGGCCCCGTGTGAGGCTGCCCATCGGCGCCTCGATAGTGGTAAACTCCATCCACATCAGCATCCAGGCCCATATGAGGTACTTGGGTCTGGTGCTCGACGGGCGATGGTGGTTCCGGGAGCATTTCCGACAGATTGCTCCCCGGCTTGTCGGCGCGGCGTCCGCCCTTTCTCGACTCATGCCGAATGTGGGCGGACCCAGTTTTGAGGCCCGACGGCTGTATGCGGGGGTCATCCGCTCGATGGCCATGTACGGCGCACCCGTGTGGGCGAGGGCTCTGAACGCCCAGCTCAGGGCGGTTCTGTGGAGGCCACAGAGAGCCATGGCGGTCAGAGCCATTCGTGGGTACCGCACGGTGTCGACAGAGGCGGCGTGCCTGTTGGCCGGGACACCCCCGTGGGACCTAGAGGCGGAGATGCTCTCCGACCTCTACCGGCGGGTTATCACAGCGCGCGATGAAGGTGGCTCCCCATCGTTGAGCGAGATAGCCACCTGGCGCGTGGATGCCCGCCGAGACGTCATCGCCCGTTGGGCTACGCGGCTGGAGAGGCCTAGGCACGGTGTGGAGACCGTTGAGGCCCTCCGGCCCGTATTGATAGAGTGGATGGAGCGGCGGCACGGAGTCCTCACCTTTCGGCTGGTGCAGGTATTGACGGGGCACGGGTGTTTCGGGTTGTACCTGCACAGGGTCGTGTATAGGGAGTGGACTCCGGCCTGCCACCACTGCAGGAGTGACGAGGACACGGCGCAACACACGCTGGAGGTGTGTCCGGGATGGGAGCGGCAGCGCCGTGACCTCGTCGCTGTCATCGGTGCCGACCTGACGCTGCCGGCCGTCGCGAGAGCGATGGTCGACAGCATCAGGAACTGGGACGCGGTCGCCGCCTTCTGCGAGGCTGTCATCTCGCAGAAGGAAGCGGCGGAACGGGCAAGGGAGGATTCCCGCGCCCCGGGCCGCCGCCAGCGGCCGGGGCGGCGCAGGCGCGAATACCTGCGCCTGATGCCGCCCTAACCGAGGCTTCGGGTGATCGGACCGGGGAATTGTCCGGTCACCCGACGTGAGGCCACCGCGTGAGGGCGACGCCCCGACGGCGAAATCTGTCGGGGCGTCGACGAGAGGGACCCGCGAGGGTGAACCGCCGGGCGGGCCACCGAAGTTAAAAATCGGGTCCCGGTGACCCGCTCGCACGGCGAAGAGAGAGCAGTTTTTACGGTGGGTCTATGGGGTCACGCGCCGCCTTTTCCGTCACCCCGGACCGATTTGGCGGGGCGAGACTAATCCATAGTCCACCAAAAAAAAAAAAAAAAAAAAAAAGTCTACCTTGTGGGCGGCCGTTGTAAATAAACTACATCGTTCAATCTATGGTTACCTTCCTTATTCCTGTAAACTCCTTCCTTCTATAAGACTCCATAAATTAGTTTAATGTTATTTAAACTTTAAGTTTTACAACTGACTGTCAGCCTGACGTCAATCGTCTATTGCTATATAATCATTGCCCTTATTAAGCCCTATTATTAGCAGTTTTAGTCTAACGGCATCTTGCCTAAGTTACTTCAATTATAGCGATCTACTTCTTCTTCGTCTTATATATTGGCAATCAGCTACATATACGAGCTATTGGTGCCAGTGTCAAGTTATAATTATTATTACGTTTATAGTCTTGTCAGGTTAGTCATTGTCTAAGTCAATTTGTCACCAGTAACAGTGCAATGGCCACACTGTTAATTGTATCTTGTTGGAATTTTGATGGAAAACGAAAACGTTGTAAAGCACTTTTATATGATATTCACTATATCCCAGTACTGCCACATCATATTACATAAAATGCCATCAAAATTATCTAATATAACACGTTAAAACACTAAGATATCGAATATAATACAAGAGCACCACATGACGTTTTTAAATTCCCGTCAAAAGTCTATAGCGATCTATCTAATCTAAGAAGTGCACCTTGACAGCTGTCGGAGTAAGTTGTCTAGGTATGTGAACCAAATAATCTCTATCGAAAATATCCGATTTTAGTGAGAAATCGATATTGATTCTTTTTAATTAATAATCGGTTTATTTGTTATCTTTTCAAAAAGGAAAGGAATAAATTAAATGCTAGATTAATACTAAACAAATTAATTATTTCAGCATAAAATTCTATTCATCATATTTAGTAGGATTAGATTAAGTAAAAACAAAAACTGGATTTGAAAATAGCTATTTATTCAGAATCACTACTATTACTTGAATTATCATTGTCGCGGACATTAATAATTATTTCCTTATCAATAAAAGTGTCGAAATGTACATCTCTGTTAAAATCTCTATTCGATTATTTATATTATTTTAATTTTTTTACCGATTATTTGGATATTCGTGAATTGGAAGTTGTCAAGAACTAATGTATAGAACGTGATGACGTGACACTGTAAGATCGTCAATAACAATTACTATTTGCCATGATATTTTTATTTTAAATTAGTTTTACGAGTTTCAACATTAGATTATTGTACAAGAAACTCACCCGCAACATTATTTATGTAAATAACTTCATAGTTCTTTGAAATTTTAGATTTATTTTTTGCAATCATGTGCATACGTTTGACCAAGGTTATTGCGTATTAAAAAATCCAAAACGTCAAAATGCACTTTTTAGATTAGATGAACTATAATTACTTTTGTGTTCATAATTTAAAAACCATAATTGTACTACTAAATAGAAGAAAGTTCTTTAAAAAACATTAACCATTGGCTTCTTATTTCATATATAGCAAAATACTAAACTCTTCCTGATAACAAATCGTTCAAAAGTATATACAATTTGAAATTTATTGAGCAGAAGCTTTCCATGTTTTAATGTGTTTTAAAAAATGTACAGCAACAAAGTAGTATCACGTGTTGCTTTTATCATATGGTGCCTTGAAGAACACGGAACTCTGTAGGGTCGTTAGACGTGGAAGCGGAAGCACACTGGCGGTGCGATGTTGACGGGTCGACGACCGAGTCGTGCCCTTGCTTTTTATTACTTTGCAATTTTGTGAATTAGCATATAGAATATATTTTTAGTATTTCGTGTTTCAATAGTTGTAAATCACTTTCGCTATATTTGCAAAGTTATTTCAGTAGTAGAAATGTTATTATAGTGATATGTTTTACCTAATAAATCAATCAATTTTTCAATTATATTATATTACGTCCTTTTACTTGGATGTAACTTTTATGCAGCCCTTCTCTCTTTTACTTGTACTTACAAGTAAATATGAATGGATTTGATATTAGCTCATTCAAACTCTTTTAACTTTATAATGATAGGCTAATACCTAAAGCTGTTTAAATATGTTTAGTTAAAATCTCTAACGCTGTTGTTGGATTTTAAACAATAATTTTAACTTATACCATTTTTTGTGGTATTTCGTATGAGTATTTTACTTACTACATATACCCATCGTGTATTTTTATTAATTCGATAGAATTTTTATTATTATTGTCTTATTTGAATTTCCTATTTCCTTATTAATTATATCGCATCTTTGCTTGAATAATGTGTTATCTTGAAAAACGAAATTTTAGAGAACTGTTTTTCAAGTCTTAAAAAACAATTATGTTGCAACGAATATTTTTGTATCGTAAATCTGATTGAAATCATAGATGATTTAATTATAGAATAATTAAATAGTTAAAACCATTAGATTTGTATTTCAATTATTTTTAGAAATTTGAAACACACTCCTCTAAAATTCAATTTTTCAAGATCACACATTATTGAAGCAAATGTATTTGCATTATCTGTATCTACCAATTGAATTGCATAGATTATATATCTCAGGGTTATTATATTGCGTATAAAGGACTAAGGAATAAAATACAAAAGTAATTTTTACAAGATTCTTTTATTTTAGTTTGACAACCTGTCATTATATTAACAAACAAATGACTGAGCACGCCCACATACGTACACACAATACACACACAAACACACCGCGACCGGCGCTGCATTGCATTTATAAATTACACTTATATAGTCTTAAATTATTTTTCAGTCTATTGCGCTCTCCTCGTCCGGCGCCGGCCGTGCACTCACACGTCCTAAATCAAATTATCACATATAATATATTAAAACGATCTGCGAACGATTACTATTTACTAGTTTATTTAATTTAAAGTAGGTCGGGGTGGGGTGGCGGAGACAAATAGCTCCGCGGGCCGATCTCACGCCTCTAACATCTGTGGCATGAAGGAACGCGGCGGCGATGGTGATTTCTTGGAGAGGTTGAGTGGCGCGTCCGCATCTGATACATCCACCTGCAACGCCACGAGAGGAGCGGGCGCAGGCGCAGGGGCAGGAGACGCTCCGCGATAGCACGCAAGCAGCGCGCCCGCACGTACTGGACATCCCTCAACTGTCTCGCCGCGCCTCATATACTGCTGGATTATGTCGGTGCGCTTCAGCTGCTCGGGCGTCATGCGAGGGCCCTCCATCAAACTTTTCGCCAATACCGAGTGCGTGGATGAGAGCGAAGCACGCAACGGTCGTGGCGAGTGTGCGGGATGCGCAGGACTTGCAGGATGAGGATGTTGCGGAAGCGGCGCTGGGGTTGGCCTCACAGGCCGTGCTTCCGCCTCACCCGTGTCACGTCGCATCGCTCGGAATTTCTTGTGTGGTTTATACGCCTCGTCCATCAATGATGCAGTAGTATGGTACAGCGGTGGCGCCTCTAAAACACGTTTGAGCACGGGCATATCATCAGCAGAAGCAGGAGGCCGCCTGTCATCAGTATGCTCCTCCAAAGAGGATCGCGGACTTGAACAACCAGAACCCGGTCCGACTATTCTTTCATGCTTTTCATTCCCTGATTCAATACCGGAGTCCGTAGGCGAGTCTAGTTTACGATAACGGGGCGGCGGCCGAACTGGCGTTACAGTTAACCCGTTATGTGCTAAGTGCGCTACGCCGAGTGCTTCTTCATCGACAGAGCCTCGTGAGTCGAGGCGGCGGCGGCCAGCTAACGTAGCTGCTAATAAAGGTGTACCACAGTCGCCAACAGCCTCGCCAGACTCGCTGCTCGATACTGATCCGATAGGGCTCCGTGCAGACTCATCAGCGCCAGAATCAGTCCATGACACTCCCTCTTCATCATTCCACATCTGCTGCCTTAGTAATTCTTTATGTTCCGTTCGGAAAACTACTAGTTTCTCAGTATGCAGTGTGCTTAGAGTACGTAAATCGGGCAGAGTGTCCATTAATTCTATAAGAAAGCCTGGCCGGTCTGTTCTATTTTGTGCGATTACCGTTTGTAAGCACGCTTTGAGTCGCGCGTGCATTCTCTCCACCAGCTCTACGTTGCGTAGACCAGGCCTATCTGGCGTGATGAGTACTATGGCGCAGAAAAGACCTATCTCAGCATCACTTAGATTCATAGAATTCATACGTTCTGCGAATTTGAATGTTGAATCAACAAGGAACCTGGCATTGGCGCCACTTTGGATAGAGTCCCTTTTCATCAATTGCCCATTAAGGCAAATTATACTATTGAGTGGCGCATCAAACATACAGATTAGCCGAACAAACAGCGCATCAAATAATCCACTTTTGAGCAGCGTGAATTTGTCATCTTGTGTGAGCAGCTGGAAACCGGGGATAAGTCCAGCGAAATCTATCACCCCACGAATGACGTGTGCAAATCGCTGAGAAAATTCTTTCTCAGACTGAAGCTCTGGTGCCGGGTTTAAGGGACAAGCCTGAAACAAAAGAAATCATGTGTTATTTTCTGTTCAATTAATTTTAAATACATATCAAGATTATGGACAAAAGCTGAATAAAGCACACTTACCAGAGTGGGTTGTGAATAGGTGGGACAGTCGCGAGCTCGTGCACGCATGGCTGCAACGCGCTCCCTCGTGAACTCGCAAGTGTCAAGGTGTGCGCGGACCACTCGAGCTAGCAGCCGCGGCGCGTCATCCAACTCCGCTGCGGCTGCTTGCTCGTTTGCTCGCGACGTCGATGACTGTTGCATCGCCGCGAGGATACGCGCCTTCTCGCGCTTTGGAACACGTCCGAATCGCACAGCTATAACAAAGAAAAGAACAGTTTAATATAAGCAAAACAAAGTTTAACCTGAGGGGTAAACTCTAAAAGCGTATACAAAAATGAGGTAGCAACTAAGAAATAGCACGTTGCGCAAGGTCATGACTAAACGTACACTGGGTTGCAGCTGTCGCATTGTACGCGTGTGTGCGGGTGCATAGCGAGCCATGTGCACGCGCAGCTGACGGCGGGAGGGCACAGTTCATCGGCCGTCGCATCACTATATACGACCCACCCTTGTCTGGCGTTATGACCATACACAATATACGCAGTCCCCTGAATGCGATGCGATTAACTGAACTAGTTCGAATGACGAATGACAAAGCGCGAACTGCGAGGTCACACTAAAAAGTGTTACGACTTTCTCGCGATAGAGATTCTGATGTTGTGGACTAAAATGTAGTATGCGCCCGGGGCGAGCGTCGCGCTTACGGTGTTCACACGCGCGGCACGGTGAAAGTGTTTGCGTGTGCGCTGCACGGTTGAAAACGAAAGCGGAGAGCGCCCTCTCGCCATTTCTCCTGACTTTCGCTGCTCGATGTGGGCCGCGCCAGATGCACGATCCCATTGTTCACAACCGGCAAATATTTTTTTGTAATTATTGCCTTTGTGTTTTGTATGACTGAACAATATAGTGTTTTTAGATGCCATTTCAAACTTGTTTTACTATACATATGTAATAAATAATATTATACTTAGATATTGATACAGATTACACTAATAAATATATATAATATAGACTATAAGTTATAGTTGAAATCAATTTCACTATATCTGATGTTACACTTTCAACATATTATATTACATTTTATTCTAAAATCCTTAAATCTCCTTAGGATGTAATACGTTATTAAAAAAGTGATTTCTTATCTATAATCTTTATTTACCTCTTAGTTATTAATTGATTATTATCAAATATTTGCAAATACATAAATATATGTATTGTTATAGATATTTTGTTATACATACATATTTGATCCTTTTAAAACTAGAGATTCGAGAACTCCAGTTAAAGTTGATAATGATAACGATAGATAATCATAATCAATGTTATAATTGATTTTAAGTTATAAGATTAAAATCATAAAGGGCTGCTACGGCTGCGTAGCACCGCGCTACGAAATCAGTATTTAAACCGATAGGTCAATCGAAAGTGATTTGTTAATAATATAGAAACAATACAATTCAATGTACAAAATACAATATAAGTTAATATACAAAAATACCTACGTGCATTGTGATATTTCACAACACCGTTGAGAATTCCTTTGAGGATTGGTAAATCTTCTCCCATGTCTGATACCATTACAGTTTTTCACTAATAACTAGTTCACAGCCTACGGCTAACTTAGATGAGTTGGTAACTATATGTATGTTATGACTAATTAAAATTTATGCACTAGGTATAATGTCACATCACATGAAGAATTAATAAATAATTTTCACATTCACTGTAATCCAATGTGTTGTAGTAGTAACAATCCAATACAAGTGTTAGGTAGACACAAGGCGTAGTGAGCACCTCAACGGCATACACCGGAGCAGGCACCGTGAGCGAATGTCGCGATCTCGTACCGAACTGCGAAGTGACTTAATAACATAGCGATAGCTAAGAGGGCTGACGACCGGTGCGCGGGCCGGACTCCCTCGCACTGCGCCGCGGCGCGCGCCTCGCCAACCTTGAACTTGACGAGGGGAGTGCGCGCGCGCGCGCGCGGGGAGGGGCGCCGTCAATAAACTCCGCGCACCTCCCCCTCACCGACACTTGCGCCACCTAGCAAGCCTTGCCGATTTAACGTGACAGACAAGCTAATATTACGGTCGCTTTCCAAATTGAAGTTTGCATAATAACGTAATAGTTAATGAATAAATCTTTCTGATATTTACATGAATATTAGATATATATATTTCTATCATGTTGATTAGATTTTTGCTATTGCGATATTTCGGTAAATAACCAAATTCGTACTAGTGGGATACCGATAATCTTTTTTTAACTTTACCTTAACTTGTGGATTATATGCATGCGTTTTCACTTATTATACAGGTAGAATTTCTGCATTTGAACTTACTCTTTATAAGTTATTTACGAGGAATAATAGATCTGACTGCGTAATAAACTACCGTACTTTTAATTACCTATTACGTGTGTGTATAAATTTGTATTTAATTCTAATTTTATATAAATTTTATTTAATTCATACCTTTTACGTATTAAATGTACTTTAAATTGGTGAAGTACAATATTTATTTTTGTTTTTTATTTTATAAATATATTAGGTAATTATAAGTCCTAAATTCTCGTCGTCTAATTAATATATTATTATTCTCATATTGTTTTCATAAAATAAGAATATTATATTTATAATATGCATTACGACGAGAAAAAGCGATTTTTATTTGTTGTTAAGATATATATTACTAGAATAAATTTAAATTCTTAGAATTGAATATGAATAAGCTAACAATTGTAGTAATAATATCAATTTATATTAAATGTGTAAATAGTGTTGTAAGTGTTATCTTTTTAGATGTCTATTTATTTCTATTTAATATATACACTTACACTATAGCAGCAATAGTAGTTCAAGTTATATTAATCGGCACAGGCGCTAGCAGCGCTCTGTATTTACGTGAGATCTGCGCCATCTGTCATCAAGTAGCGGAACTACAAATACGGACAATTTAATTCGCCACAACTTTAACATCAAGTATACCTAATTTTTTTTATACGTTATAAAATCAAATCTTTAAACCTATTAGGACGTTAGAATTTATTTGATTGATTAAAGAAAAATAGTAAGTATATATTATCATATTAAAATGACTATAATAAATGTATGCTACCGGTACATATAGGTGTATATTTTTATCCTAAAAATGTTATGTAGTTACCTAAATTATTTCCCATAGATATATAATATAATGTTAGACTTAGCTAGCTAATCACTTGTAAGTTTTTTAAAATAAGTAGGTAATTAATACGTATCTAGTTATCCTAAAAATATTATGAATCTGCCTAGATTATTTCCTATAGATAGGTATATAATGTTAGCCTAAGTTAGCTAATCATTGTTAAACTATTTAAAATAGATAGGTAATTAGTACCTTATAATAACGAATAAACTTTAGATGCATCTTATTGTCACCATATATTTGGAGAAACTACGCGAGGTCACCGAACTCCATTACGAAAGTGAAATTATAAATTTCACTCTCGCGCTTACGAAATACGCCTTTCTCTGCTTTCACCGACGGGCCTAACTCTAAACAGGAGGCAGCCAACGCGGGTGCCGCCAAAGAATGTCGCAATGAGCGGAGCGGGGCAGTACTATGGAGCTCGGGCATCGACCCGCTTAGCGTGCGCTCACCCGCGCTTGCATAACCGACCTCCCACACTGCGACTGCGCCCCTCCTAGCGCCCCAAACGCCTATGCCCCGCGGCCGCGTGCGCTGCGCGAAATTGGATCTGTCATATGAACAGCACGCGCGCGGAGTACTCCTGCTCCCCGACCGACCTTCCCCTTCTTATTGTATATGTATATACGTTACAACCCAGCGTATTTGTCATCGAACACTACGTAATACTATCACCTAATAATATAGTAAAACTGACATACATATTTAGGCAATATGCTAAATAGATATTATCAATTGTATTCTTGCACTCTTATAATTAATATTAACAAGATACTATCTAAAATTTGATGTAAAAAATGACCAAATTCCATAACAAGTGTAAATAACATTATTTGTTTTTTTTTTATAAAATTATATAAAATGATAGGATATATTGATGATATAATATTAAAATTGATAATAATATATACATAATATTATTATAAAATTATATGTATAATGTGATATGTACATATATTTTTTTATATATTTATTAAATATACTTTTTTATTAAAATATGTGCTAACATCAATAACCTGTAATAATTTTTCTATGTAAGGAATTATTATAGACATTTGCTCATTTTTTACTATTTAATAATAACAATATAAAAAGTGTTTGTGTACTCACCATCTCTGCTCATGCCCACGGCAATGCATTTTTTCAATCGGCAGTATTGACACCGATTTCTGTTGATTCTAAGGATGGAGCACTGTTGATTTTTCGTGCAGGGCCGGTATTGTATCTTCTGTTGTATGGACCGGCGGAAGAAACCCTGCGGATCACAGCGGCAGTTAGTGTCGCGCTCGAAGTCGGAGCCGTCGTCACTGGAGCAGCCCGAGTCGCTAGAGTCGCGGCGCGCCTCCAGCATGCTCACCAGCACCGAGTGCCGTTCGCGCAATTCAGCGCCGCACGACATCTCACGCACCATTCACTACCACTGACTGCCCACTACACACCACCACTCAGCTCGTTAACAGCGACGCAACGTTCGTACAATGAGGCTTTCGCGCACTGCACCGATGCGGATGGCGGTCGACAGAGGACTGTACGGCCGCTGCGTCGCGCGGCGCACAGTTACCCGCGCGACCTACTTGCCGGCCACCGACCCAGCCGAGAAAGTGAGAGTGCCCCGGCCCCCTCGCGCGCTCCTAACGGTCCACGCCGCTCTAGAATGCGTCGCCACCGCTGCACCGGTGCGCCGGATATAGGCCGGGCGCATCCCGGTGGCGTCGCGGCGTGCGGCCGTTCACCCCGGGTCGTCGCCCGTTCGATTGCACAACCACGGTGGTTTCCCCGCACACCCTTCTTTGCCCGGGAGCCCAGCTAGAGTGCGATTGGGTCGTCGACCGGCTCTACGCCCGGTGACGTCAAGCATGCGTCACGGCCTACCTCAATGCGCGCGCGCTCCCCCAGGGGTTGCGCTCATCCAATTTAATTAATGTATCGTCACACCACAATACACTGTGCCCGCTCTACTTTTACTATTGTTGCAACATTATAATATATACGATCATTAATGACGATTTTTATTATTTAATATTATACAATATATTATATCTTCGTATTGGGTAGTGATAAATTCCATTCATGCTCATTAAATGTATTTAAATAATGAAAAAAATACGTATACATAATGGATATAAATAACAGGTTTTGTATGTATATATACAAACGCATTATTTTTAAAAGATATTTATATGTTATTTGGTCCAGTATTATAAAATCCATTATTTACAAGTAGCGCGCTAAGAATTATGCGATTAGTAATCAGATGAAGCTCAAGTTTACGAGGTTTCCTTAATGGTTAATTGTTATAAGTTATCTCGGAGGCTGCGGTTGCTCGCCAGCCAGCAACAAACAGCGGGCGGGCCGCGCTCTGCTCAGGTCGGTGGCCTAATTTCGCGTTGCCATCGATCCATTGTGCGCTGTGCGAGTGGCCCATAATTGGTCGCAGCGGGCCAGTGACCGGCCGTTCGGTCATTGACCCGCCGCCGCGAAAACAAAACCTTATTCGTTCGTCTCACCGTACTACACTTACATTACACTATACACATATACAAAGTGTATCTGAGAGTTCAACTATGTAACAGTTTTAGGACTACGCATATTTTTTAATACGTCGCGTCGTAAGGACAGGTGCTGCGAGGACTTTACAAATGTTAAATAATTTTCCTTCGATTCATATATACGTAGATATCTAATAGTATTTCCTTTAAATCGAATATTAATGTGTCAACGACCGCCAAGTAATTAACACGGTGACTTACTTCGAGTTCTAAAAAATACTCTTTCTATTTGTGTTCGGTAGTTACTAAATTCCATAACTTTACAAGTAGTTCATTTATTTTAGGTCATTTTGATAATATGATGAGTCAATTTATTGTTTCAGTACTTGTGAACAATGAGTGCTACTTAATAAAATGATTTCATACATTGATAATGCTAAAACTAAGTATAACTCCTCAAGATAGTATTTCTCTAGTCATTAACCCCGAGTATTTCAATTTGAAAATAAATTTCCGCGTATAATGAGAGAGTTTCTTTCTCTCGTTTTAAGCTAAGATAGCTTCTAAGTTGGGGAAGAGATCATAATACACACTAACAAATGTTTATGAGCTCAACAAGGTTACCAATTTAATTTGATTAATTGAATTGATTTAATATATATATGTAAATACGTAATGACGCACAAATCTTGTGTGAAATAGACAACACATATCGTAACGAATACGTTAGGTCTGATGACTCATAAGAACCACTATATAATCGGTTGTGTACGTTGTCTTTAAGTATAATATCAAAAGTTTTGCTACACGTATGTAGGTCGGATCATCGTTCATTACCTATACGCTGACATTGCATATTAATCGTTACAATTATGTATATGACTATTTAAAACAATACAACATTTATTCTAAAATATTCTAATTAAATAATTTTTACTTTTAGTTGCTTTCGTAAACTTTTATGTGAGAATTATTTTTGTAGATTTCGCTCATCGATTTCTAGTCTTTAACAAACTCGAATTGGTTCTAGCGAACATTATTTGTTAGCATCGAGTGGATACATAGAGAACATACTCATATATTGTCATATAACTTTACATATAAACTAAGCTTTTAGCTGAAGTTATGAAATCACTCTTTCTCATTATTCGCCGTAATCACTTCATACATCGTTTGCGTAAAAATGGGACATGGCAGCGCTGTATTCTGAGTACATACATCGATAAATATAGCAAAATAAGATTCACATTTAATACGTTTGAATTAAAATAGATAGTAATATAGTATTTTACGCTCTATCTATCAATCATAATAAGCTTACTACAATTTGGTTTCACTTTGTTATTCACTGAGTAATATAATAATATTTGCACTATTAGATAATATTATTGTTTTCACTTTTATGAAAGAATAATAATAAGAACTACATATAATATTTACTTGTTGCTATTCGTTTTACTTTTATTCTTGTTAGATTTTAGATATATTGTAAACCTTCCCGGTCATCAACATTTCAATGTGTATCATATAACTATAAATATACAAATAGCAATTATACTATGATAGTTATTTCGTGATATAATATCAGCTAGACGTAGGAGACGTTATGTGTTATTGTAAATGCAACTACTGAAGTTTGTAGTACAGTTGTGAGTGGTAATTACAAAGGCATCGACGCGGGCGAAGCTTCGCCGACGACGTTAAGGCTAACGGTGCAGCGGACAACGACTCCACTAACACCGGCTCAAGTTAAAAACACGCTGACGCATTGCGTTGCTGTGTTTCCGAGGAAGCGAGCGCCGACACGCCGCGCCGCTAACAGTACGCTTTACCACCTCCTGCAGATGTTGATTTGACACCACACATCGTTCTGACTCACCTTATTGTGATTCACTTCCCGTTCGCGCATTTATTCTTAGTAACTAACGTAACTTGGATAAGTGGTTCTTTGGCACCATTAAGTAACATGCCCATATATACACATTCATTACACGTCTATATATTTTTGTATTATGCGAATCTTTAAAAATATCAGACAATATAACATTAATTAAAGTAATATATTGCCATGCTAATCTAATGTTTATGACATTCAGTACATAATAGCTGCTAAAACTTCAGAGTTTTATCCGTCATTGTTTTATATATATTTATCGAATGTTATTGAGTGCCGAAACGTTTTAGTCAAGCAATTCAGTTTTATGAATCTGCATTTGCATCCGGTAAAAAGTTGCGAAGACGAAATATAGATTTCCTATAGCTCTTTACCTAAACTTTTAATAAGAAAATATATTATGTGTAAATAGTGTATCTATTTCGGATCTGTAGAAAAAAGTATTAAATTATTTATGATTCTTCAATGTAAAATGTGATTGCTTTTTGTTTGTGCAGTAAATTCATAGTATATAAATATGAGGCTGTAGTTTTACACGCGATACATTTTTTCATCAGACATCTCATCGGTAAATACTTCAGAATATGTCGTGTCAATATCTGGTATTCTTTTTAAATTTTCCAGTTATAATATATATATGATCACTATTATTTCTAAAGTGTGTATAAATAGTTGAATTTGAATGATTTGTTTTTTATGCAAATACAATCAAAATATTAAAGTTCTCATAATTAAAGTCTTCAAAATCCCAGATCCCAAAATTTCATTTTATGTTGAAAGCATTCAAACAAATGAACTGGTTAGCTTAATTGTAGCAATATAGCTATTTAATGTATGTGATGCCTTATCGAATAGCCATTAAATAACTTGAACTAAAGAACCATGAAACCTTAAACAATATTGGGACAAAAATAAAAATTAACATTTTTAACTTTTATGAAATGGAGTCAAGTTCGGCATATACATATTCTGTACAACAGGAAATCATAAACACAAACGCAACAGTCAGCGTGCGATGTTCTCAATAAATAATATGACCGCTCGGGGATCAACGAACTTTTGAGCTGACAGTTCAAAAATAATGTGGGTTACGTTCACGTAGCGCGTACATTCGATGCCCGTAAAAGTTGTTTACGGCGAGGAGGCGGTGCGAATGCGTGGAGCTAGCTAGTGAGGTCGACGACCGCTCGCCCTACACCGCAGAATTGGTGCCGAAAAAATAAGCGACCCACAACGCACGAAAATTATGTCGGCCACCGTCGAGAACAAAGAAGTCGGTGAGCTCTTCTTTGAGGTAGCAACTGTGTATACCGTATTATGCGGTTGACGTTTTAGAATTTAGTTATACATACATAATACGTAAGCAGCTCGTAATAAATGACTTGCATATTTCAAACTAAATGTTTAATTTAATTTTCTAATAAAATAAAGTAATTAAGATTTAGAATTGTTTTACAAAGATAAACATTAAATTTCAACGCACATTTATTAAAAAATCTGTAAATGATTATTACGAATAAGGCTATAAATAAATATTAATAGTTAATAGTGCGTGCATAACGATGCGTGCCGTGGAATACATCATATCAACATGAAAATTATATGCTCATTCGTCACCCATTCATGTGAGTCTCAGCTCGTAGCCGTTCGCGTAGCGACAGCAGCACTGCTGCTTTAACTTAGGCGACATCTAGCGGCGAGTAGTCGAATTATTGAAGAAGTTACGTATTTACGCCACTAGTTCGCGCTTTATGAAATAATGTGCTTTGTTTTTTGTGTTACTTTTTTATTTTTGTTCTTTTTTTATTACACATACAAATTTTCTTAAGTTTCAAAAACTGGACAAAGCTTCCTATTTTATTATAAAATGATTTATTGATAAATATTATAATTCAGTGTATACAGTTGCTTATCGTAAATGTAAACAAATACGTTTTTATTTATCAAGGTTATTTTTAAGTCAGTCATGTAAATATCAATTGAATTAAAAGGAAAATTATTTTTTGCAATGAATAGATCTGTGAAACAATTGCTTTGAAGAATTTATTTTTAAAGATATAATCTACCCAAAATTACAACGCGAGTACAGATTATTTAAATTTAATCTATCTTTATTACTTATTGCAAATTTTTTTGCCTTCGTGTTAAATAAGACATTTAGAAATTTAATTTTAATTTATGGATTTTTCGGGGACAATATTACAAATACAGCCAGAGCAAAGACACAAAGTTAAATAATAAGAACAACAATGTAAATTAATTATGAATTAATACTGTAGGTATACTATGAGGAAGTAATTAACGTAGACTTTAAATGCTCTTGAACGTTCACTGATCACGTAATTGTAAACTTTCACTAACCTCTAACGCAGTACCTACGTGATGATGTTTCAAACTATAAATGTCACTAACTGCTCGGAAACTGAGAAAAAATGATGTTTATTATCATAAGACTATTAATAATTTAATATTATAATCTGGACACACGTGTATTAAAAAGCGTATGTTGTTAGCGTCTCAACCCCTTAAGTGTCAACATTTAAGGTTAATTGCCTACAGTTTAAAGAATGGGAACCCAAAGGGCAAGGATAATAATATGTTTTACGTCTATAGTGATGTACACGTATCTCGTTTTAACCTTATCACTAAACTAATTAACCCCTGTGCACGTTTGAATCAAAAAAGATGCAACTTTAATTTATTTTTTTTAGTTAAAAAGCCGTCAGCCGGTTCCTGTGTGATTGTTCCGGGGCAGGTATTAAAAATAAAACCTTTAGAATTGGGACGCAAGGGTCTGACCGTCGCCGCTATGCGCCCGAGGACGGCAGGTACTTACCCGTTGACCCAAAAACCATTCAAGCAACAATTTCACACGATACTTTTAAGGATTGGTTTATATAAGAATGTTGCGAGGAAATCTACGCGAGTCAAATTAACATTTTATAAGTAAATAAGGTCATCAGGTTGGGTTGTGTTCTACAAATGCAGAGATTGTGTTCCGCATGTCACACGACCTTGGCGATCGTTTTACTAACTTGCACCTGCTTTAAATGTTGCAACAAACAGTTTGCATCGAGGGGCAGCGGGTGCCTGCCGGCAACTATCGTCGCCGTCGCCCGCACATACATTTCCTGCTTTAGAAGCCGAGAGTACCCGCATGGCGCATGTATCACAATCAAGTAGTTCTTATAACGTATAAGACATAATCCAGACGGGCGTTTCCTTCTAACCCCAATAGTTTCGAGTCAATGGTAGTGGTAGTAGCGTTTATATAAAGTGTGGTGAGCATTTATTAACGGCTTATATATATTAAATGTTTACAAAATAATAAATCAGTATAATTACCTTACAACCTTCACAGGAATGCACGCCATAATGGAATCCACTAGCTTTATCACCGCATACGCGGCACAACACCGTAGTACCATCAAATTCTGTAACAAAACAGCAAACGGTTAATATGTTTATAGAGTTTTGTGCGCGTAATTCGCGATAACATTTCATGGACGTTTGAAAGATGACGATGTTAGTTAACTCGTGCCAAAACATCCTGCCTTATGTTACTCGTCAGCGGTGTGTAACATTGTGGCGGGCATGTAACCTTGCATTATCGACACCACCCGCTTAATAGCTCTTAAAACGCTGTTAAAGATGATAATAGTTCATCAGCTTTTTGATGATCTCTGTTGGAAATAGAACCCAAAAGCGTCAATTGTGACATAATTGCCGCGTTTGGCAAGCAGATTAGCGATTGCAGTTTGTGTTACAATCAGCCCAGAAGAGTCTACTGAGAATCAATACACTACTCCAACGTGTATTGTACATGCGTCTTCTTGAGCCTATATACATATATATGCACGTCTTATTATCGGGTATGGGCCTCCTTCACGGCGGTGAGAAAGTAAGGGTCCCCACTTCTACACGAGTGTGACAGGTTAGGATAAGATTTTATTAGAAATTTTCCTTCTCTTGCAGTAAATGTTACCTGCTTATATCCCTAGTAGACTTTTACAACCCCTACACTCTTTGCAAGGGAAGTGAGGTAGTGAATTGTATTCTTACTCTGTTACCACACGGTGTGGACTTAAGCAAAACCTATATACATAGAAAGATGCATAACACTAAGATTGTATGAAACGTTAGTGAAATCTTCTTGGTAAATAAATGAAAATGAAACGAGTGTTCTATGCGCAGAAAAAAACCAAAAACATTCTTTATGGCTTTTGTTTATTTTTAATAAGTGATAACATGACTGCATGACGTCAAACTTTCTTGATACTGTCAAATATAGTTGTCTAATCAACAATTATAACAATTATTGACAAACAATTTGGAATAATTATATTCGTGACTTTTTCCTTACTGATTTTGATAGATCTTACGTCCACTGCTAGATATAGGCCTAACCCTAAGTAGGGAATAAATCACAATTGGCAGACGGATTGTTAATCGCATTTGGTGTTATAATTTCCCTAAGATGTTGCTCTTAGTGATTTATCTACCAGCTCTTACGACTACCATGGTCAATATGGCGTGTTGATACATTGTATTTTTTATCCATCAGCACATGACAAAAGAACACGATACTCGTATTATTTATTTGATTATAACTTCGTTATTGCAACGAATCCTTTTCATCTTTTTAGCACATATATATCCCACTTAAATATGTACTTCTTTTACACTGAGAAAATCTGTTCTACTGTACTACAAGTATCAAATATTTCGATATATTACCCGCTTAGGGAGTGCAAGACCCGAGGACATAAACCTCTCTTCCTATTCTCAATTCTTTCCATACAACCTGCCTGCACATTTACCTATTACAGTAAGCAGCAAACTGATTGTACCCTTGGTATGGCTGAAGTCCATGACCTACAGTTACAGCTTATCAATACATGATCTACTTATTATTGCCTGTGGGTGTCTACTACTCGTCAAAATAAAAAAAAACTAGGACTACACAATACGTAATATAAATACATGACACCAAATTAGGCTGTACGGAAATATAATGATATTCCCGTACAGCCTATCATTTAATTCTTTTTTTAATATTATTTATTGTTTTGAATTTGAGTGCAATTTGCGTGCGTATACCTAATTGTAAAGTAGCCTACAACATAATACTAAGGAAGATATAAAAAAAAACCAACAAGCATTTTTCCTTAACGCTTGGTGTTAAAATAAGTAAAGGCATTTCATTATTGATTAACGTATTTTCTAGAAAAAAAGTTGATAATACGTACGACACCCGCTACAACATATTTTTACTACTAAGAAGTAGGTACTTAGACTTAAGACTTGTGTAAGAACACAAGTGAAAGAAAATTCTTTAATATAGACAAGATATTTTTAAACTACTTATTCTTATTAAAGTTGTGAAGTTAGCATAAAACGTAACAATGTTTATATTGCGTGCTCGAGCTGACTAAATAGATATTTTAGAAAGTTTTTTTTTTCGCCTACGAAGCGAAGTCGTTGACCCTATATATCTGCGTAACACAAAAACTACAATGTAAATGGACAACAATATGCACAAAACTTGCTGAATGCATATTTTTCTAAATAAAAGACCATAAATAAATATTTGTTATAAAACATTCGTATATTCACCTTAGTAGGTTAAGAGTTTGACGTCTAAACACGTTATCCAATTATTTAATTGTAAAGATAATTAATACAAAAGCGTTATCTTAGAACAAATGAAGATAATTATGGATCATAATGATCAAAGTAATAATATTCGTTAATAGGTCAGATATGGAGTCGCGGGGCAGGAACAACAGGTGGCGCGGGAGGCGCAACCGAGAACCAACTCGACAAGGAACTGGTTCAACCGGGCGTCGGCGACGGCGCCCCAAACTGCTCTCACTTTCCTCATCCAGCCGTTTGTTTATTTGTTAAGGGAGTGGGTTCACCGGGCCTTTTGGATGAAACTTTCTATTTCTGGCGTGAACCACTCGACTCGCAGGTCGACGTTCGACGCCGTCGCTTTCTATAGTAGTTACTTTCTTTTTTCTACAGGCGGCGTATGGTCGCCGTAATATTTTAATATGTTTGGTGTCATCTCGAGCAGCACGAGATGTTCAGCCGCGTCGAGTGGGGGAGCACAATAGAACAGGGAAAGCTACGTGACACGTAACTAGTGCATTCGCAACGGAGTCAGTGGCGTGCAGTCATTTCTCTTCGTATGATGCAACGCGCGCGTTTTTCTGGGTGGCGCGTGTGAGAGTAGCTCGTTCGTTACGTCAATTAAAAGGCGAGGAAAGTGCGCGAGAAAGTCTTGCGTCCACGTAACGCGAATACCGTCCGACCGAGCAAAACACTGACGCGGCCATTCCAAACCATTGCCAATCTGTGTCAGGGCGATGTTTGTTTGTAAATAATTATTTATTGACAACCATCATAATCACGTTTCACGCTTCATTTCCTCATTATTGAACACGTTTGTGATTGAAGGATAACGTTTTTATATGCAGCTAGATAATATTATATATATTCGTAAAATATATGTTTATTTTTATTTATTAGGTAAAGAAATTTTTTATCAAAGGAGGTGATTAAGGAAAAAAATGTATTACATATTTTGCGATAAGTGATGTTTTGTTTTACACATGGCATGCTGATTACAAATGTGCTTAGCGAATAAATCGTTATCGCTGTGTTCACGCGCTCGGTGAAAAGTAAAAGTGGTTGTGTGAAGCGGTTGTCGTCTCGCGGAACCTGCTTACTTTACCTCGATATTATTTATTATAACGTTATATAACAATTTATAAAAGAAATAATCATTAATCACTCAACGAGTTAACGGTTAACTTTTGTTAATTTAAAAAAGAGAATTTCACGGGAACTATTTTAATAAAAGTAATCGATAAAGAGCGATAAGATCATTAGGAATCGATTGGTAATGTTCAAGGACTCCCCGTGGACTGCTTACATGTTTGACCCCATGATTTACGCTGAGAAAGTCTATTGACAATATTGTAAACTACATGTAGCTTACACAATACAATTTTAATTGTTTTTCGGTGGGCTTTTCACGTACAATGTTCAACAATTCATCCATCATACATTCGTTCTACAGTTTAAAAAATATACGTTACCATTGTACCCTTTCATCATTAAAAATAAAACATTAATCAGAATTAAGCGAAATGTCGTTCTGGTTAATCTAGTATGAAATCTGGTAACTGGATTTTTTTTTATAATAATCTCTAAAGGCAGGTCAAAGAATTAATCTATACAGTAATATTGTTAAGAGTTCTTATGCTAGTTTTCAACACTACTCCTAAACTTTTAGATAACGTAGGTAGTAAGGTAGTAAGTAAATAACATATATTATATGTTACGTATTATGTTATATATAATTTTAATTTAACGTTAATTAATATTAAAAAAAAAAACTAACAATCATTTTGTGTGGTCTATATTGCTTTAGGTAACTTTGAGTAATACATTTAAATTTTAGGGATTTTTGATGAAAGCTAGCATCTTATATATCTTCTTATATATATATATATATATATATATATATATATATATATATATATATATATATATATATATATATATATATATCATCTTATATCTTACAAAATATATAACCAAAGTTAAGCTAGTTTGAAGTCTACCCTATTTGATAGATGCCTATATTCTATATTAATTTTTTCACTCTTACGTCTTTATCTCTAAAACGTTAATTATATACATGTATAAATATGTAATTTTAAAATTTCAATTAATAAAAATTATAATTATTGCTATCATTTGTACTTAATTTTAGTTTCCATAATGTATTTACAAGCTTCCTGACGGATAACCACAATAATGTCCGAAAACAGGATCAGAACCTGAGACGTATACACGATCATTACCTATTGTTTATGTCCCAGACGAGTTTAGATTTTAATGATCGACATTTATTTATTTCATATAAGTAATAATTTTCCTTAAATTATTGTTACATAAATTCTCTATCATAGTTTGGACATATTATTTTCATATTTAAAAAAAAAAGTGATTGTTGAGAATTAATTCTATAGTAATAGTATATAAGCTAACAATCTTAGTTTCTAACGCTATAAAGTGGGATTTAAAATATGTATGTGCTATAATAATTTTTAAAAAACTTTGATAATGTCAACAAAAAATAAGTGCACACAACATTGATGTGATATAATAAATAACAAAAACAATTTACAACAATTTAACACAGTAACAGTGATTGTAAACAAAGACAAATAATATCTTATGGCGTAACCAAAATAAATAAACAAAGTAATAAACATTCTACCTATATGCAGGTCCGGCTCCCGTTCCCTGTGTGACGGGCTCGTCATACTATGATCACCCGGCGTGGGCGCATCGTAGCGTCCGTAACTGCTATCAGGAGACATCACGAAAGTCATTTGTATATGTGTGTACTTAAGAACTAATTATTTTGTTCTCCCCCACACTGCACTACACGGAAAACACATGAAGCTCGCTAGCTCCGAGCTGATACATGAAATGTCGCGCGCGCTCAGACACTGAATATAGGACAGGAGTGCATGGGCCGAGGCGTGCGACCGGCACGTCGAGGGATGAAGGTCACTCGTCCCGCGCTATTACAACTGCACGCGCCGCGTGCGACTCACTCGAGCTCGATTGACGAACTGAGCGAGTGCCGCGCGCGCTCCTGCTCGAAACCGCGCGACTCTCCCCTTAAGAGTGAAAGTCTGCAAAAAGATCAGCGTTCTGTGCGATACAATCGGTTCGACGACTAAGCGTAGCCGGCTGAAGGAAAAACGCCTCTATAGGTCGATTGAGGCAGTGGGTCTACGTTTTGAAGCGAAGATCGGCGCGCTTCGAACTCCGCTCTCCGAGGTCATTGCCGCGCTAACAACGGACCAATAGCGAGCACGCGCAGACGTGCGCGGCGAGCGATTGGAGCTCGGAAACCGCTCCGCTCCCCGCGGCCCGCGCTCCAGTACGAGTTCGAAGACCCGAACCTTGCGGCTCACCGCGGCCAAGGTCGCGCGAGAGCGGCACCGACAGAGACTAGTCGAGTGTTCGAGTGGGACGTAGCCGTTGTCGGTTGCGTCACACTACAAAAATATTTTTGGTGATGGAACGCGAGTGAACTTGAAATCGAGCTAATGGATGGCGAGCCCTGTGTAGGTCGCCGCGTGACGGACTGACCCGCTGCCAGACCGCCCCGCTTGCCCGCTACCCTCATGGCATACACTTCCGGTTTCACAACTTATTTTCCAAATTCTACCTAGAATAAGTTGTCTATCTATTAACCTCCTTAATATAATCAAGTATACCTAGCGTGGTTAAATCTATACATTTAAATATGTACTATAATGCATATATTTAGACCTACCACGTAATTAGATAACGCTTTACCATACTAATCACTTCTAAATGAAGGCTGAAGTCTTTGTAATTCATGCAGGAGGCACTTATATAATGCTCAGTCTAATAGAATGACACCCAACGGCGCAGGCGAATCAGATGAGCAGAAAATTAGTCGTATTATGTATACACAAACATATTATTCTTATTTAATAATATCTTGTTAAAAAAAAATTCATCAGAAAGACCGGTCGAAATTATTATTATTATTATTATGCAATATTATGTCAAATAGATAATTACATAACGTGCAAATTCCCATAATACGAATGCGATTACAACCACTACATAACAAGGAACTTAGTGTAACTCGACATAATACGTATTACCTACCTACTTGTAATTGATAAACAAGTTTCTTTTAACAATAGGTACATAAACACGATTTTATATAACACTAATGTTTGCAAATATTGTGAAATCGTTCGTATTTTGTGGTTGTTTAAGTCGAGATTAGAGTACGCGAGGAGTTATTTACGCGAGATAAAATGAGTGGTGGTGGGCGTCGCGCTAGGTCGTTCAACCTGGGAAATTTTGGCGCAGGCCGGTCAAGGCCGACGGCACGCGGCCGCGCAAGCGCGTCGTTGCTTAAAACCCACTGACACTGGAGTTGCATGATCAGAACATCTTTCAATTTATTTCTACCTCATTCCTTGTGTCATTTCACTATAATTCACAACAACTATAATATGTAATTTAGTATAACCTACTCTATTTAGCAGTGTTATATATTATGATGCTGTTTTCATCAATTTTTTTAGCGTCATATTATTTATAAAATTCTATTAACATTAGTATTTTAACCAAGTATTGGTGGTTTCTCAAAACCAGACATGGTTTTGTGTTCCATTACTAGGCAGTGGAGATATATTGATAGGGAAAAATTTGCTGTTACTACTCTAACTTATCGAGTATGACGAATCTATCGCAGCATGCAACATTATGTAATACCTGCAGATCTGTATGTATATCATTACCATAAACTACAATATGTTGGACTAAACGTGACAATCGCGCAGCTAACCTGTCACGTCAATAAGAGTTGAAAAAAGTCTGGATACTGTATAGCAGTAGTCAATAATTTCAAGACATCTTATATTTCGACTAAGCTTCCATAACATTGGGAAGTGGGATTAAATTTAACAACTCTCTTCATGTTTATCATTTCCAACTGAATTTGTTGTGAATCGAATATCCATTGCCGTGACTGCCTAATCTTCAAATTTATATCATTCATGAAAATAATTATTACTCTTGGCATAGATACAGGAATGAAGACTATTCAAGTATGGTAAGATTAGTCTAAAATAAATAAAAAAGGTAAAATAGGTAGAAGGAGGACTTACAACGAGCATTCAAATTTCATATTTCATTTTTTACCTATATCACCACCTATGTAGCTAATAGAAAACTTACCAGTATTAGCAAAACTCTGTGGATAGTTCTATAATTATATGAAAGACATAATACGTCATCATCTGTTTCCTTTTTAATTTTTTTTATTTTGGCAATCAACTTTGCGTGCCAATTTACAAGGTCAAGACAATATGGCGTGTTGGAAAGAGCACGATTTTTAAATGAAAATAGTAACATTCCCTGGCAGAAATGTTGTGATCTTAGTGGATGGACGATGGACGACGCGTAATTGTAGCCAATTTCGATTAAGTTTATATTTCACGGTAATTATGCTATGCACATAATTTTAAGTAATTGAAGATACCGAAATTAAGGAATGTTTTCCGGTGGCTCGTTCAATTGGCGAGATTTGGACACGTTATGGCATCTCAAGTCGCCTTGTCGTCACATCGCATGATTTGAAAGTGGTGGGGACATACCATAAGGTCTCAAAAAAGCTTATAGTCACTGTCTGTCGCCTTTCATAGAGTGATAACGCTCTACTGAAAGTTGAGATAGACATTTTTTCAGAACATGAATGCACAAATATAGCACAATTATTTATAATATATTCTCTGTCGCCTTTCATAGAGTGATAACGCTCTACTGAAAGTTGAGATACACATTTTGTCAGAACATGAATGCACAAATATAGCACAATTATTTATATATTCATGCTACACTTTACCATTTTCTCTACGTTAAATTACATAAAATGGCATCTCAATTATTTAACATAAGAATTGTTTAATACATCATTAAAGCAATATATTTTAAGACCGCCATTAGAAGTTTTTCACGTTGCTGTCAAGACTCGCTAACAACTTTTAATATCTTGTCAAAATTGTTATTATATTTTTTTATATTCCAGTAAAGAGTTTTGTGTTATGAAATCAATGTGAAACCGAAAGGTGTTCCTTATTTTTTATGACATCTGTATATTCAGTTCAAATATTTTTTACCCTTTGCACAAAAGGAAGCTTTTTAAAGGGTTTCGCGAATATCCTCCCACGTGCACTTTTTTTAACATAAAAGTGCAGGTAGCCGGGTAAGCTGGTAGTTCTAATAGGTAGATAAAATCAATCAATCTATACCAAGTATCTTGCTCAAATATGTTTAAAGTGCATACAATTATTTGAATTTGTAAGAGTACCTACAATCTGTTAAAACCTATTTACTTCCTGTGGGTGTCATATGACAAGAAGACTAAGAGATTTAAAAAAATAACATCATTATGCGATGGGAAGACACCACTGGATACAAAACCTAAGCAGCGATCAAAGTCATAATAGATTAGTCGTAATATTTATCCCATTGTACTGGAACGTAATCATTTTCCTCTAAAAATGGTCTACGTTCCAGTATTCCTTATCTTAAAGTGATGTTATCTGATTAGACGACTTAGTTGTCACGTACAACTTCCATCGAGAACCATTGCATTCTTACAACAAGAAATTATTTACCAGATTATTAGTAGATATATATAACACATACAACAATAAAATGTAATGGATAATTTTTTTTTGTAAATATATGGTATTCTTAAGTTGTATATTTCAAATTATCACTCGACTGTCTACGTTTTACTATCGGCCACAACTGCCACGAGAAAGATGAGAGAGGAATTGCCGTAGTTTACCATATTGTTCAGAAAATGGCCATAGGATTATTTTATTTCAACTTTTCCCTCTCCTGTAATAGTGATATTTGTTTTAATTCCATATTCGTCTGATCCGACACAACACGATTAGTTAGATAGATCTAAGAGCAAAATAAATAATATCCCGCTCTAATATATCTTTTAATTCCTTGACACTAATGTCAACATAAAAATCGCTCGATGACATGTGTGCCGATTAAAACGTGAAAGTGAATAGGAACCCAGTTTTTTACTTCCTTCCGCTGCCCTCACTTTTAATATCGGGGTGCGAATATCAAATTTCAAGTCAGCTTTTACTTTAACGTTTATACGATATGAAACGTTATACATGTACATTTAAGGTTCAAATGATTTATTTGGTTTTTGCCACAAAAATGCGAAACCATCGTCAGTCGGTAGCCACATGTACATTGTATTGTTCATTGTGGCCACAGTCGGTGGAACTTGATGATCACGATTGATCGAATATTTTTTTTTTTTTACTAAGTAATAAAAAGTAAACCATATGTCATGCCAATTGTTTACAATTTATGGTTTCATTTCTTTTTTTATTTTCCGGGGTTAAAGATAACCTCTATTTTTGACATGAATGTGATAAATACATACATACCATCACGCCATGTCCCAGAGTGCCAGAGAACTCTATCCTTGCATACTTCACTAGCTTCCTCAACATTCATAATTCTCTTCATACACGCTCGCCGGTTTCGGAGACTCTTAACTCCACCTTCCTTCAGTACATGACCGATCTGGTCTATGTAGGTTAGTCTCGGTCTCCCCCGGTACCTACCTCCTCCTTTCACTTTCGCATTGTATATGTTCTTAACCAGGCGTTCGTTCGATAGTCTTTCCACATGTCCGAACCATTAAATGTGATAAAAGTATATTTAAAACAGATTTAAAATTCTGAATTTAAATCAACCAAACTGTTTACGTCGTTCAATTGCTAATTATAATTATTTATGAAGAATTGACGATGTAAATTGAAATACATGCATATGGATAGGACCTTATTTATTTAACTATCAAAAGTCAGTGAATTGGTTTAAAATATACAATTACCTACAATATTCATCAGACCTCGAGTATAATTTGAAAAGATGTTGAACAAAACAAAATACAACAGTAATAATAACAGAGGGGCCGGTCGACCTTTCCGATGTGGTCGAAGGACGTTGGGACAAAGGCAAGCGTACCCACTGCCCAGCCTCGCCATAAACGGGACTTCGCACTTTATTTTACTCTTAGTCCATTATCCTGCTCATAAATTTACTGCGTTTACAATACGTCATGACATTTGAAATGAATTTCATAAAACTGTCCACTATATAGTAATATAGTTAAAAATTACGTCGCGTAAAATTTTAAGTGTCAAATTTGACATAATTTTGAAGTAAACTATTTCAAATTTATGATGCAATACGTGCCGTTATTTATTGTGACTTTTACTCTAAACTGAAACGTAATAATTTGTCTAGCGTTAACAAAAACGCCACGTGGCAAACTACTATTATTTCAAAAGACCGTCATAAAATAACAATATTAATAATGTCTTAAAAAACCGTTATGAATCATCATCATCATCACAGCCCATATATGTTCCATTGTTGGGTTCGGACCTCCTCCGTAATGGGAGGGAAATTAACCTACTATACTACGCTGGTCAGACATGTTGGTACAGGGTTTTGTTTCGAATTTTCCTTCTCTTGCATAGATGTTATATGCATTTTATATCCCTTAGTCGTCTCTTACGATCACCCACGGGTAAGATAGGGGGTGGTGAATTGTATTCTTACTCCGCCACCACACGGATAGAATAAGAATAAGAGAATGAAACCGACGCTGATCATAAGTTTAATTCTTCTAAGACTCAAAACACTTAGATGTTTACATAGATATTAAATTTCAATAACAAATCGCAAAATATTTGGCTTTTGTATAGGTACATGTATTATTATGTTTCAAAACACAAGAATATCTATTAAAGTTAAAAACACGACAGTCGCAATAACATTGTAATCGGATGCTGGTGGCCTGGATACACTGAAAATTTCTGCGAAGTCACGAGGAGCCTCGTTGGCAATTCGGTCGGAGCGAGTCCGAATGTTAGTAGCGGACACCGCCGCGGTCAAGGCCTCGCTGAGACTGCGAATCAACTCGATGCGCATCGGAAATACGATCTGTCAGTGACATGGCACCGATTGTTATTGAATTTTAAAAAGTACATAGGTACTATTGAACACCGACAAAACCATTGTATGTGACGGCTATGGTTTCAAGTTATAAGCACATAATATTTTAAAATAACTTTAATACTTTTAAATAGTTTATATTATTACCTATGTAACTTGTTTTCCATGTGGTGACGGGGTAAGAATACAATTCGTCACCCATTGTCTTACCTGTGGGTGTCGTAAAAGACGACAAAATGATATAAAATGTATGCATGACACATTTTGTAAGAGAAGAAAAATTCAGAATAAAATCTTATAGCAACTCGTATGACCAGCGTGGCACAGTAGGTCAATTTCCATACCATTGTGGAAGAGGCACGAGCCTGGCAGTGGGACGTATATGAGTTAAGATGATGATGATGATGATAAACTTGTAGGCACATAGTCTGTTTGCACAACTTCTTGTTATGATGACTTTATGGTGAAAATAAAATTTTGTGATCCAAATCTGCCTACAATCATTCTAGCATTTACCTCACAAAATCGGTTCTTAGGCGTAGACTGATACTGCATTTAAACAAATAGCCTAGGTACCTGCCTAAATAGTGGATGGTAAAGTGATAGAAATTAGTTTAAGTGCCATTCTATGGAGACAGATAGGTGTTAGTTAGCTAGACAGGTACCTATACGTTATATCTACCTGTCGACCTAGTACGTATGTTTTTACATAATGATGCAATAGGTATGATGTAAATACCTATCTATATTAATAAAAATATTTTCTTATTATAAATATTTTTAGATTTACTCTGTGATATTTATACTTTATAAGTAAATACATTGTATTTTAAAAGTAAAAACCATCTTTTAAAATATAGTACGTATAGTTTTATTGAATAAAAATATTAGCAATGTGGAGTAGGTAACGAAAACTGCCGAGCTGTGGCGAGTATTTCCGAAGCAGTGCGAGGTCAGCGTGAGTCAATTACCCCGGGCGGGTTCTGGCGTCGTCGTCGACGACACTGCCTGTGAGCGACATAACTGCCAACTTGGATAATATAACTAGCTACATTTTATATTGACTGATTGTTCAAAACTGAGATTATTTGTTTATTTAGAACATAGCTACATAATGTGTATTAACATTATTGTTCTACTACGTACTAACAAATAGGTAAAATAACTACCAACGTAGTTACTAGAGTAATCATAAGCCTCAAAAGACTTGTACCTCCTACATTTATTATTTTTCGCGCCATAATTAATTAGAGATTTATAACAGTTTTAAAATTAACATTATGTCTTACTGTAAATCCCATCACAACATCAGAGTAATCAAGAAAAAAAAGGTACATGTACCTACGTTTATATGCCTACATAATTTTTTATATGGGTACGTCCAATTCTTTATTTGGTAGGTAATTATTAACCTACCTAAGGTATATAGATACGTTCGACCTAGGTAATCTCACCTAGTCGTACGGGCAATTGTGTTTTACTATAAAATAATAAAAGCTTTTAATAAAATATAAATTTTTACCTAGTTGTTTGTTATGAAAAAATATTACGTTGTCAAATTTATTAATTCCATAAATATCTAGGTAGGCAAGCATGACATACAGGCCGTGTGATCCGGACGCTCTCAATCGTGGTCGACCTCGACTGATTCGGCAACCCGTGCCAAGGCCAAGGTCAATTTGTCGTGTTCAATTAATAGTTGAATACGATGACGAGCCGCACATAGAGAACAAACTAGCTGTGTAACCACGCGACCGTGTGTCCATCCATAGTGTACGAATTCACATACGTACCTAACTTAATATATCTCTAAATATAATGCAGGTAGACAGCTATATATGTAGTAACCAGAACTTTGAAAGAAATTGGTCACACATGTGTAAACAAATAGGTCATTTTCAGACGCTGAGAAATGAAAAGTAATTATCGTTAAAAATTGCAACAGCTCATCTTTGAGTTGTAGCGCGATCTCAAAAAATAAAGGTAGGAATCTCAACTGTTTTAATATTATATTTCATGAGTTTAATTAATAGACATTGTCAAAAATAAAGTAATTTAACTACTAAGTATTTAACATCGATGGATACGTCCACCTCATTTTAGATTAAATACATTTATAAGTATTGTATCATTATCATCGTCTCAGCTCATTTATGTCCCACTGTTGGGTTCGAGCTACCTCCATACTAGAAAGGAAATTGACCTACTATCCTACGCTGGTCCGACGTGTTGGTATAGGAAAGTATAAAAAATATATTAAGTATTAGGTATATACCCATAATATATAAAGTATTAAATACCCATCTATTTCAATGTTATTTTTCTAACTTTGCAAATATTAAAAGCGTCTATTTTATTTCATATACATTTATGTGAACTGCAAATACTGTTTAAAAACTTTAAAAGCACTGCTTTATTTCTTTATTTAAAGCTCCGCTTTAGTCTTTGGTGGAATTTTTAATTCAACAACAAACAGTATGACGCAATCTGACCTTCAAGACTGCGCAAAAAGTAAAGAAATACGCAATCTGAAGCTACAATGACCCCGACGTGATTCAATACTTAGAACCCATAATATAATAATAATAAATATGTGGTCATCAGTATTCCTACACCCAATGATTATACAGAGTCTAATTTTTAACAGTTTGTATTCTAACAGAATTGTTTTAGACTGATATTTAAATGTAATAGATTATCATAACAGCTAAAACCTACATGCGTTTCCTAATATCGCGAGCATGTAATATATAACGGCCCCGTGAATTAAAACTAGGAGCACTTCCTTGTTCAAATATCGGAACATGCCAATGCCAAAGCGTGCTGATTTAGACACAATGTCAACCTCAAGGTAACACGCCGTCATACGAGGAAATTTATGTGCTAAAACAATCTAATTGTATTAACTATAATTATAATTATTTTTGTATCCAGTTCAATCATTATTGAAATGGAATCAAAAATTATATTTACAATAAATTGTTAAGAAAATACTTTCATTAAGTATTCGTAACTACTTCTATTTAAAAGCATTTATTTTGGTAATTAAATTGTGTTGGCATTTACATTAGTCTTTCTTGTCATTATATGACGTCTGGAGTTATTTGATCACGGAATACAAATGAATTATCATGACATGCATTGTTCTGATGAAGGGGCCTTTCTCCTTTCGGGTACGTCGCCTTGATATTTAAATCAAAACGAGCTTCCTGCTCAAGTCAGAGGACGACTACATGCTTTTACACTTCTACAAAACAAGTTGATTGTATATTTAGTACTATTCATATGGCAATACTATCAACATTGTTATCTCTTGCGTTCATGATATGGGGCACATCGATCGTCACCGCATCATAACACGAAGAAATGCGAACATGTTAATTAGAGCATTGAAATCGGTTAATGATCCAGAACTGGTAAGCTTGTTTAATTACTATAGTTACAAATGAAATAACATAATGCATTGAATTATACGAGAGTTATTGTGCTGGTGTTTGCGTAATCAGAGCATCGCGGCGGCCGTGGTTACGCGGTAAGTGCACCGTCGCTATACATTATCGGTACATACGTAAATTGTATACATTACTTTCTTTATACAAGTTCGCAACTCACACTAAAAAATAAATCCTTGTGTCACAAAGACGTAAAAACAAAATTATCAGACACAAATAATTACATTTGACACGATAATTCTTTGTGTATAGAAGTGTGCTACATAGACTCGTGCTCAATCTGTATAGTAATAAAAAATAAAAAAGTATCACAGACATTTAAATTTACCCATTTTTAGAAACATTTTCACGTTGAAAACGTTAAACTTTACATATTGTAACTGTATTAAATTCAGAAATAAATAAGAATTGTTTATATTTTATAGTTATTGAAATACTATATTGTGTTCCCAATAAGACACATAAAATAATTTTCTGGTTCAATTTAAAAATTTAAATGTTCAATATATGCGTCAGACACTTGAACTAAATACGTTAAATTTACGTTTTGATGAACCCCGACCACCTATCATCGTTACCATATTTTAAAAAACATCTAGTTTTGTTTTCTACATTAGTTGTATGAATTTGTAATCATATTATATACCTACCTAGCTTAGAAAGAATAAAGAATTTATTTATAAATATGTAGTTGGGTGAAATAAATAAAGAACATACTCGTATCTACGAGTTATTTGAGACCAAAATAATCATTTCACGGTCGCCACGTAATTTTTTTTTTTTGTAGTACCTAATATAGGATTAATCTATGCAAGAGAAGGAAAACTCGAAACAAAATATACCAACATGTCTGACCAGCGTGGTATAGTAGGTTAATTTCCCTCCCATTACCGAGGAGGCCCGAGCCCAACAGTGGGATATATACCTATGGGCTGTGATGATGATGATAATGATGTGAATATAGGATTGATAATATGTAGATACTTAGTAGGAAAATTGATTTCTGGCAGTGACCGATTGTAAAACTACGCTAAAATCCTTGCTGCTAATAGGATTTCTCCAACCATATTTCTAGATAAGAAATAGATTTTGTGCTGACCCCAATTAGAAATATTGAAATTGGGACTTGTTCATGATGATAATAATAGTTATTCGGATAAAGTTATTCATGATAAGATCGCTAATTATACCTTAATCTTCTCAGCTTAGCATTTAACGGTTAGTTATACATATAATACTAATTATAATGACACTGATTGCGGCATATTTCTTCTTGAGAAAAGTTATACAATTTTACTTTGTTGTGATATAGTGAAACGAGTTTGGGAAAGTTAAGAGTAAAGAAATCACTGGAACGTGAAGGGCGCGGGAACCTGAATCGCAAATATTGCGCAGTAAGTGTTAACTCCTGAAAACGTGTCCGAAGAAAGTTCACGGCCGCGCGTTGACGTTACCACCTGCCGCGGCCCGTCCCCCACCGCCGCGGTTCCAACGCTGCCGCCACCCGGCTTGCCTCCTACTTCAACTGCGCACTACCGCGCTGCCTGCTCCTCACTGCACCGGTATTTCGCGAATATATCTAGAGCTTATATCATTATATCCGGTAAATTGATATTATTATATAATGCATATAGATTTTCCTTAATGCCTAATCAAAACCATTGTGTTCAGAAATATAATTTATGATCATGTAGGTACATGATCATAAAATTGAATACAATTGCTTCAGAACGCCTTAATTAATAAAAAATAACATTTATTACAATGAACGCTATCGTTATTTAAAGCATTCATCATTAGTATATTGTTTTTCTATACAGGTGGAACATCTAGAATATACCAACGATCATTTAACATCTCAATAATATATTTTTCAGACCTAAGCAAATTTAAAAAAAGATAAAAATCACAAGGCCAGGTCAATGTGGCGGGTTAGATAGAAATGTTCCAAATGAAATATCTAATCATCAGTCTCGTGTTCGAGCAGATTTTTGTGTATGTGAAGGTGCCAAATTTTAAATTCGGCTAGATTGGCCGTTCTCTTTACATTTTGGTTTTTATAATCGGCTAGTATTACGAGCCATTGTTGACAGTTTCAAGTACATTGGCTTTTAAGATGATTTTGTTCTTAGATCTGCAAAAATATCTGTCGATTTAATAGCTATGCATCTTCAGGTTTTCTCGGTGAACTTTATGTGATTGTGATTTTTATATTCACTTCATTTTACTATAATTCAAAAATCCATTCATCATCATCATCTATACACTACATCCATCAGCCTATTGATGTCTGCCGTGGAATATGGAAATCCCCACGTAGCATTTCCTTTGTCGATTCTTAGCAAATTCCATGAAAAGTAAGGGATGACGAATCATTGCATCTTTAACCCATCACCACACGGAATATCTATCTTCTCCTAATATATCTTCTCCTTCATCCAGTTATCAATAGTCACTGTTGGTCATCATAACTCTTCCTACAATTGAGAGATAATATAAGTATGTATGTATTATAACCGCAACGCTTGGTAGACAAGTTGGCGATCGTAGTTGATATTAGGAGTATCCGAGAAGAGTGCTGACCACGCGAAAGTGAAAAGTAGAATCACATTGCGACTCGAGAAGTATTGTATGTAAAAGACTGAAATTAAAAATAAAAAAAAAATCTATATAAGGTGCATCATTCTTAAATTTCTCAATAAGCATGGCTTTTACGGCAGTATATGGGATTGACAACATCAAAAAAGTAGACAGAGTATCTTTTGGTGAGATGCCAGTACGATTATAAGTATATATCTATTTTCTTATTTTAGGTCAGCTGTGAAGTTATTTTACAAAACAATGAAATTTATTTGCAATCAAAATACATATATATAGATATTGTAAAATTGAAAGCCTTATCGAGGATTTGCGAGAACGCATGTTACGTATCATCTAAAAAGGTGATCGATTAAGTTACATATAATATACTGTATTTAATATCCCTGCTATCATAGTGTTGTATTAATGTTATCATAACTTAATAGATGTTACTTTAGAATATCATGACACCCTATAAATTTTGGCACAAATAGCCAGATTTTACATTAAGACACACTAGGTACTTCTTGTGTTGGTTTTAATATAGGTAGGCAACAATAGCAGTAGGTTTGTCCAAGTAGAAAATATCGGGACACACGTTCTGTCACTGACATTTCAGTTATGCATTTTTGACAGTTATGACACTGTAGGAAATTGGTACTAGATTGGTTTTTGTTTTGCAGGCTGTCAGTAAGAGCTGAGAGGAGTATGGAATGAGCGAGGCGACGGGTGTGGGGCAGGGGCGGCACGGTGGCCTTGGCTCGTTCGTTGGCCGCGGCGGGCGCTCGGCGCGTGTACCGCCCGCGATAATTTCGGCAGTTGCGCGCGCGAGTCTACTGACCCCATCGTCGTTGTTTGCGACGCAAATGATCCCCTTAACTTTATTTAAATCACCCACTCCGTCAACCGTCCAAATAGAACAGATAATAAATATTTAAACACTTCTATGTGCGAAACATAGGTACATATTACTAGCAGTGCAAATTGATATTTACAGATGGAGCCCTACCAAGCTTTATTTAATTACCAGCGAAGTTTATTCAAATTCAATGTCCGTCCGGTAAAACATAAAAACATATTCTGATTAACAATATTGTAATAATTAAAGTAGGTACCTAGTTAAAGCCAATAAGTACAATCTGTGTCCTTTAAAAAAATCGCATCTACTTATTTGTTTGGTATATTTTTGCAGATGTGTATGAAGATAGTGCTATTGAATTACACTAGCGAGGCTTGTGGAGAAAGTGCTGCATTGCCTATTATAACTTTCATTTTATCAAGGACAGGTTTTGTTTATCTTTCTTTCTAATACATCTGCCACCGCTGTTCTAAATGTCTTTTGGCTATTCGATCGCCTCTTTCGCATTCATGCATTCCCTAATAATAAATTTAACTAATAACGCTATATTTTTTATAGCATGAGAAGACTTCTTATATAAAATGACTTTGGGCCCATTGTTAATGGCAATATCGAAAAAACAGAAAAGCCGCTGCCTGTCGTAGGAAAATATATAGTTTAATTAGAATTCGTTTCAACTGTAAACTTTAAAGAAGCAAATTATTCTATTGACGTAAATATCAAACCCAAGAAGAGTTCTAGGAATACGAAGAATGATCTGACTAATAATATGAAATAATACACAGCAACGTCCCACTTAAGGAGAAAACCATATCAATGTAAATAAAGTTAAGCTTTTATTAATAGCATTTAGCTAAATTATCGATTTAAACATTACTCATTAATATTATATGGCATAAAACAGCATGGCGATTCTTATAATTGATCCTCATCATCATCCTGAGACATCCTGCTCTTACCTCAATTGCTTGGGATCAACATAAAATGTATTCCTCTCCCATTGTATGTACATATTTCATATTCATCAAGTTACAAAAGTTTTAGCAATCATATTATCACTAATCGCCTGTCTGCCGTCAACCCTTTTTGGGAATGTAATTGTCGACCAGATGGCATGGGATGGACTTGGCCCGGGTCGATATAAAGCTCTTAATTGTCTTTTATGACAACCGTAGCTAATGTAAAGCTGGTAGTATTCGTTGCCGCTACCACACAGTAAACTATTTTTTTTTTTTATTTTTTTTTTTTTTTATTGCTTATGGCGGCAAACGAGCAGACAGCACACCTGATGGTAAGTGTCACTGCCGCCCATGGACCTTTGCCAATGGTATAGCTAGGCCGCTGCCTACCAATACAACCCTGAACCCACCCCAGTTAGGCTTCCGGCTCTCTCGCTCACCGAACGAAGCGCAATAGCACATTGCTATTACTCAGACGTCGATCTTCTGCGAGAGTGTGGTACTACCCCGGACGGACCGGCCCGCGGCTGTAGACAGAGAACTGTCCACAGCGTGGTCCTACCACAATAAAAGATTATTAATTTAATTAAATAACATTATTAATTTAATTAAATAACATTATTAATTTAATTAAATAACATAGTTATTTATATTAATCTTTGTTTATTATGTTAACTTCTTATTCAGGTTTTAACTGGCACCAATAGTAACATGATGCTCAGTGACCTCTTCGTCAACAACACAATAAGGCAGTCATTCACCTCAATTTTTTTTAATGTATTATCTAAGGTAGAAACAGTCTTTATGTTTTTTCTTGCTTACTAAATAAATATAATGGGAAGTATTAGTGCAGTTGCGATTTTTGGCAAACGAAATGTGTCCTGCTCGGCATTGTGAGCATACTTTCTCGACTCCCAGCTGGCGGGAAACGTGGCATCGAACTTCCACCTTGTTATTAATAAAAAGTGGTTCAGCAGAAGGCGGTATAAAGATTATTGTATTGAAGTATATATTTTGGGAGTTTTATATTCAGTTTTTTTTTAAACGAAGAAATTATATCGCCCGCTTGCGTGTGTCATTTTCGCCGCCCATATACGTCCCACTTTTAGGTACACGCGTTGTTTATAAATGGAGGAAAATTGGCCTCTTACACTTTTTATATAACGTTGGCCGAACAGGGTTTCATTTCGAGCTCTCTGGTATTCGCTTAAATCCTTTAGTAAATAAATACTGAAACTACGGTGAGAGAAAAGGTATCATTATATTATATTTATACTGCGGCTAGTTTTTTTAAAGAATTTTATGCCATGGCTACTAAGATTTTTATGCCAAGTCTTCATGTATGAATTATCACTTTATTTAATTCATTGTCCACCGGTAAGTCAAACCGTCACCAACCATCGGTGGCATGGCTACACTGTTAATGGGGTTTAATAATTATACAAATTATATAAATGACGCATTTTATATGATTATGTATGCCTTTATTTTCTCTTATTCTCACAATGCTCCGTATTAAGGAATAGATTCCAGAGGATCTGTGGACTTTACAAACATATAATTAATACACCCAGAAACAGACCGATCATTTGTGAATAGCAAAAATGTTCCCTTGTGTAAATTAAACTCACGACAATCGACACGGGCGGTAGCTAATTAGGCCATTGCGCTATCTGTATTCAATATGTCAAAATAATAGTGATGTAATTAATTTTGCTAGGTTAAGTAATATCATCTATGTGATAATTTGGAATTATGTGGCACTATCGTGATGGTGACGGGAGGGTATTGGAGACGTGGGTTATTACTGGTAGAGTCGGCGACCGCGCGCGCGTGCACTCAACTCCGCAAGTGCGTGTAACGGTGCACCGCGTTCTAAGCTGTGATGTTCTAGAATCACGTTGATAAACTATTAACAAATCTCACTAATAATATTGGATATCAAATTTTAAGGAGCGAAATAATAACATGCATGATGACAAGGCAAAATTTGTGTAGATATAGCCATTCATTATCTGCAGGCGTCGTATGAAACTGTTGAGCGATGTACGTGGATAAACTCATTATAAAAGAAGGCATTATTTAAATAAAACCTATGGTAAACCACCTAACTGTTGTAGCATATTAGCCTAATATTTTCTAACCACATATTTTCACACTGGTGTCGTACAGAGCGAAAGAGAATATATCCTCGTAAAGGTCCTAACTTTGTATTCGTCCATTTTCACCGGAGATCTGGTGTCAAACTTCTGAGGTGGTTTTATTACCATGCCAAGTGGATAATAGTAAAGCATTTCCATTAAATAACATATCAAAAAATATTAGAAGTTTTATTTGTCATTTTTTTACTCGACGTATGAGAATTTATTTTTAATAACTTGTAAATCGTAGAACTACTTTACACCGGTTTTATTGACTTTATTTTTATGTTTGTATTTCACATTCACATTCTCCTGGCCTTATTATTTATGCGAGGTTGACACACCACATCTTTTCCTCACTGCACACGCGGAAGTAGTACACATAGATCTTACTGCAAGGGATTTAATTGGACGTAAACCTTTCTCAGGACCAATAATTTTTTATCTTTACGCAATTAAATGTTGAGACAACAAAAACGATTTAATTTAATTCTTATTACCCTTAGAGAATCTAAAATAGCCATCTAGAAAATATCATCAATGAAACTGATACTATTGAATTTAAATATAACTTTCAGTAATCTATAATCACTCTATTTTGTTAGTGTCTGCCAACAGCGTGGTCCTACCACGCTGTTGGCAGTTCTCTGTCTACAGCCGCGGGCCGGTCCTTTCGGTAGTGTCTCGCTCTCGCAGAAGATCGACGTCTGAGTATTGGCAATATACTATTGCGCTTCGTTCGGTGAGCGAGAGAGCCGAAAGCCCAACTGGGCGGGTTTGGGTATTGTAATGGTAGACAGCGGCTTAGCTATAGTCTTAGTTATAGCAAAGGTCCATGGGCGGCAGTGACACTTACCATCAGGTGTGCTGCTAGCTCGTTTGCCACCATAAGCAATAAAAAAAAACACATTTTCCTTTGTCCTTCCATTAGATCACGATTGTCGATCTTATTCAAGTTTTCTTGAAAACTATCTAAAACGAATTGTTCTACTAAAGAACTATAATGTTAATCGGTAGGATTTTTCTCCTACTAATAAACATAAAATCATGATTTTTATACCTAATTATATCTTTAAATAGACTTTGGTATCATCTAAATATAGTTGTAATGATATTTTAACGAAGTCAGACGCATACAAAAAAAAAATAAGAGTTATGTAGGTAATCCAAGCATGATAACTATTAAAACTTTTTTTAGTTTAGGTTTAATAATACGTTTAAACGTGCCATCCGACATGAAAAATCATTACAAGTACAATTCATATTCATAAGAAAAATCATTACAAGTACAATTATTAATTTGAAGAAATGTTTTAGAAAGCTACTATACTCGTATACTTCTCATATAAAAACTATTGTTTGAAAATTTCAATAGTTGTAAATTAGATATGTGATAAGACTCCTTGTTACTAACTGGACGAAGGTATTTTGACCTATACTGTTATTAGATCAAGGAGCAATGATTTAATTCGATGCCATCTGCAAGATTAACAAAGAAACTTCAAAGAAATCATCTAACCCTTATTGCCTGCCCTTAGTTCCTTTCAATTTCGATTTCAAAACGTTGAAATTTTTACAATCCGCGTAAAAAATGCAAACAGAATAGCATGCTGCTATTGTTAAAAAAAAAAACTCTATGCGATTTAAGCCTACCCTTTCTTTTCTTCTCAGATTTCACGAACAGGTAAAGTCCAACTTTTTATCGAATATATTTATTGTACTAGTTTCGCGATATCTAACTCTTCTGACATCTTACAAAAAACCAATTATTGTTTAATCGAACCTTTATGTGCAAAAAGTGGGGATGAATTTTTTAGGTAAGTTTTTAAACTTCCCTTTTGTTAGATCGCTCGTAACTGACATTCCCAGATAGTTGATGTATTATATAGACGCTAAAAGATATCGCAACTGAGAGATGCCCTTTCAAATATTTCTCTTAATGATAAAACACCAGCGGGATACCGGGTAATATTTTGACAATATTGTAGTCTTATAATTTAGGTATTATATAGATTTTTTTTGAAAAAATGTTATAATAATATTTGCTAAATTGTTGACAGTGTCATATCTCCATGTATGACACTTTTTATTTCACCCCTATGTGAATAAGTGAAATAAACCATAGTTCCTAGATAGGAGATCCTTTCTCGGTTGTGGTTAAAAAAATATAAGACTTGTATTCATAGATATGAGTATTCTTTATGGCTAATATAATTTTCAATAAGAATTGCGCGTTTAAAGATATTAGAATTGGTTCGATCTTTTTAACATTACCATTTATTCAATAGCAGGTATTGAAATAGTGATGGAATAGATTTAACGGCGTAGCTAAGAAAAGGCGAATATCCTTAATATTAAGTATGCGCATGGAGTCCAGTTGGCATTAGTAGGCACGATTGCGCGACAATCGTGGCGTGATGACGGCAGCCCGCGAGCCACGGGCGGGCATAGGGCGAGCCCCGTTATGACGGGGTGACTGACTTCACCACTGCAACCTGGTGCATTGTGCTCTAACGAGAACACTGCATTATGTGCAATCTTATAGAACTATCTTTACCTTGTTGGCGCCTTACCACTGCGTAGACGCAGGAGGTGCCATAGTCAAAGATGTCACTTACCTATAAAAAGAAAATCAAATAAATATACATACAATATACTTTATTTATTACATAAAATCAAGTCATTGAAATTGCGTTATGTTGTCACAATTGAATGACAATAGGCATTTTTCGAAATGGGTACTGGTTTATGGTTTCTGTAGTGGCAAACGTTGGAGTCATTCACACTCATTACAAAACATTTTATATGCTAATATAGGTATTGTTTTTAAGTCAAAGTCGATTAAATGGTACGCATATATTATTAATACTAAATAGAAATTTTAAGTGACTAGTGTTTTCCTGAGTTGGCACAGGAAACAGGTAGGGTCAACGCACGTAATGGTGTCATTCACTGTCGAAGGTGGCTACTGAACCTGCGCCGGGCGTCCTTGAGCCTGACTCGAAAATCGCCAATAACTAACACAGACATAGTTACTTCACGTCTCACAGTGTTGTAACGAGCACACATTTACAGTATATAGTATGAGAGTTTAAACTCACACAGGCGCATAGAATGAGCAAAAGCTGAATTTGGCTACAGATACACGCAAGCCTTTGAGTTTGAGCCAATGGACCGTAATATGAACATTGAATCATGTGAAACAAACTCGAAGCTAGTGTGCTTTACCACTTAGGATAACATTGCCTCTTATTTTTTGGTGGAATGTGGTTAATAATCATTAATTGAAATTAAAAAAAAATGCGCTTAAAATTTTAAATAAATGCAAAGTTTATTAAACTTATTATTATCATGAAAAATAGTGGTAGGGCCACACTGATGACAACTTTCTCTCTACAGCCGCGGGCTGGTCCGTCCGAGGTGGGGAGTACCACATTCTCGCAGAAAATCGGTCTGTGCAGTGGCAATGTGCTGTTACGCTTCGTTCGGTGAAGGAGAGAGCCAGCAGTCTAAGTTTCAAAGTGAGTTTTGGGGTTTTCATTAGTAGGCAGCTAGCAGGGCAGGGATCTTTACAATAACCGGGGTACAGCCCTTTTTTTTTTGTTGCGGTGTACTATGGACTCGCCCCGCCAAATCCGTCCGGGGTGACAGAAAAGGCGGCGCGTGACCCCATAGACCCACCATGCAAGTCTCCTATCTCCGATCTTTGTCTTCGGTTGCCCGCCCGGCCAGGGGTACAGCCCTCGTGTTGTAAAGATCCATGGGGCGGCAGTAACATTTATCATCAGGTATGGTACTTGCTCTTTTGCCACCATAAACAATAAACAAAACTTATTATTTTGAATATCTTGACAATGCGATTTCTTTTCTTACCACATCGCCCGTACCGACTACTACTACGGCTAAGTTTTTTAAGATTAAATGAAGACTACGTCCTTTTTTTTATATCATGGCCTGTATCACTAACCTCCTGAGAGTTTGCCGTATGATATTATAAGATTGGTAAGTGGGTCACCTATTGTGGTGGAATTTAAGCATTATTTCGCATGAAAAAGACGCAAAAGAATGTAGGTTATATGTGATCACCTCTATAGTCTAGCGCCAGTGTATAAAAATAGCCGAGAAAATGCGGAGGGAGCAACGTATTACGATGCTGTATTATTGAGGCCGGTCTGTATAGCAACTATCGGACATCCTGATTTCCTGAGTCTTTAATCCTTACGTAGGTTAGTTGTCTCAGTTGCTGTTATAAACTTTTCAAGAGAATGTTGCTGCACTATCTTCTAATGATCTCTGTGCCTGTTTTTATAGCGCCCCCGTGAAGTAAAGTGTGATAACACATTACATTCTTAACCCGTCGCCTATAGGGAATACTATAGTCCAGAAATTATTCGAGGGGAGAGCAGCGTAATCTGTTTGCGCTATTGTACGGTTACTGTCAACAAGAAAGTCATGACACTTTGTTGAGTTAACTGTTACTTTGAATATGTTAGACTAATATTTGATCATTTTCAGATCACGATTAACAATATCGTTTGCTTTGCGGTTATTTTCAATCTTAAATTAACGATATATCAGCAAACAGGTCACAATGCTGAAGATGCTGGGTGATTCATAAAGATCAACATATCAACTCATATGTGTCCCACTACTGGTCTCGTACCTTCTCTACAATGGTGGCAATTGACCAGCAATACCACGGTGGTCAGACATGTAAGGTTTATTTCGAGGTTTTCCTTTTCTTGCATCTTGAAAAAGATAATCATAGCTTTAAAGGCACCGTATGTATATGATTAATCTCAGCTCATATATATTGCCCTGCTGGGTTCCAATCACCTCCACAATGGGAGGAAAATTGACCTGCCACCATCGATATATATGTACCTACTACATACAACTCTATGCCTGCCACTCTGGTCAGGCGGGTTGGCATAAGTTTTATTTCAAGTTTTCCTTCTCTTACATAGATGTTATTTGCTTATCACATACCGTTGTCTTTTATGAATGCCTGTATGGCAAGAAAGGTTTTGGTGAATCATGTTTTCCGTTACAAGGAAAATGTATATATTAAGAATTGTTATTTGTCTGATTTAAATATATAAATCTGACCTGATCTTTTTTTTTGGAACAATCTTTGCATACATACATAAATGTTTGTTCTGTTACATCTAATCTTCTTTTTTTGGTCTTTTTTTTTTTTGATAATTATTGAATAATTCATATATTAGGATATGGTAAATTAATACAAAGCTGTGTGGTAGCGGTTACGAATACTACCAACCCTTACTTTGCTCGTGGGTGTCGTAAAAGACGACTAAAAGCCTTATAACGACCTGGGCGAACTCCATCTAATGCCCTTTGGTGGACAATTACATTCCCAAGGAGGGTTGACGTCTGGCAGGCGGCCGGTCATAAAACTATTGCCAATAACGTCTACAATATGTACTATTAAAGAAGAGTACATATTGTATCCATCCCAAGTAATTGGGATAAGAGTAGGAGAATGATGATGGTAAATTAATACATAATTTGTGGAACGAACGAAGAATTAATTATAAGCTTGTTATAAATTTTTTAAACTGTAATTGAAAAGATTTCAGAAGATATGCATTATAATAAAACCTTTTGGTGATTATAACAATAAAGGTAATAACGTAAGAACTATTCTCGTTTATTTTGATTATTTAATATAAGATATATTAATATAAAACCCGTATTTGAAATTATGATATAGAATTCATCTCACACGAAAACATTATAGAATGACTATTTTCCGGATTAATTTTCGCGATTAGTAATAGAACAACCGGTGAGGTGGCGAGGTTGGCGGTTAATAATAAGATTTATTTATTACGTGTGAGGCCTCGGGCCAGTGACCGCCGCCGAATCTCAAGGTCTGCGAATATTGCTGTAAACAAGTGGCGATGTACCTCGCCACCTATCTATATACATACGTAGTTATACGCAGCTTTATCGTTCAAAAACGTGCTCTATACATGTGATCGAAAAATCGCCATTGACTTTAAAATAGGCATTAAATGTTTAATTAAATCAAGATTGTTATTCTTTTTCTTCATCAGATCCTCATCTTTGTCCTTATATTGGGAGGGGGAAAAGACCCATTATATCACGTTGGTCATACGGATTACTTTAGAATTATATTTCGAGTAATACATTTAATAATAATATGTGCTGACAGATTTATATACAATACAACAAACAGGATGATTAAAGAAATGGGTCTTGCACTTGTATATACTAAATATGGTAGGAATTGTAATGCCTACGACTATATTACCCCTAACATAATAATATTATATAATGGTGAAGTATATAATGCATAATCACCGCTTATTTTGCCTATGGAAATCGCAAAAACCAAGTAAGTGGTTATCAAGAGACAGGAGCGTTATTCTGGGCAATATACTCGTATAACACCAATAATGATCACCAATCTACTAACGTTCTCCCTTCGTGGGGAGGCCTATCATCAATAATGAACGTCAATATGCTAAAAAACAGATGAATAGACAAAATTGTTACAATCATCATTTTTTTAGGTATTTAGATATAAAAAAAATATTTGATCAAAATCCTAATCATAGTAAAGACGCAATAAATGGAAATACAACCTTGAATTGGAATATATATAGACTTAGACTACCAAAAGTTCAATATCACATGTAAATTAGTGCTATTATACATTAGGGTAAAATGTCGATAGGTATTCATATGTTAAGTCGATAATATAACGATATTTTACTAACAATTTATATCATCATTGTTTTTATATAAATAATCTATGGTATCACATTGTGTTTTTTTTTAATCTCACATATATGTATCATTATGGCAAGGAAGTGATATTTTTCTATCCACCTATTATCCACTCATCAACCTGTTGAAGGCGTCTGTTAGACATAGGACGTCGTTTTTTGGTATGTCTGCACTAATAATGTGGCGTTTTAGAAAAACATAAAGCTAGGAATGACCCAAAGCCGAAAAAGATCTAAGTTACCAATTTTGTATGGTAATTAGCAGTTTGGATTATTTTCAAATGATTTCTTCTTTTAAAGAATTAAATTTTAGAATCAAATCGATTTATAATATAATCGAAACAATTTTAGGTAGTACGAAGTTTATCTGCCCATTACCGCAAATGAACTTCTTAATGATCTCTCGAATGACCTTTGAAATTGTTTTAATGTGTGAAATGCTATTATTAATTAAATAAATATGTATATATGCATTTATTAAGTTAGACCTGTATTTATATTTTACATATATAATGGTACAATTGCACTAATTAAAACAGGTTTCATAGGTAGCTTGACAATTTATTCTGAAAATTAATTTCACGGTAAACCCCTGGTCGTCATGTAAAATTATAACACATGTATGTAGTTAGTTGTGTAGTAATTGTACGCTACAACAAAATCGCCTGCTACGCATCTTCTACGTGCTACGGCCTAAAGAATATATTGACTAGTTTTACGAACACAGTTGTTAGAAATTTCCTTCTCTATGGAAACCAATTTTTTTCCAGTTTTTATACGTCTCATTGGTATGAGTCTCTGACAAAATGGCAAGCTAATTTGCCTTCAATACATTGGACAGACGATTAGGTAGATATAAGATTATATTTCGAGATTTTCCAGTGATGTTTGCTTAAGACAATTGGTCGATATGACACTCGAAAGGGATCAGTGACACATTGTGTTCTTACTTAACCTCCACTCGGACACCGCATACGGATAGATAGTGACTGAAATTTACAGAAATGAAACTGTTATAGTGGAGCAATGTACCTACTTCGTGTAAGTACAGTAAACAAAAGATTAAATCATAAATATTTACGTATTAAATAATTTATTGTATTATGATATTTTTTGTATGTTTATAGAAACAACGAATGAACACTTTGTCTAATGTTTGTTTATCATTCATTGACTTCGCCGAAATGAATATAAAATATTCGCTCGCCGATCTCTAATTTCATATTCAACTCTTCTGATATCTACACCCGAAATTGTTTTTATCAAGTTCATCGACATTTTATCATTTAACCTTGAGTTTATCGGAATTTTCTATATGTGTGTTATTTTTATATTTTGATAGACAATAGAAATATGTAGACATTAATTTTTTTTTATACAATTATGTACACGTGGCGTTAAATTTGAAGGACACACAGTCCAATAACCTTTACTCCTTCATTTGTTACGCGTAGTAGTGGAATATTTTCAGTTTGAAACAAATTTAAAGGCTTTTGTTATATTGTTATACTAATTTTGGATATCTAAAAGCAATTAAGACCATGACTTAGTAAGGAGTTTCTATTATTTCATACATTTTTAATCAGGCTTCTCTAATCTTTATATTATTTACATTCGATTAACATAATATTTCGGTTCTTTCATATTTTTACAGGCCATCTTTTATCATGGTGTGCAAATCCATCCACAATGTCATGAACTCTATAAAGTATTCGAAACGTCGGGAAATTAAAAATTATATATTATACAAACGCCATAAAATCTGTAAAAATAGTTTTATTTCAAATACATATAGAATTTAATAATATAAAGAATTCCTTTCTTTCTTAGGCGTTTTATACAAACGGTAAAAGAAGGATTATAAATTATCTCTCCACGGTAATTTCTTAAATTTTCTTCATTTTTCTTTTAGTCCATATAAGTGTCACTGTTAGTCTCGAACCTCCTCTACAATTCAAGTGAAATTAACTTCCTCTACCTCATCTATAGTTTTATTTTAAGATTTCCCTTCCTTCTAGTGATATTTTCTACTTACATCCCTTACCGTCTTTTAATGCACACAATTAAGATTTACCAAGACTACTAGAAGGATAGGCCTCCAAAACGAGGGAACGCTCTACTATTGATATGTCTAATAATTTATTTTTATGTTTAAATTTATTGTAAAACATGTTATTTTAATTTGCATAATACATTGTTGTATTTATATATATACATTATAAAACTAATGAGGAAATCTAATGATAAATTGAACTATTAGAATATTAAATGTTTATAACTTGGCGCACATGACGCTGTCAATGGCCGTGAAACTCTACCTGATTCTATATCTTCCTGGATCACTGCTACGTCACCTGTGCTAACACGCGATCGAGTGTCGAACATATTAGCGCAATTTTCAGTAGATTGCGTGACAAAGTTGCCGACGTTTGTCATTTGATGTCGATGCCCTCTTTGAACTTTCCACTCGTTAAACTTGATTATCGACACACGATCGGCGTAAGCACAGCTTATACCGACTTATGTAACAGACAAATCGAGTTTCTAAAAACTCATAATATCAGGTAATACTTTAACGTTCGTAACTATTAATATTTCATTAATAATCGCAATGTTTTATGTCTTATATGTATAAGTAAATTTGTACTTGAAACACAATGTGTTTCTCATGTGGTGATGGATCTCCTTCTTTTTTCAACGAGTCTATATCTATGGGATATAGCGGCGGCACGGAGTCCTCACCTTTCGGCTGGTGCAGGTATTGACGGGGCACGGGTGTTTCGGGTTGTACCTGCACAGGGTCGTGTATAGGGAGTGGACTCCGGCCTGCCACCACTGTAGGAGTGACGAGGACACGGCGCAACACACGCTGGAGGTGTGTCCGGGATGGGAGCGGCAGCGCCGTGACCTCGTCGCTGTCATCGGTGCCGACCTGACGCTGCCGGCCGTCGCGAGGGCGATGGTCGACAGCATCAGGAACTGGGACGCGGTCGCCGCCTTCTGCGAGGCTGTCATCTCGCAGAAGGAAGCGGCGGAACGGGCAAGGGAGGATTCCCGCGCTCCGGGCCGCCGCCAGCGGCCGGGGCGGCGCAGGCGCGAATACCTGCGCCTGATGCCGCCCTAACCGAGGCTTCGGGTGATCGGACCGGGGAATTGTCCGGTCACCCGACGTGAGGCCACCGCGTGAGGGCGACGCCCCGACGGCGAAATTTGTCGGGGCGTCGACGAGAGGAACCCGCGAGGGTGAACCGCCGGGCGGGCCACCGAAGTTAAAAATCGGGTCCCGGTGACCCGCTCGCACGGCGAAGAGAGAGGAGTTTTTACGGTGGGTCTATGGGGTCACGCGCCGCCTTTTCCGTCACCCCGGACCGATTTGGCGGGGCGAGACTAATCCATAGTCCACCAAAAAAAAAAAAAAAAAAATAAATATCTATGGGATATAAGCAATACAGCAAAGATTATATAATCTTTGTAATAAATTTAGAATGAATGGATACAAATTACATTTATATTCAGAGACAAAATAAACCTTTGTGGATCGCGTAAAACATATCCTACTTGTGAATCGAATTTACTTACGGGCGAGAAGCAGATGCTTAGATCAATACGCGACTTATGTAGTAAATTTCCCACTAGTTACCTTACTTTTACTACCCAATGCATTTAGTCATCCTCCATAATTTTGAAACTATTAATATTTTAGTTTATGTAAATTTTCTTGGATTTATTGACTACTATGGCCTTTGCTCTGCTCCATGGCCATCAGGGTTATATTTGATAATAATTCTGGATAATCAATCTATCAAACTTTTTGACGCTAATTCAGAGCGTGCTACATGGCTCTTCAATTATTTTTTACACATTCTGTATAGTCGTACAATTACTAAATCTGAACTACAATATGAACTACAATTGTATTAAATTAACACATTTAACTCAATATTGTATGTGTTTGCGTAAAATATCAACAATTTTTTAAGACATTACTTTAGAGTTGACGTAAGAAAGACTTCTTACGTCAACTAAACAAATATTTAATTGGAAGCCTCAGCAAAGCTGTAAAAACTTTTGCTTTAGCGACTTCCTAAGAGAATATATTTTTAAAGACACTTGATGCTGACCAAAGCGATAAATCTAAAAAAGAACGAAATAATAATAACTTCAAATCGAACCTTCAGATCTAACTCTTCAGAAGTATAATGGCAAAAAGTATAATAGGCAGATTGATACTAAGTAACATACCGGTTTACGTGCACTATAGTCATAGATAATGTGATACGCATGCGTGTCGCGTAATCAGACAGGATTCGCACGGTGGTGAGTGCAAGCAATGCATTGTAGGGTGTAAGCGTGCGAGCAGGACGGAGCGAGTTCAATGGTATTTGATATAGTGCAATGAAGTTCTTTAACCCTTTAGCCTACCTGCAATTCTTGCGAATGAGCCAGTCCGGCCGTTGTCCCTGACTGCACTAGTATCAGGCACGTATCTTTATAGGTCGCTACTAAGCGCCGTACGGACAGCATATTACTACAGCAACTTTTATTTTTAATTTAAATCTAAAAATAGAACGTCAAAGGCATTTTTGGATTTAAACCTCGTGCTAATTAGCTCCATAGTTAATATTTATCATTCTAACTGATAATATTAAAAAAAAATTAGAAGAATAGAAATTGGTCAAGCCATATAGGAATATTCTGTATTTAAAAAAATACTATAATTTAAATGTTGCATAAGTTATTAATAAAAACAAACAATCGAAGCTTAATTATGTAATACAAACAATCAATCCGTAGTGAACATTACTTTAATATAAAAGTAGACGAAAACCAATTGCATTAATTGTTTAGAAATCTCACCAACTATCTCCAAAAGACTGTTAATGTTATGTAAAATATTTGATTTCTAATTTCTGAATAGCAACGATTGTGTTAAATTAATTATCTGAAAGTATTCTAACTCAGCAGTAGCATCTATTAAAATAATAATTAAATTAAATAATATATTGATATGTGTGTAGATTGCAGCTGATAGTGATGTAACCAAATACTCATGCTGATCACGTCGGCCGGGAGCTAGTCGAATGTTAACTATAATCTAGGATTTTAAAAATTCGCAGCATGTGTGAAGGAGGTGTACGCTATGTAAGACGCAGAGGGGGGAGGCAGCACTGGACTGGTTTCCGTTGTTTCGCAATAACCCGGGTTCAATGACGCCTCTATACTTATAATTGCTGGCGTGTCATGGGCGCGCTATCGACCTCTTTGCTTGTGTTCTGTGTACTAGTTGAAATATCTTAATTTGTCGATGATCACGTAAAGTGTTACGCCCTACATAAGGCTCGGGACAAAAAAGGAGTAAATTTAACCAGTTTTGTCGGTCGTGCCAAACCAACTGTGAAAACCTAATATCAAGAGCGTTGTATGTTAATTCATTGAATATATTTCACGACCAACAGTGTTAATAAAATGCTGGATAGTGGGGTGGTATTTCATTCGTCAAATGTTTATCCAAATCTGCATTACAATGAGATTTTGTTTAGAATATATATACCCACACAATAATTTTAAAACACCTAATGTCCAGATATAGTGTAGTATCTATATATATGTACAAGTTGTTAATTAAAATATGTAATAATTTTATTGTACCAGGAAAAATATTTTTTTTTTCAGTTTCGTAAAAAAAAACAATTCGCAATTAAATAACTACTAACTATTACTTACTACTGATTTTTTGGCTGTCCATATTTTTAATTATATATGCCTCATAATTAGTGAAGGATATCAGTTATAGTTTCGAGACAAAAGGTTAATAGGAAGAAGCATCTAGATAATGTTATATGTACACTGACCTACAATACCGATAACGAAGAAAGTAAACAGGAAAAATAAATAATTCATATACACAAAATAAATATCTATTAATATTGTTTTGATATTGACCTCTATACGAGTATTCATTTATTTCCTTGAATAAATATACGATAGGAAGAGTAAAGTGGATTATGAGGTTGCTAAGAAAATTTCCAGTAACTTATAGTTAGAAGATATAAAGGATTTAAGTAGGTAATGAATAAGTAAAATGTGTTTAAGTCGTGAAAGCTGAGTTGAGCGGTGTGGCGGTAGCGCCGCGGCGTTGACCTCACGCCGCGAACGACGACCCAACGCTCCTCAATGCTAACTACACACGATATATAACCAAATTACTCACACTCCAAATAGACTTGTCTAACAATCACGGCACCTGACCTCAAGAACAACTAAATCATAATCAATCAGCTTGTTATATTATAAATATTATTCACGTCAGAACAGCTTAGGTACAAAAACAGTCTGTATTAATGATATCCTTAAATGAAAACTGTGTTACAACAAATAAAAAGTATTGATATATATAAATTGTATGTAAACTTTCATTATATTTAAAGATTTTGCTCTGCCAGTTTGATACGTCGTATAAAATTTAATATATTAGTTAGTGTGAGGCTGTTATGTGGAGTGCAGTGTATGTTTCGTAACTGGCGTCCGTGGTCGATGACTCCGAACGTTCTAGCGTTCACATCTATCCGAGGCGTTACGTAACCGCGAGAAAGTTGACATCCGCCGGTGCGGTGCCCGCGCAACGTTCCGCCCAACATTTTCAGACGAGTCAACGCACCGCGATGCACCCCAATTAGCACCAGCGTTATTCCTTTTAATAACACAAAAAAAAATAAGCACATATAACTATCGCAATGTAATACGTGCCATCAAGTTTTATATACAAATAAACAGAAAACTAAGAAGTGTGAACGATGTATAAGGAGATGATATAGTAAAGATTTAAAATAGTAAACTTGCTTTCTTAGAATGGATAAGAGTTCGAACTAACTTCTAATTACAAGATACGAAAATATGACTGTTGTTTATCGGTCAATCGACAAAGTGTACGTTATCAATACATAGCAGTAACATTGAGCACGTGGCGCGGAACGCGACTCGATGCGTTTATTTCTGGCCGATCACGTGAACGCCAATAATGATGTTTGGCATCAAGCTTATATATGAGATTAGTTTAATAATTAAACGCCATTGTTGTTATACCTTATTTGCTATAACATTTTATATTTATACGCAAACCTTTGCCTGTTCACCGAAAAGAAACACTTTCATTTTTTGTTCTTCTTCTTCTGAGATCATATACACAGGCCTCTTCCAAATATAGGACACTAGCTTACTATAATAAGCTGGTAAGAGAATTTAGCATATTACAAGTTTACTTTCTTCAGCAGTGATTTTATTTGATTAGCTCCTATAGTCGATTATTACGATTCCCAAAAAATGAAGGGGAATAGTGCTGATGGTTGTATTCTTACTTTGTCACACAACAATAGATAACAAAGCTAGAATAAAGAACAGTTATAATACGTGTTATTAATCTAGGCAATACGCTAGCTCCGCGCCGAATTTCACTTAAATCTGTAGTGATCTTACAGCGTGAAGAAGTAACAAATTTACATTATCTGAATTTATATCACCGTAATTATTCTTATGTAATATTATAAATGCGTTAGTGAATTTCTCTTTTATTTGTTGTCACACCTGATTTTGGCTACGGAGACAGTTTAAAGTCTGAGGAAATCAATACTTAAAAAAACTCAATGGAGTTTGAGGAAATTAATCTTAATGTTAATAAAGTGAAAATTATTTGTATATTATAATATATTTTTTTGTAGATATGTCCGCGTACTTATTGAGTCCAAATCGCTAGTGTTCAATAATAACTTGAGGCGTCATAAAATGTCATTGTCACAGCGTTATCAGAATCGAGGACATTTTTATATAATTCTGGGTCATTGTACCGAGGCGATGTGTTGTGTTGCTTATCGCAGCAACGTTGTCGAGCTAGCAATGTATGTCATTGATAATACGATGTAGCTATCCCTTTGTTTGTTCAAACACTAATACTTCTTATATAAAGAAAGATATTAATATTCCAAGGATTGAATCTGATTCAAAATGATTTCATTTCTTTTTTAGAAATTTTAATATATTTTTTTTCATTATTCCAAGTTTGCCACACCACCATCGCCGTTTCACCACCCCATATCTTACCCGTGCGTGATCGTACGAGACGACTAAGGGATATAAAACGCATATAACATCTATGCGGGTGAAGGAAAACTCGAATCAAAACCCTATACCAACACGTCTGACCAGCGCGGTATAGTAGGTTAATTTCCTTATCATTACGGAGGAGGCCCGAGCCCAACAGTGGGACATTTAAGGGCTGATGATGATGATGATGATGATTCCAAGTTTGCAATAAAATATCTTTTTAAGAAAAAACAAACCAGAATATTTAATTACTTCAATACAATATTAGAGTTTGTATGTAACCGAAGCATGTTACGGGATTTATTTAGTTAACGTGTCTTAGACATAATGTGTGTTTTAAAAGTTCCGTGTCAATGGACTTCTTAGTAAGCTGGCATGAGTCAATGCTTGACGTACCATCACAGTGTAGCGGAATCCGCTGTGACAATACATGTTAAACCAACGTCGTCAAAAAAACCAACTAGAATATAATTTATAATACTTTACAAGTTTTGTAAGATGCGTACAAAATGTGAACGTAAAGAATGCGTAAATATGGTAATAACAACGTAAGTATGAAGACATTAATTAACCAGAACCATGTAACGGAATGAATGATTCTGTCATTCGCTTATTATTATTTACGTAATATGAGAGAAGCGAGTGTACATGCGCAAATGCAAAGTATATTAGTAATTGTAAATAGAATAAATAGAAAGAAATCAAGAGAGTAACTCTTACATTTTTGATAAGCATCTTTACAGACATAAAATATTATTTTAAGAAAATTTAAATAAGAATATTTTTTATTCTAGAATTACTCATTGTTACTAAAAAAATAATAGGAAATTTTGTGAAACGTGTTTTTATGACGACAGTGTATAATAATTACTATTGTTGCGTCACAATTGCGACTTAAAATGACAGTTGTCATCAACATTACTTAGTTGGCTTAAAATTAAATTTAAATCTATGACGAATTATCTCTGTCTTATAGGGTGACTGACCCATGCATAGTTGATATTTATACAAATGTGTTTATAGATTCACTTCAAGGACGTTGCTTGCGTCAGCCCGCATTATCGATTTTTTCACCAACAATCTTTGTATTTGGAGTTCACTAATGCCGACAAAAATATATAGTTTAATATTATTCCATAAGAATACGGAGAATAAAACGTTTTCAATCTAAGCTATGTTATGAATGTTAAAAATCTATGTTTAGTTATGGAAATAAACTAGTTATAGATGTTGTTGATTAGCTTGTGGACAGTGCATATGTTCTAAACGGAGTGACAAAGTGAGCGACTCTACGCGGCTGGCGGGTGCAACACTCGCACGGCGATGACGACTATGCGGTCATTAACCCTTCATACTGTCACACACCCCAACGCACAACCCTCAACTACCGATCAAACGTTAAATTTTATAAACGCGTCATATTGACCTCAATTTACGTATTTTATAGGAATATTTTTTAATTAATGTAGCTAATTATTACATCTAATATTTATTTGTGCATGTTTTTGATACATGCTACAGTTAAATAGTATTAGGAAACAAATTATATGCCTATATTTCCCTGTCCAATAAAATTGTTATTATTATTTAACTGACTTGTAGATTCCCCTTATACAGCATTATGTTGTAAATATTTGTTAAAAAAAATAACAATTGTTGAATATATTAAAGCGAATCAAGTAGGTATCCAGATTTAATGATTATTAATAGCTAAAAAAAATATAAAAAGAATTATAACTTTAAATGCGATTTTAAATTTAGAATACATATTGGCTCATATAGCTCAGAAGTATATGTATCCATTTCGCATGCCTAACAAGAGTTTTCATCTCATCATCTCAACTCATACACATCCCACTATTAGGCTCGAGCTTCCCCCAAATGGGACTATTGATCCAAATGGGATATTAACCACGCTGTGCTATACCACGCTGGTCAGGCGTGTTGGTATAAGGTTTTATTTTGAGTTTTCCTTCTCTTGGGACGATAGTACGTGTTTGCCTTCCATGAAGGAGGAGTCTATGTCATTTACAAATGTTTACGTTTAATTCATGTGTTAAGTAAGTTTCATGCAATACATAGGTTTAAAAAAAAAATGTAAATGAAGTTGGCTTAACGTGGCAAAGCTTTATCATCGTGTAGTTCGATATAAAGTATATTTAGAAATGGTTAAGTTTTATAAACAGTATGACTATGACGGCACAAATATGTGTGAGTCGTTTGCTGTTCATGAATTCAGGACATGTCACCCGATCCTAATCGCAAACCCGCACAGGATTGTTCTAGACTAGACTCATACAGTTATCCAACTAACGGCACAATCGTTTCCGCGTTCACGCAATCCAATATTATTATGCATTGTATATAAATTATTGATATTTTTGGACTTTATAGCATACGTGAAAATTATGACGAAGTCTTATTATGACGTGAAAGCTATTAAATGTTAGGTAACCGATGACGTTGAGGTACACATCTAATAATATATATATATATATTTTTTTATATTACTTCTTCTTCTTATTTTTATGTATTGGCAATCAGCTACTTAAATGAGCCATTGTTGCCAGTGTCGAGTTATAATTATCTTCAAGTTTTTAGTGTCTTCAGATTAGTCATGTCTGTCAGTAAGTCAAATTGTCGCCATCAACAGTACTATGGCCACACTGTTAATGGTATCTTGTGAGAATTTTGATGAAAAACGAAAACGTTGTAAAGCACTTTTATATGATATTCACTACATCTCAGCAGTTCCGTCACATCACATTACATAAAATGCCATCAAAATTATCTAATATAACACGTTAAAACACTAAGATATCGAATATAATACAAGAGCACCACATGACGTTTTAGATTCCCGCCAAAAACTCTCATATTACTTTATAAACAGTTTTATTTAAAACACTATTAGGCTAATAAGTTACAACATGATAGGTTCTGTAGTTAAACCTGTATCTTTCTATACTCTATGAACAACTGACAGTTAAGATTTTTTTTTATTGCTTATGGTGGCAATCGAGCTAGCAGCGCACCTGATGATAAGTGTTACTGCCGTCCATGGACCTTTACCATACCAAGGATATAGTTAGGCTGCTGCCTACCAATACAAACCCCAAATCCACCCAGTTGGGCTTCCGGCTCTCTTACTCACCGAAGAAAGCGCAATAGCACATTGCCACTACTCAGATGTCGATCGTCTGTGAGTGTGCACTGTCAATAGCGTGATCCTACCATTAAATTGATAGATTGTTAGAAGATAGAAGATGATTAGATTCGAATATGATTAAAAAAAAATAGATCCTATATGGTGAGTTAAATAGATATTTTTTTTTTTTTATAATACACCTCCCTGCACTAAGGAAATAATCCTTGTATTGCGGGGGACTTTACAAATATGCAATAAACGCAGACAAATTACACCCAGACTCAGAACAACACTTTGTGGATCACACAAAGTATTGTCCTGCGTGGGAATCGAACCCACGGCACTGGCATGGAAGGTCGGTATCTTAACCACTACGCCATCTGTGCAGTCAATTATTATGATATATCTACAATAAACACCAAGAATGTGTATTGGATCTTGGAGTTTATAAGGTAAAATATATTATTCTGACATCACTGTAATGAAAGTGTTTGGTAATAGGTAAATATAATTAATGGAGAGTCAGTTTCCCCACGGGTGGTCACGATTAATGCACCCGAAACGTCGTAAACATGGGTCCTAGTTACCATTCAGTAGACGCGTGAAATCTAATTTTGTGTGGTTATATAATTATGGAACGCGACAATGTAAAGACTTAAATAATGTAGATGTGTTCTAATGCTTTAATTTTTTTTTTCTTTAAAAGACATTACACTGCACTAAGGAAATAATCCTTGTATTGCGGGGGACTTTACAAATATGCAATAAACGCAGACAAATTACACCCAGACTCAGAACAACACTTTGTGGATCACACAAAGTATTGTCCTGCGTGGGAATCGAACCCACGGCACTGGCATGGAAGGTCGGTATCTTAACCACTACGCCATCTGTGCAGTCTGTGTGCTTTAAAAATGGTTATCTTTTGCCTGATATCTTATGCAAAAATCGCTTCTTTGTTTATATGTGTAATATGTTGTTTGATGCCATAAGTCCACCCATGGGGGTAATATAGAGCTACTGTAATAAAGAAAAAGTACCGCTCTCGAAAGATGGAAATTAAAAACTTTTAATTAGCCGTCTATACGAGCGAATCCAGAGACAAGACTAGTATTGATGAAACTTGACAATATTCTATGTAGTAATATTGCTGAGCAAATGCCAACGCGTATAGAAAGTTTATTTTTTTTAGATATGTTTATGTTCTGTCAAAATTCTTAGAGAACAGCTTTCAGTTGATAAGGCATCGCTCTACTAAAGGTGACAATTTGACTTAATGATATACAATGACTTTAAAATTAATTTATATGGTATGAGTGATAAATTAATTTTTGTTTGGTTTAAAGCTATTCGTAACCAAGCCATAAAATTCATACGACAAAAAATAAAAAGCTCTATGTATATGTGTGAACATGTTTTCGCGCCACAGTTAGCCGATATAGGCGAGTCGTGCACGCATCGGGCGGGCAACGACCGCGGGAACTTGTAACTACATCCGGAAGTCCAGAACCGCACAGACGTAACTCCGCCTTTAAATAAACCTTAATATAAAGTTTACCCGTACACGAGGTATTAATATGAAAGGCTTTGAACTCATTCTAAAGTGAACAGGTCACATGCTGACTTTTCAATAGTCTTGGACCTGATATTTCTGTGCTAGGACATTGTCATCATGAAGTTACTTTACCAACATTCCACCAGATCAAACTTATAACCTTGTACAACATAATCTTGTTAAGAAAGGGAAGATAGCATATTTTATTTATTTTCGGTCAACATAATTACGATGCAGTGTAGAGTTTTATTAAACAAAAAATTTAACTGTTACAACTTATTAGCTCATTAAAATAACTTTCCACATAAGCGTCTTGTTTATTTTATTCTTTTGAGAACATACACAGATATGTATATATCAATAATAATTATGTTAAACGCATGTAATGCTTGCAAATATTTTCAATACTAGACGTAAGGTCTTTTTTTTTTGGCGGCGGCCTACGGTACGTCAAACCCCGCTAATCCGTCCGGGGCGACAGGAAAAGCGGCGCAAGACCCCGTAGACCCGCCCTACAATATACCTCTCGACGCCGTGCGGGTGGGTCACTGGTAGGCCGTCTTTTTCTTCAGTGGCCCACCCGGCCGACATAAGGTCTAGCACTGAACCTGACTGGTCATAATATGATCACAATCATCCATGTTACATAAAAATATATAATTATAAACACATGACAAAGAATCGTAAACATATAACATCAATGTAATAGAAATAATTATCATTATTATCATCATCGTGCAGTTATCCCAATTACTTAGGGTATATATAACCTCCGGGCGGGCCACCGAAGACAAAGATCGGGCCCGCTCGCACGGCGAAGAGAGGTGTTTGCAGGGTGGGTCTATGGAGTTGCGCGCCGCCTCTTCCGTCACCCCGAACCGATTTGGCGGGGCGCGAGCACGTCCATAGCTCACAGTAAAAAAAAAGGGTATCTATATATACCCTATAAGTACAATTCTTCCTTCGTACATATTGTAAAATGTTTAGTAATAGTTTTATAGCCTGCCTGACGTCTGCCCTCCTTGTGTCTAGTCTAGTCTAGTTGACCAGATGGCATAAGATGGAGTTGGCTAAGATTTATGTTTAAACCTTAGTTGTCTTTTACGACAACCATGAATAATGAAAAGGTTGGTAGTATTCATAGCCACTACCACACAGCACAATGATATATCTACTAAAAAGAATGTCAACATAGAAACTATATTTGACTAAAATCCTTTGGTCAGTGCATTCGAGTAACATGATATAAACAAGTTGCCACCAGTAGCGGCGGCACAGAAGAGAAGAAAGAGTTCCTCTTGTAGAGAAAGCTCGTACGCAATAGGGCAACGAACCGTTGTCTTAGCCTTTCGCGCCTAAACAAGTGAGAGTATAAATACACAAATATATTTAGTAAAAAAAAACGCAATATTAATAAATTATAATAGAAAAGAAATAAGATTATACTTTTTAATCAGCTTTTATGGTATATTGTCAATGGTACTTAAAACGCGTGTTAATTTTCAATTAAATCGTATAATTCAAAGTCTATAAAAATTATGTTGCAAGATTTAATTACATAGTTATGTCAAACTAATAAAGAAACAAGTTAAAACAGTACTTACATAAAATGAGCATGCGTGTATAAATCTCAAGCAGTTATATAACGTTAGTAGTCCACGATATGAATTGTTCAAGTTTATCGATGTCAAACTTGTGAGCAGTGAATGCCCTTAGCCGGAAGACATCGTCATAGTAGAGTTATAGTCGGAGAAAGGCCTGAGAAATTTCTCCGCATTACGACATCCGTCGAGTCAACTGTTGGAATTAGTAAACAGGCTACACGTTGGAAATGGAAAATCGCGAAGTGCATTGAAGGGAGTTAGGAGTAAACGCCCGGGGACAGCGGGGTGGGGTCCGGGCATTCGCGTGCACTGGCCTATATGCAGTGCGACGACACCGGCGCCCGGGTGCGATGCACTCTAAGTACATACTCATAGAGCCGCGTACTCGAGCCATACAGCTATTTTTTCTATTACAGTCTATGGGGCGCCGACGTGTCTCTTACATAAAAAAGTTTACTTGAAAGCAAACTCTGAAAGTGTTAAAGAAGATTGGAACCCTTCGTATAAACACTAAGTTATAAATGATGTCTCAATGAAACAGTAATTACTTATGTAAGAATGTGACTGAAGGAGATTCAACCGAAAGGTATGCGTTCTTTATGAAATAAATATAACTTAATATAGTTCTACTTCTAAGTTATTGTAATTATAGATATTACTGAAATATCTAAGTTATTGGAATATATATTTGTGTAACCATCCGCGTGTAACCATCCGTAGAAGTCCAGTAACCATCAATTTTGGTTCGAATATTGTCATTCAAACTCCAGAACATCATTATTCAGTTTTTCTGCCAATAAATTCTCAGTAGCAAGCGCTCAGTTAAGAGATAATGCCCAGCTGAACAAAAACAAACTAGCATCACATAAACGTGATACATAATAATGCATGATGAAATGTAAACGTGTTACACATGTGCTTATCCTTGTTTTTATGTCACAAATAATATAAACTCATAGAAAAGTATTGTGTATTACTCGGTCACCTTCAGAGAGTCACATAATAAATATGTTGTTTAGGTAAACAAGATTTAAATAATGTTTAGTTCTATTATTGTATTCAATTGACAAAAGAGCTGCAATAGAAGGATAACTTGAAATAAAACCCTATACATACCCGCCTGAAATAGAATAGTAAATTGGTAAGTCATTGACTAAATAGATACGTGCTATTAAAACTTCAATTGCATCTCAACATTAACTGACAATCTTAATAATTTTAATAATCAATAAAATATGACTAACAATATATTATTAATAAGATATACGATGCGAAAGTGGAAGGATGTAGGTACCGGGGGAGACCGAGACTAACCTACCTAGACCAGATTGGTCACGTACTGAAGGTAGGTGGAGACAAGAGTCTCCGAAACCGGCGAGCGTATATGAATGTTGAAGAAGTGAGTGAAGTATGCAAGGATAGAGTTTTCTGGCACTCTGTTCTCTCTGCTTACCCTGCAATGGATATGGCGTGATGATATGTATGTATGTAATAAAATATTACTACGTATACATAATTTAATAATGAAATTATATTGCAATTTCAATGAGGAACTTCATTGAATTAATAAGACCATGGTAGTCACCGGATATTCCAGTAAGTACCAACAAAACCTTACAGTCGTTATAAGTGACAGTGTACTTCTTGCATGCTAGTGAGCACAAGTAATAACAAGCAACCGTAAAAGTGGAGCGGATATTGACGCACTACAATGGCATATGCGTAAGTGCAATGTGCATTCGTGCAGGGTGACCATGCTATGCTGGGTGCGATGACGTTTATGTGAACTGTGCCGGTCTGTTGCTGACTAAGCTACAACTCAGTATACTTATTACAGTTGTAAAAAGTTTGATTATTTCAACGCTTTGGATTGTTTTATAGTTAGTTTACTAACAAAGTCTAATACAAGAATACGTGGTCTGGACTACCGATGCCAAATACTCGGGTTGCTAGAGGTCAAAGAACAGAGCGTGATCGTTCGAAGGGTTATGAAGCAATACGACCTTTACTTTCATCCCAGACGGCCGGACGAAATATAGTGAGAACACAGCCAGCCTTATTTATTTATATTCTTAATTTTCTTATGTTATTTTTTGTTTAGTATTTTATTTATTAGTAAATAAATTATAATTTATTTATTTTTGCTGTAATAATAAATGATTTAGTTACTTTTTGAACGGTGCAATGAGAACAAATACAAATATATAATAAGATTGGACGCAATTATGATTGCTCAATTAACTAAATCGTAACGTGAATTTATTTGAAGATGGACTTGTGTATTCGTCCTGATGATTATCAATATCTTCAAAACTTGAGTCAAGGTAATTGATTAAATTTAAGCTACCTATTTAATAAATTTTCACCTCACTTTTAATTAAATTTATATTACTATAACAAAGATTTTTAACTTTTTGTCTGTATTTTTAACGCGCTAATCTCCAAATTTTGCTAATCTACATTTTTCTGAAAACTATAATGAATAATATTCACCTATATATTATATAGGTAATCGGCAATAGTAAAGTTGAAAGAGCAGCTAGATTATTTTTTATTTGTGTTTAGCTTTTAACCGCAGATGGCTTTGACAGCTTTACGCGGACTATAACAGAGCGTCTATCGAGTGACACAAACAATTTCAATGCAAAAAAGAATACGTAACTGTGTACATTTATGCGAACAAACAAAAAACATCTTTAAATTATTATAATGTCATTTTCCTTAATTTATAAAAATAAATAAAGATCTTTTCTTTTTTTCTTTCAAACGTAGGTAGTTTTACAAATTATAACTATTTACCTACTAAATTGCACGTATATCGGCACCGTATAACGTTCTAGGTCGCCTACGTTTAATTTTAGACTTCCTCAAACCTTGGTGTTTAGCATATATTTACCTGGTACAATTTAAAAAAAAAACTCTTTTAAATAGCTTTCTTAAATATTTTTCATAATATAATTATTTGCGTATTATTAAAATCTATAACTATAGTAAAATTTGCAACCTTCATGAGATTATAAATGTGGTACTCGATGCCATATTTATTTATTGATTTTAGGATCTTGAACAAGAAATACAGTGTATACATATCCAATTAATATATAGTATTTGTGTGTGTTATCTTAATTTTAAAAGAACAGTGTATTTTAATTATAGAACACCTCACCGTGCAATAAAGTATAGGTAGGTATATAAATTTATTATTCGGTAGAAAAAGTGGTACATAAATTCATATTATTCGATGGCATACAAAATCTATATGCATGATTTAGTGTTAATATTATTAAGAATTACATTTATTTCATTTAATTATGAATCATATGCTGATGATATTCGATTGGAGAATGTGCGTCAACATTATAACTTTCAAAATCAAAATCTAGCTAGAATAATTTATGGCTAGATATTAAAGATATTTCTAGAGTTACTTCTTATTATGCAGGTCTTTCACCTTGTTATACAGATATGATAATATTGCCACTGATGAATATTAGCCAAGATTAGTTTGATGCAAGGACATCGTGATACTCTTGATAGGATACTGATGTAAAATCTTTTAAGTATGTTTGTACAATTGATACCAGTGTTGAAAAACTTATAAAGTAACATTACACGAATGTTGTAAATCAATGAATTTAAATGTATAATAATTTTCAAAGAAAACCATTGACGTATGTCACTCTGAAGTCTTAGCTTGCGTGAATTTTATTAAAAGAAATTTTACTAACACGACACAAATTACATACTGACCGGACTCAACTATTTCTGGGAATCTGTAGATTGAAAAATATTAACACTTTAAACTGGTTAAGGATGTTATTGCCTATGTTCTAATGTTGTCCACGCCACTAACAAAATTTTCGATCTCTCTAATAAATAACCTATTACGTAATAATTAAGACAATCTTATAATGAGTTATGCAATATGAATGTTTTAACAAATTTATTAAATGAGCATAAATGAATCCAAATGAAATTACCTTGTCAATTAAGTATATTTGTTCATATAATCTGTTCAATTCTATACTTACGACAGAACATAGTTCAACGACCGCTTGCTTAAATTTCAAGTTCAAAAGGTCAAGAAAATAATTGAACGTGCTTACCTGCTATTTGCAGTTGTTGTGCCAGAGTGTAATTAGAATAAGTTTCCATAATCCTTGGGTTTAGAGTTAAGTTTTTAAACACGCGATAAATTGATGTTAGGTTAGAACCGGCGCAAGTCTTACAACGCTTTGGCGCGAAAGCGCTGCTGGCGAAAGCGGTAAGAAAGCGTGGGCGAGTAGCGCGCATGCGTTCCCGTGACGTCAATGACCAACCCCTTCTAAGTAGACCCCCAGCGTTCTATTTTTTTAAAAATATAAAACTTATTACAACTTTCTATTTTGATATTTGTTGATATTATCATTCGGCCGATTAAGAGCAAACGTAACTTTACGTAGATATACAGATTTAATAATAACGTAGTATTTATTATGAGTATTATTAGCGCAATATTTTAGGCACCTTGCCTTAAATGTTGCGTTAATCATAATACAAAATGGTTTATCCATAACAATGCTTTCAAACATTAGACATGCATGTTTACAACTTTTATCGAGTTTTCCGTCTGGACGGTTCGGACATTAATAAAGCGGGGACTTCCAAAATGCTATCCCACTATCCATTATTATAAAGGTTTTTTTTTATATAATCAATTCAATTTTAAGAAATTTAATTTTGCTTTAATAAATGTAAAATAAAATATTAGTAACCAAAAGAATAATATGTCGAATAATTTTGAATAAAAAAATAGAAAAACAAAATCTATTATGATATTGTGGCATTGCGATGCGTTTTAACAGCTACTAAGAACATCAAAAAAAACACTCAGTAGTTATGATTCTAATTAAAATACTACATAGAAACTAGTCTACTTTAGTGTAACTAGTATTATCATAATCTAAATATTAGATTTACTATAGCTGTAGCCCACAAAATAAGCGTCAAATTACGATTTGCTGTCATAAAGTAAATTTAAAATGTATCTAATACATTTTAGATTTAGTTTATGACAGGATTTCAATAGTTACTTGCAATGTTACTTAATTTATATGGTGCTTTGTTTTACTATTACAAGACCAAACATATGATATCAACAATTTCGGAACAGTTACATTAAGGTAAGAGATACAAATGCCTTAAAATCTATATCTATTTTCCATTAGTCTATTGATGTTCACTGTGGTTAAAAGCCCCTACAAGGAGCAATCGTGCTTTAATCACCACGATTGACAGGCAGATAGCGATCGTAGCTGTTGGTCTAAATGCTAAGTTTCATACAGAGTGCTCCTAATAATCCTTCAATGCGGTACTTTCCTTCTTTAGGATATTTTTTCTGATTCGATAGGTTTATAATTTAAATAGTCAATATTAAATAATCTCTGTTAATGTCATATATCTAAATATTATCTATTGAAGTAAGCGTTGAGATGTGGAAGGAAAAGGTCGATGGAGTTCACGGCCAAACCACCCGCCACCCTATTACCCCAACAGCCCAGTTCGGATTTACCCTCGCTACCAACGTCAGCCAAACTTATTTTTAGTACTCAGCCTAATAAACCAGCCCAGGGTACAATAATTGCCACCATTAATTTTTAAGTTACACCAAGGAAAAAGATTTTTCAAAATTAAAAATTTAAAGTGTGTATACTTGTAACGATCGACTTCAACATTATATATATGCGTATATATTCCGGTGTATAAAATACGCACGTAATTAATTTGGGAATACACTTAAAATGGATATATTTTAATTAGATATAATTTTAACCGAAAATTTTGGATTATATTTACTTTATAATACTTTTAATCATAAATGATCTATATATTCAGTCTATACGTAAAATTGATATTTACTTACATAACATTGGTTATAATAAGGTTGTATTTATAATTTGTTCATTCAAATAATCATCACTTTGGCTGCCACTCTCAATTGTAATATAATACACCCTTCTTGTCTTCATTGAAGCTAGCGACATCTATTTAAACGCCTCCTAGTCATCTACTCGACGCTAGATGGCGCGCATTTAACATTTCTTACATTATTTAAAAAATATTTTGTCTTTCCTTTGTGTTGCATTTTTTTTAAGATATTCTATATGTAAAATTTAATTAATAACATTACGCTTTAAATTGTATATTATATTATATTTTGGAACTATATGCTACAAAATTGTATATCTCAAAGTGGTTTAAACAGTTACATTCTAATAATAACAATTTGATTATAATAAATATTTTAATGCTTTAATCTTTCATAGTTTGAGGCAATCGGCAATATAACCCAGACCAGAATGTACCTACGTGTTAATAATTATGTGTGTTAGATATAATCATATAACAAAAGCCAGCACTGGTCATTGGCATTGGACTGGCATTGTGTGGCTCTCTAACGGTTGTTTTTACATTTAATAAATTATTTTCTTATACAATTGAAACAGCTGAATATACGATCGTGCATGCTTAGGACATATTTAAATTTCCTGATGAATTAGTGTGTTTTCAATGATATTAGTTGAATGTTGACACAACCTGTAAATTTTAAACGATTACCAAATACAATATTGTACTATGTCTAATCTAAATGTTTAGAAATCCCTTTGAGTCATTTAAAATATACTGTAAATAATTGTTTTGGGTAAACAAAAGATGATTACGAGTTGATTTGCTACAGTAGGGCACACAAATCGGATGGCCCGGAAAGTTCGGCGGGGTACGCAGGGCTGAGGTCGTCGACCCCGCTCCCTAACCTACTCTGGGAGTATTTAGAGCACGTAGGCTGCGGCTCCCGCTCACCGTCGATACAGCCTGCCACATCTAGGTCACCAACTCACCACTGACTCATGTTCTGACCCACTAAGCTTAATCATCAACGAGTAACGTTCTCATATATGAACATGCAAAATTATTTCTATTTATGCGAACGTTTTTACGAGGTCTAGGCACTATTTGTCGACGTAGTAAATTTGCATGCCTTTGAGTTATTTTAAGTATGGTAAATAATATTAGGTACACACATTATTAGACTAAACAAAATTGCTTACTATAAATGTTTCATACTATAACCGTTATTAGGAACGTGTCAGGCTCGGAAAGAAATGCAACAAGGTCTACTATGCCAATAGAACGGAGTATAGCAGCACCGTGACGTCTTGGGCGGTGACGAAACGGTCTACTGCGCATATATTTCAATACAAAAACAAAATCCGAAAAATACGGTCGTAATATGTTATACTATGAAATGGTGTAATGAACAGTTAGTAAAGTTTGTCTTGGAAGTAAACAAAAAAAAAAAAAGAATGTGGCGCATGTTTGTCATAGTCTGAGGAAGTCAAGGCTTACTCAACCCACAATCATTAATGATGACTTGAAAATAAAAAAAAACACAAAAGTGACGTAGTAACATTGATGTGAACTCAATAGTGGGAGATTCAAGGTGCGTTCGTACTATTTTCAAGGTAAAAATAATCCAATTGATAGATAGCATACCTACATTTAAGTAAAGATATTTGCTTCATATATGTATCTGCGTAATAACATTGATTTTAATGAGATTTAAAGCTTGACGTACTTCATCGTCATAAATATTATTTATATGATAACGAAATAAAGATCATGTCGCCACCGCACTTGTTCTCGCATGTATAATACAAGGTTACTAAGGGAATGGGTTTTTGACCTCGTGAACAACAATTGCCACATTACCTAGTATTTACCATTTACCTAAAGTGCCTTCAAAATGTAAGCATATTTATTTGTTAATAATAATAATAGTTTATTATTATTAATAAATCATCATCATTCTCCTACTCTTATCACAATTACTTGGGGTCGATACAATATGTATATGTATATATAATAATAACTTTTACAATTTTTTACTATGAAAGAAGGGTTTTTTCATAGTAAAAAATTGTAAAAGTTATTGGCAATAGTTTTATGACCGGCCGCTTACCAGACGTCATCCCTCCTTGGGAATTACTATTAGTAAATCATCCTCTTAATTTAGAGTAGTTTATTGTTCTAACATAACAATCCTATAATATGCTGACCATATTTCTAGATATATTTAATCTTCACTTGAGCTCCACCAGCAGCAGCATCTACGTAGCTGAGGATTGTATTAGCAAGACTTTTTTAATATCGTACTTCTCAGTTCGAGGGCAGAATACAGTGATATATACCTATATAGTTAGTTATACTTATATTCATGTCCTTGCTTTTGGAATTTCAATTTCATTAGACGGCATTATAAATGTATTTTTACACTGTATGTTTCAGTTATTTACCAGATAACTCATTAGAGACGGTTTTTGAGTAAGTACTAGATTAAAAAGAATGACATATTTACCACAGTTGCAAATTGTGTAAGTAAGGTTTAAGAGGTTATGTTTTCAACCATTGCAATACCAATTCTATCGATCAAGATCTAAATACCATATTCGACTCACGCTTTATCTATTATTGGTTGCGAATAGTAAAGTTATCATCAAAGTAAGTCATGACCCAGTATTTTTATAAAAAAAAAAGATCAGTTAGTCAAAATTACGGACAATGTTTAAGTACATAAGCGGGTCGAGAAAAAATGAGGTAATGGACACAATGTTCGCCACTCTTTACAAAGTTTAGGTTCAGCCAGCCAAACGGTCAGCGGGTTACAGGCGGTGAAAAATTACACAAGTTATAACAACTTTGTATCTAGAACTTTCTGGTCTTTTTAAATTATATGTGTATCTGTGACACTAAATACATTATGCGAAAAGTATTTTGCTTTAAGTTGAAAACATTTATATGTGCATTTCATGATTAATGAAACTTGTGCTATCGATTAAGGACGTTGAAGTTACAGTAGTCTAATGTTTGTAACTTAGGACGTGCAATAGACAGGTTTCGATTAAGGTTGCATTAATAACACTCAAACCAACAATGACAAGTTTTTAATATATGTAATTTTATTAATCAAACTAATTCATTATAAAAATAATAAGTTTTTTATGAAAACAATTAGATATCTATTAGCGTTCATATCGGCAAAAGAAAAATCAACGTTTTAATGCAACATTGAACCTTTAATAAAAACTGTTTACACTGAAAGTACCGTTTGGTTTGTGATTTCATAAAGTTGTTATGTTGAAACGATGGGTATTTTCCGCTGAGTGTGCCTGGACAAGAGGTCCGCGTGATATGACGCGAGCGCAGATCAAATTGGGGTCAGGGCGTTGCGGACGTCGACCCGCAGCCTCTCGCAGCAGCTGCTTGTACCCCACCCCAAGCTAACCACCCTACTGCAACCTTCACACACCCCCATTTCATATATAGTTTTCACTTTATAAGTAGATCACCGTTTAGTTAGAATCACAGTTCAAATTTTCAGATTCTTACGAGGACGGATGGGCAAATGATTGAATATTTTGCGTATGATATAATGTGGACTAGTCAAAGTTAGTATCAGTGTTATTATTTAGAACTAATGGTGGTGTAACAGTTAGTCATCATCAACAAAAGAATTGCTGAAGAGAAATGATGGCGTCAGACTCACGCAACGGTTACATAATAAAACAGCCTAAATCTAGTTCCACTAGTTGCCTAGTGATCAGTACTTGACTACACCCAGATATAAAGGAAAAAGGAGAGAGAAATATTTTCAAAATTTTATTGTAATTTGCATTATGTATGTTATTTTATCTGAACTTTGAATAGTATTTTAAGTAATTACTATTCTGATATAAAAAAATATTTAGAGGTTGTAACGTATATAAGTCATATATTTATAAATATTTGTAAAAGGATCTGTTGATTTGTAGATTTAAATGACCGTGACGTGTCTACTAATTAAAGATGTAGATATTAAAGTTACGTATTCAACATGCAAACATTATATACGCTTGCATAACGACTTTCTTTATGCCGACAGTCGTGTAGAGTTAAATGAACTCACTCTCTATCCTATATTAAAAAAAAAAAAACTTTCAAAAACAATAACTTATTTATATTCAAATGTTATGATTCGATCATTTTTTTTATGTAACCAAATATCTCATTTACATTATAATCCTCAATCGTATCTTTTGGATTAGTGATAAGTGTTAATAACGCAGTCGGGTAAAAAATAAGAGCACGGTGTCGATATTTAATGATCAAACGATCGAGATTAATTTCATTTGCCTTTAGCATTTTAAATTGATAATTAAGGTTACCTACATACTTAGTGTGACGTTACAGGTACGGATTTAGTGTGGTTTAAACAGTTATTTGTGTGTGGGGAGCGCGGGGCGTCGAGCGTGACCCAATTGCAGTCGGGTGAACGAACTGGAGGCCTTGATCGCAATACCGAGCGCGCGCGCGGCGCCCCTCGCTCCGCTTCGCCTGCAGTGTACGTCACACCAAATGCCGCACGCAACACATTGTTTCAATATTATTTGTTTAAAATTCATGCCTCATAAAAATATCAAATTTGTACGGTCACACTATATTTATAATTACATGTTACAAACACTGTACACATGTATGTTTCTTATATTATATACTAGTTTTTCGCAATGAACTTCTTATTTATAATATTAGTAATTAAATATGCAATTTTTTACGTGATCAACTTTTATTATTATAATTGTTTGTCTTCATTTTAAAATATCTAAATGGCAAAGTAAACACAAGGGCAAGTCAGGTGTTACATAAACCTAGAATTTTTTTTTTGCAAAATGGACAAACAGTAGAAAATTATATCCCACTTGCTTGTTCTGCCTAAGCTTATAGTACAGTATGAGAGAGATAGTCAAATCTAGCAGCTGCGCTCGCGGAATAGAGCGTGTCTTACGAAACATAATTTGTCGCTATTTGCTACTATAGTGATGTCGTGAGTGAGAGTGGGACAACAGCATTTCAAGGCTTAATGTAGATTATTATTAGAGTATCGGCGCTAGGTTATTCTGAGGCGACCTAGATAACGCACGGGGCCGTTGACCGCGGGCCCTCCGACTGTGCGCACGGCCTCCAAAATAAAATGGCATTCAGCGATGGGCTCCACTTGCGAAACTCGGTTCGACCATGATGCTGAACGGAGATACTCACTCACCCGTTTTTGCAAATAATGCAATAGCATTGATTGATTAGCAGGTCCAGTGTTTGAAAGTGGATCAAATTTTATCATAATTACGGAACGCTATAATTTCATTTCATTTATTTTGAAGAGAAGACTCGAAATTATTGTGTTTGTGAGTTAGCGACAGAGAATAACAGATACATTAGGTGGCAAAGTAAATTAGCTCCGTGTTGTCGCCATTATAGAAAACAAACACCTCCAGGGATCGAATTTCAAACAAATTTGAAAATCCTCAAACTCTCAACTCAAACAGTGCATAAACCATCAATAAGATTTATTTTATTGCATAGTAGACAAAAAAAAACATATATTAAACATAAATCTTAAAACCAAAATTATTATTAAAATGACTAACTCCGTCTCTGTGATTATAACGCCACTAGAAGCGAGGATAGAGCGCGGGGGCGAAGCGGGGTTGGTGGGGCGTTAGTGATTAGCGACGTCGAATATAGCTGGGAAGGCCGAGGGCAACGAACTCCGCTTGACCTAGATCCGCGAGTCGAGGCGCGCTCCCCGCAATCCCCACGTACCCCGACTTCCCAACGACCATCACACAGGGAAAGTGAAAAGGACACTATTACCTTTTACCATATATAACCGTTATTGTTATTTAATAAACATCTAGATGTCATAACAATATTACGTCACAGTACGACTACACTACTACACTACAGGTGATTGGTCGATAACAGAAACAACTCACGATAATAACATAATTTAAAAAAAAAAAACCATAGAATAACACAATATTTTGACGAGAACTACCATTCACATCACTGTAAACAACAGGTAGAGGAAACGTTGCGTGTGAGGTGCGTTTCGATCAGCTGATTATGGGACTCACCTGCGAGGACTCTGCCGAGGAGCACTTCGGAGTCGTTAGGTGGTTCGGCACGATCACTCGGGTCCTGGAGCTGGTGGTGATGATGGCACTCTGTCACAGTCATGTCGGGCGGCGGGAGACGCATGAGCCGCGCTATATGGGCGCGTGCGATCGTCGACGGCGTCAACACGAATGGCGCGGTCGAGCTACGGCGCCGTAGACGCCGCTACGAGCCGCCCGCCCCTAACGACAGCCCCTTGCTACGCCGTGACAAGCGTGCCTATCCAACCTCCATCATCCGTTATCAAATTCAGTGCCTTATGCGACTTATGTGTTTATTTATTGATCATGTATAATATCGCATTATTTAATTAGGTTGAAAGGTATTATGACATACATAAGGACAGACAAACCACAAGATTACAATTTTATATTAAAAAAAATATCTGTCCATGGTTTCATATATTTAGGTTATTATGGCTTCTCGACAACGGAAATATATTTTTAATGTGAATGCATTGAAAATAGATAAAAATAACTAAAATACAAAGTAAAATAAATCCTATATATATATATATATATATATATATATATATATATAATACATATATTCCTGTACATATATATGTATGTTACTTTTCTTTTCTAATTAGCATTATCATTTAAAACTAGTTAGTTTTATTGAAAAAATCGCCTACGAGAAAACTTCATAGCAAAAAAAAAAAATCAAATAAATGTACTGCTGGATTTTCTATATCAAATTCTGCGTGAGTAAATAAGAACGGTTTTTAGTTGTGTTCATAGCCAATTGGCGCCAGAGAGATAGATACATTAGCCTCTTACAAACCTGAAAAATTTTTTGAAGGGAAAGCTTTTTAGCACCGGCTGGATTAGAAAAATAATCACCTAATAGAGTGAATGAGATAGAACGCATATGAACATGTGGCAGCGTTTATATTTTAATTAATTACCACATGGCAATTATGATATTTATAAAATCCGATTACGAAATGAAAAATGATGTCGCAAGCGGGATTCGAACCCGCGCCTATTGGGATTCCGGCCCAATCGTGCTGCCACTACACCACCGCGACTAATTGTAGGACATGCAAATTTCATTTCGTATTATATTTACGTCTTAAGGTGACGGTATGCTATCTACCCGACAATGTTTACACATTGTTATAGGCTTAATACTTCAAACTTTACAGTTAGAATTGTATTAAACGATGACACAACCTTGTTATTTAAATTACTATCGCAAGCGGGATTCGAACCCGCGCCTCGAAGGCGCGGGTTCGAATCCCGCTTGCGACATCATTTTTCATTTCGTAATCGGATTTTATAAATAATTAAGCATATTAAATGCTAAATTTCAGTAATTTAAATTATGATATTTGCTTAAATTGTAAACATTGAATCTTAATAATAAGATATAAAAAAAAAAATACTTTTAGGCTTATAACTATTGTTTTTTTTTGTCATTGCTTATGGTGGCAAACGAGCAAGCAGCACACCTGATGGTAAGTATCACTGCCGCCTATGGGTCTTTGCAAGGAGGGGTAAGGGTATAGCTCAGCCGCTGCCTACCAATACAAACCCTAAACCCACCCAGATGGGCTTCTAGTTCTCTCGCTCACCGAACGATACGCAATAGGATGGACCGGCCCGCGGCTTTAGATAGAGAACTGTCTACAGCGTGGTCCTATCACTAACTAGTGTTATTGTATTTCTATTACTATTTTCGTTATTCCCTCCTATGCGTGTAATTAATTTCTATACATATTTTTCCTTTGTCATTTATTATACGTTCCTTTCATGGAAAGCCTAGGCAGATATGTAAAAAATACAACCTCATAGAAATTTTTAGTGCCATATAATAAGTGAGCGTAGTTTCTTGGTCTTCAGACCAAGAGTGGGATATAACTGTTGAGTCTGTGGTTTGGATACGAAGCTCCTAATAATTACATCGTTACGTATTTATTACATTTAGTTGAAAATCCGTCACAATAAACTGCTATACATTAAACCATGTACGCCTCGCTGTTCAATGTGATAATGGAGTAGATGTTACTAAGTACGCAATAAAGTAAAAATAAAAAAACGCTACTTAAAGTTCCCGTGAATTTAAAATGTAAACGTATTCAATTTAAAAAAGTAGTCGATTTAAATTTAAAATGTAATCGAATAAAATTTAAAAATGTAATCGAAACAAATTTAAAGAAGTAATCGCTTTAAAATAACTTTATTTAATAGTAGGCGAATGAACCCACTTTAAAAAAAATAGATAACACGTATCATGTGTACAATGACAAACCGTTTAACAAATAGAAAATAACTGAATGCTTGGAACGCTGTAGATCAAAAACGGCAGCACAACCCAGTGAACTGAAAACCTAAATCTAGAATTGGCGAATCAGCCGTGAGCAGAGTGGCGAGTTTATAGGCCAAGGCAACCAATTATACTGTAGAAGTCCGCTTTGACCGTGTATTATTACCAGCCGCTGTAAATATTACGTTTTTACGACTTCCAATAATGAACGGACGCGTTTTAGATTTACGATCAGTGCAACCCTCGATCATCAATGCAAATGTTTCTCACGTGTTCGTTATATCGCCTACAAGATAGGTAGCACACAATGATTGCCTATCTGATGACAAAGGAAGAATGTTCATTAACTTTTCTTTTACCAGTGGATAACAGAATGTTATCACCAAATGCATAGGTGTTGTATTGGTTAATATACCAACTAACCGTGACAGTGGCGTGGGTTCGATTCCCATGCAGGATAATATTTTGTGCGATCCACAGATTGTTTTGCTGAGGTTTAATATGTCACCACACGGAATATAATTTAATTAGTATCAATTTATTAAATAAAAAATGTTCCAAATTCCTGGAATACTATATAAATAAGAAATTCGCAATTGCATTTACAAAGGACACTTCACTATATATACCTCTATGAAATTAAGACAATAATTGATGTAATTAAAATATAGAATAATAAAATGAACAGAAATAAAAAAAAAAACATTTGTATTAGAGAACATATTTAGTATATTGCAAAGAAATTGTACGAATTTATCTGCACATTCCATGTTTTCAATAAAAAAAATAAGCTCTTCGTTCTTTAATATTTTATGGATAATAATAATATTTGTTCAAAGTAATTAAACACAAACCATAATTACCATCATGCGTCATCGAGTATAGTCATTAAACATACAAACCATCATGCGTCAAGCTCATAGGCTTATGGCGCTTTGGTTTCAAGTATCATAAAGATTTATGTCGTTTATTCGTCATATTCTTTACACTAAAAAATAATATAGAAATATTCAACAAATATTAATTACTATTTAAATTTATAAAATATGCAAACCTCAGTGCAAGAGGACAGAGTTCGGGTTAAGCTGAACCCGGGCAGTATCAGGTCGCAATGACGTCAGTATAGGTCGTCGACATCAACCGCTCCTCACGACACCCATCCCCTAAATACCCCTGCAATCCTCTCTCCACATTCTATTGCAACGGTTTGAATACAAATATATGCATTCTTTTATTGCATACATAATATAGATTCAATCATTTCAAGCACGCGAAAGTTTCTAAAATTATTTGTTTAACTTTATTTTACTATACTTTCCTATTTTATTTTAATATATGAATATATTTAATATATATTTTTTTATAAATTTTGCCATTTTGCAATAAGATCATATTCATGCGAGTAGGTATGAAAGAGAGTATTGGTATAAAGATGCGAAAGGGAATGCTCCGATGGTTCGGACATGTGGAAAGAATGCCGAACGAACGTCTGGTTAAGAAGATATACAATGCGAAAGTGGAAGGATGTAGGTACCGGGGGAGACCGAGAATCACCTACCTAGACCAGACTGGTCACGTACTGAAGGAAGGTGGAGTCAAGAGTCTCCGTAACCGGCGAGCGTGTATGAAGAGAATTATGAATGTTGAGGAAGCGAGTGAAGTATGCAAGGATAGAGTTCTCTGGTACTCTGTTCTCTCTGCCTATCCTGCAAGGGATATAGCGTGATGATATGTATGTATGTGTATCATATTCATATTGTAGATGCATTTGATTAACTTAGAATTTAGTTGTGTAATGACGGAGTAAGAATACAATTCCCCACCCCTCGTCTTATCCGTGGGTGATCGTAAAAAACGACTAAGGGATATAAAACGCATTAATATCTCTATGTGAGTGAAGGAAAACTCTAAACAAAACCCTATACCAACACGTCTGACCAGCGCGGTATAGTAGGTCAATTACCCTTCCATTGTGGATGAGGCTCGAGCCCAACTGTGGGACATATAGGAGCTAAGGTGATGATGAGATGAATGTGTGGGTACTAGTTCTTATTTCATAGAAAAAATGGTTGTTGTAGACCTTGATGAAACTATAGTAATTTAGGTTATATACCCACAAGATTTTAAATAAACTTTAATTCGCATAGATAATATATTTTGTAAAATAGCCAAATCTAATGACATTTGCGAAGGAAGATGACAAAATTGCTATAACCATTTTCATTTAAAATTAATTATGTTCTATAGGCTTTTGTTGCCAAACTAAGTGTTGTCATGACAACATGGTTTGAAATTGATACTAAAGAATTACGTCATCATGATCTACCTTTTGACGTAAACTGTTGGACTTGGACATCCTCCATCCTCCAATCACTATGCATTACAGGCGACTTAGCAATCATAGTGTTCTAATTTTTCCAGAAAATTTCTGTTGCCCATTCTCATGGTGAATCCCTATTCCCTTTGTAAGGTTTTACACTTTTCACAAAAAATACGGGTCAGATTGTGTTCAATTATAATATATAGGTACCAATATTTCAATTATAATAACGTTCTTAGTTTTCAGTCAGTCAAAACAACGCGAAATAGAATTCTAAAGAAACCATTTCCTAATCCGACCAGCGTGGTATAATAGTACATCAATTTTTGAACTCAGAATTATGACGGTATATGTGTTGAGTTGATGATGATTTACAGTAAAAAATACTAGAAATTAATTACAGGAATTTTCGATAGTTTTCTGTATACTTTCTTTTTTTTTGTTCACGCTGTGGAAATGCATTTCGCACTAGCCCTCGCCGGTGACAGACGAGGGGGTGTGTGGGACTCGCCGGCCAGCTGATTCGGCCGCAATACCCACTAAAACCACAGCGGTCCCTTCCGCGCTTTTACGGGAGCCGGAGAGATCGTCTATTGACATTCTATCCCCGACACCCCAATTTTCTGTATACCTATTATGCAATGTGCGGTAAAAAGTCTGTAGATATATGTAAACAAAAAGAATATTAATAATATATAGCGATGTATATGCATTTACTGGTACACTATAAATGGTTATACAGTCCTACAATTTGACTCAGAACTTGCTTAGAACAGGACTTGTAAGGTTCTTGACCTCAACGTGGAAAGTGGACCATAATGACAAAACCACTTTCATTTTCGCACAACTCTCACCGTTGTCGAGTCGAGATCGAAAGTGTACTACTTTAGTGGCTGCGTGCGCGCATCTAACCCCCCTCCCTACACCAGGTACTGCCCCTCCTTCCCCAAGCCTCGGTCGATTCAACTTTCCTATGTTGGACGCGCTTTCTTCTGATAGCGCCGTCAAGGCACTTGCGCAATTCGCTTTCTAATTGCATTGTGATTGCAGTGTGACTGATGACTGCTAAACATCATCTCACTGCCCCACTTTCCTTGACAACGATATCGTTTATTATACTACGAGTGCTATTAATCTATTCCATTTTGTTTAACAAATTATTTAGAAACTAGAGGAATTTGCACGAGTAAATTACTGTCAACAATTATTTGTAGAGAGATTTTAAAACTCCATTTCAATGTCAGAAGCTTTATGTTGTGCGTATATACATACATACATATCATCACGCCATATCTCTTGCAGGGTAGGCAGAGAGAACAGAGTGCCAGAGAACTCTATCCTTGCATACTTCACTCGCTTCCTCAACATTCATAATTCTCTTCATACACGCTCGCCGGTTTCGGAGACTCTTGACTCTATCTTCCTTCAGTACGTGACCAATCTGGTCTAGGTGGGTGAGTCTCGGTCTCCCCCGGTACCTACATCCTACCACTATCGCATTGTATATCTTCTTAACCAGACGTTCGTTCGGCATTCTTTCCACATGTCCGAACCATCGGAGCATTCCCTTTCGCATCTTTACACCAATACTCTCTTTCATACCTACTCGCTCTCTTACGTCGTCTTTGCGAATGCGGTCGGTCAGCCTAACTCCACAGATTTACCGTAGAGATCGCATTTCGACTATAACTATGAAAAACCAAGTTACAAAGCATTATGTTATATATATATATATATATATTTATTTCCAAAATTGATAACAATACTGTTTACTTCCGCAATGAGAAAATGAAAAAGATGTAATAAGGACCCAAATTACTAAAGTACACATAACTACAGAAGATTTTCGTGATTTATTTAAATTTTTGTGTTACAATTACACATAGTGTTAAGGATGTCAGAGTTCATTGACACTAACATAAGCACGGGTTTGAATCAATTAAGGGTAGTGGAACAGGAAAACGGATTTTCAATATTTCAATAAAGTATAATGACGTCAAACTATCAAATCGGTAACTCTTGTGGTCAGTTCCCTCATTTATTAATGATGCAAATAAATGTAATGTAATATTATTTATAGGTCAGTTGCATTTAAGATATATTTAAAATAAACAATACGATAAGAACGATTACGATTGAATTACGTAATAGTTAGAAAATAGTTAATTAATAATATTTTTATCGAACTCATAACAATAAGAATACAATGATAATTAATGTATTCTTATTTCCCCTCTCACCCCTTTTTTCTCTGTAGGTATAGTAAACGTTGATAAAGGGATGTAATCGGCTGGACGCCGATCCCTATCTAACATTGGACCGTACATATTTGGGTAAAAAAAGTTAATCCGAATGTCCATATTTGGGTTACGACGAAGTTAATCCCATTACTGGGCACGAGCTTCTTATACAATAAGCAAGCAATTGATCAACGTTAGTCAAATAAATTGGCACAGGATTTTAGTTCGAAAATTTGAAGAAGGTATATAAGCAGATAATACTTTAGCAAGGGAATTAAAATTAATGCTTAATCATAAACAATCCGTTTGTTCTTCCTCTAATTGTGCTAGAGGAAAAAGATATGTATGGCACAAAATAAATAGGCATGTAATGACGGTAATGAATAATCTTCTTCACTTTTATGTACGGACCCATAAATTCTGGAAGGAATTATTTTCCCAAAGATTTAGGTTTCGCTGTGTATGATCTCTAATTTTTTTTCAGTGGCCTTAAATATAGAAAGCTGAAAAATTTACGCAATAAGAACGAGTCACGTAAATAAAATGCGTAACTAGATTACTTTTATAAACATTTGACAATTGAAAGTTATACATTATATAATAAATTGTAGTCTATCTTTAATATTTTATTTTAGTTGTATAAGAATCGATTTTCACGATCTAATAACAGCTATTCATAGAAAATAATAACTTTTTTTTTCTTTTTTTTTGTGTGACTTAGTTGTTAGCCTCAGATGGCTATGACAACTTTACCCGGACTGTGGGTGAGCGCTGAGGGCTATCCTCAACCCGTACAGAAAATAATAACACATTTATCTGTGTATTATCATATAAATAAAATAATTCAAATGTTTTAACATTATATTCTGTTAGACATATTTCTATCTAGAGTAATAATGCAAATCACCTTTATATTCTCCGCGTTAGTTATAAAGGATAATTTAGCCAAGAGAAAGAAAGCTCGGAAGAAAATCTACACCAGCTGTCTAACCAAGCACGATATATAGGTGATTAATTTCTATCTTCTATATTCATATGTAAAAATTTCGCCTACAAATAATTTTCCAAAGAAATAAAAAACCTTTCATCAAGCTTTTATAAACAGAATTAATCACTAAAGAGTATAACAGTGGTGATAAGAACTCTTCTTCTTCCGTATGGTGACGGAGTAAGAATATAATTCACCACCCCCTATCTTACTCGTGGGTGATCATAAGAAACGACTAAGGGATATAAACCGCATATAACATCTATGTAAGAGAAGGAACACTCGAAATAAAATCCTATACCAACACGTCTGACCAGCGTGGTATAGTAAGTCAATTTCTCTCCTATTATAGAGGAGGCTCGAGCCCAACATTGGGACATATGTGAGCTGAGATGATGATGATAAGAAATAATCATATAAATATTTGGTCTAGGTCTAGCAAAGGGAACAAATCACATAAAAAGCATTGTATAACTACATACATACATATCATCACGCCATATCCCTTGCAGGGTAGGCAGAGAGAACAGAGTGCCAGAGAACTCTATATTTGCATACTTTACTAATAACACACGTCATACTTGTATAACTGCTCAGTTTAACTATAAATCTATGGATTCAGTTTATTATTTTGTTTTTCTTTTATAAGGTACATATGCTTGCTGATGCAGCTGCCAAGCGTAGCGATTATAAGGAAGATATATATCCTTATCCATTCGTAGCCATCGATTAGCAGATGAATAGAACTGTCAATTATTATACCTAAAATAGCCAGTGTTTGACAACAATCCATCTCATGGTAAAAAAACAATGTTCTTTTAAATGCTAAAGCGTCCCTAGATTTAAGATCTTTATTTCTATATATACGACATCTACGGCAATATAAGAAGCTGGTTGATACTCCGTACTTTTAGCCTGATTATTCACCGATAACACATTCAGCGAACAAGCACTGAGAAGATAGTAGTTGCACATATTCACTAGGTACTTTTTAATTTAGCGGAGTCAACGCACTCGTTAAATATTTCTTTTTCAGCTTTCACCAGGGTGTTAAAAGTTATTGTTTTTATTGTGTAACAAAAATAATTCTGCAAATTTATGATAATACAACAACGTATACACATAAAGTAATATTATTTTTATTTCAGTTTTCGTTAATGGAGTAATTTTATTTTTAATATATTATCAGTCGTTTAAATAAGTAATTATATCAAGCTTTCAATACAAATTATATAAGATTTAAAAATGCTTATAAAAAAAAAAAAACAAAACAGTCACGAGGACTGCCGACAGAAGTGAAATCTTAAACATATGAAAAAAAAAAAAGAAAAAAGCGTACCCTAGAGAGCAGGTATGGGTGTGACCATACCAGAGCCAGCCATCGAAAAAAAATATTTTAGAATGGTTAGGGAATAATTTCGCAAGAATTCCTTTATTTATCAGCATAAAAGTACTATCATTTATGTGGTTAAATACAATATTCTCCTACGGTTTATTCTCCCTCCGTATTATGAATTTTCGATCAGGTCACATGTCCTCACGCGACTTTAACATTTTTTACCCATCCCAAAAAAGTGCACACTGCTAAAGAAGTTTTCACTTCAAAAAACCTTTTTTTTCTAAATATCATCATCATTATCCTGATGCTATTCTAATTAACCGGCGTCAACGCAATATGTACCTCCATCGTAAATATTGTACAAGTTTTGGCAATAGTTTTAGGACCGGACAACTACCTGATATCAACCCTCGTTGGAAATTATAATTGTTGACCAGACGGCATTAGATGGATAGCCCAGCCAGGTCGACGTAAAAAACTCTTAGTCGTCTTTTACGACATCCCACGAGCAATATAAGGATTTGAACTAGGTGTTGGCACATAGCAACTCTTCTGGTATCAATGAAATATTAAGATCACATTTTAGGTCAGTGGTCAATGATAGAATAACTACTTTCTAAAATTAGGTATTCAAGGACTAAAAATACAATATGTAAGTATTTCTCACGTTTCAAGTCGATTAAGGAAATAAATGTTCCTCATCTCCTGTACATATATTCGATAGGAAACTTCAAGATTCAGTTATTCATAAACCACCATTCCGGTCACCGATTCATGCTTTAAAATAACCTCAGTTACGTTAGACGTCTTTTGGTCCACTACTGTTCCTAGGCCTGCCTGAATTGACACCATAAATTACAATACGAAATAAGTTCTGCAATGTTTGTATAATATGTTTTTTGAAATACAACTAGCATGCAATCGAAAACTATATTTACAAATGAATAATATATTTATTTATTTATAACTTTTGCACAAAAATAGTACAAGGTTGACTTAATGCCATAGGCATTTTCTACCAGTCGATCTAAGATGGAGCAGAAATAATGCGAAATAGGTGCAATATAATGTAGAGAGAAATATAAAAGATACAAAAAAAAACTAAGTTATTGAAATCACTAATCACGCCATATCCCTTGCAGGGTAGGCAGAGAGAACAGAGTGCCAAAAAACTCTATCCTTGCATACTTCATTTGCTTCCTCAACAATTCATAATTCTCGTGATACACGCTCGCCGGTTTCGGAGACTCTTGACTCCACCTTCCTTCAGTATTTGACCAATCTGGTCTAGGTAGGTTAGTCTCGGTCTCCCCTGGTACCTAAATATATTCATACCAAATGTACCTATATACTATATAGAAAATTCTTATGAAACAATAAACACAACTAAATATATTTCAGACGCAGTTAGAATTAGTTATTTTATGTTATTTCGTGGTTTCCTGACGTAGTCACCGTGCCCTATATATAACGGTGAGGGCCTGTATTCAATGCAAATGAACTATATATGTGGACTTCACAGCACTTTCATATATAACTATTTTTAATTAACGCGACACAGGAAATGACCTTACTACGTTGTTATTGTATCGCTTTTGTTTCAGATAACGGGACTGGATACAATATCACTCAGGGTCATACAACTAATTTAATCGAAAATATAAAATATAATGAATCCGTATTGTACTTTTCATAGAAAAACAAGTACGTTCTAATTACATTAACTAAACGAACATAGTTAAATGCTTGCATTCAATTAATATTTATGTATCTATATAGATAAATAAAATCAAAATTTTAATTTGTGTGATTTTAAATTAGTATTTATTTATTAATATATATGATAATTACATACGATACATTAATAAAAAAAAAACAAATTAAAAAAATAATTATTTGTATGTTTAGGGCTAATACTGATACGGCTGAACCGTTGTTAAGTTCTTGACAGGATAGGCACCTTAAGTTATTTGAGATTGTAATTAGAAATTAAGTTATTTTTATTTCAGAATAAGCATTAGAAACCCACATAAACAAAAATCCACAAAATTGTAATAATTCCTATTGAAATAGTACACATACAATATAATCCATCATTTCTACATTAAAATTAATTCAGTGACCAAAATACTGATTTCACATTTAATGTATAAATTGATTTAAAGTTTATTATGAAAAGAACGACGTGGTTTTTGTTCTTCTCTTCTTCTTTTGTTCTTCTATCTTAGTCCTTCTATCTTCATAAATACCTTAAGCGTATCCACCTCTGCTTACAACAATTACGAGTATATTGGTATGGACAACCTTTAGATAATCAAGATTATCTAATCACCTTATCTTATATAGCAATCAATTTTTAATAAAAAGCTTAAATATTCATAAATTATGTTAGCCATAAATTAACTACATAACGTAGTAACACATGCGCCCCTAGGCAATGAATTCGATTGTGTCAGATAAAGCTAACCGTGTTGAAGTGAGGATCTAGGTTTTTAGCGCGTAACTTTGTTGATCCGTATGAATGTTGGCAGAAATGGACTCGTATGTATGTCAAAACATAAAGAGGGCGACAGCACGACACACTTACTTTTTTTTTTCATTTATTGGATCCCCAATAAGTTTCAATAGATAATGAGCCCAGAAAAACCTAGAAAATAGAGGCAAAAACAGTTGGCATAGTGTTATTGTTAAACGTATGTTTCTATTATACGTGAAGGAAACTTGAGTAATAAATTGTAAGAAAACGTACAGAATTTCAAGCTTTTTTTTCTCTTTGACTTTGAGTTGGTGCATATAAAAATAAACAGGATATTTATTTGGCAGCTAACACAATACATTTGTTTTATGTGCCCAGTCATTAGCTACGCTAGTTTCATACATACCATATTCCAGTTTCACTGCTATTTATAATTAGATGTTAGAAGGTCGTTCATGTACCAACAGTTCGAAGTAAAGATAAGATTTACTGACATCTGTAAACAATTTTGAACATCTAATCCAATATTTTGACCTTGTTTGAAAAATTCTGAATAGTATCTAAGAGATAATACGAGTAATTAACCTCATGAACTGAAAGTAGGACCTTATGTATTGAACAAGTATCAAAGCAGTGGCTGACCTCGAAACCAATAGACTTGTGAATGTTTGTGCCCGTTTTTGTTTTATTATTACAGGGAATTTGTTACAATTGAGACATGTCTTGATTTTATTGTTAAACATAAATTTCAAACTTGACTCAGTCAAAATATATAATAAAATTATTAAGTTTGGTGCAGTTATATTTATTTTGTTGGTAAACTATTGTCGCCTGAAACGCAGCGTCAATACTCTTGAACATACCGTTATTCAGTATATATATTTCAGTATATATTATTCAGTATATATATTTATTTTTTAATATTGAAAACTATATTGCGCCTTTGACTTAGTAAATATGGGACAGCAAATTTTAAGGTTGTAGTTTAGGCTTTATAGCCATAAAATGCTCAAAGATAGCACCTAGTTTGGTACCATTAGTGGAAGACAGGAATAATCTTTACCTCTATTACGTTATACTAATTTATATTTCGGTATGGTGGCGGAATTAGAATACAATTCACCACCCCTATCTTATTCCTGGGTATCGTAAAAGACGATTAAGGGTACTATATAACTAAGGTAACTATTATAAAATGTATGAAGTAGAAGGAAAACTGAAAGTAAAACCTACACCAACCCGTTTGACCAGCGTGGTCTAGTAGATGAATTTCCTTCCTATTATGGAGGAGTCTCTAGCGCAGTAATTGAGACACTTAAGAGCTGAAATGAAGTTATATAGCTAAATATGAATATGTAACAGCTCTGGTTATCTCTACGCTAACGTAAGTTAGTAGTATGAAAAAAAAACGAATGAAATTAAAACTATTTTTTTTAAATAAGGGGTCAAAATTTACTTTATTAAATCTATTATTTTAGAAGATAATATTGCACAACATAGATTTATTTACATACACATAGATTTATATAACATAGATTTATTTACTTTAATTTAATTAGTAAAATTAAATAAATGGTAATTGAAGTTGTATTAGATAATTAGCGGTACTTTAAAATGTATATTAAAGTTCTGTGAAAGGAAAGCTATCCTCAGCAGTTAAGACAGTCGTCAAAAAGATTTGATATTTTTAAGTAATGATATTACACTTCAAATATGCTATTATGTTTTTAATAATTGAAAAATATGTACAATTACGGATGAAATATGTCATAATTAGTATTAGTAATCGTTATGTTTGATGTTCAGTGTGCAATATGTGGACGTTTTTCTTCACAACGGAAAGTAAGAGGCTTGGCCACGCTAGGCGGCGGTGTACAGCCTTGATCGCACTGAATTGGCAATATCCTGGAGCTACGAGAAGCCCGATTGGCGAAACCTTGCGACCTGCAAAAGTCGGTCGATGAACTCCGCAAGGCCGGCTCGTTGCCGCTTTCTTTGTTCATGCTGTCGCAACTCGGGCTCCGGCCGCAGCCTCGGATCACTTTATTAAGCCTTCACTCATCTAAATTATAATCACTCGTAAATATTGTTTATAAGAACATGCCCAGTGACCTGATTCATAAGCTCAACATTGTCGTTGCGAGCGGAAGATAAAATGCCTAACTGTTCATTAAAATTTCGAAATGTTTGCAAGTCAAATTTAAACATGATTAAAGGAAGGTCTTCTCATCTATTACAGCCTAGCACTTTATCGTTAACAGAGAAATATATTACGATAGACATAACGGGTTTTTATATTTTAATAACAGGTAGCATTGTAGATATCTACGAATAGGTACAGAAGTACTACTTTATTATAGTTTGGGTTATATCACAAATTATTTAGAGTGGACAATTCTTATATTATTATAATTATTGTGACCCTTCAAAGAATAAGTTATATTACAAAAATGAATTCCCGTATTTTTATATTTTCTTTATTAGGATTGACATGGAAAGTACAATTATTTATCAAATCATTGCGTATTAATTATGTCTTTTGTCCCAATGATGAGGAATAAGTAACTTTTCTGCCTTAATTGGCTAAATATCTTAAGGTCTCTACAAGTGGTTATCACAAAGCATGGGTTTCAATTGCTTTCATCCAGATTGTAATAACATACATGATACTATAACACATACCAGTGACCCACCCGCACGGCGTCGAGAGGTATATTGTAGGGCGGGTCTACGGGGTCTTGCACCGCTTTTCCTGTCGCCCCGGACGGAATAGCGGGGTTTGAAGTACCGTAGCCTGCCGCCAAAAAAAAATAAAAGAAATGATATTATAACACACACATATATATATATATATATATATATGTGACATGCATATACGAATATATATATATATATATATATATATATATATATATATATATATATATATATATATATATATATATATATATATATATTCGTATATGCATATCATTATTCATTTTTGACTCTTACTGAACGCTATCAATCTATTTTTTCTGACTTATCTTAATAAATCTGAGAGAAAATCCAATCATCCAATTACGTTATAAGTAACCAGTAGATTAAAACGTTTATTAATAATAGAGAAGCATGGTAGAAAATAATATGCTATATTAGCTCCGTTATAGAAATAGGTCAAGACGATATATTTATCATCATCAGCATCACAGCTCATATACATCCCTACAGGGCTCAAGCCTCATTCGCAATACGAATAAAAATTGACGGGCTGATCAGACGGGTTAGTATAGAGCATTTTATACATATAAACTCAATACCCTGCATTAAATAATCCTTGTATTACTGGGGACTTTATAAACATATATTTTACGCAGACAACCAGACTACAACAGTTTGTGGATCGCACAAAAGATTATCCAGCATAAAACTCGAACCCTCGAACCCTCGACACTGTAGGTACGGGTTGAGAGCCCTCAGCACTCACCCACAGTCCGGGTAAAGTTGTCATAGCCATCTGAGGCTAACAACTAAGACACACAAAAACAAAAAAAAAAAAAAGACACTGTAGATCCGTATTTAAGCACTACGTAATCTGTACAGTCATTCAAAGTTTATTCCTAGTTTCCTTTCTCTTGCTTAAATGATATCCGTCTATTAGATCCCTTAGTCATTATTTGCGTTATGCACAGATAATAAAGGGGGTGACGAATTGTATTCTTACTACGTCACCTCACAGATACGCGTGTGCTTATATCATTCTGAATTTATTGGACAAGGTTAATTTACCTTCGTTTTGATCCAATAATAACAAATATGTTATCGCAAATTAATTTTGGAATTACGCAAATACTACTTGATATGTAGGTAAGTACGTTACATTTACGTAAGATGGGGGCCTATTCAATCACTACATACCGTCTGCCGGTTACATAAACGTCTTCGTGTATTGCTCACTGTTCTTCGTTTACGACGATAAACGTGTTCATTGTTTCGTCTGAACTACATTCAATGATGTCACTCGAGGAAAACTATTACTGGTTCTAGATATTTACTGAAAATTAAATAATATTAATATCATCATTATCATCACATCCCATAAATGTCTCCCTGTTGGGCTCGGGCCTCCTCCGTAATAGGAGAGAAATTAACCTACTATACCGCTCTGGTCAGACGTGTTGGTATAGGGTTTTGTTTCGAGTTTTCCTTCTCTCGCATAGATGTTATATGCGTTTTATATCCCTTAGTCGTCTCGTAAGATCACCCACGGGTAAGATATGGGGTGGTGAATAGTATTCTTACTCCGTCACCACACGGAAGAATCTTCCAATCAACCAATCTTTTCTAAGGTCCAAAGTATATACTGGGCACAACCTGCGTACGCGATTACAATGACTAACGTGGAAAATACTAGGCAACAATCTGATCACGCATTTCCCAAACCATCTGGGAGAAATTGAAGGGCCCACACGTGATCTCATAACCTAACAGATTAATGTTCCTCATTGCCAATTCAGCAATATAATAGGACAAATTCCTTGACTTTACTAGCCCGTGCAGCACGTGAGAAATGCCTAGGCACATTAACGATGTTAAAAAGCATCGTGAGATGTTGTCTCTCTGACCTGATATTAATCTAATTAACCGAGAGGATTTTAAACACACCAGCAGCAAAAAAAAAATGTAACATTGCCATCTCAAAAAAAAAAAAAAAGAATATATTTCGCTCCTAAATTATAACTTTACCAAGATTTCAGATATTATTAGGTTAAAATGACTCAAGACTCTCCGAAACCGGCCAGTGTGTATGAAGAGAATTATGAATGTTGAGGAAGCGAGTGAAGTATGCAAGGATAGAGTTCTCTGGCACTCTGTTATATGGCGTGATGATATGTATGTATGTATGTAAAATGACTCATTTTATGTTAACTTTTACTAAATAAAATGACGAATTGTGTTCACTTATACAACTGTATCCTTTATGAACTAAGATATTTATAAGTATGTAAAAATTTGAAGGTATAGTACCAACTTGGTATGCATAGAAAGATCAGAAAAATTAAGGTATCATCACGGCTTATATACTTGCCACTGTTGGGCCCAAACTCTATCACAACAGAAGGGAACCTGACCTACTACACCAAGCTGAGCAAACGCATTTGGTATTATATCGAAGTTTCCTTCTCATGCATAGATTTTATATACATATTATATTCTTTAGTCGTCTTTTACGATACAAACAAGATATGGTGGTGTTGAATTGTGTTTTTAATTGTGTCTAAAGAAAGAAAGCCAAGACGACGCCGATCTCATATACATTGGAACTACAGCAGGGAAGCAGGCTCACGACTTTAACCACAAGAAATTAAGCTAAAGTACTTTTAGATACTTCTGTGTTAAAACATAGCTACATTCTCGTCATAAGTTTTTATATTCGGCAAATTTCGCATGAGTGCATTACAGTCCAGTATGCTAAGCATATCTTGATGAAAACTTTTCTAAGTTCCAACTTTTTATTTAAATATTTCTGTATGGTCACTAAGTAAGAATACAATTCTCCATTTATTGTCCATAAGTGTCGTTAAAGTAGGGTAAAGGATATGTAGATAACATCTATACAAGAGAAGGAAAACTTGACATAAAATCATATGCCAACCCATTTGACCAATGTGTATTATAGGCCAATTGTCATCTGATTACGGAGGAGCCTCGAGGACAGCAATGATACCATATGAGCTAAAATGATGCTGTGATGTTGATTCAAATCTAGCACATGGCATTTGCTGTTTAAGCTATAATAAAAATGCAACTATTTGTTTAAATGTTTCAAATTACAATCCCCGCCGTGTTGCAGGCATGTCGTGTGATTGAGCACAAATAGAGGCCATGTATTTACATTTACAACTTGAGCGTTATTTCGCAGTTATCGTAATAGGTTCCATGGCCAAGTTGCAAAAAGCGGGCGCGTGCGCAGGTAAGTCGCCGACGCGCCTTACTACCATTGGAGGAGTGGGAGGGCGCGGGGACGAGGAGGGTCACTTTCACCCGCCGAGGCTGCGCGGACGTCGACCCCCGTTGTCCTACTCCGCTGACCCACTATGAACTAGCCGAATTCACTTTCATTTAATAAGACTATCATTAGGCACGAGGATGCGTCTTACGTTGTCTTGTTGTGCTGTTGCACCATTGTTGCAAGATCTCATATTCGTTTTGTGCGCTCGCGGATCCAACGACTTTGCGGTGGGAGTTGAGCGTTTTAGTGGCTCGGAGATAGTGCGGTGCTCTCTACGGCGCGTAGTGACGACGACTTGCGTAATACTTGTTATTGGCGAGAGTGAAAGTGGTGAGATGCCGTATCCATACTAATGAGCTCGACGAACGGGTGCGTTGTACCTCACTCCGGAATATACAGCACTGGGTTAAAGTGTCACACCGCGGCGTGCCGTACACTTACATAACCTCAACTTTTTCTTTTCACTAGTTAAATTACGAACAATACGACGCGAGCTGTATTTATTTTGTAACTTTTAGCATACATTGAACAGCTATGTCAAGTACCGTTTTGGTGATATTTAATAGTAACTTTTATTTTATATAGGTTTTACATATTGATAAATACGTAAATACTTAATTCAGCTTAAAGCTTAACAGTACTAATATAAAGATTTAAAAAGAAATTGGGTTATATAGTCCTACGCGAAAAAGTCATGGAAATTATCTTATCATTCGTCAAAGATTTAAATTCCGCGCCATTAAGTTGTTCGGTAATTTCCGTAGCTGTTCGGGCGCATTCGAGCTGGAGTCTCTCACAGCGCTCTGCAACGGCGACCTCGAGCGGAGGGGGGCAACGAACGCTGACTAGGCCGAATGTATTACAAAGTCCGAATCGGCCGCGGCCGCTCCCTACAACTCTGCCTTTGAGCTCCAGCCTAGGCTTACCTCTTACTGTATAGGTAGTTACCTATATTACTTCAATCTATATCTTATTACGTCAAGGTAATACAAACAGTCTGTACCTTGTGCTATAATAACCGGCTTTTATTCAGTGACTTAGAGCTACTGTTAAAACACTAACCTTCTACATTGTTTAAGTATTAGTATGACTATTGATTTTAGTCTATCTCCAATCAAATGTATTTTATTTACATTTCTGTACTAGTGTATATTTCCCGAGTTTATTTTTCATTGAGTACAAGAAAATGCATTGACTTATTATATATTATTCATTTATGAATGAAAGAGTACGTGACGAAATTCATTTGATAAACCTAATTAGTTTAACGTATTATAAAACTAGTTCAATGTTTACATTTAAAAGCTTATTTTTAAACTCAAGCTGATCATGAAAGTGATTAACTAAACACACTAAGTGTAATAAACTTCTATGAGATTCATGATCACTAGAGATTCGAGCTCACTATTGAGAATTTCTTGACGGTTAAGTCCAAAAGCCACGAAGTATTCGAATCTGATACCTAGTATACACTTTATGGTTTTTCATTGATTTTTATTTTTAAAAAAAGATAACACCTTGCACTAACAAAGCAATCCTTGTATTCCGGAGGTCTTAATAAACATACAATTAATGAGATATAGAGCCAGAACAACACTTTATGGAATGTACAAAGTATTGTACTGCGTGGAAATCTAACCAACGACACTGGCAGGGTAGTTCGATATCTTAAGCACAGCCCCGTCTTTCAAGTTAAAATATTGGTATACACTATTTATATATATATAGGTATACACTATTTATATCGGTATACACTATTTATATATCATAAGGACAACGTAAAACCTTCATAAATAATTTAGGAGCGACGTGTTAAAAAATGTAGTAATAAATAAACATGTCATTAAAACAACAATTTTATCGTTTTAGGATACATAATATTAATTACAATAAAAAAAAAACCTATTTTACGATAAAAAAATATAGTAGTATTAATAGAAACACGTTTGACTCGTCGTAAATAGATCAGTTGATGTTTTGTAAGCCCTGCATGTAACGTGAAATTGGTCGTAAGTTGACATCATAAATATAGAACAAGCCCGAAGTTCGACGACTCGAACGATTTTACTTTCAACGACGCAAGTCCCTACGATCTTATACAACAGGGACATATTTCATTTCTATAGTGATTTGTGTTAGACAATACTATTATAATCATAGTATAGTAGCGTTCTAGTAAATACTACTTGCTTATGTAGTAATAGGTTAGGTTAGGCCGTACCTTTCCTGGAAAACTTTGCCAACCCGCGTGGGTATTATATTATTCTTTTACAGAGAGGCCTATGTTCAACAGTGATATATAGGCTATTAAATGAATGAAATTACTACTAACATTTAAGAACATAGATTCAATATAATGTACCAATAACTAGTCGGACCTAAATCAACTTCGAGAGTAAAATAGCTCATTGCATTGGATTGTGATTGTAGCTTCTATAATTGTCCAAATTTAATGTTTTTCAATAGATTAAAGTTTAATTTATTAATATCGTGAAAATGACGGCTACAGAAGTAATGTGCAACAGTAATCCACGGGTTGAAAAATTTGCTAGCATTAGAATTTGCGCGCGGCGCACGTTCGCAAGATAAGTCAGTCAGGGTCGCCGCGGTGCCGACGGCCGGCCATGCACCCGCGGCTTGCGACACCCACCCCACCGCGTGCCTCCCACCTCACCCCCGCCCAAACCCGCAAACAGCTCTGGCCGAGAGAGCCAACATAAGCCATGGGGAAAACAACAACACCCACGCTTGCTGACGTGTCCTTACAAATTTATTATGAATGCATATTGCTGTGCGCTAGTTCTAAAATGCTGTTGCAATTTATTGCGAGCGTTACGTCTCTACATGTACAAACTATAAGCGTTAGCAAATTAGTCACTCTGACACGAATTTATTGTGGTCAATGCGTAAGTGACCCACATGCATTAAAAAACGCCCAAAGGCATAAACATAATTTTATTCAGACTTCTATATTTCCTTGTGTGATGATGTACCATCACTTATTTACCCGTCATCAAACCCGGCTAAGATAGCAATACTCTCCTGGAAAATTTCTAACTCGTCACCATGTTGACTAAACGTGAGGATTGTACTATAACCACAGATTAATAAATACTATAACTGACATCAATGCGCTAACGGTTAGATGAAATTTACGGAAACAATATGGTTGCGAGGAAGGAAAAGCAATCCTAAGTGACTTCTGCATTAAGGATAGTAATTGTTTCATCTCAGTACATATATTATATAGGGTTTAATTTCGAGTTTACCTTGCTCTTGAATATATGTTATATATATATATATATATATACATATATATATATATATATATATATATATATGTATATATATATATATATATATATATATATATATATATATATATATATATATATATATATATATATATATATATATCTATATTAAATTCCTTGGGCGTTTTACTACATCCACAGCCAGGATAGTATATAGGATAGAAGGTGATGAATTGTATTCTCACTCCGTCACCACACCGAAAACTCTACTGTAGTAAATGTACACAGTATTATTATCCCATTTACACATTTTCCGTGTGGTGACGGAGTAAGGATACAATTCACCACCCCATATCTTACCAGTAAGTGATCGTACGAGACGACTAAGGGACATAAAATGCATATAACATCTATGCGAGAGAAGGAAAACTCGAAACAAAACCCTATACCAACACGTGTGACCAGCACGTTATAGTAGGTTAATTTCCCTCCCATTTACGGAGGAGACCCGAGCCCAACAGTGGGACATTTATGGGCTGTGATGATGATGATGATTATTATACCAGGTACTTTATACATATTATAATTTATAGTATTACACATATTATATACGTTCTAGAACTGTGATTTTACACATTCTAAACAGGAACATTGGTTTGGTTTAAGTTTGGGTTTAAGTCTCTAAGATAACAAACACCACACCAACCTTCCACATAAATAAAAACTTACTCTATTTATTACTAAAGAAAAGTTTTGGTAATAATGATTGATTTTGCTATTTCAATTTATTCTATATTTTTTTCTTAATACAAGCAAGTTTATATAAATGGATTTAAATAGAAGATTTTGAATGACTAGGACATTCCCTTCGATATTTCTTTAGTTATTTTAATTTTCTAGGAAATAATATACTTTCTCATTTACTGGAGCCTTGAGAAAGTTCTTAACGAGAAGGACTTGAGAAATTTGTTAACTAATACAAATAATATTGTTAAATATATAAATAAATTTTCACCGAGCTTGATATATACAATAATATAGAACGTACTTATAAAGAAATGTGACGGCATTGGTTACTATTACAGGGTGTTTCAATGGAACGGAGGTAGGTTTCTTTAGCGTTGTCGGTGCAGGGAGTGTCCTGTTTATCGGTCGACGACCTCTCTATATTTAGAAATGACTCCCGGCTCGACGATTCATCCTGCATTTATTTTCCATTACATTAGTTATCGGCTCTATATACACGTCACTCTTACTGAATAATCTCTATATTCTAACAGTAAAGTAATGAAGTAGTGAGAGTAAAATGGTTTATGTCTATTTATCATTTGAGTATATAATTTATGCTCATTAATAACTATAGATAGTTTAATAAGTACAGAATATAAAATATTCTTTCAAGGTATTATAATCTCCGTGATTAGGTTACAAATTTCAACACGACTTATTTGGTTGGCTTGAAGGTTTCAGTGACAGCGTGCTTACAACAAGTATTGTTCTCGTAATAATCAAAGTTTAACAATATAATATAATATATATATATATATATATATATATATATATATATATATATATATATATATATATACGATGATGACATAGATACGATATGAAGGATGTAGGTACCGGGGGAAACCGAGACTCACCTACCTAGACCAGATTGGTCACGTACTGAAGGAAGGTGGAGTCAAGAGTCTCCGAAACCGGCGAGCGTGTATGAAGAGAATTATGAATGTTGAAGAAGCGAGTGAAGTATGTAAGGATAGAGTTCTCTGGCACTCTGTTCCCTCTGCCTACCCTGCAAGAGATATGGCGTGATGATATGTATGTAATATATATAAAAAGCAATCATAATATAATTAATTCTTCAGCAAATTTAATCTCAGCATGACTGAGGATTCGAATCCGAGATCTTAGGATCGCATCATTTGCATATTTGTTTCACATGACTACCAAAGCAGTTCTTTAGTTTATACAATAAAAATATTTTTAAAATAACACTACAATTACCCTTAGGTCTTTATCACAAACAGGCCATTTGAAGAAACTGTTGAAAGCCGCACCCTCGGACTTACCTAAAACAACAGAAAAAATATTTATTAGTGACTAAATAATGTTCTGAATATTAAGTTTAGAAGAGAAGAGCAGATGTGGTTAACAGTAATCATATTAGGTTATTTATTAGAACAAACAAAGCATGCTCACATGTTGAACATGCGTTACAATTTCTATAAAATTCTATTAAATAATTATACGCTACGCCTGTATCTAGTTTGTGGTAAGAACGTTCTACTTATACACATTTATATAAACTCACATTTTCCTTGAAATATACTTAAGGTACATCCTACTGTTGAGTATACAAAATTTTCGTGAACTTAAAGTATATTTGAATTCTTAGAAGGATCCTAAACCTATTATTGAACAGTGAAATACTTCGAGCTAACTCGATGCTGTATAAGTCAGCGTATTTGCCTAATTGATCAAATATATGTAGTTCAGTGAGTTATGGTGTACAATTTTGTGTTCTATTACTTTCAATTTTAAGTCTAAAGTTATATATAGCGAATAGGCGCTCGAGTCATTACGTTGTCATCGTCCTAATTTTGCAGTGTCCTCGTTTTTGAGGTCAGTCTCTATCGGGGCAACGAACTCGTGCCCTTATCGCGGGGGAGAATAACGAGGCGCGCGGGGTAAGCTACGTCGCGGCTCTGGTTATAAGGTTTGTTGGTACTTCTATTCTACGGTAGATGGCGTCTCAAATTGATACAATATATCACTTTGGCATTTATTACATATTTATGTTGTATATTATTTTAATTATGAGTTTTAAATTAAAATAAATTGTATGTATTTAATTACTAATTACATATTTATCAATAAAACATATGTTATCGAGGTTTGAAAAGCATCGATGGCGTAGCGATTTAATGAATGGCCTTCCGTTCTGAATATTACGAGTATGGATCCCGAGCAGCACAATATATCTATAAATATTAGTACTTTCGGTATCAATAGTATTAATATAAGTCTTGGAGTGATTTTTGAAAAATGTATTTTCTCTAGCAGGAGACAGTTTTTTTTTAAAATTAGTTTTGTGTAACGGAGAAGTTATCAAAAGCATGAAATATAAAAATAGCTAAATATAGTAATTAGTCCATAAGACTAAATCTGTAAACACAGCTAGTTTAAAAAAAACTTCACTTTTTAAGAAAAAACTTTTGAGTGTACAATGAAAATGATATTTTGTAAATAGTCAAGATGAGAGACATGAAATAAAATAATGAGTCACATACAGAAATAAAAAATAATAAGGAGAAGGGAACCCACTTATACGAAGACCTTCCTTCTGTAAAATTAGGTCTTATAGAGGTCTTAGCAGACTAGGCAAATGCGTTAGGTGTACGTAGGTATACTATCGGCGATGCATTCTATCAAAATATAAGCTCAACACCAGGCTGCACTTACGGTTCGTAGTACGCTCGTAGGCGGTGGCTACGCAATCTAAACGCACACCGACGCGCTACGTTCTCGTAGATACAGCTGCGGGTCGACGCCCGCAAACCGGGGCAGCCTTGCTCTGTCCTCCGCGCCCTATTTCTGTCGCCACAGTGTGTTGCTCCCCCCGTACCCCATTACCTATCTCCCCAATGCCCTCTACAGTCCAAACGTTGAAAATTACTCCAATTATCCACATTGAACATAATTTTAAGAACCTATATAAACTTTATCAATGGCGTAATTTATATATTATTTTATATAAAAACAATTTAACTCTACGTTGCTACGATGTCAACGTAACATTACAATGGCTAATTATAACATTTAATTACGTTTTCTAAAATAAAATAAAAAACTTTTAACAAAAAATTAAATTAATTAATATAAATCTAAATAAATTAGAGATATTTTATGTGATATATATATAGAATAGACAAAGTTGAATATCATTGACGTCAGCTATACGCACACAGTCTCGTTAAACATATAGTTTCACATAACAAACAAAGGAATATTAAAGCATCATAAAATGTATTATTCGAATGTATTTCATTCATTTATCCGTATAGTTACGAACTAAGAATACAATGTATCACAATCTGTTCTACGATACTAGGGATTCATAGTCGAATAATATCAACGTTATTCTAAATCATCTGCTTAACGTGGTACCAATAGCAGTGTTAAAATGAGCCGTAAAAAAGAATTTTATTAAAACCAATCTGACTGCTTTTTAGTGCATTATTAGGTCTTAAAGCAATTTATTATGTTATTTAATTTTATTGTATTCATTTATCTCTGTATTAATATTAAATTTATTGTTTTTAAATATAATGTTGTGTATTAAATATTGTCATGTATTTCTATTGAAGTTATGAGAACGTACCCTTAATGTACTGACGTGTGGCAATTTCTTCGTAACGAACTTTATTATTATAGGCATTGTATAATACATTCGATTGTAATCGAGTGTCGTCAGTGCATGACACTTGTGTACGCATGCATAGCAATATACACACACACACACACACACACACACATATGTATGTAATACCGTGTATTTGTGTGACGTGTGAGGCGAGCGTCGTGTGACGTGAGTTGCGTCAACTTTTACTCGCACTTTCTCGTGAAGCGCTTGCGCAACCCAACATAGTAACCACGCAATACTGGTTCACTCGCTACAAACGGTGATAGAATTTCTCTCCTAACACGTATATGCATAATATCTACCATGAACAATGCACAATTTAACAAATATTAAAACAACACAACGCATTTGCGTTGTGAGCTAATCGTTAAAGAATGTGTGTAGCGACAAGTAACAAACGTTTTATTACTCGAGTATGACCTTAAACTTATTATTAGCGTAGGTTCTATACAATAAACAAAGCCCAACTACGTAGTCGACTCGTTTTATATATTACCTTAATTTAAATTAATTTTTATTGTATTTAGTGTAATAGGCTCACTTTTTTTTTTGGAAAGAAGTACTAGAAACTATTCAATGAAAAGTTTGTGGTTGAGGGGGCCATGTGCGGGGCAGGAGGCGGGCGAGAGTGGAGGGGCAACACGCGGTACGTGCCCCAGTTTCGCGCGGGTGCATGAACTCTAACGAGGTAAGGCCACCGACCGAGGCGAGCGTCAATGTGAATTAGACTTTCGAGTGCTGTATTACGTTTTTATTTTGCATAAATTGTTGATTTCTAGATATATCGTAACGAAGCACCTATCTAATGATACATGGAGTAGTTGGGTGTACGATGCTAGATCCAGCTGCGACACGACCTTCGCAATTATCGCTCTCACGAGATACGTTATGCACTAGCTTTATTGCACCTTCTAGTTTAAAGATATTATTTTTATGATTTATATTTTCTATTCAATCTAAAAAAATATTAACTTTAAAATATTACACATAGGTACATTTTAATAATATTTATAATACGTACTGTCCATGTGTTGACGAAGTAAGAATACAATTCACCATATCGTACCCGTGGATGACCGTAAGAGACGACTATGGGATATAAAACGCATATAACATTTACGTAAGATAAGGAAAACTCGGAATAAAACCCTATACCAACACGTCTGACCAGCTGGGTGGGGTGGTACAGTAGGTCAATTTCCTTTCCATTATGGAGGAGGCCCGAGCCCAACGGTGGGACGTATATGAGCTGATATGATGAATACGTAAATATTTCACCAATATATGCGTGAGTGTGTATAATTAAGCTTTTACAAAATAACTAAGGAACGGGAAGAATTTCGAACAAACTAATAACAATAATGGTACAAATGTCCTGACGCTCATGTCTTCAACGTCATCATTCTCCTCTACTCTTATCTCAATCACTTGTGGTCGATACAATATGTACTCTTATAGCACATATTGTAAAAGTTATTGACCGGCCGCCTGCTAGACGTCAACCCTCTTTGGGAATGTAATTGTTAACCAAACAGCATCAGAGGGAGTTGATCCAGGTCGTTATAAGGCTCTTAGTCGTCTTTTAAGACATTCACGAGCAAAGTAAGGTTTGGTAGTATTCGTAGCTACCACACAGCTTTCGCTCATGTCTTCAACATGTTCCAACAATTATATTACAAAAAATAAAACGCGTAGCCATCTAAATTGGAGCTCTAGATTATCCTTGAAATGCTTATTTTTAATAGACTAGTATGTAATAATAGATGCTTCATAGCAATATAAATTTGTATAGCATTGACCGAATTTGCACAGCGTTGCCGAGGCGTGCTAGTATTAGCCTTTAAATGCCTTCGTTATTCCAATCACTATTGTTATTGAATTGTAATTGCAATAAACCCTAATTAAATATTTATCATCAATAACTAAACGAATCACTGTTTGGTAAAATGTTATGGCTATTTTAGTGTTAAAAATAAAAAGTCGGGGATTCACATTCAGTGACGTAATAGATATGAAGTAAGCATCTGAATATTGTTTTGTCCGCTGTAAATGTGTGCACATATTATGCTGAAATCTTGACAATTAAACATTTATGGGAAGAACCTATTTTGGTATTACCTACCAACTGAAAACAACAAAGTTTGTACGCAACAACAGATTTAATCTTCATCGCCATTGTGTGTTAGCGATATGATTTGTGTGTCTATGCACGTGTGTTAGCCAGCGTTATTAAATTAATGACATTTTCATTAGGCTATTATTTTTTAATAAAGGGATTCTACCTAATTTTGCAATGCTGATTTATTGAACTTTGACTTTAAAAAAGTCAGATGTTGTGTCTATTCGGCAACAACAAAATTGCCGAAACTTTGAGGATAAAATACTATAATTAGCTCTTGTAGTAGATAGTGTTACAGATTTACTTCTCCACTTTCAGTGTCCGTTACGTAATTATATGAGTTGGATGCTGAAAAAAAAAACATGCTGTGTAGTAGCGGCTATGAATACTACCAACCCTTACTTTGTTCGTAGATGTGGTAAAAGACGACTGGAAGACCTGGACCAAATCCACCTAATGCCGTTTAGTCAACAATTACATTCCTAAGGAGGATTATTGACGTCAGGCAGGGGACCAATCATATTTGCTTATAACTTCTGCAATATAAAGCAGAAGAATAATGATTGAAAAAAAAAACCTTATGGTGATCGACCTCTTTCATTATTGTGGGTGGCGTAAAAGAAGATAAAATTAATTTAAAAGAGAAAAAAAATAAAACGATGCCAGATCCTGTCTGATTAGCGTGATATAGTTAGGTAAACTATCCTACTGGCAGCTCGTGCCTAATATCAAGAGGTAGATGAACTAAAAAAATTGGAATGTTAATTACCGATCTACTTTTTTTTTTTTTTTTTTTTTTTTTTTTAAAGACACCTCCCTGCACTAAGGAAAATAATCCTTGTATTGCGGGGGACTTTACAAACATGCAATTAACGCAGACAAATTACACCCAGACTCAGAACAATACTTTGTGGATCGCACAAAGTATTGTCCTGCGTGGGAATCGAACCCACGGCACTGGCACGGAAGGTCGGTATCTTAACCACTACGCCATCTGTGCAGTCAACTACTTGGATCTAAATAGTATATAATAAAATACCACAAAGCGAGCTATAGAACACCTACGTAGGAGATATAGGTCACTGGGAGACGCTGCACACGATGATATTTACGCATCAAGTCTTAAAATACATTCGAATAAAATATTTGTAGATCTTTCACATTTCATAACACTCAAATAAATAAGAGTTTTATTTGAAATAGTTTTATTACATTTTATTTCTACAGTTCGATAATATTTCTTTGCCCTTGGCTTATCGCAAAGTTAAAGATATATGTTTTATTTATATAAACTTTCAATGTCGTTGGAAATTAATTATGCGAGACTTTTACAATGAATAAGATAATCTTACCTAAATAATTTGATTTATTTTAATTACTATAGTGAAATTAAATTTAATATTATTATTTAAACTGCCATATCGATTTTGTCTAAACATGAAAGGAATTTCGAAAATTCTCGAATCCCATATAATGAAATATTTTTTTTACCATTGCAAACGAACACTGTCATCCTAATAATATTACAATAAAATCAAATATATTCACAAAGGTACATCAAAAAGGACAAAATTAAGAAATGAACTAAATATATTTATATCAATTCGATTCATCCGCATCTAATCATCTTATTAAAATAGGCAACTATCGTAATACCGAAATAATGATCCGTTAACCCAAATCTGCCATAAGCTTTTCATCATAACGAGCACGCCTTTATAGGTCACAGAGTGTCGTTATAGTACCATAAAACAAGAAAATGTCATAAAGGACTGTGTGATTATATAAGGCAAAGGCAATAAGAGTGACAGGCTCATGAATAATACAATTGTATAGTATATAGGTCACGCCGATGTCGGATACAGTAGCAACGGCTAGAAACGATACTGAACTAGCCTTACATTAAGTTTGAGTATATTAAGAACAAGAATATGACATCGATAAATAGACCTCTTGAAAATACATATGTTATATGAGCATAACAGGTAGTGTAGAATTTATATTTTCACTAATATACTATACGTTTCACTAATGTATTATCCGTGTGGTGACGGAGTAAGAATACGATTCACCACCCCCTATCTTACCCGTGGGTGATCGTAAGAGACGACTAAGGGATATCAACGTATATAACATATTATATACAAGAGATGGAAATCGAAACAAAACCCTATACCAACACGTCTGACTAGCTTGGTATAGTAGGTTAATTGCCCTCCCATTGTGGAGGAGGCTCGAGCCCAATAGTGGGATATATATGAGCTGAGATGATGATGACTATACGTTAATATAATTGTTTTACACTCTACCATAAAAGGTAAAAATGAAGTTATAATTTAAAAAAATCTTTTTTTAATAATTAAGTAGTATACGTAAGGCTGAATTCGGACTCAAAGAACTTTAACTTTTGGTAAAAGAACTCTTGATACTCAGTTATAACCTGGTCAATATTTGAATAAACAATTATTTAGATTATTTAACTAGGTACTGATTTACTTGTCTATATTTTCCCAAGAATCTTAACATGAGTAATATTATAAGTATTTTTTTTACATTATAATATGATTTCATATCGATATTCATTCGAGTTAATCAACATCGTAATAAAATTTAAATGTAGGAATTATCATCAATTGAATCATATCACAGTCAATTAAAAACATGTCTAATAAAGACTACGAAACTCTTATACTTTAACCCATATACGTAAGACTATTGTCCTTCACCCTTAATACGTTATTAAAAAACGCGCACCATTTTTCGGTTGCAGTTGCAATAGACTAAGAAATACAGCGACTAGAAGGCATCTGAGGTCATCGTGCTAAATGTCGAAAAAATACAATACAAGCAACGTGATAATTTCACATAGTAACAACACACTGCAATGTGCGGGTACAGAACACATTCCTCGATTATAAAAACTGTTAATATATAAAGCAAAGGATAATTCATCAACACATTATTACATGTGTGGCAAAGTAAATAACCTGTATTTAGAACAATAAACTTCATCAAGAACAACTGATAAATATACTCGATAGTTAACTAATTATCTCATTATGTTTTCGAACAGATAGGCATTTATCTTGAATATAGCATAATACATATATGCATTTATATCATAAGAACAATAATACTAATGATGATATTTTATACACCATGGAGAATATACATATATTCGAATATACGAATATACATATTCGAATATACGATATAGATGATCTAGCTATCTATTGACGTGTATAAAAATCCTGTAAATCCTTACTAATATTATAAATGCGAAAGAAACTCTGTCTGTCTGTCGCTCTTTCACGCCAAAACTACTGAACCGATCTAAATGAAATGTGGTACACAGATAGTCTAGAACCTGACCAAGGACATAGGCTACTTTTTAATGCAAAAGGGTTGTAAAGGGGGATGAAACATTGTAAGAAATTATCGTCATTTTTAAAAGCCAGAAGCTTCAAACTTATTTTTGGGCTATTGATTAGATATAAATAAATATGACATTAAAATTTCGTAAAAATATTACCCTTAAGGGGTAAAATAAGAATAGGGGATGAAAAACTTTAAGATAGTAACCTTTTACGCGGGCGAAGCCGTGGGCAGAAGCTAGTATTTAATATATTTACTCATTACGATGCAACCTTATGCTGTATAAAGCAATAGAAATTAAATTATACAAGGCTGCAAAAATACGTCAAGGTAACACCTAATAACGTGTACCTATGTTAAATCAATATTTGTAAATTATTGAAGAGATAATATATTATGTCTATAATGTAAGGCAAAATAAATATTGATTTAAAATAAAACTATGTGTGGAATGGTAAATTTTAGCTTCGCTATCGCAGCTTAATCGTATAAATATAACAAAAGAATTAAAATAATTATAAAAATATTCAATAGTACATCTTACATAGGATTGTATGTATGACGATGAATATTTTTCATTACCTATTAAACGTTGATGTGTCACAATAATTGCGGATTACATTGACATACCGTAGTAGTTGGTCTGTGGTATAGTTAACCATGTCACTGGAGGTTAGATGGTCACCCCGCCTCCGCACACCGCCCAACTAACTCCGTCGCCTTGCAGGAGCAACAAACTCTGCAAGGTTGCGCTGCGACCGACTCTGCTATCGCTAGCTAGCTACAGTTACGCTTACGATATCGCCCGCCCTTCTCCAACAAACTACTTTATTTTATTACATTGCTGTCATATCGATAGTGCCTGAAGGTCTTAGGGATTATTACACCTTTGTATAGAGCGTTAATGAACTATCTTGTGAACTAAATGTTAAGTGTCCCTTATCATTAATGTATTATTTATGGTTTACGTGCATTTTTAATGTTTCAATATTTCGGCATTATTAATGTTTCTATGTATGAAAAAATGCGCTTAGGAATAAAAACACCAATGACATAATGATCACAATAAAGTATTAATTTACTTTAACATTTATACATTTCTAGTTTAATGAATTTATTGATTACTGAAATAGCTAACTTGTACCTTTAATATTTATAATTACATTTATGGTTAATAAATCCAAATAGTTTCTCATCATTTTACTTGTAGCGCCATCTGTTAGCGAGTAGAGCCGCTAAACGTGTACTACGTTTAAACATTAAACGTATACTACGTTTAAACATTAAACGTATACTACGTTTAAAAATATGTAGTAATATTATAATAATAACGTAATTTTCTGAGATCGAAATATCTAGCCTTATTTCAAACCACCTCAATAATGGTAATACAACATTTTATATAGTATATTGAGAAAAAAATATAGAGATGAAAATATAAAAATGCATACGTATATATATTAATAGGTAGGTATAATATTTATATGTAAGATAATCAAACAAGCATTGTGTCAGCGACTATTAAATAGGTAATTAGGTAGTAAGATAGTGTTTTTTAAACATGGTAAAGTTTCTAAACTGATTGGCAAGAAATAATCTGAATAGTAAAATAATATTGTGTTCCAATATTTTCAAATATTGCCTTCGCTAACTGTTTATATAATGTATTAAAGAGTAGTTATCACATATTACAAGATATAGCAAAATTATAAGCAACAAGATTGAAATTTATATTGTATGTACATCTAAATAAATTTATTGCCGTAGGCATAAATCTAAAATAAATATAAATATAGGGTAGGTTCAGAAATTTTACGAGTTGATCTAAAATAATGCAATAACAGAATGAAATAAATTTTATAGTTAAATAATTAAAGCAAGAGCGAGATAATTTGTCATCACAATAATGCTTTCTCTGTATTAAATAACTGTTTCAACATTTAGATAATTTAATAATAGTAAATGCATATATTATGAAGTCATATCAAGTTTCTAATATTAAAAGCCGCATTTATTAAAATACATAAGTACGCTATATTTTATTATAGAGTTCCGGTGTAGGTAGGTAGTATCTATAGTAGAAGTTAGTATGTACCTAATTACCAAAGACTCTGTACCTACCGGTGGCCCGGCGTAATGCGATGCAAAGGGAGTATATGGCAATTTATGGGGTTCTACCGGTTGTACACCGTCCCTTCCGCTGCCCCGGGTGATTTGGGCGGCTTATGACTGGACAGTAGCCTATCCCCAAAAATAAGATATTCTATTATTTTTGGCAAGATAATTGATGAGTGCAGAGTTTTGATGTGACGATTGTTCATATTTATGCGTAGATAATAAGTAACTATATACTTTTAATTATTTTGTATTTTTTTTATATTATAGGCAGTTAGAATGCAATGCGCAGAGATGGAATTCTGTACATAAAACTCGAAAGACGAAAACTGTGGCGTTACTATACCGTTCGAGGCTCGTGGCAAATTCATCGGACAACCACATAAAAAAAATATAAAGAAGCTATAAGTAAAGAACCAACAATAATAGTATTTTTTATTTTATAATTCCTAATTATACACTTTTATTTATACATACCTACAAATTATCATGCCATATCATCACCCTGCAAGGGTGCAGGGTAGGCAGAGAGAACAGAGTGCCAGAGAACTCTATCCTTGCATACTTCACTCGCTTCCTCAACATTCATAATTCTCTTCATACACGCTCGCCGGTTTCGGAGACTTTTGACTCCACCTTCCTTCAGTACGTGACCAGTCTGGTCTAGGTAGATGAATCTCGGTCTCCCCGGTATCTACATCCTTCCACTTTCGCATTGTATATCTTCTTAACCAGACGTTCGTTCGGCATTCTTTCCACATGTCCGAACCATCGGAGCATTCCCTTTCGCATCTTTACACCAATACTCTCTTTCATACCTACTCGTTCTCTTACGTCGTCGCTGCGAATGCGGTCGGTCAGCCTAACTCCACAGATTTTCCGTAGGGATCGCATTTCGACCGCATTTATTTTGCTTGCATGCTCTTTTCTTCATACCCAACTCTCGCTTCCATATAGTCCATACTTTTATTTCCATACTTTTATTTATAAGAGTTTAATAATAAATGACTACGTGAAGTATGTACATACAAACTTTGTAATTATTTGATTTCCTAATAAATCACTTTAAAAGTAGTAACCTACCTAATTTAAAGTACATATTAAACTGAACAATTGAAGTTTTTTTTTACAAATGCATTGAAATTTTAATACATTTTTTACTTGTGTATGCAACTAAGTTGATAACTTAAATAAATTAAAGACAAAATGTTTTTTTACTAAATGTGTAATAATGAATGTTGGGTGTTGGGATTCTCCTCTGACCGGAGGCCCCTTCCGGCTGGGACCGTGGCTTTTTGCCGACTTGATACCCTGTAGTTACGCCACTGGACAAGAAGTAATATAGAATTTCAGTTTAAATATTTTTCAGATTTTATATTTGCTTTTATAAAGAATCGAACGAATAGCTTTTCGTGCGGTGACAGAGGAAGAATACAGTGACTCCCTATCATGCCCGTGGATAAAATGTGCTAATCCCTCTGACTAGCATGGTACTGTAGGTCGATTTTCTTTCTATTGTGTAGGAGGCTCAAGCCTGACAGTGGGGCGTATATGAGCTGAGATGATGATGATGAACGAACAGGTAACAAGTTTTACGCTTTATAGCATTAAAGCGTTAACAATAGGCTTAAAACTTAAATAAAATTCTGGAGATAGGTTATCTAGAACTCTTGACGTGGCTGAGCTTGGACTCGTAAACGATAGCAATTATAGGTAATAATTATCAAAAATATACTCGTAAAATATGAGTCAGAGAGTGATTTGTTTCGTGTAAGGGGAGCGACGACCGAGCGAGTGTGACGCACGCCGACCGCTACGTGCCAATCGGACTCACGCAATACCGCCGCCGTATGCTGACGTCGCGCATCGATCGACTGTTTTATTTGTTTAAAAGTACCTATACCGATCCGGCTTTATAACCTACATAATTTAATAACAATTGCGTTTTGAAGCCGTCGTCCGATACACTACACTCCATTGTATCATGTCAACTTGTTGATTGTTTATTTACCTAGGAACGTCACAGAAAATTTGAAAAGCCTGAAAATGTGTTTACATGTTTACTTTCATGAAAAGTCTTGTCATAAATTGGTTTTTATATTATTATTTTAAAGTTAGGATAATGTATGTACCTATGTATATGTAACGGACATACGTACTTAATTTATGATGTTATGATGATTTAAGAATAATTACAATGCAAGATAGGAAAAAATCAAAATAAACCCTCTCTGCTATCTGCAAACATAGCGGTGTAGGTATACGCTAAGTTTCCTCCTATTGTGCCTAGTAATACGACATTGGTAATCTATTTTAACTTACCTATAATTCTTATTGTCACGCCTGATAGGATAAACAGAGATGTAAACACAAACTGAAATGTGCTCACGGAATATTTAAACCCACGATATGAAAGGAAAGTTTGTCTATCTGTCTAAAGAGTAAGTACAGTATTATTAGGTGCTTTTTGCCAACTAAGGATCGAATCCTGAGAATTCCGGAATGCTTTACCAGTTGATCAAGTTGACAGTGAAAAGTAAGAAAAATTAAATAGAAACACGGTGTGTAGGCACTTGAGATTAAATAATGCAATTTAATTATTCTAGATTAAAGTAGATTTAATAAATAGTTTCTAATGAGTATCTACAAATTTTGAAAAGGTTTTGAAACAGTATACCCAATTACTACATATCTGCGTACCCTTTAATGTATAGCACATTTATGTTCAATTTGTGCCGCTATGCGCTACAATCAGAAAGAATAGAAGTTTAGGTATGTAGATACTAATTACTTGAGTTCCTCAATTGATTCATAATTTCTTCGTTGCATGATAAAAAAACAAAATAGTAAAGCATGGTACTCATAGATATTAAGTTTTCGAGAATATAACACCAGACTATTTTGGTGAAGTAGCGCCATCTAACATATTTTACTTGAAACTTTAAGTTAACTGGTAACAAGTAACGCCATCTAGTGAAAGTTTAAAGAACGACTTACTCTGCATTATGTGAAGGTTTGAAAGAAAGTTGTATAAACGCTACTAGATATCGCTTTTCACGACTTAGAAGGTTTTATTCATATCAATATTTATTTTAAAATTTGCTTTGGTAATTGTGAACAATTTATATTTTTCACATTATATATCTTTCACATTAGATATTATCATTTTGATTTGCAATTATAATTTTGTGTCTTGTACAATGTGCCCAAAACTTGTACAGTCAGTTGATCTAAATAAACTTGAAAGATCCTTAATTTTTAGCAAAATAATTATATTTATAAATATGGAAATCAAAAAAGAGATGTGTAGAATAAAATTAAAATAAAATTTATTAGTAATGAAGCCCTTAGCAATACTGTTAATCTCATCAGATTGTACAAATAAACGGTTTATGCGATTACAAGATTTAATTTTTTTTGATATCTTCATTCTCTATAGTGATAACTTTTATCTATTAAATGTCACCGTCTCTCAGCGGATGTCATTTCGGTCACTTAAAGGACGAGTCCAAGACAAAAATAGGGTACAGAACAATCAAGGAATACAAGGTCATTTATATTTGTGGAATGTGATCAAGCGCTAGCCTTTTTCTTAATATAAAAATGAATTTTTGCCTTTTTCTTTCTCTTTCGTGATTAAACCATTCATATCATTATGATGAAACTATAACCGTACAGGTTATTATACGCTCACCAGCAAAGTTTCCCTTACAAAACAATGTGCTTAAGAGAAAAATGTGGTCTAAAAATAGCATCAGCCATTTTTTTTGTACTTAGTAGGTGTGGAAATTTGCACTAAATAGTTTTTTTATTTATTAAAATGATCATCAGCTCCCATTCTCCTTCATCCATGGTAATTTCGAAAACACCTCTAACACAAATGCACCTCGCTTAGATACATCCTTATGGGATCTGCGATTGATTATACACTTTCTTCGAACGAAAGACAATCCATCCATCCATCGGCCAGCAGATGTCCATGAGAATGCTACTTAGAACGGTCCTATGCCTCCTGTATCCAACAAAAGACAATACTTAGTTAAGATCCAATGACTATTCCAAGGTTGTTCAGAGTGGTGCTGTAACAGATGCCCGTTAATTTTATATTTGTTAAATACCCTTCTCCATGTGGTGATGAAGAAGAAAAACAATTCACCACCCCACATAAATATTTAAGTTTATAATGTCACGTTGTTGTGGCCAAGGTAGCGAGACCTCATAATGGAGGACAAGCCTATTGCTGTTGCCAGTTAGGTACAGCTCTAAATGCCAAGTTTGTCATTGATAGCAGTCATATAATTATGCTAGTTTACCAACAAAGACCAACATTATGGTTTGTTACTTTACAGGCGTATAGTCCATAGGCCCATTAGTTTCCCAATTCTACATAAAAGGAGGGCAAGTAGCTTAGTAATCCATGACGACCAAATTCCTAATGTAAACCATTATTGTTTCGAAATGTCCCTTTCTTGCTTCTTTACCTACTTATGGTGGTAAACGGGCAAGCACCAAGCTGATGGTAAGGGTTACTGTCACTCATAGATCTTTTCAATACCAGGGATACAGCTAGGCTGTTGCTTACCAACCAAAACCCACCCAGAAAGTTGGGATACCGGCTCTGTCAATCACCGAACGACGCGCAACAGCATATTACCACTGTTCAAACGGCGATTTTCAACGAGAGTGTGGTATATCAACCTTGGACGGACCGGGTCGCGGCAGTAGATATAAAATTGTAAGAAGTTTAACCCTATTTTCTTTTTTTAATTTTTGTGTTGGACTATGGAGGTGGTCACGCCCCGCCAAATCGGTCCGGGGCGACGGAAGAGCCACGCGGCCCCATAGACCCACTTTGCAAATCGCCTCTCTTCGCTGTGCGAGCAGGCTATCGGTACCCGATCTTTGTTTTCGGTGGCCAGTATGAGCCAACTACTACTAATTTTTCTTAAATTCCTTAGGCGTCTTTTACTACACTCGCTGGAGGAAGGGACGGTGAATTGTATTCTTAATTTATTAAAACACGGAACAACAATATATAAGTTAAGTATTTATAGTTTACTTTTTGTTACAATCTTAACAATACACGTGTTATAAAAACCATCAAGTATGATGACAGAGACCTTCGGGTGATTAGACAAAGCAGTATTTCCGTGACGAGATGACTTGTTACATCACCTGATTCAGTACAATCAGTAGCACTGATAATAACTAATTTGCGCCGTGCAAAATATTGTGTTAGTTATAACTTAAACAACTACGTAATGTAACCTCCAGTCGACTTTCGGACTATCGTCCGGAACAAATACACGACTGACTGACCTACAAACGCTCGCGAACGCAGAAGATAATATTAGCCATCCTCTTTTAACCTCGGCAATATATTATGGTGCGGAAGAGATGGCGCATCTTGTTACAATGACGAGCCTCCGTTCTCAATGTCAAGTTCACCGATTATTATTAGTGCTCAATGCCACAAAACACACGCAAGCATTATGGCGGATCGCCGGGCGAGCAAATATTACGCAGAGGTGATTTTTCTCCAAACTATGCTATAATTACACTCCACGACGATGTAATTTAATGCTGAAAAAGGCCTCAAGAACATTCTTCAAGGTCATAGATGATAACTACTCGTATTTAGGAATCTTTTATACATTGATCTGTTAACATTTCAATATATTGCCAACCCTTACTGTTATGGGAGTAGTAAAATCGCCTAAGGGACCACTAGGTAAGTAGGCAGCAACTTTCTTTTGGGTCACTCTGTACAGGATGACATCAACCACGATCGCCAAACAGCCTACCAAGCGAGGCGATTATACATTATCAGGTCTGCCATCTGATCTAATAATATAGAGGGATAATATTTTAAGGCCGGTTTATGCATTTGTATCTTTACCGTTTCTCTATGACTTTTGTGTTGATTTTTTATTAGTGATATATAATACTGCGAAGTCGTTTCTGAAGGGCTTGTAGGCTAACTTTCTTCATCTGTTGAAAGCCATCCCCAACGACATATATAAGGCAGCGTGCCTTATATATGTCGATAATTAATAAATTATTAAAATAATTTAATGATTTTAAAGGATTCGTTCATTTCAGTATTTGTTATAAAAGACTGTCATAAAAAAACAGTAGCTAGCAAATAATTGAGGATATTGTTTTTTTAAAGCAACACACGCATGGGTATTAACCGTTGCGCCCTGAAGGTATTACAACTATAATATTAACAGATAAAAATGACACCTAGAATCAGAACAATCATTTATCTTCGTTTATAATGATCGAACCCGTGACACTCAATATAGTAGGCTGGTACTTAGGCCATTACGTCATCTGTGTAATCATGGCGTCTACGTGGCATTTTAGTTTTTAATCAAACACGATACATCTAGAGTTCAAACTAGATAATTACTAAAAAATGCACACCGTTTCGGTGATGTGTTCTCTAAAGGCGGAGCGAGATATTAATTTGCAGGTTATGTTGCCGGTCGATGAGGACGAACCTGCAGCTATGTGTTTGCAGTTAGTAAAAAATAAAATAATTTTCGCTCATAATCAAGTTTTAATAAAAAAGGCTATTCATGATCTACGTAGACACTTTAGTATTTTACAAAAAAAAATTGGTTATAATCTTTTTATAGAAAGACTTTTTTACATACGAATTATATCATAATAGTTTAAATTACTGAAATTTAACATTTAATATGCTTAATTATTTATAAAACCCGATTACGAAGCGAAAAATTTTGTCACAAGCGGGATTTGAACCCGCGCCTATTGGGATTCGGCCCAATCGTGCAATCATTTTTCGCTTCGTAATCGGGTTTTATAAATATATCATAATAGTATTAAATTATTCGTTTTTTGTGGTAGATTTAACATCTTTTTTATTTTCTTTTAAAAACCAATTAGTGTAACATACATAAACATTCTAGCTAAATTATTATTTAATATATTATTTATGAATTTGTTAGCTATGTATATTTAAATTTTTATTTACAGCCAAATGGCATGTTTCCAGACGCATCCATCGTATTCGAACTCCATTGAGATATTCCCCAAAATGGATAATTATAAACCAGTAAACAATTTTTCCGTGTAGTGCCGTCACTTACTCCGTAGTAAGAATACAATTCACCACCCCACGCGTGGGTTATCGTACGAGACGACTGAGGTATATAAAACGCATATAACATCTATGCAAGGAAAGTTAATTTCCCTCCCATCACGGAGGAGGCTCGAGCCCAACAGTGTGAGCATATGAGCAGAGATGATGATGAAACAATTTTAGCTATACAGTATACTACATATGTATATATCTAGGATACTTACATATGTATATTAATATTTAGTTATTTATTTGTATCTCTTCAATTTTAAATGCAACTTCAACTCTTCGTGCGATCTATGAATTGTTTGTGCAATTTATCGCGACACAAGTTTAAACAAGTGTATGAAAGAGTAACTATGTACATAACAATAAAAAAGAAAAAAAACTGCATATGGAATAAGAGTTTTTTATTTATTACTAGCTTCTGCCCGCGGCTTCGACCGCGTAAAAGGCTACTTTTCTAAAGTTGAACTATTATCGCAAGGGGATTACGGGGATAAAAGTATTCTATATGTTAATCTACGAAATGCTTGCAAAATAAACATAAGTGATTTTACTGGGATAAAAAAAAAATGAAAATATAGAAAATAACAAAACAAAATTTAGAGCTAACTTATTTATATATAATTAAAATATAAGATGAGATATCATAAAAAAATATAACAAAAAGCTGATCGCAGAAGACAGCATTTTTGTATTTAGCCAACTATACGTCTGAGCTGCGAGGTATGGCACCTCGCAGAGCTACTGACAGCAACCGGTCAACGTAATACCATTTTTATTTATATCTAATCAAAAGCAAAAAAAAATGTTTCGTCAATCTAGCTTCTAAAATAACCAATTTCAATATAAACTTTCACCCCTATTTTTATTTTACCCCCTTAAAAGTAATTTTGTTTTACAAAATTTTAATGTCATATTTATATATATCTAAACGACAACCTAAAAATAAGTTTCGAGCTTCTGGCTTTAAAAATAACGATACTTCCTTACAACTTTTCTTCCCCCGTTACAAACCTTTTTTGCATTAAAAAGTAGCCTATGTCCTTTGTCAGATTTTAGACTATCTGTGTACCAAATTTCATTTAGATCGGTTCAATAGTTTTGGCGTGAAAGAGCGACAGACGGACAGACAGAGTTACTTTCGCATTTATAATATTAAAGTAAGGATTAACTACTCTTAAGGTTCTTTTTCTGTGCATCGCGGCGGATCGCGACCGCGAGCGATTAATCGCATACGACTGACGCGAGCGACTGGTGCGACTATTGTCTATGCACAGGAATTCAACATCTAGTAGCTAAACATATTTAATGTTCAAAGATGTTCGAAATGTCGCTCGAACAAATAAATAACAAATACAAACACGATAAAATTCGTTTTATTTATAATATAATATGTAATATATTTAAAAATAGTTTTATTTCATATGGTTTATACACACTCGTGTAAATATAAGAATTTTTTTTAGTCATATTAATGAGAAGGAACCTTCTCTATGACGGCAAGTATATTGAACTTCAAAATTGTTTTATTTTTCTTTAGACAAGGCTTTTAAGCATGTTTATAAACTATGCCTGTTAGACGATAATAGACTCGCACTCATCGACAGCCTTTGGGCTGGTTATCAGTTTACCTCTTTCAATAAACACGTGCGGATAAAAAAAGCGGCGTGCCTGTTTGCCGGAACTTCCCCGTGGAACTTGGAGGCGGAGATGCTCGCCGACCTGTATTAGCGGGTGTCGGGGGTGCGAGCGAAGGGCGGTGCGGTCTCGCTGAGGGAGCTCACTGCCTGGCGCGTTGACGCCCGCAGAGACGTCATTGCCCGTTAGACAGTCCGGCTGGAGAGGCCTCGGTTCGGTGTGCGGACCGTGGAGGCCTTCCAGCCGGTGCCGATGCAGTGGTTAAAACGGCGGCACGGGGTGCTCTCCTTTCCACTGGTGCAGGTTTTGACGGGACATGGGTGCTTCACCAAATACATGCACACGGTCGTCTGGAGGGAGAGTATACCATCCTGCCACCACTGCGATTGTGACGAGGATACGGCGCAGCATAAGCTCGAGGTTTGTGCCGCTTGGGCAGTGCAGCGCCGTGAACTCGTCGCAGTCATCGGTGCCGACCTGACGCTGCCGACCAGGCCGTCAGGAACTGAGACGCGGTCGCAACCCTCTGCGAGGCAGTAGTCTCGTGGAAGGAAGCGGCGGAGTGCGTGCGCGAGGAACGTCTCCTCGGCGACGCAAGCTGCCGGTGACTGGGGCGGCGCAGGCGCGATTACCTGCGCCTGATGCCACCCTAGCTGAGGCCATGGGTGACTGGACCGGGGAATTAGTCCGTCACCCGCCGAGAGGCTAACCGCGTGAGGAAAGACCGACGTCCTCCCCGAGGGGAGACATCGGTCACGGAGAGGGTACCCCTAAGGGAGTATTCCGTCAGGCTGGCCACTGACGTCAAGTTCACGCTGCTCCCGTGGTCGGTCCAACGACGAAGGCGAGGTGTCACGGGTGGGTTACGGATGTGCGTGCTTACGCTTCTCCGTCGCCCCGGACGGAGTGGTGCGAGGAGTGCGCCGACCCTAGTTCACCCAAAAATAAACGTAGGGATTTTAGATTTTTTTAGCAGGTGGTAGATTGGTCATACTGTTAATATTGTCAATTATGTAAGTATCAGTTATGACACGTGGTAGCTGGCTCGACTGTTAACATATTAAAAAAAAAACAACTACAATTCTCTACAAGGCTGCTCACGATATGTAATACGATGTATGCAAAACATCCCACGTCCATGAATGCTACCACGGACTCTGTAAGCAATTAAAAATTAGGTGTTACAAAAATTTAAAAGTTTTCTAAAAGTTACTTAATCATATTTGCAATTAGAGCTTTAATTAACCAAATATAAAATACAATCTAGATACTTCAAGTATTTAAATTAATAGAACTGCGTAAGGTTCAGTCCAATGAAGGCCGTTCGTGCCTTGAACTTATAATTTATTCAAAGTTACATCGGTCAAACCCTTTCAGCCGCTTAGGTTCGTTTATCGTTTTATAGCATTTTAATGTAGGATCAACTAGGTATAATTAATATAATAATGAAATTCGACGCATGAGAATTTATATTACTATTTCTTTATTGCCTTTGGTGGCAAACACACAAGCAGGCCGCTTAGTGGTAAGTGGTATCCGCCGGTCATGGACCTCCATAACGCCTACCTACTGTAAAGGTGGGATGTGACCAAACGAGATGAGAATGTCATGCAATCCCAGGGAACGATGTATTTATGATTGCAGTACTATTTAACTTTTCACTTACGTTTTTCCATATGAAATAGTGTCTGTTTTTAATTCTCTAATAAATTTAATATTCTGTAGTGGTTACGAATTTTCTTTTCGTTGGAGTTTTAGCGGGCAAGGAAAATTATTATATGATGCTCTCGTATTCAATATCTTAGTGTTTTAACGTGTTATATTAAGTAATTTTGATAGCATTTTATGTAATTTGATGCGCAGGAAGCACTGAGGTGTAGTGTATATGATATAATTTGCCTTACATACATTTTGAATTTCCACTAAAATTCCCAGAAGACACCTTTAACAGTGTGGCCATGGCACTGTTGAAGGTAACGATGTGACGATCTGACTTACTGACGGACGATGACGTTAAATGAAGTTAATTTTTAAACAAAGATTTGGCTTAAAGGTCTTAGTAACCAAGCTATAAAATCCAAAAAAAATATCTTTTCATTCATATTGTCAATTTTACTCATTTCCTCTTTCCATACAGGCCTGTATATTTTACTGATGCTTTTCAACCGATGGCGTAATCGTAAAGATATCGATATACAGTGCCAAGTGTCATGGATTCGAACCCCATGCAGGACAATACTTTGTGCTATCCACAAATTGTTTTCCTGAGTCTGAGTGTAATTTCTATCCGTTAATTGCACGCTTGTAAAGTCCGCCGAATTACTAGGATTATTTTCCTAGTGCAGAGTGTTGTCTTGTAATAAAAAACTTGAACCTCATGCCAACTCGGCTGGCCAGTATGCCATATTACGCTAATTTACTTTCCAGTGTGGTGTTGGCTCGTTCCTAAAAATGGGTAGCATATGACCAGAAAAATTCCATTTCCACATTGAAGTGACAATAAATATTAATCCCATACATAATTACTACGTGATAGAACAAGCATTTCGGCTTTAAAAAAAAAAGAATTACAAAAAAGGTTACAAGGTAGGCGACATTGATCTTGTAATTGAAAACGCAGGTGAATGACACATAATGATGTGAGCCTTAAAATGCCATCTTTATCTCAACAGTTTACGTAAGCAAGATACTGGAATTGTAAATATCAAACGTTCGCTGATTTTTCATACATACATATATTGAATTCTAATTTTGTAAGTTATTGCCTAATATCTATACTAAATTGTTAGGAATTGGGAAATGTATAAAACCATTTTTGGGGCGCAATTTTGTGTTGGCAGGGGTGCGTCGCGACGCCTTCTCGCCACGCATTCCCTTGCAGTATTGATCGGCCGTGACATGAGTCATGCCGCCCTTGCCCGACATTCAACTACCCCAACCTTACCCCCCACTGCACACGCGTTATCGCCGATGTCTAGTTACGTGATTATTTATGTGGATAGATAATGGATTTTATTTTTTCGTGATTACGCTGTGAGATATTGTTCGGATTTTCCGCTATAAGTTATTGTAACTGTTTTGAGGTTACTTAAATAAACAACATTATTTTTCTTTTTATTATTTAAGATTTCATTCATACCTCATCGATATTTGTTTGATAATGTTTCTTTTGTTGTCAAATTATGTTTATATTCTTGCCGATTATTTTAGTAGAAGTACTGATTATTGTCTCATTACTTGGATTTAAGTAAATAAATATGCAAATTAATAAGACAGCGTCTGGCTCGGTCAATGGCGTAAGCAGATAAATGTTAGTTAACAGTCTTAGTTTCGATAAAAAATTGTTATTGAGTTGATTTTTTTTTCACTTTTATCTGAAGAAATTTTCAACAGCAAGGACACAGTTTGGAACTATGGCCCAGCCGGTGTCAATAAGTTGTCTATTATGTAGTATTAATAATGCAAAATAGGAGTGTATTTCACTTCTGTTTACCGCTTTACCAACGTGGGCAGAATTATAAGAAATATATTTGTCACGCATGTCTTTATTCCAGGCAAAAGCAAACATGCTGTTGATTTTTTTAATTAATTTAACACGCTTTAGCATTTTCTAACATGCTGTGGCATTTTTTAATGCATTAAAGTAACATGTAGTTATTTTTTTTTAAATTTTTACTTAATTTGGAACAATCTATTAACCATTATACCAGACACCATTCTGATAAGAAGAATTATCAGCCGCCAAATACAAGCAACGTATATAAATATTATTAATTACGGACCAATTAAAATTAGTATTAACTTAATTCAGAATGTAACAAGCGTTTGTACAATAAATTCATGAATATTAACGTAAGTAATCAATGTGGCCCCTTTAAAACTACTTAAGTCACGCACAGTACTCAGGCTTTGCAGTTATAACTGGAGCAATACTTCAGCCCCCTTTCAGTATACGAATATATCTTCGTGTATGATGACTATAAGTAGTCTTACCCTCGTGACCAGGATGTATGGCACCCTACTAACTTTTATTTCGTTATTAGATTCGAGGGATAGACGCAAGGAGGGTCCAAGTTTATTCCGTGTCTCTATTCAGTTATTGCGTCGTTTCGTTACAAGAAAATTACATTTATTACATAATACTTTAGTATTTGATTCGTTATTAGTATATACGGTAATTTCTGTCTAATGAATATAATTCAACACTACATCCTTCCTCGAGGATGTTGCTAAAGACTATTATATGATGTATGCAGATGACATCATGGCAAGGGAAGCAAAACCCAAAATAAAAGCTTATATCAACCCTTCGAACTAGATTGGCACAGTACGTTTCTTCACATTGTACACGAGGCCTGTGCTCAATAGCGGGAAGTATATAGGGTGAATAGGAAGACAGATAATCTTTCATAGAAGTTCGTCAATTTATTTACATTATTTTTTAATATGGTCTTATTTTTGGCTATAAATACTATATAATACTAATACGGTCTTATTTTTGGCTATAATACTAGCAATATTTGGCTGTAAAGGAAAATATAAAATTATAATTCATGTCAATATAATCACAATTCTTTCAAAAACAATAAAAATTGATTAAAAGTTTTATATTTAGATACTATTTTAATGTGGAGCATAAGATATTTTTTTGTTATGGTTTTAGTAATAATTATAAGGATATTGATAAAGCTGCTCCGTATTATATATTAAAAATGATAATTAATGATAAAATGATACTGAGTAATGATGAATTATGTGTCCTACTGCCGAGCGAAATTATTGTGGGTTAAAATAACAAATATCATTATTATTATAGACTTGATTGGCCATTGTCATCGCCCAAATATGTTTTGATATAAAGATCCCTTCCTTATCTTAAGGAAACGAAATATCACGTGCACGAATATAGGTGCTTCCCTACATTTAGAATACACCATTTTAGAGCGCTAATTTAAGAACTTAGTATACATTTTATTCAATATGCACGGCCATGTGAGTTACAGCGAATATACGTACCTATATTCAGTTTGTTGTATATACGTAAGGCTATGTCTAAAAAAATAATTTTAACTTATAATCTTATTCATATAGTCTGTATTACTATTGTAATACTGTGCTGCATACTTATATTGCTGGTAGACCGTGAAGATCTAGTAGACTAATTTCTGGTATTTTCTAGGCGAAATATGCGTGATTATATGTATTATACCACAGTTGAAATTTAAACGAATAAGAATATTAATAAAAAAATCATACTTTACATTTTTTTTAATTGATGCTTTTGATTTAGGTACACGGAGTATACGCGCGTATTATATTTAAGGCTTTCGTTATTATTGCCTTTGGTATTAAATGTCAATGAACTATTACAAAATTACTTGTTACTTACAGCTTATTAAACATACTAAATAAATTCGTTTTAAGCTACATATATATTTCATTATTTTTAAATATTACTTCATACGTATATTAGGTAATAATCTGTATAATAATAATCTAATAACGCTATAAGTAAAATTCCACCTTACATTTAATACTATTTTAAACTCTATCTCTTCAACACATTTTATGTAAACTAGATACCTTGAGAAATATAATATATCATTTTTAAGGTATCATTGTCAATTGCAATAGTTGTGCCGTGGTCCTGTGGTGCTGGCATATACTTTCCCGTTGCGCGAGGGTATGGCTGGTCCGATCGATGCCGCCCCACGTTCACGGTCAACGCCCTCCGGCCGCCCTACGCTTCCGCGTCACCGGCGCCCCTCACTCCACTACCCGCGCCCTTGCCCCTCGCGCCCTCACTAAATATAGCCACCTCCATCCTAAACACCCTTCAGCTCGCACTTACGAAATACAATTAGCTTCACTATTTCCAGCAAGCCAGGCATTCCGTCTCCGTTTGCGGGAAGACACCAACTGTTTGGAATTGAATCTATAATTAGGTTACTGTGCACGCTGTAAGCGTTCACTTTTTTGTTCTATAACTTATTAGTAATGGCCGTTACTTCGGTCGTGTTGATGTTTGGCATTTTGTCAACATTAAAGTCTCAGATTTTGTAAAATCAATTTTGTATGCGTCAGGAATATTACTTTTTTTTTAGATGAAAGGTATTCCTATGTCCTTTTCTGTACTGGGCAATGGACATACGAACAAAGCGTCATAGCGATATGTTTTATAAACATATTTTTCAATATTATTACTATAGTTGGTGCTATCATTCATTAGTGCGATTTAAACAGATAATAACTTAAAGGAACCTAGACAATTTTAATAAAAATCAAAAGACCTCTCCAAATCACAGGTTTGTGCTGATATTTTAAATTTAAAAATAGTCTAATCGAAAAGAACTCTTTCACTTCAAACTACTTATATTTCAAAAATAAATAATGAACGGAACACAATATTTCCATTGCAATAAAAACGTACACGTTATGTGTATATTTATACTTTTAATACAAACTCCATATAAGATACGCTTATTTATACGCCTCTAGTTCAATATCACAAAGGCTTGTTTACTAGGAAACGGCCTATTGTTAATCCATAGACACACCTATATACTTCAAATGGCTGTTTAGTTCGAACTGGAGACTGGTGCTCCCGGGAAATGGAGCGGACGTATAAGCCGAGTTATTCGACCATCAATAAATTTTCTTCAATATTATTATGGAATAAGTTTCTCATGTAATATGAGACATAATATTTTTGCAATGTTTTTTGATGTTAACACGAGTTTTAAACACGTGAAATGAAACGTTGTTTTTTTTTTTTTATTATACGGATGCATAAATGGCAATGTATAAGCGGTTTAAGTATGTATCGAACTTTCGTGCTAAGTCGTAACTTTGATTACTTGTAGGATATTTTATGATGCTTTATTCCATCTACTAATGATTGCTCTGAGTCTAGATGCAAATTATATTATTCTCATGACACAAGTAGGATTAATTCTGTACATTCGTGGCGAATATTTTACTGCATAAAGATAGGTCTAAAGGGATGGTTGGGATAATAAAAAAATAAGAATAAAAAAGGAAGAGATAAATTTTGTAAATTTGTAAGTTTAGATGTAGACTTCATCTATAGAATTATTGACGCGTTTTTAAAAACTCTTTCATCACTAAAGAACTAAACTATTCCTAAATCAGCTTAATTCCAGTAAAAGTGTGTTCTTCCAACAGAATCAGATATCTCTTACACCATGCTTGCGTAATCTCGTCCGAAATCGAGTGATATATATATTTTGCTTATATTTGCATAGATTTTTAACATAAAAGGCAACTTCAATAGAATATGTCGAATTTAAATATTCAATTCCAATATTAGAATGCTTAAAGTTAGAGTAGCAATTAGAATAATCAATGTATTTATAAATATGATATTATTGTTATTATTAGTTTAATGTTGGGTGAAAACTCGATTTCAGTTATAATATTTTGCATATATTTTCATAGACTTTTAACATAACAGGCAAGTTCAATAGAATATCTTTTATGTCAAATTTAGTTGTTCCAATATTAAAATGTTAAATATTATAGTAGTAATTAGAATAATTAATTTATTAGTATTATTAACGGTAAAATAGCGTAGATATTAACAACACAGGTGCAGGATTATAGAGTTCTCGTCAATGGTTAATTTCTTTTGCTTTTTCACAGGCAAATAGAATCAATTCAATTACCTTACTATAAAAAAATATTATATACCGCTAAGTAGGTATCTCGGCGATTAAATACATAATATATTAAATTTACTGATACAAAATATATAATATGTCTCAGGCTTTAAATACATTTCTTTTTTGCTTACGGATTTCGGCTGTCTTAGGTGTCTGCAGACAAGATTATGTCATTGTATTCCTAGTTCTCCTCACCAAACGGAAAATTAATCAATATACATATATCTTAGTCTACTGACTAGGGGCTACGAATACTACCAACTCTTTATGTTGCTCGTGGGTGTCATAAAATATATCTAGAAGTATTATATCGACCTGGGCCAACTTAGTCTGATGCCCTCTGACCAATAATTACATTCTCAAGAAAGATTGGTCAGGATTGTGGCCGGTCATAAAGCTATTAACAATTTTATTGCAACATGATGGAACATATGCGTTAACGAAGACGTTAAAGAAGAGTAAATATGCGTTGACCCAATGTAATTGGGGTAAGAGCAGTATAATGATAACATATAGTTAGGTAATATGTTTGATTTTTAAATAATGAACATTTCAGTTAACAGTCATTATCCTTTGATAAAAAAATGGTAATAAAAATATTACCATATATATACTCATTTATTTAATGCATAATAAAAAAAATAACATTAAAATATAATGAGACAAGTTTTAGTATATTTAATGGCTCATTAAGCAATTATTCTATGTAATTACTAGCTTGCTAATATCATAATCTTAAAGGTTAACATTCTGTAGATATATTTTAATTTATTAAAATAAAATTGTATATACTTATTGGTTTTAAATACGAAATCTCTCTCGCAGACATTGGCTTGTAAATAATGCAAAACATTGCGTCGGACGCGCAAAAGTCCTCAGACATGTTCTATATACATCTTTAGCTATGTAACTATATTGCAGTGAGTGGGTGAGCAGACTGCAGCCAAAGCCAACTGTATCCCGGAAAACTACCGACCCAGTCTAGACATGGGGGCACTTCCCCTCGACATCGCATCCCTCTTTACCCCGCAGTGCTGCGACCCGCTGCCCCTCACCGCTACCCGGGCGCTTTCACCACCAACTTGCAGACATTTTAAAAGATAGCACACTGAATCTTTTGAGTGACGCGTCGTGTGACAAGCTAACAAATAACTAGGGGAAATGAAGATGAAAGAAAAATTATGAAAGGCGTTTTTGCATAGTTTTCTCAATATATGTACTCCTTGTACTCGTATATAGAATTCAACTCGCCTATTTACAAATTGCTACAAAATGAGTATAATTCTTAAAGTACTGGCAATTTTATTGTGATTGAATATGGTTTAGTTTTTAAATATAATTTTCTGGAATTGCAAATACTCTGCGATTTTAAAATAGAATAATACGGTAATTAAGAAACAAATTTAAATTAATATACTCGCATTATATAAGAAAGAAACATTAATATTATAACGACGAGAATATATGTTGAATGTTAAAAACAAATGTTGCTTAAAGATATTTTCTGATACTCTTTAAAAGGGTATTTATATCTTGAATTCTATATAAAAAAAATAGTCAATATCATTACTTAGAACATCTTTAAATACATACTTTATATACATATAATAATGATAATCATTACATAATGACATCATTACATTATCATTATTAAATATCTTACATACCATATAATTTATTTATTAAACTTCATTAATATATTATTACCATATATTTATTTTTATATTAGTGTGTAGTTAGTGCTGTGTGGTAGCGGCTACGAATACTACCAACCTTTACTTTGCTCGTGGATGTCGTAAAAGAAGACTAAGAGCCTTATAACGATCTGGGCCAACTCCATCTGATGCCATCTGGTCAGCAATTACATTCCCAAGGAGGGTTGACGTCTGGCAGACGGCCGGTCATAAAATTATTGCCAATATGTTTTTGCAATATGTACTATGATAGAAGAGTACACATTGTGTAAATCCCCAGCAATTGGGATAAGAGTAGGAGAATGATCATCATTCTCTTACTCTTATTTATTATTTATCAGTCGATTATTTTTATATTATTCAGTCGATTTATTATCAATTGAATAATACTATAATTGATATCATAGTACATAAATATGCAGCACAATTATGCCTAAAAAATTCAAAAACAGATCAGAAAGTGATTATTTAAATTTAAAATAAGATATCACATTTTCTTAATGATATTAAAGAGGATTTACAGTATCAATGAAAACGCTAAAATCGGGAATGATTTATTTGGCGTATCGTTTGCTATATCTATCACCTTGAATTAGATAGACAATGCAATATGCATGATGGACTGTGTTGCAGTGGGTTAGTGAGAGTGAATTACATCCGAGATGGGGTAGCAGGCTTGGTGCAACTAGGGGGGCATGCAGACAGGGCGGCTCGGTGGTGTGGGGCCAGACGGGAGAAACCCGACGCACCTCGTTTCCGCACCAAAGTGTAGTGTAACCGAACATACACAAATATATGCTTTGTACCAAGGGTAATCGTAGACCATAATACACACCGCTACATTATAAACCATAAGAATATTTTCAAAAGTGTTTTAAAATTATTTTGTAAATTATCTGCGAGAATTACTAAAAATAATTAAATAATATTATGAAAACTAGATTAGTGGATGTTTTTTTTTAGTTCTAAGTATAGTTAGTAGTTTTAAATTATAATTACAAAACAGCTATTATCGTAAAGTTTCCAAATGAGCGATGCAAATAGATGTTTTACATTTTCATATATTATTTATTTCATCATAACAAATAACAAACAGAAGAAAAGTTGAGAAATTAAAGGCAAGACTTCTGACTGTTATTAACTTTTTATTTTATTTAAAAATAGCAATACATTTTTTATCATGTTTTACGAAAGTGTTTAATAAAATTAATAAGTATATATGTACGTAACATATAAAAGAGTTATTTTTTGAGGTACAGAACTCGCGCAGATCGAGTTCAGATCACATTTGGTCGATTTTCCAGATAAAAAGATCTCGATGATGGTGAACAAACATTGTACTTATATCTTATAATATATTCTTATATATATTATTAAATTAATGCTTATATTTATTTAACAGCAGAAATTCGTGTTCGTAAGGAGATAAGAGCAAGTAGAAGATAGTGATATATGTTAACGTGTAGTATTCATTATAATGTATCAATTTTTTAGTGATGTAGGGCGGATGGGCGACTAAGGGAAGTAAGTTTGTAAACGCAAAGCCTTAATCTTCTTAATCGATATTAACCTGTCTGCATGTCAACTCATCTAGTCGCAGCGAGAGGTGCAACAATTAAATAATGTTTGGTAATTATTTAACATACCTAAATATTCTGAGAAATTGTTATAGTATTGTAATTTCTTAGAATATTTCATCATTGTATTCTATACTACTGTAAAAAGAGTATTTATTATAAATATATCTTTTCTTCTAATAATAATTTACGAAACAATATGTATGTAGAAACCAATAATAAAATCAACGTTGATATCACATGTTCATTATACCAATATTTTATTTATGAAACGATAAAAGTGATCTCTTTAATCTATATTAATGAAACCTTGAATAGAACACCTGAAACTTGGTTGCCGTGAAGGCTATAAGGCAACTATGAAGGAAAATATAATTTGTCTTTTAACGCGTAAAAGTCTTAGCCGTAACAATTAAGCTAACACAGTTACCGTGTAATACAGAGACATTGAAATGGTACTAACAATTCCATAAATACGTAAATTGGAGATTCTGTAGTTTATTTTTTTTTATATTGTATTGCCTCAGTGGAATTGAATAAAAAATTACGAAGATAGCTTAACTACTAGCAAAAAGAAATGATTAAAAAAATAAAAAAACCCGACTGCGTAAAAAGTCACCAAAACTACGTACATAATAAAAAAACTGAAAAGAAAAAAACAAGCACTTAGATGTCCGGTGGTCTAGAATTCCATAATATATTATTGAATAAATACTATTGCAGAAAATGAAATATATTTTAATAATAGAACATGATAATAATAATATAATTAGATTTGCTGTCGAATAAAGGATCCCGACTGGTCAGTTGTCATGTTCTATTATTAAAATATATTTCATTTTCTGCAATAGTATTTATTCAATAATATATTATGGAATTCTAGACCACCGGACATTTAAGTGCTTGTTTTTTCTTTTCAGTTTTTTTATTATGTACTTAGTTTTGGTGACTTTTTTCGCCGTCGGGTTTTTTGATTTTTTAAATCATTTTTTTTTATTTTACACTTTTTAGTTATAAATACCTAGGTAGCTATAGTTATCTTATTTATTAATAAGTAGGTAAGTACCTAACTATATGTAGTTTTTCGACTGAAGTTGAGTACTAAATCGTTAGAAATTGGAGATGGGCGACCGCGTCAGACATTAGATACTTTAGGTAGGACTACCTATGGTATATTGGACAATATACCTACTAGATACTTCAGTATATGTCCATCCACATCCAGTTATATAAATTATTCATCTTTTCATCGTAAATTTCCACTGTCTAAAAAACCTATATATATTCATACCTACTCGGTCTCTTACGTCGTCGTTACGAATGCGATCGATCAGCCTAACTCCACAGATTCTCCGTAGAGATCGCATTTCAACCGCATTAATTTTACTTTCATATTCTTTTCTGCATACCCAACTCTCGCTTCCATACAGTAATGTTGGGACAAGCACTGCGTTATGTATTGCTACACGTGCCTTCTGGCTGAGGTGGTGGCTACCGAGAAGTTGCCCCAACGCTCCGTTCACTCTATTTCCCGCATTCACTCTTCGCTCTATATCAGTGGTGTACGTTCCATCTCGGCTAAATCCACATCCAAGATATACAAATTCATCCACTTGCTCTAGTACATCATTACCTATTGTTACTCTTACATCTGTTCTGGCTTCATCTCTTTCAAAGACCATTATTTTGGTTTTGCTCACATTCACGCGTAGACCCCTTTTCTTACAATCTTCTGTCATTGTGTCGACTAGGGTCTGCAGGTCAGTCGCTGACTATGCCAGCAGTACTGCATCATCTGCATAGAGCAGAGCAGTTACCACTGAGTCGCCCATCTGGACTCCCACATTCATATCGTTCAACCTTTGGAGACATTTATCCAGATATATTATAAACAGTCTGGCTGACAGAACGCACCCCTGCTTAACGCCGATATTGACGTCAAACCAAGGCGACATTCCATCATCCAGCTGCACACAGGCTCTACAGCCCACGTAACTGGACTGCACAGCCTGCAGCAGTTTGCCGTTAATACCATACTCCGGTAAAATGTCCCAAAGTTGCTTTCGTACAACCGTGTCAAATGCTCTCTCCAGATCCACAAAACTGCAGAAAACCCTCTGACTTAAAGTCAGATGCTTCTCCACAATATTGCGCAGAGAGAACACTTGATCCATGCATCCCCTTCCACTCCTGAAACCTCCTTGTGTCTCACACAGTAAATCATCGGACACCATCCTCATTCTCCTTTCAATAATTTTACCATACACTTTTGCTGCCAAACTGGTCAAGCTTATGGCTCTGTAATTTGCGCAGTCATAACGTGAACCCTTGTTTTTAAACAAAGGCACGATGACCGCGCTATTCCAGTCCCTGGGAACCATTCCCGAGCTCCAACATAAATTGAGGAGCAACAGGAACGCCCCCCAGACACAGGAGCCGCCAAGCTTGATCATCTCGGCAGACACCATATCAATGCCCGCTGCCTTACCATTTTTCAAACTTCTTATCGCCCATTCAACTTCATCCATACTGATGCCATCGGAGGACGCCGGTGCCGAATGTTGATCTACTAAACCACATGCGACACCGGCGCCAACTCGAGTATCCACATACATATCGCCAAAATATTCACTCCATCGGCTTAACACGTCTTGTGTTTGTGTAAGAATGTCTCCACCTTTAGACCTTATTTTATTCATTCTGAAGACTGACCAACCACCCCGAGACTTCTTCACCTCCCTCCAAAAGAGTTTGGTGTTACCCTCGAAGTTTTTAGTCAGCCTATCTTCTGCACTCATATTCGCTCTATCACGTTTCTCTTTCACTAAGGCCTGGCCTGGTGTCATTCTTACATTGCCGATATATTTCTTTCTTCTGCTCAGTCATACTGTCATTCAGATTCAAAGAAGAGACATATTCCAGCCACACTTTCTTCTTTTGCTCTTCGGAAGCTGCCACTTCCGCATCCCACCATGCATCACCATTTGTTTTTCTATGCTTCTTTGAACTTCCACATACTTCTTTCGCTGTATCTACCATACTATCTTTCAATACTCTCCAGCATTTTTCAATGTCCGATTGCGGCTGGCTTGCCATCGTCAGCCGCTCTCGGACACCCTCTGCATACTTTTCTCTTACACACCCTTCTTGCAACCTTTATTCTTTCAAGCCCTCCGAAGTGGACACGCTCTCGCCAGTGCCTCCACTTTCTGAACAGACCACTAAATTTCGCAATAACGAGATAGTGGTCCGTGACGACTGTGGGGCCCCTGTAGGCCTTTGTGTCCAATATTTTGCTTCGGAGGTGACTGTCTACCAAAATTAAATCTATTATACTTTTCTGGTCATTCCTTCTCTATGTATACATATGGATGTCCTTATGTTGGAAAAATGTGTTTGACACAATAAGGTTTCTCTCCATGCAAACATCTGCTATGAGCCTACCTGCGTCGTTCACTCTCTTATCATCAAATGGACCAAGTACGTCCTCATAGTCGGGACGCTTGGTCCACCCACCCGTTCCAAACCCACGGACCCATCCGTTCAAATCTCCGCATACAATCACGCGTTCACTGGCTTCTGCCATATCCAGAACTTCCCTAACATTATCCCAAAATGTCTCTAGGTGATGTCAGAAGACAGAAGAGTCGATTATCCCACTTATCTGCGCCTGATGCCGCCCTAACCGAGGCTTCGGGTGATCGGACCGGGGAATTGTCCGGTCACCCGACGTGAGGCCACCGCGTGAGGGCGACGCCTCGACGGCGAAAGCTGTCGGGGCGTCGACGAGAGAGGAACCCGAGAGGGTATACCGCCGGGCGGGCCACCGAAGACAAAGATCGGGTACCGGTGGTCGCACGGCGAAGAAGAGGTGCTTGCAGGGTGGGATAATGGGGTTGCGCACCGCCTCTTCCGTCACCCCGGACCGATTTGGCGGGGCGCGACGTCCATAGCCAACCGCAAAAAAAAAAAACAAAAAAAAAAAAGGTGATGCCACCGAGGATCCTACGGGAGCATACGGACCCAAAGAAGTCTGAGATCATACATTCCGTAATCCTTCACATCTGAGGCCAAGCGAGAGGACAACAGCACTCCTACACCCATGCTGGCTCGATCGCTCTGTGGTACACCAGACCACAGAGCCATCCCGCCACCAGGAAGATCGCAGGCGTCGCTGCCCCTTCGCTTGGTCTCTGTTACACAGAGTACTTCTAGCTGTTTGACTGCCATGACGGTTATCAGCTCGTGCAACTTACCTTCCACACAACCTCTTACATTCCACGTGCCCACCCGGCACTCTGCTCTCCTCGACTCGCCTGACTGGGCAAGGCGTGATGAGTGGCGGCCCCCATCGCTGCATCTGCCAAAGTTCGTACCGACGGGGGCGTGTCGGTACGCGTCGCCTCCGGGGGACGCCCTAACCCGCACTGCGGTACGTATATCTTTATGAATAAATGTTTAAAAAAAGGTTCAAATTCGCTCAGCGTGCTATGGGGAGGGCTATGCTCGGTATTTCTCTACGTGATAAAATCCGAAATACGGAAATCCGTAGAAGAACGGGTGTAACCGACATAACCCGAAGAATTAGCACGTTGAAGTGGCAATGGGCAGGCTACATCGCTCGACGAACCGACAACCGTTGGGGAAAAAAGGTTCTTGAGTGGCGACCACGAATCGGACGACGCAGCGTAGGACGACCCCCCACTCGGTGGACTGATGACCTCATCAGGGTCGCAGGAAACCGTTGGATGCAGGTGGCACAGGACCGTTATAGATGGCATTCTCGTGGGGAGGCCTATGTCTAACAGTGGACGTTTACGGGCTGATGGATGGATGGATAAACGTGAAAGTAACTTTTTTGTCTTACTATTACGCTTTCATACCTTAACTACTAAACTGTTATTGACAAAATTTGTTTAGCAGGATTTTTTTTTGGTTGATGGCTACAGTACGTCACGCCTCTTGGTTAGTAGTGTAGCCAAAATTCCAACAGAGTTGGAGGGCGAAAGTAGGTTAAATCATAGCTCAACACAAAAAAATAAGTTAACTTGTCACCTATACATTCCACGTGGAGAAAATTTATATCCTTATAAGTTGGCACTTTATTACCAAACAGATTTGTCAAGTTGCCGTTTTAATAATAGTCGTAATTTTAACCAAATTTCATCAAATTCTTGTTTATGATTGTATCGAATTCCAACCTTCAATTCCTTTATGTTAAAGATTTATTTGACAAATATATTTCAAGTATTCGCTGTTTTTACCGAATGCTTTGACGAATTGTTTCATTATATACCCAGTGGTGTAAGGAGTGACTTCACTAACATTGTTCAGCGTATGCTATCCTTCATTTCAAATGTTGATACATTGATAACTGTATTATTAAATAATATATAAATTTAAAAAAATATATATTTTCTAAGAGAAAGAAAATCGTAATAAAACTATAACAACCTGTCTGACCAGCGTGGTATATTAGTAGATAATTATCAATTCCAAGTATTTATGAAAATCAAAATTTTTCGTAACGCCTATTCCAGTATATTTAGAGCTATATTTTTAGTTTAATAAGTTTTAAATTTTGATCTTATGGTCTTTACGTAAAATAAAACTACTGATATCCATGATTCGTATAAGTTACAAGCAATAACTAGCTGATTTATTAATCTTTTATGATTTGTTATATTATGTTGCTATAATCGAGTTAGATAGCGTGTCCCTGACCGAGCGGGCCTTGGCCGCGGCCGTCGACTTGCGCACCCGTGGCACCCTTACTATTTCTTATTTCTCACATCAACATCACTCCAAGCCTAATATTCCAATTTGCTTTAAAGAAAAATAAAGAAAATCTCTCCACGTGATTGCGATTCGATATTGACAAGTAGTAATATCAGGATTCTGAGGCTGCTGAACATTGATCGCTTTGTCGTCAAGGATGTTTAGAATATTCTAGTCTATTAATCGTACATTTACAATGTAGATATCAACTTTCTTGATCTTATTTTTTTGAGGTAGCTTGTTATTCTATTTTTATACAAGTTTTACTTGGACTTTTGTCTTTATATTTATAATGAAAATATTATTCCATCCATACATTAGCCTTACAACATTCACTCTTGAATATAAGCCTCCCTATAAGGAGGATAAAGTTACAATCAAAGTTTGACATGTGGATACTATGAATTATTCATAGTATGTACATATCTTTAGTGTCTAATGTATAGATAAATATGCTACCGAAGACAAAGAACTATGGGGTCGCGCGCCATTCTTTCTGCCGTCCCGCCAGAATTAACGGGGTCACCACACCATAGCTCGCCGCCCAAAAAAAAAACAAATAGGTAAATATAACGATCACTATGCCAGAAAGCTGTAAATTGGAATATGAAGATATTACCTAATAAGCTTTTAAAGATAAGGAGTAAATTTTTTATCTTTTATTTACGCGTGTTACCTTGTTTTAATAAAGTTTTCATCAAAAAAGGACGTATAGTTTCGCTTTTTGATAATATGACAATCATTTAAATAGGTACCCAGTGATTGGTTAATAACATTTTTAATGAAACAAAAAGGCCACGAAGTCAAAGAAGAGATATAACTATACTATGTATATTATGTGGGCTATACACGATGGTACGAATATCAAACATTGTTAAGACAATAGCCGACATGATTTAAGAAACATATCTAATTAACAATTGGCAGATAATAATTACACCTAAGCTCAGTACAATCATTTGAGGATTACATATATAAAAATATTAAATAGAATTGAATGAACGATATCAAGAACTCGCAACTCAGATCACTACGCCATCAGTGCTATCAACATTCACATTCAACTAATGGTAGGGCCTAGTGGTAGGTAAGCAGTGGCAATGTGTTGTTGTGTTTCGTTCGGTGAGCGAGAGAGTCGGCACATCATCTTGGGTGAGTGTTGGTTGCGGCCTTTTTTTGGCGCCCTTGGTATTTATTACAAAGGTCCCTGAGCGGCAGCGACACTTACCATCAGGTATGCTGCTTGCTGGTTTGCCACCATAGGCAATAAAAAAAGGACTTATAAGTTCTGCGGTTGCAATACGAAGATTACAGTATTTAACCTAGTTACAAATATCAAAATAAATATTGTTATTTCATAGTTGTAGTGATTCTTTTAAAGATATTGCTTTCGATTCTGTTGTCAATATTTTTTACTTTAGTCTAAATATAGCAAAACAATATTTTTTGTCCGCTAAACGTTTACTATATCAGCGAATCTTAGTACGTATTGTATATTGATCAGTTTGTAAGTATTGTATGAATACCATAATTAACAAAAAAGTAATTGGTTGAGCAACTTTGGGAAACTTTGAAAGTCGTCATTCAAATTACTCAGTGTCTGAAAGCACTCTGTGACAAAATATTTTTGGTAACATGTGAGTGATTTTTGACAATTAAATATGGTCTCTAGATGTTGGCCTTTTATCTAAATAAATTCAATGTCAATTAGCGTGCTTAGAGATAGCTATCGAACTACCAAAATCCGCAAGTGAACGAGTATAATCGACGTAGTTCGATGAGTAAGCACGCTGAAGTATCAATGGACAGGCCACGTCATGCAACGAAACTGATAAGGAATGGAGAATAAAAATTCTCGAGTAGCATAACATATCAAAGTGCAGTGAATGGGGTCCTCCCATTAGGTAGAGTGATTATAGTCAAAGTCGCAGACGTTTTATAGAGAAGATCTAAATCCAGCTGTTTAACGTATAAAGGCTGATAAATTAAATTTAATTATTGGCTGGATTAATTAATTGCTATAACTGAGTTATTTCATTCTCCAATAATTTTAGCTTAGTTTAGTGTGAATATAGAATAGGATAGCACATTATTCAGATTTTCTTTTCTCGAAATTATATGTTTTGTTTATCGACTTTTATAATACGATGGGTATAATAAAAGTAGTTTCTAATTTCTAATTCAACAATGGTTTTAGTAAGCATAGCTAAATATGTATTTTAGTGAATTTGACACTATCAAATAATTAATAATTTCATAAAGATAAACCCTTTTTATAATTAAATTCCACCATCTATAAATCCACCAACTACATTTTTAGAAATAAATTCTATCCTATATTTTTTTTTAAATAAGACAGCATTTCTAGTTCAGAATAATTTATCAATTTTGTATTATATAATAATTAATACCATCATTATCTATTTAACTATTCTGTATTAAAGTGGTCCCTTGAATTCATGTGTATAAAATATTGAACAAAAAGCTTTTACTGTTAATATTTTTTTTGCACTCGTACATAAAATATTGGCATAGTTTTCCCACGATTAAAAAAAAAAATACTGTGTATTTTATGAAGAGTATAGTTTTCCCAGGGCGGGTGACGCGAAATGCGGTGAGGTCAAACGCCGGGCACACTAAGAGGTCGTCGCCCGCGCGGTACAGCGACAACCGTCCGAGGGTCGCACATCTGTATGCGCATGCGCAACATACTGCAAAAACTGACCGCGCCTGGGTCTCTGCTAGAAACTCACCATAATATTGACATCTACACTGTTACATTATGGCTTTTACTACCATCATATCCTTCTAATATAGCAATATAACCACACACATCACACATCGATCATTGTTCAGTAACAACGTTCGTTCACTTGTTATGGTTATTAAAAGCCATTTACACATATAGTTACTTTAATCTCTCAGCAACATTATTTTTATCTGAATGGAAAATCTTTTTCTATTCGCCTATCAATTTTGTTCTGTTGAGTAGTTACACAGTGACAACTAACAAAATAATAAACTCATATTTACATATTAAGATGCAGATATTCATCATCATCATAGCCCATATATGTCCCACTGTTGGGCTCGGGCCTCCTCCGTAATAGGAGGGCAATTAACCTACTAATTATACCGCACTGGTCAGACGTGTTGGTATACGGTTTTGTTTCAAGTTTTCCCTCTCTTGCATAAATGTTATACGGGTTTTATATCCCTTAGTCGCCTCGTACGATCACCCACGGGTAAGATATGGGGTGGTGAATAGTATTCTTACTCCGTCACCACACGAGAAAGATGACTGCACAGATGACGTAGTGGTTAAGATACCGACCTTCCGTGCCAGTGCCGTGGGTTCGATTCCCACGCAGGACAATACTTTGTGTGATCCACAAAGTGTTGTTCTGAGTCTGGGTGTAATTTGTCTGCGTTAATTGCATGTTTGTGGGGTCCCCCGCAATACAAGGTTTATTTCCTTAGTGCAGGGTGGTGTTATAAAAAAAAAAGATGCAGATATTATTTAAGATAAATTAAGCAAAAACTTAGTTTTTATTACCTTTTAAAATCTTATGGTAAGGGCCAGTTGCGTCTCTGCAACTATTTGTGAATATGGCAGCTGAAATATTTCAAGGAATGAATAACCTTATTTACTACTAATACATTTCGGTTTACTCATTTAACTGATTAGGAATGAGTTATGCTGTTTCCTACTAACAAGCCAATTATTAAATAAAAGTATAAACGTGAGTAATGATATGTAGAGAGGCGTTATTGCTTGTAGTAGTTATTACGAAGGCCACTTATAACCGTAGTAAACCATACTAGATAACTAATTAGACACTTGGTCGCAATAGTACCCCTCGCTAAACCTGTATTCTGGACAGTATCGCTTTGCTGAACATTTTCACTCACACTTTCCATTTCGAGTCAATGCACCCCTAACATACTTACCTAGTCATTAAATTTGATATGCCAACTTGACATATCTACAACTTGACTACAAAGATGCCATACGGTTAAAGCAGCTACCGCCCGTATCGTGTAACATGTCTTGTTGGATTCGATTCCCATGCAAACAAAATTAATTATGAGATACACAATAAGTGAGTTCTAATTATATTACATTGTTTTATTATTTAATGGAAGGGGTTGTCTTACAGTAGATGGTACTCGAGAAAGTAAGGAATTAGTACTTGTGATCAGCTCAAACAGCTATGGTGTTAACTATAACCTATCAAGGAAAAAAGAACTCTAAAAGTTAATGTCACATTAATTCTGTATGTATGACTACACTAATATCCAATAGGCTGTATTCACTGAATTGTGAAGCATTCTAAATTTATCTCAATAAATATAAGTATTACAGATAACTTATCTTGTGATATTTAAGTAGCATTTCTACGTCTTTCTGCAAAACTAAAAAATCAATGCTTTATTTAGTACTAGCTGATTAAATAGACGCTCTCTTGTACTGATTTAAATAAATCGATCGATAGCAGCGTTCCTTACCGAGTTCTAATGCATTTCTTCGAGGATTTAAATCCATCTTAGCATTATTGCCCTTTCTAAAGAAACCGATTTAGGGCACGTCTGTTGGATTGTTTCAAAATCTATTGCGGACATAGAAAATTCCTACCATTATTTATAGAATACTTACCCATTTATTTTCTTAAGTGAAAAATTTTTTAACAACTTAATCTTTGTGTCATAAAAATAAGTAATCCATATTTGCATATAAAAAGTTGTTTAAACAACTTAATTATTACACCACTACATTATTAGTATATTTAATAAATGTTATTTAATAATACTGTGCTCCTATAATAATTATTATATCATAATAATTGTCTCATACTATTTTTTTAACCGACTTCAAAAAAGGAGGAGGTTCTATGTTTTTTTCTTTACTTTACAATCAAATAAATAGAGTTATTCGTTATATCATATTAGGCAGGTAGCTCAGGCTGTATACAGATTTTTGAGATGTTCAGTATTAAATATAAATCGATAACATTATTATCATCAAAAGATTATTATCTACAAATATTTACATGCCAGGAATCCGACCAACACACTCGTATACCATTGCTAGGATCACTGGTTTTTTCATGGTGTTATAAAAAATACAATTGCTAATATTTTATTAAGTGTTACAATTTTTGCTCTAATGACTCATCGTAGTTTCCGACTCAAAGGGATTTCCGTTATTGATCTGGACACGTCATATCCTTTCCCCAGAGTAAAATAGGGTGAAACATTAGATTTCTGCGAAATACGAATTTCTTTTATTGTTCCCAAGAAACAATTTTCTACATCTTATTCTCTTGAATATGAAATATTATCCTTAGTGACAAAATAGTATTTCTATTAATACAATATAACAAAAATAAACTTTTCTAGGAGGGCAGACCGTGATCTACGCCCGTAGCAGTCACGTAGCGTCCGGCTACAAGTTCTCTAGCACATATGTTGACGTCACACTCACTTGCAGGTCACTGGCTCTGCTCGGCCACTGCACTCGTCTTGCTTAGATACTTCTAACATTGCAAGTTTTTTTTTCTATTGCCAACATTCTCGGTGCGCTGCGTTCAAACAGCTTTTATAATGTATATGTATAGCATGCCAAAGTCGTTAAGCGAGCTACTAGTATGGAGGTGCTTGACTCGAAATGTAAAGTTTATTTTGAGTTTTCTTTTAAGCAAAAATTGTAACACATTAGCGGTTACGATTAAGTTTTAACCTTGAAATATATATAACTAGCTTCTGCCCGCGGCTTCGCCCGCGTAAAAGGATACTTTCCTAAAGTTTTTGATCCCCTATTTTTATTTTTGACCGTCGGTAATACAGTGCAACGGTATTACAATACTCAGGGTTGGAACTTCATTACTGGACTGCTAGATGGCGTTGAAGAAGCTAGATTTTGAGATTTTTTGACAAACAATTTTTTTATTTTTCATATAAAAATTTTGATTTTTTTTTTAATAAAAAGTATCCTATGTTACTTTTAATACATCCAAGAATATGTGTACAATGTTTCATGATGATCGGTTGAGTAGTTTTAGCGTGAAAGCGTAACAAACAAACTTACATTCACATTTATATATTAGTAGGGATAGGGATAGGGATTATCTTGACTTATGCAATATCTATTCAGGTGTGGTTGAAGGGTTGTATTTCGTTATTTTGGAGTTATAATAAGTTTTCCTAATCGTATTTCAATAATGTAATTTTGAAATATAATTTTCATTGTCTATCAGGATTTGGATATTTATTTATAGACTTTATTTCATTATATTAATAAAATTACAAATAATTTTACGTAAGCTATGTGTCAATATTTATATATTGCAGACATACATACATACATATCATCACACCATATCCCTTGCAGGGTAGGCAGAGAGAACAGAGTGCCAGAGAACTCTATCCTTGCATACTTCACTTGCTTCCTCAACATTCATAATTCTCTTCATACACGCTCGCCGGTTTCGGAGACTCTTGACTCCACCTTCCTTCAGTTAGTAGTTGTAGTGGCAGCACGATTGGGCCGGAATCCCAATAGGCGCGGGTTCGAACCCCGCTTGTGACATCATTTTTCACTTCGTAATCGGTTTTTATAAATAATTAAGCATATTAAATGCTAAATTTCAGTAATTTAAATAACAAGGTTGTGTCATCGTTTAATACAATTCTAACTGTAAAAGTTTGAAGTATTAAGCCTATAACAATGTGTAAACATTGTCGGGTAGATAGCATACCGTCACCTTAAGACGTAAATATGATACAAAGTGAAATTTGCATGTCCTACAATTAGTCACGGTAGTGTAGTGGCAGCACGATTGGGCCGGAATCCCAATAGGCGCGGGTTCGAATCCCGCTTGTGACATCATTTTTCACTTCGTAATCGGTTTTTATAAATAATTAAGCATATTAAATGCTAAATTTCAGTAATTCTTTAATCTATTTAAAAATATATATATACATCTGCACTATTTTAAATATATATTCACATATCTATTTAAACATTTATTATTTTTCTTTGTTTTTTTCTGTAGTAGACAACTCTACGGTAAATAGTAACTGCCATTCATGGGCCTCTCCAATACCAGGAGCACAATCAATACACTGCCCATTACCAGTAAGGTCCAATTTTGATCTGCGGCTCTCTCGTACATCTAGCAAAGATTCTTAGCAAATTATTACAACTGAAACTTCATTTGCCTGCAGTATTCTGGTACTACCTCGGACCAGACTGATTTATGACCATAGGCCCGTATCTATCAATATCCTTGACCTATCACTTGATATTTAAATTCTAGCTAATCTATATAATTCTAAATATAACTCTTCATAATGGTAGGACCACACTGTGGACAGTTCTCTATCTACAGCCGCGGGCCGGTCCGTCCGGGGTAGTACCACACTCTCGCAGAAGATCGACGCCTGAACAGTGGCAATATGCTGCTGTGCTTCGTTCGGTGAGCGAGAGAGTCGGAAGCCCAACTTTCTGGGTGGGTTTGGGATTATTGGTAGGCAGCGGCCTAGCTGTACCTCTGGTATTGCAAGGGTTCATGGGTGGCAGTTACACTTACCATCAGGTGTGCTGCTTGCTCGTTTGCCATCAAGAGCAATAAAAAGAAAATCCATTTCAAATAATTAATTAATGTAGTAGTTAAATCTATAATTAATTTGACATTGAAGTTTGTTTGCTTATACAATGAAGGGGCTGATCGTATAATGAATCACTTTCGTAGCTGAGAGTGTGTCTGCGCTAACGTGCCACTGTTGAATCGCCTAGAAAGTGCAATGCTCCGTAGAGCTTCACGCAGTTAAGTAGACCATGAATACCCAAATACCTATCATTTTCTACTTTATACTATCATATTGATAAAATTTGACCCTAATTAATTAAACTATACAAATAAGGATTATGTAACATTTATTTTTTAAATCAATATTACTCTTTTCTCTTTGTATATTTAATGTACAAATGAAATATTACAGAAAACGCTTATAGCGAATCTTATATCCTATTATGATCAAAAAGGTTCAGCTGTATCTGTGTAGGTAAAAACGTTTTACTTACTTAGTTATTTGAGTGGAGGAGTTTGATATTTAGAATTTATTTATAAAAATGCCTATATTTATAATTTGGCAGGTAAATAGCGATAATATAAAAATATATTTAGTAAACAATAACCAATATATTTAAATTAAATGCAATTTAATTTTCTTTATGATAATATAACTTTACACGTATTATAATTAAAATATTTAACCAAGTTCTTAAAACTGTTCGAAATTGTTTTTCGATAAGACTAAAGTAATTAAATCTAGTAAAGTAATTTGCCCGCGCTAAAATACTTATAGTTAAATAAGATGAAGAAGCTCACTTATGAACATAATTATCTATTAAATAAACATAAATTCACTTAATACTATAAAATGACCCAAAATAATCGTCCTATTAACTGAGGCAATACTGAGTTCACTCTCGATGCGTCTTATATTACAGGTGGGTCGTTAGTTAAGACAACGTGACGGGGGCGACGGCTATCTAACTAAGCAACCATACTCTGAAATAGTCGGGACGGGATCTATTTCTCGGGCAGCTGCATGCGTTCGTTGCCCTTGCGCAGGGCGTTAGAAGTGCAACGATCTTTGCAATAATACACGTAACTCTAAACTTGAACTGCCAGCTATGCGCCAAACGTACACCTTACCTTCACTGCTTAGAAAGCAATACATATGACGTTTTACAGTCACTACTACGCGTATCTAGTAATGACCGACTTGGAATTCAGTAAAAGTGAGAGTATTCTTTTCAAATATTTAACATTATTCAAAAACACTATTGCTTAGTTATCATAATAAAATGCAACTCAATATCCGCGCTTTGTTCATTATATATAAACAAAGTTTCGTGAGGTTCATATATTTTCCCATATTACATACTTGCATTATTGTATCTCAATGACAATAAAGAAAAATATTTGGCTTAATTGAATTGAAGTTTATTAATCAAAATGCGAATGTTTACAAATCGGTAAATACCAATTAAATAACTGTTTTTTTTAACATCATCTCCTATGCAACAATTTTGCCAAGTATATAGATGATGTATTTATAAACCTGATTTAAATAAATCTTAGTCTTTTAATATTTTTATTTGTTTATACTCGCCTGGGAAATTATTATAACAGTAACTAGGATCGTCAATCTTGCTATAGTGGACTAATTTTCAGTAAAAAATATATACCAGGTGGGAAAATTGATTAAAAATGTTGTTAACAATAATCACGATTTTTTTTCAATATTCGAACCGACATTCAAATACTTTTTACGATTTATAGTTACAGGTCATTTTATTTGATAAAATTAATTAAGTTTTAATATTTACATATTGAAAACAATGATAAATAAATACATTTATGCAAATATAAATAAAAAAATATTCCTTGATTTGGGCTTTATTTCTTTTATTTGTCAAACCTATCTGATGTTATCAATGATTTAACATAATTAAATATTTATAGAGCCAATTGTAAATTTAAACTGCATACAAGTTAATATGTCGATAATAGCTGCTACATGTAAACATGTCCTCTTAACATAAAGTCGAAAGTGCATTCACAGCCGCTACACTGTTTTGGTGCCCTAGTACTCTGTTGCATTGAACTGCATTCTCGAATGCGTCCGGCCCGCTTTATTGTAACTTCGTTATTATTCAAGTGCCCGGTTTTTTGATTCTGTTATATAAAAGATTTATTCGTTTTTATTTATAATATAGATAAATAAATATATGTTTAAATATTCTAAGAAACCAAAAAAATCCAAATTTATAGTCTGAAACAGAGCGATATTTTGGAATTTGTATATCTTGGTTATAAGTTTTTAATAAAACAATTACTTTTTAATCTTTCTGCATGAATAGGACTTGACTTTTTAGTAGTATTTTCCATTAAATATTTGTGTTATTAATTCAACAAATTCGGAAATATTATCATCAACTGTTAAGTTTCACTGATATCTACCAGGACAAAAGAGACGTCGAGGAGATTGTACGTGCCAAGAAAATGGCGTAATGCATTTGTATGCAGTTTGAAAGAGGTATAGACTTGATTGCAAGTGCAACAAGGACAGTGATATTGCTTGCATGTGTGATATTCTCATGTGATAATGGTGTGTAAATTGTATATACGCGTTTGTCTGCGTTTTGGTACGTTTACAACTTCGATTGGCTGTTGTTCATATAAATTTTCTTAAGGTTTGAATGTAAGAAACTGACGAACTTCTTTAAGGGTTATATACACTAACATATAATTTGACGTCACGTAGATGGTCGTTATAATACTATTGCTAATTACTATCTAATATATACGATGGAAAGGGAGTAGGTACAAGGTACATATTACGTCGACCTCAAGTAATTGTGATAAGATCAGGATGGTAATGATGATGATGAATAAATAAGTTATTTAGGATTATTAAACTTTGTCAGACTTGCTAACATTTGTGGAGACAATTCCACTTCGCAGCTGCATTGTTCTGTATTATAGCCTACTTTTTTCTTTTGGAATCCAACTAATAGTTACTCAGATTAATCTTACATGGCGTTCCAACAGATACAGACAAAACTAGTACACTACAAGAAGTCGATACTTGGACCACTGCGCCACCCATGTGTTCCATAAGAAAGTCTTTTGTAAATGATTTTCATTAATTTCTAATTGTATGTTTCAAAAGTCTCCTACGACACTAACATTACTAAATAATTTTTAGGCTATTACTGGTCTTACTCCACAGATATTCTTTAATTGCGACACGAAATATATGTCGTGTTTGTCTAAGTCATTATATTATTTGCGATATGCATGTACACATGCTCGTATATACTTACTAATAACCCATAGCAAGAATAAACGACCAGGTAAGACATTTTTTATCTTGTTCTCGCCATTGTAACTTCTTTTATCTGCCAATTTCTAATGGTTTTCATAACTGACATTGCGGTCCATACTTCAGGTAGCCCCGATAATCGCTAACTTCAACAAATCCCGGCAAATGCTTTTAATGGTTATGAAGGCCCAATACAATTAGTAAAGCAGTTTCATGTGCAGTGTGTAAAACTATTGCAATAACTTTTGCAATATATATAGCCGAAGAATAGTACATTTTTCGTTGACACCAAATAATTAGGAAAAGAGCATAATGATGATGATAATAAGCAAACGATTAATCAAAACAAAATTGATCAAAGCGTGTCTGTAGTTTAAGTATTAAGAGAACTTAAAGGTCCGACAACGTCCACTGTTGGACATAAGCCTTGTAAATAGGGATATTGGTATAATCACCAATTCCGCAAGAAAGGAAGGAGTGGATACTAACGTGATAAAGAACGTAGATTTAACCTCCTGATAGGAGATCGATCAGAACATTGGTTTAGGTGAAAATAGTGCTAGCGAAAAACTGCTCGACAAAATAGCTCTGTATCCAACTAAGGATTGAACCACGGACTTCACGGGTAGCATAAAAGAACTTGTTAGCGATAATATTTAAATCAAAACAGTTCTACCAGTGTGAAATTAGCTCATGAAGGAATATTATGCAGCTGTATGCTTATTATATGTATGTATTGCAAGCGACCGGCTCGACGTAATTGGTGTCGGGCTGTGACGACGATAGGGCAACGGGGACAAGCAATCGCCTTACGCGCTCTGCTCTCCTGGTAACAAAGGTTCGTTTACCACACAACCCTTTTCTGGTCCTAAGAACACGTCTGGCTGAAAAGGCGTGTATTGTTTGCAAATTGTTTTATGAATAACTTAAAACAAGAAACGTCATGTTTCTTGGTTCACGACATACTAAAAAAAACATGTTTAGCCTTGTTTTAATTCCAAAGAAATACGTGATATTTTTCATAATAAAATAAACATTATATTACTGCTTCTTTAATAATAGCTTTCATTTTAATCTACATACTTCTAGTTTACGACTGTTGATGTATTATTATGTGCATAAAATGTGGATATAATATGTTTATATAAATAACTTTGGCTAAGCAGGCACTACAGGCTTTTATATTTTATGAAAATTTATAAAAGATTCTATATAATTTATTACACTAAATTTTAATGTCAATATAATAAACAGAGAGGGCACGTGCATACGCCAAGTTCTTAAAAAATAAAATAATGTCGCTATATAACAATACTAGAATTTTCGTAAAACTAAAACTAATTTTTCGTAAAACATAAGCGTGAAAAAAAGGTTAAGTGGAAAGGCTATACATATATGACAACAGAGTTAAGATCTGTATGCCAAATTCCATAATATTTATTTAAGCGTAGCTTTTGCTTACAACTTTAAAAAACAACATAAATTGGCACTTGATCTTGATATCGATTTTCTATTTAATTTATTATTTCTAGTTGTAGTGACATATTTAGGACGTATTTTATTGATAATTAAAAGGTTATTCAAAAATCTGGTAGAAGACTAATCGCTTAAGTGCCATCTGAAACAGTCTTACGACAAGTACAGTTATAACTGCTAAATGTCAAGGTAGTTTCAAAATTGAGTCCTCGGAGTTTCAGATGCTTCCACATTCCCAAGGAGTGCCGAATCGAACTCGATAACTCAATATTATTATTCTTCTTCCAGCCGCCACGGCAATAGGTAGGTACAAATGATTAAAGCGTTAGTCTTTTCTAAAAATCTCTCGTCGAAAAATACTACATACTTATTTACATAATTTAATTATAATTAATAACACTACATTTGTTTAAAACTGCTTATATGTTTTTTATTGAGAATATTTTGTACATATAATTTTAGATTTTTAATTATTTAGTTATTTTTTTATATCATTAAATATACATCAGATAACAATAATTAGAACTAAAATTCTTTTATAATGAAAGTCTCTGTTATTTATAAACTTTATCCTCAATTTATATTATGATCTCTACTCGAGTTTGACGTAGCAGCGTGGAACGTTTAGGGAGCTTTTTATTTTTATCCGAGCGATCATTGACCCAGTGTCTAACAAACATGTAGGTACCTAATATCTTCGCAGAAACGTCTTCTCTTTCGATGTATTTATCTAATCCAGATAAATATATTACGCAAAATGTCTGAGTACTTTTAATAGACCATACTTTTATATAATAGTACTTTATTGTATTTGACTCTCTGATTCTCTATGTGATGATTGAATAAAAATATACAAAGGTCATTGATCCTTTCATATCCACATATATATATATATATATATATATATGTATGTATATATATATATATATATATATATATATATATATATATATATATATATATGTGTATGTATATATATATATATATATATATATATATATATATATATATATCATATACATGCCTAGCAATGGAACGTATATAACTGCTGAGAAGAAAAGATTCTTATATTTTTACAGTGCAGTGTACAGCAGTGTTCCATAGACAGTTCTAGATTCTTCGTTTTGATTTTTCAGTCAACAACTAAACTAAGTTATTACCAGCGTGGAGTAAGTTTGTCCTTCAAAATTAATTGTTGTTAAGTCGCATAGGAGTGACACTATTATTATGCCTTAGTATACTACTAAGGCATATATTATTATGCCTTTTGCAATACATTTGTATTAAGTAAGTAAGTAAGCTTAATAGCTTGAAAAGATAAATGTCACTAAACAGTTGTATTTTACACAATCCTGAACTAAAAAAAAAATAATCGTTGTGCATTTATAATATATGAAATTTCTAGTGTAATTATATTAGGCCAATTTCTCTCCATTGTGGAGGAGGCTTGACATAACAGTGTCACTCACGTACATGCACTGAGAGGGAATGGTGCCTATATAGGCAGTAAAAAGACTATCATCTGATGCCTCCAACCCAAAGCAATAATAACCATAAACAGTCTTTTTCAACGTTTATTAGTGTTTCTAATAAAAAAAAAACTACGTTTATAAAACCGACTTCAAAAACTGATAAGTACAAAATAACTTAAAATACTATTATTTGTATGTGCTATCTATGGATAGGTTTGAAATCGGTGCCAAGCACTAAACAAAATTATAAACAGCTTACTTACTGTAATGAAATTGCTACACTAAAGATACTGACACCGGCACCGACTTTAGACCTATCAATAGATAGCACATACAAATTATAATATTTTAAGTTATTTTGTACTTTTCAGTTTTTGAAGTTGTTTTTTTAAACGTAGTTTTTTTTTTATTTTTACTTTTTAATATTACAGACACACATAGGCTGTTCTATAAACTACAGTAGGACTTTTCTAGATTACGTCATTTAATAACAATTTTAGGCTTATATGCTAATTTTAGACTTATATGGTTTTCTTATGGGTACCATTGTCAGAACTGGACCAAATTGAAATGGGACCACACGGGAAGCACTAGCTTTCAAATAAAAAGAGAATCATCAAAATCGGTTCGCCCAGTCGAAAGTAATGAGGTAACAAATATAAAAAAAATACAGACGAATTGAGAACCTCCTCCTTTTTGGAAGTCGGTTAAAAAATAAATATTTAAGGTTAACAAGAAACTATAATACTATAAATCAACAAGGGTAAACCGCAAGGTCTTTCATCTGCTGCTCTGTTAGCCATTAGAGAAAAACTAAAATAATGTAAAAGAAATAAAGAATACAAATCACCACCCCCATCTTAACCGTGGGTGATCGTAAAAGACGACTAAGGGATACAAAACTCATATAACAACTATGCTAGAGAAGAAAACCTCGAAATAAAACAACCAACACGTTTGACCAGCGTGATATAGTAGGTCAATTTCCCTCCCACTATGAAGGAGGCTCGGGCCCAACAGTGGGACATATATGAGCTGAGATGATGATGATGATGATGAATCAATATGTAGAAAATAAAAAAAATATAATATCATAGATAAATTACAGTATCTTTGTTGCAATGAAATTATTATAACGAGAATTGTTTCGGATGTTACGTGAGTATTATGTAACATATAAAATAAAATTATTTTTACGGATTTTATCGCGTTTGTATTTGTTTTTCAATCACGACGCGTCAAATATATTTCCAGCATTAAGTGAAAAGAGACACAAGCGCGACAAAATCCGTTAAAACAGTTTTAATTCTTGTTAAAATGAACTCTGATTATATATAATTATTATTATTCTTATTTACTTCTAGGTACAGTCCTTTCGCAACTATTCGCCACTAAACACGACTCATTCTCTCTCGTTCGTCTTACATAATGTGGGTCGCTTCTTGCAGTCTAAAGATTTCATCAATAACTTTTAAATAACGTTTTTATGTTTGATTATAAACTAGATGATACAATTACCATTCTATTATACATTACATACCTACTACATGCAATAATGTTTAATAAATCTATGTTATTTCCTAGATGTGACGCAGTAGTTAACGCTGCACTTGTTAGTAGATACAGGGAACCTTGAACGTGGATATTAAATGTAATTCCGGGTGCATCCCAGCTCGCATCGATCGCCCGTGACCATGGCAACGCGGAGCGGAGTGCGTGGGTCAGGGGCGCCTACCCGTCCCACTTCCGTCCATATTCCATGAACAAGAGTCAGCTTATAGCGACCGTCTCCACTAGTTGAAATTGATACAGAATTGAGAAATATCTTATTATATGAACTAAGGTCTTATTAATAAGTAAGTATTAATTAGTTAATTATAACAGTTAATATTATTTCTGATTTTTTAGAATAACCGCCGTATAATGGTGTCGTGAACAAAAAATGTGTCCAACTTAAACTTCCAGCAATAATTATTTCAAGCATAACTATTCTTACATCATATATATATATACCTAGTCTATACTACAAATTTTAAATTAAAAAGTAAATACCGCTCTCCTTTAATTTGTTCGCAATTACTGATACAGTATATACTATACCTACTTCAGAGTTTGCAATTACATTTTAAACATAGTAGATATTTTTTACTAACACATCTTCTTTCTAAATTCATTGTCAATGTAACTTTCTTTGTCACGTACGCGTTTCTTTGTAATGCATATACGAGTACATAATTAGTAAGATTAAGTGCCGTGGTAATGATGTAAGGTTTATTTAAAATCACTGTCAATATCATATAATGAGGACGGAATAGACATTGTACTCTCTTAAATAATTAATATATAATTATTTTAAGATTTATATATATATAACATTATTTTATTAATAAATATTTTAGAAAATATTTCTTTTCATTAAGCACAGTATTTTACTACAAACACGTAGTAATCGTAGATTATTTTTCCAAAACATATACTCATGAAAGTATGTAAAACCACGATTGCGTTGATTCTTTTCTACATTTTAAGGCACTTCAAACAGCGGTTATAACATTGCTGATTTCTTATCAATGACCTTCATATACTCTCGCACTTACACAATCGAGCCAATACATAAGCATTATGTATTTTTTCTGATAATGTCTAGTTTATAACAAACATTTGTAGGTCAGATGAGATTAATAATGAAATAAGGTTTCTATGGTTAAAACCAGCTAGTGTCAGTACTAGCTGGTTTTCAGTCCGAACTGCGATCTTATGGAGACATATTACGTATCTACCGATAAGATCATCAATACTTTAGACAAAATCGGTTGCTCCATTTAATTTGCTAGAACTTAGGCAGTTCGACAGATATACATATACGAGTATGCCTACAAATGGCAAGAAACAGAAAATTTTCAAGTAAGACGTTGGCTAAATTGTTCCCTGTGTTATGCGGATTACATTCAATAAAAGGGTACTTCTCTTTCTTTTTCTAAGAGCTGTGGCAATTTTTAACGCATGAGTCTACCCTACAATGCGTGATACACTTATATATTCTATAACCACGTCGGCAAAGTTATTTTGCTTTGGGTCGCTTTAAAATGAAAACAGTATTAATTAAAATAATATTCAAAACTTTATTCAAAATGTTAACTCAAAAAAAGTGTTGCGCCATTTTCTATAGGTAATGTGTTTATACATATGTAGCAAATATCCTTAATAGATACTTGTATTTTCAGAATGTATTATATGATGCTAAGAATAGATATGATTTTATCTTTCCATGCAGTCTACATCATATGGTGAAATGTTTCCTAATACTAATTATTAGGCGTATTATAATAATTGTATAATTACTGAAATTTTTAGCATTTAATATGCTTAATTATTTATAAATACCCGATTACGTTAGATGGCATACGTCACCTTGAAGACGTAAGATATAATATGAAGCGAAATTTGCATGTCCTAAAATAGTTCACGATGGTGTAAGTGGTAGCACTGTTGGGCCGGATTCCCAATAGGTGCGGGTTCGAACCCCGCTTGTGACATCATTTTTCGTTTCGTAATCGGGTATTTATAAATAATGTATAATTATTTTTTTTATTGAAAATTATTGAATATGTTCTTCAAAAATATGTGCGGCCATGACCTTTGCTCGGTCAGAACAGTGAGAAGAGGGTGGTGCGGTGTGCGGGACGGGTTCAAAGCGAAGGGCACCGCGCCATGGAGATATCGGACAGGGGCGGCGACCACCGAATGATAGTTTTGAAAATTTCAGTTAAATCTTAGCTAATCGTAGAATATTTGGACTAATAATGATTCTAACGGCTTTACTAATAATATAATAATAATAATAAATAATTTATTTCTAAAAATATGGTACATTTAGTTGTTAATAAATTTCGTGTCTCACATATTCTACCGTGAATCGGTGTAGAAATATTAGTCACTTCTATAAAATTACATCTAATTTAGTCACTATTTCTATTAAATGTTCATTAAATATTAATAACTACATTAAAATAAATTAAATTATACATTTATATAATTACAAATAAATAACAACAATGTCATAATAATAATCAATGTCCAAATTATTTTCTTTTTTAAACAATTACATTAAAACTTATGATCCAAGAATTCATTGACCTTATAGAAACCTTTGTCCAATAACCAGTTAAATAAATATGTCCTAAATTTATTAATAGGTAACAGTCTGGCCTCAGCTGGTAGTTTATTATAAATTTTAATTGCCATACAATATGAATTTTTAAAGTGAATTTGCAATCTTTGATGAGGAATTAATAAACGTTGAATTAATAAACGTTTTCTAATTTCATGCAGCTGCAAATATAGCAAGTTTAAAGATTGTCTCAGAATTGAGAAGCATTCATAAGTAAGGTCGTAAATGATTAGTTAGATTTACGAATGAGTCGTTGAAAACAATTTATAAGTGTTACGAGTGACGTTTCGCGACCTCGTCCAAGGTTACCAGCCGATACTTCCCTGTGTACTCAGTTGTTTCTAGCGTATATATTTATGTAAATGTATAGTTATATGATACATAATATAATAGCAAAGCAATCAAATCATGTCTGCTTTTTGTTTGCTGCGAGATTTCGTTACGCGCAAAGTGAAGTTTAATTATATACATATTTATCAATATATTATTTTCTATACTATCTAAGTAAACTGCGGTGGTTCGTCTTTAAACTTTAATGTTTAATTCAAAATTCAATAATAAATGCTATGACAGGTGTATGCTCTAAGTAACGGCATGATCTGTTAACTCTCGTGGGTTCGATTTCCAAGTAGCAATCTACAAATGTTTATTTTCAGTCTCGGTCTTGGGTTCGGCTTAATTTGTATCAGTTAATTGTAATTGCCTTATTGAAGAAAAAATATACGAACGATTCTTTGCCCCGTGGTGGATTTAATTTCTTCTTATTATTTGAAAAGTATCTAAATATATACAATTGGACTATCATAGCTGACCGATCGAATAACTTTTAGCCTAAATGTGAAGGATAAAAATATAATAAAGTGTGATATGTATAATTAGATATGGATCTGCAACAAGGAAGCAATTTGCTCGCACAGAAGGTTATGGTGATAACATATCGTATGGTATAGTTGATTCACGATACATATGTACATACTCACGTGTACATACGTGTATTGTAGATATATATATAACTTATGCAAAATTACAGGAAGACATCTTGATAATTCCTAATCGATATTGATTTATGAAAAATCACTACTGGGGATTTACAAATTTTGGGAGCTTGGATAGACTTGGCGATCACATACCGGACTGGTAAATTATTCAAAGCAAGCAACGCAAGAATCACGACACGTGTTTTGGACTAAACGTTCATTCAATATTAAAAGATGAAGGGCTAATAAATTAGAAAACAGAATAATGTAGAATAATTTTGATAATAGCGGTTACCATTAATAAACTATGACATCACCCATTCTTTTTTGTGAATGTCGTAGGAGACAAGTAAGAAATTTATATAGATAATAACACTATGAAAAATCGAAGCGAAAACATATACTAGGCTGCTTTTTTTTTTTTTGGAGGACAATGGATGCGTCTCGCCCCGCCGAATCGGTCCGGGGTGACGGAAAGGCGGCGCGTGACCCCATAGACCCACCGTAAAACTCCTCTCTCTTCGCCGTGCGAGCGGACCACCGGTACCCGATTTTTGATTTCGGTGGCCATATACTAGCCTGCCTGGACAGCGTGATACAAAACTTCGTTATCATCATCCCAATTACTTAGGATCAGGGCAAGATGTAGGTACTCTTCTTCCATCATAGATATAAAAAAAAATATAGCAATAGTTTTAGGATCGGCCGCCTGCCTGACATCAACCCTTCTTAGAAATGTAATTATTAATCAGGCGGCATCAGATGAAGTTGGTCCAAGTCTATAAAAAAATTATATATGTTATACAAATATTAATATTTATATATATAGAATTTCTACAATTTCTTTTTTAATATTAAATGTACACAAATATTATCAATTTCTAATAACATTCTACAAATACAACCGAGACTATTTTTATATAAGTTTGTCTGGTCAATGATTACATTCCCAAGGGGAATTGAAGTGAAATAAGAGATCGATCGATTCGTATTAAATTTTTGTTTTGTGTCTTTAGTTGTTAGCTTTAAATGGCTTTCATAACTTTGGCCGAACTATCGGTGAGCTCAGACTCTTATAGCCTGTATATTTAGCCAAACCCTTAATAGTTATAAGTTGCTACTATACTTAACTTATAAAAGACTATGATGATTCACATAGTGGTTTGATATCATACGATTTAATACGTCCGAGAGGGTTCATAAACAAGTAGGGTACTGGGGTCGCGAGCACCTGCTGCGCCCGCGACGCTGACATTGCCAGATAAGATATGGCTATTATTTTGTCACTGCTATCGGGCCAATGTCACAGTGACCTTAATGACACCAAATAACGCGGCGGTACACGTTCATCGCTATGACCTTGCGATATTTATCTAATCTTGTTCGCGAAAATGTAGTTAGGATTATTTTCCATATATGTGTTAATGGTTTACAAATAAAGAAGACAAAGAGTATTTTTACGTTTATTTTTCATGTTTTTATTTATATATTATTTTGCTATATTATATGAGCCAAGTGGTTTACAAAAACAGCAAGTAAATAAAAAATAAATAAAAGCAATAACGATTATTAAAATTCATATGAAAAGTTCTTCCCGTGTGATGCTTAAGCTTGTCTTTAGGTATACTTACAATGTGTCACCATCCCTTACTTTGTTGTTTGTCTTTAAAAAGAGCTAAGGGTTCACTAGAAGAATGTGCAGCTGCTCTATCCTGAGGAAACCTAACAGCAATTGCAATCACCAACCTATCTGCTAACCATGACTGACGATTATGGCATTATCCTACTTCTAAAGGTCGACGTCGAACAAGGACGTCTTTAAATTGATGTCTAGATGGACAGCAAATAAACTTTTGATAAATCAGTATCAATAGTGCTTTATTTTAAAATATAATGATGTTAGTGCCTGCACAAGTTTTACCCAGTGCTTTCTAAAATCCAATGAATCAAATCAAAATCAAATTTTAAAGTGCTAAGATTTGAAATTCAAATTTTCATTTATATTTTAATGCCTTTTATCCAGGTTTCTAACAGTTATTACATCTGCATTACATCACGTTATTTTAATACCACGTAATAGGGATAAAACTTTTACTGTAAACTTGATTCAGCTCTAAATATCGATACCGCAATGGTACAGAATTTATTGAGGAAATTAATGAAAATAAAACATCTAATTTAATATATCATCACAGCCCATAACTGTCCCACTGCTGGGCTCGGGCCTCCTCCGTAACGGGAGGGAAATTAACCTAATATAATTAAGGGTTTTGTTTCGAGTTTTTCTTCTCTTGCACATCTATATGTTATATGCGTTTTATATCCCTTAGTCATCTCGTACGATCACCCACGGGTAGAATATGAGGTGGTGAATAGTATTCTTACTCCGTCACCACACGGAATATTTATTATTATTCTGATAATATTTTTTTTTAATTTCAAATACAGAGCGTCAGGATGGACTTATTTGCGCTAAATATTATTTCAGACGATCAGGACTATAGCTAAGATTCCATTTAATATAGTAATCCATCGTTCATGAGAGCAATGGCGGTATGAGAGCAATGACGCTTATCTTTTCCTGCAGACTAAAAATAGAAAAATAATTTGTTTATTGTTTAGTTTGTTTGCAATTATAAATCTAACCGTAACGTATAATTTTGATGTATAATTTACAGAGATTGATTCTGTAAATTATATGATTGATCACTTTCAATATATTAAGTTTTGTTTCAGTACCCAAATTATTCTAGATGTCGGACAGGTTGATTACTTAGAAAAGGTTTTTGCGATTACAAACATTTCTATTATTAACACTCTAACCGCTGTTATTTTCGATAGTCTCATAAATACTACGAGAAATAGTGACGATGACCATAAAGACATTCTTTGAAAATAATCGAATTTTACCTAAATATGTGAATGCAATTCTTATAATGTATATGGTCTTACTAAAGTAGTAACTCATCATATTAAAGTAAAAAGCAATACTAAGAATAAAAATCCCACATTACTATATGGCATAACTATAACAATTAAAGTGAGTTTATTATTATGATCACTCTACATCGGCTTTAACGATTTCTCAACGGTATGTCAAATCTAATATCCTATTTTACTATTAAATGTGCCAACAATCTGAAAGAAGACTTTTTGTTTATCATTGGAACAATAAAATTATTGTGTCAATGTTATGCAGATGTCTGTCCTGAATCCTTGTTAATAATAGCAGTTTAAACTTCCCGTGCTTGTTAAAAAAATTTAAGGAATCATGCAAAATGTTGCTGTAGGTACAACATATTCGTAGATGACTAATCATTGACGAAGAGGCACGTGTAAGCCCATACGTAAAACGTGAGCAAATTTTTCGCTTCCAGCTGATTTATAGATAATGTAATGCATTTAAACTGACAATATTTTTGTATAATACTTATGCATGTAAATAAAATAAGGAAAGATATACCTGTAGCACGTTACTTGTGTTCATTCTTTTTCCTTCTTATGTTGTAATTAAAAACCGTTATACTTTAGTGATGTGAGTCTAGTTTTTTGAGCAACTAATAGACAGGTTAATATAGATAGCTCATAATATATATATATATATAGCGTTTAATAGATAGCTCATATATATATATATGAGCTATCTATTAAACGGACAGACAGGTTAATATAACCGGACCGGATAATAACCGGACAGACAGGTTAATATAGCCGTTTAATAGATAGCTCATATATATATGAGCTATCTATTAAACGGCTGTATTAACCTGTCTCCAACCTGTCTGTCCGGTTAATATAGCCGTTTAGTAGATAGCTCATATATATATATATATATATATATATATATATATATATATATATATATATATATATATATATATATATATATATATATATATATATATATACTGAGGTAGTATAGTCAAAAGATGACAGCTAGGATTGATTTTTTTAGTTACTATATCTCAATACACAATCATCGATCATGCGCAAAAAAGTCTTGTGATCGCGATCTATGTCATACACGTGCCATATGATAATAAGTAAAGCGCGTCCAAAATTTCGACTTTCCGTATGTCAAAGCGAAGTGCAATATTCCGAACACACGAGTCTATAACGGCAAAAAAGAATATTAAGTAATTTTGTCACCCCATTTTTTGCGGACAAATATTGACTTGTAGATGCTAATAATCGTAATTGGTAATGAGTTGTTGATAATATTTTATTAATATTATTATGGAAAAATAAAAATCATTGTGTCGCAGTGGACTTTATAAGCATACTAACGGGCACAGATTATATTGTTGATAAGTGTGACTCTGTGAGCTATTATGCATGTCATCCATCACCAATTCGTTGATCTAACTAGCCTATCCATTTTATCTTTTTTATTTATAGTTACGTATTGTGTAGCATTGTTTTTGTGGCCATAAAAAAACTTTACGTAAGCTAAGGCAATTATAGTTAATTTAAATTTAATCAGTAACGATGATTTTTAAGTATCTTCACCAGGAGCAAATTGAGCTAAACACACATCCTTCATATTGTTTGTTTATATAATTATGCATTAACTAATCAGTGCAATATAATGTGTCGTTTATTTAATAAAGCGGCCTTCATCATGCGTCGTCATCACCCGGAAATTGCTGTATGGCAGTAATACGCTGTTACAATTTTCCGAAGCAGGAAGTATGAATTGACGATGCCCAAGGTGATGTAAAATTATTAAACGCAATTATTTTACTATAGGTATTTACCTGGCGATATGAACATAAATATTACCTAAATACAGTTTGACCTTTTTTATTCAAATAAAAAGAGTATAAACAACAAAAAGGTTATTTTTAAGTCAACCACGATTACGTGTTATCTGCTCCACTCGATTAAAATAAATTGTCATTATTGTTTTCTTTTTAATTTGTCCCTGTATGAATATATTTGTCTTTAAAAAAGTTACGGAAAGTAAATTATATGTAACACTAGCCTCTGCCCGCGGCTTCACCCGCGTAAAAGGTTACTTTCCTAAAGTTTTTCATCCCCTATTTTTATTTTACCCCTTAAGGGTAATTTTTTTATGAAATTTTAAGATCTTATCTATTTATAAATACCCGAATACGAAACGAAAAATTATGTCACAAGCGGGGTTCGAACCCGCACCTATTGGGAATCCGGCCCAACCGTGCTGCCACTTACACCATAGTGAACTATTTTAGAACATGCAGATTTCGCTTCATATTATATCTTACGTCTTCAAGTTGACGTATGCCATCTATCGGACAATGTTTACACATTGTATAGACTTAATACTTCAAACTTTACAGTTAGAATTGTATTAAACGATGACACAACCTTGTTATTCAAATTACTGAAATTTTTAGCATTTAATATGCTTAATTATTTATAAATACCCGAATACGAAACGAAAAATTATGTCACAAGCGGGGTTCGAACCCGCACCTATTGGGAATCCGGCCCAACCGTGCTGCCACTTACACCATAGTGAACTATTTTAGGACATGCAGATTTCGCTTCATATTATATCTTACGTCTTCAAGTTGACGTATGCCATCTATCGGACAATGTTTACACATTGTATAGACTTAATACTTCAAACTTTACAGTTAGAATTGTATTAAACGATGACACAACCTTGTTATTCAAATTACTGAAATTTTTAGCATTTAATATGCTTAATTATTTATAAATACCCGAATACGAAACGAAAAATTATGTCACAAGCGGGGTTCGAACCCGCACCTATTGGGAATCCGGCCCAACCGTGCTGCCACTTACACCATAGTGAACTATTTTAGGACATGCAGATTTCGCTTCATATTATATCTTACGTCTTCAAGTTGACGTATGCCATCTATCGGACACGGACGGACGGATCTTATCTATTTATATCTAATCAATAGCCTAAAAATAAGTTTCAAGCTTGTGGCTTTAAAAATGACAATAATTCCTTACAACTTTTCATCCCCCTTTACAACCATTTTTTGCATTAAAAAGTAGCTTATGTCCTTTATCAGGCTCTAGACTATCAGTATAGCAAATTTCATTTAGATCGGTTCAGTAGGTTTGGCGTGAAAGAGCGACAGACAGACAGAGTTACCTTCGCATTTATAATATTAGTAAGGATTGTGAATGAAAGCATTGATCGTCAGAAAAAAAAACGAAGTAATATAATTTGTATTTTTTCTGACGTGAATGTGACTAAGTAATGTACACAATGACTAAGGGACCGGACACATGTCTACGGTGCGGCACCGTTTACCGGGTAACGGCACGGCACTGCCACCGGGAAAAGGCACGGCGCCGGGCTGCAGCACGACGCCGTGCACGGTGTACCGCGCCGACACACGACACACTGCTTCTGCGCAGCTTGTACTTTGTAGTTTGTTTGTGCGCACGTGGTGGTGGTTTTTGCATGAAATGGCTGACAGTTTAGATGTCGACTATTTAATTTCACTAGTGGAAGCACGTCCCGTTCTTTGGGACAAGTCAAAGGAGGAGTATAAGGAAAAAAAATTAAAACAGAAAGATGGAAAGATGTCTGCCGGAATATTTTTCCGTCTTTCGACGACTCTTAGGGACCGGACACATGTCTACGGTGCGGCACCGTTTACCGTGTAACGGCACGGCGCCGCTACCGTTGAGACGGCGCGGCGTCGTGCCGCAGCACGACGCCGTGCGCGGCGTACCGCGCCGACACACGACGCACTGCTCCTGCGCAGTTTGTACTTTGCAGTTTGTTTGTGCGCACGTGGTGGTGGTTTTTGCATGAAATGGCTGACAATTTAGATGTCGACTATTTAATTTCACTAGTGGAATCACGTCCCGTTCTTTGGGACAAGTCAAAGGAGGAGTATAAGGACAAAAATTTTAAAACAGAAGGATGGAAAGATGTCTGCCGGAATATTTTTCCGTCTTTCGACGACAAGGATAATAAAGAAAAAACTAAACTCGGTGAGAACATACCTATTTATTTATCTTTATAATGTACTTAATAATAAAGTGAATACAATAAATGTAAATGCATTAATATGCTTAGTAGTAGGTATGATCAAAATGTATTCGGTGTGTGCAAAATACAAATCTACTGCCAAAGCCAATGCTTGTGTGAATCAGAATGGCGAATCATCATGAAACAAAAATAGGTCATATCTACTTTTTTTTCTATCTAACTATACCAATAAATATGGAGAAAATAAAAAAAGGGAGCCGCCAACCTGACGTCATAATGCCAGGTGTATTTCTATCTTCTGATTGAAATGTCAATTGTCACCAATGCTTTGGCAGTAGATTCTCTAGTCTATGACATAACTTTAGTTATATTTTGCTTAGTTGCCAACTAAGCGCACCGACATCACTATTAAAATATTTACAAAATTCGTCTCTTATATTGACTGGATTTGTTAAAGAAACGTCATCTGTTGTCTGTGGAAGATTTAAAAGACAGTCGTCAATATATAACTCTTCTGACTTTTTAACGCCATCTCGATTTACAACAAAGTTGTGTAAAACACAGCATGCTTTGATAATGTCGGTCGCAAAATTATATTCAACATTTAAAGGCCGATGAAATACACGCCACTTATTTGCAAATATACCAAAAGCACACTCGACATATCTTCTTGCTCGACTCAAACGATAGTTGAAAACCCTTTGTTCTACACTCAGATGCTTGCCTGGGTATGGACGTATTAGATTGTTAAGTAACGGTAGGCCTTCATCCGCGATAAAAACATAGGGAACGGATTTTTTAAGCCCCGGTAAAGGTTTTAGCGCTGGTACGGGAAGTCGACTTTGCAATAGTAATTCGTATAGTTTTGTATTGTAAAAAATCGTGGAATCACATTCCTTTCCATACGATCCTATATCAACATATACAAATTGATATTTAGAATCCACCAACGCCAGCAAGACTATAGAATTGTAGCTTTTGTAGTTGAAAAAAAGGGATCCACTGTGGGTAGGACTGCAAATTCGGATGTGTTTCCCGTCCAAAGCTCCCATGCAATTTGGAAAATTAGTTTTTGTGTCAAAATCTTCAGCTATTTGTTCTATTAGCTCTTCGGTTATTTTTGGCATACTTTCACTTAAAACAATGTCCCATATAGCGCGACAAACTTCTCGTACAATTTTCCCGATTGTGGTTTTTCCACGATAATCTGTAAATTCTATATCTCTAAATGAATTCCCTGTTGCCAAAAACCTGCAAAGAGAAATTTAATTAAATATTCCATTACACAAACCATTAATGCCGCCTTTTTAAGATATATTTCCTATTTCTGTTTTGTGCAATAAAGGGAATTGGATTGTATTGTATTTTTATATTGATTGTTACAGGTAATGACGTCATTAAAAAATGGACTAACATAAAAGATAATTTTTTCAAATACATGAAGAAGATAGAACTTTCAAAAAAATCTGGTGCTGGTGGCAGACACATAAAAGAATATCATTTATATAAACAACTCATGTTTTTGAAAAAAAATGAACCAAATTTAACTGACGATAGTATAGAAGAAGAATCTCAAACTCCAAACACTAGGTCACGATATCAACCCTATAGTAAAACTACGCCAAAACAAAAACTAAGTTGCGATGAATTTGAGAGGCAAATTGTCGAAACTTTAGCCACTTCTGAAAATCGACATCTGTCGTTTTTTAAAGCCATTTTGCCGTCTCTTAACAAATTAGATGACCACCAGACCTTGCTATTTCAAAGTGGAGTATTAAAGATTTTGATGGATTTCCATCAACCATCGTGCCAGTCATATAGTGGGTACCAGACAGCAACATCTTACGACACTAATTATCACCAAACTTCACGACCACCACAAGCTTCAACGTCTTATGACACTAATTATCAAAATCAACCAGATTATAATTTGTCCAATTCAAATATAAATCGTCGCCAAACATCACCAGTCTCGCCTTTGGAAGAAATAATATCCAATAACACAGATACACTGGAATCCGAATATGATTTTTCGTGAAGTAATCATACGAATAATTATTTCTTTAATTAAAATAAAAATGACAACATAAAATTATTTTATTTCTTACCTTATAGTTAAACCTAGCATTTCCATAGGCTCAACAGGTTTCCTGAACACGTATTGCTTTTGTATACGAGGTGCTATCTTGGTTAGCAGTTCTTCAAAACTTGATATAGACATTCTAAAATATTCGTAAAATTTGTCATTACCACATATTTTCAGCGCTTCATATTTCCTCTTAAAATGACCTCCATCGTGGTTCATTATAGAAAGGTATGGATTCACCCAACATTTTCTTTGATTCTGTTTTTTCTTCATTCGTCGTATTAGCAACAAGAGCAGAATAATACGTCTTTCGCGGTCCATGTTAAGACAGAAAGTGTATTGGAAACGATGGTTACTGTCATGTGCCGGTGCGGTGCATCGTACACGGCACCGTGCTGCGGCACGACGCCGCACCGTCTCAACGGTAGCGGCGCCGTGCCGTTACACGGTAAACGGTGCCGCACCGTAGACATGTGTCCGGTCCCTTACTGTCATGTGCCGGGTGCGGTACATCGTACACGGCACCGTGCTGCGGCACGACGCCGCGCCGTCTCAACGGTAGCGGCGTCGTGCCGTTACACGGTAGGGACCGGACACATGTCTACGGTGCGGCACCGTTTACCGTGTAACGGCACGGCGCCGCTACCGTTGAGACGGCGCGGCGTCGTGCCGCAGCACGACGCCGTGCGCGGCGTACCGCGCCGACACACGACGCACTGCTCCTGCGCAGTTTGTACTTTGCAGTTTGTTTGTGCGCACGTGGTGGTGGTTTTTGCATGAAATGGCTGACAATTTAGATGTCGACTATTTAATTTCACTAGTGGAATCACGTCCCGTTCTTTGGGACAAGTCAAAGGAGGAGTATAAGGACAAAAATTTTAAAACAGAAGGATGGAAAGATGTCTGCCGGAATATTTTTCCGTCTTTCGACGACAAGGATAATAAAGAAAAAACTAAACTCGGTGAGAACATACCTATTTATTTATCTTTATAATGTACTTAATAATAAAGTGAATACAATAAATGTAAATGCATTAATATGCTTAGTAGTAGGTATGATCAAAATGTATTCGGTGTGTGCAAAATACAAATCTACTGCCAAAGCCAATGCTTGTGTGAATCAGAATGGCGAATCATCATGAAACAAAAATAGGTCATATCTACTTTTTTTCTATCTAACTATACCAATAAATATGGAGAAAATAAAAAAAGGGAGCCGCCAACCTGACGTCATAATGCCAGGTGTATTTCTATCTTCTGATTGAAATGTCAATTGTCACCAATGCTTTGGCAGTAGATTCTCTAGTCTATGACATAACTTTAGTTATATTTTGCTTAGTTGCCAACTAAGCGCACCGACATCACTATTAAAATATTTACAAAATTCGTCTCTTATATTGACTGGATTTGTTAAAGAAACGTCATCTGTTGTCTGTGGAAGATTTAAAAGACAGTCGTCAATATATAACTCTTCTGACTTTTTAACGCCATCTCGATTTACAACAAAGTTGTGTAAAACACAGCATGCTTTGATAATGTCGGTCGCAAAATTATATTCAACATTTAAAGGCCGATGAAATACACGCCACTTATTTGCAAATATACCAAAAGCACACTCGACATATCTTCTTGCTCGACTCAAACGATAGTTGAAAACCCTTTGTTCTACACTCAGATGCTTGCCTGGGTATGGACGTATTAGATTGTTAAGTAACGGTAGGCCTTCATCCGCGATAAAAACATAGGGAACGGATTTTTTAAGCCCCGGTAAAGGTTTTAGCGCTGGTACGGGAAGTCGACTTTGCAATAGTAATTCGTATAGTTTTGTATTGTAAAAAATCGTGGAATCACATTCCTTTCCATACGATCCTATATCAACATATACAAATCGATATTTAGAATCCACCAACGCCAGCAAGACTATAGAATTGTAGCTTTTGTAGTTGAAAAAAAGGGATCCACTGTGGGTAGGACTGCAAATTCGGATGTGTTTCCCGTCCAAAGCTCCCATGCAATTTGGAAAATTAGTTTTTGTGTCAAAATCTTCAGCTATTTGTTCTATTAGCTCTTCGGTTATTTTTGGCATACTTTCACTTAAAACAATTTCCCATATAGCGCGACAAACTTCTCGTACAATTTTCCCGATTGTGGTTTTTCCACGATAATCTGTAAATTCTATATCTCTAAATGAATTCCCTGTTGCCAAAAACCTGCAAAGAGAAATTTAATTAAATATTCCATTACACAAACCATTAATGCCGCCTTTTTAAGATATATTTCCTATTTCTGTTTTGTGTAATAAAGGGAATTGGATTGTATTGTATTTTTATATTGATTGTTACAGGTAATGACGTCATTAAAAAATGGACTAACATAAAAGATAATTTTTTCAAATACATGAAGAAGATAGAACTTTCAAAAAAATCTGGTGCTGGTGGCAGACACATAAAAGAATATCATTTATATAAACAACTCATGTTTTTGAAAAAAAATGAACCAAATTTAACTGACGATAGTATAGAAGAAGAATCTCAAACTCCAAACACTAGGTCACGATATCAACCCTATAGTAAAACTACGCCAAAACAAAAACTAAGTTGCGATGAATTTGAGAGGCAAATTGTCGAAACTTTAGCCACTTCTGAAAATCGACATCTGTCGTTTTTTAAAGCCATTTTGCCGTCTCTTAACAAATTAGATGACCACCAGACCTTGCTATTTCAAAGTGGAGTATTAAAGATTTTGATGGATTTCCATCAACCATCGTGCCAGTCATATAGTGGGTACCAGACAGCAACATCTTACGACACTAATTATCACCAAACTTCACGACCACCACAAGCTTCAACGTCTTATGACACTAATTATCAAAATCAACCAGATTATAATTTGTCCAATTCAAGTATAAATCGTCGCCAAACATCACCAGTCTCGCCTTTGGAAGAAATAATATCCAATAACACAGATACACTGGAATCCGAATATGATTTTTCGTGAAGTAATCATACGAATAATTATTTCTTTAATTAAAATAAAAATGACAACATAAAATTATTTTATTTCTTACCTTATAGTTAAACCTAGCATTTCCATAGGCTCAACAGGTTTCCTGAACACGTATTGCTTTTGTATACGAGGTGCTATCTTGGTTAGCAGTTCTTCAAAACTTGATATAGACATTCTAAAATATTCGTAAAATTTGTCATTACCACATATTTTCAGCGCTTCATATTTCCTCTTAAAATGACCTCCATCGTGGTTCATTATAGAAAGGTATGGATTCACCCAACATTTTCTTTGATTCTGTTTTTTCTTCATTCGTCGTATTAGCAACAAGAGCAGAATAATACGTCTTTCGCGGTCCATGTTAAGACAGAAAGTGTATTGGAAACGATGGTTACTGTCATGTGCCGGTGCGGTGCATCGTACACGGCACCGTGCTGCGGCACGACGCCGCACCGTCTCAACGGTAGCGGCGCCGTGCCGTTACACGGTAAACGGTGCCGCACCGTAGACATGTGTCCGGTCCCGTAGCCGGCGCCGCAGCGTAGACATGTGTCCACGACCTAAGCCATCATTTAGGGCTTAAATTTCACTATTTTTACCCGACTGCAAAGGAGTGGTATTGTGTTTAACAGTCTATGTATGTATGTATGTATGTTTGTATGTTCCTTTGAAGCACTATATATACCAAACGCCTGGGCCGATTTTTATGATTCGCACGTCAATCGATTCCTCTTAATCCGGCGAGTGTCACTAAAGATATGACGTTATTGAAAATTCAATATGACGACTACCGGACGCCATATTGTGAAAAAAAAATTAAAGTCAACCAACTATATCGAGTGGGGTATCGTTAAATAGGTATTTCAAAATCATTTTTAGTTTTCTCTCAACATTTTTCGATTTGACTGGCCGTTTAGGATCTGTATCGATTTAAAGTTTCGTAACAAACTTTCTCACATATAGGTTTTTTTAGACAGTAGAAATTTACGATGAAAAGACGAAAAATTCATATAACTGGATGTGGATGGAGATATACTGAAGTATCAAGTAGGTATATTGTCCAATATACCATAGGTAGTCCTACCTAAAGTATCTAATGTCTGACGCGGTCGCCCATCTCCAATTTCTAACGATTTAGTACTCAACTTCAATCGAAAAACTATATATAGTTAGGTACTTAGCTACTTATTAATAAATAAGATAACTATAGCTACTTAGGTTTTTATAACTAAAAAGTATAAAATAAAAAAATTATTAAAAAATCAAAAAACCCGACTGCGTAAAAAGTCACCAAAACTACGTACATATTAAAAAAACTGAAAAGAAAAAAACAAGCACTTAGATGTCCGGTGGTCTAGAATTCCATAATATATTATTGAATAAATACTATTGCAGAAAATGAAATATATTTTAATAATAGAACATGACAACTGAACAGTCGGGATCCTTTATTCGACAGCAAATCTAATTTTTCAATGGGATTCGGGATCCTTTATTCGACAGCAAATCTAATTTTTCAATGGATCCTGACTGTTCAGTTGTCATGTTCTATTACTAAAATATATTTCATTTTCTGCAATAGTATTTATTCAATAATATATTATGGAATTCTAGACCACCGGACATCTAAGTGCTTGTTTTTTTCTTTTCAGTTTTTTTAATATGTACGTAGTTTTGGTGACTTTTTACGCAGTCGGGTTTTTTGATTTTTTAATCATTTTTTTTATTCATTTAGTTAAACATTTATCAATTACGACTACGGTTTATTTCTATGAAAGATATCGCTGTATTTTAATAAAATCTAGCTGATAAGTTCTGAGATTATCGTCCTTAAACGAAATCTTCTATTATATATTCTAATAGTAATGAAGTTAATAAGAATGAAGAACGGTTTCCCTAGAATATATTGGAAATGTTAAGCAACATTTTTTTTATGAACGAGAACTGTATCTATCTAAGTATTAATTATAATTATAATTAATATTTATCATAGGACCACTATTTTGAGCTTAAGTCTCGTGATATTGAAGTAGCATCATGTTACGTTAAGCTGAGTTAACGTGTACCTACGTTGTGCAGGTCTCGCCCCTCTCATTAATATGGTTAGAGGAGTGATAACTGTTCTGGTAGTTATAATCACTATTAGGCGTTTCTTTTCTAGTATTTAGTTTAACTAAATGTCCCTACTGAATTTTTGCTTATAGCTATTAATTTTCTTTTAAAAGAAACATATCATGTACATATAAATCCTACCGGGGTGTTACAAAGCGCCTCTTTGCAGTCAATTATTATATAATAGAACAAATAGTATACAAATTATTTAAAAATGACAGTGACATAAATAGATTTAACTTTTGTATGTTGTGGGCAATTTTTATTGAAAAGTACTGATCTGACCGTGAATTATTTAAAGAAATATGATTATGTAAACAGAGGTTTATCGCTTTTGATTATGTGGTAACATAAATATACGATATTGTTAAAATATAATTGTATATGATTCAATATCAAATACATATTGAGTATATATATGTATATATATATATATATATATATATATATATATATTCTATATATATATATATATATATATATATATATATATATATATATATATATATATATATTCTATATATATATATATATATATATATATATATATATATATATATAATCTAATATATAATATATTCAATATCTAATAGATATTATTTAAGACATGTGATGAGACGGAATGAAAGTAATGTTGTGAGGAAAGCTTTAAGTATGAATGTTGAAGGTTTAAGGAGTAAGGGAAGACGGAAGAAAAGATGGATGAACTGCGTGAAACATGACATGGATAGACAAGGAGTGACCACAGAGATGACGTCTGATAGAGTTGTATGGAAGGAGAAGACGTATTGCGTCGACCCCTAATAAATTGGGATAAGAGCAGGTTGATGATGATGATGATGATGATTCAATATCTAATAGACAAAAATATGGCGGTGGACATAACACGGCCATTTTTTTGTTTATCAGTATAAACAAGCAAAGCGAACGTAATGCCCATACAGCCGAACTTTTTTTGAAAGATATGCATTTTTCAGACATATTTTATAAATGCTACGCTTTCATTTATAGTCAAATAAGAAAAAGAAAATATCCGCGATTGATATTAGTGAATGCGATGAATTGGAATCAACAATATAATATTTAACTAAATAATGCCAACATTAATTTCATAACATTGAACTAATGTTCAATTACTAAATACCATCACCGAAGCTCTTAAAAAAGAATGACATTATCTATAGCTTATTTCTTTTCAGTTACCGATGATTATGCAGAGATGTAAAGCATAGCATAACTATCATATGCAAATGGCCGTACCTTATTAAAAAAAACCGGAGGTGTCAAGGGACACCCGGATGGAACGAAGTTCTATTTTAATTATATATTTTTTTCTGCCTTAAGCGATTTTTATCGTTATATTTTAGCCAATTTGCAAAATATCTTTATAAATTATAGCCTATGTGTTATTCTGATGTGCAAGCTATATTACTATAAATTTCATCAAAATCCATTCAGTAGTTTTTACGTGAAAGAGCAACAAACATGTTCACATCCATACATTATTACAAAATTTCACGTTTATAATATTAATAATAGGATATACAATTCCACTAGACTACCAAAACTTTTCGGCCCCGAGCTCGAACGCGAGTCGGCCACGCGGCCCGGTCACGGGCGAAAATAATTTCGTTGCGCATTATTTTGATTTTGCTATATCTCTTAAGGTATTGATTTAATTTGCATGGTCTGAAGGAAAAAAAATATCTTCATGAAATGCTCAAGCCAACTAATGTATTTAAAATGATAAGGATTAATACAGTATTTGTGTAAATAGCTTTTCAATTACCGTTTTATAATAGAACATTTTTTAAAGTATTAAAATGGATATAGTATGTTATCCTTAAGAGATAGATATATACCATCGCGGACTTTTTTGTAGGCCTTTTTAAGCTGTATAATACTGTAGTACTTTATTTTGATCTATTTCGTAGGGTTCAGCCAGCGTTTGCAATGTAAGCGCAAAATAATGTGTTTATTTACGACATCACATTAGAAACCTCTAAAATTATCAGTGTTTCTCTAGTACATTATGCATATATTATACATATAAACCTTCCTCTTGAATCACTCTATCTATAAAAAAAATCGTCGCGACACCACACTGTTCAATGCGAAATAGAAATGAAAATATCTGGCTTGCTTTCTATAAGAGAGCCGACGAGCGACGCCGCACAGCTTACAATAGCTTACTATAGCAAAAAGTGTCGTGACAACTTTTCGTAAGAATTTTTTCCGTCTAGCCCCCTTTCACAACGCGCGATAAGGAACTTCGTTCCAAAAAAAATATCTAAATGAACTCATATATCTAAGTCATTTAACTTTTTTTACATATTGATGATATGATTCGACAGAGATGTAATTTTTTTTAGCTGGGTGTAATCTTAGCACACATTTCCACCTTTGTAAATCCTATAAGCCAGGATTCATAATGTTCTCCATATACGACACCAAGGTTTGACCCTCAGGCAGTCATGGGGAATGATTTTATTTATCTTGGGACCCGCAACAAATTTAATTAGAAAAGTTTAAAGAAGAGTTGGAAAGAATGATTTCATTTCCTTCCTAGGTAATGTGGGAGACAGTATACAAAATTGACTAGTCAACTAATAAGTAAAGGGGTGTACAGTTGCGATAAGCACAGCAGTACAGCACCAGGAATATGGAAGAGCTTATCGGGGGCCTTAAGATTAATTGCTACAGTAGGTATGGCAGAGATGTCTATTCTAATACTCAGATAAAGAACAATTCTCCTTATAGAATATCTAATATATTTTTTTAATTAATAACCCGTACAGTGGCTCCGGTTTTATACAAAATAAATAATTTAAATATTATAATTTTACAGTATTTATTCTAATTCTAATTTGCTCTTGAACCTAAAATCAATTAGGTTATATATTTTGCATTATGAATTAATACTTAATTTACTTATTTACAGTTAAAGACACCCTTTTTTGCCATGGGCTATGGTCTGGTCACACCCCGCCAGATCCGTCCGGGGCAACAGAAGAGGCGGCGCGCAACCCCATAGACCCATCCTGCAAAGCCTCTTTTCGCTGTGCGAGCGGGCCATCGGAACCCGATCTTTGTCTTCGGTGGAGTTAAAGACACTCTAACAAATATCAATTATGCTTATCCGTAACCAATAGTGGGGAAAGGTAATCTCGACACAGTTATTTACGTGTTTCAGTCAGCCAATGGAGGTTGTCAATTCTGTACGTTTTTTTTTTTGCCTTGTTGACATATGAGCAGGCAGTCCGCTTCATCAGGTAGGATGTGGTGTTCCATAAGGATCAGTATTGGGGCCGGTCCTGTGGAATATTGGATTCAACTGGGTATTGCAGGGTGGCCTTCTGCCTGGGATGAGGGTGATCTGTTATGCAGATGATACCCTTGTCACAGCAAGAAGGCCAAACTTTCAGCAGGCTGCCCGATTGGCAGAGGTCGGCACTGCACTCGTTGTAGATCGAATCGGTATGCTGGGCCTGAGGGTATCTCCACATAAGACAGAGGCCATCCTCTTCCACGGCCCTCGCCGAGGTCCTAGGATCTCGTGGAGCTCAAATCAACGTGCAGGGGATTGCTGTGCCGGTGCTGAACCGCATGAAATATTTGGGCTTGCATCTTGACGGAAGGTGGAGTTTCGAGCCACATATCGCTCAGCTCGCCCCACGGCTCATAAAAACTGCTGCATCCCTAGGTAGGCTCTTGCCTAATATAAAGTGGCCTGGTTCATCCTGCCGGCAGCTATATACGGATATACTCCGATCCATGGCACTGTACGACCCTATATGGTCGGAATCCCTCACTGCTCGAAGCAAACGTCTCTTGCGTCTGTTACAGAGAGTAATAGCGATAAGGATTATAAGGGTTTACTGTACGGTATCGTGGACTGCATCCACGATGCTAGCAAGTGACCCACCCTGGGAGCTCCAAGCGGAGGTCCAGGCAGAGGCCTACCGGCTTCGTGCCACTACGCGGGCCCAGAGCGAGCAGATCTCTGACGGAGATATGGACGGACTGATGGTGACGACTCGGGGAACCTTGATCCAGCGATGGAGGGAGGATCTAGAATCCCCCGTAGCCGGAAGAGAGATAGTGGAGGCTGTTCGCCCACACCTCTATCGCTGGATCAATAGACGGAATGGCACTCTGACATTCAGGCTGACACAGGTACTTACCGCACATGGGTGCTTCGGTAAGTACCTGCATCAAGTTGCAAGATGCGAAGAGACCCCTGAATGTTACGAGTGTGGCGCGTCCATAGACACAGCGCGCCACACATTAGAAGAGTGTCCTACATGGAGAACTCAAAGGCTCGCCCCGGCGTCTGTTATGGGTGAAGACCTATCACTGCCGACCGTTATTAATAAGATGATCGACAGTGATGGGTGTTGGATGGCTATGACCTCCTTTTGCGACGTGGTCATAGCGCAGAAGGAAGCGGTGGGGCGGGCCCGTGAGGCATGTGCCTATGCTGACCCGCTGCGCAGGTGACGGATGGGAAGACGGAGAAGACGCTACGCGCTCCTCTTCCCTCAGTCATAATTGAACTAGGGCGCTAGTCAGATAACCGCCGAAACGTCAGAGTCGTATGCCCGAAAGGCAAACCTTTGGCGTTCCACAACCGGCGGGGACGCGGGGCCGCTGTGATTTTTAGTAGTCTGATACAGTAAAACCATACTGTGTCAGTGAGTCCTACATACTCCTTTGCCGTAAAGGGGATGCGAAAACGCATTTTCCACAGCGCACAAAAAAAAAACAAAAAAGGCAATCCGCTTGATAGCAAGTAGTAACTGTCGCTCATGGATAGATATATATACTAGGGTCATATTATCAATTCTTGTACAGTAACTATTTATGCAGTAAAAGAATCATCATCATCGTTATCATCATCATCTCAGCTCATCATCATCATCACAGCCCATATATGTCCCACTTTTAGGCTCGGGCCTCCTCCGTAATGGAAGGGAAATTAAGCTACTATACCATGCTCGTCAGACGTGTTGGTATATGGTTTTGTTTCGAGTTTTCCGTTGATCTATTATACCAAGCTGGCCAGAGGGCCTGGTATAGGATTGCACTTCGAATTTACCTTTTCTTGTCGTTGTAATAAACTATAAGACCAGCAAAGTGACCTTTCAAGATTATCAACGGGGAAGAAAAGGGTTATGATACATCGTATTTCATCATCATCATCATCATTCAGCCTTTCATCATCCACTGCTGGAAGTAGGTGTTCTCTCAAATTTCGTCACAAAGTGCGGTCTTGTGTCGCCAGCATCCCAGCTACCTTCACCAGGTCGTCGGTCCACCTGGGGCCTGAGGCGACCAACACTGCAACGTCTGATACACGGTCGCCACTCGAGAACCTTTCTTCTCCAACGGTTATCGGTTCGTCGAGCGACGTGGTCTGCCCATTGCCACTTCAGCGTCCTAATTCTTCGTGCTATATCGGTTACATCCGTTCTTCTTCGGATTTCCGTATTACGGATTCTATCTCGCAGAGAAATCCCGAGCACAGCCTGCTCCATAGCACGCTGAACGACTTTGAGCTTGGTTATACCTACATGGTATTTATTCTTACGCCATTACCACAAGGAAACTTAAAAGATCATATTTCAAAATATACTTAAATAAGCAAGAAAATTAAACTATCTTGCATATTTCGTCATGTCACATTTTCGAAATAACACACTTTTTTAGTATTATTATATAAATAAATAAAAAAGAAATGCTGGTTGTTAATATGATTTGAATTGAGAAGAAGTGCTCCGATTTAGCTGCTGTCTATTTTAAAATTAGAGTATTCCTTTCTATATTTTTAAGAACGAAGTATGATAGTTGATATAAGAATATCTATGTCAACAGTGTTTTCTCTATGGATGTAACTGTTCGACCAATATGTGTAAATGGTGTTTTTAATTTGTAGTTATTATCCTGCCGAGTTTTGCAGAAAACACATACAAAGGAAAGCAGCCAAAACCGACTAGCAATAATCATAAGAAATAAATTTATTGAAATTTGTACAGACAATATATAGGTATAATAAATTATTCGCAGTAAGTCTTTTAGAAATTTGAGAGTCTCCGTGTAGTGACGGAGTTGCAATACAACAATCATTCAACAACCCTTCTTGAGGTATCGTAAGAATAAAGGACGTAATTACATAATATAATTGTAAGAGAAGGAAAGAAAAGGTTAGTCAGCTTTATATAACATATAAATTTTGTCCCACCCAAAGAAGTTCTGTGCTTAATAATGTGACGTTATGTAGCAGAAGAAGAATACGTTCGATCTTTAATAAGAATCCTGAAAGTTCCGAAGGCTGAGATCTATTGCTCGTACCCAAAGCTCTGATTTTCCAAAATTCTGGGCATGGTTCAAGATAACATCAGAAGAAAGCTTACATGCTTTAAAGAGATTCTCAATAACCTCAGCACTATTAACATTCTTATTCAATCCTGGTGAGCTGTAGCCTTTCCATGTGGTGACGGAGTAAGAATACAATTCACCACCCCATATCTTACCCATGGGTGATCGTACGAGACGACTAAGGGATATAAAACGCATATAGCATCTATGCAGAAGAAGGAAAATTTGAAACAAAGCCCTATACCAACACGTCTGACCAGCGTAGTGTAGTAGGTCAATTTCCCTTCCATTATGGAGGAGGCTCAAGCCGAACAGTGGGACATATATGAGCTGAGATGATGATGATGACGAGCTGTAGCCTGATAGTATATTACATTGCACTAATTTCAAAAACCACTTTCCTAAATTTGTAAGAAAGGAGTTCTCAATTAGAATATTAGGAAACAATTAAAACTTACAGTCAACAAACTACTTCAATGTTACGGTTTCCACTCATTTTGGTTCCTTAAATTAGTGGACTTTATCCCACTTTTAAGTTAAATTCCTAAATTAAGAAAAACGTCTACCATAAGAAGTGGGTCAGAAAAGAGTTGAATTTTTATTTAATTTAGTACATTTATTCTTTAGCACCATCAGAAGATAATGCTGCAGAAAATGTAAGAATTTGTACTAATTTCTATAACCTGCTCATTCTTGACATGCCCATTAATATTATATATACCCATTTATATTAACATTAAACCTTTAAAATTTGGTTATCGTGAAAGAACATAAATTTACATTGAATTAACTTTAATAGGGTTTAAGCTTATGACGAATTCCTCCTTTTTTATTAGTTAATAACGCAGTTTTCAAGGACAATATTTGAATATCAATGACCCCGAAGGCTCCATTATGTATATATGTATTAATTAATTCCTCGAGTTCTGAGCTATTAATCACTAGACAAGTCTTATATATAGCTATTAGGTATATATAAATCTTTGAATTAAATTACGTAATCATTCGGTTATTGTTATCGTAAAAATATGCAACATAAATGTTTGACCTTGAATGAAATTAATACGTAAACTAAAATGAAGATTAATTATTATTATAGATACTGCTTGGGCCTAGTGGATTTGATTGCAGCTGACGATCGTGACCATTGGCTTTGATACCTGGATCGAGCCTTATATTCCTAAAGAGTTTCGTAGCATTACGATGTGTAGAATTATGTACGTAGACAGCAATTAACTATTCGCCTCTAACCCTATTACATAGGACTTAAAAGTTTGTAGAAGAAATATATAATTTTTCAAATATTTACCACAGCAAGCATAGGCAGGTAAAGCTACAAAACAGATATTATAGCTACAGTATATATGAATGCAATACATTTCCACTATTTATATTATATAAATAATTATTCATATTAAATTTGTTACAAAAACGTGATACAAACTTACGTCAAAATAAACTGATAGTGTCACGTGAATTGGCACGTTAGATATTTTATAACAAATACAATGCTTATACATAGTTATCTAAGTTATAGAAACAAATATATTTCATATAAATAATTGAAGATTTTTTGTTTATATGCCTCTAGAACCTCGTAGCACCTCTACGCGCGAAAGGCTCCACATAAAATAATATGTAAATAAGTTTATAATAAACATAAAACTTACCAAGATCTGGAATAGAGCTAGAAGGCTCTTCGAAGGATGGTGGCTTGTGCAGGCGCGGCGGTGGTGGTGGTGGTGGAGGTGGAGGAGGCCGCATGCACTGGATCACCGAGTGCGTCGGAGTCATGCTGGGCGCCGCCAGACACACAGGTGCACGGAATTCCTTTCCCGGAGGTGCAGGTAGTTCCAGCCTTCTCATTCCAGGAAGCATTTCCGCATCATAGACTGTATCTACAGGCTCACGTTTAGGCGATAACTTAGGATAGCACTGCATCGTTCCTTAAATATTGTTCAGTCACTTAGTCTAGTAATAAAAATGTTAATAATTATTGTACAACTACGTATGGTATAATACTAAACTATATAAATATACCACATATTGTTAATTAATTCACAATCAATACGGAAATTTTCTCATACTAAAGACATTTGGGCATTGTTTACGTCCTGTCGCGTGAAGTTTAAGGGCAAGTGCGCAAAGAGCGGGGTTTGAGCGCGTATCGTGCGTGCGCGACGCGCCGCGAGACTCGCGAGACTCGTTCACTCGCCACGGCCAACTTTCTCTCACTGGCGTGGCGGGCGGTCGCAGTCGGACGAAAGTGAATCTGCAGCGAGCGCCCCTCGCCCTCTCCCGCCCTCAGGTGTCCCTGCACCGCCCGCCCAGCGTCGCCGCGCGCCCTCGGTGCCGTTGCAACGCCCATCCGACATCAAGTTTAACCTTAACTGTGACCTTTACCGCAGTACACTGCACTCACAGTGACTATAGGTAGACTTTATTGTATTTTATAAAATAATTACAGAGACAGTTTTAATATTTAGTTCAAAATTAATTTTATTTTAATTCGTATTTATTTTCATAAATACATGTTTGCAGCACATTAATTATTGCCGATTTAGTTTCGAGTTTGATGAATAAAAATCAATAAAGCAGTATAACATCGTGGAACTTGAAGGACCACTTATGATGTAAGTAAAAAGTAAGAAAAAACAATTATTTTTAACAGCGCGTTCGGGTTTTCAAATATTCTATTATCTATAAAAATAATAAATGTACTGAAAACGGCAATGAATTAATAAACTCTTACATCAAATTTTTATTTACATTGTACAAGGCACACACTTTCCTCTCTGGCATCCGTAGCCATTTTAAAATAGATTTGTACATAGATAGGATTTATTTGAATGTTACGTAGTCGCTGATTTCAGGAATCTATAGCTAACCAAATCTATTTCTAAGACATACATCATATGTTTAATTATAAATGTATGTATAATATGGTTGTTGACATGTTTATAATCCGGCACCATATGGCATAATTTGATATTTTTTATATTAATATTATATTTCTGTATTTTCCGTGTGGTGACAGAGAAAATAAAATATCATCCCCTAAGTATCGTCAAAGATGACTACAGTTATGAGGTGCAGATAACAGTAATTCAATATAAGTGAAATTCTACATAAAACCCTATACCGACACGTCTGACTAAAGTGGTAGGAAAATTTTCATCCAATTGTAAAGGAGGCTCCAACCTAACAGTGGGATGTATATGGGCTCAGAAAGAAAAAAAAAAAGAAGATTGCTATACTCTAGTTATATGAATATATTTTAATTCTCAAGGTACAATCTGCATGCAGTGTAGAATCAAAACTTTGAGCACTATGAGCACAATAAATTATCAGCTGTGTGGTAGCGGCTACGAATACTACCAACCCTTACTTTGCTTGTAGATGTCGTAAAAGACGACTAAAAGCCTTATTAAGACCTGGGCCAACTCCATCTGATGCCGTTCGGTCAAAAATTACATTCTCAAGGACGATTGGCGTAGGGCAGGCGGCTGGTCATAAAACTATTGCCAATAACTTTCACAATATGTACTATAAAAGAAGAGCACATATTGTATCGGCCCCAAGTAATTGGGATAAGAGTAGGAGAATGATGATGACCACAGTAGATTATTAGTGTTTATAAGCGAGACCTTATCAACGCATTACAATGGTGTAGAAATTTCGTATCATTCAACATCATCATCATGATCTCAGCCCATAAATAAACCCATTGCAGGTTGGTCCTTCTCTTGCATATATACATACATAAATAAATATCACCACGCCATATCCCTTGCAGGGTAGGCAGAGAGAACAGAGTGCCAGAGAACCTATCCTTGCATACTTCACTGCTTCCTCAACATTCATAATTCTCTTCATACACGCTCGCCGGTTTCGGAGACTCTTGACTTCACCTTCCTTCAGTACGTGACCAATCTGGTTTAGGTAGGTGAGACCCGGTCTCCCTCGGTACCCACATCCTTCCACTTTCGCATATATACTATGTACATATCCCTTAGTCGTCTTATATGACATCTACGGTCAATATGGCGAGTAGGGAATCGTATTCTTACTCTGTCACCACGCGTAATGATCACATAATTATAACACGGTCAATGTTAATTTTTATAGATAACAGAATAACTATTATCACATACATGAAGAAAGCGATACCGTGTTCTCGATCGATGATCGAGGAACACACGAGCACGCTCGCTGATAACAAATGATAACCATCTAATAGATAGCACACCAACTAACTGGACTGAACTGTTATGTGCTTTATACAACTGTTTTTTTATCGCCCATGTATGATAATACACGATCTTATTATCATTTTAATGACGTGCATGATTAGAATATTGTGAAATCGATATAGTATGCTACGTTTAACATGTACTATGAAAGAACTTTTTCTTAAAATGTTCAACGTTATGATGCAATTTTTGTATTATATATTTACGTCCATGTACTAACCTATCGAAGTCCTCTACTGGATATAGGCCTCCCCGATATGGGTGAATTTCATAATCATCGTATTTTAAATTTTCCAGAAGAATGCTGCCGCCCATGTGTTTCGCTGCAAGTTTCAGTTAATAGGGAACGATCCTCTTGCTCAGTATAGTTTACTTTAAATGCCCATATATTTGTCTCTATGCTGTGTGGCTATGAATACCATCAACCTTTGCTTTGTTCGTGGATGTTGTAAAAGACGACTAAGAGCTTTATATCGAACTGCGCCAACTGCACCTGATGACGTTTATTAAAAAATGATATTCTCAAGGAGGGTTGACGTCAAATAGGCGGCTAGTCATAAAACTATTGCATTTATTTTTGCAATATGTACGTGTACATAACTCCGCGTGATTAGGATAAGAGGGAAATGTCAGTATGCCGCTAAGAGTGATGCCGTGGCGGACCCTCCTTGCCGTGCCATCGTCAAGAGATGGTACGTGAAAGAGGTACTCGCCGGGTGGGACACCCAAATCAAGAAATCGTTACCGGTCAGCCGAATAAGCGATGGGATGGAAATACGGCAGGGTCGGCAGGTTATATTGCCGCACGACGATTCGATCAGTGTAGGTCCAGTGTGTTAAAAAAAAAAATGAGACTAATATTTTTTTATTTTAGAAATTAGATATTCTCGTAAACAACTGAAATACAGCACCTGTTCGTTTGTATATAAATGTAATGTTATTTAGATCCCTAAAATAATTACGATTCAATATTCAATGCGTATCTACTACAAAAGTACTGGTTAAGTTTTTAAATTGGGTCTGTCTCAATATGGAATAGATAAAAGAGTTGTAGACAGCGATTAAATTGATTTTTGCAAGCATTACCTATTTTTATCACGGGCTCACCCTTTTATCCCCGATGGGACAAGTAAAACTGTAAATAACTTTGTAATTTTTATTCCGAATACGTAATTCGGTCCAACGCCAATAGGCAATTATTATTGTTAGCAGACATAGTTCCCTATTTCAAGGTTATCGTTCAGAACTTCGAATCTGAAGACTTTTTTGTCCGACACAAGATTCTAAGCCAGGATAACGACCAAGTAAGATATATTCATATGCACCTATGCTATCAATATCGATATGTTAAATACTTGTTTTACAATCTTACCATCACTTAGTCATCCGTCATCGCTGTGGTGACAGGGTAAGAATACAATTCATGAAAGACGCCTAAGCGATACTATATGCATGTAGAGCATCTATGCAAGAGAAGGAAATTTCTAAATAAAACCCCATACTAACCCGTTTGACCAGTGTGATACCGTAAGTCATTTTCCCTCCCACTGTGGAAGAGTCTCGGGCACAACAGAAGTACGGATATAAGCTGAGAAAATAATCATCTTTTATGATTGAGATCGGAATGGTACTGAATTGTATTCTTACTCTGGCGCTACATAGAAAGTAGTAACTTGATAGCAATATGGTGACGATAATGGTATTAATCATCATCATCATCACAGCCCATAAATGTCCCACTGTTGGGCGCGGGCCTCCTCCGTAATGGGAGGGAAATTAAAAGTCGCGCTGGTCAGACGTGTTGGTATAGGGTTTTGTTTCGAGTTTTCCTTCTCTCGCATAGATGTTATATGCGTTTTATATCCCTTAGTCGTCTCGTACGATCACCCACGTGTAAGATATGGGATGGTGAATAGTATTCTTACTCCGTCACCACACGGAAAATTGGTATTAATTGGTATTATGGTATTAATATAATACATATATTAATGTAGGTTAGTACAACACCTAGGTAGCGTTTCACTTACAGAAATTTATACATATTTTAAACGACCTTTACCGAAACAGTCACCTCAAATATTTTTTATAATATTTTTAAAGTGAGCACAGCATTTTGAAACATAAACACAAGAGAGCGGGGTAGTTGAGGGAGTAGTCGTATTAGGTGACTGAGTAGGGTGGGAGGGGTGTATTGCAGTCGCAGGGTGCGCCGAGGTCACTGCCATCGTCGCTTCACGGCCGGATTCAATGCTCACAAGTATTTCGGCGACAGGCTCCCTGAACTCTCTAGTCTTATATTTCATGAATATATCGATGCCATATATAATAATTAATAGATTATGATATATTTATTTTATTAACTATCTATTTCTCTCGATAATACTTAAACACACTGATAATTTCATCATTTAAACGCTATATTAACGCTTTTTTATTTTTTTATTTTTATTTTTAATGCCTGTGGTGGCAAACGAGCAGGCAGCACACCTGATGGTAAGTGACACTGCTGCTCATGGACCTTTGAAATACTAAGGCATAGCTAGGCCGCTGCCTACCGTGAAGAAACAGCTCTTCTTAAGCCTAGTTTAAAAAAGGACATATATTATGTTTATGAAATAAGCTTATTAACCTAGTAATATAATTATTTTAACGGATTAAGACAGATCCATAGGCACATAGTAATAATAAGATTGAAAGTACGTTAAGTAAACAATTATTTTTGTTTACATTTATTATGAACGTAAATTAAAACATATATTCTACACTTATTTGGTTGTAGAAAATTCGCGTAATATTATAATCGCCGTAATGTGCCTGAATTATTGTGTCATCCATTGTAGGAGCTTCGCTGTGTACAGAATAATACAAATAGTATTAGACGATTGCTGTTAGAGGGTGAAAATAAGTTTTATCGATAAATTTTATGTCTTAGCGTTGCAAGAGAAAGTTGAATAGAATGGAAGGGCACCAGGACACTTTGCTATGTGGTACGAGGGTGGTATAGACAGTTGAATGTCGCGACTGAGTTGTACGCATGCGCTTTGAAGCAAACTGTCTGAGCTAGTCGCAGGCAACGACCTGCGCTCACACCGATATTATACATTAGTTACAACTTCATTCAGTAAACAAAGAGACAATGTTAAATGTGTTTAATAACTTTTACATGTTTATCCTCTTAGTAGCTGCCTCATAATTAATAAATATAAGAAAATTGTACCTGTTGATAACAAAAGATAATTTTCCTTCAAATTACTGAAATTTAACATTTAATATGCTTAATTATTTATAAAACCCGATTACGAAGCGAAAAATGATGTCACAAGCGGGATTCGAACCCGCGCTTATTAAGGATTCCGGCCCAATCGTGCTGCCACTACACCACCGTGAACTTTTGTAGGACATGCAAATCTCGCTTCGTATCATATTTACGTCTTAAGGTGACGTATGCCATCTACCCGACAATGTTTACACATTGTTATAGGCTTATTAATACTTCAATCGTGAATGATGGGTAGCAGCTACCCATCATTCACGTGATCTCTCAGTCGGTTTGTACGACTCTCACGGTATAGCAAGGGATGGTAAGACATTGTACAACCCGTCGCCACGCGAAGAGTGAGTAATTTTTTTTTAAACCATACCAATAAAACATGTTTCTTAAAATATTTTCATTATATACTACACAAGTTATTATTTAATATATTAGTTTTATAATCTTTTGATCACAATATAATAATCATTTATCATGAATGGAAAAACCTCCATGATGCATGAATCGTAATGGATATAAATATTTCCATTTCAATTGGTTCTATATTCTATAATATTAATTATTGACATGTAACTATATTTTATTTTAAACGTACTTTCTAAACATCGGTCCTACTAATACTAGTCTAAAAAGGGTGGTTATAGAGACAAACTAATTTTAAATTTACTATTTTTCCGTGTGGTGACGGAGTAAGAATACAATTCACCACCCCGTATCTTACCCGTGGGTGATCGTACGAAAAGACTAAGGGAAATAAAACGCATTAATATCTATGTGAGAGAAGGAAAACTCGAAACAAAACTCTATACCAACACGTCGACCAGCGTGGCATAGTAGGTCAATTACCCTCCCATTATGGAGGACGCTCGAGCCCAACAGTGGAACAAATATGAGCTGAGATGATGATGAGACGATGAAAGGGGAATGCCCAAGTGACTAAGGAAAATAGTATCGGTATAAATATTACAGTGACAAGATGAAAACCACTGTCTAAGATTCGTATTAGTATGTAGTTTAAATAAAAATAAACATCATATGGGTAATTTGCCGGGTTTCTGAGAAATCGAGGGGTGAACTTTGTAGTTAAAAACTTATTACTTATCTTTTAAATAATATGAAGATTAGCATCTATGCTATTACTTATAAAATATAAATAGATATGCATGAAATGCATTATTACCACATATTTTAAGAAGTTTTAGAGGATATGGGGTTCTAAGCCTCTATTTTTAGGGGTGAACGTCAGGAAGGAAATACCAACGACGACGAGTTCTCAAAGCACTCTTTATTCTAATGAGTCACAAGACCGACTGTGTCCGACTGACTGATTTCATTTCGTTAGCGTTCTTACTTATTAACTAGTACATAATAAAATGCTAATGTCAGCATAGTGTAGGTGTGTGCGTTACACGCTACAAAGTTATTTATAGTAACAAGTATTCCAGTAGGAAAAAACTAAGTACCTACCTATATTTTGCTAAAAGAACTGTCGAAAAATAGCCTATACATTACGGTTGTGTAGGTATAATTAGTCACAATCAAATAAATACTCATTTTAATCAAAACAAAGCTTTATTAAAACAACATGTTTATTCTATATTTTCGTAGGTGTATTCTTCAAAAATGTCATCTAAAAATGGCGCTGGTGCAGTGATATCATTATGCCGTCCCCAGCTCAAATACCAGGCAATGGTCATCACATGAGCACAACAGCCAACTGTACGCCTGCCCACCAAACAGCTACAATAGTAGCCAGAGATGGCTCTCAGTGTATTAACTGTGTCTTCATTTCTATTTATTAACAGATATGTGTAGTATGAACGGCTGCTTACGTGTCTGGATTTGATTCTCCCACGAATTATATAATTGTTCACACCCAGAACAAGCGGTATGTCGTCTTCTATGACATTATTTATTTACACAGTGTATATGCCATTTTGTCGTACATGTTCTCCGTAGTATGATCTTGCCTGCTTGAGCTGGTATGTGCCAAGAGCTAATTTTTTTAAGTCATCTATTGTTAGCCTTGGAAAATCATTCAAGTGAGGATGGTTCTCATCTATATTAATAAATCCTATGCGTCTCCTGTTCAAATGTTCTGCTTCAACTACATCAGCTAGATGATTAGGAACATTTAATCTCTGCCGGGCTATTTCTAAATATTCCCTGTGTACAGGTTTGTCTTCAAGGACAGGGCGAAACTTGTTAACAAGAGCACAACCAATCCTGAAATCCTCCATGAGATGTTTTATAGCTGTATTGAAATACTCCTGTCTGAACAATTTAAAATCTTGTTTCAATCTGCCATTAACAATCTCAACAACCCATCTACACATTGTGACACAACGTGATTTGTTGGCTTGCTCTGTAGTGAGTTGGTGGTGGCCCTCCAATAAGGATTCAGGTAGATGTGTTTGATATCCATATTCCTGTAGGTGTGTCACTACATCTCTAAAGCCTCTGTCAAGGATAAAAATATCTCCTTCTCTAAAATATTGACGCATAGGTCCATCGGACCTGCTAAATTCTGTTCTCATAATTGTAGCATCATTGGTTGTTGCTTTATATGGTCCCAAACAATCTAATATGTGAGCGTTACAGCATACAATCATGAATGGTTTCACTAGGTTGGTATATTTATGCAAACTGTATGTCTGTTTCTGGAACAAATAGTTGCTACTACTTTGGACATAGATATATGTAGCATCACATATAGTAATGGCTGGTTTGGTCTCTGCAGGCATCGCTAGGTTTCCATAGAACCCCTCAGGTATTAGTGTATTGATTGCTGCCACTTCTTGAACAGTCATATGACTGAGACCCAAATAATGAGGTACTAAATGCAATGTCATAACATCTCGCACTTTCATGTATTGCTTGAGTGTACTTCTCGGCATATTAAATAGGCCACACAACCTCTCATTGCTGTCTCCACTTCTTAGCTTAGTTAAATAAATACACAGTGCTACACTAGCATCTGGCACTTCATTGTGTAATTGTGGAATATTGATCATTAGTTCATAAAACTGTACAGCATTTAGACCTAACCAGTAATGACATAAGTTAGGTTGGATCATGTGGACATTACTAAAATTAATCTGCTTTGTTGACAGTCCTTCCAACATAAGTAGTAGGTTATCCATTTGAGGACCAGTGAAGTCAGAATAATTGACTTGTAACTCATTCCAGCAGTCATTATCCAAATGAAAGTTACAGATCCGAGCACTTTGGGGTACATAAATTCGATAGCGGCTCAAAACTTCTTCTTTCAATGCTCTAGGTATTAATAGCCTTTCAGTATTTCCACAGTTAGTAAAAACACAATGTCTAGTTGATGCAGCTGCACGTTTATATGTCTGTGATGTTATTTTTGGCAGTTGTTGCCTTCTTTGGGGCTGGTATAGGTTGTGCTGTGGTAATGCTGGTGGGTCAGGAATATGTACAGCAATGTCTTCGTCACCATGTACGGGTGGATCAATATTTTCTACAGGTACTGCTACATCAGGTGCAGCAACTTCCACAATAGGTACAGGTTCATCAGCATTTGGTGCAGGAACATCAATATTGGGTACAGGTTCATCATCAGGCTGATTCATATGATGAGCATCATATTGCAAATGCCGTTGTATGGTCCTCTTAGCTGCCATCCAACATGCTCGGCATACTCTATCCAAATGATGTATCTGAACAAGAAAAATTAAAAGTTAGGATTGGTTAACAGTAAGGATTAATATGTAACTTATATATATATATACAAATATAATACAGACACTTGTCTATTGACAGCAATTACTTGTCAACACTACAGTTATGCAAGATTTTGTAAATAAATCTATTGTCTTGTATATACAATATTATTTAGGAGAATAGGTGTTTAATTTATTTAAAAACTAATAAAATTATCAAATAAAACTTTAAACTAGATTACTGATTATTAATCACAAAAGTATTGAAACTGTACTATATATCATTTCAAATGATATCTAATTAGGAGAGGATGTTTAAAGCAAAGGGATAATTAGTAAACAAAGCTGGCATATACATATAAATACTTAATCATTTAATTTGTTTACATACCAGATGTGGAGATATCCGATTAAGAATGATATTCCTTTCTTCACTATTGGCAGGTACTCTAATTGATCTCACACGAAGTATTGATGTTCCACATACAAAACATACGCTTCGATGGCCCAACACAGGAGTTTGGCCTGAGCCAGATGAAAGTGCGGCTTGGAGAGCAGCAAAGCATTCATTACAAATAATGCCATCACGTGAAATCTGAAAAAAACAACATACATTAGCCTTCGTACCCAACAAAACCAGCATTGTGTAGTATACAAATGGCGCATACATAGTCATAAAAATGACTTACCAAACTGGGTGAAATCCAAGCTGATAGAATAGTGTAGATATCATCGTTCACTTCTCTCAACGACTGCCAACTTCCATGCTGTAGTCGAAGGAAACAGTTTATACACCGACGAACGGAGCTTGCCATAGCGGTGATGTTGTACACTACACACTCACAATCACTTTTTACAAGGAGTCTCTATCTCACAATTAGTAAAAAAGTATATATTTAAAGAGTCTTTTCTCAAAATACGTGCAGTTAATGTAACAATACATAAATCAACAGTAACAAAAAAACAAACTGAACGATCCAATCTGTTTAGCCGCGAACAACAAACATAATAAGATTGACAAGTACGGTTACAGTGTTACTAAAATAAAAAGATTTACATCAAAAATCGATAACGCTTATTACTTCGATTTTTCATACTGATATACAAACACGAGTATTCACTCACAATAAGAAAGAAGGCGAAATATTTTTGTAAGTTTTTCTGTTTATGATAAATACGATCTCATATTTCACCTAGTTTTTAATGTTTCAAAGCTAATATTTTGTTACATTGGCTAACAAAAAGCTGTGTTTAGTTTCGTACAGTCGATAAAATAAATTATATTCTAATAAATACATTTTTTTCGTTGTATAAAAATATTAGTTAGTAAGTTATGAACTGTTAATAATCATAAATAATTATGTTTAATCGATACTTTATTAGATCAGTAGAACATCGATTGATCGATTAATCATAATTATCTGTGTAATAATGTTGCTACAACAAAAATCTATTCAACGGAAAACTACGATACAAAAAAAGACTATTATGTATTACACGTGCATAAACCCGGCAAATGTGAGACTCCACAATACGTGATAAAATTATTTTAATAATAAACTAAGATTTTCCATGTCATGAACTCGTGTCACAGTTTAAAATTAGATGCATCTAGCGATACCGAAAATGGGCATTCCCCTTTACTATCCGTGTGGCAACGTAACACAATGGTCACCACCGCTACCTTTCCCATAGGTACGAATAAAAGACGACTAAGAGCAAATAACATTGATACAGGAGAAAGAAAACCCGAAGTAAAAGTTTACACAAACCCGTCTGTCAGCGTGGTATAGTAGGTTACAATTTTCGCCCAATTTGGTGTGAACCTAACAGTGGGACTTACGATTATATAGCTTAACTTGATTGAATAAACTGCAAAACAATACCATTTTTTGCAATCTAATTATTATCATTATTTCTATCTGATCATTATTTCAGCTCATATATGTCCCACTGTAGAGCTCGAGTCTCCTTCATAATGGGAGAGAAATTGACCCACTATACCAAGCTGGTCAGACGCGTTGATATAGGGTTTGTTTCAAGCTTTCCTTCTCTTGCATAGATGTTATATGAGTTTTATATCTCCTTAGTCTTCTCTTACGATCACCCACGCGTAAGATAGTATAGTAGAGGTGATCAATTGTATTCTCACTTCGTCATCACATTGAAAATTATTTCTATTTATTATGTATAAACTTAACTTTTCATTAAAAGGATTAAATGTATTGAAGTATAATATAGGTATAGCACTGAATATAGAGTATATTCATTATGTTTTAAGTCTTCTTTTTCATCTAAGCTTTTATACTCTAAATCTCTAAAAGTAAAAAGTAATTCGCATAGAGTTCTTTTTGATATTAGCTAGAAAAGAAAGGATAATGATAGAAGTATCGTTGCACCGTCAGCACATAGAAACAAAAAAATACTTATAAAATCCGATTACGAAATGAAAAATGATGTCGCAAGCGGGATTCGAACCCGCGCCTATTGGGATTCCGGCCCAATCGTGCTGTCACTACACCACCGCGACTTGCGATTGGGCCGGAATCCCAATAGGCGCGGGTTCGAATCCCGCTTGCGACATCATTTTTCATTTCGTAATCGGATTTTATAAATAATTAAGCATATTAAATGCTAAATTTCAGTAATTTAAATAACAAGGTTGTGTCATCGTTTAATACAATTCTAACTGTAAAGTTTGAAGTATTAAGCCTATAACAATGTGTAAACATTGTCGGGTAGATAGCACACCGTCACCTTAAGACGTAAATATAATACGAAGTGAAATTTGCATGTCCTACAATTAGTCGCGGTGGTGTAGTGGCAGCACCATTGGGCCGGAATCCCAATAGGCGCGGGTTCGAATCCCGCTTGCGACATCATTTTTCATTTCGTAATCGGATTTTATAAATAATTAAGCATATTAAATGCTAAATTTCAGTAATTATAAAAAAAATACTTACTAATAAATCTAATACATAAAGATAATATGTGCATAGCATCGGTGTAAATACATCCTGCACCGGCAGCCGCCGACATTGGGGTCTATGACGATCAATATGCACCGTAGGGACACGTACGAGTATTTCTTCTTCCAGAATCCAGACATAAGCTACTTACTACATCGGATACTCTGTCGCATTTATAATTCTATTTTATATTCTATTGCCTCACAGTAATTTCTCCGGAGGTACAAGCTGAAGAGTAAAGAATAGAGCCGAGTAATTTTTAGTATTACGTTATTAAGTTTGTTTTATTGAAGACAAAAGTCTATTGTAGAAATTATTACTTAACTTCGAATTTGAGTAAAGAAAACTTCAACATCTTTTAATCCAATGTTGAAGGGAGTGAGATTGTTGCGGCTTTACTTTGTGAGAGACTCAATACAATTACTAAGATTTCTTGACATCAAAACTCGACCGACCCGAATTAGCCACATGACCTCACTAGTCTAATACAATTCAGTTTACTGATTAATTCTCATACATACGATATTAGACTAACCACCACTAAGGACTCAAGTTCCAATTCCAGATTAGGCATATTCGGGCGGGCCACTGAAGTCAAAGAATGCGTCCGCTTAATTGTCGCAAAGGAGTAATACTGTAGACTATAGGGCTATACACCGTTCCTCATCGTCCCGGTAATACTGTCCTAGATGGGTGCGACCAAACCATACCCTAAAAAGCGAAAAGATATTTTTAATACATACATACATATCATCACGCCATATCCCTTGCAGGGTAGGCAGAGAGAACAGAGTGCCAGAGAACTCTATCTCTGCATACTTCACTCGCTTCCTCAACATTCATAATTGTCTTCATACACGCTCGCCGGTTTCGGAGACTCTTGACTCCACCTTCCTTCAGTACATGACCGATCTGGTCTAGGTAGGTTAGTCTCGGTCTCCCTCGGTACCTACATCCTTCCACTTTCGCATTGTATATCTTCTTAACCAGGCGTTCGTTCGGCATTCTTTCCACATGTCCGAACCATCGGAGCATTCCCTTTCGCATCTTTACACCAATACTCTCTTTCATACCTACTCGCTCTCTTACGTCGTCGTTACGATATTTTTAATCATTATATAAATATGACGCTTTACCAAAAATAAGACTTTTCATTATATCAAACTACAATTTATTTACTGCACAGGTGTCGTAAGTATAGAACCTCAGGATTCGATTCCCACACAGGACTATTATTTGTAATCAAAAAAATGGTAATTTTAATGATTTGTAAATCACCGATACAGAGATTTATTCCTTAGTAACATTAAAATGTAATAATAGTTATTAATGGGCTTAAAGGACTTGTATCCATAGCCGTTACAAATTAAAAAAAATAATAATAGTTATTTGTTATTTTAAAATGTTCTTTCTAAACAATTTTTTAATCTTATATGTGAGGACGTCCTCCTGTGACCATGAACGCTATAAAGTGTTCGAAACGTCGGGAAATTAAAAATCAAATACAAACGCGATAGAATCCGTAAAAATTGTTTATTTCAAATGTGTAATACTCGCGTAAACATCAGAAATCATTACTTTTCTGAAAGGTCAAAGTATAAAATGTGTCACCTTCCATTTACCTCGGGTGATCAAGAAAGACGGGACTAAGGGACGCAATCCGATAACATCATTGAAAGGAAGGACTTCTCAAAAAATAAAGTCTGTATCAGCCCGTCTAACCACCGTAGTATTGTAGATTAATTGCCCTCCCATTGTGGAGGAGCCTCAAGCCCAGCAGTAGGACGCATATGAACTGATAACTCTTTCTGCTATTTAACTCTTTCATCTCACTTAAACGCTAGATAACAATATGTCTATCATCTTCAATAAGTTATTGTAAACGGTCGTACGGAATTAAATTGTCCAAGTAGCGACCTTCTATATAGAATGTGGCAGGTTTAATCCCCACACTAAATAGTTCTTTTTGTATATATTATTGCTTCGAGTCTGTTTTTGTCGTTAATTATGTTTGTTAAGTCACGCACAACATAAGGATTTATTCTTTGTGCTGTCTTATTATAAAAATATTTAAAAAAAAAGTAACCTCCAACATAAAAAAAAAATCGTCCTCAAACAGAACTAGTTAAGACAAAGCCCACGGTACTTGATGAGTTTACTAATAGGCGATCCAGCATTTCGTCGCCTAACTTAAAGCTCGATCTTCAGAATAGCTCAATCTCGATCACGACTTTCAACTAAAAAATAACCGCACCATAATCGTGCCATTCGTTTAGCAGCTACTATACTACAGACGTCTGTCTTTCACAGATATACAAACACACAGACACGTTAAACGTTTATTACCCCTTTGTGTGTTTTAGGGGTAAAAAAAGATAAAATAATAGGGCAGGAGATACACATATTAAGTTTAATATTTGAAATAAAATTTGTTTAAACACGAGTAAGTCCAATGCAACGGAAACGCATTACGGCGATGACGCTTTTATATAATAGTACGCGGCCGTTATGCTGTCGCCGTATTAGTTTTAAGATATATATATATATACTAGCAGACCCGGCCACGCGCTGCTGTGGCTAAGGTAGCCTCAGTAACACGTGGTGGTTATGCTAATAAAGTCCAATCAACAAATACCGCCGTCTGTTAGAATCGTTTGGAGATAACAGATAATTGTGACTGTCAAATAATAGACAAATAATTTGCAATAAAATAATATTGCGACTATAAATTGAGATGGAAGCTATCCTATCTTTTAAGTTGGATCAAACTACACATGCTGTGCAAATTTGATTAAAATCGGTAAATTACTTTAAGTATCTATCGCGGACAAACAACGTGACGCGTAATTTATATATATTAAGATTCGTCTATTCAAATTCAAATTGAAATTTATTTATTATGTATAAACCCTTCGAAGGCACTTAAATATTGACAATTTTAACATTTTAAATTTAATCGAATATACTACTACCGGATCGGAACGTAACCGTTATTGAGAATATCCGGCAAGAAATTCAGCGGGCTTATCTATTTTTTTTTACTGACTTTTTATAAAAAACTAGCCAACCCGGCACACTTTGTTCCGCCTAACAATTAATGAATGAGCAGATTTCGATGTATTAAGTTATTTTTTTATTATGATAATAAATATGAATAATATATAAATTTAAAAAATCAAGTATTTTAATAACGTGCCAGCAAGACGAAGAATTACGTTGTGTTATACGACATTTTTCTTCATGCGCGTTGAAAATTATCTAATTGTTGATATCTGAGATTTGCTCGACAATGTTGCATTGTCAACCGTGCCATTTCACGGGCTGCCTCGCTTTGCTCTTATGATTGAGAAGCGCGAAGTTGGGCCATATTAACGCGACGGTCTCCCCGTGCAATATCTTGTTCTTATGCCGTAGTTACATTCGTGATGTTTCGAATTCTAATTGCGTTACGGCTTTGTCGGGAAAGATTTTGTCTTATTGGTCACGGCATTGTATGATCAGTCACTATATGATTTATTATAACAATATTCATAAAAACTCGCACAAAAAGAACACTGACCGATCAAATTTAATTTCAACTTTTCGTGATATTTTCCAAGCAAACCATTACGTAAGGTGTCAGTTGTGTTTTGTTACATCCTCAATAAATTAACGTTTAGAACTGATGTTTTAATGTTTTTTTATTTATATATATATATATATATATATATATATATATATATATATATATATACATATATATATATATATATATATATATATATATATATATATATATATATATATATATATATATATATATATATATATATATATATATATATATATAATATCATATTTTAATATATCCTTTTCCCGACGACCAAACTCAAAAACATAAAAATCGTAAAAATTGGTCCAGTGGTTCTCGAGTTATAAGTGTTGTAACTAACACAATTTTCTTTTTAAATATAGATAGTATGACATGATCAGTAATAATTAGCTCCATTGTGATGCCCTTCGAACCCCGATATAATGTAAAATTTAAATACAATATAAGAGATTATGGCTGGACCAGATCCCGCAAGCATTGTTTATGGTAGTGGTGTAATTGTATGAGTGTAAATGGTGTTATAGGTGAAGGAATGGACAGACGATCAAGAGGGTGATTTTTTAATGTAATTTACTATATGGTATCATCATTCTACTACTCTTATCCCAATTACTGGGGGTCGATACAATATGTACTCTTCATTCATAGTACAGATTGTAAAAGTTATTGGCAATAGTTTTATGACCAGCCGCCAGCCAAACGTCCTTGGGAATGTAATTATTGACCAAACGGCAACGGAAGTTGGCCCAGGTCGTTATAAGGCTCTTAGTCGTCGTTTACGACATCCACGAGCAAAGCAAGGGTTGGTAGTATTTGTAGCAGCCGCTACCACACAGCTTAATTTATTAAATGGTATATGTACATATATATATATATATATATATATATATATATATATATATATATATATATATATATATATAATTATATATATTGCATAATTAGTTCATATAACTAAATAATGTACTGTAAAGAGCTGTTTGATAGCGCCCATGAATACTACCAATCCTTAATTTGCTCGTGGGTGTCATAAAAGATGATTAAGAGCTTTATATTATCCTGGGTCACCTCTATCTGGTGCTATCTATCAAAAAATATATTCTCAAGGAGGGCTGATGTCAAGCAGATGGCCGGTCATAAAATTATTGCCGATAACTTTTGCAATAAGTACGATGGAAAGGAAAATATTGCATTGACCCAAGTAATTGGGACAAGAGCAGGATGATAATGATGATGATATACTGTTATGAGTAAATCTGTCAGTCATCAATATGTCATGTCCATTAGCGAAAGGGTATGGGATAATTAGAGTAGTACCTGCTACAACAGTCAAACACGACTTCAATCACACATGAAAGTAGATTATGCAATTACACACTCTTTTTTTTTAGATTGCACTGAATTTAACCTGAAATATATAATTGGGTGAGCAGTTCATATAATTTCATTCTTAGAAAGCTCGCCGAGATCATCGGCACCGGTGGAATGCCCTCCCGAGGATAGCTCAATGTCGGGTTTTAGGTAGCAGTCGATGCCCTCGCATCAACCCCCGACAGGCCGTCGCACTCCTCCCTGCACTATTTTACTCTACTACATTGTAAATAAACAATCATCTGACGTTACACAAATGTCGTAGTAGACTAAGTAACAACACCCGATTCTGACTCGCATAGGTTTGATTTTTAAATAGAACAATTGACAGCACGATCCTCATATAAAGAAGTCAATATACTTATTCCATATTACGTGGGACTAGTCCAAAAAAGTCACATAAACGAGACGTGGGTATGTCATTTGTTTTTTACTTGGTATTTTCATATTTTTTTTTGTCAAAGTCTGAGGAAATAATCTTTCTTGCACTAAGGAAATAATCCTTATATTTCACGGAACTTTTACAAACATGCAATGAATGCAGACAAATTACACCCAGGCTTACAAGAACAACACTTTGTGTATCGCACATAGTATTGTCCTGCGTGGGAATCGAACCCATGGCACTGGCACGGAAGGTCGGGATCTTAACCACTATGCCATCGGTGCAGTTCTCTATGTGTCTAACGTGATATAAAAATATAAAGAGTCATGCTTCCTTTCTTTTATTTTTCACTCTATAAGTATTATAATAACTAATTTATTCCATCCCTCCATGTATGAGCTTATGGAAGTTCACTGTTGAACATGTCATCATCATCCCAGCATATATATGCCCCACTGCTGGGCTTTAGCCTCCTACAAAATAGGAATACCTATACCCCCTACTATATAAATATAGTAATACCACGTAGGTCAGATGAGTTTTAGTATAGTTTTTATTTCGAGATTTTCTCTCTTGACATGACGGCGCTGCCGAGCCCAAGCCGCACCGACCTCGAGCGTATGCTGCGCCGCGTCCTCGACACTGCCGCACTGTTGGCAGGACGGAGTCAACTCCCTACTTGCGACCGAAGAGATTTCCACCTATAGACCGAGATACTTGCCGAAGCAACCGTGTCCCAACAAGACCTGCACCAGCTGGAAATAGAGAACTCCGTGCCGCCGCTCCATCCACTCTATCACATGGGTACGTAGACCGGGTAGACGGGTCAGAGGGCCTCAACGGTAAGAACATCGTGTCGAGGCCTCTTCAGCCGCGTAACCCTACGGGCAATGACGCCGAATTATCTACAGAAAATATCGTTTTGTCAATGTTTTCAAAAATTATAATTAAAATATGAAGATAAATTTGGCGTTAAGAATGGAAATAGTTCGGTTAGAAGACATACAGCCTTAGTTCGAACCTTAGTTTTCGCTGATGATCCGTGCAAAAATATAGTTTTCACCTATTTTTTATTGATCTGCTCGTGGACGTACGTTCGATTAGAACGCAAACTAATGGAAGGATTCAGAGCAGAAAGAAAGTCTATACTAAATTCCAAGTCTGTAGGGGCAGTATTGGAAAATGTAGATTTTTTGGGTTAACACCTACGCAATCCGCTTTAGAGGTGGAATTTTTAAAAAGCTGTTCTTAGTTTACCTCTGTATAGTAACTTAAATATACCTACCGAAATTCATGTCTGTAGGAGCTATATTTAAAAAATGTTATTTTGACACCCCAGCAACTCCCCTTGTGGGTAGAATTTTGTAAAATCCGTTCTTAGCTGACCTCTACTTGGCGAAAGGAGTATTCCTACCAAATTTAAAGTCTGTAGACCTTATGGTTCCAGAAATATCGTGATGAGTCAATACATAGGTGGCAATCTCTTAGATATATACTAGCGACCCGCCCTCCCTTCGCTTCGGTTACGTCTACCTTTGCTACATAGAATTCCTCTCGAAGAAGGAATATCTTAAAATTCTATTTTATCTGACCTTTACAGGGCAGAAAGAAAGTCCACACTAAATTCCAAGTCTGTAGGGGCAGTATTGGAAAATGTGGATTTTTTGGGTTAACACCTACGCAATCCGCTTCAGGGGTGGAATTTTTAAAAAGCCGTTCTTAGTTAACCTGTGTATTGTAACAAAAATATGCCTGCCGAAATTCAAGTCTGTAGGAGATATATTTAAAAAATGTGATTTTTACACCCCAGCAACCCCCTTGCGGGTGAAATTTCGTAAAATCCGTTCTTTGCTGACCTTTACTCAGCGAAAGGAGTATTCCTACCAAATTTAAAGTTTGTAGGCCTTATAGTTCGTGAGATATCGTGATGAGTTAATACATAGGTGGAAATCTCTTATATATATATATATATATATATATATATATATATATATATATATATATATATATATATATATATATAGATTATAACTCATCCTTTCTGTCTCGATTTTTACAAACATGTTGATTAAAATCTGGCTAAACAGCGAACGAAAATATAGCAGATGATCTTATACTTCTTTCCTAATCATTATAGGGTAAAATAAAAAGTTGTAGTAGATATAATTTTATAAAGCGGTGTTTGTGGTTTTAATATCCCAATGGCTATATCCTAGCACAATGCAAAGACCAAACAACACATTAAAATATAAATCACGTTTTTCATCAATTCTGTTAAAGAATGTTTATGCAAAATTTGAAATAGATTGGACCAAGGAATCACGTTGTCCCATACAAACTTTGCCCTGCTTATTAACCTCCTTAGGGATATTATTTAGTAAAATCCGTTCTTAGTTGACCTCTACTCGGCGAAAGAAATATTCCTACCAAATTTAAGGTTTGTAGACCTTATGGTTCCAGAGATATCATGATGAGTTAATACATAGGTAGAAATCTCTTATATATAATCCCTACTCCCTACTAATATATAAATGTGAATGTAAGTTTATTTGTTACGCTTTCACGCTAAAACTACTCAACGGATCATCATGAAACATTGTACACATATGCTTGGAGGTATTAAAAGTAACATAGGATACTTTTTATTAAAAAAAAATCAAAATTTTTATATGAAAAATAAAAAAATTGTTTGTTTAAAAATCTCAAAATCTAGCTTCTTCAACGCCATCTAGCAGTCCAGTAATGAAGTTCCAACCCTGAGTATTATAATACCCTTGCACTGTATTACCGACGGTCAAAAATAAAAATAGGGGATCAAAAACTTTAGGCAAGTAACCTTTTACGCGGGCGAAACCGCGGGCAGAAGCTAGTAATCTATAATAATCTCTTATATATAATATAAGAAGAAGATTACGAGATATGGGCAGGATACTATTTAGAGTGATCATCATCATCCTGCTCTTATCCCAATTACTTAGATCGACGTAATATGTAACTTACTTCCACCTATATATGGCAAATAGTTGTGGCAAGCTGGCGTCAAGCATTCTTTTTTTTGGCTATGGTCTGGACACACGGCGTCCATACTATGCGGAGCGACCGTATGGTGGCGCGTAACCCCATAACCCACCGTTCTCCCTCCCTATCGCCATTAGGCCGGCCAGTGATATCAAATCCTTGAACATCCGTGACCAGCCCAGCGGGTTACCCGGCGTGTTACCATTCCTCGTCGACGACCCGGCGGGCTGCCGGGTCATGGCGTCAGGCATCCTTAGGAATAATTGTTAACCAGACATTAAGTAGATATTAAGTGGATTAGTAGGTTCAGGTGAAAATAGAGCGTTTGTCTTTTACATCACCCACTTGCAGTGTAAGAGTTGGCGGTATTCATAGTCGCCACCACACAGCACGGTACCCGTACTTACTGATTAGATTATTTAATTAAATTACTAGCAAGCGATAGATAGATAGATATATATATATATATAATTGGTTATATTACAAACAATGATCCACCAATTCATCCGCAAAAAAATATCTTCGACATAGTGTAAGATATTTTTATATTTATAATCTTACACTCATCACATAGCCCATAAATTCCCACTGTTGGGCTTAGGCCTCCATCATAATGGGCGGGAAATTAACCTAATATACCGCGCTGGTCAGACGTGTTGGTATAGGGTTTTGTTTAGAGTTTTCCTTCTCTTGCATAGATGTTATATGGGTTTTATATCCCATAGTCGTCTCGTACGATCACCTACGGGTAAAATATGGGGTGGTGAATAGTATTCTTACTCCGTCACCACACGGATAAATTTAAAATCTTACACTCAATATTCATTAAACCCAATATCATATACGTTTGATTTCGGTCTCAGCACATTAATTATATACATTTATTATTAAAACAGTTTCAGCAATTCATATTTTTTCTATTATGGGTAAGTACTTATAGCAAAATGGGGTGAAAGGAAAAGGGGGTTAGGGTGGTAATATCATGGAGGAATTTAAGGGGGTAGGGGCAAATTTAGTATACAGAAGGCAACGTATTCGCTGTCAATGACACCGCTAGGGGACACGCGCTTCAAGGTCACGCGGCCTAAAGGCCCACTATAATCTTTTTACAAAAAGTTATGACCGAAATACAATTTCAGAAATAAGGTATAGTTGTTACATAATTTGTACACACTCTCTTGATAATAGGTTAGTTTCGAACAGATATTTTTTATTCGTATTATGATTTAACTTCTACTTATTCCTGATATTAATCATGTCATTTTTACTATAATTTTTTATGGGACTAGTTATAATGTTTCCATATCGCCTGTAAACTAGGATACGTAATAGTTCAGATCCTCAGAAAGTTCAATAACCTGCTTTTAATGGTTTTTGCACATACAACAAATTTAGTTAGAAATAATAAACAGAAGGAGTTGGCAGATTCTATATTCATCTTATGCAATGTTGAAAATATGAAATGAAGTGGACTGATCAGCTAATAAACAGGCACTACAGCTACGATAACCGCAACAGTAAAGTACCACAAATACGACAGAACGATAATAGAAAGTATAGTAAGAGGGGCTTCATACACATAAAAACACAGGAGTGGCTACAAAGCAGGCCTATTATTTTTTTAGTTTATGAAAACACACAGACGATGAAGTTAAGTGGATTGCCTACTGTAATTTATGATGATTTCTCTGGGTCTATAAATTACATACGTATATATGCCTAGCAAACCCAGCCCGTTGGCTTGTAGATGTCGAGATATCGCAGCGCCACCTGATGGCGAGTTTAATCAATAGGGATAACGTATAAACCTTCTTCGTGTAAAAAATACATATACATACCAATTTTCATAATGATTGGTCAAATAGTTTCCGAGTTTAGCGATGCATATGATCATATACACAAACATTCTCTTTTATAGATATAGATGTAAATATTACGTTTAAACAATGATCTATACTAATATTATAAAGAGGAAAGGTTTGTATGTATGTTTGTAACGAATTGGCTCAAAAAGTACTGGACCGATTTTAAAAATTCTTTCACCATTTGAATGTTACATTATCACTGATTAATATAGGCTATTTTTATTGCAATAAAAAAAAGAAGGATCCCTACTAAAACTACAATAATGTTACCCAAGGTGCAAAAATTGCCTATAAAACATCTTGCATCGCATGTGCTGCGAAAACTATTGATGGTAGAACAAAAAAATGTACCACAATATTAAAGAACATATCAATATCTACAAAAATGTGATAGCATGTGTCTAACTATTGTAGTTATGTCACTATAAATACTTTGTATAAATAGTTTTCAGTCATCAAGTCACGTAGGTACGCAAAAGGCGCCCGCGATACGCTATTGCTAAATACCTTATTATTTAGGTATGTCCTGCATTTACTGTACGTTTATGCCAAAATGTTTAAAAAATAAATGTCCACCCGTGCGAAGCCGGGACGGGCCGCTAGTATTTAATAAGTAGAGTAAATTACATATTTGTCTGTTAACAATCTGCACGGGAATTGATCATGAATTAGGTCAGAAGGAAATTAAAAATGTCCGTGTAATAAAAACGTAATAGAATAAAAAGTATTTTCTGTATTAGACCAGTTTCTATAAAATCTGTATGTAATTAATCTATAATTATAAAATTAGTAGCGGTATTAGGATAAAACAAAACAAATGCACCTCTAGCACTGCACCGACAAGAGATAAGTTCGTGACAAGATAACTATACAATATATTAAGAAATTTCTTATGATCAAAGTTGATAGTTAATTTCATTGTTAATAGAGAGGCACGTCACATTGCATCTATGCTTACCCATTCGGGAATGACTCCGAAGGTTTAAGCGCAGGTGCAACTACACCAACATTTTAACCACACAATGTCTAGTCGCACGAAATAAGGGGCGAGCGTAAGCCGGGGGTATATATATATATATATATATATATATATATATATATATATATATATATATATATATAATTACGTGTCACGTTGTTTGTCCGCGATGGACTCATAAAGTACTTAACCGATTTTAACCAAATTTGCACAGCAAGTGTAGTTTAATCCAACTTAAAAGATAGGCTAGTTTAAATCTCAATTTATAGTAATATTATTTTATTGCAAATTATATGTCTAATATTTGACAGTCTAAATCATATGTTATATCAAAAGGATTTTAAAAGATGGCGGAATCTGTTGACTGGATTCAGTAAGTATTTAATAGATGGCGCTATGTTAAATGTACAAACGCTTCATATAAGCTAAAATTTGTTAGAATAAACAAAAAGTATTACTGAGGCTAACCTAAGCCACAGCAACGCGTGGCCCGGTCTGCTAGTATATATATTTATATATATAGTAACACATTTTTGCAAGAAAATCAATGTTTGATCAGTAGCAACTACTGTTTTTTGTTAGATAAAGGAGAGAGCTGGAGACCTAAATATTTACGATAGACAGCAAACTGATTGTACTCTGTATTACTGAGTACTGACTTACTGAGACTACTGTATTACTGAGACTCATAAGTGACGGACAGACATACCATTACATGGATTGCCTATAGGTTTGGCCACCACGTGAAAGAAAATAAAATCATACACAATTTCCACTCTGAACTTGCTTCTGTGAATTTCTCCAGAATATATTGGGAATCGAATTCACGACTCTCGACACAGGCAATTGCTACTTAAATCACTACTCCATCTGTGCTGCCGAGTGCCTAGAATTAAATAATTAGATTATTTAATTTTTTAATTGCTTTTTAAAGATTAGAGATTAGTGAAGAAAATTGAGAATATTTTCTTATTAGGCACGCTATTATTTACGAGTAATTATATCCTGATCGACCGTTCAGGGTGACAGCAGGACATTCATCGAGCATCGGCTCTCTGCATTTTGAATATTAATACCATTTATATTAGGTGCGCAACTAAGTACTCGCTGTTTTTTAAGAAATGACTCCAGTAGTAAGTGCTGGTCGATTGTGATATAACCAAATAGTCATGATTCAAGCTTAGACATGTGGTAAACAAATCGCTTTGACAGATTAGTGATTTTGTATTTCCATCATAAACTTTTGGTTGTTTGAAAATGTCTGATGTTGTGCCAAATAATCGTCATTTGCGGGCGGTGTTGATTTTCTTCTTTTATTCGAAGATAACGGTGGCTAAAGCGCATCGATAACTCCAAAAAGTTTATAGAGATACTGCTCTATATGTTGTCTTCCTTAACAGAATACTGACATCCATCTATGCTGATAGTCTACACTAACATAAGGGCACCCTATTGTTTCCAACCCCTTTAACTTGGTTACTCCTTGATTTTTAAATGCCACTATAGACAAGTGATCAAACAATTAAACAAACGCTGAGTGGTTATGTTACCAGACCTTCATATATTAAGAGATCGTTATACTGGTCATACACGTTCTCAGATTCATGGTTTTTTTTTATAAAACGGCTAGAAAAATCCTTCTAACATACATAATTTGTATTCGTTAGTTGTGTGTTTGCGATCACACAACTAACGAATACAAATTATGTAGATTATAGATGACAACCACGAAAGTGCCTATGTCCTTTTATTAAAAATATCTGGATCACTGAGCCATGCTAGGTATTCTCTTTTTAGTGTGTTTTTATAAGATATATTTAAATATTATTATGTATTAAAAATAATTAATAAAATATTGAAAATATTAAAAAGGCAAAAAATAACAAAAAAAGAAGCCTAGGACTGCTCCGATTCGGACCACCGAAGACAAAGATCGGGTACCGGTGGTCCGCTCGCACGGCGAAGAGAGAGAATTTTACGGTGGGTCTATGGGGTCACGCGCCGCCTTCTCCGTCACCCCGGACCGATTTGGCGGGGCGAGACGCACCCATAGCCCACCAATAAAAAAAAAAAAAAAAAAAAAAGGACTGCTCCGATTCGGAAATCGGAGCTGCCTTGATTAGACTTCCAAATATTTCAATTGACCTATGTCTATTCTTAATGACAGCGTCAATATTTGTCTTCATATTATAATAGTTTACAGCCAACGAAAAATTATATTTTTTGTTTCCTAAAAATACTGATAAAATAATAATTTTATAAATGAAACCTAGCTAGATCGATTGATCGCTTCCAAAACCCCCTGCATGCTAAATTTCATGAAAATTGACGGTGCCGTTTCCGAGATTCAGAAAATATATTATATATATTTTTTTTCATTACCTACAAGAATTGCTCGTTTAAAGATATAAGATAGATTATAATAGTTATATGTACAATATAACTAAAATATAGGTTAATAGTTGAACTGACGTTGCCGAATACTGAAGTGCATTTCATAATCCTCGTGTAAAACGTGATATTGGCAATCACCTTCCTCGTATCCTTGCTTATCATAAAACGTTTATCTATATAAATCGTGAACTAGATAATTTAGGTCTTGGTCACATTAATTTGTAATGTATTTCCTGTTATAACCACACTGGTATTATCTGCTTTTGTATTTTTTTTTTGTTAATAATGTGGATAATCTATCTACGTTATCTGCCATCCATTTATCCCATTAATCAGACTACCGATTGTACACTATTGATCCATAGGCATCTCCGCATACAATAATGGCATAGTCTTTCTTTGCATGTGGGTGATTTTTTAAGTTTCTCAGTAGAACCCTGTTCTGCTCACTCCCCTGGTGCTCCTTTAATAGGTTTTACCTTTCCCATACATATTATATCTAATCCGTCATAACATGCTCTATATTATAATTACTAGCTTTTGGCCGCAACTTCGTCCACGCAGAAGTCATCTCTGACAGAGTTAAATAGAAAAAGCAATACAAAGTGTTGAAGGTTTATCGCTGGGACGATGAATAACAGCATCAGAAACTGGGATGCGGTCGCCGCCTTCTGCGAGTTAGTTGTCTAATGGAATTAGGCAATAGGGTGGGTCCGAGAGAAAATACTCTACGTTGACATGCTCTACCGTCGGTGCTTTGGGCAGCGCAAGCGTGAGTACCTGTATTGAGGTTCACTGCATGAGGGCTTCGACTCGAGATGATACCCGGTTGCGGTGGCTCGCCCGCATAACGTAGATGTACGTGTACGGCGCGCTATGTGGACACGCGTCACCTCGAACGGATTGAGCGCGGTGTGTCTATAATATAGACACACCGCACCACATATAGACTCTATATACCGTAGCCGATCACTAAAGAAAAAGGTTGTTTAAAGTTCTATTCAGTCTACAAATTATATTGCCTTTAACTTACTATTTACATAAACTTACTATTTACAGTATGGCCATGGGATAAAAATATAATTATCGCCACCCTTTATTTGACTGTTTTGTTTCACCAGCAGAGTTGCGACCTCGTTAGATATGATTTATTATTTGAGTTATAGAGTGAACATTTTTGAAGCTAAACTTAACCTGTATCTTAAACCCTTAGGCAAGAACCTATTGCCGTCTACTATGTTTATCGTGTGAGCTCTCACGCCGGCACTGGTCGCCACGACGGCACTGGTGCAGAGTTGATGGGGAGGGTAAGAGAAACACGTGTTTATTTATTTTTACCGAAGAATATTTGTACGTAATTTGAAAAGACTCGATAATGAAATTTTCTCCCCATACACACTTTGCCACTTTGTTACATCCTCTTAGGGGCGAAATTCATAAAATCCTTTCATATTGAATCTCTATGTCATAAAAAGAAACGTGCGTCAAAATTTAATGTTTCTAGTTTTAATAGTTTCGGTTTGGCAGTAATGAGCCGTTCAACCCGCTTCACAGGCCTAATTTACACAACCAGAGGGTGAAAATAGACAAATGCCCGATATTACCATAGAATATTTGATTCGACTCGTAATTTGAAAAGAATCAATAAAGATTTATTTCTCCCCATACAAACTTTGCCACTCTATTTTACCCCTTTAGGGATGTAATTTCGTAAAATCCTTTCTTAATAAATCTCTACGTCATAGAAAGAAACCACTGTCAAAATTTCAAGTTGCCAGCTTCAATAATATCAGCTTGGCGCTAATGACTTAATGAGTCGTCCAACCCGCTTCGCAGGCCTAATTTACAGCCCCAGAGTGTGAAAATTAAGAAATGCTGAAACACGTGTTTATTTATTTTTACTAAAGATAATTTGTACGTAATTTGAAAAGAATCGATAAAGATTTTTTTCTCCGAACATTTTTTAAATTGACATAACTTTATTTATAAACTAATTGACATGAAATAAAGTCTAAATGTTAAGTGAAGCTTACCAAAATATATTAGCGAAAACCGCGTCTAAATCGGATAAGCCATTTCTGAGATTAGCGTGCACAAACCCACAGACAAACAGATAAACAGACAAAAAATTTAACAATCATTGTTTTGGGTTCTATTTGTGTTGATAAAGATCCCAGTAATATTTTTTTTCATATATCTTCCATGTACAGACAGCGATCTGATACATTTTTATTATATAGATAGATATAGATAATAATCCAAATATTCTGACAAAAAGTACTTGAAATGAGAGTTAGAATAAAGCTTTCGATGGTTGATCTTTCTTTTTCTTTCTATACTGGAAATGGATTCGAAAGCCCTATCACCGGAGACAAGGATTGGGCACAATGGTGATCCACCCAAATAGTGAAAGAAAGGTGCAGAGTGACAGTTAGGGTTACACGCTGCTCCTTCCACCATCCCGGACGGATTGAGCGGGGTATGATCGAACCTTACACTGTGCCCTAAAAAGTAAAAAAAAATCTTAGTATTAAATGGTGATACTTTCGTTTATTATAGCTTAAGTATAGCTAGTTAAGCTATAATGAACTTATTGTAATTGTTTAATCAAAGAAAAAGTAAAAATGATAGTCAAAATCAATAACTTAACTTTGTGAAATAAAGGTGTAACAATGACGTCAAATGTTTTAAATCTACGATAGTAATCAATAATCTGCAATATATTAGAGATATTACGGATGTCAATTTACGGATCTGGATACCAATACGGATATGAAATTATTTCAAATTATCCAATAGTTTCGGACAATTTCAGTTACAGACATTATATTTTTGGGGTATTTGTGAGGAAAATTCTAATATTAAATCAAATCAAATCATTTATTTTGCATAAGCCCTATGGGGGCACTTACATATTGTCAATTTTACATTGTGTTTTAAATTAAATTTAATTAATCTATCACCGGATCGGAAAGCAGCCACATATTGAGAAGATCCAGTTTATTGTAAAAGCGTATACATTGCCCCATGAAAGACCTACTAATTTTTTGTAGGCGAGTATGATAGATAACTAGATTATCCTTATTCCTAGTGTTCACACGGTGAATATCACTATATTTATCAAATTCATTAATATTTTTTTTTACATATAATATGTTTTCGAATATGAATTGTGATACAACGGTTAGAATGTTTATTTCCCTAAATTTTTCTCTCAGTGAAGCTCTTGGCCCTAGATTATAAATCGCGCGGACAGCCCGTTTTTGAAGAACAAGGATGTTATTCAAATCTGCAGAGCAACCCCAAAAAAACACTATATCGGTTTCGAATGCGTTTAGAAAAATGAAATTATTTCGAATTAAGAACAAAATACTAAGCATGGTGATTATCGTAGTATTCTCCTTTGGTGATATGCTTACATTTTCGCTGTTCGCTTTATCGGTTGTACGAAAACCTGTAGTAACATGTCATCATATAGAGCCCGAACCCATCCGAAATTTTCATTTCAGATTTAGTTATGGTTTTGGATAGATTTTCATTTCAGAAATCCAAAAGTTTCGGTTACAATTACAAACTTCTTTATACCATAAAATCAGATCATGTGTGCGTACAATAGACTGATGATAACTGACAAATAGTATATCTATCGGGTATGAACAATGAACACAGCTGTATTAAAGTTTAAACAAGCGTTTAACAATACTCAATAAACAGTGAACGAGACATTGTGAAGGTCCTTACACTACAGGTTCAAGGCTCAGTGGTCATAACGTATATGCTATCGTTATCACATGTCCTCATAAGTACGTCAACGCTGCCTATATAAAATTTATTTATATAAACTGCTTCCGACTATAATTAATAATTGATCTATCTTTTAATTTATTACTTCATTATTTAAAAACTATTAAATAGTTTTTAATTAAATTTAAGCTTGTTTTAGGCTTGTATTTTATTAAAATAATATATAGTTTTTATCTTGCAAGATTTAATGGAACCAGAGATACTCTATAACTCTCAGTGTTTGAGTGTAGTCTGGGGGGGCACACTTAAAACATTACTTATTTTTACTGACCATCGCGCCGCTTACAGATTGGTTGTACAAACTTAACTGCTGCCATTTTGTCCTGCCTGTCAAACGTTTGACAACTGAGAATTGTTATTTTTTGTTCCTAGCGTAGGTACTTATTGTCATCGATCTATTTTCGGTTATTGATATTTTTCTGAAAATTATCTCAAGTTTCAATGTTAGGCTGATATTATTATTGTTTAATTATCAGCTGATATGTTTTTTTTATATTTCAGGGTACCTTTCATAGTAAAAGAAAATTCTATGTAATTACACATACACATGTAGATATGTATATATATTACTTCAACTTTAGTTCACCGCCTAAACTCTGGGTGGCAGCACTTTCCATACATGCATATTTTATCATCAAGTTGCCACTCTTTTTCAATTTAATAACTTTACTCTTTGAGTGTAGTCTTCCTATTTTATGAATTTAATTAGAAGTCTTTGTTAATGAGGTGTCTCAGTGAGTACCGACGCACTATGTAATTTGTAGTAGCAAGATGTTAGTTCGTACGAAAATATTTTGTGTAATACATTATTGTGAAGCCACGAGTAACAATACACATACATAATCTTAAGATTAATATTTGTCAAATAAAAATCTTTCGCCATTTTCAGTAAAATAGTAAAATAAGAAACGACAAAGAAATCTTAAAAGTGCGTTTACCAGTAATAAAGAATATAATATATCAAGTAATAAAATAATATAATCAAGTTCACTGAACTTGCTTAAATATGTTTACTTTGTTATTTCAGGTCAATAGCAAATTCTAAAATGGAGGAGGCTCCGTGTATAGTGGTGCGCATGAGGGTGGAAGGCGAGTTACGGTGCATCGTACGAAAGGGCGACTGCAGATAACACAGGCTGGACCCAGACAGTCAACGTCCCGATGCATTCCCGGGCCCTCGCCCCGCACCCGCTCCGCGTCGGCCTCACTCCCAACGGGAGCACGTACATATCCGGCGCGCCACCGCCACGCACCACAGTTTTTGCAATGCTCCCATCGCGTATCGGAGCGGCAGCTCTTCACTCCTATCAGTTCGTTGAGCTAATGAAAATGATTATGCTCTCGCATACTTGAGACAATGAACGCACTGGTCCTACATATACAATTATACATTCCTTTCATAGGTCAAATTCTTTATTTTAACCATTAAAATCAAATATACATACTTATTTGAGTTTTGTTGTATGAATTAAAGTTGTCAATATATATATATATATATATAAGAGACCTTTCCACTTTCTTTCGCCGAGTAGAGGTCAGCTAAGAACGGATTTTACGAAATTATATCCCTAAAAAAAGGGGGTGAAAAAGCAGGGCAAAGTTTGTATGGGACAACGTGATTCCTTGGTCCAATCTATTTCAAATTTTGCATAAACATTCTTTAATAGAATTGATGAAAGATGTGATTCATATTTTATTGAGATTTATCTCCTAACTGGGTTAAAAAGGGGTGGAAAGTTATTTTAGGGGTGATTTGCTTTAAATTTGATATCAATACTTCTTAGTGATTTTGATTTAAAAGACATTTTTTTTATTTTGACACATGTTTGAAAACTCAATTCGATTATATTCAAAAAACCGGCTAAGAGCGACTCGGAGTCGCGCACGAAGGGTTCCGTACCATTATCTAAAAATGGCAAAATAATCATGTTTGTTGTATGGGAGCTTAAATTCTCTATTTGTTTTATTTTAATTTAATTATTTATTTCTAAAGGGAATATATTACTAAATATTCTGTGAATATTTCAAACGTCTACCTATTCTTGTTATCAATATGGAGCAAAAACGAGCAAAAAGATTACCTTTGTTGTGTGGGAGCCCTCTTAAATATTTATTTTATTGTTTTTTAGTATTTGTTCAGAATTATTTTCTACTTTTTAGTGTAAGTTTATTGTATATCGTTTATCGTAGGTATAGTTTTGAAGTCGGTTTTTGCTTTTTCTAAAAATATTTTTTATTTGTTGGTTTTTAGTGGAAAATAAGTGAATTCAGATTTTTTTTTTAATAGGTAGACCTAGTAAACGGGCTGCTCAAATGAGACAGCACTGTTTGGAAGAAACGAGTGACGAGAGAGACACTGGTTTAAAGAAAAATGGGGTTAGGAAATGAGGTAAATATTACAAATGAGAGTGACGAGCAGCGGGTCAATAGGCTTTCTCAGATGAGGGCATACACAAACTTATCTAGGCGTAATGAAACTACAGAAAGTCATTCTCAGCGACTCAGTTTGATTCGCGAACGTTATCAAACCAAATCGAGGAGCAACGATCTCAACGTATTGGCTTAATACACGAAAGTTTATCAAAATTTAAAAAAAAAATATAATATTTAAAAAAAAAAATTAATATTCATTAAAAAAAAATATTTTATTTGTTTTCACTTGTTTTTACCTATTTTATACTACTTATACTACCCCTTAGTAGTGTAATTATGAAAAAACGCTAATACACATATTCTTTTATTTCTAAAAAGATTCAGGTGTGCGAAATTTCGTACTTCTAACTTTGAAAATGATAATCTTCCATATAAATGTTCATTCCGTGACCCTTATTTTACCTCTTAGTAACATTGTTGTTTTACCATCAGCTAAAGCTCATAAAGATAATCTCCATAATAATAATACACAAATAATCAAACTATATAAATTATGTATAGAGGCATCAGAAACAGCATTTTTGCCCTATATTTTAAGGAATTACTCTCGATTTTCCCAGGATCCCAGCATCAGATCCTGATACCATGCATATGGGACCACTCTTAGACCCTTCATATGGGACCTGGAGGTGGAGATGCTCTTCGATCTCTACCGGCGGGTTTCTTTTGTACGCGACGAGAGAGGCTCCCTATTGCTCAGCGAGATAGCCACCTGGCGCGAAGACGCCCGCCGGGACGTCATTGCCCGTTAGCCTACGCGACTGGAGAAGCCCAGACACGATGTTGCTAGCGTCGAGGCCCTCCGGCCCGTATTGATACAATGGATGAAGCAGCGGCACGGAGTTCTCTCTTCCCGGCTGGTGAAGGTCTTATCGGGGCACAGTTGTTTCAGCAAGTACCTGCACACGGTCGCAAGGAAAGAGTTGACTCCATCCTGCCAACAGTGCGGCAGTGACGAGGTCACGGTGCAGCATACGCTCGAGGTCTGTACGAGCTGGGAGCGGCAGCGCCGTGACCTAGTCGCTGTCATCGGTGCCGACCTGACGCTGCCGGCTGTCGTGAAAGCGATGGTCGACAGCGTCAGGAACTGGGATGCGGTCGCCGTCTTCTGCGAGGCAGGCATCTCGCAGAAGGAGGCGGCGGAACGAGTTCGGGAGGATTCTCTCGACTCGGGCTGCCGCGGCGTCCTAGGCGGCGTAGGCGCGAATACCTGCGCCTAATGCCGCCCTAGCCGAGGCATCGGGTGGTCGGACCGGGGACTAGTCCAGTCACCCGAAGTGCGGCCACCGCGTGAAGACGACGCCCCGTGGGTCACCGAAGACAAAGATCGGGTACCGGTGTCGTGCGCCGCCTCTTCCGTCGCCCCGGACCGATTTGGCGTGGCGCGACTACATCCATAGTCCACCACAAAAAAAAAATGTTGCAAGACTTATTCCTAATAAGTCAATATTGCCCCCCCTAGATCGGGCCCTGTATATATATGTATTTATATTGTATATATATTTATTATTTATATATATTGTATATATATATATATATTTATATATATTGACTGCACAGATGGCGTAGTGGTTAAGATACCGACCTTCCGTGCCAGTGCCGTGGGTTCGATTCCCACGCAGGACATTACTTTGTGTGATCCACAAAGTGTTGTTCTGAGTCTGGGTGTAATTTGTCTGCGTTAATTGCATGTTTGTAAAGTCCCCCGCAATACAAGGTTTATTATTACCTTAGTGCAGGGTGGTGTCTTTAAAAAAAAAAAAAAAAAAAAATCAATCAAAATATTAGGGTGTGCCAAAAAAAATGGATATTTTTCTTTTTCACTCTCCGCTCAAAATATCGTAGAAGATGTCGAAACAAAAGGCCTGTCCAAAGGAGAGTTCGTAATTTTAATTTTAAGAGGTCCTCCATCAAATCTGAAGTTTTCCCATTTAAATAACACGGGAATAATTTTTTTTTTCATTATGCACTGCCGCAACATCTGAAGATTCCATTTTTTCATGAAATAAACTACTAGACCTTATTTGGCATTAATTATAGAATTTTGTAGCAAATTTGATGTACTAAAAAATAAGAACCAAATTTTTAATATTTTTATCGATGGTTCACTTGAACAAAGATAAAAATTAGAAAAATAGGATTTTGTTGGTCTGTAACTTTTTAAATATTAATGATACCTAACCCTCCACCTTCCTTCAGTACATGACCGATCTGGTCTAGGTAGGTTAGTCTCGGTCTCCCCCGGTACCTACATTCTTCCACTTTCACATTGTATATCTACTTAACCAGACGTTCGTTCGGCATTCTTTCCACATGTCCGAACCATCGGAGCATTCCCTTTCGCATCTTTACACCAATACTCTCTTTTATACCTACTCGCTCTCTTACGTCGTCGTTACGAATGCGGTCGGTCAGCCTTACTCCACAGATTTTCCGCAGAGATCGCTTTTCGACCGCATTAATTTTACTTGCATACTCTTTTCTGCATACCCAACTCTCGCTTCCATACAGTAATGTTGGGACAAGCACTGCGTTATGTATTGCTACACGTGCCTTCTGGCTGAGGTGGTGGCTACCGAGAAGTTGCCCTAACGCTCCGTTCACTCTATTGCCCGCATTCATTCTTCGCTCTATATCAGTGGTGTACCTTACATCTCGGCTAAATCCACATCCAAGATATACAAATTCATCCACTTGCTCTAATACATTAGAAGATAGGCTGACTAAAAACTTCGAGGGTAACACCAAACTCTTCTGAAGGGAGATGAAGAAGTCTCGGGGTGGTTGGTCAGCCTTCAGAATGAATAAAATAAGGTCTAAAGGTGGAGAGATTCTTACACAAACACAAGACGTGTTAAGCCGATGGAGTGTATATTTTGGCGATATGTATGCGGATACTACGGTTGGCGCCGGTGTCGCATGTGGTTTAGTAGATCAACATTCGGCACCGGTGTCTTCCGATGGCATCAGTATGGATGAAGTTGAATGGGCGATAAGAAGTTTGATAAATGGTAAGGCAGCGGGCATTGATATGCTGTCTGCCGAGATGATCAAGCTTGGCGGCTCCTGTGTCTGGGAGGCGTTCCTGTTGCTCCTCAATTTATGTTGGAGCTCGGGAATAGTTCCCGGGGACTGGAATAGCGCAGTCATCGTGCCTTTGTTTAAAAACAAGGGTTCACGTTATGACTGCGCAAATTACAGAGCCATAAGCTTGAGCAGTTTGGCAGCAAAAGTGTACGGTAAAATTATTGAAAGGAGAATGAGGATGGTGTCCGATGGTTTACTGTGTGAAACACAAGGAGGTTTCAGGAGTGGAAGGGGGTACATGGATCAAGTGTTCTCTCTGCGTAACATTGTGGAGAAGCATCTGGCTCTAGGTCAGAGGGTTTTCTGCAGTTTTGTGGATCTGGAGAGAGCATTTGACACGATTGTACGAAAGGAACTTTGGGACATTTTACCGGAGTATGGTACATACATACATACATATCATCACGCCATATCCCTTACAGGGTAGGCAGAGAGAACAGAGTGCCAGAGAACTCTATCTCTGCATACTTCACTCGCTTCCTCAACATTCATAATTCTCTTCATACACGCTCGCCGGTTTCAGAGACTCTTGATTCCACCTTCCTTCAGTACCTGACCGATCTGGTCTAGGTAGGTTAGTCTCGGTCTCCCTCGGTACCTACATCCTTCCACTTTCGCATTGTATATCTTCTCAACCAGACGTTCGTTCGGCATTCTTTCCACATGTCCGAACCATCGGAGCATTCCCTTTCGCATCTTTACACCAATACTCTCTTTCGTACCTACTCGCTCTCTTACGTCGTCGTTACGAATGCGGTCGGTCAGCCTAACTCCACAGATTTGCGTCAGGGAGGCGCTCCGATATCACGGAGTGCCAGTTTACCTGAGGTGGCTAGTGGCAGACTATTTGGAGGGGCGCAGCGTCCTCTACACCAACCGAGTAGGGGACGTTGTGCGAACGCCCATGACGTGCGGTGTTCCGCAGAGGTCGGTCCTCAGACCCACCCTGTGGAACATCGGCTACGACTGGGCGTTGAGGGGGAGCCTCCCGCCCGGGCTGGGCGTGATATGTTATGCCAACGACGCGCTCGTCACAGCCCGTGGTGGGACGCTGGAGGAGGCGGCAAGCCTGGCGACTCTCGGCACCGAGGAGATCGTCAGGCGGATCGGGGCGCTAGGGTTGAGGGTGGCCCTGGACAAGACGGAGGCCCTCTTGTCCCATGGGCCCCGCATGGGCCCTCCTATCAGCGTCTCGATCACCGTCAATTCGGTTGATATCAGCATCCGGGCCCATATGAGGTATTTGGGCCTGGTGCTCGACGGGCGATGGTGGTTCCGGGAGCATTTCCGCAGACTCGCTCCACGGCTCGTCTGCGCGGCGTCCGCCCTATCATGGCTTATGCCGAATGTGGGCGGACCGAGCACTACCTGCGGACAGTTGTACGCAGGGGTCATCCGGTCGATGGCCCTGTACGGCGCACCGGTGTGGGCGGGGTCCCTGACCGTCCGACTCAGGGCTCTTCTGTGGCGACCACAGAGGGCCATGGCGGTCAGGGCCATACGTGGGTACCGCACGGTGTCGACGGAGGCAGCGTGTCTGTTGGCCGGAACCCCTCCATGGGACCTGGAAGCGGAAATGCTCGCGGGTTTGTATCGGCGGATGTTGGGGGTACGAGCGGAGGGCGGTGTGGTCTCGTTGAGGGAGCACACTGCCTGGCGCGTCGACGCCCGCCGCGACGTCATTGCCCGTTGGGCAGTCCGGCTGGAGAGGCCTCGGTTCGGTGTGCGGACCGTGGAGGCCTTCCGGCCGGTGCTGATGCAGTAGCTAAAACGGCGGCACGGGGTGCTCTCCTTCCGACTGGTGCAGGTTTTAACGGGGCATGGATACTTCGCCAAATACCTGCACACGGTCGTAAGGAGGGAGAGTACACCGTCCTGCCACCACTGCGATTGCGACGAGGACACGGCGCAGCATACGCTCGAGGTTTGTGCCGCTTGGGCAGAGCAGCGTCGTGAACTCGTCACAATCATCAGTGCTGACCTGACGCTGCCGACCATTGCCAGGGCGATGCTCGACAGCGTCAGGAACTGGGACGCGGTCGCATCCTTCTGCGAGGCAGTAGTCTCGCAGAAGGACGCGGCGGAGAGCGTGCGCGAGGAGCGTCTCCTCGACGACGCGAGCCGCCGCCGGCGACTGGGGCGGCGCAGGCGCGATTACCTGCGCCTAATGCCGCCCTAGCCGAGGCCGCGGGTGACTGGATCGGGGATTTAGTCCGTCACCCGCCCTCTCGGCGGGCATGGGCTGTAGAGCCTGTGTGCGGCTGGATGATGGAATGTCGCCTTGGTTTGACGTCAATATCGGCGTTAAGCAGGGGTGCGTTCTGTCAGCCAGGCTGTTTATCATATATCTGGATAAATGTCTCCAAAGGTTGAACGATATGATTGTGGGAGTCCAGATGGGTGACTCAGTGGTCTCTGCTCTGCTTTATGCAGATGATGCAGTCCTGCTGGCACAGTCAGCAACTGACCTGCAGACCCTAGTCGACACAATGACAGAAGATTGTAAGAAAAGGGGTCTACGCGTGAATGTGAGCAAAACCAAAATAATGGTCTTTGAAAGAGATGAAGCCAGAACAGATGTAAGAGTAACAATAGGTAATGATGTACTAGAGCAAGTGGATGAATTTGTATATCTTGGATGTGGATTTACCCGAGATGGAAGGTACACCACTGATATAGAGCGAAGAGCGAATGCGGGAAATAGAGTAAATGGAGCGTTGGGGCAACTTCTCGGTAGCCACCACCTCAGCCAGAAGGCACGTGTAGCAATACATAACGCAGTGCTTGTCCCAACATTACTGTATGGAAGCGAGAGTTGGGTATGCAGAAAAGAGTATGCAAGTAAAATTAATGCGGTCGAAATGCGATCTCTACGGAAAATCTGTGAAGTTAGGTTCATCGATCGCATTCGTAACGACGACGTAAGAGAGCGAGTAGGTATGAAAGAGAGTATCGGTGTAAAGATGCGAAAGGGAATGCTCCGATGGTTCGGAAATGTGGAAAGAATGCCGATCGAACGTCTGGTTAAGAAGATATACAATGCGAAATTGGAAGGATGTAGGTACCAAGGGAGACCGAGACTAACCTACCTAGACCAGATCGGTCATGTACTGAAGGAAGGTGGAGTCAAGAGTCTCCGAAACCGGCGAGCGTGTATGAAGAGAATTATGAATGTTGAGGAAGCGAGTGAAGTATGCAAGGATAGAGTTCTCTGGCACTCTGTTCTCTCTGCCTACCCTGCAAGGGATATGGCGTGATGATATGTATGTATATTTAACTATTTAAATTATACTACAATTACCTCACCTGCATTTTTTTTTTTGTTCATATTTCAAGTAAAAAGGGCCAGCCAAAGAACCAGAATTATTTTTTATACAATTAAAAATACCGTAATCACGTAGATAGACTAATAAAGGTGAATAGAAAATTAAGTTGCTCTGTAATATAGAATGTTACTAGCTGTTACTATAATCTTATCAATATTTTTTATTATTATTTTGAAGATATATTTAAATATAAGAAAAATAATTAATTAAATAATAATAAAAAAATTAAAACGTCAAAGTAATAAAAAAAGAATTCGATTATCCAATTAATGTGTCTTAATTACAGCGTCAAAATTTGCCTTCATATTTTAATAGTTGTCAGCCACCGCAAAATTATATTTTTTCATTGCCTGAAAATAGTGATAAAATAATATTTTCTACAAATCGAAGAAACTCAGCTAGATCGATTAGTCATCCCCGGAACCCCCTAATTGCTAAATTTCGAGATACAGAATATATACAATATATATATATATATATATATATATATATATATATATATATATATATATATATATATATATATATATATATATATAGATATATATATATATATATATATATATAGATATATATATATATATATATATATATATATATATATCCAAGAATTTCTCGTTTATAGATATTAGATTAGATAGATAGAATAACTCTTATTACATATCTTTGTTACTACTAGAATATAGTACGTATATTAGAAAGTTGAAAAAATAGTTTGTATATTTTAGCGCATCTAAAGTTAACAACGGTTTGATATTTAAGTATATGGAAGCGAACAACTACACTCATTGCAGAAAAAGATACAATTTACACAAAATCTTATGCCAACCTGTTTGGCCACCGATGACAAAGACCGGGTTCCCCTGGTCCACTCGCACGGCGTAGAGGTACATTGTAGGGTAGTCTATAGGGTCGCGCGCCGCTTCATCTGTCGCCCCAAACGGATTTAGCCGGGTGTGATCAGACCATAGGCTACCGCAAAAAAAATGCTATCCCGTTTAGCCTGTCCCAATCACCAAGTTCTTTTACAATGGAGGACGCACACATCATGTAGTGAAAGAGGATATAATGACGAATCTGGGCGAAGGAAGATGTAATGATAATCACACCATCCTTTTAATAGGATATCGTTGAATTCCAATGAAGGATGAAAGCATGTAATATCACTGCAAGATTCAACTGAAAACTTAAAATAAAACCCTATGCAAAACGTCTAATTAACGCGGTGTAATAAATTAACTACACCACTACAACGTGGTGTAGTAAATCAACCACAACACGCCAATTGGCTAATGACCGTAATCACTAAGTAGTAAAGTTGTGTAGCTCCTGAGTGAGTGATATAAAAGAGCTATATCACTCACATAGACACAATCTATCACTCACTCACTTGCCCGTTGAACATATCAGTAGCTCACTAGCTCATCGCTCACTTCGCATCGCAGAATGTTTCACTCTCACAAGGTAACGAAAAATGAGCGAGATAGGTGCGCTGCGTAGCCCGCCGACGAGAATGATATTTCACACTGTTTTCGTATCGATATAATTAGGTTGTCAAAAGAGAATGCACTCTATTTCTTTACACATAAAGTTTAATAATTAATATTTATTATTAGGAAATAGATTTGTATTTTTTTATTATAACCAACTCGTAATGCTTTTTTGATATTATGATACTATAGCGATAAAGTATTTTGAAATTCTTTTTATAGGTAATTAGTTGCTCCCGGGGTATCTTGGAAATACGTGACCGAGTGTTGAATAAAACTTACTTTTATAAACGTTTTCAATAATAAAACTGTATATTTATTTGCGGAAATGTTTATATAGATTTTAATAATTATTAGATTTTAGTTACTATTATTGGAACTGTAAATAGATTAAATTATGTGCGTTACTGTTTATGTAGGACCCTTTTTCTCTAGTAATAGAAATCTAAATAGAATTCTATGTATGCTTAAGTGTTTTTGTAGAACGTTAATATACATTAAAAATTAAGATTTACTATCGACAATCTGTAATTTAAAGTGCTTTTAAAAAGCAAAGCGCATCATGGGCAAATGAGTGATAGATTCGTTTGAGCGATTGATTTAAAGTGAGCAAACTTTGAAAGTGAGCTAGAGGAGTGATTTAATAATGATGATTGACTACTGAGCTAAGTGAGCTAAATGAGCTAATGAGCTAAATGAGTGATATATATCTTTACAGTGAAAAGATATATATCACTCTTTTCAGCGCAGTGATACATATTGCGCATGACTACTAAGTAGTGACTTTAAAGTTAAAGTAAGTTATTTTCAAAGTTTGTTATATTAATGTTTTAAATGGGCATTAGCCTAGCAAAATAAGAATTAATTTGACATCCTCGCTGTACACATTTTCATTTCTATTTTTTTATGCTTTTCTTGCCGTATATTATCTTTTTACACCCCTTACTTACTTTTGAAGTGAAAGCTTCTATTGGCGCACAGATTTTTTTCATGGACTGTAAATGAGGTTGATCCTTCACGCTCTGAGGTGAAAGGCTCCAATCGGGTGAACTCGGGACCACCGAGTGTACCCGAGCGGGAAAGATACAGTCAGCTGATGCTCTTCACTGGTGTGTCGCTATGTTTACTACATATATTCAATTTATATGTAATAATTGTTATTATTAATTATTATCAATTATTCAATAGCTTTTAGAACCTAGTTATTTTTTGACGGCTGGATATGGTATGGTCACTCCCAAACATACCTTTTTATTCTTTTTAATTGTTTTTTTATTTCATAGGTTTAAGTTTTGACTTCTGTCGGCAGTCCTCATGACTGCTTTGTGTTTTTTTATGATATTCGCGCGAAAGGCAGTGTTTATGGATTGTTGTTATTTGGTGAAAATTTTACAATGTGAATTTTCTTTTTGTATGTTACCATGCAGAATATACGACAATCTTTCAATGAAGACAAAAGATATACTTCGCTATATAAGCATTCTAAGCAGAAGTTTAATTGACCTCTTATTGTAAAATACAGGCCTATTCAGTTTATAACAATATTATTCCTCGTATTAATTTTACATAATTCCTTTTAAGCTCTACAAACTTTCATTTAATTTTATTCACTAAAATAGTTAGTAGTTTTGGGCGATCTATATAACAATTACGTGACTTGTCGTTGCGGGCCTTGAACCTTCTAGGCGTACTCACTCTCAAGGACATCAAGTCACTTAAAGTAATAAGCTTTAATTATCACGGATTCATCATTAAAGAGGCTTAGTATGAACACTTATACGAACGCGTTAATTTCGAACACACTCTTAGGTTTTGGTGGTGATAATATATACTTAAGAAATAGAACATGGTTTTTACAGCTCCTATTAAAAAAATATTAATAACACTAATCTTTTAATTAATAAATTAATTATTATGTTGAATATTGGAATTGGAAACAGACGGAAATGTGGTGTTGGAGTAAGAGTACCATCCGTTCTTTGCCAGCAAACGTCGTAAAGTCGTCAAAGCTATGAACAGACAGCATCAATGTGAAAAAAGAAAAACAGAGAAATAACAACATTAACAACATGTCTGACCAGCTTGATAAAGTTTGTTCAATAGTAGTACTTATAAATGAGGAAAAGAGAGCGTTCTGAATCTCCTTTGATCATATCCCAAACCATCGGTTAAACAAAAGCTAATTAATTAATAAATTTGATTCATCATCATCTTAGCTCATAATATGTCACACTGTTGGGCTCGAGCCTCCTCCATAATGGGAGGGAAATTGACCTAATATACCACGCTGGTCAGATGTGTTGGTATAGGTGTTGTGTTTCGAGTTTTCCTTATCTTTCATAGATGTTATATGCCTTTTGTATCCCTTAGTCGTCTCTTACGATCACCAACGGGTAAGATGGGGATGGTGATTTGTATTCTTACTCCGTCACCACACAGATTTTGATTGTTAATCTAATAATTCAATATCAAAAAAATATATCTTTATTTAATAACTTTAAAATGGCCAATTGTCAAGATCAACATAACCGACGCGAGACATTCTTTTCTGGACTCGCTTTATTTATTAATAGTTTACTAATGGTTCAAATATACATACAATATATCAAAATTAGCCCTATCCTTTCAGAGGTTAGCCGAAACAAACGGGCAGACTAAATTTAGAAAACAGTTTTATTTTACTATATTTGTCGTACATATTTAAAAAAAATAAACTGTGAACTGTTTGACATTAAGACAGAACTATTTTTGTCTGTATAAAATATAATTTTGAAAAATCTCTGGTTTCCCTTCAAAACGCATAATAAATCTTTTTATAATTTTGAATGACAGGAAAACTGGTCTCGATCGCCGAGCACACAACTGAATTCAAAACCATATTTATTTTAACCATATTCAAAACAAAATTTTATAGTTTTTTAACCAGCTTTTAGTTATACAGCGAATTACAGAAATCCAAATTGCCCTGTTTATTTATTTATTTCAGGTTAATCAACAATTGATTTACACATTACAATTATAATTATAATATACACTGAAAATTGCATTCATAAGTGTATCAATTAATTACAGATTAACAACAACATGCCCTGTTGTCACCAATCAACGATGAAGCCTTATCTTTATCCTTTGATGGCAAAGTCTGCCAACAAGGAAATATACTTTTCTTGCTAGCTCCATACATACTCCATCTCCTGAGAGCAGTAAAATAACCCAGATATTTTTTATAATCAACCACTTAACTAAAATTTTAATCTTCTGAATTGATCAAAACAAATATATTCGCAATTGTACTTGTAATCACAATAATATATACATGCATTATATACATTTTGTAGGATTTAAAATAACGACCTAAGTGATACAATTTTCTCCGCAGTTGTCTCATTACTTGGTAGGTCACAAGGTCACATAGCGAATACTTCGTTGTGAGCTAAGAACAACCTTCAGCTTCTACTCCTACGATATCTAAAGAAAATTCACTTATAAAATCCGAGCCCAGGCACATATTTATTTCTTGCAAATATTTTATGAAAATATAACAGTTTCGTCTTCTATTCAGTACATATACACCACTACTCCACAGTTAGATACAGATCTCCTCCATGTGAGGGCTATAAGCTTGCTATAAGTTAATGGCCAGACGGGAGTACGACATTTATTTTCAAGTTCTCCATCTGCTAGTAAAACTTCTTCTTTTCATGAATATACAACCCACTTTTGGGCCTGAGATTTGCTCCTGCTCCGAAATAAAAGGGAATTTAACTCTCGCTGGTCAGAATGGTATATATCTTTTAATATAAATATACTTCTTCTTCTCATCTCGTGTATGTCCGGCTGTTAGGCAATAGCCTGCTCTATATCATCGTCCTAATTTTATCCCAATTTGTATACTGTTGAGCTATATCAACATAGCTCCCTCTAAGAGGAGATAGATTTTGATATTTTTTTTACTAGCCGACTCCCTAATTCCACCTCCTTTGGAATCGAACGGGTTACCATACGATACTAGCTAGAATTACCCCTTGTCAGAAAAGAGCTCTTAGTAAGTTTTACCTTTTTTAAAGTTTTAAAAGAAAGCACTGTCTAGAAATTTATCAAAACACGCACAGATCGGTGACCACCTCGGAGAGTTGCTCAAACTGACATGTACTCAGGATTCTTAATAGCAACTGATTCACGGCGTACTGCTACTCTATGAGCTCACGCAAATAGAGTTGCAGAAAGCAATGACAAACATTAAAGGAATTAAATGAAAAATGACCAATTTAATACCTACATTTCCTCAATTATACATATTGCTAGATCCTCAGATATACCATACTCGTAAATACCATCCTTATCTAATCTTGTTATATTTTGGTCTAATACCAATACCACTTATTATCTGTCAGATTGCTATCATGTCTAATGCTTTATAAAAAAAAATACTATAATTGTCAAACATAAATAAAAACATAAATAAGAAATATGTACCACCTTGAAATTCTATTAGTATCGTACTAAATAAAAATAATTATATTAAGCTACCATTATTCGTAAATATCCCAGGAATTATATTGAAAGTGAGCTTGTAGGCAAGGGCGGGGTGAGCGGGTAGCGGGAGGTGCGGTAGCGGAGGCTGCGCGGCGCGTGTCAAGGCCGCGTCCTCGACCGTGACCGTCACTTACCACCCCCCCGCACCGACTATACCAGCGCCTACTAATGATCTGAATACCGCTGCGATACCTTTAAAATACCTAAATATTGCATTATAAAGCACTACCTAGTTTGTTTAGTGGCATATGTCTATAAGTGCTGATAGATCGACCCCAGGTTTGATACCTATGTCAAACGTATTTTTTAAAAGACAATACTCCGCACTAAGGTCAAATCCATGAATCACGAGGGTTCCCGAAATAAACAATTAACGAACACAAATTACAAAAACATTCTAAGTTCTATACCAGGGCGTCAAACCCACAGCACTCAGCACGAGGAGTATCTATAACTTCTTCTTCTGTTTTTTCAGCACCAACATGTACTTTTGTTACATGAGCTAGCCCGTTGACGAAGGAAACCTACTAACTACCAGGCTCTCACGCTCTACGTCTGGACGGTATCTATTTCCAGGCTGTCTAAACAGGTTGATGTAGAGTTTTATTTCAAAAGTCCATTCGACATTATCAATTTGCCGTGAGTTCACACCCAAAAGGAAGGGATATTGAGACATTGTATGACTATTGCATCACCACTCATAATATTGCACCTAACTTTTTTATTCTGTATAATTTATTTCAAATATCCTATTGGAGTTGTCTCTTCTTAATTGTAGTTATTTTTCTTCATAGCTGTTTTTGAGATTTTTTTATTTATTTTTTCAACCTTACGTTCTGACCTGATAATTAAACAACAAAAGCAACGTTTTCAACTTTGATTAAGTAACAAAAAAAGTTATTATAATAGCGTGTATAAAAGAGGCTTAATAATTAAATGTAGATTAAAATTACAATCTAGATTAAAACCTTCGCGATAGAACAATTGTTCATTACACGTGATAAAGTAAAACTTTATTATTTAAGTTAATTATTTGCAATATTCGTCGACGACGGTTGGTACCCGAAAGGGCAACACGCCGCGCGTGCTACGGAATCGGCCCTGGTGACGACTCAATTGGCGATGAAGAGTAATTAATATAGCAGATATTTTGGTCAGGGCGCCACCTTTCTGCCGCCCAAGACTGAGTGGGCGGGATGTGGTCCGACCATAGCTCGTCAGGAAAAAAGAGATGTGTCATGCAGTAAGATAGCATAAGTCGAGTTATATTGTTAAGTAAATTTGTTGAACGGAGACACGCGAGAGATTTAAATTATGTTTATGTTGGGTAAAATATAATAATAATAAATAAATATTCAATCATATTATAATAACAAATATTTAATTATATTGGGCATTTTGATTGAATAATTCTTAATCTTAATTTGGATTAAAGTTATTATTAGACTATGTTTAAAATTAATAACCAATGGAGTTAGTACGAGTGTTAAATTGAATAGTAGGAAAATGTAGAAACATGTAGGAAAATGTTTATTTTGAGTATTTTTATTGAATAATTCTTACTCTAAATTTGGACTAAAGTTATTTATATGATGTAATATTTTAAAATGAATGTCTATTTATAAAAAGACAGAAATACGAAACAAATTTGATAATCATTCAATATTTTCATCCTTTCATCTGTCAGCTTATCGACGTTCGCTGTTAAAAATAGGCGTTTTCAGGGCGAATATATAAATTGACTGCATAAAATGGCGTAGTGGCTTAAGTAGCGATTTTCCACCCCAAGTGTCGTGGATTCAATACCATGCAGGATAGCTTTTTTGTTCACACACAATAGATTGTTCAAAGTTTGAGTGATATTGGTTTCAAGGGCGTAGCGAGCTACGGGCAGGAAGGGGTAGCTGAATAGAAGAACGGTCGGTCGCTAATGCTTACGAGTTTCATACCTCGCGATAGTAGCGGAGCGGGATATGGGGCTCACCCCGTATTCAGGGTAGGCAACTGATTCAACTGCGAGCGTCATTCATCATCGCAAGATTTCTGCCAGTACTATGATCTTCCTCTTTTTGAGCATGAAGCAGAATTATGGCATAAAGTTTGGAAGGATAAAGGTATGGAAAGAGAAGGTCTAAAAAAATTAGACTTTACTGATGTATGAAAGGAGGCGGACACTTTCTTCCCGGCAAGCAAAAAAGCCATAATTATTTCGTTGGCATAACCGTGTACAACAAGCAATAATATAAAAAGGTCTTTTTCTACCCTGCGACGTGTCAAAACGTGGCTGAGGTCTACGATGGCCGAAAACCGTTTAAACGTACTGTGTATGTTAAGCGTACACCGACAATTTATTCAAGAAAAAAAAATTATAAGAGAAGTTTCAAATAGATTTTGTGAAGAAGCGCGCATTTTACTCGTCAAGTAATGTCTTTTTCTAGTTGTAATATTTTGTTTTTAATTTTTACCTCACCTCAACTACTAATGTGAGATACTCATATGTTAAAAACCACGATTAAAACAATATAGTCTAGGATTTTCTTAATCTGCCCCCCTCTACACAAAATCCTGGCTACGCCCTTGATTGGTTTTCGTCGACTGTAAAATTGTGGAGTTTTACGCAACTATTTCATTATTATAAAGAAAAAATTTCGCCTCATGCCAAGCTTGGCAGACAGGTTGGCGAATGCCAAGATTAGCAAGATATGATGCTTTTTTGTTGGTGTTATCGTTTTTAGAAGACAGAATTTCTTTATGATTATGTAAATTATGTTTATAAATTACAAAATCATAAAGAAATTCTGTCTTCTAAGACACATTGAGAGATGATTGCATGTAGCGGAGATGGTAATGTTGAGATGGATGTGCGGCGTGACGAGAATTGGTAAAGTAAGGAATTAACGAATAAGAGAACGATTAAAAGTTGCCCCAGTGACGGATAAACTAAAGAGTAAACGTTTGACGTGATATGGATATGTAATGAGACGGAATAAAAATAATTTTGTGAGGTAAGTTTTAAGTATGAATGTTGAAAGCCTTAGAGGCAAGAGAAGACCAAAGAAAAGATGGTTGGACTCCGTGAAGCATGATATGGATTGACAGGGAGTGATCACAGAGATGACAATCTGATAGGGTGATTTGAAACGAGAGGACATATTGCATCGACCCAAATTAATTTGGATAAGAGCGAGTGATGATGACATCTTTGACACATTCTGACCTGACACTGGACACCCTGAACTAATGAATATATGCTCGAAATTTCAAAAAGTTCTTCGAAATCTCAAACTGAAAACAATGATTTGTGTACGGCAAAAAGAAATGTCGTTTATCGAAAAATTTATCCGTAATGTATTACCAACGTTACCTAAATTATATACTGATTTATATATATATATATATATATATATATATATATATATATATATATATATATATATATATATATATATATATCTGCCCCGTCAAAACTTGGTCTGTCTCATTTTTTAAGACAACCTCTACATTTTTTAATTTTCAGCAGTTGCATTCTCACTCAAATCACGAGACGTTTATAGGTAAGACCGTATGTGTATGTAAATATATAATAGTATTTTGAATTATTGCAATCACATATGATGCTGAACGTGAGTGATAACGTTTGGTGATATTTTTAAAATATCTGTTCGTAAGATATCATACTCAATTGTTTATGTACTTTTAATAAGTATATTTTTAAATATGTAATCACGTTTTTCTGTGATAAGCACACGCGTGATGGTAATTGTCCATATGTTTGATATCGATTAAATAATCGGGCGCATTCGACCGATTTCTGGTCGGACAACACAGTCATGATTTCCATAGTAGAAGTTCCTTTAAATTAATCAACAATAAATAAAGTGTGGTGACGGAGTAAGAATACAATTCACCATCCCCTATATTACCCGTGTGTGTGTAAGAGACGACTAAGGGATATAAAACGCATATAATTTAATTAAATTCAAAAATTCAATTCAATTAAATAACTACACCTAAATTACAAACATTCGAAAAATAAATAGGTACCCCGAGTCCATAGTAAAATAGCGGTCACACATACATGCAACGACAAATTCCATTTATGATTTAATAATCCTGATTGGTTAGTATACACTGATGATTCAATTTCCAAGGGTCTATGGCAATGTTGAATTTTATGCCTAGAGTAGTTAGTAACACTTACGTTTTATTTCGTGTAGCAACTTAAGAATCCTTGAACTTCTATAATAGTCTAATTTGAGCACAAAACAGTACCTATATAGTGTAAAAATATATTTTTCTAACATATTTGTTCAATATTAGTGAAAAATAATATTGGATCCGTGCCCATTCGAGATTTTATTACACATGATGAGTGTCATTATTGTCGTCAGTTTTACTGTAAAACTTATTTTTGTGTCATTGATTATGTTGAAGGTCGTCCATGATAACAAGGAAATAATAAAAGTTAAGAACAACAGATTGCAAAATATTATGACATTTGAGGTTTTATTTCCTATTACTACGTATATGTACTAATATGGTTTTCGCAACAATGCGCGTTCATTAAATAAATCATCATCATCATTCTCCTACTCTTATCCCAATTACTTGGAGTCGATACAATATGTACTCTTCTTTCCTTTCATAGTACATATTGTAAAAGTTATTGGCAACAGTTTTATGACCGGCCGCCTACCAGACGTCAACCTTCCTTGGTAATGTAATGGTTGACCAAACGGCATCAGGTGGTGTTGGCCCAGATTGTTATAAAGCTCTTACTCGTCTTTTACGACATCAACGAGCAAAGTAAGGGTTGGTAGTAGGTATTCTTAGCCGCTACCACACAGCGTTCATTAAATAAATCATTAGTGTATAAATAATTTACGGATGATTTAAAACTAAAGTAGTTATCGAATTACCTTATACTATCTTCCTATTTACGTGTGGTGACGGCATAAGAATACAGTTCACCACCCCCTCTCTTGCCCGTGGGTATCGTAAAAGACTATCAAGGGATATAATATGCAGTAAATTGCACAGGTGCCATATGGCATCTGTGCAAGAGAAGGAAAGCTCGAAATAAAAACCCTATAGCAACACGTCTGACCAGCTTGGTATAGTAAGTCAATTTCCCTCGCATTATGGTGAAGGCTCGAGCTTAACATATGTGGGCTGAGATGATGATGAGATATGATGATCTTCCTATACCTATTCTACTACCTATACTTCAAGCAAGAATAGCAAAGACACAGTTTATATATATAAACTATTCTATATATAAACTATTCTAGACTAGATTAACTAAGCTAGGTGTAGGTTAATACAACAACTCCCATCTATATTGTTTACGCTGTAGTAATAAACTTGATTAATGCTTCACGACAGTAGGTATATAGGTATTGATAACGACAATATAGGCCCATAAAGCAAACGCCTACGCGAGTAATACACGTGCCACGTGAGGTCATAACGCGGTGAAGGTCGCAGTTCCCGGGCCAACCATCTGAAAATAAGCGCCTAGTGCAATGACCCCGAGGAAATCTTCCAGGGCACCTGACCTTGAACTTTACACGCGCACGCGCTGTTCCCGTCACATAGTGCCCTGACCTTATTATGAAAGGATCATCTAATGTACCTTTTACGCATAGGGCTTTCTGTGTTAAATAATATTAGAGATTCAAATATTGGACAAAAATAATTTGAGGTAGGTAGGAAGGACTAAGTCTATGACTTCCGCATTTATTAGAAAGGCAAACTAATGCATTAAAAAAACAAGCTAATTAACGATTTAAAATATATTGATTCGATACATTGCCTGACTTTGATAGTGGGACTTATCCCTGGAAGAAAAACCTACATACAATTGCGTGGATTTGCCAGAACTTTTCAAGGAGTATAGTTCTATCTACATTTATTTTAAATCAATAATAACTTTATTAAGAACTAAGGGCGGATCCAATAAAGTACTATCAGAAGTCTCAGGTTTAAACCGGGCGTGTCTTTTGACTTGTCTGCTATACGTAATAAATAGTTAATTATTGCTTGCTTTAACACTCTTTTCTAAGACTTTTATAAAAGAAAATACTTGTAGAGATGTCAAATTTATGCCTCAGCAAGTACGCTCCGCCAAGTCGTTGGTGGATTTTAAAAACATCTATAAAATCAATATAGAGAGTTATTGCGAAAGAAGCTCATAAACCTAATCTATTCCCGTTTTTTTTTTTTTTTTTTTTCGCAAGCCGTGACCATGGATGTGGTCGCGCCCCGACAAATCGGCCCGGGACGACGGAAGAGGCGGCGCGCAACCCCATGGACCCACCCTGAACACTTCTCTTCGCCGTGCGAGCGGGCCACCGGTACCCGATCTTTGTCTTCGGTGGCCCGCTCGGCGGTTTACCCTTACGGGTTCCTCTCGTGTCGACGCCTCGACAGCTTTCGCCGTCGGGGCGTCGCCCTCACGCGGTGGCCTCACGTCGAGTGACCGTGCGCCGCCCCGGCCGCTGACGGCGGCCCGGGTCACGGGAATCCTCCCGGACTCATTCCGCCGCCTCCTTCTGCGAGATGACAGCCTCGCAGAAGGCGGCGACTGCGTCCCAGTTCCTGACGCTGTCGACCATCGCTTTCGCGACAGCCGGCAGCGTCAGGTCGGCACCGATAACAGCGATGAGGTCACGGCGCTGCCCGTCCCAGCTCGGACATACCTCGAGCGTATGTTGCGCCGTGTCCTCGTCACTGCTGCAATGGTGGCAACCGTGTCTAGGCCTCTCCAGCCGCGTAATCCAACGGGCGATGACGTCTCGGCGGGCGTCCTCGCGCCAGGTGGCTATCTCGCTCAACGATGGGGAGCCACCTTCGTCGCGCACTGAGGTAACCCGCCGAACCTGGTCTAATCCTAGAATACAGTTATCTATTTATTTGTGGAAATCAGATGACAGTCACACTATGGAAAAATCATACTATACCGGACTTAAGTATTAATTTATTTACTATTAATGAGGTGCCGCGATGGCTTTTAAGAGGCATAGCTTGTTTCAACTTAGTGGACGAACAATGACAGCTGATTTACATCTAAGATATCAACACCATGTCCATGTGGACTAATAATAATATAATATAGATTTATATATTAGATCTAGCGGTTTTAAAGGTTACCCTCATCATAGAACACCTCCAAGCAGCTGGGCATGAGCTCACAAAAACTTATACTCTCGCAATCAATAATTAGGATTAAACTGAGGCAAACTGCGTACAGTCCATGTTGCTCAATAAAGCTTCGCAGGCGCTGGCTTATAGTACCGTGATTATTTTTTTGGAGTCGCAACATATATATTTGTCTCCCTAAGTAATAATTTAGTTTCGTACGGAAGGGCTAACCCTTCCTTCTAAGAATTGTGTATTTGACTACTATTAAAATATTAAATTATATAATTTGAAATGAAATTGAAATTTTAATTACAATAAAATTTACCTTAATGTCTTCCACAAAATTCGTAAAAAAATACTGTGAAATCACCAGGAGAATAGACAAAAGCGCTGTGCTACGTAACACCAACTATGATCCCCAACCCGCCTTCCAAGCGTGACAATTACGTAGAAACCTTTATCCAATAGTGGACATTGATGACACTAATGAAGAAGAGTAAGAAGATTAATTTTTACAATTTATGTAAATTTAAGTCAAATTTGTAATTGTAATTTAAAATTATTAGAGGTTTTATTCTATTTATTTCTCGCATAACGATTCTTAAGGGTAAATGTGATGTTGATTAGATTACAACATTGAAAATGGTAATAAATGTTATATTGTGTACACAAATTGACCTAAGTCTCTTTTATTCAAATGACATAAAAACGTAGTCAGCATTGTAATTGCTAAGAGTTCCTAGGCACTTTTTTAATTACTATTTTTAACGAATGGTATGTAACCTATATTCTAACGGTATTTTCTCAAACTCAACATGATAAAATATAAATTTCATTCGTCATCGCAGCTCATATACGCTCCACTTCTGGGCTCGAACGTCCTTCACAACGGCAGAGAAATTGACCTCTCTGAGCCCTTGCCTCCTCCACAAGAAGAGACAAATATGCCACGCTGGTCAGACAATTTCCTATAGGATCTTATTTCGAACTTTTCTTTCCTTGCACAGATATTAACTTCATATCATATTATTTTTTTTTTTGTGTGTTTTTTAGCTGTTAGTCGCAGATGACTTTGACAGCTTTACGCGGACCATGGGTGAGCGCTGAGGGCTCTCAACCCGATTGATGTAAGCTAAGCGACATCGCCCAAGGGCTCCCCCTGTGGGGAACGGACCTCGGCTTGGGGCGTCGCTGGTGGCAAAGTGGGCGTGCCCACGTTTGGATTTATGATTTTTGCGCGTCGCGATTTGCACCTCGACGGCGAGGACGAAACCGCGGATATTTATGTGTAATGGCCTCGCGGGGCGTGTAAGCTCTTAATTGAGCGAGTGTGATATCGTCGTCGTCATCGTCGATGACGTGCCGCGGACGTCGGATTTTTGAATTACGAGAGGGCGTGTAGGAAGCCGCCTCAATCACTAGTGGGTTGAGGTGTGTCATGGCAGAGTCAAAGTAGCTCTGGGAGCACAGTTTCATAAATTGCCTGATGGTCGGTAGTTCGAGGTCGACATGAAGATCGACGTTTCGTATGAACCACAGTGCTCCCGTAGCTCGGCGCATGAACCTATTTTGAAGTGTCTGTAGTCTGTGGATTCTGTGTGCCTTAACATGCGCGAACACTACGCTAGCATAGGTCATGATTGGCCGTATGCAAGCGGTGTATAATCGGACCTTGCTGGTTAATTTAGACCTAGCATTTATTAAACTATGGAGGCGTCCCATCACGAAAGCCGCACGCGCGTGGACTTTCGTTATGTGAGGGGTGAAGCTGAATCGGTCGTCAAGGGTTACACCTAGATTTTGAATTTCAAACTGGCACACATGTTTTTCGTTTACAAAATGGGACAAAAACTACAAATATCGCATTTGGTTGACAAAAAATGGTCAACAAACATTAAAGAAAAATACGCCAAGTGCGAATTGTACTCGCGCGCGAAGGGTTCCGTACCTTTTTATATAAAAAAAACCTAAAAAAAAGCCTTTTATTGTATAGGAGCCCCTTAATTATTTATTTTATTTTATTTTAATTAATTATATTTAAAGAGAAAACTAAATAGTCTGTAAATAGTTAAAGCGTCTACCTGTCACAGTTATTAGTATCGAGCAAGAACGGTAAAAAAATTAAGTTTGTTGTATGGGAGCCCCCCTTAAATATTTATTTCATTTTATTTTTAGTATTTTTTGTTATAGCGGCAATACAAATACATCATCGGTGAAAATTTCAACTGTCTAGGTATCACCGTTCTTGATGTACAGCCTGGTGACAGACGGACGGACGGACAGTGAAGTCTCAGTAATAGGGTACCGTTTTTACCCTTTGGGTACGGAACCCTAAAAAAGACTAAGTACCTGCTTTATTATTTCTTATTTTGACTGTTATCGTCATATTGCGTAGATATGCCATTTTATTAGTTTTTTTACAAAACTAAAGTGTTTGGAAGATTAAAAAATTAGTATTTCTTCTATAGTAATGGATTTGAAATCTGGTGTGTAAATTTCACTCTTTATACTTCAAGAATATAATCAAATGTATCTGTCTTCATTCTAGTGTACTGGTAAAATAATTTGTTGTATCATCACAGCCGATAGTACATGTGGTGAAATTCGCCAAATTTCAGTCTATCTTATGTTGCTTTGCCGCTAATAAATATTTTAAATAACAATTTTCACTTAAGTAAAGCACCAGCAGCCTTTGATACATATCGTATCTTGACGACTGATGGCACGGCTGTTTGGACACAATGGTATTGTCGTACGACCAACTAAAGTAGTTTTGTTGTACGGCAATGCGATCCACTGATTTTGTCGTAGAACGACTTGCCAATAACATGACTTGACAAGGACGAGTCGTGTTTTACGATTTATGAGAATGATGACGTATTTAACACAAACAACATTCTTACTCCGTCACTACACGGAAACTGTATTAATTACTTAAGCGCTCACAAATTGCTCATTATGTTAAATTAATAATATATTTTTTAGAATTGTAATAAAAAAACTATAAGTAAGAGAAAGAAAAATGTAGAGCCATTATGGTACACAGGTATCGCGTGGATAGGTATTTACAGAGTAGATAATGAAAAATTTAAAGCATGTGTAGTTTAATTATTATTAGAAATAATTAATTAATATAGTGTTATAATATGTTTAATTGAGCTATGTGGTGGCGGCAAGAATACTCTACCAATTCTTACATTGCTCGTGGGTGTCGTAAAAGACAACTTAGAGCTTTACTTTGACCTAGGTCAACTCCATCTGATGTCGTCTGCTCAACTATTACATTCCCAAAGAGGTTTGGCGTCAGGTAGGCGGCTGGTCGACAAATTATTGCCTTATGGATGATGTAGAAAAGTACATATTGCGTCGACACCAAGTAATTAGCATAAGAGCAGGATAATGATAATAATGATGATAATAAGTTTAATTAGAGAGCCGGAAGCCCAACTGAGTGGGTTTGGAGTTTGTAATGGTACGCAGCGGCCTAGCTATACGCTTAGTGTAGCAAAGGTCCATGGGTAGCAGTGGCACTTACCATGAGGTGTGAAAAAAAACAATTGGTTTGTACACCGAATCAAGAAACAAATTCAAAAATATTCACAATTTCATGGTTTTAATTATTATAAGTAATCTAAAGAGAAAGAATTCATCGTTCCGTTAAAAATCCCGTTGATCAATGTTGACTACAACACATAAATGCGATACTAACAAAAAATACTGAATCATTTTAATAAACGCCACAAATTCAACACATAAGACAAGAAAGCATTTCTAAGTGCTGAATTAGTAGTTAATACACATAGTTATTGCTTTTCAAATATTTGAAGTTGATCAACTCTCCTTTAATGATAGTATCTTTTGCACGCCTATATTTGAAATAAAACTACTTTTAGGCGTGACCACTCCATAGCCCGCCGCCAAAAATGAACGGATTCCATCGCGTTTGTATTTGATTTTTTAATTGCCCGACGTTTCGAACACTTTACATTGATCATGGTCACGGGAGGACTGCTGTATACTACCTATATCTATAAGATACTGCTTACGCTATGATAGTATCCATATTATTCATACTATATTTATTTATAAGTTGTGTTGAATAGTTTCTGATGAAAGCTAATCTTAATTAAGTAATTAAACCATATTTAACGCATCCAATTAGGAATCTGCATTTTTTTTTATAATATGACTTTCTAAGATATCTACTGCTTCATAAATGAAGATATCTGATTTCCATGCATTAAAAAATGTGACATCATTTAAAAAAATTTCGAATATGTGTAAAATGAAAAGACACGCTCTGAGTGTATATTAAGCGTCAGACCAAGCGATTATGAACATCTATTATTTCTATATTAGAATATCATATGGAAAACATTTCGAGAAAAATCATATTCTGCTGAATTTGTTAAAAAAAAAACCAAATACATATAACCAAATAAATTAAAGAGTGGGATAGTGATGGATAAATAAGACTAGACGACTTATTTGGTACATCTCCTATTTCTAATTTTCAAATTAATAAATGGCTAGGATTATATTTTTGAACAGTAAATTATTTTTACTTTTAATCCCAAACGATTCTCTCAATTTGTACCTACTTACCTACGGTAGGGTAGACTGAGTACGGTTGAAACGCAGGACGGTTGAAACAAAGCGAATATCTCGTGAACAGTGCGTGATAACGGGATGAGTACAAGGGGAGTATGAAGCGGGTAACTAGTCGGAACACGAATTATAGTGTTGCATCGCTCTTGGCGCGCTGTGCTGGAGAGCAGGAGGCCCTATTGTGTTTTTTTGACGGAAAAGTAGGTATTTTTGTTGGTATATTTTTGTTATTATCATGGTTTTGTTTACAGTTACAGTATTGAGAGTTTTGTATCGTTTTAATTGAAGTTTGTAGAATATGGAAGTATAATTAGTTTTCATTTAAATTTATTATCATTCTTACTGTGATCCATTTTATACCTAGAACCAGGAGGTTGTGTACTGTTGAAACATTTTTTGTGGGTACGGTTGAAACAGTATATTTATTTTATTTCAATGACTTCTAATGTTTACGCGAGTATTACACATTTGAAATAAAACTACTTTTACGGATTCTATCGCGTTTGTATTTGATTTATAATTTCCTGACGTTTCGAACACTTTACAGTGATCATGGTCACGGGAGGACTGAGGTGTCTTACGTCCAATATGTCATTGTTGGCCACCGAAGACAAAGATCGGGTACCGGTGGCCCACTCGCACGGCGAAGAAGAGGTGCTTGCAGGGTGGGTCAATGGGGTTGCGCGCCGCCTCTTCCGTCACCCCGGACCGATTTGGCGGGGTGCGACGTCCATAACCCACCGCCAAAAAAAAAAAAAAATATGTCATTGTTATTACAGAAATTTATTTATATCTACCCTATAGGATATTAAACTTTGACCCAAATTTTTATACAAAATTAATACAATTCATTGCCAGTACAAAAAGAGAATGATTCTATATATAAAATTTATGTTGTTTATGATTTGTTATTATTAAGGTATTTAATTTATGATAATTATTATTGTAGCAATTTTACAATTTTTACAAAACTAACAAAAACTATTCAGCTACTACCGGATCGGAACGCGGCCACTCTGAGAAAGATCCGCCGAGAAAACTCAGGAGGCATGGTAATTTTGTATAAAAATGTGGGTCAAAATTTAATATCCTATAGGGTAGATATAAATAAATTTCTGTAATAACAATGACATATTGGACGTAAGACACCTCAGTCCTCCCGTGACCATGATCACTGTAAAGTGTTCGAAACGTCGGGCAATTATAAATCAAATACAAACGCGATAGAATCCGTAAAAGTAGTTTTATTTCAAATGTTATTTTATTTTCTTCTCTCTTAGATGCCAAGGGTACGTCAAAGGAAACTATAAGAGATCGGACTGCCTTATCAACATATAAACTAGCTTATGAATATAATAAAAGCGGGACCTTCCTTAAGAACAGCAGCAGAAAAAAATATTGAATCACCGTTCCCTGTTGAGATATATAAGACAACTACCAAAAGCATTTCCATATCAAGTAGGCAATAACTTCCAAGGCAATTAATAAGCTGGGGGCGAAACACTAGCAATCAGCATCTACTATCTATGCAGATACACCTCAAATGAAGACATAATAATAGAACATGAAAACAGATGAAGTGTACCAAAGCTAAACAAATTAAGAAAAGATTATGTGGAGAAAAGACTAAAAGAATTGCCACAAACCGGAAAAAAACTATCACACAACATAAATCATCATCATCAGAAGAGGAGTACTTACTGCAGTCTAATTGGTATGTCAGCATATTCAGAAAGCAGACCAATGGAAAAATTGATACAGTATGTAAAATGTGCGTGCAGTCTCAGTTATGTTTACCACAATTGTGACTCAGAATGCCCTCGTAACCACTTCAGTATTTTGGTTCAAAATATTAATTGTTATAGAAATAATAAGTCTTTAGTTTATTCGAAAATCTATTTTATGATTAATATTGTTGACAAAAATTACAGTCATCAACATCAGATTATTATTTATTTAAATTATACTTATTAATATAAACCACTGAAGGCCGATTAAAAATAATGTTAATATATAAATATCGCCTAAGACTTGAATATTGATAAAACAATAATCGTTATATTTTACCCTGCCATTACGAGTGGCGAGTCCCGTGTGGTGACGCAGTAAGAATATCATTCACCACCCCCTATTTTACCTGTGGGTGATAGTAACAGACGACTAAGGGATATAAAACGCATATAACATCTATGCAAGAGAGGGAAAACTCGAAACAAAATCCTATACCAATGCGTCTGACCAGCGTGGTAGAGTAAGTCAATTTCTCTCCCATTATGGAGGAGGCTCGAGCCCAACACCCACTGTTGGGCTCGAGCCTCCTCGACGTATATGAGCTGAGATGGATTACGAGTGATAAAATGTTATTTAGACGATTAATAGAACATGATAATTTATTATATTTAGAATTATTTGCATGTGGTTCAATTGACCCGAGGCACAGTTTCAACCGTCCATGTCATGGGGACGGTTGAAACAAATTGCACTGTCTTATTAAATAGGATTTTTCTCAGAAAATATAATACAGTCATCTCAAATAACATTGGCCATTAGTAGACGGATATATGGTCTTTTATTTAATATATTTCAGTTATCGCTAGCTTAACTAACCCCGTTCAATAGACGATAAAAGTGAAAATGTTTCAACCGCACTCAGCCTACCCTACCTACTTAGGTCGACGATGTTTGCCTATTGCCTGCATATTGCCTATTGATTGCCTATTGTTTGTCAATCGTTTTAATTGTTAATTTTTCTACATTCTTATTTTACTACACTAACTAACCCAGCAGGGTCCTCATTCGGTCACACGTGGATTTTTTCTGTCCGGAAACACCCCGGCGAGATTTTACTTACTTATTTATTTTCACTACATTTAATGTCTTTTTTATTATTTTTAACTCAACTCGATGGACTGATGACATTATCAAGGTCGCAGGAAACCGTTGGATGCAGGTGCCGCAGACCGCTGCAAAATTGCATTATCGTGGGGAGGCCTATGTCCAACAGTGGACGTTTACGGGCTAATGGGTGGATGGATAGATTAGTTTTAACGTGTTGTGCGTCATGTGTCTTATGAGTATCATAAAATAAATATTTCCACCTTTTTCATTCATTCAAAACAATATTTGACAAGTATAAATAGGATCATAAAAACATCTAAAATTCCACTTGGTGTATTCAAGTAATTCCACTTGGCGTATATAAGTAGCCGCTTGTAATCATTACATGTTCATTATTTATGGATCTCATGAATTCTCATCATAACATTGTAACAAGCTATGAACTGACCACACCCACTCGGCTGGTAATTCACCGGTAGCAGAACACGATCTGCACATTCATGACCATGGCTACGCATCGCAGCTAAGGTGGTCATCTCCCGTCGGCCTCAGCCAGTTTATGCTGGCATTGGCCTACCCTTCATTTTTTTTTGCGGCGTGCTACGGTACGTCACGTCCTGCTAATCCATCTAAGGCGACAGGAGAAGTGACGCACGACCCCGTAGACCCGCCGTACAGCCTACCTTTCGACGCCGTGCAGATGAGTCACTGGAACGCGGTCTTTTGTACTCCCTACCCTAAACTACCACTCCTTATAATAGGCCAGCATTCACAGCGGCAGAAATGGCCAGGCGAACCCTATAGTATGTGTAATGAATTACTGTCACCCTGCGTGGTCACTGGGGTGACCAGTGACCACCACCACAGTGAACACCCAGTCGTATCTGATGTTCAACAAGCTTGTCCTCTAAACCGATGCATCCTACGTGTGATTCTACACCGCTTAATGTTTAACTACACACAACGTTCATACTCCATGAGAACGACAGTATATCCTCATCAACACTTTTTCACTACCGACTGCCTCCATGATCGCAGCACTCGGGTGTAACAATACCATGATCATCGAACGCCTCATACGGACATCGAACTCGGCGTCGAACTAAATATCGGCCTATCTTTCAGCAGTGACTGAAAAAATAGCCAACTTATTAACTTACTGGCATACATAAACACAAGTGGCTATTTACCTTTTTGTTATTCGACTGTTGAGTACATAGGTACTCATATATCTTCATAAAAAAAAGTTTTTGGAGACACTGGACGACGCTAGCGAAATGTATGTAAATAGTTGCATTTCTTGAGGCATTTTTCTCACGTTAGTGAATGATTTCTGTAGCCAGCGATAATCCAACGCATATTGTACAAACAACAAAATACAAATACAAGACTTCAAAGAACTAAGAAGTGTATATACGAGTACATATGCCTTAGATTCAAAATCGTCCTTCTATCATCATCTCAGCTCATATGTGTCCCACTGTTGGGCTCGAGCCTCCTTTGTAATGGGAACGAAATTGAGGTACTATACCACGCTGGTCAGACGTGTTGGGTTTTGTTTCGAGTTTTCCTTCTCTTGCATAGATGTTATATACATTATATATCCCTTAGACGTCTCTTACGATCACCAGCAAGATAGGGGGTGGTGAATTATATTCTTAATCCGTCACCACACGGATAACACACCACACGTCCTTCTAGAAATATCTATTAGTCTCTGCACGAAGCTGTACATCGTATTGTTCGCTGTAAATAATTGTAGAATCAAGAAATCACACAGGAAGGTAACACTTTATTCGTCGAAAATTAAATTGTGATTCTATTTTTTTTCATCTAATCATCCACTTACGTCAGAACTGTTAGTTACGGCAGCATATACCTACATAGGTAATACTTCAATCATTGTTATTCAAGTGAATATTTGAGACCCATTTTATGCTAACAAACAAATTATGATGACAATAAATAGAAATCCGTGTATTTCTTGAGCCTATCTTTGACCGTTAGTGTCACACAAGACTAGGTACTACGCGTAAACAGATAAAGTAAGGCCAAGAGGTGTACCAAACTCCGTGCTATACAATTTGCCCGGTGCAGTAGAGTACCTTGATATCTCTTTTCGTAAGAGAAACGTGAACATGCACTTATAAGCTGAAAAATGAAAGACAAAAATTTAAAGAAGATGAACTTTAAATCTTATTAATTTTTAATTTCCTTTATACGCACATGATCGTATATAACTATTTTTTTTACCACTAGTAAGTTCGTTATAATTTATCTTATCAATTCAAAGAGTACATGAAAATACTGAACACCTTGTTTAAAAAAAATATTCCGTATTTTTTCATATTATTTTAGTTTTAAACTTTATTTTGCTTATTGATTTTTGTCTATTTTTATAAACAAAATAACAAGAAACTAAGAAAAACAAGTACACGTATTGCAAATAATTTGAAAAATACATAATGTGAAGAATTACGAAATAGGGCCTAATCACAGACCTCACGTATCATATGTCGGAACGTGACTTCTATAAAACTACATATAAAATAACAAAATGCGCAAGTACTCGTACATGTCTCATATTAGAGTCTGACAATATACTCGTTATTAGATCAATAACATGCACTTAAATTACTTAATGGATGTGTACTTAATACAGCCATTTAAGTAACTTAAAGATGTTATCAGATGCATCTTTCCAAAAAGTACGAGTATTTAATGCAATTTTCAGTATTATTAGATAAAAACCAAATAAGAGACAGTAGTACTAAATTTTCTTTTTTTTTAATTATTTCATATAAAGGTATCTTGTGTATAGATGGCATAGTAGCATAGACCGTGGGCGGGCTATCGCAGGCGATGCTGCAGGGGACGCGAACGTTAACCCTTTCTATAGTTCATTCGCCGTCTGGCCTCACCCCTGCAGAACACCCACCCTCCCTTGCCGCCGACCCGACTGCACGCTTGCCATACTGCAAGTCAAGACTTCTATACGTTAAATTAAATATTTACCTAACAAAGCATTTTTGTAACACTTGACATACTGGTGTTTTTCACTGACAAAATTCAATCAAATTTCTTAACCAACGTGATAATAACGTATCAGATAAAGATAAAAATAAATTTGGAATTGCTTTAGTAAGGATTGAAAACGTTTAGACATTTTTACTACGTACTTAAATTCCCGTAATGTGTTAAAAATATAACGTGTCATTACCCTTTATTTTCTGGAACCCGAAACCGGCTGAGACCTAACTTTTTTTTTTGCGGTGGACTATAGATTCGTCTCGGCCCGCCAAATCGGTCTGGGGTGACGAAAGAGACGGCGCGTGACCCCATAGACCCACCATGCAAATTCCTCTTTTCACCGTGCGAGCGGGTCACTGGCACCTGATCTTTGTCTTCGGTGGCCGGCTGAGGCCTCACTAGAAGAACGGGTAGCGGTATTCACCTAGAAACTTTATACTACTAACTGCGATTAACAACTAACAACCCGCCTGTCAAGTGTGGCTATTATTCGAGCTTTTCTCTTGGAAAGGCAATAGTCAAATAGGAGACGTCGCTGAACTGATGGATAGATTAAAACAGCCACCTAACCCATGATGTAATACAATACCTAGTGAGTCCTAGTGCATCAAATATTCAAAACACCACACGAGACTCAAATTATTTAATTAATGAATGCTCCTTCCTTTTTGATTTTGTTAATCAGAAACTTTAAATCCAATCCCTGGTGGGACTACTGGTGCTTTTTGCTGATGATTTCTCAGCTGGCTTTAACGACTCCCACGGAAATGTAGTTGATGGTAACACTTTGTATTCTTAACGAACAGGTAGCTACTGCCGTATCAGCCGTATCGTTGATACGGGGCCCCCGGGCTATAGAGGGCCTAACGTGTGTAAGTAAATTTAATAAAATGGTATCCACAATGTCACTTAATCTGGTGCTTCCCGGGAAGCAAACCGGGACAAAATTGTCATACGTGCCTATAGAGTTTTCACTTCAGAATTGTTTGGCTAGCTCAATTTCTAGGAGGAAGTGATATGTTATAATCAATAAATATTTATATTAATGCAAAATTTTTGTATCTTTTGTGAGAAATCTTACCCTTAATTTGGGCCCCCAACTCCAAGGCACACTACGCCACTATTAACGAATAAAAGTATTTCAACAAAAGAATTCGAGACATTAGTTAGCCAAACAAAGAGCTCTTTAGTACACAGTCCTTGATCTTTCTCGTTGTATCTATATATGTAGTTCTTAAGAAGGACGTATATAACATGACGCGCGTACAGTGTTAATGAGCGTTTAATACTCGTATCATTTCAAGGATACCAAGAATTTTAGCATAATTGATATTATTTTAAAATGGAGGAAAGTAGGTTTTATTTCTTTTTTCCCACGATTAATCAATATACCGCACACCTCAGAAAAGGAAGGAATACAGGAAAGGATCAAGGTGGAATAGGATATAAGGGAATCTTACCCCTGTGAGGAGCATCTCCGCTCTGGAGATTCAATTTCCAATTTGCCGTCGAAATGCGAATAATGATGCGAGACATGTTTCAACTCTAAAGGGGGCAGGACAATTTGGCTTCAAATTGATATTGATAAATCTAGTACTGATTAAACGGACGTTCAATTCCATTTTTAGACACACTTTGGGTTGTCTATGAACGTCGCCAACTCATTCGATAGTCTACCATTTAGCTGCATCAGGCAGGTGCTCCGTTACTCTGGGATGCTCCCCCGGGATCATCATTAGCTATTAGCAGATCATAGAGCCCATCTCCACTCTATGCAACATGTAGTATACTCTACTTCTTCCGAGTGGAGAACGATGTACACACGGTAGTCGATATTATTACCCATCATTATTTTTCAAGTAAAGCCGACAGCATCATTTCGGCTTGGCTATCTACCGCGCGTTCTGGGGTTTGTACAAGTTACAAGCTTTTAACGATATTCTATAGCGTGTATTACATCTCTTTTTACGCAAAAGAAGGATTTATTGAAGCCCGAAGCAGGTTAGTATCTAATATTTGCGAAGTATGACATCATCTTTCAGTATAGCTATCTCTGTCCAATTTTATTAAAATCAAAATGCTTGTTACTACCCAAAGAGTAAAATTATATTAACTGATAAAGAGGGGCAACTTGATGGTGAAATATGCATGTATGGAAAGTGCTGCTACCTGGAGCTTAGGCGACGAACTAAAGTTGAAGTAATATACATATATACCTACGTATCTACGTGTGTGTATGTAGGATTTTTTTTACTATGAGACTTTTTTTCTTTTTTTTTTCTTTTTTTTTCGCTGAGGAAACGCATTTACGCGCTATCCCCCGCTGGTGAGAGACGGGGTGGAGTGTGGGACTCGCCGGTCAGCTGCCCGACCGGAATACCCACTAAAACCACAGCGGCCCCTTCCGCGCTTTTACGGGGCGCCAGAGAGATCGTCTACTGACATTCGATCCCCGGCACCCCAACGCTTGGCCTTCTGGCCACGTCCTGTCAACCCTTAAGGCGGTGTAAGGAGGTGCGCAACGGCGCCTCCTCCTCCCCGGTCGCCGGCCGCGGAGTCAGCGGACGCAAGCGCCTCGCGTTCCCGCTCCGCGGCCTCCTTCCTTTCCATGATGGCCTCACAATAGGAGGCCATCGACGACCAGCACCTGTCGCTGTCAAGCATCTTCGAGATGATGGTTGACAGCGACAGGTCTCTCCCAATGACCGCCATCAGGACGTGGCGCTGGGGACCCCAGGCGGGGCATACCTCCAGAGTGTGACGCGCATCGTCTAATGGCGCGCCACACTCGTGACATCCTGGGGTCCCTTCTCTTCCAATTCTGTGCAGGTACTTACCGAAGACCCCGTGTCCGGTAAGCACCTGCACCATCCTGAAGCATAGGCTGCCGTGCCTTCTATTAATCCAGCGGTGGAGATGCGGCGCAACCGCCTCCACAGTCCCCTGCCCTGCAACGGGGGACTCCAGTTCTTCTCTCCACCGCCGGATGACTCCCCTTCGGGCCACTTCTAGTGCTCTGCCCAGTTCCCTTGTGGAGACTTGCTCGCCGTCGGCCCGCGCCGCAACGCGCAGCCGGTAGGCCTCCGCCAGGGCCTTAGCCACAAGTGGCCAAGGCGGGTCACCCGCCAGCAATGTCGCCGCGGTCCACGACACCGTACGGTAACCCCTGATAGCTCTCACCGCCATGACCCTCTGTGGACGTCGCAGAAGGGCCCTGTTACGGGCGGTGAGGGAGTCCGCCCAAATAGGGGCACCATACAGTGCCATGGACCGAACAACTCCGGCGTATAAACGTCGGATGGACGACCCGGGACTGCCAGTATTTGGCAGAAGCCTACCTAGCGCCGCGGCTGTCATGACGAGCCTCGTGACGAGCTGGGCAAAGTGTGGCCCGAAATTCCATCTAGAATCAAGGTGCAGACCCAGATATTTCATCTGGGCCCGCACCGGCACGGCAACCCCAGACACGCTGATGTGTGCTCCTCGGGGGGGTCCTCGACGTGGGCCATGAAATAAGAGGGCCTCAGTTTTCTCCACCGAGACCCTCAGGCCCAACATGTCGATCCGGCTCACGACGAGCGCAACCCCCTCCTCTGCCAATCGGGCAGCCTCCCGGAAGTCGGACCTCCTCGCCGTGACGAGGGTATCATCTGCATAGCAGATAACCCCCATCCCGACGAGAAGCCGACCCCGTAGGAGCCAGTCGAATTCGACGTTCCACAGGATCGGACCGAGTACCGAACCCTGTGGAACACCGCACTCCACCCGATGGCGATGAATGCGCCCGTCACCCCCCCTCCCAGAGCACGTGCCTTCCCTCGAGGTACGCTTCCAACAACCTTCGGAGATACGGCGGCACTCCATGATATAGGAGCGCTTCTTTCAGGGTCTCATGCGGAAGGCTGTTGAAGGCGTTCTTTATGTCCAGCGAGACTGCCGGACAAGACGGTCCGCGAGCACCTTCTCGAACAATTTGGCCGTCTCGTCCAGCAGCACTAGCGGTCTGTATGCAGAAGAGGAGTCAGCTGACCGACCCTCCTTCCGCAACAAGCAGAGCTTGCCCCACTTCCATTGCTCCGGGAACTGCCCGGACCTCAAACACGCATTGAGCAGTTCCCGGAGCCCATCTCTGAGGTATTCAGCGGCGACGCCGAGCACAAGCCCCGGGACGCCATCCGGACCAGGCGATTTCCTCTTGCCCCGAAAACGGGAGAGGGCCACTTCCATTTTTTGGTAGGTGATGAGTGAGGCCAAAGTCTCCACCTCCATCACCGACCGAGGTGCCATTTGGGGAGGAACGTGTCCCACGGAGCGCGAGAACAGTTCTCCCATTAGCCTCGACAGGTGAACCGGATCCATCGATTCAATGATGGGGGCGCCACAGGCGCGTAGTTTGTTGCGCGCCCGCTGATATGGGCGCCCCCACGGATCTCTGTCGAGGCCCGTAAGAAGTTCCTCACGGGCCCTCTCCTTCGCCTGGCTGATGGTCAGCTGCAGAGTTTTCTTGCTGGTTTTATACTGCATCCGCAGCTGACCCTCAAGGACGTCGTCCCGGTTAGTTCGCTGTCGGCATCGGACGTAGGCACGCCGCGCTCGGTTGGCGGCCACCCGGAGATCAGCAATCTCGGGCGTCCACCAGTACACCTGACGACGCGGTGGCCTCCGCCGAGCCCTCGGCATCGCCGCATCACAAATTGCCTCCAGGGCACTCCTTATGTAGCCTGCAAGCCCCTCCACATCTGTGGGTAGGCGTCCTGCCCCGCTCCAGCGCTGTACTATGGCAGACTCCCTAGCCATTTCGGGATTGAATTGCCAAAGGGCCCATTTTGGGAGCCTGGTCCTCCTTCCGCGCCGGGGCTCTGGTGGTCCCCTGGGGGCGGAGATCTCGAATCGCACGTAGCGGTGATCCGAAAGAGTCTCCACCCCTTCTTCCACTCTCCAGTCGCTCACTCCGCGAGCGACACCGGGGCTGGCGAACAATAGATCCACCACGGACCCACCCCGATGTCGCACGCAGGTATGGACCATCCCTCTGTTCAGGAGGGACAAACCAGAGAGCAAGGAACACCTCTCGACGGCCGTGCCCTTTTACTATGAGACCTAAGCTGAAATATAAAACAAAACATATCAGCCGTTAACGCAACGGCAATAGTATAAACTTAACAATGAAAATTGAGATAATTTCCAGATAGAACATCAATAACGAAAATAGATTATTGACAATAAGTACCTACATACGCTTCTTCTTCTTCTTAAGGAATGGTCTCTGTGAGTGATTAACCACAACTTCACCAATGTCAAGTAAAATAAGTTTAAAACATTATAATAGATTTATACTTTATTCGTCAGTCATGTCGGTTCATTGTCTCGTCCATCTAATCTAGTACATACGCTAGGAACAAAAAATAACAATTCTCAGTTGTCAGATTTTTGACAATCAGAACAAAATGGCAGCTATGTTTGTACAAACAATCTGTAGGGGGCTCGACGATCAATAAAAATAAGTAATGTTTTAACTGTGCCCAGTTACTAGCTCAATCCGAGCTTATAAACAAAAATGTAAGTTTGTTTATAAGTGTGTGTTAGTAATATGGAAACATTGTCGGGTAGATGGCACACGTCTTCCCACGGCCGGACCGTGAGTTTAAGGGGCCCCAAGCTAATACTACTTAAAGGCTCACCTAATTAACACCTACTCAAAGTGTAGGAAAAAAAAATATTGTACTATGTTGTGTTTGTTAAATACAATCGAAAGTAAATTGACAAATTATAAAACAACCTTTCTACACTTTCCTTTGGCAAATTCTTTAAATTATTATCGTATATTTTTGACTTTGACTTGACTTAGATTGGGGCCCCTTGAATGGACGGGGCCCTAGGCTGACGCATTAAAAGCCACGTGGTAGATCCGGCTCTGTGTCTTCCATAAAGACGACAAAATAATACGATTCGCAAATTTAATGTCATATGACAGCTCACACTTGTCTAAGTGGTAGAACGATTAGAATGGATTTCCAATAGATGCGAGTTTGAGTCCCATGTGTGACATTCAGTTTTTGCTCGTAAAAAAGTTTTTATAAGTAACTTAGCATGTTAAATGCTAATTTTCAGTAATTTGAATAACAGGGTCGTATCATCGTTTAATACAACTCTAACTGTAAAGTTAAAGTATAAAAATATACTTGGGAATGTAATTGTTGAACAAATGGCATCAAATGGAGTTGACCAAATGGCATCAGATGGAGTTAACCAAACGGCATCAGATGGAGTTGACCCAGGTCGATATAGAGCTTTTAGTGGTAAGACCACTACGCCATCCTCGAGCGAAGGGTTGGTAGTATTTGTAGCCGCTACCACACAGCAATACAAACAACTTCAATTGTATTTATATGTATTTTATTATTAAAATACAGTCTTAAATTGCCCTGTACGGGCCCATTATTGCTTTGTACATAGCGAAATCACTGACATTTATGTTAAGAAGATTTCTGTTTTAGGTTTTCTATACTTTACATCTCTGAATGCTTATTTCTTAGCCTGTGGCACGAAAAGATTTTCTCAAGTGGGGTCTTAAATTATATTAATTTATTTTAGGATATTTTAAGTATTATTTAAATAAACGATATTAGCTTTTTATATAATATAAAACAGACCAAGTACTAAATTATAATAAATTTATGTAACAATGCTTTACTTATTTTCTTGGCTGTGGCTACGATGAATACTGCCAATAACTTTTGCAATACATATATATGATGGAAGAGGAGTGCATATTGCCTCAACCCCAAATAATTGTAATAAGAGCAGGCTAATGATTGTTTCACTAGTGTTCTTATCTTCCTCCAAAAATATAACATGAATCTTTCAATAAAGTAACCAACGCTCTATTAAGGCGACGACTAGACTTGCTGATAAACGCAATGTGTGCTTTCCATTTAATACAAAAAGTGACGCAGTGTTCGATAAAGCGCTTTCCATCAACGACACTGTTGAACACAGCCGTACACTGTTCGACACTCGAAAAAGTGGTGTTTGACAGATGCTTACCTACTTTCATAAAGTACTTTAAATATATAGGTACTACTTTGCTTGAATTAAGTATCATTACTTAACCTCGCAATTTATTTACGGCATATTCTAGTAGTCGTTGCGAATGCGGTCGGTCAGCCTAACTCCACAGATTTTCCGAAGAGATCGCATTTCGACCGCATTAATTTTACTTTCATACTCTTTTCTGCATACCCAACTCTCGCTTCCATAGAGTAATGTTGGGACAAGCACTGCGTTATGTATTGCTACACGTGCCTTCTGGCTGAGGTGGTGGCTGCCGAGAAGTTGCCCCAACGCTCCGTTCACTCTATTTCCCGCATTCACTCTTCGCTCTATATCAGTGGTGTACCGTCCATCTCGGCTAAATCCACATCCAAGATATACAAATTCATCCACTTGCTCTAGTACATCATTACCTATTGTTACTCTTACATCTGTTCTGGCTTCATCTCTTTCAAAGACCATTATTTTGGTTTTGCTCACATTCACGTGTAGACCCCTTTTCTTAAAATCTTCTGTCATTGTGTAGACTAGGGTCTGCAGGTCAGTCGCTGACTGTGCCAGCAGGACTGCATCATCTGCATAAAGCAGAGCAGAGACCACTGAGTCACCCATCTGGACTCCCATTCGCAACGACGACGTAAGAGAGCGAGTAGGTATGAAAGAGAGTATTGGTGTAAAGATGCGAAAGGGAATGCTCCGATGGTTCGGACATGTGGAAAGAATGCCGAACGAACGTCTGGTTAAGAAGATATACAATGCGAAAGTGGAAGGATGTAGGTACCGAGGGAGACTGAGACTAACCTACCTAGACCAGATCGGTCATGTACTGAAGGAAGGTGGAGTCAAGAGTCTCCGAAACCGGCGAGCGTGTATGAAGAGAATTATGAATGTTGAGGAAGCGAGTGAAGTATGCAGAGATAGAGTTCTCTGGCACTCTGTTCTCTCTGCCTACCCTGCAAGGGATATGGCGTGATGATATGTATGTATGTATGTATATTCTAGTAGTATTATTTGAGATTATTAAATTGAGCTTGTCTCTTACTGCTTATTAAAATTTAATAAAAATGTACAAATGTAAATATTGCACTATTAAAGTGAGCCCTGATAATGTGGTTATGTTTATAAATTATTGAGCCAAGACTTTGTCAATGAACTTGCATTTAGGTATACAACGCCCATAATTTTGTGATATTGATGCACTCTAGTGTTATTTTGAGACAACTAGCTGTTTCATTTAAACTTTTACACAGTGTTTGGCAGTGTTTCACAATGTACCGCAGAGTACCTCTGTGTTAACTAAATGGAAAGCAACCTATATTAAGACTTGGCTGTATAAGCTTTATTCCATTTGCCGTACCGAACGGACAAATTAAACAAAAAGAAAGTCTGTGGAATTATGTAGACGTCATGTAGCTAGAAAAAAAAAGTATCTGTCAAATGGATCTACGGATCTGTCTTTCAAATTTATGAGATTCATGTTTCTACTCAAAATTATTTAAAACATGCCGAAGAATAAGGGAAAAGGTGGTAAAAACAGAAGGAGGGGAAAGAATGAGAATGAAACTGAGAAACGTGAGCTTGTTTTTAAAGAAGATGGACAAGAGTACGCCCAGGTCACAAAGATGCTCGGTAATGGCCGCTTGGAGGCCATGTGCTTTGATGGCATAAAACGTTTGTGTCATATCCGAGGGAAACTTAGAAAAAAAGTTTGGATAAATCAGGGCGATATCATATTAATAGGATTGCGAGATTACCAAGATGCAAAGGCTGATGTCATCTTGAAGTATACACCTGACGAAGCAAGGAATCTGAAAACGTACGGAGAATTCCCAGAGACAGTACGAATCAATGAAACTGTGGTTTATTCTGTAGATGGTCTGGATGAAGATATTGAGTTCGGAGATGAAGTTAGTTCTGAAGATGAAGCTGATGCAGTTGATGCTATATAAAATTAGCACTACCTATTTATATTATCTACAGTAAGTCTATGTAAAGATGTTTTCTGTTACAATAAACATTACATTGCGATTTTGTACATTTAGTTCTCTAAATTATTTCATATTTACCTAAATTAGATAACTATATTGCATAGACATGACAGTATTTCTTCACAACATCTTAATATTCATGTTTGATAAGATTTCATTATAATTATTGAGTTCGATATACCTAAAATAATGTGAAATTTTAGTCAAATTATTGTTCAACATTCCTTGAATTGATTAATCTCATTGTCTTAAAAGAAAATGATTGAGTAGTGAGGGATGTACATATTACCTACCTATTAAATAATTTTATCAACAAAAGTGACCTATTATTTTATCTTGTTCCTACTAAGTGTAAGTACTTTTATTAGTTTGTAGTAAGTTTACTATTGACATTCCGATATGAAAATGCACATGACCTTGCACATGTCATATGTTTGATTCTTGGCAGTGTATTTATTCTATTATAGCATCAACTATTTATAATTAATACTTCTGTAATGTTGAACTAGGAAGTTTCAATTACCTTTTTCATTACATGGCTTTTATAGCCATATTTTAATATAATCTGTATATATTATTGCTGAAAGATGTTTTATTGTCATGAAATATCTGCCCTAATAATGTATTGATTTTATTGTTTAATACACCACCACTTTAAAATTATTTAATCTTAAAATAATGACAAATTTCTATAAATTATATTCATTAAGAATCTATTTTCATTGAAAATATGTGATTCTCACGTATGTAACTGTTCTGAAGAACATGAATCTTTATCAAAGTATATAAACATGTCATTGCCAAGTTAGTATTATATGTAATTAATAATATGTCTGCTAATGGTGCATAGTATTAGAATTGATCTAGAAATCGTAACTTGAAAGTTACACATTTTAGTCTAATTACAATCACATACTGGGTGCCTTTTGTTATAAAACTTGGACACTTCTTAAACAGTTTTAAGATTGAATTGCCAATATTCTTTCTTTTTACATTAAGTAACTAAATACTGATTCTACCTGTATGTCAACTGAATAAGAACACAATTGCCGCCACCCTTCAAGTGAAGGGTGCTTGTGGGAGTTGTAAAAATTGGCTAAAGGTCTCACCAGAAGAGTAAGCACCATCCTGGTCTTAGGAAATGTACAACAGCTCATTGCAATTGACAGCCCACCTGCCAAGCGTAGATAGCACTTGCCTTTCCTTTGTGGGGAAGGCCTACATCCAACACTGGGAAGGCTGATGGATTAAATACGCTGTTTATAGTGCAATATGAATAATGTAGATGCCTAGTAGTAGGAATTTGTGTTTTATAAATAATTTGAAAATCTTCCTTATATCAGAGCTGTATCTGTACAATTGCATTAAGCCTAAGCTGTGATGAAAGGCAATACCTTTTATATTAATTTGAATTATTCTTTAAAGTAAGGATGTAGGTACCGGGGGAGAACGAGACTCACCTACCTAGACCAGATTGGTCACGTACTGAAAGAAGGTGGAGTCAAGAGTCTCCGAAACCGGCGAGCGTGTATGAAGAGAATTATGAATGTTAAAGAAGCGAGTGAAGTGTGCAAGGCTGGAGTTCTCTGGCATTCTGTTCTCTCTGCCTACCCTGCAAGGGATATGGCATGATGATATGTATGTATGTAATTATTCTTTCTCTTGTTATTTTTATGTACTTTCACTCACATTACTTTGATAACAGTGAAGAATAGTGTTAACCTAAAACAGATACTATGCACCTGGATACGGGCTTTTTCATTAGACTTATCCCAATTAGTGAGCAATAGCAATTACAATTAATAGTCAGTTTATTAACAAATGAAAGATGTAAACCCCATAATTGAAGTGCTCTATTCTCATCACCATGCCTATTATTGACCTTTCATACTTGGTAATTTAGATTTTATGTGCAAATTATTTTGTTCACCATATAGGTATGATACTGATGATGGTAATAGAAATAGGGAAACGAAATTCAAGCCAGGCAATCAAGTTCAGGCTTTACAAAGTTTGTTGATAAATCTGTAACAGTTTCAATAAATAAAATTTTAATTAAGAATAAAATAATTATTTCTTGGAACTTACAGATTTTGCTGCTGTACTTTCTAAACATTTGGAATATTTATTAACACAATTATAGTAGTGAGAGGGTACACAAATAATAAAGTGAGTATGCAGTATATAGATAATACACTATAAATTAGAAGGTATGCAACTATACATAGATTAAATGAACAGATAAAAAGTTTTGGGATGAACTGGTGGATTCTAGAAAATAAGTTATATTTTCTATCTAGTCACATATTATGCGAGTAGATGTTACTGGAAGTGAAGGCTGTGAAGGAGATACAAATAATTTTGAAATCACATTAAATCATCCAGAAACCAAAATTATCAAGGTAAGAAATCTACAGTTACATCACACTGCTTCTAACTTTCATGAAGCAATAATTCAGTTATAAAATACACAAGAATAGTTTCACACTTTATCCTTTGATTCGATAAGTAAAGATGTATAATACATTGCGCTATTTTTTTATTGTGCACATGAGATCTCCCATATTGAGGTTCGATTTTTGCACAGTACAATTTGTTTGATACTGCTATGATTGCTTTGACCCGGATAAATATTTGTCAGCATATCTGAAAGTTCCGCACGTAGCGAAAGAATTTATCTAAATTACGTAACCTGTGGGAAGGGGGTTTTTAACTTTATTTACTTACTGCATGAGCACTAGAGAGCTGAGGAGATCTTGGTATATACTAAGGATCATTACCGAGAGAGGGATGGGGGCTAACAGTGGGTCACGTAGTATGGGTACCTTCCGTTACATACCCGTGAAGTCGTAAAAACTATTGCTAACAAAACCCAAAAAAAAAAATGGGGTGTGCGACCAGTCAGACTATACTTATCCGACGTATTTTAAGGTGTTAAATCGATATTCGAAGTTAGAATTAATACCCAGAAATACACACTGCTCACCAGTAGGTCTTTTTCGGAATTGGATCTTCGTTACCGGATTGTTTGTCCTAGGCAAACAGGTCATCGACAACTTCGAGAACCATCAAGTATAGGAAATACAGGGAAATGAGAGGTGAATTTTATGCTGTCCATGTTCATTAGTAGACTCGTTAATTTGTGAAACTCTGTTGAGATTGTAGAACACAATACCAAGGTCAATTAGAATTCTGCCATAGCGGCAATATCATCTGCAAACCGGAAGTGAATGATGTAATTGTTACTGACGTTGATTCCAAGTCCATTTTACTCTTAAGAGCTTGAAGACATTTATGCGTTTCCGCTATTATTAGGATTAGCTTAGGCATTTTGTTACCGCTGAAGAGATTGCAGCACCGTCTTTCCAGAAAAGCTAAACACAGCGACCAACTATAGCATTGTCAATTTGTTTTATGGTTTTTCTTTTCGGAAAAGCTTTGTTTAAGACCTAAATATTTAGCTAGCACTTGTATCGACTTATAACATAAAAACTTAAAATTCTACTTGTCTTTAAAACTAAAAATAAATTTGCAATGTTGATAAAAGCGTAATGAAACTTGTGAGTGTTTAGAAGTCTGTCCTTATCTACGTTCATATAGAATCGCAGAGCCGTCGAAGGACGAGGGTGACAATTCTGTCGCAGGGCCGTCAAACGACGAGGGCGGCAGATCTGTCGCAGAAATGGACGAAGGTGGCGATGCCGCAGAGCCATCCCAGGAAGGCAGCATATCGGTTGCTGAGATCGCCGCCAGGTCCTCGCCGGGTTCTGCGGCAGCGGCCCTGGCAACGGCGGCCCTCGAATGTGCGGAAGCGCACACTAAATAAGCGAGGTAGAGCTGATCCCGACTCCGAGGGGAGTGCTATCATCATGCTTCCTCCCAAGGTGGCGACCTCTCGCAGAGGGCGAGGGGCGACAGTGACAGCGAGGTCAAGGACTCCATCTTTGATCGGCAAAGCGGGGGTCCGAGGCTCGCAAGCGAGCGGAAAATGAAGCGGTCCCTGCGACGATGGTGAGAGTGTAGGGTAATATCCGTCCCACCAGAGCCGCGGCTGCTGAGGCCCAAGCGAGCGGTGACGTTGTGAGTGACGAGTGAGTTTTTTTTTGTTCACGCTGTGGAAATGCATTTACGCAACTATCCCCCGTCGGTGACAGACGAGGGAGTGTGTGGGACTCGCCGGCCGACTTCTCGACCGAAATAGGTACCCACTAAAACCACAGCGGTCCCTTCCACGCTTTTACGGGGTACCGGAGAGATCGTCTATTGACATTCTATCCCCGACACCCCAATGCTAGGTCGTCTGGCCACATCCAGTTGACCATCAAGGCAGTGGAAGAAGCTGCGCGTAACGGCGCCTTCCCCTCCCTGGCCGCCGTCTGCGGAGTGAGTCTGTGGAAGCAGATGCCTCGCGTTCCCGCTCCGCGGCCTCCTTTGGAGAAATGACCAACTACAGATTTATTCCTATCACCGACGACAGGTGGCGCTGAGGCCCTCAGGTGGGACATACCTCCAGGGTGTGACGCGCATCATCAATTGACGCATCACACTCATGGCAACTAGGGGCCTCTTCCCGTCCCATTCTATGCAGGTACTTACCGAAGACCCCGTGTCCGGTAAGCACCTGCGTCATCCTGAAGGACAGGTTGCTGTGCCTTCTCTTCATCCAGCGGTGGAGATGGGGCGCAATCGCCTCGACGGTCCCCTACCCTGCTACAGGGGAATCCTATTCCTCTCTCCACCACCGAATGACTGCCTCTCGAGCCGTTTCTCTTGCTCTACTCAGTCCCCTTGTGGCAATCCGCTCGCCGCTAGCTCGCGCCGCAGCGCACAGTCGGTAGACTTCTGCCTGTGCCCTAGCTTGGAGCAGCCAGGGTGGATCGCCCGCCAACAATGTGGCCGCGGTCCAGGACACCGTACGGTAGCCTCTCATAATCCTCATCGCCTTTGTTCTCTACGCTTTCCGCACCAAAGCTTTATTAAGGGCGGTGGGAGACTCCAACCGGATCGGGGCACTGTACAGTGCCATAGACTGAAAAATACCCGCATATAGACGCCGGCAGGACGATCCAGGACCACCAGTATTTGGCAGAAGCCTACCCAGCGCCGTGGCTGCCCGGACGAGCCTGGGGACCAACTGGGCAAAGTGCGGCCCGAAACTCCACTTACTATCTAGGTGTAGACCCAGGTAATTCATCCGGGTCTGCACCGGCACGGCAACTCCAGACACTCTGATCTGCCCCCCTCGGGGGAGACCTCGGCTTGAGCCATGAAATAGGAGGGCCTCCGTCTTCTCCAAAGAAACCCTCAGGCCCTATTTGCATATCCGGTCCACTACAAGCGCTACACCAACCTCTGCCAGTCGGGTGGCCTCCCGGAATATAGCCCCCCTCACCGTGATGAGGGTATCATCTGCATAGCAAATAACCCCTATCCCAGGAAGTAGCTGACCGCGTAGAAACCAGTCGAATCCGACGTTCCACAGAGTCGGACCGAGGACCGAGCCCTGTGGAACGCCGAATTCCACCCTATGGTGACGTACGCGCCCGTCGTCCCCCTCCTAGAGCACGTGCCTTCCCTCGAGGTACGCCTCCAACAGCCTCCGGAGGTACAGAGGCATTCCATGATATCGGAGCGTCTCTTGTGGGAGTGCCTTCAACAGTCTCGTGTGGGAGACTGTTGAAGGCATTTTTAATGTCGAGCGAGACTGCCAGTAATACTTTCTTTCTGGTCACAACTTCAGTGGCCAGGTTCTTCAAAGCTGCCAGTGCGTCAATTGTTGACCGACCGCAGTTGAATCCGTACTGTTTATCTGACAGTCCCGGCCCGACAACCTCGAGATGCTGGACGAGACGGTCCACGAGTACCTCAAGCCATTTCGCCGTCTCGTCCAGCAGCACCAGAGGCCTGTACCCAGAAGGAAAGTCCAACGGGCGATCCTCCTTCCGCAGCAAATAGAGTCTACCACTCTTCCATTCCTCCAGGAACTGCCTGGACCTCAGACTTTTGTTGAGCAGCTCCCGGAGCATCTCCTTCCAGTATTCTGCGGCGATGCCAAGTACAAGTCCCGGGACACCGTCCGGGCCAGGCGCCTTCCTCTTCCCATGAAGTCGAGAGAGGGCCACTTGCAATTCATCGAAGTATCGTATAGGTGTCTCCACCGACCGAGCAGCCATTCTAGAGGGAACGTGTCTCATGGAACGCGAGAACACTTTCCCCATCAGCCCCGACAAGAAATCCAAATCCAGTGTCTCGATGACGGGGGCCCCGGAGGGCACGGAGCTTATTTCGTGCTCTCTGGTACGGGCGCCCCATCGATCCTTGTCGAGGCCCGCAAGAAGCTCCTCGCGGGCCCTCTCCTTCGCCTAGCTGATGGCCAGCTGCAGAGTTTTCTTCCTTCTCTTATATTCCAACCGCAGCTAGCCCTCAAGGACGTCATCCCGATTACTTCGTTGTCGGCATCGGACGTAGGCGCGCCGCGATAAGTTGGAGGCCGCCCGAAGATCAGAAAATTCGGCCTTCCACCATTAAAACCTGACGTCGCGGCCATAAGCCCCAGCGTTGCACTATGGCAGACTCCCAAACCATTTTTAGGTCAATTTGACCAATGGCCCATTTGGGGATTCCGCCTCTTCTTCCGCGTCGGGGCCCTAGTGATCCCGGAGGAGAGGAGACCCTGAACCGTATATAACGGTGATCTGAGAGGGTCTCCACCCCTTCCTCAACTCTAATAGTTGTACTATTCCACCACGGACCCTCCGTGATATCGCATGCAAGTGTGAACTGTCCCTCTATTGAGGAGGGACAGGTTGGAGAGAATGGACCACCCTTCAACGGCCCTCCCCTTCGCGTTTGTGGCGGGGTTCCCCATTCCCGAGACTTCGCGTTGAAGTCGCCGAGGACTACAATTCTCCTCGGCGACTGGCGGCGGACCGCAGCACTGACGGAGTCCAAGAAAAGCTTAAAATCCGCCAGGCTGGGAGAAAAATAGAGGTCAATTATGACGAAGTCTCGCCAACCCGTCACAATGAAACCATTGCACCTCTCCAATAGAGAGGGGAGGGCCGGCACTCCCTCTAGTCAGGACAGCAATATCTCCATTCAGATCCCCCACCCAATTAGGTGAAACAGGAGTAAAATATGGCTCGCAGGCCACCGCCAGGTCTGTACCCCACTCCGCCATGGACTGCAGTAGCAGGTCCTGAGCCCTGGCGCAGTGGTTCAGCTTCGCCTGGAGGAAGCGGATTTTGTCTTCCATTAAGGGGGCATTTCAGTCTCCTCCTGGGCCTGGCTGTGACTAGGCACAGCGGCCCGCGGTCATAGGGCCACCTTACCTCTTGATTCCGGGGCTTTGCACAGTCTCCCTCTCCCATTTTATGTTCTGCTGGGCGACCCGCACCTGAGCAGACCGCGCAGCGATGTTGTGCCATACATGCGGCCGCCTTGTGCCCGATACCGCCACACCAGAAACAAAGTCCGTAACGGTCGACAGAGGATGGGCACAGCGGGGTTGTATGTCCCAGTTCCAGGCACCGGAAACACCTCAGTGGGAGGTTCTCCAGCACCTGGACGCCTGCCGAGCTCCAGCCAAGGAGGAGGAGACGAGGAGTCTTCCTGCATCTGCGAGCGGCGGTGACGGGACACCGCACCTTTACCGTTCCCATGCCACGGGGACCTCGCTGAATATGCCCAACTAGGACATCTGCGGCATCGCAACCGCACGTGCGGACCACTGCCGCCTGCACTTTCTCTCCAGTGACAGAGTCCTCCATTCCGGTCAACATAATATCAACTCGTTTGACTGGACGGACGATATCCGCCACTCCAGCTAGCACTGTCCGTAGTTCAGCGGCCAGTCGGCCAGTGGTTTCCGGTGTTTGGGACATTTGGGTCATTGCCCGTTGGGCTACGCGGCTGGAGAGGCCTAGACACGGTGTTTTTACCGTTGAGGCCCTCCGGCCCGTACTGATGGAGTGGATGGAGCGGCGGCACGGAGTCCTCTCTTTCCGGTTGGTGCAGGTCTTGTCGGGGCATGCTTGCTTCGGCAAGTACCTGCACACGGTCGTGCGGAGGGAGTGGACTCCGTCCTGCCACCATTGCAGTAGCGACGAGGACACGGCGCAACATACGCTCGAGGTATGTTCGGGCTGGGACGGGCAGCGCCGTGACCTCGTCGCTGTCATCGGTGCCGACCTGACGCTGCCGGCTGTTGCGCGAGCGATGGTCGACAGCGTCAGGAATTGGGACGCGGTCGCCGCCTTCTGCGAGGCTGTCATCTCGCAGAAGGAGGCGGCGGAACGGGCCCGGGAGGATTCCCGTGACCCGGGCCGCCGCCCGTGGCCGGGGCGGCGCAGGCGCGAGTACCTGCGCCTGATGCCGCCCTAACCGAGGCTTCGGGTGATCGGACCGGGGAATTGTCCGGTCACCCGACGTGAGGCCACCGCGTGAGGACGACGCCTCGACGGCGAACGCTGCCGGGGCGTCGACAGGAGAGGAGCCTGAGAGGGCATACCGCCGAGCGGGCCACCGAAGACAAAGATCGGGTACCGGTGGCCCGCTCGCACGGCGAAGAAGAGGTGCTTGCAGGGTGGATTAATGTGGTTGCGCGCAGCCTCTTCCGTCGCCCCGGACCGATTTGGCGGGGTGCGACGTCCATAGCCCACCGCAAAAAAAAAAAAAGATGTCTAAGTGGTAGCTCTCATTTCCTGAAACTCGCGGCGGTATGCCTTGAGTTCCAGTCGGAGAGCCTCGTTCTCTTTTCGCAGACGGCTGATGTCTACGAAAAGAGCTTGCGGACTTCCTCTGTCTCTTGTGCATGAAGCACAGGACTTCATCGATCTCCTGATGATCTGCCTTGAGCTCCGCTCGGGCCTTAGCTAGTCCCGTGCTATGGCCTCTTGTTACAGCTTTACCGCGACGGACTATCCCGATTTTAGGCCTTAGTTCTGCCTCTGGGTCTGAGGTTAACTCAGACGGCTTCTCAAAGAAGGTATGCTTATGTGAGCGCTTGCGACCAGACGTTTGATCCGTGTCTCCCGAACCATACCCGACACCGGACGCCACATCCGAGTCGCCGTTAGACTCGTCGTCACCCATCGTTGGATGACGAGATGACTGAGCATACCTACCTTGACAACACACTAATTTAGAAACAAACCTAATTATAAAATTATTTATAAACAAAAGTACAATAACAAAGAAACGACAAAGGAGTACGAAACATAGAGCATTGAGCAGCGAACCCCCTCAGGCAAACCCGGTTAGCGGCCTTGCAAGCCGAAAATGCCCGCTTTAGTGGTGAGGTATCAGTGCTTGTTGCTTCGGTAAGTACCTGTACACCGTCGCAAGGAGGGAGGTGACTCCGTCCTGCGGTGAAGAGTGCAGCAGTGACGACGACACGGCGCAGCATACGTTCGAGGTCTGTCTGCCTGAGCTCGGCAGTGCCGTGATTTCGTCGCTGCCATCGGTGCCGACCTGACGCTGCCGGCCGTCATCGGCGATGGTCGCCAGAGATAAAGCCAGAACAGATGTAAGAGTAAAAATAGGTAATGATGTACTAGAGCAAGTGGATGAATTTGTATATCTTGGATGTAGTTTTAGCCGAGATGGAAGGTACACCACTGATATAGAGCGAAGAGTGAATGCGGGAAATAGAGTGAACGGAGCGTTGGGGCAACTTCTCGGCAGCCACCACCTCAGCCAGAAGGCACGTGTAGCAATACATAACGCAGTGCTTGTCCCAACATTACTATATGGAAGCGCGAGTTGGGTATGCAGAAAAGAGCATGAAAGTAAAATTAATGCGGTCGAAATGCGATCTTTACGGAAAATCTGTGGCGTTTGGCTGAACGACCGCATTCGCAACGCCGACGTAAGAAAGCGAGTAGGTATGAAAGAGGGTATTGGTGTAAAGATGCGAAAAGGACATGTGAAAAAAATGCCGAACGAACGTCTGGTTAAGAAGATATACAATGCGAAAGTGGAAGGATGTAGGTACCGGGGGGAGACCGAGACTCACCTACCTAAACCAGATTGGTCACGTACTGAAGGAAGGTGGAGTCAAGAGTCTCCGAAACCGGCGAGCGTGTATGAAGAGAATTATGAATGTTGAGGAAGCGAGTGAAGTATGCAAGGATGGAGTTCTCTGGCACTGTTCTCTCTGCCTACCCTGCAAGGGATATGGCGTGATGATATGTATAAATTTAAAAAATCAAATATTTTAATAACATGTAAGACGAAGAAACAATTAAAAATGTCGTATAACACAAGGTTTTTCTTCGTGTGCATTGAAAATTATCTAATTATTGATCTCTGAGATTTGCTCGACGATTTCGCATTGTCAACCGAGCCGTTTCACGGGCTGACTCGCTTTGCTCTTATGATTCAGAAGCACGAAGTCCGGCCATATTAATGCGGCGGTCTTCCCGTCCAATATCTTGTTCTTCTGCCGTGGTTACATTCGTGATATTTCGAATTCTAATTGCGTTACGGCTTTTTCGGGCAAGATTTGATTTCACTAGTCGCGGTTTTGTTGATGACAATATAGACACAATATGATTTATTATAACAGTATTCGTAAAATTTCGTAACACTCACACAAAGCGAACACTGATCGGTCAAATTTAATTTCAACTTTTCGCGGTATTTTCCAAATAAACCATTAGACAACGATTACGTGGTCTAATGGTAACATCATTAGACGTGCGCTGTCAGTTGCGTTTTGTTACATTATCAACAAATGAAAGTTTAGAACTGATGCTTTTTTAAATGATTTTTTTTTGTTTATTAATATCCTAATTAAATACATTAGAAGTAAGTATATCTACTTTCAATTTGAAAAAAATATGAATGTAAATTAAATCAATTTCAATTTTGGAATTTTATATGGATACATATAATAATATCAGTATATTAATTTTTAAGTAGCCTTTTTGTTATGGTAGGTAGTGTGTCTTAACTCGTCACCAAACTGGGTAAACATAATATGAAGTAGGTAGCACGTAGGTTATTTATTAAAGCTTATTGAAAGTGGTCTCCATTGGCTGCAATACAGTCCTTTAAACATTGAGGTCAGTTGTCAATAGAAGCACGCACTGTTTCCATGGGAAAATTCTTCACTGCCAATCGTATGGATTATTTTAGGGACTCCAAATTATCATGGCGTTTAATACAAGACGTACTCTCTAAAAATGAACATAATTTATAATCAAGCGTATTAAGATTGGGACTAGATGATACGGCCAGTCTTCAGCTCTGATGAAGTCCGAAACGTTCATTTCCAACCAAGACTGCCTAGACCGAGGTTTATGACCCGTCGCTGAGTCTTGCTGGAAGGACCATTCTTGATTATTGAACAAGGTGTTGTTTAGGGGCTTCACTTATAACTTCTCAAGAATATCTTCATACACTTGTGCCGAAGTTTTGATACCTTTTTCACAAAAGTATGGCTCAGTCAATCCTTCATACCTAATAAATACCCCACCAAACCATCACTGAAGTCGGATAATGCCCACCTTGCACTCTGTCAACTAATTGGGGAAGCTTCTTTAGAACTTTGGGCATAAATACGGTCATTTAGTTAAAATGTTGCTCAATTGTAAAAAATTTCTCATCCGTACACATAATTTTTCTGTGATATCTCTTTGCGTACCAGTTCAGTAGTTGTTTCGATTTTACCACCCTATTCTTATAGGCTTTATAGTCCTAAGTCATCTTTTAAAATATGAGACATGTTTCTACGTGCTATCTTCATCTCCTGAGATAAAATCTTTTGCTTTCGGACAGGATTTCTTCGAATTCTTTCACTTGCTGCTTTGACCACCTTTTTCGTACGAACACTATGTGGACGACCAATCTTTTTCTGTCACAAACAGAGGAGGTCTCATTGTACCTATTAATAGCCCGGTACACAAACATGGCAGGGGGGCATAGTCCGGAGCGTGCTCGTTCGCGTCCCCTGCCAGTCTAATTAGACTGCTAATCCGGCTCGATATGCGTACCGCAATACGGGTTAGGGCGTCCCCGGAGGCGACGCGTACCGACCCGCCCTCGTCGGTACGAACTTAGGCAGTTGCGGCGATGGGGGCCGCCACCCATCACGCCTTGCCCAGTCAGACGAGTCGAGGAGAGCAGAGTGCCGGGTGGGCACGTGGAATGTAAGAGGTTGTGTGGAAGGTAAGTTGCACGAGCTGATATCCGTCATGGCGGACAAGCAGCTAGACGTGCTCTGTGTAACAGAGACCAAGCGAAGGGGCAGCGACGCCTGCGATCTTCCTGGTGGCGGGATGGCTCTGTGGTCTGGTGTACCACAGAGCGATCGATCCAGCATGGGGGTAAGAGTGCTGTTGTCCTCTCGCTTGGCCTCAGGTGTGAAGGATTATGGAATGTATGATCCCAGACTTCTTTGGGTCCGTATAAAACTAGGTGTCACCAAGGTATTCATGGTTGTAGCATATGCTCCCGTAGGATCCTCGGTGGCATCAGACCTAGAGACGTTTTGGGACAATGTTAGGGAAGTTCTGGATATGGCAGAAACCAGTGAACGCGTGATTGTATGCGGAGATTTGAACGGATGGGTGGGGACCAAGCGTCCCGACTATGAGGACGTACTTGATCCATTTGGTGACAAGAGAGTGAACGACGCAGGTAGGCTCATAGCGGATGTATGCATGGAGAGAAACCTTATTGTGTCAAACACATTTTTCCAACATAAGGACATCCACATGTATACATGGAGAAGGAATGAACAGAAAAGTATAATAGATTTAATTTTGTTAGACAATCGCCTCCGAAGCAAAATATTGGACGCAAGAGCCTATAGGGGCCCCACAGTCGATACGGACCACTATCTCGTTATTGCGAGATTTAGTGGTCTGTTCAGAAAGTGGAGGCACTGGCGAGAGCGTGTCCACTTCGGAGGGCTTGAAAGAATAAAGGTTGAAAGGTTGCAAGAAGAGTGTGTAAGAGAAAAGTATGCAGAGGGTGTCCGAGAACGGCTGACGATGGCAAGCCAGCCGCAATCGGACATTGAAGAATGCTGGAGAGTATTGAAGGAGAGTATGGTAGATACAGCGAAAGAAGTATGTGGAAGTTCAAAGAAGCATAGAAAAACAAATGGTGATGCATGGTGGGATGCGGCAGTTGCAGCTTCCGTAGAGCAAAAGAAGAAAGCGTGGCTGGACTATGTCTCTTCTTTGAATCTGAATGACAGTATGACTGAACAGAAGAAAGAAATATATCGGCAATGTAAGAATGACACCAAGGCCTTAGTGAAAGAGAAACGTGATAGAGCAAGTATGAGTGCAGAAGATAGGCTGACTAAAAACTTCGAGAGTAACACCAAACTCTTTTGGAGGGAGGTGAAGAAGTCTCGGGGTGGTTGGTCAGCCTTCCGAATGAATAAAATAAGGTCTAAAGGTGGAGACATTCTTACACAAACACAAGACGTGTTAAGCCGATGGAGTGAATATTTTGGCGATATGTATACGGATGCTACGGTTGGCGCCGGTGTCGCATGTGGTTTAGTAGATCAACATTCGACAACGGCGTCCTCCGATGGCATCAGTATGGATGAAGTTGAATGGGCGATAAGAAGTTTCAAAAATGGTAAGGCAGCGGGCATTGATATGGTGTCTGCCGAGATGATCAAGCTTGGTGGCTCCTGTGTCCGGGAGGCGTTCCTGTTGCTCCTCAATTTATGTTGGAGCTCGGGAATGGTTCTCGGGGACTAGAATAGCGCAGTCATCGTGCCTTTGTTTAAAAACAAGGGTTCACGTTATGACTGCGCAAATTACAGAGCCATAAGCTTGACCAGTTTGGCAGCAAAAGTGTATGGTAAAATTATTGAAAGGAGAATGAGGATGGAGTCCGATGGTTTACTGTGTGAGACACAAGGAGGTTTCAGGAGTGGAAGGGGATGCATGGATCAAGTGTTCTCTCTGCGCAACATTGTGGAGAAGCATCTGGCTCTAGGTCAGAGGGTTTTCTGCAGTTTTGTGGATCTGGAGAGAGCATTTGACACGGTTGTACGAAAGGAACTTTGGGACATTTTACCGGAGTACGGTATTAACGGCAAACTGCTACAGGCTGTGCAGTCCAGTTACATGGGCTGTAGAGCCTGTGTGCGGCTGGATGATGGAATGTCGCCTTGGTTTGACGTCAATATCGGCGTTAAGCAGGGGTGCGTTCTGTCAGCCAAGCTGTTTATCATATATCTGGATAAATGTCTCCAAAGGTTGAACGATATGAATGTGGGAGTCCAGATGGGCGACTCAGTGGTCACTGCTCTGCTTTATGCAGATGATGCAGTCCTGCTGGCACAGTCAGCGACTGACCTGCAGACCCTAGTCGACACAATGACAGAAGATTGTAAGAAAAGGGGTCTACGTGTGAATGTGAGCAAAACCAAAATAATGGTCTTTGAAAGAGACGAAGCCAGAACAGATGTAAGAGTAACGATAGGTAATGATATACTAGAGCAAGTGGATGAATTTGTATATCTTGGATGTGGATTTAGCCGAGATGGAAGGTACACCACTGATATAGAGCGAAGAGTGAATGCGGGAAATAGAGTGAACGGAGCGTTGGGGCAACTTCTCGGCAGCCACCACCTCAGCCAGAAGGCACGTGTAGCAATACATAAGGCAGTGCTTGTCCCAACATTACTGTATGGAAGCGAGAGTTGGGTATGCAGAAAAGAGTATGAAAGTAAAATTAATGCGGTCGAAATGCGATCTCTGCGGAAAATCTGTGGAGTTAGGCTGACCGACCGCATTCGTAACGACGACCTAAGAGAGCGAGTAGGTATGAAAGAGAGTATTGGTGTAAAGATGCGAAAGGGCATGCTCCGATGGTTCGCACATGTGGAAAGAATGCCGAACGAACGTCTGGTTAAGAAGATATACAATGCGAAAGTGGAAGGATGTAGGTACCGAGGGAGACCGAGACTAACCTACCTAGACCAGATCGGTCATGTACTAAAGGAAGGTGGAGTCAAGAGTCTCCGAAACCGGCGAGCGTGTATGAAGAGAATTATGAATGTTGAGGAAGCGAGTGAAGTATGCAGAGATAGAGTTCTCTGGCACTCTGTTCTCTCTGCCTACCCTGCAAGGGATATGGCGTGATTATATGTATGTATGTATGTATGTGTACACAAACATTTTGCTAATATCAACCGTATGAAGAGTTTTAAAAATTGCATTTGGCTCCACACCTACTTTGTGTAAAGCAATCACTCTTTATCACCCCACTCCATTTTAATATCGCAAAATATTGTACAATGTATTAGCGCCAAAATGAGAAAACAATGAACTATCATATAAAAATGACATTCCAAATTTAAATGTAATATTTTGTTTATTTTTAATTGTAACAGTATTTATGGCCAGACTAAGTAGATGGATGTACTCTGTGGTAACAAAGCTCCTTTGGCAGTAATAGGCATAGTTGCTCTCGTAGGAAAATTATAACACCGACTACTTTGACTTTATCAGAGGAGATCTATCTGAAATAGTGAACGTCGATAGCAGAATGGACAAATCACGAAGTATAGCTACAAGGAGTCCGAACGTTATAGGCTTTTCCATATTATTCATGGACACAATAATGAACCCATATCTTCGTTCTCTTTCCTGCCACTGGCTGCGCTAGGTTTAGGACCTACCGATGCTATTATTATTATTACACGTAAACACGCGTTGCCTCGCGAATGTTGAATTTAATTATTTAAATATAAAATTCCAGAGCTGTCAATAGCAATAAAACATTCCAGTCAATAGCAACAAAACTTCCCGCGTAACTTTACATTACTTTTTTCTTTACTTCGTGGCACAAATAGTCTGATTAGTACCATCGCTACCAAACCGCAAACACTTTTTATCAACTGAACCATAAACTCCACAAAAAATAGAAACATCGCAATATACCTAATAGTAATATAATATTTATATTTTCATACTCAAAACAAGTATACAAGCAAGATACTTTATTTTGACTGCAACTACAATAGTTTTTGTATAAACACAGCATTGATATCTCGCAACAGTAAACACATAGCTGCCTAACCCACTATAAATTATGATGGAAAGTATTATTTCATAATCATTGTTGTTGTTTAGTTTGTAATTTGCTGTTACAATATGAAAATCTACTTAAATTCTTATAATAAGTATTTATATTGTTCAATGCTGTCAATAAAAATTAAAATTCCAGATTAATGAATACCATAGAGTAGAATAATATTGATAGAAACATTGTTGTCATTAATCGGTTAATTTTTCAATCGATTGCTTGGTTTAATTACTTTTATTCGGAATAAACTTAATCATGTTTAAACTTATTCGTGATTAATTTAATCGTATATTCGTAATCGCGATTAATAAAATCAATCATTAATCGTTAATTTGATTAAACAAAATACAGTACCTTTAATGATAAACAAAAAATTACTTAACCTATATTTTTAGCTAAAAGCTTATAAAGTAGATGCTCAATGAAGTTATGATCGATGGAACGTGATGTGTAACAAAGTAACTAGATTGCGACCATGTTAAATTTACCTAAGTCTCACAAAATATTATTCGAATTATTTGAGAAAAGGGTGATTATACATACATACATACATATCGTCACGCCATATCCCTTGCAGGGTAGGCAGAGAGAACAGAGTGCCAGAGAACTCTATCCTTGCATACTTCACTCGCATCCTCAACATTCATAATTTTCTTCATACACGCTCGCCGGTTTCGGAGACTCTTGACTCCACCTTCCTTCAGTACATGACCGCTCTGGTCTAGGAAGGTTAGTCTCGGTCTCCCCCGGTACCTACATCCTTCCACTTTCGCATTGTATATCTTCTTAACCAGACGTTCGTTCGGCATTCTTTCCACATGTCCGAACCATCGGAGCATTCCCTTTCGGCACCTTGTCGTTGTTCTTGTTACACCGATACTCTCTTTCATACCTACTCGCTCTCTTACGTCGTCGTTACGATTGCGATCGGTCAGCCTAACTCCACAGATTTTCCGCAGAGATCGCATTTCGACCGCATTCATTTTACTTTCATACTCTTTTCTGCATACCCAACTCTCGCTTCCATACAGTAATGTTGGGGACAAGCACTGCGTTATGTATTGATACACGTGCCTTATGGCTGAGGTGGTGGCTACCGAGAAGATGCCCCAACGCTCTGTTCACTCTATTTCCCGCATTCACTCTTCGCGATATATCAGTGGTGTACCTTCCATCTCGGTTAAATCCACATCCAAGATATACAAATTCATCCACTTGCTCCATCATTACCTATTGTTACTCTTACATCTGTTCTGGCTTCATGTCTTTCAAAGACCATTATTTTGGTTTTGCTCACATTCACGCGTAGAACCCTTTTCTTACAATCTTCTGTCATTGTGTCGACTAGAGTCTGCAGGTCAGTCGCTGACTGTGCCAGCAGGACTGCATCATCTGCATAGAGCAAAGCAGTGACCACTGAGTCGCGCATCTGGACTCCCACATTCATATCGTTCAACCTTTGGAGACATTTATCCAGATATATGATAAACAGTCTGGCTGACAGAACGCACCATTCTTAACGCCGATATTGACGTCAAACCAAGGTGACATTCCATCATCCAGCCGCACACAGGCTCTACAGCCCATATAACTGGACTGCACAGCCTGCAGCAGTTTACCTTTAATACCATACTGCGGTAAAATGTCCCAAAGTTCCTTTCGTACAACCGTGTCAAATGCTCTCTCCAGATCCACAAAACTGCAGAAAACCCTCTGACCTAGAGCCAGATGCTTCTCCACAATGTTGCGCAGAGAGAACACTTGACCCATGCATCCCCTTCCACTCCTGAAACCTCCTTATGTCTCACATAGTAAACCATCGGACACCATCCTCATTCTCCTTTCAATAATTTTACCGTACACTTTTGCTGCCAAACTGGTCAAGCTTTCGGCTCTGTAATTTGCGCAGTCATAACGTGAATCCTTGTTTTTAAACAAAGGCACGATGACTGCGCTATTCCAGTCCCTGGGAACCATTCCCGAGCTCACGTCTTGTGTTTGTGTAAGAATGTTGATGAAACCTTTAGACCTTATTTTATTCATTCTGAACTCTGACCAACCACTCCGAGACCTCTACACCTCCCTCCAAAAGAGTTTGGTGTTACCCTCGAAGTTTTTCGTCAGCCTATCTTCTGCACTCATATTCGCTCTATCACGTTTCTCTTTCACTAAGGCCTTGGTGGCATTCTTACATTGCCGAGATATTTCTTTCTTCTGTTCAGCCATACTGTCATTCAGATTCAAAGAAGAGACATAGTCCAGCCACGCTTTCTTCTTTTGCTCTACGGAAACTGCCACTTCCGCATCCCACCATGCATCACCATTTATTTTTCTATCCTTCTTTGAACTTCCACATACTTCTTTCGCTGTATCTACCATACTCTCTTTCAATACTCTCCAGCATTCTTCAATGTCCGATTGCTGGCTTGCCATTGTCAGCCGTTCTCGGACACCCTCTGCATACTTTTCTCTTACACACTCATCTTGCAACCTTTCAACCTTTATTCTTTCAAGGCCTCCGAAGTGGACACGCTCTCGCCAGTGCCTCCACTTTCTGAACAGACCACTAAATCTTGCAATAACGAGATAGTGGTCCGTATCGACTGTGGGGCCCCTGTAGGCTCTTGCGTCCAATATTTTGCTTCGGAGGCGACTGTCTACCAAAATTAAATCTATTATACTTTTCTGTTCATTCCTTCTCCATGTATACATGTGGATGTCCTTATGTTGGAAAAATGTGTTTGACACAATAAGGTTTCTCTCCATGCAAACATCCGCTATGAGCTTACCTGCGTCGTTCACTCTCTTATCACCAAATGGACCAAGTACGTCCTCATAATCGAGATGCTTGGTCCCCACCCATCCGTTCAAATCTCCGCATACAATCACGCGTTCACTGGTTTCTGCCATATCCAGAACTTCCCTAACATTATCCCAAAACTTCTCTAGGTCTTATGCCACAGAGGATCCTACGGGAGCATATGCTACAACCATGAATACCTTGGTGACACCTAGTTTTATACAGACCCAAAGAAGTCTGGGATCATACATTCCGTAATCCTTCACACCTGAGACCAAGCGAAAGGACAACAGCACTCCTACCCCCATGCTGGCTCGATCGCTCTGTGGTACATCAGACCACAGAGCCATCCCACCACCAGGAAGATCGCAGGCGTCGCTGCCCCTTCGCTTGGTGTCTGTTACACAGAGCACGTCTAGCTGTTTGTCCGCCATGACGGTTATCAGCTCGTGCAACTTACCTTCCACACAACCTCTTACATTCCACGTGCCCACCCGGCACTCTGCTCTCCTCGACTCGCCTGACTGGGCAAGGCGTGATGGGTGGCGGCCCCCATCGCCGCATCTGCCGATGTTCGTACCGACGGGGACGGGTCGGTACGCGTCGCCTCCGGGGGACGCCCTAAACCGCACTGCGGTACTCGTATCGCGCGAGTGATTATGAAATGTAATTTTAATAGTTTTCTTGTATAATTTTTAAAAGTTTTGAAATATTAAAATTTTATATTTCAAAACTTATTTTTTCCTCAGAAGAACGGGTGTAGCCGTCATAGCACGAAGAATTCGCACGCTGAAGTGGCAATGGGCAGGCCACATCGCTCGACGAATCGATAACCGTTGGGGAAGAAGAGTTCTCAAGTGGCGACCACGTATCGGACGTCAGTGTTGGTCGCGCCTCCACCAGGTGGACCGACGACCTGGTGAAGGTTGCTGGGAGTCGTTGGATGCGGGTGGCACAAGACCGCACTTTGGGCGAAATATGAGGGAGGCCTACGTCCAGCAGCCGAAGACAAGAGGCTGAATGATGATGATGAAATTTTTATACAACTCGCGCACCGCCCGCGGTTCCGCCTTGTACTCACATATACCCAGATTTTTTTTTGATTTACTTTATACTATTTATAATTTGAGCACTATATCTTTATAAACATGATATCTTGATAATTTGTAGCATATTTGTTATTGTGATTTAATATTTCATCAAAATCCGTTCAGTAATTTTTGCGTGAAAGAGTCAGAAACATCCATAAACTCTCACTAACTTTCACGTTTATAATAGTAGTGAAATTAATTATAACTATTCGATTGTATCTGTGTTTTTCATAAATATTCAAATAAACAATGTGATAGATAGCTTTTTATTTATGATCTTGTTTCAACTTTTTGTATCGTACATTTTTAATCGTGATTAGCGATTAATAATAACGATTAATAATCATAATCAACATTTTTTTTATTATGATTAATTAATTTTAACCGAAAATATCACGATTTACTTTTCAATCGTAATTTTATTAAGTATAAATTATATTATTTTACTTTATGGAATACATTTCTGAAACTCTGCGCAATGGGTTTGTTATTTTTTTATAGAAACAACGATCCTATCTACTACCTACATCATTACGATGGAGGTTAATTAGTAGAGAATCACACTAGAAGATAGGTAGCTCGAAGCTTCGTTATGTGCATTTATTGTAAAACAAAGAAATTGACCTAGACCGACCTAACCAGCCCCCGTCATTCATGGACGATGAAAAGTCCGAATGTCTAGCTGACTGCTTGGAGCTTCAATGACGCCGAGTACACTATACCCCGACGACATGAATCACCGTTTTATCAAAAATTAAGTGGAACCTCGTACCACTATTTCGCGATCCAAAGTTAACGACGACTCGGATGAGCCTATCCCAACAGTGACAATCGACGTACTGGTGACGCTAGTCACGTCGCTGAGGCTAATAACCTCATTCCAGACGCGCAATTTGGCTTTCGTGCTGGGCACAGTTGTTTGCAACAATTCCATAGATTAATGAAATACACAAGTGGTCAGTCAGTTCATTATGAACAAATCCATGGATGTCATTTTCCTAGATGTAGCAAAGGCATTTGATAAAGTGTTGCACGAGGGCCTCATTTACAAATTTTATAGTCTTAAGATCCCCGGCTATCTACTTTTAATCATACATGACTACTTAAGTCATCGCAGCTTACGCTACAGGGTGGGAGGGACGTTGTCTACCTGCCACCCTGTCCCTCAGGGCTCGATCCTCTTCCCTTTTCTATTTACGCTATACGCTAGCGACATGCCCAAATTTAATAGAGTCCATAAAGCGCTTTACGCTGACGACACCGCACTCTTTTGTACAGGTAAGACCTTTTTTTTACGATGGGCTATGGAAGTGGTCGCACCCCACCAAATCGGTCCGAGGCGATGGAAGAGGCGGCGCGCAACCCCATAGAACCGCTCTGCAAACACCTCTCTTCGCCGTGCGAGCGGACCACCGGTACACGATCTTTGTCTTCGGTGGCCCGCCCGGCGGTGTACAAATAAGACCTTGACAACAGTAGCAAGATTCTCCAAACAGCGATTACCACCCTAGTCAATTGGTTTAGGAAATGGAGAATAGAAATTAACCCCGATAAGAGTCAGGCGGCCATGTTCACTCGTCGAAATGCCCGTACCTAGTCTATTGATAGCATTCCGCTCCTTAAAATCTTTAACAAGCCTGTCACTTGGAGCAGGCAAGCCAAATACCTATCTGTAACCGTTTACGACTGACCCAGCACACCCCTCACATAATGCAAGACCAGGCGCGTGTGGCCTTTATGATGGGACAGACGTAAATAAAAGACAACTAAGAGCCTGATATAGATTTGGAAAAAGCTTATCCGATTCCGTCTGTAATTATTGAAATTACATGCTTAAGAAGTGTTGAAAGCAGGCAGCCTGTCATAAAACTACATATTGACAATTTTTTTGCAATGTGTATAATAGAAGCTGTAGATTGCGCCTACCCTAGGTAATTAGAATAAAAGCAGGATCCAGATTATGATGATGACTAACATTGTCGCATTTCTGCCGAAATCTCGATCATACTTTTTTTCGCTGAGAGGATTTTGTTAATGACTTAATTTAGAATAACTAGTTTGAGGAACTAAGAACCTACATTCTGGGAAGAGATTACACGAATTAAATTTAGTTGTTGAGTTTTCTAATTTTTGTTTATTATATTTATGTTCTAGTGTGCCTTGAAGTACTTTGTGATTAGGTACCTACTACTGTATGTAAGTGTAAATAGAGAATTAGAGAATCTATTAAATCTAAGAGCAAGCGTAAGAGAATGATTAAATCACTTATTTATTTTCTATTTACGGCGGCATAGCTACCTTATTAAACTATATAAGTAAATGGACTTCATAGAAACTTGTCAAATGATATGAGAAATTATTTTCATTTATGAAATTGTATTATTAATTAAATAAATGTATGTTTATGTTTTTATTAAATTTTTACTTACTTAGTGTTTATGTTTTATATACCTATACAATGGCACAATTTGACTGATGAAAGCAAATTTCACACGGAACATGACAGTAAATTCTGAAGGCTATTGCTTACACGATAAGCCACCAGGAGGACCATCTCTGTATCTGATAAGTACCCCTAGTGACCCCTACTATTGAAATGGTTTAAATTAGTTATCCCTATTGTGGCTTCATTATTTTAAAAAGTTTAGTAAAAAATATTTATTTATTTGAGGGATACTGACAGCTGAAAGAATTACAATTACGAATTAAAAAGCAACAAGTCATTTATGAGTCTTCACATATGTATAACAATTGCTTGAAAATTTGAAAAGAACAGAAAAGTCATTGCTAAATATGATGAGAGCGCTCATCGCTCACTCATAGTCCAAGTAAAGATGTTAAACCATCTGCAGTTATCCTAACCGCCGAACATACCCGTACTACGAGACCCATTTTCTACATTTTTTTACCCCCTCTCCCATCGATGACTATTCGCAGTACCTATACACACCAAGGCCCCTTCCCCTGTATTTTCCACGTAGTAAGTTATTAATATGGTTTTAATTCTCTTTTGCGAACGGGCAATTGAAAAAAGCTTGAGGATAATTGAATTTATGTCTACTATATAATGAAAACCTAACCCCCCGCCTCTAGCCTTGTGCCTAAGCGTGGTATCCTTAATGACATGAACAAGTTTGGATACGTTTTTTTTCTTATGCTCGGCCCTAGCACGCCTGGGGCTGGGTGTATCGTCACGAAGCTTCGTGCAATTAGACGATATACGCAGATGTGACCGGTTATTAGCTATCGTCGCGAACATTCGGGCTTCGTGTGCGTTATCGCTTGAGTGGCGATAAGTCAAAGGGTTTTAGTGCGCCAATATATCGCGCTCTGTGGTCAGACTAGCGTTTTTCATTTTTCAAATTTTCGATGTGTTTAGACGCGTTCGAGGATCTCCAGTTAATCAATAAATATTGAGTGGAGCGTTGAAATGGTGTTAGAACTTTTACACCATTATGAAGCGGAACCCATGAAGGGATCCAAAAAATTCATTATGTAATTATTAGCATAGTATAGCTGTAAAAGTAAAGCAACTCGTCATCCATAGTTAAACACATAAAAATTATTTCGGCCATCTCTAATTATTGCGTGATACTTCGTGCAAAATACCGAAGTCGCTAATATGACACACACAGTATTATCGCGATAACATTTTAGTGTACAAAACGTATGAAGCTTAGCCACACATTACTTCGAGACGATACACGCAGGAGCGGCCCTAGCGTAAGAGCTAAGTGCTTTAAAAAATGCCTTAGAAATAAGTTAAGGTATAAACAATGTATAGAAATAAATAGCGAAAAAATGTCTGAATTGTTCTAATAATCAATGATAATAATTTGTTAGAATTGAATAAATCAGTGAGGATATTCTTGTGTCAAAAATATCAAATTCGTTGCTAAGCATTATTTACTTTGACAAGAACAATACAGAAAATTGTTTAATAACTTCTTCTTCTTCTTTTTATGTATTGGCAATCAGCTACTTATACGAGCCATTGTTGCCAGTGTCGAGTTATAATTATCTTCACGTTCTTAGTCTCTTCAGGTTAGTCATTGTCTGTCAGTAAGTCAAATTGTCGCCATTAACAGTGTTATGGCCACATTGTTAATGGTATCTTGTGGGAATTTTGATGGAAAACGAAAACGTTGTAAAGCACTTTTATATGATATTCACTGCATCCCAGTAGTTCTGTCACATCGCATTACATAAAATGCCATTAAAATTATCTAATATAACACGTTAAAACACTAAGATATCGAATATAATACAAGAGCACCACATGACGTTTTAGATTCCCGCCAAAAGTCCCGTTTAATAACAAATATAAGCACAGCACTCTCCTGGTGAACTTATATGAGAACAATTGTGATCACCAAATCTCTATCCAAGCCTAGTGATTGAGGCAATGTCTTCCATTTTAAGAATCATTCAGCAGTAGAAGCCAAAAATCTGATAAGACCATAACTATGTTACTTTTTTTAATTCATTCAGTTTTGTATAGTTTGAAAATGTGGCACTTGTGGCAGTATAAAATAAATTGTCACTGCTGGCAGCCCTAGTGTGCGGTCTGTATCTGTATCACTATCAGCCATATTGAATTTTGTTGTGCTTCGAAAACATTGTGAGCACGTGGATTGTTGGATAAAATTTTGTAAAATTTGATAGTAATATTAGTAAATTTATCATTTTGGCTTTTATCCCTTTTTGTAAGAAAAGTGAAGAGGTATTTCATTTGATATCTAAGTAAGTAGCTTAATTTTTTATTGCCGGCGGCATTATTTTAATTTTGTTATGTACTTGCATTGAATGAACGTATGGAAAGTCATAGGTTGCGATGTAAATAATATTTTCCGGGGTTTTATGCTGCTTATCTCAGCCTAAAGTAATTTATATCGTCATTATACTAAGGTGTTGACACAAATTAAATTGCGTAACCTTTCATTTATGGTTCCACATTTGCTTACGTGTTGCTAGTGAAGGTTTCAACAATTTGCTCGTGACCCTCACCGGACAACATTTATAACTCGTGTTCCGAAAAAGATCAGTAGCACATGGTTGTGAAGGTAATAATGGCATTGATCCAAAAGTAGGTAGGTAATTTCACTAACTGCATACCTACATAACTGTAATAATAATACGGCCGAGTGATCGTGATTTAAAATGTCTCGAAAGGTAAAGTCCATGCTTTGCTCTATTTTCACCATAGCCGGGTGCGGGGCTTAAATAACATTCCTTAAAATATTATTGTAAATAGTGCTGAATATTGAACTATGAATTTCATAGTATAATATTAGATATTTATAATTACTTGTAAATAAACATTGAATAATAACCTAAATATAATTTCCTTACGGCTTATCTTTTATACTACATTGATAACTAAAGTTATAGTTAGACATTGATAATAATAATCACAAATATTTATTGAAAAATAAAATATCTACATAAAGTATGTCAAGAACCATATTTAGCCAATGATAATGTATTATTTTTTGGTGTTCATATTAGAAAATTTTTGAATTAGAATTTAATTGGAATTTTTAACCTTCACTTATTAGTTGTTACTTTCGTATAATTAATTTATAATATTTGTAAATTATGTCAGTAATCAACAGAAAAATATTTGATTCAATTAGTGTTCCCACATCCTTAGGAAGTCCATAATAAATATTCAAATCAATTTATTATTTAAATAATTAAACTTTCTTAAGATAATTATTGCCTTAAAGTCAATATCATTATTATTATTTTATTTAAACACAAAATGTGCTTAAATACATATTTAGCTCCAATGAATCATAAAACTGAATTCCTAACTTGATGCTAAATATTATATAATAAGTATTGATTATTGTTGCTTCACTATTATGATATATATTGTATATGTATACATAGTATATGTAATAAAGAAAACTGTCTTTACATATAATACATTTATCAAAACATCTTTTGTTATGTAAAACAATAACGGACCAAAGTACACAAAACTTTTTTTTTGGGTTGTTATATACTTGCTAATATCCAAAACTATTGTATGGATACTTTCATAGTCTCTCAAATATATTAACTTTTAGCTAAGAGCAACATTTAGACTGTGTTTCATTAAAATCAAATATTAGTGAAAAAAGTTATTGTCAATTGACAATAATAGAGGTGTGTAATAAAATTGAATCTTACACAAACTAAGTAGAGGACACCAATTATATCTAAAGTCTATATGACACTGTTTTTTTTTTTAGTTGGACTTTGGGCCTTCTAAATTTTAAGAAAAATGACTTATTATGTCACACTAATATCAACTTTTACTTCTTATGCATTATTGTTATTTGTATATCATATTCCTCACTCATCTTTTACAAATACTCACGGGCAAGAAAGGGGGTGGTGAATTATATTCTGACTCTGTTATCAGATGGAAAATAATACTATTAATTACTAATTTGATAGTAATATTAAAGATCTATGATTATATTTATCAGACATGTAGGTTTTTAAAATATATTTATTAAATTGTTAGGTAAACCCAAATTTATTTTTCTAAGTAATGAAACAAAATTCTTATAATTTGTAATAAATGCCCCTAGCTATTAAAAAGTTGAATGATAAGGAAGTAACCAACCATAGTTTTATATAATAAAACAAGACTCATTCATCATCAGCTCCGAAGCTAAAAAGCTCTTGATGTGTAGATTTTTTTCTGTTTTAGATTGTTTATAACAGTGGCTAATTGCAATGGCCCCTTGTCGTCAACTTCTTATGTGGTCAGTCCCATCTATAGCAGTTTTATTAGGCATTTTTTGGTTAAAAAAAAAGAGAGAGTATGCAAAATCTGACCCAGGTGGAAGAGAAAGGATAAAAAGTTTAAAAGAAGAATTAGCAGAAGCTTTGAATGCTCAAGCTGAAGCTAAAAGAACTTCACCATTGGGCAAAGTGGAACGTTCAATTATTAAATCTGCTCCCATTGACATTATTCCAAATGGAAGTAATTCCCAACGGTCTTCACCATTAGAATTGACAGATGAAGAAGTTGATATAGAAATAGAAAAAATTATTAGGAAAAAATCTATTGGGAAAGAAAAAAGAATGTCAGCTGGTTTTGACAAGATTTCTTCAAGCTTGTACTCTAAAGAAGTTTCATTTACAGTTAATGAACATCCATCTAATATGTGCTCTACACTTCCAACTGTAGCCAATTGTTGCAAAAATAAAAATACGTCACCATTGAAGATCATTAAAGGCACCACAAAAGTTATAAAAATGCAAGATATGCCAACCAGCAACTCGGAAACAGAATGTTTGCAACAGGAAAGTACAAAATTAGAGTCAGATTTATCTGTAGATACTGTTAATGAAAATAGCAATATAGCTGACGCAGAAGAACATTCGAATATTAATAATATTCAAGTTGATGAACCTAGTGATAGTAATGAAAGTAATGACCAATTTTCTCCAGCTCAGAGTAGACATCTCTCTGAAAGAGACTCTGCAAATCATAGTCCTGTGGACCCAATGTTAGCTAGTCCTTCAATGTGCCACTTCTCAGATAACCACAGTGAGGTAATTATGTTTGTTGTAATATTTAGGTTAACATTTTTATTTTTTTTTATATTTATATTTAAAAATACTATTAGTAAACATTATTTATAAAGATACACTTTGAAAGAATTAAAACATCTTATCATCTCATAATTGATGACAAATTTTCTCATAATTGATGTCAAAAACTGTTACTCTTATATAGCTTCATTTTCCAATTTATATTTTTTTTTAGGGTTCAAGTGACAGTGGAAAAGGATGTTCTGAAGCCGCTAGTCCTCCCCCAACCAACTTAAATTTAGTTGCTTCTGAAACAGCACTTAGAATACATCAATTTGTTATATCGCAGAGCCTTGTAGGACTTTTAATAGGCAAACATGGATCTTTTGTAACACAAATTAAGGGCAAAACGGGTGCTAGTGTATATGTTAGAAGACACCCTGACTCCATCAAGCAAAAAATTTGTGCAGTAGAAGGTAAAGTGTTTTCAATATCAATGATCTGTTTTTGTTTTCAATAAGCTTCTATATATATAATATAAAAATATTAACAAATTGATTTTTCTATTTCCAGGAACCCAGACTGAAATAGAAGCAGCATTAGAAATGATTAAAGAAAAGTTTCCTGACAAAAAATTCCCCAACTTTTCCTTACAAGAAATAAGTGCCGAATTATATCAAAGATTGGTCCCACTAGTGCCAGAATTTCTACAAGTAAGCAAATGATTATAGAAAATACTTTTGATAATTTAACTTCAAATCTTAGTGTTAGAATAAATAATAATTGCTGAACACTGTATACTACTTTATTAGTTGCAGCTTGTTGAATCTGTGAACAATGACACAATAATGACGTGTCTGGTGAGCGCGGGGCACTTCTTCTTGCAACAACCACTTCACCCTACTTTCCCCTCGCTGCACGCGCTTCACCGTCTTATGGCAGCAACATATCAAAATCCAGAAGTACCATCTTTACCAAGACCCTTAAAAGGTATTCAGCTTAAAAACTATTTATAATGTTTAATTTCTTTGTTGTGTCAAAAAAGATGTTTCTAAAAGTGTGGAGGCTTTTTTTTGACAGGCTATGGTCTGGCCACTCCTTATCCAAATCGTCCGGGGTGACGAGAGGGTAACGCGTGTCTCCACATAATCCGCCGTATTATACCTCACGGCTAATTGATTTATGCTCGAAAATCAAAATCTGGGCAGCCTGCGCATGCTCATTGTATGCAGTATAAAATAGTTAAACCACATTGTATCGTTTTCTGTTATCCTATTTAATAACTTAAACTCTTTATAATAAAATAATATCTCTACAATTATAGTTTCTGTGTGTCTTATATTATGTATAAGAAATACTATCGGACTATACGCTAGGTATATTGATATATAGCTTCATCAGAAGTGAAGTGACTTTCGCATTTAAAGTTACGGAAAGTGTCTTTCACATTTTAACGGGTTGAGAGCCCTCAGCGCTCACCCACAGTCCGGGTAAAGTTGTCATAGCCATCTGAGGCTAACAACTAAGACAAAAAAAAAATTCACATTTAGGTATATAGAATATACCTACTTATCATTGTAGCAGCAGTACAATTATTAACTTATTATAAGACTTCAATGTGTTAATATGTATTTGTTTGCTTGACGTGAAATTTGTCCACTCTTTTTTTTTATACACTACATATATCGCCTATTCGCATGTGTTATCTTGAAAAATGAAATTTTAGAGGAATGTTTTTCAAGTTTCAAAAAATAATTGTGTCGGCACGAATATTTTCTAACTGTAATTCTGATTTAAATCATAAATTATTTAATTATAGAATAATTAATATCATAGATTTATATATCAATTATTTTCTAAACTTAAAACTCCTCTAAAATTTCATTTTTCAAGATAACACAATGAAGCAAAGAGGCGTCATATAGAAGTTTTGATAGTTTTCGATATTTATATTCTATTCCATCTAATAGGTTTAGCTTTAGGTTTCTCAGCTTAAAATTTAATAATACTTGAACAATATTTATTGTCTGAGGATAAGTCAAGTCGATTTGCACGAGGTATTTATTTATGTTCTATCGACATGTTGAGCACCTTTTGCATTGTGAGGAACAACCTTTATATTTTGTTTTTGTGCTGGCAATCTGCTACTAATATGAACTGTTGCAAGTAATTTGAAGTGTCTTTCTAGTTGATTTTTATCATAAATTAGGGTAATCTATATCCATAAGTCTAGATAGACTTTTTAGTAAATCTATAACTCCATTGTGAAACACTCTTTTTTTTTAGTTTTGGTCATTCACTACTAATAGGAGCCCATTGTTTGGTAATAAGTCAAATCGTCGCAAAGCAATGGTAACCTACTAAAGGGGAATTATGGTCGAAAATGTAATCACATACAGCACTAAATAATCTTATTCACTACAATTTAGAACCTTTGCATTACATAACATAAAATGTAAACAAAATTATTTAATATTTTAACACAATAAAACACTTAACATAAACAATAAAATATAAGAACATCACATGTTATTTTCACGTTTTTGTCAAAAAACCGATGTGGATCTATATCGATGACTAATTTCTGACCGCGGCTTCGCTCACTTAACATAGGGTAAAAATAATTTTACTATCCTATACTATGCCTCTCTTCAAAATTTATGGGACTGTCACCAGGATTTCATCAATCATTGCAACAAAATTCATAAATATCGGTTTGTTTTATGCCTAAAAACTAACAAATAAATGCACTCATTTCCGCAATTATACTTTTTTTTTTATTGCTCTTGGTGGCAAACGAGCAAGCAGCACACCTGATGGGTAAGTGTTACTGCCGCCCATAGACCTTTGCATTATCAGGGTATAGCTAGGCCGCTGCCCACCAATGAAAACCCACCTAGAAAGTTGGACTGCCGCCTCTCTCGCTCACCGAACGAAGCACAGCAGCACATTGCTACTGCTCAGGCGTCGATTTTCTGCGAGAGTGTGGTTCTACTCCGGGCGGACTGACCCGCGGCTGTAGTCAGAAAATTGTCAACAATGTGGCCCTACCACTATAGAAATAGTAAGACTGAGGATATTATTATTTAATTTATATTCAACTCTTACTCAAAATAAAAACCACGCTATATTAAAGCCTGCTTTTGTTGTGCCTTTTTACTTTTACTGAGTTTATAATTGATAACATGTCTTTATCAAAATAAAAAACAGCCTATGTGAGGTGGTGGATGGAGGAGGAACAGTGAGGGGTAATGTAGCTTTCTAATGATGAAATAATTTTCAAAATCAAACCAGTACTTTCGGAGATTACTCCTTACATCCAAACTTTATCTCTTTATAATATTAGTACAGATGTGCAATAGAGTAGTAATATGATATCAATATTTTATTGTACAGTAAGCTTTGGATGCTATGTTGTTGTACATGATTTATTAACAGATTTGAGTGACTTTTTACATTTATTGTTTTAAGACGCTATACAATTGCTTTTTGTGCCCCCCTGAAAACGTTTCACAACGTGTTAAGCGCGCTTGTGCAATCGCGTAGAAAAATCACAGGGCATTATCACATCTACAGAGCTGACACGTAATACAAGATGACGTGCGTTAATCTCAGTAAGTGGAATGAGTGGCCTTTGCACTACCGTAGCATTAAAGTGCAAAATGCTGTCAATCTTAGACTAGATTCGTGGTTTGTGAACAGTACACGAATTCATAATACATTTGCTTTTTAACGCGCTTATATTAGCTTAGTCTGTATGTTAAGGAATTTTTAAACCTAATTTACACCTCGTTCTAAACGTCGGATTTATATGCAACTTTGATCACTTAATAAGGTTCGATAACAATGCAACAGTTTAAATTGTTCGTTCTTACCAAGATCTTCAGGATTAGCGATTTTTTATATCCGTGGCTGGGACTTGGGCTGACTCGATAGATGCCGCTATACCAATTATCTGCATCGCATCCACATGACTAAAACCGAGTATTCATTTGATTTTATGTGATATTCTTATTTCTATTTGATGTTTTGTTTCGATAGATAGCGTTGACCTATTTTCTGAATTTCGTCTTGGCTACATTGGAGAAAATAGTACATACATACATACACATCATCACGCCATATCCCTTGCAGGGTAGGAAGAGAGAACAGAGTGCCAGAGAACTCTATCCTTGCATACTTCACTCGCTTCCTCAACATTCATAATTCTCTTCATACACGCTCGCCGGTTTCGGAGACGTCAGACGTCGACGAATGAACGTCATATTAGGATATACATGATTCTTAGTTATATGCTTGTCTCAAAGATCATTTGAGACATACATACGTCTACTCGTTCTTACGCTCTCGGCTCTCGTAATCAGTGAGTTTTGACATCAGGTCACTTCTGCTCTTAGCCATGTATCGAGAGTAGAGACATGCATAGTTTGATCATTGAGACAAGCGTAAGACTACTTGAAGGACTAGACAGGGAGTTTGGACGTTTCACAGCTAATTAAATAATCCAGAAAAATATTTTTTAAGAAACAATTCATTAAAAGATCTAAATTTCAAATTTGCAAGAAAAATTGATTTGAATAATGTTTAAGCCAATTAATTGGTTTAAACGAAGTTACACTTTAATAATTAAAAAAATATATATATATGAACCGCAAGAAAATCATCTTTTAAAATAATTTAAACTCACTGATGGTAAATTGAATTATAAGTTAAAAATAAATAATAGTTTAATAAAACATGCTTTTGTAGACTACTAAGCTAATGTTCGAAATAATGTTCAACAAAAATTTAAATTAAGAATAGATTGTTTGTTTACACAAAAGCGTCTAGGGTCCTTGATGTCATAGTTATAAATCTTTTATTGACAGATATTGGTAAAAGTACTCATTTTGAATATATTTAAAACCACCCCAAGTTTTTTTTTTAATTATTATATGTGGCTGTTGTTGGCATGCGTTTCCAATCGCACATAAAACGCGCCTTTTATAGAACTACGTACTAGCGTAATGCAACATGACATAATAAGTTCAAATATATGAAATGACTTGTGTATTTTTTGCCTTAACGTAGAATTAAAAGCGCAAGAGGTCTTACACTTAGCTAGTGTTTTGGTACCGTAGGCTCTACTGCCCAATTCGAAAGTGAACGTTTCAACAAAATCTCCACTCTCCCACTTCCTCCAAAAATCTCCCACTTGACATTTCGGTTACAGTGCCTCTCGTTTGTGGTGTATAGTTAATTATTTGAATGGGCTCTGTTATCTGATGTGTCAAGTCAAAAGCATCGTAACGATTGTCGAATTCGCAAGACTTGGGTGCTTAGTAAACAAATGAATCATCATTAAATCCCCTCTTCGTTCAATTTTCAAATGAAGAAGGACTTTATATATTCTTAACACTTTGGCATTGAATTTCGCGGCTGTATTATGTGATAGTTAATAGCGGAAGATAGAAACGCAATAATAGAGCTATGTCACTCTAATTTTAAGTGTTAGGCTAGGACATAATCGAACGATTCGATTCTTATAGAACGCCTCACCTAAACAAACAAATTAATATAAGTCGCGTAATATATCAGTTTCATTAAAAAACTATGAAGAACGTTCATATATGACCGGCAAAATTTCTAAATTACGGTGAAGGTGAGATGGTAGGAATAACCAACCACCTTGAAGGCTGGCATAGAAGAATTTTAGATTGGATACTTGAAAAATATTCATTAATAAACTTTGTTGCATTATTAGAACAAATAACATGTTATTATTTTATTATTATAGTAGTATTTATTTATGAATTATCAGATAGACCTGAGGTTGTTACTATTTTTAAGTCATCAAAAACCATTTTATTCTCGGGCTTTACATAAGTGGTTCTGCAATACATATAAAGATTTATATTATATATCAAGTTTAATATCGCTTCACCTTTTTGTGAATAAATTAGCCTATAATTCTTTGGTTGAAAAAATAAACATTTTAATTTTAGTGTCCGTAATGGACGAACTACTTTCTTTTTCTGTGACAGGTAATTTCGAGTTTTAATGATTATTTCAATCTGTTACAAATACTTATCTTGTTACATAATCTTGTATGAGAGATATTTTGTAAAGCGTTACATTAACATTTTTAGCGTTCTATATCCAGATGGTAACCAAAGCCTACTTCCGTCTGTCACCGGGCTTGTATCTGATAAATCTTAATAACGACGAACTTAATACGTGAATTTAACAAATTAGAATGAAAGGGACCCCCACACTAGAGATGGGCGTTTTCAGATTTTTACGTAAACCGATACAAATTCGATTTCTGATATTGAAATCGATTTAAAAAACCGATTTCAGAAATCGATTTCCAGAGCGATTGTCGGAGCGGATTTACCTTAGTCTCGATCGATATTCGATGGTTTTAGTTATTTTAGCGTAGCAAACGAACAAACGCATTCAAAATATTTTTCTTTAGTTTCTTTGTTGATTGGATTTAGGTGTACGATTTTCCTTCATGCTTTATCTAGGCTTAACTAGAGTACTAGACTAGCAAAAATGTTTTGTTTTGAGTGTGATACAAAACTTTCTGGCGTATTTAAAAATCGTCATATTTACAATGATTTCATGATTATATTATATAATGTACATTTTTAGTATGGTTTTTTTCTTACCATTTTACATTTAATAGTTATTTCTTATTTATCATCAAATCGTATGTACGATACTAACATACGTTAGTATAGTATTGAATCATAAAATACCTATATAATTATATAGTTCACGAGAACACAAAAATAACATTACGCGCACACTGCACGTATCACCAAGGTCAAGTGTGGATCAAAACTCTCCAATAATTCAAAAAATCTATTTAACAAACGCAAAACTTAAACGTATTGCGTAATATTATCATGGAAGTAGTTGCATTCTGATATAGATCTTATTCCCTGTCCCGTATAATTCTGTTTCGTATCAATCTGCCATTCTTAGTTTCTTAGAAACCGCAATTCTCTCCATCTCTTTCACTGCACTAAACGATCGCTTAGTTAGAATGAAAGGAGGCGAATTTTAATGAAATTCGCTTCCTCTCATTCTGACTAAGCGATCGCTTAGCGGAGTGAAAGAGATAGTTAGTAAGTTTTCAAATATTGGTTTGGTTTGCAAAACTAGCAATAGAAAACGATTGCGCGATGATTAGATTTATTATTAGTTTGCGTTTTCGTCGTTTTGTTTTGATATGTGTTGATTTAGTTTCTGCCGAAATACGTTTTCTAAAATCAGTTTGTATAGTGTTGAATATCGATACGATACGATTTCTGACTGAAATCCGATTTCAGATTCGTTTTGATATATCGGACGCATACCTACCCCACACATAATGAAAATGTGCTTTTTGGTACTTATTTAAATTACATAAAAACATTTTACAAATCTTTATATATTTTATAGTCACTTGTTTCTTTTACAAAAGTTTTGTTTTTGTAACTATTAAGTGAATTCTGTGCAACTGTATGTGATCTTACGTGAGCAAGGTCAATTTGCACTTATCCGGTTTTTTAAATTTTTTTCGGTGTTGCAGAGGGTTCCATTTGTGCTGCGCCAACAGAAAATAATTGGTATCGTGCTCAAGTGATATCAACATCTGAAGAAAATGACACCTCTGTTGTGAAACTAGTAGATTTTGGCGGATACTTAACGGTGGACAATGATCAATTAAAACAGATCCGCTCTGACTTTATGACATTACCCTTCCAAGCAACAGAAGCAATTCTCGCATTTGTTAAACCTGCAAATAATGGTAAGTTAATTACAATATTTCATTTTTTATATACAGGGTGGAAGTGGACCGCTCCCGAAAACAAAGACAGGTGACCCTACCTGTCCTACTTGTAATGATAGGCTAGAAAAAAAATCGATCAGGATGAAAAAAAAAATTCTTTTTCACTAATATTTTTAAGTTTTTTTCACATTCCATCGTATTAGGACAGTGTCATGTAACGATAACTCGATAAAAATACGTAACTATACTCAGATGAGAAAAGACGCAATCTATTCAAAACTCACGATCATATGTTCAAGAGTTCAACGACCTCGCGTGGTAAAAAAAAATTTTTTTTTCATCTTAATCAATTTTTCTAGCCTATTATTACAAGTAGGACTATACTATTTCCATTTCTTTATTTTCTCGATGACAGTTCTAATTTGATAGTTGTAGTGTTGTGACTAAATAAGTAATGATATCGATCGCATATATGTTTTAACAAAGACAAATTCAACAAAAACATTCAAATATATTTTTTCAAGCTGGGAACACTCAATGACCCACCGCCATTTTGAATTTGTTTTAATCTGTCACTCGCAACAAGACGGTCGTACTATATGGTCACTACATTTCTGTTCGCTGAGTTTTTCACATTATCCATACGTTACGTTGTGTATTTTGTGTTCCTCCGTGTTGATTGCTGCCCAGCTGTCAAATATCAAAATGCCTAAAGGATCTGTTCTGAAAAAAGTCAGGCGAGAGAACTGGTGATCAAGGTTCGTAATTACTTTGAAGGAGAATATCAAAATGGTGGCCCGCTATTACCACTGTCGCAAGTGCGAGAGCATGTTGCGGCCGCATTAGGAATTAGTGGACCTACTGTTTCAAAAATTACTACCGAAGCTTACGGTACAAGCGGCATGCAAGCAAATAAGCTTCGTACACCGAAGAAGAAACGCCAACCACGGCGTGTGACATCGGTTGACAACTTCGACGCTGACGCTATTCGTCGTCATATATATGACTATTACTTACGTAAAGAAATTCCAACACTTAAAAAACTTGTTGTTTCTTTACGTGAACGTGGTTTGTTCCATGGCCAAAAATCGTCATTAAGCTTAGTTTTGAAAGAAATTGGATTTTCTTATAAAAAATCGGACAAACGTAAAATATTGATGGAGCGTCATGACGTTGCTATGGCTCGCTGCGAATTTTTGAGCAAAGCCAAAAAGATATCAGATTGGTCAAATGTTATTTTCACTGACGAGACTTGGTTAAATGCAAACCACACAGTATCGAAGAACTGGACTGACGACACCGCCGCTTCCACTAGTTCAGTGCCAATGGGAAAAGGTGAACGCCTTATCATATGCCATGCAGGGTCTAATAATAGATTTACTGGCTCAAACGTCATGGCGAAAATGTGGATGATACTTTATTAAAAGTACAATTAGTGATTATTTTAAAATCTAAAAAAATCCTCCCTAAAAGATATATTACCAACGAAATATCTGCCGAATGTGGTCATTGGGTTCTTCGACTTCCGCCGTATCATTGCCAGTACAATGCTATAGAACTAATATGGGCACAAATCAAAGGACACGCCGCTCGAAACAATACCCATCCCCCTTTTACGGCAAACAAGATGTTAGATTTATTAAAAAATGCATGTGCGGAAGTAACCGCCGAACACTGGGAAAAAATTGTGAGAAGAACCCAAAACATTATAGCGTCGGATTGGAAAATTCATGTGGCATTAGATAATATAGAAATACAGGCACTTATAATAAATGTTGAGGAGAGCTCATCGAGTGATAGTGGCGATTCATCAGATTTTGATTAAAATAAATAAATGAACAATCAACATAATATAATTACATCTTGTAATGAAATGTAATATTAGTTAATAAATTTGTATAAAATTATCCGGCAATAGTTTAGTTTCTTACACTTTGTAAAAAAATATCGGGTCTCTTATCGTGTTACGTTTATTGATAGCTCCATCCCTCCATCCGGGGTGACAGAGGGGCGTAAGCGCGCACACCCGTAACCCACCCGTGACGTCGCCTTCGTCGTTGGGCCGACCACCGATCAGTTTCTCGGACTCTGCTATGACCTTGTACGGGCGTAAGCGTCATATTTTTATTAAATAATGTATACATAATGTAAAAAAGACGCTCGTTCAAGTTTCTACAGGAGCTGTCATCGAGAAAATAAAGAAATGGAAATAGTATAGTAGGGTTGCCTGTCTTTGTTTTCGGGAGCGGTCCCCTTACACCCTGTATATGGTGCTACAATTATTTAATGCGTTGATCCCAAGTAATTAGGATAAAAGCAGGATTTTATGATGATAATAATTTTAAAATATATACAAATATATAATTATGTTTATTAAAATACCAAGATAGCTATGAGTTTATTTGAAAGAAAGCTTTTGTATTCTTGTTATTATCCGTCGACGTCACTAGACATAATAAAATTTAATCATATTCTGGTATCTGATAAAAAAAAATATTTATTGGAAACTTAGTAAAAATGCTAATAGGATACTTGCTCCGATATTCTTGTAGGGAACATGACATCATAGTAACGACGTATGACGTCATTATAAACATTGTGGTTTTTGACATACAATTTTTTCACTTATTTAACCACAATATGATTTCGAATAATAAACTCGGACCGTATATAAATTATATAATGAATGTTTTGGTTCATTTTTATAGTCACTTGAATTTCAAAATATGTTTTTTTTTTGTTTGAACTAAGGATGTTGACGACGAAGTGATATCAGATGTCTGATACATTCTTACGCGGACTAGTTGTGGACAGAGGACTTTCAACCTAAAACTTTTAAGCAACGGTCACCCTCTGTGGGTACATACTTCGACTTCCAAAGGCGCCACCGTGTTTTTTTGTTTGTTATGGCCTCGCAGACCGTGTTATGCTTGTTATCTATGCTTTAATGAGTTCGTCGAGAATAGAGTCTCGGTCGAGGCACTTTCGAGATCCGGTACTAGTTGGTCGTGCTGATCACTAAGCAATATTCAAAATGAATTAATGTTATGCTTTTTATTTTAGAAGCCGAGTGGAGTGGGGAAGCCCTCCGAATCATGGCTGGGCTAACCGCAGGGCAGCTATTGCATGCGCAAGTTGCTGGCTATGATGAAGCTGGTCTTCCACTTGTCCATCTCTACCTCACTTTACATCCACAGGTAATTGCGGAAAGCTGTATTGACTTTTTCAATAATTATTTTTATTCTTCATTTTCATTAATTGATATAAATAATATAAAGGAATCATTATATTGAACTTGTATAAAAAGTGTCAATGTACAGATCTAAGACTAAGAAGTAACTACTACTTTTATCTTACTGAGCACCTGCAACTTATCTAATGCAAATTGATAACAAAATATAACGGAAACAATAAATAAATAAAATATGATATTTTAATTCAGGTTGGAGTGGTCATATAAGAAATTACAAATTTTAGTAATAAAATCATTTAATTATTTTAAAAATCCCAGGCTGTCAAAATGACTGCTCTTGGGCATTATACTAGGACATACGTATATCGAAAATAAAGACGGAGGGGAGGTAAATACAAGTATTAATAAATGCCATTATATAATATACAAAAAAAGTCATAATATTTCAAAGAATTGTAACCTTATAATATAATTTTTTCGTTTCTGAAATGATTTCGTGTCGATTTGATATTCGTTCTGAAAAAAAAAAGGGTTGCCTGAATGGACAGATGTGTGTGACAGTTATTTTTAGACAACATTTCCTATATTGCATTTCACCACAATTTTGTATACTAGACTTCTGTTCACGATTGTCAAGACAAAGGCATTGTATAAAATATATCTAAACATTTCAGCAAGTCATATTCCTAAACCAAGAGCTCGTGGACCGTGGCCTGGCGGAATGGGACATCCCATTAGAGTCGTGAGTGCAGTGCGAATGCCGTCAACAGCGCACGGATCTAATTACTCAATTTCTTAAATACTATGATACAGATTAGTTTTATGGTATTGCATTTTATTTGACACAATGTACATATATTTTTTTTTGCATCCAGATTATACTTTTGCTGGATATTATAGTAAGAGTGGGTCTTTCAGTGTGAGTTATTTTTACATTGTCTCACTTTTTATTTACTTTGTGACTCGTAGCTTATAAATTAATAAATGTTTCTCTTCTATTTTCAGTTGTTAATTTTAATAGTTAAACTGTATTGACCCCTTTTTGTTTTAATTGATACGATTACAAAAATGGTGTAATCTAGAACCGTTTATTGTAAACAATTGTAAAATATATATATATATATATTTAATTACTCATTTAGTCTAAATTAACGACGTATTAGATACAAACACGCTTTTACAAGAAGTATACAAGCTACAAAGAATATTTAGCTAATAATTAATATATATTTTTTTTGTTTATAATATTTAACCAACCCCAAGACAATATGCACCTATGGTTGTTAGATTAATTAAAATGAAAAGTTGAAAGCTCAGGGTGGCTCATTATAATACTACACCATAATGATTATATTTGAACATTGCCACGCGCATTTTACAATGGCATTCATTTAAGCGCTTAATATTAAGCTATTTATATAAAATATTATTTAATTATTTATCAATTTATTTTAAAAAGATTTATAGGGCTATATGCCACATATGTGCCTTTGAAAATTTTCTGCAGTAAACTTCCTTCAATTAAAATATACGTAAAATATTGTTTGTCATGAGCAATTTATTTTGAATAATTTTTGTTTATAACTTTAGACGATCGGTTGTGACAATATAGTATTTTATGAATACAACGTCAAATATTACTAAATACCAATAAGAATGCAATGCAAGTTGTTTACTATTTGTGGAAGACTGAAAATGTATAATTGTGTACAGTTTATGCTATGTGTAAAATATTTGTAAAAAGTACAATATATTAAATTGTGTGACCGACTAGTATGATGAATTTGAGTTCATATTTGTTATTTGTTTGAATCTTTGATAAGGTGAGTGGAAGTTTTAATACTGTTCTAAACGGTTTTTTAAGACAACATTGGTGTTGCGACTTTAACTATTGAGTACTGACGCGAGCCTAAGTTTCTACATAAAATTAAATGTTAGTTTATTGATTACTTGGAGCTCTTGCCATCCTATCTGTTGGCTTGACTAAGAGTATGTGCGGCAGCCCTGTACTCTCTAAAAAGCGCACTATTGCGTTAAAAGGAGCAGCCTATTACCATTAAAGAAGGCCTAGTCTCGGAGTACCAATATAAAAGTATATATGTAATAATACAAGTTTTGTTTTGGAGATTTCGTGCATTTCATGTCCTGTTTTCGTACTGAATGTACAAGAATTGATTGAAAGTGCTGAATGTACAAGTACAAGTTACAATTCTTACAAAAATTCTCGTCTGTAAATTTTAAATCACATTTTAATTTTCAATTTTAGCTCTTCGCAACTTAACATATATAATAAATAATTGGAAATTGTATTTAAAATTTGACTGTATGGTAATTTCATCTTGTGATAAGGGATGATTTGCAGTACATAAATGTTTTTCAATTAGGAATACATGTAAAAATTATACATTTCTGTTTATATCAACTACATACTCACCTCAGTACTCATAAGTTGAAGTAATATGTCTATAAAACTGCTTCCTGAAGAGATGGCCAGTTATATACTCAAATTGCTACTTTAAAGGAGAACAAAAGCAATGAAAATATATCTGTTTAATGCCGGATTTTTACCTTATATTCTAATAACAGATAGAGCTGATGTTACAAGGGTTGTTCCTTTAATGATTTTGAAAATGCTATGAAGCACCATCTATTGGTACTTATGGTCTGCGTAATATTTCTATCTAAAAACATATTAAAAGGGCTCTAATATAGTTTTGTTGATTGAACATTTAAAAATAATAAAGGTAAAATTTTAAATTATAACCGATCAAACATATTTGTTCATAGTAAAGGACATAATTTTCTGTTCTAAAATACGGATTTATAACCCGTTTCATAGGAAGCAAGAACTAGGTATATATCCGACGTTACAACTCAATATCTAATTAATACATAAATTTTTCTTGTAGTGTGTCAGTTTTAAAGACTTTCCTAAAGGTGGATAAATGTTTCAAGTGCAAAAATAAGCATTGTAAAAATGTTTTATTGCACATTTCATAATGAAATTCAATGTAATCTCCCCCATTATAATAAATCAACGAACCGTTTCATTTATGTTTTTGCATTTCTAAAGTAGTAATTTGTGAATTGTAACCAGTTTCGTAGGAGCTAACAATTATTTCTGAGACTACAACTTCTAAACATCTTGTTAATTAAACTTGCGCTTCTTGCGGTCAGTATGTCAATTTAACTTATTTCAGATGGCACTAAAGAAAAGGCATTAGGAGTTCTTATAAATCAGAGAAAATTGTCTCCGGAAGCTTTATGGTAAATTGTTGACTTATAATGAGCAAGTTAATCATCCTGACGTATAAGTATAGTTTTAGTGTACATAATAGAGTTTGAATGAAGGATATGCAATTGAAATTTCATTGTTATAGTGAATTCAGTATTTTAATAAATATGATTAAAATTAGCGTTTGTTTTGTAAAAGTATGCGTATTGTGTAGTAAAATTGCTAAGAGAGTCCGACGGAAATCTATTTTAAAGCTTGTTTAAGTACACTTCTGTGATTTCAATTTAAATATGGCGGCATACTTACGTATTAAGTAGTATAGTAGTAGTAAGCTCTATTAGAGCAATGATACTTCAGTAGTTAAAATTAACGTGGTCATTGAATTGACCGATTATATAATCAAGCAATATTTTTTTAGCAAAATACTGTACAAATTATTTAAGTAATTCTATTGAGACAATCGGCATAATTGATATGAATATTGTGTGGATATAAATGTGTATAATTTTATATTTACTAAAAGTTTCAAAACTATTAATTACGTAACCCATAATATGACAAATCTGTTTTTTTTTTAATTGTCCATCGAATGGTACTCGGCAATACAGTTAATTGGTAAAGCTCAAGTCAAAAGAAGCTATGTCAAAAAATTAATTTCAAAATTTCACCACATAGTTAACCAAGTTTATTACTATATCGGGGTTAATTTACCCCACAAAGCTCCGCACCGGATATTATTTAATACGTCCAAGAAGTAAAATATGCGTTACCTTGTGCTTCTTTTCAATTATCTAGCTATTCGTCGTTTTACCCTTTCGTTCTTTCTTTTGGTTCATTAACCTATCTAGTATTTCCTTACCATCCTTTAATTTGTATATTTATGAGATAACCGTCATTATGATATATTACTACTTATACAGGGTGTCCCAAAATTCAACGATAAGCCGGCACCAGCAGATGGACCTACATATGACTACTCGAGAACAAAAAAGAAAAAAATTCTACCTTGATTTTTTTTTTCATTACGACAAAAAAACCGATTTCTTTAAAAATCGTCATCTTTTATTATATTATTAAGTGCCATTGCTACAATTTTACAAGTAATTCTGTGATTTTTTTTGTATTGGCAAGGTAAGTAGTACTACTATCGATCACAACCATTAAAAATTCCAGAATATCTATAGTTTTTACACAAAAATCAACCAAAACTATGTTTTTTTCATAAATTATGTAAGATTTTGACTTTCAGCTCACTTTCACTCATCACAGTGAAAAAAAAAAGTATGGACACTACTGTGGCAAATAGTATTAAAAATTGGCGCAACTAACTACAATTCTAAAATGGTATAACATTCTAGGCAAACTAGCCACAAAAATATACTTAGGTGTACTATTTCAAAATAACAACCATACTTCGAAAATTGTTAGTGTTGATAGTAATCACTTCTACTATGTAGCCAAAATGTTTTTGTTGCAAGTTCTCAGAATTTGAATGAGACATGTGCGTAGTCCATAAGATAACATAAGTTAGAAAGAGATAGATATAGAGAGATTAGAATTTACTATATTATTAAAATTACAATAAATGTTCGAATTGTTTGCCATTGGCAGTAATGCAGGCACGACATCGCCTTAAAAATGAACGTTTTATTTTTCTTGCATATCTGATTCTGTTCATGTGATCCACAGCCTGAATTATTTTTTGGCGAAGCTCGTCCAAGGTTGCAATGGGTTTTGAGTAGACTCTGTCCTTTAGACAACCCCAATAGAAAAAATCCAGGGGATTTAGATCGGGTGAACGGGGTGGCCATAAGATAGGACCAAGTCGCCCGATCCAACGCCCTGGGTACTCTTGGTCTAAGTACTCTCGCACAGGGCGGGCATAGTGAGCTGGGCAACCATCGTTTTGAAACCACATGTTTTGCAAATCACTTAAGGGCACGTCTTCTAATAATCCTGGTAACTCATTTTGTAAGAAGTTCAAATAGCTATTGCCATCTATGTTTCCTTGTAACTCAAAGGGCCCTATCACTTTTCCATTTATTATGCCCGTCCATAGGTTAACCTTAAATTGATATTGGGATTTGTCTTCTCTCACCAGGTGCGGATTTTCATTGTTCCAGCTATGAAGATTGTGAAGATTTAAATAGCCATCTTTCTTGCAGGTTGTTTCATCCGACCATAAAACTTTGTCTAAGAATTGGGGATCTTCCCTGTGTTTTTGCAGCATTACACGGCAAAATGCGACCCGCAGTGGATAGTCCCGCGGTAATAACGCCTGCACGCGCCTGTAATGATATGGATGAAACTGGTGACGTTTTAAAATTCTATGTGCAGTACTTTTTGGAATTCCCGTTGCTACTTGTATGCCACGTACAGAGGTAGTTGTATCGCTTTCTATTTCTTTGAGAACTTCTTCATCGTGTTCCGATCTAGGTCTTCCAGCGTTTCTCCTGTCAGATGGTATACGACCCTCCGAAAATGCTTGATGCACGTTAATAAATACGCGATAATCCGGATACCTTTGAAGAGTAGGGTACCTTGCTCGATATAATCTGCTAGCAGCGTTGGCATTGCATCGGCATTCTCCATAAATTAGGTGCATATTAGCGTATTCTAACGCTGTATATGGTAGCGGCATAATGAATGCTAAACACTTGAAAATAAGGCAAAACTTCTTTAAAAAAACACAAAATCACAGTCTAAAATAATGCCAAGTCAGGTCAATTTCCAGGTCACTTAATTCAATCCAAAGTCGTTAGTATCAGAGCCACTTTAATTAAAACAGAACGGTGTGCAGTAAACAAAGAAGTAGAGCGTACTGACTTGCTGTGCTGCTGAGGACATTAATTACTTCTCTACCTGCATTAATGTTACTAAACAATTAGCATCTATCTATCTCCCTCTAACGTATAATCTCTCTATCTCTGTCTAACTTATGTTATCTTATGGACTACGCACATGTCTCATTCAAATTCTGAGAACTTGCAACAAAAACATTTGGGCTACATAGTAAAAGTGATTACTATCAACACTAACAATTTTCGAAGTATGGTTGTTATTTTGAAATAGTACACCTAAGTATATTTTTGTGGCTATTTTGCCTAGAATGTTATACCATTTTAGAATTATAGTTAGTTGCGCCAATTTTTAATACTATTTGCCACAGTAGTGTCCATACTTTTTTTTTTCACTGTGATGAGTGAAAGTGAGCTGAAAGTCAAAATCTTACATAATTTATGAAAAAAACATAGTTTTGGTTGATTTTTGTGTAAAAACTATAGATATTCTGGAATTTTTAATGGTTGTGATCGATAGTAGTGCTACTTACCTTACCAATACAAAAAAAAACACAGAATTACTTGTAAAATTGTAGCAATGGCACTTAATAATATAATAAAAGATGTCGATTTTTAAAGAAATCGGTTTTTTTGTCGTAATGAAAAAAAAAATCAAGGTAGAATTTTTTTCTTTTTTGTTCTCGAGTAGTCATATGTAGGTCCACCTGCTGGTGCCGGCTTATCGTTGAATTTTGGGACACCCTGTAGATAGATATTCGACGATAGCGATCTGTAATCTCAAATAGGTTATTGAAAACTGCCATTATACAAACTTCTAAATGATATCCGCATGCGAGAATTGGATGATGGTGACGTAAAATGCGATATTTTCTTAGTAATACTGGAATTGTTATTGTTTTACTACATTAACTAGGGAAAAGCTTCTGAATTATTGGCAATTTGCCGAAATAATGTACTCAATTTGAAAACATAAATACAAAAGGCTTGTTTAATAAACAAGCGCGGTAGTAACAGAAAGTTAAATAAGTGCACTAATTGTGTGTTCACAATCAATGCGTTATTCCACTTTCTTTATTAATTACACTATAACATTTTTAGTATTACATGTTTTAAGTTTTAAACTACTTATATTTTGTTTATTGATTTTTTATTTTTGCGTCTCACTATAAAAGAATTCTTGTGAAATGCTTTGGTTTTACAATATACCCAGTAGAAAAACGTATACGTAATTGATCGTTCTACGCTGGTTACGATCGATTTTGTAATTAATTTTATTATGTTGTGAATCTTTTTACTCCCTCGGTTTCAATCTCTCCTGCAGGCAACGGCCTGTATCGTATATATATTTTCAATTCTATGTAGACTTAGAATTAGTTTGATGTTAATCATAACAAAACTATTCGACAGTATGCCATATCATCTGAACCGACTTTTTTGTTTGTAAACTTCGTAAATTAAAAATTGCTTTATTGTATAATTTACAGGGACAAAATTATTACGAATATATTTCGTCTGACTCTCATGCCTTTTAGAAAATAATGTAATTTTATCATGATTTTACGGCTTCCAGTCTGCAAGCTTCTAGTTCATTTAGTGTGCTAATAGGCTAGGTATCTTTGAACCTTGTCATATTCGTTGTTATTTATATTATCAATGATAAATCATCAGTTACTTAATACAGTAGGTACATACTGGTACTTCTGTTTATATCAGCAGATGGTTTGCATTTTGTTTACTTTCACTATGTATATAACTAATATAATGCGGTTAATTTAATACATTGTTTTAAAAATAAATACATGTTTTTTTTGTACCTGTTTTCCTTGATTCCTAAGTCGTAATTTTTTTTTTATTATTGTAATTGACCCAAGAATATATCGAAATAAAAATGAGATTATGATTATGAATTTTCTTAAAAGTTTGGATTGCTGGTTTTAATTCTATACGAATCATGTTACCGAGTGTCAGAAAACTGACGCTTAAGTAAATCACTAAACTAGTAGCAGGGAACTAAACCAGACTCGAACCTTGTATTGAATCATTCTTGGCAAAAGAAAAACGATTACACCACTTACCGAATTGATTCCTATTCGTTAAAACGTCGATCGACAGACTCATTTTATGAAGTCTGCAAGTATATAATTACATGTAGGTATATAAAATAAAATCTTAAAATAGTTCTGATAACGAATATCATTAAATACTACTAACTAATGAGAGAGAACGAATTTCTCTACGAAAATTCCACGTAGAACGTTCTTGCATCCAACACTTCACTGCTAGTCCACAATATCGGCAGTTCACATCGAAAAACTTGTGGTCGCGGTAGGCGCTCAGCACATATGAGCAAATGCTCTCATTGTCAAAATTCACCGGTTACCGGTTAATAGTCGTGCTCAAATTAAGATACTGAACAGAACTGTGAAAAAACAAAATCATGACGTCTTACGCTGTTGTGACATGTCGAAAATGAAGTCAGTTGTGTAGTGTAATCCCCTTCGTTTAACGGCCTACGAACGAGTCTTACGGGACATTGGCGAAGTTGCGGTTAATCGCTAACAGAAGCCATTCATCAAGATGCATGCAATCACATGAAAAATTAAACATCGTCTGCCATACATGGATAGATGATTTAACCATCTGAGTGACCGCGCAATGTAATGCGAATAGTAGGTACTTTCGATTAGACTTTACACGAAATAAATATCTATTACTTTTATATAAAAATATTAATTTAACCAGATATGTATGACAAATGAAATAAGATAACAGTTGTAATAATTAAATAAATATATTATTATTAATATAAATATATGCTAATATAAAAATACCGACTTCAAAAACCAAATGACCCAAATTGGGTTTCGAATTCTTAAATGTTGGTTACCTTTTTTTTTTTTTTTTTTCACGCTGTGGAAATGCTTTTGCGCACTATCCCCCCACCGTTGAGAGTGGGAAGACTTGTGTGGGACTCACCGGCCACCGTGCGACCGAAATACCCACTAAAACCACAGCGGCCCCCTGCCGCGCTTTTACGGGACGCCAGAGAGATCGTCTACTGACATTCGATCCCCGACGCCCCAACGTTTGGCCTTTTGGCCACGTCCAGTCGGAATGTTGGTTACCTCATAATTGCATCATAATAAACCTGATTTTAAAATATTTTTTATTTGTACACATTGGTGCTTCGTCTATAATTGAAACAATAGGAATCGTTGATCATGATAGTTTCAATGTGAAATTTCGGTCTTATTATAAAATAACCTTAATATATCACACGGTAAACGGTTACAAACAAATACCTATGTATAGTATGTAGGTATTTAATTTAAACTAAGGTCTATAAAATATAGCTTAATCACTGTGACAGTTCTCACTAGTGCTGCACGCTTACGATGCAGTCCGTATTTTTTTCGATATAATTCCTTATTTTCTAAAGTTTTTTTTGCTACTGCAATTGAAAAGCAATGTATTCAAATCTTATTGAATTTCAATCAAATGGATGAATGAATCGATTATAAATTTAAAACAATCTATGAAAATCTTATTGAATTTAAATTAATGGATTTTATTGAATTTAAGCTAAAGCTGTTAATTAATTATTTTTATTATTCGAAAGGAATACATCCAAGTTCATCGTCATTATTATCATCATCGCTGGAGCATTCAATGATTGACATTGGATGATGAGTTCTTGGTCACAGATTATTTCATGAATAATCATGTTTATTTAATAAAATAAATTATCTTTTTAATATAAAAGAAATGGTCTTATTAATATTATAACTGATGTCTGAATACTAAATTAATACAATTTACTTATTTTATATAGTAACCATGTGGTTTATATAGGTAATGTATTGGTTTTACTTGTTTTATAAATAATTAATAAGAATGTTAGCGTTTGCCCCATCTCTATCTTATTCTCAGTCCAGTATAAACTTCTATTTGCGTAAGCATCATATTTTTATAAAATGGTTACTAAGTATTTTAAAACATATGAGGTACAAGTTTTGGTGTAGATATTCCTATTTTTTATATTCATAATTCAGTTGAGATATAAGTGGCATGTAAAGATTGAAAATATGTCATACATACATATCAACACGCCATATCCCTTGCAGGGTAGGCAGAGAGAACAGAGTGCTAGAGAACTCTATCCTTGCATACTTCACTCGCTTCCTCAACATTCATAATTCTCTTCATACACGCTCGCCGGTTTCGGAGACTCTTCACTCCACCTTCCTTCAGTACGTGACCAATCTGGTCTAGTTAGGTTAGTCTCGGTCTCCCCCGGTACCTACATCCTTCCACTTTCGCATTGTTCTTAACCAAACGTTCGTTCGGCATTCATTCCACATGTCCGTACCATCGGAGCATTCCCTTTCGCATCTTTACACCAATACTCTCTTTCCCTCGACTCGCCTGACTGGGCAAGGCGTGATAGGTGGCGGCCCCCATCGCCGCATCTGCCGATGTTCGTACCGATGGGGGCGGATCAGTACACGTCGCCTCCGGGGCACGCCCTAACCCGCACTGCGGTACGCATTCGAGCCGCATTGCAGTCGAACTAGACCGGCAGGGGACGTGATGTGCACGCTCCGGACTATGCCCCCTAATATGATGAAAATATGACGCGTATTCAAGATTACATCATCGGTTTTGTGGCTATCTGTAACAGAGATCAAGCTATATTTTATAGACTATATTACTTAATGTGTTTGGTAAACAGAGACTGAATTAATATCGATCAATATATTAAGCACTGGCGTATATGAAAATTTTCATTTGTAGTATATGCTGTCTACAAAAGTTTATGCTAGTCTGTGAACGAACTGTAGCTTCGAGATTTATGGGGTCATTCAAGTATTACGTAAGCAGATTGTTACAAATATTAAAAATTGGGCCTTGGGCTGCTACAACTCCGTCTCTGGCAATAAGGAACCACTGAGACTCTGTCAAATGTTGGCCCTGTGCGGAATCACTCGAAGAGACGTCAGGGTCGAGATATTTATCTTTAAACCCATACTAAGCCACCCCCTTATATGAATCTCACTCACAACTTTAAACTTAACTACCACTGCAGCTTACAGCTCATATAGCCGCAGGGCTGTGGTTATCATCTTCGTTTTTTAAAAAGCTGCGTTTATCCTAGGCTCAAAACTATGCAGTCTCCCAGATATCAAATTATTTATTACCTACATACCTATACACATTGACAATTTTACATTTTGTTTGAAATTAATCTAATACTCTACAACTAAATCTAATACTCCACTAGATCGAAACGCGACCAAGGCTGAAGTGATCCGGCAAGTAACATGGTCATTTTTTAAGGTGCTTTTTCTTAATGAAATTGCATGTTTAGCCAGTATTGGCGCCAGTGTGATACCCTGGAAGGGTATCACACTGGGATAATTTTATTTTCATGTCATAAAAAAATATATTACTGGACTCCTGATCAGGAGCCGCTTGAAGGTTCTGACCTACAAGTGGCACCCGATCAAGAGTTCACTACTAGAGCAGCCATCACTCTCCTCAACCACGTGGGAGGATAGGGAGAGACCCGATAAATAAGGAGACTAGTCACTCATCCATAGACTCCAGTATGTGCTTAACATCACTCATTTAGCATCAATGAATCTGTTTTTAACAGGTTCCCTGTCCGTATACAATTGTGAATTTTCTGTCACACGTTTTGTTTTTTTTTTCGAAATATAGTTATAATTAGTGATTTTTTTTTCGAATTATAGTTATGTTTAGTGTTTTTGTATATTATTTATTAATTTTGAAGGTACCATATACATTTGGACTACGAAAAATAGTAAAGAAAAATACATCACATATGATACATGAACGTGCCGTTTCATTTTTAATTCCGTACGTCCGGTCCGTCCCGGGTAGTACCACACTCTCGCAGAAGATCGACGTCTGAGTAGTGGCAATGTGCTATTACGCTTCTTTCGGTGAGCGAGAGAGCCGGAAGCCCAACTGGGTGGGCTTGGGGATTTTATTAGTAGGCAGCGGCCCAAGCTATACCCTTGGTATTGCAAAGGTTCATGGGCGGCAGTGACACTTACCATCAGGTGTGCTGCTTGCTCGTTTGCCACCATAAGCAATAAAAAAAATACAAATTAAAATTGTAATAATGACGCGTATTCATAGTTACTTCATCAGTTTTGTCGCTATCTGTCACAGAGATCAAGCTATATTTTAAGGATTATAATATATATTTTGACAGTAGATTTATTTGTTTCCTTTATGTGCCAAAAGAAAATCAAAAGTAATTTATGCCAGTTGATTGACATATTTATATTTTGTGACGAAAAAACAGCCAAACTGTTAACTACCTAGGTACTTTCCAGTTTTCTAAATCTGATATATCAAAAAACAACATGAATAAATCACAAGAGTTTTTACTTTATTTTAAACTAGACAGTGTACACCACACGTCCATGTCAATTTATTCTGCTACATCCATTAAAAAAGAGCTTTTGAAATCACCTATGACTTTGCTCATATTTGATACATGGACGTAGTAAAGATGGTACAAATATTGTGTCATGAATCACATATGATTCATGGGACAGGGACCCTGTTAACGAACCAAATATATAGTTTGAGTATCTAGTATCCTAAATGAAACCTAAACATACTGGTCAGCGCTAGCAAATTAACGCCGTGCATGTCCTATAAATAATTATATTAAAACCTAAGAGGTAAATAAGGAATGCAAGTATATTTTCATTAAGAACTGCAGTCTCATCAATAACACTTCACTTCGACCACGTTTGCTTCGTAGCCTTGCTTCTTATCAGAGCATGTGAGGGCAGATAAGTTTAAAAAAAACAATAATCCTGATAATAAAAATTATAATAAAAAAAACTATTACGTATAATATTTAGTATAAAATTATTTTATTTCCTTATTGCTAGAGACCCATTCCAGATAATATATAAATATAATATTTATATAACAATATCAATTTATACATCTGTAAAACACATAATAACAATATTTTAACATCAGTCATATTAGTACAACTGACGATGTATCCTAAATATCTCTGAGCCCATATTCCTTAAATAATTTGTTTCGTATAAGAAACAGAATATATTATAAATATTTATGTATATATTATTTATCTCGATAAAAAATTAATTTAGTTAGATATATAAATTAATACAACATAATAAACTTTTCAGTTGGATATTGTACAACAAAGATGTTTGTTGTTTTCTCTATAACTCAAACACATTATATGTATCTGAAGAACAAGATCAAGATTGCATCGTATCTCTGAAGTGAATTAATAAATAAATTTAGCATGCATTGATTTGGTATTTTATTTACTAGTTAATTTATTTTATAAATAAATATCACATTATGGATATATTAAGGAATTGTTTTGTTCCTATTCCGGCCCTTGTATCTTCCCGTTAAGAAGGAAACTGCTCTGCTTATTATCCAGTCGGATGAAAGTACTTTTAACTTGTACCAGTTGTGTAGCAGTTAATTACATATATAAAAAAATTAAAACAATTTACGAAATTAGCAATTATTTTATGTGATTTTTATGGCGAATAGATTGCCGCTTTTAGATTATTAAAGGAAAATGTTTTAATTTATAAGTCTTAACTATACTCATTTATATAACATAATATGAGTAGGAGAAATATTCCAATTTTTTTTAAATAAATTCTTAATTCCCTCTCATATTATGGAGATAACTATAAATTTAGATATTTTCTAACAACTTATGAACAACATAACAAAACTACAAAATTAGCAAATCGTAACGGAACCATGTTCCTCAAAGTATAGAAGGCCTCATACATATTTAGTGAAAAGCAACTAAAGTTATTTGCCAAATTGTGAATGTGATTGCCAAATCAGAATAACATTTATTTAGAAGTCGAAAACATTAGGAACCTGTCCTTTTAAATTGCAGTCTATATAATCACAGTTAGAAGTTATTTTTTTATATAAAAAAACTGGTGTATTATTTTAGGCTAAAGCTTAAACTCAATTCAGTTCTATCAAAGTAAAAAATGCAGTGGATATGTATACAAGTATAATTGTGCTAATATTTCTTCTTTCATTTATCTGACGATATATATAATTCAATATTAATTAACTTTTTCCATTCAGTATAATAACCACAAATCAGAACACAATCAATAGTTAATTCAACCATTTGTGCCAAGAAAATCACAAAAATTATTACCTACAACATTATATTATAATCACCATCAGTTATTATAAAAATAACACCTATGGATGCCACAAATTCGTCTATTTAATTAAAAGTAAATGCTTTAACTCCATACATCAGCCGAATACTTCTTCATAGACTCCAATTTCTTAATGAACTGAATAGCCTCAGACTCCGTCTTGCCACCTTTTTCTCGAATAGCTCTCAAGACAATGTTCCTGACATCAACAGCCATGTTCTTTGCATCCCTGTAAACATTTATTTTTAAACATACAATAAGAAAATATCATTTACCAACCCTCTATTCATATGGTAAAGCAATAAAGATATATTTTTTTTTTACCATTGTCTTGTTAATAGCATTGTCACCTTACTAAGTAGGTGACATTTGGCTCAATTGTGACACCACTGCAACTCTACTTTATTTAAGGTTGTTACATACATACATATCATCACGGCATATCCCTTGCAGGGTAGGCAGAGAGAACAGAAGTTTGTTATACAAACTAAATAATGATCCAGACATTTCGACATTCGTGAACAATAATCATCGTCTGAAGATATTCCTAACAAGCCAGATAAGTCCAGTGGCCAAATGTATTTTATTTTAAATGGACAGATAGCGTAGTGGTTACGATATCGACCTTCCGTGCCACGGCTACGATTCCCACGCAGAACATTATTGTTCTGAGGCTGGGTGTAATTTGTCTGCCTTGATTGCATGTTTGTAAAGTCCTCCGCAATACAAGAATGATTTCCTTAGTGCAGGGTGTTTTACAGAATTTTCAATGGTTACTATAACCTGGCTCCTTTTAAAATAAAATACATATTTATAATTAAGCTGTTTTGAATGCACAAAATAAATATCACTCAATTTGAGACTGGCTGTAGAAGATTTTGCCCTTTTGGTAATGTAAATATTTGACCCTAATTTGAATTCAGTTGGTATTCTATAATACGGTATTTACTTGACCAAATAAAGGTCGCATAGGCAAATCAATGGATACACAGTAGTAAGAAATACTTCTTGGGAATTTTGCTGTTTAATCAACCAGACCAGTTTTCTTTTGACCTTGGATTTTAATGATTTCTAATGTTTACGCGAGTATTATATGGGTTTTAGCTTCAGGTGGCTGTAACAATCTTATCCAGACTGCTGATGAATGTAGAGAGTTCTCAACTCAAGACATTTAATCAATGCAGTTTAAGGGCATACCCTTGTGGGATACAAACCGTGGCTTGAAGCATTGCTGAGAGCAAAGGGTATATTGCCATATTATCTAATAGGACCTAGTAGACTGATGGGTGTGGCTAGTGCACAGATCATAAACAAGACTAATAGTTTACCAGACCAAAAAACTCTCACCACAAAATGCCCATAAAAATAATTTGTTATATAAAAATAACATGGAGCTTACCCGCAAATATAGAAGTGTCCATTACGTTTACCAATGATATCCCACAATTCATCCATATTTTTCTCTAGCAAATGAGTTACGTAAATCTTATGCGCCTGATCACGAGAAAATGCAAGGTTCAACTTGACATCGCCATTTTTTTCGTACTGTTCTAATTCCTGAAATTATAAAACAAGTTTTAATTCCCGAAACTACAGACAAAACTGAAACTAAAACAATCCTTACTAATATTGGTTGCTTTCCATTTATTTAACACAGAGGGACTCTGCGGTACATTGTGAAACACTGTGTAAAAGTTTAAATGAAACAGCTAGTTGTCTCAAAATAACACTAGAGTGCATCAATATCGCAAAATTATGGGCGTTATATACCTAAATGCAAGTTCCTTGACAAAGTCTTGGCTCAATAATTTATAAACATAACCACATTATCAGGGCTCACTTCAATAGTTTACATTTGAACATTTTTATTAAATTTTAATTAGCAGTAAGAGACAAGCTCAATTTAATAATCTCAAATAATACTACTAGAATATGCCATAAATAAATTGCGAGGTTAAGTAATGATACTTAATTCAAGCAAAGTAGTACCTATATATTTAAAGTACTCTATGAAAGTAGGTAAGCATCTGTCAAACACCACTTTTTCGAGTGTCGAACAGTGTACGGCTGTGTTCAACAGTGTCGTTGATGGAAAGCGCTTTATCGAACACTGCGTCACTTTTTGTATTAAATGGAAAGCACACATTATAAATGCGAAAGTAACTCTGCCTGTCCGTCTGTCTGTCGCTCTTTTCACGCCAAAACTACTGAACCGATCTAAATGAAATTTGGAACACCGATAGTCTAGAGCCTGATAAAGGACATAAGCTACTTTCGAATCCATAAAAAAAAAACAGTTGTAAAGGGCGATGAAAAGTTGTAAGGAAGTATCGTTATTTTTAAAGCCAGAAACTTGAAACTTGGCTATTAATTAGATATAAATAAATGTGACATTCAAATTTTGTAAAATACTTACCCTTTAGGGGTAAAATAAAAATAGGCGATGAAAAACTTTAGGAAGGTAACCTTTTACGCGGGTGAAGCCGCGGGCAGAAGCTAGTATGTTTATAATTATGCCTCTGTGGTGACAGGTTAAGAATACAAGTGTCACACTGGCCATTACATTTTTTAGTTGACAGCATAGACGCCGATGTGGTTAAGGTACGGTGCCAGTTTCGTGGGTACCATTCCCACGTAAACGAATACGCAATATCTTATCTTTGTGCTATCCACAAATTGTTGTTCCAAGTCTATGGGTAATTTATGTCCGTCCGTTGTTTGTATAATCCCTCGCAACACAAAGACTTCTTCCTTAGTGCAGTGTTGTCTAAATAAATATTCATAAAAAATCTTTTCCATGGCAATAGTAAAAATTTATTGAGAGATCACTAGAGGAACGGACAACAGCACTAAACTTTACCAACTGCGGTCATCAACCTGCATTCCAAGCACTGCAATTGTCATCATCGCCTCATCTGGGATCGCCTACGTAAAAGATACACACACACACACACACAGATTTTACATGCGTAAAATGAATATAACTTCGAAAATTCTAAAACGTGTATATACTAAAAAAGATAATTGCAGAACGAAGTCCACTCAATGAGTAAGAACTGATTCTAAAATTTTTTATCGTTTGCGCGTTTTTTGTTTAATATCAAAATTGCAATGTCATATTTATTTTCATAAAAAACCTAAAATTACACTTAAAACCTTCAACAAATACACATACTTCCTTATAGATGTAATCTTGATTGTTGTGTCGACATCCAAAGTATAGAATATTATCACCAACTTCCTTGCCACTAGCACGTGCATGTGAGCGCTCTTGCAAAAAGCCACGGAATGGTGCTAACCCAGTGCCAGGGCCAACCATTACAATTGGCGTTTGAGTCTGCAACGGTAATCTAAAAACAAATACATATGTGATACATTTATATTTAAAACTTTACATATTTTTCATCTCTATGGTGCTTTAATAATGTATTGATCACAGATCTATTTACTTCTTAACTGGTTGGTTAGGTAAATAAAACTTTACACAACATGAGATCCAAACAGGCAGAAGAAATGTGACATATTCTTCAAACAGCTTCCTTTTTAGCTTTCAATTCAAATTCCAGTGTTATATTTAGAGACAGTTGTTTATAGCGTTTACAATATGTTGATAGATAAATAAAAATATAATTTGAGGTTTTACTTACCTAAATTGAGACTTTCTGATAAAAACTGGTACCCGAGGAAGAGGCTTGCCAGGTGCAGGTATATGTTTAGCTAACCATATGGTAGTTACACCCTTATTTATACGACCAGTTGGAGTTTTATATTCAACAACAACAGCAGTTATATGTACAGTTTCAGGGTGAAGCTGAAATATCGAAGAGTATTTATATGATAATATCTTTACATATATTTATGCAACATTAAAAACATTTATTTATTTATTATACACTTTATTGTACACCAGTATTGAATACAAAAAGCTATACATATATATTGGATACAGTACAATGGGCGGCCTTATCGCTATAAGCGATTTCTTCCAGGCAACCTTTGGATGGAATTAGCGCAGGAAAGAAAGGTAGTTGGTGGTGTAAACTATAGAAAAAATTAAAACCTATCATACATTATACATTAATAAATAATTTAAACATAAATACATACACATATACATACATATACATATATATATATATATATATACATATACACATACATACACACATACATATATACATACACATACATATATACATACACATATATATATATACATACATACATATCATCACGCCATATCCCTTGCAGGGTAGGCAGAGGGAACAGAGTGCCAGAGAACTCTATCTCTACATACTTCACTTGCTTCCTCAACATTCATAATTCTCTTCATACATGCTCGCCGGTTTCGGAGACTCTTGACTCCACCTTCCTTCAGTACATGACCGATCTGGTCTAGGTAGGTTAGTCTCGGTCTCCCTCGGTACCTACATCCTTCCACTTTCGCATTGTATATCTTCTTAACCAGACGTTCGTTCGGCATTCTTTCCACATGTCCGAACCATCGGAGCATTCCCTTTCGCATCTTTACACCAATAATCTCTCTCATACCTACTCGCTCTCTTACGTCGTCGTTACGAATGCGGTCGGTCAGCCTAACTCCACAGATTTTCCGCAGAGATCGCATTTCGACCGCATTAATTTTACTTTCATACTCTTTTCTGCATACCCAACTCTCGCTTCCATACAGTAATGTTGGGACAAGCACTGCGTTATGTATTGCTACACGTGCCTTCTGGCTGAGGTGGTGGCTGCCGAGAAGTTGCCCCAACGCTCCGTTCACTCTATTTCCCGCATTCACTCTTCGCTCTATATCAGTGGTGTACCTTCCATCTCGGCTAAATCCACATCCAAGATATACAAATTCATCCACTTGCTCTAGGTAATGATGTATCATTACCTATTGTTACTCTTACATCTGTTCTGGCTTCATCTCTTTCAAAGACCATTATTTTGGTTTTGCTCACATTCACGCGTAGACCCCTTTTCTTACAATCTTCTGTCATTGTGTCGACTAGGGTCTGCAGGTCAGTCGCTGACTGTGCCAGCAGGACTGCATCATCTGCATAAAGCAGAGCAGTGACCACTGAGTCGCCCATCTGGACTCCCACATTCATATCGTTCAACCTTTGGAGACATTTATCCAGATATATGATAAACAGCCTGGCTGATAGAACGCACCCCTGCTTAACGCCGATATTGACGTCAAACCAAGGCGACATTCCATCATCCAGCCGCACACAGGCTCGCCCATGTAACTGGACTGTACAGGCTGTAGCAGTTTACCGTTAATACCATACTCCGGTAAAATGTTGAAATGAAATTTTATACATATATACATACAATTAAATAGACTTACTTAAATATTTATAATAAAATATACTAAATAAATACATATTTCAATAATAGAGTAAACAATATATAGAATGTAGGTAGTAGTGATTAACAATGTAAGTATTACAGTTCCAGATAGTGTGACTTCACCATTTTTTTAAAAATTTCTAATGAATCAGCATGCCTTATTTCTTTCGGAAGATCATTCCACAAACGGATGGCAGTTACGGTAAATGATTTACCGCTGTAACATGTAGAATGTTTTGGTGTTTTTAATTGTAGGTTCAGTGATGACCTTAAACATTTGTCATGTGTATCGTGAAGGTATATAAAACGACTTTTTAAATAGGAAGGAGTGGAAGGATTAAATAGTATATTATAGAGTAAAGAGAGAATATGAGAATTCCGACGAAGACGAATTGGTAGCCACTTGAGTTTTGCACGAAATTGGGAAACATGATCATATTTGCGAAGGCCAAATATGAATCGAATACAAACATTTTGGAGACGCTCAAGTTTATCTAATTGCCCCTCGGTGAGATTTAAATAGCTGACATCTGCGTAATCAAGTATAGGTAGAAGTAAGGAAGTAGCAAGCGCAATTTTAGTCGCAGTTGGCAAGAAATTACGTAATCTCCTAAGTGATCCAGCAGAGGCAAATACTTTACGGCTTACTTCTTGTAGTTGAGGACCCCAAGTTAGGTTACTATCAATACACAACAAATTCGAGACAACGCTCCAACTAACCTTTGGACTCGAGGAAATTGAATAATATCTTGGTTGCAGACGTGGTAACAATTCGCAGAGATGGTCCATTGGTGGTTTGCACGAAGGTATGTCTTCCAATATATGCACAATATTTCTAGAAGCATCTACAATAAAGGACTGATACATGGCCTTTCCTTCTTGTGAGTTAGTGGCCATGAGAAGTAATTTCTTCTTATCCTGAAATTGTTCATTATAATTATAAATTTATGAGATAAATGACTGGTAGACTGAATTAGATATATATTTGAATTATAATATCTTACTTCTTCATCGGAACAATATTCAACAAGTTCTCTTAATATATGAGTACGAGGTAAAGCTGTAATCTCTACATAGTGAGATAATGCTGTACGGTAAGATGTTGGACAAGGGAAGGGATGTTTTTTGCTGCTTTCTTGATCAGTATTAATAAGTGAAAATATTTCGTCTAAATTGGCACCAGTTAATGCACCAAGTCGTTCTACAAGGTTTATATCGTTTATTGGATAAACGGCCACATGGTCACCTGAAAATAACAAAAAACTGTTTTATTCTATTTAAAATTATTCTATTAACCTAGCAATGTATAAACATAATGAATAAATTCATTTATTATGTATAAACCCTGCGAGGGCACTTACATATGAAAGTATGCATTTTCTATGGCAAGGAGGTTAAATACAATTCAATTTCTTTTGGTTTAGTAATAAATTTTTGCTTGGTCCTACTGTTTGTTAAATTAGCAAAGACAATATATGTATGAAAAAATTGAGGGCATCTATTATCATTCAATAGGGAACAGCGAGAATAAGATTAAGTCAGATTTATTATTCTCAATTGTAACTTTCTGACTGAATGGTTAAAATTAATGGAGAAAATTGAAGGCCTTTGCCAATAAATGGCATTCGGACATATACATATACTATATATATATTTAATTCCGACATACATTATGTATTGGCAACCCTGTCCGAATTAAAAATAGAATGAAAAATATTGCATAACGTAATAAATAAGTAAAAGATACAGAACATTAAAATAGATACTGCAAATGAAATGGTATCTGATATAAAGGCTATTATTGTTATTATCTTTATTAATACTTTTAACTAAATAAATATAATATAAAAAATAATATATATAAATGGAAAAAGCCCATCGGCAATGAGCTGGTTACCACCGCTCTAGCCGATCTATCACCATGATTTCTAGCTTATTGGCCATGAGCCAAATATTTTCCTATAATCTATCCAATGCACCATCAGATTGTTTATAAATTTATCATGGATTATTTGTCATGCCATGACTTAGCAACCCAAAGAATGCAATAGCCTTCACGTTTTATTAAAAATAAAATAATTAATTTCATTGAAAAATTAGTAGTAGTAAGTCCGTAAGTAAAAACAATAAATGACTTGTAATAATCATGTTTAATAAACAACATACCGGCATCATATCGCATCTTCGAGTCAGAAATGTCTAATTCGACATGTAAACAAGATCGATCTCCACCTTTGTGTAGTTCTCTGTTTACTGTAATTTGTGCTAAGAATGGATTCTTAGCATCATATGGCCTGCAAACATATAAAATATTATTTGCAAATGATTAAAAGCAAACCAATCTTTGCATGAAATTGTACAGATAATACTAACGGCCTCTGAACTTGTAAAGAATGAAGTCTTGCAATTTCACCAGTGAATACATTATTTGGCTGTATGTCTTCAGGTCCATGTGTCACTAGACGGAACTGACGTGTTAACTCTTCTTCCCCTGTGCTCTCAATATTGAATTTTTCACACACAGCTGGCCAGAATTTGTCTTTCCAAGTAATGAAGTCATCTTCAATACTGTAATTATAATTAATCCTTATTCTTTGGACTTAAAATCATTAATAAATTGATAATGTAAATGTAATGTATATATCACTTTGAATTAAATTATTTACAGCTGTTAATATTCAAAATGAGAAACTTATACATACTTGGCATCATCATCTCCAAGGCCGAGTTCGTATACACGAGTAGCACCAAGTTCTTCAAGTCTTTTGTCAAGATGAATTGCTACTGCATTATAATGTTCATATGTTTTGTTCCCTAGTCCAAATACCTAAAACAAATAAGAACTATACTTTAGTTTGATGAATTAATTTCAAAATATGTTTTATATTTCCGAAAACCCATACCGCAAAACGAAATTTCAATACTGATGAGACTATTACTCTTCTGAATCCGATTATTCGGGATAAATTAATAAAAACATTCATACTAATACTTAAGTAGTGAGATAATTACGAAAATGGCATCTAGACATTAGAACTTTTTAGCATATTATTGTTGTATTACACAATAGGTCATATTTCAAATTCCTTGACCCAAACCTCAGATTCTAGTTTAGAACCATTTTATAGGTTATGTTGACGTTACGTATAACACAAAACATGAAATTATTATTTAAATAAATATTCTTATTAAAATAACAGTCTGTAATCACTAATATCAAATCAAAAACGATTTCGCAATTGAAGATAACTCCTTATTTTATTTTATATAGTTATCAGTATTACCGATCGTTCAAATTGACATAATTGTATGAAAAACTGACATTTAATTTGTCGTTTAAGAACCAATGTTATTTTTCAAGTCGGTTCGGCAAAGGAATCGTGGCTCATACAGCCCGGTCATGATATTTACTTAGCAAGGCAACCTATGTTAATATAATTGATGAGCACAAAATGAACGGTGTTTACCGTAATATTCCGTTTTTTTTTAATTTTATTTTTTATTTCAAAAATACTGTATAAAGCCTCTTACTTACAGCTTAATAAACAAATATTCACATATTTAATTAATAGTACTATTTCTCAGAATTAAGAATTTAACACGATAAGTACCAGGTGATAAGTTGGTCAGGCGTTGAGAGTAAGCAGAGGCGTAAATCAGAGCATTTCGTGAATGCAAAAAAAATATTCAAATGGCGTGTTACATGCGTCACTCACTCACCGTGGATAAGAAACTGGTGATTATCCTAAATAATAAATTATTATTACGCGTCAATGATATTTACATTATAAAAATTAGGTTTAATTTGGATGTTTGAATTTTTACATATACTTAGTATTATAATTCAACTACTAGAGCGCCGATATGAAATACTATACCTGTAAATGTGTCGATTGAAAATTATTGGGTACCTGGGATTTTTATTTGTACTTTGTATTAGTCTTATAAAATGTCATATTGTTTTTCTTTATTCATTTACTACAGTATAAGTTAGTAAATTTGGCCCGCATCTTTGATGCAATATTTGTCAGTCTCTTTTCTGGAGTTTTATGCTGGCCCATAATTTTAGACTCGAGTCTTAACCGTCGTCAGGAACCACACAGAGTCTATAACGGGGCAATGGAATAATTGGTACACACGATAGTTCCCATAATGGGTGCGGTGAACGTGTGAACGGGCCAGTATATTCGCCACTTTCAGTAAAATCTAAAGCGCAAGTTAAACCAAAAGTGCGAGAGGGTAATTACTCAAGGAACATATACATATGTATAAGCGTTTTCTTCTGTCGCGCTATCGTATTAAAATTACCAAATTTATCGCACCGCAATCTATCGTGTACAAAGAGTAGGACTGAATGCCAGTAAAGGTGGGACTCAGGTGGGACGCTCAGGCGCTTCTGCCATACCTACTATTGTAATCAATCTTAAGGCTCACATAGAGTCATAAGCTCTGTCATATCCGTGGTGCTGTACTGCTGCGCTTCTCGTATCAGTACACCCTCTTATCTATTGGCGTATTAGGCAATTTTTGCTTTATGTCTCCCGCTCCGCAGACGAGAGATTTTTTTTAAAATCCTGTTTTTCTTCTCTAATTAAATTTATTGCGGGTCCCAAGACAATTAAAAGCGTTTTTCGGGACTCCCTATGGGTCAAACCTCGGTGTCTATTACGGAGACCATTATGGATCCTAGCTAACCTAGCTTACAGGGGTTACAGTGGTGGGAATGCGTGGTAGAGTCAGCACCAAAAAATAAATGTATAAGCGTAAATCACCGAGTGGACTACTAAAGTCGAATGCAACAGATTTTCTTTCAAAAATGAAGAATTTTCGCGCGGTGAGTTATACGAGGGCTATACTGATATCACATTAAAATACATCAACAGAGAAAAATGTTAGAAAATATAACAATTACAAATATTCCTAGACTAATTTTTACTATGCCAGATAACGTTATATGTTTGATATATTTTTAGCAAACTTTCAGAGCATGTAAATATAAGGTTACCTTACCGACACCGTCGCCTAAACTTTACATAAATTTGAAATTCTTATATTACTAACCGTTGTCTTTTTGCATAATAAAATTCTATATTGTCAAACATAAATAGATATTGCTCAATGTCACTTCATGGACAATTTCTATACGCGGCTCGTAGCACGTAATTATTTTGCTACACACCAAATTATAGTTAAAATGGAACAACTTAAAAGCTAGATTCTCATTTACATCTGTAGCTAATATATGAACGTGTAATGATGGTTAAAATTTTGGCCCGTTGCAAATAAAATTAATCGAATCGAAAGTATAACGTTATGTGTTTTAAATTTAAGTATATTATGCATGAGGTGGTTCTTTTTAATCAATAGATTCTTGGGCACACTCTCGAATCTAGTTATTTTTTATTTACTATTCGTGCAAGAATTTAAAAAATTAGAGAGAGATTCCTCTTTATCTAAAGTTAGCAAATACACATTACCCCTCATTGCATATAAATACATACCATTATTTTATTAGAATTTGACAGTAGGCCAATGGTATTTTACCATGATCGGCAGCCAAAAATAGATCATAGCATCGATATGGTAAATTACAAAATAATTATATTCTTTATTAAGAAATTTTATACTGTTTGTGCCTTGTCATGTCTTTATGTCACATCTTTATTTAAGATTACCACATTTAAACCTATTGTTCATCAGTACATCAAATAGTCACAATAATGGCTACATTACAAATATTTCTTCTGGAAATTTTGGGGGAACAAGAAAACATACGTAAAGCACTATTATAAAATACCATTGCAGGTTAACACCTTCCTGAATTACATTACATAAAGAGCCATCAATGTTTTTAAAAGACACGTTATAACACTAAAATATTGAATATACTAACCACCACACCATCATAGGCAATTAAACATTCCTACCTAGTCACGTTTAGTCAAGGCTTAGTAGTAATTTAGACATGCAATTAGTTTTTATTCGGCTTTTGAACTATCGCTGAACTCCACAAGTCTGCACCAATTTATTTAACATTCTAAATATTAGTATGATCAGTCTCTTAAAATCGATGTTGTTAGCAAAAAATGTAGGATGTAGGTACCGGGGGAGACCAAGACTGACCTACCCAGACCAGATTGGTCACGTACTGAAGGAAAGGAGAAAGGAGTCAAGAGTCTCCGAAACCGGTGAGCGTGTATCAAGAGAATTATGAATGTTGAGGAAGCGAGTGAAGTATGCAAGGATAGAGTTCTCTGGCACTCGTGTTCTTTCTGCCTACCCTGCAAGGGATATGGCGTGATGATATGTATGTATGTGTTAACAAAAAAGATATTTTTTTACAATTTAAAAGATACACCATAAAATCGTTTATAAATTGAAAGACAACTGAATAAAAAACCAAAATGTATAGTAACTTGGAAGTGTTGATAAATACATATATTAAAACTTGTAACCATCATTGAACGATGATTTACTAAGATATAATTGAAATCTATCTAAAGGTATTTTACAAAACACATAAATAGCTTATTTGCTTGGCTGGCTTGGTGACCTTGAATGTTAAAAACCTGTTCCATGCCAATCAGCCGCATTATGTATCTACGTTTGTGTTCATTTTGATGTCGATGCGCCTAGTTACAAGGGATTCTTCTGTTCTTTAAGAGAGATTATCTTTAATAATTTATACGTATTGTGTACATATTCTCATTTCCATTACCATCGCGATTTCGATGCCCATGCTGGACAATTTGTTGTGCTATTCACAAACGATTGTTTATAGTTCAGACATGTGTCCGTTAATTGTGTTTGGAAAATCACCGGGGACACAAGGGTTTATTTTATTAAACTTTAAAGTTGTTGTTTTAAAAGTATATGTACACCCATAAGATCTATTAGGGACGAGTCCTTTCTAAAGAATCCTCTCTATAAAGAAAAAATGGGTTACAATACCGAAATGACCAAACAGGTTAAGGTTTCTATTTAGAATTTTCTACACACTATCTAAAAATAGACTGCGCGGTTAGTTTAGCGGACGAAACGACGAAGGTAGTTACTTAGACCCACTTCCTAAGTTCGTAAAGACCTGTCGTACAGTGTCATACATAGGTTCGATTCTCATCGAAGACAATTATTTGTGGCATTTACAAATTATTGTGCCGAGTCAAGTTCTATTTCGTATCTATTAATTTGTCCTCTGATATAAAGTATTTATTACCAACCATACCAATATTTTTTAATTTACTTACTGTTTTATTTTATAAAATTTATTTATTAAATTTTAAAATATAGATAGTTTTAAAATCAACAGAAATTCTTTGTTTATAGTTAGATGTCTACCTTTGTTTGATTGAACGAAATTAGCACATATGTACGTATGACACGTAGTACTTACAACACATAGCGCCCCTAAAGGACAAAATAGAAGGCCCGTAATGTGTGCTACACAAAGGTACGGAAGTGCACGTCTAGAAGGTTCAGTCTGATCGTATGTTGTTATTTGAGAACAAGGTCTGGCGTGTATTGTAATAGAATTGAATTTGAACTTTTACATACATACATATCATCACGCCATATTCCTTGCAGGGTAGGCAGAGAGAACAGAGTGCCAGAGAACTCTATCTTTGCATACTTCACTCGCTTCCTCAACATTCATAATTCTCTTCATACACGCTCGCCGGTTTCGGCGACTCTTGACTCCACCTTCCTTTCAGTACATGACCGATCTGGTCTAGGTAGGTTAGTCTCGGTCTCCCCCGGTACCTACATCCTTCCACTTTCGCATTGTATATCTTCTTAACCAGACGTTCGTTCTGCATTCTTTCCACATGTCCGAACCATCGGAGCATTCCCTTTCGCATCTTTACACCAATACTCTCTTTCATACCCACTCGCTCTCTTACGTCGTCGTTACGAATGCGGTCGGTCAGCCTAACTCCACAGATTTTCCGCAGAGATCGCATTTCAACCGCATTAATTTTACTTTCATACTCTTTTCTGCATACCCAACTCTCGCTTCCATACAGTAATGTTGGGACAAGCACTGCGTTACGTATTGCTACACGTGCCTTCTGGCTGAGGTGGTGGCTGCTGAGAAGTTGCCCCAACGCTCCGTTCACTCTATTTCCCGCATTCACTCTTCGCTCTATATCAGTGGTGTACCTTCCATCTCGGCTAAATCCACATCCAAGATATACAAATTCATCCACTTGCATCATTACCTATTGTTACTCTTACACCTGTTCTGGCTTCATCTCTTTCAAAGACCATTATTTTGGTTTTGCTCACGTTCACGCGTAGACCCCTTTTCTTACACTCTTCTGTCATTGTGTCGACTAGGGTCTGCAGGTCAGTCGCTGACTATGCCAGCAGGACTGCATCATCTGCATAAAGCAGAGCAGTGACCACTGAGTCGCCCATCTGGACTCCCACATTCATATCGTCCAACCTTTGGAGACATTTATCCAGATATATGATAAACAGCCTGGCTGACAGAACGCACCCCTGCTTAACGCCGATATTGACGTCAAACCAAGGCGACATTCCATCATCCAGCCGCACACAGGCTCTACAGCCCATGTAACTGGACTGCACAGCCTGTAGCAGTTTACCGTTAATACCATACTCCGGTAAAATGTCCCAAAGTTCCTTTCGTACAACCGTGTCAAATGCTATCTCCAGATCCACAAAACTGCAGAAAACCCTCTGGCCTAGAGCCAGATGCTTCTCCACAATGTTGCGCAGAGAGAACACTTGATCCATGCATCCCCTTCCGCTCCTGAAACCTCTTTGTGTCTCACACAGTAAACCATCGGACACCATCCTCATTCTCCTTTCAATAATTTTACCATACACTTTTGCTGCCAAACTGGCAGAGATGTACGAAATACCCTGCTGTACAAAGTATTTGAAATACAAAATGCAATATACTTTAAATTAAGTATTTGAGATACCAAATACAAAATACTTTTAAAAATAGTATCTGAAATACTAGATATAAGATAGGTATCTTCTAAATACTTCTTAAGATGAAAATACTTTTGTAAGAAAACAAGATTTTATTTTAATGACTAAGTTCATTTTTGATAATTGACATTAATATTATTTACGAATAAATCATGTTAATCACTGAAATGAAAGATATAGTTTCAAAACCCTCTAAAGTGATTTTTGATACATTTTTACATTTTGTACCAAAAGAAAGATTTTTAAATTTATTACTTATTTGCTATACGTCAATGCTTATTAAAGTACCTATAAATTCAATCTAAACAATAATGTTAGTTAAATAACGCTAAAATAATTATAATTATTTTCATAGTGCCCTAGAATGAAATTGACCAATAACAACACTGCATTTGAAACACGTGACTCGTAAAACTGTATGGCGATATTATTTGTTTCGAGTTGCTCGCGGATTTTAAAAGAATAAGATAAAAAAATATGGAAGACCTAGCATAGTTTGTTAAGAAATGTGACACCAATGAGATGTTGGACTAATAATTTTAAAAATGTCTTCTAACATATTACTAAAAGTATTTTGTCAGGAAAAGTATTTATAAAATACTAAGATACCAAACAAAATATATCTAAATACAAGATACAAAATGAATTTTTAAAAAGTATCTTAGATACAAGATGGAAATACGTATTTTGTATCTTGTATCTGTATTTCAGATACTTGTATCTTAGATTATTCACATCTCTGCAAACTGGTCAAGCTTATGGCTCTGTAATTTGCGCAGTCATAACGTGAACCCTTGTTTTTAAACAAAGGCACGATGACTGCGCTATTCCAGTCCCCGGGAACCATTCCCGAGCTCCAACATAAATTGAGGAGCAACAGGAACGCCTCCCAGACACAGGAGCCACCAAGCTTGATCATCTCGGCAGACACCATATCAATGCCCGCTGCCTTACCATTTTTCAAAAATCTTATCGCCCATTCAACTTCATCCATACTGATGCCATCGGAGGACGCCGTTGCCGGATGTTGATCTACTAAACCACATGCGACACCGGCGCCAACCGTAGCATCCGCATACATATCGCCAAAATATTCACTCCATCGGCTTAACACGTCTTGTGTTTGTGTAAGAATGTCTCCACCTTTAGACCATATTTTATTCATTCTGAAGGCTGACCAACCATACCGAGACTTCTTCACCTCCCTCCAAAAGAGTTTGGTGTAACCCTCGAAGTTTTTAGTCAGCCTATCTTCTGCACTCATACTTGCTCTATCACGTTTCTCTTTCACTAAGACCTTGGTGTCATTCTTACATTGCCGATATATTTCTTTCTTCTGTTCAGTCATACTGTCATTCAGATTCAAAGAAGAGACATAGTCCAGCCACGCTTTCTTTTTTTGCTCTACGGAAGCTGCCACTTCCGCATCCCACCATGCATCACCATTTGTTTTTCTATGCTTCTTTAAACTTCCACATACTTCTTTCGCTGTTTCTACCATACTCTCTTTCAATACTCTCTAGCATTCTTCAATGTCCGATTGCGGCTGGCTTGCCATGGTCAGCCGTTCTCGGACACCCTCTGCATACTTTTCTCTTACACACTTCAACTTTTTGAACTTTTATTTCTCATTAATTATCAAAAATAAGTAGAAAATTATGTATGAAATAACTGAAGTACAATACTGTTCACTTCACTCACTTTATAATGCAACAGGGTCAATTAATCAGCGAGGCTGCCTTAAATTTTACCAAAAAAAGAATTTGTACGCAAAAGTGAATTAAACAATAATTTATTGTATTATTTTTAAAGTGAATTTGCACTATCATAACAATATAGTAAGTTATCAAAATTTTTGACAAATAACTAAATTCATATTTACTTGAAGAGTTATATAAAATTTCAAATCAAAGCTATTAATTTTTTGAATGTGGTCCGCCATAAAGAGCCTTCAATCCCGATGCTGGCAAATTGGTTCGCTAATACGAAATATATATTTTTAATTATTGTAAAATTTTTGTCACAGTTGCTTCGTGATTGAATCTACATCCTCAGGAGGCCACAATAGCAATAGTACAAAGCTGCAAACATGTGATTGCAGTAAAGACACGACGCTACGCTCTACTCATAGGTCTGTGTGGATTGAGCTGCTTGCCGCATCCGCACAGTGAGTGACAAGCTTCAATCATCGGTATGAACCTGTCGCTGCCGGCCGTGTTTAAAACAACGATCATCAACGTCAGGAGCTTGGAGCTCCAAGAGTATCATAAGGTCTATAATAACTCTCCACGCTATTAACATGAAATAAATTGATGCTACGGTCCGTTCTGATTATACGTCGACGATGTGCAGGGCTTACGCTTGCATGGTGCCGTTACATATATAATATATATGTATACAATTATATGAAATGTCTTTCAAAACATTATTAATGATCGAAGAAAACATCCCGCTCATGTCCCAGTTAAGTACAGATTATTACTACATAGGTATATAATTAACCTACTATTCATGTACTTGATGTTACGCATTTTTTCGATTTTTAGATATAATTGCTAATTGCAGCAAAGTACTGGTTTTATTACGATTCAACTACCGGTTAACAACAAGTGGATTGGTTCGTTGCCTATCGGGGTCTGTATAAATGTATATATAGTATATTGCAGCTGAAGAGTTTATTTAAATGACTGTACTGATGTCAGTATCGTGGAGCTACTTGTTGGATTCGAAAAAATCTTATCATCATCAAATATTTATCTACGTAGTCTGTTTATTGAATAGAATTTGTTATACTTTTGTCTTCTTATTTATATATAGAGTATCTTGAAATAGTAGCTTGAAGAGCCCATATAAATAAAAATTTCAAGTAATTTATAAAAAAATAAACTTCATTCGGGTACTTTAAATAACAGAAACGATAAAAGCGTTTTAATAACACTTTAGGGTATAATCTATATACTTGCATTTTCAGATAGTTTGTACAATATTTATCTATCAGTGTATCGATGTCCTCTATTGGACATATTCCAATTCACGACAGGGGATAATCCCTTAATCGCTGCTTGGTAAGTGAGGTCGTTCTCTTAGTAATCCCCTAACCAGATTTTACGATTACCCTGGGCAAATATGCAATATTAACATGTCACCCGTTGCTATAACGGGTATTATATAGATAAACGATAAAATATATATTTCAGAAATCAGGGCACTTATATTAATTTTGTGTCGTAAAATTACATACACATTCGATCGGCCACATATTTGGAGTGTATTTATTATGCTGCACCTGTTTGGTCCGATAGAGCTACCATAGCGGTGGCTCGCCTTAAGTTAAAGCTAACAATTAAAGGCTTTTTTTTGCTGTGGGCTATGGACGTGGTCGCGCCTCACCAAATCGGTCCGGGACGACGGGAGAGGCGGCGCGAAATCCCATAGACCAACTCCGCAAGCACCTCTCTTCGCCGTGCGAGCGGGCCTTTGTCTTCGGTGGCCCAACAATTAAAGGCCCAAGGACAAGACCCAACGATTGCTTTTAATATGTTTGTGTAAAGCCTACAGAAAAGTTACTACAGAAACGTTATCAGTATTCGCGGTTGTACTTTCGTTTGATTTAGACTCAAAATCTAAATTTTAGAGGATAACAGAAACGGGCATCAAGGTATTACATCACAAGGGAAACTACAAACATAGATTCTCTTCTACCGCGACCGTAATGAAATAGATAGATACGAAGAAGTTTTAAACGAATAACAAGGATGGCATTCATCACCGAAATTCTGTCATCTCTATATATTTTTCCCACACATCCGTAAATGCTTAGAGAGTGTGGCTGGAGGTTGATCGAGGTTGAGGAAACTTTAAAAAAAAAGTAAATTATTTTCTTTTAAACTCATAAATGTTCCATATCTGACCACGAGTATGAACAATTAGCACATGATATTCTTTGGAATTGTGACCTCAGACGTAACGAGCGAGACCATATTTGAGACAGTTTGAAAAACACGTCTGGAGTAGTACACTATAGAGACCTTGTAGTAATTCGAGAAAAAATGTCCCCGTCTGCAATCTTTCTTAATAAACTCCTACTGCAATTAATTTTAAAGCTCACATATAGGCTTCGTTAACTTCTCTATTCCCGTGTCCGTGGTGCTGCTGCGCTTATCGTAGTTTAAAAGATTTTTCTTTTTTCTTGTGGTGGCAAGCGAGCAAGCATCACACCTGATGTTAAGTGTCACTGCCGCCCATGGACCTTTGCAATACCAAGGGTATAGCTAGGCCGCTGCCTACCAATATAAACTCCGAACCCACCCAGTTGGGCTTCTGGCTCTCTCGCTCACCGAATGAAGCGCAATAGCGCATTGTCATTACTGAGACGTCGATCATCTGCGAGAGTGTGGTACTACTCCGGACGGACCAGCCCGCGGCTATAGACAGAGACGATCAACAACGTAGTCCTACCACAAATAAATCATGTGCCGTAAATTTCTGAGGGTCAAACATCGGTATCATTTATGAAAGCCATTGTGGATCCTGGCTTACAGAAGTTATCAAGGTGGAAATGTGTGGTGTAATTACCATCAAAAAATATATACATTTGATAATTTTTATAACTGCAAGTCTACGTTGACAATTAATATCCACAATTTGCTCTTTCCAACATAGTTATTAATTTAAACGAAACTTTATGAGCGAACAGACATTAAAACAGCCATCATAGCTGACTGCTAGTTTAATACAATTTAAATAATAGTTCGAAGTCCATAATACGTTGACTATAAACAAATATACATAGCACAAAAAATATAACGAAACTAGTAGAACTTTTTATTAACATTTTTGCGTGTGGAATTGAACCAACACACGATACCGACATCTGAGAGTCTGGATACTAAACTATTCAAGCATAATAATAACAATTGTCACGGTTCCATTAGTTTCTTTTTTTATTGCTAGTGGTGGTAAACGAGCAAGCAGCACACCTGACGGTAAGTGCCACTGCCGCCCATGGACCTTTGCAATACCAGAAGTACAGCTAGGCCGCTGCCTACCAATATAAACTCCAAGCCAACCCAATTGGGCTTCCGGCTCTCTCGGTCATCGAACGAAGCGCAATAGCACATTGCCATTAGTCATACGTCGATCTTCTGCGAGAGTGTGGTACTACCCCAGACGGACCGGCCGGCGGCTGCAGACAGAATTGTCAACAGCGTGGTCCTACCACTACTGAATAAAACTTAAATGTACATCAGGAAGTGTTGATTATTGTTAGCAGATTAGTAAAAAGTATCTACGGTTTATTCAATAAATTACGTAGGTACGGGTCCCCAGGGAGAATAGAAAATCTATACATGCACATATCTTGAGGGGAGGGGGCCCTTCTTACGTAATAGTTTACAAGTAGAAATTTATTATTAAGTGGCACGTCCCTAAGAAACGCGCAAATAGCCACTTACGATTTTAAATATATCTAAAAACTTACTGCATTGAATGATACTAAAATAAATAATAGTTTAAAAAACTAAAAAAACAAGCTTTTATATATAAACCAAACTAAAAAGTAGAAAATAACTTTTTTAATAATTCATGTCAAGGCAGACTGATAAATAAGAGAAATTATTTTAATGTAAAAAAGCGAGGGGTGCCTGGTGCGCTTTGGACTGATATACATGGATTTGCATACTTACCATACCGCACACTTGCTTCATATAACTAGATACTAGGAGTAGCGACATTATCGAAATATTTTCAGAAAACACCCCACGCTTTTTTACATTAAAATAATTTCTCTTATTTATCAGTCTGCCTTAACATGAATTATTAAAAAAGTTATTTTCTACTTTTTAGTTTGGTTTATATATAAAAGCTTGTTTTTTTAGTTTTTTAAACTATTATTTATTTTCTATTTTTTAGTTGCGCTAAATACAGAAGCGCGATATTATTTATTTTAATCTACTATGATTCTGTAACTACTATCGGTAACTGCAACTATTTTCCAAAACATTAAATATGTAGATACTAATAGTGAAATCTCGATTTTTAAAATTCATAAAATAATTTTACATTTTCGTCTTGTTACTTGATAATCGAAGCATTGAAGCATTTCATCAAATGCTATGTAACAGAGAAGCTTTAGATGAAATGATTCGATTACGAAGACTATGACTGAGTGCTACATAAGCTTGTCCAACAGCAAACAGTCGAGAGCCTAGATAAATGACTGCATGATCAACTGTACAGCCTTGTGGACGCTCGATGCCCAACTCAGAATGTCAATGCCAACATTTGTCTCTCAGCAGTTCCATATTTGGCAATTTTCTATCCAACTTACCTACTGCATAAAAATGTAATAAGTGCAAATATCTATAAATTTGAATTCATATAAATGTTAATGTTTTGAAATTATATGAAAATATAACTTTTACTATATTTAACAATTGATTAAAATTTTAAGTAGTCACAAATGGTACTAAGATGGAACCAGTACTTCTTTTAAATTAGACAATAACTCAAAAATGAACAATTAAAACCTGAGTTTACATTATTCCTGCATTAGTAACTACATATGTTTTATAATAACATTCCAAGCTTAGATCTTAAATATTATAATAATACAAAAGTGAGTTATATAATACCATTTTAATTTTTAACTTTACACATAAGCACTGCATCAGTTGAAAACTATGTTATATGATAACATTCCAAGCTTTGACCTTAAACATTGAAATTTATCTTTAAACAATGCTCTTGTAAGTAAATATATCTGCAAATTGTCAATCACTACTAACAAACTAATACAATTATCTTTTTATAATACTTTTCTTAATAAAGTATATTTAATTTCAATATGTTTACACTTCATATGGAAATTAAAGTTTTTAATGACGCTGATAGCAGTTTGGTTATCTAAATTAAGACAGAGTCCTCTTTACTTAAAAACTGTTTGATCCACATGGCCGCTTTTTAACAGCATAAGTTGCCATAAATTCAGCTTTTGTAGTAGATAGAGCCACAGTTTGTTGTCTTTGGCTGTACCAAGCCACAGCCGCCCCGTTCGTGATGAAAACAACCAGTAAGTGAATGACTTGTATCCATGTTCAGCCGGTATATGTTATTGATTATAAATTAGTTGTTGTTATCTGATTTTTACTGTTTATAATGACAGTCAGTTTTGTAAATCTTACTTGGCTACCACTTTGAATAATCTGATTCACACATATCAGATTGCTAGTTTGAGAACATGTAAAACATTATTAAACAGCACCTTTTTGTCATGAACTTTATAATATATAAGTGTCTAAGCTTACTTGTCCTGAGGACTGCACAGATAATTCCTGTCAATTTCTCCTTATTTCTTTGGCCAATACACGAGATTTCAATGTGCACATAATTTGTTGGATTAACTGAGAGTATTATCTTCGTCTTAGCTTTAGCGTCTCGTTTCTTATCTACACTTTCTGAGAAGTCTTCTATGCAATCCCAGAGTTCCTCATGTTGTAAGTACGCATTGTAAAACGCCAGGTTGCATAATTTGTATGGCCAGACAGGTTTTCGATAAATGCGAGAGTATTATTTAACGCCATTTTCAAATAGATATCTCAATTCAAATACTTAAATGCTTCGCAAAGACCTAACAAGAAAACTTTTACACAAACTACGTTTCGTTTTTAATGTTCACTTCAATGTCTTTGATCACTGATTTCACCATTAGATATTACAGTCTTTATTTCTGAGCTTTTCTGGGCCCTTAACCTGATGAATTGAACGACGTAGCTCGAGTTTTATTAACTATTTAATATGAAACTAACAAGAAAAACATACACAGTGGCTTGACAGATGACCTTGATGTCACGAATTAGACAGAATTGTTATTGTTAGAGAGTGCTGTTTTACGGTAGCGCCCTCTAGGCGCGTAATTCGAAATTGGAAACTTAAATTCAACAATTTAATCCTGACTATCCCAATAACTGATTAGGATAATGGTGTAATCTCATTAAATTATTGCATTGTCATCGGTCCTCGATAAGTCTACTAAATTTAAATGAAATCTGACCGTTCGAAGTGGGTCAAAATCAAATCCAAAGGAGTCGATTACAAACATACAGGTCAAGCTAATAAAAAAATCTCAAATGCTTAACAAATGAGTCGATTAAAACACCGCGTTATAATCTTAAGATAATTCTTAACTTTCGTGAAAAAAATTCGTCAACATTGTTTAAAAATACCGAAATTGACCTTTGCTATTATGACTATCTAGGCTATTCCGTTGATATATTTGTAAATATTTTCAATTGAATCGTGAGACGAAAGTAAGGATAATATATTCACCATTCAAGTTTTTTACTAATTTAAAACAAAAAAATATAAAATAATCCTAAACACCGTTGATTTTTTTAGCCGCTATCGTCCCTAGTAGTCCATACATTTTACTATGAAACAAAACCGTCCTGTAATCAGCATTATAATAAAGCACACCCAAAAAGAAATTGAGAGCACGTCCGTTAGTTGTTCGGGTCGAGCTCCATAGCTTTGCGATAATTTCTTTAGGGTGGGTTGCGAATGTCAGAGTCGATCACGGCTGCCAATTAATATTCTTCGAGCAAATAAAAGATCAAGGTACATAATACATATTCAAATTTAATTATGTATTTTCGTAAACCGAATCAATTGTCAGACACTATGCAAGTACTTATCGTAATCGTATCGAAATCGTATTTCAGGTAGATATAGGGTAACCGAAAGAAAATTACTATAAACATAAAAAAATAAAGTCAAATTCAAAATAAAATAGTAAGTATAGTTATGCAGTAAATTATTCATTTCTTTACTGCCAAAAATGATCAAAATGGAGTTGCAAGCTTATATAAAACTATTGTTTTTAATGTTAGATTAGAGATTTCATAATTCGTATTTAGGTGAATGATGAATGTACCAATAACAATGCATCAGAGACGAACTAAGGTGGAGAAATAAGTATTAGAAATTGTACTAATAGCTTTATATAGAAGCAGATATATTAATATTCGAAAATAAAGTAATTATTTTAATTAGTTTAATTATGATATCTTTTAGTTTTTTGGCGTGATAACGTCTTATAAATCGATGAACACCGGCTGCACGCATTACAAAGTATCATCACGTTCCGGCTGAGTCGAGAGTGCAAGCAAGAGCGCGGTACAAGCGGTAAAGAGGCACGATAGCTATAAGCTTTCTTGCATTTTAAGGATTTGACGTGAACTGTTTAAGTGAAGTAAAAAGTCATAGAAATGTGCAACTTTTATCATTTTTTCTTAGGACATTATCATATATTTATTTATTGCATTAAAGAAAAATAATAATAATCATGTAAAATTATCGTCCGTAATCCGATTTACAGATAATCATCTGATTTTTTTTTTTCTGATAGAAACGAATCAAAGTAGTCCACGCGTTTTTGCACAATTATTATACATTCGAATATATGTACCTAAATTGTATTGTCCAAAAACAGCAATCGGAAATTCGATAGCTGAATATTGTTTTGAAATAATCATATTTTTAAATAACCCGCACTACAATTGTTTCCGATGGAATAAACTAAAGCGCTAGTGTGCACCGTGTAAGCAATTCTACAATATGAAATTGTCGTTCTTCTCTCTGAGTATTTTGTTCTGTGTATAATTCCCAGAAAGCGTACACTCTGGCCCACCCTTTGATGCCGGCTACTCACTGCAGGCTTAGCGATGCGACAAGCTTATGCCTAATACATTGCATGTTTTCTGTGACACGGTGAAGATTCTACTAATTCAAGCGTGTAATGAATATGTAATAATCCAAGTACCGGAAATTAGATTTATTCTTTTCCAGGGTGCGTGTATTAATTCTGTGCGCTGCGTCTGTGTGATTAGAAAATGTAAATGTGTGTGTTCAATCATAAGTACCCACGCTCGAGGACAGACTGCAGTCTTAAAAAAAAATCTTCTATGACGAATGCTGAATGATTTTCAATCCATAGTTTATATTCCATAGTTTATATCTTGCTAGCTAACCCAGCGAATTTCTTTCTGCCTAACAGTCAATTAAAGAGCGGTTTTAGGATTTTAGGGTGATTTAAAATTATTAAGCTCTTTTTTAGGGTTCCGTACCGAAAGGGTAAAACGGGACCCTATTACTGAGACTTCGCTGTCCGCCCGTCCGTCCGTCTGTCACCAGGCTGTATCTCAAGAACGGTGATAACTAGACAGTTGAAATTTTCACAGATGATGTATTTCTATTGCCGCTATAACAACAAATACTAAAAATAAAATAAATATTTAAGGGGTCCCATACAACAAACTTGTTTTTTTTTTAGTTTTACGGAACCCTTCATGCGCGAGTACAACTCGCACTTGGCCGATTTTTATTTTATTATGATAATAAATACAAATTTAAAAAATCAAGTACTTTAATGACTATTAATATTATTATTGGCCACGTAATTTGGTGCATTAGTTGCACTCTGCAGTAAAGCACCTTGTGTTATACGACAGTTTTTCCTTTTGTTACCAAGCGTAAGAACGTTCCTTCTTTATTAATCTCTGAGGTTTGCTCAACGATTTCAAAATGCCAACCGGGCCGTTCCACGGCCTGCCTCATTTTGCTCTTGTGATTAAGAAGCACGAAAATAGGCCATACTAATGTAGCGCTCTGCACGTGCAATATCTTGTTCTTCTTCGAATCCTAATTACATTACGACTATGTCGGAAAAATGTTATGTTGTAAAAAATAGCTTCTTGGTTGTTAGTAATAATATCGACCACAATAATATTTATTATAATGGTACTCGTAGCTCTCGCACAAAATAAACAGATCGACCGGCCAACTTTAATTTCAACGTTTCGCGGTATTTTCAAAACAAACCATAGATTACGTAAGCTGTCAGTTGCGTTTTGTTATATCATGGACAAATGAACGGTTGGCTTGATTTTTTGACCGACGTCTATTAATGGTTTTTTTGTTGTTGATAAATACGATATTTTAATACTTATTATCCTATTCCCGACGAAGACCTATCCAAAAACATATAGATTTTACAAATTCAATTATATATCATGTGCTGTGTTGTACAATTCATCCTCCTATTGGTGGCGAAGATGTAGAAGAAGATGAGGTGCCAATAGACGTGCCAAATGATGTTTCATTTAAACACCTGATGAATTACTAATTGGTTCCAATTAGACAACATAACTTATTATCCATTATCTGAATCGATTTAGCTTTTACTATGAAATTTATATTCTTCAAGAGTAATTTGAAAATAGTCGATCATTATTTTAAAAGCGTTACTCGTTTAAAGGTTATGATATTTTCTGATATTTTAACAGTTTTCGGCTTGTCCACTTTAAGATTATTTAAAGTTTGTAATTATAATAATCATATTCCAAATCAAAGAGGGAGGGGGATTCGAGGAATCTTAAATATTCTTACATACAAAATCATCCTTACGTAATTAATGAATGCCCCCCTACGATATCTAACGAGATATTTTTGCTTAATATATTCATTTTGTAAAGTCAGTACCTATCTAAAGAAATGATATGCATTCTTTAAAAAAATGTTTTGCTCTTGACGTCCGGCCCCTCACGACCTTGTGGCCACTTATACGTCCGTTTTGCACAATGTCATCAATAAGTGGCCGTCCATTAACCACGTGATATTTTTTTAAATATTTTATACCCCTCCTCCCCCTTAGTGACACGTGGTGAGGTTTAAGACTATAGCTCTTTTCCTTACTCTCTTCTCTTTTCCTTAACCTTGCCGCCTATAGCTTTTTCTATTCGCTTCTCAATCCTTCACTATATAAAGAATCCACAAACCCATAATTAATATTCATAATATCCTAAAGCAAAATCCAGTGTGCCCAAAATGCTCTAATATTTTATCAAAACTTTGCCAACACACTACTCTGATAAGCATCATACCTATACTTCTTTTGTCCTGTTTTTATGAAAGTGATTGGCCTCTCTTTTATGAAAGTAACGATGAGTAGTCTTGAATTAGTTAATAAAGTCCTCCAGACATTCTTAATTAGCCCGCTTTTCCCTATGGCAACATTGATAAAACATTTTTAATCATTTCATTGCATGAACATTGGACATTTATATAATCTAATCATCATATCACACACGCGTTTACTTTAGTATGATCGTCGTGACGTTTAAGTGGGTACATATTAATTCAAACGTGATGTTGCGTAATTTCTTTAACAACTAGGTACGACCGATTTAAAGTATTTAATACCTTGACCCCCCGATTTTAAATCCAACGTTGAAAATAGTCGTTTTAAACTGTACGCAAATATATTCCTATTTTGAGGTTTTATATAAATAAGTTCGAAGGTCATGTTTGCATATAAAAAACCGGACTCACGTTAGATTATGGTCACATTTTACGAAACTACCCCATAACCTATAACATCCTTTGAATCCACTAATACTTACAGCATAAGTCATCCCAGTCAAATCTGGTTCAGAATTCTTCAGCCATTCATAAAATTCCATTGAGTTATCCGTAGGATCACCTTCACCGTACGTCGCCATGCAGAAAACTGCCAACGAATTTTCAATATCTTGAAGTTTCGTCAGTTCTTCCTGCAAGATAAAGTTTTTTATTCTTTGAAAAATGTGTAATTATGACAATCATAAAAATAATTAAACAAGGTTAAGTTCTGCTCTGCAAGAAAAGAATTTATTTGAAGGTGATATGTATACATAATTAATATTATACATATACATAGATGCGAATATTCTATACTGATAATTTCCAAAGCAAATTTCGAGTTTGCTATTGAGAATGTCCTCTTTTTACCTAATCGAGTATACAAATCGGGCACCCGCGTTCAGCAATAGCATAATTGTTGATAATAATGTAATAATGATGTACATATTAATATTTTACCATATCGCATTCTTCAGGATCGGCAACCATGCCTTTCATCTTATACCGAATACCCTCTTTGGCAAGGCGGCCAGCGAACTCCTCTGCAGTGCCCGTTTGAGATCCATAGAATACTACTAAACTTCTGCCTGATTGCTTAAGTTTGGTTATAAAGGAATTCTCTGTGACCTGGATGGTTTCAGCGGACCTAAAAATAATTTTAATAATTTATTAACCTCCAAAATTTAAAACACGAAAGCAAGAATTAGACTCCCTATTCGGAGTCACAGGTGTTGGGACCGGGATTTATCCCACATTCAAATGTACCTTTGCTTAGAGAAGATATTACGTCTCTTTATTGTTAGAACCTGGACAAGAAGCAATAGCTGAAACAATAACTAGTGGGGCGAGCCCCTACCCCAGTCTTTAGACAGATAACATTAGTTTCATGGAATATAATATATGTATATTAGGGGTGTAATTTCAAAACACGCGAAAATATCCCAAGTGAGCAACTAACATATATTATTTAGTGGATGATCTTATGTGATGAAGCATAGACCATCAGTAAATTGTGTACATATTTAAGTACAAATATTAAGTACTATGTATTAGAATGACGAAATGAAAATTACACAAAGAATAAAATGTTTAATAACAAAGATTGTGGATTGCGTAGACGTTACCGAGCATATTTAGGACTAGCTTTTGCCCGCGACTTCGTCCACGCAGAAGTCATCTCTGACAGAGTTAAATAGAAAAAGCAATGCAAGGTGTTGAAGGTTTATCGCTAGGATAATAATCAACAGCGTCAGAAACTAGGATGCGTTGAGGTGTTGATTCTGCGAGTTAGTTGTCTAACGGAATTAGGCAATAGGGTGGGTCCGAGAGAAAATACTCTACGCTGACACGCTCTACCGTCGGTGCTTTGGGCGGCGCAAGCGTGAGTACCTGTATTTAGGTTCACTGCATGAGGGCTTTGACTCGAGATGATACCCAGTTGCAGTGGCCCGCCCGCACAGCGTAGATGTACGTGTACGGCGCGCGTGTGTCTATATACCATAGCCGGTCACTAAAGAAAAAGGTGGTTCAAAGTTCTATTCATTCTACAAATTATATTGCCATTAATATACTATTTACGGTATGACCATGGGATAAAAATATAATTATCGCCACCCTTTATTTGACTGTTTTGTTTCACCAGCAGAGTTGCGACCTCGTTAGATATGATTTATTATTTGAGTTATAGAGTGAGCATTTTTGAAGCTAAACTTAACCTGTATCTTAAACTATTAGGCAAGAACCTATTGTCGTCTACTATGTGTATCGTGTGAGCTCTCACGCCGGAACTGGTCGCCACAACGGCACTGGTGCGGGGTTGATGGAGGGAGAGAGAAACACGTGTTTATTTATTTTTACCGAAGAATATTTGTACGTAATTTGAAAAGAATCGATAAAGAAATTTTCTCCCCATACACACTTTGCCGCTTTGTTACATCCCCTTAGGGCCGGCATTCATAAAATCCTTTCATATTAAATCTCTATGTTCATAAATAAAAACGTGCTTCAAAATTTAATGTTTCTAGCTTTAATAGTTTCGGCTTGGATACCGCCAAACGTTTGAACGACTCATTACCATGAGTCGTTCAACCCGCTTCACAGGCCTAATTTACATAACCAGAGGGTGAAAATTGACAAATGCCGGATATTACCCTAGAATATTTGATTCGACTCGTAATTTGAAAAGAATCAATAAAGATTTTTTTCTCTTCATACAAACTTTGCCACCCTGCTCCACCCCCTTAGGGGTATAATTTCGTAAAATCCTTTCTTAGTGAATCTCTACGTCATATAAAGAAACCACAGTCAACATTTCAAGTTGCCAGCTTCAATAATATCGGCTTGACGCTAATGATTTAATGAGTCGTCCAACCCGCTTTGCAGGCCTAATTTACACCCTCAGAGGGTGAAAATCAACACATGCTGAAACACGTGTTTATTTATTTTTACTGAAGATAATTTGTACGTAATTTGAAAAAAATCAATAAAGATTTTTTTCTCTGAACATTTTTTAAATTGACATAACTTTTTTTTTATAAACCAATTGACATAAAATAAAGCCTAAATGTTAAGTGAAGCTTACCACAATATATTAGTGAAAATTGCGTCTAAATCGGATAAGCCGTTTCTGAGATTAGCGTGCACAAACACACAGACAAACAGATAAACAGACAAAAATTTTAAAAATTATTGTTTTGGGTTCTATTAGTGTTGATAAAGGTCCCAGTAATATTTTTTTTCATATATTTCCATGTACAGACAGCGACCCGTTACATTTTTATTATATATATCTATGCATAGATAGATCACATTTTTTAACAAACTGTGCTAGGTCTTTTATAATTTTTAATGATTTTATTTTAAAATCCGCGAGCAACTCTTATCAAAACAAATAATATCGCCGTTACAGTTTTACAAGTCACGTGTTTCAAATGCAGTGCTGTTATTGGTCAATTTAATTTTGGGGGACTTTGAAAATAATTATTTTAGCGGCGTTTGCAACTAACATTATTTTTAGATTGAATTTATAGTAAATTTTAGTGAGTTACATTAATAAGCATTGACTTATAACAAATAAAATTTTAATTCTTTCCTTTGGTACAAAAATGTAAAAATATATCAATAATCACTTTAGGGGGTTTGAAACTCTTTCACTATTAGCTCTTGTCTTATCAGGCTATATAAGTACATGACTGGATATATACAACTATTAATCTTTTGAATATCATTGATAATATTAACAATTTTATAGAAATTAAACTTTAAATTGTTTTTTTTTTTTAATAAAATTTAGCAAATTAAACATTTTTTTTAATAAAACATATATTTAACTTTACTTTTAATTTTCTACAAATTATACTTCGTTATTACATATTATTTCGTTATCATCCTTAAAAAAATCATAGAACAATATGTCTTTTACTTTTATGTTATAATTTGTAGATACCCATGAAACTAGTGGAACATTTAGAATTGATGTTAAGTCATTCAGTTTTTTTGTTGATTTGAAAGCATTTAAACAAATTACAGCTTGTAATACGAAAATAAAATTGAAATTCACCTAATGTAAGTACGTATATTTCACCACCACGCAGTCTGGAGTGTACCTACTGACACTTCTGGTTGGCGGAGATGAAATCTAATGATATCAAGTATTTCCTTACTTTTAATTAATTTTATTCAATTTCCCCTGATAGATTTAACAACAGAAAACGGTCAATAACCGGCATTTTACTGTTTTGCAAATATTTTAATTTTTAGTTTATCTACAATACTCCAACTCATTTTCACTTCAAATTCAAACGTGTATTGACAATATTTAATACCTACCTAGACAAATAATTCTATTAATTTATTCGATAAATACCTGTATCATATTATCAATCTATCATATTAATAGATTTGTTATATAATATATATAATTATATGCAATAGGTAATAAAACTTGATTAAATTTTCTTTGTTTTTATTATAAAGTGTAAGTATGAAACACCTACTTATGATTTTACAAAGTATCTACGTTTTAATTTCGTATCATTATAAAATTACAGGTTAGTAACAGATGAGAATCCGATTGTATTAAAAGATACATAGATACAACTCACCGTTATATTAATATTATACGGGTACAGTATAATATAATTGTCCTCAGAATAAATACTGCATTAAATCTTGTTAAATAAGCTTCTTGCGTCTACAATTACATTATCGCCAAGGTCACATTAAAACGTAGGTGAATATCAAACGAAGGACATTGTTGAGTGCACAATACTAGGCGAATGACCGATAATTATGTTTTAAACTTTAAATACGTATTATCATGATGAGTTAGTACATGACTAAAACAAAAAGGCGGTACTATAGACTGATCTTAGTATGAGGTCACTGTGACAATCTAAAAAACATACAACTCATGCACTCTGATATATGTATAACCCAGACTATTATTAGGCAGCCTGAGCTACTCGGGCTCTAGGTCTCCATTGACAAGAACTCAAGGTTCTCAATCAAGCTATTAAAATTATCATTGCGTAGTGCTGATTTACAAGACAACTACCGCATACACAGAACCGAAGACTCCGCCCGTCCTATGTGATTAGAAGTCGAAACAACCATGAATTTGTAGTGCCATTTTCACCAGTGGCATATTATACCAAGCCGTTACCGCAGCTACACATTCACGAGGAGACGTATACGCTGTTGCAGGGTGTCTTACGCAATAAAATAGAATGTAGTAAGCACGAGGTAACGACATGATTCACAGCAGTTATCCATAAAAAATTGCAAATACGAGTATGTATAAGGAAAATGACATTACTTTAGCTTGGCTTTAAAATATCAGTAACCATGTGAGTATACAATTATAAATTAACTAATCAAATAAATGTCAATAATACGCACGTAACTCGAATCTTATCTAGTTTTGTATATCATTCGCTATAAATGGCGTAGGATAACGGTGCTATAAACTTGCAAATCAGAATGAATAAGTACATTACAATATTACTTTTTTCTTTATTCACTTAAACAAAAATGTACGTTTGGGATGACATAGCTAGACGCTATTTTTAACTATTCATCCGTAAACTTGATAAATTTAAGAACACCCTAAATGTGGCAACTTTGTATTCTAGTGTGTATATTTTACAAGGACCATCCCGGCAACACAAGTTGTTTTCACGAACATTAGTGTTCTTTAAAACTTGTGTTGCCAGGATGTTAATTTTTAATAGTTTTTTTTCTTTATTTACATGTCTTATAGTAATGCTAACAAACAGTAGTATAGTATAAATTTTCAACATAATATTACGTTGCTTAGCAACTAAATTGAGGCAGTTATTGACAAACTTTTTTATCACACTTCACTGTAAATCATCATTTGCCTGCCCTCATCCCACGCTAAGTGGGGTCTGCACAACACGTTCTTGCCTTCCACAATCTTCTATCAGCCGTCATATCTGCACTCCCAACTTTCATACACATATCCTCGTTTACGCAATCCATCCATCTCTTTTTGGGTCTCCCACGATTCTTACGCCCATACACAAGCATATTGATAACCCTCTTTGTCACACGCCTTTCATCCCTCCCAATCACATGTCCATACCAAGACAATCTGGCGCTTCTACACTTCTCTATCACTGATGCTGCTTTTAAACTTCCCCTAATACACTCATTTCGTATCTTATCTAATCTTGTCACCCCACACATCCATCTTAACATACGCATCTCTGTAGCATGCAATCGTCGCTCATCTGTCTTTTTCAATGCCCAACATTCAGATCCATACATTACGACAGGTCTAATGACACTTGTAGATTTTCCCCTTAAGTTAAAGGGGCATCCGCGTGTCACATATTGTTCCCGAAACCTGTCGCCATTTCATCCAGCCTGCATTCATTCTCCTACTAACTTCCCGGTCGATATTGCCGTCGTTTTGGAGATGCGAGCCTAAGTACTTAAAATCGAAGCAGGCCGGTAGGAATACCCCATCTAGGGCAATGTGAGAGAATTGGGAAGAGCGACTAAAGTTACAGAACATATGTTCAGTTTTGGTACGGCTGATCTTAAGGCCACCTCTTCTGCCACTTTCCCAGTCTGCTCTGTATCAAGGTGCTTCCCCCTGTATGTCCGATGTCAGAGCATCCATCACCAGGAGGAACAGATAATAGCTTATAGCCGATCCCTGGTGCAAGCCTACTGCCACATTGAACTCGTCAGTAACTCCGGCTTCGGACCGGACATTCGTTCGCGCTCCTGCGTACATTTCCCCTGTTCTTTCAAAGCCCACAACAGAACTTCCCAGGGAACACGTCGTACGCCTTCTCTAGGTCTATGAATACCATGTGCAGGTTTCTATGTACACATTGGTATTTTTCCATAAGTTGGCGTAAGACAAAAATTGCGTCCGTGGTACTCAATCCTGGCATAAAACCAAATTGATTCTGGTTTATCTTACGTACCTCTCTCATTCTTTTTTCTAATACTTTCTGCCAAATCTTCATGCCATGTGACATACGCTTTATTCCTCGGTAGTTGTTGCATCTTGTATATCACCCTTATTTTTAAAGATGGGCACCAGAGAACTGGAATGCCATTCATTCGGGACAGACGCTTCATGCAAGAACTTGCCGAAAAACAAAGTCAGCCAATTCCATCCGCCGGCTTTCAGAAATTTCCATACCTCTACAGGCTACCATTTTTCATGCTCTGGACAGCCTTTTTTACTTACTTCCTTTAGCAGACCCAAGGTGGTCCGTACATCCTCTATTTTACCCAACGTTCTCCTCATTCATTAATTTTTCAAAATAATTCTTCCAAGGCCCTTTTATTTCTTCCTAATTCATTAAAACTCTTCCATTACAATCTCATATACATTTAACATGCACAACATCTCTAGCACTCCTTTCTCTCGCTTTCGTTAGACGGAATATTTTTTTATGTTCATTAGGACTGTCGAGACGTTGGTATAATTTGTCTTGAACCTTACCTCTAGCGATTGCCACACCTTTCTTACATTCCACATAGGCTATTCACTTTTGCTCTTTCAATACCGGTTTATCATCACTCACACTTTTCCATTCTTTAAAAGCATTCTTCTTTCCTATCAAAACCTTTTGTACACTATCAGCCCACCACCATGTATCTCTATCAGTTATTCCTTTACCTTTCGTCTCACCCAGAACATTCTTCGCTACTTCCCTTACATAGAAAGCCATCTCATTCCAACATTCATTTACAGTCTTTTCTTTCATTCCTTTCTCCATCTCAACCATTCTATGAACCACTCTCTTTCAAAATTCTTTCGCGTAATCTTCTTTCTCCAGCATGTACCACTTAATTTTTGGCGGGGAGCTAGGTTTAAACTTAGCTATTTGCACTGAGATTTTAACTTCCAGTAACAATAAGCGATGTTGGGAAGTTAAAGGCTTCAATCACAAATCACACTTTACTGTAAATATGTAATATTATTAATTAATAAAAAGAGTAATACATGAAAACGCAAGAGTAATAACGATAATTAATCAAAGGATATTAAAGATAGGAAAGAACGGCTAATGTAAGTAACACATTTTGTTGACATGATAAACTGACTAAATATAAAATATTGGTTATTATTTTAAGTGTTCCAGTTTTTAGTCCTGTTTTTTTTTGAATTTTACATGTTCTTAAACTGAAATAATAATACATCAATTCGTATTTAATGTGTAATGAAAAAAAAGATGAATATTAATTTTCTCTGAAATTCCAATATATTGTACACGCTGTTTGAATGTATATTGTACGTCACTTTTATATATCAAGTTAATATTTATATAATAGCCTAATTGCTTAGAACACCTGGAATTAACGAGTCTGCTGAATTTGCTGTGTCAAAGTCATAAATTATCTCAGCTCATATATGCCCCACTGTTGGGCTAAACCTTCTCCACAATGAGAGGCAAATTGACCTACTATACCACGCTGATCTGACGTGTTGGTATAGGGTTTTGTTTCGAGTTTCCATTCTCTTGCATAGATGTTACATGCGTTTTATAGTCGTCTCTTACGATCACCCACGGGTAAGATAGGGAATGGTGAATTGTATTCTTACTTCGTCACCACACAAAAGGTTTATTTAAAGAATTGTGATATACCTAAAACTGTGTGTTTACAAAAATTCTTTATCGACTTTGACCCAACTGTAGACAATGATTCAACTAGTGATGAAAATTGTATCGTTATTTTAAAGAGTAATAATTATAGATCTGGCTCCCAAATGACGTGTTTCGTATATTGTTATTGTAAGCCATGTTTATATAATGTAGTAGCAAACCTAATAATATGAAGGGCTGTATACTTTAGAGTAATTTAGAGTATTGTTTATTAGGTAGGTACTTAAGTGTTTATTTTGTGTATCATGACATAAATTTTATATATAGAATCATTCTCTTTTTGTACTGGCAATGAATTGTATTAATTTGTATAAAAATGTGGGTCAAAATTTAATATCTTATAGGGTAGATATAAATAAATTTCTGTAATAACAATGACATATTGGACGTAAGACACCTCAGTCCTCCCGTGACCATGATCACTGTAAAGTGTTCGAAACGTCGGGAAATTATAAATCAAATACAAACGCGATAGAATCCGTAAAAGTAGTTTTATTTCAAATGTGTAATACTCGCGTAAACATTAGAAGTCATTATATCATGACAGCTTAGTGATTTAACAAGATTTATATGCAAGTAGCTATTTAATATGAATGAATCTATTGTATGTTAAGTATCTACCTAGGTGCTTATAAATCAAGAAACTGCAGCCCTAAAATAATATTAATTAGTTAGTATAACCATTAAACACCACTTTGTACAAGGTCATTACTTGATTATAATACCAGCTATTTTCTTCACCTAATTGTTACTAATAACTAAGCTACTAAAATATGCCAAGACTATATTATAAATTCTACACATATTTTAAATATTTAACAAACTTTTAAAAACCTTGAGAACAAACCGGAGAATATGTGATTTTAAAGTTAGACCACACATGAGAATACTAATGTGGCGATTCTTTAGAAAAAATACGCAGTAAGTAGTACTCGAGTAAGTAGTGACTACAGAGTAGGTAGTTAATTAATTAATTAGATATAATTATTAAACATATCTGAGGTGACCTACAGACTACAGATGTGGATGAATGTAGAGCGTTAACCTAACTACACAGTTACGAATTTCCCTGAGCAATGTCGTTAGATTAGGTACTTGTTATTATAATAACTTTAGTATGTACCTACTTATAACAATTTTAAACTGTTTTTAATAGTATTATGTCACGGGTACTTATCAAAAGGTCGACTTCAATTTCGGGTCGTGGGCTGGTCTGGTGGAATAATCGGATTTTTATAAAGTGTTGAAAAACACATATTTAAATATGACAAAAAAAATATCACAAGCTTAAGAAAAATTATGACTTTATAACCACTTGAATAGGCATATATGAGTAATTCGGTAACGTTACCTCTTAATTCTATGAGAGGTATATGAAGAAGTCATGTTTTATTGGTAGTAACACGTTATTTATTATAATAACCACTAAGTATAGATACAAGGAGTTCGAACGTAATGTTGAACGAATGCTCTCAATTTTGGGGACAGAATTTTTGCCAGTAGAGCGCGCCACTTATCAAGAAGTAGTCTTTTAAATCCTTGCGCGGAAAGTTTTGTTGCTATTGACAGCTCTGGAATTTTATATTTAAATTAATTAAATTCAACATTCGCGATCCAACGCGTGTTTACGTGTAATAATGATAATAGCATCGGTACGTCCTAAACTCTAGCGCAGTCAGTGGCAGTAAAGAGAACTAAGATCTGGGTATATTATTGTGTCCATGAATACTATGGAAAAGCCTATACCGTTCGGACTCCTTGTATCTATACTTTGTGATAATAACGTTACATTTGCACCACAAGGTAAATTGCATATAATTCAAATTCTTAATTTAAATGTTCGACTTTTGTTTAAAGCTTAAATAATCACGCAAAAACTTATAAATTTTTTACTCATAGTACTGGTTGTCAATCAAAACTAGATTTTCCAATGACAACACGATTTAGATTTTAGCAGTTAGCTGGATGAGCGGATGATTAAAACACCTCAGACGATTGATAATTATCAAAATTATAATTTGAAACAATACCTTATTAGCTACCACTGTAGCTGCTAGCGTATCACATAACACGGTGGTCTGCCCAACGTAGTGGATAACATAATGGACAACATGTTTATTTATGTGGATAGGGATCACCCTGGGCATAAGAAAGTTCTTATGACACGGAAATCATAAACGGACCCTACTACAATGTATATCCGAGGTTAAGTGCTCTTATCACAGGCGCACTAGCGCCAGCATAAAGTGTTATACGTATGCAAATAAAATAAAAAAACCAGGCAATCGAAATCTTAGGTTGTACCCATTTCTAGTAAAATATAAATCAATAATTTATATCAACATGTCTCATTACAACTACTTGGACTAATAAAATTCGATTAGGTTCACGACCAATTCAATCTCTAATTATATTATCTCATGTATCACGTAGAACAAGGACACGTATTACTTAAACATGTTTATAACTAGTATTACATGTATAAAAAATACAAATGGGTAATCGAAACACATGGCTCTAATGTAAACTGTGCTACCACTACTTATTCACGTAACTTTTTGAACAATTAACAACGACTTGTGTGAGGATCAAAATTAAGAATCTCTTGGAATTCAGATAATACCTAGTTCTAAAATTAAATGTAAAATATCAAAAATCTATTCTCCTCTTAATCAATTTCAAATTTCACTTTTGAATATTTCTTATTCGAATTTGTGGCGTAGGTGCTGTCATTGGTCGCCTAGCGAAATTGTCGCAACAATCATAATAAAGTAAGTCGAGGGCGCGACTAGTCATATATAAACAATCCGAAAAGAAAGACTACGTGTGTGGCCGTGTTACGTGACTCTAATAAGAAAGATGTTACTCATGTCACATCCAATGCAAACAAAACGAAAGTCGTGAGAATTATCATTGGCGAAATTACTAAGGATTACTTTTTTAAAATAGTCAATAATTAATCCTAATGATAATAATACTTTTTCAAAATGTGGCATAGGAAACTGCCGAAACCATTTATTTATTAATCGTCGGTATTAGTCGGTAGGTCAAGGTTAATGTACCAACTTTACATCGAGACAGGTTGTATATCTAGAGAAGATGTGAAGTACCCATTATACTCACATGATGGCATGATATTCTGTGCAATCAAATCCTATTTACTTATATAATATAATTTTAGTAAAACGGCCGTGCTAAGAATATCATGAGAATCACGATTGATATTAATTAACCTCCATAACTTTGAACAACTTCGAACAGTGGCCTTCCGTTCTTACATTGTAGACATCCTAAATATCTTAGGCGAAGTAGTTAGGCAGGTACCTACATTGGCAGTTCTAATGCCAACCGCCGTCATGGCTCTTGCTTTGTATTTTATAGCCCTTAATTCTAAGACACATTTAGTACATTACTGCAGCGGCCAGCAAAACAGGGATTGATGGACGAACGTGTAAATGTGGACCGAGGCGTGGCCGAGGCACACATACGTAAGCCCAATTACTAGTTGTGGCCAAGGCTTGTATAGTGCATTTCTCAAATAATGCGCGGAAATTAATTTCTCAAATAATGCGCGGAAATTAAAACTAAGTAGTACTAAGTAGAATTGTATAAATAATGAACAACATTTTTCACGTGCTAAAAAGGGTTCATTTGTTTTTTCATTTTAAAACAGGTTTCTTCATCAAGCCAGTTCGAAATTTAAATAAAACTGATAAGTTACCTATATGGTAGCAATATTTTGAAGTAACAAATCGTTCCATTTTTAAAATACACAATAGATATTAATTTGCATATATATTTATTTGGCCGCTAAAACACGACAGATATGCATTTTCATAAATTTTTTACCGGTCGCTGCTCGCGTGTATTTGGTTAATCCAGCAATTTCGATTTATCTCGAAGAATGTTGTCAAAATAATGCTCAAATTTCCAAGCATGTTTGAAAAATAGTACATACCTACCCCGAGATATATAATATAATAGCTGTTACATTATATCAATGATTGGTTGATATTGTGTCACTCAACATGTAACATTGCTAATTAAATTATCTTAGAAGTTACCTAAAAATTTGATGGTTTTGGTGAATACAGGCATTAACAGGTGCTAATGATATAAGACTTAATGCTTTTCTCAATGCATTTGAAACATTTTGCATATTAATGACGTACCTATATCACAGTTGTATATAACTGTGTGGTAGCGGCTACGTATACTACCAACCCTTACTTTGCTCGTGGATGTCGTAAAAAACTACTAAAAGCCTTATAACGGACCTGCGCTAACTTCATCTGATGCCGTTTGGTTAACAATTACATTCCCAAGGAGGGTTGACGTCTTGCAGGCGGCCGGTCATAAACCTAATGCCAATAACTTTTACAATATGTACTATAAAAGAAGAGTGCATATTGTAGCGACCCCAAGTAATTGGGATAGGAGTAGGAGAATGATGATCATAGTTGTACATACTTTAAAGGAAATAAATACCTATTTCCTTTAAAGTATGTGCGGCTATGCGGGTGGCAATACGGATTTTAAATGCAGACCAAAGATGATGAATATAATTGAAAATGTGATGAAATTAAGGAATCTTTGGGGGAAAACTTCGGAATAGATAATTGAAACTTTGTTCACCTTTTTAGGCAAGTAGATATTTATTTACGTCATAGATAACTACAAATACAATATAAATGCTTACCGAAGAATATGAAAATAAACTACGCACCAGCGCGTATCCGAGATCTGTATTAGGTAGGTACCTATGGCAATCCGTTACAAAGTTCGCTACCGGAGAGAGTACGTAAGTAGGACTGACTATAGTAGGTTTACTTCACCCTCCAAACAAACGCGTGTCAATTACCTACTTACTTCCTAACAAATTGTCACCCATCAAGACTAATAAGTTGATTGTGCCAAGGTTGACTAAGCTCATAAAATGGCAACTGAATAAATAGCTGTAACTAGACGCCCTATACTAGTAGCCCTAGTAGTTACGCATACAAGAAAATAAACCTATTTAATTAATGTGGAACGGCTTATCGTGGGTTGTGTTATGAAAATTGTTCATAATTATTCAAAGTTTATAAAAATTCATAAGTATTCAAACTCACTAGTCAACAGAGTGAAGACAAAGTTTTTAATTGCACCAATCAAAGGATAATATTAATTGAATTGTATAACAATATACTTGGTTTATTTAAATTATATGCTGACGTCATCGTTTTTAAGTCGTACCTACACAACTTTATAACGCTAAGGTTAAAATGCTGATAAATTGTATTACAATAAGTTACCAAGCGAATGATTTAACATACGTAATATCTATCTATCTACATACCATCTTGCAGTGAAATAATAAATGAATATAATGACGAATGTAATTTCTAAATTAGCTCGGTATATTCGCTGCAATATTTTTTGCATTATACATGATATACATAATTAAAAAAAAAAACTAAAATATAAAATTAAAATAAATAAAGTTACACTTACTGAATTGAATATTTACTAATCTGTATTTCGTCTTTTTTATTTTGTTTTTTGGAGTTGTACAACCACCAAATTGTTCCTCCCAATAAAACTACGAGCACAATGATATCAAAGGTGCTAAATAAAGATCCGCTAACAGCAGCAGCAGCTGCAGCGCCAGTAGCCGCATCCTTTAAGACATCCTGCGCTGTGTCTGACATTTTGGAGGTTATGCTTTTGCGCAATAAATTATGCGGAGCAGTCACTCAGACGAATGATGTACAAGGTCACTGACAAGCGTCTGCAAGTCCAAAGATTTAATTCAGCACATCTATGACAGCACACCTCTTAACACTTTAGACACTACAACGACACTAACAAGAGGAGCGAATTGCTTAGTTTCTAGTTATAAATAAAAAGCGTTGCAAGTAAGCGGATACACGAGCCCAACAGCATTACCGTCGATTACGGTTTGAGTACCACGTGAGTAGGGTTACCAGTTCTGTAGAATAATTTCGGACGATAAGTGAACAGCTAGTGTAGATAAGTGAATAACTCATCATTGCGGCGTAATTCATTCTTTAAAACAGAAATACTACTGGATAGCGTCCAGCCTTAAGATTTAAAAATTGTAATAATATCCAAACTCTATATAATTTAATTGTTATAATATCCAAACAAGATAGATTTTATTGTTAACAAAATTACACAATATTTTCGTTATAGGTGTCTGTTTATAAAATCCAAATTATAAAATATTATTTCGTACTGGTTTGCGAGCCCTCAGACTCATCCATAGGTTGGGTTAAGTTGTAAAAGCCATCTGGCTAGGCCTGTGCTCAGAAAGTAATACAGTAGAACCTTGATAACTCAAACCTCACAAAAGTAATACATATTTGCATTCATATCACCTAATAAGTGCAAAAAAATTACACTACGTACTGTATAATTTATGTCTCTTCAATCTGTCAAAATCTTCTTTTATTTTCATAACTTACTACTTACTTAATAACCTTACTAGTTATGGGTACATAATAGTGCTGTATAAATTTTATTAAACTGTAGGTAATGGTATACATACCAGTGATGTTTAGATATTGGTTAACTCTGGGTACTTTACACTTGACCTTTTTATCTTTGTACGCAACCAGCTAGTCTGTTATGTTATAAATAAAGAATATATAACAAATTTGTACCGATTTCGTATCCAATTATATCATCTGGCAGCCCTACTCGTGTATACGGTTGAGCGTTCAACATGACCGCCACGCACAAAAACGATTACAGCCGAGTAAATCCGAAGCGACCCGACGTCGACGCCTCGAAACGACAGTGACACAACTAGGGATGTATGATGTCGATATTCGAACATCATAAAATTAAGTCATTGATTTAGAATTTATGTGTTAATTTTCAAACGAAGTGATATTTTGTTTTTTATTTATTGATATTCACTTGACCAATTTGTTTGGAAAAAGGTACGAATAACCACAGGTCAGATAGGATTTGAACTCACAGTATTTCTGGAACCAATTACTAAAATCTCTTTGATTTCATAGCTAACATAGCCCTGAATCTGTTTTTGTCCGTGTGAGAGGAGTATAAACCAAAACCATTAAACCTCTGTCCTCCTTCCCAGTTATTGTCTTGCAGTTCTTTCTCGGTGGGGGAAGATACGCTACGTCGCTGATTATTACCTACTTAAAAATGTAAAAACGGTTTACACCAATTTAGTATGCTGGTTTTACGTCAATATTTTCATACAAAACAGTTTTAAGTACAACGGTTACAGAAACGGCGCTGCTACTACTTACCTTTCTTTCTAATCATTCGTTAATATATATATATATATATATATATATATATATATATATATATATATATATATATATATATACAGAGTGGAGACGTCAATACGACAATAAATGAAAACACCGTCAATACTAGTGTATAGGAGTATTTTGAAACTATTACAAAAGTCCTCGCATGCATATTTAAAAAACAATTTTTTCAAACAAACTTTTTATCATAAATATTGAAACAAAATAGAACACCGTTTGTAAATATTAGTTCACTAACCTGTGGTCGGCACGCGAGTGACCTTGTGGTATCATATGTTACAACTTCGAAACGTAGGTAAATACATACACTTATGGGCGCTATTCATTGTTCATTCTCACTCGATTCTTTTATTAAAATAATCACGATAACTTTAATAATTCACTTGGTCGTTAAACTTTTAAATTTTCGATATGTGCGCCATGGACCCGAACGCACAAATTATATCGTCTTAAAATATTATTTCGAACTCTTGTTAACAGGTCGCCATTGACGGCGATGTATTTTAACTTGTCGAAAGATCGTACAATTCCTTTTTTTAAGTTCTCCACATTATCAACCTCTGTCAAATTTGCGAGAAAAATAATTTAAAATTTGTTCATCTAGGGTGACTCTTACACGCGAAGGAGCACTATCCATATGAGGCAGTAAGGATTAATTATCACGTAACCTCTGGACAGCTTGCACAATAGTCCGGCCATTGGTAGTACAAACACGTGTGTTTCCATATCTCTTTCGGTACGTACGTATGGTTAAAGCTGCATTACCGTGATATTCTCCATAAATTAAAATCATATCTGTATACCCGAAGCTGTGTAATTATAACGAGGCATTGTAAATGAGAAAGAAATACTATTCTAACACAAAGTAAGCGTCTAATTACGCACATTGACGTCACAGGATCACGATGGCACACTGACCTACAGACCTATTATAATAGTTTTGAACATGAGACCGAGGTCTTCTTTCATTAAGCCGCATTAGGTAGTTTTAAATTTCTCATCTAAGTCTGATGACACGGTTTATAAAGACTTAGGAATAAGGTATAATATGCATTGATTTGTATTACGTTTGGGGAAGACTTGAACTGGTAAACATGGCGATATGTAGGTACTAGTTTCATATTAGTTTATACCGATGCGCCGCGGGAGCTCATTGATCTCTTAGTGATAGACGAATAATTTTAATTTTTATACAGAGTGTGGAAATTGTTAATAATACAAAGTAATGTGCTGCGGCTAAACTATACGACATATTGTATTCAAAGTTTGTATACAGGCTGGGCAAGTCATCAGATACACTAGATTAAAATTATTGTCGTATGGTCGTCTCCACCTTGTATATATATATATATATATATATATATATGTAAATGAAAGTTGTGTTAGTTACAACACTCATAACTCGAGAACGGCTGAACCTATTTACCTATATGATTTCTATGTTTTTGAGTTTGTTGTCGTCGGGAATAGGATATAGGATATTAAAATATGATATTCATAAACAAAACAAAATCATTAAAAAACATCAGTTCTAAACCTTCATTTGTTGATGATGTAACAAAACGCAACTGACATCTCACGTAATGGTTTGCTTGGAAAATACCGTGAAAAAACTAAAATTAAATTTGACCAGTCAGTGTTCGTTTTGTGCGAATGTTACGAATTTTTACGAATATTGTTATAATAAATAATATTGTGTCTATATTGTCATCAACAATGCCGTGACCAATAAGATCAAATCTTTCCCGACAAAGCTGTATCTAAAGCAATTACAATTTGAAACGCCATAAATGTAACCACGGCAGAAGAACAAGATATTTATATTTCTCAATCACAAGAGCAAAGTGAGGCCCGTGAAACGGCTCGGTTGACAATGCGAAATCGTCGAGCAAATCTCAGAGATCAACAATTAAATAATTTTGAATGCGCACGAAGAAAAATGTCGTATAACACAAGGTACTTCTTCGTCTTGCTGACACGTTATTAAAATACTTAATTTTTAAATTTATTTGTTATTCATATTTATTAGATATCATAATAAAAAAAATAACTTAATAAGTTTGAATTGATCGAAATCTGCGTATTCATTAACTGTTAGGTGGAACGAAGTGTGCCGTATCAGCTAGTGGTTAATAAAATCCAATCTAGATAAGTTTAAACAAAGACAACTGGCAAGCCGTACCGTATGTAAATTTACATGAACCACTTTGGTCTAGTATTGCGCTCCTCATAACTCAAAAATTATTTAAAACTAGCTTTTGCTCGCGTCTTCGCCCGTGTATAAAGTAACATTTCCAAAGTTCAACTATTGTCTCAACACATTACCGGAATAAAAAAGTATACTATGTGTTAGTTCAGGAAATGGTATATCTGTGTTCCATATTCATACAAATATTTATTATATAAATAAGCCGTTGAGGCTTACGCATGATCAAGTAACAAGAATCCAAACACTTTCACATTTTTTTATTAGGATAAACACACCAAATTTAATACAGACATTAAGACACCCTAGATAAGCTAGTATTACACATTTTATAAATACTATGGTTATAAAGATATTAAAATCCAAATATTTTTATTTTTATGACTGACTAACTCACATATAACATAAAAACCTAATATACTACCAGATGACCTGGATAGTTCAAATTTAACAGTCACCTAGGTAATTGAGTATACAAAAAGTAAAAGAATCAGAAAATGATTTCATCTCAGTTCATATACGTCCAACTGCTAAGCTCAAACCTCCTCCACAATGTGAAGAAAATAGATCTAAAGGGTGTCTCAGAATGTTTTTCGTTTTTGAATTGACTAATATGCGCCAACCGCAGGTAGCAGGAGGAGGGGAGTGGTCTCAAACACTTGGCCGGCTTGTTAAGTTTACTAGCCATGAATCGTTTCACGGGACCGCAGCGCGCGTTTTGCGTGCGAGCGTTTTATAAAAACAACGATTTCTACACTATTGTTCATCGTCTCTACAGGATACATTTTAATTTAAAAGCTTAAAACATGTGCCAAGTGCCAATGTAATTAAGCATTGGGTGTACAAGTTTGAAGAGACTGGGAAAAATTGTCTGGCCGCAAAAGGACATCAAGAACGTCCACGAACGTTGACCGCGTTCGCCAGTCTGTTATGGGCGACCCACAACAGTCGTTGAGATTGCGGACGGCTTCTCTTAATTTGAACAAATCTACAGTTCATCGCATTATTTCGAAAGATTTACATTTTCACCCCTATAAAATTTTTATTGTTCAAGAAATGAAGCCTGATGATCCTGATAAACGGGTCGAATTCTGCACGACAATGAAAAACCGTTTTAGGAGTTTCAATAACATCTGTTTCTCGACGAATCGACGAATCAAATTTTCACATCAACGGTCACGTGAATAAACAAAATTGCAGATACTGGGCGTCCGAGAATCCGCTTCAACTGCATCAGAAGCCCCTACACTCGCCAAAAGTTGTTGTTTGGGCTGCCATATCAAGCCAAGGAATTATCGGTCCTTATTTTTTTGAGGATGACCGAGGTCGAACTCAGACCGTTAATTCTGATCGATATTGCCATATGATCCGCACTTATTTGGCTACAGAAATGCAAAACCAATATGGCTATAACCGCAACACCTTCTTCCAGCAAGATGGAGCCACTTCTCATGTGACAAATGATTTATTAGCTGCTCTTCACGATTTATTCCCTGTAAGAGTGATAAGTCGCCGAGGAGACATCAACTGGCCACCGAGGAGCCCAGATCTAACGCCTGCTGATTTTTTCTTATGGGGCTACCTCAAAAGTAAGGTTTACAATCCATTACCACCCAACCTGAATGTTTTGAAGCAAAGATTCACTGAAGAAATCAACTCTATTCCAAGAGCGATGCTCCAGCGAGTGATTAAAAATTTTAGCTCCAGGTTAAATGAGTGTGAACAAATGAATGGTGCGCATTTGCAAACGGTTGTTTTTCATAAATGAACTGCAAGAACCACTCTTTAATTTAACAATCAATAAAACGAGTTTTAATTGATATTGTTGTTTTTTATTTAACATCTAAAAACGAAAAACATTCTGAGACACCCTTTACTACACCACGCTAGTCGCCTGACCTGAATAAAACATACCAACCTGTGTGGGCTGTTATAGGGATTTATTTCTGTTTTAACTTCTCCCACAGTGCTATTTGCAGGTGTCCATTAGTCGTCTTTGGCGATGATCCACGGGTAAGAATGGGGGGTGAATTGTATTCTTAAAACATCACCACAAAGAAAGACAACAATGAATTTATTGAATCTGATTTTTTTTCAATCAATCAATTTTATTAGATATAACCTACAGATTCTCATGAGTGTAAAAGTAAAAACTTCTTTTTCTTCGCAGTAGAATAAGTTCAATTTTTGCCAGCTTTTATTTAGTTTCGTCTGTCCCGGTCTGTTGTGTTTTAAGCTGTTAGCTGCAGATGGCTTTGACAGCTTTACGCGGACTATGGGTGAGCGCTGAGGGCTCTCAACTCGATCAAAATAAGCTGAGTGACATCGCCCAAGGGCTTCCCCTGTGGGGAACGGACCGCGGCTTGGGGCATCGCTGGTGGCAAAGTGGGCGTGCCCACGGTTGGATTTATCACTTTTGCGCTTCACGAATTAGCCCCTCGACGACAGGGACGAAATCGCGGGAATTTATGTGTAATGACCTCGCGGGCCGTGTAAACTCTTAATTGAGCGAGTGTAATAATGTCGTGGTCATCGTCGATCACATCTTGCACTTTAAATTTGAAACATTTTATGGTGTCCGATTGAGCTAAAACTATTTGTATACACCTCTAGTTCTGTGACAATGTAATATACAGTTCTCAGTATCATAATAATTTCAATATATACAGTTTTTTTAAACGCCTTAATAGGGTTATCAAAGGGGCGCTTAAAGAGTGGAAAACGTTATTACAGAGATTTATGTCTACCCACTACAGTATTAATTATTCAATTTTGATCCACAAAATGATAGGTCAAACGATGACTTATTGCACGCAAGACACATTATAGTCTTTAAAATATAGCTTGAATACAAAACCGATGAAGTAATTTTGAATGCGCGTCGTATTTACAATTTTATTTTGTATTTTTTTTATTACTATGGTAGCAAACGAGCAAGCAGCACACTTGATGGTAAGTGTCACTGCCGCCCATGGATCTTTGCAATTCCAAGGGTATAGCTTAGACCGCTGCCTACCAATAAAATCACCAAACCCACCCAGTTGGGCCTCCGGCTCTCTCGCTCTCCGAACGAAGCGCAATAGCACATTGCCATTACTCAGCCGTCGATCAGCGAGAGTGTGGTACTACCCCGGACGGACCGGCCCGCGGCTGTAGACAGAAAATTGTCAAAAGCGTGGTCCTACCAGTATGATCACCTATATTTTCACTCTTATTCTTTCTACGTGCCAGTTACATCTCAACTGAATTATGAATATAAAAATATGAATATTTACACCAAAACTTGTACCTCATATATTTTAAAATACTTAGTAACAATTTTATAAAAATACGATGCTTACGCAAATACAAGGTCATGCTGGACTGAGAATAAATAGAGATGGGACAATCGATAAACGTAAATCGATAACAAATTTCTTATTAATTATTTGTAAAACAAGTAAAACCAAATCATTGCCTATATATAAACCACTTGGTTACTCTATAAAATAAGAAAATTGTGTTATTTTAGTATTCAGACATCAATTATAATATTAGTAAGACTATTTTTTTATACTAAAAATATAAATTATTTTATAAAAAAAAACATGATTATGCATGAAATAATCAGTGACCAAGAACTCATCATCAACCTACAGGAATGCTCTAGCGATGATGATAATAGTGACGATGAACTTGTATGTACTCCTTTCGAATAATAAAAATAAATAATTAACAGCTTTAGTTTAAATTAAATTAAATCCATTGATTTAAATTCAATAAGATTATTATAGACTGTTTTACATTTATGATCGATTTACCCACCCATTTGATTGAAATTCAATAAGATTTGCATGCATTGTTTTTCAATTGCAGTAGCAAATAACTTTAAAAATAAGGAATTATATCGACAAAAACACGGACTACATCGTAAGCGTCCGGTACTAGTGACAACTGTCACAGAGATCAAGTTATATTTTATAGACTATAGTCATCCCGTGACTATGAACGCTGGGAAGTGTTCGAAACGTCGGGAAATTAAAAGTCTAATACAAACGCGATAGAATACTTAAAACTATAAGCCCGTCACTTAATGCAGACTCGTCGTCGACTCACCTACCTATCACACATTAGCCGTGTACGCGCGTGAAGAGCTGCCTTCATTCTTTATTAAAAGTCAAATCAAAAATGTCCTTGAAAAGAAAGGTCAGACTATACAATGCCGTCATACGGCCTATCATTACCTATGCCAGCGTAGTGTTCGCAGACGTTAGTCCACACAGGATCCGCAGGTTACAAAACCATTTCATGCGACGGGCCACGGGAGCACCGTAATTCATTCGAAATGTCGACCTGTACATCCACCTCGAATCGCCAACCATCAGACAATATATGAAGCGGTGCTCCCAGAGATTCCTTGACTCTGTCATGTTTCACCCCTTAGTGGTAGCAATACCCTCTCAAAAATATCCGCGGTCCAACGTTCTCGACATTTACTGACCAAGACTGACGATTTAATCACGATCGCTCAAGAAAGAGCATACACGGCCCGCGTGGCCATAACACGTAAATATCCGCGCTCCCGTCTCCACCGCCGGGGACGGAGGACGCGGCGCGAATAATCAATAATTTAAATGTGGCACGCCCGTTTTGTTATCAACGACGCCTCCAGTCAAGGTCCGTTCCCCACACGGGGAGCACTTAGGCGATTTCTCTTAAAGCTTTTTCCCGGTTGAAAGTCCTCAGCGCTCACCCATAGACCGTGTTAAGCTGTGAAAACTATCTGCTAGCTGCAGAAGCCGTCACACAGTGTTTGATGGACCCAAAAATATTTCCCTCTGCTGTTTATAGTTTTAATCGATCAAGGTATGCATTTAAAATACAAGAGTAAAACAGCCACGCGTCAGGCCGTGGAAGTGGAATTTGGTTTTTTTTATTATTGATCGTCCTTTTTAAGAGCTATCTTTCTGTGCTAGTCACAAGTCCCACTTTTGAGTATTTAAGACAAAAAAAAATAATTACGAAAAACTGAAACCAATTAATAACTAAATATCCAGAAGTGATTTTCCAAAAATAAAAATAGAAATACATGCGCCTAAAGATGTTCTATCAGACTATATTTATTTAAAACGATCAACTTGTATATGTAGTTACATTTTCAGAATTAATTTCAGTTTTTTAAAGTTAAAGGTCACGTAAAGATTAATATTATTTATAAAAAAAAGTATTTGAATTTGACACGTGGGTGTTTTACTCTTGCATTTTAAATGCATACCTTGATCGATTAAAGCTATAAACAGCAGAGAGAAATTTTTTGGTCCCATCAAACACTGTGCGACAGCTAAAAGACACACCCATAAAAAATCTACTTTTATTTCAAACTAGCCGACCCGGCACACTTCGTTCCGCCTAACAGTCAATGAATAAGCAGATTTCAATTAATTCAAAAATATTATGATAATAAATAATATATAAATTAAAAAAATCAAATATTTTAATGACGTGCCAGCAAGACGAAGAGCCTACCCTGTGATATGAGACATCTTTCCTTTTGTTATCAGGCGCAAGTACACTTCTTTTGGTGCATCGTAGCATCATATCGTATCATCATATCGTATCATAGCAATATCTAGTTATTAATCTCAGAGATTTGCTCGACGATTTCACATTGCCAAACGACCTGTTTCACAGGTTGTCTCACTTTGCTCGTATGATTGAGAAGCTTCAACTCACAAATACATCGACTGTTCAACTTTAAGTTCAATATTTCGCGGTATTTTCAAAACAAACCATAGACACCATTAAATGAGCTGTCAGTTGCGCTTTGTTACATCATGAATAAATGAACGTTTAGACTGATGTTTCTTTATTTTTTGTTTATTAATATCATATTTTAATATCCTATTCCCGACTAAGACAAACTCAAAAATATTTAAATTGGTGGTGTATACAGATGTGTAATACTCGCGTAAACACTAGAAACCCTTGGTAGAATACTTTGTGCAAATAGAGTTATAATTATGTAAGCTTATCACGCGTTATCATTATTTATAGATGTAGACATAACTGTTCTTTGTCGTGTGTGACGATCCACTAATGCTCTGTGCTGGATTGATACTAGTTGTTAGGTGCGTAGATAGATAAATGACTGAAACAATACCGATAACCGTCGCCTACAAAATATTTTATTATTAGAGACTGACTCAAAGTAAAGTAGGTAGGTGCTGAGATAAGACCGTAAGACACATTTTACTGTACAGGATAGGTATAAATAAAGAAGCATGTAAAGAAGTGTTATAATAAATCCTGCAAATACGGCTCTTCACTTTACTATCTTATAAGGCAACTACGGCGTTCCTGTTTTTGTTATCAACGACGCCTCCAGTCAAGGTCCGTTCCCCACACGGGGAGCACTGGAGCACTTAGGCGCTCATAACTAATCTGTTGAACCAGCTTTTATTTGTCTTTATTATAAGTTTTATCCTCTTCAGTGCAATACGGTTGTATTCTCCCTAACAGTGAAATATTTAGTACCCACCTTTAATACAGGCATTACAAAAAAAAAACACTTATTAAAGTGAAATCTTCAATAGACGTTACGTTACTTATGTTAGATGAAATAAATGTAAATTATATAGCATCACCGACAAGCTATACGTGCGCAGCTATTACATGCATATATGTATACATAAATATATTGCATATTACTGATTTAGATTAAGAAATGCATAGATATGATGTATCAGTATAGTCTCAGGTACATATTACGCACCTATGTTATGGAATGTTGTAGTTTCTAATTTCTATAAAAAAAAAAATCTCAATATTTTCTTTACACCCTTATACATATAAAGATAATCTAATAAACCTTTTTTTTCATGTATATTTTTTATAAAAAATATATTCAATTAATTCGAACAATATTTTTGATCAATATAATCCATCAGATATTGTAAACATTAACAAAAATAGCTTATCGCTTAATTACATTTTCGCTTTTATCGTTAGTAGGTACTTATAATGGGGAATAAGCATGACTTTTTTAATTTTTATAAAATGTTTCTACTAGTTATTACATTACCAAAAATAAATATAATACATCCAAAATATAAACCATTAAGCTAAAAAAAAATTATTAAAATCACTACCATTTTTGGGCGATTTAAACGCGGCTATTATGACGCGCTTCTGTGACGTCAGAATACACACACAAGTTGGATGTCAACGACGAAATGTTTGGTTCACGAAGTTATTGAAAATAAAAAAGTGAGTGTAAAGTCAACTTATTACCATGGAAAAGAACAGAAAACCGTATTATAAATATTGTGTCGTTCCTATGTGCCAAAATATTATCAAAATTGCACCTAACCACGTATATTTTCTTATGGCGGGTAATGTAATAAATAAGAAAAAAATGGTGCAAGGCGATGAGAACAGACAATGTGTCGTGTTTGAGCAGTTTATACTGTTGTTAAGATCATTTTAATGTAAGTAAACACATTAGAGAAGTGATGAAGTACATAAAAGAATCATTTTTCCTTAATTACATGCACATACTTGTTTTGTTTACAAACTTCGACACATACCTACCTAGTTTACGCAAAGTTCCTAAGGATATATTCTCAATATCTAATAGGTACATGGGTCTTTATCCATAATAGTAACATATGTTTTACCTATGAATGAAAACATGTAACTTATTAGAGTAAGAGAATAGTTCGAAATTATTTATTATTTATCTTTCTATCGGGTTTCAGATACACAGAGAATTACATATATGCAATACAAAATAATGGCATTAGAACAGGGACAAAAAGTGACGTTTGTTAAGTCTCTCATTCACAAGGATTAATACTTGAACACAGAAAACTAATAACTCATGAAATAACTGGGTAACGATACAAAATAATCACTAGAAAGAGAAACACCTTGATACCAGAAGACTCGAGTGCACGATGACGTCACGTTTTCAACAATAAATCGCGTCGCGTTTTAGAAATTTGCGAGCGAATTTCAAAAAAGCCAATTTTTGATAATTAAATTACACTATTAAATAATGATGAATTTCAAAAATAATTGTATAGGTATGTTTTTTAAGCAATAAAGATTACAAATAAAAATATTTTGTTCATTTTGGAGTCACGTGCATATTCCCTATTGACTAAGTTATCATATTTTTACTTTATTCAGAGGAATTATCAATGAAAAATGGTATCTAACCATTTTGGTTTAAAGGAATTACCTACCTAACTTTTTTGAGAAACGGTGTGACTAGTTGCTTAGAGTAATAATATATAGAAGCCAATTCCGCGCATAAAATTTTAAGCCATTAAATTGGAGCCAGAAATGGCTCCCTACGCCGTCTCGTTCCGTTATGTACAAGGTCACTGTACTCTGAATATTTCTTAGAAATCTTCCTTCTTAGAAAGTAAATAAATATGACGGTCTGTACAATTAAATGGTGTCACAACATATCTGAAAAACATAGTGTTTATTTTTTTTTGTGATAGTTTAGCTGTTAGCCGCAGATGGCTTTGACAGCTTTATGCGCACTATGGGTGCCCGCTGAGGGCTCTCCACCCGAAAGTAAAGTAAGTAAAGTAAGCTAAGTGACATCGCCCAAGGGCTCCCATGTGGAGAACGGACTTCGGCAAGGGGTGTCGCTGCTAACAAAGTAGGCGTGCCCACGTTTGGATAAATGACTTTTGCGGCTGGCTGACTTTGGCAAGGCTGACCACCGATTGCAGAAAGATCTGCTGTCGAACACAATCGGTGGTCAGCCTTGTCGTAACATTGTTATGGTCTGAAGGAGCGGAAGGCAAGTTTCAGAGTCAACAGGTAGTAATAATCTGAGTCTAACTCGTGTTGAACTACTATTGAACATAAAGATAAGTTTATATTCTTGAGAAGAACAATATCGCGTATGTCTGGTATATGCGAAACAGTATATGAGAAATGCGTCGGCTCTGATGGTGCTATGACGTCAAATCCCAGTCGATCAGCAACATAAAGCGTATTACCATAACTTTTCACAGGTAAACATTCGATGTATGGCAGTATTTCGACAATTACGCAATAATTTTATTTGTTTTTTTTTTTTTGGAGTTTATGGCTTGGTTACTTAGACCTTTAAGCCAAGTCTTCATAGTTTAGACACTTCGTGCCTTGTCTTCCGTATTATTGTTTACCACTTCTTCAAATTGTAATTAGTCCTTGATAGTCACTGTCCGTCAGTAAGTGAAGTCGTTACTATCAATTTGGCGCTGATAACCAAATTCATAGTTTCGTTGGGAATTTTGGGTGAACACGAAAATACACGAAAACCACTATTATACCATATTCACTACACTTCAGCACTTTAACTGTATCTTATTCCATAAAATACCAGCAAAATTATTCAATATAACACTACAAAACACTAAAGAAATGAATATAATACAAGAGCGTGACATGACATTTCCATATTCGCGCCAAAACTCAATTTTTTTTTTTTTGTAAATGTTCAGTATTGCCAGATAAGGCAATTAATATACCAATTTAACGAGTGCTATTAAAGCGATATTTTTAACATAAATTAATATACAAAGCGTCAGTATCGTAAGCTGCAATAGGTTAGTCCATTTGTATTGTGTTCAGAAAAGATGCAATAAGAAATTATGATCGGTTAAGTTTGTATTATTTACTATGTCAACCATAAATAACATATTGGTTAAACTTTCACATAAAAATCGAAATCTAAAACAGATCTAATTCTCAAATCATTCTTCTAAATAAGGTAGGTAGCATTCCAATCTTAGCGACCGCGACTCGCGACACTGCTTAGTATGAATTTATACGGTTGATCGCGGTCGCTGACATCGGAATGCTACCTACCTTAGGTCTTTTTCTTTTATTTTTATATAAACAAAGTTACGAAAAACAAAAATTACAATCGTTCTTTTATTATTTCTAAATCATTATCCTCAAATGGATGAAGTATAAATTTAAAAATAGATTTTTGATCAAAAATTGTTTCCTCGGACAATCGATAATAGATCATCCATCCCTAGTGTGATCGTCAACGCGCATGTTAAATGTGACTGTCGTCATTTCCACTGATTCCCACTTGGGAAAAGGCTCATGTGCGCTGTAGACGTCTATAGGTTAATAGGTAAGTAATGTATTGAATGACGATAGATGAAATAGTTTACATACCAACTGACTGCTCAGATGACGTAGTAGTTAAGAAGCCTTGCCAAGCTGCCATATCAAGCGCAGAGTGATCAATTTACCTGACCTTAGTATAATAAAATGCACTTACTAGAGCTGTAATTATTATTCGAAATCCAGTATTTTTATTTTAGCTTTATTATTATTAGTTACCTATGTGAATCAGTCATAACAATCTAATATTATTTAAGTCGTTATAAATCATGTTAGATTTAGATTAGAGAAGGCAAAGAATTTGCTGTACTCTTGCTAACTGTAACATATTCGTTAACAGAAATGCGACTAATAATAATTTAAAAGTAATTAGGTTAAGTATGTTCAACAAAAAGAATCATAGTGGCGTCCAGTGATGTTTCGTAAATTATTAATTAATTTCTGAAAATCACAGACATTAACGTTATTTTTATTATTTTTAATGTATATTTAAGTTTTATATTCAATTTTGGGGGCCATAGTCCGGAGCGTGCTCGTCGTGTCCCCTGCCAGTCTAGTTAGACTGCTAATCCGGCTCGAATGCATACCGCAGTGCGGGTTAGGGCGTCCCCCAGAGGCGACGCGTACCGACCCGCCCCCGTCGGTATGAACATCGGCAGATGCAGCGATGGGGGCCGCCACCCATCACGCCTTGCCCAGTCAGGCGAGCCGAGGAGAGCAGAGTGCCGGGTGGGCACGTGGAATGTAAGAGGATGTGTGGAAGGTAAGTTGCACGAGCTGATAACCGTCATGGCGGACAAACAGCTAGACGTGCTCTGTGTAACAGAGACCAAGCGAAGGGGCAGCGACGCCTGCGATCTTCCTGGTGGCGGGATGGCTCTGTGGTGTCTGGTGTACCACAGAGCGATCGAGCCAGCATGGGGGTAGGAGTGCTGTTGTCCTCTCGCTTGGCCTCAGGTGTGAAGGATTACGGAATGTATGATCCCAGACTTCTTTGTGTCCGTATAAAACTAGGTGTCACCAAGGTATTTATGGTTGCAGCATATGCTCCCGTGGGATCCTCGGTGGCATCAGACCTAGAGAAGTTTTGGGATAATGTTAGGGAAGTTCTGGATATGGCAGAAACCAGTGAACGCGTGATTGTATGCGGAGATTTGAACGGATGGGTGGGGACCAAGCGTCCCGACTATGAGGACGTACTTGGTCCATTTGGTGATAAGAGAGTGAACGACGCAAGTAGGCTCATAGCGGATGTATGCATGGAGAGAAACCTTATTGTGTCAAACACATTTTTCCAACATAAGGACATCCATACAGCTTACGGGAGCCCCACAGTCGATACGGACCACTATCTCGTTATTGCGAGATTTAGTGGTCTGTTCAGAAAGTGAAGGCACTGGCGAGAGCGTGTCCACTTCGGAGGGCTTGAAAGAATAAAGGTTAAAAGGTTGCAAGAAGAGTGTGTAAGAGAAAAGTATGCAGAGGGTGTCCGAGAACGGCTGACGATGGCAAGCCAGCCGCAATCGGACACTGAAGAATGCTGGAGAATATTGAAAGAGAGTATGGTAGATACAGCGAAAGAAGTATGTGGAAGTTCAAAGAAGCATAGAAAAACAAATGGTGATGCATGGTGGGATGCGGAAGTGGCAGCTTCCGTAGAGCAAAAGAAGAAAGCGTGGCTGGACTATGTCTCTTCTTTGAATCTGAATGACAGTATGACTGAACAGAAGAAAGAAATATATCGGCAATGTAAGAATGACACCAAGGCCTTAGTGAAAGAGAAACGTGATAGAGCAAATATGAGTGCAGAAGATAGGCTGACTAAACACTTCGAGGGTAACACCAAACTCTTTTGGAGGGAGGTGAAGAAGTCTCGGTGTGGTTGGTCAGCCTTCAGAATGAATAAAATAAGGTCTAAAGGTGGAGACATTCTTACATAAACACAAGACGTGTTAAGCCGATAGAGTGAATATTTTGGCGATATGTATGCGGATGCTCGAGTTGGCGCTGGTGTCGCATGTGGTTTAGTAGATCAACATTCGGCACCGGCGTCCTCCGATGGCATCAGTATGGATGAAGTAGAATGGGCGATAAGAAGTCTGAAAAATGGTAAGGCAGCGGGCATTGATATGGTGTCTGCCGAGATGATCAAGCTTGGTGGATCCTGTGTCTGGGAGGCGTTCCTGTTGCTCCTCAATTTATGTTGGAGCTCGGGAATGGTTCCCAGGGACTGGAATAGCGCAGTCATCGTGCCTTTGTTTAAAATCAAGGGTTCACGTTATGACTGCGCAAATTACAGAGCCATAAACTTGACCAGTTTGGCAGCAAAAGTGTACGGTAAAATTTTTGAAAGGAGAATGAGGATGGTGTCTGATGGTTTGAGGTGTGAGACACAAGGAGGTTTCAGTGATGGAAGGGGCTGCATGGATCAAGTGTTCTCTCTGCGCAACATTGTGGAGAAGCATCTGGCTCTAGGTCAGAGGGTTTTCTGCAGTTTTGTGGATCTGGAGAGAGCATTTGACACGGTTGTACGAAAGGAACTTTGGGACATTTTACCGGAGTATGGTATTAGCGGTAAACTGCTACAGGCTGTGCAGTCCAGTTACATGGGCTGTAGAGCCTGTGTGCGGCTGGATGATGGAATGTCGCCTTGGTTTGACGTCAATATCGGCGTTAAGCAGGGGTGCGTTCTGTCAGCCAGGCTGTTTATCATATATCTGGATAAATGTCTCCAAAGGTTGAACGATATGAATGTGGGAGTCCAGATGGGCGACTCAGTGGTCACTGCTCAGCTTTATGCAGATGATGCAGTCCTGCTGGCACAGTCAGCGACTGACCTGCAGACCCTAGTCGACACAATGACAGAAGATTGTAAGAAAAGGGGTCTACGCGTGAATGTGAGCAAAACCAAAGTATTGGTCTTCGAAAGAGATGAAGCCAGAACAGATGTAAGAATAAAAATAGGTAATGATGTACTAGAGCAAGTGGATGAATTTGTATATCTTGGATGTGGTTTTAGCCGAGATGGAAGGTACACCACTGATATAGAGCGAAGAGTGAATGCGGGAACTAGAGTGAACGGAGCGTTGGGACAACTTTTCGGTAGCCACCACCTCAGCCAGAAGGCACGTGTAGCAATACATAACGCTGTGCTTGTCCCAACATTACTATATGGAAGCGAAAGTTGGGTATGCAGAAAAGAGCATGAAAGCAAAATTAATGCGGTCGAAATGCGATCTCTACGGAAAATCTGTGGAGTTAGGCTGACCGACCGCATTCGCAACGATGACGTAAGAGAGCGAGTAGGTATGAAAGAGAGTATTGGTGTAAAGATGCGAAAGGGAATGCTCCGATGGTTCGGACATGTGGAAAGAATGCCGAACGAACGTCTGGTTAAGAAGATATACAATGCGAAAGTGGAAGGATGTAGGTACCGGGGGAGACCGAGACTCACCTACCCAGACCAGATTGGTCACGTGCTGAAAGAAGGTGGAGTCAAGAGTCTCCGAAACCGGCGAGCGTATATGAAGAGAATTATGAATGTTGAAGAAGCGAGTGAAGTATGCAAGGATAGAGTTCTCTGGCACTCTGGTCTCTCTGCCTACCCTGCAAGGGATATGGCGTGATGATATGTATGTATGTATGTATATTCAATTTCTCGGAAAAAAAATTACACGCATTAATTTAATATGTATGATTATGTGACGCAATAAAAGGTCGCCAACTCAAGGTGATAGCCAGTCAGGTTGCCTTGGCGTGGTACGATCGTAACGCTTGCTATTATTTAATTATATGTATATAATATGTTCTAGCTATTTACTTATTCGAAATAAACAAGGAAATAGGCGAAAACTAGAATAACAAATAGGTTCTTACTTAAATTTTGTAATTCAAGAAAAATTTAAGAAAAAATAAAAAGTTGAGGAAAATTTAAGAAGAAACGAATGTAAGGGAAAAATGTATGCACGTGATATTTTTTGAAAATATTGAGACTGAAACAAGCGACGAAACGAATTTGTAAGTAGGTACGTATTGGGTTAATGGGGTTGCGCGCCGCCTCTTCCGTCGCCGTACGTATTGGGCGTCTGATATAGATTTCAAATGTTAACAATAAGGTGACTGACACTATATTTTCCTGTACCTACAGTAGAAAAGCTGCCGGGCTTATAGAAAATATGATTGCTACGCTTACTTGTAAGTGCGATAGAGAAAGCGGGTAAGTCATAAAATCATGACAGTGGAGGTACAGTCTCGTCAAGATAGGCCCAAAAACACCTTCGTGCTTGCAAAAGGTCGCGTAGTCACGAATTTTTGATATGTTGTTAGGGCCCAAATGAACATAAAAATACACAATTTGCAACTTCCAAAGTGCTGTGCTAACGGTAGGGTGACCATAAAACCATAAATTTTTTGGACATTTTTCAGATTTTGTTGAATATCTTAGTGGAGGAAGGGTCTGACATGTTTAGTTGTTATAAAGCATTAAAAGTACACTAAATAAGCTACAATTCGAGACTAAAACAAGCTCTATACCATTATTAGTTCCTGAGATACAGTTATTCAAACATAGCCGATTTTTTCAAAAAAGTGGATATTTTTCAAAGTATTCACCTATTTTGTGTAATATCTTCTATAATACGCATTTCACACCAAAACTTACTATAACAAAGTTGTAGTACATTCAATCAGCTTTCATTTAAGATCAAATTGGTACTTGTTTAACTAGCAGATCCCTTAAAAACGCAGATAACGAGGCAATGCAAAAAAACTGTTTTCACGTCTTTTTAAAGATAATGATGATGATTTGCTGTGTGGTGACGGAGTAAGAATACTATTCACCACCCCATATCTTACCCGTGGGTGATCGTACGAGACGACTAAGGGATATAAAATGCATATAACATCTATGCAAGAGAAGGAAAACTCAAAACAAAACCCTATACCAACACGTCTGACCAGCGCGGTATAGTAGGTTATAATCCCTCCCATTACGGAGGAGGCGCGAGCCCAACAGTGGGACGTTTATGGGCTGTGATGATGATGATGATGATTTGACAAATAACATACAAATCTTCGAAAATATGCCGAAAAGTGGATATTTTTCGTAACGGCCACAAATATTCTTTTTTTCTTTCTAAATAATAAAATATGCAAAAAAAATGTTAACAAAGACGACAATTAAAAAAGAAAGAAACATAAGCTGGGAGTACCTCCACGCGGTGAAGGCGGTAACAATATATTTTTATCAATTTATTTATTAACGGTAATTTTACGGTAACAATTTATTTATTGAATATTATATTGGCTAAAACTTGCAAACTAACAAATAATTTAACCATAGTGCTAAATTAACATGCCTTCGGGCTTATGTTGTAGTTGTCTATATTGATGCGGTGTATGTGTGGCTGTGTATCCGGTAACGCAGGGGAGCAGCCACCAAACGATTGAATTGTATTGTAAAAGTGTTTATCTAGAGCAGATTAAGAAATTTACAGCGTGATGTCTATCCGTCCTGGCGTGTGTTTCGTGTGTCGTGAGGACCTCGACACAGGTCCTGTCGTAATTGTCAAAGATCGAGGAATAAAAACATTAGTTGAGGTGAGCCAAAAACGTGGTCTCGAAGATAATACAAAATTGCATAATGTTGAAGCTTCAGTTCGCCGAGAAATAGATTCTGGTTCCCAACCGTCATCGACCAGATCATCAACTAAGGAGGCTAATACTCTGAAAGGAATTTTCTTTTTGTGTGGTAATGCCATTACTGAAGAATTTCTCCAGCAGCAAAACAAACTGCCCTTGGCAAGAAGAAATGCGATCCATACAATTGAGAAGTTAGGAAGTAGGCAGACTATTCTAGATGCTGCTAAACGCCGAAATGACGATTGGGGAAGGGCTATTGAGGAGCGCCTCCTCGCTTTTGACGACCTGGTTGCTGCAGATGGGACGTACCACAAATTGTGCTACGATATCTTGTTTTTAACAGTTGCAACTGCTTCTGGAAAAAAGAGAAGGTATCGTCCAGCCAGTAATATTGAAGAAGCAATGAAGTGTGTTTACGATTACTTATTGGAAAACCGTGACGAATGCCAGTTTTCTTTAACAAACCTTATACAGCAGATTGAGTGTGATTGTATCCCTGATATCAGAACAGCAAAAAAAAAAACACCTCCAAAAACGTTTTGGTGATGACCTAATCATAGTGGAGATGGGTTCCAACAAAGACTTTATCGTCTGTTTCAAAAATAGTGGCCAGAAAATTTTGTATGATAATTGGTACAAAGAACAAAAGCCAATGTTCAAGAAGAGCGGTTGAGAATTGTGAAGACAGCAGCAGAAATCATTGTAGAAGATATTCGCACACAAGTGTATGATACTAGTCAGTATCCTCCCTCGGATGATTTCTTCAACAATGTTGATTCTGTCATCCCTGAGTCTGTAAAGTTACTTTTTGATTTTCATCTTTAAAACACAGGTAGAATCGATAAACTCCTCTTTTGGTTTTTTGAAGTCGGTTAGACAGACGTGAAAGCAGTTTATTTGTATTACCCCTCAAAACCCACTTATTGGTTATTTACCCTGGTTTTGGTTATCTGCCGTTTTTGAGGGAATCCTGGCCCTACAGGTACCAATTTAATCTCAAATAAAAGCTATTTAAATGTTCTTCAATTTCGTTATAGTAAGTTTTGGCGTAAAATGCGTATTATAGAAGATATTACACAAAATAGGTGACTATTTTGAAAAATATCCACTTTTTTGAAAAAGTTGGCTATGTTTGAAGGACTGTATCGCAAGAACCAATAGCGGTATAGAAGTGGTTTTAGTCTCAAATTGTAGCTTGTTTAGTGTACTTTAAATATTTTATAGCAACTAAACATGTCAGACCCTTCCTCCACTAAGATATTTAACAAAATCTGAAAAATGTCCAAAAATTTTATGGTTTTATGGCACCCTACCGTTAGCACAGCACTTTGGAAGATGCAAATTGTGTATTTTTATGTTCATTTGGGTCCTAATAACATATCAAAAATTCGCGACTACACGACCTTGTGCAAGCACAAAAACGTATCTTGACGGGACTAGTAACAACACAGAAGAATTAAGCTCTGTGAATTATGTAAAAATAATTAAAAAATATACATGTAGCATACTTAATAGATGCTTCTCTAAGACGTGTCTTTGTTTGGATTTGAATACCATATCAGAGCATTCTCATTAGGAGGCCACAATCAGCCCGCGTTACACGTTAGACTCAAGCACGTGACTGCTATCAGACAGTCTTTTAGACGCGCGATTATTAATTAATATATAACATAGATATATGTCTATTATCAAAAGCAATGAAACTGATAAAAACACGGAACTACTAAATGAAGCAAATTTTTATCTTTATAAATATATAGGTAGTACCTAATTAAATTTATAATTACCTATATCGTAATTTACTCCTCAAGTTTGTATCACTATGCCTAATCTCTTTTCCCTTGGAAATAGAAAAAACCGTTTAGAGAGGCGATCAACACATAAGAAAATAGACAGCATCCCTATCCGGGAAAACAGCACTAACTGCGATCGCTAACATGATTGTCTGCCAATCGTGGTGATCAACTGTGCCATTATAAGGAAAGGCCAATAGTATAAGTACGATAGGCTAATAAATGACAATGATTGACAGTGGTGCCCATAAACGGAACGTCTGTTACTCTCACATCAAGCGAGTGGACATCCCATCATCCACATATTTACATAGGGCGACATGACATTTTTTATCATTGCAATATATGGTATTGTAAATACAGTGATCGTCATACATATCATCGTTATTACAGTACCTAATAATGATGACTTGTTAGAATGTGTCTCATACACCTTAGTCCTTCTGTAACCGTAGACGTTGAAGTACCTAGTCGAAACGTAGTGTAATTAAAAATCTATATAGGTATATAAAAGAAGGTCGTGTTAATTACACCACTTATAACTCAAAATGGCTGGATCAATTTTTATGATTTCTCTGTTTTTTGGATATGTCTTCGTCGGGAATAGGATAAAATATCATTAAAAACATCAAGCCAACCGTTGATTTGTTTATGATATAACAAAACGCAACCGACAGCTTACGTAATATACTAATATTATATATATATATATATATATATATATATATACTAATATGGTATGGGACTTTTACCGGGAATATGGAAATGTCACGTCACGCTCTTGCATTACATTTATTTCTTTAGTGTTTTGTAGTGTAAATTGAATAATTTTGCTGGTAATTTATGGAATATGTTTTATATGGTACAACTAAAGTGTAGTAAATATGGTATAATATTGATTTACGTGTATTTTCGTGTTTTCACATAATTCCCAAAGAAACCATAATTTGGTTATCAGCGCCTAATTAATGCTAAATTCTTAATGTTTATTAAAAACTTTATTGGTGTGAGTGTTAATATTTTTCTTGTAAATATTAATTATACTGTGTGTTTATTTGACTCAATAAACAAATAAAGTGTTACCTAAAAATATCTGCTAAAACTAAAAATCTTTAATATATGTCGAAGTGTGAGTTTTAGTGTAAGTAACTGACGCTTTTCTAACATTTTATTGTTCAGAAAAACGAGATTCCAGTCGCGCGGCAACTCAGCGTCTCTCAATAGTTTTATTTTTGTTTTTGCGAAAATATTTTCTTTTTTTAAAATAAAAGTAGCCAAGCTACTTCTTTATAATATCAGCTACCTGCCAGTAAAAACCCGGCCAAATCAGCCCAGGCGTTTCAGAGATGTGCCGGAATGAATAGAGACAGATAGAGAAGAACTTGAATTTTTTTTATGGAGTGCCGTATTATATAGGTACTGTCATATGCATTTAGTGAAAAGCTGTTAATTTGGAATTATAAACGGACACTTCAATATTATTTATAATATATGTTCAATTCAATTTTATTTATATGTTATAGATATACCTATGGTCGGAGAAAAGTCTTCGCATATAGTCTGTATTACAACGTTTATATTGTCCCGCAGTGAACGAGTATTTTCAATCCAGGATATTTGATGTCAAAGATCCTATGTATATCTCCACCTCGCTCTGGTCGCCCTGTCACTGAAAACAAAAACTGGGGCAAAATCGGCATATTAGTATTTACGACGTTGCTGAGGGCGGAGCAATGTGTGAATCGCCTAAATATGCGTTGGCTAGCGCTAGTGGAATTTAATTAATTTGAATATAAAATTCCAGAGCTGTCAACAGCAACAATACTTCCCGCGTAAAGATTTAAAGGAGATTATGGGAGGATTACTTCCATGAGAAATACTCATGGAAGTAATAAGTACTATGTACAACAAGAATGAGCTCTATCTGTGCATCTTGCAGCAAAAATAAAGAAAATAAAACCTTATGCTAAGGTAGTAAGAGTCTCGTTGCGCGCAAAATAAAAATGAAGCCGAGTGAGAGGGCAACCAGTGACCCCTGTGTCCCGTTCTAACAGTGGACTTAGAATTGCCAGAGTTAAGTTGATTTTAATCCTTTCGTTGTTGGTAGAAAAATATGCGATTGATGTAATGTAATGAAGTAAAAACATTTACTTCTAAAATATAATAATTTATTACCGACATGTTAAAGCAATATTATTTGTTGCTACGTGTAAAACCTTATTAACGCAAACATTTTGCGATTGGCGTATAGGTTTTCTTTTATTTGTATGAAATACGGACACCTGACCTGACAACCCCACATGAAATCGCCGACTCAGACGTTAATGGCGGAGTGTTTTTGATTTTATGATATTTTTGAAGAGTTTTATTTAAAATGGAGTTATATTTAAAATTATTTAAAATGGAGAAGGGAGAATTTGGGTCGTGGAGGCTTGCAGAAGCGAGTATTATCCTGATTGTGGTTTATCTTTTCACAGATAATAGGTGTAAACATAATTTGTTAGTGAAGAATTACGGTGACAATGCATGACTATTCAATCCTAGTTCAAGAACAAATAACTTAAATACCTATGTATTTTTTTATGAAAATAACTTTGTTTCAATTTCAAATTTCCTAAAGATTTTAATGTTAGGGAATTTAGGAACAAAAAGAGAGCTATTGTGGAAGAATGTAATAAAGATCAGTCGACATGATCGACATCAATAGATGATTTGTTAGATCTCGTAGATAACGCTTGTGTTTCAGATTTTAAACTGAACATAATTTTTTATATTGCTGGATATATCGTGAATGGGATGATGCACAAAATTTCTTGTTCAAATTGTGTGGTGTTATTGAATCACAAGACCATAGAACACTGTTTATTACATTATTAAATCAATCATTAAAAAACGTACCCAAAAATAAAAATATCATGTAGGTATGTCGTCCGAGAATTTTATAGCAAACTACATACATCATTAGAATCAGCACATCCTCCTCAATCTATATTTGAAAATCCACATGATATTCTATTGGTGAAGGCGTTAGCGAATTCATATCTCAATTTACGTTTAACTCATAACGCAAAATTAGAATCAATGAAACATATAAGGAATAAGCTGGGTTTGCGGCAGAAACTTCACAAGACTGCCTTATTTAGCAATGTCTGATTTAGAATTAAACTTAAATGTAAACTTAACTGTTTTTTTCTTAATTAAATATACCACAATAGGTAGCTTATCGTAATTTTATCTCAGTGCAGCTGCATGTCGTGTCCCACAAGGACCAGTAGATAAGTACCTATATGACGCGAGTGTGAAAAGCAAGCAAAAACAGGAAATGTATAGTGCCACAAAGGGCAAGTTTATTATTAGCATCTTCGATTAAAATCCATCTGAAGCAATGATCTGCTGACGTCAGATCACAAATATTTTTTTATAATTATTGTCCTTAAATCATATTTCAATATGGTCACCATCGCCAGAGAGGGATAAAAGGTACAGTTACTGAGCTCTCGCTCGGCCTCAATTTTGCGACAACAGCTCATTCCTGTTGTACGTAGTACTTATTACTTCCATGGTATTTCTTGAAAAGTGGCGCGCTCTACCGGCGAAATTTCTGTCTTCTATATTGAGATCATTCGTTCAACATTACGTTCGGACTCATTGTATCTATACTTCGTGGTTTTGCGGTATTTTCAAAACAAACCATAGACAACATTACGAGAGCTGTCAGTTGCGTTTTGTTATACCTTAAACAAATGAACATTTAGACTGACGTTTTTTTTAATTAATTTACCTTTTGGTTAATTAATATCATATTTTAAAATCCTATTCCCGACGAAGATAAACCTAAAAATTGGTTCAGTCGTTCTCGAGTTATAAGCGGTGTAACTGTTAAAAAATAATCAATTTTTATTTAAATCGATTATTATTTTCTTATAATCGATTTTCATAGTAGTATTAATCGATTTTTAATAAATCGATTATATAAATTACGCGTTTAAATCGATTATTATAAACAACGCTATCTATGCGACGAATGAATAAAACTCGAAGTAAATTCATTATTATTTACAAGTTAAGAGTGAGATAATATATACTCGTTCCAACCATTTATTTTACTTTTGGCAGGTCGAATTCTGATCAATTAGTGTTGTACCAATGTATTACGGATACTATGTTTTGTAATAATCGATTTTAGTCAGGAAGAACTTTTAATCGATTTAACACGGATATTTTATTTTTGCTTAAATACATATTTCATATTATTTAAAAACTTCACTTCTGTAAATATATTTGTTATTTGGGCACATTAATTTTTGCATACCCACTAATTCAGTCCTCCCAAAATATTTTACTTTGTACTTTGCAAAATAAAAAATAACTACTTTATGAAGCATTTTTCCATTAAGCGGGGTCCGCTGCTCCAAACTTTACTTAGAGACAATGGCGCCCTCGTCTTTGGTAGTAAATCACTAATTTTCTCATCCCGCCTACCCCTTTTTTTTAAGCCGAATTGGCAACACTGAACGGCGCGCCGGCGACGCCATTTTGTTGTGTTGTCTGTCACTCGCAACAAGACTCCCGTGCTAGTCACATTTCTGTTCGCTGAGTGCTCTTTCATATTTTTCATACGCTGTGTTGAGTATTTATATTCCACCGTATTGATTTCATTGTTCTTACTTTGATTGAGTTGAGCGTGTCGTTCCTCCCAGTAAGATTTTACTTGCAAAATGCCGAAAGGTATGGTGCTTAAAGGACAATCCAGAGAGTTAGTGCTGCGGCTTCGTGAATTTTTTGAAAAGGAAAGCCGCAATGGCGGATTCCTTATACCAGTAACCCAAGTTAGAGACCGTGTTGCAGCAGCATTAGGTATTAGTGCTCCAACGGTGGCGAAAATCACTAAAGAAGCCTATGGTAGTAGTGGTATTGAACAGAACAAGCTATCTACGCCTAAGAAAAAACGTCAGCCCCGTAAAGTGACAGCAATTGACAGTTTTGATACTGATGCTATTCGTCGTCATATATACAATTATTACACAAGCAAAGAGATTCCTAATTTGAAAAAATTAGTAGCGTCTCTACGAAATTGTGGCTTGTTTCGTGGTCAAAAATCTTCTTTGTCAAAGGTGCTGCACCAAATCGGGTTCTTGTATAAGAAATCCGACAAAAGAAAAATTTTAATGGAACGTCGTGATATAGCCTTGTCTCGCTGTGAATTTTTAAGACAAGCGAAGAAAATAGAAGAGTGTTCGAATGTCGTTTTCACAGATGAAACTTGGCTCAATGCCAATCATTCCATACCAAAAGGTTGGACTGACGATACTGCTGCTTCTACTTCTGCAGTGCCAATGGGGAAAGGTGAACGCCTCATCATTTGCCATGCGGGAACTACAAAGGGATTTGTACCAGACGCTCTGTTAGCGTTCAAATAAAAAAAAACAGGAGACTATCATGAGGAGATGAATGCGGACGTGTATGAAAAGTGGTTCAGAGAAATGCTTACATCACTTGAAGAGCCATCAACAATATTTATTGATAATGCACCCTATCACTCTCGCCAAATTAATAAAATGCCAACACAGGCCAACAAAAAACACGAGATTATAAACTGGCTTCGTGATAATGGGGAAGATGTGGACGAACCCCTACTAAAAGTAGAATTACTTAAAATATTAAAAAGTAAAAAGCAGCCAAAACGATATGTCATCGACGAAATGGCAGCAGAATATGGGCATGTTGTAATCAGAATTCCTCCGTACCACTGTCAATATAATCCAATTGTAATGATCTGGGCACAAGTCAAAGGACACGCCGCAAGAAACAATACAACTCCTCCTTTCACAGCAAATAAAATGCTTGAACTTTTAAAAAACGCATGTGCTAGTGTGACGCCTGAAAACTGGGCGAGTGTCGTCAACAAGACAAAAAATATAATATTCTCTGATTGGGATCGGGAAATTGAATTTGACAACATACCTACACAAGAGTTAATAATAAACACTGCAGATGATTCAAGCGACGATTCGAGTTCGTATGAAGAATCCGACGATTCGTTATAATAAAATAATATTAAAATATTTTGGTTGTTTTATTTCATGTTATAGGTATGATGAGAAGATTTTTATATCTCCCTGATACAATTTTAACGTGTTGTCTATTACAACAATTCAAAACTCAGTTGTCAGCTGACTTAACTGCAAATAAGTGTAATCGATTATTTGCGATTCATTAGTTTGCACCGAATACTTTTGATCCTGTCACTAGATGCGATAGAACGTAACTTTTTTTTATAACGGAAATGAATTATCACTTAAATTTTATGAATAGAGCTATTTACGGCATATTAATGTATTTAGTGGGTAATAATTAAGATATATAAATATTATTGGGCAGTTTATATATTTCTCTGTTCACTCGTCTCAAAGTTAATAATTGCGTATAATGAAACAGTTACGTCCTAAAGCATGTGTCAAAAGTAAAATAAATGGTTGGAACGAGTATAGTTGATGATAAAATAAAAATGTTTTCTAACCATAAAACAGCTAAAAGCAGCTGGCGAAAATACTTTACAACGAAGAAGGATAATATCACAGCAAAATGCAAGTACTGTTCGAAATAATTAAAAATTTGTAGTAATACTACAAATTTAAAATAGCACATATAACGAAAACCTCCCATTGTGTTCCTTATGACAGCAAAATACTGGTCTCTGTAAAATTCGTTCAAAAAACTACAAACGTCTGTCATGCGTAACGTGACCATTTATTATTTGACTCAAAACGGGACATTTTAGTTGGTTAGGGGACGTCCATTAATCACGTGATGTTTTTTTAGCATTTTTTAAATATATCAGAGAAACAAATTTGCTTTAATATAGCTACTGAAGATTGTAAGTAAGAATGAAAGTCTTGGCACGTGTTTTTATATTCACCTTAATTATCAGCATTGCCTTGAGAATGTAACTAGGTTTTCTCGAATGTCCACAATGTGTTCCTCATAGAAAATACTCTTAACAAAACAAATAGCGAGAAATAAGAGAACGAATATGTGTAAAACAAATAGTCAACAAAGCCCGGGCGATGACGTCTAGGCCACTTTCGGGCACTCTCTATTTGTGAGAGAACTCGTGTTCGACCGGCCGAAAACGGACAATTTTGCATCCCAGAGTTCAATTCGGGGACACTGGGATACGTTATAATAAAAAGGGACAGTCCCGTTCAAAATGGGACGTCTGGTCACATTAGTCATGCGTCATACGTTTTATAACCTCAACCACGAAGTATAGATACACTGTATCTATACTTCGTGACCTCAACATTGGCTTAGTCTGTGCATTGGCTCCACAGACTAAGTAGTAATATAGACGGACATCTGTAGAACAAAATTTTCAACCATGAGCAATTTAGAGCATGACACTTCACACACACACAGACAGACAGACAGACAGAGAGAGAGAGAGAGAGAGAGACAAGTAATATTTCGCGTATTTGCCATAGGTTAAAAAAAATAGTTTTGTATAAACTATTTTTGTATACAGCCAACGTTCAATCATTTCTGACCGTGATTGGCTCGGAATTTGAACTTTGACAGGAACGGAGCTAGGAGAAAATAGTTTAATATAATATACCTATATAGCTTTTTAGGATAATCCAACTAACGAAAATTCTAAAGCCAACAACAAAATTTAACTCGTGAATTTACTTAGTCTACTTTCGTAACTCCTATAACTGTCAATCTAAATTGAGTTATTGGCGAAATCTTGTGAACGCCATTTATATAAAAAAAAATAGTTTGAAATAATTTTCATTTTTTCAACATTTTCTGGACTAATTTTATTTGTTGGCTTATTCTATAATACTTTTCAAACATAGGGAAGTATTTTTCGTAAGTTTTTAAATACTTTTTTAGGATGGGGAGAGATCCACCCGATCCTGGGGGAGGGTCGCTCTTTCCCGATCCTTCTAACTTCATTATCTCACCAATAAGAGACTCAATACAGAGTGCTAGTACTACAAATAGAAAGCGCACTAGTTCGTTCGTAGACTCATCCTTACCAATAAAAAAAATCTTCAGCTAATACCTCACTTCTATCGTCATCAAATCTTTCAACTTGTATTCATCCTGATCACTCTGATAAAAAATTACTCGGACTCTGATGAAGCTCCTTTCTTGGTGCATGTTACCAGCTCAGTGGGCGATACCTCTTCTGGAACGGTACTAAGTCCTATTAAATTTGGTCATTTTTTATTCAACAATAAAATTAAAAATATAAATCCTGATGGCGTAAAGCGTGTCGGTCGGAATCGTATTTCTGTAGAATTCAAATCTGGATATGATGCTAATAATTTCCTAAACAACCCTGCATTATCGCACGCGAAATATTCTGCGTCCATTCCATCATATACGTGTTCCAGAATGGGTATAGTGAGAGGGGTGCCTGTAAAGTGGTCCCCCGAAGACATTGTTAATTCAATTAGAGAACCCTCCGGGTTTGGTTCCGTCACTAGAGCTCGTTTAAATAAAAAACCTATAGCGAAGACATTAGTATCAGTGACATTCCAACACAATCTGTGGTACTCACATTCAAAGCTCAAAAATTACCATCTCATGTTTACTGCTTTTATACTTCCCTACCCGTAGAAGATCCTTCCATCCATTCAGTGCCAAAAGTGCTGTAGGTTTGGTCATATTGCCTCTCAGCGCAGGTCGAAACCAAGGTGTTTCATCTGTGCTCAAGGTCATGAAGGTGATAGCTGCTCCAATCCATCTCCATCCTGTCTCTTTTGTTCAGGTAATCACACTGCCAACCTGCCCTGAACATTCTCGGCAAAAGTCAATCAAAATTGTTATGTCCCAAGAAAATATTTCCTATCTTGAAGCATTCGCTAGATTCCCATCTGTCAGGCGATCTTTTGCCGACTCCTTGAAATCTTCCACACCTTCATCGCAGCAATATGAGCCTATCTTTAATTCTACCCAACATACAAATCCTAATGTTCCTTCATCAATATCTCACAAGAAAACTGTATTTATTACCCGACATGTATATGCTCCAGCCGCCAGTCATCCTTATGACGAACAGGCCTATCTACTCTTGACCCAAAACCCTTCCACCTCTCTTCCTAATGGAAGTGGCTATCCATCATGTTCATCTGAGTCGCCTCCAACTCCTTTAAGTGATAATCTTTTAGGCTACCTGATCACATCTCTTATAAATATATTATCTTATTTTTCTGATACTCAGCTTCCCAAGGAACTTAGAAAACCACTGTCTGAGCTAGCAAATGTTATTCATAATGTTCCCTCCACTACTGCAATGGAACTGTCGAAGCATTAAGCATAAGAAACAAGATCTCATTTATTTAATTAATACCCACAAACCCCTCATCCCTGCCATCCAGGAAACATAGCTCAAGCTAGGGGTGTTAAAAAATAATCGATTTTTATAGTAATATTAATCGATTTTTATAGTAATATTAATCGATTTTTAATAAATCGATTATATAAATTACGCATTAAAATCGATTTTTATAAACAGCGCCATCTATGCGACGGATGAATAAAACTCGAAGTTAATTCATTATTATTTACAAGATAAGAATGAGATAATATATTTGTTGATAAAATAAAAATATCTTCTAACCGTAAAACAGCCAAAGGCAGCTGGCGAAAATATTTTATAACGAAGAAGGATAGTACCACAGCAATATGCATGTACTGTCCGACATAATTAAAATTTTGTAGTAATTCTACAAATTTAAAATAGCACATAGAACGAAAACATCCCACTGTCTTACAGGTAACATGAATTACTATATTTTATAATGATTATTGTGTACCTTATGACAGCAAAATACTGGTCTCTGTAAAATTCGTTCAAAAAACTAAAAACGTCTGTCATGCGAGTCATACGTTTTATACCCTCAACATTTTCAATAAAAAATGTGTTATCGTACACTCGTCATCAAAAAGTTTTTACAAACTAATATTTTATTTTACAACTAGTCAAATATAAAATCTTCATCATTTGACTGCACAAATGGCGTAGTGGTTAAGATACCGACCTTCCGTGTCAGTGCCATGGGTTCGATTCCCACGTAGGACAATACATTGTACGACCCACAAAGTGTTATTCTATGTCTGCGTTAATTACATGTTTGTTAAGTCCCCCGCAATACAAAAAATATTATTTCTTTAGTGCTAGACCTTTAAAAAAAAATATCAGCCTATTGTCGTCCACAGCTGAACGTAGGTGTAATTGTAAAATAGTACTTGACATTTATGGCAATTTTCTTTTGTTCTGATTTATATTTTAGTTTTTGAGACGATATGGTTATCTTGTCAGGATGCTCATCATTTCAGGATGTCACGAGTGTGGTGCACCAGTAGACGATGCGCGTTACACTGGAGGAATGCCCCGCCTGGGGAACCCAGCGCCACGTCCTATCGGCGGTCGTTGTCGACCATCATCTCGAAGATGCTTGACAGCGGCAGGTGCTGATCGTCGATGACCTCCTTTTGGGAGGCCATCATGAAAAGGAATGAGGTCGCAGACCGGGAACGCGAGGCGCTTACGTTCGCTGACTCACTCTGCCACCAGCGTCCGGGGAGGAGGAGGCGTCGGTATGCGCACCTCTTGCCACCGCCTTGAGGGACGATAGGACGTAGCGGACGGGGTGGACGCCGAGGCTGTCCGCATCCGCAGTGCGTTAACGCAGATCTGCGATGCGGCCATGCCCAGAGTGCGGCGGCGTCTACCTCCGAGGCAGGGGGTCTACTGGTGGTCCCCAAGATTGGCGGACCTTCGTGCGGCATGTATCAGAGCCCGAAGGTCCTACACCCGCAGCCGGCGGCGTCACCGCGACGCTGAGCGGGAGGGCCAGCTGTACGAGGCGTACCGCGATGCGCGGACGGCCTTTCGGCTGGCCATCCGAGCCGCCAAGGGTGCGAGTTGGCAGGAGATGCTGGACGGTCTCGACCGTGACCTCTGGGGTCGCCCGTATCGCGCGTCGCTGAATAAGCTTCGCGCGCAGGGCCCCCCCCTCACCGAGACCCTCCAGCCCGACTTCCTCTGTAGGGTGGTCGAGGAGCTGTTTCCACGGCAGTCGGAACACACGCCCCCGGTCATGGCCTCGCCAGAACAAGACCGGGAGGCTGACGACGAGAGTGTTCCGCCCGTGACGGAGACGGAAGTGGGAGCAGCTGTGGCGCGGATTCGTTCCGCGACCACGGCCCCCGGCCCGGACGGAATACCAGTCCGGGTGCTGACGTCGCTCCTCGAGCACCTCGAGCCTCGCCTCAGGCAGCTGTACAACGCCTGTTTGGCGTCTGGACGGTTCCCTGAGTGCTGGAAGGAGGGGAGGTTGGTTCTCCTGCCAAAGCCGGGACGGCCCCCGGATTCGCCGTCGGCCTACAGGCCCATCGTGCTCCTCGACGATGTGGGTAAGCTGCTGGAGCGCATCCTCGCTGCCCGCATCGTCCAGCACCTGGAGGAGGTGGGACCCGATCTGTCGGACGCTCAATTCGGTTTTAGAAGGGGGCGTTCGACCATCGGGGCCCTGCTACGACTGAGGCAGACGGCCGCGGAGGCTGTCACCGGCGGGGGAGTGCTGTTGGCGGTGTCGCTGGACATCGCCAACGCATTCAATAGTCTGCCATTCAGCTGCATCAGGGAGGCGCTCCGATTTCATGGGGTGCCCTTGTACCTGAGGCGGCTGGTGGCGGACTATTTGGAGGGGCGCAGTGTCCTCTGCGCGAGTCCCGCAGGGGACATTGTGCGGACGTCCATGTCGTGCGGCGTTCCACAGGGGTCGGTTCTGGGGCCGACTCTGTGGGACATCGGGTACGACTGGGCGTTGAGAGGGAGTCTCCCCCCCGGGCTGAGCGTGATATGCTACGCTGACGATACGCTCGTCACAGCCCGGGGCAGGACACTCGAAGAGGCGGCGAGCCTGGCCACTCTCGGCACCGAGGAGATGGTCGGGCGAATCGAGGCGCTGGGGCTCAGGGTGGCCCTAAATAAGACGGAGGCCCTATTGTTCCATGGGCCACGCGTAAGGCCGCCAATTGGCGTCTCGCTAGTCGTCAACTCCGTCCACATCAGCATCCAGGCCCATATGAAGTACTTGGGTCTGGTGCTCGACGGGCGATGGTGGTTCCGGGAGCATTTTCGCCGAATTGCTCCCCGGCTGGTCGGCGCGGCGTCCGCCCTTTCGCGGCTCATGCCGAACGTGGGCGGACCCAGCTTCGAGGGCCGACGGCTGTATGCGGGGGTGATCCGTTCTATGGCCATGTACGGCGCACCCGTGTGGGCGAGGGCTCTGAACGTCCAGCTCAGGGCTGTTCTGTGGAGACCCCAGAGAGTCATGGCGGTCAGAGCCATTCGCGGGTACCGCACGGTATCGACCGAGGCGGCATGCCTACTGGCCGGGACACCCCCGTGGGACCTAGAGGCGGAGATGCTCTCCGACCTCTACCGGCGGGTGACCTCACTGCGCGACGAAGGTGGCTCCCCATCGCTGAGCGAGATAGCCACCTGGCGCGAGGACGCCCGCCGAGACGTCATCGCCCGTTGGGCTACGCGGCTGGAGAGGCCTAGACACGGTGTCGTCACCGTCGAGGCTCTCCGGCCCGTACTGATGGAGTGGATGGAGCGGCGGCACGGAGTCCTCTCCTTTCGACTGGTGCAGGTGTTGTCGGGGCACGGATGCTTCGGCTTTTACCTGCACACGGTCGCGCAAAGGGAGTGGACTTCGTTCTGCCACCATTGCAGCAGTGTCGAGGACACGGCGCAACACACGCTGGAGGCGTGTCCGGGCTTTGACCGGCAGCGCCGTGACCTCGTCGCTGTTATCGGTGCCGACCTGGCGCTGCCGGCTGTCGCGAGAGCGATGGTCGACAGCGTCAGGAATTGGGACGCGGTCGCCGCCTTCTGCGAGGCTGTCATCTCGCAGAAGGAGGCGGCGGAACGAGTCCGGGAGGAGTCCCGCGACCCGGGCCGCCGTCAGCGGCCGGGGCGGCGCAGGCGCGAATACCTGCGCCTGATGCCGCCCTAACCGAGGCCTCGGGTGATCGGACCGGGGAATTGTCCGGTCACCCGACGTGAGGCCACCGCGTGAGGGCGACGCCCCGACGGCGAAATCTGTCGGGGCGTCGACGATAGGAACCCGCGAGGGTAAACCGCCGGGCGGGCCACCGAAGTTAAAATCGAGTACCGGTGGTCCGCTCGCACGGCGAAGAGAGAAGGTTTTACGGTGGGTCTATGGGGTCACGCGCCGCCTTTCCGTCACCCCGGACCGATTCAGCGGGGCGAGACGCACCCATAGCCCACCAATAAAAAAAAAAAAAAAAAAAAAAGGGACGATAGGACGTGGTCAGGAAGCCAAGCGTGGGGGGTACCGGAGATCGAATGTCAGTCGAACTCTCCGGCGCCCCTTAAAAGTGTGGAAGGAGCCGCTGTAGTTTTAGTGGGTATTCCGGTCGGGCTTCAGCTGGCCGGTGAGTCCCACACTCGCCCGCGTAGGGATGTTAAAAAATAATCGATTTTTATTTTAATCGATTATTTTTTTCTAATAATCGATTTTTTATAATCGATTTTTATAGTAATATTGATCGATTTTTAAAAAGTTCGATTATATAAATTATGCGTTTTAATCGATTTTTATGAAAAGCGCCATCTATGGAACGGATGAATTAAACTCGAAGTAAATCCATTATTATTTACAAGTTAGAGTGCCATATCGTCGTTGCGCCTGCCAAATTCCATATGTGCATTTTTTTATTTTTCGTTTTTTTGCACTAAACAAATCTCCATTTTATTCTTTATGCCTTGGTAAAATCCATTTCGTAATATTTGAACTAGAAACAATTTTATCAAATTCAATATGTGTTTTGTCCACTAGCAAAAAATCGTATGTACAGAAATACACAAAGGATTTGTGTTCCATTGTCATTCGCGCTCGAAACATGTAAGCGAGATGTATGATCTTATCTAAGACTTCTTTGGGTTCGTATAAAACTAGGTGTCACCAAAGTATTCATGGTTGTAGCATATGCTCCCGTAGGGTCCTCGGTGGCATCAGACTGTAGATGTTTTGAGATAATGTTAGGGAAGTTCTGGATATGGCAGAAACCAGTGAACGTATGCGGTGATTTGAACGGATGGGTGGGGCCCAAGCGTCCCGACTGTGAGGACGTACTTGGTCCATTTGGTGATAAGAGAGTGAACGACGCAGGTAGGTTCATTGCGGATGTATGCATGGAGAGAAACCTTATTGTGTCAAACACATTTTTCCAACATAAGGACAATCATATGTATACATGGAGAAGGAATGAACAGAAAAGTATAATAGTTTTAATTTTGGTAGACAGCTGCCTCCGAAGCAAACTATCGGACGCAAGAGCCTTCAGGGGCCCCACAGTCGGTACGGACCACTATCTCGTTATTGCGAGATTTAGTGGTCTGTTCAGAAAATGGAGGCACTGGCGTGAGCGTGTCCACTTCGGAGGGCTTGAAAGATTGAAGTTGAAGTTTGCAGGAAGAGTGTGTAAGAGAAAAGTATGCAGAGCGTGCCCGAGAACGGCTGACGATGGCAAGCCAGCCGCAATCGGACATAGAAGAATGCTAAGGAATATTGGAAGAGAGTATGGTAGATTTTCCGTGTGGTGACGGAGTAAGAATACACCACCCCATATCCGTGTGGTGACGGAGTAAGAATTCACCACCCCATATCTTGCCCGTGGGTGATCGTACGAGACGACTAAGGGATATAAAACGCGTATGACGTCTGTGCGAGAGAGGGAAAACTCGAAACAAAACCCTATAACAACACGTCTGACCAGCGCGGTATAGTAGGTTAATTTCCCTTCCATTACGGAGGAGGCCCAAGCCCAACAGTGGGACATTTATGGGCTGTGATGATGATGGTAGATACAACGAAAGAAGTATGTGGAAGCTCAAAGAAGCATAGAAAAACAAATGGTGATGCATGGTGGGATGCGGAAGTGGCAGCTTCCGTAGAGCAAAAGAAGAAAGCGTGGCTGGACTATGTCTCTTCTTTGAATCTGAATGACAGTATGACTGAACAGAAGAGAGAAATTTATCGGCAATGTAAGGATGACACCAAGGCCTTAGTGAAAGAGAAACGTGATAGAGCAAATATGAGTGCAGAAGATAGGCTGACGAAAAACTTCGAGGGTAACACCAAACTCTTTTGGAGGGAGGTGAAAAAGTCTCGGGGTGGTTGGTCAGCCTTCAGAATGAATAAAATAAGGTCTAAAAGTGGAGACATTCTTACCCAAACACAAGACGTGTTAAGCCGATGGAGTGAATATTTTGGCGATATGTATGCGGATGCTACGGTTGACGCCAGTGTCGCATGTGGTTTAGTAGAACAACATTCAGCACCGGTATCCTCCTATGGCATCAGTATGGATGAAGTTGAATGGGCGATAAGAAGTTTGAAAAATGGTAAGGCAGCGGGCATTAATATGGTGTCTGCCGAGATGATCAAGCTTGGCGGCTCCTGTGTCTGGGAGGCGTTCCTGTTGCTCCTCTATTTATGTTGGAGCTCGGGAATGGTTCCCAGGGACTGGAATAGCGCAGTCATCGTGCCTTTATTTAAAAACAACGGTTCACGTTATGGCTGTGCAAATTACAGAGCTATAAGCTTGACCAGTTTGGCAGCAAAATTGTACGGTAAAATTATTGAAAGGAGAATGAGGATGGGGTCCGATAGTTTACTATGTGAGGCACAAGGAAGTTTCAGGAGTGGAAGGGGATGCATGGATCAAGTGTTCTCTCTGGGCAACATTGTGGAGAAGCATCTGGCTCTAGGTCAGAGGGTATTCTGCAGTTTTGTGGATCTGGAGAGAGCATTTGACAAGATTGTGCGAAAGGAACTTTGGGATATTTTACCGGTATTAACAGCATACTGTGCAGTCCAGTTACATGGGCTATAGAGCTTGTGTGCGGCTGGACGATGGAATGTCGCCTTGGTTTGACGTCAATATCGGCGTTAAGCAGGGGTGTGTTCTATCAGCCAGGCTGTTTATCATATATCTGCATAAATATCTCCAACGGTTGGGCGACTCAGTGGTCAGTGCTCTCTCTATGCAGATGATGCAGTCCTGCTGGCGCAGTCAGCGACTGACACTCAGACCCTAGTCGACACAATGACAGAAGGTTGTAATAAAAGTGGTCCACGTGTGAATGTGAGCAAAACCAAAATAATGGTCTTCGAAAAAGATGAAGCCAGAACAGATGTAAGAGTTACAATAGGTAATGATCTACTAGAGCAAGTGGCTGAATTTGTATATCTTGGATGTGGATTTAGCCGAGATGGAAGGTACACCACTGATATAGAGCGAAGAGTGAATGCGGGAAATAGAGGAAAGGAGCGTTGGGACAACTTCTCGGTAGCCACCACCTCAGCCAGAAGGCACGTGTAGCAATACATAACGCAGTGCTTGTCCCAACATTACTATATGGAAGCGAGAGTTGGATATGCAGAATAGAGCATGAAAGTAAAATTAATGCGGTTGAAATGCGATCTCTACGGAAAATCTGTGGAGTTAGGCTGACCGACCGCATTCGTAACGACGACATAAGAGCGTGAGTAGGTATGGAAGAGAGTATTGGTGTAAAGATGTGATAGGGAATGCTCCGATGGTTCGGACATGTGGAAAGAATGCCGAATGAACGTCTGGTTAACAAGATATACAATACGAAAGTGGAAGGATGTAGGTACCGGGGGAGACCGAGACTAATCTATCTAGATCAGATTGGTCACGTACTAAAGGAAGGTGGAGTTCAAGAGTCTCCGAAACCGGCGAGCGTGTATGAAGAGAATTATGAATGTTGAGGAAGCGAGTGAAGTATGCAGGAATAGAGTTCCCTGGCACTCTGTCCTTTCTGCCTTCCCTGCAAGGGATATGGCGTGATGATATGTATGTATGTATATTAGTTAAAAGGTTAAGGTTGATTAATGTTACTTTGTATGACAAATTCAGCTATACTAGGTATCTGTAAGTACAGATCAACAAATCATAGATCTTATTATCTTTTTATTTAATTAATTGTTAAGGGTGACTAATTATATACCTATGACATATTATTTTATTATATTTTGTAATTTAAGAAAACCTAAAGTTCACATAAAGTAGCCTTAAGATTTCAAAAGTGTAACTTTGCCAAATCCCTCATGTGTCATAATGCACTTACGTCATTATTTATAAAGGTCCCAAACTAGTTATGTGCAATTATTGGTCAAAAAAAAATCTAGCTCGTTAAATAAGTGATGTTTGCTATACATTTTGTAATCCTAATATGTCTTTAATAAATGTTAGTAATACTGCATTCAAAGTTTTCGAATATATCTGTCCCTTTATTTAATAACATGTTTTTTGTTGTTTCCCAAAACCTTGTGAAAATCACATAAGGGATCTGTCAGGCGCAACGACGATATGTAGTTGTTTGTAAACAATAAAAATGTCTTCCAATAGTAAAACATCTAAAAGCGGTAGGCGAAAATATTTTACGATTAAGAAACATACAGCAATATGCAAGTACTGTTCCAAAGAGCTAAAAACTTGCAGTAATACTATAATTTAAAACAGCATACACACATACCATCACGCCATGTCCCTTGCAGGGTAGGCAGAGAGAACAGCACTCTGTTGTGCCAGAGAACTCTATCCTTGCATACTTCACTCGCTTCCTCAACATTCATAATTCTCTTCATACACGCTTGCCTGTTTCGGAGACTCTGGACTCCACCTTCCTTCAGTACATAACCGATCTGGTCTAGGTAGGTTAGTCTCGGTCTCCCCCGGTACCTACATCCTTCCACTTTCGCATTGTATATCTTCTTAACCAGACTTCGTTCGGCATTCTTTCCACATGCCCGAACCATCAGAGCATTCCCTTTTGCATCTTTACACCAATACTCTCTTTCATACCTACTCGCTCTCTGACGTCGTCGTTACGAATGCGATCGATCAGCCTAACTCCAAAGATTTTCCGTAGAGATCGCATTTCGACCGCTTTAATTTTACTCTCATACTTTTTTCTGCATACCCAACTCTCACTTCCATATAGTAATGTTGGGACAAGCAAGTTATGTATTGCTACACGTGCCTTCTGGCTGAGGTGGTGGCTACCGAGAAGTTGTCCCAACGCTCCGTTCACTCTATTGCCCGCATTTACTCTTCGCTCTATATCAGTGGTGTACCTTCTATTTCGGCTAAATTCACATCCAAGATATACAAATTCATTCATTATTTTGGTTTTACTCACATTTATGCATAGACCCCTTTTCATACAATCTTCTGTCGTTGTGTCGACTAGGGTCTGCAGGTCAGTCGCTGACTGCGCCAGCAGGACTGCATTATCTGCATAGAGCAGAGCACTGACCACTGAGTCGCCCTTCTGGACTCCCACATTCATATCGTTCAACCTTTGGAGACATTTATCCAGATATATGATAAACAGCCTGGCTGACAGAACGCACCCCTGCTTAACGCCGATATTGACGTCAAACCAAGGCGACATTCCATCATCCAGCCGCACACAAGCTCTACAGCCCATGTAACTGGACTGCACAGCCTGCATCAGTTTACCGTTAATACCATACTCCGGTAAAATGTCCCAAAGTTCCTTTCTTGCAACTGCAGAAAACCCTCTGACCTAGAGCCAGATGCTTCTCCACAATGTTGCGCAGAGAGAACACTTGATCCATGCATCCCCTTCCACTCCTGAAACCTCCTTGTGTCTCACACAGTAAACCATCGGCTCCATCCTCATTCTCTTTTCAATAATTTTAGCATACACTTTTGCTGCCAAACTGGTCAAGCTTATGGTTCTGTAATTTGCGCAGTCATAACGTGAACCCTTGTTTTTAAACAAAGGCACGATGACTGCGCTATTCCAGTCCCTGGGAACCATTCCCGAGCTCCAACATAAATTGAGCAAAAACAGAAACGCTTCCCAGAAACAGGAGCCACCAAGCTTGATCATCTCGGCAGACACCATATCAATGCCCGCTGCCGTACCATTTTTCAAACTTCTTATCACCCATTCAACTTCATCCATACTGATGCCATCGGAGGACGCCGGTGCCGAATGTTGATCTACTAGACCACATGCTACACCGGTGCCAACCCGAGTATCCGCATACATATCGCCAAAATATTCACTACATCGGCTTAACACGTCTTGTATTTGTGTAAGAATGTCTCCACCTTTAAACCTTATTTTATTTATTCTGAAGGCTGACCAACCACCCCGAGACCTCTTCACTTCTCTCCAAAAGAGTTTGGTGTTACCCTCGAAGTTTTTAGCCAGCCTATCTTCTGCACTCATATTTGTTCTATCACGTTTCTCTTTCACTAAGGCCTTGGTGTCATTCTTACATTGCCGATATATTTCTTTCTTCTGTTCAGTCATACTGTCATTCAGATTCAAAGAAGAGACATAGTCCAGCCACGTTTTCTTCTTTTGCTCTACGGAAGCTGCCACTTCCGCATCCCACCATGCATCACCATTTGTTTTTCTATGCTTCTTTGAGCTTCCACATACTTCTTTCGCTGTATCTACCATACTCTCTTTCAGTACTCTCCAGCATTCTTCAATGTCCGATTGCGGCTGGCTTGCCATTGTCAGCCGTTCTCGAACACCCTCTGCATACTTTTCTCTTACACTCTTCTTGCAACCTTTCAACCTTTATTCTTTCAAGCCCTCCGAAGTGGACACGCTCTCGCCAGTGCCTCCACTTTCTGAACAGACCACTAAATCTCGCAATAACGGGATAGTGGTCCGTATCGACTGTGGCACCCCTGTAGGCTCTTGCGTCCAATATTTTGCTTCGGAGGCGACTGTCTATCAAAATTAAATCTATTATACTTTTCTGTTCATTCCTTCTCCATGTATACATATGGATGTCCTTATGTTGGAAAAATGTGTTTGACACAATAAGGTTTCTCTCCATGCATACATCCGCTGAGCCTACCTGCGTCGTTCACTCTCTTATCACCAAATGGATTAAGTACGTCCTCATAGTCGGGACGCTTGGTTCCCACCCATCCGTTCAAATCTCTGCATACAATCACGCGTTCACTGGTTTCTGCCATATCCAGAACTTCCCTAACATTATCCCAAAACTTCTCTAGGTCTGATGCCACCGAGGATCCTACGGGAGCATATGCTACAACCATGAATACCTTGGTGACACCAAGTTTTATACGGACCCAAAGAAGTCTGGGATCATACATTCCGTAATCTTTCACACCTGAGGCCAAGCGAGAGGACAACAGTACTCCTAGCCCCATGCTGGCTCGATCGCTCTGTGGTACACCAGACCACAGAGCCATCCCGCCACCAGGAAGATCGCAGGCGTCGCTGCCCCTTCGCTTGGTCTCTGTTACACAGAGCACGTCTAGCTGTTTGTCCGCCATGACGGATATCAGCTCGTGCAACTTGCCTTCCACACAACCTCTTACATTCCACGTGCCCACCCGGCACTCTGCTCTCCTCGACTCGCCTGACTGGGCAAGGCGTGATGGGTGGCGGCCCCCATCGCCGCAACTGCCGAAGTTCGTACCGACGGGGGCGGGTCGGTACGCGTCGCCTCCGGGGGACGCCCTAACCCGCATTGCGGTACGCATATCGAGCTGGATTAGCAGTCTAATTAGACTGGCAGGGGACGCGAACGAGCACGCTCCGGACTATGCCCCCCATCATCAACAAACTACATTTTGACAAATCATAGTTAACTATGTATAACTCAAAATAAACCCCAGATTAACAAGAAAATAGCGACTCACCAAAGACTGACACTGTGACTGGATCAGCATACGTATAGACGGTAAACATAACCCTAGTACTGGTACAATATGGCGGCCGTCAAATGGTGCAGTCCAATACTAACATTAAAATTCAAACAGTGATTTGACGTTGATTCAGTGATATTTTTCACGAATTTCAAATTTTAACAACAAACAACGGACTGACGAATGAAACTAAACACAAAGTTTCTTATTTTTTTTAAAGTGTGAGATATTGCATTATGAAAGTTGTAGTATACATTAATAACATTAATGTGCACATTACAGATTGTAGTAAATTAACTTCTCTTAAATCAATGATAAAATTTAAGAGATAGTCACTTGATTGTTGGTTTTCGGGATTGTGACATGCCAAAGGACTGACGTTCTAGGCATTTATTGTTTTTATTTAAACTTGTATTTAAAATGAACAACTGAAATTGGGTGACCAAGTGTAGGACTTTTAATTGCTTTAAAATAAAATGTAAAATCAATAAAATATAATAAGACTTTGTGTCTATTGGCTGATGACATTGAGTTATCCAATTTTTGTATATTCACCCGTATATAGATATAACATAAAAAATGTTTCTTTGTCCATATTTTACTTTGTACATACATTATAGATATTAGAACCACCTAACCACTATCGGTTTCATAGTTAAGCATCGCCTCTGTATTAAAAACATTTTAAGCCAATTTGACTGGAGTATAGAATTAACAGAATCATCTGAAATAAAACTATTTTTTACGAATTCTATTTGAGTTTCATTTAATTTTTAATTTCTCGGAGGACTCCCGTGACCATTGACGCTGTAAAGTGTTCGAAAAAATATTAAAAACCCCGGCAATTCAAAATCAAACGCGACAGAATCCTTAAAAAATAGTTTTAATTCAGATGTGTAATAAACATTATGAAGTCATGAGCAGAACCAGCTAATGCCCTTAGTGATAGTTTTGCTGATCAATTATCCTTAGTGATAGTTATGCTGATCAAAATAATCCATCCTAACGAATAAGCTGCTTAAAATTTTCAGTCCTATTCTGGGAGAAATCGCCACTACGTATGTACCTGTGAAACAAAAAAAAACACTCATGAGTCACCAAATTGTACATTATAACGTAAACGAAACTAAATTATTTCATTCAGTAATGTGTAATTTTTATATCATTATTTATCAATGAGATTCCCACAAAAGTATCATCATAAACGGCTAATTTTCTTTTTTAAGAAAACAACACCTGCACTAAAGAATATATACTCGTATCGCAGGGCTCTCTACACATATGCAATTAACAAAAAGGAATCACAATCAGCTTCGGAACCATTTGATCATTGCAGTCTTGTACTGCGTGGATATCGAACCCATAACAATCGGCGCAGGAGGTTACTTAAGCCACACCCCCACCTGTGCAATCGTCGTTATTGTTATACTATTAAAGTCGAAAATACTAAATTTATTTGCTTATAAAACGGTAACAAAGAGAGAGAGTAATTTAGTCAATAAAGTAATTCAGAATAATATTTTTAAGGGTAGAACCCTTATCATCTACAATGCCTATATTGTTTAATGTTTAATAATTATGAATTACCTGTCCAAGTTTGTGTTGTAACAGCCGATATATAAGCGTTAAATTTTCATAATAATTAAGAAGATCAAATATAGGCCACGCTCGTTCGATATTGCTTTCTATAATCTGCAAGTTTTGGTATCTGAAATATGTACATGGATTTATTTATGTATTAACAATAAACAATACTTGTTAAGAAATAAAATAATTATATTACCTTATTAGTGGATTTTATTTATTAATTGTATAACATTACGAATTGTATTTTACCAGTTCTGTAGTCACGTTTCACTGATAATAAGCATTACAGTGACTGAGACCCGAAGAATATCTCAGTAAACAGTAGGCATAGTAATGATTATGCCTATTGTTAACTGAGATATTCTTCAGGTCTCAGTCACTGTAATGTTTTTATCAGTGAAACTAACTACAGAACTGATAAAATACAATTCGTAATTTGCAATATGCTTTGTATCAAGCAGTATTTATTAAAAAGAAAGGTGATTGCGAAAATAATAGCAAGTACTTAATTTTCAAATTTTATTCTTATAAAATACAATAGAGCATTAGTTTATATGATGCCGATTTTGTTAGCAACATCTAATGCGTCATAATCCCTGGCCAACCGCACGTACGCCTTCTTCTTGCCATCAGGCCTGAAATTATGAAAACGTGTTTGAGAAATTCATAAACTAATGCTACAACTTCTTAAATATTACAAAACAGTCAGTAGTGTGTATTTTTTATTTCATTCTCTATCAATGAGATTCCCACAAAATATCATCATTATATTTTCAGGTACAGCAATAGTATAAGTTTAATTAAATTTACCTGATCAATGTATTAACTTTAGCAACATTAATGTCGTAAAGTTTTTTGACTGCAGCCTTGATATGGTGCTTGTTGGAACTCGTGTGAACAATAAATACCAGAGTATTGTTATCTTCAATTTTTTTCATTGCTGCTTCAGATGTCAAAGGATACTTGATGATATTATAAGCATCCATGCTGTAAAATTAGGAAAGTTCTCTATGAAATAACTATTGATATATATATGACAGCTTATGTTTACTGATAGACTTAAAATGCATTCATGAAATTGTATCTCTTTTAGACAGGCACATATATTATTATGGTCTGAACACATAATTCCTAGCTATCCAAGGCAATGGATGGGCAGCGCGGGACTCAAACCTGGTATTACCCCTCTCCACCTTGTCTTTGGCGGCACTAATTCTTATCTTAGCTTATTTCTATTTATTATGTCATTGTTGTCTCGTTGTTGAGCAAAGCAATCTTGTTTTCTTTTGCTGTTATTTCTCCTCTGCATTAATGTTTACTAGTGTTTAAATATGAGAGATTATGAGATTTTTTATCTTGCATAAAAGGCAGAGGCCTGGGCAACTTATACCACCAAGTATAAACATACTTGGCAAACGCCAACCTGCATGCCAAGCGCAGCATCATGTTCCTTCGCATAGATCTATGACCAGTAGTGGACATGGATAGGCTAATGAATGTTAAAAATGAGTAATAGTAACTTAATGTTATAAGTTTACTTAGACTATATTTTACAGTACATAATTTATATCCAAAACAAATAGACTAATTAGCAAATATTTATGAATGTCCAACACTTCCTTGTATATTTCTTAATTGGAGGTGGTGGACAGAAATTCTTCCCACTTAAAAAAGGCAAGATCTAGATCTGAATAATAACAAAAAAATGTTTATTAAACATGATATATTGAAATTCTTTGGGTGTTTATTTAGATAGCATTAAGTGATATGTTAGAAGGCATATAAAATTACTACTTGGTGTAAAGATGTCAAAGGGAATGCTCCGATGGTTCAGACATGTGGAAAGAATGCAGAATGAACGTCTGGTTAAGAAGATATACAATGCAAAAGTATGTAGGTACCAGGGGAGACCAAGACTAACCTATCGAGACTAACCTACCTAGACCAGATCGGTCATGTACTGAAGGAAGGTCGAGTCAAGAGTCTCTGAAACAGGGGAGCGTGTATGAAGAGAATTACGAATGTTGAGGAAGCGAGTGAAGTATTCAAGGAGAGAGTTCTCTGGCACTCTGTTCTCTCTGCCTACCCTGCAAGGGACATGGCGTGATGGTACGTATGTATGCATACAAAATCAGACACCCTGTTGTATGGCATTTTTAAATTGAAATGTAGACCTAAAGACATTATTAATTAAATCAACTTTTATACCCACTTACCCATCAATTATCACCATAGACCTAAAACTTCAATGATGGAGAAGAATACCATTATCACTAGGCAGAAGTGTTAATGATTGCAGTTAAGGTGATAAATTTCACAAGAAAGCACTGCTAGCGATTCTCTTAACAAAATCTTTAACCTTATTACAACTATGGGTGGTAACCCATTGTAATATAGCTAATAATAGGGTTAAAATCAAAACTCAGAAGTCAAAGATAACTTATCGAGCAAAAAAAATTGAGCAGTTATGACTGCCATGATTGGATTATTACAAGACTTTAGTTTTCACCTGTTAGCAGTCCTCATGCCTGTCTATTTTATTATATTTTACACATCACATAAAATAAAATTATAATTATTCATTTACCTACTTTAAAAATATATTTCTATTTAAATAGCAACTTAAAACTCCCTATAAACTTGCCTAATAAAAGGCTTGAACAAAACCATTAACTTTTTCATAGCGTTGTCAATATGTTAGCATTGTTAAAATAAAGGTCAAAATTATAGATTTGTTGGGATTTATTTGTATTTTGGTAACTATCATTCAATATAAAATAATAAAAATAAACAAATCCTCTGTAGTTATTGAATTTTAGTTAGAAATTAATGTTAGTCTTTATTCTTTTAGAATTTGTGTCATTGGGTCAGTCAACTGTAACATATGGATGCCAATCATGGCAAATACAGCAAAAACTCCAAATGGTGTGAGTAAAAACATCATATTTCTATATGTATTTAGTTTCAAATTGTTCACCAGACAGACACTTGCATCCTAGGACTTAAGTCAGCAATACCATGCTTATAGAATTCTATGATGTTATAATTAACTTACCGATTCCTCTTAGGAAGAGATTTCCTTGGGTACTTTGGTTGCCTTGGAGGTTCAAAGGTTTTAGGCCTGCGGAAGTGCACAGATGTGCGAATTTTACGTACTCGCTTGCCATGTTCACCTTTAACAACCTAAAACAGTTTTAAGGCACATTTTAAAAATAACATACGTATTCACACACATTCAACAACATACTTATATTACTTTTACATATAATATTGTAAGCGGTAAATGTAACTTAAATTAAAATTATTTAAGTTTTAAATAATGACATAACATACATTTAAGGAAGTTAATTCTCTACGTCAATTGGTTACAATGTTGTAATATTCTGTAATAATTTAATTTAGTAAGCATTGATTAAAGTATTCCATTCAGTCTCAATTGAATACAATACTACACTCATCTAGCAAATATGAGTACCCTGTAAGGGATATGGCGTGATGGTACCTCTGTGCAAATATGAGTACCCTGCAAGGGATATGGCGTGATGATATGTATGTATGTACATTCTTCATCATCTTAGCCTATAACTGTTCCACTGTAGGACTCAGGACTTCTTCAAAATGGGCACAAAAGCTGGTCAGATTAGCTGACAACATTCTTTTTAGTGATTAATGATACTAAAAATCTAAGGAAAAAAAGTATACAGACCTTCCTCTGTGCTTTAAGAGCCTTAGCAACTGGCTTTACTACTTGCTTCTTTTGACCTTTGATACCAGTCTTCTTGGGTTTTGGTGCTATCTTCAACTTAGCCGCAGCAGGTTTGGGTTTAGGCTTTGAAGCAGATGCTGCTTTCTTGACGGAAGGTTTTGCACTTGACTTAACTTTCAAAGCAGCAGCCTTAGCAGAACCGGGCTTGGCTGTGGGTGTTGAAGCAGGCTTCTTTTCAGTAGGTTTGGTAGCCGGTGCAGGTTTGGCAGCTGGGGCTGACGCCGGTTTAGCAGCTGCTGGCTTCGCAGCCGGTGCAGCTTTAGGTGCAGCCGCCTTAGGTGCTGCTGCCGGAGTCTTAGCTGACGCAGGTTTAGGTGCGCTGGTCGCAGGAGCAGCAGCCTTAGGCGCAGCTGCTGGAGTCTTAGCGGTAGCAGGCTTTTTCTCTGCTGGTTTGGCCGCAGAGGACCCTGCAATTGATTGACTTTACCATAACAACAAGTTAACCTCACTCTCTTAATACAACGTTATGAATTGGTAAATCCGAATAAACAAATAATTTGAGACGTCTTTTGAGAACTCTATTTTGAGAATTTTCTTCAGAAATTAAAGATATTCATCTATCACAACATAAAACACAACTTTTAACATGTAGGCACCGCGTGGCTCAACAAATGTCACAATGTAGTGAGATCAAACGGAAGAATCGTATCCATATATGAACTAAGTGCTTCAACAATATAATAACAAAATATTTCATTGCAAAACTCACAGAATTCATAATTTTCGTAAAATATTGACGATATAACAATACATACCGGATTTCTCAGGTTGCTTCTTGGGAGGCATCGTGACTTAAAAAGATGGAGGCTCCCTAATAAAGTTGCCAGATGATCTTATATATTTACGAATAATTTTGAGAGTTGGTAATTTCGTAAAATACATTTTTGTATTGAGCGTACAAAAGTTATGTGGCGTACATTAAATATAATAAATGTATAATTGAAAAATTAATTTGCTAGATACTGACAATGGAGCCGATTGCCAAAACCAATGTGTGGGCCAGAACATGAAAATGTCATGCGGAGCTCTTACATTATATTCAATACTTTAGTATTTTACGCTGTTATATTGAATAGTTTTGCTGGTATTTTTTGTAATATAATACAGAGAAAGACCTTAAAAGCTTAAGCTGTGTGGTAGCGGCTATGAATACTATCAACCCTAACTTTGCTCGTGGATGTCGTAAAAGACGACTAAGAGCCTTATAACGACCAGGGCCAACTCCATCTAATGCCGTTTGGTCAACAATTACATTCCTAAGGAGGGTTGACGTCTGGCAAACGGCCGGTCATAAAGCTTTTGCCAATAACTTCTACAATATGTACTATGGAAGAAGAGTACATATTGTATCTACCCCAAGAAATTGGGATAAAAGTAGGAGAATGATGATGATAGTTGATAGAGAAAGATCTTATGTGTAATGAATACTTTATAATAATGGTTTACGTGTATTTCCTATTCTGATAAAATACACAAATTAATTTTGGTCATCAGCGCCCAATTAATAGGAATTAATAATTAAATAACTCAATGGTTGCTTTCCATTTAGTTAACACAGAGGGACTCTGCGGCGCACTGTGAAACACCGCCAAACACTGTGTAAAAGTTTAAATGAAACAGCTAGCTGTTTCTTTTACACAGTGTTCGGCAGTGCTTCACACTGCACCGCAGAGTCCCTCTGTGTTGTAAATGGAAAGCAACCAATATGAATAAGTGGCACATTATGCTATCCGTTATGAAGAAAATATTATAAGTCAAGATGATATTTAATAGTGGTAAGCTCACATTATGGCTGGGTTGGCGACGCAGGTCAAGGATTTGGTACCAGTGACCGGCAATGTCTATAGGGAGTGAATACGGTGGGTTATGGGGCCACGTGCCGCTCGTTCGTCACCCCGGACATCGTCACGGGAAATGAAATGTAGCTCTATCTATTATATATACCCTGGAGGTGCTGGACAAAATAGAATAATAATTTATAAATAAAGTTTATGTATAAAAGTGTGAAGAAAAAAAATATAGATAAGATTTGGCTGTATGAACTTTGTTTCCTTTGTCTGTCGAAACGAATGAACAGAACAAAAAAAAATCAATGAATGTCAAGTATTACGTGACTCCGTTTCGCGTACTTTACTGTTTTTAATTTTTATAAAACTCAATAAATGCTAATTTTTTTCAGACGATATTTTGCTAATGATTCGAAAGTTGTTATGACATCTCTGCAGTTGTACAAATATTTATTACGACAGTGTGAAAAGCTACCTCCTGACGCTTGTAAACATTACAAATTTGCTGTGAAACAGGTAGTTATTTTATGTGAATATGTTAATTTTACAACAGAAAAACTCCTAAACAGTTCCAAAATTTACCGCCCGCATAATGTTAATTTATATCTTGTGGAAATAAACGCCATCATGAGCTCATCAACTTCATATATTTTAATAACTATAAGTAACATTGAATCAACGTTTATTATAAATTACACAATTTCAACAATTACTTAGTTTCTTTCGCTTTAAAGTTTCTATACAATTAAGGTGATATACTTATTTACTACTTTTTAGAGCTACAAACAACATAAAGTTGAGCCTGATTCTGAGCGTGTAAAATTGATTATTAGCAAAAGTCTAGAGGATGCAAAGTGGATTATAAATAAGGTATATATATATATATAGATATTGCTTTGATTAATTGTGGTTTATTAGTGTTTGTTGTATAACGTCCTGGGCCAACTCCATCTGATGCTGTATGGTCAACAATTACATTCCCAAGGAGGGTTGACATCTGGCAGGCGGCCGGTCATAAAACTATTGCCAATAACTTTTACAATCTACTATGAAAGAGGAGTACATATTTTATCGACCCTAAGTAATTGGGATAAGAGTAGAAGAGTGATTATGAGGAGTATTAAAATATTCAATATTTTTTTACTGCTGTTTTGAGTACCGCTACAACATATGGCATGTGAATAATGGAAGTGGTGATTGGATTAATTTTATTTTATTTTCCATCAATTAGCTCCCTACTAATCAATATTTCTATTCTGGTTATTTAATAATTCTTTTTGATTTCAGTACACAAAACAATGATGGATACTGTGAAGAAAATACATGTCTATAAAACAAATATAAAATTTAATTTCATTCATGATACTAGAATATTTTAATAATTAAGAATGATAGGTGAAAAAATTGAAGACTATGAAATATTAGAACATCTGGGTAAAGGTGGTTTTGCACATGTATATAGAGCAAAATGTCGGCAAACAGGATTATTCGTAGCTATCAAGATGATAGACAAAGCACTAATGGCAAGTGCAGGTATGATAGGCAGAGTAAGACAAGAAGTGACAATTCATTCTCGTTTAAAACATCCTGCTATTTTAGAATTATACACATTCTTTGAAGATGCACACTATGTATATTTAGTATTAGAATTAGCACATAATGGCGAGCTGGCAAAGCATTTTAAGTTAGGCACTCATGGTCTATCTGAGAGAGCTGCTGCAGATATTTTTAAACAAGTATTAAGTGGTGTGTTATATCTTCACACACATAACATTATTCATAGAGATTTGTCAATGAATAACTTATTGTTGACAAAGGATCTAAATGTCAAAATAGCTGACTTCGGCTTGGCAACTCAGTTGAATGGTCCAGATGAGAAACACGTTACCATGTGTGGTACACCAAATTATATATCCCCTGAAGTGGCATCCAGAGATTATCATGGATTACCAGCAGATGTTTGGGGACTTGGATGTATGTTATATACTCTATTAGTTGGTAGTCCACCTTTTCACACGCAACATGTTAAAACTACTCTTAATAAAGTTATTAATGCGGATTATAAGATACCTTCTGAGCTTTCTATTCAAGCACAAGATTTATTGCAGAAGCTATTGTGTAAAGACCCCACAAAAAGAATAACATTAAAAGGTATAATGGAACATCCATTCCTCAACAGCAGTAACAATTGTCCATGTGTTTTGAAACAGGATGTCTCAAGAGATTCTGGTTGCCTTACAACATTACACAGTACCCAACATAGTAATAAATTAAAAAATGATGAACCACTTGGGTCTGGCTGTTTTGGCAAAGAATTCCATGCAAGTACAAATAATGTAAAACCAATATCATATAATATATTTAATAATGTAACAGAAAATACCTCACAATCATCACCATATAATTTACATTATCATAATTTATATATAGAAAAAGAAAATGGATCTGTGGAAATGTTAGACTTAAACAATGATTCTCCTAAACTTGGAAACCCATGTGCTACCAATTTATCATTACCTGAAAACTTGAAAAAAATAGAAATAAAACCTAAATCATATTCCCCACACAATGCAAATTCAGAAAACAAAGAAAATCTGCCCAAAACACTGAACACTAATAACAATATGTTGAGTGTTCCTCCACTCTGTGCTGACAGATTGCCTACTATATCACACAGAACACGAAATGCTATATTAAAAATAGAACCCTCCGGAGTAATGGTAGAGTTTATTAAAAAGAAAGGCAAAGATAGAGAAGAACAAATAGTAGAAATATGTAAAATATCTAAAGATGGTATGAAGGTTATCATTTATTCTGTTGACAACAGAACACAAATTGCTAATGCTGATCATGAGCCTACGCCTGATGAAGTCTTTACTTACCATAATTTGCCACAGAAACATTGGAAAAAATATTTGTATGCATCGCGTTTTGTTGAATTGGTAAAAGCAAAAACGCCCAAAATAACATTGTATACATCCTTAGCAAAATGTCAACTTATGGAAAATGGGACAGATATAGACATATTCTTTTATAGTGGTGAGAAAGTCACTTATACTGCTTCGGATGGTTTAAAAGTAATCGATAAAAATCTTAAAACACATAATAATATGGCATTAGTATCAGAATTAAAATATATAACCGATCACTTTGAAGAATGCGCAAACCGTATGAAACGTGTACAAACAGCTTTGTCTGTTATTTCTGATGAATGTTTTCCATTAATAATAGGCAAACGACCTGTACAGGCCCAAAACAATTTGCAATCGCCAATGCAAGGTTCTGTAAATGCAAATTATAATACACCAATTTTAAATATTGGTTCATTTCACCGTACAACAGCCTGTTCTAGCCAAGCTCCAAGCGAATACAATTAATAATTATCTCAGCTGCACACAAAGCCCACTCTCTCTGCCACTGCCTCTTTCACAATGCAGAAGCAGATCATTTGATCTAATAGGTATGTGTTGTTCAGATGGGTTGACATACGGTATGGGAGAAAAAAAAAAGATGATGAATTAAATTTTAGGACAAATTCAGGTTGAATGCTCTTGAATGTAATCTTCAGTATTTCTTAAGTTAACTTACTTTCAGAAATAATGTAAAATTGATCTTTATTATGTTATAAAGTAATTTTAATTTTGACATTGCTCTAAATATTATAATAATTATATTTATTTGTAAGTAAATACATACTTATTAAAGTACATAGATATAAATCATCATGTTTAATTTGAGTATTAGAAGGTTATATGATTACAGGGGCGGATCTATTTAAGAGCTCTTTAGACTGCGGGCAGAGCCCCGTGGACACTAGACGCCCCCAGTACCTCATTGAAAACAAAAGACGATACGATGATTTAAAGTAAAATATGTAAAAGTAAAATAAAATTCAATTTGACTGCACAGATGGCGTAGTGGTTAAATACCGACCTTCCGTGCCAGTGCCTTCGATTCCCACGCAGGACAATACTTTGTGCGAACCACAATGTTGTTTTGAGTCTGGGTGTAATTTGTCTGCGCTAATTGCATGTTTGTAAAGTCCCCCGCAAAACAAGGATAATTTACTTAGTGCAGGGTCTTTTAAAAAAAAAATAAGATGGCTAATGGGGGCGCGTTCAAGTATTACGTATCGTAGTTTTTGAAGATTTTTGATGCTCCAATGTAACGCGCCGTAACGTTTTCCTGTATCTCGCTACCCCCTCCCTGAACGTTACGTACAGTGGCGTAGCGTGGAGGGTGCAGAAGGGGCCATGGCCCCGGGCGCCATACGAAAGGGGGCGACGGATAAGGAACATAACAAAAATATTACATTTCATGATTGAGAAAGAAATACTAAATTCCATATCACGTCCGCAATGTTACGTACTGAGAGCGAAACGAAACCGCAAGGGTGCGAAAGATAGAACGTAACCGCACGGCGGCGGCCGGCGCGTGAGTCTTTTCGAACGCGGACGAACCAACAACTAACTGCGAGTAGGTACCTACACATTCGGTTCAATCAAGCAAAACAATAACGCTACAATTTATTACGGGAAGACTGGATTGGAAGCTTCAAATACACTGTAAAGAACGAAAAGTAAATAATTTTATTAATGTAAATACAGTAGAATCCGTTTATTATGACGCCGTTTATATTGACCAACCGCTTAATATGACGTTATTCTAGGGATATTAAAAAATAATCGATTTTTATTTAAATCGATTATTATTTTCATATAATCGATTTTTTATAATCTATTTTTACATACATACATATCATCACGCCATATCCCTTGCAGGGTAGGCAGAGAGAACAGAGTGCCAGAGAACTCTATCTCTGCATACTTCACTCGCTTCCTCAACATTCATAATTCTCTTCATACACGCTCGCCGGGTTCGGAGACTCTTGACTCCACCTTCCTTCAGTACCTGACCGATCTGGTCTAGGTAGGTTAGTCTCGGTCTCCCTCGGTACCTACATCCTTCCACTTTCGCATTGTATATCTTCTTAACCAGACGTTCGTTCGGTATTCTTTCCACATGTCCGAACCATCGGAGCATTCCCTTTCGCATCTTTACACCAATACTCTCTTTCATACCTACTCGCTCTCTTACGTCGTCGTTACGAATGCGGTCGGTCAGCCTAACTCCACAGATTTTCCGAAGAGATCGCATTTCGACCGCATTAATTTTACTTTCATACTCTTTTCTGCATACCCAACTCTCGCTTCCATACAGTAATGTTGGGACAAGCATCTATTTTTATAGTAATATTAATCGATTTTTAATAAATCGATTATATAAATTACGCGTTAAAATCGATTTTTATAAACAGCGCTATCTATGCGACGGATGAATAAATCTCAAAGTAAATGCATTATTATTTACAAGTTAAGACATAATATAGTTGTTAGTAAAATAAAAATGTCTTCTAACCGTAAAACACTAAGCAGCACACAAAGCAGCTGGTGAAAATGTTTTATAACGAACAAGGATAATATCACAGCAATATGCATGTACTGTTCGAAAGATATAAAAACTTGTAGTAATACTACAAGTGGAGTCAAGAGTCTCCGAAACCGGCGAGCGTGTATGAAGAGAATTATGAATGTTGAGGAAGCGAGTGAAGTATGCAGAGATAGAGTTCTCTGGCACTCTGTTCTCTCTGCCTACCCTGCAAGGGATATGGCGTGATGATATGTATGTATGTATATCTTCCCCGGAATTGGATTATTCCCGGGGAATTGTCCGGTCACCCGACGTGAGAACACCGCGTGAGGGCGACGGCGAAAGCTGTCGAGGCGTCGACATGAGAGGAACCCGCGAGGGTAAACCGCCGGGCGGGCCACCGAAGACAAAGATTGTGTACCGGTGGCCCGCTCGCACGGCGAAGAGAAGTGCTTGCAGGGCGGGTCTATGGGGTTGCGCGCCGCCTCTTTCACGTCCACGTCCATAGGCCAGCGTAAAAAAAAAAAAATTTGAATTCTTTTAATAAAAAAAAAATATCATTCTATATCCATCCACAGCTGAACGTAGGTCTAAATGTAAAATAGTACTAGACATTTATGGCAATTTTCTTTTGTTCTGATTTATATTTAGATTTTGAGACAAGGTTGTTATTTTGTTAGGATGCTCATCATTTCATTTCTTTATAATAAAATGTTTAATGGTACCGAAAATTTGTATCATTTTTAAATAATAGAAAAATCGATTTTTTCATAGAAATCGATTATTTATTTTTATAATAATCGATTTTTGGCATCGATTAATATTGAATAAAGAAAAATCGATTTTTATTTAATCGATTATTTTCCATTATCCTCACATCCCTACGTTATTCACAGCCTGGGGGGGCACACTTAAAACATTACTTATTTTTACTGACCGTCGCGCCGCCTACAGATTGGTTGTACAAACTTAACTGCTGCCATTTTGTCCTGCCTGTCAAACGTTTGACAACTGAGAATTGTTATTTTTTGTTCCTAGCGTAGGTACTTATTGTCATCGATCTATTTTCGGTTATTGATATTTTTCTGAAAATTATCTCAAGTTTCAATGGTAGGCTGATATTATTATTGTTTAATTATCAGCTGATATGTTTTTTTTTATATTTCAGGGTAGCTTTCATAGTAAAAGAAAATTCTATGTAATTACACATACACATGTAGATATGTATATATATATTACTTCAACTTTAGTTCACCGCCTAAACTCTGGGTGGCAGCACTTTCCATACATGCATATTTTATCATCGAGTTGCCACTCTTTTTCAATTTAATAACTTTACTCTTTGTTCACAGCCTAGTTTGGTTTTCATTTAAAATCCATTATAAGGAAAACGGATATAATGACCTTGCTTATTAATACCTGTTTTTGAAAAATCAAGGCCGGTTATATTGACCGATATGATGTATTCCTTATGTATTCGCCCGTTTTCGTTGCCATCTCTCCCACAGAACAATATACTCAGAGAGAGATCTCTCCTCCTGATGTGTGCCACGGTCAGAAATAATGGAACATTGGCTGTATACCGTACAAACTATTTTTTTTAACCTATGGCAAATTCGGGAAATATTACTTGAAGTTTCTTATATTGCCCTCGTCACTTCTGTACTTACCCCTCGTTGCCAAGATTACAAAATATTACAAATGGCATCATTGTTACTACGTAGTACCCTGGGGGGGCACAGTTAAAACATTACTTATTTTTACTGATCGTCGCGCCGCCTACAGATTGTTTGTACAAACATAGCTGCCATTTGTTGTAATTGTCAAAAGTTTGACAACTGAGAATTGTTATTTTTTGTTCCTAGCGTATGTACTTATTGTCAATAATCTATTTTCGGTTATTAATGTTCGTTTTGGAAATTATCTCAATTTTCATTATTAAGTTTATACTATTGCCGTTTCGTTAACGGCTGATATGTTATTTTTATATTTCAGGGTAGGTTTCATAGTAAAGAAAAATCCTATATAATTACATACACACAATATGTAGATACGTAGGTATATATGTATATTACTTTAACTTTAGTTCACCGCCTTAGCTCTAGGTAGCAGCACTTTCCATACATGCATATTTTACCATCGAGTTGCCACTCTTTTTCAGTTAATATAATTTTACTCTTTGGTAGTACCACGTATTAACATACATACATATCATCACGCCATATCCCCAGAGGTGCGATTTATTTGAAATACTTCTATTTAAAATGCAAATACAAAATGCAAAATACCTATTTTGCATTTAAATGCCTTTTAGTAAAAAGCATTTTGTATTTTATTTGAAATACCTTTCGAGATGTATTTAGCATTTTTAATATTCATTTCAAAATGCAAAATACTTTGTGATTAAGTTTAGCCAACAATACCAGTCAAACAAAATTGAAATGAACGAATGACGCTTGTATTGCCGAATTTGACCGATAGAGGCACCTGCTAGCCATGTGGGCCCTATTTTTATTTGTTTTGATTACCTACTTTTATGATAATTGAAGTGTTGTTGACAAATGACCCTACAATACTGAAACGCCTATGTACTGTACTACAACAAGATAAGAGAAAAGAAACGTGAACCGAAATAAATGGCCACACAATTCACAAAATGGAGCCATGGCTCTCTTTTCGTTAGTCTAGTTTTTTACATTATTATAAGTGAGTATTATTATTATTAATAACATAACCGAATTTATTGATATGCGTACTGATAAATATGACCAAAATGTCATGCATAAGGTGCCATGTTAATAGACGTTTTTGTTTGGCTCGGCATTGTGTCTCTATTTCTAATGCTAGGGCCGCACTTGCGTGTATCGTCCTGTAGTAATTTGTGGCGAAGCTTCGTACATTCGGTAACCTAGAAAATTATCGCGATAAAACTGTGGTCACATTAGCGACTTCGGTATTTTACACGAAGTATCGTGCAATAATTAGAGATGGCCGAAATCATTTTCATGCGTTTAACTATGGATGACGAATTGCTTTACTATACAGCTATATTATGCTAATAATTACATAATGATATTTTTGGATCCCTTCATGGGTTCCGCTTCATAATGGTGTAAAAATTCTAACACCATTTCATTACCCCACTCCATATTTATTGATTAACTGGAGATCCTCGAACGCGTCTAAACACAATGAAAATTTCCCCCGAAATGAAAAACGCTAGTCTGACCACAGAGCGCGATATATTAGCGCGCTAAAACCCTTTGACTTATCGCCAACCAAGCGATATTGCACACGAAACCCGAATGTTCGCGACGATAGCAAATAATGACCGGTCACATCTGCGTGTATCGTCTCATTGCACGAAGCTTCGTGACGCTACACGCAGGTGCGGCCCTAGCATAATGATAAATACCTAAAATAAATAACAAAATCTGAGATTTGGTCAAAAGGTATTTTATTTTGAAAAAGTATTTTGAAAATACCTATTTTGCATTTAGCATTTGAAATACAAAACGCAAAACTATTTGGTATTTTGCATTTGAAATAGTAAATCTGAAAAGTATTTTGCATTTTGTATTTAAATGCTTTTTTAAAACCATTTTGTACATCTCTGCATATCCCTTGCAGGGTAGGCAGAGAGAACTCTATCCTTGCATACTTCACTCGCTTCTTCAACATTCATAATTCTCTTCATACACGGTCGCCGGTTTCGGAGACTCTTGCCTCCACCTTCTGTCAGCAAGTGACCAATCTGGTCTAGGTAGGTGATTCTCGGTCTCCCCCGGTACCTACATCCTTCCACTTTCGTATTGTATATCTTCTTAACCAGACGTTCGTTCGGCATTCTTCCCACATGTCCGAACCATCGGAGCATTCCCTTTCGCATCTTTACACCAATACTCTCTTTCATACCTACTCGCTCTCTCACGTCGTCGTTGCGAATGCGGTTGGTCAGCCTAACTCCACAGATTTGCCGTAGAGATCGCATTTCGACCGCATTAATTTTGCTTTCATGCTCTTTTCTGCATACCCTACTCTCGCTTCCATATAGTAATGTTGAGACAAACACAGTGTTATGTATTGCTACAAGTGACTTCTGGCTGAGGTGTTGGCTGGGGGGGCACACTTAAAACATTACTTTTTTTACTGACCGTCGCGCCATCTACAGATTGGTTGTACAAACTTAGCTGCTGCCATTTTGTCCTGTCTGTCAAACGTTTGACAACTGAGAATTGTTATTTTTTGTTCATAGTGTAGGTAGTTATTGTCATCGATCTATTTTCGATTATTGATGTACTTTCTGAAAATTACATCAATTTTCATTGTTAAACTTATATTATTATTGTTTCGATATCAGCTGATATGGTTTTTTTTTATATTTCAGGGTAGATCTCATAGTAAAAGAATATTCTGTCTAATTACACATACACATGTAGATATGTATATATATCACTTCAACTTTAGTTCACCGCCTAAACTCTGGGTAGCAGCACTTTCCATACATGCATATTTTATCATCGAGTTGCCACTCTTTTTCAGTTTAATAACTTTACTCTTTGGGTGTTGGCTACCGAGAAGTTGTCCCAATGCTCCGTTCACTCTATTCCCCGCATTCACTCTTCGCTCTATATCAGTGGTGTACCTTCTATCTCGGCTAAAACCACATCCAAGATATACAAATTCATCCACTTGCTCTAGTACATCATCACCTATTTTTACTCTTACATCTGTTCTGGCTTCATCTCTTCAAAGACCATTATTTTGGTTTTGCTCACATTCACGCGTAGACCCCTTTTCTTACAATCATCTGTCATTGTGTCGACTAGGGTCTGCAGGTCAGTCGCTGACTGTGCCAGCAGGACTGCATCATCTGCATAGAGCAGAGCAGTGACCACTGAGTCGCCCATTTGGACTCCCACATTTATATCGTTCAACCTTTGGAGACATTTATCCAGATATCGATACCTCTGGGCTCAAAAGGCGTATAGCACAAAACAGCTACTGTTCAGGAGAGCCAAAAAACCAAAAAATAAAACAAAATTAGCTATAACTTTTTTGTCTCAATGATTATATAAAAACAATCTATGAGAAAAATATATATATGATAAACATTTGTGATTAAATCTGTTAAAGCGTCGTTTAACAAGTGTGTATTGTTATTTATATTCGTGAAAAGATTTTAATTGCCTTTGTGCTCCACAGACAGACTGAATAGTGATTCTCCATATCTATTTTTGTGTGAAAGGGCTTTTAGTAGGATTACAGTGTAAATATATTTATAATAGGAAGTTTTCTTAAGTGCAATTTTATGAAAGGACATTGAAACCTATTGTAATTTTCAAGAGATAAAACCAGAACAGATGTAAGAGTAACAATAGGTAATGATGTACTAGAGCAAGTGGATGAATTTGTATATCTTGGATGTGGATTTAGCCGAGATGGAAGGTACACCACTGATATAGAGCGAAGAGTGAATGCGGGAAATAGAGTGAACGGAGCGTTGGGGCAACTTTTCGGCAGCCACCACCTCAGCCAGAAGGCACGTGTAGCAATACATAACGCAGTGCTTGTCCCAACATTACTGTATGGAAGCGAGAGTTGGGTATGCAGAAAAGAGTATGATAGTAAAATTAATGCGGTCGAAATGCGATCTCTGCGGAAAATCTGTGGAGTTAGGCTGACCGACCGCATTCGTAACGACGACGTAAGAGAGCGAGTAGGTATGAAAGAGAGTATTGGTGTAAAGATGCGAAAGGGAATGCTCCGATGGTTCGGACATGTGGAAAGAATGCCGAACGAACGCCTGGTTAAGAAGATATACAATGCGAAAGTGGAAGGATGTAGGTACCGAGGGAGACCGAGACTAACCTACCTAGACCAGATCGGTCATGTACTGAAGGAAGGTGGAGTCAAGAGTCTCCGAAACCGGCGAGCATGTATGAAGAGAATTATGAATGTTGAGGAAGCGAGTGAAGTATGCAGGGATAGAGTTCTCTGGCACTCTGTTCTCTCTGCCTACCCTGCAAGGGATATGGCGTGATGATATGTATGTATGTATGTATGTGTAATTTTCAAAGCATTGGCATATAGCTACGATGTAGATTGAAGCAGGTGGTAAATGTGATTCTAAAATTGTAATGTAATTATGAGTGTCTATATGTATGTAAATATGAAGTGACAACAATAATTATTATTTGAATAATAACTTATAATTATTTTGACGTATCTGTATATTTTACTACTATGCGTAATGAATAATGTTGATGTACTATCATAAATAAATGTTGAAACGTATGTATTCTTTTATTTTCCTGGGCGAACGCAATAAACGAAAATACGTATAAATATATATTTGTGTGTGTGCGCGCGTGTGTGCCTCTCTCTCTCTCTCCCTCTCTCTCTCTCTCTCTCTCTCTGTGTGTTTGTGTGAACTGTCATGCTCAAAATTGCTCACGGTTGAAAATTTTGTTCTATAGATGTCCGTCTGTATTACTACTTAGTCTGTGATGTGTGCATTTGCACGTGGCTCATTTTTATTTTATTTCTTTATGACAATTACGAGACGATAAATTGTTAGTGGTTTGCAAATAAAATGCCATCACAATGTTAAACTTTTTGGTAAAAGCTTAACGTTGTAATACCGATTTTATGATTTGAATCCCAAAGAATATAAAGGATTTTTTATAGGCGTGTTTTTCCATAACTATTGAGGATAGAATAAGATAATGTACTACAGATTTATAGGTTCTATTAATATCAACAAAAAGGTCTATAAGGGAATATAACTAACTCTCATAAGTTAAGTCACATTAGCAGCTTTTATATAGTAAAATTTAATTAAAAACGCCTAGTAATTACATACATACATGCATATCATCACGCCATATCCCTTGCAGGGTAGGCAAGGGATAGGCTAGTAATTGTTTTATTATTTATCATTTACTATTAATCAATGCCTTAAATGAAAGAAAAAAAAATACTTTTGAATTTTCGCGCCATTCTCAGCTGTTTAGTTTTTTATTAATTGCAATTAAACGACAAAGAATAACCAAACCATTTTCGAAAGGAAACAGCGCGTCACGATTATGAAGCTTTTAAAAATAAAAATATTTCGATACATTAATTTTTAGGGTCGTGAGAATGCCAGATCCATATAGACAGAAATCCGGACGTCCTCGAATATTTTTTTAATCCACTTTTTTCTTGCTTTAAACAAAATAATTGCTTTTTAAAAATATCAAATACGTTTATACGAATGTTTTCTTTTCACATATTTATGACGGTATTATCCTATAAGTGTAGTGTAAGAAAAATATAGTCATATTTAGTTTTGCAAAGTCCTTGATTTTCATATATCGGGAGTAGAGCATCACCTCAACGCTTCGCTTATGAGGCGTGCAATAAATGCAAGAGAGAAATTTTGGGAGGAACTGCGGATGTTTTGAGATTACGTAATTTGAATGAAAGGTTGATTCCGCTAGGGGATTTTAATGGATGCGTAGGAGAGTAAATAGAGAAGGATTTGAAAAGGTTTTAGGAAGGTTTGGTGATGAAAGCGTGAATGAAAATGGTCAAAATCTACTAGAGGTGTGCATGGAATGGAATCTTCGTATTACAAACACTATGTTTGAACATAAAAAGATTCATATGTGAAGCGAAGAATGTAAGAAAGAGTATGATTCATTTTGTAATAGTAGATAAAAGGCTCAGAAAGAAAGTTCTAGAAACTAGGGTATATCGCGATGTTGGTATTCATACGGACCGCTTTCTAGTAATGACTAGAATAAGTGGTTTTATGAAAACGTGGTGAAACCGGATACATAACTCGAAAACTGTGCTAGAAAGAATAAAAGTAGAAAATTTGTAAGATGAGTATATTAGAAATAAATGTAAAAGTAAACTGACGGAAAAGTTTTTTCATTCGGCTGACATTTGTGGTATGGAAGAATTATGGAAGACTTTTAAAGAACAGGTGGTAAATGTTGCTACAGAAATATGTGGCGTGACTAGAAGAATGAAAGTAAGCAAGGTGAAGAATGTATGGTGGGCTAAAGATGTGCAGAGTGCAGTTTGTGAGAATTAGAAACCCTGGGTTGATTGTCGTGCTGTCAGAGCCAATGAGAGAATGGAGAAAGCAACGAATAATGATATACATGTAGCCAAAGAAGAATATAAGAGAAAAACAGAGAAGTGAAAGAAATTGTTAGAAAGAAGATCAAAAAGACGAGTACGATAGATGATTGTCGCAGGATTTCCAATCTAGCTCGAAGTTTTTATGGAAGTCCATAAGATCGGCTCGAGACAAAGTGCAAAATACAGAGCTAGTGTTCGATCAGGTAAAAATATGTAAGGACAGTGAATGGAGAAGAATGTATGCATATATATATACTTTGAAACCTTGTTTGAAAAAGAAGAGCCACAAAAATGATCGTTGTTGAATGAAAGAGATCTCGAGAATGGAGAATGCATAACTATGACAGAAATTACGATTGCATTGAAAGGTATGAGAGGTAAGTTTGCAGGATACGACACTTATCACTTATTGCACCCCTCAGCGAAGCGTTGAGGTCTTGCTCTACTCTCGACTTATGAAAATCAAGCACTTTTCAAACCTAAAAATGATTGTATTTTTCTCACATTGCACTTATAGGGTAATATTATTATACATATGTCAAGAAAAAACATTCGTCTAAACGTATTTGATATTATTAAAAACCAATTATTTTGTTTAAAGTAAGAAAAAAGTTGATTAAAAAAAAATTTCGAGGCCGTCCGGATGTTACCGTAAAGTATCTGGCATTATGTCGACCGTAAAAATGAACGTATCGAAGTTTTTCTTTTATTAAAAGCTTCATAATCGTAACGCGCTGTTTCCTTTTGAAAATGGCTTGGTAATTCTTTGTCGTTTAATTGCAATTAATAAAAAACTAAACTGCTTAGTCATTATAGTCTATCTAATCTAAGAAGTGCACTTTGACAGCTGTCTGAGTAAGTTGTCTAGGTATGTGAACCAAATAATTGCTATCGAAAATATCCGATTTTACTGTGAAATCGATATTGATTCTTTATAATGAATAATCGGTTTATTTTTTATTTTTCAAAAAGGTGATAAATAAATTAAGTGCTAAATTAGTACTAAACAAATTTAATTATTTCAGCATAGAATCTATTCATCATATTTAGTAGGATTAGGTTATTTAAAAACGAAAACTGGATTTGAAAATAGCTATTTATTAAGAATTACTACTATTACTTGAATTATCAGCGTCGCGAACATTAATAATTATTTCCTCATCAATCAAAGTGTCGAAATGTACATCTCTGTCAAAATCTTTATTCGATTAATTGTATTATTCTAATATTTTTACCGATTATTTGGATATTCGTGAATTGGAAGTTGTCAAGCACTACTGTATAGAACGTGATGACATGACATTGTTAGGTCGTCAATAACAATTACTATTTACCATGTTATTTTTATTTTAAACTAGCGGAACCGGCACGCTTCGTTCCGCCTAACAGTTAATGAATGAGATAAGCAGATTTCAATTAATTTAAAATTACAACAAATACTACCAACCCTTACTTTGGTCGTGAATGGCGTATAAGACGACTAAGAGCCTTATAACGACCACGGCCAACTCCATCTGATGCCCTTTGGTCAACAATTACATTTCCAAGGAGGGTTGACGTCTGGTAGGCGGCCGGTCATAAAACTATTGCCAATAACTTTTACAATATGTACTATGAAAGAAGAGTAGATATTGTATCGACCCCAAGTAATTGGGACAAGAGTAGGAGAATCAAGAATAAATATGAATAATATATAAATTCAAATAATCAAATATATTAATAACGTGCCAGCAAGACGAAGAATTACCTTGTGTTATACATTTTCCTTCATATGCATTGAAAATAAACTAATTGTTGATCTCTGAGATTTGTTCGACGTTTTCGCATTGTCAACAGCACGGCCTGCCTCGCTTTACTCTTGTGATTAAGAAGCACGAAGTTGGGCCATAGTAACGCGACGGTCTTCTCGTGCAATAAATTGTTCTTCTGCCGTGGTTACGTTCGTTTTGTTTCGAATTCTAACCGCGTTACGGTTTTGTTGGGAAAGATTTGATTTTATTGGTCGCGGCATTGTTAATGACAATATAGACATAATATGTTTTCTGTTATGTGTTAATTATGTAAATAACTTAATAGTTGTTTAAAATTTCAGATTTATTGTTTACAATCATGTGTATACGTTTGACCGAGGTTATTGTGTATTAAAAAATGCAAAACGTCAAAGTGTACTTCTTAGATTAGATGAACTATAGTGCATGTATACTTTATGAAAATTGGGTTCGTTATATTTTTTGTTCGTCCATTCGGACAAGCAAAGGAAATAAATCCCATTCAGTCTATACAGCTATGTTTAGCTCTACGTCGAGAATGGCACAAGATATCTAAAGTATTTTTTTTCTTTCATTACGAGTATGTACAAGCTTTTATTTAGTTTCATCTGTCCCGTTGTCTATAATCAAATCTTACAAGTTAAATTTGATCCCCTTTCCGGTTTCCGATTGAGCTGAAATTTTGCATGCATGCATAAATTAGATGATAATGCAATATTATTATGACATAGAGCTGACCTGATGATGGACCTGGAAGCTGGCCATAGGAACTCCGTAATTAAACGACGCAACCCGATCGAAATTGAGCTTATTGGATTCGTCTTGACGAGTACTTTGAGACTATATGGTAACCAGGGTCTGACGATGGACCTGGAACCTGGCCATAAGAACTCCGTAATTAAACAACGCAACCCCATCGAGTTTGGGCTCGCTTGATTCGTCTTGAGGAGTACTTTGAGACTATATGGTAACCAGGGTCTGACGATGGACCTGGAACCTGGCCATAAGAACTCCGTAATTATATATCTATATCGCTAACGTTGCGCCTCAGAGTACCAGGGCCAACCCTGTTATACTGAAGCCCTTATCCCTCTACAATAGACCTCTGGGGTGATGAACCCTTTTTGTCTTATATTTGTGGGAACGACACGAATAATAAAAATACTAAAAAGTTAAAAATAAAATTAAAGAAAATATTTTTTTAAAAACAAGCTTTTATTATTTGCTAATATAATAAACTAAAAAGTTAAAAATAAATTAACTCTAATCAGACATATAACACTTTACAAGTTCATTGTAACCTTTAACGATATTTTTATTAATCTTCAACAACAAAATAATTCCATATCGTACATAATTATATATTTTTAGCACTAAAACTTTACACCATAATTATTAAATCTGCCCGTTTTTATCACAGTCCCAATTTTATAAATAAAAGTGTGTTGCATTTTTTAGCAAATACTAAACAGCTTGCTTTTAAAAAAGGATTTTTTTCTTTAATTTTATTTTCATTTCTGGCATTGACTAATAGTAAATGATAAATAATATAAAAATTATGAGGCGTGCACTTTTGGATTTTCCAAATTATACTTGAAATATTGGCGGCTGGCGAAGATATTATAGCTAACATGCTATACCAGCTCATCAAACTTTGCTGGACTAATGGGCCAGTAACTATAGACTGGTGCCAGGCGGTAATTGTACCTCTTTACAAAGGGAAAGGTTCGCGGCAAGATTATAGAAACTACAGGGGCATAAGCCTCCTTAGCATTGTCGGCATGCTGTATGCAAAATTGTTGATTGAAAGAGTAGTGAAAGTGACCGAAAAGAAAATATGGGATGCACAAGTGGGTTTTCTAAAGGGTATAGGTTGCACGGATCAAGTCTTCTCTATACGATGCATAACGCAAAAAAAATTGTACAAAGGTCAGAAAGTCGTTTGCGCTTTCATTGATTTGGAGAAGGCTTATGATAAAGTGAGGATGATTGAACTGTAGTCGGTACTATCTATGTATGGGGTAAGCGGCCATCTTATTCAGGCGTTGAAATCCATCTATAAGGGTTCCAGAGCCTGCATAAGGATAAACGGTTCCTACACTGAATGATTTAACATTGATAAAGGTCCGATTACGAAATGAAAAATTTTATAAATTAAGCATATTAAATGCTAAAATTTCAGTAAATTTAAATTGATAAAGGTGTTAGACAGGGATGTGAAGCGTCACCGTGGCTGTTTAACCTATTCCCATGAATGAATGAGCTATCTATATAGCTGTTTGCTTGATTTGAAAAATAATGAATGTGGTTTAAGAATGAATGACTTACTCGTCAAATGTCTTCTTGATGCCGATAATCAGGTTTTACTTGCATCATAAGACTTACAGGCGATGGTAACTAATATGCATGATGCTTTTGAAAGAAAAGGTATGAAAGTAAATGTAAGTAAGACGAAAGTAAATACATGAGGGAATGTAATATTTTTATAAATGGTGAGGGATTGGAACAGGTGAAAGAATTTGTATACTTGGGTGTACGGTTTACTAGGGATGGTAACGTTGATGATGATGTTGAAAGACGAGTTAATACTTGTAATAAAGTGAATGGGGCACTTTACACTTTTATGAAGAGTAGGAATGGGTCTAAAAAGGCACGCCTGTCTGTACATAGGGGCGTATTAGTACCCATTCTCATGTATGGCAGTGAAAGCAGGGAAGACATGAAAGGAGAATAAATGCTGTAGAGATGAAAGCTCTTCGTAGTATGTGTGGTGTAAGTCTTGAAGATAAAATTAGGAATACTGTTATCAGGGGCGGATCTAGCAAATGTAGCGCCCGGGTGCAATCAATCACCTGGTGCCCTCTTGTCTCTAAATGCGTGAACAAAAATGGAATAGATTGATAGTTACAACACGTTCAACTAAACTCCGAACCTCGCTGGAATGCGTTGTCGCATGATTAGTCTCGGTTATTTTGACACTAAACAAGGGTAAACACGATCGGATTATGAAGTTACAGTGAGCATGGCGACAAAGCAACCTTTTTTTAGCAGTGGACTATGCTGTGGTCACGCCCCGCTAAATGGATCCGGAGTGACGGAAGAGGCGGCGCGCGATACCATAGACTCATCCTGTAAAGCGCCTCTCTTCACCGTGCGAGCAGGCCACTGGTACCCGATCTTTGTCTTCAGTGGACTGCCCGGTGGTTTACTCTTGGGGGTTCCTCTTGAGTCGATACCTTGTCGTCCTCACGCGGTGGCCTCGCTTCGGGTGACTGGAATAGTTCCCAGTCCGATCACTCGATGCCTCGGCTAGGGTGGCATCAGGCGCAGGTATTCGCGCCTGCACCACCCAGGGCGCTAGTGGCTGCTCGCGTCGAGAGAATCCTTCCTGACTCGTTCCGCCGCCTCCTTCTGCGAGATGACTGCCTCGCAGAAGGCGGCAACCGCGTCCCAGTTTCTGACGCTGTTGACCATCGCTTTTATGATAGCCGGCAGCACCAGGTCAGCACTGATGACAGCGACGAGGTCACGGCGCTGCCGGTCCCAGCTCGTACAGACTGCGAGCGTATGCTGCGCCGTGTCCTCATCACTGCCGCACTGTTGGCAGGACGGAGTCAACTCCCTCCTTGTGACCGTGTGCAGGTACTTGCCGAAGCAACCGTGCTCCGACAAGACCTGAACCAGCCGGAAAGAGAGAACTTCGTGCCGCTGCTTCATCCATTCTACCAGTACGGGCCGGAGGGCTTCAACGGTAACAATACCGTGTCCAGGCCTCTCCAGCCGCGTAACCCAACAGGCAATGACGGGCAGTGTTGTCAGCGTAGCCGGTTGGCCAGCTGAAAGGCAGTCTGCGTAATGCGGTATGCCTCATATAGCTGGCCCTCCCACTCAACGTCGCGGTGACGCCGCCGGCTGCGGGTGTAGGACCTTCGGGCACTAATGCGCGCCCCACGAAGGTCTGCCAGCCTCTGAGGTAGACGCCGTACCCTGGGCATGGCCGCATCGCAGATCTGCGTTAACGCACTGTGGATGGGGCAAGCCTCGGCGTCCACTTCGTCCGCTGGGAGTGGTGAGGACAGCCATGTGTAAACAATGGCCGCCGCGATAAAGCAACTTATCTAAACCTGTCAAATAACGCACCCACTATGTTTATAAATGGTTAGGCAATCGCTATGTACGGTGCACCCGCTCCGTGCGGAGCGTTACAGTGGAGGCTCTATGTGTCCCGAGTGGCTGTCGGCTCCCCTTAACACCCGGCGGGTGCACCGCACCCTCTGCATTAGGTAAAGCCGCCCCTGAGTGTTATAAAGAGAGCGCTGTGGTGTGAATGAAGATGTAATGACAAAGATAAAAAATGGAATGTTGAGGTGGTTTTGTATACCTTCTACTTTGGGGTGGTGGTTTGGACACGTAAAAAGAATAACTGAAAAAAGGTTGACTAAGCAAGTAGCAAGCAAGTACAACGCCGGTGTGAGTGGGACGATTACAAGGGGAAGACCACCTGGTACTTTTCTGGATCAAATTGAAGATGTGTTGGCGAAAGGTCAGATTAAGAGTAACCGTAAAGCATGCATGAAGACTGTGATGAGTGTGAATGAAACGATGGAGGTATGTCAGGATCGTGGTTTGTAGCAATCCGTAGTCTCTGCCTACTCCTCTAGGCAACAGGCCTGAGGCTATGTATGTATGTGTATTTAATGCACATTAAAATTGCCCTGTAGAGCATATAATTAAAATGAATATCCTAAAAGGTCGGGTCACTAGTAATATATAAATCGTATTATAGGAAGTAAAAGTAAATGCCTCCATCTTCCGTTTATCTTAAAAAAAAAAAAATCTTTTGCATTTAATTACATAAAGCTTGAAGTAATCTGTTGTGCTCATTAGTCTTTGGAGGATATGTGTTCACCGTATCAGAAAGTTACACAATAAAACTTGTTCAGTGATTTGTTGATTTATTTTATATAATTGTGCGATTAATAGGAGCTTAAAAAAAAGGAAATAAGCAATTAATGTTAAAGGTTAAAGAGGGATTTATTTATTTCAAGTTTTCCTGCTCTAATTTATATGGTATTCGCATATCATTTCCCGTAGTCGTCTTGTATGACAGCATCCATGGGCAAGAATGCGCAACAATATTAATGGTGTCTTCTGGTAATTTTGGTGGAAAATGAAAATATTTGTAAATCACTATTATATCATATTCACTACACCCCAGGTTCCTCTGCATCACTTTACATAAATTGCCATGATAAATATTTGATATAATATTACCTGTTAAACCACTAAGACATTGAAAATAATACAGGGTCACCACATGATACTTTCATATTCCCGCCAAAAATCTATCCATTTTGGTTCTGTTCGTCCATTTGGATAAGCAAAAGAAGTAAAGCCTATAGCCATCCAAGTCTTATAAAATTTATCTTTACATGCATTTTCTCTGTTTTACATTAACTACATAAAATCTCAGCAATGTTATTCAATATAACATTATGAAACACAGAAATATTTGATATCATTTAAAAGCAACACATGAAATTTTCACATTGCTGTCAAAATTCTTTATTAGTATTATACAAATTATACATACCAAGAGCTATTCTTTAGTTTGAGTTTAATACATCTTCCATAGATGTTAGTATCTTACACGGAGGTATTACTGCTGTTAACATAAACTATAGAACTGGAATCATACATAAATGTATTATTTTACTGAGATAAGCCTAATAGTAGTAATAGTTTTTAAATGTCGTGGCGGATACTTGGTATAAAACTACTTGGCTAAAAACGCTAATTCTATTTATTTTCTAAATTCTAATGTCTGATGTTCACGCGAGTATTATACATTTAAAATAAAACTATTTTTACGGATTCTATCGTGGTTGTTTTTACAGCATTCATAGTCACAGCAGGACAGTCCTACAGTGATCATGAACGCTAAAATGATTGCTATAGAATCTGTAAAATTTGTTTTATTTCAAATAAAAACGCTAATAGTATTTTAGCATTACGATGTACCAATACCTGATAAGTACTTAAAATGGTCTTATTAATTTAGTTTAATTTTACGCCACATAGCGACGCTACTGTAGACCTAAGTGTTGCGCTGTTTCTGTAAGTCCGTAGAACTTTGATGCAGTGTTTCTGATTTTATAGAGTAGTTTTATTTTTATTACCTGTTCTTATTTGCATCTGTGTATTTAATCTGTGGATCACACTCGCTCAGTCACTCATCAATCAATCCATCATCTTTTCTTTATTTTACGAGTAGGATTTGATAAAATAAAAAATGGGCGAAGCTGTGATAGATTGTTCGTAATGCAGTCAGCAAAAAGTCTATGTGAAGCTTACAGTGATTTGTGCTATTATGTTTTTGCCACTCGTATTGAGTTCTAATATGGATTATTGTTTATGATAAGTCAATAGGTATTCCTCTGTATGTTTGTGATTGTATTACATACTTTGTTAATAATTCGTTAACGCTAATGTGGTATGGCACTTGTTACAATTCGGCGTTCTCCGAGTGTGCGAACACCTAGGAAATCGGTGAGTCTAGTTTTTACTAAATTTAACTGATTTTTCAGTTGTGCTGTTGTGTCAGACAGATTCCTGTAGTATGGAACACACATTAACGTGCAGATTACTCAAACGTTAGAACAGATTCTGAATTTAAATATATTAGATGATGTAAAGTATCTATATCTAAAGATTGGTTTTTATTAATCATATTGTCATATATCAACTTGTCATTTACTTATTATTATCATTTATTGTTAAGCTTAGATGTATATCTTACCATGAAACTGTTACAATAAATTGATGTTTTATGTCTTATCAATTTTTGCAACAACTCTGTGCTATTAGAAACTGCTTCTTAGTTAACATAAAGACAACCTTTGTTTTAGGATGAGGCAGAAAAATCAAGGGATACTACTGAAGAGGATGTTGGGAACCGTGTTAGCAAGAGGTAATAACAGTCTTTATTTTAATCTATAGGGTGATATGATTAGGCAAATCTGCACTGTCTAATTCTTGTTGATAGATTGTTATACATTTTCTAGGTGTTTTAATATAATTTTGTTATAATTTTCGATATCAGCCTTTGTGTTTATTTTATAACCATAAAATAGTTCACTTTGTTGCTATATGTAAGTGTGCTAAATAATTTTGTCATTAACATGGATGTGTGATGACAGTTTTCGAAAATACTTTTCCCCTTTGCTTTTTAATTTGTTAAATAAAACTATCCAATGTCTCAAAGAGGGTTAAAAAGGTCCTTATACCAACCTGAATGATACAGATATGAGAGATACCTTAACAATAACTGAACTACTAACACAGTGGGCAGTAGCCCACTATGTTAGTTCAGTCATTGTAAGAATCTTATAGACAAAGGTGCGACTGCTTCTTGATAATTATTATTTCAATATATTCAAACACTATGTATAGTAAATAATCTAATGCCGTAATCTAAGAACTGTAAATAATCAAAATTTAAAAGTGTAAATGGCAAGAAAGTTGCTTGGTTTTAATGTGTAATTATGATACATATTTATCTCAATTTCATAAATTGGGAACCGAGATTTGGGTGCTGTGATTTCCTATAATAATCATATGTTTTATGAACAAATTAAATAACTCTATTTAATAATATATGAAACATCTCTTATGAAGAAAAAGGAGTCAGGACCATTGCCAATATATTGTTAGAATTGATGAATACTTGGTAAACTATTCCATAGGCCGTTAAACATTCTTCTTGTTTGCCAAGGTTTCCCAAGGCAGTTTCAGTTAGTCATATCTACAACCATAGCAAAGCAAAATAACATGTGGTGTACTATGCTCTGCACTTTTTAAACCAGTTCTCATATGATTTTGAATGCTGGAGCCTTTATATTAGTCATCATCCTGCAGTACAAGTGATCTATATGATTTGTATTCATTGGAGTGCAGAGAGATTTCTATGTAATGTTCGACTTATCAAAGATTGCTTTTAGGAATTGTTTGATATGGTACTGTTGTTATCTCTTTACCGTCACACTATTTAGTGTTTCTACATTATCCATATTGTTAAGAAATAATATCTCATCCACAATATTATGTTTATAATGTTTTTATTTCTAGTATGTACACTGTACAGGTTGTGGACAGAATTAACTTTTACTGATGAGCTATGAACCTGATCTTACTTTGTTTGTTTGTCCATGGCAGGATAACGAGGGGCTCTTTTATTTGTCGGGGTTCGATCTGCCTTTTATACCACTTGGTACGGAATACCAACATTTGTATTTGTTTTCATTGCCCGCCTGGGATTTTGGTGAATATACATTGGAAAACCTCTCGACACACTTGTGATGAGATAATATAAGCTTATGAAAGGTTACAATTTAGTGACGAAGAATTGTAGTAAGTCGATATTTATTTCTAATATACGCCCTAAGAGTCTCCGAAACCGGCGAGCGTGTATGAAGAGAATTATGAATGTTGAGGAAGCGAGTGAAGTATGGAAGGATAGAGTTCTCTGGCAATCTGTTCTCTCTGCCTACCCTGCAAGGGATATGGCGTGATGATATGTATGTATGTATGTATGCCCTAAGAAATAAGAGATTCCATGGGATTGTTATAATGATATTATTTTATATTAAAAACTGATTTCTCGACATAATTTAAAAAAAAAAAAATTTTTTTGCTGCCCATAAAAATCGCTCTTAGGTAGTCTATAACCGTACCCACGGTATAATCTATATTTTTACGGAGTAGTTATGTTGCCCTTGTAAACATTAAACAAGTCTTAGTACTACAAATTAATGACATATGCCTAACTTTATCTTGCTCAGTTTAACGATATAGGATTACGCGATAAAGTTATCTTTCTCGCGTTCCATATATTTCCTACCGTAGGTTACGGGCTTCTTCCAGATGAGTGAAATTACACTACGCTATTGCTTATAAGAGAGAAAGAACGGGTGTTTATGCTATTCTTAAGTAAGAATAGTTCGAGTAAAAATAGTCAGTCACCATATGAACAAGCATTAAATTAGAATATGTGAATTTTGCCAATTTTGCCGCCGATTTTATTGTGTTTGTAAACATACTTGTTAGGCTTCCTAATATACCCAATATACATCTAATATATATATACCCAACATAATCTTAATAAAGGGTCAAACATCCCATGCGCAAGTATAGTACAAAATTACGTTTGTAAATCTATGTATGGCAATCTTTTCTTAATTCTTCTTTCATACATACATACATATCATCACGCCCTCCTGCCTCCCTTGCAGGGTAGGCAGAGAGAACAGAGTGCCAGAGAACTCTATCCTTGCATACTTCACTCGCTTCCTCAACATTCATAATTCTTTTCATACACGCTCGCCGATTTCGAAAACTCTTGACTCCACCTTCCTTCAGTACATGACCAATCTGGTAGGTTAGTCTCGGTCGCCCCCGGTACCTACTTACCTATTTTTCTTTCAAACCTTGATAATTGTCTGTTGAATATATTGTTATTTGTACTTAAAAAAAAGAAAACCAAAATGAACAAAGGTGGATTTGTTAAGTAGTTTATACTAAATTAATGAATGAGCAAGTGACTGCTGATGATGAGTGCCCGGCTTGAAACCCCAGGTCGGACATCATTAACCGAAGACAAAGATCGGGTTCTGGTGGCCCGCTCGCACGGCGAAGAGAGGCGCATCGCAGGGTGGGTCTATGGGGTCGCGCGCCGCCTCTTTCGTAGCCCCGAACCGATGTGACGGGGAATGACCACACCATAGCCCCTCGCAAAGAAAAAAAATCGGATGTCATTGCATTTTGTTCCTATAAGAATGCAAATAAATATTATTATCGTTATGTCACTGTCGATCCAATAAATATGGTACGTTATTGATTTGTGTGTGAACTCACAGCTTTTGAAAGCGTCCTAGTAACAGAAATTTCACTCTTGCGGGATCATGATGACTGATCAACGAACAGCAGAATACCAGTATATCGAGGTGTAGATGTATTTATATAGCAGCCGTTAGGTTGTCCAAATCCAAGATAAAGTTACTTAGAAATAAGTTAGATGGACGTCATCTATCCAAAACTGTTTAACACTGCATTGGGAAGATCTTTATGTTCAAACGCTTGGACGAATCTATTATTCGACATCTATTGCGAATATATTATTTATTTTTAATTTGCAAAAGGTATCGTACCCCTATAAGGAATTTCTGAATGAAATAAAGGTCTTGCCACCTTGTTCGAAGATGTCGGCAATGACATTCCAATAGCGATTATAGTTTAGCATGCTATTCTCGATTCTTATCACTGCTTACCCGGATTCAATCGATAAACGAATATCTATGGTATAATTATCTTGTTACATAGCATAGTGAAGAGATTAATGTTACACAAAGATTTCAGGTCTAACGAATTCCTCACTCTCTGATTTCCCTATCCGAATTTCGCAATTACGTATTCATTAAATTTAATTAATAATTGTTAATTATCGCTTGATTTAACAGTGGAGATAAAATCACGAAAAATCTGATGAAAACTTGATTATCCTATGTGATGTCCACGGAGATGACGCGCGAAATGAGTAATGTGGAGAGTGAGTTAAGCTGTTAGCTCTATCTATCAGAAACATCTATATTGATAGATATAAGTAGGCAGCCAATACTTTTAAATATCCTGCTATGTAATTTAATTTACTAATATCATTACCCACACTTTGAATTTCGTGATCGCTTCATAGCCTTTTCCAAAGAAGAGCCCATAAATATAACCCATTATAATTGAAATTATTAATGATTATAATTGAAAACAATAATAAAATTACAATAATGATGATCATGCCCTGATTTATATATATAGTTTTTAATGTTGATAAATCTATATATCCATACACTTTTAAAATATGTACATATTTATGAGTGACTAATCAGCTACTCAAAATACAGTGTACTGATTGTGCAAGTATACTTGCACTTGACCAGTTTTATTCTTTGGAAGTAAGAAGTGAGTGGGTCAAATCTGAAATAAAAATGCAATCTTAATTATTAATTTTATTAGCTTAAAAATTATTTCTTTATATATGATCCCGTTTGTTTCAACGATATTTTATTTACATTAAATATTTATTTGTTCTTAAAACGATACGAGACCATTAGACTGTCATACAGAGGTTCTGGTGCTTTGAATTAAAACGCCTCGTGAGGCCGTTTAGTTTCGGCTGTCATATTTTCCTTTCCTGTCAGAATACGTCCCACGGGGCCATGCTATGCCCGAACTCTTTCTGCCACTATAGGAGGGAAACTGACCTATTATAATATTCGCTAATTAGGTGGGTTGGTATAGAGTTCAATTCTGAGTTTGCCTTTTCTTGCAGTCATGTTGTCTACTTACCTTCTTTATTGATATTTTATGACAGCAATGGAAAATGAAGGGAAGGTTGGCTTGTTTTCTCCATCCTATACGGCACTAAAGTGTTTCTTGTTTGTCATTTATACATACAATAAAAATCTTCACGTAGTTAAATAGGTACATTGAAAATTAATAAAAATTCTCATTGCGTAATTGATATTGAATTCAAAATATAGTTTTTTAAATTTTAGTGTTTTTGTATGCTATTCCATAGCGTCACACTAAAACTATTTAACAGGTCTCTTGAACTTTGCAGCTGTAATGTACAATGACCTGGTCAATATATAGTCTATAAATTAACACACTATGTATAAGTAACGCATTATATTTATAACCGTTTATGCAATTATACCCTTGACTGCCGAATAGATAAAAAAAAAAGACTGAGTATAATGTATATTAACACACTCTGTACACTGTTTATTTATGCTGTAAATTAATATGCTATTTGTCACAGAAGTTCATCAGTATAACGTAATTAACTAAGTAAACCATTATATAATATGAATTTGAACAACGCCTGTCTGGTCAGTTCATTAACATCTATCATAGCTGATATGCTGAGTTAATATCGCAAATACCCTAATATGTATGCTGTGGCCAGATGCTAGAAGTAAATATGTACGTAAAACGTATGACTTAGTGTTCTCTAAAAGTGCTCCTGAGTGATTTTTAATATTAAAGATGTCATCACCATTGTCCTCACAGCTCATTATCGGGATAAAGAATGATGTAGCCCTTTTTTTAAGGAAGTGATATGTAACCATATTAGTAGTAAGCGTTATTGTGTATTATTATCCATCGTATTTTTTTTTGGCGGCGATAAGATTCGGAATCAGATAAACGTTGTAGCACTCGAGTTTTATCGTTTAAATAGGCCCTTTATTAAATACTTATCGGATAAAACTAAAAGGTTATAAGTTGAAGAGAAAGGAACTCTTTTTGAAACATTTGGAGAACTTACCTTTAAATAATTAAATATCAAGGACAAATTCTGAAAGCAGATCTCAGTTTCTGCTTGACCTTAATAATAGTAGGGTACGCGTCCGCCGTTGTGTCTGTAAGGTTACCTGTTTAAAGCTTCATTATTGTATTGCAAATATTTTACTGTTGCGGTTTGTTCCAATTTTGTAATCGTGAAGTTGACTGAGACAATTAATTATTTTAGTGGCTTATTTAATTTGCCTAATTATAGATATATTTATTTATATTAATAGCATTGTATCAAAACTGTTGAACATCAACAACAACGCGTGTATTGAAGCATTGCGTATTCCTTTCCCGAACGTCTCGTGTTCCTGTTCTGAGTTGTGTTTCTATATTTAAGCCGTAGTTTGTGCTCTGTTCAGTAGGAAGCTTCAAGCTATGAGTGTTGTGACGTCCGTCGAATGGGCTCGTTGTTACGTCGCGCACGCATTTTATTGTGCGGGATGTGTCGGATGGTGCACCGATTACCGGGATTCAGGCCACGGTTGAGTGGCATGTATGAAAGCGCTTTTCGATGCATGCGTACCTTGTGAAAATATAATATATGTAGTATTTCGTTTCTAGTAGTAATTTTTGTAGTGTTGAATTTCGTGAATCTGTTGTGTACACTTTATTGTCTGTTTTCCCGTTTAACGGATCAAATTAATATGGTCGCATCCAGGTAATTATTCGAATTTGCTTCTAACAAATATATTAACGACTGATATTTGTTATTGTTCAGCTATAAAAAATGTTTAATCAAACTAAGATATGGAATCAGTTTTCTATTTATAGCAATTACACGATGTAAAAGACGTTGCAATGAATAGTGCCAAAATTTAATAGAATATGATTGTTTATTATTTGCCCGTTCCTTTGTGGTGACGGAGTAAGAATGAAATGGTCACTGCGCCTTCCTTTTCCGTAGGTGTCATAGAAATCAATTAAGGGAACATCATTCATCATCATTTTCCTACTCTTATCTAAATTACTTGGGGTCGATACAATATGTACTCTTCTTTCATAGTACATATTGTATAAGTTATTGGCAATAGTTTTATGACCGGCCGCCAGCCAAACGTCAACCCTCCTTGGGAATGTAATTGTTGACCAAACGGCATCAGATGGAGTTGGCCCAGGTCGTTATAAGGCTCTTAGTCGTCTTTTACGACATCCACCAGCAAAGAAAGGGTTGGTAGTATTCGTAGCCTAGCGGCTACGAAAACTCCCACGCAGCATCAAAACACCGCAAAACATCAATTAAGGGATGTAAGCAGGTAATATCACCGCAAGGATGAGAAAATTCGAAATAAAACTTATGTAAAACTGTCTCGCCAGTGTGGTGTAGTAATTTAATTTCCTGTAATCGGAGGATGTCCGATGTACAACAGTGGAATATCCCACATAAAGATTGAGAAGAAAATTATTTTCCCTGTTGTTTTGAATAAAATGAACACCAAGTAAAGTTCTATCAGAATAACTGATATGAAACACATTAATTTTGTTATAAATAAAATACAATTTATTTATTTTAACATTTGTCCATTTAGTACTTAGACTAAATCAACAAAAGTTTAAAATATTTTATTATATACACACATAGTTTTATCAAACACGTCCCCAATAAACAATCATTAATAGCTCGTTTAACTTATGTTAGGAATCAACGCCTAATTACATTTCACTCTTTCATATATTAGTAAAAGCCCATTGTCGTCTACCAGACACAGTTCCAAACTTCATGTATGTGCTCTTGAAAATTTATTAACGGATAAATCAATAACATCGGTGAAACTGGGACTTGAGCCCGAGACCTTGCACTTGATAATTATTTGTTTATGGTAATGAATCTACAGGACAAATTATATGGATTATATATGTTGTTTCAATTTTTATATTACGAAACCCAATGGTTTTTTTTTAAATTTTTATTGTTTATATTATAATTTTTACTGTAAATATTATTTCTTCTTATTTTTATGGTCACACGGGCTGGCGTATTTTATTTTAAGATTTTTGATGTTATCTTGACTCTTATACTAGAGAAATGTGTGAGGACCATTTGTATCCTTACTCTGTTATCACACAGACACCTATACAATACTCTGGACAAATTTACAGGAACGATCAAAAAATAATTTCTGTTATAATAATCGTGCGTACTGGTCACATACATAAGAACATCTTATTAAAAAAGTTTTTGTTTCTGAATTTCGTTTGTTTTTGTGCAATTACTGCGTAATATTACCTTGTTTTTTAGCGCGAAAAAATTTTGCCAAATTTAAAATTTAAGAATTTGAGTACAAATCTCGGTTTTTATATTGAATTTTTGGTTTGACTTCGTCGTTTATCGTGTTAACTATAAATTTTTGCTGAAAATTGACTCGGAATCCAAACGCTACTCAAGTTGTTATTAGGACTGTTACTTTGATCGAAATTGATCAAGCGAAACCATCATTGGGCTCAGACAATACGAGTATCTTTTGTAGTATATGGAATGAGGAATATGCATATGTATGACTCCAAAATGAACAACATATTTTTATTTGTAATCTTTATTGCTTAAAAACGTACCTATACAATTATTTTTGAAATTCATAATTATTTAATAGTGAAATTTAATTATCAAAAAGTGGCTTTTTTGAGATTCGCTCGCAAATTTCTAAAACGCGACGCGATTGGTTGTTTAAAACGTGACGTCATCGTACACTCGAATGTTCTGATATCAAAGAGTTTCTAGTGATTATTTTGTATCGTTACCCAGTTATTTCATAAGTTATTAGTTTTCTGTGTTCAAGTATTAATCTTTGCGAATGAGAGACTTAACAAATGTCACTTTTGTCCCTGTTCTAATGCTGTTATATTGTATTTTCTGTATCCTTTTCTATCTGAAACCCAACAGAAAGATAAATAATAAATAATTTCGAACTTTTCTCTTACTCTAATAAGTTACATTTTTTCATTCATAGGTATCATGACTAAACATATATTACTTTTATGGATTTATCTAATAGGTACATGGGTCTTTACCCATGTACCTATTAGATATCGAGAATATATCTTTAAGAATTGTACGTAAACTAGGTAGTCATGTGTACGTCGAAGTTTGTAAACAAAACAATGTGCATGTAATCAAGGAAAAATTATTCTTTTATGTACTTTGTCACTTTTCTAATGTGTTTACTTACGTTAAAATAATATATACAACAGTATAAACTGCTCAAACACGACATATTGACTTCATTTTTTTCTTATTTATTACATTTCTTGGCATAAGGAAATATACTTTGTTATGTGCAATTTTGATAATATTTTGGCACATAGAAACGACACAATATTTATAATATGGTTTTCTGTTCTTTTCCATGGTAATAAGTTGACTTTAAAAAAGTGAGTGTATCACTTTTTTAATTTTCAATAACTTCGTGAACCAAACATTTCGTTGTTGACAGCCAACTTGTGTGTGTATTCTGACGTCACAGAAGCGCGCCATAATAGCCACGTTTAATTCGCCCAAAAATGATAGTGATTTTAATATATTTTTTTTAGCTTAATGGTTTATATTTTAGATGTGTTATATTTATTTTTGGTAATGTAATAACTAGTAGAAACGTTAAAAAAATAAAAACATATCATGCATATTCTCCATTGCCAGATAATATTCGCAGATCGGGTACTATACGAGACTTTTCTGTGAGTCTGTTGTGGCTAGAGGTGACTGCCAAAAATGACGATGACAGATAATTTATCATTATTATCGTGCCTAAACAATCGGACCTTAATTTCTTTGAGATGGTTATATTAAGCACAGAAACTGGTAAAAAGACTGCAATCGGAGGATATAAATTCACACTTACCTGTCCTAAGCCCTCTTCTTGTCACATACTATCAAGAAGCGCTAGTTAACTTTGCTCACAGTTATGGACATTGGAATTACGAAACTTGAAATCAAGTTATTCACAAATAAGTCCAATTTTTACCTGAAGCCAAGTGATGAAGGTTTAAAGCGCATGTGGGCAACAGGCGGCCCGCGAACGGCTTCTTTGCGGCCCGTGGATGTTTTGTAAATAAGTCATAAATGTCTAAATAAATGCATGAACGAACGGCGATCGACACTATATATGTATATTCTAGTGTTAATATTACTAGTGTGGCCCGCATTTCGTTTATTTCCTTTGCCTGCCAAAAGATTGCCCACTAGTGGTTTAAAGTGTGGAGATACCCAAAGAAAAGACACACATATTTGTAAAAAGACACATTCATCACAACCATTATCATCCTGCTCTTATCCCAAATATTTGGGGTCGACGCAATATGTATTATCAATATATATATATATATATATACACTACCGTCCAAAAGTTTGGAAGCACACCTGTTTTCAAACAAAACAAATAAATGCCGACTAATAGCGGTAAAAATTAGCAATAATCTTAAGTTTTACAACCTTTTACGACTGTCTACACAAACACAAAAGGATTATTATCCTACATTCATCAAGTTTTATGGAATTCCTTAATATTGACGAAACACGTGTTTTATGACTTAATCCGTCGGCTACTTTATCCTATGCAATGGTGTAGTTTTATTGATAATGTTTGCTGGTTTTAACTTTTTTAGACCTTATTCAGTCGCACTTGAGCATTGGCACGTGAAAGTTGTGATATTAACATTGTCTGTATTCGAAAGATATCGGCTACTACTTTGACCGTATTTTTTCTTCTGAAAATGGCAAAACGCAAGCAAATCACGCTTGAACAGCGAAGCGCTATTTGCACTCTACGCGAGGAAGGATTCAGTGAACGTCAAATCGCAGAAAGGCTCGGAATTTCTTGTAAAGGTGTCCACTATACCCTTGCTAGAAAACAAGAAACGGGGAAAAATGAAGATAGAAAGAGATCTGGTAGGCCCAAATCCACAACAAATCAAGAGGACAACTTCATTAGAGTTCTTTCTAAACGGAATCGACGCTTAACTGCACCACAGATCACTGCAGCTCTGAATGATACGCGAGAAACACCCATTTCAACAACTACTGTTAATAGACGCTTACTGTCTGCGGGATTAAGAGGATGTGTTGCTGCTAAAAAACCCAAACTAACAAATCGACATAAGAAAAATAGACTAGAATGGGCAAAAGCGCATAAAAACTGGACTATAGAACAATGGGAAAATGTCCTTTGGAGTGACGAATCAAAATTTCAGATTTTCGGATCCAATAGACGTGTCTTTGTACGCCGGTCAAAAGAAGAGAGGGCTTCAGAGGCATGTACAGTGCCTACCATCAAACATGGTGGTGGTAATGTCATGGTTTGGGGGTGTTTTGGCAACAGTAAACCCGGCAATCTTGTGAGGATAACCGGAAAATTAAACAAGGAAGGCTATTTAAAAATTCTCCAAGATTCTGCCATACCCAGTGGACTAAGTCTCATTGGTTCTGGATTCATTTTTCAACAGGATAATGATCCTAAGCATTCGTCTAAATTGTGCCAGAACTTTTTAAACAAGAAAAAAGCTGAAAACATTTTAAACATCATGCAATGGCCATCTCAATCCCCTGATCTTTCTCCCATTGAACTTGTTTGGGATGAACTTGACAGGAGGGTGAAAAGTCGTTGTCCTACGAGCTCAGAACATTTGTGGCAGCTATTAGAGAACGAATGGAACAAATTAGATAAAGATTATTTTAAAAAATTGATTAATAGAATGCCCAGAATATGTGAGAAGATTATAAAGGAGAAAGGTGGACACTTTGATGAAGCTAAAATTTAATCTAATTTACCATTGTATATTATTTTTTTATTTTGTTTAAGTTAGTTTCTGTTTGTTCTTTATTTTTTTATCAATACATTTAAATTTAAATGACTTAGTTTGGTTTTATTCGATTTTACCTTGCTGCTTCCAAACTTTTGGACGGTAGTGTATATATATATTGATAATACATATTGCGTCGACCCCAAATATTTATATATATACCCCCCAATATATATATGTATATATACCCCAATATATATATATATATATATGTATATATATATATATATATATATATATATATATACCCCAATATATATATATATATATATATGTATATATATATATATATATATATACCCCAATATATATATATATATATGTATATATATATATATATATATATATATATATATATATATATATATATATATATTAATCTATTCAATTGTACATATTGAAAAGAATTTGGCAATTGTTTTGTGACCGGCCGCTTAGAAATGTGGTTTTGAAGCAAACAGCATCAGATGGGGAAGGCCAAGGTCTACGTCTTAGTCATCTTTGATGTCAATCACAAAAATGTAAGGGTTGGTAGTAGTGCAGGTACTTACCGGACACGGAGTCTTCGGTAAGTACCTGTACCGAATTTAGTTGTACAGTTAGAGCCACTAGATGAATGCAATTTCATTAATTTAGTTGGGTTTTTCATTCCTATGTGGATTTTTAATTTTTATCAAAACAAGTGACTCCTTGTTATTCTAACAGCGAGAGTTGCAAGACTAGCGAGACTCGCAAGAGTCTTGCATTTGGGCAACACTAGTTGGTAGTATACGTAGTTGCCGTCACACAACAGAAATAGGCATATTGCGGAGGATCAAATTTTTTTTGTGGTAGCTGGTGGCACTTACCTAAGAAATGTAACGTTAGTCAACACTAAAATAGATACGATATGAACGAGATTTTGGAAGAAATTATAATACCATTTGCTACTTTAGTAGACGATAGATTCGTGCGGCGGACGAAGTGAATATCTTCGACGCCTTGATATCAATGTTACCGGATCATTAGCGCGCTTGGCCGAAACGCGGTTCTGCGTGAGAATCGAACCCGTCACACTAGGTGTCGTTAGTCTTAACCACTGCGCAATCCCTACGGTCGTTGTAATAAGTTTCAGAGGGGAGCGCTGCTGGCTATTCCCTGTTGATCCGTCAGTTTTTATAAGTTCCATGAAAAGTAAGGGGTGGCGGCACATTTTATTCTAATTCATCATAAAATTACCTAAACTTTACAGGGTCTGAATAGGCTAAGCTGGATAATCAAACTAATTTAAAATCTGTGTCTGCTAATTTAAATGATTTTGCAACCCAAGTATAAGAACAACGGAACACAATAATCCGTCAGGATTTTATTGGTGATTGTTTAGGAATATGACAGTAGTAGAATAAAAGTTGAGACAATAAAAAGTTAAAACTAATTATATCATAGAGATAATTTATTATAATCATAGACATAGTTCTTTTTATGTTAAGCAAAAGGCTTTGAGCCTTTTTCTAAATATAAAAAAAAGGTTTTAAAAAATCGCTCCAATAAAAAATATCACTTTCAGTGTTCGATGTGTGTCTTAAACATGAACAAAGATGGAAGGAAGTTATGCTAGTAAAATAGTTGCAGAATGTAAATAGTGTTAGTTAATAGTTCTAGGCAAAGTATTGTTTGATGATTTGAATGAATGTCTGACAATAATATTATCAGGATAATAATTATACTAGTTTTTTAGAAGATTGTATTTCTGCATATAATTAGTTCATATGAAGTCATTATTAATAATCCAGAGAGTAAAGAGATTTGCACAGGAGGATGATGGAGATGCGATGTTCTTATAGGTTGCATCTGTTTGATACCAATTAATAACAAATACAACTAAGTGACACGTAATGAGTGACTACCTAATAGCCTAATAAACTTCACTTTAAATCTGATAGAAAAGAAAAAAGGCTGACCTAAGTAATTGGGATAATTGTGGACGGATGGCGACTAGATAAAGCGTTTCATTAAAATTGTTTACTTGCGAGATTAAGCAGGAGTTATTTAGCAAACTTTAGCGCAGTGGGCGCTTTGGTTATATCTTAAAATTAACGTTTGATGCGTTTGGATAGCCACGACAGACGTACAGGCGTCACATTGCCTTTGCTACGCAATTTATTGTTCGATTCATCAATGATTAATTGATACTATTTACATATTATTCTAATTATTATTTGCCGCGTGAAAAACGCTTTGTTCACCGGTACGCTTTTAGTTCAAGGCGTTCAGTTGTAGGTTCTGCAGCGTTTGTTTTACAAACGGTTATTTGTCACTCTCGGTCTTTAAACTATTCTCATTAATTATTTATAATTACTTATACGATTTGTTATATTCAGTTTGTCCTAATAACGCATGATACCAGTAACGTTACGGTTAATTAATTTAAATGCTGTAATAAAATATAGGTTTCCTCTGGTATTTTCCTTAACGAAGTAAATCTAGCTATAAGTTGTTGGTTCGCAATGTTATTGTATGTTTATATATAAAATTCTATGTAATTAACTTGCACTTGTAATTAACTTATGGTCTGCAGGGTAGGTTAGGACCATATGCTCTTGTATTTTCACGAGTAAATAACAAAGTAACAATCCTAGATTGTGATGAAAGAATGAAATGTCATTTTAATTACAACGATTGCAAGAGTTCGAATAAGATTTCAAACTAAAGACGAAATGAATGACTAAAAAATGACGGACAAAATAAATTAATAAAAAACTTGAAAGCCAATTATTGGTTTTGTAAACAGTTCTTGGTAAACATTATGTTGATATTATTTATGCTTTGTTTAAAATGTAAATTAATTTCTCACAAGATTCAATACCACCAAAACTAGCTGTTAGATTTATGTATTGCTATGTTTCCATCGCAGTCGCAGAAATCACCTAAAGGATTAACGAGAAAATAGCCAATAGCATTCCCCTGGGCAAGTAATAACATTAACTATCATTGCTAACCCGTCTGCCAAGCGAGGCGATAATGACATTATCTCGTTTTGTAGCTAAGATTAAATCCAAAAGTAGATGTTTATGGATGGATAGAGTTAACAAATAATATCCTAAAAAACAATTTGTCTGAAAATTTCAATTGTGTTTTTAATTTAATGACAATAATAAGCAAATTAAACACAAATTAAACTCGAACCCAGAACAATCATTTGTGTATAGCACTAGAGAATTATCTTGTATAGCAATTGAAATTGTAACGCTCGGCTCGGGACATGAGTTTTGAAAAAAAAATATTTAGACCATTACGCTGTTTGTGCAATCAAATTATTACGTATCTCTTTGTTTTCTTATAATTTAAGTGTTTGAAACAATAAATACCCCAAGATATCGTAATGTATGGTTCCAAGAGTCGTTTAATACGAAATGACTTGAACTTTGAATATTTGTTTAAATCTAAGATATTAATACAATGTTTTGAGGTAATTTGCTTTAAAATATTAAGGATATTTTAGAGATACTTTTTTAGATTATTGTTACGGTTTTATCCCAATTTTTAATGGGGGACTATGGTCTCGACATCATTTACTGGTAATTATCGACAGAAATCGGATGGCAATTTTGTGGCGTCATCATCATAGTATGTGGTAACAAAAGCCACGGGGCACGGTGTTGTATACTCCGAATTGGGTAAGGTTGGCGAAGCGCGATGGGCGGCCGCAGCGTTCACGCTTGTGTCTGCGTATAGTATGGGCGGAGTACGCAACGTTTTGGCAACGTTTCGTAGCTATTTTTATTGAACCTTGAGAGAAACCGCCCTTGCCTCTTCGCTTCAACTTTGGTTGGTTCGTTGCCTATATCATCTTGAATCTATTTGTGTATGTATCTATTATTAATCATATTTCGTGCTCCTGTATATTGTAGCAATACATATTCACAAGTTTCCCGTATCGTTATTTTCGGATGACCTTATGTGTATAAATAATATATGTACTCTCCGCTTGCTATTAAAATTTACCTCATTTAGAAAGGTTTAAAATGGTTTAAATGTCATTTGAAGTTTGGAGCCTCAAAAGGGCGACAAGATTTTTAAGCGTCAGTCTATAAGAATGGTACTAATGAGGATATATACATACAATAATTTTCATATGGAGTTACCGGATCAGAATTATGACAAACAGAGAAAAGCCGAGAATTAAGAAGCAGAGAATTATGACAAATATTCATGATTTAGGTACTATACTAGGTATATACTTTAGGTACGTATAACTAAGGAAATTGTAAAAATGAGACTATTCCCATTTTCATTTGAAAAAAAACTATCTCTTGATGCTTAGGTAGATATTTAGATAGCTACTTTGATTGTAACAGTTTAAAAACTATGTTTTATTTATAATCTTTTCCTAAATATGTAAATAGTGAAATCATACCTAGAAATCGATTTCGAGGAGTGCGGTGTTAACTTACGCTTATTGACTAAAGAGGAAAAGGGTTGTTTTTGATATTTGTAATGTTTATACCTTTATTGCCACAGAGGTACTTAGAGCGGTAATTCATCCTCAGTCGTGTAACTTATAGCGCTACCTAAAAGGGGCCTACCTAATAAGTCCCTATTGCCGTCAACCGGAGACAGCTGCAGATTTCGTATTTGCTATTTTGATCGTCTTAAGGAATCTGAGTTTGCGGATTGACTACAAAGATGGCGTAGTGGTTAAGATACAGACCTACCGTGCCAAGTGTCGAAGGATCGAATCCTATCTAGGACAAAACTTTGTCGATCCACAAATTGTTGTCTTGCGTCTGAGTGTAATTTTTGATCTTTACTTATATTTGTTTTGTTGTTACTTTTAAGTTTCGCAATACAAGAATCTCCATAATGCAGGATGTCGTCATTTAAAAAAAAAACCTATAACATTTGACCATTTTAGGATTCAACGCTGGGATATCATGTTTTGTAGTCAGAATTCATTTCACTATATTATTAATAGTGAAATTAGCTAATAATGAGGACCCCATTTTACCTAAATATTTCATCATCATTCTCCTACTCTTATCCCAATTGCTTGGGGTCGATACAATATCTACTCTTCTTTCATAGCACATATTGTAAAAGTTATTGGCAATAATTTTATGACCGGCCGCCTGCCAGACGTCAAACCCTCCTTGGGAATGTAATTATTGACCAAATGGCATCAGATGGAGTTGACCCAGGTCGTTATATGGCTCTTAGTCGGCTTTTACGACATCCACGAGCAAAGTAAGGGTTGGTAGTATTCGTAGCCGCTACCACACAGCTTTACCTAAATGTTTGACCAGAACAATTTGCACCTGGCGGCATGGTTTACAAGGGCTATCGTAAATAGCCGGCACCCTAGTTCATACCAGTTACCTACTATGCTCGAGGTCAGTGACCGCGTTCCTTAGTCATCTGAACTATACCCGCCGAGAAGATCATTTCTAATTAGGTATTTCGTCGTTGCTTTCGTCATTGTACTTTTAGTTCGTTACTAGATCAGTGAAGATACTCTACATATGGCAAGATTTGAATAGGGCAAGATAATAAGGACGAGATGAGTGTATTTGTGGGATGGCCAAATGGAATCTAAATGTGTATGAAATGGCGTGTATAGTTAGTTATTTATATGAATGAAGGCATAAAGGCAAGCCCGTAAGCCAGCCAATGAGGCAGCGTGTGATTCCTTGTGGCGCGACACCGGAGCTGGCGGCTTGCGCCTGCGCCAGTGAAAGGGAGGTTAAATACACCGCCCGCATGACGAATTGCAACAACTTTACTAAAAATGGCGTCATTCGTACACGGTTGCATTATGTTTTAAAAGTAATTATGATCAAGGTACACCATTTTATTACAAGATAAACTAAACTTAATCAAAGATAATTTATATACCTACGCAATTTAACAATTAATTACTACCTGCATAGGTATATAATATGTGTTACATTAATTATTAATATCTGTTATTGAACTTGGGAATTTAAATTCATAAAAATTCAAGGTTGCAACGTTTTTAAGTACTTTGCTGTGATTAGTTGATTGCAGCATAAGTTAACAGAAAGGAACTTGTTCATATTTTATACACATGTGCGTTCTTGAAAACGGTTTCGAATGCTTGATCGTTACCGGCAATCTCGACCATAGGTTGCTTGTGCAAATCGACTAAACTACCTTTTTTTCTGACACGCTATGGTTCAGTCACATCCCGCTCAAATTATCCGGACGGAAGGGACTTTGTGCAGATCGATTACCTGTCGCATTGTATCTCTCTACAGCCATTTAGGCTGGTCACCTATCCTTGCCAAAAACCGACTCGTTACAAATTAATTTATAAAGGGAGTTTAAGCTTCGCAAAAGAGCTACATTTTTATCATTAAAAAGACTTAAGAAGATTTATCATTAAAAAGACTTAAGAAGAACACTAAAACATGCCACAATATAGTCTGTGTATGTAGCACTTTATTTATTCTATTAAATATTTAAACATAAGTAAACCAAAAATGCCGCTCGCGCGATTAAGTTGTGTGTATATTTTTAGTGTAGGTATATATAAATACACATGCAATGTGTGTCGTATTTACTATCAACATGTATGTTATATGGTAGGAATTTCGGTAGGCAGTGAATTGGCTGTGCTACTAGTATGGCTAAATTTTGTTACCAGCAGTTAACACTTACCGTCTAGGGGGCAGCTTGCTCCTTTGGTACCTAACAATGGCAATAAAAAAATATAGACCGTAAAGCTTCATTATTTATCAACCAAACCTCCACGTTTCAACTGAAAATGCGATATAATTTATAACGCCTGAGTTACGTAGGGAATGACAGTCTTTATAGCTTGAGTCGTTTTGCTAAATTCTTTGACTAGCAATTAACGCTTACCATCAGGCAGGCAGTTTGCCACTTTGGTAACATTGGCAAAAAAAAATACGGAATATAAATTTTCATTATTTATTAACTAAACCTCCACATTTGAACTAAAAATGCGATATGATTTATAACGCTTGAGTTATCTGCGGCAACAAGCAGTCTTTATAGCTAAAGTTGTTTTGTTAAATTCTGTGACTAGCACTTAACGCTCACCATCAGGCAGGCACTTTGGTACCATTGGCAATAAAAATACGGATCATAAAGCTTCATTATTTATCAACCAATCTTCCACATTTCAACTGAAAACGCGCTATAATTTATAAGGCTCGAGTTATGTGCGGAAACACATAGTCATTGCTTTACTATATATAATTGAACATAACGAATTGATGTCATAGACATCAGCGATAGAGCATTGATGCAGTCGCAACATCGCTGATTGCTAATACTAAAAGCGACGTGTGTTCTCTGTCACTAACAATTTCTAGCATTTAAACGAAACCTTTTGTTGTTTCAGTCTCAATGAGTGCTACTTCGCAAACAAAGGTGCAGCCGTGGTGTTGGGCAGTACTGAGCGCGGCTGTCAGGGGCGCTCACCGGCACGTTCACATTCCCAACCTGACATACAGCACCACCTGCAGTCCATGTTCTACTTGCTTCGGCCGGAGGAAACGCTCAAAATGGTATTTACCTATTAGCAAATAAGCTTTAAATAAGCTTTTTTTATATAAATTTAAATGATATACGTATAATATACGTGAATACGATAGACTTACTATTTCATATTGGTATGAACATATTTCATTAGTAATAATTAGAAACATACATACATACATACCATTACGCCATGTCCCTTGCAGGGTAGACAGAGAGAACAGAGTGTCAGAGAACTCTATCCTTGCATACTTCACTCGCTTTCACAACATTCATAATTCTCTTCATACACGCTCGCCGGTTTCGGAGACTCTTGACTCCACCTTCCTTCAGTACATGACCGATCTGGTCTAGGTAGGTTAGTCTCGGTCTCCCCCGGTACCTACATCCTTTCACTTTCGCATTGTATATCTTCTTAACCAGACGTTCGTTGGGCATTCTTTCCACATGTCCGAACCATCGGAGCATTCCCTTTCGCATCTTTACACCAATACTCTCTTTCATACCTACTCGCTTTCTTATGTCGTCGTTACGAATGCGATCGACCAGCCTAACTCCACAGATTTTCCGTAGAGATCGCATTTCGACCGCATTAATTTTACTTTCATACTCTTTTCTGTATACCCAACTCTCGCTTCCATGCAGTAATGTTGGGACAAGCACTGCACTGCATTATGTATTGTGACGAATGATCTACATACTCCCCAGTATGTAGTATCATTCGTGATAGCCGCCATACTTATATAATGAGTTCTACATAGAAAAACTCCAACAGAAAAACTCCAACAAAGCTATTTTAACCGACTTCTAATTATTACTAATGAAATATGTTCATGCCAATATGAAATAATAAGTCTATCGCAGTAGGTATATATTTATGTATATGTATACCTGCCTACTACTTGTTGATGAGCTGCGCCTGAAAGTTAATTAATACCCACCTAGTAATGGCGCGAAATGACTAAAACGCCACAGTACAAGAATACTTAACATGAAACTAGAGTGCTTGATACAATAGCTTAATAATTATAACTTGCAATGAGATGTAATGTTTTGACACGGTACCGTGTACGTAGATTGATAAAAAATGGCAACGAGAATATATTTTTACATAGAATACACTTTCTTCTAAGGCATAAAGCTGAGGATTTTACAAAGAACGATTAACAGTCATAATAGGGCCGCACTGTAGACAGTGTTCTGTCTACAGCTGCGGGCCGGTCTGTCCGGGGTAGTACCACACTCGCAGAAAATCGATATCTGAGCAGTGGCAATTGCTGTTGTGCTTCGTTCAGTGAGCGAGAGAGCCGGCAGCTCAACTTTCGGAGTAGGTTTGGGGTTTTCATTGGTAAGCGTTGGCCTAGCTGTACTTCCGGTATTGCAAAGGTCCATAGGCGGCAATGTCACTTACTATCAGTTGTGCTGCTTACTCGTTTGCCACCAAAAGCGATAAAAAATCCAATCTACCAGCGCAATGTGTTTATTTTTAATCTTAGAGAAATTCCATATAACTTTGACTTTATTGTTACCAGGCGGTGAAACTGGAGAGCGCTCACGCAGATCGGACCAGGTACCTGGTAGTAGTTTGTCGCAGCAACGAGGCGGCGTTGCTCGGTATTGATTGCAATGAACACACGACTGTCGGTCTTGTACTACGAGTTCTCGCCGATACATCTATTAAATTGGACGGTGATGGGTAAGTACTGAAATTAAGTGACAAGAAACTATATAAGGTTATATATCGCCCGCTGTTTCGATTCATGAGTAAGGACAAACCATCTCTAGCTTGCGTTTCACAATCATGGGTAGCTAATTGCTGCGTGCGTATCCTTACTTAACGTGTTGAAAGGCACGTCGATGCGCTGCTTAACGCAAAATAACCCGAACATTTGAAATTTTTCACAATTTCGTAAAAATTGTTTGACTGCGTTTGAAAATTTTATTACGTAATATAATATGATTTTTATCCTGTTAAAAAAAATCACGAAATAAAAACTAATGTAAATTTGACTGACTATTTTATTATAGTAGATAAATTTCTCCTACTATTTTGTAGGTAGCTTGAGCCTAGCATCATCATTCTCCTGCTCTTATTCCAATTAGTTGGGGTCGACGCAGTATGTACTCTTACATACTGCAAAAGTTATTGGTAATAGTTTTATGATCGGTTGCCTGCCTGACGTCAACCCTCCTTGGGAATGTAATTGTTGACCAAACGGAATCAGGTGGAATTAGCCCAGGTCGATATAATGATCTTAGTCGTCTTTTACGACATTCACGAGCGAAGTATGGGTTGATAGTATTCGTAGCCGCTACCACACAGCATTTCAGGCTTAAGCCTAGCAGTAGATCGTATATGAGCGGAGGTAATGATGATTTGAATTTGACCAGGTTGTTCGGACGGGATAGTATGGGACTTTATTTCGATTTTCCTTCTCCTGTTTCTATATATCTCAATACTAAACACAGAGCTCACTAAGGATTGGTTGGAAATTAACGTATTTGGTGGATGTAGGGTTTTATTTCGAGTCATCTTCTCTGGCAGCGATATTATCACTTTAAATAGTGGTCTTTTACGACATTTGTGAGAAATAAAGGGGTGGAGAATTGTATTCTTACTTCGTCACTAATTCTTAATACATACTAACTTTAGATTTATAAACTAGTGTCAAATTGTAGTGTCATAAGCTAGTGACGGTTGATGGTGCGAGGTCTTAGTTGCATAACAAAAATGTGTTACTTGAAAAAGAAAAGAAGATTTAGCCAGACTACCCCGATTTTGAAGATTTTTCCAGGGATATCTTATTAGTTAGCAAGCTTGAAGTTTGAACCTACGCGGTTAATGGCAATAGACTCGTCTTCTATACTACACAGGACAAAAAAATTGCGTGCCAAAATGAGAAATCTATTATATCACTGTTTACTACTGCTGAGATAAAGTACTATAAAAAAAATATATAAAATATATTGCACGTACTAATCAGTAACGTTAATGAATCAGTTATATAAATTATAATGAATTCAGAGCTACAATTAATTAGGTATTCATTGTCCGCAGAGGGTTCAGTGTATGCGTGTGCAATCAACAGCACATATTCAAGCCAGTATCTGTACAGGCCATGTGGTAAGTTTTAGATACAGTTACACTGCAAATAGAGACGTCTTCAATGCTCATGAGGTTTTTATATTAAAATAAATATGGTAAAGTTATAACTTTATTGACTTTATAAAGTCAACATAATATATATTCGTTACGATAATATAAATAAAAACTTTAACCGTAATAATTTGAATTTAGGTTGGAATAATTTATGTAGTGTAATAATTTATCTAGCCGGCAGATATTTAATAAAAAATACAGGCGTATGTTAACCAATGCTATGTATCAGGCAAACTGATAAAGATGTGAAGGGTGTTCAAGGTAACTTGAACTTTGAACCCTGCATAGCTATCTTTTTTTATTTATTCCACAAACTTTATTGCCATTTATGTTCTATTTACCCATGTGGCGATAGTTTAAGAATACAATTGTCGCCACCTTTTATTCGACCGCGACAGTCGTAACAATCGCCTAAAGTCCAGAGGAGCGGAGCTTTCCTTGGGAAACCTGTAATACCTTATTGCTATTGCTAAACCGCTTATTAAGCGTGGCGATTGCGGCACTATCACCTTATCTGTGGAAGAGGTCTACGTCTAGCAGTGAACGGCTAAAGGCTGGTTGATGATAATGTTCTGTTTCTGTTGAATAAAACGTTAACGTACATAGTAAGTGCAGAATCTCTTTATACACAACATTCACCATATTACTTCGCTCGACTGCTGGCGGAAAATAAGTTAAAATAATTTTTATTATTTTTATTGTGGGGTGAAAAATATCAAATCAAAATTCTTACACATGTACACGACAACAATACTCGAGTTCTTACACACTTAGGGCGAATTATACTACCCTCTGAGGGTTTGATTTGCAGAATAGCCCATTTTAGTAGAGGTGTGACTAATATATTCGTAATAGGTGCAGATTTTATACTACCTGCACCTATTATCTGTATAATAATACAAGTCATCTATATTCATATGAGGATAAGCGAATATAGAGCAATATTATACCAGGTATTAGCCAAATAATAGCCATAATAGGGATGTATAACAACGAGCGAGGCGATTCGCTCGCCTCGTTATGGTATTATTGATTTCCAACCGCGGTCATTTCACACACTCGCCTAAGTTTCAGCGCCTGACGTTTGAGCGAGATGAATATTGTGCTGTACGAATTTGTCCTGACGTTTGCTTGTCATTATTCGTGCTTTATGTTTGCATTGTTAAAACATAGATAAACACGTTGTGCTTTCGGTAAAAATTGTATGAGTTGATTACCAAGCAAGCAAGCAACGAAAACAGTTTTTTACATTCATTCACTTGTTTCTGATATTAGTTTATAATATTTGTAATGACCAAATTTCGCAGCAACTATGTTGTAATCGGATAGCATGTGCACGCAGTGGTTGATACTTAATAATTAATCATTGTTTTGTTAGTGGAATGAATCGGTTCACTAATATTTGACTAATAGCCAGTAGTATATATGGTATCATAATCTGCGATAACTAATATATTTAATAATAGGATTATCTAAAAATTACTGTAATGTAACATCTCTACTTTTTAATGAGTTTAAATATCACAAAAGTAAGATATAGTCTAGTACCTATTTGTGCTAATTTTTAATTCAATAAGTAATTAAAAGTATGAAAGCTTATATATTATAAATTATATTCTATTTTACACATTTAGAAAATGAATAATGATAAATGCCGCAACTGGTGTATGTGCAGAATAGGCTGTCTTTATTTTTAATATTCTTCCTATTTTTTTTATTAGTATTTATGCTTAATTTGAATACAATGGATAAAGGGTTTTCTTCTCAATGGATAAAGGGTCTACGCGTGAATGTGAGCAAAACCAAAATAATGGTCTTTGAAAGAGACGAAGCCAGAACAGATGTAAGAGTAACAATAGGTAATGATATACTAGAGCAAGTGGACGAATTTGTATATCTTGGATGTGGATTTAGCCGAGATGGAAGGTACACCACTGATATAGAGCGAAGAGTGAATGCGGGAAATAGAGTGAACGGAGCGTTGGGGCAACTTCTCGGCAGCCACCACCTCAGCCAGAAGGCACGTGTAGCAATACATAACGCAGTGCTTGTCCCAACATTACTGTATGGAAGCGAGAGTTGGGTATGCAGAAAAGAGTATGAAAGTAAAATTAATGCGGTCGAAATGCGATCTCTGCGGAAAATCTGTGGAGTTAGGCTGACCGACCGCATTCGTAACGACGACGTAAGGGAGCGAGTAGGTATGAAAGAGAGTATTGGTGTAAAGATGCGAAAGGGCATGCTCCGATGGTTCGGACATGTGGAAAGAATGCCGAACGAACGTCTGGTTAAGAAGATATACAATGCGAAAGTGGAAGGATGTAGGTACCGAGGGAGACCGAGACTAACCTACCTAGACCAGATCGGTCATGTACTGAAGGAAGGTGGAGTCAAGAGTCTCCGAAACCGGCGAGCGTGTATGAAGAGAATTATGAATGTTGAGGAAGCGAGTGAAGTATGCAGAGATAGAGTTCTCTGGCACTCTGTTCTCTCTGCCTACCCTGCAAGGGATATGGCGTGATGATATGTATGTATGTGTAAGGGTTTTCTTCTTTCCATATAAATTTTGTCATTACGTTTCACTCAATTTCGTAAAATTCTTTCTTAGTCTCTACGTTATAAAAAGAAATTACTGTAAAAATTTCCAGTAATTTCTTTTTAAATGCAGGATTCATTAGATTTTGATTTAAATTAGTATTTTCTCAAGGTTTTGCTCTTTACGTTTAGGGATATGTGTTTTTCTTGAAAAAAAAAATTAACACGATTATACACAAAAAGATATATTTTCCAACTCAATTTCGTAAATCTTTCTGGTGCCTCATAATCTCTGAAGCGTTCGTAAGTCTTGCATTGTTGCTATCGCATGCTAAAATACTGGTGCCTGAAAACTAAAATACCTTAAACTACGTTATCATTACAATATTTATTTTTGCTATGAAATAACATATTTTTAAAGATGGTGCTTAAGGTACATAAGTTAATGAACAAGCCTAGCTGCATTAGTACTAAATATTTTAAGAAAAGCAAAAAGTGCAAGATATTCATAAAATAATAATTACTGATGTTTACGTTAATATTATACATTTGAAATAAAACATGGGAGGATAGCGCTTCTATGATTATGAACGCTGAAAGCTGTACGAAACATCGGCAAATTAAAATCAAATACAGACATGATAAAATCCATTAAATAGATTTGTTTCAAATACACTTAAAGCGAGTGAAGTATGCAAGGATAGAGTTCTCTGGCACTCTGTTCTCTCTGCCTACCCTGCAAGGGATATGGCGTGATGATATGTATGTATGTATGTATGTACACTTAAAATTATATGGGCGAGAGTGCTTTTGAGGAAATTAATAAGAAAAGAATTAATGATGGAGTGGAACACACAAGCGTCCAAATTATGAAAGAGAATTAATATTACAGTGAGCTATGCTCTGTATATATTTATATGGCATACATTTGTACACTACAATACATATGTACTACGCAGTTAGGAGACTTACGGCTATTGTGCCTCGTTGGGCTTTTGAATGAAGTTAGCTAGTGTACTTTGATATTTGCGTCCGTTACCCGATGACATTATTATTCAATCCATGATTAATATCACTTACCGTACGCAACTAACATATCTCTCTCATTGTCTGTTAACATTTTTAATGAAAACATTTGATATTAAGGTTATGCCCAAGATGGAGCCTTGGAGATCCCAAAAGAAGTATCGGAACATGGCGATATGTAAACAATCGCGAGTACAATTGTCGCCATAACTCTAATAATCTAATGGAACACTAAACGTTGGTATTGGGACATTGTCGAATGGCCATCATTCAGTTGGGGGATTTTCCACTAAATGGACTTACAACAGTAAAAATCAGGAGGTGTAACGCTTGCTGTGGCAGTCTCTTTGGGATGCCAATCTTCAGCAGTGGTTGAAGTGTTACGGGCGTATATCTATATATATTTTAAGATATATCTATATGTATCTCAACATTTTTATGGCCTATTACTTTCGGATGTTATGCTCGGTTAATTATATGATTACTTCATCCATTTATCAGTCATTTTCATGACAAAGGCCTGTGAGATTGCTACGTACAATGGTTCTAACATTTGCCTGCGATTCTTATTAGGCCGTCAGTTCAACGTCCTCGGACTGTCCTACACTACGTGGTCCGATTTTCGGTCGCCACTATACAATCTCTTTCCCCAAACCGTCTATTGTCACCTAAGCGTACCTTTCCTTAAAATAAATAATCTAACACTGAAAAATATTAATATTTTCAGGTCGGCACTGCAAACCCTGCACCGCGCAAGTGCACAAGCCCGCGACCTAAATCACTTCGCCGGTGGCACGTCGCACTCGTGGTGTTCCTACTATGAGAGTCATGTGGATTCTGACCGCTCTTGTCTCAACGAGTGGCATGCTATGGATTGCATCGAGTCCCGACGCCCACCATCACCAGATTCATTAAGGCTCAAGTTAGTTTCGACTATGACCTTTACTTGACCGACACTAATATTAACAAACTAGTCAACCCGGCAGGGAATTTATTTAAAAAAAAGTCTTAAAAATAAAATTATTTTTGACATCAATCATAGCGTCCTCTATAGTTTCCAATTGAGAATCTATACCTCAGACCTATATGTTATCAGACTCCTAATCATATCAATATTTTTATGAAACCACTGAAGGGCTTTGGGATAAGTACTACGCATCACTAGCTTAATGTCGACTCTTCTTTATTCCAGTAAAATCATTACTCAAGTTTGGTCTGTAATGTCTGCAATTATAATCATACTAGTGTGTTCCTAGACCTAGTTTCTTGACCTAGATAATAGTTGAACAACGGCCGGTGCGTTAATTGAAATACGCTAATAGCATGTTAAGATGTAAATCGCTTCATCAAAGCGCTTAGGCACCTTTCAGACTTCTTTAATTATAATGTGCTGAATTCATAAATTACTATATTAACTGAAAGATAATAAAGATAAACATGTATTTACTCATAGATTATGAGAGTTCAGTATATTTTATATTTTTTGTTTTGTTTTGGCAATCGATTACAAGAACGATATGCATTTAGAGTTGCCCGTGTCAGGTGACTTAGTTACTCAAGTTAGTTTTGAGCTTAGTTTTAAATACGTTGTTTGTCGATAAGCCAAGTGGCCACCTGCAATACAGCGATGTACAAATATTTACTTTACTTTAAAAATATTTTTTTAATTTAACTAATGTTTATTTTACAACAACAATGATTGCTATAGTCTTACGATCAATTTAATGTATCTGAAACAGTCGGGACATAATTTAAGGTTGATAAAAAAATTTAAATGGTACCACCATTTAAAATTTAATTATACTTGCTATTGATATCTTGCGATGATTGAAAATTCGTTTCTAACAAAAAGTATTCGTAATGTAAACGTAAATTTATTGACTTTTAAGGGATTTCAAAAAATTCGTTTACTCGAGGATACTGTTATATTGAGGTTACGTTGTATATTTAAATGTTTGATTCTGGTCACTGCTCTGCTTTATGCAGATGATGCAGTCCTGCTGGCACAGTCAGCGACTGACCTGCAGACCCTAGTCGACACAATGACAGAAGATTGTAAGAAAAGGGGTCTACGCGTGAATGTGAGCAAAACCAAAATAATGGTTTTTGAAAGAGATGAAACCAGAACAGATGTAAGAGTAACAATAGGTAATGATGTACTAGAGCAAGTGGATGAATTTGTATATCTTGGATGTGGATTTAGCCGAGATGTAAGGTACACCTCTGATATAGAGCGAGCACCTCAGCCAGAAGGCACGTGTAGCAATACATAACGCAGTGCTTGTCCCAACATTACTGTATGGAAGCGAGAGTTGGGTATGCAGAAAAGAGTATGAAAGTAAAATTAATGCGGTCGAAATGCGATCTCTGTGGAGTTAGGCTGACCGACCGCATTCGTAACGACGACGTAAGAGAGCGAGTAGGTATGAAAGAGAGTATTGGTGTAAAGATGCGAAAGGGAATGCTCCGATGGTTCGGAAACGTGGAAAGAATGCCGAACGAACGTCTGGTTAAGAAGATATACAATGCGAAAGTGGAAGGATGTAGGTACCGAGGGAGACTGAGACTAACCTACCTAGACCAGAGCGGTCATGTACTGAAGGAAGGTGGAGTCAAGAGTCTCCGAAACCGGCGAGCGTGTATGAAGAGAATCATGAATGTTGAGGAAGCGAGTGAAGTATGCAGAGATAGAGTTCTCTGGCACTCTGTTCTCTCTGCCTACCCTGCAAGGGATATGGCGTGATGATATGTATGTATGTATGTGTATTCTTGTATAATACATATATGTACGGAATATATTGGCACTTAATAATACAGATAGCCTAATAGTGTAATTGTTTTTGTTCCATAGACCCCGGCAAAGAGATGAAACTGAGCGTGTTATTCGTTGTACATTAAAAGAAATTATGATGAGTGTAGATTTGGACGAAGTGACTAGCAAGGCAATTCGAGGGCGGCTTGAAGAGGATCTCGACATGGATCTTGCGGAGTATAAGTCATTTATAGATCACGAAATGATCACTATCATGGGCCAATTGGATGCACCCACAGAAATTTTTGACCATGTTTACCTTGGCTCGGAATGGAATGCTAGCAATTTAGAAGAGTTACAACGGAACGGGTATGTTATTTTGTTCATTTAAGTACATTTTCATTTCTGCTATTGGAGTTAATAAAGGCATTATCTAAAAATACATATAATATTGAAAGGCAGACTGGTAGCTAAGGTGTATCCATCTGTTAAGGGATAATTACTGATCCACTGAAAAAGGCCTTTGAAATTAGTTTAAAGTGGTTAAAAAAATGGATAACTATTATATTGTCCATTATTTTAATGGTTTGTTTTTTATTTAGAATAAAGATGAATCGGAGGCCACGTAAAAGGCGATAACTGCTGTTCATAAACTTCAGCACTATTTACGGAACTTGATAACCGAATAATGAGAGTATAAAATATATCAGTAGAAATAGGCTATGTATTTTAAGTTGGAAGCAAAAATGTAATTGATGAAATGGTACCTGTAATGCTTGAACGAGAGATGCATTACAGCCATTTCATCATCTATTTCTACTAATTTTCAACATAAGTATGTTTTACTTATGACTCTGTATATATAGATCGTTATATCCCTCTCCCTCTTCTCTCCGGTCGTGGAAAATATAGTCCCATTGCATTCGAAGTGTAACTACATCTGTCTCACACACTCGTAAACTATACCTAATTGAATTATAGTTCATCTAATCTAAGAAGTGCATTTTGACGTTTCGCATTTTTTAATACACAATAACCTTGGTCAAACGTATACACATGATTGCAAAAAAATAAATCTGAAATTTTAAAGAAATATTAAGTTATTTACATAATTAACGTTGTGGGTGAGTTTCTTGTACAATAATGTAATGTTGAAACTCGTAAAACTAATTTAAAATTAAAATAACATGGTAAATAGTAATTATTATGGACGATCTTACAATATCACGTCATAACGTTCTAAACAGTAGTGCTTGCCAACTTCCAATTCACGAATATCTAAATAATCGGTAAAAATATTAGATTAATATATTTAATCGAATATAGATTTTGACAGAGATGTACGTTTCGACAATTTTATTGATAAGGATATAATTATTAATGTTCGCGACGGTGATAATTCAAGTAATACTAATGATTCTGAACAAATAGCTATTTTCAAATACAGTTTTTGTTTTTACTTAACCTAATCCTACTAAATATGATGAATAGATTTTATGATGAAATAATTAAATTTGTTTAGTGTTAATTTAGCACTTAATATTTCATCTACTTTTTGAAAAATAAAAAAATAAACCGATTATTAATTACAAAGAATTAATATCGATTTCTCACCAAAATCGGATATTTTCGATAGCGATTATTTCGTTCACATACCTAGACAACTTACTCTGACAGCTGTCAAAGTGCACTTCTTAGATTAGATAGACTATAAAAACTTTTGTAGCTGGTATTGTCTGATATCTTTTGATACTGGCCTATGTGCCCTAATTGTGGTTAGGAGTATATCATCATTATCCTCAGTCCAAGACGCCTCACTGCAGAGCATGAGCATTCACCACAGAGGGAAATTGATATACCATACTCACCAAAATAGTTGACATAAGATTTTATTTTGAATTTTTCTTTCCTCTTATTATCAATCATTTTATCGCAATGGTGTGATAATTATAATTCTTGCGAATAAATAAAAAAATATCCGTGTGGTGACGGAGTACTCTCTCACAATTCTCCTTTTATCTTACCCGTGGGTGTCGTGAAAGACGACTAAGGGATATAATATGCCTATAACATTTATAGAAGAGAAAGAGAACTCGAAATGAGATACTACCACTCCGTCTGACAAGCATGGTTTAGTAGGTCAATAATTTTCCTTCTATTGTGGAGGAGGCCCTACCCCAGTAGGTGGGATATATATAAGCTGAAATGATGATAATCATATAAAAAAATAATATTGGTGTTTTTGTTATAGAGTACGACACATATTGAACGTGACGAGGGAGATCGACAACTTTTTTCCTGGCATGTTTGACTATCTTAACATTAGAGTTTATGATGACGAGAAGACTGACTTACTAAAGCATTGGGACAATACATTCAAATATATAAATAAAGCCAGGAATGAGGGCTCTAAAGTACTAGTTCATTGTAAAATGGGTATTAGCAGGTCGGCGTCAGTAGTGATTGCGTATGCCATGAAGGCATTCAATTGGAATTTCGACAAAGCGCTTAAACATGTGAAAACAAAACGGAGTTGTATTAAACCAAATACGAACTTTTTAAACCAACTTGAAACTTATCAAGGTATATTGGATGCAATGAAAAATAAAGAAAAACTGCAACGGTCTAAGTCTGAAACAAATCTTAAATCTCCAAAAAATATATCCAAAACTGAAAACAAAGTAATGGATCAAACGCCTCTGGTGTTGGCTTTAACCGGTTCGTGCACAAGACGTCCACGCTCGTGGTCACCTGATACTAAACTTGCTTCTGAACTACTGCCTCCACCAGCACCAACTTCAGTTTCTTTAGAAAACTTAGCGTTCGAGACACGCCATATGTTAATGCCTTGTGCAAATGGGAGCTATAGTGTCTCTCCTAATCAAATTATAAGGTTAAAAGAAGAGGGTGCCCTATCAGTAAAGCATATAGTTAATGAAATAGAAAACGCTGCATCTAGTGATCGGAAAGATTGCGTCAAAAGGCATCAAAGGTTAATTTTTAGTTCTCAAAATGAATCGCAGACTGATAAATTATTGGAAGCCTCGACTATTTCTGTGCTACAATCGTTAGATGTTCCCAATAAACTGCCCCAAGTTTCTCCATTTAAGAATTTGAGTCAATCAAACTGTGAGGTCGAAAAAATACATACCTGGGATCCAGGGGAGGCATCTTGGATCAAGAGTGAAGAGAATCGGACTATTAGCAATAGTGATGATATAGTGAAATGTGACAGTGGAATTATTGATGTGAAGACAAATAAAGTGACAACTAGTGATATTATCGCTCATTGTATAGAAGCTTCGAACTTAGAGTACGACGATAAACGTGTAATCGACGAAGACCCACCACCGCCAAGCAGACAGAGTTCCTGGAGTTCGTTTGACAGCGCGGTGGTATTAGACCTGTCGCGGCATTCGTCGTGGGGGTCGTACGATACGCGCTCAGTCAGGGCGGTCACCGCGCCGCGAGACGAGCGGCCCGCGCGCAGAGACGAGCCTGATAAGAATGTTGAGCCTAAGCCTCCGTGTGATCTCGCCATCATCACTGAGCACTCGGAGACGCGGCCGGCGGCGCGCCGCATGGACAACGAGAGGAAGTTTAACGAAACGTGTGCCATACTGACGGAACTAGCGAACGCCGCCGCGCGTATCGAGCGGACACGTGCCCGCGGCGCGTCCACATGGAGCGGTCGCATATCGGCATCTGCACCCGCAGATACGTGGCTGCGCGCCGCAGCGGGTCTGCGCCGCCGCCGTGCCACCTGCGCTTCACATGGAGACTTGCCACGTGCCGCGCCCGCCGTTCCCGCAGCCCCCGCCGCATTGGGGCTAGTCAGCAACCTAAAGAAGGAGTTCGAAGCGCGCGGCCGTTCTGCCACTGAGGGCCGCGATCGTCCGCCGGCGTCGTCGCCCTCCGGTGAGGATTTGTCCGTTAAAGTGCTGGTGGACAGGTATGACCGACCCAGTCGGCCGCGGTGCGAGTCGAGTTGTGACCCGCCGCGTGCTAGAGCACCGCACGAGTCAGTATCGAAGAAGAGTCGTTTAGCGACAGAAGGTGAGGGCCGGAGTAGCTTGTCGTTGCGTAACTCGTTCTGCGGCGCTGTGCGTGGGAGCAGCGAGCGACCGCCGCTGGTGCCCACAGTGGTGTCACTAGCGCCGCTCGACTACTCCGAGGTGGTATCAACAGTATCTGTGATGTCGAAAGCTCAAACTAAAAAACAATTGCAACATGGGAAGACCCATCCGTTGACAAGGCTCAACTTGAATCGGTCGAATAACAGATGTTCAAACCCTGTATATAATACTATGTAGAAATATTTATGTTTTTTATTTATTATAATTCTTGCCAAACTGGATATTTTATCATTCTAGAGTTTTATAAACTATATTTACAAACAAAAATACTGTGTATATGTCCATCACTGAAATGGTATATATGAATGGCTGTTTGTGATTAGAAAAATTCTAAAAAAGAAATAATAAATTAAATGCAATACAACCAATTATACCTTTTACGTCAACATTTCTAATCCCAATTAATATTTTAAATACGAATTTGGACTTATTCGTTATTTATTAACCATTAACTATAAAGTACTTATACTGATCATCGTACATTTTTTTATAGTCCCTGTCTTGGGTTACAGAAAAAACAATCGAGGACATCTTTCATTCAGGAAAATTCAAATGAATCCATTTTTAGTGGTATGACCACGCTGTTGACAGTTTTCTGTCTATAGCCACGGGCCAGGCCGTCTGCGTTAGTTACACTCTCGCAGAAGATCAAAGTCTGAGTAATGGCAATGTGCTATTGCGCTTCGGTCGGAGAGCGAGAGAGACGGAAGCCTAAATGGCTGGATTTGTGGTTTGTATTGGTAGGCAGCGGCCTAGCTATATATACCCTTGGTATTGTAAAGGTCCATAGGCGGCAGTAACAGTTACCATCGGGTGTCCTTGCTCGTTTGTCACCGTAAGCAAAAAAAAAAAAAGTATAGCGCCCACTTCATAAAAGAAAAAGTTTTAAGTGTTCTGCTATAACACATGGGTATAGCTAGTAACAAATCTCCTAATCTTTTATAAACTAACTAAATTCAATAATATATAAAAATACATTATTCTGTTATTACTCCACTAATTTATTTATAAATATTTTTATCCAAAATCTATCGTCTGTAGCCGCTTTCCAGTAACAAAAGATACACGAGGAATGCTAGTAATTTCGCAAGTTTTTTTGTATGATGAATCTGCCTCTTTTTTTATTTTCCTTCTGACAGTACCGAAGTCGAATGCGTATATACTGCCTGGGTTATTTCTTATACAACATTCAGTCTGAAAATATCAAATTCTGATGTATATTTTTATAAAAATAATTTAAAATATATGTAAAGAAGGAGGGCATAGTCCGGAGCGTGCTCGTTCGCGTCCTCTGCCAGTCTAATTAGACTGCTAATCCGGCTCGATATGCGTACCGCAATGCGGGTTAGGGCGTCCCCCGGAGGCGACGCGTACCGACCCGCCCCCGTCGGTACGAACATCGGCAGTTGCGGCGATGGGGGCCGCCACCCATCGCGCCTTGCCCAGTCAGGCGAGTCGAGGAGAGCAGAGTGCCGGGTGGGCACGTGGAATGTAAGAGGTTGTGTGGAAGGTAAGTTGCACGAGCTGATATCCGTCATGGCGGACAAACAGCTAGACGTGCTTTGTGTAACAGAGACCAAGCGAAGGGGCAGCGACGCCTGCGATCTTCCTGGTGGCGGGATGGCTCTGTGGTCTGGTGTACCACAGAGCGATCGAGCCAGCATGAGGGTAGGAGTGCTGTTGTCCTCTCGCTTGGCCTCAGGTGTGAAGGATTACGGAATGTATGATCCCAGACTTCTTTGGGTCCGTATAAAACTAGGTGTCACCAAGGTATTCATGGTTGTAGCATATGCTCCCGTAGGATCCTCGGTGGCATCAGACCTAGAGAAGTTTTGGGATAATGTTAGGGAAGTTCTGGATATGGCAGAAACCACCGAACGCGTGATTGTATGCGGAGATTTGAACGGATGGGTGGGGACCAAGCGTCCCGACTATGAGGACGTACTTGGTCCATTTGGTGATAAGAGAGTGAATGACGCAGGTAGGCTCATAGCGGATGTATGCATGGAGAGAAACCTTATTGTGTCAAACACATTTTTCCAACATAAGGACATCCACATGTATACATGGAGAAGGAATGAACAGAAAAGTATAATAGATAATATATCGCAAGAGCTTACAGGGGCCCCACAGTCGATACGGACCACTATCTCGTTATTGCGAGATTTAGTGGTCTGTTCAGAAAGTGGAGGCACTGGCGAGAGCGTGTCCACTTCGGAGGGCTTGAAAGAATAAAGGTTGAAAGATTGCAAGAAGAGTGTGTAAGAGAAAAGTATGCAGAGGGTGTCCGAGAACGGCTGACGATGGCAAGTCAGCCGCAATCGGACATTGAAGAATGCTGGAGAGTATGGTAGATACAGCGAAAGAAGTATGTGGAAGTTCAAAGAAGCATAGAAAACAAATGGTGATGCATGGTGGGATGCGGAAGTGGCAGCTTCCGTAGAGCAAAAGAAGAAAGCGTGGCTGGACTATGTCTCTTCTTTGAATCTGAATGACAGTATGACTGAACAGAAGAAAGAAATATATCGGCAATGTAAGAATGACACCAAGGCCTTAGTGAAAGAGAAACGTGATAGTGATAGAGCAAGTATGAGTGCAGAAGATAGGCTGACTAAAAACTTCGAGAGTAACACCAAACTCTTTTGGAGGGAGGTGAAGAAGTCTCGGGGTGGTTGGTCAGAATAAATAAAATAAGGTCTAAAGGTGGAGACATTCTTACACAAACACAAGACGTGTTAAGCCGATGGAGTAAATATTTTGGCGATATGTAAGCGGATGCTACGGTTGACGCCGGTGTCGCATGTGGTTTAGTAGAACAACATTCGACAGCGGCGTCCTTCGATGGCATCAGTATGGATGAAGTTGAATGGGCGATAAGAAGTTTGAAAAATGGTAAGGCAGCGGGCATTGATATGGTGTCTGCCGAGATGATCAAGCTTGGTGGCTCCTGTGTCTGGGAAGCGTTCCTGTTGCTCCTCAATTTATGTTGGAGCTCGGGAGTGGTTCCCGGGGACTGGAATAGCGCAGTCATCGTGCCTTTGTTTAAAAACAAGGGTTCACGTTATGACTGCGCAAATTACAGAGCCATAAGCTTGACCAGTTTGGCAGCAAAAGTGTATGGTAAAATTATTGAAAGGAGAATGAGGATGGTGTCCGATGGTTTACTGTGTGAGACTCAAGGAGGTTTCAGGAGTGGAAGGGGATGCATGGATCAAGTGTTCTCTCTGCGCAACATTGTGGAGAAGCATCTGGCTCTAGGTCAGAGGGTTTTCTGCAGTTTTGTGGATCTGGAGAGAGCATTTGACACGGTTGTACGAAAGGAACTTTGGGACATTTTACCGGTGTATGGTATTAACGGTAAACTGCTACAGGCTGTGCAGTCCAGTTACATGGGCTGTAGAGCCTGTGTGCGGCTGGATGATGGAATGTCGCCTTGGTTTGACGTCAATATCGGCGTTAAACAGGGGTGCGTTCTGTCAGCCAGGCTGTTTATCATATATCTGGATAAATGTCTCCAAAGGTTGAACGATATGAATGTGGGAGTCCAGATGGGCGACTCAATGGTCACTGCTCTGCTTTATGCAGATGATGCAGTCCTGCTGGCACAGTCAGCGACTGACCTGCAGACCCTAGTCGACACAATAGATTGTAAGAAAAGGGGTCTACGCGTGAATGTGAGCAAAACCAAAATAATGGTCTTTGAAAGAGACGAAGCCAGAACAGATGTAAGAGTAACAATAGGTAATGATATACTAGAGCAAGTGGATGAATTTGTATATCTTGGATGTGGATTTAGCCGAGATGGAAGGTACATCACTGATATAGAGCGAAGAGTGAATGCGGGAAATAGAGTGAACGGAGCGTTGGGGCAACTTCTCGGCAGCCACCACCTCAGCCAGAAGGCACGTGTAGCAATACATAACGCAGTGCTTGTCCCAACATTACTGTATGGAAGCGAGAGTTGGGTATGCAGAAAAGAGTATGAAAGTAAAATTAATGCGGTCGAAATGCGATCTCTGCGGAAAATCTGTGGAGTTAGGCTGACCGACCGCATTCGTAACGACGACGTAAGAGAGCGAGTAGGTATGAAAGAGAGTATTGGTGTAAAGATGCGAAAGGGCATGCTCCGATGGTTCGGACATGTGGAAAGAATGCCGAACGAACGTCTGGTTAAGAAGATATACAATGCGAAAGTGGAAGGATGTAGGTACCGAGGGAGACCAAGACTAACCTACCTAGACCAGATCGGTCATGTACTGAAGGAAGGTGGAGTCAAGAGTCTCCGAAACCGGCGAGCGTGTATGAAGAGAATTATGAATGTTGAGGAAGCGAGTGAAGTATGCAGAGATAGAGTTCTCTGGCACTCTGTTCTCTCTGCCTACCCTGCAAGGGATATGGCGTGATGATATGTATGTATGTAAAGAACACATTTTTTGTAGAAGTATTACAAGATACTTGCTTGTATTTTCTTTTAAATAATACCCATTTCTATTAGTGCATATCTATACAAGTTAAGATGAAATTAGAATACTTACAACTTTCAGGTTCACATCCACTACTCTCAAAATATTAGATTCAGATCCACCACACACCATTAAATTAGTTTGCGGCACCAATTTACCACAATACAATTTGGAGGGATAATTGTCTGGTACAATGGTATTAATTAATTTGCATGAACCGTAATCCCACAGTTGAATGCAATCTTTTTCTTGCCAGGAGCATGTCAATATCTTAAACAAAAAAAAAGAGTCCATGTATGATGACTGAACATTGATATAGAATATGATAATTGATGATAAAGCTGTGTAGTAGCGGCTAAGAATATTACCAACTCTTATTTTGTTCGTGGATGTTGTAAAAGACGACTAAAAGCTTTATATCGATTTGGACCAACTCCACATGATGCTATTCGGTCAACAATTACATTCCCAAGAAGGGTTGACGTCAGGCTGATCGCAACCTTGCGTGTTTGAAAGTGTACGCCTAACGTGCGTGGTCTATGCGATGAAAATGGATGACGCTGTTTCCGAGGTCTGCGACGGATGTAAGTGACGGCTAACGAAGCTGTGCCATACGTTTTCATAGTATGACTTATCGCATCATCCGCGTACGACTGTCTTATATTAAATCTCGTGCGGCTGTGATCGGCTACGATGCAGGGATATGAACTTTAACCTTTAATAGGGTGGAGATAAAAAATATTGAAAAACAGGTTTTTTGTTATTATTTATGGATTTATTAGGATTATTTTTTAATATTATTTATACATACATACACACATACATACCATCACGCCATTTCCTAGGCAGAGATGACAGAGTGCCAGAGAACTCTATTCTTTCATACTTCACTCGCTTCCTCAATATTCATAATTCTTTTCATACACGCTCGCCGGTTTCGGAGACTCTTGACTCCACCTTCCTTCAGTACATGACCGATATGGTCTAGGTAGGTTAGTCTCGGTCTCCCCCGGTACCTACATCCTTCCACTTTCGCATTGTATATCTTCTTAACCAGACGTTCGTTCAGCATTCTTTCCACATGTCCGAACCATCGGAGCATTCCCAATACTCTCTTTCATACGTACTCGCTCTCTTACGTCGTCGTTACATCGTCGTCGTCGTCGTTCCCTGCTTATACAAATACAATTTTGCCAATGATACTTCATTTTTTTTTGCAAAAATCATCTATGCGACATGTTTCGAATGAAATTCCATCCCATGCGTATTTTTTCGAGACCGCTATAAAAATTGACCTCAAGCATTTTACGTAGACTAGACTAATTAAAATAGGTACCTATACTCGTTCCAACCATTTATTTTACTTTTGGCAGGTCGAATTCTGATCAATTAGTGTTGTACCAATGTATTACGGATACTATGTTTTGTAATAATCGATTTTAGTCAGGAAGAACTTTTAATCGATTTAACACGGATATTTTATTTTTGCTTAAATACATATTTCATATTATTTAAAAACTTCACTTCTGTAAATATATTTGTTATTTGGGCACATTAATTTTTGCATACCCACTAATTCAGTCCTCCCAAAATATTTTACTTTGTACTTTGCAAAATAAAAAATAACTACTTTATGAAGCATTTTTCCATTAAGCGGGGTCCGCTGCTCCAAACTTTACTTAGAGACAATGGCGCCCTCGTCTGCGGTAGTAAATCACTAATTTTCTCATCCAGCCTACCCCTTTTTTTTAAGCCGAATTGGCAACACTGAACGGCGCGCTGGCGACGCCATTTTGTTGTGTTGTCTGTCACTCGCAACAAGACTCCCGTGCTAGTCACATTTCTGTTCGCTGAGTGCTCTTTCATATTTTTCATACGCTGTGTTGAGTATTTATATTCCACCGTATTGAGTTCATTGTTCTTACTTTGATTGAGTTGAGCGTATCGTTCCTCCCAGTAAGATTTTACTTGCAAAATGCCGAAAGGTATGGTGCTTAAAGGACAATCCAGAGAGTTAGTGCTGCGGCTTCGTGAATTTTTTGAAAACGAAAGCCGCAATGGCGGATTCCTTATACCAGTAACCCAAGTTAGAGACCGTGTTGCAGCAGCATTAGGTATTAGTGCTCCAACGGTGGCGAAAATCACTAAAGAAGCCTATGGTAGTAGTGGTATTGAACAGAACAAGCTATCTACGCCTAAGAAAAAACGTCAGCCCCGTAAAGTGACAGCAATTGACAGTTTTGATACTGATGCTATTCGTCGTCATATATACAATTATTACACAAGCAAAGAGATTCCTACTTTGAAAAAATTAGTAGCGTCTCTACGAAATTGTGGCTTGTTTCGTGGTCAAAAATCTTCTTTGTCAAAGGTGCTGCACCAAATTGGGTTCTTGCATAAGAAATCCGACAAAAGAAAAATTTTAATGGAACGTCGTGATATAGCCTTGTCTTGCTGTGAATTTTTAAGACAAGCGAAGAAAATAGAAGGCTGGTCGAATGTCGTTTTCACAGATGAAACTTGGCTCAATGCCAATCATTCCATACCAAAAGGTTGGACTGACGATACTGCTGCTTCTACTTCTGCAGTGCCAATGGGGAAAGGTGAACGCCTCATCATTTGCCATGCGGGAACTACAAAGGGATTTGTACCAGACGCTCTGTTAGCGTTCAAATAAAAAAAACAGGAGACTATCATGAGGAGATGAATGCGGACGTGTATGAAAAGTGGTTCAGAGAAATGCTTACATCACTTGAAGAGCCATCAACAATATTTATTGATAATGCACCCTATCACTCTCGCCAAATTAATAAAATGCCAACACAGGCCAACAAAAAACACGAGATTATAAACTGGCTTCGTGATAATGGGGAAGATGTGGACGAATCCCTACTAAAAGTAGAATTACTTAAAATATTAAAAAGTAAAAAGCAGCCAAAACGATATGTCATCGACGAAATGGCAGCAGAATATGGGCATGTTGTAATCAGAATTCCTCCGTACCACTGTCAATATAATCCAATTGAAATGATCTGGGCACAAGTCAAAGGACACGCCGCAAGAAACAATACAACTCCTCCTTTCACAGCAAATAAAATGCTTGAACTTTTAAAAAACGCATGTGCTAGTGTGCCGCCTGAAAACTGGGCGAGTGTCGTCAACAAGACAAAAAATATAATATTCTCTGATTGGGATCGGGAAATTGAATTTGACAACATACCTACACAAGAGTTAATAATAAACACTGCAGATGATTCAAGCGAGGATTCGAGTTCGTATGAAGAATCCGACGATTCGTTATAATAAAATAATATTAAAATATTTTGGTTGTTTTATTTCATATTATAGGTATGATGAGAAGATTTTTATATCTCCCTGATACAATTTTAACATGTTGTCTATTACAACAATTCAAAACTCAGTTGTCAGCTGACTTAACTGCAAATAAGTGTAATCGATTATTTGCGATTCATTAGTTTGCACCGAATACTTTTGATCCTGTCACTAGATGCGATAGAACGTAACTTTTTTTATAACGGAAATGAATTATCACTTAAATTTTATGAATAGAGCTATTTACGGCATATTAATGTAATTAGTGGGTAATAATTAAGATATATAAATATTATTGGGCAGTTTATATATTTCTCTGTTCACTCGTTTCAAAGTTAATAATTGCGTATAATGAAACAGTTACGTCCTAAAGCATGTGTCAAAAGTAAAATAAATGGTTGGAACGAGTATAGTTACTCTTAGTTATAGTATACCTCATATAATCCAAGCGCCGTAGCAAAAAAAGTAGGTTTGTAATGCAACGTACGGGACCTGGTATTTTTTTTTTGAAATATGTTCAAGGTTGTCCCCTAATTGTAAATCCAAGTGGGCGCGGCGGGAGGTGGTTCACTTCAGCCGCCATCTTGGAAAACACGTTTTATTGAATATCTCGCGAACCGCGCATCGTACGACAAAAATTGCAGAGATCATTATTGTAGATAATAATATTGGCCATCTTTTTTATTTGAAACTTTTTTTTGTATAACACAGGTTTTTAAGTATAGCGAATCAAACTTTTTACAATATGGTTTTTACTAAATATTTATTTAATGGTCAATGATAAATTAAAAAAAATGGTAACTGAATTGTAGAGCATGAAATTACCTATAAATTTTATAAGAAACTTTTTCTCGTAGCATTTATAGTTTAAGAGCTATAACGCTGTAAATGAGATTATAATGCTGTATATTCAATTATGTCCCTATAAGTTGTAGTATATATTTCGGGTCGTTCGGAATTTCTCCCTCTTAACATTCCAACAGTATTCAGGTATAAATCCCAACCGTTTTACAAAATCGGAAGTCTCTATTAACTCGCTTCGCTACAAATGCTTCGGGAAATTGGCGAGTAAGACAAGGTTGAATTTATCACTTCTACCTCCAACACAAGATACGGCACGCTACCATTCTTTCAGAGTGTACCACCAGGTTCAAACTTGGCTTGGATTTTATCACGACGCTGAAAAATGGGGTTGGAAGCGAACTGCACAAGGGCTTGAACCAATTCGAACTGCTATGGCTCCTGCACCGTCGAGTTTGTTGCAAATAATATCGTGCAAATGCACCAAAAATTGCGGAGCTACCTGCGGATGCCGAAAAGCTGTTCTCAAATGTTCGATTATTTGCTCCAATTGCAGCGGCCAAACATGCGACAACGTGCCAGACATATTAGATGCCATCCCAACCGAAGACCCAACCTTTGATTCGTCTCCTTCGGATATGGCGGAGGCAGAAGAGATAGATCCACAAGACGATGAGTGTCTTCCCTCGACATCGAAAAAAATAAGACTCGCCCCGTAAAATAATGCGCCACTTTTTGTTTAAGTAAACAAATGTTTTTTCCGTTTTTTTGAAGTAACATTCGTAAAATTCTTTTCATTTTAGTGATTTCGATAACAATTGGAGATACATAATAATAAAAATAATAACTATTACAATTCTTACGATGTAGCGGGATGTACTATTGTTTTTTGCTACATGGACAATCTTTCATGATGATACCGTTTTAAGTAACAATAAAGATCGACAAATTATTAGTTGTTCTCCACATTATTTATAATTTTAATTGATTTGCTGCACAGCTGTATTGACATTTTTTTGAACACTTTATGCCATTTTATGCGTTATGAAATGGTTTTCGTATACAGCGAGCAATATTGCCACTGATAATGTACGAGGTGCAAGTTTTACTAAGCTGCAGCTCTTAGACTATAAATGCTACGAGAAAAAGTTTCTTATAAAATTTATAGGTAATTTAATGCTCTACAATTCAGTTACCATTATTTTTAATTTATCATTGACCATTAAATAAATATTTAGTAAAAACCATATTGTAAAAAGTTTGATTCGCTATAATTAAAAACCTATGCGTTATACAAAAAAAAGTTTCAAATAAAAAAGATGGCAAATATTATTATCTACAATAATGATCTCTGCAATTTTTGTCGTACGATGCGCGGTTCGCGAGATATTCAATAAAACGTGTTTTCCAAGATGGCGGCTGAAGTGAACCCTCCCCCGCCGCGCCCACTTGGATTTACATTCAGGGGACGACCTTGAACATATTCCCAAAAAAAATACCAGGTCCCGTACGTTGCAAAAAAAAAACCCGGCGCTTGGCCTAATGTTAGTATCATACATACGAGTTGATGATAAATAAGATATAACTATTAAATGTAAAATGGTAAGAAAAAAATCATATAAAAAAAATGTACATTATATAATATAATCATAAAATCATTGTAAATATGACGATTTTTAAATACGCCAGAAAGTTTTGTATCATATCCAAAACAAAACATTTTTGTTAGTCTAGTACTCTAGTTAAGCCTAGATAAAGCATGAAGGAAAATCGTACACCTATACTAATCACAAAATAAAAGGCCCGTTTTGACAGTTCACACCCAAGAAGTTCTCTATTTTTTACCGATCGAAATGTTCTAAGGTAATTACATTTTTCATTGATGGATGACCGCCCACTCGGCTAAGTGCCGTTCATAACGATTTTTTCATATTCTCCACAGACTATTAATAATCGGTTAAAGAAAAAATAAATCGATCAAAATATTTTCTTTTAAGGTGGACTCGCAGTTGTCCGGTTTTATTAATTTTAATACTAGTGTTTAGAATAACTGAATTTCACCAGCTGTGTATTGATCTTTACTGAAAGTTATGAGTTTGGAGCTAACAAAGTCACAAATTGGGACAATGTCATATTTGTCGAAGAGATTTGGCTGAACTCGAATCATACCGTGCCACAGTCGTGGACGGACGATACCAATGCATCTTGCTCAAAAGTGCCAATGAGAAAAGGTGGACGCTTAATAATCTGCCACGCTGAATCAGCTGGGGGAAGATTTTTTAATGATGCCTTGCTTGCAATGGAGTCTAAAAGTACAAAAAAATATCACGAAGAAAAGGACGCAAATAAATTCACAGAGTGGTTCAGCATGGACACAAAATGATAAGAGCGCCACCATACCATTGTCAGTACAATACTTTGATCTGGGCTCAAATGAAAGGATACGCAGCACGCCACAATACAAAGCCGCCATTCTCCACTAAGAAAATTATGACATTGTTGAATGAAGCTTGTGCCAAAATTACTAAAGAAGACTGGACAAAAGTGGTAGAAAACTCGAAAAATAATTAAGGAAGACTATGATAGAGACATCAATATTGACAATATAATTGAAAATGAAATAATTCTAGATGCGGGTGACGATAGCTCAACCGACAATTTTGGCTCATCATTTGAAGAAAATGAAGAAATTAAATGAAGAAATTGAAGATTCACTTTTCTCGATTTTTTATTTTGTGATCGAGTGAATGTTATTGTAACACAAATATATAATGATAGAAAATTGATCTTTCATAACATTGTGTCATTTCAAAATACCCATAATATCAAAATTTTAACTTAAATTTTGAAATCAGAACTTTAATCCAATGCACTTTACAATACATAATATATTCAAATCGATTAAATACTCACGCAAACTTGAATCGATATATCGTGAGTATCGAGTACCGAGTCGTATGGTTATATCACTATATCCATCAATAAGACAAATGTCAAAACGGGCCTTTTATTTTGTGACAACTATAAATCCAATCAACAAAGAAATTACGACTTTTGACGGGAATTTGAGAACATCATGTGGTGCTCTTGTATTATATTCGATATTTTAGTGTTTTAACGTGTTATATTAGATAATTTTGATGGCATTTTATGTAATATGAAGCGGCGGAGCTACTGGGATGTAGTGAATATCATATAAAAGTGCTTTACAACGTTTTCGTTTTCCATCAAAATTCCCAAAAGATACCATTAACAGTGTGGCCATTGCACTGTTAATGGCGACAATTTGACTTAGACAATGACTAACTTGAAAGACTAAAAACGTGAAAATATTTATAACTTGACACTGGCACCAATAGCTCGTATAAGTAGCTGATTTTTTTTTGTTGGGACTAATCCCACCACACATTCCCACCATTGTAACTCCTGTAAGCCAGGATCCACAATGGTCACTATAGATGACACCGAGGTTTGACCCTCAGGCAGTCCCGGGAAATGATTTTAATTGTCTTGGAACCCGCAACAAATTTAATTAGAAAAGTTAAAGAGGAGGAGTTGGAAAAGTAGCTGATTGCCAATACATAAGAAGAAGAAGAACAAAGAAATTACAGAAAAATATTTTGAAGGCGTTCGTTCGTTTGCGTTTTTCGTTTGCTACGCTAAAATAACTATAGTCTGTCTAATCTAAGAAGTGCACTTTGACAGCTGTCTGAGTAAGTTGTCTAGGTATGTCAACCAAATAATCGCTATCGAAAATATCCGATTTTACTGAAAAATCGATATTGATTCTTTATAATTAATAATCGGTTTATTTTTTATTTTTCAAAAAGGTGATGAATATGTTAAGTGCTAAATTAGTAATAAACAAATTTAATTACTTCAGCATAATATATAATCTATTGATCATATTTAGTAGGATTAGGTTAATTAAAAACAAAAACTGGATTTGAAAATGGCTATTTATTAAGAATTACTACTATTACTTGAATTGTCAGCGTCGCGAACATTAATAATTATTTCCTCATCAATCAAAGTGTCGAAATGTACATCTCTGTCAAAATCTCTATTCGATTAATTGTATTATTTTAATATTTTTACCGATTATTTGGATAATCGTGAATTGGAAGTTCTTCTTCTTCTTAATGAATGGCCTCTGTGAGTGATTAACCACAACTTCGCCAATGTCAAGTAAAATAAGTTTAAAAAAATATAATAGATTTATATTTCAGTCGTCAGTCATGTCGGTTCATTGTCTCGAATTGGAAGTTGTCGAGCACTACTGTATAGAACGTGATGACGTGACATTGTTAGGTCGTCACGAACAATTACTATTTACCATGTTATTTCTATTTTAAATTAGTTTTACGAGTTTCAACATTAGATTATTGTACAAGAAAGTCACCCGCAATGTTAATTATGTAAATAACTTAATAGTTGTTTAAAATTTCAGATTTAGTATTTACAATCATGTGTATACGTTTGACCGAGGTTATTGTGTATTAAAAATGCAAAACGTCAAAATGCACTTCTTAGATTAGATGAACTATAAAACCATCGAATATCGATCGAAACTAAGGTAAATCGCCTACCGCTCTGGAAATCGATTTCTGAAATCGGTTTTTGAAATCGATTTCAATATCAGAAATCTAATTTGTATCGGTTTGCGTAAAAATCTGAAAACGCCCATCTCTAATAAACTAACTAAATTTAAACGGGAAAACCGGGAATTTCATTATATTTCGGGCTTCATCATACGAGTTTAGGTAATTTATTATTTATGGTAATTAAATTTGGGTTTACCACTCATTTGCATTACCCATTACAGACAGTTATTTTTTATTACAATATATATGTAATAGTTCGACTTCTGTACTTATACCAACATACGTTTAATTACTTTTATTATAATTTATTGTACTAGATTCATACCATTCTCCCAGGCTTATCAAAGTCTAATCCTTCACCACATATGTGGACGCCATCGAAATGTCTCGTCGCATACGGTTGTCTATCGTCCCAACATAGTACTTTATTGTCCCATCCTCCAGATATTAATTCGTGGTGGGATTTGGGGTTGAACACACAAGCAAATATTCTAGAAGTGTGGCCGTCGATAACATTTTTCTGGCGGCTAAACAATAATAGAAATTATAAAATGACCCCTTGGGTTAATATTGGTATAATGATAACGGAGATAATGGTTGATAATATTAATAAAACGAAAAGTAATGTTTGCGCAAGAATAGTGCATACTACAGTGCGACACTTTATTCTCCTAGTTTGGGAACACAGTAGTAAATTTTGTAGTAGTATGGTAGTCAGAGGAGTACTAAAGTATTTTATGTATCACGTCCTCGTCATTGGCCAGTTAGTATGTTTGAAAGTTTCATTGCAATTGTAGTTTTAATTTATTATTAAAATATTTTATCTTACATATCTTATATATATTATCTTACATATATGGATGGATATCCATCAGCCTATCGATGTTTACTGTTGTATGTGGGCCTTCTTATAATTAAGGGATAGTGCTATAATAGCAACTCAAGCGAGTTGATCAATGAGCGAGAGATCGCATATGATATTATAAGTTTCCGCCAGTAGAGCGCCAGCATTGCCATGGGCTGTTTTTACGATTTCCACGAGAAGGCAAGGGCACAACTGTTTTCGTTGCTTGCTTGCTTGGTTTTTGTTTGTTTTTGAGCTTTCTTTTGATATTGCCATATTTGGCTTCGTATGCATTATTGTCAAAAATATTATGGGGCAAATATGGCTTCGCATGCATTCAGACGCTTTTTCTTTTCTTTGCAGAAATGAATTCTTCACGCTTTTATGGTACTCCCAAGCATGTAAATCTTATTCCGGGTGATGGTTTCTTGAGTGACGATGATCTGGCTTCTAACTCTGATCCTGGCTATGGACCATACTCACTCCATGCTTGTCGAAAAAAAAATGCGAAGTCGATATCCCTAAAACCTGAGGCGCCACTCTAACCAGCTTGCCGCACTCGCCCGCACCCATTAAAAAACACGAAGAACTCCAGCCAAGCATCAAGATCTACCACTATATTCTTTACGTTCAGATAACGTGGACCATTTCCCCGAGTGGACTAAATTAAGTCGACAAATTTGTCAAAATTGTTTGAAATTTCGTTCATTTAGGGAAATGTGGGAAGTGTAAAATTTATTTGTGTTACAACAACAAAAGAAATTGTTATTAATATAATAATAATAATTAAGCATATTAAATGCTAAATTTCAGTAATTTAAAAAAGAAATTGTTTTAAAGATTTTCATAAAACCTAATTTCATTTTTTAATTAATGCATACGAAGACATATATGGATTAGTATATTTTCACTAGATTGCATACGATGCCATATATGGCTTCGTGTAGTAATTTCTAAGATAAATACAAAAAAATCCCTATTCAGACTGGTTGTATATAAAAAATAAAAGAACTTTTCAGTAAAAATAAAAATTTTCATCATCTTCATAATTCATGCGATAAGGGGTTAAGTAAGTCCGGTTTTGGTTGATCTTGTTTTGAAGTCGGTTTAAATTTTTGTTTGTTTTGAAGTCGGTTTAAATTTTTTTAAGTTTAATTATTTTAATTTTTTTAGTTTAAATAATCATAGTTAAGTAATAATTTTAACTAGTTCATATAAATTAAATAAATTATTAAATATAGTATTATCGGTAGATCGACTGAAAAAGCAGCTCGCATGAGATAGAAGAGTAAGGCACCTATACAAAAAAAAATAACGTCTTTCAAAAAAGTGCAAACGAAATGCTATATCTCGTTCCCAAGAATCACCATTTCACCGTTTTAATGAAGTCGCGTGTACACCATATGTGCTATCGATACTTCACGAGAGGCAGCAACTTATAAGAAACAACCAACATCTAATGTTGTTCCTATTGATGTAAATAATTGTAACGGTTTGATGCAATCGTTAAAACTGGGCATAGGCTCCAGAGTCATGTTAAGATGCAATATCTCTATCATTAAAGGCTTTGTTAACGGCCAATGGGGATAACATCCAAACTTAAATGGCCTCCCCTTCGTCGTGACCAAACTGAAACAGGCGAGTTACCGGATTTGGTTTTTTTTAAATTTTATGACGACTCTATTAGGCGCCTGTGTCAATCACATACCAGACAACTAAAGGTTATGGGGATGTTGCACGGAGAGTTCCTACGCTAATCCTTAGTTGGGCGGTTACGGTATATAAACACCAGCGTATTTTTTAAAGGCTTAAACAAGGTTGTCATTAATTTAGACAAAAAAAATTGTCAAAGGTCAGGTTTATGTTGCATTAAATAAGTTGTGTAAAGACGCTGGAGAGTTAGATCTTTGCGACGTAGAGCTATATAAACTACCCAGAAGACCGTACGATGAGAAAGCATTGCGCGGAATGCAAAGATTAAGGCGGTTGTAAATAGATACGTATCTAAATTAGAAAATTTTGATACCTTTTACTCTACAACTCGGCTTGGCACGGAAATTTGAGAAGATCTTCTTATCCAATATACGTCAGTGTCTGAAGACACAGGTCTATGACCACTATGACCAGTGATGGTTTATGACATGAAAATGTGGTCCCTAAATGTAGGCTTCGTAACAAAGCTTAAAGTCGCTCAGCGTGCCTACTATATCGGAGATAGGATCTTAAATACGCCAATCCATAGAAGAACGGATGCAGTCGACATACCACGAAGAATTAGCACATTAAGTGTCAATGGGCATGCGACATCGCTTGACGAACCGATAATTGTTGGGATGAAAGCTTTGGCACTGTGGTGAAATATGAGGGAAGCTCACATCCAGCAGTGAACGGCAAAAGACTGAACGACGATGATACGTATTTACTATACGTATTTACTATTTAGGTAAATTGAAAAATATCCACTCTTCTAGCTTTACCACTATTCTAGCAGAATAAAAATTACTATGTCGGCAATTTAAAGTAGGTATTACCTAACTCTTTACCAAATTGTATCATACTATTGTAGTGAGATGAAATATTTAGTATTAACTGAAGACAATTTTTAGCTAGGCAGGGAGGTATATGTGTAGCTTTTTGTATTCAATACTGGCAGTGCCGGATTAGCCACGTAGCAAGAGTAGCAAATGCTACGGGCCCCGCGAAGTGAGGGGCCCCGCACTCCAATTGCGGCTCTCTGACCGTTAAAAAAAACTTCCAAGTTAAAAGTGTAAAAATATTTGCATTGCTTAAGCGCGAAGTGCTTAGGATTTTATGGTAAGCTAGGTATTAGGCCTTTCAACTGAAAAACTAAATTTCGATTTCACTGTACTCAGCAGTATAATTAATTTTTTTATCTGAAATTAATCCTGTGGTTCATCATATATTAATATGGTATAAAAATATCTATATCTATTAGATAGGAGATTAATTAATTAACAGATTTGATACATTTGTAAGTCTATCAATTAACTAAATGTATGAAAGCATATCGTAAAATTATTATTGTTTTTGGAAAACCTATTACGACAGCTAAAAACTCTTACAACTGAAGAGATTTTGGAAAAAGCCTTAAGTATGGTCACTGACCCCTGGAGTCGCCCTTATCGCGCGTCGCTGAACAAGCTTCGCACGTAGGGCCTCTCCCTCACCGAAACACTTCAGCCTGACCTACTCCGTAGAGTGATTGAGGAGCTTTCTCCGCGGTAGCCGGAAAACACGTTTCCGGTCATGGCTTCGCCAGATCAGACGACAGTGTTCCGCCCGTGACGGAGCCGGAAGTGGGGGCGGCTGTGGATTTGTTCCGCCACCATAGCTCCCGGCCCGGACGGAATACCCGTCCGGGTGTTGACGTTGCTCCTCGAGCACCTGAAATCACGCCTCAGGCGACTGTACAACGCCTGTTTGGCGGCTGGACAGTTTCCTGGGTGCTGGAAGGAGGAGAGGTTGGTTCTCCTGCCAAAGCTGGGACAGCCTCCGGATTCGCCGTCAATCTACAGGCTCATAGTGCTGCTGGACGATGTGGGAAGCTGCTGGAGCGTATCCTCGCTACTCGCATCGTCCGGCACCTGGACGAGGTGGAGCCCGATCTGTCGGAAGCTCAATTTGGCTTTCGAAGGGGGCGTTCGACCATCGGGGCTCTGGTGCGCCGCGGACGCTGTCGCCCGCGGAGGCTGTCATCCGCGGAGGAGTGCTGTTGACGGTGTCTTTGGACATCGCCAACGCATTCAATAGTCTGCCATTCAGCTGCATCAGGTAGGCATTTCGCTATCACGGGGTGCCCTTGTACCTAAGGCGGCTGATGGCAGACTATTTGGAAGGACGCAGTGCCCTCTGCGCGAGTCCCGCAGGGAACATTGTGCGGACGCCCATGATGTGCAGTGTTCCACAGGGGTCGGTTCTGGGGCCAACTCCGTGGGACACTGGGCGTTAAGAGGGAGTTTCCACCCCGAGCTGGGTTTGATATGCTATGCTGACGATCAGATATGTGACTTAATATCTAAGATACAAGTATCGGAAATACAGATACAAGATACAAAATACGTATTTCCATCTTGTAGGTATTTAAGAAACTTTTTAAAAATTCATTTTGTATCTTGTATCCTACCTATATACTTATACCTTTTGTTTGGTATCTTAGTATTTTATAAATACTTTTTCTGACAAAATACTTTTAGTAATATGTTAGCAGACATTTATAAAATTATTAGTTCAACATCTCATTCATGTCATATTTTTTAACAAACTGTACTAGGTCTTTCATAGTTTTTGATGTCTTTCTTTTAAAATCCGCGAGCACACTCAAAACAAATAATATCACCATACAGTTTTACGAGTCGCGTGTTTCAAATGCAGTGTTGTTATTGGTCAATTTCGTTTTAGGGAACTTTGAAAATAATTATAGTTATTTTAGCGTTATTTATATGGACATAATAGTTTTTTTATATGGACATAATAGTAAGTCTGAAATAAATGAATTATTTATTATTATTTATTTATTTAACTAATATTGCTTTTTAGATTGAATTTATGGTTACATTCATAAGCATTGACCTATAGCAAATATAATTTTAAAATCTTTCCCTTGGTAGAAAAATGTAAAAATAAATCAAAAATCACGTTAGAGGGTTTTGAAACTATATCTTTCATTTCAGCTATTAACACGATTTATTCGTAAATAATATTAATGTCAATTATCAAGAATAAACTTAAATTCATTAAAATAAAATCTTTATTTTCTTAAAAAAGTATTTTCACCTTAAGAAGTATTTAGAAGATACCTATCTTGTATCTAGTATTTCAGATACTATTTTCAAAAGTATTTTGTATCTGCTATCTCAAATACTTAATTTAAAAGTATCTTGCATTTTGTATGCCAGATACTTTGTACAGGTTATTTTGTACATCTCTGCTGACGACACGCTCGTCACCGCCCGGAGCAGGACACTCGAAGAGGCGACGAGCCTGGCCGCTCTCGTCGTCAACTCCATCCCTATCAGTATCCAGGCCCTTATGAAGTATTTGGGCCAGGTGCTCGACGGGCGTTGGTGGTTCCGGGAGCATTTCCGCAGACTTGCTCCCCGGCTGGTCGGCGTAGCGTCCGCCCTATCATGGCTCATGCCGAACGTGGGCGGACCCATCTTTGAAGGCAGATGGCTGTATGCGGGGGTGATCCACTCGATGGCCATGTACGGCGCACCTGTGTGAGCGAGGTCTCTGACCGTCCAACTCAGGGATTTTCTGTGGTGCCTACAGAGAGTCATGGCGGTCAGAGCCATCCGCGGATACCGCACGGTGGTGACCGAGACGGCATGTGCACTGGCTGGAATAACCGCGTGCCACCTCGAGGCGGAGATGCTCTCCGATCTCTACCGGCGGGTTTCTTTTGTACGCGTGGGGACGATGCTCCGACGGCGAAAGCTGTCGGGGCATCGACTCAAGAGGAAACCGCGAGGGTAAACCGCCGGGCGGGCCACCGAAGACAAAGATCGGCTTGCGGTGGCCCGCTCGTTGGGCGAAGATGGGCGCTTTGCGGGTTCGCGCGCCGTCTCTTCTGTTGCCCCGGACCGATTTGGCAGGGCGCGACCTCCCCCATAGTTCACCGCAAGAAAAAAGTATGGTCAATGCTTACGAAGATGATTTGGAGAATAGCCTAGGCGACGAATTAGTACAGTTCGCTGAGCCGCTGAAAACAGATGTGGCTACTATTAATGACAGCAAGAAACAAGCGCCTCTGGAACTGCAATTTTATAAACTTTTATTAAATAATTCTTTAGAATCGTGTTTTCCAAACGTAGAAATTACCTTGCGCATTTACTTGTCTCTCATGATCACTAACTGTTAAAAATGAGTTAAGGAACACCATGGGCCAAGAACGTCTTAATCTCACTTTGTTGAATATATAAGTAGAGCATGGTTTGCTTAAAGAAATCAATATTGAAAGTTATCTCAAAATTTGACCATATTAAATCTAGAAAAGTTAGTTTGTAGGTAACAGTTTTGTTATATTTAATAACCTTAAATTGAGAACCTAAACCAAATCAAGGGCCCCTTGACAGAATTTGCTACAGGCCCCGCGCTGGGTTAATCCGGCACTGAATACTGGTGTACAATAAATAAATAAATATATGTTTAAATAATTAAATAAAATACCTGGAATAAAAAGCTCTCTCTTGAGTTTGAGCTTCTTCATCGTACATATATAATTTAGCATCATCACCATAACTTACAAATTTACTCAATCGTGGATGATAACTTAAGCCCAAAGTTTGTCGTTTTTCACGTATCGTGTATATACATTGATCATACATATATTTCCAGCTTTTAATGCAACCATTTACATCTACAATATAACAAATGTTATAAAAGCAAAGATCACAATGGCGGGCGAACCACCAGAAGCACGATCAGGTAAGTAGGTGCCTGACTGACGTCAAAGAACTAGTGGTCGGCCCAATGGCGATAAGAGGGAACACGCTAAGTTATGGGGCCACACTAGAGATGGGCGTTTTCAGATTTTTACGCAAACCGATACAAATTCAATTTCTGATATTTAAATCGATTTTAAAAACCGATTTCAGAAATCGATTTCCAGAGCGGTTGACGGAGCGGGTTTACTTTAGTTTCGATCGATATTCGATGTTTTTAGTTATTTTAGCGTAGCAAACGAAAAACGCAATCGAACGAACGCATTCAAATAATTTTTCTATAATTTCTTTGTTGATTGGATTTAGGTGTACGATTTTCCTTCATGCTTTATCTAGGCTTAACTAGAGTACTAGACTAGCAAAAATGTTTTGTTTTGGATATGATACAAAACTTTCTTGCGTATTTAAAAATCGTCATATTTACAATGATTTCATGATTATATTATATAATGTACATTTTTTTTGTATGGTTTTTTTTTATTAATCCCGATTACGAAGCGAAAATCTTACCTTTTTACATTAAATAGTTATTTCTTATTTATCATCAAATCGTATGTATGATACTAACATACGTTAGTATAGTATTGAATCGTAAAATACCTATCTAATTATATAGTTCACGAGATCACAAAAATAACATTACGCGCACACCGCACGTGTCACCAAGGTCAAGTGTGCAAAAACTCTCCCATAATTCAAAAATCTATTTAACAAACACAAAACTTAAACTACTATCATTAAGTATTGTGTAATATTATCATGGAAGTAGTTGCATTCTAATATAGATCTTATTCCCTGACTCTTGTAATTCTGTTTCGTTTCCATCTGCCGTTCTGAGTTTCTTAGAAACCGCCAAATTCCAAAACAGATGACAATTCGCTTCATCTCTTTCAATGCACTAAACGATCGCTTAGTTAGAATGAAAGAAGGCGAATTTTAATGAAATTCGCTTTCTCTCATTCTGACTAAGCGATCGCTTAGCGGAGTGAAAGAGATAGTTAGTAAGTTTTCAAATATTGGTTTGGTTTGCAAAACTAGCAATAGAAAACGATTGCGCGATGATTAGATTTATTATTAGTTTGCGTTTTCGTCGTTTTGTTTTGATATGTGTTGATTTAGTTTCTGCCGAAGTACGTTTTCTAAAATCAGTTTGTATAGTGTTGAATATCGATACGATACGATTTCTGACTGAAATCCGATTTCAGATTCGTTTTGATATATCGGACGCATACCTAGGCCACACGTCATCCTTCTGTGGCTCCGGATGAAATGGGTTGGATGTGTCCAAACCACGGAGCATTTGCTCCGTGGTCCAAACCACGCGGTCAGAGAACGGATCACACTCAAAAAGCAGAGAAAGATGTACGTTAAGTTAAGAGGCCTTACGTCGTCCTGTAGACGGCTCGGTTGGCTGATTGGACTGCACCCGGAACATGTCGAAAAAATTAGAGTAAAGGTCACACTTATTTAATAAATACCTATGTAAATTTGTGTGAAAATAATTCGAATGAAATTCAGGATAAAGATTTGTGTATTTCATGCAAACGGAGTACCTGATATAATTGCAAATATAATGATACCTAATCTCTACGATACAAAGACACAAAAGTATATGTATTTCTACAATATGGGGTCTTTTTAAAACAGAAATGTATAATTGTATGTAGGTAAGTAGGTATATATATAGAAAAAGATTTTTCGTGGGATAATACTGAAAAATACAATTTATCGTTTTCATCCTACGGATAGTAAAAGACGTGTAAGAGATAACAGACATTGCAAGACCGGGTTGGCCTCAGACATCTAGGCCCTCTGGCTAGTCATGCATTTGGCATAATTCGATTATACCTACAAGATAAGTTAAAGAAGAGGATGAAAACTCAAAGTAAAACCTTATAAAAACGCGTCTTAACAAGCTATGATCGTATAAGTGATATATTATAGTAGATCCATTTCCCTCTCACTATGAAGTAGACATCTGTCCAACAGTGGGACATGTATGAACTGAGAAAATGAATAAGGTTACTAACAAGACGACAACAGCATGTTAGTGATTGGATGTGCATTGCTAACAGGTCGGTGTTTGATACCAGTCACGGGGCCAGGATATGCAAGAGTTTCATCGTCGAGAAGAGTATTCACACAGTTACCGGTGTTACAACAATATATACGTATAGTCCCATCGTCAAAACCAGTGGCGATGTAATTTTTATCTTCAGTATATTTGCAACACATTAACTCTTTAGCTGTATCTCTAAAAATAATAATAATTATTTGTTATTATATTTCTCAACAGGGTAACTTGAGTTTATACATCTACGTATTTTTTAAATGGGCTAATAGACTACAGGCCCGTGTAGAAAAAATTATGGGTCATTTGAACCACCAGGTGACCTATCTAGAACGATATAAGATAAAATAATAAGATTCAGCACTATGCCGTCACTTGTAAGCTGTCCTGAGTACTGAGTGCAGGTGAGAATTCAAAAGTACAGGTAGAGTGAGTACATTTTGGTCATATATTTTTGTACGGCATTCTTACCATCGATAGACCCATGAAAAATAATAAGAAAACGCGTAGTGCCGTAAAAAAATGGTGCGCCACAAAGTCGGATTTTTTTTTATTTTCCGACAATTTCCAGGGTAAATTTGGTCATTTCATTTTGTACGGCATCAGTCTCCTACTACATATTTCAATACTGCTTCTAATCCAATCCGCAACGCCGTACAAAAATCATGCGACAAGGGGAAAAATCGAGGGTTGCAACCCCCTCTCTTTTCGTGGTCCAGGGGGTGATTTGACACAACATAAAATTAATTTATTTTGAAAGTATTTTATGCATAGATAATATTTTTTCATATGCCGTACATTTTCGTTGGTCCAAAGGGGAAAAAAACTGAAAAAGAAAAAATCCATATAACGAAATGTAAGGTGAAATTCATCACGATATTTTTTTATACGGCATTTAGATACTTTATTTGTACTAATTTTCATACTCTTTTCGTGATTCTAGGTTCCTAGTTAGAAACTATTTTAAATATGGGTTTGTATACTATCGATTTATACCAAAATATAGACATGTTGTCACTGATAATTCCAAAATACAACATATTTTTGAGAAGTACTTACTCGCACATTTTCGGTTGAGGCAACTTCAACTGTTCATTGATAATTATTGTAACACATAGTTGTATTTAGACTTCTCATATTCGTGTAGCTCATTTCAATCCCTAGGTAGATCAGTAATTGTTTTGAAAGTAAATCTTATGTGGGAGCTGTAAAATTGAATTACCTACAAGTCGGCGCACCGTGTAGTAAAGGTGCAATCGTGGCGACACCTGGGAGTTCGGTATTAGCATTTGTAGGCAATATCGTATTTTATTCGGATGAACTCGGCTTGGACCCGAGTAAGGTGTTTGTTTTGCGCTCGCTCACACAGATGATGATGATATAAATGATAGAGAAGATAATTCGGACGTCGAAGAAAACGTTGATTCCGATAACAACTCAGCGGCTGATTCCGATACTGAATAATTTAAAGAAAAACCATATTTTTATTATCGAAATATTTTTTATTATAGAAATCGATTTTTTCTAAAAAATGATTATTTTATTTATTCACATCATTACAATGAAACAAATCAATTATATATATATATATGTATCAATAATGTTTCAAGTATATATTAAACTAAAAAGTATACAAAACTGTTGATACTGGGATTGACAGTTTCAATTCTTGGGTATAATATACACACCGTTTCAGTTCAGTTAGACGTCATAGTGATGTTAGCATATTATCAATTGTTCTCTTCAAAAATATGTTAATGCCGTACTGTATCAGATGGCCATAAAGTACCCTTAAAATGGTAGCGTCATTTTCATCAGCCTAAAAGATATGGTCTGCATTAAAATGTACGGCATCATTTTTTCTAATTTATTTATGTTAATACTATTTAAAACAAGGGATAAAATGTAGAAAACTGCTATATTTAATTAATCTATGATATTTAAACTTTTGCAATAATTTGTAAAATTTCAGTTTTTGTATTTCTCAATATTTTTTTAACTAAACTAACTTAAAACAAAACTATATAACAATTGTATTTGATATTGTATATCATGTTAAAAAAAAGTTCCCGTACAGGATCAAATTACTTTACAGCTTTATAAATTAGTGTCCGACCGAAACTGATTTTTCAGCTGAAACCGAAACCGAACTTTCGGCCTTGCTCTCTGTTTTGGCCGAAACCGAAACTCATTAAGACATTTAAAATTACGATTATTTACTGAAATTTACTGTTTTTTTAACATTAATTTGCATATATCTATACTTATATATATATATATATATATATATATACAGACCGTCAAAAAGTGTAAAATAAAATAAAAAGACTCATTAAAATATCTACGTAACATTTTTTTTTATGACATGAATATACAAGACTAACTAATGATAGTAAATTAAAAAAAAAACAACTTTCATTTAGTGTTTTAGACATATAGGAGGAGGTCCGAAAGTTCGTGGAATGTAGGGGGTGGAGTGGGGTTAGGGGCACTCGCTTAGTGTCATACATAATTGGGAACTCATCGAACATAGATTGAGTTTCAGTCCTGTTGCATCATTTGTTTACACCAACACTCCCTGCTAAACAGGTGAATCCGGAAAGAAACTGAAACTTTGGAAAAAATTGAACACCGTGCTGTGATAAAATTCCTTACCAAGCAAGGAAAGAACACTCAGACCGTTTTGAACGAAATGGAAACCATTTATGGGGAACAGTGTCTTATTAAACCAATTATTTACAAGTGGCATAAACTTTTTAAACATAATCGGGCGTCAATTGAAGAGGATCCCTACTTAGGAAGGCAACTGGCGTTCCTCGAGGCCACCACATCAGACATCGCCGAAAAAGTGGAAAATTGTGCTTGAGAGACACCCTTTTGAAGAACAAACAGTTATATGCTTTAGTTGGAGTATCAGATACCACCATTTTCTAAATTTTACATGACAACCTGGGTTTAACAAAAGTCAGTGCAAGATAGGTACTGAGAATGCTCACGCCACTTGAGAGACAGCAGCGTGTCAATTTGTCAAAACAATTTTTGGAATTGTGTGGAGACGAACCTGCACAGATTTTGGAGCGAATTTTTACTGGAGATGAAATATGGGTTTATCATTTTGAGCCGGAGATTTTGCAGCAATAGATAAAAAATATTTTCACAATGATTTCTAAATCATTATTCATAGATCAAAATTAATTCATAGATCTAATAAATAAAGTTGTATAAACTTGTGATTATATTGAAAAGGAAAAAGAGATTTGGTTCATTTTATTTAAAAACCTTCCATTCCACGAACTTATGGACCTCTTCTTGTATAGTACATAGCTAACTAGTAATAAGTAATTGTGTTCACAATATTTTAAAGATAAACAAACACTCGAGTTTCGGCGAGGCCGAAGGTTTCGGCTATATTTTGGCCGAAACCGAAACTACGGCCGAAACTAGATTTTTTGGCCGAAACTGGCCGAAACCGAAACCGAAATTTCGGTCGTTCACTATTATAAATCAAGGATACGATGAAATTAAGATAATTATTGATATACATTCAAATGAACAATCATTTTTTGACGGCATTATTTTTAATAGTACTTTTGAGTGCTAGATAATGTTTTGGAACCGGAGCCGTACTTTTTCAAATCACCCCTTTTTTTTTTTATTTGGCGGCGGGCAACCCCATTGGCCCACCCTGCAAGCACCTCTTCTTCGCCGTGTGAGCGGGCCACCGGTACCCGATCTGTGTCTTCGGTGGCCCGCTCGGCGGTATGCCCTCTCGGGCTCCTCTCCTGTCAACGCTCCGACAGCTTTCGCCGTCGAGGCGTCGTCCTCACGCGGTGGCCTCACGTCGGGTGACCGAACGATTCCCCGGTCCTATCACCCGAAGCCTCGGTTAGGGCGGCATCAGGCGCAGGCACTAATGCACGCCGCACGAAGGTCAGTCAGTCTTGGGGACCACCAGTAGACCCCTTGCCTCGGCGGTTGACGCCGCACCGCACTGACGGTTGGGCATGGCCGCATCGCAGACCTGCGTTAACGCACTGCGGATGCGGACAGCCTCAACGTCCACTCCGTCCGCTGGGGGTGGTGAGGACAGCCACGTGTTCACGTGTTGGTCGGCGGCGCACGCTCCGCGGTCAGAGGCGTCTTCGATGCGGCGGCAGCCACTGGACGGCCGGCGCCTCGGGGTGGTTTCGGAGCGGTGACGACGGCGACAGCTCCTCGGCGGCTAGCACTGGCCGGCGGCGCAGTTGGCGCAGGCGGCACGAGCTGCGCCATTTGGGTCCTCAGATCAACCACGTCCTTGGCGAGGACGCGGTTGGCCGTCCGCACCGCGGCCAGCTCCGACTTCAGCCGGCGGTTCTGGGCCCGCAGGTCTGACACCTCGCCACCAAGGCGAGCGTTTTCGGCCTGCAGGGCCTCCATATTTGTGGCTGGGGTGCTCGCGCGGGCACCAGCGGCCGTCACTTCGGTGGGAGGGGTGCCGGACAACACCCTCAGCACCCTCGCGGCGGCCGCTTCGTTCTCGGCCTGCCTACCAGTCTCCGCTCCGCCGGCCGGGGAGTGGGTCGTCCTGCCCGTCTTCGTCGCGGCCCCTCGACCTCTGCGAGACGTCGGCACTTTGGGGGGCGGCATGATCACCACACTCCCCTCGGAATCGGCGCCTGAGCTGCCCTCCTTGTTCGGGGGCGCTTCCGCACCTTCGAGGGGAGGGGCTCCTCCCTTGCCGTCAGGGCCGCTGCCGCAAGACGCGGCGACGACCTGGCGGCGGCGGTTTTGGGTTCCGACCCGCTGACCTCGATGAACGGCTCTGCGGAGATACTACCGCCTCGTCCATCACATCGGCAGATCCAATGCCCTCGTCTCTGGACGACTCTGCGACAATTCGCGACAGAATTGTCGCCCTCGTCCGTTGACGGCTCTGCAGTCGATCTGCCGCCGTCCTTCTCCAGTTTAGCGGCAGCCAGCGCACTTTGCGCTCCTCCTGCTCCTTTTTCCTGGAGGGGGAAATCTTGCGGAAATCAATCCGCTTCGGCTTCGGGTTTTTGGGCCTCCTTGGTCTGTGCCGGGCCCTCGGCGGACGCCACAAGTCCTGAGGACGAGGCGTCGTTGTCAGTTTTACGTTGGCTTCACAAGTCCGAGATTTGGGAATCCGCTGGATTCCCGTCTGGTAAAATATTATTAGGCAAATCTATTTGATTTCCACGAGTCTGGGAGAACTAACGGTCGACCCGGGCAGAGATCCCTGTACCCGGGCAAGCCTACATTTACCAACCAGGGGGTCGGCCGGTACCCTAGCTGGAGCGTGCTAACGACAGAACAAACCATCTGCCATGCATCTTCTCGCCGCACGCCAGAATTTAAGATTCTGGGTGATTTCCGAATTCGAATGTTGATTCGAACTCTTTATAATAATATAATGGATTAGAAGCAGTATTGAAATAGTATGAAACTGATGCCGTACAAAATCAAATGACCAAATTTACACTGGAAATTGTCGGAAAATAAAAAAAAATATCCGACTTTGTGGCGCACCATTTTTTTTACGGCACTATGCGTTTTCTTATTATTTTTCATGGATCTATCGATGGTAAGAATGCCGTACAAAAATATATGACCAAAATGTACTCACTCTACCTGTACTTTTGAATTCTCACCTGCACTCAGTTGGACAGCTTACAAGTGACGCGATAGTGCTGAATCTTATTATTTTATGCTCTTATATAGTTCTAGATAGGTCACCTGGTGGTTCAAATGACCCATAATTGTTTCAACACGGGCCTGTAGTCTATAATATTTTACATTATTTTTTTCGCAATTCGACTTTCAGAAAGTTTAGAGAAACTTTCTTAATTAAAAAACTTATTTGCGAGCGGAAAATTATTACCACACGCGGAAGTTGAAACCATATCTACTTACCAATTAAGCCAGTTTTGACTCGCATTATCGTTTTTACGGGAAACGTTTTTATAGACAGCCATAGCTTAGCATGTCAAATGCTAAATCCCAACAATACTCTTGTTTTAAAACTTTCAACAAATCTAATTAGAAAATTAAACAGAAATAGTTGGAAAGATTGAATTTCCTTCCCATACAAAGTGGAAGACATGAAGCAAGGCTGACTAAAATTAGCTACTAAAGAAGTGTACATACATTCTGTACAGTTACGCAAGTTAAGCGGAGTGTTACCACGGAGATGAAGACACCTTATATTTATGAGCCATAAGATTGATTGTAATAATAAGTATGGTACAAGCGTCTGAACACAGATCAATTTACACTATAATATAGTCCGTAAAGCATATTAATCTAAGCGTGGCTTGTAAACAGTATAACATAAAGTCCTGCTGGTTACCTATGCCAAAGGATGATGCCTGCTGATTAATATAACACTGAAAGCCAACTCGTCGTTTGGCTGTAAGACGTGTTGGTTATCACCGCCTCAAGTTAATGACAGTTGCCAAAACCTCGCCTATGTATGCACATCTATTTGCAGCTGCTGGATCAAGACCAATTTCCTTAGTGACGTTTAACGACATTCACGCAAGAGAGCAGTTTGGTGCATATGTTCTTAGTTCGTTTACACAAAAAGGTTTTTGAAAGTTAATGTTTTGTAATGTTTAAAAAAAATTCAAACTTACATAGTCGAGAGTACATTAACATCACCCTGATATATTTGGTTCTGTTGCTCATGGTAGGTGCGTTTTTCAATTTGGGGCTCACTTGTATGCACAGTAATAGTTTCTTTATTAGGTGAGCCTCTAATATTTGCTTTTGTAACAAAGCATTTACGAGTTATTTTAGAACTGGTGACGGCCATTGGTCCAGCTGCTATATTTCTTTGAGGATCCATCGTAGAACATAACAGTATCTATAGTGTACCTAATTAGTAGAAATAAATTGTTAACAAATGAGAAATTGTTTTTCTTTGGAATTGTGCTGCAAAATAATATGGCGTCGAGAATACAGAGTATTTTACAGTCCGCTTGGTTTGCACCATAAACAGAACGTTTAGCAGTATTAAAACATAGAGTGAAAATATATGTAGCTACTTATCAATAAAACAAACCTTACAGCAAACATTTTTGTTTGAATCTCTCTGTCAAAGGTTGTGTACTTTTCTTCTTCCAACCCATTTTTACAAGCTACATAACAGTTGGGCAAGAATTTCCTCCATAATTAAGTAAACTAACTTGCTATGCCACACGGAGCATATGTTTTGTTGTAGAGTTCTTTTTACCCGACTGCAAAGGAGTGGTATTGTGTTTAACAGTCTATGTATGTATGTATGTTCCTTTGAAGCACTATATATACCAAACGCTTGGGTCGATTTTTATGATTCGCACGTCAATCGATTCCTCTTAATCCGGCGAGTGTCACTAAAGATATGACATTATTGAAAATTCAATATGGCGAATACTGGACGCCATATTGTGAAAATAAAAAAAAATAAAGTTAACAAACTATATCGAGTGGGGTATCGTTAAATAGGTATTTAAAAATCATTATTAGTTTTCTTTCAACATTTTTCGATTTGACTGACCGTTTAGGATCTATATCGATTTAAAGTTTCGTAACAACCTTTCTCACATATAGGTTTTTTAGACAGTAGAAATTTACGATGAAAAGACGAAAAATTCATATAATTGGATGTGAATGGACATATATTGAAGTATCTAGTAGGTATATTGTCCAATATACCATTCTAGACCACCGGACATCTAAGTGCTTGTTTTTTTCTTTTCAGTTTTTTTTAATTATGTACGTAGTTTTGGTGACTTTTTACGCAGTCGGGTTTTTTGATTTTTTTAATCATTTTTTTTTTAGATTTTCCTTTTCTTCTAGTGAATCCCATATGATATTCGCGGGAATGGCTGGTTCGCTTTTTGGAAACTCAATATCAAGCCGTGTTAGAATACTTACCACACATACTCAAAAGCCAGGCGCGTTGCCACCAAGTGAATGAAGAAAATGGAATCGGTACCCTACATTACTGACTTTTATTGAAAAGCTGAAATACTTGTGCGGAAGCGTTTTTATAATGTTATTAGCCCGTTTTGAAACTGTTTTAGCTAATCCTATTCTTTAAAAGATGTTAAAAAACTAATTAAAATCTAAAATTACAACGTGATAGGCAATGGCTATACCTATTATAGTTAGGCTAGTTATTAGGGCGCCGACCTAGAATATTAAAGCATCTTTGCTTTGATTGTGTATTCTGAGTTTTAGGGATATTTCACGAAGCCTTACTCGTGAGTGACAAAAACCTATTTAACCGTTCTTTGACGGGATGGCACTGCAAAGGATTTTTGTAAGAAGAAACTATTTTAAATATCATTTAAATAAAATTGGTTACACAATCCATCCATCTCTTTTGGATCTCCCACGATTCTTACACCCATCCACAAGCATATTGATACCCTTTCTCGTCACATGCCTTTCATCCCTCCTCATCACATGTCCTACCAAGACAATCTTCACTTCTCTATCACTGATGCTACTTTCAAACTTGCCCTAATAAACTCATTTCTTGTTTCATCTAATCTTGTCACCCCACACATCCATTTTAACATACGCATCTCAGTAGCATACAATCGTGTCTCATCCATCTTTTTAAGTCTTTAAGTAATGTAAGTAAGTATATGATATCGCTGTAAGAGCCGGAAAAATCGGAGTAAAACTATATATATCAATTCGGCTGAACAGCATGTGTAGGAGTGGCATTTCCGTTACGTTGTAGAGAAGGTCGTATGTCCAATATTAATGCCATCAACAGGTATATTTTACATGAGTTCAGAAGAGACACCAGATGAAACAGTTATACTTTGGTTATATAGTTTAGGTTTGGTTATATAGGCAGTTCCAGGAGTAGTGAGTATAAGTCAAATCATCTGGAAAATGTTAGAATAACGGGATGATCAGCATTAATGCGGATAGAGACGCAGACAGAGCACATATTAATTAATAGTAGGTAATTACGGTGTCATTTTTTATAGCGCCTTAATTTGTAATAGCTGCAACTACAGAAGATACGTGATACATTTATTCACAAATTGCTGATTAATCTGTGAATGTTATGCGGTATTATCTTAAATAAAAAGCCAACTTATACGAAAAACTGTTATGGTCTAGAGAATACAATAAATATAAATACAAGAGCCTCCTCTTACTTACTGGTTAATCCTGGTAAAAACATCAGACTGCTGCATTCCGTGTTAGGATCAGATTCGCTGTAATTCGTTTCTGGAATGATCTCACGCCGTCTTTACGTAGCTTGAAAACAACTAAGGCTTGGCCCCCGAAGAGGGCTGTCCACTGGTGGTCCCGGGAGCTGGCAGAACTTCGGGCCGCGTGTATATTTAAGCGCCCGGAGGGCCTACGCCTGCAGACGAAGGCACCATTGTGACGAGGAGCGGGAGGGCCGGCGCAGCGTCCTCTACACTAACCGAGTAGGGGACGTTGTGCGAACGCCCATGACGTGCGGTGTCCCACAGGGGTCGCTCCTCAGACCCACCCTGTGGAATATCGGCTACGACTGGGCGGGCTGGGCGTGATCTGTTACGCGTGATCTGTTGCCTGATCTAATGTGTGTGTGTGTGTGCGTGTGCGTGCGTGTGTGTGTGTATGCGTGTGTGCGTATGTGTGTGCGCGTGTGTGTGTGTGTGTGTGTGTGTTGTTGGTGTGTGTGTGTGGCTTTCGTATCGGATGCCTATGTTCCAAAAGGAACGCACCTTCGAAGTTTCAGATCTCTATGATCAGTGGTTTAGGCTGTGCGTTGATCCATCATCAGGACAAAGCATCATATATATACTAGCTGAAGCCCGCGACTTCATCCGCGTGAAATTTATTTTTAGGCAGCTATTTGGCCAAGAGGTCCCTTGATGAAAACATCAAAGGACTTCTTTGCGATCTCCAATTCATTAAAACAGTGGTGGAACCCTTGGGTTCCGAGGAACACACTTAGAGTATAGCTGCATTAAAACATCAGCACATTCTTGAGTCAGTGAGTGAATGGTCGCTATGACTCTGCTCGCATGTTGATTGTTAGGATCATATTTTCTACTTAGGCAACAAATAAAAATGCTTCAGTGAAACCTTGATCTCATCGAGTCCTCGAGTTTTAACAAAAGGATTTGTCGCAAATCTCTAACGAAAAGCATCAATATAATGAATATTCGTGGTGCTTGATCCACAGCCTCTACGGCTTTTTTATTTACCATTGTTCATTTATCCCAAAGGATTAGGAGAGCAATCCTAAAACACTAATAGTGATAGAGCAACACTTGACAGTATCCTGTCTACAGCTATGGGCCGGTCCGACTGGGTACCGGTACCTCACTTTCGCAGCAAATCAATGTCTGAGCAGTGAACGTCTGCGTCGGCCAAGGCATCTATCTGCCTCCGCCAAGGTGTCAGTGTCGGCTACAGCGTCGGGGTGTGCGAAGGCGTCGCGGTGGGCCAAGACGTCTGCGAGGACCAAGGCGTCTCCGTAAGCCAAGGCGTCTGCCTGGGCCAAGGTGTCAGTGTGGGTCACAGTGTCGGGGTGGGCCAAGGCGTCTGCATGGGTCAAAGCGTCGGCGTGGATCTAGGCGTCGGCTTGGGCCAAGGCATCAGCATGGGCGAAGGCGTCGCGATGAGCCAAGACGTCGGCGTGGGCATGGCGTCTGCGTGGACTAAGGCGTCTGCGTGGGCCAAGGTGTCTGCGTGGGCCAAAGTGTCTGCGTGGGCCAAGGTGTCTGCGTGGGCCAAGACGTCTGCGTGGGTCAAGGCGTCAGGGTGGGCCACGGAGTCAGGGTGGGCCACGGGGTCTGCGTGAGCCAAGGCGTCTGCGTGGAGCGAGGCGTTGGCGTGGGCCAAGACGTCGGCGTGCGCCAATGCGTCTGCATGGGCCAAGGCGCCTGCGTGGTGCGAGGCGTCGGCGTGGGTCTAGGTGTCATCCTGGTCAAACCGTCGGCGTGGGCCAAGGCGTCGGTGTGGATCAAGGCGTCGCGTGGGCCACGGCGTCTGCCTCCGCCAAGGTGTCAGTGTCGGCTACAGCGTCGGGGTGGGCCAAGGCGTCTGCATGGGCCAAAGCGTTGGCGTGGGTCTAGGCGTCAGCCTGGGCCAAGGTCTATGCTATCAACAGTGTATAAAAATGTAAAAAAGTAGGCCCTCGCACAATATGCAGCAACAGGCGGCAGTAACAGCACTATTGCTAAAGTGACTAGTATAGTGCCATCACTATGGTATGGTTGCTTCGGCGTGTACCTGCTCACGGTCGCAAGGAGCGAGAGCACACCGTCTAACCACTACTGCGATTGAGAGGTGGACACGGCGCTGCAGACAACTTAAAGTTTGCGTCGCCTGGGCAAAGCAGCGCCGTGCACACATCGCAATCATCGGTGCCAAACTGGCACTGGTGACTATCGCAAAGATAGCGTCAGGAACTCGGACTCAGTCGCCGCCTTTTGCGAGACAGTCGTCCCACAGAGACTCTCCATGCTGACACACTCTGCCGCCGGCGCATCGGTCGTCAGAGGCGCGATACCTGCACCTGTTGCCATCCTAACTGAGGTCGCGGATAGATGGACCATGGGAATTAATCTACCACCCGCAGAGACACCGACTGTGTGAGGGCGATACAACACTGTTGTTTGCCGGGTACACCCCGGAGACGGAGAGGATACATGGAAGGGTAAACCCCGGACCGGCCACGGATGTCAAGTAAGCAGTACCAGAGGCCAGCCTGATGGTTTGGGCAGAGAACACGATGAGTTATGGGGCCACACGACGCCCTTCTGTTACCCCGGAAGGAATGGCCGTGTCCAGACCATAGCCTACCAAACAAAAACTAAAAACACACTTTGCATACTCGCCCCAAAGTAGCATCTTACCTAAGAATGTACGTTTTGTACGCTCTATGATGTGGACTACTTTTCTTTTTCGTGTTTGACTTAGTTGTTAGTCGCAGATGGCTATGACAACTTTACTCGGACTGTTAGGTGAGTGCTGAGAGCTTTCCACCCAAAGTACCTTTACTAAGTTCAAGAAGTTAATTATATTTATTTAGAGAATTATATACATTTGCCCTAGCCATATAAAATTGGTGCTGGGCAAATTTAATATATATTAGCACTTACCGATCAAATTTTTCACATCACTAATTTACACCTTCTATAGTTTTAGCTCACAATATGTATATCAAACATAACTAACATACACATAACATCTTTAATAAACAGTTAGTTTTTTTGCTATTATGTAATGAAGATTTGCCCTACCCTCCGAACTAGTTATAAACTGTATCTCAGAGGGCAGTGTTCCTCCAATCGCACAGTAACAAAATATGACTTACTTAAGACAGAGACGCATGATATAATCATTACTTTCTTACATTGTAACAATTATGTAAAATTCACACCAATGTAGTAAGCTTTTGAAAATATAACGAAAAAATTATTTAAAGTTTTAAACTAAATTATAGGGCCATCTATTGCTCATTTAACAAACTAAATAAATCATGCATTTTATTAATTTATAGCTAAATTATATATTATTAACTAATTAAAACATTCTTTTTTATCACAAATAGTTTTATTAGTTATTTTAACTACCTGACTAATGTTCTGTATTAGGTCAACTTCCCTTCACCTTTGAAGGAGGTTTGAGCCCAGCAGTGGGATGTATATGAGCTGAATTGATGAAACTACTATATATTAAGTAATACAAATACTTTCCTTACACTATAGATAAATTAAATAATTATTTTGAATTGAACCTTCTAGTGACATAAAAGGCGAGCGGTGATTTTAAAAACTTGAATGACCATAACTTTTTTTACAGACATCAGATTTCAATGAAACAAAGACTAAATGTTGCTCTGAATTGGACTTAATCTTTTTATCAAAACTGCGAAACAATCCGTTCAGTAACTTCGGAGATTAGCGATTACAGGCATACAGACAGACAAGAAATTCCAAAAAATGATTTTGTTTTCTGTTAGTGTTTTCTTACTGCCTAGATTCATTTTTTAATAAATTTATCAAATGTACAGACACGGGATTTCTACTGATTTATTATATGTATAGATGTATAGATTAAGATTAGAGATATTAGATCATAGATACAGACAGACAAGAAATTCCAAAAAATGATTTTGTTTTCTGTTAGTGTTTTCTTACTGCCTAGATTCATTTTTTAATAAATTTATCAAATGTACAGACACGGGATTTCTACTGATTTATTATATGTATAGATGTATAGATTAAGATTAGAGATGAGATTAAGATAGATTAAGAACAATTATTGAAAGGAGAATGAGGATGGTGTCCGATGGTTTACTGTGTGAGACACAAGGAGGTTTCAGGAGTGGAAGGGGATGCATGGATCAAGTGTTCTCTCTGCGCAACATTGTGGAGAAGCATCTGGCTCTAGGTCAGAGGGTTTTCTGCAGTTTTGTGGATCTGGAGAGAGCATTTGACACGGTTGTACGAAAGGAACTTTGGGACATTTTACCGGTGTATGGTATTAACGGTAAACTGCTACAGGCTGTGCAGTCCAGTTACATGGGCTGTAGAGCCTGTGTGCGGCTGGATGATGGAATGTCGCCTTGGTTTGACGTCAATATCGGCGTTAAGCAGGGGTGCGTTCTGTCAGCCAGGCTGTTTATCATATATCTGGATAAATGTCTCCAAAGGTTGAACGATATGAATGTGGGAGTCCAGATGGGCGACTCAGTGGTCACTGCTCTGCTTTATGCAGATGATGCAGTCCTGCTGGCACAGTCAGCGACTGACCTGCAGACCCTAGTCGACACAATGACAGAAGATTGTAAGAAAAGGGGTCTACGCGTGAATGTGAGCAAAACCAAAATAATGGTCTTTGAAAGAGATAAAACCAGAACAGATGTAAGAGTAACAATAGGTAATGATGTACTAGAGCAAGTGGAGGAATTTGTATATCTTGGATGTGGATTTAGCCGAGATGGAAGGTACACCACTGATATAGAGCGAAGAGTGAATGCGGGAAATAGAGTGAACGGAGCGTTGGAGCAACTTTTCGGCAGCCACCACCTCAGCCAGAAGGCACGTGTAGCAATACATAACGCAGTGCTTGTCCCAACATTACTGTATGGAAGCGAGAGTTGGGTATGCAGAAAAGAGTATGATAGTAAAATTAATGCGGTCGAAATGCGATCTCTACGGAAAATCTGTGGAGTTAGGCTGGTCGATCGCATTCGTAACGACGACGTAAGAGAGCGAGTAGGTATGAAAGAGAGTATTGGTGTAAAGATGCGAAAGGGAATGCTCCGATGGTTCGGACATGTGGAAAGAATGCCGAACGAACGCCTGGTTAAGAAGATGTACAATGCGAAAGTGGAAGGATGTAGGTACCGAGGGAGACCGAGACTAACCTACCTAGACCAGATCGGTCATGTACTGAAGGAAGGTGGAGTCAAGAGTCTCCGAAACCGGCGAGCGTGTATGAAGAGAATTATGAATGTTGAGGAAGCGAGTGAAGTATGCAGAGATAGAGTTCTCTGGCACTCTGTTCTCTCTGCCTACCCTGCAAGGGATATGGCGTGATGATATGTATGTATGTATGTATGTTAAAGTTTTTAAAGAGCCACAATTTTTTTGCCAACAATAATTAATGCCTAATCCTCATTAATCATTCAGAACCATTTTAAATGTTTTCTTTATATTTTTTTTATTGCGTATATGGCCATTTTCATAAAAATGTGCAAGGGCGTTTTCAGGCTTGTCCCTCTAAAACATTATTTTTTTTAAACAATTAATTCTATTTGAAACTAGAACAAAATTTTACATTGGGTTTATTATACATTTAACTAATATTTTATAATATTATTAAAGCCAATCGTAGTATAACTTTTTGATTAAAAAATAATAAAACAACAGAATGCTATCATTTTACCGTGTCCCTTTGCAACCAGACCACGGAGCAAATACAAAGAGGAGCTGTTGTAATGAATATTTTCTATGAAACAATGCGTGTCATTTACAGGGGTTGAGGGGAACGCTGCTAATGGAGAAAGTGAGACAAGTAATAGTACTTGTCTCACTCCCTCCTTTATGTCCATCTACCGGCTATTAGCACAACTACTAATTTCGTATATTGTATGCAGTTGAGCTATCTTGCATTAGATGTCAGTAAGTGTATGGTATAACAGGGACGTACTCAGAATTTACCTATATCAAGGAGTGCTAATTTTTTTTATTTCAAAGATACAAACAAATCTTATTAGCTGTTTGCTCTATTCAAATACAAACGTTTATAATCAAATAATTCTGCATAGCGAATGGGTGTATGACTATTATTTTTAACCGAAAATTTCTTTATAAGGCTTGTCAGCATTGTTCATAATGTTAATATTTTATGAAAAATCCATCTTTTCTTTACTGTCATTCTGATAAACTCAGAAGTTTAGAAACCTTCTTTTTCTTTATACTTGTGTCCTTTTCATACGACCAAATAATACAATTATTTGTTTGGGTTTCTAACAAATTGTCGAATGAAAGTAGTTGGACTTTTAGTATATATGTTAGTTACACGGTATTATTTCCTTCCTTTTTGTCTTTTCCATATAAAAAAAGAATCAAACCACTCTATTAAAATAATGCTTTATACAATTGATAATACAACAATGGTGTCAATGACCAAGACATGTAAAAGAGTATTTCAAACTAGCAGACCAGCCCCTCCCTGGTGCCGAGCGGACCACCGAAGACAAAGATCGGGTACCGGTGGTCCGCTCGCACGGCGAAGAGAGAGGCTTTTACGGTGGGTCTATGGGGTCACGCGCCGCCTTCTCCGTCACCCCGGACCGATTCGGCGGGGCGAGACGCACCCATAGCCTAAAAAAAAAAAAAAAAAAAAAAAAAAACCCCTCCCTGGTAGCAACCGTTTGATCGACGCACGGGCCATCTAAAACTTAACCATGCCAAAGGTAACTTGAAGACCCGGTCATCGACGCCACCACCATTTTGAATATTTTTGTGACGTGCTCAACCTCGTTAATCTTATCAAGAAATTGCATCGAGTGCAATTACATTATTAATAAATAAAGGAGAAAGTGTGACATTGGTTCCAATAATAAAAATGAAATACTCTTTTGTATCATATATTTCTTGAGCTATACCTAGTCTTGCCCTAAATACTGTAACAAAGAAAAACCTTTTTCTATTGCAAAAAATATTTATGACTTTTACAGTGTTAGTTTAATACATAAATATAAAACAATTTAAAATATAAAAAGCTTGTTTGAAGTGGTTTCTATTGGCTGCATTACAGTCCTTTAAATCTTAATTATTAAAATGAGAAGAACAAATCTTTGTATATTTCGTAGGAGTCCAGTTTTTCTATTAATTTTTGAAATCCATTGCTTCTAACATCGTCATTGGAAGGTATTCTAAAACATACAAAATTTACAGTTTAATTATAATAGGTTCAATTAAAGTAGTGTAAAAAATATTTTTCTTTGATGAAAAATCCGAATGTTATAATTATATTCTAATTACGACCCTGGATTTTTGACACTTTTATAGTTCTTCATAGTTAACGACAGCTGGCGTATTGCTTACAAAATAATTATTAACTACATATAAAACTCATATTTTTGTTGAGGTAAAAGGCTTTGGGTATAAATTTTAATACTCATGGTTATTAGTTATTACAATAATCTTAATAGTTTGAACTGTATGTGCTTTTATTGTTCTAGGTCCTATTACGAAAAGTGGTGCCATCTAACGTTGAGTAAAATTATTTCTGAACATGATACCGTCAAAAGAACTTTCTAGAAATTATTTTGATAAATTATGAATAAATATACTTACACCATTTGTAAGTATATTTATTCATAATTTATCAAAATAATGTGATTCTTTCCATAGCATCTGTACGTTTATTGGAGTAGTTTTTACATGATAAAACACAACACTTCATGGTTTTCTTCGTAATAACATAAAAATACACCAAAAATATAATTTTATGCGCCGTACGAACACCGTCAGCGACGACAGAAGACTAATAGGCCACGCCTACTATTGATGTTAACGTGATGACGTCACGGCCTACTTGAGAATCACAGTGCACAGTTACTTAGGCCGTCTCCTCTTTGTATTTGCTCCGTGATCCAGACGATATTTCAACATCGAATTTAAGTATTAGTTGTTAAAATTTGCTATCAGTGCAGTATTTTATTTTTCTAGTGATAATGTAGGGTCATTTTAAGAAAAATATATAGATAGTATCACAACGCAAAATAAAAAAAATAAATAGAATTTAATTACCGGAGTGCATTTTAAAAATCCTGACACAGTCAGTTTTGTTACCACATTTTTTTCTAAAATACTACACTTTTTGTATGTTTTATGTAATAACAACAATAACAGTCTTTTATTTGGTGCCTATTTTGTAAACATTGTTTAGTTTCTTCCAAAATTTCATGTGAGGAGCACATTATGATTCAGTGCTTCGTGTGGGCGTACTTTTTTTTGTCAAGGTGTGTTACCAATATTTCTTGACGCATTAATTAGTAAATATATTTTGTGGTTATTTTCATAATATTTATCATCTAATACAACTTATAAAACTGTTGATGAGACGTCACCACAATCGTATATTTTTTAAATAATTATTAATCATGCGAGGGTAAAGTAACGTTACGTCAGTTTTGTAAGGTAACATATAGTATGACCTAAAAAGTAACAAAACTGACTATAAAGGAGACTGGCCATTACACTTTTTACCAATTTACCAAAAAGAGGTATGTATGCCTCCCATGTTTTATTAAAATTCGTTCAGCTCTTAAAGTTGTTAGGTAACAGAAGTGACAGATGAACAGACAGATTTGATGAAACCGGATTGTCGATGACATATTTTTAATAAACAGACTTTTTGATATTTACAATTTTACTAGAGTATCGTTATAATATGAAAAAAACCGGAGGTGTCAAGGGACACCCGGATGGAACGAAGTTCTATTTTAATTATATAAATTTTTTCTGCCTTAAGCGATTTTTATCGTTATATTTTAGCCAATTTGCAAAACATCTTTATAAATTATAGCCTATGTGTTATTCTGATTTGCAAGCTATATTACTATAAACATCAAAATCCATTCATTAGTTTTTACGTGAAAGAGCAACAAACATGTTCACATCCATACATTATTACAAACTTTCACGTTTATAATATTAATAATAGGATATACAATTCCACTAGACTACCAAAACTTTTGGGCCCCGAGCTCGAACGCGAGCCGGCCACGCGGCCCGGTCACGGGCGAAAATAATTTCGTTGCGCATTATTTTGATTTTACTATATCTCTTAAGGTATTGATTTAATTTGCATGGTCTGAAGGAAAAAAATTATCTTCATGAAATGCTCAAGCCAACTAATGTATTTAAAATGATAAGGATTAATACAGTATTTGTGTAAATAGCTTTTCAATTATCGTTTTATAATAGAACATTTTTTAAAGTATTAAAATGGATATAGTATGTTATCCTTAAGAGATAGATATATACCATCGCGGACTTTTTTGTAGGCCTTTTTAAGCTGTATAATACTATAGTACTTTATTTTGATCTATTTCGTAGGGTTCAGCCAGCGTTTGCAATGTAAGCTCAAAATAATGTGTTTATTTACGACATCACATTAGAAACCTCTAAAATTATCAGTGTTTCTCTACTACATTATGCATATATTATACATATAAACCTTCCTCTTGAATCACTCTATCTATAAAAAAAAACCGCATCAATATCCGTTGCGTAGTTTTAAAGATTTAAGTATAAATAGGGATATAGGGACAGAAAAAGCGACTTTGTTTAATGATGTGTCGTTACAACTTTGGTGTGTCGGTAGTAATTTTTTCCGTCTAGCCCCCTTTCGCAACACGCGATAAGGAACTTCGTTCCAAAAAAAACATAATTCATCCTTCTACACACATTTTATTTTGTCGAAATACTGTTTTGGATGAAAAAGAAGATCCTGGCTTCAGATTTATGATTATTATACTTCTTTCTGCCAATGAGTCGACAGAACATCAAATTCTTAATAAAGACACCTTATTTTTGGTGGTATTGTGATTTTAGTGTCTATGATCATTATCCGGCAGACGAATGCCAGCAATGTTTGATATTTTAATTTATTAAATATTTTTATTTTAATGACGAAGAGTAATATATATTATACTGTTGTGCGAGTTAGTATGTTTAATAACATACTAATTCGCACCACATATTTTAAAAAGACTGAACATAATTTTAATGTAAACAATTTAAAAACGCCAAAAAGTAACTGTATAATTTATTTTACTATGTGTATTACCGTAATATAAGTACAATAATATTTCGTAATAAATTGTGCAACAAGTATTCATATTTTAATATTATTTTATGATTGAATATAAAAGACTACTCTGTACTGTACTACTGTTGCATTAGTGAATTTAATAGAAATTAGGTAATTACATTTCTCACCTTGCAAACATAATCTCTGTATAACCATACATACAACATACTTTTTTAACAAGTCACTTTGTAGAATGGAGGTTTGTGTCCATGTATATGATTAAAAATTTAAACGGATGTTAAGCAACATATTTGATATAATTTATTTTGATTATTATTTGTCTAATTGATTTTGTTGGTTTTATCAAAGTAATTATTTAGTTTCAATTAGAGATTTTAGAACTTATTATTGGATTCTGATGATAATGTAAATGGTTCTTTATAATTTTGTTACCATCAGTTTTGTTACTGTCCCCCAAATTTTTCAATTTAATTTCTGTCTATTTTTTATATTTCAAGCTTTAATACCGTAATTTAACTTAATTTAAGTTAAGATATATGATAACTGTTTTATTATTATAATTATATTAAAAGAAACTTAGTTTTACATGAAAAAAAAATAAAAATAAGTGTTTCTTCTGTTATCAACAGTAACAAAACTTGCTAATTATTGTCATATTTTTAGTATTTTTTCAAGTTTGTTTGACGAAGTTACATCATTAGGTAGTTCAACCATGTTCTTTTTGGTTTTTTATTAAAAAGAGAGGTATTTCATTTATATTTTCATTTTAATCATGTTATACAAAAGTAACAAACCTGACATCTTTTTGTCTGACTAGGCCTACGTTTTTGCTTATTTTTAATAAATTATGCAATCAATCCAAGTTAAAAACTGAAATTCGATAAATATGTAAATTAGACTGTTACTAACAAATATAATATCACCTTAAAATGAAAGTTTAAAAAAATCATGTGTTTTTTTTGGTACTGCCTATTTTTGTGAAAATGCCCATATAACTAAAGAGCCCCAACTTTACATTCAGAGAGCCGCATGCGGCTGGCGAGCCGCAGGTTGACGACCCCTGCCCTATACCAACACGCCTGACCAGCGGGATATAGTAGGTCAATTTCCCTCCCATTACGGATTAAGCTCGAGCCCAACAGTGGGACATATATGAGCTGAGGTGATGATGATGATTCTTCGGTAAAAATAAATAAACATGTGATTCAGCATTTGTCAATTTTCATCTCCTAAATGAATAAGCAGAGTAAAAGCGAACCAAGTAGTCCTGGACTAAATTCTACGGTGATACATTTATAAGGGTTAAAAATTAGCGCAAGTAAGTTCCTCTACAACTAACTTTTATGTCCTAGAGACTCACTAAAATGGAGTATTCTGGAAGTCAGTCTCTGAGGATATATTTCTCCCCGATAGCTTTTTATGAGTATATTCTTGATTCGCTACGTTTGTTCCGTCCAAGGTGTCGGAAGGGCGACATGCGGTCACATAATCCACCGTGTTAGCTCTCCGTGGCCATTGGGACGGCCATGAATCGAACGAATGCATAAATCACAGATTCGTTGACATTCGTGGCCGGCCTGGCAGATTCCCTATTCGGGTGCCCTCACCATCAACGCCACACCAGTGCCGCCGGGGCATCGCGCTCATGCGATATATACCTACTCGTATAGTACCTAATATGTTCTTGCCTGAGGGTTTAAAAATGTTTGACGAGAAGATCCTCCTAAGTTTCCCGAACGCTGCCCAGCCGAGCTGGATTCGTCGGCTGGCCTCATAAAAAAATATACTATAACTCAAATAATAAATCATATCTAACGAGGTCGCACAATAGTTTGAGTCAGTTAAGAGAGGTCTGTTTCTCATCTGGGCAACTTCGTGGCCTGTTTCAAAATAAATTCCTCCAACAGTCTGGCAATTCTTGCACCGAGAGGTAATACTGTGAATGTTCTGAATAAAATCGTTCTGCCCTGATATACATATTTAATACTTAACATTCTAACAAACAAAAATAAAATTAAGTCTTTTACATTAATAAAGCTAAAAGGTTTAATTGTTATTAGAACTTGTGACACAAAATTTTAATGCAATTGAAACTAATAAAATTAAATTCTTCTATTAAATTTTTCTGTCTTTAGATATATTTTTAATATTTAGATAATCAAACAAAAATTAAATTCTTCTACAGTAGACCATTAAATAGTCTAACTCTAAACAAAGAAATAAAAAAAATATATTAAAAAAATTAAAAAAACCCGACTGCGTAAAAAGTCACCAAAACTACGTACATAATAAAAAAAACTGAAAAGAAAAAAACAAGCACTTAGATGTCCGGTGGTCTAGAATTCCATAATATATTATTGAATAAATACTATTGCAGAAAATGAAATATATTTTAATAATAGAACATGACAACTGAACAGTCGGGACCCATTGAAAAATTAGATTTTCTGTCGAATAAAGGATCTCGACTGTTCAGTTATCATGTTCTATTATTAAAATATATTTCATTTTCTGCAATAGTATTTATTCAATAATATATTATGGAATTCTAGACCACCGGACATCTAAGTGCTTGTTTTTTTCTTTTCAGTTTTTTTTATTATGTACGTAGTTTTGGTGACTTTTTACGCAGTCGGGTTTTTTGATTTTTTTAATCATTTTTTTTATTTTATACTTTTTAGTTATAAATACCTAGGTAGCTATAGTTATCTTATTTATTAATAAGTAGGTAAGTACCTAACTATATATAGTTTTTCGACTGAAGTAAAGTACAATATCGTTAGAAATTGGAGATGGGCGACCGCGTCAGACATTAGATACTTTAGGTAGGACTACCTATGGTATATTGGACAATATACCTACTAGATACTTCAGTATATGTCCATTCACATCCAGTTATATGAATTTTTCGTCTTTTCATCGTAAATTTCTACTGTCTAAAAAACCTATATGTGAGAAAGGTTGTTATGAAACTTTAAATCGATATAGATCCTAAACGGCCAGTCAAATCGAAAAATGTTGAGAGAAAACTAATAATGATTTTTAAATACCTATTTAACGATACCCCACTCGATATAGTTTGTTGACTTTAATTTTTTTAATTTTCACAATATGGCGTCTAGTAGTCGCCATATTGAATTTTCAATAACGTCATATCTTTAGTGACACTCGCCGGATTAAGAGGAATCGATTAACGTGCGAATTATAAAAATCGACCCAGGCGTTTGGTATATATAGTGCTTCAAAGGAACATACATACATACATAGACTGTTAAACACAATACCACTCCTTTGCAGTAGGGTAAAAAATAAATAAGATTCTCAAACAAAAATACTTCTTTCCCTCAAAAAAATAGCAGTTAATTATATATATTTTTCATATTAATAATACAACTTCAGTAGGGGAATATTAAACTTTAAAAATAGTAGTTTTGATGCCTTGTTTCCTTCAAGTCTGTTTCGATGTAGTGTGTAAATAAGTCCAGCGCCACTAAATAAGTAAATATGCGCTCGCTGGGGACACTCGTTGGTGGTGTAACTAAATAAAGCCATATACAAATGGCGCCAAATTTAAACAAAAACTGAATATTCGCATTCGCGAATATTGGCAGCAGATATTCGCATTGTCTTAAATATGACATTCGTTACATCGCTACGGCCACCATAGAAGCGCTTACACATGTTCCTATCTACACTTAGTTTAAGTGTAGGTATATGCCTAACCGGGAAATCCATCGGGATTTTCCGGTGACTTGTATTACAGGTAAGTAGTCTTTTTACCTACTATACGCACCACCGATCCATAATCATCTTTGTAACTTTAGAGTAAGTTATATTATGTTCTGCAAACTATTATGTAGAATTAAATAATTATATTATTATTTACTTGTCGTGACATATACAGTATTAGGTACCATCCTTAAAAAGCATTAAAAGCATCTCATTGATTTGATATACAGATTGCTGATTTAATTAGTAGAATCCTTGAAGGGGGTGTATCAGATCATGATACGCTATCCAAATTAGTAAAAAAAAAATAGTACCTAAGTTCTGATTAAATTGCCATACTGATAAGCGGTCAATACTACACTTGTACTATAAAAATTCGATGAAGACATATACTCATGCGTGTGACACTGAACTAGTAGGCAAATAGTCCCGCTCGCGCTGCGCTCACCGCCGCACAGCTGGTCGAAATGTACCTACAGGTCAATGTACACTGACAAATCTACTGTTTTGATAAGAAACATATCACTTCATCTCGGGATTGGGCAGAGCTAGGAGTCTGCAACTAACTTTAATGTTTTTTATGACGTCATTCCTACACCTAGTTTAAGTTATTCTAGTAATTAAATGGGCACCATAAATGTATACATCTGCTATTGAAAACATCGATTGCGAATATCTGAAATATCCCTGATTCCCACTGATACACTGAGGTCAACACAAATTAAACCATATTACAACGCTAAATAAATTTTATTTTCTGTCAATAGATTTTTCACACTCAAATTATAATGTACAGCTTATACTTTAATAACATCGATTCTGTCTAGCATTAGTACTTTTTATATCACGGGCAACAAATAACAAGGATGTGCTTATTCATTAATTGTTACAAGACGAGCGTCATATGTATTTTAATAACCGAATTAAATAATACATTATCCCTATTTTGTAAATAGTTCTGTACCTAACTATTATTTGCACATACGCTGCTTTTACATCACGACTGGCGAGATTGTATACAATTTTAGCAGTGAAGTTTAATTTCAGGAAAAACTTATTTTGCCCAGGCTAAACAAGATTATTTATATTTTAATATTATTAGTTAGTTTATAAAAATACGTTTATTTAACATAAAATAACACATGAAAATGTATAAATAATCCCTTTACACTGCATTAAAATTTTCTATTTAGATACATCGCAAACTTATTAATCAAAGGCTTAATTTAAAATATTGATTCCAAAGAGACTAGAGAAGATAATAATTAAAATAACAATCAATTATGAGAGACAAAAGTGATGATAAAATAGTAGCAATCCAAAAAATACACAATGAAAGGCCAGAAAAAGAATATAAAAACATTTAGCCTTGGCAAAACTTGCTGCTAATCAGCTTTGGTCTAGTCTGATAGACTAATCCACTCTCAGTCTGAGAGAAGATACGCGCCTAAGTGTTACAATTACGAGGTGTTGTTTTATCATTAATTGGGATCTTGTTGGTGACATGCATACATATAATATATACCTAGGTATATCAACAGATAAAAGTACCACATTGCCATAGAATAGATCGAATGTTAGTAAGAGCACTTAAAACATTGAAACAACATAGGTGGAAAGATTATTCAAATATATTAAGGAAGATTACGAGACTGCGTGTGATAAATATAGGAAAATAGACATCTACTCTAAAAGAACACCTCGTCGATCCAAATAATATGAACAGTGCAATTGGATAATGATAGCATTCAGTTTGACAAATAAAAAATCTAATAAACTAGTGAAAGAGTTGAAGCAATTGCAAGCAATAGTCTATATAAGCTTTCGAAAAAAAAACCGACAGCTTCACCCTATCTTGTGCGAAGTTGCTCCAAGCAAGTCACATACAAATACTTTAAACATACTGATAAATATAGGTCATATAAATATTTTGAAATCGTGTTACTAGGTATTGCTGTTTGTGTAAAATTAAAATGTTATCTACTCGTTTTATGAATGGAATATCTGCGGATATAATAGTTAGGGTTGCCACCGATTTTGCGTCCGACATTTATCTCACTAGCAAATGTTTTGTGGTATGTAGTTTTTAGTTAAAACCTTGGTGTAGTATTGTCTAAGTGACTATAGTTCTCCTGGGTAGACCTTTTTGCGATGAAAACTATATATAGCATAACATATTGAATATCTATCTGTTCGGGTACCATTAAATGTTTCTTGGCAACATGATACTTATATCTAACACAGAATAATCAGGATTGACCCATTAACTTTATACAGATATCCGCCAGATCATGAAAGTCATGTTTACATCAATTAATAGATATCAGTTTTATGTTAATCACTGCTTACTTACATTGTCTTCTACGACCGCACAATCTTTATAGATACACACTTCGCTACTTTGCAATGAATTGTTATAATAAATTGTCATATCCTTACGTACATAAGTCTTGTAAAAACAACGAAGCACGTCAATTATTTGTATTATTATATTACTCATTCATAAAAGTAGAACTAAGCGTCAGGGTTGTAGTTGGTATTTCAAATACCTGGGATAGAACGAAATTGGTCATTAGTAAGCCAAAATTATAGTAAGGTTTGTTTCGAAATATGCAAGAAGAAATTTGATTCAATAAGTCTGATTACAACAGACACAGGTTTTGAAAACTAATTCATGATGCGTTTTGGTAGTGATTATTTAAAAGACAATAATTCCTACTCTCTTTTTCTGTTACATATCTCCACCAAGGTAGAATAGCTTGGTAGATTTAAGCGTATTTCTATTAATTTAATATGGTTTTATATATGGTTTAAACTTTAGAACAAAACCATTTTAAGTATGACCGTTATATTTGTAATATTATGTAAATTATACTGTCATATTACGTATTCTATGCACGACCTAGGAAAAAAGTATTACGCATGAATAAACAAAAAATATTTATGCAATATTGGCGAGATTTGATAATTAACAATTTCAAGATTAGGAAGGCGGACTTCAAAAATCAGAGAGTAAGGCCAACATTAATTATTTTAATCATAGTTGGTATTAATTAAAATAAGACTGCATCGTCGATTTAGTGCTATAACCATGTGAACATTCACTGTAAAACCCGAAAGAGACGAATTGTAATGGATTTTTCTGCAAAAAATAATTAAGTGTCAGCGTGGTGAAAATGTGAGCGTGTTATACTTCTGAGTATCTCCTAGGGGCAAAAGCTTTAATATGAGTCTATAAATAGAAATTGAACTACACCAACACGAATTATAAGCAACATTTAGATTGTTCAAACTTTTTCAGGAAACAATTACGTAATAAATATTATTTATATAATTTTTACCATGATAAGAAATACGCAATATTAGATCAGTAATCATTACACAAAAACTATTCTCTATCATCACCAATAAATGAGCAGAATATACTTATTTCCATAGAATAACTGTCATTTTGACCATTGCATTTTAAAAGGACAATAATATTTAAGAATTAGAGCAGCAGGTCTAGTATGTAATCCAAAATGACACACGAGATGTAATAATGCATTACCAAGTGGTTCAAATTTGCAGTGCTATCTTTAATATAAGGGGTATTATTAATAATGGATTTCATACGCGTCGGGGGTTCAGACTCAGGTTATGCTATTTCACGTTAAGCGTTACTTTATTATTTATCTTCACGAATATCTTTTCAACAATTTAAAGTAATGCACGTCACATAAATTTCAGTTTTATGTCTAAATTCATGGTTAGACATATTAAATACGAGTCCAATATTTTTTAATTTAAATCTATAAAGATGCGACTTCAAATGAAGCACCTGTATATGCACACTCCATATATGCGATGGAGAATTTACACATTATAATACTTTCAGAACTTATACGATTACAGCTTAACACGTCAGATTTTATAATCAAATCGAGCTCATAAACACAGTCATTAATTATCCTTTCGAATACTAATTTGCTTGTCCAAAAATAGGCCTTATGAGTTACTGCATTCTATTTATATCTTTGATTTAAATAATTCACCTGCGACCGTAATACATTTTATGATAATTGAAGAAAATAGAATATATTCAAAGGAGTCGTAGTCATACTAGGACTTTCCTAATAACCTACTGGAGTGCAATTATTCTAATTTATGTACATTGGTATTCATCATCACCAATACTACAGCCCCATCGCAAGGCACAGATCTCTCGGTATGGAAGTGTTAGTCCATAGTTCACCGCGCTGTTAGTAGCCTAGTATAGCACGAGTCCGCCACGTCAGCGACCATCTTTCAAACATCGATTACATTAAGCGTCTCACAAATTTTAAAATCAATACAGTCCAAGAGAATACCAATAGTTTATCACATATACATAATACACGCACATTGGTATACGTTATAAAAACTGTACATGCTGTGTTTAGTTGATTACGATAATATTATATGATATATAGGTTTTGAAGCATCCTGCAGTCAGACTACAGACTACTGAAAAATAGATATATATACATAAAGCTAAAAACTAAGGAGCTACGTTTTTATAATACGTCCAAAAATAATTTAATTCGCAGAATACAATTAGACTCTTGTAAGAAATCTGATGTAGGTAAGCCTGAAATAGCTTTCCCATTGCATAGTGAGGCAATAAGGTTTACCGCGACTTTCGTATCACTTAAGAAACATTAAAGATAGGTTAATATATAAAATTACTGTATGCGCATAAAAATTTATTGTTGCCTATGATTATTTTATTAATTGACATCTAATTTTAGAAAAAAAAAATGCAAATATAATGATCCAAATAACATTAAGAATACATAGGTATATAAAATAAATTAACACCAGAACAAGACACTGATTTTATAAATTTACTGCATGTGTGCAATTACTAATAAATTATTTTATACAAAATTTATAATCAATAATAAAATTCCTTTATTTTATATTGCACTTATCTGTGTATTAAGATTGGGCATATACATAAAATTAATGATCAGCGATTAGACAGTTTTCATCGCTAGATATTTTGATCGTACATAGGTATATCTTATACGCAAATTACTCATTAAAAAAATCACTATAACAAATATTTTTTTTAAATAATTACGCCACATACCAATAAAAATTGACATATTGATCTAAGTATGCCACATTTACTATGGACGAATCTCAATTGTTTAAAGTCAATAGTTCTGATCATGAGTGCGCACCGAATATGAACAGATGCGAAAGAAACTAGCTAGTGGTCAATGATTCAACTCGGGTCTGCTTAGTCGAGAGCGAGAGAATCATGGAGTCAACTAAATTTTTTGAAACACAAACTGCGTTTGTTTAAACATTTTCAGACTCGTCCATCGTTGTGCCACATGTACTCAAGTTTTGCTGTTATATATATAGTATATATATGCAATTTTGTTAAAATATACTTACTCAACACACAATAACAATACTTATTCTATACCGACATGCATATAAATTAAAAGCAAACAACAAATGGCGAAACTAACTAAATTATTAAAGAAAACCAAGCGAAAACGTACACAAGAAAAACAATACCAATCCAAAGTTACAACATTAGTCTCGGAATATGCAATATTTTATTGTACTACAATAACAAGGAAAGATGAAAATATATATTATCCCAATATGTCACGGTTTTTATTCTCAAATATAATATTTTCACACATTAAAGTTACTTTATACTTTTTATAAGTACTCGCGCAGGTACGGTGTAAAATTTTGTTTACGTTCTAGAGATATCTTTTAACAACTATTAAGGGTTCACGTGTGTTCAAGGATATCATAACCATACTAGTAACTGACACAAATTACACTCAAACTCGGAACAATCGTATAGGGAACACATATGTCGTGACTCTATAGAACCTAAGACTCGATATAATAGATCACTACTTAGACCACTAAGCTATTAACGCAGTAGCTGTATGTATATCTCTTAAAATCACAAAAAGTCATTACTGAGTACGTGACATATTACATATTTCTAGGACATACATAATATACTATGTATGACACGTACTCGTACTAGGTATACTCAACATGAACGTAAATCCTGCGACAGTAGTTAATTGACTGAAGTGATTTCAAATTATGCGAGTTGCTGCAGTTTGGCGTGCTCCACGCTAGAAACTAGTTTTTTTTTTATATGAATATATCAATGTTTACGTTTTGCAGCGAAAATCATACTGACCTAGCAATCGTGGTAAAAATAGTGACTCAGTATTTTGTAATATATCTATCTACCTATAGACTAAAGAAATTAAAAATAATTAAAAATTGTGATAATAAACCAATATTACATTTTATAAAAGAGTTCAACTAAAATTGTGATATTTTGTAGGTTAGGTATTAAGATATATATTTTTTTGTAATAATTTCAACTCATAAAAAATTTTGTACTTTTCAATTTAAATAAACAACCTATAAATTTATAAACAGTTTACAATCAATGAAACTCAAGCCTAAATTTAATTTTAGGATCACCAAGAAAGGCGCCCGATGTAAGAAAATATTTTAATACAATGAGCATTTCAATGCAACGAGAATTTTTAAGATGTTAAGTTTATAGATTCAATTACCTAAACAAGCTAAGCAGATATGAGGTCATCCACTTCAATTAAAATTAAAAAAAAAAAAAAAAATTGTATTTACATTTTGAACACTATTAATTTATGAATTGGTAAACAGTTTATAAGTTTACAACCCCTGTCCCTGATAATTCGTTTGACAGTGTACGAATGATACAAATAAAAATTAAAACATTCATTTCTAATAAAATTCTTGGTTACTGGAAATCACATAACTAGTTTCCAATATTACTGGTTGAAAATATGAAATTAATGGTTACTTTTAGATCTATTTAAATTAACTGACAAACATTGCGTCTCAGCACTCGTGAGCTAAAATTATTAATTCTCGGTTTGTAAATTTAATATATCATAGCATTAATCTTCTCTTTACACAGAATAGCTGCATTTTCCCATTTCGAATGTTATTCATGGCATGGCACACTAAAACTCAAGTTATATAAACAGTTACATAAAGTTATTGCCAACACTTTTTTATGAGAACAAAAAAATATAGAAAACCAGCGTAACACGTAAATATTGCGAATTGTACTCTCTAACGTGCAAAAATTGTGAATGGTACTAAGATAGTGGAGGCTGAGGTGGTAATGGGGCAGCACATTCGTGATCCTTCAGCTTGTTTGAATATTTAGTATGCAAAAGTGAATATTGATATCTATAGCTTTTGTAATATTTCGATTAGATATAATTATGTTATATACGCAGTCTTGCAATTTGTACAACCTTCCTCAAATTTCATCTAAATGTAAAAACAGTGGCTATTAAATCAACTCTTTACATTAATTGCGTCGTGACAAAAATATTCTAGCTATTTATATCGTCAAAAATAGACATCTGTCTACAATTTTCATACCCTCATCTTCTGAGGCAACATACACAATAAATTTATAATAATCAACATTTTGTTAAACAATGATAACAATTAATATTTTTTTACTATATTAATATTTTTTTGCACATTACAACAGTCTATTGTTAAATTATAACACTATTAATGTACAAAAGCAGTACAATATTGTTTAATAGATTTTTATTAATAGCACTGAAGTTGTAAACATAATCATGAATACAAGAAACGAAGACATTTCAGATATACGATTTAACAGGGTGTAAAAAGCCCAGTCCGATAAAAGAGAAAACAAAATATACGTGAAAACAAAATATACGTGAAAATAAAACTCCCTTTTTTATCTCATTGGGATTGATACCACCCACACATGCGCACCATTATAACTTCTGTAAACCAAAATCCACAATAGATTACTGAAATTTAGCATTTATGTTAAATGCATAATGCTTGATTAATTATTTATAAAAACTTGATTACGAGCGAAAAATTAATGTCACACATGGGATCCTATGTGTGACAATCAGTTTTTGCTCGTAACCAAATTTTTATAAAGAAAATCCCCAACAGTTTTTTTTTGGATGATGCATTTGTAAAACCCTCAAGATCAGAGAAGTGCTTTTGATTTGAAAGATAAACACGATTATTCGAAATGATGGCTTCCAATGACAGACGGTGCTCCATATTCCCGCTTTACAAGTTATCCCGTCGCCATCCTATAGTGGATTTTTATTCACTGTTAGCCCACCATAACTGTTTACACATTTATTAATCCACTCTATGTGCATATTTAGCGTTAGAAAATTGGCACAGCATTTAACTAATCGTCCTTAAATGTATAGTTGCGCGCACTTCCACGCGCAATCAATGCGAGTATTGGTGACCAATGCGAGTACTGGCATTCGCAGCGGGACTTATGGTAATTTCATTTCATGGTTGATATATTTTTAAAACTTATAATCTGAGGTATAATAATCTGTAAATAAAAATGTAAATGAAATAGGGCTTTTTCACACTCAGAAAACCTTCTTTGAATAAATATATTTAAAATGTATCTGCAATCAGTTCTATTATAAAAGGATTAAAAAATCCACTAAAAAGAACTGATATCAGAACATTTAATATCAAGATGGTAATGATTAATTAAATTAAAAAAATATAGCTAACATGATATGTAATGTTAGCTATCTGTATCATTCAATTAGTAAAAAGATCTTAAAATAAACAACCATAAATAACAGCATGATTTCTTGGTAACTTAAATTTCATAGGACCTCACTTCTAGGTTCTAAGTATTTTTTTAATTACATATACAAGCTTATGTTTGATTACAGTCTACCTGATGGTAAGAGGCTATTATTATTAGCTAAATCATATACAATAAAGTAATATTTAGGTCATGTTACCTTAGGATAAAGTATGCAAAGTAATAGATTTAATCAACTATACTACACACCATAATCAAAATTTCATTTTCAGAGCTACGAAAATTCCATCAAACACTAATAATTCTATAATTAAAAAAATATACTCATTTTGGTTTGTTTGGGATAATTATACCTATTATTAAACCAGAATACTACCCAAAAGATAAAACTAAAATTTATATTTCAAAAGGAAAGAGAAAAGTAATATTATTAGTTTGAGAATCAATATAAATGTGATATTGAGGTGTGGTATATAAAATCTTTACATTTTGTGGATATTAGTAGTAGTCTATACAAAAAAAGTTGAAAATTATTGTAAAATAAAACCCTTTTATTATATAACCACCTAATTTAGAAAAAGAGTGATAATGCAGCAAAAATTATTGTTAGTGAGTTTTGCAGGAAGCAATAGTGATTTTAGTCACACAATGAATTCTTGTAGTTAACAAACAAGAAATGAACTAATTTTAAGTAAAATCATTAGCTGTGCCCGCAGTTCTACATATATGAATCTGCAACTATTCTAGTTATTATTCAAAACTTCAACATTTTTAGTTTCATAATAGTTCTGCACCCAAGATTCTATATATATATATATATTTAATTACTTATTAGCAATTCTTGGAGTACAATAACCAATTAATACAATTGTAGTCACATATGCAGTCTAATAATTCGAAGCATTTTCTTTTATGGCTCAAATAATAAACAGATTTTTTAACTCAAATATTATTTTTCAAGTCCACATAATATTTGCGATGGATGTGTTCAAACAAACAAACTTCAGCTTTTTTAACGGTAATATAGATATGATTCTGAATACCTAAATTGAGACAGTAGAGTGTTAATAACATCTGTCAACCTAATAACTGAACTGCTATACACAAGTTTTGCAGAATTAATATAAGACATGCACACATTTTGCTTACAAAGTTATCTGTATTAGAATCTATATATTTATTTGCTGTTTTAATGAAAGATTTTTAATATAAATACCCGATACGAAACGAAAAATGATGTCACAAACGGGGTTCGAACCCGCACCTATTGGGAATCCGGCCCAACCGTGCCGGCCCCGTTTGTGACATCATTTTTCGTTTCGTATCGGGTATTTATAAATAATTAGCATATTAAATGCTAAAAATTTCAGATTTTTAATAAATGAGTATAATTATATAAATGGTTTATAATAGTAAAAACTTATGCAACAGTAAGTATTATACAGGTTGCGATTTAATTAGTAGAATCCTTGAAGGAGGTGTATCAGACCATGATATACTATCCAAATCAGTAAAAAAAAATAGTACCTAATTTTTGATTAAATTGCCCTAATGATAAGCGGTCAATACACTTTGTAATATAGAAATTCGATGTAGGCATATACTCGTGCGTGTGACATTGAACTAGTAGGCAAAGAGTCCCGCTCGCGCTACGCTTACCGCGGCGCAGCTGGGTCGAAATGTACCTACAGGTCAATGTACGCTGGCAAACCTATTGTTTTGATAAGAAACAAATCACTTTATCTCGGGATTGGGCAGAGCTAGGAGTCTGCAACTAACTTTATTGATTTTTATGACGTCATACCTACACCCAGTTTAAGTTATTCTAGTAATAAAATCGGCACCCTGTATAGTTTCATTATCTGAATAAATATCTTCAAGTTCTCTAACACTTAAGTTACCTACTTAATTCAGATAATCAACACTCTACTGTAATACAGATGAATTTTAAATATGAACAAACAGAACATATCAAGTTGTGAGAGGCTATCTCTTATTAGATTTTTTTGTGATTCTTATTAGAGAGTCCATTTACAGTTCACACATTCTTAACAGCAATAATTATCCAAAAACTGTTGCTAATATTCTAGAAAGGTATAAATCATTTAAAAGTTGAAATCAGTATAACTAAATAGTTCACTCATGCTATAGAACAAATTTGATAATGGATAAAAATCAAATTTTTAGCCCTTCATCATCATCATCATTTCAGCCCATCGCCGTCCACTGCTGGACGTAGGCCTCCCTCATAGTATGCCACAGAGTGCGGTCCTGTGCCGTCTGCATCCATCGACGCCCAGCAACTTTCACCAGGTCGTCTGTCCACCTAGTGGGGGGGCGTCCTACACTGCGTCGTACGGTACGTGGTCGCCACTGTAGAGCCTTTTTTACCCAGCGGTTGTCGGTTCTTCGAGCGATGTGGCCTGCCCATTGCCACTTCAGCGTGCTAATTCTTCGTGCTATGTCGGTTACAACCTCTTCTGTGGATTTCCGTATTACGGATTCTATCACGCAGAGAAATCCCGAGCATAGCTCGCTTCATAGCTCCCTGAGCGACTTTGAGCTTGGTTATGAGGCCTACATTTAGGGACCACGTTTCCGTGCCGTAAGTCATCAATGGTAACACACACTGGTCTTAGACCTGTCTTTTCAGACACTGAGGTATGTTGGACGAGAAGATCCTCCTAAGTTGCCCGAACGCTGCCCAGCCGAGTTGGATTCGTCGGCTGACCTCTTTCTCGAAATTGGATCTACCTAACTGAACTGTTTGTCCAAGGTAAACATAATAATCGACAATTTCGAGAATCGCATTGCCAACTAGGACCGGTACAGGAATGACATGGGCATTTGACATGACTTTCGTCTTGTCCATGTTCATTTGTAACCCCTCCAGTTAGGATATCCTGCTGAGATTGTTGAGCATAGTGCCAAGGTCCTCCATGGATTCTGCCATAACGACGATATCGTCTGCAAATCGAAGATGAGTGATGTATTCGCCGTTAATGTTAATACCGATTTTTAGCCCTTAATTTTGAATATTTTAAATAATGAAAGAGTGCTTCAAACAAAACAAGCTTTACCTAGATCTGTATCAGATGAATAATGTAACTCAATATCACTCAGTGATACTTGCAAGTATATAGCCTTTCACCTCTTGATATGAGTAGTTTATATTAAAATACATAAAATTTTGTCAATAAAAATATTACATAATTTTTCTAGTATTGTATATCTGATTAATGATACCATAATCTGTTTAAATTCATGTTAATATAAATTTTAAGAAAATCAACAACAACACAAGCAATTCCATAATAAATAAATAACATCAGTAGCAAACCTAAGTATATTAACCACTCACATTACCAAATGAACAACCCTTCAGTATTTGTATAGATAAATATAAATGATAATTATCTAATTGTAGCTACAATCACAGAAATTATTGTGAGCTTGTTATTCAAATACAGGATCAAACAGAGTGGCCTTGGGACTGATGCCGTTGTCCCCACTGACTAGATGGTCCCTGTGCAGAATTACCTTGTTGCATCCAAGAGAGGAAGTTAGGTGGTGCTGGAGGAGCAGATGAAGCTGGGCCAGCAAATCCACCTTGTTCAGAACCACCGGACGGTATGTTGTTGATGAGTCCCCAGCCAGCCGCTTGATTTAGTGCAGCTGCTACTAAAGCCTGATTTACAGGTAATCCACCCATTCCTAGAGGCATATTGCCACCTTGAGCTTGACCTCCTCCCCCGGCAACTGCAGTTTGTCCATGTTGACCTGATATACTCAAAGCTTGCATATTAACCATATCTAGGTTGCGGTTACTCCATGAGTTATTGTTTGAAGCATTATGAGGATGTCCTTCTTCATAATTCCGTCCTGTTAAATTGCGTTGATTAGTTCCACCTTTATTTTGTTTGGGTGAAGCATTAGAAACATTCACTGACACTCCTTTAATAATATGATCTTGACCACAGAGACTTTGTGCTACTTCAGGATCCAAAAAAGTAATGAAGCTAAAAGCTCGAAAAGGTTTTGGAATAAACACATCAGTTACTTCTCCATATTGAGAGAAATATTCCCTTAAATCATTGGCTGTCAATTCTTCAGTGCACCTCCCAACAAACACTTTACATGGCATTGATGCAACTGAACCCTCTTTAGAGTTAGGTATCCGGACATCGCACCATCTCCCATCTATCATGTGTCTCTGGGCAAGTACTCTCATCTGGGAATTATATGATGCAAATCTAATGAAAGCAAATCCTTTGGACATACCAGTTTTGGGGTCTCTTTTAAGTTGCGCCATTAAAACTTCACCAAATTTCTCAAAATATTCTCGTACAGTTTGCTCTGTAGCTTTCCATGGCAAACCCAAGACTATCAAATCTGAACAAAGATTATCGTTTCGCTTATTTTTCGACATTGATGATTCAGAAATTTCGTTTGATTTACGTTTGGTTTCTTTCGGAAAGCTACAAATATACAAATGATTGCCCCATCCTTCTGGGGGAGGGTACAATCTGCCATCTCTTAATCTGATACCTCTGATGTTTTTCGTTTCGGGATGCCGATATTTTAGGCCACAACAACCAGGAAATTGTGCCGATACTGTCGATAACATTAAAGTGCCATCTTCTTCGATTGGTAATTCTATGGGTTCTTCATTTTCATCTTCAGCCACGGGTAAGTAGTCGAATGACATTATTTCCTAATCATGAACAGTACCAATAAAAATTGATAAAAATAAACACCGATTTTTACACTTATCACTACAAAAATGTACAATATTTAAGTCATTTAAATAAATAAAATTAATTAACGTCACCTACGGGTTATGAACCCATTGCAATTTTGCACTATTTGCAGGTTGAAAACATAGTTCGATAAAAAAATGTTGATCTATTACATAGGTGGAATCAAAAAGGATTTCTAGAGTTACAAGTGTCAAATATTGGTGATCATGCTATAGTAATAGACAACTTTCTAAAACTGACGTTCTTATTTCAATGTTGCCGTTGCGCAAGGCAGCCATTTGATAAAATGAACAATTATTTTTTACTTATAGTAACATAAAAAAATATTAATTTCAACTTCAATTTAAGTAGTAACTTCTTGACAGATTTATGTTATAATCAAGACGTGGCTGATTAATGAATTTTATGACTATAATCCAGAACTTTTGACAGGAATCTGAAAACGTTATGTGGTGCTCTTGTATTATATTCGATATCTTAGTGTTTTAACGTGTTATATTACATAATTTTGATGGCATTTTATGTAATATGAAGCGGCTGAACTACTGGGATGTAGTGAATATCATATAAAAGTGCTTTACAGCGTTTTCGTTTTCCATCAAAATGCCCACAAGATGCCATTAACAGTGTGCCATTGCACTGTTGATGGCGACAATTTGACTTAGACAATGACTTACCTGAAAGACTAACAACGTGAAAATATTTATATCTTGACACTGGCACCAATAGCTCGTATATGTAGCTGATTGCCAATATAGAAGAAGAAGACTATAAACCAAAATTATTTAAGTAGATATAAAGTAAGAGAAACCCGTCAAAATACAACTTATCTAATAAAAAATAATCTTTAAAGAGAATAGCAGATTTATGACTATAATAACAGTGTCGATAGGCTGATGGGTGGAATTAAAGTCAATATTCTGGACTAGGTAATAATTTTGCTGTGTGGTGGTTACGAATACTACCAACCCTTACTTTGCTCGTGGATGTCGTAAAAGACGTCTAAGAGCCTTAGCTATTTCATTATAAGTAATGACCTGGGCCAACTCCATCTGATGCCGTTTAGTCAACAATTAAACTCCCAAGGAGGGTTGACGTCTGGCAGGCAGCCGGTCATAGAACTATTGCCAATAACTTTTACAATATGTACTATGATAGAAGAGTACCTACATATTGTATCGACCCCAAGTAGTTGGGATAAGAGTAGAAGAATGTTGATTCTGCACTAGAAAATAAATTCTTGTGTCGCAGGAGACAACAAAATGTATCTTCGAATTCGAACTTTGTACAAGCGCGATTGGTTCGTTCTTGAAGACTCATCGATAAGGAACCAATCCTTTTTGAGAAAAGTTTAAATTTCGAAGTCGCGATAAAATTTGAAAGACGAGATTTGCCCCTGTGACAACGGGCATTAAAGATATACATTCAATATTTGTTGTAATTACAAAAAAGTCTACAGTAGTATGTACTTTTCCTCGGTAGCATATTTTTTAACCACAAAATATGCAATACGCCAGAGGGGGCTGCCTCCATATCTTCATCATTAGCATCATCTCAGCTCATATATGTCCCACTATTGGGTTCGAGACTGCTCCGTAATGAAGAGGAAATTGACCAACTACACAACGGCGGTCACATGTGTTGGTATAGGATTTTGTTTCGAGTTTACCATCTTTTGCATAGTTATTATATGCATTTATATCTCTTAGTCGTCTCTTATGATTACCCATGGGTAAAAACGGTTTACGGCAGTATTATCTCCATCTCTTCATCATCATCGTCATCTCAGCTCATATATGTCCCACTGTTGAGCTCGAGCCTCCTACATAATGGGAAGGTAATTGAACTACTATACCACGCTGGTTAGACGTGTTGGTATAGGGTTTTGTTTCAAGTTTTCCTTCTCTCGCTGATGTCATATGCGTTTTATATCCTTCTCCTTATCCTTATCCTTAGTCGTCTCGTACAATCACCCACGGGTAAGATAGGGGGTGGTGAAATCTGGTGAATAGTATTCTTACTCCATCACCACACATAATCTCCATCAACTCAACATCTCCATCTCTTACAGCAGTAATATTTCAGTCTTATATAAATAATAAATACAATTACAAACCATGTGCTCACTAAAGTAGTCGTTCTTTATCTTGGTAATGGCAATGCTATTTTAGAAATATAATTCAAAATTAATACCAGAAAGAGGTAGAGCCATAAATACAAAGTGAAATTATGGCGTTGTTTTGTTCTCTAATAAAGTAGTAAGTTTTTTGCTTGTTAACCAATTCATTGTATGACAGACATTAGGAACATTGTTAGAGATATTAAGAATACAAATCTTATAATATGCCTATCTACTTATAAATATAGTTATCAGACCAAATTGTATAACAGCAGAGTGGAAAATTTAACAAATTACTTTATACCGATGAATCAACTAACAAATACGCATATCAGTAGACTCGAATTTTTATTTGGAATGTAATTATAGTATGTTTCATAAAAGGTCAGGATTTATTAATAACAATAGTATATCTACTATATTCACAGATGTAAAGCACTTAATTAGCTATATAAAAAAGAGTAATAATAATTCAAATGTTAATTCTTTAACTTGCTTTGGAACGGTTTTGCCTAATAGATGCCATTCTAGTCCAGATTTAAGAAATATTAATGATAAAGATTTTTTTCGTCTATAATAGATTAGTTATAATGCATCAAAATATTAACGGGTTGATTAATAAGTCTGATATTATCTATGTAAATCTTCAAGAATTTCAAAAATCTGGTAGTAATGTTGATATTATCTGTATTACAGAACATAATATGAATAAGTTAGACCACGTACATTTAGTGTTACCAAATTATACTTTGAGTGCATACTATTCTAGGAATAATAGAAGTGGTGGATCTTGTATAATTATTAAAAATACACATAAATTTCGAATATTAAATGACATAGACGATTTAAGTGGTTGTAACATTACAGAATGCATGCATTACTGCTGAACAGTAGAATTAATAGACCATAATATTATTATTGTATGTATCTATAGGCCACCTAAATACACTCCAGACATGTTAAATACATTCTTTAAAATTTTTGATGCCATTTTAGTAAAGATTTATTAACGTAAATTTAAAAACTTAATTGTATGTGGGGATTTTAATATTGCCCTTTCAAAAAGAAATCCCATCTCTCAAAAACTAGAACAATTAATCTCAAATTTGACATGATAATAGGTACACGACAAGCCACTCGCCTTATTAGTAATACTTGTATTGACAATATCTTCTGTAATATTAAGGGTAACAAATGTGAAATAATAAATCTAGGTATTTCAGATCACACAGCTCAAATACTAGTATGCCCAACCAAAAAAACTTGTACTCTAAGCCATTGGTATACACAAAGACGGGATTTTAGTAAAGAAAACAAAAATAAATGCCAAGAATGCTTACAGAGTTTAAGTTATCAAGAAATCTACTTGAGCAATGATGCAGAAACAGCTTTTAACACATTCTATAACTATTTTAAACTTTTTTACTGTCTTTGCTTTCCAGTTATAAGAATTAGAAATACCGTTATTCAGAAGCCGAAATGATTATCTAGGGGAATTACAAAATGTTGTCGAAAAAAAAGAAATCTATGGAAATATAGAATCAATCCAACTAACGAACGTAAACAAATGCTTAAAAATTATAGCACCCGTCTTAAAAATATTATTAAACTCACACAGAGATCACAAAATAATTATTATATATCCACTGCATTTAATAAGTCCAAAGCTACATGGAGAGTTATTAACTCAAACAAAGCAAAAAAAATTCCGAAGGAAAATATTAAAAAATAAAAGAAGATAATGACAAAAATATAATATCTGACCCTAATGCTATAGCCAATGCATTTAATAACTTTTATATTGACATGGTTAAACCAAACAAATTTTATAATGATATTCATAACTATAGTAATATAAAATTAATTAGTAATAATACCACTGCAAACTCTTTATTTATGAAACCAGTAACTCCATGCGACATTTTTAAATTGATTAATTCTCTAAAAAATACACAAAGTACAGGTTATGATGAAGTCACAACTTCATCCATAAAACATGTGGCACATATTATATCTCCAGTACTTAGCTACATTATTAACTTATGTATCGAAAATGGTGTATTACTGAGTATTCTTAAAAAATCTGTTATAAAACCACTTTTTAAGAAAAATGATACAGAAGACAGAGCTTGCCATAGACCAATAGCTTTGCTACCTACATTTTCTAAAATAATAGAAAAGGTTATTTGTAATGCACTTAGTGAATATTTCGAAAAGCATAACTTGTTTTCAAATGTACAAAAAGGTTTTCGTAAAAATAAATCAATACATACATACATAAATATCATCACGCCATATCCCTTGCAGGGTAGGCAGAGAGAACAGAGTGCCAGAGAACTCTATCTCTGCATACTTCACTCGCTTCCTCAACATTCATAATTCTCTTCATACACGCTCGCCGGTTTCGGAGACTCTTGACTCCACCTTCCTTCAGTACATGACCGATCTGGTCTAGGTAGGTTAGTCTCGGTCTCCCTCGGTACCTACATCCTTCCACTTTCGCATTGTATATCTTCTTAACCAGACGTTCGTTCGGCATTCTTTCCACATGTCCGAACCATCGGAGCATTCCCTTTCGCATCTTTACACCAATACTCTCTTTCATACCTATTCGCTCTCTTACGTCGTCGTTACGAATGCGGTCGGTCAGCCTAACTCCACAGATTTTCCGAAGAGATCGCATTTCGACCGCATTAATTTTACTTTCATACTCTTTTCTGCATACCTAACTCTCGCTTCCATACAGTAATGTTGGGACAAGCACTGCGTTATGTATTGCTACACGTACCTTCTGGCTGAGGTGGTGGCTACCGAGAAGTTGCCCCAACGCTCCATTCACTCTATTTCCCGCATTCACTCTTCGCGCTATATCGGTGGTGTACCTTCCATCTCGGCTAAATCCACATCCAGGATATACAAATTCATCCACTTGCTCCAGTACATCATGACATTTACATGTATTTATATATATGAGGTAGGAATCTTTGTAATACAAAGATTGATTGGCTTTTAAAACAGACCTATGATGACACAGAACAACTCTTAGTTATATAATATTTATTTTTTCTTATTTTATCTTTCTTTTAACTTATTATTGTAAGTCAATTAAATGTCGTATGTAATTGAAAATTTTGTTACGTGTATTTCTCAATGTGATCCAGGTGGGGCCTGGTAATCTGTATAACAGGGCAACCTAGTTCAGATACCAGTCTCCCACAAAGGATGGTTCTATTTAATTTGTAACATTGTTAATGAGACACCTTTGTGGAAGAAAACAATAAAAAACTATTATTATTATTATTACATACTGTATGGAAGCGAGAGTTGGGTATGCAGAAAAGAGTATGAAAGTAAAATTAATGCGGTCGAAATGCGATCTCTGCGGAAAATCTGTGGAGTTAGGCTGACCGACCGCATTCGTAACGACGACGTAAGAGAGCGAGTAGGTATGAAAGAGAGTATTGGTGTAAAGATGCGAAAGGGCATGCTCCGATGGTTCGGACATGTGGAAAGAATGCCGAACGAAAGTCTGGTTAAGAAGATATACAATGCGAAAGTGGAAGGATGTAGGTACCGAGGAAGACCGAGACTAAACTACCTAGACCAGATCGGTCATGTACTAAAGGAAAGTGGAGTCAAGAGTCTCCGAAACCGGCGAGCGTGTATGAAGAGAATTATGAATGTTGAGGAAGCGAGTGAAGTATGCAGAGATAGAGTTCTCTGGCACTCTGTTCTCTCTGCCTACCCTGCAAGGGATATGGCGTGATGATATGTATGTATGTATGTAGGAATCTTTGTTAGAATTAACAAACTGCTATTTGGCGAGCTTATTTCTAAGAGTAATGCACTCAAAATCCCTGCTATACCTCACAGAACAGCAATGCTAGACAAAAGCTTTTTCGGAATGGCATCAAGAATATTTAATAAAATACCTGTTGATATTTTGAAGACAACAAATTTACTTAGTTTTAAAAATAAATTACAGACATTCTTAATTAGTAAGACTTATTATAATATTGATGACTTTTTAAATGATCAGATAAATTACATTATTACATATTTATAATAAATTACTTATATTTTGGCAATCAGCTACATATACGAGCTATTGGTGCCAGTGTCAAGTTATAAATATTTTCACGTTTTTAGTCTTTCAAGTTAGTCATTGTCTAAGTCAAATTGTCGCCATTAACAGTGCAATGGCCACACTGTTAATGGTATCTTGTGGGAATTTTGATGGAAAACGAAAACGTTGTAAAGCACTTTTATATGATATTCACTACATCCCAGTAGTTCCGCCGCTTCATATTACATAAAATGCCATCAAAATTATCTAATATAACACGTTAAAACACTAAGATATCGAATATAATACAAGAGCACCACATGATGTTTTCAAATTCCCGTCAAAAGATAATAAATTGATAATATTGTATGCTCAGTGTAGCAGGACATAGAGAACCTTACCAATTATGTACAACTTAATATTAACCTATGTCCACAATAAATAAATTTGAATTTGAATCATTTTTAGACATCATAGTACGAGACTGAGCATTTTTTTAAACGTTCATGTTTGAAACGTTACTTTTTCGATATGTTGGTCGCAAGCCCTGAAGATCGCCGTAATTTTCGCTGATTGAATATATAGTCAAGGGTTCGGTGCGGTATCTGTACTTAGTACGTCAAATCCATAGATCAATATACCTTATCAAATCAATATCAGATTTGAGGTTAAACGCCAATGATATCGCTTTAGGCCACAGTAAATGTTCTTTTTTTTTGTGTGACTTAATTATTAGCCGCAGATAGGGATCAAACGATACCATGGAGGTATCGATACTTTACTCGATACTGTATCGGTCGTAAAGTATCGATACTTACTCGATATCAATTGAAAAGTATCGATACTTACTCGTATCGAATAGTTTTTGGTAAATTTAGAGTAAAACCCAAAAAAGTATTGGTATTCTTCATTTTATAAGTACAAAAATTTATCATTAAAATTTATGAAAAAAAAAAGTTGCTTTTGTAGCGCTCCTTCAAAATAAGAATTTTTCTAAATGTTTGCCTGTTAGGCGATTTCTGGCAGCAGTGACTGTTGTGCCAGCTTTGAAAAACAACCTTTCACACTGTTTGGGTACAGAGGTACCTACTACATTTAAATAAATGCGCGCTTGCACCGCGCTGAAAATACGGGTTTTAAATCCTCCCATTCCTTTAATGGGTTAGATTTTAAAGCACAAACGAGATTAGCCAAATAAATCGACAATTCATCGGATTTTGAGGTACGCCATCGGTTCTGGCCAACTGCAAGTTGTTTGCGATGTGACGTGTTCTTTTTTTATAACGTTTTTCAATTTTTGTATAGGCCTTCCACACGCATTTGCGTTTTGAAAATAGAGGTTTTTAAGCCGTGGTTCTAAAATTGTTGCTAATGCTGCAAGTGTATTAAATTCAATGAAACCAAATCTTTTTTTACATTCAGCTAGTAGTTTTGTTTGCAATTGTGTAACACATTCTATTGAATGTGAGAGACATACATAGTCATATGTGAGACAATTAATCATGGGCATGATTTTGGATAAGGTAACATAATTCTGGCCTGATGATTCTTTTGTAACAAATTCGAATGGTTGTAACAATGGCATCAACTGTTTTAATATTGCAATTTCCTGTCTAGTCACCAATTCAGGACTATCTGTAGCATGGAGTAATAGCTGTGCAGCAATTTTAGACATATTTAAAAATCTATTAACCTATATAGTGAATTCAAGCCAAAACTTTCTCACAAACGAAAACAATAACAACAAATATATGGCGACACTGGTTGACTTTTTTCTGCCATAGACAAACAAGCTTGTCAACTACATAAAGCTAAGACCAAAAAAATATAAAGCTAAAATGCGTTCAAAAACTTCAATTTAAAATATGCATTTTTGTTTATCAATATGATATACTGATATGAGTACTTATGACCGATACCTACTCAATATTTAATTTCAAAGTATCGATACTAAAAGTACTTGGTATCGGAAGAAAAGTATCGAGTATGTATTTGTATTTACTCGTATCGTTTTAACCCTAGCCGCAGATGGCTATGACAACTTCATCCGGGCTGTGGGTGAGTGCTGAGGGCTCTCAACCCGAGTATGGTGCCACAAACTTATCTGACCCGGGGGCAAATTGATGAACTAATGACGCCATTTTGGAATGTCATCAAACTTCAATTATCCTCCCAATATGCCGATATTTCAGTTGTTGGTTGTTTACTCCTAGTTTATTTATTTTTTGTGGTTTTAAAATGCGAAAAATGATGCAATAAATGTTATATTACAAGTTTTAAGTTATATGAGGAAGGAAGAACATGTTCAAGCATCATTAATACCTTTAAAAATTGTATGAGGAAATTGTAGGGGTGAGGCGTATATACTGGTACAGGTTTAGAGACCCGGTATGAAGTTGGCAGTATGCGCACCCGGTATGTAGGGCAGATACCCGATAGGTATTGCGGGTATGCCCCCCGCTCGTACCTGTTAGAATCGCGTGCCAACGCACCTCCCCGCGCGCTGCCTCCCCGTACGAAGCTGTCCCCACGCGCCGCGGGTGCCGTGTCCTACAATAGCCACGGGCCATATAGTATACGAACGAACTACGAAGTTCCTCGAATTTTAACGAGACCACCCGATCGTGCATCCATTGTAACGTACAATAGCGTGGTGGTGTAAGGTACCGATCTACGTGCCGGTGAGTGGGTCGTGGGTTCGATTCCTACGTAGATAAATACTTTTTGTTTGATTGAATTAGGCGATACATGGCGGAAATCCATTATTATTATAAAATGGAGGAGAGGAAGGAAAACCCACCACTTTCCCACGGTTAATCAATATACCGTACACCTCAAGAAAGGAAGGAATACGGGATGGGATCAAGGTGGAATAGGATATAAGGAAATCTTACTCCTGTGATGAGCACCGTCTCCAGAACTTCTACTTGCAATTTGCCGCAGAACTTCGAATAATTTGGCGCATTTGAAGCCGAACCGTCCTGAGGATGCCTCGTTTAGAGGCGAAACACGTGTCGAATCTTTATTCGAAGTTCTGCGGAAAATTGCAAGTAGAAGTTCTGGAGACGGTGCTCATCACAGGAGTAAGATTTCCTTATATCCTATTCCACCTTGATCCCATCCCGTATTCCTTCCTTTCTTGAGGTGTACGGTATATTGATTAACCGTGGGAAAGTGGTGGGTTTTCCTTCCTCTCCTCCATTTTATAATACTTTTTGTTTGTTTTTGTTTTTAAGAAGACACTCCCTGCACTGAGGAAATAATCCATGTATTGCGGAGGCCTTTTCAAATATAATTAAGGCAGACGAATTACACCCAAGTAAATAACAATAATTTAAATGGGTAACATTTATAACCACGTTCCCACTCCATCATCAGGTATTGAATATTACGTAGCGGTATATTACTCATTTCATAGAGTAAAAGCACGACGAGGACATCTTGAAGCAGTCATTAATTCCTATTACTACGATCATGTCAAACAATATATTCCCCCTGCCCCCCTCTTTATCGGATCAGCTCATGGTCTCGTATTAAGAAATGCATTGTCATCCAAGTAATCATATAAAGGTCAACTCTCGCATGCAAGCATACTACATTTAATTTCTGGAATTTTCTTTTCACTATAGTGCATCTCTGCTTTATTAAAATTCTATTATCCTTTAAAAACGACTAAATAATTTTTACCTAAAAAACTATACAAAAATGGAAGTTAGAAAATTTTAATGAATAATACTTATATTATCCATATCTGAACGTATATTCCCGTAAATACCCATACCCGTAAATACCCATACCCGTAAATACCCATACTTAAACATCCAGGTACGTACTGATAAAGACCCATTACTAATAATAAAGGTATGACACCCGGTACGAAGTACGACCAGTATCATACCTGTATAAAACCTACAGGTATTTACTGGCCGTATGGGTATATGCACTCAGTACGCGACGGTCTGACGTCATACCTGTTTAGCTAGTATGTATGACGCAGAGGCTTGTTCGACCGCGCACTGTACAGCTAACGAATTTACCCGAAGGGTTACGGCTTACGACGTCCTTCGATCGTGCCCGTATTGAAACGTATGATTTAGGCTTTCTAAACGAATTTGTTTTTTATATCTTTAAGGTTAAGGAAGTTAATTGCTTAATAATAGAAAGGATATATATTTTTTGAGTATCTTATTTCAAGAAAATGTGTTATTTACGATTGATTATGACGATGAAGGTAATTTTATATAGATATTTATAGAATATATATAGTCAATACATAATTAAATTTTGATATAATTAAGCATTAAGTAAATATTTTAAGACATTATAATATGATTACCTTTTACTCATATAGATGACGCTTTGGTAAATATCCGTATTTATTTCATATAATTACTGGTTTATTATTATCATACCTAACACAATGAATCATACAAATAACTATACGAATTCAAAAATATCATCATTCTCTTGCTCTTATCCCAACTACTTGGGGTCGACGCAATATGTCCTCTTTTTCCATACATCCCTATCAGACGTCATCTCTGTAGTCACTCCCTGTTTATACATATCATGCTTCACGCAGTCCATCCATCTTTTCTTTGGTCTCCCTTTACCCCTAAAGCCTTCAACATTCATACTCAAAACCTTCCTCGCAACATTACTTTCATCCCGTCTCATCACATGTCCATACCAGCTCAAACGTTCACTCCTTAACTTATCCATCACTGGCGCTACTTTCAAACATTCTCTTATACGCTCATTCCTTATCTTATCCATTCTCGTCACGCCGTACATCCATCTCAACATTCGCATCTCCGCTACATGTAATCGTCTCTCATCCATCGCTTTTGTCACCCAACATGCTGATCCATACAATACAGCAGGTCTTATTAAAGTTTTGTAAATTTTTCCCTTTAATTTAAGGGGTACTCTGGGATCACATATTGTACCCGTGACCTGCCGCCATTTCATCCATCCCGCATCAACTCTGTGCTTCACCGCACGATCCAGGTCGCCGCTGCTTTGGATAAGCGAACCGAGGTATCGAAAGTTCGAGCATACTGGTATAAGTACTCCATCTAGTGCTATGGGTGTAACATTGGAGAGACCGCCGAAATCGCAGAACATGTATTCTGTTTTAGGTCTGCTGATTTTCAAGCCAACATTCTCCAACTTACAGCGCCACTTTTGCAGCATGCTCTGGACCTCAAGCCCATCTTCTCCGACGAGAACAACGTCATCAGCGAATAGCATGCACCAGGGTGCCTCTTCCTGTATCTCCGATGTTAAAGCATCCATTATCAACAGGAAGAGGTAAGGACTTAGCGCCGACCCTTGGTGCAGGCCCACCTCAACGTTGAATCCGTCGGAGTCTCCAACAGCAGATCTTACATACGACCTGGATCGCCAGTACATTGCACAGATTAACCTAATATACTTCACAGGCACACTTTTCTCTTTCAGAGTCCACCACAAAACCGCTCTCGGGATTCTGTCATAAGCCTTCTCGAGGTCAACGAATACCATGTGCAAGTTCCTATGTGCACCCCGATATTTTTCGCATAATTGGCGCAGTGCAAATATGGCATCCGTTGCCCCTCGGCCCGACATAAATCCGAACTGGTTTTGGGTTATCTCACTTTCTTCTCGCAATCGCTTCTCAATGACTTTTTCCCACACTTTCATACTGTGCGACAAGAGCTTTATTCCTCGATAACTGCCGCAGTCCTGGACATCACCCTTATTTTTAAAAATGGGCACTAGTGTACTATTGCACCATTCACTGGGGATTACTTCCTCATGCAGCAGCTTATCGAAAAACAAAGTCAGCCACATATATCCATCCTCTTCCAAAATTTTCCATACTTCAACTGGTATACCGTCAGGCCCTGCAGACTTTCCATTTTTCATGCTTCTCACTGCTTCTCTTACCTCATCTATTGTAATTGATCCTATCAAGCCGACGTTCTCTGGCACATCATCTAGCACTCCACTCCATAAATTCTCTTCGTTCATTAACCTTTCAAAATATCTCTTCCAACGTTCTTTTATTTCATCTTCTTTTATTAAAACTTGACCTGTTTCATCTTTTATACACCTGATATGCCTAATATCTCTCGCTCTTTCTTCTCGGGCTTTAGTTATGCGGTACAGTGTTTTTTGTCCTTGAGGCCCATCTAACGACTTATAAATCTTGTCTTCGGCCTGAGCTCTCGCAGTAGCTATCGCCCGCTTAGCTTTTCTCTTGCACTCCTTGTATTCAATCTTTTTTGCTGCCTTCAATCTTTCATTGTTTTCTTTCTGCCATTCCTTAAATACATTCTTCTTTTCTTTCAAGATCTGTTGCACATCCTCATTCCACCACCATGTATCCCTATCAATTATACCTTTTCCTTTTGTTTCTCCTAGTATTCCTTTAGCTGTATTTCTAATACAGCTAGCCATTTCATTCCAACATTCATTCACAGATTTATCCTTCATATCATTCATTTCAATCATTTTATCTATCACAACTTGTTTAAACCTACTTGCATACTCTTTTCTTTCAAGCATACTCCATCTTATCTTAGGAGGGAGCCGGTTTCTGGTGTTAATGGGGCGTGTTTTTATGCGCATTTCTAGCAATAAAAGACGATGCTGAGTTACCAGTGCCTCACCTGGCAGCACCTTGCAATCTCGTACACAGAACAACTTACTTCTCTTAACAAGAAAGTAATCGATCTGCGTACGGTAGTTGCAACTTTTATAGGTGGTTAGGTGCTCCTCGCTTTTTTGAAACCACGTATTTGCGATGGCCAGGTGAAATGACGAGGCCACTTGGAGCAGCGTCTCACCTCCAATGTTTCGTTTGCCGTACCCCCATCCTCCGTGCACACTCTCATAATTATCATTCGCTTCTCCTACGTGTCCATTAAAATCACCTCCTATACAAATCTCCTCACTTTCTGGTATGCCTATCATAATTTCATCGAAATTCTGCCAAAACTCTTCTTTCACTTCATCCTTACATCCGGCTTGGGGTGCATACGCGCCAATCACATTTAGAATGATATTCTCCCACACTATTTTCACAACTATCAATCTATCATTCACCCTTTTTACATTTGTCACACATTCTTTCAAATTCTTATCTAACACTATTCCTACACCGTTCCTTTTACCATTTCCACCGCTGTAATAAAACTTGTATCCTTCACCAATTTTCTAGCTCTCGTTCCCTTCCATTTCGTTTCTTGCAGACATGCAATATTTATTCTTCGCCTTTTTAACACATCTGCTAATTCTCTTCCTTTTCCAGTCATCGTTTCAACATTCCAACTTGCATACCTCATTCTTATCTCTTTCATACTAAGGGCTCGCTTCTTACGTCGCACCCGCCCGTGATGCAACAACCCTTGTCCATTTCCCACAGAGACCGGGTGCTGCCCCTGCGCGTCGCCTGCGGGGTACGCCCTAGCCCTGTGCTCATTCACTTTCTTTTGCGACATATTGCAGTAGTTTTGGCGGTGATTTTTATGACCGGCCGCCTGCCTGACGTCAACCCTCTTTGGGAATGCGATCGTTGACCAAACGGCATCAGATGGTGCTGGCCCAGGTCAGTGTAGGGCTCTTAGTCGTCTTTTACGACACCCTCGAGCAAGCAAGGGTTGGTAGTATTCGTAGCCGCTACCACACAGCTAACGAATTCAAAAAAATATATTACAATCAATTTCAAATCAATAAATAGCATTTAAATTATTTTTATTTTGCTAAATGTTTTTTTTTTATATAAGTGACATCTAGCGAAGCTAGGATACATTATTTACATAATTCATGTTTCATAGAAATGTAACGCCATCTATAAATTTTCAATACGTTTTCAAATTATATTTTGAGTGAAAGTATAATATACACCAAGATAAAAAATATTCTTATATAAAATATATTTTACTGTAAAAAAGTGTAAATGTTTATTATCAGTTATTATAAAACTTTTATCGGTAACTATTATTAGATGTAGAATTATTTTACAAATATCTTAAAAGTATCCCTCGTTTTATACAAGAAATATAATTCTTTGTTAATCAATTTAGACTTAATTTAAATTTAATGAATTCTATTTTTTATTTTTTAGTTTGTTTATCTATTAAAGCTTGCTTTTAGTTTGTTTTACTAATATTATTAAATTTTTAGTTCAATACTCAATAATGATCGATTTTGCCTATGTGGTAGCGATTTCCAGTATAATATCTATGGTTGCGATGTAGAAAATAGAGATATACCAAAGTTATTATATTACGTAGTTTTCCACACGCAAAAAAGGCCGTTTCTTCTTCTTTTTTATGTATTGGCAATCGGCTACTTATATGAGCCATTGTTAATGAAAACGTTGTAAAGCACTTTTATATGGTATTAACTACATCCCAGCACTTCCGTCGCATTACATTACATAAAATGCCATCAAAATTATCTAATATAACACGTTAAAATACTAAGACAAGAGTACTACATGACGGTAGATTCCAGCCCAAAACAAGGACGTTAAGATGTCTTATCTTACCGACCTTTTTTTTTTTTTAGCCTTTAACATACCTATAGGTATTCAGAGCCCGGGTTTCTGCACCGGGTATTTGGCCATACCCGTACCTTCTAGACCGGGTATGGAATATTGCAGGTATATCTCATGCCTAATGAGGAGCCACAGCTTAGTGTTGTTAGTTTTTGAAAGAAAAAGAACACTATTAATACATACATATCATCACGCCATATCCCTTGCAGGTTAGGCAGAGAGAACAGAGTGCCAGAGAACTCTATCTCTGCATACTTCACTCGCTTCCTCAACATTCATAATTCTCTTCATACACGCTTGCCAGTTTCGGAGACTCTTGACTCCACCTTCCTTCAGTACATGACCGATCTGGTCTAGGTAGGTTAGTCTCGGTCTCCCTCGGTACCTACATCCTTCCACTTTCGCATTGTATATCTTCTTAACCAGACGTTCGTTCGGCATTCTTTCCACATGTCCGAACCATCGGAGCATGCCCTTTGCATCTTTACACCAATACTCTCTTTCATACCTACTCGCTCACTTACGTCGTCGTTACGAATGCGGTCGGTCAGCCTAACTCCACAGATTTGCCGCAGAGATCGCATTTCGACCGCATTAATTTTACTTTCATACTCTTTTCTGCATACCCAACTCTCGCTTCCATACAGTAATGTTGGGACAAGCACTGCGTTATGTATTGCTACACGTGCCTTCTGGCTGAGGTGGTGGCTGCCGAGAAGTTGCCCCAACGCTCCGTTCACTCTATTTCCCGCATTCACTCTTCGCTCTATATCAGTGGTGTACCTTCCATCTCGGCTAAATCCACATCCAAGATATACAAATTCATCCACTTGCTCTAGTATATCATTACCTATTGTTACTCTTACATCTGTTTTGGCTTCGTCTCTTTCAAAGACCATTATTTTGGTTTTGCTCACATTCACGCGTAGACCTTTTACTGGCACTCTGTTCTCTCTGCCTACCCTGCAAGGGATATGGCGTGATGATATGTATGTATTCTGTCATTGTGTCGACTAGGGTCTGCAGGTCAGTCGCTGACTGTGCCAGCAGGACTGCATCATCTGCATAAAGCAGAGCAGTGACCACTGCGTCGCCCATCTGGACGCCCATATTCATATCGTTCAACCTTTGGAGACATTTATCCAGATATATGATAAACAGCCTGGCTGACAGAACGCACCCCTGCTTAACGCCGATATTGACGTCAAACCAAGGCGACATTCCATCATCCAGCCGCACACAGGCTCTACAGCCCATGTAACTGGACTGCACAGCCTGTAGCAGTTTACCGTTAATACCATACTCCGGTAAAATGTCCCAAAGTTTCTTTCGTATAACCGTGTCAAATGCTCTCTCCAGATCCACAAAACTGCAGAAAACCCTCTGACCTAGAGCCAGATGGTTCTCCACAATGTTGCGCAGAGAGAACACTTGATCCATGCATCCCCTTCCACCCCTGAAACCTCCTTGTGTCTCACACAGTAAACCATCGGACACCATCCTCATTCTCCTTTCAATAATTTTACCATACACTTTTGCTGCCAAACTGGTCAAGCTTATGGCTCTGTAATTTGCGCAGTCATAACGTGAACCCTTGTTTTTAAACAAAGGCACGATGACTGCGCTATTCCAGTCCCCGGGAACCATTCCAGAGCTCCAACATAAATTGAAGAGCAACAGGAACACCTCCCAGACACAGGAGCCACCAAGCTTGATCATCTCGGCAGACACCATATCAATGCCCGCTGCCTTACCATTTTTCAAACTTCTTATCGCCCATTCAACTTCATCCATACTGATGCCATCGGAGGACGCTGCTGTCGAATGTTGTTCTACTAAACCACATGCGACACCGGCGTCAACCGTAGCATCCGCATACATATCGCCAAAATATTCACTCCATCGGCTTAACACGTCTTGTGTTTGTGTAAGAATGTCTCCACCTTTAGACCTTATTTTATTCATTCTGAAGGCTGACAAACCACCCCGAGACCTCTTCACCTCCCTCCAAAAGAGTTTGGTGTTACTCTCGAAGTTTTTAGTCAGCCTATCTTCTGCACTCATACTTGCTCTATCAAGTTTCTCTTTCACTAAGGCCTTGGTGTCATTCTTACATTGCCGATATATTTCTTTCTTCTGTTCAGTCATACTGTCATTCAGATTCAAAGAAGAGACATAGTCCAGCCACGCTTTCTTCTTTTGCTCTACGGAAGCTGCCACTTCCGCATCCTACCATGCATCACCATTTGTTTTTCTATGCTTCTTTGAACTTCCACATACTTCTTTCGCTGTATCTACCATACTCGCCTTCAATACTCTCCAGCATTCTTCAATGTCCGATTGCGGCTGGCTTGCCATCGTCAGCCGTTCTCAGACACCCTCTGCATACTTTTCTCTTACACACTCTTCTTGCAACCTTTCAACCTTTATTCTTTCAAGCCCTCCGAAGTGGACACGCTCTCGCCAGTGCCTCCACTTTCTGAACAGACCACTAAATCTCGCAATAACGAGATAGTGGTCCGTATCGACTGTGGGGCCCCTGTAGGCTCTTGCGTCCAATATTTTGCTTCGGAGGCGACTGTCTACCAAAATTAAATCTATTATACTTTTCTGTTCATTCACACTATTAATAAACATTAAATATAGTTTGTTATGTGTTAAATATAATGAATTGATTTATTCTTAGAGTGTAATTATATTTTGAATAGAATTATTATATATTTATACAAATAATACAATAATGTTCTATTTATGTAAATTTAATTGTAATGAATGTGTTTGATTCTTATTAACTGTAACATATTTTTCTTGTTAGTACATAGTGAGTATATGTATATATATATATATATATATATATATATATATATATATATATATATGTATCTCTGCGTATATATCTATTTGTTGATGATCAGAAAATAAATATTATATTTAATGTAAAGAAATATTTTTATAGGAGTTGGAGAAGGTTTTATAAGAAAACTTTTAATGGATAAAGAGCAGGCCGATGAGAGTGCCTAAATTAATTGCAGAGGCTATTAATAGAATAACTATAGGCGAATGGCAAAATCACTGTAATCACGTGAAAAAAAAAAAAAATTAATACAGAAAAAGGGATACATATTTAGAGCCTTTCATTATCATTGTCCTACACTTGTAGATCATAATTGTGTTAACATATAAGTATTTATAAAAACTACATTTTTGTTTCTTCTCTATTAATCATAATATAATGTGTTCATAAGCATTGATGCTTGTATCACACTTACCTACTTCCTATCCGTGAGCCCATAGGAGAAAATGCTATACCTAATTCTATTTTTTATGACTTGCACAGGAAATTGTGTAAAGGAGTGTTGACTAGTGTTTTCTAAACCCGTTACCACATGGGGAAGTATTTACCGATTTTATTGTAAATAGAATCTACTGGCAACACCAAATGCGATAACAGCGACGCTGTCACCGGGTCAGATAAGTTTGTGGCACTATAAGTGTTAAGTGCTTTTCTTTAATTTTTTTTATTGGCTATCAGCTACTTATACGAACCACTGTTGCCAGTGTCAAATTATAATTTTCTTCCCGTAAAAAGACTAACTTTTTATGTTAGTCATTTTCCATCTGTAAGTCAAATTGTCGCCATCAGTAGTGATATTATGACCACACTGTTAATGTTATTTTCTGAGAATGTTTGTGGGAAAACATCGTTAAGCACTTTTCTGGGGGGGCACACTTAAAACATTACTTATTTTTACTGACCGTCGCGCCGCCTACAGATTGTTTGTACAAACTTAACTGCTGCCATTTTGTCCTGTATGTCAAACGTTTGACAACTGAAAATTATTATTTTTGTTCCTAGCGTAGGTACTTATTGTCATCAATCTATTTACGGTTATTGATGTACTTTCTGAAAATTATCTCAATTTTCATTGTTAAGCTGATATTATTATTGCTTCGTTATCAGCTGATATGTTTTTTTTATATTTCAGGGTAGCTTTCATAGTAAAAGAAAATTCTATATAATTACACATACACATGTAGATATGTATATATATCACTTCAACTTTAGTTCACCGCGTAAACTCTGGGTAGCAGCACCTTCCATACATGCATATTTTATCATGGAGTTGCCACTCTTTTTCAGTTTAATAACTTTACTCTTTGGCACTTTTGTATCATATTCACTGCATTCCAGCACTTCCTTCTCATCATTTTACATAAAATGCCATCAAAGTTATCTAACATAACACGTCAAAACACTGAGATATTGAATATAATACTAAGAGTAAAAATATTTTAAAAGATGTTTAACAACTGGAATTAACGGAATGACCATTCAGAGGTTTGGTCCAAGCAGGCAGTGGTGGCCTTACCCATTACGAGGCTCCGGGCAGCAGGTCTATGCGAGGGTCTTTGTTCTTCGTGAAAAGTATGTGATGCAAAAGTAGGTCTGGTTCTGGGGGGGCACACTTAAAACATTACTTTTTTTACTGACCGTCGCGCCATCTACAGATTGGTTGTACAAACTTAGCTGCTGCCATTTTGTCCTGTCTGTCAAACGTTTGACAACTGAGAATTGTTATTTTTTGTTCATAGTGTAGGTAGTTATTGTCATCGATCTATTTTCGATTATTGATGTACTTTCTGAAAATTACATCAATTTTCATTGTTAAACTTATATTATTATTGTTTCGATATCAGCTGATATGGTTTTTTTTTATATTTCAGGGTAGATCTCATAGTAAAAGAATATTCTGTCTAATTACACATACACATGTAGATAGGTATATATATCACTTCAACTTTAGTTCACCGCCTAAACTCTGGGTAGCAGCACTTTCCATACATGCATATTTTATCATCGAGTTGCCACTCTTTTTCAGTTTAATAACTTTACTCTTTGGTCTGGTTGTTTGGTTTACGTATATGTTATGTTTGACGAAAAATGCTAAAGTTATATAAATAAATGAAATTTGACTTTTAAAATATTTTATATTGAAAGATTTACAAAATTAACAAGTACAGAGATGATTATGATACATTTTAAAATTGATGTTTGCGGCTATTCCTAAAACTAAAATCTTTAATTAAAGCAATAATCTAACGAATGAGGTACATCATTTTTGATTGAAAAAATATCAAGACCTGAAAGCCGATTTTGTGTCAACGAATTCCTCAAATATGTTTTTAGTAATTTTAAGCCCCAACTCCTTTCAACAGACGCAACTGTGACAGGTGTGGTATGGCAATAATTGTCGGGACTATTTCGATAGTAGAGTAAACTTCAGTTATTTTTAGGGTTCCGTACCTCAAAAGGAAAAAACGGAACACTTATAGGATCACTTTGTTGTCCGTCCGTCTGCCCGTCTGCCTGTCTGTCAAGACCCTTTTTCTCAGGAACGCGTGGAGGTATTAAGCTGAAATTATCGCGTGGATATATATATATATATATATATATATATATATATATATATATATATCACATACTCAAGTCTACTGTCCCTTAAAGCTGAGAAAAATCAAACTTCTAAGCCAATGTAATCAAAAGATACAGCCGCTTGTGTCGCAAATTACCGCAAATTTTCGACACTTGCAAGGGAATTAAAACCTACAGGGTACTTGCCGTGAACTCAGAATCTTGAAATTTGGTACGAAGCAATGTTTTATAGCACATATAAAAGAAAAATTGCGAAAACCGTAAATTTTTAATGGCATCATATAATAAAAATATTTTTAATAATTTTAAACTTACTACCCCTTTCCTCATGAACGCGTAGAGGTATTAAATTGAAATTCATATCAAATACTTAGATCTATAATACCTTTGAGCTGTAACAAAATCAAACTGCTATGTCAATGCAATCAAAATAAAACAGCAATTTAAGCTGCATATTTTCAAACACGCAACTACACGCAAGGGAATCAAAACCTAAAGGGTACTTCCAGTCGACCTAGAATCTAGAAATTTGGCATGAAGTAATGTTTTATAGCAGCATATAAAGGAAAAATTTCGAAAACCTTAAATTTTTAGTTACATCACATATTTTTTTCATATATAATATTTCGGAACCCTTCGCGCGCGAGTACAACTCGCACTTGGCGGATTTTCTTTTTGTATTTCAGCACCAAGATAATGTCGTTCCCTTCATACACACGGATGAACATATTCAGTTCTTCGTACAATTCTGGGGGGGCACACTTAAAACATTACTTATTTTTACTGACCGTCGCGCCGCCTACAGATTGGTTGTACAAACTTAACTGCTGCCATTTTGTCCTGCCTTGACAACTGAGAATTGTTATTTTTTGTTCCTAGCGTAGGTACTTATTGTCATCGATCTATTTTCGGTTATTGATATTTTTCTGAAAATTATCTCAAGTTTCAATGTTAGTCTGATATTATTATTGTTTAATTATCAGCTGATATGTTTTTTTTTATATTTCAGGGTAGCTTTCATAGTAAAAGAAAATTCTATGTAATTACACCTACACATGTAGATATGTATATATATTACTTCAACTTTAGTTCACCGCCTAAACTCTGGGTGGCAGCACTTTCCATACATGCATATTTTATCATCGAGTTGCCACTCTTTTTCAATTTAATAACTTTACTCTTTGGTACAATTCATGTCCATTAATATCACATGATTCTGCTACTCTTATTAATTTTACTAAATCTATAAAGTTGACTCTTGTCTCACTCGAATTTGAGTCAGATGTTAACTTCTATCTGTATAACTGAAGGCCAATTGTGAGACGCTAAAAAATTTACAATTGCGAGTAATCGTTCTAAAATATCTCTCCAACTTTGCCTTTCTTGTTCAATATGTGACTGGACCAAGGAGTCAATACTGAAACAGTTTTTTAAACTATTCTCCAAATTTATCTATTTCAAAATACAAGCTGTCGAGTAGATTCGTGAGACTTTAGGTAATCACCCAAGTGTTTCCAATCACACACTTCTTCACTTGATTCATTCGTTGTATGTACGTACATGGATCTTCCACGTACATTTTTTTGACCTGATTTCTTTTGATAGCTCGTTTTCTTTTTAAGCTACCCCTTCCTTTTTGACTCAAATTTTCTACCGCGAACTCATTTCGTAAATCTTGTTTTGTTTCGCACAAACAGTCAGAAATATTTTTTAAATATCATACAATATTTTTACACTTTTTCAGCTTACTCAATAGGTACTATATATAAATACTTAATTTAAACTTTTCAAGCTTACTCAATACTTTAAATACTATAAGAACGTACAATTTAATAAAATTAAAAGACATGTACAGTACAGTAACGACTTCGTAACTTATATTGCAAGCAAAATAATTCCAAGGTGACAAAAGTTGACAAACGACATGAAACACGGGGATTCCCTAAGCGATAGAGGAGCACAACATTATGTCTCAGCTTCCGAGCTGACCGAAGTGCAATGTGACTAAAAAATAGATCTTTAAGTGTTTAGAGGCGCAATATTTAAGTACTACATAATGGATTTTTGATGAACTAACTTTATTTTAATTTACCGCTATTTTATAACCTGAATAAATAATTAAGGAAATTAAATCAAAAGGTACCTATATGTATATAAAAAAAACTTATCCGTGTGGTGACGGAGTATGAATACAATTCACCACCCCCTATCTTACCCGTGGATGATCGTAAGAGACAACTGAGGGATATAAAATGCATACATATAACATCTATGCAAGAAAAGGAAAACTCGAAACAAAATCCTATACCAACACGTCTGACCAGCGGGGTATAGTGGATTTCCCTCCCATTACGGAGGAGCCGCCTAGCTTTTTGCTTGACAATTGGCCTTGTTTTCCAAATGACGCCCAAACTAGACTTTGCTCGCAAGTTCGACGCCGAGGATCCCATTTCTCTCGGCAAGCTCTTGGAAAGTTACTCCTTGGAGTGGAGGCGCCATGACAAACGAATCCTTCTTCGCAGTGAATGTGGAAATTTGTCTTAGCGGGATTGAACTGGACTAAGTTCAGTTCACCTTATTCCGAGGCCTGCCCCAGAGAACGCCGTTATGTAAAGAATTTTCTTCACCTTTTCCTTTATTTCTATTACGATATATCAAGGCATTTATAATGCATATCATCACTTTGACTGGAACGAGTGTAGTAGGCACCTATCTACCCTCGTCATCTTAGATTTTTTTTATAGCATAGAGCAAATTACCAACATAGAGTAACTTATACTCAGAAATCAAATAGTGCAATTCGAATAGTGTTGACTGCTTTAAAAGTAAAAGATAAATAAATCCAAGAGTAATAACGATACTATAGTGAATTAGTAAAAGTTTATTTTTAATTTCATACTATATAAAGCTTGAATCAGCAATGTTATTTGGTGAATTTGTTTTTCAGCCATTGTGATAATTTACATTTATCATAATGATAAAGTCGTTGTTCTAACATAACCTAAATGTGTTAAAAACATAAAAAATATTTGCTAAGTATTAAAGATATATTCGTTTATTATGTTAACATTCTAGATGTCTTAAGTTTTAAAATAGGATTGATATGGATGATGATTCTAAAGAATATAGAAGAAATAAACCTCAACAGAAGTTTTACAAACCTGGTAGTGGACCATTGAGGAGATCAAGTTATGGTTTTGATGCTAAAATGGATACAAATGATTACGATAGTAGTTCTAAAATCCGCCACCAAAATTATTATGGATCTCAAAATTCTGTCACTGAAGATGTAAATGATACTTGCAGAGGTACAAATATGCGTAATAAGAAACCAGAGCAACAGCTTTACGTGCCGAGATCAGGAGATTCATGTTCTGATAATGATAGACAAGCTAAAATATCTATGAGGTGTGATAATTCTAGTCAGTACATCAATAGAAGAATATCTGATAATCCTGACAAATTAGGATTTAGTAGTGGTACAGGGTCATATTCTAGAGGTGCCTCCAAAAAAGATAGATCTTATTCAAATTATCATCAAAGGGATGGTGCAAATGATATTAATTATAATAGGCAATATAGACCAGCATCTGAAACTCGGTGCATTTCACCAGCTCATATGAGAGATCAAGGATCTATGGATCGTAACAGGGACAGTAGAAGTATGGAAACAGCTGGTAGAAATATGTCAACTGGTAGTGGGAAACCTCCATCAGGTCGTAGGAACTCGTCAGGATATACATCTGATTCATCACGACCCAAGTATATGATTAATTTGGACAATATACCTCCAAGGTTTAGAAAAAAATTTTTAGAGCAATCTGGACATCATAGTTCTGATAGTGTAGATCAATTATATAGAGATAAATGTGCATCAAATAGTTCAGTGCAAACATCATATAACCAGGATTCACAATATAATTCAGCACAATCTTGGTCACAAACATTGCCCTCAAGAGGCAGAGGTCGCTTACGAGATAATGATGGTTTTGATAGAGACAAATTTATAAGTACTTATTTAAAGAACTATGAAATGCAAAATTCTAGAAAATCTACACCTAGTAGCTCTTACATAAATCTATATGATACAAATTCTATAGATAACAGGCAAGCAACTGAGAATACCAATACAGGTCCAAGTAGTACTGAGAGTAATGAATATTATGATGGTGAGTAGGTGTTGTCTAATAAGTAGATAATAATTTCTTGTTTAATATTAAAATTTAATTAGTATAGATGATATTTTTCTAAACTAGGTCAAAAACAACAACTGCTGTATTTAATTTCATGTGCTTTTTAATATTTTTGCCCTAATTTTTGCAATAATAGAATTCTTTTATAATGAAAATTGGATAATTAGTACTAGTTTGTAAAAAGTTAGATTTTATTATGGTATGACTTTTTTATTACTGAATTTTTTAAATTACTAGATGCATTATGTTATGGAGAAAATTAATATGTATAAGATAATGATTTTCAATCATGATTTTTGAAATGAAAAGAAGTAGCAAAAAGCTTAGACAAAAGTGTTTATATTCTAAAGGCACTCACTATTTTTCAACACAAACCTACTAAGTGTAATTGATAAAATAATGTATTAGTTATAATTGTAATTTCCTTACTCTGGATATTTTTTTGATTTATTTAATAGATATAAATTATGTGTTTTATTAGTGTGCTATTATTGTATATTTTTATGGTGTAAATAAACTCTAAAAATTTAAAATATTTATATTGTTAAATTTATTAATAAACAATATTTAAACCAAATTTTTGAAATAGTTTCTCAGTTTAAATTAAGCCAAAACTGAGTGGTATAGTACTGGAGGACAAGGCTTCGTTAATTTGCTGTAGAAGGCTGTCATTCATTTCATTCAAATAGAGATTTTTTGATTTTTATCTGAAGATTACCATAGTATGACCAAGGCCTTCAATGGCAAGGGTTAGGCACTAGCATTCAGCCTAGATATTGTGAAGGCTTTTGACAGGGTCTGGCACAGGACCTTTTGTCGAAGCTACCATCTTATAGAATCCCGGAGAGACTCTGCAGTTAGATCGGCAGCTTTCTGGATGGTTCGAGTATAAAAGTTGTTGTCTAAAGCTCCTGCTCTCAGACCATGACTATTGTTGCTGGTATATCACAGGGTTTGGTGCTCTCCCCAACACTGTATATCTTGCATATTAATGACATGTTCACTGCTAAGAAGGACCCATTTATAATAGCCCCTCAGTTCCAAGTCGTAACTCTCCAAATTTTCAAGAGTATTGGGATCCTCGGCATCAAACTGTCAAGCAGTCCAGTTTGGTAGCCATTTTGTGGACAAAGCCAAATTGGCAAGCAAAAAGCTGAAAATCCTGAACAGAACCAAGCTGTTTTCTTCGAGACATACTATTCAAATTGTTTAAGGAGCTCTCCTTAGACCTCACAGTAGGCTTCTTTATTTTTTTCTTTTATTTTCCTTTCTTTACAGCAGACAGTGGCCTCGCTCTGCCCTTGGTATTGCTAGGGTCCATGATTTGTGATATCACTTACCATCAGGTATACTGCTTGCTCATTTGCCACCATAGACAAAAAAAAAGATAATTACCCTCAAAACCATGGTATGGAACATGGAACGTAAAAGTTCAGAAGCTGCTAAGAGAGCTTTCAATGTAAACAAATATTATCAGTATTTGTTTACATTGAAACACAATGACATTTTTTTTTTTTTTGCCGTTGAATAAGAATTATGAATAACTCATAATATTATGTAGTTAAAGTTGCATTATGTTTTCAATAGCATCTCAGAATGGCACAAGCAGTATGGTGAACACTGAATCTAGCAGTCAACTGGAGCAAAATAAACAGGAGACAGATAATGATCATGACAGTGAAACAACATCACAGATTTCAACAACCCTTTTGGATATTTCTAATTTGGTAAAAAATTTTTTTTTAAACATTATAAGCAGTATATGCTAACACTACCAGCCATATGCCCTTTTAATTCTATAATTCATTTCAAAAGTCTTGTTTTTGCTATGTGTATTACAAACTTAACTCCATCTTGTAATTTTATCAATTGAAATATACAAAGAAATTAGGTGACATATTGATTTCTTTCCATTATACTTTCAGTTGTCTAAATACTTCTAATTTTTTGTTTTGGTATAAACTGTAAAACAAAAATTGGATATAATAGCTTTCTAATATTAGTCTGTGAATGCCAATCATGACATGCCATCATGGTTGGTGGTTTTAGATTGGAATTATAGACCAACTTTAGTTAAAGAAAGAATGGGAAAAGAATTAGTAGAATATGGGAAAAAAAATTAGTGGCAAGTATGGGCTTATTACACCTCTGCTCTACTTTTCAGTCATGGAGGTTTAATAATGTATGTAGTATTATATAATTGGCATATTTATATACGACATTAGTAAAGAGTACATATTGTTTACATGCTTTGTAAATATATTAAACGAAAATTGTCATTTTAGGATTGGACTGAGGAAGTTGAAAAAAACATAAAATTAGACGACATGGAAGATTCTTCTACTAGTTTTTCAGCTAATGTAAAACCTAGTATTCAAGGGGACTCGAAACCAGTTGAGGTGCGGGAATCTAAACGTAGTGGGCGATCCCGACGTAAAGATCGAAGGTAAACCATGGAGGACATATAAAGAGGAGACAGTCTAAATAATTGTACTGATATATAAAGTCATTCTCACATGACAATTTATTTTCATAATAATAATTTTATGAATATTTTAGAAAAGCTGAAGTGAGTTACCTATGTCTTTGGACTTATTAACTCACATATTCTGAAGTTATAATTGTCATCACAATTCTGTTACATTAAAAATAATATTTTTTCCTATACTGCATTGGCTACCCATTATACTACATAAATATTAACGTTTGATACAACATAAAAAAAACCTCTTAGTCTTAAATTTATCTTTTCATAAAAAGAACTAAATCTTGGCTCCTACCAATAATTCAATTTCGTATTCTAGTGTAATACTATATTAAAAATAGGTAAGCAGCGATAGCCAAGTGGTCTACCACTTGTCTAACCATTAGACCAATTATTAATTATTTATATTTTATTAATAAGTATATCGTTGAGGACTGAGACACAGACGAAACTTTGGGAAATTAAAAATCAAATACAAACGCGATAGGATATGTAATATAGGTTTATTTGAAATTGTATATCCCTTCTACTCTCCCGTGTATGCCACAATATTTACTAATACAGTTAGTGGCGTTTCACATCATCTTCAGTAGGGTTGAAGGGATTAACTTTCAGCATTCACACTACCGTTTTCCATTGACGATCTTCATGAACACGTTTATTATAAACATATTTTATTTTGTTTATTAGTAAGGGGACGTCCATTAATCACGTGATCGTTTTTTTTTAGCATTTTTTAACCTCCCCTCCTCCTTGGTGATACATAGTGAGGTTTAAGACTATGAAGGTTTAGGACTTCGTGATTTTTGTCAAACCCCTCCCACCCCTTTCAAAATTCACGTGATTAATGGACGGCCTCTAAAATAGTGCGTGTATGCTATATTATAGAAATGAATGCTAAATAAATGCTAAATAAATGCATGAAAAATAACAAAATAAAAATTAGGGATGTTGTGAATATAAAGTTTTGGATCTAGATACAGATACCGGTAACAGATAGGTACGGTTGCAGATATGAAATTATTTTGGATTATCCAACAGTTTCTGTTACGGAAATTGAATTTTTAGAGAATTGTAATGGGGAAATGCTAAGCACGGTGATTATAGCATCATTTCCCTTTGGTAGGCTTATGTTTAGGTTGTCAGTTCGGCCGTAACAGGTCTCATACATAATGTGAATACATAGTGTGTACATATACCGACTCTATCTTTATATCGGATTCTGTTACGGTATCGGTTATATTTTGATTTCGGATATTCGATAATTTCGGTTACGATTATGAAGATCTATAACATCCCTAATAGAAAAATATTATTAGGCATGTACTCTCGTTTTTTGTTTTTTTTTTTTGTCATTATTTATGTAATACTGTCCATTGCAGTAGTACGTTTTCGTTTACAGAAGCTCCAGTAGAGGCGTTAGAAATGCTGACAAGAAATCAGAATCCAATAGAAAGAATAGTACAGCAAGCATACATCATGAGCCAGAAAGGGTTAGAAAAGATAGTAATGTTAGTATACAACAGGATATATTTTCATCTGGATTAAGGCATAGAGAGCGTGAAAGACGAGACAGTCATAAAAGCAATCGCTCCTCTACAATAGGAAACAGTAGGGATGATTTAGACCGATGGAGATCTTTACGATCTTATAGCAGGGAACAGAGTACTGATGGGTATGTACGTCAATCAACAATAATAATGCTATTATTGTTTATTATATTATTTAGTTTATTTCTGAGCAATAATTGTTCATATTACACTTTCTTTATTTTTCATTTCAGGAGAATAGTTTCACAGTGTAATAGTCGAGATGCATCAGCAAATCGTGCCACTAGCCCTAGGGATAACGATGGTTTTAGAATACCCTCAGCTGTTTCGAAATCAGCAGCCTGGCTATCAAATCAGGTAACTTTATAAAAAAATAGCATTTGGTTCTATATGTCAGACAAAAAAATGTTTATTGAAAGTAAATATAGACACAGATGTAAAGTTTTAACATATTCCATTTTATAAACTGTAGTCTTATGTAATATGATTAAGTATTTCACGTCTATCGGGCGTACTGGATGTAATGGATTCATTCTCTATGCAGGACAATTATTTGTACTTTCCATAATGATTCTTCTGACCTGGGTGCTACGCTGTGTTACCTCAACAGCACCATCTGTATTTGGATGACTCTGACAAATGGTAACATTTCTAGGCGCATGTATATATACGGAATGTAACAGAGAATGGAGCAGCTGGAGTCAGAAGGGTGGTAGGTAATGATGGTAGGAACATTTAACAAATATTTGAAGGGAAAATGTCGATTCGTTAATGAATTTGAGCCATTTTCAATTTTGTCCAAGTTTTCAATTTTGTCGTCGCTTTTCCTTTGAAACTGAATGTAATGTACCAAGTAAATGATAAATAATCGGCTACATACTCATACTTTCTTAAATATTTATTAGAACCTAAATAAATCAATGATTATGTTTGCTACAGTATGACAAGCGTCGCCTTTACAGACAGTTGATGAGTCAATGACCTTGACATTTCCCATTAAAATTTTTGTTATGTGTTGCTACATCATTACCTACCACCCTCCTGACCAACTGCTCCATACTCTGTTACACCCAGTATATATATATATATATATATAGCAAGTATAGGAACTGTTATTTTGTGCGTCGTGATTATGCATAATGTTATATATTTCAGAAGAAAAATAACGGGTCATGGGCGAACGGCCGCACATCTAGTGTGGAGCGTGGTCGTCAGTCACCGGTAGCGAGTCAAGCCAGTATAGGCAGTACGCCGAGCACAGCGGGGGCTGGCGAAGGCGGAGGAAGTCGACGTTCACGTAGGCGATCGGGACGGCGACGAGGAGCACGTCACTCTGACGCGCATCATGCATCTGCGGCAATACCCTCTTCAAACACTGTCGCCTCTGCCTCTACTACCCTCAATTGGCGCGAAGAAATACTTGAATCGAAAAAGATCTCTCATGACAAGTAGGTTAAGTTTTTACTTGAGCAAATTTTTTTTTATTGCTTATGGTAACAAACGAGCAAGCAGTACACCTGATGGTAAGTATTACTGCTGCCCATGAACCTTTATAATACCAGGTATAGCTAGGCCGCTGCCTACCAATAGAGACCCCAAACCCACCCAGTTCGGTTTCCGGCTCTCTCGCTCACCGAACGACGCGCAACGCGTCAATCTTCTGCGAGAGTGTGGTACTACCCCGGATGGACGGGCCCGCGGCTGTAAACAGAAAACTGTCAACCGCGTGGTCCTATCACTCTATATTAAGAGAATTGGTATTTTTTTCAATTATTAGTTTCCATACCATTTCTTTTTACCTGATGGTAAGTATCGATGTGGTAATAGTAAAAAAATATAATTTGGAAAATCCAAAAGTGCACGCCTCATAATTTTTGTATTATTTATCATTTACTATTAGTCAATGCCAGAAATGAAAATGAAATTAAAGAAAAATCATTTTTTAAAAGCAAGCTGTTTATTATTTGCTAAAAAATGCAACAAACATTATTTATAAAATTGGGACTGTGATAAAAACGGGAAGATTTAATAATTATGGTGTAAAGTTTTAGTGTTAAAAATATATAATTATGTACGATATGGAATTATTTTGTTGTTGAATCTTAATCAAAATATCGTTAAAGGTTACAATGAACTTATAAAGTGTTATATGTCTGATTAGAGTTAATTTATTTTTAACTTTTTAGTTTACTATATTAGCAAATAATAAAAATTTGTTAAAAACGATATTTTTCTTTAATCTTATTTTTAACTTTTTAGTATTTTTATTATACGTGTTGTTCCCACAAATATAGAACAAAAACGGTTCATCACCCCAGAGGTCCATTGTGGAGGGATAAGGGCTTCAGTATAACAGGGTTCGCCCTGGTACTCTGAGGCGCAACGTTAGCGATATGAAATGTTTATATATCCTCACGCCATTCAGCCCTCGGTTCGTGCTTACTTTGGCATTGGGTCAACCATCTAATCAATCATAATCTACATTCATAATAAGCGGAACGAACTTTTTTCCCCAATTTGTTGGAGTTGCATATTCACGCCAACCATGATACTCGTCAAGACGAATCAAACGAGCCCATACCCGGTGGGGTTGCATCTTTTAATTACGGAGTTCCTATGGCCAGCTTCCAGGTCCATCATCAGAACCTAGTTACCATATAGTATCAAAGTACTCCTCAAGACGAATCAAGCGAGCCCAAACTCGATGGGGTTGCGTTGTTTAATTACGGAGTTCTTATGGCCAGGTTCCAGGTCCATCGTCAGTTCCTGGTTACCATACAGTCTCAAAGTACTCGTCAAGACGAATCAAATGAGCCCAAACTCGATGGGGTTGCGTCGCTTAATTACGGAGTTCCTATGGACAGCTTCCAGGTCCATGATCAGACCCTGGTTTCCATATAGTATCAAAATAATCTTCAAGACGAATCGAACGAGCCCAAACTCGATGGGGTTGCGTCGCTTAATTATGGAGTTCCTATGGACAGCTTCCAGGTCCATGATCAGACCCTGGTTTCTATATAGTATTAAAGTACTCGTCAAGACGAATCTAATAAGCCCAATTTCGATGGGGTTGCGTCGTTTAATTACGGAGTTCCTATGGCCAGCTTCCAGGTCCATCATCAGGTCAGCTCTATGTCACAATAATATTGCATTGTCATCTAATTTATACATGCAAGCAAAATTTCAGCTCAATCGGCAACCGGGAAGAGGATCAAATTTAACTTGCAAGATTTGATTACAGACAACGGGACAGGTGAAACCAAATAAAAGCATGTACATACTCGTAATGGAAGAAAAAAAATACTTTTGAAATTTCGTGCCATTCTCGTCGTAGAGCTAAACATAGCTGTATAGGCTGAATGGGATTTATTTCCTTTGCCTCTGTAATGTAAACGAACTGTGGCCAATGTAAACGAACCCAATTTTTCATAAAGTATACATACACTAATGACTAAGCAGTTTAGTTTTTTATTAATTGCAATTAAACAACAAGGAATTACCAAGCCATTTTCGAAAGGAAACAGCGCGTTGCGATTATGAAGCTTTTAATAAAAGAAAAACTTCGATACATTCATTTTTACGGTCTAGAGAATGCCAGATACTTTACGGTAACATCTGGACGTCCTCGAATATTTTATTTAATCAACTTTTTTCTTACTTTAAACAAAATAATTGCTTTTTAAAAATATCAAATACGTTTAGACGAATATTTTTTCTTGACATATGTATGATAATATTATCCTATAAGTGCAATGTGAGAAAAATACAATCATTTTTAGGTTTGAAAAGTGCTTGATTTTCATATGTCGAGAGTAGAGCAAGACCTCAACGCTTCGCTTATGAGGCGTGCAATAGGCAGCAAATTACAAGTGATAAATAAATTATGTAGTTAACCAACCAAGCAACCTTTGATTTTGCATAAGCAGGTAATATCACTGCAAGAAAAAGAAATCTTCAAATAACATCCTATTTCAAACCGTTTAACCAGCGTAGTATTAGGCTAATTTCATTCTCATTACAAAAGAGGCTCGTGTCTATATTCTAAGGCATGTAAATATAGCGCGGCTTATATGGGCTGAAAACAAAACATTTTTTAGAAGCCCATTCAAAGCAGAGTGGAGAAATGTATATTTGTTTACGAACGAAGCTCACATTCCGTATATCGACGTTTCTGTCAAAACCAAATCAGCCGTTAATTTTAAGTTTATATAGACTCATTATAATTCGCTCCTCCTTCATTATAATTTTATAAGAAAACTATAAATTTAGCCGTTTTATTCAATCTTCCTCAAGTGAAGCCTCACTAAAAGCACCCTAAAGCTTATACAATATTAAATGTTGGTTATGAGGCTTTGAATATGAAATTCGCTCTTAAAGTACATTTAATATGTTTCCTCGCCAGGTATCGCGTCAAAATCTTACATAAATTGTGAAGGTTTATCAAGACAACAACAGCAACTAACTTTAGGGATGAGTTCGATAACCGGTAATAGATTATATTTGCTGCGTATTACGTATTCAAAGCTCATGTCATACTTCTGTCTGCCCATTTTAACATAGAAGCTTAAAACTATAAAATATTGTTTTTTTATGTTATTCTAGACATGGTGATTTCACGAATGCGCGCACCATGCCGACTATGGAACATTCCACTTCACAACCAGGTCTAATAATGCTGCCGCAGAGTTCTGTGTCCCACATGCAGAAAGACTCAGTGTAAGTTATACAAAATGTCGTTTATGGAATGTAGAGAATGTCATAAGGTTATGAAATGTATACATATGTATTAATAACTCATAAACAACTAGCTTTCCGTGTGGTGACGGTGTAAGAATACTATTCACTACCCCATATCGTGGGTGATCGTACAAGATGACTAAGGGATATAAAACGCATATAACGTCTATGCGAGAGAAGGAAAACTCGAAACAAAACCGTGTACTAACACGTCTGACCAACGCGGTATAGTAGGTTAATTTCCCTCCCATTACGGAAGAGGCCCGAGCCCAACAGTGGGACATTTATGGGCTGTGATAATGATGATGACGATGAAACAACTAGCTATATGGTAGCGGCTACAAATATTACTATAATTAAATATTACTAACCCTTACTCTGCTCGTGGATGTCGTAAAAGGTGACTAAGAGCTTTATATCGACTTGGGCCAACTTCACCTGATGCTGTTTCGTCAAGTACATTCCCAAGGAGGGTTGACGTCAGACAGGCGGCCAATCATAAAACTATTGCCAATAACTTTTGCGATATTTACGAGTACTTATTGCGTCGATCCCAAGTAATTGGGATAAGAGCAGGATAATGATGATGTATAAAAAGTTCGGGCAGTTTAATGCATTTATAAATGTCGTGCTTCCCACGAAGGTGAGATCGTCACTTGGCAGTTGGGTTGGCGATCGTAATTGGTTATTATAAATAGCTGTAGCAAACAATCAAATGATGCAAGAACGTAAACAACAAATGGTCTTTACGTTGTTATGCATGATGTTACTATGATACCGGTTTTCTAGTTCCATATGGTCACTGTTCCACTGCTATAGCGTAATGATTTATAAACATGCAAACCTAAAAACAATTTATATACATATATGTTTACATAAATGGTTGTGAATAATGGTTTTATTTATATTGCTTATAGAAGAGCAGGCTTAATGGAAAATCAGAAAACGTTGTACGACCACCAAAATCCATCGAAGCCTATAATTGTTCAAGCTAGTCCAACAAAGTTTGATATGAGAATGGAAAGAGGTACGTAAATTTTATGTATATCCTTAAATTGATTTTTCAGCACCTAAAATGTTGAAACTCATCGATGTTTAAATGTCCAATTGTGTTAATTCTTTCAAAACATAAAAGGGGCGACGTGAAATAAAAATACCTTACTCTGATTATTAGGATTTTAGTATTAGAATTCGTAATGTCTAAAAATTATGTGTGGTGACGGTATAAGAATACATTTCACCACGTCCTTCCTTGCCCGTGGGTGTCGTATGAGAGGACTAAGAGATAAAATATGCAGTTAACATCTGTACAAGAGAAGAAAAGTTTGAAGTAAAACTCTACACCAGCACGTCTGACCAGCTGTGATCGACGATGATGACGATATTATCACACTCGCTCAATTAAGAGCTTACACAGCCTGCGAGGCCGTTACACATAAATTCCCGCAATTCGTCCTCGCCGTCGAGGTGCTGAATCGCGGCGCGCAAAATTCATAAATCCAAACGTGGCCACGCCCACTTTCTCAGCAGTGACGCCCCAAGCCGAGTTCGATTCCCCGCAGAGGGAGCCCTTGGGCGATGTCGCTCAGCTTATTTTAATAGAGTTGAGAGCCCTCAGCGCTCACCCGTAGTCCGTAGTTAATAGGCTTGTACTGAATACTAGGACGTACATATATGTGCTGAAGGAGAAATAGCTAATTTTATTATGTATAATAGAAGAACATTTTCATTTTATAAAGTGTCTAATAGAAAGATACAAATGAATATAAAGTTATATTAAGTTATTTTTGTTTATTTACATTTTTAATCGCTAAATTACCAGGAATTTATTGTGAATGGTGCCACTTAAACCTTTTCAGCCTTATTACAAAACGTAGACTAACTAAAGTACCGGTAATAAACCAGGTATCAAAAAGAATTGTTATTACAAAACGAGATTTATCGCTAAATCGTGGATCATCTATGGTACTAAAAATAAACCACAGCCAAGCCTAGTTTAACTATGGTACTAGTGTGATTGACACTTGTTTGTTTTCTAATTTGAGGTTAACTTATTCTTTGTTTGATTATAATCTTTACTTACTTTTAATTAAAGTACCCCGCCCGATTTTTAGTTTATTGTAAAATCAATTAAAGTGGATACAGATTCTCTTGATTTAATGGACAATGAAGATTTAGAATTATTAGAGACAGTCCGCCAGCCGAATAAACATCGGGTAAGGGTGGATCCATTTGAACTCGATGATGAAGATTTTCGAAATAAATATAGGTTTATATAAATAAAGTTAAAAATAATGAAAGTTATAAATAAATATATTATTAATGATAGGTCTGAATTACAGCACACTAGGCACTTGTAATGAGACGTTGACTTGACTGAGAGTGTATTTAACTAATGTGCAGTTTTAAACAAGTTGAAGTACCGACACGTGTATAATTTGAGTATTTTTAGACATCAAACTAATAGGTATAATATCAAACGAATAGGTAGGTATAACTATTGTATTGTTTGTAGAATCTCAAATTAGGTGCCTAAAATTACACATTTTAACGTGCCGATCCTCGCAGTTAGGTGTTGTAGCTTATAAAAATATTGATTATAAAGTTGAGTAAAATATAAATTTTTGTTTATAAATTATGTAATATTTCCTAATAATTCATCAAATATAACGTTTTTGAAAGTAATAACGTTTTATTTTCGATCGGAAATACAATTGTAAATAATTATTGCAATGAAAAGGAACGACATCGTCAAAATTAACTAACAATTTTGTATAGAATCGTTGGAAATTATTTGATCCAGGGACTATCTTTGGTATCAGTTGATCCTGGAATAGTCTTTGATTTCTAATAAAGTCAAGACTAACTGCTTGTATAAACTTTAATACCGTAACAAACCTAGACTTTTTAGTCTAGGTTTAAACCATAACTTAGACCACGTTTTGTAATAAGGCGGTTTAGGTTTTACTATATTTTTTTCTATATATTTTTTATTAAAATAAAAAAATAATAACTCAGGTGCTTTGGAGGGTGGCAGTGGCAGTCGTGGCGGCGCGAGTGGTAGTTACGCGGCTACTGATGCGGCGCGTGCGGCTCGACACCGCGTGCTTCTGCAGGAAGTGGACCGCGCTGACGCAATACTACATGCACAGATACTGCGGGGACCTATCGCCCTCGCGCACCATTGGGCCGACGTTGGTGACACTAGGTCATACAAAGTTATATTTTTAATATTGCTACACAAAATGCACTGAAGAACATTAAAAAAAGACAACATTTGCAATAAGGAATAAATTCTTGTATTGCGAAAAACTTTCATGAACAATGGTTATTGAAAATACAATTCACGAACACAAATAACATACATTTGGGAGTGCAAAGAGTTGTCTTATATGGAAATCAACCTCACAATAGTCAACAGGGGAAGAGTATTTCTGCATCTGGGTGGTATTTACTTTCTCTTTTATGCAACAAGTTTTCATCGGAAAAGTGTGACGTACTAGGTCCTTATTCGTTATGACCAAACAAACATTTAATGCGATTATTTTACGAGATCTATATGAAAGTCGTTATGAAATTTTGAAAGATGTCTTTTGCATTTGAGTTAAGAGCTTGTTATGACGTCACGCTATCGCGTTGATTAATATCCGGTGGCATAGTGAATAAAGGCTCTTAAGTGGTTTATACTAAAGATGTGAATATTTTGTTGTGTATATTTTGAGTTCACTACCTGTCGCGTTCGTTACCTTTTATTGGTCAGTGTATTCTATACCTATTATAGTAGTATATTCCTCTTTAGATGACAGGCTAGGAATATGTGTCACCGCCACGACTTTCTTGTGAGACTCGAAAAAGCTCTTGAAAGAGTTCTAATGGATTGGGAAATAGCTCTCTTGAGAGATTATAACACCAACTAGTTGCCAATCCGCCTACCAATCGTGGTGATTATGGAATTACCCCTTTTCCGTGGAAAGGTCTTTAACAATAGATGTTGATAGGCCGATAGATGGAGTATACTCTCTGATCCAAAAAAATCCTATTTTGCGAGTTAGAATCAATCATATGTATTCACATAATTTTATTGAAATTAGTTGTTCGGTTTCGGTTCGGTTCGAAATTGACCTACAATCCCACATTAGTTAGGCGGATTGGCCCAAAGATTGGGCCAATCTGCAATTACGGGTTTTTCTTATCTTCCATCGGTGTAGGGGGGTGGTGAATTATATTATAACTTCAATACCGTACGGAGAGAAGTGTTATTAGTAGGGATATAATTCTTCAAGTAAGACTAACTTTCTAATTGTTTTTTTTTCGCAGAACCTTTTTGCAAAATGCCCTACAGAGACTACTTATGTCAGATCTCAAGTACTGCCAAGCAGATAATATCGAGCATCATTTTTGGAAAATTTTATATTATAATTTCATAGAGCTTTTAAGGAAATATACACAAATGAATCCTGAAGATAAACCGAAGATAGTGGGATTAATAAATGTTATCATTGAGGAGGGCAACACGTTTTTTGAGAATCTAGTACAATTGTTAGAAAAGACGTATAAATTTAACGTGGAAGACTACATAAATGATAATCATGTATTACCACCTAAGGGTATGGGATATGTTGGTTTGGCATTAATATCAGTACAAAAGATATATGTGTTTTTGGGCGATTTAGCAAGATATAAGGAACAAGTCAACGAGACAAATAATTACGCTAAGAGTAAATTTTGGTACACTAAAGCTCAACAAATCAATCCTAAGAATGGGAGACCATACAACCAATTGGCTATATTAGCAATATATGCCGTGAGTATTATATTTTTTGTTTTCACTCCAGTCCATACACATCTTACACCTGGCCATAGGTCTCTTACACAATGGGAGAGATATTTAATTACTATACCAAGCTGATCAAAGAGTTTGATATTAGGTTTTGTTTGGAGGTTGCCTCATTGCACTGATGCTATCTGCTTAAAGCCCATAGTCGCCTTTTATGAATTTCATACTGCGGAAAAGGAATTCTGCTGTGTGGGCTACGAATACTAGTAGCCTTGATATTGCTTGTGGATGCCGCAAAAACCGAAAAAAAGTTTAACATCGATCTGGGCAAATTCCATTTGATGTGATCTGGTCAACAATTACATTCCGTAGCCCAAGCTCAGGCAGGCGCCCGGCCTTTGGTGGCGGCTTTGTTTCTTGTTTTATTTGGTCTCATATGCATTTGTGTATAGATGACTGGTTAAGAATATAATGTGTACCTTACCAGCTTGCGGACGTTGTATAACCGAGTAAGGGCTCACCAGGAGAATAGGTATCAGCACCCTCCGTATTATAACGCCATCTGCGTTGAAGTTTATAACGCCATCTGCAATTAACAACTCAACTGCCACGTGTGACGATAACTACTTTTGAGGGTAATAGATTGTGCATGCCTGTCACGTAATGCGGCAGTACAGATCCCGAAGCTTGTTGAAGTGAGAATATTACTATTTATAGAAAATATGCAAAGATATTTTTAAATTTTTATAGTGACACATTAAGATTACTGTTTGACCCTACTCCCTTCCATCCCGGCGATTGTCGTAGGCGTTGACAAGTGAAGATAATATCACAGAATGCTGCGTTGCTTCTTAGTTATTGTTCAATCACACTTGAACAATAAATTGTATTTTTTTTTTTTCTATTGCTCTTTTTATATAAGATCTCAAAGAATAATTTATAATAAACTAGCTTCTGCCCGCGGTTTCGTCCGCGTAAAAGGTTACTTACCCAAAGTTTTTCATCCCTTATTTTTATTTTACCCCTTAAGGATAATGTTTTTGCAAAATTTTAATCTCACATTTATTTATTTCTAATCCATAGCCTAAAAATAAGTTTCAAGCTTCTGGCTTTAAAAATGACGATTCTTCCTTCCATTTTTTCATCCCCCTTTACAACCCTTTTTTTGCATTAAAAAGTAGCCTATGTCCTTTATCAGGCTCTAGACTATCTGTGTACCAAATTGCATTGAGATTGGTTCAGTAGTTTTGGCGTGAAAGAGCGACATACAGACAGACAGAGTTACTTTCGCATTTGTAATATTAGTAAGGATTAGTAAGGATTACTCTAATGATTAATTTATTATAAAATATAATGATTAATTTCTTAGTGTTTGTTGAAACTTTATTGATGAAAATGTTAAATATATTTTTCTTCAATTTGATTATAAACACTATGTTTCTTTGGACATGATAAATAAATAATTTATGTGTTTTATATCCACCCGATGATCGAAATGTTTCTTTCATATGAAGTTCGCTACTGTAAACTTTATTTTCAGAGACGAAAATTAGACGCAGTCTACTATTACATGAGAAGTTTAATGTCATCGAATCCATTTCATTCGGCAAGAGAAAGTTTGCTGTCACTTTTTGACGAAAATAGAAAAAAGGTAGGGAAAATTCATATGTTGTATAACAAGAGTTGGTTATATAATAAATAAATAAGTCACGAATTACTTTCAAAGATTATCAATACATAGTACCACTTGAAATTTTAAGTGACAAGTCTAATACATCATTGTCATCATCATCGGCAATATTATTGCAGCTCTTATACGTTCCACTTGGGCTTGAACCTCCTCCACAATGGGAGGGAAATTTACTTACTACACCACGCTGGTCAGAAAGATGGCCTGGTATAGGGTTTTATTTCAAATTTTCCTTCTCTTGTATAAATGTTATACTCATATCCCTTAGTCGTTTTTTACGACACCCACGGATAAGGGGTGGCGAATTGTATTCTTGCTCCGTCACCACACAGAGAGCCCGTAATTCAAATAAGTAAAAACCAATTGCAGCATTTATTGTTGTATATTGAATTAAAATGAATATTTTGTGTAGTTGAGAGGTAACTCATAAATTAGTGTGATGGTTCTGTAATAAATAACGAAATAAAAAGGTGGTAGGTAGTAGAGGTAGTGGTAGAGCTATTGCAAGATAATGAAACTTAGCTAAACTATAACTCGACTACGGGTTGAGAGCCCTCAGCGCTCACCCACAGTCCGGGTAAAGTTGTCATAGCCATCTGAGGCTAACAACTAAGACACAAAAAAAAAAAAAACTATAACTCCAGCAAAGTCGTGCGAAGCAGCGATAAAAACGGTGGTATTTCGTAAATGTAAAAAAGTATTTTAACTCGATGGTCTTTCAGGAGACGTGTAAAAGCAACATTGATTAAAAATAAACAGTGGAATAGCTTTTCATGCTAAAATAGAATTAATAATTTTTCACCGCTTTTACGTAATGTTAATTGGGTCTTTTATATTTATGGAAGAAATATTAATATGTACTTGCTGCGTAACGCGTCTATCATCCAATTGAATTGAAGATTTACACGTGAAAATCAAACGCCAGAATGGAATAGATCCAAAACTTTAGTATTTATTAAATAGTAATTTTATACTTAACATTTGTATCAAATAATATTATATGTTTGTTACTGCTGAAAGATAGCACTAAGCCTGGCAGGTTATTAAAATATCATTAAATTCACATCAACCTAAAAATTTCTATACATAGGGCTTTATATATTTGATGGGGTTTTGGATGCGCTGATACTCGCAGGAAATAGCCTCGTACGCCCATAGAACTTAAATCATCTACTTAAAACATTCCAACCTAAGTTCACATTGTAATACGTACTAAATCTTAATATATATAAATTACGTGTCATGTTGTTTGTCCGCGATGGACTCATAAAGTACTTAACTGATTTTAACCAAATTTGCACAGCAAGTGTAGTTTGATCCAACTTAAAAGATAGGATAGCTTAAATTTCAATTTATAGTAATATTATTTTATTGCAAATTATATGTCTAATATTTGACAGTCAAAATCATATGTTATATCAACAGGATTTTAAAAGATGACGGAATCTGTTGACTGGATTCAGTAAGTATTTAATAGATGGCGCTATGTTAAATGTACAAACGTTTCATATAAGCTAAAATTTGTTAGCTTCAGTAACACTTTTGTTTATTACAAAAAGTGTTACTGAAGCTAACCTAAGCCACAGCAACGCGTGGCCCGGTCAGCTAGTATATTAATAAATAAAGATTATTATTATTATTAAAGTTCATTGGTCTGTGTAGTATGAAGCAGCAGAACGAAAACGCCGAGCGGCATTGGAAACACCTAAAAGTTCAGAAAGTGGACTTTCTAGTGGAGCTAGCAGTGTAGAGGGGGCTGGTGCGAGGAGAGAGGTGTGGGTGCGACCTGGTGGACACCGTACCACGACAATACGACCTACATCTACACAGGAACATCTTGCTTCCATGACTTCTGTAGAGGTAACTTTTTATTTTTTCTTTAATTCTGTTATTATTGTCGTAAATTTTCTATAGCGGACTGTAGATTTTTGTCTTAAGGGTTTACTAGTTTCCGTTGTCCAAAGCATCAAGTGTTAGGTTTATTATCATATCGCAACTGAATCAATATGCTGATCATTACTTGTTTGAATGTTTTATTTCGCAATTCAAATAATGCAATATGGTGTATAATAGCGTCTTAATTACGTCGCGATTACACGATTGTGGTTAGTAGATTCGACCCTATTGATATTAATTGTTAACTTCTTAGCACACTACTCCAATATATTGATTTTTTATTTTAAGCTGCTTGTGATTTAGTTTTCTGATAAATACTCTCTTTGCGGAGTGTGTTTAGAGAAACCTCAAGAACGTAAAGTTCCATTGGCTGTTGTACATCTAAGTTAGTGGATCAATCTAGCCGTCAATGTTTACGCTTCGTTATCCTATGGTAGCTGTTTTCCCTTTGAAAAATAGTTAACGAGTTCTTGGGTTAGCAACTAGTTGCATGGTGTGGTTATAAAATACAGTCTTCATTATCAGTCTAGTCGTCCCTTGTTTGCTATAGTGCAGTAATCGCCAGGCTTGGCAGGCAGGTCACTCTGGAGGTATGCCCCGCCTGGGGCCCCAGCGCCACGTCCTGACGGCGGTCATTGGGAGAGACCTGTCGCTGTCAACCATCATCTCGAAGATGCTTGACAGCGACAGGTGCTGGTCGTCGATGGCCTCCTTTTGTGAGGCCATCATGGAAAGGAAGGAGGCCGCGGAGCGGGAACGCAAGGCGCTTGCGTCCGCTGACTCAATCCGCGGCCGGCGACCGGGGAGGAGGAGGCGTCGTTACGCGCACCTCCTTACACCGCCTTAAGGGTTGACAGGACGTGGCCAGAAGGCCAAGCGTTGGGGTGCCGGGGATCGAATGTCAGTAGACGATCTCTCTGGCGCCCCGTAAAAGCGCGGAAGGGGCCGCTGTGGTTTTAGTGGGTATTCCGGTCGGGCAGGTCGCGGATCGCACTTGTTGTTATAAGTCGTCTAGGACAGTACCTACTGCTGCCTATACCCCCTGGTGTCCCCTTATATACTTAATCCCTCACGAAGCGGAGTATAAAATAGAAGTTAAGTCTTAATTTTGAAATTTACTGATTTTGTATCAAAATTGGTCTATCGTTTTAACAGTTAGCATTTACTTGTAGTAATCGTTCCGTGTGGTGACGGAGTAAGAATACAGTTCACCACACCATGTCTTAACCGTGGATGATCGTAAAAGACTACTGAGGGATATAAAATGCATATAACATCTATGCGAGAGAAGGAAAACTCGAAACAAAACCCTATACCAACACGTCCGACCAGCGTGGTGTAGTAGGTAGGTCGTATAGTAGATCCATTTCCTTGCCCAACAGTGAGACATATATGAGCTGAGATGATAAATCTTTATTTATCTTCATTTTTATATAGCCAATTATAGTGATTTGCCTAATATGATTGATTTGATCAGTTTTTATTTGGATCATCAGTTTTTGATCTCTCTTCTCTTAAAACTTAATTTATGTGTAACGGGTTGCACATAAAGTTAATTTACCTGTGACCGTTGGACGTCACTCTCAGCTGTAAAGAAAAACGTTAGAATTAATTTGAAAATGTACTAATCACTTTCTTGCACTGTTTTATTTGTTGCAGTTGAATAAAGATTTTATCACCAGCTATCTTCATGTTCACGGAAAACTCATTACGAAAATTGGGTAAGTAACATTTGTATTAATGTATTTTTGGTCCTTATTTATGAAATTACCGTTAGAATAATATAATTATATAGAATAATATAATTATATAGAATAATATAATTATTATTATTTTTATGAAAAGTATGCATTTAAAACTTAGTTCACAGGACCGGTCCGGACCGGTGATATTTTCGTGGGGAGGTCTATATCAAATTATAAATGTTTATAGTCTGATTGATGGATGGATGGATGCATTTAAATAATCGAAGTTTTTTGGTAATTTAATTGAAGTTTTCCTTGTAGTGACGCAGTAAGAATACATTTCACACCCATATCTCCACCCGTGGGTGAACGTGAGACGACGAGTTTTGTTTTAACAACCAGTATATTTAGCATTATTTACAATACACCACAACACATTTTAAGAATTCCAGTGGGTGCGACATAAGAATACAACTGTTGCCAGCCTCTTACTTATTGGGGTGGGAATACGGTGGGTTATGGGGCCACGCGGCGCCCTTCCGATCATGGGGCGGATTGGCCGGCGTGTGTCCAGGCCATAGCCTGCCAAAAAAAAGCCATTACTTTTTCGTTGGAATCCGCTGAGGGATCGCTATGAGCATGGACAGTAGCACTCTGCTGGGTATAACACTTTACTATATTCACCAACCCGCTTGCCAAGTGTGATTACTATGACACTAACTCCTCCAAAGAATGACCAAGCCATGTGGTATTCTAAGGGAGAGCCCTACATTCAGCTACAACAACAACAACAACTACTACTACTACTACTACTACAGTCCTCTATATAAGCAACATCTTTTGATTTCTTTTGGTTTTTACCCTAGATTGGCTAGAAAATTAATAATATCCTACTGTACGGGATGGAAGCCGTCTATCCCATACAGTGGATTATATTGATTTTATCATATAAAAACTACTTATTTGGACGTTTATTTGTAATCTGAATGCAATTTTGTTGTTGTCTTTCAGTGACTTGATAGTATACTCATTTTCGGGCTTCTAATGAATGATTTAATTTAGTAAATGAATGAATGAATAATAAATAATATTTAGTTTGAAGATTGCTGCCATTTTTGACGGCGCTTCAGATTGATTTTCACGGTGACCTTCATCGTTATCGACCTTTGTTTCCGGTTGGCCATATGATATGTAATCTCTATAATAGTTCTAGACCACATGATCTCAACAATGAGTGCGGAGATGAAAATCATTCATTAGGTAGTTAAATATAAATGCAATGATACTATTAAAATCAAATTATATATTTTTAAAACATGCTATCTATATCTATATCATACAATTAATTTCAATTTGGTATTCTATTTGGACTGTTATTATTAAAATAGTGATAAAGATCCATATTTTCTTTATATCACCCCATATATGTATGTCCCAGTGTTGGGCACAGTTCTCCTTTATATGAGTAGTTTGTCAATTATACTACAATGGCCAGGCGATTTGGCATACGTTTTTAATTTGATTTTTCTTCAGCTTAAATCCCATAACCGATTTTTACGATAACCATACATACATATCATCACGTCATATCCCTTGCAGGGTAGGCAGAGAGAACAGAGTGCCAGAGAACTCTATCCTTGCATACTTCACTCGCTTCTTCAATATTCATAATTCTCTTCATACACGCTCGCCGGTTTCGGAGACTCTTGACTCCACCTTCCTTCAGTACGTGACCGATCTGGTCTAGGTAGGTTAGTCTCGGTCTCCCTCGGTACCTACATCCTTCCACTTTCGCATTGTATATCTTCTTAACCAGGCGTTCGTTCGGCATTCTTTCCACATGTCCGAACCATCGGAGCATGCCCTTTCGCATCTTTACACCAATACTCTCTTACTCTCTACTAGGTATGACCTAGTCGCTGCGAATGCGGTCGGTCAGCCTAACTCCACAGATTTTCCGTAGAGATCGCATTTTGACCGCATTAATTTTGCTTTCATGCTCTTTTCTGCATACCCAACTCTCGCTTCCATATAGTAATGTTGGGACAAGCACTGCGTTATGTATTGCTACACGTGCCTTCTGGCTGAGGTGGTAGCTACCGAGAAGTTGTCCCAACGCTCCGTTCACTCTATTTCCCGCATTCACTCTTCGCTCTATATCAATGGTGTACCTTTTCCCTTTTTTCTTTTTTTTTTCCTTTGCAAGGTGGACCATGGATGTGGTCGCGCCCCGACAAATCGGCCCGGGGCGACAGAAGAGGCGGCACGCAACCCCATGGACCCACCCTTCAAACACCTCTCTTCGCCGTGCGAGCGGGCCACCGATCAGTAGTGTACCTTCCATCTCGCCTAAAACCACATCCAAGATATACAAATTCATCCACTTGCTCTAGTACATCACTACCTATTTTTACTCTTACATCTGTTCTGGCTTCATCTTTTTCAAAGACCATTATTTTGGTTTTGCTTACATTCACGCGTAGACCCCTTTCGTAGACGATAATCATGGGGGAGGTATAGGTGGTGACCGTAGTATTTCTACTCCATCACCACGCGGATATAGTCTATATATATCAGCAATATAATTTATGAGTATTTATTGAATAAAGTTATGTATTGCATGGTAGGGATGAGTTTTTGGCCTTTTTATTATGTTTCGAAATTGGATTAAAGGTTTGTACCTGTATTTGATGAAAATTTATTATGCTATTTCAATATTAATTGCGCATAAAGTGTTTCTTTATGGACCACTTAATGATAAGTTATAATCGTTGCTGGCATACAGCTAAGCTCTTGTAAATGTCTAAATCGTAAGATTGTTGCCGGTATCCGTTTTTAATGGCTTTACTTAAATGATGTTTTTAAAAGTTGTCTTTACTTTATTATACTTTACAATCATCGGGACCCTGAAGTTGTATATATGTGGTGCCAGTGGTCCGGTGAAAAAATGGAGAGAGTTGCACGACAGGTTGTGGTGCTCCATATTTCTTTTCTGTCACTTTTTTTTACGCCGATTAGACTTTGGCCACCTGTCACATACGGTTGGACGGGCCGGGCCAACTGTATGTGTCTATGGAAGGGCGCCGAGGGGTAACATAACCTGCCACATTCTTTTTCACCAATTCTTTAATTTTTGTAAATCTATTGCTGTTAAAATTCGACGTTTGGCAAGGTGCAGTGAGATACAGCCTTCCCACAAATATAAAATGCGTAGGTAATCACACAACCAGCCTTTGAAAATTAAAAATAATTATCGGTTGTACATTGCAAATCAAAAATATTGTCACATTTTTATATCGAAACTGACAGGCAGAGGGCTAATTTATTCCATATAAATCTATCACAATCTATTTTAATTTATAAATGCGATTTTTAGTCAAATCTATGAAACAAATGCATCTATTTTAATATTAGGCATGACTTTAAACATTTTCAATTTTTTTTATTCTAAACCGAGAGGATTAGAGCTCTTTGTTGAGGGATCGTAATAAAATCGTCAGTTTCGTCTAGTAAATGTCGAGGACGCTGAACCGCGGATATTTTAAAGGGGACATAGCTAGCACTAAGGGTTTGGGGTGAGTCATGGTAGAAAGTTTTCCGTCTCTTGTATAGGTATTATATACATATATCTTTTAGTCGTCTTATACGACACCGACGGAGAATTGTATTCCTACTCCGTCACTACACGGAACGTAATGATAATAATGAGGTATTTTGGATTTTACATATTTTGGATTTTATGAAATAAATAATCCCTTTATTTATATTTATTAATACGTTCTTAAAGCTATTAGCTTCAAAGGAGTATTAATGGACAATGGAAAAGAAACATAGAAGTATTTATTATCTATAAAATAAATACTATATGCAATTTATAAAACTCGATTACGAAGCGAAAAATGATGTCATAAGTGGGATTCGAACCCGCGCCTATTGGGATTCCGGTCCAATCGTGCTGCCACTACACCACCGTGACTTATTGTAGGACATGCAAATTTCGCTTCGTATCATATTTACGTCTTAAGGTGACGGCATGCTATCTACCAGACAATGTTTACACATTGTTATAGGCTTAATACTTCAAACTTTTCAGTTAGAATTGTATTAAACGATGACACAACTTTGTTATTTAAATTACTGAAATTTAGCATTTAATATACTTAATTATTTATAAAATCCGATTACCCGATTGGCGCGGGTTCGAATCCCGCTTGTGACATCATTTTTCGCTTCGTAATCGGGTTTTATAAATAATTAAACATATTAAATGCTAAATTTCAGTAATCTAAATACTATATGCAATATAACACTAATAAAAGATTACAATCATTGTTAAACGCTACATAATGCTAAACATAAAGTAATTAATGATGTTGCTTACTGAAAACCGACTTCCACCAAAGACAAAGACCGGGTTCTGTTGGCCCGCTCGCTCGGTGATGAGAGGTACATGTAGGGCGGGTCTATGGGGCCGCGCGCCGCTTCTTCTGTCGCCCCGAACGGATTTAGCGGGGTGTGACTATTCCATAGCACGTCACCAAAAAAAAAAAAAAAACTGACAGCCGACTACGACATTTAAGACTAAAATAATTTAAACCTTAAAACTTAGTTTATTACTTACAACTACCGTAAATAAATGCCATTCATGTCGGTTAATTTTATGCCATTGAATTACGACTATCTCATATAACAGGACTGTTGTTATTATTTTTTAACAAATAAACGTACCTAATCACCCTTTTTGTTTTTACGGGCTGTGGTCAAGCTACAATTCGTCCGTCGGCGTCGTCCGGTGTGACTGAAGAGTTGCGTGGGGCTCCATAACCAGTCATATTACCCCTTGCGTGTACTTACTCATAGATTGCAACAAAGACCCAAGACGCCGTCTACATGCGGTCGCCCTACCTTTTGGTGACCGATTAATCCTTGGTTCTGCTACCTGCAGCTTCGGCTGGGGCAGCATTAGGTGCAGGTGCTTGCACGTCGCTGTAGTACTTACGCACCTACTCAACCCTTTTCTTGTGTGAGATGTATCTCACTACTGCCTCTTTGATTTAGTGACACATGGTGTGGTGCCAAACTTAAGGTCGGAAACTCAAATCCTTGTTCGACTAAAAAGAATGAGCAGCTGAAACCTTTTCGGCGTAAATTCTCAATAGCAAACAGGCACTTTAAAGATGTACCTAGTAGACGGCCATTACTTTCACCGCTATTATTAGTCTTGCAATTTATAGGGGTCAAAAGAGACTCTATGTTATACCTATCTGTACATAATATGTATCTGTTGAAGTATATATTTTAGGAACAAAAAAAATGAATTTCTTTCTACGATATCATTCCTTTTTCAAAGGAACCAGTATTATATGTGTAATTAGTTAATAAATTATTTTATTTTAGGCGACTTTTTACAATTCTTGAACAGTTTTTGTTAAAATTAGACTAATCCACTTCTAATGTATTGTTTAACAATAAATACAGTTAAAAAGCATTTAAAATTGTTGATAGAGAACTCGCTGAAGAAAACTTGCTCTTCGTAAATAGTGTTATTTAACTTAATCTACATTCAATCCTAGTTTCTAAAAAAAAAGAACTAACTTCCTTCAATTTTGTAGTCATTTAGAGTCTTACGTACCCGATTTATCATAGATCATAACCAGAAGCTGCGACGTGAGCAGTAAAAGGGTTACTAAATTTAGGGCGTATGCCTGCGTAGGATGGAGACGTTCTACGAGAGCGCAAGTTTGATGCTGCGCGAGTTCCGCGCGCTGTTGCACCGTCAACCACTGCCGACGCCCGCTGCACGTCTGCTACAACTTACTGCGCTGAATATGTTTGCCGTGGAGACAACAGCTGCCTCCCATAAAGGTATTTGTTTCAATACTTTCTTCTTTTGAAATAAAACTAGTTTTACGGATTCTATCTCATATGTATTTGATTTTTAATTTCCCGACGTTTCGAATACTTTACAGTGATCATGGTCACGGGAGGACTAAAGTGTTTCACGTCCAATACGTCATAGTTATTACAGAAAATTTATATCTACCCACTACAAATCGGATCGGCTTTTTCTTCTAATGTGACAATAAAAAAATATATTTGAGTCTCTTAAAAGAGAAAAGGAGATAGATTATTAATATTTACTACACTTGTGCATGGATGTGAACTTATTTTAAACAGCTTGTCAGTTATTGATGATTTTTTGTGTTTTTTGAGCGGGGTCCCCGGCAGGCGACGATGTGCTCTAGTTCTGTGATATTTTTTGTTGCTTTAACGTTCGGTCGGTGAGATAATATAAAGTATTGGCGAAAACTTCACTATAATATCACACCTTGTAAATTAAGAAAGATGCATTCTGTTCACCCTAGGTGAAATAATGTACAAATATTATGCGCGCAGAAGATTTAGACTAAGAAAAGTTAAAACTCGAGCTTTGAGTTTACAAATTAAAATACGCCTTATAAATGATAATATTATCTTTATTTCATAAACGTGTACCTAGTATCTACCTGGCACTTAAATGCGCATATAATATGCGTGCTAGACATAATTGCATTTACGCTTAAAGCAAGATCTCATTCTCCTGCTATGAATTATCCTGTGTTACGAGTAGTGAGGTAATTGTTTTAAATGCACGACATTACAGTATAATTGTGGTACGAATATCATACAACAGTGCTATTACGAAAGTGGCTAAAGTTTACACTAATCAATAACAAATAATATCATCATTTTGAAATACTGAAATTTATCCTTTATTTGTTTAGAAAACCAACAGCATATAATATATTACATAATTTGTGTTATACAGTATTGTATGGCTAATAATAGGTTTCCCTGTTTAACTAGGGTAAGTTTGGGTTTTTAATATGCTAGGTTATTTATAAAAAGTCGTTTACGAGCGAAAAATGAATGTTCCACGTGAGACTCGGACCATAATTCTGCTGGTCCTTTCCCAAATACCCAAGTATTTGGGATTGGATCGGGAGAATGATGGTCGCCACAATATGTACCTACATATTGCAAAAATTATATTGGCAGTAGTTTTATGAACGAGATTTACGAGCAAAGCAAGGGTTGGTAATATTTGTAGCCACTACCACACAACACGAATAATAGTAATTATTAAAATAACAAATATTACGCACGCTAAAGTGGCAATTGGCAGGCCACATCGTTCGACGAACCGATAACCGTTGGGAAAGAAAGGTTTTGGAGTGGCGGCCGCATATCGGACGTCGCAGTGTTGGTCGCACCTTCACCAGGTGGACCGACGATTTGGTGAAGATTGCTGGGAGTCGTTGGATGCGGGCGGCACAAGACCGCACTTTGTGGCGAAATATGAGGGAGGCCTTCGTCCAGCAGAAGATGAGGCAAGGCTGAATGATGATAATGATGATGAACAAATATTAATTTATCTCACTGACTGCCTATGCGTTTCTGTGTACCTACTACGCGTGTTTGTGTACCTAAATGTTTTTATTTTACCCATTGCTTATTTTGAATTGAAATTTGTTTAAAACATTAATATTCATTAATCTCGTTTTAAAAATCACTGATTGGCCAGAGCTCGGGTATATGTTAATACAGATAATCTCAAAATCAATATCAAACCGGAAACAGCTGATAGGCTTGGTAGCGACAGTTATCAAATATAATTGTACTCGTACACTTTTGAAAAGATGGTGATTTAAAAAAATTAAGAGGTTTATTTAATTTTTCTGCTAAAATGTCTCTAAGGGGCCTGTCAAAGGCAGGTTTTGATGTAGTTTTTTTTATAACACAGTTATTTTATTCCAAAAATAAATGTATAAAGCAATCGCTTTATTAAGAAGAAAATATTACCGCGCTTTTTATCACTGCAGTCGTAAAAACTAACTAATAACCAGGATACACTAGAACAGATATCAGTGTCCTTCTAGTAAATGTATAACACGTTTAATGTAGATTAGGTTTTAGATTGCGCATCAGCAATTTAATCACTCAAAGTGATTAAATTGCTGATGCTGTTTTGTACAGCACTACGCTCTAAATTTTTATATTTAACGAAACTATCGGATATCCGAAATGAAAATATATCTGAAATCGTAACCGAAATCAATATAAATACCAACCTACTTATGTTCCTCCGGTGTGCCTTAATGGATTAGCCTTGAAGAGAGTTGAATCCTTTAAGTATTTAGGCCATATAGTAACCAGTGACCTCAGGGGACGATGAAGACATTGAGAGGAAACGCAGGGCCCTGGCTGTGAGAGCTAATATGCTTGCCCGCAGGTTCGTACAGGTGCAGTAGAGAGGTGAAAATTACACTTTTTAAAGCCTAATGCCAGTCTTTCTATTCGTGCGGCCTTTGGGTGAGTTACACCCAGTGAGTTTACAGGACCCTGTATACCCAATATAATAACGCGTTCAGAATGTTGTTGGGCCTTCCGTGGCGGTGTAGAGCGTCGAGGATGTTCGCAAAAGTGCGTACTGACGGTTTCCAGGCAATGCGCAGAAAAGCATCCGCACTGCTACATCGACTACGAAGTAGCGACACTAGCATTCTGGGCGCAATTGCAGCGCGTTTCGACTGCCTATTTCAAAATAGGTGGATGGGGTTGGCCATAGGCTTAAATTAGGCTGAGTCTGTGGCTATCCTCATCCACTGATGTGTGAAATTTCAGGCAGAATAAACGACGAACAATACTAAAATAAGTAGTTTAAGCATGATTATTATTTGATATACTAACATACTAATAAATAAATGAATTAATGTAAACAATTATGGATATTTTTGTCTGAATTAAATTATTATTATTATATAAAAGTTTCGTGGTAGCGGCTACGAATACTACCAACCCTTACTTTGCTCGTGGATGTCGTAAAAGCCGACTAAGAGCCATATAACGACCTGGGTCAACTCCATCTGATGCCATTTGGTCAATAATTACATTCCCAAGGAGGGTTGACGTCTGGCAGGCGGCCGGTCATAAAATTATTGCCAATAACTTTTACAATATGTGCTATGAAAGAAGAGTACATATTGTATCGACCCCAAGCAATTGGGATAAGAGTAGGAGAATGATGATGATATAAAAGTTTCGAATAATTTCGAATAGGGTCGGTATATGTATGAGGCATGTTACGACAGATTTCTTTCAACCAACCGTACTGACAACGAAATCGTAAGCGTTTCCAAAGGGGAGTAATACCATTGTCACCACGCTTCGCTTTTCTCATTTACAATTTTCTATAAATTCAATATCTGTAATCGAAATTATCCGAAATTTTTGGATAATTCGAAATAATTGTATATTCATAATCGTAACTGAAACCGGTATAATCATATTATAATATCCGTATCCAGATCCGAAATTACATATTCTGCCTTTTGTAACATAGTTTTTAACTAACACCGTAGACAGTGTCATCATCATCATCATCATCATCCTCCTGCTCTTATCCCAATTACTTGGGGTCGACACTACAAAAAGTTATTGCTTATAGTTTCATGACCGGCTGCCTACCTGACGTCAACCCTCCTTGGGAATGAGTAGACAGTGTATTACTGATATTTTGTACATCTTTTTACTTTTTACAATAAAGATTTGTATTTGCATTTGTATATCCGCAACATCCTTAATCTTTATACATACTATCATAATGCACGCATACCATATCTACAATGTTGATTCTGTTCAACTGTAACTAGTATATTGACTGCACTGATGACGCATTGGGGGCATTTCACGTGAAGCGGACAGGGAAAAAAATGCCAGGTTGTGGATATTGTTCATAATTGGGTCAATTGTACTTCCATATGACCTGAATAAATGTGTGTCTTTACTTTTCATTTATTTTGCCTACCCACGAATTTATGGGGGTACAAAGAATTATAAAAATTTGAGGAACAGATTTTTTGATAGCTATTGTTGAAGTTAACCAGATAGATTGAACTATAAGTAAATAATGTTTATTTGAGAATATTACTTGCTTTTATTGGCAATTAACTGAAATTAAAAAAAAAAGTTTTTTTCTTATATTAAACCGGAAGTTTACATTACACATCGTTTTTTTTTAAGTACGCATTTTTTCATATTTTTATTTTTATCTAAAAACATATCTCGTAGTATATAAATATTATGTAAAAAATATCAAAATGGCCTCTCAAGTCGTTTAGGAGTTAGATGTACTATAGTACATACGTGTCTTACGTCGCGCAGTACCGGACGACTCTCTAGTGTGGAAGACCTACGTGCCTGCGCATGAAAACGATTCATGATCATAAAATATCAAATGATATCCTATTGTAACCTGTAGCGCCATCTCTTATCTATCATAATTATTTATATTTGATGATAATTACAGATAACATTATATATTTATTCAAATTAATTTAATTTTCTTTCTCATTATGGTTATATAACTATGTTACATCAGTTGATTAAGATGGATAATTAATTTGAATAAATATATTATCTGTCATCATCATCATCATCTCAGCTCATGTATGTCCCACTGTTGGGCTCGAGCCTCCTCCCTAATGGGAGGGCCTTTGACCTACTATACCACGCTGGTCAGACGTGTTGGTATAGGGTTTTGTTTCGAGTTTTCCTTCTCTCACATATATACTAATGCATTTTATATCCCTTAGTCGTCTAGCGTAGGGTTCGATCCTCACGCACGCCAATATTTCTTGCGATCCTCAAATTGCTGTTCTGAGCCTAGATGTAAAACTGTGTCAGTTAATTGTATGTTTGTGGAGTCATCCGCAATATAAGGATTATTTCCTTAGTGTAGGGTAGTGTTCCTTAGAGTGACAAGGATCGAGTACTGTGGCCCGCTCATATGACGATAGAGACGTATATTTACAGTAGGTTATGGGGTGCATATGGTGGCGACCACGAAGCGGATGACGCAGCGTAGGACGACCCCCTCTAGGTGGACTGATGGCATTGCCAAGGTCGCAGGAAACCGTTGGACGCAGGTGGCAGGGCATTCTTGTGGGGAGGCATATGTTCAACACTGGACGTTTACGGGCTGATGGAAGGATGGGGTGCACATCCCGTATGAATCGGGTGATGTGTGACCATCCAAATTATAGTCCTAAAAAAAATAATGTATTAAGTAGGCAAGTCCTTCGGCTGAACCGGCGAATATGTTTTAAGCTCCATAAATCTTGCATCCGCTCCTAAAAACAGGTTTGATCAACCAATCTGTTAATCGTGAGGTTTCAATCCTAGTTTAGGTTATTATCACTAACAGAAGCCACGGGTGGTTGGACCATGAACCGGCCGGCCGGCTTTAGGAGTGTCGACCGCGTGAGGGTAACATCACAGCGCTGGGTTACCGCCATGTTATGGATTCATGTCTCTCTTTCGTGGGCAATGGTTTGCGTGGAGGGGGCCTGACCATAGCCTGTGAAAAAGAGGATAGGTGGCAATTTAGGGAAATAATTCAATAATAATAGAAGTGTTTTTATGTATGACAACGTACGTCTGACGATTGGTTCCAAGGTATTTCAAAAATAAGAATTTAACCAAAACCTGTAGTTATAATTTTAATTTTAAATTTATATTTGTTTATATCATATACGAAATTGTATATTTATATTAATTGCAGTAATTTTATAAACACTAAATATCTTCTCTAAATGATGTTTCTTGCGTGTTTAACAAATACGTTTTATTTTTGCATCTAAAGATTTATTTAAAAAGGTTGATTATAATTGAAAGATAATAAAGACCCATGAAATTTATACTTAAAAATTTTTGTTCGGTTATTGACTCTGTTACCCTCACGTATACACAGTTATTGCAAATTGCATCTTTAGGATGCATGCAATGAAGGTAATTGTATTGCTCAAGATACCTATGTAATTGGCGATACAAGTAGAATATCGATTACATAAATGATCATCATTCTACTAGGTTTATCATTTCCCACTTTATTACGAACGGTTTTCTAGTTTAACAAGATTAATATATCAATTACCTGCTTTAAAACTCTATTATCAAAGGGCGACGCAGAACTGCTTTAATGGATTTGATTGCATGTTTAGAATACACTGTAAAATGTTTTGTACAAGTCGACGAATCCTCATGTGAGAAGCAGATCTGCTGACTTGGAACACCTTAGTTTCCACCTTTTAAGATTGCTTTGTACATTTTCATATCATATCCTCTCTATCTGTGTCACTATACTCCTAACGGCTGGACAGATTAGTGTGAGAATTTTTGTGTTTGAGTGAATGGCGGAACAGTTGAAATTTGCAGCTGGACTTGTTGGCGCTACAATCTAATTTTAGGCATTTTATTTTTAAACAATATATTTTTATTACCCAAGAAGGGTTTGAAAAGACATAACATCTGTGTGGTCAGCTAGTTGTCTATAAATTTGTATATCAAATGCTGTAAATCTTTGTAGTATAATATTTAGAATAAAATTATTTATTTATTTATTTAATCCTTGAGTCATCTCATTAACTTTGCTATACGACGTTCCCGCCGTGGTAAGGAAGAGCAACAGCTGTTCCCTTCACTGTGGTCTAGCCAATTTGAGTAGCAATGCTTCAACAGTAATTATAAAAGTAATTAGTATCTATTAAACAAATGCATTTTTAATATAAATAAATACAATATTTAATAATTATATAAGGAACTAGCTGACCCAGCACACTTTGTTCCGCCTAACAGTTAATGAATGAGCAGAGCAGCAAAATTATTAATTTATGTTTTTATATTATGATAATAAATATGAATAATATATAAATAATAATAATATATAAATAATATATATAAAATTTAAAAAATCAAGTATTTTAATATCATATGCTAGCAAGACGAAGAAGTACCTTGTGTTATACGACATTTTTCTTCATGTGCGTTGAACATTATCTAATTGTTGATCTCTGAGATTTGCTCGACGATTTCGCATGTCAACCGAGCCGTTTCACGGGCCGCCTCGCTTTGCTCTTGTGATTGAGAAGCATGAAGTCGGACCATATTAACGCGGTGGTTTTCCCGTGCAATATCTTGTTCTTCTGCCGTGGTTACATTCGTGATGTTTCGAATTCTAATTACATTACGGCGTTGTCGTGAAAGATTTGATCTTATTGGTCGCGGCATTGTTGATGAAAATATAGACACAATATGATTTATTATAACAATATTCGTAAAAATTTATAACACTCGCACAAAACGAACACTGACCTGTCAAATTTTCGCGGTATTTTCCAAGAATTGCAAACCATTACGTGAGCAGATGAGCTGTCAGTTGCGTTTTATTGCATCATCAAGAAATCAACTTTTAGTACTGATGTTTTTATGTTTTTTTTTTGTTTATTATTATCATATTTTAATATCCTATATCCTATTCCCGACGACAACAAACTCAAAAACATAAAAATCATAAAAATTGGTTCCGCCGTTCTCGAATTATAAGTGTTGTAATTAACACAACTTTCTTTTATATATATATAGATATGTCGTGGTTGGTGTTAAGCTTTAGTATCATGCCGGGTCGGCCAGGAATGTAAAGGAATCGGTACTAGTGGTCGGCCTAATAGCGATGGGGATGGAAAACACGGTGGCTTATGGGGCCGCACGTTGCTCTTCCGTCGCCCCGGACGGATTGGGCGAGGCAAACCAAACCATGGCGTGCCAAAAAATAGCTTTAGCATCATATGAATAGACATAATAAACAATAATGGAAAATTGAATTATTCACTATATTTTTTGGCCACGATTCTCCTCCGTTAATGAGAGGGTATTTAGTTTACTTTTACTTTACATCCCTGGCCAGACAATTGCTGTACATAGAGTTTTATTTCAAGATCTCGGTTTCTCTGCAGTTACGTTATTTTCTTACATTCATTACTCGTATTTTACTATAAATTTACGCGTGAAATTGTCCTTTCTCTGTGGCGGCTTGCATTCTTTATATATAAAACAAAATGTTTTCAACATAAAATTAGTTCTAAAATTATCTTAAGATTATCTTTAATTCTTAGGCGATTAAATTTTGTGATTATTATGTTGTGGGTGTTTTTCAATGATAGAATTATTTTTTGACCTAGAAATTTTATTATTATTTTAAGTATAGTATGTAAAATGTTATTACAGTCGTTAAATAAGTAATACACCAAATCTATATATAAACTATGTGTATTGTATATTTATTTTATTAATAGTATAAGTATTTTATGTCACCATGAATACTACTTACTTTAACGTTACTCATGGGTGTCGCAAAGTGCCGTATTGTTAATGGTTGTGTTCTCAAGAAGGGTCAGTTAGGTAACCGGTCGTTAAATTTAAGCAAAATTATGCAGCCTGTTTCCTTCTTCTCCCTCCACTACGATAGAGGAAGAATATATACTGTAACACAATGTGTACGATTTGGACAAAAAACACAAATCCAATCGGATATTTGTATGTTTTCAGTAAAATGTCCCGTTATTTATATAAATTTACCTATAAAGTTACCTAAATTTGTTGACAATTGTTTTCATCCATGTCATAATGTTAATTGTTACTATGCTTTTCCATATTTATTTTTTGTTTTGAATAAAAGTAGCAAATTGATATAAGGTTTTTTTTATAATTTTTCCTCTATATATAATCTGATAAAGTTGTTTGCAGAACGTTAGTCCAGTAAAATCCTGCTAAGATTAGATTCAAGTTTAAACTAATGTTGATTTAAGTAATTATATTCTTTGAAATTTAATGCAAATATTTTAGAGACTTCTGTTTCGTCATAAATAAAAATATTATGAAATAATGTATATAACTTTTTCACATATATATTGTATATATATATATTATATTGAATATACAATATAAGAAATTAATATATAACGTGAGCTGTAAACGTGGCTATTTCCTGCAGTTCTCCGTCCGGGCGCAGTAAAAGTCTGTAATTACAAATTACAAGTTATTGGAGGTTGATGCACTACAGACCGTCGCAGCCGCGCCGCCTGCGCCCGCGCACCGCACAAATGCACACATTTGATGGCGACAGGTTCAATAAACTGACTCGATGTTAGTACGACCAATCTTTTACGCCATCACTCGTAATGTTTTGAATTATTATATAAAAATTACGGCGTACGAGACCCTTAATTATAAGGTTCGGCAATGGCCTACAGCATTGCGATGAGCAAAGTATTTGGACAGCTACATAAGTTTTTGAATGTACAAAAGTTTAAATGATAGAAGTAAGATAGATATACATAATTAATTTATTATAGTAATTAATCATCTTGCTGCTCTCATGTCGGTCTATATAACCAACCTCCTTAAGATTGGGAATGCTATAATTGACAACAAAGAACTACGCGAGAGTGGTACTGGTTGATGTACATCTTTTAGTCTGCTTATACAACAGTCACGAGAAAAGTTAGGCTATATATATATATATATATATATATATATATATATATATATATATATATATATTATCTCATCTAAATATAGCACTTATGAGTTAAATTTAATCTCAAATAACAATGTTCTTACAAGAGTTTGACATTGTTTACCTTAGTATCTATTAGTTTGGTTTGTGTATTGAGACTGCACTTGCAATCCGTGCTGCGTATTTTTAGTTAGCTATTTATACCTGACCGGTTCAGCGCGAACGATCAGCTGTCGTGGGATGATCCAATGACGAGGTGTATCTATTACTATTCTTGAACGACTTGCCTTGGTCCTACATAAATATTATCGTTTCACTTTGTTCCATTAACAAAGAATAAAAACAAAAAAATATCCGGTCCCTGTATTACAAGAGATGAGAAAAATATTTATATAATTATAGTAGTACTCCCTGTCTAAGTTTGCAGGTTGGATTGAAATAAATTACAGTTATTAGTAATGATAATAATTCTATGGCGTATGTATACAAACGTAATATTACCATGTTTTCGATCTTTAAATTGCTGCAAGAAAATGGCAGTTACATTTCGAAATATAAATGAAGTCTTTTGTAAACAATAGATACGCTAGAAAGTATTTTATATTTGGAAGGTGTCTTCCCCATTCCGACTTTTAATTTCTAGCTTCACTAAATATAGGGCCTATCATTGTTAACTTTCAATCTTCGTACTCCTTAGACCAGATATGATTGTTAGCCGCGATACTACTCTGTAATGAGAGATTATTAGGGCTACTGTATCACCCTGGCCAGAGGTGTTCGCATAAAGTTTTAGTTGCAGTTTTCCTTGTCTTGCAGTTATTTATCTGTAGCTCCTTAGTCATTAATTACGACACCCGCAGTAAAAGAATAGTTGGGCACGTATTGCATTCTTTACACGTCATTACACGGTTTCATATTTGCTTTTGAGAATATCTATATGGAAATGCTAACAAAGCTAACTATAGATAATAATAATAATTAAGCGTATTTTTAATTTCGTCGTCAGCAACAAGTAATTAGATTATTTATTAGTAATCTGGTTACGTCAGGCCTGGGTTGTGTTTATTGATTTATGCGGACAACTTCTTGCCAGTTGAATCGAATGTTTGATACATCTCTTCCCTTGCAATCCTTTTTTTTTATCTTAATACTTTTATTTCGATTCTCTCACGGCAGGTATTAAAATTCATCATCATATTTATATTACTAAGGATTTTGACCCTAAGATTTTTTGCTTTAAATTCCTATGTAGAACAGTTAATTTATAATTATCCGTAAAATTGTCTCTATTAAAATTCATTTAGGATGTGATAATTGCTTTTAAATGCAGGCGTCATTAATGTCTGCATTTAAATCAATATCCGTTATTTGTGATTTCAAGAACGTTAAATGGAGAACAAAGTAGGTAGATGTTTATGTTATCGTATATTTACAAGTTTTTTAAAAATTATATTGTGATGTTATAAAATGCATTTAAAACTCGTTTCGAGGTGGACGACTGTGTATATCCAACGTTAAAGAAATTACTTGTAAAAATTGTGCTGCTTGGGCATAGCCCCTGCGATTCTTGCTATAAGAAGCTGATATCTAACTTTTAACTCACTACCCCATCTGTGCAGTGTATATTATACGAGTACATACTCAACATGGTACGACAATGAAAAATGTTTTTTTTATTTTTTTAATTTTTCATGATACGTTCTATTGAAGTCCTCTGCCAAGTGAACTTCGAGAATTATAAAAGCCGCAGTGGCCCATCTGTTACAGGTGGCACAAGACTGTTTGACGTGGCTTTCTCGTGGGAAGCTCGGGGAGGTTGATGGGCTGAGGCGTATACGAATTCTTTTGAAGTATTGATTTGATATTAATAAGTTGCAAAATCAGTGGATGTTGAGTGATGGGGAGGATTAAATTTCTGTAAACATAGTCTATCCGAATAAACTAGGCCTGAGGATTGAATAAACTACAATAATCCCCCCTATAACACGATAGGTGGTTCCGCCTTATAGGAAACGCTTTGTAAGAGAATTCAGGTATAACGAGCTTGTATGTTTTCAACGAAATATGTACATATAACATGTGAAATCCCCTATAACTTTGTATGGAGGAATACCCGTGTTATATGAAGGACTGAAATCGCGTATTATGAAAATTCATTATAAGAGTACAGTGTGATTAAGGGGATTTAACATATTCAAAAAAAGTTACTATTATTAATTTAGAGATTGTCTTGATACTGTATTGCTTTTGAAAGTTTGATTCTTGCCGAGTTAACGCTTTAGAGTTTAATAGAGTTCATAAAGCGCTTTGCGCTGACGACACCGCACTATCCCACCCTATCAAGGCCGGTGTCCCATAGGGCTCGGTCCTCTCCCCTTTTCTATTTACGCTATACGCTAGCGATATGCCCAAATTTAATAGAGTTCATAAAGCGCTTTACGCTGACGACACCGCACTTTTCTGTGCAGGTAAGATCCCGACAACACTAGCAAAGACTCTCCAAACAGCGGTTACCGCCCTAGCCAATTGGTTTAGGAAGTGGAGAATAGAAATCAACCCCGATAAGAGTCAGGCGGTCATGTTCACATGTCGAAATGCCCGTACCTACTCTATCGATAGCATTCCGCCCCTTTAAATGTTTAACAAGCCTGTTACTTGGAGCAGGCAAGCCAAATATCTAGGTGTAACCCTTGACGGCCGACTCAGCTTCACCCCTCACATAACGAAAGTCCACGCGCGTGCGGCTTTCGTGATGGGACGCCTCCATAGTTTAATAAATGCTAGGTCTAAATTAACCTTGAGCAGCAAGGTCCGATTATACACCGCTTGCATACGGCCAATCATGACCTATGCTAGCGTAGTGTTCGCGCATGTTAAGGCACACAGGATCCACAGACTACAGACACTTCAAAATAGGTTCATGCGCCGAGCTACGGGAGCACCGTGGTTCATACGAAACGTCGATCTTCATGTCGACCTCGAACTACCGACCATCAGGCAATTTATGAAACTGTGCTCCCAGAGCTACTTTGACTCTGCCATGACACACCTCAACCCACTAGTGGTTGGGGCGGCTTCCTACACGCCCTCTTGTAATTCAAAAATCCGACGTCCGCGGCACGTCATCGACGATGACGATGACGATATCACACTCGCTCAATTAAGAGCTTACACGGCCCGCGAGGCTATTACACATAAATATCCGCGGTTTCGTCCTTGCCGTCGAGGTGCGAAATCGCGACGCGCAAAAATCATAAATCCAAACGTGGGCACGCCCACTTTGCCACCAGCGACGTCCCAAGCCGAGGTCCGTTCCCCACAGGGGGAGCCTTTGGGCGATGTCGCTTAGCTTACCTCAATCGGGTTGAGAGCACTCAGCGCTCACTCATGGTCCGCGTAAAGCTGTCAAAGCCATCTGCGGCTAACAGCTAAAAACAATAAAAAAAAAAATAAAAAAAAAAAACGCTTTAGAGTTAGCATTTAGGGTCCAAAAATTTATTATACCTTGGCTTGTACATCGGAGAGAAACGTTTGATGACGACATCATGCTTCGGTGAAGCGTCTAAAATGCCGATCACCGACCTTAAAATATCATGCTAAGGTCTTTTTATTTTTAATTTATTTACAGCCCATATATATATAGTTGAGTACGAGTCTAGTTATGTTAAGATTGAAATCGGTCTATTGTACTAAACTGTTAAAGAGTTGTCTTAAGGTCTTGTTTTAGGTTCCTTCCCCTGGAGTAGTATTAAAAGCTTGCTTACTTGTTGATTTGACATTTAAGCAAGGCTGTGTGAGACATAATATCATCAGCTTTTCTGCAATTTTTAAACATCAGTTATCTAATCGATAATTTAAGTTATTATAAATTATTTCTGAATTAGAAATCAAAGACGGCGGCGAGCGATCAGCATGGTTAGAATGTGCACTGAGTGTATCCCTGTTGATGTTCGGTGCGATGCTGGAGCGCTGCTGTGCACTGCTGCCTGAGGCGCCACAATCTCAGCATCACGCCGATGCATTATTACTGCTACCTGCTATCAAGGTATGATAATTAATTATGGTCAGTCACTCATTAACTGAACAAATTTTATATTATTAGATATTACCCGATATTATACGCATAAGTACTTTCGTTTCCCGTAGGAATGATACCTATATTGTACCGTATTAAAAGTATAATCAGAGATTAAATATTACGTTCAAACTTTAAAAAAAAAAATCTCATTATTAGTATATATGATATTATAAATAATAAGTGCGATCGTGACTACGAAGCGAAGGTTTTAGTTTAGAATCCACAGCGCGCTTCTCTGTCTACGAATGTATGTGTGATTTAATTACTACTTATTTTAATTGATGAGGGAATATATCGTGAGAAAATTGCACATACGAGAGATATTTTCAAAGTCTCTGTAGTAACGGCCACATACTATCGTCAACGATAGGTTCATAAAAATATGTTTCATAAATAATGAATCAAATATATATTTTTTATTTGAAGTATTAGTAGTAGTAAAGTGTAGGTAACTTAAAATTATTTCCATCCCAGTAATTATTAGTGAGTGTAGAAGAAGGCGATTAGTTTGCTGCACATTGATATTTTCAATTCTACATATTGTCTAGTCGCCTAAATTGCTTGAAAAGTTCGACGTAATTTGGGCAACGTGTTAAGTTTAGCCAAAAACCGCAGTGCCTGCTTCTGTTGTTCCACCAGAGCTTTGATGACATATCTTATTACGTAGAGTAGGGGTTCAAATATCCGCGATATCTTTATCTCTTATAGATCTCTCACGGATACCCCGTCTCATTTATAGAGGTTTATAAAGATACCGCAAAAATTGTATGTAATTATAAACAATTACATTTTTTTTAATAGCATATGGGATACTCGAATTATAATAAATGCACAATATAAAGTAATAGTAATAGTGTAAAGATGCGAAAGGGAATGCTCCGATGATTCGGACATGTGGAAAGAATGCCAAACGAATGCCTGGTTAAGAAGATATACAATGCGAAAGTGGAAGGATGTAGGTACCGGGGGAGACCGAGACTAACCTACCTAGACCAGATCGGTCATGTTCTGAAGGAAGGTGGAGTCAAGAGTCTCCGAAACCGGCGAGCGTGTATGAAGAGAATTATGAATGTTAAGGAAGCGAGTGAAGTATGCAAAGATATAGTTCTCTGGCACTCTGTTCTCTCTGCCTACCCTGCAAGGGATATGGCGTGATGATATGTATGTATGTCACAATATAGTTTTCTCCCTTACCCAGTTCTCACTTATTTGTGTTTGACTGTATATAAGTATTTTTAGTATATATATACACGTAGTATATGTATTTTTATAGTATTGTGTATTACCTAATAGTATGCCTTTTAAGAGTTGACATATAGTGCACTTTGATGTCATAATAAGTCATATTATTATCGCCTTTTGATCGATTATTGTTTCTTTTTGAATGATTCAAAGATATAAAGGTACAGTTATCGGACATTAATTACATTGGAATTCTGGTCTAACCCGTAATTAACAGACATCACTGGTGTGCGTGTTAATTTGATAATAATTTATTAAGTGTAGTTGTTTATTGATGCAATTTATATTTTTAAGGTATGGTCCGATTGGATGTTATGCCACAGCAGCGTGTGGAACCCTCCACCCACTTTTGATAATTTCGAAATAGAGTAAGTTCGATTATTTTTAATAATTATAAGTTTTTATAGTTTATGGTTGGACAATATTAATGTGTTACTTGTTGTTTAGATCTGATAATGACCCATGGGACTGGCTAGCGAAGCTCATGAATATATTAGAAGCTCACGATGATAAGTCTATAAAATTCGAAACCAAAATGAAAGAAGGTGAGAATTTTGTATTTTATTAGATATGAATTATATGACGAAATTTTATATACCAATTTAACTATTATTGCAGCTTTTAAGGCATTATAATTTGGACAGTGTATAAAGATTTATTATGTAAATTAGTGAGATGGTGGTCTTTACTAAAATAATATGTATACAATGACTATATGTCTTTGAAATAACAACATAAGTAATGTTATGATTTAATAAATAATAAAAATGGTCGTATTTGCCCACGGGACGAATACCAGTTTATATTACTTGACATGTATTCTTCTTATTTTAGCTACAGAAATCAAATGTTTGTTATAATTCGCCCTCACCCTAAACAGGTTGCCATTACCGGTTTAGGTAAATATGTACAAAAGGAATATAGAAATATGCTGCGGCTGAAACCTATCATTAAACATATTTTATTACACATTTTAACCGTCAATCGCGAACGTTTAACACGCACTTGTTGGATTCATTTTTATGACTTTATAATAATACTTCGCCATAATAAAATAATTAAAATACTTTATGAATTACTTCATTTCAATATTATATAAATTGTTCAGATGAAAGTTTTAGGTACAGCAGCTATCAAGCCATTTTAATACATTTGTTTTTATTCACCGACATTATCATCATCATCTCACCTCATATAATCATTGCTGGACTCGAGTCTCCTCCACAATGGGAGGGAAATGGTCTATTATACCACGTTGGTGAGACGGATTGATATTCAGAATTATCTTAATTTTTCCTACCTTGTCATATTCTCATCTACGTATATTATCATCTGCCCCCTAGTTTGATCCCTTAGTCGTCTTTTATAACACCCAGGGACAAAAAAGGTTCATAAATTTTATTCGTAATCCATCACATGTCTTTTATGAGACCACACTTCTTACACGTAAATTAGTTAGCTTTGGATAAAGTAATATAAGCTTAGAAAAGATATCTCGATTTGGACCCCTTTACTCTTTTATAAAACCTGATTACCTACTTTATAAAACCCGATTACGAATTCGATTCCTTTACTCTTTCCGATTCCTTTACTCTTCTTATGTTCCCAGGACATGTATGCGTGCGACTGCCTGAAGATGCATCATTAGCAGGATTTACTCCGCTCATGTATATGGAACCAGCAGTGGGATGGGTGCGGACCGAACCAACATCGCCGCATCATGCAAACGAACATGCGCTTAGAATTACCAAATTGCTGTTCTTTGGTACTGAGTAAGTATTTTATAATGTTGTATTTTCCTGATGCTGTTTATGAATTAACAAACACAAACTACACCCAGACTTAGAACAACTATTCATGGATCGCACCAAGTATTGTTCTGTATGCCACGACACCAGGACATAGGTCTGGTAGGTCGGTTTCTTAACCACTGCTCCACCAGTGCAATCATATTGGTATCAGAAAATATAAAAAGTAACAAGCATACACATTCATAGATTTTCATATTGATATTGTTAGTCATCATCATCACAGCCCATATATGTTCCACTGTTGGGCCTTCTCCGTAATGGGAGGCCAGTTAACCTACTATACCGCGCTGATCAGACGTGTTAGTGTAGGGTTTTGTTTCGAGTTTTCTTTTTCTTGCATAGATGTTATATGCGTTTTATATCCCTTAGTCGTCTTTTACGATCACCCACGGGTAAGATAGGGGGTGGTGAATTGTAGTCTTACTCCGTCACCACACGGATAATTGTTATTATAGTCTATCTAATCTAAGAAGTGCACTTTGACAGCTGTTAGAGTAAGTTGTCTAGGTATGTGAACCAAATAATCGCTATCGAAAATATCCGATTTTGATGAGAAATCGATATTAATTCTTTGTAATTAATAATCGTTTTTTTTTTATTTTTCAAAAAGGAGATAAAATATTAAGTGCTAAATTAACACTAAACAAATTTAATTATTTCATCATAAAATCTATTCATCATATTTAGTAGGATTAGGTTAAGTAAAAACAAAAACTGTATTTGAAAATAGCTATTTGTTCAGAATCATTAGTATTACTTGAATTATCACCGTCGCGAACATTAATAATTATATCCTTATCAATAAAATTGTCGAAACGTACATCTCTGTCAAAATCTATATTCGATTAAATATATTAATCTAATATTATTACCGATTATTTAGATATTCGTGAATTGGAAGTTGTCAAGCACTACTGTTTAGAACGTTATGACGTGATATTGTAAGATCGTCCATAATAATTACTATTTACCATGTTATTTTAATTTTAAATTAGTTTTACGAGTTTTAACATTACATTATTGTACAAGAAACTCACCCGCAACGTTAATTATGTAAATAACTTAATATTTCTTTAAAATTTCAGATTTATTTTTTTGCAATCATGTGTATACGTTTGACCAAGGTTATTGTGTATTAAAAAATGCGAAACGTCAAAATGCACTTCTTAGATTAGATGAACTATAGTTCATCACAGATTCGCTATCATGGGTTGTACAGTTCCTCACTATATGCACTTATAAATATAAGTCCTATGCGTTAATTCAATCTACAGTTAAGTTTTTTTTTTCTTATTTATTTATGGATTATATATATAGTAAGCGTGAAGGATATTTTTAACCATATAGAGGGAGTAGTGGTCAAGTCTAACTTTCGTTAATTTTAGATCCTGATGCAGAACAAGACTGTGCTGTGCTATTCATTAATAATTTTCTAAATCTGGGTCTGACATAATATAGAAATAATTTATAGTGCATTATCAGAAAAAGTGTGTGTGTGTGTGTGTGTGTACTTACGTACACGCGTTAGAAGTTATACTTCTTTGGCGTAACAAGATAAAAATCTTTTCAAAAATTTTATCTTTCGTCTTCTTTTACGTTTGTAGAAAAAACGACACAAACAATAGAAAAAAGGTATTTAATACACTGAAAGTTTTATTATAACGCATTATCTACATAGTTAAATAAAGTTTATTTAAATATAAAAAAAAAAACTAAAATATTGAATATAGCTAACTTCAGGGTGTCGGATTTTCCTGACGGTGTGCGCACGCGTCGTAAAAATTTACTCTCTTAATTTTTCCCTAACGCGCCAAAAGAAGTATAACTTCAAAAAAAAAAACACGAATATAAGGTATAAAACTGTGAAACTACACATTTCTAATGTTAACTTACAGAATTAGAATAATTATGATTAGAATCATTCGAATTATCTGCGGGCATATTTGTTACTACATAGACGTAAATATAAAAATAGAAACGTTTATAATATAAAACCAACTCACGTATATGAATAAAGGAACGTTTTTATTTTTAACAATTCTGCTATAACATGCTCATGCTCTCTGGTTGAAGACACAACAACACAATAAAATATATATTTCATGTATCCGAGTGGTCTCCTAAATAAGATTATTAATGGTGTAAATACATCTCGTTCAACTGAACGAGATGTATTTATGTATGAAACTAATTAGTTTGCTTTGATATTCTTGTATAAGTTACTATTTGGTTTTCATTTTTGCCCATCCTAATATATTTTTAAATGATTACGGTTGATCGCGATATGCTTTCATCCTTTCTTTACAGTCCCTATACCGATAAGCATGAGCCTAGTCTATAATGAAAGGGAACTCAATTATTCTGCCATGTTGGCTAGAAAGGTTGCCATGGGATATTATTTTGAGATATTTTTTTCAGTTGCGATGTTACCTGCAGCGGCGGCTGTTTCAATGGGACCGGATTGATCGTATCAGGATGATTTTAGCATATTTGTACATTCTATAAATGTTTGTTCCGAATCTGAATGTATGCAAAGCCCCAAATGACATATAAACTTTCATTCCCTATTGCCAACTTTTGTCTGTTTAAAAAAGCCAAATACAAACTATCAAATATTATATAATGATTATATTTCATAGGTATCTTGTGGGAGTGGAGCCACCAGTACTACGATTGGAATATCCAGCCGATGCAGCACCGAGATATATTAGCGCTGTACAACGAATACAGACCAACCATCCTCCACTACAGCATTTGGTAAATTATATTTATTATTTGATATATACACCATAATGGTGTATATACGTATCTATATACATACATACATATCATCACGCCATATCCCTTGCAGGGTAGGCAGAGAGAAATATGTATATATATATTTTTTATCGCCTTTGGTGGCAAACGGGCAAGTAGCACACCTGATGGTAAGTGTTATTGCCGCCCATGGACCTTTGCAATACCAAGGGTTTGTAGCTAGGCCTCTGCCTACCAATACAATCCCCAAACCCACCCAATTAGACTTCCGGCTCTCTCGCTCACCGAACGAGGCGCAATAGCACACCATTACTCAGACGTCGATCTTCTGCGAGAGTGTGGTACTACCCCGGATGGACCGGCTCGCGGCTGTAAACAGAAAACTGTCAACAGCGTGGTCATGCCACTATAACTTTACCCTCATATGGTGCTGCCACGAATCTGTTTTGTTTCTACTGAATTATTGCAGCACTAGTTTTTGTATATAACTTCATATGCTAAATTTATTCGTTATTTTATGTTCTCTACCGGAATGACACAGATCCCTTTTCCTTTTCTGTACTTCAGCAAATCACGATACGGATACAATTAATTCATAATAGAGTCTTTACAAGGACAAACCGTTTAATAGTTATTTTTCTATTACTTCAAAAGAGTAAATTTAGCTGGATTGAGGTTGCCTATATTCTTCCTGTTAGGTACAAAAAAAAATCATGCTGGTTGATTGAATAGTTGAAATATAAAACGTAATAAACAAAGAAATATATGTACTCACTTTCGCATTTATAATATTAGTTTTCTTGAGCTTTGGCTTCTATTCCACACAAAACCGAGCGTGTCTATTAATTAATGTCTGTATTGCTATGGAGTTTAGAGTCTTTTCGATTCTTGCTTTGTTATTAAAATTTTGAAATGATTTGCTTTGAATCCTGAGACGTTAATGATGCCAGCGACGAAAAACACGTCTTTTACTGAGAAAGGTACTAAAAATGGACATTATTGCATAGAAACAAAGTCGCGATAATAACTATAGCTCAGAGATGTTGTTTTAGGCCATTTAATTTATAGCTTCCCTCATACACCCTTTATGCTAGTAATATAAATTTTACTATCAGATACTAAAACATTATTATTTGTTAATTAGCGTGTTACTTTAATGGCCCTTTTTGCTTCTTGATTTTTAATATACCTGGTTGGAAACAGGGTATAATGGCCATGTTGTTGTAAATAACTTATTTGTTATTGTGATAAAATACAGTAATTTTTAATCCATTTTAATCTATTACATATAATTTTACATGTAATTACATATAATTTTTTGATGAAATCGTCAATTTCATGGAGTTTGATAAAAATAGATGATGTCATAAGGTGCTCAGGAGATTGCTTTGACCGTTGTGGTGATCACTCAGTCAGTATTTACCACCTTCACGAGATAGTAAGGATAGCGGACACTTTTATTCTAAGACATTCATCACGTCACTTGATATTCACTGGTATATTGATATAAAGACAGCAATTATAAAAACTGATGATATAAGCCACACTTTATTCCTAGTCTTAGTTCTCTTTCTTAAAAATATCAAAAGTATAGATTTCGATCCTTTCAATTTACCGAAATCTGTGTTTTGAAAATATTTGGTAAATTTATTTACGAATCATGTAAAAAATATTAGACCAAATTTCTTGAGATTTAATGTGAAAGTGAAAGGATGTAGGTACCGGGGGAGACCGAGACTAACCTTCCTAGACCAGATCGGTCATGTACTGAAGGAAGGTGGAGTCAAGAGTCTCCGAAACCGGCGAGCGTGTATGAAGAGAATTATGAATGTTGAGGAAGCGAGTGAAGTATGCAAGGATAGAGTTCTCTGGCACTCTGTTCTCTCTGCCTATCCTGCAATGGACATGGCGTGATGGTATGTACGTGATGTATAATAGTCTATTTTATGGAGTAACAAGGATAATTTTAGTGATGATGATTATTTTAAATATAAAATTCGCTGCAGATTAATTCGCGTGTATAGTTATAAATTATTTACATTACTGATTGTATATTTAGGCAATAGGATTTTTTTTATTATAGTCATATGCCTCGCTGCACCGCCTTAATGGGAATACAAAATTGAGTCCCAGGTAGGTACTCAATTTTGTATTTTCCCTTAACGCGGCTCAACGCGATATTTTGATCTTCTGAATTGTTTCTTCACATGGATGTATTCCTTATGGAGGCGCATGGAAGTATTCTCTATAATATCGGGCTATGCCACAAATATAAATTTCAATATCAACGCCGAGTAAAAGATATACATTAACTCAAACATATTTCTTTTAGGCCGAAGATTCTGAGGGTGATGATAAACGCAGTGATAATACCAGTGGACCAGCCAATCACAACGAAGGCACAGAAATCGAAGGAACTGACGAGACCACGCGGAAACTATTACGACGTAAGGAACAATTGGAATCTAGAAAAGCAACTTTAGAAAAGCACAGACAACGTATGCACGTGAGTATTTTGTTTCAATTATATTTTTAACCTTACAAATATATTTTATAAATAAGCTGTAAATTAAAAAGGGAGTGAGATTATTTTACTGATTTCTTGCAATATTAGTGACATTTTTCTTCTGTTTACCATGTTTTTTAATTTTTAATTCCAATATATAAACACGTACGCATACTCTTTTGACTACCTATGTTAATATTGCAACGATGAGTGAAGTGAAATTTTAAAAATACTCTGAAAAACTAAACAAATCGAAAGAGACTACGGAACAGATTGACAAGTATATTACCTAAGATACAGAAAATTGAGAGAGGTTGTATATAGATTAAAAATTACGTTTGCTCATGGTTTTCACGCGTTGTGTTATTAGCTTACCTTGAATATTACCATGCTCCAGTTATATGGTCTTTATGCATATACCTACTATTGATAATTATTGCAAGAATTTATAGTTAAAGAAGATGATAGAAGATTATAATGTAGTAAGATAAAGGGAAATAGATATGCTTTAATTAACTAGATACATATATTAGCTATTATAGAAAAGTATAGAGAATATAAATATTTGATAATTTCATCAAATTTGTAATACTTGCTTAAACATTATAAGATTTTACAAATTAAGCTTTTTAAGAGAGCAATGACATCCATATGCAAGTGTCATAATAGACTGTCGTATTGTTTATTGTATTGTTTTTATCACTTAGAAGTATAGGCCTCTTCATAGCACGCTGAGGGACTTTGAGTCTTTACATGAGGCCACCATGGATTCATGAACATGTTTCGCAACTTATAAAGTGTCAAATGTGAATAAAAAGCTACGTCTGGTTACTACTTTATTAGTACTTAAACAGGATAGTTAGTACATATGTAAAATAATACGTTTTATTGGTATTTGGCACATTAGTTATTATATTATTTACAGGAAATTTTACGAGGCGACTCAATTGGTGGAGAGGTAGAAGTGAGACCTCGGTTATTGGTACCTGATACAAATTGTTTCATCGATCATCTGCCGCTGCTGCAAGCTGTTGTTGCGGCACCGTCGCAGCCATACACATTAGCGGTGCCCGTTGTAGGTCTGTACAGTTACTTTAATGTTAATATTTTTATTTAATTTTCTAAGAAAATTTAATCGATAAACTAAACATACATTTTATGTGCCTACCATTTAGAAACTCAACGATGCTTTTACATTTACGATTCATCATACCTTCCTTCCCTTCTGGTGTCGTAGAAGATAAGTAAAAGATGTAAGGAAATAACATCATCGTTGAAAAAAAGAAATTTAAAAAAATATCTGGTATGTGTTCATATTCCAATATTGGCCGGTGTTTAACCTCCAAAAATTGGCCTCTAACATGTTTACCATTCCTAAATCTTGAGGAAAGATAAAAATCTATGTATTAATAGAGTAGGTGATGAGAGGTAACCTTCATTCGTCGCCTATTTGAACCCAATATCGTCTGTAAATACTCAGGTAATAACAATCTACTTGATATAACTTGAGACGGCTACTGAAATATTTGCATTGATTGCGAAAAAGGATGCTCAGATTTGTTCGTTGTACTTGACCCTCTTAACACTAGCATTTTGTAATAAAAAAAGTCATTTACGTTGGAGTAGAGCGAATTTACTTTACAAAAATGAAATCTAACTGAATTTTTAGTAAAGGTAACATACCTAGATAGAAGTCCCCAAGTATTTGAAGGTACGGATTTATCCATCAATTAATGTGTGGAGGTTCATCTTCCTATGAATATGGGATAATACCGTAATGGCCGCACTTGACAGGTGGTTTGGCGATTGTAATTACTGTTATATGTGGATCTCATAAAAGCGATGCTGCTCACTTCCTTGGCGCTGCCTTAGCAGGGTTTTAGGATTACCATGGGAAAGCAAGAAGTGGGACCATTTGTATTCTTAATCCCTCATGATGCTAGAGGCGAGTAGCCATTGAATATATATATTTTATACCTGCACTTTTGTATTGCTTCATTGGTCTAGTGGTCTGTGTATTAATTCTGTCAACAAAAAAAAACGTCTTAAGAATTGGCATATAATTTATAATGTTGGACAGATTAATTATTGTTTTTATTTATTTTTAGAGATTTAATATTTGTGGTACCAAAGTAAGTTACATAATATGGGTACATTCTGCACAAGCTCGTAAATAAATTTAAAAATATGTGTCTAGTAATGACGGAGCTGGAGGGTCTGCAGCGATGTGCTCGGGTGGGCGGCGCGGCTCGTGGAGCTCTGCGATGGGTGTGGAGTGCGGGCCCAGCGCTCAGGCTTGCTACGTCGCGTGGCTCTTTGTTACCTTCGCGCACCTGCACTGCTGAGAGTGACGCCGCTGGCACCAACGACGACCGTGTGCTCGCCACTGCGCTCGCACTACACGCCAACCTCACTAGCACAGCCAATATTACCGTCGATGCCGGTTAGTGCTTTAAACTGACTGTACATATGAAGTAGCGATTAAGATACCAACTTATAATGCCCAAAATCCCAAGGTTGATTCCCACGAAGTACAAAACTTTGTGAGATCCAGAAATCGTGTCTGGATGTAACTTGTATCTGTTATGTTCTAAACAAGGATTACTTCCTTAGTGCAGTCTTTAAAAAACAAACAAACAAAAATTAACCCTGAACCATGATTTTCGATTATGTTTTATAATATCATGTCAGCTCATATACAGTTCACTGCTCGGATCAAGCCTCCTCTATAATATAAGAGAAATTGGCATAGTATACCACGCTGGTCAAAAGGATTGGTATACGGTTTTATTTCAAGTTTTCCCTTTCTTGCAGAGATAATATATGTATATTATATCCCTTAGTCGTCGACTTTCCCAAAGAACAGGTTTCGTAGTATGAATACATTTTTTTACCTATAGTTCAATGTCTCCAAAGGTTGAACGATATGAATGTGGGAGTCCAGATAGGCGACTCAGTGGTCACTGGTCTGCTCTATGCAGATGATGCAGTCCTGCTGGCACAGTCAGTTACTGACCTGCAGACCCTAGTCGACACAATGAAAAGAAGATTGTAAGAAAAGGGGTCTACGCGTGAATGTGAGCAAAACCAAAATAATGGTCTTTGAAAGAGATGAAGCCAGAACAGATGTAAGAGTAACAATAGGTAATGATGTACTAGAGCAAGTGGATGAATTTGTATATCTTGGATGTGCATTTAGCCGAGATGGAAGGTACACCACTGATATAGAGCGAAGAGTGAATGCGGGAAATAGAGTGAACGGAGCGTTGGGACAACTTCTCGGTAGCCACCACCTCAGCCAGAAGGCGCGAGTAGCAATACATAACGCAGTGCTTGTCCCAACATTACTGTATGGAAGCGAGAGTTAGGTATGCAGAAAAGAGTATGAAAGTAAAATTAATGCGGTCGAAATTTTTCCAACATAAGGACATCCATATGTATACATGGAGAAGGAATGAACAGAAAAGTATAATAGATTTAATTTTGGTAGACAGTCGCCTCCGAAGCAAAATATTGGACGCAAGAGCCTACAGGGGCCCCACAGTCGATACGGACCACTATCTCGTTACTGCGAGATTTAGTGGTCTGTTCAGAAAGTGGAGGCACTGGCGAGAGCGTGTCCACTTCGGAGGGCTTGAAAGAATAAAGGTTGAAAGGTTGCAAGAAGAGTGTGTAAGAGAAAAGTATGCAGAGGGTGTCCGAGAACGGCTGACGATGGCAAGCCAGCCGCAATCGGATATTGAAGAATGCTGGAGAGTATTGAAAGAGAGTATGGTAGACACAGCGAAAGAAGTATGTGGAAGTTCAAAGAAGCATAGAAACACAAATGGTGATGCATGGTGGGATGCGGAAGTGGCAGCTTCCGTAGAGCAAAAGAAGAAAGCGTGGCTGGACTATGTCTCTTCTTTGAATCTGAATGACAGTATGACGGAATAGAAGAAAGAAATATATCGGCAATGTAAGAATGACACCAAGGCCTTATTGAAAGAGAAACGTGATAGAGCAAGTATGAGTGCAGAAGATAGGCTGACTAAAAACTTCGAGAGTAACACCAAACTCTTTTGGAGGGAGGTGAAGAAGTCTCGGGGTGGTTGGTCAGCCTTCAGAATGAATAAAATAAGGTCTAAAGGTGGAGACATTCTTACACAAACACAAGACGTGTTAAGCCGATGGAGTGAATATTTTGGCGATATGTATGCGGATACTACGGTTGGCGCCGGTGTCGCATGTGGTCTAGTAGATCAACATTCGGCGACGGCGTCCTCCGATGGCATCAGTACGGATGAAGTTGAATGGGCGATAAGAAGCTTGAAAAATGGTAAGGCAGCGGGGATTGATATGGTGTCTGCCGAGATGATCAAGCTTGGTGGCTCCTGTGTCCGGGAGGCGTTCCTGTTGCTCCTCAATTTATGTTGGAGCTCGGTTCCCGGGGACTGGAATAGCGCAGTCATCGTGCCTTTGTTTAAAAACAAGGGTTCACGTTATGACTGCGCAAATTACAGAGCCATAAGCTTGACCAGTTTGGCAGCAAAAGTGTATGGTAAAATTATTGAAAGGAGAATGAGGATGGTGTCCGATGGTTTACTGTGTGAGACACAAGGAGGTTTCAGGAGTGGAAGGGGATGCATGGATCAAGTGTTCTCTCTGCGCAACATTGTGGAGAAGCATCTGGCCCTAGGTCAGAGGGTTTTCTGCAGTTTTGTGGATCTGGAGAGAGCATTTGACACGGTTGTACGAAAGGAACTTTGGGACATTTTACCGGAATATGGTATTAACGGTAAACTGCTGCAGGCTGTGCAATCCAGTTACATGGGCTGTAGAGCCTGTGTGCGGCTGGATGATGGAATGTCGCCTTGGTTTGACGTCAATATCGGCGCTAAGCAGGGCTGCGTTCTATCAGCCAGGCTGTTTATCATATATCTGGATAAATGTCTCCAAAGGTTGAACGATATGAATGTCCCACATTCATGAGAGTTGGGTATGCAGAAAAGAGTATGAAAGTAAAATTAATGCGGTCGAAATGCGATCTCTTCGGAAAATCTGTGGAGTTAGGCTGACCGACCGCATTCGTAACGACGACGTAAGAGAGCGAGTAGGTATGAAAGAGAGTATTGGTGTAAAGATGCGAAAGGGAATGCTCCGATGGTTCGGACATGTGGAAAGAATGCCGAACGAACGTCTGGTTAAGAAGATATACAATGCGAAAGTGGAAGGATGTAGGTACCGGGGGAGACCGAGACTAAGCTACCTAGACCAGATCGGTCGTGTACTGAAGGAAGGTGGATTCAAGAGTCTCCGAAACCGGCGAGCGTGTATGAAGAGAATTATGAATGTTGAGGAAGCGAGTGAAGTATGTAAGGATAGAGTTCTCTGGCACTCTGTTCTCTCTGCCTACCCTGCAAGGGATATGGCGTGATGATATGTATGTATGTACAATTCTTTTCTAAAATCCTGCATGAACACAAATAGTAGATAAAAATATAAAAATGACAGCATAATGATATTATATATTTTTCCAACTTTCTGATCATATTGAAAATATCTTGGTTTCAAGTTAAGTTAGTTTCAGTTTGTCCTTCATATGTATACACTTGTGTGAGATGTACTTGACCTGCGTATATTGCATCCGTACGCACTACCAGTACAACCCCGATGGATGATATCTTTAAAATGCCAAAAAAAGAGAAAATCTCGAAGTAAAATCAATATTATCTTAAAATGCCAACCTACCTTGTCAGGGTATAGTTGGCTGGGCCACCGAAGACAAAGGTCGTGTACCGGTGGCCCGCTCGCATGGCGAAGAGAGGTGCTTGCAGGGTGGGTCCATGGGGTTGTGCGTCGCCTCTTCTTGTCGCTCCGGACCGATTTGTTGGGGCGCTACCACATACATGGTGCACCTTGCAAAAAAAAAGAAGGGGGAAGATAGTTGGCTAATAGGGAATATCTCTTATATAGTCTCATATAATAATAGCCTTGAAAAATATCTCTTATAATAATAGTCTTTAAAAAATAAAAAAGAAAGGTCAATTGTATGTTGCAGATAGTCGCGGTGATGATCGCAGAGAAACGTCGAAGGTGAATCGGCGTGTTCGTGAGGTTGTGCTTCTGACAGACGACCGTAACTTGCGTGTCAAAGCTCTGGCGGCCGAGCTGCCCACCAGGGACTTGCCTTCCTTTGTGCAGTGGGCTGGTATCAGTCAACAGGATGCTACGGTAATAATATACTAGTATATATAGCCGAACGAACGCCTGGTTAAGAAGATATACAATGCGAAAGTGGAAGGATGTAGGTACCGAGGGAGACCGAGACTAACCTACCTAGACCAGATCGGTCATGTACTGAAGGAAGGTGGAGTCAAGAGTCTCCGAAACCGGCGAGCGTGTATGAAGAGAATTATGAATGTTGAGGAAGCGAGTGAAGTATGCAGAGATAGAGTTCTCTGGCACTCTGTTCTCTCTGCCTACCCTGCAAGGGATATGGCGTGATGATATGTATGTATGTATGTGTGTATATATAGTAAATAGATAATAACATTACGGAATATTACTACTATTAATATATTAGAAGAGCTATGCGAACAACTCGCACCGTTAGCAGAATATTTATTACGTATATAACTATAACCGAGAAATGGTAAGTTTTTAATTTTAATAAGTGACAGAACTATGAGATTTTTTTAAATCAAATAATGATTTTATATATATATATATATATATATATATATATATATATATATATATATATATATATATATATATATATATATATATATTATCATGAAATTCGTAGGTACTTCTCAAAATGTCGTATTATACATTAAAACTGATGCTGTATCATAATGAAGTACTTTGTAATTCTAAATATTCTTTGAGAAATAACACGTGTATACATATATGAATACTACGGTAATAATATAAAATAGCAAAGCCATTTACAGCGCTTATTGCTGATAATTTTTTTCAGCTCTTAAATCTTACTATCTTACCCAAGCTGCGAACATTAGCTAGTGTTCGCGATAAGAAATAAAAAAAAAAATCCAGCTATGACTGCTTTTGTACGTAATTAATAATTAGGGGCCACAGGTTTAGTTACGATCGGACACCATATTTATGAAGCATTGTGTTAGTTATTATTTGCTATGAAAAACCCTATGCTGAGAGCATAGCCGCTATTTTAGTTAGTTCAGTTATTATTAATTTAAAAAGCAGGTTTAGAATTTGCAACTTGTTTGGTGTTTATAGAATAACTTTTTTGATGTCTGGTGACAGAAGTGGTAAGGCGTAACTGTCGCTCATGTACTTCAGCCATACCAAAGGTACAGTAGGTGATGAATTAGAGGGAATGGAATATTTATTCCTAATACTCACTTGTCATGTTTTTATAAGAGTGTGCTACTACTCCGGACGAATCAGTCCATTTATGATTGCAGGCGGAAACCTCTCAGCAGGGTTGCTTACTTAACTGTATATTAACGTCCAAAAGCCTCGAACTTGGGCGTTGTGTGCTTGTTTGCATTAATTTTTTTTTGCTAACTTGTACATACATTAGTATTTATTACGCGTGACATTTTTTACTTCTACTGAAATGTAAAGTGCTAACTTGATACTATAATCATCTCATCGTTATCATCTCAGCTCATATATATCCCTGGCCACCGAAGACAAAGATCAGGATCCGGTGGCCCGCTCGCAAGGCGAAGAGAGGCGCTTTGCAGGCTGGGTCTATGGGGTCGCACGCCGTCTCTACCGTCGCCCTGGACCGGTTTGGCCGGGGCGTGACCAACTTCATAGTCCACCGCGAAAAAAAGTTCATATATATGCCACTGTTGGGCTTGAGCCTCCTCCGTAATGAGAGGGCAATTGACCTACTATACCACGCTGGTCAGACGTGTTGGTATAAGGTTTCCTTTCGTGTTTTCCTTCTCTTGCATAGATGTTATATGTATTTTATATCCCTTGGTCGTCTCTTATGATCACCCACGGGTAAGATAGAGTGTGGTCAATTGTATTCTTACTCAGTCACCACACGGATAACGTTTGAAACTATAAGCGTTTATTTAAATATTCTAAGAAACTGTAACGTCGCTAACGCTATGAAGGATTAATGGCACCTTGTGTTTGACGGGCGCTCGTTTTATTCGAGTATTGTCAGCTATTTATTAAATTTACCCAGTATATATAAATTACATAAATTTGCCACGAGGTTGCAGTGCCGTAAAACCAATGACTACTTACTCTGTTTGTGCGGATGCCGTAAAAGACTACTAAGGGATGTATGAAGATTATGTTTACTATAGGAGAAGGAATACTGGTTTATTAAACTGTATGCTTAGCATGGTATACTAGAAGGTCAATTTTCCTGCCATTTTGGTTTAGGATCATATCTCATAATGGGCTGAAGAAGAATTTGTTACGATATTACGGATATATGTGATTCATTATTTCAAAGATATTTTTTTTGTGCTTTGTAGACTGCACAGATGGACTCGCAGTCGTAGATACCTACTGTGACAAGTGTTACGGGTTTGATTTCTATGCAGGTTAAAATTTTGTACGATATATAAATTGCTGTATTACGTGTAGGTGTAGTTCGTGTCCGTTCATTATTTTGGTTAGAGCAGCATACTTTGAAAGAAATAGCCATTTTGCGATAAAGTCGGTAATTGTAAAAATCTTACGTATTTCTTAATAATTCGTCCTTATTTTTTGTAACTTTTACAATAGTTTATCTATCTGACTAGTCAAGTGTTATCTTTACTAAATTTCTTGAACAAGAATACCTAAAGACATCTTCCAAATCGTCCCGAGTGCCGTTTTTGAATTATTAAACCAGTTTCGGATATAATTAATTTACCATGGAATTGTGATGTTATATTTTCAACTAATTCAATTAAATTTTTTTATAAGTTTGGCTCCATCGACGACCGATGATTCTGCCAATGTCAAGGTGGAGAGAGTAAAGATAAATAAATAAACCGAGTATTTGTGACAGATGATCGGTCTTCTAGCAATCGTTTCTCTTGCGAGGGCTGAAAGAGACGTCACAAATTGTTAGTATGTATTAGTAAACATAAAATATATACACAACTTTATAATTCAGAATTAAAAAGAGTAGGTATGTACTAAAGGAAAGATAGAGAGAAGGCAGAAAAAGAAATAAAAAAGGTCTATAATTTGATTTTATTTTGTGAGATAAATTTGTAAAGTATTCTAACAAACGGTGTGTGAGCTAGTGTCAACAAGTAAGGCAAGTTAACAGGTCGAGAAATAGACTTAGGAAGGAGATCATACAGAGGCACCACTAACTTGGGACAAAAGAAGAATAGATGTTCCAATGTACCTTCATCCAGCCCGCATTCACAGAGAGAATGGTCCTTAACACGGATTTTCGCTAAGAAAACAGGGAGCACACAAATCCTAAACGTAAACGGGTTATCACTGAAGTGGCCAGTTTATTTATATGTTTTCGGACGCAAAACCAGGATTTAGGTGGAATAGTAGCCTGCATAGAGCCATAAAACTTTCCTTTATTTAATTTAGATACTTGCCACAAGTCATTTCAGGCTTTTATTAAAGATGGTTTAGCTAAGGATCGTAGATCACGCGGAAAACAGTAGTTGTGAGTTTCTAGACCCATGTGGACAGCATTTTTGGCACAGGAATCTGCCATTTCATTACCTGCTATACCTATGTGGCTGGGAATCCAGGCCAAGACAATCTCGAGTCCTGATGAGATCTAAACAGAGTTTGCCTAACGTTTAAAGATAAAAAATAATTATCACAGGAGCGAAAAGGTATTTTTAATATATCTGACAAACAGCTTAAGGAGTCCGACAGAATTAAGGCTTTATTAATTTTATGAGATTCTACAAAAGACACTGCCTCTAAAATGGCTATAGCTTCACCGGTGAAAACGGAATTGTAAGATGGGGACTTAAAATTTAATATAATTTTGAATTTAGGAATCCACACATCTGACCCAACACAACCATCACCAGATACTTTTGAGGCATCTGTATAAATATCAAACCAGTCACTCCAGTCTTTAGACAGTATATAATTGAGCTCTAGATTAGCGTTAGAGCTGTTTTTGCTGATACCGAAATTCAGAAGAATGTTTGGTTGGAAGATAAGGGAATAGTAGTCAAACTGAAAAGGAGGGTTCAGAGTAGTTTGAAAGATAGATACAGGCAGTCTTTTTAATTTATTGTATGAAATTACTAAATGAGGTGGGTTCTTATGTGACCAATAACTGGAGGAAGAGACTAAAAGAGATAAAGAGTCAAGAATAGGGAGAAGGATATTAGAACTGATTTGAATCGTTTTAGAAAGGAATCTGTCGGAGAGGTATTCTCGTCGGAGATGAAGGGGAGGCTCATTACACTCAACTTGCAGGGCATTAATGGGTGAGCATTTCATAGCACCTGTAATAATGCGCATACACTTCGACTGGATTTTGTCCAATTTAATAAGAGCAGATTTGTGGCCAACGCATTATACATCAGTTTTTGACAGAAAGGATGTGAACCCCAGCTAACTCCCGAGAGAGCTCGCATAGTATTCACACCTCTTTCACATTTCTTTGTAATATAATTTAAGTGGGCAAGTCCTGATAATTTGCTGTCTAATATGAAACCCAAAAATTTCACTTTCTCTTTAACAGAGATTAATTCATCTCCTACATATAAACTTATGCTAGGGATGATTCGTTTCCAAGAAAAAATAACAGCATTGCATTTAGAAATAGACAGGGACAAATTGTGGTTGAGGAGCCATTGATTTAAGTAATAAAGAGCAGAATTTAAGCGAGAAGAAGCATCAGAAAAAGAAGAAGAAACTGAATAAAGAGCGACATCATCAGCATACTGAAGGATTTTACAAAAAGAATTAGTAGATAGTTCAAGGTCATAAGTATAAATATTATATAAAATAGGGCTTAAGACGGATCCCTGAGGGAGACCCTTCCAGACCACCCGAGGAGAAAGTAAAGTACCCTGATATCTGACACATATGGAGCGGTTCATAAACATGTTAAAAATTATATTTGTTAACCTCTCGGGAATACTCAGCTGATGCATCTTGTGCCTGAGCAGCGGAAGTAAAACATTGTCATATGCTGATGTAATGTCTAAGAAAACCCCAATAACATGTTCATTTTTGGAGAAAGCTAGGCGAACTTCAGAGGTAAAGATGCTAAGGCTATCTAAAGTACCTCTACCTCTTCTGAAGCCGAATTGACTACTGGCTAGTACTCCTCTATTTTCAAGAATCCATTCCAACCGGTTCTTAATGAGGTTCTCCATTATTTTAGCCAAGACTGAGGAAAGGGCAATAGGTCTATAAGAGTTATGGTCTTGAGGATTTTTGCCAGGTTTTAGGATAGGAATAACAATTTGTGTTTTCCAAGACTTTGGTACTTTACCAGCAGAGAAAATAAAGTTCAGGATATTAAGTAGGAAGGATTTAAATGCAATAGAAGATTTACAGATGAAGGAATAAGGGATACCATCCATACCAGGAGTGGAATCGTGAAGGTGATCAAGCGCACAAATAAGCTCAGACAAAGAAAATATATCATCCATCTTAGAATTGGGGATAGAAGGAAATGAAGAGACAAGAGAAGGTGACAAGCAGTCATAATTAGGGACGAAAGGAGGGGCTAGCTTAGAAAGGAATTCATGTAGCCAAAAACTTGGATCATTGCTCACTATGCTCCTATCAGTGCAACATCCACGAAAGGATTTGATTCTCTTCCAGACAAGAGAGATGGGAGAGAGAGGCGATAAAGATTCACAAAAATGTTGCCATCCTTGTCTCTTTTTTGTGGCCAATAGTCGAGTGGTTTTTGCAGCCACTTTTCTGTAAGAGAGATAATCCCTCATGTCTAAGGATGCCGCAAACTTGTTCTCAGCAGTCTTGCGTTTCTTAACACTTTCAGTGCATTCTGAGTCCCACCAGAGAGGAGATGAGGCTATCTTGCATGAGGAATTTTTAAGTGGGATTGAGGAATTTGCAGCTGAGAGAATAGAAGAGATAAGGGAATCATATAGTTCAAGAAAATTACAGGAATTGGCTAGAGGTAAGTTAGAAATAGACAGGTCTAAATGAGTGGAGAATTTTGCCCAGTCAGCTTCACAAATACGATATTTAAGTAGGGGAGGAAGTGGGGTATTAGGAGAGATTGACTGCAAGTATGAAGTTTGTATAGGGAAGTGATCACTGCCAAGAGAATTAGGCAAGACGGACCATTCTAGAAGAGAAAATAAAGAAGGAGATGCTAAAGTAAGATCAGGGATGCTAATATTCTGAGACGGAGATACACGACGAGTAGCAGAACCATCATTTAGCACACAGAAATTAATATCATCTAGGAGATATAATAGTGAAGAAGAGGAAAGATCATTAGAGTTAGATCCCCATAAAGTGTGATGGCAATTAAAATCGCCTAACACAATCAATGGAGAGGGGACAGAAGAAAGAATAGAATTATATATTTTCAACTAAAGGTTTCCCGTTTCTAAGTACCACGTTACTAAGTACCCCGTAATGTCAAATTAACACTTTGTACTTTTTTTAAACATCCTACACTAAGGATACTCCTTGTATTGCGGGGGAAACAACATATAATAAACGGACGGACAAACATATAATTAACGGACAACAATTACACCAAGACTCATAACAACAATTTGTGGATCGCACAAAGTATTATCCTGCGCAGGAATCGAAATCATGACACTGAGACGAAAGGTCGGTATCTTAACCACTGCCATTTGTCACTATGTGCAGTCAATGTTTTACTGTAAACATATACCTATATTGTGCTTATAATTTTTCCATAAGCCTTTTAACCATCACTATTGAGCATAGGCCTAATCCTATTGAGCATAGGCCAATCCTATTGAGCATAGGCCGATCTAATTGAGCATAAGCCAATCCAAACCACCACCTTTCCAAAGAGGGATAACGTCGAAATTGCCACATTTAAATGGCGGATTAGCGATCGCAGTTCGTTTTACGGGTTGCTCAGGAGAGTGCTGCTGCTCATCTCCTGGTGATAACTGACTTGGGATTTCCTACGGGAAAGAAATGAATGAGGTGGTGATACGTTTTAATACTCACCCGTCAAACACACGATGAAGAGATTTTATAATATTTTTTTATTCGTTTGTCAAATTTTTAAATAGAGGATAGTGAGAGAGACTTACCATATTCCCACTGTTAATCCATTTACCACACATTTCAAAATACGAGGTAGGATCAAGGAAGGGTAGGAGAGAAGCAACATACTCTTTAGCGATAAGCAGTTTCCAGAACTTGGACAGAACAGAATGTCCGAAGTTGATTTGACAGGTGTTTCGCCTCGGAGTAAGATATCTTTACGACGTTTAAACTTAGGAAGGTGCTGTGATTAACTGTCTCTCTGTCATTTTTGAAATGGGTGATTCGATTTTAACAAGAATGCCAGATAGCCAGTAATATAATGAGTAACTTAGACTACTTTATTTAAAGAATTAAGAATACCCAGCGAGCAAAATGTAAAGGGAGCAGAAAGCCGAATGTTCAGTAGCAGAGACCAGAATGATCACTAATATGTGAATTGTCGTGATTATTCTCCAAAGTATGAAAAGCAATTCATTATGCTGTTTGTTATTGCCTCGGTGGGCATTCGTTACCTAGATTCCTTGTTCGATTCTTGATATAGGCGTTATTAAGTTTATACGTTAATAAATTCTTAGTAACAGCATACACTGAATCTATGTTGTTTATATTGGTTTATTGTTGTAGGTTAATATCAAATTATCTTATATATCAATCGTATAGCTTTTTAACTTTCTTGAAATATGTATTTAATAATAATAATACGTACTATACTGACGCTGCTTTACTACGTTTAGTATATATGTAAATAATGATAGCACATTAATAATGTGGAGCTATTAATTTATATTTTATAATATTGCCAGGATAAAAATATGATAAATAAGTATACATTATAGTCTATTTATCATAATTGTTAGCCATTTCTTTCGTGTTTTAGGTATAAATTTAGATTTAATAAGTGTTATAACGTTAATAACACTTAACGTAATAACGTTCCGGAAATAATATAAGAATTTGTAAATGGCCATTGACCGTATAAAAGCAAATAACAAATTACTGCTATGAGGATTAACGTATATTGAACTTTGTGAAGGCCGGAAACTGCCGTAATATACATTTTAATTATGTGCGTCTTATTGCAACGTACTGCCTTCTGCGAATTTGTTATTTATCCTTGGTATGCCATAAACAAGTTCAAATTCAATGACATATTCTGATAAAATAATTTATTTCGAAATCAATCGTTAGAGCGCTTTACTTTGGCACTTCTCTTTGATGCTTGTCAGATGAAATTATTGTGTTAATTTCTTTATTATATTATACCTATATACATATATATATATATATATATATATAGGTATTATATAATATATATATATATATATATATATATATATATATATCTATCTATCTATCTATCTATATATATATATATATATATATATATATATATATATATATATATATATATATATATATATCACGATTTTTAACTAAATCTAAGACAAAATCTGAGCTTGCTTGAGTCCTTAGTATAGACAAAAATAAAAAGTAGTTATAGTAAAATTTTTCCAAATACTCCAGTTACTATTCTTAATTATTTCGTCACCTACATATACATTTTTAATATAGCGCAGAATCAGGCTTTTTAACATGGATAGCCTCACCGATCTGAATACTTAAATTGTGATAAATTTAAGAGGTTTTTGCAATTTTGAGATACATTATTACGAAGCAGACCTGTTGTTGATAAAGGCTGTCGTAATGAAATGCTTGACAGATGTATAATAGTTATAATTATACAAAATTCATAAATAAAACATTTTCAGGGAATGAGTGTTAGTAGGATTCTCTTGACCTCCTCCTGGCGTGGGTTCGATTCCCACGCAGGACATTACTTTGTGCGATCCACAAAGTGTTGTTCTGAGTCTGGGTGTTGAATTTTTCTGCGTTAATGACATGTTTGTAAAGTCCCCCGCAATACAAGGTTATATATGAATCCTTAGTCTGCACTAAGGATGGTGGTGTCATAAAAAAAAATATTTAAATTGGTTATTAAATTACAAATATCAATATAGATTGATCGATCAACGATGTCAAACAATGTTTTAATAAGAAAAATGAGTTATTACCCATTTTCTTATAACAGTACATTTGTAATGTGACATATTTATACATCTATATCCCCGAAGGCTTAAACGGAGGTACAGCCAGGCCAAATTTTGCCACACAATCTAGGGCCGCTTGCAACATGTATTAAAGATTGTGTTATATCTTTAATCATTAATATTAATTAAGGGAACGTGCCTATGAGGGATCTATTCAGGCGTAGGTAGTCTTCAAAAATACCAGGCTTGGCCAAAGTTGGGTCTTGGCTGCATTCATCGGATGGTCACTGATTAGAGAAGGGAGGGTTAAAAATTAAAAACAAGTGGGTCACGTATTATGGGTACGTTCTCCAATATAAATATAACTTTCCAAACATTTAGTTTTTTCCTGAGAATTTCTCGAGACAATTTTGGATATTGTAGAAATTCGAGCAAGTTCGCACCGAAAATTTGACAATCGATGTACCATACTAATGCCAATTCGACCAACGAGTCAGTTATTATTTTACATAATTATAATAAATCGTCGAGTAAAACTACTTTACGGACTCTATTGCATTTGTATTTGATTTTTGTATTTTTAATTTCGCGTAAACATCACCATTCTCCTACTCTTATCCCAATTACTTGGGGTCGATACAATATGTACTCTTCTTTCATAGTACATATTGTAAAAGTTATTGGAAATAGTTTTATGACCGGCTGTCTGCCAGACGTCAACACTCCTTGGGAATGTAATTGCTGACCAAACAGCAGCAGATGGAGTTGGCCCAGATCGTTATAAGGCTCTTAGTCGTTTTTTACGACATTCATCAGCAAAGTAAGGGTTGGTAGTATTCGTAGCCGCTACCAAACAGCTAATTAATTTCGCGTAAACATCACATATTAAATTTTCGAGTTCTTACAGGATAAAAACGAATATAATATGAAGTCTGCTAAGTTTTGTTTTGTTTTTCAGAATACACAACAGAACCCGGCCGACGATACGACTGGCGGGCGTAATTGATAAGCGCGCGTGCAAACGGCGCGCCACAACTGACTATAGTTTAGCTCATATTCTGATTTACTTTTATTACATGAAAATGCGAGGTGACTTAATGTTGCAAGGATAATAGTGCTTAATAAAGGTAGTGTACCGTATCGGGTGGAAGCCTGTTCTACTTTGTTCGGTACGCAAATTCGCCTCATTATAGTATAGGAATTGAATAGATTAAGTAAAATTAATACACGCATAGATGGTTAAACTATTAATAGATTTTGTTAAGGGCTTTAGGATTCCACCTCAGTGTTCCGGAGCTACGTTTAATTTGTTAATTATTTTACATGTTTCCCGTTTTATTTATTAAGAGTTAGATAAATCGGAAATGCAGTGATGCTAAGCTACTATTTTTATTTACTTTTTTTTGTAATATAGCAATTATATTTTTTATTATTTTCTAGTTAGGTTAGAAACAAAATGTACCGTATTATTTGTATCATACATTAAAGTACATGATTTATAAGTGTGATCAAATATCATTTTAATATTTTCAACTGATATAATTACGAATAAATAACGGATGTATGAATTATTGCATGTTTGCATATTTTTAATTTTTAGAAAAATATAATTTTTAAGTGCGTAAAATAAATTTACTATAATCATTTATATATAAAAAAAATACGTTTTCGCATGTTTACATCGAAATGTCACGTGCCATTCATTACTATTTCTTCTGCGTTTCAAGGTGTGTCGCTTTTGAACACAAATCAACAGTTAATTTTAACTTTGTTGTGTGTATTGAAATGTTTTCATTGTACACACTAATAAGCAAACACGTTGCATTGCATTAATAATGTCCAACCATATTTACTACTTTTTTATATTACGATTGAGCAACTGCATCATGATAATTTTATAATAGAATGTAGTACAAAAATGTTTGACAAGGGCACATAGTGTTTTTTACTAAGATTTGTATAGCGTTAGAATAACACAGACGAATATTTCATCACTTTTTACATTTAATCAGCATTGAAAATATTTGTCTTTATATTATTGTGCACATGAATTATATCGATTGTTATAATTATGATTTTTATACACCGAATATTAGGCATGCATGCGTTACCTATATATTATACGGTAGTATAATTGCGGAAATTATTACATAGTATTTGACTTGAATAAATTGGAATTCTATATTATTGTTATGTTTATTTTCGTTGCACATATGCAACGGAATTGAACGATAACCTAATTTTAAACACGATATAATTTTACGTGTTAAATAAAAAAAATGTATAAACAGATTTATAATGATTACTGTATTGTTAAAAATATTTAGTAACAATCGTTTTCATTTTTTTTGAACAATTTGATGCTGTTACTTTTGTCTTGATCATGACGTTTTAATTAAACATGAATTAATTGAATCAATTGTTATTTTATTTTTTACCTTTTTAAGCTATGTTTTCTTTCTGTCATTAATGGTAGGGAAACTGATCTACTATAGACCGCTGTTTAGATGGGTAGGCATAGCTTTTGTTTCTAGTATTATTATTTGTCTTTTTTTATTGCTTATGGTGGCAAACGAGCAAGCGGTGGACTTGATGGTAAGTGATACTGTTGCACATAGACCTCAGCAATACCAGGGGCACAGTCAGGCCGTATCCTACCTCGAGGAAAGTGCTCTTCATAAACCTCGTTTGAAGAAGGATATGTTATTGCGCTCGGGAAACATAACAGCAGGTAGTTTATTACAGATCTTGCACGTACGTGGGAGATATGATCGCTGAAAACGTCTTGCGGTGATTTTATATGTTTCCATTGCTTAGTCGTTTTTACGGTACCCACAGGAAAGGACATATGGCGGTCACAGTACTAATTTTTAAACCATAATGTGATTCTTCGCTTAGAGAAAAGATCGCAGCTGGTGGTATAACTTCTCCGGATAAGACTGCGTCTCCCAAGGGATTTTAAGGTGTGGTGACACTTTGTATTTTTAAACCAACGTGTGATGACGGGGAGCATTTAACTGTGGTTTTATTACACTTTTGCTTAATTTTTGATAAAGATATAAGTAATTATAAAACAGGAGGCCTTCAGCCCTTAAATTTCCTATACTTTGGTACAAGCTTTTGCCGTAATAGGAAAGATGTTAACACTACGAGGGATGTTTACTTTTGTTATTCTCCACAAAAGCAGAGCACTCGCTATATGACACTGCTATCTAAATGGATTGGTGTAGGGTTTTGTTTTGAGTATTATTTTTATCATAAAGTTTTCAGCTTCTTCCATCTTTTAGTCGAATATTATAATATCTGTGGCAAAGGAAACACCATAAATGCTTAACGTCACCAAGAACTCGCATAAATTATACATAAAACTAGTTCTTAATATAATTATATATTGTACTCCCTTTATACGCCTTGGATGTAGGCATCCTTTGTACCATTCTATCAATATAATCTCCTTTCAAGAGGAAATATAATCTCCTTTCCCGGCAGGTGGATTAACAATCTCTATTGGTGTTACAAGACTCCATATAAATTGGGATAAGATCATTCGAATGTACAGTTTGTGTTAAATCATCACGTCTGGATTTTATTCAAAAGCTGGAATAGTAGTAGTACAATTATTCTAGTATGTTAATCATACATACATACATATCATCACGCCATATCCCTTGCAGGGTAGGCAGAGAGAACAGAGTGCCAGAGAACTCTATCCTTGCATACTTCACTCGCTTCCTTAACATTCATAATTCTCTTCATACACGCTCGCCGGTTTCGGAGACTCTTGAGTCCACCTTCCTTCAGTACGTGACCAAATCTGGTCTAGGTAGGTGAGTCTCGGTCTCCCCCGGTACTTACATCCTTCCACTTTCGCATTGTATATCTTTTATGTTAATCATCGATGAGATAAAGTGACGAGTCGAGACCATGTTTTTAGTTCATTTTTTGCTTAAATAAGATTTAAATATTGATAGATGGACAGTTAATTTTACGTCTAAAGTGAAGTTTATAAACAATTTCTGCATATCATTTATACAATTCGTGCAAGTATTTTGAAAACACCTTCAATAAAATAGAGAATGCAATAAATAATGATACTTTGTAAGGCCACACAGAATTTTGTACCTATAAACAAATTATACAATACTTGGCTGGATGTACGTTAAATGTTTGCGTCTGCCCAAATGTCGGTAACCTTGTTATCGGTTGCAATAATTAAGTTATTATTTCCTTTCAAAAAAATATTGAATTGGCATAAATAGCTTTTTTATCGGTTATTATATTTATTATTATCTGCGTGTTTTTTTTTTCTTAAGTCATAACACATGTCGAAATCATCTTGGTCATGCTGTCGATTTTATACTGTATAAATATCCTATCTTTATTACTTGTCTTGATTGCTTTCTTGTTACTTAAAATTTCGTTTTTCTTGTTACTTGAATTTTTCTTTTGTTTATTTTTTTAATGATAATGATATAAGTTATCATTAATTTTCTGTTTTACTCGACGTGTCGCCTTATTAGCGTCGATAAACGCTAATTGGAACGCGTAATTTCTTGAAACAAGCTTTGCGTCGTCTGAGGATTTACACGTGATATTATATGTAATATATATGGAATATACGTCCCATCTCGTACAAAGTAGCATTACATGGCGATGGTGAACTGTGTGTATTTACTATGTAAAAGCGTATTCGCTCTTATTTTGAAGACAGCTAATTATAATCATACGGTTACTCACGCTAGCAAATTATTTCTTCCTCTCGCCGTACAAGATAATGGCCTAAAAGACGCACTTCTTAAAAAAAGATAAATACGAATACATTTTGTTATAATACAATACTGTGGAGTGAAGTATGTAGAAATAAAAATCATAAAATATATTTTGGTGGTTTAGACTTGTAGAATATTCATTCTACAAGTCGTGGAGTCTTGGAGAAAGATTGATTAAGCAAACATATAAGCCAATAATATAAGGAACAAGGACGGCTACAAGGAAAAGTTTACGTCGGATATTTTCAGATTAAATGGGTGATGACGCCTTTTGCCACAAATGATCATCTTATCCTGCCTCTAAGAGTCTGATTTTGAACTTTTCGTGCTTATGAAGACTGATGATTGCGTATAAAGCGAAAGCCTACCTACCCCTTTGGAAAGCAGGTATATGTAATTATTTATGAGTACAATGAAATCTAACGGAAAATTAGAAGGTTTTTTTACGTTTGTGTAGGTACATTAATTGCTATCTGATTGCTCAGATTCGCTTGTACTGGTTTTACATTACAGTGAGCGAGGCTATTTTGACAACTTGCACATCTCGTAAATAAACTGATAAATACCCGAGAGGTTATTAGCCTTTGAAGTTTGCCTTTAAATATGTAATTCCATAAACCTCAATTATAAACAAGAATCATTATTATCGTAGGTAATTTAAGGTAAGCAGATATCTTCAATATATAGGCCACATACTTCGACGATCCTTCTCCTTCTCCTTTAGTAGTAGTAGGGCTACACTGTTGATAGTTTTCTGCCTACAGCGGTCCGTACGTGGTAGTACCACACTCTCGCAGAAGATCGACGTGTGAGTAGTGGCAAATTGCAGTGTCTTCTGAGGGACTCGGTGGACGATGAAGTAAGGATTAATAGAAAACAATAATTTTCTTTAGAGTAAGTAAGTAATGTACGAAATATCTTTTATTTATTTAGAATCTCTCTAAATGATTCTTTGGAGAAAGTAACAAATATAAGGAATATCTTTATTTATTAAGAATCTCTCTAAAATTGTTCTTTAGACTAAGTAACAAATATACGGAATATCTTTATTTATTAAGAATCTATCTAAATTATTCTTTAGAGTAATTAACAAATATACGGAATATCTTATTTATTAAGAATTTCTTTGAACTATTCTTTACATCATCATCATTTGCCTGCCCTCATCCCACGCTAAGTGGGGTCGGCACAACATGTTCTTGCCTTCCATGTTGTGCCGACCCCACTTAGCGTGATTATTACTCTAAAGAATAATTTAGAGAGATTCTTAATAAATAAAGATATTCCGTATATTTGTTACTTAGTCTAAAGAATAATTTAGAGAGATTCTTAATAAATAAAGATATTCCTTATATTTGTTACTTTCTCCAAAGAACTATTCTTTACAGTGTGTCTGTGGCGACTATTTAGGGGGCCCATTCAGTGAGTTGGCGAGTCACCGTCTGCCACCGTTCATCTCTTAACATGGGTTTGAAGGCAGACGACAGTTTATAATTTCATAGATACAAGATGAACCAGTCCACTAAGCACCCACTCCCATATTCATATATTAGATACCATCATCACACAATAGTTTTACACTTAGTGCTGGCATTCCACGTATGTTATGTGCAGACGTGGAATGTCATCGGTAGGTGTCCCATCCCAATATTTTGATTAAACTCTAAAGGCCTCTGCGTGTTGGATCCATATCCCCATGTAAGCCTACCAAAGGACCGGGTATCTTCCCTACGGAAGATCCCGTGAATAAATGGAGATACAATAATAATAATAAATCTTTATTTGTTCAAACATGTGTACACATACAAAGCATGCAAGATGTAATTATTTTAGAGTCCAATCATGTTTGGCCGTTTGTATCGGCGTACAAATATTTCATTAATAAAGTCCACCTTAATCAAGAAATGTCATTATCATCAAATTAATAATATTTCTCAACAAATTAAAGTAAAAATTAGAAGATATTATACATGTCAAAGTCATACATCATATTAAAAGTCAAATTTCAAATATTTATAAAATTCATGTCAAAAAATATATTTTCTATTAAGTTAATACAAAGTAAAACAATATCGAATTAAGTAAATTTACAAATATGTCTAGCATCTTATTATCAATAGCTAATTCAATTCTGTCCAGTCTTTTTCTTCTAGATAATCAACAAGATTGTAGTATGCTTTATGGATTAAGAAATTAACTAATACACGTTTGAATGTCTTGTTGTTCAATTCCCTCCAAAGTTTAGGGAGTTTATTATATATATTCGGAGCCATACATAGGACACTTTTGCGCATGAGTGCAGTTCTTGCTGGATGTACACAGATTCTATTAGCATCACGTCTATTGCGCGGGACGGCGTTTTGTAGTCGAGGAAATAAATTAGGGTTATTCTTCACGAACATTGCAGTTTCCAAGATATAAATACAGGGCAGAGTCAATAATTTAAATTTTTTAAAATATGGTTTACACGTTTCTATTATTTTCAACCCAAACATAGATCTAATGCACCTTTTTTGGGATTTAAATGCGATGTTAAAATCTGTAGAATTACCCCAAAAAACGATGCCGTACCTTAAGTGTGTTACAGCTAGTCCGTGATACGCCATGATTAAGCTGTCTATATTGACAGTTCCACTGAGAGAGTGTAACGCAAAAGCTGACTTACTAACTCTTTTACTAAGGGTCTCTATATGTGATTTCCAGTTGAGTTTCTTGTCAATTACTAAACCAAGGAATTTATTGTTATCTACATTCTCAATACTTTTGTTATTTATATTAATTTCTATATTATTTGTCATTGAACGTTGGTTAAAGTGCATTATTTTAGTTTTATTCAAATTGATTTTTAAATTATTATTATTTAGCCATAGTACTATCGTATTTATGCAATCGTGAATGTCAGTTTTATATTGTGTTATATTTTTATCGTCATTTGAAATAGTCACAGTACTATCGTCTGCGAATAGCGTCATAGGATATTTAGTTGATTTTGGTAGATCATTAATATATAAATTAAATAAAAGGGGGCCTAACACACTACCTTGAGGTACGCCAAATAGTACAGGACATTCGTTCGACAAATATATCTCCTCCTTTTTTGTAGCTGTATTAATCCTAGTAATTGATGTCATTTGTACTCTGTTGGTTAGATATGACTTCATTAAATTCAGTACATTACCTCTTATACCATATGCGTCAAGTTTATTAGTTAGAATGTCGTGTTTTACGTAATCAAACGCCTGCGTCATGTCACAAAATATGGCACAAACAGGCGTTCTTTTGTCCATTTTTACTAACACTGTATGGAGAAAATCATAAATAGCCATGTTTATGGTTCTATTTTCACGAAATCCTTTTTGCTCGTGACATAATATTTTTTTTTTTAATGTAATTATTTAAATTATGTTGTATGAACTTTTCAAATACTTTGGAAATAACAGGAATAAGGGAGATTGGTGTATAATATTCCATCATCTCTTTATTCTCTCTTTTAAAAATAGGTTTGACAATTGCCACTTTTAATGCATCAGGGAATTTACCACTAATAACAGATATATTAATAATATGACATAAATGGTGGCAAACTTCGTGTGCTACAGCTTTGAGCACTTTTGTGCATATACCGTCATACCCGACACTGTTCGTATTCTTCAGAGCCATAATGATGTCAAAGACCTGTTGTGGTGTACAAGGAGCTATAAACATAGAATTTTTTTGGTTTAAAATAGTTAATGTGGTTTTGTTACCAGAATGGATTATCGGCTGTATTTTATTTACGAAATAACTATTGAATTCATTAGCAATCTGTTGTGGATCCGTGATAATAGTACTGTTAGTTTGAATTTTTAATATATAGTTTCTAGGAGTATTCAATTTTGCTTTATTTATTATTTGCCACGCAGTTTTACATTTATCGCGAGATGTCTTTACTTTAAAGTTATTTTGAGAACGCTGTGTCAAGATCATTATTTTTTTGAATAATTAGAGTAATTCTTGAGGCGAGTTTTGTTCAATTCATTTGGCTTTAGTCTATATGCCCACAAGAGTTTTCTTTTATTTTTACTACAGGCTCTAATACCCTTTGATATCCACTTTGGCTTTGTAATTATTTTTATCATAGCCTTGACTTTAGAAAAACACATATCATAGAATAGCTTAAACAGTTCGATAAATTTATTATAAGCAATATTAGAGTCTTCTGTTTCATATATTTCAGAGAAACAGAGTTTGCTCATACAGTGTTTAAACTTAGACACGCTTTCCTTATTATAATTGCATCTAATTGCATAATATTTATCAATCATACATATCTTATTCACTGGGAATTTTAGTAACTGTGCCGTATGATCGGAGAGGGCAAACTCCAATATTTCTACTTTACATTGTTTAACATAATCATGCGCAAAATTATCAATACAGCTCTGGCTTATTGTTCTAGTTGGTTTGTTTATTACTAGCTTTAGATTGTAGTTTAGTAGAAGACATTCAAACTCTAAAGACTGATAGTTTCTTATTAGCCTATCTATATTAAAATCGCCAGCTAGAATTATATTTTTATAATGCATAGTTTTTAATGCATGTAGTACAATTTCAAGTTTATGGAAGAAGTCATTCAAGAAGTCAAGAATCTCTCTAAATTAAATTATAAATAACTGTTAGGTAAATTTCTAATACATTGTTTTATTTTCTGCAAATCGGCAACTTCATAGGTAATAAAATTGATGGTTACAGATAGATATATGGGGAAAAGCTACCGGTCATAAAATTTATTTAACTCATTAATTTAGCAAATTTATGTAAATGTGATGCTCATTGGTTGGCTACGAATATAAACAACAACTCTAATAAAGTGGAAATGAATAAATTGACAACATGAAAAGACGCGGGTTCATCATCATAATTAATAAATAAATTACATTAGACTTTTAAGTTTTATTGACAATATAGATTAATTCTTTAAGAGACCATTAGAGAAATCAAATTAATTATTTACCAGTATAATGGAGCTTATCAATATAGAATTTTGCATATGCAACTATTACAACAAATGCATCTACCCTGTTGCAATGACAGCTACGGGGGTGGACGGACCGGTAATTAATCCGCCATCGTAGAGAGGCTGATTGCGCGAAGTTGATGCACCCGCAACGCTATTGTTTATTACTGGGGCGTCGATGAGGTCTATACCCGAAAGCGTAACCCGTCGGACTGCTCATTGTGGTCAAGGAATCAGTATCCAAATACTAGTCAATTGAATGGTGATGGGGAGCTCCATCTCTCCGGATGGATTGGATTGGATGTATCCAGATCGCAGTTTGCCAAAAAAGAAAGGAGAGTGGTGCAACTGCACTCTCCTGAGAAGCTTATAACACCAACTACGATCATATTTAATATGTTGATAGGTGAATAAAAGCTTCCTGGTATACCTGAAGATCGCGATTATTAAGATTTCGCGTTAGATCCCTGTGATATAACTATTGAAGTATATTCCATCCACTTTGTTCTATTAAAAAAATATCACTACCTTTTATCCTTTGGAAAGGTACAAAATCTGTCGTTCCTATACTTACTTAATCTTTCTTTAGTCATGTGAGACTGTTGAACCATCCAATCAAAATAGAATGAGGGAAGTGTACACAATGCAAGAATAGTGCACACTTCATGGTAGTGAAATAGGTCATGATTCTCAGCGCATAAATACCTACTTGATTTTTCGCAGAAGTGCTATCGGTGAATGATGGATTTTTCGCAGAAGTGCTATTGCTATTGATGTATTTTTTTATTATTGTCTATGGTGGCAAACGTGTGGTAATGGAGTAAGAGAATATAAAGACAATATTCAACTTACATGTGGATGCCGTAAAAGATGACTTAGGGGTATGCGGTTGACCGGACCGGGGATTAGTCTGGTCACCCTTGGAGAGAGGCCACCGCGTGAAGACGACGCTCTGACATAGAGACATATTAGTCGAGATGCCAGGGCGTCGACCCGAGAGGATACCCGTGAGGGTAGACCGGATGTACCACTGAAGAAAAGAACGCGTACCAGTGGCCCACCCGCAATGCGTAGAGAGGTATGTTGTAGGGCGGGTCTACGGGATCGTGCGCCGCTTCTGTCGCCCTGGACGGATTAGCGGGGCGTGACCGTTCCGTAGCCCGCCGCCAAAAAAAAAAGGGGTATAACATGCATATAACGTCTATGCAAGAGAAGAAAAACTCGAAATGAAACGCTATACTAACACAACCGACCTTAAAAATGCTAGGGGTATAGCCATGCCCCGGCCTGTCATGAAGAAAGCGCTCTGAGAACTTGATCTTAGAAATTATATCTATTATATTGACTTAGTATAGGTTGCCTTATCATGACTTCTGTATCCAAAGCTGATGATGAATGTTAAAGGATTTAACCTCTGAATCTAAAAATTATAGGCTGACCTATACTGGTACCTACTAATATAAACATGAGAGATATCTCATAAATCACACATTGACGCAATTTAAATTTATTTTGAACAAGGGCATCCAATTATTTTTTAAGGAGACAACTAAGTATATTCTAATTTAAAACGGCATTTAGGGCTGTGAATAGGGTATGAGTATGTGAATACTCATTCTACACATATTATTCATATATGATGTAATAAACAGTAAAATCTATTCATGTTGTACTTGTGAGAAATTCCAATGTTAAGACTTGAGCAATGGGAATTGGCAATGTCCCGAGGTGAGGCTAGGCGCGCAACGGCGCGGAGGTTGTAAAAGCACCGTTATACTTATTCACCGTGCGCATCTTACTTTAGACACTGGTTTGGCTTATTTAAAATATTTAAAACAAAATGGATAGGTACATATTGTGAGACACGTATTTCATATTACATTTAATATATCCTATACACTTTTTTATAGTCTATATCGTAACTTATTTAAAAATAAATTAAAATATCTCGAACTAGCAGCTCATTACTCGGCGTAAATAGTATATTATTTTTTTACTATTTATTTGAGATGGATTTAGCTAAACTTATATTTTCTAATTCTGTGAACCTGACACCTAATTAATGGCTTTCGTAGTATTTAATAATTATGAGTATGTATTTTATTAATGTTTTATGAAAATGTACACATAATTATGTATTTACCTTCATAAAACATTAAACAGTTTTCGAATCATTGCAAAATTTTTTACTGATTTAGAACTTAATTATTATCGCTCCAAAAACCCAAACTTATTTACTTGGAACGACGAGTAACGAATGAGAACTATTACAACTACCAAACATAATAACTAATAATGTTATCCGTTATTAGATAACCTAAATTGTCACGGGGGGGCATAGTCCGGAGCGTGCTCGTCGCGTCCCCTGCCAGTCTAGTTAGACTGCTAATCCGGCTCGAATGGGTTCCGCAGTGCGGGTTAGGGCGTCCCCCGGAGGCGACGCGTACCGACCCGACCCTGTCGGTACGAACATCGGCAGTTGCGGCGATGGGGGCCGCCACCCATCACGCCTTGCCCAGACAGGCGAGTCGAGGAGAGCAGAGTGCCGGTCAAACACATTTTTCCAACATAAGGACATCCATATGTGTACATGGAGAAGGAATGAACAGAAAAGTATAATAGATTTAATTTTGGTAGACAGTCGCCTCCGAAGCAAAATATTGGACGCAAGAGTCTACAGGGGCCCCACAGTCGATACGGATCACTATCTCGTTATTGCGAGATTTAGTGGTCTGTTCAGAAAGTGGAGGCACTGGCGAGAGCGTGTCCACTTCGGAGGGCTTGAAAGAATAAAGGTTGAAAGGTTGCAAGAAGAGTGTGTAAGAGAAAAGTATGCAGAGGGTGTCCGAGAACGGCTGACGATGGCAAGCTAGCCGCAATCGGACATTGAAAAATGCTGGAGAATATTGAAAGAGAGTATGGTAGATACAGCGAAAGAAGTATGTGGAAGTTCAAAGAAGCATAGAAAAACGAATGGTGATGCATGGTGGAATGCGGAAGTGGCAGCTTCCGTAGAGCAAAAGAAGAAAGCGTGGCTAGACTATGTCTCTTCTTTGAATCTTAATGACAGTAAGACTGAACAGAAGAAAGAAATATATCGGCAATGTAAGAATGACACCAAGGCCTTAGTGAAAGAGAAACGTGATAGTGCAAATGACTGCAGAAGATAGGCTGACTAAAAACTTCGAAGGTAACACCAAACTCTTTTGGAGGGAGGTGAAGAAGTCTCGGTGTGGTTGGTCAGCTTTCAGGATGAATAAAATAAGGTCTAAAAGTGGAGACATTCTTACACAAACACAAGACGTGTTAAGCCGATGGAGTGAATATTTTGGCGATATGTATGCGGATACTACGGTTGGCGTCGGTGTCGCATGTGGTTTAGTAGAGCAACATTCGGCACCGGCGTCCTCCGATGGCATCAGTATGGATGAAGTTGAATGGGCGATAAGAAGTTTGAAAAATGGTGAGGCAGCGAGCATTGATATGGTGTCTGCCGAGATGATCTAGCTTGGTGGCTCCTGTGTCTGGGAGGCGTTCCTGTTGCTCCTCAATTTATGTTGGAGCTCGGGAATGGTTCTCAGGGACTGGAATAGCGCAGTCATCGTGCCTTTGTTTAAAAACAAGGATTCACGTTATGACTGTGCAAATTACAGAGCCATAAGCTTGACCAGTTTGGCAGCAAAAGTGTACGGTAAAATTATTGAAAGGAGAATGAGGATGGTGTCCGATGGTTTACTGTGTGAGACACAAGGAGGTTTCAGGAGTGGAAGGGGATGCATGGATCAAGTGTTTTCTCTGCGCAACATTGTGGAGAAGCATCTAGCTCTAGGTCAGAGGGTTTTCTACAGTTTTGTGGATCTGGAGGGAGCATTTGACACGGTTGTATGAAAGGAACTTTGGAACATTTTACCGGAGTATGGTATTAACGGTAAACTACAGGCTGTACAGTCCAGTTACATGGGCTGTAGAGCCTGTGTGCGGCTGGATGATGGAATGGCCTTGGTTTGACGTCAATATCGGCGTTAAGCAGGGGTGCGTTCTGTCAGTCAGGCTGTTTCTCATATATCTGGATAAATGTCTCCAAAGGTTGAACGATATGAATGTGGGAGTCCAGATGGGCGACTCAGTGGTCACTGCTCTGCTCTATGCAGATGATGCAGTCCTGCTGGCACAATCAGCGACTGACCTGCAGACCCTAGTCGACACAATGACAGAAGATTGTAAGAAAAGGGGTCTACGCGTGAATGTGAGCAAAACCAAAACAATGGTCTTTGAAAGAGATGAAGCCAGAACAGATGTAAGAGTAACAATAGGTAATGATGTACTAGAGCAAGTGGATGAATTTGTATATCTTGGATGTGGATTTAGCCGAGATGGAAGGTACACCACTGATATAGAGCGAAGAGTGAATGCGGGAAATAGAGTGAACGGAGCGTTGGGGCAACTTCTCGGCAGCCACCACCTCAGCCAGAAGGCACGTGTAGCAATACATAACGCAGTGCTTGTCCCAACATTACTGTATGGAAGTGAGAGTTGGGTATGCAGAAAAGAGTATGAAAGTAAAATTAATGCGGTCGAAATGCGATCTCTGCGGAAAATCTGTGGAGTTAGGCTGACCGACCGCATTCGTAACGACGACGTAAGAGAGCGAGTAGGTATGAAAGAGAGTATTGGTGTAAAGATGCGAAAGGGAATGCTCCGATGGTTTGGACATGTGGAAAGAATGCCGAACGAACGTCTGGTTAAGAAGATATACAATGCGAAAGTGGAAGGATGTAGGTACCGAGGGAGACCGAGACTCACTTACCTAGACCAGATCGGTCATGTACTGAAGGAAGGTGAAGTCAAGGGTCTCCGAAACCGGCGAGCGTGTATGAAGAGAATTATGAATGTTGAGGAAGCGAGTGAAGTATGCAAGGATAGAGTTCTCTGGCACTCTGTTCTCTCTGCCTACCCTGCAAGGGATATGGCGTGATGATATATATGTATGTATGTAAATTGCCACTATCCCATCCTTTGCCATAGATATACTAGAAAATATTATGGTACCTCCTGAGCGGCTCGCGGCTTTTCCTACTGGTTTGTTGCGTACATTTAATACAATACAATAGCAGCACATTTTGTGGCTATTATATTGAAATTAAATAATTAATCATAGGTGCCGGCAGAGTCTCTTTAGGCATCAAAGCTGCTCAATGACTTAAAGTTGAATGGATTGCTTGAATTGGTGGTCAAATAACAGGCTAGTCACCAGACGAATGCCTTATTTGCCAGAGATTTAAATATTTGTTAGGGTTATAGTTCGTGTACGAAGATATAATCTCACGTAAAAAAATAGTTGTTTCTGATGCATCCGGATGTTCGTTTATGGAACAATAGACATGTCGATCACTAGATTTTTTTTATTATGAAACGGCAAGTTTGTAACAAGTACTAGCTATAAATATGTGGATAAGTGGTTATTAACTTAAAAGGATGTCTGGATAAATATTTAAATTACCATGTTACTCATCCATTGTAAGTAAATTAATATATTTTTTTATTATTGATAGTTATGTCATTCCGATTACCCTTCAGCCATAAGAATCACGGAACTCAAGTGATAATTTATTATAAAATAAAAGCGAAAAGTGAACCTTTTTTTCGCCATGTAAACTAATCTTTGAACTAATTCTGCCGGAAATGTTGCTTATCCTTCATTCCTTAGTTGTCAGCATATTATTCCACACTATGCGTTCCTCTGTGGAGGACTATGTTTTACAGATATCCTAATCGTCTATATTATTGTGAAATTGTAATTATAAGACTTTTTTAGAACTACGTTTTTGTGCTGAAAGTCCTGGCTGGGAACACACACTGGTCGTAGACATATCTGTTGTATTATGTATTATTTAAATTAAATTGTGTCGCTTAGTCAAAAGATTGTGTTTCTTTTTCAAATACTATTTTTCAAATTACTAATATATATTTCGTATATTGGATAAGAATATAAATATATGTTACCCGAACCTTGCTCATTTGACTTGGATTTATTGGTTGCCTTCTCTCGCAATTGAAATTCTATACCTATTTCATAGTGATCGACAATTACTTAATCGTATCGCGTTTTATAAATTCTTTTTTTTTTTACATACGTCTGGTTAAGAAGATATTCAATGCGAGAGTGGAAGGATGTAGGTACCCGGGGGAGACCGAGACTAACTTACCTAGACCAGATTGGTCACGTACTGAAGTAAGGTGGAGTCAAGAGTCTCCATAACCGGCGAGCGTGTATGAAGAGAATTATGAATGTTGAGGAAGCGAGTGAAGTATGCAAGGATAGAGTTCTCTGGCACTCTGTTCTCTCTGCATATGGCGATATGGCGTGATGATATGTATGTATGTGTGTGTATTAAATTAGCAGCTTATTCGCTGAAAATAATAATTTGATTGCTAGACTTTATCCTTGAAGATGCATGACTTGATTTATGATATTACTGGAATATATTATGTTAGGAATGACTACCATTTATAAATACAGTAGTATTTATAAATGGTTATATATTTTTGTTTATACGTTAAATCGTGACCATAATTTTTTAATGTTTAAAGTTATTAGTTACTATCTATTAATATATTTTGTATTTAATATTGGTCCCGTTTGAAAATAACCGTAAGGTACTAAGCGATCGTAAATTAGGTGTTCTAAATAAACTTTAATGGAATAATTAAGATAATGACACTTTTATGGGATAGGCTATGGTGTTGTTTTGTATTCATTTTATCATCTATGAATAAAAACATATGCCATGAATAACTAAATAAAGAACACAATATTGGACTAAATAAAGCTATGCCGGACGATGTCCGAGCCAACATCATCAGTTATTAAAATTTTGTTGAAAGCATTGAATAAAACGAAAAATATATATTGTGCTTTCATGCCACAAATAACTTTAATAAAATTAGGTTCATGCACAAAACGACAATTCCATAGGCAATATTTGCTGAATAATAAATATTTTTAATTTGTTGAATATAATATGTAATAGGATAGAATTTATAAATTTTAAATGAAAATTTATATCCTGTATATTATCTTGAAAGAACACAATGTCTCATCATTCTTTAGTTTCCCGTGAGACTCGTAAAAACTGACAGTAGAATAGACAACAGCAATCTCTTGGGAAACTCATGACATTAACTGCGACTGCTCTCCTGGCGGCCAAGCATGGTGATTACGGTGTTATCCCCCTTCGAGAGCTATGTTCAACAGTGGACATGCTGGTGGATGAATGAAGAGAAAAATACTTTAAGAAAACAAATTAAAAAGAAAGAAAAATTGTATAAGTATAAAAAATTATTAAAAATAAAAAGAAAATGTGGTGATTACGGCACTATCTTCTTTTTGGAGTCCTATGTTTAACAGTGAACGTCGATATTCTGGTGGATGAATGGATAGAAAAATATTCAAAATCTTTGAAAAGAAAGAAATAAAAGTCATTTATTCTTAACAAATTGTAGATATAAAAAGCTAATTAAAATCAAACATAGTTAAAACAAAATAACTTCCGACATAATCTTGTTTTAACGAGAGACAGAAAAGGCAATTCGCTCAGCTTGAGCAATTTCGGTCTAATAAAGTACCACTGATATACGGCGAACCACTGGCAAATCTCTTAATTTCATTAAAACCAACACATATAATTTGAGTTAAATCAGTCTAGAAATATACAAAAGACGAGCATAAGAATTTTATGTACATTCATTATCATATTTCATCTTTTATTATCAGGTTTCATCATTTCATTATCATTTCAACTCATATATGTCCCACTGTTGGGCTCGAGCCTCCTCCATAACGGGAGGGAATTTGACCTACTAGACCACGCTGGTCAGACGTGTTTGTCGTGTCGTGGTCGTCGTGACGTGTTTGTATTGTCGTGTGCTGGCCAACGTTTAGTTTCGAGTTTTCCCTCTCTTGCATAGATGTTATATGCGTTTTATATCCTTTACTCATTTCTTTCGATCACCCACGGTTAAGATGTGTGTGAATTGTATTCTTATTCTGTCACCACATGGGACACCAACACAGGTTTACATTAGTTTTAAAACTATTGAAATTGGAAAATAGCCCAAACACTTGAAGTTAGGTACGTGGAATATGTATACAATTAACATTTATTTTCTAACAATAAATATATGATGTTATGAATTGCAGCGTCAAAGAGTATGTAACACTACGTATTATGCAGCGTTATGTTATGATACATAACCTTTTATTTTGGTAGGCTATGGTCTGGATACAGTCCACCCGAACTGTCAAGACTCATGATCCATTATCTATTTATGCATTTTACAACAAAATCTATTTATTTTTTCAAATTAGACATGTAAGTTCGTAATAATAAATAAATCAGTAAATTATAATAAAAAAAATATAATTATAATAAATTAAGAAATTAACTGTTTTCACTTTTTATTATTAAATATCATTAGACCCTTAACGAATTATTAAATAAATCATTTTATCGTTTTAATAGTGGCAGTGTCACGCTGTTGACTGTTTTCTGTTTACATCCGCGGCCCGGTCTGTTCGGGGTAGTACCGCACTTTCGCGGCAAAGCAGAGCAGTGACAATATGCTCTTGTACTTCCTTCGGTAAGCGCGAGAGCCATTTCCCGTGGGTATTGTAAAAGGCGGCTGAGTGATCATAAAGAGGGCTCTGGGATACTGTCCAGATCTCAGTTAGTGTATTAAGTTCTTCAGAAACTTCATACACTAACTGAGATCGCCAATCATCATGCCAATGGTGTCGATTGTAGTATTACCCACCTTGAGATGGCTTTATGTCTAACAGTGGCCGTAGATAGGCTGATGATGATAAATTGAAATTGTCACGTTGTTTTGATGATATAATAATGCGACAGTTGATCGTTAGGTATCAGAATTCGAAAAGCATTTTGTATTTCTTCGATAAGAAATTCTCAACAGCAAGCCCGAAGAGTGGTACTATGTTCAGTAGGTCCTAAAAAAATTAACACAGTATGTCATGACTAAAAAAAAACAGTTCTATGCACGGTTGGCTATGGTCTGGCTACACCTCGTCCAACCATCGGGAGTGACGGAAGTAAGGCATTGAACTCAGTAGTTAGAACCTCGCCCACCTTACATTTAATTAACCATAAATCTTGCCAAAAGAATACCAATATACGCCTCCAATGATTCTCCATTCAAATGAAGAAACACCAAAATTTCAATAGGAACGATGGCTGGGTATTGGCACAAAGCTGGCACCCTCTTATTAATATAATTAAAAATGAAACGAATACAACCACCTAACCACCTTAAGACTAAGACATTGTGATCCCTTATCTTCCCTTATCCTTGTGATTTTAACCACAATAGTAATTAAAGAGTATTTTATCAATATTTTGTAAAGTTAAGTAACCTACCCCTTAAAGGCAATAATTAGTGTTATGTACACAGAGTTTTCTTGCCAGATCGTTCTCACGCGTTCCGATGCGAAATTATGAGATGCACGAACATATTAAATAGACACACATACATACATATCATCACGCCATATCCCTTGCAGGGTAGACAGAGAGAACAGAGTGCCAGAGAACTCTATCTCTGCATACTTCACTCGCTTCCTCAACATTCATAATTCTCTTCATACACGCTCGCTGGTTTCGGAGACTCTTGACTCCACCTTCCTTCAGTACATGACCGATCTGGTCTAGGTAGGTTAGTCTCGGTCTCCCTCGGTACCTACATCCTTCCACTTTCGCATTGTATATCTTCTTAACCAGGCGTTCGTTCGGCATTCTTTGCACATGTCCGAATCATCGGAGCATTGCCTTTCGCATCTTTACACCGATACTCTCTTTCATACCTACTCGCTCTCTTACGTCGTCGTTACGAATGCGGTCGGTCAGCCTAACTCCACAGATTTTCCGCAGAGATCGCATTTCGACCGCATTAATTTTACTATCATACTCTTTTCTGCATACCCAACTCTCGCTTCCATACAGTAATGTTGGGACAAGCACTGCGTTATGTATTGCTACACGTGCCTTCTGGCTGAGGTGGTGGCTGCCGAGAAGTTGCCCCAACGCTCCGTTCACTCTATTTCCCGTATTCACTCTTCGCTCTATATCAGTGGTGTACCTTCCATCTCGGCTAAATCCACATCCAAGATCGATACTTTAATAAATGGGTGGGTCGATACTTTAATAACTTCGCCATCTGTGTAGTCACATCTATGCAAGAGAAGGAAAATGCCAAACAAAACTTTATACCAACACATTGACCAATAAGGTATAGTAGATTAATTTCCTTCTCAATGTGGAGGAGGTTCCAGCCTAACAAAAGCCTCGAGCCTAGCTGTAGTAAATCACCTTAGGCCTCTCGTGACTATAACTTCTAAAAAAAGTGTTCGGTGCGCCGAGAAAGTAAAAATATATGTAATACCTTTTTTTTTTAGGGTGGGCTATGGTCTGCGCACTCCTCGCACCACTCCATCCGGGGTGACAGAGGGGCGAGACCCGTGACATCGCCTTCGTCGTTGGGCCGACCACCGGAGCAGAGTGACTTGATGTCAGTGGTCGGCCCGACGGAATACCCCTGAGGAGTACCCTCTCCTCGACCGACGTCCCCCCCTTGCGTAGGATGTCGGTCTTTCCTCACGTGGTCGGCCTCTCGGCGGGTGACGGCCTAATTCCCTGATCCAGTCACCCGCGGCCTCGGCTAGGGCGGCATCAGGCGCAGGTAACCCGCCTGCGCCGCCCCAGTCGCCGGCGGCGGCTCGCGTCGTCGAGGAGACGCTCCTGACGCACGCGCTCCGCCGCCTCCTTCCGCGAAACTACTGCCTCGCAGAAGGTTACGACCGCGTCCCAGTTCCTGACGCTGTCGCTGTATATGTAATACCTACAAACGCTATAAAAACTGTTAAAATATTTTTTTTTACTAAAGTGTGTTTACAATAATCAGAAGTCACGGAAACATAAAAAATAATAGTGGTAGGACCATGCTGTTGACATACCGGAAGCCCAACTGGCTGGCTTTGGGGTATGCAATGGTGGGCAGCGGCCTAGCTATACCTTCGGTATAACAAAGGTCCATGGGCAGAAGTGACACTTACCATCAGGTGTGCTGCTTGCTCGTTTGCTACCATAAGCAATAAAAAAAATGTAAATATTTGAAAATATTGTAATAATAGTAAAATTAAATCATGAACATGTCTTGGAAGCATTTGCTACGAGTGACTCGGAGTTTAATGAATAACTACAATGAGAGATAAACCCGTAGGCAACTATTCTTAAATCACGTTATCCATTTCGTTACAATCATCATCTTCATCATCTCATATAAATTGCACTGCTGAGCTCAACTCTTCTCCACTATGGAAGGGAAATTTACTTACTATACCACGCTGGTTATTATAAACTTTAGTTCGAATCGATTTTATGTGCATACTCATTTGGTCGCCTTTTACAACACCATGAGCAAGACAGGGATGTGAATTATATTTTTACTTTGTCATCATACGGGTAACAAATTCGTTACAATATTGTTCTAATTCAAATAATCAAAATAACGTGAAAGAGCATCTTTCACTTTATTCATAAAATACAATAGAATGAGATTAAAGCTTTTTCTATTAGCTTATTTTATTATATATTAGAATAAGCTAATTGCTATAATAGAGCTTATTTTATTGTTAGAATAAGCTTAAAGCTTATTATATTATTGAAGCTTAAAATAGTGGTACTGTTGATGCTCACATCAACAGTCTCTCTTCTAACTGTATTTTTTATAAATAGATGATATTTTTACATACTAATAATCTTGCACTAATACGATTTTCCTAAAATTGGACAATGCATTAGAATATTTATATGCAGTATAAATTTAATTAAAAAAAAATTAAGATTAAAACATCACTACTCAGGTCCTGGTCAAAAAGAATAATAAAAATATGATGGGTTTTTAATAAATTATTTCAACAACCACATATTTTTTGTTTTTTTTTACAGCGATGATTAAGTCATATTCTATGAGAAACTTTTACTATATGCTGGGCATATGAAGGCACCGATAACTTAATAGAGATAGCAACATTTTGCCGCGCAAAGGTCTCAGTTTCGAACCCACGATGCGCACCTCTGACTCTTCGAAGTTATGCGCGTATTATATCGTAAATTGTTAATTATGGCTTGCTTAACGGCGAAGTAAAACATCATAAAGAAACCTGTATGTTTGAGAGTGCTATAAAAATGTTCTTGAAAATGTGTTACGTCCGTGGCTTGGAGTTCATCTTAAGCCTTCGGTCCCAGCATAAGCTATGACAATTATGGGCGATGATTGTCTTACCTAGAATAACATTAACTCTTTGAGTTTCTAATAAGAGATGGTAGTCGTGCCGGAAAAATTATTTGCTAGTTTGGCATAATAAATGATAATAAATATCTGAGTAATATCTACTACTACATTGCCACAGATATAGTTAACATGTTACTTAAATATTTTCTAGCGATGCATTATATCAAGGGATAAATTCAGGAACTATAAATCGATAATGATTTCTAATGTTATTAGAGTACCTATTTGAAATAAAACTATTTTAACAGTTTCAATCGCGTTTGTATTTCTTTTTTAATTAATAATAACGATGACTATTATCAATAACGATGACTTGTTAGACGTTAGGTATCTTAATCCTCCCGTGACCATGAACGCTGTAGTGTTCGAAAAGTCGACAAATTAAAAATCAAATTCAAATGCGATAGAATTCGTAAAAATAGTTTTGTTTTATTTTAAATATAAAGCGATAATCTCAGAAACAGATTTAGAAAGTATTTTCGGTTTAATATAAAAATTTCTGATGTTTACACGAGTATTACGAGTTGAGTTGGTGGACTCTTACGCTGAAAAGTGTCCGAAACGTCAACAAAGTAGAAATAAAATACTAATATTATTTTTGTGTATTTAACATGTGGGCCGAGCAAAATCATAAAAAAAAAAACAATGCTATATAGGAGAAAATTAATGATCATAAATATTAATAATACTGTGGAATTTGGAATAACGACTTGATATAGGCGGACACTGAAGTACTTTATTAGCTAACGGGATATTTAACGTATGCATAATAAAGTTTAAAGGTAATGTAACACGAGTACAAATAAAAATATACCGAAAATTTAAGCGTTAACACTTAAAAAGTTTGATTTCAATGTTTATATCTTCCGCATGTCAAATAAGGCAGTCAACTGAGTAACCAAACCGCCAGACAATTCTTCTAAAGTTAATGCAAGTGCCTATGAATGTATTTGGCAGTCGCTAATTCTTTTCTTTTTTTCATTATTGCTTACGGTGGCAAATGAGCAAGCACCATATTTGATGCTAAGTGTTACTGCCACATTTGTAATACCAGGGGTATAGATAGGCCGCTGCCGTCCAACCCAAAATCCACTAAGTCGGGCTTCTGGCTCTCGCGCTCACTGAACGAATTGCAATACTATGTTACCACTGCTCGGGCGTCGATTTTTTCGAGAATGTGGTACTTCCCTGAACGGACCGGCCAGCGGCTGCAGACAGAAAACTGTTAACAGTGTATCCTACCGCTACAGTAAAATCATATCTATATTAACTCCGATTTTTCAAAATTTAAATAACTTTAGCTTAGTTAATATCAGTCAATATAGCAATAACATCAGTATTAAAGTTACTTACTACTTATTTTGGTTTAACTTTAGCTGTGTGGTAGCGGCTACGAATACTACCAACCCTTACTTTGCTCGTGGATGTCGTAAAAGACGACGAAGACCCTTATAACGAGCTGGTCCAACTACATCTTATGCCGTTTGGTCAACTATTAAGTTCCCAAGGAGGGTTGACGTCTGGCAGGCGGCCAGTCATAAAACTATAGCCAATAACTTTTACAGTATGTACAATGAAAGAAGAGTACATATTGTATCGACCCCAAGCAATTGGGATCACACACACACACACATACATACATACCATCACGCCATATCCCTTGCAGGGTAGGCAGAGAGAACAGAGTGCCAGAGAACTCCGTTAAACTCCTCCAGAGAATCCTTGCATACTTCACTCGCTTCCTCAACATTCATAATTCTCTTCATACACGCTCGCCGGTTTCGGAGACTCTTGACTCCACCTTCCTTCAGTACATGACCGATCTGGTCTAGGTAGGTGAGTCTCGGTCTCCCCCGATACCTACATCCTTTCACTTTCGCAATTGGGATAAGAGTAAGAGAATGATGACTACTTATTTTGGTTATAATATTTAAAAAAAAATCGTAACACAGTCAATGACACGAGTTTTGAAAGAGAGTCATGTTTATTTGTAAACCTAGCTAGAAAATCCTATTATAATCATTGAGTAAGCTCCTGCAGCTCTTTTGCTAGAACAACAATATTATCTTTGCTATTGATTTATAACTTTTAAGCTTGTACAATTATGATTGTTTTTTTTAACAAGCAAAGGAACACCCCCGTGGGAAGTCGCTATTTAAATCATAAAGCTATCTGTTTAATGAAATGCTATTATGTTGAATAGGTCGCTAATTTTATTTTACAGTATAAGTGTTTGCATATTGCCATTTGATGGCTATGAATACTACCAAACCTTATAAAGCTCGTAGGTGTTGGAAAAGATGTCTAAGAGTTTATACCCTTGACCTAGGCCAACTCCACCTGATGACGTCTGGTCAATAAATGACATGATTGATTGAGAGTTGAGACCAATTAGGCGGTCGTTTATAAAACTATTAAGAATAGTACATATTGTGTCAGATAATTGGAATAAGAATAGGTTAATGATGATGAACATAGATATAATAAGCACTATTCCAATTTCAGTGATTGTGGCTTTTCTGGTGGAATCGATGAGTGTCGTTTAGCACGCTAAATCTCGTTACCTAATCATCTATAAATAACTTAAACGGCGCTTGAGGCCAGAGCGTATGTATGTAATTACGGATGTGAATCCGCTTAGCTGGTGCAATTCTATGTATGCATACATTTAATATATTTTGATTTAAAAGCCACTATGAGAGAAGCCCGTGCGGTGACGAGATAACTCTAAGATAAGTATAAAATTGTCGAGATACCTCTACTTGCCGTAGACTAAAGAGACTACGGCAAGTACCAAAGGGTAATCGTAAAAAATCGCTTATAATAGGGTTCACAGGAGAAAGGCAAGCAGTTCTCTCTAGAAATGTATAAAATCTAACTGTCTGCCAAGCGTGATGATTCCGCTTTTATCCTTTAATATAATATGAGTAGCAAAGGCATCCAAACGGCCCCCAGTCATAGCAGCGCCGCTATCCTACGGGCTCATTATGGTAGCGGTGAAGTAAGGGGTGCGAAGAATCTCCAGCAGCGATCCGGCTACTAAAAAAATAATGGTCGTTTTTTGCTCGTTTATGATCCGGCTATCACAAAAACGACCTTTGGCTCTGGTAACATTAGGACACTGAGAACTGGTGAGGGGTAGAAAGGGTCGAGCTGGAAGAGAAATTGTGCAAAATCCGATGTAACATTATTGAACTAATAGAAGTGCGAAGAGAGAGATTACCAGATCACCTGACCCAAGACAGTGTTAGGTTTATCGTTCATAAGTCTCTTAAAGACAACGTGGACAGGATCGAAAGTGTAGTAGTCAAAGGTTAAAGTAAGTCAAAAGTTGCGTACCTATATACAGAATCACCAAGCGGTATTCATTAAAGGTCGTACAGATTTACGCAGTGACTTCAGCATACGACTACGTGAAGAAATTTTACAAGGACATCTCGAACCCATGCACGCGTCCAAAACTCACTTCACGGTCATTCTGGGAGCCTTTAAGGTGAAACTGGGCAAAAGGAGCGATACCGAGTTGGGAATAGAGCAATATGGATATGGGACAAAGAAATTTGACAAGGCAAAAACTGGCTGATTTTTTGGGGAGGGGAAGCTTCTTTGTGATGAATTCTTTCTTCGGAAAGCAGTCACAAAGAAACGTACCTGGATTAGTCACGATTGTTTAACTCAAAACGAGAAAGACTCTTGTCGGATAAACGACAGTTATATTCAAGGATGTCTCAAATAATAAGATTAAAACTGGAAGTGATGGCATTATAAAACCACAATATCAGTCAGCATCCAGGACAAGAGTACGAAACCAATCCAACTACAGAAAGTTTTGAGACAGAGACGTCATCTCCGAAACTGTCTATCACTGCATTGGATGTCTTCAAACTCTTAGACGACCGGATTCGGCATCATCATCAACGGCGAATACATTAGTTACGTTCGATTTATAGACGATATTGACCTTGTCACTAGGCTCAACGATCTTTGCTGGGTATTCCAAATATAGCTAAAAAATTATAATTTGTTAAAATTTTTGGAAAAGTTACTATAGTATGACATTAAGACAGTGAAAGTTATGGTGAGGAGCTAAAAGTTTTTATATTATAATACTTTATTCACCACCCCCTCACCATTTTACCCGTAAGAGACGACTCAGGGATATAAAACGCATATAACATCTATGCAAGAGAAGGAAAACTCGAAACAAAACCCTATACCAACACGTCTGATCAGCGTGGTATAGTAGGTTTATTTCCCTCCCATTACGGAGGAGGCCCGAGCCCAACAGTGGGGCATATATGGGCTGTGATGATGATGATGATGACATAATGTTTTTATATGTGTGATCACAGCCTAGCCATTGTATTATCACCACTTCCACTCTAGAATGTATCATAAAAGTTGATTAAGGAACGTAAGTAGATAACAACACTGGAGGTGAAGGATAATTTGAAATTAAGCTTCACACAAAACTTTCGAGCTAGTCAGGCCAATTTCTTTCCCTATAAATTAGGCTTGTGCATGGCGTAGAAGACGAAAATTTATAAAGATTAAGAAAAAGAACAAGTTTATTTAAGATTATTTCTGACACCTAGCTGGTATACGATAATAGACTCATTTCAAATTTCTGCAGACTCAAAATTGTATGTAAATAAAATATCATCAATTGTAATATACACATTTTGCTATTTTTTTTTAATATTTACACTTATACTTTTATATATACAGAATAAGCGTTAAGCTGAATAATACGCGGGTGACTGGATCGGGGAATAGTCCGTCACCTGCATATAGGCTGACCACGTGAGGGCGACGCTCCAGTAGTTAGCCGGAGCGTTGATGAGGAATGGTACCCGAAAGGGAACGCGCCAGGCTGGCCATGGATGTCAAGGGAGTAGTCCCAGTGGCTGGCCCAATGGTGATGGGGAGGGAATACAGAGGGTTATGGGGCTGCCCGTTGCCCTTCCGTTGCCCAGAACGGAACGGACAGCGCGTGTCCAGACCATAGCCTTCCAAAAAAAGTAATTATATTTATATAGTAATGTGAGCATGTTATATTATTGTGAGTGATGCAAAATCGAAATAAAACCCATACCAATCCGTCTGGCCAACGTGTTGTATATGTATACACACATACATACATCTCATCACGCCATATCCCTTGCATGGTAGGCAGAGAGAACAGAGTGCCAGAGAACTCTATCTCTGCATACTTCACTCGCTTCCTCAACATTCATAATTCTCTTCATACACGCTCGCCGGTTTCGGAGACTCTTGACTCCACCTTCCTTCAGTACATGACCGATCTGGTCTAGGTAGGTTAGTCTCGGTCTCCCTCGGTACCTACATCCTTCCACTTTCGCATTGTTCCTTCTTAACCAGACGTTCGTTCGGCATTCTTTCCACATGTCCGAACCATCGGAGCATTCCCTTTGTATATGTATATATAGGTATAATATATTTAGCGCATTTTACAACTTAGTGGATCCTCCGTTAATTTTCTTCAACTGGTGAAGTTAAAGTGAGTATATTGTCTGAGAAATAGAAAAAGCATTAGAAGTGCAGATATAATGTACTATACAAGTACCTGAAAGATCTCATTAAATACAGTAGAAGATGTATCATTATATACTTTATAATTGAATCCCTCAATAACTTGCACATCAACTCTCAGCTTGTATAAAGTTATTACCTTGCTAAAGATTTATGACTAATGATGTACATATGGTGTGAAATAGACAGACCTTTTCAAAAAGACGCTTATAATTTAAGTTCATAACGTTATAAATGATGATTGAAAATTAAATATTAATCTTGTTAATGTTGATGTTAAAATCAATATATTCTTTCAAGTAGGGTCATGCTGGTGATCGTTCGTAGCACTTGGTTAATGGTAAATTATTTTTCTCATTATAATTATGATTCTGGTGTCACCGTACTGCAAAATACCGCTCGGTGTGACGGTAATTACAGAAAGGTATAGTATTAAATATTAAAATAAGGATTGGTGTCACCCGCTCTTCGCCTTTTGACCGGTGTTTCTAAAGGCCGAGCTTCCGCAATCTGTGTATTTTGTTCTATTATCTTTGCATCTATTTAGGAAGCACCACATACACTTCACCATCTACGTAATTATGTATGTAAACAAAAGCAAGAAATAGCAAGATATAGGGCAATGATATAATTACTGTAGAGCTTCTGAAGAAAAGCGGCGCGTTAATAGTGAAAGCTCTTTATTATTTCTTCAATATTAACGATTTTAGAATCGTTCTAATCGAAGAAGAAAGATGCAATTAAAGAAGAAAGATTTTAGAATCGTAGAAATCGAAAAAATCTTGGAAATATATTCATTTTGGATAATATCTGAATCTGTGTTTTATAGTTTTTTAGAAATATAACATACTCATAATAAAATATACTCGTATGCTATATTAGAAAATTATCCGTTTTTCCCCGTGTGGTGACGGAGCAAGAATACAATTCACCACCCCCTAACTTACCCATGGGTGATCGTACGAGACGACTAAGGGATATAAAACGCATATAACATCTATGCGAGAGAAGGAAAACTCGAAACTAAACCCTATACCAACACGTCTGACCAGCGCGGTATAGTAGGTCAATTACCCTTCAATTATGGAGGAGGCCCGAGTCCAACAGTGGGAAATATATGGGTTGAAATGATGATGATGATAATATTAGAAAATACTGTCTTAAAAATAGATTCAGGATACTTTTTAATATACAGTGAAACCACATTGATCTTTATAAAAAAATCTAACTCCGTGAAAATGTAGGCGCAGAAGATAAGATCATTCTATATCATTCTATAGTATTCATTATACTCTCAATAGAATCATATATAGATATATCAATAACCATTTTATAACCAGCTATTATTAAAATTTAATATATAAGATAATTACGACTCATCTGTAGTCAACATAGTATTAGCTAGTTAAGATGTGAATATATACAGTCAATATCGGCTCAATAAAAGTTCTTGTGAACAAAATAAGACTCATCTTCCGTGTGACTAATATAAATGAATAAAAAGATAATATCAAGGTTTTTTGTTCTCCCTATCTCACTATCATGATAGTCGTGCTTGCACCGACGTTTTACTCCTCGAAGACGTCATCCTGTTGACATCAGCATACGCTTGTTATATGAATAGTATCCGGTATATGTTTGCCACAATGATCCCACATTATTTTATGAATCATTCGCTTAATTCAATCTAAGAGTTCCATTTGTATAATGAAATTACAGCAAAAAATGTTTACCACGAAGTTCGTTTCTTTTGTAGCACAATACCTGTACTTAAATATATTTTAATATAACTTCATTTTCCAAACACGGAATTACATTGATAAACTTTTTTTTTATCTACATTCTGATTTATAGACTGCAAATTATATGAGGAATTACTTAAATATATACGGAAAATGTTTATTGGTACGTGAACTGCGCAGTTTTAAGCTCAGAGTTCCGCAGATGAGCATTGCGTGGCCAAACTACTAACTTTAAATGTTAAAATACAATAATTCAATTGGGAATATTAAGTTTGGGCGATGATTAATTTTTTTACAAGGTAATCAATGAATCGTGCGCTGGGACGGGGCGGGTTAGCTCATCCGCCAAACATTCTGGTGGTTTTTGTGATGGAAACAACGTGAGGAAGGCCTCGGCGAACACGATTCTTAAAAAAATGACGGCATAGCTGTGCTTGGACGGAGGAGACGCTTTTACCAGTGAGTGTGTATTTAGATGTTTAATGTTGTCATAATTTCCGATAAGTACACAAATAATTAATTCTAACTAAAGCGAGATTTTAGTAGGAAAACGAGAATTTGAGCGCATTTTACAAACCGTTAGTATAATGATGACTTATGACCAATTATGTTGTTCGGTTTTACCTTACATTTGTAGAAGTTATTGTTTAGATAGGTACTATCACTTTTGTCCAAGTTTTAAACACGAATTCAAGTTGTTGATTCTTTACAAGGATTAGTCACTTTTTTGTGTGTTCTGAATGGATTTAAGAATAGTTTATACAGTAGGTGGTACTGCGATCGATTTGTAGGCATTTTTTTAGATGTTTGTAGAATAGCCTATGTTAGCTCAGCTAGTCATCGTCATCATAGGAGGAAAAATTGACCTACTATACCACGCTGATCAGATAAGTTGGTATAGGGTTTTAATTCGAGTTTTCCTTTTCTTTCATAGATCCTATAGGCATTTCATATCGATGTCCACGAGTAAGAGAAGGGGTGGTGAATTATATTCTTACTCCGTCACCACACAGCAATTTTTAGTCAGCTAGCATGATCTATATAATCCTCGTGCATGAGAGTAGAGAAATTAGTGTATCATACAAAACTGGTAAAGCGGGTTGGCATAGGGTTTTAGTCAATTGTGTTGACATATCCCAGATTACATACTATTAAAGGAGAGAATGGCCAAATTGTATTTTTACTACAATTGTGTTGTTACCACACAGAAACTTGTTTTTATTGTTTACGTATATTTTTTAATTAAGTATGATAATTTTATTATATTTTAATTATGCAATGATGATACACTTAAACGGTTAAGTTTTTAGGCTCTATCATTTTCTATAAATATTATCAGACTCGCTTTGGCTTTGCATTTATATTATATCAGAAGAGCGTCTGTAGTAATGTGTACGTAAAATCTTCATGATTATAGGTTCAATAGGTAAGATGTGTATGAGTAACAAACAAACAAGAAAACTCACGGTCACATTTATAATATTATTTAGAATAAACGATACAATAATTGTACACATACTTCTACATCAACGATTATAAAATGAAGTATTGATTGCATCGATAGCGTAATGGTAAACATACCAAACTACGGTGAAAAGTGTTGTGGCTTCGATTTCGATAATCATCACAATTTTTTCCTAGTCTAGGTGAAATTTGTGTCAATTATTTGAAATAAAACTATTTTTACGGATTCTATCGCGTTTGTATTTGATTTTTAATTTCTCGAGGTTTCAAACACTTTATAGCGTTCATGGTCACGGGAGGACTGGCACGAGAGGATGAACGCTGTAAAGTATTCGAAAAGTCGGGAATTTAATAACCAAATACAACGTTGGCAAATTAATAATCAGATAGAATACGTAAAATTGTTTTATTTCAAATGTGTAATACTCGCGTAAGCATAAGAAATTATTGTGTCCGTTAATTGCATCTTTGTAATGTCCCTCTCGCAATACCAGAATTATTTCCTTACAGTATGACGTTGTCGTTTATGAAAAAAAAAAAACACAATGTTGTTAAACAAAATTTCATATTAGGGACGACTAAGAAAGAAAAAAAGATACATTAAAGTGCAGAGTTATCGATGTATAATACTATTTCAAGTACCAACTCACCACTTATTAACGAGTATCCTTGTAAAATAAGCTGAGGGCTCTAAGTTGCTATCCAATGAGATTGCTTTGCGTGGTCAATATCTGTTTATAGTTCTTTATAGATAAGACAAAATGTTAAGTATGTGTAGTCCATAATGGGCATCTGTAGAAAATATATCTTAGACAACATTCCATAAATATTCATAACATGATAAACCAATGTTTCTTATGTTATTACATACATACATATCATCACGCCATATCCCTTGCAGGGTAGGCAGAGAGAACAGAGTGCCAGAGAACTCTATCTTTGCATACTTCACTCGCTTCCTCAACATTCATAATTCTCTTCATACACGCTCGCCGGTTTCGGAGACTCTTGACTCCACCTTCCTTCAGTACATGACCGATCTGGTCTAGGTAGGTTAGTCTCGGTCTCCCTCGGTACCTACATCTTTCCACTTTCGCATTGTATATCTTCTTAACCAGGCGTTCTTTCGGCATTCTCTCCGCATGTCCATGCAACCATCGGAGCATTCCCTTTCGCATCTTTACACCAATACTCTCTTTCATACCTACTCGCTCTCTTACGTCGTCGTTACGAATGCGGTCGGTCAGCCTAACTCCACAGATTTTCCGCAGAGATCGCATTTCATTAAAACACACTAATTAAGTAATCAAATATACTTAGTAATTTGCGAATCTAATATAGTGGACCGCTAATACTAAAATAATTTATAATTGTATTTTTGCTTATCAAAGTACTATTTTAAATTGTGTAATTATGTACTCTGTAAAATTTAATGTAATATAAAAATACAAAGTTTTTAATAGAATATATTTTCCCATGGGAACTTTTATGCACTTTTTTACGGACACATTATACACTTATAATCTTTGTAGTCTATTTATATGGTTATGAATATACTGCCCACAGGACCTATTAACTAATAATTTATAGGATTGCAATTAATTAATAATCTAGTTTTATTTGTATTAGCATTAAATAGAATAATGGCAAGGAATTACCCTTAATAGTTATTGTTTTTAATCAAAACATACGAAGTATCTATTAAACAAAACTGCATTTTCTTGCGAGAGTGTGTTTAGATCAATAAAAGTTAACGGAAACGACACTCTATCATTTAGAAATTTTTATTACAGTATTTTAATTAAACTGTGTGCTTGTATTGTATCTACCTATCAACATTCGTACATACATACATGTATTAGTGTCGTAAATACCTCAGAACTGGACCTTAGAAAATTGTTTTAATCTGCATAATGTTACCGTTTGTGTAATTTAGAATTTTATGGACAATTAGAGAAAAGAGAATGATAGCTACATCAAAATAAATTACTTAAATCATCGTCTATAAAAGTTGCATTTCACGGGCAATCAGTCTTATTAATGCAATCTAGATTTTGGGGCGAGCAAAATATCTGTAATTTCATTTGCGAGAATACAATTATTATCTTTATTAAAAAATAGTGTCCCAGTTTACGATAAGATAATTAACAGAAAATTGAAAGTATGTACTACGATTATAACACTATTACTAAAGTTTTAATACCATGGAAAAGATATTTATAAACCATTAACTATGACTGTAATTATATAAATTCTATCAACGAAGCTCACGAATTATCTAAAGTACTAGACGTGAGAACATGCAAATGACAAAGAATAGCGAATATACAAAAGGTTTACATGATGCATGACTGGTATGTCCATTAGTCTTTCTAAATTTTGAACCAATAAAATATCTACTTTTTTTTATATAGCAACAAAAATATGTTGACTTAGATTGCCTTCAGACAGACTTCAGGTAATTATTGCATTTATTATCCCACTTGGTGACAGGTTAAGAATACAAAATCCTTTACTCTTCGGTGGCAGTCGTAAAAACTGGTAGAGGGATCGCAAAGAGAATGGATAATAACGGCTCTTTTAGGAAAAAAATAATTTGTATTTTAAGTTTCTTAAAAGAGCTGTTACTGGCAATCTTAGTTTGATTGACAATCCGATTGCCAAGAGTGGTAATAATATTTATTAGAGTGGCATTATAAATTAACGAAGGGAACCTCAAAAGAAGACCTATGTCCAATAGATTGATGGGTGGAATTACTTGCTTACTTTTTCTATCTTTCCTTACTATTCATGCAGGTATTGTCGAGGCACATTCCTGCAATAATCCCGCACAAGGTCGGAAGGAGGAACCAGATCCGAGTTGCGACCATTATGATTGTAGAAGTTAGCTGGAATTATACACGAGTGTCTAAGTCTGTTGCTGTCTTAATCGAACTTACTTACTTACTTACTTACTTACGCACGGGTTGAAGACTGTCGCTAGTCTGGCGCTGTCTGGGCTTGATTGTCAGTCAGCTGCAATAACGCTTAAAGCATGGTGGATTAAGCGTCCTTAATCTGCTTTTCTATCAACCCGCACGACCGACCAGGATATGAAGAAATGATTTCAGTTTGATATTACTATAAACTTAATAGCGACACGCCCTCGCTTTGCTTGGATAATGAAGCGGGCCCCAGTATATAACGCAAACACTAACCACCAAAAAATAATAAAGGAATATTAAAATATAACCTTCTTAAATCCTGTTAATCCGTATTCAATCAGCCTGTTAGACACTTCAAGAGGATCTCCTCTTCCTTACCTGTGAGTGACATAGTTAATAAAACAGGGTTTGTGATGAGAATGCCCGTGTTTCACTAACTAGATTGCAAATATCTTTGTATTATTTTTTTAAAAGACCACCCTGTATGCATCTCAGTTCCCCAAATCGGTACGGGGTGACGGAAGAGGCGGCGCGTGACCCTATAGACCCACCATGCAAACTCTTCTCTTCGCCCTGCGAGCGGGTCACCGGTACTCGATCTGTGTCTTCGGTGTAAAAGACCACCCTGCACTAAGTAAATAATCCTTGTGTTGCGGGCCCTTTACAAGCATGCAATTAACGCAGACAAATTACATCTAGACTCAGAACAACACTATGTGGATAGCACAAAGTATTGTCCTGCGTGGGAATCGAACCCACGGCACTGGCACGGAAGGTAAATACGGCAAATGCGAATCTTTTCTCTCACACTTGATGTATCGTCTAACAAAATGTTGGCACTGCAGCACAATAATATTAAAATTATAACACGAGTTAATATTTCATTGAATGTAATGTATTACATTCAACAAACTATTATATTCCATTTCTCAAGTCCGACATTATGATGTTGATTAGGCAGATTAAATAATTAGTAAAAGGAATGTAAGCCATTCTAGTATATGCAAGAGAAGGAAAACTCCGAACTCTTGTAACAAATCATGTTAATTTCTCTCGCCCTGCGTAGGAGGTCCATGTCCATGCCCAATGCTGGGACGCATATTATATGATTCATAAAAAGGTCTCATAAATATACTATATATATACAATTAAACTTTAGTTTGACTTCTGTGGGAACAATAACCTATACTTATATCATATTGATGCGTTGTTTAAAAGGGCAAGCAAGCATAAGAGCACGTAAGTGCGATTATAATGGCATGTAGGCCGATGCTAGATACCCTTGAACCTAAAGTGGCAGCTCTCGGCCGCCTTGCCAATGACCCCGCACGAGGGCGCGAGTGCCGCGCGCTGGCCCAGCTTACTAATTGTTATGTAACATAGAAAAGTTGCATCGTCAACTTTGCATTCTCAACATAGTTGGGTACGTGCGAATTTTGAGTTAAAGTAAGTTTAAATGTTGATAAAACGGTCTAAATCGCTACCCTGTGTGCTATTGATATTAAGATTTATAAACAGGTTCGGAGAACGCGAATGCCTCTCCTTGCGAATCCCGAAGGGAAGGGAAAGTCACTGAACTCATACATCGCGCGTTACATCTCTTTCCTTACTTCATAGTACTTGTGATTGTAAAATGTCTTTGTTAAGCTTTTATTATAAAGAATAACTAGAGTTTGTAAATGTGGGTGAAACATCATTGATTAAAGATATATATAATTTGAATAATTATTAAATTTTTATTTCAATGGTAGCTCATAATTTTTAATTAATGCAAATATTTTTTTCCCAGCAGTTTATGAGGCTTTAAAACGAAGAGTAAATTTCTAAACGAAATAATCGTGTGTTATCATTAAATATATACTTGGTTTACGATTGGTATATTAAATAATAATGCTTATTATAATTTTTACTGTTTTCTTTGTAGTGGTTTTGCATTGATTTTTAAGTTAGTCTAACTAGCGTCATGTTTTCTATGTCTGGCAGAAAAAGAGCGAAATAATATGCAAGATTCATGGTCTACGATACGAATACGACGTGAAGCGGGCGGGGACAGCCAGTGAGGAAATATAGTATTGATAATTCTAAAATGCGGATTGGTGTGATCTTTATTTAATTTTTAAAGAAAGAAACATTAGCCTATATATTATTCTGTATATTTACTCTTAAGAGTAACGTATTAGTCGAGTCGTTAATAAAGTTATAAAGATATTTGCCACAACCATAATTTGGTAATGTCGGGCTGCGGATAACCCATATCAATTATATTGTCTTTAAAGCAGGTATGTCGCATGGAATTGGTTGCATTCCTTAATTAAATTAGCGAACAACTTAATATTGCATTTTTATCTGGTGGCATAAACGTGCACACTGTCTATTAACCGTGTTGGTGTAAATCAGCAGACACAAAGTTTTATTGGGCATCCGCCAGAAATTTCTCAAAAGCACTATCTTACATAGGTATGTCTGGAGTTTGTACGAGTTAGACAACAATAAGTTCGCCCCTTATTATATTAAACAGAAAGCGAAATATAGGTATATTATACCTTAGACATTCCTTTTGGAGAATAAGGGCTGGGATTTTTTTTTATACTTAAATTAGGTTGTCTTATGTAAAAATTAGGTAAAAAATAAATAAGAACGTTGTAAAAATTTAGAAAAGAAAATGTTTCATCATCACTACAAATTTATTATTTCCAATAACATATCTTAAATGCGGGATGGAGACTTGGAAATTTCTTTCGCAACAACCTTTATTAATAATATGGCAATTTAAAGGATAATTTAAGAGCTCTTGCAGTCCATTATTGTATACATAACAAGGCGGGGAAATGTCATGATCGCTACTCATGACGGCGAGTTAGCAATCGAAATTGGTGTTATAAGCTGACAGCATCAAAATATTGAAATATATTTTTAAATTGTATTTCTCCGCATGATGAGGAAGTAACAATACAAGATTTTACTGAACTTTCTTTTCACATAGGTAAAGGAATGTCTGTAACATAATACATTTTTGTTTCTTTATTCACAATTATAAAATAAATATTTGCTTTTTATGAATATTTAATTGCAATTTTGCAATTAAATATTTGTGAAAATATTGATTTTGATAGATATTTTGAATGTAATATAAATTATATGTGAGTTAGGATTTATTTTTAATATCATTTTTTTAATGTTTAAGATGGCAGATGAGCAAACACTTCTGATGGTAAGTGTTACTGTCGCCCATGGACCTTTGCTAAACCAAGGCTATAGCTACGCAACTGCTTACCAATGAAAACTCTAAGCCCCCCCAGAAAATTGCGCTTTGGGCTCTCTTGCTCACCGAACAAACACAACAGCATATTGTCACTGCTCCAATGTCAATTTCCTGTGAGAGTGTGGTACTACCTATACTCTATCTATACCTACTAAAATCAATTTAAATAATGCTTTTCAGAATTTTATTATGTATTTTATACAAGAAAGATATCACGCGTAAGAAGTCGTTTACCTTGTATACACTATACATACCTCGTAAATAAGAATAAGTATATGTATTAGCTTATCACCTATCAAACATTTATATTTAAGTGTATTAAAACAGTCTATTTTACTTTATACTGAATTACAATAAGACCACCATCAACTTATTACTTTAGAGATAAATGAGTTAAAATATTTTTAAATGGCCAATCCTTATCTGTATTGAATTTGTCTGCCAACACACCTAATATAAATTCCATACACAGCCTATAGTGATATGTAGAAATCGGTATATCAGCAAGAGAATTAACCATATGAGAGAATTGTAATGGAAACTGGAATGAAGTTTGTTAGTGCTAGCATTGATTATTTTTTTATGTTTCTCTGACAATTTTAGTAGCTATATCGTTAATAATTATTACGCCACAAAATACTAAAGTATTTAAATAAGTAAGTATATTTTATTTAGCAAAGTTACGATTAATGAATTGATTCTACATATAGAGCTACTAAGTTCGAGAGGGTTCTTTTTGCGATTCACAAAGAATATTCTGATACCTAAATTCTAAGTTTTTAAAATCCCTAATGATAAGTACCGTAATTTATTCCTTAGTACGAGGTGTTGGCTTATATTAATATGTTTTAAGTTCTTAATTAGTTAACTGAAAATAAACACTTAAAGGGACTTTAAAGTAAACGCGTGACTTCCTTATTTTTTAAAGCAAAAATTTCAAAAGTCGACTTCGTATTTTGAAAATCTAGGAAATAAAATCTAAAACCCTCCTACCATTTGCAAACTTCAATACAGAATTAAATATATAAAAGATTCCTTTTATAAGGCTTAGCTGGGATAGTGAATGGAACATAAGTCTGCTGCAAAGCTGTTTATCGCAAAGAATAAGAGTTGTCTTCATTTTAGACTTGTATTTATATATTTTCTTAATTTTTATTGACTTCCTTACTAATTTTATTGTATTTTTAGCCTTAGTTTTTTTCTGTATTCTGCCAATATAGCCATGGAAGTGGATCTTCCTTAAATACTAGGGTATTTAATTATCAGAGATGGTCAGGCGAATTGAGGCGCTGGGGCTCAGGGTGGCTCTAAACAAGACGGAGGCCCTACTATTCCATGGGCCCCGTGTGAGGCTGCCCATCGGCGCCTCGTTAGTCGTCAACTCCATCCCCATCAGTATCCAGGCCCATATGAGGTACTTGGGTCTGGTGTTCAACGGGCGATGGTGGTTCCGGGAGCATTTTCGTCAAATTGCTCCCCGGCTGGTCGGCGTGGCGTCCGCCCTTTCTCGGCTCATGCCGAACGTGGGCGGACCCAGTTTCGAGGGCCGACGGCTGTATGCGGGGGTGATCCGCTCAATGGCCATGTACGGCGGACCCGTGTGGGCGAGGGCTCTGAACGCCCAGCTCAGGGTGGTGCTGTGGAGGCCACAGCGAACCATGGCGGTCAGAGCCATTCGCGGGTACCGCACGGTGTCTACCGAGGCGGCATGCCTATTGGCCGGGACACCCCCGTGGGACCTAGAGGCGGAGATGCTCTCCGACCTCTATCGGCGGGTTACCTCAATGCGCGAAGAGGGTGGATCCCCATCGTTCTACGAGATAGCCACCTGGCGCGAGGACGCCCGCCGAGAAGTCATCGTCCGTTGGGCTACGCGGCTGGAGAGGCCTAGACACGGTGTTTTTACCGTTGAGGCCCTCCGGCCCGTACTGATGGAGTGGATGGAGCGGCGGCACGGAGTCCTCTCTTTCCGGTTGGTGCAGGTCTTGTCGGGGTATGGTTGCTTCGGCAAGTGCCTGCACACGGTCGTGCGGAGGGGGTGGACTCCGTCCTGCCACCATTGCAGTAGCGACGAGGACACGGCGCAACATACCCTCGAGGTATGTTCGGGCTGGGACGGGCAGCGCCGTGACCTCGTCGTTGTCATCGGTGCCGACCTGACGCTGCCGGCTGTTGCGCGAGCGATGGTCGACATCGTCAGGAATTGGGACGCGGTCGCCGCCTTCTGGGAGGCTGTCATCTCGCAGAAGGAGGCGGCGGAACGGGCCCGGGAGGATTCCCGCGACCCGGGCCGCCACCCGCGGCCGGGGCGGCGCAGGCGCGATAGGCGCGATAGGCGCTTTATATCAAACCTAAACGGTTTGATATAAAGAAACAAAATGTACTACAAAAATACTATTCTATTTTATATTTACAATAAAGTCCGCGACGCCATAACTCTAACTTTAATATTTCAGCTACAAAGATAGTTTCTTGGGTAAAAGTAAAACAAAATGAAAATGAACATCAATTTTGGACGAAATATTTAAATATACTCTATGAATTCATATAAATAAAAATAGTTTAACCAAAAAGGAAATTTCATTGAGATAAAGTTTATTTTTAGCGGCACGTTATTTGATGAAGAGCTCCAACTAATATCCTCTTTGAATTCGGTCCTACTAATATTATAAATGTGAAAGTTTGTGAAGATGTTTATTACTCATTCACGCATAAAACGTTGAACATATTTGGATGAAAATTGACAAACAGACAGACCATTTTCTGGATTAACACGCGGGATCCTTTTTGCCAAGGTAATGTGTTCCCTTGGGACAATAATTCAAATTTGGGAAAGTCACTAATTACGCAGGCGAAGTAGCGTGAAGAACCTACTTTATATATATATATATATACACTCATTTGCAAAAAAACGGGCGGTTTTGATTTTCATTCATATTTAAAAAGATACAATACCAAAAAGGTTTCAATCGTTTGTACACGTTACTGGCCGGTTTTAAAAATGCTGTGGTATTTAAAAAAGTACGTTCTAAATTCAATTTTTCATTTGATGTTCATTTTTACAGAAAACCCCTTTTTATCCTACATTTTTGGCGCGAAGTTCCAGAAGTTAACATCGACTTTCATAACTTTTATTCAATTTTTATCGATTAATTTCATATCCTTGACTGTCAAAGCTTTATTTAATGCTGTTTGGCTGTATCAAAAATGGTAGATAAAGTGGTAAAAGCTACCAAAATTATCGCGCTGCTTGAAGAGGGTTGCAGCCAATGTTTCGTGGCTAGGAGGCTAAATGTTAGTCGCTCGACAGTCCAAAGGACCTGGCAGCTATATCAGGAGACTGGTTCCGTCGAGAGAAGGCCTGGTTCTGGAAGAAAACCATGTACCCAACCACGGGATGATCGTTTTCTTGTGAGTCGCGCATTGAGAAATCGCAAATCTTCGTATGTGGATCTTAAGAACAACCTCCAAGAAGTAAGAAATGTGCATATTAGTCTATGGACGGTCAGGAGGAGGCTTCTCGCTGCCAATATACGCAGTCACCGCCCGGCCCGCGGCCCCAAATTACTCCGTGAGCACAGAGTTCACAGGCTTAGGTTCGCTAGAAATTGTGAATCATGGACTTAAGACGATTGGAATAGGGTTTTGTTCTCTGATGAAGCCAGGATATCTCTGTTCGGTGAAGATCGACGTCGGCGAGTGCTAAGAAGACAAGGAGAACGCTTTGCAGAGGCATGTTTCGAAGAAATCACACCTTATGGTGGGGGCTCTGTTATGTTTTGGGCAGGAATAAATTCAATGGATCGTACAGAGTTAGTCTTCATTGAAAACGGCTCACTGACTGGGCATCGATACATAACGGAAGTTCTAATTTCTCATGCACAACCCGCATTGGCCGCTCTAGGTGAAGACTCGATTTTTATGGACGACAATGCTCGCGCCCACCGATCCCGCGATGTTAATGCGTATGTGCAAGAGGTCGGCATTCGTCGTTTGGATTGGCCAGCTCGAAGTCCCGACCTCAATCCCATAGAGCATGTCTGGGACGTTCTGAAACGGCGTGTGAGATCAGTACACCCGGCTCCGCAGACCATCAGAGAGCTGAAGAATGTGATTACTGCGGAGTGGGAACGTATTCCGCAAGCAAGTATCCGGGATATACTCGCTAGCATGCCCAGACGAATTCAAGCTGTGATTTTAGCTAGAGGGGGTCACACTCGATACTAAACATTTATCTGCTTTTACTTTATTAAAGAAAAACAAACAAAAAAACTTTTTTATTTTTACTTCATGAGCATATGCACTATGGATAAAACTACCTATAATTATCAAACAAAGAAATATTAACATTTGAAATGGTTCATTGCTTAGGTGCCCGTTTTTTTTGCAAATGAGTGTATATATATATATATATATATAATTCAATTATTATAAGCAACTAAACTTCAAATAACGCAGCAAATGTAATAAAAGTACATTTAAAAATTTGAAATTATAAAATTTATAACCTGCAGATACCCTAATATCAGTCGGTTCCACTAATCCTATGTGGATCAGTTCACGTTAGATTGCGTGCGTGACCGTTATAATATTATGTTATAACGAGAAGAAATGAAGCGTAGTATATAACACATAAATTACAAGTAACACAAGTATTTTGTGTGCTACATATGTATATGTAAGATAGATAGAATACCAACTTAACGTTTTATTTGTATCTTATGATATCAATTATTTCGACTACCTAGGTCATGTAGGCACATTCGTACTTTTTATCATCTTCTCACTTTATTATTTGTACTACTACTAGGCACAGGCCTATCCACAGTACAACAGAAGTGACATGTTGATCAAATAGGTTGATATATTACGCGTTAATTTAATTTCACGATAACTTGAAAATTCTCGCAGTAATGTTAACTTTGCTCTGTAGTGACAGAGTAAGAATACAATTCATCACAACCTTTCTTACTTGTGGGTTGACTCTAACCCAGTTATGACTAACAGACGAATAGGAATATATTTTTAATATGCAAATAACATATATACATGAAAAGGACCGTTTTATCCGTGTGGTGACGGAGTAAGAAGACAATTCACCACCCCCTATCTTACCTGTGGGTGATCGTAAGAGACGACTAAGGGATATAAAATGCATATAATATATAGATATTATTTATAGATGCAAGAGAAGGAAATCTCGAAACGAAACTCTATACCAACACGTCTGACCAGCGTGGTATAGTAGGTTAATATCCCTCCCATTACGGAGGAGGTTCGAGCCCAACAGTGGGACATATATGGGCTGTGATGATGATGATGATGAAAAGGACAGCTCAATATAAAACCCTATGCCAACCCGTCCGACAGGAGTGGTGTAGAAGGTCATTTTCCCTCCCATTATGGAGTACACTTCAGCTCATCAGTACTTTTATATGCAGAGATGGTGATTATAATGATGAATATTACCTATCTGAATATATTATTTAGTCGTCTTTTACGGTACTTGAGTGAAGGGAAGTGGTAGTGAATTGTAATTATTCTGTCAACACGTGGTCAAGTTCTTAAAGATACCAAGTTAAAATAACTTATGTATGAGCGAAGTATGTGATGCGTGTAATAATGTACTAACATTGTTCACAGTTGCTGACTTATATATTCTGAGACAGTTTGAATAAATCAGCCAAGAAGAAATGAAATTGATTCTTTAAAAACTCTTTAATATGAAAATATATAACCATTGAACGTATTGAAATTCACTGTGGAACATAAGTCACTAAGGAGAATATGCATATATATTCATATTAATAAGATTAAGTTAGATCATTTGATCACGAACGAGTGTAACCGACATAGCACGAAGAATTAACACGCTGAAGTGGCAATGGGCAGGCCACATCGCTCGAAGAACCGACAACCGCTGGGGAAGAAAGGTTCTAGAGTGGCGACCACGTACCGGACGACGCAGTGTGGGACGCCCCCCCACTAGGTGGACAGACGACCTAGTGAAGGTTGCTGGGCGTCGTTGGATACAGGCGGCACAGGACCGCACTCTGTGGCGTAAAATGAGGGAGGCCTACGATCAGCAGTGGACGGCAATAGGCTGAAATGATGATGATGATGAGATCATTTGAGCTTTATTTTATTCTTTATAGGACATAAGTTTTCTAGTAGCGGCTACGAATACCACCAACCCTTACTTTGCTCGTGGATGTTGTAAAAGACGAGTAAGAGCCTTATAACGACCTGGGCCAACTCCATCTGATGTCGATTGGTCAAAAATTACATTCGCAAGCAGGGTTGACGTCTGGCAGGCGGCCGGTCATAAAACTATAGCCAATAACTTTTACAATATGTACTATGAAAGAAGAGTACATATTGTATCGACCCCAAGTAATTTCGATAAGAGTAGGAGAATGATGATGAGGACATCGTTTTCTGTTGCTGATTAGGAGTCTCAAATACAATGAAGTTATTAGCTTCCTATATATACGGGTCCAGCGGTTGACAAGGGGATATTTCGAAATTTTCTACCCCAAAAACCAAAAATATTGCATATAATACTGACAAAATTATAAATGTTTACTAAGAAAGTAAAGTATGTATTTTCATTCCTTTTTACGCTTCTGCTTGTACTAAAATATATATTTTACCTGTAAGAATGATACGATAAGATGACTAAATACATTTTTCAAGAACACAGCACACAACTAACAATGTCATTGGGGTTCAAGTATTTTTTTTGCACAATAATGGCCATACAATATCTTGTAAAAACCTACAATTTTAGTTCTTTTTACTCTACTAGTTTGAGTAAAACCATTATAATCCAAGTTGCATATATATCTACCGTATATATATATAGCTGTTTATATAGATATAACTGTCTATATAGCTATAATATTTACACTAATGTTGTTATTAAAATATTGAATTTTAATTTTTATATATAGTCGGAATGACTTTATTGCTGCTCTACATACTCATAAAATATTGAGGATGAGTAATTTATTTAAGAGAACAGCCGTAATAACGGTTACCACTAACTTAAATAACAATCTACAACACGCTTACTTATTAGTGTGTTGCACTTGCATAGCAATTATAAGCATGGTAGTCAAAAACACGTGTATATCATAAATTCAAATAAAATACTCAATTCGTTGCCGTCGTGGCCGTATTCATACATCAAAATAGTAGCTATTAAGGTATTTTCTTCCCGTATATACGTTGAGCAATAGACAGCGCGACTGCCGCGGGCTTTTGTGCTAGAATTTTGATTGATATTTTTTGTCAGTTAACTCGGCTACAATAAGATGACAGCGGTAACCAAAGAAGTGCGAATAGTCGTTGTAACTGAAAGTATCAAGGTTAGTCGATGGCGCATGGCGGGGCGATCGAAACTCGGCTAACACTAACAGTACAATCACGCAAAAACTAAGCACCTAGAGTGGCTCACACTGGCTATCACCTTTGTGTAACACCTATTCCATTTAATGATACCGGAATAGTGAATGGACAGCCAAACAAATACATCATGCTCTTTGTGTCCCGAGTCAATGATAACTAAGGATTTCATTAGCACAACGTATCTAAATCGAACACGCATATTTATTGTGTCTTTTTTACCATTGGCGAGAGTTGATTGTGATTGAATAGAAACTGGGCGTGCATTTCAATTAAAATTTAGTAGAAATTTAATTAATGTATTGGTCATCATCGAATTATTCAAACAATCACGAGCACTTTCGTTTCTGATAAGTCGGCGTCAGTGACTGTGCTTCAAGTGCGGTTGCCGAGTGCTTGTGTTAAGGCCACTTTCTCGGCCTCATTCTTGACCATAGGTTGGAAGGCGCCGTGTTCTCATAGTCGACAAAATGATGTATCTATGTCGATAGCTTGTAGGCGGCCTTGAGCGGCAACCATTAATTTGTGTGCAGAGCCGCCAGTGGGATACCGTTATGGCGAGCACATGAATCTTATGACCACTCACCAATATTGCCCGTTCACATTACGCTAGCTAATCATATCAGTAACAAACATTATTTTTTTATTTATATTAATGCAATCGAAATGTTTTTATTAATGCCAATACTTTATCTAGCAACTATGCTGTTGAAACTAAACTATTTATAGAAACACTATAATTTTTCTATCTTTATAATATAAAAATGAAAAGAATTTAAAGCGTCCAATTATTGTTTTTAATAACAATAAATATTCATTATAAAATTAGCTGAGTGGTAGCGGCTACGAATACTAACAACCTTTACTTTGCTCGTGGATGTCGTAAAAGACGCCTTATAACGACCTGGGCTAACTCCATCTGATGCCGTTTTGGTCAACAATGACATTCCTAAGGCGGGTTGACGTCTGGAAGGCGCCCGATCATAAAACTATTGCTAATAACTTTTACAATATGTACTATGAAAGAAGAGTACATATTCTATCGACCCCAACTAATTGGGATAAGAGTAGGTGAATTATGATGAAATAATCATTTTAAAAACTATCAAAACAAATCTTAAGCCCTTATCAGCGTATAATATATATATTAAATCAGTTTATCTCCCACTGAGGAGGTGGTCTATGCACAATAGTAAGACTTCTATGGATAGAAGAAAAGGCAACTCCTCAAAAGAGAAAAGTATGACTGCAAAAATAAAAGACAAAATATTTTTTTATTTCTGAATACATTTAGTCAATCGAGAAGAAATATTGAATATCTCAAAAAGTTTGCTCAAATTTTATCACGACAGCCCAGGACAAATAAAATTAACAATACAAAAACGTTAACTCTCTGTAAGATTGATTAACAACGAGACTAAAATTTATTGATGTTATAATGCCGACTCGGCACCATTATCCAAGTACTATTTAAGTCAACATTCTTATCTACCGTTAACGTTATGCATTTCTGGGAACTAATCTATACAGATAAGATTTTTTTTAAATTATATGGCTTCAGCGTTTTTTAAAAAAATGTGAATGAAGTTAATTGCGAAAATCTAGCATTTATTATGTTGGCAGGATAAAAAGAATTTATGCACTAAAAAAGTTTCTAAAATGGTGTGCATAATATGTGATGAACTCTATGAAATGACGTCATGTCGCTAAGTTTCCGATGTGAATGCAAACATTAATGAATTCAAGTACCACGAACAGCTTGTTTGATTTTCACACGCAAAATTATTCTTTGTATGCAGACACGTATGCCTTAAGAACCAATAATCTACTTCGCCTAAGTTCATTACCATTTCGCTAGAATAAATTGTTATATAAACCGTAGTGTAACAGATTCTTTGCAATATTTAAGGAATTCCATTGAATCTGAAAAAAATACAAATGTAATTTTCTACAGAAGTTATATTTTAACATAAAGTTTTGATCGTAAAAGTTAGAAATGACTTTTAACTTATTTAATGTGTACGGCAATATATAAAATATTCTCCCTGAAAGTAAATTTTAACGAAAACTCTAAGATTGTTCTAAAATTATAAGTGATAAAGATTCCAGTATAGGTATGCCAAAGATAGGATTCTTTTTCGCGATGATGAAAGATAACGAGTACACGTAGCAAGGTATCCAAAGTGGGCAAGTGAGTTAGTGAGCGTACCACGACGCGCGGCGCGTCACTGCCGCGCCATGCTCCGCTGTGATCAGAATTTATTTATACGGCCTGGGAATAGTTTCAGACAGATAATGCTCTCATTTTGTAACGGAAAATCCTTAGCGTTTTTAAGCGAAACGCTTTGCAACTACGAATGAAGCTGCGCATTTTAAATAACTGTTGAACATTTACATAGGAATAAAATTACGTCTTTATAATGTCCAAGTAAATTGGCAAATAGCAACAGAGAGACACTTATGTAAAGTATGAAAGCTCTCTTCATACTTACGAGATATTTTATTATAGTTGTTACTGTTAAGATACAACAGATATGGTTATTTAACTTGATTAATATGATGCAGGTTCCAAATATGGTCGGTCATCTCGGTAGTCGCGTCGCGTCGGTGACTATTCGGTCGTTGGTGCACAAAGTTCACGATCAAAGATAAAAAAAAAACTGAACTCAAAGTATACCGGTGCGGATTCCAAAATTTAAATCAACCGTTACAATAGCGAAATAGATAGGTTTATGATATTTTAAGCTTTGGAAGCTTTAGTGTGTTGTTTTGCATTATATGTAATATTTAAAATTAAAAAGGAAACTTTTAATATTATCTTATTGTTTTATCAACTCCTGTACGGCTTTACAGCACAATCTTAATCTAGATGACAAAAAGTAACCTACTTACATATAATTACTTTAGATTTATATAAAAAATCGCTACATTATTGTCTAATAATATATTATCTAAGGTACTATTGTAGTGGATAGCAAAAGTAATGTCTCTACCAAGGATATGCATGTTAGGTTTAGCTATATATGAGGGTTATGCCGCAAGCTAGCGTTTGACACCTCTTATTTAACTTTGATTTTGGTACATCTACCAGTTTATACCTGTCCATTTTTAGAAATTTCTCCGTTAGGGGGTATAATGATATAATTCGATCGCGGTTACTGTTATAAATTTTCCATGTCAGTACTGCTGATCATTTTTGTGGCGATCTCTCAGCTAGTTTTTACTTGCTACCGAAGACAAAGATCGGGTACCGGTGACCCGGCAAAGAGAGCTGCTTGCAGGGGTTGCGCACCGCCTCTTCCGTCGCCCCGCACCGATTTGGCGGGGCGCAACCACATCCATAGTCCACCGCAAGAAAAAAAAAGCAGGCTTGTTACTTCTCCTACGAGAAAGCAAGGAGTGATGACAGATTGTATTCTGACCATGTCATCAGACCTTGAAGGCATAAGGACTTGCTTTTTGAACTGCAACAATTATCGCGCAATTCATTGGGTTTTAGTTCGAATTAAATAACGGCGTTGACAAGAATTTGACGTTGGCATATCGTGTTTAATTTTTCAAGTCACCTTGCAAGTGTTTAAAATCTGAGTATTGTGCATTATTTAAGACTTACCTAGGATGGTTTGAGCTAGGTTTTGGCTGTTCTCTTTCATTTACATCTTTAATAGTACATACTGCATTATTGCATAAAATTCTTGGATGAAAAATTATCTTTAATAATAAATTAGTGGCACTTCTATTACACTGCTGAAGAAAATTATATAATAGATAAAAGCTCTAAGATGACTTTTTCTTATACTGTTAAAAGAAAGTAAGGATAGCAAGTTACCTTCACATATTTTTTTTGTAACTGAAACGATGGATAGTTAGATTAAGTGGCCGTCAGGGAATAGGTCCTTGACCTCGTGCACGACTATTCGCACAGCAACGACCTGGTTATAAAATTTCTCGCTTCTTGCTACTATCTATCTAGTTATATCAGGTAGAACATTGTTCGTAGATTTTATAGATTAAAATTTTTATTGTGGTAGTGGGGGAGTGTTCGGTCGACAAAGTCAAGATGAGTTGCGGACGCGGGTGCGTGCGACAAGACGTGACCGTGCGCTAGCGACTGCCGACGTGAGACCATTGTTGCCTTTAATAGATAATTAGTTAGGTGCCGTTATTTAACACGATCCGATCGCCACCGTCGGCCCACATCGTCAGATTGACACTAACTAAAATGCACTGGCATTCCACGCCGACATTTAAAACAAACATAACAAAAATTGTATATCTTCTCATTGAGAAATTTGAAAATGAATGAAATTATATTATTCTCATAGATTTTATTGCGTTTGAATTTATGTCTAATATACTGATATTTCAATATTATTTCTAATATAGGTACTGATATTTCATTAGCTGTATGGTAGCGGCTACGAATACTACCAACCCTTACTTTGCTCGTGGATGTCGTAAAAGACGACTAAGAGTCTTATAACGACCTGGGCTAACTCCATCAGATGCTGTTTGGTTAACAATTACATTCCCAAGGAGGGTTGACATCTGGCAGGCGGCCGGTCATAAAACTATTGTCAATAACTTTTACAATATGTACTATGAAAGAAGAGTGCATATTGTATCGACCCCAAGTAATTGGGATAAGAGTAGGAGAATGATGATACTGATATTTCAAATAATTTATTACCCCCATAGTTACAGAAGGACTACTCGTAGCAATATTATAAATCATTGTTTGGAAATGTCTTAACAGCCTTAAGTATTTCAGCATGATTTTGCAGATACTGTCTAAATGCACTTTACTATGTATTTTTTTGAGTTCCTATAGTAGATTTTGTTATCATATAGTAGATCGTTTTTAATATAATTGTTTGGTTGCGTAATCACATATTGCAAAAACTTTAAAACATGAAAACCTATATAATACATTTTATAGATATATATGATTACATATTTACTAGATGGCCGTACCCCGCTCGCTTCCCTTCTTTTCGGGTAAGTAATCACCAACGTATCGTATACTGAAACTTTTTCCGAAACACGCAGCATTTTATAGTATAAGTATTATTCCGATCGGTTCAGTAGTTTTCGCAGTATAACCGAACAAAAAAACCGGCTCTCCATGTAATAGTATAGATAGAAGGTAGAGTATAGATTTGCTAAGCCCATCTGGAATATACACCAATCATATGGAATGCCTTGTATGCGAAATATTAATATCCAATAGAAGGAGTATAAAGACTTAGATACAGATATAAATGATACCTTTCTTCTAATATCTGTTACTCTTTTTTATAACTGTTTTTTAGGGTGATCCCTCACCCGAAAGAATAGGCAGTAACGCTCTCCCGGATTTAGTACGTTAGTCTTATTGATTTTTCATCCATATATTGGCTAGACAGAATTTAGATTTCTTTTGTTTTTTTTTTGGTCTGGAAACACATAGTCCGTTCACTCCAGGGCATTGGGGAGGCAGCGTGCAGCCAACTGTGTGTTAATACATTATGACGTCTAAGGACTAATTATGATTTAAATGATATTTCGTAAGTGTTCGTTGAGATTTGTTTAACAGCTGACTGATACTTAACAAATGTCTTTCAAGATCCTCTCAGCTTGGTTCGCAAAGAAGGTTTTGCGCTGATGTGGTCGCAGTAGTTTTTACGATACTCGCATGAAAGGTCACGGTAAATACTCTTAATAAAGGACTAAATACTTATTTAAGTAGAACTTTACAAACATACAATTAACAGACACAAATAATATCTACATCGTCAATAATAAGAGGACCGCACAAAAATTAACATGTATAGCAATCTAATTCATGTCATTCAATATAAGAGGTCACTAATTACGACTACTGTGTCATCTGTGCAGTTGAATAGAGGAGCTTCCCGTTAGAGAAGTCCTTGCTGTCTTCTGGACGTAGTTCCACACTTCAAACTTTTTGTGAGATTTTATACGGACAGTCAATAACTAAAAAAAACTCAGTGATAAGAATTATCTATGGGAACGCCAAAACAAAATTAACGTGTATTGAATCACGGATACAGTGAATAAAAAAAAATGTACATACATACATATCATTACGCCATATCCCTTGCAGGGTAGGCAGAGAGAACAGAGTGCCAGAGAACTCTATCCTTGCATACTTCACTCGCTTCCTCAACATTCATAATTCTTTTCATACACGCTCGCTGGTTTCGGAAACTCTTGACTCCACCTCCCTTCAGTACGTGACCAATCTGGTCTAGGTAGGTTAGTCTCGGTCTCCCCCGGTACCTACATCCTTCCACTTTCACATTGTATATCCTCTTAACCAGACGTTCGTTCGGCATTCTTGCCACACGTCTGAACCATCGGAGCATTGCCTTTCGTATCTTTACACCAATACTCTCTTTCATACCTACTCGCTCTTTTACGTCGTCGTTACGAATGCGATCGGTCAGCCTAACTCCACAGATTTTCCGTAGAGATCGCATTTCGACAAAATTAATTACAAAAATAAATAATAGTTTAAAAACTAAAAAAACATGCTTTTATATATAAACTAAACTAAAAAGTAGAAAATAACGTTTTTTAATCATTCAAGTTAAGGTGGAGTGAGAAATAAAAGAAATTATTTTAGTGTAAAAAAGCGTGGGGTGCCTGATGTTAACATTCCATTGATAGAGTCATGTGGGTACGTAGGCACTGTGGGTATGCTGCGAAATATTTTCAGAAAACACCCCACGCTTTTTTACATTAAAATAATTTCTTTTATTTCTCACTCTACCTTAACTTGAATGATTAAAAACGTTATTTTCTACTTTTTAGTTTAGTTTATATATAAAAGCATGTTTTTTTAGTTTTTTAAACTATTATTTATTTTCTATTTTTTAGTACCGCTAAATACAGAAGCGCGATTTTATATATTTTAATCTACTATGATTCCATGACTACTATCAGTAACTGTAATTATTTTCCAAATCATTAAATCTGTACAGCTGTATTAATCGTGAAATCTCGATTTTTAAAATTCATTTAAATAATTTTACATTGTCGTCTTGTAATTGATAATCGAAGCATTGCATCAAATGCTATGTAACAGATAAGCTTTAGATGAAATGATTCGATTATGAAGACTATGACTAAGTGCTACATAAGCTTGTCCAGCAGCAAACAGTCGAGAGCCTAGATAAATGACTGCATGATCAACTGTACAGCCTTGAATCTTGTGGATGCTCGATGCCCAACTCAGAATGTCAATGGCAACATTCGTCTCTCAGCAGTTCCATATTTGGCTATTTTCTATCCAACTTACCTACTACATAAAAATGTAATAAGTGCAAATATTTATAAATTTAAATTCATATAAATGTTAACGTTTTGAAATTATATGAAAATATAATTTTGACGGTATTTAACAATCAATTAAAATTTGAAGTAGTCACCAATTGTACTAAGATGGCCGAAACCAGTACTTCTTTTAAATTAGACAATAACTCACAATGAACAATTAAAAAACTAAGTTTTACATTATTCCTGCATTAGTAACTACATATGTTTTATAATAACATTCCAAGCTTAGATCTTAAATATTATAATAATACAAAAGTAAGTTATATAATACCATTTCAATTTTTAACTTCACAAATAAGCACTAAATCAGTTGAAAACTATGTTATATCATAACATTCCAAGCTTTGATCTTAAATATTGAAATTTATCTTTAAACAATCCTCTTGTAAGTATATCTACAAATTGTCAATCACTACCAACAAACTGTAATACAATTATCTTTTTATAATACTTTTCTTTAATAAAGTTATATTTAATTTCAATATGTTGTACTTGGCTACCACTTTGAATAATCTGATTCACACATATCAGATTGCTAGGTTGCTAGTTTGAGAACATGTAAAACATTATTAAACAGCACCTTTTTGTCATGAACTTTATAATATATAAGTGTCTAAGCTTACTTGTCCTGAGGACTGCACAGATAATTCCTGTCCATTTCTCCTATATTTCTTTGGCAACACATACACAGATTTGAATTTTCACATAATTTGTTGGATTGACTGAGAGTATTATCTCCGTCTTAGCTTTAGCGTCTCGTTTCTTACCTACTCTTTCTGAGAAGTCTTCTATGCAATTCCAGAGTTCCTCATGTTGTAAGTATGCATTAATAAACGCCAAGTTGCATTATTTATATGGCCCGACAGGTTTTCGATAAATGCGAGAGTATTATTTAATGCCATTTTCAAATAGATATCTCAATTCAAATACTTAAATGCTTCGCAAAGACCTAACATAACAAGAAAACTTTTACACGAACTACGTTTTGTTTTTAATGTTCACTTCAATGTCTTTGATTACTGATTTTACCATTAGATATTACACTGTCTTTATTTCTGAGCTTTTCTGGACCCTTAACCTGATGAATTTAGCGACGTAGCTCGAGTTTTATTAACTACTTAATATGAATTATGAAACTAACAAGAAAAACATACAGTGGCTTGACAGATGACCTTGATGTCACGAATAGAGAGACATTGTTTTGCGGTAGCGCCCTCTAGGCGCGTAATTCGAAATAGGAAACTTAAATTCAAGAATTTAATCCTGACTATCTCAATAACTGATTAGGATAATGGTGTAATCTTATTAAATTATTGCATTGTCATCGGTCCTCGATAAGTCTACCAAATTTAAATGAAATCTGACCGTTCGAAGTGGGTCAAAATCAAGTCCAAAGGAGTCGGTTACAAACATACAGGTCAAGCTAATAAAAAGCATGTAAAAAGAAAATGTAATATACATATTGTAAAGTATATGAATAAAATGAGGTATATAACATCAACGGCGTATTAATTATTAAAGGAAAAATAAAAAAGACATTAATATTAAGTATTTAAGTGTGGCGTGGTATGTTGTTTACTCTCTGCACGTTCACGTACTGTTCAAATTTTCGATGATCCCAAAAGACTGGAGTCCTTGTAGCGGCGGAGGAACTTTGGGTCACTATGTATAGAACATACAGACATCGACTCTTCCATGGGGAGTGATTTTGGGAGCTCTTTAACTTGGTATCATCGTCACCTTCCTATAATTACAACATTTAACAACGCACTAGGAATCATCCATACTATCTAGAATCGATATCATCCACTAATGTAAGGTTCTAGCGATTTTCTACGTGCAATCTCTCGAGTGAATTATCTGTTGCGATGCTTCCCGAGCGCTATAGCATGTCTCTCTTTAAAGGAAGTCTAAGAAGATCACTTTTCTCAGCACAACGACTTTACTGTACTGTGGTAGTATTGTTAAAAATCATGAGCATTTACCATTAGGTGGGTACTTGCTGATCCACCACTAAAAGCAAAAATACAAACGGACGATTAATAATTATAAATCAAATGAAAGTGTTTAATAAGTTACATATATTACAATGCTCTTTTTATAAATCCATCGAATCAAATTGAATTAAAAAATAGACCGTTATTATTTTTAAATGCCTAATGACAGCTTTCACCAAAGACCCCATAAAAAGGTAACACCTCAGAAAATATGACACATAAAATCAATCTCACGTGTGAAATATATCGTCTTAGATTGTTACCTTTTTTTTTTTTTTTTTTTTTATTGGTGGGCTATGGGTGCGTCTCGCCCCGCCAAATCGGTCCGGGGTGACGGAGAAGGCGGCGCGTGATCCCATAGACCCACCGTAAAATCCTCTCTCTTCGCCGTGCGAGCGGACCACCGGTACCCGATCTTTGTCTTCGGTGGTCCGCTCGGCGGTTTACCCTCGCGGGTTCCTCTCGTCGACGCCCCGACAGATTTCGCCGTCGGGGCGTCGCCCTCACGCGGTGGCCTCGCGTCGGGTGACCGGACAATTCCCCGGTCCGATCACCCGAGGCCTGGGTTAGGGCGGCATCAGGCGCAGGTATTCGCGCCTGCGCCGCCCCGGCCGCTGGTGGCGGCCCGGGTCGCGGGAGTCCTCCCTGACTCGTTCCGCCGCCTCCTTCCGCGAGATGACAGCCTCGCAGAAGGCGGCGACCGCGTCCCAATTCCTGACGCTGTCGACCATCGCCCTCGCGACAGCCGGCAGTGCCAGGTCGGCACCGATAATAGCGACGAGGTCGCGGCGCTGCCCGTCCCAGCCCGAGCATTCCTCGAGCGTATGTTGCGCCGTGTCCTCGTCACTACTGCAATGATGGCAGCCCGGAGTCCACTCCCTGTACACGACCGTGTGCAGGTATTTCCCGAAGCACCCGTGCCCCGTCAACACCTGCACCAGTCGGAAGGTGAGGACCCCGTGCCGCCGCTCCATCCATTTCATCAATACGGGCCGGAAGGCTTCGACGGTCACGATACCGTGTCTAGGCCTCTCCAGCCGCGTAACCCAACGGGCGATGACGTCTCGGCGGGCGTCCTCGCGCCAGGTGGCTATCTCGCTCAACGATGGGGAGCCACCCTCCTCGCGCACTGAGGTAACCCGCCGGTAGAGGTCGGAGAGCATCTCCGCCTCTAGGTCCCACGGGGGTGTCCCGGCCAATAGGCACGCCGCCTCTGTCGACACCGTGCGGTACCCGCGAATGGCTCTGACCGCCATGGCTCGCTGTGGCTTCCACAGAACCGCCCTGAGCTGGGCGTTCAGAGCCCTCGCCCACACGGGTGCGCCGTACATGGCCATCGAGCGGATGACCCCCGCATACAGCCGTCGGCCCTCGAAACTGGGTCCGCCCACATTCGGCATGAGCCGAGAAAGGGCGGACGCCGCGCCGACCAGCCGGGGAGCAATCTGTCGGAAATGCTCCCGGAACCACCATCGCCCGTCGAGCACCAGACCCAAGTACTTCATATGGGCCTGGATGTTGATCTGGATGGAGTTGACGACTAACGAGGCGCCGGTTGGCAGCCTTACGCGTGGCCCATGGAATAATAGGGCCTCCGTCTTATTTAAGGCCACCCTGAGCCCCAGCGCCTCGATTCGCCTGACCATCTCCTCGGTGCCGAGAGTGGCCAGGCTCGCCGCCTCTTCGAGTGTCCTGCCCCGGGCTGTGACGAGCGTGTCGTCAGCATAGCACACCAAGCTCAGCCCGGGGGGGAGACTCCCTCTCAACGCCCAGTCGTACCCGATGTCCCACAGAGTCGGCCCCACAACCGACCCCTGTGGAACACCGCACGACATGGGCGTCCGCACAATGTCCCCTGCGGGACCCGCGCAGAGGATACTGCGCCCCTCCAAATAGTCTGCCACCAGCCGCCTGAGGTACAGGGGCACTCCATGGAACCGGAGCGCCTCCTTGATGCAGCTGAATGGCAGACTATTGAATGCGTTGGCGATGTCCAGCGACACCGCCAACAGCACTCCCTTGCCGGCGACAGCCTCCGCGGCCGTCTGCCTCAGGCGTAGCAGGCCCCCGATGGTCGAACGCCCCCTCCTAAACCCATATTGAGCGTCCGACAGATCGGGCCCCACCTCCTCCAAGTGTCGGACGATGCGGGCAGCGAGGACACGCTCCAGCAACTTACCCACATCGTCGAGAAGCACGATGGGCCTGTAGGCCGACGGCAAATCCAGGGGCCGTCCCGGCTTTGGCAGGAGAACCAACCTCCCCTCCTTCCAGCACTCAGGGAACCGTCCAGACGTCAGACAGGCGTTGAACAGTTGCCTGAGGCGAGGCTCGAAGTGCTCGAGGAGCGACGTCAACACCCGGACTGGTATTCCGTCCGGGCCGGGGGCCGTGGTGGCGGAGCGAATCCGTGCCACTGCCGCCCCCACTTCCGACTCCGTCACGGGTGGAACGCTTTCGTCGTCGGCCTCCCGGTCTTGATCTGGCGAAGCCATGACCGGGGGCGTGTGTCCCGACTGCCGTGGAAATAGCTCCTCGATCACCCTACAAAGGAAGTCGGGCTGGAGGGTCTCGGTGAGGGGGGGGGCCCTGCGCGCGAAGCTTGTTCAGCGACGCGCGATACGAGCGACCCCAGGGGTCACGGTCGAGACCGTCCAACATCTCCTGCCAACCCGCATCCTTGGCGGCTCGGATGGCCAGCCGAAAGGCAGTACGCGCACTGCGGTACGCCTCGTACAGCTGGCCCTCCCGCTCAGCGTCGCGGTGACGCCGCCGGCTGCGGGTGTGGGACCTTCGGGCACTGATACACGCCGCGCGAAGGTCCGCCAGTCTTGGGGACCACCAGTAGACCCCCTGCCTCGGAGGTAGACGCCGCACCCTGGGCATGGCCGCATCGCAGATCTGCGTTAACGCACTGCGGATGCGGACAGCCTCAGCGTCCACTCCGTCCGCTGGGGGCGGTGAGGACAGCCACGTGTGAACGATGGCCGCCTCCGCCAGTAGGTCCCTATCAAGACGACCCACAGCCCACCGCGGAAACGCGGGAGCTCCGTCCGCCCTGTGACCCCTACCGGGTTCCCGGGGGGAGACCTCCATCCGGATGTACCGGTGGTCCGACAGGGCTTAGATTGTTACCTAAACCTTAAACTGCATTTAATTTCAATTAACATAAAAAAATGTTTAGATTAGTATTATAGCTTATTTGCATTGCCTTAGATATTAAAGAAAATCGTTAGTGCAAACAGGCATCAGTGTATAAGCTTTTCAAAAATCTATTAAATTTTTCTTTAAAAAAGCTAAGCAATACTAGCTATTAATTTTAGGCCTTTCCCGCCAAGACTTTTACTGGAAACAGATCCGTAATTATTTAAAAGTTTAAGTGGTATAAAAATAAAAATATAAACAACGTGGCATGGTTTGGTGAAAAGAGAATGTAAAAATTAATTACGTAGTTCTAGAGTATATTCGCTCAAATATATTCTATATAACGATGAGAAATTGGTTAAATTGCGCATATTCGAAGTTTGAAGACGAGTTTATAACGAAATTCGAGGTAAAAATCAGTTCATAACCAAATTAGTTTAATCCATTAAGCTTGTAGCCTCTTAGCACGTATTTGTAATGAATTCAACTATGTATATAAATTTCACGCAAAGCAGACAGCGAAAAACAGTTTACTTATAAATTTCTTTCATTTCGAGTGTATTTGTACTTTGAAGCTATATGAGTTACACAATATATTTATTCGAGGTTTAAGTTCGATTTTTGCTAGTGTTAAACTGGAAGTTGAAATACATTTTTAGTTTAAATTGCCTTTAATTGCGAAATATAGCTTAATGTTTATACATTTAGCTATAAATATGCAAAAAATATTTATATTATTTTATGTATTAGTTTAGAAGTTAAATCAATTAAACTACCTATAGTTCACAGTGACCGCTTAATAAAGTCGACTGGATTGTGCAAAAAAGTTCAATGACGTTTTAATTTTGCCATAAAGATATATATTATATATAACTAGTTACCCTTTATATGTTCTTAATAATGATTTCTAAATGAAACGATGTTGACAATGAAACTTTATTACATAAAAGAAACGAGAATGACGTTAGATTATGACTGCCTTTGCACAGGCAATTATAATGAGAGATAGGTATTTTTGTATTCTACTAAGAACGAGGCTTATAGGAGAGATTAAACTAATAAATTCAAAGTTTTAATTATAACATAATTTTAAACAAAATGTTTATCTCATTATTAGAAATTATAAGACTTCTTGTTTGGAGTTTAGACTTTATTCTTTGGTGTTTACTATTAAAATATTTGAAGGTTGAATATACTTACGATCTCAGGTAGGAGTTACTTTGAAAATATAAGCAATTGAATTATAAGTAATGGACGGATCACCCCAAGAAACTCGCTATATTTTATGGTTTCATTTTACGAATTTTGAAGATGTATAATAAACATATTTTACTCAGAGCCTAGCGTCACATATGAGTTATATCTTTATAAAAAAAACCCCACCTTGCGCCATTTAAATAATCCTTGTATTGTGGAAGATTTTACAAACATGTGATTAATGCAGCTAAATTACACCCTGATTCGGAATAACACTTTGTGAATGGCACAAAGTATCATTTTATTTCTATGTAGGTATCGAACCTACGACACTGGCTTGGCAGGTCGGTTTCTTAATCACTACACGATTTGTGCAGTCGAGAGTTACAAATATATTGTTTAGATTTTACCATCACGATCCATCTAGAGATTTTTAAGATATATTTTGATTGCTGTATATTCTTTCAAATGTCATTGTTAAAATCCTAGTATAATACAATCATTTTGGAGATTTTAAAAAGACAGTTTATGATCGATTTTTAGCCATTTCCAATAGCATATCCCTTTACAAAACAGAGGAAATTTAATGGAAAATAAATGAATTACATTCATACCAAAATTTTATAGGTGTATGCACTTAGCGGTAGTCCAACGTCAAACAGTGAAATCAATATCCAAGTGCGGTAAACGTTGAGTAAATTTACAATGCAATTCATTTAAATCTGCGTGTAATCGCATACTAAATCGAGACTGATTTGTCTCAACGTTCTCACAAAAGTTTTAAGTGCTAACGGTATCTATATATATTTTAAGTACATACTAGAATATTTTTTTTTTAATTTATAGCCGCATGCATTTATCCACGAAGGAGTTAGCGGAAATCGTGGCTTGGGCAAAGAGTGATCGCCAGGAGGAAAGCGAGTGTACCCCGACTGTGGTTGCAGTGAGTTGATGGCGCAGCGTATGTTCCACGTAATTTCAGACCCTGGGTAGAAAAACGATCTCTTGTTACGCTAGGTAGTCGCTTGACAGTATAGGTTACTTATAAAAACCCGATTACGAGCGGAAAACGATTGACACAAGTGGGATTCGAACCGCTCGTAATTGGGTTTTTATAAATAATCAAGCATATTAAATGCTAAATTTTAGTAATTTAAGTATGGGTTACTTGTTTGCTACCACAAGTAATAAAAAAGTTAGGTTTAAATCCATAGCATAGATATATATATATATATAACCATGAAAAAAATATTGATACAGTAGTTCTTGTTCGTAGTCATCATCAACATCATCATCTCAGTTCATATATGTCACACTGTTGGGCTCGAGCCTCCTCTGTAGCGGCAAAGAAATTGACTTGCTATACCACGCTGGTCAGGCGCGTTGGTATGGGGTTTAGTTTCGAGATTTCCTTCTCTTGCATAGATGTTATATGCGTTTTTATATCCCTTAGTCGTCTCTTATGATCACCCATGGATTATATAGGGGTGGTGAATTGTATTCCTACTCCGTCACCACACTGAACTTGTTCGTAGATTTTTATTAATTTGTATTCATGTAATATTTTATTATCTTTCCGTGTGGTGACGGAGTAAGAATACTATTCACCACCCCATATCTTACCCGTGGGTGATCGTACGAGACGACTAAGGGATATAAAACGCATATAACATCTATGCGAGAGAAGGAAAACTCGAAACAAAACCCTATACCAACACGTCTGACCAGCACGGTGTAGTAGATTAATTTCCCTCTCACTGCGGAGGAGGCCCGAGCCCAACAGTGGGACAATTATGGGCTGTGATGATGATGATGGATATTTACTTTTTATACCATAATTTCATTATAAAACTGCCACAAAAAGAAGGCCGACCGATGAAACTAGACAAATTTATATAGAAGATTATTAAGACATGCACATCAAGGCAACATAAGATAGTAAACAAAACTTCACCTTTGTAACGACACTATCACATATTATGGTGACGTTCAATGACCGTGCGTATCTAATGAAAGGAAGGTCAGTTCGTAGGAAAATAATGAATTACAAGTTGCGGTAATCTTTATTTATGTCTAACATGTTAACCACAATAAAAGGTAGAAGATGAAACTTCATCATTCACAGCGATAGCTCAGTATGATACAACATTATCATAATTATATATTAAGTAATATCTCGAAGATATTCTAAGCCGGTTGTAAAGCACAACATTTGCATATTACAGCCGGAGATCACGAGCGATCTTAGGGTGTGAATTCTTGAGTGATAAATTTTAGTATTATTTTATAACCAATGTTAATTCTATGGCTGCAACAAAACCATATTATATATTTTACACAGACTATTCGTTTGATAATGTACAATTTTATATTATTTTAATAGATAATTTCATCAAATTAACTTGCTATAGTACTACTGGCTTTAGTATGCATATCAAATTTAAACAACAATGAAACTTTAATAAAGCGTATTACAAATGAAGCTTTATATGCTTTGTTAGACTTAAATGTTTGAAATTACATTTATTATTTCATATAGGAATATCACACGATTTTTTAAATTTCATTGCTTCAGTGCTTGTCCCAACATTACTGTATGGAAGCGAGAGTTGGGTATGCAGAAAAGAGTATGATAGTAAAATTAATGCGGTCGAAATGCGATCTCTGCGGAAAATCTGTGGAGTTAGGCTGACCAACCGCATTCGTAACGACGACGTAAGAGAGCGAGTAGGTATGAAAGAGAGTATTGGTGTAAAGATGCGAAAGGGAATGCTCCGATGGTTCGGACATGTGGAAAGAATGCCGAACGAACGCCTGGTTAAGAAGATATACAATGCGAAAGTGGAAGGATGTAGGTACCGAGGGAGACCGAGACTAACCTACCTAGACCAGATCGGTCATGTACTGAAGGAAGGTGGAGTCAAGAGTCTCCGAAACCGGCGAGCGTGTATGAAGAAAATTATGAATGTTGAGGAAGCGAGTGAAGTATGCAGAGATAGAGTTCTCTGGCACTCTGTTCTCTCTGCCTACCCTGCAAGGGATATGGCGTGATGATATGTATGTATGTAAATTTCATATATATATATAGCTATTTAAGCATTATTATAATTAAGATTAAATAAAATATATAGCTGTTAACATATACATACATAATTTCGAACAATATTGATGTTAAATAATCGCTAATAGTCTATGCGGGGCCAGTAAGCAGAATCCGTAGAGCAGGTCATGAACATGCTGCAGATGACTCAGAATACAAGGAAGATCGGGAGGCATGCCGTCATCTTCTGCTACGCCAGTCGCCTCACATACTTACGAATCTCACGTTTAACCGTTTATAACGAATATCTATTCATTAATTATCTTTATTACCAACATTTTAATATACCGCTAGTATTGGATATGATTAATCAGTTCCCTAATCATACTAAATTGATCATTATTTTAAAATCTTCAATGTAAATTCACTTAATATGAATGTCACTAATGGATATACAAGTTAAGGAAATACTCGTAAAAATAATGTATACTTATGTATTTGTTTTTTTTTTTATATTATGAACGGTGACACTCATCTTTATATAAAACCAAGGATTTTATTTTTAAGTTAAACATTAAAATACAACTTTTATCAATACAGGAAGGTGGTGTGGTGTGGATGACAGTTTGGTTATTAATAATATAATGCAACATTGTTTTAATTTGGGATTTGTAAATCTTACTGCCTTTATTTATAATATAAATTAGACTGACTCTGAAATATATCAATTTTATCTTCTTATATAGATGATGATTCTTCTTTTATAAATTGATTTAGAAAGTTGAATTAAAAAATAAACACCCTTCCCAAACTGGATCAAGTAAACCATCTAAAGGGACTAACTATTTTTAGAGAAGGCATTTACCTGCAGAGGGTTCCTTGCAGACGCCTCAATAGTGAAATAAATATTAGCATTCAACTAAAAAGTTAAAAATAAAAACAAAAAAGAAATTAGTGAAGTAAATTTAATTATAAATATATAATAATAGCATAGAATTAACTTTTTGTCTTTGTAATCTGCAAGGAAATAAAAGGTTTTTTGTATTTATTTTACATAGATGATGATAGATGTATATTTTGTAATTTAGTTTACACAAAACATTACCTGTAAGCAATATGCGCATTTATATTTTGTTTACTGCGATCAAATCTCTCACTAGCGCCTCACGCTAGTTTAAACGTAATAATTTAAGAATTGGGAGATGTAATACTGGTTCTCTCTACTTTTAGTTCGGTATATAACGAAGCGATATCCTGCTTGTTCCCTACCGAACTTATTCTTAATCTTTATAATTATTTTTTATGACTAACACTTAACTTTTTTAAATTTAAAATTGTTTCTTTTTTTTTTTTTTTTTTTTTTTTTTTATTGCTTATGGCGGCAAACGAGCAGACAGCACACCTGATGGTAAGTGTCACTGCCGCCCATGGACCTTTGCCAATGGTATAGCTAGGCCGCTGCCTACCAATACAACCCTGAACCCACCCCAGTTAGGCTTCCGGCTCTCTCGCTCACCGAACGAAGCGCAATAGCACATTGCTATTACTCAGACGTCGATCTTCTGCGAGAGTGTGGTACTACCCCGGACGGACCGGCCTGCGGCTGTAGACAGAGAACTGTCCACAGCGTGGTCCTACCACAATAAAACTAACTAATTTCTTAACTAATTTGAATAGAAATTATATATATATATATATATATATATATATATATATACTAGCTTTTGCCCGCAGCTTCACCCGCGTAAAGAGTTACTTTCCTAAAGTTTATTTTTTTTTCCGTACATTAAATAAGAGAGAGCACGAAACAAACATGCACCGTCACCAACAATAGGGACGACAGTACATTCTTGAACTTCTCCATTAACGTTCAGATTGTCTTTAGCCATTTTAAAAAAGTCTAACCGACAAAACCTATACTTAAATCAAACGAAAACTTATCTGACATATGACAGTATGACTGACATAAGTGACATAGCAATCTATCAACGCACAGCCCAAAAATTAAAAAATTAATCCTTATTTTTTACACACGCTAAACAAAAGTAAAGCCGCAAAACCTATACCTAATTATAGTTCATCTAATCTAAGAAGTGCATTTTGACGTTTCGCTTGTTTTAATACACAATAACCTTGGTCAAACGTATACGCATAATTGCAAACAATAAATCTGAAATTTTAAAGAACTATTAAGTTATTTACATAATTAACGTTGCGGGTGACTTTCTTGTACAATAATGTAATGTTGAAACCCGTAAAACTAATTTAAAATAAAAATAACATGGTAAATAGACGTATTGACGATCTTACAATGTCATGTCATCACGTTCTAAACAGTAGTGCTTGACAACTTCCAATTCACGAATATCCAAATAATCGGTAAAAATATTAGATTAATATATTTAATCGAATAGAGATTTTGACAGAGATGTACGTTTCGACAATGTTGTTGATAAGGAAATAATTATTAATGTCAGCGACGATGATAATTCAAGTAATAGTAGCGATTCTGAATAAATAGCTATTTTCAAATTCACTATTTATTTTTACTTAACCTAATCTTACTAATTATGATGACTAGATTTTATGATGCGATAATTAAATTTGTTTAGTATTAATTTAGCACATCATTTTTCATCTCCTCTTGGAAAAATAAAAAAAATAAACTCATTATTAATTACAAAGAATCAATAGCGATTATTTGGTTCACATACCTAGACAACTTACTCCGACAGCTGTCAAAGTGCACTTCTTAGATTAGATAGACTATAATAATAATAATACTCCTTAACGCGAGCGAAGCCGCGGGCAAAAGCTAGTCGTCAATAAAAATCCGCTAGATATATTCTCTATGTACTATGCACAAAAATGGTTAATTCAAAGTTCTCTCCAAAATAACTCTATGTAGATGGCGTTAGCATACAGAAATTTGTATATTTTAAACTGAAAAGTTACTAATCTTATATAGCCTGCATCTCAAAATCCTTTTTTAGGGGATGCCTACGTCATAGTAGCTTTATACATGCAAAGTCTCAGCCCGATCGGTTTAAAATTGAGAAAGTTTCATACAAACTTTCATCCCCTATTTTATCTAGGGGGGTAGAATTAATCAAAATCTTTTCTTAGCGGATGCCTACGTCATATCATCTACCTGCATGCCAAATTTCAGCCTGATCCGTCCAGTGGTTTGGTCTGTGCGTTGATAGATCACAATGTCAGTCAGTCACCTTTGAGTTATATATATTTAGATAATAATAATTTCTATTCAAATCATAATTATATATATATATATATATATATATGTATATATATATATATACATATATATATATATATATATATATATATATATATATATATATATATATATATATATATATATATATATATATATATATATAAGTAAGAGACTATCTAGTCTAGGTCCTAATAATGCAGTCCAATATATGAAGCAATATCTGGATCTCGTCGTCGTGTGACCACCTATCATTTTTTAATGGGAGTCGTAAAAAGCAGGCCTTTTATCTGAAAAACTTCTAAGATCAACTATGATCACCAACCTATTTGCTAAGCATGGCAAATATGATGTTATCGGGCGATAGGTTGATGAATAGAATCTTTAAGTTTTTATTTTCGCCAGACGCGCATATTCGCACTTAGTAAGCTACCTCAGGAGTAGAACTAGTATGCTTTGAGACTTTGAAATAAGGTGTTCAGATTGTAGTTTAAATCATACAGTTTTGAATTTTGTAAATTAATTAAGAGATATGGTATTCATAAGTCGTTCATTGTCTGGGAGTTTGTGACGGGAACTGGAACGCGATCATCACTTCCTGTAGGCGCTGGAGATAGGAGGACAATTTAGAGGATTGAGTTAACCTCAAATAGTCTTAACAATTAAGCATTTAGAGATTGCAATCAGCTTTTACGACTCTTTATATTTTGATAATAATAGTTAAACTACCATAAATCAAAATTATAAATAAATCTATAATAACTATTGGAGGTGTTATTTTTTATATAAATCGTCAAATATTGATAATATAAATTGTTGATTCATTAGACATTGTAATAAATACTCTTTGAATGGTGGGATTACGCGATAGTTTATACAACTACATATTAAATAGCAATATTATATGGTTACATTATCATTTACGTTCCACATATCTTTTATTTCATCGTAAATGTTTATGATGTCTTAATATTTGGCTATTTCAATGTAGTGCGTACTCGACCTAGACATTGATTCTGAAAATATATTATCATCCTATATTATTGTGTCCATTATAAACTCATTAGTGTAGCGGGCAACGGCACTTGAGCCGGGCGCCAAATTACAAACATTATCAATTTATACTCGCCCGTGCACAAACAAAAAAGTCGAATGTAGATGGCCGGTTCCCGTTAACAAATTCGTATTGTGCAATGTAGGAGAAAAATTGTAACGCGTGTTTTGGGCACGCTGTTTTTGTGGTTGGATTTGATACCGCTAAGGTACAAGATGTTTGTGCATACGCAATTGATTTCACTCCACCCAAAATTAATCATGGGGAGTGCGGTGAGGTACTGCAGCTCGATATTTAATTCAGCGCTACGTAAGGGTCGCTGCTCGCCAGAGTTTTTGAATTCTCATCAATTTGAATTGAATAATTAGACTTAACTAATCATTGGTTAAAAACTAATAGTTGAATAACATTAATTATGATATGTTTTCCATTTCAGTTAGAATACATTCATCACCATCATCATCATTATCATCATAGCTCATATATATATCTCATATATGTCCTACTGTTAGGCTCGGTCCTCCTCCGTAATGGGAGGGAAATAAACCTACTATACCTTATACGTGTTAGGTTTATTAGTCAATTTACCTCAATAAAAAAAGAAAATGCTATAAATACTATAAAAAAAAAATTCGCCATATTAACTTTGCTCATTTGAGGATAATAGGTTTGGTCCTAATCGTGTACGCGGGTTAAAGAGATAGCGAAATATGTGTGTATATTGTGTATATATACACACATATTTTGCTATTTGTATTATAATACACACAGCTTTGCCTATCATTTCTAAGAATTTTTGAAATTGCAAAAATATACATACCGATGTAAAAAGAAAATTTATAATTTAACAGAGTGAGATAACTTAATTTAATCAAAAGCACGTGTAACTATTTGATCAGACACTACTACTTTATTAAAAATCAGAAAACACATGTATAATTAAAATGACTAAAAATCAGATTACTACTATTATTCATTCTCTTACTCTTATCCTAATTACTTGGGGTCGATACAATATGTACTCTTCTTTTATAGTGCATATTGTAAAAGTTATTGGCAATAGTTTTATGACCAGTCGGCTGCCAGACATCAAACCTCTTCGGGAATGTAATCGGCATCAGATGGAGTTGGCCCAGGTCGTTATAAAACTCTTAGTCGTCTTTTACGACATCCACGAGTAAAGTAAAAAGTAAGGGTTGGTAGTATTCGAAGCCGCTGCCACACACAATTTAGATTACTACTATTACTAAAAATCAGAAAACAGATGTATTGTAGCTATCTACATCTGTTATATGATTTTTAGTATCTACTAAATCTACCTAGATATAATGAACTTATTAGTAGATATGATTTTATTAATAGATATAATCTTATTAATAGATATAATTTTATTAGTAGATATAATCTTATTAGTAATATTAACAGACAGATAGTTATGTTAATACATGTATTATTTATTTATTGTTTACGGTGTTTATTCGGCTAATAAACTAATACATCCAATAAGTATTTTTAATCGTCTGTTCATTTACAAAAATCGTGCATATCTAACATGTAATGTAATACTTATATTTGTTTGAACAGTTTCAGATGTTAAAGGTTACTTCCTAGTTCTTCGTGCTTTAAGCTTGCGTAATAGAGAGACTCGTCACGTATCTACGGATAACATTTTATACGCTGTACACAATTTATTCACTATATATACATATATATTTATATAATAGGCAAACGATCGGCCTTCACAAGGACGCTATAAAAGGTCGTTTACGATTTTTTTTTTAATTTAACAAAATTTTAACGCGTGAACAAATTAACAAATCAAGGTGTTATAATTGTGATTTATGTGATTGCGAATTTGAGTTAAACAAACTTGTTAAAAAGCAATTTACACTGCAACACTTGTTGACTGCGTTTCGTCTGGTTAGTTCATTACCCTCCCTTCCTGTTTATCTCCCCTAACACGATGAGCGGCACCCACAGTTCACAACAAAATTTTACCTACCTGAATCTCATTTGCCTCTGAGTATCTAATTAAACAGCTCCTGATCTCCAAACTTTGTGGTCTTTTACAACACTTTTTCTTATTATCTCAAATAATCTAACACTTGAAACTGAAATACCGCAGTTATTAAAACTTTTACTCGAATATGATTTTTTTTAAATTTTACAGTTTACGTTTGTTAAGATGTTTTTTTCGTTTGCAAATTTTTTTTGGAGTTTTCTCCTTAAGAATCGATTTTCATATAAGGCGCCCGCCCGGTATGAGAAAAATTTGAGTAGTAAAATCTAGTGATCGAATGACCTCGTTACGTTTTTGGTGCGCAACATATTCTGCGCACCTTTCACTTTCTGACGTGAGATAATACTTCACTGAACAGTTTTAATAAATGTAAATAAAAATATAGGTATATATTATTTTTAGTCAAATGAGCTTTTTTTGCGCCTGTTTTGATCGTACTTAAGGAGTAAACTCCAGTCGTGCGTCAGAGCTGACACACACTTTTTTCGTTTTGATATTTATTTTCGATAAACTATTATCTTATTATTCTAAAAATAACTAAGCTATTTTATTACTATATATAATTTTATTAATAATTTGAAAAGGTTGCTCAATCTCTCTTTCTTTCTTTATTTTGCCTAAACAAATCCATAATGCACGTTAAATTTGGCAGCTATCGTAATATCATTATGCTAGGGCCGCACCTGCGTGTATCGTCCCGAAGTAATATGTGGCGAAGCTTCATACGTTTCGTACACTAGAAAGTTATCGCGATAAAACTGTGGTCACATTAGCGACTTCGGTATTTTACACGAAGTATCGTGCAATAATTAAAGGTGGCCGAAATCATTTTCATGCGTTTAACTATGGATGACGAATTGCTTTACTATTACAGCTATATTATGCTAATAATTACATAATGATTTTTTTTGGATCCCTTCATGGGTTCCGCTACATAATGGTGTAAAAATTCTAACACCATTTCATAGCTCCACTCCATATTTATTGATTAACTGGAGATCCTCGAACGCGTCTAAACACATCGAAAATTGCCGCCAAAATAAAAAAGGCTAGACTGACCACGCTGGCGCGCTAAAACCCTTTGACTTATCGCCACCCAAGCGATAACGCACCCGAAGTCCGAATGTTCGTGACGATAGCCAATAATGACCGGTCAGATCTGCGTATATCGTCTCATTTCACGAAGCTTCGTGACGATACACGCAGGTGCGGCCCTAGCATTATAATATCATTAAATTTATCAATTAGCATACAAATTGTGCCTGCAATTTTATAATATTACACAAATTACTTCATTTGTCTTTTTTACAAACGATTTGCTTACCATAAACCAACTAATTGTAAATCACACTAAAGTAAAAACATAAACACAGTATTTATGTTAACGAGTTTACTTGATTAATGTTAGATTGCAGAATCATGATGAGAGGAGATATACTTCCTTCTCAAGCAAGGATCTTCGAGTTCGTGATCTGCCGACGATCGATCGTCAACTCCCAACATATACGCTTCCTTCGATTTCATATGCACACAACGATTTGCATGTTTATAACCGTGATTATACCTATCATAGTAGCTGCAATCATATTGCCACGGTATATATTTAAGAAATTAAGTTTTGCATTTAATTAAAAGTATTAGTGTGCAAAGACAAACAAATACGAATTGATAAATGACCTCGTTATTATAACGGTCAGGCGCATAGTAAGATTTTCATTTCGAGGTCAAAATATTTCTTTGTAAAGCATGTTACATGCTTTTTACGTAGATTATGATTTGATATTTTTTTTTGTTTTAAATTGCCTGTGGCAGTTAACGAGTTAGGAGAACTTGTAGTTTCATGCCAGTTAGAAATATTCTACTGGCAGCTATATAGCTGGTTACCTGTGAATGTTAGTTATAGTACTTATAATACTAATGCAATTGGTACATTGTATATGATGTGCAAAGCTGGTTTGATTAACCCTGAACCCTATCATATGATTAACCATCATTCGCCTGTTCTTATCCCAATTACTTGGGGTCGATACAATGTACTCTTGTTTCATAGTACATATTGTAAACGTTATTGGCAATAGCTTTATGACCGGCCGTCTGCCAGACGTCAATCCTCCTTGGGAATGTAATTGTCAACAATTGGTATTTTATTGGTATGTATATATGTATATATATATATATATATATATATATATATATATATATATATATATATATAACATAATGTGATAATGTGTTGTCAACCAAACGGCATCAGATGGAGTTGGCTCATGTCGTTATAATGCTCTTAGTCGTCTCCTACGACACCCATGGGCAAAGTAAGGGTTGGTAGTATTCGTAGCCGCTACCGCACAGATATATGATTAGTATAATCTAGAAATGGAAATTTCCATTAGATAAGTGTATATATTCTAAGCCCCGCTGTGTTAATAAAAATAAATATGTCAGGAAATCTTATAACTACAGATAATCAGTCACTCATTAGTATACAAATTCAGACGTTTGTTAACGGTTATGATACAAGCTGTGAAGTATATCGAAGTAGGTATCATCGTCATCATCTCAGCTCATATATGTTCCACTATTCTGCTCGAGTCCCCTCCAGAATGGGAGGGAAATTGACCTACTATACGAAGCCAGTCAGACGTGTTGGTATAGGGTTATGTTTCGAGTTTTCCTTCTCTTTACATAGGTATTACATGCGTTTTATATCCCTTGGTCGTCTTTTACGATCACCCATAGTTAAGATATGGGGTGGTAAATTGTATAATTTCTCCGTCACCACACAGATAATATCGAAGTATAAACTTAGAAAATAAGATTTAACTCTATACTTATTCTACGATAGGACATTTATTTTCGAATATATTTTTAAATTGATTGATGTTCCGATGGTCTATTAATATTAAATACACACAGAAATGAAAATAAGTAACATTTGTCCATGTCATTTTTTTATTATAATTCACTTTTATAATTAACTGTTGGGTAACGAAAATCCTTAAACTTAAAAATATAATACTTAAATATTGAAGGATTGTGTATTGCTTCGATTGACCTCATACTTATTATATACATAACACCTTCACCTCAAAACTGTGCACTATGCATTTTCACAATATTATTAAAATACAATGTATAATCTTCTAATCAATGTGATATTCATTGGTATTATGTGTAAAGCTTTTGTCCGCTTCGTAAATATAAAGGGTTCATCAATAATGAACGTTGTATGACTCAAGTCTTAGTCCCTGACGTTCTCACAAAGGTATTCGCAGGCAAAGACTTATTAAGCTGTTACAATAATGTCACCGTGAGATGAAAAAAAGTAGACAATCAACATAAGCTGCCAAGCGATGGATGTGTTGATTTGATGCGGTATCTACTCGTGCAATTTGAAATTATCTTCGTACATTCTGCCAATTACCCATTTCATTGAAGATATTCGTGTTATAACGAATATACACGTCGACACAAATAAATAACCTACATATAAACATGCAAGAACACTCATAACTGTTTGTGTATTGGAATAAATGCAGGGTGTTGGTCGCGAACGCCACATTATAGATGATGGTTGGCCGAAAGAAGGCCGCGACGCGACCTTCGAAAATGTTGGGCGCCGATCATTGACCGCAGCTTTGGATTGCGCTTCGTCACACTAAACTGCTCGAATGGTGGCCGGGTACCTGCACATTCCGTATAATAATTAAGTATTTTGCGCGACCGCATCCGCAACACGATTTTGCGAATTTGTTATGCATTTAAAGCTACAACTTAAAAGTTGAAAAGATTATTGAACTAAAACCTCTTTGGATACAATGGGATTGAAGATTAAAGGTTACAAAAAGACGTACGTGTTGGAACTCGATGCTATCTACTTATACTTACCTAGGCCATAAACGTGGAACATCGTTGCTAAAATTAGCCACAAGGTTGTTTTTCCTATGGCAGTTCAAATAGAAAAATTTTTTTTGAAGATTGAGTCTGCTTGGTTTGGATACTTGGTCTAGTGATTAATCGTGACTCTGCTCGCCGTGGTGAAGTCTTGATTACAATATCTTCCACAGTTGTATTTCTTTGAGTTTTTTTATTTCAGAACTATTTTCAAAAATGGTATTTAAACAAATATATTCCTTTTTAAATCGATTAATGTTAGATCTATACAGTAAATGTTCGATGATTGCTGATGGGCAGTCTGAAAACATGATTTACTTTTTTATATGTCCCAATATTTCATTTTTCATTTCGAAAACTCTCTAAACTGTTTATTGACTTTTAAAATATTGCTAATTTGCTTATGGGATCGCATTTATTTTTCAACAAATCTTTGACAAATCTGTGAAAACAGATTTGTTAAAGATTTATTTCCTTAAAACCGCTAATCTGAACATTTATCAACCATATTTACAGAAAATATGTTTTGCCCTAGATAGCTTTTATATGAAAAAGATAGAAGAGGTACCGAAACGTGTTAACGGATCGAGTAGTGAAATGGCAATTATGAGATATCAGCCTATTTTGGGTTACGTACGCGATGTCCATTGGGAAATAAATGTATCCAACAAGAAATTTAAAGATACAAGCAAGCTAGGTTTTATATTTATAAGAATCATTTCAAAAGCATATTTGAAGCCTTTAATGTGAATTATTGAGAACAGAAGTTTCTTGTATTTATTTCAACCAGTACGATATCAGGATTTTCGAAATAATGATGTTATCAGATATTTTAATGTTTCTTAATGTGTTAAGTCACATATATGCGTATTATCGTATATAGTTCATTGCTACCATGAGTGGATGGAGTTCGTAAGAAAATAGAATTATTGACTTAAAATAGTAAGATGAATTTTCTTGGAAGATGATAAAAAACAGTAGCTTCGTTTGTAATTTGTTGATTTGTATAACAACAACAGCAAAATAATGAGCAAATTGCGTACAGAATTTTTGTTCCCAACCATTTGGACAAACGGCGAATAACTAACTTTATGAATTAGTGACCTAGATATTCTTATTTCATTAATATCTTAACAATTTTTGTATAAGCAATACAAAAAAAAAATACGTGAAGTCCTACTTTCAGAAAAATATAAAATTTCTGTGAATCTTATAGAAGCTCTGACATAAATACCGCCAAAACTGTAATGTTCGAAAGTTGTACAAAACTTGTAAACCACTATTCAGTTAGTTGAAAGTGTGGAGGATTAGCAATTAAGTTCTTAATCCGTCGAGAACCCGTACAAGTTGGTCACGGTTATTGTGATTAGACAGCAGCTGTTGAGCTGTATAGCAATAACCTATGGTTAATAGTTCGCTAGTCCCAGGTAGTATACCGAATACATGAGAGTGAACGTTTAAGTTTTTTATACCTAGAGTTTATTATGTTAAAGAAATTTCAAGTTTTACGTTGCTTGGGTTTATTAGTTATCATAATAATTTGCGTCTATCTTCACAAATATGTACTTTCAGATAATTAAAATAATATTATACATTCCCATATTGTTTTTATAAGACACTGTAGAATATTGAACGAGAATTTTCTTCAAGCTTCTCGAACGCTTGAAATGCCAATATGAGTTGGATTCATCACCTGACCTCTATTTTCAAATTGGATCTGGATTCTTTATCCTTATTAAATACAGTCATTGACTGACTGGGCTCTATTTGCATGTATCCATTACTGCATTCCGTAGAGTAAATAGAGTGGTGATATAAAATGATTTTGATTCGTTATCGATTCGATATGGACCCTCAGTCAATCCAGAAGCCTATTGACGTCCTGTATTAAACGTATGCTTCTCCGCGAGAATGTTATTTAGCATAGTCCTGTGTCTGTTTTCAACAATTCTCTGCGATTTTCATTATATCGTCATTCTTATTAATAATGCTAAATTCTAAAGTTGGTATTTATATCATTAGCAAGGTGCCTCAAATATCCGTATTGTAGATATGTATATATCTATGAAGTAAATATATATAGAAAATCGATTAGTAATTTGCATGTATTGTGGTAAGTTTTATTCCTGAACACTAATAGTAATTGATCAAATTATCCAGGGCCAAGGAACTCGGAATTACGATAATTGACGTGATATGAAATCATCCGATAAATCGATCTTAGAAAAAAAGTGGCAGAAATTTTAATAACACGTAACTAATTGGTTGTCTAAATATGACGCATTATACTATTATTATAATGGTATTGAGAAGGATGTTAAAAGGTTTTTCTATGATGATTGTTTTAAAAATCAATTGCACAACTTGATGTATCATACACATATATACAGAATCATTAAGCAATGAAATAGTTTGAGTTTTAAAGTATTTTTATGAAAATCATTTTATGTAAACTGAGCATAGTTTTCTGTTAAAAAAACTAAATGCAATTTCGTATTTATTAAGACAAGTGCAATAGGCTTAAACTCGATACAGCGCATATTTTAATGTCATCGCAATAGCCATTATCTTACATCAGAACTTGATTACCGCTGAGATAGATATTCCTAAAAGGATGTATTTAATAGTTAAGATATATCCAAAGAACACAGACTCAATGAGTTGTTTAACTTACATAGTGGTGTCATTGATATTTTTTAGTTTTTTTATGTTGCCTTTTATATGTAAGCAGGTCGGTCATAGAGGTTAGCCGCGTAGGCCACCTATACCATATCATTTAGATAATTGCCTGATAAAAAAAGGTCAGCTGAGGATAGAATTATTGTGAACGAATGGTTCGAGATTTCAGGAAGTTAACTAAGTAGGTAGTTCTTTTAAATTATAATATTCTTTTAAATTATATTACCTTATATTATATAGATTATCTTATGTTTAATATACAATTCATCCTGATCGCCACGTTTGGCGGGTTGTCGATCGTTAAATCGCAATTGATATTATGTTTATTCTTATTTAGTTATTAATATAAAATTCATTGTTTTATGTTTCCGTGAAATAGGTATTTACATAATAACAGGAATATTATTTGATCAACGACAATGAGGAGAATTTGTCTGTTGCGGTTGCACAAATGAAACCTCAAATCCATATTTAAATATTAGAAAATTTGCAAATATATACATACTTGCAGTAATTACACATGTACACGTTCCTTGAATATTAATGATTTATCATTAGTCATACATAAATATATTAACGATGACTTGTTATGAACAATTTCCAATCTACCAAACTATAAGTAAACACATTTTTTATGATAATGTACATATTGATCGATGATAATCGTATAAGATATATTATCTAACTTATCACTAATGTTTTGAACATGTAAATACTTTCTACATAAATCGATGCATTCATATTAATCCATTATTTGAAATAAAACTACTTTTACGGATTCTATCGCGTTTATATTTGATTTTTAATTTCCCGACGTTTCGAACACTGTACAGTGATCATAGGGACGGGAGGACTACGGTGTTTTACGTCCAATATGTCATTGTTATTACAGAAATTTATATCTACTCTATAAGATATTAAGTTTTTACCCACATTTTTAATATAAATTAATACAAATTTATTACCAGTACAAAATGAAAATGATTGTATTTATATATTTTTTATATTGTTTATGATCTGTTCTTATTAAAACATTTAATATATGATAATTATTATTGTCGCAATATACAATTTTGGAAAAACTAATAAAATTATTCAGCTACCACCGGATATTCATCGGAAATCCATTATTGGTAGTTATTGGAAAATATCGTATTTGCTTTGATAAAAGGATATATTCCCCATTAAGTTTTATAATAAAATAAAAAACAATTTCTTTAAAATGATTTTTATTATTGGCTTAAATAATAAGGAAGTCAGATCATTAATGATCTACACATGCTGAGCGATAAGCGATGAAGTAATTTAATTAGCATAAAGATTTCGATTCATTTTATACCTATCTAACATTTTGTGCACATATAAATATAAACATTAGAAGTATATTTGATTTAGGACTGACTAAGTATACAATGTTTTGCCATTAGTACGTTTGTCGCGGCTGCTGTAATGGACGAATAATGTGCATAAGCGGATAACATTACAACAAGAGACGAAAAAGTTTAAATAAAACTTTTACTAATCCTACTGGCCAGTAACTATATGAAAAAAAAAAATCAAGTAAGATAATCGGCGATTCCAGGATTATTTAAAACGATACTTTTCGTGTAGTGTTCCAGTGTCATAAAGGATAATTCAAAAAGATTCGGTTAGAGGAATCAGTTAAAAATACGAACAACACGTTTAATATACATACATACATATCATCACGCCATATCCCTTGCAGGGTAGGCAGAGAGAACAGAGTGCCAGAGAACTCTATCTCTGCATGCTTCACTCGCTTCCTCAACATTCATAATTCTCTTCATACACGCTCGCCGGTTTCGGAGACTCTTGACTCCACCTTCCATCAGTACATGACCGATCTGGTCTAGGTAGGTTAGTCTCGGTCTCCCTCGGTACCTACATCCTTCCACTTTCGCATTGTATATCTTCTTAACCAGACGTTCGTTCGGCATTCTTTCCACATGTCCGAACCATCGGAGCATTCCTTTTCGCATCTTTACACCAATACTCTCTTTCATACCTACTCGCTCTCTTACGTCGTCATATATTATATTATATCATATTATAACTAGCTAATATATTATAAGACGTAATATATTATATTATAACTAGCTGCCCCGGCAGACGTCGTCTTGCCCGGAAAAGTTTTAAGCGATATGCCAATAGCAGCGCCACCTACCAGGTTCAATTGTGTTTTGAAATCATCTCGGGACCCATTGGGATATACACAGAAATTTTCATCCTAATCAGTCCATCCGTTTGACATACTGACAATGGCGCCACCTACCGGGTCCAATTACGAATCTAAACCATTGTAGAATCCCCACGAACACACACAAAAATTTCAAGGCAATCCGTTTAGCCGTTTAGAAGGAATTCACTGTCAACACGTACACGTATAGAAGATTTATATATATAAAAGATATACATGAATACGAGTATGTATGTTTATTAATCATAAGTACATCGTTCATCTGATGGATGTGAAATTTAGTACATATGGTACATATAAGGCACGTCTATTTTTCTTGCTTTCTTTTTTAATCGATTTGACCTGCGGCTAAAACTCAAGTTAATCTCAGATGGCTATTACATCGTCACGCAAATAAGTGGTGAGTGCAAAGGGCTCTAAAACTAAAACAAAGGGAATTTATGCAATGGTGACCCTGAGTACAAGCTGTGGATTATGAACCTCATTCTTATAAACATCATCATCATTTAAGTTATTTGATTTCTTATTATAGTAGGTATTCTTTTACGAAATACATATAGATAATTACAGATTTCGATTATCCACGAGCGATTGATTTAAAATTGCCTTTCAATTCAGCAAAAATCTTATACTATATATATTCAAATAAGGCTAGAAATCTTTTATTTATTAAAATCGGAACTAAATAATATTCCTAAACCTGCAGGTGCTGAACAGTTAAGAAGCTGTAACTGTAATAGAATATCAAGTACTATTGGAGTTCGTGCAGTTTCAATAAAATTTAATTATTTAAAACAGTTAGACACCTTACCTTTATTACCTCAAGTTAGAGTTACAAATATTTAATGAAAGCCAAGTAGTTTCTTTCACTATCGTATATACTGTTCATTATTGATGGAAAATTATAAAATACTGGTCATACCCGCAGTTTCATCAGCCTGAAGCTCCCTTGTTTATTATCGTATCTCTGATATATATTGTTTAACTTTTACGTGTTAAATCTTAAATAATATAAGTTAAATCAACTGTAAGCTGTTTGGAAAACTATTCCAGAAAACTACTAATGCGAGGAATTTGAGTATAAGCGACATCGCCTGGATTTTATTGTCTAAGGTACAAGAAACTAAAACTACAAGACTGGCGAAGGACCACAGGTTATCAAGCGGTTATAGTTTGGATCGCAAGTTTGTATAGGCGCTTCCTAGAAAGAGGCGCAGTGCACACTCTCTTTAGGGAAGAAGAGGTTTTAAAACGAGAAAGAGAACCTCGTTGGGTCATACGGCTCGAAGGTTTATCGTTGTATACGTCGCAAGGTTATCATTCAGAGCGTCAACTTGAATTTCGCAAGATGATTTTCTGGCGCCGCCCACTAAGCAAGAGCTAGTACGACATTCTTTAGCCTCTCCGAAAATTCTTAATATTAGTGGCCATATGTAAATATAATTACTTATCGATAAAAATATATAAATTATTCTTGATCCAATTTTTTTTTAAATTCATTGAGGAGTTTTAGCGTACGATTTGAAAAACATACAAACGTTTACTTCTATATATAAGGATTAGGACGTACGTAGATAAGTAGTGCGTGTTTGTTTTCCTTGTTCATTAGGTAGCTATGTGTGAAAATTTTAGTCCCTTACCTAGTGTTGCCGTTAGATTTTCTGTGGAAACATGACTATACTAATGAGTGGTTATAACTGTGTATAACAAGAATGAAATAAGAATGCAAATTATGATTCATATGTGTGTATTGAATGAATAGTTAATAATACGTCTAAATTTCTGCTTAGAGTGCTTATAAATACAATTAGCAAATTTATGAGGAAAATTATTTGTAAATGGAATCTGTTAGCAGCATATTATAAGAGTTTCAATCATAATTGTTCTATTACATCAATGATGTTTGTGTTGTGAATATTTTATTTAAAGTTAATTATATTCTTTTGTATAATTGTGGTGTTATAATTTTATGATACTGCGTTTGAGACACGTGTCTTACGAGTTTGCGTTTTACTCACATTGTTTGCTTAAAGAGTGTAACGCCCTTTGTGTGCCTTGTTTTGTTACAAAATATTGAACACCGTTTTATTTAACACCAACTTCCAAATTGCTTATGACATATATTGACAGCTTGATTTGCTTATATTCGAATATTGGTTACGAAAGAAATATTGTTATAATTTATAGTAAAATTGAAAGTAGGTAAATGTAGGATATAACGGATCAATATATCCCCCATAACGAGAGGTTCGAGCCCAATAGTGGGACATATATGAGCCGAGATGATGATGAACCTCTAGGTTAAGTATAACAATATTCTTAGGTTAGACTAGATATGCCACCGATGACAAAGATCGGGTACCGGTGGCCCGCTCGCACGGCGAAGAGAGGTGTTTGCAGGGTGGGTCTATGGGGTTGCGCGCCGCCTCTTCCGTCGCCCCGGACTGATTTGGCGGGGCGCGACCACGTCCTTAGTCCAACGCAAAAAAAAAAGGTTAGACTAGATATCAGGGCATTTAAAGCCCTGGCGTACCATGTCTATTATTATAGATATTTATAACAACCATCGTCAACGAATATTAATTTATTTTGGTAACCTTAAGCCGTATGCAGACCTTCCCTCTAACCTCAAAATTTTTGGGTAGGGATCAGAATGTAGCCTCTTATAAAAAATATGTACCACAGTTCTTTAATAATCCTTACTTCCTTACTAATATTATAAATGCGAAAGTAACTCTGTCTGTCTGTCTCTCTTTCACGCCAAAACTACTGAACCGATCTAAATGAAATTTGGTACACAGATAGTCTAGAGCCTGATAAAGGACATAGGCTACTTTTTAATGCAAAAAAAGGGTTGTAAAGGGGGATGAAAAGATGTAAGGAAGTATTGTCGTTAAAGCCAGAAGCTTGAATCTTATTTTTAGGCTATTGATTAGATATAAATAAATATGATATTAAAATTTTGTAAAAAAATTACCCTTAAGGGGTAAAATAAAAATAGGGGATGAAAAACTTTAGAAAACTAACCTTTTACGCGGGGAAGCCGCGGGCAGAAGCTAGTGTTATATATAACTGCGATTTGAAAGTATCCTCGCCACATTTGCTTTCATCGTTAACCTCGCAATGAAAAGGAAAAGAGTCAGTCAATGAGAAAGAAATAATCTTTTAATATTTCCAATAGACCTATTTACTATGTGATTACTGTAGAATAAAGTGTAATTACTGGTATGTCTAAGTAACGTTTACTATAAATTTCAAGCAAACTCAAGTATTTTATATAGGTTCAAAATGAGGTATTGTATAAATTTCTTCACTACTGTTGCTTTCATCGATAACATACATAACTACGAAAAGAAGACGAAGAGTCAGTGTCAATGTGTAAATCAAAATGAAAGATGTCGGAGTAGTGTACTTCATCAATACATAGTCGTTGGGACTTTTGACGGGAATTTGAAAACGTCATGTGGTGCTCTTGTATTATATTCGATATCTTAGTGTTTTAACGTGTTATATTAGATAATTTTGATGGCATTTTATGTAATGTGATGTGCGGAAATACTGGGATGTAGTGAATATCATATAAAAGTGCTTTACAACGTTTTCGTTTTCCATCAAAATTCCCACAAGATACCATTAACAGTGTGGCCATTGCACTGTTAATGGTGACAATTTGACTTAGACAACGACTGACTTGAAAGACTAAAAACGTGAAAATATTTATAACTTGACACTGGCACCAATAGCTCGTATATGTAGCTGATTGCCAATACATAAGAAGAAGAAGTACATAGTCGTTTCTTTTTTTTATTGTTAATGGTGGTAAACGAGCAAGCAGCACACCTGATGGTATGTGTTACTGCCGCCCATGGACCTTTGTAATACCTACTAAGGGCTAGACCGTTGCCTACCGATACAAACCCCAAACCTACCTAGTACGGCTTTCAGCAATTTTATGACTTCCAGCTTTTATCTCTACTATAGCATCATCATCATCTTAGCTCATATATGTCCCACTGTTGGGATCGAGCCTCCTCCGTAGTAGTGGGGAAATTGACCTACTATAACACGCTGGTCAGGCATGTTGGTATAGGGTTTTTTTTCGCGTTCTCCTTCTCTTGCATAGATGTTATATGCGTTTTATATGCCTTAGTTGTGTCTTACTATAGACGAAATGTAATTTGAGTATGTATTGATGAAAATTGATCTGGTGATATTTGTGAGCTGTTTTCCAGGTATCTTAGGCTGTATAAATAGGGTAAAATAAGATTCTTATGCACGGTAATAACAACTTAGTGGAATATTATAGCGTTTAATGTTTGCGGTCATGAGTAATTTATAATTCATTCAGCAAATTGAGGAAAATAAGATGTAGATATGTATAATAATCTTTAATGTGGAGTTTGAAATATTTGTCCTGTACTAAGATTGTAATTTTAATATGTAGTTTATTTGTAGTGTTGGTTCTCTTAAATTAATAAGTATATTATAAACTTATCAATTACCTATTACTATTAATATTAGCGTTTTCTTGAACATTTTTTTTGTTACATCATTTATGAAGGGTTATTTTTTTTAAATCACCACTCTGCTCTAAGGATCATCATCATCATTCAGCCTTTTATCATTCACTGCTGGACGTAGGCTTCTCTCATATTTCACCACAAAGTGCAGTTTTGTGCCACCCGCATCCAACGACTCCCAACAACCTTCACCAGGTCGTCGGTCCATCTGGTGAGGAGGCGACCAACATTGCGACGTCCGATACGTGATCGCCACTATAGAACCTTTCTTCCCCAACGGTTATCGGTTCGTCGAGTGATGTGGCCTGCTCATTGTTCTAAGAATCTCATGCTGTATAATAGGGGTCTTTATAACGACAAAAAAAAAACACTTTTCTCAGTATCATTTATAGTTCGCCGAAAAAAATTTCCTCTATAAAATTGATCCCATCTTAATCAGCGTGAGACGTCACGCTAAGCCAAGATTACGTCATCTGTGCAATCCATTTACATGTCCAAATAAGGCCTTGTTTCTTTCATCTATTTAATGCACTTCTTATAAACTTTCTCAGAAATAGATATCTATACTGAATTTAACCTAATAGTTTTTATATTTTATATAACACTAGCTGTACCATTTTTTTTTGCAGTGGATTATGGAGGTCATCATGCCCCGCGAATTCGGTCCGTAGCGACGGAAGGGCGGCGCGCGACCCCATAGACCCACCCTGCAAAGCGCCTCTCTCCGCAGTTCAGTGGGTATTATAATGAAATAGTGCATCTAAACGAACAAACTATTGCCGTAGCTATATAACAGTGGTATAAATCACTTAAGTAAAACAGTTTTTGCAAGTTATAGCAAATTCAAATAAAATATATGGCTACCTTATAGCCTCTAGCTAAGATATTACCGGGGCTCTTCAGCTAAGTTTTTAGGCTTCTGAAGAATTTGGCAACCATTTTTTGCTTAACTACAGGTCATTTAATTTTCTTTCCATTGCCTTCCCTATCAGTAATTTCAATAATGGTTTACTACAATCTCTTTTATCTCCAATAAAATATGCAGTATATCTAGTGCAGTGTATCGTTATTATGGACAATAGTCCGGAATAACGATGTACATTAAGAACGCAAACCATTATCTAGGAATAGCGGCTGACAACAATCAAAAAGATAAAATTATGTTTTATGTTTAAAAATTGCGCATAATTAAATATTATTTATCAAATTGTAGTAATAATACTTTTAAATTATTTCGTTGGAGAAGCTGGGTATAGTATTTTAATTAAAAAAATATAAATACGTTGTTTTAATAATTATGTTCGTAAGTTTACGGATATTTTTCTGTTTGGTAATGATAATAACTATGCGTGTGGTGACGAAGTAAGATTACAGTTCACCGTTTTTTTATTTTTTTTTTATTGGTGGGCTATGGATGCGTCTCGCCCCGCCGAATCGGTCCGGGGTGACGGAAAAGGCGGCGCGTGACCCAATAGACCCACCGTAAAATCTTCTCTCTTCGCCGTGCGAGCGGACCACCGGTACTCGATTTTAACTTCGGTGGCCAAGATTACAGTTCACCGTGGGGGATCGTAAGAATACAATTCATTATCTTAACCGTGGGTGATCTTAGGAGACGACTAAACGGTATAAAATGCATATAACATTCTTACATAATAAGACATGGAAAACTCGAAACGAATCCCTATACCAACTCGTCTGACCAGCATGGTATAGTGGGTTGACCCACTAGGGAAATTGATTTTCCTCCCATTATGGAGGAGGCTCGAGCCCAATAGGGGGACACATATGAGCTGTGATGATGATGAATGGCAATTTAATATATTATTATTATTATGAAAATTTGGGTGGATAGATGTTTCTTACTTAACCACATCAGAATGTCTGAACTGATCTGAATAAAATTTACCATTTTTTTTTACTGTGGACTATGGATGTGGTCGCGCACCGCCAAATCGGTCTCGGCGCTACCCACCCTGCAAAGCGCCCCTCTTCGCCGTGCGAGCGGGCCACCGGTACCCGATCTCGGTCTTCGGTAGACCGAATAAAATTTACCATAGGGATAGATTAGGCTGAAATAACACATAGCCTCTTTTTTACATCAAGATAATGTATGCGATGGTAGAGGATTGCCTTTATTTACCAAGACTAGTAGATAAAGATGAGGGAATAGCTAGTTTAAAATAAAGCTTAGTTTTTACGCTATAGTAAGCTTAACCTTTTAAGAATAAAGGGCGAACGGAGTTAAATTTTATATCATATGAGCTATTTACTTACTTGAACTTTTATTATATTTCAAGAGATATTTAATACTATATTTGAAGAACTATGTAATATTTTTATTTTATTTTATTTTTCATAAAAATAAATTAAATCATAATTTTTGTTCATACCAGTATCGGTCATTATTTATAACTTTTTTTGTTTGTATATTCTTCAGAGACAGAACATCTTAAAGTTAAAAATAAAGAAGAAAACCTCCATGTTAAAAAATAAAGCATATGTGCTATATGCTTTAATTTTATTATTTTTTACTTAGGCTATTAACGATAAGTCTAGAATATTTCAAAGTCAGAATATGGATTATAAATCAGTACCAGACATCTGTTTCTTCACTTCATACAAGAAATAAAGCATGGATACAATTCAGTAAAGAAGTTGCGGTCACGTGTCGCTTATATTTAACTATATCATTTTAGTAATAATAATAAGATCACACCTGATGTAAGCAGTAGGACCTAGGCGTGTCTGATTAGACTAACATGTTCTCACAAATATATATACAAAAAAATAATCGTAGTTGAAAACCACTAACAGTATGAACGAGCTAACATCTTGATGAAGTGTTAAATCTATAATGGCGTGCCAAAAGATCATATTACAACGAGTACTAGTTTGATGGGTTATTGAGTAGATAAATGTGCGCGAGCGATGCACAAATCTACGCAATGGATGTGTATGCGCTAAAGTGCCAATGAACTTAAGACGGTTATTGACAGGTATTGCGTTAAAACAAATAGTGGTCCGGCACTGACACAGACCTTCGTTCATTTGACCATGTACGAGTGTGAGTACCCGTACCGCCGCAATCCTCCTGAGAACTTCTATGTAAATAATCACCAAAGGTAAATACGGAATTCTTGTAAGCATGTATATAAGTACCTTTATTTTCTAACTGTTCTTGTGTGTTGTTCGGCTCGTGGCAACAAATCTAAAGGAAATATCTACACACTGACAAAAAATGTTTCCGAAATAGGTAACTAGTGAAAGGAAGTTTATTAATTTCCTTTTTATGGTGTTTAAACTTTTTACCGCACAGTAACAGATTTACCTACTTATCTGTGTAATTCGTAAGCTATTGTTAATGTTTTATATTTTTCACAATATCATTTGAAGAGTGTGATTTTACTTTCTATCGTGAAATGGTTTCAGGTTTTTATAAACAGTATATTTAATTGTATATAATTTTATATAGGTGGGAAGACAAGAGAAGAGGTCGCAAAATTAAACTGTAAGTATTGTGTCAAGTACCGTTGAGCAGGAGAGAGATAGTTATTGCTCAGATTTGTTTACTCTGCGCTAAGATAGCATTGAGATAAATATTGATTCATATTTGCATATTTTTTTGTAACGATATTTATTAACAGACGAATGATAAACAAGGCAAGATTGATTACGGTCGCAAATTAGAAGTTATCGATTATTATAATTATTTATTACTGTACGCAACAGTAGTTATAACAATAATATAACACTTAAGGACATCAATCAATGAGTAGGTTCAAATTAATGTATCATTTTTTTTTTTAACAAATCGATGGTCAATTTTTATCTCAAAAATACAGAAAGTTTCTTATTATTTTCTGTATATTAAATAATTATTAGGCTGTATAAACACGCCTTAATAATTTATTTACAAATTTCGTAACAGTTGTTTAAGCTATCATGTGTAATAGAAACAAGTTTTACTCCAGATTGCAATTAGTGGTGTGACTACACTGTTGATAGCTTATTGTCTTCAGCCGCGGTCCGTCCGCAGTTCTACGCTCTCACAGAAAATCGACGTCTGAGTAGCGAAAAGGTGCTGTTGCGCTTCGTTCGGTGAGCAAGGGAGTCGGAAGCCCGTCTTTCTGGGTAGATTTGGGTTGGTAGGCAACGACCTAGCTGTCCCTTCGGTATTGCAAAGTTATATGAGCAGTAGTAACACTTACCATCAGGTGTGCTGCTTGCTCGTTTGCATATAAGCAAAAAAAAAATTCTTCAGTTTTCGAATTTTGTCTCTGGTAATCTAATAATATCCAATAACAACTTTCAAGTTTGGAACTGTGGTTGATTAACGGAGATAAGTTGTGAACTTATCTCCGTTAATTAGATACACACCATGTTATTTGCCACTAAAATTACGTCGTAAAATATATCCGAATTTCAGATTAAGATTTGAGCTATTAAATTATTTTCAAATTTAAGCTTGCTTCTTTGGATATTTCTAGTATATTAGAATTTGTAACCTGGTACACAAAATTTTCTAAAACAATGTAATAAAAGAAAAGATACAATACGATTGTAGATGTCCGCCACTTTTGGGTCCAGTGCATTAAATCACTCAGCCAACATAAGATGAGATATTAGTTTGTCAAATAGTCCTTCATTCTGCGTGCAAAATTAAATACGTCATTATATTACAATACATTTTACAAAATCAGTGCAACTAAAATAAATCAGTGGTTGAGGCAGGAGTAAGATATTTGTTTGGGCCACACTTCTTCGCTCGTTCCGAGGCTCGTCAAGACAGCTGCGGCGCTATGTAGGCTTCTGCCAGACACTGGCAGTCCCGGGTCTTTTTGCCGGTATTTATACGCCGGAGTCGTGCAGTCTATGGCGCTGTATGGTGCCCCTATTTGGGCGGATTTCCTCACCGCCCGCAATAGGGCCCTTCTGTGACGTGCGGGGCTATCAGGAGCTACCGTACGGTGTCGTGCACAGAGGTGATATTGCTGCGGGCGTGCATTGCGAGCGACCCGTCTTGGCCACTTGTGGCTGAGGCCCTGGCGGATGCCTACCGATTGCACGTTGCGGCGCGTGGCGACGGCGAGCAAGTCTCCGTAAAGGGGCTGAACAGAGTACTGGAAGTGACCCAAAAGGGAGTCATCCAGCGGTGGTGAGAAGAACTGGAGCTCCCGTAGCAGGGAGGGGGCTGTGAAGGGGGTTGCGCCGCATATCCACCGCTAGATTAATAGAAAATATGGCAGCCTTAGCATTTGGATGGTGCAGATACTCGAATATGGGGTCTACGGTAAGCACCTGCACAGAATTGAAAGACAGGGGCACGAGGATATCACGAGTGTGGCGCGCTAGTAGACGATGCGCTTCACACTCTGGAGGTATGGTCCATCTTGGGGGCAACACCGTCACGTCCTTTCCGCGGTCATTTGGGAGAGACCTGTCGCTGTCGACCACCATCTCGAAGATGCTTGACAGTGACAGGTGCTGGTCATCGATGGCCTCTTTTTTGCGGTTATCATGGAAAGGAAGGAGGCCGCGGAGCGGAAACGCAAAGCGCTTGCATCCGCTGACTTGCTCCGGCGCCGTCGACCGGAGAAGAGGAGGCACAGTTACGCGCTTGAGGAACGACAGGACGTGGCCAAAGGGCCAAGCGTTGGGGTGCCGGGGATTGAATGTCAAAGTGCGAAAGGGGCCACTGTGGTTTTAGTGGGTATTTCGGTCGGGCCTTTTAGCTGGCTGGCGAGTCCCACACTCCCCCCGTTTGTAACCAGCCGGCGGATAGCGCGTAAAAGCGTTTTTACAGTGATAACAAAAAATAAAATAAAAGAGTAAGATATTATCAGATCCTTAAGTGGCAATATATCGCGTAAACACCAATCAGCTATGCTAGCTATAACTATCAAAATGCTATATATCTAGAATATAGATATATAAGAGTAACTTATAAAATTATGGATTAAAAATCTAATACAGTAATTATTTGCCCATTATAAAGACTTTAGCTTTCCCGTTGCATTCGCAATTACTTTTCTCATGTGAAAATTATTTCATAGTTTAAGCTGCCAGGCTCGACATGGCATCATTGTTAAGTATTACATAAATAAGTATTAAGTTGTAAAAATTAAATTGTAATTGAAAAATATAAAAAAAAATCTATGTGACAATAAGAATACAATTCACCCCTTTACTTTTATATTTTATTAAGTTATTATTATGTTACGGTTAATTTTTAATCCTGAATTTGAGGATTTCTCTAGTCTGTTAGTTGATGATTACCAATTGGAGCAAAGTAATACATCTATATTTATAAAAGAAAGTTGTGTTAGTTACACTACTTATAACTCGAGAACGGCTGGTCCAATTTTTATGATTTTTATGTTTTTGAGTTTGTCTTCGTCGGGAATAGGATATGGGATATTAAAATATGATATAAATCAATAAAAGAAATATCGATAAAAAACATCATTCTAAACGTTCATTTATGCACGGTATAACAAAACGCAACTGACAGCTCATGTAATGTTGTCTATGGTTTGAAAATACTGCAAATCGTTGAAATTTAAGTTTACCGGTCGATGTGTTTGTGAGTGCGAGTTGCGAGTGCTACGAGTTTTTACGAGTATTATTATAACACATTTCATTGTGTCGAAATTATTATTAACAAAGTTTTGACCAACAAGATCTAATCTTTCCCTACAAAGTCGTTATGCAATTAGGATTCTAAACATCGCGAATGAAACCATTGAAGAAGAATGATAGGCGAAGAACGCCGCGTTAGTATGGCCCGATTTCGTGCTTCTCAATCACAAGAACAGCCTGTGAAACGGCTCGGTTGACAATGCGAAATCATTGAGCAAATCTCAGACAACAGTTAGATAATTTTCAACGCGCAAGAAGAAAATAATTTAGAAAATCCAAAAGTGCACGCCTCATAATTTTTGTATTATTTATCATTTACTGCACGTTACGGCATTAAAATATTTTATTTTTTAAATTTATAAATTAATATAAAAAATACATCATAATAAGAAAAATAACTTAATAATTTTGAATTAATTGAAATCTGCTCATTCATTGACTGTTAGGCGGAACAAAGTGTGCGGGGTCAGCTAGTTTTTTATAAAATAAAACTATTTTTACGTGGTATATTGCATTTATTTTTCTCTTTTGTTTTTAACATAAAAACACATACATACATATCATCACGCCATATCCCTTGCAGGGTAGGCAGAGAGAACAGAGTGCCAGAGAACTCTATCTCTGCATACTTCACTCGCTTCCTCAACATTCATAATTCTCTTCATACACGCTCGCCGGTTTCGGAGACTCTTGACTCCACCTTCCTTCAGTACATGACCGATCTGGTATAGGTAGGTTAGTCTCGGTCTCCCTCGGTACCTACATCCTTCCACTTTCGCATTGTATATCTTCTTAACCAGACGTTCGTTCGGCATTCTTTCCACATGTCCGAACCATCGGAGCATTCCCTTTCGCATCTTTGCACCAATACTCTCTTTCATACCTACTCGCTCTCTTACGTCGTCGTTACGAATGCGGTCGGTCAGCCTAACTCCACAGATTTTCCGCAGAGATCGCATTTCGACCGCATTAATTTTACTATCATACTCTTTTCTGCATACACAACTCTCGCTTCCATACAGTAATGTTGGGACAAGCACTGCGTTATGTATTGCTACACGTGCCTTCTGGCTGAGGTGGTGGCTGCCGAGAAGTTGCCCCAACGCTCCATTCACTCTATTTCCCGCATTCACTCTTCGCTCTATATCAGTGGTGTACCTTCCATCTCGACTAAATCCACATCCAAGATATACAAATTCATCCACTTGCTCTATTACATCATTACCTATTGTTACTCTTACATCTGTTCTGGTTTTATCTCTTTCAAAGACCATTATTTTGGTTTTGCTCACATTCACGCGTAGACCCCTTTTCTTACAATCTTCTGTCATTGTGTCGACTAGGGTCTGCAGGTCAGTCGCTGACTGTGCCAGCAGTCCACACAAAAAAATAGTAATTAATGGCAACTTTCAGGTAACTCATCAATATTTTTTTGCCAAGACACTACTTTTTTGATTTATATCAACTGCATATTTGCATCAATTATTCTTTTTAAATATTTTGGATAAAGGCAATTTGTATTTGTATTAAATAGTAAAAAATAGTAGCCATAAAAATGACTAATAGATCTGCGGCCCACGCAACAGCACATTTTCTTTGTATATAGCGGCATTTATTTCTTAGTGGTAGACAGTTGTTGACTTGATGCAAATTCCAATAAGCCGTTTTCAACAAAACTGTATTTTGCAGAACTGGTGTGTTATATTATCACTTGAACCACTTTAGCCATCGGTACTTTCAACGTGTACAACACACGAGTGTCAACTGTCTGTTTGTTAGAGGCGTATTGTTGTATTGTCAACATTTTACTATATTTCGTCAATAAACATGATATTAATTCAGTTACTGTGCCTTTTTACTTAAATTTGAATGATTTGGTTTAAAAATATGTCATATTATATTTGAAGAAGTAAAACTCGTAGTAAAAATCTGTGTTCCAGGAAGTCGAAATCAATATCTCAGCCGCGGCTTGAAAAATGTTTTCTTTTTAGAAGGGATTTAAAGGTTGATTATACGATTGATATGGTATTTCATTGATACGGTATTTACTATCCTATTGAAACGGTTTCGCTCCAGACACATGGCCTTAAATAAATTTGGCTTATTAACCTAATGAAAAAAATCTGTCACCTAAATGTGATGTAAAGAAAAGAATTTTTACCATAAATTATCAAGGTATGCTTGGAGTGAGGTCCTCAGGTCAAGTCTCAGTATCGTTTTCATTTTGTTAGAATCTCTGGTGGATGAAGTGAAACCGTTATTGGACAATGTTAAATATGCTCTAAAACGAAGAAAAGCCTTTTTTTTTTTTTTTTTTTTTTTTTGTGGTGGGCTATGGACGTCGCACCCCGCCAAATCGGTCCGGGGTGACGGAAGAGGCGGCGCGCAACCCCATTGACCCACCCTGGAAGCACCTCTTCTTCGCCGTACGAGCGGGCCACCGGTACCCGATCTTTGTCTTCGGTGGCCCGCTCGGCGGTATGCCCTCTTGGGCTCCTCTCCTGTCGACGCCCCGACAGCTTTCGCCGTCGAGGCGTCGTCCTCACGCGGTGGCCTCACGTCGGGTAACCGGACAATTCCCCGGTCCGATCACCCGAAGCCTCGGTTAGGGCGGCATCAGGCGCAGGTACTCGCGCCTGCGCCGCCCCGGCCGCGGGCGGCGGCCCGGGTCACGGGAATCCTCCCGGGCCCGTTTCGCCGCCTCCTTCTGCGAGATGACAGCCTCGCAGAAGGCGGCGACCGCGTCCCAATTCCTGACGCTGTCGACCATCGCTCGCGCAACAGCCGGCAGCGTCAGGTCGGCACCGATGACAGCGACGAGGTCACGGCGCTGCCCGTCCCAGCCCGAACATACCTCGAGCGTATGTTGCGCCGTGTCCTCGTCGCTACTGCAATGGTGGGAGGACGGAGTCCACTCCCTCCGCACGACCGTGTGCAGGTACTTGCCGAAGCAACCATGCCCCGACAAGACCTGCACCAACCGGAAAGAGAGGACTCCGTGCCGCCGCTCCATCCACTCCATCAGTACGGGCCGGAGGGCCTCAGCGGTAATAACACCGTATCTAGGCCTCTCCAGCCGCGTAGCCCAACGGGCGATGACTTCTCGGCGGGCGTCCTCGCGCCAGGTGGCTATCTCGTTGAACGATGGGGAGCCACCCTCTTCGCGCATTGAGGTAACCCGCCGGTAGAGGTCGGAGAGCATCTCCGCCTCTAGGTCCCACGGGGGTGTCCCGGCCAATAGGCACGCCGCCTCTATCGACACCGTGCGGTACCCGCGAATGGCTCTGACCGCCATGACTCTCTGTGGCCTCCACAGAACCGCCCTGAGTTGGGCGTTCAGAGCCCTCACCCACACGGGTGCGCCGTACATGGCCATTGAGCGGATCACCCCCGCATACAGCCGTCGGCCCTGAAAACTGGGTCCGCCCACGTTCGGCATGAGCCGAGAAAGGGCGGACGCCGCGCCGACCAGCCGGGGAGCAATTTGACGAAAATGCTCCCGGAACCACCATCGCCCGTCGAGCACTAGACCCAAGTACCTCATATGGGCCTGGATACTGATGTGGATGGAGTTGACGACTAACGAGGCGCCGATGGGCAGCCTCACACGGGGCCCATGGAATAAAAGGGCCTCCGTCTTGTTTAGGGCCACCCTGAGCCCCAGCGCCTCGATTCGCCTGACCATCTCCTCGGTGCCGAGAGTGGCCAGGCTCGCCGCCTCTTCGAATGTCCTGCCCCGGGCTGTGACGAGCGTGTCGTCAGCATAGCAAATAACGCTCAGCCCGGGGGGGAGACTCCCTCTCAACGCCCAGTCGTAACCGATGTCCCACAGAGTCGGCCCCAGAACCGACCCCTGCGGAACACCGCACGACATGGGCGTCCGCACAATGTCCCCTGCGGGGCTCGCGTAGAGAACACTGCGCCCCTCCAAATAGTCTGCCACCAGCCGCCTGAGGTACAGGGGCACTCCGTGGAACCGGAGCGCCTCCCTGATGCAGCTGAATGGCAGACTATTGAAGGCGTTGGCGATGTCCAACGACACCGCCAACAGCACTCCTTTGCCGGCGATAGCCTCCGCGGCCGTCTGCCTCAGGCGTAGCAGGGCCCCGATGGTCGAACGCCCCCTTCGAAACCCAAATTGAGCGTCCGACAGATCGGGCCCCACCTCTTCCAGGTGTTGGACGATGCGGGCAGCGAGGACACGCTCCAGCAACTTACCAACATCGTCCAGAAGCACAATGGGCCTGTAGGCCGACGGCGAATCCGGGGGCCGTCCCGGCTTTGGCAGAAGAACCAACCTCCCTTCCTTCCAGCACTCAGGGAACTGTCCAGACGTCAGACAGGCGTTGAACAGTCGCCTGAGGCGAGGTTCGAGATGCTCGAGGAGCAACGTCAACACCCGGACTGGGATTCCGTCCGGGCCGGGGGCCGTGGTGGCGGAACGAATCTTCGCCACGGCTGCCCCCACTTCCGACTCCGTCACGGGCGGAACACTCTCGACGGCCTCCCGGTCGTGATCTGGCGAAGCCATGACCGGGGCCGTGTGCTCCGACTGCCGCGGGAACAGCTCCTCGACCACTCTACGAAGGAGGTCGGGCTGGAGGGTCTCGGTGAGGGGGGGGCCCTGCGCGCGAAGCTTATTCAGCGACGCGCGATACGGGCGACCCCAGGGGTCACGGTCGTGCCTCGAAAACCGGGTGTCCCATGGACACCGTCCGGGTCGGTGCCATTCGTCCCGGTCCGGGTGGCGTAGGTGCTGCCTGGGCGCAGTGCCCGGTGGAGTCGGTCAGGCAACTGGCCGGCTCAGGCAGGCTCCTCGTGGGCTGGAGCTCGGCGCGGGTAACCGTGCTTGAGCACCGGCCTGCGAGGTGCTATAAGTGCATGGCGGTCGGACACACTCGACCGACATGCACCAATTGCTTCGACTGCGGCGGATTGTGTTTCCGCTGCGGTCAGACCGGGCACGTGGCGGCATCTTGCGCCGCCCCGCCCCACTGCCCCGCGTGTGCGGCGGGCAATAAGCCCGCCAAGCACCGCATGGGTTTTGGGGCGTGCAGACCTCCTGCTTCGGCCCCAAAGGGTCGGGGCGGCCTTTCGACCACGGCCGCTCCCACTCCTAGCGCGGCCCGATCGCCCACTGGCGAGGTGGAGGTGATGGATACGGCCCACTAATGGCTGCAGAATCCATTCACCTCCTGCAAACCAACACCAACCACTCCGCCGGAGCGCAGGATCTCCTCCTGCAATCCATGGCGGAGTGGTCGATTGGTGCAGCCGTAGTCGCGGAACCGTACGTCGTGCCTGATCGCCCCAATTGGGTGGTCAGCCGAAACGGAACTGCGGCAATCGTCGTCTCAACGCAGCGGCACTTCCCGTCCTTATCCCTTTTGGATAGGGGCGAGGAATTTGTCGCTGCGGAATGGGGAGGGGTCACACTCTACAGCGTTTACCTCTCCCCTAACAGGAGAATGGACGATTTCAGGGCCTCCCTCACCACCTTGGAGGCTTCGATACGGCGACTGGCACCGGGCCTCGTCCTGGTCCTGGGGGACTTCAACGCCAAATCCACGGCGTGGGGGTCCCCTATGACGGACGACCGCGGGCGGGCGGTCGTTGAGTGGGCGGCTTCACTGGGCCTCTGTGTTGTTAACAGGGGCTCAGTGAACACGTGTGTGCGGCAGCAGGGCGGGTCGATAGTGGACTTGTCGTTCGCTAGCCCTGCTGTCGCGCCACGGGTGAGGAACTGGAGTGTCCTGGAGGAGGCGGAGACCCTGTCGGACCACCGGTACATCCGGATGGAGGTCTCCCCCCGGGAACCCGGTAGGGGTCACAGGGCGGACGGAGCTCCCGCGTTTCCGCGGTGGGCTGTGGGTCGTCTTGATAGGGACTTACTGGCGGAGGCGGCCATCGTTCACACGTGGCTGTCCTCACCGCCCCCAGCGGACGGAGTGGACGCTGAGGCTGTCCGCATCCGCAGTGCGTTAACGCAGATCTGCGATGCGGCCATGCCCAGGGTGCGGCGTCTACCTCCGAGGCAGGGGGTCTACTGGTGGTCCCCAAGACTGGCGAACCTTCGCGCGGCGTGTATCAGTGCCCGAAGGTCCTACACCCGCAGCCGGCGGCGTCACCGCGACGCTGAGCGGGAGGGCCAGCTGTACGAGGCGTACCGGAGTGCGCGGACTGCCTTTCGGCTGGCCATCCGAGCCGCCAAGGATGCGAGTTGGCAGGAGATGTTGGACGGTCTCGACCGTGACCCCTGGGGTCGCCCGTATCGCGCGTCGCTGAACAACCTTCGCGCGCAGGCCCCCCCCCTCACCGAGACCCTCCAGCCCGACTTCCTCTGTAGGGTGATCGAGGAGCTATTTCCACGGCAGTCGGGACACACGCCCCCGGTAATGGCTTCGCCAGATCAAGACCGGGAGGCCGACGACGAGAGTGTTCCACCCGTGACCGAGTCGGAAGTGGGGGCGGCAGTGGCGCGGATTCGCTCCGCCACCACGGCCCCCGGCCCGGACGGAATACCAGTCCGGGTCTTGACGTCGCTCCTCGAGCACTTCGAGCCTCGCCTCAGGCAACTGTTCAACGCCTGTCTGACGTCTGGACGGTTCCCTGAGTGCTGGAAGGAGGGGAGGTTGGTTCTCCTGCCAAAGCCGGGACGGCCCCCGGATTTGCCGTCGGCCTACAGGCCCATCGTGCTTCTCGACGATGTGGGTAAGCTGCTGGAGCGTGTCCTCGCTGCCCGCATCGTCCGACACTTGGAGGAGGTGGGGCCCGATCTGTCGGACGCTCAATATGGGTTTAGGAGGGGGCGTTCGACCATCGGGGCCCTGCTACGCCTGAGGCAAACGGCCGCGGAGGCTGTCGCCGGCAAGGGAGTGCTGTTGGCGGTGTCGTTGGACATCGCCAACGCATTCAATAGTCTGCCATTCAGCTGCATCAGGGAGGCGCTCCGGTTCCATGGAGTGCCCCTGTACCTCAGGCGGCTGGTGGCAGACTATTTGGAGGGGCGCAGTATCCTCTGCGCGGGTCCCGCAGGGGACATTGTGCGGACGCCCATGTCGTGCGGTGTTTCACAGGGGTCGGTTCTGGGGCCGACTCTGTGGGACATCGGGTACGACTGGGCGTTGAGAGGGAGTCTCCCCCCCGGGCTGAGCTTGGTGTGCTATGCTGACGACACGCTCGTCACAGCCCGGGGCAGGACACTCGAAGAGGCGGCGAGCCTGGCCACTCTCGGCACCGAGGAGATGGTCAGGCGAATCGAGGCGCTGGGGCTCAGGGTGGCCTTAAATAAGACGGAGGCCCTATTATTCCATGGGCCACGCGTAAGGCTGCCAACCGGCGCCTCGTTAGTCGTCAACTCCATCCAGATCAACATCCAGGCCCATATGCAGTACTTGGGTCTGGTGCTCGACGGGCGATGGTGGTTCCAGGAGCATTTCCGACAGATTGCTCCCCGGCTTGTCGGCGCGGCGTCCGCCCTTTCTCGGCTCATGCCGAATGTGGGCGGACCCAGTTTCGAGGGCCGACGGCTGTATGCGGGGGTCATCCGCTCGATGGCCATGTACGGCGCACCCGTGTGGGCGAGGGCTCTGAACGCCCAGCTCAGGGCGGTTCTGTGGAGGCCACAGAGAGCCATGGCGGTCAGAGCCATTCGCGGGTACCGCACGGTGTCGACAGAGGCGGCGTGCCTATTGGCCGGGACACCCCCGTGGGACCTAGAGGCGGAGATGCTCTCCGACCTCTACCGGCGGGTTACCTCAGTGCGCGAGGAGGGTGGCTCCCCATCGTTGAGCGAGATAGCCACCTGGCGCGAGGACGCCCGCCGAGACGTCATCGCCCGTTGGGTTACGCGGCTGGAGAGGCCTAGACACGGTGTCGTGACCGTCGAGGCCTTTCGGCCCGTATTGATGAAATGGATGGAGCGGCGGCACGGGGTCCTCACCTTCCGACTGGTGCAGGTGTTGACGGGGCACGGGTGCTTCGGGAAATACCTGCACACGGTCGTGTACAGAGAGTGGACTCCGGGCTGCCATCATTGCAGTAGTGGCGAGGACACGGCGCAACATACGCTCGAGGAATGCTCGGGCTGGGACGGGCAGCGCCGTGACCTCGTCGCTATTATCGGTGCCGACCTGGCGCTGCCGGCTGTCGCGAGGGCGATGGTCGACAGCGTCAGGAATTGGGACGCGGTCGCCGCCTTCTGCGAGGCTGTCATCTCGCAGAAGGAGGCGGCGGAACGAGTCAGGGAGGACTCCCGCGACCCGGGCCGCCGCCAGCGGCCGGGGCGGCGCAGGCGCGAATACCTGCGCCTGATGCCGCCCTAACCCAGGCCTCGGGTGATCGGACCGGGGAATTGTCCGGTCACCCGACGCGAGGCCACCGCGTGAGGGCGACGCCCCGACGGCGAAATCTGTCGGGGCGCCGACGAGAGGAACCCGCGAGGGTAAACCGCCGAGCGGACCACCGAAGACAAAGATCGGGTGCCGGTGGTCCGCTCGCACGGCGAAGAGAGAGGATTTTACGGTGGGTCTATGGGGTCACGCGCCGCCTTCTCCGTCACCCCGGACCGATTCGGCGGGGCGAGACGCACCCATAGCCTACCAATAAAAAAAAAAAAAAAAAAAAAAAAAAAAAAAAAAAAAAAAAAAAGGGGTCACGGTCAAGACCGTCCACCATCTCCTGCCAACTCGCGTCCTTGGCGGACCGGATGGCCAGCCGAAAGGCGGTACGCGCACTGCGGTACGCCTCGTACAGCTGGCCCTCCCGCTCAACATCGCGGCGACGCCGCCGACTGCGGGTGTAGGACCTTCGGGCACTAATGCACGCCGCACGAAGGTCCGCCAGTCTTGGGGACCACCAGTAGACCCCCTGCCTCGGAGGTAGACGCTGCACCCTGGGCATGGCCGCATCGCAGACCTGCGTTAACGCACTGCGGATGCGGACAGCCTCAACGTCCACTCCGTCCGCTAGGGGTGGTGAGGACAGCCACGTGTTCACGATGGCCGCCTCCGCCAGTAGGTCCCTATCCAGCCGCCCCACAGCCCACCGCGGAAATGCGGGCGCTCGGTCCGCCCTGTGACCCCTGCTGGGGTCCCGGAGAGGGGAGACCTCCATCCGGATGTAACGGTGATCCGACAGGGTCTCCGCCTCCTCCAGGACACGCCAGTTCCTCACTCGTGGTGCGACAGCGGGGCTAGCGAACGACAAGTCCACTATCGACCCACCCTGCTGTCGCACACACGTGTTCACTGAGTCTCTGTTTAGGACACAGAGGCCCAGTGACGCCGCCCACTCCACGATCGCCCGCCCGCGATCGTCCGTCATCGGGGACCCCCACGCCGTGGATTTGGCGTTGAAGTCCCCCAGGACCAGGACGAGGCCCGGTGCCAGTCGCCGTATCGAAGCCTCCAAGGTGGTGAGGGAGGCCCCGAAATCGTCCATTCTCCTGTTAGGGGAGAGGTAAACGCTGTACAGTGTGACCCCTCCCCAATCCGCCGCGACAAATGCCTCGCCCCTATCCAAGAGGGATAAGGACGGGAAGTGCCGCTGCGTGGAGGTGACGATTGCCGCGGTTCCGTTCCGGCTGACCACCCAATTGGGGCGATCAGGCACGACGTACGGTTCCGCGACTACGGCTGCACCGATCGACCACTCCGCCATGGATTGCAGGAGGAGATCCTGCGCACCGGCGGAGTGGTTGGTGTTGGCCTGCAGGAGGTGAGTGGACTGGGCAGCCATTAATGGGCTGTGTCCATTATCACCTCCTGGCTTGCGGCGGGCGATCGGGCCGCGCTAGGAGCGGGAGCGGCCGGAGTCGAAGGGCCGCTCCGCCCCTTTGGAGCCGAAGCCGGAGGTCTGCACGCCCCAGAGCCCATGCGGTGCTTGGCAGGCTTATTGCCCGCCGCACACTGGGGGCAGTGGGGCGGGGCGGCGCAAGATGCCGCCATATGCCCAGTCTGACCGCAGCGTAAACAGAGTCCGCCGCAGTCAAAGCAATTAGTGCATGTTGGCCGGGTGTGCCCGACCGCCATGCACTTGAAACACCTCGCAGGCCGGTGCTCCAGCACGGTGACTCGCGCTGAGCTCCAGCCCACGAGGAGCCTGCCTGAGTCGGCCAGTTGCCTGACCGACTCCACTGGACACTGCACCCAGGCGGCACCTACGCCGCCCGGACCGGGCCGGATGGCGCCAACCCGGACGGTGTCCATGGGACACCCGGTTTTCGAGGCAATGGCCTCCCGGATGTCTTCCACCGTCACGGAGTCATCCAAACCCGCGATGCGCATTTCGGCGCACTTTACGGGTCTGGCGATTTTGACGCCACCCTCCTCGGCGAACAGACCTCGCAGCTTCGACGCCACGCTATCGGCCGTTCTGGTGCCCTCGGCCCCAGGGAACTCCAAAATCCGAGCCCCTGTCCGGGCCTTGCGGGTCCGGGCTTCGACGCCTCCTATGTCGGAGACGTCGAGCTCCTGCCGGGCTTTCCTCAGAACGGCCTCATAGCTGAGGCCCCTTTCTGCCGTCTCAGGCAGCACAGTGATCACCACTGCGGCTGTCTTCGGCGGCCGGAGCCCCTTGCGCGGCCTCTTCCTCTTCGACCTGCTGCTGCCTCCTCCGGCTCCTGCCTGGGGGGCGACGACCTCAGTGGCGCGCTTGGCCGCCGCTCTCCTCCTCTGCCCGCGACTCTTTCTGCCGCGCTCGGCCACCTGCCAGCCCTGTTCGGGCGCAGCGGGCGTGCCAGGCGCGGAAGGCGCAGTCGCGGGTGCGCGGGTCATCGCCGGCGGTGTCGGTGCGGGCGACGACTGCGGTCCGGCAGGAGCCGGTGCCGTCTTCCTCTTTGGAGCGGGCCCCTTGGGCTTGGGCCCAGCCGCGGCTGCGGCGTAGCTCCCCCCCACGCGGCCACCCTGACAGGGTAGCGGGGCGGGGGTTGGTGCCGCATATGGCCGCTTGTCCGCGGCGAGAGGCGGCCGAACACGTGGTTCCGGAGGCAGCCTTGCCTCCAGAACGGCCAAGCGCGCATTGACCATATTACCGACGGTGTCGATAATGGCGCGCAAGGCCTCGTCCGACACGCCCCCCATTGCAGGCAGTGGGATCGGTGTTGCCGGCTGGACCTCTGCCGGGGCCTGCTCCACGACGGCGACATTTGGCGTGCTGGCACTGGTGTTGGTCGGCGGCGCACGCTCCGCGGTCGGAGGCTTCTTCGGCGCGGTGGGAACCACTGGCCTGCCAGCTCCTCGGGGCGGCTTGGCTGCGACGACGTCTCGGTGGCCGGCATTGGCCGACGACGCAGGTGGCGCAGGCGGCATGAGCCGCGCCATTTGCGCCTTTAGGTCGGCCACGTCCTTGGTGAGGATCCGGTTTTCCCTCCTCACCGCGCCCAGCTCCGATTCTAGGCGGCGATTCTGGGCCCGCAGGCCTGACACCTCGCCACCTAGGCGGGCGTTTTCGGCCTGCAGGGCCTCCATGTCCAGGGCGTCACAGCTCGCGCGGGTGCCAGCGGTCGCCACTTCTGTGGGAGGGATGCCGGACAACACCTCCAGCACCCTCGCGGCGGCCGCCTCGTCGTCGGCCCGCTTACGAGCCTCCGCCCCTCCACTTGCTCTGCCGGCTGGGGAGTGGGTCGCCCGACCCGACGCCACGGCCCCTCGCCCTCTGCGAGAGGCCGGAACCTTGGGAGGAGGCATGATGACAACACTCCCCTCGGAATCGGCGCCCGAGCTGCCATCCCTGTTCAGGGGGCGCTTTCGCACCTTCGAGGGGAGGGCCTCCTCCCTTGCCGTCAGTATCTCACCGACCTCCTTGGACGGCTCCGCAGAATTACCGCACTCGTCCATTTTATCGGCAGATCCACTGCCCTCATCTTTGGACGGCTCTGCGACACTACTGTCGCCCTCGTCCATTGACGGCCCTGCAGTAGATCCGCCGCCATCATCTTGGGGTCCAGCGGTGGCAGCCTCCCTGAGAGCCCGCCGCTCCTCCCGCTCCGCCTGTCGCTTTTTGGCGCCGGAAGCCTTCCCCCTATTCGGGGGTCTCCCACGCCTCTTCGTCTTTGGGGCCTCCTGTGATGGTGCCGGGCCCTCGGCGGACGCCTCGAGTCCTGAGGACGAGGCGTCGTTTGTGCCAGTTTTCTGTTGGCTTAGCAAGGCCGTCAGTTGGGAATCCGAAGCTTCCCCGTCTTTATTGTTTTCTGTAGGCAATTCCATTTTGTTCCCACGATTATGGGAGAAATAAACGGTCGACCCGGGCAGAGATCCCTGTACCCGGGCAAGCCTACATTTACCAACCAGGGGGTCGGCTGGTACCCTGGCTGGAGCGTGCTAGGAACAGAACAGCCCATCTGCCATGCATCCTCTCGCCGCACGCCAGAACTTAGGATTCTGGGTAATTTCCGAATTCGAATGTTAATTCGAACTCTTTATAGAGGTTGTCTTCCTCGCGGTCCGGGCGGTTAAGCCAAGACCCTCGTTCCTGATACTACGCCTCACGACAACTTGTCTTGAAGCAAGATATCAGGTTTACGATATGTCGGCGGTGGCATAAGCCTGCCCAGCCCTCAAATGAATGAGTGACCGGGCCCGTCCGAAATTTCGCCTCCTGTACCCTCTACAAATAGAGGGTCAGGAGCGAATTGGGGCTCAACCCATCGCTGGGGAACCCCCCCTCGCGCCAGAGATTCGCTACGGGCGACAATTCGACAGAGGGATCTGGGGGACTGTCGCCCGCACCCAGGGTACACCACGCGGAGGTTTCTGGCGTCGTACCCCAAAACGAAGAAAAGCCTACCTTATTTAACATAGACTATTATCAAAATAACAACATAGAGTAAAGAAATGCTTGCGTCTAATAGTGGTTTCTTTATGATGAAAAGTTTTGAAAATTTTTGGTGAACGTAGTTAGACATCTTATACTAATCAGTCGTTCTCAAACAATAATTTTATGTTAAGTTTCCAAAATCGTGTCATATTATGTAATTTTAATTACCAATTTAGCCCGATTTACTAAAATTTGCGGTTGGCACCGTTTTCTCGTTGACTCCTATCTGTTGCAGCATTATAATTTAAAACCTATAATGATTATTAATATCATTCACTCGTCCAACAGCCCGTTGTCTTCCACTTCTTAGAGAATAAATTCATCATAAAGAGGTCTTCCTTCTCCAAAACGTTGGACAGTTGAATGATAATCATTGAATATCTGTCATTTGTCTGACAAAAAGAAGTCTATCTCGTTTTTTGTTAAATCCATCGGAGCTAATCTAGGTTCATTTCCTTTGAAGCTGTTTTCTAAAGCAAGAATTTATCATAAAAAGGATTTCCCCTCTCCATAAAATAAGCAGTTTCTCGCCCTATTCGTTTCCCCGTCCAAATCCATACTACCCCACTCTCAGCTTTTTGTATGTCCATTTGCCTAGATTTGAGTTGAAGTCACTCATAAGAACCCTAAAGTGGGTTTGGCTGTGTGGACGCTTTTCGAGATGTCCTCGTATAAGGCCTCCATTATGTCATCGGAGTGTATCGAAATTGGTGCGTAAACCTATATGACCTTCAATGAATCATCATCATCATCTCAGCTCATATATGCCCTACTGTTGGGCTCGAGCCTCCTCCATAATGGGAGGGTAATTGACCTACTATACCACGCTGGTCAGACGTGTTGGTATAGGGTTTTGTTTCGAGGTTTCCCTTTCTCGCATAGAGGGATATACCTTCTTCGTTTCGCGTTTTATATCCCTTAGTTGTCTCGTACCCACGGGTAAGATAGGGGGTGGTGAATTGTATTCTTGCTCCGTCATGATTATTGTTTTATTCATATTTTTAAAGGGAAATAATGCCATAATCTCCACGCTTGGCAGACGGATTGGCGATCGTAGGTGTTGTAAAGTTTAGAATATAGCTGCTGCCCATTCTTCCGGTAAAACCCTTATTTATATTCTATTATTACGCCTATTTTTACGACTCCCAGGGCAAGTAAGGGGTGACTACAATTATATTCTTATCTTAATTGTATTAAGAATACTTACTTATTCTTATCCCGTCGCTACATGGGATATTTTTACGGGACGATCCTTAATATATAATTATCAATATATTATATAATATAGCTTTTCAATTCAAATTATAATGCTCGACATAAACGCGTTCAAACCATTGAATAAACAGCTCATCAGCTTTATTAAAGTAATATAGATTTTTTATCACTTTAAAGTCACTCCATCTATTCGATCACGACCTGTCAGTAATGCATTATATCAGTGGTCTAAATAAAACCATAGTTTTATTTATAAATAAAGGAGGAATAAATTAATATTATTGTATTTTTAAAACAAGCTTTTCATCGACTATTTTGGAATAAACTATCGTTATTTGCATATTCATATATTTTTATCAGAGCTGAATGTATATATGCAGCTTACATACTGTACAGCGGCTGGATAGGTATTTTCTGTAATATTTATGTTTATAGGCATACATTCTGTGTAGTCACGGAGTAAGAATACAATTCATCACCACTCATCTTGCCCGTGGGTGATTGTAAGAAACGACTAGGGGATTTAAAACGCATATAACAACTATGCAAGAAAATGAAAACGCGAAAGAAAACCTTATACCAACACGTCTGGCCAGCGAGGTGTAGAAGGTCAATTTACCCCCCTTAGAAGAGGCTCGAGCCCAACAGAGAGACATATATGAGCTGAAATGATTTTGATGATTTTTTTAAGTTGCTTTTTTTGTTTAATTGATTGAGCATGTGATGGTACATAAAATTCAGGCAAATATTGACTAAAACTAACGGTTATTGCGAGTTAAATAAATTCTGGTAAAAGGTAAAGCATAATGTTACTTAACTCTATAGCAAGTATGCAGTGAGATAAACAGCTCAATCTAATAAAGCCAAATATTATATATGAATAGTTTGCAATGCAGATATGACGGCTGATAGAAGTTTGTGGAGAGTAAGAACGTATTGTGCGGACGTCACTTAGCGTGGGATGAGGGCAGGCAAATGATGAGTATATGAATAGTTTGTAGGACAATAATCTTGAAATAAAACACATATTACCATAAAACTTCTATTTATTACAATTAAATACATTATTAGTTAAAATGTATTATTAAGCATGTATAATTAAATATAATTAAGTACATGAGCTTTATATTTAAAATTGTACAGTGAATAAACATTAAGAAATATATTTACACTTCTTATATCAAAGGAGGACTAAAACATGTTAGTGAATATCTACATGGATATCTTTAAATTTAGAAAACGTACAGGCTCAATAGATGACATAAATTGTACATTTTATGTATTTGAACTAAGATTTGGACGTCTATGAAAATATAGCTGATGTATAATATTACACAAACATTCTTAATCGTAGAGAAGCTAATATACTTTCTTAGGTTATAGAATATCATGATTTTATATACAATCCTTACTTCCTTACTAATATCTATTATAAATGCGAAAGTAACTCTGTCTGTCGCTCTTTCACGTCAAAACTACTGAACCGATCTAAATGAAATTTGGTACAAAGATAGTATAGAGCCTGATAAAGGACATAGGCTACTTTTTAATGCAAAAAAGGGTTGTAAAGAGGGATGAAAAGTTGTAAGGAAGTATTGTCATTTTTAAAGCCAGAAGCTTGAAACTTATTTTTAGGGCATTGATTAGATATAAATAAATATGAAATTAACATTTTGCAAAAAAAATTAATCCTTAAGGGGTAAAATAAAGATAGGGGATGAAAAACTTTAGGAAAGTAACCATTTACGCGGGCGAAGCCACGGGCAGAAGTTAGTTGTATATATTTTTAACTAGAACAACCTGAAATGCCTATAGAGTTCGATTTGATAGCATGATGCGTTTAAAGATATAACATATTGATGAATTGTTATTTTTAAAATATGTAATAAAACTACTTTCATAGATTTCATTGCGTTAGTATTTGATTTTTAATTTCTCGACGTTTCGAATACTTTACAGCGTTCATGGTCACCGGAGGACATTAATGTACTTACATTAAAATTTAGTTTTAAGTTGACAACAGACAATCATTTTAGAAATATAAATCCACAGCATACGAGGTTGTTATGGTGGGGTCAAGTCAGTTCGGCGGCATTGGTAGTTTGCGGGACCTCTAGTGCATTGTCCGCTACCGAGCACTCCTTGTATAACATGCTATATGCACTCAGTCTTCTATGCCCGTGAATATCATGCAATCTGGGTAATCGGTATAACATGGCAAATCAAAAACATTTATTTTAGGTCCTGATGCAATTATATTAACTTTTATGTGTCGATAGGATAGAAATTACTACTTTCTTGACATCTCCATGAGCCAATGACCCATAGATGCTTACGGTACTACCTAGCCATACACACATATGTGTTTAGTCTTGTTTCGTATCCACATCCTTCACAAAATATATATTCTAAGTTTTCTTGATTTGAAACTTATCTTTGTAAAATTGACGAGTTCAACAACAAAACTGGTCTGTTGCTTTTGGTGTACCTTTAGGTATCTGCATATTTTATTTTACGATGCAAGAGATCTTTATTTAGATTGAGCACTTAAATTTGTCCTTTTCCCAAGCCAAAATATTTATATCGAAGACTATCTCGTTTGAAGTTATTTAAAAACATGTGATGCACGTACGTATGCATTCAGAAAAGTAGAAGATATTACGAGAAGACCAATAAATGATTACAGAGTATTACCGTTTAATCTCATTAAATATTTGGATACTTGGATAATACAGTTAGACGCACGTTCTCTGACGATTTTGCAGTCCACAAGCGTTATATCTAGTGCTTTATTTATATTCACAGGTTAAACTTATTCAACAGATTTGAATCTTAAGCTTGATATGTAAATCAGTTTAGAATTCTTAACAATAAAGGCAGTCAAGTGCGAAATAGGCATCGTGGGATTTGTGTTACGTTTCATTTGAATTGGATATATATTTTAAATATTGATATAGATTTTTATTATATTTTTAAACAATGAAAGAAATCTAAAATTACACTTGTACATAGTGATTATTAAGAATGTTTGTTTACTAATAAAACTGTGTATATACCTACTAGCTTTAAGAGTAATCATGTGCGATCCCGTTAAATTTGTTTTCATTGTATGTGTTGTAATATGAAAAATACCAAAGCAAAATTCTTTCCTTATTTTACATTGTTAGTGAGAAATATATCCTCTGAGGGTTTCGTTGGTAATGCACAATGATAATAAAATGTTGTTTTCAGACACTGTCGAAAATTGGACGTGAAGATCCTCCTAAGTTTTTCGAAGTCTGCCCACTCGAGTTGAATTCATCGGCTGCTTTCTTTCCCAAAATTACATCTACCTAATTTTTTTTTTTTTTTTTTTTATTGCTTATGGCGGCAAACGAGCAGACAGCACACCTGATGGTAAGTGTCACTGCCGCCCATGGACCTTTGCCAATGGTATAGCTAGGCCGCTGCCTACCAATACAACCCTGAACCCACCCCAGTTAGGCTTCCGGCTCTCTCGCTCACCGAACGAAGCGCAATAGCACATTGCTATTACTCAGACGTCGATCTTCTGCGAGAGTGTGGTACTACCCCGGACGGACCGGCCCGCGGCTGTAGACAGAGAACTGTCCACAGCGTGGTCCTACCACAATAAAAATAAATTGGACTATTTTTCTTAGGTAAATATAGCGATCGACAACATCGAGGATTATATACCAACTACAACCAGTATAGTAATAACGGAAGAGAAAGAATTAGAAATTACTTTTATCTTATCCATGTTCATTTGCAGACCCACTAGTTATAGTAGACTCACTTGTGAAATCGTTAAGCATTGTGCCAAAGTCCTTCAGGGAATCTGCCTGTACTATGAAATCATTTGCAAATGTTGTATTCGCTGTTCATTTTGATGTCGAATTCAGTCCAGTCTCAGAGCCTGAAGAGCTTCCTGCGCAATGATGAATAGTTTTGGAGAGTGGCATTTCCGTGCCTCTCTGCAACTGTATTGGTTTCGTAGACTTATTTTGGATGTAAACAGACATAATAGCATTTCTATACAAATACTTCAGCACTTAAATGTATAGCTAGTCAATTTGGCATTGCAAAATTGCCTAAGTTTCAAAAGAATCAAAAGCTTTCTCAAAGCTCATAAACACTACAAAAAGGCCGATCTTTGTACATCTATTGTACTACCTACTATTATCATCTTATACGAAAGAGTATATACCCGACTAGAAAAAAAGTATGGTTCAACCAGATCATGTATCTGGACCCGATCAGGATAGAATGAGGCATGCCGGATCCGGCAAACCCGATCAGGACCAGGTCTGGTCCTGATCAGGATAGCCTGATGTGAAATAACATCAAGTGTGGTAAGGCATACCGGATCAGGACCAGATCAGGACCAAATAAGGATAGCCTGATGTGAAATATCATTAAGTATGGTAAGGCATACCGGATCAGGACCAGATCAGGATCAAATAAGGATAGCCTGATGTGAAATATCATTAAGTAGGGTAAGGCATACCGGATCAGGACCAGATCAGGACCAAATAAGGATAGCCTAATGTGAAATATCATTAAGTACGGTAAGGCATACCGGATCAGGACCAGGTCAGGACCAAATAAGGATAGCCTGATGTGAAATATCATCAAGTATGGTAAGGCATACCGGATCAGGACCAGGTCATGACCAAATAAGGATAGCCTGATGTGTAATATCATCAAGTATGGTAAGGCATACCGGATCAGGACCCGATCAGGACCCGACCAGGACCCGATCAGGACCCGATCAGGACAGAATGAGGCATGCCGGATCCGGCAAACCCTATCACGACCAGGTCTGGTCCTGATCAGGATAGCCTGATGTGAAATAACATCAAGTATGGTAAGGCATACCGGATCAGGACCAGATCAGGACCAAATAAGGATAGCCTGATGTGAAATATCATTAAGTATGGTAAGGCATACCGGATCAGGACCAGATCAGGACCAAATAAGGATAGCCTGATGTGAAATATCATTAAGTATGGTAAGGCATACCGGATCAGGACTAGGTGAGGACCAAATAAGGATAGCCTGATGTGTAATATCATCAAGTATGGTAAGGCATACCGGATCAGGACCCGATCAGGACAGAATGAGGCATGCCGGATCCGGCAAACCCTATCAGGACCAGGTCTGGTCCTGATCAGGATAGCCTGATGTGAAATAACATCAAGTATGGTAAGGCATATCGGATCAGGACCAGATCAGGACCAAATAAGGATAGCCTGATGTGAAATATCATCAAGTATATAGTAAGGCTTGTAGTATATCAGAACCAGAAACAGTTTTCGTAACACAAAAAAAATATCAATCAAAATTCAAAAAAGTGACATGATTGTCATATTTATGCCACGGCGAAATTGTATTTGCATCAGAGGAGATTAATCTGAAATCTTTAATTAATCATATGTTTTAATAATAATAATAATGTTTTACGGATGCGGATATGAAACAGGCGTTGCAGTAGCGTTTCTTTGGCCGCTTAAAAAAGGTTTTCAACAGCCTTTTATCAGGTGGCAAAAAGGTGCGTGCCTGCAACGCTTGGGCTATGCCAATCCTAATGTACTCCTTTGGCATACTCAAGTGGACTCAAACTGAGCTGGACACCATAGATAGAAGAGTCCGCACACTAATGACAACATACAGAATGCATCACCCGCGTTCGTCTGTGATGAGGTTGTACATCCCGCGAAAGTGTGGGGGACGAGGCTTTCTAAATGCTAAGTCCCTCCATAATCGCGAGGTGTGCAATCTTAGAAATTATTTTTTACGGATGACAAAGGTGGTGCATCGTGATGTGGTCGCAGTAGATAGTGGACTCACCCCGCTGCGGTTGGCTAAGGAGAATTGGTGCAGTCCTATAGTACTAAGTACCAACGACCGCAAGGATGTATGGCAGAGCAAGGAGCTGCATGGCAGATTCTACAGGGTCCTAAATGGTCCCGAAGTAGACAGTTTAGCCTCGGTAGCCTGGCTACGTTTCGGCAATCTTTATAATGACCAAGAACTACCGGAAATATATCTTGAGGGATGGCACGGCCGACATCTGTCGTGCATGCCACCGACTAGGTGAGTCCCTCAGGCATATCGTTTCCGGCTGTTCTAGTCTTTCTAACGGCGAGTACTTGCACAGACATAATCAAGTAGCCAGGATAATCCACCAGCAACTTGCTTTACGGTACAAACTTGTCAACGTGCCGTAATAAGTGCCGTAATATAGGTATGCACCAGAAGTAGTTCTCGAAAATAGTCATGTCACATTGTACTGGGATCGATCTATCATCACTGATAGGACTGTTGTAGCCAACAAGCCTGATATCGTGGTGATAGATCGTCTAGAGCGTCGTGCAATGATAGTCGACGTTACCGTTCCACATGACGAGAATCTCGTGAAGGCTGAGAAAGATAAACAAGTTAAATATCTGGACTTGGCTCACGAGATTGTCGACATGTGGGATGTGGACTCGGCGATCATTGTACCGATAGTTGTTTCGGTCAATGGCTTAATGGCCAAGAGCCTCGACCAACATCTCTCGAGGCTCGCGTTAGGTGGTTGGGTCAAGGGTCAGATGCAGAAGGCAGTTCTCCTCGACACGGCACGAATTGTGAGGAGGTTTCTCTCTCTGGATCCCTAACCACCAGTAGTTTGGTCCTTACACCCGCTGCCGCTGCTACACTATTTTTACTCTTTTAAATAGATGGTGTGTTTGTAGTTTTTTGTTTTGTTTTTTACTGTATACGTATGTGTGCGTGTTTGTTTACCCCTCTAATCTATTTAAAAATGTACAAATATGAAATGAAGAAATGAACGAGAATAATGTTTAATTAATAATATAAAAATAATTTATATTTAAAGTAAAAAACCAAAATAAATAATATATATATATATATAAATGTACCTAACATTTGAAAACATAGATATAAATATTATTTTGTAACAACCATTCTAACATTTAATGTTTTGGGTCATAATAAATAGATGGCGTTAGTAAAATGACGTCATTATTTGTATCGCGGTGTTAAGATTCTCCGAAGCGTAATGACATGACCTAATATTAAATTAATTGTTATCGAATCAGATTGAAACAGATCGATCAGGTCATGAATGAGAAATTCAGGCGACAGTTGCAGTCGTTAGCATCTGGTGGTTGCGCCATAATTGGAACGGCTCGCTGGGACTCTCTATGATAAGAATATAGCACTGCATTCGGTGCCTACGTCATATATTAATTTATATTTTTACCTATTAAACAAGTTCTTTAAGATTTTCATGTTTTTTAAAAGGACCGGACTGGGCATACTCGTTTTGGATCAGGCAAGATATATAACGCAGATGATTGATTTGGTTTCGATTAGTAAAATTTCATCCGGACCCGATCAGGAACGCCTGATCTGGACCCGATCAGGAAAGCCTGATCTGGACCCGATCAGGAATACCTGATCTGGACCCGATAAGGTTTTCCTGATCGGGTCCAGATATACCTTCTGCGTTACATACCTTATCTGGTCCAGATCGGGCATGCCCGGTCCGGTCCTGTTAAGGAAGACGAAAAAATTTCTAGTCGGGTAATTACATTGGTATTGAGTATCTAAATAATTTATGAATTTACCATTATTTGGAATACGCAGTAAGTAAAAATGTTTGATATTCTTTGAAAGTCCGTCCACCGTGTTCTAATGCCAGTTAGTTAATTTAAAAAAACTAATGAAGATTTCTGATGTTTATGCTAGTATAACACACACACACATGAAACAAATAGTCACGGATCATTTGTGGTCACAGGAGAGCAGTACTCCTGTGACTGTAAATCCTGAAAAGTTGGCCAGTGTAACCTAATTGCCTACATCTAAAATACGTAAGTGCTCAATAGTAGGGACTTGCCCCAATGAAACAAAGTTTAAATAGGCAAAGGTAAATTAGATTAATTTCCGTGTGTATAATATATAATAATATCTTTCCGTGTGGTGACGGACTAAGAATACTATTCACCACCTCATATCTTACCCGTGGGTGATCGTACGAGACGACTAAGGGATATAAAACGCATATAACATCTATGCGAGAGAAGTAAAACTCGAAACAAAACCCTATACCAACACGTCTGACCAGCGCGGTATAATAGTAGGTTAATTTCCCTCCCATTATGGAGGAGGCCCGAGTTCAACAGTGGGACATATATGGGCTGTGATGATGAAATTAGATTAGCGCTTCAATGAGTTCACATAAGAGCTAATTCAGTATAAAATTTTAAATTAATTAAATTACCAATAATTGCCTCAAGCAATATGCCTGCGATACAATATTGTTTTAGATGATAAAATATGAAGCTTGCCAACTCAGTTGATCAGCATGGTTAACTGAAGTCTCATTCCTCTTATTCTAGAAGACAATCGGACACAATGATGAGGTGATAATAATGTGATTTAATTTACTAAATCGCAAAATAGATTTTTACTTCCAATCGTCACACTTCACCAGATAACAATGATATCATCACGTTTAAATGCAAATCATTCAACTGAACAAAAAAGTAATATCCCCTTGTTTGTCCTTGCATTGTAAGACAATTTGTCAAAGTATTTTATTGTATCACTTGTAAAATCAACAGGCGATTGAATTACTTGATCTTCTAAAGAGCCAATATAATTTACTAGCTACTGTTTCGTTTAAATCTGACAAAAAACTGTCTATTTCATGTCAAATATGTAATTATTTTCCTCTAAGTCTGCTCTCAATTCAAGGATTACAAAACTACACAAGCTTTGTAAATAATAAATCAGACTTTGTAAACAAACAAGTGGTGGAAACAATTCTCGATTGTACTCGATCTTAATAATTTCTATGTTATTCGATACTATGTTTAACATACCTTGGGTAAACGAAACATACATAAAACATTTATAGTGACGGGTTCAGAAAAAATACGATGTGTCACTTTCCCCATGGGATTAAAAACGTATGAGGGATCACCAGGTGAATGGACAAAAGCATTCTCCTGTGGACAGTGTATGTCAATAAGCTGTTGGTTGGATGGAAACCATACACTTGTAGGTAAGCAAATTAAGAATAAGGCAATACAACTAGGTAGGCTAGGATTTGGTAGCGTTTGAAGTTCATTTGGTATTCGCTTTACATACAAATACCTACTATATCACTTAAAGGAGGTGCCTTGGTTGATTGCATAATTGCAAAAACTAGGTTTTATTGGCTGCTGTTACATATTGTGAAATTGCATATAATGCACAATCTAAAACCTAAATAGTGACCTTCAATTCAAACCTAAAGAGTTCTAGTCACACGCTGTCCGTTTCGTTCGACGTGACGGAAGGGCGGCGCGTGTCCCCATAACCCACCGTATTCCTTCCCGATCACCATTAAAGCAGCCACTGGTATCAAATTCTTAACATCCGTGGACAGTAACCTCCAATGCCCTAATATCTCCCTAATACCTCGAGGTGCCGTCATTTCTTACGCAGGGCGATTCGTTATGCGTTCCTCAAATTATTGTTTTAAATCTAAATATGTCCATTAATAAGATTGTTCTATTACATAATGTAATTGAAATATTTCATTAATGTAATATAAACAGTAGTACTATTACTTTTGAGTTACCAATCAACTAGAGAGCACACTGTAGAGGACAATAGCTAGTTTTCGTTTATAGAATATTTGATTATTTTTTCCGAATTGAGCTCAATCTACTAAGAACCAAGTGACATCGATTTTTCTATAGGTGGTTCACACGAATCCAAAATTTCTTAAACGGTATGTCGTACTAGCTGGAGTTTTGTATAATGTGTTTTGGAAAAACCCTACAAAGCTATTTAGAAAACATACCAAATTAATACTGTGTTATGGATATCTGATTATACCTCTAACAGGAGTTACCCTCATTTGAGCTATAATAACTGAAATAAGCTGAAAGAAAGCTTCTTTGAATTTTATTTGTCTTGTGGCTGTTTTGATTTCATTTAATCACCTTTTTAAATATCCTAAAGATAACGTAGTTATACAGCTTTATTCACTATAGTTCATAGTTTAACTATCGTTGACCTAAAGATGACTCCTGACTCAACATTCAAAATAAAATTCTATATCAAAGTATTATATATCTATATTAGTGTGATATAGTGAGTCAAGTTTGTTTGCATTCGGGTGACTGGACCGGGGATTAATCCGTCAGGAAAGGCCAACCGCGTGAGGGCTCAACTCGAGATGATACCCAAAAGGGAAATACGCCAGACAGCCACTAACGAAAAAGATAGGGTTCCAGTCGCCCCGCACGGCGTAAAAAGGGTACGTGCAGGTTATGGGGACATTGTATGAGCTGAGATGATAATGATGGGATGAGATGAATTGCTCGTTTTAAAAACCCGCTGACATATTTCCAATGGAAATTGGTAACCATTGGGGTTTCCCAGTGGTGGCCATTTTTTATAACCAAGTTTTTATAACCTTAACTGCGATCACCAACCTGCCTTTTAAACGTGGCGATTATGAAATTATTGAAGATGCCTATATTTAAGAATGGATTTCATAAGCTGAGGGATACATGGATGGACGGATAAATATGTCTATACATAGTATACTCATACTCTAAAGGTTGTTTTATATTAGTTATGTATTAAAGAAATGGGTAAAGTATATTTGCATTACTTTTCTGTACATATTTATAAAAACAAATCCCGAATAAACAAATGACAAGATACACTGGTTGTTGTGTGGTTCGATTTAATGAGACAAGCGAACGTTCAACGTGGTGGCATTTTTCATTGGTTAAATTAATTCGATGAACTCCGTACGACGCTTGAGAGATGACTAAAAACGTATGGGAACAAGCGGAAGTACAAACCATTACCAAATGTGTGGTTTGTGTGGTTCTCAGAAGATGATCTTTGTTATAATTGGCATCGAAACAAATTTTCGTAATGTAATTTGTTTTATGGAATTTTAGAATCTCAAATACGGTATAATCTAGTATCTATATAGCATGTTTGGTTACAGTTTAATAGATGCAATGTGACTGATTTTATACAATTGTGCTTTTTTAAATTTTTTCCTTCTTTTCTTCACCCTATATCTACCATAGGGTCCCTATATCTACTATATGCAATGTGCTCAACAATGGTACTACTAAACCGAATTTAATGTGTAATTGATATTTATAAAAAGTAAACCGAATTAACTAAATATATTAATAAATATAATAAATTATACAGTAGACATTTACCACTGCAGCCTGCGTGAATTAACAGATGTTGCATACAAGTGCGTTGCGTATAATTAGTTAAATATATTTAGTTAGTAGTATTGAATATGATAAAATATAATATTAAACTATAATTAATATTTTGATATTATGTTTTATTATTTAGTTTATTGTTATCATTATTTGTTAAATAATAAATGTAAAATAATAATAAATGTAAAATAAATGTAATTTTAAAATTAATAATAAAATATGTTAAACATATTTTATTATTAATTTTAAAATTCATATTGTTTATTTACAATATCGCATTAGGTTAAATCCTGTAAAGGTATTGTAATTGCTTCTTCTCAATAAATAAATAAATAAACTTTGTTAGTAAAAGTTAGTGTAAATTATATTTAATTAATATATATTACATAATGAATTGTTGCATTTCACGATTTATAAAAAAAACATAACAAATAGTATAAAATGCTATTACTTGTCAAAGAATTGTACGCACTTACCATGGTTATGTGAAAAACGTCAAAAATGGATAAACGCCGTAAAGAAACATATGTAAGTATGAATTTTAAGCATTTAGAAATAATCAATATTTTTTAGTGAAAATAACTACGCAAGTTATGTAATTTATTTTATATATTTTTTGTTGTTTTTTTATAATATATATTTTTTGTTTTTACTCTTTTTTTATTGCTTATGGTAGCAAACGAGCAAGCAGCACACCTGATGATAAGTGTTATTGCCACGCATGGACCTTTGCAATACCAAAGGTATAGCTAGGCCGTTGCAAAACAATACAAATACCAAACCCACCCAGTTGGGCTTTCGGCTCCCTCGCTCACCGAACAAAGCGCAATAGCATTTTGTCATTACTCAGACGTCGATCTTCTGCGAGAGTGTGGTGCTACCCCGGACGGACCAGCCCGCGGCTGTAGAGTGAAAACTGTCAACAGCGTGGTCCTACCACCTACTAATAATATTTTTTATTGTTCAGAATTATGTATGAGTTCAGAGCTCCATATTTTGTTAGTCTCAATAAAAACTTAAGAACTAGTGTTAGTAACGTTACTTTTAATTAATACGGACAATTAAACATTATCTTTAAATACGTTGTATGAATAACTATATAGATACTTTGTAACATAATACATAAATGAAAACGTAATTCAGAAATGATTTTACTATGATTCTGACATAGTAACATTGAATAATTTAATTTGTTCGCCTATTATACTAGTAATCAATCTCATTTTCTTCATATATTTTTCTTCAACTTACAAAACATGGCCGGCCTCGAAGAGCTTTTAGCCTCTAGACATATTTCGGCTACGCGGACGATTATTATTAATAAACGGGAACTCATTCAGTAAATAATATTTAACTTAATAAAAAAATGCAATTGATGAGATAATTTCATTTACACTATTGCAGTACAATGACAGGTCTGATAAGTTTCCTTTTCATCCGTCAGCCCGTAGACGTCCAATGTTGGACGTAGGCCTTCTTAAAGTTTTGAACATATTGAAACGTAAACATTTATACCGTAGTTTTATTAACCGACTTAAAAAAAGGAGGAGGTTCTCAATTCGTCTGTATTTTTTTTATATTTTATTTTTGTTACCTCATAACTTTCGACTGGGCGAAGCGATTTGAATGATTATTTTTTTATTTAAAAGCTGGTGCTTCCCATGTGGTCTAGTTCTAACAATGGCACCTATGGCACCTATGAAAAAACCATATAAATCTAAAATTAGCATATAAGTCTAAAAATATTATTAAATGATGTAATCTAGAAATGTCCTACTGTAGTTTATTATAAAACAACCTGTGTGTGTCTGTAACACTAAAAAGTAAAAAAATAAAAAAAACTGCGTTTATAAAAAACTGACTTCAAAAACTGAAAAGTACAAAATAACTTAAAATACTATCATTTGTATGTACTATCTATTGATAGGTTTGAAGTCGGTGCCGGCGTCGGTATCTTTAGTGTAGGAATTTCATTACTGTAAGTAAGCTGTTTATAATTTTGTTTAGGGCTTGGCACCGATTTCAAACCTATCAATAGATAGCACAGATTTTAAGTTATTTTGTACTTTTCAGTTTTTGAAATAGGTTTTTTTTAATTTCATTACAGTATTTTACGACTTATATAAGAAAAACAATGTTTAGCCTATCTAACAAGAAATATATGTTTATGTTTATTTATATAATTATATATTAATCAATATCAAAGAATTAATAAAATGGAAACTATTTGTAGTATTATATCCAGGTAACTCCAAGTTCATCTATAACTTCTTCACTATTAAATATCTGTGGAATTCTCTGTTCACAAATTGTAAAAAATATTTGGGTAAATCATGTTAGAAAAATATTATTGTCAACTGATAACAACAAAAATAATTAAACAATCTCTAAATCTAACTGTTTTCTGTAAAATAATATTGGGCAGACTTTTAAAAAAATTAAAACCTGAGATTAAATCTAGTTCTGATATAACTGTATTACTGATTTGTTAAAATAAAATGACTGCTTTGTTACAAATCCACTGCAATTTAAGCCTATTTATAGTTTGAAATGTCACATACAAAAATAAATTTAAAAATTCGTTTATTAAATGCAATGTGCAATTACGAATATCTAACTATTTCTAATGTTTACACGAGTAATAAAATTATTTTTAAGAATTTTATCGCATTTGTATTTCATTTTTAATTTGCCGACGTTTTGGACATAGTCATGGTCACAAGAGGACTGTCCTCGTGTGACCATGAACGCTGTAAAGCGTAAATATTTTACTTTAGGTCTTCTAATTGTTTAAAGAATGGGCATGAGATGGCAGAAAACTGAAATTAAATAAAAAACATTTATTGTATGTAACTTAACGGTAATATATGTAATTGTGAGTTAAAACTAATTGTACATAATTTAATTTAAGTTATTATAACACCCAATTAAATGTATTCAGTGTTTGTATTTACTTAATAAAACAAATTAACAAATTAACAAAAAACTTACATAATATTTGTTTAAGTATTTTCTTTAATAAAACAAATTAACAAAAAACTTACATAATATTTGTTTAAGTATTGTACTATCATTGCTTGAATTAATTAATGAATATTAACGTCTCTAAAGCTCAAAGGGTATGTTATATAACGATCTCTGTGAAACCCTAAACATTTGAGCGTAATTAGAATTAATGAGAAATGGACAGAGGCGTCCGGTGACACAACGAAACATGATACATTGCCGCCGCTCTGAACGCTGATCAACAACGCTCCTATAAACTCATTTATATTATCAATTTGTAATGTTCAGGCAATGTTATCAGCTTTAGACGATTATACCACTTAGCAAAAATTCCTTTCTAAAAGTTTAAAAATACAAAACAACTCATATTATTTAAATGTGGAAAAATTCTTACGTGACTTCCTACTCCTTAGTTTTTAAAATAAGGTATAACCTTATTTTAAAAACTGAGGTACTACTGTAAATACGGTAAGGTAAGAAAAACTAAGGTAAGTACTGATATTAAAACTTTCATTCATCTATGTCTTAATACGTATATGAGTTACGTACTCAGAGCTGCAAGTTTATTTTTGAAATAAAATACAAAGATCTGATTCGCTGTAGAACCGAATCGATTTAGCATGCTGGAAATAGCAGAAAAGTTCTCGAATAGCGGTATAAATCGGATGATGTAATGCATATTATCTTTTGCCCACTAATTAGATGTAGTCAAATTTGCAGAGAACTGTTGGAAACAATCGGAGCAAAACAAGTTAATGTACACATCGAATTTTCTTTGGAGGATACTCCTCCTGGTAGAACTAGTGTTTAACTGGTTGATCATTTATCATGTCTAGTTAAGAATATTCACCATGCTGTGTGGTAGCGGCTAAGAATACTACCAACCCTTACATCGCTCGTGGATGTCGTAAAAGACGACTAAGAGCTCTTAATCGACCTGGGCCAACCCCATCTGGTGCCGTCTGGTCAACGATAGCATTCCCAAGGAGGGTTGACGTCAGGCAGGCGGCCGGTCATAAAACCATAGCCAAATCAAATTGCAATATGTCTGGGAATAAATTAGATGACGCTAGGGCTAGGGCGTACCCTGCAAGCGACGCGCAGGGGCAGCACCCGGTCCCTGCGAAAAATGGACAAGGGTTGTTGCACCACGGGCGGGTGCAACGTAAGAAGCAAGCTCTTGGTATGAAAGGGATAAGAATGAGGTATGCAAGTTGGAATATTGGAACGATGACTGGAAGAGGAAGGGAATTGGCAGATTTCTTAAAAAGGAGAAGAGTAAATATTGCATGTCTGCAAGAAACAAAATGGAAGGGAACGAGAGCTCGAGAAATTGGTGAAGGATACAAGTTATATTATAGTGGTAGCGATGGAAAAAGGAATGGTGTAGGCATAGTCTTAGATAAGAATTTGAAAGAATGTGTGACGAATGTAATAAGAATGAATGATAGATTAATAGTTGTGAAAATAGTGTGGGAGAACGTCATCCTGAATGTCATTAGCGCGTATGCACCCCAAGCCGGATGTAAAGATGAAGTGAAAGAAAAGTTTTGGCAGGATTTTGATGAAATTATGATAGGTATACCAGAAAGAGAAGAGATATGTATGAGGTGACTTTAATGGACACGTAGGAGCGGGCAATGAAAGTTATGAAACAGTGCATGGAGGATGGGGGTACGGCATGCGAAACGCTGGGGGGGAGACGCTACTTCAAGCGGCTTCGTCGTTTCACCTGGCCATCGGTAATACGTGGTTCCAAAAAAGAGATGAGCACCTTATTACCTATAAAAGTAGCAACCACTGTACGCAGATCGACTACTTTCTTATTAAGAGAAGTAAGTTGGTCTGTGTAAAGGATTGTAAGGTGCTACCAGGTGAAGCACTAGTATCCCAGCACCGTCCGTTAATACTAGTGATGGAGCAAAGAACACCCTCTATTAAGACCAGAAACCGACCCCCTCCTAAGGTAAAATGGAGTATGCTTGAAAGGAAAGAGTATGCAAGTAGATTTAAAGAAAATGTGATGGATAAAATGATTGAAATGAATGATATGAATGATAAATCTGTGAATGAATGTTGGAATGAAATGGCTAGTTGTATTAGAAATACAGCTAAAGGAATACTAGGAGAAACGAAAGGAAAAGGTATAATTGATAGGGATACGTGGTGGTGGAATGAAGATGTGCAAAAGATCGTGAAAGAAAAGAAGAATGTATTTAAGGAATGGCAGAATGAACATAATGAAAGATTGAAGGAAGCAAAAAAGCTTGAATACAAGGAATGCAAGAAAAAAGCTAGACGGGTAATAGCTATTGCGAGAGCACAGGCCGAAGACATGATTTTTAAATCGATAGATGGGCCTCGAGGTCAAAAGATGCTATACCGCATAACTAAAGCCCGAGAAGAAAGAGCAAAAGATATTAGGCATGTCAGGTGTATAAAAGATGAAGCAGGTAAAGTGTTGGTAAAAGAAGAGGAAATAAAAGAGCGTTGGAAGCAGTACTTTGAAAGGTTAATGAACGAAGAGAATTCATGGAGTGGAGTGTTAAAAGATATATCAGAGAACGTCGGCCTAGTAAGGGAAATTACAATAGATGAGGTAAGAGAAGCAGTGAGAAGTATGAAAAATGGAAAGGCTGTAGGGCCCGATGGTATACCAGTTGAAGTATGGAAGATTTTGGAAGAGGATGGGTATATGTGGTTAACTTTATTCTTCGATAAGCTGCTGCGCGACGAAGTAATCCCCAATGAATGGTGCAATAGTACGCTAGTGCCCATTTTTAAAAATAAAGGGGATGTACAGGACTGCGGTAGTTATCGAGGAATAAAGCTTATGTCACACAGTATGAAATTGTGGGAAAAAGTGATTGAGAAACGATTGCGAGAAGAAAGTGAGATCACCCAAAACCAGTTCGGATTTATGTCGGGCCGCGGGGCAACGGATGCCATGTTTGCACTGCGCCAACTGTGCGAAAAATATCATGGTGCACATAAAAACTTGCACATGGTATTCGTTGACCTCGAGAAGGCCTATGACAGAATACCGAGAACAGTTTTGTGGTGGGTACTGAAAGAGAAAGGTGTGCCTGTGAAGTATGTTAGGTTAATCTGTGCCATGTACCGACAATCTAGGTCGTACGTGAAATCAGCGGCTGGAGACTCCGACGAGTTCAGTGTCGAAGTAGGTCTGCACCAAGGGTCGGCGTTAAGTCCTTACCTCTTCCTGTTGATAATGGATGCATTAACATCGGAGATACAGGAAGAGGCACCCTGGTGCATGCTATTCGCTGATGACATTGTTCTCGTCGGGAAAGAGGGCCTTGAGGTACAGAGCATGCTGGAAAAGTGGCGCTGTAAGTTGGAGAATGTAGGCTTGAAAATCAGCAGACCAAAAACAGAATAAATGTTCTGCGATTTCGGCGGTCTCTCCAATTTTACACCCATAACTTTAGATGGAGTACCTATCCCAGTATGCTCGAACTTTCGATACCTCGGTTCTCTTATCCAAAGCGATGGCGACCTGGATCGTGCGGTGAAGCACAGAATTGATGTGGGATGGATGAAGTGGCGGCAGGTCACGGGTACAACATGCGACCCCAAAGTACCCCTTAAATTAAAGGGCCAAATATATAAAAGCCTAATAAGACCTGCTGTACTGTATGGATCAGCATGTTGGGCGATAAAAGCGACGGATGAGAGACGACTGCATGTAGCGGAGATGCGAATGTTGAGATGGATGTGTGGTGTGACAAGAATGGATAAAATAAGGAATGAACATATAAGAGGAAGTTTGAAAGTTGCGCCAGTGACGGAAAAATTAAGGAGTGAAAGATTGACATGGTATGGACATGTGATGAGAAGGGATGAAAGTAATGTTGTGAGGAAAGCTTTAAGCATGAATGTTGAAGGCTTAAGGGGTAAGGGAAGACCGAAGAAAAGATGGATGAACTGCGTGAAACATGACATGGATAGACAAGGAGTGACCACAGAGATGACGTCTGATAGAGTTGTATGGAAGGAGAAGACATATTGCGTCGACCCCAAATAAATTGGGATAAGAGCAGGTTGATGATGAGTTAAGAATATTCACCCGAAGGTTACAGTTACAGCAAATGCGTATTAGGTGTATTGATATAAGTTTTCATCCAGAGTCGATAAAACAGACCACAGAATAAGCAAAAACACCAGAACTCTCGCCACCGTTTCAGTATCATACATTCTATGTGATTGAAGTCATCGAAATTCCAAACCACACGATTTTACAAATCAGTCAGTCAGTCAGTTAGTCAAGCAGATCAAGTAGACGTATCGTACAAAACATACGGTAACATCAGTGGGTAATACAAAAGGCGATATGTAATGCAGTTGCAGGACCGGCTATTGATCTTTGGAAAGAGAAATTTTGGATTGTAAAGAAAAAGGGACTTATTAACTATTTGTTAAATAGTTTCTTTTTTATTGCCTATGGTGGCAAATGAGCAAGCAGCACACCTGATGATAAGTGATACTGCTGCACATGGAATTTAGCAACACCAGGGCAGGCCGTTGTCTAGAAAGTGCTCTTCTTAGACCTTGTTTAAAGAAGGACATGTTATAGCGCTCGGGAAACTTAACAGCAGGTAGTTCATTCCAGATCTTGAACGTGCGTGGGAGAAATGAAATTGTATACTTATTGTCCTTTAGATAACGTTCTACGAAGCAGAAATTCTTTGATTGTCTCTTTCCAAAGTTCGTGCCGAGGGCCATATTTATCACTGGGTACCTGTATTATATAAGTCCTATTCTTAACGTGACCCCATCCCGCAAATATATATATACATACATATATATATAAAGGCTGTCATAGCCTATCATTGCTATATAGTAACAATATGTGTTATAATTTTTATGTCTGCTTTCACTAACGACTCTTAAACTTTATATAAAACCTGAGGCAATCAATATTACAGATAAAATCATTGATCGTTCTAGCTCATATAAGTCCCATTACTGGACTCGAGCCTCATCCGTAATGGGAGCAAAATTGACCTACTATATCATGTTGGTTAGATGTGTTGGTATAGGCTTTTTTGTTTATGTTTTGAGTTTTCCTTCTCATGCCTATGCAATTCTTGCAATGTTATATGCGTTTTACATTCCTTAGTCGTCTCTTACGATCACCCACGGGTAAGATAGGGGATGGTCAATTGTATTCTTACTCCGTCACCACACAGGTAAAAAAGGCAATGATACCTTCATATTATGTGTCCTTGAATATATGACATTGATATTTCAATTACCTTTTTTTGCGGCGAGCTATGGTATCACACCTTGCTCGATCCATCCGAGGCGACAGAAAGAACGCCACGCATCAAGTACCTCTTAACGCCGTGCGAACAGGCCACCGGTATCCGATCCTTATCGTCGGTGACCATTCCAATTGGCTTAGATGCTCCCTTTTTTTTTTTTTGTTGCGGTGTACTATGGACCTCGTCGCGTCCCGCCAAATCGGTCCGGAGCGAAGGAAGAGGCGGCGCGCAACCCCCATAGACCCACCCTGCAAACACCTCTCTTCGCCGTGCAAGCGGGCCACCGGTACCAGATCTTTGTCATCGGTGGTCCGCCTAGTGGTTTACCCTCGCGGATTCCTCTCGTTTCGACGCCCCGACAGCTTTCGCAGCCGGGGCGTCGTCCTCACGCGGTGGCCTCACGTCGGGTGACCGGACTATTCCCCGGTCCGATCATCCGAAGCCTCGGTTAGGGTGGCATCAGGCGCAGATATTCGCGCCTGCGCCACCCGAGGCGCCGGCGGTGGATCGAGTCCGCATGGAGAGAATCCTTCCGGACTCGCTCCGCCGCCTCCTTCTGTGAGATGACAGCCTCGCAGAAGGCGGCGACCGCGTCCCAGTTCCTGACGCTGTCGACCATCACTTTCACGACAGCCGGCAGCGCCAGGTCAGCACCGATAACAGCGACGAGGTCACGCCGCTGCCCGTCCCAGCTCGTACATATTTCGAGCGTATGTTGCGCCGTGTCCTCGTCACTACCGCACTGGTGGCAGGACGGAGTCGACTCCCTCCTCACAACCATGTGCAGGTACTTGCCGAAGCAACCGTGCCCCGACAAGACCCGCACCAACCGGAAGGAGAGGACTCCGTGCCGCCGCTCCATCCATTCCATCAGTACGGGCAGGAGGGTCTCAACGGTAACAACACCGTGTCTAGGCCTCTCCAGCCGCGTTACCCAACGAGCGATTACGTCCCGGCGGGCGTCCTCGCGCCAGGTGGCTATTTCGCTAAGCGATAGGGAGTCACCTTCGTCGCGTACTAAATTAACCCGCCGGTAGAGGTCAGAGAGCATTTACGCCTCTAGGTCCCATGGGGGTGTTCCGGCCAATGCACTTGCCGCCTCGGTCGACACCGTGTGGTATCCGCGGATGGCTCTGACCGCCATGGCTCTCTGTGGGCGCCACAGAAAAGCCCTGAGCTGGACGGTCAGAGACCTCACCCACACGGGTGCGCCGTACATGGCCATTGAGCGGATCACCCCCGCATACAGCCGTCGGCCCTCGAAGCCACCACCCACGTTCGGCATGAGCCGCGATAGGGCGGACGCCGCGCCGACCAGCCGGGGAGGAATCCTGCGGAAATGCTCCCGCAACCACCAACGCCCGTCGAGCACCAGGCCCAAATTCTTCATATGGGCCTGCATACTGATGTGGATGCAGTTGACGACTAACGAGGCGCCGATAGGCAGCCTTACGCGGGGCCCATGGAATAGAAGAGCCTCCATCTTATTTAGGGCCACCCTGAGCCCCAGCGCCTCGATTCACCTAACCATCTCCTCGGTGCCGAGAGTGGCCAGGCTCGCCGCCTCTTCGAGTGTCCTGCTCTGGGCTGTGACGAGCATGTCGTCAGCGTAGCATATCACGCTTAGCCCGGGGGGGAAACTCCCTCTCAACGCCCAGTCGTAACCGATGTCCCACAGAGTCGGCCCCAACACCGACCCCTGCGGAACACCGGACATGGGCGTTCGCATAATGTCCCCTGCGGGACTCGTGCAGAGGACACTGCGCCCGTCCAAATAGTCTGCCGAAATAACAGCATTCGCCGGTGACAGCCTCCGTGGCCGTCTCCCTCAGGCGTAGCAGGGTCCCGATGGTCGAACGCTCCCTTCGAAAGCCGAATTGAGCGTCCGACAGATCGGGCCCCACCTCTTCCAGATGCCGGACGATGCGGGCAGCGAGGACACGCTCCAGCAGCTTACCCACATCATCCAGAAGAACGATGGGCCTGTAGGCCGACGGCGAATCCGGGGTCCGTCCCGGCTTTGGTAGGAGAACCAACCTCCCTCCTTCCAGCACTCAGGGACCTGTCCAGATGCCAAACAGGCGTTGTACAGTCGCCTGAGGCGAGGTTCCAGATGCTAGAAGAGCAACGTCAACACCCGGACTAGTATTCCGTCCGGGCCGGGGGCCGTGGTGGCGGTACGAATCCTCGCCACAGCCGCCCCCACTTCAGACTCCGTCACGGGCGGAACACTCTCATCGGCCTCCCGGTCGTGATCTGGCGAAGCCATGACCGGGGCGTGTGTTCCGACTGCCGCGGGAACAGCTCCTCGACCACCCTACGAAGGAGGTTGGGCTGGAGAGTCTTGGTGAGGGGGGAGGGCCCTTTGCACGAAGCTTGATCAGCGATGCGCTATACGGGCGACCCCAGGGGTCACAGTCGAGACCGACCAGCATCTCCTGCCAACTTGCGTCCTTGGCGGATCGGATGGCCAGCCGAAAAGCAGTCCGCGCACTGCGGTACGCCTCATACAGCTGGCCCTCCCGCTCAGCCTTAGACGCTACCTGATATTTAGGAGTCACTGATGAAAAAGCGCTTGAATCTAACGTAATAGGAGGCTAATAGTAGTAGACATAATAATACTGACTCTGTCGCTGTTTTTATTCATACATATTCCAAACTTGTTCGATTCTTTTCTGAAAATCTGCAGTAATATCCGATAATATTTTTTGCTATCTGAGACTTGATGCTGGATCTGAGACTTAAAGATCGATAGTAAGCCATCGGAACAATTGATCAATCTGATTCATACATGGTTGATTATCCTATGAAAGTAAAACCCGTAGTCATTATTCTCCTACTCTTATCCCAATTACTTGGGGTCGATACAGTATGTAATCTTCTTTCATAGTACATATTGTAAAAGTTATTAGCAATAGTTTTATGATCGGCCGCCTGCCAGACGTCAACCCTCCTTGGGAATGTAATTGTTGACCAAAGGGCATCAGATGGAGTTGGCCCAGGTCGTTATAAGGCTCTTAGTCGCCTTTTACGACATCCACGAGCAAAGTAAGGGTTGGTAGTATTTGAAGCCGCTACCACACAGCACAACCCGTAGTATACAGCTATTAAAGACGCAGAACATGAATAATAATAAGTTCGAGTTAATTTTTATATCATCATAATGTTATATAGTTTAAAGGAAGTCATATAACAGCGTATCGTGCATGATTATGATACTAGTTCAAGGTATTTGTAAAGTCATGCTCGTTATTCATCCTTAGTTAACAAATAAAATAAGATGAAGACGCAAATCTGTAAGCCACACTGCGTATTCAATAAGAGGACACCAACAGTTGCCACGTCGCGGTCAGCTTCCGTCTAGACACAGATTATGCTAAATGGAATATATGCTCATGCGTATACATCGTCTCATATAAAATTCACATTACCGTCACTAAAGTGGTAAACCGCTTATTTTGATTACGCTCCCTTTGCATTATGGTGTGCTGTTCATTCGACCATTACATAAACATATATCAGGTAGGTACAGTCTTATAAAGGCATAAATGTGTAAAAACATCCAAGTTCGGTAGAAATTATGTTCAAAGTAGTTATTAAATAGCTGATATTTAGCCTCCATAGTATATATTCTTTTGGGTGCTGTGTGTTAGCGGCTTCGAATACTACCAGTTACTTTGCTCGTGGATGTCGTAAAAGACGACTAAGAGCCTTATAACGACCTGGGCCAACTCATCTGATGCCGTTTGGTCAACAATTACATGCCCAGGGAGAGTTGACGTCTGGCAGGCGGTTTGTCATAAAACGATTGCCAATAACTTTTACAATTTGTACTATGTAAGAAGAGTAGGTACATATTGTATCAGGTAGGTAGGTACAGTCTTATAAAGGCATAAACGTGTAAAAAAGTCCAACTTTGGTAAAAATTACGTCAGTCTAGGGCAATTCAAACTCATAATCTGTCTTTCTTCTTCATCTTTTCGGCTCATATATGTACATCCTACTGTTAGATACGGTGCTCCTCTAGGTAAGGAAAATTATCCTACTACGTTCTCTCTGCCTACCCTGCAAGGGATATGGCGTGATGATATGTATGTATGTATGTATGTACACCGGCCATTCCAGATGAGTTTTTATGCATACAAAAATAAAAAAATTATGGAGTAAGAATACAAATATTGATCTCTTTCTTTTCCATAAGTGTCATAAAATATGACTTAAAAGAGTAGATAACATTGGCACAAAAGAAATACTATTGCAAATAAGATCTATTAGCGAATCCTTACACCATCTTGGTGAATCAATAAGTTTTCTTCCCATTATAGAATGGGCTTATGGTCAATAATAAAACTCATACATATGTGGTGAACAAGAATGCTGAAAGCTGTGTGATACTAGCTTAGAATACTACTAACCCTTACTTTGCTCGTGAATGTCGTAAAAGACGACTAAAAGCCTTATAACGACATAGGCCAACTCCATCTGATGCCGTTTGGTCAACAATTACATTCCCAAGGAGGGTTGACGTCTGGCAGGCGGCCGGTCATAAAACTATTGCCAATAACTTTTACAATATGTACTATGAAAGAAGAGTACATATTGTATCGACCCCAAGTAATTGGGATAAGAGTAGAAGAATGATGATGATGTGGTGAACAATAAAATAGAAATCTTCTGTGTGATAATGGTTTACTTTTATTCTTATTTTTCTATTTACGCAGAAAGTAACATTCTCTATTTCATTATTATTATATCTCAATTACTTGGGATCGACGCAATAACTCCTTCTCTTTCATTGTATATATTGCAAAAGTCATTGGAAATAGTTTTATGACCCACTGCCTACCTGATGTCAAGCCTTCTTAGGAATGTAATATATAGACCAGAAAGTATAATATGGACTAGGCCCTGGTCGGTGTAAGGTTCTAAGTCGTGTTTTACGGAACCCACGAGCAATGTAAGGCTTGGTAGTATTTGTTGCCGCCACCATACAGCATCAATAAATTTTATTTATAAATTTGAATTTTTATCTTTCTGATATATAAATATTCATTCTATATTTTGAAAAGCTTTTGTGTTAAAACTAAAATGCATATTTAAACCGTAGACACGTTAAGTGACGTGGCTCTTATTCAATATTTAACAAATTTGTTGCCTTTTATTACCCGACTGCCCAACGCAAAGGAGTGGTATTGTGTTTAACAGTCTATGTATGTGTGTATGTTTCTTTGAAGCACTATATAGACCAAACGCCTGGGACGATTTTTATGATTCGCACGATTCTTAATCCGGCGAGTGTCACTAAAGATATGACGTTAATGAAAATTCAATATGGCGACGACTGGATGCCATATTGTGAAAATTAAAAAAATTAAAGTCAACAAACTATGTCGAGTGGGGTATCGTTGAATAGGTATTTAAAAATCATTATTAGTTTTCTCTCAACATTTTTCGATTTGACAGGCCGTTTAGGATCTATATCGATTTAAAGTTTTGTAACAACTTTTCTCACATACATTTAGCTTTTTTAGACAGTAGACATTTACGATGAAAAGATGAAAAATTCATATAACTCGATGTGGATGGACATATACTGAAGTATCTAGTAGGTATATTGTCCAATATACCATAGGTAGTCCTACCATTTTTTTTCCGCAAGGTGGAACATGGATGTGGTCGCGCCCCGACAAAACGTCCGGGGCGACAGAAGAGGTGGCACGCAACCTCATGGACCCACTCTGCAAACCCCTCTCTTCGCCGTGCGAGCGGGCCACCGGTACCCGATCTTTGACTTCGGCGTTAGGTAGTCCTACCTAAAGTATCTAATGTCTTACGCGGTCGCCCATCTCCAATTTCTAACGATTTAGTACTCAACGTCAGTCGAAAAACTATATATAGTTAGGTACTTACCTACTTATTATTAAATAAGATAACTATAACTACCTAGGTATTCATAACTAAAAAGTATAAAATAAAAAAATAATTAAAAAAATCAAAAGCCCGACTGCGTAAAAAGTAACCAAAACTACGTACATAATAAAAAAACTGAAAAGAAAAAAACAAGCACTTAGATGTCCGGTGGTCTAGAATTCCATAATATATTATTGAATAAATAATATTGCAGAAAATAAAATATATTTTAATAATGGAACATGATAACTGAACAGTCGGGATCCACTACCAAATCATACAGTCGTACTTTTTAAATGGCTCGTCTAAATTGAAACTTGGTCACCATGCTGTGTCGAAGCCACTGACGATGGGCTGCCCTCAGGGTTCGGTGCTAAGTCCTTATCTATGGAATTTAGGTTTTGACGATTTTCTCGAGGTACCTCTACCGAAGAATTGTCTACTGATCGGCTATGCAGATGACGGTCTTTTACTTATACAATCAAACACTAGGGATGGCTTAGAGAAATTAGCAGAAACATGTCTCAATGATATATTCGATTGGGGTACAAGAAACCGGCTTGCTTTCGTACCACAAAAAACATATCATCTTTTATTAAAAGGAAATTTACAATCGGCGCCGCGTATAAAATTCAATAATATGACTGTCAAAAAGAAAGAATCAGTTTGCTATCTCGGCCTAGTCTTAGAAAAAAATTTTTCATTTGTTCAGCATATTAAAACTGTAGGTGAAAAAGCGAAACGCAATTTCTACGCGCTTACTAGAATATCCACATCTACTTGGGGCCTTCGCTTTATTACACTTAAAATCATATATATGGCCACATATTTGGGGTGTATTTGTTACGCTGCACCTGTATGGGCCGATAGGGCCACCATAGGGGCGGCTCGCCTTAAATTACTACAGAGCCAACGATTGGCCCTAATATTCTTATCTAAAGCCTATAGAACGGTTAGTACCGAGGCCTTGCCAGTGCTAGCGGGTGTGCTTCCGGTTGATTTGGAGATTCAGAGACGAGCGTCAATGTATTACACCACAAGGGAAACTATAAATACTGATTTCCTTCTACCGCGTGACCGAATTAAAATTGCTAGATTGTTTGCGCCACAATCCAATGTCTATGAAGAGCTTTTAACTGAATGGCAAGAAAGATGGGATTCATCATCGAAATCTTCATCAATTTTTTCCATGCATCCGAAAGCGCCTAGAGAAAGTGTGGCTAGAGGTTGACCATTTTGTGGCCCAATTTTTAACACATGGACAAGGCAATTTTAAAAGTAAATTATTTTCTTTTAAACTCGTACCTTCACCACTATGTCAATGTTCCACAGCTGACCATGCGTATGAACAATCAGCACATCACATTCTCTGCGAGTGCGATCTCTGGCGAAACGAGCGTAACCTTATGTTAAACAGTTTGCAAGTTACCTGTGGAGTAGTATACTATACGGACCTTGTGGCAACTCGAGAAAATTTCCGTGCGTTCATGCGTTTCTGCCATACCTACTGTAGCAATCAATCTTAACGCTCACATATAGGCCCCGTTAAGCTCTTCCGTATCCGTGGTGCCGTACGGCTGCGCGTATCGTAGCCGTACACCTCTTTAATTATTGGCTGACTAGTCATTTTGTTTTCCTGTCTCCCGCTTTGCCTAGGAGGGAAGTGGAATCACTCTTTCCAACTCCTTCTCTTTAACCTTTTCTAATTAAATTTGTTGCGGGTCCCAAGACAATTAAAATCATATCCCGGGACTGCCTGAGGGTCAAACCTTGGTGTCATTTATAGTGACCATTGTGGATCCTGGCTTACAGGAGTTACAATGGTGGTAATGTGTGGTGGGATTAGTCCCAAAAAAAAAAGTCGGGATCCACTGAAAAATTAGATTTGCTGTCGAATAATGGATCCCGACTGTTCAGTTGTCATGTTCTATTATTAAAATATATTTTATTTTCTGCAATATTATTTATTCAATAATATATTATGGAATTCTAGACCAAACAAGCCAGCCCACCGGACATCTAAGTGATGTCCGGTGGGCTGGCTTGTTTTTTTCTTTTCAGTTTTTTTATTATGTACGTAGTTTTGGTTACTTTTTACGCAGTCGGGTTTTTTGATTTTTTTAATTTTTTTTTTATGGTCACTGCTTATTTCTTAAGTATGTATCATTACAATAAGTGTTAATAATCTATATTTTTTAATGGAAATTCTTGTTGTATGTTACAAGTTTACGTAAAAATAATTTTCATATAAAACCTTATTTTATATTATTGCAATCAAAAAATAAACTCGTAAGTAATATCTAAACTCAAAATAATCTTCAATATGATATGATGATCTCAACAAAAAACTTACTTTAATTGCTTTGAATATTATATAATAGGTTTTATTATTATACACTTAGTTTTTACTCAATAATTTATTTATAAGGAAATTATTATGCTACCAATAGATACATACATACATACATATCATCACGCCATATCCCTTGAAGGGTAGGCAGAGAGAACAGAGTGTCAGAGAACTCTATCCTTGCATACTTTACTCGCTTCCTCAACATTCATAATTCTCTTCATACACGCTCGCCGGTTTCGGAGACTCTTGACTCCACCTTCCTTTCGCACGTGACCAATCTGGTCTAGGTAGGTGAGTCTCGGTCTCCCCCGGTACCTACATCCTTCCACTTTTGCATTGTATATCTTCTTAACCAGACGTTTGTTCGGCATTCTTTCCACATGTCCGAACCATCGGAGCATTCCCTTTCGCATCTTTACACCAATACTCTCATTCATACCTACTCTCTCTCTTACGTCGTCGTTACTACCAATAGATGTATGAGAGAATTAATTCTCTCATACATCTATTTGTAGCAGTAAAGAACCAATGGGCTTTTTGGTCACCTAATTTGATAATATAGCTATGACAATAGGTGACATTGACTTAGAAAACAAACAAAATAAAGCACAGATGGTATATTCGGCTATTGGAAATTAGCCCACTAACATTATCCATTGTTATTATTAATGACTGACATTCGGTGACATACCCTTCGATATATTTACAAAGGAACATCAAATCCGGTGCACAAATGCTTACTACGTAGAGGGAACCCTCAAATAGAAATTGCGGAAACTTAATATAAATCGAATAATCCATTCTTGTGCAGGGGATGTTTTGGGAGGATAAATCTCAATCGGGGGTGAGGAATGCAACGTGCGGGAGGGCCGCAAACCGTCTCGGGTCCAGGCCCGGCCATCTGCCGCGCCATAAAATCGATATTATTTAGCAACCGGATGATATCAGTTATACAGAGTTGGTGTTGCTGCAAGTAGTTTATCAATTTTGCGACGTAGTTTGTTATGTATCAGCGACTATAAAAAAAAAGTATATATCTATGACGAATAATAATTACAAGAATAATACACCGGTTTTAAAGGTGCTCCTATCATTCGAGTAGAATATCATTGGGTTTTTCATTTATTTTTGGTACCGGGTACTTTTTTAATAGAGTTTTTTAAGAACAATATGTTCAACTTTTTCATTAATAAAAGTTCTGTATATTTTGGGCAAATTGGGTCTTCATCTATTCTTGCGAAATTAATATAAATATAGACATCCAATCTAATTCTTATTTCAATGTCTACTTTACATCTACTTTAGATTTCCATTCTAACCTAATATAAAAATGTATAAGTGTATTTATGGATGAGATTTTTATTCACGTTGCAGTTTCACGATAAACTTAACGATATTTTATGGGCGTAGAAGTTGCCATAATAGGCGTCTTTATATTACAGCAAATATCAGGTTCTTAGGTAATCTATTTGAAGTTGTTCTTTTTTCGAAAATTAAAAATTAAAGGTTTGGGATATTATGGGTATATTTTTAAATCATCAATTCAATACATTTATAAAAGTCATCCGTTTGATTAAATGTAATCTGAAGTAATACAAATCAAATATTTTCCTATCTCATCTCACCTCATATATAAATATATGTATTATATCCCACTGTTGGACTCAAGCCTTTGCCATAATGGAAGGGAAATTGACCTACTATACTACGCTAGTCAGGCGTGTTGGCATAGGATTTTGTTTCGGGTTTTTCTTCTCTTGCATAGATGTTATGTGCATTTTATATTCCTTAGTCGTCTCGTACAATCCCAAAACAAAACGCACAAGTAAAATAGGGTGTGATGAATTATATACTTACTCCGTCGCCACACGGAATGAAATAAAAAGTTTTTCTATCACTTTATGAATATTATAGAAATTTCAATATATTTTAGCTGTACTTTATCTTATAATAATTGAAAAATTAAAGTCTTTTTATAATTGAACATTTATCGAAAACCAAAAATATGTAAAAAGAATAAGGCATATTTCGTTTAAATATCTTACAAAATAATTTTTGGATTCCTCTGATTTATAGATAATATTGTTTATAGGTTATAACAGAATCCCTGGAAAATCTTGGCATATGCTAAGCGATCTTAGCAGAACTAGTGGGTCTGCAAATGAACATGGACAAAACGAATAACATGTCTAACGCTCATGTCCTTTCTGTACGGGTTAGGAATACGATTCTTGAAGTTGTCGATCACATGTTTACCTTTTTTATTTTTTTGGGAAGGCTATGGTCTAAATATTCCATTCGGAGTGAAGGTCAGAAGGTCTACATGCAGCTTCATAACTCACTGTGTTCATTCTCCATCTCCATTAGATCGGCCAGCTCCAGACACCCGACGCACCGGCAAAAGTCAAATCTCGTCTCTGACCCGACTAGAAATTTTTTCATCTTCCTTAGCAGGACCGGACCGGGCATGCCCGATCTGGACCAGATAACGTATGTAACGCAGAAGATATATCTGGATCAGATCAGGAAAACCTTATCGGGTCCAGATCAGGCGTTCCTGATCGGGTCCAGATCAGGCAATCCTGATCGGGTCCGGATGAAATTTTACTGATCTGCGTTATATATCTTGCCTGATCCAAAACGAGTATGCCCAGTCCGGTCCTTTTAAAAACATGAATATCTTAAACAACATGTTTAATAGATAAGAATATAAATTAATATATGACGTAGGCAGCGAATGCAGTGCTATATTCTTATCATAGAGAGTCCCAGTGAGCTGTTCCAATTAGGGCGTAACCATCAGATGCTAACGACTTCAACTGTCACCTGAATTTCTCATTCATGACCTGATCGATATGTTTTGATCTGATTCGATAACAACTAATTTAATATTAGGCGATGCCATTACACTTCGGAGAATCTTAACACCGCGATTCAGATAATGACGTCATTTTATTAACGCCATCAATTTATAATGACCCAAAACATTAAATGTTAGAATGGTTGTTACAATATTATTATATTTATTTCTATCTATGTTTTCAAATGTATCTATTATTTATTTTTGTTTTTACTTTAAATATAAATTATTTTTATATTATTAATTAAACATTATTATTATTATTAAATACATATGATTAATTAAAGATTTCAGATTAATCTCCTCTGATGCAAATACAATTTACACTGTGGCATAAATATGACAATCATGATATGATACTTTTTTGAATTTTGATTGATATTTTTTTGTGTTACGAAAACTGTTTCTGGTCCTGATATACTACATGCCTTACCATATACTTGATTATATTTTACATCAGGCTGTCCTTATTTGGTCCAGACCTGGTCCTGATCCGGAATGCCTTACCATACTTGATGATATTTCACATCAGGCTATCCTTATTTGGTCCTGATCTGGTCCTGATCCGGTATGCCTTACCATACTTGATGTTATTTCACATCAGGCTATCCTAATCAGGACCAGACCTGATCCCGATAGGGTTTGCCGGATCCGGCATGCCTCATTCTATCCTGATCGGGTGCTGACCCGGTATGCCTTACCATACTTGATGATATTACACATCAGTCTATCCTTATTTGGTCCTAACCTGGTCCTGATCCGGTATGCCTTACCATACTTCATGATATTTCATATCAGGCTATCCTTATTTGGTCCTGACCTGGTCCTGATCCGGTATGCCTTACCATACTTGATGATATTTCACATCAGGCTATCCTTATTTGGTCCTGATCTGGTCCGGATCCGGTATGCCTTACCATACTTGATGTTATTTCACATCAGGCTATCCTGATCAGGACCAGACCTGGTCCTGATAGGGTTTGCCGGATCCGGCATGCCTCATTCTATCCTGATCGGGTCCAGATACATGATCTGGTTGAACCATACTTTTTTCTAGTCGGGGACACGTCCCGTCGCCTCCTTCTGAAAGATGACAGTCTCACAGAAGGCGGTGACCACGTCCCACGTCTTGACGCTGTTGAGTATCGCCTTAGCAATGGTCCTACCGTCAGGTTGGACAGATGATTGCGACGAGTTCACAGTGCTGGTCTATCCAGGCCACGCTGATCTCGAACCTGTGTTACGCCGTGTCCTCATCGTAATCGCAGTGGTGGCAGGACGGTATCCTTTCCCTCCACACGACCGTATGCAGGTAATTTTCGATGCAACCACGCCTCGTGTAGAGCTGCACCAATCGGAAGGAGAGGACTCCTTACCACCGACCCAACCACTCCATTAGAACCCGCTGCAAGGCCTTCACGGTCGAAACGCCGAACCGAAGCCTCTCCAATAGGACTGCCCAACGGGTAATTAATGATGTCTGCCGTGTACCTCCGCCTCCATGTCTCATGGGGAGTTACAGCCAATAGACACGCTACCTCCGTTGGAAAAGTGCGGTATCCACGTATGATCCTGACCGTCAGGCTCTCTGTGGTTGCCACCAGAAGGCGACAAATCGTTAAAATTAATTATAATCACTCAATGCTCTCATAGTTTAGTGCATGTAGTTGATTATTATAAAACTATATTTTTTTGTTACATCAATTAAAAATAATTTTATTAGCCATACCTACTTCAAGATCGTTTAAAACTTTTTTTCAACAACAATAGATAATCACTTAATGTAAATGAGAATAACATTTAATTAAGAAATTCAATCATAGATAGGTATATGATACTATTGATATTATAAAACATATATTTTTTTTTTTTTTTTTTTAAAAAGACACCTCCCTGCACTAAGGAAATAATCCTTGTATTGCGGGGGACTTTACAAACATGCAATTAACGCAGACAAATTACACCCAGACTCAGAACAACACTTTGTGGATTGCACAAAGTATTGTTCTGCGTGGGAATCGAACCCGCGGCACTGGCACGGAAGGTCGGTATCTTAACCACTACGCCATCTGTGCAGTCATTTATATTGATAAAACGAATAATAAAGGCTTAATGCATCGTTGTTCATAGTTAGTGGCATAAACGTGCAACTTCATTCATCTCGGCTCATATACTCGTACGTGCCAGTGCTAGGTACGAGTCTTCTCCACAATAGAAGGGAAATTGACCTACTATACCGCGCTAATGTTACGGTTTAGTATAGGTTTTCATTTCGAAGTTTCCTTATAACCTGTGCCTACTCACCGAGAAGTCGAGTGTTAAAATAAAGGTTTGACTTTATTCATTTGTACATATCATATATTGTCTTATCGAAAAGATCAAGAATTAACCAAAGTTCATAATCATCATCATCACAGCCCATATAAGTCCCATTATTGGGCTCGGGCCTCCTTCGTAATGGGAGGACAATTAATCTACTATACCGCGCTGGTCAGACGGGTTGGTATAGGGCTTTGTTTCGAGTTTTCCTTCTCTTGCATAGATGTTATATGCGTTTTATATCCCTTAGTCATTTCCTACGATCACCCACGGGTAAGATAGGGGGTGGTGAATTGTATTCTTACTCCGTCACCACACGGATACAAACTAAAAGTTACTTGAATAAAATTCGAATATGTTCCACCACGGTTTATGCCTTCATACTAATCTTTGACGTGAGATAATTAAAAAAATATAAATAAAAAATAAAAAATTAAGATCCAAGAAAATAACAAGTAACAAATAAGAGGCCATTTAAGGATTTTCCCATGGTATTACTGACAATTTAGCTTGTAAATAATTCTACGTATTTTACTCTGGACGGGTCTGGGGCTCGTAAAGTTCTTTGATTAACTTTTGGTGAGTTTATTGAATTCAGCCGTGGGTCGTGACATGTTAGTGAAGTGGATAAATCTCTACCAAATCCCTCCCTATACTCAGACGTGAGTGAATGAAAGATGTGAATAATTTGAGACAGTATTTAAATTAAATATATATAATTTCCTTCGGCTGAAATTTATTCTACCCACTCTTTAAACAACCCTTTAGTTAAAGGTATACTACTACTTGACAAATAATTATTTTGACGATAGATTATACTCGTATGTTTGTAATGTTATTTTAAAAACATTTATTTTATTTTATTTATTTCTCTACTTATTCTTCTTAGCCCAAAACGTCTTGAGTTCGAATAATGGAAACATTATGTTGTCCCGGTTTTCTTTTTGTGTCGCGATGATTTCTGTTCACACCCCTTAATCATCTTTTGCAACTCCCGTAAGAAAGAAAGTAGTGTTCAATTGTATTCTTACGCTGTCATCATGGATTGATAACATTATATTTAAATTAGGTATGATATATAGTACTACTACGACCAAATTCGCTTCATTATAAAAAAATAAATCTGTAGTTAATACATATTAATAATTTTAAATTGTTTATAGTATTTTATTTTAACAAGGTGTGTTGTGTCTGTTTTAAGATTCACTAGACTTAATCCGCTATATTTAGTTCACTAACTTATTACATCTAATGAAACCTTATTCAACTATAAGATAATTTAAATCAAAAAGTTTAAGGTACTTACAATAATATTATTTGATACTAAAAAAAGTTTGATCTGTGTCTTGTAGAACGACTTACAATATCGCAAGCTCATTTCATCATAATCAGTATATTTTAAAATGTAAAGACAACAAGTAAAAATTTAACAGAAAGACAGAGCGGATAAGTAAAACTTGGAAAAGTATAATAATTTGATAGGCAATAAACGAGTATAACGTCAACTACTCGAACCAGCTTAGAGCGTTATTTAAGGCCCAATAATCGGTTGTAATTACCTAGTCTTGCCTAAAATAATAAAATACTGTGACCAAATTTGGTATTGATTTATTGTTTGTTATTTTATGTATTATTTTTCACTATGATTGTTCAATTATGTTGTGGAATGGGTTTAAATGAAATTATAATAATTATAATAGCAGTTATAATTATAATTAATAATTATAATAGCATTTATTTGTATTGTGAAAGTGGATATAAAGGCATTAGCCATTTAAAACACCTGAAATATTGCATTTAAGAGACGTGTTTCGTTTTATTGACAGGTAAACCAACATCTTCTTTGTTATGAATAAAAATAAAATTTGTGTAATAATATAAAAATCTGCGCGATCGCGTGTTGTTAAGATTAAACTCTGTCAAGGCTAGAGTCGACAGGACCCTATACGAAAACAAAAAAATATCGTTTCTTGTTAGTTGAATCTTGTTACGAGGACAACGGGATTTCTGTTGGGACCTGGACGAATTAATAAATCTTATATCCTTTTAATGAAAACATAATTTCAGCTCGAGTTTGTCAAGTTATTATAGTATAAGTATAATGAATTTATTATAGTGTAAGTGTAAGTATAGGTGTAATGAATGCTGTGTGGTAGCGGCTACGAATACTACCAACCCTTACTTAGTTTGTAGATGTCGTAAAAGACGACTAAGAGGCTGATAACCTGGACCAATTTCATCTAATGCCGTTTGATCAACAATTACATTTCCAAGGAGGGATGACGTCTGGCAGGCGACCGGTCATAAATCTATTGCTAATAAACTTTTACAATATGTACTATGAAAGAAGAGTATATATTGTATCGACCCCAAGTAATTGGGATAAGAATAGAAGAATGATGAAGTATAATGAATTTTCTAGTTACAGAGAAAAGAAATCTGAAAGTTTCTTTAGCGTTTATTGTAGCAAATTAGCTACTATATGGTTCCTAGTTTAAAATAATTACAATTTTCGAGTTTTCAATACTTCTTTGGAATGTCAATTTTTTACTGATTACGTATGATTTCATTCGTAAACTTGGCATGTATTTTAATTAATTCGCAGATGAAATCTTATAAAAACATATTTCAAAACTAAAAAAAAAATGTAGGTACAATTCTAAACTATTAAATATTTTATGAAGTTTGCTTATTCTTACATTACACCTTTATTAAATGATCACGACTTCCCCGTTTATGTTTTCTTAAAATTAATATATTAATGATTCACTTATAAAAGGAAATCATACCTGATCTCATGACTGATACTCTTATGTCTATGACGTTGGAATTGTAGTTGCCGTTCCATTCGCAGGAATCGTTCAGATACGTATTTCCCCAATCTGTATGATGCTAGATATCAGAAAGATGAGTCACGGGCGGGCGCGGATGCGGGAGAGGGCGCGGGTGCTGTCCGGCCGCCAGTGGCCTGCGCCTGCGCTACAGTCGCGCCAACATTCCACGCGATCGTTGCCTCCCTGTGTTCGTAACGATTCTGATGCAATATTCAACTTTACTGCGTCCTTGCAATGCCGTAATTCATTACAACAAGTTTAATCGCATCGAGTCATTTTTATCATTTTTCTCGCTTGCAGGTTCTATCAACTCTCATGGCCAAGGCCACTTTGGCGACCTTAAATACGGACTGTCTGGAATCCAATAGATATAGGGTATATATAGATATCTATACATACATAGATAGGGTGTATATAGATATAGGATATATATAGATATAGGGTATATATAGATTATAAGGTATACATAAAATATAAGGACAGATTAATAGAGATCTCTGACTACATAGTATCAGCCAGTGTACTGTACTATTTTATTCGTTCAGGAGGTAGTCACCAAACAAAAGCTTAACATTAACGATTTCATTTACTAACCATTGTTTGAATATGGATTCCGATTACTGTATGGTACTGTTTTTTATTAGTTCAGGAGGTAGTCACCAAACAAAAGCTTAACATTAACGATTTCATTTACTAACCATTGTTTGAATATGGATTCCGATTACTGTATGGTACTGTTTTTTATTAGTTCAGGAGGTAGTCACCAAACAAAAGCTTAACATTAACGATTTCATTTACTAACCATTGTTTGAATATGGATTCCGATTACTGTATGGTACTGTTTTTTATTAGTTCAGGAGGTAGTCACCAAACAAAAGCTTAACATTAACGATTTCATTTACTAACCATTGTTTGAATATGGATACCGATAACTGTATGGTACTATTTTTATTAGTTCAGGAGGTAGTCACCAAACAAGAGCGTAACATTAACGATTTCATTTACTAACCACTGTTTGACTATGAATTTCAATTACTGTAATGTACTGTTTTTTTTTAGTTCAAGTAGTCAACAAACTTAACATTAACGATTACATTTACTAACCATTGTTTGACTATGGATTCCGATTACTGTACTGTACTATTTTTTGAGTTCAGGAGGTAGTCACCGAACAAGAGCTTAACATTAACGATTTCATATACCAACCATTATTTGACTATGGATTCCGATTACTGTACTGTACTATTTTTTTTAGTTCAGGAGGTAGTCACCAAACAAGAGCTTAACATTAACGATTTCATTTACTAACCATTGCTTGACTATGGATTTCGATTAATGTCCCTCCAATTGACTACATACTTATTAAATTCATTCACTATATTGAACGTAGAAATAAATAGCTTTATTACTACATGTCAACGTTATACAAATAAAATCATCTATCCATATTAGATAGATTGATTGGCGATAACTCCATATTTGTCCCACATAGACCACCCAAAGTTGGTGCACGTTATCACTGATCACATCGCTGGTTCAATATTTTTGACATGATCGTTGATTTAAAGTGCAAATACTTCATTTTCTAGCTTAAATATAGCTTGTTTATAAATTGTCTCTAACTGTATCAAAATTTATAATAAGTAGCTATATACAATATTATATTCACTTTTATTGTACTTTGTAAGCCTAAAGTGTTTTTGAACATGTTAAACTTTTTATTTAAAAATTTAAATGATGGAAAAAGGTATATATATATATATATATATATATATATATATATATATATATATATATATATATATATATATATATATATATATATATGTATATATATATATATATCCCAATACTACCTACTCTTATCCCAATCATATCATAGTACATATTGTAAAAGTTATTGGCAAATAGTTTTATGACCGGCCGCCTGCCAGACGTCAACCCTCCTTAGGAATGTAATTGTTAACCAAAGGGCATCAGATGGAGTTGGCCCAGGTCGTTATAAGGCTCTTTTATGACATCCACGGGCAAAATAAGGTTGGTAGTATTCTTAGCCGCCACCATGTGCCCAAAAATGTCAATAACTGCGATAATTTTTTTGGAAAAAACAAATTTACGAGTAGGCTAAAGGGAAAATTTAAAGCAAATGGAAAAGCCAACATAGTTAGTAATTATATATAATAAAAAGATAGGGTTTATTTGCCTTGTTACTTTGTTAGTGTATCACATAAAACTGTTGAATATATTTCGAGGGAAGTGGATAGTAAATTATGCTAAGTGAAGATAAAGTAAAGTTAAATAGACTATAAGAATTTAAAATTTGTTTGTAGTGAAGAACACAATACAGCGAAAGGAAGGGGTCTTTTCTCGCGCGAGTTCTACTAATAAGGGATGATGAAACAGATAATTTCATTGTAATAAAATTTGTTGATGAATTCTCGGTCCGTTATTTATATAATTATATATATATATATATATATATATATATATATATATATATATATATATATATATATATATATATATATATATATAATCGGTTTAAGTTTAAACAGCACAAATTTAAAAATTTCGCATATATTTTTATGGTATCGTATCATTTTTTTTCAATGAAAAGAAATAATAATCTTATAAAAATAGTAATAATATACTTATTACCATCATTCTCCTACTCTTATCCCAATTACTTGGGGTCGATACAATATGTACTCTTTTTTCGTAGTATATATTGTGGAAGTTATTGGCAATAGTTTTATGACTGGCCCCTGCCAGACGTTAACCCTCCTTGGGAAGGTAATTGTTGACCAAACGGCATCAGGTGGAGTTGGCCCAAGTCGTTATAAGGCTCTTAATCGTTTTTTACAATATACTCGAGCAAAATAAGGATTGGTAGTATTCGTAGCCGCTACCACACAGCTTATAATATATTTATTACAATATATATATATATATATATATATATATATATATATATATATATATATATATATATATATATATATATATATATATATATATATATATACCAAATAGTATAAAATAAATAATAAAAGTGTAAGTAATAATTATATTTGGTGACAGAGTGGGAAAACAATGTATTCCCCTTTCCTTTACTGCGAACATCGTATAAGATGACTAAAGAATATATGTAGGTAGCATCACTGCAAAAGAAAAAGCACTGGAAACAAAACCATATTGAAACCTGTTAGGCTCACATGACACGATAGAACGACTTCCTCCTCATTATAGGAGCATTTTATCCAAAAGTGAGATGCATCTGAATTGTACAGAAACAATGTGGATTTATAAGTAAAGTGGTTCAAGATATAGGGTATATATGACAATCGGGTTCCACGCTCTCAGTAAGTGCATCCATCCATAGGTAATTTTAAACAAGAATTCTTACAGGTAATATATAATATGCAATCTGTATAGAGTCAATATTCGATAACCTTTTGGCACTGAAGGTACCTGCGTTGATAGTTCGGTTAGAACTGCCGTTACTTGTAAAATCACACGCACAATCCTACGAGCTTCGCTATGTTGAGACGCTTACTAGCTATCTACCGATGCATCGGGCATTCTATTTCTAAATATAGATATACTGTGTTAAGTAAAACTCGACTTAAAAAGTCAGTATACTGGAAAAAAATTAAAATATTGCTTGAAGTGATTGTTAGAAGAAAAACTTAATTCGCATTTTGCCTATAAAGACTCCTTTGTAGTTAATTTTACAAAAAAACAACAGGATGCGAAGTCGGAGGCGTGTCGAGTAGCTCGGGATCATAGGGCTGTAGCAGCTAGAATATATGATGAATTCAATTAACGTTTGCCTGGAATCCTTTCTAGTTCAAGAATATCGACAAGCAAAGTATAATATTTTTGTTAAGATAATACATTTTCTTCAATTATCTTAGGTATATAAATATATTTAAAAGTGATAGATAAACAATATTTAGAGAGTGTTCATTTTTTGCGCGAAGGCAGTGGATATAGGTCTCTTGGCAGCCCTAATCACGTCAGCGCTGGGGCAGCGATGGAGGCGGTGGTGCGGTGCAAGACGTGGGGGGTGAGGCAAGCGAGGCTGCTGCGAGTGTCCGCGGCTGTCAGGCCGGACTAACCCGTCGCTCCAGGTCAGCGCTCCAGCCGGCTATTTATAGAGGTGCCCCTTAAACAGAGTAATTATTCATTGATTAGCACTGCGAGGAATAGGGATTGCGCTTCTGATAGCCATCGCGCAAACGAGAATCGTCGCCGGCGCCGCACCTCATTTTGTCTGCAGCCTACATTATACTAAACACTTCTATATGCAAAAAAACGTAATGCTATTATAATTACGTTAATAGTATCATTATAATGCAGACGCGTGCAATAAATTATTTATAATTATGATATTCTGTACATTATATTTCTGAGGTTTTTCAATCTCAACAATTTTGACATTACTAATGATTCGCTAAATACTTGTGAAATTGGACTCTAACTTAATATCTCATAATATTTCAAAAATTAGAAATAGTTTAAAGAAAATCTTAATATATGGACAAATGAATATATGCGACCATATATATATAATAATAAAAATAATTAATTCCGAAGGATATTGCACAGTCCAAATGACTGAAAATAAAAACGTGTAATGTTGACGGCAAGTAGGTTCGCGAAATGATGCGTTATTTTGGAAATTGCAACATTAAGAGGGTAATATACAGGTTTGGCCCTTGGCATAAAATCATTCCTGAAGACAAATAAGAATTTATGTACCGATCGGACAGTCTACAAGTGTAGAAACATAATCTGCTAGTTTTCTACAAAAAACAAATGTTGGCGTCAATATTGGCGTAGAGCGGCACACTTGCGAAAGCCATGTTTTACACGCCCCCGAATTCTATGGAGAAAAGTTCGTGGATCCTACTAATTGTGGAGGAATAAAGAACGGAAGGCAGACAATTGACGTTGCGAAGGTAGCTAACATATTTGTATCATATCCTAAATCTCTCGTTAATGAATTGGCGATAGATAGAATGTAAGGTCTCAAATTTGAGTCGAGCAAAATATTAAATAATTTTACATCAGTAAGAGTGCATTGTGTGGCTGCTTAGGCTATAACGGGACGCTAATGATACAATAGTACTGTGTAAAAATGGGTTTATTGCGGTAAATACATATATGTACATGTATTAATGCAACTGTACATAAATATAGCCATCTACGAACTCTTCTACTTCGTCTTAGTGCTGTACTGTTGCCTTTCTTGTAGTTGTACATCCTCTTTTTTATTGACAGATTGGTCTTATTATTCCCTGCTTTGCATAGGAGGGAAGCGGAATCTTTGCAAATCTTGCTGATTATCTGTTCTAATTGAATTTGTTGCAGGATCCAAGACAATTAAAACCATTTTACGGAACTTACTGAACATTCAACCTTTGAAGTCATACAAGGAAACCAATGCGAATCTTGACTTACAAAATTCACAAGTATGAAAATATGTGATGTGATTATTCCAAGAAAAATGTTCGGCGTTGAAAAAAAAGAAGCCAGATGCAAAGACTACATGAATCGTACCGCAATTCGTCTTAATTTCAGTCATCCCTGCAATTGCGTCTACGCCGGTATAGATCTCTATGAACTGAATGGGAAACTAGAATAGTGGTGGTTTTATTTTGTACTGAATTAGGACTATGACACCAGCTGCTTCACTTCATCTCTCAAATTAAACTACTTGGATTTTGTCTTTAGCAAATAAGTATATACAACGTAACGGTCGTAATGCCTGAAGTATTTATTATGATGATATATATTAGAAAAGAAAAATCTACGAGTAAATGCACTCCGCATTTAGATTTTTCTACCTTTCTTCTTCTTCGTACTTTCCTTTAGCTATTTAGAAGCGCTATGTTAACGTCTATTAACGGAGAGTACGTTACTCATAAGAGCAGTCGTCGAATTAGAAAGTGAGAAAGAGTAAACATAGAATATTTTTTAGTGTCTGACGAGAGAGCAATAGTACCTTAAGGATAGCTTCAATATGTTTGAGGCAAGTGGTTATTGCCACAAATGTAAAATGTTTGAGATTTTAAAATCTACAAATATACAAATTACTGAAATTTTTAGCATTTAATATGCTTAATTATTTTATAAATACCCGATACGAAACGAAAAATGATGTCACAAGCGGGGTTCGAACCCGCACCTATTGGGAATCCGGCCCAACCGTGCTGCCACTTACACCATCGTGAACTATTTTAGGACATGCAAATTTCGATTCATATTATATCTTACGTCTTCAAGGTGACGTATGCCATCTATCGGACAATGTTTACACAATGTATAGACTTAATACTTCAAACTTTACAGTTAAAATTGTATTAAACGATGACACAACCTTGTTATTCAAATTACTGAAATTTTTAGCATTTAATATGCTTAATTATTTTATAAATACCCGATACGAAACGAAAAATGATGTCACAAGCGGGGTTCGAACCCGCACCTATTGGGAATCCGGCCCAACCGTGCTGCCACTTACACCATCGTGAACTATTTTAGGACATGCAAATTTCGATTCATATTATATCTTACGTCTATCTTAATTATTTTTCGTTTCGTATCGGGTATTTATAAAATAATTAAGCATATTAAATGCTAAAAATTTCAGTAATTTGAATAACAAGGTTGTGTCATCGTTTAATACAATTTTAACTGTAAAGTTTGAAGTATTAAGTCTATACATTGTGTAAACATTGTCCGATAGATGGCATACGTCACCTTGAAGACGTAAGATATAATATGAATCGAAATTTGCATGTCCTAAAATAGTTCACGATGGTGTAAGTGGCAGCACGGTTGGGCCGGATTCCCAATAGGTTCGAACCCCGCTTGTGACATCATTTTTCGTTTCGTATCGGGTATTTATAAAATAATTAAGCATATTAAATGCTAAAAATTTCAGTAATTTGAATAACAAGGTTGTGTCATCGTTTAATACAATTTTAACTGTAAAGTTTGAAGTATTAAGTCTATACATTGTGTAAACATTGTCCGATAGATGGCATACGTCACCTTGAAGACGTAAGATATAATATGAATCGAAATTTGCATGTCCTAAAATAGTTCACGATGGTGTAAGTGGCAGCACGGTTGGGCCGGATTCCCAATAGGTTCGAACCCCGCTTGTGACATCATTTTTCGTTTCGTATCGGGTATTTATAAAATAATTAAGCATATTAAATGCTAAAAATTTCAGTAATTTGAATAACAAGGTTGTGTCATCGTTTAATACAATTTTAACTGTAAAGTTTGAAGTATTAAGTCTATACATTGTGTAAACATTGTCCGATAGATGGCATACGTCACCTTGAAGACGTAAGATATAATATGAATCGAAATTTGCATGTCCTAAAATAGTTCACGATGGTGTAAGTGGCAGCACGGTTGGGCCGGATTCCCAATAGGTGCGGGTTCGAACCCCGCTTGTGACATCATTTTTCGTTTCGTATCGGGTATCTACAAATATAGATTTAAAAATCTATTAATCTTTTTATTGACTTGATTTCGCAGTAGTTTAAGCGAGTGTAGTGGCACTTAGTCTTGTAGTCCACAAAGCTTAATTTTTGGTGTAGTATATAAATGGGTATAGATTCTATAGGTGATAGTTTGAGACTCAAAAGAACACGTTACTTGTTTAAGTACTTTTTTATTTGATCACCTTGTATGCAAGTTAAATTTAGTGGTTTCATAGACGGTTGTTTTTCTCGTAACATGCATAGGATATTTCATGGATAAGACCAAAGTTATGTCAAATGCCCATGTTATTCCTGTACCGGTCCTAGTTGGCAATGCGATTCTCGAAATTGTCGATCATTATATTTACCTTGGAGAAACAGTCCAGTTAGGTAGATCTAATTTCGAGAAAGAGGTCAGCCGATGAATCCAACTCAGTTGGGCAGCGTTCGGGAAACTTAAGCGGTTCTTCTCATCCAATATACCTCAGTGTCTGAAAACATAGGTCTACGATTAGTGTGTGTTACTAGTGATGACTTACGGCATGGAAACTTGGTCCCTAAATGTAGGTCTAATAATCAAACTCAAAGTCGCTCAGCGTGCTATGGAGCGGGCTATGCTCGGGATTTCTCTGTGACATAGAGTTCGAAATACGGAAATCCGCAGAAGAATGGGTGTAACCGACATAGCACGAAGAATTAGCACGCTGAAGTAGCAATGGGCAGGCATCGCTCGAAGAACCGACAACCGTTGGGAAAGAAAGGTTCTAGAGTGGCGACCACGTACCAGGCGACGCAGTGTAGGACGCCCCCCACTAGGTGGACAGACGACCTGATGAAGGTTGCTGGGCCTCGTTGGATGCAAACAGCATAGGACTGCACTCTGTGGCGTAACATGAGCATGACATGGAGGCCTACGTCCAGCAGTGGACGGCGATAGGCTGAAAGGCGTCATCAGATGATGATGATGTTTTTCTCGTTGTCTTGCTTTCCAGTAATTTTTGAACACCATTTTTCTACGTTATTCAGCAGCCAGACTTACTAAGCTTTTGGTAGCTAAATATTTATGATATACTGGTGCTGCAATGATTAATATATACGTTCCAAGTAGTGCTGATGGGTCAAGTCGAAAGAAAATTGTTGAAGTGATCATTGAGAAAGACTTAACTCTGCTAGAGCCATATTTATCTGAATCACTTGACACTACATATATATTTATGTCGACAAAAATTATATATTAACGTTGAGAACGTCACTGCATGGTGGCTGTTACAAGTACTAACAACCCATATATTGCTTGAGAGCATCGTAAAAGGCAGTCAGGCAGGCCAACGGTTATAAAAAATATGCCCAAAATTTTGCAATATGTATGATGGAAGAAGAGACATTTTGAGTCGATCCCAAGTAATTGGGATAAGAGCAAGATAATGATGATCATACATGTAATTGCAGTAATAATTAATAATTACTTGTGCCTTCCAGTTTTAATTTTCTCTTATTATAATTGCTTGTTTTTAGTTTTAGTTATGAAAAGGCAATACATTATTATTATTATTAAATAATCATATTCAGGAAACATTTGTAATAGTGAGAAGCAAAGGTCTTCATACAGGTGCTCCAACCACTCAATTAGCGTCGGCCGAAGCTTCTTTGTGGTCCGATCAGACAATCGCAACAGCTACCGAACAAACGCTTACATCTCGGTAAAAATCATCATGACAGTCGTACCAAACAGTCGGGTACCTATTTTTTAAGGAGAGAGGCGGCTGCTACCTATCTGTGTCACGACACCTAACCAAATAATGCGGTACGCGGTCACACGCATCCGAATATGTTTTTATGGTTAGAATTCATGCTAACCAAGTTGCAGGTGGATGGATTGATGCGAGGCTTTTAAAACTATAGGATGTTTCATCGACTACCATTTTATGCGCAGCGCCTAGATCTGTGTGATCATGTCCATCGAAATAGATCATCATCATTTTCTTGCTCTTATCTCAACTACTTGGGGTCGACGCAATATGTGCTCTTTTCCATACAGCCCTATCAGACATCATCTCTGTAGTCACTCATAGATGTGACCTGGAATGTCTCGTCTTCGTCTTACCCGGGTTTATGATTAGTGTGTCATCTACGTAACAGATTATCTCCATACTGGAGCAGGCTGGCGTGCAAACTCCAGTTGCCTCTAAAAGGTCGGTTGTTTTCTTCTTTTTTCTTCTTCTGTTACATACACAAGGAGTTTTCTTTTATGTACTAGGATTTTGGGAGGGTTTATACGAACATAATGGACGATTGCCTACAATCCTGGAAGGAAAACTACTATAGTTTTCCTTCCATTATGGAGGAGGCTCGAGCCCAACTGAGTTGAGATGAGATGATGAACCGTATCTGAAAACGGTATAATATTATTCTAATATCTATAATAGATCCGTAACACATTCGAAACTTCATATTTGTAACATCCTCAGTGGACATGATACGTTTTTAAGACAAACCTAATACTACTACAACGTCCACTGTTGGACATTAACCTCCTCAAGGGGAGACACGGCCTTTTTATTTTTTTATTGATTATGGTGGCAAACGAACTGACAGCAGACCTGATGGTAAGTGTCACTGCCGCCCATGGACCTTTCCAATACCAAGGGTATAGGCTGCTGCATACCAATACAAACCCCAAACCCACCCCAGTTCGGCTTCTGGCTCTCTCGTTTACCGAACGAAGTGCAATAGCACATACGATCTTCTGCGAGAGTGTGGTACTAACCTGGATGGACCGGCCCGCGGCTGTAGACAGAGAATTTTCGACAGCGTGGTCCTACCTCTATACCTTAATCGTCAAATTTAGCAGGTGGGTTGGCCGTTGCAAATAATGTTTTATGCTTCTTAGACCATTATCCCAGTGATCCCTCAGCCTGTTTTTACGATTTCCTCTGAAAAGTAAGAGTGGTGACAAATTGCATCATTAACCTGCCGCCACACAGAGAAAAATAATGTAGCTGAAATATATAGTGCTAATTTATAAAAAATGACACAAAATCTATTTTATTTTGATACAGAACTGTTTAGCTTTGACAAATTACATCAATAAATATTATTTCAAGATAATCTAGAGAATATAAATTAGACCAATCCGTAAATGTATTAAATATAAAGGTATGTAAAATAGTTCGTAAATTTATAGCTTATATATGTAGAACAAAAATATTGACTTTTATAGTTATATACGCATGTCCTATAGCGCACATTTTTATAGTTTAATTATCTGCTCAGCCTAGCCTTCTATAATTGTTAAGTTAGGTTAACATGCCTAGTGTTTTTTGACTATCTCTTCTTCAGAGATTTTGAAAAAGCCTTCTTATCTAAAGAGAATTGGATCACAAAATAAAAGTATACCATATGTCACAATAATGTTCTCAATATTGTGACATATACTACTTTTATTTTTTAGACGGATTAGCCAATTATCATAGATGACAACCTGAACTGATAGCTTATTATGATATTAATTATATTATAAACCCTAGCCAAAATAATAATAAAAAAAAAATTGTGCTTTTTTCTTTTAATTAACACAAAAGGACATCAATGTCACTATTAAATAAAGATAATATAGACAGTTAACTGGCTTCTTATGATGTACCTACTTCGGTAGCTCGCCCGGCGGGTACTCTTTCTGGTATCGTCTGGAGTCGAAGCCCCGCAGCTGCCGCCGTCGGAGCGTCACCGTCACGTGATCAGCCTCTCCTCGGGTAACGGGCTAATCTGCGATTCAGTTACCTGCTGCCTCAGATGCAGGTACTTGCGCCTTCACCTCCCTATACACCGGCGACGTAGCGTGTCGCTGTAGAGGATTTCTGTTCGAACCCGCTCCGCCGCCTCCTTCTGCGAGACAACTGCCACGCAGAAGGCGGCGCCTACGTCCCATTACCTGATGCTGTCAACCATAGTTGTCACGACCGCCGACAGCGCCAGGTTGGTACCGACGGTAGCAACGAGTCTACGCTGAACCCAGGTTACTCAAAGCGTATGCTGCGCTTCGTCCTCGTCACCACTGCACTGTTGGCAGAATGGAGTCGTCTCTCTTTTTGCGACCACGTGCAGGTATTTGCCGATCCAACCATGCCCCGACAAAACTTGCATCAGTCAGAAGGAGAGTGCTCCGTGATTTCACCGCCTGCCTGAAGTCTACTCTCCTTGAGAATATTAACCAGACAGCGTCAGATGGAGTTGGTACAGATCGACGTAAAACACTTAGACGTCTTTTGTGCCACCCACGTGCAATTTAAGGGTTAGTAGTATTCGTAGCCGCTATCATAGTAGCGGTAGTAATACAGCAAAGTAACAGATAAGTACTATATAGTAGACTAGCTTCTGTCCGCGGACTCGCCCGCGTAAAAGGTTACTTTCCTAAAGCTTTTCATCCCCTATTTTTATTTTACCCCTTTAAGATATTTTTTTTTAAATTAAATGCCTTATTTATTTATATCTAATCAATAGCCTAAAAATAAGTTTCAAGCTTCTGGCTTTAAAAATGACAATACTTCCTTACAACTTTTGATCCCCCTTTATAACTCTTTTTTTTTGCATTAAAAAGTAGCCTATGTCCTTTAACAGGCTCTAGACTCTCTGTGTACCAAATTTCATTAGTTTAGGCGTGAAAAAGCGACAGACAGACAGAGTTACTTTTGCATTTATAATATTAGTAAGGATTAATTAATATCCACAAACATGATGAGACAGAATGATGAAAGTACGAGGGCAGTTTAAAGTGCCTATAAAATGTCTTAATTAATAATGTAGTAATAATTTTTTGTAAACAAATGATCTATCCGTTTGGTGACGGAGTAAGAATACAATTCAACAGTCCCTATTTTACCCATGGGTGATCGTAAGAGACGACTAATATAAATATAACGCATATAACATCTATGCAAGAGATGGAAAATTCGCAACAAACCCCTATACCAACACGTCTGACCAGTGTGGGAGTAGGTCAATTTTACACTCCTTATGAAAGAGGCTCGAGTCCAACAGTGGGACATGTAGGAGCTGAGATTTAACAAATCGCAATTATACATTAGCTTTAGTGTTCAATATTTCTACACCATTTATTTTCCTAAGCGGAAGTCAACTCTGCTCAAAGTTTTCATCGATATTTTATTAAAGCACTTTACCTTAAAATTAGGTCATAAATATAGGATATTTTGTATTATTTATTACTCTTTTCATTTGGTTAAACGTTTGTTTAATTCATTATTCTCATGGGACTTTCATGACAGCAATGGCGAGTTTTGTTTCTAATTTAGATTATTGTAATTTATCTTGTATATTCTAAGCTTAATATACATTATGCTTAGTATTCCACGAGCGAGTATATTATTAATTTTAGATTCCATAAAATTAATATTTCATTTGAATATCGCTTTTAGAATATTAATAGAAATACTGATCGATATACACGCCTGTGTTACACTTAAATGAATCATAATAAAATTTTCCAGTTTTACACGTTAAGTGGTACATGCAAAGCGTGAGAATATACCGTCAATTGGGTATCAACGGACTAATTAACTTTTGCAACGAAAATAAGGAACCCGTTATATGTTAGCATTTTGTGGCTCACTGTAATGTATAGTTTTAAACAAGAATATATCTCGTTTTGCAACGGTATGTTTTGATGACTAATTCGATTATAAAAGTAGAAATGATAAATAAAATAATACATTCTTATGTATATTAACTTGGTTAGATTTTTTTTAAGTCCCGTTTTACGTTGATAAAATTCACTTCACTGCTTTCGTAATGTTATAAATATAGACAAGAAGTTTGAGTTTGTTTATATTGCAGCTATGGTTCCAGTTACAGCTGTTATCGAAGACCCATAGAAGATATGTTACTCGTAATAGAATATGGGCACTATTGGCAGCCCTCGATTTCACATTCTGCGATCCAAGAAAGAATTTATGGCAGAACATTCTAATATAACTGGAACCCAGGGCTCGAAACCCTATTCGATGATCTTGAGTTCAGTCGTTAATATTTATGTAACTAGATCATTGGTATTTTATTTTTGTTATCCTTCAAATTTTATACATATTGCTATTAGGCACACGCCTTTAGCATAATGGGAGGGAAATTGGCCTAATAATAACAATGATCAATTGGGTTAACATAAGTATTTGTTTCGAGGATATAAGCCAAGCCTAATGTGATGTTATTTATTTTCATCTCTTAGGCATCTTATAATCAACGGACACACATGAGGGATGACAGATAACATTCTTAAGCCACTGTCACGAGGTCAAGTTATGTTTTACTAACCGTAAAATTAACCTATATGTTTAGAAAAAGTAAATATATGTCCGTTTGAGATTAACGGGACACCCGCAGTTGTTATTGGCTTTGTGTCAAGTCGTGGCGCATAATATATACGATTAGTCTAGCTAGGTACCTACGAATTGTTTTTTTTTTTTATCAATACTTTGGGTGTACCAGACTGAACTTTCGTGATTTGAAGTGTCATGTACACACTAAATTAGACGATAGTACCGGTTCGATTATTTATTACTAAATAACAGTAAAATCTCAACACATTCACCGTATGGTGACGGAATAAGTGCATAGTATGTCACCATAATATGTGCACGAGTTTCCGTATGATATATACAGAAAGTTTCCGGTGTACACTTACTGAAGTGGATGCATACTGATCAATCATTCATTCTCCTACTTTTATCCCAATTACTTGGCATCGATACAATATGTACTCTACTTTCATAGTACATATTGTAAAAGTTATTGGCAATAGTATTATGACTGGTCGCCTGCCAGACGTCAACCCTCCTTGGGAATGTAATTGTGACCAAACGGCATCAGATGGAGTTGGTCCACGTCGTTATAAGGTTCTTAGACGTCTTTTACGACATCCACTAGCAAAATAAGGATTGGTAGTATTCGTAGCCGCTACCACACGGTCACTTCAGTATCCAGCACCTAATATATAAATGAGCTTTTGTTCGATGGATCGTTTGGATTCGGGGAGCGTTTTCACCTACATGATTCATCGCGCTGCTAGCTTAAACCAACTCGGGATAACCCCAGAGCTACGTGCCAGCAATTCAGGGCTGGTTTTGGCAATATCTCCCCACAGTGCACGATTGTGGGCAGGATACCTGATCTTCTGGAACAGGTTCCTCTTGTGATGACCATAGAGATATCTTCTGGTAGGCACAGTTAGTAGGATCGAGATAATTCATCGCCCCTAAGGAAACTACATGAGGACGGCCCATGGCTTTGCGTCGTCGACGGCCTAGATGTCTGAAAAGATTCACAATGATCATTTCACGGTAGCTGTTCCGTCCAGACGTGCACACGAACGTATGTTGCGCTGTATCTTCAGCGCCATCACAAGAGGTTTTCGGTTCCCTCCTTATGATCATGTCCGTGTGAATTTAGTAATGCAACCATGACGAAACTTCTTTCAATAATAACTGGGATGTCTGTATGATCTGATGTATACTCCAAGGATAGGTCGGAAGTGGTATGCCGTACTATCTAACGTAATTTGGCAACACTAGGCATTAACCAGTACTTCCAAAGTGGAGCGGCTTCTGCCTTACATCTAAGCCGTACAGAGCGCAATAGCTCTTAAAAAATTGTCGTTCCTTGTGGTGAACTTTCTTTTCCTCGTATACGCTTTTTTTTGCAGTGAACTATGGAGGTGGCCACGCCTCACCAAATCAGTCCGGGGCGATGACAGAGGCGGTGCGCTACATAGACCCAACCAGCGACGCGAGGCGCTTTTCTTTCTTCGCCGTGCCAGCGGGCCACCCGTACCCTATCTTTGCCTTCGGTGGCCCTGCCTCGTATGGTTCCGGGAGCATTTCCGCAGGATTGCTCCCCGGCTGGTCGACGCGACGTCCGCCCTATCACGGCTCATGCCGAACGTGGGCGGACCCAGCTTCGAGGGGCGACGGCTGTATGCGGGGGTGATCCGCTCAATGGCCATGTACGGCGCACCCGTGTGGGTGAGGTCTCTGACCGTCCAGCTCAGGCTTTTTTTGTGGCGCCCACACAGAGCCATGGCAGTCAGAGCCATCCACGGATACCGCACGGTGTCGACCGAGGCGGCATGTGCATTGGTCGGAACACCACCATGGGACCTAGAAGCGGAAATGCTCTCAGACCTCTAGCAGCGGGTTAATTTAGCACGCGACGAAGGAAGGCTCCCTATCGCTTAGCGAGATAGCCACCTGGCGCGAGGACGCCCGCCGGGACGTTATCACCCATTGGGTTACGCGGCTGGAGAAACCTAGACACGGTGTTGTCACCGTTGAGGCTCTCCGACGCGTACTGATGGAATGGATGGAGCGGCGGCACGGAGTCCTCTCCTTCCTGTTGGTGCAGGTCTTGTCGGAGCACGGTTGCTTCGGCAAGTACCTGTACACGGTCGTGAGGAGGGAGTTGACTCCGTCCTGCCACCAGTGCGGCAGTGACGAGGACAAAGCGCAACACACGCTCGAGGTGTGTACGAGCTGGGACGGGCAGCACCGTGAACTCGTCGCTGTCATCGGCGCCGACCTGACGCTACCGGCTGTCATGTAACCGATGGTCAACAGCGTCAGGAATTGGGACGCGGTCGCCGCCTTCTGCGAGGCTGTCATCTCACAGAAGGAGGCGGCGGAGTGAGTCCGGGAGGATTCCCTCCACGCGCACTCGATCCGCCGCCGGCGCCTCGGGCGGCGCAGGCGTGAATATTTGCGCTTGATGCCACCCTAACCGAGGCTTCGGGTAATCGGACCGGGGGATAGTCCGGTCACCCGACATGAGGCCACCGCGTGAGGACGACGCCCCGACGGCGAAAGCTGTTGGGACGTCGACACGAGCGGAACCCGCGAGTGGAAACCGCCGGGCGGGTCACCGATGACAAAGATCGGGTACCGGTGGCCTGCTCGCACGACGAAGAGAGGTGTTTGCAGGGTGGGTCTATGGGATTGCGCGCGGCCTGCCTCGTATACCCTGTGATGACTTCATGATATGAATTCTCTCATGATTCTATTACCAAATATTGGCTTTTGTTGACTTTTAAAGCATCTTTGGTTTATATTTTACGTAAATTAGTTAATCAGTGCAGAAAATATACAATTTATTTTACGCACTAATTAACAAATTACAATAAAAGATCTTTTATATTGTAAATATGTGTTTGCACTTCTTTAAATCGAAGTATAATAGCAATATTAGTGATGATTTAATAGCAAATCTTCTGGTAAGTTTGAAGTTTTGTTTCGTGGATATGCACTTAAAATTCGAATATAATTAATGCTTATATCCATAATATTAGTATCATTGGAATTTATAAGTAACAGAATATAAAATTATTGAAAATTCTTAATTAAGTATTAAAGATATTGAAGTTAGTGCATATTTAAAATTCAAAGAGAAGATTCAGATCAAAAGTGACTGTATTTAAATTGTTTAATTTTAATTTTTCAATGTTGTTAACATTTACAGTCAGCCAGTTACACAATTTCCGCTCGTATTATTTAAATATTTTATGTGGATTTCAAGATATCTGACGTTTACGCGAGTGTTAGATAGATATTCATTAAATTTTAAACCAACATGGTGTACGGAGAATTTACTACTGTGGCTATGGAGGCTGAAAATATCTGAAACATTATATTACAAAAAAAAATTAAATCAATAAAAATTTTTAAAAGACTTGTTTCATATGAATTTCCCTGAATATTATTTCACTTTTACATTATGTTATCACTCCATTATAGATATCGAATAATGCACACATGGTGAATTTATAATGGTAGGCCCACACTGTTGACAGTTTTCTGCCGACAGCCACGGGCCGATTTGTCCGGGGTAGTTTACACTCTCACAGAAAATCGACGTTTGAGCAAGGGCAATGTGCTGTGCGTTCCGTTCGTTGAGCGAGAAAGCCGGAAGCGCAACTGTTTTGGGTTGGTTTCTGTATTGTTTTTGGTCGATAGGCAGCGGCCTGGCCCTGGTATTGCAAAGGTCCATGAGCGACAGTAGCACTTAACACCAGATGTACTGTTTTCTCGTTTGCTACCAGAAGCAATAAAAACAAACTTCGAGCACTACCAAATATTATGTATTAGAAATTCTGGTGACAGACTTGAATTATGAGTATATTGCCATAAGCTTATAAAGCTATACCTCCAATCGGTGATGTTGAATAGTAAAGTATTTTTTATAGAACCTGGAGTCGACTTCTTAGTCTTGTAAAAATAATATTAGGTTTTTTGACCAATAAGTTCTTAATACCATGTACTAATTCTGTAACTAAGCCTGGGATCCGGCAACTATTGTTTCTACCATAAGAAGTTACTTAAAATATTATACGATCTGTGCAAGCAATTATAATAACATATACTCGTATGTAAACCATTGAAAAAGTATATATTTAAGCTGTAAAATCTTTCTCTTTATATCAGTTAAACTATAGGATAACGAATCAGTTATGAATAAAAAGGGTTCGGACACCTTTCAGGTTTAAAAACATCGAGTAACGATTCTCATGCTTGACCGGTTTTATAATCGGAAAATTCGTGGAAGGGCTCACAGTGACACAACTTATCTCAAGTGGAGAACAACTCTTCAAAAGTTTTTTGTGGTTTGTAAGGAAAATCGATATGTAATTTACACTGCATATGTAGAAACCTGTTTATAATCATCGTTCTTCTATATTCTTTTTATATTTTGAAGTGTTTATTTTTTAACCCTACTTGGGTCGCCAAACTGTGTTATGTATCAACAGTATACGTGGTCCACCAGCGTAAGCGGTATCAGCGGGGAATTATCCACGATAGGCTTTCTTGTAGCGATCACAGTGGCATATCGCTGCATAGGTGTCATGTCGGTATTCACCCCGTCGACGTCGATAGAGTTGATGACGCGTTAACATACTCCTTCCAACTAGTGTGAGTGTTGATGGGGCATAATTTCTTCGACAAATACATTTACATAGTACGCTATACTAAGAAATGACCTGACTTTGTATGACTGATGTAATTGTTATGGTTACAATGAAAACAGGATCGAATTATCGAAGATCTGGGTAAAACAATTTTATGAACTCGCTCCAAATATTGAAACCGACTTTACGCTACTGGTCGTCGTTAGAGTGATGATTGGTAAGACCACTAAGTGGGAAACGGACGTCGTCATTTGGTAGGGGATAAACCCGTAGAAAGATTTAGTACAACAATAAGGACCATGTCCATGGTGATTTAGACCATAGCCGGGCGGGTGCTCGTAGAACCTTGATTGTCAAAAGACGAAAAAAGGATGCGGGTTATTATAAAGTTCAAGCCGCCTTACTGTCACCTTTAAAGTCTGGTCAAGTTACAACTGTACCGTAACCTGTATGTAACCTGTAAAAACAGAGGGCGTAATATTGTAATTTAAAATACAAGTAGGTATTTGTGATTAACGGTTTTCCCAACTGCCTAAAAATAAATATAGAAATATACTCACATATTTAGTTATAAATTAAAATTCTTTGCCTTCATCCGTTATGACTTCATCCGTTATGCCTTAATTATCATTAGACTTCAAAGAACTTTTAAAATTGATGTCTATCTATTTTTTAAATAATGCAGAAAAATTGTTGATCGGCATTCAACAAATTTTTATAATTAAGTGTTAGGTCACTTTTTAATTGACTGTAGATAAATAGCAATATACAGTTTTTTTTTACCAATGCATAGATTGTCCTAGATAATAGAGATATTTAAATGAAAGGTGCAACGTACTAATCTTAGCAATAGCTAAGACGCCACGCGAGCGAAGCTGCGGGTTCAACGAATTTGGGATTGAAATTTCAAAGTTGCCTTGCATAGTTACTCTTACATCGTTAAAACAAAAAAAACTAAGCCAATAAGTATTTGGGACAGCAAAACTGATATAAAATTAAAAGCTAATATTAGATATCGTGGAAGTGGATGCAGTTCGGCGCGTGTTCGGTCTGGGGTGGACAAAATCAATAGTCGGCACCTCCGAATAGCTATACCCGTGAAATCTGCACACATTGTGATTTTTTATTCCATTCATATCCACCCCCTAGAACACCCAACATTATTATCTAGTGTCTTTCAAGCAGGTGACGCTGTGATGAACGTAATATTGCCTATTGACTATGCACATTTTTATGAAGTGAATTTTATGAGATGCTTTAGAACATCTTTTATTTTCTCACTTTATTTAACTAACTTCCTACATTTTAAATTCTAAATCAGCACATAATTTTTCAAGAAAATTAATTAAAATGACATAGGAATTATTTTAAGGATATTTCATTGCCTTTTTTTATTGTTATACGATTTGCTTCATAACGGTTTAACTCTGAAATTAAATATCTATATGGCTTTATATTAATTAATTATTTACGATCGTAAAATGCAAATTATCACTTAAAATAAATATAGAGCCATTATTGGTTTCATTGCCAACATACATATCAGTTTGTTAAAATGTCACATCGCAAAATTAAAGTAATAAATTTAACTGAATTTTTAAATAGATTAGAAAATGTTTGTATTATTTAAACTGTTCTATTTGTCCAATTTTTGAAATTGATTTATGATACTACTCTGATTTATTTTCTTTAAAAAGATTTATGTCACATTCTGCTACTAGATTTACTGTTTCTTTTAGTTTGGTTGATAGTGAACATATATCTCAAGTCTCATCGCATCTTATAATATTTTTCTAATGATTAAATAGTTAATTTATGGGTAACGTAAGGATTAATAATTGTAGCTCGACAATTGAGTGACATATTTTCTAGAACAGGATATAGGGCTGATGTAACTACCACTAAGCCGTAACACCATATCAATATACTCACTGTGCTAATAGGCGCTTAACATTATAATTATATTTAAATCGTTATAATGTCATACACATAAAATATTTATTCATATCTCTAATATAACTTAATACATGTCAACAAATAATATATTCAAAATATACGTGGTTTGGCGTACTGTGTTGGCATTTGTAATAAATATCTTGATTAATCAACTGTTGCTCTACGATTGGGCACACAGATTATGATCAAAATATGAATAAGATTGAAGAGATTTACGGACTCTGAAGCGTACTTAAACGGTCGACTATCAATCATATTTCCGCTACAGTTATGTCTTAAAAATGTATGTCACATTGCGGATGCCTAGAAAATACCCTAATAATAAATTAGCATAGTAATGTTTGCGGCCGTTATGTTAGGATTGAGTTCGCCTTAATTAATATAAAAAAGTGGCGCTAGCCAATGTCACTGGCCTCAGTTGATATGATACTAGCTTCTGGTATCAAAATTTTATCAACAAAAAACTGTAAATACCATTAGTGTATCTGCAATTAATAATTAGGAACGAAAATAATAAAACAGAGACTAAACTTGTTAACGGTCTGCCAGTTGAATAATTATTTATATATTCCGTCTTTAATCTTCCGGTAAAACACTGAATAGACGTCAAATTTGTTTATAATATACGTGTGGACTGATAGATTTGATGGCTTTGAATTATTTTAAAACTTATGCAAAGTACTATTCCCAGCGTGGTGGCTTATGCTATATGTTCACAAATCAAGTATAATATCTTAATCAACTTATTAAGGATATCTTCTCGTTTGAATTAGATTTATAAACACATATATTCGTATCTATTAATTTTCCTCATCTAAAACAGTTTTCTTTGATAATTCTGTAGATATTTTATTCAAAATAGAAAGAAAATCTTCTTCTTAATTTATATATCTTCTTAATAAATATATAGATGTCCCATTCTTAAATACGATTCCTTGCCTCTAAATTTAGCAATAGGAGTATAAATGCATATTATAACTTTGCGACAAGGAAATAGAAATTTGAAGTCCGAAGTATAAAAAAACTCGGCAACTGATGAAATAATAACACTAAACGAAAATAGATCTTCTGATATTGTAGTATTCAATTATAAATAGTGAAATATTGATGAGCACTTCTCTATATATCTACTTCTAACCATATTTCGCCCACGATGTAGACATAATATTAACAGACACCAATCAACTGCACGATACGAGTGCATGATATTATGGTGCAGAAGTATGTGAGCAGACAGTTGCATGCACGGGAGAAGAATGCCATAATCACCGTGTTTGGTTGGTATTAAAAAAACATTTAAAAAAAAACAAAACACAAAAGAAGACAACATTTGAAAAATACTAAGGTTTGTTTATCGTACTAACAAGCAATTGAATTCAATGAAGTTTGGTGCATCGATGATCGTGAAATGAATGGTCGGCCACGCACGGTTGGAATATCAGCGGGCATCAAAGCAGTACAGACGCGAATTCAACTCTTTCATCATTCAAATCATGTCCGTAAAAAAAAATTTAGCCTTGCAGTTTGATTAAGTAAAACTACGGATAAAAGAGCGCTAAATGAAGATCTGGGACTTCGAACTTATCGATATATGCTATCGATATAAACCGGTTTTTTTTAATGATCATTTCAAGAAGTTCAACTTCGACAGACCCCGGACTTTGATAAGGCGGTAAATGAGAAAAAAATACCGCGAAATCCTATTTTTTCAAACATTTTTTTTTAAATTAAAGAAGTTTATAGTAACTGATAAGGTGTACGCCCACAATTATGTAGAAGCAAGGGTATCCCATTAATCCATCATGAATATTACTCTTTATAAAGCACGGTTTGACTTGGCATGATACACTAAGTCATACATTCGGGGGTGAAAGATGTATTTTCTGTGAAAAAGGAGTAAAATATTGTGTCGTTATGTAGTAAAATGCTTATGCGTTCTAAGAAGCATTGCGGAAATTCTTTTTCAAACTATATTCGAAAACTGCAATTTCATCAGGCACGAAGAATGGCTCTTCTTCAGCCCAGACTAAAACCCGCTGAATTAATTTACACATAAAGGTTTATTTTAAACAGATCAATCAAAATTTGGAGTCTCCTACGTCATTCCTGATAAAAGGAATGTCTAACATAGCCCTGTCACGGTCTGTATCTAATATCAGGAAGAACATTTCAAATAGCTTCAATAAACTTTTAATTTCTATTTAATTACCTTTGTTTTCGTTTATATATTTTACACAAACTCAGTTGCACAGTATATGTCCCATTACCCGGCCCGACCCACTATGTCACGCTGGTCAGCCGGGTTGATATAGGGATGAGATGAGGGTTCAGGTAGGGATTTTATTTAGAGTTTTCCTGCTCTTAACATAAGGTATAAAAATTATTTGATTATTGATGTGATTGTGATAGAACTTACGAATAAGTATATATTCACCAATTGCTAGTATGCGTTAAGGCTCTTGAGTTTTTAGGGCCACCGAAGACAAAGATTGGGTTCCGGTAGCCCGCTCACTTGGCGAAGAGAAGCGCATTGCGAGGCGGGTCTATAGGGTCGCGCGCTACCTCTTCTGTCATCCTGGAATGTATCTGGCGGGGTATAATCACACCATAGCCCGCGGCAAAAAAAAAAGATTTTGAGTTTAGCTTATCTTTTTCTTCAGTGGTTGAACTTTTATATACCTACATGCATTAGCATCTGTATATACTGATTTACGGATGTTGCGCATCCATAAGTCAGACAGGGTATCTATTTAAATAATTAAATCAATCAGGCCAACAAATTCAATATAGAATGATCTAATTTTAAGCGACCCCAATGTTCATGCAGTTTTCTTTTTGGAACAACTGAATATTGATTTTTCATTAATTTGATGTCAAGATTCCAAATTCGTACTAGCTATATTAAAACTAATAAAGCTCATTCCTCTTTTATCATATCGTTATAAACTTTTAGTGCAAATAAAGGAAATGTTCTATTCTATCATAAATTTTAATGATTATAAATAAAAACAATGGCAAATATAGGAATAATATGTGTAATATAGGAATAATTTGTTTAATACGTTTATACTTTTAATAAATTTACAGGAAAAATAAGATTCTTCTGATGAAAACACATATTAACAAAACTTATTAATTACTTATTCAATAGTATACAGTTACATTAAAATAATTCTGTTGTTACCTAAAACAAATAAATGTATATTATATATTATATATATATATATATACACATATAAAACGTAAAATATTATTTTGCATCGACAAAATGAAAGGACAAAACAAGTTTTTCGAATTCAATATTCATGTACCCATCACATTAATTAATTATTCTCTTAAATGCAAATGCCATCATTAAAGAAACATTTGGACATGTAACGGTCATTATTTATCAAAACATGTTAGAACCACTAGTCAAGGACATATCAATGGCAACTGGTATCGATACTGTTACAATTATACCTACGTCATCGTTATTGCAGCCTACTTTACCTATGATATATATATATATTATATATGATATATATATATATATATATATATATATATATATATATATATATATATATATATATATATATTATATATGATATATATATATATATATATATATATATATATATATATATATATATATATATATATATATATATATATATATATATATATATATATATATATATATATATATATATATATATATATATGGATGTGTGTGTATATATATATGCCCCCTGCACCACGTACTCGTCGTAAAAGAAATTAATTTATTTTATAATTATTATATATGATATATATATATATATATATATATATATATATATATATTATATATATATATATATATATATATATATATATATATATATATATATATATATATATATATATATATATATATATATATATGGATGTGTGTGTATATATATATGCCCCCTGCACCACGTACTCGTCGTAAAAGAAATTAATTTACATATCACAGCGTTAAGATAACTAACGCGTGCAAATTAACAAACTGTCCACAACATTAATAATAGTAAGATTAGTATAATAGCGATATTATTTAATTGCAATAAGTGCATAATAATTATTAAACGTAATATTATTTAAACGGACTAGAAATAAATACACATAACTTTTGCATACTTGTATTATTTAAAACAAAGTGAGTAGGTATGTGTAACAATGGCAGCGGTAATTGTAACATTGAGCCAAAGTGTACATTTCGTGACGTGTGTTATATAATTTCATTTGAAGGTGACGGATCTAGAAAATATCATCTGTGTAAACCACATTCATGGACAATAATGTCTTTGTCTGAAATCACTTCGATTAAGTCATAACCATATTTTGACTGAATTATTGTTATATACATAGTCATTGTGCAAACTCATACATATTTTTTCATGTACTAATATGACCCATAAAAAAGTGCGCCAGAGTACCGCCAAAGCAAACTTATCACGTCCCTGTGTAATATTAAGTCGATCATGAATATATATACCATTGAATTACTATTAGATGGAATGTATAAATACACTAACATTATTTTTTTAAATGAAAAACCACAGTGTTGAGAGTTTTCTGTCTACAGCTGCGGGCCGGTCCATCCCGAGCAGTACAATACTCTCGCAGAAAATGGACATCTGAGCAGTTGCAATGTCCTGCTGTGATTCGTTCGGTGAGCGAGAGAACCGGCAGCCCAACTTTCTGGCTGGGTTTGGGATGCTACTAGTATGCAGCGACCCAGCTGTACCTCTGGTATAGCAGCCGTAATAGTTACCATCAGGTGTGCTGCTCGTTTGCCACTATAAGCAATAAAAAAGCCACTAAAGGTGTACTACACTAAAGGGCTGATGACATATTGCATTCCGAATTTGTCACCATGTGGTGACAAATTCGGAATGCAATATGTCATCAGCCCTTGCTTACCCTCGGAAGGGAAGCCGTGTCAGTGGCCGATCCAATGGCGATGGAGAGGGAATACGGTGGGTTATGGGGCCACACGCTGCGCTTTCATCGCCCTGGACGGAATGGATAGCATCTGTTCAGACCATAGCCTGCCAAAAAAAAGCCCTTGCTTGCCCGTGGAAGTCAGAAAAACCGGCTAAGGAATCACCAGGAGAGTAATTAAAAGAAATCTCCTAGGCAGCTTATACCAGCCATTTTGAGAGCCAACCTACATACAAAGCGTGAGGATAATGGCATTATTCCCTCCCAGCTAAGATCTATATCTAACCATGAACCTCTAGGCTGATGGGTAGATGGATGGAAAGATAAACATAATAATTATCATGACATGATGTCTAAATTATATGCTGTAATGAATTAAATTGAATAGTCTATTAAAGCACAATATCTGTACTAAGAAAATGGTCTTATTAATTTCTTGATCATTTTTCATCATTCTAAACTTAATAGACTATAACTGTATATTTTACAGTCACAGTCTATTACTATTATGTTTATTATACAGTCATATTATTTTTTTGGCAGAGTATTATCTGGATACATGCCGTCCATTACATCCGGGTGACGTAATCGAATCCTGGATATTCGTGGCCAGCCCGGTGGATTACAGTTTCGGGTACCACCCTCACGCGGACTATTCCCCGGTCCAGTCACCCGTGGCCTCGGCTAGGGTGGCATCAGGCGCAGATACTCGCACCTGCGTCGCCCCATACAGTCATAGTATATTTTGAGCTCTAAAATTTACACAGTATTAACTTCATTGATAACAATAACTTAAGAATGCAATCATCATCATCACAGCCCATATATGTCCCACTGTTGGGCTCGGGCCTCCTCCGTAATGAGAGGGAAATTAACGTACTATACCGCGTTGGTCAGACGTGTTGGTATAGGTTTATGTTTAGAATTTTCCTTCTCTCGCATAGATGTTATATACATTTTGTATCCCTTAGTCCGATCACCCACGGGTAAGATAGGGGGTGGTGAATTGTATTCTTACTCCGTCACCACACGGATAGAATGCAAACCAGTCAGATATAGTTCAAGTTTTGGATTAGATAGTGTAATTCCAATTTTAAACAGATGGATCATCAAACAGTTCTGTGCTCGAGTCTTCTCCATAATAAGAGAGAATTTGACTTACTTTGATATGCTGGACAGCCGTATTGATATAGAGTTTTACTACGAGTTTTCCTTCTTTTACACAGTTGTCATATGTATATTACATTTGCCATTTACCTATAGGTTAGATATGGAGTGGTATGTGGGAATTGTATTCTTTCTCTATCACCACATGGTTAGCTAAACAGTCAGCGTTGTCGTTAATCCAGGTGGATGGTGACGAATTACGTAAATCGATAGATGAGTAAATGTGATATATATACTAAGACTAGATAATGACGTTCGTAGTAATAAATTTCGAGAAATCTTATTTTATAAAACAAAACAAATCCGGTACTCGGGGATGAATCATTGGACGCGTGGAATTTTTCACACACTCAACTTGTGCGCACAAAATTTTAGTATGTAGGACTATACGAGGATACCTGGTAAGCAGCTTAGAGAATTGAAATGAAAAAGAGCGCACAGTGGATTTTTTAATGAATGAGGGCCCTGTACAGATTTTGTCTTCTAGAACAGCAAGGTGTACGGGTATGTACTATAAAAGAAAAAGGTACGGCTTAATTCGGACGCCATTTAATAATATCCATATTCATTTTATATAGTAGATTTTTAATGAACAGATGATTTTTAATGACAGTGGATATTTTAATAAGGGCCCCGAACAGATTTTGTCTTCTAGGACAGCGAGGTGTACGGGTATGTACTATAAAAGAAAAAGGTACGGCTAAATTCGAACGCCAATTAATAATATCCAAATTCATTTTATGCAGTAGATTTTTGAATGGTCAGATGATTTTTAATGACAGTGGATTTTTTAATGAATAAGTGCCCCGAACAGATTTTTTCTTCTAGGACAGCGAGGTGTACGGGTATGTACTATAAAAGAAAAAGGTACGGCTTAATTCGGACGCCATTTAATAATATCCAAATTCATTTTATGTTATCTTGGGTCGGATGCGGGTTTATAATAACGGTGTACATAGTAAGGTTAATATATACATGGTAAGGTTAAGTGACATGGTACCATGTTAGTTCAATAATATTTTTCTGATTTTATTGGCTCGCTATTACCAATGCACTTTTAAAATCAGCTTTTATCTTAGCTGCATAGTTAACCTCCCATAATATAATCGTTATTGAGTATAAACCATATTATAGCGGAAAGCAGTCAGTTTGAAGTTAGCCTAACTGGGTGGGTTTGGAGTTTGACACCGAAGACAAAGATCGGGTACCGGTGGCCCGCTCGCACGGCGAAGAGAGGTGTTTGCAGGGTGGGTCCATGGGGTTGCGCGCCGCCTCTTCTGTCGCCCCGGGCCGATTTGCCGGGGCGCGACCACATCCATGGTCCACCTTGCGAGGAAAAAAAAAAGAAAAGAAAGGGTTTGGAGTTTGTATTGGTAGGCAGCGGCCTAGCTATTCCCTCGGTACTGCCAAAGGTCCATGGGCGGCAGTAACACTTACCATCAGGTGTGCTGCTTGCTCGTTTGCCACCATTAGCAATAAAAAAGGCGTCTAGTACTCCACATCATGTGTCAATTGTAGCAGTAGAGTTGGTTGGCTACGAGGAAACTAAATAGTCCATGAGATTATGCATTATATCAGTACACGAGATTGTGTATACACGTTTTATTATGATAATCTTTCTACGAGGAAATATGCCATTGGAAAGGGTATCCAAAAGGGTAAGCCACCGGTCTGGCCACTGCGGTCAAGGAATCAGTACCAGGGACCCATCCAATGCCGATGGGGACGGAATACGGTGGGCTAATGGGCCGCATGCTAACTTTTCATCACAAATAATTTTAATTTCCCGGCCTTTCGAGCATATTACAGCATTCATGGTCACGGAATACTGTCCTAGAATCCTCCCGTGAACATGAACACTGTAAAAATAGTTTTATTTCAAATGTGTTATCATCATCTTCATCATCTCAGCTCATACACGTCCTATTGTTGGGCTCGAGCCTCCTCCATAATGGGAGAGCAATTGACCTACTATACCACGCTGGTAAGCGTGTTGGTATAGAGTTATGTTTCGAGTTTTCCATCTCTTGCATTAATGTTATATGCGGTTTATATCCCTTAGTCGTTTCTTACGATCACCCATGGGTAAGATAGGGGATGGTGAATTGTATTCTTACACCGTCACCATACGGAAAAATGCGTTATACTCGCGTAAAAATTAGAAATCATTAAATTATTTATATTTTTTTTAGTAACGACTAAAATAATCAATTTCATATACCTACAGATTTGACAAATAGTGTGGCAATTAATTGATGAAAAAAGAATATAATTAACAAAAAAATTGTTTAAATTATTTGCTCAAAATAAAGTTTCCATCCAAACTCATTTCTGATATTTATGCGTGAATATCACACATTCAAAATAAAACGATTTTTACGAATTCTATCACGTTTGTAAATCTACCCGCTACAGTATTAGTTATTAAATTATGGCCCACTATTTGATAAAAAAATATTGCCATTCCAACAAGAAAATTATTCTATATAATATTTATATTATTTATGGTAGTTGTTATTAAACATTAAATTTGTGGTGGGTAATTATTTAATTATGAAAATTTAGTAACTTTAAAAACTAACACATCTATTAAGCTACTATAAGAAAGATCTGACAAGAAAATTCAGAGAGCATTATTAACTTCCGTGTGTTGTTGAAGTAAGAATACAATTCACCACCCTCTATCTTACAAGTAGGTGATTGTAAAAGATGACTAAGTGATAAAATATGCATATAACATCAACAATGCAAGAGAAGGAAAACTCGAAACAAAATCCTTTACCAACGCTTCTGACCAGCGTGGTGTAGTAGTTCAATTTTCCTCCTAGTGTGGAGGAAGCCCAAGCCCAGCAGTGGAACATATATAAATTGAGATGATGAAGAGCTTCTGAGACGCGGTTCTCTTTCCGTAAAATAGTTTTATTATAAATGTATAAATATGTATATATTTTTAAACAAAAGAACTTCAAAAGATACTTTATTTAACCCGGCGTCATTGAGGTTGGGTCAAAATGACCCAGTGTGCTTAAGAATGTTAATATTTTTTTACGTGCGCGCGCGACTTTGCCATTCTTCTCAGTAGCTGGAGTCAACGTTGTGTTCTAAACGTTTTCGAAAAGAAATCAGTCAAGGGGTGACTGCGCTGGGAGCTCAACGCGTGTTTTTGTCAAAAAAGTAAATATAACCCATCCTCACAATTATCGTAACAATTTCGTACCTTATTTTTGTATAATTTTTTATTATTGAATTTTGTTTTTTGGTGTTTATTCCAGTTTTTATTTTCTTATGTTCATATTTTTGATTTTATTCTTATATTACACCGGATCAACAACAATAAGCCAACAGAAAAAAAGACGTCATTTTTGAAACGCTTAGCTCTTGCGCTCGTCAGTGATCATTTGAAAAATCGTCAAAATTTGAATCGCCTGCCACGTTCTCGTGGCAGGCGTAAGGCGTAATACGTAAGAGAATCAGAGAGTTCTCTGGTGCATCACCTGAAGAGCCTCCTGCAAAAATACCCAATGCCCGCAAAAGGTACCAAGTATGCCCTCTACAAAAGGATCGTAAAACCAAACACTCATGTCGAGGTTGTAACAAATATATATATAGAACATATACCTTTCTGCAGTGATTGTGTAAATAATGAAGATTCTAATTAGACTTGTTAAACTTTTTTCTAAAGATATAAGTGATTGAAAAGACTATATTTTAGAATAGTAACGTGATAAAACTCTAAGGGATCTCAATATTCAACCACTGACGTCAAGTCACTCTGCTCCGGTGGTTGGCCCAACGACGAAGGCGACGTCACGGGTGGGTTACGGGTGTGCGTGCTTACGCCCCTCTGTCACCCCGGACGGAGTGGTGCGAGGAGTGTGCCGACCGTAAAAAAAAATGTGATCTCAATATTGTTAATTTTGCGAGAATTTAAGTAAATATCTAGATACTTTGAATAAATACTTTGTGATTAATATTTTTTCTTTTATTCCTAAGATCAGAGTGTAAATATGCATTATAATGATAAAAATTACAAATATATTAAAAGAAACATGAAGATGTCATACTTTATATACACGGGTTATATTGACCACCTCGTTACATCCGTGTAACAATTTAGTACCACAATGACGCCGGGTTAATAAAGTACCGTGACTTTTCACCTACTGGGTGAGAATTAAATTTAAATAAAGAATAACTAAAATAGATATAAATATATATTAATATGTTGATACTTGAAGGCTTATTTGATAAGAACCGAACGAACGTCTGGTTAAGAAGATATACAATGCTAAAGTGGAAGGATGTAGGTACCGGGGGAGACCAAGACTCACCTACCTAGACCAGATTGGTCACGGACTGAAGGAAGGTGGACTCAAGAGTCTCCGAAACCGGCGAGCGTGTATGAAGAGAATTATGAATGTTGAGGAAGCGAGTGAAGTATGCAAGGATGGAGTTCTCTGGCACTCTATTCTCTCTGCCTACCCTGCAAGGGATATGGCGTGACGATATGTAGGTATGCATATGTATTTGATAAGAAAAGTGTTCCGGTTCGGTAATAAAAACGAAAATAAACTTATACTTTAATGAAAATGTTGTACATGCATTATATGGCTATTATTATAAATGTATTATGCATTGTTTGCACTGGATCTAAAAAGTAGATAAGATTATTAATATAGCATTTACCAAAAATGTATATGTAGATATTAGATATGATCGAAACAGGATCAAAACGCGTGGTGCCTAATAACACTCAATTATTTTTAATTATAAACAATTAACAACATTTTATTTACAGTTTAATTTAAAAGATATTATTGTACGCATAGCATAATTAAAATAAATAATCCATCCATAAGCTCAGATTAATATTATATTGTAATTTTAATTAGATACATTTGTTTTTATATCATAGCGAATTCTGAGCACGTGTGTTTGATTAGATACGTACTCACACATAATGCCAACGTCATTCCATTATTTCAACCGACTATTACATACTGTATATTGTCTTGACTGTTTGTCATAAACATAACCGTTTAATTTAAACTTTTTTATAATAGCACCTCTTTTGTCAAATGATATTTTTTTTTATAAAAGTTAATTATTATGATAAAGTTGTTATTTAAAATAAATAATTTAACATCATCACCATCATCACCTTACTCTTATCCCAATTACTGGGGTCGACACAATATTTAGGTACTATTGTCGTACATATTGAAAATAGATGTTGGCAATCGTTTTATAAAAGGCTGTCTGCCTGACTTCAAACCCTCCTTGGGAATATTATTGTTGACGAGATGGCATCAGATGGAGATGTAGCAGGTCAATGTTAAGCTTTTAGTCGCCTCTTACGACACCACCTAAAAGCCACTACGAATACTAGGAACCCTTACTTTGCTCGCGGATATCGTAAAAGACGACTAAGAGCCTTATAACGACCTGGGCCAACTCCAACTGATGCCGTTTGGTCAACAATTACATTCCCAAGGATGGTTGTGACGTCTGGCAGGCGGCCGGTCATAAAACTATTACCAATAACTTCTACAATATGTACTGTGAAAGAAGAGTATATATGTATATATGTATATATATATATATATATATATATATATATATACAGCGATACCTCGAGAAGGTTTTTTATTATGTATGACAAAATAAAAAGTTACTGGTAATTGACCTACGCACGCGTAATGAATTATCAAGGAATTTATGAGTGTACGCGAAATATATACATCGTTGTCGTGAGTCCACGATCGTCTACTGCACATCAACTAATCATCCGCCATTTAACTCAAAACCATTTATAGAACATATAATTAAGTTGCAATTATTTTGTATGCTTTATGATCTATTATTTTCCACGATAATTTTGTGATATGATAATATGTACATAATAACATCAATTAGAAGTTGAACATGTTGAAGCAAAATATATGATATTCATTAACTCCTTATTTAGTCTAGCGGCATAAAAGCACAATGTCGACTGTGAGGTCTTCGGTTCGATGTCGGGGCGGACATATAGCAGATTGAAGGTAATTCGATAAAGTTTTGCGTGATAATTTTACTTAAAGTGACAACTTACTTTCAAGAAAATGTGCGCGATAAGAAAATACCTATTTGGCCGGCTTTGGCATGAGTATCGTCGGGCCTAATAAGTTTTTCTTTTCACTACACTTTAATTAAACTTATCAAAGATGCGAAAGGGAATTCTCCGATGGTTCGGACATGTGGAAAGAATGCCGAACGAACGTCTGGTTAAGATATACAATGCGAAAGTGAAAGGATGTAGGTACCGGGGGAGACCGAGACTAACCTACCTAGACCAGATCGGTTATATACTGAAGGAAGGTGGAGTCAAGAGTCGCCGAAACCGGTGAGCGTATATGAAGAGAATTATGAATGTTGAGGAAGCGAGTGAAGTATGCAAGGATAGAGTTCTCTGGCACTCTGTTCTCTCTGGCTACCCTGCAAGGGATATGGTGTGATGGTATGTATGTATGATACTTATTACGATACTTTTGGAAGGGAAATTATCCTCCACGTAGGCCTACGTGGTGGGGTACTATCCCAGAAACCTCCACGCGGTGTACCCTGGGTGCGGGCGGCGGTCCCCAGTTCTTCTGTTGTACTGTCGTCCGTAGCGAATATCTGCGCGATTTCGCTCCTTACTCTACTACAGTCGTAGTAGAGGTTATAGGACGTGAAATATCGGGACGGGCTCAGTCACTCATTCATTTGAGGGCTGGGCAGGCATTTGCCACCGCCCACACATCGTAAACCTGATTCTTTGCTTGTCTTAGTTTCAGGAGCGAGGGTCTTGGCTTAACCGCCCGGACCGCGAGGAAGACAACCTCTATAAAGAGTTCGAAGTAACATTCGGACTCGGAAATCACCCAGAATCTCAAGTTCTGGCGTGCGGCGAGAAGATGCATGGCAGATGGGTTGTTCTGTCGTTAGCACGCTCCAGCCAGGGCACCGGCTGCCCCCCTGGTTGGTAAATGTAGACTTGCCCGGGTAAAGGGATCTCTGCCCGGGTTGACGTAGTGTATCTCCCCTACTCGTGGGAATCATATGGATACCAACTTAAAAAAAACCTTTTTCACCGACGATCTGTGTGATTCTCACACCACGGCCTTGTCAAGCCAAAGAAAAACTGACAACGACGCCTCGTCCTCAGGACTTGAGGCGTCCGCCAAGGGCCCGGCACAAATCGTGGAGGCCCAAAAAGTGAAGCGGAAGTCGCCCAGGAAGAGCCGGGGGCAGGCTTCCAGCAACAAGAGGAGGATGGAGGAGCGGCGTGCGCGGAGAGAGGCTGCCGCCGCTGAAAAGGAGGACGGTGGCAGAAATGCTGCAGAGCCGTCTACAGACGAGGGCGACAGTGACGTCGCAGAGCCGTCCGTGGATGAGGGCAGCAGATCTGCCGCTAAGATGGACGAGGGCGGTATATCCGAAGGGCCGTCCAGAGGAGATAGCGGGTCGGACGCTAAAGCCCCCGCTAAGTCGTCGCCGCGTCCTGTGGCGGCGGCTGCAGAAGACAAGGGAGGAGGCCCTCCCCTCGCAGGTGCGAAAGCGCCCCCTGAGCAAGGTAGGCAGCTCGGGCGCCGACTCCGAGGGGAGCGGGACCATCATGCCTCCACCGAAGGTGCCGGCTTGTCGCAGGGGGCGAGGGGCCGCAGTAGCAGGAAGAAGGTCGGTGACCCCTCGGCGTGAGGCGGCGCCTGCTGCGGGCGACGGCCCCCTGGACCTGCAGGCTGAAAATGCCCGCCTTAATGGCGAGGTCTCAGGCTTGCGGGACCTGAACCGCCAGTTGGGTTCCGAGCTGGAGTCGCTGCGTCAGGTAAACCGCATGTTGGCCAAAGACATGGCCGACCTGCGGGCCCAGATGGCGCAGTTCCTACCGCCTGCGCCAAAGCCGTCGGCCAAGGCGCGCAAAACAGCTGCCGCGGTGAAATCCGTCCCTGCGGCGAGGAGGACGCCCCCTGCTGCGGAGGGCATGCCGCCGGCTGAAGCCGTCACGGCCACCGAGCTGACACCTGTCCCGGTAACGAGGAGGATGACTCGCGCCGCGGCGACGAAGTCGCCAAGCGTCTCGGAGCGGGCCCCGGTGGAGGCTCAACCGGAGGCGCCGACCCCGCTGCCGACCCCGATGCCAACCCCGCTGCCTGCGGTGGGGGGATTGCCGGATGAGTCCCTGCGCGCGATAATCGACGCAGTGGGCAAAATTGTCGATGCGCGCTTCGCCGTTCTGGAGGCAAGGCTGCCTCCAGAACCACGTGTCCGGCCGCCTCTTGCCGCAGATAAGCGGCCACATACGGCACCAGCCCCCGCCCCGCTGCCTTGTCAGTGTGGCCGCGTGGGGAGCTACGCCGCAGCCGCGGCCGGGCCTAAGCCCAAAGGCCCCGGCCCCGCTCCGAAGGGACCTGCCCTGAGGAGGAAGACGGCGGCGGCTCCTACCGGACCGCTGAAGCCGCCCGCAACGAAACCGCCAGCGACGACCAGCGAGGCTGCGACAAGGCCTTCCGCGTCTGGCATGACTGCCGTACCCGAAGAGGGTTGGCAGGTGGCCGAGCGCGATAGAAGGAGTCGCGGCCAAAGAAGGAGAGCGGAGGCCAAGCGCGCCGCTGAGGTCTCCGCTCCCAAGGCAGGAGCTGGCGACAAGAAGAAGAGGTCGCGCAAGGGGCTCAAGCCGCCAAAGACAGCCGCAGTGGTGATCACTGTGCTGCCTGAGGCGGCCGAGAAGGGCCTCAGCTACGAGGCCGTCTTGAGGAAGGCCCGACGGGAGCTAGATGTCTCCGATATTGGAGGCGTCGAAGCCAGGACCCGCAAGGCCCGGACGGGGGCTCGAATCCTCGAGTTACCAGGGACCGAGGGCGCCAAGACGGCTGACAGCGTAGCTGAGAAGCTGCGAGGTCTGTTCGCCGAGGAGGGTGGCATCAGGATCGCCAGGCCCGTCAAGTGCGCCGAAATGCGCATTTCGGGTCTGGACGACTCCGTGACGGTGGAAGACATCCGGGAGGCTATTGCCTCGAAAACCGGGTGTCCCATAGACACCGTCCGGGTCGGTGCCATTCGTCCCGGTCCGGGTGGCGTAGGTGCTGCCTGGGCGCAGTACCCAGTGGAGTCGGTCAGGCAACTGACCGGCTCAGGCAGGCTCCTCGTGGGCTGGAGCTCGGCGCGGGTAACCGTGCTTGAGCACCGGCCTGCGAGGTGCTATAAGTGCATGGCGGTCGGACACGCTCGACCGACGTGCACCAATTGCTTCGACTGCGGCGGATTGTGTTTCCGCTGCGGTCAGACCGGGCACGTGGCGGCATCTTGCGCCGCCCCGCCCCACTGCCTCGCGCGTGCGGCGGGCAATAAGCCCGTCAAGCACCGCATGGGTTCTGGGGCGTGCAGACCTCCTGCTTCGGCCCCAAAGGGGCGGGGCGGCCTTTCGACCACGGCCGCTCCCGCTCCTAGCGCGGCCCGATCGCCCACTGGCGAGGCGGAGGTGATGGATACGGCCCACTAATGGCTGCAGAATCCATTCACCTCCTGCAGGCCAACACCAACCACTTCGCCGGAGCGCAGGATCTCCTCCTGCAATCCATGGCAGAGTGGTCGATTGGTGCAGCCGTAGTCGCGGAACGGTACGTCGTGCCTGATCGCCCCAATTGGGTGGCCAGCCGAAACGGAACTGCGGCAATCGTCGTCTCAACGCAGCGGCACTTCCCGTCCTTATCCGTTTTGGATAGGGGCGAAGAATTTGTCACTGCGGAATGGGGAGGGGTCACACTCTACAGCGTTTACCTCTCCCCTAACAGGAGAATGGACGATTTCAGGGCCTCCCTAACCACCTTAGAGGCTTCGATACGGCGACTGGCACCGGGCCTCGTCCTGGTCCTGGGGGACTTCAACGCTAAATCCACGGCGTGGGGGTCCCCTATGACGGACGACCGCGGACGGGCGGTCGTTGAGTGGACGGCTTCACTGGGCCTCTGTGTTGTTAACAGGGGCTCAGTGAACACGTGTGGGCGGCAGCAGGGCGGGTCGATAGAGGACTTGTCGTTCGCTAGCCCCGCTGTCGCGCCACGGGTGAGGAGCTGGAGTGTCCTGGAGGAGGCGGAGACCCTGTCGGACCACCGGTACATCCGGATGGAGGTCTCCCCCGGGAACCCGGTAGGGGTCACAGGGCGGACGGAGCTCCCGCGTTTCCGCGGTGGGCTGTGGGTCGTCTTGATAGGGACCTACTGGCGGAGGCGGCCATCGTTCACACGTGGCTGTCCTCACCGCCCCCAGCGGACGGAGTGGACGCTGAGGCTGTCCGCATCCGCAGTGCGTTAACGCAGATCTGCGATGCGGCTATGCCCAGGGTGCGGCGTCTACCTCCGAGGCAGGGGGTCTACTGGTGGTCCCCAAGACTGGCGGACCTTCACGCGGCGTGTATCAGTGCCCGAAGGTCCTACACCCGCAGCCGGCGGCGTCACCGCGACGCTGAGCGGGAGGGCCAGCTGTACGAGGTGCGCGTACCGCAGTGCGCGTACTGCCTTTCGGCTGGCCATCCGAGCCGCCAAGGATGCGAGTTGGCAGGAGATGTTGGACGGTCTCGACCGTGACCCCTGGGGTCACCCGTATCGCGCGTCGCTGAACAAGCTTAGCACGCAGGGCCCCCCCCTCACCGAGACCGTCCAGCCCGACTTCCTCTGTAGGATGATCGAGGAGCTATTTCCACGGCAGTCGGGACACACGCCCCCGGTCATGGCTTCGCCAGATCAAGACCGGGAGGCCGACGACGAGAGTGTTCCACCCGTGACGGAGTCGGAAGTGGGGGCGGCAGTGGCGTGGATTCGCTCCGCCACCACGGCCCCCGGCCCGGACGGAATACCAGTCCGGGTTTTGACGTCGCTCCTCGAGCACTTCGAGCCTCGCCTCAGGCAACTGTTCAACGCCTGTCTGATGTCTGGACAGTTCCCTGAGTGCTGGAAGGAGGGGAGGTTGGTTCTCCTGCCAAAGCCGGGACGGCCCCCGGATTTGCCGTCGGCCTACAGGTCCATCGTGCTTCTCGACGATGTGGGTAAGTTGCTGGAGCGTGTCCTCGTTGCCCGCATCGTCCGACACTTGGAGGAGGTGGGGCCCGATCTGTCGGACGCTCAATATGGGTTTAGGAGGGGGCGTTCGACCATCGGGGCCCTGCTACGCCTGAGGCAGACGGCCGCGGAGGCTGTCGCCGGCAAGGGAGTGCTGTTGGCGGTGTCGCTGGACATCGCCAACGCATTGAATAGTCTGCCATTCAGCTGCATCAAGGAGGCGCTCCAGTTCCATGGAGTGCCCCTGTACCTCAGGCGGCTGGTGGCAGACTATTTGGAGGGGCGCAGTATCCTCTGCGTGGGTCCCGCAGGGGACATTGTGCGGACGCCCATGTCGTGCGGTGTTCCACAGGGGTCGGTTCTGGGGCCGACTCTGTGGGACATCGGGTACGATTGGGCGTTGAGAGGGAGTCTCCCCCCTGGGCTGAGCTTGGTGTGCTATGCTGACGACACGCTCGTCACAGCCCGGGGCAGGACACTCGAAGAGGCGGCGAGCCTGGCCACTCTCGGCACCGAGGAGATGGTCAGGCGAATCGAGGCGCTGGGGCTCAGGGTGGCCTTAAATAAGACGGAGGCCCTATTATTCCATGGGCCACGCGTAAGGCTGCCAACCGGCGCCTCGTTAGTCGTCAACTCCATCCAGATCAACATCCAGGCCCATATGAAGTACTTGGGTCTGGTGCTCGACGGGCGATGGTGGTTCCGGGAGCATTTCCGACAGATTGCTCCCCGGCTGGTCGGCGCGGCGTCCGCCCTTTCTCGGCTCATGCCGAATGTGGGCGGACCCAGTTTCGAGGGCCGACGGCTGTATGCGGGGGGTCATCCGCTCGCTGGCCATGTACGGCGCACCCGTGTGGGCGAGGGCTCTGAACGCCCAGCTCAGGGCGGTTCTGTGGAGGCCACAGCGAGCCATGGCGGTCAGAGTCATTCGCGGGTACCGCACGGTGTCGACAGAGGCGTCGTGCCTATTGGCCGGGACACCCCCGTGGGACCTAGAGGCGGAGATGCTCTCCGATCTCTACCGGCGGGTTACCTCAGTGCGCGAGGAGGGTGGCTCCCCATCGTTGAGCGAGATAGCCACCTGGCGCGAGGACGCCCGCCGAGACGTCATCGCCCGTTGGGTTACGCGGCTGGAGAGGCCTAGACACGGTATCGTGACCGTCGAAGCCTTCCGGCCCGTATTGATGAAATGGATGGAGCGGCGGCACGGGGTCCTCACCTTCCGACTGGTGCAGGTGTTGACGGGGCACGGGTGCTTCGGGAGATACCTGCACACGGTCGTGTACAGGGAGTGAACTCCGGGCTGCCATCATTGCAGTAGTGACGAGGACACGGCGCAACATACGCTCGAGGAATGCTCGAGCTGGGACGGGCAGCGCCGCGACCTCGTCGCTATTATCGGTGCCGGTGTTGGGACGCGGTCGCCACCTTTTGCGAGGCTGTCATCTCGCGGAAGGAGGCGGCGGAACGAGTCAGGGAGGACTCCCGCGACCCGGGCCGCCGCCAGCGGCCGGGGCGGCGCAGGCGCGAATACCTTCGCCTGATGCCGCCCTAACCCAGGCCTCGGGTGATCGGACCGGGGAATTGTCCGGTCACCCGACGCGAGGCCACCGCGTGAGGGCGACGCCCCGACGGCGAAATCTGTCGGGGCGTCGACGAGAGGAACCCGCGAGGGTAAACCGCCGAGCGGACCACCGAAGACAAAGATCGGGTACCGGTGGTCCGCTCGCACGGCGAAGAGAGAGGATTTTACGGTGGGTCTATGGGATCACGCGCCGCCTTCTCCGTCACCGCGGACCGATTTGGCGGGGCGAGACGCACCCATAGCCCACCAATAAAAAAAAAAAGGCCTACGTGGTCGATTTGGTCTATACCAAAACTCTATGGTTTTGTTAAGTTTTAATTCTGTTATATTGATATTACCTGCGTACTGCAGGTACTTCAGTCGTCTCATACAATACTTGCAAGGAATAGGTATGGATATATTTTATATATTCTGATTTCGTTACTATACCTATTCCATGTCATAACAAATACTATTTTACTTTTTAAGAAAAATGATCTTAATATTCATCTTCTATGCATTCTAACGCATGATAATATTGTTACTGGTGAATAATGATGATTCACCTAACGTTATAGTGGTCGTTCATCAAAATTGTTTTGATGTTTTATATTACTGTTCAATGAAGTCTTAATTTTCAACGTATTTGGAGGACCAGTAATATAATATGTAATAGCTTTACTGGAAAAACTTAGAAAATCTATTGTGATCAGTAAACCACCCACCAAGTGTGGCGAATATGACATTATTCCTCCTTGGATGTCGATAGAATGGATAGATTTGTATAACTTAAGCCTATTATACTAAATATGTTACAAAATATTTTTTAAAAATTACGAAGAAATTACATTTGACAGTCAAAGTTTGTCTGTAATGTTGAATGTGGTCAATATTCGTACAAATTTGATAATTATACCTACTGTTTTTAAAAGAAACTAGCTACTACTAGCTGAAACGAGGATGAATCTAGAATTTAAATAAATATTTCTCGCTTTTAATAAATATGTTATATGAAGCCGTTTAATGACATGTAATAATAAAATAAAACTTTATTTTAACGTTTACTATCTGCGATGTATCAATGATAAAGGTGTATTAATTAGAATGCTAATTATTTAAATAAATTAAAACGATGTGAAAGTTACGTTTGAACTTTTAATAGCGTATGTTATGTATATTTTACTATATAAATGAACAGATAAGCTTATTAACAATAAACCTAAAATTTACTACAAAACGCGTGGTGTTATTATTTTTCTTTCCATTTACCTTAATTCGTAACACCGCAAAATAAAGTGGTAACTAAACTATTGTTACCACTTTATTTTTAGACATGACAGAATAATTTAGAATACTAGTAAAATTAACATTCGTTGAAATATGTTTCGCCATTACTTAGAACATCGTTTATTTAAAACATCATCGTGTTTATTTTATGCAAATATATAAGGAAGAAAATTGCAACGATTAATAGAAACAACTGCTAATTCGCCTTGGGTAATTGTTTTATATTTGGCTTCAAAATGTATAATTAAAACTTAATCATTTTTTTAAATATATCTTTCACTTATAGATACATATATTGTTTCTGGTACATTGCTACGGATTGTAGCTTAGAAATAGTTATTGCTTCAGTTTCGCTCGCGTTAATTTAAATTTAGAAATAAGTTTTTCTACTCTTCGGGAGTAATATTTTCATTCTGATTTTTTTTTATTACTTATGGTGGCAAACGACTAAGCAGCACACCTGATGGTAAGTGTGCCCATGGCCGCTACCTACCATTACAATCCCCAAACCCACCCAGTTGAGCTGCCGGCTCTCTTGCTCACCGATCGAAGCGCAATAGCACATTGCCATTACTCAGACTTCGATCTTCTGCGAAAATGTGGTACTACCGCGGACGAACCGGCCCGCGGCTGTAGACAGAGAACTATCAACATCGTCGTCCTACCACTATTAAATATATATCCTTTTCTGTATCCCCGTCAATTAATGTGTATTCAAAATTTCAAGATGTATGACTATGAGTTAAGGTGTGATGTCGTAACAAATAAAAAGACTCACGAGGAAAAGGAGAACGCTCACGACAAAAAGAGAATATTAAGAAAATACTTATCTCAATGCATATAGCGATAAACTAAGAATGCAGAGTATAGCCACCTCTTCCTTTCGCACAGATATAATAATAGACAACTAAGAGACATAAATACGACTAAAGGACGTAATGTTGTCTATATTATTATAAACAAGAAAATCTCGAAGTTAAACCTTGTACCAATCTACCTAGTTAGGATGGTGTAATAGGCCAATTTGTCTCCCATTATAGAGTAGGTTTGTACCTCAATAGCGGGATGTGTATTTATAATAAAATAGAAAGAAGATACAAAAGAAAAGTCGAAGTATGTACGTTTTACAGATGCTATGGTTAAAAATAAGATATCTCCATTACGGGATGGTAACTTACCTAACAAGTATAATATATTACGCTTGAAATTTTATTTTTATTTTAGAAAAATCCTAAAAAAAATCTGATAAATGAACAGTATAATGACCATTCATCCCACCATCAGTCCGTAGACTTTCACTGTTAGACATAAGCCTTACTACTAGAATGCCTCTCCAAATGATCCTGTGCTAACTGCATCCAACGGCTCCCTGCGACTTCTGAGATGTTAACGACAGCTAGTGAGGATATAATTTCCATAAATAGTAAAACATTGTAGTTTACCTATAAGGCCCAAAGAGAGCTGTCAAAACACACCTTGAACCATATGGAGCATGTTTAATATCATGTTTAGATTAATAAAAATCTCATGCACCTTACCTATGCTGATAATAAATGGACCATCCACATCATGGTATTATTTAGCTTAAGTGTCCTCCCACCATCATTCACTCAGTTTATCCTGAGATATCAAGCTCCAACGTCATACCTTCGTGGCAGGTAGATTATCTTTTGTGCAGTAGTAAAGCTATGCTCAGAATTTAATTTATTTAAATTTTAATCTACAAATCTCGCAAATCACGAGGCGCTCGGCGAACACTTCAGTTAATATTTAGGGTTTGCTTCTGCTAAAGTGATACACAGATCTTCGCCCGTTAACCTAAGGAGTTATTACTAGAATATCGCACCTACGTTATTACTACCCTTCACAAGACATATACTTAGAATTTAATAAATTTACCTTATTAAACTCATAATTTTGTACATAGAAGCATCCTCCAATATAATAAGCATCATCATAATCATTCTCCTACTCTTATCCCAATTACTTAGGGTCGATACAATATGTACTCTTCTTTTATAGTACATATTGTAAAAGCCAATGGCAATAGTTTTATGACAGGCCGCCCACCAGACGTCAACCCTCCTTGGGAATGTAATTGTTGACCATAAGGCATCAGATGGAGTTGGCTCATGTAGTTATAAGACTCTTAGTCGTTTTTACGACATCCACGAGCAAAGTAAGGGTTGGTAGTATTCGTAGCCGCTACCACACACCTCAAATATAATAAGCATTCAACTTTTTAAATAGACTAATTTCATTGCGCATGTCCATCACTATTAATCGTGTAAGCCAAGATTCACAATAATCTCCATATATGACACTAAAGTTTAAAGCTTAGAAAGTCCCAAAATGCGCTTAAGATGCGTTACAACCAAAAAAATATTAGAAAGGTAACCATGAGGAATTTGGAGAATGATTTCCACTTCTACAGTTATTTCTATTTTCTATACGATTTCTGTTTAGCTAATAAAGGAAAAGATACGTATCCAGTGTGAGGTTCTAATCTCAGTTCGACTATAAAGGTTTTACGGACAAGAAATATTGAATATGAAAGTGCAAAGAACTTTCTTTCTCCATTTCATAGAACTAAAAGTATATGTGATTTGAGTGTTTTATATGTGTTTAATCTGCATATCTTATCATTAGGTAGGATACTGATGAGATACTACGGTTCAGAAGTATAAAACGATATATTATTATACCATTTTTCAATAACCCATGGCAATTAACAAATACTTTGTTGCTGTGAATCATGTTAGTAATTTTATTTATTAATAACCTTTCGTAACATTTTATTAAATATTTATGAAATCACAAATATTTAATGCCAAATAATAATATAAAGAAATAACAACATTTACCTAAGGTTTTTCCTGGAATAAAAAATGCATTTTTATTATTAAAATTTGGTATTTTTTAATTTTATTTTAATTTCGCATAATTGCTTCGTTGGTCCAACACCTCGAGCATTAAACCTCGATAGACGAATGAGCTTGCATTAAGTTATATTGCAAAATATAGGTATTTGGCGCTTCTGCCTAACGCTTCGATAAAAGCTATACAAAAGCTTGTTTGTTATTCTTTACCTGTATCTTTTTAATTTTCTATTTTTATATAATTTAGAAACAGTAAAACTTTATATAGACAATAAAAGCATTTTTTATACATACTCATTACTTGTAGCGACAAAGAAATTTGCTTCCTATCTCTTGTATTTATGCTGTCGTAAATATATATCATTACTATTATTAGCAAGCGAAAACAAGAGCTTAAGATTACCCTATACCACTCTATCTAACCAAAGTGATATGATTACGCTGAAAGGTGATGCCCAAAAGGCCGATATGTTCTAGTGGATTAAACTAGATTGGATTAACTATCTTTTAGTCTATTAATATCCAATAGGGATAGGACTCTGAAAGGAGTAACAATGAGATAATTGTTACACTTGGCAAGCAGGTTGGTGTTATGTTTCCAAGTAGGGCTGTTATAAATTTCCAAGTAGGGCATTGCTGCTTATTTTCCTAGTGCCTTCTTCTGCCGTTTTTATGACTCCCATAGAAAAGTAATGGGTGATGACACATATTTTAATTTTTATTTGTCACTACACGAGGAGTATATTGGTTATAATTGTTATAAAGAAAAAAACATTTATTTGTTTACTATTGTGAAACTGTGTGTTTATTATTTTAGTCGTGTAAAATGGTTGTGATATATTTAGTTAACTATGTATATACAAGCTGCTCATTATTCACATAGCTCATCAATTCTTAAATCATGGCTAAAGTGTATATTGATTACCTGTTATCTAATAATTTATACGTAACATGCACATTGATTACGGAAACGGTCACGACAACGACGGCGAGAATTTTGCTAATTGGCTATATCTAATAGATAAGCAACAAAATCAATGGGTAAGACATCGCCTGCATCTTCAATTTATGCCGATGTGGTTTCGCGATGCGTCGGGTTCCGACGGCGACCCCCGCCACCGGTCCTCATATTTATACGCTAAAGCGGGCGCCGCTAGAAGTTCAAACGTGCGTCGGGCGCTCGGAACAGTAGACGGTAGAGAGAATCGCAACGCGTGGGTAGACGAGGGCGAGTGCAGTGTGCAGTGCGTGCGGGTCGTGTGTCGCTGAAAGCTCGAGCTGCGAAGCCTCCAAGAACGGCGGCGACGCGCGAGCGCCCGCCTCATCGCGTCAGTGCCGGCCCGGCCGTGCCGAAAGCACCACGCTCCGGACTAAGCAACGAAACAATATAACTGTTAACTGCTTGGACACTGATACACAATCTGTATCAACAACTTTCAATTATTATTTGCCGGCCGTCCTAGTGTACGCGAGATTATATTTCATTGTGAAAGACTGGTGAGTTAAACAATCACAATTTTTTTTTTATATTTTACATCTAATTTATTTTATTTAAACTGTATTTTGTAATTTATAATAATTTAAAATTTACTAACTTTATTATAATGTGTAATTATTGTGCGCTAAATTCGCGCTCGCAATAATATTATACTTCTGTGAGCTTTTTCAGTCTAAGCGCATTCTTGCTCGGTAGAATCGAATCGCATATGTTTGATATCTAATTTCATTATAACGAAAAGCATAATAGGATTAAAACTTGTAGTAATATAAGAAACATCACCGTATTGCCCGTATGATTTGCCAATTTATCAAAGAAATTAAAAAAAAAAAGAAAAGGTCAATTATACCTCTCATCTTTTTATTATTTCTTTGTTAGGCATTAATGTCAGTTTATTTAAAAATATTTTATGAACTTAAAGAAAATATTATATATAAATTATTAAAGAAAATACAATACAAAACTTATGTAAAGAAATTATAATTACATTTACGCAAATAGATGTGTAATGTCAGCGTTACAATCTCTATTAGGACCAGCTTAAAATATTAATTACTTGTAGTGTTTAATTTAGACAAAAGTAGTTATATTATGTACGTACTTTATATTACGTCCGTCGTAAGTATTTTTGTATGTCGTACTTTAATAAGTCCTACGCTTAGATAGGACTTAATATTTGTCAACAAGATTTTTTTCAAGTCCAAATTACTTTAAGAATAAGCGATAAACTAAATAAAATTTCCTAAAAACAGATTATTAATATTGAGCGAATTGACAAAAGGTTGATATAGGTGAAATAATATATGCGTGAGTAAATCGGATACAGCCGCGTGCCACTACAACGAGCGTAGCGGATCCAATATTTCACAGCCACCACCGATAATAATCATTCACGATTATACTTACAAAGCAAATTGAAATCAAATCAAACTGTTTATACATTCAGAATAATGCAATATTATAAATTTGCAACAATATTTTTTGCGCTACAAATTTTAGTATGACTAATGAAAAATAATTACAATTGAAATATTGAATGATCTTATATCAATTATACTTTGATTTTATATGAAGTTTCCGAAAATTAAATCAGGTTGTCTGTATCAGGAAAGAAACTTTTCAATATTATACGGTTACTCATTATAAAGTTTACACAGTTTTACAATTTCATATCAATGCAATTCTAATAAACTGTTTTAACAATTTACTGTACAGTTATTTCCTATTCGGATCTCAATTTATCTGATTTGTTTCCAAAACGTAATAAAGTTTTACCGTTCACGCTTTTATCTCTCGTTGGAGTTCTGTTTCCTACTTGTGTTTATCTTACAGTAAATTCACTACGGGTTTTTCGTTCCTTCGCTATTTTACCGCCGGAATTGCCTCTGCAAATTTCATTCGTACATTATGCTGATTACAATAATAAAACTATGCCGACAGCAGTGCTAAGATTATAACGGCAAAATGCTTCTTTCATTTTATGTAAGTTTTCTTAACAATTTTGGGCTGTAATATTTTTAATGTGTGGACTCGGATAAGTTTACAGAATTTTGGGTGTGTCCGTATTCTGCTTATGTTTTGGATCAGTGTTTCGTGTCAGAGTCTTTTTTATTGTTCGATTTAAATATTTCGGTATGAATTTGTTAATAAGGTGTCGGAATATTCGGTTTCGGTTCGGTTGATTATGGCGGCGGGCGGCGCGGGTGGCCCGGGCGCGCCCGCACTCGAGTTCAAGTGCAGGGTGAAGGTTTCGCGGCTGACCGCGTCGCCGCCGCCGCCGCCGCTACCGACGAGCCGCCCGCCCGCTACGCCGTCTTCATCCGCGCTATTGTTAACTATACAGCCATCAAACTGTACTTTCAGTTCTTCAGTCTATCTTGTAGCGTTAAAAAACAGGTCAGACATTCAAGTGCTAGTGACCCTGCGAGTACCCCAATTATTTAATGTCAATTTACCATAATTATGTATATATGTTCCATTGTATAAACTCGAGTTGAAATATTAAAATTGTCTATATGTTACGTATATTTATACTGTTATTGTTTCAATTTTATTTCGTGGATACTCTCTAAACATTATTTGAGTAAGTTCTTCAATGAATGTAATAAATATAAATTGTTAAAAACTTTTTAACGACATGCTAATAGCTAACCAATAATGCTATATATTCTAGAGATTATTCAAAACGGTTAATGATATTAGTCTTACAATAGACACAGCTAAATAAAAAAAAACCAAGTATTTATTTATATACGTCTAAAAATATACATAGAGTAAATAGCTGCAATCAATGATGATGGTAGATTTGCAAGGCCGACGAGCTTCCGATTCTTTTGTCTTAAAGTGTTTCACACTTAGAAGCACTCGGAGCGCGGAAATACGCTTAGTTGACGGGAGCTAAATGGCTGAATGACGTTCTTCCTTTAAATATACTTAATGACCATGATGTTAACTACACTTTTTTTACTCAGAAAAAGACAATACGAATTTAATACTTGAAGTTCATGGATTTTAAAATCGACGCGACGTATATTAATTGTTGGCGTACCTAATCGATATAAACCAAAATCGAGCCAGCAAAATATCAGTTACGGTAATTCTTTCGAACGATGCCAAGTCACAGCCGTTAAATAAATGGCTGCAATAAAATGAAGCAACCTTAAACGTTAGCGTCGCCTTGGACAACTCCAGTGACTTCGCATTAATGAAAGCGCGCTTCAGTATGCTCGAGCGCAGTCCCGCCGTGACAGAATGTTCTGTCGATACGTCCACGTTCGTGAACAGAGCTGCGTTCCACGCGCCGCCGCTTCCTGAGAAAATGGCAACTTATGGGGAAATGAATCTGGTCTTCACAGGTGCCATTGACCCGTACAGGCTACCACAATCATCGTACAAGTATTGACATTCCAATTTAATATTTACCCACATAACTCTATGTAGGTTTATAGACTTATATCAATCGAAAGCCACAATGAAGCAGAAAGACCAACGGTTTTAATGACTGCGATGGATTAGCTTTGTACTCCGTCAGCGTAAAACCATATGCTAAAAAAACAGATAATTTGTATTTTATTCATATAAAAAGTAACAGTATTTTTATAGACTCAAGCATTTATCTCTAAAAAAGTAGGTAAATGTGAAATATAATAACATTTTGTTATACTACTTGTGAGTTGCAAGTAACAAGGAACGAGTTATCACCAGTGATAGTTGTAGATTCTGTATTGCTAGTATATTTTTTTAAACGAATTCTCACATTGCCATTGCACAAGACTTGAACCATAAACTCTGGCCAACATCCATTAGCTTAAACTATTATACTAACCAGATGATAAAAAGTATAGTAATTTTTAAATATGACATAACATACTCTCAATCTTATTTTTTCTCAATTCATTCACTGCTGAGGTAAACTTTGAGATCAGATGAGGAAAAATAGTTCGCTATACCGCAGTGTCTTGGCATGTTGACACAGAATTTTATATCGAGTTTTCCTTCTCCTACGGTGATATTATCTGCTTATATATCTTTTCCGGTAGCACACGCAGACAATTGACATATATTTTACCTGATAATAAATAGCGAGAAAAATGTTGCCCTGAATTAAAATGCCACGGTTGAATAATGATAAAAGTCAGTCAAGTTACTTTTTACTACTTTATAATTATTATAGTTCAATTTATTTTTATGGCATATAATATCAGTCTAATTTACGAGAATCGTACACATTTAACTTTTTTATTCCTGAAGCTACAGTACTTTTTTATTTGCAAGAAACTTGAAAAAATACATAACGTATAAATTTCCTTTTAGGGCTTCGTGCTGGCGGTATACAATTGTTTTTCTAACATCAATGAAACGTAAAATAAATCATTAAGAAAATAATGACGAATAATTTGTAAGTAAAAAGACGTAGCAGAACATAATTTATTTGAATTAATTAATATATGTGTCTAAGAATAGTACGTATCACCAACAACTAAGCGATTAAACTATTCAACATATGCGGTAAACATTACTGCAAGAAAATATAAAAAATCTAAACAAAACTTTAAGTAAACTCGTCTGCTAAGTATAGCAACAATATTTTCCTTACTCTATAAAACAATAGGTGGTATCTTTATACCCATCAACTTATCAACGTCCAACTTAGAACACAGGTTTGCCCAATGGATTGGTCCGTGGATTATGCTATATTCGCTACGTTGAGCAGAAAGGTTAGTGATTGCATTTGGTATCATTAGTTCCACAAAAATGCTGATGTCCAGTCTTCTGGTGACTCTTTAGCCCGTTTTTAAGTCATTCATGAAAAAGTTAAGCGTAGGAAAACATTTTTAACCGCAATAGATATATTTTTATATTGATCAAAATTTATTTAGTCTATTAATTTATCCATAATAAATGATAAAAATTGTTAAACTTGACTTCTAAACTTTGCCGTTATTGTCTAAAATATAAAAATTATTATATTTTATCTTTAATGTATCGGCGCACTAATCACTAAGATTAAAACTACTTTCTCTTTAATAACATATAAGAAATTAATAAAAGAAGTATTTTAAAGATTCTCCAGAAAACTTTAAAATAATCAAACTAAATGAATGTGACAATAAAATAGGTAAATAGATAATATCTAAACTCGGCTGGTCGTGCAATGTGTCCGTCAAGTTTCCGCCGCCACCGGTGTAGAAGTTGAAACCGTTACCGGACCACAAAAATGTTGCAAAAAACCTCGTAAACCGTTTCTGTTTCACTTGTTATATTGTAATTTTGTGACGTGACTTCATTTCATGGTATATTTAATGAGATTTATTAACAATAGAGAGCTCTCGTGTACTTATTATGTCATAATCAAAGCATGTAGTTCGTGATTTTGTTTATTGTAAAAATTAAATTATAGCTCAACATTTTACTATAGTGATTTTAATAAAATGCCTTTAATGCAGAAAAAGCTATGTTAACTTTCTCTAAGGAATAATTATGATGTATTTATGGTCATACAATCTTTGATACCGACAATATCACGTATCTTTATAATAAGTACCTACTAGCTATTGGTTTCCGATGTACATACATTGGCGCAATGTGTAAGAAACCTCGCTACGGGTCGCCGTCGGAATATCAATGTCAGAATATTACCAAGCAACGATGCCAGTCACAATGACCGATAAAAGAGAAACACACGAATATGGCCCTACACCAGTCTGTTTAAAATTCATAATCAGTGTTAACACCTTAGGCGGTACTGGGTACCACCAATCGGAATGTAGGTTATGATGTTATTTAGCCCAAATTTTTTGCCGACTCAAGTTTTTATTACTTACAATAGGTAATAGTTATCTCTTTCCATGCCAATCAATCTCATATAAGGCGTGAAAGTACTGACGTCACTGTGCTAAATTTTGTATAATAGGCAATGTGATATTTCAGACCACTTTGGCGAGATCATACATCTTTAATTTATTCGATCTTAGCTACAAATATAATTGATAGATATCTCACAGGATAAGAAATTGAAAACAGTAATACCATTCTTACTTAAGGCCTTAAATTTGGAAAATAGTTTATAGCTATTTTGCAAATTAACTGCTAAACTATGATTATTCATATGTTAGCTGTAACATTTTGTACCTACATAAAAGGCTATGTTCTGCCCACGATGCAAAAACTATTACGAAGATAGCTTTATTTCATTTATATTTGATGTGAAAACGTCTCTATAAAATACACGTTAATATTAGAGTGTGGCGCGTTTGTATAGTACTTAGATAATTTATAACTAGAACTAAAATTTATGGTTAAAGTTTATTACCTCATGCATCGAGTTAAAGCGATGCATTAGGTGCTTTCCATAGTGTATGCGTGGTACCCACGCTCATGGCACCCACTCTCTAAATAACAAGACAAATAGACATGTCCACTTTACCATTTACCGAGTAAAAAATCTCATCTTGTGTTTGAATAGGTCTTTTACCAATTAGTATTAGTACCGACTGATATACGGCATTCAGCCCAGTTAAGGTTTTCTGTCAGTTATATTCATTCAATACGTGAGGTGTCTAAGAACACGGTACAAGAATAATAGAAGTTGCGAAGTGAACTTCAATAATTGGAATATTATTGGTCACTTTAGAAATTTTATATAATCAAAGAAGTAAAAAAAAATGAGCCATTTACAGATGCATTTACCAGGGTTAGGACGACATTGATGAGTGAGGAAGGTCTTGAAATCGAGACACTCTTTAAAATATAAATTGTTATTTCACGTCCATTTCAAAAAACCTTTACCTCTTTTCGTGACTGAGAAACAAAATTATCAGTTGTTTTTTTTTTATTTTGAATCATTGATGTCGGCCATCCTGCAGTGCATTCAGAGAATTATTTTATAATAGTTCAGTGTTCGCGAAAAAGGCATGAAACTTTAATGATACGATTAAAGTTTTGTCTACATTTGACGCGAATAAAAAGGCTTAGGTAATACTTCATAATGTCTAGGTTGTTTTATGGTGCGGAACGTGCGATGTCATTGTCCTACGAGTGAGTAAGACGCATGCACCTCAGCCGCGGTTCGCCGCCACTAACTTCGGCTTTCGAGTGCCTCTCAACGCCTTAACTTTTACACATTTTTATATGTTAAGCCGTCCCGTTTTTATTACCCACTAATATTTTCCCGCGGTTAATATCTGCTCAGAATAAGGTAATGAATTATGTATAATATTTTATATTATACGTTTCAACTTTATTCAACATTATCATAATCTTGCCGCTGCCTAACGTATTTTTTGTTATAGTAATTGGAGTTATGTTATTTTTATGATTGATCATTAAAATCAATCTATAGTTTTTGTGATATTGTAAAATACCAAAAAGAAACAAAACTTAAATCCACGCTTGCATTAGCGACGACGGAAAACATGCTGAGGCACTCTACATTTCTGTAAGTTTGTGATAAAAAGTGTTCTCTTTAATTTGCAAATTACTTGATATGAGGAATTTTAAACATCCTGAAATCGAATCTATCCTTAAAATATTGCTATCCCTATTGGTGAGGACAGTCATGTCAGTTGTTCATTATTAAGTATACTTACACTAATTAGCCAACCCCAATACGAGTGATAATAATTAAATTTGATAGGATGGTGATGACAGAACTAGAATACGTAATTATATTAATAATATAATTGAATAGTTTAAATTATATTCCTATCTAATGTTGTACGTTTAACAATACATACTTACGCTTTTTATATTAAAAGTTACTCAATAAAAAGTAAAATATTAACTGAACCCGTTTATTAATGATTTATACTAGTATAATGAGGTAAGTAACTTGTCCGAATAAATTTAAAAAAATAGCATACTCTTTTAAATAAATAGCATATCATTATTACGTGATTTAAATATTTATGCGAATTCTCAATCTAGGTCAATACACGTTATTCATTAAGAAAGTGTCGTTAAGAATTTTATACAGCTATTTTATATACGAAATTCATCTAAAAAATATGTTATATTCTTTTTTTATAAAATTTAATGTGATGAATGATTCATCATATACGTTTGTTGATTGTGACTGTCACAGTTAAAATAGTTGTCGTTGTGTTAATGTATCGAAGTACCTTGGTGCCTACGTTTTAAAATAATCAAAATGATGATTAGCTTCTTAGGTTTAAATTGTGGCGTCGTGCAGTACTTCCTGATACGTGGTGCTTCCCTGAATTTACTTTTGAACATTCGTGCGCCGACATCTTCACCTTGAAAGAACATAGGTAGTTTTTTTTTTCAAGTCTGTTTTTTCCATGCCAATAATGATAATTTTTAAAAGTATTCATTCAATATTTTGATGTAGAAGCTAATCACGAACGCTAGTGTTCTTACTAACTATAAAAAATACTCGTGTCTGATGGTGATTATGGATGTTTGATAACTATAGAACTGACGTAATGTTTTATACGCTTCCTTACTATAATTTTATTATTTATTTATCAGATTAGTCCATCATTTTAAACATATATTAAGTATAAATAATTTGTTGCGTGCTCATTTTAATCATCTTAAATAATCGAGTTTGTTTAGATCTTACAATGTTACTATATATATTTACAATACTATTATTATTGATAATATACCTATAATATATAATTATATACATAAGTCTCCGTTATTATAATTCCGAAGTTAAGTCTAACTAATTTATTCTATCACTATACACTACGTGCTATCTTTTTCGTCCCATATGTAGCTCTATATTTAACTTCATCGGCTTTGTCATTTTTCTCTTACTACAGGACGTCCGTGTGACGATTTCCGTGTGGTGATGGAGTAATAATACTATTCACCACCCCATATCTTACCCGTGGATGATCGTACGAGACGACTAAGAGATATAAAACGCATATAACATCTATGCGAGAGAAGGAAAACTCGAAACAAAAACCTATACCAACACGTCTTACCAGTGCGGTATAGTAGTTCAATTTCCCTCCCATTACGGAGGAGGCCCGAGCCCAACAGTGGGACATTTATGGGCTGTGATGATGATGATGATGATGACAGGACGTAACTATAGTATTTCAAGAAGAAAGAAAACTATAATAAAAATTAAGAATAATTCATCATTCATTTTAAGCGGAGCATTCACATATATATTATTTTTGCCCCTTTAGAGTACACAGGGGTCAACTTAAGTTCCGCCCTAACTAATTGAGATGGACAGCTATGAGGACAATGTACCTGTTGAAGTGGATATATTACACTTTAAAATACAAATAAATTGTATCCAACTTTTATTTCTTTGTGTATACGAGTATGTATAAACAAATTAGATTAAAACACGGTTCCCCCATTTAAAATAATACGTCGCTGTTAAAAAAAATATGTTACCATAAACATATTATTTTTTCAAAAATATAGATATAAATAAATAAAATATTTAATAATTGAAAACGTGTGTTATTATAACAATTTCAATTTATTTCATTAGCAGTATCTCGTATGTGTGTTGAAAAATAAAACTTATTACATTTAATACACAACGTCTCAATAAATTGTTATTTTAAAACTGCGGCATCGCCCTAACGGTACAAAACCACCTCAATTTCGGACTGCATAATGTATAAGAGAAACAAGTTAATTTCCTGCATCAGCCTGTCTTACTTCGTGATCTTTAGATATTGCTCTTCTAGAGTACAGGTCGTAAATAATTGATACCACTTTTATAAGTAGTTATATAAATGTTGTTTCAATGTTCGTTGTTAATTTATTACCTTTCTGCTGAGTATAACTATTTGGATCAAATAGTGCAATTTACGATTAATAATTTAAAGTAACAGCAATTTAATAGCTTTTTTGGTTAATTCGTTCTATATAACTATTGTTAAGTGACGATTCAAAGCAAATGCCTGCAACTATATAATCGACTGGTAAACACGATACTCACGGTGGTCTCCGGACGCGGTCATTGTACCGATTTTCATGTTATAGCCTCGTTTCGGTTTTTTTGAGAATTATACCTACGAAAATGATTGAAAATGTTGTAATACTTAGTTGTTAAATTATTTATTTTGTACTTAACTAAATAAGACTATGAAGGAAAGCAGTTCCGTAGTTAACATGGAGACTGTTAAGTAAATATGTATTATGTAAGTTACCCTAAGAGCTGGCGTACCGTGAGAAAAACCGATGATATTTACTTAACATTGATTATCTGAGTTGTGTACTAGTGAAATAATGACGAGACATACGACGCGGGCGCAGCGTTGGGTGCGAGCAGTCGACCGGTGACCGCCGCCATTGCGGCTCCCACTTACTAAATCAATATTTGCGCAGATGTCGGCACAAGAGCATGCTATGCTTGTACCGACCTAAAATTCATACAGCTTATATGGCAATGTTAGCGGTAAATTTTCTCTGCAGCTACTTGTAATCCTTCAAATGTGGGTCGTTGCCGCACGCATTGGTTGACCCCGACCGTGCTATGCTGAAGGGTAATTCATTCAAATTGATCGCGCATCTCAATCAATTTAAACATTATGGTACGAGTTTCAAATATCTTTAACGATCTTTTACCTCACGGTTTCATTATTATATTAAATACATTGTTATATTCTAGAAATACATATTTATAAATGAAAAATACTTCACATTAAAAATTATATAATGTCTAACGATCTAATTATGCAGTTTTTGCCTCTATAATCGAATTATAGATGTTCCAAATTATTCAAATACTGCATATATTTTAGGTCTCATAAAATTGATATTACGATTCAATTGTATTGTATGTGAGAATGAATATTTTTTTACTGAACAAGAAGCAACTTAGCATATATCACCAATTACTATATGATAGGATTTATCTATATGTTTGCTTATTAGAAATAAAAGAAAATGTTTATAAAGTTTAATAAAATCTATCGTACCTATTTATTACCTTACTTTAATTGCCTTTTTTATAATTTTCTATTACATAAATAGTAATTATATCAAAGCAGAACAAAGGGACGAGTGTCACGGTTCCCTTACGTCCGACGCTTTTTAGTGAGCTAATAGTTTTTTCTCACATAAACTTATATTTTCATTTCTTCTAGTTAACAAATGAAAACAAACAGAATAATTTTCTAAACGTTAAACACGACTCCCTTGTAATATGATAATGCGATGTATAAATATTTCATGTCTAAAGCTCTTTAATATCTTTTTTGCGCCATAACCAGTTTTTTCACAATGTGGTTTCACAGAGAAAACAGGAGCCCTATTGCTATTATTTATATTTTTTACCCAGTTCTGTGCATTAAGTAAGTTTATGCAAGCGCATTCGAGGTACATGATAATACATAAGAGATTCTCACGAAATAGCTTTTAGTTGATTATTATATAGCTTTTTTTTCAAGCTATGTAGAGTTTATATTGAAAGCATTATCGAGTACCTGATAAAAACAGAAGAAGGGTTTACTGTTATAACTTAATTTGTATTAAAATTTGATGTCGACATATATTTGTTATATAATACTCAATTTATTTAGAGACTTGATGACTCTTTGGTCGGTCAGATAACGGCTTTATACTTCTCGATACGAAGAATTCGGAATATAAATGCGAATCTAAGTTAATAGACAATAGGAGATATTACTGCTTGCATATTTTACAGTCCATTAGAATAAAAGAATGTTCTTGTAAATTTAATTGCAAATAAATAGAATTTTGGCACCAAAGATCACTGATTTAGTGAGCAATAAGATTTTACATGGTTTCCTCATTGATGTTAGAGGTGTGTGGAAGGCACGGATCAGCAGTCGCCCTAACAACTTGTGTCAGAGAGCCCTCGCGTTACAGAGAGTATCCGCACCAGCGAATACACGGGGGCGGTGTTCTTTACGCCCTCAGGCCGCCGGATGTATAACTAGAACTATTATTACTCCCAACGCGCTTTATCTTCATTCTTATTTATTATAGAAAAGCTAAGTAGAGGTTATAAACATATATATAACTATATATTTTACCACAATCTTACGTAACTTATTATTATTATCGCTAACCGGGTAAAGCGTCAAGCTCTGAGCTTACTCTTAAGAAAATTCTTGCCAAAATTCTCAAAATTTTATGCCAGGTGATTAATTAAATTATTGATACACTAAGAATTACTGTGAATATATAATCAACAAAAGAACTTTCTGAGGGGTGTTAAAAGAAATATTCAATAACGTAGATAAAAGTAAAGGGTATCAACCCTTTGCTATTACTATACACTCTGAAGAGTTATTAAGGTATGAAATATAAATAAATTTCAAATAACTAGATAAAACTTCAATTGATCAAAAGTTAATTTAATGTTAGTTAGTATCCGCTTTTTTTAAAGTCCCCGCTAGAGTTTATTATTATTATTTGGTTCGAGATGTTACATCTAATAGAAAATGTAATTAAGTCAATAAAATAGACGTACCCATTACATAGAGTTATTCGTGATAGTTATAAAAAAAAAATATATGAATAATTTGACTTATAATTACTTTAAATTGCTGGCGTGTTAAAAATGGTAGAATGTTAATTCTGGTATGTGCGTATATTATTGATAAAATAATCGTCTCTATTATTGGGAGAGAAAATTTCACTATCCAAATAGGAATGATCATAAGTAACTCTATAAAATAAAAGATATTGTAAAAGTTGTCAATAAATTTCAACCTGGAACATACTCAGCAATGGTGTTCTATTAGCTATAGCTAAGCAGACTACACGCGGGGGCAATGCTCATCGTGTGAGCGACGCGGCCGTGGACCAACAATCGCGAATTCAAGCTATGCCTAGCAACAGCACGCACACTTACAGTATACTTTCTTCGAGTACACGAACATACAACGTTCACATATGAGCTTTGAGCTTTGGTCTTTGTTACATTAAAAGTGACATTAAACTTTATTACCACATTATGTCAGTCTAGCGTCACACAGATGCGGCAAGCTAGCAAAAACTTCGTGGCAAGAAAGTATTCGTTACAAAATTTGTGTTATTATAGTTTAAATCGAAATCAAAAAATAACAGGAAAATAAAATAATTCGTAACAATGCTTGTGTGGAATATTAAACTCGATGTATAACGGTAATGAAGTCGTCTAGAATGGATTTAACTAAATTATTCGGACTACGTGAGACGTGCGTGCTTTTGTGCACAATCCGATATTCTTTCGATCTTATCGTTATTCTGTACATAATTAGAGTAAAAATCACTGCTTTTGTTTTAAACACTCATATCAAAACCTTTAAAAATAAACTATTTTTAAGTCCTGTTAAAAAAATTCATGTTTAAAATAATTCATTCAATTATTTTATATCTTTATAAACGCTTTCTTTATCCATAAAGACGTAGACATAGGTGTAGTATTGGTGCCTATTTATCGTCATATAACTTTTATATAAAATCGAGCATGCCTATTGTAGTATAATAATCACAAATTGAGATTCCATTCCTTTTATTATTAATTTATTGTTAACTAGTTTCTGCCCGTGGCTTCGCCCGCGTAAAAGGTTTCTATCCTAAAGTTTTTCACCCTCTATTTTTATTTTACCCTTTAAGGGTAATATTTTTACGAAATTTTAATGTCATTTTTATTTATATCTAATCAATAGCCTAAAAATAAGTTTCACGCTTCTGGCTTTAAAAATGACGAAATTTTCTTACAACGTTTCGTCCCCCTTTACAACCCTTTTTTGCGTTAAAAAGTAGCCTATGTCCTTTTTCAGATTGTAGACTATCCATGTACCAAATTTCATTTAGATCGGTTTAGTAGTTTTGGCGTGAAAGAGCGACAGAGAGACAGACAGACAGAGTTACTTTCGCATTTATAATATTAGTAAGGATTTTGTGGTTGAAAACCTAATGTGCTTTTGTATGATATATGTATATTTGTATAAATCCGAGGCTTACTATTAGAAAATATATGCTTGTGCAACATAACCAAAAAGACTGTAATTACTACATTTTAAATTTTCTTAACATACAAGCATTTCGTCTGACTAAAAATAAATAAGTTACGCTTCCATAACTTTAATATATTCCGCGCTCAAAAACATAAGAGTACACTGTTATATTTTGATGAAGCTGTCTAGATACCTTGTTTATATTTCACTCATGGCACAAAATTTGCACGGGTCAATGAACCGCGGGAACCTCATGAAGGAAACTAATATTTGCTATCTTCCTACCCGGTCCCTTGAGGTATGCGAACCCTGCCACTTCGAGTTACTTCCACACTGTGCTTCCACTTTTATAAAGAGAATTGACCTATCTTTTTTAACGCAATAAAATTGCTCTTATTATATCACAGAGTATATAACAGCATTGTCACGCAACATGTCTTGATGTTGCAGCCCATTATTTAGCTATAAAATAATTGCCGTATACGACTTTCCGTGTGATGACGGAGTAAGAATACTTTTCACCACCATATCTTACCCGTGGGTGATCGTACGAGACGACTAAGGGACATAAAACGCATATAACATCTATGCGAGAGAAGGAAAACTCGAAACCTAACCCTATACCAACACGTCTGACAAGCGCGGTATAGTAGGTTAATTTCCCTCCAATTACGGGGGAGGCCCGAGCCCAACAATAGGACATTTATGGACTGTGATGATACGACTTATTCTAGATTACACATGTGGTATGCGATTTCTATGCATCGGGTACTTGGTATGTGTGCGCTTACCCATGTCTGCCGTTAATCGACCGCTACACTTCGGCGACAATTATCACCTAATAATGACGCCGTGTCGCCTTGTAGCCGAATCTAATAATGTCGCACCGTTGCCATGTTCACGACTTCTATGCTAATCACTTGTAATTTACGATGAGCGATAATCGCGACGCGCGTACGTGAGCGCATTGTGCAAATGGTGCGCGTGTTGTATCCCTAAACTCTTTGGCGAATATATTGTGGACACGCTTACAGTCGTAGCTGTGAGAATGTCGTGTGAGAAATATACGAAGTTACATTTCAATATAGATGTTATGCTAAAGTTTAAGATTTCTATCTAAACGTAAGACATAAATGTAGTATAGGTACGCATAGAGTAAGTGGGAGTGTTTCGTGACTCTTTGCCCTCCTGCCGAGTGACCCTGCGGTCATCGCGTCTCGCATCTACTGAGCTGCCTCTAACCACTATCCAGATCTAGTTATGGACTTATATGGAAGAATGGAATGCCTACCAGTTTAAGTTTAGATAATACCAGCGGTTTTATTAATTTAAAGAAAATATTGCGTTTTATGCATATTCACAACTGTGCTCCATGCATATTTAAAACGCTAATTAGTTTTTTTTTTATAAAACCGCTCATGTGTTTTACGCGTTAAACAACGCAAGTCTACCTGTACATGCGTGAGGTTTCATTAGGGAACGGGTTAAGTAAATACACAGAGCGCTAACAAGCAATTTCCGCTTTACCTTTCTTTGCTATAGGAACGCACTATGTGTATCTACGCGTATCTTACCTATAGTTTAAGTTCAAGCCAGCGTGCAGCGCTACATCAGACCGTAGAGCACCGTCATAGATTGACGAGACTATCGATCATTATTCATTTTAGAGGTATAGAAATTATTTTCATTTTTTTTTCATTCTAAAACTATCAGACAATTCATAATAATCACTGTAAATCGCAATGAATATTCACATATCTTTGTTAGTTCTATAGATAACTAAATACACTATGCGAATTGTAATTAGTGCATGTATAAATACTTATATTATTAGGTAGGAATGTTTTCGTACTGATCACATGTCACTCGTCAAACATAGCAAGCTTTACAAGTAAATAATAATATTTTCTAATAAAATCTTAAAAGTTTTATATTGAAATTGAAATTTAACATGGAAATAATAGTGCATTAAGTCTTTTTAAGCTTAAGGTAATTGTTCAATGTTGAGAGATTGGTGTCAATGCTCGCTGCGGTTACAGTGTTCCGAAATTATGTATTAGGCAACATCGCAACACCGACAAGCCGGTATGAGGCGCGCGGCTGGCCACCGACCCGACCGATCACCCAGCACCCAACACGCCCTTCTGGTTCAATCATTCGCCCAGACAATAACAAGTCTTTCCGATTCACTTAATATTTTTGGAACACAGCAATTATTAATAACTGTACTATAACAATTATTATTGCTTGTAATTATTGTTAAATACCCCAATTTAAAAATGCAATTATTGTATCTATCGAAACAACAAGAGTGCGTTGTATAGGTATAATTATATAGCAAGTTCCCTACTCTACAGCGTACGTGCGTAGCGTCTCGTAGCTCTCCGCGTTTGTGTAGATAAGTGCTTTTGATCAATGACAGCGTCGCAACTTGTCTCAAGCTCTACAGTTATGAGTAACAATTAAATACGGCATATATTTTGTGGTTTTCCATTTGAGTGCGCCTCAAAATCAGGTTTGTTTTAATCGGAGTAACTGTTACTTTTGACGTCACATTTCTGGAAAAACGGTACGCCAAATTATGCTTGAGAAGTAGGTCCCCATTGTGTACGGCCAAAGAATCAGAATCTGCCCGACTTCCATACATGTAATTACAATTTTATATAATAGCAGTTTTAATGATAATTATTTCGGTAATTTATACTACGAGAGTTTTTTTTTGTGGGTCTTGTCACATCAACAAAGAAAATATGGAAACGTAGATTTATTAGTACAACATTGTAAATGGCTCTTAATGTCAAGAGCACGTGGTGTTTTAGGAGAGCAAATAAATAGATAGTAGTGTATTCGTCTCACCCTCGCCCTCTTAACAGAAGTGACTTGCATGGAGTGTCTAGACTGAGGGACCCCTGTAATATTATTATATGTATGTGGGTATGAAAAATTGTATATCTATATATAAATAATTTTATGTATATGAGCGTACTCTTTATTACAAATATATATTTATTTTTAATAATTATTATTCCATCCGTCCACTGTTAGCCACGAGAATGCCACTCAGAACTGTCTTATGGCACTTACATGCAAAGGCTCACTGCAACTTTCAAGATATTATCAGTCCACTTAGTGAGAGATTATCATTATACAGATAATTTTACTAAAGTTAAAACGTTATTAGAATATATATACGAGTGTCCTTCCAATGAAATAAAATTCGGCAAGATCTTTAATATATGGTGCAAGCTAAAAAAGTTATTAAAAATGCGCGCAAGATATTTACGGCGAGTAATGAGTTATATGAATAGATATATATGATTTCTGATGTGTACGCGAGTATTACACATTTGAAATAAAACTATTTTACGGATTCTATCGTGTTTGTATTTGATTTTTAATTTCCCGAGGTTTCAAAAACTTTATAGCGTTCGTGGTCAGGGAAGAACTACTGTGATCATGAACGCCGCAGTATTCAAAACGGCGGCAAATTTAAAATCAAATACAAACGCGATAGGATCCGTAAAAATAGTTTTATTTCATATGTATGTGTGTTAGTTGGGAGCTGTATGTGTACATTACATTTTATGCAACGGGCGCGATTGAGTTCCCACGGTAACGCTCGCATAACGCTACGGAGTCTGAAGTTAAAATAATAAAAAAAACTAATGTCGTTCACTCTTTCAGGTATACACTCAATTTTATTGATTTTTAATACATAATTGTTGTTATATAATTTTGAAATAACTTGAGCGACTGAGTGAACTTGTTTCATTTCGCAACTATTTCTACGAAGTTTCGGAGTCCACTTGAACTATCCTCCCGTAACTAAGACTGCTAAAAAATATTAAATGTCATTATATTAAAAACAAAAATTAAAATTGGTTTCGTATTTACGAGTCAGAAAATATTTTATATTAAATTAGCCAAAAACTAAACCAGGCATAAATAAATTCATAGAAATTCACAATTTTTACTGCATATGCTATGTATTGGCATCTAATTTAAAAATAAATATCGCCATCATCATCCTACCATCATCATCTTGTCCCAATTACTTGGGGTCGACGCAATATCGTCTTTTACGACGTCCACGAGCAAAGTAAGGATTAGTAACAGTCTTAGCCTATACCGCGCCAAACAATTTTATTTATATTTTTATTTAAAAATAATATTAGACGAAAAGCACGAGATGCGAAATAGGCATATGATTATTGCAAGTAGTAATTGAACTTATACTACTCGGTATAACTGCTTTTACATCTACAAAACAAGGAAATGCATAAGTATATAAATATACAGAAACGCTTAAACTTCAGATTGACAACAATAACTGTATTTATTATATGTATATAGCGGTTTCTAGTTATGAAATAAACACATGCATATGTTATGTTTCATTGAAAACCCTTCATGTGTCCACTGTTACATTGTTTTGAATTGCAGTCGTTCTAACCACTCTGAATGAACAGTTAAAGTTGCCATTCACTCACGACTAAATGTACTCATTTTTGTGTAAGCTTTAGGTTTCCGCATTCCATGGTCTAGCTCGTGGATGAAATGTGCCATTCAGTAACACTAAGTTGCGCTCCTAACGTGTTTTCAGATAAGTTAAACTTATTTTCTTGGTATCGCATTCCAGAACTCAGTTATTGGCGAGAGATTCTTTGAAATAGCTAGTATTATTGCAACGTTCGAATGTATTCCTCCCACATAATACATATTCCTAGACAATTCCAGTATTACTCTCTCAAAATATATTATAATACTTATATATTGGTAGTTCTGGTGATATCCATTGTTAGTTTAAGCGAACATTCTAGTCGTTTTATGATCCTTTTTGCAGATAATACAGTCATAAATGTTTCAGTTCCCTATACAATAACACTAGTTGCGTTTGCGGTTTTATGCGCTTTAACTTCCAATTGCTCGTCGCCTAGAGTTACTACTGTCTCATTGTAATTTTACATTCTGCTGGATTTATTTATATTATGGTCAATGTATTCGGTTTTAAATTACATCGTTGTTTTGTAATCTTTTTCAATAAATAGCCTATCTAACGCGAAAATGTGCTTTCAAATTTAATTATTATTTAATTAAATTTATTAGCCTAATTGAAACTTTTAATTATTTTCCAACATTAACGACATACAAATAAACTCTTCAGGTTTATAATGCACGTAAATATTTTATAGACGCTTATGATATCGACATATATATATTTAGCTGTGGATGTTATTAATAGGCTGATATGAAATGAAAAGTCAGTGAATTGTAAACTCTCTGTTTGTTTATTTTTGGTTTGGGTAAGGTTGTCAGATACATGGGGTAGCACAGGCGCGAATACCTGTGCTTGGTGCTGCTTTAACGGAGACAGGTGGTAGTTGAACCAAAGGTTAGTCTGCCACATGATAGGACTCCAACTGCGTAAGCGTGGTTTCGGAGCATTGTTGCCCGTACATTGACAACTGTATCCAAAAGGATAGCCTACCAGGAGGATCACCAAAATCGTGGATACGATGCTATTGCCTATTGTCCCTTCAATTGGCAGAGATTACCCATTTTCGCAATTTGACAGGACCAATACGGCAGGTTATAGTCTCACACCGACCTTTTTACCTTTTCGCCAGTCACCTTGGATGGCTTATAGACAGTTTGCTCAGTCCAAACCTGTCAAAAAAAGATTATCATACGAGTTTGCGTGTAATTTGTATCCGTTAATTGTATCTTTTTAAAGCCCTACGCAATACGAGAATTACTTTAGTGTGTGTAAAAATGATGAGTGAGATTATTTTTTTATGTATAAATTAATAGATCCTTAAATAAAACTACCTTTTGTTTGACTCAATTCAACAGCAGCTAGTTATAAATATATATATATGTATTATATAATAACGAACACAAGCAAAAAAGGTTTCATATTCCTTTTTCCATTGTCTGAAGTGTTTACTGCACTGATGTTTTTATTGATATGCTGCGTTATGGTGATAAAATAATTGCTTTTTTCCGCATCATTATACATCTTTGCTTCGGTTGTTACCTCGTTTTTCGAGTAAATAAAATGTTTTTAACTATGGGAAGCTATTTTTTGTTAGACTGGTCTATTTATCAATTTTGCATACTCTAACTTAATCTTTGTGTATCAATTTTACTTGCACATTAGTTATTGAGATCAACACTTGATAAATATGGCTAGATAATAATAAAATGAGTCTTCACTAATTCATAATAATAATAAGAAAAATATGGTTATTAATAGTGGGTTAATATAATTAATTTATTTTTTATTATTTGTCTGCTTACTACGTTCTTATTTTTACAGAATATTAATCTTAATATGTATTAATAAATATTCATGTAATAATAAATATTTTTAACTGACATTAATTAAAAATTATACCTTGACTCGCATAAAAATATGACAATTAATTTTTTTACACTTATTTAATTATAATATTCTTTTATATTTATAAGCTAATAATTAACACTCTACCTAATGCTATTTTTAACGTAATTTCAGGCGGTAAAGCAAAATATATTCGAGATTTAGATATTATTAAATTTAACCTACCAGATCGCGTTAACCAGACACGAATATATGACGAATTCTTACTCTGTCTCCTCTGTCATAAGAAGTTTCTTTGTATTCTTATCCCTTTACTACACAGAGTAAAAATTACCGAAACATCATTTTAGTGTTTACCTATAATAAATTATATTATTACATTATTGTGAGGCACAAATATATTCTTTTTAGTTTTAACGAAAGAGAGAATAGAGTGTTGATAATAGGATGTGTCAATAATTGGTTCGATTGTTTCATTGTTGCAGACGGGCGGGGTCAAATGGATCGGAGGCGCGCGGCGGGGGCGCTGCTGGCGCTGGCCGCGTGCATCGCGTGCTCAGCTGCGGGTAAGTGCCATATATATGTTACAACTTAAAACTCAAAAAAATCAAAAGAAGGGTTTTCTGGGTTACTCTGTCACTATTAAATACAAGTATTTAATTGGGAGGATTTTAGGTAATTTCAATCACTACATTGTCTAATCCAAAACAAAATCTTCAAGTTATGAAGATCTACCCGCGACATCTTTCTTTTCTATTGCAAAGAACTAACTGTTCATAACTACCTAAGTACGTGGGAAGTTCAAAGTTAAAATATCTATGTTGGCGTGGTACTTTCAATTCGCAGAAATTGTTCACTCAGTTTGCAAAGACCTGCTGATCTATATTCAAAATCATATAAGTTTAAATTATCGATGTAAAATGTTTTATATTCTCTTATCCTCTCTTATATTCTTTGCGCATTTGCTTAAATGAGATAAAGTGTGTTACAATACGAAAACACATAAAAAATAGATAAATTTCATTAATTAACACAACACTATTTCCTTTTTACTTGCTTAATAATATTGGTAGCATTGTTAACTATATTATTTTAAGAACCCTTTTTAACTATTTTCTTTTAAAATAGAATCACTAAGGTAAAAAGAATCGTATTAAAACTAAATTACAAATCTATAAATATTAAACCTCATAAATGTTTGAATTACTCAGAATGAAAACTTAGATTATTGTATTAATAATAACTGAAGTAAATAATCTATATAATCAAAATATTTTAAAATACAATAATGGTTTATATAAATAATAAAACTCTTTCGCCAATAAGTTCCATAATTTTGCTATAAAACTCAGTGTGGCAATAGTGATCACCTGTCACGTTAACCGTTTTATCGTCGAAAGCTTACAATATATATCCACTTAATATAGGAATATTCTAACAATACGAGTATAGAAGGAAACTTTACGTCAACTTTTTAAACAGGATTAAAAAATACCCGGAATCTGCAAACAAGTATTTAACTGTATATTTGAAAGCCAGACGCATTATTATATTTTTATTATATATGCATATAATAGTAACATTTATTTTAGTTAAATGTATATAAAATTTAAAAAGAATAGAAATAAAAATTTAGGTGAAATAAAAAAGAAAGAATAGAAATGAAATTGTTGAAAAAGCTTGCCTACAACACAATGAATTAGTTGGCAAAAGAATTTCATAAGTTTTGACACTACAACATAAAAAAAAAGTGAAAAACTTAGGCGTCGTGACTAAAAGTTTTATCGATAGCGATCTTAGCGAGTCTTGCATGATCAATATATATTAGATGAATGGCAGATAAGCACAGTTCTAAAACTAAAGTGAACAACAACATTGAATCCCTTCGAGGGAATAGTTTAAATATAGAATGTAATATTTTTGCAGACGAACTATACTATAAAATAAATCGAAAAAACTAAAACAAACGTAACAAAATCTTAAAATAAATAAAAAAATGATTATCTACTAACGACAAAAACACATATTAAAAAAGCTCAAGTATTATTCTGACTATAAAAACTACAGTACTATTAATAGTGCAAAATAATTAAACATAAATTAATTTAAACTTTTATGTACGTTGCTGCAAGTGAACCTTTCATCTACATATCACTTAATATGCAATCAACGATGTTATTTAACTTCCTTTTCCAACTTAATTCATTAATATGTATGTATTTTAGTACATCTTTTTATTTATGTAGCCAATAGGTTATAAATAATATAAAGACTCAATGTGACACATTGTATACTAGGAATACGCATTCCTTAGGTAAGTTATGGTAATATGGTTATATTTTTCGTACAGTAATTCTTATTTACGATATTTTGGTGGTATTTCGAAGCTAGAAGGAAGGTATGCTGAGATGAGTTGTTGTTGGGATTATTCGTAAAAATATACTCGCATTATTCGGATGTTACTTTATCTTCATCTTACGTTTGAATGCAAGAAAAACGATATTTTTATAATGCTGTTTACATATTTAGAAGAATATTCGTAAATTGATTGAGATATATATGTACGTATATGTTCGTAATTCTTATATTTTGAAGATAAAGATGATGTTATGAGATAAATAATGCCATTAATATTTTAGTGATTTATTTATTAAATTAAACTTATGAATTAGACACAGAAAACCATAAACTTGTTTCGGATACATAACGGTCGTTCTAAAATTCATCACTTCATATGAACTGAGGATTAAACTACAATATAATGTATGTCAGCTTTTGCATATATGCAAAGAAACATAAAGTATATTTATAATATTAATTCCGTTATGCTGCTATACACACTTATCGACGGTCAGCAAATGTTGTTCAATTTAAGCAACTGTCATTAATACTGATTTTGTGCAAAATAATATTGAATTAATCCCGACATTAGAAATACTTTTATAATATATACAAAATAAATAATATTTTTAATTAAAATAATTTTATTTATATTAGAAAATAAATTAATTATGGTATCTATATGCGAAATATCAAAGATTTATATTTGGCGCTCAATCTCTTAGCCACTAATTAAGTTGGATACTTTTCTTTATATCGATTTTTAATGCATCGCTATCTGTAGCATCACAAGTGCTTTATCTGATCCGCCGAACAATTCCGAAGGTTATTGATCTCCAGTAATTAAACTATACATTCGTTTTGTTATGGAGTTTATTTATTATAGCTATATACAATAAATTTAAAATATATATAGATTTTTTTATAATTATGATATATCCAAAAATTATTACATTAGAAATAAAAACGTAATTCTTATACGAAAAAGAAAAATCAATTATTAATGTAAGTACCAGATATTAAAGGGATTCAGTTACAAGAAAAATCGTTACTATATAAAATATTGTAAACAGATAGAGCTGTATATTTAAAGCCATGTCTAGTAAAAGTACTACATAATGTTTAATAAATGCAGTGTTATATGACATGGGATGGTTGCATATGAATGCATCTTCTCTTCTTTGTAAATAGCAGTACAGAGGTACGTGTGCATTTCGCGATGCACGTTGTTAGAAGAGGCTATTTTTGTCCGTGCAGATTTAATATCCGTTGCACGGTTCCTTCAAAGAATTCGATTTAAATTTATGTTATACATAGGAAGTATATTTAAATGCGGCCTACAATGTTTAGGTCTACCCGTGTGAACTTCATCAGGCATGGCGACCGCGCCGGCATTCATTCATTGAAACAACAATCCATATTAATGTAGTGCAAATTTTAAATTCATGCTGGCTCCTCGTTTCGATTGCCTCGACTCATGTTCCTAAGCGCACGATTTTGCATTAAGTAGTTTTTTTTATTCGTGCAATGCCATTTATAACGTCACACTTATACGTAAAAGCGATTCATTAGGTATCTCAGGAATTAGAAATGCTACGTCACGTACTGGACAACTCTAGCATGATTCGGTACTTATTATTCAGTCAGTCAACTTGGAATTTGGACATTTTGTCGCGCACCGACACCTACTTGGTAAACGTGGGAGCAATCCACTTTGTACATTTTATTTTGAGATTACGTTCAATATTTACATTTATTATATAGAAAACAAGATCAAAACAGGATACTTGATTGAGTCCGTTACGCCTGTGTTCCGTTGTTTTTACGATCAATATCAATCATTTGAGTGAAAATTGTATAATTGATATTACGGTTGGCAAAAACTGGATGCTAACGACATTCCTGGTGACCGTTAGGTGGACGATCTGGCTGCGGCGCCAGCGCTGCGCACCCGCCATATACAGGCGCGCCGAGACCGCGGCACCGTTATCCACCGTCACCGCGGCCTCGGCCACTGATAAGCGCAACACACTGCATTCGCCGCTATCATCAATTATACTAGCAGATTCTTGCTTTTAGAACTCTGTCTATTTATGACTAACATTCATTTATATATTTCACAATCCTCTATAGCGAGAATAGTTAAGTTAGAACTTCAGTTTTTAACAAAGTTCTAATTCCCCTTAGGTAATTAATTTTAGTGTTATAACAAAATATAACATTAATATAATATAAATTATATAAATTTGTCATAAATTTTTCCAGAAAATTTAAATTACTAAAAGTTACAATTAAAATCGATTAATTTGATTACAGAGAAGAAAGTTGTAGTGTGTCAATGTTAACAAAACTCTCCGTTAGTTTAATTACAGTTTGGCCCGCTCTCCGCCCGGTCAGCTTCAGTAATTATATATTATATTCAGTAAAACGGATATGTAAAACAACTTTAAGACGATGAATGATCATGGGTTTCGAACGATTTACAGCTAATATCCTGCCCAGCTGTAACATGCTTAATAAGTCAGTCGTAAAACAGCAGTAAAATATTCTCAGAACAGGCTATGGCTTTAATGCCTGTATCCGATATATTTCTCTTAAAAGGAAATGTTAATAATCATGTCAATGCCATTTTTATTTTATTTTTTTCGTTTAGAATCATTCATTATTCTATAAATTACATGTTTATATTTGCCAGTATCTTTCCTAACACTGATCACATATTAAGCGCAGTATATGAGAATACTAAATATAGTAGCTTCGTATTGAATACATAAAATTTTAAATTGAGAATGCATGAGAAAAAAATTGTTTAAAAGGTTCATTTCAAATAAATTAATATGACATTGAAAACAATTGCATCAAAATTATAAACCTGCAAAATGCAAGTGGAACGAATTCTATACTAGGTGGATCTGATAACAATGAAATTACGACAAAATTAAAAAAATAAATAAAATTTAATGAACGTCCGTAAAAAATTAAATAAATTTTAATGAATGTTATAATAATGTTATTTATTTGATTATTTTCAGCTCCTACAACAAGTGATCACACAGCTTTAGATGTGTATGAAGGTATGATACTTTTATATTATTATCATTTAGATATCCAGCAATAATGATTAATTTAACTATGTTTTTGTGATCATACGTTGCATACGCGCATAAAAACATTTACAATAAAATCTCAAATATCCTAAAAGACTTCTATTTATATACTTTATTGTTGTACTATTATTAAATGAAGTCTCTACAGTAGCTTTTATTAATTTCAAATATTTGAATAATTATAATAATTTTGGTTGATATTAAAATAATCACTAAGAAATATTTCATTATATTATTTCAGGTGCTAAGGAAGGCTGTTACTACAACTTTCAGCATTATGGTGAAGGAGATAGAATTATGACCAACGAGCCCTGCCTCAATTGTACTTGTCACAACCGCATGCTTATGTGCTACCTGAGGGTTTGTCCTTTCACGAAGCCTATTGGACAGGATTGCACTGTTGAAAAGCGTGCCGACCAATGCTGTCCCATCGTGACTTGCCCAGACGGTTAGTTTTTATTCAAGGACTATATTCTTTCTATTTAACAAACCGGATTCTTAAATTTCTATACAATTTGATTTCGATATATATCTGTTGAATATTATATTTGTAATTAGGTTCATGAAGGTCAAGTTAGATATTGTGCTACTTAACATTTACCGGTGATTGTCGTACATAGTCATTACTATTCCTAAAAATGATTATTAATCATCCAGAAGGTACATAAAATCTTTAAACAACTTTATAATCATATTACTCAAGCGATACGTTTATCAACGAGGAGGAATAGTAAATAATTAAATTTCTTTTTGACATTTTTAGTAGTCTTCAAATAGACTTATATATTATAAAATACATGTATGTATGAAAAAAAATAAAGCTAGAAATAAGTTATTATTCTCTTAAGCATTTTTGCGGATCGTTTCAGGATTATATAGGTTAACGCAGTTTACGTTCACATTTTTTAAGTGCCAGCCGTCCTATTTTAATTCAATATCAAAACGGATCTTAGTTTTTTTCAATAGTATTTATAGTGAAAGATTGGCCTTTTTATATTCTTCTAAAATAATGATTTAATACTATGCCCAAGACTTCATCAGCGTTAATATAGATTTTCAATCAATTTTTTGTCCCTCAGGAATATATTTTTTTTCCTGGAAGAAAGATTACCTATAAGACTTTTTTGTATTTTTGAAAATATGTTATGAAATTTAAAGACAGCGGTGTTAAATGCAATATAAAATTAATTAAACACACATTTGCATTTGTATTATTTATATTAGGACATTTTATATAGTGGGAAAATATAAATTTAAAAACTGTCATCATATTATCATATTTTTGTTTAGCCTTATTATGTCTCCGGTTATCCATAAATGGCAACTTAAATGACATAATTTTTAACAGTAGGTACTTAATACCAATGCTACTATAATTAGAAGTTCTAGTTCTCTTATTTCTATTTCCAAGATAAATTTATCAGTTATGATTAAAAATCGAATTTTGTGTTTCATTCAAAAACCTGTACAAAATTTTAACAATATTTCCACTTGACCAGGTCCCGGGATCCCACAATAATAGATTGCCCGCCAATGACCTTCAATTAGCAGGGCAAAATTATTAATTTAAATGATAAGATATTCATTTAACGCTAATGGGATGAATGATTAGCTTTTATTTTGTAGTCGAAATCAATACTTTTTTTGTATGTTTGTGCATTTATGGCAAACGTTTAAGTAGAAAATTTTATCATCAGTTCCAGTTGACCTGCTCACATCAACGTCGACCACGTCTCCAGCTGAATATGGAGCAACTGGACTTGGCAAATTAGACAAATATGGTTGCAGTATCAACGGAAAATACTTTCCTGAAGGATCTAAAGTACCCCCGACTCCGAACAAACCTTGCGAACATTGTTACTGTATTCGAAATATGACGACTTGCGTTATGCAAGAATGTACTCTACATGTAGATGGTTGTACGCCAATTTATCACAAAGACGTCTGTTGCCCGGTTCGATATTCTTGTGGTAAGTATTGCTAAGCATATAATTTGTTCATAATTTAATTAGTCGTCAAGACCCTTTATCACTTTTTAATATTTTCGATTATTCCGTGTGTTTTCCGATATTTTTTGATATAAATATCCTTTGTATTTATAAGATATGTATATTTAAGATTTTTATTCATCGTTATTAAAATATAAACAAAATTGCCCTTTGTTATGTCAGTGTGTTATTAAACATGTGCTACAATTTTTCTCTATTACATAAATTTCTGTATTAGAAAATTTTCATTCATTTATTAATCTTTGTATGTTTTACTTATATTTAATATTTAATTTCAGATCACCCTGAAGATGAAATACCACTTCTAGATGATATGTCAACTACAGTTCGCCCGACTCCTGGATTTTTACTTACAACCACAACCTTGTCATCAGTCACTCAAATGTCCCAGGATTGTGTTCACAATGATCAAATTATTTCTGATGGTGCTTCTATATCAACAGAGAAAGCTTGTGAGCATTGTTATTGTATGAAGGGAGATATTGTTTGTGTGGTCCAAGAATGTGGTGCACCAATGGAAAATGAAGGTAAAAATTGTACCTCTCTACCTCCGCGAGAAGGTCAATGCTGTCCTGATACGTATATTTGTGAAGGTGATGAACCTGGTACAGATATACCTACAGATTATGTAACAGATTCCCTACTAGAAAAACTTTCAACATTGTCGCCTCCACGGAAATCTGGTACTGAAGGTAGTGGGTATAGAAATGAGCCTGACGAACTTGCACATACTCCAACGCCCACTGTTGAATCGGAATTAGAAGGTAGCGGCGAAGAACAAGAACCAACGCACGCTTCATATGAACCACTTAGTCCTGAAAAACCGGGAGAAATAACACCACCATTTGAGGAATATATACCAGTAACAACAAAAGCACCTATAGCTGAGGAAACTGAAACGAGTACGAAGGACGTTGACAGAATAATTTCAGGTGATAACATTGACATGGAAACAGAAGAACCGCCAAAATATATACCACCCATAAAACAGGATGCCGATAAAGACATGGAACTGGAAGAGCCTCCAAAATATATACCACCCAAACAGGATACCGATAAAGATATGGAACTGGAAGAGCCTCCAAAATATATACCACCTAAACAGGATACTGATAAAGACATGAAACTGGAAGAACCTCCAAAATATATACCACCAACAAAACAGGATACCGATAAATATACTGAAGTACCAGATGCAAATACAAAACCAGATGAACCTGAAATAATGATAGCTACTTCTGTATCAGATAGCTTAGAAAAAGTTACAACGGAGCCTGGCGAATATCTTAATACCGTTCCAGATATAGTGCCTGATATAGAATATCAAGAACCTCATAAATATGCGCCAATAACAACAAATCCACCTCTTATAGATGAAAATCTTAGTACTGGACCAAAAGATAGTGAAAAACCGATTGACACTTCATTAAACAAAGATCAAGATTATACTTTAAATCCAATTACACAAAGTACTTCAGAATTGGGACATTCTACACTAACACCTGAAATATCTGATGATATTAATAGAGCAACTACTGAAAAAGAAAGTGTTACTGATTTAGAAATAGAAAAAGAAGGTGTAATATCTGAGATCTCTCATGATACCACCACTAGCGTTCCTGTAATAGAAGAAAAAGAAACGATTACTCCACAAACAGTAGTAGATTCTAAATCAGACCAATATGCTACTAGTACTACAATTGTTCCAGGAAAAGAAATTGAACCAGCAACTACCATGCCAGATCACGCGCAAAATACTATTGGCGTTGTTGAAGATGATACAGGAAGCTCAGAAGAAATGAAAAAAGCTACTTCATCTAATTTAGAAAGTACCGTTACTGAGGCAGTCACTAAAGCAGACAAATTTGAAACTCACGAAGATGTTTCTAATGCTTACCCTGTTTTGGAAGATGAAGGTCGAACTACTATGGAACCTGATAAAGGATTGAATACTATACCCAATGAAACTAGTGACGAATCCAGTCTACCCTCTCTGGCGGATAAAACTACTTCTTCCTTTGAGACTAAGTCGACTGAATCTACCATTATATTGGATTCCACAGAAGGTCAAGAAGAAGATATTAAATTATCAACTGATTCTGCATCATCAAAACCATTATTAGAAACTTATACTACGAAAGGTGATCAATATACTATTACCACTGAACCATCTTTCCGGCGGGAAGATGAAGCTAGTGCCTCCACAGAAAGAGCAAAGGAAGAGTCGGAGCGAACAACAATAAAATCTGAATTTTTAGATGAAGGATTAATTCCTACATCAACACACGATGAAGATACAGGTATAGTTTCCAATGTATCATCTATGGATGAAGATATAACAACTGTAATACCAGATTATAAAGAGGAATCGGTAGAAAACGTTTCATCTGTGGAACCAATCTCAGAAGCTGTCCCCACATCTATATCAGTCAGTACAACCGAAAATATTATTGATAATATTTCAGTTGGTCAGGGTGAAGTACTATCTAGTACTGCAAAATCAGAGGTACTAACTACAGGAGGCGATCAAGAGGAAGACTCAAGTCGAATTCCAGGTGAAGGAGATTGTCTTGTTAACGCCGTAACTTACAGAAATAATACAGCTGTACCTACCTCGAATAAATGTCACATAAGTTGTAAATGTGTAAGCAGTATAATTAAATGTGACCCCATAAAATGTAGTCTACCGCCCGAATACATGAACAACTGCCAATCAATTTACGATTCACCAGACTCTTGTTGTCCTACGTACATTTGCGATAACCCTAGAGAAACTGTGCCTCCAAAATCTGATAGTCAGATGTCAGGCACTGAAGCTCCGATACCACCACAAACAATTGAGTGTAGAGGTGATCAGTGCGAACTAAGTGAACCTATGAAAAAACCGTTAGAGCCAGAACATGATTATGAACATGATCAGAAATTAACACCTACCGATTGTGGTGTCATGGGTTGTGATATACTAAAAGAACCAGTATCTTCTCCACCATCTATTGCACATCCAGAATGTATAGATGGTCAATGTGAAACGTCTGTAGAAAGTTGTATCCATGGTGAGTGCCAATCACTACCTACTCCTAGTGAAGTACCTGTAATCACACCATGTGAAGGAGAGAACTGTAAAACTGCTGGTGAAGGTATATTACCACCACAACCATGTGCAAATGAAGAAGAATGCAAGAAGATTGAAGTTACTATTCCACAGACCACAGATAGCCAGCAAGAACCATGTAAAGAAGAAAATGGTTGCCAACCTCAAGACATCATTTCACCTGATTGCACTGGTGATGAACCATGTAGAAGAAAAGATACTCCTATTACTGAAGAATTACCATCAAAATGTGTGGGCACTTACTGCGTGCAACAACCCAATATTCCAGCTTCTGAAACATCAACAATAGAAGATGTACCAATAAAACACGTGCCTGTTGAAGAAAAACCAATACAGCATATGGATAGTCAGGTAATAGAAGAAGACTACGTAACAACACCAGTTGATCGAATTGTAACAGATCGCGACAGACAGACGGAAAAAACTCCAGTAGATAATGATATTGCAACAGAAGAACTCATTTTAGCGGACGTAGAAGTTACAAAGAAGCCTGTTCATTCAGAACAAGAAGGAATAGTAAAGCCTATTGAAGAAGAAACATCAACTATTGGCACTAAAGAAGAAGATATTGAAAAGCCTATCCAAGAAGAAAAAGAAGGAGTAACATATACAACAAGTAAAGTTGAGGACATAAATGAGGATAAAACAGAAGTTGTTACAAGAGCGCCAGGCATGTCAGAAGAGGGATATACAGATGGGTTAGATATAATTGATACACAAAAAACAGATAAACCTTTCATTGATATTAGGCCGCAAACTGATAAACCATCCACAGCTGAAGAAAGTACTAGTTATTCAGAGGATGCCGAAACTACTGATAAATCAATTTTAATTAAAGAGGAAACCACGAAGGCGTCTGATATCACAGGTGTATATACTGATAAACCAGTTTCGATTGAAGAAAAAGTCACAACGATATCAGATGATAGAGTAGAAGGTACTGGCAAACCAGACTTGTTTAAAGAAAAAGATACAACAATAACCACTCTGGCTGAGGAGGATAGTGATAAGCCTATTGTAATAGAAGAGCAATTTCCTATGAAACCTGATATAGATACAAAGGAAAAAACTGAAATTGAAACATCAAGTCTCAGTAGTAAAAAAGATACGGATTTACCTGTAACTGAATCCATTGAAAAGCAGACTGTGAAACCAGCAGATAGTGGTGAAGGAGTTACCGGTATTTATGATACTGAACATAAAAAAGATACAGATAAAACTCCTTTAATTGACGAACAAACCACAGAGATGCCAAGTCTTGCTGATGAAGAAAAGTTCAAACCAGATGCAGTTCATGATGATGTCATAAAAGAAGACACCGACAAAGCAGTTATAGTCGATGACACTAGCACAAGAGTGCCTGATATGACTGTACATGATCGTACTGATAAACCGGATTTGATTATAGAAGATACAAAGACACCCGAAACTGAAATGGAAAAATATACAACTACACCAACGTTAATTGAGGAAATTAAACCTGAAATATCAGATACTGGTAATGATGAAGGTGAACAAGTTAAGGAAAAACCTGTTTTGGTAGAAGAAGAACTACTAGAAATACCCATAGTTATTAAAGAAGAAGATAAAGAAAAAATACATTTAACCGATAAAGATAGTATAACCCAGTCTGTAATCATAGAAGAAGGTACAGATATACCTGAAATTATTGAAGATGGTGCAACTAAAAAACCTATACTAATAGACGAAGGTACAGAATCTGACACTCAATTTGAAGACGATAAAGCAGCAAAAATATCCACCGTAATGGAAGAAGTTACCACAGACAAGGTTATATTAGATGATGATAAAATGAAAGATAAACCAATGATAATCAAGGAAGATACACAAAAACCAGAGGTTATTGAAAAAGAAACCACAATTGCTATAGACCAAAAACCTGTAGGAACTCTGGTTCCAGAAACGCAAACAATTAGTTCCCAACTACCTATAACTGAAGAACATGCACCTATTATACCAGAAATAGAAGGATCTGGTGTTGGAGAAATTGAAACACTTACCTCTAAACCTGACGTTGAATTTAAACTACCTGAAACTTCAACAAAAGGTGAAACAGAGTCCGAAGATGGAAGGGAAACTAAACAACCTATATATGAAACACAAACTCCTATTAGTGAAGATAGTCAAACTGAGTCATCTTTGGTACCTATAGTTGAACACTTACCTGAAGGATCTTCAGAATCTCCTGATATAAAGACTCCTGGACCTACAGTCACAGAAACACATGACTTTAATATTGATAAACAACCAGAGATTACTAAACCTCTGAGTGATAGTGAAAAACAAACTCATCAACCTTCAGGTGATGTTACGCCTTATCAAGATCTCTTACCAATTACTGATAAAACAACAGAATCGATTGAATCAGTTCTATTTACAAATACAGTAACAAAGTCTCCAGAATATGCAGGAATTACTAGTGATCAAGAAATATATACAGGCTCGCCAGAAGAAGCATCACCAGTAACAAAATATCCAGAAGTAGTACCTATTGAACCACAAGAAGGTGAGCATTCAGAAACACCAGAGGTAAATGTAATTAGTTCCATGGATAAAGAAACCACCACTAAGGTGATGACGGAAGATACCATTAAACAAGAAACACCTGAGTCATTTGTTACTCAAACTTCACCCAAATATGATGCTACATCTGCCCTATATGAACCTGAAATCGGCAAAGTTACAGAAACTTCACTAAACATCAATGAAACAACACATAAAATCATATTGCAAGAGCCTGAGTTAGGAAAAATATCTACACAATCTCCAATCGATACAAATAAAGATATAGACATCACTTTGCCTGGAACATTAGAAAAAGAACCTCATGATAAGCCTGCCATATCAATGGAAGATGTAAGTCTAGAAGAACAACAAACGAATGTTCCAGATTTATCCGATCAAACATACTTTAGTACACCTACAATACCATCAGAAATATATATCTCCCCAGGACAAGCATCTACTGAAATACCACAGTCACATGTCACTGAATCTACTATACCAAAAGAAACGGCAATGAAATCAGAAAAACCACAAGAAATAGATATACCTGTAACTGTAACAAAACCAAGCGAACTCGATATCCAAATACCAGTAAAGGTACCGCAAGAAGAGCACGAATTATCAACTGAGAGCGTAATAGAAATTGATACTAAGTCACCTCATGTTCATGTTTCAACAGAAGCTTCTCCATCTCTGGAAGCTGATCATCAGCATGACATAAGTGTATCAGAGGATAGCGAAAAGCCAAAAGATCATACTCAAACATTATCCGCCGAAACTGAAACAGTGTCTCAAGAAAAAGTAACTGAAATAGGAGTTGTTGAATCTGAATTAACTACTACTAAGCCATTTGAAGAAAGTACTAAAATCACAGTAGTTACTTCTTCATTAGAAGGATTATCAGAAACAACACCTTACTTAATTGAATTAGAGGAACACACACATAAAATGGACGATATTTCAATTGGGTCAACTTTAGAAGAAGAGGACCACACTGATAAGTTTATAGAAGATACTATAACAACATCACCTCTTAAAGAAGATGATATTCTTAAACCTGATCAAAAAACTACAATCCTACCAAACGAATCCTTTGCAACTAAATTACCACCCGTACTACAACATGAGATTTCTGAAGATACATCAACTGGCGCTCCTTCTATTGGAACAGATAAACTCGTTGAACCAGAAAGTGGCTATGAAGCCCATCAAATATCTACTGTAAAAATACCTGAGGAAATAGCTACAATAGGTCAGCAACCAGCAATTTCAAGTGAACGTGGCGATGAATCATCAACGATACCCGGAGCATTGAGTTACCAAACTACCTTATATGAGGAAACAACAATACCAACAGATATTCAAGATAAATTTGAGGACGATAAAAAAGAAGTCACCACCTCTAAAATTAAAGCGGACTCTGATGAAAATGTGGCAACTGTTCCAACTGAAACAGAAAGATCTACTTATGAAGTAAAAACTGAAAAAGAATCTTCACCTACAGAAAAGCCACTGCATCCAGATATTCACGTTTCTTCAGAAAAAACTACTGCTGTTGAAAATGAATTAACGCTCTTCACTTCTGAAATGACGCCTATAAAGGAAGAAGAAATTTCGTCACTAATTATCGACGACAAAGATCAAGAATCTGTTGAAAAACCTAGCAGTGAAACTGAAAAATATGAGACACCAGTTTCTGAAAATAAGTATGGTGAATCTGAAAAGAAACCCAGCAGTGAAACAGAAGATTTTACGCCACCGCCTTCTATAGATGAGCAGACCAAACCCGTTGCAGAACTTACCGATGAATTTGAAGAAACTATATCTTCTGTTTCTGGGGAGAAGTATGGTGAAAAACCTACTAGTGAAACCGGAGGCATTGGGTCACCAGTTACTGGAGATCAGCTTGGTCAGTCTGAAGAAAAACCAAGCGGTGAACCTGAAGATATTATATCACCACTTTCTGAGGATAAATACAGTGGGCCGGATAAGAAACCTATCAGTGAAATTGAAGCAACGACACCGTTTGTTTCTGAAGACATAGAAAAGTATGATGAAAAATCTACTAATGAATATGGAGAAAATATAACACCAATCCCTCAAGATAAGTTTGATCTGCCCGAAGAGAAACCTATCGATGTGTCTGTACCAGTAATTACTGAAGACAAGTATATTAAGCCTGATGAGAAACCTACCAGTGAAACTGAAGGGCCTATATCAACCATTTCTGAAGACAAAGATGCCATATACGGTGAAAAACCTGCTGGTGAAACTACAGAAATAGTAACACCAATCTCTGAAGATAAAAATATTCCGTCTGAAGAAAGACCTAGCGGTGAACCTGAAGATACCATACCACCAGTTTCTGAAGATAAATATAGCAAACCTGACCAGAAACCAACCGTTGAAAGTGAAGATACTATACTCCCAGTTTCTGGTGACAAGTATAGTACACCCGATGAGAAACCTACAACTGAGACTAAAGAAACTGTGCCACCATATTCCGAAGTTAAAGACGGCAAATACGGTGAAGAATCTACTAGTGAAATTGGAGAAATTGTGACACCGATCCCTGAAGATAAGGATGAAGAAAAACCTAGCGATGGACCCGATCATATTGTACCACCAGTATCTGAGGACAAATATAGTAAGCCTGATGAGAAACCTATCAGTGTAACGGAAGAAACAATATTACCCATTTCTGAAGATAAAGATAAAAAGCATGATAAGTCTACTGAATCTCCAGAAATTTTCGTACCAGTTTCTGAAGATAAGTATAGTCAACATGGAAAGGAACCGAGCACCAAACCTGAAGATATTATGACACCACCACCACCACCACCTTCTGAGGACGAGTTTACTAAGCTCAGTGATGCACCTATCAGTGTAACTGAAGATATACCACTTAGCTTTGAAGACAAGGATAATAAACCTATTACTGAAACTGGAGAAATAGCACCAACCCCTGAAGATAAATATGATCAGCCTAACGAGAAGCCTAGTGCAGAAACTGAAGGTATTATGCCACCATATTCTGAGGATAATTATATTAAACCTGAAGAAAAACCAACCGACGGAACTGAAGCAACTACATCTCCTATTTCCGCCGATAGTGATAAGTACACTGAAAAACCTATTAGTGATACTGCAGAAATTGTGACACCAGTTCCCGAAGATAAGTATGTACAGCCTGATGAGAAACCTGGTAGTGAAGCTGAACATATTAAGCCAACAGTTTCTGAGGAACATTATAGTAAGCCTGACGAAAAGCCTATCAGTGAAACTGAAGACATATTACCTGTTTCTGGAGACAAGGATGACACCTACGGTGAAAAACCTACTACAGAAACCATAAGAATTACCACATTAGCCACTGAAGATAATATTGAATCTCAAGAACAACTTATCAACGAACCTGAAGGTACTGTATTACCGCCTGCTGGAGATAAGTATGACATACCTGATGTAAAACCTACCACTGAGACTGAAGCAACTGTACCATCAGTTTCTGAAGACAAAGATGTCAAGTACAATGAAATTGGAAAACCTGTGACACTAGTCCCTGAAGATAAGGATGATCAACATCAAGAAAAACCTGTCGACGAATCTGAAATTATGGCATCGCCAGTTGCTGAGGACAAATATACTCAGCCTGATGAGAAACCTATCAGCGGAACTGAAGAACCAATGTCAACAATTTCTGGAGACAAAGAGGAAAAGTATGGTGAAAAACCTACTAGTGACATTATAACAGCAGAGCCTGAAGATCAGCATGTTAAATCTGAAAAGAAACCTAGTGGCGAAGCTGAAGATATTAAGCCAGTACTTTCTATAGACGAGAATATTAAACCAGATGAGAAACCTATCAGTGAAACTGAAGAAGCTACATCTTCTGCTTCAGTTGATGAAGGGGACAAGTACGGTGAAAAAACTACTAGTGGAATCGGAGAAATTGTGACACCAGTTCCTGAAGATAAATATAGTCAATCTGAAGAAAAACCTAGCATTGAACCTGAAAATATTATTTCTGAGGACAAGTATAGTAAGCCCGATGAAAAAGCTACTAGTACAACTGAAGGGGCTATATCATCCACTTCCGAGGATGAAGACAACAAGTACAGTGACAAACCTACTAGTGAGACCGGAGAAATAGTGGCACCAGTACCTGAAGATAAGTATAGTCAACCTGAGCAGAAACCTAGTGATCATGAAGATATTCTGCCAGCGATTTCTGAGGACAAGTATAGTAAGCCTGAGGATAAACCTACCAGTGAATCTGAAGAATCTATACCACCAGTTCTTGAAGACAAAGATAGCAAACAAGGTGAGAAACCTACTGGCGAAACGGGTGAAATTGTGACACCAGCTTCCGAAGATAAGTATGGTCAACCTGAGGAGAAACCCAGCGATGAAACTGAAGGCATTATACCACCACATTCTGAAGACAATTATATTAAACCCGATGAGAAACCTATCAGTGGAGCCGATGAAACTGTATCTCCTACTTCAATCGATGAAGGTGACAAGTACGGTGAAAAACCTACTAGTGACATTGGAGAAGTTGTAACACCAGTTCCTGAAGATAAGTACAGCCAGCCTGAAGAAAAACCTAGCGCTGAACCTGAAAATATTATGCCACCAGTTTCCGAAGACAAGTATAGTAAGCCCGATGAAAAACCTACTAGTGAAGGAACTGAAGTGCCACCCGTTTCTGAAGACAAAGATAACAAGCTCGATGAGAAACCTGCTAGTGAAACTGGAGAAATTATGACACCACCTTCAGAAGGTGTTAAGCCTGATGAAAAACCTAGCACTGACACTATTCCAACAAGTGCTACAGCTGATATTCCAAAACCAATAGCAGAAACTCATCCTATTGAAGATGTACCAGCTCCAGAAGAAGACACACACTTTCCTCCAAGTGGAACAGGATATGGAGAACCTGACTACGTGGAGGAAGATCAGGCATTTGGACCTGGAACTTGCCGATATGGAGGCAAAGTTTATGTATCTGCCCAACAGATACCAAGAGATGATCCATGTGATTTCTGCTTTTGCTTTAGAAGCGATATTATTTGTTTACAACAAAGTTGTCCACCTCCGATACATGGGTGTCACGAAGAACCTATACGAGGCTTTTGTTGTCCACGATATGAGTGTCCAGTTTCAATGGCAACTACCGTTAACGTCACTACAACTACAACCACTACAACTACAACACTGCCTCCTCATTTCCCGACCCATTCATATAAAGGCGCAGCGCAAAGAAGAGGCTGTCAAATAAAGGGGCACTCGTACAAAGTTGGAGAAGTAGTACGATCTTCATCAGGACCATGTTTACATTGCACGTAAGTGTCCATTCTTTCTAATCTAATATAATAAGACATTCAATTCGCCGACGGCCAACTAATCTGAAAATTATATCAAATACTTATTAATGTAAGCAGCTGTTTATCATATTGCAATTTACTCTTAAAAAAATCAAAAGACACTATGTAACGAAAAACAGTAGTTTATTTTATAAAGATTATTTTTACATACGTATTTCATAAATAAAATAGCCTTAAAAATCTTTTATCTAGATTCGTCAAGTAGCATTTGCTAAATATTACTTCGAGTTGCATTTAACTATTACTTCGAGTGGCAATTAATAAAACAATATTTTTATTAAGTTGCGCTTGTGACTGCTAACATGTTATTATTAGATTTTAAATTATGATTTTTATTAAATCATCTTACCACATGATTTCGATGACATATGTTTTACCTATAATAATTTTGTCCATGGCTCAACCACCAGGATTTCTACATCCATGAGAATGATGAGATGAGAGATCCATGAGAATGATATTTGCCAAAAAAATTAAATAAAGGTTATAGGGTCATTCGGGGATATCGTCAGGCTGGCAACTGAGGTCACAGAATTGGTACCGGCGACCAGCCTATTAGTGATGAGGAAGTAATACTGTACGTTATGCTATGTATAGGGGCCCCCCGTCCCTTGCCTCGGACGGATTGAACGGATACTCCGTCAAGACCATCGCCTGCTAAAACAAGAGATGTAACGAAAAAATATAAGGAGATGTAATACCTATTCAATAAGAAATTTTCTAAATTGCATCATTAGTTCAAAAGAACTTACCGGCTTACATGTTTAATATTGGTACAGTAATAAGAGTTTACTAATATTTTGTTATTGTTTTATTATCAGATGTGGAGGAGACGGTCAGATGAAATGTGATCCCAAGGCGTGTACTCCTGAACCCATGCTGAGGCAAATGATAGCAGCTGCTGTATCAGCTAAGCGACGAAGGTGAAATTACTACGAGAGAATGTAAACTGTCTCGTAAATGTGATCACAAGGAAAGCCTTTGTGATAATTAATTCCATCTACTCTCCTATGCACAAGAATAATGCTCAACTCAAATTATCCCATGGAGTAATTTAAGATTTCGTGTCATATGTAGTAATCTATATTATTGATTGTTTTTTTTTCTTGTCTTAAAATATCTTGGCACGCGCAACTCATTCATTAATGAAATAATATAACTGTTCATGACTGTGATTAAAATGTAAATTTAAATGTTAATTTCTGAAACTGAATGTTACGATTTTTGAGTTACGAATTTAGGACTAATTTATTTTATTATTTATCTTTTTGTAACAAAAGTCAGTGCCAAACGATAGTGCTAAGTTGTAAACGACTATGCCTTATGATAAAAAGTTCAAAATTATCAAATATCAGCCCCAAATAGCATTTCGTATTGACCAAAGCGAAGCTACATATTCTCTCATTTTAACAATATTATAATAAATACTAAAAAAGTTGACCAAGATCAAGCTTCAAAGGTCATTTAGATCGCCGAAATCTTGACCATATGTAAACTTAAATCTTTTACCGATATAAGCTTAGTCAATTACTTTATTTTTACACAATATTACCATAAGTGATCTAGTATTGTGTAAATACAAAGTTATTTTAAGGATCCCTGATGTTGTAAATGCCTTACTTAATTTGTAATAATTTATATATTTTAGGTGTATAGTACTTAAGCCATGTTTTGAGACCAGTGACTATTATAATTTTAGAAATAAAAGGCCGTTTGCTATAGACGAGAAAAGCGTCGATCGACGTTATCACCTTGGCCGATGCTTTTCCTACTTTCGCGTTTTACAGAAAATGACTATTCTCGTTTTCTTTAACTCGTGAAAGTTGCACAATTTTTACTAGCACTTACTCAGTGGTAGTGGCCAATATTTTAATCTTTTGTAAAATCTTTACAATATGATTACATGAAAAACATCATTATTGTAGGATCTTTTGTAACTTTTGATATTAAAAGTACTGGTAGTTTTTTAAAATAACCAGATCGAGATCGGTACGAAAGTTGAAAAAGCTATTGCGACCGTTTATGGCGCCGAGCGGTGACCAAAACGATTGATCGCATTAATTCGTACCAACCTTTATCTGGTCGCAAGTTGTAGTTATATTTCTTATTTATTTAAAGTCGTAGCAATAGAATTATTGGTCTAAAGTTATGTTGTGAATTGAATATTTGGCCGATTTTAAAAAGGAATAAATTCAGTCACAAGAAATATTAAAAAAAAAACGATATTTTATTTGTTTATGATATTTTACCCAGATTAGCGAGATGACCCAGCTATCTGTACAACTGTGCGAATGAATTTTGAATAAAATAATTGAAATGAATTTGTGTATTTTTCACTATTTGTGGTACCTACAAAATAGTTTATTTATAAGTGAGATGCAATACATATACATTGCTAATTAAATATAACAATGTAAAACAATTAGATAAAATGAAAGAACTTCAACTTCAACCTTTGCGACTATGGTTTTTGTGAATGAGTGTTGCCACAATTTTGCCAATGAAAACGGTCTATTTTGTTTTTTCCATTGTTAGTTCCAACATAGATGTTGAAGAGAAATTTAAGATTAGTATTTATAAGTTAACATTGCTAATTATCATGAATTTAGGGAGTACGTTTATGAAAGGGGGTGAAATCAAATGACAATAAGCAGTAGGCGTTAGTGTGACGCGGAATGTCAGGGGGCAGATAATATAAAATATAGAAGATATAAAGAGTAACGGAGCTTAGAGCAGGAAAATAGAATATGTTCTAACCCACATTCACAAAGGTAAATTCTGGTTTTATTTAAGAAGGCAGAGGAGCAACAATGGTCTAACCTCATACGGCAGATGAACAAGGAGATGCGTTTATTTATTTTTTTGTGCTTTGAAAACCTTTTGGAATCAGAATAAAATTATTGATTTATTAATTTGCGCTTCGTTCGGTGAGCAAGAGAGCCGGAAGCCCAACTTTTAGGGTATGTTTGCGTGTGGTGGGTTCAGGTGCTGCCCGAAACTTATGGTGGTGAAGTCTTGGTTGGGGCCTTGAGCGTGAGAGATTGATATGGGGTACAAGGAGACTCAGTGGGAATGGTCACCGCCGGCCACTTACCGGTCAGCAGGGGACCCGAACCCAGGATTATCCCCCTTTCTTTTTTTTGGGCGGGCTATGGTCCGGTCACACCCTGCTAAATCCGTTCGGTGCAACAGATGAAGCGGCACGCGACCCTATATGCAATACCTACGCAAAGTACCTCTCCACGCCATGCGAGTGGGCCACTGGAACCCGGTCTTTGTCGAAGATTATCCTCCTTAGAAGGCTGCCCCGCCAACCGGCGAAAATTCCGTGCAGACGTCGTGCCGGAGCAGAAGTGGCCCGGGTCACGGGAATCCTCCCGGACTCGTTCCGCCGCCTCCTTCCGCGAGATGACAGCCTCGCAGAAGGCTGCGACCGCGTCCCAGTTCCTGACGCTGTCGACCATCGCCCTCGCGACAGCCGGCAGCGTCAGGATGGCACCGATGACAGCGACGAGGTCACGGCGCTGCCCGTCCCAGCCCGAACATACCTCGAGCGTATGTTGCGCCGTGTCCTCGTCACTGCTGCAATGGTGGCAGGCCGGAGTCCACTCCCTATACGCGACCGTGTGCAGGTACAAGCCGAAGCATCCGTGCCCCGACAACACCTGCACCAGTCGAAAGGAGAGGACTCCGTGCCGCCGCTCCATCCACTCCATCAGTACGGGCCGGAGGGCCTCGACGGTAACGACACCGTGTCTAGGCCTCTCCAGCCGCGTAGCCCAACGGGCGATGACGTCTCGGCGGGCGTCCTCGCGCCAGGTGGCTATCTCGCTCAACGATGAGGAGCCACCTTCGTCGCGCACTGAGGTAACTCGCCGGTAGAGGTCGGAGAGCATCTCCGCCTCTAGGTCCCACGGGGTTGTCCCGGCCAGTAGGCATGCCGCCTCGGTCGATACCGTGCGGTACCCGTGAATGGCTCTGACCACCATGACTCTCTGTGGTCTCCACAGAACAGCCCTGAGCTGGGCGTTCAGAGCCCTCGCCCACACGGGTGCGCCGTACATGGCTACCGAACGGATCACCCCCGCATACAGCCGTCGGCCCTCGAAGCTGGGTCCGCCCACGTTCGGCATGAACCGCGAAAGGGCGGACGCCGCGCCGACCAGCTGGGGAGCAATTCGGCGAAAATGCTCCCGGAACCACCATCGCCCGTCGAGCACCAGACCCAAATACTTCATATGGGGCTGGATACTGATCTGGATGGAGTTGACGACTATGGAGGCGCCGATTGGCAACCATACGCGTGGCCCATGGAGTAATAGGGCCTCCGTCTTATTTAGGGTCACCCTGAGCCCCAGCGCCTCAATTCGCCTGACCATCTCCTCGGTGCCGAGAGTGGCCAGGCTCGCCGCCACTTCAAGTGTCCTGCCCCGGGCTGTGACGAGCGTATCGTCAGCATAGCATATCAAGCTCAGCCCGGGGGGGAGACTCCCTCTCAACGCCCAGTCGTACCCGATGTCGACACAGAGTCGGCCCCAGAACCGACCCCTGTGGAACGCCGCACGACATGGGCGTCCGCACAATGTCCCCTGCGGGAACCGCGCAGAGGACACTGCGCCCCTCCAAATAGTCCGCCACCAGCCGCCTCAGGTACAAGGGCACCCCACGAAATCGGAGCGCCTCCCTGATGCAGCTGAATGGCAGACTATTGAAAGCGTTGGCGATGTCCAGCGACACCGCCAACAGCACTCCTCCGCCCTTGACGGCCTCCGCGGCCGTCTGCCTTAGTCGTAGCAGGGCCCCGATGGTCGAACGCCCCATTCTAAAACCGAACTGAGCGTCCGACAGATCGGGCCCCACCTCGCCCAAATGCTGGACGATGCGGGCAGCGAGGATGCGCTCCAGCAGCTTACCCACATCGTCGAGGAGCACGATGGGCCTGTAGATCGACGGCGAATCCGGGGGCCGTCCCGGCTTTGGCAGGAGAACCAACCTCTCCTCCTTCCAGCACTCAGGGAACCGTCCAGACGCCAAGCAGGCGTTGTACAGCTGCCTGAGGCGAGGCTCGAGGTGCTCGAGGAGCGACGTCAGCACCCGGACTGGTATTCCGTCCGGGCCGGGGGCCGTGGTGGCGGATCGAATCCGCGCCACAGCCACCCCCACTTCCGACTCCGTCACGGGCGGAACACTTTCGTCGTCGGCCTCCCGGTCTTGATCTAGCGAAGCCATGACCGGGGGCGTGCGTTCCGACTGTCGCGGAAACAGCTCCTCGACCACCCTACAGAGGAAGTCGGGCCGGAGGAGCCCATAACCAAAGAGTAAAGTTATATCAATTGAAAAAGAGTGGCAACTTCATGGTATAACATGCATGTATGGAAAGTGCTGCTACCTATAGCTTAGGCGATGATCTAAAGTTGAAGTAATATACATATATATACGTGTGTGTGTGTGTGTAATTATATAGGATTTTCTTTTACTACTATAAGACCTATTCTGAAATTTAAAAAAAAACATATCAGCCGTTAACGAAACAACAATAATATAAGCTTAACAATGAAAATTGAAATAATTTTTAGAAAGCAGATCAATAACCGAAAATATATTTTTGACAATAAGTACATACGCTAAGAACAAAAAATAACAATTCTCAGTTGTCAAACTTTTGACAAATAGGACAAAATGGCAGCTATGTTCGTACAACCAATCTGTAGGCGGCGCGACGATCAGTAAAAATCTAGCATTACATCTGCAATCGCTCTCTGGGGCGGGCCTCAAAATAGAGTGAACAGAACTTAGTCCAGTTCAATCTAAGAGGAGAAAGCCAAATTGGCAAGCAAAAAGCTGGGCGGCCTGAAGAGAGCCAGGCAGTACTTCAAACCGAGACAACGTCTTGTGCTGTATAAAGCACAAGTCCAACCTCACATGGAGTAATGCTCACATCTCTGGGCAGGTGCGCTCGAAAATCAGCTCAACCCACTTGACTTCCTGCAAAGACGTGCTGTTCGAATCGTCGGTGATCCCAATTTCACGGAAGGATTAGAGTCGTTGGAGAAGCAGAGAGACTTTGGGTCGCTTTGGGTACTCTACAGACTCTTTCACGGCGGGCCATGCTCTGAGGAACTGTTTGATTGGGTACCGCCGTCACCGTTTCATCATCGTACCACTCGACATCGTAAGTTAGGTAACTCCTAAGTGAATTTAAGTAGCAATATTATCTACCTACACGTTTAATGACACAACATTAGTGTTATCAATTATGTGTTATTTTAACTTTAGGCGTTGTTAGTGAATACTAGCATTGATTAAATGTCGGTCCATCTCCGTTATTAGGTACTAGGCGGCTAACGGAGTGCCCGTTAACCGCCTAGTACCCTTCATCAGCTCAGCAGCTTGCGGACAAAATTACATATAAACTTATTGTTTTCATGTCGCATTATTTGCCAAACTATTGTATCAATTAATATGCTACAAAAAACAGACTTAAAATTTTCAAAATCAAACCAAAAAGTACTTTCAGAGATTACCCCTTAAATTCAAACTTACACTCACAAACTTTGCATCTTTGTAATATTAGGATATATATTTTTATTCAATTTAGCGACTTTTTCTTTTAGTAATAGAGTATAATTCATTCTTTCTTCCTTTGTTGCGGATGACTTAAGACTACTAAGTGGTGCAGGCGAATAACATCATTTGAATGCATGCTTTAAAATTCAACTATAAACAAATTATAAACCGTGATATGCAGCATCTATTATACTTTTTGATCTCAAGATTTAGCAGAACTAAATAGAATTAAGAGAGCTTTCGTGACGATGAAGCTTCTATTTTTAACCCCCGACGCAAAAAGAGGGGTGTTATAAGTTTGACGTGCCTGCCTATGTGTGTGTGTCTGTCTGTGGCATCATAGCTCCCGAATGGATGAAGCGATTTCAATTTAGTTTTTTTTTATTAAAGGTGACTAATGTGTGGGTGTCCTTAGACATGTTTGATGAACATCGGTTCAACCGTTTAAAAGTTGTGGAGGGTGAAAGTGTTGAATAACCGAATGTCTACAAATATACTCGAGTGGAGTCTCAAATGAAAGCGCGTCACGTGCCCATTACAAAATAATATGATGTAATCTTTACCTTAAATATAAATTTAAAGATTTTCGACAATAAGCTATGTATTTAAAACTTCACAAAATCTATATTATGATAAGTATGTACCTATAAAAAGCAAGCAATCATATAATAGTAAATATAATGTCAAATATGTCAAGAAAAATGATAAAGAGAGACTAGGTCGCATCCACACGATAGTAGCTGATTTGACTTCCTTGAATGACTTACCCTTGAGACAGTCAAAACATTGTGTTGTTTGCAGATGACACATCTTTGCTATTTAAAATCAAAATACAAAAGCTTAATTATGACGATGTGAACAACGCACTGTCAAACGTTGTTCATTGATTCAGTACAAATAATCTAGTTCTTAATGAGAAGAAAACAAAATGGTTAACAAGTTTACCACACCTAATGTGAGACAAGTGGGAACCAATGTTCAAATGAATGGTGTGGCTCCAGACCTTGCGGAATAAACTGTTTTTTTAGGTACTATAGATGCTAGACCCCAATGGGCCCTTCATATTGATAAATTGCCAAACTGACTTAGCTCAGCGGCTTATGCGGTCAAAAAATTCGAGTATTGACTCATATTGAAACAGCTAGAATAGTTTATTTCGCTTCTTTTCATAGTCTTATGTCATACGGCATATTACTGTGGGGTTGCTCCGCGGATCTGAGTAGTATCTTTGTTCTCCAAAAAAGGACTGTCCGCGCAATTTATAATCTAGGCCCAAGAGTTTCACTTCGAGAAAAATTCAAAGAAGTAAATATTCTGACTGTTGTATCACAATATATATACGAGAATGTATTGTATGTAAAAAGAAATATCAGTAATTTTGAAAAATATTGTGACATTCATTGTGTTAATACTCGGAATAAGGACAAATTAGTTGTACACACTACTCGTCTTGAAAGAATTAATAGGTCATTCATGGGGCAATGTATACGCTTTTATAATAAATTACCAAGAGATATCCGAGATATGCCTGTGAATAAATTTAAAAGGGCTGTCAAAAACAGACTCTGTAAAAGAGGTTATTATAAAATCGCGGATTATCTAAGCGATACTATAGACTGGCTATGAGCAGCTCCTCATTCAGCAATTACTATATCTTTGTAACAGCTGTTTTTAGAATATGTATTCTATAACATTTTTACATACTTGTAAAGCGTAGCGTGTTTTGCCCAACGAATTTTGACTTTGGTTAGCGTTTGTAGCTCATGGTATTGGTCGTGCTCACTGAAAGGTCTTCTTGCGGTAGCTGCGTGGGGCGGGTCTCTCCCTTCCCTCCAAGGTGGTTGAGGGGAGTGATGGCTGCCCTAGTAGTTAACTCGTGATCGGGTGCCGCCTGTGGGATCTGGTCCAGCCGTGGTTATTTTACATTCTATTTGAACTATTGGGTTCGAAGGACTACTGGCGCTATTTCTTATTAAACATGTTGTACTATTTTTTGTATAAAAAGAAATAACAATAATAGACCAACCCGCTGAGATTCTTGCCGGATCTTCTCAGTAGTGGTCTACTTCCGATCCGTTGGTAGTTTATTGTATTAATTTAGTATGTTAAAACTGACAATATATAAGTGCCCTCGCAGGGTCTATGCATAATAAATGAATTTGAATTTGTAATTTGAATTTACCGGTATATCGAAACGTAAGAATTTGTATTTATTTGACGATTAACTTTAAAGTTTTCTATTCTAAAGTGTATCATTAAAAATTACATAAGTACGTATACATGGCCACACGAGGCGCTATATACTAGCATAACGCGACGTACGACCTTACATATTCAAGTATTTCAATGTCTTTAAATTAAACAAAAAATAATTAATAGACGCCATCATTGTTTTTCCTGTACACGCTAAAACAGCAATTTAAACTCATTTCTCTTAGAAAGCAGTGGAACTTTTAAAAATTACGACAATTATTAGAATTTGACAAGATTTACAATTTTAAAATATATGTTATATTACCATATACTACGGCAGTTATTGTGTGTTTTACTCAATAATGCGGCAATTATATATTTTTAGTACATCATCCCTAAATTTCATAGGAACTACATACTAGATGCCATTTTCTTTATAACCCGTGCCTATAAAAAACGAATCTAAAATGGTGGTTAGTACTTATAATTAAAAGTTGGCCCATCAGCAAAACATGATTGCCTATTAGGTGATTTTTCTTAATATAGACTTTTGTCATTTGATAATAAATAGCGATCGAAGTAGTAATCGAAGTGACAAAGAACCGCGGTTTCAATAATTTTCGTGAATGTACTATACCTGAATAATGATGATGAACCTAAATAAGTTTTTATAAATAATCAAGCATATTAAATGCTAAATTTCAGTAATTTGAATAACAGGGTTGTGTCATCGTTTAATACAATTCTAACAGCAAAGTTTGAAGTATTAAGCCTATACAATGTGTAAACATTGTCGGGTAGATGGCACACGTCTCCTTAAAGACGTAAATATAATACGATGCGAGAATTGAATGTCCTACAATAGTTCACGGTGGTATAGTAGGTGGCGGCAGAAAGATTGGGGCGGATTTTCAATAGATGTGGGTTCGGATCCCACTTCTGACATAATTTTTCGCTCGTAATCGGGTTTTTATAAATATAATCAAGTATCATCATCATCACAGCCCATAAATGTCCCACTGTTGGGCTCGGGCCTCCTCCGTAATGGGAGGGAAATTAACCTACTATACCACGCTGGTCAGACGAACACGTATAGGGTTTTGTTCCGAGTTTTCCTTCTCTCGCATAGATGTTATATGCGTTTTATATCCCTTAGTCGTCTCGTACGATCACCCACGGGTAAGATATGGGGTGGTGATTAGTATTCTTACTCCGTCACCACACGGATAAGCATATTATTATATATGTATATATTATTATATAAATTTAGCATTTATGCTAAATTTCAAGCATATTAAATGCTAAATTTCAAGCATATTAAATGCTAAATTTCAGTAATTTGGATACTTGTTTATATTAACGCAAATTATCGATAGACACGTGGCATATAGGCCGAAAGTGGTACATAACTATTTAAGAGTTGCAAAAAACTGGTAATACATGTAATGTCAATTTAGTCTCTGAGATTAAAAAACGGACTATAGTTATTTTAAGATTGAGTTTCTTTTATTTTAAATAAAAACTATTTTTTAAAGGGATCTTCGGTTTTTGTGTCGGGTTTTTTAAATTTTTGAATTTATTATAAGTTAACTAGCTGTTTCTCGCGCCTGCGCCCCGTGGATATATTAAAATATGGTTAGTTGTTTGAGTAGTCTAAAAGTACTTAGTTAAATAATGTCTTAATTTAATAAAGAACTAAAAAGTAAAAGAATAATATAACACTCTTTTATTTTGATAATAGATTATTCTTTACTTTGTGTTTTTTTTTAACTTATTATAAGTTTATTTTATTTTTTGAAATATATTATTATTTGAAGTTTTTAGCACTGTGTGTTATTAAAATAACTTCTTTAGTAAATTAATTATTTATGCTATATTATAATTTACAAGACTTTGTAAATATAGTTTAAAATCATATATCCTATTGTTTTTGCGTTACCACCGTGACGTTTGAAAGCACTTTTAATGTGATGTCATGAACTGTATCGTTTTCTCGCCTTCGAGTCCATTCTTCTGATATATACCTAATATATTTAGTAGACTATGAAGGAAATATAATCCGCCATGTTTATGTACAGTCGTTATCCGCAGATGGCCCTAAAAGCTTTGCCTAGACTGTGAGTCAGGGCTGAGGTATCCTAATCTGGAGAAAAATAAAAAGAAAATGATATAAAAATAAATAAATAAAAATAAAAAGCAAATAAAATATTAAAAAATGTATATTTTTGTCTGTAGTTTTAACAGCTAATGTTAGCTGCAGATGGCTTTAACAGTTTTTTTCCGGAATATAGGTGAGCGCTGAGGGCTCTCAGCCTAGAGATATATAAAAAAGACGAATTTACAAAATAAAGAAAATGGTTTTTGTGTTTAAATTAATAGCAGCAAAGGGCTTTAACTGCTTTCTCATACTATAGAGAAGCGCTGAAAATCGGCAAAACTTAAATGAAAAAAAGCATATAAAGTTCACCACCTCTTTATACTTATATATTTTTTAAAGTAATCGTAACGTGACTTAGAAACAATGTCATTATCATCATCATCATAATGATGCTCTTGTCCTAATTACTTGGGTCGACGTTATATATATTCCTCTTTCGTCGTATATATTGCACAATTATTGGCAATAGTTTTATGACCGGCCACCTGCCTAATGTCAATCATCCTTATGAATTTATTTATACTTAAGCATCGATATACTAAGTTCTATAAATGTAATTCCAAAAGTGACAATTTTCAAACAAATATAATCTCTAGTTTTGTCCCCGTAAGGTAAGATTTTCTTACGCCTGATGTCGCCCTAACCGAGGCTTCGGGTGATCGGACCGGGGAATTGTCCGGTCGCCCGACGTGAGGCCTTCGCGTGAGGGTGACGCCTCGACGGCGAAAGCTGTCGGGGCGTCGACGAGAGAGGAACCCGAGAGGGCATACCGCCGGGCGGACCACCGAAGACAAAGATCGGGTACTGGTGGTCCGCTCGCACGGCGAAGAACAGGTGCTTGCAGGGTGGGTTAATGGGGTTGCGCGCCGCCTCTTCCGTCACCCCGGACCAATTTGGCGGGGTGCTACGTCCATAGCCCACCGCAAAAAAAAAAAAAAAAGGGGGGATGATTTTCTTGGGACGCGGTCGCCGCCTTCTGGGAGGCAGTCATCTCACAACTAGAGCGGCGCAGGCGCGAATATCTGCGCCTAATATCGCCCTAGCCGAGGCATCGGGTGATCGGACCGGGGATTAAGCCGGTCGCCCGAAGTGAGGCCACCGCGTGAGGACTCGAGAGGAACCCATACGGGTAGACCGCCCAGCGGGTCACCGAAAACAAAAGTTGGGTTCCGGTGGCCCGCTCACACGGCGAATAAGGGCGCATTGTAAGGTTAGGTTAGGTTAAGTTAGGTCTATGGGGTCGCGCGGCAGGTTGTGCTTGCTGCGGAAGGAGGGTCGCCCAGTCGACTCCCCTTCCGCATACAGACCGCTGGTGCTGATGGCTAAATTGTTCGAGAAGGTGCTTGCGGACCGTCTCGTCCAGCACCTCGAGGAAGTCGGATCGGGACTGTCAGAGAGTCAATACGGGTTCAGGGGTGGCCGGTCAACTATTGACGCACTGGCCGCCCTGAAGTCCTTGGCCACCGATGCCGTGGCCAGAAAGGAAGTCCTCCTGGCAGTTTCGCTGGACATAAAGAACGCCTTCAACAGCCTCCCGCATGAGACGCTAAGGGAGGCACTCCAGTATCATGAAGTGCCTCCTTACCTCTGGAGGCTATTGGAAGCGTACCTCGAGGGAAGGCACGTGCTCTGGGAGGAGGGCGACGGACGCATTCATCGTCATCGGGTGGAGTGCGGCGTTCCACAGGGATCGGTCCTTGGCCCGATCCTGTGGAACGTCGGATTCGACTGGCTCCTACGGGGTCGGCTTCTTTCCGGGATGGGGGTCATCTGCTATGCTGATGATACCCTCATCACGGTGAGGAGGTCTGACTTCCTGGGGGCTGCTCGATTGGCAGAAGAGGGGGTTGCGCTCGTCGTGGGCCGGATCAGCATGTTGGGCCTAAGGATCGCGGTGGAGAAAACCGAGGCCCTCCTATTTCATGGCCCGGGTCGAGGTCCCCCCCGAGGAGCACACATCAGTATATCTGGGGTTGCTGTGCCGGTGCGGGCCCAGATGAAATATCTGGCTCTGCACCTTGATTCTAGGTGGAGTTTCGGGCTGCACTTTGCCCAGCTCGTTCCGAGGCTCGTCAAGACAGCCGCGGCGTTAGGTAGGCTTCTGCCAAACACAGGCAGTCCTGAGTCATCTTGTAGGCGTTTATACGCTGGAGTGGTGCGGTCCATGGCGCTGTATGGTGCCCCTATTTGGGCGGACTCCCTCACCGTCCGCAACAGGGCCCTTCTGCGACGCCCTCAGAGGGCCATGGCAGTGAGAGCTGTCAGGGGCTATCGTACGGTGTCATGGACCGCAGCAACGTTGCTGGCGGGCGACCCACCTTGGCCACTTGTGGCCGAAGCCCTGGCTGAGGTCTAACGGCTCCGCGTCGCGGCGCGGGCCGACGACGAGCAGGTCTCCGTAAGGAGACTGGGCAGAGCACTGGAAGTGGCCCGAAGGGTAGTCACTCAGCGGTGGAGAGAAGATCTGGAGTCCCCCGTAGCAGGGCGGGGGACTGTGGAGGCGGTTGCGCCACATCTCCATCGCTGGATTAATAGAAGGCACGGCAGCCTAAGCTTTAGGTTGGTGCAGGTGCTTACCGGGCATGGGGTCTTTGGTAAGTACCTGCACAGAATCGGAAGAGAAGGGGTCCCAGGATGTCACGAGTGTGGTGCGCCAGTAGATGATGCGCGTCACACTCTGGAGGTATGCCCTGCCTGGGGGCCCCAGCGCCACGTCCTATCGGCGGTCTTTGGGAGAGACCTGTCGTTGTCGACCATCATCTCGAAGATGCTTGATAGCGACAGGTGCTGGTCGTCGATGGCCTCCTTTTGCGAGGTCATCATGAAAAGGAAGGAGGCCGCGGAGCGAGAACGCGAGGCGCTTGCGTCAGCTGACTCGTTTCGCCGCCGGCGACCGGGGAGGAGGAGGCGCCGTTATGCGCACCTCCTTCCATCGCCTTGAGGGACGATAGGACGTGGCCAGAAAGCCAAGCGTGGGGGTGCCGGGGATCGAATGTCAGTAGACGATCTCTCCGGCTCCCCGTAAAAGTGCGTAAGGGGCCGCTGTGGTTTTTATGGGTATGCCGGTTTCCAGTTGGCCGGTGAGTCCCACACTCCCCCTCGTCTGTCACCAGCGGGGGATAGCGCGTAAATGCGTTTCCTCAGCGAAAAAAAAAAAAAAAGTCTATGGGGTCGCGCGCTGTCTCTTCCTTCGCCCCAGACCGATTTGGCGGGGCGTGACCACACCATAGTCCGCCGAAAAAAAAAGATGGTTAGATTTTCTAAAATCATTGAAACACAGCTTTCTTTATTTTTTAACCGACTGCCAAAAAGGATGAGGTTCTCAATTCGAACGCTATTAGTTTTTTTTTTTTTGTATATGTGTTACGCGATAGCAACGCCAATTCTGGATGGATTTTTATAATTCTTTCTTTGCTAGAAAGAGGATACTCTAAGGGTGGTCCCATATGCAGGGTATCAGGATCTGATGCTGGGATCCTGGGCAAATCGAAAGTAATGCCTTAAAATGTAGGGCAAAAATGCTGTTTCTGACGCCTCTATACATAATTTATTATATTATAGTTTGATTATTTGTGTATGGAGATTATCTTTATGAGCTTTAACTGATGCTAAAACAACAATGTTACTAAGGGGTAAAATAAGGGTCACGGGATGAATATTTATATGGAAGTTTATCATTTTCAAAGTTAGAAGTACGAAATTTCGCACACCTATCTTTTTACAAATAAAAGAATATGTGTGTTAGCGTTTTTTCAAAATTTCACTACTAAGGGGTAGTATAAGTAGTATAAAATAGGTAAAAACAAGTGAAAAAAAATAAAATATATATTTTTTCATGAATATTAATTATTTATTTTAAATATTATATTTTTTTTTTTCAATTTTGTTAAACTTTCGTGTATGTAAGCTAATACGTTGAGATCGTTGCTCCTCGATGTGGTTTGATAACGTTCGCGAATCAAACTGAGTCGCTGAGAATGACTTTCTGTAGTTTCATTACGCCTAGATAAGTTTGTGTATGCCCTCATCTGAGAAAGCCTATTAACCCGCTGCTCGTCACTCTCATTTGTAAAATTTATCCCATTTCCTAACTCCATTTTTCTTTAAACGAGTGTCTCTCTCGTCACTCGTTTCTACCAAACGGTGCTGTCTCATTTGAGCAGCCCGTTTACTAGGTCTACCTATTAAAAAAAATCTGAATTCACTTATTTTACACTAAAAACCGGCAAATATAAAAATTTTTTAAAAATAACAAAAACTGACCTCAAAACTATACCTACGATAAACGATATACAATAAACTTACGCTAAAAAGTAGAAAATAATTCTTTTAATTAGTTTAATCTCAAAAGAATAACAGAACAATTTACGAAATTATAGTATACCTACCTATTTACAGGTAGGTATGTAAAAACTTATACTATATCAAGAAAAATGGATAATAATATTATATTTTGTATTTCAAAGCAAGGAGCATTGAAATATAATAAACGAAATTATTAATATTTATTTACAAGTACTATTTTTTGGAGTCAGTGCCAGCCAAGGACAGTTTTTCTACTTTGCGAACATCACGCGGCTCACGCAGTACCTACCTGACCTACGCAAAGATGGACGATCACTGCGAATAGGGCGATAGACGGAGCGAGCAGGTGCGAGAAAGGAGAGGCGATGTCACTGAGTGAGCTACCCGAACGCGGGCAGATTTCGTTGATGATTTAATGTGCTTAAAAGATTTGCGCAAAGGAATTTAATTTTGATTTAGCTGGCACCGACTCCAAAAAAATAGTACTTGTAAATAAATATTAATAATTTCGTTTATTATATTTCAATGCTCCTTGCTTTGAAATACAAAATATAATATTACTAGCAGACTCGGCCACGCGTTGCTGTGTCTAAGGTAGCCTCAGTAAGACGTGGTCATGCTAATAAATTGTAGCTTATATGAATCGTTTGTACGTTTAACATAGCGCCATCTATTAAATACTTACTCAATCCAGTCAACAGATACCGCCATCTGTTAGAATCATTTGGAGATGACAGATAATTGTGACTGTCAAATAATAGACAAATAATTTGCAATAAAATAATATGGCGACTACAAATTGAGATGGAAGCTATCCTATCTTTTAAGTTGTATCAAACTACACATGCCGTGCAAATTTGATTAACATTGGTTAAGTTCTTTAGGAGTCCATCGCGGACAAACAACGTGACACGTAATTTAAGATTATTCATTCATCATTAATATTAAGATTAATATTAAATAATATAATAATATTAAATATATTATAATATAATAATATTTAAATAATATAATAATATTAACCCTTTCACGCATATGGGACACATTTGTCCCCGCGTAATTTTTACTCGTTACAGATAAACTAGTTAAGTTGAACCTTTATTCGTTTTTAAATTTTAATATTTATGGTATGTTTTCACGTTTGTGCACTGGCAACACTAAAAACAACCATTGTCTGTCAAAAAAAATACTGGCGCGAAAAGTGAAAATTATTTTCACTTTTCGCGCACATCAATATAAAAAAATAGTTTGTTGTTAAATAAAAACGTTTCTCGGCTGTTTCCCTTCTATCTCATATTCATTGGTAAGTACAATTATCATTTTATTATCAATTTTACGTTTCCTTTGTAAAAGTAATGCATATTATGTAAAAAATTGTATGGGACGCGGGTGTCCCTGTATGCCTCAAAGGAGACATTTTACAATAACTATGGATAATATTCCCGTTGCTGTTATTTTCATTTTATTATTCTTATTTTTGTTTATTTTTTGTAGACTATGTCATCAAATCGTCATAGAGAGTTTTCGCTGCGGCAAGATGACATTTTCGAAATATTGATGGCTGACAACAGCGACGACGAGGAGGGCTTGCTCCTCGATGAAGAGGATCAAACGTTTATAGCGCAAGATATGGATGCGGGTATGTCCACTGTTGAAATAGAACCCAGTTCCGCGCCTCTAGAAGAGAACTTGGTTGAAAATAAAAATATTACTGTCCCAATATTCAACTGGCGGCAAAATTCTTACTCGCCACGTAATTTTTATGAGAACCCAGAGTACAACTTCGGCAAAGTGATTGTTTTAGATAACACGCCTGATATCGAACTGACTCCTATAAATATATTCAATGCAGTTTCTAACTTTGAAAAATTGATAGATACCATTATTGTACCCGAATCCATATGTTATGCTGAACAAAATGGTCGATGTTTTACTATAACTAATGAAGAAGCCAAAGCTTTTTTCGGCATGAACTATGTGATGGCTTACCATTGCTTACCTACGTTTAGGAGTTATTGGTCTACAGATCCAGACATGGGGGTTCCTTACATTGCTAATGTGATGCCTATAAACCGCTTTGAAGATATCCGTCGAAACTTACATTTTAGTGATAATTCAAAAGAACCGAGTAGAGCCGATCCCGCTTATGACAGGGCATTCAAAATACGACCTATTATAGATCACTTCCACCAAGCTTTCCAAAACGCTATGACCAACAATAAAACCCAGGCAATGGATGAACACATGATCAAATTCAAGGGTCACAATATAATGAGACAATATGTCAAAAACAAGCCAGTAAAATGGGGGTTCAAAATGTGGTGCAGGGCAGACTCTACCACGGGCTATCTTTTTCAATTTGACCTCTATACCGGCAAGAAAAAAAGTGGCATTGAAACTGGATTGGGCGAGTCGGTGGTGTTGCAATTATCAAAAGATTTAGAAGGTATAGGGTGTGAAATATACTTTGACAATTTTTTTAACTCCCCTAATCTACAATACACGCTTTTTTTTTTTTTTTTTTTTTTTTTTTTTTTTTTTTTTTTTTGGTAGGCTATGGCCTCACGTCACACGTCGCCCGTACCGTCCGGGGCAACGGAAGGGGAGCGCGTGGCCCCATAACCCACCTTATTCCCTCCCATCGCCATTGGGCCGGCCACTGGTACCGCTTCCTTGCCTTCCGTGGTCAGCCCGGCGGGTTACCCTTTCGGGTACCATCCCCCGTCGACGCCCCAGCTAACTGCCGGAGCGTCGCCCTCACGCGGTCGGCCTCTCTGCGGGTGAAGGACTATTCCCCGGTCCAGTCACCCGCGGCCTCGGCTAGGGCGGCATTAGGCGCAGATACTCGCGCCTACGCCGCCCCAGGCGCCGGCGGTGGAGCGTCTCACCGAAGAGGATTTCCTCTCGGAGTCGCCCCGCCGCCTCCTTCCGCGAGACAACTGTCTCGCAGAAGGCGGCGACCGCGTCCCAGTTCCTGACGCTGTCGAGCATCGCCTTAGCGATGGTCGGCAGCGCCAGGTCGGCACCGATGATCGCGACGAGTTCACGGCGCTGCTCTGCCCAGGCCACACAGACCTCGAGCGTGTGCTGCGCCGTGTCCTCGTCGCAATCGCAGTGGTGGCAGGACGGTGTCCTCTCCCTCCTCACGACCGTGTGCAGGTACTTGCCGAAGCAACCATGCCCCGTCAAGACCTGCACCAGTCGGAAGGAAAGGACCCCGTGCTGTCGACCCAACCACTCCATCAGCACTGGCCGGAAGGCCTCGATGGTCCGAACACCGAACCGAGGCCTTTCCAGCCGGATTGCCCAACGAGCAATAACGTCACGGCGGGCGTCGCCCCGCCAGGCGGCCATCTCACTAAGCGAGACGGTGCCGCCCCCTGCCCGCGTCACTGACACCCGCCGGTACAGTCCGGCGAGCATCTCCGCCTCCAAGTCCCACGGGGGTATTCCGGCCAACAGGCATGCTGCCTCCGTTGCCACCGTGCGGTACCCGCGTATGGCCCTGACCGCCATGGCCCGCTGTGGCCGCCACAGCAGAGCCCTAAGTCGGACGGTCAGAGACCCCGCCCACACGGGTGCACCGTACAGGGCCATCGACCGGACCACCCCCGCGTACAGCAGTCGGCACGTAGCGCTGGGTCCGCCCACATTCGGCATAAGCCAAGATAGGGCGGACGCCGCGCCGACAAGCCGTGGAGCAAGCCGACGGAAATGCTCCCGGAACCACCATCGCCCGTCGAGCACCAGGCCCAGGTACCTCATATGGGCCCGGATGCTGATGGGAACCGAATTGACGGTGATCGAGGCGTCGGTGGGTGGACTGGTGCGGGGCCCATGAAATAATAAGGCCTCCGTCTTATCCAGGGCCACCCTTAACCCCAGCGCCTCGATCCGCCTGACAATCTCCTCGGTGCCAAGAGTTGCCAGGCGTGCCGCCTCCTCCAGCGTCCCACCCCGGGCTGTGACGAGTGTATCGTCGGCGTAACAGATTACGCCCAGCCCGGGCGGGAGGCTCCCTCTCAACGCCCAGTCGTAGCCGATGCTCCACAAAGTCGGCCCCAAGACCGACCCCTGCGGAACACCGCACGACATGGGCGTTCGCACAACATCCCCTACTCGGTTCTTATAGAGGACGCTGCGCCCCTCCAAATAGTCTGCCACCAGCCGCCTCAGGTATACAGGCACCCCGTGATACCGGAGTGCCTCCCTGATGCAGCTGAATGGCAGACTATTGAATGCGTTGGCGATGTCTAGAGACAGCGCCAACAGCACCCCACCGCCAGTGACAGCCTCCGCGACTACGGCCCTCAGGCGCAGTAAGGCCGCGATCGTCGAACGCCCCTTTCGGAAACCGAATTGGGCGTCCGACAGATCGGGGCCAACCTCGCTAAGGTGCTGGCCGATACGGGCAGCCAGGATCCTCTCCAACAGCTTACCCGTATCGTCCAGCAGCACGATCGGCCTATAGGCCGAGGCCGAGTCCGGAGACCGTCCTGGCTTCGGCAGGAGTACCAGCCTCCCCTCCTTCCAACACCCAGGGAACTGCCCAGACGATAAACACGCGTTGTACAGCTCCCCGAGGCGTGGACCCAGATGCTCGAGGACCAGGGCCAGCACCCGGTCGGGTACCCCGTCTGGCCCAGGAGCGGTGGTCTTGGCACGCATTCGCACCACCGCCGCCCCCATTTCCGTCTCCGTGACGGGCGGAACACTTTCGTAGTCGGCCTCCCGGTCACTATCCTGCAGTGCCATGACCGGGGGCGTGTGTTCCGTCCGCCGTGGGAATAGATCCTCGACAATTCTGGTGAGGAGGCTGGGCTGGAGAGTCTCAGTGAGGGGGGGGCCCCGCGCGCGGAGCTTACTCAGCGCCGCACGATAGGGGCGACCCCAGGGGTCACGCTCGAGACTGTCCAGCATCTCCTGCCGACTAACGTCCTTGGCCTGACGGATGGCCAGCCTGAAGGCAGACCGCGCACTGCGGTAAGCCTCGTATAGCTGGCCCTCCCGCTCAGCGTCGCGGTGACGCCGCCGACTGCGGGTATACGATCTCCGAGCACGTATGCACGCAGCTCGAAGCTCTGCCAACTCCCGGGACCACCAGGGAACCGCCCTCTTCGAAGGAAGACACCGTACACGGGGCATGGCCGCATCGCAAATCTGCGTTAACGCACAGCGAATGCGGCCAGCCTCGGCGTCCACCCCGTCCACCGAGGGCGGTGACGGCAGCCACGAATGCACAATGGCTGCCTCCACCAGTAGGTCCCGATCAAGTCGACCCACAGCCCACCGCGGAAAAGCGGGAGCTCCGTCTGCCGTGTGACCCCTGCTGGGCTGGCGGAGGTTCCGGGAGACCTCTATCCGAATATATCTATGGTCGGATAGGGTCTCAACCTCCTCCTGAACGTACCAGCTCCTCACACGTGGTGCGACATTGGGGCTAGCGAACGACAAGTCCACTATCGACCCACCCCGCTGCCGCACGCACGTATGCACTGAGCCCCTGTTCAGCAAACAGAGGCCCAGTGACGCCGCCCACTCTTCAACCGCCCGCCCGCGATCGTTCGTCCTGGGAGACCCCCACGCCATAGACTTGGCGTTGAAGTCCCCCATTACGAAAACTTGGCGCGGTGCCAGTCGCCGTATCGAGGCCTCCAAGTTGGTGAGGGAGGCCCCGAAATCTGCCACACTCCTGTTAGGGGAGAAGTACACGCCGTAGAACGTTACCTCTCCCCAGTCCGCCGCAACGTATCCATCACCCCTGTCCTTAAGAGACAGAGGCGGGGAAGGCCACGACGTGGAGGCGACGATTGCCACAGAGCCGTCACTGCTACCCAACCAATTAGATCGTTCGGGCACGCAATACGGCTCCGCGGCTACGGCTACACCTATCAACCACTCCGCCATAGCTTGCAGGAAAAGGTCCTGCGCACCGACGGAGTGGTTGAGGTTGGCTTGCAAGAGGTGGATGGACTCGGTAGCCATTAGTGGGCCGTGTCCATTACCTCCTCCGCGCCGGCGGGCGATTGGGTCGCGCTAGGAGCGGAAGCGGCCGGGGTCGCCGGGCCGCTCCGCCCCTTTGGAGCCGAAGCCGGGGGTCTGCACTCTCCACCCCCCATTCGATGTTTGGCGGGCTTATTACCCGCCGCACACGCGGGACAGTGGGGTGCGGCAGCACACGATGCCGCCATGTGCCCGGTTTGACCGCAACGGAAGCATAGTCCACTGCAGTCAAAGCAGTTGGTGCACGTTGGCCGGGTATGCCCGACCGCCATGCACCTAAAACACCTCGCAGGCCGGGACTCCAGCAGGGTTACCCGCGCCGAGCTCCAGCCTACGAGGATCCTGCCTGAGTCAGCCAATTTCTTGACCGACTCTACCGGACACTGCACCCAGGCAGCACCGACGCCGCCCGGTCCAGGGCGAATGGCACCAATCCGGACAGTGTCCGAGGCGCATCCGGTTTTTGAGACAATAGCCTCCCTGATGTCCTCCACCGTCACGGAATCGTCCAGACCCGCAATGCGCATCTCTGCGCACTTGACGGGTCTGGCGATTCGAACGCCACCCTCCTGGCCAAACAGCCCCCGCAGCTTCGTGGCCACGCTATCGGCCGCCTTGGCGCCCTCGGCCCCAGGGAACTCGAGGATTCGAGCCCCTGTCCGGGCCTTGCGGGTCCTAGCTTCGACGCCCCCGATGTCGGAGACGTCTAGCTCCCGCCGGGCGCGACGTAAGACGGCCTCATAGTTGAGGCCCTTCTCAGCCGCCTCAGGCAGCACAGTGATAACCACTGCTGCTGACTTTGGCGACCGGAGCTTCCTGCGCGACCTCTTTCCCCTCTTTCCGGCTCCTGTTTGGGGAGCGGCGGCCTCAGCGGCGCTTTTGACCGCCGCCCTCCGTCTTTGGCCGGGACTTTTCCTGCCTCGCTCAGCCACCTGCCAGCCCTGTTCGAGCATGGCAGCTGCACTGAGCGCAGCAGGCGCAGTCGTGGGCGCGCTAGCCGGTACCAGCGACACAGGTGCGGGCACCGGTTGCGGCGTGGCCTTAACAGGAGCCGGCGCCGATCTCTGCTTCTTAGCCGAAGCGAGCCCCTTGGACCCAGCCTTGGGCCCAGTCACAGCTGCGGCGAAGCTCACGCGGCCACCCTGGCAGGGTAGCGGGGTGGGTCTCGACGCTATAGTCGGCCGCGTGGTCTTGCCTCCGTCCGCAGCGAGTGGCGGCCGGAGACGTGGCTCCGGAGGCAATCTTGCCTCGAGAACCTCCATGCGCGCATTGACCATGACGCCAACAGACTCCATGATGGCGCGCATGGTTGCCTCCGGCACGCCGTCCACTACAGGCAGCGCGGGCAGCGGTACTGCCGATACTGGCTGAGCTATCGGGGCGCGCTTCGCAGCTCGAGCCGGCGCAATTGAGGCGGCGACAGAGTCGGACGTTGTCGGCGTGGTCGGCGTCAAAAGCGCGAATTGGCTCCGCAAGTCGGCCATATCTTTGGCCAGCTTGCGGTTTTCCTTTCGCACAGCCGCTAACTCCGCCTCCAGTCGGTGGTTTTGGTCCCGCAGACCTGATACCTCGCCGCTAAGACGGGCATTTTCGGCCTGCAGGGCCTCCATCTGAGTGGCTGGGGGGTCGCCGCTCACAGCGCCCACAGCTACCGCCGCGTCGGTGGGAGGGATGTTGGATAACACCCTCACCATCCTCGCGGCGACTGCTTTATTTTCGGCACGCATGCGAGCCTCGGCCCCCCTCACTTGGCCGACCGGGGACGAAGCCGCCGATCTTGCCGCCGCCGTGGCCCCTCGCCCCCTGCGAGAGGTTGCCACCTTGGGAGGAGGCATAATAATTGCACTCCCCTCGTAGTCGGACCCTGAGCTGCCACCCTTATTTAGGGGGCGCTTCCGCACCTTCGAGGGGAGGGCCTCCTCCCTGAGCGTCAAAGCCGCCGCCATGATTGATGCCGCAGAACGCGACGACGACGCAGCGGCAGTCTCGGCAGCCGACATGCTGCCCTCCTCCATCTCCGACGGACCTGCGGCATCGCCGCCCTCGTCCTCTGTCTCCACGACAGATCTGCCGCCCTCGTCGTTGGACGGCTCTGCGACAGAACTGTCGCCCTCGTCCTTCGACGGCTCTGCAGCAGAACTGTCGTCTCCTTCATGGGTTGGAGCGGCGGCAGCCTCCCTGAGAGCCCGCCGCTCCTCTCGCTCCTTTTGGCGCCCCTTCGCGACGGAAGCCTTCCCACGAGTCGCCTTGGGTGGTCTTCCACGCCTCTTCGGCTTCGATTGGGCCTCCATGGGTGCCGGGCCCTCGGCGGGTTTGAGCGCCTCTAGTTTAGAGGACGAGGCGTCTTCTGTGCCAGTTTTACGGTAGCATGGCGAGGCTGTAATGTGGGAACCGCTAGGATCCCCGTCTGTAAGTGGTAAAATATGATCCATCTTGTTCCCACGAGTAAGGGAGAAGTACACCGTCGACCCGGGCAGAGATCCCTGTACCCGGGCAAGCCTACATTTACCAACCAGGGGGTCGGCCGGTACCCTGGCTGGAGCGTGCTAACAACAGAACAACCCATCTGCCATGCATCTTCTCGCCGCACGCCAGAACTTAAGATTCTGGGTGATTTCCGAATTCGAATGTTAATTCGAATTCTTTATAGAGGTTTTCTTCCTCGCGGTCCGGGCGGTTAAGCCAAGACCCTCGCTCCTGAAACTACGCCTCACGACAATATGTCTTGAAGCGAGATATCAGGTTTACGATATGTCGGCGGTGGCATAAGCCTGCCCAGCCCTCAAATTAATGAATGACCGGGCCCGTCCGAAATTTCGCCTCCTGTACCCTCTACAACTAGAGGGTCAGGAGCGAATTGGGACTCAACCCATTGCTGGGGAACCCCCCCTCGCGCCAGAGATTTGCTACGAGCGACAATTCGACAGAAGGATCTGGGGGACTGTCGCTCGCACCCAGGGTACACCACGTGGAGGTTTCTGGCATCGTACCCCACAATACACGCTTGCAAAAATGAACGTAAAAGCTTGTGGCACTGTACGTTCAAACAGAAAAAATATTCCAAAAAATATTCCAACGGATAAAATCATGAACCGAGGTGATATATTCGCGACCAGCAACAATGGCATATCATTTATAAAATGGATGGATAACAAAGGAGTGTTTTTGTTGACTAACTTCTTGTCACCCATACCAACAACGACAGTCAAGAGATGGGTACAAGGCAGCGGTGACAAGAAAAATGTCACATGTCCTGAAATTGTGGTGAAGTACAACAAATTTATGGGTGGAGACGATCTAATGGACCAAAGGAAAGTCTGCTACGAAGTGGATCGAAAGGCAAAAATTAAATACTATCTGAGACTATATTTCGACATACTAGATATTGCTATGAGCAACTCGTATGTAATATATTGCAAACTGCGCGAAACAAAACGCGTTGAAGGAACATTACTTTCAAGTCTTGAATTTCGTCAGGTAGTGGCTCGATCACTTATTGGTAGTTTTTCGTCTCGCCAAAGAGCTTTATGCTCGATTGTCATGTCGAAAAAGCGAATTTCGCTTGGTCAAAAACGCGGGGCACCTTCACATGCAATGGTAAAAGTGGGCAACAGAAAAAGATGCGTACAATGTGCAAAAAGTCGCATTGAAAATAGAACAAATAATACTTGCAGAACGTGTAATGTACATTTATGTTACACTTCAGATCGCAATTGCTTTGCTGATTACCATTAAATTTTAAATGTTATATTTTAAATATGATTATATTAGTAAAAACGTATTATTGAATATATAATCTGTGTTTCATTTATAATATCATACTTTTCCAAATATAAAAAATGTATACCTTGACGCATATAGGGACATATGTGTCCCCATCCTAAAAACACAAAAATTATATAATTTCCGTTTTCTGTATTACTTTTATTTTAAATTAGACCATTTTCATAAATTATAGCTAGAAAGAATCGTGTTCACAGCCTTGGATTACTTACAAACGTGTAAGGGTTAATATATAATATATTAATATTAAATATTAAGATTATTCATTCATCCATAGTATAAGTTTTTACATACCTACCTGTAAATAGGTAGGTATACTATAATTTCGTAAATTGTTCTGTTATTCTTTTGAGATTAAACTAATTAAAAGAATTATTTTCTACTTTTTAGTGTAAGTTTATTGTATATCGTTTATCGTAGGTATAGTTTTGAAGTCGGTTTTTTTTAATTATATACATATCTACTAACAATTTTTTGGATTTGTTAAAGTTCTCTCTTTAAAATTGACGCATTTTTATACAAACTTTTACATCACATTTCACCTTTTTTTGAAAATGCATTTACGCACTGTCCCCTGCCGGCGACAGACGAGGGGGTGTGTGGGACTCGCCAGCCGACTTCTCGACCGAAATACCCACTAAAACCACAGCGGTCTCTTTCGCGCTTTTACGGGGTGGGGTGCCGGAGAGATTGTTTATTGACATTTTTATCCCCGACACTCCAATGCTAGGCCATCTGGCCGCGTTCAGCCGACCGTCAAGGCGATGGGAGGAGCTACGCGTAACGGCGCCTCCCTATCCCTGGCCGCTGCCTGCAGGGCGAGCCTGCGGAAACAGATGCCTCGCATTCCCACTCCACGGCCTCCTTCGAAGAGATGACCTCTTCGCAGAAGGAGACCATCGACGACCAGCACCTGCCACTATTAAGCACTTAGAAATTGTGGTCAATAACGACAGGTCTATTCCTATGACCGCCGACAGATCGTGGCGCTGAGACCGCCAGGCGGGACATACCCTCAGGGTTACAGAATATTTTACCTGCTCTAGGGCTGATTTTCAAAAAAACTGCAATAGGCACATGTTTTTCATCTTTAATATTTGTATTTGGTTAAGTTATACAGTCGCTGTGTGGTAGCCGCTACGATACTACCAACCCTTACTTAGCTCGTGGATGTCGTAAAAGACGACTAAGAGCTTTATATCGATCTGGGCCAACACCACCTGATGCCGTCTGGTCAACAATTAGTACATTCCCAAGGAGGGTTGACGTTAGGCAGGCGGCCGGTCATAAAATTATTACCAATAACTTTTGCAATACTAGGAAGAGGAGTACATATTGCGCCGACCCCAAGTAATTGGGATAAAAGCAGGAGAATGATGGTTAAATTACAGATTTCAGAATGTAAAAAAGCAAAAAAGTTCCGTAGGTAGGGAAAAGGTGTATAAGTTGATCCCAAGAGGTAAGATGATCCTTTTGGATTATTTGCAAACAGCTAAAGCTATCTAGTTCAATTATTTGTCAATATGTTGCCCCGCGCATCCACTCGCTTCAGTTCATTTGTAATGGTAACATGAGCGACGCGGCGGATTTTACTGGAAGAAATGTAAATTGTGTTCACCTAATATAAGGTAAGGCTGACTTTGAGCTTATGATACTTTTATTTAATACCATTATATACAATGAATGTTGTGTTAGTGACCTCCTTATATGCTTAACTTTGGTTTATGAACAACAGGGAAATAGCGGCGTGGCAATATGTTACGTTAGTAAACTTTTAATAAAACAATTGATCTTGGGGCAAGTTGATTCCCCTCCTTGTGTACAAGATGGTCCCGGGGATCATCTTGTACCATCTCGAGACTTTTTAGTATCTAATCATACTTTTTTACAGATTATTTCTTAGTTCAGCATGATGCCACGAAAATACACAAGAAAAACTACTCGTGGCCAATGGTCACAAGCATCAATGACAGCTGTCCTTGATGCTGTAAAAATGGTATGGTTTTTAAAAGAGGTAGTAAAGAATTTTCAGCGGCTGTTATGTCATTGAAAGGAAGCGAAGGTCTAAACAACAAAATAAAATACCTCTTGGTGCAATTAATATGTGGGGAGGAAGAAAAATGTTTTTACGGTGCGTCTGACTCATCTGAGGAAGATGACACTGAATGTTTGTACTATCCAGACAGGTTTTCCACCGATTACAAGGGTTAAGGGTGGATAAAGTGTTATAAAAGTGGAAAATGGTGTGATGAAGCTTGTGCCGGAATAGTTAGCGATGATCCTGATGAGTTTATTTGTGAATTGTGTAGCACAGCACCAGCCAAAAAGAATAAGAAGAGCGAAAAAAATTCTAATGGTCTTTTATAATACGTTAAAGGATGTTTCTTTCGGTTATGAACAATTTATTTCCCAAATTATTTAAGAAAAAATTACAAGTTTGATCTCATATTGTGATTATTACAAATGGTGTAGTTTACCTACCTACTACTAAGATGACTCGATTTTTTAAATATTTTTAGAGATATTAAAGCTAACTTAACTGTTGATTTTGTTAAGTTTGTAAACTTCATCGTAATTTATGTCATGTTGTTATGATGATTCTGCGAATGATTCTAATTAAAAACGTTTAGCATATTTTTGGTTTTACTTACCTATCTTATTCCTAAAAAATAAAAGGTAATGTCCAATGGGCTAAGATGATCACTGGAATCATCATACCCATACACATAGGGATCATCTTAACCACCGGGGTGTACAAGATGATTATTTTTTACAGTTTTAAAAAAATATTAATTTTGTTATGTAAATCTAATTAATTGAATATTCTGTGTATGGCAGAAGTAAGATAGATACCCAGTAACAGTAATAAATGCCATCACGGTGGTTTTACATGGAAATATGTGGATATTATTTAAATTTTGGCTTAAGGTGATCATCTTGTACACCTTTCCCCTACTTGTTTATGAGTTAATTTCCGTACAAATGCTAAACATTCATTTCCATCTTTAAGGATTGCTTTCGCTGAATACGTATTTTTTATTTAATATTGAGCCAAATACATATTTTCATACAAATGTGCAAACCCTATTTTACACACTTAGGGAATAAATTTCCAAAAAAGCTGAAAAATGTATTTCTTCATAAATGAAGAATTTAATATTAATATATTGAATAGCCAGATAAGCATTTTCACGAATGTAACTTCGAAACTGACATAGTTTCATAAAAAGCTTGCAACCCCTATTTTACAAGGGGAAAATTTCCAAAAATCCTTTCTTAGTTAGTGCTGACAACATAAAAGGCGTCAACTGTCAAACTTTCCTGTAAGTAGCCCCAGCGGTTTAGGCTGTGCGATGATGACTCAGTCAATCAGCACAAGTAATTTTATACACATATATTTAGATTATATTCTATTGCCATCTAGCGCTCATTCTGCGAAATTATAAAATGCCTTAAAAATATGGCTCAATTCAATTTATTTTAAATAATGTCCATATAGTTGATTTATATTTACATATGTGTATTTTCATAATAAAAAGAAAAATTTATTTACTCAAATATAATAGTGAAGTTTATATTAATTAACAGGTACCTTCTCGTAATTCTAACACAATTTCTAATAAACACCTTGAGAGGAAACCAATTGGAGCGAGCTATTTAATGTCCTAGTTCAGATCAAAAATCAAAGATGGCGTTATCTCTACAATTTCAAAATTTGTGCATAAGTAAATATGTAGATGTCACTATGCTAAGCTAATAACTTTTTCAGTATGTAAAAACAATAAATCTAGTATTTTCAATAAATACGAACAACTTCATCTTCTCAGCGTACATATTGAGAAATAGTCTACTTCTTCTCTCTCATTCCATATACGCTTGAATCCAAATTATTAGGCATGGTTCTCATCCACATCAAAGATATTAATTTACCTACTATAGATACACTGTGACTTTTGTGATACCTTTTTTTTTTTTTATTGGTGGGCTATGGATGCGTCTCGAACCGCCGAATCGGTCCGGGGTGACGGAAAGGCGGCGCGTGACCCCATAGACCCACCGTAAAACCTTCTCTCTTCGCCGTGCGAGCGGGCCACCGGTACCCGATTTTTGACTTCGGTGGAACTTTTGTGATACCTGGGACATATACCTACACGGGGATACAAAATTCACTTAATTACAATCTACTATGATTTACCGGTGCTTAAATATATTGATTGTAATCTTTTAGAGACAAATAGATCAAATTTAATAATCCATCTCAAACATGTAGGTAACTAGTTTAATAACGACAGAAAGGTTTCATCATCATCACAGCCCATAAATGTCCCACTGTTGGGCTCAGGCCTCCTCCGTAATGGGAGGGGAATTAACCTACTATACCGCGCTGGTGAGACGTGTTGGTATAGGGTTTTGTTTCGAGTTTTCCTTCTCTCGCATAGATGTTATATGCGTTTTATACGCCTTACTCGTCTCGTACGATCACCCACAGGTAAGATATGGAGTGGTGAATAATATTCTTACTCCGTCACCACACGGAAAGGTTTATTAAGTAAAAACTATATGAAAAATCTATTAATGGAATAAATTATGAATTACATTAGCACACAGTTCAGAAATAAATATAATTTGAATATAACCATCTTATCCACCTGATATCACTATCCATCGCACCACCCGCACACTGATCGCGAGCTACCTCTAAGACTAATGTCTTAACTGGATGTATATTCACTAATTGAATATACATCCAGTTGCTTTCTATGGTCAGTTAATTAAGAAAATCTTATAACATCACACCTTAATACACCTAGAGCTGTGGGTTAGCGTGAGAGAGGAGCAGCCTGCCTACCGCTGCCGTATGCGTGAGAGAAAGGGAAGCCAGACAGACTGGCGCCGTTACACGTTACGTAACGAAGCGGTTTACCCTCCCATAAGAAGTTATCACTTCAAAAAAGAAGAAAAAGGACAGATATGTTGTTCTTCAGGCTACATACGTCCCACAATTGAGCAGGAGTTGCCGCGATAAGAAGAAACCACCACCACGCTGAACAGACAGCTTGTATCCCGAGTTTTCCTTTCCTAGCAACGGTATTATCTACATTTGAGATATATGCAGTTATTAGATGATGAAAATTAGTAGCAGTTTGTAATATGTCCTTGGAAAGTATTTTTCTCATCGTTAGTGTTACTGCCGCCCATGGACCTTTGCAATACTAAAAGTATAGCTACTAAAAGTATAGCTAGGCCGCTGCCTACCCATACAAACCCTAAACCCACCGAGTTGGGCTTCCGGCTCTCTCGCTCACCGAACGAAGCGCAATAGCAAATCGCCATTACTCAGACGTCGATCTTCTGCTAGAGTTTGGTACTACCCCGGACGGACCGGTCCGCGGCTATAGACAGAAAACTGTCAACAGCGTGGTCCTACCACTAAGTATAGTTTGGGGAATTGTATTCTTTCTTATTCGTTATCTCTCGAAAATGCTAACAGACCTGTTACATACCTACCTTGCCATATTACTTGTGATTTCTAATTACGATTTTTATAAACCTTTTGCAATCGATCGATCTATTACTGGGCATATGGTATAAAACTTTATAACCATATCCTTCCAATTATCTATGGTTTGCAGACTCCAATCTGTCCAGACAGGATATTGTAGCTGACCTTACACTTCGTTCTGGACATATACCTTTAAACAGCTTTATCTACATGTTGAATAAGGGTTCTCCACCTGACTGAACTATGTGCACAGTTAGGGAAGACGGCTACCACATCCTAATCCTAGTGGAGTGTGTACGGAACGAAGCTGAAAGAAAACAGTTTGAGCATCATATAAATATTTTTCTAAGAACGATTGGAGCCTTTAACAATATTCTATCGTCGCCTTTATCTGAAGAAGCAATATTATTACATACATACATATCATCACGCCATATCCCTTGCAGGGTAGGCAGAGAGAACAGAGTGCCAGAGAACTCTATCCTTTCATTCTTCATTCGCTTCCTCAACATTCATAATTTTCTTCATACACGCTCGCCGGTTTCGGAGACTCTTGACTCCACCTTCCTACATAACCAATCTGTCCAATCCTTCAGTACATGACCAATCTGATCTAGGTAGGTGAGTCTCGGTCTCCCCCGATACCTACATCCTTCCACTTTCACATTGTATATCTTCTTAACCAGACGTTAGTTCGGCATTCTTTCCACATGTCCGAACCATCGGAGCATTCCCTTTCGCATCTTAATCATTTCAATATTATTATATTATATAATATTGTAAACATAGGGTTAAAATGTAGAAGTAACTAGATTCTAATTCTATACACGGTGACATTTATGTCGTCTTACAAATGTTAACATATCCAGTATCTACTATTCATTCGTACAATTTAAAGGTTAAAAAAAATATTTACTGGAATATTTTTTACTAAAAATTTTTAAAAATAATTAATAGTTAAAATAGTAAGAGAAGAGCATGTAGCGAGCGGTAGGCTACCTACTCGACATAACCTACGTACTGTGTAGATACTACCTAGGCGTAGGTACGCTTTGGAATAGCAGTCCACGTGGACTTCGTAGCTGTGATTGGCTAACGTAATTACATATCCAATCATTATCATGAGTTATGCCGTATGATTTCTTTTGTTTAAAATGTAAACGTTATAACCAGATTGTTACAAAATTTTAACTTTAATTTATTTTATTTTGTTATTTTTTTATCACTACCATTATTGAACAATTAAATATGTTAAATATGTTTCTTTGGTCGGTTACTTTTATGGCACTTCTTTTGTAAGACGATATAAATGTCACGGTGTATATAAAGGAATTTGTGTAGTTAAGACACTTATAACTCAACAACGGCTGGACCAATTTTTATGATTTTTATGTTTTTGAGTTTGTCTTTGTCAGAAATGGGATATAGGATAGGTATTAAATTATGATATTTAACAACAAAAAAAAATACATCAGTCTAAACGTTCATTAGTTCACGGTAAAACAAAACGCAACTGACAGGTCATGTAATGTTGTCTATGGTTTGAAAATACCGCAAAATGTTGGGATTAAATTTGACCGATCGATGTATTTGTGAGTGCGAGTTGCGAGTGCTACGAATTTTTACGAGTATTACCTACTATAATAAATCATATTGTATTGAAATTATTATTAACAAAATGTTGACCAAGAAAATCTAATCTTTCCCTACAAAGCCGTAATGCAATTAGGATTCTAAACATTGCGAATGAAACCACTGAAGAAGAACGATACGTGAAGAGCGCCTCGTTAATATGACCTGACTTTGTACTTCTTAATCAAAAGAGCAACGTGAGGTAGCCCGTGAAACGGCTTGGTTGACAATGCGAAATCGTCGAGCAAATCTCAGAGAATTAGATAATGTTCAACGTGCGAAAGAAAAATATCGTATTGGTGCTTCTTCGTTTTGCTGGCACAACATTAAAATACTTGATTTTTAAATTTATATATTATTTATTACCATAATAAAAAAAGAAAAATAATTTTGAATTAATCGGTACCTGCCCATTTATTGGCTGTTAGGCGGAACGAAGTGTGGCGGGTCGGCTAGTTATTTATAATTATTAATTTGTAATTATTAACAAGGGTGACATCATCTCTTTGTGATCAAGCCCTACCTTTTGGTAAATAAAGAAAAAATAAACTATTACTGTTATCCAAGAGTCCACCGAAGACAAAGACCGGGTTCCGGTGGCCCGCTCGCACTGCGTGGAGAGGTACTTGTAGGGTGGGTCTATGGGGTCGTGGGCCACTTCTTCTGTCACCCCGGACGGATTTAGCGGAGCGTGAACATTCCATAGCCCGCCGCCAAAAAAAAACTGTTATCCAAGAATAATTTTGAACATTAAGTTCGCCTAAATAATTTTCTGAGTAAACGTCAGCATTATTCAGGAAATATATAACCTATAAAGACTACTGCAGTGCTTTATATGTTACTAATGGGTACTTATTATTATAAATAAAAAAGATTGTAAAATGCTAATGCGAATAGTTTTTTTTTTCATGATGTAAGAGCAGTTTCTAAAGGATAAGAGTGAAAATCTAATGTAAAAAGCATGGCTTATTATATTACCTGCCTAACAAATATGCTACTTATGTTACAGAAAAAACTGCTGTGAGACTATAGATGCAACGAAATAAGCTACAAATACAGTAGTTACAAATATAATACACTAAAAATTCATAACATCTTTTCCTTTGACAAAATTTATAGAAAATAATTTGAAACTCCCTGCACAACCTACATATTCAAACAGTGTAAATACCTGTTCTTGAAGTTGCTCCTGCAACTCTCTTCAACTTTTCTACTTTTTGTTCAATAATCATAACGTGGAAATACCATTCTGGCGGTTTAGATGGGCCCGACTTTTATTATGTTGAAATTCAATTTTTTTTTCTTATTATTAGCTTACTTAATATTTACTTGCTTTTTTATACACGCGTCCATCTAAAAGGAAACTTTATAAGATATGTATTTAAACTGAGTTGATTTGATTGCATTTAATCTTAAAAAAATACTATCATATATTGATATCATTTGATGTTAATGTTCTTTAAATGTTTGGCATTCTTTATTTAACTACATCATTCCTAGCTTTACAATGTTATATAGTGACTGTTATGATTTGTTTTAAAATAACATAGCTCCTTTTTCACAACTTTAATTTTTGTTGTTTTCTATATTTATAAAAAAATAATTAGATATTTTATATATTATTAAAGATTAATCTAAACATCACATGTTTAGACTTTGAACCTGGACTTCGCAATAAGATATTATTATGTACTTTAAATGTACATTATGTGTATATGGTACACAAAGTAAATCAAATAAATAATATCCCTATAAGAGAATAAAACCACTAACAAAACGTTATAACAACCTGTCTAGCCACCGTGGTACATAATAAGGAACAGAATTATATTACTATTATAAGCCGTTTTCCTTATCCTAAAGAGTTATTTTTTTATCGAACTAATGTTGAACATTAACAATCTGGCTTCTCAAAAAAAAGTTAAAATAAAAGGCCATACCAAGCTTATGGTCAATGAGGAATTGCAGTAAAAATTCTTCTTCCATTGTGGATGAGGTCGTGTTTATGTGTCCTACATATACATATATTCTATAATATTTTTGACCTAATTTGGCACATACCAAATAAAAAAAATTACGTAATGGCTTTACCTACATTAATAGCTACATAATGCTTGCATTATTAATATTCTATGCAACTATTGCTTGAATATAATTAATTGCCCACGAGTGGAACGTATAGGAATTTTATATGAAGACCCAGAATTGTTTTCCATCTAAAGTGTCTTTGTATCACTTATTTGTTTATTATATATGGTATAGAAATTTATGCTCAATAAAAATGATTGCCCAGTTTTCTATCTACATTAGTAGCTATACAATAATATGCTTGCATTTTTTTATTCAATTTTTTTTTTTATATTACAAAAATTAGTTGCACTATACAATTTTTTTGTTCTATATACACTGCATGTAAGCTGCGATGTTTTTATTCTACAGTTAATATACTTGATATTTTTACATTCTTCCACCGTAATACTTCCGTGTTCGGATTACATTACCGTGTGGTGTGATAAGAGTACAATTCAGTAACCCCTATCTAGCGCGTTGGTGTAGTAAAAGACGATTAAATGATATAATATGCATGAGAAAGAAAACTTAGGTACGTAGGTACTTAAGTACATAGGTCAATTTCTTACTGTAAAGGAGGTTCAAACCTAACAGTGGGACATATATGAGCTGAGGTGGTTTCTTAGACTGCTTTCTGTCTAATATTGCACGGAACACTGACAGTTTAGTATCTATTAGGAATTATTAAAACAATTATGACTTTTTGTTACTAAATAAAATACACATTTTTTTCGAAATTATTGCGATTTATAAACTTTAGGTATATATATATTTTTAACTGTACGCAACTGCACTCTCTCGCATTTTTATAGGAACTGACAAATGTCACATATGTAAGTAGTGTACGACATAGACCACGCTCTACAAAGCCGAAATGAATGGATTGCCTCTTTCTAAGGATCGATGTGCAATATTTATTGCCGGGTACTGTATGTATTTGAGGCATTGGATATAAGTGCACTATTCTTGCGTAGATACTATCAGGGTTTAACTCCAATCAAGCCTCAGCCAACCTGAAATAAAATACTTATTTGCAGTTTACGCACGTTAGAATTGAAACCTTACGCTGCATGATAAGGGGAGAACACAATATGCAACCACCACTTATTGGTGCGTGGAAGGTAATACCACTCACGAAGAAAATCGACATCTGAGTGTGGCAATTTCCTGCTACACTTCGTTTGATGAGCGAGAGAGCCAGCGCAAATACCATCTTACTGTAGATGACCTACACAGTTACACCAGTGCAGTTGCACCTAGTATTAAGATCGGGTACCGGTGGTCCGCTCGCACGGCGAAGAGAGAGGATTTTACGGTGGGTCTATGGGGTCACGCGCCGCCTTCTCCGTCACCCCGGACCGATTTGGCGGGGCGAGACGCACCCATAGCCCACCAATAAAAAAAAAAAACAAAAAAGTTGCACCTAGTATTGCATATATCCATGAGCTACAGTTACCACTTATATTAGATTAACTGCCTGCGTCTATCATGAAAAGCAATTAAAAGATAAAAATGTTATAGTATATTCTATCTGATTCTTTCCCAGCATATATCCTATAAATGACAAGCACAAAGCTTGTTCCATTTTACTATCGCTTTTTGGTTTTATGGATGTTAAAATGAACGTTGCTAGATAAATTTTCATTTCCAAAAGGAACTATCCTCTATCAATTGTACCCAATGTGGTTATCCAGTCATCATCATCATTCTCTTGCTCTTATCCCAATTACTTCGACTCAATATGTACTCGTACATAGTGAGTAGGTACGTCGTGAAAAGATATTGGCAATAGTTTTATGACCAGCCGCCTACCTGTCGTCAACCTTCCTTGGGAATGTAATTGTTGACCAAACGGCATTAGATGAAGTTGGCCCAGGTCGATATAAAGCTCTTGGTCGTCTTTTACGACACCCACGAGAAGCAAGCGTTGGTAGTATTCGTAGCCGCTATCACACAACAATGTTATTATATACGAGTAAATGTTAATATCCAGTATAAGAATATAAAACAAATATCTAGTATATTAATATAAGTCGCATAAACTAACTCGAACCTATTTATTATATACTTAAATGTCCAATAAAATTGCTTTATAAGTACTACTTACTCGTTTACAAGAATATATAATATAATATGTATGTGATTTTATTTATAATTCATGGAGAGAGAAGTGGAGTCTGCAAACGGAATATCCATATTTTTCTCAACGAGCTATTTGTTACCTATGTAGAAATATGTATCCTCAATTTGAATAACGCTATCTCGCTCATTCATATAACCGCCTGCCCCTGCTGTCTCACTCTATCCCATTACTTTTATATTGTTCGCTAACTTTCTTGTTTGTATAAGCAAATACACGTATTTGAAAGTTTGTATATTTGTAGATTGTATTGTAGAATGATAAGTACATATTGTGCCGGTACATTTTGTTTTAAAGATTTCATTAAATTTTATCAATAACATTAAGGTTTGCTGAGTGTAGAGTTGTATGCAATTCAAATACCTGAATAATGCAAGTTATATTATATAAATCATCTGTAGACAGACTGCAGTAAAAATGGTCTAAATTCTGACCTTCTATGATCTTCTCAGAGTGTTCTATATTCGATCGCCATACGATACATTCTTTCTGCCATTCACAAATTACTTATTGTTCTCAGTCTGGGTGTTATTTGTTATCGTTTAATCTATATTTATAAAATACTTCATGACCCAGTTGCTGGCGCTTGACGACATTCTACTCGATGATGTTACAATTCGAACTCAGGTGGTGAATTACAGTATTAATAAATCCGCAGCTGAAGACCTCACATGATAATGTACAAAAGGTCTTTTTCAGATTGAAGAACCCATCACCTTGGTTAGCTTTGATTCGCAAACAAAGAAAATATGATACATTGAAAATATTCTTAGTAACACCAAATCCATCATCAAATTCGGATGGTTGAACTGGGATGCAGTCAGGTGAATAATTAAAAATATGTAATGTACAGTTATATCGAATTCACACTTTATTACTTTCTCTGTATTGCATTATATAACATACCATCAAAATTATTTAATATAACAATTCAATAGTACGTAGGAGGGTGCAAGTACAGGGTGGCCTGTTGACAGTTTCTTGTCTGCAGCCGTGGGCCGGTCCGTCCGGGGTAGTACTATACTCTCGCAGAAGATCGACTTCTGAGGAATGGCAACGTGCTATTGCGCTTTTTTCGGTGAGCGAGAGAGCCGGAAGCATAACTGGGTGGGTTTGGGGATTTTTATTGGTAGGCAGCGGCCTAGCTGTACAAAGGTTGCTATTGCAAAGGTCCATGGGCGGCAGTAACACTTACCATCAGGGGTGCTGCTGCCACGCTTGCCACTATTAGCCAAAAAAAAACATTTAAATAATAAAATATTTAATATAATATACTATGACACTTTCGTGTTGCCACTAAAACTCATTCATTGTATTGTTAGGCTTCATAATGGGAATTTAAAAAAATCTGTTCATAGTAAATAAATCCTTTAAAACAGTTTATTTAAAAAAAAAACTGCTTTTTTAAACCTGGCTGGTTGGTATATGCGTAAAACATTTATGCGTAGGCATTATGAACGAAAAATAAGCAACTTAGAATTTGGGAGCTCTCTCGCATTGTGTGCCTTCATTACATATTTATGAATTAGAATGGAAGGATGGGGTTATATTTATGCCAGTCGAATCTTTCGCTAAATATTAATTACCATATAAAATTAGATTAGAATACTAAATAAAATATAAAAACTCATGTCAAGATTTAGATTCGGATGTCGGGTAACAAAACTTGACGATGTAGGTAAGCAGATATTTTCTCCGCAAGGGAGTGAAAGATTGAAATAAAAGCAGAATGCAGAAAAAGTAGATATCATTATCTCAGCTCATAAGTAAGTCCCACTAATGATTTCGAGCCGCCTTCGCATGTTTTTATTGCCTTTGATGGCAGTTGAGGAAGAAGCATACCTGGTTAATAAGTAGTGACTAGTGTTGCCCAAATTCAGTCTTGGTCTTGCAGTCTTGGTCTTGTTCTTGCGTTTTTGCAAGACCAAGACCAAGAACAAGACCGCGTATTTTTAGCAAGACCAAGACCAAGACTGACCGTGCAAGACTTGAGCAAGAACAAGACTAAGCCTGCAAGACTCTTGCGTCTTGCAGCTAGGACTTAGCGCTATTTCACGGAGTAGTTAGGTGTAACAGTTCGGTGTATAGGTACGCTTAGGAATTCTATGAGACGCAAAAAACTGTATCAAAGAATATGAAAAACTGGACCTATGCGCATTACGACTAATACCATAAACATACCTACATAGCGAATAAAAAAATATCCATTAAAATCAAACTGAGTGCATGCATAGTTATGTTTTAACCATCGGCACTTTGATAATGCGGCATCAAAGGTTTTGTACTTACTTCTCAAAGAAATTTGCCGCTTTTCGGAAGTACATGGTTATGATACACGCGCCGGCGGCTTCTTTTGAAATCATATACAACAATCGTTGCCGCCGCGCCGAAATCACAACATTTGACACTATTTGATTGCCGCCACAGGGCGTAGGTATACTCATGCAAAATAATTTCGAATTTTAAGAGTACCTACAGGTGTTCCAAAGAATAAATAAGTTTCAGAGTGCTTAGAATGAAAATGAATACATTATACTGATCACGCAAGTAGTATTATGATAGGAAAAAATGTTAAGGATAGGTAGTAGATGTCATAATAATTTATTCTAGTAAGTATATATTATAATATTGATTATATGGTTTTAAACTAATTACTTAGGTACTATTATTGTACATTTAGTCATTATATTTCTTAAGTTTTTATAAGAAAAAATAGCAAAAAAGTGTTAAAATATCACCCGTTTGATAAATATTGTAGCCACTTTTAAATATACTTGAAACGTGTAAAAAAATTCTACAAAACTAATAAAATAATATAAAAAGCGTAGGTACTTACCTACTAATAAAATAAAAAGCCTGCGATAAGAGTTTTGTATTGCTTACCAGCCCGAATATCTCTGAGAGAGATGATGAGAGTAAGTATTTACTAGCAGTGCCCGCGACTTCGTCCACGAGGAATAGTAACTTTGGAGGTATAGTGACGTTCAGGATTTATTTATTTATTTTAAAACTTCTGTCATCAAACATACAAACAAACTCTTCAGCTTTATAATATTAGTATAGATAAGTATAGATGTACGCCAAAACATTCACTTATATGTAAAGAATAGTGATTGGCACTAATTCTTTACATATATTTTATTCACGCGTCGCGTCTGTACAAGTAGGTAATAATCTGTGTTTGTACGCCGCACGCGGCATCGTTTAATTTGCGGCGGCATCCTTTTAATAGAGCCGGCACGTGGCGAGGCGGCGCGGTAGAAAGCAAGGAAACGTACTATAAATAAAGGAATTATTTTAATTCCAGTCATTTCCAATTGAGCTGTGCTTCGAGTCTAACTTAATAATTGTTTTTACTAATTCTTGTTGTTTTCTAAAAACGTATCACGTGTACAATTTAATATGAGTGACGAAGATTCAAATTATTCTAGTCCGAGTAACGAGAGTTTGAGTCACAGATCTAAAAGACCCAAAAGCAAATTTGAGGAGTTTTTCGAAATAATTCATGCATCCCAAACTGCCTTGTGTAAATTGTGCCAACATAAAAAGATTGAACAAAAAATGAAAAACAGAAACACTTCAGGCTTAAGGAAACATCTAATATCTTTCCACAAAAAGGAATCACAAATATTTCTTCCTGTTAAACCAAAATTAAGTGGAGATATCACAAGCTTTTTAGTAACCGCTGGTAGAAGTGGACAGGTAAGAATATTTTTTTAACAACGGTCGAAGTTGTCGCTACGGGAATTTTAACTCCGCGTAGCTATTCATGCGATACTTTCAAAAACGCCATTAACTTACGTAAGTATTTTTAAGTTAGTGGTGTTTTCATCTAGGGGTGCGACATATTAAGTATGTAATTATCGTCTTAAATATTTTTTATAAACACCCATATTTTCATTTGTTTTCATAATCGGCCAGTAACAACTAAGTACTTTATTTTGGTAATATAACAAATGTCAATTTAACGATTTTCTCGATTTAACAACAACAAACCTCCTCCTCCTAAACGCTCAAACCTAGTATGTTTTAAATAATAACACAAGATTTATTGTTTTATTTCAGTCGGAAAACAGCAGTGACAACATCACGACAGCTACAGTTGATTGGGTGGTGAAAAAATATCTTCCCTTCTCATTTTTCGATGACGAAGCTACACAAGTATATTTTCGACGTATTTGCCCTAATATGGTGTTTCCTAAAAGGTCTACACTTAGAAGGAAAGTCAAAGAGCGATTTGAAGAGCTCCAATTGAATCTCAAGGAACGACTTCAACAATTATCATCTAAAATGTCGTTTACTATTGATGGGTGGACGTCAATTGCTGGTAGGAGTTACTACGGGGTTACTAGGCATTATATAGACAACGAATGGAAGTATCGATCTGTAGTTCTTGATTTTATACCATCACGCGGTCGACATACTGGGGAAGATATTGCAACGATTTTCCATGAATGTTTATTGGAATATGACATAATTGATAAAATACAAGGTATCACGGTCGACAACGCAACTGCAAATACCAAATTTATGTATGAACTGGGCAAACAGCTGCCGCCACACTTTGATTCAGACAATCAATATTTCCGGTGCTTTGCTCACATTTTAAACCTTGGTGTACAAGATTTATTAAAGACCTTAGCATTACACTATGAGTCTGACACTAACGCGCAAGATCAGCAGTATGAAAACTATGCAGACGAAACTGAGGATGAGGAAGATGAAGAATATGCACCAAATATTGCTGACTCGCGTACATCTGTAACAAAGTTACGCAGTATTTCCAGTAAAATAAAAAGAAGTGAGATAGTGAAGAAGAAGTTTCAGTCTGCTTGTGAAGCAGCTGGCGTGCCATCAAATCTAAATGCCATTCTTGACTGTCCAACGAGATGGAATTCCACACATGATATGATTGGATTTGGTTTAAAAGTGAGAGCGGGCATTAACATATTGTGCAGTTCTGTCACCGAATTGAATGATTTTCAAATCACAGCTAGTGAATGGCAGGTACTCGAAAAATTACATAAATTTCTAATAAACTTTAAACTTTTAAGTACAAAACTTGGTGGAGACAAATATGTTACATTACCGCTAGTCATTGTATCATTCAATCTCTTGCTATATAAAATTGAATCCATGGTAAAACAGTTAGATGAGAAACCTAATCGATCTGAAGTGGATGAAAGGCTCATTCTAGCTTTCCAAGCAGCTCGAGACAAAATGCTTAAACATTATAAGAAGAGCAACTGGATTTATTGTACTTCTTTAATTTTAGACCCAAGGCATAAGGCTCAGACTTTTGACCTGACAATGTGGGGGAAGCAACTTAAAACAGAAAGTCTGCGCAAGTTCAATGAACTTTATGAAGAATATAAAAGTCTACACTCACTGAACAAATCTCTGGAATTACCAAAAAAAGAAAATAAAGTATGTGATGAAGATGAAGACGTAATAGACTTTGATAAACTCTATGAATGTCCCTCGACGTCATCTGGATCTTGTCTTCAAGGCTTAGTGATAGACGAGTTGGAGGAGTACCTGAGAAAACCAAGAACTGTCAGCTCGGAAGACATTTTAGATTGGTGGAGGACGCATGAGACAGAGTATCCGACTTTATCGAAGATGGCCCGTGATTTTCTTCAATACCTGCAACTTCAGTACCTGCTGAGAGATTATTTTCTAAAGCATCATTAGTAATTAGAAAACATAGAAATAGGTTAAGTGATGAGTCAGCCAGATGGTTACTTTGTATTAATTCTTGGTCAAAAGAATTGATATAAAGTAACATAACCTAATGATAAAGCTGTTGTGTACTGTTATGTTTGATTTGTGTTGTATTTTATTTTTTATTGAAATAAATGATAAATCGTAAAACTCTTTTATTAAATTTCATATAAGTTGAGGGTTCAATCTCTTTCTAGACAGATATTGTTCTTTAAAATACAGTCAAGTTATTGTAATTAATTTGTTTTTTACATGTTTTAGCAAATGTAAGCTTATAAATCATAAATGTTTATTAAGAAACAGTTACTTCCATGGAAAACGACATATAGGTCAGTTGATTTTTCGAATTTCTTATCAAATCCTCAGTTATTTATTAATCTGCTTGATCTTTACTATGGCTATGTTAATTCAAGCTCACAATGTTTCAATTCTAATACGTTTTTCTAAGATTTAAAGTAAACTTTAATAAATAGTAATAGACTAATAGGTAATTGCAAGACTTGCAAGACTCTTGCTGCAAGACCAAGACCAAGACCAAGACTGGGAGCGCAAGACCAAGACCAAGACCAGGTGTATTGGCGCAAGACCAAGACCAAGACTGGCTAAGTCTCGTCTTGTTCTTGCATTTGGGCAACACTATTAGTGACTAACTACCACTTATGAAACTCTGCACTATCAGAACCACAACTATATGGCTGCCAAGTGTAAGGTGGAGTTTGGGTCTCGGAGTTTCTCGCTTACCGAACGAAGCACAGTTTGCAGCAAATTGCTACTACTCAGGTGTAAACCTTCTGCGAGAATATCGTACTACCGAGCAGCACTTTTATGGCTGCACGCAGACAACTGTCCACACCGTGATTATACCACTACTAAGGTAAGGTACCCGAAAGGGTAATTTCTATTTAAATTTCTTTTTTAAATTTCTTCTTCTTCTTAGCCTATACACTATTTGGAACGAGCCTCCTTCAAATGAGAGAAATTAACCTACTACACCAAGCCGGCTAAACGAATTAGTATAGTATTTTAGGATATTAATTTTTCGAATATTCTGTCTATTGTTCTTTTTCTTTCTATGTTGCTTCTGCATAAAGTCCCAGCCTTCAAATTCTCCTTTGTCTTATACCAGAGAGATCGTGTATCTATTGCTATCTTGTGTGGCAGAGGTACTGAAATATTAATTTGATTGTCTTTTATTCGACTTATATTTTATCTGATTTAAATGTACATAATTTTACAATTAACTTTCGTCGTATTGAACTTATGATGATACTTTGGAGGCGTATACTCTATTTTACAGGCGTATTCTTTATTAAGTTAGTGTCTTACTTATGTTATACGTCTCATGGGAAAGGGAAGAGACTATTATCTTCTTACTCTGTCAATTCACGGATCTAAATATACCGCCACAATTAGCAGAATATAAAAAACATTAAATAATTTCATAAAATAATTTAAAATAAAATAACGAGACCTACTTTGTTTCTTAAAATGATACCTTTTTAGCAGCAATCAAACTTCTAGTTGGATTTTCAAATTTCACAGCTCCAAGGGACAGTAGATTTCAGTATTTGGTATAAATTTCAGCTTGATCCCTCCACACGTTCCTGAGAAAAAGGGTCTTGACAGACAGACAGACGGACGGACGGACAACAAAGTGATCCTATAAGGGTTCCGTTTTTTTTCCTTTCGAGGTACGGAACCCTAAATACGGACTATAGGTAATATAAGAAACTTATTTTATGAAGCCACTTTCATAAGAAAACTATTTCACTATTAATAATTAAATAAAAAAAAATGATTAAAAAAATCAAAAAACCTATATATCTCTATATAGTTTTTCGACTGAAGTTGAGTACTAAATCGTTAGAAATTGGAGATGGGCGACCGCGTCAGGCATTAGATACTTTAGGTAGAACTACCTATGGTATATTGGACAATATACCTACTAGATCCTTCAGTAATGTCCATCCACATCCAGTTATATGAATTTTTCGTCTTTTCATCGTAAATTTCTACTGTCTAAAAAACCTATATGTGAGAAAGGTTGTTACGAAACTTTAAATCGATATAGATCCTAAACGGCCAGTCAAATCGAAAAATGTTGAGAAAAAACTAATAATGATTTTTAAATACCTATTTAACGATACCCCACTCGATATAATTTGACTTTATTTTTTTTAATTTTCACAATATGGCGTCCAGTAGTCGCCATATTGAATTTTCAATAACGTCGTCTTTAGTGACACTCGCCGGATTAAGAAGAATCGATTGACGTGCGAATCATAAAAATCGGCCCAGGCGTTTGGTATATATAATGCTTCAAAGGAACATACAAACATACATACATACATAGACTGTTAAACACAATACCACTCCTTTGCAGTCGGGTAAAAAAGATTGAGTATTTTGTTTAGCTTACTATTACCAGATTATGAAACACATATTTGGCACGTGTACAAATACACTCATTTCAACAACTACATGCGAACATAAACAAGGGAGGTCAATAGGGAATATGCCTGTTGTTTAAATTTGCTTGATATATTTTCCCTTGAATTTTTATTGTTAAGATAATATTATATCAACATTTATTTTCTTACTGCTATGTGCTAGCGGCTACGAATACTACCAACCCTTACTTTGGATGTCGTAAAAGACGACTTAGAGCCTTATAACGACCTGGGCCAATTCCATCTCATGCCTTTGGGTCAACAATTACATTCCCAAGGAAAAGGTTGACGTCTGGCAGGTGGCCGGTCATAAAACTATTGCTAATAACTTTGACAATATGTACTATGAAAGAAGAGTACATATTATATCGACCCCAAGTAATGGGGATAAGAGTAGGAGAATGATGATTCATTTTCTTATTTAGGTTCTCTTTAATTACAAAACTTGTAAATTAAAACACGTAAAATTAGGAAGGGAATTTTAACTTAGCAAAACGTATCGATAATATTGATAAAAAAAAACATGAAGTCACTTGGATCGTTCTGTCATTTATCGGCGCCGATATTCGTACTGTATGCTACAAGTGTTTGGATAAATGGTGTTTTTATTTGTGCTCTTGTGTTTTCCAATAGCTTTTTATCATTACTTTCGTCCTTTGGCATCTCTTTTAATAGGAAAACATGTTTTATAGGCTGTACTTCTTGCTGTGTGGTGGCGGTTACGAATTCTACCAACTCTTACTTTGCTCGTGGATGTCATAAAAGACGAGTAAGAGCTTTATTACCAACCGAGCCAACTCGTTCTGATGCCGTTTGGTCAACAATTACATTCCCAAGGAGGGTTGACGTCTGGCAAGCAGCCGGTTATAAAACTAAAGCCAATAACTTTTACAATATGTACTATGAAAGAAGAGTACACATTATATCGACCCAAGTAATTGGGATAAGAGTAGGAAAATGATGATGAGGCTGTACTTCTTGCTATAATTTTACACTTAGGTACAAGGCAGTACTTATAAAATATTTTTCAGCTTTATGGATCCCTTGAATAATAACTACAACTGAAGATAGGTATAAAATTACAGCATCATTTAAAGTAAATAAACTTGGGCGTGGCATGTGACGTCATCCAAGACTCGCGAAATATAGCAACGTTCAAACAAGTAAAATTTTATCAGATTTTAATGTTATTTTAAAAATTAATAGCATAACCAAGAGTATTTATATTTTATTAGAGTAGAACGACGTAACAAGTGAATGGATAAAATAATATGCATGCTTATGCCCTATAGATGTACTATGCTTCGCTGATCAGGTGGATTTTTCTATTCTATTTTCTTCCCTAACGGTGGTGCTATATGCTAAAGTCTCTAAGTCGTCTTGTACGATCAACTAAAAAAAAGAAGAGATAGCCATTGTACCTATATTTACTCCGTCGCCACATGAACACGAGTTCGCTGTGTCAGTATGGATTTTGTCAATAATCCCACAAGACCCGTACATTTTACTAAGATAAAAGCCTATGTACCTACTATAGCAGATTATAATTTATCTTTTCGCCAATTTGATTATTGACGAGAGATCATCTTTAAAGAAAGAAAGAATGGAAAGAATGCCGAACGAACGTCTGGTTAAGAAGATATACAATGCGAAAGTGGAAGGATGTAGGTACCGAGGGAGACCGAGACTAACCTACCTAGACCAGATCGGTCATGTACTGAAGGAAGGTGGAGTCAAGAGTCTCCGAAACCGGCGAGCGTGTATGAAGAGAATTATGAATGTTGAGGAAGCGAGTGAAGTATGCAGAGATAGAGTTCTCTGGCACTCTGTTCTCTCTGCCTACCCTGCAAGGGATATGGCGTGATGATATGTATGTATGTATGTATGTATGATTATCTTTATTAAGAGTATGCATAATCGCAGAACATGCATAAAGACTGTGTGAGAATGAGTGCGAATGAAGCGCTGAAGGTATGCCAGGATCGTGGTTTATAGCAATCTGTAGTCTTCATATTTTTTGGTTGGTATGGTTTTCCAAATAAATTTGCATATTAACCATCACACCACCACAAGAAATGTAATATATTCGAGGTTTCTTTTTTAAATTTTTGGCTTTCTACTTTTCGTGAATCATGCAAAAATACCACACGATAAATTTATGCCACGGGAAAGTAAGGGCTAATCTCGTAATATACTCTAATTTCTAATTACACAAATATGTAGTTATAAATAAAATATTGATGGCTCGCTTTAAAAAACATACCATAAAAGATATCACTAGCTTCACATATTTTATTTACTTTAAACCAAATTTTTTGTTTCTTTTTTCAATACTTCTGAAATCATACAAAAGCTAGTTATACATTATTTTTAGATACTTACAGTATTTTCGTATATACGAGAAGACAGATATTATAATATCCAGTAGCAGTCGTTACGGCATATAATAGTTTAACCTATATATATTTTATGGAATAATTTTTAAAATTATTAATTTTCGATCACTTTTATTATATTATACTAGCAAACTCAACCCGTTAGTATGTTTGCAGAAGTCGATATATCTCAGCGCTACCTGGTGTCGAGCTATATCAAAATAAGAAATCAAAAAAAAATTAAATATTCTCCGTGACAAAATACATATTCATACCAATTTTCATAATGATCGGTCAAATAGTTTCTGAGTTTAGCGATGTTATATCTACAAACATCCTCTTTTATAGATATAGATCATATTGTATAACATAATAAAATACAAAGCGTCATTATAAAAAATAAATCATTAATTGACTTAGTTATCTACAAAATAATCTAATAATATAGCTCTATTAAAAGGTTGAAACACCTGTGCAATTATTTTGATGAGTAATTTTTACAAAGATTTAAATGAATAAGGAGTATGTGTGCTAACATTGACGTGTCTATTTCTATTACATACATACATACACATACATATCATCACGCCATATCCCTTGCAGGGTAGGCAGAGAGAACAAAGTGCCAGAGAACTCTATCCTTGCATACTTCACTAGCTTCCTCAACATTCATAATTCTCTTCATACACGCTCGCCGGTTTCGGAGACTCTTGACTCCACCTTCCTTCAGTACGTGACCAATCTGGTCTAGGTAGGTTAGTCTCGGTCTCCCCCGATACCTACATCCTTCCACTTTCGCATTGTATATCTTCTTAACCAGACGTTCATTCGGCATTCTTTCCACATGTCCGAACCATCGGAGCATTCCCTTTCGCATTTTTACACCAATACTATCCTTCATACCTACTCGCTCTCTTACGTCGTCGTTACGAATGCGATCGGTCAGCCTAACCCCACAGATTTTCCGTAGAGATCGCATTTAATTTTATTTTTATTACCATGAATAGAATCCCGGATAATCAAATCCCTATTTCTTATATAGTTTATTTCCATTTATTTCATGCAGATGCAATCTGCTACTGAGCATCTATTGTCCTTTTAGTTTGTCTTTTCAGTTCTGAACTGCGATATTATTTAGTGCTCGTTCTAAAGAAATCAACAAACTAACTGGCTTGTGAACGTAATGTTTGACCTGGTCTTGTCTATAAAACTATTATCGCCCTGGTCTATCTGCGATGCTCGCGTCTTTCGTGGTGTCCTAGCCATTTTCACTTCAAGCTCGTTAGTGAACAGAATAATTTATTACTGCAATTTTACTTATCACTCTTACAAGTTTTGAATTTTCTTAAAACTTTAAGTAGTGAACGTTTTCATGATTAAAACGTTCTAATATTTGCATTTTTAGGCTCGATTTCGATTTGGATTGTGTATTTATATAATATATTTGCAAATAAATAAAAATATTCTTATCAAAACACCTTCTTTGTGGATATTTTGTCGCCTCAAAATATCCACAAAGAAGTGTGAAATTAAAATTCAAATTATTATTTATATTGAACCGTTGGCAATGTCCAAAGACACCACCAACAGCATCTCTCCGCCGTCTGCCTAAGGCGCAGCAGAGCTGCGATGGTCAAACTTCGAAACGGCCCCCTTCGAAAACCGAATTCAGCGTCCGACAGATCGGAGCCCAACCTCGTCTAGGTGCCGAACGATGCGGGCAGCAAGGATACGCTCCAACAGCTTGCCTACATCATCAAGCAGCACGATAGGCATGTAGGCCGACGGCGAGTCCGGAGACCGTCCCGGATCACTTACTGAGAATTAATTTCAATGATACCTACTGTACAATTTGTACATTAAACTGATCCGATATACTTGGATGCTAATATTAAACGTCGCATACTCGGTCTCAATAGGTATAATTAAAGGCACCAGTCGAGTTAAAGGAAGTGATTAACATCGAGTTTTAAGCATGAGGAACGTCACTGTCTAATTTACATTTATATAAAGTTTAATTGATCTAATTAGTACGTGCTGTTATGAACTTAAGTGGAATAATAATATATGTGTTTTAATTCTCTTAAAAATAGGGCTGTAACTACTTAAAGCTTATTATAACTCGAATCAACAACATTTAGGGTTAGCATTGCATAGTGATTAAAGGTACGTTGCATAAATAAGAAAGACAGACTTCTTTCTTGGCAAATATAAATCCAACTTAGTTAAGAATCTCCTTTTAAATAGAAGGAAAATTAGTCTGATATAGCACATTTATTTGTTTTTTTTTTATAAAGATACCACTCTGCGTTAAGGAAATAATCCTTATATTGCGTGGGACTTTACAAACATGCAGTTAACTCAGAGAAATCACACCCAGGCTCAGAACAACACTTTTTGGATCACAGGGAATATCGTCCTGCGTAAGAAACGAACCCTCGGGACTGGCGCGGAAGTTGGTATCTTAACTACTACGACATCTGTGCAGTCAACATTCGCCAGATAGACTGATATAGAGTTTTATACCGAGCTTTTCTTCTGTTGCAATGATATTTTTATGTACTTGATTGATTGTTACGACAACCGCGGTAAAATAAAAGTTGGTGACACATTGTATTTTTACTTTTACCCCAAACGGAGATACAGTTATATGGAAATCTAATGTCTTAATTATGTTCTCGGCAGATGGCCACTGACTCTCTGCTCTATATCTATGCAAGATCAATGCATACTGTAATGTGAAACAACCAAACCCATTCTATAATTTAGTTACATTTTAATAAACCTTATATAAGAATAGAAATATATAAGAATACAAATATAGCCTTCCTTCATCAGCTGATAAACTATCATCTTTCTATTTCCTATTAAAAATATCACAAACAACATCAAGACTTTTGGCGGGAATCTAAAACGTCATGTGTACTACATCTTGTATTATATTCGATATGTTAGTGTTTTAAGGTTTTATATTAGATAAATTTGATGGTATTTTATGTAATGTAATGTGTCAGAAGTGCTGGGATGCAGTGAATATAATATAAAAGTGCTTTACAACGTTTGCGTTTTTCATCAAAATTCCCACAAGATACCATTAACAGTGTGGCCATAGCATTGTTGATGGTGACAATTTGACTTACTGACGGACAATAACTAACCTGACGAGACTAAGAACGTGAAGATAATTAAAACTCGACACTGGCAACAATTGCTCGTATAAGTACCTAGCTTTGCCAATACATAAAAAGAAGAAGAAGAAGAAGAACAATATGAACCCATATTTTGTTAGTTTAAACGTGGAGGAAATTGGTAGTGAGTATTTTACTTGCTTTATTTTATCTTAATTAAGTTACTTCGTCCAATCTGTCTAGGTAATAATTTTCTACTTTCTTTTATTTATTTTTTTAATTATTTATTTATACTTTACGCTAACTATTTTCTAATAGTTAACCTTTCAGTCAGTCGATACAAAGTTAGCTAATAAAACCGCTGAATGCATATCTAAATGTTAATAGTATTTAAAAATCTAAGGTAAATATTCTAATAGATACTTCAGAATTTGTTATTTTTTTTCTTATAATATCAAATGCTAACAAAGTACATATAGTATGACTAATAAAAGAATAATGATGAGCATTGGAGTCGAATTTCAAGAATAAACTCAAGAAGGTACAATTCTTACCAATCAACAAAATTATCATTTTCAATCTTTTAACTTCGTTGAAAATTACAACAAAAGATAAATTTCAAATTTTTTATTGATTAAAAATTTAATATAGATTTCAAATGTGTCGATCGATAATTAATATATGTATAACTAACTTCTGCCCACGGCTTCGCCCGCGTAAAAGGTTACTTGCCTAAAGATTTTCATCCCCTATTTTTATTTTACCCCTTAAGGGTAATTAATGTCACATTTATTTATATCTAACCAATGGTTTAAAAAATAAGTTTCAAGCTTTAAAAATGACGATAATTCCTTACAACTTTTCATCCCCCTTTACAACCTTTTTTTGCATTAAAAACTATCCTTTGTCAGGTTCTAGACTATCTGTGTACCAAATTTCATTTAGATCGGTTCAGTAGTTTTGGTGTGAAAGAGCGACAGACAGAGTTACTTTTGCATTTATAATATTAGTAAGGATTAATTGAACTATTTATGACTAGCTTTTGCCCACGGCTTGGCTTGCGTAATATGGAATAAAAATAATTTCACCATTCTATATTATTCCTCCCTTCAAAAAATCCTATCACCGTCTCCAAAGTCCCATCAATCGTTGTACTAAAGTTCATGGACATCGGTTTGGTTTAGGCGTGAAAACAGAAGCAATAAATTTACTTTTAAATTTGTATTTTAGTAGGAAAGCTTTACTTGAATAAGTATTCAAATATTACTCAAAATAAAAAGAACATTTATAGCACTTAGGGATAATCTACCTTAATATTCTGATGCCCTTTTTCACGGACTTTACCTAAAATCTAGGTAACTCGAATTTCAATATCATTATCACATACAATATTTATTGGATTGTCTTAGGTGTGGCCTTAACTCTAGGTGTCGCTGGTGAATATGACCTTTCATTAAATGTCAACCCCCAGTACCCCGCTACGCCAGCTGACTAGTGGTCTCCATCGCCCAGCGTACCGACGATATTACATATCGCCTTACTGTTTTCATTTCGCATGATCTTCTAAGCCACTTCATCAATTAACATGCTGTAAAAAAACAAATCTGATCTCCATGAAATTTCCTTTTTGTTAAAAAAACTACATACATACATACATATCATCACGCCATATCCCTTGCAGGGTAGGCAGAGAGAACAGAGTGCCAGAGAACTCTATCTCTGCATACTTCACTCGCTTCCTCAACATTCATAATTCTCTTCATACATGCTCGCCGGCTTCGGAGACTCTTGACTCCACCTTCCTTCAGTACATGACCGATCTGGTCTAGGTAGGTTAGTCTCGGTCTCCCTCGGTACCTACATCCTTCCAATTTCGCATTGTATATCTTCTTAACCAGGCGTTCGTTCGGCATTCTTTCCACATGTCCGAACCATCGGAGCATTCCCTTTCGCATCTTTACACCAATACTCTCTTTCATACCTACTCGCTCTCTTACGTCGTCGTTACGAATGCGGTCGGTCAGCCTAACTCCACAGATTTTCCGCAGAGATCGCATTTCGACCGCATTAATTTTACTATCATACTCTTTTCTGCATACCCAACTCTCGCTTCCATACAGTAATGTTGGGACAAGCACTGCGTTATGTATTGCTACACGTGCCTTCTGGCTGAGGTGGTGGCTGCCGAGAAGTTGCCCCAACGCTCCATTCACTCTATTTCCCGCATTCACTCTTCGCTCTATATCAGTGGTGTACCTTCCATCTCGGCTAAATCCACATCCAAGATATACAAATTCATCCACTTGCTCTAGTACATCATTACCTATTGTTACTCTTACATCTGTTCTGGTTTTATCTCTTTCAAAGACCATTATTTTGGTTTTGCTCACATTCACGCGTAGACCCCTTTTCTTACAATCTTCTGTCATTGTGTCGACTAGGGTCTGCAGGTCAGTCGCTGACTGTGCCAGCAGGACTGCATCATCTGCATAAAGCAGAGCAGTGACCACTGAGTCGCCCATCTGGACTCCCACATTCATATCGTTCAACCTTTGGAGACATTTATCCAGATATATGATAAACAGCCTGGCTGACAGAACGCACCCCTGCTTAACGCCGATATTGACGTCAAACCAAGGCGACATTCCATCATCCAGCCGCACACAGGCTCTACAGCCCATGTAACTGGACTGCACAGCCTGTAGCAGTTTACCGCTAATACCATACTCCGGTAAAATGTCCCAAAGTTCCTTTCGTACAACCGTGTCAAATGCTCTCTCCAGATCCACAAAACTGCAGAAAAAACTATTTTCTTATAAATGCTAAATCTCAGTAATTTGTTTAAAGAAACTATTCGTTTTTATGTTAATTCATACAGTAGTATATTTGAAAATTGCATATAAAACTTCAAATAGCATTTTTTTTAAGTAGAATGATATTTTTGTAGATAATAATAAGATAAAAAAGAATATAGATATTTTTGTAGTACATTTTGTTTCTGTATGGGTAGTTTATTTTTTCTGACTTCAATTACGTGTGATTTACATTTGAAAATATATCTTTATCAAATAAAAAAATATTACAATTCCGTCCATAAGAATCAGGAATAATGTAGCTTTCTAATAGTAAAAGAATTACTAAGTACTTTTAGCGATTACTCTTTACATACAAACTCGCAAACCTTACCTCTTTTTCAATAGTGGTATAGAAGTAGGTATAGATTAATTGAACTATAGTATACTATACAGCCTATAGTCATGTGCCGACGATATTTTAGAATTAAAGATTATGCACTTTATCATAGAAGAATCAAGACTGTCAATAATTAACCCACAGATATTTAGTCCAAAATGTCTTTATTAAATTCGAAAATTATCACTTGCAGTGCTTAGGAAGGCACATAAAATTGTAGATAATACGTAAATTCTCTCCGATCGTGTCATATTATGGTCCCTATAAATTTTAAAAGTGAGAAAGTATTTATGTATACATGCTCTATAATATGTTATATATAAGTGGTTAGAATCCGTTTATACTGATTACCACGGCTAGATTAAAAGCGGTCAGGAGTACATCACTAAAAAATTTATGTGATAACTCCTTTAATTATTAAAATGATAATTTATTAAAATTTTATATAATGGAAATTATGGCATCGAAGACTTAACAGTATACAAACTCTCAGGTGTAGCCGTAGCCGCGGAGCCGTACTGCGTGCCCGACCGATCTAATTGGTTGAGTAGCAGTGACGGCTCTGTGGTAATCGTCGCCTCAACGTCGTGGCCTTCCCCGCCTCTGTCTCTAAAGGACAGGGGTGATGGATACGTCGCGGCGGACTGGGGAGAGGTAACGCTTTACGGCGTGTACTTCTCCCCTAACAGGAGTGTGGCAGATTTCGGGGCCTCCCTCACCAACTTGGAGGCCTCGATACGGCGACTGGCACCGCGTCAGCTCTTCGTAATGGGGGACTTCAACGCCAAGTCTATGGCGTGGGGGTCCCCCAGGACGAACGATCGCGGGCGGGCGGTTGAAGAGTGGGCGGCGTCACTGGGCCTCTGTTTGCTGAACAGGGGTTCAGTGCATACGTGCGTGCGGCAGCGGGGTGGGTCGATAGTGGACTTGTCGTTCGCTAGCCCTGATGTCGCACCACGTGTGAGGAGCTGGTATGTCCAGGAGGAGGTTGAGACCCTATCCGACCATAGATACATTCGGATAGAGGTCTCCCGGACCCTCCGCCAGCCCAGCAGGAGTCACACGGCAGACGGAGCTCCCGCTTTTCCGCGGTGGGCTGTGGGTCGACTTGATCGGGACCTACTGGTGGAGGCAGCCATTGTGCATTCGTGGCTGCCGTCACCGCCCTCGGTGGACGGGGTGGACGCCGAGGCTGGCCGCATTCGCTGTGCGTTAACGCAGATTTGCGATGCGGCTATGCCCCGTGTACGGTGTCTTCCCCCGAAGAGGGCGGTTCCCTGGTGGTCCCGGGAGTTGGCAGAGCTCCGAGCTGCGTGCATACGTGCTCGGAGATCTTATACCCGCAGTCGGCGGCGTCACCGCGACGCTGAGCGGGAGGGCCAGCTGTACGAGGCTTACCGCAGTGCGCGGTCTGCCTTCAGGCTGGCCATCCGTCAAGCCAAGGACGTTAGTCGGCAGGAGATGCTGGACAGTCTCGAGCGTGACCCCTGGGGTCGCCCCTATCGTGCGGCGCTGAGTAAGCTCCGCGCGCGGGGCCCCCCCCTCACCGAGACTCTCCAGCCCAGCCTCCTCACCAGAGTTGTCGAGGAACTATTCCCACGTCGGACGGAACACATGCCCCCAGTCATGGCACTGCCGAATAGTGACCGGGAGGCCGACTACGAAAGTATTCCGCCCGTTACGGAGACGGAAATGGGGGCGGCGGTGGTGCGAATGCGTGCCAAGACCACCGCTCCTGGGCCAGACGGGGTACCCGACCGGGTGCTGGCCCTGGTCCTCGAACATCTGGGTCCACGCCTCGGGGGACTGTACAACGCGTGTTTATCGTCTGGGCAGTTCCCTGGGTGTTGGAAGGAGGGGAGGCTGGTACTCCTGCCAAAGCCGGGACGGTCTCCGGACTCGGCCTCGGCCTATAGGCCGATCGTGCTGCTGGACGATACGGGTAAGCTGTTGGAGAGGATCCTGGCTGCCCGTATCGGCCAGCACCTTAGCGAGGTTGGCCCCGATCTGTCGGACGCCCAATTTGGTTTCCGAAAGGGGCGTTCGACGATCGCAGCCTTGCTGCGCCTGAGGGCCGTAGTCGCGGAGGCTGTCACTGGCGGTGGGGTGCTGTTGGCGGTGTCTCTAGACATCGCCAACGCATTCAATAGTCTGCCATTCAGCTGCATCAGGGAGGCACTCCGGTATCACGGGGTGCCTGTATACCTGAGGCGGCTGGTGGCAGACTATTTGGAGGGGCGCAGCGTCCTCTATAAGAACCGAGTAGGGGATGTTGTGCGAACGCCCATGTCGTGCGGTGTTCCGCAGGGGTCGGTCTTGGGGCCGACTTTGTGGAGCATCGGCTACGACTGGGCGTTGAGAGGGAGCCTCCCGCCCGGGCTGGGCGTAATTTGTTACGCCGACGATACACTCGTCACAGCCCGGGGTGGGACGCTAGAGGAGGCGGCACGCCTGGCAACTCTTGGCACCGAGGAGATTGTCAGGCGGATCGAGGCGCTGGGGCTAAGGGTGGCCCTGGATAAGACGGAGGCCTTATTATTCCATGGGCCCCGCACCAGTCCACCCACCGACGCCTCGATCACCGTCAATTCGGTTCCCATCAGCATCCGGGCCCATATGAGGTACTTGGGCCTGGTGCTCGACGGGCGATGGTGGTTCCGGGAGCATTTCCGTCGGCTTGCTCCACGGCTTGTCGGCGCGGCGTCCGCCCTATCCTGGCTTATGCCGAATGTAGGCGGACCCAGCGCTACGTGCCGACTGCTGTACGCGGGGGTGGTTCGGTCGATGGCCCTGTACGGCGCACCCGTGTGGGCGGGGTCCCTGACCGTCCGGCTTAGGGCTCTACTATGGCGACCACAGCGGGCCATGGCGGTCAGGGCCATACGCGGATACCGCACGGTGGCGACGGAGGCAGCATGCCTGTTGGCCGGAACACCTCCGTGGGACTTGGAGGCGGAGATGCTCGCCGGACTGTACCGGCGGGTGTCAGCGACGCGGGCAGGGGGCGGCACCGTCTCGCTTAGTGAGATGGCCGCTTGGCGGGGCGACGCCCGCCGTGACGTTATTGCTCGTTGGGCAATCCGGCTGGAAAGGCCTCGGTTCGGTGTTCGGACCATCGAGGCCTTCCGGCCAGTGCTGATGGAGTGGTTGGGTCGACAGCACGGGGTCCTTTCCTTCCGACTGGTGCAGGTCTTGACGGGGCATGGTTGCTTCGGCAAGTACCTGCACACGGTCGTGAGGAGGGAAAGTACACCGTCCTGCCACCACTGCGATTGCGACGAGGACACGGCGCAGCACACGCTCGAGGTCTGTGTGGCCTGGGCAGAGCAGCGCCGTGAACTCGTCGCGATCATCGGTGCCGACCTGGCGCTGCCGACCATCGCTAAGGCGATGCTCGACAGCGTCAGGAACTGGGACGCGGTTGCCGCCTTCTGCGAGACAGTTGTCTCGCGGAAGGAGGCGGCGGGGCGACTCCGAGAGGAAATCCTCTTCGGTGAGACGCTCCGTCGCCGGCGCCTGGGGCGGCGGAGGCGCGAGTATCTGCGCCTAATGCCGCCCTAGCCGAGGCCGCGGGTGACTGGACCGGGGAATAGTCCTTCACCCGCAGAGAGGCTGACCGCGTGAGGGCGACGCCCCGGCAGTTAGCTGGGGCGTTGACGGGGGATGGTACCCGAAAGGGTAACCCGCCGGGCTGGCCACGGAAGGCAAGGTAGCGGTACCAGTGGCCGGCCCAATGGCGATGGGGAGGGAATACGGTGGGTTATGGGGCCACGCGCTGCCCTTCCGTCGCCCCGGTCGGTACGGGCGACGTGTGACCGGGCCATAGCCTACCACAAAAAAAAAAAAAAAAAAAAAAAAAAAAAAAAAAAAAAAAAAAATACAAACTCTCGAGAGAGATATTGGACATTTTCTCCCTAGAAAATAGTATCTACTGTAGCAAAGTTGCAAATATATTGTTTTAAATAAATTTAATTAACACATGTTTCAGTATTTTAAATACAAATCATATTATTTAAACCAAAAAAATCAATAAAAACCGTAAATAAAAATTTATTTCACTTATTTGTTTCTCACAAACTTCAATCACTAACTATATACAACAGTAATTAATAAATCTAGTATGGCGTAGATTTTCGTGCTATACTCTCAGCGTATCGACATAGAAGGCTTTCATTTCGATATGTAAACAGCGTCCAGTCTTCCCCAGACAGGCCCCTCGTCGCATTGCTTCACATACATATATGTATATGTGTAAACACATATCTAACACAACGATCGATCGTAATCGCTATGAAAGGTGAAGCAAGGATTGCACTTTAATATTACAGCTCGTATATTTTCGAAAATTTTTAATTTAATTGACTTAGAAATAACAAAATTTTGATATAATTTGTTAAGATAATAATTGACCGTTTCACGACGTTAAGTTAACCATAACTGTCTGAATTCATTTCTTGACTCAGGTGCCAGCTATTAGAGAAAAATAGGCTCATATCCCTTTACGTGGTTCTAAAAAAGTTACATACATAAAATGTGTGTATTATCCATCTTTGTATTGTATACACACTTTCTTTATTCGTTTTAGTTTTTTTTTTCAGAATAACAGGCGAAAGATCTGTGTTTCTACATATAATCCACTGTCGTCCTCTTACCTCTCCTTAAATCTATCTTTGATCTGTTCGCGCCTTAGTAAAGAAAGGCTTGAACTATAGAAGATATTCTAGTGATACCTATACAGCGCCTGATGCCGCCCTAACCGAGGCTTCGGGTGATCGGACCGGGGAATTGTCCGGTCACCCGACGCGAGGCCACCGCGTGAGGACGACGCCTCGACGGCGAAATCTGTCGGGGCGTCAACAGGAGAGGAGCCCGAGAGGGCATACCGCCGAGCGGGCCACCGAAGACAAAGATCGGGTACCGGTGGCCCGCTCGCATGGCGAAGAAGAGGTGCTTGCAGGGTGGGTCAATGGGGTTGCGCGCCGCCTCTTCCGTCACCCCGGACCGATTTGGCGGGGTGCGACGTCCATGGCCCACCACAAAAAAAAAAAAAAAAAAAAAAAAGTGATACCTATACAGGTTCTGTAGTTTCATAATTGTCTTAATATTTAAAAAAAGGCTCTTTGTAACGTATTTATGAGTATAATATTTATGATAATTAGCGTTTTATTTTTTAATATCAGTAACTCATTTCTTAAGGGATTAGTTAAGGTTATTAAGATTAAATAATGTACATCATTATCATCATCTCAGCTCACATACGTCCCACTGTCGGACTCGAGCCTCCTCCATAACGGTAGGAAAATTGACATATTACACCACGCTGATCAGACATGTTGGTATAGGGTTTAGCTTCGACTTTTCCTTCTCGTATGTTCATTAGTCGTCTTTTACGATCACCCAAGTGAAAGGGTGGTAAATTGTATTCTTACTCCGTCACCACACGGAAAATAATATATATATGAAATTAAAGCTTAACCTAGTGCCGGTACAGGATGTGTAGATAGAGATTCATATACTTTCAATGTATACCACAACTTCCAATTTATACCACCAACTTAGTTAAAAAAAAATGTTTACAAATGTTAGTTAAGTTTTCACTAGAGAATTAAATATTCTTCTTATTTAGCTCATATACATATGTAGGCAATAAGCCCAACCGTGTCATTTAAATAGTTCGTAAACGTTTTTAACAACATAAATATTTTTGATGAATTAATGAGGAATTGTGTTTTATACCGTCATCACGTGGAGATTACAAATACGGAAGCGCACAAGAACATGATATTGATACTATTTATCCAACTGCAGACTGCACAGATGGCGTAGTGGTTAAGTAACCGATCTTCCGTGCCAGTACCGTGGTATCGATTCCCATGCAGGACAATACTTTGTGCGATCCACAATGTGTTGATCTAAGTCTGGGTGTAATTTGTCTGCGTCAATTGCATGTTTGTAAAGTCCCCCGCGATACAAGAATTATATCCTTAGTGCAGGGTGGTGTCTTTAAAAAAAAAACGATCCATCAGGTGCTATACAGTGGCAGCTATGGATACCAACCCTTATATTGACTATGGGTATCGTAAAAGATGACTAAAAGATTAACATCGACCTGGGCTAACTGCATTTGATGCCGCCTGGTTTCAATTACATTCCCAAGGAAGGTAGACGTCAGACAGGCGGCCGATTCGTTTTCGGCCTATGGGCCCGTTGTGCTGCTCGACGATGCGGGCAAGCTACTGGAGAGGGCGCTGGCTGCCCGCATAGATCGGCACCTCATCAGCACGGGGCCCGATCTGTCTGTCACCCAGTTTGGGTTTAGGAGGGGTTGTTAGACGATAGCGCCTCTGCTGCGCCTGAAGGCCGTGGTGACTGAGGCCATCACTGGAGGGGGAATGCTGTTGGTGGTGTCCCTGACCATCGCTAACGCATTCAATAGTCTGCCATTTAGCTGCATCAGGAAGGCGCTCCAATACCACGGGGTGCCAGCATACCTGAGGCGGCTGGTGGCAGATTATTTGCCCCTTCAAATAGTCTCTATACATGGTGGAAGTGGATCGCTCCCGAAAACAAAGGCAGGTGACCCTACTGGTCCTACTTGTAATGATAGGCTGGAAAAAAAATCGATTCGGAAGATAAATGTTTTTTTTTTCACAACAAATTTTAAGTTTTTTTTCACATTCCATCGTATTAGGACAGTGCCATGTAACGATAATAACATAAAAAAATACGTAACTTTACTCAGATGAGAAAAGACGCAATCTATTCAAAACTCACGATCATATGTTCCAGAGTTCAACGACCTCGCGTGGTGAAAAAAAATTTTTTTTTCATCCGAATCGAATTTTTTTCTAGCCTATCTTTACAAGTAGGACTAGTAGGATTACCAGTCTTTATTTTCGGGAGCGGTCCTTTCCGCCCTGTATATAGGCGCAGCATCGTCTACACCAACCGAGTAGGGGATATTGTGCGAACGCCCATGACGCGGGTTTTCCGCAGGAGTTGGTCCTCGGGCCCACCCTGTGGAACATCGGCTACTACTCTGGGCGTTGAGGGGGAGCCTCCCGCCCGGGCTGGACGTGATCTGTTACGCTGACGACACGCTCGTCACAACCCGTGGTGGGACGCTGCTGTCGGCACCGAGGAGATAGTCAGGCGGATCGAGGCGCTGGGGTTGAGGGTGACCCTGGATTAGACGGAGCCCCTCTTGTTCCATGAACCCCGCATGGGCCCTCCCCTCTCGATCACCGTCAATTCGATTGATATTAGCATCCGGGCCCATATGAAGTATTTGGACCTGGTGCTCGACGGACATTGGCGGTTCCGGGAGCATTTCCGCAGGCTCGCTCCACGGCTCGTCGGCGCAGCGTCCGCCCTATCGTGGCTTATGCCGAATGTGGGCGGACCGAGCGCTACGTGTTGACAGTTGTAAGCGGGGTCATTCGGTCGATGGCCCTGTACGGCGCACCGGTGCGGGTGGGGACCCTGACCGTCCGACTCAGGGCTCTTCTGTGGCGACCTCAGAGGGCCATGGCGGTCAGGACCATACGCGGGTACCGCACGGTGTCGTCGGAGGCAGCGTGTCTGTTGACCGGGACTCCCCCGTGGGACCTGGAGGCCGAAATGCTGGCCGGTTTGTATCGGCAGGTCTTGGGAACTCGTCGCAATCATCGGTGCCGACCTGACGCTGCCGACCATCGCCAGGGCGATGCTCGACAGGAACTGGGACGATGTCGCAGCCTTCTGCGAGGCAGTAGTCTCGCGGAAGGTGGCGCGGTGCGCGTGCGCGAGGAGCGTCTCCTCGACGACGCAATCCGTCGGCGGTGACTGGGGCAGCGCAGGCGCGATTACCTGCACTTGATGCCGCCCTAGCCGAGGCTGTGGGTGACTGGATCCGGGAATTAGTCCGTCACCCGCCAAGAGGCCGACTGCGTGAGGAAAGACCGACGTCCTCCCTCGGGGAAGATGTCGGTCTTTCCGAGGAGAGAGTACTCCTCAGGGGGTATCCCGTCGGGGGACTTCAACGCCAAATCCACAGCGTGGGGGTTCACTACGACGGACGATCGCCGGTGGTCGTGGAATGGGCGGCGTCACTGGGCCTCTGTGTCCTAAACAGAGACTCAGTGAACACGTGTGTGCGACAGCAGGGTGGGTCGATAGTGGACTTAAAAAGAAAAAAAAAATGGAGTCAAAAGATCCCGTCGGGCCGACCACTGACGTCAAGTCACTCTGCTCCGGTGGTCGGCCCAATGACGAAGGCTACGTGCCACGGGTGGGTTACGGGTGTGCGTGCTTACGCCTCTTTGTCGCCCTAGACGGAGTGGTGCGAGGAGTGCGCCGACCGTAGCCCACCCCAAAAAAAAAAGGAAAAAAGAAAGGCGGCCAATTACAAAAATATTGTAATAACTTTTGCAGAATGTACGAAGAAAGAGAAGTATGTGTATATGGAGTCCAAGTGATTAGGATAAGAATAATGAAGATTATAAATAGGTAACGCTGAATCTACAGAGTCAATTTTAAAAATTATTTTACTAACAGTCAACTACGTTATCCTTGATAAAAATATTACAAAAACTACAATGGAAATAGACAAACATTTTTCGTTGATCTATTAAGTAACTGTGATAAGAGCGATTAAATTATCGACTTCCACTTTTTTATACAGATCTGGCCAAGGTATGTCATAATCAGTACACTTGACAGAAGATTTGGCGCTCGTAATTGGCGTTATATATGTTTTAATATAAAAATATATCGTAATCATGGCAAAATCCCTGGAGGATCTTGGCACCATGCTCAATGACCTCAGCAAGGTCTCCCAACTAGTAGGGCTGCAAATGAACATGGACAAGACGAAAATCATGTCTAATGCCCATGTTATTTCTGTACCGGTCCTGGTTGGGAATGCGATTCTCGAAGTTGTCGATCACTATGTTTACCTAGGACAAACAGTCCAATTAGGTAGATCCAATCTCGAGAAAGAGGTCAGCCGACGAATCCAGCTTGGCTGGGCAGCGTTCGGGAAACTTAGGAGGATCTTCTCGTCTAATATTCCGTAGTGTTTGAAAACAAAGGTTTATAACCAGTGTGTGTTATTAGCGATGACATACGGCACTGAAATGTGGTCTCTAAATGTTGGCCTCATAAAAAGGCTCAAAGTCACTCAGCGTACTATGGAGAGGGCTATGCTCGGTATTTCTCTACGTGATAAAATCCGGAATACGGAAATCCGTAGAAGAACGGGTGTAACCGACATAGCCCGAAGAATTAACACGTTGAATTAGTTGGGCAGGCCACATCGCTCGACGAACCGACAAACGTTGGGAAAAAAAGGTTCTCGAGTGGCAATCACGAATCGCATGACGTAGCGTAGGACGACCCCCCACTCGGTGGACTGATGACCTCATCAAGGTCGCAGGAAACCGTTGGATTCAGGTGGCACAGGACCTTTACAGATGGCATTCTCGTGGGGAGGCCTATGTCCAGCAGTGGACGTTTACGGGCTGATGGATGGATGGAATATAAAAATATAAAATAAAGTATCGTCATTATATAAGTTTTAATATAAAAAATGTAAAATATATTGTTCGTGTGGTGATGGAGTAAGAATACAATTCACCACCCCCTGTCTGTGGACCCCATCTTACCTGTGGATGATAGTAAAAGACGACTAAGGGATATAAAACGCATATAACATCTATGCAAGAGAAGGAAAATTCGAAAATTGCCTTCCCATTACGGAGGAGGCCTGAGAGCCCAACAGTGGGACATATATGGTCTGTGATGATGATAATGATGATGAAAATACATTATTTAAAAAACAGTTGTCAATGGTAACTACACCTTGTATTATGCCCGAAAGTATCATTCTGGTATTTTTATTTTAACATTTCATCAAAATATTTAAATAATAATATAAAGACGAATTTAATGGAATTTTGTGTATAAATTTTTGTGAGGAACGAGAGAGGTACAGAAAACGACATAAGATATCATTCCAGTTACGTTTCGATGCTTTACTGATGTGATGGTAACGAAAGTAAGAATTTGAAAGTGTAATCAGGGCCATTGAAGCTAAAAAATTAGTTTCAGTTGCCCACTCAATTGGCGGAGTTGGATAGTACGGCAAGCCATAGGGACCCACACCGACCTTACTTCGACACGATGGATTTGGACTGATTGCCATTTCACTACCTTATAAATCAACCTGAAACCTTAAAAATCAACCAACGAAAAGCAATGCTTTCACCTAGTCCCATCATATCTCTTCCCTCACTTTCAAAATTTCTGGATTAACTTTTCTTAATTAATTTCATTCACAATATCAAACTTCTCACACTATATATCTACGATAACTTAAGCATATGCTACTTATAACCGTTTTTCATCCATCGCTTACTATCTATGTATTATCAATAAAACCTTTAACAAGTAAAAGATTTATTTATTGTTTACATTAAGTACCTATATATAATGAAATTCAATTACATAATAATTTTAATGTAAAATGACATTAAATTACATTTGATTAAATTAAAATGAAATGGTACTTTGGTTTGTTATACTTAATAACAGAATTCGGGAGAGAGTTCGGATTAAAAAAGAACACAGATAGAAAAAGATTCAATTACAACATTTTATTAATAAAGACGATCACTAATATAATTTTTGAAATAAAAATTGTTTTAATTGTCCTTAATTTTATACAATATCTACTCAATTTGATTACAAGTATTCTCATTACGAATTTACATAAAATAACGATCACTTGGCATTACTTCTCTGCTTATAAACGTACATTGTATAGCTGTGGTTTAGTCAAACATTACTTTTGTCTCTTTCTGCGAACACTAAATTTAAATTCAAAGGAAGAAAACAAAACATTGTGACGCTAACTTAGATACATACATGTTATTATATCTATATATATGCTATATTTATTATTAAACATCTAGTCTTATTTCCAAAACGTTACGCAAATGAAACAAATTAATATCTTGATACAATTTATACTTATATATATACATGTATATGACATATAGAAACGAAACCTGTCGGATAAAATTCTATAACCCTGTATAATAATATAATCAAATAGTCGATTACTCCCCTCTGACATAAATATTTCTACGGGGCAATGACACTGCCTGAAAAACCCGACAGCGTCTGCTAGTAATGGTAACGAATTTAAAACGTTGTCATAAGGTTTTAAACTATTTAATTAAGTATTCGTGTACTCGGTAAAAACAGAATTTGTTTTCAAAAACATATTGATTGTATTTTATAAAAATTTATAAGAATTAGTAGCAGTTTTAGTACAGTAATGTATTTTTTTGTTTTAATTAGTAGTTTACTTTTAAATTCAGAAATATTTCGCATATTATATGAAGTTACAAATAAGTGTTAATATATTTTCATTAGCAATAAATCGGGTCGCAGCCTTAATTCAATAACCAAGAATCTTCCACACAACCACTAATAACAAACAGATATAACAGACAAAATATAATTTAAAAGAATCTACTAAATGGCAAATTTTTATAGAGGGATTTGTCCCAAATAAGGTTGTATCTATTTTTTCATTTGGTGAGGGCTCGTGGGCTCCGCGGAGCTCCGTGCACCCACCATCCCGAAGCCGCGGCGCCGCCCCGCTCCGTTCGCGGTCTCCATGGCGACCAGCTCAAATGACGTATCGATCCCGCGATGGGGGCAGGGGCCGCTCGCGGGGTGGCACCGCTCCACCCGCCGCGCCGACCCCCTTGCGCCCCTGCCACCGCCACTCGACCGTTGGCCCATGCAAAATGACGGATGTAAACTTTGAATATACCTCCTTGGAAGGAAATGATATTTTCATTAAAATGAAAATGAGCTCCATAATTTTTCTTTAAAAAAAAAACATGTACGGTTACAGACTTCTTAACCGCAGCCTTAATGAGTCATTTTTATTTGTACGAAAAAATTGCAACACATCATACTTCTTGTGAAAACTGCTTTTGGAGACATCGCTACACTTTTTAATATTACGTTGTATAAAACAAGAGAATGCTTAGCAAACCGTCAAAAACTAGTTATTTATAATTATAACTTATCTACATTATAAATGAATCCAAGAAAATATACAACCATGTAATTTATCATATATAATTCTAGTTGTTTAATGAGGTAATTAAATCTTAGGCGTTCATTGCTTCGCGAACTAGACTCGATTAATGTGGAATATTAACCATCCATTTAAAAACCGATAGAATAACAATTTGTAAATTTACAATATACTCGTATATATAAATAAAATACTCACACCTCTTGTAGCTGCAATATTTTATTAATAGGTATGATTATAGATATATAACTAGTATGACTACTATCTTGTATTGACCCACGCTTGAGTACTATAATCGAAAACCTTCGGTTTGTAAGATATAAAGATCCGTGTACCCGAGGTAAACAGTGAAACAACAAAAAACTATTGGTGGATAACCAAATAATTATAATTATAATGATGTATATCCATATTATAAAATAATGTATTACTATTTCTAAATTAAATCATTGACGTATTTAAACGTCTCTTCTAAAATTTTGTTTCAAACATTAACATAATTAAGTGGTTCTCAAAGTTTTCCCATTATAAACTTAGCGAGAAATTTTATTTTTCCCTCAAGTCACGCGTCGTTGTGTGCGAGCGTATGCACGACACAGCGAATTGGATTTTCTCTAGTGTGTGTAAACCTACTTTTGCAAAGAGAACAGGGAAACCTTGGAGATTCATGAAATATTAATATAAAACGACTCAGAACTTATTCCTTAGGTAATTTAAGCTTATGTTGCAAACATAATTTACAGAGTACATAGGTACATAACATACTTATCGTATCGAAATAGCCACAATAATTATTATTCTGTGAACATAAATATCACTTGCTACATATACAAGTATGTTATAATAAATAAACATAAACATCATTCTATTTCATGATTAGAATGTCGTAAAAGTAATTACAATAGCTATAAAATTCACTTGTATAGTAGTCAAGCATATAGCATACAATATTATTGCACTCATATTAAAATCTAAGCCATAATCTTTTAATTTTCAATAATAAAATTAAGATGTAGAATAAAACCGTATGTAGGTTTAATAATTTACAATACCTTAATCAAGGTCTATTTAAAGCAAAGAGGCGCTCGACTGTAAAATGTAGCCAAAATGTTTAGTGTTATGCTGTCTATCTCTTTTAAACTTGTGACATGAAAAAGGAGACTTTTGAATATGCATATATGTATTAGGATAAGGGCAAACAAATTTTGAACCATGCAGACTAGAAGTTTGATAACGAAGTTTGATATATTATTTTATCATATAAAGACTGACAAAATAATATACAAAAACAATCCAGTGCGAAAAGTAAAAATCTAAATTTAGTATTATAATTACCATCCATGTAATAACCCATTATTACTCTCCCTCTCATTATACAGGAGATCCGTGCTTAATAATAGGACAATATATGAGTTGATGAATGATAAAAACCAATATTATTTTATATTTTATTAATTTTATACAAAAAAGACTGCAGTATATCTGTGTAAAATATTTAACTTTGCACTTCTTTTAAATAATAAAAAAAAACACACCTATCAATTAAAATTACTTATTTAAGCATAACATAACACAATAAAAATGCATTACCAAGACATCAATAATGTTATCAATATATACACTCATTTGCAAAAAAAACGGGCACCTAAGCAATGAACCATTTCAAATGTTAATATTTCTTTGTTTGATAATTATAGGTAGTTTTATCCACACAATTTGGTAAATTAATAAGAAAATAATCGTTTTCATCAGTATTTCATAAAATTTAGATACAATTTATGGGAAATAATGCTAAACCTCGCTAGTAGTGTATATTCGCTAGTAGTGCATATGCTCATGAAGTAAAAATAAAAAAGTTTTTTTGTTTGTTTTTCTTTAATAAAGTAAAAGCAGATAAATGTTTAGTACCGAGTGTGACCCCCTCTAGCTAAAATCACAGCTTGAATTCGTCTGGGCATGCTAGCGAGTATATCCCGGATACTTGCTTGCGGAATACGTTCCCACTCCGCAGTAATCACATTCTTCAGCTCTCTGATGGTCTGCGGAGCCGGGTGTACTGATCTCACACGCCGTTTCAGAACGTCCCAGACATGCTCTATGGGATTGAGGTCGGGACTTCGAGCTGGCCAATCCAAACGATGAATGCCGACCTCTTGCACATACGCATTAACATCGCGGGATCGGTGGGCGCGAGCATTGTCGTCCATAAAAATCGAGTCTTCACCTAGAGCGGCCAATGCGGGTTGTGCATGAGAAATTAGAACTTCCGTTATGTATCGATGCCCAGTCAGTGAGCCGTTTTCAATGAAGACTAACTCTGTACGATCCATTGAATTTATTCCTGCCCAAAACATAACAGAGCCCCCACCATAAGGTGTGATTTCTTCGAAACATGCCTCTGCAAAGCGTTCTCCTTGTCTTCTTAGCACTCGCCGACGTCGATCTTCACCGAACAGAGATATCCTATATTCCAATCGTCTTGAGTCCATGATTCACAATTTCTAGCGAACCTAAGCCTGTGAACTCTGTGCTCACGGAGTAATTTGGGGCCGCGGGCCGGGCGGTGACTGCGTATATTGGCAGCGAGAAGCCTCCTCCTGACCGTCCATAGACTAATATGCACATTTCTTACTTCTTGGAGGTTGTTCTTAAGATCCACATACGAAGATTTGCGATTTCTCAATGCGCGACTCACAAGAAAACGATCATCCCGTGGTTGGGTACATGGTTTTCTTCCAGAACCAGGCCTTCTCTCGACGGAACCAGTCTCCTGATATCGCTGCCAGGTCCTTTGGACTGTCGAGCGACTAACATTTAGCCTCCTAGCCACGAAACATTGGCTGCAACCCTCTTCAAGCAGCGCGATAATTTTGGTAGCTTTTACCACTTTATCTACCATTTTTGATACAGCCAAACAGCATTAAATAAAGCTTTGATAGTCAAGGATATGAAATTAATCGATAAAAATTGAATAAAAGTTATGAAAGTCGATGTTAACTTCTGGAACTTCGCGCCAAAAATGTAGGATAAAAAGGGGTTTTCTGTAAAAATGAACATCAAATGAAAAATTGAATTTAGAACGTACTTTTTTAAATACCACAGCATTTTTAAAACCGGCCAGTAACGTGTACAAACGATTGAAACCTTTTTGGTATTGTATCTTTTTAAATATGAATGAAAATCAAAACCGCCCGTTTTTTTTGCAAATGAGTTTAGTTATTAAAGTTTAGCGCTCGTATTTCTAATAAAAAGAAAACATATTAATAGACTATTCTATCGATTTAAGTTTTAGTCATAACGTCTTCCCTCGATGCGAACTAAGAAATATAGATCCTCCCAAGCAAAACCAGTACTAAATCACTAGTCTGCATTATTATGTACATATAAGAACCCCACTATAAGCCAAATATATACAACATCAATAAACATTGTATTTGTATTCGTCTATCATATTTATGAATGTTTTTATTGAAGGAAGAAAATACGTGAACTCTTCAGTAAACGTACGACGAAATAGCTTAAATGGTTATCACATCACTGCACATGGAGCACACTAGGTTCCATCCCAAATAGGACCACATATTTACTTTATACGAATGTCAGCGAATCCTTCTGAATAAGTACTACGTACGTTATTTATTGTAGCATGTAATCCTTAATAATACAGAAATTTATTAGTAATTTTCTTTTCCTTTTTAACCTATAAGCATCCTATTATCGATGACAAGCCTTTTCTAGAATAGCATGTCGTTCTATACCAGTGTCACTGCATAAGTTAAAGATTTTTATTCTAAGTTTTCCTCCCCTTACCTGAATGCATTATAAACCATTGTGTTATCATTTTTATTCGCAATTATTACATTTTATATATAAAACGTAACGAGCATAAACTGAATAATTCAACGATACTTAAAACATTATAATCTTTATACAATATTCCGTAATATGTGTTTAGTTACGAAGTCATCAAGTACAGTTAACAATTTCTCCCAAGGACCGGTTCTTAACTTTGAACAAACTTATGTACGCTTTATGAGTCGAGACTGGTTATTTTTAAGTAATAAAGATATTATTATGTTCGTTGACCTACCTTTATCGTTTAAAAGATTTTCAAGTACATTGAATGTTAAATTGCTTATTAAGGAACAAATTATACTACCTATTATTCGTGCGACTAAGGTATTAGAAAAACATATTCAAGGCACGTACGATTTTAATTGGATTCATTAAACACAATGGCGTTCTTAAAAATGATAATAAATATATAAGAAAAATATTAATATGATCATAAGAATTAACAAGACAACCTTGTTATTATATTTATTATTTTGTCATTGAATATTAAAAATAAAATTTTGCTGCACTTCCCTTTCATTATATAACAATTAGATGTATTTTTTATACTATAGATATAATGTGTGTATGGCGTTATAGCCTCTGACAATAACGTCGGCATCAGCCTATTGACGTCTACTATTACACATGAAGCTCCCTACGAAGCGAGATTATGTTATAATCACCACGCTTAGCACATTAGCGAATGCAGTTCGTTTTATAAGTTTCTTCCTCTCCATTAGCTGGATTGTATGATGGTCCAATTGAATATTTTTAAAAGGTGTCTACTGTACTAAGCGGAAAGCGGCAAGGTTATTATATACATATCCAGGATAGATTTCTGGAGTTTTGTGGATCTGGAGAGAGCATTTGACACGGTTGTACGAAAGGAACTTTGGGACATTTTACCGGAGTATGGTATTAGCGGTAAACTGCTACAAGCTGTGCAGTCCAGTTACATGGGCTGTAGAGCCTGTGTGCGGCTGAATGATGGAATGTCGCCTTGGTTTGACGTCAATATTGGCGTTAAGCAGGGGTGCGTTCTGTCAGCCAGGCTGTTTATCATATATCTGGATAAATGTCTCCAGAGGTTGAACGATATGAATGTGGGAGTCCAGATGGGCGACTCAGTGGTCACTGTTCAGGTTTATACAAATGATGCAGTCCTGCTGGCACAGTCAGCTACTGACCTGGAGACCCTAGTCAACATAATGACAGAAGATTGTAAGAAAAGGGGTCTACGCGTGAATGTGAGCAAAACCAAAATAATGGTCTTTGAAAGAGATGAAGCCAGAATAGATGTAAGAGTAACAATAGGTAATTATGTACTAGAGCAAGTGGATGAATTTGTATATCTTGGATGTGGATTTAGCCGAGATGGAAGGTACACCACTGATATAGAGCGAAGAGTAAATGCGGGAAATAGAGTGAATGGAGCGTTGGGGCAACTTCTCGGTAGCCACCACCTCAGCCAGAAGGCACGTGTAGCAATACATAACGCAGTGCTTGTCCCAACATTACTGTATGGAAGCGAGAGTTGGGTATCCAGAAAAGAGTATGAAAGTAAAATTAATGCGGTCGAAATGCGATCTCTGCGGAAAATCTGTGGAGTAAGGCTGACCAACCGCGTTCGTAACGACGACGTAAGAGAGCGAGTGGGTATGAAAGAGAGTATTGGTGTAAAGATGCGAAAGGGAATGCTCCGATGGTTCGGACATGTGGAAAGAATGCCGAACGCACGTCTGGTTAAGAAGATATATAATGCAAAAGTGGAAGGATGTAGGTACCGGGGGAGACCGAGACTAACCTACCTAGACCAGATCGGTCATGTACTGAAGGAAGGTGGAGTCAAGAGTCTCCGAAACCGGCGAGCGTGTATGAAGAGAATTATGAATGTTGAGGAAGCGAGTGAATATACAAAGATAGAGTTCTCTGGCACTCTGTTCTCTCTGCCTACCCTGCAAGGGATATGGCATGATGATATGTATGTATGTATATTGGAATTTTATTTATTACATTTTATACATTAAATACTGTGGCGTGACCCGTGTGGCGACGGGAATAGAATACAAATGTCGTCACCCCTTACTTGCCCGTGGGAGTCGTAAAAATCGGCTAAGCGGCAAATCGGGCAGCGGCTATCTCCCGAGAAACTTAATAACATCTACCGCGATCGCCAATCCGCTCGCTAAGCGTGGCGATTATGGCATTATTACCCCCCAAAATAAATATGGATGTAGAAAAAGTCACGGCAGTTCCGCTGTTCCACGAGCTCATTTTGGTAGCAGGCCTGTTGGTGGCGGGGCAGGGGGTGCTAGGAATCTCCGGCCACGATCCGGCTACCAAAAAAATCGACCCTTGGCCCTGGTAACACACAACGTTCGGACGCTTAGGACCGACGAGAGGGTCATCGAACTGGAAGAGGAATTGAGCAAAATCCGATGGGACATTGTAGGATTATCAGAAGAGAGGGGAAGGGCACGATAATCCTCCGGTCTGGAAATTTGCTCTTCTACCGGAAGGGAGATCACCCATCCCAAGGCGGTGTAGGGTTTATCGTTCGTAAGTCTCTCGTAGAGAACGTGGAGAGGATCGAAAGTGTGTCAACAAGGGTAGCGTACCTTATACTCAGAATTACCAAACGGTATTCGTTGAAGGTCATACAGGTTTACGCACTGACTTCGACATACTCCGACGACGTAGTGGAGGCCTTATATGAGGTTATCTCGAAAGCCATCCACACGTCCAAAACCCACTTCCCGGTAGTTATGGGAGACTTCAACGCAAAACTAGACAAAAGGACAGACGATGAGTTGAGAATGGGGCAATATGGATTTGGACAGAGAAACCAAAGGGGCCAAAAACTGGCTAACTTTTTTGGATAAGGAAGGCCTCCTCGTGATGAATTCCTTCTTCAAGAAACGGCCACAAATGAAGTGGACCTGGATTAGCCCTGATGGATCCACTAAAAATGAGATAGACTTCATCTTGACGGACAAACGACAAATATTCAATGATGTCTCTGTGATCAGCAAGATTAAAACTGGGAGTGATCACCGAGTGGTTCGAGGCACATTGAATCTTCGTACGAAAGTCGAGCGGTCCCGCTTGATGAAGTCTACACTCCGACCTACACCTGTCCAATACCAGAACCCCGATAGCTTTCAACTCGAATTACGTAATCACTTCCAATGCCTGGAAGAGTGCGAATCTTCGAACGATATGAACAACAGGTTCGTGGAAATTGTCCACGCGGTTGGGTCAAAATTCTTTAAGGCCCGTTATGGGCAGTTGTACAAATCATCCTTGAATCCTGTTATCGGCTTGGTCCAAGACCCCAGATCCAAGCTAACTCGGCACTATACCGAAGAAATCCCGGACGTCAGCTTGTACGAGATCAGAATGGCTCTAAAACAATTAAAGAACGGAAAGGCACCGGGAGATGACGGAATTACCACAGAGCTCCTGAGGGCAGCCAGCAAGCCAGTTGTAAAAGCCCTACAGAAGTTGTTTAATTCTATCATTCTCGGGGGCTACGTTCCAGAGTCGTGGACCAGCAGTGTGGTGGTGCTGTTTTTCAAGAAGGGCGATAAAACGCTCTTAAAGAATTACAGACCCATCTCACTCCTGAGCCACGTGTACAAATTGTTTTCAAGAGTCATTACGAACCGACTCGCGCGCAAGCTAGACGACTCCCTGCCGCCGGTTTCCGAAAAGGTTATAGTACCATAGACCACATCCACACGCTACGCCAGATTATACAGAAGACCGAGGAGTATAATCGGCCTCTGTGTCTAGCGTTTGTGGACTATGAGAAAGCCTTTGATTCTGTCGAAACTTGGGCAGTGCTGCAGTCCCTTCAGAGGTGCCAAATTGACTATCGATATATCGAACTGCTGAAGTGATTGTATAAAAATGCTACTATGTCGATCCGCATCCAGGATAAGAGTACGAACCCGATCCAGCTGCAGAAAGGCGTGAGACAGGGAGACGTTATCTCTCCGAAACTGTTCACCACTGCGCTGGAAGATGTCTTCAAGCTCTTAGACTGGACCGGACTCGGCATCAACATCAATGGCGAATACATCACTCACCTTCGATTCGCAGATGATATCGTAGTCATGGCAGAATCCATGACCTTGGCACCATGCTCAATGACTTCAGCAAGGTCTCCCAACTGGTAGGGCTGCAAATGAACATGGACAAGACGAAAATCATGTCTAATGCCCATGTCATTTCAGTACCGGTCCTGGTTGGGAATGCAATTCTCGAAGTTATCGATCACTATGTTTACCTAGGACAAACAGTCCAATTAGGTAGATCCAATTTCGAGAAAGAGGTCAGCCGACGAATCCAACTCGGCTGGGCAGCGTTCGGGAAACTTTGGAGGATCTTCTCGTCTAATATTCCGCAGTGTCTGAAAACAAAGGTTTATAACCAGTGTGTGTTACCAGCGATGACTTACGGCACTGAAACGTGGTCTCTAAATGTCAGCCTCATAAAAAGGCTCAAAGTCGCTCAGCGTGCTATGGAGAGGGCTATGCTCGGTATTTCTGTACGTGATAAAATCCGAAATACGGAAATCCGTAGAAGAATGGGTGTAACCGACATAGCCCGAAGAATTAGCACGTTGAAGTGGCAATGGGCAGTCCACATCGCTCGACGAACCGACAACCGTTGGGGAAAAAAGGTTCTCGAGTGGCGACCACGAATCGGACGACGCAGCGTAGGACGGCCCCCCACTCGGTGGACTGATGACCTTATCAAGGTCGCAGGAAACCGTTGGATGCAGGTGGCACAGGACTGTTATAGATGGCATTCTCATGGGGAGGCCTATGTCCAACAGAGGACGTTTACGGGCTGATGGATGGATGGATACATTAAATATCAGTCTCTATATGGTAATAATGTTATTTCTATAACGAATAAATTTCTTTAATATTCTTATTCAACTCTACAGAAATAAAAATATAATGTAAAGTATAGGGTCTACACTTTAGACTATAATGGACGTTGAAGAAACAATTTGCTTGTTAATGAAGCGTTCTTATACAAGCCAGTTAAATACTTACCTACATTATTCTTACGAGTCGGGCACGTTTCCAACATATTCAAACAAGATTAAAAAAGCTTGATTATAATCTTATAGCAAAAGCTATTAAAATGTATTGAATATATATCCGATACTACATCTTATTTTAATATCCGATACCATATATTGTCCATTATTATACTAACTTCCTCTAAATATCGATGTCTTGAACTCTCACCTTCTTTTATGCGCCCCATTTACGTTCCAATGTTGGTCTCAAGCTTCCTCCATAATGGTAGAGCAAAGAACTTACTTACCACGCTGCTCAGAAGTTCTCTTGTGATGATTTTACATCACTTAGTCGATTTTTATGACACTTGTAGGAAAGGACTGGTGAATTTTGTTCATACTCTGTCAATACACAGAAAGGCTCAATAAATTAATATCTATACATTCTGTATCTTTTCATGTAGATTCCAATACAGACCGTATTGTCCCCCATTTTCACAGCTGTCACCAAAGCGGTATCACAATGTTCACAGTGGCGTATGTTGGACTCGCCTTTTGTTTTGAACACCGAATGGCTAAATAAAACCTACAGCGAAACGCCTTCTTCGACCTTGTTGTCCTGGTTGATGGTCTAGAGACCACATCGGATAATCACTTGTACTAATTAATATGTGTATGTATCTGCTTGTGTAATAGTAGGTTCGCGGACGTTTACTAGCAAAACTAACACTATACCTCATTCTTTCTTCTTTTTTCCTTCTTTATATGTACAAGTATAAATGTCAGAATATTTGAAGGTACCTGATTGAATTTGATAGAATCCACTATTTGGCCATATCATGTCATATTCTACGTTGCTTTTGCTTTTTCTGATAATATACATCATGTCACAATAAGTGTTATTAAACAAGTAGAGAGTATCCATGTAGTGACGTACTTGAAGAATGAAGAATGAAATTGAAGAATACAATGCACCACATTCACCACCCCTATCTTGTCCGTGGGTGATCGTAGGAGACGACTGAGGAATATGAAACACATGTAACTTTTATGCAAGAGATGGAAAACTCGAAACAAAACCCTATACCAACACGCCTGACCAGCGTAGTACCTATAATAGGTCAATTTCCCTGCCATTGTGGAAGAGGCTCGAGCCCAACAGTGGGACGTGTATACATTACTGTCAGTAAAGTATATATAGTACTGTACATACACATACATATCATCACGCCATATCCCTTGCAGGGTAGGCAGAGAGAACAGAATGCCAGAGAACTCTATCTCTGCATACTTCACTCGCTTCCGCTTATAGTACTGTCAGTAAATTTAAATATTTATTATTGAGCATAATAAATATTACATTACATACTAGCAGACCGGGCCATGCGTTGCTGTGGCTTAGGTTAGTCTCAGTAACACTTTTTGTTTATTCTAACAAATTTTAGCTTATATGCAGCGTTTGTACATTTAACATAGCACCATCTATTAAATACTTACTTAATCCAGTCAACAGATTCCGCCATCTTTTAAAATCCTTTTGATATAACATATGATTTTGACTGTCAAATTTTAGACATATAATTTGCAATAAAATAATATTACTATAAATTGAGATTTAAGCTATCCTATCTTTTAAGTTGGATCAAACTACACTTGCTGTATTTGGTTAAAATCGGTTAAGTACTTTATGAGTCCATCGTGGCAAACAACGTGACACGTAATTTATATATATTAAGATTATTACGGCCGTTTTAGGTTCTGTAGTCTTCTAAACTCAGACTTGTTCACTTCGATTTAAAAAATCTAAAACTATTTAAAAAAACAAGACCATTGTTTATTTTAAACCTCCGTAAATTTGATCATAATCAATTTCTATAACCAAATTGTAGCTGTTACACTTACTAATAAAAGTATATATCAACTTAAAATATATAAGAGTGAACTGTATTGATACTAACACATGTAATGTATGTAGAATAATACCTGTAATGACCTGTAAATTCTCCGCTTTTGTCTAATTAAGCTTACATCTTGATATATTATTAATTGACAACCATTCTTATATTTTTATAAATCTCACTACCGGACTTCAACTGCAGTAAAATGTATATATCATGTAGGTCCTCCAAAGTGAAAAGGAACTTGGCTTCTATATTACAGCGTTCGAAAGTTATCATAGAGTTTTATTTAAAAGGTTTTTCGTCTCTTATAATGATGTTCTATACTTAAGAAAGAATGAAAAGCATTTATTTTGCTCTCATACATTATATCTAAAACATTTAAAAGAAAACAGAAATATAAAACAGTGATAGCTTATGTACTAGTAAAACTAAAACCTAATATATTATGAGAGACAAAAAAGGATACACTTATGTCTATTATTTAATACGACATAAGTGTTATATTGAGCTGTGGTGACATATTGAGTCATACTTCTTGTCTATAAAGTCGATAATATAAAAAAAAAAATATTAGTCAGTCACATTACTAGTACAATAACAAACAAATGTTTACTGCAACAAACAGGGGAGGTAAAACCAATTACAAATATTGGCCTCACTACAGAGGGGTGAGCACTTGAATGCAAAACCGCAGACAAACGCATACACACCCACGATATAGGCACACATAGTAATTATCTGCATATCTCACGTAGGTTTCAAAATCTGTCAATACAATAATTCTGTTATGACTGACTTTAAACTTTTCTGTGGTCGTTCAAATTACTTTTTGTTATTGTGAATACACTGAGTAATAGCTATTGGTACTATTTTAGTACTCTTATTATTCCAAAATATTCCGTATATAGTCACAAACTTTTATTTTTCAAAGTGTAAACAAAGCTTCAACATTGACAGTTACAATTGATTTGATTTGATTTTATTCATATTGCTGTCATCTGGATTCAAACACGGAATCTATTTAGAAAATTCTTAAAAAAGACATATTTTGTATCTTCTCTTCATCGATTAAAGGTACAGATGTTCAGCTATTGGCTAAGCTGTGTGGTAACGGCTACGAATACTACCAACCTTTATTTTGCTCGTGGATGTCGTAAAAGACGGCTAAGAGCCTTTTAACTACATGGGCCAACTCCATCTGATGCCGTTTGGTCAACAATTACATTCCCAAGGAGGGTTGACGTCTGGCAGGCGGCCGGTCATGCCAGGCGGGCCACCGAAGACAAAGATCGGGTACCGGTGGCCCGCTCGCACGGTGAAGAGAGGTGTTCGCAGGGTAGGTCTATGGGAATGCGCACCGCCTCTTCCGACCACGTCCATAGTCCACCGCAAAAAAAAAGGGAAAAAAGGCTGGTTATAAAATTATTGCCAATAACTTTTACAATATGTACTATGAAAAAAGAGTACATATTGTATCGACCCCAAGTAATTGGGATAAGAATAGGAGAATAATGATGTTCAGCTATTGGCTACGAGACTGCTCCGCAATAGGAGGAAAGTTGGTACACTATACAACGGTGATCGAACGGGTTGCCATTGGATTGCTTTTTCACTATCCGCTAACATATTGTATTACTACCCTCTCACGACACATACTGACAAAACCTCCCTGCAGTTAAATAAAAAAAAAAGTATTTTAATATAATATATTTTTTCTTGAGACTAATTCCACCTGCGATAGTTGGGTAACTCCTACAATGGTTTACCTGCGTAACACCGAGGTTTGGCCGGCAGTTAATGACAAATAATACTTTTAATTATCTTGGGACCCACAACAAAATTAAAAAGAAAAATAACCATGGGGAGATGGAAATGCATAGGATAGGCAGCAAAATTGACTGATCAGCTATTAAATAAGAATTTTTACAGCTACGATAAGCGTAGCAGTGTAGGACTACAGATAGAGCAAACTTTTGTGTTTAGTTTAGTGCGAGCCTTAGAATCCCTACTAATATATCCTATCCTATCCTAGTAATATATAATAGTGAATGTAAGTTTGTTTGTTACGCTTTCACGCTAAAACTACTCAACCGATCATCATGAAACATTGTACACATATTCTTGGAGGTATTAAAAGTAACATAGGATACTTTTTATTATAAAAAAATCAAAATTTTTATATGAAAAATAAAAAAATTGTTTGTCAAAAAATCTCAAAATCTAGCTTCTTCAACGCTATCTAGCAGTCCAGTAATGAAGTTCCAACCCTGAGTATTGTAATATCGTTTACCGACTGTATTACCGACGGTCAAAAATAAAAATAGGGGATCAAAAACTTTAGGAAAGTAACCTTTTGCGCGGGCAAAGCCGCGGGCAGAAGCTAGTTGATTATAATAAGCAAAATTACTAAAATTTAATTTTTAATACGCTTGATTATTTATAAAAACCCGATTACGAGCGAAAAATGTCAATAATGAATGTCACAAGTGGGATTCGAACCCACACCTATTGAACATCCGTTCCAATCGTGCTGCCACTTATACCACCGTGAACTATTGTAGGACATTCAGTTTCGGTAATCAGATTTTTATATATAATAAGTAGAATAGAAACGATGGAACGCAAAAAAAAAAATGTAAACATGAGCGCAGTAAATTACCTTAATAGAATCTACAAATACCAATTATGCCGAATCTAATATTGACATCCATCATTGTCATGATACACCTGCTGTTATCTTAATTTAAAAAGATTCAGCTCACCATTCCTTCTTATAATACAGAAAGAAGATAATACGTGCTGCAATGTCGCAAAAGTTTTATGACCACCCAAATACCTGAAGTCAATTCTCATTGCCAGTGTAATCGTGGACCATAGAGTTCTAGTTGGTTTTGACACACATTAGTCTATAAGCTTTTACGATATGCAAGAGCTATTGAAGTGCTGGTAGTACTCTTGGCTGCTACCATACGGCATATAGATATACATATCTACCTACTTAAATGTTCCAATTATTCACTGTACATAATAATTTACGTATTATACGTACATAATAGAAAATGAAAACTAAGTTAAAATTTCATTCATAATCACTTTCAGCCCTTATTCGACATAATAATGTGCACGGGCCTTACGCTACATCAGCACAACTAGCTGAGCAGGCTAGCATTAGGCTTTATTTAGAGTTTTACAATATTCACGGAGAAGGAATGGCATCCACCATTGTATTTTTACTTCGTTCCCAATTAAAGCACAATATTGACATTTTATTAATTTGTGTGTGTTTGTAGTGACTGCTGTGTGGTGGTGGCTATGAATACTACCAGCCTTTACATTGCTCATGGCTGTCGTATAAGGCAATTAAGAGCTTTACCTACCTCTACCTTTGAGCCAACTCTATGTCATGTCAAGAATTACATTCCCAAGGAGGATTGACGTCAGGTCGGCGGCTGATCAAATGACTATTGTCAATAATCAATTTCAATATATACAATGGAAGAAAAGTACGTATTGCCTCGACCCCAAGTTATTAGAATAAGAGCAAAATGATGATGATGATTAACCAAAAAATTTAAAAACCTAACATCACAGATAAACCTTGAGCTAATAAATCGGTAAGAGACGTCCATAAGTCTATGAGAGTAGAGAATTACATAATATATAAGTAAAAATACAAATAACTAGTTAAATCATTGTTGCATACATTGGATGATAATGAAACAAAGCAAACACTGTTGTTATTAAAATTATGTAGGTACTTAATTAATAAGTTGGTGCCGGGAAACGTCGACTTGCACAATAGGATAGGACGAGCACGGAACACAGTGATTCCGCCTCCCCCGTGCTTCAACTCCCGTCGTCGCCCGCTGCCCGCCCGCACTGGAATGCCCATTGTCCCGTCGATATGATGTTATCCCAAGTATTGCCAAGCCACTTATGTCAATAGGGTACATTAGTTTGTATGAACTATGACTTTTATTTTGATACATTTTTTTTAACTTAGTTTTCGTTTTATTTTTCCTTACAGTGTGAAAAAAGTAGATGTAATATTTCAATTTTCTAATATTATTATTTTAAATGTCAATATGATCGACGGATTAAGGGATCAAAAGGACAACATTACTTGCAAAATAAGAAAAACTGGATATGAAACCTTATGCCAAAACGTCTGGGCTGTGTGATGTAGACTAATTTATGCAACGGCCTCATACATATTGATCGTAAAGAAGATGACAGGTGTTCTGTAGGCAATCTCAAATATATCATCATTGTACTAAATATGAAATGGTTTATAATTAGTAATAGGCTCGCCCACTATTATATGCCCAAATATTAAATTTGATGACTGTGCGGGTATGTGATAATGAATGAATGGGTATATATGTATGTGTTGCGCTTTTGCCCTCAAAATGGCGTTAGACCATATGTGAAAAGTAAAATATCTCATAAAGATACATACATCCATATCATCACGCCATATATATAGAGTGCCAGAAAACTCTATCCTTGCATACTTCACTCGCTTCCTCAACATTCATAAATCTCTTCATACACGCTCGCCGGTTTCGGAGACTCTGGACTCCACCTTCCTTTAGTACATGACCGATCTGGTCTAGGTAGGTGAGTCTTGGTCTTCCCCGGTACCTACATCCTTTCACTTTCGCATTGTATATCTTCTTAACCAGACGTTCGTTCGGTATTCTTTCCACATGTCCGAACCATCGGAGCATTCCCTTTCGCATCTTTACACCAATACTCTCTTTCATACCTACTCGCTCTCTTACGTCGTCGTTACGAATGCGGTCGGTCAGCCTAACTCCACAGATTTTCCGTAGAGATCTCATAAAGATCATTCTATAAACCGTATTCAGGTAACGTTTTGTGAGTCTATAGTAAAATTATAATGCGTTATACAGTTTAACCGGTAATTATATAGTCTAATTCTATAATCAAATTTGTTTAATTTAATTTGATTTCATCATCACAGTCCATGAATGTCCCACTGATGGGCTCGGGCCGCCTCCGAAATGGAAGGGAAATTAACCTACTATACCGCGCTGGTCAGACGTGTTGGTATAGGGTTTTGTTTCGAGTTTTCCTTCTCTTGAATAGATGTTATATGCGTTTTATATCCCTTAGTCGTCTCGTACGATCACCTCCGGGTAAGATATGGGGTGGTGAATAGTATTCTTACTCCGTCACCACACGGAAAATGTTAGTTGTAGTTAATTTGATTTAATATCATTTAATTCAATTCATAAGGTTTAATTTATATAAATACTTTAATTTGATTCCTTTTAAATTAATTTCATTAGACTTAAATTGAGGTTATTTTATTTTATTTATATAATAAATATACAAAAATTCTGTACTATTTAACAATATCATTTTAATCTTATAATTTCAATGTGAAGCATCCATATGTGTATGTGGTGTTAACCTATAATTAATTGTTATACTTGTCTTTTTTTAATTCAATCCTATTTTATAAGTGTAAACACCTGTTGGTTAGCCTAATAAATAAATTACTAGTCAAACCGTTTTATATAAAATTAACAAATCACTCACCTTTCGTTCGTTTTAGTTTTCTCTTAAGTTTTACTAAATTGTCTGAATTTACTAATAAGTAACAATTTGCCGGTTCTTTAATATGTTCAATAGTATTAATTTCAGCTTTCTAGTTTAAATAATGTTAGAATATTCAAAAATACTGACTCTATAAATTGACTCTCACAGATGTTAATTTACAGCCGGAAATTTACACCTTTACAAGCAAGTCTGTTTGGGCTTAACAGATTGGTCAAATCCCTTATTATGTTTACTTCAACCTTTAAGTAGTGAAGTGCGGCCGCAGCAGTATACGTCATAGAAATTAAACCCAAGAGCCTATATATTCTGGCACTAAAATTTTATTCAGTAATTAAAATAAATCCTAAAGTTATATTTTAATTAAAATACAGATTAACGCAACATATTTCCATCATCATCGTCCTCAGCATTATATACCTACTATAAAAGAATAACATAGTAATTAAAATAAACAAAAAAAACATTTGAAATTAGAAAAATGTATAAAATTGCTTAACTACAAAAATGTAGAATATTACTTTATAATAATTATAATAGAAAATGAACAGAAAATTCCTCTGATTTAATTATGACCATTAAAATCAATAAGCACATTGCAGGCTTATACCACAGTATGTAATTTTGTCATTGTCTTTGACGTTTTGACGTCCACCCATTTACCATTAAAACTAATGATGTCTTTATTGTATTAGCCATTTATTTTTAAATGACACTGGCTTATTTTAAAAATGTAATTGTAATAGTACTTCTGTAAAAAAAGATGTATCTATCCACGAAATAGTTTATCATTATTCTTAAGATAAATTGACTGCGAGGTGTTTATGACAAGGGGTACTATCCCAGAAACCTCCACGCGGTGTACCCTGGGTGCGGGCGGCGGTCCCCAGTTCTTCTGTTGTACTGTCGTCCGTAGCGAATATCTGCGCGATTTCGCTCCTTACTCTACTACAGTCGTAGTAGAGGTTATAGGACGCGAAATATCGGGACGGGCTCAGTCACTCATTCATTTGAGGGCTGGGCAGGCACTTGCCACCGCCCACACATCGTAAACCTGATTCTTTGCTTGTCTTAGTTTCAGGAGCGAGGGTCTTGGCTTAACCGCCTGGACCGCGAGGAAGACAACCTCTATAAAGAGTTCGAAGTAACATTCGGACTCGGAAATCACCCAGAATCTTAAGTTCTGGCGTGCGGCGAGAAGATGCATGGCAGATGGGTTGTTCTGTCGTTAGCACGCTCCAGCCAGGGCACCGGCTGCCCCCCTGGTTGGTAAATGTAGGCTTGCCCGGGTAAAGGGATCTCTGCCCGGGTTGACGTAGTGTATCTCCCCTACTCGTGGGAATCATATGGATACCAACTTAAAAAAAACCTTTTTCACCGACGATCTGTGTGATTCTCACACCACGGCCTTGTCAAGCCAAAGAAAAACTGACAACGACGCCTCGTCCTCAGGACTAGAGGCGTCCGCCAAGGGCCCGGCACAAATCGTGGAGGCCCAAAAAGTGAAGCGGAAGTCGCCCAGGAAGAGCCGGGGGCAGGCTTCCAGCTACAAGAGGAGGATGGAGGAGCGGCGTGCGCGGAGAGAGGCTGCCGCCGCTGAAAAGGAGGACGGTAGCAGAAATGCTGCAGAGCCGTCTACGGACGAGGGCGACAGTGACGTCGCAGAGCCGTCCGTGGATGAGGGCAGCAGATCTGCCGCTAAGATGGACGAGGGCGGTATATCCGCAGGGCCGTCCAGAGGAGATAGCGGGTCGGACGCTAAAGCCCCCGCTAAGTCGTCGCCGCGTCCTGTGGCGGCGGCTGAGAAGACCAGGGAGGAGGCCCTCCCCTCGCAGGTGCGAAAGCGCCCCCTGAGCAAGGGAGGCAGCTCGGGCGCCGACTCCGAGGGGAGCGGGACCATCATGCCTCCACCGAAGGTGCCGGCTTCTCGCAGGGGACGAGGGGCCGCAGTAGCAGGAAGAAGGTCGGTGACTCCTCGGCGTGAGGCGGCGCCTGCTGCGAGCGACGGCCCCCTGGACCTGCAGGCTGAAAATGCCCGCCTTAGTGGCGAGGTCTCAGGCCTGCGGGACCTGAACCGCCAGTTGGGGTCCGAGCTGGAGTCGCTGCGTCAGGTAAACCGCATGTTGGCCACAGACATGGCCGACCTGCGGGCCCAGATGGCGCAGTTCCTACCGCCTGCGCCAAAGCCGTCGGCCAAGGCGCGCAAAACAGCGGCCGCGGTGAAACCCGTCCCTGCAGCGAGGAGGACGCCCCCCGCTGCGGAGGGCACGCCGCCGGCTGAAGCCGTCACGGCCACCGAGCCGACACCTGTCCCGGTAGCGAGGAGGACGACTCGCGCCGCGGCGAAGAAGTCGTCAAGCGTCTCGGAGCGGGCCCCGGTGGAGGCTCAACCAGAGGCGCCGACCCCGCTAACGACCCCAATGCCAACCCCGCTGCCAACCCCGCTGCCTGCGGTGGGGGGATTGCCGGATGAGTCCCTGCGCGCGATAATCGACGCAGTGGGCAAAATTGTCGATGCGCGCTTCGCCGTTCTGGAGGTAAGGCTGCCTCCAGAACCACGTGTCCGGCCGCCTATTGCCGCAGATAAGCGGCCACATACGGCACCAGCCCCCGCCCCGCTGCCTTGTCAGGGTGGCCGCGTGGGGAGCTACGCTGCGGCCGCGGCCGGGCCTAAGCCCAAAGGCCCCGGCCCCGCTCCGAAGGGACCTGCCCTGAGGAGGAAGACGGCGCTGGCTCCTGCCGGACCGCTGAAGCCGCCCGCAACGAAACCGCCGGCGACGACCAGCGAGGCTGCGACAAGGCCTTCCGCGTCTGGCACGACTGCCGTACCCGAAGAGGGTTGGCAGGTGGCCGAGCGCGATAGAAGGAGTCGCGGCCAAAGAAGGAGAGCGGAGGCCAAGCGCGCCGCTGAGGTCTCCGCTCCCAAGGCAGGAGCTGGCGACAAGAAGAAGAGGTCGCGCAAGGGGCTCAAGCCGCCAAAGACAGCCGCAGTGGTGATCACTGTGCTGCCTGAGGCGGCCGAGAAGGGCCTCAGCTACGAGGCCGTCTTGAGGAAGGCCCGGCGGGAGCTATACGTCTCCGATATTGGAGGCGTCGAAGCCAGGACCCGCAAGGCCCGGACGGGGGCTCGAATCCTCGAGTTCCCAGGGGCCGAGGGCGCCAAGACGGCTGACAGCGTAGCTGAGAAGCTGCGAGGTCTGTTCGCCGAGGAGGGTGGCATCAGGATCGCCAGGCCCGTCAAGTGCGCCGAAATGCGCATTTCGGGTCTGGACGACTCCGTGACGGTGGAAGACATCCGGGAGGATATTGCCTCGAAAACCGGGTGTCCCATAGACACCGTCCGGGTCGGTGCCATTCGTCCCGGTCCGGGTGGCGTAGGTGCTGCCTGGGCGCAGTGCCCGGTGGAGTCGGTCAGGCAACTGGCCGGCTCAGGCAGGCTCCTCGTGGGCTGGAGCTCGGCGCGGGTAACCGTGCTTGAGCACTGGCCTGCGAGGTGCTATAAGTGCATGGCGGTCGGACACACTCGACCGACGTGCACCAATTGCTTCGACTGCGGCGGATTGTGTTTCCGCTGCGGTCAGACCGGGCACGTGGCGGCATCTTGCGCCGCCCCGCCCCACTGCCCCGCGTGTGCGGTGGGCAATAAGCCCGCCAAGCACCGCATGGGTTCTGGGGCGTGCAGACCTCCTGCTTCGGCCCCAAAGGGGCGGGGCGGCCTTTCGACCACGGCCGCTGCCGCTCCTAGCGCGGCCCGATCGCCCACTGGCGAGGTGGAGGTGATGGATACGGCCCACTAATGGCTGCAGAATCCATTCACCTTCTGCAGGCCAACACCAACCACTCCGCCGGAGCGCAGGATCTCCTCCTGCAATCCATGGCGGAGTGGTCGATTGGTGCAGCCGTAGTCGCGGAACCGTACGTCGTGCCTGATCGCCCCAATTGGGTGGTCAGCCGAAACGGAACTGCGGCAATCGTCGTCTCAACGCAGCGGCACTTCCCGTCCTTATCCCTTTTGGATAGGGGCGAAGAATTTGTCGCTGCGGAATGGGGAGGGGTCACACTCTACAGCGTTTACCTCTCCCCTACCAGGAGAATGGACGATTTCAGGGCCTCCCTCACCACCTTGGAGGCTTCGATACGGCGACTGGCACCGGGCCTCGTCCTGGTCCTGGGGGACTTCAACGCCAAATCCACGGCATGGGGGTCCCCTATGACGGACGACCGCGGACGGGCGGTCGTTGAGTGGGCGGCTTCACTGGGCCTCTGTATTGTTAACAGGGGCTCAGTGAACACGTGTGTGCGGCAGCAGGGCGGGTCGATAGTGGACTTGTCGTTCGCTAGCCCCGCTGTCGCGCCACGGGTGAGGAACTGGAGTGTCCTGGAGGAGGCGGAGACCCTGTCGGACCACCGGTACATTCTGCTGCCCGCATCGTCCGACACTTGGAGGAGGTGGGGCCCGATCTGTCGGACGCTCAATATGGGTTTAGGAGGGGGCGTTCGACCATCGGGGCCTTGCTACGCCTGAGGCAGACGGCCGCGGAGGCTGTCGCCGGCAAGGGAGTGCTGTTGGCGGTGTCGCTGGACATCGCCAACGCATTCAATAGTCTGCCATTCAGCTGCATCAAGGAGGCGCTCCGGTTCCATGGAGTGCCCCGGTACCTCAGGCGGCTGGTGGCAGACTATTTGAAGGGGCGCAGTATCCTCTGCGCGGGTCCCGCAGGGGACATTGTGCGGACGCCCATGTCGTGCGGTGTTCCACAGGGGTCGGTTCTGGGGCCGACTCTGTGGGACATCGGGTACGACTGGGCGTTGAGAGGGAGTCTCCCCCCCGGGCTGAGCTTGGTGTGCTATGCTGACGACACGCTCGTCACAGCCCGGGGCAGGACACTCGAAGAGGCGGCGAGCCTGGCCACTCTCGGCACCGAGGAGATGGCCAGGCGAATCGAGGCGCTGGGGCTCAGGGTGGCCTTAAATAAGACGGAGGCTCTATTATTCCATGGGCCACGCGTAAGGCTGCCATCCGGCGCCTCGTTAGTCGTCAACTCCATCCAGATCAACATCCAGGCCCATATGAAGTACTTGGGTCTGGTGCTCGACGGGCGATGGTGGTTCCGGGAGCATTTCCGACAGATTGCTCCCCGGCTGGTCGGCGCGGCGTCCGCCCTTTCTCGGCTCATGCCGAATGTGGGCGGACCCAGTTTCGAGGGCCGACGGCTGTATGCGGGGGTCATCCGCTCGATGGCCATGTACGGCGCACCCGTGTGGGCGAGGGCTCTGAACGCCCAGCTCAGGGCGGTTCTGTGGAGGCCACAGCGAGCCATGGCGGTCAGAGCCATTCGCGGGTACCGCACGGTGTCGACAGAGGCGGCGTGCCTATTGGCCGGGACACCCCCGTGGGACCTAGAGGCGGAGATGCTCTCCGACCTCTACCGGCGGGTTACCTCAGTGCGCGAGGAGGGTGGCTCCCCATCGTTGAGCGAGATAGCCACCTGGCGCGAGGACGCCCGCCGAGACGTCATCGCCCGTTGGGTTACGCGGCTGGAGAGGCCTAGACACGGCATCGTGACCGTCGAAGCCTTCCGGCCCGTATTGATGAAATGGATGGAGCGGCGGCACGGGGTCCTCACCTTCCGACTGGTGCAGGTGTTGACGGGGCACGGGTGCTTCGGGAAATACCTGCACACGGTCGTGTACAGGGAGTGGACTCCGGGCTGCCATCATTGCAGTAGTGATGAGGACACGGCGCAACATACGCTCGAGGAATGCTCGGGCTGGGACGGGCAGCGCCGCGACCTCGTCGCTATTATCGGTGCCGACCTGTCACTGCCGGCTGTCGCGAGGGCGATGGTCGACAGCGTCAGGAATTGGGACGCGGTCGCCGCCTTCTGCGAGGCTGTCATCTCGCGGAAGGAGGCGGCGGAACGAGTCAGGGAGGACTCCCGCGACCCGGGCCGCCGCCAGCGGCCGGGGCGGCGCAGGCGCGAATACCTGCGCCTGATGCCGCCCTAACCCAGGCCTCGGGTGATCGGACCGGGGAATTGTCCGGTCACCCGACGCGAGGCCACCGCGTGAGGGCGACGCCCCGACGGCGAAATCTGTCGGGGCGTCGACGAGAGGAACCCGCGAGGGTAGACCGCTGAGCGGACCACCGAAGACAAAGATCGGGTACCGGTGGTTCGCTCGCACGGCGAAGAGAGAGGATTTTACGGTGGGTCTATGGGGTCACGCGCCGCCTTCTCCGTCACCCCGGACCGATTTGGCGGGGCGAGACGCACCCATAGCCCACCAATAAAAAAAATAAAAAAAAATAAAAAAAAAAAAAAGGTGTTTATGACAATATACGTTTATTAAGGATAATCCTTATTCAGATACAACTATATTTTATTACATCACATACATACATTCACACACACTAATGAATGATGATATACCTAGTAGAACTAATAATATTTATTATAAATCATACTAAATATAGTAATTAGCTGTGTGGTAGCGGCTACGAATACTACCAACCCTTACTTTGCTTGTGGATGTCGTAAAAGACGACTGAGACCTGGGTCAACTCCATCTGACGCCGTTTGGTCAACAATTACATTTCCAAGGAGGGTTGACGTCTGGCAGGCGGCTGGTCATAAAACTATTGCCAATAACTTTTACAATATGTACTATAGAAGAGTGCATAGTGTATCGACCCCAAGTAATTGGGATAAGAGTAGGAGAATGATGTACTAAATATAGTAATATTTTGTCCTTAAATCGTAACCACATTTGTCTAATAACTTCTTTATATAAACAATTCTTTATATAAAACATCTCTACACAACAATCAACTACACAGGTGGCATGAAAGTTAAGATACCGATAATCCGTGCCGGTCTCACTGGTTCGATTCCCATGCCATACAATACTTTGTGTGATCTACGTATTGTTGTTTTGAGTCTGGGTGTAATTTGTATACGTTAGTAATATATCTGTAATTTAAATATTATTTCCTTAGTTCAGAATGTTATCTTTTTAAGAAATAAATCTTATCTTTATGTGAATCCGTATCTAGATAAAAAAATGAGATAGAACATTTTATTTGTTGTTTATTATAAAAATATTCTCAAATTATTAACAGCAATTAATTTCGAACAGATAAAGAAAATATTTTATATAATAACAGATAAAGAAAATATTTATCCGTGTGGTGACGGAGTAATAATACAAATCACCACCTTCTATCTTACCCGTGGGTGATCGTAAGAGACAACTAAGTGATATAAAACGCATATAACATCTATGCAAGAGAAGGAAAACTCGAAACAAAACCCAAACCCACACGCCTGACCAGCATGGTATAGTAAGTCAATTTCCCTCCCATTATGGAGGAGGCTCGAGCCCAATAGTGGGACATATACGAGCTGAGATGATGATGAAAGAAAATATTAACCACTATTACACGTACACGTGCAAAGATTATATTAATACTAACAATTAGAAAAGTACTATTCGTATGAATACTACTACCTACTAATAGGTACTATTTATACAAGTTAAAGTACTATTTATACAGGTAATTGTTAACCTGTTATAAATAGTAATTTTCTAATAACCACTTTTAAAACTCGTAGCCTCGAGTTTTAAAATTATAAAAGTTACATAATTTAAATAAAACATCTTAAAAATTTAGTTGTACGACTATTTTAGTTATCTCCCGCTGATTATCAACATTAATTCTTAAAAGATAATATCGTTTTTATATAAATATTTGTCCCAATTTTAGAAGAATTCAAGTTATTCGTTTTTATTATGCACAGATGGTGTCTGTAAACGTTACAAGAAGCCATGGCTACATATTGTTTGAAGAATGATAAAAATGTAAAAGTATGGTAAGCCATTGCTTTACTGACAACTCATCTCAATCAAAATGTACACATACCTTAAGTAAATGTGTACATTGCATTTTTCAATTGTCAGATAATTGTTACTTATCGATCACATAAATTATAATTCGCTTAATTTTGAAAATTTAGGCTCGAATTCTGATTCGAGCAAATTGTTATTGATTTTGGCGCTATGAAATTCCAATAGCAAACTCGAAGTCTAGAAGCTGTAGCCAATAGAAATAAATAGACAGCTACACTATTCTGTGAGACTAAACGTTAACCAAAAATTCTTAATGTTTCGTGGTACACTAACTCTGCGAAGAGATGATATATATACAATTAAAAGGGTGAAAAGTAAAAGAAAATATATTAAATTGAAGTAATATATTTTGTTATTTATTTATATACCAGTATGATATCTGACCGAACGAACGTCTGGTTAAGAAGATATACAATGCGAAAGTGGAAGGATGTAGGTACCGGAGGAGACCGAGACTAACCTACCTAGACCAGATTGGTCAAGTACTGAAGGAAGGTGGAGTGAAGAGTCTCCGAAACCGGCGAGCGTGTATGAAGAGAATTATGAACGTTGAGGACTGCCTACCCTGCAAGGGATATGGCGTGATGATATGTATGTATGTATAACATCTGAAATTGAATTGTTATTTATTGATCACATAAATAACCATATATCACCCGCACAAACATTATTTAATAACTTATTCGAGGGCCTTAAGTAAGTACCTAGAAAGGTGGATACTACTATACACTCGTATGTCATTGCAGTATAAAAGAACACATGTGTATCTTGAAGACAAATTAACTTCAACAAATCATTTTGAGACAAGAGCTTGACTATCGAATTGTATATCGTCGTTTGAGGATGTGAGTGTACATATAATAATGTAACGCATAGTTGCATCGAGAGTATTATAATGTTATAGTGAAGTTATTAGTGGTTGAATCAGCCGAGAGGCTCACGTTGGACGGAGTGAGCGCAGCTGTCAAGGCCAACTGAGGTCAGTCCACCGACGCTCTCCGAGCCACAATCCCCGGACCGGTTCTACAATTTTTAGTCTCTTTTTATTTTCATTTTTGTATACACGACGCTGAGACTAAACAATGTTTATACGAGTCAGAATCGAATTAACTTTTACTGCGTGCTTAACTGAAATATAAATTAATAAAAAATATATACTCACATACATATCTACTTTAAATATGATAGTATAACATAGAGGAGATATATTTTATCTTAATAAACATATTTTTCATTCTGCGTGTTGTTATTTCATATTTAAAAATAAACTAAGAGCTCTAAAATTATTCATTTAAATTTCATTAGCTTTATTTACTGTACTGCTTTAAATTTATTTTAACAATAAGTCACCCATTAATTGTTAAAATAATGATAGCTATTTCCGTTCACTTTTTGCTTTAAGCTTCCTTTTACTAGAATCCAATACTTGACCACTTTAGAGTATGGATATCCTCTCAGAGTGAGAGTGGTTAGGTTGACCTAGTGCGGGTGGCAAGTTGTCGAAACAATTTCTCAGGCAAGCAGGTTTACTTGCGACGTTTCTTTAACTTTAAGACGTACTTAGGGCTATAATTACTTTTATCTGTACAATTATAATAAAGTCAAGAGAAAGGATAAAGTAAAATTTATTGTAACTAAAAAAACTAGAATATATCAAAATATATTTGATCAATAGAATTAATAGATCATTTTTTATCTATTTTGTTTGACTTTGATTGTTGGCCCATCACAAAGGCTATACAAATCACAACGACGTTGTACATTTGGTAGATGTTATACTTAAAATTAATATTAGCAGCATTTTATAACTAGTATAAGTTTTCTAAGAATAGATCGGACAAATCATGAGACCTATTGTATAAAATTTCTTAGAATTATTTTTAAATCTTGCGCGCTACCTAATGATGACTAGGTGCCAATATATTGAAGAATAAGATGATAAATAAAAATGACGATGAACTTGGACTAGCACAGGCTGCTGGCGTGAGATAATTAGTGAGATTAAATTGTGACTAATTATTTATACCTTTATATTATGCTGCTTCATATTTAAACTTCTTCGCAATTAAGTTAATAATTTACTAACATATTTATTGTCCTCCCGTGACCATGATCACTGTAAAGTGTTCTAAACGTCGGGAAATTAAAAATCAAATACGAACGCGATAGAATCCGTAAAAGTAGTTTTATTTCAAATATTTAATGTTATTATTTTATTTGAACACCTGGGACGACGTGGGTGTTTAAATAAAATAAGAGTAATAATAACAACGATAATATTTATAATATATTTTTATATCTTAGCAGTTGTCATGACAACGGGTACTGCGGAGAATGCTTGAAGGCTGTTAATGTATTTTGCTCGATTTTTTTAACATTTAAAGATAGTACGTTATTCTTATTTGCCGTACCTAGTGCTATTTACATGACTATGACCTTTTTCGATAAACAGGCTAGTTCCGGGGATTAGCACCTTTAACAAATAAACCAATTTTTTAACTTCATAATAGTATTAAAGATATATATTTTAGAAAGGGCTGTAATGATTTCAATATCTTGCATTTAAGTAAGGTTTGCCATTTCAAACTCTTGCATTAAATCCTAGAAAAATATGATTTTATAATTAAAAACTCGCAGTAAATCAAAGCTCAGTCGGCCAAATATTAGGGTACCTGATTGACCAAACCGCTCGGATTTTTTCGTCCTCGAAAATACTTGACTAGAGTTATAAATCTAGTTATGTATGTATGTATATTATTGTATAATTATATGTTTGTATATTCCATGATCGGCTGAGTCGGTCTCTACATCAGCATTATTTCGGTTGTATTATTTTTCTTCGTTGATCAATTGATACAGGCATAGGTCTACAATGAAGACCCAAATATCCTATGAAATAATTTCTTCTTTTTCAGGCTATGGATGCCTCTATTAAGTTCTGATATCTTCCACAATAGGAGGGAAATGGCATAATAGGTTGACGCAAGGTTTTGGTTTCACTTTTCCTTCAAATCAAATCATTTATTATGTATTAATATTTTTGGCCAATTACATATTGTGAATTTTACATTACATCTGTAACCAATCCAATTATCTACCACCGGATCAGAACGCTACCACAAGCTTAGAATATCCGACAAGGAACTCAGCGGGCTAGTCATTTTTTAAGTTACTTCTCTTATATGAAATGGTATTATATTACAAGTTTAGCAAGTATTAGCTCCAGTGTGATGCCCTTTGACCTAGGTATTTTTAATCAAAATGTAATACAAATACAAAAAATAACACGAATAAAAGCAAATATGGCTGGATCAGATCCCATAAACATCTTATTCAGTAATATTACCTAAGTATTTTACAACATGCCGCAAAATTAAAAAGTGATCAATTGTGTTCTTTTGTCGAAAACACATGAAAATCTTAATCACATACAAATAGTTCGAGTAGTGTTAATAATGTCGATATAACTATTGGGAAAATATGATGGCTATTATAATATTGAGTAGCGTATATTAGTTTAAACGATTATCAAATCTAAAAATTGTGTGTTCAACTATCAAGTTACAATAGAAAAAATTGCTGTGAATTTTTCAAAACTTCAATTATGTTAAAACAATGTTGTGTGGTAGCGGCTACTAATACTACCAACCCTTACTTTGCTCCTGAATGTCGTAAAAGACGACTAAGTGCCTTATATCAACCTGGGCCAACACTACCTGATGCCATTTGGTCAGCAATTGCATTCCCAAGGAGGATTGTTGTTAAGCAGGCGGCCGGTCATAAAACTATTGCTATATGTAGGAAAAAGGGTATATATTGCGTCCAGCCTATGTAATCGGGGCAAAAATGAAGATGACGAGTTATTTAAATTACTGAAATTTAGCATTTAATATGCTTAATTATTTATGAAAACCGATTACGAAGTGAAAAATGATGTCACAAGCGGGATTCGAACCCGCGCCTATTGGGATTCCGGCCCAATCGTGCTGCCACTACACCACCACTACTGTACTGGCAGCACGATTGGGCCGGAATCCCAATAGGCGCGGGTTCGAATCCCGCTTGTGACATCATTTTTCACTTCGTAATCGGTTTACATAAATAATTAAGCATATTAAATGCTAAATTTCAGTAATTTAAATAACAAGGTTGTGTCATCGTTTAATACAATTCTAACTGTAAAGTTTGAAGTGTTAAGCCTATAACAATGTGTAAACATTATCGGGTAGATAGCATACCGTCACCTTAAGACGTAAATATGATACAAAGTGAAATTTGCATGTCCTACAATTAGTCACGGTAGTGTAGTGGCAGCACGATTGGGCCGGAATCCCAATAGGCGCGGGTTCGAATCCCGCTTGTGACATCATTTTTCACTTCGTAATCGGTTTTCATGACGAGTTATGTTAAAACAAATATCTAATAAAAAAAGGATTGTACAACTAATATAATCCTTGCTATATAAATCACATCGCGAACATGATACGTAAAGCTCTAGAGTACTTTAGACCCTAATTTCTATTATATACAATACTTCACAATTAAATACACATAACTTAAACAACTGTTAACATAACCTGCATAGAGAGAATTTAAAAACAAATCATCTATCGATTTGATTACGTAAATTTTAATATGAATATTGTTTAAATTAGACAGCATTGTCTATTTAAGAACACCTTGGTTTATTTATATTTACACAATGTTTATTTTCCACGAATGGTTGATGGCCACCAGATGGTGTATCTATAGTGTTCACGGTATGGAAACTGTATGGTTTCATTTCTTAACAGCTATAAACACGGCACCCTCGCTATGGAATTTTTACGTGCACTCGTAGTAATACTATTATCATAACTTCATATATTTTATGTATTAAAATTTTGTATTAAAGTTAAAATATAATTTTACTATTTGTTCCGCTTTTGTTGAGTTTATGATATAACTGTTTGATAAAACTCATTGGGACTTTTGGCGGGAATCTAAAACGTCATGTAGTGCTCTTGTATTATGTTCGATATCTTAGTGTTTTAACGTATTATTATATATTAGATAAATTTTATGGCATTTTATGTGATGCGACGGAAGTGCTGGGATGTAGTGAATATTAGTTGCTTTACAACACTTCGTTTTCCATCAAAATTCCCACAAGATACCATTAACAGTATGGCCATAGCATTGTTGATGGCGACAATTTGACTTACTGACGGACAATGACTAATCTGAAGATACTGAAAATTTGAAGATAATTATAACTCGACACTGGCAACAATGGCTCGTAATAAGTAGTTGATTGCCAATACATAAAAAGAAGAAGAAGAACTCGTTGACTCAGTGGCATAATATTAGTTTTTAGGAAAAAATCAATGGACCCATGAAAGGAAGAAGTGCTACAGATAGATTTACTTTGTGGAAATATGTTTATTATTTTTTAAGACAAAATAGGAACAGATTCTTATTAGATATTTGTCTAAGTAGTATATCAATCAACTAGAGATAAATTTATATAGATTGTAAATTTGCCATGGTGCAACTGCTTTGCCATGGTGCAACTGCTAAGATAACAATGGTCACCACATCTTCCTTTCCCGTAGTTGTAAAAATTAACTAAAGAATAAGTGCAGATAGCATCACTGTAATCATTCTCCGGCTCTTGTCCCATTTAATTGAGGTCGACGTAATATGTTCTGCCATAGCACATATTGCAAAAGCTTTGTCAATAGCTTCATGATCGATCACATGTCTGACATCAGCCCTTTTTTCTGTTATCAATGTGAAAAAGCATTTACGTGCTATCCCCCATCGGTGACAGACACAGGGTAGTGTGGGGCTCACAGGCTAGCTGAAGCACGACCGAAATACACGCTAAAACCACAGCGGCCCCTTCCGCGCTACGGAGTGCCGGAGAGATCGTTAACTGACATTCGACCCCCGTCACCTCAACGTTTGGCTATCTGGCCACGTCCAATCATCCCTCAAGGCGGTGGGAGAAGGTGCTCATAACGGCGCCTCCTTCTCCCTGGTCGTCGACGGCGAAGCGAGTTAGCGGACGTAAGCGCCTTGCGTTCCCGCTCCGCGACCTCCTTCCTTTTCATGATGGCCTCATAAAAGGAGACCATCGATAACCAGCACCTGTCGCTGTCAAGCAAGCTTCGAGATAATGGTCGACAATGACAGGTCTCTCCGAACGAGTCTGACGTCACCCCTGCTTGGGAAATGGAATTATTGCCAGACGGCATTAGATGCAGTTGGACCAGATCGATCTAAAGCTCTTACTGAACCTTTATGACAGTCACGAGCAATTTAAGGATTTCTGGTACTGGTAGCCTGGCCTTACACACCATGTGGTGGTCTAAATGTCATTCCAATATGCTTTTAAAAATTATGCTAATATACTCCAAATATCATGCCAATATACTATTGAAATTTCTTGTTTCAGAGCGAAAGTGCTATTAACAAAAAAATAGTAATTACCTCATCATTCAGCTTTTCGCTATTCACACGTAGGCGTAGACTTCCTCCACAGAAGAGAGAATATTGTAGTAAACACCACGCTTAGGTTGTGGGTTGGCCATCGTAATGCGGCTTTATATATTTCTCAAAAGAAAGAGTTACTGCCCACTCTCCAGTTGAGACCCACATTTTTATGACATTCATCGGCAAGTTAGGGGAAATTGTAATCATATACAGTTCAAGGCAGTAAATTATATTTTTACTCCATTTATTGTATGCTGATGATTAAGTAACACTTCATCTAGTATGCTGTGTGGTAGCGGCTACGAATACTACCAACCCTTACTTTGCTCGTGGATGTCGTAAAAGATGACTAAGAGCTTTATAACGATCTGGACTAACTCCATCTGATGTCATTTGGTCAACAATTACATTCCCAAGGAGGGTTGCCGTCTGGCAGGCGGCCGGTCATAAAACTATTGCGAATAACTTTTACAATATGTACTATGAAAGGAGAGTACATATTGTATCGACTCCAAGTAATTGGGATAAGAGCAGGCGAATGATGATGATGATTGAGTAACATTTCTTCTACTGAAGAGACTCGGTCCCAATAACACATACATACACGAATTAAATAAGAAGATGTAAAAAAAATTAATCACTGGAACGCAACACCTTCTATTTCATAGAAAGCTGACTTATCCCACAGAAATATTGGATTAGCATATTTTTATCATGCCCGTAATAAACATATATTTAACTAAAGTTTGAGATCCATCAATCCATCAGCCTATCCTCGTCAATTCTTGGATATAAACCTTCCCAAGGTAAGGTAGGAGGGGTAATATCATATTCGACAAGCTGGGCAGGTAAGTTGGCACTCAGGGCAGTGCTGTGGAGGCCACAGCGAGCCATGGCGGTCAGAGCCATTCGCGGGTACCGCACGGTGTCTACCGAGGCGGCATGCCTATTGGCCGGGACACCCCCGTGGGACCTAGAGGCGGAGATGCTCTCCGACCTCTACCAGCGGGTTACCTCAATGCGCGAAGAGGGTGGCTCCCCATCGTTCAACGAGATAGCCACCTGGCGCGAGGGCGCCCGCCGAGAAGTCATCGCCCGTTGGGCTACGCGGCTGGAGAGGCCTAGACACGGTGTTTTTACCGTTGAGGCCCTCCAGCCCGTACTGATGGAGTGGATGGAGCGGCGGCACGGAGTCCTCTCTTTCCGGTTGGTGCAGGTCTTGTCGGGGCATGGTTGCTTCGGCAAGTACCTGCACGCGGTCGTGCGGAGGGCGTGGACTCCGTCCTGCCACCATTGCAGTAGCGACGAGTACACGGCGCAACATACGCTCGAGGTATGTTCGGGCTGGGGCGGGCAGCGCCGTGACCTCGTCGCTGTCATCGGTGCCGACCTGACGCTGCCGGCTGTTGCGCGAGCGATGGTCGACAGCGTCAGGAATTGGGACGCGGTCGCCACCTTCTGCGGGGCTGTCATCTCGCAGAAGGAGGCGGCGGAACGGGCCCGGGAGGATTCCCGTGACCCGGGCCGCCGCCCGCGGCCGGGGCGGCGCAGGCGCGAGTATCTGCGCCTGATGCCGCCCTAACCGAGGCTTCGGGTGATCGGACCGGGGAATTGTCCGGTCACCCGACGTGAGGCCACCGTGTGAGGACGACGCCTCGACGGCGAAAGCTGCTGGGGCGTCGACAGGAGTGGAGCCCGAGATGGCATACCGCCGAGCGGGCCACCGAAGACAAAGATCGGGTACCGGTGGCCCGCTCGCACGGCGAAGAAGAGGTGCTTGCGGGGTGGGTCAATGGGGTTGCGCGCCGCCTCTTCCGTCGCCCCGGACCGATTTGGCGGGGTGCGACGTCCATAGCCGCAAAAAAAAAAAAGGTAAGTTGGCACGCATTTGGTATTAAAATAGCCCAGGAGAGCGCTACTGCCTATTGTTCTATTTATGCTTCAGACAGTATTTAAAATTTCCACTGGAAATTAAGGAATAGTGACACATTATATTCTTAATCCGTCACCGTATGAAGAATAGTTAAGATATTAATTAAGATTTGAGATTTACGTATAAGAACTTCAACTCAAAGTGAAAGTGTCATCAAATAACAAACATACGTCACACCCATAACTTTCGCATTTCTATATAATATTAGGGTTAAATAATTTTATGACATACATATAATAAGTATTATATTTGACTAGAAGTTTAATTGCTAACTATAGTGGTATCTATGCGTCGATATATATATGAGTAGATATGTATGTATCTGTATCATACATATAAATATAAATATCATGTAAGTGTTGGAAATGTTGGAGAAATATCAAAGAACTGGAGAACAATGGAGTATTATGTGGTAATATTATAAATATATTCGTTTGCTTAAGCGTGGAAAAAAGTATCTAAACAAATCGCAGCATTGTTATCCGCGATAAGGGTCGAGAACGTTTACATGCATATATGCATATAATACTGGCGTACCTGTAATACGCCTCTGTTGCCAATTCTTTATATATTGAAGTTTTATACCAAATATTATTGTTATGATGAAATAATTTATAGAATTAAAGTACCTTATTGTCTAATCAAAAGCACGTGTGACTGAAATTCACACTCTAACGTCAAGATATTTTTATCTTATCCTGGTTTGGGACAGAAAGGATCGTGTCTCGACGGCTACAACCACAATATAAAGATCGTCCCCAACGCCCGCGGCTCGCTGTTCGCAGGCGTTACCGGGGATGTACACAGAGACGCGAGAGGTTTTTAAACGTGGCTACATTCGAGGCTTCGAACAAGTAACTTGTCGGGGTCATAACCTGTTTGCGACCCCTCCCTGCGGGACCACAAACGCTACATGTACTCTAGTGACCCGTGCACTGTTAGTGAACGATTAAATAATATTTCCTTGTAAACACTTCTATATTTAGAGCCAATTAAGATCTAATTATAGAGCAATAAACCTATACTAGAAAGGTACAACGACAACTATCAGATTCATTTAAAAGCTCTTTAACTCATTTTATGTTAAAATAAATACGTTCATATACCTATAACTTAAGTACCATATTTATATTATGTTGTTGAACTCTTCATATCATTAATTTAATCCCATAGCAATTTCTGATCAAACGCATTACTTAGTATTCTTAAAATACCAATAATTATTCAGATTTTTCTTGGATTTGTCTAAATAAACATCATAGTTGGATAAATATATAGTAATATTACAAGCCATAGGAGAAAGTTTTATTTATGTATATTTAATATATTTGCCATGGGACATAATAAAAGTAGTATTCTTACCCAGTAACAGGAATCAAACTCAAAGTATTAATATATAATTTGTGTGCATATAAATGTTATGAACATGTTATTCCTGTCCCTGCGTGTGCTTATAGGGAGGCCATAAAATTTAAATTGGCTGGAATTGTCGATTTGAGTTTGTTTGCGTAGGGCATTTGATTTGTTGAAATGACGTCGTAGACGTGTTTTATTTATTGTGTAGTGTTCTGTGGGCCTGTGGATATTGTTAAGGCACACAATGCGAGTGCAGCGGGCCGTTGTGCCTTGTGAAATGTTGCACGACTACTTTTTTCGTCTGGATTCTATACTCATGATACTCGTTTTTTAAGCTGCGAGCTCGAGATGTACAGGTTTATCTGTTTAAAATTTATTAACATCGAGAAACAATTTAAAACTTTTTCTTGGAGCGGCCCATGAGCGATTCATGATGAATGGTAATGTAGTATAAGATTATTATATTCTAACATATTTGTTCGTAGTTTGTGTTTCCTTGTTATTATAATTATATGTACTTACATTTATAGGAGTACTTTACTAATTATTATTTAGCTAAGTTTCTCAATTAAATCTAAATAACCCACGATATCTTCTACATTTTTTTGTTTTATTTTTAAAAGATATGAATAATCTTATAGAACTTTGACTATAGATGTATTATATTTTTTACACACAAACTATATGCCAGCCTTTTCCCCTTAACTGTTCTCAGTCCACAACCTACTTCGGTCATTAATATGTATAATTTACATATTTTTAGATATGACGCACATTAAATTTTATATACATTCTTTTATATTTTCATTAAAATATATATATATATATATATATAACTAGCTTTTGCCCGCGACTTCGTCCACGCAGAAGTCATCTCTGACAGAGTTAAATAGAAAAAGCAATGCAAGGTGTTGAAGGTTTGTCGCTAGGATGATAATCAACAGCGTCAGAAACTGGGATGCGTTGAGGTGTTGATTCTGCGAGTTAGTTGTCTAACGGAATTAGGCAATAGGGTGGGTCCGAGAGAAGGTACTCTACGTTGACACGCTCTGCCGTCGGTGCTTTGGGCGGCGGAAGCGTGAGTACCTGTATTTAGGTTCACTGCATGAGGGCTTCGACTCGAGATGATACCCGATTGCGGTGGCCCGTCCGCACAACGTAGATGTACGTGTACAGCGCGCGTGTTTCTATACACCATAGCCGGTCACTAAAAAAAAAGGTGGTTCAAAGTTCTATTCATTCTACAAATTATATTGCCATTAATATACTATTTACGGTATGACCATAGGATAAAAATATAATTATCGCCACCTTTTATTTAACTGTTTTGTTTCACCAGCAGAGTTGCGACCTCGTTAGATATGATTTATTATTTCAGTTATAGAGTGAACATTTTTGAAGCTAAACTTAACCTGTATCTTAAACTATTAGGAAAGAACCTATTGCCGTCTACTATGTGTATCGTGTGAGCTCTCACGCCGGAACTGGTCGCCACAACGGCACTGGTGCGGGGTTGATGGAGAGGGAGAGAGAAACACGTGTTTATTTATTTTTACCGAAGAATATTTGTACGTAATTTGAAAAGAATCGATAAAGAATTTTTCTCCCCATACACACTTTGCCGCTTTGTTACACCCCCTTAGAGGCGGTATTCATAAAATCCTTTCAAATTGAATCTCTATGTCATAAATAAAAACGTGCTTCAAAATTTAATGTTTCTAGCTTTAATAGTTTCGACTTGGCGATAATGAGTCGTTCAACCCGCTTCACAGGCCTAATTTATACAACCAGAGGGTGAAAATTGATATATGCCGGATATTATCCTAGAATATTTAATTCGATTCGTAATTTGAAAAGAATCAATAGAAATTTTTTCTCTTCACACAAACTTTGCAACTCTGCTCCAACCCCTTAGGGGTATAATGTCGTAAAATCCTTTCTTAGTGAATCTCTACGTCATATAAAGAAACCACTGTCAACATTTCAAGTTACCAGTTTCAATAATATCGGCTTGGCGCTAATGATTTAATGAGTCGTCCAACCCGCTTTGCAGGCCTAATTTACACCCCCAGAGGGTGAAAATTAATAAATGCTGAAACACGTGTTTATTTATTTTTACTGAAGAATATTTGTACGTAATTTAAAAAAAATCGATAAAGATTTTTTCTCCGAACATTTTTTAAATTGACATAACTTTTTTTTATAAGCCAATTGACATAAAATAAAGCCTAAATGTTAAGTGAAGCTTACCACAATATATTAGTGAAAACCGCGTCTAAATCGGATAAGCCGTTTCTGAGATTAGCGTGCACAAACACACAGACAAACAGACAAACAGATAAACAGACAAACAGACAAACAGATAAACAGACAAAAATTTAAAAAAATATTATTTTGGGTTCTATTAGTGTTGATAAAAGTCCCAGTAATATTTTTTTTCATATATCTTCCATGTACAGACAGCGACCCGTTACATTTTTATTATATGTATAGATAAAAATATTTATTTATAATTATTTTTATATGAAAAATACGAAATATTATTAGTCGGAAAGCAATTATCGGTGTGTAGAAGACTAATAAAATAAAGAATGCTTATGTAAAGACCTTTTTTTTTTCTTGCAAGGTGGACCATGGATGTGTTCGCGCCCCGACAAATCGTCCGGGGCGACAGAAGAGGCGGCACGCAACCCCATGGACCCACCCTGCAAACACCTCTTTCGCCGTGCGAGCGGGCCACCGGTACCCGATCTTTGATCTTCGTCTTCGGTGGCTACTTATGTAAAGATCTCGAGTTTGATCCCCACTGAATATATTTATAACTTTCTAAAATTGGTATATCATCATCATCTCAGCTCATACACGTCCCACTGTTAGGCTCAAGCCTCGTCCATAATGGGAGGGCAATTGACCTACTATACCACGCTGGTCAAACGTGTTGGTATAGGGTTTGGTTTCGAGATTTTCTTGTCTAGTATAGATGTTATAAGCGTTTTATATCCGTTAGTCGTCTCCTACGATCACCCACGGGTAAGATAAGGGGTGGTGAATTGTATTCTTACTCCGTCATCACACGGAAATTGGAATATACTGAATCGTAAATTATTAATTACTAGTTTTTGCTTGCGGCTTCGCCCGAGTAAAAGTCATTTTTCCAAAGTTGAAATGTTATCCCAAGAGAACATATTACCGGGATAAAAGTAGCCTCTATTAATCCAGCAAAAGCGCCAACTGTTGACCAATTTTGATCCAAATATGTTCAATAGTTTACGCGTGATTCAGTAGCAAACATTCAAGCTTCTTCACAAACTTTCACATTTATAATACTAGATTCAGCCCGCGATTTCACCCGCATAAAAAGTGATTCACAATATAAAATATTATCACAAAATTATTCCAAGGGAACACATTAACGAGATAGAAAGAATAATATATATGTGTGTGTGTGTGAATATCCTATGTGTTAATCCAGGAAATGGTCTATTTGTATGCCAATTTTCACCCAAATCTATTGAACGGCTTACGCGTGAATGAGTGACAAACATCCAAACATCTTCACAAACTTTCACATTTATAATTTTAGAAAGATTAGTATGTTCGCTACCTTTAACGTTCAAAGAAAACATCACCAGGAACCTCGCAATATATGAGTTCCAAAAAAATGTTTTCGTACAAGTTCGTACCTCGACAAGCCTTCAGAATGAATAAAATAAGGTCTAAAGGTGGAGACATTCTTACACAAACACAAGACGTGTTAAGCCGATGGAGTGAATATTTTGGCGATATGTATGCGGATGCTACTGTTGGCGCCGGTGTCGCATGTGGTCTAGTAGATCAACATTCGGCGACGGCGTCCTCCGATGGCATCAGTATGGATGAAGTTGAATGGGCGATAAGAAGTTTGAAAAATGGTAAGGCAGCGGGCATTGATATGGTGTCTGCCGAGATGATCAAGCTTGGTGGCTCCTGTGTCCGGGAGGCGTTCCTGTTGCTCCTCAATTTATGTTGGAGCTCGGGAATGGTTCCCGGGGACTGGAATAGCGCAGTCATCGTGCCTTTGTTTAAAAACAAGGGTTCACGTTATGACTGCGCAAATTACAGAGCCGTAAGCTTGACCAGTTTGGCAGCAAAAGTGTATGGTAAAATTATTGAAAGGAGAATGAGGATGGTGTACGATGGTTTACTGTGCGAGACACAAGGAGGTTTCAGGAGTGGAAGGGGATGCATGGATCAAGTGTTCTCTCTGCGCAACATTGTGGAGAAGCATCTGGCCCTAGGTCAGAGGGTTTTCTGCAGTTTTGTGGATTTGGAGAGAGCATTTGACACAGTTGTACGAAAGGAACTTTGGGACATTTTACCGGAGTATGGTATTAACGGTAAACTGCTGCAGGCTGTGCAATCCAGTTACATGGGCTGTAGAGCCTGTGTGCGGCTGGATGATGGAATGTCGCCTTGGTTTGACGTCAATATCGGCGTTAAGCAGGGCTGCGTTCTATCAGCCAGGCTGTTTATCATATATCTGGATAAATGTCTACAAAGGTTGAACGATATGAATGTGGGAGTCCAGATGGGTGACTCAGTGGTCTCTGCTCTGCTTTATGCAGATGATGCAGTTCTGCTGGCACAGTCAGCGACTGACCTGCAGACCCTAGTCTACACAATGACAGAAGATTGTAAGAAAAGGGGTTTACGCGTGAATGTGAGCAAAACCAAAATAATGGTCTTTGAAAGAGATGAAGCCAGAACAGATGTAAGAGTAACAATAGGTAATGATGTACTAGAGCAAGTGGATGAATTTGTATATCTTGGATGTGGATTTAGCCGAGATGGACGGTACACCACTGATATAGAGCGAAGAGTGAATGCGGGAAATAGAGTGAACGGAGCGTTGGGGCAACTTCTCGGCAGCCACCACCTCAGCCAGAAGGCACGTGTAGCAATACATAACGCAGTGCTTGTCCCAACATTACTGTATGGAAGCGAGAGTTGGGTATGCAGAAAAGAGTATGAAAGTAAAATTAATGCGGTCGAAATGCGATCTCTTCGGAAAATCTGTGGAGTTACGCTGACCGACCGCATTCGCAACGACGACGTAAAAGAGCGAGTAGGTATGAAAGAGAGTATTGGTGTAAAGATGCGAAAGGGAATGCTCCGATGGTTTGGACATGTGGAAAGAATGCCGAACGAACGTCTGGTTAAGAAGATATGCAATGCGAAAGTGGAAGGATGTAGGTACCGAGGGAGACCGAGACTAACCTGCCTAGACCAGATCGGTCATGTACTGAAGGAAGGTGGAGTCAAGAGTCTCCGAAACCGGCGAGCGTGTATGAAGAGAATTATGAATGTTGAGGAAGCGAGTGAAGTATGCAGAGATAGAGTTCTCTGGCACTCTGTTCTCTCTGCCTACCCTGCAAGGGACATGGCGTGATGATATGTATGTATGTACAAGCATATTAAAGTCGGCAAGCTCATCCAAAATTCCATGTGGAGAACTAAGTTCCTGAAATATACTGACAGCTGATCTAATACTAGAATATCATTGTTTCGCGTAACGTCATGGAAATCACTGTGAGCCATAGAGATAACAATATTTTGAAGGGAACACTTTTTGCCAACAACAATTCCTAATACAGTTATAATAAGATTCTAGTTACAAATGAGGTTTAGTAAATAATGAAATATGATCCCTGAATCCTAAACTAGGTTTAATCCCTGTGTTTTAGGAATCAGTATTCCGCCGTAACAAAAACATGAAAATACCTTTGTTTCGATTGTGATGTTATTTATATACTTAAATATTTTTTACTAAAAATTATTATAAATAATTACTTATTAAAATAGTAACAGCATGTAACGAGCGGTAGGCTACCTACTCGACATAACCTACGTACTGTGTAGGTACTACCTAGGCGTAGGTACGCTTTGGAATAGCAGTCCACGTGGACTTCGTAGCTGTGATTGGCTAACGTAATTACGTATCCAATCATTATCATGCGGAATACCGTATGATTTCTTTTGTTTAAAATGTAAACATTATAACCAGGTTGTTACAAAATATTAACTTTAATATTTATTTTTTTTTGTCATTTTTTTATCACTACCACTATTGAACAGTTAAATATGCTAGATATGTTTCTTTGGCCGGACACTTTTATGGCATTTCTTTTGTAAGACGATATAAATGTCACGGTGTATATATGGTATTAGTAGGGTTTTTATAAATCTCATTTCTTTTCAAGGAATCTTCCATAGGGTAGATGCCAAGACTTTTAAGAGATTTACATGAGGATACTTGCATGAGTCCAATAAAAATTCCAATTAAAATTTTATAGGACTCTGATGATACTCTACATCTGCACATAGCACTTGTAAACTACCAGTAGTAGGTGTAAAACTTTTGCATGTTACTTTTATCTAAAATCTGTCTAGGGGGTTGAGTATTTAGTGGACTGGCAACATTGGTGTAATTAGCTGAAGGTGTCGAGCGGTACGGCACCGATTTCATCAACGCGATTCGTCGATAAATAACAACAGGCAGTGGATGTCCGGTATTATGCTTTTGAAAATAACGCTTCCACCCCTGACAATATATGTTATAGGGACTCTCTGACCAGCCGTTTAAGACAAGAGCTTGCGGGGACTCTTGAGTTTCCACCCAGCCATACAATGAAGGTGAACTGGATACGATGTTCGCACCGAATTTCTGGGGCATTCAGATCCACAGTATCGCCACTCACATTCAGCTTGCACTGCGTTTTATGAGTTTCCTATAAAATTTGTGATAGGTACATTTTTTACATCAAAAGAAGGCATAACATATGCCTTCGATTATTATAAAATGGAGGAGAGGAAGGAAAACCCACCACTTTCCCACGGTTAATCAATATACCGTACACCTCAAGAAAGGAAGGAATACGGGATGGGATCAAGGTGGAATAGGATATAAGGAAATCTTACTCCTGTGATGAGCACCGTCTCCAGAACTTCTACTTGCAATTTTCCGCAGAACTTCGAATAAAGATTCGACACGTGTTTCGCCTCTAAACGAGGCATCCTCAGGACGGTTCGGCTTCAAATGCATTTGAATCATCTGAGGTGTACGGTATATTGATTAACCGTGGGAAAGTGGTGGGTTTTCCTTCCTCTCCTCCATTTTATAATAATAATGGATTTCCGCCATGTATCGCCTAATTCAATCAATTATATATGCCTTCGAGTCTGCCTACGAGATTTGCATCATGAGACTAACCTCATGATGACAACGACTGGCTCAGAGGATATTATGAACATTATTGATGATCTTAGTTAAGTACTCATTTTCAGAATGAACAAACTCTATAAAAGAAAGGAAATGGTCATGATATCAAGTCTATAACATCACTAACCTATACCTCCTCCTCTTCAATACGAGAACCTTTTCCACAGTACGACCTACTACAGCACGCTCGTCAGACGTATTGGTATAGAGTTTTATTTAGAATTTTTCCTTCTCTTGCATAGATGTTATATGCATATTAAATCCCTTAGTCGTCTTTTACGATACCTTTGAACAGGAAAAGGAGTAATGAATTGTATTCTTACACTGTCTCCACACGAAAAACACTAACTATTATAAATGTAATAAATACTATTGAACTAACCACTAATTTAAAACTAAATTACAGTATATAGTCTGTAAAGTTGGAAGAACAAAATACGGTAAATAATATCACATGTACCCACAAATAAATCTCAGTAAGCTGACTTTACAAGTTATAAAAAGACATATCAGGTACTTTTGTGAAACTAAAAGTCTGAGAATTAATAAATCAAGATCATATTAATAAATTCGTTACACTGTATTTATGTATATGTATGATTTAAATGAAGTCTCATATGAAAAAAATGTCGAGAAAAACGCGCCATCGGTTCTCGAATCAATATATCGATGGACAGAAAAACTCTTTGCACTTTTCTTTCTCAAGGCTGAGACAATTTTAAAACCCAATTAATACTATAATTTCTACATCAGTATTAAAGTTTTAGAAGGATGAACTACGTGATTGGTGAGTCAGTCAGCCGATATAACTAACCAAATTCATTTCACGCGTTAAATTTTTCTTTCCTCAGTGCAAAGAAGAGAAGCCAGCTCATGTATATTATTACACAATTTGCCACAGTCACAACATCTTGGTTGAAGAACTAAAATTATATAGCGAAAGGTGAGCTGGTTACCGTCTTACTTTTATACGACGAGGTTAAATTTATAAGTCGTAAATAAATAAACAGGTGGATATGATACAAGTCTTGTTCTTATATTTCTTAACAAGGTTTTAATCTACTAGTGTAGGTTAAAGAGGTCAATTGTATAATGAAAATTTATGCGTGCTGTGGTTGTATTTTATATAAAATTAATCACCCGCAATTTGCATAAAGTGGATAGAAAATTCACTATAAATATAGGGTATTTATAAGCTTCGAGGTCGGAATAACATACAAAGTATTAAAAATCAAAATGTTAATATGTCGACGAATAACCATGTAGTATATTTTTTAGACAAATTAAATAACATAAAATTAATGCTAATATACACATGACACGCTACAATTTTTTAATATAATATTTTAAAAATATGTTCGCTATTTCTACTCAACTACGACGAAGCCAAAAGGAGGGCTCAAAACTCATCATGAGTTTGACTATTATGTTCCCGACTAGAAAAAAAGTATGGTTCAACCAGATCTTGTATCTGGACTCGATCAGGATATAATGAAGCATGCCGGATCTGGCAAACCCTATCAGGACCAGGTCTGGTCCTGATCAGGATCGCCTGATGTGAAATATCATTAAGTATGGTGAGGTATACCGGATCAGGACCAGATCAGGACCAAATAAGGATAGCCTGATGTGAAATATCATCAAGTATGGTAAGGCCACCGGATCAGGACCAGGTCAGGACCAAATAAGAATAGCCTGATGTGAAATATCATCAAGTATGGTAAGGAATACCGGATCAGGACTAGGTCAGGACCAAATAAGGATAGCCTGATGTGTAATATCATCAAGTATGGTAAGGCATACCGGATCAGAATCCGATCAGGATAGAATGAGTCATGCCGAATTCGGCAAACCCTATCAGGACCAGGTCTGGTCCTGATTAGGATAGCCTGATGTGAAATAACATCAAGTATGGTAAGGCATACCGGATCAGGACCAGATCAGGACCAAATAAGGATAGCCTGATGTGAAATATCATCAAGTATGGTAAGGCATACCGGATCGGGACCAGATCAGGACTGAATAAGGACAGCCTGATGTAAAATATAATCAAGTATATGGTAAGGCATGTAGTATATCAGGACAAGAAACAGTTTTCGTAACACAAAAAAAATATCAATCAAAATTCAAAAAAGTATCATATCATGATTGTCATATTTATGCCACGGTGTAAATTGTATTTGCATCAGAGGAGATTAATCTGAAATCTTTAATTAATCATATTTATTTAATAATAATAATAATGTTTAATTAATAATAATAATATAAAAATAATTTATATTTAAAGTTAAAACAAAAATAAATAATAGATACATTTGAAAACATAGAAATAAATATAATAATATTGTAACAACCATTCTAACATTTAATGTTTTGGGTCATAATAAATTTATGGCGTTAGTAAAATGACGACATTATCTGAATCGCGGTGTTAAGATTCTCCGAAGCGTAATGACATCGCCTAATATTAAATTGGTTGTTATGGAATCAGATCAAGACAGATCGATCAGGTCATGAATGAGAAATTCAGGCGACAGTTGAAGTCGTTAACATCTGGTGGTTGCGCCCTAATTGGAACGGCACACTGGGACTCTATGATAAGAATATAGCACTGTCTTCGCTGCCTACGTCATATATTAATTTATATTTTTATCTATTAAACATGTTCTTTTAGATATTCATGTTTTTTAAAAGGACCGGACTGGGCATACTCATTTTGGATCAGGCAAGATATATAACGCAGATGATTGATTTGGTTCCGATCAGTAAAATTTCATCCGGACCCGATCAGGAATGCCTGATGTGGACCCGATCAGGAATGCCTGATCTGGACCCGATAAGGTTTTCCTGATTGGGTCCAGATATAGCTTCTGCGTTACATACCTTATCTGGTCCAGATCGGGCATGCCCGGTCCGGTCCTGCTAAGGAAGACGAAAAAATTTCTAGTCTTGTATGGTAAGGCATAGCAGATCAGGACCCGATCAGGACAGAATGAGGCATGCCGGATCCGGCAAACCCTATCAGGACCAGGTCTGGTCCTGATCATGATAGCCTGATGTGAAATAACATCAAGTATGGTAAGGCATACCGGATCAGGACCAGATCAGGACCAAATAAGGATAGCCTGATGTGTAATATCATCAAGTATATAGTAAGGCTTGTAGTATTTCAGAACCAGAAACAGTTTTCGTAACACAAAAAAAATATCAATCAAAATTCAAAAAAGTGATATGATTGTCATATTTATGCCACGGCGAAATTGTATTTGCATCAGAGGAGATTAATCTGAAATTTTTAATTAATCATATGTATTTAATAATAATAATAATAATGTTTAATTAATAATATAAAAATAATTTATATTTAAAGTAAAAAACAAAAATAAATAATATATATATATATATATATATATATATATATATATATATATAAATGTACCTAACATTTGAAAATATAGATAGATAGAAATATTATATTGTAACAACCATTCTAACATTTAATGTTTTGGGTCATAATAAATAGATGGCGTTAGTAAAAAAACGTCATTATTTGAATCACGGTGTTAAGATTCTCTGAAGCGTAATGACATGGCCTAATATTAAATTAGTTGTTATCAAATCAGATTAAAACAGATCGATCAGGTCATGAATGAGACATTCAGGCGACAGTTGCAGTCGTTAGCATCTGGTGGTTGCGCCATAATTGGAACGGCTGACTGGGACTCTCTATGATAAGAATATAGCACTGCATTTGGTGTCTACACTGTTTACGTCATATGTTAATATATATTTTTACATATTAAACATGTGCTTTAAGATATTCATGTTTTTTAAAAGGACCGGACTGGGCATACTCGTTTTAGATCAGGCAAGATATATAACGCAGATGATTGATTTGGTCCCGATCAGTAAAATTTCATCCGGACCCGATCAGGAACGCCTGATCTAGACCCGATCAGGAATGCCTGATCTGGACCCAATAAGGTTTTCCTGATCGGGTCCAGATATATCTTCTGCGTTACATACCTTATCTGGTCCAGATCGGGCATGCCCGGTCCGGTCCTGCTAAGGAAGACAAAAAAATTTCTAGTCGGGTACTTGATGATATTACACATCAGGCTATCCTTATTTGGTCCTGATCTGGTCCTGATCCGGTATGCCTTACCATACTTGATGTTATTTCACATCAGGCTATCCTGATCAGGACCAGACCTGGTCCTGATCGGGTTTGCCGGATCCGGCATGCCTCATTCTATCTTGATCGGGTCTAGATACATGATCTGGTTGAACCATACTTTTTTTCTAGTCGGGTAGGCGGTGGTGAATTGTATTCTTACCCGTCACCATACGGAAAGCTACCTGCTATATATTCGGACTATATAAATATTATTACAACTTTGCCTTCTGGATCAACAGCACAAAACTATGAAAAATAATACGAATGTATAGTGTATTTATCCTCTTTCACACAAAATTCAACCAATGATTAAAAAAAATTTTATATAAACATATCTTATACTCTCTAGTCAAAAAGCGATGCGAAAGGGAATGCTCCGATGGTTCGGACACGTGGAAAGAATGCCGAACGAACGTCTGGTTAAGAAGATATACAATGCGAAAGTGAAAGGTACATCCTTTTCCGGTACCGGGGGAGACCGAGACTAACCTACCTAGACCAGATCGGTCGTGTACTGAAGGAAGGGAGTCAAGAGTCTCCGAAACCGGCGAGCATGTATGAAGAGAATTATGAATGTTGAGGAAGCGAGTGAAGTATGCAAGTATAGAGTTCTCTGGCACTCTGTTCTCTCTGCCTACCCTGCAAGGGACATGGCGTGATGGTATGTATGTATGTGTGTATGTATGTTATACTCTCTACTTTCATCCCAACGAAATACTAAGTTCTTGTAAGATAAATATAAAAGTAGTATGATGGGGCGGGAATGTGGTAGGTTATGGTGCCACGTGTCCTGGAGGCAGAGACCCTGTCGGATCACCGATACATCCGGATGGAGGTCTCCCCTCTCCGGGACCCCAGCAGGGGTCACAGGGCGGACCGGGCTCCCGCATTTCCGCGGTGAGCTGTGGGGCGTCTAGATAGGGACCTACTGGCGGAGGCGGCCATCGTGAACACGTGGCTGTCCTCACCACCCCCAGCGGACGGAGTGGACGCTGAGGCTGTCCGCATCCGCAGTGCGTTAACGCAGGTCTGCGATGCGGCCATGCCCAGGGTGCGGCGTCTACCTCCGAGGCAGGGGGTCTACTGGTGGTCCCCAAGACTGGCGGACCTTCGTGCGGCGTGCATTAGTGCCCGAAGGTCCTACACCCGCAGTCGGCGGCGTCGCCGCGATGTTGAGCGGGAGGGCCAGCTATACGAGGCGTTTCCGCAGTGCGCGTACCGCCTTTCGGCTGGCCATCCGGTCCGCCAAGGACGCAAGTTGGCAGGAGATGCTGGACGGTCTCGACCGTGACCCCTGGGGTCGCCCGTATCGCGCGTCGCTGAATAAGCTTCGCGCGCAGGGCCCCCCCCTCACCGAGACCCTCCAGCCCGACCTCCTTCGTAGAGTGGTCGAGGAGCTGTTCCCGCGGCAGTCGGAGCACACGCCCCCGGTCATGGCTTCGCCAGATCACGACCGGGAGGCCGTCGAGAGTGTTCCGCCCGTGACGGAGTCGGAAGTGGGGGCAGCCGTGGCGAAGATTCGTTCCGCCACCACAGCCCCCGGCCCGGACGGAATCCCAGTCCGTGTGTTGACGTTGCTCCTCGAGCATCTCGAACCTCGCCTCAGGCGACTGTTCAACGCCTGTCTGACGTCTGGACAGTTCCCTGAGTGCTGGAAGGAAGGGAGGTTGGTTCTCCTGCCAAAGCCGGGACGGCCCCCGGATTCGCCGTCGGCCTACAGGCCCATTGTGCTTCTGGACGATGTGGGTAAGCTGCTGGAGCGTGTCCTCGCTGCCCGCATCGTCCAGCACCTGGAGGAGGTGGGGCCCGATCTGTCGGACGCTCAATTTGGGTTTCGGAGGGGGCGTTCGACCATCGGGGCCCTGCTACGCCTGAGGCAGACGGCCGCAGAGGCTGTCGCCGGCAAAGGAGTGTTGTTGGCGGTGTCGTTGGACATCGCCAACGCCTTCAATAGTCTGCCATTCAGCTGCATCAGGGAGGCGCTCCGGTTCCATGGAGTGCCCCTGTACCTCAGGCGGCTGGTGGCAGACTATTTGGAGGGGCGCAGTGTTCTCTACGCGAGCCCCGCAGGGGGCATTGTGCGGACGCCCATGTCGTGCGGTGTTCCGCAGGGGTCGGTTCTGGGGCCGACTCTGTGGGACATCGGGTACGACTGGGCGTTGAGAGGGAGTCTCCCCCCCGGGCTGAGCGTTATTTGCTATGCTGACGACACGCTCGTCACAGCCCGGGGCAGGACATTCGAAGAGGCGGCGAGCCTGGCCACTCTCGGCACCGAGGAGATGGTCAGGCGAATCGAGGCGCTGGGGCTCAGGGTGGCCCTAAACAAGACGGAGGCCCTACTATTCCATGGGCCCCGTGTGAGGCTGCCCATCGGCGCCTCGTTAGTTGTCAACTCCATCCACATCAGTATCCAGGCCCATATGAGGTTCTTGGGTCTGGTGCTCGACGGGCGATGGTGGTTCCGGGAGCATTTTCGCCAAATTGCTCCCCGGCTGGTCGGCGCGGCGTCCGCCCTTTCTCGGCTCATGCCGAATGTGGGCGGACCCAGTTTCGAGGGCCGACGGCTGTATGCGGGGGTGATCCGCTCAATGACCATATACGGCGCACCCGTGTGGGCGAGGGCTCTGAACGCCCAGCTCAGGGCGGTGCTGTGGGGGCCACAGCGAGCCATGGCGGTCAGAGCCATTCGCGGATACCGCACGGTGTCGACAGAGGCGGCGTGCCTATTGGCCGGGACACCCCCGTGGGACCTAGAGGCGGAGATGCTCTCCGACCTCTACCGGCGGGTTACCTCAGTGCGCGACGAAGGTGGCTCCCCATCGTTGAGCGAGATAGCCACCTGGCGCGAGGACGCCCGCCGAGACGTCATCGCCCGTTGGGTTACGCGGCTGGAGAGGCCAAGACACGGTGTCGTTACCGTCGAGGCCCTCCGGCCCGTACTGATGGAATGGATGGAGCGGCGGCATGGAGTCCTCTCCTTTCGGCTGGTGCAGGTATTGTCGGGGCACGGGTGTTTCGGTTTGTACCTGCACACGGTCGCGTATAGGGAGTGGACTCCGGCCTGCCACCATTGCAGCAGTGACGAGGACACGGCGAGACACACACTGGAGGTGTGTCCGAGTTGGGACGGGCAGCGCCGTGACCTCGTCGCTGTTATCGGTGCCGACCTGACGCTGCCGGCTGTCGCGAGGGCGATGGTCGACAGCGTCAGGAACTGGGACGCGGTCGCCGCCTTCTGCGAGGCTGTCATCTCGCAGAAGGAGACGGTGGAACGAGTCCGGGAGGATTCCCGTGACCCGGGCCGCCGTCAGCGGCTGGGGCGGCGCAGGCGCGAATACCTGCGCCTGATGCCACCCTAACCGAGGCTTCGGGTGATCGGACCGGGGCATTGTCCGGTCACCCGACGTGAGGCCACCGCGTGAGGACAACGCCTTGACGGCGAAAGCTGTCGGGGCGTCGACAGGAGAGGAGCCCGAGAGGGCATACGGCCGAGCGGGCCACCGAAGACAAAAATCGGGTACCGGTGGCCCGCTCGCACGGCGAAGAAGAGGTGCTTGCAGGGTGGGTCAATGGGGTTGCGCGCCGCCTCTTCCGTCACCCCCGACCGACTTGGCGGGGTGCGACATCCATGGCCCACCGCAAAAAAAAAAAAAAAAAAAAAAAAAAAGTTATGGTGCCATATGTCGCCCTTCCGTCGCCCCGGACGAGAAGGACGACGTGTGTCACCATGTCGTCGAAAAAAAAACTTATGAACCACATATAGTTTCCTACTTCGTTCCGCCTAACAGATAATAAAGAGATGAGCAGATTCGATTGATTCAAAATTATTAAGTTACTTTTTTTGTATTATGATAATGAATATGAATAATATACAAATTAAAAAAAATCATCATCATCATCAAAGTATTTTAAAAACGTGCCAGCAAAACGAAGAAGTACCTTGTGTTACACGACATTTTTCTTCATGTGCGTGGATAATTATCGAATTGTTGATCTCTGAGATTTTCTCGACGATTTCGCATTATCAACAGCACGAGCTGCCTCGCTTTGCTCTTGTGATTAAGAAGCACGGTGTTGGCCCATATTAATGCGACGCTCTTCTCGTGTAATAAATTGTTCTACTGCCGTGGTTACATTTGTGATGTTTCAAATGCCGCCTTCTGCGAGTTAGTTGTCTAATGAAATTAGGCAATAGGGTGGGTCCGAGAGAAAATACTCTACGTTGACACGCTCTACCGTTCGGCTTCGACTCGAGATGATACCCGGTTGCGGTGGCCCACCCGCACAACGTAGATGTACGTGTACGGCGCGCGTGTGTCTATATACCATAGCCGGTCACTAAAGAAAAAGGTGGTTCAAAGTGCTATTCATTCTACAAATTATATTGCCATTAATATACTATTTACGGTATGACCATGGGATAAAAATATAATTATCGCCACCCTTTATTTGACTGTTTTGTTTTACCAGCAGAGTTGAGACCTCGTTAGATATGATTTATTATTTGAGTTATAGAGTAAACATTTTTGAAGCTAAACTTAACCTGTATCTTAAACCATTAGGCAAGAACCTATTTTTCTATGTGTATCGTGTGAGCGATTAGTCTACTATGTGTATCGTGTGAGCTCTCACGCTCTCTCTCTCTCAGAGAGAGATACACGTGTTTATTTATTTTTACCGAAGAATACGTAGAATAAGAGGAGTACGTAATTTGAAAAGAATTGATAAAGAAATTTTCTCCCCATACACACTTTGCCGCTTTGTTACACCCCCTTGGAAAATTGTTTCTTTGGAATTCATAAAATCCTTTCATATTGAATCTCTATGTCATAAATAGAAACGTGCTTCAAAATTTAATGTTTCTAGCTTTAATAGTTTCGGCTTGGCGGTAATGAGTCGTTCAAGCCGCTTCACAGGCCTAATTTACACAACCAGAGGGTGAAAATTGACAAATGCCGGATATTACCCTTTTTTTTTTTTTGCAGTGGACTATGGACGTCGCACCCCGCCAAATCGGTCCGGGGTGACGGAACAACCCCATTGACCCACCCTGCAAGCACCTCTTCTTCGGCGTGCGAGCGGGCCACCGGTACCCGATCTTTGTCTTCGGTGGCCCGCTCGGCGGTATGCCCTCTCGGACTCCTCTCCTGTCGACGCCCCGACAGCTTTCGCCGTCGAGAGCCTCGGTTAGGGCGGCATCAGGCGCAGGTACTCGCGCCTGCGCCGCCCCGACCGCGGGCGGCGGTCCGGGTCACGGGAATCCTCCCGGGCCCGTTCCGCCGCCTCCTTCTGCGAGATGACAGCCTCGCAGAAGGCGGCGACCGCGTCTCAATTTCTGACGCTGTCGACCATCGCTCGCGCAACAGCCGGCAGCGTCAGGTCGGCACCGATGACAGCGACGAGGTCACTGCGCTGCCCGTCCCAGCCCGAACATACCTCGAGCGTATGTTGCGCCGTGTCCTCGTCGCTACTGCAATGGTGGCAGGACGGAGTCCACTCCCTCCGCACGACCGTGTGCAGGTACTTGCCGAAACACCCGTGCCCCGACAATACCTGCACCAGCCGAAAGGAGAGGACTCCGTGCCGCCGCTCCATCCATTCCATCAGTACGGGTCGGAGGGCCTCGACGGTAACGACACCGTGTCTTGGCCTCTCCAGCCGCGTAACCCAACGGGCGATGACGTCTCGGCGGGCGTCCTCGTGCCAGGTGGCTATCTCGCTCAACGATGGGGAGCCACCTTCATCGCGCACTGAGGTAACCCGCCGGTAGAGGTCGCAGAGCATGCCGGATATTACCATAGAATATTTGATTTGACTCGTAATTTGAAAAGAATCAATAAAGATTTTTTTCTCCCCATACAAACTTTGCCACTCTGTTCCACCCCCTTAGGGGTATAATTTCGTAAATTCCTTTCTTAGTAAATCTCTACATCATAGAAAGAAACCACTGTCAACATTTCAAGTTGCCAGCTTCAATAATATTGGCTTGGCGCTAATGACTTAATGAGTCGTCCAACCCGCTTTGCAGGCCTAATTTATACTCCCAGAGGGATAAAATCAACAAATGCTGAAACAAATGTTTATTTATTTTTACTGAAGATAATTTGTACGTAATTTGAGAAGAATCGATAAAGATTTTTCTCCGAACATTTTTTAAATTGACATAACTTTTTTATTAACAAACCAATTGACATAAAATAAAATAATAAAGCCTAAATGTTAAGTGAAGCTTACCACAATATATTAGTGAAAACCGCGTCTAAATTGGATAAGCCGTTTCTGAGATTAGCGTGCACAAACGCACAGACAAACAGATAAACAGACAAAAAATTAAAAAATCAGTGTTTTGGGTTCTGTTTGTATTGATAAAGGTCCCAGTAATATTTTTATTTTTTTGTGTAGACAGCGATCCGTTACATTTTTATTATATGTATAGATTAACAAATGAACGTTTAGAACTGATGTTTTTTTTAAAGATTTTTTTTATGTATATCATATTTTAAAATCCTCCTCCCGACGACAACAAATTCAAAAATATTAAAATCATAAAAATTGGTCCAGCCGTTCTCGAGTTATAAGGGTTATAACTAACACAATTTTCTTTTATATGTATATATATATATATATATATATATATATATATATATATATATATATATAGATAATATTGATACTTAACAAAGGTTTGGATTACACGTAAAGATATTTTCGTATTAATAGTTGAATACGCACAAATATGTTTGCGGCGTATTAGTAGTTCAATACACACAAATATGTTTGCATATTAAAATAAAAAGAGTTTAAACTTTTCAATACGTCATATGCATTTATGTACTTACAATATGATCATTCATCTACTAAGTTTACAAAAATAAGATAAAATTATGACTTTCGTGCTTTTAGCATATAACATTTTCATAGGTTCACATATATTCATTATGCTACCATACAAAAATATAATTATAAATAAATCTTGCTCTTATCCGAATTACTTAAGGTTGACGCAATATGTTCCTCCATCGTATATATCGCAAAATTACAGTAGTTTTATGATTGGACATCTGCTTGACGTCAACCTTCCTTGGTAATCTAATTGTCTTGACCAGATAGCATAAGGTGAAGTTTGCCCAGATCGATTTAAAACTCTTAATCGTCTTTTGCGACAACCATTACGGAGGAGGCTTGAGCCCAACAGTGGGACATAGGTATGTCCCACTGTTGGTTTATATAGGTATATAAGCTCAGATGATAATGAATAATGAGCGTCTAGATGATGCATCCAGAAAGTAATTAGTAAAACTCTTCGGTAGCTGCTAGTAAACTCTGAAGTTTGTGCTATATAAATAACATTTTGATGAATCGACAATAGATTAGATTTAGTAACGAAAATGACGAGAATATGATGACGAACCAAAAGGTAGTTAGAAAAACTCTAATGTCTACTAATTAAAAATCTCAAATTCAGTCTCATATAATCTGTTTTGACGGGTCCAATAGATTAAGCTTAACATGAAGGCTCTGATTATACCTATTGCCAGATGAACTGAGAGTATCTCCGTCATCTCCTTTACTTCCTTCTCTAGTTAAGTGACTACTAGCAATCAGCTTGCATTTACATACGTATGACTGGTATTAATGCTATAGGTATCATAATACCCTGTCGAGGGCTAAATGGTATGATGAAACGATGAAACGGTATGATGAAAGTTAAAAAATATTATATATATATATATATATATATATATATATATATATAGTTTGAAGAAGAAAACTGAAAATCAAGCTATTATAACGCAATAAAATATAAAATAATCCGATTATTATTACAGTATTAGCATACTAATACTGTAATACTAATCGAATTATTAGTAACTACTCGTATAATACATGTACTTATACTTTTTACCCTTGCCAATATGGTGAATTATAGATATTTCAGGTAGTTATTAGAAAGCTTGTCACTTGTTTTATATCCAATTTACATAATATAAGCCATAAAATATGGAACGCATGGTGATAGCGTAAGAATACAATTCACCACCCTCTCTCTTGCGCGTAAATCGTAAAAGTCATCTAAGGGATAAAATATATAGATAACATATATGCAAGAGAAACAAAACTCGTAATAAAACCCCATACCAAGTCTAATCAACGTGATATAGTGGATCAATTTCTCTTCTATCACGGAAGAGGCTCGACCCATTAGTGGGACGGATATGAACTGTGATGATGATGATGATAATAATATATAGCTTTTCTATAGTCTCGCTATTCTACCATCATCATCACAGCCCATATAAGTCCCACTGTTGGGCTCGGGCCTCCTCCGTAATGGGAGGGTAATTAACCTACTATACCGCGCTGATCAGACGTGTTGGTATAGGGTTTTGTTTCGAATTTTCCTTCTCTTGCATAGATGTTATATGCATTTTATATCCCTTAGTCGTCTCATACGATCACCCACGGGCAAGATAGGGCGTGGTGAATTGTATTCTTACTCCGTCACCACATGGATAAGCTATAGCTAAGCTAAGCTATTCTATAGAACATTTAATATTCTAATCAAGGGCATGGGTGTCCGTGGTAGGGAAATTAATGTACTATAACTACAGGTAAGTAGATCTAGTACATATAGTTTCTTTCGCCTTCCTTTGCAGTGACTTGTCTATTTACAACCCTTAATCTTTTAGGCAACATCCAGAATAGTGATGAATTGTATTTTTCCTTCTTCACATCATTAGTCACTGTATGGTGGTTGAGAATATACTGGATCGCCATCTTTTACTTTCGTGTGGAAGTTTAAAAACCGGCCAATGGAGTACATAACATCAACTGTCATAACCAACCAGGGTGAGCGTGAAGCTTCTTTCACTATCCTCTTTCGTGAGGAGGCATATATCCTCCAGCTAGTGTCGATAATCAGAATAGATGGATGGATAGATGTACAAGTGCGTTAGTGGTTTAATTGATGAATGAAAACATGACAGATAAGATGAAATAAATACAAAAGATTATTATAAATTATAGAATTTAATTGAGGTTCAAAAAATTTAATATGTATATAAAACTAATATTATAGTCTATTTGTTTATTTTTAATTATATCTTAGTCATTGTTATTACTAAATTAATCAAAATGAACTAATACCATTATAAATAAATAAAAATATAATTAATTATAAAACAAAAAGCTCTTAAAAGCTTTCCTTTTCAAACTCAGTAGGGTTGGGGTGGCGCCCCTCAATTATTATACCTACCGAACTATATCCAGAGTGTATGTTTTCTGTTTCAATCTCTACGTAGCATTAATAAATTGTTATATTTTACGTTGCGTAAATTTAGTTGATGTATACGATTTTATCCCCGAAGGGTTAGCCAACATATATATTGACAGTATGTGTTCATCGTGTTCATTTTTACTGTCGAAAAATAGACAAATTAATTAACATCTATCGGGCTGATCTAGAGATGTTTTTGCTAAAAATCCTGAGTGAAAAAGGACACCTTTTGAGCAACTCAAAATTCAAGCCAGCCGATCAGCAACCATAGCACAAGATTTTCACTAGACCAAAAAGTAAAATATTCTACTAATTTAAAAATTGAAACCGTCCATAAAATATTGACAAAAAATATACTGTGGCCTGTATAAACTCTTTATGAAACAATAAAAAGATAGCTTCAATAAATGCGGAGCACTAAAAATAAAACGTGGAAACCGTTCAATTTTACAAGACGATAACTATAAAAGCAAACGGTAACAATATCAGTGAAATACAGAACACAGAAATAATACTAGCGCTAAATGAAAGGCCGGCCAGAAATCTCTGGACAATTTTATAACTTGACATAAATCGTACAAGTGTCGCAAATGTGGTAACAAATTTTAAGAATGCCGTTGTAATGAAATGTTGTTTGACAACACACGTAATTAGTCACGGTCCGTAGACTATAGATAAGGAGCTTTAAAAGTTATATTTGAATCGACTTAGCTATGTATTTAAGTAGAGTAGGTACTGTTAAACAAGGAATTCAATTTCGAGGCTTAATATTAAATTTAATTTAGGTAATGTTTGTTTGAATTTTTTTGGTTGTAAATTGGAGTAAAATGAAGGAGCGTCCCGGTGCGGGACGGAGTGGAGAATAACACATGGGGTGCAGTGAAGGGTGCGGTGTGGCGCGGGGCGGCCCACTGAAAAGTGCGCGGGTGGGGCTGAACAAACTCGCGGGGACACACAACTAAAATCAGCCATGTTTCGCTTTATAATAATCATAATCACGGCAAAATTTCTGTATGTATATTATAATTAATATTAAATATTGCTACTAAATTATACAGTCTACACTATATTAGCCAAATGTTAATTAAGTCTAATTGCTAAGAGGAAATAATATACTGCCGTGCAAAGAATATTAAGTACTGTGTTCAGAAAATTTATTTGTTATTAAATTACTAATTGTATCCTTGAACTTAAATTTTGTAATAACATTTTGAAACAATTAGACTGTTTCTAACAAACTTATATTTTAATAACGATTTAGAATAACTACTGAACATATTCAAAATATGTTAAATCAAAGTAGCGCTAAATCGAACTCTGAGTACTCGTTTGAAATACAGTTAATGTAAAAACAAAACATAACAATAGCGCCACTAAACTAGTTGTTAAAATACAATACAGATAAAACCGATAGAAAGTGTGTCACATTCACGTACCAATGAAGACGCATCCGGTCGTAAATCTTACGTAAAGTATTCACGATAAAGTTAAAAAAAACTATGTGTTTATGCCTTGCTATAGCTTTAGCCTTCAGCTGCTTGCAATTAGAGTAATGACCTATCCAATAGTCAAAAACATTATACAAACTAATAAATCTAATTAAATATAAACACAATTTAGACATTCATATGTATATAAAAATAACAGAAACGCCGCAACGTCTAAAATAAAATAGGCAAATAAAACAGGGGAAAACAAAATATTGCCGTAGACACTGTTGAACGTCCCTCCAGCATGTACTCTCAAATAGGGGAACAAGCATTTTAGCATTACCCCCGTGCACAACTCTTCCCGCGGGGAGGGGGTGGGCCCACGGCGACGTAAAAATCAATATGCTGGAGTTGTTAAATCACGCTTATAAACGAGCACTCGTCTTCGTTTCATTCCTGAAATTGCTCAAGTATACGAGTTTAGTTTTCATTAAAATTCCAATGTACGGGTGACAAAAACCCTACGCGATTGTTTGACTAACCATTGAAGCGTACTATAAACAGCATGTACAATGTTCATCTATTATATCTGCTTAAAATCCATAACTTTATTTTTACCTTTTGTAAAAAAAAGCAAAGAGCCATATAACAACATTTAATCATATGAAGACCATTGACGCAAAAACACTAACTCCTATGGTTTATAAGGTCAAAAATATCTAGGTTTATTATAGTTAAAATACTACACAGAATAACACTCAAATTGTTTCATTTGTCAGTCAACAGTTAAAAAAACACTAATCCTTTTTTCTCGGTGAGTAAACTCTTCCCCTTGAGGAAACAAGCCAAAGCTGTGTTGACTTTTTGATAACTTTTATCCTGCTTTGGATTTCATTTTGGTTTCGGCTATTCGTTCGTTAATATTTAAACTTTTAGCTTAATATTTCATTATACGTCATATTTGGGTTATTTTTATTAAATATACCTACTCCAGAAAAAAATGCCCAAGTTTTTCAAATAAATTCTCAATAAAGTCCAGTAAACGGCAATAGCCTCAACTTTTATTACATAGGACTAATAGGTTTTAGCAAAAAGTATTTACATTATAATATTCTGTCTACTCCATTTTCGATTAAGATGTGACATCATAAAAGCATAAGTAATGCCTTTAATAATATTATGTATAATTTACGTTTAATAATAATATTATGTATAATTTACGTTTAATAATATATATTATGTGATGATAAAAACCACTAGCGTAAATTTGCTCATAATTTGGCGCTGTCTGCAACTGATATCTACCGTTTCTCTTACCATCGAATTGAAAACCCATCGTAGTATCTAACTTAAAAATAGACCTTCACTCGGAATCATAATCTGCAATAATTCATTTCTTTAATTAGAGGAGACCCTTTTTCTAACCTCATGACTGTTAAGATCCATTGTGTTTTTCTGTCTATTTAATATATTATAGACTTCGGAACCTAAGCTCTTGATCTGTTATCTAGCAAAAGATTTTTATATCTAGAGGTAGGTCATAGTAATTGCTTATTACGTTGTTTAGGATCAAGGCGAGATTAACATGCATTTTTAAAATGGATTTGAGTATAAATGACTTGCACACTGATAACACCTTGCTGTCAGTATATAATTGTATCGTGGGAACCTAAAAGGTTAAAATTAAACCTACCGAAAAAGGTTTATCTCTACGACGACGGCTTAATTTTCGGTATAGATGTTGAAAGGATTTCACGAGCTCTTCTAATCAGGCATAGCGGATGACCAATTTCTTAACTTAAAACAACAGACGTTGTAATAGACGGATCGTTTACCAGCTGCAAGCGTTAAACATGTTTTAATGCAGTATCAATCAGACCCATAACCTTGATAATAATTTGCTAAACTTTTTGAATTTGGAACGGAAAACTTATCAGCGGGGCTAACTAACAGTTATGCTGACGACACGCTCGTCACAGCCCGGGGCGGGACACTCGAAGAGGCGGCGAGCCTGGCCACTCTCGGCACCGAGGAGATGGTCAGGCGAATCGAGGCGCTGGGGCTCAGGGTAGCCCTAAACAAGACGGAGGCCCTTCTTTTCCATGGGCCTCGCGTGGTGCCTATCGGCTCCTCGTTAGTCGTCAACTTCAGCCACATCAGTATCCAGGCCCATATGAAGTATTTGGGTCTGGTGCTCGACGGGCGTTGGTGGTTCCGGGAGCATTTAAGCAGGATTGCTCCCCGACTGGTCGGCGCGGCGTCCGCCCTATCACGGCTCATGCCGAATGTGGGCGGACCCAGTTTCGAGGGCTGACGGCTGTATGCGGGAGTGATCCGCTCAATGGCCATGTACGGCGTACCCGTGTGGGCGAGGGCTCTGAACGCCCAACTCGGGGCTGTTCTGTGGAGGCCACAGAGGGTCATGGCGGTCAGAGCCATTCGAAAGTGTCAACTAAGGCGGCATGCCTATTGGCCGGGATACCCCCCTGGGACCCAGAGACGGAGATGCTCTCCGACCTCTACCGGCGGTTAACCTCAGTGCGCGACGAGGGAGGCACCCCATCGTCTAACGAGATAGCCACCTGGCGCGAGGACGCCCGCCGAGACGTCATCGCCCGTTGGGTTACGCGGCTGGAGAGGCCTAGACACGGTGTTATTACCGTTAAGGCCCTCCGGCCTGTACTGATGGAGTAGATGGAGCGGCGCCACGAAGTCCTCTCCTTTCGGCTGGTGCAGGTATTGTCGGGGCACGGTTACTTCGACTTGTACCTGCACACGGTCGCGTATAGGGAGTGGACTCCGTCCTGCCACCATTGCAGTAGTGACGAGGACACGACGCAACATACGCTCGAGGTATGTCCGAGCTGGGACGGGCTACGCCCTGACCTCGTCGCTGTTATCGGTGCCGACCTGACGCTGCCGGCTGTCGCGAAAGTGATGGTCGATAGCGTCAGGAAGTGGGACGCAGTTGCCGCCTTCTGCGAGGCTGTCATCTCTCAGAAAGAGGCGGCGGAACGAGTCCGGGAGGATTCCCGTGACCCGGGCCGTCGTCAGCGGCCGGGGCGGCGCAGGCGCGAATATCTGCGCCTGATGCCACCCTAACCGAGGCTTCGGGTGATCGGACCGGGGAATTGTCCGGTCACCCGACGTGAGGCCACCGCGTGAGGGCAACGCCGCGACGGCGAAAGCTATCGGGGCGTCGACACGAGAGAAACCCGTAAGGGTAAACCGCCGGGCGGGCCACCGAAGACAAAGATCGGGTACCGGTGGCCCGCTCGCACAGCGAAGAGAGGTGTTTACAGGGTGGGCCCATGGGGTAGCGCGCCGCCTCTTTTGTCGCCCCGGTTCGATTTGTCGGGGCGCGACCACATCCATGGTCTACCCTGGGGAGAAAAAAAAAAGGGCTAGCTAACAGTAGTCCTCAACCGGGCTGGAAAACAGGTATTTAATAAAAAATGCAGCAGAAAACAGAAAGCCGATAAAGAGAAAATACATATATCCGGGACGAAATCGGTGGACACTGCTGTTGCCGAGGTTGCAGTGCTGTTGCTGAGGTTGCAGTACTGTTGTCGAGAAAAGCGAAATTTGATCCACAGCAGTGACACTCTCTGAGACGGAATCAATTGACGCTGAGAAAATGACACATAAAAGTTCACTCACAATTCTAGTAGAGTCGTATACAACAACTAATCGAAACACGCTGAAAAGATCTCCGGGTGTCTCGCAACTTCCATGACATCAGTCAGTATAATAAATACTTTAAGTGCAAGACATTGTATAAATCAAGCTAAAATACGTATTGTAGTAATCTTCCTCTTTTAAGAAAGCCTAACCCTAGTCTTCGATATAGCATAATAACGTTTTTAAAATACTATTGGTATATCCTGACATCAGCGCCTTCCAACAAACACTAATATCATCATTCACATTCACAACAAACACTAATTAATATCATCACCTTTATAATAATAGATAATAATATATAGTCTTTAATACTAATGATGATATAATACCATAGTCCTAACAATTTGAACTCCTTTCGTACATAATAATATTAGTGGGACCTATATAATCTGTCATTACTGATAGAAATATTTCAACAAGTAAGTCCGACATCGTAGTGAAAGGTCCGCTAGAGTGCCATAAAATGATTGTCGATGTTACTACTTCTCATGACAGCAATCTGGTGATGGCTTAGGATAAAAGCCAAAATATCAAGATTACTACCTACGCTACCTAAGCACGAGATTGTCGACATGTGGGGTGTGGACACGGCAATCGTTGTGCCGATACTTACTTCGATCAACGGTCTAATATCCAAAAGTCTCACGATAGGTAAAACTACCTATTCATCCAACTGGATTGGGGGTCTGATTCATAAGGCGTTGTTACTGGACGTTGTTTACAGCGCGCATTGTGAGGAAGATCCTCTGATCCTCTCGACCCCAAGTAATTGCGATAAGAGTAGGAGAATGATGATTCAAAAATATGTGAAGTTGTTAAAAAATAAAAATAAAAAGTAAAGTGAAATAGGCAAACATATTAACTACCGTCGTTTTTATTATTTTAACAAGCTTTGACTCGTAAGTGTACGGACTCTGATATTAAATGATAATGTCCACGTATTAACTTTCTTCTTGTGTGACGGTTACGTAATCAAACCTTTTTTACTTTATTCATTTAATCTAATACATAGCTCAGCATGAAATAATTTATTATCAAATTAAAGTTATATAATGACTATAATATTCATCTGCCTTCTCATTCCAATCTTAGCTATTATTTAGCAAAGAAAATTATATTAGCCTACAGTGAGATTCTATTAACGAGATAAACATCAAAGTATTCAAAATAACAATCATAGAACACTATAAATAAAACATTGTTGTGCCAACGAAATATACTGCTTTACTTTGGGCTTCGATTATCTGATAGGAGAACCCTTTGATCTCATTAATCGAGTTGAGTGGATTTAATTAAAAAATGGCAAGTGAGAGATGGCGTATAAAAGCTGTAGCGACATGAAACGGGACCAAAATTAAAAATAATAATTGTATTATATTTTCTAAGAACTCTATTAATAATTTTTATCCAATCAGATTGTATTTAATTCAAAATAAAAATAGCTTGGTTTAATGTCTTTTAAATGTTAAAATTAAAATTTGTATGTAGGTTTTATGTTGTAGAGAACTATAGTGTCTTCTGTAAATAATCAAAATTAGTCCATTTTTTTATGTACCTATATGTATGTGTGTGTGTATGTATGTGTGTATATTGACAACCCTTTGGGTTGTCAATATTTTACCGTAGATACCTAGTTAATATAGTTGACTGCCTTTCGGTTTCAAGCATCTCTTGTGTATTACTGAAGAACGACTTACGTCTTTTAAAACAGCATTACTTACTGCAATTCTCTCGACCCGATAATTTACAAATAAAAAATACGACTATAAAGACCCAATAAATGTATTTTTTGATAAGCATGAAGACCAAATATTGTTTGATAAACGAGACGATTGTCCAACACTGATCAACCTTCGCATTGATGATGAATACAACATTTCTAGTATGTAAACGTCTTGTATAATACTCAATATCTTAGTGTTTATAATGTATTATATTACATAATTTTGATGGCATTTTATTCAATGTGAGGCGGTGAAGATGTAGTTAATATGATATAAAAGTGCTTTACAATGTAATGTTCATTTTCCACAATAAATCCCAGAAAAACAGTGTGGTCATAGCACTGTTGATGGTGACGATTTGACTTACTGACGGACGATGAATAACATATAGACTAAAGGCGTGCAAAAAATTGTAACTTGGCACTCGCAACAATGGCTCGTATAAGTAACTGATTACCAATATAAAAAGAAGAAGATGATAATGATGAATACTGTTGTCATCACATCATTACATACACATTTATTAACACGCACGTATTTGGTTATGAACAAACATTAGATGTACAGTAGAACCTCGATAACTTAAAAACCTCTATAACTTCAAAAAATAATATGTTCCCTTCCCATCAGAGTCCAAAAACTCTATAACTTAAAATAAGCAACCTCTATAACTTAAATAATTAATCTCTGTATTAGCCCTCAGTAACTTAAAGAAATGTTTCGAAAACCTCTATAGCATAAAATTGTTTGTCAATAAGTCATTTTTAAAGAGTGTGCAAAACAAAAGGTTTCATTATTTGTTGCTTGCACGTGTTCACTAGTTAAATTGTTAACGTAAACAATTCATATGTCACCTATTGTTTGCTTCTTCGTAATTATTTAAAGCTTTGCGGCGGTTAGCCTTAAGACAACGGCTTACTTGGATCATAAGTTATTGATCATTGTCCTGAAAACATCACTTTACCTACTGTATGATAAAACTGGCTTAAAATGAGTCCAATAAGAAAACTAACAACACTCACATACGCTGATAAATTAAAAGCCTATCCTTAACATAGACCCTTGATAACTTAAAACCTCTATAACTTAAAATATTTTGTGTTTCCCTTGGACTTTAACTTATCGAGGTTCTACTGTATTTACATCGTGTATTATATATACAGTACTCTTGTAGCCATTTTCTTCTTTCTTTCTTTTTTGTATAAATAGTAAAAGGCTAATTACATATTATTATCATAGCCCCATGTCATTATACTTGGTGAATTCGAAGACTGAAACTAGTAAAGTACGTACCCAGGATACCTATATCGCTAAAAAAAGTAAACTGTGGTAATGTTTTACTAGTTTTGTTAAATATTAGCTTGTATATATACTATATAAAAAAAAAACAAAGTTCATTTTCCGTTTTTGACATTGCGACCCAAATCGCAAAAATTTTCTTCACAAAAATATAAGAAAATTAAAGTAATTTTAAGGTTTTGACTTTGAAATGAGACACAAGGACCTTCCCAATCTCGAATGTATAATCATACTTTTTATATAACTGAATTTAAGACCAATGCTATTAAAAACCTTCAAAGTTTTAATTATATTTAATATTCTTTTTGAAATGAGGTTTAAAGATTAGTATTATCTGTGTGGAATTTGTTTACGTTAATTATATGTTTGTAAAGTCCCCCGCAATACAGGGATTATTTCCTCAGTGCAGGGTGGTGTCTTTACAAAAATAAACTAGAAAAAAATAACCCATGTAATTTTGCGTTAATCGATCTGCTACTACAAACAACAAAATAAAACGCATGATAAAAAAATATCTCTTTAAAGCTAAGACTACATACAGAGTAGAGTTAAGGATTAGTTTCATTTGTCCTATCAATTTGCGAAGAGGGGCAAACCGGAGAGCAAAAAGGGGCGACAGGTTGCGGTGTCCTACGCCGCCTTTCGTCAATCCAGATGATTGGCTTGCTCGATCAAAAGAAAAGTAATAAACTACAGAAATTTCAAGTACTTTTTTGTTTTTAATTATACTTAGAAATATTATCTCTCCTACTTTTAACAACACAGAGCGCAGAGCTAAAACTTACTTTATCTATACGTGTTTGAATGGTTTGGCTTCGCGCACAAAGTAAATTTGCTTCGATATTTCTTCTTCTTCTGAGGCTCTATAGGTTGCGCCGCCTGTATAAGAGAGAAAATGACCTACTATACCATGTTAACTAAGCACGTTGGTATATGATTTTATTTCAATTCCATCCATCCATCAGCCCGTAAACGTCCACTGTTGGACATAGGCCTCCCCACGAGAATGCCATTCAACACGGTCCCGCTCCACCTGCATCCAGCGGTTTCCTGCGAACTTGATAATGTCGTCAGTCCACCTAGTGGGGGGTCGTCCTACGCAGCGCCGTCCGATTCGTGGTCTCCACTCAACGATCTTTCTTCCCCAACGGTTGTCGGTCCGTCGAGCGATGTGGCCTGACCATTGCCACTTCAAATCGCTCGCGCTAATTCTTCGGGTTATATCAGTTACACCCGTTCTTCTACGGATTTCCGTATTTCGGATTCTATCACGTAGAGAAATACCGAGCATAGCCCTCTCTATAGCACGCTGAGCAACTTTGATCCTTTTGATGAGGCCTACATTTAGAGACCATGTTTCAGTGCCGTAAATCATCACTGGTATAACACACTGGTTATAAACCTTTGTTTTCAGATATTGCGGAATATTAGACGAGAAGATCCTCCTAAGTTTCCCGAACGCTGCCCAGCCGAATTGGATTCGTCGGCTGACCTCTTTCTCGAAATTGGATCTACCTAATTGGACTGTTTGTCCTAGGCAAACATAGTGATCGACAACTTCGAGAATCGCATTCCCAGCCAGGACCGGTACAGAAATGACATGGGCATTAGACATGACTTTCGTCTTGTCCATGTTCATTTGCAGCCCTACTAGTTGGGAGGCCTTGCTGAAGTCATTGAGCATGGTGCCAAGATCCTCCAGGGATTCTGCCATGACTACGATATCATCTGCGAATCGAAGGTGAGTGATGTATTCGCCATTGATGTTGATGCCGAGTCCGGTCCAGTCTAAGAGCTTGAAGACATCTTCCAGCGCAGTGGTGAACAGTTTCGGAGAGATAACGTCTCCCTGTCTCACGCCTTTCTGCAGCTGGATCGGTTTCGTACTCTTATCCTGGATGCGGATCGACATAGTAGCATTTTTATACAAACACTTCAACACTTCAATATATCGATAGTCAATTTGGCACCTCTGAAGGGACTGCAGCACTGCCCAAGTTTCGACAGAATCAAAGGCTTTCTCATAGTCCGCAAACGCTAGACACAGAGGCCGATTATACTCCTCGGTCTTCTGTATAATCTGGCATAGCGTGTGTATGTGGTCTATGGTACTATAACCTTTTCGGAAACCGGCTTGTTCGGGCGGCTGGAAGTCGTCTAGCTTGCGCGCGTATCGGTGCGTAATGACTCTTGAAACCAGTTTGTATACGTGACTCAGGAGTGAGATGGAGATTCTATTTCATTACTGATCTGCATATATCTAGAAGTTATGTTTAATAACACTGTGGCCCAAGAAAAGGATGGTGAATGATATTCTTATCTCGACCGGTCACAATACAAATAATATGAAAGAAAACATTTATTGTTTACAAAATAATAAAGCTGAGGTGGATAGACCGGGAATTAGTTCACCATCCGCAGAGGGGCTGATCCGCAGCGCCCTAAGTGTGTTGCAAGGGTGTCGGTTGAGATGACACCCGAATGAGTAACCCGCCAGGCTGGCCATGGATGTCAAGGAAGCGGTATTAATGGTCGGTCCAATGGTAATGACTGGATTACGGAGCCGTAAGCTGCCCTTCCATCGCCCCGCACAGAATGGAAGGGTGTGTATAGACCATAGCTTGTCAAAAAAAGTCAACCACAAAATCTATTTAATTTGTTATAATAGGCATAAAACTATAAATAATTAAAATAATTTACTAAACTAGCATTTAAAAATTATAGGACTCGATATATTTTTTTAAAATTTCCTTACCTACATATTTTTTACCTTATATTATAAGGTAAAAAAATATGTAGGTAAGGAAATTAACCTATAAAAATAGTAGCTTATTTAACTATTGTAATTACACAAATATACAATGTAATAAGTTTATAATATTTGTATAGAAAACTGACGTGTCAGTAACATTTGCTTCTAAAATATATAAAGTAAAATTAAATTAAATTATTACATATTTTATATAATTAAATGATGTACAAATCTTTTCTTATTTAAGTAAGGAACGGTGTAAAGGATCTATTTTTCTCTTACTTAGATTCTAAATAAAAGTATACGGTTTTAGTTATTGCTTTTCTTTTTTAGGATGAATATAGATATTCATTTTCCTATTACGATTACGGATGGGCTTACCTGCACGATACTTAGGGATGAAATTAAATAACATCATTAGAAGGTAACTCAAAATAAAACTATTATACCTTTTCCGTGTAGTGACGGAGTAAGTATACAATTCACCACCAGGCGTGATAGCCATTTTACTCGTGAGTGTTGTAAAAGACGAATAAGGGATATAATATGCATATAACATCTATGCATTAGATGAAAACCTCGAAATATAACTCTATGCCAAACTGTCTGACCAGTGTCGTGTGGTAGGTCAATTTCTTTCCTATTGCGGAGGAGGCTCAAGTGCAGCGGTAGGACATATATGAGCTGAGATGATAGTATTATACCTACATCCACAGCATGGTATACTAGCCAAATGTATCTGTGTTTGTGAAGGACGTTCGTTCTGAACAATTGAACATAAAGATTGTAAATAAACGGTTAAGATTTTAAGCACATGATTTATCTCACTATAATGTTTATAAAAGCCATAATTTACACCAAATTGAAATAGACGAGGCCATTGTTTTCATCAGGCTTTTTACTTTTTCCTTATCACTCTACTGCCAAAATATTAAAATTTAAACTACATACAACAACGGCGAATTATATAATAATTGTATTTATCGGTCGATATTGTATTATATTAATACATACATATCATCACGCCATATCCCTTGCTCCCTGGGTAGGCAGAGAGAACAGAGCGCCAGAGAACTCTATCCTTGCATACTTCACTCGCTTCCTCTACATTAATAATTCTCTTCATGCACGCTCGCCGGTATCGGAGACTCTTGACTCCACCTTCTTTCAGTACATGACCAATCTGGTCTAGGTAGGTTAGTCTCGGTCTCCCCCGGTACCTACATAAATAAATACTAACATACTTAACAAAACTTAAATTTATTTTATTAATACATACCATAAATAAACACCACAAAACTGATAAAGACAAAACCTCTTGTTATTTCTTTATTCAAATCAATAAATAAATCTAAATCAATTTAAAAACAAAAATGAATTTTACAAATGGTTTTTCTCAGCATGAATATAATCTATATTCTCATACTTAACAATGGTACAGTCAATCACCTCATTTTTTTTTGTAAAGAGAAAGTTTGTATAATAATATGGCCCTAATCATTGTGACCTGTGGCAGCCAGCGTAGAACAATCATTCCTTCTATAACAATGTCTATATTTTAAGCACCACACACTTCACCATATGGTCTCATCACATCATCATCATCATCACAGCCCATAAACGTCCCAATGGGCTCGGGCCTCCTCCGTAATGGGAGGGAAATTAACCTACTATACTGCGCTGGTCAGACGTGTTGGCATAGGGTTTTGTTTCGAGTTTTCCTTCTCTCGCATAGATGTTATATACGTTTTATATCCCTTAGTCGTCTCGTACGATCACCCACGGGTAAGATATGGAGTGGTGATTAGTATTCTTACTCCGTCACCACACGGAAAATGCTATATGGCCTACTATCAAATTATTCAGATTTACATGCGATGTGTCATCATCATGTACGGTCAGCTTATATAGACTGCATCGCTGGGCTCGAATCTTTTGGTCTATAGAAGGCAAATCGACCTACTATAACATCCTAGTCAGACAGATTGGTTTAGTGTTTAATATCAAGTTTTCCTTCTCTTTCATAGATGTTATACGTATTATCCTTCCATTCTTTAGTCGTCTTTTACGACACCCATGAATAGGATAGCGGTTGGTGAATTGTATTCTTATTAAATCACTACACGCAAATTTCTAGTGTATATTAGCCATAAAATTTAAAAATTACTACTGCCTTCACTTCCATATATTTATTTTTATACTACAGAAATACTACTAAATGAATGGATTGAAATTTTAATCCTTCGAAACTTCTAATCCCTCAGCCCGCACATGCCCCACTATTTTGCATCGGACTCCTCCACAATGAGACATCTAATATGCTACAATGCCCAGACGGAATGATATAGTTTTATTCAAGATCTGAAGATGCAATATTGTTATCGTGATGATATAGGTAATTTAATCCTCCTTATCGACTTTTATGATACTTCTGTAATTCTCAATAGCAGCGCTTGCTGGCTATTATGTGGGACAAATTTAACATAGTGAAATGTTGATTTGTTACACGAGATGAGTGTAGGTAGAGTACACTTTTGAGAATAAAGGTATTTAAAAATATATTAGAATGCTATTTAATTCCTAATATATAGTATAAATTATAACATTCTTATAATGATATACTATTGAGCTATGGGCAAATAAAAAAGAGCGTCTCAAAACCCTTACATGCATATGTAACAAATTGCATACATATTTCCTTCAAACGGCGTAGAGAAGGATATATTTTATAGAAAGCAAAAGTCCACGTAAGTAATTATTTCATTTTCATAGCTTCAAATCAAGTCTTTTTAAATACCACACTAGTCCCATTAAAATTTTGTTTCTAGTTTGTCTCTCTTTGAGACCTTGCCTATGTTATCTTTTACGCTGCCAGCAGTAAAAAACAGGTTTACATATTGTACTCTTTTTCGGTTACTAGGAGATATAAGGATTAGGGAGATAATATGGAGATAAGATCACTGCAAGACAAAGAAAACTCGAAACAAAACATATGTCACCCCGTCTGACCAGCGTGGTACATTGAAGCAGATTAATTCCCTTCCCATTATGTAGGAAGCTCGAACGGTGGGATTTATAACTGTGATTACGACGATGGTGAAAGTTACCCAGTTCTTTCCCAACTGATATCGTAAAAGTCCCACAGATGTCGAAATGAAAATGAGTTTTTGGTACATATGTTCATGTACATGTCCTTGCACAAAAAAGTGCAAGCTATTTAAAATACCTTCCATTATAGTAGGTATATCGTGTTTCCTTCTTCAAATCATATACATCGTAATACTTTCCATGAGCCTCCTTCATGAAGAAATCGACCTATTTTGTTTCTTATTTATTGCTTATGGTAGCAAACGAGTAAGCAGCATACCTGATGGTAAGTGTCACTGCTGCTCATGTTCCTTTGAAACACTAAATGTGTACCTACAGCCGCGGGCCAGTCCCTCCGAGGTACAGAAGGGCTGGTCCATGATTGTATACAGAAAACTGTCAACAGTGTGGGCCCTATCACTACTAACCCGAGCTACTTACTAAATGATTTTATATAGGCTTTTATTTAGAATATTCATTCTCTTCTTCTTCTTCTTCTTATGTATTGGCAATCAGCTACATATACGAGCTATTGGTGCCAGTGTCAAGTTATAAATATTTTCACGTTTTTAGTCTTTCAAGTCAGTCGTTGTCTAAGTCAAATTGTCACCATTAACAGTGCAATGGCCACACTGTTAATGGTATCTTGTGGGAATTTTGATGGAAAACGAAAACGTTGTAAAGGACTTTTATATGATATTCACTACATCCCAGTATTTCCGCACATCACATTACATAAAATGCCATCCAAATTATCTAATATATCACGTTAAAACACTAAGATATCGAATATAATACAAGAGCACCACATGACGTTTTCAAATTCCCGTCAAAAGTCCCCCAATATTCATTCTCTTGCATTTATGTTTTATTTTTTCTATCAAAAAAAGACAGATGTGGTGACACATAATATTTTTAATTACTAATCACAACACTATTATTACGGCCGACAATGGTTTTATCAAATATTTTGCTGAATATCGAAAACTGCCTCGTTGTTATAGCGACATAAAGTTTCAGCGCTCCGCAACCAAGCATTTTTATCATTAGGAAATTCTCTCTATACCAACAATCTGGAATTATATCTGATAGACGGGTAACATAGCTCCCTAACTGAAAATTAAATAGCCAATTTTTTTCATTATTCTCCTGTTTTTCCCCAATTACACGGGGTCACTCCTTGGGAATGTAATTGTTGACCAAACGGTATCAGGTGGAGTTGGTAAATAAATAAAACAAATAAAAGGATATTAAAGCTCTTAGTCGTCTTTTACGACAACCACGAACAAAGTAAAGGTTCGTAGTATTCGTAACCACTACCACACAGCACATTACAGAGACGAAATATGACTGAATAATTACATAGACAAAATATGAATGTCTTTCAAACTTTACTTAATAAAGATGTGAAACTATAAAAATATAACAGCAAAAGTATATAACATAACAAGCTACATCAATAAAACATAATCTTATAAAAGTACGCGTACAATTTGTATAGACATTGTGTATTCGTTTAGATCACACGTGCGATTGCTTTCGTTCGTTTCTTATTGTTTCCCGTGTATTGGTAGTTTCCATTTTTGATTGTTTGCTTCGATAACGGAAATAAGCGATGCTATTTATTTTGCTTGCTGTATTATTTTAATAAGCATCCTGTTCTTCTTATTCTTCTTCATTTACATATGTGACAATCTTTTTTTAGTGATAGGACCACGCAGTTCACAGTTTTCTGTCTACATCCGCAAGCCAGCCCGTCCGGAGTATTATCACACACTCGTGCTATTGCACTTCTTTCGGTGAATGGGAGAGCTGGAAGCCCAATTAGGTGGGTTTGGGGTTTGTATTTGGTAGAAAAAAAATCTTGGGCACAATGCTGCTTTGCAACGGCAGATAAATTTACTATACGCTGGTCACACTAATTCGCATAGCATTTTATTTCGAGATTTTTCTCTCGCGACTATGTCATCTGTCCATTTTTGATGATTAGTCGTATCTTGTAACAAATTCGAAAAAGAAAAATGTTGTTATATTTTAGTTTGTTACCACATCAACGTCATCTTCCTGTTACTACTTTATATAAGAATGTTAAGCACCTTCGTGCTAAGTAAAGCCAGTTGGCTTTGAACCTGATCTCTCTCCAATCATATCACAATATATCCTGTTACGACGGCGAAACATTCATCACAGCCCGGGTGGGACGCCAGAGAAGGAAGCATGCCTGGCAACTCTTGGCGCCGAGGAGTTTGTCAGGCGGACCGAGGCGCGGGGATTAAGGTTGGCCCTGGATAAGACTGAGGCCATATTGTTTCCTGGGCCCTGCATCAGTTCACCCACAGGCGCCTCGATCACTGTCAATTCGGTTCAAATCAGCATCCGGGTCCATATGAAGTACTTGGGCTTGGTGCTCGACAGACATTGGTGGTTCCGAGTAGTCATGCGCAATATAGATCACTGCGCTGAAAAGAGTGATACATATCTTTTGAGTGTAAAGATACATATCACTCATTTAGCTCATTTAGCTCACTTAGCTCAGCAGTCAACCACATTATTAATCACTCCTCTAGCTCACTTTCAAAGATCGTTCACTTTAAATCTATCACTCACTTTAAATCTATCACTCACTTTAAATCTATCGCTCACTTTAAATCTATCGCTCAAACAAATCTATAACTCATTTTTCGCATTAGCTTGTAAAGTTGTGTAGCTCCTGAGCGAGTGATATAAAAGAGCTATATCACTCACATAGACACAATCTATCACTCGTTCACTTAAGCGTCGAATATATGTTTAGTGATGAGCTAGTGAGCTATTGAGCTATTGAGCTCACTAGCTCATCGCTCACTTCGCATCGCAGAATGTTTCACTTTCAGTAGCTAACGAAACATGAGCGAGATAGGTGCGCAGCGTGGCCCGCCAATCAAAATGATATTTCACACTTTTCGTATCGATGTAATTAAGTTGTCAAAAGAGAATATACTCTATTTCTTTAGAAATAAAGTTTAATAATTATTATTAGAAAATAGATTTGTATTTGTTTTATTATAACCAACTATAGTCCTTAAAATATAGCTTGATCTCTGTGACAGATAGCGACAAAAGCGATGAAGTAATTATGAACACGCGTCATTATTATTTTTTTTTTTATTGTTTATGGTGGCAAACGAGCAAGCAGCACACTTGATGGTAAGTGTCACTGTCGCCCATGAACCTTTGCAATACCAAAGGTATAGCTTGGGCCGCTGCCTGCCAATAAAATCCCCAAGCCCACCCAGTTGGGCTTCCGGCTCTCTCGCTCACCGAACGAAGCGCAATAGCACATTGCCACTATTCAGACGTCGATCTTCAGCGAGAGTGTGGTACTACCCCGGACAGACCGGCCCGCAGTTGTAGACAGAAAACTGTCAACAGCGTGGTCCTACCACAATTGATTTTATCGCCTATATTTTCATTCTTTAGGTGCCAGTTATATCTCAACTGAATTATGAATATAAAAATATGAATATTTACACCAAAACTAGTACCTCATATGTTTTAAAATACTTAGTAACCATTTTATAAAAGTATGGTGCTTACGCAAGTACAAGATCATACTGAACTGAGAATAAGATAGAGATGGGGCAATCGATAAAAGTAAATCGATAATATTCTTATTAATTATTTATAAAACCAATCCATTACCTACATAAACCACATGGTTACTCTAGAAAATAAGTAAATTGTGTTAATTTAGTATTCAGACTTCAGTTATAATGTTAATAAGACCATTTCTATTATATTAAAAAGATAATTTCTTTTATAAAATAAACATGATTATTCATGAAATAATCTGTGATCAAGAACTCATCATCAATCTACAGGAATGCTCCAGCGATGGTGATAATAGTGACGATGAACTTGGATGTATTCTCTTCGAATAATAAAAAGAATTAATTAACAACTTTAGTTTAAATTAAATAAAATCCATTAATTTAAATTCATTAAGATTTTCATAAATTGTTTTCAATTTATAATTGATTCATCCATCCATTTGATTGAAGTTTAATAAGATTTTCATGCATTGTTTTTTAATTGCAGTAGCAAATAACTTTAAAAAATAAGGAATTATATCGACAAAAATACGGACTGCATCGTAAGCGTGCGGGACTAGTGAGAACTGTCACAGAGATCAAGCTATATTTTATAGACTATAGTAATCTTATTTTGATATTATGATACTAGAGCGATAAAGTATTTTGAAATTCTTTTTATGGGTAATTAGTTGCTCCCAGGGTATCTCGTAAATACGTGACCGAGTGTTGAATAAAACTTACTTTTGTAGACGTTTTTAGTAATAAAACTGTATATTTATTTGCGCAAGTGTTTATATCATCATCATCACCATCTCAGCTCAATTTAAGCCCCACTGTTGGGCTCGAGCCTACTCCATAGTAGAAGGGAAATTGACCTAATATACCACGCTGGTCAGACGTGTTGGTATAGGGTTTTGTTTCGAGTTTTCCTTCTCTTGCATAGATATAACATGTGTTTGATATCCCTTGGTCGTCTCTTACGATCACCCACGAGTAAGATAGGGGGTGGTGAAATGTATTCTTACCCCGTCACTACACAGATAAGTGTTTATATAGATTTTAATAATTATTAGCTTTAGTTATTATTATTGCAACTGTAAATACACTAAATTGTTCGCCCTAGAACCTTTTTTCTCTAATAATAGAAATCTAAATAGAATTCTCTGTATGCTTAAGTGTTTTTGTGGAACGTTAATATACATTAAAATTAAGTTTTAGGTACTATCGACAATGAGTAGTTTAAATAAAAAGCGAAGTCCGTCATGGGAAAATCGAGTGATAGATTCGTTTGAGTGATAAATTTAAAGTGAGCGATAGATTTAAAGTGAACGATCTTTGAAAGTGAGCTAGAGGAGTGATTTAATAATGTGGTTGACTACTGAGCTAGGTGAGCTAAATGAGCTAAATGAGTGATACGTTTCTTTACAGTGAAAAGATATGTATCACTCTTTTCAGCGCAGTGATACATATTGCGCATGACTATTAGCTTGATAATGTTTCGAATTTACTTTTCAGATAATTATATTTTTTAGAAGATTTTGTCAAATTCATCTATTTTCTAAAATCTATTTTCTAATAATAAATATTAATTATTAAACTTTATAGCTAAGGAAATAGAGTGTATTCTCTTTTGACAACTTAATTACATCGATACGAAAACAGCGTGAAATATCATTCTAGTCAGCCGGCCACGCAACGTACCTACCTCGCTCATTTTGTGAGCGGTGAAACATTCTGCGATGCGAAGTGAGCGATGAGCTAGAACTGAGCTACTGAGCTAATGATATATTCGGCGGTAAAGTGAGTGAGTGATAGATTGTGTCTATGTGAGTGATATAGCTCTTTTATATCACTCACTCAGGAGCTACACAACTTTAGTTCCGAGAGCATTTCCGTCGACTTGCTCCGCGGCTTGTCGGCGTGGCATCCGCACTATCCTGTCTTATACCGAATATGGGTGGCTCCAGCGCTACGTGCTGACGGCTATATGCGGGGATAGTCCGGTTGATGGCCCGGTACCACGATGGCGACGAAGGCAGTGTGCCTGTTGGCCGGAACTCCCCGGTGGGACCTGAAGACGGTAATGCTACCCGGACTGTACTGGCGGGTGTCGGCTACGCGGGCAGGGGGTGACACCGTGTCGCCCAGCGAGATGACCGGGGCGACGCCCACCGTGACGTTATTGCCCGTTGAGCAATCCGGCTGGAGAGGCCTCAGTTCAGTGTTCGAACCGTCAAGGCCTTCCGGCCGGTGCTGATGGAGTGATTAGGTCGACAACGCGGAGTCCCTTCCTTCCAACTGGTGCAGATCTTAACGGGGCATGGTTGCTTCGGCAACTACTTGCACACGGTCGTGAGGAGGAAGAGGACACCGTCCTGGTACCATTGCGATTGCGACGAGGACACGGCGCAGCACACGCTCGAGATCTGTGTAACCTGGGCAGAGCAGCACCGTGAACTCGTCGCAATCACCAGTGCTGACCTGGGGCTGCCGACCATTACCTGCGATGCTGGACAGCGTCAGGAACTGATACGCGGTCCCCGCCTACTGCGAGACAGTCGTCTCGCGGTAGGAGGCGGCGGGACGGGTCCGAAAGGAAGTCCTCTTCGCTACATGCTCCGCCGCCGGCGTCTGGGGTGGCGCTGTCGCGATTACCTATACCTGATGCCGCGCTAGCCAAGATCACGGGTGACTGGACCAGGGATGGCGGATCCTCGGCAGCAGGCCGGGGCGGAGGTCAACGGGGGATGCTACCCGAAAGAGTAACCCGCCGAGCTGGCCTCGATGGTCAATCGGTAAAAAGCGGTACCAGTGGCCGGCCCTATGGTGATGGGTAGGGAATACTGTGGGTTATGGGCCACGCGCTGCCCTTCCTTCGCCCCAAACGGAATGGACGGCGTGTGTCCAGACCATAGCCTGCCAAAAAAAATGTATCCCAATCGAAATCTATAGAAAAATAAAATAAAAATAAATAGCTGTGCAGTACTATATGTTTTGGGCAGTTGGCTGGTAGAAAGGCCCTCGTGATGTAAATATCCAGAAGGCTAATATTTATTTATTTCTAATGAGTTATTTACTTTTATAGGTACGTACGGAACTAATAAACGGTTTCCTTACGATTTCGCTTATATTTCTTTAACATATCTTTTTTTTTAAGATAAAACTAAGGAAATAAGCTTTTTATTGCGGGGAATCTCACAAATACATACCTAATACAAACACAAATGACACCTAGACTCAACACAACAATCTGTGGTTCACATAAAATATCGTCCCGCATGAGATTCGAACCCACGACATCTGACGCGGAAGTTCTATCTTAACCATGCAGTCAAATATGGCAACTATAGACCCTTTTTATGCTGGTGAGGTGGTGAGGATGAAGGTTTGTAACCTTCGACTAAAATCGTTTTACGTTTATTACGTAATGATGTAAAAGAAGAAAGATAGAGATATTAATTCTATAAACACTTAAGAGACGTTAGGTTAACAACAAACCCTCCGTACCAATATCAAAAACTTTATTTTTAGCAAATTATAACAAACAGATCATAAAAACTATATCTCGTTCAGCAGCGTCCAAGGTTATAGCTGAACAGCAGCGGCTCCCAACGGACTTTCCAACGGACCACTGTATCTATTTAGAATCATCTCTAAAACCGTATCTCTTTATCATCGGTGCACTCGATAGTTTGTCCTTTAAAGTATTAATCGCCACAAATGATTGTGATTACCACCCCAGCGCACTTTGGAATCCCATCTATACGATGAAGAAGAAAGAACTTCACCGAAGACCGGGTTCCGATGGCCGGCTCGCACGGCGAAAATAGGTACTAAGGCGGGTCTATAGGGTCGCGCACCATTCTCACTGTTGCCTAGGACGGAATTAATGGTGTGTGACCACATCATAGCCCGGCGCAAAAAACAAAACACAATGGAACTTATTACCAGTAATTGATTATTATTTTTTTTATTTTTTTTTTATTGCTTATGGTGGCAAATGAGCAAGCAGCACACCTGATGGTAAGTGTCACTGCTGCCCATGGACCTTTGCTATACCAAGGGTATAGTTAGGCCGCTGCCTACCATTACAATCCCCAAACCCACCCAGTTAGGCTTCCGGCTCCCTCACTCACCGAACGAAACGCAATAGCATATTGTCATTACTCTGACGTCGATCTTCTGCGAGAGTGTGGTACTATCCCAGATGGACCGGCCCGCGGCTGTAGACAGAGAACTATCAACAGCATGTTCCTACCACAATTAAATTTTTATAGTATGTAACAAATACAGGGTGACCGTATGATGACTTAGTACCTAGTTAAATTAGTAATTCATGTAAACACACTTCACCATCTTCATATACCACCTACTGCTGGACTCGTGTCTCCTTCCTAATAGGAAGTAGAGTAAGATTTTATTTAAGGTTTTCATTCTCATTTATAGATGTTATATACATATTTTATTCTTTAGTGGTCTTTTACGAGACCTACGATACGTAAGAAAGACATTTCTCTAATTAATAGAGAATATAAAAACCTATAGCAACCTGTTTGACTAGCGTATTATAGTAAGTCGCTGTCCCTTCTCTTTTGAAGGAGATTCGAGTCCAATAGTGGAAAATATATGAGCTAAGATGATGATGAATATTTAAAAAAGAAACATAGCTATTGTACATACTGAAACGTAAATTTACCCAAAAGGAAATTTATGAATTAATAATTAATTTTATAAGTATTTATTTATTACTAGGAGATATTAGAATCTTAGCTAAAATACAATTCGAATAAATTTAATAAGATTTGTACATTATGTAATATTATGTTATTATCACGATAAAACACGAAATAGTTGCCTAAAAGTAAAAAGTAATATTACTTGTCCCGTTAAAGTGGGTCACCCCCGCGAGCACCCCACCTCGCCCCCCACACCTCAGTCCGCACCGCCGGCGCCGTCTCTCGTCCGCCTCGCGACTCTCCCAACCCCCCATACCAACCCCCAACATTCATTGTGCCGCAATATATTTCTTTTTATGTGCAAACAGAAAAGTCATTTATTTAAATTTTCTCACGAATTCGTATCGCAATTTTATTTTATTATATTATCTGTATCACATTTAGAGTACCTACCCATTCTATACATACGTTCTCATAGTACACGTCAACATATCTAAATTGAATTCATCTGAGAGTACCTACCGTTATTTAACAAATATCTATAAATATTTGCTTTTTGTGTAATATCGTATCCCGTAATTACCACGACAGTGAACGTCTACATGTCTAAGAATAATGGACGTTAATTAGCTTTAAAACCAAAGATGAATCACCCAATCAAATAATTTATTTATAATATGTAGCATTTTACCATTAACCTATCTCTCTGGCCAGCGTGGCATTGTAGGTAAATTTTCCTCCTATTGTGGCGAAGACGTGAGCTCAGCAATGGGATATATGTGCTGAGATGATGATGTAACTAATTGTGATTAACCGAACGCAACGCAAGTTTAGAAAACTTCAAGACTACCATAGAGAACTTTCTAAGAAGACAGTCCTAGAAACTCATAGAAGTCTGTAGAAAACTAACTATATAGGTATTTGTCCTATTCTGACTTTGAATACAAGATCGTCAAGTCGTCAGTTTACATCTCAGAATCATTGAAACAGTTTTAGTAAAAGACAAATTAGGCATATAATATGTATATAACATCTATGCAAGTAAAGGAAAACTTGAAATGAAAACCTACACCACGTCTAACCAGCGTTGTATAGTAAGGTAAATTTGAAGGAGGCTCATCCCCAGCATATGAGCAGATATTATGATATTAAAATGCACAAAGTTGTGAGTACATCAGGTTTAATCTAGTGGGAAGAATCGTCCTACGTTGCATCGGCATCCAACTCGTGGTCTCCACTCGAGTACCTTTCTTTCCCAAATAATTACAGATTTTAGGTATTTTTTTTTAATTGACGTAGGTTGCTATGCTGACTTTACTTCTAAGCACACTCGCATCGAAACTGGAAATAGTACCAATACACTCGTAATTGTCATGTGAGACAATTAAACCTACTATAATTAGCTAAAGAAACATGTAATAGATTTCTAAATTATCAGTCTACTTACTGTAACGTTTTAACTACAATATCCATAACAAACAATTCAATATATTTCATATAATACTAAGTGTTAATGAACAGTATTGTATAAATACCTAATAATTATTAAATGTATATTATACAAAACTCTCTTTCTCTCTCTGTCGCACCAGCAAGGCTGCGACATAGCTGTTTGTCCCTGTGTAATTAAATTTAAAGCTCTCAGCGTAGAAGGGAATAATATTAAACTCAATTGCATTGCAAAGATCACAATTTCCCGACTTCGAGCGAAGATAAAGTTGGTATATAAGATATTTGAATCAAAGTACATATACATATATAATAAGTAAGTACTTTTATATAATTTACGATACAGCATGAAAAAATAGACATTTTGTGTCACAATATATAATGCTATATTATAGATAGTATGGGGTCCTTAAAATATGTTCTTTGCCTTCTTTGACCTTTGGTTTCAACATCAATGATGAATGTTTGTGTAATATTATCATCTTTGGAAAATGCAATTCCCGACGATATCGAACACTATGCTAACCATTTTTCCTTTTTCTTTTTGGCGGCCGGCTATGATACGGTCACATGCCGCTCGATCCTTGTTTTTTTTGGGACCAATCCCACCACACATTCCCACCATTGTAACTCCTGTAAGCCAAGATCCACAATGGTCACCATATATGACACTGAGGTTTGACCCTCAGGCAGTCAGAGAGATGATTTTAATTGTCTTTGAACCCGCAAAGAATTTAATTAATGTTAAAATTTTAAATTACATTCAAATATCAAACACTGGACGACCACCAGTATCGATACATTTGATAAATATTGATAGCTATTCATACACATTTAACGCCAGTATCCATCAAAACTTTCAAACCACTATCTAAGAACGAGTTATTAGTTTGAGTTTTAATTGAAACCGCTTGTCGACCTAATTAAAGTAAATGTAGGCCACTTTTCTAATATATCCAATAAATTACTACGTCGTATGTTCTTGAATAATAATAGTACATAATAACATCTGCGTTTTTAACATGTAACTCTATCACTGTGTTCGAATTTTGAGTCAGGTAAAAAAAAATCACTCATCCCTCTCGTTATTGGATTGTCTACATTAATTGTTAGATGTAGTCCTTCTCAGAAGAATGCCATTTAGAATAGTCATTTGATAGATGCATTTAACAATTTTATGCAACCTTTATAATTTCATCAGTCCACCTGCTAGACGGCCGTTTTAAACTTGTGGTCACTACTAGAGAACCTTTCCTCCCCAAAGAATGTCGATTCGATAAGCGATATGACTTGCCCATTGCTGTTTCAGCGTGATAATTTTTTAAACTATATTTACTACACCCGTTCTTCTACGTATTTTCACATTCTATTTTTTATCACGTAGAGTAATACTGAGTGTAGCCCAAAGCTTACCTTTATCACGCTAATCAACTTTCCGCTTAATAAAAACCCCCTTATTTAGAAACCGCGTTTTAACCGTCGCTGAAAAGACACGCTGGTCAATAGACCTTTGACTCAGATACCTACTGCGAAATATTGGACGTAATAATTCTTCTAAGTTGCCTGATTGCTGTCTAGCCAAATTAAATTCATTGACTGACCACTTTTGTGAATTGAATCTATCTAACTGTACTGTTTGTCCTAGATCATAATAATGATCTACAACTTCGAGGATTGCATGCCCAACTGTGTCCGATATAGGAACGATATGGTCCTTAGGCAATACTGTCGTCTTGTCTATATTTATTTGTAAAACTCATAATCTGGGAAAATCTACTAAGGTCGTTAAGCATGACGCGAAATTCCTACGCGTATTCTGCAAAATTTTCAATAGAAAGCTCTAAGTGTTCAATTGTGTTCTATAAATAGCATTAGGACAACACTTCTTATGTGAGACGAATAACTATTTTACCAAAGCCTCTATATTTTAGGTAACACCTAAAGCAACATGATACACATCCTCTAGGTTACATGCTTTTATATTGTTTTTTAATTCTAACACTTAAGAATCATTAGTTCCTAGCCAATGTGTAGGTATATATATATACGAATAGACGAATTTCCCCCTCATTGTGAAATGAGTAAGAGTTACCTAATTAAATATGAGTGTTTTTACCTCTCTCTCTCTCCCGCTGCGAAGAAAAATGAAATTATTTTCACGAATATTCTCTCACGTAATTATAATTCCAAATAAAGACATGTTTGAAAAACCATAAAAGGCTAATAAAATATCTTGCAAGTGCTTTCACAAATATTACTCACATTGGAACTAAGTGAATGGAAAAGGCAGTTCTTTTCCCGTAAAATAAATATTTCTATTGAGTTCTTGAATATAGCGAGATTCTGCGTACGAAATATAAATCATAAGTTTATACATAAAATGTATGCGCGTATTTTTTTTCGTAATCATGCTTTCGCCTCTTGTAATATTCACAAATGTAATCCTTTGTTTTGAAGACTTATTTTTCAATTATGTAATGACTCAACGCTTAGAACGATGCTTAGATATTAGAGACATATATAAGAAATTGATAAACAAAAGTGTAACCGACATAGCTCGAAGGTTTAATATACTAAATTACCTATGTGGAAATCATATATGGTGCTTAAAGTCTGCATGAAGTCAATCTGAATAACTAATAAACTTTAATATGAACAACTTTTTTTTGACAGGCAAGATCTTGCCACACCCTGCCTCAAGGAAAGGTAGTGAGACCTCATAACCTATTTCCTTAACTTTCGTTATAAAATACATAAACAAAATAAAATTTAATACCTCATCTCCTACATACTTTCATCAGTTTATTGACATCCACTGTTGTACATAAACCTTTTCAGAAAAAGGATAATGTCATGATCACCACGCTTGACAAAAGGGATTGGCGTGTGTTTCCCAGGCAAGTGCTGTTGAGAAGTCTGTTTGTGAGTAGATTTTTACTAGTACCACGAATAACTCATCTACTAGCAATTAATTTAGATTCACTAACAGTAACAACTAGGAGGGTAATATGTCACCACACATTCCTCCCTGCGCCCATCGGCTAAGAGTGTTATTATAATAAATTTGACTGTGTCGAAATTATTATTAACAAAGCTTTGACCAAGAAGATCTAATCTTTTCCTACAAAGTCTATCTATCTAATCTTTTCCTTAATGCAATTAGGATTCGAAACCTTGCGCATGAAACCACTGAAGAAGAACGAGATTTTGCATGTGAAGAGTGCCGCGTTCGTATGGCCCGACTTCGTACTTCTCAATCACAAGAGCAAAGTGAGACAGAAACGGTTGGTTGATAATGCGAAATCGTCGAGGAAATCTCAGAGATACATAATTACATAATTTTCGACGCGCAAGAAGAAAAAATATCTTATATCACAAGGTGCTTCTTCGTCTTGCTAGCACGTCATTAAAATACTTGATTTATTATCATAATAAACAAATTAACTTATTCATTTTGAATTAATCTAAATAAATCTGCTTGTTCATTGTCTGTTAGGTGAAACGAAGTTTGTTTTGCGGTTAGTTGATAATTAAAGTTATCAACTGAGGTGATAGCCGCGGTGAATCGACTGGTCCGTAATTCGGTTTTTGTACAGACAGCTTTTATTAGAAACGGTGGCGGATAATATATCGGTCCAGATAATTATATCTTTTGAACTTAGCAGAACTAAGGATTGCAGCCAAGTCTGCTTTAAAGGTCTAAAATCGAAAATATAGTTTCTGTTAAAATGAATTGGTTTTACTTTAAAAAAAAAGAAATATTTAAGTTGGACAAAGACTATAGATACCATTCAGATATTCACGAAAATACCCAATTACTCAGATTTCTTTCCCCTTTTATTTAGCAGGTAATGTGTAGTCTGTAGTAATGTAATGCTTGCATAACTTGAGTGCGATAAGATCTTAGCTTGCTAATTAAAAAGTCTATCACTGATTGCTTATAAACGTGATTTGCTTAATACTCACTAACTACACTAAAAACAGACTTTAAATATATTAATTTATTTAAATTTTTTTGAGGAGCGTAGCTATTTCGTAGCACTCAGCGTAGAAGCAAAACAACTGTCGTTGTTTAATAATTATAATTTAATTATACTACCAGATGTTCTTGAATTAAATTTCAATATCAAAATCTATCATCTCAGCTCATATATGACTTACTGCTGGGCTCGAATCTCCTCTATAATAGGAGGGTAATGTCAGGCGAGTTAGTATAAGATTTTAAATCGAGTATTCCTTCTATTGCAGTGATGTTATCTGCTTGTGTACATACGTCATCTCTTACGATCACCCATGGGTATTGGCAGACTAGTTGGTAAAGAACGTTGCTGCTATAAATTTCTCAGAAGACGTTGTTGCTGATTCTCCTGATGATCTTTTAACTAAGTTTTATGGCTCCCAAGAGCAAGTGAGGAATGCTTACACATTGCACTATCACCTATTAAAATAAAAATACTCACCTTCAATTACAAAGTCAGCCATTAGCTCTAAAATTTTTGTGTAAAAGCAGAATGGTTAGTATAGAAGTCTCTCCAGTACTCAGAGGTGTAACTCTAGTTGATTTGGAGGATCAGAGACGGGTGTTAATGTACCATCAGGGAAAATATGAACACTAATTTCACTTTACCGCGCGACCACAATAAAATTACTAGATTGTTTGCATTGCAATCCGTTGTCTATGAAATTCTAACCAAATTGCAGAAAAAATGCGAATCATCATCGAAGAATCACCTCTACTTATAGTCCCATGTATCCGCGAGTGCCTGGAGAAATTGAGGCTAAAATTGGCCAAAATTAATTTCTCATAGACCACGACAACTGTAAGAGCAAATTATTTTTATAAACGTGTGTTTTTTTAAATATTGATAATGGTAAACGAGCTAGTATGGCCTGGTGGTAAGTGATACTGCTACTCATCAACCTGTCAACCTGTGCAATACTAGGAGCACAGCTACGCCGCTGCCTACCGAGAAGAAAGTGCTCTTCTTAAACTTCGTTTAAAGAAAGGTATATCATAGCGTCCAAGAAACATAGCAGCAGGTAATGCATTCCAAAATTTGCATGTACCCGAAAGAAATAATCGCTGAAAACGTACAGTCGTATAACGACTATAAGGTGAAATGAATTAACCCTGGGTGTTGAGTGATATGGTGGTATAAATGTGAAGACGGTAGCAAGTCAAAAAAAAATCCTCAGAACACACGCACACAGAACTGTGAAAAAGTCGGAAGAATACACAAAGTGAGCCAAAGTCTTTCCGCCGCTCAAGCGACACCAGTCTGGCCGTGAGATTGGGATCACCGACGATTCAAACAACATGTCTTTGCAGGGAACCTAGTGGGTAGACCCACTTAGTTACTTACTACCTAGAGGTAATAAATACATATGCCTATTGCCTATAGATGTGAGCGGTACTCCACAGGAGGATAAACTTATGCTTCCATATGCTCACCTTTATATAATTGCTCCACATCTATGTGTATTAACAATCAGCACTCCATATTCATTGGAAGTGCGATATCTAGCATAAGGAGTGTGATATCTGGTATAAGGAGCGCGACCTTAAGTACATCTGGAGTGGTACACTATACGGACCTTAATAATCCATGCGTTCTGGCGTTTCTGCCATAATACTATTGGAATCAATCTTAAGTACATATATAGGCCGCATTAAGCTCGATCGTATACATATAACTACACGCTTATTGTCGTTGAGATCCCATGATAATTAAAAGCGTTTCCCGTGACTTTCTGAGGGTTAAACCTCAGCGTTAGCTCTGGAAACCTTAGGCTTATTACCAGAATTACTATGGTGAGTAAGTATGATGGGATTATATCTCTTTAAATTAAAGTGGTGACACATTGTATTCTTAACCCTTCACCACACGAGGAATATAATTTTATTTTGGTAAAATAAGCCATTAATGATGTGTTATGATAATAAGTACGTATTTCACGCGAGACATGCTGTGTTTGTGGTACTTCTTTTATAACACCTATAATATAAACCACTGTTGCCCCTATAAAAAATAAGTAGTATCACGAATCTTGTCTATATTGAGAGAGAACTTTATCTATCATGTGAGCCAGGTGTATTGGCGTAATGATTTGTGACTTCGTGTCATTATTTAAAATCTTTTCTATTGAACCTTAAATATCTCCTCGTTAAGTTTTCCTTCAGCTTTAAACTTAATTAAGTTTTACTATATACATAGCTTTGAAAATTTGAAGTTACGTGCCATGATTTTGAATCCCAAAGTGTAAAGCGTATCAATCTATTGACATTCTTATTAACCTTTTGTAGTTTACCCATATTACAATAATCTAGTATATCGTGTCATAAAAAATCTAAAGGGCCGTTTACCGAATACATTCATCGCTTTAGTCGTACCTTTATTTTACTACCAAGCAATGGTTAGAGTCTATAATGCAAGTACTTTTCATCTTAGGCACACCATTGACACTATAGATATATAACTTCAGTAACTTAATACTAGCAAAGTCACACTGTTAAGAGTTTTTGTCTAGAGTCGCGGGCCGGTCTGTCCGGAGTAATACCACACTCTCACAAAAATCGATGTCTGAACAGTGGCAATGTGCTATTGTTGTTCCTTTAGTGAACGAAGGAGCCAGGTTTGGCAGGCATTTTTAGCAGTAGAACTACACTGTTGACAGTTTTCTGTCTACAGCTGCGAGCCGGTCCGTTCGCGATAGTACACTCTCTTGCAGAAGTTCGATTTCTGAGTAATGGTAAAATGCTATTGCGCTTCGTTCGGTGAGCAAGAGAGCTGGAAGCCCAAATGGTTGGGTTTGGGATTTGTATTGGCAGGCAGCGACCTAGCTATACCCTTGGTAATGCAACATTCCATGGGCGGCAGTAACACTTACTATCAGGTGTGCTTATTGTTCGTTTGCCACTATAAGCAATTAAAAAAAAGGAGCTTAGTCCGCTTTGTCAGTACAAACTCCGTGAACGAGCACTTTGGGACGTCAAAACTATGGAATATATTATATTCCAATCTATAGGAAGACTGTACTGAAGGAAGGTGGAGTCAAGAGTCTCCGAAACCGGCGATTGCGTATGAAGAGAATTATGAATGTTGAGGCAGCGAGTGAAGTATGCAAGGATAGAGTTCTCTGGCACTCTGTTCTCTCTGCCTACCCTGCAAGGGATATGGCGTGATGATATGTACATACATATCATCACGCCATACATATGTATGTATATATGTATGTGTTCTCGGCTCAGCATATCGTTGTGCACCATGTTATTGTATCGTTGCAGAACATCGTCTTTATCGAGATACTTACGAGAATGTTTATTGGTAACGATACCTTGTTGTATCAACAATTTTACTACATAATCTGCTCTAATAAGTGTAAAAAAGTTTAACCACCTTTTGGGAAGCAATTGTTAGGGTTAAAACAATAACTTCGCCGTATGTATTGCATACTTCATTATACTCCAGTTTTAGATTTTAGCATAATATAAACACTAACCAGTCAAACAGAAGCGTAATTATTATGATATATATATATATATATATATATATATATATATATATATATATATATATATATATATATATATATATGTATATATATATATATATATATATATATATATATATAAAATATATAAAAAAATTAAAATGTATAAAAACCAATACCATACGCATTTAGTTAAGCCACATAAATAAACAAAACAAGCTCACACTAAATTATTGGAATTCACAAATGAGCAAATTATATGTGTCCATTGCTATGAGAAAACGGCGATAAAAAGCAAGTTAGCGCGTTCATTCATTCAAGTTGGAAGCGGAGCCGGCATGCCGACGCGCCTCGCCACTATGACTATAACTCGAACACCATTGGTTGCGGTGTCACATAACACGTATTTTTGCGTTCTTTTCTTTAAAACATAATAGTCGAAAGTAATATTCACGCAATATACATAATTATATTGTTGTTTCAATCAATTTCATTTTATTCTTTCTAGATTTTCAGCGGCTACACCGGTTCTAGACGTAATCTCGAATCTAAACTATCATTATATAAGAAATAGTTATCGGGTTATCTGTTTGACAAAATGATATATTATCAGTTAATACCTAAAATAAACATAAATATGATTATTTTGTTAAAATAGATGTCAATGTTTGGTAAAGTTCAATAGATGTCGTGAAATCGTTACCCATGTTGTGAAAAGTTAAGGATCTGACGTTGCCTTTATTTTCATTGAGGATATAAACAAAGTGTGGTGCACGAGTACAGGGTCACTTAAAGTTAGTGTCGGCTCGTAAACGTATCGGCCAAGCGGGGGCTACTGAACGCTCACAGCCGCCGCCCCGCGGCGACCGCACTCGACACGCTGCCGCACGTCGCCGACGCTCTGAATCGCACCCATCCACACGTTGGCTTACACTGGATATACCCGTATTTAATAATAAAATGAAACTTTTATAATTCAAGTGAAGGTAATATTTGAGATCACTTTTCGCAAATGACTCAGCGCTTTGTATTAATTAAATAAAAACACAGCTGTAAAAAATATATTTTAGTTAGGTACATCATTTCTGTAACTTGAACTAAATTGTAGCTATAATTAGATATGTTATGTTGGCAATGACTTGCATATGTTTTATTGAACATATGACACCTATGCTTTATTACTTATTCTTAATCAATTGATCAGGAAATAAAAATAGTTCATAAATTGATACAATAAAAATGTATTCTCAGTTTATAATGAATATTATAAATAACTCGCACTTAATTCGATATGTTCAGTATGCTAAAATTAAAATTTCGTTTGAAACGTTTATAGGAAATAAATCGGTACGCTACGTGGACGGCAACAGATAGCAAGCTCTACCTACTGCTGTCCACAAGCGCACGTAAAACTCATGCAAGTCAAAAATTACGCCACGCTCTTTTTTTCACCTACCATCCATACCATCGCGAAAAAAACTACATGCATATGCGTACATACATCTAATAGATTATATGAATAATAAAATATGTATTTTAATTCGAACTATTGACCAAAATAGTATGTATAAAATAATGTAAGTTTTAAATATTTTAGAATAATCATATCGTATAAATAATAAATACAAAATATTCATTTTATTTAAAATCTATATTACAACAGTAATCTATTAATAATAATGCAAAAACTGCTGAAAATAAAAAAGAGAACAATAATATGCAAAATATTTGTTACAGGGTATGTCCACAATAGGCTCCCATGGGAAAGGCGGCGGCGGCGTTCCGACAACAGACAGCGGGTGTCAGCCGCCACGTGCTACCCAAGGCCACTCGCTTAGTGTCAAGGTCATTGCCACTCCAGCTCAGTACACGCGGCACCCACGCCTCTCCTGTCACCACAAATAGACCGACCTACTCTACACCACTGTGATCTACCGCAACAACTCTACACGAGCCCACTGCACGCCAGACAAGTTTTTTGGCGTAGGAGACAGGAATCACCTGTTCTTTACGACTTTACCTTTTAACCAGTTCGTGTTTACATTTTTGTACGATTGTAGCTTACGTTCGGCAAAACACGTATCGCTGTACATCTATTAGATTAAGTTACACATTTTCATATGATGATTTTGAACAGCATCGATCATATTACCCGACTATTTGCCCGTATGACTTAAATCTGTTTACACTCTTATCACATAAATTAAAATTAAAGCTATATCTGAAGCTTTTATATAAACAGTTTGATTCACTCGAAACAGCCTAATTCATATCAAAGATATTATTAAAATTAAAATAGTTTATTATCGAAATCCGATTTTAGATAAATGTCACAAATTACAAAATGTTAATTAAGAGGATGATGATCTAGCAATGTCTACAAAATCACAGAATTGATTACATTAAGTGGTACTTACCTAGATGTGCACTTATCCTGATTTATATGTAGTCACTCAACGCTACCTACAATCTTCACTAGATCAGCGATAGCGACAGCTAATAACTTTAAACGAACATTTCTTAGTACATAAATTTATTTAATATCTTGGAAACCGTTTTATTGATTTAGTTTGTATTTAGATAAAAAATAGCTTTTTATATTTACATGTGTGCCATTTAAAAAAAAACGGGTATTTACCTAATATAAATAAAAACCAACAATGGGTCGGCCCATCCACGTGACTTTTCGTCATACATTCTTAATTTTTTTAATTAATAAGGAATAAACTTAACTAAATAGTAGTAATTTATAATTAACAGAAATAAAATATGTAGAGAGTCTAGGCAAATTATAACTAATTCCTAAAAACGTGTTATTGACGGTAATCAAATGACGTTCACCATGTTGACGATACCCACACCAATACGTCATCAAGTATAACAAATTTCATTGAATATTACATGGTATTTACTTGTACTGTAAAGCTACTACATAATTACTTGCTAAGAGCCCGTGGGAAATTAATTTTCTTCAATGCTATTGACGTTTGCGCCGTTTTATTACTTTCTACTGCTGTAAGCTGTTTAAATTTAAATCTCTTTTTGCGTTTTTTATAGCATTAAAAATTATAAATTTCCTTGAAATATATATTCATAACTTCATTATAAAGATTGTCTTCATAAATAGTGCCTTTTGTGACGTGATAATCAACTTTTTTAATTTACTTCATATCTATCTACTATCTCTTTTTTGCAGATGAGATATGATATACCCGCACTTCTTTTGGCAGATTTGGGGTAACAATAGAGCTGTAAAGGATATTAGTACTTTTGAGCACACCACTGATACCGTGTGTATTTCACTCTAGAGGGTCACTCGATAGCTTGCTCTTTTGCATACCTACCCCATAAACGACCTCCCAGCGCATTGAAGAAGTCACACTTTTGCATTTTGGCCCCAGGTGGTTATTAAAATATCTACAGAGAGAATCCCCGTAACGCTTAGTTTTAGTTTTAGTTTAAACGTGCATACATTCAGACTCACAAATATTAAAAACAGTTTTAAAGGTACTTATTACGTGTTTAATATAGAATTATATACAATATTACAACTTAATTGAAAGAAGACTTAGCCACAACCGGGACACACGCATAAATAGTGGTTTAGTTGTTGTTCTATTAAAGTTTTATATATTAGAGTTTACATAGATAAGATTCTAAAAACACAGAAGAAACAGGATGGAAATCTAGATACTAAAATAAACACATGAAAACACACGTACTGAAATAATTTTAATTAAATTGAGCCAAAACTCATCCTCGCGTATATAATGTAAATGATTATTCTTATTTCTAAGTTAAATAAGAATTACATTCCATAGCGACCACAATCCCTTTGGCTGTTTCACAAGTGGGATCTCTAATGAATGACGTCAAATTAAGCTTTAAGCTTAACAGAAAACATTAGTGGGACCTTAATTTGCGATTAAGGCAAACATAGTGCGCAGGGTGAGTGGGAGACGAAGGCTGCGGAGTGAGTGCATGTGCGGGTGTGTGGAGAGACGTGCGCGGGGTGAGATTGCGCGGGGCAGGCGCGCCGCAGCCCGCCACTTCTCTGTACTCGAGGAGCCCCGGTACACCTCGGTTTCCGGCGGGTGCTCCCTCGCGGATTCGCAAGTGTATAGCGCCGGGTCCGCGTGCCAACCACGTGGTCTCCGCACAACTACCGGACGCGACATTCCGCTTTTTACGCGCACTCCATTGATATAAAAACAATTAACTACCAATGATTCAAGTAATCACCTTTTGTTTTTACTAAGTGAACTTTTTAGTAATTTTATTTAATTATTAATTAAGAATTATATACTTAGTATATATACATACTATATAATCTTTAAACGGAAAAACACATTAGAAAAAGTATGCACTTTTTGGTAACTATTAATAACTTATAGAAAATATTCTTTTCATGTTTTTTTTATAATTAAATAAATACTTCTTACAATATAAATATAGTAAAAATTAAATTTAATCAGCAGAAAATTTATTAAATTTACTCAAAATTGAAAAAGAAATGCCGTCGGCCATTTCTATTCTTTTTTACGTTTAACTAGTCCTTGTAATCTTATTAAACATTGACTACTTAATAAGCAATAAAACGCTTTCTTGACTAGTTTTAATTAAAATTATTGAATAATATAATACAAGTAGTTTACTACTATTAGTATAGATTTTTAACAACATTGGACGTTCAATATATATATATATATAATATATATATTGTAATATATAACATAAATTTTACTTATACTAAATCAGGTATTACTTTTATGGCTAACAAACTGTACCAAAAGAACAAGACAAATTGTGTTTTGAACTATTAACTGTTTACATCAGTAAATGGACCGTCGTTGTAAGATTTTGGATATAGTGTACAATCCTGCAGTCAATGAAACAGAATGGAATCAGTCCAAGCTACAACGGACGATCAAGATAGAGCTTACAAACTCTACACCATGTATAAGGTAAATGATTGATCAATATGAAACCTTTATAAACTCTCTAGCTATAGAATGTTAGCATAAAGTTTCCTACCTTGTAAGTCCAGTGGTATAAGTTAGATAGCAGTCAATCATGAGATTCTGGGTTGAAATCATGAGTTTTAAAAGTAATTTTCTTAAGATTGCTTCAATGATCAAGATTGTTTTAATATTTTTAATAAATAGCAAGCTTCAAGTTGGAAATATCTCTGCTATTGGCGTTAAATGAGCACATTCTCTATTCCTCTTCAGCCGACATAAGTTTACTATTGGGCATAAACGTCCTCGAAAATAAGAGGATATTTCGTCTAATAAGCCACACTTTCCGCACAATTTGGTATAGACACCCTTGATGTGTGCTAAAAATAACAAGTGTTAATAATACAATATAACACCATCCCTTATTTTAATACAATATAACACCATCCCTTATTTTCCTGTGGGAGTTTTTAAAATCGGCTGAAATATCACAAAGAGAATGGACAGCAACATTTGCCTGAGCCTACCTGACAAGCGTAGCGATTATGATATTATCACCCCTGAGATGACCTATGACGACAAACTGAGGGAGGGATGGATGGATGAAAAATAACAGTTAGAGGTAATAATAATGTAAGATATAGGTGATATACCTCAGCTTAACCCATCAATAATAAAGACGTGAGTGACTCCAGTATTACATAATCCATCCTGTCTGTAACTATGACGAATAAGCTGATGAACTCAGCAACTGGTGAAGATAAAGCTCCGAATCTGACGTCGGCTAACTTTGGATTTTACTATCTGGTAAATCTCTTCTTCTTCTTCTTATATATTGGCAATCAGCTACATATAGGAGCTATTGGTGCCAGTGTCAAGTTATAAATATTTTCACGTTTTTAGTCTTTCAAGTTCGTAATTGTCTAAGTCAAATTGTCGCCATTAACAGTGCAATGGCCACACTGTTAATGGTATCTTGTGGGAATTTTGATGGAAAACGAAAACGTTGTAAAGCACTTTTATATGATATTCACTACATCCCAGTATTTCCGCATATCACATTACATAAAATGCCATCAAAATTATCTAACACACACGAATCAAATTATCTAACACGTTAAAACACTAAGATATCGAATATAATACAAGAGCACCACATGACGTTTTCAAATTCCCTTCAAAAGTCCTGGTAAATCTCATTAGCTATTCAGTATTGAAATGACGGTGAAAATGCTGGTCACTGAATTCGTGACATGTTGTCAAGAAGACATCTCATCCGACCTCTGAAGACATAAACTGACTTTGGCTATTTCAAGCAGGTTTTAAACCTTAAAATATTTTAAGAAACTCAAGTATCAAATCGATATTTTTGATCTTTTACTGCAGGTATTTTTCTTTAGCATATGATCAATCTATATCTTTAAAAGAGGATGGTTGTATATATGACATCGCTAAACTCAGAAACTATTTGACCAATCATTATAATAATTGGTATGTATGTATATGTATTTTTTTACAGAGAAGATTTATATGCTATCTCCATTGATGTAACTCGCCACCAGGTGGCGCTGCGAGGGAGTAAGAGTGAGCTGGGTTTGCTTGTATGTTATATATTTATGACACTTTGTGTTTGCTAGTATATTATATAGTTATGACACAATCAGTTTATTTAGCTAAAAATTATCTATAGTTTGAACTTTTTATAACGTCAATTATTCATAATAATGAAGGTAAAATAATTGAAATAAGTTTATATTAAAACTATAAAAAAAAGATTTAACATTTAATCAACTTACATTTATAGAAGGTAATAAAATGGGTAAACATGAATAATGTCGTAAAAAAAATGTTTTTGAAAATTTTTGAATGGCAGCAGTACCCTCTTGGGGAAATTGTACCACTAACAGCGATTGTCAACTCGTCTGCCAAATACCTACCGATGATAGTATTATAACCCTTCATTGGGAAGATTTATATCCAACAGTGGATGACGTTAGACTGAGTGATAGACGGATATAAGTTTCATTTACTTGAGATATCAAAGAAATAACTGCTTAAAAAATAAATTAATAAGTACTATCTCACCAAATAGTTAATTAGGAAAATTATTATAAATATAAAAGAGGAAAACTTATCTTGTTTTGTCGTTTTATCAAAAAAGAGACAAAACATTTTAACGATAAATTCAATAATAAATCAATGTAAAAACAGATAAATATTAAATATCCCTTTAATTTATGTTTAAGTGAATTTTATAAATATTTAGAAAATATATATTCTTTTTGTTTTATATAATTCTGCAATGACAAAATTTTAAGATTAAGGTACACCAACAGGCTACGTATTGTAAAACAGGCAATAAAAACAAGCTTTTATAAAAAGAAACAGACCTTAAAACAAAAAAAAATATTAAACATATCTTTGAAAGCTTGTGGCCTTTTTAAAATTCCTTTATAAAATTACGTCAGTATTTAAAACATTTGAATTCGATATTCAAGCTTTCATTAAATGCATGTTTAAGACATATGTTTTTAAAAAAAATAGTGGCCATATTTTAGCGGGAACGTGAAAATGTCACGAGGCGCATATTATTGAATTTATCGTACATTGCCAGAACTACAACGTTCTAACTGTTCATATGATAAAGAAACCACTGTTCCTAAGGAATAAAAAATTGATAGTCAAAATCTATATAAACGCCAAATATTATTAAATTATTATGGTGTTATATTAAAAAAAAACATTGTCACTTTATGTGAAATATTGCAGAGAAATTACTAAAATGCAATAATATGATATAAAAGTGCATTGTATAAAAGTGTATTATGTTTTGCCAATATTTTTTTTTTTTGTAGATTATGGCAAACTTACAGTTTGTTATATCTTAATAGACTAATTGTTTATAACACTTTTAACTAATTACAAGTCTTCACTTATAGGCGTCGTATAAATGGATTGAGAGCATTCTAACCATACATACTGTATCTACTTACATACACATACAATATATAGACTAATTTAAAAAATCTAGGCTTAAAAGCCTACGTGCTACATTTATATTTGTCACAAATGGGTCAATATCATGCTGTTTACTGAAATAATTAAAGCCTCTGCTTGCGCGTAATTTAAAGAAGTAATTGCCATCAATCAATGGCAACACCTTCATTTACGGATATGCAATGACGTTAACACGAAGTGCAAACTGGAGAATTAGATACACTCGACAGTAGCAACATTGTTTCTTATTAGTCTTATCTAAAAAGAAGAAAGTCAATGACATGAGTGTTCTTGATCGGAGCCAGTGACATGAGGATACTATTTCTGAAACTTCATCTTGGCCAATTAAAATAAATCTAGAAATTGGATAGTTTATTGAGACATCAGACGCTTCTGAAATTATATATTTCAGAAGCGTCTGTTGTCTCAATAAACTACTACGAGCTAAATTATTCAATCTTCAAATATAAATGCCAGCTCTGCTGGTGCGTACAACTTATAAAATAAGAAAGTTAGAATACAATCTATTATATATAGGCAGGCGTCCTATCCTGGGGGTGTCATATAACACGGCTTATGGACGCCCATAAATGCTAGTGCAATAGAAGAAATAACCTTGAAAAACCTATCTGGCTCTCGTGGGTAAGTAGTAAGCTAATAGCCCACCTTAATTGAGATTACTCGTGCTATAATACTATTGCACGCCTCATAAGCGCAGCGTTGATGTGATGCTCTACTCCCGATACATGAAAATCAAGGACTTTTCAAAACTAAAAATGACTGTATTTTTCTCACACTGTACTTATAGGATAATATTACCATACATATGTCAAGAAAAACATTCATTTAAACGTATTTGATATTTTTAAAAAGCAATTAATTTGTTTAAAGTAAGAAAAATAATTAAAAAAATATTCGAGGACAACTGGATGTCTTCCGTGTGGATCTGGCACTCTCACGACCGTAAAAATTAATGTATCAAAGTATTTTTAAAGCTTAATAATTGCAACGCGCTATTTTTTTTCGAAAATACCTTGGTAATTCTTTGCCGTTTAATTGTAATTCATAAAAAACTAAACTGCTTAATCTTATGATAATATATATCACCTTTTAATTATAAAAATTGCTTTTGCTTACAATGCTTGCAAGCCTTGTTTTGCGCTACATCAAGAATGGCACGAAACTTCAACAGTATTTTTTTCTTTCCTTTATGGCATTATCTAATAGTAAATAATAAATTATTTGAAAAATCCAAAAGTGCACGCCTCATAACTTTTATACTACGTCAATGCCATAATTGAAAATGAAAGAAAAATACTTTTGAAATTTCGTGCCATTCTCGACGTAGTGCTAAACATAGCTGTTCGTTTACAGTAGGCTGTATGGGATTTGATTCCTTCGCCTGTGCGAATGAAGAAACAAAAAAATGTAAATGAACCCAATTTTCATAAGGTATATGACACATATATAAAGTAAATATTCGAACGTCCTTGAATATTTTTTTAATCAACTATTTCTTACTTTAAACAAAATGATTGCTTTTAAAAATATCAAATACGTTTAAACGAATATTTTTTCTTGACATGTGTATGATAATATTATTCTATAAGAGAAATGTGAGAAAAATACAATCATTTTTAGGTTTTAAAAGTCCTTGATTTTCATATATCGAGAGTAGAGAGTAGAGTAGCAGGATAAATAAAATTGGAGTGTCTGTTTGTAATGTCAAATTAAATAGGCCTTTTACATCACACACGGTTATTGGCAATATACATATGCCTAAAAATCACTTTATTTTTTTTGTCTGTCTGTCTGTTCCGGGTAATCTTTAAAACGGCTAGACTGATTTAAATAATTCTTTCAGCAATAGAAAGGTATGTTATCAGCGCGTAAACTAGGCTATATTGATTAGGTAGGTGAAACAATGGGGCGGTACTATATCAAATAAGTCTGTCAAATACCTGACCTCTGAGAGCTATTTGGGCGCTACGGGAACTCTAAGAGTTACGTGAATATGATGTATTGTGAAATTGTTCTACGTAAATAGATCGAAATAAAAGTCCACGACAGCATATCACCTTTCACATGGAATCCATTATAGACCAAAATAGTCATAAATGAATACATTTACAAAGCATTTATTATATATAGCATTCAATTTGTTTCTTTGAAAAAGTACGTTTACCATTTTTGGTTTATAAAGTAGATAAACTTTGCGCAATCGAAGTCGCGGGTACCAGCTAGTAATAAATAAATGTCTTCTACTTCTTCTTATATATTGATAATCAGCTACTTATATGAGCTATTGGTGCCAGTGTCAAGTTATAAATATCTTCACGTTTTTAGTCTTTCAGGTTAGTCATTGTCTAAGTCAAATTGTCACCATCAACAGTGCAATGGTTACACACACACTGTTAATGGTATCTTGTCGGAATTTTGATGGAAAACGAAAACGTTGTGAAACACTTTTATATGATATTCACTACATCCCAGTAGTTCCGCCGCTTCATATTACATAAATGCCATTAAAATTATCTAATATAACACGTTAAAATACTAAGATATCGAATATAATACAATGACGTTTTCAAATTCCCGTCAAAAGTCCGTTCTTCTTCTTCTTCTTCTTATGTATTGGCAATCAGCTACATATAGGAGCTATTGGTGCCAGTGTCAAGTTATAAATATTTTCACGTTTTTAGTCTTTCAAGTCAGTCGTTGTCTAAGTCAAATTGTCACCATTAACAGTGCAATGGCCACGCTGTTAATGGTATCTTGTGGGAATTTTGATGGAAAACGAAAACGTTGTAAAGCACTTTCATATGATATTCACTACATCCCAGTATTTCCGCACATCATATTACATAAAATGCCATCAAAATTATCTAATATAACACGTTAAAACACTAAGATATCGAATATAATACAAGAGCACCACATGACGTTTACAAATTCCCGTCAAAAGTCCAAAAGTCCGTTATCAATTGCTTTCTGATTTACTAATACGTCAATCTGTCAACGTTCTGGCAACATATTGAAAATCTCACAGAGGCTTCTATCACATTCACGCACTCTACATATTATGAGATTTAAAAAAATGAGCTGGGTTTTTAAAATTTTATTTTATATAAACTTTGTCCTGACAATAACGAATACAAAAAAATAATTACCCAATTTGGTGTACTCATTCAGAAGTTATGGGCGTACATACATTTCAGCTATTAATTTTTATTTATATAGATAAGTAATTACATCTAAATTCAGTTAAGATTTATGCTGAGCCACAAAACTGCTATCATCATCATCATCATCACAGCCCATAATGTCCCACTGTTGGGCTCAGGCCGCCTCCGTAATGGGATGGAAATTAACCTACTATACCGCGCTGGTCAGACGTGTTGGTATAGAGTTTTGTTTCGAGTTTTCCTTCTCTCGCATAGATGTTATATGCGTTTTATATCCCTTAGTCGTCTCGTACGATCACCCACGGGTAAGATATGGGGTGGTGAATAGTATTCTTACTCCGTCACCACACGGAAAACTGCTATGCAACATGAAATATAATATGGATACAAACAAAAAACCCTTTACGTCCAATGCTTGTGATATTTTCCTAGTGGAAAATAAACTAGAGGATCCAAACATGTTGCATAAGTGGCGATGAAAATGTTGAATGCAGAAGAATGTTGACTTAAAATCAGCAAAGCAGAAATAAGTTCTATGATTTCTACAGTTTATCCAATTTTACACCTCAAAGACCTTGATCGGGTCAGAGTATGTTCGAATTTTTGCTATTGCGGGACTCTCGGGGTCCAATATGAAGGAGAATTGGATTACATAGTAAGGCATAAAGTTATTACAGAATTGATAAAATAGCGGCAGCTTACTCTTGAACTAAACGGTAAAATTTATAAAAAAATTAAAGACAAGATAGTATCTTGTATGTGACGTCATGGAGATTTTCCATAACGACAGATGACAGAGTACTCTATGTCAGCATTCAGCCTTTTACCGTCTACTGTCCTTTTTCATCTAGCAGGACGTAAGACCCTCTCGTAGATCATCACAAACCGCAGTTCTGTGCCAGCTATATTAACGACTCTCAAAAGTGTCCAACAAATGGTTGAACCTTCTGGTGATGGCCATCACTGCTTCGTCCAATACGAGATCACTGCTCTAGAATCTTTCTGCCCAACGATTATTAGTTCGTCGAGCGATGTGACCAGCCCATTGCCCCTTAGGCGTGTTAATTCTTCGTACTATGTTAGAAATTCGTAGAAAAACGAGTGTATTCTTCTAAGCACTTCTGTATTCATATCCTATATTGCAGCAAAATTTCGAGTATAACCCACTCCATAGCACGCTGAACGACTATTTAAAGACCATGGTTACGTACCTTAAGCCATCATTTTTACGACGGCACGGAGCCCTCTCGTTCCGACTGGTGCAGGTTTTGTCGGGGCATGGATGCTTCGGCAAACACTTGTACATGGTCGCAAGGTGTGAGCCAGCTCCGTGCTGTCACCAATGCGGTTGCAGCGAGGACACGGCGCAGCATACGCTCGAGGTCTGCATGACCTGGGCACAGCAGCGTCGTGAACTCATTGCAATCATCGGTGCCGACCTGACGCTGCCGGCTGTCGTGAAAGCGATGGTCGAAGGCGTCAGGAACTGGGACGTGGTCGCCGCCTTCTGCGAGACAGTCATCTCGCAGAAGGAAGCGGCGGGGCGTGCCCGTGAGGAACTCCTCTACGCTCCTCTACGGCAACAAGCACCGCCGCCAGCGCCTTGGGCGGCGCAGGCGCGAGTACCTCCGTCTGATGCCTTCCTAGCCGAGGCACCGAGTGACCGGACCGGGGATTAGTCTGGTCGCCCCGAAGCGAGGCCCCCGCGTGAGGACGACGCCCCGACGGCGAAAGCTGCCGCGACGTCGACTCGAGAGAATATCCGCGAGGGTATACCGCCGGGCTGGCCACCGAAAACAAAGACCGGGTTCCGGTGGCCCGCTCGCACTGCTTGGAGAGGTACATGTAGGGCGGGTCTATGGTCGTGCGCCACTTCTTCTGTGACCCCGGACGGATTTAGCGGTGCGTGACCATTCCATAACTCGCCACCAAAAAAAAAGCCATCATTGTTAAATCACCCTTGTCAACTAGACTATATGTATATAATGAAAGTATAAATGAATAACATGAAAATCGAGTATATTAGAAGAAACTTCAAAGTTACGCCAGTAAGAAAAAAGATAAATAGTGAACGTCTTTCATGTTATGGAAATGAAATAGAACGTAATGAGAGTAGTGTTATTAAGAAAATTTTAAGATTGACATTGAAGCTAGGTGAATGGAAAAAAATCCCCTAAGCAGTAGAAGTAGAAAATTAAAAGCAACTAATAACAATTTTATTATTAAACATAATGAATAATAATAGTAAGATTTTTTTGGAATAAAAGATATAGCATTAAAAAAAAACCAAGCAGATAATTAAATGTAGAGAGACGACTAACTGGATTTTAATTGGTAAAAGTACCAAACAATATATATATTTTTTTTACTCTTGCACTATATAATTTTCATGATTCTATAAACTTATATTATTCCTAATCAGTATTAGAGTCGTTTTCCGTGTGGTGACGGAGTAAGAGTACAATTCACTTAGGGATATAAAACGTATAAGACATCTATGCGAAAGAAGGAAATATCAAAAAATGTCCTGTACCAACACGTCTGACCAGCGTGGTATAGTAAATCCATTTTCCTCTCATTATGGAGGAGACTCGAGCAGCAGTGGGGCGTATATAAACTAAGATGATGATGATTAGAGTCGATTTTCAAAAATCTAAAAGTGAATATGAAATCTTTGCACGAAAATTAATTAGTTTACACCATCATATCAGTCTACAGGTCTTTTTTATGGTAGTCATGGTAACCAATTTTCTATACAAAATTTCTATAAATAAACATATAACAAACCGATGTCTGTGATATAGATATTGAATAAAAACTAATATACGACGGAAGGATTCCATTACAACAACAGAAGCCAAAATAACAATTATTATAGGTACTTTTTTTAGACAACACACGGCGCTAAAGAAATATTCCTTGTTTTACGGGGGACTTTACAAACAAATTAACATAACACAAAATGTTGTCCTACGTAAGAATTTAACGCAAGACACTGCCATAGTAGGTCGGTATCTTAACCACTACACCACTGTGTGTTATTTTACAATACCTTACATTTGTCTGTCTGTATATCCGTACTCGCATCACGCGAAATCTACTGCACAAGATTAAATTTAATTTTCACCAATTTATTGTTAGAGATCTAGCTTAAATTATGGGCACCATGTTTTAAATTAGATCGAGAGACCTAGGTTAAAAATAACAACAAAATCTCAAAATCATAAATATCTAACATTCAAAATAATCAATGCAAATAAGGCAGCGGACACAAATAGGTAGGATACAAAACTCAATATGGTTTGTTTCAAGAAATGATTTATGTAAAGTATTGCTATAAATATATGTACAACTCATATCGGAGATACATAACTCTGGCGAAGGGTTTTAATTATGAAAATAGAAATGATAGTTTATTGGTAAGGTCAAAACTATATATATTATATATTTCGAATCATGCAACATACCCCTATATTATATTATGTAAATACTTATTTATTTCTAAAATATCACTCACTGTTTGAGAATGTTTAACATCATTACAAAATAAACACTATCTATAAAAGTAGTAAAATTCAACCGAAAAGAATTCTACAATGGTTTAGGATAATTTCATCAAAGGCCGAGTGAACAATGATCTCATTCTAGAGGTTTTGACACCGTACACGATACCTTCTATAGATTTGAATAATTAAAGGATAATGAAAATAAAAATCTCTAGTAACTTTATTCTGTTTGGGAAGAAATTTAGTTGAAGACCATAGGTGCTGTAAAAGTCATTTAAGTAAATACCATTAGTACAAGTGAAAAAAATATCAAACTATAATCATATACCACTTCAAAGTCCTGATCCTGATCTTTAAACATCGTAAGATGTAGAGACGGCTCTACGCCTTACAATGTGTAAAAGTCTTCTTGTTCTATCACTTTCATTAAGTTGAAAATTACCAAAATTTCTCGTTATTTTTTGATAACAATGAAAGCTAATAAAAGACTCTAAAAGAGAATTGCCTCGTGTTAGTAAAAAGTAAAAAAGGTAATGTTGCTTTAGGAACAGGAACAATAGCGCCATCGGCTTGCTACGGCAGTCTGGCACACTATAGTTCGAGGCGCGACACCCCACCGCAGCGCGCGGCACGACCGCCAGGCAGTCTTCCCGCGCGGCTCACACGTGTGTCTTGCGTGTCTTTCTTCCGTGCCGAGTTCTAATAAACGTTTCCGTACGAACTTGAAATAAAACTATACTAAAGTGTAACAAACTATTTGTAGAAATTGACTGTGTTTTATTCCGTACAGGACCTCATAGGTCCAAAACGTAATGCCACCAACTTATACAAACTGTGAAATGAATTAATGACTGCAGTGCTCTATCAATTAAGGTTGAAATTGTATTATTTTCTATTTCCTCCGTAGATTAATTAGATCTTATATGGGACCAGAACGTTTAAATTAATGTATGTTTATTGAACCTAATTTGTTTCGCTGGATGGGATACATCTATGGCAGCTATTTCAATACTTAAATGGTACGTATAAACTTTTAATATTTCTATTAATAATAATTTTATATTTATGTATAAACTCTATAATTTAAGATTAATATTAGTATTATTTATTAGCTAATAGTCAGTGTTTAAATAAGATATTTAAAAAAAATTCTTCGGCACATGGTCCACTACAGGACTTCTCAATAATGAGGAGAAAATTGATCTATTGACCACGCTATTCAGACCGGTTAATCTACAACAACCTGTGTCCAGTTTTTTATTCCAAATTTTTCTTCTTTGCTCTTAAATACCTATGTGTATCCCTTAGTCGCCTTTTAGGACACCCACGGGAAAAAAATGTGGTATATTATATTTTTACCCCGCCAAGACATAATAAATTGAATATTAACTCTATATGTATTAAGTAATCGCAGTTTGAAGTTAATTGAAATTGCCACATAGTTTATGATTTTTTAGTACAGACCTACTTATTTAAATGATTGCGGAAGTTATTGCAAATCTGATATTATCGCATTCAACCAAGCCTGTTTTAGAATTAGTTGAATACAAATTATTACTATGTTGATGATTTGTGTAAGTAACAAATATGATTAAGTAATTTTAATAAAAAATAACCACAGCAAGCCTACAAATAGGCTTGCTGTGATTTCGAGCATTACTTCTCTTTCAACGATATTATCTGCCTTAAGTAAGTTCTTAATACACAAGAGAGAAAGGACCAGTGATACATGGTAAAACTACTTCGTATCAGGATGGATACCTTGAGTTTGAGACCATAATTGAACGTATTCTGAATTGTATAGTTAGAATGAAAATACAATATGTCATAATCACATCTTGCCGCGTGCATTGTATACAGTGATTAAAACGATGGGCCCCTGAGTTCAAACATCTATAATTACATTGCACCTGTACTAATTACCATACACTTACTTAGCCAACCATGCGGTATTGGCGTTATGAGGTCATAACGCCAATCCCGCCACTGGGTTTCGAACCCGAAGGTGCCGCGTGGTGGTGAAATGACTTCACCAAGTTACACTCCGTTATAAGGTATTTAAAAATTATATAGGTAAAATATGTAGGACTATACCATTACTTATTTCTTAGGGGATAAAAACATGACTGTGATAAAATAAATACTACGAATTATTATTATTATTATATTATGAAGTTTTATTGAACATTGATAAAATAGACTGATATAAATATTTATCAACATACTGGAGCGTCGATAATGACAGAAGAGATAAGATAGGGCTCTAATTATATTATTTACTTCTTGTTTAGCCACGTTCTTAGAACTTTCTAATTTTGTGTTTATTTTTTTATTCTAACTGTATTTACTAGAGATTTTCAGATTTGAGCTAAAATCATATATTTAAATCTATTACTAATATTTATCATTTTTGTGTGGAGATAGGGTAAGAATACAATTCACCACCTCTAGGGTAAGAATACAATTCACCATATCTTACCATGGGTGATCGTAAGAGACGACTAAAAGATATTAAACGCATATAACATTTATGCGAGAAAAGGAAATGTCGAAACAAAACCCTATACCAACATGTCTGACCAGCGTGGTATAGTCAGTCAATTTCTCTCCCTTTATCGAGGAAGGTCGAGCCCAACAGTGGGAAATACATGAGCTGAGATGATGATACGCCACTTTTGCCACTTTGTCGAGTTTGCCAGTATTTAATACTAATTAAATTGTCCTTATTTGTTTTTGTTGTCCTTAAAAAGATCAGTATTTAACCATAAAACACCTAAAGACGTGCAATCTTAGATGATGAAGCACATTAATTTAAAATTTTGAATAACACTTAACAGTCTAAACAAAGTTCCACATGGGTCATTTGGAGGCATGGCTTAGCTGGGTTTGGTAGCAACCCGTTACTATGGAAAAGAACGATCGCAGGATGAAAGAAGAAAACAGAAAAGAAAGGAGAAAGCAGTTTAGGGGACCGTCTAAATGAAAAATTGAATCTCTATAGGATCACTCGTGTACAGATATATACATAGGTATATGTATGTCCATCTGTTACAGTCAATTTGCTCCTAATATATTGGACAGATAAAATTGAAATTTTGTACACATATATATATTTCTGTGACACAAACTCAGACATTGTGATTGTAAATTAGGAACAAAAATTCGGATTGATTCGTGGCAGTACATACAAATATGCATTTATTCGAAATAATTTAAATGTTAAAATGAAAATCTTTGTGAAGGATTTCTGTTCGTACTTGGCTATATTCTTAGCCTGTCAATATACAGATATTTTAACAATATTAAATCTTTACAGCTTACTACGTATATATATATGCTTATCACAGGACAAACAACTACAAATCATAAGCGGCGGACATGGTTGATTCATGTCTTTTTAATATTTAATAGCAATTGCATGTATATTGATAGAAAAATAAATGTATAATATTACACCTAAATTATAGATATTATTTAACGAAAAAAGAATACCCAAACATGATTTACATGTCCTTTGAATATTTCATTAAAGTCATATTAATTTGAAACGTGAATATTATTCATACTAGATACAGCTCGCCCTGTGAAAACACCCACCATCTCTGAATATTTAAATTTGCCTCATCTAGTGATTACTTTACTGGTCAGATTTTACTCTCTTATAAATCGTATATAATTAAATAAAGGTAATTTAGGTATTGTGATTCTATCTCTAAACACCATAGTAGTTTATTTGTTTCACTCGACAGGTTAGAGCTGTTCTATTTCATATATTGCTAAAATGCGGAGCTGTATTTGATTATATTTGAATTATTTATCATACACATCAAATTATTTTTAACCATCAGCAGATATACATTTAACAACGATCATCCCTCATCAAAGGGATATTTTTGTTGGGATAACTAAGTCATGACCCTCAGCAGTGGTTAATCAAAACGTATATAGTGGCTAGTCCACATTTATTTCAATGCTAGCTATAGCCGCGACTCTATCACCGGTCTATTTAATGATCCTATATGTTATTGCAAATTATATATCATTATCAAACCAAAATTCAAGAAATTTAGTCTAGTAGTTGAAGCGTGACATGCGAACAAATTAACGGACACGAAAATTTAAAAAATCAAGGAGCAATATTCTGTCAACGACTCTTTTTTTTTATTGCTTATGGTTGCAAACAACCCATGCCGACCTTTGCAATACCAATGGTTGAGCTGGACCGCTGCCTACCCACAATAACGCATCCAGAAATTTGGGCTTCCGACTCCCTCGCTCACCGAACGATACGCAACAGACATTGATTTTCTGCATTCATAACTAGTCAATGCTTAAGTTCTTCTACCCTAATGGCAAAGCAATGTTCTTATTGAACACAAGCTAGCCAAAAGTGTATATTTTGTATCTCTTTTCTGTGTAATTTTCTAGAAGGATCAAGGCGTCATCAGAAAATTTACACTCTCCTGGATAATTTCCTAAGCTTGGCAATTATGGTATTACTAACACTATTTAAAAATCTATTTCTACGTAACAATCCTTTGTGAAAATGCTACAAAAACTAACATAACCTTTTATATTTTATTAACCTTTTTTTAAATTCTCTTTAACATTTCGCTAATATAGAATTAGAAGTCAGTTTTGAGACTAACTAAATTGTAAATTTTAACTAGATAAAATTAAAAATTCTAATTTTCATTTCTTATGACACTTTTAGGAATCTTTGTCAAAAATATCTAATTTAACGCTACTACAAATCATTCACTTAGATGAAATATAAAGAGAAAATAGACAAAATTTCGCAAAAGTTCAATAGTTAGTGTTAACCATTTATTATAACACCATAATTTTCTTACAAAACAATGAAGAATGCAATACATTGATTGTTCTACCATAAAATTTAATTAAAATTACAAATATGTCATTAATTGACTAAAATTTTAAAATGTATAACTAATTTATTTCTTTAAATATTAAAGTTAGTATTTTTAACACGCACTTAATAATAATTCTGTTCTGCTAATTGTGCCATTGTGTATATTATATCTGCCCTCGTCTACAATGTTATTTAGTCCAATTTGTTTCAAGTCCTCTTTCATTGAGCATCTAATTTGATTAATTTCTCGAAGAATCCTAGGACGACTAAAGACACTAGATCTTTAATATTTATTCCTTTACTTATTTACATATCTAAAATTTTCTAGTTGCACGTCGTACTTCGATATGAGACTTAGATAAAAAGTAACTGTTTTTTCACTTAATCCATTCCCATTTACCATCAAGTGGAATGTTAGGAACGTGTAAGTTAATAAGTCTTTAGCATTATAAAATATTTACATGGCTGGACCAGGCAACGCCAACCCCGAACTCTCCATTCTCCTACTCTTATCCCAATTACTTAGGGTCGATACAATATGTACTCTTCTTTCATAGTACATATTGTAAAAGAACCCCGAACTTAGTAAGAATCAAAATAATAATTATAATATTATTTTCATGTTATTGTGGTAAGATTGTTAAGCTTACAATAATAATATGAAATCAATATTACTATTTGTGTATTTGAGACATTATTGTTGTATTTTTAAATTAAACTATTTCTGTATTTGATATGATATATATATATAAATAAATAATAATATAAATATATACGTATAAATTTGAAACTATATTACTTAATTATAAAAAATATTATACTTCTTGTATGATATGCCCTTTTTTTCGAGAAAAGTCTATTTATTTGCTGGTTTAGTTGCTACGACCATATTTGGAAAAATGTCTAAATTAATTCACCAGAAAACTGCAAACTGCTCTACATCCAACTAAGCATTATGGAAATAACAAAATGGTTTGTTTAATAGTCACAGTAGCATAACTTGGCTTGGTATGAAATCGTTATATTTCTCCATAAATAGGATTATTTTTAAACAATTCCAGAAGAATATATTGATGGGAAATAAAAAAGATATCATTGTTTTTAATGATATAAAATTTAAATCCATAATTTTAGTTATTGAAATCTATGCCCCTTGGCTCAAATATTAAGAAGTATAATATAACATTGCCTTATCACATTTATAACCTATACAAAATAAAGTACAAGTTTATTTTCGATTTGATTCGGTTCGAATTATGTTTCAACTCACTTTAAAATGATATTTAATGATGCTATTTTCATATCATATCCCTTAATCGTCTTTTAGAAACATCCATGGCTACGAAAAGGAATGATAAATTGCATTCCTACATAGAGTACACCACACAGATACCCGACTAGAAATTTTTTCGTCTTCCTTAGCAGGACCGGATCGGGCATGCCCGATCTGGACCAGATAAGGTATGTAACGCAGAAGATATATCTGGACCCGATCAGGAAAACCTTATCGGGTCCAGATCAGGCATTCCTGATCGGGTCCAGATCAGGCATTCCTGATCGGGTCCAGATCAGGCGTTCCTGATCGGGTCCGGATGAAATTTTACTGATCGGAACCAAATCAATCATCTGCGTTATATATCTTGCCTGATCCAAAACGAGTATGCCCAGTCCGGTCCTTTTAAAAAACATGAAAATCTTAAAGAACTTGCATAATAGGTAATAATATAAATTAATATAGTCCCAGTGAGCCGTTCCGATTATGGCGCAACCACCAGATGCTAACGACTGCAACTGTCGCCTGAATTTCTCATTCCTGATCGATCCGATCGATCGGTTTTAATCTGATTCGATAACAACTAATTTAATATTAGGCCATGTCATTACGCTTCAGAGAATCTTAACACCGCGATTCAAATAATGACGTCATTTTACTAACGCCATCTATTTATTATGACCCAAAACATTAAATGTTAGAATGGTTGTTACAATATAATATTTCTATCTATGTTTTCAAATGTTAGGTACATTTATATATTTTTGTTTTTTACTTTAAATATAAATTATTTTTATATTATTAATTAAACATTATTATTATTATTAAATACATATGATTAATTAAAGATTTCAGATTAATCTCCTCTGATGCAAATACAATTTCGCCGTGGCATAAATATGACAATCATGTCACTTTTTTGAATTTTGATTGATATTTTTTTTGTGTTACGAAAACTGTTTCTGGTTCTGATATACTACAAGCCTTACTATATACTTGATGATATTTCACATCAGGCTATCCTTATTTGGTCCTGATCTGGTCCTGATCCGGTATGCCTTACCATACTTGATGTTATTTCACATCAGGCTATCCTGATCAGGACCAGACCTGGTCCTGATAGGGTTTGCCGGATCCGGCATGCCTCATTCTGTCCTGATCGGGTCCTGATCCGGTATGCCTTACCATACTTGATGATATTACACATCAGGCTATCCTTAATTGGTCCTGACCTGGTCCTGATCCGGTATGCCTTACCATACTTAATGATATTTCACATCAGGCTATCCTTATTTGGTCCTGATCTGGTCCTGATCCGGTATGCCTTACCATACTTAATGATATTTCACATCAGGCTATCCTTATTTGGTCCTGATCTGGTCCTGATCCGGTATGCCTTACCATACTTAATGATATTTCACATCAGGCTATCCTTATTTGGTCCTGATATGGTCCTGATCCGGTATGCCTTACCACACTTGATGTTATTTCACATCAGGCTATCCTGATCAGGACCAGACCTGGTCCTGATCGGGTTTGCCGGATCCGGCATGCCTCATTCTATCCTGATCGGGTCCAGATACATGATCTGGTTGAACCATACTTTTTTTCTAGTCGGGTATGAAAGTTTCATTATTCTCGTAAAAAGTTATTCCTATGGCAAGGGACAACTCATACGTGCACACTGAAATTTACAGTATTATTACCTCATTCTTTCTCACAGTTATAACAAAAGAGCAAATAAGAAAATGATCAAAAGTACTGCACATGAAAAAAATATTTAAATAAAAAGAAACCAAAAAATGGTATATAATCTAGACATACAAGTCATACAACAGTGCGTCAGTTAAGTTCGGAAAGCAAGCCCTTCTCTATAAAATAATATATAAATAATATACTATGTAAATAATACTTAAAATTTAATTTCTTACTCTTCTTATAATTCAAAAAATAATTTTTTGAATTATTCAATATTTGCTGGTACGTTATAAAAATAGAGCGTAATAAACGTAAAATGAAAAATAGTGTACTGTAACAAAACGCCATTAATTGTTGACTGTTTCAATCTAACAAAGGAAATAAACACCTATCGTAAATCTTTGTTAATATATTCAATGGCATAGGCACGTGTCTATTGTCATGGTGTCGATAATAAAGATGCAAGATTTGTATTGTTTTTCCATCATGCAGTAACCATGGCATAAGGTCTGGACGGGCTAGGTAGAATGCATAAACTCCCGCACCCCTTCACCAAAAATCTACATGCTACTGGTAAGTTTTAATCAATTCTCAAATATTACGTACATCCTCCACACGAACATGGCACATTAAAAGATCCTACACCACCTGCATCTGTCCTACGAACTTTACAACATCAACAGATCAAGAAGAAGTATCATCTTATACTGCGTCGTCCGACTTGCAAACACCACTCGAAAAGCTTTCTTTACTAATGGTTTTCTTTTCATAGAGCTAGCCTATCCATAGCCACATCAGAATACTAATAATTTCAACTATGTCTATTACGCTCGTTCACCTACGGATTTCAATATTACAAATTTTATCTTATAGAGTAGAAGAAGAAATATCAAGCTTCTTTATAACATACTTAGCCACTTTGATCTTCCTTATGGAGTCAACTTTAGAAACCACAGTTTTGTGCTGTAAGTATCTGCTGATAACAGATACTGGTCATAAATCGTTACTTTCAGACTCTGTGAATTAGTTCACTAGATGGTCTCCTAAGTTTTCCAAACGCTGCCGGAGCCGAGATAGTATTAGTCGTGACTTTCGTTTCACCCCTGCTGAGGTCATTGAACGTGGTACTAATACATATAATAGTTAAATTTCTTCTAAGAAAAAGAAAAGATTCCTAAAAATATAGGTTATAATTAAAAATGACAATCAGTACCACGTAAACCGTGTTGTAATTTTCATATTTGATATGATTTACTTTTTACAAAAAAAAATACATTAAAGGAATACAAGCTTACTTACTAATGCAGTAATAAGAGATTTCTTATTGCTGAATTAGTAAGTAATCTATAAAAACCCGATTACGAGCGAAAAATGATTGTCACAAGTGGGATTCGAACCCACACCAACCCAAATCCGTTGCAATCGTGCTGCCACTTACACTAGCATAAACTATTGTAGGACATTCAATTCTCGCATCGTATTATATTTTCGTCTTTAAGGAGTAAATATATTTTCGTCTGTAAGTGGCAGCACGATTGGGACGGATTTCCAATAGGTGTAGGTTCGAATCCCACTTGTGACAATAATTGTTCGCTCGTAATCGGGTTTTTATAAATAATCAAGCATATTAAATGATAAATTTCAGTAATTTGAAGTAATCTGTATCCTGTTATAAATTATATACATATTAGATATTGAATATTATTGAAGAAAGAAGATTTTAACAAGCGTGGTTGGAGGGGTTTATACGGCTCATAAACTCTACCAACTCAATTAAAACTGTACGATAGAGCACATAATACTGCTAATTTAAAATTATATTAATACTTACTAAAAATATTTATGGTATGTTATACTTTATTATTACAGATTTCTATATAATTTATAATTAAATTTGATTTTTACAATACTCTTTTAAAATAACCCTACGGATATTTGCTAATAAGACCGAAGAGATATAGAGTAAGAATCATCATTCTATGAATTTTAACATTAATTTCCCTACAAATTGTAGCTTATGATGAGAATGATATCAATTGTAATAACATCAATTGATTTAAAAGTTTAGTCGAAGGAACAAAACGGGTTCATTGACCGACAATTACGTCTTCTTATACTCGTCCTCTCTACATTGTAATAGATTTAAATCTAGTCAGAGCTTCGTAATATCAATAATAAGATCTTAAATATGAATTTAAAACTATAGAATATTATATTGAAATTTATATTGTATTGTTGAAGAATAATTGTTGTTAATAACGGTATGAGATTGAACATTTTGTTTAAATAGTTTTAATTACTTAGAAAATGTTTGTTTGTATACTGACTGAATTTGATACATTTTCGGATTAAACCTTCCATCCTAATGAAGAGAATAGTTCTCATCGGATCAACTGTTATATAAAATAAAATGGTTCAAAAAAATTATCACTTTTTTTTTAATTATGTATATTTATTTTAAATATTTTTATTTATACATTTAACAGCGCAGCTAAAGCCAACTTCATCTGATTTATTTGTTATTTGCATAAATATAATGATAAAACAATGATATAATTAATGTATTAAAAATAAAATAAGCAAAATAATTATCATCATGATAGTGTTATTTGAGTTTATTTCCTTTTTCCCCCCCAACCACAGAAGAGTATAGACGTGTCGACGCAGTACTTTTTAAATTCAATTTTAATTCAAATACTAAATAAATTAATAAGTTTAATACGCGAGAAGTACTAGGAGCGCATAGTGTTATTGCATATGTGACGCATGACTTGTGTGGCCGGCGAGCGGAACAAGGACGAGTGCTCACTACCCATCTCTGTCGGCTGCAAGTGAGTTCATTAATAACTAACGTCTACCCTCAATACGTACTTTTTGTACTATTTCGCTATTTAAAAAGCGCCTGAAGAATTGTATTGAGCAAAACACAACAAAACGTATGTAAGTTGTGGTTGTTAGGAGCAAGCTTTTGTTCTCAAAATGATGAAACGGACACCACCTAAAAGTGACAGTAAATCTACATCCTTTCACAGCTCAGAGCCTGATTTAACAACACCTAAATCGGAGTTAACGGCTGACAGAATTACACTGCGTCAAAAGCGAAAGCATGATTATGAACAATCTGCTGATTTAAAGTCTCTCCGTGAAGATATCATGTCTTCAATTGCATCACTAAAAAAAGAACAGGGTGAAAAATTTGGCTTAATGCAGAGCAATCTAAATGAAATAAAAGCTCAAAACATGGAACTGCAGAATACAGTGGAATTTTTGAGTAATAAATATGAGGATATGATTAAAAAATTGGACCATTTCGAACAGGAAAGAAAGAATACACAGGGTTATATAAAGTTGTTAGAGGATAGAGTAGATACTTTGGAACGAAATGCGAAATCTTCAAGCCTTGAAATTCGTAATGTACCTAAAGTGGGTAATGAGACCAAGGAAGATCTTGTAAATATTATTAAAAACATAGGAGACGTCGTGAGCATCGAAATACAAACCCATGATCTTAGGGATGTTTACCGTCTAAATAACAACAGAAGTCCTCAAACTGGTGGACCTATAACAGCTGAATTTACATCCGTCATAACACAAAATAGATTCCTCACAAATGTGAAGAGGTATAACCGGGACCACAAGACCAACCGACTTAATAGTTCAACTATTAAAATGGCGGGTAATATACCTATCTTCATTTCAGAAAGTCTCACCACTAAAGCTAAGAAGCTCTATTACCAGGCTCGACAGTTTACAAAGCTAAACGACTATACCTATCATTGGACATCACATGGTAAGATTTACATCAGAGAGAGAGAAGGTGCCCCTCCTAGGAGGATAATTCAGGAATCAGATTTTGAAGGTCTGAAATTACAAAAGAAATGACTAACTGAAATATTCATAAATCAAAACTGTATTTCATTTATACTTATGCACAATTTTACATACTATAAAATAATTGTCTTCTTTATAGTTATGTTTGTCTTGAACATTATTGTATCACCAATTCTTTACTTTTTCTGCTGTTTATTGAATGAACTTATATATAGAAATCTAGTTATATTAAGTGTCTATTTACATATTACATATCATCATCTCAATCTGCAAATAACAGCAGTCTTAATTTGGCACTCACATATTTTTTACACACCTTTGGTATACACATACATAACTACACTAACACAAATTAAACAATATTTTCTACACTACAGATACTATACCCATAAGAAAAGATTGATGGGTTGTATACTGGTCAATAAAGATAATTTTAATAATAAAATTGCACTGATAATTGCCCAACTTGGCTTTGTATATATTAAGTTGTTACAACTACGTATCGCATACTATACTATAATGAATTTACTAACAATATTTAACTTAGTAAATAATAAAACAATAAAGGATATCAAATATGATTGCAGTTGTAGTAATAAATTAACGTTCTTTATACCTAGTAAAATAATATTAATTACCGCTACTATAACTAGTTACAGGGCTATTATTGCGTATTCACTGTATACTAGTGAACATCACATTTGCCTGAAATTAATTGATGTCATTATAAATAAAAATAAAATTCGATCATAATATAAATATATCTATGGCAGAAGAAGTGGATACGTATAACCGAATTGAATGTATATCCGTTAGTGACACCAGTCGTTGCTCAAAACTATTGAACTACACTCTGCAAACTCGTGACGTTATAACTGTAATTAGTCTGAACATTAGAAGTATTAACTGTAATTTCGACATCCTAGTGGCCTTTATTTCTGCTCTAAATATGAAGATTGACATGCTTGTATTGTCTGAATGTTGGACAAATTTGAATAATCCACCACCCGACATGACAGATTACAATAAATATTGGACTAAAAATAGTTTAAACCAAAACGATGGTGTAGTGGTATATGTGCGTAATGAAATTGTGGCATATGCCTATGAACCTAGAATTTTGGAAGGAAATTGTCTAATAGTTACTATTAAGCCTGATTACACTTTTATATGTTCATACCGACCCCCGAGTTTTAAAAATCCAAGCGCATACTTAGAGTCACTTGATGCTATTTTATGTAGCATACAAACAAAAAATTTAATTTTTACTGGAGACATAAATATTGATACATTACCTGAAAATTTATCTGGAGCAGCTCAAGATTACCTAAACTTGATGGCTATGCATGGTCTAAGACAGGGCATACACAAAGCTACACGCATCAAGACATGCATTGATCATTATATGATCAAATGTTTCTGTCATTGCAAAACAGTAGTCTTTGAGCAGCCAATAACAGATCATTGCGCCATATTATTATATATTAATAGTTCTAAAATAGCAAGACAGGGTATTGTACATAACAGGGTTATTACAGATTACAAGAATATCAAAAATTTACTTAGTAAGGAATCCTGGAACAAGCTTTATGAAGCTACCGATACTAATGTTGCAGCGGAAATAATAACTAGTAAATTGTTGAATACTATAACTAATAATACTAATGTCATAATAAACTCCAAACGGTTAAGACCAATAAAACCATGGATAACAAAAGGGATAGTGAAATGCATTAGAAAAAGAGACAAGTTACATAAAGCTACAGTAAAAGCGCCAAATGATATACTCTTAATTAATAAATACCATAAATATAGAAATACTTGTAATTCTATTATTAAAGCATTGAAAAAGCAATATTATCAGGAAAAACTAAGTATATGCAAAGGTAACATTAAGGAAACATGGCAAATTATAAAGGACGTTTGTAATATGAAAAAATCCAAGGAATCGTGCGGAGATTTATTAAATATTGACACCACACCAGTGCAGTCTCTAAATAAGTTAAATGAGCATTTCACAGATGTTGGACATACACTTGCAAATGACCTGCTTAGTAGAATGAGTAAAACAGAACAAGAACTATCACGCGAAGCTACTATTGATACGTCCCCACTACATTCTTTCTTATTGATGCCTACAGATACACATGAAGTAAGAAGTATTATATTAGGACTCAGAACCCACAGTGCTCCTGGCTGGGACAAAATTACAACAAAAATACTAAGAGAAAACATTAATTCGCTAGTGCTACCTATCACATATGTGTGTAATCTAAGTCTGGAAACTGGTACATTCCCTGCCATATTTAAAAGAGCTGTTGTTTGTCCTGTCTACAAAACTGGAAACAGAAATGAGCCAAATAACTACCGTCCTATATCTATACTTTCGAACCTATCCAAAATTTTGGAGAAAATTGTTAATATAAGAGTAGTGAAATATATACAAAACAATAACCTCCTTAGTAATTGTCAATTTGGCTTTAGAGAAAAAAAGTCAACTGAGGATGCAGTCTTAGCATTAACATCAAGTATAGTATCGTATATGGATAGAGGTGATAAATGTTTGGGTGTTTTTTTGGACCTCCAAAAGGCATTTGATACAGTATCTATACAGATTCTATTGAGACGCTTGGAAAACGTCGGTATAAGAGGCGTGGCCCTTAACTGGTTCCTAGACTACTTGACCAATAGGTACCAACGTGTTAAGGTGGATGGCAATGAAAGTACTGATTTAATATGTAAATATGGTGTCCCACAGGGCAGTACGCTTGGGCCGACGTTATTCCTTATTTATATCAATGATCTTTCTATGATAGTCAACTCGAAATACCTTGATCTATATATGTTTGCTGATGATACAGTGCTCATTTTTCATGGTCAAACATGGAACATGGTATTTAAATTGGCAGAAGCTGGTTTAGCCAAAGTGACGTCTTGGCTAGAGAACAGTCTTTTGTCTTTAAATACCAGTAAAACAAAATATGTTTGCTTCAGTAAAACGTCTGTAGGAAAGCCTATTGCATCGTTTAGTCTCAAAATACACACCTTTCCGTGCAATAGAAATACAACCCAAAATAACTGTACATGTGCAACACTTTCTCGAGTGGACTGTGTCAAGTATTTGGGTGTATTGCTAGATGAAACACTTACCTGGAGAATGCACATAACGTCTACAATTGCCAGAGTCCGAAAACTTGTTTATATATTTAAAAACTTACGTACAGTGGCTAATACTAAACTTATTTTACAAACATACCGAGCACTGTGCGAATGCATAATTAGATACTGCATTTGTGCCTGGGGAGGTGCAGCAAAAACCCATATGATTGGAGTCGAGCGCGCACAACGCATGGTGCTTAAGGTACTTTTATACCTACCGTACAGGCATCCTACGTCCTTTGTGTATGATATGGCAGGCGTGTTATCTGTGAGAAAAATGTTTGTATACGAAATGTTACGTAGGTACCATAAAACAACTGTTCCGTACCTTTGTTTCTCACATAAGCGTGTGGAACGATGTCCTGTACCTCGTGTTAAATCGACATTTGCTCAAAGACATTATAACTTCTTAGCTCCCCATACTTATAATAAATGCAACAAAATTTTAAAAATCCGTAATTTAAGTAATGTTAAATTTAAATTATCTATAATTGCCTGGCTAAAGTCTGTAGATATTCAAGCTATAGAGAACCTCTTAAAAGTGCCATAGAATCTCTATAATATACACACACTTATATATGCATGTAAAATAATATATTCATACATACACACTCAGCCACGCACAAACACACACGCTAACACATCCACATGCGCATACGCATACACACGCACACATAACTACACACGTACACACGCACGCGCGCACACGCACACATACACACGCTCACACAAACACACACGCATACACACACACACACACACGCACGCACGCACACACACATACACACAAGCATACACGTACCTACACTTTTTTAACTTTATAATTACTTTTCTTTTTTTTTTAATATCATTGTTAAGTTTTCTTTCTATTTTATTTAATTTTTGATGTAACAATAATGTCAATGTTTAAGGGGGAAGACACTAACACCTGCAACACAGTCTTTACTAGCGCAGGTGTTAGGGAATCCTATTAATTATAATGTACATTTTACGTCAATAAACATATATTATTATTATTATTATTATTTGTTTAATTTATTTTATACTTACAATCCGAAAGCGTTAATATCTTTACAAGATCCTGTAAAACTAGAAAATTATTTAAACAAATATACACAGATACTTTCCGAACTGTATTAAATTGTTGCCTACTTTTAAAACTTTCTACTTTCCACGCTCTAAAAACATATTAGATACATCGGAGCGTTATGGATGCCACAGTATAGCCCACCATTACTGATAATACGGAGTTACAATTTTATTATTAACCATTTATAATAAAAATTATTAAGATGGATGGAGGTTTTTATACTAATTTTAGAAATAGTTACGATAAATTTGAAAATTTGTATTTGCATTTGATTACCTTTCAAGAAAGAGTATAGACTTATTTGTCATATATAGCTGAGGCCATAAGGCGTAATGAGTAAACATACATACATATCATCACGCCATATCCCTTGCAGGGTAGGCAGAGAGAACAGAGTGCCAGAGAACTCTATCTCTGCATACTTCACTCGCTTCCTCAACATTCATAATTCTCTTCATACACGCTCGCCGGTTTCGGAGACTCTTGACTCCACCTTCCTTCAGTACATGACCGATCTGGTCTAGGTAGGTTAGTCGTAATGAGTAAAAATATTAATAAATCCATAACATACTTTAATATAATAACATAATATCTTTATTGTCAAGGAAACATTAATCTATTTGAGACCGTGAGCATAGTTATTATTATAAACCAAAAATCAATAAATCTAATGTACTTTTTCAATTTAGTAATTAGAAACATTATGTTTCATGTCGAATGTTTCTTGAACATATTATACATGAATATTTAATAATCATAAAGGTTTGGCACTAAAATATAACAAATAAAATATTAATCATCGTCATTCTCCTACTCTTATCTTAATTACTTGGGGTTAATACAATATGTACTCTTCTTTCATAATACATATTGTAAAAGTTATTGGCAAAAGTTTTATGACCGGCCGCCTGCTAGGCGTCAACCGTCCTTGGGAATATAATTGTTGACCAAACGGCCTCAGATGGAGTTGGCCCAAGTCGTTATAAGGCTCTTAGTCGTCTTTTACGACTTCCACGAGCAAAATAAAGGTTGGTGATATTCGTAGCCGCTACCACACAGACCCCAGGATGTCACGAGTGTGGCGCGCCATTAGACGATGCGCGTCACACTCTGGAGGTATGCCCCGCCTGGGGTCCCCAGCGGTCATTGGGAGAGACCTGTCGCTGTTAACCGTCATCTCGAAGATGCTTGACAGTGACAGGTGCTGGTCGTCGATGGCCTCCTTTTGTGAGGCCATCATGGAAAGGAAGTAGGCCGCGGAGCGGGAACGCGAGCGGCTTGCGTCCGCTGACACAATCCGCGGCCGGCGACCGGGGAGGAGGAGGCACCGTTATGCGCACCTCCTTACACCGCCTTAAGGGTTGACAGGACGTGGCCAGAAGGCCAAGCGTTGGGGTGCCGGGGATCGAATGTCAATAGACGATCTCTCCGGCGCCCCGTAAAAGCGCGGAAGGGGCCGCTGTGGTTTTAGTGGGTATTCAGATCGGGCAGCTGACTGGCGAGTCCCACACTCCCCCCCGTCTATCACCAGCGGGGGATAGCACGTAAATGCGTTTCCTCAGCGAAAAAAAAAAAAAGCCGCTACCACACAGCTAAATAAAATTTATATATAAAAGTGAAATAAATTGCCATTCAATAACTACTCATTAACCACATTATGAAGTCTGTCTAAACTTAAATTTCGACAGTAAACGAGAAGAGCTTTTGAAAAATTTGTTAATGTAAAGAATTAAATTTCAAAATATTTAATTACTGTGCGATAGATCTGCTTTACTGGATCACTGCGGCCTAGTTTGGTTGGTTACTATTTCAATTACCACATAAATTTTAACTTCATATTTCAAGATTTTTTGATAGATAGAATGGTGCAATTGGATAAAATAGATAGTATGCCAATGCTGTAACATGATTATAGTGATTATCAGATTTCTTTAAACGCCCAATGTCCATCATTCTTACTCTTCAAGTTAACAATAATAAAAGTACTTATACATATTAACCTTTCCTGTTATCGTCAAATGTGATTCTAGCGACAACTGTTGATCATTCATTACTTTGAGTTATAATAAAAAAATAACACTCAAGCGTCCCACATAGACTCGCTTTCAATACTAAAAATATGTATCAGCATTATTGTTATAGGAGCAAGAAAATACTTGAATAACATTAACTTTTAGTTTACTATAATATCCAATACAGAAACCAATTATTGGGGTGTCCTTTCACTTACTTGTTGATATAAAGGTGTGTGTGTGTGTGTGTATAAAGGCCCAATGGGACCACAGCCGGTGTGCTACAGAAACCGGTCCGAGAGGCATGAAACTAACTTGCGGCTCAAGGTACTATTACAATGTTGATCAATCGCATTTTTGAACAACGATTAAAACGGTAAAGAATAGTTATTAGAAACAGATTCTAATTTATAGATATTATGTTATTTATCGAGTCAAATTATTTATGATGAAATAAAAATTATGTGTATGTAACTATGTAGTCCTGAAATAAATGTAGTATGTCATCACACTTTCCTTGCCCGCCATATCCCGCATACACATGCGAGAGTATACGAGACGGCTATAGGTGCAAGCAGCCGAACGGCAGTCAGCGGACGGATAGGGTGCAAGCAGATAACATCACAGCAAGAGCAGAAAAATTAGAAATAAAAAGAACATGATACAATGTAATGATCTCTAATGTTTACACGAGTGTGTAATATGTGAAATAAAACTAGTTTTACAAAATTTATTACTTTCATATTTGATTTTCCAACACTTTTCAGCGTTTATGGTCACAGAAGAACTTTTATTTCACTGTGTTTATTTTCTTTGCATTGCGTCATAAGTTTTTGTCTAATAAAGGGATTAAAAAGACGGTAAAAGAGAAGAAAATTATTATTAATTCTTCTCTAGTTTTTACCTAATAATTACTGATACAGCATGCTCGTAGATATGTACCGGCGTATTATTATTTTTTGTCTTATTATGATCGTATTTTGTTAGTCCCAAACACGATGATAATCCATCCATTATTGATCCTAATACGAAACAACCGTTGGTTCTAAATAACCCCAACAGTGGTCCGGTCCAGCAAATAAACTTCACTATTAGACATCACTATTAACAATCTTACGCTTGCACTATGGCAACAATGAAGGTTGTATATCTATATATTTGGACGAAATACTAAAAATAAAATGCAGTTGTAGTATTTTCCAACTATCTTCTACCTTCTATAATTTTTTTTTATTGCTTATGGTGGAAAACGAGCAGCACATCTGATGGTAAGTGTCACTGCCGCCCATGGACTTTTGCAATACCAAGGGCCGCTACAAAGACCTACTACCAATACAAACCCCAAACTCACCCAGTTGGGCTACCGGCTCTCTCGCTAACTGTACGAAGTGCAATAGCACATTGTCATTACTCAGACGTCGATCTTCTACGAGAGTGTGGTATGTGGTACTACCCAGGACGGACCGGCCCGCAGCTGTGGACAGAGACCTGTTAACAGCGAGGTCCTACCGCTAATTCCACATTACTAATGGTTCCATGCATATATTACTTGCCTCATTTATCTGAAGTATAAATATTAAGTTTAATTCCTGTCCACCAGTCAGTAGACGTCCACTGTTGAACATAAACCTCCTCACAAGAGGGAAATAATGCTATATTTACCACACTTGGCAGGCGGATTTCCGATCGCAACCGTTGCTATACGTTTCCCAGGCGACAGCTGCTGGCCACTCTCCTGGTGAGATGCTCATCCTATTTTTAAGACTCCCATGGACAAGTTAGGGATGACGACAATTATATTCTAATTTCGTCGCCAGACGGAAAGTTTAATTTAATTTGTTGAAACTGCATACAAGCACGCTGAATTGTGCGTTTATAAAATTAAAATTAAGAAGTGCTTTTGTAAAATTAAAAATACTAATTTGACAAGTCGATTGATCTATCTGGAAAACCAAACTTTCTGTTATCCAATTTAAACAACACTGAAATATTCATGCCTTAATGCCGTATTCAGCAAGCAATCATAACATTGCTTACAAGTTGTGAGGTAAAAAAAACTATCTTATATTTTACAGATTGCATTTCTAGAATTACGTGTAAAAATCTAAGTATTTTTATATAATAACAAAAATATATGGTATAATGGATATAGTATATGGTTGGCACAACTAAGCGAATTCTTGACGGAGAATGTCATTTGTGTGAGCAACTCTCACCATTCAGTATCGCAATGTTAAGAAATATTAACTAGATCGAGAATTGGCGCGCCAACCTGCAACAACTAATACGAAATAAAAGATATTATTGGTAAACACTAAGCTTAGCTAAGTCTAAATCTTTATAGAGGTTCTACAGCTATTAAAAAAGATTATTTTCATTGTACTGGAGGTACCTAGTTTAAAAGATCATCTTGCAACAACCCAAACGTCATTTTTTATGATTTTCCTATATATAGCGCAATTCTTTCATGATTCATGAATGCTATATTATTTACATACAAATCGACTAACTCAAAAAAACAACATCATTATCATCACAGCCCATATATGTCCCACTGTTGGGCTCGGGCCTCCTCCGTAATGGGAGGGAAATTAACCTACTATACCTTGGTTGGTCAGACGTGTTGGTATAGGGTTTTGTTTTGAGTTTTCCTTCTCTCGCATAGATGTTATATGTGTTTTATGTCCCTTAGTCGTCTTTTACGATAACCCACGGGTAAGATAGGGAGTGGTAAATTGTATTCTTACTCCGTCAACACACGGATAAGAAACAACATTATATAGGATAAAATTCAATCGTTTCATCAGAATTTGATAGAATTTAAAAGTAACGTGTGGTTATTTATAATGATTGCCGATATTTATGTGTTTACATATAAACTTCATCGTCACCTCTTATATCTACGTGAAGGTCGTTGAAATTGTCTAACGATATCACCAGGATAGTGAGCAGCAGTTATCTCCTGGTAAATATGTACCACGATCACCTACTACGAACGCCAACCCGCCCATCAAACGAGGCGATTACAGCATTATCCCCTCAAATGAATGTTTGACCGCATATTGTGGTGTTCTAGGAAGTGAATACCAAGTGAACGATGATGATGTACATATAAAAAAATGAATTTATAGTATTTTAATTTGATTTTGTGACCTTTCGGATATTTTACAAAATCATTGTGCCCATGAAAGTCACTGGAGGTGATGATCATGATGATTAATGTAAAATAGGTGGTTAACTTATGAAATAATATTGCATACTCGGGTCGGCACAAATATGTTCTTACCATTAAAAGACTTGAACATAATCATATTTGAACCCACTAATATATAAATTATATTTGAACCCACTTCTTCATGGTATGCTATCCTCATTTACGCAGTACGTCTATCTCTTTTTGAGTTTCCCACGTATCTTACGTCAAAGTTTCAAAATCATCATATTTTCAAAAAAGCATTAATGACACTAACGTGTTTGTCAAAAACATTGATGTGTGTTTCAACCACAATTACGTTTACAAAATAATAATTTCAGTCATTGATGACGGTAAATAATTGAGATCGTGTTTCAAAACTTATGTAATCTTTTACGATGTATTTTAACGGAGCTACACTATAATCTAAGCCTTAGAATAATTTACTTTCTTGTAACCAATATGGATTATAATCAACAATTTACCCTTGAGGTAACTTCATTTTGTGTAAAAAGTAAAAAGGAACGCACCGATGGCTACTATAATGATGGGCAGTTAACAAGATTGTTGTACACTGTTGTTATTGGTAATAACTTGTAATCGCAAAATTTATACTCGCTCTGATCATCTCAGTTGATAAAGGCAATAATTTCTTAAAACCATTTGTAACAATATGATTAGACTCTAAAATAATAATTATATTAAATCATATGGTCCTGTATGTATATACCTTGTAAATCTAGCTATACGACATCGTTATATCGTGTAGGTTAATTATTATTAAGACATGCGGCGTTTATCTATATAAACGATCTTTAGTTTAGTCAGAATAAAGCTCCATCCATCCATCCATCTATCAGCTCGTAAACATCCACTGTTGGACATAGGCTTCCCCACGAGAATGACATTCGAAACGGTCCTATGCCACCTGTATCCAACGGTTACCTGCGACCTTTGTAAAGTCGTCAGTCCACTTAGTGGGAGGTCGCCCTACGCTGCGTCGTCCGATTCGTGGCTGCCACTCGAGAACCTTCTTCCCCAACGGTTGTCGGCTCGCCGAGCGATGTGGCCTACGCACCATGCAAACTCCTTTCTTCGCCGAGCGAGCGGGCCTCTGGTAAAGCGATGTGGCCTACCCATTGCCACTTCAACGTGCTAATTCTTCGGGCTATGTCGGTTACACCCGTTGCCTCAATAGAATAAGGGTATAGGACGTAAAAGAAAGCCTTAATCTACAGAATTCTTAAAAACGCCAAAAAAGCACATTATTTTTGTTACAAATAAATCAAATTAGATTACGTGGCATACATGCCATCAAGATTTCAGAGACAGAAGAAATTTGTCATGTTACCAAGCCGTACTCTGTTAACATTTTAAATTTTTTTGAGTATCTTAAAATAGCACAGGTTCATCTTTATTATACATAATGTCTGGATGACCGAGCTTAGCTCAGTATTTTCTTTTTAATAATTTTTGGAAAATATATTTAAATAAAAATAGCAATTTATAAAAAAATAAAAAAAAATAATTTAAGGTAAAATAATTATTTCTGATGTTTACGCGAGTATTACACGTTTAAAATAAAACTATTGTTACGGATTGTATAACGTTTGTATTTGATTTTTAATTGCCCGAACACTTTTATAACGGTCGGTTTACTTCATAACGGTCAACTTAAAAAATATTTTCTGTACTTCTTTTTCCTTAATTGTTACCTACAGATTACTCAAAACGTAATTACTAATAGACGTTATCGTGTCGATTACCCAATTGAATGAAAGTGAATAATATTTTTGTAAAATCATTACTCTGGCCGTTATCCGTTAATCCATATGCCAATAATGCAAACGAACGAACAAACCTGAAAAAATTAGCCGCTTATAATAGCGACATTGCGTATCAATTTTCACACCTCAAGATTTTTTTCACATTATTAAAATAAATAATTATATTAATCATAGTTATTTTTAAAACGACACAATTAAGTATTGGTTACTTATTTTTAAAATCATCTTAAATCTGAAATACAACGTTAAAAGTCACATTATAACTTTAAAAATCATCACGTTTTATATCAATAAATAATAAGATCAAAGTTATAATGTTAAATTCAATTATTTTCTAGTACACTGCTATATTGTTTGTGAAACTTATTATCTAACATAAATGTGAAAGTTATAACTGTTCAGCAGAAAGTCGTTCTAAAATGATATCTATCCAATTGACTTTTGTAATAATATAAATAACCCTATTTTTATTTTATATTGTTCCAGAGGCCAGAAAATCTTGAAACCCCAGTACCACTTTCTTCAGACACAAAGAGCAGCGTATACATTATGAATGATCAGGTCAGTAATTTTTGTATTTATATTTTATATAAATGCGGCCATCTTTGCATTGAAATCTTTGTAAAGCCATGGAATTCAAATTGCGAATTCTCTGTGGTTACTTGATCATACAAAATCATTTTCATAAAGGCTAGTAGTATCGACAACAATCCATATAGACTTAAAAATATGAGAAACGAACAAAATATCTTATTTTAATTTACTATGGTACAAATTACAGTGTGAGCATATATATGAACATCATTTCAAACCATGATTAACAAAATTTATTCTTTCAAATACCACCCCTAACTTATTGTTATCAATATGAAAAAACTAGTCTGTTCATACATTAGAATATATAGATACTACATAACAATAACGACGTATGCTGTGTGGTAGCGGCTACGAATACTACCAACCTTAATTTGCTCGTGGATGTCGTAAAAGACGACTAAGAGCCTTATAACGACCTGGGCCAACTACATCTGAAACCGTTTGGTCAACAATTACATTCCCAAGGAGGGTTGACGTCTGGCAGGCGGCCGGTCATAAAACTATTGCCAATTACTTTTACAATATGTACTATGAAAGAAGAGTACATATTGTATCGACCCCAAGCAATTGGGATAAGAGTAGGAGAATGATGACATAACAGTAACGTACAAGACACCTATAATGTATTTGGAATACAAAATGCAAAATAATTTAAAATAATATATTTCTGATACCAGATTCAAATAACTTTCTGGAATGGTATCTGAAATACTAGATATAAAATACATTAGATATAAATATTTTGAATACTTTTGCCCCCGAAATGAGAGTCCCTCCACAGGGGCAGAACTTGGAAAACAGGTATTGTATTTGAATTTCTTTTTTCTACGACAGTTCAATTTTATCTACGACGACATTGACATGTAAAATTGGACTTTTGACGGGAATTTGAAAACGTCATGTGGTGCTCTTGTATTATATTCGATATCTTAGTGTTTTAACGTGTTATATTAGATAATTTTGATGGCATTTTATGTAATGTGATGTGCGGAAATACTGGGATGTAGTGAATATCATATAAAAGTGCTTTACAACGTTTTCGTTTTCCATCAAAATTCCCACAAGATACCATTAACAGTGTGGCCATTGCACTGTTAATGGTGACAATTTGACTTAGACAACGACTGACTTGAAAGACTAAAAACGTAAAAATATTTATAACTTGACACTGGCACCAATAGCTCGTATATGTAGCTGATTGCCAATACATAAGAAGAAGAAGAAGACATGTAAAATTAATGTCACCTAAGGATGTCACCATAAATTCAGTTATCTATTACTAAAAGTATTTTAGTGAAGATGGTCTCTACAAATTACTAAGCTACAAAACAAAAGCTATTTAAATACAAGATACAAAATTAATATTAGAAAAGTTTTATAGATATGATGAAAATACATATTTTTTATTCTGTATCTGTGTTTCAGACACTTTTATCTGAGGTTACATCTGTGCAACATAAGAACTATCAACTTCTTGCAATTATTCTCAACTTTTAATGCAAATGCACACAGAATTAACAAAAATAAATAAGTTTTCACAAATTTTCTCTTAATAAACAGCTACATGCTTCAAAGTATACGTGAAGATATGGTCTCGATTATTTTTATAAAAACGAAATAGTTCTAACGGTAAAATATAGACAATTTGAAAAACGTCAAGATCTAAAGATGTTGATGATTATTAATCGGACCGGGCATTAAACCGCCAACATCATGTGAGCTGCTTGCTCGTCTACTACCAAAGGTATTAATTTTTAACATTAAAAAGCGGCGATCAACCTGGTAGGAAGGCATTTTTTTTTCTTGGTAGGTTATGGTGTGGACTCGCCTTGTTCTCCTCATCCGGAGCGACGGAAGGTCGACCTGTGGCTCCATAACCTACCGTATACCCTCCCCATCGCCATTGGACCGACCACTGGTACCGCTTCCTTGACATTCGTGACCAGCCCGGCAGGTACACCTGTTAGGAAGCCATAACCTATTAAGTTATACTAAGGTCATTTGGAGTGCCTTTCTTCTCTAACCTGTCATTATCTTAGCCAACACTCAATGTCGGTTACATTAGTTTTTTAAGGTTTGTTTTTCTCCGTGTTCTGTTTATCTCGTAGGGCAATTTCAGGTTATTTATGAAACTGTACCTAATTGGTGATTGTATGAAATTATATATATATATATATATATCGTCATCATTCTCCTACTCACTACACATGACTGCACAGATGGCGTAGTGGTTAAGATACCGATAAGAAGATAAGTTAAATAGAAAAAGAAATGCAAGGTGTTGAAGGTTTGTCGCTAGGACGATAATCAACAGCGTCAGAAACTGGGATGCGGTCGCCGCCTTCTGCGAGTTAGATGCCTAACGGAATTAGGCAATAGGGTGGGTCCAAGAGAAAATACTCTACGTTGACACGCTCTACCGTCGGTGCTTTGGGCGGCGTAAGCGTGAGTACCGGTATTGAGGTTCACTGCATGAGGGCTTCGACTCGAGATGATACCCGGTTGCGGTGGCCCGCCCGCACAACGTAGATGTATGTGTACGGCGCGCGTGTGTCTATATACCATAGCCAGTCACTAAAGAAAAAGGTTGTTCAAAGTTCTATTCATTCTACAAATTATATTGCCAATTAACTATTTACGGTATGACCATGGGATAAAAATATAATTATCGCCACCCTTTATTTGACTGTTTTGTTTCACCAGCAGAATTGCGACCTCGTTAGATATAATTTATTATTTGAGTTATAGAGCAAACATTTTTGAAGCTAAACTTAACCTGTATCTTAAACCATTAGGCAAAATCCTATTGCCGTCTACTATGTGTATCGTGTGAGCTCTCACGCCGGCACTGGTCGCCACAACGGCACTGATGCATGGTTGATGGAGAGGGAGAGAGAAATACGTGTTTATTTATTTTTACCGAAGAATATTTGTACGTAATTTGAAAAGAATCGATAAGGAAATTTTCGCCCCATACATACTTTGCCACTTTGTTATACCCCCTTAGGGATAGAATTCATAAAATCCTATCATATTGAATCTCTATGTCATAAAAAGAAACGTGCGTCAAAATTTAATGTTTATAGCTTTAATAGTTTCGGTATGGCGGTAATGAGTCGTTCAACCCGCTTCACAGGCCTAATTTACACAACCACAGGGTGAAAATTGACAAATGCCGGATATTACCATAGAATATTTGATTCAACTCGTAATTTGAAAAGAATCAATAAAGATTTTTTCTCCCAATACAAACTTTGCCACTCTGTTCCACCCCCTTAGGGGCGTAATTTCGTAATATCCTTTCTCAGTGAATCTCTACGTCATATAAAGAAACCACTGTCAACATTTCAAGTTGCCAGCTTCAATAATATCGGCTTGGCGCTAATGATTTAATGAGTCGTCCAACCCGCTTTGCAGGCCTCATTTACACCCCCAGAGGGTGAAAATCAACAAATGCTGAAACACGTGTTTATTTATTTTTACTGAAGAATATTTGTACGTAATTTGAAAAAAATCGATAAAGATTTTTTTCTCCGAACATTTTTTAAATTGACATAACTTTTTTTTTATAAACCAATTGACATAAAATAAAGCCTAAATGTTAAATGAAGCTTACCACAATATATTAGTGAAAACCGCGTCTAAATCGGATAAGCCGTTTCTGAGATTAGCGTGCACAAACACACAGACAAACAGACAAACAGATAAACAGACAAACAGATAAACAGACAAAAATTTTAAAAATTATTGTTTTGGGTTCTATTAGTGTTTATAAAGGTCCCAGTAATATTTTTTTTCATATATCTTCCATGTACAGACAGCGACCCGTTACATTTTTATTATATGTATAGATATAGATATGTATATATTTTTATTATATGTACAGATATGTATATAGGTATTAGCGACCCGACCTCGCTTCGCTGACCTCGATTCAGTTGTGTTGTTTACTTTTGCTAAATAGAATACCTTTCGGCGAAGGAATTTCTTAAAATCAAATTGTATTGAGAAAAAAATCATAAGTAAATTGATGAAATAAAGGAAATTGAAATTATAAACTCTGAATAAGAATTTATGGTACTACAATTATTATATTCCATTGCCATCTTTCAACCCTATTGCGGAGCTTTGGATAGAATAAAAAAGATTAAAATCGCGATGGGAAATAGGCGTTAATCGTATAAGGGTGAAAATTAAGAGTAATATGAAATTTTTTATAATAAGTCATGACAAAATAAAAAAGAATGTTGCCAAAAAAATCTTTTTAATTAACAAATAAAAATAGGGGTTGATCGTAGAGGGGTGATAATGAAAGAGTGGTATGTATATTTATATGTTGTACCTATCACAAAAAAAGATAAAAACAAAAGTTTTGTCTAAAAAATAATAAATAAAATTAGGGGTGGATCTTAACATTTAGGGGGATGATAAATAGATGTTGTCCGATTCGTAGACCTAATCAATATGCACACGAAATTTCACGAAAATCGGTCGAGCCATTTCGAAGGAATTTAATTACAAACACCGTGACACGAGAATTTTATATCTTAAATGACATATTGTATTTATTACTGTATTAACTTATGTTATCATCTAAAATTTAAAACTATATATCACTCTCTGGCGTTTTAAACATTTTAATTGAATAAATTACGGTCGCGTCTTATCTCTCAAATACATCATTCCAAAATGAAAGCGCTCCATTATTACCATAATAATTAAAGTTAATATTTGTGATTAACCAGTTGTAAAAATAGATTAAGATAATAAAATATCAGTATCAAATACTGGTATAAAAAAACAGCCTTCAGTATAAAATTTAGCCAAAACAAATTTGACGACACAAGCAAAAAAAAGTATAGGTATTTAAAAGCAATCGTATTCGTACTAGCAGATACAAAAGAGCTTTTTGTCATGATTTTGAAGTTGAAGACTGTACATTATCTGATCAACCCATATATTCACTTCCAATCACTTGGGGTCGACGCAATATGTCATCTTCTTCCTTATAATTCTATCAGACGTCATCTCTGTAGTCACTCCCAGACTACCCATGTCATATCTCACGCAGTCCATCAATCTTTTCTTCGGTCTTCCTTTACCCCTAAAGCCTTCAACATTCATATTTAAAACTCTCCTCACAACATTACTTTCATCCCGCCTCATCACATGTCCATACCATGTTAGCCGTTCACTCCTTAACTTTTCCGTCACTGGCGCAACTTTTAATCTTCCTCTAATGTATTCATTTCTTACTTTATCCATACCCATATATTCACTTTTGGGCACTAAATCAAAACATGTCTTTATATTACAACGTACCTTCGCAAGACCTCAGGTAGATGATCTCTAGTCTTTACTATTCTCAACTGCTTGGAAATCAACTTTTATATCAGATTGGGTATATAACCATTTTTGCAGGAAGCGACTGCCATCTGACTTCTAAAACCTAAAGAGATATTTTATTTTGTAGACAACACAGCAAGACAAAAGGTATATTTTACCCGCTACATTTGTTTTATAATAATTTAATCTTCAATTTCATCACATCACAATTAAAATGACATCATTAAGATTATTATAATAATTCTCGAATGAGGTGTGCTGCTTACGTACGTATACATCTTCTTCGTCTGCTCAGCCCATATATTATAATATTATTAATTTATTACCCGTTGTTGGACGCAATTATTATTATAAAAGGAAATTGACGAATGGTGCTAGTTATACAAATTAAGATAGCATAATATTTCGATATTGCCTTCTCTTACTCTGTTTATTATTAATAGAGCGAAAGAACTCCATGCACAAGTATAATTGAAAGCTTTTTATAACGATTAACCTTGCATGGAAACTTTTTACTATATTATGTTATACTCAGATACATTTTCTCAGGTACATTTTCATTATTTTGAACGTGTTAGTGACATGAAATTTGAAGTAAATAATCAGTATTGATTATGAGTGCGGATATTAGTTTACTTCAGACGAGCATCGCAACTTTGCTGGCTGGAATGAATCTCTTATTTTCCCACAGGAATCGTCGAATGTGCCGACATTAAAATAATAGTGCCGTGGGTTCGATTCCCACGCAGGACATTACCTTGTGCGATCCACAAAGTGTTGTTCTGAGTCTGGGTGTAATTTGTCTGCGTTAATTGCATGCTTGTAAAGTCCCCCGCAATACAAGGTTTATTTCCTTAGTGCAGGGTGGTGCCTTTAAAAAAAAAAAATCAAAATCTCGCTTATTTTTTCTTAATATCGTATTTAATTTTTATCAATGGTAATTAAGGTTACTATTTATACAAGATTTTTGTAGTAATATTAATAGTTTATTCTTGTATAATAACTACTCATAATATACTCATCCTATTTATTAATTATAAATATTGTAAGGAGTGTGGTAGTGTTATTTATCAAGAAGGGTAGTAAAATGCAAAAAATATAAACGCAACTCACTATTGACGGAAATTTTTGTCGTACTTCTTGCATAACTGCACCACCACACTTTTTGCTACTATTCTGAAACGTCGGCCTGGGGATTAACGAAGTTAAATGCCCTCTAAACGCCGTTTTCCGTGTAGTTATACAAAAAAAAATACAGTTAACGCCACTCCGTGGGAGTTGTAGGGATCGGCTAAGGGATCACTAGGCAAATGTTCATTAGCGCTCTTCTGAGAAATATATAATACCATACTGTGATTACAAAAGCACCACCAAAGTACAGCCACGCCGTGTGGCATTTTATGTGGGCAGCCTAAGTCTAGCAGTAGACGGTGAAAGTCTTAATAATGATAATCACCAGGGCCGGCTTTACCTATAGTGCAGAGGGTGCGGTGCACCCGGGCGCCGGGTGTTAGGGGGCGCCGAGAGTCGCAGGTAACCATCAACCTATTCCATTTTGTTCACCAACTTGGGTACAACAGGGCGCCAGGTTATTGATTGCACCCGGGCGCTACATATGCTTGAGCCGCGCCTGATAATCACATATCACAACCATTCAAATAAAATGAAAAAATTGATAGGTAATTTTCTACATATTCGGATGTTACATTTTTATCTCACCTTTTGATGAGACATACCGATGTATTTCTGGCAATAATGGCCAACAGCTATGCCGCTGGGATCCAAAACATACTCATGACATCCGTCTTTCTTCAGTTATTATATTCATGACGTGAAGGTTACTGTGAAAACAATAATCTTATATTGCATTACATTTATACCCAATAAATGAAGTCAAAGCAGCATCAACATAAATTACCCTTTTTGTAATTAACAATCGCTCATAACCGTCTCATAGAAATAAATTTCTGTACTCGGCAGACGATACTTGTTCGCTGTTGTTTTAATTTAGGTACACTACGTACTATTAATTGTTACTGATATCACAAGTTTAATGACATCAATTAAAACCCACCTAGAAAGTTGATCTGCCGACTCTCTCGCTCACCGAACGAAGGGCAACAGCACATTGCCACTGCTCAGGCGTCGATTTTCTGCACGAGTGTAGTACCAACCCGGACGGGCCGACCTGCGGATATAGACAGAAAACTGTCAACAGTGAGATCCTACCACTATAGTTGTTAAATCAAAAGTACATTTTGACTAATATTGTATAGGTGTTACTTTAAATTTAGTTTGCCTTAAATTTGAAATAAAATATCGACTTCAGACACAAGTTAAGGCCTTCTTTCCCTTATTGTGAGACACACTCTGACAGCCAGTGTATTGCTCATTACGCGTGTTGTCGTCAGCATAACAATGCATATTCTCTATATGTCATTGATATCCAAGACAGGTAGAGTATTAGGGAGAATACTGAGTCTGTGACTCGCCAGAATTAACGATCATGTTCTCGGAGCAGGAGCCATCCACGACGATTTTTATGTGCCGATAAACCAGAAACCTAGTGATCCATTTGCAAAATCTCTCGGAGATTCTATAAAATGTCAGCTTCCCGTGCCAGACACTATCAGACACCTTAGTGATATCTAAAATTAAGGTCAGCAGAAGCTGAAGACCTCTGCCCAACGGTGCGTAAAGTAAATAAGAAGATTATCAGCCGAGCGACCATGACAGAAACCGTATTGGTGATCACTGATCAGCTGATGATCCTAAAGGTACGGTAGAAGCTGGTGGTTTATGATGATTAATTAATTTGATCATTTTGTTGCAGACATTTCATACACCATCTTTTGGCGACGAAGAATTTGATATACCACTGATACATGGTCAGCATGCAACAAACACCAATCCTCAAAACTCTCATATACAGTATACGCAGCTACATCATTCTGCTCCGCAGGTTAGTACAAAATTATATTACTTTACAATTAATTTTTAAATATCAAAGACATTTATTCTTCTTATATTTTAATAAGAAGAATATGTTTATAAAATACGCAACTATATATAAATTATTCAACAAAGTAGTATGAGTAATGTAGTTCAGTTATTGCAAGTCATTTTAATATCAAATGTGTCTTTCGTAAAAAGTAACCAAAACCTTAAATAACATATTCATCATAACATTCATTTTATTATCTGTAAAACCGCTTTATTATATAATACTGTAAACCCCATATAGATTAGCGTTAGGCCCGACAAATTAACAATTAAATTTTTAATGGATGATTACAGTGAAATAATTTAGAAAAGTGATTTAGCTAATGAAAGAAAATCGAGGCAGCTTGTTTAAAAATTAAAAGAAAATACTTAGACATGAAACCAAGAGTTGTAATATTATGATATCAGGACGTTATAATGTTTAAAATCCCAACTCATTTTGAATATAAACTATATTAAAATGGTACAATACTATCTTAACATTAGATATGTAAACGTGAATAGCTATATCTTTTTTTCATATGGATCTATCCATCCACCAACCTTTCGGCATCTGCTGTTGCGCATAAACTTACAATATGGTGGAATAAAACCATAATTACTACCTACACTAAAAAGGCAGATTGACAATTGCATTGTTGCTAATGGAATCCCAGGCGGGGAAAGTAGTAATAGTAATAGGCAATAGGTCTATTCTTCTGGCCACTAACGACAGAGATCGGGTTCCAGTGGCCCGCCCACACGGCGTAGAAAGGTCCGCTCGGGGCCGCTCGCCGCCTTCTTCGTTGCCCCGGACGAATCGGGCGGGGTGTTACTACACCATAGCCCAGTGATGGGCAAAGTACGGCCCACGGGCCAACTCCGGCTCGCGGAAGTATTTAATCCGGCCCGCCGAGAGTCCATCCATCCTAAATATTCTAGTTAGCATTTTGGCGCGTAATATAAAATCTGACTTTTATAATTGAAAATCTTCGAATTTTTAATGAAAGTTTAACTCATTTTCCGCGTTTAAAATCCATGTCACCAGTGAGTGAGAACAAACTACAAGAATTCAGTCAGGCATTGAAAAAACTTTACACAGAATTTGAAACTAGTTTTTAAGAACATTCAATCATCGCTAGATGTTTTCTCGATGCCATTTAATGTGGATCCGGCAAATGTATCTGCTGAATTGCAGTTGGAAATTTTTAAAAAGCAATTGTTCTTGAATTCCACAAAACTAGATTTTTATAGAGCACTACCGAAAGCGGGATAAAAGATATACAATGCGAAAGTGGAAGGATGTAGGTACCGGGCGAGACCGAGACTAACCTACCTAGACCAGATCGGTCATGTACTGAAGGAAGGCGAGCGTATATGAAGAGAATTATGAATGTTGAGGAAGCGAGTGAAGTATGCAAAGATAGAGTTCTCTGGCACTCTGTTCTCTCTGCATACCCTGCAAGGGATATGGCGTGATGATATGTATGTATGTACTACCGAAAGCTGAATTGCCAAAGATCATTTGCTCACGCCCAGAAAATTATGGCGATGTTTGCGTCGTCTTATGTGTGCGAACAGACCTTTTCAACCATGAAATTGTGGAAAACTCAATGAGAAACCGATTGACTGATGAACACCTCTGATAAAAGTTGCTTCGTCACAGATGGAACCTGCTTTCGAAAATATTATGGAAAATCAAAAACAATTCCATGTGTCTCACACGCCTAACAAGGCGTAAAAGTAAAAGGCATTTTGTTTATTAAAAAGTTTTAATACAAAATGCATTTTTTTATAATTCTGGCCCTCCTCTAGAATTTCTTAAACATTAAAAAAGTTTGCCCACCACTGCCATAGCCTCCCACAAAGAAAACGTCTATTCTCCTGGCGACCTCTCAAACGGTTTTTACGTCTCCCACGGGAAAAGTTGGGATTATTGTATGCTTAACCTGTAACATTGGAAAAAAATTATAATATGAAATTAAAAATATTGAGGTTTCGATATAAGAAAGTCTGTTATATGCTGCCAGTGCTAAAAATACTCATCAGATGATTTTAATATCATGATCTCAGCTCACGTATGCACCACTGTTGGGCTCGAGCCTCCTCCATTGTGGGAGGAAATTTACCTACTATACCACGCTGGTCAGGCGTGTTGGTGGTATAGGGACTATAGGGTTTTGTTTCGGGTTTTCCTTCTCGTATTTTAATATAGAATTCGTAAAATCATTCAAGACGTTTATAAGAATTCTGAATACATCGCGCAAATGGTATATGTAAAAGTAATTATATTATAAAAATCCAACCGTTTTATTTCTTGAAAGTCTTAAAAACTATTGATATATCTTCACTAACTTTCGTATTTACATAATTAGTAGAATAGTATTAAAGGAACTCCTTCACCCAAAATTACGATTCAAAACGTTTTCCACTATAAAAGATTTTTATCATTAGATATTACCTTACGTGATATCAAACTGGCGAAAATATGCTATTTGGTTTTTCTATCAGGTATTTCTCAGGAACAACATAGATACCAGTGTATACTGGGCGATCCCTACAAACTCCCTATTACGTGCAACCAAAATTATATGCTAAAACATGTTTGTGGCTCTTGCTTTAGTTAGATATGCCAATAGGAATCTTAAAGCGCGTGGGGCCACGGCCAATCTGGTTAGTAATATAAATATAAAAATGTACTGACAAGTTACCTAAAAAATATAATAATTAATTCATTTATCACTCATTGTCAAAATTTTAATGTAAGTAACTTCTGAGTATCATCTTGTGAGTTCTAATAACAAATCATGACGCAACTGAGCGTGTTTTGGATATTTTCTTTACTGTCCATTCCTCTTCGAGGCAATAATTTTAACGATTAGGTTTGTGTTCAGAGAGTACTTGGAATATTAGAATAATAGTGCCCTAATGTCCTTGAGCCTTACAGCCCATACCATCAGTAGGTACACCGCTAGACCTTCTACCCTTTGCAATAAAGAACAATTGTCGGTTGCAGAAGATGATACGTTAACAATATAATGTATCAGTCTAAGCATTTAATAATGACAACAAAATTAAAACCCGATTTTTTTTCTGCCAACACGTCTGGGGCATATATGAATTGAGAAGACGAGATAAGTCGTATAAAATAGTAAATTATAATATATATTTTTATAGTCTTGAGAAGTTACGCAACATATTCGATATCTGTCCTACTTATAAATTGGTTATATTGAAATTGAATTGCGTGTCAGTTGATATTGTTTATGAACTAATAATAGCAAACAGCTTCGTTGATCAATTGACAGCATAGGACTGTGAATACTAAGTTAACAAGTTTGAATCCTGAACAAAGTAAAAAATATTGAGAGTATGGCTTCCAAAATTTTTAAAGCAAAACCTATTACTTTAGCAGTACGGAGGCTAGCCTACTGCAAGATTTTCTCTACGTGAGTTGTAATAAGATATAACATCTGCAAAGCACTTACTATCGCATATTCACTACACTTAAGTACCTACTACGTTGTATAAAGTACAAAGTACTACCAAATTATTTAAAACACCGTACACCACAAAATATTAAATCCGATATTACAACCGCTATGTTGCATTTTCACATTTCCGCCAAGGTGAACCAAACCCATACAACCAAGTCTTGCACAATTAATCTGATTCTTCATATTAGATATTCTTCGAGGTTACTGTCCATAAGTAAGTCAAACTTGTTACCTTTAATTAATCCTTCAATGGATAATTATAGGTCTCCCTGGGCGATTTAGTAGAATATAAAAACACACTTAAAGCACTGTTATTTGTATTCGCAGTTAGCATTTTCTCTACATTACATTACAAATAATAACATTATGTGTTAATCTATAAAACTATTATGATCATCTCAAACTAGCATCTGTTCAAACAAAAAAATGGATTCTGTCTACAATTAAAGAAGAAATTAATGAGCGTACCTAGAAATAAAAAAAACATAAATACAATCGAACATAGAATACTCACGGTAGAATGGAGATATATACCACGAAGTATAGATACAAGGAGTCCGAACGTAATGTTGAGCAAATGGTCTCAATTTAGGGGACAGAATTTTTGCCGGTAGAGCGCGCCACATTTCAAGAAGTACTCGTTTAAATCTTTACGCGGGAAGTTTTGTTGCTCTTGATAAATCTAAAATTTTATATTTATATTAATTAAATTCAACATTCGCGAGCCAACGCGTGTTTACGTGTAATAATAATAATAGCATCGGTACGTCCTAAGCTCTAGCGCAGCCAGTGGCAGAAAAGAGAACTAAGATTTTGGTTTATAACTGTGTCCATGAATACTATGGAAAAGCCTATACCGTCGGACTCCTTGTATCTATATTGCGTGATATATACGGTGAATGTCTACCTTTTTTAGTTTTAAAAAAAGAATAATTTCAGGTAGTACATGGTACATGGCTAGTCTGATTTTGAGTTTTAAATATCGACAATAGAGATTTTTTTATAGAGAATAATGTTTATCGATTGTATTAAATATTTCTGTATATAAGTGCAATCAAGAGGGTGTTTTTTGTTCAGTTAGTCCGTTCGTAAAAGTCTAAAGAAACCAAACCATACAGCCAACTGTTAATAATTTTCTTTATAAAATATACCAACCTTCACTTGTCCAAAGTCACCATTCGATAGTAAATCAAGTTTTATAAAGTACTAGCTTTTGCCCGCACGAGTCATCTCTGACAGAGTTAAATAGAAAAAGCAATGCAAGCTGTTGAAGGTTTGTCGCTAGGACGATAATCAACAGCATCAGAAACTGGGATGCGGTCGCCGCCTTCTGCGAGTTAGTTGTCTAACGGAATTAAGCAATATGATGGGTCCGAGAGAAAATAGTCTAGGTTGACACGCTCTACCGTCGGTGCTTTGGGCGGCGCAAGCGTAAGTACCTGTATTGAGCTTCACTGCATGAGGGCTTCGACTCGAGATGATACCCGGTTGCGGTGGCCCGCCCGCACAACATAGATGTACCTACGTGTACGGCGCGCGTGTGTCTATATACGATAGCCGGTCACTAAAGAAGGTGGTTCAAAGTTCTATTCATTCTACAAATTATATTGCCATTAATATACTATGTACGGTATGACCATGGGATAAAAATATAATTATCGCCACCCTTTATTTGACTGTTTTGTTTAACCAGCAGAGTTGCGACCTCGTTAGATATAATTTATTATTTGAGTTATAGAGTGAACATTTTTGAAGCAGCTCAACTTAACCTGTATCTTAAACCATTAGGCAAGAACCTATTGCCGTCTACTATGTGTATCGTGTGAGCTCTCACGCCGGCACTGGTCGCCACAACGGCACTGGTGCGGGGTTGATGGAGAAGGAGAGAGAAACACGTGTTTATTTATTTTTACCGAAGAATATTTGTACGTAATTTGAAAAGAATCGATAAAGAAATTTTCTCCCACACACACTTTGCCGCATTGTTACACCCCCTTGGGGGCGAAAGTCATAAAATCCTTTCAATTGAATCTCTATGTCATAAATAAAAACGTGCTTCATAATTTAATGTTTCTAGCTTTAATAGTTTCGGCTTGGCGGTAATGAGTCGATCAACCCGTTTCACAGGCCTAATCTACACAACCAGAGGGTGAAAATTGACAAATGCCGGATATTACCATAGAATATTTGATTCGACTCGTAATTTGAAAAGAATCAATAAAGATTTTTTCCCCATACAAACGTTGCCACTCTGCTCTACTCCCTTAGGGGTATAATTTCGTAAAATCCTTTCTTAGTAAATCTCTACGTCATATAAAGAAACCACTGTCAACATTTCAAGTTTGCAGCTTCAATAATATCGGCTTGGCGCTAATGATTTAATGAGTCGTCTAACCCGTTTTGCAAGCCTAATTTACACCCCCAGAGGGTGAAAATCAATAAATGCTGAAACACGTGTTTATTTATTTTTACTGAAGATATTTTTTACGTAATTTGAAAAGAATCGATAAAGATTTTTTTCTCCGAACATTTTTAAAGTTGACATAACTTTTTTATTTATAAACCAATTGACATAAAATAAAATAATAAAGCCTAAATGTTAAGTGAAGCTTACCACAATATATTAGTGAAAACCGCGTCAAAATCGGATAAGCCGTTTCTTAGCGTGCACAAACGCACAGACAAACAGATAAACAGACAAAAATTTTAAAAATCATTGTTTTGGATTCTATTAGTGTTGATAAAGGTCCCAGTAATATTTTTTCTCATATATCTTCCATGTACAGACAGCGATCCGTTACATTTTTATTATATGTATAGATTAGCTACACTGTACACAGCCTTTGTGTATTTTGGCAAAACATGAACAAGTGGTGCTTATTATATTATATTCCTTACACTTTAGCACTTTCTCTACATTACGTTATAAATGTTAATAAAATATTTAATATTATTAAATATTTAACTCCTTAAAGGATACAATATTCAACATAATTAAGAGCGCCATATCGACTTTAGTACTTAACAAATATTTTCGTTTTCCACCAAAATTCCCAGAAGACTATTAACAGTGTGGCTATAACACTGCTGAAAGCAATGACTTGGCTTAATGACGAATAATAATTATTTTGAAGAATCTAAATATGTGAAGAATCTAATTATTTGTGAACAAAATTATAATCCGACACTGGCAGCAATAGGCTCGTATTAGTAATCTGATTGCATTAGCAATTAAAACTAAAAAAAACATATGGTGCTCTTCTTCTTCTTTATCTTCTTCTTCTTCTTCTTTTTATGTATTGGCAATCAGCTACTTATACGAGCCATTTTTGCCAGTGTCGAGTTATAATTATCTTCACGTTCTTAATCTCTTCAGGTTAGTCATTGTCTGTCAGTCAGTCGAATTGTCGCCATCAACAGTGCTATGGTGACACTGTTAATGATATGTTGTAGGAATTTTGATGGAAAACGAAAACGTTGTAAAGCACTTTTATATGATATTCACTACATCCCAGCTGTTCTGTCACATCATATTACATAAAATACCATAAAAATTATCTAATATAACACGTTAAAACACTAAGATATCGAATATAATACAAGAGCACCACATGACGCTTTAGATTCCCGCCAAAAGTCCTTCTTTATCTTTATATTAATAAAGAAGAAATAGAGCGCCATATGACAATTTCACATTCCCGCCAAAACATGCGTAATATGCACAATTATAGGAGTTTAGAGTTAGGTAATACTAAGCAAAATAAGATACTAGGTATCAGAACAGTGATTTAAAATACTAGTGTCAGTTAGCTGTGATAAAATAGGTAGAGAGTAGTTTCACCACCGAGATTTAGGTCGAAAAGTCAATAGACAATGTAGTACTTTTTGCTTCACTATTTTTACAATATTCGCAGAGGTTTACTTGTTATTACAAGTTAACGGCCATCTACCACATTATACTATGACTAGAAAAGCAAAACCATAACATATATACCATACACATAATCAATAGTAATAATGTTCTTGCATTATTGTCTTAAAAAAATACTAGTTAATGATATATTATATTTTTTTAAATTGCTTTTTATACAGAATACTATTAGATAAATAAAAATCTAATAATTTTAATTCAGTTTCTGATACACTATATAACTTCAACACTTCAATTTTTAATATTCTTAATCATATCACATTTATTTTTTTAGTCTCACATATAATCTTTTCATGGGATGTTTGCCACCTGACCTCTGCAATCTAACGTGAAATGGATATTTTATTAAAAGACCAGATATTAGGTTGGAAGATTTTGAGTCCTAGGGGGCTTAATTAAAATAACATTATGAAAATTATTATTGTTGATAGATAAAGATAGAATAGAATAAATAAAGATATTATAATAAAAATAACTTTAGCAATATTATTTTTAATGATTAATATCTATATAACAGCGTCGTTTAATTTTTATTTTTTTATCTGTGTCAACATGACCTTAGACGTTCATTGAAAATTTAAGATGGTCAATAAACAATTAGCTGCAAGTATAGTATTTACTAATTGTATTTCCAATATGACGTTTTCGGAGTACATTCTAAAAACGGTTACTTTATCTAACAGTTTTACCAGCATTTTATAACATAGTTAAAAAAGAGCACTACCATAATTAAGTCAAGAACAAGAGGTATTTCTAAATGCTATATTTTAATACATCATCATTACCCTGCTCCTATCCCAACTATTTGGGGGTCGACGCAATCTGTCTTTTTACAAAGTACATATTGCAAACGGTTTCGGCATTCGGCAATATTTTTTATGACCGGCCGCCTGCCTGACTTCAATCCTCCTTGGCAATGCAGTCACTGACCTGACGGCATCAGATGATATTGGCCCAGGTCAAAGTAAAGCTTTTAGTCATCTTTTACGACACCCACAAGCAAAGCTAGGGTTGGTAGTATTTGAAGCCGCCACCAATGATAAATGCTATATTTTAATACCCAACGCCATAATGCCTACGTATTTAAGAACATACTAATATCTCTGTATTGTTGAAAAGGGTCATACATAATTGTGGAATGTACTCATTTTTCTTCTATACACGTTAAAGAGGAAATCGCTTATACCAAAACGCGATAAGTGATTCACTCATATCAAAATATATTTTACTTTTACGATAGTGTTGAAACTAGACACAAGTAAACAATTAGTGGCACTGTTATAGATGTATTATAACTCATTTTAATAAACCTGCCAAAGCGAAATAAAGGTTTTAACTCGTAGCAAATTACTAGTGGCTACTTTTTCTACACAAATTTGATAGCATGTGTCAATACGAGTAAGAACTAGTAACGCACACTGTAGTGCACATACTTTTCCATCATAGTTATATAACAATATGATTGAAAAGTAGCAATTTAACATGTATATCTCTCTCTGATGAGTTTCCATTAAAGGAAAAATTAAAGGAAATGTGACAGTGTGACAAACATAGTATTTTTATCACAGTAATTATTTTTTATTTTCACTACTAGGCTGTTATTAGGTACGTCATAGTATCACAGTCACTATTTTTTTTTAAATACTAGGCTGCTACTAGATGTTCCATAGTATCACCGTTTTGTTTATAAGATATATCGTCATATGACAGTCACTTTGAGCGGCCTTTGTTCTGGTTTGATAGCCCTCAATAGTTACTAGTTATTCATAGCCCAACTAAACTAAAAAAGCAACGTACAGCTAGCATATAACATATATTATAAAAAAATCACAGTCGCTACCACTATTATTTGATTCTCGCTATAGCAAGCTGTGATTTTAAATTATCATTAATATTTAACTGTGACGATAAATACGCCTCATCACTAGAGTATTCGAGTATAGTATTGCAATTTGCAACTCTTGGATTGAAGTTTTTTTTGCCTTTCTGTTTATTTGATTTACTGTGGTTATTTTAATATTTAGACCTTTAATCATTTTCTTTAAACCTTGTTAACGTATTCTGTTATTCTTCAGTGTACTGTGATTTAATTAATTACAAACAAGAGCTAGAACTTTGCTGTAATCGCATTCACAAAGTCACATTGCTATCAGACAATTAAGTTTTTTGAAATAGTACATTTATCATTTCGTCAAACGTTTATGGTGTTCTGCCATCCCCGATACTTTAACGCTCACCTTCAATAAGACTTTATTTAGGTAAGTTAATTACTATGTATTCAGTTTCGTTATTATTGACTATAGGTTGGTATGATGAACCCAGCTCAAGACGGCTTATCACCGCCCGGAGGAGCTCCCTCTTTTCAACAGCCTTTATACTTGCAAGAGCCGCATACACCCGTTACATCACACAAGTAAGATTATGAAATGTATCTAAATAAGTATTTTAGTGAATTTTTAACAATTATTTCATACTTCTCCATCACATTGAAATTCAGAAACAGAAAAGCAGATTCATTATCAGTTCATTATAATTCATGGGATACAATATTCCAAATATGCTGCAATTATATTGTAATGTTTATGTATTTATTTCTACATAGAGCAATGGAAAACCATGTAAGTTGATTATGCATAGGTAGATAATTATATTTAGGAAGTAATAAATTTAATATATATAAATTTATGTATATTTAATACATTATTTACATGTATTCATTTCATACTTGTTTTTTTGAACAACCTAGGTACAAGTTACAGTATTATACCAAACACAATCTAATAGTTTGCAGGAAATCCAAATAATAGCCCGATGCATAATTTATAAACATAAAAATTATAAGTGACATATGACAGAGTATACAAATGTGGTTGGTTTACATTCATCTCTCTGCCTTTTCATCTGGGGTAAATATCCATAAGATAATACATATACACTTTTGCATTTTTGGTTACATCAGATAAAATGTATTCATGATTAAAGTGATGTGATTTCAACTTGTGCTTTGGCAAAGTTGTATAAATATTGGCAGAAATCTAAATTAGTTTTATTTTATTATATAAATGGTTTTGATTTGTCAAAATGTACCTTAAAAAGAGACATTACTGTAGTCTATTTCATTTATTTTTGGCATTCTTCCTTAGGCATTTAAACATTGGTCTTCTAGTATAGGTTGCAGCCTTATATTTAATGTTGTTTGCTGATTATTTTAAAATCTGGTACAATCTGTTCTTCTTTCATTCCCAGATCAGCATGGAAACACACAGACAATGTCATGATTAAAATGTAAGTTTAAAAGATTTGCTACATTCTAAATTCAAATAGGTACATTTACTATGTCATGCTTCCGATCCCAGGAATACAAAATTATTGAAGTGCCAAAGCACTAGTTGAAGCCACATAAATGGTGGGCAATAACTATACTATATACAAATTAAAAAATAGTACATTTAAGTAATAAATTATATACCTTGATTAATATAGAAACTAATACCTTTGAAGTTGTATTATGTTATTGAAATATATATAAATTGAACTATATTTACAGATTTCATTGTTTTAATTTTATTTTTACTATTCATTAACAAATTATTAATTGTAGAAAATATTTCCAGCGGAGCAGGTGCACCAGCTGGTAATTATATGATACAACAACAACCAGGTGGGCAGCAGAGGCTGCTAATGATGCAACCAACTCAAGTTATGAGTGGACCACCAACACCAAGCACACCTACCCAACCCTCTGGCCCTGTGTATGGGTCCCCACAAAGAGCTTCACCACCTGGCACTACTAGTGATGATTCTGATGATAGTGTGCCTTCACAACACTCACAGGTATTACACATAAATATATATATGAATTTTAATTCTTAATCAAATACAAAGATAATAGTATATTTTAAACGATGATAATAAACTTATACAGATTAACTTCAACAAATGATATCATATACTTAAATAAAATTTCAAGGAAAAATATATATTTAGTATGAGGTTTTGACTTAGAACGGTTTATATAAATAAATTTTCAGTTTGCAATGTTTAATTTACCTTTACATAATTTTCAGTAATAGAGTATTAGAGGCCTTAAAAGAAAGAACAAAAGAAGGGTGTTTTATACTGTACATGTTTTCAAGTTCTTTTAAAATAATTTGCTGCTTTTTCTGGCACTTCTTTTATATATAGTTTTAGGTCGGCAAAGATAGTTCCCTAATATTTTATTTAATCACATGTTTGCTTTATATATACACTACCGTCCAAAAGTTTGGAAGCAGCAAGGTAAAATCGAATAAAACCAAACTAAGTCATTTAAATTTAAATGTATTGATAAAAAAATAAAGAACAAACAGAAACTAACTTAAACAAAATAAAAAAATAATATACAATGGTAAATTAGATTAAATTTTAGCTTCATCAAAGTGTCCACCTTTCTCCTTTATAATCTTCTCACATATTCTGGGCATTCTATTAATCAATTTTTTAAAATAATCTTTATCTAATTTGTTCCATTCGTTCTCTAATAGCTGCCACAAATGTTCTGAGCTCGTAGGACAACGACTTTTCACCCTCCTGTCAAGTTCATCCCAAACAAGTTCAATGGGAGAAAGATCAGGGGATTGAGATGGCCATTGCATGATGTTTAAAATGTTTTCAGCTTTTTTCTTGTTTAAAAAGTTCTGGCACAATTTAGACGAATGCTTAGGATCATTATCCTGTTGAAAAATGAATCCAGAACCAATGAGACTTAGTCCACTGGGTATGGCAGAATCTTGGAGAATTTTTAAATAGCCTTCCTTGTTTAATTTTCCGGTTATCCTCACAAGATTGCCGGGTTTACTGTTGCCAAAACACCCCCAAACCATGACATTACCACCACCATGTTTGATGGTAGGCACTGTACATGCCTCTGAAGCCCTCTCTTCTTTTGACCGGCGTACAAAGACACGTCTATTGGATCCGAAAATCTGAAATTTTGATTCGTCACTCCAAAGGACATTTTCCCATTGTTCTATAGTCCAGTTTTTATGCGCTTTTGCCCATTCTAGTCTATTTTTCTTATGTCGATTTGTTAGTTTGGGTTTTTTAGCAGCAACACATCCTCTTAATCCCGCAGACAGTAAGCGTCTTTTAACAGTAGTTGTTGAAATGGGTGTTTCTCGCGTATCATTCAGAGCTGCAGTGATCTGTGGTGCAGTTAAGCGTCGATTCCGTTTAGAAAGAACTCTAATGAAGTTGTCCTCTTGATTTGTTGTGGATTTGGGCCTACCAGATCTCTTTCTATCTTCATTTTTCCCCGTTTCTTGTTTTCTAGCAAGGGTATAGTGGACACCTTTACAAGAAATTCCGAGCCTTTCTGCGATTTGACGTTCACTGTATCCTTCCTCGCGTAGAGTGCAAATAGCGCTTCGCTGTTCAAGCGTGATTTGCTTGCGTTTTGCCATTTTCAGAAGAAAAAATACGGTCAAAGTAGTAGCCGATATCTTTCGAATACAGACAATGTTAATATCACAACTTTCACGTGCCAATGCTCAAGTGCGACTGAATAAGGTCTAAAAAAGTTAAAACCAGCAAACATTATCAATAAAACTACACCATTGCATAGGATAAAGTAGCCGACGGATTAAGTCATAAAACACGTGTTTCGTCAATATTAAGGAATTCCATAAAACTTGATGAATGTAGGATAATAATCCTTTTGTGTTTGTGTAGACAGTCGTAAAAGGTTGTAAAACTTAAGATTATTGCTAATTTTTACCGCTATTAGTCGGCATTTATTTGTTTTGTTTGAAAACAGGTGTGCTTCCAAACTTTTGGACGGTAGTGTAGGTTATGGGAATGGGATTAATTGAATAATTTGGACACCATCCAGGTAGCAGTCAGTCAATTGAAAATTATTTTACATAGTAATTGATTCTGTAAGAAAACTATTTGGCATATATGCAACATCCTATAGGTATTATTTATGTAGCTATTCTTTAATAATTAAAATCGAATTTTCTTTATAATTCTATAGGTACTTTACCTATAGGATTTACTTCTCAACCCATGTACACCCTGCTCTCAAACTTTAATTTCATATTAATAGAAAAAGCCTGGCTTACTATTATGCTTTCCGGGCCAGACAAAATCATCTGATTTTATCTCTTACAACACTCGTAAGGACCATGCTTACGACAAATTGTATTCTTTCTACACAATGCAATATGACACTTAAGAAATGATCATTTAGTACCATTAAACATTAATATTCTAATTTCAATACATTCAATATATTAGAACTGAACAATTCATATACTCATAAGCTTGCATTATTTTGATAAATTTTATTTATATTTGCATGTGGTATTCTTTTTAATTTTATTATTATTATTTGTGAGTTTTTATTTCGGCAATAAATAAATAAAGCCATCTAAATCCTTTGCTTTAGAATACTATTTGAATCATAAATTTTACATTTAGGAATATAGTTCATTGGCATAGATATTTTATTTGTAGTGAAATAAATCACACCAAGCTAGTACCAAGTAGTTGACATTAGTATAAAATTCTAATTAATTGGTTGTTTGTTGGTAGTTGCCTGGTGATGCGGAAAGCCTTCTGCCTATCCATTATTGCTCAGCGAGCCGGCAGCAACAAACTACGCTTCATCAGGTATAGGCAAATTTTACCGCTTTACTTAACCTACATTAGAAATGTATTGACTCTTTTGTTATTTATTTGTGTTGCCAATGAACTGTATTTTTAGAATGTGGTTATACTATTTAAAATCGAAAATATTGAATTATACAATTTAGTACATGAAATTTTTCCACATTATAGTAAGTGGAATAATGATTGTAAAGGTAACATCATTCTAACCTGAATTTGTGGATTCCGAAACAGTGTCATACCAAAACACGATATGCGTCATTGTGTATATGTGTACTTCCTTAAGTTGTACAACACCTGCAACAAAGAAAAAATTAAATTGTTTATTCGTCGCCATATGGAGAAAGGCAAAGTAAACCGTAAAGTGTTGTTTTAGATGGGAGTCGGCAGTATAGCTGTTAAAAGATCATCTCCTGAACCCATAGATAATGGTGTAAACCGTGGACAAATGCAGAAAAAACCTAAAGTTCAGAAGAAAAAGAAAAAACGAGATCCTAATGAACCTCAAAAGTGAGTGATATCAATAATGTGTCAATTTTAAATAAAACCATTTCTAATATTTATTTACAAGCAAACCAAAGTACAATAAATAATTCATTCTAAATACCCGATACGAAACGAAAAATGATGTCACAAACGGGGTCGCACCTATTGGGAATCCGGCCCAACCGTGCTGCCACTTACACCATTGTGAACTATTTTAGGACATGCAAATTTCGAATCATATTATATCTTACGTCTTCAAGGTGACGTATGCCATCTATCGGACAATGTTTACACATTGTATAGACTTAACACTTCAAACTTTACAGTTAGAATTGTATTAAACGATGACACAACCTTGTTATTCAAATTCAAAAAACAAACACCCCGTTTGTGACATCATTTTTCGTTTCGTATCGGGTATTTATAAATAATTAAGCATATTAAATGCTAAAAATTTCAGTAATTTTAATTCATTCTATTTTAATACACTATTTTAACACACACAACGTTTTCGAATTCGAAGAAGATTAGACTATGTTACTTAGGGAGCGGCTAAGTTTGCCGGTTGCACCAACACAATGCTTGAACACGAATGAAATTTTGAGAAGTAGGTAGCCCACCAAATTATTTTTGCACATAAATTTATGTGAAAAATGTTCTTGTTAAATTCAAATTTGTGAAATATTTTATGCAAGTGCTTCCTAATTATTTAACGAAAGAGTGTGTTGTCTTCAGAAAATGTTTACACAATAAGGTGCTCTTTTCAGGCCTGTATCAGCATATGCATTATTCTTCCGAGATACACAGGCAGCTATCAAAGGGCAACATCCAAATGCAAGTTTTGGTGAAGTATCTAAAATTGTAGCGTCCATGTGGGATGCTTTGGATTCTGAACATAAAAGTGTGAGTTTATTAAATAATTTAATTAACTATAATGTGAATTCAACCTCATAAACCGTAAAAAAAACTTTTTAGGGATTTTATAGCGTTTTAATTTGGTTTCTGCTACCCAAATGTTTAACCTACTTTAGAACCTAAAACCTAAATCCTGAAAAATAAACCTAAATGGTTTAATTTATAGTATTTTAGTTTTATCTATATATTCCACAAATGCTGAAAATGATTCAAAACGTCGATAGTGATAATAGAATCTTTGAAAATACTTACATGATAAAGTAAACATTATTTTCTTATGTGATAATATACTTCATTAACAGGAAATAAAATAGTATATATGTATTATAATTTATATTTTTTATTATTATAGTGTGTTACAAATTAATAATTTTATATATTGTTATTGTTTTAACAGGTATACAAACAGAAAACAGAAGTAGCCAAGAAAGAATATCTTAAAGCACTTGCTGCCTACAGAGCTAGCCTAGTATCGAAGGTAATTACATACATATGTATACAATATACTTATAAAAAATTTGTTTGTTTGAAACCAATTCTCACAACTATTTATCTGAATTGATAAAAATAATTTAATATTTTTTTTTTTTTGCTTAATAGGCAACACCCATTAAACTTGCACTCGCCATTTAATAGATCTTTATCTTAATAGTTATTTTGTAAATTCTGATTACAACTCTAAAAATATTGATATCTAATATTGTACTCTTAGTTTACCTACATATTTTATATAGGTCCTAAAAATCTAAATATATTTTAGATATGCATATGTTTATTCGTTGTAAATGCCCAATATTTACATAAGGGGCATTCCATGCCTACTCTCCTACCAATTAAATTTGCATCTCTGATTTGGCTGAAACTTGGGCATCATTTTATACCCTTCGAAAAACGTTTCTGTGATTTTTTTTGTTTTTTTTTTTATCTTTGTAGATATGATTTTTTTTAAAGTTCAGGAGTTTTTTTTAAATAGCCGTAATTTTATGACAAATTATTCAACATGGGTTTTATTTTTTAAATTCGTGTTTTAAATTAATTTTTAATAGACCATATCTTCACGCTTCGTCAGATTATCCAGAAGACCGAGGAGTACAATCGGCCTCTGTGTATAGCGTTTGTAGATTATGAGAAAGCCTTTGATTCAGTCGAAGCTTGGGCGGTGCTGCAGTCCCTTCAGCGGTGCCAAATCGACCACCGTTATATCGAAGTGCTGAAGTGTTTGTATAGGAACGCCACAATGTCAGTCCGTATCCAGGGTAAGAGTACGAAACCCATCCAGTTGCAGAAAGGCGTGAGACAGGGAGATGTCATCTCTCCGAAACTGTTCACCACTGCACTGGAAGATGTATTCAAAGCTCTTAGACTGGACCGGACTCGGCATCAACATTAATGGCGAATATATCACTCAACTTCGATTCGCAGACGATGTCGTCGTTATGGCAGAATCCATGGAGGACCTTGGCACCATGCTCAACGATCTCAGCAGGGTATCCCAACTAGTGGGTTTATGAATGAATATGGACAAGACCAAAGTCAGGTGAAATGCCCATGTCATTCCTGTACCGGTCATAGTTGGCAATGCGATTCTCGAAATTGTCGATCATTATGTTTACCTTGGGCAAACAGTCCAGTTAGGTAGATCCAATTTCGAGAAAGAAGTCAGCCGACGAATCCAACTCGATTGGGCAGCGTTCAGAAAACTTAAGAGGATCTTCTCATCCAACATACCTGTGTCAGAAAACACAGGTGTACGACCAGTGTGTGTTATCAGTGATGACTTATGGCGCGAAAACATGGTCCCTAAATGTAGGCCTCATAACCAGGCTCAAAGTCGCTCAGCGTGCTATGCTCGGGATTTCTCTGCGAGATAGAATCCGAAATACGGAAATCCGCAGAAGAACGGGTGTAAGCGACATACCACGAAGAAAGAATTAACACGGTGAAGTGGCAATGGGCAGGCCACATCGCTCGAAGAACCGACAACCGCTGGGGAAGAAACGTTCTAGAGTGGCGACCACGTACCGGACGACACCCCTACAGATTGGTGGACATACGACCATGCGAAGGTTGCTGGGCGTCGTTGGATGCAGGCGGCACAGAATCGCACTCTGTGGCGTAACATGAGGCAGGCCTACGTCCAGGAAATAGGCTGAGATGATGATGAATGAATTTTCTGAAAATTTCATGCCAAAAATTATTCATCAAGTAGATATTGTAATCTACAATCACTGAATTATTAGCAGCAAACTGGCATAAGATTAAGAACCAAAACAAATATCAGATGGCAGGCGAAGGCGACGCCACATAATAGCTGAAAGATTAAATAATATAAACTTCAGTGACTTCGAATATTTTTGTTTATTTATGCAACAAATAAAGTATTCTACAAAATAAAACAATAAAAAACACAAAAGAAGAATTCATAATATTTAAAATTAAAATAAAAATATATCCCATTACTAGGCTAGGACTAGGCTTAAAATATGTGTTTTTAGGAGTAGTATTCATGATTTTTTTTAAAAAACTATCGTAGTACCTATACAAACAGTTTCAAAATTCATGTTTTAACTTTGAAATAAATGAAAACCAATCAAAATGACCATGAATATTTCATTGCATGAAATTTTCAAAAAATTCATTAAAAAACACGATTTAAAAAAAAAAGATCCATGTTCGACAATTTGTCATAAATATACGGTTATTAAAAAAATAAACCCGAAATTTAAAAAAATATATATCTCAGAAGAGGCTGGATAAAAAATTCGAAAAGAATCACAGAAACCTTTTTCGAAGGGTGCAAAAAGATGCCCAAGTTTCAGCCAAATAGGAGATGCAAAAATTGGTAGGATGAGTTGGCATGTAATAAAATGCCCCATAATTACTATAATACATAAAACGAAATAGTGAATCTTCTAACTCAATTTAAGGTATTCTTTGATATTGTCCTGAAACGCCACTGAACTCATAATAAATTTGGACAGGCTTCATAAGGCAATAGATGTGAAGTGTGTGTAGAACACAGCATGCGTTTGATAGCACATGTACAGACGCCATCTAGCGTGGTGTGAGGTTACTATAGAAATGTAGTATGAAAGTACGAACAACTTAGTACACAAATATAGCGATAGAGGGTGATATTTTTGCCACTGACAGTTACATTATTGAGCTTTTGTACCTATGTTCATTGGTCTGTTTTTAATCTGTGCAGCTTTTTTAAGCTTTCTTTCGTATTGAAGCTTTGTAATTTATTCTATATATTTATATTATATTATTGTTTATTTTGGTGTATGCAAGTTTAGTAAAAAATGAATACCGATTTGAATCTGAACAAATTCTAAAGGAATTTTGGTAAGTATCTCATAAGAACATTAAACCCCCAGCACAATGTGTAAAACTAAAAGTACCTCCAACGCTATTTCAAATAGCGTTTACATTATATTTAAAGGTATCAATCATCATATATTCTTAAACATTCAATTATTTAAACTCATCTTTAGAAAGGTTGCTGTGTATTTAGATAGTAAAACATAACTAAATGGTTATTATAGAGAAATAAATCATATTATAACATTCATTTTATATGAGCGTCGAGGTATTATAAAAAAATAGCCTTTTAATTCTTCTGAATGTCCTGTATGTAATTTTTAGGGAGGAGAACAGGAAAACCAAGCCATGTATAACCACACAAATAATACTAACCCAAGCTATGGTAACTACTACCAAGGGCAGACATATGGCAATGGGCACTCACCACAAGCTTATGGATCGAGTCAACCACCACAAGGATATTCTCCACAGAATTACTCAGGTGCTCAGCCTCAGAACTCGTACCCAGCTCAAACACAGCAAGGATACCCTCCCAACACACCACAGTCGCCACAGAACTATCAAGGCAATATGGCTCTTACTTCTCAGACATACCAGGTTAGTTTTACACATCTAATTATATTACTTTTGCACTGTGATGATGAATTCCAAACCTAATTTAACTTTTTTGGCATAGTGTTTTTTACTAAGTAAATATTTTGTTTTAACACAAATTGATTTAATAAATTTAACAGCTTTAAATATTATAATGTAAAAATAAGCAAGAAATATTGAATTTATTAAAATATAAAAGTGCAGTGATTATAAATTCACTAGAAAATCTATATTACATTAAAAAGTAAATTATTCTAAACACAAATATTCTGTTACCTTTGCCGGACGTGTTTTGCTATGCCAAAATTTGGTTTATATTTTTACAACAATGATAATAAAAGGAAAAAATAATAAGGCAATTAATAGTACCTGTTTATGACCTCAGTTGTCTTCCTTTGAAAATTCAACACCTCCAAAGATTAGTTTTTTAAGCTGATTATAAAAACAAATTACCTTGTTAAATACATATCGCTTCTTTGCTGCAATAATGTATTATCTTGAAAATGACATTTTAAAGGAGTCTTTTTCAAATTTCAAAAAAATAATTGATTATTATATAAATCTATGATTTTAATTATTTCACTATTCTATAATTAAATTATCTATGATTTAAATCAGATTTACGATAAAAAAATATTTGTTGCGAAACAATTATTTTTCGAAAAAGACTCCTTTAAAATGTCATTTTCAAGATAATACATTATTGCAGCAAAGAGGCATTATGTTGGTGATAATCTATATAAAAAAATATTTCTTTGTAATAGAGAATGGCTGTTGCGTTATAAAGAGTAACTGGAGGATATGGAGCTAATTTCTATGTTATAGAACGTTTTTCATTATAACAAACGATGTTATAAAGAGTTTACACTGTAGTTACACAATGGGATTGTGATTCATTATGGTCATTGAGTAAATAAAAATGGAAGACTAAAAACAATGCAACATATTAATAAATAAGAAAATATTGAATTCACATTTTTAATAGAATAACCAAATTAGTAAAACAAGTCAATCATTTAAACCAGTTCACTAGACATAGATTATTACTTGGTATTGTATTCTAATTACTAATACTTGTCCTGTAACTTTATTCATATCATAGCTCCTCTTGCACTTAAAATTCTAATTAATGCCCTCTTTGAATATAAATAAAAAATATTTCCAAATTTAAATAGAAATCTTCACAATTGCAAAGAATTTTAATTCTTTTTTGCATGAAACTTTAAATCTTTTCTTTTTAATAAAACTGGGGTGGTTATCACCCATTGGTACAATACAGAAGAGAGTTTGTGAATGATATGATGATAGTGATATTGTCACAAGAACATCTAATGTTTATAGGAAACATTATCATGCCACTATATCACTGCAAGGTTGGGAGCTAGGAGAGCTAGGAGGTAGGGGCTGTAGAGTTCCAAACTACCTCTGATTGGCTAATTAAATAGATTTTCATTATGTTGGGAATTAATTACAGATTGTTTGAAACATAAGGATTTCCAAATCTTGATATGCATCTTGCACCCATATTGACCTGGGGCCTGAGGCGGAATACTCCTGCAGAATTAGTCCAGTGGCATAATCATACAACTGCTGCTGTGTCCCTTATAATTAAAAGTTATTTGTTGATGCATCTCAATCAATTTAAACGAATGGCATGTCCCAAATTTAATTATAGATCAATATTGTTAATGTTCCAGAGAAACTTTGGTTATAATAGCAGCTGGACGCCCACTTGTTGGGAAGCATATGTCCAACTGTGGACTTTGATAGGTTAAAGGAATGAAATTTAATTAGCAACTAATTACTAATGGTTCTTTTTTGATTTTGATGCTGTATGTTTTTATGTCTACAAAAAGTTGTTTTCATTTCTAGCAGAATGTTCCTGCTCAGTCACCACAGACTTACCAAGTTAACACAGCCACATCCCCTCAGAACTGTCAGCCTAATATCACCCAGACTCCAAGAAACTACCAGCCAGCTCAATCACCCACCAACTATTCAGCAAACACTGCTCTATCACCTCCTGGATATAGGCAAGTGCAATCGCAGTCACCTCCAATGAACACAGTTCATGCAGCTATGCAATATCATCATCCACAACAGGTATGATAATTAATTATGGTTTGTAAATATTTTCAAAAAATACTTATTTAATACCACAGCATAAAGATAAGAGACGCTAGCAATACTGGAATAGAGATTGTTGTCACTATTGTTTATCATCTAAGAAAATGTATCATCTAAGAATATGTGTATACTACATGTTCAAGGGTGGGAGAGGTTTTTCAAATTACCTTGTTTATTGACTGGGGCGGGGTAGGGGTTAGGTTTTCATCACTGATTTAAAACCATCTTATTGAACTTATTACGTGAAAACTACAGGGCAAGGAAGGGATCTTAACCAATAATATGGTTGGTTATTGAAGTATTAAAGATTTAAAATAATGGTGTCATATATAGGTACCAACATTCCCTAATTCATAATAAATAAATAATGCTTTTCTAAGTTTTCAATAAAGTAATAACCTTTTTGAGCCAGTGCATGTATTTGCACATAGTTCAAAACTGGAATCTTAGGTTGTGAAACAATGACACTAGAGCTTTTCTAACAAGAAATTTTAGTTACCACTTGAGGAATTGGTTGCCCAAAAAAGGATTAAGTAGTTCTTGACATTTTTCAAACAGGATAATTTTAAGAACCATATTCCAAAATCAAGTTTATAGATCTTAATAAAACTATATTCCAAAATCAAGTTTGTAGATCTAATCTTGGGAGGCATAGTCTGGAGCGTGCACGTCGCGTCCCCTGCCAGTCTAGTCAGACTTCAATCCGGCGTATGAGTACCGCAGTACCGTAGGGCGTCCCCCGGAGGCGACGCGTACCGACCCGCCCCTTTGTACGAAAATCGGCAGATGCGGCGGTGGGGGCCGCCACCCATCACGCCTTGCCCAGTGAGGCGAGTCGAGGAGAGCAGAGTGGGCACGTGGAATGTAAGAGGTTGTATGGAAGGTAAGTTGCACGAGCTGATATCCGTCATGGTGGACAAACAGCTAGACGTGCTCTGTGTAACAGAAACCAAGCGAAGGGGCAGCGACGCCTGCGATCTTCCTGGTGGCGGGATGGCTCTGTGGTCTGGTGTACCACAGAGCGATCGAGCCAGGATGGGGTTAGAAGTGCTGTTGTCCTCTCGCATGGCCTCAGGTGTGAAGGATTACGGAATGTATGATCCCAGACTTCTTTGGGTCCTTATAAAACTAGGTGTCACCAAGGTATTCATGATTGTAGCATATGCTCCCGTAGGATCCTCGGTGGCATCAGACCTAAAGAAGTTTTGGGATAATGTTAGAGAAGTTCTGCATATGGCAGAAACCAGTAAACGCATGATTGTATGCAGAGATTTGAACGGATGGGTGGGTACCAAGCGTCCCGACTATGAGGACGTACTTGGTCCATTTGGTGATAAGAGAGTGAACGACGCAGGTAGGCTCATTGCGGATGTATGCATGGAGAGAAATTGTGTCAAACACATTTTTCCAACATAACGACATCCATATGTATACATGGAGAAGGAATGAACAGAAAAGTATAATTGATTTAATTTTGGTAGAGAGTCGCCTCCGAAGCAAAATATTGGACGCAAGAGCCTACAGGGGCCTCACAGACGATACGGACCACTACCTCGTTATTGCGAGATTTAGTGTTCTGTTCAGAAAGTGGAGGCACTGGCGAAAGCGTGTCCACTTCGGAGGCCTTGAAAGAATAAAGGTTAAAAGTTTGCAAGAAGAGTGTGTAAGAGAGAACTATGCAGAGGGTGTCCCAGAACGACTGACGATGGCAAGCCAGCCGCAATCGGACATAGAAGAATGCTGGAGAATATTGAAAGAGAGTATGGTAGATACAGCGAAAGAAGTATGTGAAAGTTCAAAGAAGCATAGAAAAACAAATGGTGATGCTTGGTGGGATGCGGAAGTGACAGCTTCTGTAGAGCAAAAGAAGAAAGCGTGGCTGGACTATGCCTCTTCTTTGAATCTGAATAACAGTATGACTGAACAGAAGAAAGAAATATATCGGCAATGTAAGAATGACACCAAGACCTTAGTGAAAGAGAAACGTGATAGAGCAAATATGAGTACAGAAGATAAACTAAAAACTTCGAGGGTAACACCAAACTCTTTTGGAGGGAGGTGAAGAAGTCTCAGGGTGGTTGGTCAGCCTTCAGAATGAATAAAATAAGGTCTAAAAAAGGTGGAGACATTCTTACACATACACAAGACGTGTTAAGCCGATGGAGTGAATATTTTGGCGGTATGTATGCGGATACTCGGGTTGGCGCCGGTGTTGCATGTGGTCTAGTAGATCAACATTTAGCACCGGCGTCCTCCGATGGCATCAGTATGGATAAAGTTGAATGGGCGATAAGAAGTTTGAAAAATGGTAAGGCAGCGGGCATTGATATGATGTCTGACGAGATGATCAAGCTTGGCGGCTCCTGTGTCTGGGAGGCGTTCCTGTTGCTCCTCAATTTATGTTGGAGCTCGGGAATGTTTCCCAGGGACTGGAATAGCGCAGTCATTGTGCCTTTGTTTAGAAACAAGGGTTCACGTTATGACTGCGCAAATTACAGAGCCATAAGCTTGACCAGTTTGGGAGCAAAAGTGTATGCTAAAATTATTGAAAGGAGAATGAGGATGGTGTCCGATGGTTTACTGTGTGAGGCACAAGGAGGTTTCAGGAGTGGAAGGGGATGCATGGATCAAGTGTTCTCCCTGCGCAACATTGTGGAGAAGCATCTGGCTCTAGGTCAGAGGGTTTTCTGCAGTTTTGTGGATCTGGAGAGAGCATTTGACACGGTTGTACGAAAGGAACTTTGGGAACTGTGCATGTGCAGTCCAGTTACATGGGCTGTAGAGCTTGTGTGCAGCTGGACGATGAAATGTCGCCTTGGTTTGACGTCAATATCGGCGTTAAACAGGGGTGCGTTCTATCAGCCAGGCTGTTTATCATATATCTGGATAAATGTCTCCAAAGGTCGATATGAATGTGGGAGTCCAAATGGGCGACTCAGTGGTCAGTGCTCTGCTCTATGCAGATGATGCAGTCCTGCTGGCGCAGTCAGCGACTGACCTGCAGACCCTAGTCGACACAATGACAGAAGATTGTAAGAAAAGGGGTCTGTCTACGCATGAATGTGAGCAAAACCAAAATAATGTTCTTTGAAAGAGTTGAAGCCAGAACAGATGTAAGAGTAAAAATAGGTAATGATGTACTAGAGCAAGTGGATGAATTTGTATATCTTGGATGTGGTTTTAGCCGAGATGGAAGTACCACTGATATAGAGCGAAGAGTGAATGCGGGAAATAGAGTGAACGGAGCGTTGGGACAACTTCTCGGTAGCCACCACCTCAGCCAGAAGGCACGTGTAGCAATACATAACGCAGTGCTTGTCCCAACATTACTATATGGAAGCGAGAGTTGGGTATGCAGAAAAGAGCATGAAAACAAAATTAATGCGGTCGAAATGCGATCTCTATGGAAAATCTGTGGAGTTAGGCTGACCGACCGCATTCACAACGGCGACGTAAGAGAGCGAGTAGGTATGAAAGAGAGTATTGGTGTAAAGATGCGAAAGCGAATGCTCCGATGGTTCGGACATGTGGAAAGAATGCCGACCGAACGTCTGGTTAAGAAGATAAACAATGCGAAAGTGGAAGGATGTAGATACCGGGAGAGACCGAGACTAACCTACCTAGACCAGATTGGTCAGGTACTGAAGGAAGGTGGAGTCAAGAGTCTCCGAAACCGGCGAGCGTGTATGAAGATAATTATGAATGTTGAGGAAGCGAGTGAAGTATGCAAGGACAGAGTTCTCTGGCACTCTGTTCTCTCTGTCTACCCTGCAAGGGATATTGCATGATGATATGTATGTATGTAGAGCTTAATGTTCTCGCTATATACATCCCACTGAATTTACTAGATTTATTGGAGGCTCCAGATTAAATAAATTAGCTTTTTACCTTTATAATATGCACTGACTCGATTCCATGTGCCTTGTGCATGTGCCTTATTTGATATTTCAACTATATGGCCATGATCAATTTTCTTACAATGTATTATAATTTTAGAACAACTATTAAATAAATTTTAGAACAACTACTAAACCGGAAGCAATCATAAACATCAATAAAATATTAGTGAAATTACTTGGAACAGTTCCAACATATCGTTAATACTGCAACTTTTTTATCATTTCTTTCTTATTTATATATATGAATATAATTAAAGCTATACTTATAGTAATAAAATAATTGTAATATTTTAGCACATGCAACAAGCACATCAGCAAATGCAACAAGCTCATCAGGTACAGCAATACCAACAACAACAACAGCAGCAACATCAACAACAACAGCAGCAGCAACATCAGCAGATTCATCACCAACAACAACAACAGCAGCAGCAGCAACAACAACAGCAGCAGCAACAACAACAACAATCTCAACAACACCAGCAGCAGCAGCAACCACAACAGCAGCAAAACCAAGGCCAGATGACAAAATCTGAGCAGCATTCCAACAGCAATGGAAGCTCAGGTGTTCCTTCGCAAACATCTGATGTAAATGTTTTTTATTTTACACAACTGTCATATCCATCTGAGACATACATTGGAAAACAATTCAAACTTTTATCCTTTGTTTGCCCCTCAACCAAGCCACATTGAAAGTGGCATCATCTATTAGTTTGTCACAACATGGACCACTTGTTAAATAAAATACATACTTATAATAATCTTGCACATGATTCTCATTTTATATTCAAGAGCTAGATTATTATTTTCTAATCAAGGGCAAGCTGGGCCATTTCTAAGCCAGTATTAGATGTTATGGCAATCGCCTTAAAAATACGATTAATTAATTCTAGTTTTTTAAGGTTTTTATTAATAATAAAAAAATATTTTGCAGCAAAATGAAAACCAAGTTCCAACTTCGTGCATAAGGCATGGTTGTACAAACCCTGCAATAGCCAACAGTGAATGGGAGGATGAATATTGCTCCAATGAATGTGTCGTCAGTCACTGCAGGTAATGGATATTTAATGTCGCCACTTTTGATAAACTAGTATAGCAAGTTAACTATTGACAAATTGAACATATTTAATTTCGTTAGATTATCTATGTATACAAACTAGAAAATATAAAGAACTATAGTCTATCTAATCTAAGAAGTGCACTTTGACAGCTGTCGGTGTAAGTTGTCTAGGTATGTGAACCATATAATCGCTATCGAAAATTTTAGGGAGAAATCGATATGGATTCTTTTTAATTAGTAATCGGTTTATTTTAAGGTAATAAATAAATTAAGGTAATAAATAAATTAAGTGATAAATTAATACTAAACAAATTTAATTATTTCAGCATAAAATCTATTAATCATATTTAGTAAAGATTGAAAATAGCTATTTACTCAGAATCACTACTATTACTTGAATTATCATCGTCGCGAATATTAATAATTATTTCCTTATCAATAAAAATGTCGAAACGTACATCTCTGTCGAAATCTTTATTCGATTAATCACATGATCCTAATATTTTTACCGATTATTTGAATATTCGTGAATTGGAAGTTGTCAAGCACTAATGTATAGAACGTGATGACGTGTCATTGTAAGATCGTCATTAATAATTACTAGCTACCATGTTATTTTTATTTAGTTTTAGGAGTCATCATTAGGTTATTGGACAAATTTCTTTGTTAACAGTATTTATGGCAAGACATATATAGAAACAAGCCAAGATCTTAAGATCTTTTCCCAATTTTGTAATGACTACTAGGAAAATAATAAAATATTTACACATTTTCAGAGATGTCTTCAGTTCATGGGTAGCTTCAAACAACAGCAACCAACTTCAAAATTTTTCTGCAGTAAAATAAATTTAGAAAACTATTTAGGTACATATCAAATTAACTTAGTGAACTCTTATATTATGAAGTTCCAAAACTATCTAAGCAATAAGCGGTTGACCTTATAATTACTTATTAAGGCATAATTATGTGATTGATGAATGACACCAATGGACTACAGATCTGTTATTGTTATGTATACATTAATTTGAAGCCCATAAGTTGAGCTATTGTGTAAAAATTAAGGAATAATTTTAGTTTAGGCCTAGCCTGACTTTTAGTAGATTGTCAATCTATTGGACTGGGTTTAAAAATGATGTACTTTTCGGTTCTCGTTTGATTAATATGAAAAAGAAAAACAGTGCTTTACTAAAAAATTCTAAACCATTCGTAAAAAATATTTTTTTGATTTTCCCTTATATGTTTGACAAGTTACTGTTTGTGTTTAGATAATAGTGTAAATTATACAAAGTGAACAATTTTTAATATCAATTTCAGTTCTCATGTAAAACATAATATTTGTGTGTAATGGACTGGTAGATAAGACTATGCTGTCATGATTCTCTTAGTATAGTGGACTAGTATTTGTGCTGAATGCAATAACTGTCTTTAATGAGTGCTAAAGGATACTTCCAATTTCGTACTTATTCTAAAATCTAGTATATCTTAAGGCCTGTTAGGTTACTGAAGGTCTATGCATTTTAAACTCGTCTATTAATTTGCAGTATTGTTGATATTAAATTATTATTTTTAATGTAGCATTTATTGTACTATATAAAATGTTAAAATGAAATTTGTCGTATTAAAACTCATGTTTGAGGCTATAGAGTGAGCGCCGATGTAGTTTATAATATTAGCCGTACTTTTGTATAGGTTATGTTAATATGAATATATATATGTATTAACAATCAATTTCGCCATTCGTAAAGTGTTAAATTCTTTGCGATACAATATTATAATACTTCATCGCATTGTAAATTTATGGCTATGTAATAACAATATTTAACCATTTCTCTAGGAGTTGTGTTTAGTATAATAGGATTTAGCTGGACCAAAATTTTCTTTATATTAAACGCGATGATATTTTAAATATGTTTTATTCTATGTCCAATGCCGTATGATAAATAATAATTAAGTATGTAATTGTAAATAATCACTTGCAATAATAGACATAGAGACTACATAAGGCGTATTTTTTTAATTTCATGTTATTTATTTAGTAGTCTCAGTAGAAGTACATACATTATTTAGATAAATATTAAGTTTAGAAATGTAAAATATAACAATGTATAAACTGTAATTAGAAAAGTGATTCCATTAAATTTCTTAAACAGCAAGTTATACTTATTTTCCTAATTTGCCATGTAGGTACCTGCGGGTGGATGGGCCGGGGATTAGTCCGCCACCCGCAGAGAGGCCGACTGCGCGAGAGCGATGCCCCGGCAACACTGTTATTTGTTGTCGGGGCATCGACAGACACGATATCCGAACGTGTAACCCACCGGCCCGGCGGCGATAGGGGAGGCATCACGATCGACACTGTCGAAATCCCCTGCGAAGACGACGCGTCAATGTTGAAAACTGTTGGGGTGTCGACTGACAGGGGATACCCGCGAGGGTAGACCGCCGGGTGGGCCAATGCACACTGAAGAAAAAGACTGTGTTAGGGATGTGAGGTTAATGGAAAAAATCGATCTTTCTTTATTCAATATTAATCGATTTTTTTCTATTATTTAAAAATGTATGTGCTTTTCATATTCCAACAATAAACCTAAAAGATTCATATTAACAATTTATCAGATTAAAAATCAAATAAAATGATATAAATAAAAAAATAACCTATTCATAACTAAAACCGAAGGTTCCTTTAAATTTTCAAAGTGAGGAATAAGGAAACCAAATTTCATTATTGATACAAATTTTCAGTATCATTAAACAATATTATAAAAAACAATTAAATGATGAGCATCCTAACAAGATAACTGTAGTGTCTCAAAAACTAAAATATAAATCAGAACAAAGGAAAATTGCCATAGATGTCAAGTAGGTACTATCTTACATTTAGATCTACGTTCACGGTTTTATTTTAAAAAGACTAGCACTAAAGAAATAATAATTTTTGTATTACGGGAGACTGCAAACAATTAACGCAGACAATTTACACCCAGACAGAGAATAACACTGTGGGTCGCACAAAGTATTGTCCTACGTGGGAATCGAACCTGCGGTACTCGGTACTGACACGGTAGGTCGGTATGTTAACCACTACGCCATTTGTGCAGTCAAATGGTGATGATGATTTTACTTTTGACTAGTTTGAAAATAAAATATTAGTTTGTAAAAACTTATTGATGACGAGTTTACCATAAGAATTTTTTTTATTGAAAATGTTGAGATTATAAAACGTATGACTCGCATGAGAGAAGTTTTTAGTCTTTTGAATGAATTTTACACAGGCCAGTATTTTGCTATCATGAGGACCACAATAATCATTATAAAATATAGTAATTCATGTTACCTGTAAGACAATAGGATGTTTTCGTTCTATGTGCTGTTTTAAATTTGTAGTATTACTACAAGTTTTTAATTCTTTCGAAAAATACGTGCATATTGCTGTGGTATTTTCCTTCTTTGTTATAAAATATTTTCGTCAGCTTCTTTTAGGTGTTATACGGTTAGAAGATATTTTATTTTACCAACAACTATACCTATTATCTCACTCTTAACTTGTAAATAATACTGAATTTACTTAAAATTTTATTCATCCGTCGCATAAATGGCGCTGTTTATAAAAATCGATTTTATTGCGTAATTTATATAATCGATTTATTAAAAATCGATTAAAATTACTATAAAAATCGATTATAAGGAAATAATAATCTATTTAAATAAAAATCGATTATTTTTTAACATCCCTAGAGCACAGTCTAATCGGTGAAGTTAATGGAAAAAAATCGATTAAATAAAAATCGATTTTTCTTTATTCAATAGTAATCGATTTGTAATAAATCGATTTTAATGAAAATAATCGATTTCTACGAAAAAAACGATTTTTCTATTATTTAAACATCTATATGCTTTTCATATTCCAATAATAAACCTAAGAGATTCCTATTAACAATTTATCGGATTAAAATCAAATAAAATGATATGAATAAAAAAATAACCAATTCATTACTAAAAATTAATGCGAATGTTTCTTTAAATTTTCAAGGTTAAGAATAAGGATGCCAAATGTTTTGATACAAATTTTCGGTACCATTAAACATTTTATTATAAAATAAATAAAATGGTGAGCATCCTAACAAAATAACAACCTTGTTGCCTCAAAAACTAAAATATAAATCAGAATAAAAGAAAATTGCCATAAATATCCAGTACTATTTTATATTTAAGGAATACCACTAAGGGAATTATAATCTTTATATTGTGGGGACTTTACAAACGTGCAATTAACGCAGACGAAATTACACCCAGACTCGACACTTTGTGGGTCGCACAAAGTATTGTCCTACGTGGGATTCGAACCCACGGCAACGGAAGGTCGGTATCTTAACCACTACGCCATCTGTGCAGTCAAACGATGATGATAATTCTACTTTTGACTATTTTTAACATAAAATATTAGTTTGTAAAAAATTATTGACGATAATGGTAAACTACCATAACACATTTTTTATTGAAAATGTTAAGGTTTGGAAATATATGACTCGCATGACAGACAGTTTTTTTGAACGAATTTTACAGAGACCAGTAAGTTGCTGTCATAAGGAGCACAATAATCATTATAAAATATAGTAATTCGTGTTACCTGTAAGACAGTGGGATGTTTTCGTTCTATGTGCTGTTTTAAATTTAAAGTTTTTATTTTTGCTGTGGTATTATAGTTGTTCGTTATAAAATATTATCACCAGCTGTTTTTAGGTGTTTTACGGATAGAAGACATTTTTATTTTACCAACAACTATATTATCTCAGTCTTAACTTGTAAATAATAATGAATTTATTTCATCCGTCGCATAGATAGCGCTGTTTATAAAAATCGATTTTAACGCGTAATTTATATAATCGATTTATAAGAAAATAATAATCGATTTAAATAAAAATCGATTATTTTTTAACATCCCTACCGCTTTCCAGTGACCCACCCACGGAGCAAATACAAAGAGGAGCTGTTGTAATGAATATTTTCTATGAAACAATGCGTGTCATTTACAGGGGGTGAGGGGGGACGCTGCTAATGGAGAAAGTGAGACAAGTAATAGTACTTGTCTCACTCCCTCCTTTATGTCCATCTACCGGCTATTAGCACAACTACTAATTTCGTATATTGTATGCAGTTGAGCTATCTTGCATTAGATGTCAGTAAGTGTATGGTGTAACAGGGACGTACTCAGAATTTACCTATATCAAGGAGTGCTAATTTTTTTTTATTTCAAAGATACAAACAAATCTTATTAGCTGTTTGCTCTATTCAATTACAAATGTTTATAATCAAATAATTCTGCATAGCGAATAGCTGTATGACTACTGTTTTTAACCGAAAATTTCTTTATAAGGCTTGTCAGCATTGTTCATAATGTTAATATTTTATGAAAAATCCATCTTTTCTTTACTGTCATTCTGATAAACTCAGAAGTTTAGAAACCTTTTTTTCTTCATATTTGTGTCCTTTCCAGACGACCAAATAATACAATTATTTGTTTGGGTTTCTAACAAATTATCGAATGAAAGTAGTTGGACTTTTAGTAAATATGTTAGATACACGGTATTATTTCCTTCCTTTTTGTCTTTTCCATATAAAAAAAGAATCAAACCACTCTATTAAAATAAGGCTTTATACAATTGATAATGCAACAATGGTGTCAATGAACAAGACATGTAAAAGAGTATTTCAAGCGAGCAGACCAGACCCCCCTGGTAGCAACCGTTTGATTTACGCACGGGCCATCTAAAACTTAGCCATGCCAAAGGTAACTTGAAGACCTTCGACGCCACCACCATTTTGAGTATTTTTGTGACGTGCTCAACCTCGTTAATCTTATCAAGAAATTGCATCGAGTGCAATTACATTATTAATAAATAAAGGAGAAAGGGTGACATTGGTTCCAATAATAAAAATGAAATACTCTTTTGTATCATATATTTCTTGAGCTATACCTAGTCTTGCCCTAAATACTGTAACAAAGAAAAACCTTTTTCTATTGCAAGAAATATTTATGACTTTTACAGTGTTAGTTTAATACTCAAATATAAAACAATTTAAAATATAAAAAGCTTGTTCGAAGTGGTTTCTATTGGCTGCAATACAGTCCTTTAAATCTTCATTGTTAAAATGAGAAGAACAAATCTTTGTATATTTCGTAGGAGTCCAGTTTTTCTATTAATTTTTGAAATCCATTGCTTCTAACATCGTCATTGGACGGTATTCTAAAACATACAAAATTTACAGTTTAATTATAATAGGTTCATTTAAAGTAGTGTAAAAAATATTTTTCTTTGATGAAAAATCCGAATGTTATAATTATATTCTAATTACGACCCTGGATTTTTGACACTTTTATAGTTCTTCATAGTTAACGACAGCTGGCGTATTGCTTACAAAATAATTATTAACTACATATAAAACTCATATTTTTGTTGAGGTAAAAGGCTTTGGGTATAAATTTTAATACTCATGGTTATTAGTTATTACAAAAATCTTAATAGTTTGAACTGTATGTGCTTTTATTGTTCTAGGTCCTATTACGAAAAGTGGTGCCATTTAACGTTGAGTAAAATTATTTCTGAACATGATACCGTCAAAAGAACTTTCTAGAAATTATTTTGAAAAATTATGAATAAATATACTTACAGATGGAATGTGATTCTTTCCATAGCATCTGTACGTTTATTGGAGTAGTTTTTACATGATAAAACACAACACTTCATGGTTTTCTTCGTAATAACATAAAAATACACCAAAAATATAATTTTATGCACCGTACGAACACCGTCAGCGACGACAGAAGACTAATAGGCCACGCCTACTATTGATGTTAACGTGATGACGTCAGGGCCTACTTAAGAATCACAATGCACAGTTACTTAGGCCGTCTCCTCTTTGTATTTGCTCCGTGGACCCACCCGTACGGCGTCGAGAAGTACGTTGTAGGGCGGGCCTACGTCTAAACGCTCCAGACTAAACTTATGAAATGGAAGTGAATTTAATTTTATTACTACCAAAACATCGATATTTTTCTGTCGATGTTTATCGTACATCGATACTTATGAATCGATGTTGACATCGATGTTTTTTTAATATCGATCATACCGACTTCACAGGCGAGGGCAGGAAAATGTTACAGTGACAGCTTAAAAGCTGGGGTATATACCGCATTATAATTTCAATTTTTTTTCTTTTAAGATGACGTCCGTGACGTGTTTTTATGTCTCATTCTTTAATAGAGCACCATCTCTTTTGTACCGATAAATCCAGTGTAGGCATGATCTGCTTTGAAAGCTGACTCCCTGTGCACTATATTTGCATACGCTTGAATGTCCAGTTGGAATTTTAAAATTTTGCAGCGTCCATTTTTGTTAAAATAAACATCTATTATTTTGGATTATAATGTATTAAAATGGTATAATGGAGCTGCTCTGATAGTGGAGAGGAAAGTGAACGCAACTATATAACCACATCGTGTTTGCATTCATTGGAAAGACCATTATGACCAGAGATGTACAAAATACCCTGTACAAAGTATCTGAAATACAAAATTCAAGATACTTTTAAATTAAGTATTTGAGATACCAGATACAAATACTTTTGAAAATAATATCTGAAATACTAGATACAAGATAGGTATCTTCTAAATACATCTTAAGATGAAAATACTTTTGTAAGAAAACAAGATTTTATTCTAATGAATTTAAGTTCATTTTTGATAATTGACATTAATATTATTTACGAATAAATCGTGTTAATCACTGAAATGAAAGATATAGTTTCAAAACCTTCTAAAGTGATTATTGATACATTTTGTACCAAAAGAAAGATTTTTAAATTTTATTTGCTATACGTCAATGCTTATTAATGTCTATAAATCCAATCTAAAAAATAATGTTAGTTAAATAACGCTAAAATAACTATAATTATTTTCAAAGTCCCCTAAAATGAAATTGACCAATAACAACACTGCATTTGAAACACGTGACTCGTAGAACTGTATGGCGATATTATTTGTTTTGAGTTGCTCACGGATTTTAAAAGAATAACATTAAAAATTATGAAAGACCTAGCACAGTTTATTAAAAAATGTGACATCAATGAGATGTTGGACTAATAATTTTATAAATGGCTGCTAACATATTACTAAAAGTATTGTATTGTGTTGTCAGAAAAAGTATTTATAAAATACTAAGATACTAACCAAAAAGTATCTAAATACAAGATACAAAATGAATTTTTAAAAAGTATCTCAGATACAAGATGGAAATACGTATTTTGTATCTTGTATCTGTATTTCAGATACTTGTATCTTAGATAAGTCACATCTCTGATTATGACCACAATATCGCTATATCATAGTCAAGGTCTGATCATGAAGGAGCAAATGGTATAGCCATTTGCTCAACCCGATTACAAGCGTAAACCCGAATACGATAGAAAATTGATTGTTACAAGTGGGTTTCGAACCCACACAATATATATATATATATATATATATATATATATACATATATATATTATATAGTAAACAGGTCACGTTGGTGAAAGTGGTAACACGATTGGGACGAATTTCAAATAGGCATGAGTACGAATCCCACTTGTGACAATCATTTTTCGCTCGTTATCGCGTTTTTATAATATAGTAAACAGGTCACGTTGGTGAAAGAGGTAGCACGATTGGGACTTTCTAATTTATAGTATATTATCTATGATTGGGACGAATTGCCAATAGGTGTGGGTTCGAATACCACTTGTGACAATCATTTTTCGCTCGTAATCGGGTTTTATAAGTAATTAATTTTTTGGACCACTTTTATTTCACTCGCGGAAAGAAAAGAAGTAATATCATGAATATATTATTACATATTCTTACTCTGTCATCCAATGAAAAGTCTTATTTATTTACTTTTAATTTATTCTTGTGAATTATTTGGATGAGAAATTATAACTTTAGACTCTAATGTGGTGTCCTCATACCTGAAACATTTTAATTTATGGCTTTATAAGTTGTTTACCTCTGCCTATTCAAACGGACGTACAGAATATGAAAAAAGAAATACCACAGAGACAATTAGATTCCAACCAGATCAGGATAAACCTATACTTGCAATATTAAGAAAAGTAATAGCACCATCTCTTGATAAAATCTACAAACTATTTATAGTTAAACAGATTATATATAAGAACTTTAGAAACTGTAGATCTAAAAATTCTTATACTTTTATCAGCTACTAATACAAAAATAGTTTTCAATATAAACTGAACATTTTTCTCTTAAATATATTTCTCAACTCGACTGGTACCGGAGTAAGAATATAATTCACCACATCCTATTTTACACGTGATCGTAAAAAACGATTTAGGTTATCAAACTCATTGTCTGTTACCAGGTAAAGTTATTCTTTGTCTTTAATCAAGTAATTTCCTCTTTTTGGAAGTTGTTGACATAATTTTGCCGCATAACATCTTAACGTTCCTGCTTAAATTTTATACATAGATTTATGTATGTATTTAGTTTATAGGATTCGTCACTAAACATCATTGGTTATTTGATTAATGCCGTCAAATGACATTAGCCGAATGTGATATCGCAGAGTGGCTCCTCTTTTTCTACGTATATTATTCTACTCTTTGGTTCCAACTAATCGCTGCCAAGTTTTACTAGGAAAAAGTTACTTTAATGTTAATATACCAATGTAAATGCAGTTTATTCTTTGATAATACTTATAAATATCATTTACCTGCAATTTAACTAATTAACCAGTAATGTACTAAAGATCACATACACGTATAAAGTCAAATTTATCATAGAATGATGGACGGAAATGATTTAGTATCTGAAACATCAAGAAGAGGTGTTATTTCACAAGCCTGGACTCGTATTTCTCAGGTATTTGTTATGAGAATATGTACGGTTATACCTACATATTTGTATCACTATCAGTCTTATGCTTATCTCTCTGCAGTTGCTAACACTTACTGCCCCCAGGAGCTATTTAAACGAGGAAATAAAAATTCTCGCATTTCAACGCACACTCTTATTAAAATGTGTGGCATAGGCGGTTAGTCTTCAATATGATTATTCAGCGTCGCGGCAATACGGCTAGGAGGACATATGCCTTATCGTTTTAATGACTACTTTGATTGAAAATGATAGACTGATGACATGCTATTAAATGATGCAAATATTATCTTGTAAAATTATTATTGCAGTAGTAAACTATACTTGAAATATATTTTTAGATTGGTATAGTCATCAAGTGTTGTTAACAACACTTTACTTAAGTAAATAATTGAGAGGGAAATAAAGTTGTCCAATACATATAACAGACTCCATAGTCTGTTCTATATTAGATTGTAAGAAGAGAACTTTAAAATCAGCAACTGTGTGTTATAATAGCTTAACTATAATTACAATGCTACAAAAAAGGGGTTAATTGTATTCAATTCTATATTTAAGTATGTATGATATTACAATGAACATATTAGAGGAAGTTTGAATGTTTCTCCAGTGACGGAAAAGTTAAGGAGTGAACGGTTGATTTGTGACTGACAGACGGGAGACGGGATGAAAGTAATGTTGTGAGGAAAGTTATAAGTATTAATGTTGAAGGCTTTAGGGGTAAAGGATGACCAAACAGATCATAGATGGATTGCGTGAGACATAACATGGATAGACAGGGAGTGACTGAAGAGATGACGTCTGATAGGACTGTATGGAAGAAGATGACATATTACATCGATCCCAGCTGATTAGGATAAGAGCAAGATAATGATGATAATGGTTTCAGTATGTACTCTGTTAACCAATTCAATGACAATTACTAATAAAAATAAAATGATCTAAAAGCTAGTGGGACAATTAAATTGGCAATTTTGTGATACAGCAAATTAAAATATCAAGTACTGAACAAAAAATTATCAATATAATAATTTATTACATTTACATGCAGCTTTCTGATCAAACTACCTATATAGACATTTTAATTGAAAAATATTTCCAAGTACAAGTGCCTCATAGATTATGCTAATTGTAGATATGGAGAAAGTAAAAAGTAAATAATTAAAATACCTTACTCATTTATTTGTAATTATCTAATTCACAAATTATATTTACAGGTATATCAAGGTACATTAGATAGCTGGACACCACACACAAGATCCCGATGGGTTGGAAGTTTTGTCCTGTTAGCATTATTTATGCTTCGAATATTTCTTAAACAAGTGAGTGTTTTTGTATCTTATCTGTTTGAATATTCTAAAACTAACATACTGAATACACTGATAAAACTATATTAAATATGTAAGGAAGTAACAATTGATAAACTATGGTGAAACAATATTTTAAAATTAATCACACAAATACACACAGATACATATCTAATGTACAGATAAAGATGCAGACACATATAAAAGCATGCACAGATACATATCTAATGTACAGATAAAGATGCAGACACATATAAAAGCTTTCATAACAGTATTCATTAAAATTTTGTATTATGGTTATTAATTAAGTAAAATTGCTCTTTATTTTTTTTCTTTAACTCAGTGGTTTTTCAGCTGTCAGATATTTGCAAAGAATGGTAATAACCAGCCCTGTATACAATTTGTGTATACATCACAGTATCTTCCTATAACCAAATAGAAATAAAATAAAAAAATGTATTTTAATACTCCATAATTGTCTGTTGTTAATATGTTAAAATATTTGTTAAACTATGGTATCAGTATGTTAAAATATTGTGTGATATGTCAACTTCTGTAAATAGAAAGAATTTAATTATTCTTTAAATTTGATATATATTTATGCATCAACTTAACATTATTAATTTTTTTATTTAAATATTTATTTAAAATTAACTGGATCTTGGCTTGCACTATATTGTTATTCTTTATTACACAAGAATAGCGCTATACATTTTTAGTTTAATTGGCAATGAAATATAATCCATTAGTAAATTATTATTTTGTAAGGATGAAATACTTTTATATAGTTAGAGAGTTTACATAGCTAGTACATTCTACTGTTTAATAACTTAAGTTAAATACATTATCACAATCAGGTAGGATGTAGTGCAATGAATGAATGAATGAATTGAATGAAAACAATGCAATCCATCCTGCATTGCATTGTTTTAAGTAAAAAAAAAAGATTTTTAGCCTTTCCATCTTCATGATTAAGGGTGTAGATTGTTGGCCTGAGATCTCGATTTCGAGCGACCGCAGCGCCAAAGTTTAATGTAACATCCGACGGGGCGGATGAATGACCTAGAGAGCGTGATTTTCAAAATGTTTTGCAACAAACGTTCCACGTTGAGAAATTGTTATTGAACTTGAATATTTACAGCATAACAATAACGTTGAATTTTTGGAAACTAGCTGTTGATTCTTTTTAATAGATTAATAAGAGTAGTTGAGACACAATTTTTATGTTTTTCTATCATTACATTACATAGTATAAAACAAAGTCGCTATCCGCCGTCTGTCTGTCCCTATGTATGCTTAGTCTTTAAAACTACGCAACGGATTTTGATGCAGTTTTTTTTAATAAATAGAATGATTCTTAAGGAAGGTTTATATGTATAATACATGCATAATATCGTAGAGAAACGCTGATTAATTTAGAGGTTTCTAATGTGATGTCGTAAATAAGCACGTTTTTTTGCGCTTATATTGCAAACGTTGGCTGAACCCTACGAGATAGACCAAAATAATGTACTACAGTATTATCCATCTTAAAAAGTTCAACTAAAAAGTCCACGATGGCATATGTCTATCTCTTAGGGATAACCCACCATAACCATTTTTTATCCTCTACTAAAAAATTATTATTTACTAAGTGATTTTATACAATACAGCATTAATCCTTATCCAATTAAGTACCTTAAATAAATTGTGCATTTATTATAGATCAATATGCTTTTTATAGTATGTAATTTAAGTGAATATTGCCGAAGATAGCGAGGGCGGGTTACTAGTTTATAATATAATATACAATCAAGAGCAGGTCCGGACTGACATTTTTGTATTCTACTTACCTAAAATTCCAACTATGTATTTATTTGTAATTTCACTACCAAAATTTATTCTAATTCGTAAAATATTCATTCAATAAAATAATTGCAAATTCAGTAGGAAGTGTGTTTATCTCTACGCAAGGAAATGTGCCCATTGCGTAAACTCAAATACTTACTTTTTGTTTACGATCACCTCGTCGATATCTAAAAAAAATCCTAGGGTTTTAAAAAAAATGTCAATAAATGAAACACAAGTATAAAAATGATTTATTTACTACACAATAACAAATATGAGTCGCCATTACTCGCTATCTCAAAAGCGTGCTAGGGTTGTACAAAAATTAGTAAATAATTCATTTATTTACTAATTTTAACAGAAGTTTGTAAATTATTAATATACTAATTAAAAGTATGTAATTAAACAATAACGAAATATGAGTTCAAAATTCTAATGTTTTTTCATTCGATTACGGATCAAGTTCTGATTTCTGCTAATTTGATGATAAAATCAATGGCTATCACAAAACCTATCAGAATGAAAACGTTACCAGCTGCCCGATTCACGTAAGTAATAAAAACCGTAGCGCAGTGACGTCACTTCGTTTTTTGCAAATTTAGCCCTTTTAACCGACTTAAAAAAAAGGAGAATTCTCAATTCGCTGTATTTTTGAACCAATTTTTATGATTCTTTACACCAGGTAACTCAGAAATTGTATAGTAATTGAGCTATTGGAAGATTTATGACAATCCAAGACTAGATAAGTAAGTGCGTTTAAAACAGAAAACCAAAAGGCGATTTCTAAGTTCCTAAGTTAAAACGACTTTTGGACTGGCGTGTTTACGTGAATCGACTGGCTGGGTAGTTAAGTTACCTGTATCTTTCAAAATCATTAGGCGTTCTTCTCTTTCAAAACACGTAAAGCTCTTTCTTTCCTCTCTTTCATAGCCTCTATGATACTGGGCGCGTCACGAATGGGCATGCTTCGTGACTGCCGAGGATCAACTAATTCTGGAAGTAGGCAATCGTAATAAAACCTAACTAATTTCATTCATTTTCTCCTCCCAAAATTTGTCGTCCTTTTCTATAATATAAACTTTCATAGGTACAGTAGCACCAAACCAGATGCCAAGCATGCAAACGTTTCTTTTAGTAATATGTACCTGTCCCTGAATTTGGAAATACCAGTTATGATTTTTATTTATGACATAACCCTTGGAAGCCTTGTCCTTAACCCAAAAGGTATGTTTGGCCATTGCTTCATCAAGAGTCATGCCAGCTAAAGAATGTGGGCACTTAATTTCAATTAAACCGTTTGCATAAATGCCATCTGGTGTAGTACCAAGAAATTCATATTGATCGTCGACGAACAAACCGCAACCTTGTATACTAATATTCTCTTGAATTTCTAACTGTTTAATTGCGGTTTCTTCATTTTCGATACCGTACCGTACAGCAGGCAAACTGGAGATATTACTACCATAAACGATTTTACGAACAAGAACAGCACAACTTGTGCTCTCTCGTTTTTTACAAACTTCCCCGAACGATGATGAGGTTAGTAATTTTCTCCTTGTACTCATCCACTCAGAACTACTTCTTTGCAAATGGGTCGACCTTTCAAGCTCCTCTCTTTCAGCACAAGACAACTTTAAATCGGCTAAAAAAGATGACTTGGCTTTCTCATATAATTCTGGACTCAGATCAGGTTTTTCGCAGTTTGGTCCATAGTGAGCATCTTTCGATACAGCGCTGTGGCTCTTTTTCAATCTTAATTTAGGTTTAGCAATTAAACGGATTCTACGATTACAATTTTCCACTTTCGCGATCAAAGGATTAGGACTAGATTTAAATATTACTTCATGAGTTTTACTATGAATCGATCCTGTATTAAAAGACACAACAGCAGCTGCGCATCGGCCCGCATAAGAACCACGGGAAGAATAATTTACACGCTTACCCCCTACTAATTTGGCAATCACTGCAAAGTTTTAACAACTTTCAACTATATTACTTGTACAATTATGAATTAAACTTCTAGAATGATATGACAGTCTTTTACTTAAAATGTGTACCGCGTCCATTAATCCGCATCCAACAATTGCTGGAAGCAACCCAACAGGTTCTATTCGACGAGTATCAGGTCTACAGAAATACTCCTTGCAATATTGGTGATTACCAAATACGTGTTGTGGACCATTTAGGATATCTTCACTAAGATTTTTTATTTTTTCTTCGAGTGACTGATTTTGATCGCCCCACTATTTAATAGCGCATTTTACACCCGTTCTTAAACGCAAATACCTTTCTTTTAGGAATTTCCGCAATTCGCAAGGATACTTAGTGTCTTTCGACAGTTTCTCCAAGCTATTGCAGTAGTTTCGTAAAAGATGATTTTTGCATTCAATTTTCTCTACTGTTAAATTACCGTACGGTCGCGAATCTAATATTTTTTTATAAGTACTGGAATCGCCGTCTGCTACAAATTTATTATAAATTACACCGTGATCAACAATGGAACGTTTAAACCCCTCAACTATTATGGTCGATTCCATACCGGTAGATGATCCCGAATAATTCTTGAAACAACGGTGTTCCGAGGGCTGACTGTCGTTCTTTGCGGCTCGTGCACAAACTACGCAGTATTTATTTTTAACTCCAAAAAACAATACTTTATTAGTTTTAATCCCAATTATCGCAGCTGCGCCGGACAAGGCGGAAAAATTCTTACCATAAGATCTCTTGCTCCAACAACCGTCAACAGCAACAGATATTAATGGTGTACCATTTTTATCAACACTACCTATAGACACTGCGTACTCCGCTTCTTCCTTGACAGCTTCTGCCATGGAATGTGCTGCTGTCTTTGCCCACCAATCGCAAACCGTATTATTAATTTCATTGTATAATGAAGGTGACATGATTGGTAGGGCTACTGCGGCAGTTAATGTTTTTAACTGATAGTAGCTCCCACCAGATGATATGATACCAGATACAATTTGATGATTCACTTCCATTCTATCTTCTTTCTTTTCAATCAAACACACAGTAAATTTCATACTACACATACTACATTTCATGATGAGTTTTGAGTCCAGACCAACTTTTACTTCACCTATTATACTGAGGTAACTTAACTTACAATCCATTGGACCGTGGTCCCCTATGGCCTGAAGAGCTTTAAAAAAAAAAAGAAACGTCTACAACTCTACGCCCAACTTCCATTTCATCCACCTTTCCTTCTTGGTCGTTTTCAATAACTAGTTCCTGTAAAGAAAGATAATGGCTTGATTTTTTTTATAAAAAATAATTAAAAATTTTTAAAAATGCAAAAGAATTAATACAATATTAGGTTCCTGATGAATAGAAATTATAATTTCTTTACGCATTAGGTATTGTTTTTTTATGACGTCACCTATTTGAAAATAAATTTTCTTTTGAGAAAGTAATTGAGAAGTATTTCGGTACTAAGGTGTTTGTCTCTCGATGAAAATAATAAATATTGCAAGAAAAATCTATAGGTAGGTATTGAGATTTTGTCTTCGCCCATCACTAACCTTTAGTTTGTTTATTTATGTAACAAGTCTACAAGAATTACATATAACAACTTACCTCTATACAGCGCGTAGCATTGTTGCTCAGAGTCTCGGCCCCAAGGTTTTCTTTATTTTCAATACTGGAAATATTATTCATCAATATTATCCACTTTTTATTTATTTTGTACAACCCTAAGCCAGACGCTAGGCGCCTCGCGTCTGTTTGGCGGTATAGGTATGTCGACAAATTTGATATTTAGACAATACTAGCCGACCCGGCAAACTCCGTATCGCCTTTTTTTTTTTTAAAAATCCTATTATTTTGATATTACATACAGATACTTCAATTTTATTTATCAGTATAGATATAGATAATACAAACCAATATTTACATGTTATTGTAGGTATATGTCTGAATCGGGCGATCTAAATCATATGACATATTGTATTAGCTTTGTAATGTACCCTGTTCAAATGCGATAATAAATAAGTAGGGAGGAACTTACATTTTATTCCGAGATCTTTTGGCTTTCATATTTTTATAATGCGTACAAAACTTTCTTTTCCCTGGCATGACACTCAAATTCAATCAGTCCTGTGAAAAAAATAGCCTATGTTACTCAGTGATAATGTAGCTTTCGAATGATAAAAGAATTATCAGTCCAGTACTTTTTGAGTTTATTCGTTTCATACAAAAATCCAAATCTTTCCTCTTTATAATACCTATTAGTGTAGATATTGTATTTTTTACGATTTATATCTAGTTCCATCATGGTTTTCTTTCAGACATTCATTATATCGATACTTTCTACTAACTGAAAATAAATTAATTATAAAAATGTTATACTTACAGTTTTTTACAAAAAACACAAATTCACAATACGTAATTCTGCTGTCTGCAGCCGACAAGCGTGGTGTCGCGTTCACTTACAGAAAGGAACTGCCGTTAGTGACCACCGAGATTGCACGAATGAAACGAACGCTTTATCCCATACATTTGTGTATGAAAAATTTACCTTAAAATATATCTAGATTTTAGGGCTTTAAAAGAGGAAGTCTTTGTTTGTAAAGGTATAAAAAGAAGTATACAGCTATACTTATTGGTTTCTTCAGTGTTCAAAAAGTGTTTCTTTTTATCAATTTGTGTTGATTTATGGGCTTAAATCTTTAAAATACGAAGTCATGTTTTTGCATTTTTACTCAATTTTGTGCGTTTGTTGACGTTTATTATATAACAACCATTAGGTTTAAGAGTTTAATATAAGCATGAACATACTTATTGGTCTTTGATTGTAATATATACAAATTATCATTGATATCAATCATATGTAAATAGGTTAAATATGAAAAATCGTAACACTCTTTTCGGTGATTTTCACGATCTACACCCTTAATGATTGAAACTATTATAAAAAGAAAAAATGTAATCCTGTTAAATATTTTTTAATAACTGGTTGTCATAACCTTCTTTAAATTTTTAATTCATATGAATAAAAAAAATGATGTTTGGTTTTCTATGATTATTTTAAAACTAATGTATTTCTAAAATCATATCAGATTTGAGATCTTATGAAGAATAACACACATGCTGTTCACTTACAGTTCTTACTGCTTTGCCACATGGAAATGTAATTAATATGTAATTAATAATTTCAGGGATGGTATATTGTCACTTATGCTTTGGGCATTTACCATCTAAACCTATTTATTGCATTCCTAACACCGAAGATTGATCCTGCCATGGATTTTGATGGTAAGTTTTCAATTTATATTCATAATTACTTAAAATAAATCTATAATGTTTTTTTTATTACTGATTGTGGCAAATGAGCAAGCAGCCCAGCTGATGGTAATATATACTGTTGCTCATGGATCTTTGCAATACCAGGGCATAACTAGGCCACTGCTGTTAAACCTCGTTTTAAAAAGGACAAGTCATACTGCTCAGGAAATACAGCAGCAGGTATTTAATTCCAGATCCTGCATGTACATGGGAGAAATGATTGCTGAAAACATGTGAAAGGGTCAATAAAGTATACAGAGTGACCCAAAGTCCCGCCGCCCGCCGGTCCAATGGCTCCAGTCCGTCCGTTTGATTGAGATCATCGATGATTCGAACAGCACGTCTTTGTAAGGAGTCATGGTCTAAATGATATTTGAGCGCGGCTGCCCAGAGAGGTGAGCAGTACTTTACATGGGGACGGAGTTGTGCATTATATAGCACAAGACACTGTCTCGGCGTAAAGTACCACCTGGCTCTGTTGAGGACTCCCAGTTTTTTGCTTACTAAATTGCCTTTGTCCTCCAAATGATTCCCAAACTGGATTTTGCTCGATAGTTAGACGCCGAAGATCTCACTACTCTCGATAATTTGGAGAGTTACTCCTTAGAACTAAGGCACCATGATAAACGAGCTCTTCTTTGACGGAGTGAACGCGGAATTAGCGCGTTCACTGCATCTTAGATTGAACTGGACTAGACCTAAGTTCCGTTCACCCCATCCCGAGGCCCCTATTTCCTGTCTGAGGGATATTCTGATGCTCTCATTCTGGTGCTATTATCCGCGTAGCAACGCGTATTCTCTATGGAGAGCATGTCATGTGTATGAAAGATAAGCAGCATCGGAGAGAGCACAGAGCCCTGTGGTACAACAGTATAAATGGTCTACTCTGCATTAGCCATTGACGACATTTTTTATGTTCCGACCATCCAGAAACCTGTCAATCCAAATACAGAGTCCCTCGGGGATTTCATAAAATTGTAGCTTTTCGGTAGGGCAGGGCCCTTCTATGCTAGACTCTATCGAACGCCTTTGCGATATCTAGGGTGAACACTACCCTTCACCCTTGCTCTCCAAGGCCTTCGCCCAACGGTGTGTGATGTACACATGATCACCAACCACCATGACGACGGCTTGTATTGGCGATCATTCATCAACTATAATCCTTAATACCTTAAGGTACCCGCCAGGCAACCGCCAACTTCCACAGTACCCTGTGGAAGCTGGCGGTTCATAAGTTTCTCCATTCCCTTGGAGAACAATAATGTTTTCGCAATCGGCCTGTAGTAATTCGATGATGATTCTTTTAGGGATCGGATGGACATGGCTACCTTCCATGAAGATGGAAACTTATTAGTATCGTAGGAAAGTCGAAATAGGCGCGTGAGGACGGGGTCTAAGAGACGCAGGTCTTCAAAGTACAGCAGATATGCCCACTCGATTTATGGACGGAGTGATGTAGATTTCAGGAAGAGAGGTATCATTTATTACACGAGAGGATTATTTACGAGATATTTAAAAAAAAACATTAGTTTCAACCATTCAACAACCAAAGTGTAAGCATTTGATCTATTAGTTTAATAGAGAGAATGAATATCTTAGATTCTTTTAGTGGTAGGACTACGCTGCTGACATTTTTCTGTCGATAGCCGTGGGCATTTCTCTGTCTGTCCGGGGTAGTACCACACTCTGGCAGAAGAACGATGTCTGAGTAATAGCAATGTACTATTACGCTTCGTTCGGTGAGCGAGAGAGCCGGAAGCCTAACTGTGTGGGTATGGGGTTTGTGTTGGTAGGCAGCGGCCTAGTTATACCCTTAGCATGGCAAAGGTCCATGAGCAGCAGTAACACTTTAGACACTTACCATTTGCCACCACAAGCAATAAAAAGAAATTCTATACACATGTTATATACGGTGACATTTATGTCGCCTTACAAAAGCAGTTCAGTTAACGTATCCAGTATCTACTATTCATTCGTACAATTAAAAGGTTAAAAAATATATTTACTGAAATATATTTTACTAAAAATTATTATAAATAATCACTAATTAAAATAGTAAGAGAACAGCATGTAGCGAGCGGAAGGCTACCTACTCGACATAATTACGTACTGTGTAGGTACTACCTAGGCGTAGGTACGCTTTGGAATAGCAGTCCACGTGGACTTCGTAGCTGTGATTGGCGAACGTAATTACGTTAGCCAATCATTATCATGCGGAATACTGTATGATTTCTTTTGTTTAAAATGTAAACATTATAACCAGGTTGTTACAAAATATTAACTTTAATTTATTTTATTTTTTTATCACTACCACTATTGAACAATTAAATATGTTAGATATGTTTCTTTGGTCGTATACTTTTATAGTACTTCTTTTGTAAGACGATATAAATGTCACGGTGTGTATGTATATGATGTGTATAAATGTTATAGGTAGTTGAGATTTCTGAAACGCATGCAAGTAACATATAGGAAAGAAAACTATTTCTACTGATTATTTTATTATGTTCACAAGATAGTGAATATTAAAAAATACTGAAAATTGTGTGTTATTAAAAATCGTCACTCAAGTAAAGGTCAAAAATCAACAAGATAGCTAATTTAACATGTTTCATATAAACTCATGGCCAAATTTAGAGGAAGTCAAGTGTGTATAAAAATATCATACTTAATTATTTATGACAATTAAATTTAATTTATATTTTTCTTGTTATTCATAAATGTTGAAGTTGCCAAGTTTAGGTTGGTGTTTTCAAAAATCATTACAGGATATTACAAAAAAAAGGAAATTTTGTAAAATTTTAGAGAATCATATTTGTTGTTGTGTATATTTGAATTGTTTAGTAAAGTCTACAGGGTTACACGGTCAAACATAACACCTAGTGTTGTCTACTCTAGAAGGACGTCTAGTAGACTAGAAGCAAGTATTAGACTAATTGCTTCTAGTCTACTTTTATTCATCCGATGAGCTTACCGACTTCATAAACGAATTTGGCGATTGCAGTTGGTGTTATGAGTTTCCTATGAGTGCAGTGCTGCTTCATTCACTTAGTGCCTTTTACCTTAGTCCGTTTTTACTAGTCCAAAAATCTTTATGATGCGCAATTGCATCTTCGCTTATTAAAATAATATATGACAACTGTCAGCAATCACCAATAGTCTTTTTTGTGCTCTTATAATTTCTAGGTTACTATTACCATTCACTTTAAAATATATATATATAATTAAAATTGTGACTTGTTACGCATCAAGGTCGCCCAGACCACCATACTGTTTTGTGCTACAAAGATAAGAAAAATTTAAATATAAAGAGATAAATTTAACATACCTTAGAACTTATAATATTGTCTTTATTCGCATCATGAGGCATAATAGTTACTTTACTATATTCTTGAATTTAATATATTCAATAAAAAAAGCAGGAAAATAGATGTAGTGTGTAGATGTAGTACACACAAATTGTTGTTCCGAGTTTGAGGTAGTTTATGACCGTTAATTAAATATTCGCAAAGTCGCCCTCAATATTGGCATTATTTCCTTATTACGGATGTTATCGTTTAAATAAAAAAAAATAATTCAAAGCAGTCGTGAAGACTGCCGACAGAAGTGAAAACTTAAACCTATAAAAAAAAACATAAACCTATAAAAAAAATGCATAAGGTGGCAAACGAGCATGCAGCACACCTCTAAGTGTCACTGCCGCCCATGGACCTTTACAATACTAAGGGTATAGTTAGGCCGCCTACCAATACAAACCCCAAACTGGGTGCAGCTGGGCTTCCGGCTCTTTCGCTCACCGAACGAAGCGCAATAGCACTATGCCATTACTCAAACGTCGATCTTCTGCGAGAGTGTGGTTCTACCCCAGACCGACCGGCCCGCGGCTGTAGACAGAGAACAATCAGCGTGGTCCTACCACTAAAGATGTTAGTAACGGATATAAAAAAAAACTTATCCTTGTACCAATGCCCATCTCCAGGTACATTAGACATATTAATGCAGCTCCACTACCACAGGAATGGACAATCAAGCCTATTGACAATTGATATTAGTATGTTCTAGTGTTTCCCCGTAACGGACACACCAGTTATACAGATCAGCTTGAAAGCTATCAATATGCCCATAATCCGAATCTGGGGAAACAAACTTATTTTATGTATTGTGTAATTTTTCAGGTGACGATGATAATGGGCCAGCTTTACCGACGAGGGCTACACAAGAATTTAGACCATTTATTCGAAGATTGCCAGAGTTTAAGTTTTGGCTATCTGTAACCAAAAGCACCCTGGTTGGTCTTGGTTGTACATTCATTGATGCCTTTAATATTCCAGTATTTTGGCCAATATTGGTCATGTATTTTATAACCTTATTTTGTATTACTATGAAGAGACAAATCAAGGTGAGCCTTTCATATTTTTTATTTTAAATCACACTCCGTAGTAAACAATGAATTCTTGAGCCGCGGGGGACTTTACAAACAGTAAAATTAATTGACACGAATTATACTCAGATTCAGCATAATCATTTGTGAATCGTACAAAGTATTATCCCGCATGGTACTCAAAATTATGACACTCGGCACTAGATGGCGATACTTAGAGTACTCTGTCATCTGTGTAGTCGTAATGTTGAACATATTACTGAAAGATTACAGCGTATAAGTCTTGTTATAATAACTATAGCCAAGTTTATACTCTTATATTCCAACATGCTAAACTATATTAGCTTGATTGATTAGTAGAACGGATTGCAACCTTAATATCTATTTGGGCATTTTTATTACGGTCTTTAATTTTCGAAAATAAATTTAGATTATACTTACCTGTATTTAAAGATAATAATTCTGCAAATTTTAAAATACATTTTTACTGGTTTTTTTTTACTAAAAAATACAGTTGATATTTCCTACCTCATCATGTATCACCAGGTGAGGGAGTTTAAAAAATTGCTAAAGCATCATGTGATTAATGAACGGCCCTTTTTGTTTGAATTTAGCAATGTAATAATCTCCGTTCAGCCACAAGTGGTTTTTCAATCACATTTAATCTGTTGCCCATATTTTTTCACACAATCAATCCTATGCAATCCTGTTGTCGGCTTGGTCCAAGACCTCAGATTCAAGCTAACTCTGCAATATACTGAAGAAATCTCGGACATCAGCTTGTACGAGATCAGAATGGCTCTGAAACAATTAAAGAACGGAAAGACACTGGGAAATGATGGAATTACCACAGAGCTCCTGAGGGCAAGCAGCAAGCCGGTTTTAAAAGCCCTACAGAAGCTGTTTAATTTTGTCATTCTCGGTGGCGACATTCCAGAGTCGTGGATCAGAAGTTCGGCGGTGCTGTTTTTCAAAAAGGGCTATAAAACGGTCTTAAAGAATTACAGACCCATCTCACTTCTGAGCCACGTGTACAAATTGTTTTCAAGAGTCATTACGAACCGACTCGCGTGCAAGCTAGGCGACTTCCAGCTGCCTGAACAAGCTGGTTTCCAAAAAGGTTATAGTACCATAGACCACATCCACACGCTACGACAGATTATACAGAAGATCGAGGAGTATAATTGGCCTCTGTGTCTAGCGCTTGTGGACTATGAGAAAGCCTTTGAATCTGTTGAAACTTGGGCAGTGCTGCAGTCTCTTTAGCGGTGCCAAATTGACTATCGATACATCGAAGTGCTAAAGTGTTTGTATGAAAACGCTACTATGTCGGTCCGCATCCAGGATAAGAGTACGAAACTGATCCAGTTGCAGAAAGGTGTGAGACAGGGAGACGTTATCTCGCTGTTCACCACTGCGCTGGAAGATCTCTTTAAGCTCTTAGACTGGACCGGACTCGGCATCAACATCAATGGTGAACACAACACTCACCTTCGATTTGCAGATGATATCGTAGTCATGTCAGAATCCTTGGAGGACCTTGGCACCCTGCTCAATTACGTCAGCAAGGTCGCCCAACTAGTAGGGCTGCAAATGAACATGGACAAGACGAAAGTCATGTCTAATGCCCATAAAAAGGCTCAAAGTCGCTCAGCGTGATATGGAGAGTGCTATGCTCGGTATTTCTCTACGTGATAGAATCCGGAATACGGAAATCGGTAGAAGAACGTGTGTAACCGACATAGCCCGAAGAATTAGCACGTTGAAGTGGCAATGGGCAGGCCACATCGCTCGACGGACCGACCGTTGGGGAAGAAAGGTTCTTGAGTCGCGACTACGAATTGTACGACGCAGCGTAGGACGACTTCCCATTAGGTGGAGTGACGATATCATGAAGGTCGCAGGAAACCTTTGAATGCAGGTGGCACAGAGCCGTTTGAAATGGCATTCTCATGGGGAGGCCTATGTCCAACACTGGACGTTTACGGGCTGATGGATGGACATATTGTTTCAAACTTTGTACTTGCTGATATTCTGATAGATAAGCTCTATAATGTAATAATTTCTGACTCAGAATTCGAACCTTTATAATCGGCGTTTATAAACTTAAATAAATGGACCAGCAAATTTATTTACTCGGTGATTAACACCCGTTAATAAACGCCCTCATTCTATTCTGTCCAAATCCCCGCAACTGTTGTAGATAGCGATTTGGCTGTACTAATTGCATTCTTGAAGTCCACGAGCGGCAGTTACCACCTACCACCAGGGAAACAGCTTGTTTGTCTGCCACCAAGGCAGTAAAAATATGTATACGATACGATTGTAAAAACTCTAAATCAGTTTATGAGTATAAATTATATTGCCTGTGACTATAAAATGCTATTTTTGGATAGGTACTTCTTCAAACGTCTTAGTATTGGACATAAATCTTTCTTATAACAGATGAGATACCACATACCACGCTGGGGATGCTAGGGTGTCATATCGAGTTTACATTCGTTTGCGCTGATGCTATCTCCTTGCATACCTTAGTCAATTCCTAACGACACCTACGTTATACTGATGCCCAGTAATTTTCGTTCATGCTCTGTCAACATATGAAAAATATTATTTTTTACAATGTTTTAGCAATTGTGTAATAATTTATTATTTTCTTCACAGCATATGATCAAGTACCGGTATCTACCATTTACTCACAGTAAGCCAAAGTACAAAACTGTTGATTCTGCAGTCACAGTAAACTGACGACATATATTTGTGTATCTTTTAAGAACCTAAAGAGTTTTAGTTTAATTAAATAAACTGTTGTATGCAAATATTTCTAGAAATACAGTTTCTATTGTATGTTTCATCACGTTTAAGTTATTTCTTTTTTTCTTCTTCGTTTATTTTGGTGTGAAATTGTGTGTACATAAATATATATTTTACAAAGAAAGTTACTATTTACATAAAAATACCATACATTCATAAAAGAACAACTTTGGTTTTTGTGTATTTGTTTCATTTAAAACTTACGATACCTATTTAGCACTATCAGGTTATTGATAAGACACTAGAGCAAATTACTTACAGACTTTAAATTTCTCCTAGTTATATCCAGTTGCTAAGAATTCATACATATAGGTTTTTAATTACCTATATGGAAGGATATGGAGCGAAATATTACGGGGATATCCCCGTATTCATATTTCGCTCCATATCCTTTTTGCTATATAGCAAAACACTAAGTACATACTTATTTTTATCACATTTCTATTAACTTTTTGTATGTAGAGAAATCTATGAAATTGATTTCAAAAGCCCAACTCTAAATGTTTGATTAATTTGAAACTTGTAACACACTTATCAAGGACTAAAGTCAATACAATAATAGGGTCTTCTATTATCCTTATAAAATTAGCAATATTCTTATATCCGTTGCTGCGATTTTGGCATGACTCGATAGATGGCGCTATCCCTATTTTCTGTATCGCAACTACTGAGCAATATTTATTACCTATTTTAAGAGTAAATTGAAATAAAAAGTAACCTGGTGGACGGATCGCCTACATCCAATGGCTTCCTTCCCTCCAATAACAATGTCCGACCAGTCCATCCCATGGACGAAACAGGTCAAATACCTCGGCGTCACCCTTGACAATCGTCTGTCCTTCGGTCCTCACATAAAGCGAGTCCGCGCGCGCGCAGCTTTAGTGTTAGGAAGCCTTCACAGCTTGCTGCATGCCAAAGCCAAGCTATCACTTAGTAGTAAAGTTAGATTATACACCGCTTGCGTACGTCCCATCATGACGTACGCTAGTGTTGTGTTTACACAAGCGAAACCCTTCCGGTTACACCGTTTGCAAACATTACAGAATAGGTTCATGCGCCGTGCGACGGGAGCACCGTGGTATATGCGCAATGTGGATCTTCACATAGATCTCGGCCTGCCGACCATCCGGCAGTACATGAAGCAGTGCTCTCGCCGCTACTTCGACTCTGCCGCCACTCACCCTAATCCCATAGTGGTTAGGGCGTCTAGCTATACCCCTTCAAAAATTTCCGCGATCCGTCAACCGCGATTAATACTCGACGAACCCGACGACATTATCACGCTCGCCCAAACGGAGGCATACACAGCCCGCGCGGCCCTGACAAATAATTATCCACGATTCCGTCCTCGCCGTCGAGGTCGGAAGTCGTGTCGCGTTCAAATCTTAAACGTGGGAGAACCCACTTTGCCAGCGACCCCCCGAGCCGAGGTCCGTACCCCACAGAGGGTGCCCTCGGGAACGGTCGCTTAACTTTTACGGGTTGAGAGCCCTCAGCGCTCACCCACAGTCCGGGTAAAGTTGTCATAGCCATCTAAGGCTAACAACTAAGACACACAAAAAAAAAAAAAAAAAAAAAGTAACCTACGGGTTGAGAGCCCTTGGCGCTCACCACAGTCCGGGTAAAGTTGTCATAGCCATCTGAGGCTAACAACTAAGACACACAAAAAAAAAATTGAGAGCCCTTATTCACCGACTGACGATTCGATTACGATCGGTCAACAAAGAGCATACACGGTCCGCGCGGCCATAACACAGATATCCGCGCCTCCGCCGCCGGAAAAAGAAGACGCGACGCGAAATAGTCAATAATTCAAACGTGGGCACGCCCACTTTGCTACCAGCAACGCCCCGAGACGAGGTCCGTTCTCCACAGGGAGAGCCCTCGGGCGTTGTCGCTTAAATTTTTTACCGGGTTGAGAGCCCTCAGCGCTCACCCATAGTCCGGGTTAAGCTGTGACAGCCATATGCGGCTAACAGCTAAAAGACAGACACAAAAAAATATTGAGAGCCCTCAGCGCTCACTCATAATCCGGGTTAAGCTGTAACAGCCCTCGGCTAAAAGACAGACAAAAAAAAAGGAAAAAATGTCAATTAATTCAAAATAACAAAAAAAAAATAAAAAACACATGGGTAATCTAATTAAAAAGTAGAAAATAATTTTCATTAAATTTCGATTAAGAATATGATTAACAAAGATATTGTAAAAAACGTAAGGTGCTTATTAAGATATTAATTGCAAAATTACTACTTTATCAACATTTGTCGATAGAAGTTTTATAATAATTGAAATCAAGCACGCTTTTTTACCATAAAATATACATCTTGCCAGTATTATATTATAAATACCGTATTTTGGCAACATATTTTATTATTCCAGTAAATATAGCGCAACTATATTAAATGAGTCGAGCACAGCAAAGGCTGCAAATCCGTAAGAAGCGGATACGTAACTGCATTGAGGCCCGCCAAACGGTTTTTTTGAGGGACAGGAGCGGTGTCCCGGGATTTTGACCAAGTCTAATTGGGCTTTTCTCAAAGTAGACTAATAATAACAATTGGGCCTTTCTGTAAAGTACATAATTATTTTGTATAAAATTATAGACAAAAAAAAACAGAAACAAATCTATTAATCGCTATATTGTATGCAGTTATCAAATACTATATAGCCTAAATATTTTATTTAAGTAATAGGGATGCAATGTATTTATTTTAGGAATGTAAAGGCATTTTACATGAAGCGGATTACGGAAAAATGAATGACTGAATTCTGGATTTTATATATATTTGGAGTAAATATACTTCTAACCTGACTGGAACTGAGCATTTAAAAAAATACACACACAGAAAAAACACAACGTTTTTTCTTTGTTATGCTGAATTGCCAGCGTTAATCTAGATTTTTAAAACCTATAAAATATATATATTTAGTTATAAATATATTTAGTGGATGAATTTGTAAATCTTGGATGTGGATTTAGCTGAGATGGAAGGTACACCACTGATATAGAGTGAATGCGGGAAATAGAGTGAACGGAGCGTTGGAACAACTTCTTGTTAGCCACCACCTCAGCCAGAAGGCATGTGTAGGCAATACATAACGCAGTGCTTGTCCCAACATTACTATATGGAAGCGAGAGTTGGGTATGCAGTAAAGAGTATGAAAGTAAAATTAATGCGGTCGAAATGCGATCTCTACGGAAAATCTGTGGAGTCAGGCTGATCGATCGCATTCGTAACGACGACGTAAGAGAGCGAGTAGGTATGAAAGAGAGTATTGATGTAAAGATGCGAAAGGGAATGCTCCGGTTCGGACATGTGGAAAGAATGCCGAATGAACGTCTGGTTAAGAAGATATACAATGCGAAAGTGGAAGGATGTAAGTACCGGGGGCGGCCGAGACTAACCTACCTAGACCAGATCGGTCATGTAATGAAGGAAGGAGGAGTCAAGAGTCTCCGAAACCAGCGAGCGTGTATGAAGAGAATTATGAATGTTGAGGAAGCGAGTGAAGTATGCAAGGACAGAGTTCTCTGGCACTCTGTTCTCTCTGCCTACCCTACAAGGGACATGGCGTGATGGTATGTATGTATGTATAAAATATAAGCTTTTATATATAATAAAAAAATATGTTTCTTTTTTAAATAAATGCTCAAAAGGATGGTGGTGGTGTTCTTTTGAGATGCTTATTTGTGTTTGTAGGTGACAGTAGGTAGCCCTGTGGCTATAATAAAATTAGAGCGACATAATTCTTTTATCGCTACCTTATCTCTTTCTTTTATACCGAACTCTCACGAAATTTAAGTCATCGTTCTAGGTTACATAGTAACAAGCACGAAACTAAGATAGACAGTAATTTGTGCTTTAGATGCCATAGAATTGAGTAATTATTAAAATTATTTACGGAGTTCACACGCATCATTCGGCACACATCTAGTGATGGCAACATAAATTAGGTATATTGTATACGAGCTATTAGTCAAATTATGGTTCGATGCGACAACTACTATGAACAATCCATATAACACGACTGGAGACATCAGGCATGGGGTCGACGATTTTATATATTCTAACCTAATCCATAAGGTAAATACACTTTGTATTTATAAGATAAAATACCTAATTCTAAAAACGTGCACAACGCGCCTTTTCCTGTCTGGAATAATAAGGGGACTTTACGCTCATGAAATAAAAGGTAATCAGAAGTTAAGACCAAAAGAAAGAGAGGTTTTCTAGTACTGTCACGAACTAAGAATACTTATAATCTCTGCATGCCACACTCCCGGGTGTCGTAACACAACTACAGCTAAGAAGTATAAGCACTACACGGGAAGGTAATCTCGAAATATCTGTCGTTGTAGGTACCTATATTAATATCCGTACTATGACAGAAACAATTCGTTGCAAAGGTTAGGTATATGCTCTCATAAAACGTTTATTTGAATGCGCCCATCTCAAAAACTGACAGATATACTGGTTTCATATTTCACACCTGAAAATATGAAACCAGTAAGAAAAATATTAAAAATAAAAAAGTTAAATATATTTGGATTCCCTGCAGGACATCATCACATCACCACGTTTGTGTTTTCGTGGCCGTAACACAAGAGCGGCAAAACACGACGGTAAAGCATGCGCTACACGGTTTCAAACAGTGGTTTGAAACAGAAAAAGCAGAAGTACCTACGCTTTGCTGGCTACATGGTTCAAAGCTAGTTTGAAACCAACAGTTTTTAGAGAACGTGGCGCCGATAGGACGACTTTACGCTCATACCGTATGTTCACTACAACGACGTCACGGCGCCTTGCCTATCAAAACAACAAAATGTTAGTTCCTCGAAATTTTTGTTGAAAGGCTCAAACCTAAAGCCTACCTGCTACAAGAAACATATATATCTTTTTTCCCCTTTTTTTGGCGGTGAGCTATGGAATGGTCATCCGCTAAATCCGTCCGGAGTAACAGAAGAAGCGGCGCGCGACCCCATAGACCCGCCCTAAATAAAATATATCTCTACCATATGCTTTTTGGAACGCTTTCGGCATTCTTGCGTCCCGTTTTCGAGTTTTTAGACAACCGTTAAATTTAAATCTTGAAAATTTGTATTGGAAAGTTGTGTTTTATACAATTTATTGAGAAAAGTCTTGACAATTTTTTGAGAAAAATTTATTTGCTAAAATATCCAACGCATCTTTTTTTTGTGTAATATTTTTATAAGATTCACGATTTAAGTCCCAAAGGCAGGGCAAGTCTTTGTATAACTCGAGAAATTGAGTAATAACTTCGCGATCGTGTTCTGTCTGCTCACGCGCCATTTTGTGCGCAAAACGTCGTCACATGCGTCTGCGCTCACCTCTGCACTCTGCAGCGTGACTGTCGTTCGTTTGGTTTGAAGCAAGCGGCTAGACGGTTTCAAACAAGATTTAAAGAACGATTGGCCAGCAGTTTGAAGCGCAAGCCTCGCTACCAAGGGCGTTTAGAGGTCATACGAAATTTGGCATAAAACATCTATCTACACTGTTTGAAACCTCTGCTTCAAACCACTGTTTGAAACCGTGTAGCGCATGCTTTATGTTTTCATACAAATGTGCGGCAAAACTCACTATATGAACGCTACACTAATGCGGCTTACCGGGCGTCACCTACCGTATTTTTAGATCGATAAATTATTATTACATATGTAGGTACTTATATAATTCGTAATGATAGGTAAATAAAGATTATCTAACCATGTTAAATCTATAAGTAGGTATGGCGTATTTTATTGTAAAATGAAGTCGACGTTATTGTAATAAAAGAAACGATCACATATTTCTAATGCTGGGGCCGCACCTGCGTGTATCGTCACGAAGCTTCGTGCAATGATATGATACACGCAGATGTGACCGGTCATTATCGGCTATCGTCGTGAACATTCGGGCTTCGTATGTGTTATCGCTTGGTTGGCGATAAGTCAAAGGGTTTTATCGTGGTAATATATCGCGCTCTGTGGTCACACTAGCATTTTTCATTTCGGCGGATTTCCGATGTATTTAGACGCGTTCGAGGATCTTCAGTTAATCAATCAATATGGAGTGGAGCGGCGAAATGGTGTTAGAATTTTTACACCATTATGAAGCTGAAGGGATCCAAAAAAATCATTATGTAATTATTAGCATAATATAGCTATAAAAGTAAAGCAATTCGTCATCCATAGTTAATCGCATGAAAATGATTTCGGACATCTTTAATTATCGCACGATACTTCGTGTAAAATACTGAAGTCGCTAATATGACCACAGTTTAATCGCGATAATATTTTAGTGTACAAAATGTACGAATCTTCGCCACACATTCCTTCGGGACGATACACGCAAGTGCGGCCCTAGCAATAAAAATATATTCCATTTCATTTCATAAATCACAGTCCTTTGTTTTTTAGTTTTTGAAGATAATTAGTCCATAAAACTTGTAAGAATAAAGAACACGTTGTGTTTAATATTATTATTGTACTTCTAAGTTGTAAATATTTTTTTAGGCATTTAAAAACAACGTTATCATTTTATGACCATATTGCAATTATTACATAAAACAAAGGAGGACCGCCTAAATTTTAAAACAAAGCGGTAACATGTTGCTAATATTAAATTCATGTTTATATAAACACGTAGTAGTACACGTAGTAGTCACTTTTACTAGGTCTCTCAATAACCTTGATATTATTATTAATGATAATCACTTTCACCTACTGTTAATTTTTATTTTCTATCGAAACACAGGAAACACTACAACACAAGGTTAAATAACAATTATAAAAAACAACAAGCGAGAAGTGCGCGTTATCGTGTGGCTATTCGCCACACCGTAGGTTAGTCGTAAGCGATGTGTGGCTGCAGAGAACCTATTTGCATACAATGCCGAAATTTCTGAATGTATAACTTGACAAATAATATTTGTGGATCGCGCAAAGAACTACCGTGTCTGAGGCTCGAAGCCCACTTGGCAGGAAAAGTGGCTATTTTGACCACTACACCATCTATGCAGTCAAGAATTTATTCACGTTTTTTTTTTAAAAAAGACACTGACTTGCCCTAAGAAAATAACCCTTGTATTGCGGGGAACTTTGCAAACATAGGTATAATTAACGCAGACAAATTAGACTCAGAACAACACTTGTGGATCGCACAAAGTCCTGTTGTCCTGCGTAGGAATCGAACCCGCGACACTGGTATGGAAGGTCGGTATCTTAAATTCTTAACCCCCTACGCATTGAATTGTGTATTCAAGAGTTGGTTAGACATTACAACGGAAGTTAACATGCGATTTTTCTATAATTTAACCAAGTCCTTCGTTTCTCTATGGGCATGCACCGACCCTGGGTGGCAATTACCATCATTCAAATTTTATCCTAATTTCAACAATAAACCTTTCTCAAGCAGGATTAGTACATTCTTGTTGAGTCTTTGAGAACTGACCAATCCCGCTTGTGCAAAGTTCAAATTCGATTTTTTATCTCGATTTGTGATGTATTCGTATGACGAGAATTTCTCTCCTGGTGTTTTCTAGTATTTTTAGTAGCTCGTGGTATAAACATAATCAAGGGTCAAGTTTTGAAAGGCGTAAGAAGTCGTTATCTGCAGCAAAAATTAAGATCTCATTAGCGAGTTGCTTACTTACGGAGTGCCTTAATTATTACGTCCGTCGCTAATCATTTTATATTTTACTCTATAATTCCTTTTTTATTTGAATTATCAACTGCAATCACCAAGTCGCCTACAATAGTGGTAGGTCCACGCTGTGGACAGTTCTCTGTCTACTGGTTCTATGTATAGGGACCAAAATGTGCTTATGTATAAGGGCAACATTGGCCCATATATATAGGACACATCGATATATACGCCAAGCACTCACCCACGTACACACAAACAACGAATACAATAAATACACAGGGATGGCTGAAAATCAGCGCTGTACTTAGAGACAATAAAAGTTTAATTTTCTTTTTATCATAGTTCCTTGTATCAAATTGGCAATATATTATTATTACCAATGGTAATGAATTATTATTACCAATAATAATAATTGTTATTATTGTTAATAATAATAATAAATTATTTATTAGTAATAATATTTACTATATGGCACAAGCTTGTATCACACAATTGGAAATATATTTTACCATACGGTAATCACACAGGTTGCTATGGGATTTTATTTCGGGTTCTCTTCTTGCAGTTATATTATTGCATTAGGTATATTCCTTAGGAAAAGATGGTGTATCATATTCTCACCACACACTCTTGTTTATTTTCAATAGCTTAAATAAGGCAATTAATACAGTTTCTTGCAACAAATCTGTGATAAAATGCGTTACTCGTTTAAAAAGGGTCATAAAAATAGGTAGGTCACATCACAAGTAGAACGTATGAACATCTAATAATATTATTAAGCTACCATCGAAGCCCAATATAATGTGACAAAAATAGTCATCTAACATATAATATTACAAAGCAATTGTGAGATAGATAACACCCCTGAAATAAAGACTAAAAATAGTCGCTACACTACAGCGATAAAAATAATATTGGTAGGTAGGTAGGTCAGATGTGTTTGGGTTGACAGATAATGTGTTTAACTGCAATGGGTTCATACATCCTTGTATCAAGCATGACCCAAATTAATGAAAAATATGAGCGCGTATGTAACTTTTAAGACTTCATTGGCGTTATAGTAGCTAGGTGTTACTAAAAAGATAAAATTGTTTTATCTTTTTAGTAATACCTGCTATAACGTTATAGCCCGCTAAGTTCCTGGTAAGTTTAAGATCAATCGGACGCAGGAGTAGGTACCTATTTGGTTCTACGTCGAGTTTTAATTCATGGCCACCAGACACGGGAAGGGTGATGACATTTTTTGCATGTTCTTTTGTTTAAAGGAATGGTGTGACGCCATAATGTAATTTTAGTTCGTTGTATGATTAAATATTGTACTGTAATATTAATAGTATATACATATACCTACCTATATGTGACGGCCATTAGCGAAAGGGTGTGTCCGGGCCGGATATGAGTTTTTAGAATTTTGTGTAGAAAAAAGGAGTGATAGCATTTACAAATTTAGTTCGATATGTAACTAAATAAGTATTATAGTGCAATGTCTATATAGGTACATCATGTCCATTAACGGTAAGGTGGTATTATATGTATGAATTTTCATATGTTTATGAGAATGAAGTGGTGCAGTTTTATTAATAAACTAAATTTATACATTGTTTTATATAATACATAATAAAATCTAATGCAAGTTTTATCTATCCTACTAACAACATATTCCCGCTATACCTATCTATTTGTTGATTCTGAGTATGACTTTTGTTTCAAAACAAATGTCTCCTTATTCTTATCCATATAACCTAAAAAATCTACATTAATGTACCTACTTAGATAGCTTTCTATATAAATTATAGTTTTTATTGTCAAAATATGTTAAGTTTACTAGAATAGGCAATATAATCGGATATCTTATAATAATTAATATGGTGGTTTTAAATGGTTACCTATATGTCAACATCTGTACATGTCCTGTCCGGTATTCCACAAGGATCCTTATTAGGGCCTTTATTATTAATCATATTTATCGTTAATGATTTAGGTACCTGCTTCTCACAATCTAAAATATTTTGAAGTGAAACTTCTTTGCGCGCATGAGGGTAAAATTTTTATAGATGAAACGCGACACGAAAATGTGGGAAATTTTTGTCCAAGAAGAGGGCGAGAGCGATTGAGAGAAAGGTGGAACGTGGCGTGAAGCACATAGGCAGCCATAGAGCTGGAGTAAAGAGCAAGCGAGTGGAGAAAGGGAGACCGAGAAAAAATAGACGCTAATGGTTGATGTATGTAAACGAGATTTAAAAATTAGCTTGCCAAAGAAGTTTCACTTCTGACATGTGTACTTTGTACGCACTTTTAAATTTTATGCAGATTATATGAAGATCTTATTGCACATCTCTAATATAGCGAATTGTTAGGGGCGTCCATTAATTACGTGAAAATCTTTGACTCCCCTCACCCTTGGTGAGATGTCGTAAGATTTTTCTCGATCACCTCCCCCTCTTCCCCAATCTCACACGTGAGATGTTTCAAATCTTGTACTTGGGTATAAAGGTTTTTTCTTTCATTTAACTTAATTTTCACGCAGTTATACACCATTTTCTGCTAAATAAAAAAATCTGTGATAATTGCCAAGACCCCTCTAGCCCCCAAGTGAGATTTAGTAAGATTCAGCTCGACCCCCTACCCCCTGAATACCATGCGTAATGAATGGACGCCCTCTTACAACCTCCAAAAATATTTGGATGAACTCCAAAACTACTGCCACCTAATAGACTTGAGTTGAACGTCTCTAAAGTATTTTACTGTTAATATTCACGCAAGCCTAAACCTATTTTATTTACTTATAAGCTGCGAACTATAAGCGTAAAGAAAACTAACCTAATCAAAGATCTTGGTGTTACTTTTGAATTCAAATTAATATTTGATACTCACGTCGATAATGTTATATAGAAATCTAGGCGCTTGGAATTATATTGCACCCAAAATATGCGTAATGAGATATTTTCCAACGAAATTAATCTAACTGGCTAAAGTGATTGCCATGAAATTTGAGTCCCTAACAGCTTTTTAACTAGATTAATGACGAAAATGAAAATAGTGCTCTTGTTAAGAAGTTAACTTCTTAATCTTATCTTATACCTACCAAAGTAATTTCTGTGAATTTTTGTTGAAGATAGTCATGTTTAGAAAGTTGCCTATCTCGGCACATCAAAATACTTACCCATTTACTATTCTTATGCGTATACTATTCCTAAATATTAAGCATATTTTATACAACTAGTAATAGTATTTAAATACGCAGCTTCAGACTGCTCGCGTAATATATGAAAAATCCGTTTAAAAGTTATTTCTACACCTACTTTTTTCATCACAAACATAACATCCTATAATAATCTGTTAAGTAGTTATTGTTCTACTTAGTTATGCGATTCATAATTACTAAAATAAACAAACTAATATTAACATTTAAAATACTAGTTAGGATTTTAATTGATGAAAAATATAAGATTTTTATTAATCAAATGCACATGTGAAAATCTGGTCAGGCAAATGGTCCAAAAGGGTAGTGCAAGTCAGTACCACGTTAAAAATGCGCGCTACTAAATGAATATCTATTTGTGGCATTTTACCGCCCTTCCCGCGGCATACCTAGGTACGTGTAAGAAGTTCTTACTAAGAACTTTGATTATAATTTTATCTTCTTTTAATCATAACATTTTTATTTTTCAACTACACAATACACACATTTTCAACTATATTTCGTTAAGTTCGAACATACTGGAACAGGTGCTCCCTAGAGATACGGGTGTAAAATTGGAGAGGCCGCAGAAATCGCAAAACATTTTTGGTTTACTACTAGAGATTCCCATATTTTCCTGTAATGTTCATATGGTAATAAATAAATTATTATTAAAGATTTTCAAGCCGAAATCCTCCAATTTAGGTATAACGCCACTTCTCCAGCATGCTATGGACCTCAAAACCTTCTTCTCGACAAGAACAAAATCATCAGCGAATAGTATGCACCAGCAGAGTTCCTCTTCCTGCATCTACGAGGTTAAAGTATCCATTAACAACCGGAAGGACTTAACGCGTACCCTTGGAGTCACCTACATATTGAGCCCGTCGGATTCTCCAGCAGCTAATCTTACGGCACTTATCTTATGACACCACGATATTTTTCGTACAACTGGCGCAGTGCAAATATGGCATCCGTTCACCCGTGACATAAATCCGAACTGGTTTTAGGTGACCTCGCTTTCTTCTTGCAATCACTTTCTTCCACACTTGCATACTGTATGACATGCAGCTTTATTCCTCCGTAACTGCCATATAGTCCTGAACTGCTCGGTAACTGGCACTTTACGCATGTATGTGAAACCAGCAATGTAGTCAGTTTAGGAACTTGACCCTAAACTTAGGGGGTGAATATGTTTAGAGATTTTTAAATGTCGAACAGAATAAAAAAAAATCTATCCATCAAAGTGTTATGGCTGTATAAGATACCAACTAAGAGCATCATTGTAACATAAAACTAATTTCGAAATTTGAAACAAATCTAGGTACATTGTCGACAATTTGTTTTTAAATTTGCAATTTTAGGGATATTATAGCTAGCTGGCTTTGAAAAATATAGCGAATTTTATAAAATAGTTTTAATATTCTCACTGGCTGCATTACTATGAATCAAAAAGGCAAAATCTTTAGTCATAGAATTTACATGCATCATCAATTTAAAAAAAATATGCGTGTATACAAAGTACACATATCAGAAGTGAAACTTTGGCAAACTAGTTTTTACATCTCTCTCTCTCTCTCTCCCTCTCAATTCTCTCTCTCACCCTCTCAATTCTCTCTCTCGCCCTCTCAATTCTCTCTCTCTCCCTCTCAATTCTCACTCTCTACTCTCTCTCTCAATTCTCTCTCTCTCTCTCTTTCGTGGCGCGTTCCTCGTGCCGCGTTTCATCTGTAAAAATTGTACCCTCATGCGCGCAAAAAAGTTTCCCTTCAAAAAAAGATGGCGCGTAATGGAAAAATGTGACGGTAATTTTTTTCCAACGCCGATAAAGAAGCACTCACTTCAAAAAAACTATTGGAGTAATATATTTTTTTTTATCTCATTTATTTGGGGACTTTTATTAAAAAATATGTCAGTCCCATTGTATATACAAAGGTAACATAAAAATACAATAATTACAAGTCGAAGCTACTATAAAAGAGAGAATTGGGTCTGTTATCTAAGTTGGCTCATATACTTAAAAAGTTGTTTTGCAGCGTCAGAGCAGGGCTCAGCCAGTATATCGCTATGCCAACCGACATACAGCCGATTAAAATTATATCTCAGTTCGAGTGCTTTCCTCTCGCGCTGAAAGCGGACACACTCCACAAGTAAATGATACACGTCCTCAACAATCCCACATGTGTCACAATTGGTTGTATCAGCTTTCCGCATGAGAAAGGCAAACGTTTTTAGTGGCATGTGACCTGTTCTTAATCTATGCGCTGTTACAACCAGTTTTCGTGTCAAACTCATATCACTAAACCACGGTATGTGAGGAGGCTCAGACACTATAGTTTTATACCATATACCTTTGGTTACTGACCGAACATCAAAATATTCCTTCCATATATTAAAACATTTCTTCTTAAATTTAAGTAAAATTACATTATAATTTGGCAAGATGTCATAATCACTACCCTCTAAAGCTGCTTTTTTTGCGAGTATATCAGCCTCCTCCACATTAGATCGAAACATTGTCGTTATCCATCAAATGTGGGAACACCCGCTCTGCTTCCAACAACGCCCTGTAATTTGAAGCGCTTGGGTGATGTCACTTAAACTTTTTCTGTGTTGAGAACACTCATCAATAATCCGAGTCGGTTGTAAAGCACTACAGAAACGAAAGTTTTGTCAGGCTAATAATAGACACACCCTGGCGGTTTCACGCTTACGGTGAATTTGCGGTGACTCCATAGTGAAAAGATGGACGATTCACGGTAGTTTCATGTCACGGCTATTTTACTCTCTAGTTAGGGTTGTCGTACAGTGAAATCACTGTCGAAAAACAGTATATTCGTTCCGTTGCGTCACTAACTATGGATGGTAAATAAGAGTTAACTTATCGGCAGTTCTATGGTGAAAAGACCGTTTCTACTTTGTGGAAGCTTAGTATTTCTGTCGTCGATATGGCATATTTACACTGTGGAAAAATATTTTTTTCAAAGTGAACACCTCATAAATTTATAGTGATATTACTGTGGACCTACTGTTGTTCGACCGTCAATTCACCGTCAACTCACCGTCAACTCACCATCAACTCACCTTCAACTCACCGTAAAATCACTATCTTTTCACCGTATATTTAATTTTAATTTAATTTAATTTATTTAATTTATTTATTGTCATACAGAATCCGATCACGTAAAATACATATTTCATATTACATTAATTAATTTCCCGTGTGGTGTCGGAGAATACAATTCACCACTCCCTATTTTAGTGTTAGTTTATATCCAATATAGTATCTATTATTTATTACATCTTGACCCACTCTTTGATTTTAATTTCCTTCAGTAATTCAAAACACTAAATTATGGTAATTATTACAATATGACAATTTATGAATATCAATATGATTTAAATCTAATGTATATACGACGACATTACAAAATACGTCTACACTGAGAAAGATTGCCTTATAAAGCTCAAAAAACATAAACTCTTATATTAATTCCAAACGAAAAAACTGCCACATGTAACAATTTTTTGTTATATATATACTCGGTAGTTTTTTTTTCAAAACAAATGATGTGATTATTTAAATACTGTTTAATTATCATTTTATAAGCTTAGTGTAGAGTTCTGAACTGTATTGACATTTCACATTAAATTTAGTAATTTGAATTCAATTTTCAAGATATTTTGTTTTTTTTAAATAAGCTCTTAAAAAAAGTTTGAAAGTTGCGCCAGTGACGGAAAAATTAAGGAGTGAAAGATTGACATGGTATGGACATGTGATGAGAAGGGATGAAAGTAATGTTGTGAGGAAAGCTTTAAGCATGAATGTTGAAGGCTTAAGGGGTAAGGGAAGACCGAAGAAAAGATGGATGAACTGCGTGAAACATGACATGGATAGACAAGGAGTGACCACAGAGATGACGTCTGATAGAGTTGTATGGAAGGAGAAGACATATTGCGTCGACCCCAAATAAATTGGGATAAGAGCAGGTTGATGATGATGATGATGATGAAGCTCTTAAAAAAAATTTCATTTAAAAAAATATTTTTTCGCTCGATAAAAAAAAAGACAGTTATTCGACTGTGAAAGGAACATGAAACGACAGTGACACGACAATGAAATGACAGTTAAACGACCATGAAACGACGGTGAAACAACTTTGGATTCACTCCTATTTTACTGTGTCACAATAGTGCTTTGACTGTCAAGTGTCAATTAACTATACATTTATCAACTGTTTACCATGGTTTCACTCTATAGCTGCCCTATAAAAGTGTCGTTTTAACCATTTTACCTAGGTCTAATATTCTAATATATACCATATTTTGACAGTTGTGAAATGAAACAAAAGCACGAATGATACACCGTGAAAACACTGTTGTAATACTAAGTTGTCACTGTTGATCATAAAGGGAACTACCGACATTTCATGGTTTTTTCACCGTGACCACAAAACCGCCAGGGCAGGAAAAAAGCGAAACTCAGTGTCATTTCAGGGAAGAACTATATATATAACGGTGAAATAACACAGGATTTAGTTATTCAAAATCCATTTGTGTCAATTACACAGGATTCATGACCAGTACCAAAACAAGGAATGCACAAAATCTAATAGTTAAAGTTCTCGTTTTCCTTATATTACTACAATGTTAAAGCCTCACGACAAACAGTGTGGCTATATTTCAAATTCTTCCTTCGTCGCCTGGTGAATACCCCTATACAAAAAAAAGCATTTTATGCGCTTCCAACATAAGATCGGCTGGTTTTAACTCCAGTATGAGAAACGTTAACGAGCACAAAAGAAATTATGAAGAGTGACATGCCAATTATTATAAAACAAAAAGACACATGTATACTACCTTCGCTAACTTACGCCTGTCAAACATGGAAACTCACAAGTCGAACTTAATCAAAAATTACATCATGTCAAAGAGGTATGGAGAGAAGTCTATTGAAAATTAGAGAAATACAAAAAATTAATCACAAAAGCATAAGGAAAAGAACAAAAGTTACGGATGCTCTATGCTACTGCAAAAAGCTTAAATGGTGGTGGGCTGGACATATAACCAGACTGACAGACGACCGATGGACCCACAGAATAACATCTTGGGCAGGGCCGTCAGGTATTAGGAAGCGAGGTAGACCTGCGGCCCAATGGGCAGATGATATCATTAGAGTGGCTGGAAAAAATTGGATGGAGACAGCAAAGAATAGAGAGAAATGGAAATCTCTAGAGGAGGCCTTCACTTACGAATCGAGGGGTTCTTACTAATAGTAATAAGTTCTACTGCATTTATTATTTTTTATTATATTTTTAGTTAATAAGTTGAAATGTTTTATATATATAAATTATCAAAACAAAATTTAATGTATTGTAAAACTGATATCTTTGTAGAGTAAGAAATATAAGGCTTTTTTTATTTTTATTTATTTATTATGAGAAACGTTTATCTTGCCACTTAGTTATTGGCATGGAAGTAATAAGTACTACGTACAACGTTGTACGTAGTACTTATTACTTCCATGGTTATTGGCATAGCTGGGCACCGTTAATCAAATAGTTAACTTCGTTAATCGTTAAACCGCTACAAAAAAAGTTAGCTTCGTTAAACGTTAAAGCGTTACATTTCGGCAGAATTAACGCAAGTTAACGTTAATCGTTAATCCGTTAATATGTGTAAAATTGCATCTTTATATCGTTGCGCTAGTGAACTTATAAAACCTGTTGGTTTAGGTTCTGGAAGTTAACAGGTTAGGAAAAAAAACAAAATACTTGTATAATTCAAATGTGTAATTTAATCATCGGGCATCTCAATTAATTTAATCATGTGCACTTAGCACATTCCCCTTCATGAACATTAACATTTTGAAGTAAAGAAATGATCAAACGAAACAAATCTTTTCACAGTTATCTTTCTCACTCGCACGCGCCGGCAAAATATATCTAGTTTTGTTTTTGTTTCACTCGCTGCCACGCGCCACCCGGCACTTGTCAGTCCCGTGCGGTGGCCACCGAAGTGAAAAATCGGGTCCCGGTGACCCGCTCGCACGGCGAAGAGAGAGGAGTTTTACGGTGGGTCTATGGGGTCACGCGCCGCCTTCTCCGTCACCCCGGACCGATTTGGCGGGGCGAGACGCATCCATAGTCCACCAAAAATAAAAAAAAATAAAAAAAGTCCCGTGCGGTAACTATTAGGCATTGGATTAACGATTAACGGACTTCTTCATATTAACGGAAGTTAACGTGTCCGTTAACATTTTTAAAAGTTAACTTAAAAGTTAATCCGTTAATAAAAATGTTAACTTCGTTAATTAACTATTAAAGGATTAACGAGTTAATGCCCAGCTAGGGTTATTGGTTACATTGTACAACCTACTGTTATTGGTTCTTTAGGTTGTAGTCCATAGATTTGATGACATATGATTTTATGAAAAATAATAATAAAACTTACGTAGGTTAATTTTTGCCTAAAATCTATTATATGTAGTATTTTTCCCCTATTCCTATAATCGTATTTTATAGCTACGTTGGGTTATTTTCAACATGTTGAATGCATCATTAAGACAAGACATTTTAACAATCTAAAAAGAATAGTTTAATTTTTATATTATAGTTGTCTTTGCTTATCACCAAAATTTTATCGATTTGATGTTGCATTACGGCAATACAGAATTAATTTAAAAATTGCTAGATGTTATTGATGATAAACTGATGCTTGTAACATAATACTTACTTGTACTTGTTGAATTTGTATGATCCATAGGCATTATTTTATGTGTCTAAAATCTAGATTATTTTAGGTACAACTTTTAATAACAAATTAAACTGTCATCATCATGTGTAGGTATTAATATTTTGTACTATTTTATTTGTATTTCGATCAAATACAAGTTAACATATTTTTAATCCAGAAATCGATTCTTTACTAAATGACTAAATATTTCTAAAAGCATAATTCTTCTAAATTATAAATAATATACTACCATTGAAATACTTTTAATTGAGTGTGCAAAAGCAAGCCCTTGTCATAATTGGCCCAATTTTAGCTGTTTTTACCTTTTAGAAAAAAAATACTGGCAACTATTCCTTAAATTGCCAGTGTTACTATTTAATGATATTTTCAAAAGTAATAAAACGCGCTCGATATCCCTGTTTATTTTATTGACCACTCGCCAGATGTTTGCGCATTGTTTTCCAGTGCGCAGTAGTTTCTCTGTCGTGAAATCGGGATTCTGTTTTAGTATTATATCTAATCTGCCATTTTGAAAATAGTGGCGTGTATGGATTAGACCTAGTGTTTTTAATGTGACAAATATGTCCGGGAGCAATGATAAAGTGTCGACTACGCAGCGTATGATCCAAAGTGTCGCTTTCCCTCCCAGTCGCAAGCTTACTGTATCGGAAGTATTCGATGAAAAAAGTGTAAAGCCTCTACCTGATGTGTTGAAGCAACATTTTATCTTAGAAGGTAGGATCGAGGAAAATGCAGCTCTACGAATCATCCAAGATGGTGCCACCTTATTACGATCAGAAAAAACTATGATCGAGATCGATTCACCGGTTACTGTGTGCGGAGACGTCCATGGCCAATTTTATGATTTGATGAAATTGTTCGAGGTGGGGGGTTCGCCTTCTTGTACCAAGTATTTATTCTTAGGTGATTATGTCGACCGAGGTTATTTCAGTATAGAATGTGTTCTTTACCTTTGGGCTTTGAAGTTGTGTTATCCGAAGACGTTATTCCTATTACGCGGTAACCATGAATGCCGACATTTGACAGAGTATTTTACTTTCAAACAAGAATGCAAAATCAAATATTCTGAGAAAGTATATGATGCATGTATGGACGCTTTTGACTGCTTGCCCCTTGCTGCTCTTATGAACCAGCAATTCCTATGTGTGCATGGTGGTCTTTCGCCTGAGATCAACAGCTTAGATGATATTCGTAAACTAGATAGATTCAAAGAACCACCAGCTTTTGGAGCTATGTGTGACCTACTTTGGTCTGATCCGCTAGAGGATTTTGGTAATGAAAAAAATGCAGAACATTTCTCGCACAACTCTGTCAGAGGTTGTTCATACTTCTACAGCTATGCAGCCTGTTGTGACTTTCTACAAAAAAACAATTTATTATCCATCATACGTGCTCATGAAGCTCAAGATGCTGGCTACCGGATGTATCGAAAAAGCCAGACTACAGGCTTCCCTAGCTTAATCACCATCTTCTCTGCACCTAACTACTTGGATGTTTATAACAACAAAGCTGCTGTTTTAAAATATGAGAACAATGTTATGAACATCAGGCAATTTAACTGTTCTCCTCATCCATATTGGTTGCCCAACTTCATGGATGTCTTTACTTGGTCGCTGCCATTTGTTGGTGAGAAAGTAACAGAAATGCTGGTGAATGTGTTGAATATTTGTTCTGATGATGAACTGATGTCTGAGGGGGATGACGCATTGGAGGAAGCAAATCTCAGGAAAGAAGTCATTCGCAACAAAATTCGTGCTATTGGCAAAATGGCACATGTGTTTTCTGTATTGCGTGAGGAAAGTGAATCTGTTCTGCAATTAAAGGGGCTCACACCCACTGGTGCATTGCCATTGGGTGCACTTTCAGGTGGTAAAACATCCCTTAAAAATGCCCTGCAGGGCTTCTCACCTAATCACAAGATTACGTCATTTGCTGAAGCTAAGGGATTGGATGCTATTAATGAGCGCATGCCACCTCGACGCGATGGTCAACGTACACCAGATGCCCAAGAAAAGAAGCCGCATGTAAACAGCAATGCACATTCGTGAAGTGTTAGCTTGTTTTTCTCTTCAATCCTTAAATTTTGGTCCACAATTATAGTGGTAGTGAAATATGTGTGAAGGAGACTCAGCTTTTGGAATGATATTTCACATTCATAATAACTAGGTGGATTTGAAGGGAATTGTCTTAATAGATACAAAATATTTTTAAATTTGGATTTAACTTTTTTTCAATAGTTGAAGTTAAAATTTCTCTTAAGATATTACCTCTCGATATTTAAAATATGTCAGATCTGCAGGCAACAAATTTATTTAGTCAATTAAATATTAAGGTATGCACATTTATTTATAATGCGCTGCACTGTTTAATTTTTGGTAATGTAATTTTAAATTTTTCATATGAAAAGACATGATATTGTAATGTAAATTAATTCAGATTGTCTACTTATACTCTACCTATTGTTATCTACATTAGTGAAAATTAGACATGTCTATAATTTTCAAAGCATAATTAGCTGTGATATTAAGTGACGATCAATGTATTATTTAATAGCGAAGTGCTAGTGGGGTACAGACATGTTCATTGGCTAATCATGCATTGAAATCTGTAAAATAAATGAGAAGTTCTCAGCTTGGGCGTGTCTTTATATTCTATTAAGTAATAAAATAATTATGTACTATATATAGTGTGCAGCACATGGTGTGTTGTTGCCGAGCGTGTGTGCTCTGTAAATATGCCTCGTGCGTACACACACGTTGTTGCAGCTTTAACACTTGAGATAAATATTACTCTCTTTAATATCTTTGCTACAAGTTGTACTTAATTGTATTTTATTGTACAAAATATATTAAAATTACTATCTATGAAATATTACTTAAAATTAATTTATAATAATAATAATAATATTTGGGTGTATGCTGGCCCCTTGTTGCCTGCATGCAGCTGAACTTGTATGCTGGAACAACACATATTAAAGTTTCTTAGCCATAATATTTCCATATATAAGGTGTAGTGGCTCATCTAATTGCAGATTTTCTTACAGCTTTTATTCCAAATTTCACTATTTATATATGGTTTAATGACCGCATAATGCACTGTTGGAAAATCTCTTTTGGTCTGCCAAATAATCATGAAATTGATGCAATAAGTTCATATTGTGAATACTAAAAGTGGCTTATATCATTTACAAAGTCAGTTTACTAAGTATTTTATCTCAATTCATTGTGTAGTCCTTCATATGTTCTGTACTTTTAAATAAATTTTATCTATGTAAAAAACTAACAATATATTTAATTTTATTTTGTACTAATCATGGGAAGTGTTGTTTTATCCTAAAAAATATATTAACATTGAGCTCCATTAAATTATGGTTTCAATAAGTCCTATTTTAAATTCAATTCAATTAAATATACTTGAGAGCTATTTACTAATTAATGAAATTACAAAGATAGTTATTTAAAAAATGGTTATTAGTCTTAAATTATTATTCTTACTCATACAAATATATAATGATGAATGCTGCTGGTGTGTTTACTTCGAATAAAATAATTCATTACTGTATCTGTCTGCTACTAAATATTTAAATCCATACTAGAACTCAGATAATGAAAATATAATACTAGCGGGTATAGCTCAATGCTTTGTAACCTTCATGTGAATGGGTTGTTAAGTATTGTTTCAAGTAATTTGCATAACTTATTTTTTATTGTCTTAGTAGCTCATTTATGCTCTATTTCAAAGTATGTCGTCTAAATAGTAGATAATGTATAGGTAGGTAGATTTGCTATTTACTTACGCCAATATTAGTATTCCAAATAAATAGTTGTAGAACTTGTTTTACAATTATTTGGGATGTTAATAATCCTCCTATATAAATTTGGCTAGTTCAACCAAAGTAAAATATGGAACGAAAAATTTAATGATCCTGGCTAAACCAGAACTCTAAGCGCAATCACTAATCCGGCAACCAAACAAGTACAGATTTCTTTGCTTCTAATGTTTATTATATTTTTATGTAAATTTCATTCTTCAAGATAATTTATTAGTGTTCTACTCTCTAAATTGCATCACTATCTAATGAAAACATTTTTATTTTAATTATAATAACGCTCCCAAATTAAAATGCCAATAGAGGAAAATATGTGTTAGAATTAAACTAAAAAACAAAAGTCATTGAATTTATTATGAGTCATCATAAGTAACCGCGGAAAGGCTAACATTTTGGATCGATCGCGCTACAATTTTTGGGCATAATCACAAATGGTCATCTTCAAGGCAGAGATTGAGGAGTCTGATTGACGTAATCCAGCCTAAATACAACTAGCGTATAGGGTCGATTATGTCAAAATGAGTAAACTTAAAATAGTGAAAAGGATTTTATTTATGAATCCATATGCTTTGGCTTTAAAAGAATCAAGGATTTATTACTATTTACATTGCTGTTGCTAGATACTGTAACAAACAGTGGCTGCCTGACCAGGCTCATGTTTATTATTTACAACATGTTCCACTTTCTCTCAAGATGTCAGTCAGTTCGAGATTTTTTGGTCTAAATCTGGGCATGTGGCAACAATAACTAAATAGTTTTGCCTCAATCAGATGAACAATTCACGAACGTAGTAACAGACACACGAACATAAATAGAATTCATATGTAAATGAAGGCTCTCAACCTAGCTTCCCGCTGCCTTAGGTACGTACCTAATACAATTTCATTTTCAACATTTTGCATACCTTATAAATTAACTTTTAATACCTTATAAATTTCTAACTTAAAAAAAATACAAACTAGCCTTAAAACTAATCGGAAAACCTACTAAGTTTCAGGTCAATATGAATAACAATGTGTAAATGTTTAGGTAACAAACAGACATTTTTAATCACAATAAAAGAAGAGAGATTTCGCATGCAGGCTGTTTAATATCTACAAAAAGTTTATCTACATGCGTATGCATATATCTATATGTATATATAGATAAGGTTTTAAATACGTAATGTATACCCACAACATAGGTACATAATAAGTCACAGGCTTATTATCAGCCGTAACATCATAGTAATTAACTTAGGAGATTACTATCAATCGATTGCAGTACTAATGACTAATCAGCTTTAACTATAAAAATGATCCAGGATTAATAAATTTAAGACTGATCTGACAACCATGGCCTGTGGTAATTCGACAAACTGACATAAATTGGTTCGTAAATGTCGCGATTTTATGTATGTAGGTACATAATGAGATAAGCTTATGTATTTATAGACATAGCTGTCGCGCCCAGTTAAACGGCTGGCACTGGATTTATATTTAAAAGATACATATATGCTTCGTTAGTCTGGTATCAAATATATATGTAAAGTATAACAAAAGTTAGGCACTGCGGACTGCGAGGTTCTGGATTCGCTTCCCGGGTAGCACCTAACTTTTCCTGAATTTTCGGTGATGACATTTTCAGTACGTTCTATGGAACTGTATGATAGAAGACACTGCATCAGTTAAGGTTTGCACTGCTTTGAAATTAACATTATTATTTAACTCTGGTCTAGTCGTTTTATTTAGAAATAGGTAAGGTTAAATATTTCAGAAGAATATTTTTCAGGCAAGATATGTAGTTGGTGATATCCTAGAGTAATTTATGTCTAGAATCTATAATAAATTGGTTAGCGTAATATTTATTAATAGCCAGTGATGAACGAAATATGGAATAAAGTTCTCAATGTTTTTATGACAAGTTCAAATCACGACGATTCTACATTTATTGTATGTATCCATCTAGGCCATCGTATTTGTAATACTTCCACTCATGCAGTGTGCTATAAGAATACAATGTGTCACGAATATTTTGCCTGCGTGTTATACAAGTCAACAGGAAATCAGTCCCTGATGCCATAAACGTTCACTCATGATATGAGTTCGACGCCCAGTTTGCTACCAATCACGTAGTGAGCCTTTAGTCCGGCCAATTTAGACATTCGAAGTTACATAAATTCCCACCAAGCTGAAAATCGGTAAGATTGTTTAAAATATCATTAAAAACAAAACTTGAAAGTTTCAAAATCTTTCCCCTGTAAGGAAAAAAAATTATTCAAGGTCAAAAAAATGAGTTTCGCGATTTTCAGCAAAACGGTAAGTTTTATCATAAAAATACATCGGACAAAAATTGTAAATCATAAAATTATCTACAAAAAATTTATTAATATTTTTTTTTCTACGAGCCACCGTTTTTGAGATATAACGATTCAAAAAGTTGTAAAAGTAGTAATCGTCAAAATATGCACACGTTTTCTCGCCACCTATGAGGTAGTGTACTTAGCGCGTTTTTTTTAACGTGGTTTCCCCAGTAGGCCTATTCCACGGGTCAGTTTTGATCCTGTTTAATTTGAAACTATTGAAAAATAATGGATATTAGCAGAGATTGAAAAGATAAAAGCAATTTAAGTTAAAAAAAAGTATATACATACATACATATCATCACGCCATATCCCTTGCAGGATAGGCAGAGAGAACAGAGTGCCAGAGAACTCTATCTCTGCATACTTCACTCGCTTCCTCAACATTCACTAAGGCCTTGGTGTCATTCTTACATTGCCGATATATTTCTTTCTTCTGTTCAGTCATACTGTCATTCAGATTCAAAGAAGAGACATAGTCCAGCCACGCTTTCTTCTTTTGCTCTACGGAAGCTGCTACTTCCGCTTCCTACCATGCAATCACCATTTGTTTTTCTATGCTTTGAACTTCCACATACTTCTTTCGCTGTATCTACCATACTCTCTTTCAATACTCTCCAGCATTCTTCAATGTCCGATTGCGGCTGGCTTGCCATCGTCAGCCGTTCTCGGACACCCTCTGCATACTTTTCTCTTACACACTCTTCTTGCAACCTTTCAACCTTTATTCTTTCAAGCCTTCCGAAGTGGACACGCTCTCGCCAGTGCCTCCACTTTCTGAACAGACCACTAAAACTCGCAATAACGAGATAGTGGTCCGTATCGACTGTGGGGCCCCTGTAGGCTCTTGCGTCCAATATTTTGTTTCGGAGACGACTGTCTACTAAAATTAAATCTATTATACTTTACTGTTCATTCCTTCTCCATGTATACATATGGATGTCCTTATGTTGGAAAAATGTGTTTGACACAATAAGGTTTCTCTCCATGCATACATCCGCTATGAGCCTACCTGCGTCGTTCACTCTCTTATCACCAAATGGACCAAGTATGTCCTCATAGTCGGGACGCTTGGTCCCCACCCATCCGTTCAAATCTCCGCATACAATCACGCGTTCACTGGTTTCTGCCATATCCAGAACTTCCCGAACATTATCCCAAAACTTCTCTAGGTCTGATGCCACCGAGGATCCTACGGGAGCATATGCTACAACCATGAATACCTTGGTGACACCAAGTTTTATACGGACCCAAAGAAGTCTGGGATCATACATTCCGTAATCCTTCACACCTGAAGCCAAGCGAGAGGACAACAGCACTCCTACCCACATGCTGGCTGGATCGGTCTGTGGTACTACACCAGACCACAGAGCCATCCCGCCACCAGGAAGATCGCAGGCGTCGCTGCCCCTTCGCTTGGTCTCTGGTCTCACGATTACAACTTTTTGAATCGTTATATCTCAAAAACGGTGGCTCGTAGAAAAAAAAGTATAAATTTTTTGTAGATAATTTTATGATCTACAATTTTTGTCGGAGGTATTTTTATGATAAAACTTACCGTTTTGCTGAAAATCGCGAAAAACTAATTTTTTTGACCTTGAATAAAAATTTTTCCTTACAGGGGAAAGATGACTTCAAATTTTGTTTTTAATGATATTTTAAACAATCTTACCGATTTTCAGCTTGGTGGGAATTTAGGTAACTTTACTCTTATTTTTTGGTCTAATTTGACCGGACTACTTGTTAAATAAAGCACGTTGTTTCGTTATATGTAACCCAAATCGCGATACTAATGTGCCATCATTACTACAGTCAGTTACGGCCATGTTAAAATATTGCCTGGTATTATATTTTTAGACGTATGACAGTATAGTGAAATTATCTCTGTGGTGACGGAGTAAGAATACAATAGGTACACCACCTCTCTTACCGATGTGTGTCGTGGAGGGATATAATATATAGATAACATCTATGCACGATAAGAAAAACTCGAAATAAAACCATATACCAGCCAGTCTGACCGGCATGGTATAGTAGGTTAATTTCCTTCCTATTGCAGAGGATGCTCGAACCCTGTAGTGAGACGTATATGAGCTAAGACGATGAAGTAATAATAAAATTGAAATAAAATCTTAATTTTTGTGGTCATGAGTTGACAATTAGCTTTTTTGGCGTGTTATGATTTGATCGTACCTCGTCAGCTATCACAGTTGAGAGCAGGGCGGTGTGGCGTCCTAAAATGTGCAACAGACCTCCGTCTGTCGCCCGCTTTGGATACCTATATACATCTGATCAACATTTGTCGTAGATCTGCATATAATCTATTATACATACACACGTAAATAGGTGGTTACTTCTCAGAGTGGTGGTTCTCCTGTATGAGCAGCAAAATGACAGATTGTTAAATACGTTGGCGATGTACTTGGACATCTCAACATTATCGAAGAGACAGCCCTAGCACGTTGTTTGTTTAATACATAATCTTATAAGCATATATACCTACGATCACGTGTTTCTATGGGATTTAATGAGAGTAGGTCGATGTTATGTGAGATTTAATACAAATAGGTAGTGATAAAATCAGCATAATTTACACCATAGTAGCCTTTCATATCACCTGGGCCAGTTAGCCCAGGTCCATGTAAAATATGATGGAGTTCTATCTGATGTCGTCTGGTTAACAATTTCATTCCCAAGAAGGGTTGACGTCAGCAGACGACCGGTCATAAAACTTTTTGCTATATGTACTTAGTATTACGCCGACCCCAAGCAATTAGGGTAAAAGCAGGATGATAATGATGCCTCTCTATTATTATGAAACCAAACATATCTGCCATTATTGCAGAACACTTTTATAGCTTACTTTGAGTTCATAACGCAATATTTTGTTATTAACAGTTGCTGCCTAAGCACGACACGTCGAGATACTTACCGCTGACGCCGTCTTAGCAACAACAGGGCGAGGTGTCGTTTTGCTTACAATGACGTTATAACCCGTAGGCAAATTGGAATTTGCTGATTTTGTAGTCAGTAGCGATACAATATACGCTCGTCGGCGTGTGTTGTCATTAGACACTTCAAGTAACCTACTTAGCGAAACAATGTTACGCAAGTCCATTAATTCGCTACGTAGTGAATTATGATATTTTCACCACTCCAACTTCAATTTCAAGTCACCCAAGCTCATCTTCAGAATTGTTAGATCTTTAAGGAACTTTGTTACACCGACATCTCTAAGTCATTGCTGTGTGGCAGCGGCGACGAGTAGGTATCTACTATCAACTCTTACTTCGCTCGTGGATGTCGTAAAAGATAAGAGAGCTTTATATCGACCTCAGCGAAGTCGATCTGGTGCCGTTAGGTTAACTGTTACAATCCCAAGGCGGGTTGACATCAGGCAAGCGGCCGGTTATAAATATAAGATGGAAACAGAGTAGGTGCATATTGCGTCGACCCCAAGTAATTGGGACAAGAGCAGTATACTTAATGATTATTAGACATATTAGTTAAGTGAGTGGAATCTTTGTTGCATTTCTTTTGCTGCGAAAGCCGGTTTAGGCTCTTTCAGGATCTTGATAATGCCCTGAAAACTGAGCCAATAGACCTGATTCGGCGTTTGGCCTATCATCCCAAAACACTTAGGCGACGTCCATTAATCACGTGATCTTTTTTTAGCATTTTTTAACCCCCCCTCCCCCTTGGTGATACGTGGTGAGGTTTAGGACTTCGTGATTTTTGTCACACCCCTCCCACCCTTTCAAACCTCACGTGATTAATGGACGGCCCCTTACCTACCTGTTTCACTCATAACGTTCAGCTGATATTCTAGGGACGCCAGGCAAAGTTTTTGTGAGTTCATGACATGAGGTTATGACAATAATCATGGTTCAATTAAATGCACATATGACATAGTGATTTAGTAACGTAATCTCTAGTAATGATATGGGTTCAATCCCCACGCAGGAAGTTCTTTAAGCGATCCGCTAATGATTCCTATGAGTTTGGATGTTATTTGTATAATTTATTAGTAAATTGATAAAATTCCCCGTGAAAAAAGGATTTATTTCTTAGTTTAGTATCTGATATAAAAAAAAATAACAGCGGCCGCATTTGTTGTGAAATATTATATATACTTAATTCAAATTGACGCTATGCGATGCCGAGCGTAGGTACATTACATTCCAACGAATCCGATTTCAAGCGCGCATTACATTAGATTTTTTATACCTATTTTTCTGATTGAAGAGAGCAGTGTAATATATTAGACTCATACATCAACGACATATTACATATAATGGACCCTTATTTTAGGGCGAATGAAACCTGATCTAACTAATAAATGACTCGAAGAAACTAGGAAAGCACGATATGTACCTATACAATGAAAAAATACAATTATAAGTCTAGATAGTAATCTCGATAAAGATATGCATAAATGGTGTAAAATGCATAAAAGATCATTCGTTTATTAGTGGTAGGACCACGCTGTTGACAGTTCTCTGTCTACAGCCGCGGGGTTGTCCGTCCGAGGTAGTACCTCACTCTCGCAGAAGATCGACGTCTGAGTAATGGCAATTTGCTATTGCGCTTCGTTTGGTGAGTGAGAGATACGAAAGCCCAACTGGGGTTGGTTTGGGGTTTGTAATGGTGGGCAGCGGCCTAACTATAGTCTTGGTTATAGAAAAGGTCCATGGGCGGCAGTGACACTTAGCATTACGTGTGCTGCTTGCTCGATTGTCACCATAAGCAATAAAAAAAATCTATTATTTTACACATTGCCTCCACAATGGGAGAAAAATAAAAACAATTAGGTACAACCGGTGGACAACGGCCTCCTTTTTTAATTTCAAGAGAAATATTTCTTTTACAGTGATATCTGTTAACATCCCTTAATTGTCTTTTACGATACCCGACGACTCATAAAACTTTTCTACTATATGAGGGAGACACCAGTACCTACTGTCTTTCCCACGCGAGGTCCGTGTCCGATAGTAAGAAGTATCATAACTAATTCAACTATTTTGCAACGAGTTTGTATATTTAATGTATTGTTTGTAATTTTAATATGCATCATCAATAATAAACTTGTGCCAATTTATTTGCCAAAAGGGTCGCTAAATTGAAAAATCAATATCTCTACAAACAGATATTGAGTATCAGTTTTGATAAAAACATCCAAAAATAAATAAGTTTTTTAAATCAAAAGTAAATTAATCAACTACGTACTTACTTAGTAATAAGTACAGCGGATATTGCTTCAAGCTTAAAAATAATAAATATTACAAAAACTTGTCTTTAATATAATTTCATAACTTTGACTACGCAGATTTCGGAGTAGTCTAAATAGCAACCTGCCATGTCGAGTATCATAAGTTCAATCCCCACGCAGAGCAGTTATTTGTGTGACCCACAAATAATTGTTCTGAGTCTGGGTATAATTTGGATCTGTCAAATTATGTGTTTGTAAAGTCCTCCACAATACAAAGATTATTTCCTTACTGCCGGGTGTTTTACTTAAAAAAAATATAAGAGGGAATTACCACCCGTTTTAGAATTAATATGAATTATATTGAGATTATACTTACTTTTCTGTCGAAAAGTACGTATAATCTATAGCTGCCGTATAGTATGGGTCAGCATGTTGGGCTACAAAAGCGACGGATGAGAGACGGCGGCATGTAGCAGAGATGCGGATGTTAAGATGGATGTGTGGCCTGACGAGAATGGATAAGGTAAGAAATGAGTATATAAGAGGAAGTTTGAAAGTGGCGCCAGTGACGGAAAAGTGAACGACTCACTTGATATGGACATGTGATGAGACGGGATGAATGTAATGTTGGGAGAAGAGTTTTAAGTATGAATGTTGAAGGCTTTAGGGGTAAGGGAAGACCGAAAAAAAGATGGATGGATTGCGTGAAGCATGATATGAATAGAAAGGGAGTGAACGCAGAGATGACATCGGATAGGATTGAGTGGAGGAAAAAACATATTGCGTCGACCCCAAGTAATTGGGATAAGAGCAGGGTAATGGTGACGTACTTTTCTATCGAGTACTTTTGCCATGCTGACTATTGAAATTCAGCGTAGAAACTCTCAATGCTGAAATTGAAATGAAATTTAAGTTCACAGAGGATAATTTTAGTTTGATAGATATAATCCGGTCGATCAGCCTGTCCCGCCCTATGCTTTTAATGTTTTGAAATAAGAAATCTTCCTCTATTTTAGCTGTTGTTGTCATTGGCGGCAAAGTAGATGATATGGGAGTCGGTAAGGAAATGGTCGTTATTCCTCCAAGTTTTTTTTTTAATGCTTATTGTGGCAAACGAACATAAAGCACACCTAATAGTAAGTGTTATTGCCGCTCATGGACATTTGCAATGCCAAGGATACAGCTAGGCCGCTACCGACTATCACCCACCTAGAAAGTTGGGCTTTCGGCTCTCTGTGGCTCACCAAACAAAACGCAACAGCACATTGCCACTGCTCAGATACCGATCATCTATGATACTAACCTGGACGGCCCGGCCCGTGTCTGCAGATAGAAAATTCTCAGCAGTGTGACCCTACCAATACAACCGTTTCGCTCAAATTGCAAATACATAATCCACACTGGGTCACTTCTTGTTCCAATATGTTAAGTTTACAGGGTTCTACCTCATACGTTCCAAGTGCCTACTATCTTCGGATCTTTCGTAGCTTAACAGAGATTTTAGTATTACCACGTGAGCCTGGTCTCCTACTCTTGTATGTCCTGTAGTCGGTGTGCCTTGGAGGCGGCGCGATGGTGGTTAATATTGGTATAATATTGCGTTCTGTGCCAGAATATGTATATGGTTATTTGATCCACTAAGTTCTCTACAGGATATTCTAACCTTTGCTCCGGTGTATGATTAAATAGCCATTGCTGCCATCCGTCCGCGGTATTGCGAGGAGACCATCGCAGATGAACTCCACGCGTGTAGACGAGGTCGACAGTTAGGGATGGATAGATGTTAAATCCGTTCTCTTCCTTATGTGAATAAGTAAATAGGTAGGTAGGTATATATTAAATCGCAAATTTCATATAGAGATTAAACGTGATAAGCATGAATACCCCCGATAACCTCGATAGTTACCCATATTGATTTTAATAAGAATGCATGAGAGCCTCATCTCGAGCTGGACTAATGATTTATCTTATACGGGAGAGCAATTCTTTTCATACAAAAAGATCACGAAATCGAGATAAAATTCGAATGGCGAAAATTGTCCTCCTGGTATGGCGCTAGTAACCGATAACTTTATCTCAGTACTCTCACCGTTCGCCGTAGTATGGATACGTAATGAAAAGGGACGAGGATTATATCGATAGTAGAGATTTATATGGGAATATTATGGAATAAAGAAGTAAAGGGAAGAAACAAGAGGCGATTGATGGATTGTGTGAAGTGAGATATGGACAGAAAGGGTTGAACGAAGAGGTGACTATCTACCTATATGGTGATATCTAAAAAAGTTTGAAACATGTATCGACTATCTGCATCGAGAATGATGTTGATGATGATCTTCAGTTATCATCATCATCATCACAGCCCATAAATGTCCCACTGTTGGGCTCGGGCCTCCTCCGTAATGGCAGGGAAATTAACCTATTATACCACGCTGATCAGACGTGTTGGTATAGGGTTTTGTTTCGAGTTTTCCTTCTCTCGCATAGATATTATATGCGTTTTATATCCCTTAGTCATGTCGCTGTCATCGGTGCCGACCTGACGCTGCCGGCTGTCGCGAAAGCGATGGTCGACAGCGTCAGGAATTGGGACGCGGTCGCCGCCTTCTGCGACGCTGGCATCTCGCAGAAGGAGGCTGCGGAACGGGTCCGGGTGGATTCCCGGGACCCGGGCCGCCGCCAGCGGCCGGGGCAGCGCAGGCGCGAGTATCTGCGCCTGATGCCGCCCTAACCGAGGTTTCGGGTGATCGGACCGGGGAATTGTCCGGTCACTAAACCGTGATTTTTATGTTTTTGTGATAGGCTATGGAGTGGCGTGACCACTCCGGCACGCTAAATCCGTCCGGGGTGACAGAAGCGGCGCGCGACCCCAAAGACCCGCCCTACATGTACCTCTCGACGCCGTACGAGTGGGCCACCGGAAAACGTGATTTTCACCCTGACTAAAGGTCGGATTAATTTGAACCTTTGCCCACTTACTTTGACCGATGATAATGCAATAATTTAAATAGTTTGTCCATTATCCTCACAGAATTAGTGATATTTTTCGTCTAAGATCCGGCTGCAAAATCACTACGTTCATCGCGTTAACTACGCGATGAACGTAGTGATTCATCAAACTCACATTTTTACATACATTTATGATTAAGATACAATGCGAAAGTGGAAGGATGTAGATACCGGGGAGACCGAAGCTAACCTACCTAGATCATATTGGTCACGTACTGAAGGAAGGTGGAATCAAGAGTCTCCGAAACCGGCGAGCGTATATGAAGAGAATTATGAATGTTGAGGAAGCGAGTGAAGTATGCAAGGATAGAGTTCTCTGGCACTCTGTTCTCTCTGCCTACCAGCCTGCAAGGGATATGGCGTGATGATATGTATGTATGTATTTATAATTAGGAGAATACATTGATAACAGGGTGCCAGTAAATAAGTGGCCGCAAGTAATTTTAATGAAATTAATGCTAACTAATTTTCCAAAAAAAATGTGAGTTTGATTAACTACGCGATGTACGTAGTGATTTTGCAGCCGGATCTCGTAGATACTATTTGTATATCTGTGGCTGAGATTTTTATGTGACTCGATAGATGACACTATCTCTATTTTCTGCATCGCAACCGCATGAAAGAAATCGCTTATATCTATTTTATTGAATTTAAATGGAACTAATAGCTATCTACGGCTAACAAATAAAGGGTTAAAAATAAATAAAAGTTAAAAAATCCAATAAAACACGCTTTTGTAGACAAGCAAACTAAAAAGTAGAAAATAATTTCTAATACATTTTAATTAAGAATAGATTTATTAACAAAAAACATGTTTTATTATAAAAAGCATGGAGTGCTTCTTAGAGATTTTTTTTTTAAATTCACTCTACTATTATCAATATCTCTCAATAAAAAAATTATAAGAATTGATATCGAAGTGCCTACGGTTTTTTACCATAAAAAGTAGTTTTTTCTTAATTAAACTATTCTTAATTTAAAATTAAAAATCATTTTCTACTCTTTAGATTGGTTATCTATACAATATTTTATAAAAGCCGTTGTCTTTTTTTCACAATGAGTCTTGGTTACTCGAATAAATGAATTATATTATTATTATAAAATATTTAGTGTTTTTTTTTTAATTTTTAAAATATTGATTATTAATTATGTATGATGAGACCAGTAACAGTTTTACACTAATGTTTGTACTGGACAAACGTCAGTGTAAAATTTTAAGAATTGTGAAATCTGCTTAATCCTTGAAATGTTACAGTTCTACTAAAAATATAAATACAGAGACGTCGTTATAAATATTCAAACACTATTCATTTGCATAATTGTACCATTTGACAGATTAAAGGAATGTCATAGGGCTTTTAATTAATGACGCTTACTCCGATTTGACTCCCGAAATTAATTTCAAAGACTAAAAGGTAGAACTTTTTGATAGGCATGTATACTTGTTGCACTTATTTTATGGGACCAACAGTAGGAATACTCGCTCGGAAAAAAAAGTTGCATAGCCAGAGCGCAACGCGGAGAACGCACCGCGGATACGGTCAATTTCAGCGTACATAGAGATGGATTTTTTTTTGTGTGTCTTAGTTGTTAGCTTCAGATGGCTATGACAACTTTACCCGGACTGTGGGTGAGCGCTAAGGGCTCTCAACCCGAACATAGAGATGGAGAAGACAGCCTCGTTTATATGATATATATTACATATATATGGTATGATAAGGTGTTTACTCTCTCCAGGGCACAGTATGGATGGATAGATAAAGGAAAGCAATACAGATATTTGAAAACTACAATCTAAGGATTTTTTACATACTGTGCTAATGTGTCAATAAAGAAAGAAAGAAAGAAAAGTAGTGTTTACAATTGTCTGTATTCATATAAAGCTTTTTACAAACAAATCGTATGTCCAAATCGCATAATTGTGGAACAGTATTGTCTAAGAATTCTTCTTGAGAAATAACATGACTATTTTTAACACATTTACTCATATCTGTGCAAATACAACTTTTGGATACATTGTTATTATTCTCATTGATATTATAACTGTATATAGAGTGTGTATCACTTATTGTATTAATACTATCTATATTAGTAGTTAACATTAAGTTAGAACTAGGATATATCAAAAATGTGAATACAGTCAAAGCAACTAAACACTGTATAGGGATAGCTGTTGACCAATATTTTAGAGGATAGTAATAAATATTGAAGTAATGAAGATAAGAATCAGGAGTGATTGCCCATATACAATATACAACTAGCAATGTTCTAGAAAATAAATACAAAAAGAAACCATACAAGGATCTAGCCGGTGTTGGGGCAGGGGTGTGTTCAGGCATTATAATTATTTTTGCTTCTAAACAATTTTAAATAATTGTTCTGTTTTAACTATCAATTTAATGTTTTTGATGGTGGCATTAGCAGCTACACGCAACTTTTTAAGTTCCTCTCCGTAGAAATTTCTGAAACAATATTATAATTAAAAGGTAGGGATAATAGTGGTTATATAATTACTCAAGTATTTCATATAAATAAATCAAAGACAGGCTATTTCAATATTTGAGATGTTACCTCCAAAGTGTGGTATAGACACAGACAATAAAACTAATTTTTTTTTTTAAACACCCATTTAACCAAAATATATCAAAATATACTAAAAAGAAAATAAGATTTTGCTAAAATAAATTTAACCTCAAAATAACATTTGAAAAAAATAAATGAAAATAATGAAATAATATCTCAGTTTCAATATTGATAGACATGGGTCTAAGTTTTTCAGTTTGGGCCTAAAATATATTGCAACAAAGATATACCTTTAATATATTTCTTTACAGTATTTGTATGACTATGAATAAAAATTTAGGCACTCACTAGATATTAAATTTATAGTTCATCTAATCTAAGAAGTGCATTTCGACGTTTTGCATTTTTTAAAACACAAAAACCTTGGTCAAACGTATACACATGATTGCAAACAATAAACAATTATTAAGTTTTTTACATAAAAAACGTTGTGGGTGACTTTCTTGTACAATAACCTAATGTTGAAACTCGTAAAACTAATTTAAAATAAAAATAACATGGTAAATAGTAATTGTAATTGACGATCTTACAATGTCACGTCATCACATTCTAAACAGTAGTGCTTAACAACTTCGAATTCACGAATATCCAAATAATCAGTAAAAATATTAGAATAATATAATTAATCGAATAGAGATTTTAACAGAGATGTACATTTCGACAATTTATTGATAAGGACATAATTATTAATGTTCGCGACGATGATAATTCAAGTAATAGTAGTGATTCTGAATAAATATTAGCTATTTTCAAATCCAGTTTTTGTTTTTACTTAACGTAATCTTACTAAATATGATGAATAGATTTTATGCTGGAATAATTATATTTGTTTAGTATTAAATTAGCACTTAATTTACTCATCTCCTTTTAGAAAAAAATAAATAAACCCATTATCAATTAAAAAGAATCTATAAAAAAAAATATTGATTTCTCACTAAAATCGGATCATTTCGATAGCGATTATTTGATTCACATACCTAGACAACTTACTCCGACAGCTGTCAAAGTGCACTTCTTAGATTAGATAGACTATAGTGGTAGTAAATGAAGTGAAACATTCTGTAATTTTCAGCACAATTTTGTTTCCAATAAGCGCTTAAGCTTTTATTTATAATCATCATGGAAGTAATAAGTACTCTGTACAACAGGAATGAGCTGTTGTCGCAAAATTGAAGCCGAGCGAGAGCTCAGAACTGTACCTTTTATCCCTCTCTGGCGATGGTGACCATATTGAAATATGATTTAAGGACAATAATTATAAAAAATATTTGTGATCTGACATCAGCAGATCATTGCTTTAGATGGATTTTATTAATCGAAGATGCTAATTATAAACTTGCCCTTTGTGGCACTATACATTTCCTATTTTTGCTTGCTTTTCACACTCGCGTCATATAGGTAGGTACTTATCTACTGGTCCTTGTGGGACACGACATGCAGCTGGACTGAGATAAAATTACGATAAGTTGGTGTGTGGTATATTTAATTAAGAAAAAACAGTTAAGTTTACATTTAAGTTTAATTCTAAATCAGACATTGCTAAATAAGACAGTCTTGTGAAGTTTCTGCCGCAAACCCAACTTATTCCTTATATGTTTCATTGATTCTAATTTTGCATTGAGTTAAACGTAAATTGAGATATGAATTCGCTAACGCCTTCATCAATAGAATATCATGTGGATCTTCAAATATAGATTGAGCAGGATGTGCTGATTCTAACGATGTATGTAGTTTGCTATAAAATTCTCGGACGACATACCTACATGATAATTTTATTTTTGTTTCCGTTTTTTAACGATTGATTTAATAATGTAATAAACAGTGTTCTATGGTGTTGTGATCCAATAATACCACACAATTTGATCAAGAAATTTTGTGAATCATCGCATTCACGATATATCCAGCAATATAATAAATAATGTTCAGTTTAAAATCTGAAACACAAGCGTTATCTACGAGATCTAACAAATCATCTGTTGATGTTGATCATGTGGACTGATCTTTATTACATTCTTCCACAATAGCTTTCTTTTTGTTCCTAAATTTTCTAAAGAACTTAATGTTAGGGACATTAAGATCTTTAGGAAATTTGAAATCTAAACAAAGTTATTTGCATAAAAAAATAAAAAATACATAGGTATTTAAGTTATTTGTTCTTGAACTAGGATTGAATAGTCATGCATGGTCACCGTAATTCTTCACTAACAAATTATGTTATTATTATTATTTACGATTTCATGTGGGGTTGTCAGGTCAGGTGTCCGTATTTCATACATATAAAAGAAAACCTATACCCCAATCGCAAAATGTTTGCGTTAATAAGGTTTTACACTTAGCAACAAATAATATTGCTTTAATATGTCGGTAATAAATTATTATTTATATTTAAAAACATTTTAGAATTAATGTTTTTACTTCATTACATTACATCAATCGCATATTTTTCTACCAACAAGGAAAGGATTGAAATCAACTTAACTCTGGCAATTCTAAGTTCACTGTTAGAACGGGACACAGGGTACACTGGTTGCCCTCTCACTCTGCTTCATTTTTATTTTGCGCGCAACAAGACTCTTACTACCTTAGCATAAGGTTTTATTTTCTTTATTTTTGATGCAAGATGCACAGATAGAGCTCATTCCTGTTGTACAGAGTACTTATTACTTCCATGATAATCATATGATTATATTGTGAATGAATGAATGAAAAAAAAATATTGCGAAGAAATATAACAAAGGTATACTTTGGTTGTAATATATTTTAGGCCTAAAATGATAGCCTTATCAATTGTTAATGCAAAATATTATTAAAACGCTTATTAATTAATTAAATTAATCTTTTATAATTTTCAGGCAAATTTATTTTTCAAATTAATGAAATTTAGCATTTAACATGCTTGATTCCTTATAAAAACTTAATTACGAGCGAAAAATGGTTGTCACATATGGAATTCAAACCCATACCTATTGGAAATCCGTTCCAATTGTGCTACCACTTACACCAACCTGGACATTCAATCTTCGCCTCATATTATATTTTTATATTTAAAGGAGACGTGTAGCATCTACCCGACATTGTTTATACATTGAATCTTACCCTAAAAATAAAGGAATACAATATGCAGATAACATCTGTGCAAAAGAGAGAAAATTAAACACTATGACAACCCGTCTAGTAAGTGTGTTATAATAAGTAAAATTAACTCATAATGTGGAGGAGATTCGAGCCCACTGTTAGGCTCAAATCTCCTCCCAGCCCACTGGTGGGCTCGGACCTATATCAGCTGCGATGATGATATAATTTATGAAACATAAAAAAATTATTGAATAAATTTGCTACATACATCACAACATTTAAGCCTTCAATTTCAATTGTTCTCTGCACTCTACTTCTCTTTAATTCTTTATCCACACTTAACACCTCGTAAACCAACAATGCTAATTCAGCTGACGGGAAGGGAATGGTCAGGCATCTGTAATATACATTAATATACAGTATAGATATCTAACATTCATATAACTGAAAACTACAATAATATTATAATTTCTTATATTCAAAATAATTATGATATGAAGTATTCAATATAAATTAAATACTTATATAAAATTTATATCATCTTAAGGTGTTTCACCAGCTAGACAATTTTACTGTTAAATAATTTCTGATTTTGTAATACATTGGTGATTATCATGATTCTGATATGCATATACCATAGAATTATATGTACGTAGTACACATACGTAGTACATATCGATGGTATATACCAGGGATGTTACGGAGCTTCGACTCCGAATCTGTTAAGTCGGAACTTCCGATTATTATTACACCTTCGGTTCCGACTTCGGCTCCGACACTTTTAAATCGGAGGTTTTATTCGGAGGTCGAAGGTCGTCATAACATAGCGGCAGCGGCCTGCGTTGACTGTTATGAACAGGTTCATACATGTCGCGCGAGGACGTGTAAGTATTAGTGATGATCCCTAACTGTGGTGGAAAGTAAATGGAAATACAAAATTCCAGCCCCTTCACTCAATTGCCCGCCAATATTTGTCGTGTCCACGGTTTGGTAGCTAGCGAACAACTTTTTAGTGGCGCTGGCCTAATCTACGACTCGTTAAGAAATAGATTGAACGGAGACAGAGCGTCAAAGCTTTTGTTCATGAAGTATAATACTACTACTATTGGAGTATCAATCTTTTGAATTCAATTGATTTAATTTGTTTCAAAACTTTTGTTCATTTAATATAATATAATATGCTACTTTGGGATTTAATTCATTTATTTTCATTTCTTGTTTATTTGGAAACATGCCAATTTTTTTTCATTATTTGTGTTTCATTTTATAATCAAAAAATTAAAATGAAAAAAATTGACTGTATAATGTGTTATTTGTCCTTAAATAAAAAAAAATCTCTCCTGCCACCACTTCTGACCCTGCCTCCGCCACCGGTTCCGACTCCGATAAATCAAATTTAAAAACTCCGACTCCGCCTTCGGTTCCGATAAAATTACCTCCGTTACTTCCCTGGTATATACAGATATTAAAAGATTTAAAGGCATAAGATCGGTCAGTAAATACAACAAGACTACATTGCCACCAATAGTATTCCGAAGGAAGACACGCAGCACGTCGTAAAACAGGGCGAAAGTCTTTATTGTGATACAGTTCTTATACCAAAGCTGCTAGATGTAAATGCAAATAAAATATTTGTAATAAAATAATAATATGTAGTTTTATTAAAAAAAGAAAATAAATAATACTCACATATTCATTGTTTATAAAATTGCATCGAGACAACACATTTAAATTATTGTATTACTTCTCTCTTTGTATATTGGCAATCAGCTACATATACGAGCTATTGGTGCCAGTGTCAAGTTATAATTATTTTTACGTTTATAGTCTTGTCAGGTCAGTCATTGTCTAAGTCAAATTGTCACCATTAACAGTGCAATGGCCACACTGTTAATGGTATCTTGTGGGCATTTTGATGGAAAACGAAAACGTTGTAAAGCACTTTTATATGATATTCACTACATCACAGTATTTCCGCACATCACATTACATAAAATGCCATCAAAATTATCTAATATAACACGTTAAAACACTAAGATATCGAATATAATACAAGAGCACCACATGACGTTTTCAAATTCCCGTCAAAAGTCCATTATTGTATTACATTTATTCGGCAATTCCAAATTAAATTTATACAAAACACTATAATGCCAGGCGTAGCGACACGAAAAAAGTATCGTTCAGTTCCAGTATAATATTATAATCTATGGTATCGTTACTTATATTTAAAATACTCTATGCTTTGTGGTATCGAGTACGTTTCCTTTCGATACCAATACTTTTGTACTCGATACTTAGCATTCGATACTTTTACTGAATTAGTACTTTTGACAGGTATGATATCGAATAAATCTTAGAAATTATCCATTTAAAACTTGCGACCTTACGGCTCATGCTGGGGGGGCACAGTTAAAACATTACTTATTTTTACTGATCGTCGCGGCGCCTACAGATTGTTTGTACAAACATAGCTGCCATTTTGTCTGATTTTGTCCTGATTGTCAAAAGTTTGACAACTGAGAATTGTTATTTTATGTTCCTAGCGTATGTACTTATTGTCAATAATCTATTTTCGGTTACTGATGTTATTTCTGGAAATTATCTCAATTTTCATTGTTAAGGTTATACTATTGCCGTTTCGTTAACGGTTGATATGTTTTGTTTTACATTTCAGGGTAGGTCTCATAGTAAAATAAAATCCTATATAATCACATACACAAATGTAGATACAGTAGTAGTAGAGTACATGACCGATCTGGTCTAGGTAGGTTAGTCTCGGTCTCCCTCGGTACCTACATCCTTCCACTTTCGCATTGTATATCTTCTTAACCAGGCGTTCGTTCGGCATTCTCTCCACATGTCCGAACCGTCGGAGCATTCCCTTTCGCATCTTTACACCAATACTCTCTTTCATACCTACTCGCTCTCTTACGTCGTCGTTACGAATGCGGTCGGTCAGCCTAACTCCACAGATTTTCCGCAGAGATCGCATTTCGACCGCATTAATTTTACTATCATACTCTTTTCTGCATACCCAACTCTCGCTTCCATACAGTAATGTTGGGACAAGCACTGCGTTATTTATTGCTACACGTGCCTTCTGGCTGAGGTGGTGGCTGCCGATAAGTTGACCCAACGCTCCGTTCACTCTATTTCCCGCATTCACTCTTCGCTCCATATCAGTGGTGTACCTTCCATCTCGGCTAGATCCACATCCAAGATATACAAATTCATCCACTTGCTCTAGTACATCATTACCTATTGTTACTCTTACATCTGTTCTGGTTTTATCTCTTTCAAAGACCATTATTTTGGTTTTGCTCACATTCACGCGTAGACCCCTTTTCTTACAATCTTCTGTCATTGTGTCGACTAGGGTCTGCACGTCAGTCGCTGACTGTGCCAGCAGGACTGCATCATCTGCATAAAGTAGAGCAGTGACCACTGAGTCGCCCATCTGGACTCCCACATTAATATCGTTCAACCTTTGGAGACATTTATCCAGATATATGATAAACAGCCTGGCTGACAGAACGCACCCCTGCTTAACGCCGATATTGACGTCAAACCAAGGTGACATTCCATCATCCAGCCGCACACAGGCTCTACAGCCCATGTAACTGGACTGCAAAGCCTGTAGCAGTTTACTGTTAATACCATACTCCGGTAAAATGTCCCAAAGTTCCTTTCGTACAACCGTGTCAAATGCTCTCTCCAGATCCACAAAACTGCAGAAAACCCTCTGACCTAGAGCCAGATGCTTCTCCACAATGTTGCGCAGAGAGAACACTTGATCCATGCATCCACTTCCACTCCTGAAACCTCATTGTGTCTCACACAGTAAACCATCGGACACCATCCTCAGGTTTGACGTCAATATCGGCGTTAAGCAGGAGTGCGTTCTGTCAGCCAGGCTGTTTATCATAATTATATCTGGATAAATGTCTACAAAGGTTGAACGATATGAATGTGGGAGTCCAGATGGGCGACTCAGTGGTCACTGCTCTGCTTTATGCAGATGATGCAGTCCTGCTGGCACAGTCAGCGACTGACCTGCAGACCCTAGTCGACACAATGACAGAAGATTGTAAGAAAAGGGGTCTACGCGTAAATGTAAGCAAAACCAAAATAATGGTCTTTGAAAGAGATGAAGCCAGAGTACATGTAAGAGTAACAATAGGTAATGATGTACTAGAGCAAGTGGATGAATTTGTATATCTTGGATGTGGATTTAGCCGAGATGGAAGGTACACCACTGATATAGAGCGAAGAGTGAATGCGGGAAGTAGAGTGAACGGAGCGTTGGGCCAACTTCTCGGTAGCCACCACCTCAGCCAGAAGGCACGTGTAACAATACATAATGCAGTGCTTGTCCCAACATTACTGTATGGAAGCGAGAGTTAGGTATGCAGAAAAGAGTATGAAAGTAAAATTAATGCGGTCGAAATGCGATCTCTGCGGAAAATCTGTGGAGTTAGGCTGACCGACCGCATTCGTAACGACGACGTAAGAGAGCGAGTAAGTATGAAAGAGAGTATTGGTGTAAAGATGCGAAAGGGAATGCTCCGATGGTTCGGACATGTGGAAAGAATGTCGAACGAACGTCTGGTTAAGAAGATATACAATGCGAAAGTGGAAGGATGTAGGTACCGAGGGAGACCGAGACTAACCTACCTAGACCAGATCGGTCATATACTGAAGGAAAGTGGAGTCAAGAGTCTCCGAAACCGGCGAGCGTGTATGAAGAGAATTATGAATGTTGAGGAAGCGAGTGAAGTATGCAGAGATAGAGTTCTCTGGCACTCTGTTCTCTCTGCTTACCCTGCAAGGGATATGGCGTGATGATATGTATGTATGTATGATTATATAAACTACGCATTAAAATCGATTTTTATAAACAGCGCTATCTATGCGATGGATGAATAAAACTGGAAGTAAATTCATTATTATTTACAAGATAATAATGAGATAATATAGTTGATGATAAAATAAAAATATCTTCTAACTGTAAAATAGCTAAAAGCAACTGGCGAAAATACTTTATAACGATATATTCGGTGTGTCTGGTGGCATGTAGGTACTGTTCGAAAGAATTAAAAATTTGTAGTAATACTACAAATTTACTATAGTACATAGAACGAAAACATCCCATTATGTACCTTATGACAGCAAAATACTGGTCTCTGTAAAATTCGTTCAAAAAACTAAAAACGTCTCATGCGAGTCATACCTTTTATAACCTCATCATTTTCATTAAAAAATGTGTTATGCTAAACCCATCATCAATAAGTTTTTACAAACTAATATTTTATTTTAAAACTAGTCAAATGTAAAATCATCATCAATATTTGACTGCACAGATGGCGTAGTGGTTAAGATACCGAACTTCCGTGCCAGTGGCGTGGGTTCGATTCCCACGTAGGACAATACTTACATTGTGCAACTCACTAAGTGTTATTCTATGTCTAGGTGTAAATTGACTGCGTTGCAATTAGCATTATATTATTTTATTATTATTTCTTTTACTTATTATTTACTTTTTTTTTTTTAATTCACGGGATCTTCCGTAGGGAAGATGCCCGGTCCTTTGGGAGGCTTACATGGGGATATGGATCCAACACGCAGAGGCCTTTGGAGAAATTTAATCTAAATATTGGGATGGGACACCTACCGATGACATTCCACGTCTGCACATAACATACGTGGAATGCCAGCAGTAAGTGTAAAACTATTGTGTGATGATGGTATCTAATATATGAATATGGGTGTTTGGTGCCTAACTTAATAATATAAGTAAAGCAACAATGTACTAATAATAAATTTATTGTACTTAAAATAATTGAATACAACGACGCTCGAATATTAACACGTATATGTATGCTCGCCGCGGTGATAAGCTAACAAGTGTTCGGTGCCCCGATGTCGCTGGTGTCGAGCTTCGTACCGCTCGCGCCGCCCCCTCTCGTCCCGCTGGTGCATATGCGAAGTTTATTGTCGCGCAAACATGCTCCCCGGGTTGAAGTGTGGATCTGTAGAAGCTTCAATTGTTAGGTAAAGGACATATATTGTTGTAAGCACGGCGAATTGTGCCTCTTTTCGTCTTCAACTCAGCGATTCTGTTCACACCATCGCTGCCTGGATACACCTGAATGACACGCCCCAACGACCAGCACAATGGTGCCAACTCCTTGTCTTTAATGAGAACAAGGGTTCCAATGGCAAGATCATCTGAAGACGCAGTCCACTTGGTCTTCTGCTGCAGAAGTGAAATGTATTCTAGATTAAATCTTCTCCAGAAATGTTGTCGAAGATGTTCCACACGATTATAACGCGCCAAGTGAGTGATGTTATAGTCTATAACCGGTGGATTGGGAACAGATATGAGTGAGCGTCCTATCAGGAAATGGGCAGGAGTAAGGGCAGAATAATCATGAGGGTTAGTAGATAGTGGCGTTAAGGGACGAGAGTTCAAAATTGCCTCTATTTGAGTAAGGCACGTAGCCATTTCCTCATATGTTAAATGAGTTAAAGTAAGCAACCTTTTTAAATGGTATTTAGTAGACCGTACAGCAGCCTCCGCCAGACCATTGAAATGAGGCGTATATGGTTGTATAAAAGTAAATTCAATTCCTTCCTGAGCCAACTCTGATGGAATGGACTTGTCTTGTAAATACTTTTTGAATTCATTACATGCACCAATGAAATTAATTCCGTTATCCGAAAGAATTGTTCGTGGTTTACCACGCCGCGATATAAATCGAAACAGTGCAGCCTTGTAAGCCTCTTTGGAGAGGTCAGTAGCAAGCTCCAAATGAACAGCTTTAGTAGCCATACAAACAAAAATGCACAGGTAGGACTTTATGAGTTTACATCCACGACCTTTTCGATCAGCTATCAATACTGGCCCAGCATAATCTACACTAGTATGCAAGAAAGGGTATTCAAGGCTGCTTCGAGCAGTAGGCAGTTGACCCATGATGGGTTGAATATTTTGACCTCGAAATCGACGACACTTAACACATGTATTAACAGTTACTTTAGCCAAATTTCTACCACCTAGTGGCCAGTACATTTGACGAATGTTAGCCAACAGTAACTGCGGACCTGCGTGTAAAAGCCTTTTATGTTTTAATTGAAACAGAATTTTTGTTAAATGATGCTTACTACACAGTAGTATTGGGTGCTTGACGTCAAATTCGTATGATGAATTGTCAAGCCTGCCTCCTACACGGATAATGTCGTCACTGTCAACAAAAGGAGTGAGTGAAATTAACTTATTTTTGTGTGACAGTGCCTTCCCGGATTTAAGTATAGCATACTCATCTGGGAACATTTCATACTGAGCTGCACGAATTATACATTTTAGAGCGACCTTTAACTCCTGACAAGTAATAAATCCAGATATTTGAAAATACTTAGTTTTAAAATATTTTAAATTGTAAATAAATTTTAGAATGTAAGCTACTACACGTTAGGGGGCTACTACACGTTACTCCTACCTAAATGATGAAAATCTGAATATTTATGTATTAATTGAACTATTATGTTATTATTGTAAATATTATTAGAATTATTATTTTTAAGATTAATATAATTTGATATTACTTCAGGTAAATCTCGTTTAAATTTTTCATTAGGCTGTTTTGGCCAGGTACATTCGGATTGTAATAAGAATGTGGGGCCTGACCACCAGAGATCAGATTCACCAATAATATTGGCTCTCAGCCCGCGAGAAACAAGATCTGCTGGGTTATCCTTAGATGACACATAATTCCAGGTCGAACCGGAAGTACTCTCTTGAATTTCGTTTACACGATTTCTTACAAACGCTTTAAGGTTTTGTGCAGGCGTCGACAACCAACCCAGCACTATTGTGGAATCACACCAAAATTGATACCGGTGAATTGCCAAAGTGAGCGAGCTTTTAATCTTTGTACACAATCTAGAGCCCAAAAGAGCTCCACAAAGCTCGAGTCGTGGAATGGTAGTGGGTTTTATAGGTGCCACACGACTTTTTGAAGTTAATAAGTGAACGGTCACCCTCCCTGTCCTGCTGATAGATCTCATATAGGCGCAAGAACCGTAAGCTCGTTCAGATGCATCCGTAAAAACATGCATTTCATGTATGACCGAGTCATTTCCTAACACCCATCGTGGAATTTTAACCTTATTCAAAAATGCTAACGAATTTGAAAATAAATGCCATAATTTTATTATCTCTAACGGTACTTCGTCATCCCAAGCACATTTGCTTATCCATAAACTCTGAATTAATAATTTTGCTTCAATTATGCAAGGACTTACAAGACCTAGTGGGTCAAAAATTTGACTAATGGTAGACAAAATATGGCGTTTCGTAACCCTTATATTAGACTTAATATTGATTGAAAATGTAAAATAATCTGAAGCACTAAGCCAATTTACACCTAATGTTTTAAAACTATTATCGGAACTAGTATTCGAAAGATCTAATAAATTACTAGGAGAGTCTGAGCAGCCTAACTCCTCCAAAATCTGAGAGCTATTGGACTGCCATTTTCGTAGGTTAAATTTAGCAGATTTTAAAATAGATTTAACTGACCTACAAAGTTCTAGAGTTTCAGAGATACTGTTGGCGCCACTTAAATAATCATCAACATAAAAATCATGTTTAATAGATTCCTTGACCTGATCCTGACTATCTAAGTCAGCTAAACTAACTAGACATTTAGTGGCTAAGTATGGAGCTGAGGCTGTACCAAATGTCACCGTATTTAACGTATATATTTTTAACGGTTCCTTGGGGTTTTTACGAAAAATAATACGCTGTAAAGACCTTTGTGAACTGTCAATTTCAATTTCTCTATACATTTTTTCAATGTCGGCTGAAACTACGTACCTATGTTGACGAAACCGTAACAAAATAGAATACAAGTCATCTTGAATGGTAGGACCCACCATTTGTATATCATTGAACGATATTCCTGACGTAGTTTTAGCTGAAGCGTCGAATACGGCACGTAACTTAGTCGTCGTACTAATTTCGCGTATAATACCATGATGGGGTAAAAAATAATTTACTACATTTGCCGATTTTACAAAATTAGTATCTTCGGACATATGGCCCAATTGTTCATATTCGTCTATAAAATCAAAATAATCCTTTTAAATTTAGTATCACGCGCAAAACGTTTCTCTAATGTTAAAAAACGACGTTTTGCAGCCACAAAAGAATCACCTAAAATAGAAGGATCGGCCTTCAGAGGAATAGTGACTACAAAACGACCATCACCCTTCCGGATAGTATTTTTAAGAAAACTATCTTCGCATGCCCGTTCTTCTAGGCTAAGGGAATGCCTATCGGAAATAGAATCTAATTCCCAAAATCTTGATAACATATTATCATTATCACATTTAGTATCGCCAACAAAATTGTAAATGTGTGAATGGAATTGACGGGAATTGTAAGCTATGGAGCCAGATATTAACCAGCCTGACTTACTTTCACATAATTTTGGTTTATTTTTACCCAAATTTATGTGATTTGGTTTGACAACATTCCAAAAGACTTCCGCACCCACTAATAAGTCTATCAGTGATGGGGTGTTAAAGGTAGGATCGGCTAACTCCAAGCCTATTGGAATTGTAATATCGCCTATATTGATATGAGAGGACGGTAACAGTCTCGTGATCTCAGGAATGATTAAACATTCAAGGTCGATAGCGAAATCATTATGTATAGACTCTATTTTTAAGCTACAGGATTGTGCACAAGTGCTCGTTTGATTGAGGATGCCCGTCACCGTGGAATTAGAGTCGGTTCGGGATAAACCCAGCTTTCTACATAAATTCTCGGTAATAAAATTGGCTGTACTACCGTTATCCAGCAGGATTCGCGCATCGCACTTCTCGCCTGCGTTGTTAACCACTCTCACCACCGCTGTGGAAAGTAAAACATTGGTACGAGTAGTAGGCTTTAAATTAGAGGTATTCGCTGAAAGCGATACACTTTCAGATGTATGAGGTAGTGGAACGTGGACAGTAGGCGAATCTGCCTGTTCCATATGTAACAAAGTGTTATGTTTAACTGAACAATATCTACAATGTGAAAACTTGCATCGTTTTTCTACATGGCCGATACGTAAACAATTCAGGCAAACTTTGAACTGTTTAGCCTTCTGAATACGTGATTCTATAGGTAATTGCCTGAAGGATTCACAACTATATAAAAAATGTTTACCAGAACACATAGGGCATTTAAATTTAGACTTAAGCGAATTATTGTTAGTATTTTTATTTAAAGTATTTTCTGATGTTACAATAAAGCTTTTAGAATTATTAGATTTTTCTGATTTATTTATATTTTGTGTTGTATTTTGTTTTTTATTGTCTTCTAATGTTTCAAGCAAATCGGCTGTATTATTTATAAATGTGCAAAATTGTGACAAGGTAGGCGAATTATTAGACAAAGTATTGCGATACTCTTCCCATTTTCTACTTGTATATGTATCGAGTCTAATAGTCATCATGTAAATTATCAAAGTATCCCAATGTTCCGTGGGCTCATTTAATGTTTTAAGAGCTCGTATATTTTTATTGGTGACATCGACAAGTCGTCGCAAAGCGGTGCTAGATTCTATCAAAATAGGTTCTAAATTAAACAACGCCTGGATATGATTATTTATAAGAAGACGACTGTTATTATATCGCTCACATAATAACTCCCAAGCAATACAGTATTGATCGCCTTTGAAATCAATATTCTTAATTAATTCTGCTGCTGTACCCTTTAAAGAAGCACGGAGGTAATGGAATTTATTAATATTATCTAGACAAGTATTTTCATGAATAAGGGAAATTAATGTATCTCTGTACTTAAGCCAGCATTGATAACTGCCGTCAAAATGTGGTAAATTAATTTTGGGTAGTCTAATGAAATTGTTTTTTGTCCCACCTGTCACTGATGCTGCGGAGCGTGTCACCAAACCTGCAGAGTCACGATATTTGCTATCCGTGGACAGCAAACCTCGCGCCACCGCAAACAGCTTATAATACTGCTCCTCGAATTGAGCCCTTATAGCATAGGCCTCATCCGGTTTATCCGCCAACGCTTCGATCTCGGTCTGTAATTCGTCAAACTCTGAATACAAGGTGCAATGTTTATCAAAACGACTTTCTAACTCAATAATTTGTAATTCTGAAAGGCAATCACAACTCTTTAATACTTCTAAATAATTACTAAAATTAGTAAGCTTTGCTTTCATTGAACTACGTTTTTTTATTAATTTGTCAGCCATTTTGTGAAGAACTAATTTCTCTGGTACACGAAATAAATTTCAGCAACAAGCAAGCTGCTAAACTACAAGTAAAGCAAGGTAGGTATAACTTGTAAAGAAAGCCAAAACAAAATTTTAAATATCGCACGTCTATAGAAAAATGCAATAAATAAATGCGCACATCTGTTTTACATATAATAGTAACGATCCGATAAGATATTCAAGGTCGTTATAATAATTCTGTAATGATGAGTTTATAGCATTAAAAGCTTTACTTCTATATATTCAAGGTCTAAGATAGCAAGCAGAATGCGCGTAAAAAGTGAAAGTAACTTTACTAAACAACGCTAAGCTATGCAATTTATACTCAATAAGAAGGCAGAAATAAGAAATTTTATAGAATAAAAGTATTGAAACTAGGAAAAAATAGGTAAGAGGAAAGGAAGAATACCTGGAACGAACTCACAAATACCCTTATCCTTCTCCACCGATCCAATTTCGACTTTCAATCTTCAACCGTAGTCAGCGATGGTACGCGCTTTCGAGTTCAAAGTTCGTTGTCCGTTAACTTCTTGTATATCCACAATTGTTTGAATACTGCTGGATTTCTTTATGTTTACCGTCGAAGGACCACTGTTTGGTGCCTAACTTAATAATATAAGTAAAGCAACAATGTACTAATAATAAATTTATTGTACTTAAAATAATTGAATACAACGACGCTCGAATATTAACACGTATATGTATGCTCGCCGCGGTGATAAGCTAACAAGTGTTCGGTGCCCCGATGTCGCTGGTGTCGAGCTTCGTACCGCTCGCGCCGCCCCCTCTCGTCCCGCTGGTGCATATGCGAAGTTTATTGTCGCGCAAACAATGGGAGTGGGTGCTTAGTGGACTGGTTCATCTTAAATCTATGAATTTATCAACTGTCATCTGCCTTCAAACCCATGTTAAGAGATGAACGGTGGCAGACGGTGACTCGCCAACTCACTGAATGGGCCCCCTAAATAGTCGCCACAGACACATAAGTCATACGGGCAACAGAGGGCAACATTGGTGTAAGTGGCTAGGGGTTATTATTTACTTATTATTTGTATCTCCTTTTAATTCACGGGGAAATTCACTTCCATAGGGAAGATGCCCGGTCCTTTGGGAGGCTTACATGGGGATATGGATCCAACACGCAGAGGCCTTTGGAGAAATTTAATCTAAATATTGGGGTGGGACACCTACCGATGACATTCCACGTCTGCACTTAACATACGTGGAATGCCAGCAGTAAGTGTAAAACTATTGTATGATGATGGTATCTAATATATGAAATATGGGAGTGGGTGTTTAGTGGACTGGTTCATCTTAAATCTATGAATTTATAACTGTCGTCTGCCTTCAAACCCATGTTAAGAGCTGAACGGTGGCAGACGGTGACTCGCCAACTCACTGAATGGGCCCCCTAAATAGTCGCCACAGACACACAAATCATACGGGCAACAGAGGGCAACATTGATGTAAGTGGCTAGGGGTGTCGAGCGGTGCGGCGCCGGTTTCACCATTGAGTCTGCGATAAACAAACTCATGGTTTCCCCGTAATTATGCCCTTGAAAATGACACTTCCACCCCCGAGCATATAGCTCTGGCGACCCCTCTCTGATCAGCTGTTTAAGGCAAGTCAGAGCTGAGAGTCCTTCGGGCACTCTTCGGTTTCCACTCTAGCCAGCCAATGAAGGCCAGCTGGAGACGAGTCCCTGATCGACTCTCTGGAGTATTCAGGACCGCAGTGTCGCCACTCACATTCAGCTCGCCACAAGCTGCCCTGCGGTTTATTGGCTTTCCTGTAAATCTTGTGATACATTTTTTTTTATATCAAAAGAACTTAGGGAGCCAAATAATGTTCCTCCGAGTTTTGCGTTAGCCTCATGGTGAAGTAACGACTGGCCCGGAGGTTGTATTATTATTATTTCTTTATGCTACTCTTTTTAAAAAAAATTATCAGCCTATTGCCTCCACAGCTGATCGTAGGTCTAAATCTGGGGGGGCACACTTAAAACATTACTTATTTTTACTGACCGTCGCGCCGCCTACAGATTGGTTGTACAAACTTAACTGCTGCCATTTTGTCCTGCCTGTCAAACGTTTGACAACTGAGAATTGTTATTTTTTGTTCCTAGCGTAGGTACTTATTGTCATCGATCTATTTTCGGTTATTGATATTTTTCTGAAAATTATCTCAAGTTTCAATGTTAGGCTGATATTATTATTGTTTAATTATCAGCTGATATGTTTTTTTTTTATATTTCAGGATAGCTTTCATAGTAAAAGAAAATTCTATCTAATTACACATACACATGTAGATATGTATTATATTACTTCAGTAGGGGAAGCGCGGGAATCTTTGACTTTGGTGGTCGTGAGTTTTTTGCAATTTTTAATTTATTTGTGTTTTCTGGTGGTTTTGTGAAATATTAATCTATAAATAGTTCATTTAATGTACATAATCTTTTTTCCTATTAGTTAGTGCTCTTATATGTGATTAGGTAAGTTTTTTTTTCTTAATATGGATCCCCCGGATGATCCGGGGGGTACCGCCCCCGACGTTGGATACAATATAACATTAACTAATGCTCCGAATACTGATAGTATGGACACCGATTGTTCCAGCGTCGGTGGTTTTAAACGTAAAAGGCCATCTCGCCAGCATATTTGTAGACACTGCAATAAACGACGACGTAAACAGGGTATTAGTAAAATGAAGGACCATGATTGTGACTGCATCTCTGAATCACAGTGTCAACAAAATGTTGGCAACAAAGAAAGTACACAAAGCGAACTGGAAAGTAATAGTATGCCAAAACCTTATACACCACAATCAATTGCAAGATTGTCCTATGAATCATCAGATATATCACCTTTTATCGTACATGTTCAGAAGAAAATGTCATCTCCTGATGATAATATATCTCTACATCCAGTTACATTTGGTCGCTTCTTAAAGAATAATTCTTTTAAAAATATTATTAATGGTAGCCTAAAGCGGATAGGTAGAAATAGAATTTCTATTGCATTTCAACACTACAGTGATGCCAATATATTCTTAAACTCACCACTTCTTGAAAGTGGTAATTATAAAGCATTCATTCCATCTTTCTTAGTGACACGGATGGGTATTGTTAGGGGTATTCCCGCTGATTATACAGAGGAAGATATTATTAATAACATCAATCTCCCTTATGGTTGTGGTAAGGTTCTTAAAGTTAGGAGACTAAAAAGAAAAATTTCAACTAATAATACCACAGAACTTAAGCCTACAGAATCAGTAGTGTTAACTTTTGATGGACAAACATTACCAAAACATGTCTATATGTGTTACAATGCCCTGCCTGTGGAATTGTATATTTACCCCACAATACAATGTTTTAATTGCTGTCGTTTTGGACATGTAAAAATCCAGTGCAGATCACGCCCAAGATGTTACAAATGTGGCTTAGATCATGTTGGTGACACTTGTGATGTAGAGGAAGAAGATATTCAATGTATTCTTTGTAAAGGTCTTCATACAGCAACAAGTAATAAATGTCTTGAATATCAAAGACAAAAGTCAATTAAGGAAACCATGGCTAAGAGTTGTGTATCATACTCTGAAGCATCTAAACAACATTCTCCAATATCAAAAATCTCATATGCAGATGCTTTATTAAGTTCTAACCTAGTGCCTCAATCTTTTAAGAGTGAGTACTCTATTCACTCTTCATCTCAACCTGTAACTACTTCATACAAAAAAACTGTTATAAATAAATCTAGACAAAAAGTTAAAACAACTGGAGGCTATGATATTGGTGCACATAAAGCTCTCACTAAAGATTATGATATGAAGACTTTTCAAATGGATGTGCTCTTAAACCCTTAGAAAACGAAGATATATCCAATGCTTCTATTAAGGAGCTGATCATAATGTTACTCAATACTCTCTCTCAGTCAAAATTAATTCAACCGTCCAACGCTGCCCTTATAAACAATGATATTACTCATCCACACATTTCAAACGATAATGGACAATACAAACATCATCATTCAGTGGAATTGTCGCAGCATCATATCTAAGAAATCTGATTTAATTTATCTGGTTAATAAATATAATCCATTTATAGTAGCTCTTCAGGAGACTTGGCTTAAGCCAGATTTCACTTTTAGGTTATCTGGTTATGCTTGTCTTCGTGAGGACCGTTTTGATGGGTATGGTGGTGTTGCCCTACTCATCAAACGAAACTTAACTTTTTCACATTTTCCAATTGCTGCACATAGCAATAATTTTTCTATAATTGCTGCTATTGTCAATAATATTTGTTTTGTTTCAATTTATATTCCTCGTCCATCCTGTGTTATATTCAATGAAATTAATAATATTTTGTCAAACATACCAAAACCGTTTGTCATACTTGGGGATTTTAATTGCCAACACAATTCTTGGGGTAGCACATCAAATTATTTTGGAAATTTTATTTTAGACCTATTAGATAGACATAATCTTTGTATAATTAATTCGGGATCTAGTACTCGTCGATCTGCTCCTCATGAGGGTGTTAGTGCACCCGACTTATCTATCTGTTCTTCCAACTTGGCTTCAAAGGTATCCTGGAGGTGTCTTCCATATTCATATGGTAGTGATCATTATCCAATTATTGTCTTTTTTCCTTTTTTTAAAACTACACGCTCAATCCCTCACTCTCCTCGTCTTAGATACAAATTGGTTAATGCAGATTGGAATACTTTTAGAACCTCTTTAGATGAAGAAATATTGCACCTTCCTGAATTAACGCCTACTAATTCATTTGAATGTGCGGACGCCCTTTCTAAAGCAATTATTAAAACTGCTAACGATATTTTCCCTATTAAAAATGGAACTTTAGGTATTATTCCTTCTCCGCCGTGGTGGGATAAAGATTGTTCAGACGCGATTAAAAGACGTAAGGCAGCAGAATTAAAATATTCTCAATTTTCTTCCAATGAAAATTTTGAAAACTTATCCACTATCATTACGGAAACCCGCAAATTATTTAGAAAGAAAAAATTTGAAAGCTGGCAAACATTTTGTTCATCAATTTCTCCTGATACCTCACCTTCAGTGGTCTGGCAAAATATTACAAAATTTAGATCTGCTTTCAAAGAATCTTCTCCTACATCACTTCCTTCCTCCTTACAAACACAATTTTTAAATAAAATAGCTCCTCCGTCTGTCCCTGAAAAACTAACGCTTCCATGTTTTAACGAAATTTCAAATAATCTTACAGGTCTTAATGCTCTTTTCTCAATTTCTGAACTTAAGGGCGTATTAACTAAGTTAAAATATTCTTCACCTGGCATAGATGGTATTACGTATTCTTTTATTTCACATGCTTCAGATAAAGTTCTTTTTTATTATCTTAACATGATAAATGCCATTATGATAACAGGGAAGATACCTCCTTCATGGAAATCTCAATTAGCTTTACCAATATTGAAACCTGGTAAAAGTTCATCTTCGGTATCATCATATCGCCCTATTGCGCTCTCTTCAGTTCTCATGAAAATAACTGAACATTTAGTTAAAAATCGCCTAGAATGGTATACTGAAAGTAATAACTTATTATGTAATAGTCAATTTGGATTTAGACGAGGAAGAAGCACAATAGATAGCATTAGTATTTTCGTAACCGATATTCATTTGGCATTCTCAGTTAATGAGTCTATTGTAGCCTCTTTTATTGATATTACATCTGCTTATGATAATGTTATTTTATCTATTTTATACAAAAAAATGATACTATTAAATATACCCATTATTCTTACAAACTTTGTTATGAATTCTTTAATGGACCGTCATATTTATTTAGAAGGTTCTTCAAATGAACATAGAGTAATAAATAAAGGGCTTCCGCAAGGGTCCGTACTGAGCCCCATTCTTTATAATATTTACACTCATGATTTAGAACACACCCTAGATTCAAATGTTCGAGTAGTTCAATATGCAGATGACCTACTGTTATATTATTCGCATCAATCCATCAATCAAGCTTGTTATCACCTATCACACTCTCTTAAAGATCTTAAACATTGGATGGATTGCAATGGCCTAGAAATTTCTTGTGATAAGAGTTCTGCCGTGTTGTTCACAAGATCGCGTCTTCCACCACCTATTAACGTTTATTATGACGGTCACTTAATGAATTCACAAAATAACATAAAATTCTTAGGGTTTATTTTAGACACGAAACTTTCTGGTATTGCTCATTGTGGCTACATAGTTGCAAAATGCGAAAAATCTCTTAACATTTTAAGATGTCTCGCTGGTGTTTGGTGGGGTGCTCATCCTTACACTTTGAAGCTACTTTATAATACAATCATTCGAAGTATTCTTGACTATGGTACATTTTTATTAGAACCTGGTAATATTAAAGCCTTAAAGAGATTGGACGGAATTCAAGCCAAAGCTTTAAGGATTATATCTGGTGCCATGAAATCTTCCCCAAATAACGCCTTACAGGTTGAATTAGTTGACCCTCCTCTATATTTACGGCGTCAGTACATATCCGACAAATTTTTATTGCGTTGTCTCCAAATTTCTAAACATCCATTACGATTGAAGCTTGAACAACTTCAATATCAGATCGCTTCCTCTGGATATTGGTCCCATAAAAACCCTCCTTGTCTGATTAAAAGTTTCCAAAGATTCAATTCTCTTGGAGCACCATGTTATCATTCAGCATTCTATCCCCTCTTTTGTACGCCTTTTGAATCTTTAACCCTAACTCCCGATGTTCGCCTTAATTTAGGTATGGCGAAATCTGATTTATCAGCACCATTTTCTTTTAATCATTTCATAAATACTTACTGGAAAGACTGGCATTATATTTTTACTGATGCTTCTAAAGCCGTAACATACACCCCTACTGTCTTAGGTACTACGCCACACACAAACAATACAAGCACCAATGCTGGCTGTGTCGGCGTAGGTGTTTACCATTCTAATTATAACATCGTTCAAAAAATTAAATTACCCCCAGAATCCTCAGTTTTCACAGGCGAATGTTTCGGATTATTAAAAGCAGTTGAATATATCTTACTTATGAAACTTCAAAGGACTGTAATATTCTCTGATGCTAAGAGTGTACTTCAAGCCTTAGAATGTTTTCCTTTCACACGTAGAACAATTTTTCCAGTTATAATTCAAATTAGAAGGTTGCTTTACATATGTGCTCAAAAAAACATTACCGTTTCTTTTGTTTGGATTCCGGGCCATTCTGGCATCTCCGGTAACATTAAAGCAGACAGTCTTGCAAATGATGCGGTGGTGTCCGGTGACATCTGCCCCTATTTAAACTACTGTCATGATCTAACAGCTTTACCTATTTTATATCTTAAAGAATCGTGGGAAAGGGTTTGGCTAAGTAGTTGCCAAGTCAAAGGCAAACATTACTCTCTAGTTCAGCCTATTATTCCTAATCAACCATGGTCTTTTAAAGCAAAACTTGGAAAACGGGCCACCACGATTTTAATAAGAATGAGGCTCGGACATACATGTACACCTGTTCATCTTGCTAGATTAAATATTATTTCGTCTAATGCTTGCGAGTGTGGAGAAATTGGGGACATTAACCATATTATATTTTCCTGCTCTTTATATGACCATACTGTATTATTTCTATCCTTAATTTCCCTTAATATCCCTCTTCCTACTTCTACCTTAACACTACTTGCCTCTAATAATATTGATATTTATAAAATTCTTTCCGATTTCATAACCTCCAATAGCATTAAAATATAATATTTATTTACGTTAATTTTTATAATTTTTATGCTTAGATATCCTAACATTTCCACCAGATTTTTTCCTATAATCTTTCCCAAATTCCTATTTCTAACAATTAAGATTCCTTAACTTCGTTCACATGTAAATGGCAAATACTCAAACCGAGTGGTCCAAAATAAAAGGAAAAAAAAAAAAAATTATATTACTTCAACTTTAGTTCACGGCCTAAACTCTGGGTGGCAGCACTTTCCATACATGCATATTTTATCATCGAGTTGCCACTCTTTTTCAATTTAATAACTTTACTCTTTGGTCTAAATGTAAAATAGAACTTGACATTTATGACAATTTTCTTTTGTTCTGATTTATATTTTAGTTTTTGAGACAATACGGTTATTTTGTTAGGATGCTCATAATTTTTTTATATTAAAATGTTTAATAGCACAGAAAATCAATAATCACATTTGTTTTCCTTATTTACTTACTTTGAAAACTTAAAGGAACCTTCGGTAATATACCTACCTTATACCTTCGGTATAAATTGGTTATTTTTTTTATTATATAATTTTATTTGATTTTTAATCTGATTGTTAATATGAATCTCTTAGGTTTATTATTGGAATACAAAAAGTATAATTATAGATTTTAAATAATAGAAAAATTGTTTTTTTTTATTAAAATCGATTTTTTGGCAAATCGATTAATATTGAATAAATAAAAATCGATTTTTATTTAATCGATTCTTTTCCATTAACCTCACATCCCTAGTAGGCCTCCTTTCCTATCCTCACTATATATACTTCAAAATAAGGATTGAAAATGCTAACAATTAATAGTTACTAATATAGTTATCAACATAATAGTTTCCAACAGCGTGGTCCTACCACTATTAAACACACGTTTTAATAGTGGTAGGACCTAGGGATATTCGATATACACTACCGTCCAAAAGTTTGGAAGCACACCTGTTTTCAAACAAAACAAATAAATGCCGACTAATAGCGGTAAAAATTAGCAATAATCTTAAGTTTTACAACCTTTTACGACTGTCTACACAAACACAAAAGGATTATTATCCTACATTCATCAAGTTTTATGGAATTCCTTAATATTGACGAAACACGTGTTTTATGACTTAATCCGTCGGCTACTTTATCCTATGCAATGGTGTAGTTTTATTGATAATGTTTGCTGGTTTTAACTTTTTTAGACCTTATTCAGTCGCACTTGAGCATTGGCACGTGAAAGTTGTGATATTAACATTGTCTGTATTCGAAAGATATCGGCTACTACTTTGACCGTATTTTTTCTTCTGAAAATGGCAAAACGCAAGCAAATCACGCTTGAACAGCGAAGCGCTATTTGCACTCTACGCGAGGAAGGATACAGTGAACGTCAAATCGCAGAAAGGCTCGGAATTTCTTGTAAAGGTGTCCACTATACCCTTGCTAGAAAACAAGAAACGGGGAAAAATGAAGATAGAAAGAGATCTGGTAGGCCCAAATCCACAACAAATCAAGAGGACAACTTCATTAGAGTTCTTTCTAAACGGAATCGACGCTTAACTGCACCACAGATCACTGCAGCTCTGAATGATACGCGAGAAACACCCATTTCAACAACTACTGTTAAAAGACGCTTACTGTCTGCGGGATTAAGAGGATGTGTTGCTGCTAAAAAACCCAAACTAACAAATCGACATAAGAAAAATAGACTAGAATGGGCAAAAGCGCATAAAAACTGGACTATAGAACAATGGGAAAATGTCCTTTGGAGTGACGAATCAAAATTTCAGATTTTCGGATCCAATAGACGTGTCTTTGTACGCCGGTCAAAAGAAGAGAGGGCTTCAGAGGCATGTACAGTGCCTACCATCAAACATGGTGGTGGTAATGTCATGGTTTGGGGGTGTTTTGGCAACAGTAAACCCGGCAATCTTGTGAGGATAACCGGAAAATTAAACAAGGAAGGCTATTTAAAAATTCTCCAAGATTCTGCCATACCCAGTGGACTAAGTCTCATTGGTTCTGGATTCATTTTTCAACAGGATAATGATCCTAAGCATTCGTCTAAATTGTGCCAGAACTTTTTAAACAAGAAAAAAGCTGAAAACATTTTAAACATCATGCAATGGCCATCTCAATCCCCTGATCTTTCTCCCATTGAACTTGTTTGGGATGAACTTGACAGGAGGGTGAAAAGTCGTTATCCTACGAGCTCAGAACATTTGTGGCAGCTATTAGAGAACGAATGGAACAAATTAGATAAAGATTATTTTAAAAAATTGATTAATAGAATGCCCAGAATATGTGAGAAGATTATAAAGGAGAAAGGTGGACACTTTGATGAAGCTAAAATTTTATCTAATTTACCATTGTATATTATTTTTTTATTTTGTTTAAGTTAGTTTCTGTTTGTTCTTTATTTTTTTATCAATACATTTAAATTTAAATGACTTAGTTTGGTTTTATTCGATTTTACCTTGCTGCTTCCAAACTTTTGGACGGTAGTGTACATCGATGCATCGAAAATATCGATGTTTACAATGCGATACATCGAATCGATCCGATGTTTTGAAGAGCTATCGAAATACTCAATGTATCGATGTTTTTTCATAAAACATCGAAACAATGATAACCAGTAAATGCCACAAAAAAGACCTTTTTTTTTAGAAATCTGTTTTATAAGGGATTGGAATAGGTATAAATGCCACAAAAAGGACCTTTTTTTTTTTAGAAGTCAGTTTTATAAGGGATTGGAATAGGTATAAATGCCACCACAAAAAAAACCTTTTTTTTTTTTTGTAGAAGTAACACTTTTGATATGACTTTAGAAAAAGTACTCGATGTTTAAAAACATCGATGTTTTCATCCGATACATCGAAAGACATCGATGTACAGTTTCGATTTATCGAATCGAAAAAAACATCGATGTTTTTTTCAAAGTGGATACCCCCTAGTTGACCACAGACCACGCTGTTGACAGTTCGCTGTCTACAACCGCGCGCCGCACTATGGTCAAGCCCCATACAAAGCCGTCTCAAAACCATTTCATGTGAAAGGCGTTGTAATAGAATAAAATTAATAAATTAATATAGTCTAATAAATAACCTTTCTTTTCGCAATTTTTTAGTTTTTTTAGTTAATCATAATGTATATAAATAGGCATCAAAGCTAACTCATGTTTAATAACGTAATTTTGACGCAATACGTTACTACAATTCAACGCCACATTACTCAGAAGTTTTTCATATAAATATACAAGTATTATACATTTTTGGAATGCTTATGATCTCCTCATAACGTTTCATAATTAATATTATAAATATTGGTTTAATAAAATACAATTAACCAACATAGTTTAAGATGGTATATTTTTAGTGTTCATTTTTTTAACGAGACTTTTACCCTTTACCGCTGCTTGCCGCTGTCGAGATATTTATTGTTTTAAGATCTTTATACATTAGTAAATGCAAGGCGAAAAAAAAATTTTGCTCATATTTGCTCCTTTTTACACACGGGGCCAAAACATATCGCGTAATAAAAAAAAATTATCAATTTTGTTTTATCTTTCATAAAATTATTGTGTATCTATTAAGGTCGAATTGATTACAGTGCAGTTTTTGTGGTTTTGATACAGTTTTGACCACTTTACTTGATAATTTATGGTCACTTATTATCTATTAAGGTCAAATTGAAAACAGGTTATGGGAAGAGTGCAAGTTAGTAGTTTTTGCACATATCACTATTTCTTTGGCCTATAAAAGGAAGGCGAACCTTGAAACATTCTGAGTTGTTGGTTAGACATTCAGTTGGTGAGGACGACGCCTCGACGGCGAAAGCTGTCGGGGCGTTAACAGGAGAGGAGCCCGAGAGGGCATACCGCCGAGCGGGCCACCGAAGACAAAGATCGGGTACCGGTGGCCCGCTCGCACGGCGAAGAAGAGGTGCTTGCAGGGTGGGTCAATGGGGTTGCGCGCCGCCTCTTCCGTCACCCCGGACCGATTTGACGGGATGCGACGTCCATGGCCCATCACAAAAAAAAAAATGGTTAGACATTCAGTTGCCCTAAAAAGTAGAAGCACTTATTTTCAAATATTGGCAGAAGTTGACTGATTTGAAAAATGGGTGAATTTGTTTGTAGCAAACGAGAGTTGTGCAATTTATTGATAAATGGTCATAACATAGAAGACTACATACAAGAAAATTTCAATCTGTCACCAGAGGATATGGCTACTGTGGTCTCCTACATTCAAAGAAACTTGTTATCTACTGGAGAAATGCATCTCGAACAAAAGAACGCTTTGAAAGTTTAGTAAGAACGCCAACTGGTTAGATGGTCAATTTTGTGTTACACTAGAGTGTCGAGTCACAGTTACTGACCCTAAAACGCCTGGAAGTGGTGGTAGTGGTGGCAGACCTTCGAAACCATACGAAGCATCTTCAGAAAAAAACAAAGAAACGAAAAAACATGGAATTGATACAAGAGTACGGACTGGACTGTGTGCTCAATGCATATGCTCAAGAGTTACGGTCTATGGGTGAGACGGCGGAGGCCACAATCGTTAATATTATACGAACTTCATCAAGAAATGATAAGAACAAATTTCTTAAATACATAACTGAGAACCCTGAAGACGTTACACCTTTTACAAAGGAAGAAGCACTACGGACATTTATTGACTTAGACCTTAACAAAGAACAGTATTGGAAACTTTGACTTTGTTTGAAGGACAAAAACTGCTCAGTGTTTCCTTCTTATCCAACTTTACTCGAAGCGAAGAAGATGTGTTACCCACCAGATTCAAGCATAACCATTACTAACATAAGTGCAAAAGTGAATCTGCAAGACTTGTTAGATCATACTGTGGCACGTATATTACAAATTGGTTCAGTTTATAAAAACGGTTTAAGAAAGTTGAAACTATTCTGTAAATGGGGTTGTGACGGGTCATTAGGGCAGAGTGAATACAAGCAAGTTTTGCCCGAAGAAAGCGATTTTATATCAGATACAAACCTTTTTATTGCTTCACTTGTACCCATTAGGCTCATAGATGAGACAACTAATACTGTTGTTTGGAAGAATAAAACCTGCTCATCTGTTAGATATTGCAGACCTATATTGTTAGAGTTTGCCTAAGAAACTCCTGAAAAAACCACGTCTGTTGTGGCTGATATCAACGATCAAGAAAAAAAACTGTCTCCTTCCCTGATAAATAAGAATGGTGAGGTAATCGAAATTACACATGACCTATTTTTAACCATGATTGATGGTAAAGTGGCACAAGTTTTAACTGAAACTCGTTCGAGCGCTTCTTGTACAGTTTGTGGAGCTACTCCTCGGCAAATGAATAACTTAGAGGCAGTTAGGACACGAGATGTTAACGAAAGTTCATTTCAATACGGACTGTCAACACTACATGCTTGGATTAGGAGTATGGAGATGATCTTACACATTTCCTATAACTCGTCTTTTGAAAAGTGGTCAACTACTACACCTGAAAATAAAAAAATCAAAGACGAAAAGAAAAAACTGGTGCAAAAGCGGTTTAGGGAAGAAATGGGACTGCTTGTCGATAAACCTCGTCAAGGCACTGGAAATAGTAATGATGGAAACACCGCTCGGACATTTTTTCAGAATTACTCGTGCTCTGCAAACATTACAGGTGTAGACGTAGAACTTATAAAACGAATGTACATAATACTACAAACTATGTCATCTGGTATGGCTATTGATTCAAAAAACTTCGGTGAATACGGATATAGTACAGCCCAACTATACGTAAATAATTATAATTGGTATTATATGCCTTCTTCCATACATAAAATACTTATTCACAGAGAAAAAATCATTGAGCTACTACTATGCTATTTTACCTATCGGTCAATTGTCCGAAGACGCGCAAGAATCGCGAAATAAGGATTACAAAAAGTTTAGACTGCATCATTCTAGAAAGTGTTCAAGAGCGGCTACCAATAAAGACGTGTTCCATACCTTATTGTACACTTCTGATCCATATATATCAAGTTTGAGAAATACCTCAGAAACAATATCGAAAGAACTATTAGATGAAGCCAAGGCCCTTCTTGCTGTCAATGAAAATCTGTAGGAGCTTGCTGAATTGTGTATATAATTTTTTTTTTCTAGTTTGGTACTATGTTCTACCATTTTATCTAAATTAAACAAGCATATTTTGTATTTTTTTCTTATATAATGCATGTCTTTTTTATTTTATTTTTTTAAATTTATAAACAGAATTTTTAATATCAAAGTTATTTCATTTAAACCTTAAACATTCAAGTAAATGTGTGCAAAATTACAGCTCATTTAGTTTTGAAACCACTGAGATACGGAGTTTTGAGACGAAACATACGCGATTTTCCCACTGTGCGCCGGTCCGTCCGGGGTAGTACCACACTCTCGTAGAAGATCGACGGACACATCTCTTTAGCCATATTAGCACCAATTGGACAAATTATCCGAATCCATTTCTCCTGAATTAAATTTTACTAATAAAATAAGAATTCAAAGTTTGTATTCATGTAAAAGATTTTATTAATATTTTGAAACACAATTTACTATGTACACATTACTTTGTAAAAATATTCATTCTCGTCTTATTACTTATTGATTCATTATTTTTATAGGCAACATTATAAACATGATAGAAAAATCATAAAAACTGTTATGTATGAAAAATAGAAATTCATTAAAGTTAAAATAAGTACACGGAATCAGTTTAATAATGCATAGTTTAAACATGCAAAAATTAAATACATCAAGTTATGTGTATGATATAAATTATTTTAACGTAAATAACAACTTATTAGAATGGCATATTTCATAATATATATTAAATTATAATTCTTTGTAATAACAAAATGGCGATCCTAACTAAGGAAAATGTTCAACCCAAAATCATTAGGTATTATTCGAAAAATCTTATACACATTTCTCGAGTAAACATATATAAACAGTATAATTATTACAATACGAGAGATACCACAGTTTTAGGATATTATATAATAAGTAGAGGGAACATACAATGACGACTCGGCGACCCCGTGTATTATTGCACATTTAGGGCTTGCAAATATTAGAAAAACATTATCATGAAAATAAAATATAACACACACGAAAGTTCAAAATATCTTTATTAAGCCCTGTCCATGTCAAAGGAAACATAATTGATTCACTTTGACCATATTTGTTTAGATCAGTCATATCCGTGTGTCAAATTTCCTTTGTCAATATAAATTCTACATATAGTAGTGATATACAAATATTAAGCCAATTATGTTTTACCTAATATGTATTACTTGAATACGTATGTAGGTACGTAATTGACCAAAATAGTAACACATAATAATAACAGCAAGCCCTACGTAGCGGCCGTCTCACGATTATTTCCAAAAAAAGACTCACACCACTGATACTTAAAAATAAGGCTTGGTACGAACAAAAGGGTTACCAACTCGTCAAGATATTATGATGCAGTAATTACTATATCCTATTATAGAATATAAATTTAAATCAATATGTAAAGTAGAGATATGAGTATTGTGTCCTTACTGAGATGAAAGTACATGGTCTAAGAAAAATCTGACATATTTATTGGAATTTAGAATCATTTTAATACTAGTCATCTGTTGGAAAAGCATGTGTCTAATGCAGTAGAAATATAATTTGAAATTATACTCTTCTTTTGCAAGTAAAGGACTTGTTCTACTAATCAATGAAAAAGTTGGCAACCCTAATGAGTTGACTTCAAAGTTGCCTAGCGACGAGGACCCCAAGCGGCGGTTGGCGCAGGCGCAGCGGGGGCAGCCTGACGTGTTGCGCCCGGCATGGTGGGGAATTCATGTGTGGATGCCGTATCAGGAGCGCGCTGCTCCCACGGACCACCTTTCACCACAAAGCCGGTGCCACCTCCAGCACTAGTCGCAGCAGCAGCAGCAGCAGCAGCACCGCCACTTGCGGGAGGAGGTGCGGTTTCACCACCTAGTACGTCCCCAAAATCACCCAAAGAAGGTGCAGCGGGCCGCGAGTACCGATCCACGACGTCTTGCATCTGATTGTGCGAAAACAATTATTTATAATCTTAAAAACAATCAGCAGATATTTAAAATTAACAAATCTAGGGAAAGACAATGAAAATAGGCTGCTTAATTTTATGTACGATAATCGTGCGTGAGATTTATAGTGTGGTTGACAATGCAACAAAACTCTTAAATAATTGCCATTAAAGTAACAGTGTAGTTCTTCCCAATGCATTTCGTTAATTTGAGAACATTTCCATCTCCGACTTTTAATATTTTCCGTTACGATTTAAAACATACTTAAGTTCTTAATGATATTTAGCTGCCACTCCAGGGACCCATCTACTCTAGCAACCATCATTCTAGATATGTGACCACCCATTGCAACTTGAATTGCTTTATTATGCATCCTATGTTACAGCGCATTCCGATAAAATCTACTACCTGCAAAATCACGGAAGAGTATTTTTATAGTCTTTCACCATTATCTTATTCTATGTGATTTCCAAATGCAGGACAACATGATGGGGCTAGACGATCTCATCTCATATCGACTATTATATTGCGAGAAAAGACATCTACGTATCAAACTGTGAACTACAATAGACTGATCGAACATAGGAGACTAAAACTTACGTATTCCTCAGCGAGATTGAGGAGATGATCCTTTGCATCAAGTACGTTATCCTCGTCTCCCGTGATGACGACGATGCTGTCATCACCCTGTTTCGGGAACCGTATGTCAACTTTGTAGTCATCCATTATGCGTCTAATATTCTTGCCCCTTAGGCCAATAAGTCTCCTGTGAACTCGTGGGTCAATGTCAACTTCCTCGCGATACTGATTGTCCTGTTTCAATTTAAACATATTTATGAATGAGATAATCAGCAAATTTGTGAGTTGTGATAACGCAGTAAACTATTTTGTCTGTTAGCAGATAAACTATTTATTTTAAAAATGTTAATTATCAAACAAGTAGAAGATATACAATGGAGAAAGGGAACATTGTGGGGCAACCGACATCTGAGTTATATATTAAGCTTGTTTCAAAGAGGATGTGATGATGAGGTAAATATTCTCCAATATATTGACATTAGATTTAATTTAATAATGTTGTCTGATTATCCCCATCTCTCTGAGATGGGGATAGTCAGATTGTAGCATTCCATTTCATGGTAATATTTTATTTCTCAAATTGTATTAGGTGTACAACTTTGCTCCCGCCGTTTTGCAATTGATGGCTGTATCGGTGAGTGCTAGTCGAAATAAATAGATCGTAGATGTCATACAATAAGCTTAGGTATTTGTAAACATAACGCCATCGAAATATTAATCGATTTGTGTCTGCATCATAAAGTTATTCTCGATTAAACATGTCAGCTTACGAGCCAAATTTTTTAGTGTAGTTTTAATTTTCTGCTTTAATATGAAGAAATCTGCGGCTGAGGCTCATCGAATGCTCTCCATCTATGGTGTGGCCGTTATTAACTAAAGAACGTGCCGAGAGTGGTTTCAACGCTTCAAGAACGGTAATTTCGACGTGGAAGACCAGCATGGCGGTGGAAGAGAGAAGGTTTTAGAAGATGCAGAATTGGAGACATTACTTGATCAAGACTCGTGTCAAACGCAAAAAGAATTGGCAGGATCATTGGAAGTGACGCAACAAGCCATTTCAAAACGCTTGAAAGTCATGGAAATGATTCAGAAATAAGGAAATTGGGTGCCGTACGAGTTGAAGCCGAGAGATGTTGAACGGTGTTTGTTTGCTTGTGAACAGGTGCTTGCAAGGCAAAGACGGGAGGGATTTCTGCATCGCATTGTGACTGGGGACGAAAAATGGGTTCATTACGATAATCCCAAGCGCAGAAACTCATGGGAATATCCCGGCCATGCTTCCACGTCGACGGCCAAACCGAATATTCACGGTTCCAAGATCATGCTCAGTATTTGGTGGGACCAGCTCGGCGTAGTGTATTATGAGTTGTTAAAACCGATTAAAACATCACAGGCGATCGTTATCGAACGCAATTAATGCGTTTGAGTCGAGCATTGAAAGACAAACGGCCGCAATGCAAGGAGAGACGTGATAAATTGATTTTACAGCATGACAATGCTCGACCCCATGTTACGGAAGTGGTCAAGACATACTTAGAAACGATGAAATGTGAAGTCCCACCCCACCCGCCATATTCTCCAGACGTTGCTCCCTCGGACTATCACTTGTTTCGATCAATGGCACACGCCCTGGCTAACCAGCACTTCCAGTCTGATGAAGAAGTAAAAAATTGGATCGATTTGTGAATCGCTTCAAAAGATGACCAGTTTTTTCAACGCGGGATTCGTACGCTGCCCGAAAGATGGGAGAAAGCAGTGGCCAGCGATGGATAATACTTTGAATCATAATGTATAATCCATCGATATATATGTACTACGTACTAGATTTCGCGTTCCGAACACTTGCTTTGTTCGACTAAGGTGTACTGCAATCCGTACACCTCACTTCAGTGTGACTGCGACCATCATGGACTGTAGGTGTATACAGAGTAGCGTTGTTAATACGATAATTCGAATAATAACAATCAAAACTTGCACATGTGGATGTGAAAAATTCTTTATTTAACTAAGTAAAATGTTTTGTTGTTAAAGTGCACAAATAGGTAATAATATCGAATTAGCACAATAAAAAAAAATATTCCACATTTAAATGTCACGCCATCTTTGATTATAGACTAAAGCCCGCAGATGTTCAAATACACTGGTTGGAGGTAAAAATGTGTGACTAAACACAGACTTGACGTAGTGTCTAGAAAGTATTTTGATTATTTATATTCTTTTTCCTTTAGTTTGTGTTCTCAGTTGATACATATTTGTCAAAGATCAAACAGGTTGGTATAGGGTTCTGTTTCGAGTTTTCCTTCTATTGATAGTATAGTAGTATATGCATATTATATCGTTTAAAGGCGACCTTTTACGATATCCACGAGCAAGACAGGTAGTGATGAATTGTATTCTTATTCCGTCATCACACGAATATTCAAAACTATTGTTGTATGTTAAAGCAAAGTTTATATAAACATATAATAGTTCATTTTCTTTTATAATTTACTATTATTTTTATTTATTTAACTACTGAATAGAGAAATAGAGAATGAGAAAAAAATACACTTTGAAATAGAGAATGCTGTATGAGTTCTAATGAATGTTTGTAGGTACAAAAACTGTGTTACTTCTGCGGTGTAACATCTATAAAAACACACTTTGTTACATAACGTTGAACGAAACGCGTAAGTGCGCATGAAATGCCTACATCTTACGACGTTTTGGTCGCGAGAAAATTACAACTATAAAGCGATCTAGCGCTGTGTGCTTCAATGTTCGCGTTAGATTGCCTATTTATTCTTTTAGCGCTGCAGCGGACTTTAGTTTAACTGTTACCAAAATGGAACAAAATATTTATTCGGGATAGCTTCTCTATACATATAACTCTATGGTGTAACCAGTTTTTTACAATAAAGTCTCGAATTTTGAAAAAGAAACGACTGAAGCAAAGTTGTACACCTAATAGTAAGGCTAGAAAACTGACCTAAACTAATTTAGACCTGAAATAATTAAGGCTAGTAGAAGCATAATATTTGTTATTTTTTATTGATACATGTTTTATTATTATGGCACTAATTGATAGATAGTTGAGTAACGTTTGTGAAATGCTAACCTAACCTATACCGATTTTAATAAGAAATGAGTCAAATGTCTACAAAGGTGATGAAAGTGTGCTACTTTCCATCCATTCAAATTTGTATAAAATTAACTCCAAGGATCATGTTTTATTATAGTTAACTACATAATGGTTTTCAATTTTCTCTTGAGTATTACACTTAAATAATAAAAACGATGTATTTTACGGATATAATTTTCTTTTTGGTATCCTATTTGGGCAGTTCTACAACATTTATGGTTATGGAAGAATAGTTTGTAAAATTACCACAAAATAAGTTTTTATTGCATCAAAACTTACCAACTGATGTACAATGGCCATGATGGCTTCTTTGGCTTGCAATGCCTTATCTTCGTAGCCCTGAATTGTAATAATATCATCATCAGGCTCGCCGCGTTTCGGCAAGTTAATTTGTACTCCATAGTCGGTGCGAATTTTGGTTATAACAACACCACCCTTGCCAATCACTAGAGGATGGTAATCAGGATCAACTTTGAATTTCAGTTCAAAAGATCTGTAAAAAGATTATGATGAAGTAATTTAATTTGTAGGGTCTTCGTATAAAGACATGCAATGTAATAACGCAATGTCACCTCCCTTACTTTCTCGTGGGAGTCATAAAAAAGCTGACGGATCAATATCAATATGAGTAGTAACACTCTACTGGAAAACTTATAACTCCAGCATGGCGAGTACGACATTATTTCCCTCGAGAGGTTAACTCCAACAGTCAATAAGCTAATAATTATATAGATTGTATTAAGGGGGAAGTCTTCACATCACCTACATTGGGGATAGAATCCCAAAACATCTTGCAGTCTAATTTCCCTGTTTTGATCTTTCAATATATCACATTTTAATAGATCATCCAACGTCATATGCTAAAATATAAGCAGATATATTTATTTTCATCAAAATATAAAAATGCAAGTTACCTGAGCAGTCTATCTTCTTTCTCTTTTTCCATTTCAACAATTTTATCTGCTAAGGCGAGTTTGGCCTTTTCAACATTTGCAGGTGTCCCAGTCACCTAATAACAAATAATAATTTAAGTCACTTTCAATCTTAATTTGATTAATTCATTTATACATTACACGAAAGCTTAAAAAAGTTAAAATCCGTAATATCCTTCTATTTCTTTAGAGAACTGGCGTGAGTCCATGTTTCCAAAAATATATTGTGTTAGGTATGTTTAAGAATATTATCACTAATTTCCATGAGTAATGTTATATGAGCATGGGTCATTCAAATTGTTTTTATAAAAGAATTTCGTTATAGTCGTAAAACAGTGATAGATCTAACATTTAATATATGGCAGATCCGTCACTATTCCACAACAATGATGATATATATCGAGAAAATTATAAAACTTCAGTAGAGTGATGGCTATGCCATTAACAATTCCTTCTGGCAATTTTGCCTTAGCTGTCTCTCGCGATGAGCATTGGTGCTTTGCATTTGTCAGTTTGGCTGGCGCCTTTGCCGCGTTTGCACCGCATGGAATAAATAAATTCATTGTTGTTTTAACTTGGTTGTTTAATTGTTCGTGATTGTTAATAGCCTTTTTTTTTTAATACATGTGTAGATAAGTGTAGATTGTTAAGTAATTTTATTATTTTTAAGTTTTTGTATTATATGTTACTTTAATAGATTGTTACAAGTTACCTATGTATTGTAAGTCCTCAGATGTCGTCGTGTAAATATTACTGTGTTTGTTTTTTAATGTACCTACTTTGCTGACGGACGTCACAAGACGCTGCAGAATAACAGCGTTGTGGTGTCACTTTTATAGTAGATACCACAACATTAAGCTGAGCAGCCATCCTTTTCCTCATTTGCGGACGGGACGCCACTGTTATTATTTATATTAACTACTCTGTTTTGTAAATGTATTTTATTGTTTATTAACTTTTTCTTTTTAGTGCTTCTTATGTTTTATATACTTTTATTATTTACTTTACTTTAACCATCATTTTGTTTTGTGTCCTTTCCGTGAAAGAGCAATAAATTATTTTTCTTTCTCTTTCTTCTATTATTTTTATAGCTTATGGTGGCAAACGAGCAAGCTGCACTTCTACGAGTGTGGTACTACGCTGGATGGACCGGCCCACAGCTGTAGACAGAAAGTTGTCAACAGTGTGACCCTATCACTACTAAATGAATATTAAATCATTATATGCAAATTAAAATATATTACCTTCACTAAATCACTAGTGTCATCGTTAGGCGGCAGAAGAATGTGTACATCATAGGTCTGCATTAATTCCCTTCTTTTTTGACCAGCCAGTAGTCTGTGCAATTCATTGGGAACAGCTACATCAATTGTTATGGGGACCTGTTGGAAAACATTAACAATTTGTCTCAGCACCATTGTATTACAGTAGAATCCCGATTATCCGAACATCTGATTATCCGGACTCATTCATCTCGGCTCTAATTATCAATTTAAAAATGTTTTGACGGCGCAATGAGACATGTTACGACAAGTTTATTCCCGCCTCTGACGGTGTACTCTCGCTCTCATTTGTTTGCGGGATAGTGTTTGTTATTGTTTCATTTTCTTTGATAGCGTTCAACTGAAAGGTTGTCTTTTATTTTTGTTTACGTTTTGTGTTGGAAGTTTAAAATGTCCAAGCGAAAAAGAGTAGTGTAAGAGTAGTACTCTTAAAGACAAAATGAAGATAATTGAGAGTATAAAAAATGGTGAATCTGGCAGTAAGTTGGCACAAATATATAGTGTCGGTAATTCTACGATATCAGATATCATCACATTAAAAAGAATTCTGATTCTATAATGAAATTCACCTGTGCGCTTGAGCAAGAAGATGGAAGCTCGCAACGTAAAGTCATGTAAAATCTCAAAATGAAATTCTAGAGAATGCAGTTTCTACTTGGTTTTTACAAAAGAGAGCATGCGGTCAGCCCATATCTGGACCTCTGTTATGTGAAAAAGCTTTGGATTTTAATCAAAAACTCGGTGGTGATACTTCTTTCAAGGCGAGCTGTGGATGGTTAGCAAGATTCAAATCTAGACATGGAATTCGAGAACTGGAGATTCAAGGAGAAAATGTTTGCTAACGTTGCATCAGCCGATTCTTTTGTAGACGAGTTAAAAGAATTTCTAGATGAAAAAAAATACGATTTAGATTTTGTATACAATGCGGACGAAACAGGTCTTAATTGGAAAGCTCTACCAAGCAGATCATTAGCATCGCGACGTGAAAATGCAGCACCGGGGCACAAAATGAGTAAGGACAGAGTTATAGTTATGGTTTGCGCAAACGCTAAAGGAACACATCGATTGCCAGTGCTACTTATTGGTAAATCAAAAAATCCACGCTGCTTCAAAAATGTCAAAATACCCTTAACTTACAACCAACAAAAAGCGTGGATGAACACAGATATTTTTCTTACTTGGTATGAAAATACGTTTATTCCTGAAGTGAAGAAATTTCAAAAGGACGTGGGAAAAGAGGGCGATGTATTGTTGTTATTAGATAATGCGCCAACGCACCCTTCCGCTGAAACACTAAATCGAGAAAATGGGAAGTTCACGGTTAAGTTTTTGCCTCCTAACGTAACATCGATATTGCAACCTATGGACCAAAGTGTCATCGAAACTTTAAAACGTTTATACAGAAAGCAGCTACTTCGTCGTCTTTTATCAGCAGACGACAGTGAAATAGAAACATTGTTAAAGTTTTTTAAAGAAATTAATTTAAAAGATTGTTGTTATATGCTAGTAGAAGCGTGGAACTCTGTGGAATTGCAAACATTAATAAAAAGGGCATGGAATAAATTATTAAAATTAACTCTACCTGATTGTTCAATTAAACCGCACGACGATTTTAAAGAAATAACCGAAGCAATGAAAATTCTTAGCATTGGTGAAGGGTGCGATGAAGAGAATATTAAGGAGTGGCTGAACTGCGATAGTGAAGACCCTGGATTCCAAATATTAACTGATGAAGAAATCATTGAGGATTTAAACAGCAACGAGAGAGAAGATGAAGAAGAGACTGAAACTGGGGATGTATGTCAAGTACCATCTCACGCAGAAGCTTTTGAAGCTCTAGATGTTGCTTTTAAGTGGTTTGAAAGACAGGACGAATCGGATCCCATACAGTTGTTACAACTGAACCGCATCAGGGACTTGGCCGCGAGGAAAAGATGTGATTTGTTACGTCAAAGATCAATAACAAGTTATATCCAACCAAAATTTTAAAATACATAGGTATTATGTAATTCATTATCTATCGTTATAGCTCGTTTTTTAATTATCGTAATATCTAAGTAAAACCCATTACATAATAAAAAATTATTAAAATTTAAATATTGTTTGATTTGCTTTGAAATCGGTTATCCGGATTTTCGGTTATACGGAATAACCCTGGTTTTATTTGATTCGGATAAACGGGATTCTACTGTACTTCAATCCTAATCTACCTATTTAATAAGTACAAGAGAATTCAGATTCTGTGAGAAGAAAATCTTTTTGTTATAGATATAAATTGTGTAAATTCAAAGTTTATTTTTAAAATGTTTTTTTTCTTCATTATGAATTAATTTAATAACTATTGAGCAGTCAAGTTAATCAGTAGCACTTGATGCTACAGTATTGTTCACCTGCAAATGATATTGTCTTGATTATTGTTTTAGGTGATCATTTCTCCCATGCATGTTGCTGATCCTGGAATTAACCACCTGTTGCAATATATGATAAGTACTAGATGTAACCTCCCTTGCAGTGATATTATCTACTGATTCTGTCTGTCTTTTGTAACACAGTTCTTAACTAACACGATAGACAGTGTACTTTCTAACTGATATTTTGTACTTATTTTTAATTTTTAAAATAAAGATTTGTATTTGTCTTTTTCAGTTATATTATCCACTAACGTTCCTTAAACAATTCTTACGATATCCATGAGATGAGAAGGCTCTGTGATCATTTTATTGTAACTCTATCATTGTAGGAACTATTTACTTCGACCAAATTATTGAAGAGCTTATCAGTAACTAATCAGTGATTAAGACACTATTAACTATTAAAAAATGCAAGTACCTGTTCAAGTAACGCTTTTTTAGCTGCTTCGCAGTTTTCTGGACGGCCAGTAATCCTGATAATATCATTGAGTCCAGGTTCAGCATTTTCATCATTTTCTTTCACTGGGACATCAGCACCTTCGGTTGCATCCCTCTCGGGGAACTTAATCTGGACGTCATGTTCAGCTGTGATATCTTTTACTTTAGCACCGCGTGCACCCATCACAGTGCGATGGTGTCTTTGTGAGATCACACACTCTATTGTTACCTGTTTAAATTAGATTTATGCGTTTAAATGAAATATTAATTACAGCTTAACACAAAATTCTTATATAGTGTAGATTATGTAATTACGAACAATAGTGAATAATATACCTTAGCTTCTAAATCTTCGATTATTTCATTAATACGGGTCTTAGCTGCTTCAATGCAGTCCTTCGGGCCCTTCAATACCACACGGTCACTATTAACGCCTTGCCTAGGGAATGATATCTGTACTCCACCGCAGTCTTCGGCGATACGACGAAGAACTTCACCCCGCCGCGCCACGAAGTGTCGGTGGTGTCGTGGTGCTACGGACATCTCGCCTTCCGACACATTACTTATTTCCGCTACTGCCGCTTCAAGTTGCTTGCGAGCTGATTCTACTTGTTCTTCGCGCCCTGCGTAATAATATATGTTTTTTAGAGTTATGTCAATTACAATGTAGTACTTGTACTATAAGTAATGGGTACCCTTTAATACCAGACAAGACAGATCAATTGCAGTTCTAAATATATTGCACAATACATACATATCGTCACGCCATATCCCCTGCAGGGTAGGCAGAGAGAATAGAGTGCCAGAGAACTCTATCCTTGCATACTTCACTCGCTTCCTCAACATTCATAATTCTCTTCATACACGCTCGCCGGTTTCGGAGACTCTTGACTCCACCTTCCTTCAGTACATGACCGATCACAATATGTGTAATGTAAAGGAATAAGGCTATATAGATTTATCTTTTAAATTCGACAATTTCTAGGGAATATTATCTTGCCTTATATAATAAATTCGAATTTGAGATTGTATTGTTTATTACGTCTTATACATGCTATGTGTTGCACTAGATCTATCTTAAATATTCAATCGATAGTCGTGAAATTAACATACACATTGTCGGAGATAAAGAAAGGGGCAGACGTTATGATCCATACAGAAAAAAATACTGCCCTAATAACTGGGTTAGAATAACAAATTTTAAATAAACCTTGCACCAAAACACGCAAGTGAAGCTACAGGCGTAGCTGATCATCAATAAATTAACAATGATATTAAAATTTACAGCATAGTTACAAATAAAAAAATAACTTACCAATTATAAATATAGCTTCCTTATCTTCGTCCTTATCAGTAGGAAAGATAATACGAGCGCCAGTTAATTCACGTATTTTTTTTATATTAGCACCATTTTTGCCAATAAGAAACTTGTGATGTTCAGGTTTGGCGCGGACATGTGCCGTATGCGATGTGAGTTCACGCTCCGAGGCATGGGCAAGCAGTTGCTGTTTTGCCTTCTCGACATCTTCAACTGGACCCTTAATAACCACTTTATCACTGTCACTTTCAGTTGGCGGGAACTTAATTAATACTCCTCCACATTCTTCCATTATGGAATGAATTAGTTTACCTCCAGCTCCAATCAAGGAGTTGTAATATTTAGGTGCAATAGTAACCTCCTCTGTAACAACATTGGCTTTCTCATTGTGTATCTGTTGAATCCTTTTAACTGCTTCTTCAACATTTTCGCGTTTGCCTCGCACTGTAATAACATCACTATCATCTCCTTCAGCTGGAAGATCAATAACAGTTTGTGTTTCGTCACGAATTTTGCGTAAGTTTGCTCCGCCTTTGCCAATGATGAACTTATGGAATTGCTTGAAAATAGGTACTTCCTGGACATATGAAGACTCAGCTATCTCTTTGATCAGTTTATGCAAATATTTTTCACATTTCTCTATATCCTCTTGAGGCCCCCTTAATTTAATTGGACTTCTTTTTTGGCCTTGATCGGGTAATGATATTAACACACGTTCAAACTTCTCACGGAGTTCCTTAATCTTTTCACCTCTAACTCCAATAAGAGATTTGATATATCTGTGGTCAACATAGACTTCTTTTGACCTTTCATTTTCAAGTTTCATAACCATCTCTCGGAGTTCTCTTTCAGCGTCAAAAACTCCTTGACGGCTGCCTTCAATACGAATTATATTGTTGCCTTCGTTTTCATTAATGTTAATAACTACCCCAGTCTCATCCTTCAGTCTATTAACTATAGAAAACATGCTATTAATACACATGTACATAATATTTTTATATAATAAATTCTTAATATTCTAAATACTTACTGTTAGTTCCGTTTTTGCCAATTATGTGCTTGAAAAATTTGGGGTCCACTGATAATTCAACATAAGTAAGAGTAGCAAGCAAGTTCTTCACAAAGTTGTCCAACTCAACTTGAGCACGCTCTACTTCTTCAGGAGGACCATCAATCTTTACCTTATCTTCCGAATGAGTTATATCCACATGCACCTAAAATACAATACTTTCCAATTAGACTCATATTTATTAGATGAAAAGACTCATATTTATTACATTTATAGAGTAACCTCAATATAACAATTTCTTCAATTTAACAAAATTTTTGAGTGTATTTTTGAAATACTTTAAAGATGGTTTTCAATAAATATACTATAGAATTTAAAAAAAGAAAATAATCATAAGAGTTAATACAAAATATACTTTTAGATTATGCATACTTTTTGTCAGAAATCTTTATATAACGAATTTTCAATAATAGCAAAATATAAATAGAAGAAAATTTACACCAATTAACCATTGTTTATAAACCTAACCTTTATAATAATCTACCAGTCAATCAAATACAATTTCACAATAACAGCAATAATTTATGTCACAACAAGTTCACACATTATTATTTGGCACTGTTTTTAAATTTGTAACAGCTAAGAAATGAAAAAGATATTCCATTATAATCTCAGAGGAACAAAAAATAAAAGTCTATTTATTTCGACGAGAATCCTACAAAAATGGGAGACATAACTAAAGTTCAAAATTGGACTACATACCTTAAAGGAAAATAATTTTAATTTCATTGTGTTTTCATTAAAATGTGCTTTTATTTCTATTATATTCTATCTATTCATCTTAGAACAGCCTAACCTCGATATAACAGACCACACTGTAGTGAATTACTGGCACTTTAATATTAAAAATGCAAGTGTACAATAAATTCAGAACCACATACCTTAGAGAAATCTTGAGTTATCTTTTTAATGTTAGAACCATTTTTGCCTATGATGTATTTATGGATCCAAGTAGGCGCATCCACAGTCGCAGTTTTCACAGAGTTTGCTTTTTCACATACTTTTGACAGAGCTGTAGCCAAAAATATACATAAAAATATTGTGTGAAAATATTTATTAAAGTAATAAAGAAAGATAAGCAGTTTTTGTACAGGGATCATGTATATGTATATTATTCAGTTCAATATTATAATAATTATTGTGTGGTTGTCAACATCAGTGACAAAAGATTTGAGATATAAATGGGTGCCATGATCACAACACTTCACTCAATCTTGAAATTTAATTCTTAGAAGAACATGTAACATACTTAAGCACCTTTAAAATATAATTGCCAGTTCATTTTGCTACTACAAAATTGTTTTATTTATGATGACTTTTTAAATCCTCATAGTCAATTTACATAAAGCTAATAATAACTTATGATCTATTAAACCTCTACATTTAACTTGACAAGTGGTTGGCAATATGTATATTCACCACCATGTTTACTACTATTATAAGGTTTTATTATTATTAAACTCTTCTAAATATTTTATATGCTGGTGAAACATGAATAATTCAACTATTAGAAAGTCATAATAAAACAATTTTCTTGGTAGAAAATTAACAAGAAATAATGTATGTTTTTTATTTTTAAATTATATTTATCATCTAGATCTTAAATCTTTTATAGGTGAAATTGACAACCACATAATAGTTATAATAATATTGAACTCGGCTCTGATTTTCACATTTATGTTTTGATGGGATATTATTACTTTTTGAAAAGAAATATGTTGGCGTTAATATCTAATTACCCGTTTAGCTAGCTTATCTATTGCGTTTCATCAATATACATATATAATTATATATGATTATAAAAAAAAAACATTATGCTTAACAAATTGGGTGCGTATCAAATTATATAGGGGTCAAACTGGCTCAAATGATTTGTGTTAATGTATACACGGCCTCGCCAGTTTTCTTTGCTTGAACTTGACATGTATAGAAATATATATATGTATAGAATTGATCTCAGCAAGGAATCTCAACTAGTTGATGTATGAATGAACATGCACAAGACTAAACTCATGCCAAATATCCATGTAATTCCAGTACCAGTCAATTGGGCAATTGTTAGCAATGAGATTCTCGAAGTTGTCAATCATTTTGTTTACCTTGGACAAACAGTGTGTATTACCAGTGATGACTTATGAAAGGTGGTTGCTAAATGTAGGCCTCGTGGCCAAACTCAAAGTCACTCAGCGTATTATGGAACGGACTGTGTTCGGGATTTCTCTATGAAATACAATCTGCAATACGGAAATCCTCAGAATAACGGGTATAAACCACGTAGCACAAAGAATTAGCACGCTGACGTAGCTATGAGCAGGCAACATCGCTCGACGAACCGATAACCGATAGGCAAGAAAGGTTCTCGAGTAGCGACCGCGTATCGAACGCGTGTTGGTCGGCCCCGGTGGTCCGAGGTTTCGGTGAAGGTCACTGGGAATTGTTGGATGCGGACGGCACTGAACCGTACTTCGTGGCGAAGTATGAGAAAAGTCTACATGCAGCAGTGGATGGCAAAAGACTGAATGATGATAGACATTTATCCAAGATTATAAAAAAAAAATAGTCTTCATAAGATTTTCATAAAAAATATATATATTACAGACTGTGGTCGTGTATTTACACTTACCTAAACCGATTTTATTATGTGGTCCATGAAGAGTGATAGTGCCTGTAGGAGAATCAGGTGGCGGCATTTCAACAGATACTTGGGTTTCCTTCAGAATTTCTTGGATAGTAGTGCCTCGGGCGCCAATAACATATTTATGTTGCGATTTAGGTACCTCAACTCGCACAGTTGAACATTTCTTGACCTAATAATAAATATGAATTTTTAAGGCAAGTTAATACTATATTAAAACTTACACTATATTAGTCTCTATCATATGGTAATGTTAAACAGTGCGTTATTTAATACTTTTTGGGTGTACAACAAAGTGTAGACTGCCCCACTATTGAACACAAGCCCCTCCACAATAGAAGAGAAATTGATCTACTATAATACACTGGTCCAACAGATTGACGTCGAGTTTACTTTTTAGTATAGAAGTTATCAACATATTACATTCCTTAGTCACATGCTACCTTTTCTTTGCTCGTGGACGTCGTAAAAAACAACTAAGAGCTTTATATTGAGCTGGACCAACTCTAACTGATAGCGTTTGGTCATTAATTACATTATCAAGGAGGTTGATGTCAGGCAGACGGCTGGTCATAAAACTATTGACAAAAATTTTAGCTATATGAATGACAAAAGAGATCTATTAACTTCAACTCCAAATAATTAGGATAAGAGTAAGACAATGATGTCATTTGTTTTGTTAAATAATTATATCTTTATACTATCCAATGAAAACTGCTGTAATTGGTACATTTCATCATCAATTATCATCCAATTTCTTTAAATAATATAATCACATTTTTAATATTGACTACAAGGGGAGGTAAATAAGTTCGCGGCAACGGGGTGTTGGCGGGGTGGTGCCATTATTTTTTTTACCTGCACTAATTGCGGGACTACTTATGAGTATAAATACCAAATTTCATAAAAATCGGGTTATTATTCATTGAGCTATCATTGGTCAAACAAGTCAATCCGGAAGAAAACTACAAAAATGGAGAAAATCGAGTTTCGTGCTGTCATCAAGTTCTTTACCAAGCAAGGAAAACCTCCTCTAACCATTTTAGAAGAGATGTCTTCTGTTTACGGGGACTCTTGCCCTGGTAAAACCATGATTTACAAGTGCCACAACCTCTTCAAACACGGCAGAGACTCACTAGAAAACGACCCCAGGGCAGGGCGGCCTATTGAAGCGACCACTGCAGAAAACGTCGATAAACTGGAAAAATTAATATTGGAAGATTCACATAAGAAGAAACAACTCGCAGAAATTATTGGAGTATCAGATACAACCATTTTAAATATGCTACACAACAATCTTGGCATGTCAAAGGTGTGCCCAAGGTGGGTACCGAGAATGCTTACGCCACAAGAAGCAGCGACGAGTTGCGTGTTGTCGAGCGTTTTTGGACCTCTGTGCTGAGGACAAAGAAGCCATTTTGGACCGTATGACGTGTGACTGCGGATGAAACTTGGGTTCACTATTATGAGCCTGAGTCAAAGCAGGAGTCCATGCAGTGGCACAAAAAGAGTACACCACCTCCCAAGAATTTTAAGGTGTCCCAATCGGCTGGAAAGCTCATACGACGATATAATATTGGAAATAGCTAACTTTTTAATAAATAAAAATCTGATTGCCCCATAAAAATCACATATATATAAAATGTAAACAATTTCTGTGCTCGATTTTTGAAGCCTTTTATTTTATAATCCACTCGAGGTCATGTAAAAAATCTTATTTTGGACTTAGTAGCTCTGAGCGGACATAGAAATGTATATACACACTTTAAACTCTCATTTTCAACTTCATTACAGTCACTTAAAATACCACCTATTTATTGTAGATACTTATCATTAGCATTATGTAACTAGGTAAGTATATAATATTGATTCTTTGCCGTAATATGGGTATATAAAATTATAATCTAATCTAAAGCTGATTACAATTAATAGTATTGTTACTGACCATTTCCTGATAAATCTCCTCGATCTGTGCTTTAGCAGCAAGTACACCATTCTTCTCACCAGCAATAACTATTTCGTCGCTCTGTGTAGATGCGGGTGGGATATGGATGCGCGCTCCAGTCTCGGAAGTCATTGCGGCTGCACGCTCACCATATGGGCCTTGGATGAATGGGTGATAGATTTTCGGTACCTTAATGCGCTCCAAAGCTTTACGTGACTAGGAGACATAAGATTGCACATTTTAAAGAAAATCCAATAAACAAAGAAACTAACATCTTAAAAAATGTATTCACAATATAAGAAAATCTATAAAATTTTCTGTTACCTGTTCCTCAGAGCATACTCGGATTTCATGTTCAGCCTTTTCGATACCCTCTTTAGTGCCAGTTATTGTTATAGTCTCGTTATTATCAGCAATACCGGGTACACTGATTTTTGTTGCTGTAACTTTTTCTAATTCTTTCAGTTTCTGGCCTTGCTTGCCTAAGATCCAACGGTGGTGCTCCTTAGGAATATTAATTTGCTTGCTTGCCTACAATAAAAATAAATTCAGAAATTATTTATGGGAGTGGTAGCAAATACCACCAGCCCTAATATTGACATAGTTCTCACAAAAATGAACTAAGATACTCTCTGTTCAAGGAATTATATCATAGAGGTCGGAATAATATTGGTATTGATTCATACCTGTTGCTGAAAGTGAGTCAGAATAAGTCTTCTAGCATCGAGTACTGCACTGTGTTTGCCTGTGATCAAAAATGTCAAGCTGCCATCTTTGCTAGTGGATATTTCAATATGGGCTCCAGTATCCTTGGTGATAGACTGACATGTCCTCAATGATTCTCCTTCACCAAAAGTGTTGGCATTATCTAATTTCCTTTCTTCATATGGAACATGGAAAACCTGTGAAACAGATTGTTAGGAATACTTTTGAAAATATATTTATCTATTAAAGTTGATTGTTGATAATGTAGTAAGCCTTAATCTTAAGCTAGGAAATAAGCTAAGGATATTAATGTTAAAGGTAAAGCTAGGAAATCTTAAGGATATTAAGGTTTTTGATGAAATAAAAATCACAACCTTTGAAGATATATCTATTTATTTTAGTGGATTTATATGACATATTTCAATAAATATCATATTTTGCCATGTGGTGACAAAGTAAGAATATGATTCACCATCACCTCTTCCCCCCTGGATGTCGTAAAAGACGACTAATTGATGAAATATAACAGAGGGCCAGAAGACAAGAGATTAGCAGCCGCACATTCTAAGGAAAACTTGAAATAAAACCCTATACCAACCCGTCTGACCAGCATGGTACAGTAAATAAATTGCCCTCCTAATGTGGAAGGAGCGTAAGCCCACCAGTGAGACGTATATGAATTGAGATAATAATGATAATAACATACTAAATAAATACATATCATCACACCATATCCCTTGCAGGGTAGGCAGAGAGTACAGAGTGCCAGAGAACTCTATCTCTGCATACTTCACTCGCTTCCTCAACATTCATAATTCTCTTCATACACGCTCGCCGGTTTCGGAGACTCTTGACTCCACCTTCCTTCAGTACATGACCGATCTAGTCTAGGTAGGTTAGTCTCGGTCTCCCTCGGTACCTACATCCTTCCACTTTCGCATTGTATATCTTAACATACTAAATATATACATTAATATGAAACTTATTTTAAAAAATGAGTTTTAATTTAGAGGAAAATATTTATCAATATATTTTATCAGTAAGAATGATAATTTTAAGAGATCAATTTTGAATTTTAATTCTATATTTCGTAATATCATCATAATGTTAAATTTCATTGATTGGGTATTTGGGATTCACATTCAGTTGATTTGACTGCAGATCGTTATAATGATATTGCCAAGATCATAATTTTTCTCTCATAACTTTCAATCATGATCTAACAATAATTAGCCATATGAATCATACTGAATGGTGCATGTTTATACATGTGTGAAATTCTCCAGATCTGCGTGGCCTCGACAGAGCAGCGCCGTGAACTCGTCGCAATTATAGGTGCCAACTATCGCTAGGATGATGACAGTGCCAAGAACTGGGATGCGGTCACTGTCTCCTAAGGTGGCGAATCGTATCAGAGAGGAGATTTTGCACACTACGGCTGGCGCATCAGGCGGTGTAAACATGAGTATCTGCGCCTGATGCTATCCTAGCTGAGATCGCAGGTGGACAGATCGGAGATTAATGCATGACCCTGACTGTGTGAGGTCAATGGGAATGGTATACTAAAGAGTAGCCTGCCGAATGTCAAGAAGTTGGTGCTAGTGGTGAAATCAATGATGATGGAGAGAGAATGGCAGTTGCGGCGATGGGGGCCGCCACCCATTACGCCTTACCCAGTCAGGCGAGTCGAGGAGAGCAGAGTGCCGGGTGGGCATGTGGAATGTAAGAGGTTGTGTGGAAGGTAAGTTGCACGAGCTGATGGTGGAGTCAAGAGTCTCCGAAACCGGCGAGCGTGTATGAAGAGAATTATGAATGTTGAGGAAGCAAGTGAAGTATGCAGAGATAGATTTCTCTGGCACTCTGTTCTCTCTGCCTACCCTGCAAGGGATATGGCGTGATGATATGTATGTATGTATGGAGAGAGAATAAACTCGCTGCACTTCCACTTTTTGGACAAAACGGTCAGAGTATGTCTAAAACATATTCTACCAATAAAAAAGGCATTGTTATAAAAGCCATTAAGTCAGTATTGTTTTGAAAATGACTTTAATTTTGTTAATAAAAAAGATTAAATTATAGACAGTCTAAGCAATATATATATATATAAATAAGCAATAGCTTAAAGTGAGCTATTTCAACTTTTACCTATTCAAAATAAGGTTAAAAAAGTTTAATTCTGATAAGACAATGTGAAGAGAAGTTATTTGACCCTTATATGAATTATATTTTACCTGAGTATGCAGTGAAGATCCAACACGTAGTTTATTAGTAGCCTGTTGAATATTGCGCTGCACAGGAGGTTGTGAATGTGGTAGTGCAGGAAACAGATCATCATAGGCATAGGAAGCATTATTTTCAAAATTAACATTATTCATCTCCTCAACTTGCACAGGTATTTCAGAATGGATCATATTTCCAACCATCATGGATTGCTGATGCATCATTTTCGTCCCCTCCAGCAGTCCTTGTTCCGCGCCAAGTCGTTACAGTACTAAGCAATTAAAATACACCAAATTTCAAGTTATGTTAACATAGCAGTAATTATTATTTACATTATCATATTTGAACAATTGTTCTGTAACTGTATGTATTGTGACTTTTGTTCATTATATTCCACATAGAAAAGAAAATTATATTACACTGTTAAATTACAATGAAGGACATAGCACAATGTGTTATACAGGCATATCAAATAATTATCTAAATCAAATTCTTTATGCTGATAAGGATAGGCATAATTATAAAGTTTATTCATGGGTAACAATCACACAATTTGTTACTTAATTGAACAAGACAGATTATATAGTACAATATACTATTATTTAAAAGGTCACAATTATTAATTTTAACTATTTATGCTTAATACATTTACAATCTACAACAATTAATTACTATTGCTCTTTGGACCCACACAACAATACAGTGAAGTATTGCTGTATTTAATTCAATAATTCAGAAAAGCTATATTTGCATGTGAGCATTAATTTTAGCTTAGATTTTCCTTTACATTATTTTTAAGTAATCAAAAACAAACAATACAATCCTAAAGTTTTTCAAAATACATAAGCATGACCAGTGTGCCTAATTTATCAGTATGCATATAGAGGGATCACTGAACATCACCTATGTATACGACGTAAAATGTCAAAAATCACAATAAATACAGCAATTAAGACCATACCAGACATTCATTTAAGCTGTTGCTTTTAAAGAAAATATAGTTTAATATAAAATTATAATTCAAGACTACATTGGCATCCCGATTTTGATAATACGTGTCACCTTTAAGCACATTTGACGTGGAACTATAGCTCATAGTACCTACAATAACACTTACCGAAAGTACTGCAGCAAATCAACCTGGTTGATTACTCTTTAGTCGCCACGATCGTTTATTAATTTCCCTGTGTAGAAATTAACATTGATTAATTTAAATGACTATTAAAAAACCAAATAAAGAATCTTAAAAGTGGACACACGCACCCAGCTGCTGCAGCAAGAGAAATAAGTTGCACAGACTAAAACTTTTTACTCTATTATTTTAGTCTATGGGAAAGTAATATAACCATATTCACCTCATAGTAAAAGCTCAAAGTAAGGACTAGACATGAATAATGAATGGATGTGGAAGGGTTATTTATATTTTTTAATTATATGCCATAGACACCAAAAACTAACTGTATTACGAGAACATGCCCTATATATTATTTTTAGGAGTGAGGCGTATTTATCATCTTAATATATATAAATTACGCGTCTAGTTGTTTGTCCGCCATGCACTCTTAAAGTACTTAACCGATTTTAATCAAATTTGCATAGTATGTGTAGTTTGATCCAATTTAAAAGATAGGATAGCTTCCATCTCAATTTATAGCCACAGTATTATTTTATTGCAAAATATTTGTCTATTATTTGACAGTCACAATTATCTGTTATCTCCAAACGATTCTAACAGATGGCGGTATCTGTTGACTGGATTGAGTAAGTATTTAATAGATGGCGCTATGTTAAACGTAAGAACGTTTCATATACGCTACAATTTATTAGCATAACCACCACGTGTTACTGAGGCTACCTAAGCCACAGCAACGCGTGGCCGGGTCTGCTAGTAACATATATAAATCACAAGTATTTGAAGATAATAATAACAATAATAACTTTATTTCCAAAACCTAATTTACAAATTTTAACAAAATTGAGTTTCCATTTAAGTTCTAAGGTCTTCTTGTGTTTAATTCTCTGGCACCCAAACTAAGATTAAACTTGTGTTATGGATGCCAGGTCCCTCTCGAAAGTTGCACTGATTAAAAGATATAGATGATATAGATATGAATATGAATAAAAGATATAGATAGAAAAAACATAACGGAGTATCACACTTTATACAATATATACGAACGCAAATTGCTGCTGCTACTATTGCTATATTTCCTTTTTTATTTAGTTATGTATCAGCAAAATGAGCCTCTTTAGGAAATAAAATACAGTGTAATTGTGTAAGTGTGAGTGATTGTTAGAGTTTTCTTGTAGTTGTTGCATGTGTGTATGTGTGAATGTGGTACGGTTAGTGTTGTGAATGGTATATAAGTGTCTACATATATATGTACAGTTGATATTTGTTTATGATATATAGGTGCGGGTATGATATATGGTATATATGGTGTACATGGTGTATGTACATTTATGTATGGAATTATCTTGACAGATTGCGCATTTCATATTAGCTGTTCAGTTGCCTCATAAGTGAGTGTCATAATCCACTCACTTACTATTTTTTTTACAGTGGTATTTATTTAAGAAGGAAGGAAGGAAGGTGGAGTCAAGAGTCTCTGAAACCGGCGAGCGTGTATGAAGAGAATTATGAATGTTGAGGAAGCGAGTGAAGTATGCAGAGAAGGGTTCTCTGGCACTCTGTTCTCTCTGCCTACCCTGCAAGGAATATGGCGTGATGATATGTATCTATGTATGTATGTATTTATTTAGGCTATATATCTCGCATATCTTATTTATCTTGTTATAGATCTCACCTCAAGTAACTGAAAATGTCTTTCAGCCAGTTTAGATTTGTGTCTTTCTGGTCGGCATACGTTCGTGCATCTACGTTTTGTACGATAAAGATTAGGGTTATAAAATAGAGTATCATGTTTACGTAAAACAATGAAGAGCACAAACAATTGTCTAACAGTCATGACCTGATTATTTTTATACAATTGTATAGTGTCATATCTAAAGTGTTTAAAAGTCATGACCTTAAGAACAGCCCTTTGCGCTCGTTCCATTTGTAACAAGTGAGATTTAACAGCACCACCTCAGACTGCTATACCAAAAGTTAGTATTGACTGACATAGCGAAAAATATACCAATCGCATAGTTTCATTGTCAGCACTATACCCCAAAATTTGAAAATAGATATTAGTTTCCTGACCCTAGCAGATAGTCCCTTAATTTGGATGTTCCATAAAAGATAACAGTTGTTCTTGCGATGTCATTATATCTGTTAAAAAATATTATTTATAATTCATCATACTCAAGTTATTCAACCACTATCAACAATCAACATTTTCAGTATTCCATAACAGCCGGTCACTAATATAGCTTGAAATAACAGAACAGCCAATAAAAAAATTAAACACTATTCTTGTCTTTGTCTTTTATATAATATTATCATAAGCTAAAACGAGACACATCTAGTATTTATTTGAAATAAACCAAAATTATAATAAATCGTTTCATAAGAAGAAATCCTCTTTGAAAAGCAAATTCTTAATTAGATCGTGTTATCTGTTATTTGGTTGATTAATCTATCTCGCTTACACCCATTTGATAGACCGTTGCACTACTTACTTTCCCTTCTCTTTTCCAGGCCGGCAACGCATTGGTGATGCCCCTGGTATTACAAATGTCCATGGGCGGCGGTGATTACTTACATCACATGAACCACCTGCTCGTTTGCCGGTTTTAGACGTTATTTTAGGATGACAACAAACTACTAGTAGTCTAGTACTCTGAAACTCATATTTGTGTGGTATTTTCTTCCTAATGGCCGTGGTTGAAAAAAATAACACTTGTTATTTAATAACAGAAATTTGTATCTGTTATTATTGCGTAGCAGTAATAACAGATACTATGCTTGTCCTGTTATAACCCATCTAATTATTTCCTTAAAATATAAGAATTCATTATCATTAGAGTAGGGTTATGCTCTATATGGACTGGACTAGTCATCAGACAGGACTTGAATTTCCACGAAATATACTTTTACTTTTCTTACACCATACAATTTAGTTGTAGTATTTAATTCAGTACGACAAGGACTTGGTGCCAAACGCATGAATGGCTTGAGATTATTAAACTGTGTGTGTGTGTGTGTGTTTCAAATGCCTCATGATTAAGGAAGACTAAATAATGTCATTGTAAGTTACATGCTAGACCTGCTGAAAATAAGTTTAAGGAGGTTTATGTTTAGTGAAAATCGATAAGTTAGTTGACAATTCGTTAATTAGAAATTTGAATTCGTGATAATCGTTGACAAACCCTCACAGACTACAGAGTGGGCCTTGTATTTTCTTAGCTACCTACGATGTTTTTATAATGGGTGTTAATTACATATATACATACATACATATCATCACGCCATATCCCTTGCAGGGTAGGCAGAGAGAACAGAGTGCCAGAGAACTCTATCTCTGCATACTTCACTCGCTTCCTCAACATTCATAATTCTCTTCATACACGCTCGCCGGTTTCGGAGACTCTTGACTCCACCTTCCTTCAGTACATGACCGATTTGGTCTAGGTAGGTTAGTCTCGGTCTCCCTCGGTACCTACATCCTTCCACTTTCGCATTGTATATCTTCTTAACCAGGCGATCGTTCGGCATTCTTTCCACATGTCCGAACCATCGGAGCATTCCCTTTCGCATCTTTACACCAATACTCTCTTTCATACCTACTCGCTCTCTTACGTCGTCGTTACGAATGCGGTCGGTCAGCCTAACTCCACAGATTTTCCGCAGAGATCGCATTTCGACCGCATTAATTTTACTATCATACTATTTTCTGCATACCCAACTCTCGCTTCCATACAGTAATGTTGGGACAAGCACTGCGTTATGTATTGCTACACGTGCCTTCTGGCTGAGGTGGTGGCTGCCGAGAAGTTGCCCCAACGCTCCGTTTACTCCGTGTTAATTAAATAGTGAAAAATAGCATAGAGGAACTAGCAGGGTCCCTAATGTGTAAACATTGAAATTTATAATGGTGTTAAATTTGCTTTAATCGGAATTATGTGAAAAACTAATACAGGTATAGTGCCACAAACTTATCTGATGATTATCTGACCCGGTGACAAATTGATGAACTAATGACGCCATTTTGGAATGTCATCAAACGTCAACGTGTTCTCTCTGCCTACCCTGCAAGGGATATGGCGTGATGATATGTTTGTATCAAACGTCAACTGTCCTCCCAATGGTAGTTTTCCAATTACAGAGCATTATGCGACTCAGTGCCGCACAATGCCGCATTATGCTGATGCTTAATTGGAACGTGAATTAGTTTTTAAATGCACCAGTAGAGTGCGCTAAGTTCAGCGTTGAAAAAAAAAATCTCAGAGTTAGCAATAACCTATACTTCGTGCGCTGTAGCATGGTGCGGGTGACACATGTCAATACCAGGTGACTAGGGATGTGACGATTCGCAATTAAATTTTTATCACTAATTATACTCGTAGCATAAATAAATGTTGTTCTTTATAAAATCCGATTACGAAATGAAAAATGATGTCGCAAGCGGGATTCGAACCCGCGCCTATTGGGATTCCGGCCCAATCGTGCTGCCTCTACACCACCGCGACTAATTGTAGGACATGCAAATTTCACTTCGTATTATATTTTACGTCTTAAGGTGACGGTATGCTATCTACCCGACAATGTTTACACATTGTTATAGGCTTAATACTTCAAACTTTACAGTTAGAATTGTATTAAACGATGACACAACCTTGTTATTTAAATTACTGAAATTTAGCATTTAATATGCTTAATTATTTATAAAATCCGATTACGAAATGAAAAATGATGTCGCAAGCGGGATTCGAACCCGCGCCTATTGGGATTCCGGCCCAATCGTGCTGCCTCTACACCACCGCGACTAATTGTAGGACATGCAAATTTCACTTCGTATTATATTTTACGTCTTAAGGTGACGGTATGCTATCTACCCGACAATGTTTACACATTGTTATAGGCTTAATACTTCAAACTTTACAGTTAGAATTGTATTAAACGATGACACAACCTTGTTATTTAAATTACTGAAATTTAGCATTTAATATGCTTAATTATTTATAAAATCCGATTACGAAATGAAAAATGATGTCGCAAGCGGGATTCGAACCCGCGCCTATTGGGATTCCGGCCCAATCGTGCTGCCTCTACACCACCGCGACTAATTGTAGGACATGCAAATTTCACTTCGTATTATATTTTACGTCTTAAGGTGACGGTATGCTATCTACCCGACAATGTTTACACATTGTTATAGGCTTAATACTTCAAACTTTACAGTTAGAATTGTATTAAACGATGACACAACCTTGTTATTTAAATTACTGAAATTTAGCATTTAATATGCTTAATTATTTATAAAATCCGATTACGAAATGAAAAATGATGTCGCAAGCGGGATTCGAACCCGCGCCTATTGGGATTCCGGCCCAATCGTGCTGCCTCTACACCACCGCGACTAATTGTAGGACATGCAAATTTCACTTCGTATTATATTTTACGTCTTAAGGTGACGGTATGCTATCTACCCGACAATGTTTACACATTGTTATAGGCTTAATACTTCAAACTTTACAGTTAGAATTGTATTAAACGATGACACAACCTTGTTATTTAAATTACTGAAATTTAGCATTTAATATGCTTAATTATTTATAAAATCCGATTACGAAATGAAAAATGATGTCGCAAGCGGGATTCGAACCCGCGCCTATTGGGATTCCGGCCCAATCGTGCTGCCTCTACACCACCGCGACTAATTGTAGGACATGCAAATTTCACTTCGTATTATATTTTACGTCTTAAGGTGACGGTATGCTATCTACCCGACAATGTTTACACATTGTTATAGGCTTAATACTTCAAACTTTACAGTTAGAATTGTATTAAACGATGACACAACCTTGTTATTTAAATTACTGAAATTTAGCATTTAATATGCTTAATTATTTATAAAATCCGATTACGAAATGAAAAATGATGTCGCAAGCGGGATTCGAACCCGCGCCTATTGGGATTCCGGCCCAATCGTGCTGCCTCTACACCACCGCGACTAATTGTAGGACATGCAAATTTCACTTCGTATTATATTTTACGTCTTAAGGTGACGGTATGCTATCTACCCGACAATGTTTACACATTGTTATAGGCTTAATACTTCAAACTTTACAGTTAGAATTGTATTAAACGATGACACAACCTTGTTATTTAAATTACTGAAATTTAGCATTTAATATGCTTAATTATTTATAAAATTTAAAAAATTATAAATAAAATAACAAGGTTGTGTCATCGTTTAATACAATTCTAACTGTAAAGTTTGAAGTATTAAGCCTATAACAATGTGTAAACATTGTCGGGTAGATAGCATACCGTCACCTTAAGACGTAAAATATAATACGAAGTGAAATTTGCATGTCCTACAATTAGTCGCGGTGGTGTAGAGGCAGCACGATTGGGCCGGAATCCCAATAGGCGCGGGTTCGAATCCCGCTTGCGACATCATTTTTCATTTCGTAATCGGATTTTATAAATAATTAAGCATATTAAATGCTAAATTTCAGTAATTTAAATAACAAGGTTGTGTCATCGTTTAATACAATTCTAACTGTAAAGTTTGAAGTATTAAGCCTATAACAATGTGTAAACATTGTCGGGTAGATAGCATACCGTCACCTTAAGACGTAAAATATAATACGAAGTGAAATTTGCATGTCCTACAATTAGTCGCGGTGGTGTAGAGGCAGCACGATTGGGCCGGAATCCCAATAGGCGCGGGTTCGAATCCCGCTTGCGACATCATTTTTCATTTCGTAATCGGATTTTATAAATAATTAAGCATATTAAATGCTAAATTTCAGTAATTTAAATAACAAGGTTGTGTCATCGTTTAATACAATTCTAACTGTAAAGTTTGAAGTATTAAGCCTATAACAATGTGTAAACATTGTCGGGTAGATAGCATACCGTCACCTTAAGACGTAAAATATAATACGAAGTGAAATTTGCATGTCCTACAATTAGTCGCGGTGGTGTAGAGGCAGCACGATTGGGCCGGAATCCCAATAGGCGCGGGTTCGAATCCCGCTTGCGACATCATTTTTCATTTCGTAATCGGATTTTATAAATAATTAAGCATATTAAATGCTAAATTTCAGTAATTTAAATAACAAGGTTGTGTCATCGTTTAATACAATTCTAACTGTAAAGTTTGAAGTATTAAGCCTATAACAATGTGTAAACATTGTCGGGTAGATAGCATACCGTCACCTTAAGACGTAAAATATAATACGAAGTGAAATTTGCATGTCCTACAATTAGTCGCGGTGGTGTAGAGGCAGCACGATTGGGCCGGAATCCCAATAGGCGCGGGTTCGAATCCCGCTTGCGACATCATTTTTCATTTCGTAATCGGATTTTATAAATAATTAAGCATATTAAATGCTAAATTTCAGTAATTTAAATAACAAGGTTGTGTCATCGTTTAATACAATTCTAACTGTAAAGTTTGAAGTATTAAGCCTATAACAATGTGTAAACATTGTCGGGTAGATAGCATACCGTCACCTTAAGACGTAAAATATAATACGAAGTGAAATTTGCATGTCCTACAATTAGTCGCGGTGGTGTAGAGGCAGCACGATTGGGCCGGAATCCCAATAGGCGCGGGTTCGAATCCCGCTTGCGACATCATTTTTCATTTCGTAATCGGATTTTATAAATAATTAAGCATATTAAATGCTAAATTTCAGTAATTTAAATGTTGTTCTGTTTATTATTGTCACGAAAATTATATATAGGAAAAAATATATTCATACAAATTATTCAATTAATTTAATAGTTCAAAAATTTTAAAAAGTTTCGTAAAGGCATTCAAAACAACTGGTATTTCATATTTTTTCGTGGCGCATCGCCGAGTCGGCCATTTTGTTTACCCGTGCGATGCTGTCAGTACGAGTGCTACCGCCTTGTATGTGACACGTATTATCCATTTTTCATCAGTTTGTTTTCTTTAAATTGTTATTTGTTATAGTTTGTTGTTTTATTTGTTAAAGTTTGTTGTTATATTTGTTGGTTATAACCATGCCTAAGCATACGAAAAAAACTGTTTTGGGTAGTCAAGCTAGAGAGTTTGTTGTTCGCCTCCGAAACTACTTTGAAAGAGAACAACAAAATAATGGACCGTTGTTACCACTGAATCGAATTGTAGAACGAGTAGCCGAAGCTCTTGATATTGGCCGCAATACTGTTTCGCGTATAACACGCGAGAAAATTGGTCAAGAAGGGACGTCTGAAAATAAATTATCTACACCGAACAAAAAGCGGACCAAGGTGAAGCCAATCACAGATTTGGATGAATTTGCTAAGGACGCTATTAGAAATCACATTTATGATTATTATAGAAGAATGGAGCTACCCACGTTGCTTAAGCTTCTAAAATCATTGAAAGAAGCTGAACTGTTCAAAGGAGGTATTACTTCGTTGCGGAATGTTATAAAGGATATTGGCTTTGTTTACAAAAAAGTTAACAAAAGAAAAATTATTATGGAAAGGACTGATATTGCCCTTGCAAGGTGTACTTTTTTAAGGAAGGCTAAAAACATAGTTGATTGGAGTAAAGTTGTGTTTTTGGATGAAACGTGGCTAAACGCTAACCACACAGTGGGTAAAAGTTGGACCGACGATACGGCACAGTCATGTACCAAAGTCCCGGAGGGCAAAGGCGAACGCCTCATTATTTGCCATGCAGGTACAGCAAGTGGATTTGTCCCTAATTGTTTACTGGCTTTTAAATCGAAAAAAACTACGGAGTATCATGAGGAGATGAACTACGAAAAATTTAAAGTTTGGTTCATAGGCCTCTTAGAAAACTTAAAAGAGCCTATGACCATAATAATGGATAACGCACCCTACCATTCGGTACAACTTAATAAACCTCCAACACAATCAAACCGCAAAAGCGAGTTGGTGAAGTGGCTGAGTGAAAACGGAGTTAAAGCAGATATGAGTATGCTAAAGACTGAGCTTATTACTCTAGTACGGCGTCATAAGCCACCAACTCCTACCTACGCTCTGGACGAGATGACAAAAGAAAAAGGTCACCAGGTCCTGCGACTTTACCACCCTACCATTGTCAATATAACGCTATTGAGCTAATTTGGGCCCAAATAAAAGGTATGTTTTTAATTTCAATTCTCGTTTTGATACTTTGAAAAAGTAACAGCTTTCTGAACGAAGCATGTAATTTAAAAACATTACCAGGTATCAGATTAGACATATTCAAGAGTAAATTTTGCATTAGATATTTGAAATTAATTTATTGATTAAAAACTAAATATTTTTTTTCATAAGTCCATTTATGTTTATGTAGGTCACGCCGCAAGAAATAATACTACACCGCCATTTACGGCAAATAAGATGTTGACCCTGTTACAAGAGGCAATCAGTAACGTTCAACCTAAGGACTGGTCGAAGGTGGTGAATAAAACGAAAAGGGACATTATGTCTGATTGGGATCGTGACGTCCGTATTGATAACATAATTGAGACATCTTTAATAATATCCGTCACAGATACGGATGATGAAAGTGACAATTCCGATGTTCCTGACTCTAATATGAGTTTAGAAGAGGATTAAAATTGAATGAAAAATTGAAGTAAATATGTAATAATTGTATACTTTTTAACAATAAAAAATTGAGCGCACAAATTGTTTTTTATTTATTTTTTAATCGACAATTCTTCGTAGTAGTACATCCCATCACTAAATACGTCTTTGGTGTTACGGTATACGCATACCACTTTGATTATTTTTTCTTTCAATTTCATTTGATTTGTAGGCTAGAACATTCTAGTTGGGTTTAATTTGGAAGGTATACCTTTATTACTACAGTTATTAGTGATTTAATATATTACCGATGTGGTACAGCTGAATTAATAGATCATAATTATAAATCGCGGCAACTTTCAAGAGTGAAACGAAACTCGTCATAACTGTCACCCGCACCATGCTACAGCGCACGAAGTATAATTAATCTGTAAAGTGGTATACATAATAATTGGTTGAAAACTATTTACGGTTATTTTAAGTAATTTAGATTTTGATTATTTAATAAACATTTTTTTCAATCAAGCCATTGCAATGTTTAGAAAAGTATATTTCTGTAAAATAAATTTGTTTATAGATTCTAATTCTAAAATAAAATTGTATTCACATTTTAAATGTGGAATATAAAAAAAAGTCAATGTTTGTACCTTCATTCATAATTATTTTTTTTTAACACAGGTTGAATTAACTTTGATTATTTCCAAAAAACTACAACGAAACGAAAGCTTTAAAAAATTTTTCACCAATAAATAATATTACTAACGATAATATAAATAAAGCATTTCGATCAATATGTCAACTTAAAGAAAAAAACACTTGTTAATTTTCAGTCACTAAGTTGGTATCAATTGCACGCATCAGACGAAAGCACTACCTTTAAGAGTGCTCGATTGTGAGAAGCGTTGCTGTAATTGAAACATTCAACGTTAAGCATTATGCCGCATAATGCGCTATAATGCTGTAATTGGAAAACGCTCAATATCAGCATATTATATATTTCAGTTGTTGGTTGTTTACTCCGTGTTTATTGATTTTTTTGTGGTTTTAAAATGCGAAAAATGATGCAATATATGTTTTATTACAAGTTTAAGTTATATGAAGGAAGAAAAACAGCTTTGGGCATCATTAATACCTCTTGAAAAATTGTATGAGCAGCCAAAGGTTAGTGTTGTTAGTTTTGGAAAGAAAAAGAACACTATCAATAAACATTAAATATAGTTTGATATGTGTTAAATACCCGTGTGGCGACGGGAAGAGAATACAGATGTCGTCACCCCTTGCTTGCCCGTGGGAGTCGTAAAAATCGGCTAAGGGTCACACCGGGAGAGTGGGCAGCGGCTATCTCCCGGGAAACTTAATATCATCTACCGCGATCGCCAATCCGCCTGCCAAGCGTGGCGATTATGGCATTATTCCCCCTCAAAAAATAAATGTATGCACCAAAAGTGACGGCCCCCAGTCACTGCAGTTCCGCTATGCCACGGGCTCATCTTGGTAGCGGGCTCGATGGTGGCGGGATAGGGGGTGCGAAGAATCTCCGGTCACGATCTGGCTACGAAAAACATCGACCCTTGGCCCTGGTAACACACAACATTCGGACACTTAGGACCGACGAGAGGGTCATCGAGTTGGAAGAGGAATTGAGCAAAATCCGATGGGACATTGTAGGATTATCAGAAGTGCGAAGAGAGGGGGAGGGCACGATAATCCTCCGGTCTGGAAACCTGCTCTTCTACCGGGAGGGAGATCACCCATCCCAAGGCGGTGTAGGGTTTATCGTTCGTAAGTCTCTCGTAGACAACGTGGAGAGGATTGAGAGTGTGTCGACAAAGGTAGCGTACCTTATACTCAGAATTACCAAACGGTATTCGTTGAAGGTCATACAGGTTTACGCACCGACCTCGACATACTGTTATATCTGTATATAACAGCGTATATTTATAGCATGGGTTCGAAACTCGCAGATATTATGGATGACTTTAATTTATGCGTTATCAATGATGGATCTCCAACGCGACAAACTATCTCCGGCCAAGCGAAAAGCTTTGTAGATGTCTCTATATGCTCGTCACAGTTATCGAGTATGCTCATATGGAAACGTCTATTAACATCCTGTGGTAGTGACCATTACCCCATAATAATTTCTATTCCCAGTAATCCTTCAACTCATATACCACTCTTGCCACCACTTCTGAAATATAAATTCAATAATTGTGATTGGGGCTCCTACTGCTCAATACTAGAAAATAAGATAAAATCTCTTCCTTCTTCTTCTTCTTCTTCGTGAATGGCCTCTGTGAGTGATTAACCACAATTTCGCCAATGTCAAGTAAAATAAGTTTAAAAAATTATAATAAATTTATATTTTAGTCGTCAGTCATGTCGGTTCATTGTCTAAGTCAAAAAGTCAAATCTCTTCTTCTTCTTAGTGAATGGCCTCTGTGAGTGATTAACCACAATTTCGCCAATGTCAAGTAAAATAAGTTTAAAAAATTATAATAAATTTATATTTTAGTCGTCAGTCATGTCGGTTCATTGTCTAAGTCCTTCAAATCTCTTCCTATAATTAACCTAGAAAATATTCAGATATGTTATGACAGTTTTGTAAACGCAATGTTGTCAGCAGCTAGTGAAATATTTCCCATTAAAGGTCCTCCTTGTAAGAATATTCCATCACCTCCGTGGTGGGATAAAGATTGCACAGAAGCAGTAAAGAAAAGGAAACAATTGGAAGCAGAATGTAGTAAAAATTTTAAATTTAAAAACATACTTAGAATTTAAGAATACTGCGGCAGCAACAAAGAGGTTATTGCGAAAGAAAAAAAGAGATGGATGGCGACAATTCTGCTCCTCTCTTTCCCCAGATACCCCAACCTCTTCAATTTGGAATAACATCAGGCGCTTTAGATCATCTCGTAATATTATATCCCAGCCTTCTCTGACCTTCGAGTGGGTTCCCACCTTCTTAAATAGTTTAGCTCCCGATACAGTTCCTAACTTAAATCAAATTCCTTTTCTATATTCCAAACAAAACCATAACTCGCCCCATATAATGGATACACCTTTCTCTTTAAAAGAATTCAAACTAATTTTAAATCGTGTAACTGACTCCGCTCCTGGTTTTGACGGTATACCATATTCCTTCATTTCTAAGCTGCAAAAAAATGCATTATCTTATTTATTAAATTTAGTAAATATGATAATTCAATCAGGACATATCCCTTCCTCATGGAAGCATCATTTAATAATTCCAATATTAAAACCTTATAAAGATCCATCTGATGCTTCATCTTATAGACCAGTTTCCCTATCGTCTGTTCTCGCTAAGCTGGCCGAACATTTAATTAAAGTAAGGTTAGAATGGTTTGTGGAACACAAAAATATTTTGTCTAATACACAGTTTGGGTTTAGAAAAGGCAAAGGGGTATCTGACAATCTTAACATTTTCTGTACTGATATTTTGTTGTCTTTGGGTAAGGATGAATCTACCATAGCAGCTTTTTTGGATATCTCATCCGCCTATGATAACGTACATTTACCAACCCTTAACTCAAAATTGGACTTGTTAAACGTACCACATTCATATTCAAATTTTTTGTTCAATTTATATTCAGGGCGATCTATAACACTGAGACTTCCTGGTATAGATTGCTCACCCAGAAGGTTATGGAAAGGAGTTCCTCAGGGATCAGTCCTTAGTCCTTTACTATATAATATTTACACCATCCAACTTGATTCTGTAATCGCTCCATGCTCTATACTACAATATGCCGATGATCTAGTAGTATATTCGAGTAATCCTTCTCTTGCAATAGCATCTGGTGATGTGCAAAAATCCATAAATAGTTTAACAGTTTGGTTAGATAATCACAATTTGTGTTTATCTATCAATAAAAGTTTAATAGTTGCATTTACTAAGAAAAAAAATTTTCCCCTCTACCGATTAAAGTTGGAGATTCAGAGCTACCCATAGGATATGAAGTTACTTTTCTTGGCAGGAAATTTAATACAAAATTTAATGGATCCTAACATATTAATTACATTATTTCAAAATGTGAAAAAAATATTAATATCATGAGAGCGATCGCTGGCATTAAGTGGGGTGCTCATCCAGCAACAATGAGACTGGTTTATAATGCCCTAATAAGAAGCCATCTCGATTATGCTTCTATCTCTCTTCTACCAACACGAAAAGCTGATCTGTGTAAATATGATATTATACAATCGAAATGTCTTCATATAGTATTAGGTGCAATGAAGAGTTCGCCAGTTAATGCCTTGCAAGTCGAGTGCTCGGAACCACCACTACACCTTAGGCGACAGTACTTGTCAGACCGTTATCTTTTCAGGATTAGTCAAGTACAATCTCATCCACTTCTGCCCAAAATTGAAGCCTTCAATAATTTGATTATCCGCGATGTTCAGTTTTGGAGTAACAAAGAAATTCCACAACTTATCCATAGTTACAGAAATTTATTAAGTTTCAACAATATTACTATTAAAACATACCCCAGCTTTCCAGTTTACTCATTTGACTATGAATACATTATTTATGAGCCCAATATTTTATTATCTGTTGGCATTCAGAAAAACACCTCGAATGCCAACGAAAAATTCCTTGAATTCATTAAAAATAAAACCTCCGATACAGAAATATTTTTTACGGATGCGTCCAAATTTATAGTTACGGAAAATTCCAAAAGTAATAACGTCGGCATGGCCTTCTTACGACATTCAACAGAGTTCGTTAAACTATTTAAGTCTCCTTCCATAGTTTCGAATTATACAGGTGAATGCTTGGCAATTTTAGAATGTATAAATTATATTTCGCTACACAGTATTAAAAAATCAATAGTGTTCACCGATTCCCTCAGTTGCTTGCAGTCTTTTCTTACTGACCCATTCAACAAACACGTAAACCCCATAATATTTGAAATAAAATGTAAACTGAAAGAATGCCATGATATTCATTTAGAGATTTCCTTGGCCTGGATACCTGGTCACACAGGTATTCTGGGCAATGAAAGTGTAGATAGATTGGCAAAATTAGCTAGTCGCCAAGGTCGCTTTGTTAACACTGTTTACTGTGGTGATATTTTGTTACAACCTCGTTCACAATTATACCAAAAATGGAATCAAGAGTGGGTAACAATCAATTTGCATAAGGCCAAATTTTATAGATCTCTCCAACCTAATGTACAAATGAAACCGTGGTTCTCAAAATATATATATCCTAAAAAAATATCTTCTATAATATCCCGTCTTAGACTTAATCATTGGTGCAGTGCTCATCATCTTTTTAAATTAAAAATTAAAGATACGCCGTTATGCCAGTGGTGTGGCCAAGAAATTGGAGACTCCACCCACCTTTTACTTTATAGTCCGCATTTTTGCTCTCCTTCCTTCCATGATATCCTTATAGACTGTAAAGCTCCCTTACCTTATAATTTAACATCTATCCTATCCTTATCTAATAAATTATATACTAAAGCTCTAATTAAGTTTATTATGTATTATAATATTTCCATTTAATGTATACTTACTTTTATTTTATATCACATTAACTTTTAAAGCATTACATATAAGTATTTATTGCCCACTTTCCTTTTAACCGATCAATCCTACAATAAACTCGACACTGGCAACAATAAGCCCGCATTAGTGGCTGATTGCCAATACTAAAAAAAGAAGAAGAAGAACAGTGGTAGAAAATTTAAAAAGATAGCATTCACGTTGATCTGTCGTTTGTGTGTCACGTCTATACCTAACGAGTAGTAGAGACAATTCGACGCAATGCTTACCTTACGTGCCATTACCGTGGGTTTGATTACTCTGCAGGACAATACTTAATGCGATCCACAAAGTGTTGTTCTGAGTCTGGGTGTAATTTATTTGCGTTAATTATATGTTTATAAAGTCCCCTGCAATACATGGTTATTTCTTTAGTTCAGGGTAGTCTTAAAGAAAAAAAAACATTACAAGTATCTATATATGTATATCAAGTAATATATCATAAGCAGTAAGTATATTTCAATACATACATACATACATATCATCACGCCATATCCCTTGCAGGGTAGGCAGAGAGAACAGAGTGCCAGAGAACTCTATCTCTGCATACTTCACTCGCTTCCTCAACATTCATAATTCTCTTCATACACGCTCGCTGGTTTCGGAGACTCTTGACTCCACCTTCCTTCAGTACCTGACCGATCTGGTCTAGGTAGGTTAGTCTCGGTCTCCCTCGGTACCTACATCCTTCCACTTTCGCATTGTATATCTTTTTAACCAGACGTTCGTTCGGTATTCTTTCCACATGTCCGAACCATCGGAGCATTCCCTTTCGCATATTTACACCAATACTCTCTTTCATACCTACTCGCTCTCTTACGTCGTCGTTACGAATGCGGTCGGTCAGCCTAACTCCACAGATTTTCCGAAGAGATCGCATTTCGACCGCATTAATTTTACTTTCATACTCTTTTCTGCATACCCAACTCTCGCTTCCATACAGTAATGTTGGGACAAGCACTGCGTTATGTATTGCTACACGTGCCTTCTGGCTAAGGTGGTGGCTGCCAAGAAGTTGCCCCAACGCTCCGTTCACTCTATTTCCCGCATTCACTCTTCGCTCTATATCAGTGGTGTACCTTCCATCTCGGCTAAATCCACATCCAAGATATACAAATTCATCCACTTGCTCTAGTACATCATTACCTATTGTTCCTCTTACATATGTTCTGGCTTCATCTCTTTCAAAGACCATTATTTTGGTTTTGCTCACATTCACGCGTAGACCCCTTTTCTTACAATCTTTTGTCATTGTGTCGACTAGGGTCTGCAGGTCAGTCGCTGACTGTGCCAGCAGGACTGCATCATCTGCATAAAGCAGAGCAGAGACCACTGAGTCACCCATCTGGACTTCCATATTCATATCGTTCAACCTTTGGAGACATTTATCCAGATATATGATAAACAGCCTGGCTGACAGAACGCACCCCTGCTTAACGCCGATATTGACGTCAAAGCAAGGCGACATTCCATCATCCAGCCGCACACAGGCTCTACAGCCCATGTAACTGGACTGCACAGCCTGCAGCAGTTTACCGTTAATACCATACTCCGGTAAAATGTCCCAAAGTTCCTTTCGTACAACCGTGTCAAATGCGCTCTCCAGATCCACAAAACTGCAGAAAACCCTCTGACCTAGAGCCAGATGCTTCTCCACAATGTTGCGCAGAGAGAACACTTGATCCATGCATCCCCTTCCACTCCTGAAACCTCCTTGTGTCTCACACAGTATATTTATATCACACAACATTAACCGTCTTGTTTGTGACAGTTGTGACTTGTTGACACTAATTCCATCCATCCATCCATCCATCAGCCCGTAAACGTCCACTGTTGGACATAGGCCTCCCCACGAGAATGCCATCTATAACGGTCCTGTGCCACCTGCATGCAGCGGTTTCCTGCGACCTTGATGAGGTCATCAGTCCACCGAGTGGGGGGTCGTCCTACGCTGCGTCGTCCGATTCGTGGTCGCCACTCGAGAACCTTTTTTCCCCAACGGTTGTCGGTTCGTCGAGCGATGTGGCCTGCCCATTGCCACTTCAACGTGCTAATCCTTAGGGCTATGTCGGTTACACCTGTTCTTCTACGAATTTCCGTATTTCGGATTTTATCACGTAGAGAAATACCGAGCATAGCCCGCTCCATAGCTCGCTGAGTGACTTTCAGCCTTTTTATGAGGCCGACATTTAGTGACCACGTTCCAGTGCCGTAAGTCATCGCTGGTAACACACACTGGTTATAAACCTTTGTTTTCAGACACTGCGGCATATTAGACGAGAAGATCCTCCTAAGTTTCCCGAACGCTGCCCAGCCGAGTTGGATTCGTCGGCTGACCTCTTTCTCGAAATTGGATCTACCTAATTGGACTGTTTGTCCTAGGTAAACATAGTGATCGACAACTTCGAGAATCGCATTCCCAACCAGGACCGGTACAGAAATGACATGGACATTAGACATGATTTTCGTTTTGTCCATGTTCATTTGCAGCCCTACTAGTGGGGAGACCTTGCTGAGGTCATTAAGCATGGTGCCAAGGTCCTCCAGGGATTCTGCCATGACTACGATATCATCTGCGAATCGAAGGTGAGTGATGTATTCGCCATTGATGTTGATGCCGAGTCCGGTCCAGTCTAAGAGCTTGAAGACATCTTCCAGCGCAGTGGTGAACAGTTTCGGAGAGATAACGTCTCCCTGTCTCACGCCTTTCTGCAGCTGGATCGGTTTCGTACTCTTATCACGCCTTTCTGCAGCTGGATCGGTTTCGTACTCTGGATGCGGACTGACATAGTAGCGTCTTTATACAAACACTTCAGCACTTCGATATATCGATAGTCAATTTGGCACCTCTGAAGGGACTGCAGCACTGCCCAAGTTTCGACAGAATCAAAGGCTTTCTCATAGTCCACAAACGCTAGACACAGAGGCCGATTATACTCCTCGGTCTTCTGTGTAATCTGGCGTAGCGTGTGGATGTGGTCTATGGTACTATAACCTTTTCGGAAACCGGCTTGTTCGGGCGGCTGGAAGTCGTCTAGCTTGCGCGCGAGTCGGTTCGTAATGACTCTTGAAAACAATTTGTACACGTGGCTCAGGAGTGAGATGGGTCTGTAATTCTTTAAGAGCGTTTTATCGCCCTTCTTGAAAAACAGCACCACCACACTCCTGGTCCACGACTCTAGAACGTCGCCCCCGAGAATGACAGAATTAAACAACTTCTGTAGGGCTTTTAAAACTGGCTTGCCGCCTGCCCTCAGGAGCTCTGTGGTAATTCCGTCATCTCCCGGTGCCTTTCCGTTTTTTAATTGTTTTAGAGCCATTCTGATCTCGTACAAGCTGACGTCCGGGATTTCTTCGGTATAGTGCCGAGTTAGCTTGGATCTGGGGTCTTGGACCAAGCTGACAACAGGATTCAGGGATGATTTGTACAACTGCCCATAGAACCTTTCGACCTCTCCCAAGATCTCACTCTGGAATGAAATGACAGTACCGTTATCGGTCTTCAGCTTGGTCATTTGGCTCTGCCCAATAGACAAATCTCTTGCGAACTCTTTGGAGCCTCGATTTCGCTCTATCGCCTCTTCAATACGCAGTGTATTGAATCGGCGAATATCGCGTCGCATAGATTTAGAGATTTGTCTATTAAGCTGCCTGAGTTCGGATCAATCGGCTGAAGACTGTACCGTCATATCCTTTCTCCTCTCCATGAGTTGAAGAGTCTGGTCAGAAAACTTTTTTGTTCTCGTAGCGCGACGGGCCTTAAAGAATTTTGACCCGACCGCGTGGACAGTTTCCACGAACCTGTTGTTCATATCGTTCAAAGATTCGCACTCTTCCAGGCATTGGAAGCGATTATGTAATTCGAGTTGAAAGCTATCGGGGTTCTGGTATTGGACAGGTGTAGGTCGGAGTGTAGACTTCACCAAGCGGGACCGCTCGACTTTCGTACGAAGATTCAATGTGCCTCGAACCATCCGGTGATCACTCCCAGTTTTAATCCTGCTGATCACAGAGACATCATTGAATATTTGTCGTTTGTCCGTCAAGATGAAGTCTATCTCATTTTTAGTGGATCCATCAGGGCTAATCCAGGTCCACTTCCTTTTTGGCCGTTTCTTGAAGAAGGAATTCATCATGAAGAGGCCTTCCTTCTCCAAAAAGTCGGCCAGTTTTTGGCCCCTTTGGTTTCTCTGTCCAAATCCATATTGCCCCACTCTCAACTCATCGTCTGTCCTTTTGCCTAGTTTTGCGTTGAAGTCTCCCATAACTACCGTGAAGTAGGTTTTGGACGTATGGTTGGCTTTCCAGATATTCTCGTATAAGGCCTCCACTACGTCGTCGGAGTATGTCGAAGTCGGTGCGTAAACCTGTATGACCTTCAACGAATACCGTTCGGTAATTCTGAGTATAAGGTACGCTAACCTTGTTGACACACTTTCGATCCTCTCCACGTTCTCTACGAGAGACTTACGAACGATAAACCCTACACCGCCTTGGGATGGGTGATCTCCCTCCCGGTAGAAGAGCAAATTTCCAGACCGGAGGATTATCGTGCCCTCCCCCTCTCTTCGCACTTCTGATAATCCTACAATGTCCCATCGGATTTTGCTCAATTCCTCTTCCAGTTCGATGACCCTCTCGTCGGTCCTAAGCGTCCGAACGTTGTGTGTTGCCAGGGCCAAGGGTCGATTTTTTTGGTAGCCGGACACTAATTGAATACATTCAATTATTGTGACACAGCCAATGAACTCATATTTATCAGCTTTAAGAGTATTTACTTCGTGAGTATTTATTTCAAAATAAAGAATAAACGTATCCTAGTTGGCATAGGTAGCATATCTCGCGTTATTAGGGCGACATCAAAATATACTTTCATTTTCGCGCTAAGTCAAGCTTAGTTTACACTGTTGCGAGATTGGTTTTTCAGTTTCACTCTATGAGCTTATTTTTTTATTTTACAGATAGTATATCTGTGGCGCAGGTTTATTAAAAAAAAAGATATTTAGATATCATCAAATAAATTGATTGAAATTCTCCTAAATTACAATTCATAGCGTCCTTTTTGATTTGTTTACTTCAATAGTTTCTCATGACTCAAAGGAATAATGGATAAGATTCCTAGGACACATGAAGGTAATGTTTCATTCTTTTATTTTGCATGCCAGCCCGTAGCCATTGTAAATAGGCTATTTTGTATTGCTCATATTGCCACATTGTGTCGGATTTATGTTTTGCTATGTTTTATGTATACAACGACGCATATATCCCTAGATAATGTTACTGTAAACTGACGAATTTATAAGTGGTTTATATTTATACAGATGTAGTTAATAGATGATCTTTTTTTTTCTAGTGATTGCATTAAAATTTGCAATATTTAATATTTTCGAAGATTTTTCCTCAGAGACTCAGCTTATTCCATATATCATGCTAATAAGTAATACACAGAAAACTAACTATATCATTATGCATAGTATAGTATGCATAGTAATAGATACTGTTTTTTTATCCATAGTAAATACGATACATATTGTTTTGAAATTTTAGCAATTGAAGCTCAAATCAGAGAAATTCAATCTAAGAAGAGTGAAATACCAGAGAATGGATCAAAAAAGGGTGTAGCCCTTGGTGATGCATATTATGATAGTGATATTTATGATAATTCTGGCCAAAGTGGTAAGTCCAGATATGATGGCTATGTTACATCAATTGCTGCTAATGATGAAGTTGAAGATGATGATGTTGAGAATGTCCCAATTACCCAAAAAAGGTCTGGATATACAGCACCTGCATCACTTCTGAACGATATTGCTCAGGTACGTTTTTCTTTTATAATCCTAGTCATTCAAAGGTTTCTCATAACTGTTTTGTCAATTGAAATAAAACTACTTTTACGGATTCTATAGTGTTTGTATTTGATTTTTAATTTCCCGATGTTTCAAACAATTTACAGTGATCATGGTCACGGGATGATGATGATCATGTTGATGAAGCGAGTGAACTATGCAAGGATAGACTTCTCTGGCACTCTGTTCTCTCTGCCTACCCTGCAAGGGATATGGTGTGAGGATATGTATGTATGGTCACGGGAGGACTAAGGTGTCTTACATCCAAGTCATTGTTATTACAGAAATTTATATCTACCCTATAAGATATTATTATTGTTTTTTTTTTTTTAACTTTGTCCCATATTTTAAATTGTCTAAAATTTTGACTTAAAATAAAATTGTACTAAAATTAATTAAATTAAAATTTATTGTGGGTCAAATCTTAGTCAACCTTAGTCCTCCCGTGACCATGATCACTGTAAAGTGTTCGAAACATTAGGAAATTAAAAATCAAATACAAATATGATAGAATTAGTAAAAAGTAGTTTTATTTCAAATGTGTAACACTCGTGTAAACATCAGAAGTCATTACTGTCTTGTCATTTTGTTATAGCCTATAAATCTTTTACTGCTAGCCACAATCACAGTGGAAGAGTAACTCATCCAATATACCATACTGGTATAACGGGATGGAACAGTATAACTTGTAGGGATCTTATCTGCTAAAATCCTTACCCCTTTGAAGTCTTATTTTTAAAAAAAAATTGGAGAAGTGATGTTTTCTATAGTCTTGCACTTATGTTATCTACTTGATTTAGCTGCTGTGATCTGATTGATATTTAAAGGAAAGGAATGAATGATGACACATTGTATTCTTAATCCATCATTAAATGAAGATGATAGGATATAGAATCTGCTAAAATGTAACCAGGGAAGAAAACCTACATTTAATACAGCGATCATTACTTAGTGGAAGGTTACTAATAGAGAAGATTCCGTTTTTATGCTCTGTATATTAATTATCTGTTCAACTTAAACCCTGTTTATCTTAAGTAGTTGCTTAAATTTTTTTTTTTTTTATTAACTCTGAGCATTTCTTTACAGAGTGATAAAGACTATGATCCATTTGCTGATAAACGGCGGCCCACCATTGCAGACCGAGAAGATGAATACCGTCAAAAAAGGCGTCGGATGATTATATCTCCAGAGCGGTCAGATCCGTTTGCTGAAGGTATCTTATTTTTTAAATTAAATCAGAAATCTAGTTTTATTTTATACTTTCCATTTGTATACTATGTGCTTTTACATTTTCAGGTGGGAAAACTCCAGATATAGGCTCTAGAACATACACAGAAATTATGAAAGAACAATATTTACGGGCTGAGGAAACAGAGGTAAGCAATTAAGCTGTATAACAAAGTTTTTTTATTTATTTTATAAACATTTATCATCATTACTGCTTTCTTATCTGTTATAGCTCAGAAAAAAACTTATGGAAAGAGCAAGAGAAGGGACACTTAAACCGGTATCACAGTCTAATGGAGAAGCTGCCAAACCACCGGCCAAACGTAAAGGTCGATGGGATCAAAGCTCTGAGGAGACTCCGGTCACTAAAAAAGCTATTTCAGCAACACCAAATTCGCAAGCCACACCATCTTGGGATCAAGAGGTATGATTTTTGTATTGATTTCGAATTATTTATTACAAAATGTGATAGGTTTTTAGAAGTTTATTGGGTAACTGTTCAGATTATTAAGTTGATGGAAATATTTAAATAAATAAAAAATTAATAGAATAATAAAAATATAAATATATCTTGTAATTTTAATTGTTTTTTTTTAATGTCTAATTATAAGAATGGTATAAGTGCGATTAGATTGATTTTCATAGTAATTTGACTTATATCTTAGTACTCTAGTTACCATCACAGTACTTGACTGCAAGATTAAATTATATTAATATCAACTCCAAGTCGAGTATGTAATATATATATATATATATATATATATATATATATATCAATATCATCTCAAGTATACAAGGATTCTCTGGCACTCTGTTCTCTCTGCCTACCCTGCAAGGGATATGGCGTGATGATATGTATGTACGTAATATCAACTCCATTTATATAATTTAATCTTGCATCAAAAGCAACTTGAGTAACTAAGATTATATTTTTTTTAAATGGAAATAACCAACCTTAGATGATTTGCTAGTATTTATTCGAGAGTTTGTTTCCTAAATCCATCATCAGATCTTTACATTATTAAATGTGAACAATACAGAATAAAGCACTCTCAAACAAAATTAAAATCACAAATCTGTCTTTATACGATGGAGATATGCCTGAACATATATAATTATGATAATATATATACATGCAAATTAAGATTCTCCTTTATTAAAGGAATTTTAAAATATATGATATAAACTAAAAGATTTGCCATTAAATATTTATTATTGCAGAGAGGTGCATGGGAAGAAACTCCTAGTGCACCAGGTCGTGGTGGAGAAACGCCGGGAGCTACTCCTTCAGCTCGCGTGTGGGACGCCACCCCTGGACATATTACGCCAGGTCATGCCACTCCTGGTAGAGATACTCCCGCCCAACATGCTTCGAGGCGTAATCGCTGGGATGAAACACCCAAAACAGATAGAGGTAATTTCTTAATATCCATTCCACATGATTGGAATATAGTATGGATTATAAGTATAGAGCAGACCAAATATATATAACAAATTCCTTTTTCATGTGTATGGTATAATTAATTGACATAGCCAGATAACCTCATTGCCTGTAGGGATGTGAGGTTAATGGAAAATAATCGATTAAATAAAAATCGATTTTTCTTTATTCAATATTAATCGATTTGTTAAAAATCGATTTTAATGAAAATAAATAATCGATTTTTACAAAAAAATCTATTTTCTATTATTTAAACATCTATATGCCTTTCATATTCCAATAATAAACCTAAGAGATTCATATTAACAATTTATCAGATTAAATATCAAATAAAATGATATTAATAAAAAAATAACCAATTGAAAACTAAAAACCAATGCGAATGTTGCTTTAAATTTTCAATTTTCGCATAATAGACAGTTTTTTTGAACAAATTTTACAGAGAGCAGTAAGTTGCTGTCATAAGGAGCACAATAATCATTATAAAATATAGTAATTCATGTTACCTGTAAAACAGTGGATGTTTTCGTTCTATGTGCTGTTTTAAATTTGTAGTATTATTACAAGCTTTATTTCTTGCGAACAGTACATGCGTATTGCTGTGGTATTACAGTTGTTCGTTATAAAATATTTTCACCAGCTATCTTAGGTATTTTACGGTTAGAAGACATTTTTATTTTACCTACAACTATATTATCTCACTCTTAACTTGTAAATAATAATGAATTTACTTCGAGATTTATTCATTCGTCGCATAGATAGCGCTCTTTATAAAAATCGATAATAACGCATAATTTATATAATCGATTTATAAAAATCGATTAATATTGCTATAAAAATAGATTATAAAAAATCGATTTATAAGAAAATAATAATTGATTTAAATAAAAATCGATTATTTTTTAACATCCCTAATTGCCTGGCAAAATTAATTCTCCAATAAATGCCTCATTTCTACAACTTTTCAATTTCAGCATTAGTGTTTTACAAAAATTCATAAAAATCACTTGTTATCTTAAACTAGAAGCTAGTTTAAGATAACGAGGCCTGCGGTTTCGCTCGTGTAGTATAGAATAAAAATATTTACAGTTGCCCACATTATTACCCCCTCAAAAAGAAGTTGTTTTTTTTATAAAAACAATAATACTATCCATAACTAGACTCAATAATACTATCCATCAGTATGGTATTAAAATAACCATATAATAAAAACAAAATATAAGTATACAGGGGCTATTATTTGCATTTTTTTGTGTAAAAATATTACGGTACTGAAATGTGGTCTCTAATTGTCGGCTCAAAGTCGTTTAGCGTGCTATGAATAGGGCTATGCTTGGTATTTCTTACATACATACATATCATCACGCCATATCCCTTGCAGGGTAGACAGAGAGAACAGAGTGCCAGAGAACTCTATCCTTGCATACTTCACTCTCGCTTCCTCAACATTCATAATTCTCTTCATACACGCTCGCCGGTTTCGGAGACTCTTGACTCCACCTTCCTTCAGTATGTGATCAATCTGGTCTAGGTAGGTTAGTCTCGGTCTCCCGCGGTACCTACATCCTTCCACTTTCACATTGTATATCTTCTTAACCAGACGTTCGTTCGGCATTCTTTCCACATGACCGAACTATCGGAGCATTCCCTTTCGCATCTTTACACCAATACTCTCTTTCATACCTACGCGCTCTCTCAGGTCGTCGTTACGAATGCGATCGGTCAGCCTCACTCCGCAGATTTTCTGTAGAGATCGCAATTATATCTTAACGTGATAAAATTCGGAATACGGAAATCTGTAGTTCAGGTGTAACCGACATAGTAAGATGAAATAACACGTTGAATGGACAATGGACAGGCCACATCGCTCGTCGAATCGACAACTGATGGGGATGAAAGGTCCTCGAGTGGCGACCACGAGTCGGACGACACCCACCGGGTGTACTGCCGACATTACGAAAGTAGCAGGAAGGCATTGGATGCAGGTGGCCGTTTGAGTGGTATTCTCTTGGGGAGACCTATGTCCAATAGTGGAATATCTAAGGACTGATGGGTGGATGGATGGAATATTAGTTCATCAGTCAATATATTAATGTGTATTTAATGAGAATATGAATTTAATATAAAAAAAAATGTGCAGAAACCCCTGGTCATAACAGTGGTTGGGCAGAAACACCGCGTACAGATCGCGGCTCAGGTGTAGACACGATTCAAGAGACGCCGACACCGGGCACAAAACGTCGTTCACGCTGGGACGAGACACCAGGCGCAACGCCAGCGGCAGCAACGCCCACACCGTCGCATGCCACGCCCTCACACGCCACTCCGTCGCATGCCACGCCCTCACATGCTACGCCAACACCACATACGCCTATGTTCACTCCAGGAGGAGTAAGTATCTAACGTTCTTCTTTGTAATGAAACACAACAAATGTAAATGACAGTAGTACAACCCACTATCTATGCCATAGATATCGTACGATTAAGGAATAGTAAGCTAATCACCTATGTAATTTTCACCATGTCCGGGTCCGGTGCATAGTGGATGGCTTCAATAATGAGTTTTATACCACCAAGGCATCAATTCTAGTCATAGCAATCACGAAATCGAGATAAAATTTGAATTTGAACTTTGCACAAACGTGATAATTGATAATTGACTTGTTCGTCGGCTCGATCTCACTTAAGAAAAGTTACGAAATCGACATTAAATTCTAATAACGGGAATTACCCCTCCAAGATATGTATATATTATTTATTCTATAATACCAATACCCATAAATTACGCAAGTTGTTGTCTCTCATGTTAATAATAACTTTGGATCACTACTCCACAAAAAAATTGAGAATTACAGAATAGAACTGCCTTGTTATTCATGATATTTTAGACAAATGTAGTTTTATTGGCGTTAGGAACACTATGGACACTACAATATGGAATAATTACTGTATTGCTGGTAACTATACAGACAGAGACTATAAATGTAGTTCCTTCATTGAAAACTACATTTTTAATCTAATATTTAACAATATATTTCATTATTAATCCACCCTTCAGCTATTAGTTTCTTAAGGTTACTAAATTTAATTTATGTTCTTACAGTCTACACCAGTTGGAGTTAAAGCCATGGCTATGGCAACTCCCACACCAGGTCATGTCGCTGCCATGACGCCAGAACAACTACAAGCTTACCGCTGGGAGAAAGAAATAGATGAAAGAAATCGTCCATATACTGACGAAGAGTTAGATGCCATGTTCCCAGCTGGGTACAAGGTTTTACCGCCTCCTGCCGGTATGTACACGTTAATATGGGGCTATATACATAAAACATTTAAGTAAATTTAAGTTATGAATATAATGGTTGAACACTATAGTCATTAATATAAACTTTAGTTTCAGGACACATGTATTAAACAAAGCCAACGTCTTGTGTGGAATATCAACATCAAAATAAATGTAAAAAATACATGTGTTTCGATTATGAGTTGACAGAATGATACTACATTAAATACTTAATTTTTCTTTCAGATGAATGATGACAATGTGGCTTTACAGTCTCATGCCGTTGGAATACCAGATTAAGCTTTATTTTGTCAATTGCTGTGTTTAATATGTTGCATGCTTAAAAATTATTACATTCAACGGCATGCGAGTGTTATATTGTTGATGTTGTGACTTGTTATCCAGGTTATGTACCGATTCGGACTCCGGCCCGAAAGCTGACAGCAACGCCTACTCCACTGGGTGGTACCCCTATCGGCTTTTTCATGCAGACGGAGGAAGTTGGAGGCTCGGCTGCGGCTGCGGCGCGCCTGCTCGACCCTCAGCCCAAGGGTAGCCAGCAACTACCATTCATGAAACCAGAAGACGCGCAGTATTTTGACAAGCTGCTCATTGACGTCGACGAGGATTCCCTGTCGCCAGAAGAACTAAAAGAAAGGAAGATTATGAAGCTGCTCCTGAAAATCAAGGTATTTAACATATACTTTTTCAGTGTAAACTAAATACTTTTTTTGATACACTCGTAAAACCTCCATGTTATTTAGGAAATAGAAATAGTAGCTTCCTTGCTTAGCTAGTACCTTACCCTGTCTAATAGCTTAAGGATATGACTGCCAAAATAGAGGTACATACCTTTTCGACCACATATTGCCAATTTTATTACCGGCAATGACAGCATGAGGTCTAATGTATCGGTTTCGATTGGCGGATCGATAAGCGAAGAGGGTAAAAATGGCGCGTTATGAAGCCCCCACGCCATCCTTCTGTAGCCCCAAACTATTGGTCTGTCCATGTGGCCAGGTCATCGATTTTTCTTTTTTTTAGTTGCTCTTAGTGGCAAACGAGCAAGCAGCACATCTGATGGTAAATGTTACTGCCGCCCATAGACCTTGGCAATACCAGGGGTATAGCTAGGCCGCTGCCTACCAATGAAAAGCCCAAACTCACCCAGAAAGTTGGGCTGCCGGCTCTCTCGTTCATCAAACGAAACATAGTATAGCACATTGCCACTGCTCGGACATCGATTTTCTGCGGGAGTGTGGGACTATCCCGGACGGACTGGCCCGCGGCTGTTGGCAAAAAACTATTAACAGTGTGTTCCAATTACTATAAAAAAAGAGAAATAAAGGGTTCTAAGATCGTGGTCACATGGAAATTGAATATAAACGGTGTCAATAGTTCCCTGAAATGCCGCAAATCGGGCGCACGGATGGCGAATCCCTGTCTCAAACAGCCTGGTTGTTTTGGTTAAATTTAGCTATATTATGAAGGATTTTTTTTAAATTATCAATTATTTTTTATAATTAGCAGATATATCTTAATATAATCTAGAACACTACTTGTATTCTCTAAAATTTCTATAGAACATCTTTAAAAATTTGTATCATTCCAATTGTGTATTTCAGAATGGTACACCACCAATGTGTAAAGCCGCACTTCGTCAAATAACAGACAAAGCACGTGAATTCGGTGCCGGACCATTATTCAATCAGATTCTGCCACTACTTATGAGCCCCACTCTCGAAGATCAGGAGAGACATTTACTTGTGAAAGTCATTGACAGAATTTTATACAAACTCGATGATTTGGTACGGCCCTATGTGCATAAGGTTAGTAGATAATTCTCCAATAATTCAAACTCCTTTTAAAATTAAACTTTGGGAATTAATAGATTTTTTTACATTAGTATTAACTGTTCATTTTATAGATCTTGGTGGTTATCGAGCCTCTGTTGATTGACGAAGATTACTATGCTCGCGTCGAAGGTCGAGAGATTATTTCTAATTTAGCGAAAGCTGCGGGACTCGCGACCATGATTTCAACAATGAGACCTGATATTGACAACATTGACGAATACGTGCGAAATACAACAGCTAGAGCATTTGCGGTTGTTGCTTCCGCTTTGGGTGAGTTAGTTTATTAACGTTTAAGATGATTTATTAGCAATTCATTGCTTCTGATACTAATCTTTATTATTCAATATTGGAGTTAATATTCGATTTTTAGCTTACAAAATTCGTCAAAATTATAAAATTTCTATGGTGCAATTGTTAACGAAACTACAATAAAAGACAAGTTAAAAACTAGGCCCTAAAGTGCGCTAAAACGACTCTTAGGGGGTAGGCATCCAAAAGTATTGAATGCAGAAAGTTTGTACAGCGGATTATCGGAATCCATGACGTCTTATTAAATAAAGGCAGAATGTGGAGCAAGATGCATATGTGAATTTATTCGTTACATTCCTGTTTTAACACAACCAACTGACATGAAATTTTGTAAACACGATGTGCTGTGCAAAGGACATCCAGTCAACAGTTTACTGAGTGCCATGAATATAAAGATAACTTTTAAATCCCATATTAATGAAGACTTACATTACTGGTGTAATGTAAGTCTTCATTAATATGGGCTGGTGATTTAATAATATTAAATTCACCCATGGCTTGAAACTAAAAGTATATGTATATATAACATTTTCCTTGTGGTGACAAATTAGGAATACAATTCACCACCCCCCTCTTTTGCTCGTGGGTATTGTAAAAGACGATTAAAGGATATGTATACAGATACCATTGATGCAAGAGTAGGCAATAAAATCATCAACCAACACGCCTGATCAGCACGTTATACTAAGTCAATGCCCCTCGGATTGTGGAGGAGGCCCGAATCTAACAGTGGGCTGAAATGATGATGATGATGATTAAAATTATGAATATACATTTTGTTTGAACATATATTTTTTATATCTCTTTTTAGGTATACCATCTCTACTGCCATTTTTAAAGGCTGTGTGCAGGTCAAAGAAATCTTGGCAGGCGAGACATACTGGCATTAAAATCGTTCAGCAGATAGCTATCCTGATGGGTTGCGCTATACTGCCTCATCTTAAATCTTTGGTGGAAATTATTGAACATGGTAAGCACTACACTTGTATAAACTTAAAATAAATACAATTTCAGCATTTATCTACTCATTTTAGTTGCTTTTAGTTATATGGTTTTTATTTTATTATCTGATTGATAGATAGCTAGAATATTATCACAAATACTTGATACTGCAAGAGTTTGTGTTTTTTAAATATTTAATTTTAAATTAACGAAGTATATAAGCAAGCAGCTCACCTGGTGGCAAGTGATAACTGACCCTCCTGGCAAGGGTCAACCAGGTCGCTGTATACCGTATAGTCTGGTTTGGGTCTTTGGCTTTCTTACTCTCGGAACGAACTATAATAACAAATTACTATTAGTCAGAGATCCATTTTCGAGAATTTTCTACTATTCTAGATGGAAAGCCCTGTGACAGCTTCATCCGTCAATGGTTTTGCCACTTTTAGGTTAAATATTAATATACACAATACATACAACACAATATACAATACACATATACAATACTCATTCTTAATTTTTTTTTATATACCCGTGTTGACGCACGTATGATTCACTACCTCTGCCTTATGCACGAAATGAAACGTAAAAATATAAAATGTGACAGTATAGAAGACCAATTTAAATAATTTTAAAATAATGTGAAAAGAATTTGGTGCTAAAAAAAAACAGAATATTAACCGATAATATTTTTTTTAACAGGTTTGGTGGATGAACAGCAGAAAGTTCGTACAATCACTGCGCTGGCAAGTGCAGCCCTCGCTGAAGCCGCCACACCGTACGGTATCGAATCCTTCGATTCTGTCCTGAAACCCCTATGGAAAGGTATCAGAACTCATCGAGGTAAAGGTCTAGCTGCCTTCCTTAAAGCTATCGGTTATCTCATACCGCTCATGGACGCCGAGTACGCCAACTATTATACTCGAGAAGTGATGCTCATTCTTATTCGTGAGTTCCAGTCGCCCGATGAAGAAATGAAAAAAATCGTTTTAAAGGTAAAATTAATCAAAGGTTAAATAGAAATTAAGAAAATTTCCATGTGATGATGAAGTAAAAAAACAATTCATCACCCCGTTTCTTACTCGTAGGTGTCGTAAAAGATAACTAAGGAATATGTCATGCAGACAACATTAAAAAAGACAACATAAAGGCCTATGCCAACTCGTCTGTTCAGTGCGCTATAGTAAGTCAATTTCTCTCTTATTGTGGAGATAGTCCAAGACCAAAGGGTCTGAAAACAAGATTAAAGAAAATTGGGTGTAATTTGAGTTCATTAATTGTATATTTGTGAATTCATCCTCCATAGACAATGTTATGCCTTATATAAAATATGTAAAAAATAATAAGCGAGCACCAGGAAAATGGGCAGTAGTGCTCTCCTGGAAAACTCATAACATCAACTGTGATCGCCACCTTGCATTCCAAGTGTGGGGGTTAGAGCATTACTTTTCTATCGTAGGCTAAAAAAAGGCGAACAATGGACCTTGATTGATTTTCTGTTGATGATCGTGTGTGTAACGCGTCAACCTTTTTCTGCGCCGTAGTGCCAAATACTGATAAGCACCTATATTGATAAAAAGTTTACGAGCAAAAATGATTGTCACACCTATTGGAAATCCGTTCCAATCGCCCTACCACTTAGACAAGTGTGAGCTGTCGTATGATAATAATCAATTTTATCGGAGTATTTATGGGAGACGTGTGCCATCTACCGTGCAATGATTACACATTGTATTGATTTAATACTTTAACTTTGCAGTTAGAATTTTTTTAAACGATGACACCCTATCATCTAAATTGCTTAGATTTAGCATTTAACAATTTTATCGAGTCAAAACTATTATTACGTTAAATTTTAATTTATATAGAACTACAAAATTGTAGAAATTAATGGCTGCAGTGACTTCTAAAGCCTTTAAATGAACGCACACAATATGTTGTCTACCCTAACCTAAAACTTGGTAGAAAAGTATAATTTTATCATCGGTCTGTCCGGTCAGTTTTGATAGATTAGGTAATAAAATTTTACCATTGGTTTTATGTAAATCTGTTGTGATAAAGTTTAAAAAAAAACTAAATTTCGATTGCCTATGCCTTTCCCCTTTTTGAAGCCGTTGCACGCCGCATGATCTTGCCCATATGGATGGCAAGCGCGTCTCTGATTATGTATTATATTTTTATTATGTTGTAGGTAGTAAAACAATGTTGTGGCACAGATGGTGTAGAACCACAATATATTATGGACGAAATTTTGCCTCATTTCTTCAAACACTTTTGGAATCATCGCATGGCTCTCGATAGACGCAATTACCGACAGCTTGTGGACACTACAGTCGAGATAGCTAATAAGGTTTGTTTGATATCAATTATTGTTTGTGATTAACCTGTTTTAATATTACAAAGATTTTTTACATATTCATTGACCTTACATACAATAAAGTTAAATAAATAGTGAGTATTGACAAACTTCGCAAGAGACTCTGGGAGTAAACGATGTTATTAGGGTGTTCACGCAAGACGGTAACCGAAAGGGTATGCCGCCGGGCGGGCCACCGAAGACAAGGAGTTGATAACACCACCACCGCCCACCAACATGGCAATGGATATACGTGCATGGCAGGATATGGCGCCGCATGCCCCTTCCATCGCTCTTGATGAATCGGGCGGAATGTGTCCAGAACGAGACTAATTATTCAAAATGAAAATATGAATAAAATACAACACATTTAAACTTGTTTAATAATGTCTTGTATATTATTATAACAGGTTGGAGCTTCTGAAATCATCAATAGAATTGTAGACGATCTAAAAGATGACAATGAACAGTACAGGAAGATGGTAATGGAATCTATAGAAAAGATTCTCGCTAACTTAGGCGCAGCTGATATTGACTCAAAACTAGAAGAAGCTCTTATTGACGGTATTCTATATGCATTCCAAGAACAGACTACGGAGGTAATGTTTATTCATTTTACTTATAATTATGGTCCAAGCAATCAAAAAAGTAGATGCACTTTTGCCTTTAAAACCTTTGCTTTAAAACTATCTAGTATTCATTTTTCGTAGTATATTATTACATATTTTATTGATACATTTATAATTATTATATATCTGTTGCAGTTATTTAAAATTTTAATATCTTTTTTGTTAATCACTCCATTTGCCACGGCTGTCGTATAAGCGAGTAATGAAAGTTAGCAATAACATTACAAGATAAAGAATATCCAAAAGTGTAAAAATACAATACACATAATTTTTATTCAGTAGTGAATCAGGCCTGGTGCAAGTGGTACATTATTTATGTTATAGAATGTGTTGCTGTACCTTTTGGCAAAGGGCGTCCCTAACACATTTCTTTCCTTTGCAACCTTTCTCCAATTGCTCCCTAATGTCAGTTTAAATTGGCTGGCTGATCGTAATACTATTGCCAAAACTTTTGCAATACGTGCAAAGGAACAAGAGTATTGAGTCGATCGCAAATAATTAGGATAAGAGCAGGATGATGATGCACTCATCACCATCATCAAGATACACTTATCTTTTCAAGTTTGCCACTGAGTAAAAATACTCACTTTATGTCGTTGCGTATTACAATTTTATCCTTTTTTTACGATTACCACCATTAAGTAGGCCGCTAGCTCCTCTCTCACTATTCATTATACAAAATTTAAAAGTTACTTTCCACTCTGGCAAACATCCTAAGGTGATATTCTTATTTTGTTTTAGTTTATTATTATCCTTATATACAGAGTGAAGGGGACCGCCCCCGAAAACAAAGACAGGTAACCCTACTAGTCCTACTTGTAATGATAGGCTAGAAAAAAAATCGATTCTGATGAGAAAATTTTTTTTTTCACCACGCAATGTCGTTGAACTCTTGAACATATGATCGTAAGTTTTGAATAGATTGCGTCTTTTCTCATCTGAGTAAAGTTACGTAGTTTTTATGGAATTATTGTCCTAATACGATGGAATGTGGAAAAAACTTAAAATTCGTAGTGAAAATAAAAAAATTTTTCAACCGAATCGTTTTTTTCTAGCCTATCATTACAAGTAGGACTAGTAGGTTCACCAGTCTTTGTTTCCGGGAGCGGTCCACTTCCACCATGTATATAATGAGATTGTGCCGTATTCTCCACATTTGACAGGCGGGTTGACGATCGCAGTGAGATGTTATACGTTTCTCAGGAACGAGCTGTTGCCTAATCTACTGGTGAAATCCTTAGGCGATTTTTACGATTTCTACAGGCAAGCAAGGGATGGCGACAATTGTAGGGTTATCCCGTCGCCACACGGGGCATAATTATATTACTTTATCAATCTTATTATAATATTAATAATGTTCCTTCTAGGATGTGGTAATGTTGAATGGTTTCGGTACCATAGTAAACCAGTTGGGCAAACGCGTAAAACCATATTTGCCCCAGATATGTGGTATCATTCTATGGCGTATGAACAACAAGTCAGCTAAAGTGAGACAGCAAGCAGCTGATCTTATATCTCGTATTGCCGTCGTCATGAAGACTTGCCAAGAGGTGAGTAAAATCTATAAATATATGTATATATGTTTATGCCAGGATTCAGGATTGAAGGAGCGACTGTCATGTGTGAGACAATCCTATACAGGTTGGTGAGTCTTGTGTGCAGCATAGCTCCACATGCTCCCCATACCTTCAACAACATATAATTATTAGTCACGCACTATTTTCTCACGAAGTTTCCTCTAATTGTTAAAGCCAGTTGTAGTTCCTTAATTAACAATTACAATTAATTGGTTCTTTAGAAATCTGGACATGTGTGACGTCAGCATGGTAGTCTATTGTTATTTCGTCGCATAAATATTTCGAATAATATTTTTTTTCTATCTTACTTTTGTTCCAAATGATATCCATATATAATAAAAAAAAATATATATTCAAAATTTTGGACTTCAGTGATAGGCATTATTAAGTTTAATGTTTTATGGTATTTACATGATATTGAAGCTAATTGTACGAAATTGAATACATTTAATTCAATTTGCAATTTATTTTTTATTTACAAAACTCTGCACTAATGTAAATAATACTTGTATTGTGGAGGACTTTACAAACATATAATTAACGGATACAAATTACACATAGACACAGAAAAACAATTTGTGGATCGCACAAAGTATTGTCACGCATGGAAACCAAATTGGCGCGGTAGGTGATTATCTTAACCAATAAACAATTTGTGCGATATCTCAGCGTAATTTTTTAATGCCATCTACATATATGTTTTCGGAAATTTTGCTGTAAATTATTTGTAATATCAAATAAACGACGGCAAATCTCTAAAACTAAATGTCATTTCGCTATAATTATGAAAAATATTAATTAGTTTATTAATAGCATGGAAGGCGATTTCTGAATCAGAAGAAGTCAAATTCAGATTTATTACAGTTATTCTAATATTTCAAGTATAGTTACAAATAACTCTTAACACAACTCGACATTTTATGGCATAAAAATTTTATTTATTGCAGTATGTGGTTAAAATATAACTTTGTGTTTCAGGAAAAATTAATGGGCCATCTTGGTGTGGTTCTCTATGAATATTTGGGAGAAGAGTATCCAGAAGTATTAGGCTCTATACTTGGCGCATTGAAAGCGATTGTAAATGTTATCGGTATGACAAAAATGACACCACCCATAAAAGATTTACTGCCCAGATTAACACCGATTCTCAAAAATAGGTAATTTTATTATGTTACCTGAAAATAAAGAGAATATATGTAAAATCCGATTACGAAATGAAAAATGATGTCGCAAGCGGGATTCGAACCCGCGTCTATTGGGATTCCGGCCCAATCGTGCTGCCACTGCACCACCGCGACTAATTGTAGGACATGCAAATTTGAGAATATATGATTAATATTTAGGTTCATTATTACTTACCTTTACGTATTTAACATATGAAAGAAAATTGTTAACGGATTTTATTTATTTATTACATTATTATTAATTTATTATGAATTACACTTCTTATCATATACTATATATAATTTTTTTTTTTTTAGTGAAAGGTCACCTTAGAGACATAGAACCTGGGGTGAGGTTTCATGTCTCTACTGTGAACGCTAAGTGTTTTTATACGTATAATACGTAAATATCGGAATAATCTAATACTAATTTATTTACAATTTTTAGGCACGAGAAAGTACAAGAAAATTGCATCGATTTGGTGGGGCGTATTGCCGACAGAGGACCTGAGTTTGTTTCCGCAAGGGAATGGATGAGAATATGTTTTGAACTTCTTGAATTATTGAAAGCTCATAAGAAGGCTATCAGAAGAGCGACTGTAAACACATTTGGTTATATTGCTAAGGCTATAGGTCCCCATGATGTACTGGCAACTTTGCTCAACAATTTGAAAGTACAGGAAAGACAAAATAGGTTTGTAGACTACTCTTTTCTTTCTTATCGTTTTCAACACGTGCATTTTATCTGGGTACAAACCTACTTCACAGTGATAGGAAATTTGGTCTACTAGACCACACTGGCCAGATAAATTTACATAGATTTTGTTTCGATTTTTACTCTTACCTAATGTTATATACAGACCTTGGTAGTCTTACATCTTACGATATGCAGTGCTAAGTAATGAGTGGTAGCTCATAACAATAAACTTGTTATATCGTCAGCATACCTCAGCTCAATCTCAGTTTACAACAAAAACATTCGTAGTGATATAAGTCTCATTGAGCTCATAATATGTTTCCTTAATAGTGTTTCGAAATAATTATATATAAGAAATTTAAGGGAAAAGATCCGCATGAAGATTTATTTTTACGTAACTGTACCCCAGCAACAGCATGTTTGTATACTTAGATAAACATATGTTCTTAATGGCACACGAGAGAATCAGAGAGATTTTTTAAATGTAAACCTTGATTTTACAATATTTACTTATTTTTCGTCATTGAAGAGGCATCATTATCACATACAGGATGGAAGTAGACCGCTGCCGAAAACAAAGACAGGTTATCCCATTAGCCCTACTTATAATGATATAATAAATAGCGTGTAGGCATATAGTAGGTCACGGCCTACACGCCCGCGATCACTCACCGCGGTCGTGTAGGAATATATGGTTTACGTCGTTGTGCTATAAAGCATATGTTTTTGAGTTTTGAATACATTGCGTTTTTCTCATCTGAATAATGTTAAGTATTTTTTTATGGAATTGTCGTTACACGGCACTGTTCTAATATGATGGAGTGTAGAACAACTAAAAAATAGTTGTAATTTTTTTTTTATATACGTATTACTATATTAAAAAAACGGGGGCGGGCGGGCGACGGTCTTGAGTCTTCACCAAAATAGAAGGAAAATTTATCAACTATCTCACTGGTCAGACGGATTAGTTTAGTTTTATTTCCAGTTCTTTTGTATATATGTTATATGCATATTATATCCCGTAATCGTCTTTTATGACATCCACGGGCCACAAAGAGTGAATTGCATTCTTACGGAAATTACATAAAACATTAAAATTGACACAGTATCATAAAGGCGATAACATTAAAGACTATTACATTATAATTATATTATTTGTAATTACAGAGTTTGTACAACAGTTGCCATAGCTATAGTAGCTGAGACTTGCTCACCGTTTACAGTATTGCCAGCGCTAATGAATGAATACAGAGTACCAGAGTTAAATGTACAAAATGGTGTGCTCAAATCACTCTCATTTTTGTTCGAGTATATCGGCGAGATGGGCAAGGATTACATATATGCTGTTTGTCCTTTACTAGAAGATGCACTCATGGACAGGTATCGTGATTTTTTCTTAGTCTATAATGGTTCTAGTATTCTGCACATACTTTCTCGAGACGGAAGAAAAATGGCTAATCAACTTACCAGATGGGTTGGCATAAGTGATATGCTATCTGCTTCTATCTCTTAGTAATTTATTGATTATTTATTACATCGTCTAGAAAAAAAGGCCTGATCCGTCGGAGGTCAAGGAAGGGGCGGTGTGTAGCCCCCATAACACGCCGTACATACATATATATACCTGTTCATCGCCATGCGAGCGGGCCACCGACGCTAAGTCTCCGTCTTTTCAGTAGCACCACATATGATGCCTATTGTAACATTTCATACCACTTACATTTCATACCACTTACATTACATAATACGGTACCGTGGGCGATGACAACTTGAGCCAAGTATTCACTATGTCAACGACTCGAGCTCGCTTAATGCCATATGAAGCAGGGTAAATAACCTATCCCAGGCTGGCTAAAATGATTGGCAGATAGGTAGACGGGTTTGAATAAGTTTAGTTTTGCTTTTGTTATGACTGCGCAAATTACAGAGCCATAAGCTTGACCAGTTTGGCAGCAAAAGTGTACGGTAAAATTATTGAAAGGAGAATGAGGATGGTGTCCGATGGTTTACTGTGTGAGACACAAGGAGGTTTTAGGAGTGGAAGGGGATGCATGGATCAAGTGTTCTCTCTGCGCAACATTGTGGAGAAGCATCTGGCTCTAGGTCAGAAGGTTTTCTGCAGTTTTGTGGATCTGGAGCGAGCATTTGACACGGTTGTACGAAAGGAACTTTGGGACATTTTACCGGAGTATGGTATTAGCGGTAAACTGCTACAGGCTGTGCAGTCCAGTTACATGGGCTGTAGAGCCTGTGTGCGGCTGGATGATGGAATGTCGCCTTGGTTTGACGTCAATATCGGCGTTAAGCAGGGGTGCGTTCTGTCAGCCAGGCCGTTTATCATATATCTGGATAAATGTCTCCAAAGGTTGAACGATATGAATGTGGGAGTCCAGATGGGCGACTCAGTGGTCACTGCTCTGCTCTATGCAGATGATGCAGTCCTGCTGGCACAGTCAGCGACTGACCTGCAGACCCTAGTCGACACAATGACAGAAGATTGTAAGAAAAGGGGTCTACGCGTGAATGTGAGCAAAACCAAAATAATGGTCTTTGAAAGAGATAAAGCCAGAACAGATGTAAGAGTAACAATAGGTAATGATGTACTGGAGCAAGTGGATGAATTTGTATATCTTGGATTTGGATTTAGCCGAGATGGAAGGTACACCACTGATATAGAGCGAAGAGTGAATGCGGGAAATAGAGTGAACGGAGCGTTGGGGCAACTTCTCGGTAGCCACCACCTCAGCCAGAAGGCACGTGTAGCAATACATAATGCAGTGCTTGTCCCAACATTATTGTATGGAAGCGAGAGTTGGGTATGCAGAAAAGAGTATGAAAATAAAATTAATGCGGTCGAAATGCGATCTCTACGGAAAATCTCTGGAGTTAGGCTGATCAATCGCATTCGTAACGACGACGTAAGAGAGCGACTAGGTATGAAAGAGAGTATTGGTGTAAAGATGCGAAAGGGAATGCTCCGATGGTTCGGACATGTGGAAAGAATGCCGAACGAACGTCTGGTTAAGAAGATATACAATGCGAAAGTGAAAGGATGTAGGTACCGGGGGAGACCGAGACTAAACTACCTAGACCAGATCGGTCATGTACTGAAGGAAGGTGGAGTCAAGAGTCTTCGAAACCGGCGAGCGTGTATGAAGAGAATTATGAATGTTGAGGAAGCGAGTGAAGTATGCAAGGGTAGAGTTCTCTGGCACTCTGTTCTCTCTGTCTACCCTGCAAGGGACATGGTGTGATGGTATGTATGTAGTTTTCTTTTCGTCATTATTTGCTGACCTTCAATTATCCCATACAACATTTTTACAGATTCTGTAATGTTCTTTCAAATTATGATTTTGTTCTTACCCCCATTTTGACTGCAGAGATGGCGTAGTAGTTAAGATACCGGCCTTCCGTGCCAGTTTCATGGCTTCGATTCCCACGCAGGACAATAATTTGTGCGATCCACAAAGTGTTGTACTGAGTCTGGGTGTAATTTGTCTGTGTTCATGGCATATTTGTAAAGTCCCCCACAATACAAGGATTATTTCCCCAGTGTAAGGTGGTGCCTTCAAAAAAACATTCTTGGCGGCGACGCAATTTGTACTCTTCTTTCATCATACATATTGCAAAAAAAAAAAATTGCAATGGTTTTGTGACTGACCACCTACCTGACGGCAACCCTCCTTGGGAGTATAATTTTTGATAATACTACATCTGGGGAGGTGGCTTAGATCGATGTAAAACTCTTAGTTATCTTTTACGACCCTCATGAGCATACAAGTGTTGGTAGTATTTCTAGCATGCACCACACACTATAGTCTGTCTAATCTAAGAAGTGCACTTTGACAGCTGTCTGAGTAAGTTGTCTAGGTATGTGAACCAAATAATCGCTATCGAAAATATCCGATTTTACTGAGAAATCGATATTGATTCTTTATAATTAATAATCGGTTTATTTTTTATTTTTCAAAAAGGTGATGAGTAAATTAAGTGCTAAATTAGTACTAAACAAATTTAATTATTTCAGCATATAATCTATTCATTATATTTAGTAGGATTAGGTTAATTAAAAACAAAAACTGGATTTGATTATGGTTATTTATTAAGAATTACAACTATTACTTGAATTATCAGCGTCGCGAACATTAATAATTATTTTCTCATCAGTCAAAGTGTCGAAATGTACATCTCTGTCAAAATCTCTATTCGATTAATTGTATTATTCTAATGTTTTTACCGATTATTTGGATAATCGTGAATTGGAAGTTGTCAAGCACTACTGTATAGATCGTGATGACGTGACATTGTTAGTTCGTTATTAACAATTACTATTTACCATGTTATTTCTATTTTAAATTAGTTTTACGAGTTTCAACATTAGATTATTGCACAAGAAAGTCACCCGCATTGTTAATTATGTAAATAACTTAATAATTGTTTAAAATTTCAGATTTAGTGTTTACAATCATGTGTATACGTTTGACCGAGGTTATTGTGTATTAAAAAAATGCAAAACGTCAAAATGCACTTCTTAGATTAGACGAACTATAATTTCTTTTAAATATGTTATATTAACCAATGCATTCAATTTCCATATTTCCTACAGAGATCTTGTTCATCGGCAAACAGCATGTGCAGCTATAAAGCATATGGCACTGGGCGTATACGGATTCGGCTGTGAAGACGCTTTAGTCCACTTACTGAATCATGTATGGCCAAATATCTTCGAAACTTCACCGCATTTAGTCCAAGCGTTCATGGATGCAGTTGAAGGCATGAGGGTAGCACTCGGTCCAGTTAAAATCCTTCAATATGCTCTCCAGGTATGTATTTAATTTTTTTGAAGGTCAACGAGGCTGACCTTTTTGATCTTTATTATTATAAAAATTGAATTGCTGTCTTATTTAACTTATATTAGTCAATTGTATCACTGGTCTGTTTTCTAATTTCTGTTGTCATAAAGCCTATAATTGGTGAGCCGTATGGTTGGCTGTATAGCCATATATGTATATATAGTCATATGATCTAAGTACTGACCTCCTGTGCAAGTACTATTCCTATGCAAAATAATTCATTACGCGATCCACAAATGATTCCCCCGAGTCTAGTTGTGATTTGTGTCTGTTATAGTATATTTGTTAATACAAGACAATACAATTCGCGCGATACAAGGATTGGCGTGAGGATGATGAGTCTACAAGTTTATGATAATTTATTTGTTTTTACTTGCCAGGGACTGTTTCATCCTGCGCGTAAGGTACGCGATGTGTATTGGAAGATCTATAACACACTGTACATTGGCGGACAAGATGCTTTGGTGGCAGGATATCCAAGGATACAGAATGATCCAAATAATCATTTCCTAAGATATGAATTAGATTACACACTTTAAAAACATAATTATATATAAAAAATTCACAATGATATAGTTCTGTGTTCAATTTCTGTAGTCGAAAGTTGAAAATGTAATGTGTGATGTGTTGAGGAAAAGCCACAATTTTCAAGTTAGTGGAACAGTAGCATAAAATCTATATGGATTGTCAGTGCCCTTAAAATAACTTAACAGAATAGAATTGCGATATCCCTTTGAGATTCGTTAACTGCCGCCTTTTGGAAAATAAGATGTTTTGCTGAATCTAGTTACTGTAGAAAATTAATTACAATGAATAGTAAATAAAAGCCAAACTGTCAAGTAAAGCGAGATAATATTGTAAAATGTGGCTTTTGTTCAAAAAGTAATAGTTTTAATAAATAAATGGATTTCAGTTATAAAAATACACTATAAGTTATTTTGCATTTTTATTGTATTTATCACTTTAAGCATAGCCTCTGTTTTGGTTTAATTAATTTTGTTACATAATATAATATAAACATCAATGACTAGAAAATAATAGTTAAAAGTGACACCACACTTAAATACGCTAGTTAAAATAAAAAATAAAACAACTTTAAATATATATAAGCTTGTTTTCACTTAAAAGTTAGAATGCAAAACTATGGAATGTTTATAAATAAAGATCAATCTTAATCGAGCATTCAGACTTATGATTAATATGACAAATTATGTGCGTAAATAATAAACGATAACTTAATCCTGTCACTTTTTGTCGTACAAATATACATAGAGCTTGCCATATAACAGCATATAGTTAAATTAAACTGGTTGACTTTAAAATAATTGGTTGTAATAAAAGCTAGCAGAATGGTAACATGAATTTCTATAAGTTATTAAAATTTTAAAAACGTAATTATTTTTTACCTTAAAATATTTTTTTGATTGTGCATAAAAATAATGTAAATATAAGCCTGGTGCAATTATATAACTCGTATCTGGTCAACAATAATAAACTCACGATTTATATCAAATAGTTGAAAGAGATTTTAAGTGTTCGAGGTTATATTAAGATTTAATATTTATAAAGACTCAATTTGACAAAAATTCGATCCATTGACACAGGCAGATTGTAACTGTATCAGCAAAACGTATGTAGGGTTGTTAAAACAATTTGTCTATTATGAATGCTAGAGAGGTATTATATATTAATCTTAGAAAACAACACTCGTCATTATTACAATTAAAATAAAACAGGAAACGCAGTAAATATTTGTCAAGTTAATAATAGCTAGCTAGTTGCTAATACTAGTAAGATCAGAATAAATTAAGCACTGCTGAAATGACAGCACTAAATCTACAATTATTGCCTATTTGAACATTAGATGTATCTTGTATTTTTTTTAAACCAACAGAAATATTAGCCACCTGTTTTTTTTTTTATAATATTTTATCTTTTATTTGCAGTAAGTAATAAGTTATATCGAAATGTCTGAAAGGAATCATATTTACGTTTTTACAGGCCTCCAAAGGTGAAGCATTTGCTTTATAGGGAAAGGGCCGGTTACAATAACGCATACATTTCATTGCTTGTTGATGATATCTATTTAATGATCCTCCCGTAGTTGTAAGTATATAAATAGATGTTGACTCCTTCTATCCTCCAACCCTTCCAAGGCCGTTCATTAAAGTTTTCAAATTTGAATTCAAAATTATTTGACTCATTTGATGTATAATATATGCCAATATTCAACTTGACTAATGCAAACATACACCAGCCATTAACATCTGAAAATCTTTATATTTTTTCCTTAGTCCATCGGTTTCATCCTAATCCTTTGTTAACCTATTACATATTACACTTTAAAAAAAAATATATAGTCCAATAACATACAATAATTCATTTATCAGACAAGGAACAAACATCGACATTAAAAGATGCCAATTCTATTTTATTGCTAAGTTATAAATAATATCGTCAAGTATAGCGTCACTCGTAACTTTTATAATTTAAATAAAAACTGGTTAAGTCTTACAAAACATTGAGCTTATTTAATTAATAAAATATTAGGAAAATAATATATTTCAGTCTACTTTAATACTATATGCATACAGAGAATGGTATACATGAACCAGGTTATGACTTGACTATGAATCAATCCTGAAATAACGAAAGATCACGAAGATCTTAAGAATTACCGCTGCTAATTGTAAGGATATTTAGCAGGTGTGTACTAGGGAAATCTACCGCGGTTGGTTAGACAGTCTAGCCGTACATTCTTATTGCATTACCTTAATATGCCATATTTGTTGAATGTTTACTTTTCTCTGCATACTTTTGGAATGTTTAAATCCTATGATCATAAATATTTGCAAGCAACCAAGTTAACAATAAATAATGAGATACGATTATAAAACTGACATCGCATATTAATGCAAACAGCCTCCTCTTGCCGACACATGTACTAAGTCAGCAGAGAGTACGGATTGCCAAGTGGTCCCTGTTGGATTATCAGCTGTCACGCCGATTCGCCGCTGTAGAGTACCATCTATACTCACTGCCCACACTTCATTCTCTATGACTGATACTTGCTTTAATGTTAATTCACATTCTAAAAAATAACAAAATGTGGTCAACACATTAATATAAATGTTATAATATTGAAATAAAAACTAATCCAAAGAGGTGTATTCGAAAATCGGTATAAGCATTATTATTATTATATCTTCTATATGACGTTATTTAACGTTTACGCCTTTTTAGGACCTCATAAATGAAATCTACTAAATATCTAAAAAAAGAAATATGAGGCGGATTCTTTTCCGAAGTTTAATTTTATATAAACATATATGCATGTTAAAAAAAAAGTCAATTGGAAAGATGTTTTTTTTATAAAAGTCAAATTGAAATTATTCTAATTATAAATGATCATATTTAAGGAAACGTGTCAACATGCAAAGGAAATATTGGCACATCTGTGACCGTCGGCCTGGGAGATGGATGTACGTATTGAAAATCTGGCCATAAAAAATATTTAAACCATACTTATTTAAAAGAATATCTGCCACGTTCCAAGGCCATTGTGTGGATATCTATCTACTATAAGAATAGCTAGAAACCACATTCACGCGAGTTTCGCATGAGAACTGAAAGACGTAAGCATACCCGGTGCCAGATAACGAGTCAAAAGACGACCTTCACCTGCCTCCACCACGATATCTTAAAACACAAAAATAATCTATCGCTTACCATACAAATCTATCGAAAAGTTCTATCGCAAAATTCTCTTGGTACAGGCCTACAAGAGAGCAAAATGACAAACAGCACAACTCGAAATTTTACGAAATCTAGGAAAAATGCCATAGGAAATTTATGTTTTTAATATCCTATAATCATGAGTATTTGATTGTTTTAAAATACCAAATGAACCTGTAACTGGTGATATTTCATTAATTTATAAATAATATCATTAATAAGAATGCCAAATTACTTTCAAATGTCTGAAAAAAAATGTTTTTAAGTAACATTAAAATTACGATACCGAGGATATTTATATAAATTCAATATAATATAGATCCTATAAATAAATACGTAATTAGCATCAAAGAATTATGTAACCTCCAAAAAATGGCAAATTTTAAGTTATAACACATTTTTTTCAACTCATATTACCGTCAGGTGTAATAAACCTAAAGGATTGACTTAACGTATATTATTTAACCTCGCATTAACATCTTGCTCTTCCCTTTATTAATCCTGTATACTAATTTGTAATTATTAAATATTCGTTTCTTTTAAAACTGTATTTTTTTTCAGTTGTACGACGTAAAGTCGTTACTCAACTAATATGGAAAAAAACCTCGCGAACAGATAGACGGCGTGGTTAGTTTAATTATAAAATACAATCTTCAAGCCAATCTTCAAAGAAAAAATCTAGCTACAACCGAATTAATGACCGAAGCACCAATTAAAAATATAAGTATAGCAATAGTACAAGAACCATATATAGGGAATCAAAAAACCATGAAAAAATACAGCAATACTCGAATCTACCAAAACACTAATCCCACAGACACCCCTGTTAAAGCCGCTATTATCATTTATGATCCACATATTCATGTCACACCCCTTACACATTACATCACAAATAATATAGTTGCAGTGAAAATACATTCCACTCAATGTGAAATACTCATCATCTCCATCTATTTCGAACCCAATACCCCGTTATCACCTTATCTTGACCACCTATCCACTATCTATCACAACGCAAACACCGCTAAAGTCATAATTGCTGGCGACGCAAATGCCAAATGCATCTGGTGGGGTGGCAACCACACTAACAACAGAGGCACACAAATACTGAACATTATAGGTGAACTCAACCTCCATATTTTAAACTGCGGCAACATACCAACTTTTGATACTATAAGAGGCACCCAACACCTCACAAGCTACATTGACATAACCCTTTGCTCCGATGAAATCATTAACATAATCGACAACTGGCACATCATCGACAATTTAAATAGTTCTGATCATAACGCTATCTCTTTCAACATAACATTCACACCCGATAAATTTATCACCAACCAGAGCACTACCAGAAAATATATCACAAAATTTGCAGATTGGGACAAGTTCAGAATTAAACTTAACGAACTAAAAATAAAGAATAACATTAATCCAAATACAATAGACCACATCCAAACCCCTAACAACTTAGATGAATTTATAAATAAATACACTGACATCGTAACAGAAACATGCAATAGTACAATACCCTTGATCAAACACACACGTAAATTAAAAATACCATGGTGGTCTAACGAACTACAAACTCTGAAAAAACAATTAATGACTGCTAAAAGAAGAATTCGTTGCGCCAGATTGAATCGTAAACCTACAGTCATCCAGAAATATCTTAAACTCAAAGAACATTACGAAACAGAAACCAAACAAGCACAAATAAACAGCTGGAAAGAATATTGTGAACGCCAAACGAAAAATAACCTATGGGATGGAATTTACAAAATAATAAAAAACCACAACAAACGCGATGAAGATATATTACTTTCATGGAAAAAATCTAAATAGTCTAGAATCCGCCCAACTCTTAGCAAATATATTTTACCCAACAGACAATACGGAAGAAGACCCCCCACATCATAAACAAATCAGAACCAGAGCTGCTAACGATAATAATATGAATATCAATGCACATGACGAACCCCTCTTCACAAATGCTGAACTAACATCAGTCACTAACAGTTTCAGCCAGAAAAAAGCCCCTGGTCTTGACGGCTTTACTGCTGATATATGTTCACATGTCATTCTACAAGACCTTACCACCCATCTAGCCATCTACAATAAATGCCTAACATTGTCTCACTTCCCCACTCCTTGGAAAAAAAACATTACTATAATAATAAAAAGACCTGGCAGAGAAGATTATAGAAACCCTAAATCATACAGACCAATCGGCCTCCTTCCCATACTCGGCAAAATCCTAGAAAAATTAATCGTACGAAGACTAATGTGGCACCTTATTCCTAAATTAAGCAATCATCAATATGGCTTCACACCCCAGCGCAGTACTGAAGATGCACTTTACAACCTACTAACCCACATCAGGCAAGGACTAAAACAAAGAAAATTGTTACTCTTATCTCGCTTGACATCGAAGGTGCTTTTGATAGCGCATGGTGGCCACTTATCAAAACCAGATTAATTGACGAAGACTGCCCCATTACCATACGCAAAATTCTACACAGCTACATGTCTAACAGATCAATCACCATTAAATACGCCGGTCAAATTCACGAAAAACCTACTGAAAAAGGTTGCGTTCAGGGTTCGATTGGAGGCCCCATCATTTGGAACCTCATTCTGGATCCCCTGCTGAGGGACCTGACACAGGAACACATATATTGTCAGGCTTTTGCCGACGATATTGTTCTCGTATTCACAGAAGACTCGGGAGGGGCAATCCAAAGCCGGGCTAACGCCGTCCTTGAACGTGTTCAGATGTGGGGTACCCTAAACAAATTACGCTTCGCCCCACACAAAACAACGGCCATGATAATAACAAATAAATTAAAATACGATATCCCACATCTGACCATGGGCGGAATCGGCGTTGTCCTGGCTAATGAAGTTAAGATCCTGGGAACAAACCTAACAATTGACAAGAGATTAACATTCAAAACTCACATTGTTAATATATGTAAAAAAGCCACCAACATCGGCAAGCAATTGATTAAAGCCGCCAGGGTCAGCTGGGGCCTGCATCCTGAAGTCCTGCGCACTATATACACCGCAACAATAGTCCCAATCATTACCTATCCTGCAGGTGCATGGGGTGAATCCACTCATAAATCATACATCATTAAGAAACTGAATACACTCCAACGCTTCTTCGCCCTAAAAATTTGTAAATCATATAGGACTGTCTCCCTTAACTCCTCACTGCTACTGGCCGGATTGCTCCCTCTTGACATTTGTATCAGAGAAGTTAGCACTCTATACAGTATCAAGAGGGGTCACTGCCAGCTAATAGCAGACAGCCAATTTGAAGCACCTACACCATTCACCAGCAAACCACACCCTGCTAAAGAACCCCACTTAAAACTTCTCCCTGACAACACCGATATAACCGCCTTAACAAATAATGCTGTCGTGCTGTATACAGACGGCAGCAAAATTGATCACGGCGTTGGCGCCGCCGTATCTGTCTGGAAAAACGCCGCCGAAATTAAAACACGCAAATTACACTTAGCACCCTATTGTACAGTATTTCAAGCCGAACTATTAGCCATATACCACGCCACATACATAATAATGATCAACAACTATTCCAAATCCATTATTTTGTCTGACTCAAAAGCCGCCCTGAACACAATAATTGATCATCACTCCTCCCACCCACTCGCCACTGCCATCCGTAATCATCTCGTAACTATAGCCACCCAAAACAAATCAGTCTCTATATCATGGATTAAAGCCCATATTGGCATCGAGGGCAATGAAAGGGCTGACCAACTAGCCAAATCTGCAGCCCTATGCAATAAAGTTAAGCCGGCATATGACAAATTGCCACTATCATACGCCAAACAAATCATCCGCAAGAAATCAGCTATAGAATGGAACAAACGTTACACATCCCAAACAACTGCTCAAGTCACCAAAATTTTCTTCCCCGATACAATCACTTCACACCAAATCATTAAACAAATAAAGATCAATTACATTCTAACACAAGTGTTCACAGGACATGGTGGGTTTTCTGCATATCTCGCCAGATTCAAATGCAAGGAGAGCCCACTGTGCCCCTGTGACACATCATCAGATGAATCCATAATTCACATCATTGCTGAATGCTCGATCCACACTATTGACAGACACAACATAGAAAATGCAATAGATACACAGATTACAATAGACACTATACCTACAATCATTGCCGATAATGATACACGGGACCCCTTTTTAGACTACTGTACAAAAATTGCGAAAATAGTCATCAATAGAAATAAAAATTAATTACTAATCTTTTTACTCACTTACTTACCTTTCCTAAAAACAATTTTTATATCTTAGATTTTATATCTTAGATTTTTATTTACAATTTAATATTAGTACTTTTATTTCTAAAATCCTCAATCTCACTTACTTATTTCCCTAAACTAAATGTACTTACTACATAAATATACACTTACTACAATTATAAATTTCCTACTCTCTCTTTCTTTCTTTCTTTACTTTTCCTATATTTTATTCTTCTTAGATTAGATTAATTAGGATAGACCATATTGTATAAAGTACCTATTTCTTATTTCATTTCTATCTAACATAATATATTCTCAACAGATGATGCTGTTTATAATTTTATAATTCTTATTGGATTATTACCTTATTATATCTGCTTATTGGATTATAATTCTTACCTTATTTTAGTTATTATTATTGGGGAGATGTATGTGTATGTATATGTGTGTGTGTGTGTGTGTGTGTGTGTATATATATGTGTGTATGTGTTTATATATATATGTATGTGTATATGTGTATATATATTTATATGTATGTGTGTATATATATATACACATGTATGTGTGTATATATATATGTATGTACGTGTGTATGTAACATATACATACATATGTATTTCTTTTAGTAATAACCTGTTATTGTTTTTCTATATGTTATATGTAGTTTAGTATAATTTCAAGTACTGTTAACTTCCTCTTTTATATCTTACAATTAGCTACTTTTTACTTCCTTTGTATAATTACTTTAAGTGTTTCATGATTAAACTTATAGTTTTTACTTTTGTTACCCCATCCTTATAATGTCACTATATATTCTCTCTAACTTCTCATACCTTTCTTATGTCACTAGCACTATCCTTTTCTAAAACCAAATGTACATATATTATTAATTCATTTCCTCAACTAACTAAGATTCCTGATAATAAGTATCAACAAGTAGTACTTGTTTTTTCTATATCTAAATAGTTTCATTATCCTATTAAGTGCTGTTAATTGTAACTACTTTATTACTTCTCTCTTAGCATAATTATTTTTCATATTTCCTTGTTAAATTTATTTTAATTCTTATAATGTTACTATGTATTCTTTCAATTTGTTTTCTACCTTTTATTGTAACTGATAATAAATTATTACAACTAATTTAGGTCCCTGATCAAGTCAGGGGTAATTTAGACTAAGTTCATGATGACTTAGAACAATAAAAAAAAAAAAAAAAAAAATATAAAATACAGTCCCACTGCCTGTTTTGATTCAGAAATTTTAACACATCACTTAATGTAGTGATGTCTCATAATTTCTTAATTAAAATTCTAAACAAATTACATGCAGACATAAATGTTTGTAACCCCTGTACTGTCTAGCCGACTGGTACCACGATATTTCAACGATAAGACGGTTTGTATGAAAAGCGATAAATTACTTGGATTTGATGATATCGTGGTGAAGGTCGCCAAATGACCTCTTTTGCCATGCTATTTGGCAAACACATCAACTATAAGAATACCTAGAAACCACTCTTAACATTCATGCGAGTCTCGCATGAGAACTGAAGAACGTAAGTAGTATGACAATCTCGAATAACTGTAAAACAGTGCCATCTCGAAACCATATCCTGTGCTAAGTTATCAGGTAATATGGTATTGTTGTCATCGTGAAGCAGGTCGGTGCCATATGGCTGTAAAGAGCCCAGAACTAGTTATAATATTTCTATCTTTACAAATTACTAAGTTAAATGTTTTAATTTATTAGCATGAAAATTTATTAAAAATATATATAATGAACATCGCGCTTTCTGGGTGTCCTAAAAAAACGATAAAGGAATATAAGCATGTGACATATATGCAAGAGAAGGATAACTCAAAATCCAACCCTAAACCAACAGGTCTGACCAGCATAGTATTAGTAGTCAATTTTCTTGCGCTTGTGGAGAATGCTCAAGCCCAGCAGTGGGACACATGACCTAAAATGAATGAACGATGCATTTGTCAGACAATCGATATCCATTATTGGAAACATTGGCATTCCCCTAAGGGTGGTAGTGCAATAATCGCCATGCCCGCCAAGCAGGCTAACTTTCTTTTTTGTTGTAAGTTAGTTGATGATCGTAGATGGTTTGGAGCTTGGCCCGGTCTATGGGTGAGCGCTGAGAGCTCTCAACAATGGAAAACTAAACTAAGTGACATCGCCTAAGGGCACTCCTATGAGATACGAACCTCGGCTTGGGGCGTAGTTTGTGATAAAGTGGATGTTCCCACGTTTATGTTTATGACTTACGCGGCGCGGTTTTGCATCTCGGCGGCGAGGGCGAAGCCGCAACTATTTAAATATTATGGCCTCCCAGGCCGTCAGCAGATTTGCGATTTTAATTAATGTTAAACATAAATTTTGCCCAGAGGAGTGAAGTTGTCGATTCGCATGTTAATCTCAAATACAGCTAAGTATATATATTATATATATTCCGATATTTACCTGTTAGATATTTCCATTCTTTACCATCTGGCTGATTTAATGATATACCAGTTCGAACTGCAATGGCTCCATTTGATAGTAGAACCCACGCAGCGGCATTATTGAGTGATACACTTTTAGCAGTTACTACCGATTTTGTGTGATATGAATGGATATATTTGGGCGCCTCTATTAATTTCCAATTATTACCCGAGGGGTTCTCTTTAGATATACCTTCTCTGTAATAGAGCTCTCCTTTTCGCCCAACAACCCATATCATATGATTACAGGTGCTCACAGCGATTAATGGATGTGGATTGTTCACATGTTCCCAATGGAGACCCTGTGAACATAAAGAATTATAAGTATCATGCGTAAGAGATAACTCTTAAGGGAGCCAGTTAATACATACATACATACATAGCTTCACGCCTGTTTCCCAGAGGGGTAGGCAGAGACTACGGATTGCCACAAACCACGATCCTGGCATACTTCCATCGCTTCATTCACACTCATAACAGTCTTCATGCATACTCTACGATTACGCATACTCTTAATATGACCTCTCGTCAATACATCGCTAATTTGATCCAGAAAATTATGACGAGGTCTTCCCCTTGTATTCGTCCCACTCACGCTTGCTTTATATATTTTCTTCGTCAACCTCTCTTCACTCATTCTTTCTAAGTGTCCAAACCACCTCAGCATACTCTTTTTGATCTTTGTCACTACTTCTTCATTCACACCACAGCGCTCTCTTATAACACTATTCCTAATTTTATCTTTCAGGCTCACATCACACATACTACGAAGAGCTCTCATCTCTACAGCATTTATTCTACTTTCATGTCTTCTCTGCCAAATCCAACTTTCACTACCATACATGAGGGTAGGTACTAATACTCCCTTATGCACAGCTAGACGTGCCTTTTTGGACACATTTCTGCTTCTCATAAAGGTGTACAGTGCCCCATTCACCCTATTACCAGCATTTACTCTTCTTTCAACATCATTATCATTTTTACCATCTCGAGTGAATAATACACCCAAATACAAAAATTCTTTCACCTGTTCCAATTCCTCACCATTTATACTAATTTTACATTCCGTCATACATTTATCCTTTTCAAAAACCATTATTTTCGTCTTACGTACATTTACTTTCATGCCTTTTCTTTCAAAAGCTTCATGCACAGTAGTTACCATCGCCTGTAAATCCTCTGCCGACGATGCAAGTAACACCTGATCATCGGCATAAAGAAGACATTTGATAAGTAACTCATTCATTCTTAAACCACAATCATTATCTTTCAGATCTTTCAGACAACTATCCATGAATAGGTTAAACAGCCACGGTGATGCTACACATCCCTGTCTAACACCTTTATCAATATTAAACCATTCCGTGTAGGATCCGTTTATTCTTACGCACGCCCTGGAGTCCTTATAAATGGATTTCAGAGCGTGAATAAGATGGCTGTCCACCCCATACATAGACAGTACCGACCACAGTTCATTCCTCCTCACTTTGTCATAAGCCTTCTCCAAATCAATAAATGCGCAAAAGATTTTCTGACCTTTAGCCAAAAATTTCTGCGTCATGCATGTTAAGGAGAAAACTTGATCCGTACAACCCATACCTTTTCGAAAACCCGCTTGTGCATCCCATATTTTCTTGTCAGTTACTTTCACTACTCTTTCAATCAATACTTTCGCATACAGTTTGCCGACAATGCTAAGGAGACTTATGCCCCTGTAGTTTGCACAATCTTGCTGGGAACCTTTCCCTTTGTACAGAGGTACAATAACTGCCTTACACCAGTCGTCAGGTACTTGGCCATTAGTCCAACAGAGATTGAAGAGCTGGTATAGCATGTTAGCTATGATATCTTGTCCAGCCGTCAGCATTTCAACTGTAATCCTATCGTATCCTGCAGATTTACCAACTTTCATACCTTTCAGTGCGTTCATAATTTCCACCATAGTTATACCTTCTCTATCCTCAAGATCTCTTTCACTCTCAGATGACAGGTCTTGTGACTCTTCTCTTTCAAATAAGCTTTCAAAGTATTCCTTCCATCTCTTTAGTACACATTCTTCTCTATTCACTATCCTTCCATACTTATCCATGATCGAGGCAAGCTCTGTACTTTGAGCTTTACCTCGAGCTGATCTTATCGACTTCCAGAAAATCTTTAAGTTGGATTGATAATCCTGCGATAATCTTCTATCATACTCGTCTTTTTGATCCTCTTTCTTTCTTCTGACAATTTCTTTCACTACTCTTTTTCTTCTCTTGTACTCTTCTTTAGCTATATCTATATCATCATTCGTTGCCTTTTCCATTCTCTCATTGGCTCTGCTAGCAAGCCAATCTATCCAGGCTTTCTTCTTCTCATAAACTGCACTCTGCACATCTTTATCCCACCATACATTCTTCATCTCATTTACTTTCCTTCTTCTGGTCACGCCACATATTTCTATAGCAGTATTTATCACATTCTCTTTAAAAGTCTTCCATAATTCTTCCATATCACTAATATTAACCGAATCATACAACTTTTCTGTCAGTTTACTTTTGTACTTCTCTCTAACAATCTCATCTTGCAAATTTTCTACTTTTATTCTTTCTAGTACACTTGTCGGGTTATGTATCCGGTTTCGCCACATTTTTACGAGACCACTTATTCTAGTCATTACTAGAAAGTGGTCTGTATGGATACCAACACCGCGATACACCCTAGTGTCTAGAACTTTGCTTCTAAGTCTTTCATCTACTATTATAAAGTCAATCATACTCTTTCTTACATTCTTTGCTTCACGTGTATACATATGGATCTTTTTGTGTTCAAACATAGTATTTGTAATACAAAGATTCCATTCCAAGCACACCTCTAGTAAACTTTGACCATTTTCATTCACACTTTCATCACCAAACCTTCCTAAAACCTTTTCAAATCCTTTTCGACCTATTCCTACCCATCCATTAAAATCACCTAGCAAAATCAACCTTTCATTCAACTGACATAATCTCAAAACATCTCTTAGTTCTTCCCAAAATTTCTCTCTCGCATCCTGTTCAGATTTATTTTTAGTCAAACCCGTGTTTACTGGAGCATATACTCCTACAACAAAAATACGGGTCAGACCCACTTTCATTCTTAACCATACTAATCTAGCATTCACACAATCATACTCTTTAACACATTGAGCCATTCGAGCAGAGAGAAGGAGACCAACTCCTTGGCAGGCTCTAGTAGTCATTGATACTCCAGACCAGTATGCCGTGTAAGGTCCATGACTAGTTACCTCACATCCCTTTCGCTTTGTCTCATTCATACAAAGAATGTCAATCTTTTTATCATCCATCATTTGACATACCTCATTCAATTTGTCTTTCATTCCTCCTCCTACATTTAGCGTGGCAAAGCGGCACTCCGTAGACCGCTTTTCGCCCTCATTGGGATCGAGACGTGAAGGGTGGCGAGCCGCATCGCCGTCATTTGGAATTTTATTTCTTTTCATATAATCCATAGCGTTCCCACGAGTAGTAGGGTATTAAACGATCCACCCCCACAGAGCCCTTGTGTGGAGGCAAGGTGGAATCACCGCTGTGCCCTGTGACCACCAACACATGCACCCTCCGTTTTTGACCAGCTTACCCTCTGGCCGCGAATCCCTCAGCACGGGTCGGTTTACACCTTAGATCGGGGGTTATATTTCGGAGTTTTCCTTCTCCTAGATGAGTTGCAGCGCAATGCTTACGAGGCCCATCTCCCCAGGTTATATTTCGGAGTTTTCCTTCTCCTAGATAGGTAGCAGCCCAATGCTAACGAGGCCTATTTCCTCGGGTTATATTTCGGAGTTTTCCTTCTCCTAGATAGATTGCAGACCAATGCTAACGAGGCCTATCTCCCCGACTAGTCCCCACTAGCCAGTTAATATATGATTATATGTATATTAATTAGCAATAAGTCGAGAATGGGGTCACGGAAGGAAAGAAGGTTTTTCATGGCTGGACTTCGGCAATCGTTATTGCACAATTAGTCCATTACAGATTTGAAGCATTGAGAGTTCTCATACATTACTAGGTCATACCTTGCAAGTAACAAAGTGTTTGTACACCACATTTTATATATTCACACCAACCACATAAAAGTACCTATTCTTGGCAGTTTCGCACGCACGTTTGTTGCTACTACCCATAACTCACTCGTTCGCTGTGAGTCAGGACAGTGTTTTTGGCCCAACTCAGTTTTTAATCATAGTCAACAAACTGCCCACTGCCCTGTCGTCGGTTAGTCTCAGTGACTGTAGTCGGTTCGTCTCAAATTCGCAATGCCTCATATTTTCAGATGACCCGAAACAGTTTTTGGGTATAAATTGCACGAAATATTGTGAAGCGGTCCAGCGACACATCGATAGCTTTGTTAGCTGGGATGCATGTAACTACTTAGAGTTCAATAAATTTAATGTTTTCATAATACATCATATGCCTGCGGTGCGAACGTGTACTTCACAATATGCACTAACCAGTCAGACTGTTGCACTACTCACCTCACTGATTTTTCAGTATCCGGAGGTTAACATGTATTTCTAAATTTAATGTATTCAGCGTTTACATTCTTATGACACACGTATTAGAAAAAATTAAGTATAATGAGCAGTAGAATGAATAAATAAATCTCAAATCATGTTTCTAAGCAACGCATACTTTGTTTGGATATAATAATTAGAAAGAAACTTCGAAGTTGGTAATACGTTGCCGTCAATGAATTCACAACCCACAAATCGACTGCACAGATGGCGTAGTAGTTAAGATACGCTATCTTAAACACCAGTGCCGGGTTTGATTCCTGCGCAGGGAAATACTTTGTGCGATCCACAAAGTGTTGTTCTGAGTCTGGGTGTAACTTGTCTGCGTTAATTATATGTTAGTAAAGTCCCCCGCAATACAAGGACTATCTCCTTAGTGCAGGATGGTGTTTTTAAAAATAAAAACCACATACTTTCAATGTCACGACGGAGTAAGAATACAATTCAACTCTCTTTAACTTGGCGATAAGTATCGTAAAACGATTGATAAGCATATAACATCTGTGAATGAGAGGAAAATCGCTTATAGACAGATAGATATAAATAGACAAAAGTACTGCTTACATTTATTCTTTAGTTTTAAGAGAAATATGGTCTACTCACTGTTGGCGTTGTGATAGTAACTCCGGTCCGATAAATGGCATCGCCAGCTAATGTTATCGCCCAAACTGTGATATCATCGCCATTAGCCTGTTAAATTAAGAATATGTTAATATGTACAGTATAAGTACTAAGTTTAGACATATCTCAATATTAAAGATATAAAAAAGACACCTTAGATAGGTGTCTTATCGTAAGAAAATATGAATTTATATTTTGTGTTGATTGAGTAATCACATAAAAAACGATCGAAAAGATACTTATTTGAATTTGGCTATATCCCAGACTAGCTGTAGCTGAAACCATTTATGGGGGAACAGTGCCTTAGTAAATCAATAATTTACAAGTGGCATTGTCTTTTTAAATATGGACGGGGTCGATTAAAGACGACCCCCGCTCAGGAAGGCAAGATTGACCTCCCCTCGTACGTTTAATAAAAAAAGATACAATTCGCAAATTTGTGAGTATGGAGATTTTCTAAAAAAAACGTGTATTCATCACGTAAAGAACAGATCTGGCAGCCGCACCGTTATCAGAAAAAATAAGCATTCGTCTTTTCAATTTACTAGTTCTAACAAATTAAACTAACTATCCGTGTGGTGACGGAGTAAGAATACAATTCACCACCCCCTATCTTACCCGTGGGTGATCGTAAGAGACTACTAAGGGATATACGCATATAACATCTATGCAAGAAAAGGAAAACTCGAAACAAAACCCTTATACCAACACGTCTGACCAGCGTGGTATAGTATGTTAATTTCCCTCCCATTACGGAGGAGCCCGAACCCAACAGTGCGACGTATATGGGCTGTAATGATGATGATGATAATGAATGATGTGTAGAGCTTTTGAAATTAACATTTTAATAATCCATCATTCATCGTGATTTGAAATTAAAGCATTCCATGAAATAGTGTTCGACGCTCATCTGCTATCAGTCCGGGCAGTCAGGTTAAGAATGTTACGAATGTGAAGGTTCAGATCTGAATATGGATATTAGAATAACATTATACCGGTTTTGGTTATAGTTACGACATGAAATTATTTTGGATTATCCGATAGTTTCATACATACATACACATACATATCATCACGCCATATCCCTTGCAGGGTAGGCAGAGAGAACAGAGTGCCAGAGAACTCTATGTCTGCATACTTCACTCGCTTCCTCAACATTCATAATTCTCTTCATACACGCTCGCCGGTTTCGGAGACTTTTGACTCCACCTTCCTTCAGTACATGACCGATCTGGTCTAGGTAGGTTAGTCTCGGTCTCCCTCAGTACCTACATCCTTCCACTTTCGCATTGTATATCTTCTTAACCAGACGTTCGTTCGGAATTCTTTCCACATGTCCGAACCATCGGAGCATTCCCTTTCGCATCTTTACACCAATACTCTCTTTCATACCTACTCGCTCTCTTACGTCGTCGTTACGAATGCGGTCGGTCAGCCTTACTCCACAGATTTTCCGCAGAGATCGCATTTCGACCGCATTGATTTTACTTTCACTCTTTTCTGCATACCCAACTCTCGCTTCCATACAGTAATGTTGGGACAAGCACTGCGTTATGTATTCCTACACGTGCCTTCTGGCTGAGGTGGTGGCTGCCGAGAAGTTGCCCCAACGCTCCGTTCACTCTATTTCCCGCATTCACTCTTCGCTCTATATCAGTGGTGTACCTTCCATCTCGGCTAAATCCACATCCAAGATATACAAATTCATCCACTTGCTCTAGTACATCATTAGCTATTGTTACTCTTACATCTGTTCTGGCTTCATCTCTTTCAAAGACCATTATTTTAGTTTTGCTCACATTCACGCGTAGACCTTTTCTTACAATCTTCTGTCATTGTGTCGACTAGGGTCTGCAGGTCAGTCGCTGACTGTGCCAGCAGGACTGCATCATCTGCATAAAGCAGAGCGGTGACCACTGAGTCGCCCATCTGGACTCCCACATTCATATCGTTCAACCTTTGGAGACATTTATCCAGATATATGATAAACAGCCTGGCTGACAGAACGCACCCCTGCTTAACGCCGATATTGACGTCAAACCAAGGCGACATTCCATCATCCAGCCGCACACAGGCTCTACAGCCCATGTAACTGGACTGCACAGCCTATAGCAGTTTACCGTTAATACCATACTCCGGTAATATCTCCCAAAGTTCCTTTCGTACAACCGTGTCAAATGCTCTCTCCAGATCCACAAAACTGCAGAAAACCCTCTGACCTAGAGCCAGATGCTTCTCCACAATGTTGCGCAGAGAGAACACTTGATCCATGCATCCCCTTCCACTCCTGAAACCTCCTTGTGTCTCACACAGTAAACCATCGGACACCATCCTCATTCTCCTTTCAATAATTTTACCATACACTTTTGCTGCCAAACTGGTCAAGCTTATGGCTCTTTAATTTGCGCAGTCATAACGTGAACCCTTGTTTTTAAACAAAGGCACGACGACTGCGCTATTCCAGTCCCCGGGAACCATTCCCGAGCTCCAACATAAATTGAGGAGCAACAGGAACGCCTCCCAGACACAGGAGCCACCAAGCTTGATCATCTCGGCAGACACCATATCAAAGCCCGTTGCCTTACCATTTTTCAAACTACTTATCGCCCATTCAACTTCATCCATACTGATGCCATCGGAGGACGCCGTTGTCGAATGTTGATCTACTAAACCACATGCAACACCGGCGCCAACCGTAGCATCCGCATACATATCGCCAAAATATTCACTCCATCGGCTTAACACGTCTTGTGTTTGTGTAAGAATGTCTCCACCTTTAGACCTTATTTTATTCATTCTGAAGGCTGACCAACCACCCCGAGACTTCTTCACCTCCCTCCAAAAGAGTTTGGTGTTACCCTCGAAGTTTTTAGTCAGCCTATCTTCTGGACTCATACTTGCTCTATCACGTTTCTCTTTCACTAAGGCCTTGGTGTCATTCTTACATTGCCGATATATTTCTTTCTTCTGTTCAGTCATACTGTCATTCAGGTTCAAAGAAGAGACATAGTCCAGCCACGCTTTCTTCTTTTGCTCTACGGAAGCTGCCACTTCCGCATCCCACCATGCATCACCATTTGATTTTCTATGCTTCTTTGAACTTCCACATACTTCTTTCGCTGTATCTACCATACTCTCTTTCAATACTCTCCAGCATTCTTCAATGTCCGATTGCGGCTGGCTTGCAATCGTCAGCCGTTCTCGGACACCCTTTGCATACTTTTCTCTTACACACTCTTCTTGCAACCTTTCAACCTTTATTCTTTCAAGCCCTCCAAAGTGGACACGCTCTCGCCAGTGCCTCCACTTTCTGAACAGACCACTAAATCTCGCAATAACGAGATAGTGGTCCGTATCGATTGTGGGGCCCCTGTAGGTTCTTGCGTCCAATATTTTGCTTCGGAGGCGACTGTCTACCAAAATTAAATCTATTTTACTTTTCTGTTCATTCCTTCTCCATGTATACATATGGATGTCCTTATGTTGGAAAAATGTGTTTGACACAATAAGGTTTCTCTCCATGCATACATCTGCTATGAGCCTACCTGCGCCGTTCACTCTCTTATCACCAAATGGACCAAGTACGTCCTCATAGTCGGGACGCTTGGTCCCCACCCATCCGTTCAAATTTCCGCATACAATCACGCGTTCACTGGTTTCTGCCATATCCAGAACTTCCCTAACATTGTCCCAAAACTACTCTAGGTCTGATGCCACCGAGGATCCTACGGGAGCATATGCTACAACCATGAATACACCTAGTTTTATACGGACCCAAAGAAGTCTGGGATCATACATTCCGTAATCCTTCACACCTGAGGCCAAGTGAGAGGACAACAGCACTCCTACCCCCATGCTGGCTCGATCGCTCTGTGGTACACCAGACCACAGAGCCATCCCGCCACCAGGAAGATCGCAGGCGTCACTGCCTCTTCGCTTGGTCTCTGTTACACAGAGCACGTCTAGCTGTTTGTCCGCCATGACGGATATCAGCTCGTGCAACTTACCTTCCATACAACCTCTTACATTCCACGTGCCCACCCGGCACTCTGCTCTCCTCGATTCGCCTAACTGGGCAAGGCGTGATGGGTGGCGGTCCCTATCGCCGCAACTGCCGATGTTCGTACCGACGGGGGCGGGTCGGTACGCGTCGCCTCCGGGGGACGCCCTAACTCGCATTGCGGTACGCATATCGAGCCGGATTAGCAGTCTAATTAGACTGGCAGGGGACGCAAACGAGCACGCTCCGGACTATGCCCCCCTAATCCGATATTTTCGGTTACAGATATTGAATTTTTAGAGAATGGGGAATATGCATGATTTTTTTTTTATTTTTTAAACGTTTCTACTAGTTATTACATTACCAAAAATAAATATAACACATCCAAAATATAAACCATTAAGCTAAAAAAAATATTAAAATAACTATCATTTTTGGGCGATCTAAACGCGGCTATTACGGCGCGCTTCTGTGACGTCAGAATACACACACAAGTTGGATGTCAACAACGAAAAGTTTCACGAAGTTATTGAAAATTAAAAACGTGAGTGTAAAGTTAACTTACTACCATGGAAAATAACAGAAAACCGTATTATAAATATTGTATCGTTCCTATGTGCCAAAATATTATCAAAACTGCACCTAACAAAGTATATTTTCTTATGCCGAGAAATGTAATAAATATGAAAAAAAATGGTGCAAGGCGATGAGAACAGACAATGTGTCGTGTTTGAGCAGTTTATACTGTTGTGAAAATCATTTTAACGTAAGTAAACACATTAGAGAAGTGATGAAGGACATAAAAGAATTATCTTTCCTTAATTTCATGGACATACTTGTTTTGTTAACAAACTTCGACGTACACACACCTACCTAGTTTACGTAAAGTTCCTAAAGATATATTCTCAATATCTAATAGGTACATGGGTCATCCATAAAAGTAATATATGTTTAGTCATCTATGATACCTATGAATGAAAACATGTAACTATTTATTCTATTTTATTATTTATCTTTCTATTGGGTTTCAGATACAGAGAATTATATGCAATACAAAATAATGGCATTAGAACAGGGACAAAAAGTGACGTTTGTTAAGTCTCTCATTCACAAGGATTAACACTTGAACACAGAAAACTAATAACTCATGAAATAACTGGGTAACGATACAAAATAATAACTAGAAACACCTTGATACCAGAAGACTCGAGTGTACGATGAGGTCACGTTTGGAACAACCAATCGCGTCGCGTTAAATTTAAATTTCACTATTATACATACATACATACATACATACATATCATCACGCCATATCCCTTGCAGGGTAGGCAGAGAGAACAGAGTGCCAGAGAACTCTATCTCTGCATACTTCACTCGCTTCCTCAACATTCATAATTCTCTTCATACACGCTCGCCGGTTTCGGAGACTCTTGACTCCACCTTCCTTCAGTACATGACCGATCTGGTCTAGGTAGGTTAGTCTCGGTCTCCCTCGGTACCTACATCCTTCCACTTTCGCATTGTATATCTTCTTAACCAGGCGTTCGTTCGGCATTCTTTCCACATGTCCGAACCATCGGAGCATTCCCTTTCGCATCTTTACACCAATACTCTCTTTCATACCTACTCGCTCTCTTACGTCGTCGTTACGAATGCGGTCGGTCAGCCTAACTCCACAGATTTTCCGCAGAGATCGCATTTCGACCGCATTAATTTTACTATCATACTCTTTTCTGCATACCCAACTCTCGCTTCCATACAGTAATGTTGGGACAAGCACTGCGTTATGTATTGCTACACGTGCCTTCTGGCTGAGGTGGTGGCTGCCGAGAAGTTGCCCCAACGCTCCGTTCACTCTATTTCCCGCATTCACTCTTCGCTCTATATCAGTGGTGTACCTTCCATCTCGGCTAAATCCACATCCAAGATATACAAATTCATCCACTTGCTCTAGTACATCATTACCTATTGTTACTCTTACATCTGTTCTGGTTTTATCTCTTTCAAAGACCATTATTTTGGTTTTGCTCACATTCACGCGTAGACCCCTTTTCTTACAATCTTCTGTCATTGTGTCGACTAGGGTCTGCAGGTCAGTCGCTGACTGTGCCAGCAGGACTGCATCATCTGCATAAAGCAGAGCAGTGACCACTGAGTCGCCCATCTGGACTCCCACATTCATATCGTTCAATCTTTGGAGACATTTATCCAGATATATGATAAACAGCCTGGCTGACAGAACGCACCCCTGCTTAACGCCGATATTGACGTCAAACCAAGGCGACATTCCATCATCCAGCCGCACACAGGCTCTACAGCCCATGTAACTGGACTGCACAGCCTGTAGCAGTTTACCGTTAATACCATACTCCGGTAAAATGTCCCAAAGTTCCTTTCGTACAACCGTGTCAAATGCTCTCTCCAGATCCACAAAACTGCAGAAAACCCTCTGACCTAGAGCCAGATGCTTCTCCACAATGTTGCGCAGAGAGAACACTTGATCCATGCATCCCCTTCCACTCCTGAAACCTCCTTGTGTCTCACACAGTAAACCATCGGACACCATCCTCATTCTCCTTTCAATAATTTTTCCATACACTTTTGCTGCCAAACTGGTCAAGCTTATGGCTCTGTAATTTGCGCAGTCATAACGTGAACCCTTGTTTTTAAACAAAGGCACGATGACTGCGCTATTCCAGTCCCTGGGAACCATTCCCGAGCTCCAACATAAATTGAGGAGCAACAGGAACGCCTCCCAGACACAAGAGCCACCGAGCTTGATCATCTCGGCAGACACCATATCAATGCCCGCTGCCTTACCATTTTTCAAACTTCTTATCGCCCATTCAACTTCATCCATACTGATGCCATCGGAGGACGCCGTTGTCGAATGTTGATCTACTAAACCACATCCAACACCGGCGCCAACCGTAGCATCCGCATACATATCGCCAAAATATTCACTCCATCGGCTTAACACGTCTTGTGTTTGTGTAAGAATGTCTCCACCTTTAGACCTTATTTTATTCATTCTGAAGGCTGACCAACCACCCCGAGACTTCTTCACCTCCCTCCAAAAGAGTTTGGTGTTACCCTCGAAGTTTTTAGTCAGCCTATCTTCTGCACTCATACTTGCTCTATCACGTTTCTCTTTCACTAAGGCCTTGGTGTCATTCTTACATTGCCGATATATTTCTTTCTTCTGTTCAGTCATACTGTCATTCAGATTCAAAGAAGAGACATAGTCCAGCCACGCTTTCTTCTTTTGCTCTACGGAAGCTGCCACTTCCGCATCCCACCATGCATCACCATTTGTTTTTCTATGCTTCTTTGAACTTCCACATACTTCTTTCGCTGTATCTACCATACTCTCTTTCAATACTCTCCAGCATTCTTCAATGTCCGATTGCGGCTGGCTTGCCATCGTCAGCCGTTCTCGGACACCCTCTGCATACTTTTCTCTTACACACTCTTCTTGCAACCTTTCAACCTTTATTCTTTCAAGCCCTCCGAAGTGGACACGCTCTCGCCAGTGCCTCCACTTTCTGAACAGACCACTAAATCTCGCAATAACGAGATAGTGGTCCGTGTCGACTGTGGGGCCCCTGTAGGCTCTTGCGTCCAATATTTTGCTTCGGAGGCGACTGTCTACCAAAATTAAATCTATTATGCTTTTCTGTTCATTCCTTCTCCATGTATACATATGGATGTCCTTATGTTGGAAAAATGTGTTTGACACAATAAGGTTTCTCTCCATGCATACATCCGCTATGAGCCTACCTGCGTCGTTCACTCTCTTATCACCAAATGGACCAAGTACGTCCTCATAGTCGGGACGCTTGGTCCCCACCCATCCGTTCAAATCTCCGCATACAATCACGCGTTCACTGGTTTCTGCCATATCCAGAACTTCCCTAACATTGTCCCAAAACTTCTCTAGGTCTGATGCCACCGAGGATCCTACGGGAGCATATGCTACAACCATGAATACCTTGGTGACACCTAGTTTTATACGGATCCAGAGAAGTCTGGGATCATACATTCGCTATTATTACTATTACTATACTATTCACTATTATATAATGATGAATTACAAAATTAATTTTATAGGTATGTTTTTTAAGCAATAAAGATTACAAATAAAAATATTTTGTTCATTTTGGTATCACGTGCATATTCCCTATTGTAGAAGGCAAATACCATACTCCGTGATTGTTAATCGTATTATACCACTTTGAAACGGTTTACGTTTAGGCTATAGGTTTCTCTCGGGGGTTAACGCAGTCTAGTGGGCGCTGAAACTTTTTATGTGAGTCTTAAATTTTCGTTACGTAGTCAAGTAAATTAATCATTTATGCAGCGTTAGCGCTTTTAAAACTCACAGAGACATCAACAGATTTAATTGTAGTTATTGTTGTACACACACTCTTGGGGTCATGCGGTAATTACCATAATAATAAAGACATAGTAATGGGGGGCATAGTCCGGAGCGTGCTCGTTCGCGTCCCCTGCCAGTCTAATTAGACTGCTAATCCGGCTCGATATGCGTACCGCAATGCGGGTTAGATCGTCCCCCGGAGGCGACGCGTACCGACCCGCCCCCGTCGGTACGAACATTGGCAGTTGCGGCGATGGGGGCCGCCACCCATCACGCCTTGCCCAGTCAGGCGAGTCGAGGAGAGCAGTGTGCCGGGTGGGCACGTGGAATGTAAGAGGTTGTGTGGAAGGTAAGCTGCACGAGCTGATATCCGTCATGGCGGACAAACAGCTAGACGTACTCTGAGTAACAGAGACCAAGCGAAGGGGCAGCGACGCCTGCGATCTTCCTGGTGGCGGGATGGCTCTGTGGTCTGGTGTACCACAGAGCGATCGAGCCAGCATGGGGGTAGGAGTGCTGTTGTCCTCTCGCTTGGCCTCAGGTGTGAAGGATTACGGAATGTATGATCCCAGACTTCTTTGGGTCCGTATAAAACTAGGTGTCACCAAGGTATTCATGGTTGTAGCATATGCTCCCGTAGGATCCTCGGTGGCATCAGACCTAGAGAAGTTTTGGGACAATGTTAGGGAAGTTCTGGATATGGCAGAAACCAGTGAACGCGTGATTGTATGCGGAGATTTGAACGGATGGGTGGGGACCAAGCGTCCCGACTATGAGGACGTACTTGGTCCATTTGGTGATAAGAGAGTGAACGACGCAGGTAGGCTCATAGCGGATGTATGCATGGAGAGAAACCTTATTGTGTCAAACACATTTTTCCAACATAAGGACATCCATATGTATACATGGAGAAGGAATGAACAGAAAAGTATAATAGATTTAATTTTGGTAGACAGTCGCCTCCGAAGCAAAATATTGGACGCAAGAGCCTACAGGGGCCCCACAATCGATACGGACCACTATCTCGTTATTGCGAGATTTAGTGGTCTGTTCAGAAAGTGGAGGCGCACTGGCGAGAGCGTGTACACTTCGGAGGACTTGAAAGGTTGCTAGAAGAGTGTGTAAGAGAAAAGTATGCAGAGGGTGTCCGAGAACGGCTGACGATGGCAAGCCAGCCGCAATCGGACATTGAAGAATGCTGGAAAGTATTGAAAGAGAGTATGGTAGATACAGCGAAAGAAGTATGTGGAAGTTCAAAGAAGCATAGAAAAACAAATGGTGATGCATGGTGGGATGCGGAAGTGGCAGCTTCCGTAGAGCAAAAGAAGAAAGCGTGGCTGGACTATGTCTCTTCTTTGAATCTGAATGACAGTATGACTGAACAGAAGAAAGAAATATATCGGCAATGTAAGAATGACACCAAGGCCTTAGTGAAAGAGAAACGTGATAGAGCAAGTATGAGTGCAGAAGATAGGCTGAGTAAAAACTTCGAGGGTAACACCAAACTCTTTTGGAGGGAGGTGAAGAAGTCTCGGGGTGGTTGGTCAGCCTTCAGAATGAATAAAATAAGGTCTAAAAGTGGAGACATTCTTACACAAACACAAGACGTGTTAAGCCGATGGAGTGAATATTTTGGCGATATGTATGCGGTAGTCATGTGCAAATCATGTCCTGGAGCGGATCGGACATGGAACGATTCCTTTTTCTGTCGGAACTATATCCAGGAAACATGTTCGCGGACCTATCTAGTTCCGCTGACCGATAGTACATGAGTCCTATCCTATCGGTTCTAATGACATGATTATGCAATCCAATCCAACGTAACATGTGCGGACATAATTTTAATCGGCTCCAGCCATTCAAGATCCATATTTCGTAGTTTATAGCTCCTTCAAATTTAGTATTTTGAAGGAGCTATAAACTACGAAATACAATTTATTTTTAGGTATCGTGTATTTGTCAGTAATTGTCGGAATATCAGTTGATTTAACCTCATACTTGACATGACAGGTTTAGGACTGACAACCAAGATATATAGACGACGACGATATATAGAAGAATATTTAGACGCATGCATGACGCACACTTTATTACTCGGTCGTCGGAACGATTCGGTCGTCGGAACGATTCGGTCGTTGGAACGACTCGGTCGTCGGAACGACTCGGACCTATGGAACTATCTCAGCCGTGTGGTTGGATTGGAACTAGATCGTTCCGGCAAAAGACATAGTTCTCGGAACTATTACGCTCCGGAACTACTCATCTCTAGTATGCGGATGCTATAGTTGGCGCCGGTGTTGCATGTGGTTTAGTAGATCAACATTCGACAACGGCGTCCTCCGATGGCATCAGTATGGATGAAGTTGAATGGGCGATAAGAAGTTTGAAAAATGGTAAGGCAGCGGGCATTGATATGGTGTCTGCCGAGAAGATCAAGCTTGGTGGCTCCTGTGTCTGGGAGGCGTTCCTGTTGCTCCTCAATTTATGTTGGAGCTCAGGAATGGTTCCCGGGGACTGGAACAGCGCAGTCATCGTGCCTTTGTTTAAAAACAAGGGTTCACGTTATGACTGCGCAAATTACAGAGCCATAAGCTTGACCAGTTTGGCAGCAAAAGTGTATGGTAAAATTATTGAAAGGAGAATGAGGATGGTGTCCGATGGTTTACTGTGTGAGACACAAGGAGGTTTCAGGAGTGGAAGGGGATGCATGGATCAAGTGTTCGCTCTGCGCAACATTGTGGAGAAGCATCTGGCTCTAGGTCAGAGGGTTTTCTACAGTTTTGTGGATCTGGAGAGAGCATTTGACACGGTTGTACGAAAGGAACTTTGGGACATTTTACCGGAGTATGGTATTAACGGTAAACTGCTACAGGCTGTGCAGTCCAGTTACATGGGCTGTAGAGCCTGTGGGCGGCTGGATGATGGAATGTCGCCTTGGTTTGACGTCAATATCGGCGTTAAGCAGGGGTGCGTTCTGTCAGCCAGGCTGTTTATCATATATCTGGATAAATGTCTCCAAAGGTTGAACGATATGAATGTGGGAGTCCAGATGGGCGACTCAGTGGTCACTGCTCTGCTTTATGCAGATGATGCAGTCCTGCTGGCACAGTCAGCGACTGACCTGCAGACCCTAGTCGACACAATGACAGATGATTGTAAGAAAAGGGGTCTACGCGTGAATTAAGCGTATAAATTATAGCTTAATAGCCCTCTTTTGTAGAGGGCTATTAAGAATAGCCCTCTACAAAACATACGTTCGAAGTATTGTTGAGTATTGCAGTGTAGTTTGGTCACCTAATTATAGTGTGCACCAGTTAAGAATTGAGCGTATTCAGAAACGCTTTTTGAGACATTTATCTTTTTCTTGTAGGGTACATAAACAACTTCCTTCATATGAGGCGTAACTAAAATACTTTAAAATGGACAGTTTATTAGTTCGGAGGCAATTGCTTGACATGTCCTTTCTCTATAAAGTATTAAGAAATCAGTACGACTGTCCTGCTCTATTAGAATGCTTTTACTTGCGTATTCCTAGATGTACACCTAGGCGAGTTATTAAACCCACTTTATTACAACAACCCCGAGCAAAAACTAATTTAAAACAATTTTCTACTATTTCTAGATTATGTAAGCAATATAATACTATAAACCAAAATGTGGATATATTTGCAGATAAGTTACCCAAATTTAAAATTACAGTACTGAGATTGTTACGAAAGCTGTACTGGAAGTAATTTGAATCTATAGATACAAATATCAATTGTTTGTTATGCGCATTAGGATGTAGATGTGTGTAATGTATGTATTATGTAATTATTATGTGTGTGTGTGTGTGTGTATGTACGACTGATCTTCATTTAAAAAAATACGTATTAATTATTTTTTAATTTAGCTATTTCTTTTCTCCCCATATTTCCACTTTAATTTAATTTTTCCTTTACAATTAAATTTTAATTTTATTTTAATTGCCTATAAGTATTGAAATAATGTACCTACCTTTTTAAAAATTGTGCAACTAATCTATTTTATTTTTCATAACAATGTTTATTAAGTTTATATATGTAGTTGTAGCAATTCTTGGTTGTCCAAATAAATAAATAAATGTGAGCAAAACCAAAATAATGGTCTTTAAAAGAGATGAAACCAGAACAGATGTAAGAGTAACAATAGGTAATGATGTACTAGAGCAAGTGGATGCATTTGTATATCTTGGATGTGGATTTAGCCGAGATGGAAGGTACACCACTGATATAGAGCGAAGAGTGAATGCGGGAAATAGAGTGAACGGAGCGTTGGGGCAACTTCTCGGCAGCCACCACCTCAGCCAGAAGGCACGTGTACAATACATAACGCAGTGCTTGTCCCAACATATAACGTATGGAAGCGAGAGTTGGGTATGCAGAAAAGAGTATGAAAGTAAAATTAATGCGGTCGAAATGCGATCTCTGCGGAAAATCTGTGGAGTTAGGCTGACCGACCGCATTCGTAACGACGACGTAAGAGAGCGAGTAGGTATGAAAGAGAGTATTGGTGTAAAGATGCGAAAGGGAATGCTCCGATGGGTCGGGCATGTGGAAAGAATGCCGAACGAACGTCTGGTTAAGAAGATATACAATGCGAAAGTGGAAGGTTGTAGGTACCGAGGGAGACCGAGACTAACCTACCTAGACTAGATCGGTCATGTACTGAAGGAAGGTGGAGTCAAGAGTCTCCGAAACCGGCGAGCGTGTATGAAGAGAATTATGAATGTTGAGGAAGCGAGTGAAGTATGCAGAGATAGAGTTCTCTGGCACTCTGTTCTCTCTGCCTACCCTGCAAGGGATATGGCGTGATGATATGTATGTATGTATGTAATAAAGACAAATTTGAACCAAATTAATTATTTTTTAACTTTCGCATTGCAAAGAAATATATTTTTATTATTATTAATTTTTTTTAATGATTTCTGTTATTTGTGCGACACATTATAATAAAACTATTGTTACGGATTTCATCGCGTTTGTATTTAATTTTTATTAATAATAAATTTCGAACACTTTTCAGCGTTCATAGTCACGTAGTTTTTTTTTTTTTTGTTGTTGTTTCCAACTATACAAACCACTGCAGAGTGGTTATTCATAGAGGATAAATAAGATAAAAATATTATACTAATTTTGCATTTAATTATATCATCTGGCTGCCCTTCTGCCAACAAAAAGTCACTATAGTCTATAAAATATAGCTTGATCTCTGTGACAGTTCTCACTAGTACCGCACGCTTACGATGCAGTCCGTATTTTTGTCGATATAATTCCTTATTTTTTAAAGTTATTTGCTACTGCAATTGAAAAACAATGTATGAAAATTTAATTTAAACTAAAGCTGTTAATTAATTATTTTTATTATTCGAAAGGAATACATTCCAAGTTCATCGTCACTATTATTATCATCGCTGGCGTGTTCCTGTAGGTTGGTGATGAGTTCTTGGTCACAGATTATTTCATGAATAATTATGTTTATTTTATAAAAGAAATGGTCTTATTAATATTATAACTGATGTTTGAATATTAAATTACTAATTTTATAGAGTAACCATGTATAAACCACATGGTTAATACCCACATATATAATACACATACATACATATCATCACGCCATATCCCTTGCAGGGTAGGCAGAGAGAACAGAGTGCCAGAGAACTCTATCTCTGCATACTTCACTCGCTTCCTCAACATTCATAATTCTCTTCATACACGCTCGCCGGTTTCGGAGACTCTTGACTCCACCTTCCTTCAGTACCTGACCGATCTGGTCTAGGTAGGTTAGTCTCGGTCTCCCTCGGTACCTACATCCTTCCACTTTCGCATTGTATATCTTCTTAACCAGACGTTCGTTCGGCATTCTTTCCACATGTCCGAACCATCGGAGCATTCCCTTTCGCATCTTTACACCAATACTCTCTTTCATACCTACTCGCTCTCTTACGTCGTCGTTACGAATGCGGTCGGTCAGCCTAACTCCACAGATATGCCGAAGAGATCGCATTTCGACCGCATTAATTTTACTTTCATACTCTTTTCTGCATACCCAACTCTCGCTTCCATACAGTAATGTTGGGACAAGCACTGCGTTATGTATTGCTACACGTGCCTTCTGGCTGAGGTGGTGGCTGCCGAGAAGTTGCCACAACGCTCCGTTCACTCTATTTCCCGCATTCATTCTTCGCTCTATATCAGTGGTGTACCGTCCATCTCGGCTAAATCTACATCCAAGATATACAAATTCATCCACTTGCTCTATCACATACATCATTACCTCATTACCTATTGTTACTCTTACATCTGTTCTGGCTTCATCTCTTTCAAAGACCATTATTTTGGTTTTGCTCACATTCACGCGTAGACCCCGTTTTACTTGTTTTATAAATAATTAATAAGAATATTATCGATTTACGTTTATCGATTGCCCCATCTCTATCTTATTCTCAGTCCAGTATGACCTTGTACTTGCGTAAGCATCATAAAATGGTGACTAAGTATTTTAAAACATATGAGGTGCAAGTTTTGGTGTAAATATTCATATTTTTATATTCATAAGTCAGTTGAGATATAACTGGCACGTAAAGAATGAAAATATAGGCAATACAAAACAAAATTGTAAACATGACGCGTATTCATAATTACTTCATCGGTTTTGTCACTATCTGTCACAGAGATCAAGCTATATTTAAGCTATATTTAAGAACTATAAGCAAAAGGTTTATTTATAGTAGGTATTTAAACTGAAATTTAATTAAAGTTTAGTTACTTAATCTATAATACCTACCCACAGAGAAATATCTAATAGTGGTGTGCTTCCAGCCCGAACCCAAGGTCCTTCTGTAATTATTTGAGCTTTTCTGTACCATCGGCGACGACGAACACAATCCGTAAATATTTTTTTTCCATGATATGGTGCAGGGAAATCAGTTGCATACTGCCAGCCATCACTATCAACTCCGCCAGGTGTGTTATAGTCAATCATCCACTCAGATATCTAAAATGTATTAATTTTTATATGAAAAATATGTAAATGTAAATAAATAATACATACAACTAATTTATGTGACTATTCATTTTAAAAGTAATCATTTTACTATCTGAATTAATTTGAATTTTATTTATATGCTAGTAATAAGTGTACATCTTTTATGGGATAAGATCATTTGTGCTATCAAATGATGAAATCACATGATAATTTATTATATTTGAAACAACTATTTTGTGTAGTGGTTAAGATACCGAATTATCGTGCCAAAGTTGATTCTCATGCGGGTACTTTGTGCGATTTACAAATTGATATTGTAAGTCTGTGTGTAATTTGTATCTGCTACATGTTTGTAAATTACTCAGCACAAGGATGATTTTCTTAGGGTGGGATGATGTCTTTTAAAAAAAACTTACCCAATGCCAATGACGATTGAGGAGCTTGGTGTGTTCACGAGTCCTTTTATGTTTTCCTGTTATATCACTCCACATATACCGATCGGTAGGCAAACCAGTAGATGTGTATCCTGTGAGGGGATTCCACCTCTGATTTTCATAAACACAATAAGTTTGAGTATCTGTCATGGAATTTATACCCTCTTTGCTTCCTATGCCTATAAAAAGAATAAAATCGTATCAATTTGATAGGAAATCAAAGGAGAGCTGTCCCAATACGTATTTAAAAAAAAAAAAAATTATAGCAATAAAATAGTCCAGCAGCAGAAAATTGATTAGGAACCCCGTGTTTTTCGTTTCCAATCTTAAAAGAAATATTTTTACACTTTTTAGTTTGCTATAAAAAATATTTTTTTATTTTATTATTATGTTCTGCTTTTTCTGTATTGCATTATTTTACTTTTACTTTATTAAGTAGCTTCTAACCATTTATCAACTATCTTCATAACTACAAATATACATGGCATATGTCATAGAAGTAATCACTAGCATAACAACTTTTATTGCCCAGTTTCCAATATTGATTGGGACAGGACCTTTTTTAATAACAAGCAACTACTACTTTCATACTACTTTCATACTCTTTTCTGCATACCCAACTCTCGCTTCCATACAGTAATGTTGGGACAAGCACTGCGTTATGTATTGCTACATGTGCCTTCTGGCTGAGGTGGTGGCTGCCGAGAAGTTGCCCCAACGCTCCGTTCACTCTATTTCCCGCATTCACTCTTCGCTCTATATCAGTGGTGTACCGTCCATCTCGGCTAAATCCACATCCAAGATATACAAATTCATCCACTTGCTCTAGTACATCATTACCTATTGTTACTCTTACATCTGTTCTGGCTTCATCTCTTTCAAAGATAGCCTAATTTATTTCAAGGATTTTGAGTTAATTATGACTGATTTCTTAATAATAACTTCCATTGGCAATAAAAACTCATAAAAATATTGTTCAATTACCTTTTAGAACACCTCCTCCCCAACCTCCTGTGTATACCCATACTCTATGATCATGTGAAATGCCCCAAATGACTCCATTCTGGCAGGATTCAATTCTGCGCAAATATCCCCCTATCATTCTCCAATACATCTCATCAGCACCTATGATTACATTTGTTGTTGAATATTCCATTGAAAATAACCTTAAAGGTCCATTAATACCTATACACGTAATTGTTTCAGGGCTAAGTCTGTGTTCGAAAAAGCAATAATATTTATCATTTACTGTTATTTCAAATCCATTTTTGTCGCATGTTATTTTAATACAAAATTCTTGTCCAGGAGCTAATGGAAGTGCATGACGCTCTTCAACTCCCCAGCTTCCAAATATTTTTGTATTACATACAACAGTTTTCTCATCAAATCTGACATTAAAATGCAAAGGAATTTCAGTAACTTCTGTTTCAATTTTATGTCTTTGCTTTTTAATTTCAGGTCCTTGCAAATTTATAGTGAACCTGTTCACTATATCATGTAAACAGCCTGTTATTTTTATACAGCTACCTGGTGGAAAGTTATTGTGCAAAGGTGTTGTTAAACCAGACACAATATCTTTACCAAAAACTTGAAATTCTTTGGTATATCTGCCATTGTTTGATGTATTTAATTTAGCTGGCATTGGATCCCAGTTTATTACATCACCAGATTTTGTTATTGCCCAAACTGAATTAGGCGAAGGTTTCCCAGTTAGTCCATTTATTTGAGATGTAATATCTACTAAGGTGTTTTGCCACTCTTCTTGTTCCATTTCTGATATAAATTGAACATTAATTGGCATTTTATGTTGATGTGGCACGGTTAAACTTATTCTTGGACATCCAGGCTCTGATGAAGTAATCACACTGGTGACTTCTCTTAAATTTAAAATAAATTTTATAGTCCCATCAGGTTGAAAAACTGATAATGTGCCTATATTTTCCAAATCATGCCAATATAATGACAATATACAGTCTTCACTGGAGTGACTGCCACTGATAAGTCTTGCCTCACAACTTCTAGTCCACCCTTTCTCTTCAACTGCCATATTATAGTTAGACAAATCTATGGTTTGATTGCTATTTCTTATTTTGAGACTTTCTAATATCTGAATTCTCCACTTAGAAGTGAGATCCATATTAAATGCATTTTGCGAGTCTGTAAACCAATGAGGAATCTGCATTACATCTACAGAACAAGCACCAGCTTCCACAAATGCCCAAGTGGTTTCACAGGTACCCCAGGCAGCTTGACTTACTTCCTCATCAAAAAACATTCCTGAATCAACATCAAAAACACTACTATCACTGTCTGGTTGTGCTTCCATTCCAACAACAGACCCAACACTCCTTACCGGACTCCAAGCCCGAGGATTTTTTAATGTTGTTTCATAACTTTTACCTGTGAAATCTATATTTTCAATATTTTCATTAGTTTTTTTATGGGCTTCTTTAGATTTAATAGGTAATGTATGTTCAATAGGTGCTGAATGTGATTCTTCCCATGAATGATGTAAATGTTTATTAGACTTGCGCTCTGCAGGCGTTTCATTTAACATACTGAGACTATGATGTTTGGCATTTGAGTTGGATGATACTACACTTGCTGAGCTGGATGTACGACTAAGTTGCATATTGGCCTGCACCCTTCTCCATCTTTTGCCTGTTTGCTCAGCAGGTGTTATACCACTACGCCAGTAAACACTTTTATCTGAATCGCCTATGGCAAAGACTTGATCATTTACACCAACAGATATATGGCTCATATTTCCTGTTATTTCCAGCCAACCATTTCCCATAGCAGCCAACTCTGAAGTACCAGCTCCATTTCCATCTATTCCTTTTCTAAACCACACTCTAGTATCTGAACTAACAGCCCATACAGCATTATAACCTACAGACAGTGACACTAGTTTGGTATCATTAGGTGACTTGACTTCCATCCAACCTTCACCTGTAGGACAGTCTTTTGTAATTCCTTTTCTAATGATAGCTCGGCCTGTCCATAAAAGACACCACACTAAACCAGTAGGGCCCACAGAGATTTGTTTTATATCACAGTTAGGTGGAATACTTATGTTTATCCATTTCAATCCTTCAGGTGATGTTGTACTAACACCAGCTCTGAACATTACACGGCCTTGAGCAGTAATTGCCCAAACAGATAAAGTTCCAAGTGGAGCATATGGAATTTGATTTCCACCAATACTAATATCAATAAAAGGCTCCTGTGTAGGATCTTTGTGTAATGGAGCAATTGCACACCATGAATTCATTGCACTAAATTTTCTATACCTGATCCATTTTCTTCTTCTGACACAAGACTTCCATTGCTTAGTTGGACCAAACTGTGCTGGGAAATCAACTGCATATGTCCAACCATCATGATCTAAGGGTTGCCCATCTAAAGTGAGTTCTAACTGCCAGTCACCCTCCCACTGCCATGCCATAGAAGGTAATCTAATTCTATCGATAGATCTATCTTTGGTGCCATCTTGAGATGAAAAATGGTATCTGTCTGTAGGAAGTAATCTCCCGCTGAAACCTTCTAAAGGAAGCCACCTCTCATTTTCGTATGACTCTTCTCTGACTCGAATTGGTATTTCTAAACCATGCACGTGAAGATAAATTTGACGATCACCTCCTACGGCCCATAAATGGTGAGGTACAGCAGATAACGTTTTAAATTCTAAACCAAGATACATGAATTCTCTCCAACAAGACCCACTTGTCGATAAAGCATAAACTTTGCCTTCATTATTAATAGAAAATAATAATGAATTGTTAGACATTATTCATTAACGAAATCGAAATTAAGATTAACGCATTACTAAACTATTTCGCCGTCAAAAACAGCACAGTAATTTAGATTAACACCGCAGAACTATTTAATAAATTATCTTGGCTCTACATAATCATTTTTTAGCTTATTTTCATACAAATTTAAGGTCGCAGCTATAGTACCGGACTGTCAGATGGTGACCACAGACTATTAAATACCTATTTTCGAGTTATTAAGTCAAAATAGGGAATTAAAATTGTAAATTGTGCCCAAGTAGTTCGTTCATCAGGGATAATGTTGCCTTTTTGAACCCAATTAAGGCCAATTAATTTGTTTGACAATTTAGATAGGATAACAAGACGATAGTGGATTTTCTATCGCGATTGTGACTTTTTCTAGATAAAAAATATTGTGTTTTAGAAAATAGGATCATGTTTGTCTCAACAGGAAACCATAAGTCAGTTTTAATGTAATTCATCCACTTTATAACTGTCTATAAAAATTTACATTTATATTGCAATAACATAACCTTACATTGATACATCTTCGTCTCAATTTCAACCTGTTGTTAAAGAACTGCTATTCCTACATGGAAGAGGCAGTAATTTGTCATAGCTATTTATATTTAATATAAAATTGTTATTTTAGTAGTGGTCATAATATCAAGTTTTGTAAAACACAAGACGCATTACAAACAAGTATTAATATTGTACACAAATGTGCATCATATCCTTATAGACATACAATATACACTTATTTGCATTTATATTAATAAATTATCGCTTGCTTGAAATACAGAATTATATTTGTGAGAAAACTTTGAATCACAGGGAAAATTAACATTTAGTTAATAAATACAAATTATAATGAAAGTATCATTTGTGCTTTGCCCTGCTTAGGTAATAAACTGACATTGCTCTATACTTAGTTCAGTCTAAGCCTATGCCTTAACAATTTAAAAGAAAATGTTCTCATGTCATTGAATTTTGGTGTGGGATGACGGCTATGAATACTACTAACACTTCTATTGCTTGTGGGTGTTGTAAAAGATTATTAAAATCTTTACAGTGACCTGGGCCAATTCTATATGCTGCCCTCTGGTCACTAAATACATTTCTAAGTAGGTTTGACTCAGGCAAGTGTTCATAAAATTATTGTCAAAACTGTTGCAACGTGTATGATAGAAATTGACTATGTATTGTTTCAACCCTAAGTAATTGCGGATAAGAGCATGACCATCATGATTTTAAAGTCTTTGTATATGTATTCTGCTTCCATTCCTAAGAGAATACACATCAGCAGATTAGTTGAACTATAGTCAGACTATAATCATGTTATAATTGAATGATATTTTTTTCAACAGGATCAAAATGTGACTTGATCTTGGTTCTTAAACACTCAGTTGTGGTCTTATTCTTTCAGGAGGCGTGCGTCGTAGATTCGTAACCGTATATACGTCCTTCACCCACAGTCGGCGACGTGATCGCGATAACCAATGCCAGGGCCAGCCGTGAAAGGCTTACTGAAGAGCGCTGCCTGGCCTTCAGGCTGGCCGTCTTTTGCGCTAAGGATGAGAGAGGAGAGGAGATGCTAGACAGTCTCAAACGTAACCCTTGGGGTCGCCACTATCGCGCGGCGTTCAATAAGCTCCGTACGCGGGGCCGCTCTTTTTAATAGATGTTACTTACAATTATAGTTATTACTACTTATCTTGAAGTAACTATATAGATATAGACATGGCCGACATATGTAAAAGAACAGACTGTGTTCCAAAAATACAATATAGCATTAGTCCTTCTTTTCCCGTCAGCCTCAAAAGGCAAGGTTAAAGGACATAAGGCAGATATTATCACTGCAACAGGTAACTAGTAAACTTGAAATGTAATTACATGCCAACCCGTCTGGAAAGCATAACAAGTAGGTACCTATAAGTAGTGGGCACGTGCCAGCATTACGATGGAAGAATAGAAGGGAAGTTTTAAATGTGTGTTTTACTACTCGAATTCGTTTCTTCCCTCATTATTTTGAGAAAGCGGACCGCCTAACCTGTACTATAGGTACCTACACAAGTACGTTTTGGCTTGTTAAATCATTATACTGGAAACCATGTACCTATTATACGACGTAAGCATATGTACGCACAGCCTAGTTAAGGATACTACGTATCCTATAACTATTATACATTTGTGTATTGTTGTAGGATAAGAAATTATATATTTTAAGAAATTAATTTAAAACATTGAAGTATTGTTTTTACTTTATATATTCTTTATATTTGATAGCCATTCTAATCAATTACATCCGTAAAAAGGAGTATTCTCAATATTCCTATCTTCACTTGGGACCATATCTATACAGCACACTAACGCAATTTTAACTAACCAGATCCTAGACCTTTGTTTACTATAGAAAGCAATGGTGTCAAAGCTCATCTTATGTTGGTAGTTCGGTAAAATAGAATAAACAAACCACAACTGTCAGTCAAAATCCATTTACACATAAACAAAAAGTACAATACATTCTCACAAGTACACACATACTCGTGAAATACCAAACAATTTTATTGCCAGTCTACATGCCAAATGATATAAGGCCACTTATACGTTTCATCAAAATATAATATGTGAAATAAAACTAATTTAGGGGTTTTTATGGAATGAATAATATTCAGTTTAACTTATTCAATTATTGCAGTCTTGAACATTATTACAGCGTTTTTACTGACGCAAATCGGAAATTGAATTATTCATTCATTGAGCAACTCTTTAGTGTTAACAGCTCTTCCCACAGATTACAAAAGAATATGACATTGACAGTTACAATTGTAACGTAATTATATGAAGCTGTAACTGACATTTGTCTATGGTTGTTCGGCAAAATAGCCACTGCGCAAATTTAAACCAGAGAGTATTTTGTTGTTTTTGTTCATCCATTCAAACCGTCAAAGGGAAACCCATACAGCCATGCTTTCTGCAATTTTCTATAAGCCAAGTTTGGTCTTTATTGTTTGTCATTTATAAATTATCGATGTTAATATAATAAGTAGTTATAAGTCAAATCGTCGCCTTCAATAGAGTGGCATAGTGTACAATTAAATACCATTTGAGAATAATATATGGTTTTATTCGTTAAGAATCAGACATACCACATAATGACGTATAATAAATAAATACAATGTTCTGATATTTAAAAGGGTAAAATAAAGCAGCCATATATCATGACACATAGTCAAACTATTAAAGGTAACTTCTGCGAATTTTGGTAGCGCACAAAAACCTATGTAAAGGACTGCTAAATCATTTTCACTACACCTCAGCACTTCTTACGCATCGCATTAGCTATCAAAACCATTTAATGTAACACGTTAAACAATAAGATATTGAATAACGGTAATGCTAGGGCCGCACCTGCGTTATCGTCTCGAAGTAATATGTGGCGAAGCTTCGTACGTTTTGTACACTAAAAAGTTATCGCGATAAAACTATGGTCACATTAGCAACTTCGGTATTTAATGCTAGGGCCGCACCTGTGTGTATCGTGACGAAGCTTCGTACAATGAGACGCAGATGTGACTGGTCATTATTGGCTATCATCGCGAACATTCGGGCTTCGTGTGCGTTATCGCTTGGGTGGCGATAAGTCAAAGGGTTTTAGCGCGCTAATGTATCGCGTTCTGTGGTCAGACCATAGACATTTCATTTCGGCGGAAATTTTCGATGTGTTTAGACGCGTTCGAGGATCTCCAGTTAATAAATAAATATGGAATGGAGTGATGAAATTGTGTTAGAATTTTTACACCATTATGAAGCGGAACCCATGAAGGGATCCAAAAAAATCATTATGTAGTTATTAGCATAATATAGCTGTAATAGTAAAGTCATCCATAGTTAAACGCATGAAAATGATTTCGGCCATCTTTAATTATTGCACGATATATATAAATATTTTTGGATCGCCTCAGTACTCCACTGAACTAAAACCTCTGTTTCTGTTCGTAGACGCTCGGATCTGCTCACTCTGCCAACGAACGTCGCATTCAGTGCTTGCGCTGACGTCTTGACGTCGGCGTGGGCATCGGGGCGGCCGCCGCTGTGCAGCCCGCTTCCGCACTTCAGGTCGCGTCGTGCCGACCCCATCCGCATCCAGCTCAGCACCACCATCACCGCACCAAGACACCATCATGTCCCAAGGCTCGGGAAGGCGAGGCAAGCCTTGACGGGCCCGCCAATAGCAGCCATCGCCCTTTTCGGAGGACTGCTGCAGCCGCTGAGTGCAAGCGTGTGCACTGCGCCGCGCACTCTCACTCCGCCGCTGCACATGCAGCCGCCAACATCGAAGCCGTCGACTGTTGCCGAGGCTCGGCCGCGATCTCGCGCGGCCAGGCCTCGGCGACAGTCGAATGCGAATACGAACGTGAATCTGATGCGACGCCAGCGCCACGCGCTATGGAGTTCGCAGTGCCATATCCGCCCACATCACCTCCCCCACAGGGAGCGAGAACACGCAGAACTGCTGAGTGGGCGCGGGATCAATCCCAGCGCACACAGCCACATACACCAGAAGCCGCGAGAACTTATCGCAGGCTTTCTGGGATGCTGCTTCCGTGGCCTCTGCGGGCAGCTATGCCCACCACTGCTGCCACAACGTGACCACCTACACCAAGAAGAAATCGCCTCCACCACAACAACGACAGCAGCCAGCCGCGGTCAAACGCAGCCTACGCCCACGCCGCCGCCGCCACAGCGAGCGCCCGGACCTGAGCTTGGGATCAGGCGTCGCCGCAGCCCGGAGATCGACGCGGACGCCGACGCTAAACGCGTCTGCACAAAAGCATCCGAAAACACGGACGACGACGAGTCTCTAAGCTCGTTCGCGAGCGTCACCATGAGGCCAACGCCGCAGCATTCGTTCGCGAGCGCCGCCGCGAGCTCCGTGACGCCGCAGCCATCCACCAGCGGCAACCACTAACAGCAGCCGCAGAAAAGAAAATTCGCCTCCCCCCACTTGTGGTTGAGCGCCTACCGAAGTGGCCTTACCACTTAAGGGAAATAAAGAAGAGACTAGGCCGCGTCGCGAATGCTCGGACATTCGGTCGCGGCATTCAGTTCTCGCCGGCCGACGTCGACGAGTACAGCGTGGTACGAAGATAGCTCACCGAGTTGGAACACACAGAGAAGATCTCATGGTTTTCCTATGAGTTGCCGTCGCAGCGTAATCTAAAGGTGGCCGTTCGAGGCCTGCCTTTGGATACATCCATAGATGCACTAAACGACGAGCTTGTCGACCGCGAGTTCGCGCCCGTGTTTATACGGACCATCGGAGCCCGCGGTGATCGCCCCGGCTGCATTCTGTTCGCAGAACTAAAGCGAACACACAACGTGTTCTCCATATACGACGTGTCGGAGCTGCTGGACGTCCCTGGTGTGATCATCGAGGCATGGCGCGGGAAACGGCGGCCCGCCCAATGCCATCGATGTCAGCAGTTCCGGCACAGTTCTCAACACTGCCACCGCCCGCTCGCCTGTGTGCGATGCGGCGACGCCCACGCGGCGCGCGATTGTCCGCGCCCCCGCGAGACGCCTGCGACGTGTGCCAACTGTGGCGGACCGCACCCCGCTAAATTCACCGGCTGCCCAACCTTGCGACGTGAAGCTCGCCACCGGCAGGCCGGCACTGTGGCCTCCATTACGAGGCCCAAACGCGGCCCCTCGGCGAAACAGCATCATCGCATATCGCGGCCGACTCACAATCTGCCACCCTGATGGCGACGGCCAACCCTGCCACGGGCCAGTGGGGCGAGCCGCCCCAGGGAAAAAAGAAAAAACACCGTCGTGGGAAGAAGAAGCCAACTGCCACTGCTACCGCCCACACACCACCTACGCAACATTGCCACCATAGCCGATCCCGACACCGCACAAGAGACCATAACGCCCTCTATGACGAATGGTGTTTCCAATAAAACGATTCTAAATAAAATTCAATCATCCACCCCCGCAGCGGGGACCACCCTGATTTCAAAGTTCCTATGTATATTGCAAAAACTGCTGGTGGCAATCATCACAGTCCGACAGTCCCCGTGAAGAACAAATTCAAATCATCATCGACGGGTTCACCGAGCGTCGGTTTCGTAGCTTCCTCCGTCGTCCGCTCCAGGCGCTGGAGCTCATAGCGCGGAGCGACGCCGAACACCTTGGCATATTTTATTAAATATGCAGATCGTGCCGGCGCAACGCAACGCGAGCACCGCACGACACCACAGAAGATGAAGCCAACATCATCCCGGCCAACAGGCCACCTATGTAATAGACGTCCGAAGACGCATCACTCCAGCGAGAGGTGCCGACAGCTACCCGGGTGAGGGCCTAGGCCCGGTACCGTTCCAGTGGCTCTACTAGATAGATCTCTGTGAAGATTGGCTCATCTAGAGGTAAATAGAGATTTTTGTTTGAAATAAATGCCTAAAATATATAAACAGTAATGTCACATACAATATGTGATGTCATTCACAGGGAACTTTTTTGTATACGCGGCAATACTGAAGGAAAACACCCTTTTATATGGAGTTTTGGCGCGAATGTGGAAATGTCATGTCACGCTCTTGTATTATATTCATTTCTTTAGTGTTTCGTGGTGTTATATTGAATAATTTTGCTGGTATTTTATGCAATATGGTACAGTTAAAGTGCTGAAGTGTAGTGAATATGGTATAATAGTGGTTTACGTGTATTTTCATACTTGCCCAAAATTCCCAAAGAAAATCATTGATTAGGTTATCAGCGCCAGATTAATGGTAACGACTTGACTTACTGACAGACAATGACTATTAAGGCTACATATTATGAAGAAATGATGAACAATATATGAAAAATAATTAAGACTTGGCTGTATGGGCTTTGATCCCTTTGCCTATCCGAATGGACGAACAGAACCAAAAAAAAAACACCCTTTTATCACCTATATAATATGTATTTAGAACAGTGTTGCATAAAAATCGATAGTTTGACTATCGATAGTTAACCTCAAAAAGTATTCATACTATCGATAGTATCGTCACATATCAATACTATCGATAGCTCTCCACGAGCAATACTATTAATAACGGCGATACTATCGATAGTGATTCATTCGATAGTATCAATACTATCGATAGTATTGTTAATACCATTAGTTTTAACCTAAAACTATCGATAGTATCGACTATTTCGGGCTATCGATTGCCAGAAAATTTTCAATAGTATTGCTTAAAAATATAAATACCGTAGTTGTGTCCCTGTTGCTTGTTTTCAGTGAATTTTGTAGTGACTTTTCTAGCAGTAACGTGCATTTGCGTTCTTACTTTGAAGCCCAAGTTAGCTAATAATGGTTAAGTTCAATAGCCATTGAAAGTTGAGTAAAATTATAATGCTCCGAGACTTCTGGACAATTGGGTCAGAATGTTAGTGTGCATAAATGTAAGTGGTACCTTGTACTTGTACCACACTGTTGACAGTTTTCTGTCTACAGCAGCGGGCCGTTGCGTCCGGGGTAGTACCACACTCTCGCAGAAGATCGACGTCTGAGTAATGGCAATGTGCTATTGCGCTTCGTTCGGTGAGCGAGAAAGCCGGCAGCCCAACTGGGTGGGTTTGGGGATTTTATTAGTAGGCAGCGGCCTAAGCTATACCCTTGGTATTGCCAAGCTCTATGGGCGGCAGTAACACTTACCATCAGGTGTGCTGCTGCTTGCTCGTTCGCCACCATAAGCAATAAAATAAAAAAAAAATGGTTTGTTTCAGTATACTAATGAAACTCAGAATGTTTATTACTGTAAAATTTTATTGTAGTTATTAGTTTTGAAAGTTTCGGTTAAACAAAATTAAGAAAAACATAATCAAGAATTTTGAGTTACAATTCTACACAGAATTACGGCCGCAATTAGTCATTAGATTTGTTGTATTTTTAGCAATATTAACCTAGTGAAATAAATTTAACAGGGTCCGAAAAACATAAGTTCTCTGTATGCTCGATTACAATGTAATCCATCTAGAAGGCTCTATTAAAAATATGCTTACATATATGTAACTTCACATTATAGAGATATAGAAATATGTATCTAACTGAATCCAAAATCAATTTTCAATTGTATATTATATACAATTGAAAATGATATGAGCGAGATACAACGTTGACATCAAAATTCCCGAATTGAAAACATTTAAACCAACTTTGTGTTACTCTCTCTGACTCCACATTAATAAACGTCACAATTTTTTCACAGCTTGCGTTGCATGTATCTTTTTTGTAATAAAGTTTTAAAATATGTCGAATTTCTTCATAGAATTGACTCATTTTAACAAAAAGAAAATATAATGAAAGACTACGGCAAATAACGTTTTACTAAATTGTTTCTTTATTTAAATGATACTTTTAATTTGTTATCAATACCAGCCAGATATAACTAGTAATCATCATCATCATCATTTCAGCCTATTGCCGTCCACTGCTGAACGTAGGCCTCCCTCATTTTACGCCACAGAGTGCGGTCCTGTGCCGCCTGTATCCAACGACGCCCAGCAACCTTCACTAGGTCGTCTGTCCACCTAGTGGGGGGGCGTCCCACACTGCGTCGTCCGGTACGTGGTCGCCACTCTAGAACCTTTCTTCCCCAGCGGTTGTCGGTTCTTCGAGCGATGTGGCCTGCCCATTGCCACTTCAGCATGCTAATTCTTCGTGCTATGTCGGTTACACCCGTTCGTCTGCGGATTTCCGTATTTCGGATTCTATCTCGCAGAGAAATCCCGAGCATAGCCCGCTCCATAGCACGCTGAGCGACTTTGAGCCTGGTTATGAGGCCTACATTTAGGGACCACGTTTCCGTGCCGTAAGTCATCACTGGTAACACACACTGGTTATAGACCTGTGTTTTCAAACACTGAGGTATGTTGGATGAGAAGATCTTCTTAAGTTTCCCGAACGCTGCCCAACCGAGTTGGATTCGTCGGCTGACCTCTTTCTCGAAATTGGATCTACCTAACTGGACTGTTTGTCCAAGGTAAACATAATGATCGACGATTTCGAGAATCGCATTGCCAACTAGGACCGGTACAGGAATGACATGGGCATTTGACATGACTTTCGTCTTGTCCATGTTCATTCGTAAACCCACTAGTTGGGATACCCTGCTGAGATCGTTGAGCATGGTGCCCAGGTCCTCCATGGATTCTGCCATGACGACAATATCGTCTGCGAATCGAAGGTGAGTGATGTATTCGCCATTGATGTTGATGCCGAGTCCGGTCCAGTCTAAAAGCTTGAAGACATCTTCCAGTGCAGTGGTGAACAGTTTCGGAGAGATGACGTCTCCCTGTCTCACGCCTTTCTGCAACTGGATCGGTTTCGTACTCTTATCCCGAATACGGACTGACATTGTGGCGTTCCTATACAAACACTTCAGCACTTCGATATAACGATGGTCGATTTGGCACCGCTGAAGGGACCGCAGCACCGCCCAAGTTTCGACTGAATCAAAGGCTTTCTCATAGTCCACAAACGCTATACACAGAGGTCGATTGTACTCCTCGGTCTTCTGGATAATCTGCCGAAGCGTGAGGATATGGTCTATGGTGCTATAGCCTTTTCGGAAGCCAGCTTGTTCGGGCGGCTGGAAGTCATCAAGCTTGCACGTGAGTCGATTGGTAATGACTCTCGAAAACAACTTGTAGACGTGGCTCAAGAGTGAGATGGGTCTGTAGTTCTTTAGAAGAGCTTTGTCGCCCTTCTTGAAGAACAGCACCACCACACTCCTGGTCCACGACTCTGGAACGTCGCCCCCGAGGATAACGGAATTAAACAGCTTCTGAAGGGCTTTTAAGACCGGCTTGCCGCCTGCCTTCAGGAGCTCTGCCGTAATTCCGTCATCTCCCGGTGCCTTACCGTTTCTTAGTTGTTCGAGAGCCATTCTGATCTCGCACAAGCTAATGTCCGGGATTTCTTCGGTATAGTGCCGAGTTAGCTTGGATCTGGGATCTTGGACCAAGCCGACAACAGGATTTCGGGATGTTTTATATAACTGTCCATAGAACCTTTCGACCTCTCCCAAGATCTCACTTTGGGATGAAATGACAGTGCCGTCATCGGTCTTCAGCTTAGTCATTTGGCTTTGCCCGATAGACAGATCTTGTGCGAACACTTTTGAGCCACGATTCCGCTCTATCGCTTCTTTAATACGGAGCGTATTAAATTGGCGAATATCGCGACGCACAGACCTGGAGATCTGCCTATTTAGCTGCCTGTGTTCGGACCAATCGGCTGAAGACTGTACTGTCATTTCTTTTCTCCGCTCCATGAGCTTGAGAGTCTGGTCAGAAAGTTTTTTAGGTCTATTAGCGCGGTGAGCCTTGAAAAATTTCGACCCAACCGCGTGGACAGTTTCCACGAACCTGTTGTTTATATCGTTCGGAGATTCGCACTCGTCTAGACATTCGAAGCGATTGTGTAGTTCGAGTTGAAAGTTTTCGAGGTTCTGGTATTGGACAGGTGTAGGTCGGAGGGTAGACTTCATCAAGCGTGACCGTTCGACTTTTGTGTGGATATTTAATGTGCCTCGTACTATTCGGTGATCGCTCCCAGTTTTAATCCGGCTGATCACTGAGACATCATTAAATATATGTCGTTTGTCCGACAAGATGAAGTCTATCTCGTTTTTTGTTGAACCATCGGGGCTAATCCAGGTCCATTTCCTTTGTGGCTGCTTTCTGAAGAAGGAATTCATCATAAAGAGGCTTTCCTTCTCCAGAAATTCAGCCAGTTTCTGGCCCCTCTGGTTTCTCTGTCCATATCCATGTTTCCCCACTCTCAGCTCATCATCACTCCCTTTGCCTAGTTTCGCGTTAAAGTCTCCCATAACCACCGTGAAGTGGGTTTTGGACGCGTGTATGGCTTTCGAGATATCCTCGTAAAAGACCTCCACCTCGTCGTCGGAGTATGCCGAGGTCGGTGCGTATACCTGTATGACCTTCAACGAATACCGTTTGGTAATTCTGAGTATAAGGTATGCTACCCTTGCCGACACACTCTCGATCCTCTCCACGTTGCCTACGAGAGACCTCCGAACGATAAACCCTATACCGCCTTGGGACGGGTGATCTCCCTCCCGGTAGAAGAGCAAGTTTCCAGAACGTAGGATTATCGTGCCCTCGCCCTCTCTTCGCACTTCTGATAATCCTACAATGTCCCAGCGGATTTTGCTCAATTCCTCTTCCAGCTCGATGACCTTCTCATCGGTCCTGAGTGTCCGAATGTTGTGTGTTACCAGGGCCAAAGGTCGTTTTGATTGGTAGCCGGATCGCTGCCGGAGATTCTTCGCACCCCCTACTCCATCGCTACCAGGCCCGCTACCACGATGAGCCTGTAGGATAGCGGAGCTGCCGTGACTGGGGGCCGTTTCTCTATTTGTGTTGCTCATAAGGGGTTAAAGCCGTAATCGCCACGCTTGGCAGGCGGGTTGGCGATCGCAGTGTGGTGTAATACGTTTCCCAGGAGAGAGCTGCTGCCCACTCTCCTGGTGAACCCTTAGTCGATTTTTACGACTCCCACGGGCAAGCAAGGGGTGGCGACACATGTATTCTATCCCGTCGCCACACGGGACATATAATATATACTATAGATAACTAGTAAAGCCAAAGAAATTGTATTAAAAGTTTATACAGACTATTTACGAAAAGACTTTTTCTCTGTCTTAGTATATACCAATGAATGTAATATAACACTGTGTGATAGTGATAAACACACTAGAAAAATGAAATAATCTATGAATATGACATAATACTTCCACATTCCCACCGAAACTCAAGAAATATTGACAGCAGCAAGTATTGCTATTACAATTGTTTCACTTTGTTAGTATCACAAATTTAATGTTATTCATCGGACTAAAATTTGTTCTACTCTATGATGACGCAAATTTAAATAAATTTCTTTAATAATAATGTCAGTACTTGGCTTACTACATAACATAACTTTAGACAACAATACTATCGAATAGTTGCTTGCTATCGATAGTCCAAAATAGTCGATACTATCGATAGTTTTAAGTTAAAACTAATGGTATTAGCGATACTATCGATAGTATTGATACTATCGAATGAATAACTATCGATAGTATCGTTGTTATTAATAGTATTGCTCGTGGAGAGCTATCGATACTATCGATAGTATTTACGTATTACAATACAATCGATATACTATTGATACTATTGCTTATACGTAAACTATCGATAGACAATTGATTGTCTATCGATAGTAGACTATCGATATGCAACACTAATTTAGAAATAGTGTTATTTATATTTTACAAAACGTAAATTTTTAAAATTATATATTCCATTCCATCATCATATCCATTATATATTCCATGTGGTGACGAAATAAGAATATGTACATTTCACCACTCCCTATCTTGCCCGTGGCGGATCGTAAAAGACGAGTATGTAATAAAATATGCTTAATACCTATGCAAGAGAAGAAAAACTCGAAATGAAACTATACTAACACAACTCATCAGCGTGGTGTAGTAGTTCAATTCTGTCAGTGTGGTATAGGTTCGAGGCTAACAGTGGGACATATATGAACTGAGATAATGAAATTTTTAAAAACTTAATCTAACACTTGGCACTTAATTATATCTCACCTGTTGCTTGCAACGAGACTGGCTCGGGTATGCTTTGATTTCAGGGTAGTTTTAGTCCCTACATTTTACAAGTATGTCCACAGAAACTAAGCATATATTCTAATGTCTCATCTTGTCTATTTAATAATCTGTTTGCACGTTCCACATATAGGTGGGTATATGTTTTGTTGAAAACACACTAGATTTCTAATAAATAAAAATAACTGCTATATCAACAAAAGTATATTGTCAATACAAATATTTCTTTAATACATTATATTAAACTGGAATCTAAAATAAAGAACTACTCTGTAAATATTAAACATGATATCACAATGTTTTTGTTTCATACATAATTTTATACAATATTATAAATAATATGTAGAAACTAATACTAAACTTATTATTTTAATAAATATAATGTATTTACTTTGTAAATACTAAGGATAATAACTTATAGAATAAATTAATACCTGCTTTGCTGAGATTGCTGAATATCACATAAGTAAAACTGAGATTGAACCCTATAACCAACATCTGATTTTTCAAAAAAATTATAATTTATCTAACAAAATGTCACTATGCCTTTAAGGCTCATAAATTCACTTTTAGTATTTGAATAGGATTTTTTCCAGTTTTTAAGGGCACTTTTTCCTTATCTAAATGTTTCATATAAGCAAGGAAACATGTCCATACTAAACTACACATACTAATAAAGGGTACCCTATTTCGTGGTGGAATAAAGCAGAAATTTACCATAGCCACAGCTGGCCAGACTGAAGCTCCAATCTGGAAAGTGAAGAAGGCATTTAAATATTCTGGCTGATAAATAATATGCAATTTAAAAAACAAAATAAAAAATATATATACCTTGTATGTTGGTAAAAATTTGGCTTCCACTTCGGCAACAGCTTCACAAAATGGCTTTGATTCCAACAAACTCATAACAAAATAGAAACTGCACATGGCAAATGGAGTATAAGTGATAGTTTCCACAAAAGTCTGCAACATAATATAGATGTATTTATTTATATGTATCAAGGCAACATAAAAATTCCAAAGGCAATCGAGCAGAAATAAAGCCATTAATGTTTTCAATATGTATGATGGAAACAGAGTATGTATTGGGTTGACCTCAAGTAATTGGGATAAGAGCAGGATGATTAAGGGAATATATATATATATATATGACATGATAGCATTATATAAAGCCAAGGTCTATGTAAAACTCTTAGTCATCTTTTACAATACCTACAAGCAATGTAAGGATTGCCAATATTTCTTGCTGCCACCACACAGCATATTCAGTAAATAAATTACATAATCGCTTGTCATATTTTTATCTAGTAATGGATCAAAGTAGTTAATATAGATTTATTCAACTACCTGTATAACGTTTTGCCCAATATCTCGTGTAATTTCACAAATTATGAATTAAATTTTTAATACTTATTGATGCAAAAATGCATTTATATTTACCTTAATAATCCCTGCACGTATTGTATTGCCTGGCCACATTACATTTGCAACAGTTAACCAGCTATATAATGTGGGTGCCACATAACATGAACCATAAAAACCATAACGCGCACTTCGCCACCAATCGAAATTCTCTAGAAGACAAAAATAATACGTGATTAAATAATAGACACATTTTATTAATCCATTTATCGGTCATATTACATCTACTATATATAATAATAGTACCCTATCGCCATTAGGCATTGGCCAGTATTGTTGGTGTAATAACTCTCCCAGCTACTGCCCATTCGCTTCATGATCCTTCAGTCTGTTTTTACAACTTCCACAGTAAGCTAAGGAGTGGTGACATCATTTTCTTAACCAGCCACCACACAGTTTATGAAACAACAAATGTTCAAGGGTTCCAGTAATATGTATAAAAAAAAGTTAAATTGCAAAAAAATTTGAACTTGTAAAAGTGAACTATTTCATAATACACAGAGTGACTCTTACCGAATGATTTCCCTTCGTAGGTTTGTTGAATTAAACTAGATACAGGCCAAATTATACTATATGATGCCATGCCCCTCAATAGAGGATATTTTTTGAATGCAGTATAAATTTTGCTGTAAGCACCCATGATTGTATAAAATATTGTTCAACAAATTCATAATCTTATTACTTCCTAAAGACTCTAACAGCAATGAGGAAATTAACAATATGAATATTTTTGGTAGTATGCCAATGAAATACTATTAATAAATTGACAGATAACCTATGTATTTACGTAGTGCTCACGATCTAACTCAGATTAAGACTGACTATTCGAACTTTGGTAGTGTAATTCTATGAGCAGAATAACAATTCACAAAAGTATATAATTTCATATTTAATTGTCTAGATAGATACTAATTTACATTACAGCAAGGCCATCACAGAGTAAGTAAGAAGGCCATGAGCCATGACATTCATGACAAGGCCAGTCACCATAGAGTAAAATAATACATTGGAAACCAGTCACTAGAGATGCGAAAAACGGCTCACTGAAAAGAAAAGAGAGGTACTCTTTTGATCAAAAGAGCTATATCACTCTTTTAGCTCTTTAGTTCATTTAGCTCATATATATCCTGAGTTCATTTAGCTCATCAAGAGAGCTAGCTCTTATTGAGTTAGCTCATTTTATTTCAACTCGTTCACGGCTCTAACTCTTTTGAATAGTTCAAACTCTGAACTACGCGATCATTAAGCGATAAGCTTGATATGCATGAGATGTAAATTTTGATTGGTGATCGCAGGATTAGATATAAAATATATTTATATAAAAAAATAAATAAAATTGAAAGGTCTGTTTGTAATTTAAATGGTTAAAAACAGCTTTTCACTAAATGCATATGGGCTGACAGAATCAATCCAGTGATAGCTTGCACTGATAACTATTATTATTATTGAATTTTGTTATTCAAAGATTAATATTATTTTTTAAATATAACATTGTATTTTTCAAACATTTTTCTTTGTTGAACATACAACTTGTACGTTTAGTGCTCGCAATAGTCACAATGCATATCGGAAAATGCTCACAGCTCAATACTTTTACTCTTCGGCGGTGATCGACATATATCGGGCCACTTTCGGTCGTCGACTGCTCGCACGACATGACGAGTGACGACGCGAGTAAAAGAGCCGATTGAGCCGTTGAACTATTAACTGAGCTACTGAGCTAATGTGAGCTAGATTGAAATCAAAGAGCTAGTTCATTTGTATCTCTCATTCAGGAGCTACCCAAGTCTACCAGTCACTTAATAATTATAGTAACCTAGGTACGTATGGCTAATCGGCTATGGGCATTTATGATTATTCCCATAGCTAACTATAGTCTGTTTTTTTTGGGACTAATCCCACCACACATTCCCACCATTGTAACTCCTGTAAGCCAGGATCCACAATGGTCACTATAAATGACACCGAGGTTTGACCCTCAGGCAGTCCCGGGAAATGATTTTAATTGTCTTGGAACCCGCAACAAATTTAATTAGAAAAGTTAAAGAGGAGGAGTTGAAAAAGAGTGATTCCACTTCCCTCCCAGGCAAAGCGGGAGACAGAAAGCAATATTGACTAGTCAACCAATAAGTAAAGGGTTGTACAGCTACCATAAGCGCAGCAGTACGGCACCACGGATACGGGATAACTTAACGGGGCCTATATGTGAGCCTTAAGATTGGTTGCAGTAGTAGGTATGGCAGAAACGCCTAAATGCACGGAAATTTTCTCGAGTTGCTACAAGATCCGTATAGTATACTACTCCAGATGTTACTTGCAAACTGTCTAACATAAGGTCGCGCTCGTTACGCCAGAGATCGCACTCCCAGAGAATGTGATGTGCTGATTGTTCATACTCGCGGTTATTTGTAGAACATTGACATAGTGGTGAAGGTACGAGTTTAAAAGAAAATAATTTACTTTTAAAGTTGCCATGGCCAGTTAGAAATTGGGCTACAAAATGGTCAACCTCCAGCCACACTCTCTCTAGGTGCTCGCGGACGCATGGGAAAAATAGATAGAGGTGACGGCCCTTCGATGATGAATCCCATCTTTCTTGCCATTCAATTATAAGTTTTTCATAAATAACGGACTGCGGTGCAAACAATCGAGCGATTTTATTACGGTCACGCGGTAGAAGAAAATCTGTGTTCATATATTCCCTTGTCGTGTAATACATTGATGCCCGTCTCTGAATCTCCAAGTCAACCGGAAGTACACCCGCGAGTACTGGCAAGGCCTCGGTACTGACCGTCCTGTAGGCTTTACACAAGAATATTAAGGCCAATCGTTGGCTTTGTAATAATTTAAGACGAGCTGCCCCTATGGTAGCCCTATCAGCCCAAACGGGTGCAGCGTAACAAATACACCCCAAATATGTGGCCATATATATAGTTTTCAGTGTATTAAAACGAAGGCCCCAGGTAGACGTTGATATTCTAGTAAGCGCATAGAAATTTCGTTTCGATTTTTCACCTACAGTTTTAATATGCTCGACAAATGAAAAATTTTTTTCTAAGAGTAGACCAAGATAGCAAACTGAATCTTTCTTTTTGACTGTCATATTATTGAATTTTATACGCGGCAACGATTGTAAATTTCCTTTTAATAAAAGGTGATACGTTTTTTGTGGGGCAAATGTAAGCCGATTTCGTGTGCCCCATTCGAATATATTATTGAGACAAATTTCTGCTAATTTCTCTAAACCGTCTCTAGTGTTGGATTCTACGAGTAGAAGACCGTCGTCGGCATAGCCGATCAATTGACAGTGTTTCGGCAGAGGTAATTCGAGGAAATCGTCAAAACCTAAATTCCATAGATATGGACTTAGCACCGAACCTTGGGGGCAGCCTGGGGGGGCACACTTAAAACATTTCTTATTTTTACTGACCGTCGCGCCGCCTACAGATTGGTTGTACAAACTTAACTGCTGCCATTTTGTCCTGCCTGTCAAACGTTTGACAACTGAGAATTGTTATTTTTTGTTCCTAGCATAGGTACTTATTGTCATCGATCTATTTTCGGTTATTGATATTTTTTCTGAAAATTATCTCAAGTTTCATTGTTAGGCTGATATTATTATTGTTTAGTTATCAGCTGATATGTTATTTTTTATATTTCAGGGTAGCTTTCATAGTAAAAGAACATTCTATGTAATAACATACACATACACGTAGATATGTATATATATTACTTCAACTTTAGTTCACCGCCTAAACTCTGGGTGGCAGCACTTTCCATACATGCATATTTTATCATCGAGTTGCCACTCTTTTTCAGTTTAATAACTTTACTCTTTGGGGGCAGCCCATCGTCAGTGGCTTCGACACAGCATGGTGACCAAGTTTCAGTTTAGTCGAGCTTTGTGAAAAGTATGACTGTATAATTAGGTAGATGTTCCTATAGCACCCACGAGTCTTTAATTTAAGAAGTAGCATTGGCCACCAGGCGTTGTAGAAGTCACCTGAGATATCCAGGAAAACGCCTAGCACGTATTTAAAAGCGGATGTATTAATAACTTTTCTCACCGCAATGGCTGCGTCGATAGTTGATTTACCGCGAGTGAAGCCGAATTGCTTATGGTTGAATGTTGGTCCACCCGGCAATAAACGAGGTACAATTAGCCGTTCTAAGAGTTTGCCTAGTGAGGGCAGTAAGGTGATTGGTCGATATGATTTCGGGTCATCTAGTGGCTTATCACCGCCTTTAGGAATTATCCGCATATATCCGCGACGCCATGACCGAGGAAAAATACCTTCAGATATACAACAATTAAAAACCTTTAACATTGAGCTGCCCGATGCTCGACTAGCTTCTTTGATCATTTTATTTGATATTTTGTCTTCACCAGCAGCTTTGTTGAGGGGAAGAGCTCTAACGGTATTCATAAACTCGGCAAAAGACGGAAGGTCAGACATAGGCGAGAGAGGTGGGTCAGCGGCCCACGCGCGTATTTGTTTATGGTGTTCGCTGTCGACTGACATGTTATCGTCTGGAATTAACGTATTTAATAAAAAATCCGTGGTCTCCTCTATACTCGTACTGTGTTTATCATTCACTTTGATATTTTGTACGTAAGCTAGATCGATTGAGCGATTTGCTTTAAACTCATGATATAGTGGAGACCACGGACCTTCACTTTCTAATTTTTCTACAATCCTATTTAATAAAGCGTCTTTCGACTTGCCCACCGCAGTTCGGTAGCAAGACCGGGCAGCTTTCAGTAAAGATAGAGATTCATCAAAGGCCGCTCCCATCCTGCATGTCTTTTTGAGTTTATTATGTTTCCTGCGCGCCTTTCGGAAGCGTTTGCGGAGCTCTACTAAGTGATTATTCCACCAATCACACCTCTTACTGTTAGGCAGTGGTGTTCGACCCAAAGCTATATCAGCACAGTATATTAGAGAGTTTGACATTATTTTAGCACTTTCTTCTGCGGTTAATTGACTGCGAGTGAAATCCCTAGCACATGAGGAAAAGAGCGAGCTGAAAAATTCCCAGTTAGCTCCTTTAGATTTATATCTAAAATTGTAGCTCTGTCTAGTAGGATCCTGCGACAGACTCGATCCAAATTCGTACACGATCAGACGGTGATCACTACACGACGCGTCAGGGAGAACGCGCCATCTATTTAAGCGGACGTCTGCGCTTGAAAGCGTGACGTCAATAGAAGATTCACCCATAGGGCTGCAAAATGTTGGTGGTGCATCAGGTGTATTGTGGATGGACAGATTCATCTTAGCGATGAAATCTTTTATCGCACACCGTCGATCAGTGTCGGTGTATCTAAACTTGCCATACCAGAGAGTAGATGACGCATTCACGTCAGCACCTATTATGATTTTACGGCCCGTGAGAGACCGCAAAACATGGCGAAGATGGTGTAAATGTGGATTTACGGGGTCTGAATATTGAAAATAATAGCTCACAACGTAAACCCTACAGGATGAGGATGTAATCTCAGCGACAGCACAGTGTGACGTCATAAGATTTTGTAGTGACGTAACCGTAAATTTGGAACTTGCAACATAGATGCCGGCTCGTGCTTTGTTGTCCAATTATACAACCCTATTACGTAAGCGAGTACTATGGTATTGTTCTTGTATAAGTACGATATCTAGATTATATTCCATAACTAGACGGTCCAGCTCTGATGTCGCTACCCTATCATTATGGAGATTGAATTGCCCTATATTTAAACTATCCATTTTTTTTTAATAATTTGTATTGAGTACTAATTGTTCTAACTTTAACTTGTAGGTGGGGCAGTCCGATGCGCCACATAGATGATCATAAGGTTTTTTAAAACGTTTACACGACGCACATTTTGGTTTAAAATCTGATTTGTCTTTATTTGGGCAGGACTTCGTGATATGTCCTTCGGTACAGTGACCACACGTAGGTGTTTTTTCTGTACAGTACTTCGCGACATGACCGTGAACCTGGCAGTTTGAGCAACGTACTACTTCTAAATCATCGTAGAAGCGGCAGTTGGCCCAGTCTATAAATAGTTTTTCTTTTGTGGTTAACAGATGGACGCGCACTTCGCGATCAAGTTCGATGCCGATCCACTTCCGCCCATTCTGTAATTTTCTATTACGGATAATTTTCGTAGATTTAATGAATTCGTCCTCTTTAAGTGACATTTCGTCTTTAATATTTTGACGGTACAGTGCGACAAGGAACGCGTCGTCTTCCATAGAAATCGGAACGTCTTTAATTATTAAGCGAGGACGTCTACCTTTCGGTTTTTCTAAACGCAGGCCAGCGGCCTTTATAGCGTCGACTGATTCCAGTTTTTTAATCTGTCTCTCATTAGTAACGCGAAGGACGACACCCGATTTCGTGGCTTTTTTGACGCCTACTATTTGGAAACCATCATCGATAGGTTTGATTGCCTTAAGTAACGCTTGTTTGGTAGCTGAAGATGACGCGTAATCAGCTGTACGTTCGGCCGTGGGATATGCAATTACACAGGGAGCGCGCGACGAGCGAACCTCGAACTGTGGCACCACATTTGACAGTTTTAATTTTTCGGCGTAAGATGGTTTTTTAATATCGTTTATAGGGAGTTTAGTTTGAACTTGGCTTAATTATCGTTCGACGTTGGCCAGTTTAGTCTCATTACAAGATGATTTTAATGCTAAAATCGATACAATGGCCGTAATGCGTTGGGTGTAATCCATAATGGCAGTTTTATTTGCGTTATTCATACGTGAACCCTGATCATTTACGAGCTCATTTATTTTTGACAAAAAAGTTGACGCCTCGGAAACCAGCTCGCAATAATCGGCTTTTCCCGTGTCACTAACACTAAGTGGATACGAGTTATTCGCAGTAGGTACCGGTAAGGATTTCGTCTCGGGTGTAACGTATGGCGGAGACGGCTCATTGTAAAGGGCACGTCTGCTGTTACCGGCTGGTGGTGAGCGAGGTGTTAACTGACTCAAACGAAATACGTCGGCGCCACGATCAGGCGGTTCGCTATCATTATAACATTTAAGCATTTTAAGAACAACGATATAAATTAAACGAAGAAAATAAAATTAAATTCCAATGTCAATAATAACATAAACCTACCCACTACTTAAGAAAAATAAAACTTACCGATTTTAACACTATTAAAGCATAAACAAGAACAAATACTTATCGTAATACACGTAATCGCGAACAAAACACAACAAATCACAATTGGAAACACTGCACAAGCCGATAGAATATCCTTAAAAGGACAAAACTATTTTTATTCTGCGCGTGAATCAACTTCGCACTGTACTAGGCTAAGGCGGGGAGGGGAATGTGTAACTATAGTCTGTTTATGAATCTCAGACTTTTTTTTTTTTTTTTTTTTTTTTTTTTATTGCTTATGGCGGCAAACGAGCAGACAGCACACCTGATGGTAAGTGTCACTGCCGCCCATGGACCTTTGCCAATGGTATAGCTAGGCCGCTGCCTACCAATACAACCCTGAACCCACCCCCGTTAGGCTTCCGGCTCTCTCGCTCACCGAACGAAGCGCAATAGCACATTGCTATTACTCAGACGTCGATCTTCTGCGAGAGTGTGGTACTACCCCGGACGGATCGGCCCGCGGCTGTAGACAGAGAACTGCCCACAGCGTGATCCTACCACAATAAATTTTCAGAGACAGAGCGTTGTGAACTCGTTGCAACCATCGGTGCCGACCTGACGCTGCCAGCCGTCGTGAAAGCGATGGTCGACAGCATCAGGAATTGGGATGCGGTCGCCGCCTTCTGTGAGACGGTCATCTCGCAGAAGGAAGCGGTGGGGCGTGCCCATGAGGAACTCCTCTACGGCGACACGTACCGCCGCCAGCGCCTATCGCGGCGTAGGCGCGAGTAGGTACCTCCACCTGATTCTGCCCTAGCCGAGGCAGCGGGTGACCGGACCGGGGATTAGTCTGGTCGCCCCGAAGCGAGGCCACCGCGTAAGGACGATGCTCCGATGGCGAAAGCTGCCGGGGCATCGACTCGAGAGGATACCCGCGAGGGTAAACCGCCGGGCGGGCCATCGAAGACAGAGACCGGGTACCGGTGGCCCGCTCGCACGGCGTGGAAGGCACTTGTAAGGCGGGTCTATGGAATCGTGCGCCACTTCTTCTGTCACCCCGGACGGATTAGCGGGGTATGACCACTGCATAGCCCGCCGCCAAAGAAAAAAAAAGACTTTTCAGAGACCAAATTAAAACATGCAAATGTCAAATTTACAAATAATGCAGCCAGCTTTTTTGTGAAGTGATGTACCTACGATACTGGAATGTCGAAACTTAATGCGGCGCTATACACTATAGTCCATAAAATATAGCTTGATCTCTGTGTAAGCATGGCATAATTCATAAGAAGCACGCGAAAAATCATATGAAATGTTTTTTCATATGTCACACCTGTTACCTGCCTAAAAAATCATGCTTCTTTGCTACTTCACTGCTACCTACCTTGCTTACTTTGCAGATCATTCGGATATCGTATAACATCCACGACTCACAACGCTAGGAAAGAGTGAACGGGTAAGGACAAATTATAATATTTAATCGTGTTAGAAAGAGCAAAATATAATTTACTGATTTGTCGCTATACGAACGGTTCGCACGCGTAACATATTTTGAACTTCATCCTTGACTAGCTTAGGCAAGAATTTTGAAATTGAACTTTAAATTTAGTGCATTAAAATATTAACTACTTTGAAATGATTTTTAGCTGATCGCAAAATCATTTGCTCGTTTATGAAATTAAATTTCACTAGTCGCGTGAAATTCTTTAAGTGTGATACGTGTGTTTATTATGATTTTATATTCATTTTGTTTCCAAGTTGTTTAGTGTAAATACATATAGATTAGTGTATGGTGTAAAGTTACATACATACATATCATCACGCCATATCCCTTGCAACGTAGGCAGAGAGAACAGAGCGCCAGAGAACTCTCATCCTTGCATACTTAACTCGCTTCCTCAACATTCATAATTCTCTTCATACACGCTCGCCGGTTCCGGAGACTCTTGCCTTCACCTTCCTTCAGTACGTGACCAATCTGATCTAGGTAGGTGAGTCTCGGTCTCCCCCGCTACCTACATCCTTCCACTTTCCCATTGTATATCTTCTTAACCAGACGTTCGTTCAGCATTATTTCCACATGTCCGATCCATCGGAGCATTCTCTTTCGCATCTTTACACCAATACTCTCTTTCATACCTACTCGCTCTCTTACGTCGTCGTTGCGAATGCGGTCGGTCAGCCTAACTCCACAGATTTTCCGTAGAGATCGCATTTCGACCGCATTAATTTTACATTCATGCTCTTTTCTGCATACCCAACCCTCGCTTCCATATAGTAATGTTGGGACAAGCACGGCGTTATGTATTGCCAGATGTGCCTTCTGGCTGAGTTGGTGGCTACCGAGAAGTTGTCGCAACGCTCCGTTCACTCTATTTCCCGCATTCAATCTTCGCTCTTTAATAGTGGTGTACCTTCCATCTCGGCTAAAACCACATCCAAGATATACAAATTCATCCACTTGCTCTAGTACATCATTATCTATTTTTACTTTTACATCTGTTCTGGCTTCATCTCTTTCGAAGACCATTATTTTGGTTTTGCTCTCATTTATGCGTAGACCCCTTTTCTTACAATCTTCTGTCATTGTATCGACTAGGGTCTGCAGGTCAGTCGCTGACTGCGCCAGCAGGACTGCATAGAGCAGAGCGATAAACAGCCTGGCTGACAAAACGTACCCTTGCTTAACGCTGATATTGACGTCAAATCAAGGCAACATTTCATCATCCAGCCGCACACAGGCTCTACAGCCCATGTAACTGGACTGCACAGCTTGCAGCAGTTTACCGTTAATACCATTACTACGGTAAAATGTCCCAAAGTTCCTTTCGTACAACCATGTCAAATGCTCTCTCCAGATCCACAAAACTGCAGAAAACCCTCTGACCTAGAACCAGATGCTTCTCCACACTGTTGCGCAGAGAGAACACTTGATCCATGCATCCCCTTCCACTCCTGAAACCTCCTTGTGTCTCACGCAGTAAACCATCGGACACCATCCTCATTCTCCTTTCAATAATTTTACCGTACACTTTTGCTGCCAAACTGGTCAAGCTTATGGCTCTGTAATTTGCGCAGTCATAACGTGAACCCTTGTTTTTAAACAAAGGCACGATGACTGCGCTATTCCAGTCCCTAGGAACCATTGCCGAGTTCCAACATAAATTGAGGAGCAACAGGAATGCCTCCCAGGCACAGGAGCCACCAAGCTTGATCATCTCGGCAGACACCATATCAATGCCCGCTGCCTTACCATTTTTCAAACTTCTTATCGCTCATTCAACTTCGTCCATACTGATGCCATCGGAGGACGCCGGTGCTGAATGTTGATCTACTAAACCACATGCGACACCAGAGCCAACTCGAGTATCCGTATACATATCGCCAAAATATTCACTCCATCGGCTTAACACGTCTTGTGTTTGTGTAAGAATGTCTCCACCTTTAGACCTTATTTTATTCATTCTGAAGGCTGACCAACCACACCGAGACTTCTTCACCTCCCTCCAAAAGAGTTTGGTGTTATCCTCGAAGTTTTTTAGTCAGCCTATCTTCTGCACTCATATTTGCTCTATCACGTTTCTCTTTCACTAAGACCTTGGTGTAATTCTCACATTGCCCATATATTTCTTTCTACTGTTCAGTCATACTATCATTCAGATTCAAAGAAGAGACATAATCCAGCCACGCTTTCTTATTTTGCTCTACGGAAGCTACCACTTCCGCATCCCACCATACATCACCATTTGTTTTTCTATGCTTCTTTGAACTTCCACATAGTTCTTTCGCTGTATCTACCATACTCTGTTTCAATATTCTCCAGCATTCTTCAATGTCCGATTGCGGCTGGCTTGCCATTGTCAGCCGTTCTCGGACACCCTCTGCATACTTTTCTCTTACACACTCTTCTTGCAACCTTTATTCTTTCAAGCCCTCCGAAGTGGATACGCTCTCGCCAGTGCCTCCACTTTCTGAACAGACCAATACGCAATACGCAATCGCAATAACGAGATAGTGGTCCGTATCGACAGTGGGGCCCCTGTAGGCTCTTGCGTCCAATATTTTGCTTCGGAGGCGACTGTCTACTAAAATTAAATCTATTATACTTTTCTGTTGATTCCTTCTCTATGTATACATATGGCTGTCCTTATGTTGGAAAAATGTGTTTGACACAATAAGGTTTCTCTCCATGCATACATCCGCTATGAGCGTACCTGCGTCGTTCACTCTCTTATCACCAAATGGACCAAGTACGTCCTCATAGTCAAGACGCTTGGTCGCGTCGACGCCCACCTATCCGTTCAAATCTCCGCATACAATCACGCGTTCACTGGTTTCTGCCATATCCAGAACTTCCCTAACATTATCCCAAAACTTCTCTAGGTCTGATGCCACCGAGGATCCTACGGGAGCATATGCTACAATCATGAATACTTTGGTGACGCCTAGTTCTATACGGACCCAAAGAAGTCTGAGATCATACATTCATTCTCCTTTCAATAATTTAGCATACACTTTTGCTGCCGAACTGGTCAAGCTTATGGCTCTGTAATTTGCGCAGTCATAACGTGAACCCTTGTTTTTAAACAAAGGCACGATAACTGCGCTATTCCAGTCCCTGGGAACCATTCCCGAGTTCCAACATAAATTGAGGAGCAACATGAAGGCCTCCCAGACACAGGAGCCGCCAAGCTTAATCATCTCGGCAGACACCATATCAATGCCCGTTGCCTTACCATTTTCAAACTTCTTATCGCCCATTCAACTTTATCCATACTGATGCCATCGGAGGACGCCGGTGCTGAATGTTGATCTACTAGACCACATGCAACACCGGCGCCAACCCGAATATCCGCATACATATCGCCAAAATATTGACTCCATCGGCTTAATACGTCTTGTGTTTGTGTAAGGCTAGGGCCGCACCTGCGTGTATCGTCACGAAGTTTCGTGCAATGAGACGATACACGCAGATGTGACCGGTCATTATCGGCTATCGTCGCGAACATTCGGGCTTCGTGTGCGTTATCGCTTGGTAGGTGATAAGTCAAAGGGTTTTAGCGCGCCAGCGTGGTCAGACTTGCGTTTTTCATTTCGGCGGGAATTTTCGATGTGTTTAGACGCGTTCGAGGATCTCCAGTTAATTAATAAATATGGAGTGGAGTGATGAAATGGTGATAGAATTTTTTCACCATTATGAAGCTGAACCCATGAAGGGATTCAAAAAGGTCATTATGTAATTATTAGCATAATATAGCTATAATAGTAAAGCAATTCCTCATTCATAGTTAATCGCATGAAAATGATTTCGACCATCTTTAATTATTGCACGATACTTCGTGTAAAATACCGAAGTCGCTAGTGTGACCACAGTATTATGACGATAACTTTTCAGTGTACAGAACGTACGAAGCTTCGCCACATATTACTTCGGGACGATATACGCAGGTGCGGCCTTAGCATTATATATTAACATATATAAAAATAAACAATTATTATTTGTTTTAGTGTTATCTTTAATATTATATATATATATATATATATATATATATATATGTATATATATATATATATATATATATATATATAGATATATATATATATATATATATATATATATATATATATATATATATATAGATATATAGATATATATATATATATATATATATATATATATATATATATATATATATACTAGCAGACCCGGCCACGCGTTGCTGTAGCTAAGGTAGCCTCAGTAACACGTGGTGGTTTTGTTAATAAATTGTACTCGTAGTTTATATGACACGTTTGTATGTTTAACATAGCGCCATCTATTAAATACTTACTCAATCTAGTCAACAGATACTGCCATCTGTTAGAATCGTTTGGAGATCACAGATAATTGCGACTGTCAAACAATAGACAAATAATTTGCAATAAAATAATATTAGGTACTATAAATTGGGATGGAAGCTATCCTATATTTTAAGTTGGCGCAAGCGGCGAGTGACGTTGTGGTGTCATATATTACAACTTCAAAACGTAGATAAATACATACATTTAATGTTTGGGCGCTATTCATTCTCACTTGATTATTTTATTAAAATAATCACGATAACTTTAATAATTCACTTGGTCGTTAAACTTTTAAATTTTCGATATGTACGCCATGGACCCGAACGCACAAATTATATCGTCTTAAAATATTATTTCAAACTCTTGTTAACAGGTCGCCATTGACGGCGATGTATTTTAACTTGTCGAAAGATCGTACAATTCCTTTTTTAAGTTCTCCACATTATCAACCTCTGTCAAATTTGCGAGAAAATAATTTAAAATTTGTTCATCTAGGGTGACTCTTACACGCGAAGGAGCACTATCCATATGAGGCAGTAAGGATTGATTATCCCATAACCTCTGGACAGCTTACACAATAGTCCGGCCATTGGTAGTACAAACACGTGTGTTTCCATATCTCTTTGTACGTATGGTCAAAGCTGCATTTCCGTGATATTCTCCATAAATTAAAATCATATCTTTATACCCGAAGCTGTGTAATTATAACGAGGCATTGTAAATGAGAAAGAAATACTATTCTAACACAAAGTAAGCGTCTAAATTCGCACAATTCACTTAAAAAAATTCAGTTACCTACTCGTATAGTACATGTTCACTTTAGAAAAAAAACGTCCTATGTCGCACAAATCACACTTTTAAACGCCAAAAACAAAAGTAGTTAACTAGGTAGACAGCAGTCACAATTTGCAAATTATCAATAGCGCACGCGACGCGACGTTCACGTCACAGGATCACGATTGCACACTGACCTACAGACCTATTATAATAGTTTTGAACCTGAGACCGAGGTCTTCTTTCATTAAGCCGCATTAGGTAGTTTTAAATTTCTCATCTAAGTCTGATGACACGGTTTATATGGATCTTAAGACTTAGGAATAAGGTATAATATGCATTGATTTGTATTACGTTTGGGGAAGACTTGAACTGGTAAACATGGCGATATGTAGGTACTAGCTTCATATTAGTTTATACCGATGCGGCGCGGGAGGTCATTGATCTCTTGGTGATAGGCGAATAATTTAAATTTTTATAAAGAGTGTGGAAATTGTTAATAATACAAAGTAATGTGCTGTGGCTAAACTATACGACATATTGTATTCAAAGTTTGTATACAGGCTGGGCAAGTCATCAGATACACTAAATTAAAATTATTGTCGTATGATCGTCTCCACCTTGTATATGCTGGAATTAATAATATTAATGGTTTTTTTATTTAGTGTAATGCAGTGCAAGTGCTAAAGTGTAGGATAAATGACATGTTAGTGCTTTGTTTTCATGTTCAAATTTCCATTCAAATCAAATTAAAATTACTGAAAGATAATATTAACAGTATAGTCATGATAATGTTGGGTTGATTTGACTTACTAACGATTACTTCAAATGAGGTGATAATTCATAAATCATGGTTTTGATGGCATTTTATGTAATATGAAGCGGCGGAACTACTGGGATGTAGTGAATATCATATAAAAGAGCTTTACAACGTTTTCGTTTTCCATCAAAATTCCCACAAGATACCATTAACCGTGTGGCCATTGCACTGTTAATGATGACAATTTGACTTAGACAATGGTTGCTTTCCATTTAGTTAACACAGAGGGACTCTGCGGTACATTGTGAAACACTGCCAAACACTTTGTAAAAGTTTAAATGAAACAGCTAGTTGTCTCAAAATAACACTAGAGTGCATCAATATCGCAAAATTCTGGGCGTCGTATACCTAAATGCAAGTTCCTTGACAAAGTCTTGGCTAAATAATTTATAAACATAACCACATTATCAGGACTCACTTCAATAATGCAATATTTACATTCTACATTTTTATTAAATTTTAATTAGCAGTAAGAGACAAGTTCAATTTAATAATCTCAAATAATACTACTAGAATATGCCGTAAATAAATTGCGAGGTTAAGTAATGATGGTAGTTTTCCAATTACAGCACTAGGGCGCATTATGCGGCATAATGCTTAACGTTGAATGTTCCAACTACAGCAACGCTTCGCACAATCGAGCACTCTTAAAAGTACTGCTTTCGTCTGATGCGTGCAATCGATACCAACTTAGTGACTGAAAATTAACAAGTGTTTTTTCTTTTTTCTTTAAGTTGACATAATAATTCTTTAAGTTGACATATTGATCGAAATGCTTTATTTATATTATCGTTAGTAATATTATTTTTTGGTGAATTTTTTTTTAAATCATCACTATCATCTGGGTAAGATGATTCAATTAAAAAGTATTTAATTCTTTTAGAACTCATTTTAAAAAATTACTCAAAACAAAAAAATGTTAATTAAATAATCAAAATCTAAATTACTTAAAATAACCGTAAATAGTTTTCAACCAATTATTATGTATACCACTTTATTTACAGATTAATTAGGTTATTGCCATTAGGTTATTGCCATATATTGCCCGAATTTACCATTACAACGATTAAGATTCAAATTACGATCGATTACCTAGGACATGATAATTACAGACTTACCTACAGCCAGTTTACTGAGAATATAATACCTTAAAATCATATAATTACATGAATTATGTTATATAAATAATATTTATGAAAAAAAAAATTTCTGCATTTTTAAAATGTTGAAAATTTTTTTTTTATTAAAAAAAAAAAATAGAAAAAAAAAATCGGCCTTCTCTGGGATACACGGGGATAATTGTAGAATTGATTGAAGATTTTTTTGAGAAAAAAAAAATTAGAACGATGAACTTCGAAAACATAACGATTTTATACAAAAAACGCGATTTTTTCATAGAAGCGATCATGTTAAATTTTTTTTATTTATTTTTTCAAAAAATTCAATTAAAAACAAACTTTTTGAAAAAAAAACGTGCCGAAAGGTCAATTTTTGAGAGAGTTATGGCTATTTGAAAATAAAAGAGCCATTTTTTTTAAAGCTTCATAACTTTTTTTGGGTTGGATAAAAAAATTTGAAAAAATTCTGAAAAACGTCTTTCATCGAGTAGAAAAAGATAAAAAATTTTCAGCGAAATCTAAAGAGGTAAGGTTCAAAAGTGGCCGATTTGGCATGGAATACCTCCTATATATTTAAAGTACTCTATGAAAGTAGGTAAGCATCTGTCAAACACCACTTTTTCGAGTGTCGAACAGTGTACGGCTGTGCTCAACAGTGTCGTTGATGGAAAGCGCTTTATCGAACACTGCGTCATTTTTTGTATTAAATGGAAAGCACACTATAACATAAAATTCCTTAAAAGAAAAGTAAAATTTGAAGTTTTGAGCCATAGGTAGTATATGATTATTTTCTTCTACTATACTAATATACTAATACTAATATACTAATATAATATTATAAAGAGGAAAGGTTTGTATGTATGTTTGTAATGAATTGGCTCAAAAAGTACTGGACCGATTTAAATAATTCTTTCACCATTTGAATGCAACATTATCACATATTATAAAGAAGAAAGGTTTGTATGTATGTTTATAATGAATTGCCTCAAAAAGTACTGGACCGATTTAAATAATTCTTTCACCATGTGAATGCAACATTATCATTGATTATTATAGGCTATTTTAATTGTAAGAAACATACAAGGATCCCTACTAAAATTACAATAATGTTACCCAAGGTGTAAAAAAACGCCCATAAAATATCTTTCATCGCATGTGCTGCGAAAACTATTGATAATAGAACCAAAAATGTTCCACAATATTAAAGAACATATTAATATCTACAAAAAATGTCGCGATAGCATGTGTCTAACTATTGTAGTTATGTCACTCTAACTACACTACTTTTTAACATTTTAAAATTTAATAGAAATTTCGACCATAATCAGACCAAGTTATTTATACCTTTCCCTTACCTAAATAAATGATATCTTAAGCAAGGCTGTTTAAATACCTGTAAATAACTTTTTATTTTATTAAAATCGGACACTCCATTCGAAAGATATTACGAGTTTAATAAAATTCATATAAAATGAAATTTGCCGGGGTGACGCGCCGATGCGGCGGGGGCGGAGTGCAGGAGAGGGGCACATCTATGAAATAGGTAGCCGCGTGGCTCGCTCTGAGAAATTTAAGCCCAAGTGTAATGGAACAAGACTTTTGGTTATGGAATTGCGAGACAATGTGATTGTAGCTACTATCATCACCGGCCCCGCGGCCGGACAGCTTGCTCACTTTCCGCGGATCCCGATGATACCGACGGATTATCCTATATCTTTTAAAAGATTACAGTTTCCTGTAAAATATCGTTTGGCCTTACAATAAATAAATCCCAGGGACAAACTTTTTCTATGGTTGGCATCGATCTAAGAAAAGAGTGCTTTTCTCATGGCCAACTAACTATATGTTGCACTTTCTCGAGTAGGGTCTCCTGAAAATCAATATGTTTTATTGCCATCTACAAATACCACTGCTAACATAGTGTATAATGAAGCATTAAGGTAAAAATGGAAAATTAAAATAAAAATCTAATAAAATTTAAAAGTCTTTAAAAGAAAAGATGTACTTGAATAAAGAAATGATACACAAATAAAAAAAAACTACATTAAAATAAATAAAAAATATAAATCAAAAGGAAAAATAAATGTAAAAAAAAACTTAGCACATAAGTCGGGGTGCGATATTTTTTATTCTATGAAATATGTGATAATCAGTACTTATACAGTAATAGTAGGTATATAATGTATCTAATTATTATTAGTATACCTATACTCTAAACCTCAGTGATATGTTTTTAAAAATTACCAGTTGATGTCATTTATTCTGTTTACTCATTTTGTTTTCAAACATCAACCCAAGGGAAGCCAGTCAAGCCAGCGATACACTATTGCTAAATACATTATTATTTAGGTATGTCCTGCATTTACTGTACGTTTATGCCAAAATGTTTAATAAATAAATGTTCACCCGTGCGAAGCCGGGTCGGGCCGCTAGTCTTCTTATATATTGGCAATCATCTACTTATATGAGCTATTGGTGCCAGTGTCAAGTTATAAATATCCTCACGTTTTTAGTCTTTCATTTTAGTCATTGTCTAAGTCAAATTATCACCATCAACAGTGCAATGGCCACACTGTTAATGGTATCTTGTGGGAATTTTGATGGAAAACGAAAACGTTGTAAAGCACTTTTATATGATATTCACTACATCCCAGTAGTTCAGTCGCTTCATATTACATAAAATGCCATAAAAATTATCTAATATAACACGTTAAAACACTAAGATATCGAATATAATACAAGAGCACCACATGACATTTTCAAATGCCCGTCAAAAGTCCCGTATGATTATCGTAGTACAATATTGAATAGTCATGAGATATACCTGCAATGTTCCCTACCCGGTCTGGATGGTACGGGTATGGCCAAATACCCGGTATAGAAACCCGGGCTCTGAATGCCTCTAGGTATGTTTAGAGACTTTAGAGGCTAGTCCTAACGACTTTTTTTGGTGGCAAACTATGTAATATAATAGCTTTGGTATGACTTGACAGATGTCGGTATCTCTATTTTCTACATCGCAACCATAGATATTATACTTGAAATCGCAATGACATGAGCAAAATCGATCATGTCTGAGTTTTTAACTAAAATGCAATGATGATGATGATTAGTAAAAGAAACTAAAAACACGCTTTAATAGATAAGCGAACAATAAAATAAAAAAATAGATTTAAATTAGGTTTAAATTGCTTAACAAAGAATTATATTTTCTTGTATAAAACGAGGGATGCTTTTTAAGATATTTGTAACGTGATTATGAAATGAAAGAGAATAATGGTATATATACTATTGGTATGAAAGAGAGTATTGGTGTAAAGATGCGAAAGGGAATGCTCCGATGGTTCGGAATCGGACATATGGAAAGAATGCCGAACGAACGTCTGGTTAAGAAGATATACAATGCGAAAGTGGAAGGATGTAGGTACCGGGGGAGACCAAGACTAACCTACCTAGACCAGATCAGTCATGTACTGAAGGAAGGTGGAGTCAAGAGTCTCCGAAACCGGCGAGCGTGTATGAAGAGAATTATGAATGTTCAGCCTCCATACCACAGACTAAGTAGCAATAGATGGACATCTGTAGAATAAAATTTTCAACCGTGAGCAAATTAGAGCATGACAGTTCCTGTCCTATAACACACACACACACAAACACACACACGCAAATACATGCACACACAAACACGCGCACACACACACGCGCACACACACACACACACACGCACGCACACACATACACATATATATATATATTATTATATTATTCGCCCAGGAAAATAAAAGAATTCATACGTTTCAACATTTATTTATGATAGTACATTAACATTACGCATAGTAGTACAATTTCTTTTAATCAACTTTTTTCTTACTTTAAACAAAATAATTGCTTTTTAAAAATATCGAATACGTTTAGACGAAGGTTTTTTCTTGACATATGTATGATAATATTATCCTATAAGTGCAATGTGAGAAAATTAATAATAAATAATACAATCATTTTTAGGTTTGAAAAGTCCTTGATTTTCATATATCGAGTGTAGAGAAAGACCTCAACGTTTCGCTTATGAGGCGTGCAATATACAGATACGTCAAAATAATTATAAGTTATTATTCCAATAATAATTATTGATTTCTATTTCATATTTACATACATATAGTACATTACAATTTTAGAATCACGTTTACCAGCTGCTTTAATCTACATCGTAGCTATATGCCAATGCTTTGAAAATTATAATTGTTACGCTTGTATTTAGGTTTCAATGTCCTTTCATAAAATTTCACTAAAGAAAACTTCCTATCGTAAATATATTTACACTGTAATCCTACTGTTAAGAAGATATACAATAACAAGTTAAGTTATTTTTTTTTTTAGTTTTTTTTTGTTAAGAAGATATACAATGCGAAAGTGGAAGGATGTAGGTACCGGGGAGACCGAGACTAACCTACCTAGACCAGATCGGTTATGTACTGAAGGAAGGTGGAGTCAAGAGTCTCCGAAACCGGCGAGCGTGTATGAAGAGAATTATGAATGTTCAGGAAGCCAGTGAAGTATGCAAAGATAGGTAGTTTTCCAATTACAGAGCATTATGCGACTCAGTGGCGCACAATGCCGAATTATGCTGATGCTTAATTGGAACGTAAATTAGTTTTTAAATGCACCAGCAGAGTACGCTAAGTTCAGCGTTGAAAAAAAATAATTTCAGAGTTAGCAATAACCTAATTAATCTGTAAATAAAGTGGTATACATAATAATTGGTTGAAAACTATTTACGGTTATTTTAAGTAATTTAGATTTTGATTATTTAATATTATTTTTTTTGTATTGAGTAATTTTTTAAAATGAGTTCTACATACATACATACATATCATCACGCCATATCCCTTGCAGGGTAGGCAGAGAGAACAGAGTGCCAGAGAACTCTATCTCTGCATACTTCACTCGCTTCCTCAACATTCATAATTCTCTTCATACACGCTCGCCGGTTTCGGAGACTCTTGACTCCACCTTCCTTCAGCACCTGACCGATCTGGTCTCGGTAGGTTAGTCTCGGTCTCCCTCGGTACCTACATCCTTCCACTTTCGCATTGTATATCTTCTTAACCAGACGTTCGTTCGGCATTCTTTCCACATGTCCGAACCATCGGAGCATTCCCTTTCGCATCTTTACACCAATACTCTCTTTCATACTTACTCGCTCTCTTACGTCGTCGTTACGAATGCGGTCGGTCAGCCTAACTCCACAGATTTTCCGAAGAGATCGCATTTCGACCGCATTAATTTTACTTTCATACTCTTTTCTGCATACCCAACTCTCGCTTCCATACAGTAATGTTGGGACAAGCACTGCGTTATGTATTGCTACACGTGCCTTCTGGCTGAGGTGGTGGCTGCCGAGAAGTTGCCCCAACGCTCCGTTCACTCTATTTCCCGCATTCACTCTTCGCTCTATATCAGTGGTGTACCTTCCATCTCGGCTAAATCCACATCCAAGATATACAAATTCATCCACTTGCTCTAGTACATCATTACCTATTGTTACTCTTACATCTGTTCTGGCTTCATCTCTTTCAAAGACCATTATTTTGGTTTTGCTCACATTCACGCGTAGACCCCTTTTCTTACAATATTCTGTCATTATGTCGACTAGGGTCTGCAGGTCAGTCGCTGACTGTGCCAGCAGGACTGTATCATCTGCATAAAGCAGAGCAGAGACCACTGAGTCACCCATCTGGACTCCCACATTCATATCGTTCAACCTTTGGAAACATTTATCCAGATATATGATAAACAGCCTGGCTGATAGAACGCAGCCCTGCTTAACGCCGATATTGACGTCAAACCAAGGCGACATTCCATCATCCAGCCGCACACAGGCTCTACAGCCCATGTAACTGGAATACACAGCCTGCAGCAGTTGGCCAGATGCTTCTCCACAATGTTGCGCAGAGAGAACACTTGATCCATGCATCCCCTTCCACTCCTGAAACCTCCTTGTGTCTCACACAGTAAACCATCGGACACCATCCTCATTCTCCTTTCAATAATTTTACCATACACTTTTGCTGCCAAACTGGTCAAGCTTATGGCTCTGTAATTTGCGCAGTCATAACGTGAACCCTTGTTTTTAAACAAAGGCACGATGACTGCGCTATTCCAGTCCCCGGGAACCATTCCCGAGCTCCAACATAAATTGAGGAGCAACAGGAACGCCTCCCGGACACAGGAGCCACCAAGCTTGATCATCTCGGCAGACACCATATCAATGCCCGCTACCTTACCATTTTTCAAACTTCTTATCGCCCATTCAACTTCATCCATACTGATGCCATCGGAGGACGCCGTCGCCGAATGTTGATCTACTAGACCACATGCGACATCGGCGCCAACCGTAGCATCCGCATACATATCGCCAAAATATTCTCTCCATCGGCTTAACACGTCTTGTGTTTGTGTAAGAATGTCTCCACCTTTAGACCTTATTTTATTCATTCTGACGGCTGACCAACCACCCCGAGACTTCTTCACCTCCCTCCAAAAGAGTTTGGTGTTACCCTCGAAGTTTTTAGTCAGCCTATCTTCTGCACTCATACTTGCTCTATCACGTTTCTCTTTCACTAAGGCCTTGGTGTCATTCTTACATTGCCGATATATTTCTTTCTTCTGTTCAGTCATACTGTCATTCAGATTCAAAGAAGAGACATAGTCCAGCCACGCTTTCTTCTTTTGCTCTACGGAAGCTGCCACTTCCGCATCCCACCATGCATCACCATTTGTGTTTCTATGCTTCTTTGAACTTCCACATACTTCTTTCGCTGTGTCTACCATACTCTCTTTCAATACTCTCCAGCATTCTTCAATGTCCGATTGCGGCTGGCTTGCCATCGTCAGCCGTTCTCGGACACCCTCTGCATACTTTTCTGTTACACACTCTTCTTGCAACCTTTCAACCTATATTCTTTCAAGCCCTCCGAAGAGGACACGCTCTCGCCAGTGCCTCCACTTTCTGAACAGACCACTAAATCTCGCAATAACGAGATAGTGGTCCGTATCGACTGTGGGGCCACTGTAGGCTCTTGCGTCCAATATTTTGCTTCGGAGGCGACTGTCTACCAAAATTAAATCTATTATACTTTTCTGTTCATTCCTTCTCCATGTATACATATGGATGTCCTTATGTTGGAAAAATGTGTTTGACACAATAAGGTTTCTCTCCATGCATACATCCGCTATGAGCCTACCTGCGTCGTTCACTCTCTTATCACCAAATGGACCAAGTACGTCCTCATAGTCGGGACGCTTGGTCCCCACCCATCCGTTCAAATCTCCGCATACAATCACGCGTTCACTGGTTTCTGCCATATCCAGAACTTCCCTAACATTATCCCAAAACTTCTCTAGGTCTGATGCCACCGAGGATCCTACGGGAGCATATGCTACAACCATGAATACCTTGGTGACACCAAGTTTTATACGGACCCAAAGAAGTCTGGGATCATACATTCCGTAATCCTTCACACCTGAGGCCAAGCGAGAGGACAGCAGTACTCCTACCCCCATGCTGGCTCGATCGCTCTGTGGTACACCAGACCACAGAGCCATCCCGCCACCAGGAAGATCGCAGGCGTCGCTGCCCCTTTGCTTGGTCTCTGTTACACAGAGCACGTCTAGCTGTTTGTCCGCCATGACGGATATTAGCTCGTGCAACTTACCTTCCACACATCCTCTTACATTCCACGTGCCCACCCGGCACTCTGCTGTCCTCGACTCGCCTGACTGGGCAAGGCGTGATGGGTGGCGGTCCCCATCGCCGCAACTGCCGAAGTTCGTACCGACGAGGGCGGGTCGGTACGCGTCGCCGCCGGGGGACGCCCTAACCCGCATTGCGGTACGCATTTCGAGCCGGATTAGCAGTCTAATTAGACTGGCAGGGGACGCGAACGAGCACGCTCCGGACAATGCCCCCCAAAATGAGTTCTAAAGGAATTAAATACTTTTTAATTGAATCATCTTATCCAGATGATAGTGATGATGATTTATCGAGTACTCTGAGTTTAAATCAATCAATTAGTTCATTAACAAGTGATATATTTATTGAAGATATGTATGATAATGACACTGATGAGTTATTTGAGCCATTGATAAAATATTTGATGACAGGTTGTCGAAAGCAAAGAGTAGAAAATTACCTCAATGTAGTAAAAACTTGGACGGATGCTGCATTTAAAGAAATTTTTTTGATTATCGCGAACTACTGCAAGTCATCTGATAAGTAAGTATTTTAAGAATTCATATTTTTGAATTTTAACTATTTATACTGTATAATATATTACTGAAACTTTTTTTTGTAGATAAACTTGAAACATCGACTTTTATTCCCAAGAATACCTTTGGGATGAAACCCATCAGCGCTGAAATAAGCTTTTTAATATTTTTGTGGTTTATTGCAAATACTGAACCATTGCGGATTGCATTTGATTGCATTATATATTTTTTTAACACAGGTTGAATTAACTTTGATTATTTCCAAAAAACTACCACGAAACGAAAGCTTTAAATTTTTTTCACCAATAAATAATATTACTAACGATAATATAAATAAAGCATTTCGATCAATATGTCAACTTAAATCATTGTTATGTCAACTTAAAGAAAAAAGAAAAAACACTTGTTAATTTTCAGTCACTAAGTTGGTATCGATTGCACGCATCAGACGAAAGCACTACTTTTAAGAGTGCTCGATTGTGCGAAGCGTTGCTGTAGTTGGAACATTCAACGTTAAGCATTATGACGCATAATGCGCTCTAGTGCTGTAATTGGAAAACTACCATAGAGTTCTCTGGCACTCTGTTCTCTCTGCCTACCCTGCAAGGGATATGGCGTGATGGTATGTATGTAATCCTACTTTTCATGAATATAAATAACAACAGACACTTGTTAAAAGACGCTTGCAGATTTTAAGCAACGTCTTAATCATGAATTAATACATGATACTTAGCGACAATGACGCCATTTGTAATTATGATTTGTAATCTTGGTAACGAGGGGTAAGTACAGAAGTGAGGAGGGGGAACTAAAAAACGTCAAGTTATATTTCGCGAATTTGCCATAGGTTAAAAAAATGAGTTTGTACGGTATACAGCTAATGTTCCATCATTCCTGACCGTGGATTGAGCAGAACGGTTAAACCACAGAAAAATTAAACACTACGTTTAGGCCATAGATTATAATATTATACTGGTTCAGGCTAAACCGGGCTAAACAACAAGTGTTATTTGCTCTTAATAAAAGTTAAAAGATACATTCACTTATTAATTAAACCTAATTTTTTTATACATTATCCAAAATGCCGGTTTCTTATGAATGGTATCTATGATATTACTTTATTTAAGCCCAATTGCATATTAAGTTATAAATTTAGCTATACAAACAGAGTTTGTTTATTTGTTTTTTTATCAATTTGTTAGGCTTTTAAATAATAAATTATGTATTTAATTTCAGGACTTCTATTAGAAAATCAAGGACTAAACAATTTTGTCCCAGTTTTGAAGTGACTAGTTATCCTCTAAAAGCAAATGTTATCACCTTGGTGAGTTTAATCATTTTATTGTATTCAAGTACATATAGTAGTAAAATAACGTTTACAATTTTGAACACTTAATAGAAATTTGAGTATTGAGATATTTCATAGACATTATTTTTTGTTCTGCTGCCCTAATAACTTTAAATTACAGAGGGAACAACCAAGCAGCACCAGTATTATTGACCAGATAAATAAATGGAGCTCAGGTTTTGAAGAAATTGATCCTCTCTTACGTTTTGAACAAATGAATATGGCAGAAGTGAGTTCCAAGGTTCTAAAAATAAATATTTCTAAGGATAGAAGTAGTCACATAGAATATTAATTCACTTATTTACTTCATACATTTTTAATTAATTATTTGCATGTGTTTTTGGAGTTATAATATATAGCTTCATCATTGAAGTTCATCAAAAAGGTATATGCAAAATATTAGTGATTGAAAAGATGACTTTAAAAAGCACTTACAATAAAAATTAATTATATGAGATATTCTATCACTACCTAAAAGACATTCCTAATTTTCTATTTATCTACAAAGCAATATTTTCTCTATTCCTACATATATACATTTTATAAATCAAATGTAACTCTTAACATATATTTCTAATGTTACTTAACAATTATATAAATATGTTATTATGCTATATAAAATATGCTATACAAACTGAAAATTCACTTGTTCTCACTTCACTATTTTACCGTTGCTCTATTAGAGCATTAGAATCATTTTAATTCATTATGTCATTTCAAAAAATATAATAGATACTAAAAAAATTATGTCACTTAGAAATAGATCATATAAACAGAACTTAAGAGCCTTGCAAGTACACTATGCATATATATACTTAGTATACATATTGTAAAAGGTTACTTTCCTAACATAGTTGTACACTATGATAAACTAACTCTATGTTGTCACTGCCCTTAACAAAGATTTTTGTCAATTAAATTCTTTCTGTTGGGAACAGTACTTTGCCTGGATGAAACTTAATCAGGTCTTTCAGTATCCATAATGTGCATGCCGAATTTCAAGATATTGGGGTAAATACTTATGGTGTGAAAGCATGAGAGAGAAAATTGCTTTCACATTTGAAATATTAGTTGGGATAATGACATGCTATATACTTGTGTAGCCTTACAGATTCATTCATCGAGATAAACCTTCTTAATGGGCGATAATGTCATAACTCACTCCACTCTTGGCAGTTGGTATTATGAGTTGTCTAGGAGAGAGCTGCAGGCTTTTGTCTGATGATCTTTCAGCCAGTTTTTCCAACTGGCACTGACAAGTAAGGGGTGGTGACATTTTGTAATTCTTAACCATGGGAATAGCCTCATCAACACATGAGAACTGAGAAGTGCATGTACACTAAAGAGATCATATACAATTTACTGTTTGATCTATAAAAAAAAAATAAAAAGAAAACTGTAATTGCATACTTACCAAATAGTTTCCAAAACCTAATTGCAGTTTATAACTTTACAATTTCTTATATTACTGAATAAAATATTATGCTAATTATACTATAACTTTTAAATAGATCATTGTTATATGATATAAATATTGACATTACCACAAAAAGTTACATTTAAAGTAACTCCAACATAATATGGTGAAATTGTTACATACATACATACATATCATCACGCCATGTCCCTTGCAGGATAGGCAGAGAGAACAGAGTGCCAGAGAACTCTATCCTTGCATACTTCACTCGCTTCTTCAACATTCATAATTCTCTTCATACACGCTCGCCGGTTTCGGAGACTCTTGACTCCACCTTCTTTCAGCACGTGACCAATCTGGTCTAGGTACCTACCTACCTCACTGAGCCTCGGTCTCCCCCGGTACCTACATCCTTCCACTTTCGCATTGTATATCTTCTTAACCAGACGTTCGTTCGGCATTCTTTCCACATGTCCAAACCATCGGAGCATTCCCTTTCGCATCTTTACACCAATACTCTCTTTCATACCTACTCGCTCTCTTACGTCGTCGTTACGAATGCGGTCGGTCAGCCTAACTTCACAGATTTTCCGTAGAGATCGCATTTCGACCGCATTAATTTTGCTTTCATGCTCTTTTCTGCATACCCAACTCTCCATATAGTAATGTTGGGACAAGCACAGCGTTATGTATTGCTACACGTGCTTTCTGGCTGTGGTGGTGGATACCGAGCCTGGCTGACAGAATGCACCCCTGCTTAACGCCGATATTGACGTCAAACCAAGGCGACATTCCAACTCCAACATAAATTGAGGAGCAACAGGAACGTCTCCCAGACACAGGATCCACCAAGCTTGATCATCTCGGCAGACACCATATCAATGCCCGCTGCCTTACCATTTTTCAAACTTCTTATCGCCCATTCAACTTCATCCATACTGATGCCATCGGAGGACGTCGATGCCGAATGTTGATCTACTAAACCACATGCGACACCAGCGCCAACTCGAGCATCAGCATCATCCGTTCAAATCTCCGCATACGCGTTCACTGGTTTCTGCCATATCCAGAACTTCCCTAACATTATCCCAAAACGTCTCTAGGTCTGATGCCACCGAGGATCTCACGGGAGCATATGCTACAACCATGAATACCTTGGTGACACCCAGTTTTATACGGACCCAAAGAAATCTGGGATCATACATTCCGTAATCCTTCACACTTGAGGCCAAGCGAGAGGACAACAGCACTCCTACCCCATGCTGGCTCGATCGCTCTGTGGTACACCAAACCACAGAGCCATCCCGCCACCAGGAAGATCGCAGGCGTCGCTGCCCCTTCGCTTGGTCTTTGTTACACAGAGCACGTCTAGCTGTTTGTCCGCCATGACGGTTATCAGCTCGTGCAACTTACCTTCCACACATCCTCTTACATTCCACGTGCCCACCCGGCACTCTGCTCTCCTCGACTCGCCTGATTGGGCAAGGCGTGATGGGTGGCGGCCCCCGTCGCCGCATCTGCCAATGTTCGTAACGACGGGGGCGGGTACGCGTCGCCTCTGGGCGGACGCCCTAACCCGCACTGCGGTATGCATTCGAGCCGGATTAGCAGTCTAACTAGACTGGCAGGGGACGCGACGAGCACGCTCCGGACTATGCCCCCCTAAATTAATTAAATTATTAATTAAATTAATTCCCCCCCTGTGAAATTGTTCCTTTCAATAAGTCTCAAAAGTAATAAGGGGCCATTCATAAATTATGTAAGGCGTTTCGTGTCTTTTTTTTTTTGGTAACGCAGTGGCTAAAAATGCATTTTTCGCATACCTGCCCGTACGGGGTATGTGGGACTCGCAGAACCTGAAGGGGACACTGAATACCCACCACAATGACCAACTGCGATAGCTGTTAGCCGCAGATGGCTTTTACAGCTTTACGCGGACAATGGGTGAGCCCGAAGGCTCTCAACCCTATAGAAGTGTGCTAAGCGACATCGCCCGAGGGCTCCCCCTGTGGGAAACGGACCTCGGCTCCCCCTGTGGGAAACGGACCTCGGCTCGGGGCGTCACTGAAGGCAAAGTGGACGTGTCCACTTTAGGATTGGTGATTATTGCGCGCCGTGATTTCGCACCTCGACGGCGAGGACGAAATCGCGGAAACTTGTGCATGATGGCCTCGCGGGCGGCGTAGGCTTTTGTTTGGGCGAGCGTTATTACGTCATCATCGTCATTGAGGACGTGACGCGGACGTCGAATTTTAGAGATACGCGAAGGGGTATAGGAAGCCGCCCCAACCACTAATGGGTTAGGGTGTGTCATGGCAGAGTCAAAGTAGCTCTGGGAGCACCGCTTCATAAACTGCATGATGGTCGGCAGTTCGAGGTCGATGTGAAGATCGGCGTTTCGAATGAACCACGGTGCTCCCGTAGCTCGGTGCATGAACCTATTCTGAAGGGTCTGTAACCTATGGATCCTGTGTGCTTTAGTGTGCGCGAACTCTACGCTCGCATAGGTCATAATCGGCCGTATGCAAGCGGTGTATAGTTGGACCTTGCTGCTCAAGGGTAGTTTTGACTTAGTATTAAGTAAGCTATGGAGGCGTCTCATCACAAAAGCTGCACGCGCGCGGACATGCTTCATGTGAGGGGCGAAGCTGAGTCGGTCGTCAAGGGTCACACCCAAGTATTTAGCTTGCCTGCTCCAAGTGACAGGCTTGTTAAAAAGCTTGAGGGGCGGTATGCTGTTTATAGAGTAGGTTTGCTGTCGGGGTTCTACCTGCACAGTAGATTGCGGTGTCATCAGCGTAAAGCGCTTTATGGACTCGCGTTTCGTGTCGACTGAATATTATAACTTCTTACTATAGGGAGGGAGGGGGTAGTGAACCTGACATTAAATGAGATATTAAATTGAAAATTACTAATTTTGGTTAAAATTGTGATAGATTAATATTATTGCAGTGTGTTAATGATACCTACTTGTGGTAAGAAGATTGTAATAAAAGATATTTTAAGAATAAATTAAGTTATATTTCATCAATAGGGCCCTATTTCTTACAAAAAATCTTATTAAGGGGCCCTTGGGTAGTTGCAATCTTATGATGTTTTACGATACCGGGGGCAAGCGGGCCAAATCATTCATCAAAATCCCTTACGTAATTTATGAACGGCCCCTAATCAATATTTTTTAAACAATAATTCAAACTAAATATTTTTATCATTACAAATTTAATCTAACAATGCTTTTTTTCTGAGGTTGAGTTTTTAGAATATATCTGGCATAATATGTTTATATTTAGATATCGATTAATATTAACTCTTACACAGACATATACATTTAGAATGAATGTTTGTGAAGGATACCTGTAGTGCAATAGAAGGATGTACAGAGATTGCAGAAACTTATTTATCTTCATCATTAATTTCAGTTCATATACCACCTACTTCTGGGCTCAAGCCTCTTCCACAATTGGAGGGAAATTGACCTATTGCGCTATGCTGGTCAGACCGGTTGCTATAGGGTTTTATTTCCAGTTTTTCTTCTATTGGGTAGGACTTTCCTTTTTCAATCTACCTAACTATATTTGTTAAGTAACGATTTTAAATTTGTTTTTAGGATATGTCTTCTTTTGAAGTAAAGGCAAATGATGGTGTTAATTACACTAAAGCATGGAGTACAAGACGTGTCAGCATTCTTAACAAGTATACAACTGGGGAAAAGTTAACTATTGTGAGCAGTTATCTCCCTGGTGGAGAAAAAGGTATTCATTTTTATCAACCAGACAGACTGTCGCCGTTGCGCGTTACGTAACGAAGCATTTTACCCTCCCATAAGAAATGATCACTTCAAAAATCAAGCATGAATCGAAAAACGCTTACTACATTTGTAACTAGAATCCTGTGTGGATTCTAGTTACAAATGTAGTAAGCGTTTTATATGTGTCCAATCTATTCTAACCATAGTTCCAAATCAGAAAGCGTAGTCAGTTGCATGTAAAACAACTGAATTGTTGTTCGCTTTTTCGTCTTTAGGGATACTTTTTACTGTGCAATCTATCATGAAATGTTTACAAATTGTCCTAATTTATCACTCTCTCTTTACCTGGATTCGTACTAATATATGTACCAATATATATATTTGAAAAATGTTTCATTCAAATCCAACATAAAATTTGAGTTAAATGTGATTAAGCTTATATAGAATTATTATTGTGTATTTAAATAATCATAATACTGATAACAATTATATTTCCTTTTATTTTTATTTTATTTTAAGTTAGTTCATTTTCAGCGCTTATTAGACAGGTTTCTAATTTAAATGAGAAGGTAAAGCACAGACTAGAACAGCTAGATGATTTTGACGAAAGTTCAGTGAGAAAAACGATGGGATTAACTCAACAGGAATTTGTCACAAATGTAAATATGCTTAATGAAGAAATTAAGAAGGTAAATTATTTACATTATCAAGGGCTTGATTTTATTTCTTTGTAGTCTTTATACGTCCCATCGTTGGGCGAAATTCTCTCCATTAGAGGCAATTAATTGGTGTATTATAACTGTGCTAGATAATTCCTTTGATTTAGGATAGGCTTTTGTTTAGAGATTTTCTTATGCTGTGATTTTGTAGCTCTAGGCAGTTTGGGTCCTTACCAATCAGTGAAAACTAAACTTTCACTATTTATCAAGAAATTCCTAGGCCAATTTTGCCAATTAAAACTACCACTTAGCCTGCCTAGAGAGAAAGATGATCCTTTATTATGCTTCCAATTATGCACAGGTGACCCAGTATAGTGTCACTGTCTATCATCCATCCAGTCATCAGCCAATCGATTTCCACTGTTGGACTTCACCATCCCACAGAGGATTGGGTAATACCAAAATGGCCACGCTTGACAGGCGTTACTATGAGTATACTTATTATTATGTGATTGGTCAGAATCAGTTTTGTCTTGATTAAAGTTGTATTGAAATGAAGATATATGTTTAGTCCTTAGTATTATGTCCTAGGAACGAAATTTTCAACAAAGCTCAGTTCGGGCGTCGTATGACGAACATGTTAACTATATTAAACTACTCTGGCATTCTATTCCAATTTCTGACATTATTCTGTCCATTATTCAATTCTTAACATTGTTTTAAATTTTTCCCTATACAGGCGTGGCAGTCGGAACAAAGAGTTAAGTCATTTAAAATAGGCATCCAGTGCTCAAAACTATTGTCTGATATTAGTGTAATGCAATTTTATCCAAGTAAATTTATTTTAATAACGGACATATTGGATACATTTGGAAACTTAGTGTTCCATCGCCTTAAAGAAAAAAGTTTTGGGTACGTATTTCTATTATCAGTGTAGTGGGTAGAGAACAATGTTCTTCACATTTTATCTTTCATATCGATGGTATTTTTATGTAATATTTGAGAGATACCTATTATCGATAGATATTTTTATCTTTATACCTTAATGCCTTAATCCAACGAGGATCTACATTTATTTGGCAGGTCTTTTCCCTTTCAGTTTAAATAATGACAAGTCTGTTCATGACATCGATTCCAAAACCGTACCCGAGTCAGCTAAGGAAACTTGCCAAAACTGGTTATACAAAATGGCTTCAATAAGAGAGCTGTTGCCACGGCTGTATATGGAAATGGCACTGCTAAAATGCTACGTTTTTATTTCAAAGGATGATATAAATGCTGCTATAACCAGAATTACTAGCATGATAAGAGGGATAGGAAACCCATTGGTCGCTGCATACTTGCGGACCTACCTGTGCTATACAGCAACCAAGTTATTAGGGAAGGACAGTGAGATTTATTTTTATACGAATCTCAAAGAGTTTCTAGAGGAGTATCAACAAGTAAGTATCAATTTTATATCCTAATAGAAGCTTTAGCTTACTATGACATGAAATTGCGACTCAACACTTTTGGCATTTTCACCTATGGTGGCAGTCCAGGTATCAGTTGAGTTATCAGGGCTAGTGATAAGACACTTATCGCTCAGAGACTTACACATTACCAGCACGACTAGCACGTGGTATAAACAATGACATGCGATTAGCGACGAGTTTTTGTGTGATATGATAGTACGAGTGGTTGACGTGTGACGAGATAGCTTCTCATATTTTGTATGATACGAATGCGTTCAAGCTTGTGGCGCAATTCATTTTACACGTGCTAACTCTACAGATTAATAGCCAAGTCTATCTGTTGCCATCAGTTAGTATACTGCTCTCCCTAAGGCTCTTTTTAAGTAGAATGTGTCAGGCACCCGGGTAGTACACGGCAGCAGTAATTATTTTAGTACGATGGTAGAAAAGTGTTGCTGGTTAGCTTTACAGTGACGACATGGTCACGGAAGGACTAAGGTGTCTCACGTCCAATAAGTCATCGTTATTACAGAAATTTGTATCTACCCAGCTACTCACTACAGTATCAGTTATTAAATTTTGACCCACATTTATAATACAAATTTATTGCCAGTGCAAAAAGAAAAAGATTCTATATTTAAAATTTTATATTGTTTATGATCAGTTATTATTAAACGTTTAATTTATGATAATTATTATATTGCGGCAATTTACGAGTTTAGATTCATACTTAAAACGTTTTACCACCGGTTCGGAACGCGGCCACACTAAGAAAGATTCGGCAAGAAAACTCAGGAGGATAATACTAATTTTATTATTGATTTTTTAGTGGCGCCCTACTTTATCTTACTAAAATTAATTAAATTAAAATTAATGTGGCAATTTTACAATTTTTACAAAACTAACAAAAACTATTCAGCTACTTACCGGATCGGAACGCGGCCACTCTGAGAAAGATCCGGCGAGAAAACTCAGGAGGCATGATACTAATATTATTATTGAATTTTTGAGTGGCGGCCTACTTTATCTTACTAAAATTAATTAAATTAAAATTTAACTATTATTGTGGGTCAAATCTATACAATAAGTGCTCACAGTGTCTTGCAGTCTTGTGGTGGTTTTCTTAGTTTTATTTTTAATTAAGTGAATGACAGGATCCCAGCTTGATGATAATACCCAGCCATCCTCCCTATTGAAATTTTTATGTTTTTTGATTTCAATAGCCTCGCGAACCATTCTAGGAAGGTATCGGTGTTCTTTTGCGAGGATTTGTGGTTTATCAAACCTGATATAATGGCGGGCGCGGTCCTGACTATGCTCACAGACTGCAGACTTAGTGTGACGGCGGTGTTTCACATCAGCTATGTGTTCCTTGATCCGAGTTCTTACAGATCTCTTTGTTTGGCCTATATAAGAGAGACCACAGTCACAGTCTAATTTATAAACTCCTGCATCCTGTAGAGGGATCTGGCACTTGACAGGTGGTAAGAACTGACTAATCCTCTTCAGTGGCTTAAAATAGGTTTTTATAGAAGCATGTTTTAGGATATAGCCAATCTTGTCAGTGACTCCTTTTACATAAGGTAGGACTGCAGGGAGACGTTCAACTGTTGGTGGTTTCACACGGTCTCCGTGACGGGGGCGAGGAACTTGCAGCTTGTTTGCACGTAGAACCTGCTTGACATGCTGCAGCTCCCCAGCCAGGTGTTCATCGTCACAGATTCCTCGTGCTCTCTGTAACAAAGATTTTGAAACGGTAGCTAACTGTGAAGGGGGGTGGTGAGAATCACCATTCAAGTATTTGTCTGTATGGGTTGCTTTGCGATACACTGTATGACTCAAGGTGTTATTGGGTTTACGGATAACCAAAATATCTAAGAAAGCTAAAGAATTATTTGACTCCAGTTCCATAGTGAATTGAATTTTTGGATTAATGGAGTTAAGATGGTTAAGGAATATGGTTACTTTGTCTGATGGTAATATTGTGAATGTGTCATCTACGTACCGCTTATAGAACCTGGGTGTGACAGGCGAGCTTCTTAGGGCAGTCTCCTCGAAGTCCTCCATGAATATATCGGCAACAACGGGAGAGACTGGCGAGCCCATGGCCACTCCATCTATTTGCTTGTAAAATTCATCATTCCACAATAAATAGCCAGTTGTTAGGCATTGACGTAACAGTTCAGCATATTCCAAGGGCATATTATTGTCAGATAGCTTCTTAGTTACAGTTTTGATGCAATCCTCAACAGGTAAGCAAGTGAAAAGTGATGTGACATCGAAACTGACCATAGATTCATTATCGGCGAGATGTAGATCTTTAATTTCGCTAACAAAATGGTAAGAGTCTTTAACAAATGCACCAGTGTGTCCTCGAAGTTGTGAGAGGACCTTTGCAACCATCTGAGCTAATTTGTAAGTCGGTGTGTCGATCTGACTTACTATAGGTCGCAGTGGAACATTTGGTTTGTGTATCTTCGGCAATCCATACAGTTTGGGCGGTTTTGCACACGATGGTATAAGGTTTTTGACGTCTAGATGTAATGCATCGGAGTGTTTTTTAATTAACTTATTTGTATTGTTTACAATAGTATTGGTCGGGTCTGTTTTGACCTTTTTATACGTAGTTTCATCCGACAAAAGTTGGTTAATTTTTACATTATAATCCGACGTGTCCATCCTGTCAAGTGCCAGATCCCTCTACAGGATGCAGGAGTTTATAAATTAGACTGTGACTGTGGTCTCTCTTATATAGGCCAAACAAAGAGATCTGTAAGAACTCGGATCAAGGAACACATAGCTGATGTGAAACACCGCCGTCACACTAAGTCTGCAGTCTGTGAGCATAGTCAGGACCGCGCCCGCCATTATATCAGGTTTGATAAACCACAAATCCTCGCAAAAGAACACCGATACCTTCCTAGAATGGTTCGCGAGGCTATTGAAATCAAAAAACATAAAAATTTCAATAGGGAGGATGGCTGGGTATTATCATCAAGCTGGGATCCTGTCATTCACTTAATTAAAAATAAAACTAAGAAAACCACCACAAGACTGCAAGACACTGTGAGCACTTATTGTATAGATTTGACCCACAATAATAGTTAAATTTTAATTTAATTAATTTTAGTAAGATAAAGTAGGCCGCCACTCAAAAATTCAATAATAAAATTAGTATCATGCCTCCTGAGTTTTCTCGCCGGATCTTTCTCAGAGTGGCCGCGTTCCGATCCGGTAAGTAGCTGAATAGTTTTTGTTAGTTTTGTAAAAATTGTAAAATTGCCACAATAATAATTATCATAAATTAAATACCTTAATAAATTAAAATTAAACTATTATTGTGGGTCAAATCTATACAATAACACTGTGAGCACTTATTATATTTGGGTCAAAATTTAATAACTGATACTGTAGTAGTGTGTAGGGTGGATATAAATTTCTATAATAACGATGACTTATTGGACTAAGGTGTCCTTAGTAGGTATTCGTCCGATATATCAAAACGAATCTGAAATCGGATTTCAGTCAGAAATCGTATCGTATCGATATTCAACACTATACGAAATGATTTTAGAAAACGTATCTCGGCAGAAACTAAATCAACACGACATATCAAAACAAAACGACATATCAAAACAAAACGACGAAAACACAAACTAATATAAATCTAATCATCGCGCAATCGTTTTCTATTGCTAGTTTTGCAAACCAAACCAATATTTGAAAACTTACTAACTCTTTCACTCCGCTAAGCGATCGCTTAGTTAGAATGAGAGAGAGCGAATTTCATTAAAATTCGCCTCCTTTCATTCCAACTAAGCGATCGTTTAGTGCAGTGAAAGAGATGAAGCGAATTGTCATCAGTTTTGGATTTTGGCGGTTTCTAAGAAACTAAGAATGGCAGATTGAAACGAAACAGAATTACAAGGGGCAGGGAATAAGATCTATATCAGAATGCAACTACTTCCATGATAATATTACACAATACTAATGATAGTTTAAGTTTTGTGTTTGTTAAATAGTTTTTTTTTTTAATTATTGGAGATTTTTGATGCACACTTGACCTTGGTGACACGTGCGGTGTACGCGTAATGTTATTTTTGTGTTCTCGTGAACTATATAATTAGATAGGTATTTTATGATTCAATACTATACTAACGTATGTTAGTATCATACATACGATTTGATGATAAATAAGAAATAACTATTAAATGTAAAATGGTAAGCAAAAAACCATACAAAAAAAATGTACATTATATAATATAATCATGAAATACATACATACATACATACATATCATCACGCCATATCCCTTGCAGGGTAGGCAGAGAGAACAGAGTGCCAGAGAACTCTATCTCAGCATACTTCACTCGCTTCCTCAACATTCATAATTCTCTTCATACACGCTCGCCGGTTTCTGAGACTCTTGACTCCACCTTCCTTCAGTACATGACCGATCTGGTCTAGGTAGGTTAGTCTCGGTCTCCCTCGGTACCTACATCCTTCCACTTTCGCATTGTATATCTTCTTAACCAGACGTTCGTTCGGCATTCTTTCCACATGTCCGAACCATCGGAGCATGCCCTTTCGCATCTTTACACCAATACTCTCTTTCATACCTACTCGCTCTCTTACGTCGTCGTTACGAATCGTAATCATGAAATCATTGTAAATATGACGATTTTTAAATACGCCAGTTTTGTATCATATCCAAAACAAAACATTTTTGCTAATCTAGTACTCTAGTTAAGCCTAGATATAGCATGAAGGAAAATCGTACACCTAAATCCAATCAACAAAGAAATTATAGAAATATATTTTGAATGCGTTCGTTCGTTTGCTACGCTAAAATAACTAAAATCATCGAATATCAATCGAGACTAAGGTAAATCCCTCCGCCAACCGTTCTGGAAATCGATTTCTGAAATCGGTTTTTGGAATCGATTTTAATATCAGAAATCGAATTTGTATCGGTTTGCGTAAAAATCTGAAAACGCCCATCTCTAGTCCTTAGTCCTGTGACCATGATCACTGTAAAGTGTTCGAAACGTCGCACTGTGATCAATAATTACAATTTAGGATGACAAAAATATTTTAACTTGGAATTACAATAATCTAATACTGTTATTGAAAATATTGCTATTAAAATAAATTAATCTTTATTTAAATTCAGTTTCTGATATTCCAACGTACAAAAAAAAAATAGTGTGAAGGTTCTTCCTCGTTTGTATCAAAATTAGGTTCTAATAATTTTACGACTTCTGCAGGAAAAATACCTTTCTGCTTTAGCGGTAAGGGGCGTAAAATCGATATCATCAAATCATCATTAGTCTGCTTGCGTGACATTTTTCGGGTATTGTGTTCTCTATAATATTTTACATCTTTATGGCGACATTACTGTGCGTCTTCCCCTAATTGTCCAATAGACAACAAGAAATGATCAATTATGTCTTTGCCATGAGATAAAACTTTATGTACTGTGGATGGCATGCTGTACCATACGTATATTTATCAAAGAGGGCACTATTTATTTTATATGGACAGCTTAAAGTTTTCAGAATAGTCCCAAATCTTACAATCAAGTCACGATCGATGTCTGTGGTTTCGTGTACTATATCAGGATCGGCAAAAAATCGCCTGGCGTCATTGGTGTTGCCGAAGCCTGGTTTTGGAACATCAACCAACAAACCAAGTTTTTCTTTAAATTGTTCTTGTATATTATTTTTTCTATTGGCAACAATCTGTTTATTTTCTTCACCCCGAACTTGCCACGACTTCACAGGCAATTTATATGATATGTGCAGAAGGCACTCAAAACATCTAATAGATGCGTGTAATGGTGATATGCCGAAGTTCAGTGTTTGAGGGTTGTAAGATCTTGGTTCTAAATCTAGAATTTTATTAAAATCAGACGTAGTCGCTTTACAAATGTAGAATCTCTGTGTTGACTTATTTAATGATAAAGCATTGCAGATCTTTCCATCAATCATAGTTTTCAGCAAAATATGTTTGACATTATAAGTACGACCACACAAATCTATCTTGGTAGGTGTTAAATTAGCGATTTGTCTATCCATATTAGCAAACTCAGAATTAATTACTTTTGGTGTCTCTTTCACGAATCGCAACTAAATTGGCCTACAAAACCTGGCGGTATTACTACGTGGATTCTGCCAAATAATTACATCATTATTTTTATGTATGTAGTGTAAGCGTAGAGGAACTAACGAAGTAATAAAAAACTTTTGTTTGTAATTTTTTTGACTAACACTGCCATCCGCGCCCCATTTATAGGTAATTTCCAGGCCTAAGTTACTATGATCGCTAAAAGACTTGAGCAGTTCTTCTTGGTTTTCAGCGATACGTGACACTGTATGATCCACTAAATTTTATAATCGAACTTCAGCCGATATGTCTGTAATTTGTATGTTCGGTGGATAACACTTGGCTTTCTCTTCTAAAAGTTAATAGTACGGTGGATACAATTTCTGTAAATTTTTTCGTATAGCTGATGCCCTAAGTTCAATATACTAAAGACGCGTTAATTACAATTGAATAAAAAGGGCTAGTGCTTCTTTTGCCGAATAAGAAATATCATTTTAAACACTGTCTCGTAACTTGACAGTACAGTCAGGAGATGATGAAATATTATGAAGTGCTGAAGCAGCCCTACGTTTTCCGACTGAATGAAGTTTCATCTCAGCTGCTAGGCACAACTCTTCTTCACTTTTGGATGATACTTCGTTTTTTAACCTTCTACGCTTAGTTCTCTCACCTAAATCCATGAAATTGTTTTTCGGGCGTCCTCTACCTACAGAGCCTACAGACCCAGAAGTTGAAGGCTGTTCAATATTATGATCTCCAGATGTTATTGTGCATTTAGACAACCAATCCTGATATTTTTTTCAAATTTGGAAACATCTTTGCCGATTTTAATCCAAATTCTGGAACCTGATAAACAACTGAACTGAATGTTGACTCTGTACTGAATTTTGTAACTCATTTTGTTGTTGTGTTGTCAAATTTGATACGCCAATGACCTCATAAATATAGTTCAATAACATATCTTTAGATTTCTTAGTTGCAGGTTTAAATGGCGGGTGTTTTTTAAGATAATTAAACAAATCGGCATTTCTAACTGTACCACCGTTTTCTGTATAAATGAAAAGTTTGTTCAGGCAGGGGTACTTTGGGGTATTTTTTTTAATTGAATGTCATAGTATACTTCCAATTATCTACTAGTGTACAAATGTCTATGTTCTAATATGTTCCTCGTAAGATACAGGCTTTAAAATATAAGAAAATGTTAAATTTTAAGTTAATTTTTGAATATTTCTTCCTAAATTACTGTAACAATTAACAGCTACTAAATGTTATACAAAATAAAGCACATACCTTTATTAATGTGTACCATATTTATTGATGCTATAATGCACTGTTAAGTCACAACAAATAGATAACTGTGCGCGAAAACAGGAAGTAAATTGAACAAATCAATACAATTAGCGAGAACACTGCATTCACTAGCTGATATCTCAGTAATGACTTATCTTTAACCGTTCATATTAAACAATAATATGAGGTAAGTACCCCCCAATAGCATAGAGATAATTTGTTTTACATACCCTCACAATGTCAAATTTGAATATTATCTACCTAATATCTAATAATTGATCACTGTGCGTCGGGAAATTAAAAATCTAATACAAACGCGATAGAATCCGTAAAATGGTTAGCTAAGTGTCAAACATTTCTTCAGAGCAATACATGAGATGATGCTGAATGCTACTTAAAGCGACAGACAAGCTGACAAGAAAAGAGCTGTCACAAAAATCGGTCTAACATGTTAGAGTTAATCCTTCAAAATTGTAGTGATTTCAGAGCAATCCGTGACCGTTGTGCTAGTGTTTTTTTTTTACATACATACCATCACGGCATGTCCTTTGCAGCGTAGGCAGAGAGAACAGAGTGCCAGAGAACTCTATCCTTGCATACTTCACTCGCTTCCTCAACATTCATAATTCTCTTCATACACGCTTGCCGATTTCGGAGACTCTTGACTCCACCTTCCTTCAGTACATGACTGATCTGGTCTAGGTAGGTTAGTCTCGGTCTCCCCCGGTACCTACATCCTTCCACTTTCGCATTGTATATCTTCTTAACCAGACGTTCGTTCGTTTTATTTTTGTTTCAGATATTTCAGCCTTCAATGAGGAAGAAATATGAAATACAATTACTGACACAGGACAAATATCTGAATCTCTATGTGCCTGCCCTCAATTGGTTATTGCTTGGAACTCTAACTTCAAATAAGTCCAAGGAAGATCTTTTGGATGAGTTTCTTCAGATATGCGATGATATGGAAAACAAGTTTGTATTTAATTTATGTGTATTTTTACAATGTAACGGCTTCGTTTTCAGAAGCCAATACACATCTCCATTAATTTATTTGGTTTTAGAAGTTGATATTGTTGTCTGTTCATCATTTCTATCAAATGGCCTTCCAAAATATTCTTTACGGTTATTACCTTTCTCCATTTATTATCGGTCGTTCCTTCGTTTTAGCTTGAAGTTTACAATGAATTAATCTTTTGTAGTGCTGCAAGGAAGTATACTGCGCCCATTCCTTTTTAATTTTACATTAAAGATGTTCCTAACATTACTGACTTTGAAACAGTACTTATTTTGCTTGCACTTTCATTATGACAACACAAACATCTACAAATATTATTTCATACTAAAACACTGACTGAAATGAATAATTTAGTAAATATATCAATGTATCGAACATAACAAAATAGTGGAATGTGGTACTAATTTTGTAGGACTATACTGTTTTATTGATAAAATTGCATGTAAATAACTATTTCACGTTATTTAATTAATTTATTGTCATTTAGCCTATACCTTACATGAATAATGGGTAGGTTTTATTTTTCCTTCATACAGTATCTCCGTTATAGTAGAATACATGCACTATCTTGAAATTGAGATAAATATAAGCGAAGGGCTTAACTTTACGTAAATCAAACGCAAACATTTATAAAACAGGATTCTATTTTAGGTATTACCTAATTCTGTTCACTATGATAATCGTTTGAAAGTTAGTGTAATAACTCCACTAATTCTACGTTGATTATGATGAATGGACGTTTTACCTTTTTGAAAGAATCAAACTCTCCTAAATTTGTGAAATGTAAATGAATATAAGAACACGATCTTTACTATTACATTCTAATGCAAGGCTTTCATTACAGTGAGCTATTCCTGTGTTGTCTTGTATCAGCTTTTGATTCCTCTTGTATAATTAAGAAGGCACCGAAGATTTTGCATATGATTCATAATTATGCGGATAAAATGGGTGAGTTTCTCGTAAAGAATTATTTGGTATCAGCAAACTGAAAAAAAAAGGAAACCATTTTACTGTTATTTTAAATGAGAACGTTTAGATGTATTGATGTTTATTACTCCATTACGCCAAAACGGCTAAAGGCATCTGGATGAAGTTTGACACAGAAATAGGTTATAATCTGGAATAGTACATTACTACTACTTATTTTTCTTGAAAATGTACCAAGAGATACATTTGATTAACAAATTCTGCATTAAGGTAAGCGAATCCGCGTGCATGATAAAGCACTAATGAACTGGACAGTGTTTATAAATTAGGAAGGGCTTATGGGTTTTCAATTGAAATTGTGACAGTCATTTTGAGAATTATTTCTTAAAATGTTAACATTCCAAATTTATGAATAACTTAGCGATTCTAATAATACAAACATAAGAGTCAAGCTAGTGTATACTACAAACACTCATTATACTCAGGACAGGAATGCGAAGAGGATCCGTCCTACTCATACAAACGGAAATATATTTGAGATGCTTTCGCTAAAACAAAAATTAAGGTTCTACCCGTTCTTTAATTACCATTAATAATTCTCCCTTGGTACCTACCTACTAATCTTTAGCACCAGTATGATTTTGTTGCAATTTTTTGTTCTATTCCAATAGTGGTTAACCATTGACTATTAGTAACCTTATTAAAACCCTTGGATATATTAACACCCTTGGGTAGAATGATGATTTTCTCACCGAAGACAAAGACCGGGTTCCGGTGGCCCACTTGTTTGGCGCAGATAGGTACATGTAGGGCGGGTCTATAGGGTCGCGCACCGTTTATTCTGTTGCCCCGGACGGATTTAACGGAATGTGACCGCTTCATAGTCCGGCGCCAAAAAAAATGGTAGAATGATGATTGAATACACTTTTTATAATTAGTTTGTTATGAGGCGATAATATTACGTTTATTGTTACAGTTATGATAAACGTAGTTCTGACTTCGTTAGGCGAACATATGTGTAAGGCTGACAACTATAGACAAACTGCATCAGAATCTCTCATACAGACTTGGTGGAAAATCGCAAGCACTTTGAAATCTACTAATCATTTTTTGCAAGTTTTAGAACCTTGGCTGCAGTTTGCTTGTACACATTTGTCGGTAAATATATTTTTAATTTGTGACCATGTAGTCTTTATTGGCACTTCGAATAATGGTAGTATTGAAGCTAGTGTATTTAAGTACAATAGTTTCGAGATTGGGGTTCATTCATTTATCAAAGTAGAAAAAAACGTCATTAGTTTGTATGGGTAGCTGATAATTTTAATTACACCACTGTCGCTAAAAACTATTACCAGTTACTGTACAGATGGACGTTCTTAAGTACCTTCAAGGACAACAGAAGTCTCTAAGACACTTTGTAAGGCAGCCGCAGGACAGAAAATACATGCTAGGCAATGTTACCACTGCTAATTTCTTTTTAATTGGGCATTATTTTTGATCAATTGATACTCTCCTAGCAATACTCGTATACTATATGACTGCAGAGATGCCATAATGGTTAAGATACCTACCTAACACAACTGCGTACGATTTCCAAGCAGGATAATAATGTTTTTATTGTTTTGCGTCTAGGTGTAATTTGTTGCCGTTAATTTCATATTTGTAAAGTCCCAAGCAATGCAAGGATTATTTACTTAGTGCGAGAACGTAACGTACAAATATCGAATGTGACTAGTTTAGCATATATTTTTAAAACAACACATGATTAAAAAAAATTTTCAAGTAGTCACGTTCGAAATTTATCTTCACTGTCACTTCTAGTAAAGTTTCTCTGATATCCTTAAGATTCATTTTTAATTCATTGCCTATCATATTTATATATATTACGTTCTTCTCACATACAGTTGTCTTATTTATATTGCTTTTAAAGTTCCACGTGGAGCAGTTATATGTAAAATATATTTTATTTTATTTGTAGACGCAGCACGTGAATGTAATATTAAGGGGAACAATACGTTACATGATCAAATGTGGCAATCCGGCTGACGACTTCTCAGGTAACTTTCAATTTGTCATCAAAAGAATGCTTAAATCTATACCTGACGTCGAAGAATTATTTTTAATGGTAAGTTCCTAGATATATCCAATAATATGATATTATAAATTACTATGATTAATGTTTCAGTAAAAGCTTTACAAACAAGTGAATTCGTTATTCTTCTTCTCTATTAATGTGTTTATAAGATTGGCGCAAAATATTTTTTTCTATAGATATTGATGAAAGAACACGGTAAGAGTTTTAGCCAACTTTTATGACAAGCTAGTCAGGTGACGGGGCAGGTACTGCTGCGATCTAATACTTAACATTTAACTATCCTTGCCGTCAATTAATCTTCAATAAGATATACCTACAATTCTAGATTGAAGATGCAAGAGAAAAAAAGATGCAAAGAGAAGAGCACGATTGGGCCGGATTCCCAATAGGTGCGGGTTCGAACCCCGCTTGTGACATCATTTTTCGTTTCGTAATCGGGTATTTATAAATAATTAAGCATATTAAATGCTAAAAATTTCAGTAATTTGAATGCAAAGATAAGTTATTAAAGGCGTAATTTGTTCCTCAGGATGCATTCATGCCTTTGGTTGAACTGGTACAAACTTCAAATGCTCGCACTATGATGGCTAAGACGGTGCTGTCTATATTCTTCACGAGATGCAACGCTGTGCAAATTGAAGATCCCATCGTCATCTCCAGTTTGATGCGACTGTGTTGTATACTCCATGACTCGATCAAGTATGAAGCATTTTTTCTTAATGTTTTTAATATTCTTTCTATATTTTACGCTACTTTAAACAAAAATTAATGTGAAATAAAGACAATTGTACTATTAATATTACTAAAAGACAAGTAAATAAAGCAAATATCTACATTTGATAATGTTAAAAATTGAATAGTTACCCCACTTTCGAATTATAAGATGTAGACATGCGGATGCTTTGGCAAATTAAATGAGGTACAGACAAATGAGACCAACACAGCTATTGCGCTTTGAGCATAATTAACCTTATTATTAATTTTGAAGAAGATAAAACAGCTCGCTTTTCCCCTCTGGCTTAAGACTCTTTGACTATATGTTTTACTTGAAACTAAAACTATATGTCTTAGCCTCTGATGCCCCATGCAACCTTTATACGGTTTTCATGAACATCGCTTAACGGCCTGGTCACGACTTTGGTCTTAGCTAAGCGCGGCGCGGCGTGCCGGGCGGCGTCTGCCAGCGGTGCGTTTTGCACGCCACGTACCTTCAGTAGCGGTGGCCTAGGTGGACGTATTTAGGTAGTCAAAACGTGTTCCAAATCATGTTCATGGCGTTATCAAAATTATCCCTTCTCTGATTAGAAAGCAGTACATTTTTAAAACAAGATATTCTTAATATTAGAGAAGGAGTGCACGAACTAAATAAACATCGGTATTTAAATTGCGAATTTCGTGACCTATACGAAGATTACAGAAAATTCCAGATAAGTTTTATGAGTAGACAAGAATGAGTGTGCAAATTTTTGATTATATTCTGCAGCACATATCCTACTAATATTATAAACGTGAAAGTTTGTAATAATGTATGTATGTGAACATCTTTGTTGCTCTTTCACGCAAAAAGTACCGAATTGATTTTGATGAAACTTTATAGTAATATAGCTTACACATCAGAATAACACATAGGCTATAATTTACAAAGATATTTTGTAAATTGAGTAAAATATAACGATAAAAATCGCTTAAGACAGAAAAAATCGCCCATCTGCGAGTTATTTTTGCATACGCTGCAAAGATCTTGAAAGCTAGACAAATGTTATGTATTGTGGAAATGTACCTCTTAAATAGTTCTACAAAAAAGTCCGCGACAGTATATATCTATTTTTAATATTTAAGCATTTATCGTTAAAATAGTAAATTAAAAATTCAAAATAATTTGGTATTTATTGCCGATGCACATTTTATAGTAACAAATTGATTCTTATGCAAACAAATGTTTTTATTGCTTTCGATATTTAAAGTACATATTTTTTGCCTTTTACCGCGTGTCGTTTGGTACAATGTTTCAAAAGTTAGAACGATAAGAGTGCGCAGTGCTGTGGTCAGGCAGCAACGGGGCGCACAACAGAAATATGGCAAGAAATCTATGATCGCCGATTGTGCGACCCGAACACGAGTAAAGTCCTGAGAGCAGTCATCGTTGATGATTGTTGTATTTGTGACAGCACTATCGATTTGTTAATAACATACTATACCTGTATATAATAGATAGGTATTGAAAGTTTGTGATATGAAACATCTTTTTGCGCGCCTTGGCAGTAAAATTATGTCGACTACTGTAAATGATAGATTGGGTTAGGTAGGTACTAAGGCAAATGTGGTGATGCAGTGATACTACGCCGCTATTCTCTATTCATTTGTGTGTGCGCGCGCGTATGACAGCAGTAGCTGTGTAATATAAGTGTGACATTAAATCCTTACTATTATATAAATGCGAAAGTAACTCTGTCTGTCTGCCACTCTTTCACGCCAATACTACTGAACCGATCTAAATGAAATTTGGAACACAGATATTCTAGAGCCCGATAAAGGACATAGGCTACTTTTTAATGCAAAAAAGGATTGTAAAGGGGGATGAAAAGTTGTAAGGAAGTATCGTCATTTTTAAAGCCAGAAGCTTGAAACTTATTTTTAGGCTTTGATTAGATATAAATAAATATGACATTAACATAGTGTCCGACCGAATGTTCGGTTTCGGTTTCGGTCGAGTTTCGGCAAAAAAACGAGTTCCGGTTATGTTTCGGTTTCGGCAGCAAACCTGCCGAAACTACGACCGAAACCGAAACTGCATTCGGGAGTTTCCGCGCTGTGCTCGGGTGTGTTCGGCGCGGTAAATGACATCCAAGCGAAGATGACCTTTGGCCGCGTCCACGTGCGTAATCATGTCGTAACCTGTTTGTTTGCAGTGCATTAGGTAACAACATAAATAAGTATTAAAGCTACGTATGTGATTTAAAGAAAAAAAATTAAAACTGATTGATTATAATACATTTTCTTTATTTTTCTCTGAAAACATGATCTTTATAAGAAAGTTTCGGTTTCGGCCGAAACTGAGACCGTTGCCGAAATTCGGTTTCGGTTTCGGTCGTAAAAACCAGTTTCGGTCGGACACTACATTAACATATTGTAAAAATTATTATAAAATGGAGGAGAGGAAGGAAAACCCACCACTTTCCCACGGTTAATCAATATACCGTACACCTCAAGAAAGGAAGGAATACGGGATGGGATCAAGGTGGAATAGGATATAAGGAAATCTTACTCCTGTGATGAGCACCGTCTCCAGAACTTCTACTTGCAATTTTCCGCAGAACTTCGAATAAAGATTCGACACGTGTTTCGCCTCTAAACGAGGCATCCTCAGGACGGTTCGGCTTCAAATGCGCTCCGATTGACTGTACGCACGCCTTTTATACCCGCTCCACTATCAAACTACCCGCGTTGAGTCATTTTATTGACACGCAAACAACTTTAAGAGTGGGGATGTATTAAAGTTTGTTTGTTCATTCAGCAATGCATGTTTGCTACATTTTAAGATCTCTAATTGTTCCAATACACACAGCCTGAAATCTTTGCTGCAAATATGTAAGGGCTCGAAAGTATTATTATTATTTATACTGTGATTACTGTCTATTAAATGTTTAGCAAAATTCGATTTATGTGGGTAGTTGTTTGTATATGCGGCCAAATGTTCTTTGTACCTAGTTTCAAAATTGCGACCCGTTTGTCCAATGTAAACATTGTGACACGTGTCGCATTTTAACCTATAAACACCGGACTTTTTACTTGTGTTGAGCTTGTCTTTTCCGTTACACAGGGTCTTAAGAGTGCTATTTGGTCTATAAGCACAGTGAATGTCATGTACTCTAAGAATTTTCGCTAGTCGGTCAGTCAAGTCTCCGAAATAAGTTAAAGTACACGTGAATTTTGTAAGCTCTTTTGAAGAGGGATATAAAGACTGTTTAACTATATTATTTTCTTTTCTTTTAATTAGCTTATCGATCAACTCTTTATTATATCCGTTGGATTGGGCGATATAATATATGATATTGAGTTCTTTTCTATATGACTCATCGCTTAAGGGCACTTTAAATAATCTATGTATCAAGCTATGGAATGCTGCTAGTTTATGTTGCCATGGATGACACGATGATACAGGTATTGTAATATCTGTACACGTTGGCTTACGATAAACTTCAAATTTATGCCTATTGCCTTCTCTACGTATGGTAAGATCTAAAAAGTTGATCATATTATTCTCTTCTTCTTCCAATTTAAATTTGATTTTGGGATGTAAAGTGTTCAATCTATTAACAAATTGATGGAGTTGCCGGGTAGTCCCGGTCCATACTAGTAATATATCATCAACATAACGGTAATAATATAACAATTTACTTTCTTGGACTACGTATTTACGTTCATAATCGTCCATAAAGATGTCTGCCATTAAAGGACTTAAAGGAGACCCCATTGCTAGACCTTCTTTTTGAATGTAGTGTTCGTTATTAAATTGGAAATAATTTTGCTTCATACAGAGCTCAGTGAGGCGTAGAATGTCATTTGTTTGTCCTGGATGTATATTTTGTGTGCGAAACATATTTTTTAAGAACCCTAAACATTCCTTATATGGGACCTTTGTGAAGAGGCTCTCTACATCTAAAGAAACTAATTTGGCATTAAATGGTAAATGGACATCTCTAATTTGGTCTATTAATTCAATACTATTTTTAATAGTGTATTTTGGTTTAAAGCGCGATTTATCCTTTATTATTGTATTTAAATATTTTGCTAATTTATATGTAGGCGCGTGTACATAAGAAACAACCGGCCGAATAGGGATTTGTTCTTTATGAATTTTGGGTAAGCCATATAATAAAGGACACTGAGGGTTCATCATAACTAGGTTTTTACCGTGATATGAATTTGGTGGAAATAGTTGTTTAGCATCTTTAATGCATAACTTTAGCTCAGCTTGGAAACGTTTTGTGGGGTCAGAGGACAAGCGTTCGAATTCATCAGTCAATATGACGTCGTTTATTTTACTATTATATTCGGATTTGTTCATAATAACAACGGTATTGCCCTTGTCTGCTTTATTTACAACTAAATCGTTAATTTCTATTTTATTTTGAATGGATTTAAAAATTTTGTATTCTGCGTTATAACGTTCACTGCCTTTGTATTTTTTTAATTGGTTGGCAGCTAAACTTTTAACTATGTCATCCTTTTTATTTCTAAAAATTGCTATTTCTGTATCAACAGCCAAGGTCTCTAGAGATTTTTTATCAATATTTTTATGCAAATTGTATTTTAAACCCTTTTCTAGTAAGGTCATTTCGTTACTAGTTAACTGAATATTTGATAAATTTTTTACTCGAGGATAAAAAGTATGTGTACAATTATTTTGATTATTATTATATGTATTATTATGTCGCGATTTTTGTATTAATTCATTTAATTTTCTTTGCTGAGTGAGATATTTTATAATAGATTGAACACTTTACATCCCAAAATCAAATTTAAATTGGAAGAAGAAGAGAATAATATGATCAACTTTTTAGATCTTACCATACGTAGAGAAGGCAATAGGCATAAATTTGAAGTTTATCGTAAGCTAACGTGTACAGATATTACAATACCTGTATCATCGTGTCATCCATGGCAACATAAACTAGCAGCATTCCATAGCTTGATACATAGATTATTTAAAGTGCCCTTAAGCGATGAGTCATATAGAAAAGAACTCAATATCATATATTATATCGCCCAATCCAACGGATATAATAAAGAGTTGATCGATAAGCTAATTAAAAGAAAAGAAAATAATATAGTTAAACAGTCTTTATATCCCTCTTCAAAAGAGCTTACAAAATTCACGTGTACTTTAACTTATTTCGGAGACTTGACTGACCGACTAGCGAAAATTCTTAGAGTACATGACATTCACTGTGCTTATAGACCAAATAGCACTCTTAAGACCCTGTGTAACGGAAAAGACAAGCTCAACACAAGTAAAAAGTCCGGTGTTTATAGGTTAAAATGCGACACGTGTCACAATGTTTACATTGGACAAACGGGTCGCAATTTTGAAACTAGGTACAAAGAACATTTGGCCGCATATACAAACAACTACCCACATAAATCGAATTTTGCTAAACATTTAATAGACAGTAATCACAGTATAAATAATAATAATACTTTCGAGCCCTTACATATTTGCAGCAAAGATTTCAGGCTGTGTGTATTGGAACAATTAGAGATCTTAAAATGTAGCAAACATGCATTGCTGAATGAACAAACAAACTTTAATACATCCCCACTCTTAAAGTTGTTTGCGTGTCAATAAAATGACTCAACGCGGGTAGTTTGATAGTGGAGCGGGTATAAAAGGCGTGCGTACAGTCAATCGGAGCGCATTTGAAGCCGAACCGTCCTGAGGATGCCTCGTTTAGAGGCGAAACACGTGTCGAATCTTTATTCGAAGTTCTGCGGAAAATTGCAAGTAGAAGTTCTGGAGACGGTGCTCATCACAGGAGTAAGATTTCCTTATATCCTATTCCACCTTGATCCCATCCCGTATTCCTTCCTTTCTTGAGGTGTACGGTATATTGATTAACCGTGGGAAAGTGGTGGGTTTTCCTTCCTCTCCTCCATTTTATAATAATAATGGATTTCCGCCATGTATCGCCTAATTCAATCAATTATATCAAATCAGCAAGCATAGCTGTACAGGCGAAGTTATACATTAAGATCTCAAAGCTCCACCGCGTCGCTTGTCAAAACGTGTGGTTCAATCAGCAATGTAAATACCATCATGTTATACCTAATTATATCAACATTCGTGCCAATACACATAGCAGGGCTGCCAATGTTGCCATAGAAAAAGCTCAAAGAGTTTGGTTGGGTGAAGAGGCCAGGCGTTGGTTTACTATTAGGGATAATTTGAAACTTCATTTAAAAATCCTACATTCTGAACTTTCCTTTCATTTACATAACATTGAATTCGATTTATTAGATCAAAAAGCTAGAGAGTTATCATACCGAATAGGTTACGAAAAATATCTCACTCAGCAAAGAAAATTAAATGAATTAATACAAAAATCGCGACATAATAATACATATAATAATAATCAAAATAATTGTACACATACTTTTTATCCTCGAGTAAAAAATTTATCAAATATTCAGTTAACTAGTAACGAAATGACCTTACTAGAAAAGGGTTTAAAATACAATTTGCATAAAAATATTGATAAAAAATCTCTAGAGACCTTGGCTGTTGATACAGAAATAGCAATTTTTAGAAATAAAAAGGATGACATAGTTAAAAGTTTAGCTGCCAACCAATTAAAAAAATACAAAGGCAGTGAACGTTATAACGCAGAATACAAAATTTTTAAATCCATTCAAAATAAAATAGAAATTAACGATTTAGTTGTAAATAAAGCAGACAAGGGCAATACCGTTGTTATTATGAACAAATCCGAATATAATAGTAAAATAAACGACGTCATATTGACTGATGAATTCGAACGCTTGTCCTCTGACCCCACAAAACGTTTCCAAGCTGAGCTAAAGTTATGCATTAAAGATGCTAAACAACTATTTCCACCAAATTCATATCACGGTAAAAACCTAGTTATGATGAACCCTCAGTGTCCTTTATTATATGGCTTACCCAAAATTCATAAAGAACAAATCCCTATTCGGCCGGTTGTTTCTTATGTACACGCGCCTACATATAAATTAGCAAAATATTTAAATACAATAATAAAGGATAAATCGCGCTTTAAACCAAAATACACTATTAAAAATAGTATTGAATTAATAGACCAAATTAGAGATGTCCATTTACCATTTAATGCCAAATTAGTTTCTTTAGATGTAGAGAGCCTCTTCACAAAGGTCCCATATAAGGAATGTTTAGGGTTCTTAAAAAATATGTTTCGCACACAAAATATACATCCAGGACAAACAAATGACATTCTACGCCTCACTGAGCTCTGTATGAAGCAAAATTATTTCCAATTTAATAACGAACACTACATTCAAAAAGAAGGTCTAGCAATGGGGTCTCCTTTAAGTCCTTTAATGGCAGACATCTTTATGGACGATTATGAACGTAAATACGTAGTCCAAGAAAGTAAATTGTTATATTATTACCGTTATGTTGATGATATATTACTAGTATGGACCGGGACTACCCGGCAACTCCATCAATTTGTTAATAGATTGAACACTTTACATCCCAAAATCAAATTTAAATTGGAAGAAGAAGAGAATAATATGATCAACTTTTTAGATCTTACCATACGTAGAGAAGGCAATAGGCATAAATTTGAAGTTTATCGTAAGCCAACGTGTACAGATATTACAATACCTGTATCATCGTGTCATCCATGGCAACATAAACTAGCAGCATTCCATAGCTTGATACATAGATTATTTAAAGTGCCCTTAAGCGATGAGTCATATAGAAAAGAACTCAATATCATATATTATATCGCCCAATCCAACGGATATAATAAAGAGTTGATCGATAAGCTAATTAAAAGAAAAGAAAATAATATAGTTAAACAGTCTTTATATCCCTCTTCAAAAGAGCTTACAAAATTCACGTGTACTTTAACTTATTTCGGAGACTTGACTGACCGACTAGCGAAAATTCTTAGAGTACATGACATTCACTGTGCTTATAGACCAAATAGCACTCTTAAGACCCTGTGTAACGGAAAAGACAAGCTCAACACAAGTAAAAAGTCCGGTGTTTATAGGTTAAAATGCGACACGTGTCACAATGTTTACATTGGACAAACGGGTCGCAATTTTGAAACTAGGTACAAAGAACATTTGGCCGCATATACAAACAACTACCCACATAAATCGAATTTTGCTAAACATTTAATAGACAGTAATCACAGTATAAATAATAATAATACTTTCGAGCCCTTACATATTTGCAGCAAAGATTTCAGGCTGTGTGTATTGGAACAATTAGAGATCTTAAAATGTAGCAAACATGCATTGCTGAATGAACAAACAAACTTTAATACATCCCCACTCTTAAAGTTGTTTGCGTGTCAATAAAATGACTCAACGCGGGTAGTTTGATAGTGGAGCGGGTATAAAAGGCGTGCGTACAGTCAATCGGAGCGCATTTGAAGCCGAACCGTCCTGAGGATGCCTCGTTTAGAGGCGAAACACGTGTCGAATCTTTATTCGAAGTTCTGCGGAAAATTGCAAGTAGAAGTTCTGGAGACGGTGCTCATCACAGGAGTAAGATTTCCTTATATCCTATTCCACCTTGATCCCATCCCGTATTCCTTCCTTTCTTGAGGTGTACGGTATATTGATTAACCGTGGGAAAGTGGTGGGTTTTCCTTCCTCTCCTCCATTTTATAATAATAATGGATTTCCGCCATGTATCGCCTAATTCAATCAATTATATTGTAAAAATTTATCCTTAAGGGGTAAAATAAAAATATGGGATGAAAAACTTTAGAAAAGTAACCTTTTACGCGGGCGAAGCCGCGGGCAGAAGCTAGTAAGTATATAATACCTCGGTATCCATTACCGTCACAAAATCGTCTATTTTTTTTTGTTTTTATCTACACCGCTGAGTACGTCCGTCCTATACCGCTGTCCGCGCCGCTGTGTTTCGTGGCGTCGCACTCATTCACTTGTACATTTATTCCTGGCGCTCACCACACTGCGGGCCGCCGCCGTAGCGATTCGCTCGAAAAGAAACCGCGCGCGCTTTCGCTATGAGCGGCGTCTCGTGGCGTGCTTCAAACATTTTTATACTTTTGATTTTACCGCTGGGCGTCCCGCGCTTAGCCGCCGCTTACAGCGGCAAGGTCGTGAACGGGGCGTAAGAGTGCCCTTCGTGGGGTAAGGAATCTCGGCTTAAGCTGCCGCTCGCAATGTGGCCTTGCCTACATTTACAATTTAGTCGTAGCTTGATCTACGACCGCGGCGCGCGGCGGTAGTAATATGGTTATTTACCTGCTAAAGTTGCACAATATGTTTATACTGTCTAGGCCAAGCGCCGGGTATATTTTTTTGCAACGTACGGGACCTGGTATTTTTTTTTGGGAATATGTTCAAGGTCGTCCCCTGAATGTAAATCCAAGTTTTACTTCAGCCGCCATCTTGGAAAACACGTTTTATTGAATATCTCGCGAACTGCGCATCGTACGACAAAAATTGCAGAGACCATTATTGTAGATAATAATATTTTTCATCTTTTTTATTTGAAACTTTTTTTTGTATAACACACAGGTTTTTAATTATAGCGAATCAAACTTTTTACAATATGGTTTTTACTAAATCTTATATCTTTAAACGAGCAATTCTTGTGTATATATATATATATATATGTATATATATATATATATATATATATATATATATATATATATGTATATATATATATATATATATATATGTATATATTCTGGATCTCGGAAACGGCACTAACAATTTTCATGAAATTTAGCATGTAGGGGGTTTCGGGGGCGATTAATCGATCTAGCTAGGTTTCATTTCTAGAAAATATTGTTTTATATGTATTTTCAGGCAATAAAAAATATAATTTTTCATTGGCTGAAAACTATTAACATATGAAGGCAAATTTTGACGCTGTCATTAAGAATAGACATAGCTCAGTAGGAACATTGAGTAGTCTAATCCCAACAAACCGGCACTCGGTTCGGATCTTTAGCTTCCCTTTTTTAATTTTTTGCCCTTTTAATTTTTTTTTATTATTTTATTAATTATTAACATTTACCTGCGTCTTCGTCCGCGTAGAAGTCGAAAAAGGTTCTAATAGATTATTTTTTGTTTTTTACGTTATTAATTTTATTATTTTTTACAAATTATTATGTTTACATGTTTGTATACTTATAAAATATAACAATATTTATTATAGTGTAGGGTATTTAGAAGTCTATTAAATATGACAATAAAATGAAATTTTGTTATACATATATTATGGACACGAGGCTTTTTCTTAGGAGGCTACGTTTTGAACAGCTGCGCCCATTGACCGAGGCGACGGAAGGGCAGTGTGCCGCTCCATAACTCACCATGTTTTGCATCGAAATTAGGCCGACCTCTGATACAGCTTCCTTGACATCCGTGGCCGTCCCGACGGGTTATCCTTTCAGGTATCATCACTATAGACGCTCCGGCAACAAACAACTGTGATGCCGAGGCGTCGCCCTCACGAGGCCGACCTTTATGCGGGTGATAGACTAATACCCGGTCTATGCACTCGCAATAGTAGTTGGTGTAGACCAACTACAGTATTTCTTTGTAAACAATATCTTTTGTTTTCCTTTCGGATTGAAATGAGAATTACCAGGCTACTCTGTGAGCTTATTCTAAAGCATGTCACATAGAACTGCCCATGGAATTTGAAGAGGTAATTTGATGGCATTCTTAGAATGGTTTTTTCTTGCAAACTTGCAAACATTGTATAATTTCGACGCGCCAGCTCTTAATTTTAAGATGTGAGCTGGGATACCGGGAGGCTTCGGTGTATTCAGGAACTCGACCGGTTGTTTGAAGCGGGGTTTATCACTTATTCAAAGGATTTATTTTGATATTTGACCCCTTCGAATGTTTTTAAATATTTGCAAGTAAATGGTTTAAAGAAATTGAAACGATTGTAGTAGCGCACATAGGTAAATCATGGCGTCTTGCGACCCGTCTGATCAGCATCAATATGCTGTCTCCATATCGTACCTTATTGATTGTTCCTAATATAACTCAACCTTTCCGTCTCGATTTTTGCAAATATGTTGATTAAGAGCTAACTAAACAGCGAACAAAAATATAGCAAATGACTATCTTCTCCTTTCCTAATCGTTATACAGTAAAAATACCCTCGCCAGAGTCAAATAAAAACTGGTAATGCATCTTATAACCGATGGATTTCAGTTAATCGATGCAATGTGATTTCATGGCTCTCAATTACAATATTCGGCTTAGAAAATTGCTGTCCAACATTTTTAAATTTCAAACTCCACGTTCCTATGACGCCGTGTCCTAAAAGTGTATGACTTCTTTAAAGCTTAGAAATCTCCAAATGCTGTATTAATACAGTATTGGGATTTTCGAGACATTCTAATTTTAAAGAGTATTTCCATTGTATCAAGCTTTTATGAGAGTTCAACCTTTTCAGGGTTCCGTACCCAAAGCGTAAAACAGAACCCTATAACTAAAACTTCGTTTCCGTCCGTCCGTCTCTCTGTCACCAGGCTGTATCTCATGAACCATGATAGTTAGACAATTGCAATTTTCACAAATGATGTATTTCTGTTGCCGCTATAACGACAAGTACTAAAAAACAAAATAAAATAAATACTTAAGGGGGCTGCCAAACAACAAACGTGATTTTTGCTCCTTTTTGATAGATATTTTTTTAATTTTTATTTTTAGTTTTTGCCTTTTTGATTTAGTTTTTCATTATTTTTATTATATTTAAATATATCTTCCAAAACACATTAAAAAGAAAATACCGAGCAAGGCTCGGTCATCCAGATATTATTTATTTAATGGTCAATGATAAATTAAAAATAATAGTAACTGAATTGTAGAGCATGAAATTACCTATAAATTTTATACGAAACTTTTTCTCGTAGCATTTATAGTCTAAGAGCTGCAGCTTAGTAAAACTTGCACCTCGTACATTATCAGTGGCAATATTGCTTGCTGTATACGAAAACCATAAAATGGCATAAAGTGTTAAAAAAAATGTCAATACAGCTGTGCAGCAAATCAAATAAAATTATAAATAATGTGGAGAACAACTAATAATTCGTCGATCTTTATTGTTACTTAAAACGGTATCATCATAAAAGATTGTCTATGTAGCAAAAAACAATAGTACATCCCGCTACATCGTAAGAATTGTAATAGTTATTATTTTTATTATTATGTGTCTCCAATTGTTATCGAAATCACTAAAATGAAAAGAATTTTACGAATGTTACTTCAAAAAAAACGGAAAAAACATTTGTTTACACAAACAAAAAGTGGCGCATTATTTTACGGGGCGAGTCTTATTTTTTTCGATGTCGAGGGAAGACACTCATCGTCTTGTGGATCTATCTCTTCTGCCTCCGCCATATCCGAAGGAGACTAATCAAAGATTGGGTCTTCGGTTGGGATGGCATCTAATATGTCTGGCACGTTGTCGCATGTTTGGCCGCTGCAATTGGAGCAAATAATCGAACATTTAAGAACAGCTTTTCGGCATCCGCAGGCAGCTCCGCAATTTTTGGTGCATTTGCACGATATTATTTGCAACAAACTCGACGGTGCAGGAGCCATTGCAGTTCGAATTGGTTCAAGCCCTTGTGCAGTTCGCTTCCAACCCCATTTTTCAGCGTCGTGATAAAATCCAAGCCAAGTTTGAACCTGGTGGTACACTCTGAAAGAATAGTAGCGTGCCGTATCTTGTGTTGGAGGTAGAAGTGATAAATTCAACCTTGTCTTACTCGCCAATTTCCCGAAGCATTTGTAGCGAAGCGAGTTAATAGAGACTTCCGATTTTGTAAAACGGTTGGGATTTATATCTGAATACTATTGGAATGTTAAGAGGGAGAAATGCCGAACGACCCGAAATATATACTACAACTTATAGTGACATAATTGAATATACAGCATTATAATCTCATTTACAGCGTTATAGCTCTTGAACTATAAATGCTACGAGAAAAAGTTTCTTATAAAATTTATAGGTAATTTTATGCTCTACAATTCAGTTACCATTATTTTTAATTTATCATTGACCATTAAATAAATATTTAGTAAAAACCATATTGTAAAAGGTTTGATTCGCTATAATTAAAAACCTATGTGTTATACAAAAAAAAAAATTCAAATAAAAAAGATGGCAAATATTATTATCTACAATAATGATCTCTACAATTTTTGTCGTACGATGCGCGGTTCGCGAGATATTCAATAAAACGTGTTTTCCAAGATGGCGGCTGAAGTGAACCACCCCCCCGCCGCGCCCCCTTGGATTTACAATCAGGGGACAACCTTGAACATATTCCAAAAAAAAATACCAGGTCCCGTACGTTGCATTACAAACCTACTTTTTTTGCTACGGCGCTTGGACTAGTCTGACCGCGCCGAGCGTGATTTCATCCGGTTTGTCTATATCAATATTGTCTGAGAATCGCGGAGGTAATTTAAGGAATTATTATAGATTAAAGTAGTCGTGACGTAAGGAATGGAGGTTGCGGTGGCAGAGTCCAAGTACCTGTTTCATAAATTGAGGGTTTCGTCGTCGTTAATGTTTTTCGGTTTTCATCGACAGGAATTGAGTTTTTGATGTTGTGGCACGTTTAATTGCTGACTGTTCGATTGTAAGAGCACGCTAAAGCGTAAGGATTTTTGTCAGATCATTCTCAGTAACAATAAGGCAATTATCTCGCTCCTGCACGGAACTCAAAGCTCTGTTGATGATATATTGACTGTATAATTTTGTTTGTACTATTTTACATACATACATATCATCACGCCATATCCCTTGCAGTGTAGGCAAAGAGAACAGAGTGCCAGAGAACTCTATCCTTGTATACTTCACTCGCTTCCTCAACATTCATAATTCTCTTCATACACGCTCGCCGGTTTCGGCGACTCTTGATTCCACCTTCCTTCAGTACGTGACTAATCTGGTCTAGGTAGGTGAGTGTCGGTCTCCCCCGGTACCTACATCCTTCTACTTTCGCATTGTATATCTTCTTAACCAGACGTTCGTTCAGCATTCTTTCCACATATCCGAACCATCGGAGCCATTACCATTTTGATATGCCAAATAGGTACCGTGCATTTGTTGCGGCTATATTTTGCGCAATTATCGGTTAGATGTACGCCGATTCTATGTCCAAGATTTATTGTGTTTTACGATTATTTATTGAAGTAATACTGGAGAAATTGTAAATATGTGCAATGATCAGCCGCAATTATCTACAGCCTATTTTGATGAATCGATTTTCATGGGTTTCTAGCAGCTATTAAGTTTAGCAACGAGCCAATGATGTTGAGAAACCACTCAATTATTTAAATCGACAATAGATTTACTTACAAAGTTTTGAAATTGCTTGTAAAATAAAAACGTAAAGAATACTTTTTCTTAATATAATACTGACCTTTTCAACCCTTTTATTGCATCTTAAACGACTACGTGATGTTTTAATTATTCATCTGTCTCATTTACTGTTAGCTAAGCTAACCATTTAGATGCTAGTACCTGCGCCTGATGCCACCCCAGCGGTAGGCGCGGGAGTATGAACCGGAGATTAGCTCCTACCTACCAAACTAAATGCGTGAGGTTTTCCCGTCGCTTTGTTTTTAAGACATCCACGGGAATATATGTATATCCGAAGATAAAGAATTGGTCCGCTCAAATACCGAAAAGGTATCATAAGGAATGTTGTGGGCCCTCCACGCTGCTCTTCCGTTGCCACAGGATAGGAGGGTATTCCAGCCTCTGAAAAAAGGGCTAAAACTAGTTACAACTAATCTACGTTATTTATATAAAAATGAAGTGTCAATATGTTTGATACATACATATCCGCCATACATATACCATATACGCCATATTGTAATAGTCCCAATATATTTGATGAACTACAAAATAATTATTTATTATCAAGAGACATTTTTTATTTATAAACTCGCGGTTCTGTTATTGAATTTGTAGCGCAACCATACATTTCTTATGTGACGTGATAACTCTAACCTGATTGACAATGAACCATACTGCCCATCGTGAAGAATAGTCGGTGCTTGTGGCATCTGTTGCATCCATAGTTAATACTTTATGCGTTATAAACAAAATTAACCAATTAAATATTTATTAGATTTTTTTTAACATTTTTTTTTAAATATTGTTGCTGTGTGGTAACGGCTACGAATACTACCAACCCTTATTTTGCTTGTGGATGTCGTAAAAGACGACTAAGGGCCTTATAACGACCTAGGCCAATTCCATCTGATACCGTTTGGTCAACAATTACATTCCCTAGGAGGGTTGACGTCTCAGGTACTTACCGAACACGGGGTCTTCGGTAAGTACCTGCACCGAATTGGAGGTTGAAGAGGCCCCTGGATGCCATGAGTGTGGCGCGCAAATCGATGACGCGCGTCACATCCTGGAGGTATGTCCCGCCTGGGGGCCTCAGCGCCACGACCTGTCGGCGGTCATTGGAGCGGACCTGTCGTTGTCGACCGTCATCCACAAGATGCTTGACAGCGGCAGGTACTGGACGTCAATGGCCTCCTTTTGCGAGGAAGTCATCTCTGCAAAGGAGGCCGCGGAGCAGGGGGGGACCCGAGAGGGAGGTGCCGCTACGCGCACCTCCTCCCACCGCCTACGCATCCCGTAAAAGCACGGAAGGGACCGCTGCTGATTTTAGTGGGTATTCCGGCCGCCAACATCTATGGACGGCGAGTCCCACACCCCCCCCCGTCTGTCACTGGCGGGGGATAGTGCGTAAAAGCATTTCCACAGCGTTAACAAAAAATAAAAAAAAAAGGAGGGTTGACGTCTGGCAGGCAGCCACTCATAAAACTATCGCCAATGACTTTTACAATATGTACTATGAAAGAGGAATACATATTGTATCGACCCCAAGTAATTGGGATAAGAGTAGGAGAATGATGATGAATTGGAATTAAGTTGGATTTGGTATAGGACTTTATTTCAATGATTAACAGCTGAAAATGATGATAAGCAAAAACTAATTCGAACTTTTGATGCTTGCTACAATGTACCCAGTATATACTTTGTACATCAAATACTATGTTGCAAATTTTAATCGTTGTCGTAGTGCCGTAACAGTGGAGGATGAAAGTAAAATATGCGGTGAGCTGATCAATAAGTTTATACAAGCAGTCACGTATCACGATGACCTTGAGAGGCAACTCAACTTTTACGTGGAATGCAGATCATCTTTTATTAAACTGGATGCTGTGCTTATTACATTGGTACATGTAAGTATATATCTATTCTAAAATATTATAATTTGTGTCATCTAGGTAAAACATACCTGACTGGATAGTCATAACTTTTATATGGTATGAAAATTGAATACTAATGCATGTAGTTAATTAAAGTACCTTTAATTTAGTTGATGTTCTATAGTTTATATGTACTCGTATACTAGACAGTTCATAGGTGGAGGTGTAAATTTAAATGTAGTAATAAATATAGTCCAGCAGCCACCGCCTGTTTTTAAGTGATTAATAACAGGCTGAATCTTCGTGAGTTCGTTTGGTTCGACGAGACGCCCAAGTTTTTACTCTGTGCACATTCTCAAAGAGGTAGGTAATGTAGTGCGCAGATGTAATACATGTCGATCTGGTAGGGTGTCGAAATTGTCTGACTAACAGATATTTTTTTATTTAAATTTTAAGATAATATGATAATAAACTCGGAAAAACAATTGTCCTACAAAATCGATGGTTTGAGTTGGAGCGTCCTCCACGCCTAATATGTCGAAATAACGAAGTCATAAAAATGATTAATAACCAGCTGATATTTTGTATGCAGCTTAGTAAATATTAGTATAATTGAATGGCCGCAAAGTCCTACAAATGTAGTGGTAGGTTTTCTTAGTCCTATACTTGGAAGTTGTCGATTCCACGGTAACACTTTTTTCATTAATAACAACCTAGGTTTGATTTTGTCCTATCGGGAATAAAGTGTAGAACACAATTTTACTACTGTCCAACACCAAAAGTGGTATGTATTTCCAGGAATTGATATATTTTATCCACATATTTAACTTTACATTTCGATCACGGAAAATAAACTGCGGTGGGAACAACTTGGAGTAGCGTTTACTACAACATGTTATGAGTATATCTATATATATGGAAACTCCAGAAAGATATGGTCAAATCTCGAAATATATATTAAAAGTAATTACACATGATCGAAAAGAAGTATACATTATATTCGACAAATACGAAACACCAAGTATCAAAGATTATGAGCATGACCTGAGAGGTGAAGAGAACGTACAGTATGACGTGCGCAAAGAAAATGAACGTCCTGCTGAGTTCAGTAAATTGTTAAGAAGTAGAAATTTCAAAGAAAAATTGTTGAATTTTTGATTGAAGATTGGACGAGAAATGAAATGGTTCTTTTAATGACAGGAACAACTGTTAAACTGAATTATGACAAGTGCTACGTCTTTCTACCGGAAAGGAAACAAGAGACCTTTTGGTATTCTAAAAAAAATAGGAAATTTCAAGAGGCTTTTATACAACTGCACAGCGAGCGTCCCGAGTTAACAACATCGAGTGAGATATTCCGCGTTCTTGGAGAGTGCGTGTGCAGATTGTATACATTAAAACCAAAAACGACGTAAATAAAGGACGGTACGAGTTGTTTGAAAAAAGCTGCAAATACAACAATCAAGACGAGACGATTGTAAAAAAAAAAATGTTTTATATGATCCCTCAGTTCTACCGCCAACCAAACAAGAGCTACTGCAACAGATTAAACGAACATCATACATCTGCAATATATGGTGTAATGCACACATGCGCAGCCCCACCGAAAAGAGTCCAGAAAATTGCGGATGGGCATTAATTGATGACAAGTACCATTATTATTGGTTTGATGGCCCCCACAGTATATCTCTTGGAGAATTGGCTGCTGATGTTCAAGGTACTCCATTCCTATTTTTCTTACGTATTAATAATTATACTCCAATTTGTTAATTTGCCTAATTATTTTGTTATAGAATCAGATGACTTTTATTCTGACGATTGCGACGAAGATGAAGACGTGTTCAAGGCGAAACTGATGATACGTCGACCTCGGAATCCGACGAAGATTAAAATTGTATTTAATTATATTTATAGTTGTATTTTTTAGTTTCAGTTTGACAGATTATATATAACTACAATTCATACAACTACAGCTATACTATTTCAGAAAAATATTGATTGTGCTTACAAATATGAGTCCCAAGTTACCAAAACTACAACTACGAAAAATTATTATTTTCAATATTCCTGTTGGACTAGCGATACATACCCATTTTTTGTGTGTTTTTTTCTGTCCTACGGTTATTAATGAAAAAAGTGTTACCGTGGAATCGACAACTTCCAAGTGTAGGACTAGTAAAACCTACCACTACATTTGTAGGACTTTGCGGCCATTCAATTATACTAATATTTACTAAGCTGCATACAAAAAGTCAGCTGGTTATTAATAATTTTTATGACCTCGTTATTTCGACATATTAGGCGTGGAGGACGCTCCAACTCAAACCATCAATTTTGTAGGACAATTGTTTTTCCGAGTTTATTATCATATTATCTTAAAATTATAATAAAAAAAATACTGTTAGTCAGATAATTTCGACACCCTACCAGATCGACATGTATTACATCTGCGCACTGCATTACCTACCTCTTTGAGAATGTGCACAGAGTAAAAACTTGGGCGTCTCGTCGAACCGAACGAACTCACGAAGATTCAGCCTGTTATTAATCACTTAAAAAAACAGGCGGTGGCTGCTGGACTAATATAGATACCACTTCTAAGTTATAAAATGTGATTTGAACATAGGTAACAATTAAAGTTAAGTTCCGTATTCGTTTTGGCGGACGTAGATACCCATGATCTGTGTAAATGCTCATATTTGCGAATATATATTTTTACAATGGTATATTTATGTATTCTAAATTAATTATCCTAATATTATAATTGCCAGCGTGAGTTCATTTGTTATGTTTGTATGCCTTATAAATCGATTTTGAAATTGCTCATAAACGTTGTCAGTCATATAGATATGGACCTTTAGAACTTTTCATCCAGGCAAAAGTACTGTGCCTCAGGGATAAAAAAAATTATTGACAAAATCTAGAAGAGCGGGCTAAGTTAGTAATTAATATACTGGTTTATAACAATTTGTATTTTATTTCTCATGTAATACCTGTCAAAACAGCTAGGTAATGCCTTACCAGATTTACCACTGTACTTTATTTAATCTAGAGACACAGCCGTAAATAGTGCAGTGAATGAAGATAAATAGAGATTACCAAATTATTAGACTGGTTCATAGCCAAGCCACAAAAAATATTGTCACCAACCATACCAATAGACACTCGTATCGAACGCATAAAAGGCTGGTTACGACACTGTTTCAGAAAGGTGTGATTTATACCCATAATCTATCTATTCTTCACGTATATCCTGATATTTTATATATATTTTCTATATATATTTTTGTGGTAGGACCACACTGTTGACAGTTTTCTGTCTACGGCCGCGGGCTGGTCTGTCCGGGGTAGTACCACACTCTCGCAGAAGATCAACGTCTGAGTAATGGCGATGTGCTATTGCGCTTCGTTCGGTGAGAGAGCCGGAAGCTCAACTGGGTGGGTTTGGGGTTTGTATTGGTAGACAGCGGCGAAAGCCTTAGTATTGCAAAGGTTCATGGGCGGCAGTTACATTTACCATCAGAAGTGCTGCTTGCTCGTTTGCCACCATAAAAAAATATATGTTAGCCAGGTAGAAGTTAATTACTGCGTGGCTAAATTTCTCATCGATCATGGCAATTGCATGGAGGATGGTCAATAATGAAATTACAAATAGTGACATGAGCAAGGATACTTTATAAAAGTTAAAAATATGTATAGGTAAGGGGACGTCCATGAATCACGTGATTTTTTTTTTAGCATTTTTTAACCCCCTCCCCCTTGGTGATACCTGGTGAGGTTTAAGACTATGAAACCAACATCACGTGAATTTTTAGTACCTACAAAGAAGTACCCCACAGCTCATTATATTCTTGGTTTTTTGCTTTTTTATACTTCGCAAAAAGATCTTTATACAGATCACCTACTTTAAACGACTTCGTTCGTTGCCTGGCAACGGCAAGTCACTTACATACCCTACACGCCACTTTTCAGTTTAGAAATCGCAGCGTTTGACGAAAAAATAAATACACGTGATATCTTACTACACCTATCTTGCTTGTGATATTTCGTGATTTTTGTCAAACCCCTCCCTCCCCTTTCAAACCTCACGTGATTAATGGACAGCCCCTAATAAATAAGACTTTGAGGTTCATTGAACTTTGTATATTTCAATAATACGAAACATTTGTTTAACTTTATTGTAATGCATTAGGACTACAAAATTGACATTTATTGTTTTTTTTTTAATTTTTTAATGTTTAGCTAAAAAAAAAACGAAAATCTCAGACAAATTGAACTTCCAGGCTTTGTAAAAATTCAAATAATGACTATAAAATTTGAATAAATGATTTTTTGTTACAATCTAATGCCAAATAAGGTTATCATTTATTTTATGGAAACAATTTTTATCGCACATCTTGTCATTTGCGCCAGTAAATTAGGTACATGAAAAAAATTAAATTTCGAGCTCTCCTTTTTTTATTGCTTATGGTGGCAAACGAGCAAGCAGCACATCTGATGGTAAGTGTCACTATTGCCCATGAACCTATGCTATACCAAGGGTATAGCTAGGCCGCTGCCTACTATTACAATCCCCAAACCTACTCAGTTGGACTGCCGTCTTTCTCGCTCACCGAAGGAAGCGCAATAGCGAACTGTCAACAGCGTGGTCCTACCACTAATTCCTTTTTTTGATGGGAATTTTCTTGGATAAGAGCAAAAACAATATCGCTTCTTATGCAGATCCTAATATAAAGGCAAAAAGTTAGCAAATAACTGTTAATGGTGTAAATTCTACTCGTTTACACACACACTTAAATTTTAGGTTAGATTTTAGGCAATTTAAATAGTGTTATGTGAGAATGATACATACCTGACACCAATCAATTATTATTGTTACATCTCATATAGTTTGGCTTAGATGTTACCTAAATTTTAGATGTCGTTGCTGATAATGAGCATATTTTTTGTTTACTCAGGCTGTAAACACATTAGCGGCACGGGCTAATACATCGCGTGGCAAGTGGTTGCAGCGTGCATGCGCTGCGTATTGTTTCGTAACTGTGCCTTCATTGCATTGCACACTTACTAAAACACATTTGTACTTATTATCAGGACAAGTCGCACTACTGAACAACTGTATCGGACAAGGTAGGTGAATGTTTTCATGTTTTTGAAGTTATACTTCTTTAGGCGCGTAATGAAAAAATGATGAGAGTGAAATTTTAAGATGCGCGCACATTACTGTAACACAAAAGTAACAGGTTTAAGTTGGCCGCAGAACCGCTTATTAAGTATCGACTACCAACAAAATAGAAATACGTAGGTACTCTATATACCTACCCTTTCTAGTTTACGTTCACAACACGTGTTTTAGTTTCATACAAGTGCGAACTATATATGTGCTATTCAGTAATAAATGATATTCAGTAATGATTTAAATTGAATATTTTGATTAATATTATTTACTATTTGTAAATATTAGTGAAAACTCCCATCCTTTTATTATTTTATTGTAATTAATTATTTGCATGCAATTAAATTTTTAATGATACCAAAAAAGTATAGCTTCTCACGCGCGTACATAAGTACACGCACCCATTTTTTTAAAAATGGGATTGTGTTTGTGTAGCTCCCATATTTTAAAATGTGTCTATAGTGTCGAGTTTATTGTTGTTTTTAGGACACGGTCTTCTTATTAAATATTAAGTTATTCAAAGAGCTTGTCAGCGTTATATGTTTGCATATTATTTACAGCCGAAGCCAATTTTAAAGCATTAATTGGACTACTTCCCGATATACCTGATTATATATTAGAGGATGGACAAAAGAAACCGACGCATATTAAAGTTGGAGGCATTTTGAGTGATTTTCTATCGACATTATTGTTGTTGCCTGTAAGTAAAACTGTTAGCGTTTGATAATATTTTACTATTAAATGTTTATAGGTAGGTAAAGATGTTTATCACTGGTTCTATCCAAACAAATATACAAATAAGAGGCCGTCCATTAATCACGTGAGGTTTGAAAGGGAGGAGGGGCGGGTTGGGGGTTGCGTTTGACAAAAATCACGAAGTCCTAAACCTTCATAGTCTTAAACCTCACCACGTATCACCAAGGGGGAGGGGTGGGTTAAAAAATGCTAAAAAAAGATCACGTGATTAATGGACGTCCCCTAACGAAGAAGACAGCTAGTTATAACTTTAGAAATAAAAATAATTTTTCGTTTCGTATCGGGTATTTATAAATAATTAAGCATATTAAATGCTAAAATAAAAAATTCAGTAATTTGAATAAAAATAAGTTGCAATTAATTCACCCGCGAACTAACAATGGTGTGAGGACCATATTGTTCGAGGGAGTACAGCTGTACAACCAACTGCCTAACAGTATAAAAGAGTGTGATGGTATGTATATATACAAAAAGAGTTTAAAGGAATATTTAAGAAAGATGTAAGTTATAGATGATACAGAGGCGGAATAATAATAATAATATTGTACTTAACTTTATTTTGTATCTCATTATAAGTGAAATGTAATTAAGTTTGTATGAGAAATAAAGATCTTTAAACACAGTTAGATATATAAATTTGAAGAGTTTGTTAGTTTGTACGTACTCACTTCAACTATTATCAGGTCGATTTAAAAAGTTAATGAAAAATTGAAGTTGTGCGAAGTCACGAGTACAGTATAAACTTATTTACAAATATATTTTCTAAAATTACACGCACTGAACCAGGTAGGTAAAGAACCCTCAATGTTGATTTAGTCAATTCAACTCCAAGCAAGTTCGAGTTTTTAAGTTGAAACAGTAACATTATTTTTTGCCCAAAGATGCTTAGACACGTTTACTTGTACGCCGTGGGCCGTTCCCGAAGTTTGTGCTATTTAGTTTGACGAAGTGCTAAATGTTTTATTTCTTTGGTTAAAAATATCTTTATTGCTCATATATAGGAAACACTATATCTATACATATAATTAAAATGTAACGGATCGCTGTCTGTACATGGAAGATGTATGAGAAAAAATATTACTGGGACCTTTATCAACACAAATAGAACCCAAAACAATGATTTTAAAAAAAATTGTCTGTTTATCTGTTTGTCTGTGCGTTTGTGCACGCTAATCTCAGAAACGGCTTATCCGATTTAGACGCGGTTTTCACTAATATATTGTGGTAAGCTTCACTTAACATTTAGGCTTTATTTTATGTGAATTGGTTTATAATTAAAAAAGTTAGTCAATTTAAAAAATGTTCGGAGAAAAAATCTTTATCGATTCTTTTCAAATTACGTACAAATTACCTTCAGTAAAAATAAATAAACACGTGTTTCAGCATTTGTTGATTTTCACCCTCTGGGCGTGTAAATTAGGCCTGCAAAGCCGGTTGGACGACTCATTAAGTCATTAGCGTCAAGCCGATATTATTGAAGCTGGCAACTTGAAATGTTGACAGTGCTTTCTTTTTATGACGTAGAGATTTACTAAGAAAGGATTTTACGAAATTATACCCCTTTTTTTTTTTTGTGGTGGGCCATGGACGTCGCACCCCGCCAAATCGGTCCGGGGTGACGGAAGAGGCGGCGCGCAACCCCATTGACCCACCCTGCAAGCACCTCTTCTTCGCCATGCGAGCGGGCCACCGGTACCCGATCTTTGTCTTCGGTGGCCCGCTCGGCGGTATGCCCTCTCGGGCTCCTCTCCTGTTGACGCCCCGACAGATTTCGCCGTCGAGGCGTCGTCCTCACGCGGTGGCCTCGCGTCGGGTGACCGGACAATTCCCCGGTCCGATCACCCGAAGCCTCGGTTGGGGCGGCATCAGGCGCAGGTATTCGCGCCTGCGCCGCCCCGGCCGCGGGCGGCGGCCCGGGTCACGGGAATCCTCCCGGTCCCGTTCCGCCGCCTCCTTCTGCGAGATGATAGCCTCGCAGAAGGCGTCGACCGCGTCCCAATTCCTGACGCTGTCGACCATCGCCCTCGCGACAGCCGGCAACGTCAGGTCGGCACCGATAATAGCGACGAGGTCGCGGCGCTGCCCGTCCCAGCCCGAGCATTCCTCGAGCGTATGTTGCGCCGTGTCCTCGTCACTACTGCAATGATGGCAGCCCGGAGTCCATTCCCTGTGCACGACCGTGTGCAGGTATTTCCCGAAACACCCGTGCCCCGTTAACACCTGCACCAGTCGGAAGGTGAGGACCCCGTGCCGCCGCTCCATCCATTCCATCAGTACGGGCCGGAGGGCCTCAACGGTAATGACACCGTGTCTAGGCCTCTCCAGCCGCGTAGCCCAACGGGCGATGACTTCTCGGCGGGCGTCCTCGCGCCAAGTGGCTATCTCGTTAAACGATGGGGAGCCACCCTCTTCGCGCATTGAGGTAACCCGCCGGCAGAGGTCGGAGAGCATCTCCGCCTCTAGGTCCCACGGGGGTGTCCCGGCCAATAGGCACGCCGCCTCTGTCGACACCGTGCGGTACCCGCGAATGGCTCTGACCGCCATGGCTCGCTGTGGCCTCCACAGCACCGCCCTGAGCTGGGCGTTCAGAGCCCTCGCCCACACGGGTGCGCCGTACATGGCCATTGAGCGGATCACCCCCGCATACAGTCGTCGGCCCTCGAAACTGGGTCCGCCCACATTCGGCATGAGCCGAGAAAGGGCGGACGCCGCGCGGACCAGCCGGGGAGCAATTTGGCGAAAATGCTCCCGGAACCACCATCGCCCGTCGAGCACCAGACCCAAGTAAGTTTGTATGGGGAGAAAAAAAAAAAAAATCTTTATTGATTCTTTTCAAATTACGAGTCGAATCAAATATTCTAGGCTAATATCCGGCATTTGTCAATTTTCCCCCTTAGGCATTATCTTTGACATAGAGATTCGATATGAAAGAATTTTATGAATTCCGCCCCTAAGGCGGCAAAGTGTGTAAAAATAAATAAACACGTGTTTCTCTCTCCCTCTCCATCAACCCCGCACCAGTGCCGTTGTGGCGACCAGTGCCGGCGTGAGAGCTCACACGATACACATAGTAGACGGCAATAGGTTCTTGCCTAATGGTTTAAGATACAAGTTAAGTTTAGCTTCAAAAATGTTCACTCTATAACTCAAATTATAAATCATATCTAACTAGGTCGCAACTATGCTGGTGAAACAAAACAGTCAAATAAAGGGTGGCGATAATTATATTTTTATCCCATAGTCATACCGTAAATAGTATATTATTGGCAATATAATTTGTAGAATGAATAGAACTTTGAACCACCTTTTTCTTTAGTGACCGGCTATGGTATATAGACACACGCGCGTCGTACACGTACATCTACGTTGTGCGGGCGGGCCACCGCAACCGGGTATCATCTCGAGTCGAAGCCCTCATGCAGTGAACCTCAATATAGGTATTCACGCTTGCGCCGCCCAAAGCACCGACGGTAGAGCGTGTCAACGTAGAGTATTTTCTCTCGGACCCACCCTATTGCCTAATTCCGTTAGACAACTAACTGGCAGAAGGCGGCGACCGCATCCCAGTTTCTGACGCTGTTGATTATCGTCCTAACGACAAACCTTCAACACCTTGCATTACTTTTCTATTTAACTCTGTCAGAGATGACTTCTGCGTGGACGAAGTCGCGGGCAAAAGCTAGTAGGAAATATAGTTGTGTGAATACGTCTAATGTTTACTTGTGTTTGTTTCAATTCTAAATAATTGTGATTGATTGCGTTGTATTCTAATACAATATATATATATATATATATATATATATATATATATATATATATATATATATATATATATATATATATATATATATACTATATAGTATATAATAGTGCATCTATGCACTATTGACCATCGATGTTTATTTTAAACGTTAAAGGATGTAATAACATCCTTATGTTGACTAATATTAAGTCAAAAGAAGCAAGGATGCGGGGATTACATTTATTTTGAACTAACGACCCGCTCTCGCTTTGCTTCGGTATTCAGGTACTTTGTCCCCGATTGTAAAATCTCTGATTAATGATGTGCTATACAGGGCAATTTTAATGTTCATTAAACGAACCACGTATCTAATTTATGTAATTGGATTCCTAAATAATCCATAATTTTTAGCAATATGTTAACATAGAAAGCGAGTGAGCCGGAAGCCCAACTGGGTGGGTTTAGCGATTTTATTGATAGGCAGTGGCCTAAGCTATATTGCCCTTGGTATTGCAAAGTTCCATGGGCGGTAGTGACACTTGTGACCTGATGGTAACATCAGGTGTGCTGCTTGCTCGTTTGCCACCATAAGCAATAAAAAATAGATATGGTTACTGTAGGCTAGTTATCCTTTGACAACACCATAGCCCGCCGCCAAAAAAAAAATAGTTAATATATAACAGTAATATAATTAATAGTTATCCTTAGGAGAAAGATATATAGATATCATCGCGGTCTTTTTTGTAGATCCTTTTAAGATGTATAATATCGCATTGTTTCGTAACTTTTGATGTATCTCGTAAGATTTAGCCAGCATTTGCAATGCAAGCATACAAATATATGATTTTTACGATATAACATTACAAGTCTTTAAAGTCTTTTTTCTACTATAATATGCATGCATTGTAACGTATAAATCTTGATGAATGATGATGATGAAGCCTACAGCCAACAGCGGCGATGCAAAGCATTTTGCTATACCCTATCTGATAGTAATCGAAACTCATACAGCACTTTAATTGATTATAAATCTATTTAGTTCTGGCTACCGAAGACATGGACTCGGTATCCGTGGCCCACCTAAATGGCGATAGAGAAGTTTATTTACTTCTCTATACTCTAATATACACTATACTTTTTTATTGCTCTTGGTGGCAAACGAGCATGCAACACACCTGATGGTAAGTGTTACTGCCGCCCATGGCCCTTTGCAATACCAGGGGTACAGCCAGGCCGCTGCCTACCAATGAAAAGCCCAAACCCACCCAGAAAGTTAGGTTTCCGGCTCTCTCCTTCACCGGACGAAGCACAACAGTATACTGCCACTGGTCAGACATCGATTTTTTGCGAGAGGGTGGTACTACCCCGGATGAACCGGCCCGCGGCTGTAGACAAAAACTGACAACAGTGTAGTCCTACCACTATGACCTACCTACTTATTATTATAATTTTATATACATACTTCTTTTTACTCTAACGTTAATAATAGGTTTGTTAGGACGTCATTATAGTCACTTCGGACAGATTGTGCGAGGTGTAACTAAACTGCTTGACATAAAAAAAACAATCTTGCAACTCTCGTTGTGGCAGTATTGTTTTTTTTAATTGTTAACAAACATTCCTGATTATTTTTAACTAAATCATTCTTTTTAGGACAATGTTGATGCAAACTGTAAAGCTTATATACTGAGTGGTTTTATAAAAACTATGGAAAGAATACATTGGAAGAGAACAGAACCATTATATTATACAACGCTTCTGCACACGTTAGATTTGTTGTGTGAAATGACGCAGGAAATTTACGCACATCATTTAGTATCAGGTTAATTTAAATACTAATACTTGTAAATATAAATGTATCTTATTTTAATGTATACAATCAATTTGTTTATATAAAATGCCTTTTAAAGTACTTAACCCAAGTAGGGTTTATGTGGCACGTCATATATTTAATGCTTAATGCAGAGTGCTATATACTGATATAAACAAATATATTCTCAAGGGTTAATTTTATATAACAAAAGTGTATCTTTTATACTTATTTACACGCTCCCGTTTGTACTTAGTATGTAGTAAGTAGCAGTAATAACAAAATATTTACATAGCTATATAGGTATTGATACTTTTTCTGTTTCTATCAAATTTAATCGTCACGTCAACAAATCACAAATTTTTATAAAATCATTTCTTACATATATTTATTTAATTAACAAAAAAGCAGTTTAATATTAGCGCGTATTGAATGTATCATTCCAAAAATCTTAGTAGTATTATTATTAAAATTTTAGTAATTAGGTTTATTTACTTTACAAACTTTAGGTTTATTTATTTACTTTACAAATTTGGCGATAAAAGCGACGGGTGAGAGACGACTGCATGTAGCGGCGATGTGAATGTTGAGATGGATGTGTGGTGTGACGAAATTGGATAAAATAAAAAATGAACATATAAGAGGAAGTTGGAAAGTTGCGCCAGTGACGGAAAAGTTAAGGAGTGAAAGGTTGACATGTGATGAGACGGGATGAAAGTAATGTTGTGAAGAAAGTTTTAAATATGAATGTTGAAGGCTTTAGGGGTAAATGAAGACCAAAGAAAAGATGGATGGACTGCGTGAGGTATATTTGGATAGACAGGGAGTGACTGTAGAGATGACGTCTGATACAGTCCGTATGGAGGAAGATGACATATTGCGTCGACACCAACTAATTGGGACAAGAGCAAGATGATGATGAGGTTTATTTACTTGAAAGTACAAAACGTTACAATTTATTAAAAAATTTGAATAATTTTGCGTTTTAATATTTATAATAACTATAACTACTACATATTATAAATTCTTATAGTGATATCCAACGACAAATTATACGGTGGCGACTCAGAGTTCATTGGAGTATTAAAGAAGTATTCGACTAACATATGCCAAGAACTGTTGATAGTATTAAAAGCTCTTGGTGACAATAAGGAGACCAAGAAACAGTACAGTTTATTGATGGAACTGTTCTGGCGAGTTGTGAGACGTGGCGATCTACGAGAACGTGCTATGTCTAGTCTCGCCGCTAATTTATGGATGCTGTCTCAGAAGATACAAGACTCTAATAATAAATTAGCAGTAAGTACAAATGTTGTGTTTCGGAGATACTAAGTAGTAAATGAAACCCAAACTTCCTAAATTAGTAAACATTGTTAATGATAGGCACTGCCCAAGCTTTTTTTTCTGATAAGTGTATTTTCGGAAAAATACATGTGAAAGTCATCTCAGGTTAACAATTAGATACACTAAATTTACGAAATCTGATGGAAAATTGTAGAATTGTCAGAAGTGCGAAGAGAGGCTGCGGGTACGATAATCCTTCGGGTTGCAAACTTGTTCTTCTATCGGTAGGGTGATTATCTGTCCCAAGGCGGAATAAAGATTTTCGTTCGTAGGTCTCTATAGACAACGTGGATATGTGCAAGAGTGTGTTAATAAGACTGGCGTACATTATACTAGAAATTAACCCACACTATTCGTTGAAGGTCATACAAGTTTACGCACTGCCCTCGACATATTCCGACAACGAGGTGGCCCATTACGAGGATATTTCGAAAGACATACACGCATCCAAAACCCACTTCACGGTGGTTCTGGCTCACTTTATCGCGAAACTGGGCACAGAAAATAATGATGAGTCGAGTCTGGGGCAATACGGATATGGACAGAGAAACCAGAGAGCCCCCAAAATGGATGATTTCTAGAGAGGGAAAGACTTTATGATGAATTCCTTCTTCAGAAAGTCGCCATAAAGTAAATGGACCTGGATTAGCTCCCGATAGTTCAACAAAAACCGAGATAGAATTCTTCTTGTTAGATAGATAATAGATATTTAATGATGTCACAGTGATCAGCGGGATTAAACTTGCAGTGATCACCGCATGGTACAAGGCACATTAAATATTGAAATAAAAGTCGAGTCATATAAAAGGTCGAAATTTTTTTTTTAAGACGGCTTGCTGATGGTTCCGCAAAACTTTTAGATGAGACTCATGCTCATGGCGCCAGGAAAGGAAATTATGGAGTAGTCTTCAGCCGATTGGTCCGAATATTAGCAGCTAAATATATAGATCTCCAGGTCCGTTCAACGTAATATTCGCCGACTTAATACACTCCGTCTTAAAGAAGCGAGAGAGCGGAACCGCGGCTCTAAAGTGTTCGCATAAGATTTGTCTATTGGGCAAATGGGCATAGCCAAATGACTAAGCTGAAGATCGATGACGGCACTATCATTTCATCCCAAACTGAGATCTTGGGTCGAAAGGTTCTTTGGACAGTTATATAAATCATCCTAGAACTCTGTTATCGGCTTTACCGGGTTGAGAGCCCTCAGCGCTCACCCATAGTCCGGTTAAGCTGTCAAAGCCCTCTCGGCTAACAGCGATCGCAGTGGATACGTTTTAGTGGGTATTCTAGCCCCGAGGCTAGCGAGTCCCACACTCTCCGTTCCGGGGGGTGGTGCGTAAAAGCATTTCGGACCACTGCATAATAAAAAAAAAATATTATCGGCTTAGTCGAAACCCCAGATCAAACCTAACTCGGCACTATACAGATCGTAATGGCTCTTAAACAAATAAAACGGCACATAAGGTACTAGGAGACGACGGAAATACTATAGAATTTCTGAAGGCAGGCGAAAAGCCGTTCTTAAAAACCCTTAGCAGTTATTTTGTACCGCCGTTCTTGGGGGCAACGTACTATAGTCTCGTTTTCTGGGAGTGTGGTGGCGGTAAGACGCCATTCCCCCAGATGAACCGACGACTTGGTGGAGGTTGCTGGGTGTCGTTGGATGCTGGCGGCACAGGATCGCATTTTAGTCGAAGTATGAGGGAGGCCTACGTTCAGCAGTGGATTGCAAAAGGTTGAATGATGATGAATGATGTAGATAATTACGATGAGCTCATTATTGTTATTATCTTACGCATGTTTTGTGACCCATACCGGCATGTATAATAAATTTGCTGTTTGTTGTTACTCTAGTTTTTTTTTAATATTATTTAATGTTAAAAATACATTTATGTTACAGAAAGCGATCATGTCGTCATTACAAAAAGAAACAAACCCACATGTTCGTCAGTTGCTTCAAAAATTAGAGGAAGGTGTCAAAAATAATTATAATTAATTTCAAAACTGTGTCTAGACCGTATTTTTATAAATCTAATGTTGACACCTAAGAAGATAAGATCTTTAAAACTGTAATCGACATTTTTAGCAAACTTCAGTTAAGAGAGTTATTGCAACTTTGTAATTACGCCAAATGTAATTTAAACAAGTAACAGCTTTTTTCATGGATTTCTTGTTTACGTGGCCGAGTTCAAGAGAATTTAATTTGCTGGTAATATGGCACTTTTGCAAGATAATTGTTTTGTTGTACTAAATATAACTAACTGTATTGTATACTTGTATTGCGCTAACGATGAATATTGTTATTTTGATTGATTTGCAATTGTTCACTGTGTACTATTATATTTATTTTAAACACCTATATGAAGGCTGATTAGAAGGCTAAATGTTTTAAGCGAACTTTTACATACAATTTACTGAAGAGTTTCGTGTTACGCAAATTTAAAAACGATGAATTAAGAGCATATACCTTTCTTTTTTAAACGTTTTTTTTTGTAGTAAGGTAAATTGGTTTTGTGTTTAATAATAAGCAGTCTAGTGTGACAGGTTTTTTGGTTAAACTGTTATAGTGCACACGGATGTTGAATTACTAATGTGAAGCAATACAAAGCTAATGGAGCGTTTTCACTTTTTGTTTTCACAGAGTTGCAAAGCTTTTGAAAGGTCTCATTTGATTAAATATCCTATGTTGGAATATTGTGAAAAAATTTTAAAATCCTTTAATTTTCACATAATATTCCATTTAACAGGGGGTCACATATTTTTTTATTTATCCCTATATTTCTTTTTACAAATGATTATGCTATATTATGGCGGCTGTATCAACTCTTACATTGCTCAAAGATGTTGTAAAAGATGACTATGAGCTTTACTTAGACCTGAGACAACTCCATCTGATATCGTTTGGTCAACAATTACATTCCTAAGTAGAATAGACGTCAGGCAAGCGGCCGGTCATAAAACTGCTGCTAATAAGTTTGCAATATGTACCATGAAAGAAGACTAGATATTGCGACGATCCCAAGTAATTGGGATAAAAGCAGGCTAATGGTGAACATGAATCTCTAAACATTCCATTAGTAAATGACTTTAAAAATATGCCTATTATTGTGTTCCAAGTAGTAAAATTAACTCACTAATGCTAATTTATATGTTTTTTTTCTGTGTGAACAATGTATCTAAAGTTTGCAAGTTTATAAATTTGAAAATTTGTTACACGAGATTACATTGAGTTTTGAGATTGTGGCGTATAGACATATACGAAATAATGCGATATACCTACCAAGTTATACATCTAACTATCATTAAAATTTTAAAAATAAATAGTTGTATTATACTAATAATATTACCTTTTATTTTATTCTTGGTGTTTATATAACACTAAGCTCTCTTACCTAACCGACTGTTACTTAAAATTTGTAACGCTTTAATCACTAAAACTAATTAACTATTTGAATTTATATTACAATCGCAGATATTATTTTAACTGCAATGTCGATAGACTGAATGTTCTTGAATGTTCAGAACATCTGTGTGGTGATCGGATAAGAATATAATTTATTATTCCTTTTATTTGAGGATGATTGTAAAAAACTACTTAGGGATTCAAGGATAAATTCGCTGCAAGAGTGCCCGTCTGACCAGCGTTTTATCAATATACATGCGCCAATGCGCATTATAATATAGTAGCAGCAAAACCTTGTAGTTACATCCAGTAAAATGTATTAATTTAATAATTAAAATCAATTAATTTTAGACTAGGTTATGCTGTTAGTAACAATTTGCTTACGAACTGGTGTTAGTAGATACCTAGATATATTTTTAAAATTTAGAATGAAGCTGACATCGGGAAAGTGCTGTTTGCCATAATAGTGATAAATTCGTTAATAGATACGTCTCCGCGAACATACCTCTCACGGCAGCCTTTTTTTTCCACGCAAGGTGGACCATGGATGTGGTCGCGCCCCGACAAATCGGTCCGGTGCGACAGAAGAGGCGGCGCGCAACCCCATGGACCCACCCTGCGAACACCTCTCTTCGCCGTGCGAGCGGGCCACCGGTACCCGATCTTTGTCTTCGGTTGGGGTAAACGTGTGAGCTAGCATATTACAGCGGATCGTTCAGCTATCTACACTTGTACGTTCCTTATCTATATGCAGATTGTGTCTCAAATTGTTTGTGACAAAGTAGGCCAGATAATCAAAACTATGTATCCTATGCAGTGGTGTGCCGTAAAATGTCACTTCCAGAAAAGTAGCGGTTACTTCTTTTGTTTTAAAACTCATAGAGTTATTGAAGTCATACTTTAACTAATTAAAGAGTTTGAACTTCCTTGACAGATTGAAAAAGCAGGTATACTTCGATCGATAGTAAAGAAGGGTCTGCTTGAGTTATTATATAGTATTTTTTAGTAGACAGACTATTTTTGTGGCAGGTTATGGTATGGACGCACCCTGTCCAATCTGTCCAGAGCGAAGGAAGGACGGTGTGCGGCCCCATAACTTACCGTATTCCCTGCACATCGCCGTTGTACAGGCCACTGGTACCGATTCTTTGACCTCGGTAGCCAAGTCGGCGAGTTATCCTTTCCGGTACTGTCCCCCATTGACGCTCCATCAACAAACACACGATTATTTGGTTGAGTCTTCACTGTACCATAAAGAAGTGTTTATTTATAGCGCATCTCGTGGTGTCTAGTTAGGTAACGCGTCTGAAGAAAGCAACTTTGTGGCAGTAAGTCATTACTGTACAAATGTCAGTTTCTTTTTTTTTCTCGTGGTCGTTTGTTAATATAAACAACTAAGGATAATTATCTATTTACTCTAAAGCCTAAAGGCAATTTGCCATGTGTCTGTATTTAAAAATGAACAAGGTTCAACTTGCATCACTAGCTATTGTATAGTTTAAAAACTATTATTAGAATAAACGTATGCATAAACAATTCTATGGTACTAAAGGTTTATGAATGCTTTCAAATATTTCCCAGGACAGTACTGCTGTCCATTCTGCTGGTGTAAATACAATACTATAAAATACCAAATTGACAATAAAATAATAACCCAATAGCAAAACAATACCCAATACAAGGTAATTAAGGAAATAAGTATTTTCCTATGGAAAACTAAGTATTTTAAAGGTGGAAGTTCTTCTAAAGAAGAAGAACAGTGGGTTTGTAACCGCCTACTTATTAAAAGATTATTACTATCAAATAACGTAAAACCTGTTCTGTGGCTTAGGTGGAGGCTTAAATAGTTCCAAACTCGCATTTTAAGTTATATTAAAGGTAATATAGACCTCTAAGAGAAGCATATAAACCATAGCAGTAACAGTAATATAAGCCATAACAGGGAAGCTCTTACTGCGCGCCACTAATGGCTCTTTATCAATAGTTTGTGTATTTATAAGTTTCTCTATAGTTAGCAAACTGCGATGGAAAGCAGGGGCGATGACCATGGACACTTGCAACATTTGAAAAGCTAACATAGCTTCTCTCTAAAGACGTATTTGAATACGTAAGTATTCAAGTTGAGTCCACATGTATTATGTATGTATTTTTATAATAAAACTTAATAAAATAATATGCCAATTTTACTTCTTACATACTTAATTAAAGAAGTACAGTTCCCAAAAAGGCAATCAGTGGGCTCTACCCTTTTTTCATCTATACTTAGAGAGGAAAACATATTATGGTGATTTCATACATATGAGCTGGAATAAAAGACAGAATATAGGTAATGATGGAGTGTCTGTATTACAGTAAATGTATGTAGCAGTAACGTGATTACATTTTTATGTCAGATTATGGTTGGATATCAGTGGCTACCTACATAACTTTTCTGTCTTCGGTGACTTGTTTTGTCGCGTTCTTCCTCAAGTTCACAGCTTCGTGGAAGGCTGCAATCGAAACATGAGATTCGTTTGACTAAAATAGAGAAAATTGAGGTTTCAAGGTTCAGTATTTTGTTTAACAAGTACAATTACTTCTAACATCATATACTACTGAAATCTGTCTGCATTCAATCTTTTTGTGAAAAAATGTAAGAAAGGCTAGTTGTTGTAGGTATATTGTACAAAATATTCGGCCGCGTTGTAATTATGAATTTATATAAATAATAGATGAGTTTTTAATTATGATAGCTTACACATAAAAATGCATATTATTGTAGTCATCAAGACCATACGTGGTCGTATGGTACCTACCTTTTTTTTTTTTGCGGTGGGCTATGGATGCGTCTCTCCCCGTCAAATCGGTCCGGGGTGACGGAAGGCACGTGACCTCATAGACCCACCATGCTCTCCTCTCTTTAGGGCGGCATCAGGCGCAGGTAATCACGCCTGCGCCGGCCCAGGCGCCGGAGGAGGAAATCCGCATGGAGGGAATCCTCCCGGGCTCGTTCCGCCGCCTCCTTCTGCGAGATTACTGCCTCGCAGAAGGCGGCGACCGCGTCCCAGTTCCTGACGCTGTCGATCATCGCTTTCGCGACAGCCGGCAGCGTCAGGTCGGCATCGATGACAGCGACGAGTTCACAGCGCTGCTGAGCCCAGGTCACGCAGACCTCCAGCGTATGCTGCGCCGTGTACTTGTCACTGCCGCTCTGGTGGCAGGACAGAGTCAACTCCCTCCTTGCGACCGTGTGCAGGTATCTGCCGAAGCAACCATGCTCCGACAAAACCTGCACCAACCGGAAAGAGAGGACTTAGTGCCGCCGCTCCATCCATTCCGTCAGTACGGGCCGGAGGGCCTCAACGGTAACAACACCGTACCTAGGCCTCCAGCCGCGTAACCCAACAGGCGATAACGTCCCGGCGGGCGTCCTCGCGCCAGGTGGCGATGGGGAGCCACCCTCGTCGCGCACTAAGGTAACCCGCCGGTAGAGGTTGGAGAGCATTTAATTTGATTATTTTTTATTATTTTAAACGTTTCTACTAGTTATTACATTACCAAAAATAAATATAACACATCCAAAATATAAACCTAGCTAGCTTAATAGCTAAAAAAAAATATTAAAATCACTTCTTAATAAGTCGGCGAAGCGAGTGAAGTATGCAGTGATAGAGTTCTCTGGCACTCTGTTCTCTCTGCCTACCCTGCAAGGGGTATGGCGTGATGATATGTATGTATGTACTTATTAAGTCTATATATGAGTTATGCGAGGTAAGATGTTGGTGCTTAATAAAAAAAAACCAGTTTATGTGCAATTTGTATTAGATCTCATGTACATACATGATTCATATTAAATAATTGCATCATAGCTTGGAACTCGTACAAACTGGCTGAGATATCACTATGAAAATGGGCAGAAGCACAATACCTACTTAGAAATTTATAACACCAATTGCTTTGCTTATCCGCTTGCCAAGTGTCGCGATTATGACATCTTCCCTCATTAGAGAGGACTCTGTCTACAATGAACGTCACAGGCTGATATGGTTAGATGGACAAATGAAAAATAACAAAACAGATTTCTTATGGCCGACCAAGTTGTTCTTTAACACACCTAAAAGAATGATCTCAATAGCGAGATATGTATGGTCTAAAGTAGCAGTGGTAACAGTTCGATGTAAGCACTCATTCTATTTAATTTAGCATAGGTGCCGCAATTTAATGGAGGCCATACACGCTAGGTTATGCATGATGGTTTTAACTGTGCATGCATAACCGACAGGCAAGCCCTAGCGTGTGTGTGATAAAACTGTACAGTTATCTTTGCATGTACATGCAACCGAGTAAATATCAAAATTGATATTTTTGCCGCTCGGTTATGTTTGCGCGCGAGCATAACAGAGCGTGTGTGGCGGTCCGGCGAGCTTGCTTGACACAGTTCTCTGTTTTTAATTGTCGTACTACGTAGTTCAACTGTGAAGTAGAAATCCTACACATACCGTCACGTAGCTCAACTGAGATTTAATGGCAAAACTGTGCATGCAAACCCTAACGTGTATGTGTAATATGAAACTCTGTTATGCGTGTCGGTTATGCATGCACAGTTAAAACCATCATGCAAAACCTAGCGTGTATGGCCTCCATTACGCTTGTTTAATCTGTCATTTTGAATATATTCTTTTTAAATTTGTTAGTCTATCGGACTTTTGGATTGTTGTTTGCGTCTGATAGCACTTTTAGTTCGACGTAGGATACGACATCAGGGTTTTACGATCGTCTTCCACGTTGGCTCAAATGCCTTTAGGCCAACAAAAACATCATACTAAAAAATATATGATTATTAATAATTTAATTTATAAATGCCTACATCTTATTATTCATCATCCATCATCATCTCCGCTAATATATAATATCCCACTACTAGGTTTTAAACTTTGGAATGGGAATTGACACCACGCTTTTCTTTTCTTGGATATCTATAACATCTTGGGCTCGGGCCTCCTCCGTAATGGGAAGGAAATTAATCTACCATACCACGCTGGTCAGGTATGTTTTGTTTCGAATTTTCCTCTGGCATCGATGTTATATGCGTTTTATATCTCTTGGTCGTCTCTTACGATCACCCACGGGTAAGATAGGGGGTGGTGAATTGTATTTTTACTCCATCACTACACGGAATTGTATGTTTGTGGATATTACATCCCATAGTTGTCTTTTACGACATTCACAGACAAGAAAGGCAGGGGCGAACTGTATTATTACTTCATTCGTGCTTAATTTGTTTTAAGTTTGTATTTACTTACTTTTACTGAGAACACAATAATGTAAATTATGAAACAATAATGTCTTCACACCAAAAAACGCGACTTTTGGCCTCCCGGATGATTCTCCAATCCGGGGTCTGAGATTGTATATTGATTAGATCGACCGTCATCGTCGTTCAGAAATTTTCTAAACTAATTTCAGGAAAAAGGGATGTCCTGCTCAGATTCAACCATTTTCGAATTTTCTATTTACTTTTCTCTTATTGTTTGAACGAACGATGTGATGTAGTTTACTTTTAAATCACAACAGCTGAGACCTAGCCTGCGCGAGCGCCCTATCCTATCTATCGCTTGGCTGATTCATTCATTTCCATATGTATGACATAAAAAGGAAGCGATGATCGATATTCCATAAATAATCATTTATTCAAAATTTACAATGCACTATCGTTCAATGAGGCTATACAGAAAGCTTTACTGATATAGTTTCGTTTGTATTATGAAGACTTCAATTTCGAAATGTGGTTTTATTAATAATTAGTGGTGCAAATATTTCATTTATGTAATATTTTAAGGTTATCGTAATAAGGATGATCCTGTAGCAACAAGGGTACAGGGAGGTCTTGATGGCTCTACAGATCCAGACTTCGTGCATTGAGAATGTTCTGTCAGTAAAAACAAGTTACATCCAAAACCTCGAACCCTGACAACAGTTGCATACAAACTATAGTTTGTATATTTGATATATCAAATTATACTTGATATATCAAGGTAGTCGCATAATAATAAATATATTATAAAAAATATTTATTTTTAATCAGAACAGTATCAAATACCGTAGCTTTCTGGTAGCATTATACGTGCAGCTACACTCGTAGCACTAGTGAGTAAATTGTCGCAGTTACTGACCCCAGCATCTGGCCGGATGGAGTAAGCGGACATTGTCCGGTGAGACACGCTTGAGTGGTGCGCGCTCTGTTGCATAGATCTTTCACCTTCGCAACATTGACGCCTATAAAACCTTGTCATTACAATTATGTGAAGTTACTTTCATCCCAACACAAACGAAGTATAGAACTCTTCGCCGTGAAAAGCGATTTACTTTAAACAGTCATAATTGGGTGTAAACCCATTTCCAAAATGTCCAAGCTCGGATGTTTGGTGGGACATTAGATTTTTTTTATCATGCATTGCATTTTAAGAAAATAGTAATTCTTATTTATAATTTAACTATTTTTGCAGTTGTTACTCTGGGCCTTATGTGAGGGAGTAATTGCCAGTGAAAAACAAGATGGTTTTGTATTACCGTTGGATTTTGCTCCCCTATTTGACTCAGGTGAGTCTGTCAGTTAATCTTATAACGTTATTTAAAGCTATTAGAGTGACTGAATGATATATAGAGCTTATGCACTCACACGCTCATATGTATTGTATGTATTTTATTTTATATCACACTTATCGTCTTTTCAGGCGTAACTTCGCTGGCTTCAAATCCTTTAGCAGCAGCAGTATTAAAAGTAGAAAAGAATCAGTATCCTCAGCTATTTGATACAATTGTTAGTAGTTCCATTGATTCTATACAAACACGTGTAGCACCTAGAGAAAGTGTATTTTCCGCTGAATCTTTTGGTTTTAACCCCATTGCCAGTCAAAGCTTTTTGCCACCGGGGAAACCTGCTCAACTAGTTGTGCAACCGAGACCGCAACAATCTCAAGCGGTACCGATTGGTCAACAACTGGCACCTTTACGATATGATATTCGCACTGTACATGATGCTAATTATAAAGTATATAAACCTGAAGAGGCAGAGCAAGGAGAGGACATATTAGCTGCCTTAAAAAATAATCCCACAGTCGCTGCTTATTTTAAACCTGCCGAGACGAACGTTGAAGTAGCCCACCCACTTAATTATCGCAGGGAAGAATTGAATGAAAATTCTGATACTGAACAGAACTACAGGCCAAATGCTTATATTGCAGGACATCCCCGTATTCGACGTTACACTAGCGGAAGACAAAGAGCCAACCTGAAAAAGAGCAACGGAGAGGACGACGATCCCTATAATTACAAAGTAGAATATATTTCTAAACCCAAAGCTTTTGACACAGATTTATATAGCAGCGCTTATAAAGAAGCAAAGGACCCTAATAAAGATTATGAATACCCATATGCGTACGATTCAGGATACGATCATAAAGAATATGAAAGAATTAAATCATTGTCTGAAAAACAGGCAGCTGAAATAAAACAAAACCCAGGTAATTGTAAAGAAGTGCATAAAGACGGCATGACTTGCACGACATGTAAGGACCCAAAAACTGGTGGTAATTTTGAATCATGTTCATATGTTGCGGAACCTAAGAACAATAAATATGCCTATTCAAAGGAAAGAAAGTTTGATAGTAACGATGAACCTGATGAAGTTGAAACACCGCAAAAGGCTGAATCAATTAAGAAATCTGAAAAGTACCAACAGGCAGATGATAGCAGTGAGCAAAAGTACGCAAAACTTACAGCTCCTGAACCCCACAAAGACGATGATTCCAGTGAAAAATATAAATCTTACTATGGTCATTCCTCAAAACCGACATCAAGTGAAGCCCTCCGAGCTGCTGACGGTAAACAAAGTTCTGAAGAACAGGGTGACAATTCTGGGGCCAAAGCGTACGATTATAAAAAAGCTTTGCCTGGATTTTATACCGATAATGAGCCTAAGAAGGATGTTGAACACGTATTAGCCGAATTTAAGAAAAAAGACCGGTCAACATGTAAAAAGGTCCAGAAAAATGGTATGACGTGTTACCAATGCATAGATAAAAATGGTTTGAAAAATGAAGAGTGTATGTTCGTGTCAGAATCTGCACCTAAGCGAAGTCATCTAGCTTATCAAGAATTAAAAGAATTCACTTCAAAGCCAGCCACTCTTGAAAAGAACAACGAGGGCGCTGAAAGTCAAACAGTTACTACAAGTTCTCCACCAGCACAAAAGTCAGCCGCTTATGTTGTTGACAATAGCACATACGGTAAAAAATTAAAACGTAAAAAAGCACCTCAATCTGCGATAACAGCAGCTGCCACAGATGCCGACGTCACGGCTGTAAAACCAGAATCTTTAGTTACTAATCTAAATAAAAGTAAAAGAAGCGTTGAATCGGAGGCAGAGCGTAAGGCTGAGATAATAGACGAAACAAACATCGCGCCACCAGAAGAGTTTGCAGGTAGCGATTCTAAGGGAGCCTTTTGGGCAGAAACAATGCCCCGGTATAGTGCTTCTTTAGGTGTCACTTTGCCCGAATTCATGCTGTCAAGGTCGGAGCACGAAGTTTCTTTTGATGAAACTGTTGCGAGTGCGTAAATGCTAAAGATTTGATTTGTTAACCAACAAATTCAGTATTAAATAGAGCGTGTCGGTTGTACAACGCTTTAGATAAAACTCGAACAAGTGGTAACGGGTATTCGTTGCGTAATAGTAAAATAAGATTTCACAGACTGACGTGCTGCGAATCAGACATAAAAAACAAATCTGCAGCCGAACCGAATGTAAATCGAAATTATTTTCAAGTGTTTTGTTGGATTGTGTTAGTTAATGATAGCGAAAAGTGCAGTAGGTAACTACACTATGAAGTTTTGACAAACTAGGCACGACAGCTGTCTACTTTCGCATGTGAAATACATGCACACATATTGTTAACTAGTTATAGATGTTATTGAATTATTAAAATTAATAATGTGATTATAAAGCTTTCTATTTTTTATATACTGCTTATTTATTTCATATCCCACATTTAATATAATCATAATGAAACCTTTATGAGCTTATAACCTATATCAAAAGACTGGTCAGCAAGTAAAAACAGAACGTAAAAAAGAAAACAGTTTTGTAAGAACTTGATAGTATAATATAGTGAAATTGATGGTAGGATATAAGGCTAACAAGTTCTATACATAGGGCATCAATATCCTAACGGATTTTTGCTTCTTAGAAGTGTTCGTGATATGGCCAGTATTCATATTATGAGATGACACCTGTTCTGTCTTACTTTTATAGCTTTAAATATTACTAAATGAACTTTCTAAACAACTGGGGTTATGCATCAGTAAAGGCATTCGGGTAACAAGCAATATGAAGTCGTAAAAGGAAATATTGAATCTCATTCATAGTAATATAAAAATTTAAATACTACATAAATTTCGTAGCAATACTATATAATGTGGCCTAATAATATATATGTATATGACAACCGTTAGTGAGGTACTGACAATTGGTACAGGCAAACTATATTATTAGATTTACTGCCAATAAATTATCAATAGCAAACATGAAGCCTAAAGCTGTGCCCAGTGAATGAAAATAGATTCTCTATTACGTGGGAATAAAAAGGTAAATGTATGGCGAATTGTGGCGTTATTGTTCATAGAAAACCGTTGTGTTGCAGTTGGTTAGAGGAAAAACGCTATAAAAAACTTATTATTAGATTTTAAATGCAAAAAGTAGTTACGTTGGTCTTTTTAAATTGAACTAATATTTAGTTTAACTTGGGCGTATCTATATAACCGTATCCATATCTTATAGACAAAATATGCCATATGCCTTATCTATCGTCCCGCTACAATTGTTGGCATGGTATTCGGTCAGTGTCCTAGATGTCAATACTGTTTTTAATGTTTCTATTTTTACTGGTAATTGTCCAAGATGCGTACGTCAATAGGAACAAATTTATATGTATAAGCAGACTACCAGACTTCGGAAGAAGATAATTAATTTCAGTCGTATTCTAGACATACAGCAGTTTAGTGTTCTGTGTACATATATTTATAAAGACGTGTAAAATCGAAAGCCAATAATAAAATAGTAGAGGCGTTTTGTTTTGTGTGGTGAACGGACGGCATCATAGTAGTCTGTCTGCTGTCTTTATAAATTGGAGTGTTAATAAAGCACACGTAAGTGATTAAGGTATTTTAATTTAGTCAATTGTTAATAAATCTATAATTATCAGTCGTTAAGTTTGAATGAAGGATAAAGTAAATATAAGTGCAGTGCAACACAGTAAAATTATCAAATATTTTATTTGGGAATACCGACAAGTAGCTAATGTCTCTAGCTAAGAGAGTTGGCTCCTAAGGGTGCTTAGGTTTATCTATTTAGACGAAGTTTAGAAATAATTAATGAAATGAAAACATATGTTATACCATATGCCTGTTAATCTTAAAAACTAATGTCCTTTTATCACTTTATTAAGAAACACAAAATAATTTTGAGCTGGTTTTAAGTCTTCTAAATTTATTACCAGCACCGGAAACAGAATACACAATAATTCGGAACTTTATCATTACAAAGAATGTTGCAGACGACTGCTGAATGTTAAAAAAATAATTTGTCTCGGTGCCAAGAAACCAATTGAACAAAAAACGGGGCTATATTATTGCGCAGCGGTTTTCAACAGAGGCTGGCTGTGTTGACTATGACGACTTATTTTGTTGTACTATATTTATGTTAAACTGTTTTGAATTAAAACTATAAATAAAATTACATTTACATTTAAACGATTTCAATAAGCAGTTTCCAAAAAATCAGTTGGTTTTAATATTATTGATAACTTTTTCATTCTTTGAGTCAATAAACCTACACTCGGTCTAATATGCTCTCCGATGCACGATTAAGTAATACCTCAAATCAAATCCTATTTTATTTATTAGTATAGTGGTAAGACCACACTGTTATCAGTTTTCTATCTACAGGCGCGGGCTGGTCCGTCCGGGGTAGTGCCACACATTAAATTGTTAAATTTATTGCAGACTTTTCAGAATTTGTTGATAAATATGAATACACAAGATTATGATGACGAGGAGTATGTGGACGTAAGGACATTACCACTCAAGCCGCCGCAAAAATTGATACCTCCAGAACGGCCTACGCGTCGACCATGGCATCCGGTTATGTGGGATAATTCTATCATTGGCATGCCAACCCCAGACCAAAAGGACTCTGAAGAGGTAGACTATTTTCCATGAACTATTTTCACGAAATGGTAATAATATTGTTAATTTTAAGAAGTACCTACTTAGAGTCTTTTCAATTGGAGTTGCATACTGAGGCTGCTCACTACTTAATATGGTATATAAGTATAACCCTTTACATTAGCGTCTAAGGACATATTATGATATACATATTATATACCTAGAAGAGAGGCTATTGCATGTCCACCTCTCATTGGATCGCAGCTAGTAATGGACAAAGATTAAAGATTTGGTATAAAGAGCGGTAGTTAGGACTACATAAACATTCTAACTGTACCCAAAACTTCATTTTCCTTCATAAACATAAAATATTATTATGTAAATATACCTACCGAATTAAAATGATTGATTTTACATCAATTTTCTAACTAAAAAGTTGGGAAAATAGAGTAGCAGTTGCAACGACACTAACTAACATCTCTTCTATCGGCTGTGGCCTACTTGAGAATTATTTTGGAAAGTGCCTGAAAAGTCCAGCCTGCTGGAAATAGTGCCAGTTTCAATTTCATTATTGGGATGATTGCACTTCCGATGTCTCTGATGACGAAAATCAATAAATTAACTTCTAAGACAGAACGTAGATAGCCTTATGGTCACGTAGGCGTTACATATAAAACATGACGATGAGGCATGCTATTTACTTCTATCAGCACATAACAATTTAATAGAGGATTATTTCCGCTGTGAGTTCATGGCAAGCAATGACGTGTATGCAAGATGAAAGTAATAAAGCTGCACGAATTTAACAGTAATCATTTCTATTTAGGAACCTAAATTATTGACTGCTTCAAACATATTTGTATTGACTTATATTCAAGGTTATTGACACGGTATAAGCAGAGATTTTACAACATCAGTCATGAGTCGCAATCCCGGCGAATATCTACTATTCCAGGTTGTATAATTAATGTACCTATCTACAGCTATGTACATAATGGCTTCATTTATTTTTCTACATGTATATTATTTAGCGTAGGTATTATTCAAAATAGGCTATTTGTTATTTTGCTTTATTCAGAATTGTGGATTTATAATACCGTCATCAATTTGCTTAGTGAAAATGATGGTTAGAATCATTACATCTCAGTAATTTAGTTATTTTATGGTTTTTGGCACTGCAGCTAGAAGTTGTTTTGATGTCGTCTCGTTTCTCAACATCTGTAAAATATCGGTAGCAAATTGTTGCTTTGCATGAGCAATCTTATTATGCTTATTTACCGAGAACGTTTGAAAATATTCGTATTCTGTGCTTTTAATTGAAGTTCTTAATGATTGAATAAATATAAATAAGTTTTATAGACTACAAAAGTGTACTATTAAGTAGTTAGTAAGTATAATGACTTCTAATGTTTACGCGAGTATTACACATTTGAAATAAAACTACTTTTACGGGAGGTCCTCCCGTGACCATGATCACTGTAAAGTGTTCGAAACGTCGGGAAATTATAAATCAAATACAAACGCGATAGAATCCGTAAAAGTAGTTTTAGTTAGTAAGTTATAAACTACAAAAGTGTACTACAACTGTATTTGCTATGTGCCTTGTGAACAGGGGCTGCTTTACCTACAGTACAGAGAGTGGGGTGCACCCGAGCGGCGGGTGTTAAGGGGCGCCGAGAGCCGCTCGGAAAACATAGAGCCCCCTCTGTAACGCTCCGCACGGAGCGGGCACATCGAGCGCAGCGAGTGCCTAACCATCTATAAACGTGGTGGGTGCGTTATTTGATAGGTTCGTGTAGGTTGCTTTGTCGCCATGCTCACTGTAACTTCATAATCCGATCGCGTTTACCTGGTTTCGTGTCAAAACAACGAGACTAAGCATGCGACAATGCTTTGCAGCGAGGTTTGGAGTTTAGTCGAACGTGTTGTAACTATCAACCTCTTCCATTTTGTTCACGCATTTGATACAAGAGGGCGCCAGGTTATTGATTGCATCCAGGCGCTACTTGTGCTAGAGCCGCGCCTGCTTGTGAAGCGTACGTTATAGGATTATATTACGATCTTAGGGAATTTTTCAAAATATCCTGCCGTCATTGGGACATTTTTGGAAGTATATACCTACGTAGATTTAGGATTCAAAACCTTAGGTTGAAAATACTGGAATTAATAGTTTGTTATCTCCAGATAGACAGATCCAGCCCGGACAGAATACCAGTCCGGGTGTTGACGTTGCTCCTCAAGTACCTGGAACCTCGCCTCAGGCGACTTTACAACGCCTGTTTGGCGGCTGGGCAGTTCCCTGAGTGCTGGAAGGAGGGGAGGTTGGTTCTCCTGCCAAAGCTGGGAGGGCCCCCTGATTCGCCGTCAGCCTACAGGCCCATCGTGCTCCTGGACGATGTGGGTAAGCTGCTGGGGCGTATCCTCGCTGCCCGCATTATCCGGCACCTGGACGAGGTGGGCCCGATCTGTCGGACGCTCAATTCGGTTTTCGAAGGGGTCGTTCGACCATCGGGGCCCTGCTACGCCTGAGGCAGATCGCCGCGGAGGCCGTCGCCGGTGGAGGAGTGCTGTTGGCGGTGTCATTGGACATCGCCAACGCATTCAATAGTCTGCCATTCAGCTGCATCAGGGAGGCGCTCCGATTTCAGGAGGTGCCCTTGTACCTGAGGCGGCTGGTGGCAGACTATTTGGAGGGGTGCAGTGTCCTCTACGCGGGTCCCGCAGGGGACATTGTGCGGACGCCCATGACATGCGGTGTTCCACAGGGATCGGTCCTGGGGCCGACTCTGTGGGACCTCGGTTATGACTGGGCGTTAAGAAGAAGCCTCACCCCCGGGCTGAGCTTGATATGTTATGCTGACGATACGCTCGTCATAGCCCGGGGCACGACAATCGAAGAGGCAAAGAGCCTGGCCACTCTCAGTACCGAGGAGATGGTCAGGCGAATCGAGGCGCTGGGTGGCCCTAAATAAGACGGAAGCCCTTTTGTTCTATGGGCCCCGCATAAGGCCGCCTATCGGCGCCATCAACTCCATCCACATCAGTATTCAGGCCCATATGAAGTATTTGGGCCTAACCGGAACAGACCCATGGGACTTAGAGGCGGAAATGCTCTCCGACCTCTACCGGCGGGTTAATTTAGTATGCGACGAGGGTGGATCCCTATCGCTTAGCGAGATAGCCACCTGGCATGAGGACGCCCGCCGGGACGTTATCGCCCGTTGGGTTACGCGACTGGAGAGGCCTAGAAACGGTGTTGTTACCGTTGAGGCCATCCGGCCCGTACTGACGGAATGGATGGAGCAGCGGCACGGAGTCCTCTCCTTCCAGCTGGTGCAGGTCTTGTCGGAGCACGGTTGCTTCGGCAAGTACCTGCACACGGTCGCGAGGAGGGAGTTGACTCCGTCCTGCCACCAGTGCGGTAGTGACGACGACACGGCGCAACATACGCTCGAGGTCTGTACAAGCTGGGACGGGAAGCGCCGTGACCTCGTCGCTGTCATCGGTGCCGACTATATAGACGCTGCCGGCTGTCGTGAACGATGGTCGATAGCGTCAGGAACTGGGACGCGGTTGCCGGCTTCTGCGAGGCTGTCATCTCGCAGAAGGAGGCGACGGAACGAGCCCGGGAGGATTCCCTCGACTCGCACCGCCGCCGGTGCCCTGGGCGGCGCAGGCGCAAATATCTGCGCTTGATCCCGCCCTAGCCGAGGTATCGGGTGATCGGACCGAGGACTAGTCCGGTCACCCGAAGTGAGGTCACCGCGTGAGGATTGCGCCCCAACGGCGAAAGTTGTTGGGGCATCGACTCAAGAGGAACCCGGAGGGCGGGCCACCGAAGACAAAGATCGGGTACTGGTGGCCCGCTCGCACGGCGAAGAGAGGTGCTTGTAGGGTGGGTCTATGGGGTCGCGCGCCGCCTCTGCCGTTGCCCCGGACCGATTTGGCGGAGCGTGGCCATTCCATAGCCCACCGCAAAAATAAAAAAAAGATTGGCAGAGTTCGAATAACCATTTTTTTTTTTTATTTATTGGTGGGCTATGGATGCGTCTCGCCCCGCCAAATCGGTCCGGGGTGACGGAAAAGGCGGCGCGTGACCCCATAGACCCACCGTAAAACCTTCTCTCTTCGCCGTGCGAGCGGACCACCGGTACTCGATTTTAACTTCGGTGGCCCGCCCGGCGGTTTACCCTCGCGGGTTCCTCTCGTCGACGCCCCGACTGATCTCGCCGTCGGGGCGTCGCCCTCACGCGGTGAGAGTTCGAACAACCATCCTATGTCATATCTTTACAGATAACTACTCAATTGTAATGCAGTTGTAGTATCAACCTATCTCTATTTATTGAATATTGTTTCAGGCAGACTACCTCATGCTTTATATTTTTAATAGAAGTGATTAAATGAGAATATAAGGCCCCTAAATCTTTTGTTTAATTTATCGCCCTTATGGGCAGCCTATAGTCAATCGACTAAATAATGCCTTGTCTTCCGTATTAATATTTTTCATATAATATATATCATTTGTTCAAATTTTAATTAGCCCTTGATAGTCACTGTCCGTCAGTAAGTCAAGTCGTGGCGCTGATAATCAAATTAATAGTTTCTTTGGGCATTTTTGAAAAACACGAAAATACACGTAAACCACTATTATACCATATTTACTACACTTCAGCATTTTTAAGTGTACCATATTCCATAAAATACCAGCAAAATTATGCAATATAACATTACAAAACACTAAAGATATGAATATAACACAAGAGCGTGTCATGACATTTCCATATTCGCCCCAAAACTTATAGTCCAAGAGCCAGTAACAGATATATATGACCAAGTTCCTCTCAAGTGATAATTAGTAAAATGCATCAGAAAATGGAACCATAAAGTCTCGTGAACGTCAGCTAAGGCTCGGTGGAGGGGATGAGCAGTAGAAAAAAAAACATTCACTCATTTCCTCTCGGCTAAAAATTTATCAAATTATAGCTAACCCAATATCTCAACAAAAAAAAAATCAGCTGGCTATAACATAGTGTATTGTACGTCAGCTGATGTCTCGGTCATGGAAAAAAAATCTTCACTTTCAGTGATATCCTCTCAAATAAAAATTCCCTGATGATAGCTTATATGTAACTATTGATAAATATATACGTCAGCTGGCTGTATCTCGGTGGAAAAATCGTACCGTCTGGCATATAATACTCCTTGGTTCTATACTTCGTGGTGTACATGATTCGATTTCTATATCTCAATATCATCAAAGCCTTTATAATTTCCAATCAGAATGGTCGCATTTAAAGTTTAACTAGAATTCAAATGAATTAAATTTCTACAACCCGACAGCCTTTTGACCTTCTCCACCCAGAGATAACGTGAAATATTCTAGAACTAGATCAAACATCAAGATGGAAGGTACTGGCTCCCCATATCGACCGCCATATATGCTTATGACAGCCAAGCTTAATGTGCTCTCCGTGGTGCTAAGTTCATATATTGTGGTGGTAATAATTTCATATATTTCCTCATGATATTTGCTTCGCCATTTAAAGTAAGCGATAGTTAACAATTTAAATAACTGAAACGTTAGAAATGCGCGCCGTGACACTAGAACGAGATATCTGCGTACCATTTATTGGTTTTCCATTTGGCTATTGTAGTAGGTATTTATGCAAATTGATACTAAAGATTTTATTTATATAGGTAGTTGGTAACAAAATGATGTCGTTTTTTAAAAAGCAGCACCACAAGGGTAGCGGTCACGATGTACAAATTGCCGCATATACTTATATATGGACATACCGACGCTTGAAAGGCAATTGAAATCAGCAAAAAATCGGCGTCGACTGAACATACTGTAATACCGCTAGGAAATGTTGTCACTTGATAACTAAAAAAATCATAATAAATTTCAGCGAAGAAGAGACTACAGTTTTAATGATTTATGAATAACTTTCTTTTCATTACCATATCATTTGGTAATTACTGCCGTTCTCTGTTGCGGCCGTTTGCATGCGCTGGGCAAGGGTATTTCTTTTTTAAATATCCACACCTGGTCATAGGATATCCTGCATAATCTATAAACGATGTAAAAGTGTGTAGCTGTACCATAAAAACCATGTTTCGTTACACTAACAATGTTTGGCTTTCATATTTTTAACTCAAAATGGCTCTTAATAAATCCTTGTCACGGAGATACAAAATACAATTACTCTGTGTAATTGTATAAATATATTCGTCACGTGTCGGAACTAAGGCAGCAGCAGTTAGCACGCAAGTCATTCACTAAATGTTGCAGTGTATTTAATTTTATTAGTTATATTATCGTCTTGTAAGATACAAGACGATAATATAACTAATAAAATTAAATACACTCAAATCGTGAATCAAAATTATTGTAAATTAAAAAAAATGTGTCTATAGCAACTGTACATTTAAATAGATAACTTTTGATAATGATGCAGTCCTGCTGGCATAGTCAGCGACTGGCCTGCAGACCCTAGTCAACACAATGACAGAAGATTGTAAGAAAAGGGGTCTACGCGTGAATGTGAGCAAAACCAAAATAATGGTCTTTGAAAGAGAGGAAGGCAGAACGGATGTAAGAGTAACAACAGGTAATGATGTACTGGAGCAAGTGGATAAATTTGTATATCTTGGATGTGGATTTAGCCGAGATGGAAGGTACACCACTGATATAGAGCGAAGAGTGAATGCGGGCAATAGAGTGAACGGAGCGTTGGGGCAACTTCTCAGTAGCCACCACCTCAGCCAGAAGGCACGTGTAGCAATACATAACGCAGTGCTTGTCCATAAATTACTGTATGGAAGCGAGAGTTGGGTATGCAGCAGAAAAGAGTATGAAAGTAAAATTAATACGGTCGAAATGCGATCTCTATGGAAAATCTGTGGAGTTAGGCTGATCGATCGCATTCGTAACGACGACGTAAGAGAGCGAGTAGGTATGAAAGAGAGTGTTGGTGTAAAGATGCGAAAGGGAATGCTCCGATGGTTCGGACATGTGGAAAGAATGCCGAACGAACGTCTGGTTAAGAAGATATACAATGCGAAAGTGAGAGGATGTAGGTACCGGGAGAGACCGAGACTAACCTACCTAGACCAGATCGGTCATGTACTGAAGGAAGGTGGAGTCAAGAATCTCCGAAACCGGCGAGCGTGTATGAAGAGAATTATGAATGTTGAGGAAGCGAGTGAAGTATGCAAGGATAGAGTTCTCTGGCACTCTGTTCTCTCTGCCTACCCTGCAAGGGACATGGCGTGATGGTATGTATGTAGATAAGTTTTAAAACAATAAAGTTCTTGGCTGTAAATGAAATGACCGTGGGCTATATGAAATGCAACATTTAATAGCACACAATATTTATACAGGGCTGTATAAAATCGTATGGAAACATAATAAATAAAAATTGACTAGGTCAGAGTTCAAATTCTTTTAATGAGTAGTAAATGTGTACATAAATCACATATTGCTTAAAACATCACCATAGTATTTAAAACAGACATTGTGTACTATTAAACTAAGCTTAAATAACTTGTTATTTAAATATTGTTTTTCAGTATGAGGATGATTTTTCTTGTTTCCAGCCGCAACCCGTGTCACGAGAATATCCGCATAAGCAACGAATACGCAATCTTCGACGTCTCATCGCCGACGGCAAAGTAAATCCTACACCAGAGACACTTATATTTTTCCTCTGTAACAAGTTCGCTGTATCCGACGAACGGCAGAGCAAATAAAAATAAATATAATCATGGTGAAAGCAATACTATAAATATTTATCTATAATCGTATTATATTATTTTAAATTTGTACTCTGAAAAAAGTAAATATAAAAGTGATATTTTTAGTCGAGTCTCTCTTTATTCCTCGAAATGGAAATATGTACAAATATGTTACATGGACCGCGCGAACACGGAGCTGACCTCCGGTGGAACGAGGGGCGGGGCGGACTGCAAACACTCGAGGCGGATTAGGTACATATACTTTATATTCTCATAAAAATTATCTACACACAAGACTTTTAATATAAAAACAAATTTTCTCAAATACAACTTATATAAAGAAATTAAGGGCGCGGAGTTCGGGTTTAGCGAGTGGCCGCCCCGCACTTCGACCGGCGGCGCTAACGAAGGACGCCGGGGGCGGGGGGAAACAGTCGCTAGGTGGTGGGGGGAGGCGCGGGGGGTGCGAGTGGCGCCGCCTCGCCCCCCGCGCTGGCTTGCTGCTGCTGCTGTTGCTGTTGTTCCTCTTCCTCCTCCTCCTCCGGGTCGAACTTCAGCATTAGCTGCTTGAACTGAAAAGATAAAATGTGGATAAAATTTAAGACATCGATATATCAAGTAAAAAAAATACTTAAAAAGGGTTATGATAAATAATATGAAATAAATGTAATCCAAAGGTAATATTATTCATCCGCATGATGACAGAGATGATGAGATATTACAAGTAAGTGTACTTTACTGCAAATGTCGTAAAAGACGAATAATACCCGTTTTCACCAACGATACCTACATATTATGTAACATCTGAGGCATTTTAAATATCAATTTTACGTATTGAAGACACATAACATCATGTAATCATATATTTTATGTGTCATATACACATACATACCATCACGCCATGTCCCTTGCAGGGTAGGCAGAGAGAACAGAGTGCCAGAGAACTCTATCCTTGCATACTTCACTCGCTTCCTCAACATTCATAATTCTCTTCATACATGCTCTCCTCTCATGCTCTTGACTCCACCTTCCTTCAGTACATGACCGATCTGGTCTAGGTAGGTTAGTCTCGGTCTCCCCCGGTACCTACATCCTTTCACTTTCGCATTGTATATCTTCTTAACCAAACGTTCGTTCGGCATTCTTTCCACATGTCCGAACCATCGGAGCATTCCCTTTCGCATCTTTACACCAATACTCTCTTTCATACCTACTCGCTCTCTTACGTTCGTCGTTACGAATGCGATCGATCAGCCTAACTCCACAGATTTGCCGTAGAGATCGCATTTCGACCGCATTAATTTTACTTTCATATTCTTTTCTGCATACCCAACTCTCGCTTCCATACAGTAATTTTGGGACAAGCACTACGTTCGCATTGTATATCTTCTTAACCAAACGTTCGTTCGGCATTCTTTCCACATGTCCGAACCATCGGAGCATTCCCTTTCGCATCTTTACACCAATACTCTCTTTCATACCTACTCGCTCTCTTACGTTCGTCGTTACGAATGCGATCGATCAGCCTAACTCCACAGATTTGCCGTAGAGATCGCATTTCGACCGCATTAATTTTACTTTCATATTCTTTTCTGCATACCCAACTCTCGCTTCCATACAGTAATTTTGGGACAAGCACTACGTTATGCTACACGTGCCTTCTGGCTGAGGTGGTGGCTACCGAGAAGTTGCTCCAACGGTCCGTTCACTCTATTGCCCGCATTCACTCTTCGCTCTATATCAGTGGTGTACCTTCCATCTCGGCTAAATCCACATCCAAGATATACAAATTCATCCACTTGCTCTAGCACATCATTACCTATTGTTACTCTTACATCTGTTCTGGCTTCATCTCTTTCAAAGACCATTATTTTGGTTTTGCTCACATTCACGCGTAGACCCCTTTTCTTACAATCTTCTGTCATTTCGACTAGGGTCTGCAGGTCAGTCGCTGACTGTGCCAGCAGGACTGATTCATCTGCATAGAGCAGAGCAGTAACCACTGAGTCGCCCATCTGGACTCCCATATTCATATCGTTCAACCTTTGGAGACATTTATCCAGATATATGATAAACAGCCTGGCTGACAGAACGCACCCCTGCTTAGCGCCGATATTGACGTCAAACCAAGGCGACATTCCATCATCCAGCCGCACACAGGCTCTACAGCCCATGTAACTGGACCGCACAGCCTGTAGCAGTTTACCGTTAATACCATACTCCGGTAAAATGTCCCAAAGTTCTTTTCGTACAACCGTGTCAAATGCTCTCGCCAGATCCACAAAACTACAGAAAACCCTCTGACCTAGAGCCAGATGCTTCTCCACAATGTTGCGCAGAGAGAACTCTTGATCCATGCATCCCCTTCCTCTCCTGAAACCTCCTTGTGTCATATAGATTACCTTATGTGGTACCTAATATTTAGGAGTTGATGAAAACAGACAAAAACAATAATTCTAAGTAATCTAAGCAGATAAAAATAGTGCAGCATTGTTTTCCAAACTTAAAGTACGTGTAACGGACTGGTTACCTAAGGATTCTATATGAAGATGGGTATATTAATTTACGTAGGTATTGATTCTATTATCAAAAGTAATTGGGATAAGAGCAAGATGATGATATCCGCGTGGTAACAGAGTAAGAATACAATTCACCACCTAGGGGGTGGTGAATTCTATTCTTATCAATGAGTGATTGTAAGAGACGACTGAGGCATATAAAACGCATATAACATCTATGTAAGAAAAGGAAAACTCGAAATAAAACTCTATACCAACACGTCTGACCGGCATGGTATAGTAGTAGGTAAATATCCCTTCCATTACAGAGGAGGCTCGAGCCCAACAGTGGGACCTATATGAGCCAAGATGATGATTATATTATCAAAATATAACCAATATTGTATCACACATTACATCTTTTATAACAGTATACTTACTACTACTTACTTTATATAAAAAATATGTAATTGACAACATTGAAATGTTGTCAATATCATGACTACATTGTCATGAAATTAACATGATAAATGACAACACATACGATTTACGTCATTTGGCCCAAAAAATAACATTGATGGTGGCCAAATTCGAAGATGTTATTGAGTAATGATAAATAATTGTAAAAATTAATATCTACAATAAAATCATTTTATAGATTTTATCCCGTTTGTATTTGATTTTTAATTTACCAACATTTCGAACACTTTACAGCGTTCGTGGTCATTGGAGAACTAACTGTGAATAAGATTGAGAGTTCCTTTTAATTTTTAATTGCTACTCGCAATTATACCTCTCAATAGGCTTTAGTTTCCAAAAAATCTAGAGTAGGAGTATTTTATTGGAACAATTTTAGAGATAAAAGAACCATTTTTTTAAATTTTAGAATTCAAATCCCATCTACGCGATATGTACAATATAGCTAATGTCGAAAACGCAAGCACGGCTTAACCTAAACGAGACAATATGTAGATTATTGCACCGATTGAGTGGAGCCATGTTTGCTAAATCAGGATATATGCAATAGACAGCAGATAATTAAATAGTATATGGATTTTAATACTTAACTGATATTTGGATAGTGAGAAATGTTTACCTCTAAATAGTCGTCGACAAGCCGCCGACGACCCCGTTCATCGAGCTCGTCGTCATCGTCATCGTCGTGCAGCTGCGCTATAGTCGCCTTGGGTTCGAAGATAGGCGCGTGCCGCCGCGACACTGCCTTCTCATATACTTTAACTCCCTCAGATGGCGAGTATTGGTTAATTTTCCTAAAATATGGATAAACTTAGATATTAAAATAAAATCAAGGAATTGGTTATTGACTTAGGTTAAGCTTATGCTTATGTACATGAGTAATGAATGCAGGCAGTTAGGTTAGAAGTTCGAATTCTAGACTGGAAAAAGTATTATTGTTTATGTACAAAAATATCTCGAGGAGTCATAAAATCCTAACGTCGATTAAGCACCAGGAGAGAAGACAGCAGCGTTCTTTTGGATATCTCATAATACCAATTGCAATTACCAACCCATCTGTCAGACGTAACGGTTATGCCGTAATCCTATCCTAGAGGGGGCCTGTCTAATAGTGATCGATAGAACGATAGGTGAATGATTGGATAGTACATAACAAAAATAGGACAAAGCAGAATTTAGGAAACTATTAAATAAGTAGATAACATACGATCATTTGTTTTGTCTTAATTTGCCAATCTAACCAAATAAAATGAATTTAAAAATTTTTAAGAGATAATAACCCTAGAAAAGGAACTGAAATTTCTGAATGAATATTATTATTTTTAGAAGATCGAGGTTGTGTCACAGAATGTCATCCTCTAACACAGGTGGTTGCCTGATATTAACCCGCCTTAGGAACGTGATAAATAAACCATACAGCACTTATGGAATTGAGACGGGTACCGACCCGTTTCGTAATAGCAAGCTGTAGTAATAACTTTACCTCGTGAATGGCACTACAGCAACGCGCATAGGTCAGGATTAGTAATTTAAATGAACAATTATAGTTTATTATCTTGGCTCACACACTATTACAAAAAAAAAGATGGCTCAGGCTTTGTAGTCAGTCCAGGGCAAAATTTTAGCCATCCTTGAGTTCCATATGTACAGTGTGTTATGTATTTACGTATACGAATGAAGATCTTAAAGAATAAATATTACATCAGTGTTGCAGTTTTTTAACAGGGAATATCTCAATAATTAATCCTGCTACAATACCAATACCTTATACAAATGTAAACCCGCTTAGACACTCAACTACAGTAAGGGAAATCACCTATAACTACGCGAGTCCAAATTTCTTCAAAAATAAAACTCGCCTTGTTTCTTCTTTGATTATCGTTTAGTCCAATTATGTTTAAATTAGGTGCACGGAGCTGGCACTTTTTAAACTCGTAGTTGGTTACAATGACACATATCGGCGTCGGTCGATTTAAAAAAATGGCTCACCTAGTATGGGCTCTAATGAATATGTCGAACAGACAAACAAAATACTCACGCATCAGTGAATCCATACAGTTGCTTTAGATGTTGTTTGAGCACAAGCAGTAGCAAGCAACCCCTCGCTTGACGCATGGCGTCTCTTAGTGGTCGCGTGCACTCCGGGACTTGCGCCATCAACGTCTCCGCCTCCTCATCGTCCTCTTCATCTAAAGCCTCCTTTTCTTGTTCTGTGCTTGTTTTGTTTAATCCCTAACCGAAAAAAAAGAAAATAATATCACATAATGAAGGTTAGTGAATTATAATAAAAAAGAAATAGAAAATATAACGTAGTTTGATTTAGTGTGGTGAGTGAGTGAACATATATATAGTCATCATTCTTTTTTTTCGGGGTAGCGTTGTAAAAGGCGACTGAGGGATATAAGCCTTCTGTTCCCCGTGTATAACGTAAGAATGATTTATAAGAGGTATAGACAGATAACATCACGGTAAAAGAAGGTAATCTTGAAATTAAATGCTATCCAACCCACCTGTCCACTGTAGTATGTATGTAGTAGGCTAATTTTATTATCCGGAGAAAGCTGTTGTTCAGCAGTGTGATGTTTAGGGACTGGGAAGAAAAGAAAATGTAAGCAGATAATATCACTTCAAGAACAGGAAAACTTGAAAGTAAAACACTATACCAACCCATACGACCAGCGTGGTGTTCAATTTTCATCCTAATGTAGAGTAGGCACGTGTTCAGATGGCATGTTTAAAGGCCGGGCCGGACTAGTGTTTTCTAGGGACTAGAGTAAAAGAAAAAACATATAAACATTTCTGATGTTTACGCGAGTATTACACATTTGAAATAAAACTATTTTTACGGATTCTATCATGTTTGTATTTGATTTTTCATTGCCCGTCGTTTCGAACTCCTAACAGCGTTTATAATCACAAGACGACTGTGACATGAATACTGTGAAGTGTTCGAAAGGGAGGGATATTAGAAATCAAATACAAACGCAACAGAATCCGTAAAATTAAATTCATCTAACACTTAATTTTAAAAGCAATATTATGATCCCGTATATTAATGGATTAAAAATAAAATATCTTGCCCCCTCTTGTTTTCCTGTGAAAGTCGGCAAATACTGCTAAGAAAGCACCAGTCGAGTGTCTACTCGCTTGGTGCAGTGTTTTCTTGAAGAACATATAATAATACCACGATCATTTCAATATCACTTTTCATGGTTCGTGGGAAGGCTGATATGTATACAAAATAAATGATTATATAAAATATACCTCTCGAAAAAGTTGTAATAAATTTGATCCAGATGTTGAGATAATGATATCAATATGATGTATAATAAATAAAGGTTCATCTTGAACTTGAAATGGAAAGTAGCTCAGATTATCGGCTAGATACAGCATTTGATCTAAGGGTGCAGTCTGAAATAAAATTTTATTATTAATCCATATTATTATTATAAAGATGAAGGGTTTGTTTACAAACACATGCTTGTCTTATTAGCTATTAACGGATTTGAGAAAACCTTATAATTAAATGAGCTGTTTTCCAAGAAAAACAAGTAGAAATTTTTGCAAATCAACTAAAATGTAATACCTAATACACAATGATATTAATTGATTGTCTTAAGACAACAGATGTTGCCATAATAACTGAATGTCCATAAATTCAGAGTAACGATTTTTTAAAATATATAAATCCTTATGTTTGCAAATCATACCCAGACTTAGAACAATCATTAGCTTTTTTCGAACTCCACCACTTGGCATGGGACATCAGTATTTAAGTCACTCTGCTATCTATGCAGTCAAATTCATACGAAATGGTCATGTACTTCAATATTTTATGTACTAAGTATGGATAATACCTTCGTTCATGCAATAAAGAGCACAATGTTGGTAATAATTCACAAAATACATATTTTAATATGTAATTTTTACGAACTAAAATGTAATATAATTAGAACAAAATCTTACCGGAAAAAAAACACTGCCTGATACTTTTAAACAAATATAGCAAAAATTCACTAATGTTTACATGTATATACTTACAGAAACGTCATCAAATTGTTTCAATAATGACAAAACTAACGCGCGTCTCTGTGGCCGCGTGTTACGTAGTAAAGAGTATAAGAATCCGTTTAGTGCAGTCGGTAAATCATCCTGATCCTTTTTCCTGAATGAATGATACGAAACATTTTAATAATTAATAATATTGAATATCATTCTTTTCATCTTACTAGATTAGGTACTTAAGACTTCTCGCTGATGAATTGGAATTATGTAGGAATACTACTTGTGTGGTAGCGGCGACGAATACTATCAACCCTTACTTCGCTCGTGGATGTCATAAGACGATTAAGAACTTCATGGACCTGAGCCAACTCTACCTGATGCCGTCAGGTCAACAATTACATTCTCAAGGGGGGTTGACGTTAGGCAGATGGCCGGTCATAAAACTATTGCCAGTAACTTTTGCTATATGTACAATGGAAGCAGAGTACATATTGCGTCAACCCCAAGTAATTGGGATAAGAGCAGAAGAATGATGACTACAAATGAAAGTTCAATTTTGTTTTTAATAATCATATAGCATAATAATATACCGCAAGACAGATCGACATAAGGTTTGAATTAGAATTTATCTTTATTTGTAGTGTCATTATTTAATTACTATAAATATATCTGATATGTACATGTGGTGATGGAGTAAAAGTACAATATTCACGCGTTCCACCGCTTCCTTTCACGCGGATGATCGTAGAAGATGATCCAGGGATGCAAGCAAATAACGTCAAAAAGAAGGAGAACTCGTAATAACTACTTATATCAACCCATTTGAGAATCATGCTACAAAAAAAAACCTGTAGTTGATATTCTCAATCACCACATGGATATACTGTAAAAAAGGAATGGCTATTAAATTATATTTACCTAAAGCCCCTTATGACTCCTTTGTTCGTGTTTGCTTGTAAGATTTTTTGTAACTGATACGAGAGTTTTATACCAAGCTGGGCCTTCATGTGAATGAAACCAGGATACTTCTTGTCTATCTCCTGCAGATGTTTATCAGCTGTGTGCGACACCGTTACTTCCAAATCAGTACTCATGCTTATCAAATATGGGACGATCTAGAACAAGAAAATATAGTTCTATGTTATTTTAACATAAGCATTTACTGTAAAAAAAGGTAGAAATGTGAAAATTATTCAAACTGAGCTGAGAAATGAACAGTCAATGGCAAATATTTCTTATTATTTTATGTGGCAAATATTATACGACACTACATTCTTTATTTAAATCTATCAGGATTTAGATTACAACTGGCAATTAATAGAATGTATCTATCGCACGGTATTTATAATACGTCTTTTCAAATATAATTTTCTGCCCATCGAATGACGAATAATACATATTTTGAAATCCCTGCATGACAGAATAATAATACAGCTCTCGCCAATACTTAGGGGACGTCCATTAATCACGTGATCTTTTTTAGCATGTTTTAACCGACCTCCCCCTTGGTGATACGTGGTGAGGTTTAAGACTGATCCCCCTCCCCACCAACATCACGTGAATTTTTAGTACCTATAAAGAAGTAGCCCACAGCTCATTATATTCTCAGTTTTTTGCTTTTTTTATACTTCGCAAAAGGTCTTTATACAAATCACCTACTTTAAATCTAATATACAAATCACCTACGTTAGGGAAGTTCTGGATATGGCAGAAACCAGTGAACGCGTGATTGTATGCGGAGATTTGAACGGATGGGTGGGGACCAAGCGTCCCGACTATGAGGACGTACTTGGTCCATTTGGTGATAAGAGAGTGAACGACGCAGGTAGGCTCATAGCGGATGTATGCATGGAGAGAAACCTTATTGTGTCAAACACATTTTTCCAACATAAGGACATCCATATGTATACATGGAGAAGGAATGAACAGAAAAGCATAATAGATTTAATTTTGGTAGACAGTCGCCTCCGAAGCAAAATATTGGACGCAAGAGCCTACAGGGGCCCCACAGTCGACACGGACCACTATCTCGTTATTGCGAGATTTAGTGGTCTGTTCAGAAAGTGGAGGCACTGGCGAGAGCGTGTCCACTTCGGAGGGCTTGAAAGAATAAAGGTTGAAAGGTTGCAAGAAGAGTGTGTAAGAGAAAAGTATGCAGAGGGTGTCCGAGAACGGCTGACGATGGCAAACCAGCCGCAATCGGACATTGAAGAATGCTGGAGAGTATTGAAAGAGAGTATGGTAGATACAGCGAAAGAAGTAGGTGGAAGTTCAAAGAAGCATAGAAAAACAAATGGTGATGCATGGTGGGATGCGGAAGTGGCAGCTTCCGTAGAGCAAAAGAAGAAAGCGTGGCTGGACTATGTCTCTTCTTTGAATCTGAATGACAGTATGACTGAACAGAAGAAAGAAATATATCGGCAATGTAAGAATGACACCAAGGCCTTAGTGAAAGAGAAACGTGATAGAGCAAGTATGAGTGCAGAAGATAGGCTGACTAAAAACTTCGAGGGTAACACCAAACTCTTTTGGAGGGAGGTGAAGAAGTCTCGGGGTGGTTGATCAGCCTTCAGAATGAATAAAATAAGGTCTAAAGGTGGAGACATTCTTACACAAACACAAGACGTGTTAAGCCGATGGAGTGAATATTTTGGCGATATGTATGCGGATGCTACGGTTGGCGCCGGTGTTGGATGTGGTTTAGTAGATCAACATTCGACAACGGCGTCCTCCGATGGCATCAGTATGGATGAAGTTGAATGGGCGATAAGAAGTTTGAAAAATGGTAAGGCAGCGGGCATTGATATGGTGTCTGCCGAGATGATCAAGCTTGGTGGCTCTTGTGTCTGGGAGGCGTTCCTGTTGCTCCTCAATTTATGTTGGAGCTCGGGAATGGTTCCCAGGGACTGGAATAGCGCAGTCATCGTGCCTTTGTTTAAAAACAAGGGTTCACGTTATGACTGCGCAAATTACAGAGCCATAAGCTTGACCAGTTTGGTAGCAAAAGTGTATGGAAAAATTATTGAAAGGAGAATGAGGATGGTGTCCGATGGTTTACTGTGTGAGACACAAGGAGGTTTCAGGAGTGGAAGGGGATGCATGGATCAAGTGTTCTCTCTGCGCAACATTGTGGAGAAGCATCTGGCTCTAGGTCAGAGGGTTTTCTGCAGTTTTGTGGATCTGGAGAGAGCATTTGACACGGTTGTACGAAAGGAACTTTGGGACATTTTACCGGAGTATGGTATTAGCGGTAAACTGCTACAGGCTGTGCAGTCCAGTTACATGGGCTGTAGAGCCTGTGTGCGGCTGGATGATGGAATGTCGCCTTGGTGTGACGTCAATATCGGCGTTAAGCAGGGGTGCGTTCTGTCAGCCAGGCTGTTTATCATATATCTGGATAAATGTCTCCAAAGGTTGAACGATATGAATGTGGGAGTCCAGATGGGCGACTCAGTGGTCACTGCTCTGCTTTATGCAGATGATGCAGTCCTGCTGGCACAGTCAGCGACTGACCTGCAGACCCTAGTCGACACAATGACAGAAGATTGTAAGAAAAGGGGCTACGCGTGAATGTGAGCAAAACCAAAATAATGGTCTTTGAAAGAGATAAAACCAGAACAGATGTAAGAGTAACAATAGGTAATGATGTGCTAGAGCAAGTGGATGAATTTGTATATCTTGGATGTGGATTTAGCCGAGATGGAAGGTACACCACTGATATAGAGCGAAGAGTGAATGCGGGAAATAGAGTGAACGGAGCGTTGGGGCAACTTCTCGGCAGCCACCACCTCAGCCAGAAGGCACGTGTAGCAATACATAACGCAGTGCTTGTCCCAACATTACTGTATGGAAGCGAGAGTTGGGTATGCAGAAAAGAGTATGATAGTAAAATTAATGCGGTCGAAATGCGATCTCTGCGGAAAATCTGTGGAGTTAGGCTGACCGACCGCATTCGTAACGACGACGTAAGAGAGCGAGTAGGTATGAAAGAGAGTATTGGTGTAAAGATGCGAAAGGGAATGCTCCGATGGTTCGGACATGTGGAAAGAATGCCGAACGAACGCCTGGTTAAGAAGATATACAATGCGAAAGTGGAAGGATGTAGGTACCGAGGGAGGCCGAGACTAACCTACCTAGACCAGATCGGTCATGTACTGAAGGAAGGTGGAGTCAAGAGTCTCCGAAACCGGCGAGCGTGTATGAAGAGAATTATGAATGTTGAGGAAGCGAGTGAAGTATGCAGAGATAGAGTTCTCTGGCACTCTGTTCTCTCTGCCTACCCTGCAAGGGATATGGCGTGATGATATGTATGTGTATGTACCTACTTTAAACTTCGTTCGTTGCCTGGAGACCGCAAGTCAAAGTCACACACTATACGCCGCTTTTCAGTTTAGAAATCGCAGCTTTTGACGAAAAAAGAAATACACGTGATATCTTACTACACCCCTCCTCCCCCTTATGACATTTCGTGATTTTTGTCAAACAACTCCCCCCCCCCCTTCACGTGTTCAATGGACGGCCCCTTACTTGCCCTTGGGGGTGGTAAAAATTTAATGCGAGATCACCAGAATATATAAATGTCTAGTACAAGCGACAATCCGCTTGCAAGCGTGGAGATTATGCCAACAACCACTATAATGAATGGGCGTGCATTCTATGGCGTAGCCTTCCGTATAACAGTGGACAGCGAAAGATTGAATAATGATAATAATGGTAAACTATATATTGCTACATTACAGTTATACGCGTAATAAATTCTCTATCAAGGAGTATTCACAAGGGTTGTTGAGTTAAGATATATTAATGTTATATTTTCTCAAAATTAGAAACTGGTATATTTAGTTACAATTATTTCTATAATCATTGAACTTTATACTTTCTTTCATAGATACGCACCTGTACAGGATGGACGAGACCTTGTGCCAATACGAGCTGAACAACCTTCATAGCACTGGATCGCACCACCGTGCTTGGATGTAGAAAGGACCCAAGAATCTCTTTTAGATAGAGCTGGATAACTGTTGACGCCATGCCCGACGACACGTCACCCATTTCTTTGAGATTCTCATGTTTTGATCTTTTTGACCCTGGAACATAAGGTGGAATTACGGATTATAGGATATTCAGCTTTAATAATTAAACCAGTGGTGATGGAGTAAAAATACAATGCACCAACTCCTATGTTACCTGTGGGTGACCGTAAGAGACGACTAAGGGATATAAAATGCATATAACAGCTACGCAAGAGAAGGAAAACAGGACAGAAAACCATATACCAACACGTCTGACCAGTGTGGTATAGTAGGTCAATTTCCTCCCATTAAGGAGGAGGCTCGTGCCCAACAGTGTGACACATATGAGCTGAAATGAATGAATCAAACCAAAGACTTTTGAATAATACAAAACAATATAATAATAGATAATGCTAAAGTATATTTTTGCAACTTAAATATAAATCTAATAAAACAGCATCTGATGTTCTAATTATTATTTCCTTGGATGTTACACATTACCACAACAGCCAGATAAGTTAGCATATTTCGAGTGTTTCTTCTTGCACACTTAAGTCTCTCATTCGATATCCATGGTAGAAGAAGAGATAGCAATAAATTGTATTCTTGGTGTTACACTCTACCAAGTTTTCTTGACATACTTTTAGATTACACAAGAAATCGTCTGCAGATGATTTTCTGCCTGCAGCCGTAAATGGGTTGCTCATCAGGGTTAGTATCACAATCTCACAGAAAATCGACGTCTGAGTAGTGGCAATTTGTTATTGCACTTCGTTCGGTAAAGCCGGAAGTCCAAACGGTAGGGCTTAGTAATCAGCGGTCTGGTTGCTGTGTTTGCTTGTCTGCCACCAAGGGCAATAAACGGAGTTCCGCAGGGCATTCATTACATACACATTACATTATCTAGGCAGTCAACCAATACTTACATTCTTTATCTTGTCTTATCATTCTTTGTTCCTCCTCTTGTAAGTACATTTCAATGTTTCTCAACACATCAGCTTTCATTTCTATTGGCGCTAGATCTGACGTGAGTAGTTGGTGATAGAACTCCTTCAGTTCCGGCCGCAACATAAATTCATAATGCCTAACACAAACTGATCCCAAAGCTTTGAGCGTATGAGATACAAAATCTTCATCTTCAAGACCAACGAAAAACATCAATGTTGAGAAAATTTGTTCCTTTATATCGCACTATGGAAAAATAAATAATTTAATAAACTATATGATATTGCAATTTAGCAATATTGTTAATTTTATAACTATCTAACGCAGTACTCAGGCGGTTCATTGTTATTCTAAAGTGTTATCTTGTTTATAGCCCATATATGTAATACTGATTGATAAAGACATATTCATTTCCCTTCCATTACGGAGGTAGCTCGAGTTCAACAGTGGGACAGATATGAGCTGAGATGATAATGATGATCTTTCATCAGAAAAGGGAAAACATCGCGTCTGAACACAGTGGTGTAATAATCCAATTTACTTCACACTTGCAAAGTGACTCTTATCCAAGTACGTTACTACAAAGTTACGTTGAAATTGCTGTACTGAATAAATATTTTTGTACATAAGATGAGATTCGTACTGGCAGTTACCGATATAATGAATCGCGAACTCTATTGAGCTTTAATATCAATTAATATTACACAACAAAACAACTTACCGGTAGTCCATCTATAACTCTAGCGTCCGTAAAATCAAAATATCGCAACAACAGACCAACTATAAAGAGTGCTCTTCGAAAATGAGGCCTTGAATGTGCCGTTCTCGTTATTTCAGGATTTCGCTGCCAGCAATGCTTCCATTGAAGAAGTACGCCTAAAAATATAAGAATTACATAATAGTATGAATATTAAAGAAATGTTTTCATCAGCCATTTTAAAGTCGCGCAGGAAGTAAGACTTCACAAATATATGAGACAACATGATAGCGATTCTGTAAAGTTATCATATTTTAATAACGTTTCTTATAAATTGGCATTATCTTAAAAAAGCTTTAATTTTATGGCTACGTCTACTGTTGGATAGGCCTCCCAATAAGCTTAATACTGTAATTTCCATGCTTGGCAGGTGAGTCAGCCGTTATGAATTGTGTTATAGGTTTGGTAAAAGAGTGCTATTACACATTTTCTTGCTGATTCCTCAACGAGCTTTCTACGTCTGCTACATTTATGCAAAGGGTGATACTATATTGTGTTCTAAATGCATATGAGTACACATCTTTATCATAAATGTGTGAAACAATTTACGTAGTTATACTATCGATAGTAAACACAAAATCTAGAATAGAGACTAGCATCTTCTAACATGGGATTAAAAATAATATGACTAAATCTCATTCCAAAATATTAGATATTTACTCTAAGGAATTATGTGAATTTATAAATTAAAAAAGAAACTATTGAAAATGACACCCAAGAATCTCTTTACTGCAAATGATAGAAATGCATAAGGTTAATACTGACCATGATACTTATTAAAAACATCCCTAATAAGTTTGTAGTTGTGTGTAAGATTATTGACAATGGCCGCTAGGCAAGCGATGCACGATGCGATGACAAGTTGGCCACGTTGAAGTATGAGCTTTACCGCGTCCTCTTCCAACTGCGCCAGGAACACCTCACTGGGATGCTCCATTAAAGGAACTACTAGTTCTAAAGTCGACGCCACAGTCGACATTATCTGCTGTTCGTATTGGTTCTATAGTGAAAAAATAAGTTTGTGTATATTATATCTCAAAGGTTTTTGTCCTTGTGAAATAACTTCAATATTGGCGCATAATTTTTAATGTTTATTATAGAGTCTGTAATGTTACTCATGACGAAAAAGTACGTAAATATTTAAATATATATATATATATATTTTAATCATTGAGATTATTTACTTGCTAATGAAACATTACAAATACATGTTTCTCAAGAGTGTATAAAATAATACGCCGTTATTAGGTTGAGCTTATATACGTAATAAACCCTTTACCAATGGGGCTGAATAGATCCAAGTCCTTAAGTTTAAAATTATTTTAAAGCATTACCCTGCACTTAGAAATAATTAATGCCTTGTGTTTTTTTTATCCTTTCTTTTTTAATACATCCATCCTTGTAAATATAATATAAATTAAACAATTTAAAATTTGAGAAAAATAAGAATACACACCTGACATTTTAAACTAAGGTATGGTTGCAGAGTTAACGCATGATTCACTAACAATTGAGGCCTAATTCTCGCAAATAAATGCAACGTGGATAGACAAGCCAAAATACGCTGCGATGATCCGGTGCCTGCAAAAGTACATTTACTTGTAAAATGTTGTTATAAAAACAATTGTTATAACAATATATATAAATTATTTTACCATCAGCACTCGTCTCTTCTAATTGAATTAAACTTTCTATTAAACAATCTACTATTTGTTGACAAGCGAGTAAGAGTGATTTAGGCGGTTGATATATAATTTTTGTTGAATCATCTTTGTCTTCTTTAGGTTTAAATAACTGCAAGGAAATCACACAATATTAATACAAATAGTAATAATAGCTTTTTAGTATTGTATTTCATACTAATTCTTTATGTACCAATGTTAATAATTAAAGTAAATATCCTATTAATAAGATGATGAAGACGAGCTGTCTGGTTGTCATAAAAGTTTAAAAGGCTATTTAATGCGGTTGGGACAAGAATGGATAATATTGATATACGTATGCGTATATTGATAAGGATAAATTATTTCCTTAAGTGTTTATGTGTGAAGGGTAAGAAATTTTGTCCTTCTATCGGCCTATCGACGGCCACAATTGGATATAGGATCCCGTAGCATAATCGCCACGCTCAAACCATGTTATAAGTTTCCCTAGAATATGCCTCTGTCCATCCTCCTAGAGCTTATTGAGTGATTTTTACGATTCCCAGGGTATAGTAACGGGTGGTGATATATGGTATTCTTAACTTGTCACCGAAAGGGGAGAAACACATATTTAAGACAATTATAAACAGTAAATGTTACTTACACTAGTTAATAATTGTTGAAACCATTCGAGACCAATGTCCCTGGACGATATGACAACATCTGTAATGTTGAGGACCTTTCTAGTAAGAGGATCAGCGGCCGCAGCCGTCATGTCGAGTGTTCCAGGCCGCGCAGTATTCGCACACGGACTAAACCACATATTTTGGAAAACTTCCATTACCAATTTCCTAATGCCTTCTTCATCATTCACTCTCCTAATCATCTTAACACAAATTTCGGGTATTTTCGGAAACTCCGGGCACTCTATACAAATGTCTTTTAAAATTTTAATCACGCGTTTTCGCACCGATACACCAGTGTCCTATAAATGAAAGTAAAAAGATTTTTGTACCTATTCATTAAATATGCCGATATTTATGGCAATATTTTTTGATATCACGAAATAGCACTCACCAATATTCTATTTGAGAGCATGCCATAATACTTATCGATAAGATCGGGGCGGCTGAGGACAAACTTTCCCACTAGATCGACGGCAGCCTCTCGTACTGCAGTCGACTGATCCAGAAACGATCGATTAACACCGATTTGCATATCGGGCCGGGCCAGCACTGCTGGGTCAGCTTCCACGATCATTGCTAAACACTTCATTGCTTTTGTGCGTATCGCTATTGTGTTTTCACACAGAATGACAAGTATTTTCCTCAAATACCTATCGAAACTCTGGGAAAACGATCTCTTCGAAGCTAAGTACTGTGAGATAAGTTCTGCTCCACCGTAATCAATATATGACTGCATTACTTGCACCTGGGCACCCCCTTGATATCTAAAGGGTCGAATCTTTTCAAGAAAGAAATGTTTTCGCCGCTCCATCGTTTTAAATTTCTCAGCTGACACTAACGCACTGGAGCCATGTTTCTTATCAGCCTTGGATTCTTTGATGGGTCGGCCTTCATCATCAGTGTCCTCATCACCATTAGACTCTTCTTCACTGGATTCTTCCTTGAAACGTTTCTTTCCTTTATTTTTCGCTTTCTTCGTAGGGGACGTGCTTTTAGGCTGGACGACCATATCTCTATACCATTGTGTAATGTAGAAATGTCTAGCACAGTTCCAAGCCTGATCCTTTTGTCCATTGATGGCCAGGTAGTCAAGTAATACTCGTTGCAAAAATTCTGTTCTTTCTTCGTCTTCGTCTAATCCCGTAGTCATATTCTGAGAACAAAACATATACATGACACAATGTTACATAATCATTCACTGCTGCACATAGGTCTGCCATTGAAAACGCCTAACTGAGCGATGCTATAAACTATACATCTAACCTGCTATCTGAATCGACAAAATAGTCGTAGCAATTTCATGGAGTTAGCGGTGATGCTCAGCAGACTGAATTTTTCGTGTGATATCATGGTACTCTCCGAATGTCGTTAACAACAATCGACCAATCACTATACTAACAAAATTATCAAACGTATTTGAACGCAATAAAGAAAATCTAATTAATTACGTAGAACATTATTAATTAGTATCTAATAGACGGACTATCGAGAACGAACCAAGGCTGTATGTGTGATGTTCAAATTCGAATTTGTATCTCGATTTCGTGATTTATATGTTTGACAAGAATTGCCCCAAGGACGTTCAAGAGAAAATGCAGTATTTAATCTTGTTAAACTTTTTGGTATTCAAATTAAATAATGAAAATAAGTGTTTATTCCCTGACTTAGAGAAGGCATTTGACATTGTTTAAGGAAACAGTGTCACATGCTTTCGCTAGTCCATCTTGAAGACCGTAATATTAAAGGGATTCTAGCTTCAGCACTAGCATTAAAAACAGACTACTCAAGTAATAGAATCCAATGCATAAAAAAATGGTCATCACGTTAGTGATATATTACCAGTTAATTTCGGGGTACTGCAAGTCAGTATTCAGGCCCTATTCCTTTCCTGTACTACTTAAACGAGGTCTGTTTACTTAAATTAAAAAATGACGTAGATCTACATATACTGATGAAACAGTTTTAAGCTTCTATGCAAAATATTGGGCAGAAACTTATGAATAGGCTCGGTTAGAATTTAACAGGTATGCCATTGTTTATTATCTAATAGTATAAATATTAACTAAAATAAATCAAATTAGCCTTTTCGATTTAAAAATCAAAACTATATTACGAATATGATAAATACCTATAAATGCAACTTGCCACCAAATTTAAATTGTAACTGTCCCAGTATAAGTCCTATAAATTTTCACAAATATTTGGAAATCGACATAGATGCCAATAAAATACATACTTTATACATATGTATGTGCAGTTTACTCTAGGTTACTGTATTACCTTATGGGGAGGGGCATATAAAGCAAAAATTATGATTTAAGAAAAAATTCAGAGGATGGTATTAAAAGTTAATCTGTACAAGTCTTGTTTGTTTTCTACTACTAAACTTTATGAAGAAGCTCAACTATCAACTGTATGCCAGTTCTATATGTTCTAATGTTTAGTGCTTCTAAAGCATGTTGACTTACCAGAGGAAAACAAATTGCCTCTTCAAGAAGAATCTTTGCAATATGTGGACCGACTACGATTAATACATCATTGGTGAAAAAATGCTTTCGTTTTAGAGAGGGGTTGTTGTTTAATTAATTAAATAAAGTAATTATTTTAACAAATTGCTCCAAATGCTATGCTATGCTATGCTAGCCATAGCAGTAGATATTTTATTGCAAATTTACTTTCTATCTGAGTCTGTAGACAGTCACCATTAATCAAAGACTTCCCTAATGTTAACACCAGACAAACGTATTTGGAGATGGGTTGGCAAGCACTATCTGTTTTAAATTTTCTTACAGAATGTTATTATCGACTCCCCTGGTAAGTACCTGATTTTGGAGATTCTCATGGGAAAGTAAGATGTGACCTTGTATTCTCAACCTATATTAATATTATTAAATTTATAAATTCATACTTGTGCCTGATTCCCATCTTTTTCCTCTTCAGCGCGTATGTCCCTGACAACTGCATCCATAGTTGCTAATTTGGCCCTCGAGTGAACGCTGTCACGACGGAGCCGCGCCGCAACCAGCCCCAAGTACTCCAACGACGCGACTCGAACTGACATTTCCATAGATTTATCTGACATGTATTTAACCTAGAAAATTAATAATTTGGATTAGGGGTCGCTATAAATAAAGTATATTAATATACAGGGTGGAAGTGGACCGCTCCCGAAAACAAAGACAGGTGACCTAGTCCTACTTGTAATGATAGGCTAAAAAATAACGATTCGGATGAAAAATTTTTTTTTTTTTGCAATGAATTTTAAGTTTTTTTCACATTCCATCGTATTAAGACAATGCCATGTAACGATAATTCCATAAAAAATACGTAACTTTACTCAGATGAGAAAAGACGCAATATTGAATATATTTAAATTTTAAAACTCACGATCATATGTTCATAAGTTCAACGACCTCGCGTGGTGAAAAAACAATTTTTTTTTCATGCGAATATCATTACAAGTAGGACTAGTAGTGTTACCTGTCTTTACTTTCGAGAGCGGTCCACTTCCACCCTGTATATTAAGATCCATCGAATGCACCGTGAATATATCATTACCATGTGGTCAAGACATTATACTAAATAGATTTTTATATCTATATATTATATATCTATTTCCTAAATTGATGCTTGCTCAGATACAGTAAATTAATAAGAGATTGAAAAATATGTGAATCTCACTGTATGACATCATAGATTTCTAAGGAGGCCTATGTCATACAGTGAATGTCTTTAAGTACATCCCAAGGAAGCAATCGTTGCTTAGCAGGTGGGTTGGCGATTACAGTTGCTGTTATATTGCCCAGAAGTTACGTCATTTCTTCTACGATCCATCAAATGCTTTTTTCGACACCCACGAAATTATTTATTAAAGGTTTGGTGACATACTCTATTCCTAATCCGTCACCACATACACATGATTGGACGTAGTTTAACTCAAAGTATCCAACTCTTACCATGTGAAAAAATAAGTTATGTATACCAAAACACACTTTGTAGCTACAACTTTAATATGTATCACAAAAACAATGCAAGTAAAATGTCAACTCATCAATCATACATTACCCATCTAAATCTAAGGCAGGTCATTAATCTTTTTATTTACATTGCTCCAAACTTAGTGAGAAAATAAAATTTACCAAATATATTCCAGATCGCATATTACTAAAACGATTGAAACTACATAGCAATTGTTATTCTAAAGATATCCTTTAGTTAATACCAACTACTGAAAGTTAAAGTGCAAAATTATGTTGGGACACGTTCTGAACTTAAAACTTGAATAACTCAAAACAAACTCTACGTGGGTTCATCCCATTCTTTCCTTTTAACTACGTCCAATTATCCCTAACTTCTGTATACAAATAGTTCTAAATATAAGTATTGAATGACAACCATCACTTACTAGCATAGTTCCAAGTAGACTTAGGAGTAGTTCAGTAGCAGGCCACTCAGGTTTATTCACTGTAGTAAGTAAATCGTGCACAAAATTTTCGAACAAGGGTCTAAAGTCTACTTCTTCATTACGACTCCGGCACTTGTTCAGGAATGACGTTAGGAATGTACCGCCCACACTTATCGCTGCTTCATACTTAGATATTATCAAAAGGTCTTTATCTACATTCTGGAAATTAAAACAACAACAATATAAAACTTGGTGGGGAAGTGCAGCTCATGTTGCGGTATCTATCTATACACCGTGACATTTATATCGTCTTGCAAAAGAAGTGCCATAAAAGTATCCGACCAAAGAAACATATCTAACATATTTAATTGTTCAATAGTGGTAGTGATAAAAAAATAACAAAAAATAAATTAAAGTTATTATTTTGTAACAACCTGGTTATAATGTTTACATTTTAAATAAAAGAATTTATTATTCCGCATGATAATGATTGGCTAACGTAATTACATTAGCCAATCACAGCTACGAAGTCCACGTGGACTGCTATTCCAAAGCGTAACTACACCTAGGTAGTACCTACACAGTACGTAGGTTATGTCGAGTAGGTAGCCTACCGCTCGCTACATGCTGTTCTCCTACTATTTTAATTAGTAATTATTTATAATATTTTTTTAGTAAAAAATATCCAGTAAATATTTTTTTTAACCTTTTAATTGTACAGATGACTAGTAGATACTGGATACGTTAACTGAACTGCTTTTGTAAGACGACATAAATGTCAACGAGTATATCTGTTAAACACAAAAAATATTTCTACATGTATTCGGTACAGAATTTTAAAATATCCACCTGATGTGGCCAAAATAGTTTCATGAGAAGGTAATAACTTGAAGACGATTTTAGACAATTAAAACAATGGATTAAGTATATACGCGGCGAAAAATCTTTATACTTATTTACACGCCTGACGTAAAACTCAAGATATTGTATATCCACTAGTATTAAGATAAAACAGTTAATAAATAAACTAAATTCCTTTTTTTTTCCAACAAATGAAATGTATTTCTTTGTTTAGCGTGGTAAAACAACGTTAGGTGTCTGGTAGCTTTATTATAAATTCAATATATTGGTATTTAAAGGTGATGCTTATATTAACAAATTTTCATGAGATATATCATGTAATGTAAAAAAATTCTAAAGATCAGCCAGAGAATAGGAAAAGTGCTTCATATTTTTATCCAAAACTGTCAAATGAAACCCTCACTAAGGAGCTATATTTCTACCAATAATGATGACGACATATTTACTGAACGATGATTAAACCCAATTGCAAAATCAATTTGAATGACAAAATTCCTCAACACTTTTAAGAATGGCTTGTTGGCAAATAGAAAGAGGTTTTTTTTTAAATTTAAGCTGTCTATGATGGAATGGAAAGTAACAGCGTCCCTGTTGTTTGCCATCTAGAAAGTACAACTGATAATCCCATACTGTTAAATTAAATATTATATCAAAAATCCGCTATCTCACAATTGAGGTTTCATTTGAAAACGGAGGAAAGGAAAACCCACTTTCCCACGGTTAATCAATTTACCGCACACCTCAAGAAAGGAAGGTATATGGGACAGGCTCAAGGTGGAATAGGGTATAAGGAAATCTTACTTCTGTGGTGAGCACCTCCAGAACTTCAATTTACAATTTACGGCAGAATGGCGAATAATGATTCGACACGTGTTTCGCCTCTAAACGAGGCATCCTCAGAACGGCTCGACGTCCTGGGGATGCCTCGTTTAGATATCTTTTAGGTTTATTTAAATATCATCAACAACGTCATCAGTTTTAATTGTGGTAGAACCACGCTGTGGACAGATCTCTGTCTTCAGCCGCGGGCCGGTCCGTCCGGGGTGGTACAACACTCTCGCATAAGATCGACGTCTGAGTAATGGCAGTATGCTATTGCGCTTCGTTCGGTGAGCAAGAGAGCCGGAAGCCCAACTGGGGTGGGTTCGGGGTTTATATTGGTAGGCAGCGGCCTAGCTATACCATTGGCAAAGGTCCATGGGCGGCAGTGACACTTACCATCAGGTGTGCTGTTTGCTCGTTTGTCACCATAAGCAATAAAAAAAAAAGTAATTTTCTCACAGCAATCGCGCGAAGCTGGACTGGGCAGAAAGTTTACTATGTAAAATTAATAAGTATAACCGCATGCAAACACTTACTTTTTTACTGTCAGACAATTCAACGTCTTTGTCTTTATCCTGTCCCTTACATAATGATTCTGGTAATGTGACAACGCACTGTACAAGTTGAAGGACAAGCGCCGTCAACATTTGAATTTGTTGATCCGAACTTAGTCGGAAAGATCTTAAATTATGTTTAGAACTAGGTATACGGGCTATTGATGCTAATATATCCTCCAGAAGTAGTCGTCTATGCTGTTCGTACTTCGTAAATATCTGTGAATAGAATTCATTTAACCTTTACACCATGTGAACAGTAACATGTGAATATAATGAAGAAAAAATGTATTTATGGTGTAGTAAATATAAAAGAATCTATTATCATAATTTCTTTAGATTATTCGCCACACACTATTGTCCATAAGAAAAGGAAACTTCGAAATAAAACCCATACCAACGTGTGATTAGCATGGTATAATAGGTAAATTTCCCTCCCATTGTGGAGGAGGCCCGAGCCTAATAGTGGACCGTATATAAGTTGAGATAATGATGATGATTGGCCATAAGCCTCCTTCAGGATGCAAGAGGCTTTTGTTCAATATATCCAAAATTTAATAAATTATATTTTAATTAATTATTTTTTTGTTCAGAAGCAATTGCTCACCGTGGTGACAAGCTTGAGCGCGCTAAGTTGCAGTTCACTGACGTTTTCTACGAAGAAGGGTGAGACTCCGACCGTGGAGGCGTGCAGCACGGTGGTGTCCGTGAGGTGATGTCCACCAAATAACTCGGCTAACATGGTGACCGACTCGTGTGCGTGCGTATACAGTTCGCGTACCGCACGTGTCGATGTGCCCGTAGTACCACGCTTCGTCGCGCTAGCCACTCCACCGCCGCGACGCTTTCGCCCATCCACTGATAATAATGTTATACATTCAAACGTGTTTTACTATTACAATACTCATTCCCAACACCACGTAACCGTGCTCTCCTGTAAAGTCATAATCAACAGTAGTCACATGACGGAACTTTGGACGTGACACACACACGAAACTATACATATAGTTCATTAAAGATTTCGCAGTTATTCAATTTTTGGTGACATATATGCACTAAAACCTGTCGTTCAAAATCTGAGGAGAATAAGAAACCAATATCATTATATGCAGGAGCAGACCTAGCGGAATGCAAAATGAACTAATATTTGCATCTCAATCACGTAAATTGACATCTAAGGAAGAAAGCTTTTTGTACCATATATTTAAAGTTTTGTTATTAAAAATATAATTTTGTTGCTGATTAGCTAAGATTATTGATAGATCTCCGCATGCCCCAAAAGATAACGTAGGCGTGCTTGTAAAATGCGGCAACTAAAACTACACTATACCCGAGTCAGTTTCGGTGCAAGCAACAAGTGAGATAAGCGTGCTAGGTGTTATATTAAATTTTGTAATAATCTGATGCAAAATGCCAGTTTGCTTAGTAAAACTAAAAATAATAATACCAAAAATAAGAAAGAGAATAGAATAACATACCATCAGTAAGCATCGCTTAAAATATCACGATTGCCAAATAAGAGATAAAATAGTAACGATGTCATTCGGTGTTGCCGCATATACCAAAAACAATCCCTACATTAAATATTGTATGTGACTTTACTATTATTATATTTTGTAATCATTATCTCGGCTGAAATACGTCTCGCTGTTGGGCTAGAGCCTCCTCCACAATGTGAGGGATTAAACCAACTATACCACGCTGTTTAGACTGGTTGCTATATGGTTTTATTTTGAGTTTTCCTTTTCATGTATTTTATAATATTAGTCATTATTTAATGTTGATCTTTGTAATATTCAAATTACTGAAATTTTTAGTATTCAATATGCTTAATTATTTATAAATACCCGATTACGAAAAGAAAAATGATGTCACAAGCGGGGTTCGAATCCGCACCTATTGGGAATCCGGCCCAACCGTGCTGCCACTTACACCATCGTGAACTATTTTAGGACATGCAAATTTCGCTTCATATTATATATTACGTCTTCAAGGTGACGTATGCCATCTACGATGACACAACCTAATAACAAGATTGTGTCATCGTTTAATACAATTCTAACTGTAAAAGGGCCGTTCACGTATTACGTAACGCAATTTGGGGGGAGTGGGGGTCTTGTTAAATGTTACAATGCATTACATAGTTGGGAGGAGGGTTCAAACAACGCGTTACGTAGCATTGTTTTTTTATTAAATAAAAACTAGGGAATTAAAATTTCCTAAGTTGACACGCAAATTTTTATTTTTTAGATGATGAATAAACAACATACACATGTATTGCGAGGTTACCCGTGTGGCGACGGGAATAGAATACAAAGGTCGTCACCCCTTACTTGCTCGTGGGAGTCGTAAAAATCGGCTAAGGGTCTCACCGGGAGATTGGGCAGCGGCTATCTCCCGGGTAACTTAATAACATCTACCGCGATCGCCAATCCGCTCGCCAAGCGTGGCGATTATGGCATTATTACCCCCCCAAAATAAATATGGATGCACAAAAAGTCACGGCCCCCAGTCACGGCAGTTCCGCTGTTCCACGGGCTCATTTTGGTAGCGGGCCTGTTGGTGGCGGGGCAGGGGGTGCTAGGAATCTCCGGCCGCGATCCGGCTACCAAAAAAATCGACCCTTGGCCCTGGTAACACACAACGTTCGGACGCTTAGGACCGACGAGAGGGTCATCGAACTGGATGAGGAATTGAGCAAAATCCGATGGGACATTGTAGGATTATCAGAAGTGCGAAGAGAGGGGGAGGGCACGATAATCCTCCGGTCTGGAAATTTGCTCTTCTACCGGGAGGGAGATCACCCATCCCAAGGCGGTGTAGGGTTTATCGTTCGTAAGTCTCTCGTAGAGAACGTGGAGAGGATCGAAAGTGTGTCAACAAGGGTAGCGTACCTTATACTCAGAATTACCAAACGGTATTCGTTGAAGGTCATACAGGTTTACGCACCGACTTCGACATACTCCGACGACGTAGTGGAGGCCTTATACGAGGATATCTCGAAAGCCATTCACACGTCCAAAACCCACTTCACGGTAGTTATGGGAGACTTCAACGCAAAACTAGGCAAAAGGACAGACGATGAGTTGAGAGTGGGACAATATGGATTTGGACAGAGAAACCAAAGGGGCCAAAAACTGGCCGACTTTTTGGAGAAGGAAGGCCTCTTCATGATGAATTCCTTCTTCAAGAAACGGCCACAAAGGAAGTGGACCTGGATTAGCCCTGATGGATCCACTAAAAATGAGATAGACTTCATCTTGACGGACAAACGACAAATATTCAATGATGTCTCTGTGATCAGCAGGATTAAAACTGGGAGTGATCACCGGATGGTTCGAGGCACATTGAATCTTCGTACGAAAGTCGAGCGGTCCCGCTTGATGAAGTCTACACTCCGACCTACACCTGTCCAATACCAGAACCCCGATAGCTTTCAACTCGAATTACATAATCGCTTCCAATGCCTGGAAGAGTGCGAATCTTCGAACGATATGAACAACAGGTTCGTGGAAACTGTCCACGCGGTCGGGTCAAAATTCTTTAGGGCCCGTCGCGCTACTAGAACAAAAAAGCTTTCTGACCAGACTCTTCAACTCATGGAGAGGAGAAAGGAAATGACGATACAGTCTTCAGCCGATTGGTCCGAACTCAGGCAGCTTAATAGACAAATCTCTAAATCTATGCGACGCGATATTCGCCGATTCAATACACTGCGTATTGAAGAGGCGATAGAGCGAAATCGAGGCTCCAAAGTGTTCGCACGAGATTTGTCTATCGGGCAGAGCCAAATGACTAAGCTGAAGACCGATAACGGTACTCTCATTTCATCCCAGAGTGAGATCTTGGGAGAGGTCGAAAGGTTCTATGGGCAGTTGTACAAATCATCCCTGAATCCTGTTGTCAGCTTGGTCCAAGACCCCAGATCCAAGCTAACTCGGCACTATACCGAAGAAATCCCGGACGTCAGCTTGTACGAGATCAGAATGGCTCTAAAACAATTAAAGAACGGAAAGGCACCGGGAGATGACGGAATTACCACAGAGCTCCTGAGGGCAGGCGGCAAGCCAGTTTTAAAAGCCCTACAGAAGCTGTTTAATTCTGTCATTCTCGGGGGCGACGTTCCAGAGTCGTGGACCAGGAGTGTGGTGGTGCTGTTTTTCAAGAAGGGCGATAAAACGCTCTTAAAGAATTACAGACCTATCTCACTCCTGAGCCACGTGTACAAATTGTTTTCAAGAGTCATTACGAACCGACTCGCGCGCAAGCTAGACGACTTCCAGCCGCCCGAACAAGCCGGTTTCCGAAAAGGTTATAGTACCATAGACCACATCCACACGCTACGCCAGATTATACAGAAGACCGAGGAGTATAATCGGCCTCTGTGTCTAGCGTTTGTGGACTATGAGAAAGCCTTTGATTCTGTCGAAACTTGGGCAGTGCTGCAGTCCCTTCAGAGGTGCCAAATTGACTATCGATATATCGAAGTGCTGAAGTGTTTGTATAAAGACGCTACTATGTCAGTCCGTATCCAGGATAAGAGTACGAAACCGATCCAGCTGCAGAAAGGCGTGAGACAGGGAGACGTTATCTCTCCGAAACTGTTCACCACTGCGCTGGAAGATGTCTTCAAGCTCTTAGACTGGACCGGACTCGGCATCAACATCAATGGCGAATACATCACTCACCTTCGATTCGCAGATGATATCGTAGTCATGGCAGAATCCCTGGAGGACCTTGGCACCATGCTCAATGACCTCAGCAAGGTCTCCCAACTAGTAGGGCTGAAAATGAACATGGACAAGACGAAAATCATGTCTAATGCCCATGTCATTTCTGTACCGGTCCTGGTTGGGAATGCGATTCTCGAAGTTGTCGATCACTATGTTTACCTAGGACAAACAGTCCAATTAGGTAGATCCAATTTCGAGAAAGAGGTCAGCCGACGAATCCAACTCGGCTGGGCAGCGTTCGGGAAACTTAGGAGGATCTTCTCGTCTAATATTCCGCAGTGTCTGAAAACAAAGGTTTATAACCAGTGTGTGTTACCAGCGATGACTTACGGCACTGAAACGTGGTCTCTAAATGTCGGCCTCATAAAAAGGCTCAAAGTCGCTCAGCGTGCTATGGAGAGGGCTATGCTCGGTATTTCTCTACGTGACAAAATCCGAAATACGGAAATCCGTAGAAGAACGGGTGTAACCGACATAGCCCGAAGAATTAGCACGTTGAAGTGGCAATGGGCAGGCCACATCGCTCGACGAACCGACAACCGTTGGGGAAAAAAGGTTCTCGAGTGGCGACCACGAATCGGACGACGCAGCGTAGGACGACCCCCCACTCGGTGGACTGATGACCTCATCAAGGTCGCAGGAAACCATTGGATGCAGGTGGCACAGGACCGTTATAGATGGCATTCTCGTGGGGAGGCCTATGTCCAACAGTGGACGTTTACGGGCTGATGGATGGATGGATGGATGTATTGCGAGTTTGGCATCTCTTTTTTTATTGCCTCAAGCACATTTAAAAACGGTCACTTGGGTGTTACGTTACGTTCAGGGAGAGGAAGGGGATACAGACATACGTTACGACGCGTTACGTGTGGGGGAGGGAGGATCAAAAATCTTCAAAAATTGCGTTACGTAATACTTGAACGCCCCCAAAGTTTGAAGTATTAAGCCTATACAATGTGTAAACATTGTCCAGTAGATGGCATACGTCACCTTTGTAATATTGTTCAAATGTCCTAATATTATTAATGTCGACCGGGTGGCGTAATGGACAGTGTATATCGAATTTGTTGAGGTTTAGTATGTAGTTAATCTCTTTATATTATATTTTTAATGGTTACATATGAGCATTAACTATCGTGTCCTTCAATGTATACTAACTTTTACCATTCATATTGAATAAGCATATTGTGTTTGTTAACATTATTATAAGATATGTAAATAAATAAGCAAACTGATCCATTTTCGATAGAAAATCCAATTTTCTTAAAAAAATCCATTGATAGGGTACAGTTAGGCAGCTGGCAACACCATTATTCACGGACACTAGCATCCTAGCAATATATCTTACACACACTAGAAAACAAAGTTGCCGCATTTACGAAGTTATTGTTTTTAGATAGTACGGTATCTACTATCTGAGCGCGCGGAGAGTCTCCGCCGGAGACCTATCAATAATCTAAGTTGATAAGTTAAATTATAAATACAATACCTCCAAATATGTTAAGTACCTTTCTTTTTAGAAGTACTTTGAATGCTGTACACAGGATCGTAAACACAGTAGATTGTATTATTTAATTGGAATTTTATGAACATAATAATTCTATCTATAACATCTTCTAAGAATATGCGTTTCGGCATATTTGGCGACGTCATTACATATAGAGACGTTAAACATGCGTCGGAGGCACACATGACCCTTTCTAAAGCCGACTCCATCCATATTTGTTTCATTTCTTCACTATCCTCCTGAAAAGGTATATAATTATGATTGTATGCTTTATATTATCTCACCAACAATGTTTATTAGCATATAAGTACATACAGGGTCGGCGACTAATGACATTTTCTCCGCTGCTCTAATATTCTTCTCCATTAGACTTAGTAACCGAACTAATCTATCAGAAGGTATAGCTTCCATAGCACCAAGATTCTTCAACTTAGCAGCTTCCGAACATAGCTCTTGAAGTTGATAACGTGGTAATAATAATTCCTCTGGTATATCTGTTCCTTCTGTAATTTCATTACGTTCAAAAAGTTGGTAAAACAATACTATAAGAGCCAGCGTTAAATAATTTGTTACTAAACATAAACAATTCTTACCCATTTCGTCAGTTATTATTATGTCGTCATCAATAGTTTCAAATACTGTTTCTATCAATTTGTTAAATCGTTGATAAGTATTCGTCTCCATAAGCTCGTCTACAGATAGCATTTCTAACACAGGTACTAATCTCCGTTCCACTTTTCTTAATTTAGGCCGCACTAAAAGTATTACAAGCAGGTAACGTTACTAATTTATAGTGACCACTTATTAAAGAATTCGAACTTGTCGCAATACAATTCAATCAAAAAATTAAGAAATGCAAATTAACAAAGAATATTATATCATTTAAGTCCTAAGTTACAATTTATTATACTGTATTCACCTATCGCGGCTTCAGCTTCTTCTTTCTTGCTGGCTTCTTCATGTTTTCTCTTTACTGCCTCCCAATTCTTCTCTCTAGCTATATCTATCGCTTCTCTTTCCTTGTCTACAGTGGGTGTATTGCTATTACATTTCGGTTTTAAGGGTACATTATCATCGGAATCAGACTCCAGTGCACTATTTTTCCTTGGCCTCTCGTCGGTGGCAAAGTCATGTTTTTTTAACAAACCCTCCTGCAATAAAATTAAAACCATTACAAATACTGAAACGTGCCACGTGTATAAACTACAGAAAAAATAGTAACAATCGTACTGAGAAGAGAGGAATGTCGTAAAAAATTGTATTATGTAAACTGTAACCAAAATAATGTTCTTTGAAAGAGATGAAGCCAGAACAGATGTAAGAGTAGGTAATGATGTACTAGATAGAGCAAGTGGATGAATTTGTATATCTTGGATGTGGATTTAGCCGAGATGGAAGGTACACCACTGATATAGAGCGAAGAGTGAATGCGGAAAATAGAGTGAATGGAGCGTTGGGGCAACTTCTCGGGAGCCACCACCTCAGCCAGAAGGCACGTGTAGCAATACATAACGCAGTGCTTGTCCCAACATTACTGTATGGAAGCGAGAGTTGGGTATGCAGAAAAGAGTATGAAAGTAAAATTAATGCGGTCGAAATGCGATCTCTGCGGAAAATCTGTGGAGTTAGGCTGACCGACCGCATTCGTAACGACGACGTAAGAGAGCGAGTAGGTATGAAAGAGAGTATTGGTGTAAAGATGCGAAAGGGAATGCTCCGATGGTTCGGACATGTGGAAAGAATGCCGAACGAACGTCTGGTTAAGAAGATATACAATGCGAAAGTGGAAGGATGTAGATACCGGGGGAGACCGAGACTAACCTACCTAGACCAGATCGGTCATGTACTGAAGGAAGGTGGAGTCAAGAGTCTCCGAAACCGGCGAGCGTGTATGAAGAGAATTATGAATGTTGAGGAAGCGAGTGAAGTATGCAAAGATAGAGTTCTCTGGCACTCTGTTCTCTCTGCCTATCCTTTTTTTTTTTGCGGTGGGCTATGGACGTCCCAACCCGCCAAATCGGTCCGGGGTGACGGAAGAGGCGGCGCGCAACCCCATTAACCCACCCTGCAAGCACCTCTTCTTCGCCGTGCGAGCGGACCACCGGTACCCGATCTTTGTCTTCGGTGGCCCGCCCGGCGGTAAACCCTCTCGGGTTCCTCTCTCGTCGACGCCCCGACAGCTTTCGCCGTGGAGGCGTCGCCCTCACGCGGTGGCCTCACGTCGGGTGACCGGACAATTCCCCGGTCCGATCACCCGAAGCCTCGGTTAGGGCGGCTTCAGGCGCAGATACTCGCGCATGCGCCACCCCGGCCGCGGGCGGCAGCCCGGGTCACGGGAATCCTCCCGGACTCGTTCCGCCGCCTCCTTCTGCGAGATGACAGCTTCGCAGAAGGCGGCGACCGCGTCCCAATTCCTGACGCTGTCGACCATCGCTTTCACGGCAGCCGGCAGCGTCAGGTCGGCACCGATGACAGCGACGAGGTCACGGCGCTGCCCGTCCCAGCCCGAACATACCTCAAGCGTATGTTGCGCCGTGTCCTCGTCGCTACTGCAATGGTGGCAGGACGGAGTCCACTCCCTCCGCACGACCGTGTGCAGGTACTTGCCGAAGCAACCGTGCCCCGACAAGACCTGCACCAACCGGAAGGAGAGCACTCCGTGCCGCCGCTCCATCCACTCCATCAGTACGGGCCGGAGGGCCTCGACGGTAACAACACCGTGTCTAGGCCTCTCCAGCCGCGTAGCCCAATGGGCGATGACTTCTCGGCGGGCGTCCTCGCGCCAGGTGGCTATCTCGTTGAACGATGGGGAGCCACCCTCGTCGCGCATTGTGGTAACCCGCCGGTAGAGGTCGGAGAGCATCTCCGCCTCTAGGTCCCACGGGGGTGTCCCGGCCAATAGGCATGCCGCCTTGGTAGACACCGTGCGGTACCCTCGAATGGCTCTGACCGCCATGGCTCGCTGTGGCCTCCACAGTATAACCCTGAGCTGGGCGTTCAGAGCCCTCGTCCACACGGGTGCGCCGTACATGGCCATTGAGCGGATCACCCCCGCATACAGCCGTCGGCCCTCGAAACTGGGTCCGCCCACGTTCGGCATGAGCCGAAAAAGGGCGGACGCCGCGCCGACCAGCCGGGGAGCAATTTGACGGAAATGATCCCGGAACCACCATCGCCCGTCGAGCACCAGACCCAAGGACCTTATATGGGCCTGTATACTGATGTGGATGGAGTTGACGACTAACGAGGCGCCGATGGGCAGCCTCACACGGGGCCTCTTCGAGTGTCCTGCCCCAGGCTGTGACGAGCGTGTCGTCAGCATAGCATATAACGCTCAACCCGGGGAGGAGACTCCCTCTCAACGCCCAGTCGTAACCGATGTCCCACAGAGTCGGCCCCAGAACCGACCCCTGTGGAACACCGCACGACATGGGCGTCCGCACAATGTCCTCTGCGGGGCTCGCGTAGAGAACACTGCGCCCCTCCAAATAGTCTGCCACCAGCCGCCTGAGGTACGGGAGCACTCCATGGAATCGGAGCGCCTCCCTGATGCAGTTGAATGGCAGACTATCGAATGCGTTGGCGATGTCCAACGACACCGCCAACAGCACTCCTTTGCCGGAGACAGCCTCCGCGGCCGTCTGCCTCAGGCGTAGCAGGGCCCCGATGGTCGAACGCCCCCTCCGAAACCCAAATTGAGCGTCCGACAGATCGGGCCCCACCTCCTCCAGGTGCCGGACGATGCGGGCAACGAGGACACGCTCCAGCAGCTTACCCATATCGTCCAGAAGCACAATGGGCCTGTAGGCCGACGGCGAATCCGGGGGCCGTCCCGGCTTTGGCAGGAGAACCAACCTCCCTTCCTTCCAGCACTCAGGGAACTGTCCAGACGTCAGACAGGCGTCGAAGAGTTGCCTGAGGCGAGGCTCGAAGTGCTCGAGGAGCGAAGTCAACACCCGGACTGGTATTCCGTCCGAGCCGGGGGCCGTGGTGGCGGAACGAATCTTCGCCACAGCCGCCCCCACTTCCGACTCCGTCACGGGCGGAACACTCTCGTCGGCCTCCCGGTCGTGATCTGGCGAAGCCATGACCGGGGGCGTGTGTTCCGACTGCCGCGGGAACAGCTCCTCGACCACCCTACGAAGGAGGTCGGGCTGGAGGGTCTCGGTGAGTTGCTGCGCGCGAAGCTGATTCAGCGACGCGCGGATACGGGCGATGGGGTCGCCCGTATCCGGGGTCACGGTCGAGACCGTCTAGCATCTCCTACCAACTTGCGTCCTTGGCGGACCGGATGGCCAGCCGAAAGGCGGTACGCGCACTGCGGTACGCCTCATACAGCTGGCCCTCCCGCTCAGCATCGCGGTGACGCCGCCGGCTGCGGGTGTACGGGTGGACCTTCGGGCACTAATGCACGCCGCACGAAGGTCCGCCAGTCTTGGGGACCACCAGTAGACCCCCTGCCTCGGAGGTAGACGCCGCACCCTGGGCATGGCCGCATCGCAGACCTGCGTTAGCGCACTGCGGATGCGGGCAGCCTCAGCGTCCACTCCGTCCGCTGGGGGTGGTGAGGACAGCCACGTATTCACGATGGCCGCCTCCGCCAGTAGGTCCCTATCTAGACGCCCCACAGCCCACCGCGGAAACGCGGGAGCTCGGTCCGCCCTGTGACCCATGCTGGGGTCCCGGAGAGGGGAGATCTCCATCCGGATGTACCGGTGATCCGACAGGGTCTCTGCCTCCTCCAGGACACGCCAGTTCCTCACTCGTGGTGCGACAGCGGGGCTAGCGAACGACAAGTCCACTATCGACCCACCCTGCTGTCGCACACACGTGTTCACTGAGCCTCTGTTTAGGACGCAGAGGCCCAGTGACGCCGCCCACTCCACGATCGCCCGCCCGCGATCGTCCGTCATCGGGGACCCCCACGCCGTGGATTTGGCGTTGAAGTCCCCCAGGACCAGGACGAGGTACGGTGCCAGTCGCCGTATCGAAGCCTCCAAGGTGGTGAGGGAGGCCCCGAAATCGTCCATCCTCCTATTAGGGGAGAGGTATACACTGTAGAGCGTGACCCCTCCCCAATCCGCCGCGACAAATTCCTCGCCCCTATCCAAGAGGGATAAGGACGGGAAGTGCTGCTGCGTAGAGGCGACGATTGCCGCGGTTCCGTTCCGGCTGACCACCCAATTGGGGCGATCAGGCACACAGTACGGTTCCGCGACTACGGCTGCGCCGATCAACCACTCCGCCATGGATTGCAGGAGGAGATCCTGCGCACCGGCGGAATGGTTGATGTTGGCCTGCAGGAGGTGAATGGATTGGGCAGCCATTAGTGGGCCGTTTCCATCACCTCCTCGCTGGCGGGCGATTGTGCCGCGCTAGGAGCGGGAGCGGCCGTGGTCGAAAGGCCGCTCCGCCCCTTTGGGGCCGAAGCCGGAGGTCTGCACGCCCCAGAGCCCATGCGGTGCTTGGCAGGCTTATTGCCCGCCGCACACGCGGGGCAGTGAGGCGGGGCGCCGCAAGATGCCGCCATATGCCCAGTCTGACCGCAGCGGAAATAGAGTCCGCCGCAGTCAAAGCAATTAGTGCATGTTGGCCGGGTGTGCCCGACCGCCATGCACTTGAAACACCTCGCAGGCCGGTGCTCCAGCACGGTTAGTCGCGCTGAACTCCAGCCCACGAGGAGCCTCGCCTACCTAGCACTGCCTGTGCCGGCCAGTTGCCTGACCGACTTCACTGGGCACTGCACCCAGGCGGCACCTACGCCGCCCGGACCGGGCCGGATGGCGCCAACTCGGACGGTGTCCAGGGGACACCCGGTTTTCGAGGCAATGGCCTCCCAGATGACTTCCACCGTCACGGAGTCGTCCAGACCCGCGATGCGCATTTCGGCGCACTTCACGGGTCTGGCGATTTTCATGCCACCCTCCTCGGCGAACAAACCTCGCAGCTTTGACGCCACGCTATCGGCCGTCCTGGTGCCCTCGGCCCCAGGGAACTCCAGAATCCGAGCCCCTGTCCGGGCCTTGCGGGTCCTGGCTTCGACGCCTCCTATGTCGCAGACGTCGAGCTCCCGCCGGGCTTTCCTCAGGACGGCCTCATAGCTGAGGCCCCTTTCTGCCGCCTCAGACAGCACAGTGATCACCACTGCGGCTGTCCTCGGCGGCCGGAACCCCTTGCGCGGCCTCTTCCTCTTCCTCCCGCCTCCTTCGGCTCCTGCCTGGGGAGCGGAGACCTCAGCGGCACGCTTGGCCGCCGCTCTCCTACTCTGGCCGCGACTCTTCTTGCCGTGCTCGGCCACCTGTAAACCCTGTTCGGGCGCAGCGGGCGTGCCAGGCGCGGGAGGCGCGGTCGTGGGCCCGCTAGTCGTCGCCGGCGGGGTTGAGGTGGGCGACGACTGCGGTACGGCAGGAGCCGGTGCCGACTTCTTTTTAGGGGCGGACCCCTTTTTCTTGGGTCCAGCCGCGGCCGCGGCGTAGCTGCCTCCCACGCGGCCACCCTGACAAGGTAGCGGGGCGGGGGCTGGTGCCGCATATGGCCGCTTATCCACGGCGAGAGGCGGCCAAACACGTGGTGCTGGAGGCAGCTCCAGAACGGCCAAGCGGGCATCGACCAGGTTTCCCACTGTGTCGATAATGGCGCGCAAGGTCTCGTCCGACACGCCCCCCACCGCAGGCAGCGGGGTCGGCGCTATCAGCTGGGCCGCTGTTGGGGCCTGCTCCACGGCATTGGGTAGGCTGGTGCTGGTCGGTGGCGCGCGTTCCGCAGTCGGAGCCGTCTTCGGCGCAGCGGCAACCGTTGGGCGGCCAGCTCTTCGGGGCGGTTTCGGAGCGGCGGCAGCTCCTCGGCAGTCAGCGTTGGCCGGCGGCGTAGGTGGCGCGAGCCGCGCCATTTGGGCCTTCAGGTCAGCCACGTCTTTTGTAAGGAGGCGGTTGGCCTTCCGCACCGCGGCCAACTCCGACTCCAGCCGGCGGTTCTGGGCCCGCAGGCCTGACACCTCGCCACCAAGGCGGGCGTTTTCGGCCTGCAGGGCCTGCATGTCTGGAGCGCTACCGCTCGCACGGGCACCAGCGGCCGCCACTTCGGTGGGAGGGATGCCGGACAACACCCCCAGCACCCTCGCGGCGACCGCCTCGTTGTCGGCCGGCTTACCAGCCTCCGCTCTTACACGCACTCCGCCGGCCGGGGAGTGGGTCGTCCTGCCCATCGTCGCGGCCACTCGCCCTCTGCGAGACGCCGGCACTTTGGGGGGAGGCATGATCACCACGCTCCCCTCGGAATCGGCGCCTGAGCTGCCCTCCTTATTCAGGGGGCGCTTCCGCACCTTCAAGGGTAGGGCCTCCTCCCTTGCCGTCAGGGCCACCACCGCAAGACGCGGTGACGACCTGGCGGTGCGGTTACGGGTTCCAACCCGCTGACCTCGATGGACGGCTCTGCGGAGACACTACCGCCCTCGTCCATCACATCGGCAGATCCACTGCCCTCGTCTCTGGACGGCTCTGCGACAGAACTATCGCCCTCGTCCATTGACGGCTCTGCAGTGGATCTGCCTCCGTCTTCCTCCAGTTTGGCGGCAGCGGCCTCCTTCACCTTCCGCTCCGCCAAACGCTTCCTTTCCAAAGAGGAAGCCTTTCCCGTCCCCCATTTCAGCGACTTCCGTTGCTTCTTCTTCTTTTGGGCCTCCATGGTCTGTGCCGGGCCCTCGGCGGACGCCTCAAGTCCTGAGGACGAGGCGTCGTTTGTGCCAGTTTTCTGTTGGCTTAGCAAGGCCGTAGAGTGAGAATCCATTGGATCCCAGTCTTGTGGTGGTGTTGTGTCAGTTAAAAGAAAATCCATTTGATTCCCACGATTACGGGAGAAATAGACGGTCGACCCGGGCAGAGATCCCTGTACCCGGGCAAGCCTACATTTACCAACCAGGGGGTCAGCCGGTACCCTGGCTGGAGCGTGCTAACGACAGAACAACCCATCTGCCATGCATCTTCTCGCCGCACGCCAGAACTTAAGATTCTGGGTGATTTCCGAATTCGAACTCTTTATAGAGGTTGTCTTCCTCGCGGTCCGGGCGGCTAAGCCAAGACCCTCGTTCCTGATACTACGCCTCACGACAACTTGTCCTGAAGCAAGATATCATCAGGTTTACGATATGTCGGCGGTGGCATAAGCCTGCCCAGCCCTCAAATGAATGAGTGACCGGGCCCGTCCGAAATTTCGCCTCCTGTACCCTCTACAACTAGAGGGTCAGGAGCGAATTGGGGCTCAACCCATTGCTGGAGAACCCCCCCTCGCACCAGAGATTCGCTACGGGCGACAATTCGACAGTAGGATCTGGGGGACTGTCGCCCGCACCCAGGGTACACCACGCGGAGGTTTCTGGCATCGTACCCCCTCTCTGCCTACCCTGCAAGGGATATGGCGTGATGATATGTATGTATGTATTGTATAGAATACAGTTTTTCCAGGGACTAACTGCCGCCGTATTCAAGGAGTAGAATACATGGTCGATTTTACATAATACTTTCTATGTTGATAAATGTATCTGACGTACGGGAAAACGGCATATTATTCTTTTCAAAGCATGGATATTACCTAAATATGTATCTTAGAAAAGCTTCCTTATAGAACTATCAGACAGGCAGGCTTATTCATAACTTTAGTTTGTTAGTGGTGACGGAGTAAGAATACAATTCACCACCCCCTATCTTACCCATGGGTGATCGTAAGTGACGACTCATAAAACGCATATAACATCTATGCGAGAGAAGGAAAACTCGAAATAACACCCTATGCCTATACCAACACGTCTGTACAGTGTGGTATATTAGGTCAATTTCCTTCCAGTTATGGAGGAGGCTCGTGCCCAACAGTGGGAAATATATGAGCTGAGACGATGATGATGATGATCAATAAAACTTAATTGTATACATTACCTCGAAGTCAGAGATGAACGTGATAGTGTCAATGTGATATCTTGGGGACAATTATCACGTAAAGAAATACACACGAAATCGAGAAAATATTTAATTCGAACGTTTCACAATTGTAAATATACGGAACGTAAATTCTCGTCTCTTTTTATCTCTTTTTGAGTTCTCATTCGGAATTCTTTTTCTATTTAATCGTTTTGTGTATCTATACTGTATGTAGTTGACGTGTACAGGATATACGCTGCGCGACAGCCGACTACTCTATGTATGGATAGCCACATTGAGATGGGTAGATGGATGGTACAAGTGGGAACGGTCATTGAACATTGGAACCGACTACTACAACGATAGACGACGATGAGGAGGGCCGGTTAGTGGGGGTTATCATTTTTTACCCTCGATAAAATTATACTTTTAATATATAAATTTATCGAATTATATTCTCGATTACTTTTCGTATGGTCCCGAATAGACGAGTTGCCCAGCAATCCGAGAGTCAGCGTTCGATAGGTGTAAGATACAATATCTTTAGAAGAGCATAATTTGATTTAAGAATGTGAAAAGTTTCACTCCCCGGTCATAGTTCATTTCAATCTTCGAGTTTTACTATAGAAATAGGAGTTCGAATGGAGAATTCTAGTTAGAGAATATCTCCAAGAAAATAAGAATTGCCTCTCTGAGCGAAGAGATTCTAATCATCTTCGCAGTAAGGTATCTCGCACTATCAATTCTCGCAATGTAAAAACGTTAATTTCAAGAAAAATATTAATAGTTTGTAGATGAATGACATAATGACATTTTTTGATAATTCGTTGTAAGAGAAAGTAAATTCGACTCAAAATCATATTTGATAGTAGAACTTGCAAGAGTTGAAGAAGAAGACGCCCTTTATATGGCTACAGGCAGTATAAATGTTATAGTACTTACTGAAAGGCGTCCAAGTTTGACCACTGGGTACCTGTTGTTCATCGTATTAATACATTTATTAGGGTCTTGTTTATCTTGGTTACTGTTTTGCAATGGAGGATGGGACGTATATGGGGCACCCATTGATGATTGAGGCACTTGTGGTTCTTGCCGTAGCGGTGATGGTGCCACACTTGCTTGAGCAGGAGATTGTCCCGTCATTACATTACCATCTAAAAACATAAAAGTTCTAAATGTCAAGTAATCAAAGTAACTTTGAGAAACACGAGTGTTAGGAAATTGTAGAGGAAAAGTCGAAAAGATTTAACAGCCGAAACTGATTTTTTTCTGAATAGTATGCTTTGGACACCGCTTTTACGTACAACAATACGACGGTTTAGCAGGCCGTGTTTTAGTTGCATGATATTAAACAAGTAGGTATCTAAATAGATTGAACTTTTGATAGAACCGACTGTTTAAACTCCAAATTTCACAACACATTAGCATACTGTTGTGATTTATAAAATTAAATGATAACCTTTGGTGGAAGAAATCAAAATCATGGCTGAAAGTACATATTTTAAACAGAAATTTTAAAAAATCAAAGATTTGGTTAGTTATAATAACAATTCATTTTTATATATGTACATAGATATTTTACAGAGTGTATACATACCCTGTTCAAATGCCTTTTCTTGTGATTGCATCAGTAACCTTTGTGGATCTGTGTGAGTATTAGGTGATAATGGATCTTTCTCCTCACTTAAACTATTACCAAAATTCCTATTTTCTCCCTTTAAACTATTATAAAATCCACCATTTTGTGAATTTGAACAAGATGTGTTTGACAAGGGGCTAGTGCAAATATTGGAAGAGTTACTGGTGTTCCAAATTGGCGATACACTGTTTTGAGCAGTAATGTTTAACTGATTTCCTGGCCTAGCTTGGGACGGTGGAGAGCCCATATTAACATGGGGTGATGACTGACATGGAGGAGCTAGCAATTGCTGGTTTGGAATGGATGCTGAATGTACTGCGGTCCCTAAGGGTGTAGGGCTTGAAGGCACTGTATTGTGCGTTGAATATGGGTATTGAGAAGCTGAAGGGGACATTCCATTAAACTTGGAGGTGTGTAAATGATTGCCCCAGTGATTTCTCTGCTGCTGGTCAAATACATTAGGATTCACATGTAAAATTGCCTTCAAAAGTTCTGGTGTCACTTGCTGAGGTGCAGGACTTACTGCATTTGGTATGCTTTCGTCTTTTAGATCTCTGAAAAAGTTATTTAATTAAATTATTTTGCTTTTTAAACTTTAACCTAATATTATTAACTGTTTAGGAATATATAAATCAATAACAAACCTAATTGCCTTATGTGCAGTGGTGATATAATAGAATAAAATATGTTAACACCACTTCTCATGGGAAATGAATAATATAATAGACAACTAAAACATATAAAACAGATAACATCATTACAAGAAAAGACAAACTCGCAATAGAAGTCTATGTCAACCTTCCTGGCCTACATGTTATAGTAGGTCAATAGCCCTTCCATTATGTAAGATATTTGTGCACAGCAATGAAATAAATGTAGGCAGAAAGTTAAGCAAATTATTTGCTTCTTCAAATAAATAATTAATTATATGATTATGAGGTATAAAGTAATTAAGTTTATAACATTACAATATAGAATTGCCATATATTACATATGTTGTACTGAAGTCTGCATAAGAGATTGAAGTAGCAGGGTCACTAAATTGTCATCACGCGTCGCAAGCAGAATAGCTGCCTCTTCTGCAACCCGGGGATGAAATAATTGTGACTTGTTGGTTAAAGTTGACGGCAATGGAGTTGGAAGTGGTAACACGGGTAATACTGTAAAAATACATTGAAATCAAGAAATTATTTACTGTTAAGAGGTGGGACAAGTAATAGTAAAGTATTTCTTGTTACTTGCAAATGACTACAATTTTTTTTTTTTTAAAAACCACCCTACACAATGGAAGTAATCCTTGTATTGGGGCACTTTACATACATGCACCCAGACTCAGGACAACACTTTGTGGATCACACAAAGTATTCTTCTGCGTAAGAATCGAACCTACGGCACTAGCACGGAAGGACCATAACTTAAGCACTATGCCATCAGTTTATTTTGAAAATTTTATTTTCAGTGGATACTGATTATTAAATAATATATATGGGCAAACAATGTCTATAAAAAGGTATTTACAATTTTTATTGTCTTTTTAAAGTTAGGTGTGTGTAAATTGATAGTTGTAACAAGTAAATTGTTAGTTACTTTACATACATATTATCACGCCATATCCCTTGCAGGGTAGGCAGAGAGAACAGAGTGCCAGAGAACTCTATCTTTGCATACTTCACTCGCTTCCTCAACATTCATAATTCTCTTCATACACGCTCGCCGGTTTCGGAGACTCTTGACTCCACCTTCCTTCAGTACAGGACCGATCTGGTCTAGGTAGGTTAGTCTCGGTCTGCCCCGGTACCTACATCCTTCCATTTTCGCATTGTATATCTTCTTAACATAAAAAATATCCTATGTATGTGTCATCTTTTTAAGCCATATTCTATCATATTTGAATATATTCGAAAGTAACTCCAGCAAAATTAAAATCAATAATAATGAAGAATTATGATGATGGTCATGATAAAAAAAAAACTATAATTTTGGACATTAAGGAACAATGAGTAATATTGCAATTCTTCAAACCCTTAACCCCATTATTTGGGACAAAAGGGATATTCCCTTTAGCTCTCTCTATAACACTAGCCAGTCAGGTCGGCATAGGGTTTATTTCATGAATACTTTCTCTTGCAGTGATGTTAATAACATATATAGCTTACACCCGTTGATTGTGTTGTATGATACTCTCCAAGAAAGGAATGGATGGTAACCAAAACATTTTTGAACTGTCACATAATTAAAAGTTGGTTATTGTGCATTAATGTTAAAAAAAATTCAGGGCTACTGAGTAGCATGAAGTCTGAAATTATGGTTGGTGGACTGGACACAAGGCTCATATATATGGTACTAGAAAATCACAGGAAAAAAGAATAATTTGCACACAACAAATTTTTTTACTTAAAGAAAATCAACTAAACAAGTACAGTAGTAGTAACTCATAATCACAATAACTTATTACATGCAAAATATATTACTTATAGTCCATAAAATATAGCTTGATCTATATAACATATCACTAGTGTTGCACGCTTACGATGTAGTCCGCATTTTTGTCGATATAATCCCTTATTTTTTAAAGTTATTTGCTATTGCAATTGAAAGACAATGTATGATAAATCTTATTGAAATTCAATGAAATGGATGGGTGAATCGATTATAAATGTAACACAATCTATGAAAATCTTATTGAATTTAAATCAATGAATTTTATTTAATTTAAACTAAAGCTGTTAATTAATTCATTTTATTATTTGAAAGGACATCCAAGTTCATCGTCACTATTATCATCATCACAGGAGCATTCCTGTAGGTTGATGATTAATTTTTGCTCACAGATTATTTCATTAATAATCATGTATATTTTATAAATTAAATTATCCTTTTAATATAAAACAAATTGTCTTACTAATATTATAACTGATATCTGAATACTAAATAAACACAATTTATTTATTTTATAGAGTAACTATGTGGATTATATGGTAATGTTTTGGTTTTACTTGTTTTATAGATAATTAATAAAGATATTATCGATTTACGTTTGTCGATTTTCCCATCTCTATCTTATTCTTAGTCCAGTATGACCTTGTACTTGCGTAAGCATCATCTTTTTATGAATCGATTGATTTTTATAAAATGATGAAAATACTTAGTATTTTAGAACTTGTACCTCATAGGTACAAGTTTTGGTGTAAATATCCATATTTTAATATTCACAATTTATTGCTTTTCAGTTGACATATAACTGGTACGTAAAGAATGAAAATATAGGCAATACAAAATAAAACTCAAGCTATATTTTAAGGACTATAGCTTCAACACTTTTACACTTACTTAGTTATATTGTTTTAGTAATGTTTAAATAAAAATACTTTTGCATTTATATTTCTTAAATGCATTTTAATAATGAACATGATTTTTGTTGATTTAATAATACAAATTAGTTGGACTAATACCCAAAAAAATAATTAAAAAATCATCTTATGAATATTATTTTCGCCAAGTATTCATTTGACAGCTATTAAAAAATTTTACTAACATGTAACAACTCGACTGGTTTATAATCAAAATGCATACATTGTTTACTTTTATATCTCAAGTTTAAATACTATCTATGCTTTTACTATAATGCATATTCTGAGCATTATCTAATAATAAATATTATGTACCTTAAATAATATGTAATAAGTGATTGCTTTTAGGAGAAATAACTTCTTCTGAAATATGAATATTTTATTGCTAATCATGCATCACCTATAGTACAATTTTTAAAAACATCTTATGTTATACAATATGTAAGTATTATCTTTAAAGCATACTGCAAACCTTTTTATTTACATTAAAGTGTAACTAGTATATTTTATTCATACATATACCAACTTTGGATCAACAAGTATGTAACTCTTTAACAATTTAAATAATTTTAATCAACTAAAAATAAATTATCACAAAAAATATAGTTATTTTCCATTTTTAATGAGATAAAAATTTGGAAATACCTAAATTAATTATGCTTTTTTTAAATATTGTACTAATACTATTTATTATGCCACTACTACTAATATTCACAAATACTTATAGTATTTGTGAATAACATATGAGCACTAAGAATATAAATAAGGGAAAATGTTTTCCTTTAATTGGAGGTTTCATAAAACAAAATATTTTGCTTTGGAGACTTTGTATTTGTTTTATTATATAATTTACTTGATATATTTCACTAAACTATAATTGGAAATTCTTTCATTTCAAGCGTTATATGACATAATAAGGATAGTTTATATTTTTAATTATAAGATATTAATTTACAAGATAGCTTTAATAATTAAGAGTATAAAAAATATCAAGGAAAACAATTAAATATTGTATCACAATTTAATACTGATTTCATATTTTCATTATAAGTCATTAAACACATTTTTCCTAATACAAATAAAAATTTTGTTGTAATATTTCTTTTTATATTTAAGAATATATAAATAAGATCCATAGTAACTCATATTCTCCTTAAGAAATAGATGTATGCCTAAACATTTATCTCATATATATGAAAACCTAGAGTATATACACAAGATATCACATGAAAGACATTGAATTTAGTTCATACAAATTAGGGATATTTTTTGGTAATGAACTCTAATGATGAACATTATATTTTAGTGACTACTATTTGGACAGCAGGGATTACTGTTTAAATGGTTAAAAATTTCTTGTTCAGTTTACTTACTACTTGTCAAAGCATCTGATTTAGCTTACTTGAATAGGTACTTACAGTCTGTCAAGCTAGCTACTCCTGCTAATGTAGTAATGGGGACACTTGGGATATCCCTTTCATTCATCTTGATTGAACAATTTATTTCCGCACTACTATTTTCCTAGAAGTTAAAAAGAAATCCTTTGCTGTGGTAAACACATCATACATAATTGTTTGCGTAGCCGTCCTAGCTACAAACATTTTACTTTCCACTCACGTAACACTCAACACAAGATAAGTTCAAAATAATAGACGGACGATATATTTGAATAAACCATTCCACTATTAATTTATAATAATATAAAATCCAAAGAATGTTGTGAAAATGGGGCAGCCGTCAATTTGATGCTTTGTTGTGCGTTGTGCATCAAAACGAAGGTCAGCGCATCTGTACGACACTCCCATCAACAAATGAGTTATATAGTTTTAATAACACTTAATTAAATTTTGATTTAATGTGTGACAAATACTCACTGAAACATTATGTTATTTATGTTTAATATATTTATCCAAGACAAATCAAACATAATCCCAACATTTAGATAATCAAGAAATTGTGAATTGGGGTTGCCAATTAACTAAAAGCTTCACCACATGACGCCAAAAATATGCCAACGATGCGATTATGGAGTGTGGTTGTGGGCCTAAAAGACCTATCGGAAACTATACTTTCATCTATAACAGATATCACTAAATGTGATAGTGGCAGAAAAAGTAAGCTAGAAAATCTATCTATTGATTACGTATGTACTTTCAAAATATTAATGCATTTTAAAAATAATAGCGCTATAAAAGTTTAATATAAAATGTATGTATATTATATAAATATAAAATGTATGTATATAATGTATGTATATACATTATTTGATGTATTGAATTTTCTGCGTGATGTAATATAATACAATGTGTCACAATCTTTTACTTTATTGTGCGATGCAAAATCCACCAAACAGCACTAAGGACTGCATATTAACACTTTTCTAGGCAACTCGTAACATCAACTGCAATCGCCAACTCGTCTGCTAAGTATAAGTTTAGACAGATCTACCCCTAATGGTGGATGTTGATAATGCTAGGGCCGCACCTTCGTGTATCGTCCCGAAGTAATGTGTGGCGAAGCTTCATACGTTTTGTACACTAGAAAGTTATCGCGATAAAACTGTGGTCGCATTAGCAGGGCCCGATCTTTGGGGGACAAGCCGGGCATTTGCCCAGAGCGGCAAAAATGAGGGGCGGCAAAATTGACTTATTCCTATCTTCCAACATTGTTTTGTGGTGGACTATGGATGTGGTCGCGCCCCGCCAAATCGGTCCGGGGCGACGGAAGAGGTGGCGCACGACTCCATAGACTCACCCTCTTCGCCGCGCGAGCGAGCCGAGCGAACCGGTACTCGATCTTTATCTTCGGTGACCCACTCGGCGGTTTACCCTCACGAGTTTCTCTCGAGTCGATGCCCCGACAGCTTTCGCAATCAGGGCGTCGTCCTCACGCGGTGGTCTCACTTCGGATGACTGGACTGGTCCCCGGTCCGACCACCCGATGCCTCGGCTAGGGCGGCATTAGGCGCAGGTATTCGCGCCTATGCCGCCTAGGGTGCCAGCGGCGGCCCGAGTCGAGAGAATCCTCCCGGACTCGTTCCGCCGCCTCCTTGTGAGATGGCTGCCTCGCAGAAGGCGGCGACCGTGTTCCAGTTCCTGACGCTGTCGACCATCGTTTTCACGACAGCCGGCAGCGTCAGATTGGCACCGATGACAGCGACTAAATCACGCAACCGCCGGTCCCAGCTCGTACAGACCTCAAGCGTATGCTGCACCGTGTCCTCGTCACTGTCGCACTGTTGGCAAGACGGAGTCAACTCTTTCCTTGCGATCGTGTGCAGGTACTTGACGAAGCAACCGTGCCCCGACAAGACCTGCACCAGCCGGGAAGAGAGGACTCCGTGCCGCCGCTCCATCCATTCTATCAATACGGGCCGGAGAGCCTCGACGGTAACAACATCGTGTCTAGGCCTCTCCAGTCGCGTAGGCTAACGGGCAATGACGTTCCGGCGGGCGTCTTCGCGCCAGGTGGCTATTTTGCTGAGCGATAGGGAGCCACCCTCGTTGCGTACAAAAGAAACCCGCCGGTAGAGATCGAAGAGCATCTCCGCCGCCAGGTCCCATGGAGGTGTTCTCAATGCACATGCCGCCTTAGTCGACACCGTGCGGTATGCGCGGATGGCTCTGACCGTCATGGCTCTCTGTGAGCGCCACAGAAAAGCCCTGAGCTGGACGGTCAGAGATCCCGCTCACACGGGTTCGCCGTACATGGCCATTGAGCGTATCACCCCCGCATACAGCCGTCGGCCTTCAAAGCTGGAAAAAAGCTGGCGGAAATGCTTCCGGAACCACCAACGCCCGTCGAGCACCAGGTCCAAATACTTCATAAGGGCCTGGATACTGATGTGGATGGAGTTGACGACTATCGAGGCGCCGATAGGTGGCCTTATGCGGGGCTCGTGGAATAAAGAGGCCTTGAGTTATTTAGGGCCACCCTGAGCCCCAGCGCCTCGATTCGCCTAACCATCTCCTTGGTGCCGAGAGTGGCAAGGCTCGTCGCCTCTTCGAGTGTCCTGCCCCGGGCTGTGACGAGCGTGCCGTTAGCATAGCAAATCAACCTCATCCCTTTGAGGAGGAGACTCTCTCTCAACACCCAGTCGTAACCGATGTCCCACAGAACGGAACACCGCACGTCCATGACGTGCGGTGTTTTCGCTTCGCTTTTTTTTCCGCTTCGTAATGGTGTAGTGGCAGCACGATTGGGCCGGTATCCCAATAGGTGCGGGTTCGAATCCCGTTTGTGACATAATTTTTCGCTTCGTAATCAGGTTTTATAAATAATTAAGCATATTAAATGTTAAATTTCAGTAATTTAAATAACAAGGTTGTGTCATCGTTTAATACAATTCTAACTGCAAAGTTTGAAGTATTAAGCCTATAACAATGTGTAAACATTGTCGGGTAGATAGCATACCGTCACCTTAAGACGTAAATATGATACGAAGCGAAATTTGCATGTCCTACAATGGTGTAGTGGCAGCACGATTGGGCCGGTATCCCAATAGGCGCGGGTTCGAATCCCGCTTGTGACATCATTTTTCGCTTCGTAATCGGTTCTTATAAAGTATTTATACATTTTTTGTAGATAATTTTATGATCTACAATTTTTGTGTGAAGTATTTTATGATAAAACTTACCGTTTTGCTGAAAATCGCGAAAATCTATTTTTTTTTTACCTTTGACCTTGAATATTTTTTTTTACATGCAGAGGAAGGATGGGCAACTTTCAAATTTTATTTTTAATCATATTTTAAACAATCTTACTGATTTTCAGCTTGTTGGGCATTTATGTAGCTTTACTCTTATTTTTTAGTCTAATTTGACCGGACTAATGTAAAGGGCGGCGAAAATTATCTTTGCCCGGAGCGGCTAAATAGCTAGATCGGGCCCTGCGCATCAGCGACTTCAGTATTTTACACGAAGTATCGTGAAATAATTAAAGATGGACGAAATCATTTTCATGCGTTTAACTATGGATGACGAATTACTTTATTATTATATAGCTATATTATACTAATAATTACATAATGATTTTTTGGATCCGTTCATGGGTTCCGCTTCATAATGGTGTAAAAATTCTAACACCATTTCATTACTCCACTCCATATTTATTGATTAACTGGAGATCCTCGAACGCGTCTAAACACATCGAAAATTGCCGCCGAAATAAAAAACGCTAGTCTGACCACAGAGCGCGATATAATAGCGCGCTAAAACCCTTTGCCTTGTGGTCACCCAGGCGACTTATCGCTTAGCACTTGGGTTGCACTTAGCACTTGTTTTGCACTTGTGCCTTAGCACATGAAACCCGAATGTTTGCGACGATAGCCTATAATGACCGGTCACATCTGCGTGTATCGTCTCATTGCACGAAGCTTCGTGACGATACACGCAGGTGCGGTCCTAGCATTACTGACGGACGATAACTTTGAATCTATAATCTTTAAAATATAGCTTGATCTCTGTGACAGATAGATACAAAACCGATAAAGTAATTTTGAATATGCGTCATTTTTACAATTTTATTTTGTATTTTTTTTTATTGCTTATGTTGGCAAACGAGCAAGCAGCACACCTGATGGTAAGTGTCACTGCCACCCATGGACTTTTGCAATACCAAGGGTAGCTTAGGCCGCTGCCTACCAATAAAATCCCCAAACCCACCCAGTTGGGCTACCGGCTCTCTCGCTCACCGAACGAAGCGCAATAGCACATTGCCTTTACTCAGCCGTCGATCTTCTGCGAGATTGTGGTACTACCCCGGACGGTCCAGTCCGCGGCTGTAGACAGAAAACTGTCAAAAGCGTGGTCCTACCAGTATGATCGCTTATATTTTCACTCTTTACGTACTACTCCAAGCGCCGTAGCAAAAAAAGTAGGTTTGTAATGCAACGTACGGGACCTGTATTTTTTTTTGGGAATATGTTCAAGGTCGTCCCCTGAATGTAAATCCAAGTTGGCGCGGCGGGGGAGTGTTCACTTCAGGCGCCATCTTGGAAAACACGTTTTATTGAATATCTCGCGAACTGCGCATCGTACGACAAAAATTGCAGAGACCATTATTGTAGATAATAATATTTGCCATCTTTTTTATTTGAAACTTTTTTTTGTATAACACATAGGTTTTTAATTATAGCGAATCAAACTTTTCACAATATGGTTTTTACTAAATATTTATTTAATAGTCAATGATAAATTAAAAATAATGGTAACTGAATTGTAGAACATGAAATTACCTATAAATTCTATAAGAAACTTTTTCTCGTAGCATTTATAGTTTAAGAGCTATAACGCTTTAAATGAGATTATAATGCTGTATATTCAATTATGTCCCTATAAGTTGTAGTATATATTTCGGGTCGTTCGGAATTTCTCCCTCTTAACATTCCAACAGTATTCAGGTATAAATCCCAACCGTTTTACAAAATCGGAAGTCTCTATTAACTCGCTTCGCTACAAATGCTTCGGGAAATTGGCGAGTAAGACAACGTTGAATTTATCACTTCTATCTCCAACACAAGATACGGCACGCTACCATTCTTTCAGATTGTACCACCAGGTTCAAACTTGGCTTGGATTTTATCACGACGCTGAAAAATGGGATTGGAAGCGAACTGCACAAGGGCTTGAACCAATTCGAACTGCTATGGCTCCTGCACCGTCGAGTTTGTTGCAAATAATATCGTGCAAATGCACCAAAAATTGCGGAGCTGCCTGCGGATGCCGAAAAGCTGTTCTCAAATGTTCGATTATTTGCTCCAATTGCAGCGGCCAAACATGCGACAACGTGCCAGACATATTAGATGCCATCCCAACCGAAGACCTAACCTTTGAAGGAGACGATCCTTCGGATATGGCGGAGGCAGAAGAGATAGATCCACAAGACGATGAGTGTCTTCCCTCGACATCGAAAAAAATAAGACTCGCACCGTAAAATAATGCGCCACTTTTTGTTTGTGTAAACAAATGTTTTTGCCGTTTTTTTGAAGTAACATTCGTAAAATTCTTTTCATTTTAGTGATTTCGATAACAATTGGAGATACATAATAATAAAAATAATAACTATTACAATTCTTACGATGTAGCGGGATGTACTATTGTTTTTTGCTACATAGACAATCTTTTATGATGATACCGTTTTAAGTAACAATAAAGATCGACAAATTATTAGTTGTTCTCCACATTATTTATAATTTTAATTGATTTGCTGCACAGCTGTATTGACATTTTTTGAACACTTTATGCCATTTTATGCGTTATGAAATGGTTTTCGTATACAGCGAGCAATATTGCCACTGATAATGTACGAGGTGCAAGTTTTACTAAGCTGCAGCTCTTAGACTATAAATGCTACGAGAAAAAGTTTTTATAAAATTTATAGGTAATTTCATGCTCTACAATTCAGTCACCATTATTTTTAATTTATCATTGACCATTAAATAAATATTTAGTAAAAACCATATTGTAAAAAGTTTGATTCGCTATAATTAAAAACCTATGCGTTATACAAAAAAAAAGTTTCAAATAAAAAAGATGGCAAATATTATTATCTACAATAATGGTCTCTACAATTTTTGTCGTACGATGCGCAGTTCGCGAGATATTCAATAAAACGTGTTTTCCAAGATGGCGGCTGAAGTGAACCCTCCCCCGCCGCGCCAACTTGGATTTACATTCAGGGGACGACCTTGAACATATTCCCAAAAAAAAATACCAGGTCCCGTACGTTGCAAAAAAAAAAGACCCGGCGCTTGGCCTATACCAGTTATATCTCAACTGAATTATGAATATAAAAATATGAATATTTACACCAAAACTTGTACCTCATATGTTTTAAAATATTTAGTTACAATTTTATAACAATATGATTAATTTAGTATTCAGACATCAGTTATAATATTAATAAGACCATTGCTTTTAAATTAAAAATATAAATTCTTTTATAAAATAAACATGATTATTCATGAAATAATCAGTGACCAAGAACTCGTGATCAACCTACAGGAATGCCCTAGCGATAATGATAGTAGTGATGATGAACTTTTATGCACTCCTTTCGAATAATAAAAATAAATAATTAACAGCTTTAGTTTAAATTAAATAAAATCCATTGATTTCAATTCAATAAGATTATCATAGATTGTTTTACATTTTTGATCGATTCACCCATCCATTTGATTGAAATTCAATAAGATTTATATAGATTGTTTTTCAATTGCAGTAGCAAATAACTTTAAAAATAAGGAATTATATCGACAAAAATACGAACTGCATCGTAAGCGTCCGGCACTAGTGAGAACTGTCACGGAGATCATGCTATATTTTATAGACTATAGTTAATTTATAAACAAAGATATGGCTTAAAAGTCTTAGTAACCAAGCTATAAACTCCAAAAAAAAATCGTATTTTTTATCTATAGTGCCACAAACTTATCTGACCCGGTGGCAAATTGATGGACTACTAGTAATGACTAATAATGAAGACAATGAACTGACATGACTGACGACTAAAATATAAATCTATTATAATTTTTTAAACTTATTTTACTTGACATTGGCGAAGTTGTGGTTAATCACTCACAGAGGCCATTCATTAAGAAGAAGAAGATGACTAATAATATTTTTTTTATTTAGGACTTTTGACGGGAATTTGAAAACCTCATGTGGTGCTCTTGTATTATATTCGATATCTTAGTATTTTAACGTGTTATATTAGATAGTTTTGATGGCATTTTATGTAATGTAATGTGCGGAAATACTGGGATGTAGTGAATATCATATAAAAGTGCTTTACAACGTTTTCGTTTTCCATCAAAATTCCCACACGATACCATTAACAGTGTGGCCATTGCACTGTTAATGGTGACAATTTGACTTAGACAACGACTGACTTAAAAGACTAAAAACGTGAAAATATAACTTTACACTGGCACCAATAGCTCGTATATGTAGCTGATTGCCAATACATAAGAAGAAGAAGAAGACTATACTCGTTCCAACCATTTATTTTACTTTTGGCAGGTCGAATTCTGATCAATTAGTGTTGTACCAATGTATTACGGATACTATGTTTTGTAATAATCGATTTTAGTCAGGAAGAACTTTTAATCGATTTAACACGGATATTTTATTTTTGCTTAAATACATATTTCATATTATTTAAAAACTTCACTTCTGTAAATATATTTGTTATTTGGGCACATTAATTTTTGCATACCCACTAATTCAGTCCTCCCAAAATATTTTACTTTGTACTTTGCAAAATAAAAAATAACTACTTTATGAAGCATTTTTCCATTAAGCGGGGTCCGCTGCTCCAAACTTTACTTAGAGACAATGGCGCCCTCGTCTGCGGTAGTAAATCACTAATTTTCTCATCCAGCCTACCCCTTTTTTTTTAAGCCGAATTGGCAACACTGAACGGCGCGCCGGCGACGCCATTTTGTTGTGTTGTCTGTCACTCGCAACAAGACTCCCGTGCTAGTCACATTTCTGTTCGCTGAGTGCTCTTTCATATTTTTCATACGCTGTGTTGAGTATTTATATTCCACCGTATTGATTTCATTGTTCTTACTTTGATTGAGTTGAGCGTATCGTTCCTCCCAGTAAGATTTTACTTGCAAAATGCCGAAAGGTATGGTGCTTAAAGGACAATCCAGAGAGTTAGTGCTGCGGCTTCGTGAATTTTTTGAAAAGGAAAGGCGCAATGGCGGATTCCTTATACCAGTAACCCAAGTTAGAGACCGTGTTGCAGCAGTATTAGGTATTAGTGCTCCAACGGTGGCGAAAATCACTAAAGAAGCCTATGGTAGTAGTGGTATTGAACAGAACAAGCTATCTACGCCTAAGAAAAAACGTCAGCCCCGTAAAGTGACAGCAATTGACAGTTTTGATACTGATGCTATTCGTCGTCATATATACAATTATTACACAAGCAAAGAGATTCCTACTTTGAAAAAATTAGTAGCGTCTCTACGAAATTGTGGCTTGTTTCGTGGTCAAAAATCTTCTTTGTCAAAGGTGCTGCACCAAATCGGGTTCTTGTATAAGAAATCCGACAAAAGAAAAATTTTAATGGAACGTCGTGATATAGCCTTTGCAGTACCAATGGGGAAAGGTGAACGCCTCATCATTTGCCATGCGGGAACTACAAAGGGATTTGTACCAGACGCTCTGTTAGCGTTCAAATAAAAAAAAACAGGAGACTATCATGAGGAGATGAATGCGGACGTGTATGAAAAGTGGTTCAGAGAAATGCTTACATCACTTGAAGAGCCATCAACAATATTTATTGATAATGCACCCTATCACTCTCGCCAAATTAATAAAATGCCAACACAGGCCAACAAAAAACACGAGATTATAAACTGGCTTCGTGATAATGGGGAAGATGTGGACGAATCCCTACTAAAAGTAGAATTACTTAAAATATTAAAAAGTAAAAAGCAGCCAAAACGATATGTCATCGACGAAATGGCAGCAGAATATGGGCATGTTGTAATCAGAATTCCTCCGTACCACTGTCAATATAATCCAATTGAAATGATCTGGGCACAAGTCAAAGGACACGCCGCAAGAAACAATACAACTCCTCCTTTCACAGCAAATAAAATGCTTGAACTTTTAAAAAACGCATGTGCTAGTTCGACGCCTGAAAACTGGGCGAGTGTCGTCAACAAGACAAAAAATATAATATTCTCTGATTGGGATCGGGATATTGAATTTGACAACATACCTACACAAGAGTTAATAATAAACACTGCAGATGATTCAAGCGACGATTCGAGTTCGTATGAAGAATCCGACGATTCGTTATAATAAAATAATATTAAAATATTTTGGTTGTTTTATTTCATGTTATAGGTATGATGAGAAGATTTTTATATCTCCCTGATACAATTTTAACGTGTTGTCTATTACAACAATTCAAAACTCAGTTGTCAGCTGACTTAACTGCAAATAAGTGTAATCGATTATTTGCGATTCATTAGTTTGCACCGAATACTTTTGATTGACTAGTGACAGCACTAGATGCGATAGAACGTAACTTTTTTATAACGGAAATGAATTATCACTTAAATTTTATGAATAGAGCTATTTACGGCATATTAATGTATTTAGCGGGTAATAATTAAGATATATAAATATTATTGGGCAGTTTATATATTTCTCTGTTCACTCGTTTCAAAGTTAATAATTGCGTATAATGAAACAGTTACGTCCTAAAGCATGTGTCAAAAAAAAAATGGTTGGAACGAGTATAATGACGCCATTTTTAAATGTCACCAAACGTCAATCGTCTAGGGATGGGCAAAGGGATAAAATATATCGATATATATCGTATCGATATTTCTCAAATATATCGATATAAATTTACAAAAAATATCGATATTTCGATATATCGATATTTTTCCCGAAGCGGTTATCTATAATACACTGGAAAATTTGATATTAAATAAATTAAATACACATCTGCCATATTTATTATTTATTAAAAAAAAATATATGAACGAATTTGCATTCAAACCAGTATTCATCTGGAATGGACATCAGCAGCACTCTTTGTTTAATGTGCTCACCAGTTAGTCTACTTCTGTTGTCCGGCACTGTTAATTTAACAACTGAAGCAACCCTTTCGGATGATACTGATGAAGCTTGACATTAGACATGTGTAAGTAATGCGAGTCATCACTCGTAATATTACCCGACCGCGTACTGTCATATTACACATTATGCGACTAAACATCACATCACATTAAACATCACACATGACATTAAACGTGTACTGTTCTGCATTTCTGCAATGTTCGGTAATTTGGTAATGGTTATCTATCTCTCAAACGCGCCGTGTGTCTTTTCGGGAGAGTGAGAGGGATAGAACAATTGGACCGCGCTGCACCTGCGGCCGATAAATATTTATTTTGAGCTTTATTTTCAGATCATTAAGGCTTATATTGAATGAAATGTTATGTGTGATGTTTGAAGGGATGGTAAAATGTAATATTACTCGGCACGAAATGTAATGCCATATCACATGACTTCGCGAAGTACTGTTCCGCGCATGTCTACTTGACATATCAAACATTTTAAAGCAATTTCTGAAAGAACCGGCGTGAAATGTTAGCAATTCAATATTTATTTTCAGCTTTATTTTCAGAACGTTAAGGCTAATATTTTTTGACGCCGCCCGCCGTATATATAGAGCGCTATCGCATTACGCGACATGAAATGTCATGTGTGATGTTTGAAGTGATAGTAAAATGTAATATTACTCGGCATGAAATGTAATGCCATATCACATCACTTCGCGAAGTACTGTTTCGCGCATGTCTATTGCTATCCCGCTTGCTATGGGTAGTGACGTGACACTCGTCTCATCTGTGGGGTAGACTTACGTTCAAATTGAGAGGATACCCGAGTGGGTAGACCACCGGGTGAGCCACCGAAGACAATAAAAATAATTGTTATATCGAATACCCTGAACTAAATAAATCCCTGACATTGCTGATAATAGATCCTTTATTATTGTAACTTGTCTCAACAAATAAAAAAAAAGATTTTTAGAAATCAATATTTTTCATTGCGATTTTTTTCTTGTGAATCGATTTATCAGGCTGTAAATTGAATCGATATAAAAATCGAGCTTTTTCGGAAAGAATCGCCATCCCTAACACACACCTATTATTAGACACAATAAGGATACACAGTGACACCAACCAAACCAACTTTTTGTCACTCAGTGTTGTCCTCATTGGTTGCCCTAGTTCAAGTTGGCTCCTCAGGTTGGTTGCGCTCTGGGGGGGCACACTTAAAACATTACTTATTTTTACTGACCGTCGCGCTGCCTACAGATTGTTTGTACAAACTTAACGGCTGCCATTTTGTCCTGTATGTCAAACGTTTGACAACTGAGAATTATTATTTTTTGTTCCTAGCGTAGGTACTTATTGTCATCAATCTATTTACGGTTATTGATGTACTTTCTGAAAATTATCTCAATTTTCATTGTTAAGCTGATATTATTATTGCTTCGTTATCAGCTGATATGTTTTTTTTATATTTCAGGTTAGCTTTCATAGTAAAAGAAAATTCTATATAATTACACATACACATGTAGATATGTATATATATCACTTCAACTTTAGTTCACCGCGTAAACTCTGGGTAGCAGCACCTTCCATACATGCATATTTTATCATGGAGTTGCCACTCTTTTTCAGTTTAATAACTTTACTCTTTGGGCATATTATACTTAAAGCTATATAGTCTTGAAAATTTTAGATAATTTAATTAATTGGTCATGATTATTAACATATAATTACTCAATACAATGACAATTCAAATTCAAATACGTATAAAATCATTAACTATAGTGTAAATAATTTCTAATATTTAAATGTAAATTCAATAGAAATCATTATTATTAATATGTATTTAAATTAAGATGTCATAACTTATCATTAAAGTATTCATTGATATTATAATACATTTTATCACACAACATTGTCTGAAGTTTTCTGCGAAACAATGTACATGGTAGATTTTTAAGACTCTCTGGTAAATGGTTAAATATTACTACAAACAGCATACAGTAAGCATTTTTCTTGAACACTTCTAGGTTTATTTTTGGCATCTGTAGCCTAGACCCATGTCTAGTTGGAATAGTTTCGATATCTCCAAGTTTTTTAAATAAGTGGGGATGCTTTTTAACAAATACAAAAATTTCTTGGTTATAAATGCATGGTAACGGAAGTAATTTATGTAGTTTAAATAGAGGTTTACAACTTGCCAGATATTCCAAGCCATATTTTGCCCGAATACATTTTTTTGCGCTCGGAATACTCTCTCTATGTCTTCGGAATTACCCCATACAATAATGCCGTATCTTATAATGGACACTACATAATGCTTGATACGCCATTATTGCAGTTTGCACATTTACAATTTGCCTAATTCTTTTTAATGCATAGACAAAACAGTCTATTTTATGTATAATTTTTTCGATATATATACATATATGAAGAGCTGTGTGGTAGCGGCTACGAATACTACCAACTCTTACCTTGCTCTTGGATGTTGTAAAAGACAACTAAGAGCCTTATAGCGACCTGGGCCAACTCCATCTGATACCGTTTGGTCAACAATTACATTCCCAAGGTCAACTCTTGACGTCCGGCAGGCGGCTGGTCATAAAACTATTGCCAATAACTTTTACAATATGTGCTATGAAAGAAGAGTACATATTGTATCGACTCCAAGAGTAGGAGAATGATGAAAGAAACGGAGCTCAGAACCCTAAACTGCTTCATCATCATCATCATCACAGCTCATATATGTCCCACTGTTAGGCTCGGTCTTCCTCCTCCTCCTCCTTAATGGGAGGGAAATTAATATATTATACCGACGTATTGGTATAGGGTTTTGTTTCGAGTTTTCCTTCTCTTGCATAGCTGTTATATCCCTTATTCGTCTCTTACGATCACCCACGGGTAAGATGATTGAGGGGGTAGTGAATTGTATTCTTACTACGTCACCACACGGATAACGTCACCACCCTAAACTGCTTACTATTGTAATGTATTCGAGGACGTCAAGACGTCTGTACGTAAGAATCTGGCACTATTATGACCGTAAACATTAATGCATCGAATTATTTTTATTTTTAAAAGCTTCATAAACGCAACGCGCTGTTTCCTTTCGTAACTGGCTTGATAATTCTTTGTCGTTTAATTGCAATAAATAAAAAACTAAACGGCTTAGTCTTTAGTGTATGTATACCTTATAAAAATTGCACAGACTAAGTAGTAATATAGACGGACATCTGTAGAACAAAATTTTCAACTGTGAGCAAATTAGAGCATGACAGTTCCTATAACACACACACACGACGCAAACACACACACACACATAATTTTATTATATTATTCGCCCAGGCAAATAAAAGAATTCATACGTTTCAACATTGATTTATGATAGTACATTAACATTATTTATAGTAGTAAAATATACAGATATATAGATGAAAAATTGGTTTCATTCAGATTTTTTTGTTCATCCATTCGGCCTGACAAAGGAAACAAATCCCATACAACTAAACGAACAGTTATGTTTAGCACTACGTCGAGAATGGTACGAAATTTAAAAAAATAATCTTTTATTTTCATTTAAGGCATTAACTAATAGTAAATGATAAATAATTTAAAATTATGAGGCGTGCACTTTTGGATTTTCCAAATTATATTAATCATTCAAAAAGAACTAGTGCCGTGTAAGCATTTAATTTCAAAATGAACTGTCAGGCTACCTTTAAAATGTAGGTATAGTGCCACAAACTTATCTGACCCGGTGGCAAATTGATGAACTAATGACGCCATTTTGAAATGTCATCAAACGTCAATCGTCCTCCCTATATGCTGATATTTCAGTTGTTGGTTGTTTACTCCATGTTTATTTACTTTTTGTGGTTTTAAAATGCGAAATGTGATGCAGTAAATGTTATATTACAAGTTTTAAGTTATATGAAGGAAGAAAAACATCTTCAGGCATCATTAATACCTTTTGAAAAGTTATATAAACAGCCACAGGTTAGTGTTGCTAGTTTTTGAAATAAAAAGAACACTATTAATAAACATTATGTATAATTTATTATGTGTTAAATATAATAAATTAATTTGTTCTTAGAGTCTAATTATATTTTGAACATAATTATTATATATTTATACAAATAATACAATAGTATTCTATTTATGTAAATGGCTTTCTGCAGTTTTGTGGATCTGGAGAGAGCATTTGACACGGTTGTACGAAAGGAACTTTGGGACATTTTACCGGAGTATGGTATTAACGGTAAACTGCTACAGGCTGTGCAGTCCAGTTACATGGGCTGTAGAGCCTGTGTGCGGCTGGATGATGGAATGTCGCCTTGGTTTGACGTCAATATCGGCGTTAAGCAAGGGTGCGTTCTTGTCAGCCAGGCTGTTTATCATATATCTGGATAAATGTCTCCAAAGGTTGAACCATATGAATGTGGGAGTCCAGATGGGCGACTCAGTGGTCACTGCTCTGCTTTATGCAGATGATGCAGTCCTGCTGGCACAGTCAGCGACTGACCTGCAGACCCTAGTCAACACAATGACAGAAGATTGTAAGAAAAGGGGTCTACGCGTGAATGTGAGTAAAACCAAAATAATGGTCTTTGAAAGAGACGAAGCCAGAACAGATGTAAGAGTAACAATAGGTAATGATATACTAGAGCAAGTGGATGAATTTGTATATCTTGGATGTGGATTTAGCCGAGATGGAAGGTACACCACTGATATAGAGCGAAAAGTGAATGCGGGAAATAGAGTGAACGGAGCGTTGGGGCAACTTCTCGGCAGCCACCACCTCAGCCAGAAGGCACGTGTAGCAATACATAACGCAGTGCTTGTCCCAACATTACTGTATGGAAGCGAGAGTTGGGTATGCAGAAAAGAGTATGAAAGTAAAATTAATGCGGTCGAAATGCGATCTCTGCGGAAAATCTGTGGAGTTAGGCTGACCGACCACATTCGTAACGACGACGTAAGAGAGCGAGTAGGTATGAAAGAGAGAATTGGTGTAAAGATGCGAAAGGGCATGCTCCGATGGTTCGGACATGTGGAAAGAATGCCGAACGAACGTCTGGTTAAGAAGATATACAATGCGAAATTGGAAGGATGTAGGTACCGAGGGAGACCGAGACTAACCTACCTAGACCAGATCGGTCATGTACTGAAGGAAGGTGGAGTCAAGAGTCTCCGAAACCGGCGAGCGTGTATGAAGAGAATTATGAATGTAGAGGAAGCGAGTGAAGTATGCAGAGATAGAGTTCTCTGGCACTCTGTTCTCTCTGCCTACCCTGCAAGGGATATGGCGTGATGATATGTATGTAAATTTAATTGTAATGAATGTACTTGATTGTTATAAACTGTAACATAATTTTCTTGTACATACATACATACATATCATCACGCCATATCCCTTGCAGGGTAGGCAGAGAGAACAGAACAACAACATATTTTCTTGTAAGTACATAGTTAGTATATATATATGTATCTCTGTGTATACATCTATCTATTTATGATCAGAAAATATATGTGTATTTAATGTAAAAAATATTTTTTAAGAGTTGGAGAACGATTTGTAAGAAAACTTGTAAAGGAAAAAAGGACAGGCCGATGAGAGTGGAGAAAAAATTTCTACATCAAAAAAAAGACGGAAGAGGATGAAAAGTAAAATTGAAGTTGGTGATTTTGATCTCGGTGTCAATAGACGAAAAATACATCAATTTTGCAGTGTGCAAAAAGAAATTGCCATAATTCCAAAGTTAATGATGTACTTCAAGATGAGACAGATTTTAAATGGAATCAACGGTTTACAAAGGCGCAGCTTTATGAAATAATTAAGACACAAGTCTAAGCGAAGTTATGAAATTGACGAAATCCATTCTACCATACCATTGCGATTAAATCCAATTGAAATGATTTGGAGCTCAATGAAACGAAACATAATAGAGCAGAATATTAAAAACTCTAATTCAATAACGCCTAAATTAATTGCAGAGGCTATTAATAAAATAACTATAAACGAATGGAAAAATCACTGAAATCACGTAAAAAAAATTGAAAACGAATACTAAAGGGATACATATTTAGAGGAGCCTTCCATTATGACTTTAGACAGTGACAGTGAGACTGAAAGTGATGATTCATATGATGAAGTCACTGACGATTCAAATGACTATACCTGGAATATGTTCATTACAAATAATTTGCCCTATATTTGTAGATCATAATTATTGTGTTAAAATATAATTATTTATAAAAACTACATTTTTGTTTCTCTAGTAAGCATAATATAATGTGTTCATAAGCATTAATACTTGTAACACATTTATCTACTTCCCATCCATGAGCCCACGGGTGAAAATGCTATAATTCTATTTTTGATAACTTTCACAGAAAATTCTGTAAAGGAGTGTCAATGTATAGTGCCACAAACTTATCTGACCCGGTGACAGCGTCGCTGTTATCGCATTTAGTGTTGCCCGTAAAATTCCATTTGCAATAAAATCGGTAAGTACTTCCCCATGTGGTATAACGGGTTTAGAAAACACTAGTCAACACTCCTTTACACATTTCCTATGGAAGTCATAAAAAATGGAATTATAACATTTTCGCCTGTGGGCTCACGGATGGGAAGTAGGTAAGTGTGATACAAGCATCAATGCTTATGAACACATTTTATTATACTTAATAGAGAAGAAACAAAAATTTAGTTTTTATAAATATTTATATTTTAACACAATAATTATGATCTACAAGTGTAGGGCAAATATTTTATAATGAACAATTAACATATTCCAGGTATTGGACATAGTCATTTGACTCGTCAGTCACTTCATCATATGAATTATTACTTTCAGTCTCACTGTCACTGTCTAAAGTGATAGTGAAAGGCTCATCTGAATATGTATCCCTTTTTCTATATTCGTTTTAATTTTTTTTCACGTGATTAAAGTGATTTTTTCCATTCACCATAAGTTATTCTATTAATAGCCTCTGCAATTAATTTAGGTATTTTGGAATTAGAGTTTTCAATATTCTGCTCTGCGTTTCATTGAGCTCCAGATCATTTTAATGGGATTTAAATCGCAACGGTATGATGGTAATCTTAACACGCTATGCCCATTGTGTTTAAGCATTTCGTTAATTTTATAAATTGGCTTAGGCTTGTGTCATCTAATTATTTCATAAAGCTGCGGCTTTGTAAGCTGTTCATTAAATGTAATGTGATTATTTGTCAACCAATTTTGTAATTTGAATTAGGTGTTTTATTTACAAAAATATTGTGATAAGGGGCATTATCCATTATAATTAATCTTGGCTGATGCAGATTTGGTATAAGTTTTTCAGTCACCCATTCCTTAAAATGATTGCTAATCAGTGATAACGCTTTATTAGTGTTTCAATCTATCAAGATTGAAACACTAATAAAGCGTTATCTACGAAGCTTTTCCGTCCCCCTGCGTTTACAACTATCTATCTATTTCTTTTAGAAACAGGATTTAACACACCATCAATTCCATCAGTTTACCAACAACGTCCAACTGTGTGAGATGTGTGAATATAAGTCTCATCCAAAAATATAACTGGTTTTTGTTCACCTTCGTCGTTGTCTTTAATTTTTTGAAGATAGCTTGCTCTCCATGACGAAATATCATTTCGTTCTATTAGATCTTTTTATTCGATTTTGTTATTTTATATCGAATTCCAATTTTATAGAGTATTTTTCGAAGTGTTTCTCGACTCCCTTTAAAATCGATCTCTTCTTGAAGTAATCATTAACTTTTGTATTGTGGGAATTTCTATTCGCACACTGTAAAATTGATGTATTTTTCGTCTAATAACACAGATCAAAATCATCGACTTTAAATTTTATGTTTCATCCTCTTCCGTATTTTTCCTGGTGTACAAATTTTTACTCCGCTATCACCGGCCTGCTCTTTATCCTTTACAAGTTTTCTTATAAATCCTTCTCCAACAACTATAAAAATATTTTTTTACATTAAATTTGTATTTAATGTAGATAATTATTTTCTGATCATCAACAAATAGATATATACACAGAGATACATATATATACTCACTATGTACTAACAAGAAAAGCACGTTGTAGTTAATAACAATCAAGCACATTCATTACAATTAAATTTACATAAATGATATATTATTGTATTGTTTGTATAAATACGCAATTATATTCAAAATATAATTACACTCTAAGAACAAATCAATTCATTATATTTAACACATAACAAACTATACATTAAATATTTAATGTTTATTAAGTGTTAGTTTTCTTTCAAAAACTAACAACACTAACCTGTGGCGACTCATACAATTTTTCAAAACGTATTAATGATGCCTGAAGACGTTTTACTTCCTTCATATAACTTAAAACTTGTAATAAAACATTTGTTGAATCGCTTTTCGCATTTTAAAACCACAATACATATATAAACACGGAGTAAACAACCAACAACTGAAATATCAACATATTCATATCGGGAGGACGATTGTAGGATTGGGTAAAATAAATCGATATATCAAAATATCGATATTTTTTCAAAAAATAATCGATATATATCGGCGATTTTATTTTTTTCGATATATCGATTTTCGATATTTAATGCCTGATATCAAAACCGATATATTTTTTAACAGCTCTAATCAAGCTTCGCGTCATGTATCTATCTAACGAAAAGGCTTGATATACTGTATGAGTATCATTCGCCTGGACTCGAACATAAATAAAAAAAATACCTATAGTCTATGACCGTTTGTGCAGCGCAACCAAAGAGTAAAGTTATTAAACTGAAAAAGAGTGGCAACTCCATGATAAAATATGCATGTATGGAAGGTGCTGCTACCCAGAGTTTACGCGGTGAACTAAAGTTGAAGTGATATATATACATATCTACATGTGTATGTGTAATTATATAGAATTTTCTTTTACTATGAAAGCTAACCTGAAATATAAAAAAAACATATCAGCTGATAACGAAGCAATAATAATATCAGCTTAACAATGAAAATTGAGATAATTTTCAGAAAGTACATCAATAACCGTAAATAGATTGATGACAATAAGTACCTACGCTAGGAACAAAAAATAATAATTCTCAGTTGTCAAACGTTTGACATACAGGACAAAATGGCAGCCGTTAAGTTTGTACCAAAGAGTAAAGTTATTAAATTGAAAAAGAGTGGCAACTCGATGATAAAATATGCATGTATGGAAAGTGCTGCCACCCAGAGTTTAGGCGGTGAACTAAAGTTGAAGTAATATATATACATATCTACATGTGTATGTGTAATTACATAGAATTTTCTTTTACTATGAAAGCTACCCTGAAATATAAAAAAAAAACATCAGCTGATAATTAAACAATAATAATATCAGCCTAACATTGAAACTTGAGATAATTTTCAGAAAAATATCAATAACCGAAAATAGATCGATGACAATAAGTACCTACGCTAGGAACAATAAATAACAATTCTCAGTTGTCAAACGTTTGACAGGAAGGATAAAATGGCAGCAGTTAAGTTTGTACAACCAATCTGTAGGCGGCGCGACGGTCAGTAAATATAAGTAATGTTTTAAGTGTGCCCCCCCAGGTTTGTACAAACAATCTGTAGGCGGCGCGACGGTCAGTAAAAATAAGTAATGTTTTAAGTGTGCCCCCCCAGAATATGCCGTAGGAATAAAATTGTATTAAAATTTCCACGCCATACATATATGGCAGAATATGATGGACCATGTAATTAATAAAATTAAGAATTACTTACTATAACCATATTTTTGGAAATAAAGATTTATTATTATTACTAGCTTTCGCTCGCGACTTTGTCCGCGTGGAATAGGTACTTTGGGCTAACGTTAACTTCATCTCGCGAATTCGTTTACGTAAAAGATGGAAATATTTTAAATAATACATACGTTAAAGTTGTTTTAGGTACCTACATGACGCTTTTATTTGTAAGAGTGGAACATTAAACCTTAAGTAAAAGTATTGGGTCTTATCTATACATTTTATAGATACATACATACATACACTTACGCCTATTTTGGATTACGCATACTTTTAATGCGTATGACCTCGCTGTGTGGTAGCGGCTACGAATACCTATTACCAATCCTCACTTTGCTCGTGGATGTCGTAAAAGACAACTAAGAGCCTTAGAACGACCTGGGCCAACTCCATCTGATGCCGTTTAATCAACAATTATATTCCCAAGGAGGGTTGACGTCTGGCAGGTGGCCGGTCATAAAACTATTGCCTATAACTTTTACAATATGTACTATGAATGAAGAGTACTTATTGTATGGACCCCAAGAGTAGGAGAATGATGATGATGATGACCTCTCGTGAACAAATCTCCAATTTGGTCCAGAAAAGTATGACGTGGTCTTCATCAATTCATGATTGCTTTATATGTTTGCTTCGCCAGCCTCTGCCCACTCATTCTTTCTTCCGCTTCGAGTCCAACCCACCTCAGCATACCAGCGCTCTTTTATAACATTATACCTAATTTTATCTTTCATACTTACGTCACACACGTTACGAAGAGCTCTACGGCATTTATTCTACTTTCATGTCTTCCAAATGTCTTCAAATCTAACTTTCACTGCCATACATGAGGGCAGGCACTAATACGTCCTATACTCATTATTATTATTTAGGATGTGTAAAGCCGACGGAAGGTTATGAGAAGAAAACAAAACTAAAAATGTAGTGTGTGCAGAAGTACTATGAAATAATGTTTAGTTTGAGTTTTTTTTAATATAAGATTATAGTACCCAGTATTTTTACCATAAATGCGGGCTCAGTACTTGATCATTATTTTGCTGCGATGTTATTTTTAAACTGCGATATTTCCTAAGATATTCATTGAAATCAAATAATGTAAAGGGCAATTTTGTTTTGAATTAAATACTTGTGATGAATAACTTATTTATTTGGATAAGGATTAATATTATGTTTATAAAAACACCTTCGAAAATATAATATTATTTTAAAACAAATTTGATTAGTATAAATAAGGTTATAGTGAGCCAATCTTAAAAGATAGACATATGCTCTCGCGGATTTTTATTTAGAACTTTGAAAGGGGAACAATTATGTAGTACATAATTTTCACGCAATTTTAACCGTTTACGCAGCGGAAGCTCTCAAAAGGAAACAAAAACCCGATTTTGAAACATTCTTCACTGTTGCTCTGCTCCTATTAGTCTTAGCGTGATGGTATATAGCCTATAGCCTTCCTCAATAAATGAGCTATTTAACACTGAAAGAAGTTTTCAAATCGGACTGGTAGTTCCTGAGATTAGCGCGTTCAAACAAACAAACAAACTCTTCAGCTTTATGATATTAGTATAGATACTCGCTATGTACAAACAAGAAAAGTATGTTGCAGTTAATAACAATCAAGCACATTCATTACAATTAAATTTTCATAAATGGAATATTATTATATTATTTGTATAAATATATAATAATTGTATTCAAAATACAATTACACTCTAAGGCTAGCCGCACACACACAATAATATTGTCAATAAAGTGTATATTGTCAATAATATTGTGTGTCTGCGGCCCGTATTGCGGTATTGTTCAATATTATTGCCGATTGCCAGAAATTCGGATTTTATGACGGCAATATCAGGGGGAGGCAGGGGTATTGTCAATAATATTGTCGTATGCGGGCGCGCGGCAATATTTTAGTTGAGAAAAACATTTCAAGGTAGGCAGACGTTCATGTTTTTTGTAAAAAATGGACGACGAAAACAGTATCCATAGCGAAAATAGTGTTGATAATACTACTTGCACACAAAGTCAATATTTGTCAACATTAATTAAAACATGGGAAACGTATCCAGAATTATGGAATACATCCAGCGAAGCATATCGTGATAAAATTAAGAAAAACAATGCGCTTGATAAGTTGCTCGATATTTATAAAAAAAGCGAGAGGTGTTTATTTTAATTATATAAACTTTTTCTGCCTTAAGCGATTTTTATCGTTATACTTTAGCCAATTTGCAAAATATCTTTATAAATTATAGCCTATGTGTTATTCTGATGTGCAAGCTATATTACTATAAAGTTTCATCAAAATCCATTCAGTAGTTTTTACGTGAAAGAGCAACAAACATGTTCACATCCATACATTATCACAAACTTTCACGTTTATAATATTAATAGGATAGGATAATAATAGGATATACAATTCCACTACACTACCAAAACTTTTGGGCCCCAAGCTCGAACGCGAGCGACACGAAATTAAGTTCGTTGCGCATTATTTTGATTTTGTTATATCTCTTAAGGTATTGATTTAATTTGCATGGTCTGATGAAGGAAAAAAAATATCTTCATGAAATGCTCAAGCCAACTAATGTATTTAAAATGATAAGGATTAATACAGTATTTGTGTAAATAGCTTTTCAATTATCGTTTTATAATAGGCCATTTTTTAAAGTATTAAAATGGATATAGTATGTTATTCTTAGATAGACATATACCATCGAGGACTTTTTTGTAGGCCTTTTTAAGCTGTATAATACTGTAGTACTTTATTTTGATCTATTCGTAGGGTTCAGCCAGCGTTTGCAATGTAAGCGCAAAATAATGTGTTTATTTACGACATCACATTAGAAACCTCTAAAATTATCAGTGTTTCTCTACTACATTATGCATATATTATACATATAAACCTTCCTCTTGAATCACTCTATCTATAAAAAAAACCGCATCAATATCCGTTGCGTAGTTTTAAAGATTTAAGCATAAATAGGGATATAGGGACAAAGAAAGCGACTTTGTTTTATGTTGTGTCGTTACAACTTTGCTGTGTCGTGACAACTTTTGGTCTTAATTTTTTCCATCTAGCCCCCTTTCGCAACGCGCGATAAGGAACTTCGTTCCAAAAATCAAACCAAATAGCACGAGAGAAGATGTAAAGAAAAATTAAATTCTCTACGAACTAATTTTCTAATTGTTAAAATCATTTTCTTCAGTAACTCTTAGTTCATTTATTAGATGAAAATGATTCAACTCTAGCTTTTTTTCTCATCCAGTCCTTAATCCATCGTTTCTTTCTTGATTGCCTTTTTTTAGTAGATAAAATTAATGCAATACTAAGTGCAACGACTTTTTTCTTTCTATCCATTATATAAAACGTTCGCACACGCGTCTAGCTGCCGAGCGACTATGTCAGATTGTACCACAAAATATTGACAATAATATTGCGTAGTATGCGGGACCATATATTGAAGAACATTATTGACAATCTTGGATTGACAATATTATTGCGTGTGTGCGGCTAGCCTAAGAACAAATCAATTCATTATATTTAATTCATATAAACTATTATTCGAAAGCAATATATTATTTGCATTTATTTTATTGGCGACGAGATTTAAATTAGTAATAATGAACAGTCAACAATTTGCACAATTTTTACACGCCCAACAGGCACAGGAAGAACAAATCACATAAATATTGCATTATTGATACTAATACTCCGTTCTGAAGATAAACATAGATCTACATCCAAATGCGTGACAAGCGCATCTTCTTCAAAAAAATCGCTAGACAAAATGCATATATTAAAATATTTTAACATGGACAAAATCAACCCAGATTTATGTAGAATTGAGGCTTATATGGATTTTTTTTGAAACAAAATATATTAAGCGAAAATTTACAAAAAGATTTGCTCTTAAAGTTTCTTCACACCAGAAATTTTTCGTAAAGTTAAAATAGCGATGACGTCAAATTTTGACAGAAGTACTTTAATCTTCTGTGTGAGACACAAGGAGGTTTCAGGAGTGGAAGGGGGTGCATGGATCAAGTGTTCTCTCTGCGCAACATTGTGGAGAAGCATCTGGCTCTAGGTCAGAGGATTTTCTGCAGTTTTGTGGATCTGGAGAGAGCATTTGACACGGTTGTACGAAAGGAACTTTGGGACATTTTACCGGAGTATGGTATTAACGGTAAACTGCTACAGGCTGTGCAGTACAGTTACATGTGTAATTTGTGGGCCAGATATACGCAGAAGTCGTACAGCGCCCTTCGTGTTCAATATAACAATGCATTTAGGATGCTGATCGGGCTGCCCCGCTTTTGTAGCGCATCGGGAATGTTCGCGGATGCACGGGTAAATTGCTTTTACACTACAATACGCAAGCGGTGTGGTTCTCTGGTGTCCAGGGTGCCGAGCAGCCCCAACGATATCCTAAATATGATCGCTAGTCGTATGGATTGTATTTATATGAATCACTGCAATGCTTTATCTCATGGGATGCCATTGCGGTGATGTCGAGTAAAATTTTAGTTGTTAGTTATGTATTTTCTTTTATTTTATTAGTAATGTATTGTCAGAGATGCGATTTATTTGAAATACTTCTATTTAAAATGCAAATACAAAATGCAAAATACCTATTTTGTATTTTGCATTTAAATGCCTTTTAGTAAAAAACATTTCGTATTTTATTTGAAATACCTTTCGAGATGTATTTAGCATTTTTAATATTCATTTCAAAATGCAAAATACTTTGTGATTAAGTTTAGTCAATATTACCAGTCAAACAAAATGAAATGAACGAATGACACTTGTATTGCCGAATTTGACCGATAGAGGCACCTGCTAGCCATGCGCGCCCTTTTTTTATTTGATTTGATTACCTACTTTTATGATATTGAAGTGTTGTTGTTATCCCTACAATACTGAAACGGCTATGTACTGTATTACAACAAGATAAGAGAAAAGAAAAATGAACCGAAATAAATGGCCACACAATTCACAAAATGGAGCCATGGTTCTCTTTTCGTTAGTCTAGTTTTTTACATTATTTTAAGTGAGTATTATTATTATTAATAACATAACAGAATTTATTGATATGCGTACTGATAAATATGACCAAAATGTCATGCATTAGGTGCCATGTTATTAGACGTTTTTGTTTGGCTCGGCATTGTGTCTCTATTTCTAATGCTAGGGCCGCACCTGCGTGTATCGTCCCGAAGTAATTTGTGGCGAAGCTTCGTACGTTTGGTACACTAAAAATTATCGCGATAAAACTGTGGTCACATTAGCGACTTCGGTATTTTACACGAAGTATCGTGCAATAATTAAAGATGGCAGAAATCATTTTCATGCATTTAACTATGGATGACGAATTGCTTTACTATTACAGCTATATTAAGCTAATAATTAGATAATGATATTTTTGGATCCCTTCATGGGTTCCGCTTCATAATGGTGTATAAATTCTAACACCATTTCATCACCCCACTCCATACAGGGTGGAAGGGGACCGCTCCCGAAAACAAAGACAGGTGACTCTCCTAGTCCTACTTGTAATGATAGGCTAGAAAAAAAATCGATTTGGATGAAAAATTTTTTTTTTTATCCATTTTCTCGATTTTCTACACTCTATCATATTAAGATAGTGCTTAACGATAATTCCTTGAAAAATACGTAAATTTACTCAGATGAGAAAATACGCAATATAAACCATTAGGTTTTTTCTCACAAAAATTAAGCGAAACACAACAAAAATACTCAACATTCGACAGAGAACTACTAGGAGTATACATGGCCGTCAAACACTTTCAAAGATTAATCCGTAGATAGACCGTAATACAATTAGGTAGGTATTGAAGCTATCATATTTTAAAATATCATATTTTACAAGAGTGAAAAATTTAATTGTATTGAATAATTTAATTCTTAACATTCCTTGCAACTAAGTACCATGCATGCTCGGTTCTACTTTTTTCTTTTAAGTCCCACTAATGAGCTAGAGCCTCTTTCTTTAGCGTGGCGGGTGTGACCATTCCATAGTAAGACGCCAAAAAAAAAACTATTTCTATGAATAGATAGCCTGATGAGTTACTTCTGTTTTCCTTCGTGTATTTATGCTAAAATAGAAAAAAAGATAAGAATGAATGTGAAACAAGAATAAACTGATGGATTGAAACTTACGCAACGGGAATAGAACTCGGGACTTTGGACCTGGTGACACCATCTAAGCTGGTATTTACGGTACTCGCCCAGATGAAAAAATACGTACAAGTTTTAATGTGGTTTCCGATGCCAATTTTTATTTTTTATTTTTAATACACCACCTTGCATTAAGGAAATAATTCTTGAATTGCGGGGAACTTAACAAAATGCAATTAACGCAGAGATATTACACCCAGACTCTGAACAACACTGTGTATCGCATAAAGTTTGTCCTACGTAGGAATCGAACCCATAGCACTGGCACGGAAGGTCGGTATGTCAACCACTACGCCATCTGGAGTCAAAGTTTTTTGCGAACTGCAAACCTATAGGCATCTGTCGTTATGTAACCTATTTCAATTGTTGTTTGTATAGTGCCACAAACTTATCTGACCCGGTGGCAAATTGTTGAACAAATGACGCCATTTTGAAATGTCATCAAACGTCAATCGTCTTCCCTATATGCTGATATTTCAGTTGTTGGTTGTTTACTCCATGTTTATTTACTTTTTGTGGTTTTAAAATGCGAAATGTGATGCAGTAAATGTTATACTACAAGTTTTAAGTTATATGAAGGAAGAAAAACATCTTCAGGCATCATTAATACCTTATAAAAATTATATAAACAGCCACAGGTTAGTGTTGCTAGTTTTTGAAATAAAAAGAACACTTATTAATAAACATTATGTATAATTTGTTATGTGTTAAATATAATTAATTAATTTGTTCTTAGAGTCTAATTATATTTTGAATATTATTATTATATATTTATACAAATAATACAATAGTATTCTATTTATGCAAATTTAATTGTAATGAATGTCATCATCATTTCATCATCATCATCATCATTACAGCCCATCACCGTCCACTGCTGGATGTAGGCCTCCCTCATGGTACGCCACAGAGTGCGGTCCTGTGCCGTCTGCATCCATCGACGCCCAGCAACTTTCACCAGGTCGTCTGTCCACCTAGTGGAGGGGCGTCCTACACTGCGTCGTTCGGTACGTGGTCGCCACTCTAGAACCTTTTTTACCCAGCGGTTGTCGGTTCTTCGAACGATGTGGCCTGCCCATTGCCACCTCAGCATGCTAATTCTTCGTGCTATGTCGGTTACACCCGTTCTTCTGCGGATTTCTGTATTACGGATTCTATCACGCAGAGAAATCCCGAGCATAGCTCGCTCTATAATGAATGTACTTGATTGTTATTAACTGCAACGTAAACGCATAATAATAATAACGTACGTTATTATTATTATCGTTACGTTATTATTATTATCTGTTTATGATCAAAAAATATATGTGTATTTAATGTAAAAAAAAAAAAAATTAAGGGTTGGAGAACGATTTGTAAGAAAACTTGTAAAGGAAAAAAGGACAGGCCGATGAGAGTGGAAAAAAAATTCTACACCAAAAAAGAGACGGAAGAGGATGAAAAGTAAAATTGAAGTTGATGATTTTGATCTCCGTGTCAATAAATGAAAAATACATCAATTTTACAGTGTGCAAAAAGAAATTCACACAATTCCAAAGTTAATGATGTACTTCAAGAGGAGATAGATTTTAAATTGAATCAACGGCAAAGAGCAGATACAAGGCGCAGCTTTATGAAATAATTAAGACACAAGTCTAAGAGAAGTTATGAAATTGACGAAATCCATTCTACCATACCATTGCGATTAAATCCAATTGAAATGGTTTGGAGCTCAATGAAACGAAACATAATAGAACAGAATATTAAAAACTCAAATTCAACAACGCCTAAATTAATTGCAGAGGCTATTAATAAAATAACTGTAAACGAATGGAAAAATCACTGAAATCACGTGAAAAAATTTGAAAACGAATACTAAAGGGATACATATTTAGAGGAGCCTACCATTATGACTTTAGACAGTGACAGTGAGACTGAAAGTGATGTTTCATATGATGAAGTGACTGACGATTCAAATGACTGGAATATGTTGATGACCTGGAATATGTTCATTACAAATAATTTTCCCTATATTTGTAGATCATAATTATTGTGTTAAAATATAATTATTTATAAAAACTACATTTTTGTTTCTCTAGTAAGCAATAATATAATGTGTTCATAAGCATTAATACTTGTAACAGATTTATCTACTTCCCATCCGTGAGCCCACGGGTGAAAATGCTATAATTCCATTTTTGATGACTTCCACAGAAAATTCTGTAAACGAGTTGAATATTGTTTTCTAAACCCGTTACCACATGGGGAAGTACTTACCGATTTTATTGCAAATGGAATTTTACTGGCAACACTAAATGCGATAACAGCGACGCTGTCACCGGGTCAGATAAGTTTGTGGCACTATACCTACTTACTTCCTATTAAATAAATTCATAGGTAGTTCTGAATGGATAAGTAAATAATTTTAATTTGAGCCGAATCACACAAGGCCGCGGACGATTTAGGTAAGTAGATAGTTTCATATGTACTTTTTAATAAATTAGTTCTGAACTGATAGGTATTTTTTTTTAAATTGCTTTTTAATTCATTGGTGGCAAACGAGCAGCACACCTGATGGTAAGTGTTACTGCCACCCACAGACCTTTGCAATGCCGAGGGTATCACTAGGCCGCTGCCTACCAATACAAACCCATCCACTTAGGCTTCCGGCTCTCTCGGTCACCGAACGAAGTGCAACAGCACATTGATATTGCTCAGACGTCGATCTTCTGCGAGAGTGTGATACTACCCCGGACGGATCGGCCCACGGCTCTAGACAAGAAACTGTCAACAGCGTGGTCCTACCACTAAAGAATTAATATTGAAATTATCGTGAATTTTATTGTTATTAGAACCGATTACGTTAATCATTATTGTAACGTTAAACAGTATTGATATACATACATGGAAGGCATGGAAGCGAGTTCACAAGATTGTGTAAACACTTGTAAAGCGTGTACCTATTACTTGCCGACGCCGCAGGCCCGTTTATACCTACTGCCACTAGCGGCGCACACCGGTCGATCACCTCTCGAACAGCTGATTTGAAATTTGAATACATTGCGTATTTTCTCATCTGAGTAAGTTTACGTATTTTTTAAGGAATCATCGTTACACAGCACTGTCCTAATATGATACAGTGTAGAAAATCTAAAAAAATGTTGTAAAAATATTTTTTTTTTCATCCAAATCGATTTTTTTTCTAGCCTATCCTTACAAGTAGGACTAGGAGAGTCACCTGTCTTTGTTTTCAGGAGCGGTCCCCTTCCACCCTGTATTTATTGATTAACTGGAGATCCTCGAACGCGTCTAAACACAACGAAAATTTCCCCCGAAATGAAAAACGCTAGTCTGACCACAGAGCGCGATATATTAGCGCGCTAAAACCCTTTGACTTATCGCCACCCAAGCGATATTGCACACGAAGCCCGAATGTTCACGACGATAGCCAATAATGAACGGTCACATCTGCGTGTATCGTCTCATTGCACGAAGCTTCGTGACGATACACGCAGGTGCGGCCCTAGCATAATGATAAATACCTAAAATAAATAAAAATTTCTGAGATTTGGTCAAAAGGTATTTTATTTTGAAAAAGTATTTTGAAAATACCTATTTTGCATTTAGCATTTGAAATACAAAACGCAAAACTATTTGGTATTTTGCATTTGAAATAGTAAATCTGAAAAGTATTTTGCATTTTGTATTTAAATGCTTTTTTAAAACCATTTTGTACATCTCTGCTGCTGAGCATGCAAAAAAACATCAAAATTACCTTAAACGGAAGCAAAATAATAAAATTAAGAGCCTAATAAACATGAGCCCACACAAACAACGAGTTCAATGAAAAAATGGAGAGAAAGTGTCAAAAAATACTATCAGATAAAAGTCTGCCAAAGGATCATACAATCTATTACAATAAATTATCTCAATACAGGTGAAACAATTAATACGGCTTATTAAGTTGACCCATTGAATGTTAAACAACAAGATAAAAGAGAAAGAAGTGATATTGAACAGATATTACTAAAAAAAAGAAAGAATTTAAGAATGCAGCATAGAAAAGAAAAAAGTATTTTATATCGCTGATAAATAAGTACAGAAACAAAATTAAGGCTGTGAAAAATAAAATAGAAAATTTTGGCCGTTTTAGATTTTGTTGCTAGTTGATTGCCATTGCTCAGACGTCGGTCTTCTGCGAGTGTGGTACTATCCCGGCCGGACCGGCCCGCGGCTATAGACAGAAAACTGTCAACAGCGTGGTCCTACCACAAATGACGATATAGTTATACCTCTACGTTGAATACAATTTTGAACTTATTGTTTGCAGCTCTAAAAGCTTTGTGGTAGCGGCTACGAATACTACCAAGTCTTACTTTGCTCGTGGATGTGGTAAAAGACGACTAAGAGCCTTATTTCGACCTGGGCGAACACAACCTGATTGCCGTTTGGTCAACAATTACATTCCCAGGGAAGGTTGACATTAGGCAGGCCGCCGGTCATATAATTATTGCCAATAACTTTTTCAATATGTAGGAAGAGGAGATATGTTCTCCTCTTCCTTGTGTCGACCCCAAGTAATTGGGATAAGAGCAGGAGAAGGATGACGTTAGCAGCTCTAAATAATAACCATCATCAGAAGCGAAAAAAAATCATGTTGAAAAAAAACCGAAAAAGAGTTTCTGCGATTTGTAAATAATATCAAAGATAGTGATGATGTGCTTAATAATTGTTTTAAAAATGTCTAACTAGACGATTTACAATATTATTTCGAATCTATTTCACAAATTAATTATTTCAAGTATAAAAATCTTTAATTTTCTTAAGACTTAAGTAACTTAAGTGAAAGAAATTGATGAATGCCTATTTAGTAAATATGTAAAAGAGAGTATATCTAATATAATAGTAATATTAAAAGAGAATTAAGTAATAATTACATCGATGACCGAACATTATATGATTGTATTATTTTTTTAAAGAATGATAATTAAGCATAAATAAAAATATTTATCATTAATGTAATCAGTAATCTCATTAGTAAATAACCAAATCATTAGAGTAACTAACTCACTCATTCGTGTGACATGAAAAGCTAATTTTATGTAAGTTCTTGGTTAAAATGGTGGGTTTTTGTGCTTAACATATGTTTTTTTGTTTAACATACACTTTTCAATCCCAAAAATTAACAAAATATGAAAAAAATTAAATTCATGAAAATGATGCTTTTTTGGTCAAAAATGTGAAAACGACCCATTAACGTATTACAATAAAATTGATATGCTATCGATACTATTGCTTGTATATAAACTATCGATATACATTTGATTGTCTATAATGTCTATCAATAGTAGACTATCGATACGCAATACTACTGCACGCCAGTGTTTCCACTATCAGATTTTAGTTTTACCCTAGATTTTTCTAATAAATGCCCTAAATACCTTAATTATTCTCTGAAAATCCTTGATTTAGGGCGCAAAGTTTAAATGATTTCAAAATAAAGCAAAACTTGATGGTTTTAATATTTATTTTAATTTTCATCTATTAATCAGAGGTAGTAAATAATTAGTATTAATTTTAATCTGTGAAAGAAGTAGATGGTGAACAATGTGATGCTGAAGCTAAAGCACTGGCCTTAAGTTTTTGAGCTGCATTCAATATTTGTCTGTTAGGTTCTAAAATCAAGCTTGTCATACCTAGTTTGGTATGCAACAAATCGTTGAGGGTTTCATTGTGAAGCCTGTTTCTTTTATAAGTTTTACATTTTTTTTAGTACACTGAGTAATCTTTCTACCTCAGTATTCGAAGATGGCAGTGCCAATAGAAGTGAAATCACAACTTCAAGGTTTTGGTATTTGTAAGTTCCAAAATGATCTTTCAAGCTCAACACTTTATTCCAATATACTTCCGTTAGTAGTTTTGTGACCTCTTCTTCACTTTTTACCTTGAAATAATTCGCTTCACTAAGGGCTTGTTGACGCCATTTATTATCCGCTTTTTGTATATTACATTTATTACTTAAAAAACTGAAATAGCTGAACACAGGATGTGTTATAGAACGATTTTCCAACTGTCGTACAATTTGTGGATCTACATATTTTATAAAATAGAAAACATTTTCAAAGTCAAATCTGAATTCATCATCATTTCAGCGTATCGCCGCCCAACGATTTTCACCAGGTCATTTTACCCCAAATTACCCTAAATCCCTAAAAATATTAAATGGCCCTAAGCCATATTTTAAATTAGAAGTTTCGCCCTGAAATAGGGCGAAATCCCTAAAAGTGGAAACACTGCTGCACGCTCAGTTGCATAGATCAATATTCAATATACCTCTCAGTTGTTCGTGCGCTTCGCTTACTACTTGGTCGTGCGCTTCGCTTATTACTTGGTCGTGCGCTTGAGTCGTATTCGCATTGCGTTCTGTTGTGTATTGCGCGCCATCTACAAACAAAGACGACGTAGGTATTCGATCTCGAATTGTTGTTTTTAGAAGTTGAATCTTAATCTCGACCTATATTTTATGTGAAGTTATTGCCTGAGTACGTTAATAAGCCTCTAATAATGCTATTTAGGAGAAAATAGCAAAGAAACTCTTATGACGGTTTCATCGCAAATCTCAAGTTGCTGTCTTGAAGTCATTGGAGAGCCCACGATTGCCAATAATAAATCGAATGCGCTTAACATATCAATAATAATTTGCAATATATTCATTGGCTCGTAGTACATATATATCGATGCTGTTAACGCGACGCTTTTTAAACTCGTGCGAATGAGACCTATGAAAATACCTAAACTTAACTTTTTGTTACGGCTTCTATGGCGTAGGGTTGCCACAGATTAAAGTCTAAATGTCATTAAAAATACTGGTATTGGAACAAAAGTATCGAGTACATATTTTCTCGTAATTGTATCGAAAGTAGATAGATAACAGAATTAGTGCTCTTTTTATGTTTGTACATCAGTTTTGCAGACTTGGCGATATTGATATCGTAATTCAAAATGAACTTTCTTTCTAATTCCAGAACAGACGATTCATTTACCTGGTATAATATATTGATGAACTTATGTTTACCGGCAGCAATTAGTATAGCTATGTGCAAGTTATTTGATTGCTGTTTTCCCAAATGTAAAAGGGCTGAGCTTCAAGGAAAGGTAGTTTATATTTGTTTGTATTATTTACATAGTCAAAATTTTTCTACAATTTTTTACATCATTACTTTGTATTTAAATTAATAACTCATAGATATCATATCTATATCGTATCTCTAAGAGTGAAGAAGTTTGATAAAATACATATTTCGTATTTTACCACTATATTTATATCACAGCTCCTAGCATATTATAATTGCATGCATTCACTTTCATCTATATGAAGAGTAAAACATACACTAATAATTTATTATAATTTCAGGTGGTAGTTATTACCGGAGCAAGTTCTGGATTAGGAGAAGCCCTTGCTCATGTATTTTATGAGAATGGTTGTAAAATTGTTTTAGCAGCTCGTAGGAAATTGGAATTAGAGAGAGTACGAAATGATCTGATAAAGAAAACTGTGGTATTTATTATTTTATTAATACATTTATTTTTGTATAGGTCATCAAGTAATATGGACCTAAAGTGTTAATGATAAACATCATAATATTTTTTTTATAATTTCAGTCTATTCCTACTTTGGAACCAATAGTACTAGAATTGGATCTTTCTGAAATTGAGCAGATAGATTCATTTGTACAAAATGTTTATAATGCATGTGGTCATATTGATATTTTGATTAACAATGCTGGAGTATCACACAGAGGAGCAATACTAGATACAAAAATTGAAGTTGATAGAAAAATAATGGCCATTAACTACTTTGGCACAGTAGAATTAACAAAAGGTATTATTCTATGGAATATTATAAGTAATAGATTAGAGTATCGAAACCCTTTGATAAATTCTTAATTTCTTTCTAGCATGTTTACCAAAAATGGTAGAACGGAAAAGTGGTCATATAGTGTTTATGAGCTCTGTACAAGGATTAATTGCAATACCAAATCGTTCAGCATATGCAGCATCCAAACATGCTATGCAAGCATTTGGGGACTCACTACGCGCTGAAATGCATCATCATAACATAAATGTTACTGTTGTCAGTCCAGGTTATGTTAAAACTGCTATTTCCCTTAATGCTTATTCTGGTTCAGGTGAAGCACATGGAGGTGAGTAAATTAGTAGTCCTTTTATTTATCTTTTCTTATTTGCGTCATTAAAGCCAAGATTGAAAACAGAAGATGCTATTGCAACAGAGTTCCAACCAAAGATGATTTTTATTCTTAGATTTGAGAATACTGCCCCTGGTTAACTATTTTTATATATTTTAATGACATTATTTTCTTGTGTGGTGACTGGATAAGATACAATGTGTCAACAGATCTTAATTTTCTGTTGAAGATATAAAAACCAGTTAAGGAGAGCCAGGCCAGTTGCACTCTTGGGAAAACTTTAAAACTGGGTATGATTGCCATCCTGCCTGCTAAATATGCAAAGTATTAACTGAAAAAGAGTGGCAACTCAATGGAAAAATATGCATGTATATATATCTACCCTGGCGGTTTCATGCTTACGGTGAATTCGCGGTGACTCCATAGTGAAAAGATGGACGATTCACGGTAGTTTCATGTCACGGCTATTTCACTCTCTAGTTAGGGTTGTCGTACAGTGAAATCACTGTCGAAAAACAGTATATTCGTTCCGTTGCGTCACTAACTACGGATGGTAAATAAGAGTTAACTTATCGGTAGTTCTATGGTGAAAAGACCGTTTCTAATTTGTGGAAGCTTAGTATTTCTGTCGTCGATATGGCATATTTACACTGTGGAAAAATATTTTTTTCAAAGTGAACACCTCATAAATTTATAGTGATATTACTGTGGACCTACTGTGGTTCGACCGTCAACTCACCGTCAACTCACCATCAACTCACCTTCAACTCACCGTAAAATCACTATCTTTTCACCGTATATACTCCGTAGTTTTTTTTTTTCAAAACAAATGATGTAATTATTTAAATACTGTTTAATTATCATTTTATAAGCTTAGTGTAGAGTTCTGAACTGTATTGACATTTCATATTAAATTTAGTAATTTGAATTCAATTTTCAGGATAAAAATTTTTTTTAAGTAAGCCCTTAAAAGAAAATTCATTTTTTCGCTCAATAAAAAAAAAATAACACGTCACTTACCATGGTGATAGTAAATTCTAAAGAATCTATGTATATTATCAATGCAAGGCAACAGTTTATCTCAAATAACTGTTCAGAAATATATTTAAAAAATGTCAGTGCTGAATTTTTTTTGTACTCAAATTAAAACGTTTTTTACTCAAATTAAAATATTATTTCGGGATTGAAAAGTATTCAATAGAATTAAAAATTTTAAATGCTGGTTAAATTCATTTATATTCTAAAAAAATACTCAAATTAAAATATTATTTCAGAATCAAAACGTTTTCAATAGAATTAAAAATTACAAATTGTAACGGAAAATTATCTCTTTCGTCGATAGATGGCGATGAACCATTTTCTGAAACGCGATATGGTTTCAAATATCTTCTTGCTACCTCTTGAGTTGTTTGGATCTAACCCTGAAGACTAGCTAAATACGGGTTGAGAGCCCTCAGCGCTCACCCACAGTCCGGGTAAAGTTGTCATAGCCATCTGAGGCTAACAACTAAGGCACACAAAAAAAAAAAAAAAAAACTAGACTAGCTAAACTGACTGGCCCGGCTACAAAATGCTATTTTAATTCTGTTATATCTGTCATATCTACCACTTTCTTCATGATTCCAGGATTAAAAAGTATTTAATATGATTATTCGTGAATTTTGAAACAGGATTCACAGTATTCCTCAGAATTTCAAAATATTAACTGTGAAAGGAACATGAAACAACAGTGACACGACAATGAAATGACAGTTAAACGACGGTGAAACGACCATGAAACGACGGTGAAACAACTTTGGATTCACTCCTATTTTACTGTGTCACAATAGTGCTTTGACTGTCAATTAACTATACATTTATCAACTGTTTACCATGGTTTCACTCTATAGCTGCCCTATAAAAGTGTCGTTTTAACCATTTTACCTAGGTCTAATATTCTAATATATACCATATTTTGACAGTTGTGAAATGAAACAAAAGCACGAATGATACACCGTGAAAACACTGTTGTAATACTAAGTTGTCACTGTTGATCATAAAGGGAACTACCGACATTTCATGGTTTTTTCACCGTGACCACAAAACCGCCAGGGTATACATATAATAAAAATGTAACGGATCGCTGTCTGTATATGGAAGATATATGAGAAAAAATATTACTGGGACCTTTATCAACACTAAAAGAACCCAAAACAATGATTTTTAAAATTTTTGTCTGTTTATCTGTGTGTTTGTACACGCTAATATCAGAAACGGCTTATCCGATTTAGACGCGGTTTTCACTAATATATTGTGGTAAGCTTCACTTAACATTTTTTATGTCAATTGGTTTATTAATAAAAAAGTTATGTCTATTTAAAAAATGTTCGGAGAAAAAAGTCTTTATTGATTCTTTTCAAATTACGTACAAATATTCTCCAGTAAAAATAAATAAACACGTGTTTCAACATTTGTTGATTTTCACCCTCTGGGGGTGTAAATTAGGCCTGCAAAGCGGGTTGGACGACTTATTAAATCATTAGCGCCAAGCCGATATTATTGAAGCTGGCAACTTGAAATGTTGACAGTGGTTTCTTTATATGACGTAGAGATTTACTAAGAAAGGATTTTACGAAATTATACCCGTAAGGGGAGTCGAGCAGAGTGGCAAAGTTAGTATGGGGAGAAAAAAAATCTTTATTGATTCTTTTCAAATTATGAGTCGAATCAAATATTCTAGGGTAATATCTGGCATTTGTCAATTTTCACCCTCTGGTTGTGTAAATTAGGCCTGTAAAACGGGTTGATCGACTCGATCGACATTACCGCCAAGCCGAAACTATTAAAGCTAGAAACATTAAATTTTGAAGCACGTTTTTATTTATGACATAGAGATTCAATATGAAAGGATTTTATTAATTCCGCCCCTAAAGTATAAAGGGGTATAACAAAGCAGTAAAGTGTGTATGGGGAGAAAATTTCCTTATCGATTCTTTTCAAATTACGTACACTTCGGTAAAAATAAATAAACACGTGTTTCTCTCGCCTCTCCATCAACCCCGCACCAGTGCCTTTGTGGCGACCAGTGCCGACGTGAGAGCTCACACGATACACATAGTGGGCGGCAATAGGTTCTTGCCTAATGGTTTAAGATACAGGTTAAGTTTAGCTTCAAAAATGTTCACTCTATAACTCAAATAATAAATCATATCTAACGAGGTCGCAACTCTGCTGGTGAAACAAAACAGTCAAATGGTGGCGATAATTATATTTTTATCCCATGGTCATACCGTAAATAGTATATTAATGGCAATATAATTTGTAGAATGAATAGATTTTTTAACCACCTTTTTCTTTAGTGACCGGCTATGGTAAATAGACACATGCGCGCCGTGCACGTACATCTACGTTGTGCGGGCGGGCCACCGCAACCGGGTATCATCTCGAGTCGAAGTCCTCAGGCAGTGAACCTCAATACAGATACTTACGCTTGTGCCGCCCAGAGCACCGACGATAGAGCATGTCAACCTAGAGTATTTTCTCTCGGACCCACCCTATAGCCTAATTCCGTTAGACAACTAACTCGCAGAAGGCGGCGACCGCATCTCAGTTTCTGACGCTGTTGATTATCGTCCTAGCGACAAACCTTCAACACCTTGCATTGCTTTTTCTATTTAACTCTGTCAGAGATGACGTCTGCGTGGACGAAGTCGCGGCCAAAAGCTAGTATATATATATCCACACATGTCAAGTCCACATGTGGAATACTAATATCTCTGAACAGACCCGCATAAATATCAGCTAGAAACAGTTCCTTTACTGCAAAATGTGCTGTTACAATTGTCGGCGATGCCATTTTGACATATAGACTGGATTCGCTGGAGGGGCGGAGGCTGTCACTGCGGTCTCTTTGTGAACAGTACTGGGTCTTTCAAGGGGAAGGCTCTGAGGAACTGTTAGACTTTCTACTACTGTCGCCATCGAACCACTCGACAGATATCAAGTTTTCATTGCGCCTGGTAACGTTATGGCCTTCAACTGTACATTTTCAGCAGTCATTTCTCTCACATATGTATGTACGTGCAAGATCTGGAATGAAGTTCCTGCTGCGGTGTTTTACAACCACTAGATATGCCCTGCTTCAAAAGAAGTTTAATGTGCACTCTTTTCAATAGGTCAGTGGCCTGGGTGTGCCCAGTGGCGGATTTAGCCTTCTTGCCGCCCTAGGCCCTGTCTGATGTGCCGCCCTTTTTAATAGACGAAATTCTATGGATTTATTATTTTTTATTTTATTGATGTATAATTGTTAAACAATATAAATAAATATTTAATAAGTGTTAACAAAATAAATAATCATTTTTCTTAAACTATAATGTATTGATTAATTCATAAATATCTTCTTTCTGGCTTTCGTCCGTGCAAAAACATCAATTATCTCTTCGTAATCAATTTCTTAAACTAGTTTTGCTTCAATAGACAGTAATTCTAAAGCATTAAAGTCTGTCTTGGTCCTTACTTGCGCGTAAATACGTTTGGAAAAAGATCTTTCTCCTGAACAGTTTGTAGCGGGAATACTTAAAAAACGTAGTGCAATGTCTACATTCTGATAAACATCTCGAAGATTCCGAGAATGTAACCCATTGCATATTCCTTGCGCGGAACGTACATCATCCGTGTTTAATAGCGAATCTTTAAGCTGATAGTGTAAATGAATACATTCATTCCCTAAAGTTCCTTCCAAATCATCAGGATACATACTAATTAGTCTCTATTTCACACAAATTTTCAAAAAATTGAAAACTTTTGTAAAGTTTATGATAAGCACTTCCATGTCCTGCCAATTGCACACTTAAAGTATCTGAAATTCGATAATAAACGTTGCCGTTGGTTCGAAAATTTTCTTCTCCAGATAAAGGTGTTCTTTCATTCTCCCCTGATTCATCTGCCTGAATTTTCCGGGTTCTTTTACGACGGATATCATAACGATAATAATTTTAAACTCCAAATAGTGCTTTGGCTTTTTCTTCATATTTGGAGAATTGTTTATCTCTCATGTCTTGTAAAAATATTGCCAAAGAACTATACATTTATATCACAGATGACAAATCAGCTTGAGAATTCTGAAGCTTCTTACTCGCAGCATTGAAGCGATCCAAAGTTGCATTCCAAACAATGACTAGTATTTCCGTTTCTAGATGTTGTAATTTTTGCTGCAGTCCTCTAGCTTCAGATCGCGTAGTGGATTTTTCATCCTTGTTTTCAGCAATAAATTCCAATGCGACAATTATTCCAGGCCACTCTTTTTCTAATGCGTAAATGCGCGAAATAAAGAAGGATTTGATTCCACTTCTTCGGTATCTTGTGCTGAAGTCTCGTCTAATTCCGGCTAAAAACAAAAAATATTTTTTTACAACTGACATTAATATATTCTAAATTAAAATTAAAACTTTCCTTGATTAGACAAAAAGATTTAAAAACATTTAAAAGAATTTAATTATCAATATTTCAAATATTTACCTTTTATGGAAAAATAGTATATGACGAATTGTTTTAAATCTTTTTTTTTCCAGGGTTATATTTAGCGAGTGAAATTATTAACAATTGAATCAAAATACTTACCGCAGATGAACCTGATGCTTGCTGATCATCACTTACAAATTTCCTTGAGTTTGTCACAGTTGTCATAAAATTAGATATTTTTGGAATTTTATTCAGTAAACTTTCTTGTTTAAAACAAGAAAGTTTACTGAATAAAATTTCTTTTAAGATTCTTCTGCTTTTCTTTGACAATATTCTGCACCGCTCAGTTTTTTTTTTTTTTGAAAAATTCGATGTAAAATGAACAAATGAACATATTTATTTTATCCTGTAGGATACATTTTGAAAAAAAAAAAATATGCAAACAAAATTATATTACTTATACAAACAAAAAAACAAATTTTAAATGAATACTAAATATTAATTTATATATGTTAATTCTCCAAGATTTTATTTAATACCAAAAACAAAATAAAAAACCATTGAGCAATAATAGAAGCTTTTAACATGTAAGCGTACTCAAGACACAAAAAGTAAAGAGAGCTTTAACATTTCTCAAAAAAAAGATTATCAATTTGATTATTTCTTTTTCAAAACATTATTTATCAATCAAAATCTTTGAACAATATTGGACCCACGAATAAAAAAGTTAATTGAAGAATGAATTACATTCTATTTTTATAAAAAAAAAAGTCCGAACCAATTCAAAGCGGAATGAATTGTCGTTACATTTTATCAAGTTTAAAATTTTGATAATCTGAAAAATTTGCCGCCCTAGGCCCGGGCCTTACGGGCCTAGGCGTAAATCCATCACTGGGTGTGCCCCTGCTAAGGTCCAAGAGCAGCATCATATCTTACCATATCATTACCATCAGATGTGTGCTCAATGTGCCTAAAGAATTTCACTTAAAATTCATATTCCCTCCCATAAAGCAAATATATGACAGGCTTTTCTTATTGCTTTTGAGCACCTTACTCTACATCAGACAGAAAAAAAAAGAATATCACTTATTATAGGAATTATAATACTAAACAAGACGAGAAGTTTTATGAGAATAATTTATTTCAGAGATGGATGCAAGCACCGCTGCTGGTTATTCACCAGAATATATAGCTAAGAAGTTGATCAATGCAATTTCTTGCAAAAAAAAGGAAATTATTATTAGTCAATTTCTTCCAAGATTAGCTATTTTTATGAGACATTCTACACCATCTTTATATTTTTGGGTTATGGCAAAGAGAGCTAACAAGACTCCATGAAGATGAAGAATTGTAATTATTATGCAAATATTTTCTTTGTAGAAATGAGGACATAATTAAATTTATAAAAAAATATTGTAAGTACAAAAAGTAAAATATGTGAATATAATTTTATTTTAATGCCACACTGTTGTAAGTGTACACACTTCTTACTGTAAAACATTGTAATAATTTACAGCCGAGCTAAACAATAAGCTTTCTTTTATTTCTATATTTTACAGAATATATTGGCACTTCCTAAGACTAAGAGCCTTATATTACCTGGGCCAACTCCATCTGATGCCGTTTGGTCAACAATTACATTCCCAACTAGAGCTGACATCTGGTAGGGAGCCGGTCATAAAAATATTGCCAATAACTTTTATAATATGTACTATGAAAGAAGAGGACACATTGTATCGACCCCAAGTAATTAGGATAAGAGTAGGAGGATGATGATAATATTGGCACTTCTTGAATTCAAAAATAGAAGTTGGGAGTATGTATGCAATGGTGCTGCTTTTTATAATTGGACTATGGGTTTAAGCTGTAGTTTTTTCATGTATGGTAAAATTAATTTGCCTTTTGACAATATTGTTTAATATAATATTCATCATCATCCTTTTCCCTTTCTTTTCTTTCAGCCTTTTTCATCCACTGCTGGACATAGGCCTCCCTCATATTTCGCAACAAAGTGCACAATACAATATTATATTAACCATGTCATCCAGTATTTTACATGGATAGTTCGGCAAATCTTCGAGTTAGGTTTTAATTATGAACTATTGTCACAAGTTTATAATTAAAACTTAACCCGAGGATTGTCTGAACTATAGTATTTAGGTGGATATGGATTTAGTTAACCAATGCTTTATAGAAAAACTAAATAGTGTTTTTGCAATTTCAATATAATGATTAAGGTATCATGAAAATTTATTTTTAAGATTGACAAATGATAATTATATTGTTCTTGTTTATTATATGTGGTTATTTTTATTTTGGGAATTTATATATACTAGAAATAAAAACTGATATATTTGCATTATTCATTTTATTTCATGATAACAGTGAGGATGTTATAGACTATGAAAATCACTGTTACTACTTGGCAGTATAACTTGAATAATCCACTATCACATTTGAATAACTAAACGCTTCCTTATATTAAGAAAATATTTTTGTACAGGATTTTAATTTAATTCTACTAATTATAACTTTATAACATTTTTACACTACACACTACAACAAATTAATTAATTACATTAGAAGACTTGGGACATAACCAAATGTCAGAAAGCACTGATAGGTTTCAATGTGGCTCCTAACTTTATGCAGGAGTTCTGTGACTTTCCTAATTTAAGCTTTGTCTGTTTATTACGCTAAATGGTGACTATCCCTACTTAAATATATTATATAGTCTCCATAAGCATATTGCAGCCGCCGTCATTGACACAGTACTATGTAATATGATCTTTCTTTTATTGTCTTTGTGTACTAAAACAACAGGAGAGGCAGATGTAAGATCACTCAACATGGGTAAAGTAGCCAAATGTCTTCTATCTTTTTCTACTTGATATTTGCAGCAGGGATCCCATTGCCATGACAATGTATAACAACCGGCACAAAGAACAGATACAATGCCAAATGGTGAACAAATTAGTGAACTCCCAGCAAGACCTAAAATACACAATAACTTTTATACATTTTAATTCTAGAAATGCATTATTTAATAAATTATTGAATTATTTATTTAATCCACCTGAAAATTAAAAATATTTAAATGTACATCATATATACACTACAAGTTTGAAACTAATCTAACTTTTAAACAATATTTGGTATATTTTACATTAGCTCGATTTTGAAACAACAATAGGTAACCCAAATCTGGAGGGTACACCTTGATTTAATGATCTTTATCTCGTCTCATATATGCCCTGCTTCAGGGCTGGATCCTCTGTACTTTAGTGATGTTATCAAATATCAACAGTACTTGTTTTTAGAGAACATTGCATTACAGTTAAATGTAATTCTCATATAACAACTATTTATAACTTAACATCTTTACCATAGTTTGATGTTAGGCTCGTAAAAAATAGCTTTTGGTCGAGGCTGAATACAGGCATCCTTTCCACTTGTCTTAAAGTGAACAACTAATCTTGTAACAGATCATATAAATTAGTACAAGCACAGGATGATGAAAACTTTGTTCCATATAGCGCATTGTATTTTTTTTTTAGCGCCATGTAACAATAAAGTCTTGTTGTTAACAGGTACAGTTTTAGGCTTTGGGTGTCTATTGAGCATTACCTGTTGGAAAAATATATAGCCTTTTTTTCAATGTAAGATTTAAAACAGGATATTATGAATTTGCACGTATGTGGTCATAAAATTAGTAAAATACCTGAGGCGATACCACAGAGTCCACTGTAAACAGAAACCTTATGCAAGAGGTTTCCTACATAAATCCAACGAGCCGTTTCTTCACCTAGTGGTTCTGGTTCTATCACAATAACGCTAACACCAGCCTCCAATGCTCTTTCCAGTTCCATTTCAAATTTAATGTGAGCATTTTCACTATCATAGACCTCTCTTATGATCGCGACACTAGACGGCTTTAGATCACTGCAAATAATTTCTGGTTATGTAATTGATCACGTGGAACATTATGGATTTTAGTAAAAACTTAAAATGTAAAATAAATGGAGATACTGTAAAATAGTTTAAAACTAAAACCAAAGTTTCCACTATTATTTACAAACCTGTCACTTTCATCGCCCGCCATCTTATATTATATGCTATAGATTAAATATTGATTTGTCGATCGAAAAGGCTAAAGTAATATAGACCGTACAGCCAAGTTGACGTAAGTTTACTATAATCTATACTAATATTATAAAGCGGAAGAGTTTGTTTGTTTGTTTAAACGCGCTAATCTCAGGAACTACTGGTCCGATTTGAAAAATTCTTTTTTTGTTGGATAGTCCATTTATAGAGGAAGGCTTTAGGCTATACAACATTACGCTGCGACCAATAGGAGCAGAGCAACAATGATGAATGTGTAAAAATCGGGTTTTTGTTTCCTTTTGAGAGCTTCCGCTGCGTAAACGGTTAAAGTTGCACAAAAATTATGTACTATATAATTGTTCCCCTTTTAAAGTTCTAAATAAAAGTCCGCGACAGCATATGTCTATCTTTTAAGATTGGCTTACTATAACCTTTTTTATGCTAATCAAATTTGTTTTAAAATAATTTGATATTTTCGAAGGTGTTTTTATAAACATAATATTAATCCTTATCCAAATAAATGAGTTATTCATCACAAGTATTTAATTTAAAATGAAATTGCTCTTTACATTATTTGATTTCAATGAATATCTTAGGAAATATCGCAGTTTAAAAATAACATCGCAGCAAAATAATGATCAAGTACTGGGCGCGCATTTACGATTAAAATACTGAGTCTTATAATTTTATATTAAAAAAAAACTCAAACTAATGTTATTTGAAAGTACTTCTGCACACACTACATTTTTAGTTTTGTTTTCTTCTCATGACCTTCCGTCGGCTTTACACATCCTAAATAATAATAATAAGTATAGGAAGTATTAGTGCCTGCCCTCATCTATGGCAGTGAAAGTTAGATTTGGCGGAGAAGACATGAAAATAGAATAAATGCTGTAGAGCTGACAGCTCTTCGTAACGTGTGTGATGTAAGTATGATAGATAAAATTAGGTATAATGTTATAAAAGAGCGCTGGTATGCTGAGGTGGGTTGGACACGAAGTGGAAGAAATAATGAGTGGGCAGAGGTTGACGAAGCAAACATATAAAGCAATCGTGAATGGGACGAATACAAGGGGAAGACCACGTCATACTTTTCTGGACCAAATTGGAGATTTGTTCACGAGAGGTCATCATCATCATCATTCTCCTACTCTTATCTCAATTACTTGGAGTCGATACAATAAGTACTCTTCATTCATAGTACATATTATAAAAGTTATTGGCAATAGTTTTATGACCGGCCGCCTGCCAGACGTCAACCCTCATTGGGAATGTAATTGTTGACCAAACGGCATCAGATGGATTTGGCCCAAGTCGTTATAAGGCTCTTAGTCGTCTTTTACGACATCCACAAGCAAAGTGAGGATTGGTAGTATTCGTAGCCGCTACCACACAGCGATGTCATACACATTAAAAGTATGTGTAATTGTAAATAGGCGTAAGTGTATGTATGTATAATATACATACATTGTATATATCTATAGAAAGTATAGATAAGACCCAATACTTTTACTTAAGGTTTAATGTTCTACTCTTACTAATAAAAGGGTCATGTAGGTACCTAAAACAGCTTTAACGTATGTATTATTTAAAAATATTTCCACCTTTTACGTAAACGAATTCGCGAGTTGAAGTTAACGTTAGCCCAAAGTAACCATTCCACGCGGACGAAGTCGCGAGCGGAAGCTAGTCTTTAAAATATAGCTTGATCTTTGTGACAGATAGCGACAAAATCGATGAAGTAATTATGAATACGCGTCATGTTTACAATTTTATTTTATATCGCCTATATTTTCATTCTTTACGTGCCAGTTATATCTCAACTGAATTATGAATATAAAAATATGAATATTATAGTCTATCTAATCTAAGAAGTGCACTATGACAGCTGTCAGAGTAAGTTGTCTAGGTATGTGAACCAAATAATCGCTATCGAAAATATCCGATTTTAATGAGAAATCGATATTAATTCTTTGTAATTAATAATCGGTTTATTTTTTTATTTTTCAAAAAGGAGATGAAATATTAAGTGCTAAATTAACACTAAACAAATTTAATTATTTCATCATAAAATCTATTCATCATATTTAGTAGGATTAGGTTAAGTAAAAACAAAAACTGGATTTGAAAATAGCTATTTGTTCAGAATCTATAGTATTACTTGAATTATCACCGTCGCGAACATTAATAATTATATCCTTATCAATAAAATTGTCGAAACGTACATCTCTTTCAAAATCTATATTCGATTAAATATATTAATCTAATATTTTTACCGATTATTTAGATATTCGCGAATTGGAAGTTGTCAAGCACTACTGTTTAGAACGTTATGACGTGGAATTGTAAGATCACCCATAATAATTACTATTTACAATGTTATTTTCATTTTAAATTAGTTTTACGAGTTTCAACATTACATTATTGTACAAGAAACTCACTCGCAACGTTAATTATGTAAATAACTTAATATTTCTTTAAAATTTCAGATTTATTGTTTGCAATCATGTGTATACGTTTGACCAAGGTTATTGTGTATTAAAAATGCGAAACGTCAAAATGCACTTCTTAGATTAGATATAGGTCCTTACCAAAGAGTAAAGTTATTAAATTGAAAAAGAGTGGCAACTCGATGATAAAATATGCATGTATGGAAAGTGCTGCCACCCAGAGTTTAAGCGGTGAACTAAAGTTGAAGTAATATATATACTTATCTATATGTGTATGTGTAATTACATAGAATTTTCTTTTACTATGAAAGCTACCCTGAAATATAAAAAAAAACATATCAGCTGATAATTAAACAATAATAATATCAACCTAACATTGAAACTTGAGATAATTTTCAGAAAAATATCAATAACCGAAAAAAGATCGATGACAATAAGTACCTACGCTAGGAACAAAAAATAACAATTCTCAGTTGTCAAACGTTTGACAGGCAGGACAAAATGGCAGCAGTTAAGTTTGTACAAACAATCAGTAGGCAGCGCGACGGTCAGTAAAAATAAGTAATGTTTGAAGTGTGCCCCCCCAGGTCCTTACATATGAAAATGGCGTTTTGTACGGGAGAAATATAAAGTATTTTTTTTTTTGTAAAATATATTTAATTAATCAAAGTATGCACCGTTGCTATGCACTTTTGCCATCTTATAGGTATTTCATTGATCCCTTTACTAAAAAAACCACTGGGGAGAATTAATAAACTCTTTGAAAGTGGTTTGGACTGCAGCATCGGAGTTGATTTTTTTTTCCTTATAAGAATTTGGCCAAATGCCGAAAAAATTGGTAATTTGGAGCAAGGTCCGGGGCTGGGGGGACACACTTAAAACATTACTTTTTTTTACTCACCGTCGCGCCGCCTACAGACTGGTTGTACAAACTTAGCTGCTGCCATTTTGTCCTTTCTGTCAAACGTTTAACAACTGAGAATTATTATTTTTTGTTCATAGTGTAGGTAGTTATTGTCATCGATCTATTTTGGATTATTGATGTACTTTCTGAAAATTATATCAATTTTCATTGTTAAACTTATATTATTATTGTTTCGATATCAGCTGATATGGGTTTTTTTTTATATTTCAGGGTAGATCTCATAGTAAAAGAATATTCTGTATAATTACACATACACATGTAGATATGTATATATATCACTTCAACTTTAGTTCACCGCTTAAACTCTGGGTAGCAGCACTTTCCATACATGCATATTTTATCATCGAGTTGCCACTCTTTTTCAGTTTAATAACTTTACTCTTTGGTCCGGGGAGTACGGTGGATGTCGCAGACATTCCAATTGCGCTGTGTGGTTGTCTGTTGTGCAGTGTGTAGCAGCAGTGGCCTAGTGGTCTTGCCGTGAAGCAGCAGTGGCCTAGAGCGATTGACCAATCTCGGTTGTTTAGCAGCTAGTTCTTTCTTCATGGTTTGCAGTTGTTGACAATAGATATCTGCCGTAATCATTTGGCCAGATTTTAGAAAGCTGTAGGGCCTGTAGGGAACAACACCAGTGCTAGTCCACCAAACACTTACAAGTAACTTTTTCTGAGTCAATTTTCGTTTAGGGCAGGTTTTGGCTTGGTCTCCAGGGTTCGGCCATTGCGACGAGCGCTTCCGATTATCGTACAGTATTCACTTTTTATCACAAGTAATATTTCCATTTAAAATCCCTTCATTATTGTGTCGATTGAGCAAAGTAAAACAGCAGTCGACGCACTTTGCAAGTTCGATACACTCAATTCATGAGGTACCTACCCATCGTTCAAGTATTTTACTTTCCCGATTTGCTTCAAGTGGATTAATACAGTTTTGTCAATTACCCCGAAGCCTGCAGCTATCTCTGAAGTGCTTTGTGATAGATCCGCTTTCACAACAGCCACCACCACCACTCCACTTCGGTCCACTTTGGTCTCCGGCCGTCCACGGGGTTGGTTCTGAAGGTCAAAATTTCCAGAATGAAAACGTTGAAACCAAAATCGTACCGTGCTTTCTTTTGCGACACCAGCGCCGTACACATCTGTAGCACTGGTGTCACGGTAGACCTCATACTCGTAAATATACCGATATTTCATGTTTTCCACTGTGTGGTAATAAGCGACGCCAAAGAAAAAAACATTGGGGCAAAAACAAATGAATGACTGTTTTCAAAACTCAAATGTACCAGCTAAATGAATTTGTAAATTTGAATTTGGAATTCTTAACCAAAGAGGAGATATTTTAGATCAAAGTGGCAAAACGCAAATTTCATATGTAAGGACCTAATATTTACATCATATGTTTTAAAATACTTAATAACCATTTCATAGAAATATGATGCTTACGCAAGTACAAGTTCATACTGGACTGAGAATAAGATAGAGATGGGGCAATCGATAAACGTAAATCGATAACATACTTATTAATTATTTATAAAGCAAGTAAAACCAATACATTACCTATATAAACCACATGATTACTCTATAAAATAAGTAAATTGCGTTAATTTAATATTCAGACATCATTTATAATATTAGTAAAACCATTTCTTTTATAAAATAAACATGATTATTCATGAAATAATCTGTGACCAAGAACTCATCATTAACCTACAGGAATGCTCCAGCGATGATGATAATAGTGACGATGAACTTGGATGTATTCCTTTCGAATAATGAAAATAATTAATTAACAGCTTTAGCTTAAATTAAACAATATCCATTAATTTAAATTCAATAAGATTTTCATAGATTGTTTTAAATTTATAATCCTTTCATCCATCCATCTAATTGAAATTCATTAGGATTTTCATTCATTGTTTTTCAATTGCACTAGCAAATAATTTTAAAAAATAAGAATTATATCGACAAAAATACGCACTGTATCGTAAGCGTGCGGCACTAGTGAGAACTGTCACAGAGATCATGCTATATTTTATAGACTATAGGTGTGCCGTTTCAGTTTAATAACTTTACTCTTTGAGGTGTGCTTTCCATTTAATACAAAAAGTGATGCAGTGTTCGATAAAGCGCTTTCCATCAACGACACTGTTGAACACAGCCGTACACTGTTCGACACTCGGAAAAAGTGGTGTTTGACAGATGCTTACCTATTTTCATAGAGTACTTTAAATATATAGGTACTACTTTGCTTGAATTAAGTATCATTACTTAACCTCGCAATTTATTTACGGCATATTCTAGTAGTATTATTTGAGATTATTAAATTGAGCTTGTCTCTTACTGCTAATTAAAATTTAATAAAAATGTAGAATGTAAATATTGCATTATTGAAGTGAGCCCTGATAATGTGGTTATGTTTATAAATTATTGAGCCAAGACTTTGTCAAGGAACTTGCATTTAGGTATACGACGCCCAGAATTTTGCGATATTGATGCACTCTAGTGTTATTTTGAGACAACTAGCTGTTTCTAACTTTTACACAGTGTTTGGCAGTGTTTCACAATGTACCGCAGAGTCCCTCTGTGTTAACTAAATGGCATGAAGACTAGAATAAGGAGTACCATCTCAGTGTATTAAGAAGTGTCCATTGAACGGGAGCAAATTAAGGTGGCGCTATAGTAGCAAGTGTAAGAATTTTAAAAAGAGCGCCACACATTTCATAGGTTCATAGGTTATTATTTATCAAATCACAGCTGACTACGTAACTCAGCACACTTCACTCTGCTTATTACTGCTACATTCATATCATTTCCACTTGCTACACTAGCGCTATTTCGGTGAGTGTTCGAACAATAATTTGCTGTTTACAAGTGGACACTTTTTTGACTAATCCCCCATACAAGATGGTACTCCTTATTCTAGTCTCCATGTGTATTACAAATAAAAACAATTCATAAAATGTCATGCAGTCTTGCCTAAGCTAGACAAGGAGAGCTACTTATTGCCTTGTGTATGGAGGGTAAAAACTAAGGAGTACCATCTCAGTGTATTAAGAAGTGTCCATTGAACGGGTGCAAATTAAGGTGGCGCTATAGTAGCAAGTGGAAGAATTTTAAAAAGAGCGCCACAAATTGCATAGGTTCATAGGTTATTATTTATCAAATCACAGCTGACTACGTAACCAGGCACACTTCACTCTGCTTATTACTGCTACATTCATATCATTTCCCCTTGCTACACTAGCGCTGTTTCGGTGAGTGTTCGAACAATAATTTGCTGTTTACAAGTGGACACTTTTTGGACTAATCCCCCATACAAGATGGCTCTCCTTAGTTTTTACCCTCCATACTAAATGGAAAGCAACCAAAGAGTAAAGTTATTAAACTGAAAAAGAGTGGCAACTCCATGATAAAATATGCATGTATGGAAGGTGCTGCTACCCAGAGTTTACGCGGTAAACTAAAGTTGAAGTGATATATATATGTATATATACATATCTACATGTGTATTTGTAATTATATAGAATTTTCTTTTACTATGAAAGCTACCCTGAAATATAAAAAAAAACATATCAACGGATAATGAAGCAATAATAATATCAGCTTAACAATGAAAATTGAGATAATTTTCAGAAAGTACATCAATAACCGTAAATAGATTGATGACAATTAGTACCTACGCTAGGAACAAAAAATAACAATTCTCAGTTGTCAAACGTTTGACATACAGCCTACAGGACAAAATGGCAGCAGTTAAGTTTGTACAAACAATCTGTAGGCGGCGCGACGGTCACTAAAAATAAGTAATGTTTTAAGTGTGCCCCCCCAGTATGGAAGGTAAAAACTAAGGAATACCATCTTGTATGGGGGATTAGTCAAAAAAGTGTCCACTTGTAAACAGCAAATTATTGTTCGAACACTCACCGAAATAGCGCTAGTGTAGCAAGTGGAAATGATATGAATGTAGCAGTAATAAGCAGAGTGAAGTGTGCTGAGTTACGTAGTCAACTGTGATTTGATAAATAATAACCTATGAACCTATGAAATTTGTGGCGCTCTTTTTAAAATGCTTCCACTTGCTACTATAGCGCCACCTTGCCACCTTAATTTGCTCCCGTTCATTGGACACTTCTTAATACACTGAGATGTTACTCCTTACTCTATTCTCCATGCCCCCAGAAAGCAACCTAGGTGAATACCACAGATAGTTTTCTAATTCTTTTCATCCATTGTATAGGCAAGGAAAACTAAGACCATACAGCCAAATGTTATACGATTTTCTCTACAAATGATTTACCATTTTTCATATTGAGTAGTTTATTCCAAATCAATCTTTTGGTAAGTCAAATCTAACGATTTGACTGATAGAATTTGACAGATAATGGTAACACCATTATCTGCGCTTTGAAAATCAAACTATTGATTTTTTGGTGAAACATAGAAATACAGCTCGTATTATTTTTCTCATCTTTATGGAAGACTTGTGCCGTCTCCCCGACAATGTTTGCCCGACAAATTTTACAGTTAGAATTGTATTAAACGATGACCACCTTTCGTAATTTTTTAACAACTTCGTCATCTGATATGACCCTGTTATTCAAATTCAGTAATCTTAGTTAAAGTTTCAGTTAACTTAGCATTTCACATGCAGTCATTTATAAAACTTGTTTACGAGTGAAAAATGAATGTCACACGTGGGACTCGAACCCACAGCTATTGGAATTCCATTTCAATCGTCCTACCACTTAGACAGGTGTGAGCTGTCATTTTTTTTCTCCTAAACAAGTTTTAATAAATAACCTAGCTTAAATAACTTAGCATATAAAATGGTAAATTTCATTAGCATAAATAAAACGAAGGTCAAAATTAACTCCACTTTCTTAATGATGTATAAATTTTGGCAGTATATCCTGTATACCTGACATGTCACTATGGAACAGAGACCAGGATGGAGGATGAACTACTGTCCACGTGTGGTGCCGAGTTAGGAATACAATGTGTGAGCATCCCTTATTTTTTCGTAAGAGTCGTAAAAACCAGCTAAGTGAAAACCAGTGTAGTGAGCAGAAGTACTGTCATGGGCAACTTAGAATTATGGAGATCGTCAACCTATCTACTAACTACATACATATCATCACGCCATATCCCTTGCAGGGTAGGCAGAGAGAACAGAGTGCCAGAGAACTCTATCCTTGCATACTTCACTCGCTTCCTCAACATTAATAATTCTCTTCATACACGCTCACCGGTTTCGGTGACTCTTGACTCCACTCAGTACGTGACCAATCTGGTCTAGGTAGGTGAGTCTCGGTCTCCCCCGGTACCTACAAATTGCTATCTACCTACTATGCCTATCTATTAACTGCGGCGATTATAATATTGCAACCTCTTAGTGGGAAGGTTTGCGTCTCACAGTGGGCATCCATAGGCTGATGGATGGACTAGTGATATTGCTATGGTTTATCTTATTCTCTTGGTATCTGCGTTGTTTGAGCACAATTATGGAGGGGCGTAGAAACTACCACACTGTGAGACTGCATCATAGTTGGCCTCAGAAAAAGGGCACAGCAACTCGCATTGGGTGTATAAAAGGTTAGTTACGACATGGTTATGGCATTCACAAAAATAGTACCTATTTAAAGTTCGTGGAAAATAAGAATAGGAACTAGTAGAACAATTAGCATTACCTTGTGTTTAAGTTAGGGTAATAGTGGATTGTATTGTTTGTTAAAAGGAAGTCAATGTTTAAATAAATGGTTAACTAAAATAAAACTTTCTTATGACTCAAACAGGTGGCGGTCAAATAAACACAAGGATTTGCAGTTGCTGCCTATTTCTGAAATATTATTTTTGTTTTTCTAATTCCCATTGATTACTATGTTTACGGAAATTCATAAAAAACACAAAATTTTGTTTATGTTGAGTTAAACATTCCTCGTATTCTCATCCGATAAGAAGATAAGATAAGAACACAATTATCGCCACCTTACTTGCCCGTGGGAGTTGTAAAATCGGCTCTCCGTTTACCAGGACAGTAGCTCTCTCCTGCGGGAAACCTATAACACCTTTCTGCGATTGCCTAACCGCGTGGCAAGCATGGTAATAGTAGCTCTACCCCTTGACATAAGAATTATGGAGGAGGTCTCCGTCCAGCAGTGGACCGCAAAAGGCTAATTGATAAGGATGAGCTGGACATCATTATGTTCTTAATCACGTAGTTTACCGAATAAAATATTTTTTACGAGTTTTATCGCGTTTTTGTTTTGTTTTTAAAGGAAGAGGTTTGTAGGTAATTATACAGACGGTATTGCCTTTTGGATAAAAATTGATCGCCAGTAGAGAAAGAGCTATAAAAAATTATATTATTTTTGGTCAGTTTGGGCAGTCAAATATCATTATTTTAATGTTTAATACATAATGTATTTTTATATATTATGTACTAAATATTAAATTCCAGAATGTTAAAAAGCGTTTGGGAGCCCTCGGGATCAGTCGCTTAAACTTTATTGGGTTGGCAGGCCTTACTGCTCACCCAATAGTCCATGTAAATTTGTCATAGCCATCTGCGGCAAACAACTAGGTCACACAAAAAATATATAATATATCCAGATTGTCATATAAACATTCTCTATGATGAATGCAGTAAGCCTCGAGATTCGAGTACCTAGCGATCCGAATAAAAAATGATAACATTTATTGAGCATACTTTATTATTATATGCAAGTACACTAAGCTAAGGTACATACTACAAAATTTCTTAGCATAAAAATCGAATGTTATACATTGGAATACGACAATACTTTTCATTTCGATTTAAGGGGAATACCCATTTTGTATTTTAGCCTGAGTCAATTCTGTTAATATGAATTATTTTGCATGTGTTGATGTATCAAATCTTATAATGATTTTATTTTTGCGATATTGGAAGCTTTTAATCAACTTGATTGTAGTATTACTTGCCTTGCTGTAGGTACACGTGCAAATCTTGCTAATGAATTAATTAGTTACTAATTCTCTTTATGCGGTTGCTGAATATAATTTGGTAGGTATGTAATTGTATTGTATTTGAGTTAATTAAATTTTGGTTTCATAATGGAACCAAAATCAAAAGATGATTTACTTAAAATAATATAGGTATGATTAATTGTTGTAGTTGTTAAGGTAGTTTCAACTCGTTTGAGACCCGCTTAACGTTCACTGTATACATATACAATATACATATACAATACATATCTCATCGTGGAGTCCAACATCTCATGATGAGAATTAGTACTGTTGATCTAATCAGTGATTTGTCTGTATTTGAAGCCGTTAGATTTTTCTAAATGCAAATCTTTAATAAAATATAGTCCATGAAAATTTTTAGAATATTAGATATTATTGAATTGATCAATGAAGATATTAGCGTTATAATTAAGTAGTAGTTGTAGTATTTATAAAATCCGATTACGAAATGAAAAATGATGTCGCAAGCGGGATTCGAACCCGCGCCTATTGGGATTCCGGCCCAATCGTGCTGCCACTACACCACCGCGGCTAATTGTAGGACATGCAAATTTCATTTCGTATTATATTTACGTCTTAAGGTGACGGTATGCTATCTACCCGACAATGTTTACACATTGTTATAGGCTTAATACTTCAAACTTTACAGTTAGAATTGTATCAAACGATGACACAACCTTGTTATTTAAATTACTGAAATTTAGCATTTAATATGGTTAATTATTTATAAAATCCGATTACGAAATGAAAAATGATGTCGCAAGCGGGATTCGAACCCGCGCCTATTGGGTAGTGGCAGCACGATTGGGCCGGAATCCCAATAGGCGCGGGTTCGAATCCCGCTTGCGACATCATTTTTCATTTCGTAATCGGATTTTATAAATAATTAACTATATTAAATGCTAAATTTCAGTAATTTAAGTAGTTGTAGTAATTAGGAATGTAGTACTCCATGCACAAAATTTAGCGCTATAACTATTACACCGCCACACGACTTTGGTCATTTTATGTTAGCTTCCTACCAGACATTAGCCATTTTAAATTCAAGTTTAAAATAATTATATATAAGCTTTGCAGAAGCACTGACATACTATCAATTTTATATTTTAGCTTGAATTAATGCAATAATTCAACATCAGATGAGAATGCGCCACTCGTGGAGAAGATCCGCTAAGAAATTCAGCCGCCTTATCCTATTATTTTTAAATGACTTCTTTTATATAAAATTGTATAGGTAGGTACTACATGTCTAGTAAGTAAGCTACAGTGTGATGCTTTTCTAACTAGGATATAATTTTCTTAAAATATAATGCAAAAGATTAGACTGAACCAGATCCCACAAGTGGCACAGGGCACCGGATCAGGAATTAACCACTAAAGCAATTCCCTTCCAGTAAGGTGCTTGAGGTGAAGAATTTATTCCTTTAATCGATTTATGCAATACTTGTACCATCGGTAGAAACTTCGCAACATTACCTACTATCTTTGTCTGTCACTACATACACTGTTGACAAAGATTTTGTAGTAATTTAATTAAGTATGTTTTTTTTATTGCTAATGGTGGCAAACGAGCAAGCAGCACCCCTGATAAGAAGTGTTACTGTCGCCCATGGACCTTTGCAATACCAAAGGTACAGCTAGGCCGCTGCCTACCAATACAAATCCCAAACCCACCCCGATGGGCTTCTGGCTCTCTCGCTCATTAAAAGAAGCGCAATAACACATTGCTATTACTCAGACGTCGATCTTCTGCGAGAGTGTGGTACTACCACATGAGTAAATAAACGTACAGAGACCAAGCTTCTAAGGAGCGAGTAAAATTGTTAACTATTCTGATAGGATTGGCACATGAGGATGATGAAATAAATGAAATAAATACATGAAATAAATACTCAACACGTTTGTCAGCTTTTTTATGTATGGATATTTTTTTACAAATTGCTTACTTGAGCACTGGCCGAACCAGCCTAAACAGGTTTCGTTTCGTACGTGACGAGCCGCCAGTGCTCACGCACACACGCGCATCATACTTGTAGTGATGTACCTACCGTGGCGCGGTTGTTTGAATGTTTGTCTCTGTACGTTTATTTACTCATGTGGTACTACCCCGGACGGATGGATGGACTGGATGGACCGGCCCGCGGTTGTAGACAGAAACCTGTCAACAGCGTGGTCCTACCACTAATTTTTAATTTTATTTGAATCTAGGTATATAAATATTTTGATTAACCCATAGGTACGTATACTTATAGAACAATATAATACACTTAATACTACCTAGTACTGAAACGCCTAAATTTCAACTTAGCTAATCCTTTCAAAAATTATGTTACATATTGAATTTGTAGACCACGTTTTTTTTGCGAATAATTGCGTACTGTACCTAATTAAAATAACGCTATGTAAATAACGTCAATCACGCCATTTACAGTGCACAAACAGCTTATTAGTCCATTGGGGTATTAGGATATACATATAAGCGCTTGTGAGGTCAAGAGTTAGATCCATGAATCAGGCAGTATTATGTCATGAAGTCTCGAATTATGTGTGTACGACAATATTTTATAATGTATGTAGTGTTAATATCGGTCTAGGCTTCAGATATAACGTTCTCTAAAAAAAGTTAAACCCACTTCCCACCATTCGTTAAATAGGGCTTATTCATTATCTTAGATCATAAACGTCCCACTGCTGGCCTCGAGCCTCCTCAGCAATAAGAGGGAATTTCACCCCCCCCCATATCAAATTGGTCAGGATGGTACAGGGTTTTATTATGAATTTCTTTCACAGATGTTGTATGCATATTATATTACTTAGCAGTCTTGATGACATCGACGGGGTTATCGAAGAAAGTGTTTAGAGATTTTTTATGCTATTCTTACTTTTTCATAACTCGGTAAACTAAGGCTTATTAAGAAAATTTAACCTTTTTTTTATAAAACTTTAGTCTATTATAAAAGTTGAATTTAGGTATATTATAATATATTTAGGCACATGAATTGATTTTCTATAACAGACATAAATAACCTCTCGACATTTTTTTTTTGTGTTTGAGTTTCTACGACAGTATTATAATCGCCCAGATATATGTATAAATGTACATATGTAATAACCTAAGTATTTCTTTCCACTCACGATTGTCGCCCACAACGACCGTTCTAAAATCCGCTTGCCTGTTTAGGAAAAGGTGAATGTTGCAAACTGTAGACTAACAAGTGGAATAAAATGGAAACTCAGCTATTTTGCCCGGTCATTGTCAACTTTAATGTTTTGAAACATGGTCCAAAATGATTTAAAGTTAATGCGAGTTCTTGGACGTATTTTCTGTACCTTTATATCTTGTTTAGTGTTGAGATACCTACTTAAAAGGCGCGTGTGGGTGCAAGGCTGACCTTATAGGCGCTACCCACAGCCTTCGCTAAACATTTAGTATGATTTCCCTGACATCCCACACTAGATTGCTATTATCACCATAAACGATAAACAAATAAATTTTAATATTACAATATATCCGATAAATGAGATTTTTTACGTAAAGTAAGTATAAAGTCATAATGCTATATGTATCTACTTATAACTACTGTATACATGCATATGCTTAGGTATATAATGTAAAAAATGTATAGCATTATATTATAATTGGGTGGCAAAATTATTGAAATGAGTAAATAGCAAAGCGGCAGCCACTGTTATCCAATGTTCTAAGTTAATATCACAATATGAGAATAAAAAATATCTGATTAATAATTATTTTCTCAAAGCGGAAGTATGTGTACATGGATGTCGTCAAGTCGTACGTTGTACTAAAATTTATCGAATTTCGTCAAAGCCGCCTTTTAACTTCCCGTGCGGTGACCAATTAAGACCACCTTACTTGCCCGAAGGACTGGAAAAAACAGCTGAAGGATCATCAGAAGAAAGAGCAGCAGCATTTTCTTTGGAAGTTTATTTCAAACGCCAACCTACCAAGCAAGGCAATTATGGAATTATCCTCCAGCGAGTAGGCCTATGTCCAACAGTGGATGTCGATAGGCTGATAACGCTTTTCCATGGGCCCCACATGGGGCCGCCCGTCGGCGTCTCTATAGTCGTCAACTCCATCCCTATTAGTATCCAGGCCAATATGAAGTATTTGGGCCTTGTACTTGACAGGCATTGGTGATTCCGGAAGCATTTCCGCAGATTTGCTCCCCGGCTCGTCGGCGCTGCTCCGCGCTCTCACGGCTCATGCCAAACGTGGGCGAACCCAGCTTGAAAGACCGTCAGCTGTATGCGGGGATGATCCGCTCAATGGCGCTGTACGGCACACCCATATGGGCGAGCTCTTAGACTACCCGACTTAAGGCTCTTCTGTGGCATCCACAGAGAGTCATAGCAGTCAAAGCCATCCGCGGTTATCGCACGGTAGCGACCAAAGCGGCGTGCGCATTGGCCGGAACTCCCTTGTGGGAGCTGAAGGCGGAGATGCTCTCCGATCTCTATAGGCAGGTGTCTTTAGTACGCGACGAAGGTATCTTCCTACCGCGCAGTGAGCTGGCCACTTGGCGTGAGGAGGCCCGCCGGGACATCAGTGCCCGTTGGCTTACGCTGCTGGAGAGGACTCGATACGTTGTTCATACCGTTGAGGCCCTCCAGCCCGTACAGATAGAGTGGATGGAGCGGCGGTACGGGGTCCTCTCTTTCCGGCTGGTGCAGGTCATGTCTGGGCATGGTTTTTTCGGCAAGTACCTATACGTGGTCGTAAAGAGGCAGTTGACTCCTTCTTGCCAACAGTGCGGCAGTGACGAAGACACGACGCAGCATACGCTCAAGGTCTGTACGAACTGGGATCGGCAGCGCCGTGGCCTCGTCGCTGCCATCGGTGCCAACCTGACGCTACCAGCCGTTGTGAAAGTGATGGTGAACATCACCAGGCCCGAGTACCTGTGCCTGATGCCGTCCTAACCGAGGCATTGGGTGACCGGACCGGGGATCAGTCCGGTCACTCGGAGTGAGGTCACCGCACGCCAGGGCATCGACTTGAGAGGAACCCGCGAAGATAAACCACCGGGCGGGCCACCGGACAACCGGGCGGGCAACCGACAAAAACCAGTTTCCGGTGGCCCACTAGTTTGGCGAAGATAGGTACATTGCAGGGTGGGTCTATTAGATCGCGCACCGCTTCTTCTGTCACCCCGGACGGATTTAGCGGGGTGTGACTAAACCATAGTTCGTCACAAAAAACAGGATAGGAAAACCCTTTAAAAACAATAACCGGTCGAGATCTTTAATAGCAGTGTATTTTATTTTTTCTCTAAAATGACAATATCGCATGTAATGGTAATGTAACAAACGGAGTGAGAAAATGTTATGTTAACAGAATTCCTAGCTGCTTTTTTTACAGTTAAGTGCCATACAAATAGTGACATTTGTCATACGACAATATTCGTATTACATTTGAGAGTGGTTTTATATTGCTTCTGATGTAACTACTGACCGGTCCTAGTTATATTACCCGGTAAAAAAACTGGACCAGGTTAGCTTCAAACTAGAAGGATTAGTGGGTTTAAAAGAATACTGGTGCTCTACAATGGGTTGCAATAGACCAATTAAGTGATGACTTAAGTACCTGAAAATCTAAATTTAAAGTAAGCATATATTTAAAGTAGGTAGGAGGCACGAATAAAGCTCATTTTCTTTGTATATTATCTAAAAGCATTGTTAAAATTAAAAATGTCCTTCAATAAAAATCACATATTTTAGTGTTTTAATAAAGATATATACATACATAGTAGTATGTATATTTAACAAAATTATTATATCTTATCAAAGTAATCAACGTTAGATAATTACTAACTTTTTCCTGTCTGTATTCACAATGTCATATTTATACATCTATTGACCTTTCCCCCACTGGGCTCATACTCATTTACCTTCAACTTTATAATAAATCATTCAGTTAATACCTCTATTTTTATGTGATTTTATATCAATGAGATAGCGTTTTCTATATAGTTATATACTCAAACTATCGACATAAAAAGCATTCTACTCTGGCTATGCTCGCAGCTTTGCTCGTGTAACTATACTCGATATCCGTCGAGCACGCGTCCTTCTTCCATGTTTGACTGACAGTCTACCTGAACCCGTCAGAGTAATATCCATAGAAACTCAGCGTCTGATAAATACTTAATATACCTAAAGCTATAATTTATATGAAGATTTAGTGGTTGACAAATCCCAGTTTCGATCACTACTAGCATCATTAGGCGTACGTAACGTCTATGAAACAATCCTCGAAGATTTAAAAAAACCAATATTTTACTATATGCTTATCCAGATGGCCTAATGACGATTAACTTCCTATATTGAATGTTGAGCGTTTAATTTCATTCGCGTTCCAAAATTGTTGTGCTATGCTGTGCTGAGTCATACCATATACCTATTATTGTATTGAATTGTACGTTTGTAAAATCCATTGCGATGTAAGGAACAGGATAGAAATATATTTCTATGTGTGGAGTATTATTTTAAAAACAAATAATGTATCTTATATGTATCTTGAACTATTAGAAAGTGGAAATATATGTAGGCAGATATTGCACTTAAAATAAAACAATGTTCCCATTAAAACACCTGATATTACGCGAGAAGGAACATCAACATCACTTGTGCTAACATTATTAAATGTGAACAAACACAGTTATTGCCAACCTCTTACAAAATACATGTATCGTTCTAATTTTCTACGATATGTGAGCATGTTTCAGTAGTCCATCTATTTCCTTGTTAGCTTTTCGACAAAGAAATGACACAGATGCTTATTGAATATAAGTGTATGCGCGTGTGTGTGTATCTACAAGTAATTTAATAAATGATTGCTCAATGCGTGTTTAAACACAATCTACCTAATTATTTAATTATTTGAGTGAGTACCTTAGTAAGTTATCAGCGAAAGATATTCTGTGTCACTAGTGACTTGCTTTTGAACCGAGTTCAAATTTGGTGGGAAAAAGAGATGAGAACTAGACCTATTGTTGTTATAATTCTTGAGCAATTCATTTGTTTGTTAGTCTTACGACAGTTAATTTAAATATTTAAGTATATTATAATTTAAGCTAATTAAATTGTGTTTTGTTGATTCCTGTGTTTTTATGACTAAACTATTAACAAGTTATAATGGTATTCAGCTTATTAATTGTGTCCTTAGTTTGTGATAAGGAAACGGATATAGGTTTTGTTTAATGAGAACCGTAATTACACGTGGGGGACAATTCGTATATAGATTAAACATCATTCTACATTGAAAACAGATTTATTATATACTCTGCTTTTGTTTCCGAAGAAAAAAGCTAAGGTGTAACACATCGTGGATGTGATTCAACAAGTAATTTTAATTGCCAAGTAATAGGGACCTATTGTTACTAACCAGGTATAGTTCCAAATTTCGAGATTGCAACTAAGCATTTAAAGAGAGAATTTTTAAAAATCGCTATATTACGCAGAAAAATAATAACAGTTTTTGTCTAATACCTAACAACCTAAATGTACAGGGAGATTTTTTATATAAGGCCCTGGAATAAATAGGTAATATAAGATCATTAATTTATATAAAAACACATATAATTTAATTATGCATGACAACTAAATGATGGCATTCTTAGCTATGCAACTCTTTTTTTTTTTTGGCTGCGGGCTACGGAACGGTCACGCCCCGCTAATCCGTCCGGGGCGACGGGAGAAGCGGCGCACGACCCCGTAGGCCCGCCCTACAATATACCTCTCGACGCCTTGCGGGTGGGCCACTGGTACGCGTTCTTTTCTTCAGTGGCCCATCCGGCGGTCTACCCTCACGGGTATCCTCTCGGGTCGACGCCCTGTCATCTCGACTAATATGTCTAGATGTCAGGGCGTCGTCTTCACGCGGTGGCCTCTCTCCAAGGGTGACCAGACTAATCCCTGGTCCGGTCACCCGTTGCCTTGGCTAGGGCGGCATAAGGCGGAGGTATTCTCGCCTTCGCTGCCCCAGTGGCCGGCGGCGGCGCAATTCCTCGAAGAGGAGATCCTCCCGGATTCGCCCCGCCGCTTCCTTCTGCAAGATGACGCTCTCGCAGAAGGCGGCGACCACGTCCCAATTCCTCTCGCTGTCGACCATCGCTTTCAAGACGGCCAGCAGCGAGAGGTCGGCACCGATGACGGCGACGAGGGCAGAGCGCTGCGAAGCCCAGGTCACGCAGACCTTGAGCGTATGCTGCGCTGTGTTCTCGCCGTCGCCGCACTGTTGGCAGGATGGAGTCGTCTCCCTCCTTGCCACCGCGTACAGGTACTTGCCGAAGCAACCATGCTCCGACAAGACCTGCACCAGCCGGAAAGAGAGGACTCCGTGCCGCCTCTCCAGCCACTCCATCAGTACGGGCCGGACGGCCTCGATGACATGAAGTCCGAATCGAGGCCTCTCTAGCCGCGTCGCCCAACAGGCAAGGACCTCCCGGCGGGCGTCTTCGTGCCAGGTGGCCAATTCGCTAGGCGAAACCTCGCCACCTTCCTCGCGAGAGGTATGCAACCCTGATTGCACTTTTCACATCCATGGATGGATGGATGGACATGAGAAAAGTGCAATCAGGGTTGCATACCTTTACCGTTGCACTTTTCTCATGTGATCTTCAGAAATAAATATAAACACTTAAAATCTATTATATGGCTTATAGCACATGGACTTAAAGAATTCAGGCTAATTTATTTCTGTGTGGTGTACTAACATATTTAAAATCATTATGAAGTTAGTGTACTTAGTGTAACTTATTGTATCCTGTTAAGAACAAATATAAATTTGGTACTATGTTACCCAAATCTAAGCTATTTAGTTTATTTAAATTATTATATTTTTGGACAGAATCATTCATATTCTAAATAGATTTCTGAATTAATTAATAACTATCCTAATATTTATTCACAAAACTTGTTTCCGCATTGTACATGCTAAAACTAAGAAACAAGTTATAAAATCCGATTACGAAATGAAAAATGATGTCGCAAGCGGGATTCGAACCCGCGCCTATTGGGATTCCGGCCCAATCGTGCTGCCACTACACTACCGCGACTAATTGTAGGACATGCAAATTTCATTTCGTATTGTATTTACGTCTTAAGGTGACGGTATGCTATCTACCCGACAATGTTTACACATTGTTATAGGCTTAATACTTCAAACTTTACAGTTAGAATTGTATTAAACGATGACACAACCTTGTTATTTAAATTACTGAAATTTAGCATTTAATATGCTTAATTATTTATAAAATCCGATTACGAAATGAAAAATCAGTAATTTAAATAAGAAACAAGTTTTTTATATGTACAAAATAACCAAAGCAAAGATGATAATATTAAATGTTGCAAAACACATTTGTTAAGATGACACATTACAATATTTGTAAGTGATTCTTTGTTTCTACAAAATAGTTTTAAGATGTTGGGTTACCATATTCAAGAACGGTATGGTCACCATTGCGAATAGTTGGTGATCGAGCGGGCGCGGATAATGAACCCGAGCGTTCGAGGGATTCACGATGAATGTGCAGGCGTGCCACGACGTCGCCGTGTATTGCGTTGTCTTGCTCACGAATTTATATTTACATACCTATACAATATATATATATATATATATATATATATATAATATTAAAAACGCTCGTTTATTTGATCGTTATTAAAACAAAGATAATGGAAACAATGAATGTTTTTCAATGTCTATACTTGGTTCCAATTTGACATTCAGGATTGGTTTCATAGCTATTAGTAATTAATATATAAATTATATTTATAACTAGCGGCTCGCCCTCGCTTCGCTTCGGTTACGTCAGTTCAGTTGTGTAGTTTATTTTCGCTACATAGAATTCTTAGTAAAGGTACTTTGGGTAGCTCTCAGCACTCACCTAACAGTCCGAGTAAAGTTGTCAAAGTTGTCATAGCCATCTGCGACTAACAACTAAGTCAAACACGAAAAAGAAAAGTAAAGTCCACATCATAGAGCGTACAAAACGTACATTCTTAGTTAAGATGCTACTTAGGGGCGAGTATGCAAAGTGCACCCTTTTTTGTTTTTGTTTGGTAGGCTATGGTCTGGACACAGCCATTCCTTCCGTGGTAACAGAAGGGCGTCGTGTGGCCCCATAAATCATCGTGGCCAACTATCAGGCTGGCCTCTGGTACCGCTTACTTGACATCCGTAGCCAGTCCGGGGGTTTACCCTTCCAGGTATCGTCTCTGTCTACGCCCCGACAAACAACAGTGTTGTATCGCCTTCACGCGGTCGGTGTCTCTGCGGGTGGTAGATTAATTCCCATGGTCAATCTACCCGCGATCTCAGTTAGGATGGCAACAGGTGCAGGTACCGCGCCTGTGACGTCCAATGCGCCGGCGGCAGAGTGTGTCAGCATGGAGAGTCTCCTCTGTGACACGCTCCGCCGCCTTTTTCTGTGGGACGACTGTCTGACTGCAAAAGGCGGCGACCGAGTCTGAGTTTCTGACGCTATCGAGCATCGTCTTTGCGATAGTCGACTGTGCCAGTTTGACACCGATGATTGCGATGAGTGCACGGCACTGCTTTGCCCAGTCCATGCAAACTTTAAGCGTCTGCAGCGCCATGTCCACCTCGCAATAGTGGTTAGACGGTGTGCTCTCCCTCCTTGCGACCGTGAGCAGGTACACGCCGAACCAACCCTTCCCCATCACTACACCAGTCACTTTAGCAATAGTGCTGTTACTGCCGCCTGTTGCTGCATATTGTGCGAGGGCCTACTTTTTTACATTTTTATACACTGTTGATAGCATAGAGTACGTTTCAAGCAGCTTGTAGAGCACTTGAAGGTGATCAGCGCTGAGATGACACCCTTGAGTAGGCCTGTAACAGTCACAGCCCCATTCATTTGAGTCTTTTGCTTTTAACGATGTTATTGTTTTACAGTCTTTCAAATCCTTTGACATTATTATAAAATATAAAAGATATCCATCTGAAGATATTCTACGCTACTAAAACGCGACATGAACCAAGAATTTCATTTTTATTAATTCTTTCGTAATGAAAGCCATTTATTATATATTAATCCGTGCGGTTGCGCAGTTAGAATACAATTTACCAACCGCTTTCTTACCCGTGGGTCGATCACCCACGAGACGACTAAAGGACATCATACATATCATACATCTATGGAAGAAAAGGAAAACTCGAAACAAAACCCTATACCAACACATCTGACCAGCGTGATATAGTAGGTCAATTTCCCTTCCATTACGGACGAGGCTTAAGCCCAATAGCGGAACGTATATAAACTAAGATGATAGATGTCCATATCCCCACGTAGCCTTGAAAAGACTTATCTGAGCAGAGCAATCTTACTAAAATGAGGAGACAGCGTAAAATAACTTTGGAAGTAACTACGTCAGAAATTGCAGCTGCATTACTTCTTGGTGGTAAAAGAGCTTCGTTTAAAAACCCGATAGATTTATAAAGCAATGAAACACCGAGATGTTCAATAACACAAAACTACGACACATTGAAAGTGTTTTTTGTTTTATTGTGTGAGAGCAAGCAGCATGCACTTATTTTTTTGGACACACGCCTTGCACTCCGTCCGCGTGGCCCCATAACTCACCGTTTTCCCTCCCCATTACCATTGGGCCTTTCGAGTACCATGATGACGCCCCAGGCCATCGGGCTTCACACTCACGTGGTAAGCCTCTCCGCGGGTGACGGACTATTCCCCGTTCCAGTTACCCGCGACTTCGGCTAAGGCAAGTAGACGCAGGTAATCGCGCCTGCGTCACTCCGCCGCCTCTTACAAATGAAGCGGAAATAACACATTGCCACTGTTCAGACGTTGCTTTTCTGCAAGAGTGGGGTACTAGGTCCGACTGAGGGTCGGACTAGCCCGTGGATCTAGAAATAATACTATCAACTGTGGCTTTACCACTATTAGTGTTTTTATTAAGGATTGCTGTCTAATCGTTTGCGTTGATTGGACAATGATAAATAAAAAAAAAATCGTAGAGGCCGTAGATCGAGCACTACGAGATCGTAATGAAAAGTCAATGGTGCGTTTCATTGAAGATTTTCGGCAAATCCTTCCTGTTAAAACTCGAGGAAATAGAACTGATGAGATTAATGTTTCATTGAAATGTTCTTATCTGTGGCCCCAAGTAGGAAAGCTGACCCTAACCATCAACATGCAAGCAAACCCAAGGTTTAACCATTTATATTAGTGTTGCCCAAATGCAAGACCAAGACTTGCTGCAAGAGTTTCGCAGTGCTCCCTTAGACATGATTTTACGATTTTCTTAGCACAGAAAGGATTGTCAACATTTCGTATTCTTACGAGTAATACCAGTACACGGAAGAATAATAGCCCCACTTCCGTTTAGTGGTATGTACCTAATTATTGATAGTTGTACAGTTACTGCCACTAGATGAATAGAATTTCATTAATTTAGTTGGATTTTTAATGTCTATGGGGATTTTTTATTTCTATCAAAACAAGTGACATTGTGTTATTCTAAAAGCAAAAGTTGCAAGATTTGCGAGCCTCGCAAGAGTCTTGCATTTGGGCAACACTATATCACCATGCTTAAGAACTTGCCGATGTTTTAAAGAAAATTGGAGAAAGTGTCCTCCTTGATGAAAATGGTCAAGTGGCTGCCGCAAATACTTGGTCGAGTTAGAATTTTTAAGTTTCAAATAGGGGTGCGTAGTATAATTGAATGTCACGCGCACGAAGTCGCGGGCATTAGCTAGTTTATAATATATATACAGGATGGAAGGGGACCGCTCCCGAAAACAAAGACAGGTAACCCTACTAGTCCTATTTGTAATGACAGGCTAGAAAAGAAATCGAATCGGGTGAATTAAAATTTTTTTTTGATCACCTCGCGAGGTCGTTGAACATATGATCGTGAGTTTTGAATAGATTGCGTCTTTTCTCATCTGAGTAAAGTTACGTATTTTTTATGGAATTATCGTTATATCCCACTGTCCTAATACGATGGAATGTGAAAAAAACTTAAAATTCGTTATGAAAAATAAAAAAACGTTATGAAAAACATAGAACCTCCTCCTTTTTGAAGTCGGTTAAAAATAAAAAAAATTCATCCGAATCTTTTTTTTTTCTAGCCTATCATTACAAGTAGGACTAGTAGGGTCACCTGTCTTTGTTTTCGGGAGCAGTCCACTTCCACCCTGTATATATATATATATATATATAATATATATATATATATATATATATATATATATATATATATATATATATATATATATATATATATATATATATATATATATATAATATATATATATATATATATATATATATATATATATATATATATATATATATATATATATATATATATATATATATATATATACACTACCGTCCAAAAGTTTGGAAGCACACCTGTTTTCAAACAAAACAAATAAATGCCGACTAATAGCGGTAAAAATTAGCAATAATCTTAAGTTTTACAACCTTTTACGACTGTCTACACAAACACAAAAGGATTATTATCCTACATTCATCAAGTTTTATGGAATTCCTTAATATTGACGAAACACGTGTTTTATGACTTAATCCGTCGGCTACTTTATCCTATGCAATGGTGTAGTTTTATTGATAATGTTTGCTGGTTTTAACTTTTTTAGACCTTATTCAGTCGCACTTGAGCATTGGCACGTGAAAGTTGTGATATTAACATTGTCTGTATTCGAAAGATATCGGCTACTACTTTGACCGTATTTTTTCTTCTGAAAATGGCAAAACGCAAGCAAATCACGCTTGAACAGCGAAGCGCTATTTGCACTCTACGCGAGGAAGGATACAGTGAACGTCAAATCGCAGAAAGGCTCGGAATTTCTTGTAAAGGTGTCCACTATACCCTTGCTAGAAAACAAGAAACGGGGAAAAATGAAGATAGAAAGAGATCTGGTAGGCCCAAATCCACAACAAATCAAGAGGACAACTTCATTAGAGTTCTTTCTAAACGGAATCGACGCTTAACTGTACCACAGATCACTGCAGCTCTGAATGATACGCGAGAAACACCCATTTCAACAACTACTGTTAAAAGACGCTTACTGTCTGCGGGATTAAGAGGATGTGTTGCTGCTAAAAAACCCAAACTAACAAATCGACATAAGAAAAATAGACTAGAATGGGCAAAAGCGCATAAAAACTGGACTATAGAACAATGGGAAAATGTCCTTTGGAGTGACGAATCAAAATTTCAGATTTTCGGATCCAATAGACGTGTCTTTGTACGCCGGTCAAAAGAAGAGAGGGCTTCAGAGGCATGTACAGTGCCTACCATCAAACATGGTGGTGGTAATGTCATGGTTTGGGGGTGTTTTGGCAACAGTAAACCCGGCAATCTTGTGAGGATAACCGGAAAATTAAACAAGGAAGGCTATTTAAAAATTCTCCAAGATTCTGCCATACCCAGTGGACTAAGTCTCATTGGTTCTGGATTCATTTTTCAACAGGATAATGATCCTAAGCATTCGTCTAAATTGTGCCAGAACTTTTTAAACAAGAAAAAAGCTGAAAACATTTTAAACATCATGCAATGGCCATCTCAATCCCCTGATCTTTCTCCCATTGAACTTGTTTGGGATGAACTTGACAGGAGGGTGAAAAGTCGTTGTCCTACGAGCTCAGAACATTTGTGGCAGCTATTAGAGAACGAATGGAACAAATTAGATAAAGATTATTTTAAAAAATTGATTAATAGAATGCCCAGAATATGTGAGAAGATTATAAAGGAGAAAGGTGGACACTTTGATGAAGCTAAAATTTAATCTAATTTACCATTGTATATTATTTTTTTATTTTGTTTAAGTTAGTTTCTGTTTGTTCTTTATTTTTTTATCAATACATTTAAATTTAAATGACTTAGTTTGGTTTTATTCGATTTTACCTTGCTGCTTCCAAACTTTTGGACGGTAGTGTATATATATATATATATATATATATATATATATATATATATATATATATATATATATATATATATATCTTAATATATATAAATTACGTGTCACGTTATTTGGCCGCGATGGACTCATAAAGTACTTAACCGATTTTAACCAAATTTGCACAGCAAGTGTAGTTTGATCCAACTTAAAAGATAGGATAGCTTAAATCTCAATTTATAGTAATATTATTTTATTGCAAATTTTATGTCTAATATTTGACAGTCAAAATCATATGTTATATCAAAAGGATTTTAAAAGATGGCGGAATCTGTTGACTGGATTCAGTAAGTATTTAATAGATGGCGCTATGTTAAATGTACAAACGCTTCATATAAGCTAAAAGCTCTGTTAGAATAAACAAAAAGTGTTACTGAGGCTAACCTAAGCCACAGCAACGCGTGGCCTGGTCTGCTAGTATATATATTATTATATTTATATAAGAGATTTCCTCCTATGTATTGACTCATCACGATATCTCTGGAACCATACGGCCTACAAACCTCAAATTTGGTAGGAATATTTCTTTCGCCGAGTAGAGGTCAGCTAAGAACGGATTTTACGAAGTTATATCCCTAAGGGGGTGAAAAAGCAGGTCAAAGTTTGTATGGGACAACGTGTTCCTTGGTCCAATCTATTTCAAATTTTGCATAAACATTCTTTAACAGAATTGATGAAAGATGTGATTCATATTTTATTGAGATTTATCTCCTAACTGGGTTAAAAAGGAGTGGAAAGTTATTTTAGGGGTGATTTGCTTTAAAGTTGATATCAATACTGCTTAGTGATTTTGATTTAAAAGACATTTTATTTTGACACATGTTTGAAAACTTAATTCGATTATATTCAAAAAAGCTAAGAGCGACTCGGAGTCGCGCATGAAGGGTTCCGTACCATTATCTATAAATGGCAAAATAATCATGTTTGTTGCATGGGAGCTTAAATTCTCTATTTGTTTTATTTTAATTAAATTATTTATTTCTAATATATTACTGAATATTCTGTGAATATTTCAAACGTCTACCTATTTTTGTTATCAATATCGAGCAGAAACATTACCTTTGTTGTGTGGGAGCCCCCTTAAATATTTATTTTATTGTTTTTTAGTATTTGTCGTTGTAGCGGCAAAAGAAATTCATCATCTGTGAAAATTTCAACTGTCCAACTGTCACAGTTCATGAGAGCAACCTGGTGACAGACAGGCGAAGCAACGGATGGACAGCAGAGTCTTAGTAATAGGGTCCTGTTTTATTTTTTGGGTATGGAACTCTAAAAAGGTTGATGTCACATAAACGTTCTTCTTCTTCTCTTTGTGTATTGGCAATCAGCTACTTATACGAGCTATTGGTGCCAGTGTCAAGTTATTATTATTTTTACGTTTATAGTATTTCAGGTTAGTCATTGTCTAAGTCAAAATGTCACCATCAACAGTGCTAGGGCTACACTGTTAATGGTATCTTGTGGGAATTTTGATGGAAAACGAAAATGTTGTAAAGCACTTTTATATGTATTCGCTACATCTCAGTAGTTCCGCCGCATCATCATCACAGCCCATATATCATCCATGCACTCTTAAAGTACTGAACCGATTTTAATCAAATTTGCGTAATATGTGTAGTTTGATCCAACTTAAAAGATACGATAGCTTCCATCTCAATTTATAGTCACAATATTATATTATTGCAAATTATTAGTCTGTTATTTGACAGTCACAATTATCTGTTATCTCCAAACGATTCTAACAGATGGTGGTATCTGTTGACTGGATTGAGTAAGTATTTAATAGATGGCGCTATGTTAAACGTAGAAACGTTTCATATAAGCTACAATTTATTAGCATAACCACCACGTGTTACTGAGACTACCATAGCCACAGCAACGCGTGGCTGGGTCTGCTAGTATATATATATATAATATCTGGATGACCGTGCCTTGCTCGGTATTTTCTTGTTAGTGTATTTTGGAAGATATAATAAAAATAATAAAAAATAAAAAAATCAAAAAGTAAAAATAGAAACTAAAAAATACATCGAGCAAAGCAGAAATCACGTTTATTGTACTGGCTTACTTACTTGTACTGGCGCACCAAAATTATACAATACCACCAGTTTGCAAGAAAAAACATTGCATTGCATTGCGTAATCGGGTTAACTATACTGACCGGTTGTTCTCAAGCAAAGTCTGTATTTATTCCTAGGATTCTCTGAATACCTACCATGAAATTACTCCTTTGAATTTCAGAGAGTGCAGTTTGCCATTAAAGTCTGTTTCGCAATAACCATAAACAAAGCTCGAGGTCAAATTCTTAAGGTAGCGGGAGTAGACTTGAGAGAAAGCTGCTTCTCCCATGGGCAGTTGTATGTGACATGCTTCAGAGTAAGCTCACAGAGTAGCCTGGTAATTCTAGCATCCGAAAGAAAAACAAAAGATATTGTTTACAAAGAAATACTGTAATAGGTGTAGTATCGTGGGTGGATGTCAAAGAAGCGGTACCAGTGGTCGGCCTAATTTCGATGGAAAAGATAGTGGCTTATGGGGCTGCATACTACCCTTCCGTCGCCTCGGTCGGAATGGGCGCGGTGTGTTCAAAACATAGACTGCTAAGAAAAAAGCCTCATGTCCATAATATACAATAATATAACAAAAAAATCATTTTATTTTCATGTTTATTAAACCTTCCCTACACTATAATAAAGGTTGTTATACTATATAAGTATGCAAACATTTATACATAATAATTTATAAATAATAATAAAATTAAAAACGTAAAAAACAAACAAAAATCCTATTAGAACCATTTTCGACTTTTTCGTAGATAAAGATGCGAGCAAATGATAATAATTAATAAAATAATAAAAAAAAGGCGAAAAGGTAAATAAGAAAAGTAAGGATCCGAACCGAGCTCCGGTTTGTTTGGATTAGACTACTTGATTTTCTAACTGAGCTAAATATCTATTCTTAATGACAGCGTCAAAATTTGAAACCTTCATATTCAAATAGTTTCAATACAACGAAAAATTATATTTTTTGTTGCCGAAAAATACTGACAAAACAATATTCTCTATAAATGAAACTTAGCTAGATCGATTATTGGCCCCCGGACCTCTTGTATGCTAAATTTCAAGTGAATCGTTTGGTGCCTATATATATACAAGAATTGCTTGCTTAAAAATATAGTGAGTATATATATATATATATATATATATATATATATATAGAAGATAGATAGATAAGAAATTATATTGTATAATTTATTTTCGTGACAGTAGACATATACACATCGCACTCACACATATTCTTAGTTCGATTCTTGCATAGAAAACCGTTTTTAAAATCTATAATAGTTTTGACTGACTCACAAATATGCTGTACCAGTGCGTTAATTGTGTTTCTAAAGAAAAACAAAGGAATTATTTCAGCGCATAAATTTTATAAAAAACATAGAAACCAACAATGCATCTTAGTGGTAAATGTAATTTTGATGTTCACAATCGTTTGACACGGTACATGGTGGTCCGAGTAGTCGGGGGCAACAGCATGCCATAGCAAAAGTCAATAATAAATGTGTTGTTGGGTTCAATGTCATCGCAATAAGCAACACAGCGGGCGAGTTTTATAGATGTGGCTAAATAATTTTGTAGCACTTTGTGGTACACCGTTTGTTCTTTTCGTTTTTTTATTAATGTAATATTTGTTGCACAAATAGTGTTCAAGTGAATCAACAATTATTTTAAATTTACTGCTGCCTTTAAAAGATAACCTTAGTTTTAATAGTAAATTTTAGCACTATTAAGAGCTTTATATCGACCTGGGCCAATTCCACCTGATTCCATTTGGTCAACAATTACATACTCAAGGAGGATTGACGTCAGGCAGGTGACTGGTCATAAAACTATTGCTAACTAACTTTTGCAATATGCATAGTACATATTGAGTCGACCCCAAGTAATTGGGATAAGAGCAGGAGATAATGATGATGATAATTATTTTAAATATGGTATGGGTTGTCTTATTTAAACTAAAGGTACGCTAATTTTAATAAAAGAACAATCACTAAGACTGGTTTTAAAAACTACTTTATCAATCACTCAGCGAGAAATGATTAAAATTGTTCTTACATTATAAGGATTTCACATCTTTTATTTTTAAAAAGACTTACACAGTTAAAGAAGTTTAATTAACTATCGTAACTATTAGAGAGTACGTTTTCTTCTTCAAGTGAAATATATTTTACACTGTTGGTTACTGCACAACAAGAGGGCAAGAGGACTACTATTCCACGGCGACCAGACGGGATTCCTTTTAAGATTTTCTTTCATAATAGCCATGTTATATGTTTACTTAGCCTTAGTTATATTTAGACACCCACGGGATAGACAAACTATGTTCTTACTTCGTAATATCACATCTTCCTTTAACTATATTGTGAAAAAATATTTTAAATATTTCGTCAACAATTTGTCAAATACCTCTGTGTCAAGGCCCTTTAGAATAATAACGCATCTTTGTATTCAATCGTTAAAGAATTTTTCGTCATTGCAAATTGTTGGACATACTCAAGACATTAATTTACATTGGTTGTCCTTCGGGTGGTTTGTTTTTTAATGACGATGACAATGTCCTACGTACGCCTTTGTAGTAATGCAGTCAGCCCAGCCATTTAATAGTCTCTCCACGTTTATAATTTCAGTATCTTACCATTAAAAATGTAAAAAATCTTTTTTTGTGTGTTTATTTACTTGTGCTAATTTCAAGAATTGTCAATTGTATTTCAAAATTTCTTATTGTATCGTATAGCAAAATATAAAAATAATGACAATGTATACTATATGTATACTATACAATACAATAAAAACAATAGTATGTAAAAATAATGATTGCCAAACGTTCTGCGCAGCCGCTGTTGCTATAACAACCGCTGATATAACAAAAATTGTATTTGACGTATTATGCATACTATTTATTATTTTACGACATGATTGACGATTAAAATATAAATCTACTAATTTTTTAAACTTATTTTACTTTTACATTGGCTAAGTTGTGGTTAATCACTAGCAGAGGCCATTCATTATGAAGATGAAAAAGAAGAAGATTATTTTACTCTATGATATTATTTTATAATCGCTAACAGAAGCATTGTTATTAAAATGGCCGAACAGTCACATGCTTATTGAAACGAAATGATAACACTCATTATGTAAATAACCCAGTTAAGTGGAACTACTGATTCAACTAGTATTTATTATATTCTATTTATTTTCCCAAGGAGGCTAGACGTTAGGCAGGCGACTGATCATATTACTATTATAACCAAAACTGTTGCAATATGTACGATGAAATTAGAGTAAATAATGAGTTGAACTCAAGTAATTGGAATAAGAGCAGGATGATGATAATACTTAATTATATTTTATTTATTTGCAGTATTTTATCTTGTTGATAAAATCTTAGCATTGTTTCTTTTTGATTGCCTATTAAAATATTATGTATTAGGTATAAAACATATAAAATAAAGGATCTGGTTGTCGTTAAGCGCTCTTGTCACTCTTGTCCAATTTATTACTAAGCAAGTATGGAAATTTTATTCAAAGACAATTTGGTTAACATGTTTTTACTTATTATGTTTTATAGCTCCACTGTCCTTTCGTGTTATTTGCATACCTATGGGAGTAATTATGTTGATATAATAATGTGGTAGGTATTTTATTGGAATGTGATTTCATCATCAGTAGTAACATATTAAGGTATTTATTTAAATTCCCTAATTTCTAATCATTTGAATAATGCTTATTAGATTTATATTTAGTAAATTGGGTGTTTTCAAAATCAAGTCCAAGAAATTATGACTTCATTATGGCTAAGTAAATTGAGTCTTACATGTGAAAAAAACTAACGGTCTTATATTTTAGATTTTGGTGCTTCAAAATTACGTAATTCTTCTCATTTCAGTACATACATGTTTCATTATTGGGCCTGGGTCTCTTCTAGATAGGACCTATTTATTTTATTAGTTTACTATGTTACGCTGGCTAGAAAAATCGGTACATATAAGATTTTATTGTAATTTTAGTGGAATTAGTGTAGTAATTTAGTAGAATTTTATTTTCAAAGCTATTAGTTTAAAAGCCCTCTTAAAACTTAAAAGCATTCCGTGATGATGAAGCGCCTCCCTAATGTAGCTGAATGTCAGATTATTGAATGTATTGCTATGAATGTAAGAGAATGACTATTGAATGCAAGAGCATCTCTCCACCGGTGACCATATCCACGACTACGGCCCTCTTGTGTAGCAAGACCACGATTGTCGAACTCCCCTTCTGGAACTGAACTGGGCGTCCGAGAGATATGAAGTGATCTCTCAGCTCAGCGACCGTCCTGGCTTTGGTAGCAGCACCTTCCTTCCAGGGAACTGTCCACATGTTATACAAGCGTTGTACCACTGAGGAATGGTTCCAGTTGTTTGAGAACCATGGTCAGCATCCGGTCGGGTACACCATCTAGTCCGGGAGCAGTCTTGTGATACTCTGTAATGGCTAGAGATCAGGCACTTGCTAAAAATGTCTATTTAAGGCCAAGATATTCTTAATATTAAGCAGATAATCTAGAACCGCATGCAGTAGATGGAAATGGCTATTAAGTGGGACTAATATTTTAAGAGGAAAAATTTGCATCTGATATATTAAGTCTCTGAAAGCAGAGGTACATCTATCATCATCCTCCATTACAGAGATCAAGACTATAAATATAAAACATAATTTATATGCTGTAATAAAACAAAAATAGTATCCTTCCATATAGACTAAGATGATATAAGATTTATTCTGTTGCTACAAACTTTGGAGACTGGTTCCATGAGATAGTACCGTTAGAACGGGCGGGTATTTTACCTCGCAGGTTAGAGCAGCGGAAGCAGCCGTATCCTGGGCAATGCCACTGTCGGAATGGCCGTTTGCATATAAACAGTTTTTTGTACGTCGCATAAACAAATATTTTATGCAAATTTTAGCGTTTTTATAACCAAAAAATATGTAGATTCGACTGAGTGCACTACGCATGGGATGCGGTGTTTTTAACAATAAATATTAAGAGCAAAATTATAATCCTCCCTTCTTAATATTATATATATTATTAGAATTAGCAACAGAGATAGAGAGAGAGAGAGAGAGAGAGAGAAAGAGAGCGAGTACGAGACCAAGTAAACATCAAACAGTTATTAATATTACTTGCCTATTAACGAGTTTTGGCTTTGTGTATGGTTCCGGTATTTGACATTCATTCGACCACTTAATTTTTCACTTGGAAAGTTAACGCTTTTCAATAGACGTTACACCTAATTATAGTGGCAAATGTAAATTCTTTTCATTTTTATAACCACTCATCAAATATAGACATTAAATTCGCGTTTCTTTAAGTGAAACAGTTATAATCACGAAACACCCATTAATTGGTGTTTTTTTTCACCCATTTGGTTCTAATAAGACTAATCAATGTTAAATCAAGGCTATAACTCTTTTACTATTTGATAAAGATCGCCGTCAAATGTAGTGTTAATTGGCTAGCCTGATATACCAAAAACATAGTCGTATCCTCTCCAAAAATAGGTTTGATATCACAACGTGTTTTTACTGTCCGAATTGTAATTCAGTTTATACTAATTTTGGATGTCAAGATATGAAACTCAAAAAATTAAAGCACGTAGATGTCTTATAGGAATACTTAGCGCAATGTTTTTGAATAAAATTCTTTTAGGCTATATATATTTATACATCGCTTTTGATCGAAATTTGAATCATGTGCACCTATCTGTAAAGATGTCGTGGCAGTTCGATTCTTATACAGGACTGCGCGATACACAAACGGTTGTTCTGAGTCTTAATATCATTTATGTCTGTATATTTGTATATTTGGAAAGATACACAAGGATTTATTTCTTACTCTTGGGTGATGTATTTAAAGAAAATGAACACCACGCCATGACTCCTAGAGAGTCAAGTATCTTTCTACACCAGTACTTCATTATGTACAATATCAAATCGTCTAAATAAATTATAATGTAGAATTTACAAATATTTTAAACATATCTAAGCACTATACACAATGTATACAATTTAGCTACCGAATTCAAATATTTTTTTTATAATGCCACGCCTAATTAACCGAAACCATTTATATAGCATATTTACATTTCCACTTTATAACTTTTAAAACCTACGTAATAAGACTTAAACTTCTTATAATATACGAATGTGACCTCAATAGACATCATTTACAATATCATCGTCTTTACTACATAGTTACAGACTGTACTGCTACTGATAATAATTTGACAGAATAACTAAAGAATAACCTCATATTGTATTACCATACGCTATAATTGACATTAAGATCGTACGTGTCGTATACTTGATGTACTGTAATATGGTGATTAGGTGCCACTGAAGACAAGGACCGGGTTCCGTTTCCCCATTCGCACGCCGTCGATAGGTACATTGCAGGGCGGTTCTATAGGGTCGCGCGCCGCTTTTTCTGTCGCCCCGGACGGATTTAGCGGGGTGTCACTAATCCATAGCCCGCCGCAAAAAAAATATATATATGGTGATTAGGCTCCACATAATATTGCATCAACAAGTTAGTCTGGATATATAAAAGAGAACCTTTTCAGTTTAGTAAGTTCGTTAAAAAATTGTAAAGCATTTTTATAAGTTATATTTATAATTTAGATGAAGTTATTTTAATTTTTTTCTGCCATTATTTCAATATGAATGGTATTCCCAAGTAGGGCTGCCGTTAGGAAGGAAGCCGTTCTTAAAACTATTGGCAATAACTCTTACAACATGTACGAGTACATATTGCTTCGACCCCAAGTAATTGGAATAAGAACAAAAGAATGATGATAATTAACTGGTATCAGTGGTTCCGTCTTATTTTTCTAATTAGGTACATTTGAAAAGAATATACTGCAATGGTTTTCTCTAAGTTTTAGTACCAACCTAACCTAACCTTAACTAACTAACTAATTTTAACTAATTAGCAAGTTATTTATTATATTATACACGTCTCGATATAATTTAGTACCTATATACGTCTCGCTATATTACTCCGTATGTGATTCCAAATTAAAAATTGTTCTCATTTTCAGATTTCATTATACTACAACTACATAGCTCATACGGGTTTTATAATAAAAAAAGGCAAAACAATCCTTATCTTACAAAAGAAACAGCGAAATTGTTAGCGGTCACTTTAATATTCTATTGACGACGATTTAATAAATACACAATATATGATCATCATTTCCTGTCTCCTTTAACATATATTATAAGGTGGTATTGTCATGATGCGCGTTATTCTTCGAACGTGTCTCCCCCCCTTCCAACCTGCGCCCCCCTGTACCCTCTGCACGCCACGGTCACCGCACACAGTGACCTTTCGCTGAACATTACGTAATTCACACTTGACTTAGACAGGATTTGTGCATTTATATATAGTGTGAGATCTTGGCATTATATATTAATTAGGATTCATTGTGTGGGTTTAATTGTAATTTATTTTCCGGTTGTTCACGGAATAATCAATATAATTTACCACATCTTCCTTTCCCGCGCTTGTTTTTAACGGAGACTGAAAGTAAAATATGTAAAATTATCACTGTGTGGAGAAGGGAAAAATTAAATAAAACACACCAACCTGTTTGACGAACGTCGTGTGGTATATTAACTTCTGTCTAGGTTTCGTGCTCAATAGTGGTACCCATATATAAGGCTAGCCAATACCTATGTATAAGGACTAAAGCGGAGGGAGAAGAAGAATTGATATCAGATAATTTTTGTCTATAGTTCGCAGTTTAATTATGCTTTAAGGTTTTGCTATAATCAAACTGTTTTAGGTGATGTTTTTTAATCGAAATAATAGGTGAAAGAAGTAAAATACGATCCTGACGTAGTATAAATTATCTAGAGATTTGTGCGCTACTTATGCACTACTTATGCACTAATGCTTAGTGAACCTAAATATGCGCCGAAAAAGAGAAAGATACCCTTTGAAATTAATGCGTATAAATATCTAATCCTTACTAATATTGTCAATGCGAAAGTAACTCTGTCTAGACAGACAGAGTTACTTTCGCACGAAAGAGCGACAGACAGATAGACGTCTGTCTGTCGCTCTTTTACGCCAAAACTACTGAACCGATCTAAATAAAATTTTGTACCCAGAAAGTCTAAAGCCTGATAAAGGACATAGGCTACTTTTTCATGCAAAAAAAAAGGTTGTAAAGGGGGATGAAAAATTGTAAGGGAGTATCGTCATTTTTAAAGCCAGAAGCTTGAAACTTATTTTTAGGCTATTGATTAGATATAAATAAATATGACATTAACATGTTGTAAAAATTTACCCTTAAGGGGTAAAATAAAAATAGGGGATGAAAAACTTTGGAAAAATAACCTTTTACGCGAGCGAAGCCGCGGGCAGAAGCTAGTATAGAATATTGTATCCGTTTTTATCATTATATACATCCCACTATTGGGAATGATCACTCGAATGGGATATACTACAGACTTCTACATCACACTAGCTAAATAAATCGGTAGGTACTGGGTTCTATTTTGAGATTTCCTTTTCACATCATCATTATCGTCATTATCTTTCTTGCTCTTATCTCAATTACTTGGGGTCGACGCAATATATTATCTTCTTCCATACAGTCCTATCAGATGTTTGGATTTCCTTTTCACACTGTGTCTGTATTTGCCTACGCTCTTTACTGATTTCTTACAATGCTCGTGGGAAAGGAAACAATGGTGACACATTGTATTCTTACATAATATTCATTTTATTATTGAGCATATAAGCAATAACATTGTTATACCATCCTCCTGCTCTTATCCAATTTTATATGATACCAGTACAGTACGTCTTTCTCTCTACTACAGTTTGAAGAAATAGAAAGCACGCTGCATACGGTTTTGGTAAAATTTTAACACTAGCCGGCCGTCTCATGTAAACTCTTCTTGGAAACGTAGTCATTAATCACTTACAGGCTATGTCGCCAAGTAGTGTGTGGTGGTAGTGGTTTATAATACTAGCTATTTAATCCTAGTACGGTTGGAAATAGGTCTCCACGAAGAGGATAATGGCATAGTCACTAAACTTGACAGGCAAATTCGCGATCACAATTGCTCTTACAAATTTTCCAAGAGAGTACTACCACCTAATGTGGCACGAATGCAAGACCAAGACACACTGCAAGAGTCTCGCAATGCTCCCTTAGACATTTTACGATTCCTTTGACAAAGAAAGGATCATCAATATTTTGTATTCTTAATATCAGTACACGGGGAAATAATTTGATCTTATTTTAACCAGTCTCATGATAGATAGGTGTGATTATAGCCGCACTCCCGTTTAATGGTATGTACCTAATTATTGATGGTTATACTACTAGATGAATGGAATTTCATTAATTTAGTTGGTTTTTTTTATTGCTATGTGGATTTTTCTATAAAAATAACTGACTCTTTGTTATTCTAATAGCGAGAGTTGCAAAACTTGCGAGACTCACAAGAGTCTTGCATTTGGGCAACACTACTACCACTCTTTCTTTTAGTTTTTCCTTAGCTGGTTTCAGAACGCCCGCAATAGTGTCCAGAGAGCCGGAAGCCCAATTGGAGAGAGTTTGGGGGTTGTATTGGTAGGCAGTGGCCTAGCTATACCCTTGGTATTGCAAAGGTCCATGGGTGGTAGTGAAATTTACCATGAAGTGTGCTATCTGCTCGTTTGCCACCATAAGCAATAAAAAAAATTATTATTATTGTATTCTTAGAATCTCATAACACGAGCAAAGTTATTGTTTTTAGTATTAGTTGCCGCTACTCATGCCTTGTGTATTAGTGTTATACCTACAAATAATATGATAATGTTATGAATCATTCATCCGTCACCCCGTTGACCACTATTGCTGGACATAGGTCTCTCTAGGAAGGGACGTTTCTATAATCGTGACACCTGATAGGTGGTTTGGCAGTCTTAGCTCATCACCACATGGGTAAACTCTACGAATATAATACTTAAAATCTGAATAATTTTTTAAGAGCTGTGTATAATGTACAAAATGCATACAGATGAATACAACATAGTTAAAATGGAAATCACAATAAATACGTTAGTGAATACTTTACCAGCGGGATTTAAGATTGGTTAATTTCACATTAGTGTGAACCAAATGCATTATTGTATTTGTGTGCAGGTTCTCAAATGAAATTTAAAAAACACAATGTGGGATGTAAAACTACAATGGATTAATATTTTTAAATATTTTAAAACTAAAAGGATCGTTCTCCTTTTTATGTATACTTTTAGTTTTTAAATTTTTTTGTGAGTTGTAATTGCGTATTTATCTTGCGAATGTACAATCTCGCACGGAAGTATCCAACGGATTTTTTTTACTTTATATATAGATGGTGTAGTTGTTTAAATATTGAACTTCCGGATCATAGATCCGATGATTTCTGGATTCGATACTAAGTGTAGGCATTAATTACTTTTTTTTATAAGGAACAAATTAAATAGTAAATCTTTATGACAACTTTGCTTGAAATACTACCACCTAAGACACAACATGTAGATATTATATGAATAAAATTTTGCATTTTCATTCATAGATTTGCTATTGTCAATTTTATGATTACTATTTATTTTTTAATGAATACTTAAATAGCTAGACTATCCTGTATTATTATATGAAACCTAGCGAGAGCGGTATAAATTTCGATAAAAGCCCTTTATATCATTTATAAGCTCATTTACTACAAACAAAATGAATGTGTATCTTGCTACTAGAACATTACACAGAATTTAAAGACCCGATTACGAAACGAAAAATGATGTCACAAGCGGGGTTCGAACCCTCATCTATTGGGAATCCGGCCCAACCGTGCTGCCGTGTGCTTACTCGCTAAGGAAACATACATATTTACACTTACAATCTAATATATCATTTATTAAAAACCTAGTGCTTTTATAAAGCATTATATTTTATATTTCACCTGATAATAAAACCGCCTTAGATAAGAAAAGATATATACTTTTAGATTTCATCCGCGTGTCATAGCAATGTATTAGATGTATCATTCCGTAGCATTTCTTACTAGGTGGATGATAAATAAGCCATGCCTAGAACTTTAGTAACCTTAAATAGCACCTGCAAGAAACTGAGAACGTACAATATTCATATAATATTATTTTTCGCTTCCCCACAGGTTTTCTCAAACAAATTCCTAACGCTTTATATCAGAAAAAAATAAGTATTTCTTTGGGAGTGATACATATCTACTTTCTATAGTTCGTTACAACGGCGAGATAGATTATCGGTTGATTTAAAGTACCGGTGAGACAATCTTGGAACGAGATCTGTCGGCCATAGTCCAGTTTCCCAATAGTGCGCTATTGTTGTGTGACGGATTCGGTATTTTACTCATTATTTAGTAGCCGGCTTCGTTTGACGTAATGCGTTCACTACTCTCTTACAAAAGAGTTCAACGGGCACTGTGCACCGGTCTAGCACCCGCAACGTACCTATAAAAACGTTACCAGTTATTTGTTTGGTTATTTTTTTTGCTTTACCCACTGATTAGTTATTATGAGATAATTATATCTTCCTATTACAAGATGAAACTTGATACATCTGTTATTTGAAATTATGGAATGTTGTATATTTATTAAATATAAAATATTCTTCTAAATATAACTATATTCTAATACACAGTATACTATGCACTTACTAATGGTTTGTCTCAATTTAAGTTATATCATGTGTAGTATATTAATACTTTCCATCCTTTTAATAACAGTAGTCTATTAGAAAATTACCAAATGTATCAGTATACATTTGGTAATTTTCTAATAGACTACTGTTATTAGAGTAGCAGTCTACTCTCCTCGTTGTGGTTTAGTAGTGGAATTATAAACTTATTTAATCGATATACAATTGCAGGTGCTCGTAGCAATATACCTATTTCAAAGGTATTCAAACTGTTAGCCATTATTCATATATCATAATTTGGTTTGTATCTAAATTAAATAATAATAAATAAAACCTCCGGGCCAGTCGTTACTTCACCATGAGGCTAACGCAAAACTCGGAGGAACATTATTTGGCTCCCTAAGTTCTTTTGATATAAAAAAAAAATGTATCACAAGATTTACAGGAAAGCCAATAAACCGCAGGGCAGCTTGTGGCGAGCTGAATGTGAGTGGCGACACTGCGGTCCTGAATACTCCAGACAGTCGATCAGGGACTCGTCTCCAGCTGGCCTTCATTGGCTGGCTAGAGTGGAAACCGAAGAGTGCCCGAAGGACTCTCAGCTCTGGCTTGCCTTAAACAGCTGATCAGAGAGGGGTCGCCAGAGCTATATACTCGGGGGTGGAAGTGTCATTTTCAAGGGCATAATTACGGGGAAACCATGAGTTTGTTTATCGCAGACTCAATGGTGAAACCGGCGCCGCACCGCTCGACACCCCTAGCCACTTACATCAATGTTGCCCTCTGTTGCCCGTATGACTTGTGTGTCTGTGGCGACTATTTAGGGGGCCCATTAAGTGAGTTGGCGAGTCACCGTCTGCCACCGTTCAGCTCTTAACATGGGTTTGAAGGCAGACGACAGTTATAAATTCATAGATTTAAGATGAACCAGTCCACTAAACACCCACTCCCATATTTCATATATTAGATACCATCATCATACAATAGTTTTACACTTACTGCTGGCATTCCACGTATGTTAAGTGCAGACGTGGAATGTCATCGGTAGGTGTCCCACCCCAATATTTAGATTAAATTTCTCCAAAGGCCTCTGCGTGTTGGATCCATATCCCCATGTAAGCCTCCCAAAGGACCGGGCATCTTCCCTATGGAGGATCCCGTGAATTAAAAGGAGATACAAATAATAAAATAAAAAAAAAACAAACGTGTGCATCTCGGGACGCCCGACAGAAGTAATAACGTAAAATAATCTTAGTTGAACTATTTAACATTGAAATTACTTAAAATTTATATATATTAATATGATAATCTAAGGAAAGGTTATTTATTAATACAATCTTATAACATCCCACTAATACGGCTAGCGCTGTAGGTTATATTGAGAAAGGAGGAGTCTACCTCCACCCGTATGCGTGAGAGAAAAGGAAGCCAGACAGACTAGCTTCGTTACGCGTTACGTAACGTACCGGTTTACCTTACCATAAGAAGTAATCTCTTCAAAAATCAATCTGTTTCGATAAAATGGTCTCCTTTTCTCAAAATCGATAAGATTATTTAGGCAATTAATAGCAGCTAGTGATTTGCCAATATTATTTTCGTTACAAAAGCTATAAAATCTCTCCATACAGTGACGGACTAAGGACATAATATACACCATAAGTTTCGTGTCCCGTATGCGTCGTACAAGATCGATTAATGGATTTAAGCTAATAACTCTCTATAAAAATGAAAACCTGACATAAGCATGGCCGATGGTGCTGTAAAAGCTGGTACATATGCTGATCAGGCTATTGTAGCTTTTATAAAACATATTTTATAGAACTAAATATATATTTTCTAATTGTAACTTATATTTCCATACCATATATCTTATTTTTAAAGCCCATGTAGTAGAAGTGAGTATATTGCCATTAGTAAATAGCAATTCTTACTTCTCTTAAAAGTGTACCTATAAATTTTGTATGCTATCGCTGTATTGAGTTTACCTGACATGCAAATAGAAGAAACATCACTTATATATTGAAATAGAAACATCTTGTGGATTTATAATAAAATATAAGATACTAAAAATTTTTATGATATATAATTCATATCCAAAACAAAGTCATAAAATTCAATCTCGAAAACAATATATACCTACCTAAGATATATTGGTTATTATATTTTTTTGAGATTATTATAAAAAACAAACATCTGCAATTAGGTATATTACCGTGAAATGAAAAACGGGACAAAAACAATTATGTTTAACCTTGTAGTGTTATCAAGGTTGAGAAATAATATGTGATGAGACGTAACAAGCAAAAAGTTAAATTGTCTATGGATGTTAGAAATCTTATATTATTGAAAAGTATATAATTTTTCAAATGAACTAATATCCGATTGATTGAATTGTATTGTAGTAAGAATATTTAATTTTTTTTTGGAGCTCTAAGTATTTTGACTAAGACAAAAAATCTCTCGTTTTGAATGAATTACCAGAAGAAAAAGTGTATTGGTGAGCAAGAAGCATACGCTATTTTATTGAGTTAGACGTTCTTGAAATTCTTCTTCTTTTTCAGCTCATAACGACGTACTATTGAATCTCTCATATAAAATGAAAGAAAAATAGGTTCAGCATAGATTTTTTGAGGTTTCTCTTTCTTGCAGTTATAGTTTCTCAATTAATATCCCTTAATCAATTTGCATGATAACCACGGAAAGGTGGTAACCATTGTATTCTTGCTAGGATACCCTACTGATAAATGATCTAGGAAATGATATTACCCATGTTTAATATAACACTGTTTTTGACAAACTATAGTTTGATCACACGTCATCCATATCATCTAGGATATTGAATGCATCACTACCAAAAAATATTGCGCAAGGAGATTTCCCAAATGATGGAGTCCTTATGCAGAGATGTCTCACAGTTATTTATTAATGTCATATAGTATAATTTTACGAAATTCATAATATAATTTCCATATGAAGTTTTATGTATTATTTAAATTAAATGTGATCAAATTAATTATGTGTGTATAATGTTCACGTATTTCTCAACAGATGTTAAAGAGGTCATCTTGAAATATATTTGAAGCATTTAAAAAATCTAGGTTGAATAAGCTTTTCATCATTTTAGTTAAGATTTTGTTACAGATTAAAAATGCAATGTGTCATTGACCCTACTTGGCCTGCCTTCCTGAGTAAGGAAGACAGCGCTTTGGCTTTATAACAAAGCATGGAATTAAATCTTAGACTAGTGTTGTTTGTGTGCAGTTCTTTGTGGCCTGTATTCCTAAAATTACTGAAGTTAATATCGAGTAGAATACTTGTATATTTTTTACTTCAGCCCGTTTTCAGTGTCAGCAACTCTCAAAATTTAGGTAATACCTTGGGAAAATTAAACAATCATTGTTATATGTTGCATGATACATATAATTAATAAGTTATTATGGGTCTTATAGATTGCTTTAGGTGCAACTCAATATTTAGGTATAGTTGGTTACTTCAAAGAAGTATAAGATTCGAAACTAAACCGCATTAATGAAAGGAAATTACTAATTAGTACTAACTAAAGGCCAATCTAATTAAAGTTACGGATTGACGATACAGTGACAGTTCGCTACCCAAAATGAGATAGATCTATTGTGAAGATTCTACGTCCCGAATGAGTTAAGACCAAGAGGGTTTAAATAACTCAAAGGATAATAGACCATTGAACTCAAATGTACTCTGCACAAATGTGCCACACAGAAGTGCGGGCGCCCAAATGTTGCCTTGCTATATTCCTCGAAAACCGATGACCGACCGATCGGTGTGCGATAGATTATGGACAAGCAAAAGAAAAAGAGTGGCGGTTGATATAAGCAACTCCTTTTGTAGTAGAGAAACTTTATTGTGGGAATCTTTATGTACATAGAAATCTGAAACATAAATAGTACTTTGGTTATTTTAACAGTTTATACACACTGGCAAAAATAAGATTGATTATATTCCTTAAATGCCCTACCAGGCACGTGGACTTTAAGCTCACATGAATCGTTCAATCATGCATTGACCACACCCAAGCCCTCTCTACCGTTAGCGATCAGTGAGTACAAGTGTCTATGAGTACTATGTGGTTAAGATGAGTCGAGCGGGTAATTATAGCCGCTATGCCAACTTTGATGTTTCCATGCGTGACGAAACAAAAGTTTTGTTAAATAATAGTTGACGTTGACGTCTGTGGCGATTCTTGTGAATCGATTTGAGTGTTCACTACTTCGAAGAAAAGGTGATTATTATGGAATTTTCATTTAAAAATGTTCAATAGCTGCTATGTAAATTATGTGACACAATTAATTTTAGACTTTTAGGTAATTTATAATGTTAGAGGTCAATAGTTTGCAGTTATATAACTTTTCATCATTAGACATAGATCTCGATAAAGTGGGATAATATCATAATCGTTACCAATTTGTATGTTATTTTGGAAATACTCTTGCATATTCCATATTTTATATTTGATCACAATCAAACTTCTTTTTGTTTGTATTTTGGATTTATTTTATTTACTTAGCCGTCATACAAGGCGGCGAAGGATATATTAAAAAAAATCGTATTTTAATGAAGTAAGTCCAAGTGAGAGATACGATTTTTTTTCACTCTTAAGTAAAGTTTTTTTTTGTCCGTCGGGGTTACTTAAAATTGTAATTTTATTTTTATATTTTTCTTTTTAAATTACTTGCGATAACTATAAGATTCAAGGTCTGAACATATTTTCATAAATTATAACTAAGAATCATCTCTTTACTGTAGTTTTCAAACATAAAAAATGCATCAAATTATTGCATGCAAATCCCGACTAGAAATTTTTTCCTCTTCCTTAGCAGGACCGGACCGGGCATGCCCGATCTGGACCAGATAAGGTATGTAACGCAGAAGATATATCTGGACCCGATCAGGAAAACCTTATCGGGTCCCGATCAGGCATTCCTGATCGGGTCCAGATCAGGCATTCCTGATCGGGTCTAGATCAGGCGTTCCTGATCGGGTCCGGATGAAATTTTACTGATCGGAACCAAATCAATCATCTGCGTTATATATCTTGCCTGATCCAAAACGAGTATGCCCAGTCCGGTCCTTTAAAAAACATGAAAGTCTTAAAGAACATGTTTAATAGGTAAAAATATAAATTATTATATGACGTAGGCACCGAATGCAGTGCTATATTGTTATCATAGAGAGTCCCAGTGAGCCGCTCCGATTATGGCGCAACCACCAGATGCTAACGACTGCAATTGTCGCCTGAATTTCTCATTGATGACCTGATCGATCTGTTTTAATCTGATTCGATAACAACTAATTTAATATTAGGCCATGTCATTACGCTTCGGAGAATCTTAACACCGCGATTCAAATAATGACGTCATTTTACTAACGCCATCTATTTATTATGACCCAAAACATTAAATGTTAGAATGGTTGTTACAATATAATGTTTCTATCTATCTATGTTATCAAATGTTAGGTACATTTATATATATATATATATATATATATATATATATATATATATATATATATATATATATATATATATATATATATATATATATATAATTTATTTTTGTGTTTTACTTTAAATATAAATTATTTTTATATTATTAATTAAACATTATTATTATTATTAAATACATATGATTGATTAAAGATTTCAGATTAATCTCCTCTGATGCAAATACAATTTCGCCGTGCATAAATGTGACAATCTTGTCACTTTTTTGAATTTTGATTGATATTTCACATCAGGCTATCCTTATTTGGTCCTGATCTGGTCCTGATCCGGTATGCCTTACCATACTTGATGTTATTTCACATCAGGCTATCCTGATCAGGACCAGACCTGGTCCTGATAGGGTTTGCCGGATCCGGCATGCCTCATTCTGTCCTGATCGGGTCCTGATCCGGTATGCCTTACCATACTTGATGATATTACACATCAGGCTATCCTTATTTGGTCCTGACCTGGTCCTGATCCGGTATGCCTTACCATACTTAATGATATTTCACATCAGGCTATCCTTATTTGGTCCTGATCTGGTCCTGATCCGGTATGCCTTACCATACTAAATGATATTTCACATCAGGCTATCCTTATTTGGTCCTGATCTGGTCCTGATCCGGTATGCCTTACCACACTTGATGTTATTTCACATCAGGCTATCCTGATCAGGACCAGACCTGGTCCTGATCGGGTTTGCCGGATCCGGCATGCCTCATTCTATCCTGATCGGGTCCAGATACATGATCTGGTTGAACCATACTTTTTTTCTAGTCGGGATTATAGCTCACAAATAACATTTGTGAGCTATAATGCCATAATCATACAAATAAATAGTCGTATCCCTCTATTTGGGTCGACGGTAAAATAGCCTATTTCTCTGCGGAGTAGTGAAGTTTTCTAGCAGACACATATATTATCTCAGCTCATATATGAGCCCAACAGGCTCGAGCCTCCTCCATAATAGGAGAGAAATTGACCTACTATACCACGCTGGTCAGACGTGTTAGTATAGGGTTTTGTTTCGAGTTTTCCTTCTCTTGACACATATCTATTTATTTAAATTTGACTGTACAGGTGGCGTAGTGGTTAAGATGCCTACGGACCGTGCCAGTTTTCTAGGTTCGATTTCTACGCAGGACAATGCTGTGTGCGAGTTAAAAACTATTGTTCTGAGTCCGGGTGTAATCTGTTTTAATTGTATGTTGGTAAACTCTTCTATAATACAAGGATTATATCCTAACTAAAAAAAATACATACAAACGTATGTATTTTTTGTGGATGTGTGTGGATGGACGCTGTTCTGGAAAACACTTAACTACAATCGCCATATCATCCACCTAAGCAGACTGATTATGGCATTAAGACAGGTTTTGGTCAATCCAGGATTTGTTGAAACCGAGACGTCACAATAGAAGATTGCATGCCTCTGGGCTAATACGAAAAATCAATACTAATATATGAGCTGATTAAAGAATAATTTTTAGCATTTCTAAAGCCCATATCTCGAAAAACGAATAATGAGACAAGTTAAGAACACGATTTGATGTTATCATATGGTCTTCCTGTTCGGAGTAATATATGAAATTAAAAGAACTGGTTACATTTGATTTTAAAAGTAATAAAGATACATTAAAAACAATAAAATCAGTTGTAGGTAGTACGTAGGTATTTTTTTTATGCGTTTGTTTCCGAAAGCATAAACCGAGGGATCAAATTCTATATTTAATTATAAGATCGCGAAATTACGGTGGTTGGTGTGGCGCAGTTCTAGAACTTTTATAAGGATGCCTTCCTAAGGATGACCTCTTCAAAAAACCTGTAAAAATTAAATAGAACCTCTTCCCCAAATTAAGATACGGATGCAGAGAATTGCAAAATCCATTATGCTTATGCTACTAGATCAATGTGACCAAAACGTCAAAGTTTTTCAAAGGAATAAATAAGAAGTTTGCTAAACCACATTCACAAAGTGACTGGTAATATTCTTATCACAAAAAATGGTAAGTAGTTAATTTATCACACTATCATGCAATATGTTTTCAAGTCCATATTATCCTCATAAGACGGGGCGTTTATCAAGGTAAATATATTTTTTATTTAATGTTCCGGTTTTGCACCGGTTATATATATTTATATTTTTTTTGCAAAATTGTGAACATACCAACATAACCCACACACCCGACTCCACGACGCCGCCGGCGTACTTCTTTGAAATATGTCTGTAGATGGTATGAAACGAAATTCTTTTTATTTGAAATATACGATTATTACCAGTGAATGAACACACTTTAAGCATTGCTTTGTCGAAAATCTTACGACGGTGTTAATTTTTTTATAGCCTAGAATCATATCATATATTTAATGAACAGGGAGGTAACTACTTAGTTCGCGTCACAGACTAAGAATAAAATAGGTCACCACTAACTATTTTTTTTTATCTTATCATTTTATAACAGGTTAAATTGTGATATTGATATTTTGTGATATTTCCGTATTCTTACTTCCTTAGTAATGCAGTAGGAATACCATAACAACTCCTTTCTTTTTTACTGGTTTCGGAAAAGTTCAGTGTAAAAGTCATATTGTAAGAGATGCTATTAAGCAGATAACTATCACTATAACAAAAGCAACTCGGAATAAAACACTATATCAATATGGTCTGATTTGCCCAATACAGAAAATCAATTTACTTTATACTGGAGATGATGAGAGTAGCGACAATATACCAACCAGACAAACTGTTAGTGCTAATAGCATTTTGTTTAAAATTTTCGGATAGGTATCACCTGACGGCCCGGTCTTTTATAGTGTACTGAGCTATTATCTTGGATTATGAATATTAATAAAAAAAAGCCATTCTAAGTCGTGGACGATAGAAATGATATTTATGAATTTTGCTTTAAGGTTTTTTTATGTAAAGCATAATATAATAATCAGGAATTAAGAATAATTGAAAATAATTATTTAAAAATAAAACACGGTAACCAAAGTAAGTGATTAGAGACAGAAGTCGCGACAAAGTGCCACGTATAGTTATGCGGTATTTAGTGAACAGTCGGCAACTTGCACAGAACATGTAACATCTGCTCAAACACGCGATCAATGAACTCCCAAAACGTCTAAAGTTTACTGAAACTGGTCTTAGTAAGATTTGTGTAATTGGAATATCGTTGACCACATGTTTCGATAAAAGGACAGAAGGTGATTTTCTTGATATTTTTAATTATCACTATAAACTAACCGACTTTGATTACATGTATGAGGTGGTCGTTTAAGTAATGAGTTCCTTCGCCGACATTTGTGAATTCGATACCTTAATAGAATGTTTTTTTTTGTGACCCATAATTTAATATTATTAGTTGGTGTATAGTTTGTTCTCAATAATTATAGAAACAAACTATATAATAATCTATATCTATAAAAGAAGATATTTGTATATATGACATCGCTAAACTCAGAAACTATTTGACTGATCATTATGAAAATTTGTATGTACATGTTTTTTTTTACACGGCGAAGGTTTATATGCTATCCCCACTGATGTAACTCGCTACAAGGTAGCGCTGCGATATATCGACTTTTACAGACAAACCAACGGGCTGAGTTTGCTAGTTTTATATGTATATAATTACGGCACTCTTAGTATAACTCCTTTCTCACAGGATATTAACGATAATTCCACCTTGTTTTATATATAATAGTTTACTTTTTACCAAGTGACATTATATTAAAAATGTAGATTTAAAATTAATAACTAACTATACAGGATAAATAAAAAAACTCTCTATAGTAACTATGTTACGTTGAACATCAAACATCTTAATCTTTCCGTAGCTATGAACTCGAAATAGTAAAAATTAAATAAAAATATTTCAGATATTCGGTATAGTAAGAATAAAATTAAAGTTATTAGAAAAAAATAGTCTCATATATGCAATACTGCTATGAAAGTCAGAAATCAGAAAAAAATACTGAACAGGGAACGTTCTCTATTAAATAAGGATGATTAATGAATCTTACACAGGTAAGTCATTATCATTCTGCTCTTATCCCAATTACTTGGGATCGACGCAATATGTACCTACTCCTCTTCCATCAAACATATTGCAAAATTTATTCGTAATAGTTTTATGACCCCCACTTGCCTAATATCATCCCTCCTTGGGAATGTAATTGTTGACCAGGTGGCAACAGATCAAGTTTGCCCAGGTCGATATAGAGCTGTTTTTTATTGGCGTTGGGTTATGGTATAACAACACCTGGCTCGATCCGTTCGAGGGGACAGAAGAAACGGCACACGATCCCATAAGCAGCCAATGCAGTTCCTCTCAACGCTGTGCGATCGATGTAGAGCTCTTAGTCGTCTTTTACGACACCCACGAGCAATATCAGGATCGGTAGTATTCGTAGCCACCACCACACAATATAATATGTCTGACTAATATTTTTAAATTACTACACATTATGTTAGTAAAAAGAACATACTAGTGTAGATAATAAAGAGAGTTAAACACAAAGATGTACATGTGAAAGTTATGAGAAAATTTTGAATGCAAATGTTACAAGATTTTTAAAGTAGGTAAACGGCGTACAATTAACCACGCTGTTGAATGGTAGCGTTTTTAAAATGGTATTTATGTTTCCACATCCACAAAGTTACACTTGTTGTTTTAAGTTTTTGTTTTAATTTAAAAAGGTTTCTTTTGAACGAACTTTCGCAAGAAATGGTAATGCCAACACAGTATGAACAGAATATTTTGACAACTTTAAAATATTGTGTCAAAATTTAGAAACAACGCGTTATAGACAAGGATTAAAGGTGTAGTTAATCTATGTTATCAATAAAATACAACTGATTTAATACAATTATGTTTTGATCATTATTATTTGATATGCAAGAACAAAACTGCATGATAAATAAACAAAAGTTTAATTCCATGAGAATATGATGGTATCATATGTTCTTGCATTAACTAAGTTTGATCGAGATCACGATCATCATCATCATTATTTTGTTTTTATCCCAATATATATAGAGCATCACGATCATCATCATCATGATTTTGTTTTTATCCAAATTTCTTGGCGTTGATGCAATAAGTATTCCTGTCTCATCGTACATATTCCAAGTTATTGACAGTAGTTTTATGACTGGCCGCCGGCCTTACGTCATGCTATCATAAATAGGTATCACACTATAATTTATTACTTTTTAAATACAAAATCTAGAGATTTATAAATATATTGTAATTATAATACACGTTTGCCTTTTATGTAAATCATTAAAGAAGCGCCGTGAATTTGTCTATGCTTAAAATATTTCAAGTCTATTAGGTTTTTTTTTAAACTCATATGTATAACAGAATTTATAATATATACATTGTAAAAGAAGCAGATATACCAGTATATATAATTATTTTAAAAGAATTTTACAATTCTATTAGCTGAGCGCGAAAATGATAATGAAATCTACAAGTATTATTTTGTTTGTACAGACGACACTCAATCGAAATAGCGGTCGAGGTCTTCCACACATATGCGAACAGCTCGCTCTTGTATAACGCATTGAGTCAAATCATTTCTTATTTATTTCTTTTAGCCTTCGTCGTCATCTACTTAGGTGAGATCATCAGGTAACCTAACAAGAAATCGTGCAGTCGTGGCGATCAAGTCACTGTTACCACATTTTATTCTCGTTATTAGAAGCTGATGCCACTATGCTGTCATCCGGATTTATGAGCTAATCACGCAAAGAGATAAATCATGTTTGTAAATTAAAATAGTTTTTAGATTAAATATTAAGTCCTCTACTGATTTAGGTTTTTGTTATTTGTTAAACAGCTTATTATTTAGGATTTTACATTAAGTATATTGATTGTTCTGTTCTTTGCTAGCTTATATGAATACTACCAACCTTTTCTTTGATCGTGGGGGTCGTAAAAAAGGAACTAAGAGCTTTATATTGGATTCAGCCTTTAGGTGCAGCTGACACAGGACCGCTCTGATTGGCATTCTCGTGAAGAGGCCTATGTCCAACAATGGACGTCAAGGGGCTGTATGAATGAAAAGAAGACATCTTTACATCGACCTGGAGCTACTTGATCTGATGCTTTCTAGTCAATAATTACATTCTCAGGGACAGTTGAGGTAGGGCGGGCGACCTCACATAAAACGTATTTGCAAATAAAAAGTATTTGCAATATATGCGATGGAAGTGGATTACATATTGCACCGACCCGAAGTAATAGGGATGAGAGCAGGCTGATGATGGTAGTTCTCTTTTCTCCGGTTTTTGTCTTTGTGGTATTTAAAAAATGGATGATATAACATCTTCGTGTGATGATGGAGTAAGAATACAATTCACGGCTATAGATATAAGATGCATATAACATCTCTGCAAGAGAGTAGATCTCGAAATAAAGCCCTTTGCCAATTCTTTTGACTTGGGTGGTTTAGTAGGTCAGTTTCTCTACTATTGTGAACGTGACTCGAGCTTAGCAGTGGGACGTATATGAGCTGATATGATGATACACACCTATACTCATTTTTCTTCGAAGGACTTAATTTATTTCGTACATTGTAATAGTGTTTTCAAAATGTTTTACAACTTAACGTGTTTCATAATATGCATAGCAATGGAATACGAGAATTTAATAGCGTCTGGGATCCCGACCAATTCCCCTAAATATTTTTAAAGCAAAATGCCATGAATCTTTTAAAGCAAAATGAAAGAGTGTTAAGAATTAAGATAGTGATTACTTTTTTATGGCATTTAAATATTTAAAATAAACTATAAATTTAATTTTATATATATAAAAAAAGAAAACAAAAAATATTATAGACTGTGATACCATTTTTTTATTGCTTGTGGTGGCAAACGAGCAACACACGTACAAAAAGTACACTGATGGTAAGTGTTACCGCCGCTCATCGATCTTGGCAATATTTGGGGTAAAGCTGGGTCACTGCCTCTTTTTCTTTTGGCAGGCCCCATCTCTGTTCCGAGACGTCATCGCCCGTTGGGTTACGCGGCTGGAGAGGCCTAGACACGGTGTTGTTACCGTTGAGGTCCTCCGGCCCGTACTGATGGAGTGGATGGAGCGGCGGCACGGGGTCCTCTCTTTCCGACTGGTGCAGGTGTTGTCGGGGCACGGTTGCTTCGGCAAGTACCTGCATACGGTCGTGTGGAGGGAGTGGCTCCGTCCTGCCACCATTGCGGTAGTGACGAGGACACGGCGAAACATACGCTCGAAGAATGTTTGAGCTGGGACGGGCAGTGCCGCGACCTCGTTGCTATCATCGGTGCCGACCTGGCGCTGCAGACTGTCGCGAAAGCGATGGTCGACAGCATCAGGAACTGGGACGCGGTTGCCGCCTTCTGCGAGGCTGTCATCTCACAGAAGGAGGCGGCGGAACGAGTCCGGGAGGATTCCTGTGACCCGGGCCGCCGCCAGCGGCTGGGGCGGCGCAGGCGTGAATATCTGCGCCTGATGCCGCCCTAACCAAGGCTTCGGGTGATCGGACCGGGGAATTGTTCGGTCACCCGATGTGAGGCCACCGCGTGAGGGCGACGCCCCGACGGCGAAAGCTGTCGGGGCATCGACAAGAGAGGAACCCGCAAGGGTATACCGCCGGGCCGGTCACCGAAGACAAAGATCGGGTACCGGTGGCCCGCTCGCACGGCGAAGAGAGGTGTTTGCAGGGTGGGTCCATGGGGTTGCGTGCCGCCTCTTCCGTCGCCCCGGGCCAATTTGCCGGGGCGCGACCACACCCATGGTCCCACCTTGCGAAGAAAAAAAAAAGGCTTCATCTCTGTTGGACCAACCACTAGTACCGCTTCCTTGATATCCATGACCGGCCCAGCGATTTACCCTTTCGTGTATCATCTCCATCGACGACCTGGTAATAAACAATTGTGCTATGTTGCTGGGACGTCTCTCTCACTCGGTACCGGCTGCTGTCTACCAACTAAAACTTACCCAGAAATTTGGGCTTTTGACTCTCTCGCTCACCAAGCAAAGTGCAATAGAACATTGCCACCGGTAAGACGTTAATTTTCTGCGAGATTGTGGTACTACCCTAGATAGATCCTAGTGGACCAGTCCATCCACGGCTGTAGAGAGAACTGGGAACAGTGTGGCCCTACTCCTACTACCATCTTACCATCTAACGGATTTCCCCAAATAATTTTCAATTATGCGAGGGTTAATCATCATCATTCAGTCTTTTGTAATCCAGAATCGGACGTAGGCGTTCCTCATAGATTACACTCATATGAGGGGATAGTACCGTTATCGTCATCCTTGGTAGGTGGGTTAGCAATCGTAGTTAGGCATACGATTTCCGAAAGAGAGCTGCTGTCCCCTCTCTTGGTGAGAGCCTTAGCCCATTTTTATGAATCCCACAATCAGGTAACGGGTTACGATAATTGTATTTTTATCTCATCACCTCATGGATAGAAAGCGGTTATAGACCACTAAAGCGACTTATTAGTACTTGGCAGGTGGCGCTGTAAACTATTGCAAGGCATTTATACTTTTTAATTTATAAAGTACAGCCTCTGCTAGGTCAGCTAGCAACATATGAAATATAACTAATTTTACGGATATTATCACTTTTGTATTTAATTATTACTTTTTCGATGTTTCGAACACTTTTCAGAGTTAGTGGACCCGGGAGGGCACATACTGACGATCCTTGCGTTATCATAAAATAATTCATCACCTCCTTAGTGAGTGGTAAAAGACAACTAAAGGATACAATATGCATTTAACACCAATGCAAGAGAAGGAAAATTCTAAATAAAACTTTATACCAACATATTTGACCAGCGTGGTGCAGTGTTTTTCTCCTAGTATTAAGGAGTCTCGGTCTTGAGCCCAGCTGTTGAACACTTATGAGCTCAGATGAATAGATTCATTATATGTATATATATATATATATATGTATGTATATATATATATATATATGTATATATGTATATATATATATATATATATATATATATATATATATATATATATATATATATATATATACATACATACATACATACATATCATCACGCCATATCCCTTGCAGGGTAGGCAGAGAGAACAGAGTGCCAGAGAACTCTATCTCTGCATACTTCACTCGCTTCCTCAACATTCATGATTCTCTTCATACACGCTCGCCGGTTTCGGAGACTCTTGACTCCACCTTCTTTTAGTACATGACCGATCTGGTCTAGGTAGGTTAGTCTCGGTCTCCCTCGGTACCTACATCCTTCCACTTTCGCATTGTATATCTTCTTAACCAGGCGTTCGTTCGGCATTCTTTCCACATGTCCGAACCATCGGAGCATTCCCTTTCGCATCTTTACACCAATACTCTCTTTCATACCTACTCGCTCTCTTACGTCGTCGTTATGAATGCGGTCGGTCAGCCTAACTCCACAGATTTTCCGCAGAGATCGCATTTCGACCGCATTAATTTTACTATCATACTCTTTTCTGCATACCCAACTCTCGCTTCCATACAGTAATGTTGGGACAAGCACTGCGTTATGTATTGCTACATGTGCCTTCTGGCTGAGGTGGTGGCTGCCGAGAAGTTGCCCCAACGCTCCGTTCACTCTATTTCCCGCATTCACTCTTCGCTCTATATCAGTGGTGTACCTTCCATCTCGGCTAAATCCACATCCAAGATATACAAATTCATCCACATGCTCTAGTACATCATTACCTATTGTTACTCTTACATCTGTTCTGGTTTTATCTCTTTCAAAGACCATTATTTTGGTTTTCATATATATATATATATATATTACAAAAACATGGGCAAAATAACCTCAACTCTCCATACCAATCTCCTGCTCTAAACAAAAATCATTTTGCGAGAAAGGGATAGAACATACCCTTAATAACATTAAAAACTTGTAATTTCAATAATTATATACATTTCGACTTATTATTACACATTTTAAATTGACATGCATTATAAAAATATTGTTATTAATTTATCATCCAAATAATATTTTGAGAGCTGTTAAATACGTAATTGCCATCATATAAAACATTATATGGTTATTAAACTAGATTTTGATTACATAGATATACAAATAATGTCACAATAATAACACGCTTTTTGCATTAATATTATAGATTATATATAACAATCTAAAAATTGTTATGACATATAATTTTATTTCTAAAAAAATCTTCTCCTCCGTAATAAGTTGATATGCAAGTCAAATAACATTATGCCTAAGAGATAAGCTGTGTCGAGTCACACGCTGTAGAGGTATCTATTCAAGGTGGATTTCTACTGTAATGGGTGCCTCGTTATGTGGAATGTTGATGATTCTTACTCGCTCATGCAGATTTGATGCGTTTACTGGACTAGTACCGAGCGCATAAAAATATTTATTAGCTTATAAATAGCCCTCAACTAGTGGTTTTGTTAGTTACTTTCATTAAATGGTTATTAGATTTCAATCGAAACCATTACGGTGGGTGTTTAAAGACATGAATTGAAAAATATTGACAATTCTCTTGATTTTAAATATTGTAAAAAATTGTAAAACACGCGGAGAGGGTACTAAAATTGCGTATTAAGTATCCCGAACCAGTATTATACAAGTACTAGGTATAGACAGGGCACTTTAGCGAGCAGCTAAATATGAATACTAAGCCAACGTCAATATAACATGCCTATTAAATAGATGCGCCTAATTTCAAGAGTTTTTACATTGCCGTGTAGAACGGAACGATAAGTACATATTTTATTGTTAGAAGCAGCGAAGCGCGAGACGCTAATGTCATGCTTAAAATGCATGATATGTAAACTTAACATAAAGCTAATGTAGTGGATTCTGAGAAACTATTTTAAATTGTCGCTTCATTTTTCTCTATTTGGCTGAAAAATTTGATTATCCTCAAATGTGCTTATTAGAATCGTCTATGAGAATTACTGTAGTTCTCTTAGATGAGTCTGTGTGAACTATACAGACTTATCGATACAAAAATTATACTAGGGTAAAAATTTCGTAGCAGATGCCCACGTTAAATTGCATGCCGGTGGACCCATACTAGAGTAGAATCTACGTAGCAGATGCCCACGTTAAATTCCATGCCAATGAACCCATACTAGAGTAGAATCTACATAGCAGATGCCCATGATAAATCGAATGCCGGTGGACTCGTACTAGAGTAGAATCTACGTAGCAGATGCCCACGTTAAATTGCATGCCGGTGGACCCATACTAAAGTAGAATATATGTAACAGATTGCATGCCGGTGGACCCACACTAGAGTAGAATATACGTAGTAGATGCCCACGTTAAATTGCATGCCGGTGGACCCACACTAGAGTAGAATCTACATAGCAGATGCCCACGTTAAATTGCATGCCGGTGGACCCATACTAAAGTAGAATATACGTAGCAGATGCCCACGTTAAATTGCATGCCGGTGGACCCACACTAGAGTAGAATCTACGTAGCAGATGCCCACTTTGAATTGCATGCCGGCAGACCCATACTAAAGTAGAATCTACGTAGCAAATCGCCCACGTTAAATTGCATGCCGGTGGATCCATACTAAAGTAGAACCTACGTTGCAAATGCCCACGTTAAACTGCATGCCGGTGGACCCACACTAAAGTAAAATCTACGTAGCAAATGCCCACGTTAAATTGCATGCCGGTGGACCCATACTAAAGTAGAATCTACGTAGCAAATGCCCACGTTAAATTGCATGCCGGTGGATCCATACTAAAGTAGAATCTACGTAGTAAATACCCACGTTAAATTGCATGCCGGTGGACCCACACTAGAGTAGAATTTACGTACTTTAGTGTGGGTCCACCCACACTAAAGTAGAATCTACGTAGCAAATGCCCACGTTAAATTGCATACCGGTGGACCCACACTAAAGTAGAATCTACGTAGCAAATGCCCACGGTTAATTGCATGCCGGCAGACCCATACTAAAGTAGAATCTACGTAGCAAATCGCCCACGTTAAATTGCATGCCGGTGGATCCATACTAAAGTAGAACCTACGTTGCAAATGCCCACGTTAAACTGCATGCCGGTGGACCCACACTAAAGTAGAATCTACGTAGCAAATGCCCACGTTAAATTGCATGCCGGTGGACCCATACTAAAGTAGAATCTACGTAGCAAATGCCCACGTTAAATTGCATGCCGGTGGATCCATACTAAAGTAGAATCTACGTAGTAAATACCCACGTTAAATTGCATGCCGGTGGACCCACACTAGAGTAGAATTTACGTAGCAGATGTCCACGTTAAATTGCATACCGGTGGACCTAGATATAAAAATTAATGAGTATATATGTTGATTTTTTTTACGCTGTGATTAATTAATATTAATTACAGCGCCTATTATATTTAAACTATGTGAACATAAAATTGAATATATTTCATCTGAGCATAATCTACATCAGAAACAATCTAGTCGTTGTATTTTACGGATAGGATAGAAATTTGGTAATATTTAGAACGTACTGATTTCAACTTGGGGAACTAAGATAATATTTAGATAATTTGTATTAATAAGATACACAAACTGTTTAAATGCTTTAGTACTATAGCTTAAGTATCATAAAATATCCGTTTCTCTTATATACATATGATTTATATGAGCTGAAAAAATAAGTGTGTACTGAAAAAAAAACGACTATGTTTATAGTTTATACACGGAAGTGATTTCGTAGTAATCTGTCTCATAGTTTTTACTAGAATAATAAATATAAACATTACTGTAAGATATAATATTTCTTACTATATTTTGTTGTATAACAAGTTCGTGTTATTATTGACAATTAATTTCCACCGCAAGTATGAGTTCATATGATTTTTTTTTTTTTCACTTAGTTGAAGATGACGATTCATGATCTCATCACGTACGGACTTTATCAAGTAATTATGAGCCTACTATGTCCGTGTAACGCATTGTTACTTAATGTGTCTTTTAATCATTCTACATTTAAGTCATAGCTGTAATGTATTTACTTTGTGATGTATTTATATTTGCTATGGATCTTCCTTATTTTACTGTGGTTTGTAAAAATGCTTTCGGGTATCAACCCCCGTCATCAGCCTCTCTACGGGTGACGGAGTATTTCCCGGTCCAGTCACCCGCGGCCTCGGTTAGGGAAAAAGAAACATCACTCTTTTTTTTTGCAGTGTGCTATGGATGTGTCCCGCCCCGCCAAATTGGTCCGGGGTGACGGAAGAGGCGGCGCGTGACCCCATAGACCCACTGTACAACTCCTCTCTTCGCCGTGCGAGCGGGTCACCGGTACTCGATCTTTGTCTTCGGTGGCCCGCCTGGCGGTTTACCCTCACGGGTTCCTCTCGTTGACGCCCCGTCAGTTGTCGGGGCGTCGTTCTCACATAGTTGCCTCACGTCGGGTGATCAGACTATTCCCCGGTCCGATCACCCGAGGCCTTGGCTAGGGCGGCATCAGGCGCAGGTATTCGAAGCGCCGGCGGCCCGAGTCCGCATGGAGGGAATCCTCCCGGGCTCGTTCCGTCGTCTTATTCTGCGAGATGATAGCCTCGCAGAAGGCGGCGACCGCGTCCCAGTTCCTGATGCTGTCGACCATCGCTTTCGCGACAGCCGGCAGCGTCAGGTCAACACCGATGACAGCGACGAGGTCACAGCACTGCTGGGCCCAGGTCACAGCACTGCTGGGCCCAGGTCACGCAGACCTCCATTGTATGCTGCATCGTGTCCTCATCACTGCCGCACTCGTGGCAGGACGGAGTCAACTCCCTCCTCGCGACCGTGTGCAGGTACTCGCCGAAGCAACCGTGCCCCGACAATACCTGCACCAGCCGGAAGGAAAGGACTCCGTGCCGCCGCTCCATCCACTTCATTAGTACAGGCCGGAGGGTCTCAATGGTAACAACACCGTGCTTAGGCCTCAAACGAGCAAGGACCACACCTGATGGCAAGTGTTGCTGCCGTCCATGGACCTTTGCAATAGCTAGGCTACTACTACTACTACTGCTTATCAATAAAAAACCCCAAACCCACCCAAAAGATGGGCGGCCGGCTCTCTTGCTCATCGAATGAAGCACAGCAGCACATTGCCACTGCTCAGACGTCGATTTTCTGCAAGAGCGTGGCACTGCACCGGATGGACGGGCCTGCGGCTGTAGACAGAGGACTGTCAACTGTGCTATCACTCTTATCAGAGAAGGCAAAGCTAGTAATTAATTTATGTTCATACGTGTTAGACCAGCCTGGTATAATAGTAGGTCAATTTCCCTCTCAATGTGAGGAAGCTTGTGCCAATAGTCTTGCTGTTACGCATATGAGTGGAAAAGAAGATCATAACGTTATGAACACTGCTTTTAAGTAGTTCTAGTTGAAAGTTGTTTACAAATAATATCCATGTACAGTTTTTTTTCGGTGAGTACACGAGATCTTTAACTTTTTGGAGTTATATACATTACATAATAGATCATAAAGTATTATTATATCATCAACCACTTTATCAACGAAGAAGGGTATTATAAGGACTTAGTTTCCTTCCATGTCTAAAGTCATAATGTAGCCTGTCTCTAGCCTTTGTGAAATCCGTATCTATGAAAGCACATTAAATTTCGACCTCTGCTGTAAAAATACTTTATCTGAAATCGAGACTTGGAGGATGATAAACGTCAGCATAATATCCTTAAGAATGACGATGAAGTTGATAGGGTGAACTTATAATATTAACACCCTTCCACTATCAAAAATTGAAATGAAATGAAAACTGTAATTTTTAGAGTAGTGACACTATTCTTCTGGGCAAGCGATATGTTAGGAAAACTGAAATATAAATATTTGGATTTTTTAATAGTTATTTTTGAGTTTGAGCCATATTTAAAACATAATTATATTTGATTTCTAAAATTTAGAATTTGAAATAAAACTAGTATTACGGACGCGATAGAATCCGTAATACTAGTTTTATTTCAAATACTTAGATTTTATTACGAAGCTATTTCAAACCCTTTTATAGTATTCAGTTAATGAAAGAAAATATCCTTCCCATTATGAGTTACATATGTGATCAATACTAGAATAAATAACATTTGAGTAAAAAAATGTTACTTTAAGTTTACTAACATAATCTAACTTCGTGTAATACTTAACAGCCATATTTTCTTCACTTTAAAATGCTTAAATACGTACTCGTTTAGTGGACCATAATATGGGGCTTAAATAACTCACAAACGATGATAAAATACAATGTAACTAGTACATAAGCTTGTAAAATACTGTCGTGCAAATTAAGCATATACCTCTCAGCTATATAAATGCTGATAGTCAACTCATTGATTTATTTGAAAAAGTCAAGATAGCGATTTTATTCAATCTTTTAATACATTATTTCAAATTAATTATAATCAAATTTACAAGTCCTCAGTCCTCCCGTGACCATGATCACTGTAAAGTGTTCGAAACGTCGGGAAATTATAAATCAAATACAAACGCGATAGAATCCGTAAAAGTAGTTTTATTTCAAATTTACAATTTAAACTTAACTATCAAACTTACAATAACTATTCTGTTTAGTAAAGCATGTTAGACATTCAAACTATATCTATTACAAATAAGTTCACAATTCAACGATAAATTTAAAGAGTTTTCAATGTCATTGTTAATTTATTTAATGCCAGTGCATCTTATAGAGTGTTAACCTTAAAGGTTAGTGATATGTCAGCTTTTTATATTAAAATAGGTTTTTTGATATTCAAAATAGGTGTGTGCGCTTATTGGTGTATTTCTATATTGTATATGCTCTTACATATGTTTCGTTAAGTCAAATAACCTTAAATCATTCATTATCCATATCCTATTTCCTAATATGTTTATTTAAGCTTATATGTTTGCTGTTATTAATTTTGAGAATAAGAATATTAATACATTGAGATTGTATGTTTATAGATTCATTTAAAATAAAATAAAAAAAATATTTTAGACAAAGCCTTCTACTCAGTTGAATATTATTAGTTGTATAGTATAGAATGAGGCATGATTTAATTATTTTTCAAGGATTACGTTATATTGCATATTATTGGTCAATGGCCAAATAGGTGATTTAATTCGCAAAAATATTCTCAAGATCGATGTACATATGTATACTGTATGTCAGGTAAATAAATTGTACTTGTTCGTTATTTTACCATTGTTTCGTATTTACAAAGTTTTTAAATTATAGCAACTTATATAATGCAGATGATTAGTTCACACGAATGTGAATTTTTAGAAATGCCCGTCCAAATATCGTCTCAGTGGAATTATGTTACCGGTTCGTTCAGACTATTGCGTAAGCGTCGATTTCGACAGCGCGACCGGCGCGGCGGATATAGCACGGGGCCGTCTTTCATAGCCCACACCTACACTAAAATATTTGAACAACACAGCCCGCATACACCACTTGTTAAGCGTTTAAGCAAACAGGCCATACGGTATAATAGCCAGTTCACGGTATCAGTTGACATTATCAGCTTATTGGGACTATATATCAGTTTTAGCGTCTTTCTTAGATATTATTCTTTGCAATGGTTTAATTTATTTGAAATTATTAAAACATAGCTATTAATAAAGTATTATAATTTTTCGTATCAATTATAATAAAGTATGTATATGATAAACTACATTGATAAACTACATGGAATGATAAACTACACTGTCTGAATGCTATGGCTCCAATTTTTGAAACGAGCATTTTGTTCAAATTGGGAACAAAAATTCCATATTAAGAAAGCAAACGGAGATTACGTATAGCGAAAATTTGTTATTTAGATATTAAAACAAGTTCGGTACACAAGAAGGCTGTTTGAGTTCTTTCTCTTGTGTTGAGTTGCATACAAAATTTTGTGAAGTAACGCTTTTCTAAAAAGCTGGTCTTAGATAACAAGTCTTAATTCCATCTTCACTATGAGATGACACTGCACTATTATATAACTATATCCATAATTAAAGTGAAACTACATATGTATTCTGTGCACTTATTCAGCGAAATGTTTTAACCTTAATTACAACATACTATGTTATTTCACCATTATTTTAAACCAAGTAAATCGTTTTATGACTGTCGAGTGCCTAAACTTAGACCTAAAATTAATAGGTATAATTGCTTAAAGTTAAGATAGAAACTTTTCTCTCACGCAGTACCTAACAAAATATTTTAATTATTATTGTGTCTTATGTACTCATAGTATTATTATCTATTTTGAGGCGGATCAATGGTAGTATGTACGTTCACCAACACTTCTTTCACGAGGATGTCGTAAAAATCATAATCATAGTGGTAGGATCACACTGTTGATAAAATTTACTGTCTGCAGCCGCGGGCTGGCCCGTCCGGGGTAGAAGTCACACTCTCACAGAGAGTAGCAGTGAGAGTGAGCAGTGGCAATGTGCTGCTGCGCTTCGTACGGTGAGCGAGAAAGCCGGAAGCTCAACTTTCTGGGTGGGTTTAGGATTTTTACTGGTAGGTAACGGCCTAGCTGTATGTGTTTAGGACCTGCCAAAAGAAACAGAGGCAGTGACCCAGCTATTCCCCGAACATTGCAAAGGTCCATGGACGGCAGTAACACTTACCATCAGGTGTGATGCTTGCTCGTTTGCCACCATAGGCAATAAAAAAATAGGCCGTAAGCTGTATAAAATCACTGTAAAAGAAGGAAAACTGAATAAAACCATACATATGCAAAGTAAGTTAGCCTTTAGTGTATATTAGGCTAATTTTTCTGTCTCTGTGAAGGAGGATCATACCCACTGGGTTAAATATATCTATTCATCAGATGAATATCTATGCACCTATTATAATCTTATAATAAAGATGATCTTACTGTGCAACGCGCCAACTTAATGTGTAATTCATTACATTTTGCGCACAAAGTACATATTATTTTAAGTAGTTTTGTCCTAATAATGTGTTTGCTTATTGCCAATGCCAAATTTGAATCGCTGTTCCAAGATCTATGAGATTTGTTGAATCACTATTGTGTCATCAGTCGAGGTCTTTAGATGATCTCATTCTCACTGAGACCTTCTTATATTATTGAAATGCAATTATATTTAATTCACTACCAATATTATTAATAAGAACTTACGGATAACCAGTAGCAACTACATGTATAGATGATGGATACCGATTGTATATAAAAAGATTAAAGTAATGGCTAAAAGTATTATTTAAGATTGTTTTAGCGGTCAATAGTATTAAATATTGATTGCACGCACCAATTTTAATAAAAAAAGATTGTATCTAAAAATTTTGTTGGCCTCTAAAATTATATCGTTGCTTCGTTTGCAAAATTTGACATACATACATTTTGTTAAAAATATTTATAGTAATTATTTGATAGTAGTTATTGATTAAGCTGTTAACAATTTTACAGTGATAAAAGTGATAATACCCGTAATATTCTTCTTATGGTGGCGGAGTAAGTCATAGGGATATAATATGCAAATATCTATACAAGAAAAGAAAACCCAAAATAAAACACGTCTGCACAGGAGAAGAAAACTCGAAAACCCTATGTTTATTCGTCTGACCAGTGTGACATGGCAGGATAATTTCTCTCCCATTTTGGAGGAATGGAATCCAAGAATAGAACGTACATATATGAGATGAGATGATGATGAATTTAATAATAATAAGAAAAATATTTTTGTCCCTCCATAAACTCAGCAATTTTTCTACGTTCACTGTTGGACATAGCTTTTACCATAGAGGAGGTATGGTGACATCATTATTATTTTATTTTATCTAATTAAAAAAAACTATCTTCTCCCTTTCTATTTTCTATAAGGAGACTATGAGAATGAGTGCTTGACCTTCAGTATATTCGATGTTCCGGTCGTTGATTAGTTATCGTCCTCATAGTAGGTAAGCGATGCCGCTAAATGACGTAAGCTATATATTTTAACGTGATAGGTGAAAACCAAAAGTCAAATTTAGTGACGATTATTTCGAAAGACTAGTTTCTAAAGTAAATTAATAAAAACAATACCTAAATAATATTATTGTCAATAGAAGCAGATATTTTATTATACTAAACATGAAAGAATAAAAACTTTTTAAGAATAAGATCAAAAAGAAAATGTCTGAGATTCAAGGAGAATGTTCTCCAACTTGGAGGACAAACGGTCGATACAAAGTTCCAGGAATGCTGAGCGCGGCGCGGGCGGGGTGGCAGACGTCCTCTCCTGTGAACAACGCTACGTGCGCCCCTCAACGTCCTGCTCCAACAATGGAATTGAATGAGAATTCGCATACTCATAACAAATATAGACAATGAGACGTTGCTAATGTTATATGTATTTAAGAGGACCTGTATATCAACTTTTTGTTTCTTCCATTTCTTGTTAAATAAATAATCGAGATTCTATAGGTACGTTTTCGGTTAAACGTTTGTGACTGGATTGGCGTATTTGACTCTGTGCTAACACTTAACGAATAATAAGTGAAACCAGTTGAACAGTGACATCATCTTCCTGCAGTGCAAAAGGCCTTGTCCTCTGCGGATTATGAACATTTAAACGCCACTTTAATTATGCTAGTTAAATATATTTTGTTGAATCAACAATAGTCATTTAGGATAAAGTATAGGTATTATTAAATTATAGCTTAAAACGAATTAGCGAAGTAATTTTCCGTGAGTTAAATTAGTTGGAATGCAATTCACCTTCTCTGCCTTTCACGCAAGTGTTGTAATAGGTGAATATGGAATTTTAGCACGTAACATCTCTGAAAAAGAAGTAAATCCCAAAATTAAACTTCTTTAGCAATCCGTCTGACTAACGTAATAGGTATTAAAAATTCACAGAGAATTTTTCCTAAGGGGGGCATAGTCCGGAGCGTGCTCGTTCGCGTCCCCTGCCAGTCTAATTAGACTGCTAATCCGGCTCGATATGCGTACCGCAATGCGGGTTAGGACGTCCGTTCGTACCGACCCGCCCCCGTCGGTACGAACATCGGCAGTTGCGGCGATGGGGGCCGCCACCCATCACGCCTTGCCCAGTTAGGCGAGTCGAGGAGAGCAGAGTGCCGGGTGGGCACGTGGAATGTAAGAGGTTGTGTGGAAGGGAAGTTGCATGAGCTGATATCCGTCATGGCGGACTAACAGCTAGACGTGCTCTGTGTATCCAGTTATTATTATTATTTTCCTTTTTTTAAATATTTTCTTTTGTATTATGTTTTGAAAAAAAAAAGTGATGTGTCCTGTCGAAGGGCATCCAACTAGAGCTATAATACTTGCTAAATTTATTTTACACATAGAATTACATTTAAAAGAAGTAAATTAAAAACGAGCCAGCTGAACTTCTTTATCAATATATAAGTGCTGCTTATGGAGCTTATACATTATAAATGATTTGATTTGGTAACGCAGACCTAAGACAGACAGATGTAAGACCATAGAATTGACTAATCCACTATTTTATCAATGGTTCGCGTATTCATTAATTTACTGAGAGAAATAAACGTAACGGATTTTAACAAATATCCATAATATACTATAATTAAGGTTTTAAATGAACTAAAAAACTGCTGTATGATTTAACAGAATTGATCAAGTGAATATATTAATACAATGGTGGTCAAGATATATGGTCTTGGCCACCATTGTATAAAGACGCGTAAAACTTGACAGGTTCCTATTAGTTGGAGTTCTCAGTGCGGTGTGAATATGTATAGTTATATCGTAATTCTGGTTAGCATAGTTACGGAGAGGACTAATTGCGAAATATATTTTTAGTTACTATAGAACATATTAATCTTTCATAGTATATTTTTCAAAAATACATTTATAAGTATAGTATACTAAAATGGTTTATCATCAGATAAAAAAATATTAGTTAAAGTATTTTTTTAAATTGTAATTAACAACAGTCTGTGTTTTTTTTTAACTTTGTAAGTCTGTGCGCATGTATACAGAGCGCAAAATGTGTGCAGCACCTAACATAATATTTTACACATTCACAATAAAGACTTACATTTATATTTATTCTAAAATCTAGCCACAAGTGTGAGGTCAACTGCAAAGATAATTGCTTTAATTGAAACGATCTTCTCTTAATTAAGAAATATTTTGTTTAATCCATTCTAGGTGTTCTACATGATAATAGGAATGATATTGATGATGATTACGGTTTTTTTTTTTACGCTATGGCAACGCATTTGCGCGCTAACCCCTTCCCGCCGATGTCGTGACGGGAGGGAGTGTGGGACTCGCCGGCCGGCTAGTCCAACCGGAATACCCGCTAAAACCACAGCGGCCCCCTTCCGCGCTTTTACGGGACGCCGGAGAGATCGTCTACTGACATTCGATCCCCGACGCCCCAAAAAAAGGCGAAGTACATCTGAATGACAGCCAACTTAGACCAGCTTGACAAGGACTGGCTTCCTTCGAGATAACTGACCCCAAATGATGATTACGGTAGCTGGACGACTTGTCGTATGTTTTGTAGGTATTATCCTTCTCTTAGTGATGTTACATACCTTTTTCACTTATTTATTTATTTTAACTGGCTATGGCGATGATGATAAGACCATTGCTGGTCTGGACAAATCCACCCGATTTATCGGGGCCGATGTTATATAATTTAGTCATCTTCTATAACAACCGTGGGAAATGATGGTTTTGTATTGTTTTCTTAATTTGTCTCCATACGTATTAAAAATACTCTATACAACAACAAGTATTAAAAATACTCTATACCTACATAGAGTATTTTTAATACTTGTTATAAATTTATGATCACGAGTATTTTTAATATTTGTTATAATTTTCACTACAATGGGTTGAATTTTTTCAATTCTCACCTTGACCACATGAATCAAAGGGGGAAAGGAGAGGATTAACTTTGAATTATGAGAGAATTTTTTTATCATAGATTAGAAGAATAGATTTTAAAAACAATGAAAACGTTATTAAATAAAATAAAAACTTCATATATTTATTTATAAAACCCGATATTAAATGCTAAATTTCAGTAATTCATATAGTATTTACTTAAAATATTCTAAAAATTGATGCATATTTTGCTTTAGTTAAATTATTCTTTCCGTGCCCTTATCCCAATTTATATGAGGTTGGCTGTAGTGTCAACGTACGTTTTTTAATCTAACATAGGTGAAAAAATAGCAAAATATGCTCCATAGATTATTTGATAAGTTTTATGACCGTGCGCCTGTCAGAAGTCCTCTTCGTGAATGCAGTTGTTGACCAGACAGTATTAAATAGTATTCGCCTGTTCAGTGTAAAGCTCTATACGAACTAAACATATAAAATAATATATACCATAATAGTAAAGATTTTACTTTAACAGCACATCAAGATGTAGCGTCCATTGTTCAATTTTCAACGTTTTGCAACAATGAATTGGATGGATGACTCCATTTGACCTACCCACCTGACTCATTTACGCAATATTCTATAGTCGTTCCCTTAATATAGATGATAGTAATAAGTATGTTATTTCTTTTATTCATCACACGTAATCAATGGCTTTAAACGCCAGTTGATGGTCACGAATATCACTAATTCACAACTTGTGGGTGACATAAAATACAACTAATAGTGAGCATATTCACTTGGTCTAATTTCTGACTATCCGTGTGGTGACGGAGTAAGAATATAATTCAACACCACCTATCTTACCCGAGGGTGATCGTAAGAGACGATTAAGGGATATGCAATGCATATAACATCTATGCAAAAGAATGAAAAACTCGACCCAAAACCCTATACCAACACGTCTGAACAACATGGTATAGTAGGTCAATTTCCCTCCCATTATGGAGAAGGCTCGAGCTCAACAGTGAGACGTATATGAGCTGGGATGATGATGATGACCGGCAATCTGTTCAATGATGACATTCATAAGAAAAGTTGATATCAGTTAAGGCGCCAGTGCTTAGACATGTACAATATAGAGCGTATAGCTATGTCGACTACGCTTCTGTGCTAATACGTCTAAGCAGTTGATTACAGCAATGTACCACCTGTAGTCCACGTAAAGGGTGCTGGGCCTGTGGAATTTAACCGCTTTCGCACAAAATTTAATGCATTGACGATTTTTCAAGATATCATCATCGACATTCCTCCGTCGTTGTTTGTATTTGCGACCACTGCTATCAGGAGCAAAATGGTCGTGAAAATCGATCACCCCGTTCGGCAACAGAATTGGATAGTCGACAGAGCGAGGCCCACTTCGTTAAGGTACTGAAAAATACACGCAGGCTTCTCTCTAGTAGCTTAGCTTCTTCTATGGATCTATACGTTACAGCCGAATCTAGACCTTTTTGGTTTCGAGATGAGCAGAAAAAGAAGTTGTCAATTAGCAACTCATTTTTGATTTGAAATTGTTCTATATGTCATGCAATCGTAAATTTACTAAAGGAACAGAATCAAGATTCAATCTAGAATCTCAGGCGTAAAATCACTTGCCTTCGTCATTAGGCTAACCAAGCAGCCATATATCTATTTATATCCTTTTTTTAAAGACCACCCTGCACTAAGGAAATATCTCCTCTCCTCAAGGTAAAAACTCCTTGTGTCTGAGTTGGGACGGGCAGCGCCGTGACCTCGTCGCTGTTATCGGTGCCGACCTGACGCTGCCGGCTGTCGCGAGGGCGATGGTCGACAGCGTCAGGAACTGGGACGCGGTCGCCGCCTTCTGCGAGGCTGTCATCTCGCAGAAGGAGACGGCGGAACGAGTCCGGGAGGATTCCCGTGACCCGGGCCGCCGTCAGCGGCCGGGGCGGCGCAGGCGCGAATACCTGCGCCTGATGCCGCCCTAACCGAGGCTTCGGGTGATCGGACCGGGGAATTGTCCGGTCACCCGACGTGAGGCCACCGCGTGAGGACGACGCTCGACGGCGAAAGCTGTCGGGGCGTCGACAGGAGAGAAGCCCGAGAGGGCATACCGCCGAGCGGGCCACCGAAGACAAAAATCGGGTACCGGTGGCCCGCTCGCACGGCGAAGAAGAGGTGCTTGCAGGGTGGATCAATGGGGTTGCGCGCCGCCTCTTCCGTCACCCCGGACCGACTTGGCAGGGTGCGACGTCCATGGCCCACCGCAAAAAAAAAAGGTAAAAACTCCTTGTATTGTGCGGGACTTAACAAATATGCAATTAACACTGACAAATTGGACCCAGACTCAGAACAACAGTTGGTAGATCGCACGAAGTAATGTTCTGCGTAGGAATCGCACGCGCAGCACTATTATGGAAGGTCGCTATCATAACTACTACGCCATCTCTGCAGTTTTATATCCTTATTATGTTATTGTCATCGTAAATTATTTTATTATAAAAATATTCACAGCATTACAATAGATTTAAATCTATATAGCAAATTAAAATACGAGACAATGATTTCAGCACACAAATTACAATTATTTTATAGTTTTGACGTATAAAGTTTGTTAATAAAAGAAACTTAATTGTAGTTAATTAAAGTCAAACAAACTATAAACTGGTTAAAACTTGGTTATGAAATTTCCTATAAATTATGTACTAAAGGTAAGGCTAATATGCTTTTATAAGTAACTTAGTATCAAAATACTTGGCATTTTAATAGCTGGCTGTTCCGGTATTCTTTACTTGACTGAGATCTTTGCCATCGAGACCTAAGTTGTTGTCCGCTACGGTCTGCGAAACAACAAGATGGCGGATGGGTAGCATCCATCGATCTCTAATAAGAAGTATACTGGATATGCAATATTCGTCAACATACCATGGCGTACATGATTTTCATTATTTTGGTAAATATAGAACTTATATTCTAATCCTTTTATCCTTGACTTTAGAACTAATATTGTATCCTCATCATCTCCTTATCATTTCAGCTGCTATATGTCCCACTACTAGGCTTGAGCCTCCTCCAAAATAGGAGGGAAATTGACTTAATATACCACGCTGCTCAAATGAGTTGATAGGGGATTTCATTTTGAGTTTTTTTACTTGCATATATGTTACATGCATATTATATCGCTTAGTCGTCTTTTACGACAAAAAAGAAGAATGTAGGGGGCAGTAAATTGTTTTTTAATTCTATCACCATATGGAAAATAAACCCTTTATTTAGATAACATAACTAAACAAACTAAATATGACCGTTAATATTCAATAGCATAGGTACCCTGTGAAATTGAATTGAAATTAATAGATGGTTTGCTCGTTAGAGGCGTTTTAAATCGTCATAAGAAATACTTGTTAATTTTGTATGTCAAAGCCTATCCAGTGAGCTATAGTATATTAAAGATCAGTGGGATCATCGGGGATTCGCGCGAGGGACGAGGTGTCCGGGACAGGTCTGGCATCGGCGCCGCCTGTACCTCTCGGCCCTGAGTTCGAGCCAAGCTCTATTTTTAGCGCTGTGTCACCGTTCGTTTGCTTGCGCCCTACTCGTCCATGCGAATAAAGTGTACCTACAACGGTGGTTGAAGAATTAAATTAATGAGGGGCATCTGAACAATGTACTTAGTCTTTAAATTGTATATATTGAATCGGATTTTGAAGCTGCAACGCTCATTACGGCATTTCTTTTTTTCTGCATCACGAGGGCTCGAGCTTAAAACATTGTCTACGGCGGTTATTGGCATTTCATGCAGGTACCTAATTGTAGATTCATCGCAAACTATGCGACTACTTTGTGTAAGGATTCTGTTTCAGACTGAATAGGGAAATTTGGAACACGAAAATTGGGATTATATTTGATTGACCCGAGGGATTATTTACAAAAAAATAGAACTTCTTTTACGGATTCTATTGCGTTTGTATTTGATTTTTAATTTCCCGACGTTTGGAACACTTTACAGTGATCACGATCACGGGAGGACTAAGGTGTCTTACGTCCAATATGTCATTGTTATTACAGAAATTTTTATCTACCCTATAAAGATATTAAATTTTGACCCACATTTTTAATACAAAATTAATACAAATTCATTGCCAGTACAAAAAGAGAATGATTCTATATATAAAATTTCTCTTAGAATCCGTACGCGATAGAATCCGTAAAAGTAGTTTTATTTGAAATGTGTAATACTCGCGTAAACATTAGAAGTCATTAAAATACAATATGTTCGTATACTGTACTATCGTATCTTGTGGTAATGTTGCCAGTTTTCTGTCTCTAGTCATGAGTAGTTCACCCATATTAGTATAATAGTATCACACCAGTCTCTCGAAAATCGACGTGTCAGTAGTGGTAATTTTCTACTACACTTTGTTCTAAGAGCGAGAAAACTGGTAGCCCAAACCTCACTTTATTATAAGCAACGGCCCAGCTAAGTGAGTGATATTGCAGACAACCAAGCGGTAGTTTTTACTTATCATCAGGTGGGACGATTGCTCATCTACTACTACTTAAGGCAATAAAAAGCGTCGCAAACGACTGAGGTATCACCAGGGAAATAGGCATCAACACTTACCTAGTAACTGTAGTTCATCTAGAACTGTGTTCTTCAACATGCTTATCAAGCGTGCCAGATATGGCATTATATCAGCTTGGGAAGACTTATGTCCAACAGTGAACGTCGTTAGTCTGATGAATAAATAGAAAAAGGCTCGCCTTTTACGTGTAATTAAACATTTACATACAAGTTATTTGCACATCTGCTTACCTACAGAATCATCCCTGATATAAAAATTACGAAAATTAATTCTTAACACTACCATTGCTTTCACAATCCACATCAGCCATGAATCGTGGCATAAATAGTACTTTTTTATTCGAATCACGTATAACATTCTATGTAACAGTAAGCGACCGTAATGATGTCATCGGCATGTTGGTCTGTGCCCTTTTATAGGTAGATAGTGAGTTATATAAGAATATAAATATATGACTCCACAGATGGCGGATTGGCTGAAGCTGACCACTCTTGCGGTGTTCAATCCCCACCAAGGCTAATTCTTTGGAGATCTTCAAACAAAGAATCTGAGTTTGGGTATAATTTGTATACGTTAGTTGTAAGTTTGAGAGGTCTCCCGCGACATAAGAAGTCATTACTTAGTGCCCCTGCACTTTATCTTTTTAAAAGAGCTTTCATAATGATAATAGTGTAATGTCCCGTTGTATTATAAAAAAAATAAGTCTAAAAGGGAGATAGCGATAATCACTTCTTTGTTCATGTCTTTATTCTTAGCACTTAAACGCCTCACTTTTGGGTTTTCTTCAAATGAGGGTAATTGGTCTGTTATGCTAGCTTAAAGGGTTCAAATTCTTCCCTTCTTTTGCTTACTTGCGATACCCCTAGCTATAACAAATGTGTATATAAAGAGGAAAAGATAGTGACAATTGTTTTTTTACTCCATCACTACACGGAGAGGTTCTCCATATTTTGTTGTTCACTATTAAATTATCAATTCAATTAATATCTTATTTTATATATCAATTTTCAATTAGTTACGAATATTTTAAGCTCCGAAATTATCATATTATTGCGGCGTTTTCAATAAATACTTTTGTAAGAGTGAATGCTGACATTTATAACTATAAAATCTAGCAGCCGTTTTAAGATTTTATGGGAACAATACATAATTCGATTGTAGGAGGAAAAAATGGCGCTTGCCACTAATGACATCACTGCTACTAAAGACTTATAACTATATGATGTAGCTTTTATTTATATATAGACGTAATCATATACATTTAAGATACAACGATTAAATAAATATTAATATTGTTAAACTTACTGTAATCAACATGCAAGTAAATACACGAAACACAAAATTTATTATTGTTTTTGTGTTAGTGTTAAAATAAAGGATTTAAAAAACAATAAGATGACTATGTGCAAGATTAATTAGTACATTGCGACTCCAATAAATGAGTGTATCTCATTCTCAATCTTTTTTAAATTCATAACACTTAATATAAGAAGAATAGTAGCATTCTTGTAGTCTTGCTTAAAAAATTACCGCATATCCATTTAATATATATTTTATTCATGTAATATACATAAATAAATAAATTATAGTAGTATAAGTTACAATTTAATAGATATATTTATATAGTTCTATATAGAGATATTACATTGGACAATCTTGTCCCTTAAACAATTTCAATCAGGCAATTTTCGGATGGAAATATCGTGTTAGAAATAGTGGTATTTTTAGGTGCACAGATTACAATGCGTTTTCCTTCTCTTGCACAGATATTATATGCCTAAAAACCCGATAACTTTTATTATATGCATGTTAAATCCCTTGGTCGTCCTTCACTACACCCACGGGCAAGATAGCGGGCGGTAAATTGTATTTTTATTCCTTCGCCAGATAGGCAATAATATATATCTATGATTATTATAGTAATAATTAAAACGTAAGTATTAATAAAGTAATAATTATTAATTTTTATTTGTGTACTTATATTTTCAATTTTTTGTCTGGAATTAAAAATCATCGATTATTGAGATTACTTGTAATTACGGATAAAGATCGCAATGGAATGCTTTTTACTTTTCCGCGGGCGTCATAAAAAATGGCCTAAGGGAGAACCAGCGAGGTGGCTTTCCTGGGACATTTTTAGGACTACATACAAACGCCAAACCGCCTACAAGGCATGAGGAGAATAGTGTAATGCTCCCTTCTTGATGAGGCTTATATCAAACTGTTGACGTTGATAAAATGGTTTTTTTTGGAGAATTCTATATCCCTTATAAAACAGTCCTAAGTTTAAATTATTCGTTTAGTTTTTATACCCGATTTTTATATCACATGTTGATAGGTCAGTCAGTCAATATAAACAGTATATAAATATACATCGGTATTACTCATAGGCAGCGCGCAATCACATGTTTAAGTAACAGTATATCAAGCGTAGATAGCTGATGACGCGTTATTTGTCAAGGATTATGCATTGCGGTTTCGATTCACGCCTACACGGATACGGGAGTTTTAGGTGTCGCCGGGGGATCGCTGCCACTTGCCTGGCATTCGCCACAACCCACGCAAGTGTCGAGGACTCTACCCACGAACCTCTGTATATTACACAATATTTTAACAATATTTGCAATATGTAAAGTTCACCTAATTTTATTATATTTGATAATTGTTGGTGTATATATGGCCTTATGTATATACAACCGTTGTAAAAAGTTTTACGACAATCGAATCTAATTTCCCTAATGGATGGGTGATGAAGTATAAGAATGTCTAATAGGACCACGAGTACACGAGTTCTTTTATACATCTCAGCTCATATATGTCCCACTGTTAGGCTCGAGCCTCCTCCATAACTGGAGGAAAATTGACCTACTAAACCACGCTGGTCAGACGTGTTAGTATAGGTTTTAGTTTCGAGTTTTCCATCTCTTGCATAGTTGTTATATGCGTTTTATATCCCTTAGTCGTCTCTTAGGATCATACATGGGTAAGATAAGGGGTGGTGAATTGTATTTTTACTCCGTCACCACACGGAATTTTTTTTTATACAGGTGTCACATAATCATTTTTTACATGGCTTTCTTTGCAAAAGTCCCCGTCCAATAGTTTTATAAATATTTATATATAACTTGAGTAGCAGACGAGATAGCAGCACAACTAATGATAATTCGAAATTGCTGTTTATGGAGCTCTACATTACTAGGGAAATAGAACGGTCGCTACCTCCCGTAAGCTGGAGTTTAGGTCTCTGGGTCTGTCGCTAATGGAATCAAGTGTAGTAGCAAATTGTTATTATCCAGATGTAGATTTTCTGTGAGAGTGCGATGCTCCTCCGGATGGGTCGGCCTTTTTAAGCCTATATATATAAAACTGTTAGCAGGGTGTTTCTGCTGCTTAAGATCTTAAGTTTTTGTATCTTAGTTTACATAAAATTCAGAAAATTAACTTATATTTTTCTGAATTTAGAAAATATATTTATTTATAATATTTTATTCAAACGCGAGTACCAAATACATATTTCTTAGATAAAGACGGTTGCTTGATGTAGTTGTAAATAAATCATTTTAAAATTACATTGTAATCCAAGATTTTATATATGGTGCTTAAAAATGAATACATGTTGCATCCAGTTATTTCAACATAAGCGAATCTCCACCGAGTTTCACGTGTTACTGTAATGCTATATCTTTTTACCTCGTACAAACTGCCACTTATTCTTTACTACTTTAATGAAATACATTTAATATTAAGTTATTTAAAAATATATAGCTTAAGGATTTTAATGCTTAGAAGCACATCCACTTTACATCGTTCAAAAGGAAAATTCTCACAAATTCCATTTACTATATATGCACATTATTAAATAAACTAATGAATGAATATCAAGTCTTTAACTTTCTATATTAAGTTAATCTTAAGCATTATTATATGATAAGTTTAGATTTATATTTCAAAACCCTTTTTACCCACTTAAGATATGAAAATAATTTAGCAATATAAGAAACTAAACAACTTAGCAATATAAGAGAAGGAAAACTCGAAACAAAACCCTATACCAACACGTTCGACCAGCACGGTATAGTAGGTTAATTTCTCTCCCATAATGAAGGAGGCCTGAGCCCAACAGTGGGACATATATGGGCTGTGATGATGGTGATGATGATGAATAGAAGAAACGCGTGCTCTATTATATTTAAATCGGACGACGATACCTTCCACTAGGTTGACTGGTGATATCTCAAAACTTGCAGGGTACAACTGGATGCAGGTAACACAGGATAATTCTGAGTGGCATTCTCGTGTAGAAGCCTATGTCCTAAGTCCAGTGGATGTCTATAGGATGGATGGATCGAATATGTTAGGTATAATATGCACTTTGGTATTATTGGCTAAACATTCAGCATAAAGAGGACGGCTGGGAGATATAACCAACTAACACGATTGCTTTGACCTCGACTTGATTTTATTTTTATCACATTTGTTATTCAGATAGTATATAGGTACATGAAGTAAGAAGTAATGCAGTTATAACGTAATGATGATGTCAGTCTCAGTATAAAATCAATAACAAACATTAAACCGGAAATCTTAAAGAGTTATCTTAATTCTGCATCAATTTATGGTTATTAAGTCCATGTCTGTATATTTCCTGTTTTACTATAAGAACTGTTATGTACCAATACTGTAAATATGATGAGATTATTAATATTATTTTTTATCATCATCATCATCATTTCAGCCCATCGCCGTCCACTGCTGGACGTAGGCCTCCCTCATGGTACGCAACAGAGTGCGGTCCTGTACCGTTTGTATCCATCGACGTCCAGTAACTTTCACTAGATCGTCTGTCCACCTAGTGGCGTCCTACACTGCGTCGTCCTGTACGTGGTCGCCACTCTAGAACCTTTTTTCCCCAGCCGTTGTCGGTTCTTCGAGCGATGTGGCCAGCCCATTGCCACTTCAGCGTGCTAATTCTTCGTGCTATGTCGGTTACACCCGTTCTTCTGCGGATTTCCGTATTACGGATTCTATCACACAGAGAAATCCCGAGCATAGCTCGCTCCATAGCACGCTGAGCGACTTTGAGCTTGATTATGAGGCCTACATTTAGGGACCACGTTTCCGTGCCGTAAGTCATCACTGGTAACATACACTGGTCGTAGACCTGTGTTTTCAGACACTGAGGTATGTTGTACGAGAAGATCCTCTTAAGCTTCCCGAACGCTGCCCAACCGAGTTCGATTCGTCGGCTGACCTCTTTCTCGAAATTGGATCTACCTAACTGGACTGTTTGTCCAAGGTAAACATAATGATCGACAATTACGAGAATCACATTGCCAATTAGGACCGGTACAGGAATGACATGGGCATTTGACATGACTTTCGTCTTGTCCATGTTCAATCGTAACCCCACCAGTTGGGATACCCTGCTGAGATCGTTGAGCATGGTGCCAAGGTCCTCCACGGATTCTGCCATAACGACGATATCGTCTGCAAATCGAAGGTGAGTGATGTATTTGCCGTTAATGCTAATACCAAATCCGGTCTAAGAGCTTGAAGACATCTTCCAGTACAGTGGTGAACAGTTTCGAAGAGATGACATCTTCCTGTCTCACGTCTTTCTGCAACTGGATCGGTTTCGTACTCTTATCCCAGATACGGACTGACATTGTGGCGTTCCTATACAAATATTTTAGCACTTCGATATAACGATGGTCGATTTAGTACCGCTGAAGGGACTGCAGCACAGCCCAAGTTTCGACTGAATCAAAGGCTTTCTCATAGTCCACAAACGCTATACACAGAGGCCGTTTGTACTCCTCGGTCTTCTGGATAATCTGCCGAAGCGTGAGAATATGGTCTATGGTGCTATAGCCTTTTCGAAAGCCAGCTTGTTCGGGCGGCTGGAAGTCATCAAGCTTGCACGTGAGTCGATTGGTATTGACCCTCGAAAACAACTTGTAGACGTGGCATTATTTTTTATACTATTATAATATTAATTAAATATGCTGTGTGGTAGTGGCTACGAATACTGACTTTGCTTTGCTCATGGATGTTGTAAAATACGACTAAGAGCCTTATAACGACCTGGGCCAACTCCATCTGATGCCGTTTGGTCAATAATTACATTCCCAAGGAGGGTTGACGTCTGGCAGGTGGCCGATCATAAAACTATTGGCAGTAACTTTTACAATATGTAGTATGAAAGAAGAGTACCTAGGTATTGTCGACCCCAAGTAATTGGGATAAGAGTAGAAGAATGATGATGATAATATTAATTAAATCGAAATATTAATTCTAATCTGATTAAGATTTAAGTAGACAAAAACTTAAACTAGATCAATAACCATCCAATAGTTGCGTAATCTTAGCATTTCATATAGAGTATCAAATAGATTATGCGACTATGGTAGGTAGATTTTTGCTTGAGATAAATTATTACATTTTAATTGTAAATAATTAAAAGTTACTTATAATATAAGTTTATAATATTATAACTATGACAACTAATTTATTAAAGAACTAATATGAATGAAGTTTTTTAACTTAAATAGAATTATTAATAACTATGCTTGTGGCTTCGCTAGCCTAAAGGTAATATAATCAATCAAATTGGTCCCATCATCCCAATACTGTATGTATTTTTTGGATAAAAAGACTATGTTTTATTCTAGGCTATAATATATTTCAGTGCCAAATTTAATCGAGATCCGTTCAGAATGAGATAAATTTTAGTAAGAATATGAAAAAATACAAAATGATTTTTATAGCAGAGAGTTTTTGATTTTGATTGAAAGACATTTGATTGGGCGTATACACACAAACGTAACAGTTAATGACAGGGGGATCTAGGAGTTACTTCTAAATCAAAATGCACCAATTTTCATCATAAAGGGTTTATATGGTACGAACTAATAAATTTGTATTTATTAGAGTTCATATTAGATTAATGCCTATTGCTGTGTGGTACCGGCTACGAACACTACCAACCCGTACTTTGCTCGTAGATGTCGTAAAATACGACTAAGAGCCTTACGACGACCTAGGCCAAGTCCATCTGATGTCGTTTGGTCAACAATTGTATTCCCAAAGAGGGCTAACGTCTGGCAGGCGGTCGGTCATAAAACTATTGCCAATAACTTTTACAATACATACTATGAAAGAAAAGTACATATTGCATCGAACCCCAGGTAATTGGGATAAGAGTAGGAAAAAAAATAGATTAATGCCTAATTTATAATTGATGCAAAAGATGATCTATTTTCGAATAAATTGTAATCGGGGTGAATATCGTCTACCCTTCTACTTATTTATGTACTATCTTCCTTTAGCAAAGGCGAATAAAAATCAGAACATACTATAAGATTTTTATTAAGTTTTAAGATTAATCAACCAAGTTTTACGTCAAGAGTCATTACTTATCATTATAATTGAGCCATTGGCATAGGTACCAATGTCTATCTTAATAATTCATTTCATAAAAGTATCATTCTAAAATGAAACTATTCAACTAAACGCATTTTACAAATAACGATATAACCGGTATACTCTGATTGAATGTAAAAGTGACACAATGGTACCAGTTTGTTGAAATGATTATTATATTCTTTTAGTTTTGCTACTCACCTATGCTCTAAATTTATCTCATCAAAAATATATAGTTTAGTTTTATAAATAAATTCTATCTCATAATAATAAAATCGGTCTTTAAAACGTGTAACAGAAATATGAATATCAATTGAACTATACTATTAATGTTCATCTGTATTAGAATGCTTTGGATAAGTATGTTATTAATGTTTCTTTTCTAAAACTGAATATAGACAAATATTATGTAACTTTATGTTGTTATGCTTAGTCTTATAAGGGTACTATTGTACGTTAATAAAAAGGGATTTATAATCTCATCGTGTATAAAAATATAAACTTTAAATATGTATTATCTTCAGATGAACATAATACATATTTATAGTTTACATTTCATATGTTGTAATTATCAACTTCACAGGAAAAAAATTGATGACTGTTAAATAAAATGATTATGCGTGTGATCATCAGATTTAGTTTTTTTATTATTTTATCCAAAGTTACTTGATATTGATGAAATAAATTACTTTTCTGAGCTTTTATGGTAGACAAAACTAGCTTTATATGGGTGAGTAAATTAATATTCTAGAGATAGTCATCATTATATTAGTGTATGTTATTGTGATTCATTTGTCTTTTTTCCATTTAAAATGTTTTGTTAAGTGGTCTCATATACAAGTTTCCTATTATATATACACACCTTCATTTATTAACATGAATCACGGGTTCTTTAGCATTTCCAACAAATATAGAATTGGCCGGTTATTTTAATTTAAATTAAAGACGCCCAATGTGAATAGTTGATTGCCTTGATATTTGGTTGTTAATTTTGTGAAATGTCACCGCGTGTGAGGCGCTGGCAGCGTCGATTTCGATGACGCGGCACAGAAGTTGGACGATCGTATTACAAAACATGGAGGAGAAAGCTGTATTCGTCTGGCGAAATCGCACCCACACAGCATATGCCAAATCTTCTAGTGAACCTCTCTACTTATATGGAAACTTATACAATCATTATACCTAGTAAAAGTTGTTTGCGTTAAATATATTTATATATCTGTATCAAGGTAATAACTACATGTTCAGTTGAATTTTAACAACAAATTGCATTAAGACAATTACGTAAACCAAGTTTAAAATATAAACGTATATAATAACTAATTAAAAAATACATAACAAAATATATATTCACAACAAAATTAAAACTTCCATGTTATGAATTTATTAGATATATTTTCATGTTACTTAAAAGCTCATTTTGTAATAGCAGAGCAACACGGTAAATTAGCACTTTGTACCTGGAAATAGCATGATTGCGGTATATTACGAATGTCATAATATAACATAGCGTGCGCGATGGACACGTATACGATGCAACCTTGTGCGATGGCGGACCACGATTGCGATGGCGGCTCGACCGTGACACTGACGCGGGTTATGATAATGATGCCTTGTATACCAACTATTGTTGAGTTTCGGTGTAAATATGTAGCTTGGAGTCGTCGTCTGCCCTCTGAGTGTGAGTACCTCCGCGACCGTTATCCGGTCACCGCTATGCCGCACACCGGTGCCACGCCATGGTAAACGGTTCCAGTATTCAAGCCTTTGGGAATTTATTAGAAATAAAAGCGTTGTGGGCATAGCGTATACAGATATATACATGTACTCCCAGCTAGTTTAAACGTTTTGATTATTTTTGCATTTTATTTTTTGAGTATATAAATATTGCTCATTATTCAAGCTTAAATAGTGAACTATTATTTCTATTTATTATATCTGGAAGGTGCATTTACATGGCCTGTTTAACGGTTTCTCTTTTAGCATTCTATGAACACGAATAATTATTCAGAATAAAATGTTGTCCGTGTCAATGCATTATTTAAGCTAACATATTTTCTTCTAATAGGAGGTAGCTGTGATGGTTGGACATACGTTTCATTACGAAGGTGGAAAGTGCCATAACTTCCACATTTGGCCAGTGTTTTGGCGATCGCGAAGTTACATTTTTCTTCGGAGAGTGCTTTTGGCTGTTCTGTTGGTGATACTGTAGCCAGTTTTTATGAATTTCATGGCAGACTATAGGAACTCTATAGATACTTTATATTCTTAACCGTCAACACACGGAGGATTTAAGCTATAAGTATGGCTAAAAGCCCCTGTATTTAATTACATAAGAGTCAAAATAATGTATATAGCTAACATCACTATAACAAAAGGAAGACTCGAAATAAAGACAACTAAAGATGTATATAGACTCGGCAAGCAAAATCCAGCTTACTATACTATAGTAAGCTGAATTTTCTTTGATGGTGGAGGGGAGTTGTGTCCCACAATGATAGTATAGTGATTCTACGAAATAGTTTTAGTAGTCCCCACCAATGATGACAGCACATGCTTGGGCTAGGGATGTTTAGCTAGGAGTTTGAAACATTCCCTGTTGAAAAATGTAGATGAACGTGGTTAGCATTGACCTGCTAAGTCAGCTAGCGTATTACAATTGAAGTGCGTTATCCTCCTGTTCTTGCAATTTTTGTTGTACAATATATCCTTCTTTCTCTTTTCTGCTGCTGTGCTAATATATTTTCTGCTGATATTCCATTTTTAAGGCGCATAAAATGAAACAATTATTAAAAATTTATAAAACTCCAGTTATTTGTTACATATATGACAATAATATTGAACGATATCATCATATTTATTAACTTTGTTACAAATCAATTTTTACCAAATTTCCTTTCCAATTGCATTTTTATATATCTTGTTGTAATTAATCATTATTAATGTTAAAAATGAAAGTTCTCCGCGTAGTGACGGTGTAAGAATACAATGGATTTCGTTTATGGATTGACCCATTCCTTTCATGGGGGTATTGTAAACTCGATTAAGAAAGATAAATAAATAAAATGCTTGCAAGAGAAGGAATAGTGATTTTTACTAAATGAAGCCTATTCGCCTGGACAGCGTTAGTTTCTATTATTTGGAGGCAGCCTGTGGAAATGTAGACATATGAGCTAAAAATAAAAAGATTGTTAAATAAAAAAAATAATATTACAAAATATACACTTTAATATATATATGTCAAAATAAATAAATAACACAATTTGTATATACAGTTATCATGAAATATCCATCAATATATCTATTCTGCTATTTTAAATAAATATTTTATGAGTTTTGCACGGTTACATTGCACTATGTATAGTCGGATGACCTGTAATGACCTGGGGGACGCAGTGGTTAGTTTATCTAGCAAGCTGCTGCATCAAATTATTTATATTATAAATATAAAATATACCTTCAGGCAGCAGTTTCTAATTCTCTACATTAGGCGTAATATATATACTCGTACCAACAGATTTTGTCAGTAGTTTTAATTTTCTATTAGTAACGGAGTGATAAATGATTTCATTTTCTTAATTTTTTAATACGGAATAAGCAAATATAAACTTAACGATTTGAATATTAAATAACTTCGAAAACATAAGAATTCGTGTTAAGTCTAGAAAATCCGGTTGTTCAAGTTGAATGTACACATATCACATTGACCGTTTCAACGTAATATTACATTCATTTCGAGAATTCCTTTAGATTTATTTGGATGATAATCTAGAATTATTTTTTCTATATATGTGGGGATGGCTTAAGAATACTCAATGATACCGTCACTTAATTTTTCTTGAGCGGCTTAAAAATCGAATAAGGGTACATCAAAGTAGAGGACAGCAGTGTTAGCCTAAGATAAAAGGACGCCCGCCATCCCTTCTGTCGCCCCGGACGAATTGGTGGGGTGTGACTATATCATAGCCTGACCTCCAACAAAAAGGCGTTATCCTGGAAAATTTATAAGACCTTTTGCAATCCTCAACGGGCAGCTTGCTGTTTTTAGTACTATTCCTTCTTCTTGAGGGGCCTATGCCTAATAGTATATATACGTTGATAGGCTAGAGTCCTAAATCTTTTGTATGTGATGAATCATCATCATCTCAAGACGCGGCAAGATATGTTATGGGTCTATAACCATGTTAAAATAGGAATGGATGGCGTACTGTGAGACAATTTTCCCTCAAAAAAAAAAATAGGTAGAAAGTTGATAAGTGCAAACTTTTACATAAATGTACAAAAAGGTTTAGTACATAATCCAGTAAATCTTAATATATATATAAATTACGCGTCACGTTGTTTGTCCGCGATGGACTCCTAAAGTACTTAACCGATTTTAATCAAATTTGCACAGCATATGTAGTTTGATCCAACTTAAAAGATAGGATAGCTTCCATCTCAATTTATAGTCGCAATAGTATTTTATTGCAAATTATTTGTCTATAATTTGACAGTCACAATTATCTGTTATCTCCAAATGATTCTTACAGATGGTGGTATCTGTTGACTGGATTGAGTAAGTATTTAATAGATGGTGCTATGTTAAACGTACAAACGTTTCATATCAGCTATAATTTATCAGCATAACCACCACGTGTTACTGAGGCTACCTTAGCCACAGCAACGCGTGGCCAGGTCTGCTAGTCATTTTACAAAGATAGATAAACATCTAATATTACGATAAAAGAAGTTAAAATCACAGATACATAATGCAGACCATTTGCTAACTCTTTTTAAACAATACATCGTACTATGACAGGGTTAGGTAGTAAAACCAAATTGTCCCAAATTTCTATATCTCATCAATCAGTTTTAAGTAAAATTATACTAGTGAAGATGTTGATGCAACCAAAAATAAAAAACTAAATCTATTATTACAAACACAGGCAAAAACATTATTAAATATCTCTATGAGTAATAATGTAATTTATAATAACTTGACTTACAAGCGTATTTAGTTATTCTCTGTAGTTATCCACGTGTAAACCATAAAAGGAAAATAATGGAAATGTAGTAATGTAAGTATATGGGTATTTACGTACATTTAAGTTAATTATTTTGTATATAAATTCACCTACCTAAGCTTATATAGATAAAGTAAATCTTAATACAAGTTTAGGCAGGTTTTGTTTTTTTTTATCTGAATAACGTGAATAAATAAATTATTATCACCGAAAATGTAGAAAACTGATTCAGAATATTGAATGTCTTATATAATGAATAGGTATTACTTTGTATAAACATATAATATGTGTTTTTATGTTAAATATTTGCTTTCTTAACTTCTAGGCTATAAATTTAATATTATATTATAAACTAAATATATTTTAGATACATCCGTGAATTCTATCAATTAAAAGTCATGTATACAAAATATACATCAACAGTAACTGTACACAAAAACTAATTATTTTCTATATTTTTATACTTTATATAGTTCTTAATAATAAGGTTATATGGTGACGGATTAAAAATACAATATATAAATATCCCTTTCTTCCTTACGGGTATTGTATAAGATTATTAATGATCGTGAATTAATAATTATCATTGCAAAAAATAAGAGTAGGTGAGTGACCGATTGATCAGCGTGGTAAAAGGTGGTGGAAACTGAAAGAAATCAAAATTCAACAGGCGCAAAGCGGACACCCGATGCATTATGGGTCCCTATCCTCCAGTACAGTCAGATCGAAGTCTGCTGGGTAAATTGAAATGCTGTAGGAATTGCTATTTTAGTTTTGTTACTTTTAGTTACACTAAACATTTTAATTTTAGTTACAATAAATTTAGTGTAGCTGTCGTCACAAAGTTGTTATTTTTAACTCTATAAAAATAAGTTTTTGTATAGTTTTATAGAAAAACGTTTAAAACTTACATATATATATAACATAAAAACATAGTCAATTAATTATGAAAAAAAAGGCAAAGTATTTACCATTACGTACTATTAAACGAAAAAAATCATAAAAATATGTTTCTTTTTGTATAAAAGTCACCTTAAATTTTTAACTTTATTTGTGTTATTTGTTCATATAGCTATACACACTGCGAAAAGTTCAACTGTATATATAACCTATTAATATTCATGAGATACATCTGACAGATAGCAGAACAGCCGAACGGATAGAGAGCAGAGGCTTAATACGATCTCGCTATATTCTTTTAAGTAAGGAATCCTAAAATAAATTCGCAATCATAACTGCATCAAAAATATAGATATGTTTTGTTTATAAACGAGTTTAAATCAATCAATAAAATACCTTGCTAAATGCTAATGCAGCTAATGAACACGTTTGAGGTGGAAGCAATTTGATGATAAATTTTTAAACTTCAAAATTGAATTCACCTTAATTTAATAATGTAAATATTGACCTCATAACAAAGTTCAAAGTCGCACAGACTGTTATGGAAGGGCTCAGTAATATTTTAAGAGATACAGTCTAGAACATGAAAATCCATTAAAGAGCGCGTTAAACTGGGCAGCCTGAATATCTGACTTAGTCTGAAGGTAGTATAGTACAATAATAATGATCAGGTCACATTATTTGTCGCGTTATGCAGCATTTTCTGAAAGATATTTTATTTTATTGCTTTTAGTAGTAGATAGGCAAGCAGCCTATTTGATGGTAAGTTGGTACACAGTAATCAGGTCATTGTCTACCATAAATTAAAGTTGGAGCCATGGGAGAGCCATCGCTCATGGAATGAAGCGTTATAGCAAATTGCTGACGATCTATTCTCTGAGAGAATAGTACAACTCGAGACAAGTAGAGACAACAAGTTTAGTCGCGAGCCCAATAGTGGGATGTAAATAAACTAAGAAGCAGAATAATATTGCATTACGTCTGTATAATCTAAAGTAGTGAACAAATAGATTATTGAAGTAGTTTTTCTTTATAAAAAAATATTTCATTATCACAATAAAACCATTCGGGCAAAGCGCGCGTTGATGTCTAATATATGGGTCACAGTGTCAAGCACAATATTACTCAATATATATTAAAGTTATGTTTATACTAATAAAAAACTACACAAACCGCTCGTAAAAATTAACTTACAGTAATAATACTAACTAGCTCATCAGATACGGTTACTTACAGTTATTTTACCTAAAAATGTAGTTTATGTACCACTTTCGGCAGTGATTTTTTAATTGCTTAAAGTATTTTATCGTAAGTATAGATCAACTAGCTGAAATGATTGTTGCTAAAGTTATTTTTTCGTTTAAATGTTATTTCCAATTAATTCTTTTATAGTCTATCAGATCCACAGAGATATATATTACATATCACATTATTTGCGTTACTATAAATATTTGTGTTACTATAAATATTTGTTTCTAGTCAGGATGCTTATAATAAAGTGCTTTGTAATTTTATGTCACACTTAGTAAATGCCTGTACGATTTTTTTTTTGTATTTATTATAAGTATGTATATTTACATATGTATTTAATCTAAGTAATGCTGTGAGAAAAGATTTAAATATGAATATGACTTTATGGGTAAGGGAAGACCATATGATACACAGGGAGTGATCACAGAGATGAAGTTTGCTAGAATTGAAAGGAAAGCGCCGTAGTTCATTGACCCCAAGTAATTGAGATTAGAGCAGGATGGTGATGGTTTATTATTTCATATTTAAAGTAATTATATTACCTATATACAGCGATAACATGCAATTAACAATACATTAAAAGAAGCGAACAAAATATGAGGTAGTTAGAAAAGATGTATCTTATGACATAACAATTTTATGATCAGTGGGGTTATAAATAGGATGTAAAAAAGAAAGATAAATAATTTTATAACAAACTAGTTATGCCTGCTGCTTTGCTTGTGTTAATTACTTAGATATTTATTATTTTAAGATTTATCGCTATTTTAAGTCCTAACATAGTGTCAATGTTTAAAATGAGACACGCACGTGCGAAAATGCATAAAATTCCATGATTTTTACATTATGCGTGTAAAAAAATCTGTAGATAGACAAACAAAAATCTAAAATTATTGTGATGCCTTCTGTTGCTCTAATAAAGACCCCTCATATTAATTTTCAATATTAATAAATTACAGACATAAGCTTGTTACAATTTTATTATATGTATTAATATTACGTTGTTGCACATAAATAGATAAAATATTGATTTATAGTTTAAAAAAGACTAGTATTAAAGATTTCAGTTTTTAACGGCCAACTGTCCGATAACGTTCTTTCTTGACAATGTAATCATTGCCCGGACAACACACTTTTTACCCGATTGCGCAATGCAAAGGAGTGGTATTGTGTTTAACAGTCTATGTATGTATGTATGTATGTTTGTATGTTTGTATGTTCCTTTGAAGCACTATATAGACCAAACGCCTGGGCCGATTTTTATAATTCGCACGTCAATCGTTTCCTCTTAATCCGGCGAGTGTCACTAAAGATATGACGTTAATGAAAATTTAATATGGCGACTACTGGACGCCATATTATGAAAATTAAAAAAATAAAGTCAACAAACTATGTCAAGTGGGATATCGATGAATAGGTATTTAAAAATCATTATTAGTTTTCTTTCAACATTTTTCGATTTTACTGGCCGTTTAGGATCTATATCGATTTAAAGTTTCGTAACAACCTTTCTCACATATAGGTTTTTTAGACAGTAGAAATTTACGATGAAAAGACGAAAAATTCATATTACTGGATGTGGATGGAGATATACTGAAGTATCTAGTAGGTATATTGTCCAATATATCATAGGTAGTCCTACCTAAAGTATCTAATGTCTTACGCGGTCGCCCATCTCCAATTTCTAACGATTTAGTACTCAACTTCAGTCGAAAAACTATATATAGTTAGGTACTTACCTACTTATTAAAAAAAACTTTTTAGTTATGAATACCTAGGTAGCTATAGTTATCTTAACTATAGCTACCTAGGTATTCATAACTAAAAAGTATAAAATAAAAAATATAATTAAACAAATCAAAAAACCCGACTGCGTAAAAAGTAACCAAAACTACGTACATAATAAAAAAACTAAAAAGAAGAAAACAAGCACTTAGATGTCCGGTGGTCTAGAATTCCATAATATATTATTGAATAAATACTATTGCAGAAAATAAAATATATTTTAATAATAGAAAATGGCAACTGAACAGTCGGGATCCACTGAAAAATTAGATTTACATACATACACACATACACACATATCATCACGCCATATCCCTTGCAGGGAAGGCAGAGAGAACAGAGTGCCAGAGAACTCTATCTCTGCATACTTCACTCGCTTCCTCAACATTCATAATTCTCTTCATACACGCTCGCCGGTTTCGGAGATTCTTGACTCCACCTTCCTTCAGTACCTGACCGATCTGGTCTAGGTAGGTTAGTCTCGGTCTCCCTCGGTACCTACATCCTTCCACTTTCGCATTGTATATCTTCTTAACCAGACGTTCGTTCGGCATTCTTTCCACATGTCCGAACCATCGCAGCATTCCCTTTCGCATCTTTACACCAATACTCTCTTTCATACCTACTCGCTCTCTTACGTCGTCGTTACGAATGCGGTCGGTCAGCCTAACTCCACAGATTTTCCGCAGAGATCGCATTTCGACCGCATTAATTTTACTTTCATACTCTTTTCTGCATACCCAACTCTCGCTTCCATATAGTAATGTTGGGACAAGCACTGCGTTATGTATTGCTACACGTGCCTTCTGGCTGAAGTGGTGGCTGCCGAGAAGTTGCCCCAACGCTCCGTTCACTCTATTTCCCGCATTCACTCTTCGCTCTATATCAGTGGTGTACCTTCCATCTCGGCTAAATCCACATCCAAGATATACAAATTCAACCACTTGCTCTAGTACATCATTACCTATTGTTACTCTTACATCTGTTTTGGCTTCATCTCTTTCAAAGACCATTATTTTGGTTTTGCTCACATTCACGCGTAGACCCCTTTTCTTACAATCTTCTGTCATTGTGTCGACTAGGGTCTGCAGGTCAGTCGCTGACTGTGCCAGCAGGACTGCATCATCTGCATAAAGCAGAGCAGAGACCACTGAGTCACCCATCTGGACTCCCACATTCATATCGTTCAACCTTTGGAGACATTTATCCAGATATATGATAAACAGCCTTTTTTTTTTATTTTTTATTGGTGGGCTATGGGTGCGTCTCGCCCCGCTGAATCGGTCCGGGGTGACGGAAAGGCGGCGCGTGACCCCATAGACCCACCGTAAAACCTTCTCTCTTCGCCGTGCGAGCGGACCACCGGTACTCGATTTTAACTTCGGTGGCCCGCCCGGCGGTTTACCCTCGCGGGTTCCTCTCGTCGACGCCCCGACAGATTTCGCCGTCGGGGCGTCGCCCTCACGCGGTGGCCTCACGTCGGGTGACCGGACAATTCCCCGGTCCGATCACCCGAGGCCTCGGTTAGGGCGGCATCAGGCGCAGGTATTCGCGCCTGCGCCGCCCCGGCCGCTGACGGCGGCCCGGGTCGCGGGACTCCTCCCGGACTCGTTCCGCCGCCTCCTTCTGCGAGATGACAGCCTCGCAGAAGGCGGCGACCGCGTCCCAGTTCCTGACGCTGTCGACCATCGCTCTCGCGACAGCCGGCAGCGCCAGGTCGGCACCGATAACAGCGACGAGGTCACGGCGCTGCCGGTCAAAGCCCGGACACGCCTCCAGCGTGTGTTGCGCCGTGTCCTCGTCACTGCTGCAATGGTGGCAGAACGAAGTCCACTCCCTTTGCGCGACCGTGTGCAGGTAAAAGCCGAAGCATCCGTGCCCCGACAACACCTGCACCAGTCGAAAGGAGAGGACTCCGTGCCGCCGCTCCATCCACTCCATCAATACGGGCCGGAGAGCCTCGACGGTGACGACACCGTGTCTAGGCCTCTCCAGCCGCGTAGCCCAACGGGCGATGACTTCTCGGCGGGCGTCCTCGCGCCAGGTGGCTATCTCGCTCAGCGATGGGGAGCCACCTTCGTCGCGCAGTGAGGTCACCCACCGGTAGAGGTCGGAGAGCATCTCCGCCTCTAGGTCCCACGAGGGTGTCCCGGCCAGTAGGCATGCCGCCTGATAAACAGCCTGGCTGATAGAACGCAGCCCTGCTTAACGCCAATATTGACGTCAAACAAAGGCGACATTCCATCATCCAGCCGCACACAGGCTCTACAGCCCATGTAACTGGATTGCACAGCCAACCGTGTCAAATGCTCTCTCCAGATCCACAAAACTGCAGAAAACCCTCTGACCTAGGGCCAGATGCTTCTCCACAATGTTGCGCAGAGAGAACACTTGATCCATGCATCCCCTTCCATTCCTGAAACCTCCTTGTGTCTCACACAGTAAACCATCGGACACCATCCTCATTCTCCTTTCAATAATTTTACCATACACTTTTGCTGTCAAACTGGTCAAGCTTATGGCTCTGTAATTTGCGCAGTCATAACGTGAACCCTTGTTTTTAAACAAAGGCATGATGACTGCGCTATTCCAGTCCCCGGGAACCATTCCCGAGCTCCAACATAAATTGAGGAGCAACAGGAACGCCTCCCGGACACAGGAGCCACCAAGCTTGATCATCTCGGCAGACACCATATCAATGCCCGCTGCCTTACCATTTTTTAAACTTCTTATCGCCCATTCAACTTCATCCATACTGATGCCATCGGAGGACGCCGTCGCCGAATGTTGATCTACTAGACCACATGCGACACCGGCGCCAACCGTAGCATCCGCATACATATCGCCAAAATATTCACTCCATCGGCTTAACACGTCTTGTATTTGTGTAAGAATGTCTCCACCTTTAGACCTTATTTTATTCATTCTGAAGGCTGACCAACCACCCCGAGACTTCTTCACCTCCCTCCAAAAGAGTTTGGTGTTACCCTCGAAGTTTTTAGTCAGCCTATCTTCTGCACTCATACTTGCTCTATCACGTTTCTCTTTCACTAAGGCCTTGGTGTCATTCTTACATTGCCGATATATTTCTTTCTTCTATTCAGTCATACTGTCATTCAGATTCAATGAAGAGACATAGTCCAGCCACGCTTTCTTCTTTTGCTCTACGGAAGCTGCCACTTCCACATCCCACCATGCATCACCATTTGTGTTTCTATGCTTCTTTGAACTTCCACATACTTCTTTTGCTGTGTCTACCATACTCTCTTTCAATACTCTCCAGCATTCTTCAATGTCCGATTGCGGCTGGCTTGCCATCGTCAGCCGTTCTCGGACACCCTCTGCATACTTTTCTCTTACACACTCTTCTTGCAACCTTTCAACCTTTATTCTTTCAAGCCCTCCGAAGTGGACACGCTCTCGCCAGTGCCTCCACTTTCTGAACAGACCACTAAATCTCGCAATAACGAGATAGTGGTCCGTATCGACTGTGGGGCCCCTGTAGGCTCTTGCGTCCAATATTTTGCTTCGGAGGCGACTGTCTACCAAAATTAAATCTATTATACTTTTCTGTTCATTCCTTCTCCATGTATACATATGGATGTCCTTATGTTGGAAAAATGTGTTTGACACAATAAGGTTTCTCTCCATGCATACATCCGCTATGAGCCTACCTGCGTCGTTCACTCTCTTATCACCAAATGGACCAAGTACGTCCTCATAGTCGGGACGCTTGGTCCCCACCCATCCGTTCAAATCTCCGCATACAATCACGCGTTCACTGGTTTCTGCCATATCCAGAACTTCCCTAACATTATCCCAAAAGTTCTCTAGGTCTGATGCCACCGAGGATCCTACGGGAGCATATGCTACAACCATGAATACCTTGGTGACACCAAGTTTTATACGGACCCAAAGAAGTCTGGGATCATACATTCCGTAATCCTTCACACCTGAGGCCAAACGAGAGGACAGCAGTACTCCTACCCCCATGCTGGCTCGATCGCTCTGTGGTACACCAGACCACAGAGCCATCCCGCCACCAGGAAGATCGCAGACGTCGCTGCCCCTTCGCTTGGTCTCTGTTACACAGAGCACGTCTAGCTGTTTGTCCGCCATGACGGATATCAGCCCGTGCAACTTACCTTCCACACAACCTCTTATATTCCACGTGCCCACCCGGCACTCTGCTCTCCTCGACTCGCCTGACTGGTCAAGGCGTGATGGGTGGCGGCCCCCATCGCCGCTGTTCAGTTGTCACGCTCTATTATTAAAATATATTTTATTTTCTGCAATAGTATTTATTCAATAATATATTATGGAATTCTTGACCACCGGACATCTAAGTGCTTGATTTTTTCTTTTCAGTTTTTTTTTATTATGTACGTAGTTTTGGTTACTTTTTACGCAGTCGGGTTTTTTGATTTGTTTAATTATATTTTTTTTAATAGTCATGATGTATAAAGCACTCGTTATATTGCGGCAATAGTTATAAAACTGTTAGAGAGGAATAGAATTGAACTACATAGAATCGGGCATTTAACTAATAAAATTTGCCTCATCTTTCAATAAAGAAAATAGTAAAATAAGTCATCTTTTTTGCAGTCTATATTCATACATTATTCCGTCGACCTTTGAACTCAAGTTTCTAAAGGGCAATTTCGCCAATATCGACACGCTTCACAAGCGGATGGATTATTGCAGTTGCTGTTAAAAGATTTCCAGGAGAGTACTGCTGAAAGCGGTACTATTGGCCGGCCCAATGACGATGGGGAGGGAATACGGTGGATTATGAGCACGCCGCCCTTCTGTTGCCTCTGATGGAATGGATGGCATGTGACCAGACCATAACTTGCCAAAAAAAGAAAAGGAGAGTGCTGCTGGCCATTCTCGTGTACCCTGAGGCGGTTTTTTGTAATTCACATGAGACAGTAAGGGATGGTGACATTTATATATTTAATCTATCAATATACACCTGTATGTAGCCTAATATTGAGACATAAAGACGTCGTTTATGTCTCAATATTAGGCTTCCTAAAAGTAATGCAATTGGTTGACTAGGGTTCGTATCTTCTATTCTTACTGTATCTTACCTCTCTTCTTAGTTTGATACCCACAGGACAGTAACATTGTGTTCTTAATAAATAACCATATGTATAGTTTGTAATGGGTTCATATTTTTTCGGGGCCCACATATGTGCTACTACTGGCACAGATCGCCTTCATAATAGCAGTGTGCTGCCCAGATGGGTTGCTATGTGGTTTTATTCAGAGTATATTTTTCTTGCAGTGATATAACCTATGTTCTTACAGTACTTCGTTACCTATTACGATGTCTTTTCTTATCTTTTTCGATGTTTTAAAAGAAAAACCTTGCTAATGTTTATGTCGCAGTCGATTCCACAAAAATATGAAGAGCGTTTATCCGTGTGCTGACGGAGTAAGAGTACAATTCACCACCCTTATCTTACCTGTCGTAAGAAACGACTAAGGGATATAAAATGCATATAACATCTATGCAAGAAAAGGAAAATTCGAAACAAAACCCTATACCAACACATCTGATCAGCGCAGTATAGTAGGTTAACTTCCCTCCCATTAAAGAGGAGGCTCGAGCCCAACAGTGAGACATGTATGGGCTGTGATGATGATAATTATGATGATAAAGAGCGGACCCTAATCACATCCAGGCTCGGAATAATTATCTGTGCATCGCACAAATAATTGTATAGTGTGGGAATAGACCCATGACATTCGGTATGTGAGGTCCAACAGTTCGCCATCTATGCAATTTAATTAATTATATTATTATTATATTACTACGAATTATTATTCGTAATATGTAGCTGTACTGTATGTGTCTGTACGCAATAGCTGGTACGGCTAAATTATATTAAAGTAAAAAAACCTACAGGCTCTGACGCGTAGAGCTCAGAATCTGGTATTTAACTTTTTATCTTATTGCCATGACATATTACCCACCTCTGTGTTATTTTGTATTCAATTGTATTTATATCGAACATCTTTGAATAACATCACCAGAGGCGTATTCTCTTGACAATCGAATTGTAGAGCTATTACTGCGATTGTGTATTTCAATGGACCTATAAAAATAGATGTAATTGGTGATGAGAAAAAAACGAAGAACGTTTATTGAGCTGTGCCGCCGGGCTGCGTTCTACCCGCGACGAGGATGTTAATAACTACACAGAAGCTACACTTTTTGTATTTGTTACATGGGCTCAACAGGTATAAGTACAGTGATTGAATATATATAGGCATTCTATCGTCACTTCCCGTGATTTGTTAAAATTAAAAGTCTTTAAATTACACAATAATGTTATTTGTAAATGATCTTACTTATAGAAAACAATAAAATGAAACCTCGTTTCAATCTGCCTATTTAATATTGTCTTACTGGCTTGTATCCAACAAGTAGTATATAAAGATGCTACCTGTATAATGAAATAACCAACAATTCTGGAATTTCTAGCGAAATTATTATGCTGCCCTTGTATTCTAATCATCGACCTTTCTGACTAAGTGCAGCATGGGTGCCTCTGTCTTTTTGCAACAGTGGAAACGGGTTTGGTGCTCGCTTTATCGCCCTTGCAGCTTTAGTATATGGTATAGATAGAGCAGGGCTGGCAAAAGCTCGGCCACTAAGAACGCGTTCCAGGGTGAGGTGTAGGGTACGGGGGACGCGTCGAGCGGCGAGGGCGGGCGAGGGGAGCCGCACAACCTGCGCGCGCGCCGAAGCCTGCGACTACGTGTTCAGTCATTGTCCGACCAACATCTCGGTCGTACGGCAAATCGATCGGCGTTGTCGCTACTTTATTTGTCGTACGAGTGCCCGTTAAACGAACGGTTAACTCCGACCCTTGGAGTGTAGGTGAAGTGTTAAGTGATGGTGTGTTTTTAGCTATACTGTACGGAAGTGTATTGCTAACAAGTATTTCCGTCAACGCTGTGTGGCGAGTTCCACGGAGTTGCCTAACGGCTGTTCGTCTGCTGGCTGGGAAGGCGAATCGTATCTACCGGGAGGAATGAGCCCCGTACATTACATATCTTGCACTCACCGATGATCTCAAGGTTGGTTTCACATCATTTAATTTCGTGCTTTACATACATATGCATCATGCAGTTTCGTAAGCGCAACTTTGTACGACACGACCCTGTGTACACTCTATTCTGATCTCATTCCAATAACATTCGTTCTACCTTACCTCGCTCACATCTGTAAAACGTTCACTTGTCTTTGATTGCTTATTGTTCATATTTTATATAATTAGCGTCAAACTCACTGTTTTTCCTTCTCATTAAAGTTGTATAAGAGTCTAATTGGTCATAGATGTTAACCAGCATAACATTGTCATTGGAGATCTCACATCATTCTAATAGAGATAACATTAATTAATTAACTTAAAGAAACAGATGTCTTTAATGATAAGGAAGCAATATTACATATCTGTCTTTCAACAAACATTAACATACATTTTGTTTAGTTTTTTAAAAGTATCTAAAGTCGCAACATGCTGAGTCTTTCAGAATCATTTCAGTTACATTGAATATAACAAGTTTTTGAAGGGCTGTTACATAATTATGTAGCTTAATGAAATTTATTGGTGATTGTGATGATTGCAAAACAAGAAAGTTTCACTGCAGGCTTTTTAAGGCTCTTACGTAGAGTTGACCTAGGGTTGTCAAGCAAGGAATGGGGTTTTATAAAAATAGTCTATACCTATAAGTTGGTTTCGATTTAAATTAGTATGGTAGTTTGTATATTTTATTGCCAATAAATCTTCCACTAAATAAAAATTATATAAATTAATGTTAATTAAAAATATAATTTTCTTATGATAGACTCTCGAAAAGTTGTGAGTACAAATTTTCTTTGGGATATAACTATTCTACACATACAGCCATGTGGTAAGAATACAATATATCATCACACTTTAGTTGCCTGCAGGAGTAAAAAAACCGGTTGTGGAATCATATAGAGAATGTAGCACTCTTCTAAGAAACATAAGTTAAGACTGGTGATTATGGTATTATTCATCATAAGGTTTATGTCCAACAGTAGATGTCAATAAGTTAATGGGTGAATGGATTGATAACATTTTTTTTTCGGAATTTAACGAGTTTATTTATCACGGGTAAAGTCAAAAGAGGTTTCCCGTCTGATATACTCCCGTGACCATGGCTGCTGGAAAGTATTGAAAACGTCAAAACAGATAATTAAATAATAGAATCTCTAAAACTATTTTCATCACATATTTCTAATAGTTGCGTTCGTTGTCTATGTGATGACGTATCCCTATAGACATTCACCTCCTTAATTTTTCGTGGGTATTGTAAAAGTTGATTATAGCTCGTAAAAGAATTCGTATAGCCATGTTCCTGTTGAAACAAAGATTGAAAACAAAGATTCCGTGTAGCCATGTTGCCTGTTTGTGAAGAAACGCGCAAAATAAAACTTTGTGCCAATCCGTTTGGCCAGCGTGGTATAACTACGTAAGTCAATTTCGTGCTCGTGATATTTGCGTAAACATCAAAACTTATAATAATATTATTAAAAATACAAGATGTGATTGTTGCTAAGTATTTCTCATATATTTTAATATTAATGTGTCTTTTACCATTTAAATATCTCAAACACGTTTTTACTAACTAGTTTAGCTATTCTGTCACAGCTTATTTCTTGGTGTATCATATATCATATAATCTGGTTTGATAAGGTTGGTACGAATTAAAAAAAAACAAGTAAATTGAATGTGATTTTCGTGTGAAAATTATATAAAATTAACAGAGACCCGCTGGGGTTTGTGCTGTGTGATAGAGGCTACGAATACTACCAATCCTTATTATGCTCGCGGATGTCATAAAAGACGAATAAGAGCTTTATATCGACCTGGGCCAACTCCACCTGATGCCGATTGGTCAACAATTATATTCCCATGGAGGGTTCACGTCTAGCACGCGGAGAGTGATAAAACTATTGTCAATAAGTTTTGCAATATGTATGGTTATATATTGCGTCGACATAGTAATTGGGATATGAACAAGCGAATTATAAAAGAGACGTTGATTTTTATAATATTTAGATCTCTCATTGCTGTTTGCATTTCTCCGCCTTTATCCTTATTTATAAAAAAAAATAACACAGAAGAGTATACACTATAATTATTTTAAAAGACAACCTGTAGCCTTAATTCAATCAGTGAAAGTCTCGTCAAAATACGTATAGTAGTTTTTATGTGGTACTCAAACTACTTTAAAAACCAACTGAATGATTTTACATAACACAGTTGTGATACACCCACACACATACTTATTAAAAGTGAAATGAGTAACCATATTGCTGGATATATTAACCTTCATTGATCTATAGATTTCAAGGTATCTTAAAAAGGTCACAAATTGAATAACCCACATACTTCTCTTTTCCCAGATGTGAGTAGACTGACAAAGCCATGGTTGTGACACGCCCATAGTATTTGAATGCCTCATGATACAAAAATATTTATTATATTTTCGTGCCCTACTTATAGTTTAATTCTCAATTACTGAGAATATCTTAATTATATTTGTAAGAAAAAAAATCATTATACTTTTGCTTGACTTGGGACTGGAAACCGAATTTTCACGGCTGGCAGATGTCATCTATGTTTAGGCCCTTAATTAAAAGTAATCCGAAGTAAACTTACTATCAAGATCTTTTGAGGTTTCCTTATTTTTTGTTTCTATAATACTTTTATATACAAAAGTAAACTAAACAAAAAACAATTAGTCAAAGCAGTGAGACCGTTTTTGAGCTTTGGGAAGACTAACTAAGAGCAATTGATTTTTATAGAAAATTTTTTATTACATCAGGAATACAGATGAGTTTCAGTATATTAAGTCTACACTCATTAATTATTTATCATCATCATCTCAGCTCATATATTGCTCACTGTTGGGCGTAAGCCTCCTCCATAATGGGAGGGAAATGACCTATACCACGCTGCTCAGACGTATTGGTATAAAGTTTTGTTTCGCATTTTCCTTCTCTCGCATGGATGTTATATACATTTTATATCCCTTAGTCGTCTCGTACAATCACCCACGGGTAAGATAGGGGGTGGTGTATCCTTATTCCGAATTCACCACACGAAAACATTAATTATTACGTACAATAAATTGCATAAAGCAAGGCAACCCTAACTTTAGATTTCCATGTTGGGATAAGCCGTTTTTCCATAATAGCATCCGGTGAAGTAACATAACGTAATGTACTGCAATCTTCTGATAAAACGAGAACTATAAGTGGCTGCATTTATTATGCATAGATTATTGAAGATCAATGGAGGCCATAATAACTTTATTTTTTTTTTCATCATCATTTTAAAGCAAAACCGTTGACGTGTACATGTGGAATGTATTAATTAATTATTATTGTGACACATTGTCGCTTAATATGCGTAACCTTAACCAAGCCTCTAGACTAGTTACTCTGTACTAGTAACTGAAGAATAAATAATGTCATCACTTCATTGAATGTCAAGGATATTTACTTTAAAATTTAAATCAAGCAAACCCAATCTTTCAATACAGAAAATTCGAAACAAAGCCCTATACAAAAGCCATGTGACTTGCATGTCTTTGAGGCCAATTATTCTTCAATAATTTATAGTGAATTCTTCTATTTATTGATGGGACGTGCACGGCTGGCAATAATTGTGATAATGATAAATAGTTATAATAACGTTTTATTATAAAGAATACCAATAATGGTTTAAGTATCTGATAATTCATTCTTAGTCATACTAATTTCGAACGTTTACGGGAGTATTGCACATTGAAAATAAAACTATTTCGGCCGATTTTATCTGGTTTAGTAACAATACTTTCTATAATATTTTTTAGCAGTCAAGATCATGAAAGGACTAACCTATAATAGTTAGCGATGATGTTTTGTTTTCATTAATTTAATAAATTCACATATTATAAAATTTACAAATAAATGTAAAAAATAACTATCCAACACAATATTGATTTTATATATTATTTTTTAATCTACTGCCAATTAATATTTCATAAGAAATGTGGGCTGAAAATAATAAGGTGTTTATTACTACTGCAATGGTCAGTTACAACATTCTGTAGTAGCGATAACAGACTGGATGTCTACTATATTAGCTCTCACTGTTTTATTCTATCTCTATTTTACCCTAGTTATATAGAGATTATGAATGAATAAGTTTTGTAATTTTGCTGTGTGGTAGCGGCTACGAATACTACCAACTCTTATTTTGCTCGTGGATGTCATAAATAACGACTAAGAGCCTTGTAACGAACTGGGCCAACTCCATCTGATGCCGTTTGGTCAACGATTACATTCCCAAGGAGGGTTGACGTCTGGCAGGCGGCCGGCCATAAAACTATTGCCAATAACTTTTACAATATACTATGATAGAAGATTATATATTGTATCGACCCCAAGTAATTGGGATAAGAGTAGGAGAATGATGAAATTTATAATTTCTACTTATATTCTTTCGTAGAAGATTAACTTCTATATTTTTGTATTAGTCTATTAATTTAGTAACTACTTTCAGGCGCTTTTGTACTTGAAATATTTTATCTAGAAAACCATAATTGATTGCAGGCTATGGTATTTGAATTGAGGCTTTTAATCCGATTTCATTACAATATGTTCATCATCATCATTTCAGCTCACACATGTCCCACTGTTAAATGCGAGCCTCCTCCACAGTGGGATGAAAATTGATCTACTATACCACGCTGGTCATATGTGTTGGGATAGGGTTACGATATGTTATAAAGTTTTAATTCTTTAGTTGAATAATATTCACGTTAATGATGTGGAAGACAGCCTTGTTCATAGTTTACCATGTATGAATATTTAGATAACTAACAATGCAATACACATTAAGTAGATTTTCTCTTTTTTTGTGTGTTATCTATTGTGTGTTACGTTTTGAAAATATTCGTAGTCTAAGACATTTTTCTGTATTGTTTAATACATATCTAGTTACCATGCTCTTAAAGCATGGATTCTCTCTCTTCGCTACGGTTTCTTTACACACATAGTGATGCTTTGTGAGAGTTAAAAGCAGTTGTACGTACGTACTGTTTGTTACAATAATATGAATTTACAATTATGAGTTATTTTAATAGATTATTATATTAAATTATTAATAATAATAATTATACTAAGCGATTCATCTATGGTACATAGTACTAAGCGATGCATCTATCGTAGGTCAAAATGACATTAATTCACCGACTTATGTTATTACTTTAGATGATACCAAATAGATTATTAAGTTAAATAATTCTTTTTACTGAGTTTATCGCGCTTGTATTTGATTTTTAATTTGTCGAAGTTTCAAACTCTTTACAGCGTTGTTTAAAACGTCAAGAAATTTAAAATCAGGTAAAAACGCCATAAAATTCGTCAAAATGATTTTATGTCAAATATTTTATGAAATCGCTATAAAATTAAACCATTGTATATTGTTAATGCGTAGAGGTTTGTGTTACGTTGTGTTTGTATTTACAACCAGTAATTTTATCAATGAACTCTGAAATCTGAATATATATTGCAGAATGATCTTCTAATAAGCTGTTTTCATATTATATATAAGAATTGATTAAAAATTAACACGAGTATAGAATTAATATTTGGTATATAATTTATTATCTAAAGGTTCCGTGATTAAATATCATATGCTTTAACATAAAGGCAAATAATTAAGTTTTTGTTCTATGATTAATGCATTAATTCTAATTAGAGATTCATCAGCTAGTCCTTAATTATACCTTTGTTATTTATATCATATAGCAAAAAGACAAAGAATGATTGAAGTGGCCAACAAATTTATTCATTTGGCTTATATCTGCTATCGTCAATATTTAAAATATAAAGAATACGATTCATAAGCCGTTTTAGAGTTTAGAATACAATCATTGATTTTAAGCCCACGTATGTTACGAGGGAACCTTTTGCCCAATTATTAAAAAAAATGCCTGTAGTAAGCGATTTTTTACGTTTTATGTTGAGTTTTCCTTTTCCTATATTGATGATATTTGCATACATTTTGAACATCTCAAGAAAGAAAAGGGCGATAATTCATTACTAGAATGTAATAAATTGTCCATCACAATATGTATTTATTTAGATATTGAATTTCTTTTCCTGACTATAGCAATAAAAAAGAAATAAGTACCGATGTAAGAATGTTGATAGTTGGAAATGAATGAAGTGGTGATTTAGAAATTGTATTTCTACTCCCCTATTTTTTTTTTTTTTCTAATATAAAACCTAAGATTTTACATGAATATAGTTGCTAAACCTGAAGCTAGCTATTTCACTGGATTAAACTGCGTGCGCATAATGGTATATGTTCATATAAACAATTATTAATAATGAAATGCATAATAGTTGCTGAACTCAAATTAATGTAGTTGTGCTCAATTATTGAATTCATTATTTGCGTGGGTTATTGTTGGGAGGATAGTGAGAATAGCAACAAAGGTACAAATGAGTAGACGAGGTTGCACCCGAGCGTAGCGCCTGCCTCAAGGTCCCTTTGTTCTTAATACAGTATATTCCCACCGAGCTGTAATTGTAATCAACAGCAGATCATCATGTTTTTATTAGAGTTTCGAAATAGACACTAGCATTTATTACATATATTGTTAATACGTTGACTAACGTATAGACTATGCATTATTAAAATCTTTGAAGTAACATCGGAACCTAACGCTGATTTTAAACGCTTTTTGCGTTGAAACCGGATACTTTGAACACGAAACGAATTACACGCACATTTATGATATTTATTGCTTGATTGTTCGCTGTTCCTATTTCCAGACATTCTTGTACAGGTACTTACATTTTTATTATTAACAGTTGGATGATATTATATTGGATATATCGACTTTTTTAATTAACTTATATGACGAAATAAATGATTGTGTAGATTACACATATTATTAAAGTAACGTAATCATACCTACATCCAGACTCAGAACAATCATTTGTGCAGAAAGAATTGTCTGCGTGGGAATTGCATTCATTTCACCCGGGGTAAGATTTCGCTCCTTTCACCGTTACGTCACAATATTTTACAATTACGTTCATATGGTGATGGACGAAAAATACAATGTTTCATCCATTTTTTTACTGTGATAGTCGTATGCTGTAGTACATACATACATACATATCATCACGCGATATCCCTTGCAGGGTAGGCAGAGAGAACAGAGTCCCAGAGAACTCTATCCTTGCATACTTCACTCGCTTCCTCAACATTCATAATTCTCTTCATACACGCTCGCCGGTTTCGGAGCCTCTTGACTCCACCTTCCTTCAGTACATGACCAATCTGGTCTAAGTATGCTGTAGTCGTATAGTTTATTAAGAGATTGAGTTGTTGACCTTACACGTCTACCTGCCAAATATGTAGTAGAAGGCTTAGAATAGCACATTTGTTACTAACCATTTCTGATATACTGTCAAATGACGTAATCCGTGTACCGATGTAACATTTCGTTTGAACCCAAAACTCGAAGCTTTATCTACTTATTTATGACAGATTTGACACATCTATGTGGAATATTTTCAAGCACTATTTTTTTAGATAATATTAAAAAAGAAACGCATATGTAAGGCGGATGAGGGTCATGTAAATCTATTGCCGTTGATATTTTACAGTTTACGGTCTCTAATCTCCATATAGAACTACAGGGTTGACAAATTTTTATCCGGAGTTATTTTTGTGAGTTAATTATGTTTGTAAGCTCTTACACGCTATAAGGATTACATTCAGTACGGGGGTTACCTCAATATATATATATATATATTGATTGCATTAATAATGCTATTATTATTATATAACCTATATCGTCATCACTCTCCTGTTGTTATCTCAATTTATATGGAGTTGAACACAGGGTGTCGTAATGTAATCGATGAGCACACGGCACGGGTCTAGGTAAATCTTTTAATTGATCGAGAGATCCTCAGCTCTCATAATCGCCAGCTTAGCAGTTGGATTGACGATCACAGTTGGTATAAATATTTTCCAGAAGAGTGCTGCTGCCCATTCTTCTAGTTATCAGGCAGCTGATTGTATCATATTATCACACTAGATTATCGTTGGTTTTTAGCACAGGTTAGAAACCATTAATATTATGTCTACACAGATGGCGTTATAATGTAATCGGCGTAGGCGCACCTGTCGTCGTTCTCCGCCCCTAATTGCCCTCGCAGCGGCATTAGACTCCATTCCATAAAACAATTATGTTACGTGGCCCTAATTTGTAACATATTCTCACGCCAAATATTAATATCGCATTATTTATGAGAGGATCTTACCAAGCAAAAATTAGGTGACTACTTCATGCTATCCAAACAGACTAGTATTTAATTTTATTTTGAGATTTTTGTCTTATAATATATGTAATATTATGATTTATTTAGTATTTCTTTGCCAATAATTAAATCAATATTTCTTTGTTTAAAACATAGCAAATTCCTATATTTTACAAAATATCCTCGTTATTGTATTTAAGCTAACAAAAGTAATCACGATAAAGAATAGTAATCGGTTAATATTATATGTGTACAAGTGTGTGCATTGCAAGATGCACTTTATACATTTCCCTCTTAGTGCAATGATTGGATGATCCGTTTAGACCATAAAGATTCAACGGCTTTTGGCTTTCCTAACGTGATGGCATAACCAGTGCGACGTCGTTTTATTCGTTTACCTTCTTAAATATACCAATATTAGCTACATGTCTCCTCTTTAATTACAATGACTTCGTTCTAAAATCCCCGCTTAGTTTGACAGAAGATTCGCCAAATTTTATTCCAGTTTTCTACTTGTTGTGATATTATTTGCTTACATTCCTAGTCATTCTATACGGACCTGCGACAAAGAAAGTGGTAGCAATACACTTTATTAAGAATTCAATATTGAAGTATTCAATTTGTAATTTTGATGTTTAATCCAAAGATGTTTCATATCAAACATGTCGGCAAAACTTATCATTAGTATGTGATGAAGCAGGCCTTATATATTTAATCGTAGGTAGAAAAATGTGATAAATTGGTCGTTGATTCTACCAACATATAGGTGGAAGGAATTTTGCGGGGCATTAGCAGGTATAATGTGGTTAGTGAGTCCAGCATAACCCCTTAGCTAGCCCGATGGACTTTCTTTATCGTTCCTAAAGGATTTTATAAAAAAAAACATGTATATGCGCGAGAACGTATGAGGGGTACTTTTCAATCAGATGTCCACCATCAATCAAATAAATTACAAACTTAAATGAGAAAATAATTTTAAATTGTCTCAATTTTATTTTAACCATTCTTATACATAGTTATTAATTCAATAAAAAAATATATATGATGATCGAAAAAGCGGCCTAAAACGCTATTGTGTGATTTGATTTATTCAAGTTTGCATGCTTCCTATGTCGTTTCAATCGATCATTGTTCAATGTTTCTTCATATGAATTATTAAGTTAAGAACGGAAATCGCAAATATATTTTATGAAGAATTTAATTGTCAGCCGCCGGTTTGTGTTGGTTTTACATATGAGATGACTCATGAATATGATGGTGTATTTAACTAAACTTTCATTATTATTTTTTTATTGTATCACAGTAATGTATTCGTAATTGTTAGTACTTAGTGATAGTCTATACGTGCTTATCTTTTTAACTTTAACATAAGAGAAAAACCCTAGAGAAAGAGAAAGACCAAGGTTTATGTAATTATTGGTTCAATATTACTTATTCTTTTTCATATTCAAATCATAACAAAAATTATTTTAACAATGTTATAGTCTACTGGGTTTTGTAGCCCTGTTTTGATACTTCTCTATCATTATCATATTTTGGTTACAATTGACGCAACAGGTCTTTTTTTGTAAGCCCAGGTGGTACAAAAGTTAAAATAGCAGGAATTTCAACACATTTCAGTATCATTTATTAGACTAATATTAAACTTACTTGATAATATTTCATTTCATATAAATACCTAGCAGTACTTGTAACATATAAGAAGTGATAATTATGTTATAAGGTCATAAGCAAGGCTTACTGAAAGGTCACTTAGTACAGACAAAATATGGGTAAATATAATGATTATTTGATAAATAGAAATTGGAATTGCGCACCTGTATACCACGTTATGAGGGACATCGGAAACGGTGCACTTATATGCTTGAACTTATATTTATATGCTTGAATATGTTATTCATCATTCATCATTATAGCCCATAAATGTCCCACTGTTGGGCTCAGGTCTCTTCCGTAATGGGAGGGAAATTAACCTACTGTATATACCGCGCTGATCAGACGTGTTGGTATAGGGTTTTGTTTCGAGTTTTCCTTCTCTCGCATAGATGTTATATGCATTTTATATCCCTTAGTCGTCTCTTACGATCACCCACGGGTAAGATAAGGGGTGGTGAATTGTATTCTTACTCCGTAACCACACGGATAGTAATAATAACACATAATATATGAAAATATTAGACGCTGGTTTTAATCGACTGCACAGATTGCGTATTGGTTAAGATACCGACCTAGCGTCTGCGTTAGTTATATGTTTGTAAAATACCCAGCATTACAAGAATTATTTTCTTAGTGCAGGGTGTTGACTGTTACCTGCGCCTGATGCCGCCCTAACCGAGGCTTCGGGTGATCGGACCGGGGAATTGTCCGGTTACCCGACGTGAGGCCACCGCGTGAGGACGACGCCTCGACGGCGAAAGCTGTCGGGGCGTCGACAGGAGAGGAGCCCAAGAGGGCATACCGCCGAGCGGGCCACCGAAGACAAAGATCGGGTACCGGTGGACCGCTCGTACGGCGAGGAAGAGGTGCTTGCAGGGTGGGTCAATGGGGTCGCGCGCCGCCTCTTCCGTCACCCCGGACCGATTTGGCGGGGTGCGACGTCCATAGCTCACCGCAAAAAAAAAAAAAAAAAAAAGGGTGTTGACTGTTAAAACAAAAACAATAAAAAAATATATTAGTGACTAACTAACACTTACAGGAAATACCTAAACACATTCATATTTAGGAACATGATATTTCAGATATAGCACGTTTTAATGTTAAAAGAGTTGTCCAAATAGCGTTTAACCGTTCAGTTCTACCTTACTTGTGAGAATTTTATGCCATTTTATATTTATTTCAAAAGGTAACTAATCGTTCAATACCTTTCGAGGATTGAATTAGAAACGTCTACATACCAACAAATTCTCCTATAGCAAAATGTAATAATATATGTTAATTATTTTATAAAAATTAATTACCTTAAAGTGCTCATTGTGTCTGCGGTAGTGGATTTTGTACTGAGGAACTCTTTAGTTGGCTATTGAAGTCACATGATATCGTGTCAAGGCTGCTGTCAATAAGTGTATACAATTATGTTAGTTTTAGAAGGAAGTTTATTAATTATGTTACAATTAACATAATAGTTAATATACGCCGTAAGTAGTTTAACACTGGTAATGTAAATACCACTCGTAGATATTGGTGTTGTTAACACTGATTTCTGTTTCGTGAGCCGTTCAAAAGACGAAGTCATAGTAAATTGTGAACGCAGCCGTAAGAAGTTCTAAGCTGTAAACAAAGTTTTAATCGAAATACTATTTTTATAGTTTTTCAAAAATAATATTCCTTTTTAAATATCCAATATTTTTCTCACTAATCTGATGGCACTTTCCTATGTCCTAAATTGAAAACTATCACCGCATAAGACTGCATTCGTAGAATTGAATTGACACATTCTAAAATTTATAAAATTGTGTTCGGATTATGTGCAGTGTGTGAGATAAAGTTCTTAACTCCATTTCCACTACTAATAACTTAGAGAATGTTACTTACCACGCGGGCAACGCCGCCGGTAGAAGCTAGTTTAATATAATAGCTTGCATATTATTTAACTTAAATAATAAATTTTGGAATGGGTATTGAATTGATCAAATATATTTCATCGTATTGATACTCTCGAAATGCGTACCGCAATGCGGGTTAGGGCGTCCCCCGGAGGCGACGCGTACCGACCCGCCCCCGTCGGTACGAACTTCGGCAGTTGCGGCGATGGGGGCCGCCACCCATCACGCCTTGCCCAGTTAGGCGAGTCGAGGAGAGCAGAGTGCCGGGTGGGCACGTGGAATGTAAGAGGTTGTGTGGAAGGTAAGTGGCACGAGCTGATATCCGTCATGGCGGACAAACAGCTAGACGTGCTCTGTGTAACAGAGACCAAGCGAAGGGGCAGCGACGCCTGCGATCTTCCTGGTGGCGGGATGGCTCTGTGGTCTGGTGTACCACAGAGCGATCGAGCCAGCATGGGGGTAGGAGTACTGCTGTCCTCTCGCTTGGCCTCAGGTGTGAAGGATTACGGAATGTATGATTCAAGGCTTCTTTGGGTCCGTATAAAACTTGGTGTCACCAAGGTATTCATGGTTGTAGCATATGCTCCCGTAGGATCCTCGGTGGCATCAGACCTAGAGAAGTTTTGGGATAATGTTAGGGAAGTTCTGGATATGGCAGAAACCAGTGAACGCGTGATTGTATGCGGAGATTTGAACGGATGGGTGGGGACCAAGCGTCCCGACTATGAGGACGTACTTGGTCCATTTGGTGATAAGAGAGTGAACGACGCAGGTAGGCTCATAGCGGATGTATGCATGGAGAGAAACCTTATTGTGTCAAACACATTTTTCCAACATAAGGACATCCATATGTAATAATATGTATACATGGAGAAGGAATGAACAGAAAAGTATAATAGATTTAATTTTGGTAGACAGTCGCCTCCGAAGCAAAATATTGGACGCAAGAGCCTACAGGGGCCCCACAGTCGATACGGACCACTATCTTGTTATTGCGAGATTTAGTGGTCTGTTCAGAAAGTGGAGGCACTGGCGAGAGCGTGTCCACTTCGGAGGGCTTGAAAGAATAAAGGTTGAAAGGTTGGAAGAAGAGTGTGTAAGAGAAAAGTATGCAGAGGGTGTTCGAGAACGGCTGACGATGGCAAGCCAGCCGCAATCAGACATTGAAGAATGCTGGAGAGTATTGAAAGAGAGTATGGTAGACACAGTGAAAGAAGTATGTGGAAGTTCAAAGAAGCATAGAAACACAATTGGTGATGCATGGTGGGATGCGGAAGTGGCAGCTTCCGTAAAAGCAAAAGAAGAAAGCGTGGCTGGACTATGTCTCTTCTTTGAATCTGAATGACAGTATGACTGAACAGAAGAGAGAAATATATCGGCAATGTAGTGAAAGAGAAACGTGATAGAGCAAGTATGAGTGCAGAAGATAGGCTGACTAAAAACTTCGAGGGTAACACCAAACTCTTTTGGAGGGATGTGAAGAAGTCTCGGGGTGGTTGGTCAGCCTTCAGAATGAATAAAATAAGGTCTAAAGGTGGAGGACATTCTTACACAAACACAAGACGTGTTAAGCCGATGGAGTGAATATTTTGGCAATATGTATGCGGATACTACGGTTGGCGCCGGTGTCGCATGTGGTCTAGTAGATCAACATTCGGCGACGGCGTCCTCCGATGGCATCAGTATGGATGAAGTTGAATGGGCGATAAGAAGCTTGAAAAATGGTAAGGCAGCGGGCATTGATATGACGATTCCCGGGGACTGGAATAGCGCAGTCATCGTGCCTTTGTTTAAAAACAAGGGTTCACGTTATGACTGCGCAAATTACAGAGCCATAAGCTTGACCAGTTTGGCAGCAAAAGTGTATGGTAAAATTATTGAAAGGAGAATGAGGATGGTGTCCGATGGTTTACTGTGTGAGACACAAGGAGGTTTCAGGAGTCGAAGGGGATGCATGGATCAAGTGTTCTCTCTGCGCAACATTGTGGAGAAGCATCTGGCCCTAGGTCAGAGGGTTTTCTGCAGTTTTGTGGATCTGGAGAGAGCATTAGACACGGTTGTACGAAAGGAACTTTGGGACATTTTACCGGAGTATGGTATTAACGGTAAACTGCTGCAGGCTGTGCAATCCAGTTACATGAGCTGTAGAGCCTGTGTGCAGCTGGATGATGGAATGTCGCCTTGGTTTGACGTCAATATCGGCGTTAAGCAGGGCTGCGTTCTATCAGCCAGGCTGTTTATCATATATCTGGATAAATGTCTCCAAAGGTTGAACGATATGAATGTGGGAGTCCAGATGGGTGACTCAGTGGTCTCTGCTCTGCTTTATGCAGATGATGCAGTCCTGCTGGCACAGTCAGCGACTGACCTGCAGACCCTAGTCGACACAATGACAGAAGATTGTAAGAAAACGGGTCTACGCGTGAATGTGAGCAAAACCAAAATAATGGTCTTTGAAAGAGATGAAGCCAGAACAGATGTAAGAGTAACAATAGGTAATGATCTACTAGAGCAAGTGGATGAATTTGTATATCTTGGATATGGATTTAGCCGAGATGGATGGTACACCACTGATATAGAGCGAAGAGTGAATGCGGGAAATAGAGTGAACGGAGCGTTGGGGCAACTTCTCGGCAGCCACCACCTCAGTCAAAACGCACGTGTAGCAATACATAACGCAGTGCTTGTCCCAACATTACTGTATGGAAGCGAGAGTTGGGTATGCAGAAAAGAGTATGAAAGTAAAATTAATGCGGTCGAAATGCGATCTCTTCGGAAAATCTGTGGAGTTAGGCTGACCGACCGCATTCGTAACGACGACGTAAGAGAGCGAGTAGGTATGAAAGAGAGTATTGGTGTAAAGATGCGAAAGGGAATGCTCCGATGGTTCGGACATGTGGAAAGAATGCCGAACGAACGTCTGGTTAAGAAGATATACAATGCGAAAGTGGAAGGATGTAGGTACCGAGGGAGACCGAGACTAACCTACCTAGACCAGATCGGTCATGTACTGAAGGAAGGTGGAGTCAAGAGTCTCCGAAACCGGCGAGCGTGTATGAAGAGAATTATGAATGTTGAGGAAGCGAGTGAAGTATGCAGAGATAGAGTTCTCTGGCACTCTGTTCTCTCTGCCTACCCTGCAAGGGATATGGCGTGATGATATGTATGTATGTATGTATTGATACTTGGCTACGAGGTAATTAATATATCGAGGTAATATAATCTATGACTAAATCTGAATAATAAATGAAATGTTCCGTGTAGTGACGGATTAAGAATACAATTCACCACCTCCTATGTTACCCGAGTGTGATCGTAAAAGACGACTAAGGGGTATAATATGCATATGAAATCTAAGCAAGAGAAGCCAAATTCGTAATAAAACCCTATATAAATACGTCTTAACAGCGTGGTGTGGTAGGTCAATTTCTCTCCCAGTGTGGAGAAGACTTGAGCTCAGCATTGGGATATGTATATGAGCTGAGATAATTGGATGATGATTAATTCTAAAAGAGGTCATCTATGATCAAACATGAAATATATTGATGTTCACTAATATTGGATGAACATAATGCTCCAAGTCTTCACATTGTCATTTAAAAAGACAAGTAATAAGTTCAGTCACTTATAAGTATAATGTCGCTACATGCTTTTGTTCAAAACTTGCATAGTACTTTTCTCTAATTTGCCAAGCAATTATTTTGATTCAAGTGAATACGCCCACACGCGATTTATATTTCTTTTTTAATACAGCAAAAACATATTTTCCTTACTTTAAAATCTAGTGTAGGTAAATGCCCAGCAATTTTTATTATTATCGTGTTGGATATTACTGACATATAATTTCGTCGAGCACGACTAAGTGTCTAGTTTTTTAAATTTATCCATCCATCAGCTGATAGATGTCTACTGTCAAACATAAATGTCTCTCGAGAAGAAATAATGGCATAATCGCCACACTTGGTTGGCGATCGCAATTAATATGTATAAGCTACAGCTACTCGTACAATCGCATAGAGAAGTTGACTCAATAAATTCTTATCCCCATCGTCATACATTTTTTTTAAATTAAAGTACAAATTTATTTAAGAGAAAATATATTTTATTAAATATATATTATTTAAATAAATCCTCGTTTATATATGTATATTATATACAACGTATTACCTTACCTAATTTTCCTATGGAAGTCTTGAAAATTAGCTAAGGGAGACTCGGGAGAATTGACAGCAGCGCTTGTCTTGGCAGGTTACGTATTGCAATCATCAATCCGCTGACCAAGCCTAAATAATACAGCAATAACCCTCATTGCGAAGAGGGATATAACGAATAGTGAACATCGATAGCTAAAACAGTTGTTACAATCGTTATAAATGTAATTTATATTTTTTACGATTAGATTTATATTTCTTAAGATTATTTGTTAAAAATCTTAATTTTAAGTAATAATTATATCGAAAAGTTCATTTATAACACTATAAACGTGTTTAGTGTTCCAATTTGCAAAATAGGTTGTAATATAATTATAATATAAACTTGTAACGATTGATTTATATAATAAAAATAGTACTTGTCTTTAATGTATAATTAAATCCGGTGGCTTAGCATATATATTCACTATATGCGGGTTATTAATGTATATTGTAATGCCTATATAATAAGGCACTTCGGTCAGTCGCTCCACTTGCTTGTCCCTGGAGGCATGTTGGTGCTCGCCGATGTTTAATATTCTTGACGTGAACTCACAGCGCACCGGTCGCCGCCACCGTCCGCCGCCATCACCGGAACTTGGTCTTGTCCTAACCGCTCTTTCGCCTTTAATAGATGCTATCGACACAGACACGATGTGCTGTCACGTTTCCAACTTGGCCTATAGGTAGTTTTGATTATTCTTTTATTAATTTCAGTGGTCAAACTTTACAAGTTTTAAATCGATACGAAAATCATTTGATTTACAACAACCAAGTAATCGATCCAAGAAACTTAAAACAACTTCAACACAAACTTTTATTATTAATAAAATTAGATTATAATCTGATAATTTATTTTAAAAACTTGTTGAAATGTTAAATAAAATACAATATATCTGAGCAGTTTTTAGGTATTTTAAAGCTTGACTCATATAATAAATAGCAGTCAAATATTAGCATTTCTGGTTTTACCCACATCCGCTTCGTATCTCTAAGAAACTAAAGAAAATTATAAAATAAAATTCATAATTTTATAAGCGGTTCAAAATATCTAATGTGAGCAGTATAATTTAAATTTACTCTAGATTAAATCCAACTGACCTCATTAAATTAAGATCTAGTAACAGTCTATATAGACGTACATATGTAATTATAGTTTAATTTAAAATAAAAAAATAAAAAATAGTGGAAAAAAGTGAAACCGAATGAAATATAGAGACCATCTTTGATGAACATAAATAGAATACTAATTAGGATTAAAAACTGCGCAGAATAGAGGGGTTCACAAACTAAAAGGTCTTTGCCCAGCTTTTTTACTGGGTAAAGACCTCATTTTCCTACAGTCTATTAAAATAAAAATGTTGGTTTAAGATATTAGTATGTACGCCGCATACTTGAATAATAAATAAGGCGTGACGTAAATGTGTGGCCAATAACAATGTAAACTTGCAATTCCGCTATTGCTGTTGAAACAGTTGTATTGTACCGCTAGTGTTACTACTGGTACCGTTTGCAATGATTCGCTCGCTATTCTAATCGATTATTATAGATAATATGAAAGCAATTTTGTTCTGGACTATCGAGATCTATAAGAGCATGTTCGCTATAGATGCTTCGCGTCAAGTATAGCTGGCGCCATCTACCCTTACACACTAAATTTTATCTAAGATGTTTGGTGATCATGTCTTGAGACTTAAAGCGGACTTAGTTGCTGGGTATCAATACGATAAATTCTTGGTAACTTTTACTCTGTTATTTGATATTTTATTGTCCAATTTTTAAATGCAATATACATTTGTGTACTATATATGTCATGTTGAGCGGAGGAGAAAATTATAATCTAATTTAACAGTTATAAACGTCTAAACATACATTCATTTTTGCAAGAATTTTAATGAAAGTTCGAGCGTAAATACATGTTGTAAAATATATGAAATTTCTGAAACAGAACTTGTACAGCAATTGCATTATCGTTCAAAGTTTTAATTTAAAATATTAATCGATTTATATATTACTTTTTTACGAGACCCTTGTTACTATAACATCAATATAATTATTTACTGTTGTAGAAAATGGATAATGCGTTTAAAATTAAATTGCACGGTGATAAACAATAGAGTAAAAGCCTCGAGAAGTTTGTAAGGACACCCAGTGCCTAAGCCCGCCTTAAGACCTTCAATTCATTATCCGTTAGAGATTTATTACACTTAAGTTTACGATATAAATTTTTGGTATAGTAGTAGTGGGACTTCGTTAATATAACTACGTTAATCTTCAAAAAAACTACTCAGCAAATGCATTTAATCCTTTTGGACATAAAAATGCATTTTCTAGCGCTACTTATTTAAAAAGAGAAAACTTAACGTGACAGCGCTAACTAAAGCTGTAGTCAACGATTACTATTCCAAGATGGAACTAAACTAAAAAACTTAGTCAAAATCTTATACAGCATGTTTTTTTTTCTGTTTTGTGAAATTATAAGGTTAAGGGGATGATGATAATTATTGTTATTATTATATTAAATATAATATATGGCGACGGTATACAAAAAGTTTCCTTTCTAGCGCGTGTCCTAAGCATAACTAAGTAACGTTAGCAGATAACTATATGGCATGAGGAGAGGAGAATTTGTAATAACGTTCTATGGCAATTGTTTAGCACGATAGATTAAGTAGATATAGTATTGTAAGTCAAAGACTCTTGCACTCACAGAATTTCGAGTCTTATTTAGGCTATACAGAACGAAAAATAATATTTTACATTGAGCGTGTATGTTCGTAAATTAAAAAAGAGAAGTGATTGAGTATAGTCATAATTATGTTGAAAATGTCGAGTATCAACTGCGTGTGGTTTGAGTTTATTTACTCTTAAGATTTATGTAAATTGAACACAATGAGATCCTTGTTTTGCAAATGTCTTTTGTCTCATTTTATGTACGATTTTTAAAGTTCATGCTTTCTAAAGTTCTTTATAAGCGAATATTTATTTATTTAGGGCAAACAAACAGATACACATTCTTATCGCTAAATAACAAAAATATATGGATACAAATATTAAATATGAAATAAAATTAGTTCGATAAATTTCACAGTAGTTAATTTTTGTTAGCCCTAAGTTTTACAGTATGATCACGAGTAGATAGTCTGTGATTTGTAATATAAGGTCATATTAAAGTCTTATTAATTTTATTGTGTTTTATGTATTACAAATACTTGTTAATAACAAAATACATATACCTATGTCATCATTCTCCTACTCTTATCCCAATTACTGGGGGTCGATACAATACGTACTCTTTTTTCATAGTACCTACATATTGTAAAAGTTATTGGCAATAGGTTTATAACCAGCCGCCTTCCAGACGTCAACCCTCCTTGGGAATGTAATTGTTGACCAAACGGCGTCAGATGGAGTTGGCCCAAGTCGTTATAAGGCTCTTAGTCATCTTTTATGACATCCACGAGCAAAGTAAAGGTTGGTAGTATTCGTAGCCGGTACCACACAGCATTATACATGTACTATATATACTTATACACATGTATAAGGCTAAATTTACATATTATATGTAAAGGTTATATGCAAAAATGAATTAGAACTAAAATCAGTGATAATTTTGTATACGTTTGGACAGTGAAATAAAATGTTTAGTTGTTATAAAGTTGTAATAAAACGACTTATAATACAACTTTTCTTTCTAATGATAAAGGAAGTTGACAAGATGTAACTGTAATCAGATAAGAAAATGTTTGTGTAGAGAGAAACTAGAGGCATTGTTCATTTGAAGTATACTTTCAGTACCGGCAAGCGGACAAAAATAAGTTGTAGCAAGCGAGTGTGCCGCGATACGTGAAAGTGAATGGCGCAAACGGGCGTGCGGTGCAAATAAACTCAGACGCATTTTATGCCCCGTGGTGTGGTCATAAAATGCTTCTGACTTTTTTCAACATCATGTCGGGGTCACCAATACGTTATTAAGGTTACCGATATATAAAATAAAAAAAATGTTATAAATATATAGGTTTACACAATAGTAATATATTATAGTAGCTTAATATAGGAGGAGGTCCTCAGCGATGGAAAAAATACATTCTTTTTTAATGATGAGATGTAAAAAAAAATATTTTCTAACTTTACAAAAGTACTAGTCATCATCATCTTGCTTTTATCTCAATTACTTGGGGTCGACGCAATGTCATCTACTTCCATACGATCCTATCAGACGTCATCTCTGCCGTCACTCCCAGACTATCCATGTCATGCCTCATGCAGTCCATCCATCTTTTCTTTGGTCTGCCTTTACCCCTAAAGCCTTCAACATTCATACCTAAAACTTTTCTCACAATATTACTTTCATCCAGCCTCATCACATGTCCATACCATGTCAGCCGTTCACTCCTTAAGTTTTCCGTCATTGGTGCAACTTTACTTATTTCTTACTTTATCCATTCTTGTCACACCGCACATCCATCTTAACATTCGCATCTCATTTTTTTTTACAAAAATACTAGTAACTACAATTATATATATTTGATGAATTAATTTACTTTAATTTTAATTTAGTTGTGATTAAATATAATTTTAAAAACAAATAAACGTGACCAAGGATTTTATAGACATCTTGTTTGCATGAATATATGTATGAATAAACATTACTTGATCTTATTTAAATGAATGTATACAGATAAATATTATGATATCACCTTCACCTTTATATTATAGCGAGAATGACGCATGACCTATTATAATATACATTAATTACGTCATGGACATCAATAAAATGACGTGATATATCATCATTTTGAACAGAACTTCTTAAGGGAAACAAGTTACCTGACTGGTTCATATATTGTAGTTTAATTGTTAGGCATCGTAATTTCATTTCATACAAGAAAAAAATGCTATTTACTCAGTAGGGAGCGTTTGGAGTAGGCTAAATTGCATATTTTCTGTCGTTTCTAATGATTAATGAAATTATATTGTATGATTTAAGGTTAGCGACACATTATGGTTGGAGCCTTACTTTACTTCTTCAATTCATATAAGTGCCACTAGTAGGAACAGACATCCTTCACGATGGGAAAAGAAATGACTAAATATATCACGTTGTGACCTAATATATATGACTAATGACCTAATAATATATTAAGTCTGCATATGAAAAATAGTTATGCAATGTATGGTGAGCGTTTTTACCGAGCGCGAGTTACCATTAATTGGGTATAGCTCCCGACTTTAACATTATTGTTGAAAGATTTTCGAAAAAAATCAATCGTCTCCGAATTTAAATATACAGAAAAGCTCAATAACATTTTTTTACATTACCCTGGTACGCCTTACCTTAAATCTTAATATCGCGGTAGCATACGTATGATATTTCATTAATGAGACAGAATCGTTTAAGCTTAAATAGCAAACTTAGCATATTTTTAGTGTTATCAGTATTTTACATTTTAATTATTGAGTTAATTTGAGTAATTTTATATTTTCCCTATGGTTTTCTAATGAAAGATTTTTAACAATGTATACATAATTACATATATAACATTTTCTAGTTTTAAAATTCAAATTTCCCATGTGATTAGGAGTACAATGTGTTCAATTCGTTTCCGTCACCTGGAACCTGAGATATAACTAGAAGAACACAGCAGTCTGGGAAACTTATAACACCAACTGTGATTACATCCTCTTGGAGGAGCTTACATCCAGTAATGAACGTTGATACGTTGTCCATAATTAGTGAAATGGTTAAATTACACTACTTATGTAGCGGTTACACTTACACATACTTATATAGCGGTAAAGAATCACAGGATCGACTATCTTCATCAATATATTGAAAGGCTCTTCGTTCCTCGATAGTCTCACACAATAACTTACTTGTCCACTAGATAGTGTATTACAGCACGGAAATAGCACATTGCAGGAAGTTACGGGATGGCTAGATTACATAACAAGTTAAAAAAAGGTACTGCTCATCTTGGCTATATGTGTTATATTTGAGTTGTGAATGCGTATTCCTACATACATTAAACGTACATAATATGTATGTATTCAAGAGACTGCAGCTAATTTCTGTCAATAATAAAATACAAGCGTTTGTCAAAGCGCTTTAAGGTGTCAAGGGTAACTATTGTTGAAAACAGTACTAGGTGTTTTATTTTAGCGCTTTAAACGGCCTCAGTAGAATTGTAGTAGTTATATTCATTTTATTTTTTAATGGGTAATTCATGATCGTAATCGTTACATAAGCAATTTATGACAGTGAGCGTTGTCATTGTTTCTGTATGATTTATTTTGACCCTAGTAAATAAGAGATAGATTAGATTATAATTTATTTATTTACGTGACGGGTTCCATAACGGGTTTTCCGTAAAGTGATGAAATAAGAATACAATTCACAACCCCCTATCTTAACCTCGAGTATTCTTATACGAGCTAAAAAACGACTAAGGGATATAATATGCATATATCATTTGTGCAAGAAAAGAAAAACAGGAAATAAAACCCTTTGCCAACCCGACTAACCAGCTTTGTATAGTAAGTCAATTACTCTCCTATTGTGGGCAAAGTACAAGGTTAGCAGTGGAACATTCATAACACAAGATGATGATGTACGGTTGTTAACCGGTGTATACTTATATAATGAATCCTTTACCACCATTGACTTTTCCATATAGTACTATAATCGCCACGCTCGGCAGACGGGTTGTCTGTCGCAGGTATTATAAATAAAAGAAAATGTTGCTACTCATTCTTCTAGTGATTCTTCAGCCGTTTTTTACTTGGAAACCAGAGTACGGGTGAGCTAGAGATTGTATTATTAATCTATTGATACACGACATTTTTTAATATTATGTATCAGATTTAGGTACTATCTAATTCAAGTAGGTCTAGTCTATTCTGCGCCAGCCTGGGCCGACAGAACTACGATAGGCGCAGCACGTCGTAAACTACTCCAAAGTCAACGATTAGCACTAATATTCTTATGTAAGGCATACAGAACAGTTAGTACCGAGGCCTTGCCAGTGCTTGCAGGTTTACTTCCAGTCGACTTGGAGATACAAAGGCGCGCGTCAATGTATTATTCTACCAGGGAAAACATGAGCACCGATTTTCTTCTACCACGCGATCGTATTAAAATTACCAGACTTTTCGCACCGCAATCCGTCGTGTACGAAAAACTCCTGACCGAATGGCAGGAAGGTGGGACTCATCAACTAAGGGTCGTCATTTATATCTTTTCTTCCCATCTATTCGAGAGTGTTTAGAGAAAATATGGTTGGAAATTGACCACTTTGTAGCACAATTCCTCACTGGTCATGGGAATTTTAGAGGTAAATTATTTTATTTTAAACTTGTTGCTTCACCATTTTGTCAATGTTCTACATCTAATTGCGAGTTTGAGCAAACAGCTCACCACATCCTCTGGGAGTGCAGTCTCTGGCGTAACGAGCGCGATCTCATGTTAGACAGTCTGAAAATCACGTCTGGGGTAGTATATTATACAGACCTTGTATCAACTCGAGAAAATTTCCGTGCGTTCAGGCGCTTCTGCCATACCTACTGTTGCAATCAATGTTAAGGCTCACATATAGGCCCCATAAGCGTTGCCATATCCGTGGTGCTGTACTGCTGCGCTTCACGTATCAGTACATCCTCTTATCTATTGGCCCTATTAGCCAATTTTTTGCTTCATATCTCCCGCTTTGCATAGGAGGGAAGTGGAATTTTTTTCAACTCCGCCTGTTTTTCGTTTCTAATTAAATTTGTCGCGGGTTCCAAGACAGTTAAAAGCGTTTCCCGGGACTTCCCGAGGGTCAAACCTCGGTGTCTTATACGGAGACCATTGTGGATCCTGGCTTACAGGAGTTACAGTGGTGGGAATGTGTGGTGGGATTAGGTCTAGTCTATTCTTAGTAGTAGTAGGAAGCGAGTGAAGTATGCAACGATAGAGTTCTCTGGCACTCTGTTTTCTCTGCCTACCCTGCAAGGGATATGGCGTGATGTATGTAATTCAAGTAATCGGTTCCCTTAATCTGTTCAATAATGGAATATATGTAGATAATGTAGGCTGAGAAATAGATTTGATGTTTATTGTGATCTCAATTGAATATAACGTTGTTTAATAATATTTATATATTTGTCCTGTTAAGTAAACATATTACTGACATAATAAAGTCATGATAAGAAATATTAAAATGGACTGTTTCATCATTCATCATTCTCCTACTCTTATCCCAATTACTTGGGGACGATACAATATATACTCTTCTTTCATAGTACATATTGTAAAAGTTATTGGCAGTTTTATGACCGGCCGCCTGCTAGACGTTAACCGTCCATGGGAATGTAATTGTTGAACAAACGACATCATCTGGAGTTGGCCCAGGTCGTTATAAGGCTCTTAGTCGTCTTTTACGACGTCCATGAGCAAAGTAAGGGTTGGTAGTATTCGTAGCCGCTACCGTACAGCGAGCACTGTTTATAAAAAGTATATATTCTGCAAAATCAATAATATTAAAAACATAGAACCAAATGTGCACAACAAAATATAAATGTCGACTAAAACTAATAAATTACCTAATTGAAATTATTTAATATATAGTCGGTTCGTGCCTAAAACGTTCACTTTCAAGTGATAATTATCGTTTTTATCACTCGCTCAAATAATAACGTGCGTTTAAATTACGAATGTTAGACGTTGTGACAAGTAGCACAACAACATTAGCAATAAGTTCTCAACAAAAGTAAATTGCAAATGCACCCGTAAATACCAATACAGCGAGTGAAACACGCAACATCGTAAAACAATAGCTAATCATTCAAGATAGATAACTTATTATGTATACACATTGTAATAACGAATACCTATTTTTAAGTTTGTCGTAACCAAATAGTTAAGTAGGTAAATGATAGTGTAGCCACTCACACAGTTATATGACCTCGGAATGCAGCCTTCGCCTTTGTCACGGTTGTAATTATAAACAAAAAGTATATTCTAGTTATTATACTTTCTTGGATAGTCGGGAGTTATTTGGACAAAATATTTTTTAAAGGTTTATTTCTAATTATATCTTCTTATGTTTAGTTTTATTATTTCATTCCTCAATTTTAAAATACACCCTTTTCTCTTTTTACAAGTTTTATCATATTAAATCTTTCTAAAGGACTTGTTCATATTATCCTTTCAAAATATTGGAATACTATAGAAAAAAAAAAACATTCCATTATAAATTTTCAGACAACATATATAAATCTAAAAAAAGGAAATTGAATTTTGAATGAAAAAATGAAAATTTTGATAATTGAATTTTTAGGAAATTTTGAAAGGTAAATAATACATACTATTTTTAAGTTCTTTATACTTATATATAGAAACGGTACATGTAAATCTAGAATTTTGTTATCTGCCAATAAACGTTCAAAGACTATATAGGCCGTGACGTAATAACTTATGATCACGCAAACAGTACTAACAGTTTAATATTTTAGTCTATTCCATTTTTAAACGTATCTATGTTTTTTTACTGTGCAATGTTATAAAGATTTATTTTCCTTTCCATTGCACTCACTTGCTCATTTTACAATAATCTATTAAGTACTTTTTTTTACGAAAATCATTACCATATTTTTTTTTAAATTGTTTTTACTTAATAATATCGACAACGTTTTAATTAATATTTTTTATTTTTTTGAAAATGTGTTTTGAGTTTTTTTAATGAATATTATAATGAAATTGGTATAATAGTTGATCTTAAAAATAATGTATAATAATAATAATAAACCTTTTATTTCATGCAAAAGTACGAATAAATACATAGTTTGAAATAGTGATGTTATTAACACGTAGTTTACTTGTTTTAGAAAATGAATTAGATATATATATAAGATAAGATATAAGCTTAGTTGCATGAACCCCTCTTCAAGTGAAGGTGAAGGTCTCCTCTAAAGAATGCCATGTGTCTCTATCTTGAGCTATTTGTGGCCAGCAGGTACCAGCTATTTTTATCAGCTCGTCTGCCCATCTCGTGTGGGGTCTGCCTTTGAGACGTTTGCCGATTGGACCCTTCCATATTGTTACCCTGTTGGTCCATCTCTCGTCCTTTAGCCTCGCTATGTGGCCAGCCCACTTCCATTTTAGTTTTTTAGCGTAGGTTAGAGCATCCGTCGCTTTGGTGGTTTCTCTAATTTTTTTGTGACGAATTTTTTGCATCTTTTTAATATTGAGCATACTTCGTTCTATTCCGCGCTGGCAGGTAGTGATTTTTCTTTTTATTTTAGATGTAAATTTCCAAGTTTGACATGCGTAGGTTAGACAAGGTAGGAGGCATGACGTCATGACTTTTGTTTTGATATTTGTTGGCATATTACTTTTAAATATCTCTTTTAAGGACCAGTACTTGTTCCAAGTATTTTGTACTCTTCGTTCTACTTCTAGTTCATGTTGTTTTCTGTTGAAGCCAATTTGTTTTCCAAGGTAGGTGTATTTCTCTGTATATTTCAGAGTTTCATTGTCCACTGATATTCTTCTCTGTATACTATTTGTCATGACCATTGTTTTTGAAAGGTTCATTTCTAGACCTACCTCCTTACTAGCTGAGTTTAGTGAGTCAATCATGTTTTGTAATTGTGTGCTAGATTCTGACAACAGAACTAAGTCATCTGCGAAGCGTAGATGTGACAAGTACTTTCCATTGATGGTTATGCCTGACTTTGCCCAGTTGAGACTATTTATTATAGACTCTAGGGTAGAGATAAATAATTTTGGAGACAGCGGATCGCCTTGTTTCACTCCTCTTCCGATGGAGAACGTAGGTCCATTGGATTCTAGTTTTATTTTTGCTGTATTATCTTTGTAAATGTTTCTAATTATATCTATATACTCTTGTTCAACTTTTTGAGCTTGCAGGGCGGACCATATACTTGAGTGTGACACGGTATCAAAAGCTTTTTTATAATCAATATATGCGATGTAGAGCGCTCTTTGCTTCTCTTGGTATTTTTCCATTATTTGTTCCAGAGTATGTATATGGTCGATTGTTGAGAAGCCTTTGCGAAAACCTGCTTGTTCTATTGGTTGGTTTGCTTCTATTTTAACACTTATTCTTTTGTTAATTACGGAGGAAAACAGTTTGTAGATAATTGAGAGTAAGCTTATAGGCCTGTAGTTTGTGATATCTTTTGAGTCACCTTTTTTGTAAATTAAAATTATTTCCGACTCTACCCATTGCGATGGTATTTCAGCAGTTTTTAATATGAGGTTAAATAAGTGTGTTAATGGGGTAGTCAGTAGCGGCCAGGCTGTCTTTATAGCTTCATTTGTAATGCCATCTGGCCCTGGGCTCTTATCTAGCTTTAGTCTTTTTATTTCTTGTGCGACTTCTTTTTCAGTTATTGTTGTTATATTTCCGCTCTTGTTTGTAGAGTTAATATTATTTGCATTGCTATGGCTGGTACATTCGTTTCCTTGTGCTTTATATAGAGTTTTATAGAAATTGGTTGCTACATCTATGATTTCTTTGCGATTATTTACGATTTTGTTATTGTAGTTTAAGCCATCTATCCAGTATTTATTTGTTCTTAGTTCTTTAAGGGCCTTTTTTGAGCTGCCTGCTTTCTCCAAATGTTTTTCGATAGTCTTCGATCTGTAGCTTTTGTAGTCATGTTTAATGAGTTTACTTATTAGTTTGTATAGAGCTGATATTTCATTTTTTGTGGCTCGAGTTTTTATCTTAGCATGCTGTAACTCTTGTCTTCTCTTGATGAGTTCCAGTGTACGCTCTTTTAGAACTTTATGGTTACCTTTTGATGTTTCTTTAGGGGTTTGAGCGTCCTGTAAACTCTGGGTTATAGCCTTGGTTAATGTGTTATAGAAGGTCTGTAATGGTGTTTTTTCTTGGCATTTGTATAGATCCTGTAACTGAGATGAAATGTTTTGTATATAAGATATTTTTTCTTGTTCAGTTTTCAGTGATGAATATCGATTGCTTTTGTACGCTGCGCGTTTTTTCATCTTTTTTGTGATAGATATTGTTGCTCTGATTGCTCTATGGTCCGACGGGTAGTTCAGATTTAAAACTTCTATATTTTGGAAGATGTTTGGCTGATTTGACAGTACGTAATCTATTTCATTTTTGTATTTACTATCCGGTGATCGCCAGGTCCATCTTTGGTTTGGTTTTTTATGGAAGAAAGTATTTAGGATGGCAAGTTTGTGTTCGAGTGCGAAATCAATTAGCCTCTGGCCTCTCTGGTTTCTTTCACCGTACCCGTTTGGTTTCATTATTAGATGTTCATCTTTTCTTGGTTGTCCTATTTTCGCGTTAAAATCACCCATTACTATATAGTTCTTGTAGGCTTGGTCTAGGGCACTATTGACATTCGAGTAGAAGGCGTTAATCTCTTCTTCACATGCTGTTTCAGTCGGTGCGTATGTTTGTATAATTGAAATGGACAAACCTTGTATGTTTAAGTTCAATAATGCTACTCTATCATTTATGCCTTTGAAACTTTCAATCCAGTTCTTGCGGGTTTTATTTATTATGAAACCGACTCCATGTTTGCCAGGTGTGTGTCCCGTGTGACATAATATGAAATTATTATATTCTTCTATCCGAGTGCCCATCCTCCTTATTTCACACAATCCAATTATATCGTATTTGACTGTAATGAGTGCTTCGCTAAGTTCGATTAAACGTTCGTAAGTAGATAAAGTTCTGACGTTGTAAGTTATTATATAGAGCTGGTTTTTCTTCTTTTTAGTTGAGTAAGGTATTTCTTGGGTTTGTTTGTCTTTTCTTGATATTGAAGATGTTTGAGGTATCTTCTTCTTTAGAGGGTTTTGGTCTTGATCTTCCACGGTGACCAGCCGGGTTGGAAGATGTTTTTCGTTACTTAGTTGAAATTGGTTGAATGTTGTATCGTTGAGGAAGGGGGCTGTTTGTTGCTATAGATGTGAGTTATTGGTTGTATTGACATTGGTTTGGTTATGTGGTCTATTGACGTTATTGTTTACTAAGTAGCTTTGAATGCCTGGCTTTAGAACTCCTTCTGAGATACTGTTTGATCTGATTTTTGATGGGTTTGATTGTTTTATTTTGTTTTTCTTGAGGGGTCTTGTTGTACTATTATCAACTAGTGCTTGAGAAATGGGATCTGACTCTGGTGAAGTCATTAGTGTTCTTTTATTGTTTGATTTAAATATAACAAGTTTGTCGTATTTTATCGTAACTTGATTTCCTTTCTCACACTCCTTATTTGCTTCTTTCTGTAGTTCTTTTCTTTTTTCTAATATGTACTTAGGGTAATCTTCATTTAAATAATATTGGGTGTCTTTCAATAATCTTTTTTGTTTGAGAATGCTAATCTTTAAACCCAGGGTAGAAAGAGTTACAATTATTGGTCGCGGTTTAACGCCTTTTTTCCCCACTCTCTTTATATCCTGAATATCTCTACAATCCAATTTTAAGGACAACTTTTCGCTTATGAATTGCAATAAATTTTTCTCCAAATTATGGTAGGATGTCTCAACCTCTTTGATGCCGAAGAAAATTATATTTCTTTGTCTTGCTTGTCTTTCCATAAATTGAATTCTTTTTTCTTGTTGTTCAATTTTTTCTTTCAAGGTTTGATGATTTTCTTCCAGTATGGTAAATTTCTCTTCTAATTTCTTAGTTATGTTGATTGTTACCTGTTCTGTCACCTTTTCGCAACTTTTTTGAATTTCTATCTTTTGCATGTTCAGTTCCTTTTGAATATTTTGTAAGGCTTTCATAATTTCCTCCATAGTGTCTGTTTTGGTACTCGTTGCGTCCTCTAGTAGAACTGGAGAGTATTTTTAATGATATTAATTTATTGTAATATTTATTGTAAATAAATTGCTTGTTTACTATACAAGTGGTGACCTCTCCTGGCGCTCCTCGGAACGCTGTGCGTTGGGTGATAAAATGAGATAAAAGTTCGATCTGTCGGTTATGAACTAGTATAGCTACTCGTCGATAGATGGCGCCTTAAGTACTGTAGTCGACAATAATATTTAGTGTTTAATCGATGTAAATTTTTGAGGGTATTTATCACTACGTTTGTACATGAAATATTCTGCAGCGAAATTTTTGGCTGAGCTTTATGACTTTCAATAAGCACTAACAGAATTTCACGATTTAAAGTCACTTGTTACGTTTCTGGCTTGTCCAATTGGTAAAGAGTCACTGCACTTACAAAAAGTTATTGTCTTTGATTATCATATTATTTGTTTAGTATTGTCTGTACTTCACTTTGTCCTTAGTTTTTATGCACTTAACTAACTTATTATTGGTAAATTGCACTTTAATTTCGCGTTTTTTATATTTTTTATGATAAAAATTCACAGAGGCGATATTGACAGTGGCACACCAGCGCCCTCTCCTTAAAATAATGTATCACACATTAAGTTTGACTGCACAAATGACGTAGTGGTTAAGATTACCGACCTACCGTATCAAGTTTCTCGGATTCGATTCCCATGCAGGACAATACTTTGCGCGATCTACAAATTGTTGATTTTGAAATTGATCTACAACTGTATTTATGTCTATCATTTATATATTTGCACAGTTCCCCGCAACACAAGGATTACTGCAGTGTTATCTTAAAAACATGCAGCTTATGTAAGAAAATTCTTAAACAAAAAAAACATTTAAAGATAATTTAATTTTAACGTCTAATTTGAGTTTGCAATAGTAGGTAGCTATCAATAGTATACACTTTATTGTCGTACTTTTAGGTTAATTTCTGATTTGACAATTGGCGTAGCGATTAAGATACCGAATAACTATGTCAGCCCACAAATTATTGTTCTGCGTTTAGATGTAATTTACATACATACATATCATCACGCCATATCCCTTGCAGGGTAGGCAGAGAGAACAGAGTGCCAGAGAACTCTATCTCTGCATACTTCACTCGCTTCCTCAACATTATTTTACATTTTTTTTAGATGTAATTTGTGTTTGTTAATTGCGTATTTGTAAATCCCCTGCATGACAAGGATTATTTCTTTAGTGTAGGAATAAGTTTAACAGTGTTTGTTAGGCTAATTACCAAAATCATAATTTTAAAAGAAAATATTTATAATTATATTTGACTCATTATGTTTTCCTATATTAATTTTGGAAAAAGACTAGAAGATATATGTAAAATGTATAAGTTTTGAAAATATTGATAATATATTTATCAGCTGTCTGACGTCAATCCACTTTGAAAGCGCAATCATTGACCGTATGAGACTAGATGAAATTGACACAAGTCGTTGTAGAGATCTTGGTCAGTTTTTTCAACATCTCTGAGCAATTTTGGTAGTATGTTTTGTCTTTACTCCTTACACGGTAGTATTTTACGTACACATTACTGAAAAACTTCATTTACTACCAATATCTAACGCAAATGTATTAATATTTCTGGTTTGTATGTAACATTTTTTTATACTATACCATTTGTATGTTCGTTACTTTAACAAAAGCTTCGTTGGCTATCTTATCTTAAATCATCATCATCATCATCTTCTGCTCTGCTTTGCTGCTATCTGCTCTTATCCCAATGCCCTGGGGTCGACGCAATTTGTACTTTTTTTTTGTGTCTTAGTTGTTAGCCTCAGATGGTCATGACAACTTTACCCGGACTGTGGATGAGCGCTGAGGGCTCTCAAACCTTACGCAATTTGTACTCTGCTTCCATCGTACATATTGCAAAAGTTACTGGCAATAGTTTTATGATCGGCCGCCTGCCTGATGTTAACGCTCTTTGGTAATGTAATTGTTGACCTGACAGCATCAGATTAAGTTGGTTCAGGTCGATTAAAAGCTCTTAGTCGTCTTTTATGACATCCACGAGCAAAGCAAGGGTTGATAGTATTCGTTGCCGCTATCCCACAGCATGTTATCTTGAATATTCGACGGTATTTCTTGAATAACTATTATATGTTCCTTTCTTTTGTTACAGAGACCATGTATATAGACACCTTACCGCTCGTGGTTTGGACGCTTTTAGTCACAACGACAACACATGTAAGTGATTATAATTTTACATATTCTTAACCATAAATAGTAATTTATAAGGTAAACAATACAGAAAATTCAGTTCACTGTCACAGATATTAAAAAAATTGCTTGAAAAAAGTATTTTACTTAAAGCTGTGACTTTAAAAAAGCACATAAGGGAGACTAAAAAGATAAATAAATCGTTTTTAAGTGACTGAATAATATTTTTTACTCTCTTTATAACAATCTGTGTGAATAGCGTCATGAAATTACCTCAGCAGTCCGGTTGTTAAACGTAGCCAAAACTAAGCAGCATATTTTGCTCTTGTTCCACTGAAGTTAAACGAAGAAACACGCGGTACCGAACTCATATCAAAAGCCATAAGGGCCTGAGGTTAATTAATATTTATTTATATGAATCTATAACTGAACCCGCCAAACTAATTACCATCTTATAATCACTAATATCGGGTTTAGTAAGGGTCTAAAATATCAGATGTTATCACCCTTTATTATTCCGTCAGAGTTGTATAAACGGTTGGATTGGTTCACCAGATGAATAGACACCAACAATCTCCTGGCAAACTTATACCATCAACTATATTTGATAACCCACTTGCCTAGCGTAGTGCACATCCCTTATTAGGGACACCTAGATCCAACAGTGGACGTCAATGGGCTGATATTTGTATGGAACCATTAGTGTCGATGGGCTGATATTTGTATGGAACCATTGTGCTTTCCGTGTGGTGACGGAGTAAGAATACAATTCACCACCCCCTATCTTACCCGTGGGTATCGTAAAAGAGGATTAAGGGATATAATATGCATATGACATCTATGCAAGAGATGGCAGACTCGAAATAAAAGCCTATACGAACACGTCTGACCAGCGCGGTATAGTAGGTCAGTTTCCCTCTCATTGTGAAGGAGGCCCTAGCCCAACAGTGGGACGTATGTGGGTTGAGATGATGATGATTAGTGTTTATCCTGGACCACTTTTATTTATATACAAGTTACGATCGTGTGAGCTTTCACAGTTAGGCAGTTTCCCAAATATATGCTTCTTTTAAAGTCAATACAGAAACTGTTAAAAAGCTAATTAAAGGTTCCAATTTAGTTAGGATCAATATCATGCGTATTAGGTATTCTACATTATTTTTCGCATAAATTGTGCAGTAGGTGCGTAAAAATTACGTAATTTAATTTCGTTAAGCCCTCTCCACCACATTGTGACCAATAAATGGCTAGTTTCCGTTATATCCGCAGCGGATGCGTTGGATAGAAGGAACTTATTCAAATTGTCTTAAATGACGTGCATAGCAACAAAACTAAATACGTTTTATACGATTTTAATGTATTTTTTGAATGATGAATAGATTGTTACGCAATTACTTCATTTTATAAATTCAGATTACAATCAAAATACCAAGCGTTTAAATGAATATGAAATATTTTTTTTTTATTCACAGGTAGCGACACAAAGCCAATATGGAATAGGATTAGGAATAAAACGAGAAGTATTTTTCTTAAATTTAGAAGACGGCTATTTTGGCTGTCAAGTAAACGAATCGACACAAATATTACAATTATATGAATTATCAAAGTTATGCGACGGTGTTTCGGATTGCTATAAGGGATCCGATGAACTCAAGTCAGAGTTGAAATGTACAGGTGAGTTGACTAAGATATGAGAAATATATTTTACACACTTATAGAAAATGATTTGTTATTTCACAAATTCGATTTTTTATTTTGATTTATATTTTACTTTATGTTTTATTTTATGTTCACGTCACTTCATGTTTTATTTAATATTTTTTAATTCACGTAATTTAGGATTGTTTTAGTTTAAATGGAACTGAAGAATTAAAAAGATGCGTACATAAATATCGCTTTGAAAATTGCATTGTATTAATATTATGCGTGAGAAAATAATAACAGAGCTCTGAAACTGAATTGAAATTTTTATTGTATCGTATATGTCCTTGTTATATTAAATCGTATCTAATTAATAATAATAAACTTTCCGTGTGGTGACGGAGTAAGAATACTATTCACCACCCCATATCTTACCCGTGGGTGATCGTACGAGACGACTAAGGGATATAAAACGCATATAACATCTATGCGAGAGAAGGAAAACTCGAAACAAAACCCTATGCCAACACGTTTGACCAGCGCGGTAGGTTAATTTCCCTCTCATTGCAGAGGAGGCCCGAGCCCAACAGTGGGACATCATTTATGGGCTGTGACGATGATGAATTAATAATAATAGCTTTGTGCGGTATAATTAATAAAATATTCCATATCATCCTAATATAAAAGTTATGTAATTAATAAATATCTCGTGACGGAGCAACATATTATGTTTTATCATGCACTTACTTTCTTAGGGACATTATTAAAAATAACTAAGGTACTAGAACAGATAACGTTGCAACAATAGAAAAAATAATAAATAAATCTGACACTTGCATAGTAATGAAATTGTTGTGAGTTTGACACATATTTGAAATTGATTTCTTTAACTGTTAATGGCAATAAACTCAAATGCTAGGATCAATTACATCGAGGCGGGTTTCAAGCATATCAGATGCTCATTATCAATAAAAATCTAAAATTTAACAGTTAAATAATTATTCTGAATTACTTATAGATGATTGTACCAAAGAAGATGGCACTCAGTGTATAAATGGTGCTTGTCTAAACGGGGTGTGCCATTGCAACGATGGTTTCGGCGGATGCAACTGCCAGGAATCAGGTTAGTGCAGTTTTTATATCCATGAAATATATATATATATATATATACATATATATATATACATATATATATATATATTATATATATATATTTATTTAATTAATTCAAATGTTCTCAATGACATAATTATACGTATGTATTGTATTGTTTTTACAGATGTTAACGAATGTAAGGACAGGCCATGCGATGTTTTTGCGCATTGTACGAACACAGTAGGTAGTTACCAGTGTTCGTGTTTCCCTGGCTACGAAGGCGATGGTTTCACTTGCAAAGGTAATGAACTCAATATAATAAATTCTGTAAGTTTTAATGGACGGTAACGACATTATAGCAAATAAATATTATAAAGACTTTCTAAAGATAATTACATTAACCGATTTGAATTATATATTGTTATTCAGGAATTGTGTACTCTGTTTTTATTACTACTATGATGACAGAGAAAATTAATACCGAAAATGTTTTATCTGCCAGATATAAATGAGTGCGAGGATCCGGCGGTATCATCACGCTGCGTCGCAAACGCAGAGTGTTGTAACTTGCCTGCTCATTTTATTTGCAAATGCAACCGCGGTTTCGAAGGCGATGGCGAAGAAGAGTGTCGAGGTATGCTTATAGAGAATCTAATGAATAATTAAACTGGAATGCTTGCCAGCTGACCCTGAGTTGCTTTAATGTTCACGCTTGAAATGCGCTGTTTTTATACCCAGTGTCTAATTTGACGTTTACAAATAGTGTTGTTAATGTTATAGATATTGACGAATGTCGACGACCCGGTGCTTGTGGTTCAAACGCTGTATGCCAAAACTATCCTGGAAACTATACATGTGCATGCGATGTTGGTTACACCGGCAATGCATTCGATGGCGTAAGTTTATTGCCTTATATACAAACGGTTTTAAAATCATTCATCAACGGTTTTAAATTCTTCTTTACATACATATATAATATTGAATACGATTTTTTTACGACGAACTGAAGTACCACATGTTACCACTTTTTTGCCGCTGGTATTATAAACGATCACTAGCAATGCAAGTAGATAATAACATTGCAAGAAGATAAAATCTCTACACAAATAAAACTCTACGCTAATTCTACTGATCTGTGTGGTATATTAGGTTAATAGACCTGCCACTGTGGACGAATGTAATACTCAGAAGCAAAAGGTATATCTGCGAAGAAAAAAACACGTATATCACACAAATAAAAATAGATATATCAGTCAGTATTAAATTTATTATGCTACTTTCATAGTCTTCTATTTTATAATTCATAGTACACCACTCTGTACGATGAGTGAAGATTCTTCAAAAATTTTGCTTCAGTAAATAAATTACAAATATTATATAATATTTCTTTTTTCGGGACTATTATGATGTTTATTTATCATTAACAACACAAGTAAAAAATCATTTGAACAATATGTATTCGTACTTGAAAGGTATGTAGTTGTAACTGTACTTAGTAATGTAGATCTCGAGAACTTAGCCTTGTCTAGATCAAATCAAAAAATTTGATGCTTTGTAATTCATATTATTATAATAATACCTTTTTATATATAGTGCGTTGATATCGATGAGTGTACAAGAGCGGACAGCTGTGGGTTAGGCGCTACATGCCGCAACGTCGATGGTGCCTATGAGTGCAGTTGTCCACCTGGCTACGAAGGTGATCCACGCATTAGTTGCCGAGATGTGGATGAATGCGCGCACTCCTCTTGTGGCGTTGGTGCTGTTTGTGAAAACTTACTGGGTGGTTACCGCTGCATCTGTCCACCTGGATTCGAAGGCGACGCTAACGTGCAGTGTATTGGTAAGACATCTTCGGAAACGTAGTAGGTGTGACCTAACTCTAACAATTTTTCATTTTCTGTGGTTTAACGCTTCGTGACACCTGATTAACTCACATATAACGAACCGAGCTCAAAACTACAATACGTGGTTGCTCGGCAGCTTTATGCTTTTACTAATTCAACTTGTTATAGCGATCAAAATTTTTTCAGTGTTTTTGCGTTGATTAATATCGTCGTACGACGACTGTATTAATTTGTAAGTTTCAGTATTACATCGAAGGAATTCTTTTACTTCATTTCTATGTGGTGATGCACTACAGTACTCTTCTTATCATTCATCGATTTCTCTGTCGCCTTTCGAGTCGTCTATGTATTGTGTCTATTACTTCCTCTTCGTAGTGGCTGTCGGCGTACCTACTGCGTGTATACATATGGGTGATTATACACGCGGCACTTATAATTAGACATTGCGTTATTTGTTACACCAGACATAGATGAATGTAAGAATAATAAGGGTGTATGCAGCGTGGACGCTTTGTGTACCAACACTCCTGGAAGCTACGTGTGTACATGCAAACCAGAATATACAGGCGACGCGAGAGACCCAGAAGGCTGTCGAGATATTGATGAATGCGAAACCTTTGAACGACCATGCGGTACATATGCAGTTTGTGAAAATGCAGTACCCGGATACAACTGCGTATGTCCTCAAGGATACCGAGCCAAACCCGATCCACAAATTGCATGTGAACAGGTAAATTTCGGGGGTTCTATTTTAAGTGGTCAATATTATCTATAATTTGAGTAAAATGTTTAAATGATTTCAGGTTGATGTTAATACATTGTGTAACTCGAACTTCGATTGCACCAATAATGCCGAGTGTATAGAAAATCAATGTTTCTGTAAGGAGGGATTTGATGCTCGCGGATCAGTTTGTGTTGATATTAATGAATGTAGTAATACTTCCTTATGTGGCGATAATGCAGTATGTGTAAATAAGCCAGGTGGATATAACTGCGGATGTACAACGGGATATATAGGTACTCCTCCTCGTGTGCCATGTCGTGCTCCTTGTCAAGATGTACAGTGTGGGGAGCATGCTTATTGTAAGCCTGATGGAATCGAAGCGTATTGTGTATGTGAAGATGGATGGACATTTGATCCAACGGATATAGCAGCAGGCTGTATCGATGTTAATGAATGTGATGATTCTGTTGGTGGTGGAAGATGTGGCCATAAAGCTCTCTGTACTAATACGCCTGGCAGTTTCACTTGCCAATGTCCAGAGGGATACACTGGCGATGCATATAAACAATGTACTGACATTGATGAATGCCAATTAAATGGTGTCTGTGGTATTGGAGCAGAATGCTTAAATAGAGATGGATCATACAATTGTGAATGTCCAGAAGGAACAATACCAGATCCAGATCCTAGAGTACGATGTGTTGAAATACTTATATGTAAAAATGACAATGAATGTCCTGGAAATGCAGTATGCGACACTAATACAAGATGTATGTGTCCAGAACCAAACGTAGGAAATGATTGCCGCCGTGAGTATATTTATATAAATTCTCTGATCATATAATAAATCTTAAGAAGTTAGCTATTTTGTGCATTAGGCATTATTGTTACTTAGGAGTAATTTCACAGAACTGCCACTCTATTTATGATATGAGAGCGATTGAATTAATTTTTTTTTCAGATCCTTGCGAAACCATGCAATGTGGAAGTAATGCCGAATGTCTACTCAATGAAAAAACTGCTCAATGTACATGTAAAAGCGGATTTTCTGGTGATCCATCGTCTTCAATTGGTTGCCAGGATATAAATGAGTGCAACGAAAATCCTTGTGGACCTAGCGCAGTATGTAAAAATCTACCTGGACGTTTCCAGTGCGAATGTCCGGGAACTTTCAGCGGTGATCCATATGTTGATGGTTGTATTCCTGGAAAAATGGCGAATGAATGTAGTAATACAAATCCATGCCCTCAGGGTGAACAATGTATATTACATGATGGAGAAAATGTATGTGTTTGTTCTCAAGGATTTTCACGTAGTAAAGAAACAGGATTATGTCAAGATATTAACGAATGTACACAAAACGGTCGGTCGCCTTGTGGATTAAATGCTATATGTAAAAACTTACCGGGCAGCTACGAATGCAAGTGTCCTGCTGACTATAGTGGAAATCCGTATAACTTGTGTGAGTTATGTGATGATATATCTTGTCAGTGTCAGCCACCTTACAAAATTGTTGATGGAAATTGCGTCCTCTCTGGATGTACAAAAGATAATAAATGTGGAAAAGGTGCTGAATGTATTATAATTTCTGATGGAGTTAGCTATTGTGCGTGTCCAGTCGGTTTTTCGCAATCAGTAGATGGTTCGTGTGAAGACATAAATGAGTGTACAACTGGTCAACCAGCCTGTGGATTCGGTGCTGAATGTGTAAATACAATCGGCTCTTATACATGTAAATGTCCTCCTGGATATAGCCAAGAGTCAATTTCAGGACATTGCACTTTGAATCAAAAAAGATGTATAAGTGATTCAGACTGTTTTGCTAATGAAAAATGCATTGAACCTGGTCAATGTGTATGCCCTCCACCATTTTATTTAGACGTTACTGATGGTCAGAAATGTAAAAGCCCGTGTGAAAGATTTACTTGTGGTATTAACTCAAAATGTACTCCAAGTGATCCTCCACGATGCATGTGTATGACAGGATATGAAGGCGATCCTTACACTGGTTGTACTAATATTAACGAATGCCATAGCGCACCATGTGCTTTTGGTGCAATTTGTCATGACCAAAAAGGTGGATACCGATGTGAATGCCCATTAAACATGAATGGAGACCCATATAAAACTGGATGTAAGTTTTCATTACACATTAGTTAAAAACAAATTTTTAGCAATTGGAAGAATATCATCTAACAGTAGTTTTCATATTATAGGTACAGCGAAGGAATTACCACCAGAGAATCGCCGCTTATGTGGTTCCAATAATGATTGTGCTAATACTCTTGCTTGTTTAAATAGCACATGCCAATCACCTTGTGGTAGTCTTACTTGTGGACCAAATGCTTTCTGCGAGGTAGACGATCATGCTGCTTGGTGTCGCTGTAATCCTGGTTATACCAAGCCAGAAGGGGGTAGATGTATATCTGGTAAGAATTATCTGCATGTGTTAATGTTTAAATAATTAAAACGCATTATCTTTCTATTACTTATCTTTAACTTATTTTTCTATTTACAGGTTGTGATACGTATTCATGTGGATTTGGTGCTCAATGTATTATATCAAAAACAGGCCCAACTTGCGTGTGTCCTGAAGGAATGGTTGGAAATCCATTCCCTGGTGGTGCTTGTAAAAGAGACACTTGTGGTCCTGGTATACCATGCGAGCATCCTTTGATGTGTGTAGCAGGACGTTGCAGACAACGTTGTGAAGGAGTAGTATGTGGTGTTGGAGCATCATGTGATGAGCAAAGTGGCAGATGCGTTTGTAATGCATTTTTTGTAGGAAATCCAGACTTACTATGTATGCCACGTGAGTAATCGATTAATCAGTTAAATAATTTGTTTCAAATAGTATTTATATTCTTTATTAACCAGTTTATTTATTTTTATACATTTTACAGCTGTATCTCCACCAGCTTGTGAGCCTGTATGCGGTGAAAATGCGCATTGTAATTACGGACAAAATAATGTATGCAAATGCGACAAAGGTTTTACTGGGAATCCATATGCAAAATGTCTACCTCGAAGGCAAATAACTTGCGCAAAAGCATCTTGTGGTGCCAATGCAGTATGTCAACAGACACGTTCTCATGTTGAATGTCTTTGTCCGCCCGGTTATATTGGTAATCCCAACATTCAGTGTAAAGACATAGATGAATGTACTAGTAAACCATGCGCGGAAAACGCTATTTGTATAAATACACCAGGAAGTTTCAGTTGTGTATGTAAGAGCCACTATGTTGGCAATCCTTATGAATTGTGTTCACAGATATCTATTGCTAAATGTACAGAAGGCAATATTTGTACATGTTCTCATAATGCTACCTGTCCTGAAGGTTACGTTTGTGAACAATCTAAATGTGTCGATGTATGTCGCACTATGATTTGTGGACCAAAAAGTGTTTGTGAAGAAGGAAGTTGCCATTGTTTACCAGGCCATAGTGGCAATCCAAATGACTTACAACAAGGTTGTTTGAAGGATAATAAATGTATGGTTGACGGAGATTGTAAAGACTCAGAAATATGTTTTCAAGTAGCAAAAAATGTGCGCAAATGTGTAGATTCTTGTAGTAAATTACAATGTGGACCCAATTCTCTTTGCATAGGAGCTAATCATCAAGCTCATTGTGTATGCACTGAAGGTTATGTTGGTAAACCTACAGATATAAAATCTGGTTGTCATTTACTTATACCCGATATACCTGAATTGGAATGTAATGAAAATAGCGAATGTAAGGAACCTGAACTTTGTATCTCGTTGGATGGCTCAACTAAAAGATGCCTAGACTTGTGTTCAAATATTGCTTGCAATGCTGACGAGATGTGCAGAATTGTGGAAAACAATGCTCGTTGTGATTGTAAAGTTGGGTACGTATGGAATCCAGTTGATTCTATCTGTGAGCAACCGTCTATATCAAATTGTGAGAATGATAATGACTGTGATGAAAATAAATCTTGTCAAAGGGATGTTCTTGGTGTCAAAAAATGTAATGACGGTTGTTCTCTGTTTACATGTCCACAATATTCGAAGTGCGTGACTAAAAATCACAAGAGTCAATGTGAGTGTTTACCTGGTTTTATTGGAAACCCAAATGATCGCGACGGTTGCATAGTAATTAACAAGAATCAATGTTCTGATGATGCTCAATGCAGAGAAAGTGAAGTATGTAAATTAGTGGCAGATATAAATAAGTGTGTTTCTGCTTGTCAATCTATAGTATGTGGTCCTAACGCAATATGTGTCACAAACAATCATATTGCCAAATGTCAGTGTCCATCTGGACCATTTACCGGCAACCCAGACGATTTAGAAAAAGGATGTCAATCTGTGCCTTGCATTTATAATGCTGATTGCCTATCTCATGAATTATGTAATCGTATGACATACACGTGTATAAATGCTTGTGCCAAAGATTCCTGTGGTGATAATGCTGTTTGTATAGCTGAAAATCACAAATCAAACTGTCAATGTCCCAATGGCTATAAACCAGATCCTATACCTGAAGTTAATTGCAGAAAGATTGAAATTTGTAATCCTAACTCGTGTCACCCAACAGCTATTTGTGAACCAAGACACTCATCTTTTATATGTAAATGCCAGGATGGTTATGTAGAAGATATAAACGGAGGTTGCAGAAAGCAAGATCAATGCACTAAAGGTGATTCAGATTGTCCACTGGAAACAGCTTGTATAGATGGTCATTGTGTTAATCCTTGCAATGGCGCATGCGGAATAAACTCACTATGTAAAGTTGTCAACAGAAAAGCAATCTGTATGTGTCCTGAAGGCTATGAAAATATAAAAAGCGATGCATGCAGGAGAAAATTAATAATTTGTACTAGTGAATTAGATTGTAATGGAGATATATGTTCCAATGGTCAATGCTTTACAGCTTGCATAAATTCAAGCCAATGTGATCTCGGGGAGTCATGCGTTAAGAATTTCTGCACTACACAGTGTAGTAAACATACGCAATGTGGTGTGGGTCAAGCTTGTGTTGGGGGACAATGCCTGATAGGATGTAGAAGTAATGAAGATTGTCCAAGTGAAGAAGCATGCTTAAATAATAAATGCACCAATCCTTGTTTGACTAGCAGATCATGTGGACCTAATGCCATTTGTTCAAGAATTGATCATAATACTCGATGTGAGTGCCCTCCCGGTTTCGAAGGAACACCAAGCCCGCAACAAGGCTGCGTACGGAGATCAAACTCATGCTCTCGAACTACGGATTGCCCACCAGATCATATGTGTATTGGATATCTTTGTCAAGTACCATGCAAAGATAACTCTGGTTGTGCTATAGGCGAAAAATGTAGTGATAATAGATGTTCCAAAATTTGTCATTCGAGTAGCAACTGTTTACATGGTGAACATTGTAGTTCGGGAATATGTATTCAAGGATGTAAAACAGATTCTGATTGTTTGAATAATCAGCTATGTAAATCAACGCAATGTCAATGTGCACCTGGATACGAATTAATGAACGATGAATGCATAAATATAAATGAATGTCTTAGAAATTCCTGTCATCCATCAGCACAATGTGTGGATACGCCTGGATCATATAAATGTATTTGTTCAGTAGGCGCAATCGGTGATCCCTACACAACGGGCTGCCTGTTACCAAATCAATGCAGAAACGATAATCAATGTGAAGATTCCCTTGCTTGTATTAAAGGCAAATGTTCTAATCCTTGTCAAACTAAAACATGTGGTTTAAACGCCATATGTTCAGTTTTAAATCATAAAGTAACATGTGCTTGTGAAAGAGGTTCTTTGGGAAATCCCTTCGATAAAAGGATTGGGTGCTTTAAAGTAGAATGTGTCGAAGATTCTGATTGTGCTAATGATAAGTACTGCAACAAGAGAAACAATAAATGTTCTGGTATGTTTATAAATATAGATACATTATGAATAACTAGTATTTCTATGTTTAGTAATTATGACTGATTTTTAATTTTCACTGTTTTTCAGATAAATGCGAGGAGTCTATATGTGAAGGTGGAACTTGCTCAATTGAATTTCACAAGGCCTTATGTACTTGCCCAGATGGTTATGATTTAGAAAACAATAACTGTAAAGATATTAATGAATGCTTAAATAACCCATGCCCAATGAATGCAGATTGTTCTAATATACCTGGTTCATATTCATGTTCTTGTATTAATGGAACAATTTTAGATGCAAGTACTGGCACTTGTAGATTACCAGGCGAATGTTTTTCTGATGGTGACTGTTCTGAAAAGACAAAATGTAGTAAAAATTATTGCATCAATCCATGTGAAGAGATGTCCCCATGTGGAGAAAACGCTAAATGTATAGTTTTAAAACATAGTCCAGTATGTGAGTGTCCTTCTGACAGCCAAGGTGACCCATATAGTAAATGTATTAAATTTGAATGTACTAAAGATAGTGAATGTACATCAGAAGAAGCTTGCGTTAATTATAAATGTCAAAATTCCTGTAACATACCTCGTGCATGTGGCAGAAATGCAGATTGTCATTCTAGAAAACATATTGGACAATGTTCTTGCTCACCTGGATATACAGGGGATCCTGTCCTTGGTTGTGTTCCCATACAATATTGTACAGATGATAGTAGGTGTTCCTCAGGCACCAAATGTGTTGACAATTTATGTGCCGGTAAGTAATAAAATTACCATTTATTTCTACAATAAATGCAATATTATTTCATATATACTGAAATATTTTTTTGATATTAAATTAATGATTACAGGCTTATGTAAAAATACCCGAGATTGCTTAGCTGACCAAATTTGTATTCAAGACACGTGTCGAATAACATGTGAGTCTAATAGTACTTGTCCAACATCACAGTTTTGTTTAAATAGTATCTGCACAAAGGAGATTCAATGCATGGTAGATGAAGATTGCGGTGACAATGAAAGATGTACTGTGGGAAGTAAAGGTGTTCCACAGTGTGTTAAAGTATGCGAGACACATCCATGCGGTAGACAAGCAATATGTATTGCCAAAAATCATCAACCTACCTGTTCGTGTGCATCAGGATATTTCGGAGATCCTTTATTAGGATGTGAAAAGAAAGAATGTGACAATGACTCACAGTGCTCTGATGATAAATTATGTAATCAAAGTAAATGTAAAATAGCATGTCTTGTAAATCATAATTGTGGAGAAAATACTATCTGTTCATCTGAAAAACATCGGCATGTATGTTATTGTCAACCAGGATATACCGGCAATCCTATAACAGGTTGTGAAGTTATAAATTATTGTTCATCTAATCCTTGTGGTGATGGAGCTGAATGTAAAAATCTGAGAGACAGAGCCTATTGCGCTTGTGCCGCGGGTTATGTAGGAGATCCTTACAAAGAGGGGTGTAGAAAAGCTCAAGAATGTCGATTTAATAAGGACTGTCCTCCTGTAGCTCGTTGTACAGTTGTAGATGGCATTCGAAAGTGCACGGGTAAGTTTCAAAATTACCACACAAGCTGATTTTATTATTTGCAATTACATCTTTACTATTTAGTTTTGTCTATTCCAAAAATTTTTCAAAAAATAATTAGTAATTTCATTTCTAACTGATAATAGTCAGCATTACATTTGTAATGATTAATTGTTTTAAAAATTATAGATGCATGTGAAACACTGAAATGTGGACAGAATGCAGAGTGTATTGCAGCAAGACATACTGGACAGTGTAAATGTAAGCAGGGATATATAGGTAATCCGAATACTGATAAAGGATGCCGCCTAATTGAAGTATCGTGCAAACAACGAAGTGATTGTGGTGATGACAAATATTGCTATAGAGGCATTTGTAAAAGTAAGTTCCAATCACCTAAAAATAATTTAAGGTTTATAATAACAGAAAGTTATTAATATTTAATAGTTTTTGATGTCCACGAGAGTGTTACACATTTGAAATAAAACTGTTAATACGGATTCTATCGTCTCTATGTTATAGTCTCTTTATATATATTTATTCATAATATTTTCTTAGGTTTGTGTCTTGTGGACGAGGAATGCGAGTCAAAAGAAAAATGTTTTAACGGGCAATGTCTAGACCCATGTCAAATGGAAAAAACTTGTGGCTTGAACGCAGTATGCCGAACAGAAAATCACGTCGTTCAATGCAGTTGTCCACAAAGTTTTACTGGTAATCAAGATATGGAATGTGTTAGAAGTAAGTAGATTTATTTTATGCTGTTCTTACTTATAGATAAATGAGTAGTATTGAAACATATTGTTGAATTATCTATTATAATTTCAGTACCTCGATTATGTGGTGGCGCAGGCGAATGCGATGATGATTATAAGTGCCAAGATTCTATGTGTTTACCATTATGTAAAGGGGACGAAAATTGTGCACTAAATGAAAGATGTAGTAAAGGCGCTTGTTTATGTAAGTTTTGAGTTTTCTTTAGTTTGATATATATATATATAGGTTAAACTAATATATTATTAGCTGATCCGCGCAACTTAGCGCGGATCAGCTATTATACATAATAATATATTAGTTTAAGCTCTGCGTTTCTACAATTCATGTAATATATCATATTAAATTATTATATAAAATAGTATATGCACTATCTCTGTTATAAAGAAATATCATTACTAAATGATAAATATTGCAAAAAATCCATTATTTTTAATTTACATATAATATGCACGGGTCTGATCCCGTACATCTTTACACATTTTTAAAACTTGCGGATGTTTTAAAAATGTTATTTTTGTTATTTATTGAATAAATTTGTTTCCAGTAACATGTAGAGTAGACAACGATTGCTTTTTGGGTCACATATGTTTGGAGAACAGTTGTCAGTATGGCTGTAGACAAGAAGAGGATTGTGCATTTGATGAGTTTTGCAATAATAATATCTGCCAAAATCCCTGTTCTAATGATGTTAACCCATGTGGACCTAATGCACTGTGTACAGTAATAGACAGAAAAGCTTCTTGCAAATGTCTTGAAGATTTAATACCAAATCCAACACCCAATATCGGGTGTGTGCGCGCACCATCACTATCGTGCCGCGTGCATACTGATTGTGCTACTGGCTGGAGATGCGAAGATGATCGATGCCGTCCTGCATGTACAGTTGATGGTTTACAGTGCTTGCAAGGTGAAAGATGTGATTCAGGTGTTTGCAGATATGCTTGCACTTCTGATGACCAATGTTCTGACGAAGAAGTATGCGATGGTCGCATCTGTACCATTGGATGTAGAACAAATGATAATTGTGCGAATCATCTAGCTTGTATAGCAGGACAATGCCGTGATCCTTGCATAGAACCTGCTACATGCGGTGCTAATGCGTTATGTACTACTAAAGACCACCAATCAATTTGCACATGTCCACCGACACTAACTGGAGATCCAAAAGCAGTTTGCAGAAGGACGATGTCGCTTTGTGATTCAAACAAGAACTGTCCAGATCAATTTAATTGTTATGGGGGTACTTGTCATCCATCTTGCAGAAGGTATGAAATAATTATATAAGTTTTATTCATGTAAAACTAATTTTGTTTTATAAGATATAAAATTCTTTCCAACAACAAACTTCGTGAACAACCAGGCACAGTTGTTCACAGGTTGTTCACGATCCCAATCTGTTAGAAATAATTAATTCTGAACTTTATTATTAATAAACGTTGAATAAAGAGAACATGCTATAAAATATTTTATTTCACGTATTTTGACTTAGCTATTTGTCATTTTCACTAATTTGTGTATTATTTGTTTTCAGTGACAATGTTTGTTTATCTAACGAAAAGTGTATACGTGGTATATGTAGAGTCGTTTGTAATAGCGACGATACTTGCAGTGAAGGCTATATTTGTGAAAACAGGATTTGTAAACAAGGTTGTCGAGATGATAATGCTTGTGATGTCAATCAAGCTTGTGTAAGAGGACAATGCAAAGGTGATTTATTAATTTTAATTGATAATTAAGTTTATTTTTGTGATTTATATATGTGTATATTTATGTATGTATATGTATGTTATATTAAAAGAATGTCACAAATCATTTTTAGTCGTTATTTCGAGTAAAACTGGTCATTTTTAATGGGGTGAGCATTTGTCTTGGTTAGGATCTGCAATCCATCTAGAATGATCTTAGGGAACTACTGTATAAGTAAGTGTCTATAGTTCTGGAGTTAATTCTTCGGTACACGTTTTCTAGGGGTTTTGACGCAAAATTTTAAGCTTAACTATTGAAGTTAAATGTTAAATGTTTTTTTCCGGTTCCGGCAGTTCTTCAGTTAACACACACGTCACTTGTCTTCATCGAAATATATCGGAAAATTGTGCTAATTAGTGTCAAATCAGTGCTTAAGAACTAAAAAACATTAAAATAAACATTAACTACCACGTCGAAAGTGTATTCTCAGTGCTAGCGAAAAAATTTTACCACGAAAATCATAAATACTCGTCGTTTGATGTATACATAGTTGACAAGTACTAAGTGACAGTGACATTTACAGTGTTACCACAAATTGAAATAAAGTCCCCACTAATTAAAGTTACCACAATATAATTCGAATTACCCCACCTGATCAATATGGATAAAAACATGGAATTACTTCTCTTCAAACTTGACGAGAAATTAGAGAAACAAGCTGATAAAATAACTCATTCGGTCACAAAAAATGTCATGGAAGCAATAGATGAGAAGATGAAAACAATTATCGAGGAAAATAATATACTCAAAAATAAAGTATCAGAACTGGAACAAAAACTTAAATCAATGGATAGAGAAAAACGTAAAAACAACTTGGTGTTCTTTGGAATGGAAGAAAAGGGAAAATCTGAAGGGGAACTAGTAGATTACATTAAAGACCTCATACTAGATATCGGAGTTCACTTGGACAGCCACGAAATTAGCAATGTGTATAGAATCGGGAAACAAAGTGAAAACAAGAATCGTCCGGTTGTAGCCTCCATAACAACTTTATGGAAAAAGCACCTTATACTGAAAAACAAGACAAACCTCCCATCAGGTATTAAGGTGAAGGAAGATTATTCTAAGGAAATCCTGGAAAAGCGTAAACAGTTACAACCTCAAGTAGAAGAAGAGAAGAAAAAGGGATACATAGCTTATATAAAATATGATAAACTGGTAGTGATTAAACCAAAAGACAGCAATCGAGAAAAGCGTAAGAGGGAAACTTCAGATTCTCCTAAGTCATCCGCACAGAAGAAAGTAAATAGTAACCAAACCTTGAACAATCCTTCACAATTGCCAGCCAAAACTAACAAGAAAGAGATCATTAGACCTAACTTACTGAACTATGTCAACCGAGCAAATTCCGACCCACAACTAAATGCTTCTTCAAAAAACTAACAATTGCCTCGGAAAACCGGAAACTAACAATAACAACAACTACAAATAACAAACAAAACATAATAACAAAAAGTCTCCCACAACGGTTGGTCCCCGCGGGAGTTATTGACCACCACCCTCTAACAACGAAAAGAAACCAAATACTCAACATTGCAACCTTAAATACAAGAACTCTTAGAACAGAAGAAAGCCTACAGGAACTAGAAAAAGCTTTGGAAGATATAAAATGGGACATCCTAGGAATTAGTGAGATGCGAAGATTAGGAGAAAAAATTGAGGAACGCACTAATTACATACTTTTCCATAAAGGCGAAACAGCTGGCCAAAAAGGAGTAGGATTCATAATCAAACAAACAATGAAACAACACATACAGGAGCTAATTGGAATCTCAGATCGAATAGCTGTTCTTAACATTAGTATACCAGGATACAAAAAAATATGGTCAATTATACAAATTTATGCCCCAACAGAACAAGCAACAGAAACAGAAATTAAATTCTTCTATAAAGAACTATCACAAACGCTAACAATATATATAAACAACCATTTGATAATAATGGGTGACTTTAATGCTCAAGTCGGTAAGAAGCAATGTAAGGAAGAATATGTATTGGGACAGTTCGGACGAGGAAGACGAAGTAAACGGGGTGAACTGCTAGTTGAATTCCTACTACAACACAACCTAACGCTCTTGAACAGTTGGTACATGAAAAACGAAAAGAATAAATGGACATGGATCTCCCCCGATGGCAACACCAAAAACGAGATTGACTACATAACAACAAACTACCCAAAAGCTTTCACTGATACGTCAGTCTTAAGTAGATTCAATTTCAATACAAACCATCGTATGGTGAGAAGTAACATGAGAATAACACCACCAAAAATATCTAGAAAACTCTATATGCCACACACCAAAGGACACCACAACAAAGAAACCCTAACGAAAATAAAACAATCACTAACTGAATTTGCTAAGGAATTAACTAAAAGTAACATGGATACTTATACAAAATATGGAAGACTAGAAGTGCTACTAACTCAAGACAAAATTGAAAACAGCAGAAGAAACAAGTACAGTCTAAGTGATACCACACTAGAACTCATAGAAAAAAGAAAAAACCTACTCTCAAAACGTCCTAGAAAAGATAACTTAAAAACCATAACGAAAATAAGCAAGGAAATCAGAGAGAACATAAGAAAAGATAGGAAAACGAAGAGGCTGGAAACGTTAGAAAAACATATAGTGAAAACAGGAGGAGTAAAAAAGGCGTTTAAGGAACTGAGAGAATCAGACAAAGAATGGATACCAAAACTAAACAAAAGAAACCTTACCTCATCTAATAGACAAAACATCAACGAAATAGCCACAAATTTTTACCAGGACCTATATTCAAATTCTGACAAACAAGCAAACAGCTCAGGGACACACACCAACAAAAAACAGGCAACAGTGATAACTGAACCAAAAATACTTCCCAGAGAAATAGAAAAAGCTATATATAGTCAGAAGATGGAAAAAGCTCCAGGTCCGGACAAAGTGACAAACGAACTTCTTAAAGGCACCCTCGAGGAACTCCTACCAATACTCACTCCACTATTTAATGAAGTTCTGACAACTGGCAAAATCCCTACCCAGTGGAAAACATCAAACATTATTCTTATATTTAAGAAAGGACAAAAGGAAGATATTGGGAACTACAGACCTATAAGTCTGATGTCAAATATCTACAAGGTATTTTCCAAAGTTGTCTTAGAAAGAATAAGCAAAAAACTAGATGAAAACCAACCAAGGGAACAAGCTGGCTTTAGACAAAAATATTCTACTCTAGACCATATACACACAGTGAAGCAAATAGTTGAAAAATATAATGAGTTCAATAAGAATCTTTATATGGCATTCATTGATTACTCCAAGGCGTTCGACAGCTTAAAACACACAGCCATATGGGACAGTCTAGAACAGCAGGGGATTCCTCAAAATTATATAAATATCATAAAGAACATCTACTTGAATGGCGAAGCGAGGATTCAACTTGAAAGTCTAGGATAAAAATTCAAGATCGAGAGGGGAGTAAGACAGGGAGACCCTCTTTCACCAAAACTGTTCTCAGCTGCCCTAGAAAATATCTTTCGCAAACTTGACTGGAATGAATATGGCCTTAACGTGCAAGGCATAAAACTGAACCACCTAAGATTTGCAGACGATATAATCTTATTTGAGGAAAACCCGATGCACTTAAATAAAATGATAGAATCGCTAAACAAAGAAAGTATGAAAGTGGGTCTAAGCATGAACAAAGATAAAACAAAATTGCTTACAAACTCTGAACCAGTCACTATAAAAATCAATAACCAACCACTCAAATACGTGACGGAATACATATATCTAGGCCAGATAATATCTCACAAAGATCAAACTACCAAAGAAGTTGAGCGAAGAATTGGCAACGGTTGGAATAGATACTGGTCTTTGAAAGAAGTCTTTAAATCCAAGGAGCTAAGTATGCAAATTAAAAGTAAAGTCTTCAACACATGTGTACTCCCCGTAATTACTTATGGATGTGAAACCTGGGCACTCACCAAACACCATAGAGATAAGTTGGAGCGATGTCAGAGAGCGATGGAGAGAAGCTTGACACAAATAAAAAAACAAGACAGAGTAAGATGCACCATAATAAGGGATAAAACCAAAGTTGTTGATTTGCTAACCCGGATAGACCAACTAAAGTGGAGGTGGACAGGCCACATGATACGGGATCCACAAGAAAAATGGTGCAAAATTGTCACTGACTGGTATCCTAGAGATGGTAAGCGAAGTAGAGGTCGCCAACAAACAAGATGGGAAGATGACCTAAAACTAACGGCAGGACATCACTGGAGAAGGGTAGCATGTGACAGGCCCCAATGGAAAAAGTTAGAGGAGGCCTATGCCAGAAGGCAAACTGAGCTTCGGGACATAATATAATATAGTACTAATTTCATACTCAAATGTAAAGTTCAGAATAAAAAGGCTTATTATTATTATTATTATTATATTGAAGTTAAATTAGTACTTATTACAATTTCATACTAGTAATATTTCACGAATAGCACTAAACTTAACAGAAACACTTTTATTTTTGACTTATTATTTATATATACATACTTTAGAAATACAATCACCAAAAGTATGAAAATTTTATTTTAGTTATATTCTTAACATTAATTATCTTTAAAATTCTACTTCTGTCGTAAGTTTCTTTTTAATAAATATTTGATATTTTGCAGATCCTTGCAGCCAATCAGCTGTCTGTGGAATATGTTCTGAATGTAAAGTACAAAATCATCGCGCCCAGTGTAGCTGTTCCGGCAACTACACTGGTAACGCACTTGTTGAGTGTAAGAGAAAAACAATTTTATGTGATGGATTCTGTCCCTGTGATGATAGTGGATACTGCATCTCTCTTTGCGAAAGTGATACAGATTGTTCTTGTGGAGAAAAATGCTTTAAAGGTGGTTGTAGATCCGTATGTACTGCAAGAAATAAATGCCCCGATAGGCAAATATGTCATCAAAATATATGCGTACCAGGATGCAAACATGATGACAACTGTGGAGATGATATGATGTGCTCTTCAAGACGTTGCGTGAAAGCTTGCCAAGCTGACACCTGTGGTAAAGATGCTGCATGTTTTGCAGCTGGGCACCGTGCTATATGCAAGTGCCCAAGTGGATATGCTGGAGATCCATCAAAGGAGTGTAAAATTTATGAATGTGCAAACAATCAAGACTGTGGCACTGATGAGGAGTGTTCGGATGGAAAATGCAAGAATGTTTGTTTTGGAGCATGTGGTAGTAATGCTATATGCCGTTCTATAAATGGTATCCCTCAGTGTTCTTGTCCACCGAACTATTTGGGTAATTCAAAAATTGAATGCTCTAAACCACCAAGTGGAAGTTGTTTGCGCAATCCATGTGGAGTAAGTGCGCGTTGTCGCGATTTAGAGGATGGTAACTATGAGTGCACGTGCCCTCCAAACTGTGCTGGAAATCCTCACAAACAATGCTTTTGCGGCATAATGGCATCTTGTGCTTATAAATCGTGTGGCACAAATGCACAGTGCCGTATAGAAAATGGTGAGGCGCAATGTTTCTGCCCCCGAAATTATCCCAATGGCGATCCTAACATTGAATGTAAGAAAAAAAGTATATTTTTGAAATTTATTTGCTAGATTACAATATGTTTCGATCTATATAGTACATGCTTATGATCAATAGTCGTGAGATTTAAATTTTGAGTCGAATAAAAATGCAATTTTTTTTTTTTAAATAGTTTTTATTAACAAGTAAATACGAAATCTAGAACAAACTATGAAAAATATGATGTACCTACCTCAACTATGATCATCCATAGAATTACAATTATTTTATTTTATAAATCATTATAAAAAAGATAAAAATTATATTATTATATCACTTTTGTTCGGTTTTACACTAAAATAAGAAATTTTAATACAGGTTCTCAAGAACGCAGTGTAATAGATTGTAGAACCACAGGATGTGGAATAAACGGGGACTGTTTAAGAGAAGGCGCAGAATTTGTGTGCCGATGTATTCCTGGAACAGAAGGACAAGCCGATATTGAATGTCACACCAGTGAGTAGCACATTCTTTAACTAGCCTCGTCACCGTGTACAAAATTATGCACAGATATTTCACAAATTATCTGTAACTCCCCGTTACTTATAGTTTAACTTAAGGATGAAATAGGCAAGATTGACATCCAAATTATAAGAACTAATTGTATAAATACAGACTGTGGGTCTTTTACCAAATTCGTGTAAATAGGAGTGGTATTTGAAAGGGTTGAAATTAAGCTGTTGATAAATAGGCTCGTGTGTCGAAGAAAGTTTACTTGAAGAGTTTTGATAACCTAATGAAATTAGTAATTAGAAGTACTTACCTACTTTTAACTTCTAATAGTGCTTTAATATCCTTGGAGACTTTTTAAAATTAAGGATTATTTTTTATCAAGTTTATCTCCAGCTGATAATTTAAATTTAATTTGATTGTGTATAAATGTCTTATTACGCCGTAACATATCTGTATTTAACAGTATGTTTAATTAGTGGAAGCATTCTCACCGTTCGTGCTTAAGTTTCTTAAATCGTCAGTAACATTTTGTTCGGCTTCATGTACATACCGCTTGTATTATAATATTCCGTTATATACATATCTCATAAACTATCAGTTTCAAAAAGCATGCACTGTCTCGTGAGAAAGTTTCCTCTTCGCGGCTGAAGGTACCGCTCTTTCGACTCTGCTTTCTTCTTTCACATCTTCCTAGGTATCGAATGTACGAGCGACAAGGATTGCCCCGTAGACAGAGCTTGTTTGAGTTTACACTGCGTGGACCCATGTACGGTGCGCGGTGTATGCGGTGAAGATGCCCTCTGCGTGCCCTTAATGCACAAAGCTCAGTGTTCCTGCCCTCAGTGCTACATTGGCCAACCACGAGTTGCATGTCGTCTCGATCCAACTTGCAAGCCTACGGATGACCAAAATGTCACCTTCACTTGTTCTGATACAAAGCCATGTCCTTCAAAACTAGCCTGCGATCTTAACACAAATGAATGCCGAAACCCTTGTGAGGGTTATCAAAGTTGTAGGCTTAACCAAAGATGTGAAGTTCGTGATCATACACCAATTTGTGTGTGCCGAAATGGATTTGCTCTAAATGAGAAAGGAGAATTAACTTGTGCACCAGAAAATGCAGAATGTACAAGAGATGAACAGTGTCCATCTAATGCGGCTTGCCGAAATTCCAAGTGTGTGAATCCATGTTTAGCATCTGTGGAGCCAATGTGTCCAAAAGGAAAGCAATGTGAAGTAGTGGATCACCGCACTATGTGCGTATGTATCGAAGAATGTAATCCATCATTATCAATATGTTTGAGAGATAGTGGATGTCCAAGTAATTTAGCATGTCGTGACTTCCAATGTAAAGATCCATGTAAAGATGCTTGTGGTGGAGCTCCATGCTCAGTAGAAGACCACCACCCTGTATGCAAGTTCTGCCCTAATGGATTCACACACGATGAAAAACATGGCTGCATTAAAGGTAATTTTATAGTGACCCAAAAATTTAAATAATAGTGTACCTACCATTTAGTATATTAGCGTCTATGAATCTTATTAATCTTGTTCTTCATTATTGCAGGAAATGTTGATAGTTTCTACTCTATGATTTCATGCGGTTCATTTTCTATCTTTGATTTCTATTGTTTCTAGCATGTCCATATTTATCTTTCTCCACAGTTTGAACTCCTTCTGCATCAGGTAGTTTTCTTGCATGTTATATTATATTGTAGTGTACATAATATACATATAATTTCATATTCATTATGGTGACGGATGCTCTAACTGCACTTATATTGATCGCTTTCAAAGCTTTGGCATTAATACTAAATGCAACAAAACCGCCACGAGACAGAGTTTGCAGAATTATTTAGAATGCCTTCTACACACTAATATGTACGTATTTATTATATATAACTTTTGTGAGGTATTTAAATATTTGTTTTCTTATTATGTAACTTCATATCTACAGATTAAGGAAATCAAATTTATTACATTTTCCTTAGTTTGTAATATAAAAGCCTCTTATTGCGGTAACTTAGAATTTTTCGCCTAGTAAATCATGTAGGTATGCATATTAAATATAAGTTTAGTATATTCCATTTCTAACGATATTGTCTAATGTACAATTTGGTGCTTCTTATTTAATTATGGCCGTGGACTCCGATAGTTACGCGTGACGACAATAACTTTTGATGTTTACGCGAGTATTACACATTTGAAATAAAACTATTTTTACGGATTTTTATCGCATTTGTTTATTGTTGTTACTCCCGTAGTTATCAGTTTTATTTCAAATCAGCATAACTAATTTGGGATTTTACATACATTTTAGGAAGTTCTGTTTTAATTTGGTACAAAAATGTACATTGCTTATTTTATTACGTAAGTAAATTCCAGGCACATGACATGAAATGTATAGTTATATGGACTCTGAATATAATTTCATTCAACACATCAGTAGTGTGATGAATTTGTCTATATTGACTCGCTTCTGTCACTCTTAAACTTACGATGACTGAGAGAAATTATTATTTGAATATAAGTTTTATGTAGAATAATAATTGGTATACAGATTGTCGGAGAAAAGATAGCAGGTCTGACAAAAATAATAGCCCTGTTAGGCTACAAGAATAAATTTAAATGATCAATAATGATTTTGTAAAAAACACACAAGGATCATATAAAGTAAGTTAGGAAGTTAACGTGTGCCAAATTAGCTGGGGTCGTTCTTCAACATATGCATTTATATGCATACCTACCTACTTTCTCGTACTTATTTGTTATTGTTATATATTTATGATTATAGAAATTGAAATACTTTGACAATATCATTTTATATACGCAGTTACTGAATGCGGCAGTCACGATAATTGCGCATCGACGTTGGCTTGTATCAGCGGGCGGTGCGCAGACCCGTGCGCTCTTGGAGGTCCATGCCTCAAGGGACAACACTGCGCCGTTGTCGATCATCAACCTATTTGTACAAAAGGTATGCATTGAAAATACCAAATCTTCATTAATTGCGCAACAAATAACTCTGTAGAGTTTGTCTGTTATTTGTGATGGTCACTCGCAACGTAAGGGTTTAGTGCAGGGTTGTATTTTATTCAAGAAAAACAGAATTTACGTTTTACCATTAATTTATTTCCAGTGAAGCGCGTTTTTTTGTATCTGTTGCTGTCTAGAATAGGTAGGAAGAATTAGATACCTAAAATTATCAGCATCCGGATAGATTTCTTATAATGAATAATCATGGTCCTATACTGATTTAACTTCTTAAATCATATAAAGCTCCATTGAGCTTTTTCAGCTAAAAATTTTCGGTAGGAGATTCTGTATCTGATAGACTAAAATAAGTATGTCTTTTATATATAGTACTATTTCTCCATATAACGATGGAGTAATAAGCAAATAATATCTCTACGAGAGAAGTAAAGTAAGCAAACTCAAAGTAACATTCTAGATCAACACGTTTGTCAGCGTGGTATAATAGGTAGATTTACCTCTTTTTGAGAAGAAGGTTTGAGATCAATAATGCGATATATATGAGATGAGATGATGATAATGACGGCTACTTGAAACTTTAAACAACAAAATGCTAAGTGAAGTTATGTCTCTATGTATCGCTCGACTGATAAATTTGAATACCCATATACAGATAATTCGAAAAAATACATAGAATCCGAATCTAAACTATACAAAAAAGTGTTTATTTTCATATCTTCATAGAAAATTACCTTAACAGAACAATTCTAGCCCTACATAATTTTCACATCCCTCTCAGTCCCTTTAGTATACTAAAGGAGCATTCACACTAAAAGTATTAACAATTAACGTCTGTTTTCAGTTTGTCAATGCCAAACGTCATCAGACTGCACTCGATATGCAAATACGTACTGTGATGGTTGTGCTTGCGTTCCACGTAAGTTAAACTAAATAAAATATATTATATTGATTTAAGTTATAATTGATTTAATTAGGCGATACATGGCGGAAATCCATTATTATTATAAAATGGAGGAGAGGAAGGGAGATCCACCACTTTCCCACGGTTAATCAATATACCGCAAACCTCAAGAAAGGAAAGAATACAGGATGGGATTAAGGTGGAATAGGATATAAGGAAATCTTACTCCTGTGATGAGCACCGCCTCCAGATCTTGGATCTTATCAAGATAGCCACCCCTGATATATGAAATTATAAAAAAAGAACACACTAATAGTTATGTGTTCTAATTGGTTAATTTATATAGCTAGTTTCTTCTTAAAGATAAAATTTAGGTTTTGAAAATATTTTAATTTTATTTTCTAGAAGAAAAAATAAACACACCAACTGCAAATTGTGCACACTGTCGACCTGGGGTGCCCTGTGACCCATTCTCGGGCGCCTGCATGGAAAGTAAGTGCTTTGCAACAATAATATGTAACATGAGAAATATAATAAATGCTAATAATAAAATTAACTTTGCTAAAATTGCTAATATGATTTAAGTACATGAAATTAAGCTATTAATATAATGTACGATATTTATTCGTATTTGAATTAGGATACAACTTCCTATACTTATTTGTACATGCTATTTTCACATAATTGACACTTCGTGGACTTAGCTTGTTTTGAGGTTATTCTTCTGTTATTAGTTTTATTATGTGAATAGCAAAACTAACTCCAGATGAACTGGTTATTGCTATAACTTAAGTACTATATCTACCATTTGTCCAATAAAACGCCACAAAGTACTGGCTACAATATTACGGCTGACCCGACAGGCTCTATATAAGTTTTATAGTTACTACGAAACACTTAGAGACAGTGTTAGTTTCACAAGACTATTATTTATATGGCGCAGGAATGCGACTTTAGGCTTAAAGACCGAACATAAAACACACCATACGACATAAAATTGCATTATAGCTGTGTATATAATTCATATTGATCATCTACCACCTTAACAATCGCTGTCATATTTCCTCACTTTGGTTGGTCAGTTAAGCCTGAACTCGTTATTTATTTCTTTTTCTCTTCTTTTCTTGGCTTTTTATCCAATATTGAGGTGTTAAATTTGTGGTATTATCTATTCTTTATATGGGTTATTTATGTATGTATACGTGCCTTTACAGTTAGATATTATTCTTTGGTTCTAGATGGCAAATAAAATGTATAAAAATTGTAAGAGCATGTTTTTTAAATGAAGTAAAGTAACGGAATAATAAAATATGTTAATGGTATTATTACATTCCTATTAACAGATGGAACTTATGTCCCACTAACCGACATCAATACCACGTCAGGAGGAAAAAGTCAAACTGCCCTTATTGACATAACTCCATCCAATGACCACTATACTGACGATACTGATTCACTTGACAAAACTACAACTAGAGTAATAGAAACAATTAATGACTATGACACTACGATTCCAAGTAAGATATCAACGAACGTTTTAGAAGAATCCACTAAAACGCCGCTATTAGAATTCACACAAAATGAGATTCCTGAAAATACTTCCGATTCTATGGAAGAGCAAAAAATGGTTCAAGATAATATAGAATACTCTAGTCCCTTAAATGACAATCAATTTCACACATCTCAAACTATGTCAATGACTACAAATACGCACTATGATATCACAACTTCAAGTACGATATCATCAACATTTAAAAAAGAAAACGCTCATGGATCTCCAACATCAGCTGCCACTTTGACTTATGATATACCTACTATTACTTCATCTAGTAAGGAAAATAAATCTGCTACTGGTAATTCTATAAATAATAGCACAAATGAATTATTTACCACACAGAATTCTATCATAGATAGCCTAGTTGATACAACAAATTCTTTAGCCATAGAATCTGAAACACGATTTTTTGCCAAGAATAATAATTTATCCATTACAACATTAGGCAACTATGAAATTACAGAAAATATTACAATAAATAATAATTTACAAGAGTTAACTACACCACCAACGACGCCATTCACTAATATTAATGAATTTTACAGTTCTATTGATTCTGACGTGCTTTTGCAAGGCAGCAGTACGATTCATGTAGAAAGTACTATAAAGCCATATACTAAAAAACCTACAGAAATCAACCATCCAACAGTTTTTGCTGAAAATAAAAACACTAAAACTGTTGATAATCAAAGAAAACTTAGTAATAACTATACAGACATTACTGTACCACAAGATTTGTATAAACAAAATGTTAAAACTACAATTGTTACACCTACACAATCTCTAATTACTAATACAACGATAAAAAATAACAACTTCTCCAATACTTACGACATAAATTTGAAAAATAATAATTCTCCAAATACTAGTATGCCTACAAAAACTTTTTCTATTGCAAGTAGTATTGCAACAACAAAATATTCAAGAGATGATACACATACAACGCAAAGTTTGTTAATTACCTCAAATAATGATAATGATATTACACCATTTGTGTTGGAAAATGATGATACCGTTAATCCAATCATTGATGATAAAAAACCTATGAAAACTGAGAAAGAAAATATCGGAGGATTAAATGTTTTCATAAATCAACCCACAGAAACTTTAACATTTAATGAATTTTCTACTGAACTACCTGTCAAACAAAATACCTTAGATTTGTCGTACAAGAAAGAAACTACAATAGCAGAAACGACTAGAACTGATTTAATTAGCTCGACAACTGATTCTTATACAAATATTAAATATTCCACAACACCTTTTGATTCTCAATTAACTGAAAAATCAGATGATGGATATACATTACCATCAGTAGATATTAGTACTATAACAGAAGAGTACATATCCCACTTTACATCCAGTGAAAAAACTACGAATCCAACAGAAGTAGAAGAAATAACTGTTGGAAATAGTGAACAAAGTTCAGAAAATTCAATTATACACGTAACTACAGAAGAAGTTAGCAGAATTCAACAAAGTATCAACACGGAAACAACAGTATCTGAAATGGTATCAACAGTTACTGTGGAGAATATGAAAGACTTTAGTCAATCTGAATTAACTAATTTGTCTGAGGATACCACGACGACACATTTTAAATATAAAAATATAGACTCTATTACGCCTAATGATTTTATGGGAGTTACAGATCAAAGTATGAGTTTTGATAAGGACTTGACTTTGAGAAGCAATACAATTAGTACAACTACTGAAACTATTGCTCAGAAACATGACATAAATTTATTCACAAACTATAATAATGCTCCTGGTACGGAACAAGCGAAGGATGCCATTAAATATACAACCTCTATTCCTGATTTGAAACTGACAATGTCATCTGAAAACATTCTTAAAAATGACGAAACAACTATTTTGGATCAAAATATTGAAAAATATATACAAAGCGAAGAATCCACCAAAGATTTAATAAAAATCCACACTAGTTCAGAGGATTATTCAGTTTATAATACAGAAAAAAGCACAATAATTAGTCAAACCATAACACCCGTTACCTATACTAGTAGTTCTAATATTAATTTAGGGGACTCTATTGAGGATGCAATTAATTTATCAACAGAAAAATCAAAGATTTCTTCTGAAACTAGTAGACTTGCTTTAGAAACAACATTAGCCAATAGTCTATATGAGGCTACACTAAATAACAATAATGTAGAGAGTCTTCTCAACAGTGATAGCTGGACTAGAAAATCAACAATATTGCCTAAAATAATAACAAAAGCTGAAAATAATATAGATACGACAACTGTTGCTGATTATACCAGTTATTTAACATCTGATTATAGTAGTACTAATACATTGGATGATCAAAATAAACCCATTTTAGAAATAGAAACAACAACTAAGATAAACACACATAATGAAAATATTTTAGAATCTTTTACTGCTTCTACTTATTTAACATTTGATGCAAATAACAAAAATACATCGGATCTAAATAAATATACAGTTGGAATAGATGGAACGAAACCAAGCCAAGAACATATAAATAAAATTGAACCTAGTAATAATGATATTTATTCAGCATCTACGCTTGGCGATACATTCGATATAAATACATCTACGTCAAAAATATATACGATTCAGTCATCTACTAAAAATATAGGTGCAACGGATACGGCTACTAGCACGGATAATTATTCGTCATTTGTTGCAAGTAGTACGAAAACATATAATCAAAATATACCTACATCACATATCGACATAAAGGAGATGTGGTCTACACAAAACATAAATAATGCAGCGAGTTCTACTACTAATGACTACTTAATACCCGATACTACTTTTACAGATGTATTTGATAACACTAAATCTATTTTAGATATTAATACAATTACCTTAGAAACACGGAATGTTGATGAAATAGGAACTACTACTGCTGCTTTACCCACTGATTCTCTCACTACGAATATAAAAATAACAAAAATGCCTATATTAGATACAGAACAAATAGATAAAGTAGTTACACAGAATGTAAACAACATGAAAACTACAGCTGGGAACAATTACTCAAAATCTACTATTACAGATACAACAACTCAACTGTCCATACAAAATATAAATGATATTGACACTACTACTGCTACTGACCTTTCAGCAACAACTAATTTCACTAATGAAAATACATTTACCCAAAATAAATATCTGGTAGATACTGATAAAGCAACTCCACGTGATCTAGTCGAAACTGAAACTACTACTACGAGCGCTGGCAGTATAATTAGTTACAACTATGATGTTTCGAAATCGAAAAATATCTTACCAATCATTTTACCAACCCAAAATATTATAGATGCAGAGCGTTCCACTATTGACAATGATATAATAACTGATATGAATGTTCAAAAGGAGTTTGATGGCACTAAATTTGGTTTAGATATAGGCACAACAACTCAATATGTTTCGAATGATAATAAGGAAATTGAAACTACTTCTGGTTATTTACAATCGGGTTCTACTAATCCAAAGTTAAACGATTTGAAGACATCTGTATTAGATACAGATCTAACAGAAAATATAGTTACAAAGAATAAAAACTATGTAGGGACTACTACTGGTAATAATTATCCAAAATCTATTATTACTAGCAAAGATATATTTGATCTAGATACAGCTACATCAGAAATAGACATGACTCCTCAATCATCTACACGTAATATAAATGAAATTAATATTAGTTCTACTACTAGCTATTCGTCAGCTGATTTCCCTGGTGTAAATACGTTTGATCGAAATAAGTATTTGACACGTGATATAGCTGAAACCGAAAGCACTACAACAAGTTACATCTTATCAACCTCTGATGAAAATTTAATTAAGTATGATCAAGATGCCTCTATATCACAAAATACTTTACTAAATATTTTACCAACACAAAATATAATAATTGTAGAGCATTCTACTACTGAAGATGAATTAATAACTAAAACTGGTGTTAAAAAGCAGTTTGACGGCAGTAAATTTAGTTCAGATATAGGTACAACAACTCCTGCCTCGAGTGATATTAAGGAACTAGAAACTATTACTTCTGGTTATTTACAATCAGGTTCTACTAGTGAGAATATAAATGACTCGAAGACAACTCTATTAGATATAGGTTTAACAGAAAAAATAACTACACAGAATATAAATGACAGAGAAACTGCTACTGATAACAATTATTCAAAATCTACTATTAGTAGCGAAGATATATTTGATCTAGATACATCTACCTCAGGAATAGATACAACTACTCAAACGTCTACACAAAACATGAACGGAATTGATATTACTTCTACTACTGGCTATTTGTCAGCTGATGTCACCAGTGTTAATATGTTTGATCGAAATAACTATATGACAGAAATTGACAAAACAACAAAATTATCTACACGTGATATAGTTGAAATCGAAACTACTACAAGTTATTTGTTATCAACCAACCAAGGAAATTTAAATAGGTACCATCAAGATTCCTCTACATCAGAAAACACCTTACCAATTATTTTAACAACCCAAAATATAATAAATGTAGAGGGTTCTACTGCTGAAAATTATTTAATAACTGATACTGATGTTAAAAAGAAGTTTGACGTCACTAAATTTGCATTAGATATAGGTACAACAACTCAGTATGCATCGACTGATATTAACGAACTAGAAACTATTACTTCTGGATATTTACAGTCAAGTTCTACTAATACGAATAAAAATGACATGAAGACAACTGTATTACAGACAAATTTATCAGAAAATATAATTACACAGAATATAAATGACATAGAAACAACTACTGGTAACAATTATTTAAAATCTACTATTGGTAGCAAAGATATATTTGATCTAGATATATCTACATCAGGGGTGGATATAACTCCTCAAACATCTACAAGTAATGTAAATGAAATTGATATTACTTCCGCTACTGGCTATTCGTCAGTTGATTTCACTAGTGCAAATACGTTTGATCGAAATAAGTATATGATAACAATTGATAAAACAACAAAACCATCTATGCATGATCTAGCTGAGATCGAGACTACTAAAACAAGTTATTTCTTATCAACCACTGAAGGGAATTTAATTAGATATCATCAAGATGCCTCTACATCAGATAATAACTTACTTAATATTTTACCAACGCAAAATATAATAGATGCAGAACGTTCTACTGCTGACAATTATTTAATAACTGATACTGGTGTTAAAAAGAAGTTTGACAGCACTAAATTTGCTTTAGATATAGATACAACAACTCAATATGTCTCGAATGATATTAACGAACTAGAAACTACTACTTCTGGTTATTTACAGTCGGATTCTACTAATACGAATAAAAGTGACTTGAAGACAACAGCTATATTAGATACAAGTCTAACAGAAAAACATGTTACACAGAATATATACGACGCAGAAACTGCTACTGGTAACAATTATTCAAAATCTACTATTAGTAGCAAAGATATATTTGATTTAGATACACCTACCGCAGAAATAGATACAACTACTCAACCATCTACACAAAACATGGACGGAATTGATTTTACTTCTGCTACTGGTTATTTGTCAGCTAATTTCACTAGTGGTAATAATACGTTTGATCTAAATAACTATATAACAGAAATTGAGAAAACAACAACAATTACTGAAGGTCGAATTGAGAAAACAACAACAATTACTACGTCAGAAAAAACTTCAACAAATACGTTACCAACGCAAAATATCATAGATGTAGAGCGTTCTACTTTTAATACCGGTGTTGAAAAGGACTTTAACGGTACCAAATTTGATTTAGATTTAGATAAAACAACTCAATTAGCTTCAAGTAACATTAATGAAATAGAAACTACTACTACTACTATTTATTTACAATCGGGTTCAACTAGTGCGCATTCGAATGACTTAGAGAAATCCATATTAGATACAAATATAATAGATGTAATCACGCAGAATATAAATGACATAGAAACTACTACTAGCAGCAATTATTTAAATTCTATTCTTAGTAGTACAAATAATATTATTATAAATAAACCTTCAGATAAAATAGATACAACGACTCAATCATTCACACAAGATATAAATGAAATGCATATTAATAATTCTACTGATTATTCGATAGTTGATTACTCTAGCGAAAATGAAAATAAATATAAGACAGAAACTAATGAAATAACTAAATTATCTACACCTAATGTAGCTGAAATGGAAACTACTACTACAAGTTATTATTCATCATCTATTACTGATGGTACAATTAACTATAATCAAGATATTGATAAATTTGAAAACAATATACCAAATATGTTACCTACCCAAAATACAATGAATACGGCGCGTTCTACTACTAATAATAATTTAATTACTGATACCGGTGTTGAAAAAGAGTTTGAGAGCACTAAATCTGCTTTGGATATACGTACAACAACTCATGAACAATCGAATTTTACAAATGAAAAAGAAACTACTACTACAGCTAGTTATTTAATATCCACTGATAGTGTTACAAGTACATCTGCTCTGAAAACTCTAATGCCAGAAACAGGTGCAGGGAATATATTAACTGCCATAACTGTAAATGAAACAGAAACTAGTACTTATACTCCATTGGATATTAGCAGTAAGAATATTTTTGATCTAACAGCTACAGTAGATACACCAACTGAAACAGTTACGGAAAAAGAAAATGACATGAAAACTATAAACAATTCTGGTAATTTACGGTACGATGATAGTATTTTGAACTCAAAGGATCTTAATAAAGAGACACCAGAAATAGATAAAGTAACAAAATTAACAACACAGTATAATAATGAAATGGCTTCTATTACGACAACATCGAAGCCTAAAATATCAGCTACAGTAGACCATTCAATATTAACTACTAGTAATACCGAACTATTTGAAATTAATACACCTTCTTATGAATCTTCAATTCCATTCTCTACATTAAATGTAAACGATGATCTACCTACAACCAATAATGACTATTTAAAATTTGACGATAGTACTATAAAAACCTATGATTTAACTCATATCGATAGGACCACAAAAACATATGATCAAACTGATATCAATAGGACTACAAAAACATATGATCAAACTGATATCAATAGGACCACAAAAACATATGATCAAATTGATATCGATAGGACCACAAAAACATATGATCAAACTGATATCGATATGACCGCGAAATCAATAGTACAAAGCGTTAACGAAGGAAACATTGCTCCCTATTTTTATACTTCGATGCCCGATAATAGTATTACAAACAAAATTGATCTAAATGTACCTATAACTGATTCTTCTATTGGTGATACGGTTACTGTTAATTTTAATAAGGATGCATCTAAAGTAGATATAATGACTAATTTAGTTACGGAATCCTTCAATGATTTAAGCCTGCCAATTACTACTGACTATCCCTCGTTTGACATTGTTAGTATAAAAACTTTAGACGTGAATAAAAATTTTCCAGAAGGAGATGAGAGTATTAAATTAGCCACACATCATGTAAACGATTTAAATATGCCTACTACAAATAGTTATGCATCATTTGATGCTAGTATTGCGAATACACTTGATCAAACTAATTCTCTTTATGAAAAAGGTACAACCAAATTATTCATTAAAAATGAAAATGAAATTGAAACTACGACTACTGCATATTTGCTATCTGAAGACAGGACTAGAAGTGCATATGGTTTCAATAAACCTACGGTAGAAATAGACACAACTACAGAATTAGTCACACATGACATAAATGACATAAAAACTGCTACCAACACTGACAATTTACTGATAGATGACAATTTTACAAAAACATTTACAGATACTAAATTTACTACGGGTATTGATTCCACTACTAATTTAGTAAAAACACAAGCACAAAATAATATAAAAATTGAAACTACAACTCTCATTGATTCTTTAATATCTGATATTACTGTATCAGGAACAGACACCACTAAATTATTAACACAAAATATAGAATCACTTACTACTAGTAGTAGTGATTTGACTCTTGAAGCTACCACGTATAAAATTAATCAAAATGAATCAAATCTTACTAATACAACTAAATCGTCTATACAAAATATAGATGAAACGGAAACTGCAACTGTTAATGAATATATTAGCAGTGACAGTACCATAAAAACTACTATGGGTAATATTTATACAGCAAATGATGTTAGTAGCACAAATATATTTGACTTAAATACACCGTCATCAAAAACAGATCTAACATCTAAGTTATCTCTAACAAGTGAAAATGGATTTGTAACTACTGTATTTAATGATAACTTAGTATCTGATGTCAGTAGTACAAATAAAATAGATATGTTTGAATCAACATTGAAGATGGATATGACAACTGAATTTTCTGTGCAAAATGCAAATAAAGCTACTATTACTAGCTATTCTATAACAACAACACCAGGTTCTAATAAGTTAGAAACAGGAACCAGTCACACTTTTAGTGAAAGTTCTTTGAATACATTTAACATGGGATCGCATTTATTGGGCGCAGAAAAAACTACTACGGAATCATTAATAGAACCATTAGATTTGACTGCTAGCATTGATACATCTAAGATAATAGGAATAACAAAAGTTCCGACTCTGGTAGCCACAATTCAAAACACAAACAACTTAAAAACCACCACCACACGTAGCGATAGCTCTTCCGTGATAGATATTACTGAAATCAATGATATTATAAATTCAAAATCAACCTCACAACCCGTAAACAATATTGAAAATACTATAGTTCCGGTAAAATATGATTCTGATACTACGATGTTTGATGAAGTGAATTTATCAACCAAGTCGTTAACACAGAGTATAGGTCAAAAAGAATCCACAATCACCACCAGTTATTCAACTTTAACAACGTTGTCAGAAAATAGTTCCGCTTTGCCAATAACAAATATCAAAACAACAATAGATACAACTATAGCACCTACAAGTACATTAGGAGATCAAGAGGGACTGAGTGAGACAACCGAATCAAATTTCCCAACAATCGGTTCTAAATCTGGGCATACATCTACCAGTATAAGTACATCCACTGAAAGTTTGTTCTCTCGAGGAAAAGTCGTTGATATCTCAGCTTGGACCGATATGACAATTACTGACACAACTTCAACTGAGACCACCATCCAAACTTATGACTTACATGATAACCTGTACTGTAAACTAAACTCACACTGCCCGACGAATAGAGCCTGCTTAGGTGAAGTTTGCCAGAATCCATGTGAAATGGCTGAAAATGGTTGTACAAAGAACGAATCGTGTATAGTAGTCGACCATGCAGCTGTTTGTATGTGTGATGAATTCAACGGCAACAACTGTTCCCGTAAAGGTAGGCTCTCAGCGCGTTATGCATTTTTTATTAAATTAAATTGTCAACGAATATTTTTGAATAAAGTACAAGATAAAGGTTGTTTTATCGGACAAATGTGTAGTTTAATAACGAACAATTTTAGTTAGTTTTGTCTATATCAATTTTAAAACATACACTAACTTGTATAAACATTCCTTTAAACTGTAACATACTAATTTTGTATCTAACGTGTAACATACTAGAATCACCTGGAACACCCAAAGTACCAGAGCCTTGTCATTCTGACCGGGATTGTATAGAGACCGAAGCCTGTTTTATGGGATTATGTCAAAATCCTTGTGAATTCGACAACGTATGTGGTATTGGAGCTAATTGCCAGCCTATAAAACAGAGACCAATGTGCTCGTGCCCTGCTGGACATGATGGAGACCCTGCTGTAAAATGTTCACCTAAAATATGTAAGCTTAACTGATACTTACTAAAATTAAATATTTAACATAATAATTGCTTCAACAACAAAACGTACTAAATTAAGGCATAAATATAAAATAGATTTATGATGTCTCAGACAATTATTTTATTTTCAACTTATTAAGGTATGGGTTTTAGATACAATACTTGTACAATAGTCCTTTTATAGTAGTTTGAGTGTTAGTATATATATATATATATACACCTTGCAATCTAATTGGCTGTTTTCCTGAAACGTATGTACTCAGCATTCTTAATATCCCCACATAACTAAAAACATAATACATTGAAAAAAAAAGTCTGATAAATAGACGTTCTTAAGTTTGTCTGATATGCAACGGTATTGTTCCCAACATGCCTACGACATTGCATTCGAATTAAATCGCAATAATAGGTAAAAAGAATATTTAAGCATTGTAGCTCGTAGCCCGCCCGCGTCCCGCACGCACCCCTTGCTTTTGATGCGCCCGAGCCGCGCGACCTTGGTCTATGTTTTAATAGGTCAGTTTGCAATTTTTTGCCAAACGGCTTAGACGTATATCATATGTTTATAACAAATCCCGAACGCGAGTGCTAGTAAGTGCGAAAAAATGACAAGTCATTACCAGTATTCTGACGTAGAGTGGTTAGACATGGTTCGTTTTTATGCGATTGCTGGAGACAACTTGGCGAAGGCTAGATGCCTGTACGCTCAGCCAGAACACCTGGATTCGTTACGCAGATGTGGCATTATAAATCCGCCTGTGCCTACAACAGCGATAATTTTATCAGCCACATAACGCCTACTAACCCACAGGCAATTTTGAGTGCTTACACGTGCTCAGGCTAGAGGTAGGTATCGCCGACATTCTGCTCGATTAGAAGAAGAAATTCTTGAGAAAATGGAGGCATGGTTTCAAAGTAATTAAAGAAAGTAGGTAACCAAGGTAAGAGCATTGACCGTAGGTTGATAGCTACGGCCGATGCTCTCAAACGACCGTAGGCATAACAAAATTATTAGACAAAACATGTTACAGTTATGCAAAAATGATATTTTAAGGAAACGTCCGGGATTGCAAATGACTAGAATTTATGTTTTTATTTTATTGAATGAATGCTATATTATGGTTCTATATCATTAACTGAGTATATACGTTTCGAGAAAACAGCCAATTAGATTGCACGGTGTATATATATATATATATATATATATATATATATATATATATATATATATATATATATATATATATATATATATATATATATATATATATATATATATAGTAAGTGAACATATTTTACTCAGTTGGTTGCACTCGAAATGAAGACTGTCACTTGACTGAAGCTTGTATAAATAGTGCATGTCAACACCCTTGTGCTATACACAACCCATGTGCACCTGATGCGGTCTGTATAAACACAAATCATGGCTCGGATTGTAGTTGTGCTGAAGGCTTCCAAGGAAATGGATATATCGGTTGTACACCAGGTAAGATTTCAGATTATTAATATTACTTATATTTTTCTACTTCTATCTTTCTCTGATTGATGTAGTTGGAAATGAAAAAGAAAAAGGGAGAAGTGCCACAATATTATATTGTGGCACTTCTGCCATTCCTCTCTTCCATTTCCAAATATCCATTATATATTTTACTTAAATATTTATTATTTTTCATCAATTCTAATAAACATGTCATTTTAGTAATACCTCCTGGTTCAGTATGCCAATATAATGAAGATTGTCCTCCAGAGTTATTATGTGACAGATTAAATAGAGTGTGCATAAGCCCATGCGCTGTTGACAAGTGTGGTGATAATGCTGAGTGTATACCATCAAATCACGGCATTGAATGTAAATGTTTCGCCGGATTCACCGGAAATCCATTTTTAGAATGTTTCCAAGGTATGTAATCAATAAAAATTCACTATTTTAGATAGTTCATAATTTTAGATAAATTATGTGTTATTTATTATGCTGTATCTGTATCGGTTGATAGGGTTACCATAGCGGTGGCTCGCCTTAAATGACTACAAAGTCAACGATTTCTTATGTAAAGCTTACAGAACGGTTAGTATCGTGGCTTGGCCAGTACTCGCGGGTGTACTTCCGGTTGATCTGTAGGTTCAGAGACCGGGGTACTATAAGAGAAACTATGAACACAGATTTTCTTCTATAGTGTGACCATAATGAAATCACTAGATTGTTTGCGCCGCAAGCCATTGTCCACGAAAAGCTTTTAACTGAATGGCAAGAAAGATGGAATTGCTCATAGAAAGGCCGTCATCTTTATCTATTTTCTCATGCATCCGTAAGCGTGTAGAAAACGTGTGGTTGGAGGTTGACTATTTTGTGACCCAATTTATGACTGGCCAACCGCAACTTTGAAAATAAATTATTTTCTTTCAAACTCATACTCTCACCGTTATGTCAATGTTTCACACCTGTACACGAGTATGAAAAATAGGCACATAACATTCTCCGGGAGTGCGATTTCTGGCGTAACGAGCGCGACTTCATCTTAGACAGTTTGCAAGTTACGTCTGGAGTAGTATACGGACCTTTTAACAACTCGAGAAAAATAAGCTTTTCAGTATCCGTGGTGCCGTACTACTGCGCTTATCGTAGCTATTTTGTGACCGTTACTTATTGGCTGACTAGGCAATCTTGTTGCCTGTCTCCCGCATTGACTAGGAGGGAAGTAGAATCATTCTTTCCAAATCCTCTTCTTTAAATAGTGGTAGGACCACGGTGTTGACAGTTCTCTATCTACAGCTGCAGGCCAGTCCGTCCGGGGTAGTACCGCACTCTCGCAGAAGATCGACGTCTGAGTAATGGCAATGTGCTATTGCGCTTCGTTCAGTGAGCGAGAGAGCTGGGAGTCCAACTGGGTGGATTTAGGAGTTTATTGGTAGGCAGCGGCCAAAGCTATACCCTTGGTATTGCAAAGGTCCATGGGCGGCAGTGACACTTACCATCAGGTGTGCCGCTTGCTCCTTTGCCACCACAAGCAATAAAAAAAACCTTTTTCTAATTAAATTTCTTGTGGGTAACAATATATTTAAAAGCATCTCCGGGGACTGTCTGAGATTCAAACCTCTGTGCCATATATAAAGAACATTGTGGATCCTGCCTTACAGGAGTTCGTAATGGTCCTACCATTGTCCTACCATGTGTGGTGGAATTAGTCTCAAAAAAAAATCATACGCTATATCTATGAATTAAATCCTATACTAGTTTAATTAGCGTATTATATATTAATCGAAATTTCGCCGATAATACACCATAAAGAGTGCAAGTATTTTGTAGGAATTGAAGTCGTTTGTAGTTGGTGTGGGAGTGTACCTTGCGGCGCAATACTTATATATGTTCATTAGTTAATAGAATGTATTACGTTATAAGACTTATTTTATTGCCATAACTAAACATACGTAAGTATGTTTTCCTTTGAAAAGAAGAATCATCAGCCCATTTATGTTTCACTGTTGTAAATGACTTTCACAATGCGAGATAATTAATCAACATTCACACATTACGTTGACGCATCGCGCAAACAAAATTAAAAGTTTTCCTCAGTAATAGTATCGCTTAACATTCTTCTTCATCTATGACACTTACAGGAAATAAAGGGTTGGTGATACATTGTATCTATACTTACCCTCAGCGTTTGGATACAATAGCTTTTGAAAAACCTACTAATTATTTATTATACACTTATACTTGACTAGTAAGTCACGTTATTCAGTATCGTTAAAATTAAACAGAACACACCTGTAACCAAAATATTATTTCAGTGTTAGGGTGCCGATCTGATAATGAATGCGCAAATTCAGAGGCTTGTATAAATGGAAAATGTGGTTCACCATGCCGCTGTGGAACAAACGCTGTATGTGACGTTTTAAATCATCGTGCATCATGTAAATGTCTACCAGGCTATACAGGCAATCCACAAACAGGATGTGATCCACCAATAAATCCATGTGTACCAAATCCATGTGGAACTAATGCAGTATGTGAAACGGATGATGGAAGACCAGTTTGCTCATGTCCAAAAGGCTTAACGGGCAATCCTTTTAAAAATTGCAGTAAGTATGAAGGTTGCATATTTTATTACTTCATACAATAATAAATGGTTGCAGTATTTAATATTCTTCGTTTTTTCAGTACCTGAAGGCAACGAATGTGAACCAAATCCTTGTGGACCATATTCGGGATGTAGATTAATAGATAACAAGCCTGCTTGTTTCTGTTTGCCAAATTACGAAGGAAATCCACCACGACAAGCTTGTAGAATGCCAAATAACCCATGTAATCCATCACCTTGTGGACCAAACACTCAATGTACTTTACAATCAAATGGGTTTGCAAAATGTACCTGCTTGCCGGGTTATTTAGAAAGTCCAAACACTATAAGAGGGTGTGTAGAGGCACGTAACCCATGTGAACCAAATACTTGTGGAATTGGAGCACGTTGCGATCCGAACAGATCTCCACCATGTTATTGTCCAGAAAATGCTATAGGCAATCCATATAGGTCATGTAATACTCAAGGATATTTGCCACCGGATGTGCTTTGTCAACCTGGCCCTTGTGGTCCAAATGCCGATTGCTACGTCAGTAGTAACTTAGAGATGTGCTTTTGTAAAGCTGGATTTACTGGCGATCCTCATGTAGGGTGTCAGCCACAACGAAGTCCGTGCACTCCAAATCCTTGCGGTCCACAAGCTAATTGTGAGGCAAAATATGATGGTCAACCGTTGTGCACTTGTCCTGTTGGAAGTATAGGCGATCCTTATGGCCTCGATGGCTGTCATTCAAGGGAATGTGAAGTGAACGATGAATGTAAACTTGATAAAGCCTGTATAGGATACGCTTGTCGTGACCCATGTCCCGGTTCTTGTGGCTTTAATGCTTTATGTCGTGTAGAATCTCACAGACCAATTTGTATTTGCACAGACGGATTTATTGGTAATCCTCTGATGGGTTGTTTGCCATCTAGTGACCATAAATCTAATGAAAAGAAACCCTGCCAAATAACACAATGTGGAATAAATGCTATTTGTCAAGATGTTGAAAATAAAGCATTCTGTTTCTGTCCGCCTGATTTCTTGGGCGATCCTAACATTGAATGTAAGCCTGAGTGCACCATGAACTCTGATTGCCCGTCTAATGAAGCTTGTGTAAACAAAAAATGTGTGGACCCGTGCTCCATCGATAGCGTGTGCGGCATCCATGCAGTTTGTTTATGTTCTGAACATACAGTAACATGTTTGTGCCCAGATGGATATATCGGAGATCCGCTAAGCCAGTGTATTTATCGACGTGAGTATTTTGTACATTAAATATGTCTTGATTTTTGTTGTATTAATTGTTGGTTCATTGTTTCCTAAAGTTAATATTAATCGTTCGAAATAAAATCAAAAGGTTATTTACAACATTTAGTATTTAGAATTTGCTATACATATTTTTTCTTAAACATAAAATTTGTAGAAAAATAATGGAACTCGTTATGAGTCAATAATTTAATATATTATTCAGCGCAAGTTATTAACCATAATGATAATAAAAACAAATTTTATAGTAGTGATTAAATTAAGTGCAAATAAGTTTCCCCTTATGAACCGTTGTTTCAGTCTTATAGTGTTTGTTAAATTTAATACATACTATTTATAACTGATGAACTCATTTCTTATTATATTTTTAGCAATTATTATTGGCTCAGATAATACAACCACACAGCCATGTACACCAAATCCATGCGATCCGAATGCTCCTTGTGACACTTACGGGAATCAATTCGCTATTTGTGATGCCTGCACTGGATCTAACAACGCTAATAATCCAGCGTGCCGTCCAGAATGTGTATTAAGCTCTGAATGTCAATTTGATAAAGCATGTTTACGAAATAAATGCATAGATCCATGTCCAGGGTCTTGTGGTGTTAACGCTGACTGTACAGTTTATCAACACGATCCTATTTGCTACTGCAAAGATGGCTTTGAAGGAAATCCATATGAACACTGTAAACCTTCCACCGCTATTCAACGTAAGAATTTTTAATAGTATTAAAGTATTAATATAATATCACTCTTCACAATCGTAAACTAATTTATCTTTATACTGGTATTTTCAGCGGAAACCTGCAATAATGTAAAGTGTGGATCTAACGCTGTATGTGGAGATACAAAGGGGACTTTGATTTGCAAATGTCTTCCTAATTTCTACGGTAACCCATATATGTCATGTCGTCCAGAATGTGTCGTCAACAGTGACTGTTCGCCAGAATTAGCATGCTTAAATAACAGATGTGAAAATCCTTGCAAAAATATATGTGGCATTGGAGCTTTGTGTAAAACTATAAATCACCACGCCGTTTGTTATTGTGAAACTGGTAATACTGGAGATCCATACGTGAGATGTCAACCTACAGTTGGAGTTGTACCAACATTGTCTACTTGTGATCCTTCACCTTGCGGACCCTATAGCCTTTGCCTTATATCGCCGACAGGATTTCCAATATGTTCATGTCTACCAGGTCATAGAGGAATAGCACCAATGTGTCAGCCGGAATGTGTTAGCAATTCTGATTGTTTACAAATGGAGACATGCATTAATCAAAAATGTTCTAATCCTTGTCAGGGCAGCTGTGGTGTCAACGCAGAATGTACTGTAGTTAATCATAATCCTATATGTAGTTGCAGCCCTGGACAGACCGGTGATCCATTCTTAGCTTGTGCAGAGGTAGTGAACCCTAGTCCGGTTGACAAAAATCCCTGCGTGCCTTCACCATGCGGTCCAAATTCAGTTTGTGAAATTAGATCAAACCATCCAGTGTGCTCCTGTCAACCAAATTATTCTGGATCCCCTCCATACTGTAGGCCAGAATGTGTTATTAGTCAAGAATGTCCTTCTAATAAAGCCTGTGTCAATGAAAAATGTGTCGACCCTTGCATTGGCTTATGTGGAAATAATGCTCAATGTAATGTAGTAAGCCACACACCACTGTGTAGCTGCCAAGAAGGATACAGAGGAGATGCCTTTGTGGGTTGTATGGCGATTGGCAAAGGTGAAAATCCATCGCCTTGTAACCCTTCACCTTGCGGAGAGAATACTGTATGTACGGTAATGAATAATGTTGCCCGTTGTTCTTGTATACCTCCTAATATTGGCAATCCATACGCGGGTGGTTGTCGACCAGAATGTGCTTTAAACGCTGATTGTCCAAATCATTTGGCCTGCCTATCAAACCACTGCAGAGATCCATGTAAAGACTTATGTGGTATAAATGCCGAGTGTTCTGTTACCAACCATGCTCCTATTTGCACGTGCTTTAAAGGATATGAAGGAGATCCATTTTCATCGTGTCGACCAGAATCTATACAACGTAAGTATATTTTAATAAAATTGTATTAACTATGTAATGGAATTAGTACTGTTATCATAAAAAATAATAACTCGAGTCTGGAATACTTTATACATTTAGTTATAATGTAAATCATTAATTTATAAGAATAATGTTACAAAAACCTAAAAGATTATAATTTCTCTGACATAATTTCTCTACTATAAGAGCGAAGTATAATTTGCTTCTTAAAGCAATACAAGATATACATATAGAATTGCTTGCCGTGTGGAGTAAGAAAACAAAATACTACGTCTTTCTTTCCCGTGAGTACCATGAAAGACAACTAAGAGAGAAAGACAACTAATAGTTAGTTATATTGTTAATACGGCAATCACCAACTTGTTTGAACAGCGGAGTATAGTAAACAAGTTTTCCTCCCATAATGAAGCAGATCCATGTTCAATAGTAGGATGTACATGAGTTGAAGAGAGTTGCAGGCTGTTGTGGTTGATTACTATTCCAATCAGCTATAAAAATAACGTAAGAAGTAACTAAAGGTTTGTTGAGATAATGGCTAAATATGATATAAATGCAAAGGGATAAAAATTAAGGATAAACACACAAATATATAGATTTTTATGTAAATTGAAGAATTCTCACGTTTGTTTTTTTTTAAAGATAAAACTCAACTCTAAGATATAAATCCTTGTTGTGGAGGGCTTTACAAACATCAAATAACGGCCACAAATAACACCCAAACTCCGAGCATACTTTAATAGATCGCTACTTAAACTATTACGCCATCTGTGAAACAGCATATTTGTACTACTTAGTCCTATAATTTAAAATATAGTTTCCAATGATCTTTCAAATAATATTAATCATACAAAAATATTATATATTGGTTAACTTTAATAATATAATGATAAATTTTAGCATCTCCAATACACCCTTGTGAACCTTCGCCATGCGGGCCAAACAGCGAATGCCATGTAGTAAGCAATCGTGCTGCCTGCTCGTGTCGGGCCGGCTATCTAGGCGCTCCCCCTGCTTGCCGACCTGAGTGCGCCGTCAACTCCGAGTGTCCTGCGACTAAAGCCTGCATTAATCAAAAATGCAAGGATCCTTGTGTTCATAGCTGCGGTTTAGATGCACGATGTCATGTTGTTAGCCATAACCCGATATGCACTTGTCCAGAAAACTTGCCCGAGGGTGATCCATTCATCAAATGTACTAGAAAAAGTGAGTTTCCTTTAGATTTATAATTAACAAAAAAATTGCCCTAACAAACAATTAATATTCCACTATTGCAACCTTTTTATATTCAGAAATATTATACAGCATTTCTTCATCATCACGTACATTGTTTGATGATTTTCACTAATGAGATTATTATCTTACTATTTTACATACAGCGTTCAATAATACGTGTAAAATGAAATTGCAATAGGTAATCTCCTTTTTTTACTTGAGTGTTGTGCACAATGACGTAAGTGACGTAAGAAGATAATAATTACCAGATATAGATGCCAAAAAACATGGCAAAATGCTCATCCGTTTGGTTAGCTTAATACAATGCGCAAAATTCAGCTCCATAACGTAAAACGCTCCTGACCATCACTGGAGCATATATGAACCAAAAGGAGAAATGTAACGATCCCACGCGTCATATGTCCAACGCGTCATATGTCATATGTATATTAAATACAATATAACACCTTGAAAATCCTAAAAGGTAACCCTTTGCCGATCAATAGATACTAATATTATAACTAATGTTAAACGAAAATGTTAACAGCTGTAACTCCACCGGCTATGAATCCGTGCTTGCCTTCGCCTTGCGGTCCACATTCTTCATGTCGCAATGAAGGTGGGCGGGCAGTGTGCTCTTGTGAACCGGGCACGCTAGGCGCTCCTCCGGCTTGTCGTCCACAATGTGTCATCAATCAAGATTGTCCTCTAGCCTTAGCTTGTCTTGCTGGCACTTGTGTTAATCCATGTGTGGGTTCTTGTGGATTCAACGCAAGATGCAGCGTGCAAAATCATCAGCCAATTTGCTCTTGTGATGATGGCTTCTCGGGTGATCCCTTCGCCGGATGCGGTCCTATTGAAGGTAAGATTAATATAAAAAATATATATATATATAACTAGGAGTACATTATCATTTTGCATGATTTCATATTCAATCTGTATTTATTTTGTTGATGGCATGTTATGCAACTTTTCAGCGTCCAAAGATGTACCTCATCAACCTTGCAATCCATCACCTTGTGGTCCTAATGCGATTTGTCGAGAACGTAACGGTGCTGGTTCTTGTACTTGTCTAGATGAATATTACGGTGATCCTTATCGTGGCTGTCGTCCAGAATGCGTCATGAATACTGACTGTCCTATGGACAAGTCTTGTTTCAATAACAAGTGTTTGAATCCGTGCTCCGGTGCCTGTGGTCAAAACACTGATTGTAGAGTAGCAAATCATGCACCTTCCTGCTACTGCTTGCCTGGATACCGTGGAAATCCTCTTCATGCATGTACACCTATATGTAAGATTTTCTTTCTTAATCTTTCTGAATATATTTATTTCTCTTTTATATACTATACTTATCTGTCTCTTTTCTTTTCTATTTAATCTAGCTAAAGTGGAATCACTGGATCCATGCAACCCTACACCTTGCGGTCCGTACAGTAATTGTCGGGTTTTTAATGCGCATGCAGTTTGTACATGCCTCGACATATGTGTTGGTTCTCCACCAAATTGTAGACCTGAGTGCATTGTTAGTTCTGATTGTCGAGCTGATAAAGCCTGTATTAATCAAAAATGTCAGGATCCATGTCCTGGTATGTGTGGTATTGACGCTCAATGTCAAGTTGTCAATCATAATCCAATATGTAGTTGCCTTAATAGATATACCGGCGATCCATTCGTAAGATGTTTCTATGACGAAAGTAAGTAATAAATAGATTTATTAAAATATACAAATATATATAATTTTAAATGAACTGATAAATATCTATAACATTTAATTATTAAACTTTAACAGAACCGATGGATCCAATAAATAATTGCGTGCCTAATCCTTGTGGCCCACACTCTCAATGTAAAGATATAAACGGCGTGCCAGTGTGCTCATGCATAAATAATTACGTGGGCAGGCCCCCTAACTGTAGGCCTGAATGTATGATAAATGCTGAATGTCCTGGAAACTTGGCATGTATTTCTGAAAAGTGTAGTGATCCTTGTCCAGGATCATGTGGATACCATGCAAATTGCGCAGTTGTGAAACATATTCCGATATGTATTTGTGATCATGGATATACCGGAGATCCTTTCTCGGGATGTTCTCCTATCCCATGTAAGTTATTAATAAATGCATATCATTGCTGTGTTTATTGTATAATTACATACAAGTTCTTAAAGGAATAATTTATTCAATCTTTTAGCTATAGAACCGCAAGTTGAAAGTCCTTGCTCACGTTCACCATGTGGGGCAAATGCCGTTTGTAAAGAACGAAACGGAATAGGATCATGTTCTTGTCTTCGTGATTATTACGGTGATCCATATGTAGAATGTCGTCCTGAATGTGTCTTAAATTCAGATTGTCCCAAAGATAAAGCTTGTATTCGTAACAAATGCAAAGATCCATGCCCAGGTGTATGCGGCATGAACGCAGAATGTCGCGTCAATAACCATGCACCATCATGCGCGTGTGTGCCTGGCTATGAAGGAAATCCGTTTACATCTTGTTACTTGAGTAAGGATGCCAATTATGTTATTACTTTTTTATTGCAATATATAAATTATTTTCACCTAAGAATACGTAATCATTGTGGTTAATTTTAGGACAACCAGATACACCAATAGATCCATGCTCACCATCACCATGTGGACCCTATAGCATTTGTCGTGTAAGCGGTAGTCATGCGGTATGTTCATGTATTGAACAATACTTTGGTTCACCTCCTTTCTGCCGTCCTGAATGCATGGTTAGCAGTGATTGTATGCCTAATAGGGCATGTATTAATCAGAAATGCGTGGATCCATGTATTGGAGCATGTGGCAGTAATGCGAAATGCACTGTTGTTAATCACAATGCATTATGCAGTTGCCCTTCAGGTTATGCCGGTGATCCATTCGTACAATGTTCCTATGAAAAACGTGAGTCTAGTGAATATATTAGAATATTAACAGCAACTAATTATTTAACTAATTAATAAAATAAAATACTATGAATAGAAATAATTTGGAACTATAATAAACTAATCAGTATTACACCATTAATTTGATCGTTCTCACTTATACAGATACGTCTAACAGAATCATAGTTTAGGGATATAGCACTTATAAGCAAATGATACTTATATTTAGTCATAAAATTTTAGTTTATGTCTTTAACTTAGCTAGGTAACAACTTTCAAATAATTGAGTACGAAAGACTTCGTAACAATAATTTCAAAAAGCAATGTTAAAGATTTTATAAAAAACGGAGCATAGTATGATAACAAATTAATGGCTATAAAAAAAATTAGTAACAACTATGAATTCTTTCAATCAAATATTTCAAGTGTTTATAAGGTCAAACAGGTTTCGGTATATTAAATTCAAAACTAAACTCAGTATATAAATATTATCATATATTTTAACTTTAATTTTAAAAAATATGTATAGAAGTGGACGAAAATAGCTTTAAACAATATCCTCAGAAGGTTTAATATAAAATTATGTATAGATTTTTATTAATGGAAATTAACAACTTTGTATGGAATCCTTGCGTATTAGCTGTTTAATTTTTGTTGCTGTTCGCTTGGCTAACAAAATTTTAAATAATAATTTTTAAATAATTTAACCCATAACAATAAAATATTGGTATTAATTAATTCCGTATTAGTTTAATATATACTACATTTTAGGACCAGAAACGACAGTTTCTCGAAACCCTTGCGTTCCGTCACCATGCGGCCCTAATTCGCAATGTCGAATAATTGGTGAAACACCTGCATGCTCGTGTCAACCTGGCTATATAGGCAGAGCACCTAACTGTCGTCCTGAATGTATATATGATGAAGAATGCCCAAGTAATTTGGCATGCATTCGAGAAAAATGCGTTAGTCCCTGTGAAGGATCATGTGGTGCAAATGCTGAATGTGTTGTTATAAATCATAAAGCAGTTTGCCATTGTCGCGAAAGCTATACTGGGGATCCTTTTAGTGGTTGTTACTTTATCGGTAATTATTTACTTTTTACTTTAATTCATTTGGCGGGCAACGTTAAGCATTTGTGTTAATATCTAATTTTTTTGTTAGTTACGGTGCCAAGTGAGGATGAAACTGATCCTTGTAACCCTTCACCTTGTGGTCCAAACACTGTATGTAGCGAAAGGAATTCTGTTGGAGCTTGTGCTTGTGCACCTGGATATTTTGGAGATCCATACCTTGGGTGTCGTCCTGAATGTGTCACAAATAATGATTGCCCGTCAGATAGAGCATGCTCAAACAACAAATGTGTCGATCCTTGCCAAGGAGCATGTGGTGTAAATGCACAATGCAGTGTATCGCATCATACACCAGTATGTCTATGTATCGATGGCTATGACGGCAATCCGGTAATATCTTGTCATCCTGAAAGAAAACGTTAGTACAATTACTGAAAACTTTCAAATATATAATTTTAAAGTTAACACATTATTCAACTGAACTATTCTATTTTAGCACCAATAGCTGAAATGAACCCTTGCGTACCATCACCATGCGGCTCTTACAGCATCTGTAAAGTAGTGGATGATCATGGAGTATGTTCGTGTCAGGAGGGATATGTTGGTTCACCACCAACTTGCAAACCGGAATGTGTTACTAGTACTGATTGCCCGCAACACCAAGCGTGTATAAAACAGAAATGTAGGGATCCCTGTCCAGGGACATGCGGTATAAACGCTAGATGCCAAGTGATAAACCATAACCCAATATGTACTTGTAAAGCTGGATTTACTGGCGATCCGTTTGTTACTTGCCGGTTGGAGCCAAGTAAGAATTTACGTAAAATAATAAAAAACTTTAAATTAAATACGTTATTTAATAATCAAATCCCGTTACAATTTAAGGAAACGTCCTTTTTATTAAGCGATTTCAAGTTATATGTTTTTCTTTTCCTCTTTTCTTTGTCATTTTCATTTCATTACTGTGAATATTATGATTATTACTATTTCTGCTTTGTGCTTTTTTATTCTTAATCTTTCTTATTTTCTTTCTTAGAACCTATCTCAGAAGGACCTAAAGGGAATCCATGTGTTCCTTCACCATGTGGTCCATACTCTCAATGTAAAGTAGTTGGAGAAGCACCTGCATGTTCATGCTTACCGACTTATATCGGCGTAGCGCCAAATTGTAGACCTGAATGTTCTATCAATGCTGAATGCCCTGGTAATCTTGCATGCCAAAATGAAAAATGTGTGGATCCGTGTCCAGGTTCTTGTGGTTTTAATGCTGAATGTACTGTTGCAAATCATGTTGCATTGTGTAATTGTTTACTGGGCTATACAGGTGATCCTTTCAGTGGCTGTTCACATTTCCAGCGTAAGTTTGAAGCACAGATAATATTTAAAGGCAACGTACTGCTGTTCAGCATATAAATATTTTTGTGCATTTATTTATTTCAGAAGTTCCTGAGGCCTTACCAAATCCTTGTAGTCCTTCACCGTGCGGTGCCAATGCATTATGTAAAGAAAGAAACGGAGTTGGCTCATGCTCATGTCTACCGGAATATTTCGGCGACCCTTACACGGGCTGCCGACCAGAATGTGTATCCAATTCAGATTGTGATCGCAATAAAGCTTGTTCCAATAATAGATGTAAGGATCCCTGCCCTGGAACATGTGGTATCAATGCTGAGTGTAGAACAGTAAACCACTCTCCAACGTGCACTTGCTTGACTGGCTATACGGGAAATCCGTTAGTTAGATGTGAAATAGAAGGTACCTAGACATTTTTAAATTATCGATTTTAAGTCGTCAATTTTTCTAAATTTATAGCTGGCATTATGATCATCATCATTATGTTCTTTTTTTCTTGTGTGTGACGTAGTTGTTAGCCGCAGATGACTATGACAACTTTACCCAGACTGTGGGTGAGCGCTGAGGGCTCTCAACCCGAGATCATCATCATCAGTATCATCCTGATTTTATTGCAGTTACTTGGTGTCGACGCAATATGTCCAATCATCTTCCGTCGTACATATTCATCATTATCATATCAGCTCACATATGTTCCCCTGTTAGGCTCGGGCTTCCTTCACAATGGGAGGGAAATTGACCTACTATACCACCCTGGTCAGCCATGTTGGTATAGGGTTTTTTATTTCTAGTTTTCCTTCTCTTGTACAGATGCCATATGCATATTATATATCTTAATCGTCTTTTACGATACCCACGGGTAAGAGAGGGGGTGGTGAATTGTATTCTTACTCTGTCACCACACGTCGTACATATTGCAATAGTTTTATTACCGGCCACCAGCCTGACATCAACTCTTCTTGGAAATGTAATTGTTGACCAGGCGGTATTAAATGAAGTTGGTCCAGGTCTATGTGAAGATCTTAGTTGTCTTTTCTAACTAATCATTCTCCTACTCTTATCCCAATTACTTGGGGTCGATACAATATGTACTTTTCTTTCATGGTACATATTGTAAAAGTTATTGGCAATAGTTTTATGACCGGCCGCCTGCCAGAGTGTAATTGTTGACCAAGCGGCATCAGATGGACTTGGCTCAGGTCGTTATAAGGCTCTTAGTCGTCTTTAACGACATCCACGAGGAAAGTAGGGGTTGGTAGTATTCGTAGCCGCTACCACACAGCAAAAAGAAAACTATATTGATAACGAAATAATATTTAAATGGATACAAGATTTCATATATAATTTTTAAGTAAGATAATATTTTTTTATTCCAGATATTACAGATAGACCGATTGTTTATGACCCATGTCAGCCCTCACCTTGTGGGCCGAACAGTTTATGTCGAGTGGTTAACGGTCATAGTGTTTGTACGTGCGAAATCGATTACATAGGTACACCACCAACCTGTCGTCCTGAATGTATTGTTAGTTCTGAATGTCCTCAAGACAAGGCTTGTATTAACAAAAAATGCAAAGATCCGTGCCAAAATTCGTGCGGTATTAATGCTCGATGTCAAGTTATCACTCATAATCCGATTTGCACGTGCAGCCCTGGCTACACTGGAATTCCATTTACACAATGCTTTCCCATTGAAAATATCGATCGTGAGTATATATCTTTATTTTTTTTTTTCATTACTTTTAAATGATAGCTGTTCCCTGCCATTTTGTCTGCATGGAAGATAGGTATTAAAAAAAAGAATAAAACATCTAATTTTTTCACAAAAAAATTACAAATTAATTTATAAACAGTTATTCTCCTACTCTTATCCCAATTACTTGAGGTCGATACAATATGTACTTTCTTTCATAGTACATATTGTAAAAGTTATCGGCAATAGTTTTATGACTGGCCGCCTGCCAGACGTCAACCCTGTTTGGGAATGTAATTGTTGATCAAACGGCATCAGATGGCGTTGGCCCAGGTCGTTATAAGGCTCTTAGTCGCCTTTTACGACATCCACGAGCAAAGTAAAGGTTGGTAGTATTCGTAGCCGCTACCACACAGCTATAAATTTCAGTATTAATAAAAATTAACTATTACGATAGAATTTTTATGAAAGTAATCTCACATTGGTTCGGTTATTCTTCACAGTTACTTCTTGTAACATGAGCTCAAATATTTATCGAAGGTTACTTCTTGTAACAGTCACTTCTTTTACTGTTGAATTTAAATATTGTAGAAAAATGTTGAGGTAAAACAACTTGCTTATCTGAACGATTTCCTTAATGTTATGTAACATTTACAAAAAGGCAATGGGTCAACGTGATCAACATGGGATAAATATTTTTTTTTGTTGAAATAAAATGAATGAAATGTTTCAGATGAAAATCCTTGTGAGCCTTCTCCATGTGGACCTAATTCGGATTGTCGCGTTATTGGGGACCAAGCTGCTTGTTCCTGCTTGCCAAATTACATCGGCAGAGTACCTAATTGCAGACCAGAATGCACTATTGATCCGGAGTGTCCTAGCAATACAGCTTGTATTAACGAGCGTTGTAAAGATCCATGCCAAGGCGCGTGTGGTGTTAATGCTCTATGTTTGACAATAAATCACAATCCAATATGTTCTTGTCAGCAAGGATTTACTGGCGATGCTAAATTGAATTGTTATCAGATCCCGTTATCAGGTTTGTATTTTGAATTATTTTAATTTAATTAAATTGCAACGGCTGTTATAAATTTATGTTTACAATAGTTGTGTTGTTAAATAATTTAAATTTGACGAAAAAAATACGTCTCGTTGGACTGTGCAATGTGCAATAATGCCATGTTATATGTAAATTTTAATCTTTGTGAAGCGATTATCCAACATACTGATCCTTCCAGTCGTAATTCAATCGCCTCATAATATATTTATACATGCAGAGAGTGAGCATTGGTACCGTAAAATACTAGCAATTGTCACCAAACAGTTTAAAAATAACCATAGGTTTTTTATTATATTTTCGAAGCACAAGGCTTCGCGAATGCATTAGTAGCGCCCAGACAATGCGATATATGTGGAAGATGACATAGTTGAAGAGTATTAACGCAAATAGCATCTTCTTTCACTAAAGGCTCAATCGTCTTATCAGTAATGAACGCATACGGTCTGGTCTTTTTCTATCATGCTAAGATAGGTTTGAAAAGAAAAACGATAATAAGAACACGACGAATGATATAATTAAAACATGCTTAACGTGGTAATCGACCAGTTCTACTGCCTTGTATACCTATTAGGGCATATTGCCATGACGTGCGATATTGTAAATTAAAGAAAATATATGTTTATAGTTTCTATAAAATAACTATATAGATATATAGAGCTTTATTTGATCATTTACAAAAATATTGCTACTATTGGACGTAATATTTTATGATATATTTCAGCTACTGAAATGACTACGACCTCAAGTCCGTGTACTCCATCACCATGTGGACCTAATGCTGAATGTCGAGAATATAATGGAGCTGGAGCATGTGTTTGCTCAGAAGGGTACGAAGGTGATCCCTACAGCTCCCAAGGATGCCGCAGGGAATGTGAAAGTAATGATGATTGCGCACCTAATTTGGCATGCACACGGTTTAAATGTATTGATCCGTGCCCCAGGACGTGTGGACAGTTAGCACAATGTACAGTAGAAAATCATATACCTGTATGTACATGCCCGAGAGGTTACACTGGTGATCCTTTCTTCCAATGCAAGGAAATAACACTGCCACGTAAGTTATAAAACTGTGAAATATTATTTAATCTAAAATTACAGTTTGACTTTCTCTTCTCTTCGATCGTAATATATATAGAACACAGCTCATAATTGTAAGCTTATTGTCTATAACTATTGTATTTGGTACAGCCTTATAATGAGAGATTTCCTTATGAGTTTATAGATTTTTTATTGTTGCGCGCATGGACCTCCCCCATTAAGGGTATTTAGCATACTTGCCAAGTAAATTGGTGTAGGGTTTGATTTTTCTTTTTATTAATGTGTATACGAATGATGAATTGATTTGATTAATTAAATAAAATGTATATAATCATAATATAAATATAATCATTAATATAAAACGCTTATAACATCTATGCGAGAGAAGGAAACCTTGAAACAAAACCCTATACCAACACGTCTGACCAGCGTGGTATATTAGGTCAATTATCATCCCATTATGGAGGAGGCTCGAACCCAACAGTGGGACATATATGAGCTGAGATGATGATGATGAATCATGTTAAAATCTGTGGAAGAGTTAAATGATGTAAATATTTAACGATATTTATACGATACTAAATATATTCCATTTAGTCGAGGAAATTGGCTAATATCTGTTTATAAAACATATCTTCCGTCCCACTATGGGTTCGTATAAAAGTTACAAATGAAATATATTTTATAAAATTATTGTTATACGACTTACTACATAACTATTACGTTACAGCTAAACAAGCTCAAAATCCATGTGAACCAACGCCGTGTGGTCCAAACAGTCAATGCAGACAACTTAATATGCAAGCAGTCTGTTCTTGTCTACCGAATTATGTAGGCTCACCACCATCATGCCGTCCAGAATGTATAGTAAATAGTGAATGTGATTCTTCGAAAGCATGTATTAACCAGAAATGTGATGATCCGTGCCCTCACTCTTGTGGTCTAAGCGCTCATTGTGTGGTCAAGAACCATAGTCCTATTTGCACATGCCCATTAGGAATGACTGGCGATCCATTCACACAATGTTATCGTAAGTATAAAAAAATATTATTGTAATAATATGTTTTTTTTTTGTATAAAAATATATTTTACTTATTTAAAATATTATAATTTCAGAAATTCCTCCAGCAACTGAGAGACCTCCATCTTGTACTCCTTCACCATGTGGACCAAATTCACGTTGCCAGTTATTAGCAAGTGGACCAGCTTGTTCATGTTTACCTGGTTATGTTGGTTCACCGCCATCATGCCGACCTGAATGTACTATAAATGCTGAATGTCCAGCGTCGCTGGCATGTGTTCGTCAAAAATGTGAAGATCCTTGTCCAGGCTCATGTGGAGTTGATGCATCTTGCCACGTATTAAATCATGTAGCTGTATGTGTCTGTAATGATGGATTTACAGGCGATCCATTTTCTAGATGTTTCAACATTGTAGAAGGTTAGTATTAATATACTAAGTTACTTCGAGAATATTATGTCGTTTATAAATTCATACTTTTATCCACAAAAACGTGAATAGTTAGAAATTCCCACATTTCTTAATGCAACTTTTTTGTGCCTGACAATGTGGCTGTTTGTCGGGTATACATTCAAGCAATGTGATTGTACTTAAAAAAAATTAACTCTATATCTCGATAACACTTTTCATTTTGATAATCATAAACTCTGAGACCTTACAGCCAAGACTCATATGTTTATGATAGTAGAGCAACGAAGTATTAATATGTTTTCTATTATCATTAATATTTTATTTACAGAATCTACAACTCCAACTCCTCAAGATCCATGCAATCCATCTCCTTGTGGAGCGAACGCTATATGTGACAATGGATTCTGTACTTGTTTAGCAGATTACAATGGAAACCCATATGAAAGCTGTCGACCAGAGTGTACTGGTAGTCAAGAATGTCCAAGAGATAAGGCTTGCTTTAGAAATAAATGTCGCGATCCATGCCCTGGTGTTTGTGGACAAAATACTAAGTGTGACGTTATCAATCACATACCTACCTGCTCATGTATATCTGATTATACCGGCAATCCATTCACTCATTGTCGCCCAATGGAAAAAATCAATGACCAAATACCAAAAGATCCGTGCCATCCATCGCCTTGTGGACCTAACAGTGTTTGTAAAAACATTGATAATGCGGCAGTATGTGCATGCTTCGAAGGTTTTCAGGGATCTCCACCAAGTTGCCGACCAGAGTGCTTAGTTAGCTCTGAATGTCCATCCACTAAAGCGTGTGTAAATCAAAAGTGTATTAATCCATGTATCAATGCATGCGGTGTATCTGCCCGCTGTGAAGTGATTAATCATAGTCCAATCTGTAGTTGTAATCCAGGACAAACTGGCGATCCTTTTAAGAGCTGTTACGACATAGTTATTCCTCCGATTCAACAAGATGCTTGTAATCCATCTCCATGTGGACCAAATGCACAATGCATGGAACGAAATGGAAAAGCAAATTGCAGATGTATAGAAAATTATGTTGGTCAACCACCCAACTGTCGCCCTGAATGTGTTATTAATCCAGATTGTCCTTCCAATCAAGCATGTATCAAAAATAGATGCATAGATCCATGCCCTGGTTCATGTGGAGTAGACGCTGATTGTATTGTAGTAAGCCACACAGTGTCTTGTATCTGCAGAGAAAAATATACAGGCAATCCGTTTATGCAATGTGTGATTCAAGAAGGTTAGTGATTTATTCTGTAATATTGAATAGTATAATAATATAGTCAAGAATTAATAGACTAAGTGTAAATTAACTACTTTCTATCTCACGGGTGTTGTAAGGGACCAGCTATGCGGGCAAACAGAAAATGTTAGTGCAAGAAAAGGTTAGGCAAGAAAAAAGTCACTCTAATTAGTTCATATTATTTAGAATATAAGTAAAAGATATTATTCTCGTAGTTAGAATTCCTTTTCGTTAATATATTATAACCCAAATTGTTTATACAGATTTTTCATTTAGCTTAGTTAGGTCCTAATTTTAGATATTGCTAAGCTATAAATCTATGCGTTTAACCTGTTTTTAATATATGTCAATAAAGTTAATATTATTATGATATTTTTTTCAGAACCAGTGGTACAACCTTGTGATCCATCGCCTTGTGGTGCTAACGCTATTTGTAGTCAACGAGACGGTGCTGGAGCATGTTCTTGTATAGAAGGTTTCCAAGGAAATCCATATGATGGTTGCCGTCCTGAATGCGTTCTAAGTTCTGATTGTTCGGCAGATAAATCATGTATCAGAAATAAGTGCGTTGATCCTTGTCCTGGAATATGTGGCACAAATGCAGAATGCAATGTTATTAATCATGTACCCAGCTGTGCTTGTTTGAAAGGATTCTCTGGAAATCCATTTGATCAATGCTCACGAGAACAGCCTAAAGATGTATCTGCCACAGTATCGCCATGTCAACCATCTCCTTGTGGTCCAAATAGTATTTGTAGAGAAAATGGAGGTTTAGCATCTTGTGAATGTCTTCCTGATTATAGAGGTGCACCACCTGATTGTCGGCCGGAATGTACAGTTAGTAGTGAATGTCCATCTGATAGAGCTTGCCATAAGTTAAAATGCTCAGATCCTTGCAGAGGCGTTTGTGGTATAGGCGCTCATTGTCAAGTCATCAACCATAGTCCGTTATGCAGCTGTCCTTCAGGCACAACAGGAGATCCATTTAAAAGATGTATCGAAAAAGTAACGCCTCCTGAAATTGATATGGTATTGAACCCATGTCAACCAAATCCATGCGGACTTTTTAGTGAATGTCGACCAATAAATAACAGTCCATCATGTTCTTGTATCCAAGGATACATGGGCGCTCCACCTAATTGTCATGCAGAATGTCTTGTAAGTTCAGATTGTCCATCACATCAAGCATGTATAGCAGAGAAATGCAGAAATCCGTGTGAAGGTTCATGCGGATTTAGAGCTGAATGTCGGGTACATAGTCATATACCGATTTGTGTTTGCCCTGTTGGATATTCTGGTGATCCATTCATTCAATGCTCTGAAGTTATAGGTATTGTATTTTTTATACTTATTTATTTCTTTTCACTGACTTAGTAAATTGATTGTGTTACCTATATCTTTCGCCCATTTTCAGTAACACCAACGCCTTCGGCTGATCCATGCAATCCGTCACCATGTGGTAGCAATACATTGTGTGATGCGGGAATATGCTCTTGCTCGCCTGGCTATTTCGGCGATCCCTACACTGGCTGTCGTCTTGAATGTAGTACTAATGGAGAATGTTCACCAACTCGTACATGTCAAAGAGGAAAATGCGTCGATCCATGCCCTGGAGCTTGTGGAACCAATGCAATATGTACAGTTAACAACCATATTCCATCATGTACTTGTCCTCCTAATACTTCAGGCGATCCTTTCAATTTGTGCAACGAAGTCCAGAAAGGTAGTTGATCAATTTTACTATATCACTATAAAATAAGACTAAAATGCATCATTTTAATACTTTTGCATTTTTTTAGTATCTGTGTCGCCATGTTCTCCATCACCATGTGGGCCATATAGTGAATGTACAGTGAGTGCCAACGGTGCTGCTGCGTGTTCATGCAAATCAGGACATATCGGATCTCCGCCTTCTTGTAGACCAGAATGTCTTGTAAGTGCAGAGTGCAAATTACAGTTGGCCTGCATTGACCGCAGATGTCGAGATCCTTGTGAGGGTGCTTGTGGTCGTGGTGCTCGCTGTCAAGTAATTGCTCACTCACCCATATGTACTTGTAATGATGACTTTACTGGTGATCCCTTCAATTACTGCTATCCTAAACCAGGTTAGTAAATCATGACCAATATATGTATTAGTAATTATTAACTGGCGTAAAACAGGTTAATATGTTTTTTAGACTTCATGTACTAGTGTCGTTTTATATTGCGAAATTGTATTTATAGATACCCAATTGCATATGATAGGTTATTTATGTTAACATGCCAGTTGACTTATCAGCTTCATAATGTTTTTAAAAATTACATATAAGGACTTGCATTTGTGACTTGGTAATTTACATTTATTAAAGTTTAGTTAAAATTTCAATTTTAGATTATGAGGTTTATTACTTTTCATATATCTAGAAATATACAGTAAATTAAAAAAGAAAACCTCAACTATGTAACTTCAATAATATTGATAACTGCATTTTTTTTGCAGCGCCACCACCGGAGATTCCAAACGACCCATGTCAATCTTCTCCATGTGGTCCTAACTCACTGTGCGTTAATTCTGGAGAAACACCAGCATGCAGTTGTCAACCTGGATTTATTGGAGCTCCACCAAACTGTCGACCTGAATGTACTATAAGTGCAGAATGTCCGGCGGCGTTAGCTTGTGTAGGCCAAAAATGTAAAAGTCCCTGTGAACAAGCATGTGGTCCACGAGCAACATGTTCGGTTGTCGATCATCGTGCTATATGTGCTTGTGAATCAGGCTTTGAAGGAGATCCCTTCCAGGGCTGCTCGGTGCCTAAAGGTAATTATAATACAACGACATATCCTAGATTTGATTTGTATTTTACTATATTGCAGACGTTTATTATCACTATTATAGAAACATTATTTTTTGTGAATATAAAACATACATATTATTTGATATTTGGTAGGTATTTATTTTGTATTTAATGTGTTACGATTAAGGTTACCGGAATTTGTACATTAATAATTTAAAATTGATATATCCACGTCAATATAAATTGCATATAACACTCTGCTTCGCAAAGCGTGATAATTTGGTCATGCTTTAAAGGAAGAGCTTGTCATAAAGAAGTTAAACATAGTGGTCATGCCTCACACGGTTTACTAATGTACATAAGAATGCACGGATGTTTTCACTTTAGGACTGTATAGTGACCATGCCCGCTGTTTGGTTTAAAGGTGATTGCATCTATGCAGATTTTATGTAGATGCTTTAAACATACGCCTCGGATCAGGTCAGTAGGTTCGGATACGATAAAATAAATGTATACGAAGCTTCCCAAAGGGACATAACTTAGAATAACTGTTTATGTGATATTAATGCCTTTGCTTTACAACGGAGCACGCGGAGATAACATAGCACTTACAGTAAGGCTTGGGCCGTCCGTCATAACGGCCGCTTTTGGACGGCGCTGCTTGAGATAATGACGCTGCCGGCGAAATAAGAAGGTCACTAAACGTCACCAGTCCCACCAAGCTTCAACTAACGCTTCGGAACAAGGAAGTGCTACTACGGTGACTGACATGTATTTGGTAAGTAAATTTATTCTCTTTGAAAAATATTTCAGCTCCTCCAAAGGTTGAATATCTAAATCCATGTGACCCTTCCCCTTGTGGTGCAAATGCTGAATGTAAAGTACAAGGAAATGCAGGCTCATGCACTTGTTTGTCCGACTATTTCGGTGATCCATACCAAGGCTGTAGACCTGAATGTTTAGCAGATTCTGACTGCCCCTTAATGCAGGCTTGCAACAGAAACAAGTGCATAGACCCATGTCCAGGAATGTGTGGCTATAATGCAGATTGCTTTGTTACAAATCACAAGCCAACGTGCAATTGTAAACCAGGCTACAGTGGCAATCCTTTATCAATATGCCATCTTGAACGAGGTAAATACTATTACTGATTATTAATAAACTTATTTACGTTGAATATTGGTTTTAATAACATTATATTTTCAGAAAATGACATTTCCGTGATAAACGTGTGCAATCCTTCTCCGTGTGGTATTAATGCAATATGCAGAGAAATAAATAATCAACCAGTATGTTCATGTTTACCGAATTATATGGGTTCTCCGCCAAATTGTAAGCCAGAATGTATGGTGAACTCGGAATGTAAATCCAATCGCGCTTGCGTTAATCAACGATGCGTGAACCCATGCCCGAAACCATGTGGACAAAATACAGAATGCAAAGTCATTAACCATAGTCCAGTATGTTCGTGTCGACCGAGTTATTCTGGCAATCCATTTACGATGTGTACACTTGTTTTACGTGAGTTATTTATCTAATATTACAAACATTATATAGCTACCCTTTAAAATGAAGTACACTATATAATGTTTTTATTTATTTTACAGAAACATCACCAAGTATAGCTGCACCAACAGACCCTTGTGTACCTTCACCATGCGGTCTTTATGCTGAATGTCGAAATATTAATGGTGTACCATCTTGTTCATGCTTATCGCCTTATATCGGTTCACCACCATACTGTAAACCTGAATGTGTTATTCACTCTGATTGTACAAGTGATAAAGCATGTGTTGCTGAAAAATGTAGAAATCCATGTGAAGGATCTTGTGGTTTATACGCTAATTGTTTTGTTAACAATCACATACCAGTCTGTTTATGTCCGGAAGGGTTTACTGGTGATCCATTCAGAGAATGCAAACCAACACCAATTCGTGGTAAGTTCATTAACTGAAAAGTAACAACGATGAAACTTTTTTTCTAATCGTTCTTAAATATATGAGGGGATGGAGAATAGTATTCTTACTCCGTTACCACATAGAAAAGTATTATATTTATTGATTAAACTTAATTTTCAGATGAACCACCATCACCTATAGATTTATGCAATCCAAGTCCATGCGGTTCCAATACTATTTGTAATAATGGTGCATGCTCCTGCATTAATGGCTATCATGGAGATCCAAATTTAGGATGTCGACCTGAATGTGTTTACAATACTGATTGTCCATTAGATAAAGGCTGTTTGAGTAATAAGTGTGTCAATCCGTGCATTGGAACATGCGGCTTGAATGCTCTATGTGATGTTTTGAATCATGTGCCCATGTGCTCATGCAGTAAAGGCATGAGTGGCAATGCATTCGTAGAATGCCGACCATCAGCAGGTAAAACATTATATTTTAAACGTGAGCAGTTTTATTAACTTAATTTCATATTCTTAAAAATAATTTTTATGTTTTAGTCTCAATCTCCAATCCATGTAATCCATCGCCATGTGGACCAAATAGTAGATGTCAACAGTCAAATGGACAAGCAGCATGTTCTTGTGTGCCTGGTTATCGTGGCAATCCACCAACTTGTAGACCGGAATGCGTCGTTAGTTTAGAATGTCCGCTACAAGAGGCATGCAATAACCAAAAATGTATAGACCCGTGCATAGGGGCATGTGGAACCTCGGCTATATGTGATGTCATTAATCATAATCCAATTTGTTCGTGTCCACCATCATTTACAGGAGATCCATTTGTGAGATGTACAATAATAGGTAAATAGATTTTAAATTAATTTTAAATTATTATGCCAATTGGTGGCTTGACGAAATATATCACTCATTTCAGTCTTGCATTAAATGGGGGCTTCATTTCACATCAACACTTTTAATAGACAAATAAAATATTCTTTAAATGTTACAATTTTATCAATCATTGTAACGTATGTTTAATTTTATTTATTACAGTTGCAGTTGAGCCTCAAATAAATCCATGTGAACCATCTCCTTGTGGACCCCACTCTGTGTGCAAAATAAATGCTGAAAATCCGATATGTGCTTGTTTACCAAGCTTTAAAGGATCTCCTCCTAACTGCCGACCTGAATGCATTAGCAATAGCGAATGCGATTACAATTTGGCATGTCTCAACCAAAAATGTTCCGATCCTTGCCTAGGTGCATGTGGTTCAAATAGTGAATGCAGAGTTGTTAGTCATGCACCTATGTGTTTGTGTCAAGCAGGTTATACTGGGGATCCGTTCTCATATTGCAGTGTTATACCTATTATGGACCATGTAGAAGTTTTAACACCTTGTAACCCAAACCCCTGTGGATCTAATGCAGTATGTAAAGAACAGCGAGGTGTTGGATCATGTCAGTGTTTGGAAGGTTATTCAGGTAATCCTTATGAAGGATGTCGACCCGAATGTGTTGTAAACACTGATTGTCCATTAAACAAAGCTTGTTCAAGAATGAAATGTATTGATCCATGTCCCGGAACATGCGGTGCAAGTGCTTTATGTCAAGTCCATAACCACATGCCAACATGTATATGTCAGCAGGGATACACAGGCAATCCTTTCAATCATTGCACCATCATGCAAGAACGTAAGTACAATATCTTTTTATTCTAATAATTTGATCATTTACCTTTTATTATTATGATTTCTAGTTAACTATGAAATATTTTTTGGCTACACGTATCACTTAAGAATAAACCCTAACATGAACTTTGTCTACAAATTAACAATCTGGACTGAACAACCATAAGTGAATCTCACAAAAAAAATGTGCTGTTTGGGAACAGAATTTACTTCACTATTAGGGGTCGCTATTTAATCCAGTCCATCACGCCATTTACGCTAAAATATGTAAAGACTAATTATATTATCATTACCTACTTATTTGTTTTATAAGTTTTGATTATTAATGATTTTAAATATTTTAGCTGTGGTTGTGGAAACAAATCCATGCAGTCCTTCACCTTGTGGAGCAAACAGTCAATGTAAGGAGATAAATAATCAAGCTGTCTGCTCTTGTCTGCCAAACTTTGTTGGTGCTCCACCTAACTGCCGCCCTGAGTGTGTAGTAAGCTCCGAATGTCAAACACATTTAGCTTGTATCAATCAAAAATGCGCAAACCCATGTGAAGGTACCTGCGGAGAAAATGCTAATTGTAATGTTATAAACCACAGCCCTATTTGCGTCTGTAAGCAAGGACTTACCGGTAATCCATTTACAAGATGTTATCCAATAAAGAGTAAGTCATTTTTGTTTAACCTTACTTTATGATAATAATTATACCTTGATGAATGTTTTTCATAATCTTAGTTTTGAATTATTTTTCAGTCTCACAACCACCGCAAAATCTTCCACCTCAAGATCCATGTCTATCGTCACCATGTGGTTTGTATGCAGAATGTAGGAATATTGGGAATGCTCCGTCGTGTGCTTGCCAACAAAGTTATATTGGAAGTCCACCGCATTGCAGACCGGAATGTACTATCAATGCGGAATGCCCCAGCGATCAAGCATGTATTAATCAAAAATGCCGTGATCCTTGTCCAGGAGCATGTGGTGTAAATGCACAATGTTCTGTTTTTAACCATATAGCTCAATGTGGTTGTTTGGAACAATATACTGGAGACCCTTTCAGCCGTTGCTTCTTGACACCTGAAAATGATGGTATGTAGAATGTATACATTTTCATAATAGATATTAGTGAGCAACGTTAGATTTTATTTAAATACATACATACCATCACGCCATGTCCTCTGCAGGGTAGGCAGAGAGAACAGAGTGTCAGAGATCATGTATAACATTTATTTAAGTACCTTACAAAAAACTTGTATGTCCTCAGATAAATAATTTATTACTTAATTAAACGCAAGGTCTCAATTTTTTGGACAATACTACAAAGCAACTTAAGTAATCCATCTTCTAATTATTTAATCTACATTTTTTTTTCAGACACAATAACAGAAATAGATTTATGTAATCCATCACCTTGTGGAGTAAATACAGAATGTAACAATGGCATCTGTACGTGTCTATCTGAATATCAAGGCGATCCTTACTTTGGATGTAGGCCCGAATGTTTAATGAGTACAGATTGCCCTCACAATAAGGCCTGTATGAAAAACAAGTGCATTGACCCTTGTTTAAATACATGTGGCAGAGAAGCTATATGCAATGTATTTAATCACGTTCCGATGTGTAATTGCCCCAATGGATATACAGGAAATGCATTTCTTGAATGTCGGCCAGTTCCAATTGTCGAAGTTATCAATCCTTGTAACCCAACGCCTTGTGGTCCAAATAGTCAATGCCGTGAAATTAATGGACAAGCCATATGTTCGTGTTTAGCTGGTTATATGGGAGCACCACCTACCTGTAGACCTGAATGCGTGTCTAGTGCAGAATGTCCTCTCAATCGAGCATGTTCAAATCAGCGATGTATAGATCCATGTAAGGGAAATTGTGGCGCAGGGGCGCAGTGTCAAGTAATAAATCATAATCCAATATGTTCATGCCCACCAGGCCACACAGGTGATCCCTTCAGTAGATGTCTTATACAAGGTACTAACTTTTTAAATATATCTTTACTATATATATATATATATATATATATATATATATAATCGTTTTAAATAATGTTATAAAGAATGAATGTTAAATGCGTTTATATAACTTTCAGACGTCCAACTACCACCTTACGTTAACCCTTGTGAGCCATCGCCTTGTGGTCCTAATTCTATATGTAGAGAAGTAGGAGGATCACCATCATGTGCATGTCAAGTCGAATTTCTTGGAAATCCTCCCAATTGCCGACCAGAATGTATATCTAACTCGGAATGTCCTGAAGAACTTGCATGTGTGAACAAAAAATGCACGGATCCATGCCCTGGATCTTGTGGTTCAGGGGCAGAGTGCCGAGTCATTAGTCATACTCCTAGATGCTTATGTCCGCCAGGTTATACGGGTGATGCATTCATAAGTTGTCAAATAATGGATGTTCCTCTTACACCTTGCTCACCATCACCCTGTGGACCAAATGCTGTATGTAAAGAGCAAAGAAGTGCTGGAGCTTGCGTGTGTTTACCTGATCATATTGGAAATCCATACGAGGGCTGCCGTCCTGAGTGCGTGGTTAATTCGGACTGTGCAATAAACTTAGCGTGTATCCAAAATAAGTGTCAAAATCCATGTAATAATATATGTGGAGGTAACGCTGTTTGTAATGTTATAAATCATGCCCCTACTTGTCAATGCTTACCTGGTTTAACTGGAAGTCCTTATCAAAATTGCTATGAAGCAAAACCTTTAAATGTACCATTTATCCAAAAAGATCCATGTTCACCGTCACCATGCGGTCCAAATAGTATTTGTAAAGTCGCAAATAATCAAGCCGTATGTACATGTCAAGTAGAATATATAGGAGTACCGCCCAACTGTAAGCCGGAGTGTCTTGTTAGCTCAGAATGTAATCAGCAACAGGCTTGTATAAAACAAAAATGCAGAAATCCCTGCGAAGGTGTATGTGGAGAAAATACTGACTGTAAAGTTATTAATCACAGTCCCATTTGTACCTGTCGATCACAATATACGGGTGATCCATTCAGTAGATGTTATAGAAATCCAGGTATTTATTTTTACTCTTATATATAAATATCCTAAACTTTAGTTGCACGAAATACGATTATTATATTTTTAAATGTTTTATTACAGTTGTGGATATGGTGCCGGTGTTTTCTAATCCTTGCCTACCATCACCGTGTGGACCTTTTTCTCAATGCCGGGATATAGGAAGTTCACCATCTTGTTCATGTTTGCCACAGTATATGGGTAACCCTCCCAATTGCCGTCCAGAATGTACTATAAACACAGATTGTTCTAGCGAATTAGCTTGTATTAATGAAAAATGTATAGATCCCTGTCCAGGATCATGTGGCGTCAATGCTAATTGCAGAGTACAAGCTCATATATCAATTTGTACTTGTTTTGAAGGGTACATTGGTGATCCATTCCAGAGTTGCACCTTCAAAGTTAATATAGGTAAGTAAAAAAAATCCATTCTAATCTTTTTTTCGTGTAGTGACGGAGTAAGAATGAAATTCATCGCACCCTTTCTTACCTAAGAGTATCGTGAAAGATGACTAATGAATATAATATGGATATAACATCTATGCAAGAGAAGGAAAACTGGAAAAGAACCCTATACCAAACAATATGATATAGTAAGTCAATTTCCCTCCTACTGTGGAGGAGGCTCGAGCCCAATAGTGGATCATATGAGCTGAGAGGATGATGATTAAAAAAGATTCAGCTTAACTTAAGCTTTCTTTTTCTTTCTATTAAATAATATATTTTATTTCCAGAACCAGTAATCACCGATTTGTGTAATCCCTCACCATGTGGTGCAAACGCAGTTTGTAATGAAGGCATTTGCACTTGTCAACCTGAATATAATGGTGATCCATACTTTGAGTGCCGTCCGGAATGTACGATAAGTTCTGAATGCCCAAGAAATAAGGCCTGTATAAGAAACAAATGTGAGGATCCTTGTATAAATACCTGTGGTATTAACGCTAATTGTGAGGTGATCAACCATATGGCCATCTGTACTTGTCCTATAGGAACCTCTGGCAATGCATTTATACAATGTAGTCCCATAAAAGGTATATTAATTTTAGATCTAAATTACACTACAATGTCTTATTTTACATTTTATATTTATAGTAACTTATTATTTGTTTGCAGAAAATATACCCTCTAATCCTTGTCAACCAAACCCTTGTGGTGCACACAGTCAATGCAGAGAATTTAACGAACAAGCAGTGTGCTCATGCATGCCTGGCTATCGTGGCGCCCCTCCTTCTTGTAGACCAGAATGTGTGGCAAGTTCTGATTGTCCTCTTGATAAAGCATGCAGTAATCAAAAATGTATTAATCCCTGTCAAGGAACATGTGGTGTAAATGCCAAGTGCCAAGTGGTGAACCACAATCCTATCTGTTCGTGTCCTTCGGAAATGACTGGCGACCCATTCACAAGATGCACAGTAAAACGTAAGTCAATTCATCAAGTTCTACTATGGATATAAATGTATCTAATTAATAAATAATTAATTTATGTTAGCTAATATTAAAGTTATCTTAATGAGGAGACTAAGAAGCTATTATGAAGAAGTTGTTTTCTTATGGAGTGACATACACCTCTCTCTTTTAAAGATTTACAGGCATATTAAAGTTTTAATTATCACTCGATTCAAATATTAGTAAAAACATCCTAAAGAAACTTATAAAATATAACCTATGAAACCTACAAGCGCATAATAAGCTAGTGATGTGGACTATGACCTAAAATTTTTATGTTTGCAAAATAACCGTGCCTTATTATTAAAAAGGAAAGGAAGAGCTGCTTTTCCTTTTAGTTCATATATTTTTCATTATCGGCGACAAGCTCTTCTTCACTATTAAAAAGGTTTTAGTTTGTTATACGCCGCTGTTCAGCTGGATTGGCATAAATAACTTTTATTTTGAATTTTATCTGAATACATCTGTTCGTCATTATATAGGATACTTGCGAGGGAAAAGGAGACGTATTTTGTTCTTAAACTTTATGTAAGATTTGATGATAAAATTAGTGGGGAACAAGATTTATTTTGTACTTTTATTTCTATGAACTTTTATATTTTTAAATTATACATATACTTTTGTTTCGTTTCAGCTGTGTCACTGCCCTCGATACCGGTCAATCCTTGTCAACCATCACCATGTGGACCAAACTCTATATGTCAGCCGAGTGGCGGAGAAATTCCCTCATGTCAATGCATGCCAGAGTATATAGGTGCACCACCGAACTGCCGGCCGGAATGTATTGCGAACAGCGAATGCGCTCCACAATTGGCTTGTATAAATAGAAAGTGTCAGAATCCGTGTGTACAAGCTTGCGGTACTAATGCTGAATGTAGAGTTGTAAGTCATACACCTATATGCATATGTCCTGAAGGATACAGAGGGGATGCCGCTGTACAATGTACTATTATGTCTACGCTACCTGTTGAAGTTATCTCACCATGCACACCTTCCCCTTGTGGTTCGAATGCAGAATGTCGAGAGTATGCTGGTGCAGGAGCATGTACATGTATTACAGGTTACTTTGGCAACCCTTACGAGGGTTGTCATCCAGAATGTTTAGTAAACTCAGATTGTCCTAGTAATAAGGCGTGTACCAGAAATAAATGTATTGACCCCTGTCCTGGTACTTGTGCTACAAATGCTGAGTGCCAAGTGGTCAATCATTCCCCATTGTGTACATGCCGTGTGGGATACGTCGGCGATCCTTTCACACATTGTCATTTAAAACGTAAGTTTTTCTACTGTGTTTTATTAAGATCTCTAATATAGAAGATAATATATTGAAACTCATTATTATTTTGATTACAGCTATAGAAAATCTCCCTATTGATCTATGCCAACCATCTCCTTGTGGCCCTAATAGCCAATGCAGAGTATCTAATGGACAAAGTATATGTTCTTGCTTACCCGAATACAATGGATCACCGCCTAATTGCAGGCCTGAATGCGTAGTAAGCACCGAGTGTCCTTCAGATAAAATATGTCAAAATCTAAAGTGTATATCGCCGTGCCCTGGACCCTGCGGACGTAATACAGACTGCAGAGTAATTAACCATAGCCCAATATGCACATGTCAAAATAGATATACAGGCGACCCATTTTCTAGTTGCTACATAATAACAGGTATTTTAACCTTTTTAATCGTGTATGTGAATTATTTATTATTTAAAACTTTTAATTTACATATAAATTTATTAATTAGTTTCAGAGTCACATATTGAGGTTCCTCATGATCCATGCTTACCATCACCATGTGGACCAAATTCACAGTGTCAAAATTTACGCGGTATTCCATCATGCTCATGTTTACCGAACTTTGAAGGCAACCCTCCTAATTGCCGACCAGAATGTACAATAAATGAAGATTGCGCGAGTAACATGGCTTGTATAAATCAAAAATGTAAAGACCCATGTCCAGGTTCTTGCGGAATCAACGCTTATTGCCAAGTCATAAAACATATCTCTATTTGTTCTTGCGTTGATGGATTTACTGGCAATGCGTTCACACAATGCACCCTAATTCCACCAAAAGGTAATTTTTTTTTTATAAACATCCTTATATAATAACGGGTTAACGATGCGAATTATCACATCCCCGCCCCGTGGAAGTCTTAATAACCAACTAAGAGATCACCAAAAAAATGAATAGTAGCACTTTACGGGGGAAAATTATAACACCAACATGATCGCCAACCCTCCTGCAATGTATAGTGAAGATATCTAATCCAAAATAATTCTATTCATCCTTTCGGCTCATATACGTCCCACGACTGGGTTTGAGCCTCCTCTACTACAACAGGGAAATTGACCTAATATATCAGCTCATCGCTGGTCAGATGGTTTGGTTTTATTTCTAGTTTTCCTTCTCTTGTATAGAAGTTATTTGCATATTATATCTCATCGTCTTTTACGATACCCACGGCCAAAGAAGGGGGATAATGAATTGTATTTTTACTCCAACACCACAAAAAGAAAAATTATATTTCTAGGTTAAAGCATAATTTACATATGGTCCTGTATTCATATTCATTATACAGCTAAATTAGACATATATTTATATAATAAGGTATAAGATGTGTAATATTTTTTATGTTAACAGAGAATGACGACCCATGTAACCCATCACCATGTGGAGGTAATGCAGAATGTTTCGATGGAAAATGCAGCTGTCTACCTGAGTTCCAAGGTGATCCATATTCAGGATGTCGGCCCGAGTGTGTGCAAAGTTCAGAATGCGATCGTGACAAAGCTTGTATACGTAACAAATGTATAGATCCTTGTCCTGGCACCTGCGCCGCTACAGCCACTTGTAGTGTAATTAATCATATACCAATGTGTACTTGTCCAGCACGCACAACAGGCAATGCCTTTATGGAGTGTCGCCCCATTCTAGGTAAGTTAATTTAAACTCTTACAATAAAACTATTACCACTATTAAATAATGTGAAACATTTTCTGTTACAATATACATATTATTTAAAAATATCCATATTACAGAAACAGTAATAACAAATCCGTGTCAACCGTCACCGTGTGGTCCAAACAGCCAGTGCAGAGAAATAAACGGTCAAGCAGTATGTTCATGTGCACCTAACTACTTAGGATCTCCACCTGCCTGTCGACCTGAATGTACAATAAGCGCTGAATGCCCATTAAGTCAAGCATGCAGCAATCAACGCTGTGTAAATCCATGTATAGGTTCATGCGGTATTAATGCGGAATGTAAAGTGGTAAATCACAACCCAATATGTACATGCCCAGTGTTTTATTCAGGAGATCCATTTTCAAGGTGTATAAGGCTGCGTAAGTATCCAATATGTTATGGCCTATAATATTTTTTGTCTTAAAACATATATTTTATTGACATTAAAATCTTTTACAGCTGAAAAATTACCAGAACCAGTTGACCCCTGTACACCTTCACCATGTGGACCAAATTCTCTTTGTAAAGTAGTAAATGAGGCACCATCTTGTACGTGCATGAATGGCTATCACGGTCAAGCTCCCTATTGTAGACCGGAGTGCACAAGTAACGAAGAGTGCCCTTCTCACTCATCATGTATAAATAATAAATGTAAAAATCCATGTGAAGGAGCTTGTGCCGTTAACGCAGAATGTAGAGTTGTTAGTCACTCTCCAATTTGTCTTTGCCCTTACGGTTTTACTGGAGATCCATTCTTTGCTTGTGTTGAAGAAAGAGTACAGATAGAAATTCCATCAGAGCCCTGTTCACCATCGCCATGTGGATCGAATGCTATATGCAAAGAAAGAAATAACGCAGGATCTTGTTCTTGCATTGAAGGTTATTTGGGAAATCCATATGAAGGATGTCGACCTGAATGTGTTGTGAATACAGATTGTCCTTCCAACAGAGCTTGTATAAATAATAAATGCGATGATCCTTGTCCGGGTAGCTGTGGTTCAAATGCCAATTGTCAAGTTGTAAATCATTCACCGCTGTGTACCTGTATTAATGGTTATACTGGAGATCCATTTAGATATTGTGTTTATCAGGGTAAGTGAAAATATTTAAATTTTTGTTACATGTAAATATATGAAAACATATTTCTAACATAAATCTCTATTAATTTTAGAATCTGAAGTGCAACCAGCTCTAGTTGATGTTTGTTATCCGTCACCATGTGGTCCTAATGGCCAATGTAAAATTGTCAACAAACAAGCTGTGTGCTCTTGTTTACCAGAGTACATGGGATCTCCTCCTAATTGCCGCCCAGAGTGTATTGTTAGTTCCGAGTGTCCACAAAACAGAGCTTGTATTAATCAGAAGTGCTCTGATCCTTGTCCAGGACCTTGCGGCGTTAACACGAACTGCAAAGTAATAAATCATAGTCCTATATGCTCTTGCAAATTATCATTCACCGGTGATCCATTTACTTTATGCTCTGTTATCAAAAGTAAGTTCGAAATAATTTTATTCTTTATTTGAAAGTATTGCTTTCGTTAACTGTAATAATAATGTCACATTTATTTTAGATGAACCTCTGCCTGATATAAGAAATCCATGTGTTCCGTCACCATGTGGCCCGAACTCTGAATGTAGAAATATTGGCAGTACTCCTTCTTGCTCTTGTTTAACAACATTTATTGGTAGTCCGCCAAATTGTAGACCAGAATGTACAATACATTCAGAATGTCCTAGTGATCGAGCTTGTATCAACTCAAAATGTCAAGATCCATGTCTAGGCTCATGTGGCGTAGCAGCTGTATGCAGCGTTCATAATCATATACCAATTTGTACATGTCTAGATGGATACATAGGTGATCCGTTTACAAGTTGTAGAATAAAACCTCTGCAAGGTAATATTTTTTTATTATTTTACTCTATTTCATTTACCACTTTCTGAATATTTAATACTTGTATAAATTGCCATTTATCATTATATATTTTTATTATTCATTTCAGTTGAAGCTACAATTGTTGATGAATGCAGTAATATACGTTGCGGTTCCAATGCTGAATGTATAAATGGTAAATGCCATTGCTTACCAGAATATCATGGTGATCCTTACTTCAATTGTCGACCAGAATGTGTATTCAGTGCAGATTGTGAACAATCTAAGGCGTGTATCCAAAGAAAATGTGTTGACCCATGTCTAGATGCATGCGGGCAAAATGCTATCTGCCAAGTAGTTAATCACATTCCAATGTGCAGTTGCAACAACGGATTTACTGGAAACGCTTTTGTTTTATGTAATCCTATTCGAGGTAATTATTATTAATACGTTGTTATAAACATATATTGGTGTTTAAGTAACATATGGTTATATCTGTTATCTTTTGTGTTCATAGTTATGGCACCAGAAAACCCATGCAGTACCTCAGTTTGTGGTCCAAACAGTCAATGTCGCGAAATAAACAACCAAGCTGTTTGTTCGTGTTTACCAACATATTTAGGTACACCACCCGCCTGCAGACCAGAATGCGTAGGCAGTGCAGAGTGTCCGCAGAATCAAGCTTGTATGAAACAAAAATGTGTAAATCCTTGCATTGGTACTTGTGGTTTGAGAGCTACTTGTGAAGTCGTGAATCATAATCCAATCTGTGCTTGTCCTACTGCGTACTACGGAGACCCATTCGTCGAATGTAAATTTATTTCCAGTAAGTCTTATTGATATTCTAATAGTGCAGCACTAAGCTATCAGGTTACAGAATTTTCTTTAATGGGTTACAAAGATTGTTTTGAATTATTATTGCATATGTTATTATCTATTACTTTTCTCGAATAACATTGTGAACGCTTTGTATTTTCTTATTTTAGATGCACCAGCTGTTGAGATTAATCCGTGTCAGCCTTCACCATGTGGACCAAATTCAATTTGTAAAGATATTAATGGTAGCCCATCGTGTACTTGTTTACCTGAATTCAGGGGTCAGCCACCGTATTGTAAACCAGAATGCATTAGTAACAGTGAATGTGCACCTCATTTAGCATGTATTAATCAAAAATGTAAAGATCCATGTCTTCGTGCCTGCGGCGTAAATGCTGAATGTCGAGTTGTAAGTCACTCAGCAATGTGCATTTGTCCGCAAGCCTATATCGGTGATCCTTTCTCACAATGTACGTTACAAGTCGCTAATGAAGTTTTGACACCCTGTTCACCATCTCCCTGTGGGCATAACGCTATATGCAGAGAACAAAACAAAGTTGGGTCTTGTATTTGCAACGAAGGAAACTTTGGTAATCCATATGAAGGTTGTCGTCCTGAATGTGTATCTAATACAGACTGCCCTGGAAATAAAGCATGTATTGGAAACAAATGTCAAGATCCATGCCCTGGCACTTGTGGGCTCAATGCAGAATGTACAACTATAAATCATTCTCCAATATGTTCATGTATTATTGGATATACAGGCGATGCGTTACGTCGTTGTAATCCTGTAATCCGTAAGTTAACACTATGTAATTAAATTGTTTTATTGAAAATTCAGACCAATAGAAAATAAAATGTATTTTGTTTTAGAACAAGAACAGACAGTTATAAACGTATGTCATCCAAACCCATGTGGGCCCAACAGTCAGTGTCGAGAAATTAATAAACAGGCAACATGTAGCTGTTTACCTAATTACTTTGGCGAACCACCAGCTTGCAAAGCAGAATGTATACTAAATTCTGACTGTGCTTCAGACAAGGCATGCATAAATCAACGATGTGTTAATCCTTGCCCAGAACCATGTGGAGAAAAAGCTGAGTGCCGAGTATTTAACCACAATCCTATCTGTAGTTGTGGCACCAGTTTTACTGGTGATCCTTTCACAAGATGTTATCTGAAACCAGGTAATAATTTTTATAGTGAATTAATCCCTTAATATATATGTACATTAATTTGAAACACCTGTTAATATTTTGATATATTTTAGTACCTCAACCAATTTTCGATGAGACTCGAGATCCTTGTTCGCCATCCCCATGTGGTGCATTTGCAACTTGCCGTAATTTCAATGGTCAAGCATCGTGTTCTTGTTCGCCGGGTTACATCGGTAGCCCACCAAATTGTCGCCCAGAATGTATCAACAATCAAGACTGTATTAGCTCTTTGGCATGCATCAATGAAAAATGCAAAGATCCTTGTCTCGGTTCATGCGGACAAAACGCGCGATGCTCAGTTATGAAACACATGGCCATATGTACATGTCTAGATGGTTACATTGGAGATCCATTTACAGCATGTTCTATACAACCATTGCAAGGTAAATAAATATGTATTTTTACTAATATACGTAATTTTATCGCACATGACCATAAAATTAATATTTGTTGTGTGGTAGCGGCTACGAATACTACCAACCCTTACACTACTCGTGGATGTCGTAAAAGATGACTAAAAGCCTTATAACGACCTGGGCCAACTCCATCTGATGCCGTTTCGTCAACAATTATATTCCCAAGGAGGGTCGTGCGTGACGTCTAGTAGGCGGTCGGTCTTAAAACTATTGACAATAACTTTTACAATATGTACTATGAAAGAAGAGTACATATTGTATCGACTCCAAGTAATTGGGATAAGAGTACGAGAATGATGAATGATGAGCATAAAATTAACAGAATAATATAAAATTTATCTATTTATTTCTTAATCTAGGATGAAAGCTATTTACAAAGATATAGATATTACATATATAATTTACATTCATGATGATTAATGATTTGTTATGTATTTAGTTTCTGACGAAGAGAAGATTTAATTTTTTTAACAAACTTGTTTAACATTAAAATCAAAATTGGTTCATTTATATGTATTATAAAATTATTATGTTAACTTTGTATAATAATTGTGTCCTTTATTTCAGAACCAGTTCCAATAGATTTATGTAATCCATCGCCTTGCGGTGCCAATACGCAATGTAATAACGGGGAATGTTCATGTTTACCTGAATACCATGGTGATCCTTACGTTGGTTGTAGACCTGAATGCACCGTCAGTACAGACTGTCAAAGGCATCAAATATGTGTTCTTAAAAAATGTGTCAACCCATGTCCGGATACTTGTGGACCAAATGCTATCTGTGAAGTTTTTAATCATATACCAATGTGCAGCTGTCCAGCGGGATATACAGGCAATTCTTTCGTATCATGCAATGTAGTCCAAGGTATTATTATTATATATTTTTAAACTGTATTAAGAAATAAATAATTGTGTCGCGGGTACTATGGCGAAAATTAACGGATACATTAACATTCAAATTCAGAGTGAATGTTTGTAGATTTTACAGGGAATTATTCTACGTTAAAATCGACCGTGCGAAATTTAGGATGTATGGTAATTAATTTATTAATGTCCGGTTTTTTGGTAGCCAAAGATGTAACGTTTCCAAGTGTGAATTAGGTGTTATTACACGTACGCTACGTTATTCTTGTAATCTCCTATGCATTAGAATCAAAGACTGATTAAATATAGAAAATTTAAACAGCTTCAATATTCTTGTGTAAAAATTGCCATTAATAACTAGTCCTAAAACATCGCCATGATATGCTCAATAAAAATATATTATTAATACTAATTATTATAGTTGCCCAAATAAGGTTAATGTCAGACTGACAAACGATCATAAGACCATTGTCGATACCTTTTGCAATATGTATAATGGAGGAGGATTACATATTGCATCGAGCCGAAGTAATTGAGAGAGCAGGATGATGATGATGTCTCACTATTATAGTGAATCTATCGAACGCTGTTTAACAATGTATACAGCTATTGAGAATACACACGACTTTTTATAAGGTTGTGATTACGCTGGAATAATCATCCCACTTTCAAGTAAAAATTGTTAACAGCGTGACCTATTAATCCTTACTAATATTATAAATGCGAAAGTAACTCTGCCTGTCTGTCGCTCTTTCACTCCAAAACTACTGAACCGATCTAAATGAAATTTAGTACACAGATAGTCTAGAGCCTGATAAAGGACATAGGCTACTTTTTAATGCAAAAAAAGGATTGTCAAGGGGGATGAAAAGTTGTAAGGAAGTATCGTCATTTTTAAAGCCAGAAGCTTGAAACATATTTTAAGGCTATTGATTAGATATAAATAAATATGACATTAATGTTGTAAAAATTTACCCGATCAACGTATCATGCCGCAATATTGAAGGAATTGTGTTTGATTCTCCACCGAGCATTCGATTTGTGCATTTTAAGGTGATAGAAGGACAATATAGGATACCACATTTCACCGTCCTTCGTTTATATGCCATTTATGCAGACCACTAGTACCATAAATTAAGTATTACAAATCAGTGGCCCTTTCAATTATTTGGACTAAATTTAGAATAACCTCATCGTCTTGGCAAAATAACTATATGTTTATTAGGTTATGTTAGGTTTGATATTCTTCCAAATGTGGTTAGACTAGAAAGCTAATATAATTAAACATAATAAAACAGTAGATATAACTGAACTTTTACGTTTCAGCTCCACAGCCAACAAATCCATGTAATCCTACGCCTTGCGGCCCGAATAGCCAATGTAGAGAAGTAAATAATGTGGCCGTATGTTCTTGTATACCTGGATATTCTGGCAATCCTCCGACGTGTAGAGCAGAGTGCACTACCAGCGCAGAATGTCCTCTAAATAAAGCTTGCAATAATTACAAATGTATAGATCCTTGCATTGGTTCATGTGGTATAAGAGCATTATGTCAAGTAGTGAATCATAATCCTATATGCTCATGCCCAAGTGAGTTCACCGGCGATCCTTTTAAAAGCTGTATACCAAAACGTAAGTATTTTTTTATTACTGAAAGATTTTTACTAACTAGATAGCTCACAATATAGTTAATGAAGGATTAATAATAACAAATACGTCAATGAAGGATTAATAAAAAGAAAAATTAGTAAAATTAACATAATCCTACGAGTATTGTAAGAGAGGATACAAAAAAATATTAATATACTAGCTTTTGCCCGCGACTTCGTCCACGCAGAAGTCATCTCTGACAGAGTTAAATAGAAAAAGCAATGCAAGGTGTTGAAGGTTTGTCGCTAGGACGATAATCAACAGCGTCAGAAACAGGGATGCAGTCGCCGCCTTCTGCGAGTTAGTTGTCTAATGGAATTAGGCAATAGGAAGGGTCCGAGAGAAAATACTCTAGGTTGACACGCTCTACCGTCCGGCTTCGACTCGAGATGATACCCGGTTGCGGTGGCCCGCCCGCACAACGTAGATGTACGTGTACAGCGCGCGTGTGTCTATATACCATAGCCGGTCACTAAAGAAAAAGCTGGTTCAAAGTTCTATTCATTCATAAATTATATTGCCATTATTATACTATTTATGGTATGACTATGGGATAAAAATATAATTATCGCCACCCTTTATTTGACTGTTTTCTTTCACCAGCAGAGTTGCGACCTCGTTAGATATGATTTATTATTTGAGTTATAGAGTGAACATTTTGAAGCTAAACTTAACCTATATCTTAAACCATTAGGCAAGAACCTATTGCCGTCTACTTTGTGTAGTGTGTGAGCTCTCACGCCGGCACTGGTCGCCACAACGGCACTGGTGCGGGGTTTATGGAGAGGGAGAGAGAAACACGTATTTATTTATTTTTACCGAAGAATATTTGTACGTAATTTGAAAAGAATTGATAAAGAAATTTTCTCCCCATACACACTTTGCCGCTTTATTACACCCCCTTAGGGGCGGAATTCATAAAATCCTTTCATATTGAATCTCTATGTCACAAATAGAAACGTGCTTCAAAATTTAATGTTTCTAGCTTTAATAGTTTCGGCTTGGTGGTAATGAGTCATTCAACCCGCTTCACAGGCCTAATTTGAAAAGAATCAATAAAGATTTTTTTCTCCCCATACAAACTTTGCCAATGTGTTCCACCCTCTTAGGGGTATAATTTCATAAAATTCTTTCTTAGTAAATATCTACGTTATAGAAAGAAACCACTGTCAACATTTCAAGTTGCTAGCTTCAATAATATCGGCTTGGCACTAATGTCTTAATGAGTCGTCCAACCCGTTTTGCAGGCCTAATTTTTACCCCCAGACTGTGAAAATCAACAAATGCTAAAACACGTGTTTATTTATTTTTACTGAAAATAATTTATACGTAATTTGAAAAGAATCGATAAAGATTTTTTTCTCTGAACATTTTTTAAATTGACATAACTTTTTTATTTATAAACCAATAGACATAAAATAAAGCCTAAATGTTAAGTGAAGCTTACCACAATATATTAGTGACAACCGCGTCTAAATCGGATAAGCCGTTTCTGAGATTAGCGTGCACAAACGCACAGACAAACAGATAAACAGACAAAAATTTTAAAAATCATTGTTTTGGGTTCTATTTCTGTTGATAAAGGTCCCAGTAATATTTTTTCTCATATATCTTCCATGTACAGACAGCGATCCATTACATTTTTATTATATGTATAGATATAGATATACGAATATTATTAAAAAAGTAAACGTAAAACATGAGACTTAGTTAAGTTCATCCATCTTTATCAGTACCACGGTCACGCTTAAAAGAAGATTTCACTTTTATAATTATATTATATTAATTATAATGAGTATATTGAAATAGTAAGCATAACATAAATATATAAGTTGACAACACTATAGCCAACATATTTTCGGTTAACATAACCAATTTATATATTACCATATGCAATAAATTCATTCCATTTTTCAGCACTTGAAATCCCTCAACAAATTAATCCATGTCTACCTTCACCTTGTGGGCCGAATGCTGTTTGTCAACCTATAAATGATGCACCATCGTGTACATGCATGCCAGAATTCATGGGCGCACCACCTAACTGTCGACCTGAATGTACAAGTAACAGCGAATGCCCCAATCACTTGGCCTGTATCAACAGTAAATGTAGTGATCCCTGCGTAGGAGCATGTGGTTCAATGGCACAATGTCGTGTAGTTAGCCACACGCCTAACTGCGTTTGCCCTCAAGGATATATAGGAGATCCATTCCTATATTGTAATTTGCAACAAAATGTACCAGCATTAGAGTATACGTCACCTTGTTCACCATCTCCATGTGGCAGCAACGCGGTCTGCAAAGAACGCAATAATGCTGGATCATGTGTTTGCGCACCTGAATATTATGGCAATCCTTATGAGGGTTGTCGCCCGGAATGTACAGTTAACACAGATTGTCCCTCTAATAGGGTTTGTCAACAAAACAAGTGCAGGGATCCCTGTCCAGGTACTTGTGGCACCAATGCGGAGTGTCAAACAATTAATCATGCACCCATTTGTTCATGTAATAACGGATATACGGGTAATCCGTTCCAGCATTGTACTATCATAGAACGTGAGTATTTGATTTTTATTTATTTATTCGTGTTCTCTTTTGACTATTGAATTCAATCTGCCATTAAATCTTTCAAGATGTATTTCACGGGCTCTCTAACGTTTGCATAATTTTAAAAATATATTGAGCATTCATAATTAAAAAAATAAATAATTAAATAAAATAGTTTAATAACTTTTATATTTTTTGGCCTGTATTAACTAATACATTACTTTAAAATAATATTTACATATTAGATATCATTAAAATAATGTATATTATTTCATATTCCTATTATTTTTCAGAAATTGAACCACCCACAAATCCTTGTTCACCTTCACCTTGTGGTCCAAACAGTGCATGTAAAGTAATAAACGATCAAGCTGTTTGCACTTGTTTGCCAGACTACAGAGGCTCTCCACCAAGTTGCAGACCTGAATGTGTTGTCAGTGCCGAATGCTTATCGAACCGTGCTTGTGTGAACTTAAAATGCATTGATCCTTGTATCGGACAGTGCGGCCATAATGCTAATTGTGTTGTTATAAATCACAGTCCAATTTGCTCGTGTCGAGAGGGATTTACGGGTGATCCGTTCAGTAGATGTTATCAATTAACTACAGCTGTAATTACACATACCGAACCAAGTAATCCTTGCCTGCCGTCACCTTGTGGACCTTTTAGTGAATGTAAGGACATTAGAGGCATACCTTCTTGCACTTGTTTACCAAATTACATTGGAGCTCCACCAGGTTGTCGTCCAGAGTGTATAATTAATGCCGACTGCCCAAGTAACTTAGCTTGCATTAATCAAAAGTGTAAAGATCCTTGTCCTGGTTCGTGTGGTTTAAATGCACAATGTATAGTAAAGAAAAATACTCCAATTTGTACTTGTTTCGAAAACTATATCGGAGACGCCTTCACTGAATGTAAAATACAAGGTAAGTTCTACAATAACTAAACCAAATAAGATAAGTTTCCATGGAATTCGACATTGTTATTAATTAATACTGTTGCAATTATTACAGATATTCCCATCCGCGATGAAGTTGACTTATGTAATCCATCACCTTGTGGTGCAAATGCCATTTGTAACAACGGCGAGTGCACTTGTTTAGCAGAATATCACGGCGATCCATATTTTGAATGTCGACCTGAATGTGTTCTTAGTTCCGACTGCCCACAGAATAAGGCATGTTTCCGAAATAAATGCGTGAATCCATGCAATTCTGGTGTATGTGCATCAAACGCTATTTGTGAAGTTATCAATCATATACCAACGTGTAGATGCCCGGAAAGAATGGCTGGTAATGCATTTGTTCAATGCTCGGCAATTGAAGGTAATTTTTGCAATAACATATTATAGTACGTAATGATAAAACTATTATGTCCATACTAATTAAAAACACATGTTATTATTTCAGTTATTCATGCACAACCCTGTCAACCGAGTCCATGTGGACCTAACAGCCAATGTCGAGAAATAAATAATCAAGCCGTTTGTTCATGCTTAAGCGGCTATAAAGGCAGTCCACCATCATGTAGACCAGAGTGTACTCTCAGTACAGATTGCTTGCCGAATGAAGCATGCAGTAATATGAAATGCATTAATCCTTGCATTGGATCGTGTGGTGTTGAAGCTAAATGTCAAGTTATTAATCATAATCCGATATGTTCTTGTCCAACATCATATACGGGCAATCCATTCATAAGGTGTATTTTACAACAATATACACCAGAGCCTGTTAATCCTTGTCAGCCGTCGCCCTGTGGCCCTAATTCGATTTGCAAAGCAATTTCAGATTCTCCATCGTGCTCATGTATGAGCGGATTTGTGGGTTCGCCACCATATTGTAAACCAGAGTGTATTAGTAATTCTGAATGTCCTATTCACCTAGCCTGTATAAACGAAAAGTGCCAAGATCCTTGTATCGGTTCTTGTGGTACAAACACTCAATGTTATGTAATGAGTCACTCTCCATCATGTTCATGTTTAAGTGAATATACTGGCAATCCATTTATAGAGTGCCACAGAATTGAAATAGTTCAAGAAAATATCACGCCTTGCCAACCGTCACCTTGTGGAGCTAATGCTTTATGCAAAGAATATAACGGAGCAGGATCATGCACTTGTCTACCTGAATACTTTGGTAATCCTTATGAAGGCTGTAGGCCTGAATGTGTTCTTAACACAGATTGTCCATCAAACAAAGCCTGTCTTCAAAATAAATGTCAAGATCCATGTCCCGGTGCTTGTGCGCCGAACGCATTATGCCAAGTAGTTAACCACGCTCCATCTTGTTCTTGTCAACGTGGTTATACAGGTGATCCGTTCCGTTACTGTAGTGTTCAAGGTAAGTTTTATTATTTTATACGTCTTTATTGTAAATTGCTCTTACATGCAAATAATTAAATATATTTTAAAAACCCAACAGAAATTTTGGAAACACCTATTGATGTGTGTCGTCCATCACCATGTGGACCAAATAGTCGATGCCAAGAGGTCAATAAACAAGCAGTATGTTCATGTTTACCGGATTATATTGGAGTACCACCAGGCTGTCATCCAGAGTGCATTACAAGCGCTGAGTGTCCACGTGACAAAGCATGTATTAATCAGAAATGTGAGAACCCCTGTCAGAATGTATGTGGTACTAATGCTGATTGCAAGATTATTAACCATAGTCCAATCTGCACCTGCAAACCCAAATACACCGGCGATCCATTTACGAGATGTAATCCATTACCACGTAAGTATTTTTACGTGCTATTAATAAAGTGAAATGTAGACATGCTAATAATTTACTACATTTTGTTTTGTTAAAAAATTAATCGACGAATATCTTTGTAATAAATATTAATTAATTTGCCTTTTAGCACCAATTGCAAACTCAGTAACAGAACCATACAGAAATCCATGTTTACCATCGCCTTGCGGACCAAATTCAATTTGCCAGGAAACAGGAATGATCCCAAGTTGCACATGTATGCTCAATTACATTGGAAATCCGCCAAACTGCAGGCCAGAATGTACAATAAACTCAGAATGTCCTACCTCGCAAGCATGTATTCAGCAAAAATGTCGAGACCCATGTCAAGGATCCTGTGGTGTTCTAGCTTTATGTACAGTTACACGTCACACTCCTATATGCACATGTCCAGATGGTTATACAGGAGACGCTTTTAGTTTCTGTACACCTAAACCTCCTGGTAAGTAATTTAATATTAATAAACTATCAAGTAGTTTAAATTAAATATTTTTTAAACAATCTCAATTTTAATTGCAGAAATGGACATCACCGATAAATGTACTCCTTCACCATGTGGAGCTAATGCCGTTTGTAATGAAGGATCATGCTCTTGTATAGAAGAACATCAAGGAGATCCATATATTGGTTGTAGGCCTGAATGTGTTCTTAGTACTGATTGCCCGCGAGACAAAGCTTGTGTGAGGAATAAATGTATTAACCCTTGTCAAGGGACATGCGCTACGAACGCAATATGCGATGTAATAAATCACGTCCCCATGTGTAGTTGCCCCCAGGGCATGACTGGAAATGCATTTTACAATTGTGAAAGAATTCAAGTACCTATTGTAACAAATCCATGTGTTCCCTCACCTTGTGGACCAAATAGTCAATGCAGAGAAGTAAATGGTCAAGCTGTATGTACTTGTATACTTGGATATCTAGGCAGTCCACCACTTTGTAGACCCGAATGTGTAGTTAGTTCAGATTGTTCACCTAGTAGAGCCTGTAGTAATCAAAAATGTATCGATCCATGTGTTGGTTCCTGTGGTGTAGAAGCCAAATGTAACGTGATAAAGCATAATCCTATATGTTCATGTCCACCAAAATACACAGGAGATCCATTTACAAGATGTGTTCCATATAGAGCACCACTTGCTGATGTAACGCCATGCACGCCCTCACCATGTGGGCCTAATTCTATATGTAAAGAAGCTTCTGGAATGCCATCATGTACTTGTTTACCTAATTTCTCTGGCTCTCCACCATATTGTAAACCAGAGTGTTCCAGTAACAATGAATGTCCAACTAATCAAGCCTGTATTAATCAGAAATGCAAAGATCCGTGTCTTGAATCTATAAACTGCGGCGCTAATGCCCTCTGTAGCACAATAAGTCATTCTCCAAGATGTTTCTGTAACAATGGTTATACTGGAGATCCATATTCATATTGTGAACAACATTACGATGTTTACCCAGAAAAGACGTCACCTTGCGAACCATCACCTTGTGGACCAAATGCTATATGTAAAGAACATAATTCGGCTGGTTCTTGCTCTTGTTTACCAGATTTTATCGGCAACCCATATGAAGGTTGCAGGCCAGAATGTACTATTAATTCTGACTGTGTGCCAAGTAAGTCTTGCATTCGGAATAAATGCCTAGACCCATGTCCTGGTACTTGTGGGCCGACTGCATACTGCACAGTAGTCAGCCACTTGCCAATATGTACTTGCCCGGAGGGATATTCTGGAGATCCGTATAGTAGATGTGAAATTTTAAGAGGTACATATATATATATATATATATATATACATACTTATATACTCTTGTACTTAATATTAATGCAGACTAAATTTTATACTAAAATATATTTTCAGAGCCTGTACCAGCAGTTACAACACCTTGTACACCGAACCCCTGTGGATCTAATAGCATATGTCGAGAAATCAATAGTCAAAGTGTTTGCTCTTGTATGCCAAACTTTATTGGTTCTCCTCCAGGCTGTAGACCAGAATGTATTGTTAGCTCAGAATGTGCGACAAGTAAAGCTTGCATCAATCAAAAATGTTCGGATCCTTGTCCAGGTCATTGTGGATTAAATACAGATTGCAGAGTGATAAATCATAGTCCTATATGTTCCTGTGCATCTGGTTTCATTGGGGATCCGTTCACACGTTGTTACATTCAACGTAAGTAAAAATATAATATTAAATCTTTATAAATACATTTCTCATCAAAATATCAAAACAGCTCTGAAATTTGTTTTCTTAAATGTAATTGTTTTCTTAAATTATGTATTTAGTAATGTGTATATTTAGTAATAAATATTAAATACCGATCATTTTTACCCTGTATAGAGTATGAAGGAAATGGAAAACAATACAGAAAAAGGTTGCATTCTTTCCCCAGGCTCTTATTATTGGTCTCGTATAGTCCAGGGTTCGGCCACCGAAGACAAAGATCGGGTACCGGTGGCCCGCTCGCACGGCGAAAAGAGGTGCTTGCTGGGTGGGTCTATGCGCGACCACGTCCATAGCCCAACGTAAAAAAAAAAAGGTGTCTGCAACTTGCAACTCGCGAGCCACATGCGGCTGTTTGGATGTGAAGTTGCAGCTCTTTAGTTCTAGACGCAAACAAAACGTTTTATAAATAAATCATTTAAAAATGGTTCTGAATTGATTAACGATGATTCGGCACAATTATTGTTGGCAAAAAAATGTGGCTCTTTAAAAATACATACATACATACATCTCATCACGCCATATCCTTTGCAGGGTAGGCAGTGAGAACAGTGCCTGAGAACTCATCCTTGCATACTTCTTGATCGCTCATACTTCTTCAATGCTCTTTAAAAACTTATCTGAATTCTAGATTTGACTCTTCCGACTCAAAAGGTTGCCGACCCCTGGTATAGTCCCTCGTAGATTTGATTGTATTCCATCTTTGAATGAAATGAACATAGGTGATCAAGACCCATGAGGTAGAATTTCTTGCATATTATCATTTACAGTGTACTATAATGTATCGAACAATTCTATAATATTTGTAATAAAATTGCCTTTATATTACGATTTATTTCAAGTGGTAACGATCCGACTAGATGAGAGCAACCACTAATATCAACTTACCTATTTGTTCATCGCAACGAGTAATAATAACTAAAAAAGGTGGATAATCTAACTGCTGCATATTTTTTTCACTTTCCATTAGAATTCAGTTCATTTTATCATCATCTCAGCTCGTATATGTCCCACTGTTGGACTCGAGCCTCCTTCATAATGAGAGGGCAATTGACTTACTATACCACGCTGGTCAGACGTGTTGATATAAGATTTTGTTTGAAGTTTGCAAGAGAAGCTTGCATAGATGTTATATGCGTTTTATATCCCTTAGTCGTCTATTACGATCACCCACGTGTAAGCTAAGGGGTGGTGAATTGTATTCTTACTGCGTCACCACACGGAAGTTTAGTTCATTACAATGAAATTAAAAAAATATTTTTTTTATAATTTAATTAATTATAGCCATTAATTTATTATTGCGACATATCACATATACAAAAATATATTAATCTATAAAATATTTTCATTCGATAAACAGATGGGTGAAGGTCGATCTTAATTGGCATCTTAGACCATACTAATTCTTTTCAAAACAATAGTTCGGTTCTTTTAAAGAATGTATAGTTGAAAACCTAATTTTGAATTTGAAATTTTCGTACAAAGTGGTATAAAATAGCCAGTTATAAAATTATAGTCTCTTTCACAGTATTAATTCTCTTCTGTATGGAATCACAAGAATGACAAAAACGGAACAGTTTCAATATTTTGATGAGAAGTTTATTTTATCATTTATAGATTTATATAAATCAACATTATCTTATGTCTCTTTTATATTTCAGCACCAATTCAATACATACCAGAACCGTTTAAGAATCCATGTGTGCCAGATCCTTGCGGACAAAATGCTATTTGTCGCGATATTAACGGTTCTCCCTCATGTACATGCATGCCTGACTATCAGGGCCTTCCACCGAATTGTAGGCCAGAGTGCGCTATAAATCAAGACTGTCCATCTAATAAGGCATGTATTAACCTAAAATGTCGTGATCCATGCCCAGGCAGTTGTGGACAAAATACTGTATGTACTGTGTTTTCTCATGTACCAGCATGCACATGTATACAAGGATTTACAGGAAATCCATTTACTGCCTGTGTTATAATACCTCAGATAGAAGGTACGTTAAGGTTTCATTGTTAATCTATAAAATACATATTTTATAGTTTTAAATTTAATACATTCTATTCAATTTTAGATGATGTTCCTCTGGATGCTTGTAACCCATCACCTTGTGGATTTAATGCTCAATGCAGAGATGGAGTTTGTACATGTATTAGTGATTATCATGGTGATCCATATCTTGGTTGCAAACCTGAGTGCTTATCAAACTCGGAATGCTCATTAGATAAAGTATGCTCTAGAAACAAATGCATCAACCCATGTCCAGGCACATGTGCTCCAACCGCATTATGTAACGTTTATAATCATGTGCCAATTTGTAGCTGCCCCGATGGAATGTCCGGCAACGCATTCATCGAATGTCATAGACATGAAGGTTTGTTTTTCGTGCAGTTCTTGTAAGAGTGTCACTGTTTGTTTAATTACTAATGTATAAGAATTAAAAGGTGACGTTTATCTTTTCAGTTGTACACGTGGAACCTTGTAATCCTAGCCCATGCGGGGCTAACAGTCAATGCCGAGCGATAAACAATCAAGCTGTGTGCTCCTGTTTACCTACATTTATCGGTAGTCCCCCATCTTGTAGGCCAGAATGCACAATCAGCGCGGAATGTCCGTTGAATGAAGCATGCAACAACCACAAGTGTATAAATCCTTGTCTTGGTACTTGCGGTTTTGGCGCGAAATGTGAAACTATTAACCATAACCCAATATGTTCTTGTCCACCTCAATATTCAGGCGATCCATTTTCTCGTTGTACGCCGATAGGTAAATATGAAAAGAATTATAATATTAAAAACTATTATAAATACTCTTTTTGTAATTAGTTTAAATAACGTATAACATTAGTTAAACTTATTAATTCTATTTCAGTTGCTACTCCACCGCCAGTAATTGATCCATGCATTCCATCCCCTTGTGGCCCCTATTCAATATGCAAAGTAATTGGAGATTCACCATCTTGCACATGTCAGTCTGATTACATAGGAGCTCCTCCTAATTGTCGACCAGAATGCGTTAGTAATTCTGAATGTCCAACTAATTTGGCTTGTGTTAATCAAAAATGTAAGGACCCTTGTCCAGGAAGCTGTGGATACAATGCTGATTGCAAGGTTATTAGCCATGCATTAGTGTGTTCATGTCCTTATGGACAAACCGGTGATCCTCTTATTTCTTGCGCTCCAGTAAAAGGTAATGAGATGCACATTTTCTATTAAATAATCTTTGTATGATTGATTGATATGATTCAATACAAGTTACTTTTTACATATTCCTATTTCAGATTCCGTTATTGAATATAATTCACCATGTGAACCATCACCATGTGGCATTAATGCCGAATGCATTGAAAGAAATGGAGCCGGTGCATGTAAATGTGTAGAGACGTATATAGGCAATCCTTATGAAGGATGCCGGCCTGAATGCGTCATAAATAGTGACTGCTCACCAATGTTGGCTTGTGTTCAGAATAAATGTAAAGACCCTTGCCCCGGTGTATGTGCACCGAATGGATTATGTCAAGTTGTTAATCACATTCCAACTTGTGATTGTCCACCAGGCCTAACTGGAAATGCTTACATAACTTGTGTAGAAATACATGAAGGTAAAAATATAAAATATCTACTTATATATTAAAATTAGCTTTTAACTTATACACAGAACATATATTTATGTGATTTCTTTTTCCGCAGACACTAGTAAGCCAACACCTTGTACCCCATCACCTTGCGGTCCAAACAGCCAGTGTAGAGAATTAAATTCTCAAGCAATATGCAGTTGTCAACCTGATTTTATGGGAACACCACCAAGTTGCCGACCGGAGTGTACTATCAATAGTGAATGCGCTCGTGATAAAGCTTGTGTTAATCGCAAATGCGTTAATCCTTGTGAGGGTCAATGTGCTAGGAATGCAAATTGCAGGGTGATTGCACATAATCCTATATGCTCTTGTCAGGAACGGTTCACAGGCGATCCGTTCACAAATTGTGTTCCAAGTAAGTAAACATTATCTCACAAAACAGTAGATAATAATAAATTAAAAATTTAAGGATGAAATAGCTACCAATTTTTATTTATCACTATCTGCCACTACTGCCAAAAATTGACCTTTAAACCTACTCTATGATATCGGCATTAATATCGTTTTCTACCTATACCAAGGCGAAGGAAAAGCAGAACATGCTGCTTAGAGTCTGATTATATTTTCTGTCAGAGTTACTGACATCAGTTCTTTTTGAGAATATAATGATCAGTCAGATAGCATTAGATGAAAATTGCCCAAAACACTGTAAAGATATAAATCGGCTTTTAGCACACTCACCAGTAATATTTAAATTTATGATAGTATTCATATCCTGTGTAATAGGTATAATATAATAATAGTAGTTATTTTGACTATAATTATTTTATATTATTAATTAAATTACATTTTTTTCAGTGCCAATAGAGCTTCCATCACTTCCATCTTATGTAAATCCTTGTGTGCCATCACCTTGCGGCCCAAATTCACTATGCGATGAATTTAATGGCAAAGCACGGTGCACCTGTCTGCCAAATTACATAAGTTCTCCACCTCGTTGTCGCCCTGAATGCACCATCAACTCGGAATGCAATGCGGTTATGGCTTGCATCAATAACAAGTGCACAGACCCTTGCCCCGGAGCATGTGGTAATAACGCACAGTGTAATGTCAATAATCATTTGCCCATTTGTTCCTGCTCACCGGGTTTTACAGGCGATCCATTTAGTAGTTGTCACATTATACCACAAGGTAATTTAGATAAATATTTTGTATTGCCTATGTAAACTTCGAATTCTAAAATATATCTACAATTTAATGAAACTATTTTTAGATGTGGCGCCAGTCAATCCTTGTTCTCCGTCCCCATGTGGCCCCAACGCTATATGTGATAATGGAGCTTGTTCATGCTTACCAGAATATTTTGGTGATCCATATTTCGGCTGTAAACCTGAATGTGTATTAAACTCCGACTGCGCCAGAGATAAGGCTTGCATAAGAAATAAATGCGGCGACCCTTGCATAGGAACATGTGGCAACGGCGCTGTTTGTGAGACTCTGAACCATATTCCAATGTGCTCATGTCCACCAGGCTTCTCTGGATCACCATTCCATTACTGTAATCCAGTACAAGGTAAAAACTATTTTTATCATTATAAAATAATCTTCAAGTCTTTCAAAATACTACAACTTAATGATTTTAAAGACTCATGTATATTAGAACACATTAAGTTTATTAAATATTTGAATACAAACATATGAATACTAGTCCATTGTTTGCCTTACGCTAAGCATAAAAGTAATGTATCCGAAATGTCTTACATTTCTGTCTGCCTATGTCTTAAATTTTATTAATAAAAATAAATTTAACTATAAAATACTTTTACCAAGCACACAATTATAAAAATTTATTAAACGCTGCTCTTTTTAAACAGTTTATAAATATTTGTAACAGTTAAGATTGCGAGGATGGGCCAAATAATATTTTTTAAATAGAAATAACTAGAAAGAGAAAAAACAATTTTGCACGATTAAAATGACCACTGTTGTCTTCTTCGTGGTCCTCAGCCCTTATGGAGTTGAGGGAAATCGATATACTATATCATGCTTCCCAGACGTCTTACCATAGGGGTATAATTTCTAGTTCGTGTTCTCTTGCAGTAATATCCTAGATTGCAGTAATACATTGAACATGTGTTCATAATGTCGTAAATAAATTACTTCATTCCGATATCTAGTGACTAACATTTTTCTTTTGAAATAAAATTATTTTTACAGATTCTATAGCGTTTGTATTTGATTTTTAATTTCCCGACGTCTCGAACACTTTATTAAAAAATCCTCCCGTGAATATGATCAATCGCGATAGAAACCGTAAAAATAGGTTTACTTCAAATGTAATACTCGTAGTAATAATAATAGTAAATTAAGTTAAACTTGTAAAGTAACAACTTTATTAATTTTACAGAAGCACCGGTTAACTTATGTGAACCTTCTCCCTGTGGACCAAATAGTCAGTGTAGAGAAGTGAATGGACATGCCGTATGCGTCTGTATACAAGGCTACGTTGGCAGCCCACCAAACTGCCGACCAGAATGTTCCGTTAGCTCCGACTGCAAATTAAACCAAGCTTGTTCTAATCAAAAATGCATAGATCCTTGCCCGGGAGCTTGTGGACGTTACACACACTGCATAGTAGTTAATCATAATCCAGTCTGTACATGCCTGTCAGGATATTCGGGTGACCCGTTCTCCACTTGTCAGTTAATTCGTAAGTATAGCTTAAAGCGTTTTTAGCGTTTTTATATTTATTTGGCCTTAACACGACTATATTATCGTATAAAATTTTAATTACAGCTGCCATACCTCCAGAAAAAGTTAACCCATGCCTACCTTCACCATGTGGACCAAATTCCCAATGTGCTGAAAATGGAGATAGAGCTGACTGTACATGCATGCCTAATTTTATAAGCGCACCACCAAATTGTCGACCAGAATGTACAAGCAATTCAGATTGTGCTAATAATATGGCTTGTATAAATACAAAATGTCAAGATCCATGTCGTGGCTCATGTGGGGTGAATACTGAGTGCAGAGTCGTTAGTCATACCCCCATCTGCTTATGCCAAAATGCTTATACTGGTGATCCATTCAGTTACTGTAGTCCATTACTGGAAACGGAGCCTACGATCTTAGAACGTCCAACGCCATGTATACCTTCACCTTGTGGTGCTAATGCTGAATGTAAAGAGCGAAATAATGCAGGATCTTGTATATGCTTACCCGGGTATTTAGGTAATCCATATGAAGCATGTAAGCCAGAATGCTTAATAAATTCGGATTGCCCTTCAAATTTGGCGTGTTACCAAAACAAATGTCACGATCCTTGTCCAGGCACCTGCGGCGTAAATGCATTATGTAATGTGATTAATCACATTCCAAATTGCCAATGTCCTGAAAAACACTATGGAGATCCATATAAAATATGCACATTCAAGTATGAAGGTAAGATAATCTAAGTAAAAGTAGCTAAGTAAAATGCTCTATGATCCTCTATAACTCATATATATTCTACTCTTGAGCTTCCTCCACAATGGAGGATAATTGACTTGCAAGGCGCTGTTAAGATGAGTTAGTTTAGAGATTTTTCCTTCTCTTTCAGTGATGCTATAGAAAATGTTAGCATCACTATAAAAGACAAAAATAAAAGTGAAACCTAAAGCCAGCTCGCAATATCGAACCAGTCTGCTCTTCACTTCACTCAATTAACTTAACCAATACTTCCAAATGTATTATCTTTTCTTATTGCTTATGGTGGCAAACTAGTAAGAAGCGCACCTGATGATAAGTGTTACTGCCGTTTATGCACCTTTGCAGCACCAACGCTACCGCTAGGTGGTTGCCTACCAACCCAAATCCTTCCAGAAAGTTGGGCTTCCACCTCTCCCGCTCGCCGAACTGCCACTGCTCATACGATTTTATACGAGGGTGTGGTACTACCCCGCACAGATCACCCACGACTGTAGATAGAAAACTATCTATAATGTAGCTGTAGGGCCACACTGTGGACAGTTTTCTATGACAGCATTATATCTTTAGGTTAATTGTTAAAGTAAGCCAAAAAACTGTGTAACTCATTTTCTAAATAATACTATAAACCGTACTGTAGCTATAAGATTGTAACATTTATTTCAATTTATTACAGTGGAACAAACTGACCCATGCTATCCGTCTCCATGTGGTCCAAATAGCCAATGCAAATCGCAAAATAATTTAGCAATATGTTCTTGCTTAAGTGGATATAATGGAGCTCCTCCGATGTGTCGACCAGAATGCGTTACTACATCAGAATGTCCATTAGACAGAGTATGTGAAAATTTCAAATGTGTATCGCCTTGTGAAAAAGCTTGCGGTATACAAACAGATTGTCGAGTTATCAAACATAACCCTATATGTACCTGCAAACAAGGATATACAGGCGATCCATTTACTATTTGCTATATTACACCGGAGCAACAACCACCCTTACACATAGAGCCAATTAATGTGTGCGTGCCTTCTCCTTGCGGTTTGAATGCTGAATGCAGAGACGTGGGCGGAATTCCGTCTTGTTCATGTTTCGTTGGATACTTGGGCAGCCCTCCTAATTGCAAACCAGAATGTATTGTCAATACAGATTGTAGCAATGATAAGTCTTGCATGAACATGAAATGTCAAAATCCTTGCCTGGGCTCTTGTGGTTTGAACGCTCATTGTAATGTTCTAAATCACATACCAATCTGTTCTTGTCCTAGTGGATATATGGGTGATCCTTTTGCTTTATGTGAAATCAAACCACCAGGTAAGTTTTTATCAATAACTTTATAATAAAATAATAATAACAATTATTTTATAAAATTTTCGTAAGTTTCATAAATTTAATACTTGATTTATTTTCAGAAAAACCTCAAAACATTGATCCTTGCCATCCTTCACCTTGTGGATCTAACGCATTGTGCAATAATGGCGAGTGCACGTGCTTACCGGAATATCAAGGAGACCCGTATTTTGATTGTCGACCTGAATGCGTATTGAGCACGGACTGTCCATTAACTAAAACGTGCTTGCGTTCGAAATGTGTAGATCCATGTCGAGATATGTGTGGTATAAATGCACAATGTGATGTTTATAATCATGTAGCAATTTGCAGTTGTCCTACTGGTATGACAGGTGATGCATTTAGACAATGCATTCAAATTGAAAGTATGTATAATCTATACAATAAAAATATTTCCTTATTTAACAAATGATTGTCATATTATAAATTCATGTATTTGTTGTTTTTAGAACCTGTAAATAGACCATGTGAACCATCACCGTGTGGGCCCAATAGTATTTGCAGAGAAACAAACGGACAAGCCATTTGTGCTTGTGTTCAAGGATTCATCGGTAACCCACCAAATTGTCGTCCTGAATGTATTCAGAGTACTGATTGCGCCCCAAATCTTGCATGTATTAATCGAAAATGCCAAAATCCGTGTCCAGGATCATGTGGCGTTAATGCTATATGTAATGTTAATAATCATAACCCAATATGTACCTGCCCACCGAGACATACGGGCTCACCGTTTAGCCATTGCTACGGTAATTATATTTATTCTATTTTTCATTGCGTTTCATTTGCATTTTGTTTATTTGTATTTTCTATATCATTAACTAAAATTAAAAATACTTTTCAGTTGCAATTATGGACGAAACACCCTCAAACCCATGTATTCCATCGCCATGTGGACCAAATAGCATGTGCACACCAAGAGGTGACTCGTATATTTGCTCATGTCAGCCAACATTTGAAGGAACCCCACCACGATGCCAACGCGAATGCGCTGCAAGTGACGATTGTCCATCAAATAAAGCATGTATTAATTATAAATGCAAAGATCCCTGCCTTGGTTCTTGTGGCACAAATACTGAATGTATTGTACGTCTGCATAGTCCCATGTGCTCATGCCGAGAAGGTTATACGGGAGATCCATTTACTTCTTGTTATTTGGTACCATTATCAGTAGAACCTTTAGATCCTTGTAACCCAACACCCTGTGGAGCAAATGCACAATGTAAAGTTTCAAGAAATGGCGCTGGTGCATGTATTTGCGAACTTGGATATTTCGGTAATCCGTATGAGTCTTGTAGACCTGAGTGTGTCGTTAATACTGACTGTCCCTTCAACAAAGCATGCCTGAAAAACAAATGTGAAGATCCATGTCCTGGAGTATGTGGCTCTACCGCCATATGTCAAGTTATAAATCATATACCTTCATGTAATTGTGCACCTGGTTATACGGGTAACCCTTACACATACTGTCACATCATAATAAATGAACCAAGTAAGTGTTACCAGTAATGACGTCTTTTCCCTATAATCATACTATTTTTTTTATTTACTAATCTTTAAATAATACTTAACGTCTACTATTACGTTACAGCTCCAGTACCACAGAACCCTTGTGTACCAAATCCTTGTGGAAGTAACTCAGTATGTAAGGACAATAATGGAATAGCATCCTGCTCATGTATGCCAGCATTCTTTGGCTCTCCTCCGAATTGTCGGCCTGAATGTACTATTAATTCTGAATGTGACTCTACTAAGAGCTGTATTAAGCAAAAATGTGTCGATCCTTGTATTAATTCCTGCGGACAAAATGCTGAATGTAGAGTTATAAATCACGCACCTATTTGTTCATGCAGAATAGATTTTGAAGGAGATCCATTTATCAGATGTTCACCTGTTAGAGGTAAGAATATGTGCAATTGTAATAGAAGTTTAAGTTTCTCACGTTTCATGAAAATTATTTATAGTTTTACTTTTAGTTTCAGCTATTGCTGGGCCTGAAAAAAATCCTTGTGTACCATCGCCTTGTGGACCAAACTCGATTTGTCAAATTATCAACCAAGTATCATCATGCACTTGTCTAGAAAGTTACGTCGGTGCTCCACCAAACTGCCGTGCAGAATGTACTGTAAATTCTGATTGTCCAAGTAACAAAGCTTGCATAAATCTCAAATGTCTGGACCCATGCCTTGGTTCCTGTGGACTACAAACAGATTGTCATGTCTATCAGCATGCAGCTATTTGCAGTTGCAGGGAAGGATACACAGGCAATCCTTTCGAAAATTGCCACGTAAAACAAGAAATAGGTACGATTATGTATAAATATTGTATTGTATTAATAACTAGTATATGTATCAATAACTATTATATGAATATATAGTGTGGTATTCTCTACAAATTCTAGTATTTGTAGCGAATCCCTAAACTTTCTCGACTCCACCTTCATTTTTTAGTTATAGAGATTATTCTTACCACAAAATCTACAAATTACTTCTTTATAATTGTTTTTTAGATTTGGGTATAGATAGACTGAAGTACTTTATTTTATTTTTCAGAACCTATTCCAACTATATACGATCAATGCAATCCTAGTCCGTGTGGGGCAAACGCTGATTGTAATAACGGACAATGCACATGCAGACCAAATTATTTCGGTAATCCTTATTTAAGCTGTCGTCCAGAATGCACACATAATTCTGATTGCGCCTTTGACTTAACCTGCGTTAATTACAAATGTGTGAACCCTTGCGAAAATTTGTGTGGAAAGAGTGCATTATGCGAGGTTTATAATCATATACCAATGTGTAGTTGTCCATCAAATACTACTGGAAATGCGTTCTTCTCGTGCAAGCCAATCACAGGTACCAATTTACTATATATTTAGTTAAGGATACGAAAATTCATATTATATATCATTTTATATGCATAATATTACTTTTTCAGTAATACCAGAGAATAGGAATCCTTGTGAACCATCACCATGCGGGCCATATAGCGTATGTCGAACAATAAATGATCAAGCAATGTGTTCCTGTTTGATTGGATATTTCGGAGTACCGCCGTCTTGTCGACCGGAGTGTTTAGTTGACTCTGATTGTACGGCCCTTATGTCGTGCTCAAACCAAAAATGTATCAATCCTTGCATCGGTTCTTGTGGACTATACGCAGAATGCAGAGTTCACTATCATAAGCCGATATGCTATTGTAGAAACGGTTTCACGGGTGATCCTTTCACCCAATGCATAGCTATTCAAAGTAAGTATAAAGAATTATATGATATTCTCAGACATTAAAGGATTCAAATTTAAATTTACTGAAATTTTAGCATTTAATATGCTTAATTTATAAAATCCGATTACGAAATGAAAAATTGATGTCGCAAGCGGGATTCGAACCCGCGCCTATTGGGATTCCGGCCCAATCGTGCTGCCACTACACTACCGCGACCAATTGTAGGACATGCAAATTTTCATCTCGTATTGTATTTACGTCTTAAGGTGACGGTGTGCTATCTACCCGACAATGTTTACACAATGTTATAGGCTTAATACTTCAAACTTTACAGTTAGAATTGTATTAAACGATGACACAACCTTGTTATTTAAATTTACTGAAATTTTAGCATTTAATATGCTTAATTTATAAAATCCGATTACGAAATGAAAAATTGATGTCGCAAGCGGGATTCGAACCCGCGCCTATTGGGATTCCGGCCCAATCGTGCTGCCACTACACTACCGCGACCAATTGTAGGACATGCAAATTTTCATCTCGTATTGTATTTACGTCTTAAGGTGACGGTGTGCTATCTACCCGACAATGTTTACACAATGTTATAGGCTTAATACTTCAAACTTTACAGTTAGAATTGTATTAAACGATGACACAACCTTGTTATTTACCTTTTATACAATTCTAACTGTAAAGTTTGAAGTATTAAGCCTATAACATTGTGTAAACATTGTCGGGTAGATAGCACACCGTCACCTTAAGACGTAAATACAATACGAGATGAAAATTTGCATGTCCTACAATTGGTCGCGGTAGTGTAGTGGCAGCACGATTGGGCCGGAATCCCAATAGGCGCGGGTTCGAATCCCGCTTGCGACATCAATTTTTCATTTCGTAATCGGATTAAAGGATTCCTTGAAAAATTAAACTTTTTTTTTTAATTTATAGATGAACCGTCTCCACCTAAAGCACCATGTGAACCATCACCATGTGGACCTAACTCTGAATGTCGGGCAACAAATGAAGCACCTTCATGCTCTTGTAGAACTGGATATATGGGACAACCGCCTTATTGTCGTCCTGAATGTGTTACCAACAGCGAATGTAACTTTGATAAGGCTTGTATCAATAACAGATGCACGGATCCATGCATTGGTGCTTGTGGTATTAATGCAGAATGTCGAGTTATAAGTCACTCACCGCAGTGTGCTTGCCAGCAAGGTTACGAGGGAGATTCTTTCTATCAGTGTACTCCAATAAAAGGTAACTTTATCCTAGCTGTAGAACATAGTCATTCATTTGAAAAATTAGGGATGAATTATTTTTTTTTTTATTCTAGTAAACCCAGTGTCACCACCAGCTACACCAATTGAACCATGCCTGCCTAATCCTTGTGGACCTAACAGTGTCTGCCAAGAGCGTAATAATATCGCCAGTTGTACATGCATTAGCGGGTATTTTGGTAATCCATATGAAGGTTGCAGGCCTGAATGTGTCCTTAACTCTGACTGTCCAGAAAATCTTGCGTGTATCAACAATAGATGTCAAGATCCGTGCCCCGGGCTATGTGGACTAAGCGCCGAATGTCAAATGGTTAATCATATTCCAAACTGTGCTTGTATACTGGGATACTTTGGCAATCCATACGACAAATGCGTTCTTAGAGAAGGTAAGTCACTTACACGTGCTCCTAGAATATTTTATCTAAGTAATTGTGTTTCAATGTATTTTAAACTAATATTTCATTTTATTTTAGAGCCACCAACTGATCCTTGCCACCCATCACCATGCGGTCCTTATAGTACATGCAATACCATTAATAATAAAGCGGTATGCGCTTGTCAACTAGAATATATAGGCAGTCCACCAAATTGTAGGCCAGAATGTGTAATGAGTTCAGAGTGCGCCCTTAACAAGGCCTGTGTGAGACAGAAATGTATAGATCCATGCATTGGAGCTTGCGGAGAAAATGCACAATGTCAAGTACACCATCATAGCCCATACTGTACCTGCCTTCCTAATTATGAAGGAGACCCGTTTGTCAGATGTGCCAGACAGAAGCTACAACCAACTGCAACAAAGTCTCCATGTGAACCTAACCCGTGTGGTCCATTCTCCATTTGTAGAGACATATCTAATTCTCCACTTTGTAGTTGTAAGGAAGGATACTTTGGTGCTCCACCTAGGTGTGGCCCAGAGTGTTCTATTAATGAAGACTGTGCTAATAACAAAGCTTGCTTAAGAGAAAGATGCGTGGATCCTTGTCTTGGATCTTGCGGACCGAATACGGAATGTCGCGCTATGAACCATCTGGCTATTTGTACTTGCATTCAAGGCTACCGCGGTAATTCTTTCGAAGGATGTTACTTATATGATGGTAAGATTTATTATTTATAACTTTATTGACTACAAATTCATCGAACATTGTTGACCATCATGTTCTTATTTTCAGAACCAAAGCTACCAGCTCCTGTGGATTCTTGCTATCAAAACCCTTGTGGCATCAACGCAATTTGTGAAAACGGCACGTGTATATGCATCCAAGGATACCATGGCAATCCATTTATAGAATGTCGACCTGAATGTACATCTGATACAGACTGTGATAAACAAAAAGCCTGCGTTAACTATAAATGTGTGGATCCATGTAGAAACGCTTGTGGCCTCGACGCCGTGTGCAATGTATACAATCATATTGCAATATGCGAATGTCCAGCACCTCTTCAAGGAGATGCTTTTATAGCATGTCGTCGAGTAATAGGTCAGTAGGCTATATTTTAAAATAAAAAAAAATACATTTATTTACTACTTTATAATAATAACTAAATTGTTCGTAACAGCGCCAGTAGAATTCAGTCCTTGCTCACCGAATCCATGTGGACCAAACAGCGTCTGTCGCGCGCAAGAAACTGTCGCACACTGCTCATGCCGGCCACCAATGATGTCGGATCCGCCAACTTGTCGACCTGAATGTCGCAGCTCAACAGACTGTAGTCCTGCACTCGCCTGTCGCAATAGCAAGTGTCGCGACCCTTGTCCGGGTGCATGTGGTGCTCATGCTCTGTGCCGTACAAATATGCACTCTCCAATTTGTACATGTCCACCTGGATATATTGGAGATCCGTTTATTCGATGCATACCTGGTATGTGACGTCATAAATTGTTATTAAAAAATTTTTGACAGTTGCTGCCCTGTTTTGAAAACTTTTAAAATAATAACATTGTATGTAAACTTTTACAGCCTTGGCTTCTGAAGCGAAAAAACCTACACCTTGCCCAGATTGTGGAATGAATGCTGATTGTGTCAATGGCGTATGTCACTGTAGACCAGGCTTCTTTGGAGCCCCACCGTTTTGTCGCTATGAATGTCTTGAATCTAGTGACTGCGAGTGGCACCTTACGTGCATCAACCGACGTTGTCTTGATCCATGTCCTGGAGCTTGCGGTCAGGGTGCTGAATGTTCTCCGGTGGCTCATCAACCTCGCTGCACTTGTCCCCCACCAACAACTGGAAACCCTCTTGCGGCGTGTCACCTCATCCCAACTATTCGTAAGATAGATAAACGGAATTTCGCTTACCAAGAGAATATCATCAATTATAATTAAAGTTGTCTTTCAATAGAAGATTTATAATGTTGATAGGGTTTAAGGAGACAGTAATTTCGTTCTTCGCTTTTAAAGCTTAGGCATGGGTTTTACTAGCGAAAACGTTTGCGCTGTTTCCTTTCTTTATTTTTGCGAAATTTAACTAAATGAACGATGCTTACTACGTTTGCTATGTTGTTATGTACTAAATAAGTACACATATTTAATTATTCTTACCTACCAATTTACAGCAAAACCGCCACCCAACGACCCATGTGTTCCTTCGCCGTGTGGCCCCGGTGCATTTTGCCGCAAACAAGGAACTGGAGCTATTTGTGAGTGTGAACCGGGTCTACGTGGCGATCCATACTCCGGATGTCGACCAGAATGTGTTGCAGACTCGGATTGTTCTCCATCAAAGGCTTGCATACGCTCCCATTGCCGTGACCCTTGCCAAGGAACTTGCGGTATAGGAGCTGACTGTGAAACTGTAAATCATATACCGTTGTGCTCATGTCCACCTGGGACTAGGGGGAATGCATTTGAAAAATGTCACATAGAAATTACGCGTAAGTATAAACGCCACAATATTACAATTTATTTAAAAAAATTGTTTTAATTTTAAAATCATAGGAATCGCAAGCATTCCAAAAAAAATATGAATTTTATCATTCACTAAAAATTTGAAACCAGAAAACATTTTAAGCGAAATAGTATTTTCTTTCACTATTTTACATTTTTTTATATTATAGCGCATTATCTGTTAGTATTTATTTATACATAGTGCATGCATGGTACTTAACAGATACCCGTCTATCTATATTCAAGTACGCAACTGTCAGTTTGAAATTTACATTTAATGTTAAACATGAAAAGTGGGGATAAAAAAATATTTGGCTATTCCGTCATACATTAAAGTATCACTTAATTTCTGTACTTCAACATCATGAAGAGTCGATGCTGTACAATAGTACATGATTACTTCCCAGTCATTTGGATCAGTCTTTTGTGAGTAAAAGTGACGAAATAGATTTTACGAATTTGTCACGGTCCACACCACCATTTACTGTATACAAATAGAACGTAGTAAGGCCGTTTTGGCTGAAACACGATCAAGTGAAAAGGAAGATAATTTTATTACACATCAGATACTTTAATGATATAAATGAGATGATTTATTGAATATAACAAATGTACAAAATTTGAGTTTGATCAGATATTTCGAAATTCGAACTTCATCCATTTTGACAGAAGATTGTAAGAAAAGGGGTCTACGCGTGAATGTGAGCAAAACCAAAATAATGGTCTTTGAAAGAGATAAAACCAGAACAGATGTAAGAGTAACAATAGGTAATGATGTACTAGAGCAAGTGGATGAATTTGTATATCTTGGATGTGGATTTAGTCGAGATGGAAGGTACACCACTGATATAGAGCGAAGAGTGAATGCGGGAAATAGAGTGAACGGAGCGTTGGGGCAACTTCTCGGCAGCCACCACCTCAGCCAGAAGGCACGTATAGCAATACATAACGCAGTGCTTGTCCCAACATTACTGTATGGAAGCGAGAGTTGGGTATGCAGAAAAGAGTATGATAGTAAAATTAATGCGGTCGAAATGCGATCTCTGCGGAAAATCTGTGGAGTTAGGCTGACCGACCGCATTCGTCACGACGACGTAAGAGAGCGAGTAGGTATGAAAGAGAGTATTGGTGTAAAGATGCGAAAGGGAATGCTCCGATGGTTCGGACATGTGGAAAGAATGCCGAACGAACGTCCGGTTAAGAAGATATACAATGCGAAAGTGGAAGGATGTAGGTACCGAGGGAGACCGAGACTAACCTACCTAGACCAGATCGGTCATGTACTGAAGGAAGGTGGAGTCAAGAGTCTCCGAAACCGGCGAGCGTGTATGAAGAGAATTATGAATGTTGAGGAAGCGAGTGAAGTATGCAGAGATAGAGTTCTCTGGCACTCTGTTCTCTCTGCCTACCCTGCAAGGGATATGGTGTGATGATATGTATGTATGTATGTAACTTCATCCAAAACTTTGAATTACTTTTATTTTTTTTATTATGTCAGAAGAAGTATAAAAATATTTACAGATAAAATAGAGACATTTAAATCATTAATTCTAATATTTAACAGAACCACCGTGCACTCCATCACCATGTGGGCCAGGTGCGGTGTGCTCCGTAGTTGGTGACAACGCAATGTGCTCATGTCCAAGTGGCACTTTCGGTGACGCAACTAGTACTGGATGTCGACCGGAGTGCGTTGTTAGCTCAGAATGTCCTCGTGACCGCGCTTGTGTACGAAACAAATGTATTGACCCCTGTCCGGGCACATGCGGTAACGCCGCTATGTGTCGCGTCTTCAATCATGCACCAATATGCTGGTGTCCACAAGGCAGTACAGGCGATCCGTTCGTTAATTGTATCGGTGAGTATATTATACATAATCCCACCTTCTGTATATAATCGCTATGTTGATACAGATTACTTAAAATATTCGGACTTCAATATTCATTTAATAATAAATTTTACAATTGGTAAACTTTGATTGGAATATATATAGGACTGTCCATGTATTGACGGGTTAAGAATCAGGTCTTAAAAACTGATTGAAGAAAAACCAGCAGAAGGGGCAACGGCACTCTTTTGGAAAACTTATAACACTAATGAATTATTGAATAGATGGATTTTCTGTAGGGTCCATTAGTTCCATCATGGTTACTAAGTGGACGTATAAGTAATAAGGCGAAATTTTATTCTCTTAGAGACATTAGAGTGAGTCTATAAAAATAGCAACAAAGCATTGTATTAATATTTCCTTTCTGTTTTATTTAGAAATGCCACCAGCCAAAAAACCGGACCCATGCGATCCTAATCCCTGTGGACCACAGGGTACCTGTCGCGATGGAATTTGTACATATTACGAGTGTATTGTTAACGATGACTGCCGTGGAGATCGAGCATGTATTAATAGAAAATGTACTGACCCATGCGTGAATGCGTGTGGATTGAATGCTATATGCACAGGCGTAAGACACTCCGCAGTATGCTCTTGTCCAGCTGGATTTACAGGCTCACCATTTGTGGGTTGTGAACGTATTATTATCACGGATAAACCATCACTAGTACCAGAGTGTGTAACAGACAGTCAATGCGCTGATAATGAGGCATGTGTTGACTCAAGATGTTCTCCCGTCTGTGGATCTAATAACTGCGGCGTAAATGCGCGTTGCATAGCCAAACAGCATAGAGCACTTTGCACTTGCTTACCTACTTACGAAGGCGATGCTTACGCAGGATGTTACTCAGGTAATTTATTATTTAATTCTGATGAAAAAAACTGGCAAAATGTTATATTATTCCTATTTCCATTATTTATCAGTAGATTATATATTCTATAAGGAAATGTATATAAAATAGATGATTCCCTGCAATTCCAATTAAATTTTATTAAAGCCAATAATATGTTTTGCATACATAGCCAAGTCATTCAATGATTTTATCGTATGGAAAGTACAAACCACAGTTAGGAAAACGAGTACATAAAAAAGGAGACGATTTATGTATACTGCAAAGGATTCTTTCTTTCTTTCTATTGAAACTGCAGTAGATAGGTTTTTAATAAATAAGTCAACAGTAACTGTGCAATATACCCACAATAGCTTTTGCTTACATATAAAATGTGTATGACGTATTTGATAATTGAAGATTTTTCCCTTTTTTCAGTACTCATTATAAGGATTCATCATTAATCACAATTTTATTGATGTTTTAGTACAATGCCGCAGTAATAACGACTGCCCCGATGATGAGAGCTGCGAGAGTGGTTCATGTATTAAAGTCTGTTCGCGAATACGTTGTGGCACCGACGCCCACTGTGTCGCTCGGGGTCATACTGCATCATGTGAATGTAATGCCGGAGCACACGGTAACGCATGGATTGGATGTCGCAGAGCCGAATGCGTTACAGACGATGACTGCGCTTCGTGGCTTGCATGCTCTCGCGAAACTTGCAAAGACCCATGTCTCGGAGCTTGTGCTCAAGGTGCCATTTGTACTGTAGTACGTCATACACCAACCTGTGAATGCCCAAGAGGAACCGAAGGTAACCCGAAGATCGAATGTCGATCAGGTATGTATAAATCAAGTTTTAGATAATAAATTCTTTGTGCGTACTGAAATATAATAATAAAATGTTTAATATCTCCAAAATATTATTTTCAGTAATTGACCATTCAACATGTGAAATTGATGCCGAGTGTGGACCTTACCTAGCTTGCTTACAAGGCCAATGCAAGAATCCCTGTGAACCTAATTCTTGTGGTATTGGCGCAGAGTGTAGGGTTGCGAATACATTACCTTTCCGCACACTTGTGTGCGAGTGTCCCAAACCTCTTGTTGGTGATGCTTCAATACAATGCAAACCTAGTAAGTATTGTTGGCAACTATTCTTTTGAATAAAATAAGCTTCGCTACATAAATATCTCACATTTTACTCTATAACCATTTTGTTATACACCAACCACGGAGTTATTTACAGGCTCACATAGGAATTTAAATAATTAATTAATAGTTTTCATATGAATATTCAGCACATATTACGCTTTCAAGAGAACTGCGAATTTTATGGTAGGTTTACGTTTGCTGTCGTGCAATTGTATAATACTACACCTTGTTTATCATTATATTATTTGAATCATGTACATATGTATAGCATATAGAGCATTACGGGATCCTGATTGATAATTATATAAATATATAATGTACTATATGTTAATAAATATTTTTTTAAGTTAGACGTAGATATTTACAATTCTGATATCTGAAAAACTGTTGTTTGCAGAAGGCATAAGTAAAGTCTCAAGATTCCTTTTTACTATCGACACCTAAATTTTAGGTTACTCTTCAAACAATCTGTAAGACACATGACATAAATGTTTATGTTATGTATCATTCTATAGTTAACATCTATAATTTAATTGCTTTAATACAATTTAGATGGCGTTAGTGAATCTGGACGTAAAACTTATACATACTTATAAATAGTAAAAGAAGATTCGACTCTTTTACATACTTATAAATATCTATTATATGAAATATATTGGATGATGTACCGTCTGATATTACAACTTCATTTTATATTTACAATATAACTTTCGTACCGTAAGGCGATTAAAATTAGTTTATGTAATTATTGAATCAGTTAAATTTGTTCACACCATAAAGGATCAACTACATTGTTACGCAAAGTCGTATTTTCATAAAACAGAAACTACAGTTCCTTTTATAACATCAATATAATACAGTCAAATATTAATAAATACAATATTATCTGTAAGTAGATATCATAATATGAAACTGATGATTATTGTTTTAAATTTGAACAAAACAAAACGTTTGTAAAACATTATTGCCTTGCGAAATTTGGTCCACAGATATATTGATCCTTATTAATGTATTTAATATGACGCAATTTTTCTAGGGGGTGAATGCAGCTCAGACACAGAATGTAATACAGATGAGCGATGTATGAATCGTGTGTGTGTTACGGCATGCGCCGATGTGAGGTGTGGTGTTGGAGCCCAATGCCGCCCTCTTAACCATCGTGGAGAATGCACATGTGTAACACCGCTAAGGGGCGACCCAGCAGTTGCTTGCACACTAGCAGATATACCCAGTGCTGAATGCACCACTGACTCGGAATGCGGTTCGGCGGAAGCATGTGTAGCGCGTCGTTGCGTGTCGGCTTGTGCCGGAGCTTGTGGTTCCGGCGCTTTGTGTGATGCTAGCGACCATCGAGCTCGTTGTCACTGTCCACCTGGCACAGCCGGTGATCCATCAAGACATTGTTATACTCGTACGTATTCACTCACCATTTATTTGTTTCATACAATTAATAGTAAATACAAATGTCATAAGAATAAGTATTATTAAATAGTATAAATACCGACCAATGATAAATAAGACCATTGACGGACCAATGATAAATTAGACCATTGACGGACGGTGAGCGTCCGTCAATGGTCGCTCTCAGATTGATAAGATAAACAGATTGTAAACTCACGCATAATATGCCTATTACCTTTTCCAACGCACGACTTTAAGCGGCTGTTGAAAAGGTAAGAGGTCCACATGAATATTATAGTATTTTCCGTGTGGTGACGGAGTAAGAATACAATTCATCACCTCCTATCTTACCCGAAGGTGATCGTATGAGACGACTAAGTGATATAAAACGTATATAACATCTATGCGAGGGAAGGAATAATCAAAACAAAACCCTATACCAACACGTCTGAACAGCGTGGTATAGTAGGTTAATTACCCTTCCACTATGAAGGAGGCCCGAGCCTAACAGTGGGACATATATGGGCTGAGATGATGACGATGATGATGATGACTAGTGCGAGTGGAAAGAAACATGTTCATATGTTAAATCACGTGTTGCTTAAAGATAATAGTCACATAACGAATTATACAAAGATATGAGTAACTCAAATATAAATTATGGTTTGTTTTCAGCTGAGTGTACATCGGACGACAACTGCCCCTTCGATAGGAGTTGTATTAACGGATACTGTCAAGACCCTTGCACATTGGGTACACCCTGCGGTCGTGATGCTACATGCGTTGTGGTTGCACACGTAGCCAGTTGTCGCTGTCCACCTGGCACTCAAGGAGATCCACGCCGTGCTTGCGTATCTGGTATTTGTCACTATAATGAAGATTGTGACGATTCTCACGTTTGCAACAGACTTAACCGACTATGTCAACCGGCATGTGCTGATCAATCCTGTGCGCCTGATGCAATATGTACCGCTCGCAACCATCTCGCCGTTTGCACTTGCCCACCAGGAAGAAGTGGTGATCCATATTCTCGAGGCTGCAGCACACCTCATATTGTCAATGAGTGTATCACAGATTCTGACTGCTCAGCACCCTTCGCTTGTGTGAATGCACGTTGTGTTGACCTTTGTCTCAGCAACCCCTGTGATTCTGGCCTCATTTGCAAGACTGTGGATATTTTACCACTACGCGCTGTAGCCTGTGTTTGTCCCGACGGTGGTCGAGTAGCACCCAGCAATGGATGTCGTCCTCCACCTCAAGGCGAGTGCACTACCGACGCAGAATGCGCTAATACGGAGACATGTCGCCGTGGCAGTTGTGTAGAAACTTGCAGAGCTGATCCTTGTGGCCAAAATGCTCTCTGTGAATCCATTGATCATATGTCCAGATGTACCTGTGCACCTGGTTATACTGGAAATGCTCGAATAGAATGCAATACAGGTAATTATTTATCTTTTTTGTTGCATTGCATTGATATATGAACTAACAACAACAATATTAACCAAACATGTCATTCTTTTTTGTAACAGTGCCCCGGCAAACAATTCCCGAATGTTTCAACGATGACGAGTGTGGAATAGAACGTGCTTGCATCGATCGTGCATGTGTGAACCCTTGCAATGATGCATGCGGTCTTGGAGCATTATGTCGAGTTATAAACCATAAACCACTGTGCTCTTGTCCAAAAGGATTTTCGGGTGACGCTTATGTTGTTTGTTCGCCTCGTAAGTATTCTTATTTACTTTGTAAAAGACTAGGTTATATGTAAAAGGTTATATTATAATAAAATTGTCACCTTCTCTATTCTTTCAGCATCTGATGACAAATCAGTTATTATTGTTGGCTGTAAAGCAAATTCGGACTGTCCTTTATCGCAAGCTTGCATAAATGGTGCTTGCGCAGATCCTTGCGCTTGCGGTACCAATGCTGGATGTGCTGTTGTAAGACATCATCCCGTATGTTATTGTGAACGCGGATTTTCAGGCAATCCGTATATCGGTTGCACTAAAGGTATTTAATGTAACATTAGCAATGTCTTCTTAGATAGTATATGTGTATTATATACTTTACAAACATACTAATTATTTTTTTCAGTTGGATGTACTGCAGATTTAGAGTGTTCCGACAGCGATACATGTTATAATGGCGCTTGTGTTAACCCATGTGTAATCGACGCACCTTGTGCTATCACTGCGGAATGCTTCGGAAAAGCGCATCGCCCTAACTGCCGCTGTCCTGCTGGAACAATAGGAAACCCTTACACAAGATGCCAAGCTGCTGAATGTGAAATTGATAACGATTGCAATGACGATAGTGTTTGCGTTAGAGGAGTTTGCCGAAATGCTTGTACAAGCGAGGGTCGTACACCTTGTGCTAATAATGCTGAATGTTTTGCTCGTAACCATGCCGCATCATGTAAATGTCCTTCGGCGCTACCTCTAGGTGATCCACTAGTACATTGTGAAAGAGCAGAAATAACAGGACAACCTGAATGCATTATGGATGGTGACTGTCCAAGTGGTTTTGCCTGTTTAAGAGATAAATGTCGTGACGCTTGTAATGAACTGAAACCATGTACAGGTAACGCCCGCTGTTCAGTTTCTGACAGCATACCATTCCGAACCTTAATATGTCGTTGCCCCGAAGGATATATACCTGAAGAAGGAGGCAACTGTAAACCAGCACAACTGCCATCACCAAGTTGTTCCTCGGATCAAGATTGTAACGATCATGAATCTTGTGTCAACAGAATTTGTCGAAATCCATGCAGCTGTGGTGACAATGCCGAATGCTTCATTCGAAATCACAGACCTATTTGTTCTTGCCGCGATGGATTTGAAGGTGATCCATATCTTAGATGTCATATTGTGGGTTGCCGCAGTAATTCAGAGTGTCGATCTACAGAAGCATGCATTAATGGTAACTGTATTAGTCCGTGCTTATTAAACAGTACCTGCGGGTCTAATTCAGAATGCTACGTAGAAAATAATCAACCAATGTGTAGGTGTCACCCAGGATTCGAAGGCGATGGATATTCTGGTTGCCATGCTATTGAATGTAGAACTAATGGTGATTGCCCATTAGATAAACAATGTCGCGCTCACAGGTGTATAAATCCATGCTTAATAGGACAGTTATGTGGCAAAGGAGCAATTTGCCTTGTCCGAAATCACTTAGCAGTATGTAAATGTGAACAAGGTTTTATTGGAAGTCCATATATAGAATGTCAGCCACCACCAAATGAAGAATGTAATGTAGACGCAGATTGTGCTTCAAGACTCGCGTGTCTGTCATCTAAATGCGTAAACCCTTGTACAGAGCTACGACCATGTGCAAGTCCAGCGCAATGTGAAGTTTCACCAACTTTACCTGTACGTACAATGTTGTGCACTTGCCCACCAGGATATGTAAGCAACGGCGGAGGCATATGTCGTCCAGCTATAGCTATTGTGGATGTTGTCTGCCAAGCTGATGATAGCTGTGACTCTAATCACGCCTGTGTGACATCCGTCTGTAAGAATCCATGTGATTGTGGTCCTAATACTGATTGCAAAATACAAGACCATAAACCAATATGTGCTTGTCAACCAGGCTATATCGGCGATGCACGTACCGGTTGTTATAAAATTTTATGCCAATCTGATTCACAATGTGCCGAAGATGAAACTTGTTTCAACAGCCGCTGTATACCAGCGTGTTCAGTGGATGCCGATGTTTGTGGAGAATCTGCAGAATGTTATGGCTCTGAACACCGTGCTTCTTGTAGATGTAAAATTGGAACTATCGGCAATCCTTCTATCGCTTGCATACCTATAGGTTGCCGTGGTAACTCAGATTGTCCATTTGATAAACCCTGTATCAACTCTAAATGTGTAAGCCCTTGTAATACAACAATTTGCGACGAACCAGCAGAATGCCGAGTACATCAACATGAAGTACACTGTTTATGCCCACCTGGTTATTTGGGTACTGAAAAAGGATGCATAATTAGTAGACAACGGCAGTGTAATACAGATTTTGACTGTCCTTCTGGAACAGCTTGCTTGAATACCAAATGTGTAAATCCTTGTAGAGAAATGAAACCTTGTGGTACTAATGCCGATTGTACTGTTATTGATACGCTGCCGTTACGAACAATGATATGTGAATGTTTGCCTGGATATATGGGCAATGCCCTCATTGAATGTACTACAAACAGACGTGAGTATAATTTTTTTAAATATTTATGTAGTTATATAGTAAATGGCGTTCCTTTACTGTTGTCTTATTTTCATATTAATCACATTTCGCATATTTATTTCGTAGCAACTTCAAATAATTTTATGTTATACAGGCCCTGTGGTGAAATGTTTAGAAGGACAAGGACTTAATTTAAATGGCGATTGCGTACCGTGCATAGCAAGTGAGGGATGGGTTGTGGATGCTCGCGGACGTTGTGTATGTGATGCGACACGTGGTTTCATGGCACGTGGAGATCGCTGTGAAGAACGAGGCTGTCGTGGAGATCACCAATGCGACGACCGATCTCGATGCATAAATGGTACTTGTATTGACGCCTGCAAAGCTGAACCTTGCGGTGTCTCCGCTACGTGTGATGCCTTCGGCCACCAATCGCACTGTACCTGTATCACTGGTTACACTGGCAACCCACGAGTTGCTTGCAACCCCGGTAATCCACCAGGTTTTCGAACAGACTTCCCAACACCCGATATGCAGGTAAAATTGCTTTCACATGCACATATATTTTAAATTTAATTAAGTCACATATGACATAAAAAAAACCTATTTTTAAATCCGCCAACTGCTGATCAAAGCCTCTTCGATCAGTAAATGATTTTTTTAATATATTTTCTCAACAAATTCTCAAAAGCAAACTCGAAGTTTGGCATTGGGCCGTGCAATGATAATACGCTTGCTACTTATTACGTGAAACATATAAATTACACGGTGAAATGTGGAAGTGTTTAAGGTATAAAATATATGTATTATTTAAACAGTTCAAGAATTAAGGTACACCTTACTATAAAAATAAATTGGCATTTTCACATATACATACGTCTCACTGCTAGGCTCAAGTCATTATAGGGGTACTATTGACCTAATATTGTTGTAAACCAAGATCGTTCCTGTTCAGATGGATTGGTATAAATTTGAATGACAAGTTTTTCTTCTCTTCCACAAATGTAAGCTGCATATTCCTTTATTCGTCCCTTAGTCATCTTTTATGACATCCATAAGCAAAAAAGAAGATAGTGTATTAAAATAAACACGAAATTAATTTATATGACGCCATTAATTAAAGTATGTTTCATGTCATGTAAATAACGCATTATTTGTTGTGTGGTGCCGCGGTAAGAATAGAATGCCCCCCGTCTTTCAAATCCTGTGGGGTCGTAATAGATAAATAAGGAATGAAAGTAGATAACATCACTACAAATTTTGAATTTATTGCAAATACAGATAATTATATAAGTTGTCACATACATCATTAAACAAAAGAGGAAATCTCGTAATAAAACTATCTATAATGGGTTAATGCCACTCCTATTGCGGACGATTGTGGCCAATAATGAAACTTTCATGATTTTATATAACATAAATATATTGTATCTATCAGGTACATTGTCTTGCGGATGGTGTACGTGTGAGTCTCAACATCAAGGACTTCAATGGAGTGCTATACGTGAAGAGCTATAGTAAGGATGAACGCTGTCGCCTAGCCGTGGACGCACCTAAAACAAAGGAGAGCATTGTTGATTTCACAGTGCATTTCGGCGAGTGCGGTTTAGTACATGTTAACGTAAGTAACTTTTTTATTTATATTATGATATTAATTACTATTAGATAGGTACCAACTCGGCCACTGACGATAAGTTCACGCTGCTCCGGTGGCCTGTCCAACGATGAAGGCGAGGTTCACGGGTGGGTTACGGGTGTGCGTGCTTACGCCCCTCTGTCGCTCCAGGCGGAGTGGTGCGAGGAGTGCGCCGACCGTAGCCCAAAAAAAAAAGGTACCAACTTGAGAACAAATCACTGAAGAACGTAATTTATCTCTCAAAATAAAAAATGTAGAAAAAATAATAAGAAATTACAATGTGCAAGTTATAAAAATTATATCAGAAAAGTTTACTTATAAAATTGTACAATTAACGTATTATTCGGACAGTAATCTTATAAGACATCCCTACTTCATTCTCTTTTCGCGGTTTTCATAAGAGACTCTAAAGACACGTAACTAGCTATCCTGACTCCAAGAAAGAAAATAAAATACTGCGAACAAACCAACAAAAAATTGTTAATATAGGAACATAGTATAAATTTTTAGTACAAGAAGTTTTATAACAAATCAATAATTTTTATTTTATAACTATATATTTACATTCTACTATTATATATATGCATATGCCATAAAAATGAGAGAAATTAGCCTTATACAAATTACTATACACACACACACACACACACAAAGTTTAAATTTGAGGTTTCCTGTTCATGAATTAATACTATATACCAGTGTCTTTTATGCACTTTTTAACCAATGATATCTAAATTTTAGGTAACACCTAAGACAGAATAGCCATGATCAATAAATGTTATATCATAATCATCCTCCTCCTCTTATTCCAATTACTTGAGGTCGACGCAATATGTACTCCGCTTTCATCGTAAATATTGCAAAAGTAATTAGCGTTAGTTTTATGACCGGCCGCTTGCCTGATGTCAATCCTCTTTGCGAATATAATTTTGACCAAACGGTATCAGATAGATTTGGCCCTGGTCGACGTAAAATTAATATTATATACAAACGTTGTATATAAAATACGTAACATTAACGTTTAATCTACTTTAGGTATTACTTAAGATTTAGATATCGTTAAAAACAAGCATTAGTCGTCTCTATGGAAATCCGCGGAGAAGAAAAAAGTGGATATATATATTCTTAGTTCAAAACCACATAAGTAGTTGAGAAATTTTAATAATGAAACATTCTCTTTCAGGGTTTAGCAAGCTTCGTTGTGGTTATGCAGAGTCATCCTAAATTAGTGACATCTAACGCTAAAGCATTCCACATTAAATGTATTTATCAGACGGGTGAACAGAATGTGACGTTAGCGTTCAATGTGTCGATGTTAACTACCGCTGGCACAATCGCCAATACCGGACCTCCACCTACTTGCTCGATGACAATTGTTTCCCGTTCCGGCAGTCAAGTCAGCTCTGCTGAGATTGGAGAAAATCTCGTTTTACAAGTTGATGTGCAACCATCAAGTAAGTTTTTTTTAATGTATGATAATTTTAATAAATTTGTATTTCAGTTAAATATTTTAACTAAACTTTTTTCCTTTGCATTTATTCTATAGTTGGGAATAGGTTTCCCCTAAATGAGGTAAATCAGCTTACTACACCACTCCGGCTAGATCATATTACGGTTTCAATTCAACTTCTCTTTTTGTAGTCACACGAAAATCGAGAGAAAATATCTATGATCTATCAGATAAAAAGGATCTATGTATATCGCAAAATATCATACACTAAATTACGTCTGCTACTTAATTTAGTTGACTTGCGGCTTGACCCCAATGCAATTGAGGATAATAAAACCTAAGATTCTGAATAGATTGTAATAATTCTTTAGACCATATCTTAATCTTACCTATATAATACTGTTATATGAGTTTTCAACATCTGCGCAGATCAAAATTATACATAAAACAATAAGAGTGTTTTCACTGTATATTACATCAGCGCGAACATGTCTATGAAATAGAATGCACAAATGTTTATAAGTACTCCGCTAATATTCTATTTGTTAATGTTTTAGATATCTACGGAGGTTTCGCGCGTAGCTGTGTTGCAAAGACGAGTGAAGCGTCCACGAATTTGGAAAATGAATATCGTGTGACTGATGAAGATGGTTGTGCAACGGATCCGTCTATTTTCGGCGAGTGGGAGCGCAGTGAAGATGGCAGTGTATTACGTGTCGCCTTCAATGCCTTTAAGTTCCCGAGCAGCGATAATATTCGATTCGTCTGTAATATAAGAGTATGCTTTGGAAAATGTCAACCGGTACGTGCTTTTATATATTGTCCTATGTAGACAAAATTGACTAACTCTATGGCCAGTGGATTGCCTTCCAGTCAGCAAAAGGTTGATAGTTAGCTATTAAAACAAAATGCAAAAATCATCGGCTGTGCAACTATCTTGCCGCGGCCTGCGCAACTAGCTTATAAAATTAAACTATGTGACTGCACAAATGGCGCCTTATTAAGACACTGATCTATCGTGAGTTGCAGGTTCGGTTCCCATGCAGGACAATACTTTCTACAGTCCACAAATTTTGTCCTGAATCATAGTGTAATATGTGTCTATGGCTCCGAACCCACGGACCAACTATGCCCTCCCAACTAGTTAGCTTTTTATGCTCAAAATAAAATAATTAATATCTAATTAATATATATTATACTCAAATAAAAACATATTACGATTATTTAGAAAGTAAATTGCCAAATGTGCAAGAATTATATATTTTTTTAAGATAACCTAATCATAATTCCAATATAGGTGAACTGTCGCGGCGCTGACGCTTTCGGTAAACGACGTAAACGAGAAGCCCTAGGACCAGTGGGTCAATTCCGAGAGGAAGTTCTGGTGGAATCGAACCAGATACTGACGCTTCAGCACCGAGACCCATCACAGGTGGCACGACAACGTGATGCCGGAGACGGCGGTCAAGCGGCAGGCGCGGGAGAGGTGTGCGTGTCGGCGGCAGGGCTAGCAGTGGCATTAGCGTTGACTGCATTACTGGCGCTCGTTGCTGTGGCAGCCGCAGTAGCATGCTGGCTGGTGGCGTGGCGCCGTGCTCGTCCTCCACCTGCGCCGCTACCACATCCTGCTGACTTCCCTAACCCGCTGTTCCAACGCTGAGTACGCTAGTCCCGGTCGCGCTCCTCCGCCGGCACCGGGCGGTGTCGGTCTTCCTCTCTCCTTAACTCTGTGCGCGCCGCCGGAGGACCGCCGGCCGCGGGCGCCGCGAGCGCCGCAATCCTCGCCTCGCGCTCGCTGCGCCCCAATACTTTTACTTTATTTTATATAATTTTTACTTTTACTAATGTGACATCCGTCGCTCCTTCGAATTTTGTGATATTCATATAAATATTCGAAATCACCATAATTAATATGTAATATAAATATCGATTAAACTTTAAGATTAAATAAAATTATTAATAAGAAGATCTGTCTTTCATTTACAATCAGAAAATTATTAAAAATTTGGTTCGTAGAAGTTCATGACAGCTTAACTGTATAAATTTACGCCTTTATTTCGAAATAAAGAAAATAAACGAACATTGTTATTTTTTTTCTTGTGTGCTTGTCCGCTTATATAATTAACATAAGTAGTAGAAATATTTAGGTTTCCAGCTTTCACTGCGTTCTATATGTTGCGGCAGGTTATGCTAATCTAAGGTTCTATACCTTAATTTTGAAAATATAAAGGATTCAAGGAAACATAATCCTTAAAAAAAATAGGAAATGTATAATGTTTATGATATTGGCAGGTTTATTGGTGGGTGTTACTCAAAAGTATAACTCTCATATGGGTCATTAATTAAGGTCAAAGTTTCGGTTCCAATAGGACGATTGAGTTAAATAGTGGGCTCATTTAGGGTTGGTTGGCAATTAGTTAAAGGAAGTGGTGGTGAATTGCATTCTTACTCCATCGCCACACGGAAACACAAATTAATATATATAGTTACAAAGTACACTAAGTTACACTTTTTTTTACAAAGTAATCTCTTTAATGTATTACGAACACCCGCTGTCACTAATTGTCTTCTTCAAATAAAAAAATAAATAAAAACCAAGCAAAACTTACCAGCTATCTGCTTCAGTTTAATTAAAAAGTTACATTTGTCATTTTTATATTGAAGATTCCATAGGTTCCATAGTCATTATAGGCTGGCTAAAACATGTCTTTCGAGATGTCCTCGTATAAGGCGTCCACTACATCGTAGGAGAATATTGAGGTCGGTGCGTAAACCTGTATGACCTTCAACAAATAACGTTTGGTAATTCTGAGTATAAGGTACGCTACCCTTGTTGACACACTTTCGATTCTCTTCCGTTGTCTACGAGAGACTTACGAACGATAAACACTACAGCGCCTTGGGACGGGTGATCTCCCTCCCGGTAGAAGAGCAGGTTTCCAGACCGGAGGATTATGGTGCCCTCCCTTCTCTTCGCACTTCTGATAATCCGACATTGTCCCATCGGGTTTTGCTTAATTCCGTGGCGTGTTTTTTTTTGTATCCGGATCGCGTTCGGAGATTCCTAGCACCCGTAGCAGCCTCGCCACCAACTGGCCCGCTACCGAAATGAGCCTGTGGAACAGCGGCACTACCGTAACTGGGGGCCGTGACTTTTTTTACATTCATATTTGTTTTGGTGGGAATAATGCCATAATCGCCACGCTTGGCGGACGAATTGGCAATCACGGTAGATGTTATTAATTTTCCCAGAAGATAGCAGCTGTCCACTCTCCCGGCGAGACCCTCAGACTCCCATGGGCAAGCAAGGAGTGAGGGAGTGAGTCTTTTCCCGTCGCCACACAGGTTTATATTACGTTCGTACGTATATACAGGTATTATATTACATTCGTCATTTTAAACTTCAAAAGACATAAAGAGAACTCGTGTAAAACTGCATAAATTTAGTTACATAAGTCAATTTCTTAAAAATCGTTACATGCATCTAGGAACTAAAAATAAATTTAATATTGGCATTAAACCTTTTTTACTAATTTAACCGTGTTTATACTCGTATATTTGATTTTAAATTGCCCGAAACTTTTCAGTTGTTCACGGAAGGACTATCCTTCTATGACCATGAACGTTGAAAAATAATATCAAGAAAAATAAAAAAGAAACCGTATAAATAAATTTATTTCATATGTGTAATATTCGCGTAAACATCAGACTTTTATATTTCCCACCTCGTGACTTTCGTGCAGGCAATTCTCGTTTTCCTCAAGATAATATCTAATTAGAGCTCTAAGTTCGAACTCCTAGTTTTATTATAAATCTCGAAGATCGAAAATATATAATCATGTACTTGGCCGTAGAGTGGACTTTTCTCAATCGTAAATCAAATGATGCTATTCTAGGAAAGTTTTGTCTTGTCTTGTTGTTGCTTAAATCTTGACTAGTCGGGACCATGCGAAAAGTAATATTGAATTCTAATTGATACAGTAATTTTGTCTAGGGTAGAAAAATATCATACTATCCACCCCTATTCATCCCATTCATCCCCACTCACCGTCGTTCGTCCTAATCATCCCATCCATAGTTGGACATCTCGACTTATCTTATCTATCCCTATCGACTTTCCCTCAACACATCCAGTCCCATCCGTTACCATTTGCCGGGCTGGCCTAATGGCGAGGGGAGGGAATACGTTAAGTTATGAGGTCACTTGCCGTCCTTTCGTTACTACTGATGGGGATGAGGGATGGGTATCCTTCCACACTTATACCATCAAATCAAATAATTTATTATGCATAAGCCCCTAGGGGCACTTACATATTGTCAATTTTACATTATAGTTTTTTAAATTAAATTTAATTATCCTACCACCGGATTGGCAAGCAGCCACATACTGAGAAGATCCGGCAAGAAACACAGTGTGCTCGTCATTTTTTTTTTTAATTATGTTATATATTTTCACAAAAGTGATTGGTTACATGTTTAGTTTATGTTAGCTCCAGTGGCATGCCCTTCGAGTAAAGATTCATTTGTTTTAAATTTTGTATATAATACAAAATTAAACTAAGAATATTTATAAAACAAAAAAGCATCCGTCACCACTCAAGAGGATAAGGGATGGAGATCCGTTCCCACTCAGGCCATCCGTCACCATTCATGGTGATGAAAGATGGGAACCCGTCCCTACTCATACCATCCGTTCCCACACATGGCATACGTTCCCACACATAACATCCGTTCCCACACATAACATCCGTCACCACTTACGAGGTGAGGGATGGGGATCTGTTCTCTTTCACACCATCCGCGACCATTCGTAGTCGTCCGTCCCAATCATCTGATCCATTATCATCTATCCCCACTTACCTCACCTAATCCATCCTTACCTTCGCCCATCTATTACTATCTGTCACCACTCATCCACGACTGCCCCCATTTTTCCATCTGTCCGTCCGTCATCATGTCCATGATTACAAAAGTCACGAGGTGTGAAATATAAATATAACATGTATAATGAAGTCTGATGTTTACGCGAATATTACACATTTAAAATAAATCTATTTATACAGTGGTTATTTTATATTACTTTTCAACATTCATGGTCACAGGAGGATAATCCTTCCGTGAACAACTAAGAAGTATTGGGAAAGTTAAAATCAAATATAAACACGGTTAAAATCGTAAAAAAAGATTTAATTCAAATATTAAATTTGTTTTTAGTTCCAAGATGCATGATACGATTTTTAAGATATCGCCTTATATCAATTTCTGTCGTTTTACACGAGCTCAGTTTGTGTGATGTTTTAAAATTTAAGATGAAGGACGTGATATATTATTAAATAATATTGATGTTGTTTCTTTCCTTTTAGCCAGCCTATATCGAGTACGGAACATCCTGAATGTAAAACGACACATGTAACTTTTTTTAAATATACTAAAGCAGTTGGTCGGTTAGATTTTCTTGGCATTTTGTTAATAAAATATTTTTATTTGAAGAAGACAATTAGCAACAACGGGTGTACGTAATACATTAACAAGATTGCTTTGTAAAAAAGTTTTCATAATGTTATATATTAGGATGTGTTTCCGCATGGTGATGGAATGAGAATGCAATTCACCACCACTTCTTTTAACTAATCATCAACCAACTGTAAATGAGCCCACTATTTAACTCAATCGTCCTATATTGATTATGCAATTCATCTTAACCCATTAACACCGAGATGATCAGAATTTTTACTAACTTTTCAACTTGTTTATTTATTATGTTATCGGACCAAAGAAATAATGCAATACCTCTATTCTTATGCGAAATTTTATGCTCTTTCAGAATCTGAGCTCAAAATTTCGATTAAATACCGAGAAAACAAATATTTTATTATATGCTTTCAATTTTGTTTCATAATTAAATTCAATTTCATAATCGAATTAATATAAATAATAATAGTACATAGTTAACTCGTGATCGAGTAACACTTGTCTTGGGGATCTGGTCCAACCATAATCTTTTACAATGTAATTCAATTTTATATCGTAGTTGGAAGAGCATCACACTGGAGCTAATTCTTACTAAACATGTATATTTCCGTATGAAAGAGTTAGTAAAGAAATAATAATAGACAAACCGGTTGAGTTTGTTGCCGCATCTTCTCAGTTCAGGGTTATATTCTGATCCGATGGTAGTTTATTGTATTAATTTAAAATGTTGATAATGTGTAAGTATCCTCGTAGGCTTTATATAGGTATAATAAAAGAATTTGAATATAAAAAAATATGCGTGCGTACAAAGTACACATATCAGAAGTGAAACTTTGGCAAAATATTTTTTTAATATCTCTATCTCTCTAGTGGGGGTCAGATAGTAGGGATGCTACGAAGAGTCGCACTAAGAGGAGACCGAGAACGTCTAATGTGTTCGATCTCATTCTCTCGCCGGCTGAATCCTATACATTTATGTGTTTGTGTCTCTATGGACTTATTTTTTCGTTTCATCGAGTTTGAAATCACAACGATTCTAAAGAAGTTTCACTTCAAAAATAATCAAAATACTGTCAATATGTTTGAAGTCATCAACTGCTGGCTCATTTACTGATACGTCAATCTGTCAATGTTTTGTCAATATATTGAAAATCTATCACAGGTTTCTATCTCATTCACTCACTCTACATATTATGAAATACCAAAAAAAATATTCTAGATATTTTTTATACAAACCTTATCCTGACAATAATGAATACAAAAAAGAAGCACTTTGGTGGAACTAGTGCGTTCAGATGTACGTACATATATTTAAGCTATTCATTTTTATTTATATAAAAGATTTGTTTCTATTTCACCATAAGCTTTTTTTGGGGATGAAATATCGCCCGTTAGTTACACTTTGTCAAAATTAATGGTGAATACACCAAGTTGAGAATTGTTTTTTCTCTCTAACGACAAAATGTTACTTAAAAGAAATATAATTAATTAATTTTGTCACCTTTCAGGACAAATTTGGTAATAATGGCATTGCTATTTTATCGCTTTACTTTTTTTTTATTTTAAAGCTATTCTATGGACTTTTGTCCGTCCTCTTTTTACATTTAATTTAATTGTTATGGTGGTTTGTTTGCAAAACTAATTTTCTTGAAATGGCTTTATTACAGTTGGTTAAAGCTTTAGGAGCGCAATTCATGTGTCATAGATGTTAAGTGACTACATGTCTTTTTATGGTTTCTTCTTGGCGCTGGTGGTCTTGTTATTAGTGAAACCCTTCTACTTGTAGATGTTGTTGTCCTCTGTGATCTAGTTATGATGATATCATATTACTTTAGAATCATCATTGTTTACGTACGCCGCAGATATTTTGCTATTATTTAATTAATATCTGGAGGACCGAGCCTTGCTCGGTATTTTCTTATTAGTGTGTTTTGGAAGATATATTTAAATATAATTAAAATAATGAAAAAATAAATTAAAAAGGCAAGAATACAAAAATAGAAAATAAAAAAATGTATCGAGCAAAAAGGAGCCAAAATCACGTTTGTCGTATGGGAGCACTCCTTAAATATTTATTTTATTTTGTTTTTTAGAATTTGACGTTATAGCGGCAACAGAAACACATCATCTGTGAAAATTTCTGTCTGACTGCTGTCTAACTATCATGGTTCATGAGATACAGCCTGGTGATAGACAGATGGACGGACGGACGGACGGCGAAGTCTTAGTTATAGGGTGTCGTTTTACGCTATTGGTACGGAATCCTGAAGAAGTTGAACTCACATAAAAGCTTGGTACAATGGAAATACTTTATAAAATTGGCATGTCTCAAAAGTTACAATTCTGTATTAACACGGAATTTGAAAGTTTCTAAGCTATAAAGAGGTCACTTTTAGGACACGGCGTCATAGGAACGTAGAGTTTGAAATTTTAAATTGTTGGACAGCAATTTTCTAAGCCGAATATTGTAATTGAGAGCCATGATAATACATTGCTTCGTATAACTGAAATCCATCGCTCATAAGATATATTACCCATTTTAATTTTACTCTGGCGAGGGTATTTTTACCTCATAATGATTAGTAAAGAGAGATGGTCATTTTCTGTCTTTTTTTCACTGTTTAGTCAGGGTTTAATCAACATATTTGTAAAAATTGAGACGGAAAGGCTGAGTTCTATTAGGAACAATCAGTAAAATACGATAGGGAGACAGGCTGTTAATGCTGATCAGATTGGTCGCATGACGACATGACCTACCTATGTGCGCTACTATGTCGTGCGCTAATATTTTAAATAATTCGAAGGGGTCGAATATTAAAATAAATCTTTCGAATAAGTTATAAACCCTGAGTCCGACAACCGGTCGAGTCCCTGAATACTCTGAAGGCTTCCTGTCTCCCAACTCACATCTTAAAATTGAGAGCGGGCGCGCCAAAATTATACAATGCCACCAGTTTCCAAAAAAAACATTGCATTGCAATGTAATCGGGTCAACTGTACTGAACGTTTGTTCTTGAGCAGAGTCTATATTTATTCCTAGGATTCTCCAAATACCATCAAATTAATCCTTCGAATTTCAGAGAGTGCAGTTTGCCATTAAAGTCTGCTTTGCAATAACCATAAACAAAGCTCGAGGTCATATTCTTAAGGTAGCGGGAGTAGACTTGAGAGAAAGGTGCTTCTCCCATGGTCAGTTGTATGTGACATGCTTCAGAGTAAGCTCACAGAGTAGCCTGGTAATTCTAGCATCTGAAAGGAAAACAAAAGATTTTTTTTTTTTTTTTAAATCCGATTACGAAATGAAAAATGATGTCGCATATAAATAATTAAGCATATTAAATGCTAAATTTCAGTAATTTAAACAAAAGATATTGTTTACAAAGAAATACTATAATAGGTGTAGAATCGTGGGTGGGCGGGGGATGTCAATGAAGCGGTACCAGTGGTCGGCTTAATTTCGATGAAAAAGACGGTGGGTTATTGGGCCGCACACTACCCTTCCGCCGCCTCGGTCGCAATGAGCGCGTTGTGTTAAAAACATGGCCTGCTAAGAAAAAGCCTGGTGTCCATAATATATAACAAAATTTAATTTGATTTTTATGTTTATTAAACCTTCCCTACGCTATAACAAAGATTGTTATCATCATCATCACAGCCCATATACGTCCCACTGATGGGTTCAGGCCTCCTCCATAATAGGACGGAAGTTAACCTACTATACTGTGCTAGTTAGACGTGTTGGTATAGGGTTTTGTTTTGAGTTTTCCTTCTCTTGCATAGTATTATATGCATTTTATATCCCTTAGTCGTCTCTTACGATCACCCACGGGTAAGATAGGGGGTGGTGAATTGTATTCTTACTCCGTCACCACACGGATAAGATTGTTATACTATATAAGAATACACACATTTATACATAATTATCTATAAATAACAATATAAATAATAACGTAAAAAACAAACAAAAATCCTATTGAAACATTATCGATTTCTTCGCAGACAAAAACGCGGGCAAATGATAATAATTAATAAAATAATAATAAATAATGCCAAAAAGTAAATAAGAAAAAGTAAGGATCCGAACCGAGCTCCAGTTTGTTTGGATTAGACCACTTGAATTTCCAACTGAGCTAAATGTCTATTCTTAATGACAGTGTCAAAATTTGAAAACCTTCATATTCTAATAGTTTTAGTACAACGGAAAATTATATTTTTGTTGCCGAAATATACTGACAAAATAATATTTTCTATAAATGAAACCTAGCTAGATCGATTAATCGCCCCCGGAACCCCTTGTATGCTAAATTTCAAGAAAATCGTTGGAGAGAGAGAGACCGTTTCCGAGATTCAGATTACATATATATATACAAGAACTGCTCGTTTAAAGATATAGTGAGATATTTTAATTATATTGTGGTTTAAATACATAGTAAAACTTAATTGAGGCTCAACTTTATAAAATTTACCTATATATATACACTACCGTCCAAAAGTTTGGAAGCAGCAAGGTAAAATCGAATAAAACCAAACTAAGTCATTTAAATTTAAATGTATTGATAAAAAAATAAAGAACAAACAGAAACTAACTTAAACAAAATAAAAAAATAATATACAATGGTAAATTAGATTAAATTTTAGCTTCATCAAAGTGTCCACCTTTCTCCTTTATAATCTTCTCACATATTCTGGGCATTCTATTAATCAATTTTTTAAAATAATCTTTATCTAATTTGTTCCATTCGTTCTCTAATAGCTGCCACAAATGTTCTGAGCTCGTAGGACAACGACTTTTCACCCTCCTGTCAAGTTCATCCCAAACAAGTTCAATGGGAGAAAGATCAGGGGATTGAGATGGCCATTGCATGATGTTTAAAATGTTTTCAGCTTTTTTCTTGTTTAAAAAGTTCTGGCACAATTTAGACGAATGCTTAGGATCATTATCCTGTTGAAAAATGAATCCAGAACCAATGAGACTTAGTCCACTGGGTATGGCAGAATCTTGGAGAATTTTTAAATAGCCTTCCTTGTTTAATTTTCCGGTTATCCTCACAAGATTGCCGGGTTTACTGTTGCCAAAACACCCCCAAACCATGACATTACCACCACCATGTTTGATGGTAGGCACTGTACATGCCTCTGAAGCCCTCTCTTCTTTTGACCGGCGTACAAAGACACGTCTATTGGATCCGAAAATCTGAAATTTTGATTCGTCACTCCAAAGGACATTTTCCCATTGTTCTATAGTCCAGTTTTTATGCGCTTTTGCCCATTCTAGTCTATTTTTCTTATGTCGATTTGTTAGTTTGGGTTTTTTAGCAGCAACACATCCTCTTAATCCCGCAGACAGTAAGCGTCTTTTAACAGTAGTTGTTGAAATGGGTGTTTCTCGCGTATCATTCAGAGCTGCAGTGATCTGTGGTGCAGTTAAGCGTCGATTCCGTTTAGAAAGAACTCTAATGAAGTTGTCCTCTTGATTTGTTGTGGATTTGGGCCTACCAGATCTCTTTCTATCTTCATTTTTCCCCGTTTCTTGTTTTCTAGCAAGGGTATAGTGGACACCTTTACAAGAAATTCCGAGCCTTTCTGCGATTTGACGTTCACTGTATCCTTCCTCGCGTAGAGTGCAAATAGCGCTTCGCTGTTCAAGCGTGATTTGCTTGCGTTTTGCCATTTTCAGAAGAAAAAATACGGTCAAAGTAGTAGCCGATATCTTTCGAATACAGACAATGTTAATATCACAACTTTCACGTGCCAATGCTCAAGTGCGACTGAATAAGGTCTAAAAAAGTTAAAACCAGCAAACATTATCAATAAAACTACACCATTGCATAGGATAAAGTAGCCGACGGATTAAGTCATAAAACACGTGTTTCGTCAATATTAAGGAATTCCATAAAACTTGATGAATGTAGGATAATAATCCTTTTGTGTTTGTGTAGATAGTCGTAAAAGGTTGTAAAACTTAAGATTATTGCTAATTTTTACCGCTATTAGTCGGCATTTATTTGTTTTGTTTGAAAACAGGTGTGCTTCCAAACTTTTGGACGGTAGTGTATATTATAAAGTCATTTTATAATCACGGGGTAAGTTTTAAGAAATTGTTTGTCTCTTAGTTTATGTAAGAGATTCATATGGAAAAAGAAAAGATTGACGATCTTTTCTTTTTCCGTATGAATCTCTCATTCCGTATGTCATAACTTCCTAGACTGTTTTGTCTTTCAAAATGAATTCAAATTAATTAAAACAGAAATCTTTCACTTCAATCACATACAATGCTTTTTCGAGTCATGAAACTCTTTTTATTGGTCGATCATAATGTGACATTATCCCCAAAAATTCGTGGCGTTGGGAGAGCGGTGTGAGAGTCCATAACCCCTCGTGTTTTCCATCTTTGCCTATAGAACTGTCTATTGGGACCGAAACTTTGACCTTAGTGACCCATATCAGAGTCATCCTTTCGTGTACCTCCCACCAATCTCATAAGCATTATACATTTCCTATCTGTTTTTAAGGAGTGGCCTTGTATCCTTTATATTTCCAAAATCTTAACGGCGGAACGAATCCTCGCCACAGCCGCCCCCACTTCCGATTTATGTATAAACCCTGCGAGGGCACTTATATATTGTCAATTTTAACATTTTAAATTAACCCAATAAACTACCACCGGATCGGCACGTAACCGCTACTGAGAAGATCCGGCAAGAAACTCAGCAGACATGTCTATTATAATTATTTCTTTCATCATCATCATCACATGACTATTTCTTTACCTACTGACTTTTTTATATAGTAAAACATGTTTAGTAAGAATTAGCTCCATTATGATTCTCTTCGAACCCCGATAATATGTAAAATTCCAATACAATGTAAAAGATCAATTATTAGATATTAGATTATGGCTGGATCAGATCCCACAAGTGGCACCCGATCACAAGTTATCTACTAGAGTAGCCATGACTCTCATGAATCACCTTGAAGGGAAGGGAGAAACCTAATCCACGCAATTACCGCAAGCAGACCTTTCAGTGAGCATTACCACACCATGTGCTACAAACGCTAACCACAGTTAAATTTTGTTAGGCAAAACACGTTACGCTATACAATTACGTTTATAATATAATTATTAAAAATAACTGCAACAATTTAGTTACAATAACGATGAAATTGCTGAATGAGAAGCTGCTCATAGCCAGTCTGTAGAATCGTTTAGATAATCCGAGATTTTATAATAACCTTTTTTACGAAGTCTATTCTTAACAGCCCTTTTAAACGCATTCATTAGTATGGCTCAGATATTTTATGGTAATTTATTATAGATGCATGTACATTGCCCCATGAATGACTTACTAATTATTTTGAGACAAGTAGTGTATACAACTAATTTGTTTTTATGCCGAGTATTCACATAATGACAAGCGTTATGATAATTCTAGCATATCTCAGGGCATTGATATTCCTTGTCTAAGACTCATTTTGCTTTTATGTAAGCTTTTTAGCTTTTAATATTTTTTGTCTTTTATGTTTAATACACAAAAGTTACATGGCAGCCACCATTATAGCTAGTCTCAAATAATTGTGCTCGTTTAATTTATAATCTCTAGAAGGTGTGACATCTTGTTTATTTCCTTCTCGTGACGTTACAGAAAATTGTCACTTATGAAATTAATAAAAATTAGAATGTACATTATAAGCGCTAAACGTTTAGAAACGAATAGCATATTAGCAACTTGGCGGAGGCACGGTTCGAAATTATGAGAAGTGACATAACATAATCATTTAGTAGATATTAATCGTGGTAAGGGGACAGTAACAACCAGCAGACAAATTATCTTATATATAACTATCGAAAGATCACTGAACGATATGCCATCAGATTTTGCTACAACCATCAAGAAGAAATATGCACCAATATGGTAAGTTTCTTAAATAAATTTTAGACTATAATGTAAGCTTTTCGCGATTAAGTGTCTCGCTGTATCTAAGCGCAAAGTTTAATCTTCTTAGATTACCTACAATGTTACAATTATATGTTTAATCTCTTAAATATACGTACTTTTCTTACCTAAAGCTATTATTTATTTCTAGCTATAATGGCACGTGAAATACAATCAAACAAAACACAGTTATATTGGACACTATAAATAATATATACTTATGAACCTTGTATGAAACCTAGTACAGTTGGGCTCTCTAACCTCCAAGCATTATGGAAGTCACGTTAAATAAGTGCATTAGCTTTCCGTGTGGTGGCGCAGTAAGAATACTATTCACCGCCCCATATCTTACCCGTGGGTGATCGTACGAGACGACTAAGTGATATAAAACGCATATAATATCTATGCGAGAGAAGGAAAATTCGAAACAAAACTCTATACCAACACGTCTGACCAGCGCGGTATAGTAGGTTAATTTCCCTCCCATTACGGAGGAGGCCCGAGCCCAACAGTGGGACATTTATGGGCTGTGATGATGATGATGATGAAGTGGTTTAGTAATGGATACAGTTTATTGAGTTACAATAAGCTGTATTAAATGACAGTTGCCAAATATAATATAAAGGTAATATCATTAGCCCTTCGACTTCCCCGGGTGTTATTGGAGCCAAGATTAAAAGGCTTTGCCAGATAATACCAAAAGAAGGAAATAAACAAAACAATATACATATCAACTCGTGTTAGATATTGTCAGTGTATTTGAAAGCTTTTCTGATACGCTAATATAATTAAATCAGCTAATCTCATGAAATAGTGTCTATTCTCATCGCTAAGCTTATGAGATCGTGTCTATTCTCATCGCTAATCTTATAAGATAGTGTCTATTTTCATCGCTAATCTTATGAGATAGTGTCTATTCTCATCGCTAATCTTATAAGATAGTGTCTATTTTCATCGCTAATCTTATGAGATAGTGTCTATTCTCATCGCTAAGCTTATGAGATAGTGTCTATTCTCATCGCTAAGCTTATGAGATCGTGTCTATTCTCATCGCTAATCTTATAAGATAGTGTCTATTTTCATCGCTAATCTTATGAGATAGTGTCTATTCATATATTACAAAGTCCGTACCCAGAATGTTTAGGTCTTCTGAATGAAAGTAAACTTGAAAAAATAACTTTCAAAACTCTTAATTTGTATTTTTCGAGCAATATCACCATTATACAGTGAATGTCGATGAGACTGGGCGCGACCTGGTATCACTGATTATCCGTCAATCGTCTGAAAACATTACCATCATCTGAATTAAATATATAGAGAAGATTATCCTGTGTAATGATGGTTTAAAAATACAATGTGTGATTACACTCCTTATTTTTCTGTGGGAGTCGTATCAGGATCCTATATCGTCATAATTGGAAAACTGTTCATCATGAATATTGGTAACAGCAAATTCTTAGTAAAGTTATAATATGCGTTGTGATTCTCAAGCGGGGCTATTATGACATTATACCATAGGAAAGCTTATGTCCGACGTTGGACAGCCATACTGATACATGGGCGAACCAAATTAAAGAGAGAGAAATTCTCTACCACCAAATGAAATACGGAAGTACTTTATGTTTTATAAATATAAAGTACTATAAACATATGGGTATATAGTGCTTTAACGTAGCTAATAATAAATTATATATATTACAAAGATACTTATACAAAATTTGCCCACACCTGTTATAAATGTTCAGAGCCCATTGAGCGTCGGTAAGCTGATAAACGCAAGCGCAGCCAAAACGTTTCATGGCCGCCACAACGCATGCGCAAACCTCCCCCCTTCTTGCGATATGCCCCCACTATTCAGTGTTAGTCTCGCACTTTGTTTACCAATTGCTTACCGCGATTGACGAACCAGTCAGGGCAGTCGGTTCGCCAACTACCGACCTCGTCGTTCCCGCGATCGTTCATAATTCACAGTCGCGCGTCGCCTGCGACGCACGCGACAATAGTCTCCGCGTCATGACCCTGTGACGTGATATTATGAGTAAAATCGAAGACTCAACGGAAGCCGCCGCGCCCACCGTGGCGATACATGTGGACCAATATGACGATCAAGACAGGGAAAACTCAAATCTTCTCGACCTACACGCTCCGGGGCCGATCATAACGCCCTCTGGGCAAATGCGCAAAGTGAAGAGCTTCAGCGATACACACAGAATTCGCGATGTGTCCTCGGCGTCCGGTGCAGCATCCGCACGGTGTCTACGACCTTACGAGCATGTGACCACGTATCCTGAGGGTTCCGACAGTGGAACCAACCATTATGCCCCATCCGTCCGGTCACTTGCCTCAATTGGAATGGGATGCACGGACGGACGCAAAATGGTTATAAGACGAGTTCCAACATCGCCCACTGAGTTATTTCATCTAGTTCGTCCCCCTACGTGAGTACCACCGAGAATAATACATCCTCTAACGTGCCATTATTCAATTGACTTCTATCAACTATACACATCTTCCCATCCTTGCACTCTGTTAAATGGGTGTCTTTTAATTTTCTTCATTTATATCAATTTCTTTCAATCTTCATCGAGTTTTAAAAGTTTTCTAACCTAACTTTATAGAAACAAAACTGTTACCAAAACAAACCAATCCCTATATATTTTATTACAAATACAATATGATTATTAACTAGTATTCTAGGTATTATTAACAGATAATTAATATCGATCCGATATCATACTCGCAAATCGATTACAGCAAATAATACTAGTTAATGAAGTCACATGTTTTGTTACGTTTACTTTGTTATAACTTTGACAATTTCAGATGATAGTCATATCAAATGTGCCATGTTATATTAGAACACACACCACAAAGATTAGATGAATGATTTGTTGATGTTGTAGAGTAATAAAGTTGAAAAGACAGATACTTCTTTTAATATTCATGACGTATCATCATATGGCCAATTAACTAAATCTGAAAATGCTATCTGTGTATACGTCAGATCAATGAATAATACATCACAAAAAGATATTATTGTAGTACTTAATGATTACAGTATAGATTAAGCGTATGCGTACGATAACATATTATTCAATATTATTATTTTTATAAATATAGTTAGTTATTTCAATGGATTATTTAATATAATAATCATCATCATCTCAGCTAATACACATCCCACTGTTCCCCATCAGACGTGTTGGTATAGCCTTTTGTTTTGATTTATCCTTTTTTTTTTGCATAGATTTTATCTGCATATCGTATATCTTAGTAGATTTTTGTCACACCCACGAGTAAGATGGGGAATTTTATTTTTACTCCGTCACCACACGGAAATATTTATTGTCAGAGAGCTATAGAGATTTATTTATGTAAATTTTAGGTCAAATCTATGACCATCAGACAAAATTACTGTGAACTCCTAGTTAAACGCCGGGATGTATGGTTTAAGTAAATCACTTCTTAAACGTAATGCTTAAAAAAGAAAATGTAATTGAAGATGCCTAAGATTAACATGTTCATAAAACAATCAAAGTCAAGCTTGCAAGTACTTATTCGTATTAAACATGGGTAATGTACATTAGTGTACTGTGATATCATGGTTCCCCGTGTGATGACAGCTTAAGAATGTAGCGGATTGCTATCTCTTACATGTCTGACTCTTAAAATTCGGCTGTAGAAACACCGGAATAATCGGCAACAACATTCTCATGCAAAAGTTATGGCTATAGCTGCCCTTACAAACCGATGTGTCATCCGTGACGATGAAGGTACTTTCTGTCGTTTAAAGATTGTATATGCCACAATAGACGTCAATAACCTAATGAAAGAATAGATGAGTAGATACTGTGTTGTTAATCCGAATACAGAGTAGTCCTAATGTAATACCGAATTCAAAATTGTACTAGGTACAATTTTGAATTCCGAGTTATCAATCTATGACTCTAAAAGACTTATTCACAAGTTACACAATTCAAGTGTTTATTATTTTGTGAATTCCACTATCAAGGTTGCATACACTCAATACCACTTCCATAGGCTAACTACCGTTAATCGTGTTAATCACTGAATTATTTTGTTCTTATTATTTTATATAATTATGTTGTTATCGTAGTTTATTATGTAAATGCCGTGCATGTTTCATGCGATTTGTAGTTGATAAACTGGTAGTAGATCAGTTGACAAAGTAAAAATAAATGAGGAAGTTACTTGTAAGAATTAATATTTATCGAATCTATTAATAACTACGATTATAGATAATAAATTTGGTAGATGGATAACTGAAATTACAGTTAATGGGTAGGTTTTATCCCTGGCCTTGCTGTTTTTTGGCAAGTTCGGTTCTCAGTAATAACATATATATCTTTCCTTTCCTTCTAATTCCCCTAAGAAGGATTTAAATTTGCATTATCAAGATGGGAAATGCTACAACAATAAAGGCGTGGATCATATAATACTAGTAATGATAAATGATCATATAATACTAGTAATAATAAATAAGTTCTGGTGTTGAAATACCGATAGTAAATCTGTATAAGGAATTAATATGAGAATCTTCCTATTCTCGTCTATCAAGTCAATTTAATTTACGGATGTAGAATGAAGAAGAATGTAGAAAACTTACAATGACTTCAACAGAAAAACCATTTCTTTTTAAATTTAATATATTCACTTTAGGTGTCATTTATAATGATTTCTTCTAATATAGTTAAAGAGTTTTAATTAAAAAGTACATCAATTGATAAGTATATGACGTCTATTTAGTGATTTCTCTGTTATCAAATGACTCTACATTTTGTTCTACTGAACTAGTTACCGTACTGACACATCTGTAGGACTTTTGGCGGGAATCTAAAACGTCATGTTGTGCTCTTGTATTATATTCGATATCTTAGTGTTTTAACGTGTTATATTAGATAATTTTTATGGTGTTTTATGTAATATGATGTGACAGAACAGCTGGGATGTAGTGAATATCATATAAAAGTGCTTTACAACGTTTTCGTTTTCCATCAAAATTCCTACAACATACCATTAACAGTGTCACCATAGCAGTGTTGATGGCGACAATTCGACTGACTGACAGACAATGACTAACTTGAAGAGATTAAGAACGTGAAGATAATTATAACTCGACACTGGCAAAAATGGCTCGTATAAGTAGCTGATTGCCAATACATAAAAAGAAGAAGAAGACACATCTGTAATTTTGTATTACCAAATATTTTGACAATGACCTTTGCTAACTCTTTCAAATATGGCGTTACTAAATAATAATACAAAAGCGATGGCCTTTTAATTGTCATTTATGTATCATAGAAAATGTGTGGTAACTACAATTATCATAACTGTGATTATTTAAACAATTTGAGGTATAAGTATAGATACATATTCATAACTGTAACTGGCTATTCCCTAATGATAAGTTCATGTTAACGATGATGGTAAAGATAAATCCTGTTCTGCATGAAAATAATGAGATTACCCACCGGCAAACTATTAAGAGAGCATGCAGGCTTAAATGACATGCAATAGATGACCATGCTCTGCCCCTATAACGTAGTACTCATATTTACTTAAGTAAAGGTCAGTTCCTCTGCTCTATGTTTTACTTCAGGAATAAAGACATCTTATTATAAAAATATTTATAATTGTTTATTTTTAATATTTTGGTATCGACGTCGGAATAAGAATACAATTTGTCACCACATATTATCGTAGGAGTCGTAAAAACATTCCATCGAAAAATAAGATCGAAATAATCCATATATATGATAACATAAAATGGAATAATAATTCCAACACACATTAAGCTAGTTGAAACGCTGCTAAGTGTTCGAGGTACTACAATGTACGTTATATCCACCTGTAATAAAGAGTTCCGTATCACATAACCACGTACTGCGTTTACATATAAATGTGCTAAGATGCACATATTATATTCCCCGTGACGAATATTATTTGTTAATATTATTTGCTAGACAAGATGGCATGGAAAAAAGGTTTTCATTATTCTAAAAGAGTAAAAATATATAAAGACAATTAGTTTAACCACTAATGACATTGTGGGTGGCAAATGAGTTTTAAGTGATATATAAAATACACTAGATTTTAGTTCAAGTTTCAAACTAACACAGAGCTATTTAACAAAAAATTAAGTTACCTATATATTATTGGCTGTACAATCAGCATTCCGTATTCGACACTAGATCCTTATCGCTATTACATTACATATATTATTGAGAAACCTTATCCTGAGAGAAATAATGTATAAGAATATCAGATAAGAGCATTCCATTTTTAGTGCTTATTTTTTATCCTAAGAAACTGTACTAGCCAGCCTAGCTTCAATATGCATAATGCTATATCAGTTAATGATATGTAGATATTATACTTGTACACTACCACGGAGTTTTTACAACTAAACATCACAACAGAACTCTAACTTCAAAGTTAACAGAAATCTGTAATACCTAAGCATATTATTTAGAATAGAATAAATGTTCATTAGACAGCAACTAAACTCTACTAATATTATTATGGTTTCTTATTCAAACTCTTCGTTTGTAATATTATTTATAGTACCTATTTCTAGCTTCCGTAATTTACCGTACTCCGCCGCCAAAAAAATAAAATAAAAAGTAACTCCCAAAATTGAACTATTATTGCAAAGGAACACAATACTTGGATTAAACAATTTAGTTATGTATGTTCAATTCATATATGTTAATCCTGGAAATGGTCTATCTATACCAATTTTCATCCTAATTCAATGGTTTACGCATGACCTAAGTGAGTAATAATGATTTCTAATGTTTACGTGAGTATTACACATTTGAAATAAAACTACTTTTACGGATTATATCGCATTTCTATTTGATTTTTAATTTCCCGACGTTTCGAACGCTTTACAGTGATCATTAGTCCTCCCGTGACCATGATCCCTGTAAAGTGTTCGAAACATCGTGAAATTAAAAATCAAATACAAACGTAATAGAATCCGTAAAAGTAGTTTTATTTCAAATAAGTAAGTAATTTTGGATAGATTTATTTAATTGCAAAAGGGTAAAGAAATCGGCATATAATTGTATTACGCTGACATAAATTTGGATTTTCTGCAAGCTTTATAGGACCACAGTACTCTGAGTATGTGGTATAAATTTTAACTTGATATTCCTCGTACGTACCTAGGGAAAAAGTAGATACAGCTAGACAAGAAGTTATCTTACAAAGTTCTTATATTTTGATATGTGCGAACCCCTAAAAACAAGTTTGCTTACTAGGTATATATAGTAAATACGTAAGGGTTTCCTTATTACGTATTTACTGAGTAATACGAAGCTGTAATCATTATTCATTGGTTATATAACATTCAAGTTAATTATTACTACAAGTATATGTATTCAAGCTTATAGTTTGTAAGCATATTTATATTTCTCTGAAATGCTTCATATTTACCATCCATGTATGGCTATTTTTGAAATAATATTGAAGTAATTTCTTACATTATATTATTCCATGCATGAATGAGGATGGTGTCCGATGGTTTACTGTGTGAGAAACAAGGAGGCTTCAGGAGTGCATGGATCAAGTGTTCTCTCTGCGCAACATTGTGGAGAAGCATCTGGCTCTAGATCAGAGGATTTTCTGCAGTTTTGTGGATCTGGGGAGAGCATTTGACACGGTTGTACGAAAGGAGCTTTGGGACATTTTACCGGAGTATGGTATTAACGGTAAACTGCTACAGGCTGTGCAGTCCAGTTACATGGGCTGTAGAGCCTGTGTGCGGCTGGATGATGGAATGTCACCTTGGTTTGACGTCAATATCGGCGTTAAGCAAGGGTGCGTTCTGTCAGCCAGGCTGTTTATCATATATCTGGATAAATGTCTCCAAAGGTTGAACGATATGAATGTGGGAGTCCAAATGAGCGACTCAGTGGTCACTGCTCTGCTTTATGCAGATGATGCAGTCCTGCTGGCACAGTCAGCGACTGACCTGCAGACCCTAGTCGACACAATGACAGAAGATTGTAAGAAAAGGGGTCTACGCGTGAATGTGAGCAAAACCAAAATAATGGTCTTTGAAAGAGATAAAACCAGAACAGATGTAAGAGTAACAATAGGTAATGATGTACTAGAGCAAGTGGATGAATTTGTATATCTTGGATGTGGATTTAGCCGAGATGGAAGGTACACCACTGATATAGAGCGAAGAGTGAATGCGGGAAATAGAGTGAACCGAGCGTTGGGGCAACTTCTCGGCAGCCACCACCTCAGCCAGAAGGCACGTGTAGCAATACATAACGCAGTGCTTGTCCCAATATTACTGTATGGAAGCGAGAGTTGGGTATGCAGAAAAGAGTATGAAAGTAAAATTAATGCGGTCGAAATGCGATCTCTGCGGAAAATCTGTGGAATTAGGCTGACCGACCGCATTCGTAACGACGACGTAAGAGAGCCAGTAGGTATGAAAGAGAGTATTGGTGTAAAGATACGATAGGGAATGCTCCGATGGTTCGGACATGTGGAAAGAATGCCGAACGAACGTCTGGTTAAGAAGATATACAATGCCAAAGTGAAAGGATGTAGGTACCGAGGGAGACCGAGACTAACCTACCTAGACCAGATCGGTCATGTACTGAAGGAAGGTGGAGTCAAGAGTCTCCGAAACCGGCGAGCGTGTATGAAGAGAATTATGAATGTTGAGGAAGCGAGTGAAGTATGCAGAGATAGAGTTCTCTGGCACTCTGTTCTCTCTGCCTACCCTGCAAGGGATATGGCGTGATGATATGTATGTATTGCATTATAATATTTTATTAGTAAACGTTTTATGATTCTTTTTCTTTAAATATGTAACACTTATTACATTTTAATCGCTTCAGTTCATTAAAATTATATATAAGGTCCAAACTGTAGAACTTTGGCACTGAAGTATTATTTACACATTTTCCAAGTTTTTTTTTTAAGTTGGGATAAATAATATACTTAAATGATGCCAATTTCTATTAGAAAATGTGATTAGCTATCAATCAACAATATGTACATATATATTTGTTAATCAAACGAACGAAATGTCTAAACTTTTCAAGCCACATCATATATTATCATGAGCGCAAACTTTTGTGAATTTTGCGGTAAAAAATGTTATTTACTTTGTCACAAAAACACGCGTGATTTGTATTTTGATGCGTCAGTATGCCTTTTAAGTATATAAAATATAATTCTAAATGCTAGAATAGTGATCTGGAATTCTAAGCGTATCATAAAAGATATCCTATTAAAAAACTGAATGCTTTATAAACGAACTCTCAAACTTATATAAGTAAATTCTGTCTAGATAATCAACCCACTGAGTGATATTCTCGTTCGGAGCCATAAGTCCAACAGTTGACGTCTACGGGCTGATGGAAATGTGGAAACAGCCCACATTAGTCTATTCAATAACCTATATTGTCAGTTGTACAGAATAAATCAGACGGTGAATTCAACACTCATCTCAATCATACGAATAAATGGTTATATGTATGTATCGAACTGAAATAGAGTCGTTTCTACTTAATCTTTTTATTACCTTTAATTCCAATAATATTATCTATTCAAATTGAGACACTAGCAACTAATACTATTCATCATTCTCCTACTCTTATCCCAATTGCTTGGGGTCGATACAATATGTACTCATGTTTCATAGTACATATTGTAAAAGTTATTGGCAATAGTTTTATGGCCGGCCGCCTGTCTGACGTCAACCCTCCTTGGGAATCTAATTGTTGACCAAACGGCATCAGATAGAGTTCGCCCAGGTCGTTATCAGATAGAGTTCGCCCAGGTCGCTCTTAGTCGTATTTTACGACATCCACGAGCAAAGTAAGGGTTGGTAGTATTCGTAGCTAGCTATTATTAGTATTAATTTATTAATAACTTGATGTTCCCTCGTTATACTATTATCTACTAATAAAACATTCAATAAAATAATTTTATAGAAGAATGGACTTATTGTATTATAAGTTACTTCACTATAAGACAATTTCAGAAGAAAATATAATGACATAAATAACTGTCGGATAAGAATGGTCTTAGCGATTATACGCCACGGCAAAAGCTCTATCACTGTGTGATATATTTCCTACAGAAGAAATACCTTTGTTATAATATTTGTATTAATAATATTTGGGTACACTTTGATTCTGCAAATGACGTTTTGTTCGGTTAACCTATTCATTCTCTTAAATTATTTTATTATCACAAAAGTAGAAATTTAACTTTATGTAGATATTTAAAAATTAGTATGGCAGATCAGTTTACAGAATCACAAACAAGTGACAACAAGTCCTTTGTTTCTCGACCTATGGTGACGTCACACCGGTAATGTTAGATATTGTTCGCAACCAAGTATCATCATTTAGGTCATTTAACGTTTCGGTGTCCCTGTGTCGCTTATTATTAGATATTGTACAATTACTAAACACAAATAATTTTGCTCTTATTAATACTTTCGTTGATAGTTATGAAATAGTTATTCACTGAAAACTAATGTAACCCTTCCTATCGTTGCGTTTACTAATACTCTAATCGTCACCTGTTAACATTGTATAGGTTTTTCTTTTCTAGTTTAATTTATCTATTAAGATTTAGAAATATAATAGATTCTCTATGATAACTAGTTATAGCCATTAATCAATTAACGGGACACAGTATATTTAAAGCGCGTCAACTCAACTGACTCACTCATGTGTGTGTGTGTGTGTGTTCTGTATGGTAGCGGCTACGAATACTACCAACCCTTACTTTGCTCGTGGATGTCGTAAAAGACGACTAAGAGCTTTTAACGACCTGGGCCAACTCCATCTGATGCCGTTTAGTCAACAATTACATTCCCAAGGAGGGTTGACGTCTGGCAGGCGGCCGGTCATTAAACTATTGCCAATAACTTTTACGTTATGTATTATGAAAGAAGAGTACATTGTATCGACCCCAAGTAATTGGGATAAGAGTAGGAGAATGATGATGAATGATATATATATATATATATATATATATATATATATATATATATATATATATATATATATATATATATATATATATATATATATATATATATATATATATATGTACGAGTATATAGCTCAACGCGATTTAGCACTGGTAATTTTGAAAAACAGTTAAATAATATATAATATTTAGTCTTCACAAGCTCAAAATACTGACGTAATGTGAAGCTAACCGATCAAGAAACGTGATGTTTTGCCCACATAGTTCGAAAGTTTTATTCACAACCTATTGTTAAAATCAGCCAACTTTAAAATGATCCTTCTTTGTAATTTTCTGATTTTAACAAAAGGTTGTGAATGTGTACTTACACAAACTTATATTTACCAAAGAAAGGCCATATCGTGTAAAAAATAGAAAAGAAAAATTATTTATGCAATTATCAGGCTCTTTTTATTCTCTCTCTCCTGCGCTCTCGAACCAGGTCAGACTTTTTTATGAGTCATATTTGCTGAAATATCCGCTTTAGCTTAGTTTATTAGCTAGCTAACTAGCTAGCTAATAAACTAAGCTAAAACTAGCTAGCTAGCTAGCTAGCTAACTAGCGCTTAGTTTATTATAATATATGTATCTACTATATATCTACTCGTATCATACTGCATATTTCTGATAATTCACTGTGTCAAATAACTAGTAGTATCTTTAATACAAGCCTAGAAGTACACAAAATGGGACATACAAACGACTTATGACATTTAAGATAACCTATCTGTACTTTGACTATGGATAAATAAAATTTGCAATGATCTGATAGGGCGTTAAGTATTGTTCATAGCGTAAAAGCAATGCTACCGATTTTGTTGCACATAATCACTATTATAATGAAAATAAGATTCTCTTGCCTTACTGCTTTAGAGGTTCATTTCATTGTATAATATTGTAACATTGAATCTTATAGAAAATGATCACGGTAAATTTATTTATAACAGGAACTATCATAATTTTTCATTCATAATTTTTATCTTTCATCATAGTAACAGAAATTAAACTACCAAGATGGTGAGATGGGTTGGCAAAAGATTTTATTTTGAATTCTTCTTCTGTTGCAGTACTGTTATCTGCTTATAACTTTTAAGCCTCTTAGACGCTACTCACGCCACTTAAGGGATAATGTATTAGATTCTTAGTTGATCATCATAAAAAAGTCATATTATTGACGACCATACCATTGAACTGATCTAGTTTCTCATTCTCATACTGTAATATTGTCTACTTATGTCACTTAACATAAGAGCTTAATAAAGTCCTGATTCTATATACATATTTTTATTTTATTATTTTTCAATATCCATCCGGCCATCAGCTCGTAGACATCCACTCTTGGATATAGGACTCTCCACGATAATGCCACTCAGAACAGCCCTATGCTACTTGCATCCATGCCCAAACAAGTAATTTGTCTGGTGAGGTTCCTCTCGTAATTGGAGCTACTCAATTTCACTGTTTGTCCTTGGTAATCATAGAAATCTGATATTTCAGTTTATACATTATCTTCATTTGGATCTAATGTGTTATGCATTGCATGCGATGATTTTTCTAAAATGATAGTCGTTTTATTGACATATTCGACAATTATCGTGGTTTTGACTAATTTAAGTTTTAAAGTTATAAATTATACTGTATATTATATACGGTACTGTATTATATATGTACTTATAAGCACTATTGCTGGAAAATTTTATTAAAATCTGTTCAATATGATAGATTGGACATATATACTTATTAACCTGCCTTAATACATAGATGATATATTTGTATAAATACAATTCACCACCCCCTCTCTTGCTCGTAGGTATCGTTAAGGAATTAATAGGCATATGGTAACTGTGCAAGAGAAGGAAAACTCGAAATAAAACCCTATACCAACACGTTTGACCAGCGCGGTGTAGTAGGTCAATTTCCCCTTCTATTGTAAAGGATGCCCGAGCCCAATAGTCGGACATATGTGGGCTGAAATGATGATGATGATATATTTGTAGAAAGATATTATAAATATTTTATACAATGTCTTACTTCCCGAAACTTTCTCAGTGAGATAAAAATACAGATGGATATTATTACCTAAGCGATGAGAACAAACTACTTGAGGCAATCCTAAAATCCCAAGGCTTATACTTGTAGGGAGTTTCGGCAGCGTGACCTTCACGACATGAGCCGATAACACTGCAATGATGCTATCATTTCACACACACACACACACACATATATATATCTAGCATCCGACATGGATACCACGATTGATCGTGCGCCTGCGCCACTCGGTCTTATCACTGCCTACTTGATAATGATTTTAAAATACGTTTGCCTACTTACACGCTGACAGCTAGGGATTAATTCTTTAAATTGTTCACTCATATTATATTCATTTTATATCAACTGTCGCCACATTTTTGTGAGTAATGGACTGAATAAGAATTCCTGTCATCGCCACATGCCCTTGGTACACGATCTGTACGATATATAATGTGAACATTTGATTGCGGGCTATTAACTACCCATAGAGCAAAAACATACTGTTATGTGACGCAAATCGTGATCCGGCATGATACTCAACAAAACTTAAATGGTTATGTATTGCGTTTATATTAGCTGGTGTGCTATACTATCTGAAAAACAATTGTTACCAGATAGAAGACTATAAAACTCTTTTTCTTTCATATAAAAAATAAACAAAACAAAATAAACTATGTTAAAAAATATTTCGATTTTATGAGTAGAATATAAATAAATTTTTAACATTAATGTAGCCTGCTTTTAGCTTTTTTTTAACATCGTGGGTTCGATTTCTATGCAGGACAATCAATACTTTGTGCGATCCACAAACTGTTGTTCTGAGTGTGGGTGTAATTTTTTTTGCGTTAATTGCATATTTGTAAAGTCCCCACAATACAAAGGTTATGTCATCAGTGCAGGTTGGTGTCCTTAAGAATAAATATTATTTTTAACCGACTTCAAAAAAGGAGGAGATTCTCAATTCGTCTGTATTTTTTTTTATGTTTGTTACCTCATAACTTTCGACTGGACCAAGCGATTTTAATGATTCTTTTTTATTTGAAAGCTGGTACTTCCCGTTTGGTCCTATTTTAATTTGGTCTAGTTCTGACAATGGCGCCCATGTGAAAACCATATAAGTCTAAAATTAGCATTAAGTATGTGTGCGACAAATGAACGAGTAACTCAAGCCCCGCTACTAATAGAACAACCTATGTGTGTCTGTAACACTATAAAGTAAACAAAAAAAATAAAACTACGATTTAAAAAACCGACTTCAAAAACTGAAAAGTACAGAATAACTTAAAATACTATCATTTGTATGTGCTATCTATTGATAGGTTTGAAGTCGGTGCCGGTGTCGGTATCTTTAGTGTAGGAATTTCATTACAGTAAGTAAGCTGTTTATAATTTTGTTTAAGGCTTGGCACCGATTTCAAACCTACCAATAGATAGCACATACAAATGATAGTAATTTAAATTATTCTGTACTTTTCAGTTTTTAAAGTCGGTTTTTTTAATCGTAGTTTTATTTTTTTTTTGTTTACCATTAGTGCGCGGTTTATTTATTTTTTAAACTCTGTGTCCGACATAATTACTTTATATGCGTACTTGATGCAAACCAGCCAATTTGTATAAAATAAAGAATGAGATATATTATTGCGACTTTTGTTATATAATATTTTGAAGCGTTTGTTATTCTAATCTATATAGATTATAATCTATGATATAATAATTATTATTCTAATCAATCTCTTATATTTTTATTCTAATCAATATGTTATATTTCTACCATCTTGAAACCGAACGATGTAGTTCATATATTTAATAGTGGAAGAAGAAAGCCTATTAACAATTTTGCTAAGGATACTATCATCTAAATTTTACGACAATCCAACAGCAGCTCAGCAACTCAGCCTAAAAGTTACGAGTTTTTTTTAATCGTAATCAGACCTTAAAGATTCTATGTTGAATACGACTTTCGAAATAATTTTAATAAAACAAATAACTTGATGATGAGAATATTATATTATGGGAAAATCTAAATCATTAAGGGATGTTTACATCTGACGAACACCCTTTAATGCATAATGTGGTCTTTGATAAAACTATAAAAGATACTACACATCCTTACTGAGATTAGTATATCCACATTTTCAAACAGGGTAATTGAACATACTGATTGCTCATAAATTTTGATATGAATCACTTTCACAAATCATTTCTTTAGATAAATCCTTACCTCAGTTGATTACATTAAACTGTCTGTTTCCATTATCATTTATATCTATAACAATAGATATAGAGTTTTCTTCACCTCGGTCGGAAAACTGTCATACTAGCCAGACCAATAGACGTAGTATTTTGTCTCAAAATTTCCTTTTATTACAATTTACTCATGCTTTTTATTCTTTAATATCCAGTTGGTTTGTGAAACAAGTTACTAATAAAATTATTATATTTACCTCTTAAATTATAATCCTACTTATTCTTACGTATCATCGAAAGTAGGTAAAGCCTTTGAGCTGCGTGACGTCACGATAGTCTACCATCATTGTAGCTCATTAATCATTAATCCAAACAAACGGTTTATCAACGTACTGTAAACTTCGGTATATAATGCGTTTACACTAGAATATATTCTTTAAATAACCACATACGGAAAAATGCCCATATAAAATAATAACGATTACGAAAAGTAGTGTAATTCTGTTTTACTTTCACTTCTATAAATGCTGTTATCTCCTTTTGTCTATTTGTCTTAGTATTTGAGTCTCCATAAACATGTCGTTTAATTTAAAACTCAACACAAAAATCTATTTATATTAGCGACGACAAGTTAAATCTCTTTTTATACCAATGCTTTTTTTTTTATTTTATTACATTAAGATAATCATAAAAGTAATATAAGATACCGGTTTACTATTGGAAAAATGATGAAAACATCTCACAAGTCTTTTGACTGGCTTACGAATTTGAACTTGGGATGGAATGGTGATGAGCATCTCCTCTCCCAGCAATTGCTTTATATAATTATAGCTCTTATAGTTTTTTACCGCTGATCCTCACGGTTGTCTGAACTCAGTATTTTTTTTTGTTATAATTATCATAATTGCACAGTGTAGCGTATATTGCCTAACAAGTTTAGGATATTTATTCTGAGCTGTCTGATTGTAGGTTGTAGCTTATGGTCAAGAGGCTCCGAAACCGGCGAGCGTGTATGAAGAGAAATATGAATGTTGAGGAAGCGAGTGAAGTATGCAAAGATAGAGTTCTCTGGCACTCTGTTCTCTCTGCCTACCCTGCAAGTGATATGGCGTGATGATATGTATGTATGTATGTTTAGTTACGCTCACTGAAAAGATCTTTACTTGCGGTAGCTATGTGGAGCCAGTTCCCTCTAATATAGTTGAGAGGAGTGAGAGCTAGGTAACTAGGTGCCGCTCCAGCCGTTTTTTTTATACATATTTTGTTTTGATTTTGGATTTCACCTTTAAAAGTTGTATTCTTGCTCGAAAGGCATGTCACTAGGCCTAATACTTACTAAACATGTACATAAACAATTTTAATTATAATATGTAACTTATAAAAAGAGAAGCCCGCTGAGTTTTTTGCCGGATCTTCTCAGTTTGTGGCCGCTTTCCGATCCGGGGGTAGATTATTTTGAATTGATTTAGAATTTTAAATATTGACAATATATAAGTGCCTTTATAGGGCTTATGCTTAATAAATGACTTGATTTGGATATCTCAATCGAAAATAATATGCTTATAGCAAAGGATCAACGAGGCAGTATGATATTTAGTGCTAATAATGTTAAGTAAGTGATTGCAATAATCACTAATAACTTCATGTTCGTAGGCCACCCGATGAAGACACAGCCTCCCATGATAGCGATGGCGAAGAAGAAGAGGAAGACACTACAGCACATTTGAAACCTCGACGACCATTTTGGGCCAATAAGATACAGTTCGTATTGGCCTGCGTTGGTTACTCGGTTGGGCTTGGAAATGTATGGCGCTTCCCATATCTGTGTTACAAAAGCGGTGGAGGTAAGATAAAACATATTATAAATTAATCGTTTAATATTATAAAGGAACAATTACCATGCTTTCCTTATATTCTTTTCAGTCCATACAAACGCTATTGGTAACATGCTTCATTGACAACTATAGTGAAATTCACCACCTATACAACGTCAGCTAAGATAATGTTTTTGCAAAGGATTTTATGTTGTTCTTACACTAATGTTATCTAATTATTGTAATTAGACATCTCGTCTATTCGTCATCCTACATGACACTCACGGGATAGGGAGAGAAGACGGATAGTGACATGCTATATTTATACTTCATCGTCAAAAGAAATAATGGTAATTTTTTATTTCCATTATTGTAGCGTCGATTAGTCACAAACCAATGCCATTCTTGAAATAAAGGTAAAGGATATATAGTCCTAATTGCGATTAAAACGTGGGCGATATCGATAAATAGCGTCATGGTTATAAAATTACGGTGATCAGTCGTCTGAAAGTAGCAACGTGACTTGCCACAAAAGAACGACGTTATTTACCTTATTTTGTTTGTTATTTACCTATTATTATATAGCTCCTTATTGATTTTGCTAGAAACTAATATGAAATATTCAGATAGAGTAGAACTTGTGAACAGAAAGAAGCAAGTGCATTTTGACCCAAAACGTCTAAATGTTTCGTTTTAAGTATTATTTATATTTTGCAATTTATAGCAACACGGTGATTTATCTGTATTGCAAAATTTTAATGCAAACATAACTTGTGCAACTTTGAATTTAAATAAATAAAATATAAGTGGATTTAAAGATAATATTCGAAGAAAAATCTACGTTAACATATCTGAAACGTCACGAAAGGTGACAAGCCTGAGTAATTAATTATTAATATTTTACCGTGATAAGCATGTATGAAATCATACAGCCTAGTTATCCTACAGGAACCTTAGAGCTTATACTCTTATATATAGAAATTATTTTACTTCTATTCGATATTTTATTAGCTAATATGTTCGGCTTTCACTAAATTTTAAACCCAATCAGTTTCAAAGTGACGACATCAACTTCTAAATTTGCATAATTATTGTTAGAGCAATTTTCAACAGAAATTCTTTATACTTTGATGTTAATTAAAAAGCGGATTGCGGTCGACAAGATATATCGTATTAATGCTAAAAAATGATTATGTATACACTACATATACATACGTATTTACTTTTGTTACTACACCGAGCAAAATACAACAATAAAATCATGATCCAATTGTTAAAACTGACAAACATCTCTATGGAGATTTAGAGATTTATTTGGTCGTATTAGATTTTTTATAGCAATACAAACATTAACATGTAAAAGAGATATTATAGAGTGCGACCACTATAATTTGTTTTACTCAAGTCATGTCAAATACCTATGGAGATTAGACCGAAAGTGGTTATTGCAATATTCATCACCTCATTTCAGCTCATATACGTTCCATTGTTGTGCTCGAGCTTCCTCCATAATAGGAGAGAAATTGACCTACTACACCACGCTCGTCAGACGTGTTGGTATAGGGTTTCGTTTCGAGTTTTCCTTCTCTTGCATACATCTATGCATATTATATCTCTTAGTCGTCTCGTACGATCACCCACGGGTAATGGTGATGGATGCACGGATGATGGTGAATTGTATTCTTACTCCGTCACCACACGAATAAAAGCATTTTTTGACTGGATTGCAATATTTTGACTGGAGCATAATAACGCATGCATAATTTAAATCATCATCATCCCTGCTCATATATGTCCCACTGTTAGGTTTCCTGTATAAAGTGAGGGAAAATAACCTATTATACCATGCTGTTAAAACATGTTGATTTTCGTTAGGAGTTTTCCTTTTCTTATATAGGTGCTTTTATATCCCTTAGTCGTTTATTATGATCACCCACGGGCAAGAATAAGGAGTGGTAAATTGTATTCTTACTCCGTCACCACACGGATAATATAAATCCAAAAAAAATTGTAAGTTATCAATCAGATTTGCGGTAAGATAGAGTTTTATTGATTGCAAGAGAATTGTGTTGAGTGTAGAGTAAGCATTTAAATTTTGTTATAATTACTACACCTCTTTGTCTTTGGATAGTAATGCCAGATAGACTGAGAACGATGAAAGTCTAGTAAAAATATAATCGTAGTGGAATGCCCACGTACTGAAAACCTGTCAACAGGCAGTTTAGAAAAATTATATTCTTATTTAAAATATTATATAATCATTGAAACCGCAGTTTTATATTCGTGTACCATAACTAATTAACAAACACCTACCTAATCTACTCGTTATGACCTTCATATAATGAGCATTATCATGATTAACTCTTTTAACTTGAACAATGTGGAATATGCATATTATTTAAATTTATATTGCGGCAAAATATATCGGCGTTCAAACAGATCAAATTTTATCAGTGTTTTCATTGTTATTTAAAAAAATAATTTAACAATTGCCAAGAGTATTTATATTTTTTTTTAAATAGAAAGAATGTCAAAATGAAATTAAAAAATACGTGCATATGCTCTATTCTTTTTTTTTTTATTGCTGTTAGTGGCAAACAAGCAAGCAGCACACCTGGTGAGTGTTACTGACGCCCATGGACTTTGCAATACCAGGGCATAGCTAGACCGCTACCTACCAATGGAAACCCAAAACCCACCCAGAAAGTTGGGCTTCCGGCTCTCTCGCTTACATTGCCACTGCTCAGACGTCGATTTTCTGCGTGAGTGTGGTACTACCCAGGACGGATGGGCCCGCGGCTGTAGACAGAAATATTGAAATGGCCCTGCCACTATATTCTCATAAAACCAATAATTTTCAGTTGCTGACACTTTTTTTCAATTTTATACCTGCATCAAAAAAACAGACTGTATAACGTAACATACCTATTGCACTAACAACTCCTAATTTGAACATAGTACAAATAAAAAAAATTAAAGACAAACCGGCTTTTAAAGAATTTCTAAGAAGTATAGTGGGGGCGTTTACGAATACCCAAATGATTTTATCATTTCCCTCGTTCTTTATTATTCTCAATCATTTTAACGTCTACTTTATATTCTAACAATTTAAAGAGAATATAATTTTCTAATAAACGATTGTCATCTGACTTTTCCAACACAAAATGTAGGGATATAAATTACATACTGACTCATAAATATTTTTTCGTTATATAAATAGCTTGTCTTGAACAAAAATAATTATTTATCTGAATAAAATATCGGAATCGAACCTTTAATACTTGTTTGTAGATACTGATATCAGAATCGAATCTTTAATACCGGGTATGAAATTAGATACTCATTTAAGCTTAATTAACATACTGAATACATTCATATATTCACCTGTAGAGGTCCTGTACCTAGATGTTTAATATATACCTCACCAAAGTGTATCCATGTGGTGACGGAGTAAGAATACAATTCACCACCACCTATCTTACCCGTGGGTGATCGTACAAGACGACTAAGGGATATAAAACGCATATGACATTTATGCATGAGAAGGAAAACTCGAAACAAAACCCTATACCACACGTCTGACCAGCGCGGTATGGTAGGTTAATTTCCCTCCCATTACGGAGGAGGTCCGAGCCCAACAGTGGGACATATATGGGCTGTGATGATGATGATGATGACCTCACCAAAGAGAGATTGGTGGTAAGCTATTCTCAAGAATGTTCCGATGTCCATTCTCTCAGCAAAATTGTACGACTCCCACTATCAAGAAGCCAGTGTAAATTAAACATGTTTTTTTCAAACATCATTTTCAAAATGATAAAGTTCCTTAGATGTCATCAGAATTGTTGGTGAAAATGTGCATAAAAGCTTTATATAACTGGACTTGATTTTTAAAAGTTAATAGTTATTTTATATTAACAATTTAAATTAACTATTAAACTGTTAACATTTAAAAAGTTTTTAATAAAAAGCAACTTTTAAACTCCTGAATAAATATGGCAATTGTCATTAACAAGATAACATACTAAATATATACATCATATGAACCAATGTATTACGAGAGATAGGCAACTATGTAAGTACACGGGGTTATAATTCTTACTGTGTGATTGTTGAACTCTAGAAGATGATATCATGTTTAGCAATTGTAATAGAATTTTAAGTTTGATATATTATTCTCTCAGTGAGGTGACAATGTAAGAATACAACTCAACATCCCCTATCTTACTCGTGGGTGATTGTAAGACACGACTAAAGGATATAAAACGCATATAACATCTATGCAAGAAAAGGAAAACTCAAAACAAAACCTTATACAGACACGTCTGACCAGCGTAATATTGTATGTTAATTTCCCGCCCGTTGTGGAGGACACTTGAGCCCAACAGTGGAACTTCTTTAAGCTGAAATGAATTTTTCAGTATGATGATAGTCTATTGCTTGAAACAGTAAATTAATTTAAAGATATTTAATGTAATGATTCTTGATCGTCTTACATATGTCCCACTGCTGGGCTTCGAGCCTACCCCATAATAGGAGGTAAATTGATCTACTATATTACGCTTACTATATTTTACGTGTCATGACGGAGTAATAATACAGTTCACCACCCCCTCCCTTACCTATGGGTATCGTAAAAGACAATTAAGGGATATAATAATATGCATATATCATCTGTACCAGAGAAGGAAAACTCGAAATAAAACCCTATACCAACACGTCTGACCAGCGCGGCATGGTAGGTCAATTTCCCATTATGTAGGAGGCCCGAGCCCAACAGTGGGACATGTGTGGGCTGAGATGATGATACTACTCTGATCATGTGGGTCGGTATAGGGTTTTATTTCGAGGTGTCCTTCTCTTGCAGTTAATATATCGGCATTTTAATTTCATTAATCGTCTTTTACGACACTCACGGGTAGGAAAGGGGGTGATAAATTGTATTTTTACCACGTTACCACACGAAAAATCATTCATACTCTATGGACGGTAATGAGTCTTACTCTATGGATATTTTTATATTCTTTAACCAATAATAATCAATTTTGAATTTTATTGAGTTGGCTAATATCGACCGCTGCCAAGGCGATTTACAGACAATAGACATATTCCCAAAAGTTAACGCCAGGTAGAGGACCAGTAACGAAACTGAAAGAAACTTCAAAACCGTATTGACCACATTTTGCTTTAAAGTAGCAGCATGAAAGTAATAAAATATTATAAAAATAATTAAATTATCAATATCTATAACAATATAAAGAAAAATCCTTCTGACACAAGTGAACCACGTATACAGCCATAAAAACAAAAAATTGCTTCAATAAGTATTCTCCTCATTGTGGTTTGAAACTTTTGAAATAGCTACATTCAAAATAACTTTGTAATAATGGACTTTCCATTATCATCATAGTCATCTCAGCTCATATACTTGCCAATGCTGGGCCCGAGCCTCGTCCACAATGGAAAGGAAATCCACCTATTATACCTCGTTGGTAAGACTTATTGGTTTAGAATTGTAAAATCACCAACATCAAAATTGCATTGCTTACAATTGCTAGTATTATAGACTTTAGAAGCAGTAACTAAAACTGCATTAAGAGTTATAAAACCGAACTAAATACTATGCCGTAGGTTAAAGATAATATATAATTTGTCTTCACTACTTACTTGCCCTTTAGGCGTCATAAAAACCAACTCAAGGATTATCAAAGAGAATAGGCAGTAGCACTATACTGGAAAACTTATAACACCAAATGCGGATCGTTCACGGATAATTTGGCGACAATTCACCAGGCGAGCATAGTGGTTACAGCATTATCCATGGGGACCCCTATGTTCAACGGAGGAAGTCTATATTGATGGATATCTGGAAAAACTAACAGTTTACAAATACTTTATAACAAGACCTATGAAATACGAGTAGATATATTTATTTGGTAAACAGCTCTTCGACCAATGGTCGCTGTAAATTAACTAATTAAGGCGACAAAACGCGATCGTGTCCGTCGTGACATTGCATTTAGGCAATATAGATTGTTGGACACTTTACATATAGTAAAAATTACCGGCGCACGAAATACGCGACATTTTTAAATTTACCATGAGGACATCGACTAAATGAATGTTTATCACATATGTTTTAATTTAGGAAAATATATTTTCCGGGCGGCGCAGGCGCGAGTACCTGCGCCTGATACCTCCCTAGCCGAGGCCACGGGTGACAGGAGTGGACACGGGTGATTGTCCGTTGAAAGAGGAAACCCCTGTAATAATTTTCTACATCCCTAATAACGTTCATGCAAATTTTTCGATTAAATAATATCAACACATTGTCTTGCAATTTTTCGCTAGACAGTCAAAGTGATGTTGGCACGAGGATCTGCGCTTGATGCCAATCTAGAGTAGTCTGCTATTGCGCTTCGTTCGATGAGCGAGAGAGCGGGCAGCCCAACTGGGGTGGATTTGGGGTTTGTATTGGTAGGCCGCGGCCTAGCTTTTTGTATTGCAAAGTTCCATGGGCCACAGTGACACTTACCATCAGGTGTGTTGTCTGCTCATTTGCCACCATAACAATAAAAAAAAAGTCACGCGAGTAATCAGTACGAGGATTAGTACGCTACCTAAAGGTTGTGTCAATCACACGAAGGTGACATCCTCGAGAATAGACACTGACACGTCAATTCTTTTTCTAAATATAGTCAGAAACTAAATTCGGTAGCAGTTTGACTATTTCAAATCCTACATTGACGGCCATAAAATAAGGCAGACCGATAGCTGAACCACCACTTCCATCTTAGCTTGTACGCATCCCACTGCTGGGTTAGAGCTTTCTCCACAATAGGAGAGAAAGCCAAGTTGATCGAGCGTATTGGTATTAAATTATGTTTTTAGTTTTCCTTCTATTGCATAGATGTAGAAGTTCTATTCATGCTCATCATTACACGAAAGGCCACCACACCACTTAATTTATACAAAGTAGTTAACTCAACTCTACCTTTAAGTTAGTTAAGTACCTACTTTTAAATGTTTAAACTTAATAATAACCTCATAATATATTCCATAACTATCTAATATAAATGAATAACAATGGTAAAATATGTAGTGTACACAAGGTGAGGTCGTGCCGAAGTATTTGTTTGTGTCGCGTTGTGCTAAGAGATGCTGGTTGGCACTCAGGCAAGAACACGAATCAACAACATCAGCTACAATACAGTGTGAATTACAACTGATGTGTATAGCAAACAGACTGGCTGATAACTTGTAGACGTATTTGCATGATATCAAATGATTTATTGCCAGATATATATAGAAATCACTGCAGATATATTTTAAATGACATCAATTTTGTGTGTCGGAAGAAAATGATTGCTGTAAAAGATTGACAAAAAAACATAGTTGACATCCTCTGTTCAAGGTTATTGAATAATTTTAAATTAATGAATCACAAATAAATTAAATAAAATGAGGTAGGTTAAGTGTAGAGTAATTAAATATGAAGCATCAATGAAAATTCAAAGTTATTTATATTTACTAAAAACTTGCTTTATGTAGGATTTGTAAGAAGTTGACCTTCACCTAATGGCAATGTGGGAATGCATGATAACACGTTAGATTTCGCTATATTGGCCACCGAAGACAAAGATCGGGTACCGGTGGCCCGCTCGCACGGCGAAGAGAGGCGCTTTGCAGAGTGGGTCTATGGGGTCGCGGTCGATTTAGCGGGGCGTGACCACAGCATAGTCCACCGCAAAAAAAAGGAAAGATTTCGCTACCTAAGCTTAGGGTTTGTATCGAACGTGCATTAGCTCAAACCTGATTTATTTCACTTATTTAAACGCTAGTATAAACCTTCAAAATATAATCAAACAGGAATACTAATTCCTACTTCAACATAATTCAAACACAGGCACAGTTTACTGCAGAATACTGCAGTCTACCAATGTAAAAAAAAAACAAATATATTTTCGAATAAAAGAATAATCTCTGAGTAAGGACATATGTATACATCAACGTATTCCAAGTACAAGAAACAGTTTATCAAAGCATATATACGTGTGGGTTGAACTTGTCCCTATGACAATATCTCTGATATTGAAACGTGATATGATACTAGCGGATACACCTTACACGTGTAATAATTGTAGTGAGGTAGCGAAACATATTACATATAGCGCCCCATATAGTCATCTATATTCACTGCACAGATATACATTAATTTAAAATAGTTATAATACCTAGCTACTTATCTTGGCTTCGTACGGGTACATTTTACTAATAAAGCATATAGGAAGTGCACTTTTAAAAATAATTATAACGTGATATGTTTATTTTTATAACGGTTACTATTACTTTTTTATAATTATGTATTTTTTTAAAGACTAAAATTACTACTAGTTACTATCATTTAACGTACTTTAGGATTTATCAAGAACTACATTTTTAATGCATATCTAGAACACTTATCAGTATAAAAATATAAAAACAGATTTTTTATTTGTTTAATGACAAATCATTGGATTTCTCTCCTTAGCAAAAAAATAATAATGAAAATGTATGTAAAACGTACGTTTTCATTACGTAGATACGTACGTACGTAAATAAAAACCTTCCGCAAGAAAAGTCAGTCAATGGACCATATAAAAATTCGTTATATGCTTTAGAAGTGAGGAGCAGAAAAAACAACAAAAGTTGAGAGTGACTTAATAACTATTATTTACAATAGTAACTGTAAAGAACTTTATTATAAAAAAGTGAAATACCTATTCCGAATCTATAATTAATTAGAAACATAATATGATAAATTCAAAATATATGTAAACAACCATTCAATAAAACCATTCAATGAATAATCATTCAATAAAACTAATATAATAAGATAAAATCGTTCTTAATCTATATAGCTATTCTTGGGAATATGCGTATTGACATATCATAGTACTTATCTTTTTAGTCTTGCCGATATTTCTTGCAAATTTGTACCACATAAATTAGTCATTTGAAATGAGTAATCGTTTTTCTCACTATTAATCCTTATCGCCCAACCTAGTAATAATACCTACTATATACGGCCTACCTCTTAGAATGAGCGAACGACTACAATAATTATGGTAGTTCCTGTAGGTCAATTTATCGGTATCAAGGATATAATTGGCTTAACGAGTCGCCAGTCCAAAGTAACAAACAAAATGTTTATAAAGTCCACCGCAATACAGGTCTAACCTTTATTCACCAATATTATTTACTAAAAATATTAAGATATCACCTCGAATAAATAAAAATATAACGTTAAATTTATTTCTTATATTTAAATACAAAGTACTAATAAATATAAAAGTACTTAGAAAATAAAATTTATATTTTTTTCTGTGTCATCATTTTTAACTTTTCTGGCAATAAAATCATCAAATCTAGTATTATTTTTTATAAACCTATTTTTGATATTGTTTCAGGGGCCTTCTTAATACCATACTTCATAATACTTCTAGTATGTGGTGTACCGATGCTTTTCATGGAACTGGCTGTGGGCCAATATACCGCTCACGGACCAATTGGTGCGCTGTCACAAATATGTCCACTTTTCAAGGGTAAGCTGCTTTAAAAAAATACAACAATTTCTAAACTGATCTATAATGCGATTGTGTGAATGAACTAAAAACTTTTAAAGCTTTTTTATCAATAAGTAATCCCTCTCTGTAAACATTGTACATCGTCAACGAGAAGCAGATACTGGATATTAAAAATGGGTAGGTAAACATGCAGAAAGTCTGAACACTCGTCCATTAGACAAGTAGTTTAATATCATTTACTGACTCCACCTGATAAATCTAAATTTATGACAGCTTTTCGTAAAATTGATAAAAATGTTTTGTTCCCTGACGTATTCACTTTCTGATGTTATCTATACCTACCTACCTCCATAAAAATGGGTAGTTCTGAAAAATTAGTATAATGTCTAAACATATGATTAAGCAAGTGATAGGCCACAGGGTATATGATAACGCGAAACTATAGATAAATTGTACTTATAATATAACATTCAAATCATTATTAAATCTTATTTTTGTGATTACCATTCTGTAATCTCTTCTTCATGTATTTGTATTCGTGTATGCTACTTGCGTGCGCGAATATTTGTATCTTTCTTAATATAAAATTTTAAAATACATACCATCTAAATTATACCGATGTTAGCTACAATATACTTTTTTCTATAAACCTCATAGATTGTAGGATGCATTCATCCTACTAATCACAAACTCTATATTTATCTATTGTATCGTATCGAACCTACTTCATTTGGAAAATATAAAAAAGGTTTAAATAAATATACCTACATAGGTTTTGAATACAAAGTTTTGAATAAATATATATTACAAATTGCGTTTTTTTTACAGGTGCCGGCTTAGCAAGTGTAGTGATCTCATTTTTAATGTCTACATACTACGCGGTAATTATTGCTTGGGCAATATATTACTTTTTTACATCATTCAAAACAGAGGTGCCATGGGCTAGCTGCTATAACCGTTGGAATACGCCACAATGCTGGGTCCCAAATCACAATCATACGAAACCCAACGGTTCGCAAACACCTACAGAACAATTCTTCGAGTAAGATTACATGGATTATTTTTTTCCATTTATATCTATCTAAATGACGAAACATTTGTTACAAGAGTACGCAATAGGGTAATTTGACTAGGTACTACTAAAGTGTTAAAATTATTATTAATATTTTAAAATATAAGAAACATAAAAAATAAAAATATAAACTATTAAAAAAATTACTGTAATAGGTTTTGGAGTTATTATGAAGGCAAATTCTATCCCTTAATCGCACATCGCGCGATGTTTAATTAGAGCAGACGCAATTTATTATTGAAATTGGGATTAATAGCAAATTATTTGGATTGTTCTATTAATCTAAATTATAAAATTCATTTGTTTGTAAGTAGCTTAATATGAAAATAAATATTTATTATATATTTTATATATATGGGCCATAAAAAAAGTATTCAAAACCCGAATTGTGATTCCATTTCATTTATAATTATCTCATCCCACTTCTGGACTCGTACCTCGTCCAAAATAGGAGCGCAATTGACCTACTATACGACATGCATTAGGTACATTTTATTTTGAGTTTTCATTCTTTGCGTAGAACATCTATTATAACCCTTAGTCGTCTTCTAGGGCACCCACAGATAAGAAAAGGTGTAGTGAATTGCACTCTTAATCTGTCATGCTGATTTTCTTTTATAAATAACTCAAAAAATACATACATATATATGTATGTATATATATATATATATATATATATATATATATATATATATATATATATATATATATATATATACATATATATGTTATGAAAGAATAAGTTACAAGGTGTCTTTATGATAATGATTTTTCACTGTTAGAACGGAAATTAGTTCTAATTATTTTTTGAAATAAAAGTAGTTTAAGTTACTTCTACTCTTAATAAAATCAGCTAATCTGCCAGTGAAAATTGTTAAAATCAGTTTAGTCCTTATAAAAATGATCAAATACAAACAGACAAATATTTTCTAAATTATTTCTTTTATTATAAATACGACATATAACTACTGTTATTAGCATGTTTAAATTAATGTAGAAAGTTATTTCCCACTTCCTTTATATTTATCTTTTTGTCACAATCGCAATACGATAATACCTACATTTTGACACTATAAGATGTCGTAAAACTCGCATATTTTCGCCTATGAAGTCAAGTTCCGGATATGAATAATATTATTATTGATCATATAACTAACGACAATAGTAAGGAAAAGGCTTATATAGATTATAATTCAACGTCTGAGAAAAAGTGTTTAAAGTTGATAATAGATTTAAAAAAAAACTAAATCATCACCTCCATCCTATTTCATATGAGGTTAGCAAGGCATGTCTTTTTCATCTAACATAGGTAGAAGAAGAACAAAATATGCTGTAACATGGCCTTATGAATAGAGATTTGACTAAATTGTACAACCAGCTGTCTACTATGTCAATCTTCCTTAAGAAAAAGCAATCGCTATCCACTTAGCACTAGATGAAATGCACACCGGTTGACGTAGAGCTCTAGTAATATTATACGATACCTAAGAGTAATGGTAATTGCTGCTGCCTTACGAAATATTTTCACGAACTAAATAATAATTAAAAACATTGCAATTCAAAAACAATGCTAATCAAAATTTCTAGTGCTTCATTTAGCCTTTTGCCGTCCACTACTGGTCATAGACCTCCCCTCGTCACAAAGCGCAGTTTTTGTGAGAGTATAGTGCTGTAATCTCTACGTCATATATTATCCTATTTAATACCCTTAGTTGATCTTTACTTATCCGTGGGAGAACTGACGACAATTATATTCATATCACGTCGCCACGCGGGGAGATTTTTTTTGGTTCATTGAACAAATTGCAGCTAGTTTCAAACAATGCTAACCAGATACAGGTACCTATAATAAATTTAACATCAACTAGGTACCAAACTAGGTACCATAAAAAAAATCATTCATATATATTCTGTATTTTAGTAATAATATAAAAATCACGTACTACTTTCGTTAACTATCCATCCGTTCAATTTAGTTAATTCTGTGTTGAAAAATGAGCTAGTTTTTTCACTTTACTTTTTAACAGTCAAGTCATATTGGGCTGGCAGCTATTACATTAAAAAGTGAAGATATTAGACCTAATAAAATAATCAATATCAAAGTGTCTCTCCGTATATTTATACTGTTTGATTATAATTTTAATTATAAATTAATATTTTTTTTATTTACAGAAAAAAGGTATTAAATATGAGTGCTGGAATTGAATTTCCTAATGGAATGCGGTGGGAGTTAGCAGCGTGTTTAGTCTGCGCTTGGGTATTAGTTTACTTCGCTTTGTGGAAAAGCATCAAATCTTCTGCCAAAGTTCGATACATAACAACAACATTACCATTTCTACTAATTATAGTATTTTTGGGACGATCCTTAACACTCGAAGGAGCGGACGGAGGTCTGAGATTCTTCTTTAAACCAGACTGGGAATTATTAAAGCAATCAAGACCTTGGGTTAATGCTGCATCACAGATATTTAACTCAATTGGTATTGCATTTGGCTCCATGATAATGTTCGCTTCTTACAATCGATTCGACAATAATTTCCTTCACGACACAGTGGCAGTTTCACTGATAAATGCAGTTACCAGCCTTATAGTAGGAATATTCACCTTCGCCACTATTGGAAATATCGCATTTGAACAAAACACTTCTGTTAAAGATGTCATTGCCGACAGTGAGTACATTCTTGAGATAAGTAACATATTAATGCAATTAATTAGACCATTTTGTAATTGTAATTTGTTTTGATTTCAGGTCCTGGATTATTATTTGTTGTGTATCCGCAAGCTATTGCAAAGATGCCTGCATCTCAATTATGGGCGGTATTATTTTTCTTCATGTTCCTTTGCCTTGGATTAAATAGCCAGGTAAATTCAATACTTAGTAATGGACATGGACATCTGATATGTTAACTCTAATTTCATAAAACTTTATTCAATTTCATGAAATAGGGATGAACCACCAACCAAAATATAACTGGAAGGAATTTTTCTAAATCTTATACCCTTTTAAAAATTATAACTTTGAATAAAAATTTTCTCCATAAAAAAATATATTATAATCATTTATTGCCTACTGTAACATTAATGATTACTGCGTTAATGTACCAATTATATATTGGATTTTGTTTTGATTTTTTTAAATACCACTTGATGTCTAAAAGTTAACTAGGTAGCTACCTACGTGTGATGACGGAGTAAGAATACAATTCACCACCCCTATCTTACCCGTGGGTGATCGTAAAAGACGACTAAGGGATATAAAAGGCATATAACATCTATGCAAGAGAAGGAAAACTAAAAACAAAACCCTATACCAACACGTCTGACCAGCGCGGTATAGTAGGTTAATTTTCCTTCCATTACGGAGGAGGCCGGAGACTAACAGTGGGACATATATGGGCTGTGATGATGATGATGATGATGATGAAGAAAGCTTCTTAATCATTTTATTAAATTTCATTTTTCATTTTATTGACCTTTAAAAAATAAATGAGATAACTTGTTGTATAATTTGGTTACAGTTTGCAATAGTTGAAGTAGTGGTGACATCAATACAAGATGGATTTCCAGATATGATACGCAGAAGACTTGTGTTTCACGAACTATTAGTGTTGTGCGTATGTGGAGTTTCTTTAGTGTGCGGACTACCACACATATTACACAGCGGGATATATTTCTTCCAATTGATGGATTACTACGCCGCGTCGCTAAGTATCACGTATCTCGCATTTTTCGAAGTAGTTGGAATTGCATGGTTCTATGGCGTGGGAAGACTATCTAAAAACATTAAGCAAATGACAGGTTGGTATTATTACAATTAATATATAAAACTAAATAAATACTAAAGTTACATTTATATTACTTTAATAAAATCAACCGATTATCATGAACAAGCTTCGTCATCAAACGAGATTTTAATAGTGGTAGGACCACGTTGTGGACAGATCTCTGTGTACAGCCACGGGCCGGTCTGTCCGGGGTAGAACCACACTCTCGCAGAAGATCGACGTCTGAGTGATGGCTGTTTGCTATTGCGCTTTGTTCGGTGAGCGAGGGAGCCGGCAGCCCAACTGGGGTGGGTTTGGGGTTTGTATTGGTAGGCAGCGGCCTAGCTATTGCAAAGGTCCATGGGCGACAGTGACACTTACCATCAGGTGTGCTGTCTGCTCGTTTGCCACGAAAAGCTTTAAAAAAAAAGATTTGTGTATAAAGATGTACATATATTAATTACAAAGTAGAATTTTTATATATTTGAGCCATGTTAAAAAAATTCAGGTAGGTACGATATAAAAATCTATCCTGGTTCTATAGTCTTGAGATTATTTGTGGCAGAAAATCTTTGGTGCATAAGTAAGGTAGACATTCCAAATGCGTTATACGATTTGCAATAAACTAGTTCTATTAAACATCTGTATAAATAATATTATACTTATGTAACAATAACTGTGACTCAGCGTGATTACTTATAACTTTATCAGTTAGTATAATTCACCACACCCTGAAGGATTACTTATCGGACGCAATATAGTCTTTTAATACGATACCTGACATTCAACTGAAATAATTTTGCATTACAAATAATGTCAAAATAAATCGTTTAAATGCGGTTTTATCTTGTCGATTTGATGCAAATGAGTTTTATTTGTTATCTGACTGTCAATATCGAATTTGGGGTTGACGATCAAGTGTTATAAACATATTTAATGCAAACGGTCTTAGCTCATTAGCGGTACTGGACATAGATGTGCTTGGCCAACGTGTCAATAAAATAATGAATTTTAGATAAAATAATGATTTTTTAATCTATAAATTCTCTAAGATCTTTTTTTTTTTAAGAAAAGGAGCTCTATTTCTGGACCGATATTTCGAACTTCGCTGGGCCAGCAAAAGTAATACATATTTCCATGCAAAGATCGCTAGGACCTTTAAATGTATTGGATATTTTCAAATTTTAATAAATATTAAATAATATCGACTAAATGCTGTGTGGTAGCGGTTACGAACACTACCAAGCCTTACTTTGCTCGTGGGTGTCGTAAAAGACGACTAAGAGCCTTATATCGACCTGGACCAACACCATCTGATGCCATCTGGTCAACAATTACATTCCTAAGGAAGGTTGACGTCAGGCAGGCGGCCGATCATAAAAATTGCCAATATTTTTTGCAATATGTAGAAAGAGGAGTAGGTACGTATTGCGTCGACGCCAAGTAATTGGGATAAGAGCAGGAGAATGGTGATTAAATAATACCTACTAAGTGCTTGTTTATATTTTATTATAAGGTATTTATCGCAAATCTCTACACTTAAATTCATACCATATGTAAAAATACGGCATGATTTATGAAAATGTTTCAGGTCGCAGACCGTCGCTATACTTCCGTGTATGTTGGCTGGTAGCGACGCCAGCATTATTGCTGGCACTGTGGGTAGCTAGCCTGGTGGACTACACACCTCCCACTTACAGACAATATCAATACCCAGCGTGGGCGCAGGCGCTCGGTTGGATTATTGCTTCTTTATCATTACTCTGTATACCAGTGTACGCTGTTGCAGTCTTCGTTAAATCGCCAGGGATTACTTGGGGAGAGGTATGTTACTGATTTTACAATTACTTAGACGTTTATTAATTACTAATCCTACTTATTCAACACTTTGCTAGGATATATAACTCATATGGTCCTCGATATTATTTTGCAATCCCATATTTTTAATTTTTTTGGTCTTTTATTTGAAAATAAAAGCCGTAATTACTTCAATGTTAATTTAATTAGAATTTGTTGTGAAAACTATTATTGTAATAGCAGTTTGCTTATCAAAACATTAATCACGTCTCGTCGCTACTATTTTCACCATAAGTTCACATTCATACCCATACTTTGCACAACTAGCTTTAAAAATTATTTCCCGAGCTATACCTAATCTTCTTAAGCAAACTATGGCGGCTAGGTAGTGATAATTATGATAGCATAATTTTGTTTATGAAATATTGCATTCATGGTGACCACGAGCTCAGATGTGTTCGTAACGTCGGCATAATAAAAAACAAATAAAAACGCAATAAAATCCATAAAAAAATAAGTTTTATTTCATACGTGTAATACTCGCGTAAACATCAGAAATCATTATCATTTTGTGTGCTGTACGTCCTACATTCAACTCTGTTCGGAACGTTATAAAAAATTATATTCTCAAATGAGTAATCATAGCGAAACTTCTAGATTTGTTAGGATCTGTATAATTGAAGTCAGACCTGCAAACCATTTGATATTAATTTAATTATTTGATGTTAATAAAATTTAATGTTGCCGTTAATTAAATCGTTTGATAATACCTATTATGGGATAATACCTATTATGGGAGGGATATGGCGTGATGATATGTATGTATGTACCTACATACATACATATCATCACGCCATATCCCTTGCAGGGTAGGCAGAGTGCCAGAGAACTCTATCCTTGCATACTTCACTCGCTTCCTCAACATTCATAACTCTCTTCATACACGCTCGCCGGTTTCGGAGACTCTTGACTCCACCTTTCTTCAGTACGTGACCAATCTGGTCTAGGTAGGTGACTTTCGGTCTCCCGCGGTACCTACATCCTTCCACTTTTGCATTGCATATCTTCTTAACCAAACGTTCGTTCGGCATACTTTCCACATGTCCGAACCATCGGAGCATTCCCTTTCGCATCTTTACACCAATACTCTCTTTCATACCTACTCGCTCTCTTACGTAATAAAATAAAATAATATTTGATAATAAAATTAAATATTATTTAACACCTAAAACGATATAAATAACACATAACATCAATGTGTTATTTACATAATATTATGTGTTATTTAAATTGCCTTATATGTTTACATAATCTTTAAGAGACGTTAATGAAAACAGTCATATATTTCAAATTAGATACAACTCACCCATTATCCATGTAAAGACGTACCTACTGAGAATATAATGTGTTACCTCTTTCACGTGTGTGTAAGACACGACTAAGAGGTGTAAGCAAACAACATCTCTTGAAGAGTACCTTGCATACATTGCATAAAACCCTATACCAACCCATCTGACCAACGTGGCAGTATGTTAATTGCCCTTCCATAATATAATTAAATAAGCTATTCCCATTCATATCTCATTAAAATAGAAGTATTATAAATATAACGTTTTCCGTGTGGTGACGGAGTAAGAATACAATTCATCACCCCCTATCTTTTGAAATAAATCTACTTTTACAGATTCTATCGCGTTTGTATTTGATTTTTAATTGCCCGACGTTTCAAACACTTTACAGTGATCATGGTCACGGGAGGACCAAGGTTTCTTACGTCCAATATGTCATTGTTATTACAGAAATTTATATCTACCCTATAAGATATTAAATTTTGACCAACATTTTTAATACAAAATTAATACAAATATGATTTATATAAGATAGAAGAAGATTTATATAGGTAAATAAGATTTATATAAGAGAAGGCAAATTCGTAATAAAACCTGTACCAACCCATCTGACCAGAGCAATACAATAAGTTTAATTTTCCTCCTACTCTGGAGGAAGATCAGGCCCATCAGTAAGACGTGTATAAACTGAAATTATGATGATGATTGCTTATTATATAAATATGACGAATACAAGGCCCAAATTCTCACATTGATAACAATTATTAGGATTGGAATAAATAATATCGATAAGACAGCTATGCGTATTGTACCAGTTTCAAACTAGACAATAACACAAGATAAAATAAAATTTACCAAGTACTTAGCCATCTAAGATAATTTGCAAGGTGATTTACAACTATTGTCTGTTGTTTGTTTATACATAAAGAACAACGAACTTTTTATCATTGTAAAATGCAAATATAACTGTGGATTTCAAATGCTGTCAGATTGACCGTTAAAATGACAGTTATAGGTGATTACGCTATCTCATTGCGAGCTCATATAAACGTGTCGCTACGAAACTTTTATAAAGAAACCGAGAAGAGGTTATGCCTGTCTTTCCTTTCTATCTAGGTACATATTGTTATTGCCAGCGAGGACTGCACTCATCATATTCTCATCTCTAAGCCCACGTCGAGGCAATCATTAGTGACGACCACTTCACCAGTTAGCGTTGTACTTACCCGTAATCTGAGCATCTACTCAAACTGATAATTTGTATTAGCCATGTAGCAGCAGTTTAGCTGCTAATTCTACAATTTTAAATATTATTTACAATACATTTGTTTATTTTCTGATAACTCTGTGAACCATCATCTGTGTGCCACCTATTGCTTGATGTTGATTTTCAAATTATAAATTATTATTACTATACCTTTTTTTACAGAAATTCCGCAACTCGATACGTCCAAAATCGTTATGTGAATGCGGAGTGAATGAATGCGACATGTGCTGTTCCGATTCAGATCCTCCGGAATACAAGACCGCAATCAACTAGTCTCATATCAACTAAATATATTTCTTATTAAGGTTAAACTTACTGTTCATAATTATTCAATAATTTAATATGGAAAATAATCCAGATAATAAGTTGACATCGAGACTCTGCATTCGACTGACAGCTATACAAAGAAGGAATTCTTAGTACCTATATAAGACTTCAAAATAAACTTAAAATGAACTAATTCTAATGTTTAATGCCAATTGCAGTGGTTGCAATTCCACGTTAAAGTCCGATATTTTATTGAAACTACTCTGTAGTGATTTATCACTATAGAGTAGTTTCAATAAAATATCGGATTTAAATTTAAATCCCAGTTATTGGAGTTCTTACGACGCGACCGGCGGTTATATAGTTTGGTCCCTAATAAAATTTCGATATTTTCACGTGTACTAAGCTCTTCACAAGATTCTAAAAAACGAAACATTATATCAATGAAACGATCAAAATAATATAGCTATTATCTAACTGTCTAGCTGAAGGCATACTGCTGTCATCACTTACTACATTTTACGCTCTTTGTGGCGTAAAAATCAAACACTTATTAAAGGTTTTCTCGATTTAAATGATAAGACCAAGACCTTACTATTGGCAGCCGCAAAATGCATGCAAATGCAAAATTTACGAGACCAATATGGCATAACTAGAAATTGGTATAGTTGTGAAAGTATTGTGCTAAACTACTTACACATGAACATACTTTTGTCAACTGACTTTTTATACATTGTTATTTTATACATGTAATATACTACATAAAAGTATCACTACAGTGCATTTGTACTTTTTCATTCCGAAAAACAAGTATTGCCATAAGTCGACTGGCCATTATTTGTGGCTATAAAATACAAAATTTTATGTTAAAATAAATCCAGCATTATTGGGCACACAATATTGCGCTGATTCTAGGGAAAACTCTAAATTGTTGTGCATCATCAAAACCAGTATTATTAAGATTTTTAGTAAATATAAACGTTCTAGAGAACAGTTGCAAGTTCTTAAATTTTATACCTATATGATTAATTTCCTAAAATGTTTGTGATAAGTCATTCCAATAAAAATATAATTTAAGTTAGTATATTAAATATCTATTTATTTTTAGATCTGTGCGTTATATTTTGCAAGTATTAGTATACATTTTAATTTGAAAAATGGAATAGAATAATCAAGTGCTACAATCGTTACTATCCATCGACTAAATATTCTTTTGTTAAAGCTTAACAATATTGATAAGTGCTCATTTTGCACAATATTAATTTGTGAACTCATAATCCAAATTCAATCCAAACAATTTATTTTTTTAAACCCATAGAACTATTCTAGATTACAGTCCATTCATCGAATAGATTAAACTAAATTGTATAAATTAAACTTATTGCAAATAAATGTAGTCTTTGCAATTCTATTAAAACAAGGATTATTCTGCTATTTAACAACAATAAGATTTCTGGTAGAATAAATTAGAATTCATGGAACCCAGTATCTACATAGAAATCTGCCTTCTTCCTGTATAAGCTAACGGGCTTCCAAACAAACTGTCAAATGACCCATGTAATTGCTTTAATCTACTTACTACTTCTACTCTACTTAATTACATAATCCAATGGTACTGAATGAATTATTAAAATTGGTATGTGTGTAGGCAGGGCCGGCTTTACCTATAGTGCAGAGGGTGCGGTGCACCCGGGCGCCGTGTGTTAGGGGGCGCCTAAAGCCGCTCGAGACACATAGAGACTCAACTGTAACGCTCCACACGGAGCGGGCACACCGTACGCAGCCAGTGCCTTACCGTCTATAAACGTAGTGGGTGCGTTATTTGACAGGTTTGGGTAGGTTGCTTTGTCGCCATGTTCACTGTAACTTCATAATCCGATCGCGTTTACCTGATTTTGTGTCAAAACAACGAGACTAAGCATGCGACAACGCATTCCAGCGAGGTTCGGAGTTTAGTCGAACGTGTTGTTACTATCAACTTATTCCATTTTGTTCTCCATTTTGATACAAGAGGGCGCCAGGTTATTGATTGCACCCGGGCGCTATATGTGCTAGAGCCGCTCCTGTGTGTAGGTGTATATCTATCTATATATATATATATATATATATATCCATTTGTTCTCCATTTTGATACAAGAGGGCGCCAGGTTATTGATTGCACCCGGGCGCTACATGTGCTAGAGCCGCTCCTGTGTGTAGGTGTATATCTATATATATGTAGCTATATATATATGTATATATATATGTATATATATATGTATATATATATATATATATATATATATATATATATATATATATATATATATATATATATATATATATATATATACACATATATATACAGGGTGTAAGGGGACCGCTCCCGAAAACAAAGACAGGTAATCCTACTAGTCCTACTTGTAATGATAGGCTAGAAAAAAATCGATTCGGATGAAAAAAAAATTTTTTTCACCATGCGATGTCGTTGAACTCTTGAACATATGATCGTGAGTTTTGAATAGATTGCGTCTTTTCTCATCTGAGTATAGTTACGTATTTTTAATCGAGTTATCGTTACATGGCACTGTCCTAATGTGAAAAAAAACTTATAAATATTGGTCAAAAAAAAATATTTGCGGCCACTTGGAGCGGGAGCGGTCCACTTCCACCCTGTATATATATGTATATCGCACCCCCAGTGCGACACTGTCACTTATGCAAAAATGTAGTTTTTCAGGGGAAGCATTTAAAACTTTGACACCTCACAAAACAATGACTTAAGAATATATAGATGAGATGAACATCTTATACTACAACGTCAACTTTTAACTTTACTTTTGGATAAATATTAATCACTCTATATTGTAAAACATATATTACCATTATTTTAGCCTTCCAACCCCCTCAGAAGTGACGTTGTGGCTCTAACGAAAAATTATAACTGTAGTTATGCTGCTCACAGCGAGGCGTGATTCGCGACAAAACAGTAATGACACTCACGCCCTCATACGGAAACTATGCGTACTACAAAAGTAACGTTATCGCACCAAGTAAAGGGGTGCTTTAGGATCATTTTTGGATATTTAACTCATTTTTACATTTTTTGCAAAAGTGACAGTGTCGCACCGGGGGTGCGATATATTATATTACTGTGGCCATTCATGTATATGGTATGTGTATGGTATAATTTAACTGATTAATGCAGATTTCATCTGAAGTACCTACATTGCGGCCCTGAAATACCTGCGTCATATTTGGAAATAAATTTAAATTATCAAACAACGTCTTATTAATATATGTATTAGCTTAAGCAAATTAAATAAAAGTACAACTAAATTAAAATATGACGCATACGATTATTTGTAAATAAACAAGTATAGCAACTTAAGTTAGATGAATAAAATTATCAGAATACCATTATTGTTTTATTCACCATATAAATATAATATTAGGTACATTTAAAACGGTTTTATATAAATATCGTTAATCTAAGTTAATCCAATTATTCGACAGATATATTACGAAAGATTTAAAGTTTATTTTAATTAATAATTAAACTTTAATTTATGTTTTCCATGTGGTGACAGACTAAAAATACAATCTAACACTCCCTGTCATGCTCATGGATGTCGTATAATACAACTAAGGCATATAATATACGTATAACATCTATGCAATAAAAAGGATAACTCGAAATAAAATCCTTTACAGACCCGCCTGACCACTGAATTATAGTAAATTTCCTTCCTATTGAGAGAGAGAATAGGTTCTTGCCCAGCAGTGGTGCATATGTTAGCCAAGATGGTGATTATGATGAATTAATATTATTAGATAGGTACATAAAATATATTGGGGGGCATAGTCCGGAGCGTGCTCGTTCACGTCCCCTGCCAGTCTAATTAGACTGCTAATCCGGCTCGATATGCGTACCGCAATGCGGGTTAGGGCGTCCCCCGGAGGCGACGCGTACCGACCCGCCCCCGTCGGTACGAACTTAGGCAGTTGCGGCGATGGGGGCCGCCACCCATCACGCCTTGCCCAGTCAGGCGAGTCGAGGAGAGCAGAGTGCCGGGTGGGCACGTGGAATGTGAGAGGTTGTGTGGAAGGTAAGTTGCACGAGCTGATATCCGTCATGGCCGAGAAACAGCTAGACGTGCTCTGTGTAACAGAGACCAAGCGAAGGGGCAGCGACGCCTGCGATCTTCCTGGCGGCGGGATGGCTCTGTGGTCTGGTGTACCACAGAGCGATCGAGCCAGCATGGGGGTAGGAGTGCTGTTGTCCTCTCGCTTGGCCTCAGGTGTGAAGGATTACGGAATGTATGATCCCAGACTTCTTTGGGTCCGTATAAAACTAGGTGTCACCAAGGTATTCATGGTTGTAGCATATGCTCCCGTAGGATCCTCGGTGGCATCAGACCTAGAGAAGTTTTGGGATAATGTTAGGGAAGTTCTGGATATGGCAGAAACCAGTGAACGCGTGATTGTATGCGGAGATTTGAACGGATGGGTGGGGACCAAGCGTCCCGACTATAAGAACGTACTTGGTCCATTTGGTGACGCAAGAGCCTACAGGGGCCCCACAGTCGATACGGACCACTATCTCGTTATTGCGAGATTTAGTGGTCTGTTCAGAAAGTGGAGGCACTGGCGAGAACGTGTCCACTTCGGAGGGCTTGAAAGTGCAAGAAGAGTGTGTAAGAGAAAAGTATGCAGAGGGTGTCCGAGAACGGCTGACGATGGCAAGCCAGCCGAAATCGGACATTGAAGTATGCTGGAGAGTATTGAAAGAGAGTATGGTAGATACAGCGAAAGAAGTATGTGGAAGTTCAAAGAAGCATAGAAAAACAAATGGTGATGCATGGTGGGATGCGGAAGTGGCAGCTTCCGTAGAGCAAAAGAAGAAAGCGTGGCTGGACTATGTCTCTTCTTTGAATCTGAATGACAGTATGACTGAACAGAAGAAAGAAATATGTCGGCAATGTAAGAATGCCACGAAGGCCTTAGTGAAAGAGAAACGTGATAGAGCAAGTATGAGTGCAGAAGATAGGCTGACTAAAAACTTCGATAGTAACACCAAACTCTTTTGGAGGGAAGTGAAGAAGTCTCGGGGTGGCTGGTCAGCCTTCAGAATGAATAAAATAAGGTCTAAAGGTGGAGACATTCTTACACAAACACAAGACGTGTTAAGCCGATGGAGTGAATATTTTGGCGATATGTATGCGGATGCTACGGTTGACGCCGGTGTCGCATGTGGTTTAGCAGAACAACATTCGACGGCGGCGTCCTCCGATGGCATCAGTATGGATGAAGTTGAACGGACGATAAGAAGTTTGAAAAATGGTAAGGCAGCGGGCATTGATATGGTGTCTGCCGAGATGATCAAGCTTGGTGGCTCCTGTGTCTGGGAGGCGTTCCTGTTGCTCCTCAATTTATGTTGGAGCTCGGGAATGGTTCCCAGGGACTGGAATAGCGCAATCATCGTGCCTTTGTTTAAAAACAAGGGTTCACGTTATGACTGCGCAAATTACAGAGCCATAAGCTTGACCAGTTTGGCAGCAAAAGTGTATGGTAAAATTATTGAAAGGAGAATGAGGATGGTGTCCGATGGTTTACTGTGTGAGACACAAGGAGGTTTCAGGAGTGGAAGGGGATGCATGGATCAAGTGTTCTCTCTGCGCAACATTGTGGAGAGGCATCTGGCTCTAGATCAGAGGGTTTTCTGCAGTTTTGTGGATCTGGAGAGAGCATTTGACACGGTTGTACGAAAGGAACTTTGGGACATTTTACCGGAGTATGGTATTAACGGTAAACTGCTACAGGCTGTGCAGTCCAGTTACATGGGCTGTAGAGCCTGTGTGCGGCTGGATGATGGAATGTCGCCTAGGTTTAACGTCAATATCGGCGTAAAGCAGGGGTGCGTTCTGTCAGCCAGGCTGTTTATCATATATCTGGATAAATGTCTCCAAAGGTTGAACGATATGAATGTGGGAGTCCAGATGGGCGACTCAGTGGTCACTGCTCTTCTTTATGCAGATGATGCAGTCCTGCTGGCACAGTCAGCGACTGACTTGCAGACCCTAGTCGACACAATGACAGAAGATTGTAAGAAAAGGGGTCTACGCGTGAATGTGAGCAAAACCAAAATAATGGTCTTTGAAAGAGACGAAGCCAGAACAGATGTAAGAGTAACAATAGGAATTTGTATATCTTGGATGTGGATTTAGCCGAGATGGAAGGTACACCACTGATATAGAGCGAAGAGTGAATGCGGGAAATAGAGTGAACGGAGCGTTGGGGCAACTTCTCGGCAGCCACCACCTCAGCCAGAAGGCACGTGTAGCAATACATAACGCAGTGCTTGTCCCAACATTACTGTATGGAAGCGAGAGTTGGGTAGGCAGAAAAGAGTATGAAAGTAAAATTAATGCGGTCGAAATGCGATCTCTGCGGAAAATCTGTGGAGTTAGGCTGACCGACCGCATTCGTAAAGACGACGTAAGAGAGCGAGTAGGTATGAAAGAGAATATTGGTGTAAAGATGCGAAAGGGCATGCTCCGATGGTTCGGACATGTGGAAAGAATGCCGAACGAACGTCTGGTTAAGAAGATATACAATGCAAAAGTTTGGAAGGATGTAGGTACCGAGGGAGACCGAGACTAACCTACCTAGACCAGATCGGTCATGTACTGAAGGAAGGTGGAGTCAAGAGTCTCCGAAACCGGCGAGCGTGTATGAAGAGAATTATGAATGTTGAGGAAGCGAGTGAAGTATGCAGAGATAGAGTTCTCTGGCACTCTGTTCTCTCTGCCTACCCTGCAAGGGATATGGCGTGATGATATGTACATAAAATATGAACACAGAAAAACGTGGTGTATCAAATTCCTTACAGGAGGAACACAAAGGTGCATTCATATGCCCAAAAGTGAGATATAGGTATAGATACGAGTTAAATAAGAATGACATTAAGCTTAAAAGATTGATGTTGAGAAAGGTGTCATTGTAACAAATATTAACACTCCAGATATCTTTAAAATGTTAACATTTTCTTAAAACAACACAATGATTGTTTCTCACCCTACTACTAATAAAAGATCGAATAAATAACATATTTAAAAAAAAATATTGCTCTATCCAATATTTCAGCACTCTTAATAAGACTAGTCTTCAGTATACTTAGATAACAGTATTGAGTAAGGTATGATATATCTCTATAATAATTAGGACAAATAGGTAGAAAATTTCATATATTAAGAGTTGAAATCCCAAGAAAGAGTATTGTGCAAGAGTAAGCTCACAACCAGACTAAAATTATTTTAAAGACTGGTTTTGTCATATTACAATGACTAGGAATGATGGAAGTATAAGAAGAAACTGTATAATATATATTCTTAAGAAATGAAACAATATATATATATATATAAAAGAAAGTTGTGTTAGTTAGCCGTAGCCGTTCTCGAGTTATAAGTAGTGTACTACTTAGGTATAGGTACTCCTTATAACTAGAGAACGACTGGACCAATATTTATGATTTTTCTGTTTTTGGATTTGTCTTCTTCGGGAATAGAATAATATATATTAAAATGTGATATTAATTTAAAAAAAAAAAACATTAAATAAGCATCAGTCAAAGCATCAGTCTAAACGTTCATTTGTTCATGGTATAACAAAACGCAACTGACAGCTAACGTAAATGGTTTGTTTTGAAAATATCGCAAAACGTTATCATTAAAGGTGACCGGTTGATGTGTTTGTGAGTGTGACTTGCGAGTACTACAAGTTTTTACGAGTATTATTATAATAAATCTTATTGTGTACCTTTCACCAAGAAGACCTAATCTTTTCCGACAAAGCCGTAATGCAATTACGATTCGAAACATCGCAAAGAAAACCGCTGAAGAAGCTCGACATATAGTGCCACAAATTTATCTGACCCGGTGGGAAATTGATAAACTAATGATGCCATTTTGGAATGTCATGAAACGTCAATCGTCCTCCCAAAATGCTGATATTTCAGTTGTTGGTTGTTTACTCCGTCTTTATTTATTTTTTGTGGTTTTAAAATGCGAAAAGCGATGCAATAAATGTTATATTACAAGTTTTAAGTTATATGAAAGAAGAAAAACATCTTCAGGCATCATTAATACCTTTTGAAAAATTGTATGAGTAGCCACAGGTTAGTGTTGTTAGTTTTTGAAATAAAAGAACACTATTCACAACCATTAAATATAGTTTGTTATGTGTTAAATATAATGAAATAATTTGTTCTTATAGTGTAATTATATTTTGAATTTAATTATTAAATATTTATACAAATAATACAATAATATTCTATTTATGTAAAAATTGTAATGAATGTGCTTGATTGTTATTAAATGCAACATACTATTCTTGTTAGTACATAGTGAGTATATATATGTATCTCTGTGTATATATCTATTTGTTGATGATCAGAAAATAAATATTGTAATTAACATAATTTACTTTTATATTTTTGTAGGGGTTGGAGAAGGATTTATAAGATAACTTGTAAAGTATAAAGAGCAGGCCGATGAGAGCGGAGTAAACATTTGTACACCAGGAAAAATACGGAAGAGGATGAAACGTAAAACAAATCTGCATCAGCCAACATTAATTATAATGGATAATATCTCTTATCACAATATTTGTGTAAATAAAATACATAATTCAAATTACAAAATAACAGAATTAAAAAATTGGTTGACAAATATTCACATTACAATTAAATGAACAGCTTACAAAGTCGTAGCTTTATGAAATAATTAAAAGACATAAGCCTAAGCCAATTTATGAAATTGACGAAATCCTTAAACACAATGGGCATAACGTGTTAAGATTACCACCATACCGTTGCGGTTTAAATCCCATTAAAGTGATTTGGAGCTCAATGGAACGAAACATAGCAGAGCAGAATATTGAAAACTAATTCCAAAATGCCTAAATTAATTGCAGAGGCTCTTAATAGAATAACTATAGGCGAATGGAAAATGAAAAGGCAGCAGTGGTTATCACTGTGCTGCCTGAGGCAGCTGAGAAGGGCCTTAACTATGAGGCCGTCTTACGTCGCGCCCGGCGGGAGCTAGACGTCTCCGACATCGGGGGCGTCGAAGCTAGGACCCGCAAGGCCCGGACAGGGGCTCGAATCCTCGAGTTCCCTGGGGCCGAGGGCGCCAAGGCGGCCGATAGCGTGGCCACGAAGCTGCGGGGGCTGTTTGGCCAGGAGGGTGGCGTTCGAATCGCCAGACCCGTCAAGTGCGCAGAGATGCGCATTGCTGGTCTGGACGATTCCGTGACGGTGGAGGACATCAGGGAGGCTATTGTCTCAAAAACCGGATGCGCCTCGGACACTGTCCGGATTGGCACCATTCGCCCTGGACCGGGCGGCGTCGGTGCTGCCTGGGTGCAGTGTCCGGTAGAGTCGGTCAAGAAATTGGCTGACTCAGGCAGGATCCTCGTAGGCTGGAGCTCGGCGCGGGTAACCCTGCTGGAGTCCCGGCCTGCGAGGTGTTTTAGGTGCATGGCGGTCGGGCATACCCGGCCAACGTGCACCAACTGCTTTGACTGCAGTGGACTATGCTTCCGTTGCGGTCAAACCGGGCACATGGCGGCATCGTGTGCTGCCGCACCCCACTGTCCCGCCTGTGCGGCGGGTAATAAGCCCGCCAAACATCGAATGGGGGGTGGAGAGTGCAGACCCCCGGCTTCGGCTCCAAAGGGGCGGAGCGGCCCGGCGACCCCGGCCGCTTCCGCTCCTAGCGCGACCCAATCGCCCGCCGGCGCGGAGGAGGTGATGGACACGGCCCACTAATGGCTACCGAGTCCATCCACCTCTTGCAAGCCAACCTCAACCACTCCGTCGGTGCGCAGGATCTTTTCCTGCAAGCTATGGCGGAGTGGTTGATAGGTGTAGCCGTAGCCGCGGAGCCGTATTGCGTGCCCGAACGATCTAATTGGTTGGGTAGCAGTGACGGCTCTGTGGCAATCGTCGCCTCCACGTCGTGGCCTTCCCCGCCTCTGTCTCTTAAGGACAGGGGTGATGGATACGTTGCGGCGGACTGGGGAGAGGTAACGTTCTACGGCGTGTACTTCTCCCCTAACAGGAGTGTGGCAGATTTCGGGGCCTCCCTCACCAACTTGGAGGCCTCGATACGGCGACTGGCACCGCGCCAAGTTTTCGTAATGGGGGACTTCAACGCCAAGTCTATGGCGTGGGGGTCTCCCAGGACGAACGATCGCGGGCGGGCGGTTGAAGAGTGGGCGGCATCACTGGGCCTCTGTTTGCTGAACAGGGGCTCAGTGCATACGTGCGTGCGGCAGCGGGGTGGGTCGATAGTGGACTTGTCGTTCGCTAGCCCCAATGTCGCACCACGTGTGAGGAGCTGGTACGTTCAGGAGGAGGTTGAGACCCTATCCGACCATAGATATATTCGGATAGAGGTCTCCCGGAACCTCCGCCAGCCCAGCAGGGGTCACACGGCAGACGGAGCTCCCGCTTTTCCGCGGTGGGCTGTGGGTCGACTTGATCGGGACCTACTGGTGGAGGCAGCCATTGTGCATTCGTGGCTGCCGTCACCGCCCTCGGTGGACGGGGTGGACGCCGAGGCTGGCCGCATTCGCTGTGCGTTAACGCAGATTTGCGATGCGGCCATGCCCCGTGTACGGTGTCTTCCTTCGAAGAGGGCGGTTCCCTGGTGGTCCCGGGAGTTGGCAGAGCTTCGAGCTGCGTGCATACGTGCTCGGAGATCGTATACCCGCAGTCGGCGGCGTCACCGCGACGCTGAGCGGGAGGGCCAGCTATACGAGGCTTACCGCAGTGCGCGGTCTGCCTTCAGGCTGGCCATCCGTCAGGCCAAGGACGTTAGTCGGCAGGAGATGCTGGACAGTCTCGAGCGTGACCCCTGGGGTCGCCCCTATCGTGCGGCGCTGAGTAAGCTCCGCGCGCGGGGCCCCCCCCTCACTGAGACTCTCCAGCCCAGCCTCCTCACCAGAGTTGTCGAGGATCTATTCCCACGGCGGACGGAACACACGCCCCCGGTCATGGCACTGCAGGATAGTGACCGGGAGGCCGACTACGAAAGTGTTCCGCCCGTCACGGAGACGGAAATGGGGGCGGCGGTGGTGCGAATGCGTGCCAAGACCACCGCTCCTGGGCCAGACGTGGTACCCGACCGGGTGCTGGCCCTGGTCCTCGAGCATCTGGGTCCACGCCTCGGGGAGCTGTACAACGCGTGTTTATCGTCTGGGCAGTTCCCTGGGTGTTGGAAGGAGGGGAGGCTGGTACTCCTGCCGAAGCCGGGACGGTCTCCGGACTCGGCCTCGGCCTATAGGCCGATCGTGCTGCTGGACGATACGGGTAAGCTGTTGGAGAGGATCCTGGCTGCCCGTATCGGCCAGCACCTTAGCGAGGTTGGCCCCGATCTGTCGGACGCCCAATTCGGTTTCCGAAAGGGGCGTTCGACGATCGCGGCCTTACTGCGCTTGAGGGCCGTAGTCGCGGAGGCTGTCACTGGCGGTGGGGTGCTGTTGGCGGTGTCTCTAGACATCGCCAACGCATTCAATAGTCTGCCATTCAGCTGCATCAGGGAGGCACTCCGGTATCACGGGGTGCCTGTATACCTGAGGCGGCTGGTGGCAGACTATTTGGAGGGGCGCAGCGTCCTCTATAAGAACCGAGTAGGGGATGTTGTGCGAACGCCCATGTCGTGCGGTGTTCCGCAGGGGTCGGTCTTGGGGCCGACTTTGTGGAGCATCGGCTACGACTGGGCGTTGAGAGGGAGCCTCCCGCCCGGGCTGGGCGTAATCTGTTACGCCGACGATACACTCGTCACAGCCCGGGGTGGGACGCTGGAGGAGGCGGCACGCCTGGCAACTCTTGGCACCGAGGAGATTGTCAGGCGGATCGAGGCGCTGGGGTTAAGGGTGGCCCTGGATAAGACGGAGGCCTTATTATTTCATGGGCCCCGCACCAGTCCACCCACCGACGCCTCGATCACCGTCAATTCGGTTCCCATCAGCATCCGGGCCCATATGAGGTACCTGGGCCTGGTGCTCGACGGGCGATGGTGGTTCCGGGAGCATTTCCGTCGGCTTGCTCCACGGCTTGTCGGCGCGGCGTCCGCCCTATCTTGGCTTATGCCGAATGTGGGCGGACCCAGCGCTACGTGCCGACTGCTGTACGCGGGGGTGGTCCGGTCGATGGCCCTGTACGGTGCACCCGTGTGGGCGGGGTCTCTGACCGTCCGACTTAGGGCTCTGCTGTGGCGGCCACAGCGGGCCATGGCGGTCAGGGCCATACGCGGGTACCGCACGGTGGCAACGGAGGCAGCATGCCTGTTGGCCGGAATACCCCCGTGGGACTTGGAGGCGGAGATGCTCGCCGGACTGTACCGGCGGGTGTCAGTGACGCGGGCAGGGGGCGGCACCGTCTCGCTAAGTGAGATGGCCGCCTGGCGGGGCGACGCCCGCCGTGACGTTATTGCTCGTTGGGCAGTCCGGCTGGAAAGGCCTCGGTTCGGTGTTCGGACCATCGAGGCCTTCCGGCCAGTGCTGATGGAGTGGTTGGGTCGACAGCACGGGGTCCTTTCCTTCCGACTGGTGCAGGTCTTGACGGGGCATGGTTGCTTCGGCAAGTACCTGCACACGGTCGTGAGGAGGGAGAGGACACCGTCCTGCCACCACTGCGATTGCGACGAGGACACGGCGCAGCACACGCTCGAGGTCTGTGTGGCCTGGGCAGAGCAGCGCCGTGAACTCGTCGCGATCATCGGTGCCGACCTGGCGCTGCCGACCATCGCTAAGGCGATGCTCGACAGCGTCAGGAACTGGGACGCGGTCGCCGCCTTCTGCGAGACAGTTGTCTCGCGGAAGGAGGCGGCGGGGCGACTCCGAGAGGAAATCCTCTTCGGTGAGACGCTCCACCGCCGGCGCCTGGGGCGGCGTAGGCGCGAGTATCTGCGCCTAATGCCGCCCTAGCCGAGGCCGCGGGTGACTGGACCGGGGAATAGTCCTTCACCCGCAGAGAGGCCGACCGCGTGAGGGCGACGCTCCGGCAGTTAGCTGGGGCGTCGACGGGGGATGGTACCCGAAAGGGTAACCCGCCGGGCTGACCACGGAAGGCAAGGAAGCGGTACCAGTGGCCGGCCCAATGGCGATGGGGAGGGAATAAGGTGGGTTATGGGGCCACGCGCTCCCCTTCCGTTGCCCCGGACGGTACGGGCGACGTGTGACCAGGCCATAGCCTACCAAAAAAAAAAAAAAAAAAAAAAAAAAAAAAAAAAAAAAAAAAAAAAGGCGAATGGAAAATCACTGTAATCACATAAAAAAAATTGAAAACGAATGTCGAAAAAGGGATACATATTTAGATGAGCCTTTCTTTGTCACACACAATGTGTGCTTTCCATTTAATACAAAAAGTGACGCAGTGTAACGCAGTGTTCGATAAAGCGCTTTCCATCAACGACACTGTTGAACACAGCCGTACACTGTTCGACACTCAAAAAAGTGGTGTTTGACAGATGCTTACCTACTTTCATAGAGTACTTTAAATATATAGATACTACTTTGCTTGAATTAAGTATCATTACTTAACCTCACAATTTATTTACGGCATATTCTAGTAGTATTATTTGAGATTATTAAATTGAGCTTGTCTCTTACTGCTAATTAAAATTTAATAAAAATGTTCAAATGTAAATATTGCACTATTGAAGTGAGCCCTGATAATGTGGTTATGTTTATAAATTATTGAGCCAAGACTTTGTCAAGGAACTTGCATTTAGGCATACAACGCCCATAATTTTGCGATATTGATGCACTCTAGTGTTATTTTGAGACAACTAGCTGTTTCATTTAAACTTTTACACAGTGTTTGGCAGTGTTTCACAATGTACCGCAGAGTCCCTCTGTGTTAACTAAATGGAAAGCAACCAATGAAAGTGAGACTGAAAGTAATGATTCATATGATGACGTGACTGCCGAGTCAAATGACTTGGGCATACCTGGAATATGTCCATTATAAAAAATTGCCTTACACTTGTAGATCATAATTATTATATTAAAATATAAGTATTTATAAAAACTAAATTGTTGTTTCTTCTCTATTAAGCATAATAAAATGCGTTAATAAGCATTGATGCTTGTATCACACTTACCTACTGCCCATCCGTGAGCCCACGGGAGAAAATGCTATAATTCTAGATTTTATGACTTCCACAGGCAATTGTGTAAAGGAGTGTTGACTAGTGTTTTCTAAACCCGTTACCACATGGGGAAATATTTACCGATTTTATTGCAAATAGAATCTACTGGCAACACTAAATGCGATAACAGCAACGCTGTCACCGGGTCAGATAAGTTTGTGGCACTATACTGGCAAATGAGACTATGCCAATTCCAATCCCTATGTGGGGTGGAGAAAAGAAAACAAAATCGACATATTGCCCGCTATAAGTATGTATGTATGTGAAGTGCCGTGTTAGTAGTGTTGTGTAGGACATGAATTTTATATAAGGATGTAAGAGTTGCCTCTTTTTTGTACCGAGCCGGTACAATGTCCCACGTCAAAAGAGGCGAGACGTCTTGAAGCAAAGCGGTACATTTCAAGTACTTAGTAATTATGTCACTTTGTATCGAAGCGTTTTATGTACCTTACAAAAGTGTGATAGTCGTATTACTTACTACAAAGATACATACATACATACATACATATCATCACGCCATGTGATAGAGAGAGAGATATATCATGTGTATATATATATATATATACATACCTTACAAAGATACATGATTGGTAAAATGAGCCGTGACCACTGACTATAATTATTATTAAAGATGTAAGTAGAACAAATATTTATTGTTTGTGCAGGCAGTTATTATTTATCAAAATAAGCAGTAGAATTAATGGATTATAAAAATAGTTTAATATATATTATTGCATATTAAAATTTAAAAATAATATTTGATATTTTTTTCCGCTTACCTGGGAAAAAATTATCAGGCCTGATCAGACATGAACAGGCCTAATCAGACCTGAAATTAGACCTAATCAGACATGAACAGGCCTAATCAGACCTGAAATTAGACCTGATCAGACCTGTTCATGTCTGATCAGGCCTGAAATTAGACATGATCAGACATGAGCAAGCCTGATCAGACCTGCTCATGTCTGATCAGACCTTGCTTTTTTTTTGCGGTGGGCTATGGATGTGGTCGTGCCCCGCCAAATCGGCCCGGGGCGACAGAAGAGGCGGCGCGCAATGTCTGATCAGACCTGGAGCCTTAAACACGTTCAGGCCTGGTCATCTATGATCAGACATGACCAGGCCTGATGCATGAGCATGCCAGCCCATGCCTGGTACCAGATATGATTAGCCCGTTTATGCATGATCATGCCTGATGCATTAAATACGTACCGGCCTAATCATGCATGGTCATGCCTGTCCATGTCCGATGTCAGATCTGATCATGCCTGTTCATGTCTAACGTTATAAATTGATTCAAACGTATATATCATTAGCGCTGTTAATGTCTGACCAAGCCTGATATGGTGGAAGGAATTTAGAAAACTTCATTATACTGAAAATTATAGATGATGAATTTATCCTACAGAAGGATTTCATTAATGAACAAATAAAATTTTAGATTGAATAATAAAATATATTTATTGATTATTTACAAGCTTAATGATTAAAATAATAGTGCGCATTTTACATTCAAAAATTTTCCTTAACATATTTGGTCGCTTACATATATACATGCCCACTACAATTAAATGAAACATATTCTTTATTTGATTACAATTAATTAGTAATGATGAATTAACTTTTTTAAAAGGAATTATATGATCTACTCGTACTTTTTTTGCTGAATGAACAAAGTATTTGGTGTTATCCATAATATATTCATCAATTATACAATATATAGAATTATCGTCAGTCTGAAAGAAAAGTTTTATCGAGCCATAGACTATAATACTATTCTATACTTCAGGCCTGATCATGCATGAAAAATGACCGGGACTCACCAGGCCTGGTCAGGCATTCTCATGCCTGATCAGGACTGGTCAGGCCCTGTCATTTCTCATGCATGATCAGGCCTGAAGACTCATGCCTGTTCATGTCTGATCAGGCCTGTTCATTTTTTCCCGGGTAGCCTATTACGTCTTTCAGCTATAACCTGGCCGGCTTTCGCAAAGATTCGCTCTGAAGGCACAGAAGTGGCTACTATACAGAGCCTTTTTAAAAATATATTGTAGAGCCTGGGATATGCCTCTTTTTTCGCGAACTACCATTTTGCAGGACTCTGGGATCTAGGCAGCAAAGGTTCTTTCAGGTATCTGTCGACCTCAATAATTCCACCTGCAGTTGGATTGGTGTTTTTTTAAAATGTCACCCACTTGTTCATCAAATTCATCCCAAATACTGTGTTTACGTTTAGTTTGTGTTTCTATGGTGGCGATGAATTTGTAAGCTCCGATACAGTAAGCTGGGTGCATGCAATTTCAATCCGCCCGGCTAGAGCTTTTAAATTACTACATGCCCTACTATAGGCAGTTTTATTTGAAAAGTCATATCTTTTAAAGCGTGGGTCTAGGAGCGTGCTCTCAGCAAACATGCTGTTGTCTTCAATGCCGGCAAACCGAGTGGTTACTTCATTTAATAAAATCTCGGTCATTCGGGTCACGCTATCTGGGTGTGTCCGAGTTAAAAAGCTTATACATTTCTTTTTTAAAGCATTTGATATTAGTATAACCTGAAAATAGACAAACATCTATTAAATAAAAAATATGTAAAAGTAAAATAAATATTGAGGGCATTACACTAAAGTACCTACACTACACTACAATCAATAGGATCGGTAATTCCTGTAATATTTTATATTCAAATAGTCAGGCAATGTTAATGCTTACAACTTTATCATACTTCTAATATTGTAACATTCCTTTCAGAGCTCATTTCTTCCGTTACGTCTTTAAAAAATGAAAGAATCTCAATAGCGGATTCTAATATGTGTATATCTTCTGTGTTTATATTTTCGACGTCGGGATAATCTATGGAAAGCGTAGAAGTCACGCTATTCTTAGTTTTTTAAATGCGTTCCAACATTTCACATGTGGAATTCCAACGTGAGGGAACATCTTGCTTCTAATTTTAATATCGGTTCCTCTACTTTCTTCTGCATAGTCTTCAGTTTTTCTGAAGCAAGTGGGCTTCGTCGAAAGACTTCGACAATTTATTTAATTTTAGCCGTGCTGTTTAATTTGTTTCAAAGCTACTTGGACGATTAAGTTCAACGTGTGTGCGAAACATGGAATTTGCTTTCAATTGAATTTATTTTGATAGCAGCTTTAATGTTGTTAGCATTATCGCTAGTAGCTGCAACGATTTTGTTGGTTATAGCCCAATCACCTGAGATTTGCCTCAGTTCTTGGGCTGTATGCCTATGGTTAAATTGAATGCATTCCAGGAAAAATGATTTCAATTCGCTTCATGATTTAAAAATGTACTGTCATAGTCAAATAATTCTCATTAGGCTTGGATATCCAACTATCTGTCGTTATATAGATAGACTCCGCTTGGTTTAGCTCTAATGTTTTTTTATCTCTTTGGCTTCTGCTGCGCCGTAGGAGCAATTTCGCCAGGTTTAGCTCTATTTTTACCTGTTTTTTTACTTGATTAAATGTATTTGTCATTGGCGCATTTGACAATGTCTTCCGGCTGGGTAATTGATAGGCGGGGTTCAGCTCTTTTGTGAAATCTTTGAGTTTAGGCGACTCTATTATTTGGAAGGCTAAAGGCTGTGTTAATTTCGTGTTAGCTGCTACGGCTTTAAATTATAATATATTTGTATTTAAAAAATTAGCTGGTTGGGATGTCGCAGGTATATCAGTTGAAGAAGACATAGAAGCAACAGGTGAAACAGCGGCATTCGTTAATAAAGACCGAATGGGTGTTGTGGTAGTGACTTCCCTCTCAATCGGGCATTCTCGTATCGCCACAAATGCTTGCGAATGCTTAATTTTTGTATGCCTAGTCAAATTATAAGTCCCACCACCTTTATAGGAAAACTCTTCTTGACAGAAATTGCACTTAGCCTTATCATTCTGAAGATCAGTGAAAAACTGCCATGCTTTAGATGATTTTCTATCACCAGACATAGTTACTATACATGCATAAAAGAAAAGAAAAAAGCAAATTAAAAAAATGTCAACGAACTTAATATCTGTTTGATCTGTAGTTACGTAGGTACTCATAATAAGAATGTTTCTAATGCTAGGGCCGCACCTGCGTGTATCGTCCTGAAGTAATTAGTGGCGAAGCTTCGTACGTTTTGTACACTAGAAAGTTATCGCGATCAAACTGTGGTCACATTAGCGACTTCGGTGTTTTACACGAAGCAATATTCGGTATCGGGCAATAATTAAAGATGGCCGAAATCATTTTCATGCGTTTAACTATGGAAGACGAATTGCTTTACTATTACAGCTATATTATGTTAGCATAATTATTAGTAATTACCTACATAATTATATTTTTAGATCCCTTCATGGGTTCCGCTTCATCATGGTGTATAAATTCTAACACCATTTCATCACTCCACTCCATATTTATTGATTAACCGGAGATCCTCGAACGCGTCCAAACACATCGAAAATTTCCGCGGAAATGAAAAACGCTAGTCTGACCACAGAGCGCGATATATTAGCGCGCTAAAACCCTTTGACTTACCGCCACCCAAGCGATAACGCACACGAAGCCCGAATGTTCGCGACGATAGCCAATAATGACCGGTCACATCTGCGTGTATCGTCTCATTGCACGAAGTTTCGTGACGATACACGCAGGTAGGGGTCCTAGCATAACTATTTAATCTCAGAGACTAAATTGACATTACATATATGTGTTACCAGTTTTTTGCAACTCTTAAATAGTTATGTGTCGCTTTCAGCCTATATTCCACGCGTCTATCGATAATTTGCGTTAATATAAACAAGTTATCTTGAAAAATATATCGATATTTATTTACGTTTTATACATTCTCGAAGAGTATTGAAACCGCGTTTCTTTGCCAATTCGATTACTACATGTTGGCTTTTTAAATATCTAGCAATTTATTATCAAATAACAAAATTCATATATTAAAAAAATATCACCTATTAGGCAATCATCTTTTGCTGATGGTCCAACTTTTAATTACAAGTACCTACTACCTACCATTTTTGATTCGCTTTTTACAGGTACGGGTTACAAAGAAAATGCATGTAGTTGTAGTTTCTATGAAATTTAGGGATGATATATTAAAAATATATAATTGCCGCATTATTAAGTAAAACACAATGGTAGTTTTCCAATTACAGCACTAGAGCGCATTATGCGGCATAATGCTTAACGTTGAATGTTCCAACTACAGCAACGCTTCGCACAATCAATCACTCTTAAAAGTAGTGCTTTCGTCTGATGCGTGCAATCGATACCAACTTAGTGACTGAAAATTAACAAGTGTTTTTTCTTTAAGTTGACATATCATACATATCTTCAATAAATATATCACTTGTTAATGAACTAATTGATTGATTTAAACTCGGAGTACTCGATAAATCATCATCACTATCATCTGGGTAAGATGAAAAAATTAAATTAAAAAGTATTTAATTCTTTTAAAACTCATTTTAAAAAAATACTCAAAACAAAAAAATGTTTATTAAATAATCAAAATCTAAATTACTTAAAATAACCGTAAATAGTTTTCAAGCAATAATTATGTATACCACTTTATTTACAGATTAATAAATTAGGATATTGCTAACTCTGAGATTTTTTTTTTTTTCAACGCTGAACTTAGCGCACTCTGCTGGTGCATTTAAAAACTAATTCACGTTTCAATTAAGCATCAGCATAATTCGGCATTGTGCGCCACTGAGTCGCATAATGCTCTGTAATTGGAAAACTACCAATAACTGCCGTAGTATATGGTAATATAACAATTTGTTTTAAAATTGTAAATCTTATCAAATTCTAATACTTAATTGTAATTTTTAAAAAGTTCCACTGCTTGCTAAGAGAAATTGGTTTCGATTGTCGTTTTAGCGTGTACAGATAGAACACTGATGATGGCTAAGATGTTTTTAAAGTTATAGATACGCTTTACCCGCTCTTAGCTGGCAACAAGATTACAGGGTAATTGCCCGCTCGGCATTTAGTTGTGCACGCTCACGCGCCGCAGCTACACACTTCGTTACGACGCGCAAACGTTCCGATAGTCCTGATAAAAATGCCTTCCTGTGTGTTTAGGTGGTGTACAAATTACACTCGAACTATTAGAGATAAGAAAAATATATCATTTCATGCGTAAGTACCCCTTTTTTAAATAAATCTGTAAAATTAATATTTTTAAATGGATTTTAATCAATTTGACTGTTGTTGAGTATAGAGCGAGATATAATATGTTTTATGCGTAAGAGCGAAAGAGAAAGCTAGTGTACCCTTATGACGGCTGATGCCCAGGGAAGTTGGGGCGAATTGTACTATCACATTATTAACCCAGAATTACAAATTAAAATTATTCCTAATTTTCGATGATGTCAAATAATGTTTACCTATTGTTTTATCTCTACATATATACTAAACATTCTATGAAAGAATAAAATTAAAAGAATAATAAATTATTTTATTTTATTCCATTTTAGATTACCTAAGGACGGTTTAATGAAAGAAAAGTGGTTAAATGTAATTAGAATTCAAAGACGGGAATATGATTGGATGCCGAATGCTCATTCTACAGTGTGCTCCGAGCATTTCGAGACAAGCGACATTTACGTTACAAAAAATAAAAGACGAAGACTGATAAAAACAGCAGTTCCTGTAATTAAGGCAAGTGAATATAAATTTTCTATGTATTAAACCAATATCTTAAACTGGGATACTAAACCGAATATTCGATATATTAAACCGGGAATTAACGCATAGTACCATTGATATTTACATAACATTTGAACCTTAATTGTACCAAATTTTATACTCCTGCGTCCGCGTAGTTTTTGTAAAGGGTGCAAGGTTTTCGTTACGTATTAATATAAAGATTTAAATTGTTACAGAAAGAACAACAAAATACTATAACATCACCATCAAGTTTGGAAGGAGTTAATGTGTTAGACGAAGGTTCTATTTTTGACACCCCTCGAAAAGCGGTTTTGAAAACAAGAGTTACAAAAATTTCTTTAGAGAAACGACGACTACAGCTAAAGTATTACAATTTAACGAAGAAAAATAAAAGACTTAGAGAAAAAGTACACAATTTGAGTCAAATTGTGTCGGAGCTCAAAAAGAAAAAATGTTTTACAATTGATCAGATAAGAGAACTAGATCTTAAGGCTGAAGCCGTCGAGTTTGCTAATAGACTTGCACAGAAAAGCAAGTTCAAAACCTTTCGCCTTAAATATACACCCGCATTAAGGAAATTTGCAGTAACATTACACTACTATTCCGTAGCAGCTTATAAAAATGTTAGAAATATATTTAGTGGATGTTTACCACATCCTCGGGTCATAGGAAAATGGTATGAGAATAGTGCTGGTGATCCTGGCTTTAATAAAGATGCTTTAAACATTTTAGAAAAAAAGTGTAAAGTTAGTGGGAAAAGGATAATATGTACGTTAGTTGCTGACGAGATGGCTCTTCGTCACCAAACTAACTGGACCGGAAAGAAATCTGTAGGCATTGTAGATTTTGGAGCGGGTCCTGCTAAATCATGTGATATAGCGACTCAAGCTTATATGTTTACGTTAGTATGTTTGAACGAAAGCTGGAAAATCCCTGTGGCATATTTCCTCGTGAATGGGTTATCAGCCGAAACTCGGTCAAACTTAATCAAAACATGCTTAAGTGTATGTTACAAAGTCGGGGTAGATATTGTTGCTATCACGTTCGATGGTTGTGCATCAAATATAAACGCAGCCAATTTATTAGGTTGTAATTTAAAACGACCGGACAATCTAAAAACTACTTTTAAACACCCTGAATGTAATTTGGAGGTTGCGATCATGCTTGATGCTTGTCACATGATTAAATTAGTGCGTAATACCTTTGAATCTAAGAGAATTATATATGACACAAGTGGAAAACAAATACGTTGGCAGTTGATTATAAATTTAGTCAAGCTGCAAACAAACATTGGACTGAATTTCGGCAATAAAATTACTCCTCGCCATATTCATTTCCGAAATGAGATAATGAAAGTGAAATTAGCAACTCAAATTATGAGCATGAGTGTTGCGAATGCACTAAAATTGTGCAATGAAGTTATGACGTCTTCTCTATTTGCAAATACTGAAGGCACGATAGAGTTTATAACAATATTTAATAATTTGTTCGACATTCTGAACTCAAAATCTTCGGATTTCTATGGGTTAAAGAAACCACTCTCGAAGAAGAATGCTCATGAAATTTTCGCTTATCTTGAAAAAGTTAAACAATACATACTAGGTCTAAGAATATGGATTAAATATAAATGTTTTAATCGTAAGCGAATCCAAATGAAAATAATAAAGAAAAATATAGTTGAGACTAAAAACAAAACTGGCTTTTTGGGCTTTCTAGTATGTATAGAAAGTTTGAAACATTTATACTCTACGTTAGTAGAAAGACAACTCTTACAGTATATTGCAACTTATAGACTTTCGCAAGACCATATAGAAATGTTATTCGGTGCAATCAGGCGACATGGAGGTTATAATAATAACCCCAATGCCATTCAATTAAAGGGAATTTTCAAAAAAATCCTTCATCATTTAGAAATGAAGTCCACGTTTTTAGGTAATTGCGTACCTCTAGAAGATATTTCTATATTGACGTGTTCATCCGCAATTGATAAAATTAATGCTTCGGTATTAAGATCGGATAGCGAGGATTTGTACTCGCCCGAGGAACAAAATCAAAGTGAAAAAAACACTGATGATACTTTAAAAATATATGAAAACATCGAGGTGCTTTCAACTATGTTAAACAGCGAAAGTGTTAAAAATAGTGTTGACCAGATTATTGGCTATATTTCAGGTTGGGTAGCTAGAAAACTTGTTAAAGTACTTAAATGTGAAATATGTACTGATAGTCTGCTATCTAATACAAAACTGTGGTTTCACAAATTAATAGTTTTAAAAAATATGGGAGGACTGTGTTATCCTAGCGAGGATGTTTTTAATATTTGCCTGAAATCAGAAGCCGTTATTAAAAATTACATCAAAGAAAAAGGTCATATCATACTTCCCGATCCCAAACAGATAACAATTCTAAAGAACCGAATTTTGAAGTCTTTCATAAATGGCAATGATGTATTTTCTTCTTTAAATTCTCATTCTTTAGAGCAATACTCAACTTATAATCACAGGTTACAACTGATGCGCGCTATTATAGAGAATTTTGTTAATGTACGCATACATTTCGCGCATAAAAATAATGCAGCCGTGAAAACTGTTTACAAGAGACAAAAAAGGAATAAGTTGTGTTTGTTTGAGGGCATATAAATATTATGCCTAAGTCATATGTTTATATTAATTATAATAATTATTTAATTTACCTATCTTACGTAATATACTTAAAAAAAAATTTTACAAAATTGTTTTTATTATTTTATACACTAGTAATGCATTGTTCGCCTTTTGCCCATTCTCCTCCGTATCCCTACGTCACAATTCCCGCCTAAGCGCCATCCTTTTTGAACAACATGTTTGCCGTATCACTTGTCTCATTCGTAGCGCAGCGCCACAATACATATCTAAAAGTAGGTAGATATAGGTCTATGTTCGTGCGATACACGTTGTCGCCACTTTAAAATACAATTTTGTTTGTGTATAACGCGTCTATATTTATTATATTATTATATGTCATTGGATGATGGAGTCTATTAATTCATTTTTGATTTAGACATTGAAACACTTCGAGTATGTAAGGTCGTACGTACGTCGCGGTATACTAGTATATAGCGCCTCATATGGCCAAAATCACTTAAGTACCGTAAAATGCTACAACATTGCCGTCACTATACAACATTGCCTAAATCCTAAAAATGTTAAATAATTAGTTTATAGAAACGGTTTTATTGTCTGTGGTACTATTAAAAGTAAGTCAGTAATCTATATGGCAACATTAACGCATCATTCATTCAAATAGTCCAACGATAAATTGTCAGTGTCAATTTTAATGTCAGTGGTCGTGGACGTGCTCATACCTGCTCTGAAGAAAATTTTATTTGGTGAGTATTTATCCTTCATTTGCTGGTGTAATAAGTTGTATAGCAAAGAAAATATGCTGTTTTTTGTTTTTTAACTCGTTTTTCTGCTTTAAATTCCATTTTAAAGAGTCAAATCATGGTCGGCAAAGTTGAAGCAGGTTTCCGAAAAAAAATACGTAACTTTGCCTAGGGCTAGGGCTGCCACTTGAATTTTTTTTAATGTAAATCGTAATCAGCTGTGATTGCACTCGCATAATTTCTTATTTTGCTTCATTCTCAGACATAATATACTTAACGTCACGCTTTTTAAGCCCCAAAGGGGTAGGCAGAGGTGCACATGTAATGTACCATCCATTTATATGTTATAAGTTTCGTGTAATAGTGGGCAAGGCTATTGCTATACACCGGGCACAATTATTAATTCCTTGATGTTAGTTAGAATTTTTCGAACGAAAAATTCTCAGCCCACGAATATAGTCGAGTCGAGTCTATGTCAACAAATTGCCTTATGGGTCAGGTAGCCAACACGACCAACAAGGCAATTTGAAGACACACTGTTTCGATAATTTTTTGTTAGTAGGTAGTATAAAATTTTTGAAATATAATGGACATGTGTTATTTCGACAGGTTCTAATAATGGCTAAGCCAGTTAACAATAGAAGAAAACCAGGGGTTCGACATTACTCCGATTATACCCAAGAAATGCTAAATATAGCGGTAGATTTAGTAGCCTGTAAAAAGTTGTCGTCGTATGAAGCCGAGAAGCAATTTGGAATTCCGAGGCGTACTATTTTAAACAAATGTAAAAAGATATATGATAAATCTATTGGCCGTCCTACAAAACTAAGTATTATGGAAGAGAAACATATAGCTGATGTTATAAATTTGTCAGCCGAGTTTGGGTCCCCATTAACTTTAATGGACTTGCGCATTGTAGTGCACAACTACTTAGAAAAAAATGACAGGCTGCACATTTTTGACGGCAAAATGCCAGGTGATCGGTGGGTGCGCGGTTTCATGACGCGGCATAATTTTAATCAGCGTGCTTCACAAAATATTAAGAGATGTCGAGCTGAAAAATCTGTTCCAGAAATGATAGAGTTTTATAAAAATCTTGAAAATTCGTTAAAAAATATTCCACCACAAAATATTTTAAATTTTGACGAAACTAATCTTAGCGATGACCCAGGTGCCAGCAAAGCTATCTTTAAAAGAGGAACAAAACATCCGGAGCGAGTAGTAAATGCAACAAAAACCTCAGTTTCAATAATGTTTGCTGGCACAGCAAATGGTAAGGGCTTACCTCCGTATGTAGTATACAAAGCAGAACATTTATGGACGCGTTGGTGTAGAGATGGCCCCTCGCACGCGCGTTATAATAGAACCAAGTCAGGTTGGTTTGACATGACTATGTTCGATGACTGGTTTGAAAGTATAGTTTTGCCCTGGGCCAATACTTTAAATGGAACAAAACTTGTCATAGGTGATAACTTATCATCACATCTTAGTGTCAACACAATAAAATTGTGCCAAGAAAATGAAATTAATTTTGTGTTTTTACCAAGAAACGCAACACACTTGACACAACCCCTAGATTTAGCTTTTTTTGGACCAATGAAGAGGGAATGGCGAAAAATTTTACTTCGATACAAATTGTCAAATCCTGGTGTTTCTTCAATTAACAAATGTCATTTCCCTCAACTTTTAAAGGAATTAATGGAGAAAGTAAACATCAATAGTGAACATAACTTAAAAAGTGGATTTCTAGCAGCAGGCATTTGTCCGTTTAATCCGTCCGCAGTTACTGACAAGATACCACAAGCCACAGAGTCGAAAAAAGAAAAATTTGATACAACTCTTTTAAAATATTTACAAACTAGTCGACAACACAAACCGTTAAAAAGTGGCCAAAACCAAAAATTCCAAATTACTCCTGGTAAGTCAGTATCAACAGAAGAAGCTGAAAAAATGTCAATGAAAAAAGTGAAACTTGTAAAAATTAAACCTAATAATGCTAATACCACTACGCATAAAAGCAATTGTGAAATCGATCTCAATGACATTTCAGTGACACAGCTTAGTGCACCTAATATAGATTCTTCCAAAAAACCAAAAATAACTCTTTTAGCAGATGTTAAATTTACGAAAGACAATACCCCATTCAGATTTCCACAAAATACACCTTTACAACTTATTGAGATTGATAAAAATTCAGATTTGTCACATACATTAGATCGACCTTCACGTACGTCTTTGATATCTAACAATCGAAATAACGAGAATGACTTACCAAATAAAATTACTACTCTTGTAAATGTCCATGGTATATTAAGTAATAGTGAAGAAGAAAATGATATAAATACCGTTAATGTAGCCGAGTCTCAAAAAAAGAAGAAGAAGAAACTTGTTAAGAAAAATAAGAATGTTGTTAAGATAGAAAACCATAACTGGAAAGTACAGCAAAACAAGAGGTTAAGGACAAATATGTTTTCTTCGTCTTCTGACAGTGATGTAGAAATGAGCATTCATAGTGATTCCGATTTATTGGACATCGATGTAATACCAACTGATGAAGACATGTATCAAAGCAATTTACAGCCAGAATACGATGATACAAACGATACAAAACGCAAGAAAATAAAAGCGAACGTACAACTACTTTCTAGCGCTTACGCTGACAAAATAATCAATGAGAATAATAATGAGGTAGACATTATTAAAAGCAACGACACAATGCAACATTTAGAGACCAGCCAATTGAAAGATAAGAAAATCCCAGAGAGTGATAGTAAAAATGTTCAATTAAATGAGGCTTATGATCCAAAGTTTAACGAGACATGCAGAGACTTATTAAAGAAGACCGATTTAGAAAATAGCAATATAAGTTATGTAAAAGTGTCGTATGATATAGGGCAAACGGTTTTGTCAAGATATTTTAAAAACAAATCATGGAAATATTATATTGGCGAGATAGAAAGCACCAATCCAGATAAAAGTCTGTATACAATTTCATTTTACAAAACCACGGGTTCAAAAACAGGTGCTTTAAAATTTGTTATGCCTAAACGTAATTCAGATAAAGATACTGTACCAGAAGACTGTATTGTAAAACCAATAGAAATGTTGCAGATATCTGAACATCCTAGTTCTTACGTTTTAATGGACGATCATGATATGATTTATTTTTCAAAGTGACTTTTTGCCCTCAGGTATATTCATAATACTCGTAGTTATAAGAAGTTTTCAATTATATAAATAGTAATGTAAAGTAGGTAATGAAAAATTATTTAATTTTGTTTCTAATTCGTATGTATGCAAGTTCCTACTTTCTTATTATAATTTTAATTGCAACATGTACCTGTCATTGTTAAAATATTTTTCGTAATATTCTTTTTTTGTTACTTAAACATATAATATGTTATTTGATACTATGTAAGTGTTTAAACTTTATTTTCATTAATAATAATGACACTATATAACTTAACTTACAATATTTGTAACTTAAGTTATATAGAACTTTTAGGGATGATCAATCTGTGATGGGAATACCAGTACCTAACTATATATTAATTAAATAAGGATAATATTTTTTCATGTTTTTGTTATACTTACTTTGATTTTATTTCAAAAATATATTGCATAATTATATGTTTTTTTTTAATTTATTTACCTTGAGGGGCAACCCTACAGGCCTATACACTGTTGTATGAGAGTTTTATAAAAACGTGTTTAACTTTGCCTACCATCATTAAAAAAATATATACATTGTAATTTAAGACTAGATAAAGTCTAACACAGGAGTTGAATTATAAGCAAAACAGGTGTTGAATCGTCCCCTTTGCACCCATAATAATCGATGATATTTTTAGTTAGGCAATGTTGCAGTTTCCAACTTAACTTTGCCTATTATTTTATGCGCTTTTTGCTGACTAATAGGAGTTGTTTTTTGGCTAATATGACATTTTTCCAATAGCTTAAGGTACAATATTGAATTGTAATTGAAAACACATATGACTTTCTGTAAAATGGAGAGTATATCAAGTAAAAACGTCAAAATACAGGCAATGTTGTAGCATTTCACGGTATATATATACTTATGTGATTTTCAATGATACACTTTGGAATAGAAAACTTTAAACACGCGCTACACGGTTTCAAACAGTGGTTTGAAGCAGAAAAAGCAGAAATACGCTTTGCTGGCTACATGGTTCAAAGCTAGTTTGAAACCAACAGTTTTCAGAGAACGTGGCGCGGATAGGACGTCTTTACGCTCGCGTACCGTATATTTACTACAATGATGTCATTCATGGTGCCTTACCTATCAAAAGAACAAAAAAATGGTTACTCAAAATTTTTGTTCAAAGGCTCAAATGGGAGCCAGTCTGATGGTACGACATTCACGGAGACGTCATTTTATAAAATATTTATAAATATTATTTATAAATTATTTTTATTATTTTATTTTTTTCATTTTTATTTATTATTTATAAATAAAATATAGATGCTATAGTTGTATTGGAAAGTTGGGTTTTACACAATTTATTGAAGAAAAAGGCTTGACAATTTTTACTAAGGAAAAATTTTTTTGCTAAAACATCCCACGCATTTCTTTTTTGTGTAATAGTTTTATAAGCTTTACAATTTAACTCCCAAAGGCAGGGCAAGTCTTTGTATAACTTGAGAAGTTGAGTAATAACATCGCGATTGCATTCTGTCTGTTCACGCGCAGAACGTCGTCACGTGCGTCTACGCTCACCGCTACAGCGTGACTGTCGTACATTTGGTTTGAAGCAAGCGGCTAGATGATTTCAAACAAGATTTAGACGAACGTTTGGCCAGTGGTTTGTAGCGCAAGCCTCGCTACCAAGGGCGTTTAGAGGTCATGCGAAATTTGGCATCAAACATCTGTCTACACTGTTTGAAGCCGTTGCTTCAAACCACTGTTTGAAACCGTGTAGCGCGTTGTTTTAATGTTAATGGTCAAATACAAATTCTTACGTATTGATATACCGGTATCGTAGGTACACCACTTCACAAAAAGCTAGCAGCATTATTTGTAAATTTGACATTTGCATGTGTCAATTTGGTCTCTAAGATAAAAAAAAACAGGCTATAGAATAATGAAATGTTGAATATACAAAAAGCTTTAAAATCATTTAAAATTTATTATACATTATTGAATACTACAATGTCTTGTGATTGTTTAATGTAAATAAACAAGAACATTTAGACATCTTTATCATATTATGACAAAGTGAGGAGGAATGAACTGTGGTCCGTACTATGTATGGGGTGGACAGCCATCTTATTCACGCGCTGAAATCCATCTATAAGGATTCCAGGGTATGCTTAGAATAAACGGATCCTACACGGAATGGTTTAATATTGATAAAGGACAGGAATGTGTAGTGTCACCGTGTTTGAAAGATCTGAAAAATAATGATTGTGGTTTACGAATGAGTTACTTATAAAATGTCTTCTTTGTGCCGATGATTAGGTATTACTCGCATCATCGGCTGAAGATTTGCAGGTGATGTCAACTACTATGCATGAAGCTTTTAAAAAAAAAGGCATGCAAGTAAATGTAAGTAGGACAAAAATAATGGTTTTTGAAAAGGAAAAATGTATGAAGTAATGTAACATTTTTATAAATGGTGAGGAACTGGAACAGGTGAATAAATTTTTATATTTGGGTGTTTTGTTTACTAGAGATGGTAAAAATGATGATAATGTTGAAAGAAGAGTAAATGCTGGTAATATATAATGACTTCTAATGTTTACGCGAGTATTACACATTTGAAATAAAACTACTTTTACGGATTCTATCGCGTTTGTATTTGATTTATAATTTCCCGACGTTTCGAACACTTTACAGTGATCATGGTCACGGGAGGACTGAGGTGTCTTACGTCCAATATGTCATTGTTATTACAGAAATTTATTTATATCTACCCTATAAGATATTAAATTTTGACCCACATTTTTATACAAAATTAATACAATTCATTGCCAGTACAAAAAGAGAATGATTCTATATATAAAATTTATGTTGTTTATGATTTTTTATTATTAAGGTATTTAATTTATGATAATTATTATTGTGGCAATTTTACAATTTTTACAAAACTAACAAAAACTATTCAGCTACTACCGGATCGGAACGCGGCCACTCTGAGAAAGATCCGGCGAGAAAACTCAGGAGGCATGATACTAATTTTATTATTGAATTTTTGAGTGGCGGCCTACTTTATCTTACTAAAATTAATTAAATTAAAATTTAACTATTATTGTGGGTCAAATCTATACAATAAGTGCTCACAGTGTCTTGCAGTCTTGAGGTGGTTTTCTTAGTTTTATTTTTAATTAAGTGAATGACAGGATCCCAGCTTGATGATAATACCCAGCCATCCTCCCTATTGAAATTTTTATGTTTTTTGATTTCAATAGCCTCGCGAACCATTCTAGGAAGGTATCGGTGTTCTTTTGCGAGGATTTGTGGTTTATCAAACCTGATATAATGGCGGGCGCGGTCCTGACTATGCTCACAGACTGCAGACTTAGTGTGACGGCGGTGTTTCACATCAGCTATGTGTTCCTTGATCCGAGTTCTTACAGATCTCTTTGTTTGGCCTATATAAGAGAGACCACAGTCACAGTCTAATTTATAAACTCCTGCATCCTGTAGAGGGATCTGGCACTTGACAGGTGGTAAGAACTGACTAATCCTCTTCAGTGGCTTAAAATAGGTTTTTATAGAAGCATGTTTTAGGATATAGCCAATCTTGTCAGTGACTCCTTTTACATAAGGTAGGACTGCAGGGAGACGTTCAACTGTTGGTGGTTTCACACGGTCTCCGTGACGGGAGCGAGGAACTTGCAGCTTGTTTGCACGTAGAACCTGCTTGACATGCTGCAGCTCCCCAGCCAGGTGTTCATCGTCACAGATTCCTCGTGCTCTCTGTAACAAAGATTTTGAAACGGTAGCTAACTGTGAAGGGGGGTGGTGAGAATCACCATTCAAGTATTTGTCTGTATGGGTTGCTTTGCGATACACTGTATGACTCAAGGTGTTATTGGGTTTACGGATAACCAAAATATCTAAGAAAGCTAAAGAGTTATTTGACTCCAGTTCCATAGTGAATTGAATTTTTGGATTAATGGAGTTAAGATGGTTAAGGAATATGGTTACTTTGTCTGATGGTAATATTGTGAATGTGTCATCTACGTACCGCTTATAGAACCTGGGTGTGACAGGCGAGCTTCTTAGGGCAGTCTCCTCGAAGTCCTCCATGAATATATCGGCAACAACGGGAGAGACTGGCGAGCCCATGGCCACTCCATCTATTTGCTTGTAGAATTCATCATTCCACAATAAATAGCCAGTTGTTAGGCATTGACGTAACAGTTCAGCATATTCCAAGGGCATATTATTGTCAGATAGCTTCTTAGTTACAGTTTTGATGCAATCCTCAACAGGTAAGCAAGTGAAAAGTGATGTGACATCAAAACTGACCATAGATTCATTATCAGCGAGATGTAGATCTTTAATTTCGCTAACAAAATGGTAAGAGTCTTTAACAAATGCACCAGTGTGTCCTCGAAGTTGTGAGAGGACCTTTGCAACCATCTGAGCTAATTTGTAAGTCGGTGTGTCGATCTGACTTACTATAGGTCGCAGTGGAACATTTGGTTTGTGTATCTTCGGCAATCCATATAGTTTGGGCGGTTTTGCACACGATGGTATAAGGTTTTTGACGTCTAGATGTAATGCATCGGAGTGTTTTTTAATTAACTTATTTGTATTGTTTACAATAGTATTGGTCGGGTCTGTTTTGACCTTTTTATACGTAGTTTCATCCGACAAAAGTTGGTTAATTTTTACATTATAATCCGACGTGTCCATTACCACGGTAGCATTACCCTTATCTGCGCGCAGGATGACGATATCTGGTTTATTTCGCAAGTTTTTAAGCGCTAAATATTGTTTTTTAGGTAGGTTAGGTGTAGGCAGTTTACTTCGACGTAGTAACGACGAGACGTCTTGTCGAATAGCTTCCATATCCTCCTTTTGCACAGTATTTTTAACCAGTACATCTTCGACAGCGCAAATTATTTCCTCGTAGGGTATTCGGGTAGGTGTTACGGCAAAATTAAGGCCCTTTGATAATACTTGAATTTCGGTTTCATCTAATGTTTGTTGTGACAGATTTATGACAGCGCGATCTGCGTTTGAGTTTATGGTTGACAGGCGCGTTCCGTTACCATATATATTCTGTTGCGTTCCGTGCTCAACGCGAGATTTTCGGTTACATAACTTTTCAAATTTTGTAACATGATTATTTTTGCATCTGTTATATTTAATTATTTCGCGCTTACCAAGATGTTGGATGCAACTTTCGAAATCGGCTTTCGTTAAAACTATCTCAACCACACTAGACTTTTTCTCAATTTCACGGTTAATATTGTATAGATCGGAACGGGTTTCGTGAATTACCGTCTGTAATAACATTTTTTACTCGCCTGTTCTAAGATCTTAGCGCTTCCACGTATGTTTTTCTTACAAGGGATCCTCACACACGTAGGAATGAGACCATGATCACGACATCTCTTCAAGAAATTTAGCGATGTTATATATCTTGCGCGCTTTGTATAAAGATACTCTAACTGGCGTATTTTATTTGCAATTTCCAGTCCGTACTGGCTAACATAATGACTTCTAATGTTTACGCGAGTATTACACATTTGAAATAAAACTACTTTTACGGATTCTATCGCGTTTGTATTTTAAGCCACTGAAGAGGATTAGTCAGTTCTTACCACCTGTCAAGTGCCAGATCCCTCTACAGGATGCAGGAGTTTATAAATTAGACTGTGACTGTGGTCTCTCTTATATAGGCCAAACAAAGAGATCTGTAAGAACTCGGATCAAGGAACACATAGCTGATGTGAAACACCGCCGTCACACTAAGTCTGCAGTCTGTGAGCATAGTCAGGACCGCGCCCGCCATTATATCAGGTTTGATAAACCACAAATCCTCGCAAAAGAACACCGATACCTTCCTAGAATGGTTCGCGAGGCTATTGAAATCAAAAAACATAAAAATTTCAATAGGGAGGATGGCTGGGTATTATCATCAAGCTGGGATCCTGTCATTCACTTAATTAAAAATAAAACTAAGAAAACCACCTCAAGACTGCAAGACACTGAGCACTTATTGTATAGATTTGACCCACAATAATAGTTAAATTTTAATTTAATTAATTTTAGTAAGATAAAGTAGGCCGCCACTCAAAAATTCAATAATAAAATTAGTATCATGCCTCCTGAGTTTTCTCGCCGGATCTTTCTCAGAGTGGCCGCGTTCCGATCCGGTAGTAGCTGAATAGTTTTTGTTAGTTTTGTAAAAATTGTAAAATTGCCACAATAATAATTATCATAAATTAAATACCTTAATAATAAAAAATCATAAACAACATAAATTTTATATATAGAATCATTCTCTTTTTGTACTGGCAATGAATTGTATTAATTTTGTATAAAAATGTGGGTCAAAATTTAATATCTTATAGGGTAGATATAAATAAATTTCTGTAATAACAATGACATATTGGACGTAAGACACCTCAGTCCTCCCGTGACCATGATCACTGTAAAGTGTTCGAAACGTCGGGAAATTATAAATCAAATACAAACGCGATAGAATCCGTAAAAGTAGTTTTATTTCAAATGCTGGTAATATAGTTAATGGGGCACTGTACACCTTTATGAAAAGCAGAAACGTGTCCAAAAAGGCACATTCAGATGTACATAAGGGAGTATTAGTACCTACTCTTTCTTATGTATGGTAGTGAAAGTTGGATTTGGCAGGGAAGACATGAAAGTATAATAACTGTAGAGATGAGAGCTCTTCGTAATATGTGTGATGTAAGTATGATAGATAAAATTAGGAATAATGTTATAAAAGAGTGCTGTGGTGAGAAATGTGACTGAAGAAGTAGTGACAAAGATCAAAAAGGGTATGCTGAGGTGGTTTTGACATTTAGAAAGAATGAGTGACGAGAGGTTGACGAAGCAAATATATAAAGCAAGCGTGAATGGGATGAATACAAGGGGAAGACCACGTACACTTTTCTGCATCAAATTGGAGATGTGTTGACGAGAGGTCTTATTAGGAATATGCGTAATCATAGGTATGTATGTATTTAGACATCTTTTAAAACTTTATTTTGGGCATTTTTGTACATAGTTAGATATATTGTTAGTTCAGATTTTATGATCGGGGTAGGATTTTTTTCCAAATGAATAGATCACAAAACCATGTTAAAAAACGAATCTAAACTATGCTTATGCAGGATTGGTCCGTTCTCAAAGAGTCATTAAGAACAGACCAATCCCATTGAAAAAAAATTATTACAATTTCGAACAGATTGTCTTGGCATGGACATATGATGAGAAGAGATGAAAGGCATGTGACAAGAAGGGTTATCAATATGTTTGGAGATGAACGAAAGTATCCTATAAAGAGATGGATAGATTGTGTGAAAGAGGATATGTGTATGAAAGGTGTAAGTGAAGATATGAGGGCTGATAGAAGAGTATCCTATAGAGAGATGGATAGATTGTGTGAAAGAGGATATGTGTATGAAAGGTGTAAGTGAAGATATGAGGGCTGATAGAAGAGTATGGAAGGCCGACCCCCTTAGCATGGGAAGAGGTCAAGCAAATGATGAAGATAATTTTCGAACAAAGAGAATTAGCCCTGTGAACCAATTTTAGTTTGATATTTCTTGTACATATGTTAGACAATTCTGACATACATTAGACTACGTACTTAAACAACTATTATGAGTCCAATAACTATTCAGGCATTTTTTTTCTTTTTCTTAGGACTGATTTGATCCTCCTGTTCTTCACTGTCACTGAGGTCGTTATCTTCATCAATATTGTAATCGACACCTTAAAATAGACATCTGATATAAAATCTATGCAGAAATTGTAAAAAAAAGTAAAAGGACATCCAGTAAGAAAGAATATGTTAATATAATAAAACATATTGTATTTTCAAATACATTTAAATTATAACACTGGCGAGCGTAATGCAAATAAAGCAAACAAGTTCACCTAAATCTCCGGCGTCTTGTATTAATTTAGATAATGCGTCGTTCAACTTCACCTCAAACTTATCTAAAGTCTCTAATAAATTACCAAAATCCGAGGTTTGAGAGAAAGATTCTACCAGTTTGTCTTTATCATTAATAACACATTTAATTTCAGGTAACATATTGAATTACAACAATTCGCGATGTGCGAGTGAACAATGTGAACATAGAGCATTTTAAATATGACATAGAGTAATATAATACCATTACCATCTTGTATGGGGGATTAGTCAAAAAAGTGTCCACTTGTAAACAGCAAATGATTGTTCGAACACTCACCGAAATAGCGCTAGTGTAGCAAGTGGAAATGATATGAATGTAGCAGTAATAAGCAGAGTGAAGTGTGCTGAGTTACGTAGTCAGCTGTGATTTGATAAATAATAACCTATGAACCTATGAAATTTGTGGCGCTCTTTTTAAAATTCTTACACTTGCTACTATAGCGCCACCTTAATTTGCTCCCGTTCAATGGACACTTCTTAATACACTGAGATGGTACTCCTTACTCTATTCTCCATGTATAATACATTGGAAATAGAGAGGCCACTCTCGATTTTTTTTGTCGCCACTTATGTCAATGAAAGCGCCATCTATTACGCGACTCAATAATTATCTCCTACCCAAGCATGCGCAATCCGAACACACACACATACTTCACACACAGTCATAGATATTTCTTACACACAGATACATCTTTCTCTCTCGCTCACATACACCCACACACACACATTTACATGTGTGTATAATACTATCCTTGTATCCTTTACCGATGGGTCCTTGTATATGGGCCAATGTGCAAAGTAACAACTTTTCGATAGAGGCTCTCAAATTATAAATTTGATATATTTTTGAGAGCCTCTATTGAAAAGTAGTTACTTAACATATTGACTCATATACATAGAACCCATCGATATGTAGATTTATAAGTGCGATCTATAAAGGCTTAAGATCTTTACTACTTAGCAATTCAAAGAATATAGAGAAATAGTCTCGGGTCCTAATTCAAAATTCTTATAGAGAGCCAAAGAAACTTTGAATTTTGATGTATAATATTTATTAAATCGAAAATTACTATTTGCTTTCTTTTCTTTCTTCAATCGATTATTTAGAATTTTTAATTTGTCTGGTAAATATCTCTATTATTTCTTCTCAAAGTCTTCAGAATGTGTATATAATTTTTTAGCTTTCTTTTGCATCCATTATTTAGAATTTTTAATTTGTCTGGTAAATATCTCTATTATTTCTTCTCAAAGTCTTCAGAATGTGTATATCATTTTTAGCTTTCTTTTGCATCCATTCCACCTGGATATTTTTCGGGATTCGTCAAATGATAATTGATCGTGGCTAAAAAGGAAATAAAGCCCATTTTAGTTTTACATGGTTACATACGGTGTAAATATTTTACATTTGTTGTTTACTATTAATGTTCTAAGTTAACTTTAAAAGATTTTGCAGTAGATATGAGAATAGATACTAACTACAAAGATAAGTGAATTATATAGATTCATAGTAATTTATTGATTTCAGCATTCTTCATGGTCTACTATTAGAAATTGGTCGATTGAACTCATTTCTATCTGTACCTAACCATTATGATTTCATATTTTTTGAAATGTATGTGGGTATAATGTATTTAACACAATCTAATTAATATTAAGAATATCTGTTCTGTTGAAAAAATATTTGGTATGTAGGTACTTACAGGAGACAGGGATGATTTATTTGTTCATTTAATTATATTTTAAAGCATCTTTTGCAAATAAACTCCACCATGTTTATATATAGTTATAAGCTCTTTCAAGTAAATTTCAAGACATAAGAGAACAAAATGAACTCAACGTATATAAGTAAACAAAACTTACGTACTCATTAAACTTTTTATGTTCTTCTTCTCTTTGTGTATTGGCAATCAGCTACTTATACGAGCTATTGGTGCCAGTGTCAAGTTATAATTATTATTATGTTTATAATCTTTTCAAGTTAGTCATTGTCTAAGTCAAATCGTCACCTTCAACAGTGCTATGGCCACACTGTTAATGGTATCTTGTGGGAATTTTGATGGCAAACGAAAACGTTGTAAAGCATTTTTATATGATATTCACTACATCCCAGTACTTCTGTCATATCACATTACATAAAATGCCATCAAAATTATCTAATATAACATGTTAAAACACTAAGATATCGAATATAATACAAGAGCACCACATGACATTTTCAGATTCCCGTCAAAAGTCCCGGTTTTTGTTTTTTTTTTTTATGTTTTTTTATTACACACATACATACATATCATCACGCCATATCCCTTGCAGGGTAGGCAGAGAGAACAGAGTGCCAGAGAACTCTATCTCTGCATACTTCACTCGCTTCCTCAACATTCATAATTCTCTTCATACACGCTCGCCGGTTTCGGAGACTCTTGACTCCACCTTCCTTCAGTACATGACCGATCTGGTCTAGGTAGGTTAGTCTCGGTCTCCCTCGGTACCTACATCCTTCCACTTTCGCATTGTATATCTTCTTAACCAGGCGTTCGTTCGGCATTCTTTCCACATGTCCGAACCATCGGAGCATTCCCTTTCGCATCTTTACACCAATACTCTCTTTCATACCTACTCGCTCTCTTACGTCGTCGTTACGAATGCGGTCGGTCAGCCTAACTCCACAGATTTTCCGCAGAGATCGCATTTCGACCGCATTAATTTTACTATCATACTCTTTTCTGCATACCCAACTCTCGCTTCCATACAGTAATGTTGGGACAAGCACTGCGTTATGTATTGCTACACGTGCCTTCTGGCTGAGGTGGTGGCTGCCGAAAAGTTGCCCCAACGCTCCGTTCACTCTATTTCCCGCATTCACTCTTCGCTCTATATCAGTGGTGTACCTTCCATCTCGGCTAAATCCACATCCAAGATATACAAATTCATCCACTTGCTCTAGTACATCATTACCTATTGTTACTCTTACATCTGTTCTGGTTTTATCTCTTTCAAAGACCATTATTTTGGTTTTGCTCACATTCACGCGTAGACCCCTTTTCTTACAATCAGTTTTTTTATTAATGCTAGAAATTACAATCGGCAGCGTCAAATAGACATCTGTAACTTTTAATTAGAAAATAATTACTTTATGGTTCGATTGTGTCATTAAAATAAAGTAAAACGTTGCACTTTGAACTCTTTGGTATAATAATTTTCTTTTATTTGTACAATAATTATTTTGTATTGAAAATAATATAAAAAAAAAATTGAATAAAATAAAAGTCTATAAGATATCGGTTATTAAATTTATGGTTTTAAATAAGGTAATTTCTGCCATCTAGTTTTAGTTATTAACATTATTAGTGTCAAAGCAAACAAAACACTCAGAAACGTGATCTAGATAGCGCTATATTAAAAAACGACTGTGTATGCCCCAATGCGAGTGAAGCACTAATATGAAAATATAAATTTGGATATTTAAATAAAGAGCAATAACTATTTCAACTTAGTAGTCATAGCACAGACTATAAATCCTATGCCAACAGCCAACCCGTCTTCGTGAAATTGTGAATTATTTACCTTAAAAGTGGATTTCTGATACCCAACCATGTCCTGTTGTTACAAGAAAGTAATATTTCTACTAAATATATATTTACATTACATTCATAGAGGCAATTAAATAAGATATGCTAGCGCCCGAAATTAATAATCAATTCAAGCCAAAATCTATTGATTTAAGACCGCAAATATAATCCAGATTCTTAGTTAATGTGTCAATAATCAATCCATAGATTGAAACAACGTTTTTTAAAAGCAATCTTGGTTTGATTATTGATCTCGCCTTGGTTTGACGTCAATATCGGCGTTAAGCAGGGGGCACCCCTGTAACAATAGGTAATGATGTACTAGAGCAAGTGGATGAATTTGTATATCTTGGATGTGGATTAGCCGAGATGAGAGGTGTGAGATGGTACACCACTGATATAGAGCGAAGAGTGAATGCGGGAAATAGAGTGAATGGAGCGTTGGGGCAACTTCTCGGTAGCCACCATTTCAGCCAGAAGGCACGTGTAGCATATACATAACGCAGTGCTTGTCCCAACATTGAGTTGGGTATGCACAAAAAGTATGAAAGTAAAATTAATGCGGTCGAAATGCGATCTCTACGAACAATCTGTGGAGTTAGGCTGATCGATCGTATTCGTAACGACGACGTAAGAGAACGAGTAGGTATGAAAGAGAGTATCGGTGTAAAGATGCGAAAGGGAATGCTCCGATGATTCCGACATGTGGAAAGAATGCCGAACGAACGTTCGGTTAAGAAGATATACCATGCGAAAGTGGAAGGATGTAGGTACCGGGGGAGACCGAGACTAACATACCTAAACCAGATCGGTCATGTACTGAAGGAAGGTGGAGTCAAGAGTCTCCGAAACCGGCGAGCGTGTATGAAGAGAATTATGAATGTTGAGGAAGCGAGTGAAGTATGCAAGGATAGAGTTCTCTGGCACTCTGTTCTCTCTGCCTATCCTGCAAGGGATATGGCGTGATGATATGTATGTATGTATATAAAACCAATCTGTCCTTGGGAGGAAAGATCCACATAACAAAATATTCAAGACAGATCATAGATAAAGATCGGTCTCTCTTTGAAATTGACAGTTTGGGTGTAGGTATCAATAAAAAATCTTTCTACTTTATTGACGGACGACTTAGACAATGAAGCGACATAACTGACGACTAAAATATAAATCTATTATAATTTTTTAATCTTATTTTACTTGACATTGGCGAAGTTGTGGTTAATCACTCACAGAGGCCATTCATTAAGAAGGAGAAGAAGAACAAATCTTTGTTACACAATGTAATTGTGTTTGTTTTTTGTGTTTGTGATTGTGTTTTTGTGTGTTGTTACACAATGTAAACAAACAATGTTTTTGACATTTGTTTCGATCGATGAAAACGATCTTTAGTCCCGGACTTTCGACGGGAATTTGAAAACGTCATGTGGTGCTCTTGTATTATATTCAATATCTTAGTATTAATGTGTTATATTAGATAATTTTGATAGCATTCTATGTAATCTGATGAAGCGGAACTACCAAGATATAGCGAATATTATATAAAAGTGCTTTACAACGTTTTCGTTTTCCATCAAAATTCCGACTAGATAAACCATTAACAGTGTGGCCATAGCACTGTTGTTGGTGACAATTTGACTTAAACAATGACTAACCTGAAAGACTAAAAACGTGAAGATATTCATAACTCGACACTGGCACCAATAGCTCGTATAAGTAGCTGATTGCCAATACATAAAAAGAAGAAGAAGATCTTTAGTCTCAATCTGTGAATTTACTCAGATTTAACATTGAATTTATGGATCTGAATTAAAGATATTTGAATAATTGGATTTATTAATATGCTCAAGTTATAGCGACTGTGATATGGATATGGTCTTAGCTCTATTGTCAGACTCGTATAGCAGCAGTAGTGATAGCGACGATAACACAGCAGTTGCTTCTCGAATTAAAAGAGTGAATTACATGCATAGCTTGGATGATGCTGAATTTACATTTAGGTTTAGATTATCAAAAACTGCAGTTAGTTCTTTATTAACTGAGGTTCAGTCTTTGGTTCGTGTTACTTCATCAAGGTGAGTCATAACAGAAAATAATGAATTATGAAATCCATTTAATATACAGGATGGAAGTGGACCGTTCCCGAAAACAAAGATAATCCGACAACGACTTATCCCTTCAAAACTACTTATAAATTTATTTAAAAGGAAGTAAGTAGGTATAAACAGCAGTTAGAATAGGTTACATAACTACAGATGCCTATAGGTTTTGCAGCTCGTTTTATTTAATTATCGTGAATTTTATTTTTATTAGAACTAATTACCTATTTTAATGTTAATCAATATTGATATACATACATCGAAGCGAGTTCACAAGAGTGTAAACACTTGTAAAGCGTGTACTACCTATCGATGCCACCCGTAGCAGGCCGGTTTAATACCTAACACCCCTAGCGGCGCACATAGTCGTTCACCTGTGGAGCAATCCTAATACGATGGAGTGTAGAAAAACTAAAAAATAGTTGTATATTTCATTTTCATCCAAATCGATTATTTTCTAGCCTATTATTACAAGCGGGACTAGTATGGTCACCTGTCTTTGTTTACGGGAACGGTCCACTTCCACTCTGTATATCGAAAAAGTTGTAATTTTTAAAGTTATATTTCTTTAGGCACGTTAGGAAAAAAATATGAGTCAAATTTTAAGATGCGCGCGTATTACTGTAACACAAAAGTAACAGGTTAAAGTTGGCCGCAAAAAAAAAAAAAACCTATTCAGTAGTGATTTAAATTGATTATTTTCATTCACTATTCATTATTTACTATTCGTAAATATCATATAAAAAAAATAACCTATTCTTTTCCAGTTCTTTTATTGCAATTAAGTATTTGCATGCAATTAAAAACTATTTTTTAATAATGCCAAAGAAGCATAACTTCTCGCGTGCGTACAATAAATAGTATACGCACCCATTTCTTTTTATAGTCTATGTCTAGTTTGTCACAATAGTTCAGACCACGAAGATACTTCGTGGTTCAGACCAAAAGTAACCTATAGGTTTTTTTATAATAGTTACAAGGGGTCCGAACGGTATAGGCTTTTCCATACATGGAGACTAGAGTAAGGAGTACCATCTCAGTGTATTAAGAAGTGTCCATTGAACGGGAGCAAATTAAGGTGGCGCTATAGTAGCAAGTGTAAGAATTTTAAAAAGAGCGCCAAAAATTTCATATGTTCATAGGTTATTATTTATCAAATCACAGCCGACTACGTAACTCGGCACACTTCACTCTGCTTATTACTGCTACATTCATATCATTTCCACTTGCTACACTAGCGCTATTTCGGTGAGTGTTCGAACAATAATTTGCTGTTTACAAGTGGACACTTTTTTGACTAATCCCCCATACAAGATGGTATTCCTTACTCTAGTCTCCATGTTTCCATAGTATTCATAGACACAATCACGAAGTATAGATACACCGTGTATCTATACTTGTATTTATACTTCGTGGACACAATAGTAAACCCAGATCTAACTTCTCTTTTCTGCCACTGGCTGTGCTAAAGTAATAGAGTTTAGAACGTACCCCGCGTTGGCTCGCGAATGTTAAATTTATTTAATTTAAATATAAAATTCCAGAGCTGTCAATAGCAACGAAAATTCCCGAAAGGATTTAAAAGAGTACTTCTTCAAAAGCGGCGCACTCTACCGACAAAAATTCAGTGCCCTAAATTGAGTGCAAAATTGATAAATCTATTCATTCGACACTAATGCTAGGGCCGCACCTGCGTGTATCGTCCCGAAGTCATATGTGGCGAAGCTTCGTACGTTTTGTACACTAAAAAGTTATCGTGATAATACTGTGGTCACATTAGCAACTTCGGTATTTTACACGAAGTAGGTATCGTGCAATAATTAAAGATGGCCGAAATCATTTTCATGCGATTAACTATGGATGACGAATTGCTTTACTTTTTTAGCTATATTATGCTACTAATTACATAATGACCTTTTTGAATCCCTTCATGGGTTCAGCTTCATAATGGTGTAAAAATTCTAACACCATTTCATCGCTCCACTCCATATTTATTGATTAACTGAAGATCCTCGAACGCGTCTAAACACATCGAAAATTTCCGCCGAAATGAATAACGCTAGTCTGACCACGCTGGCGCGCTAAAACTCTTTGACTTATCGCCTACCAAGCGATAACGCACACGAAGCCTGAATGTTCGCGACGATAGCCGATAATGACCGGTCACATCTGCATGTATCATTGCACGAAGCTTCGTGGCAATACACGCAGATGCGGCCCTAGCATAATAAAAATGAGCTCAGATTGTACCTTTAGCGGTTTTATTTCCCTTGCCGTTCCGAATGAACTAATTTATTCGTCCTTTCAGACTGGACAAACTCTATAAAGCCTAGTCACATATTTGATTCACTAATAATTATTAGGCAAGACTTAGCGGGCAAGAGAAAGTGTCATGTGGTGCTCTTGTATTATATTCAATATTTTAGCGTTTTGAAATGTTATACATGTTACACATTTAGTAATTTTGATAGCATTTTGTGTATATACATGGAGAAGGAATGAACAGAAAAGCATAATAGATTTAATTTTGGTAGACAGTCGCCTCCGAAGCAAAATATTGGACGCAAGAGCTTACAGGGGCCCCACAGTCGACACGGACCACTATCTCGTTATTGCGAGATTTAGTGGTCTGTTCAGAAAGTGGAGGCATTGGCGAGAGTGTGTCCACTTCGGAGGGCTTGAAAGAATAAAGGTTGAAAGGTTGCAAGAAGAGTGTGTAAGAGAAAAGTATGCCGAGGGTGTCCGAGAACGGCTGACGATGGCAAGCCAGCCGCAATCGGACATTGAAGAATGCTGGAGAGTATTGAAAGAGAGTATGGTAGATACAGCAAAAGAAGTATGTGGAAGTTCAAAGAAGCATAGAAAAACAAATGGTGATGCATGGTGGGATGCGGAAGTGGCAGCTTCCGTAGAGCAAAAGAAGAAAGCGTGGCTGGACTATGTCTCTTCTTTGAATCTGAATGACAGTATGACTGAACAGAAGAAAGAAATATATCGGCAATGTAAGAATGAAACCAAGGCCTTAGTGAAAGAGAAACGTGATAGAGCAAGTATGAGTGCAGAAAATAGGCTGACTAAAAACTTCGAGGGTAACACCAAACTCTTTTGGAGGGAGGTGAAGAAGTCTCGGGGTGGTTGGTCAGCCTTCAGAATGAATAAAATAAGGTCTAAAGGTGGAAACATTCTTACACAAACACAAGACGTGTTAAGCCGATGGAGTGAATATTTTGGCGATATGTATGCGGATGCTACGGTTGGCGCCGGTGTTGGATGTGGTTTAGTAGATAAACATTCGACAACGGCGTCCTCCGATGGCATCAGTATGGATGAAGTTGAATGGGCGATAAGAAGTTTGAAAAATGGTAAGGCAGCGGGCATTGATATGGTGTCTGCCGAGATGATCAAGCTTGGTGGCTCCTGTGTCTGGGAGGCGTTCCTGTTGCTCCTCAATTTATGTTGGAGCTCGGGAATGGTTCCCAGGGACTGGAATAGCGCAGTCATCGTGCCTTTGTTCAAAAACAAGGGTTCACGTTATGACTGCGCAAATTACAGAGCCATAAGCTTGACCAGTTTGGCAGCAAAAGTGTATGGAAAAATTATTGAAAGGAGAATGAGGATGGTGTCCGATGGTTTACTGTGTGAGACACAAGGAGGTTTCAGGAGTGGAAGGGGATGCATGGATCAAGTGTTCTCTCTGCGCAACATTGTGGAGAAGCATCTGGCTCTAGGTCAGAGGGTTTTCTGCAGTTTTGTGGATCTGGAGAGAGCATTTGACACGGTTGTACGAAAGGAACTTTGGGACATTTTACCGGAGTATGGTATTAGCGGTAAACTGCTACAGGCTGTGCAGTCCAGTTACATGGGCTGTAGAGCCTGTGTGCGACTGGATGATGGAATGTCGCCTTGGTTTGACGTCAATATTGGCGTTAAGCCGGGGTGCGTTCTGTCAGCCAGGCTGTTTATCATATATCTGGATAAATGTCTCCAAAGGTTGAACGATATGATTGTGGGAGTCCAGATGGGCGATTCAGTGGTCACTGCTCTGCTTTATGCAGATGATGCAGTCCTGCTGGCACAGTCAGCGACTGACCTGCAGACCCTAGTCGACACAATGACAGAAGATTGTAAGAAAAGGGGTCTACGCGTGAATGTGAGCAAAACCAAAATAACGGTCTTTGAAAGAGATAAAACCAGAACAGATGTAAGAGTAACAATAGGTAATGATATACTAGAGCAAGTGGATGAATTTGTATATCTTGGATGTGGATTTAGCCGAGATGGAAGGTACACCACTGATATAGAGCGAAGAGTGAATGCGGGAAATAGAGTGAACGGAGCGTTGGGGCAACTTCTCGGCAGCCACCACCTCAGCCAGAAGGCACGTGTAGCAATACATAACGCAGTGCTTGTCCCAACATTACTGTATGGAAGCGAGAGTTGGGTATGCAGAAAAGAGTATGATAGTAAAATTAATGCGGTCGAAATGCGATCTGTGCGGAAAATCTGTGGAGTTAGGCTGACCGACCGCATTCGCAACGACGACGTAAGAGAGCGAGTAGGTATGAAAGAGAGTATTGGTGTAAAGATGCGAAAGGGAATGCTCCGATGGTTCGGACATGTGGAAAGAATGCCGAACGAACGTCTGGTTAAGAAGATATACAATGCGAAAGTAGAAGGATGTAGGTACCGGGGGAGACCGAGACTCACCTACCTAGACCAGATCGGTCATGTACTGAAGGGAGGTGGAGTCAAGAGTCTCCGAAACCGGCGAGCGTGTATGAAGAGAATTATGAATGTTGAGGAAGCGAGTGAAGTATGCAGAGATAGAGTTCTCTGGCACTCTGTTCTCTCTGCCTACCCTGCAAGGGATATGGCGTGATGATATGTATGTGTATAAGAATACAACAAACAAATGACATAGATATACACTTAAACATTTATAACTACATATAACTTGTAAACAGACTTTCTACCACAGATTAGATATCACAACAGAATCCCGTCTACGCGTCTGTAACCGCTATTTATACCCGTTTTCGCCACGAAACCACTCAACCGTAACGCTAATGTTGCCAGAGCATACTCCTTGAATCGCCACCTTCCAATGGGCGATAACATCCGGCCGTCCTGTGGCTGCATCCGTCCCTGGATGCCGTGATAGTCCACTGCGCTTGCTGAGAACAAAATTATAAACCATCATCATTTTCCGCTCTTATCCAAATTACTTGGGGTCGAAGCAATATGCATTCCTCCTCCATCGTACATATTGCAAAAGTTATTGGCAGCAGTTCTACGATCGGCCACCTGCCTGACGTCAAACCTCTCTAGGAGTGTAATTGTTGACCAAACGACCTCACGTGTGTTGGCCCAAGTATAACATAAGACTCGTATAATGCGTTTGAGATTTCCATGAGCAAAGCGAAGGCCAATAGTATTCGTAACCAATACCACATAGCATTCGTAAACCATCATAATATACAAATAATGCAATAATACAAAATCGTAAACCATCGTTAACAATGTCTTATCTTTCAATCTTGCCAATTCTCGTAATCGCCACCTTTCAAGGGGCGACACATCCGGCCGTCCTGTGATGGCATTCGTCCCTGGATGCCATGATAGTCTGATGCGATTGCTGAGGACAAACAACGTACACAAAATTATGTTAGTATTCTGCAACTCGTGGATACTTTGTGACAAGTGTTAAAGACACGCCTTATCCAAGGCCATTATCTTCCAAATCTTGCCAAACTATTCGTTCATATCATGGAAATCGACCAAAGATGCAAACAGCCTCTTGAGCTATTCCATCGGCGGCCAGCTCAAGACCTAATCTGCCAACTTTGTTCGACCATCTGTATACATTATTGGATTACAAGTAAAACATTCGGCAATTGAACCAGTATTACTCTCATCAATGTGATCACAGTTTGCATTTTCCTCTAGGCGATGCCTTTGGCCAACCCTAGTTGCATCTTAGCACAACTGACAACATTAAGACAATTATTCCTTTGATACATTGTCTGACGAGGCAACCACCTACAGTTCAATTGTCCTATACAAGAGCATTAACCGTGAATTAAAGAAAACATTAAATCGGCTACCTTCAATAATGTATACAAACAAAGCCGTCGGAAAATGAACAAGCAAGATAGCCACTCATCAATGTGATCACAGTTTGTGTTTTCCCTAGGCGATGCCTTTGGCCAACCCTAGTTACCTTTCAACACAAACTGACAACATTAAGACAATTCTCCTTAATACTTTGTCCGACGAGATAACCACTCACAGTTCACTTATCCGAGGCAAGAGCATTAGACGAATCCTGAGATTATACAGAGTGGAGACGTCAATACGACAATAAATGAAAACACCGTCAATAGTAGTGTATAGGAGTATTTTGAAACTATTAAAAAAGTCCTCGCATGCACATTTAAAAATCATTTTTTTCAAACAAACTTTTTATCATAAATATTGAAACAAAATAGAACACCGTTTGTAAATATTAGTTCACTAACCTGTGGTCGGCAAGCGGCGAGTGACCTTGTGGTATCATATGTTACAACTTCGAAACGTAGGTAAATACATACATAAAAACTCGGTCGTTAAACTTTTAAATTTTCGATATGTGCGCCATGGACCCGAACGCACAAATTATATCGTCTTAAAATATTATTTCGAACTCTTGTTAACAGGTCGCCATTGACGGCGATGTATTTTAACTTGTCGAAAGATCGTACAATTCCTTTTTTTAAGTTCTCCATATTATCAACCTCTGTCAAATTTGCGAGAAAAATAATTTAAAATTTGTTCATCTAGGGTGACTCTTACACGCGAAGGAGCACTATCCATATGAGGCAGTAAGGATTGATTATCCCGTAACCTCTGGACAGCTTGCACAATAGTCCGGCCATTGGTAGTACAAACACGTGTGTTTCCATATCTCTTTCGGTACGTACGTATGGTTAAAGCTGCATTTCCGTGATATTCTCCATAAATTAAAATCATATCTGTATACCCGAAGCTGTGTAATTATAACGAGGCATTGTAAATGAGAAAGAAATACTATTCTAACACAAAGTAAGCGTCTAATTACGCACATTCACGTCACAGGATCACGATGGCACACTGACCTACAGACCTATTATAATAGTTTTGAACATGAGACCGAAGTCTTCTTTCATTAAGCCGCATTAGGTAGTTTTAAATTTCTCATCTAAGTCTGATGACACGGTTTATATGTATGGATCTTAAGATTTAGGAATAAGGTATAATATGCATTGATTTGTATTACGTTTGGGGAAGACTTGAACTGGTAAACATGGCGATATGTAGGTACTAGTTTCATATTAGTTTATACCGATGCGGCGCGGGAGCTCATTGATAGGCGAATAATTTTAATTTTTATACAGAGTGTGGAAATTGTTAATAATACAAAGTAATGTGCTGCGGCTAAACTATACGACATATGGTATTCAAAGTTTGTATATAGGCTGGGCAAGTCATCAGATACACTAGATTAAAATTATTGTCGTATGGTCGTCTCCACCTTGTATATACCAATACAAATTTTAGTCCATCATCCGTGTCATAACCTATAGCACTCTTTTAGCTCGGCCACACCTGACTTTTAGTGACTAACACGATGTCATCAATAATAAATTACTCGTGAAGCATGGTCGTCAGATAATCTCGACGATTACTTTGACAACATTAGAAGTTCCAGAGCTGGTACATAATGCCTGTTTTATGTCATGGGTTTGAAGACCTTTTTTCCATCTCTGGGAATACATGGCCATTTTACAAATACAATTAACAGTAAATACCCCAAGAATACAGTGTTATCTTATTATCGGTCAACATACTTATCACTTACAATGATTGTCATAGTATACCTTCCAATTTTTGGAATCTCTATTGCAATGCCTACTAAACAGACCGTGCACACGCAGGTACATATGCACAGTCCGTCCAGCAAGCATTGTGTAGGTACACAAACAGTTTGAGAGTGGCTTGAACTGAATGATGTTCATTAGATGAATAGTTTTGTATTACCATTACAATAGTTTTCATAGCACTTGCCAATTATTGTTTCAAGTAAATACCAAGCAATCTACCCGTTAACATGGTGAGCTAGTTGGGCTATTTTACAGCATATGAATACCCACAACGTTTAATCACTCATGTACTACGTCGTCATACAGAAGACAATTTTACGATTTTATACAAAATAGTAAGACGCAGTGCATATGCTTAACTTAGGCATTTATGCAGTACCTCTTTTGCATCGCGCCTTTACTGACATATACACTTTGTCCATTAATTAATCTCAGCATTTTTAAGGCATTTATGCAGTACCACTTTTGCATCGTGCCTTTACCGACATATACACTTTATGGTTCATCCGACTGCACTTTTGACATACTGAAACTTATTCGGTTTGGTTAAAACACTATTATTTTACCTTTCACTAATAGATTTGTATCACATTAAGATTAGCTATGTTCAATGCGTTGTCATTATCTTAGTATATAGGTATGTATACCGTGAGAAAACATACGCTTCTAACGTTATTTACATGCGAGGGTAGTATAAGAATTCCTAAATTGCAGAACAGTTATTTTATATATGCATTCGTTATCATTTCCTAGTTATGATACTCAACAAAACTCGTGTCATTTTTGTATACAAAGGAACATACGGCACGGTCTTCACTAAACGTTACAATCCATCGCTAATTTAACAATATAACCTACTCACGATTACAATTGTTAGTGGTACGCGCTACCTATGGTTTCAGATTATCCCTTTACATACACCCTGGGGGGGCACACTTAAAACATTACTTATTTTTACTGACTGTCGCGCCGCCTACAGATTGGTTGTACAAACTTAACTGCTGCCATTTTGTCCTGCCTGTCAAACGTTTGACAACTGAGAATTGTTATTTTTTGTTACTAGCGTAGGTACTTATTGTCATCGATCTATTTTCGGTTATTGATATTCTTTCTGAAAATTATCTCAAGTTTCATTGTTAGGCTGATATTATTATTGTTTAATTATCAGCAGATATGTTTTTTTGTATATTTCAGGGTAGCTTTCATAGTAAAAGAAAATTCTATGTAATTACACATATACATGTAGATATGTATATATATATGTATGTATATATATATATATATATATATATATATATATATATATATATATATATATATATATATATATATATATATATATATATATATATATATATATATATATGTATATATGTATGTATATATATATATATATATATATATTACTTCAACTTTAGTTCACCGCCTAAACTCTGGGTGGCAGCACTTTCCATACATGCATATTTTATCATCGAGTTGCCACTCTTTTTCAGTTTAATAACTTTACTCTTTGCATACACCATTCCAAAATAAATCCTGTATTTTAACATACAATCATCACACTTACATATCTTACAATACAATCATCACCTTTACGTATTTTATATATACATACAGTGAATAGATACCGGGACATCCAAAATCACTTTACAATATTTAGCAAATATTTTTGTACGTTACCCGCATACACGTATCCTTGCAGAATGGAGCACGGTGGGTTTTGTGCACAGGGAGTCAGCTTTCAAAGCAGAGCATGCCTACACTGGATTTATCGGTACAAAAGAGATGGTGCTCTATTAAAGAATGAGAAATAAGAATCAAGTCACTGACGTCATCTTAAAATTAAATTTTGACAATTTAATCCATTATGTTACGCACGAAGTATAGATACACAGTGTTTCTATACTTCGTGATGTTACGTTACTTTATTCTATGATTTGACCATAATCAGTGTTGCATAAAAATCGATAGTTTGACTATCGATAGTTAACCTCAAAAAGTATTCATACTATCGATAGGACTATCGATAGTATCGTACATATCAATACTATCGAGACTATCGATAGTATCGATAGCTCTCCACGAGCAATACTATTAATAACGGCGATACTATCGATACTATCGATAGTGATTCATTCGATAGTATCAATACTATCGATAGTATCGTTAATACCATTAGTTTTAGCGTAAAACTATCGATACTATCGATAGTATCGACTATTTCGGGCTATCGATTGCCAGAAAATTTTCAATAGTATTGCTTAAAAATATAAATACCGTAGTTGTGTCCCTGTTGCTTGTTTTCAGTGAATTTTGTGGTGACTTTTCTAGCAGTAACGTGCATTTGCGTTCTTACTTTGAAGCCCAAGTTAGCTAATAATGGTTAAGATCAATAGCCATTGAAAGTTGAGTAAAATTATAATGCTGCGAGACTTCTGGACAATTGGGTCGGAATGTGTGAATGAATGTAAGTGGTACCTTGTACTTGTACCACCTTGTTGACAGTTTTCTGTCTACAGCCGCGGGCCGGTGGTTCCGGGGTAGTACCACACTTTCGCAGAAGATCGGCGTCTGAGTAATGGCAATGTGCTATTGCGCTTCGTTCGGTGAGCGAAAAAGCTGGCAGTTCAACTGGGTGGGTTTGGGGATTTTATTAGTAGGCAGTGGCCTAAGCTATAACCTTAGTATTGCCAAGCTCCATGGGCGACTGTGACACTTACCATCAGGTGTGCTGCTTGCTCGTTCGCCACCATAAGCAATAAAATGAAAAAAAATGGTTTGTTCCAGTATACTAATGAAACTCAGAATGTCTATTACTATAAAATTTTAGTGTAATTATTAGCTTTGAAAGTTTCGGTTAAACAAAATTATGAAAAACATAATCAAGAATTCTGAGTTACAATTCTACACAGAATTATGGCCGTAATTAGTCATTAGATTTGTTGTATTTTTAGCGATATTAATCTAGTGAAGTAAATTTAACAGGGTCCGAAAAACATAAGTTCTCTGTATGCTCGATTGCAATGTGATCCATCTAGAAGGCTCTATTAAAAATATGCTTACATATATGTAACTTCACATTATAGGGATATAGATATATATATCTAACTGAATCCAGAATAATTTTTTAATTGTATATTATATACAATTGAAAATGAAATGAGCGAGATGCAACGTTGACATCAAAATTCCCGAATTGAAAACATTTAAACCATTGTGTTACTCTCTCTGACACCACATTAGGTCCATAAACGTCACAATTTGTTCACAGCTTGCGTTGCATGTATCTTTTTTGTAATAAAGTTTTAAAATATGTCGAATTTCTTCATAGGATTGACCCATTTTAACAAAAAGAAAAAAAAATGTGTGCGTGTAACCTTTACGCGCGATTGAAGTAAAACTTCTTTGGCGTTGACGACATATATCACTGAAATGATTAAATATTAACTTAAATTAACTTAAATAAATAAATATAATATTATCATGTGCTTTACAATGGTTATTCAAATGTTATATTAATATTGTTCATTCGAAACAGGTAATTGAAGCAAGTACAGTAGTTCATTATAAATTTTAATATATATAGTTAAAATTTGCAAAAATTTCTATAGCGCGATTTAGACTCTAATACATGTTCTCTTAGAATCCATTAACTTTGTTACAGCGCCATCTAGTAATAAATTATGATCCTATTTAAAAAAATCTGAGTTACTCCCTAGTCGCGCCTAAAGAAGTTTTACTTCAAAAAGAAAATAAATAAATGAAATAATCCAAGAATATGACATAATACTTCCACATTCCCACCGAAACTCAAGAAATATTGACAGCAGCAAGTATTGCTATTATAATTGTTTAACTTTGTTAGTATCACAAATTTAATGTTATTCACCTGACTAAAATTTGTTCTACTCTTCTTCTTCTTCTTATGTATTGGCAATCAGCTACATATACGAGCTATTGGTGCCAGTGTCAAGTTATAAATATTTTCACGTTTTTAGTCTTTCAAGTCAGTCGTTGTCTAAGTCAAACTGTACCATTAACAGTGCAATGGCCACACTGTTAATGGTATCTTGTGGGAATTTTGATGGAAAATGAAAACGTTGTAAAGCACTTTTATATGATATTCACTACATCCTAGTATCGCCGCACATCACATTACATAAAATGCCATCAAAATTATCTAATATAACACGTTAAAACACTACGATATTGAATATAATACAAGAGCACCACATGACGTTTTCAAATTCCCGTCAAAAGTCGTCTTGTTCTACTCTATGATGACGCAAATTTAAATAAATTTCTTTAATAATAATGTCTGTACTTGGCTTACCACATAACATAACTTTAGACAACAATACTATCGAATAGTTGCTTGCTATCGATAGTCCAAAATAGTCGATACTATCGATAGTATCGATAGTTTTGAGTTAAAACTAATGATATTAGCGATACTATCGATAGTATTGATACTATCGAATGAATCACTATCGATAGTATCGATAGTATCGTTGTTATTGATAGTATTGCTCGTAGAGAGCTATCGATACTATCGATAGTATTGACGTATTACAATACAATCGATATGCTATTGATACTATTGCTTATACGTAAACTATCGATAGACAATTGATTGTCTATCGATAGTAGACTATCGATATGCAACACTAACCATAATATTTCTTATCTTACTCTGTGTATTTGATAAGACTTTGGATTTGCGTTCGGCGTTATTTCTATTTTAATATATATTACTTATTTTTAAACGTTAGTTTGGTAAGATAATTGTGATTTTACAGTGTTTTCAATCATCAGTGACGAAATTGACGCTTTTAGTGTTGTGTTACAGCAACTTATGAGATAAAAACTCCATTGTGAAATTTTGACGCTTTTGTGTTATCTATTAAGGTGTTAAGAGATAGAGACTCATTATATTTGTGAAATACTGACACTTTTTGTTATTTTCTAAAAGGCTGGAAAGAAAACTGTAAAGTGTGTAAAATTGTAGTATGACTTCAAGTAAATATCGTACAGAGAATGTCTGACATCTTGTTTTATTTAACCATTGTAAATCCCTTTACAAAGTATTTTCGTTTGTTGTTTTTGCACAATTTTTATATATTCGAATATTACCTATATTCGAATTTATAAACATTGTGCAAAAACAACAAACGGAAATTCGATACCGATAGCTGAATATTGTTTTGAAATGAGCGGGATATTTAAAAATATAATTACATTTTTTAATATCCCGCTCTACGAATGTTTTCAATGGATTAAACTGGAGCGCTAGTGTGCACCGTGTAAGCAATTCTAAAGTATGAAGTTGACGTTCTCTTTGAGTATATTGTTCTGTGGTTTTGTGTGGGCAGTGATTCAGAATTTCAGAGCACTTCTGATATAAGAATACAACAAACAAATGACATAGATATACACTTAAACATTTATAACTACATATAACTTATTAACAGACTTTCTACCACAGATTAGATATCACAACAGAATCCCGTCTACGCGTCTGTAACCGCTATTTATACCCGTTTTCGCCACGAAACCACTCAACCGTAACGCTAATGTTGCCAGAGCATACTCCTTGAATCGCCACCTTCCAATGGGCGATAACATGTGTATGTATTTTATGTAATTTGATGCGCAGAAAGTACTGAGATGTACCAAGTGAATATGATATAACAGTACCTTACATACGTTTTTTGTTTTTCACCAAAATTCCAAAAAGATATCCAAGTGTGGCCATGGCACTTATGAAGGCGATGATTTGACTTACTAAAGATGATCTTAAATGAAGATAATTTATAAACAAAAATTTGGCTTAAAGGTTTAAGTAACTAAGCCACAAGTCCCTAAAATAAAAATACTCTGTTTTCACTGTTTTGAGTTTTAGTCAGTCAGCTGATATTTTCTTAATATATTTCATATTTTTAATTTACATTCATTATGTAAATACTAAATAATAATGCGGGAATTTGGAAGATTTGGCGCATTAATAGGAGCAATAGATGAAGGGACATCTAATGTAAAATTTCTGGTAACTTTTTTATTTAATTATTGGTTATTGTATATTTAACCGTCAGTACAAACTTAACGCTTTTTTTACCTTTAGACCTTTATCTATGTAACTAGTTATACAATTAATCCATGTCGAATTTCAGGTTTTTGCTGCAAACACATCGGAAGTACTAACTTACCATCAAACGTCGTTGAAACGGTTTAGCCCACAAGAAGGATGGGTTGAACAGGATGCTTTGGAAATTCTAAGTGCAGTTTTGGAGTGTATTGAGGTATCATAATAGTATGATTCTTTATACTCCAGGAGGCCTAAATTATGAAATTTAAATTATTTATTTCTTTGTTACATTCATCTTTCCACGCAACTTTATCTCATGTTTAGGTAGCAATGCATACAATACACATGTGAATTGTAAATTCGTGCTATTAAAGTTTTACTATACTTAAACGCCCTTGTTTTACAAGATATGATATACTGACAAAAACTCATCTTTTGGGTTTCTCAACTGAACACATGGGGCAACTCTTTCCACTCTATGCCTGCCTTGCATTTTCATTGTAGTGGTTACTTTAGATTTAGCAATACAAATGTACAAAAGGTGAACAATCCTTGTGATAATAGTACATTACTGCAGCGTCCAGCAAAAGAGGTATTGATAGACGAACGTGTAAATGTGGGCCGAGGCGTAGCCGAGGCACATATATGTGAGTCCATCAATTCCTAGTTGTGGCCAAGGCTTGTATAGTGCTTTTCTCAAATTATGCGCGGAAATTAAAACTAAATAGTATTAAGTAGAACTGTATACATGACGAACAACAAACAACATTTTTCACGTGCTATAGGGTACATTTGTTTTTTTTTTCATTATTAAACAGCTTTCTTTTTCAAGCCAGTTCGAAATTTAAATAAAACTGATAAGTTGCCTATATGGTTACTATAGTCTATCTAATCTAAGAAGTGCATTTTGGCAGCTGTCAGATTAAGTTGTCTAGGTATGTGAACCAAATAATCCCTATCGAAAATATCCGATTTTGGTGAGAAATCGATATTGATTCTATTTAATTAATAATCCTTTAATTTTTATTTTTTCAAAAAGGAGATGAATAAATTATATGCTAAATTAATACTAAACAAATTTAATTATTTCAGCATAAAAATTATTCATCATATTTACTAGGATTAGGTTAAGTAAAAACAAAAATGGATTTCAAAATAGCTATTTATTCAGAATCACTAGTATTACTTGAATTATCATCGTCGCGAATATTAATAATTATTTCTTTATCAATAAAATTGTCGAAATGTACATCTCTGTCAAAATCTCTATTCGATTAATTATATTATTCTAATATTTTTACCGATTATTTGGATATTCGTGATTTGGAAGTTGTCAAGCTAAACAACTACTGTATAGAACGTGATGATGTGACATTATAAGATCGTGAATAACAATTACTATTTACCATGTTATTTTTATTTTAAATTAGTTTTACGAGTTTCAACATTAGATTATGGTAGAAGAAACACCCGCAACGTTAATTATGTAAATAACTTAATAGTTCTTTAAAATTTCAGATTTATTGTTTGCAATCATGTGTATATGTTTGACCAAGGTTATTGTATATTAAAAAATGCGAAACGTCAAAATGCACTTCTTAGATTAGATGAACCATAGAATTTGAAGTAACAAATCGTTCTATTTTTAAAATACACGACATATGAATTTACATATATATTTATTTGTTTGCTGAAACACGACAGATATGGATTTTCATACATTTTTTGCCGGCCGCTGCTCGCTCAGTACAGCAATTTCGATTTATCTCGAAGAAGGTTGTCAAAATAATGCTCCAATTTTCAAGCATGTTTGAGAAAAAAATATTTAATCTTATTTAAGCAATCCTAAATATTACAATAATAATAAGTAACAGTGGTTAGGCAACATACTACATGCCCCTTTTGACCATTAGTTAAAAATTTTGTATAATAAAATCGTCAATTTTGTTCAAGCATGAAGGTCCCTCCACTCTACCTGAACAGTTCACATAGTATGGGTATGTTCCTTGGTGGTTAGTCTGAATGAAATATGTCCACAGACTATGTGAATTTTATTGTATTGTATATTCAATCTATTAAATATTAATAAGTTTCGTTTTCTTTCAGCACGTGACCAATCTGGTCTAGGTAGGTGAGTCTCGGTCTCCCCCGGTACCTACATCCTTCCACTTTCGCATTGTATATCATCTTAACCAGACGTTCGTTCGGCATTCTTTCCACATGTCCGAACCATCGGAGCATTCCCTTTCGCATCTTTACACCAATACTCTCTTTCATATTTCGACCGCATTAATTTTGCTTTCATGCTCTTTTCTGCATACATACATCTCTCTGTTCTCTCTGCCTACCCTGCAAGGGATATGGCGTGATGATATGTATGTAAGTTTCGTTTTCTAAATAATTTTAACATTAGATTTTTTTTTGAAGAATCATGAGTTAAATTATAAGTATTTTGATTGTAATGATTAAATTAAAAAACTCAAATGATTCTATTGTTAACTCTGAAGGAATTATTGTTATGTCAAAGCAGTAACAATATAGAAGATATTTATTTAGATTTTGATTATATAATTAAGACATCTATTGTTTAAAGTTGATTTATTAGCAATGTGTATCAATTTCTTTTTATAAGTAATCATTATTTCAGTTCATATACATCCTACTGTTGGATTCTAGTCGCCTCTACAATAGGAGGGATTACTTCTATATCCCCCTTGGTCAGATGGAATGATAATGGATTTTATTTCAAGTTTTCCTTCTCTTGCATAGATGTCATATGCATATAATATCCCTTAGTCATTTTTCAAGACACCTATACCTATGGGTAAGATATGGTATATAGGTGATGCATATTATTCTTCTCTGTCACTATATGGATAATAACCAATATATTTGACTATATAATGACTTTTTATCTTTACTCGAGTATAACATATTTGTATTTTTAATTGCCCGATGTTTCGAACACTTTACAGCATTCAGCTGAATTTGAATACATTTGAATCTATCACTAACATGACTACTATATAGAAGCCTTCTCAAATATCTAAGTAAAGAAATTGTTTACAGGTAACAACTGATAACCTGAGAAAGCTGGATATCAACCCTGAAGATGTTGTTGGTATTGGTATTACAAACCAAAGAGAAACTACAATAGTTTGGAATTCTATGACGGGTCAGCCATTATATAGTGCCATAGGTAAGTTTTGTATGGTTGATAACAGATTTCAAATTTGCTATTTAGAATCATATCACAGTTTTATTATGATAATATTTCATTTCTTTATGGACTAAGAATACTATTCACAATTCCCTTGTTTTGTCTGCGGCAGTCCTCATACCTGCTAAGGGATATAACATGCAGACAATATCAATACTAACTCATCTGACCTGCATACAGTAGGTCAATTTTCTTCCCATTGTGGAAGAGACTGCACCTAGCAGTGAATATACATCCCAGACGCTGAGATGATAAGATTATGAATATTCCGTTTGCCTATTGACATCCACTGCTGTATCTAGTCCTGACCATATATAGTTTATAATAGCTTAATCGCCACATTTAGTTTATAATAGCTTAATCGCCACATTTAGTTTAATGAAAGAAATGAACATGTCAATGGATATTGTGCCATGCACATCACATTATTTAAATACTTAAAATCCAGCTCAATATCACCAAGACAGATTGCAGGATATAAAAGAGATAAAAAAAATTAAAAACATATAATATTCATAATTGATTTAACAGCTCCTACTCTGTCGTTGCTGCGTGCGACAGGCATAATGTTCTACGAAACCAAAATTAGACGATTCTCTTTCTGTGTTGATGTGCAATTTTTTTTCACTGGATACTGTATTTGCTATCATCCATTATCTTACGTATCTTATGTTACTCATTGATAATGAATGATGATGCATTGTAATCTCTATCTGTTATCATATGGTTGATGTATTTGCATAATAAAAATATATACTCAGAGTAAAAAAAATCAATGATAGCCTTAATGTAATAAAATGGAACAATGAAATTGCATTCTCACATTTCTCAGTGATTCTTAGATTCTTACCTAATTGCTTTTTTTTTTTTATATTGCTATATCAGCCATTATTTTTAAATGAGGAAACAAATAAGGTATCCACAAACATGAATGTTTATGTCGTTTCTAATCATACATAACAAATAGAATTTGTAAGGGCAGTTGGATTTTGTATTATCGTATTTATAAATCCCGACGTAACACCACATCTTTGATTTATTAAATTTTAAAAAAATATGTTTTCCAGTATGGTTAGATACGAGAACTTCCAAGATTGTGGATGAGCTACAGAAAACCAAAAGTGCACCATGTATTAATGCTGTTACTCAAACAAGTGGTCTTCCATTATCCACATATTTTTCATCTGTAAAGCTCAAGTGGCTGTTACAAAATGTAGCGGCAGTAAAGGACGCTGTAAAAGCTGGAGAATGCATGGCAGGCACTGTAGACTCCTGGCTAATATGGGTAAGGTATACTACACTAGTTACAATATTAAAAGTGAAGGAGTCTGCCCCGATCATAGCTGAACACGCCGCCGTCAGCGACAGCTAAATGCGGAGCGGTGAGCTGTACAAACAAATGTAATAAAATGTTTTAGTGACGCCATGAGTCCCCGCTCTCGGCGGCAACGCAAACGGTTTTTACCAAGCGAACTGCGGCAATGGCGCCCTGCGTCGGGAGCGGTAGGATCAAATGTACGCCACCTAATGGGCTACCACGACACAGAGCAATAATATGAGCGGCGCCTACTTAAACAAAATATTTTACACGATTAGACACGTTAAATATATGTGGCATAGTCGCCGCTCCGCACGCAGAGCTAGCGGGTGCCGCTTATAGCTGAGGACCGAATTCGAGACCGTGCCGTAACAGCGACGATTTTGTGTGAATACTCGCTTCGACTCAAAACGTGTCGCTTTTTATCGAAAATAAGTCAACGTAGTTAAATAATTGGTCCTGCATTTACGCGCTGAATGTGAGTTTAGCTATAATAAACTTTGTTATAGATTTAATTATAATAGGTCGGGGTAAAGTCTTTTCCCTCGTATAGTCTGTATAAACTTTTAATACAATCTCTTTGGCTATACTAGTTGTATCTGGCTGATTTTGATATTTAAAAAGGTTACGTTTCAAAAAAGAAACTTTAGTACAATGTTGTTGCTCGCCGATTTTTATTTGTTCTTTATGAGTAAATCGAATGAGGAAATTTGATACATTTTAAAAATGTACCTATTACAAAAAAGGAATAAATTCAACGCAAGCCGGGAAAAAAATTGTGACTGTCTAGAGCAAATACAGTGCCAGTAAGAGAAGCACAAAGGTGGTTTAAACGCTTTCAATTCAGTAATTTTGATGTCAAAGATGCACCACCTCCTCTGGTCGCCCCTATTACTGATACAATGGACGCCATTTTTGCTAAAGTGGGGCAAGATCAGCATATTAGTAGTTACAACGTATCTCTGGGAATTCACCACAAAACAATTTTGACCCCATTTGAAAAAAGATGGGTATACAAAATAGTTTAAAATTTGGATGTCACACGAGCTCACTGAAAGAAACCTAATGAACGGTGTACTCGTGTCGACTGTGGCAAAACTCGAGCTAACTCTCAATAAGGTGATGCTGAATGTGATGCGGATTTCTACTGCCAACAACTCATGAGATTAAAGCAAGAAATTGAGAAAAAGCGGCCGGAATTAATCAACAGAAAGAGTGTGGTCTTTCATCACGATAACGATAGATCACACACACATCTTTAGTCACTCAGCAAATATTAAGAGAGTTTGGCTGGGAGGTGTTAATGCATCTACGATATAGCCCTGACCTTGCACCTTCAGATTCCTACCTGTTTCGCTCTCTTCAGATTTTTTTAGACGTTATCAGATTAACATTAACCTTTCGAAAGTTTTGACACAGTTCTGTGCACCCCTCTTAAACCGTCTTGTCACAGATCACACAGATCTGTGACCGTATCTTTTTAACCACTTTTAATCATCGATATATATATATCGAGTACATATGTACTACGTACTAGATTTCGCGTTCCGAATACTTGCTTTGTTCGACTAAGCTGTACTGCAATCCGTACACCTTACTTTAGTGTGACTGCGACTATCATGGACTGTGGGTGTATACAGAGCAGCGTTGTTAATATGATAATTCGAATAATACCAATCAAAACTTGCACATGTGGATATGAATAAAAATTCTTTATTTAACTAAGTAAAATGTTTTGTTGTTAAAGTGTACAAATAGGTAATAATATCGAATTAGCACAATAAAAAAAAATATTCTACATTTAAATGTCACACCATCTTTGATAATAGACTAAAGCCCGCAGATGTTCAATTACACTGGTTGGAGGTAAAAATGTGTGACTATAAACAGACTTGACGTAGTGTCTAGAAAGTATTTTGATTATTTATATTCTTTTTTCATTTAGTTTATGTTATCAGTTAATACTTATTTGTCAAAGATCAAACAGGTTGGTATAGGGTTCTGTTTCGAGTTTTCCTTCTCTTGATAGATGTTATATGCATATTATATCGTTTAGTCGCCTTTTACGATATCCACGACCAAGACAGGTAGTGATGAATTGTATTCTTATTCCGTCATCACACGGATGTTCAAAACTATTGTCGTATGTTAAAGCAAAGTTTATATAAACATATAATAGTTCATTTTCTTTTATAATTTACTATTATTTTTATTTATTTAAGTACTTAATAATACACTTTGAAATAGAGTATGCTGTATGAGTTCTAATGAATCTTTGTAGGTACAAAAACTGTGTCACTTCTGCGGTGTAAGTCTATAGTACCACGCTTTGTTACATAACGTTGAACGAAACGCGTAAGTGCGCATGAAATGCCTACATCTTACGACGTTTTGGTCGCGAGAAAATTGCAACTATAAAGCGATCTAGCGCTGTGTGCTTCAATGTTCGCGTTAGATTACCTATTTATTCTTTTAGCGCTGCAGCGGACTTTAGTTTAACTGTTACCAAAATGGAACAAAATATTTATTCGGGATAGCTTCTCTATACATATAACTCTATGCTTTTAATCCTTTCGGTCGCTGCGACTGCCTGCGACAGACGACGTAATTTTTTTTGGCGCCCTCGTGACATTCGAAAGGTTAAGAGAGGACTGCCAAAACTACTTGTCGCGTTTTTTTATCATAAGTCTTAAAGTTTCTACGGCAACTGGAACATTACCTACACGATGGCAGACAGTCATCGAACGAAATGGCACATATATACATACTGTAATTAAATCTCAATAAATTTGAAAAAAAAACTGTCTTGAATTTTCTTATAGAAGGCGAATAAACTTTCCCCGACCTATTTATTATATCTTATTTAATTATAATTTCGAAGCATCCTACTGATAAAAAGTATACCGCAAAGAGTATTCACATTTGATACCCCTCCGCAGAAAAATTGTTACAAGAATTAGTTTAAGAACATCTAGCAAAATCTATTGTAATTATTTTTCAGAACCTAACAGGAGGATGTCATGGAGGAACACATATCACCGATGTAACGAATGCATCTCGAACGCAGCTTATGTCCTTGAGAACTTTGCAATGGGACAAAGGACTGTTACGGTTTTTCGATATACCTATAGAAATATTACCAAAGATTAAAAGTTCTGCAGAAATATATGGCTATATTTCTTCAGGATCACTACTAGGCGTACCAATTGCTGGGGTCAGTTTTTGTTGTTTTTACCAGCCTACATACGGCGAAGCTTTAGGAGGTTAATTTTTTTTCCTGTGTTTCTATATCTTATCTTTCTTCTTAGGCTAGTGCCAAATACACATATACAAGTATAAAACTTGTATTTATCTATACGCTCTAATTATTTGTTGAACGCTCTTTATTGTGAATTTCAAATGTGTGGCACCAGCTAAGAAATGCAAATGTAACAAACAAACATAACATTTCAAAACCTGCTTTTGTTGTTATTACTTTTAAGACTTTGTTTAATAGCTCGTCTACACGTAGGTACGAAGTGATTAAATAGGTAAGTAAAATGTTAGTAAAAGTACGTGATGGAAAATTATCACTAATAACAATTTAGTAGACAACAATTTATATGCGCAACTAAAATTACAAACCAACAGGACGTATGAGCGTTACCGTAGGACTTGGCTATTATTTTTGGAACGAAGTTCCTTATCGCGCGTTGTGAAAGGGGGCTAGACGGAAAAAATTCTTACGAAAAGTTGTCACGACACTTTTTGCTATAGTAAGCTATTGTAAGCTGTGCGGCGTCGCATGTTTCTCTGTCTGTCTCTCTCTCTCTCTTATAGAAAGCAAGCCAGATATTTTCATTTCTATTTCGCATTGAACAGTGTGGTGTCGCGACGATTTTTTTTATAGATAGAGTGATTCAAGAGGAAGGTTTATATGTATAATATATGCATAATGTACTAGAGAAACACTGATAATTTTAGAGGTTTCTAATGTGATGTCGTAAATAAACACATTATTTTGCGCTTACATTGCAAACGCTGGCTGAACCCTACGAAATAGATCAAAATAAAGTACTACAGTATTATACAGCTTAAAAAGGCCTACAAAAAAGTCCGCGATGGTATATATCTATCTCTTAAGGATAACATACTATATCCATTTTAATACTTTAAAAAATGTTCTATTATAAAACGGTAATTGAAAAGCTATTTACACAAATACTGTATTAATCCTTATCATTTTAAATACATTAGTTGGCTTGAGCATTTCATGAAGATATTTTTTTTCCTTCAGACCATGCAAATTAAATCAATACCTTAAGAGATATAGCAAAATCAAAATAATGCGCAACGAAATTATTTTCGCCCGTGACCGGGCCGCGTGGCCGGCTCGCGTTCGAGCTCGGGGCCGAAAAGTTTTGGTAGTTTAGTGGAATTGTATATCCTATTATTAATATTATAAACGTGAAAGTTTGTAATAATCAGAGATGCGATTTATTTGAAATACTTCTATTTAAAATGCAAATACAAAATGCAAAATACCTATTTTGTATTTTGCATTTAAATGCCTTTTAGTAAAAAGCATTTTGTATTTTATTTGAAATACCTTTCGAGATGTATTTAGCATTTTTAATATTCATTTCAAAATGCAAAATACTTTGTGATTAAGTTTAGCCAACATTACCAGTCAAACAAAATTAAATGAACGAATGACGCTTGTATTGCCGAATTTGACCGATAGAGGCACCTGCTAGCCATGCGCGCCTTTTTTTTTATTTGATTTGATTACCTACTTTTATGATATTGAAATGTTGTTGTTATACCTACAATACTGAAACGACTATGTACTGTACTACAACAAGATAAGAGAAGAGAAAAGTGAACCGAAATAAATGGCCACACAATTCACAAAATGGAGCCATGGCTCTTTTTTCGTTAGTCTGGTTTTTTACATTATTTTAAATGAGTATTATTATTAATAACATAACAGAATTTATTGACATGCGTACTGATAAATATGACCAAAATGTCATGCATAAGATGCCATATTATTAGAAGTTTTTGTTTGGCTCGGCATTGTGTCTCTATTTCTAATGCTAGGGCCGCACCTGCGTGTATCGCGCCGAAGTAATTTGTGGCGAAGCTTCGTACGTTTGGTACACTAGAAAATTATCGCGATAAAACTGTGGTCACATTAGCGACTTTGGTATTTTACACGAAGTATCGTACAATAATTAAAGATGGCCGAAATCATTTTCATGTGTTTAACTATGGATGACGAATTGCTTTACTATTACCTACAGCTATATTATGCTAATAATTACATAATGATATTTTTGGATCCCTTCATGGGTTCCGCTTCATAATGGTGTATAAATTCTAACACCATTTCTTAACTGATTAACTGGAGATCCTCGAACGCGTCTAAACACAACGAAAATTTCCTCCGAAATGAAAACGCTAGTCTGACCACAGAGCGCGATATATTAGCGCGCTAAAACCCTTTGACTTATCGCCATCCAAGCGATAACGCACACGAAGCCCTAATGTTCGCGACGATAGCCAATAATGACCGGTCACATCTGCGTGTATCATCTCATGGCACAAAGCTTGACGATACACGCAGGTGCGGCTAGCATAATGATAAATACCTAAAATAAATAAAAATATCTGAGATTTGGTCAAAAGGTATTTTATTTTGAAAAAGTATTTTGAAAATACCTATTTTGCATTTAGCATTTGAAATACAAAACACAAAACAATTTGGTATTTTGCATTTGAAATAGTAAATCTGAGAAGTATTTTGCATTTTGTATTTAAATGCTTTTTGAAAACCATTTTGTACATCTCTGGTAATAATGTATGGATGTGAACATGTTTGTTGCTCTTTCACGTAAAAACTACTGAATGGATTTTGATGAAATTTATAGTAATATAGCTTGCACATCAGAATAACACATGGGCTATAATTTATAAAGATATTTTGCAAATTGGCTAAAATATAACGATAAAAATCGCTTAAGGCAGAAAAAAATTATATAATTAAAATAGAACTTCGTTCCATCCGGGTGTCCCTTGACACCTCCGGTTTTTTTTTATTAAAATCTTTATAAAAAAATAATTAAAACTTATGAACTTCTAATGAAGTTAAGTACTTACATGTAGACGGGCTAGTTTATGAGGTTATGTATATGTAAAAATACGACAGTAAAATGTCAAATGATGGTTTGAAAATAACTAATTTATTAATTATTTAAAAGACATTATAACTAGCAGACAAAAACTGAGCATGATAGCTTTAAGAGCAGCACATAAGTTTTACTAGTGCAGGAGCGATACTGGTAAGGAATGGACGCATACTACGTGATCCATTTTTTGCAATTATTTACAAGTGTTACGACATCTGCGAGCAATGGAAGCCTTGGTAGTAGGTATCTGTAGCCGCTATCATAACAGTATTCGAATCATGTTAAAAATTCTAACGTAAAATTTATTTGATCTAAATTTTACGTTAAAGTTTTTAACTTGAGCTGTACCTATAGCTAAAGCCGAAACTTGTATCGAAATAAATGAGACAAGAATCTAAAGAAATTGAGGAATAATTTTTGACTTTTTACATTTAAATTCTTTCCGTATAGTGATGGAGTACGAATGCTATTCACCACCCCCTATCTTACCCGTGGGTGATCGTAAGAGACAACTAAGGGATATAAAACGCATATAACATCTATGCAAGAGAAGGAAGACTCCAAACAAAACCCTTTACCAAAACGTCTGACTAGCCCAGTATAGTAGGTTAATTTTCCTCCCATTATGGAGAAGGATCGAGCCCGGCAGTGGGACTTAACCGAAGACAAAGATTGGGTACCGGTGGCCCGCTCACACGGCGAAGAGAGGAGAGTTGCATGGTAAGTCTATGGGGTCACGCGCCGCCTCTTCCGTCACCCCGGACCGATTTGGCGGGGCGAGACCACGTCCATAGTCCACCGCAACAAAAAAAAACCCGGCAGTGGGACTTAAGTATATGAACTGAAATGATCAATGAATGACAATTAAATTCAATGCATACGTCTGGTACTATATGTATATTTGGTAAATCTAGTGTAGCCCAAATTCAAGACTTGCGAGTGTCGCAAAGTCTTGCAACAACTGTTAGAATAACACAGAATCACTTGTTTTGATAGAAATGAAAAATCCAACTAAATTAGTGAAAGTCCATTCATGTAGTGGCACTAAATGTGGAACTATCAGTAATTAGGTACATACCACTTAAACGGGAGTGGGGCTATAATCACACCCATCTATCATGAGTCTATTTGAAATAACATCAAATTGTTTCCCCGTGTACTGGTAGTAATAAATACATAATGTTGACAATAATTTCTTAGCCAAAGGAATGGTAAAATGCTGTCTAAGGGACCCCTTACTTTGGCACATTACTTTATTTTTGACCAATCTTAATTCAAATGCTTATTCTGTATAAACTATCTAATATAGTGCCTCGGAGATCAACAAGCAGCTCTTGTTGGACAAGGATGCATGAGATTTGGCCAAGTCAAATGTACTTTCGGCACTGGATGCTTCTTATTATATAACACAGGTATAAAGTATTTTTTGACTATTGAATATTTATTTTATTTCGCACTTTTCGTCAATCGAAGATTTATTTTTCAGGTGATTCCATTATACATTCACAACATGGTCTATTGACTACGGTAGCATATAAACTTGGACAGGATGCGCCACCAGTTTATGCTTTAGAAGGTTCTGTTGCAATAGCAGGTAAGGCTAACAATTATTGTACTCGAGCAATTTTTCAAAAGATTCCCTATGCTGCTTAGGGTATCATATAGTTTGCACAATTAACAACAATCTAAATATCATCATCATCATCACAGCCCATATATGTCTCACTGTTGGGTTCGGGCCTCCTCCGTAATGGGAGGGAAATTATCCTAATATACCGCGCTGGTCAGACGTGTTCTATAGGGTTTTGTTTCGAGTTTTCCTTCTCTTGCATAGATGTTATATGCGTTTTATATCCCTTAGTCGTCTCTTACGATCACCCACGGGTAAGATAGGGGGTGGTGAATTGTATTCTTACTCCGTCACCACATGGATAATCTAAATATATTGTTTCTCAAAAGTGTTTTTTGTCAATATGTAATATGTTCCACAATACAGCGTCAATATTATATATTAATTTGTCGCTACAAAAATGTGTAACACACGCATTTCGTCACGTAATCTTTTAGTACCACGTAACAGGCGAACCTATTGTTCTTAGCTGGCCACAATTGCAAATTTCGTATAAGGGTAAGGATTTTTTGAAAAAAAAAAAACTGTATTCAAAGCAATGTGGATGAAACCCCAACAATTTGTGTTACCCGACTCCGGTTTCGGATCATGAGATTTAGAGAGAATTGGGTATTTTACTATTTATTAAAAAAATATACCTTACTTAATACCTTCATTAATTTTAAAGGTTTATTGTTAAAAATTCTGGGGTTTGACTAAAATCACGAAGTCCTAACCTACCTCACCACGTATCACCCGGGGGCGTTGATTTTAAAAATGCTAAAAAAAAAGATCACGTGATTAATGGAGTCTCCATACTTATTATTACTCTTATTGTATAGGTGATACATTACAATGGCTACGGGATGGTATGGAACTTATAAGTGATGTACAAGACACAGAGTCCCAAGCGGCTGAAGTTAATGACGACGACGAAGGGAGTATTTGTTTTGTACCCGCATTTAATGGTTTATATTCGCCATATTGGAAGAAAGACGCTCGAGGGTAAGTGTAATAATACCAATAATCATAAAGCTAATAAATTCTAGATCAAATCACGTTAAACACGGCATTTTTCTTCAGACCGTTTATAAAATTGTTTAGTCCATATGCAAGGGCTATCTACCATGGCAGGGAAAACGACTTATTTTGTCACGCTAGTCAGGCGGCTTTAGCTTTAGTATTTTGTTCTCTTGCGATGATCTCTACTTAAATTCTTTGATTATCTTTTAATTTGAATTGATAAAAATGGAAATAAGTTACACCTTACTTACAAGATTTATTTACGAAGTCACTAATTATCAAATTAACGTGAGAATAATAACAGTGTTAAATAACTTGGTTTTTTCTAGGATAATGTGTGGTCTTAGTGGTAAGACTCGTCGGGAGCATGTAGTAAGAGCAGCATTAGAAGCAGTGTGCCATCAAACTCTAACTGTCGCAACAGCCATGGAGTCAGATAGCGCGCCGCTACGACGACTGCTTGCTGACGGAGGCATGGCGCAGAATACACTTCTCATGCAAATGCAAGCAGATATTCTCGGGATACCACTAGTAAGTTTATTAAGTAGCTATTCAACGTTTAGGTGTGCTCTTAAGGTTAAGGCACGTTATTTAAGAATACCTTAGTGGGTAAAAAAGTGTTTCATCCATTCATAAACTGACACAATATATCTTTTATGTAAATAAATACCCAAAATTAATTTAATTTCCCAAAGTTCTAATCCATGTCGAATCGGCCTGACTTCTATGTACTAATCATCTTTTTGTCCAATAGTGGACATTGTTATCATCATCATCATCTCAGGTCATATATGTTCCACTGTTAGGCTCGAGCCTCCTCTCCTCCATAATGATAGGGAAATTAACCTAACATGCCACTCTGGTCAAGCGTGTTGGTATAGGGTTTTCTATTGAGTTTTCCTTCTCTTACATATATGTTATATGCGTCTTATATCCCTTAGTAATCTCTTACGTCCACGGGTAATATAAGGGATGGTAGTGAATTGTATAAGGGAAGGTGGTGAATTGTATTCTTACTCCGTCACCACACGAATAGCTTGATGACATTTAACTGCTATTGGGGACGGACATTGATAACTTGATGATTATCAGTATATCAATGTTTATTGTTACATCAAGTGTTTATCAATTATATATTTATGTGTATTATTGGGCAGAGGTATTTTTAAAAAGGGATAATCTTAAACTCTTCTGGCAATTCCTTAGGCGATTTAAATAAAATAAAATTACAAATGCATTTCTTTTTTAGATTCGACCTTTGATGATGGAAAGTACAGCTTTGGGGGCTGCTATTGTAGCTGGTCGCGCATTGCGTGTATGGCCTATGAGCACACCGAGTCCACCAGCTGATACGTTTATGCCGACGATGTCATGTGAAGGTATTTTATAGTTTTACTAGCTAGCTACTACTACTATTATTACTACTACTAGATGTTAAGCAGCATTTCTGAATAAACACTACATATAGTATACGCCAATCTTTATGGCCGCTCTGACTGTAGCCGTCGGTACGAACTTGCGCATGGTACAGTCGGGTGGACATTTCAAAACCAAGTTTTTTTTTGTAATTATTGAAAATTAAAGTTATAAAATTAAAATCCTTAGTTACGTTTGTTAGATTAGCTATATTATATTGTTTAATTCCTTATTCAATCAAATTCGATTAATGAAAATTCAGTTAGGTGAAGGGACTTCTTAATTAAAAAAATACACTGGTTACGACAAAACAATATTTATTTTTTTACATCATACATACATACATCTTTTGATAACACCTTGATTAAAGTTGTTGATTCCGGTCACCCTTTTTTCCCCGCCCTTTTCTTTCCGGGTGTACGAAAAACTGCTATCAAACTCGAGCTGAGGTCATTTGCAGTCGTCGCAATTCGTCTCACCGTTCTTTCAGATACACCTGTAGCTGCTGCAGTCCGCTTTTGGACTGACTTCAAGTTATACTGAAGGCCTTCCTGAGCTTCTTTCTTCATAAACGTAAATACGTCAAACACCATTTTCCGCGTTTGGCGACGTAAAACATTATAACGACCGCGAGGCATGATTAATAAAAATGGTAACTATAACAGTACAAATAACAACAAGAAACAATAACGATAGCAACGAGAAACAAATAACAAAGAAGTAACAATATAAAACTATTCTGAATGCGACGATACTGTCTGAGCTCAGCGAGTATGTGATTCGTCTACGAACGCAGCGTACGTAACGTAGGGTGAAAGACAGCGCGCTTTTTTTTTGTGTGTCTTACTTAGTTGTTAGCCTCGGATGGCTATGACAACTTTCGGACTCTCAACCCGTTGGTGAAAGACAGCGCGCGCGGGCGTCCCGCTGATACCTGATTTTGTGTTCTGCGCAGCGTAATGGGGCTAGGTTCGGAGCGGCCATAAAGTTTGGCGATTGCTGTACGTTTGTATATGATTCCTATGTGATAGATTAAGAATAGGTAAATCACCAATCTTTCCTTATCCGATCTTTTACGAAACCTAAAATATTCATAGATAATATCACTGCTAGAGAAGAAAATCTAGATTTAAAATATATAGCATTCCGCCTGACTAGCACCCCAATGAAGAATAATGCCATAGCATGTAAAAATAACTCATTTTGTCACTTATTGTGAAGGAGAGACCTTTAACTGCTATCGAGGACAGACTTTTTCTGGCAAATATGACGGACAGGCAGACGATGACGGAGAAAAAATACAATTCACCACTCTTTCTTTCTCTTGCACGTAGTTGTAGTAAAAGACGACTAAGGGATACAATTTGCATATAACATCTACGCAAAGGAGAACTCGAAATAAAACCATATAGCAACTGGACTTGTAGATAGCTAGAACTTGTAGTGCGAGTCTATGGGGCCGCGCGTCATCCTCTCTGTCGCCCCGGACGGAATCAACAGGGTGTGACCATACCATAGCCTATCGCAAAAAGGTGCCATGTCCACATCAAAGTTTCATCTGTCATGAAATTATAGTTATTATTAATTCATCCATGAATTTATCAACTTAACTGTTAGATACAACTCTCCAAGTTAGGGCATAATATTCTAGCTGCCACGCTTGGTAGCCGGCTTGGCGATCGCAATGGGTTGCAGTTTTGAATTGCTTAGTGGAGCTCAATTAATATAAATTAAATGGAAATAAGCCATAGCGTCCTATTGTATTCTTAATCTGTCACCATACGAGGATGTACTTATTAATGGAGATAAATACACAAATCTGTAATACATTTGTAGTTATTTGTAGATGGTAGAATTGTGTGAAAATTTAAAGTACAAAAATCGACAAAAACAATAAAATGTAGAAATATGCATAAAATGAGATTTTAACATAATAGATGAATTTGTTCCAGAACGAGAAATGAGAAGAGTTCGATGGGAAGAGGCTCTAAGCCGATGTCTAGCATGGACGTCAGATGGTGATGAAGAAAAGAAACAAATTAGCCCTGGTAACTGTTCTACTTTTTAGCATCCATTTTCTTTTTGTTTGTATTAGGAAACTTGATGTCATTCAGTTGGGCCAGTCTCATAACTTAATCTCGTTCTCCACCTGTGACCGAAGCAAGAACTTCCTGCATCGAACCTACATAGATCGAAATAACTGCATGGGGTGATAGTTTTAGAGTTAAATGAAAAGAACAAAGATATCTAATCTCATATACGTTTCACCCTGAGGAAACGTACGCTTCCAGTGAGGTAGAAAAATAATTTCTATGAGTATTCTGGCATTTTCGCAACCACGCAGTTTGACTCTTACGTTATTGCATAACTAATTATAACTTCAAACTAAAATTTGTACAGAATTTATCACAAATAATTTTGAGTAAATAATCCAAACGTTTTAGGTACGTTCGCTCATTTTTTTACTGAATGATGATTTGTTGAGAATGATTTTTAATTGATGTTCTCTTGAACAGAGATGCTGTAATTTTCGGTACGTTGTATTTAATAAAAAAAACATATTTATCATTCTACATACTGGTGAAGTCATAATGACCACCTACTTAAACAGCATTACGATGGGAAAAAGACATTACATGTATGTAGGTATAAATGCTGCACACCCGTCCAACATCCATGTCGAATGAGAATACAATTGTCACCAGTCATTAATTCATGTACCTCCGCAATTTTTGTGACGATCAACGTTGTTGTGACATAAATGTGTTTAATATGTATAAGAATACTATCACGACAAGAAAAGGAAAACTAGAAATAAAATACTATGCCAACTCACCTGGTCAAGGTGGAATAAAAGGCCAATTATTATATTTGTCGAGGAGGCTTGGATCAGCAATGGGATGTCAAGTTAATAAGAAAGAGCTATGCACTAAGTCTTATTAGTCTGATTTCTATCACTCTACCTTACTGTAATCTTTAAATTAACAATAAAGTATTGTTTTGATATAATTTAAAATAAGCTGTTTCAATTTCAGATGAATCTGACCAAACAACTAAAGTTATACCACCGGGTTTGTTCTTCCTAGGTACAGCGCTTTTAATAATTATTGCAGATAAATTGAAACCATTCTAATCAATGTGCAAAAACCTAGTCATAAATAGGATTATGCAACCTCCAAAGTTAAAAAGTATTAATTTATTCATAGATGAAATGTTATTTGTTATTAAAATAATAAAATGTTACGTATATGTAAATTATTTTATTGATAAATGCATACCTTACAAAAATCACAAAAAAATTATGGTAGTTTTAGATAATTACCAATACAAGTACAACTTACATTATGAGTAAAGTGGTTTGAATATAGTTTATTGACATATATTTCATCAACCTTTGATAACAGCAATTGGTCGTAATTTCACAGTTTTCTTACTAATACCTGCAGCATGGCAAGTATTAACAACATCAGTCACATTTTTATAAGATTCAGGTGCTTCCTCCATGACCAATTTAGGTGATGCGACTCTAATTGAAATTCCAAGATTTTCCAACTTTGTTAATACGTCTTTATAGTCCAAGTTACGTCTGGACTTCGCCCGAGATAAAGCTCGACCCTAAAATTTTAAATGTTTAAATATATATTGGTAAAACAGATTTCGAACATTTAATACTGTGACTGAAAATATCAAATTATTAAGTTATATTGAAGTATACAACTTACAGCTCCATGACAAGTTGATCCAAAGGTTTCAGTCATTCCCTGATGAGTTCCAGTTAAAACATAACTACAAGTACCCATGGTTCCACCAATCAATACTGGCTGTCCGGTCAATTGGTAGTCTACTGGTATTAATGGATGATTAGGTGGGAATGCTCTAGTGGATCCCTAAAATTAAAAAAGAAATTATTAGTGTATCATATATTATCTCCAAATTCTACACCCATGTCCTTAGATGGAGTACCTATACCAGTATGCTTAGATTTCCGTTACCTAGGTTCTCTTATTCAGAGCGATGGCGGCCTGGATCGTGCGGTGAAGTACAGAATTGATGCGGGATGGAAGAAGTGGCGGCAGGTCACGGGTACAACATGCGACCCCAGAGTACCCCTCAAATTAAAGGGCAAAATATACAAAACCCTAATAAAACCTGCTGTACTGTATGGATCAGCATGTTGGGCGACAAAAGCGAAGCTTTTTTTTATAGTATCTATAACATTTTTTAGGTAAACACTCATCTCTAAACCCAACACAAAAAGGGTGAGACTTACCATGTGATATATAAGTCAAATTTATCATGAGGACAATATAAGTACAAAAGTAGTCTGTAAAGGTTTAATATTTACCTTCCTGTGTACTAAAAGTGTTTTTGCTTTACCATCAACTACATGCTCTTCAACTTTTGCTATATTATGAGACACATCATATATGACATGCATATCAAGATCATCAGGTGCCATTTTAAACTGTTTAGCAAAAGCTTGACGAGTCAAGAAAGTCATTGAACTTCTGTTAACCCATGCAAAATTTGCAGCAGCAGCCATAGCTTTCAAGTAATCTTGGCCTTCCTTGGAGTGTATTCTAGCACATGCCAATTGTCTATCATTCGTCTCAATTTGATCTCTTTTCATAGCTTTTTCCATTTGAACCAATGCATCTGTGGCAACCTGGTGACCAAATCCTCTACTTCCAGAATGAATCATCACACAAACTTGACCAATCCTTTCTATACCCATCTTTCCAGCTGCATATTTGTCATAAATCTCATCAACCACTTGTATCTCAGCGTAGTGATTGCCTGCACCTAAAGTACCTAACTGTGGCAAGCCTCTTTTCTTGGCACGAAGGCTGACTTTAGATGGATCAGCATTGAGCATACGACCATACTCTTCACAATGCTCCTTGTCTTCTGCCCATACATAACCTTCACGTAGGGACCAATCCATTCCCATTTCTAATGCCTCCTCCAAATCTCTAGCATTCATGGGTATAATACCTTTAGAGCCAACTCCTACTGGAATATGATCAAATAAACTCTGAGCTAATTGTTCCTGAAAATATAGTTATATATAAAAAATTATCAAATCTTCATTTAAAAAACCTTATGATAAACACTTGCTTTTGTATTAATAGTGGGCATACTGTATGTTGTAATATCGAAAAGGTTTAAAAACCATAAATGTTTTAAAGAATCCCAAACATTAAGGTAGTACAAACAGAAATTATCTTTATTCCAGAGAAAACCATATGTAGCCTGTTCTACTCTTCTTGTGTTATAGGAACAGACGAATCCCATATAAAATGGAATACAGCCAAGTGGGTGGTAATAATTTCCATAAATATTATATACCCTCAGTTTAGTCCTAATTACCTTATTTTCACATAAAAGGATATTTTTTTATTTGTCCTACTATGACATTACTGCATGCAACATTCATTTTATTTCATTCTCAGATGTAATTACTATCATTAATTATTTTTTAATAATTAAATTGCTATTTCATTACACACACTTTATTATCAGATCAACTCACACTATATAGTTAAAATAATAAAAAATACAATGTTATTTATTGCATATGTGACACAACGGTCTAAATAGCATCTTTTATCGCCAATTGTGCTAAGAATTTAATTTTTAAATAGTATTAAATTCTATAAATTAATATTTCTATAGGTATTAGTGGTGCAAGCATCAAGAATTATTAGGATAATCAAACATCCAAATTCATTATAACTATAATTAAATACAGATTATTTGGCCCTCAGTTATATCGATTATCTGGACTACCAATCACATTCTTGCATATAAAAGTTACATTAATGTAAAAGAACATGTCAGAACTAGCATTACCCGCCCGTGCTTTGTGTGATCTATCTTCCACACGTTCCGTTATTGTTTTATTTAGTTAGCAAGTATTATTATACTTTATCCAATAGGATATGATACTTGTGAGTTTACTAGAGTAGAAATTTGTGATGTAACAGCAATGAAGAGACAAAGTGGATTTTGTCAAATGACAATTACCAAATATTTTAACTCAAATTAAATTAATAATATAAATCATGATCATCATCATCATCATTAATTATTTTAATGAGAAAATATGTATGTAAGTACATAAATAAGTGCATATGTTGTATATTAAAAAATGTTATCTCTTAATTTCTTCATAAAACATTGATTTTTGATAAGTATATTTGTTATTTTTTATACATTCTATTATCCAGAGGTTTTTTTTTTTTTTTTTTTTTTTGGCGTTTACAAGATTTCGCCAATAACTAGTTATAAATATCTTCAGTCTTTCAGGTTAGTCATAGTCTAAGTCAAGTTGTCGCCATCAACAGTGCTATGGCTACACTGTTGATGGTATCTTGTTGGAATTTTGATGGAAAATGAAAACGTAAAACACTTTTATATGATATTCACGACATGCCAGTAGTTCCGCGCATCACATTACATAAAATGCCATCAAAATTATCTAATATAACATGTTAAAACACTAAAATATTGAATATAATACAAGAGCACCACATGACGTTTTCAAATTCCCGTCAAAAGTCCTATCCAGAGGTTCAATTATCTAAATGCCTAACTACAATTTCTTCATTGGTCAGTCAGTCTTAAAGGACCTGGAATATGTTTTGATTACCTTGATTGGCTGAACATCTTTTTCATGAAGATTGGTCCTCAACAAACGGACACCACAGTTGATATCAAAACCTACTCCTCCAGGGGACACAATTGACTTAGGGTTTGACATATCAAAAGCAGCCATATTGCCTAGAAAGTAAGCAATTATGATCAAATCAATTATCACTATGTGAATTAAATAATTGTACTATAATTTGAAATATTCTAATTTTTATAAAACAATCTGAAAGTTGAGCAAGTCTCCACCTTACTTCACACATCCCAATATTTGCTCTGGGCAATATTTTTTTTTTTCAAATTCCTTTTTTAGTACTTTTAGCTCTATCACCCAGTTTCAAAACTAATAATGATTTACCATGACAGTTGGAAAGCTGACTAAAGGAATACCATAGAAGTGGGCATCGGCGCTCTAGTAGGCTACTACTACACCTACTAAGGTCGTCTCATAACACTATTGTAAGTACTATCGTTAAACGTGGCGATTATAGCATTATAATGATATAATAACCTCCCTCTCGGGGAGATTTATGTCCAACAATTCAGACATGGCTAGATAAACGGATAATATAGCTTTAGTATAAATATATTCACCTATAGCAAATCCATAACCAGAATGGACATCGGGCAAACCGACTGACCGGCCGACAATACCCGGTAAAGCGGCAACATTGGCAATTTGTTTGACACCGGGTAGAAATCCTCCAGTCATGCCCGGCCTACAGGAATTCCTTAACTCGTCTAACATGAGTTTCTCAAGAGTATTATTTACGTAAAATACACCTTCAACATTCATATTAGGTTGGAATCCCATCTTGATTTTCCAACAATATGGATTGATTTTCTCTAAGTACTTTAATTCTTCATTATATTGGCGAACAACCATTTTTCTGACTTAATTTGGCACGTCACTAATTTTAATATCACTAATAGCGAGCGCAGTAATACTTTGAAATAGGTATATACTAATTATATTCTCTTTCCTCCAAAACAAAATTTGGAAATTGGAATTACAGATTGATAACTATTTTTAGGTTCTGTCTGTTGTCTGAGAGGCAAAGGAAGTAAAGCCCATACAGCTTGGCTGTCTCATAATTTTCTTCAGGTATTTTTCAACACTTTTTCATTTTGAATAGTCTATTATAGTCACTCACTGTCTGTGAGTCAGTCAAGTCGTTACCATAATCAGGCGCTAATTGAATGATTTCCTTAACAATTTTACTTTGATTGTATTATATTTGATAAAATACCAGCAAAACTATTCAATACAAAACACTAAAAAATTTAAGGTAATTCAGAGCGCATCATGACATTTTCCACATTTCTGCCAAAAAAACTCTTTAATGAATAACATCAAAGAGTAAAGTTATTAAACTGAAAAAGAGTGGCAACTCCATGATAAAATATGCATGTATGGAAGGTGCTGCTACCCAGAGTTTACGCGGTGAACTAAAGTTGAAGTGATATATATATATATATACATATCTACATGTGTATGTGTAATTATATAGAATTTTCTTTTACTATGAAAGCTACCCTGAAATATAAAAAAAAACATATCAGCTGATAACGAAGCAATAATAATATCAGCTTAACAATGAAAATTGAGATAATTTTCAGAAAGTACATCAATAACCGTAAATAGATTGATGACAATAAGTACCTACGCTAGGAACAAAAAATAATAATTCTCAGTTGTCAAACGTTTGACATACACTACAAAATGGCAGCCGTTAAGTTTGTACAAACAATCTGTAGGCGGCGCGACGGTCAGTAAAAATAAGTAATGTTTTAAGTGTGCCCCCCCAGAATAACATTTAGCTTACGTAGTGTTGCTTTATTTTTTTTAAAGGAATTTCAGGATTTGGTTACAGAAATCTTTACGTTAAGTCTTTACTTATTACTGAACACTTTTATTAAAATAATTGTCCGACAATAATTCTATACCTTGATTCATAGGTAGAGAACATCTTCCTGTACGAGCGTAGATATTATTTTAATATAAGTAATATCATTTCACTCTATGGATTCTATATTGTAGATGTCTCATCCTAAGTAACCAAGTCTTAAACTTAAAAAAAAAAAGATGTCTAATCTGTGACTTTGATTTCATAATCATATTTTTCATTTCGCGAAAATAGGAAAAATAGTAGATTTTGTTTATAAACCATAAATTGGAAAGCGCTAATATTATGGCCTCATTTACAAGGCTTTGTCAAATGCCTTTAATACGAAGAAGTGCGTGGAATCATTTCAATAATATTAGTCGTACTATTGCAACTTCCAAGAACAGCGAGAGCGCAGCCGCAGCTGCTGAATGTAAAAGCGATACAGATAAGAACTGGGTGAGCTATGGTTTCGACTACACTAGTAAAGAGGAAGACACGAATGCTCATCACGCTTCCTTTTTCTTCTCTATTACATTATGTATAGTATTTGGTGGATTTGCCTGGTCCTATGCGCCAGATACACTTGGCAGGGATTGGACTCAGCGAGAAGCATTCTTAGAATTGCGTCGTCGTGAAAAAGCTGGCCTTCTACCAATAGATCCTAACTATGTAGATCCTAAAGCTGTGAAACTTCCTCCCGACAATACTCTGTGTGATTTTGAGATCATTATTTAAATTGTAATTATTGTAAAGATACCTATGTTCTATTCAAGTAGTAAAAATTATAATTAACATGATTTTTTTCATTATTTTTAAATAAACCTGTTTAGTTACCAAATATCAGGTAACTGATAAATATTTCAGTATGCTTATGATCAATCTTGAGTTAAATGTGCAAAACATTGAAAGTTATCTTACACATTTGTTTGTACAAAAATAGATTAAGCTAATCTGTGAAATATTAAAGTAAACTTCTACTTCTATTACAATCCAATTAATAAACCCAATTATATGTCTATTCTTCTACATACACACATATCATCACGCCATATCCCTTGCCGGGTAGGCAGAGAGAACAGAGTGCCAGAGAACTCTATCCATTTCACCACACTAAGCAATAACTTATTGTCCCAGAAGGCATAATAAATTTGTCAATAAACAATCACAAATTGCAAACAGAGTTTGAAAAATCATTTGTGGATTACACAGAATTGATAACATTATGCATGGGACATCACTCCTACACCATTTGTTAAGTTGTTAGTAGATCTGTAATTCAAATTACTGAAATTTAGCATTTAATATGCTTGATTATTTATAAGAATCCGATTACGAGCCATCCATCCACCCGACATTGTTTACACAATGTACATCCTTGGCAGAATAAAGGCATTGTACGACATTGTTTATGGCACACGTTTCCTTTAAGACGAAAATATAATACGATGCGAGAATTGAATGTCCTACAATAGTTCACAGTGGTGTAAGTGGCAGCACGATTGGAACGGATTTCCAATAGGTGTGGGTTTGAATCCCACTTGTGACAATCATTTTCCGCTCATAATCGGATCTGTAATTACTTTTCCATTTACAGTGAAGAACTATGTATGCTGCAAACATTTCATAAAAAAAATAACTTCAGAAGTTCAGAGCTGTTGTTGGAATTCAAGATCTCTGTGTGCTAGTCTATAAGTTTCCCACCCGATTTTTTTGTAAAGTGTGAAGTAAACTACAAACACAATTATATATAGTATCAGTTGCCTTTATTTAAATGCTTTTTATCACAGTTATATGAACTATCCTGCCCCCAGTCACAGCTGCGTAAGCTCTTTCACCATCAGTGACAAGTGAGGTGATACATCCACCAAGGTTTATTTCTCCAACTGCTTTCAGTTTGTCACCAGAAATGTCCCACCTCTGGACTGATCCATCCCAACCACCTGTCCAGACATAGTTTCCATTAGCTGCCAGTGTATTCACTATCATATCGCTTACCTGTAAATTATTCAGTGTATCATTTAAAAATGGTAATTTTTTAAAGATAATATCTTAAATTCTTGCGAGCTGTACTGGAATGCCTGCAATGTAACTTATTTTCTTTTATCAGCACTCAAAGAGCTCAAACTATCCTGTTTCAAGTTGGAACCGACTGAACGACTGATTAATCGACGAATTTTTGTATCAAAAGAATTATATACTTTTAAAAATAAATAAGAGAAGGAAAACTCGAAACAAAATCCTATACCAAAACGTCTGATCAGCGTGGTAATGTCAATGGTATGATCAATTTCCTTCCCATTATGGAGGAGGATCAAGCTCAATAGTGGGACACATGAGCTGAGATTAAAAACCTACATTACATACCTGCTGTATCATAATTCAATGAATCTAGCAAATCATTTTTCTCTTATGATTTGAACCAAAAAATTATGCAAATTACTGAAATTTTTAGCATTTAATATGGTTAATTATTTATAAATACCCGATTACGAAACGAAAAATGATGTCACAAGCGGGAATCGAACCCGCACCTATTGGGAATCCGGCAAAATCGTGCTGCCACTTACACCATCGTGAACTATTTTAGGACATGCAAATTTCGCTTCATATTATATCTTACGTCTTCAAGGTGACGTATGCCATCTACCGACAATGTTTACACATTGTATAGGCTTAATACTTCAAACTTTACAGTTAGAATTGTATTAAACGATGACACGACCTTGTTATTCAAATTACTGAAATTTTTAGCATCTAATATGCTTAATTATTTATAAATACCCGATTACGAAACGAAAAATGATGTTACAAGCGGGGTTCAATATGAAGCGAAATTTGCATGTCCTAAAATAGTTCACGATGGTGTAAGTGGCAGCACGATTGGGCCGGATTCCCAATAGGTGCGGGTTCGAACCCCGCTTGTGACATCATTTTTCGTTTCGTAATCGGGTATTTACAAAAAATTATGTACAAAAACCTGGCCGTGGCTTCGCCCGCAAAAATAGTAACTTTTCCAAAGTTGATCCATTATTCTAAGAGATTACCGGTTTGTTTCTCAATCACGCGTGAATGAGTTAACAGATTTGGATGAAAATTGGCACATAGAGCATTTCTTGGATTAACACGAAGGTTACTTTGTATCCCGGAGATGTATTCTCTAATTCCCTTGTAATAATATTTTAACTTGGGGAAATATACTTTTTACTCGGGGGAAGATTCGAGCAGAAGCTAGTTTTTATATTTTATATTCAATTTACCTTCGCTTCGTCTAGCTTTTTGAAAGTTGTATCAATGGAAGCATCGTGGAGACATAAATTGTTGCCAGTCCTAGACGTGAATACAAGTTTGTTATTGGTTATCTTCAATGGAGCACGGCCTTCTATATTGTGTCGCGTCATGAACCGAGTCTTCGATTCCTCTAAAAATAAAAATAGCGTTACACTACTAAGGTTCATTTGGCTGTATCGCGGTCGATGCGACAATAGTCAAAGTATGAAAATTAATGGCGCTGTTTCCGAGTTTCGCGACAGTTGTCAAATAATGTAAATATGCTGCGCCATACATTTTCATACATGGGCTACTGACGCGTGAGCTGCGCGCACAGCATGTATTTTACGATATGTAGACACAACGACGTATCAAAGGTGCATTTTAGCGTCTACAGTGACGGAGATCCAGCTCTATTTATACAGGGTAAGTACCTATATTGAAAGTTTGAACTTTTTAGGGTACAGTAACTGTTCGAATTTCGACTCATTAGTATTTTAGGAGATACATTCTTAGTAATTAATATTAAAAAGACGAATTTAAAAAAGATATTGGCAGGCACTTGACTTTTGTTTTTCATCATACTCGATGTTTGCCACTCTTAGTGAAAATGGAGTTAACACGAAAAGAATCCAAGTTGTTTTCGCGTTGAAAGTCAACGCGCGCGCACCGGTCAACGCGCGCGCACCGGTAAGATACCTGATAGATACTGTACGCTATGTAGTATGGTATCTAACGTGGTACGGTTGCCTCATACGCGTCCTGTACCTAATACAGCACTATATATGTGTCTCTGCTGTGGTCATTTTGTTGAGAAAGTTCGAGAGAAGCCAAAACCGATTGTTTTATTTTCCCAAAAATCTAAGGTTTAATAAGACACCGTGTCTTAGAAATTCAGAAAGGGCAGTAATGGCTTTCAATCAGCATGTGGCAAACATGTCACCAGATTAATAAGGTTCAAAAATAGTTAGATTGAATGACTAATTGCAAAGTAAACATTTTGAAAAACAACGAGAACAATATTTTATTGACAACTTTACACAATTAGTATAAAATAAAATTTGGTTCCGCTGTTTGTCTTTATTTACGCTTAGATCTTCTAAATAACTACAGAATGAATTTTCATGCGGTTTTCACTTTCATTCTGATAATATCAGTCAAATAATTTAGAAGTATTTAAGGTTTATGTTATATTTACACAATAAGTGAAATCTAATGTTTTATAAAAATATAAAAGTTAATATTTTATGAAAATAAATTATAAAAGTTATCTTTTTTATAAAAAGATATAAATATCTTACACAAACACAAGACGTGTTAAGCCGATGGAGTGAATATTTTGGCGATATGTATGCGGATGCTACGGTTGGCGCCGGTGTTGGATATGGTTTAGTAGATCAACATTCGACAACGGCGTCCTCCGATGGCATCAGTATGGATGAAGTTGAATGGGCGATAAGAAGTTTGAAAAATGGTAAGGCAGCGGGCATTGATATGGTGTCTGCCGAGATGATCAAGCTCGGTGGCTCTTGTGTCTGGGAGGCGTTCCTGTTGCTCCTCAATTTATGTTGGAGCTCGGGAATGGTTCCCAGGGACTGGAATAGCGCAGTCATCGTGCCTTTGTTTAAAAACAAGGGTTCACGTTATGACTGCGCAAATTACAGAGCCATAAGCTTGACCAGTTTGGCAGCAAAAGTGTATGGAAAAGTTATTGAAAGGAGAATGAGGATGGTGTCCGATGGTTTACTGTGTGAGACACAAGGAGGTTTCAGGAGTGGAAGGGGATGCATGGATCAAGTGTTCTCTCTGCGCAACATTGTGGAGAAGCATCTGGCTCTAGGTCAGAGGGTTTTCTGCAGTTTTGTGGATCTGGAGAGAGCATTTGACACGGTTGTACGAAAGGAACTTTGGGACATTTTACCGGAGTATGGTATTAACGGTAAACTGCTACAGGCTGTGCAGTCCAGTTACATGGGCTGTAGAGCCTGTGTGCGGCTGGATGATGGAATGTCGCCTTGGTTTGACGTCAATATCGGCGTTAAGCAGGGGTGCGTTCTGTCAGCCAGGCTGTTTATCATATATCTGGATAAATGTCTTCAAAGGTTGAACGATATGAATGTGGGAGTCCAGATGGGCGACTCAGTGGTCACTGCTCTGCTTTATGCAGATGATGCAGTCCTGCTGGCACAGTCAGCGACTGACCTGCAGACCCTAGTCGACACAATGACAGAAGATTGTAAGAAAAGGGGTCTACGCGTGAATGTGAGCAAAACCAAAATAATGGTCTTTGAAAGAGATAAAACCAGAACAGATGTAAGAGTAACAATAGGTAATGATGTACTAGAGCAAGTGGATGAATTTGTATATCTTGGATGTGGATTTAGCCGAGATGGAAGGTACACCACTGATATAGAGCGAAGAGTGAATGCGGGAAATAGAGTGAACGGAGCGTTGGGGCAACTTTTCGGCAGCCACCACCTCAGCCAGAAGGCACGTGTAGCAATACATAACGCAGTGCTTGTCCCAACATTACTGTATGGAAGCGAGAGTTGGGTATGCAGAAAAGAGTATGATAGTAAAATTAATGCGGTCGAAATGCGATCTCTGCGGAAAATCTGTGGAGTTAGGCTGACCGACCGCATTCGTAACGACGACGTAAGAGAGCGAGTAGGTATGAAAGAGAGTATTGGTGTAAAGATGCGAAAGGGAATGCTCCGATGGTTCGGACATGTGGAAAGAATGCCGAACGAACGCCTGGTTAAGAAGATATACAATGCGAAAGTGGAAGGATGTAGGTATCGAGGGAGACCGAGACTAACCTACCTAGACCAGATCGGTCATGTACTGAAGGAAGGTGAAGTCAAGAGTCTCCGAAACCGGCGAGCGTGTATGAAGAGAATTATGAATGTTGAGGAAGCGAGTGAAGTATGCAGAGATAGAGTTCTCTGGCACTCTGTTCTCTCTGCCTACCCTGCAAGGGATATGGCGTGATGATATGTATGTATGTATGTATGTATGTATATAAATATCTACAAAAAGATACTGGTATAAGTGTATTTCTAACAGATAATCCATCCATCAGCTTATTTACATCCACTGTTGTACATAGGCCTACACAAGGTGGAATATGTACCTACCTATAATTGCGATTTAGGGTTCTTCAGGATAGCGCTGCCATCCATTCTCCTGGCCATCCTATAGCCGTTTCATCACACACTGGTTAAAAATTATATAAAAAAAATGCAGCCGTTACGCCCATCGTCCGTCTTCTTTTACTCTCGCGAACAGCGTGTCGCTTTATATTGTATGCTTTGCAACAATAACAAAAAATCAAAAATATTATACTATCATGTTTTATAGGTTTTTGATTGGAGTCAGAATCGTGGTGATAAGTATTGATGGAGCACAATATGTAGGTACTCTAAAATGTTAAAAACATGTCATCCTTTGCTTTACAAACCGTTTGAGATCAGCAGTTAACCGTAAAATGGATAAAATATGAAAATGTTTTAGGTTCCAAGAGGCTCAGAATCTTGAGGAACACCACCGAGTTTTAGACCCAGAGTGGACTGGTGCATTAGTCTGTGATTGTGGCTTTTTTGACATGATAAATATGCTTCTTACCTGGTTTAATTTCAGTGACTGTGACATATAGATCACGAGCTGTGAATAAGTATGGTGGGCTCAAGCAAAGATCTTTTACCTCCTCTAATACATTGTACCTAGCTTTCAGATTATTATTGTCATAAACTAAAATCTGAAAAAAAAAGATATATTAACATAATTTAGAACATTGTCATTTCTTCTAGCTAAAAGATAGGAAAAAATTTATAAACATTTCTTATAGCCTGATAAAAAGCTTCATAAAGAGATAATATACATACCACGAATTGGTACACATGGCTACGGCATATGTTTAGTTGATAAGCCATTGTAATAGATTTCTATTGATTCTAATAATTTTTCCGTTCATAAGTTTGAGTTAAGTTTTTTGAAATAGCCCCTAAATTAATGTAAATAAAAAAAACGGAAGCTAAAAAATCCTGATAAGTTCAGATTTGTAAATGGGTGACGGTGCTCAGCGTGTACACGATACCTAAAGTTGATTGCCGCATATGAAATCGTCAACCATATCAAAGTGCCTTCATATCTCAATGATATGACAATGTTTTATACGGGTATTGCGTTTATGTCCCACTTCTGGCGATCAATCTATTTTTTTTATAAATTTCAATGCCTTGAACTAAGACTAAACTAAATAAATTATTGTATCGCGGCATCTCGACAAACATTTAAGTAGGTACTTAATGAACACAAATTGCACACACTCAGATTAGCTTTTTATTTATTCACAAGTGGTATATTTAAATTAATCTTTTGTAATACACAAAAGATTAATTTAAATATGCTGTGTGCTTATTGCACACTATGTCTATACTGGAGATCGATTTTATAATTTACATATCTACCTAATTGATGATAACTGAATGATTAGTAACCTGTAGGGTCAATAGGCAGATCAGATCGCTCTATATAATAAACTTACCCTTAATAAACCTACAAAAAACCCGTTGGAGAAAACGTTTGTAGTGTGGTAATCTTGAATCTGACAGTATCTCTCCTGCTAGGATTGGACTTGACTGACGACTTTGTACAAGTTACTGGAAAGTAATGAATGGAGATGGCACAAAGCCTTTCAACGTGGCATTTTCGTGTGAAGACATGTCTAGCAGTCGTCGATGGACTTATGAAGAAATAGACAGATATTAATTAGGTATAACCCTACGGTCAGTACCTACATAAATAACTACTTGATCATATTCAAAATAATAAACGTTATTAAATAAATACTTACATTACCATCTTCATCTCCAGCGTAAACAAGTGTATCAAAGACAAGTAAGGCGCCTACATCTGCACCGCACGTTGGTAATTCAGCTATCTTCTGACCTAACGGAGACCAAATTCTAATTGCTCCATCATTGGAAGACGAATATACATTACCATTTCCGGTAGCTAATGCGAATGGCTGCACAGCATGTGCTGCCCAAGATTCCTTTAGATTCAATTTGCCGTCAAACGACTAAAATAAGAAACATTAAAATATTGATTATACATAACTTAAGACGTCTCCGCCTAAACCCCTATTTGCAATGCCTATTAAACTAAATGTTACAGCGATGTCACGGTTTTTAAATTTTAGTACACCTACACGCTCTGATTTTTGTGTTAGGTATTAAAAGTGCCATTATAATATACTTAAAAAATGTATAACAATGTTTTGTGAGATAATAACGTATAAAAAAAGAAAACAATTTACCATGGTAAGGATGTAATGTAAATCCGTAAAGATGTTGAATTTCATCATTTTATTTTTGGGACACTAAATTTCGTGTGGTGATTGTATTAAGAAAAAATTTCACAATATCATTTTATCTCGTGATTGTTATAAAACCGATTAGCGATGTAAGGAGGATACGTGATTTAAAGGGAGGAAAATCTCGAATTATAATAATTTATCAATCCGCCTGACAGCGAGTATATTAATTATTATTTAATAGGTCTATTTCTCACTAATAGTTAAGGATGTCCGTGGTCAACAGTGGCATGTATGACATAGACTAAAGAAAAGAAAAAGCGTAAATAAAATGATCTAGTTCTTCACTTGATATTTAATTATTACTATCGATTATGAAAATAAAAGCACCTGTAAGGAGATGAGCCCGAAATGAGATAAGCCGCAGTCAACAGCTACAATATAATCGCGACTTAATTATCTGCTTAATTTCATGAATTCGTACTTTATAATAATTATAAACAGTTTTTGTAGGTAGATAGTACTAGAATGTTTTCTATTTCTTAGTTAGAGTCCATTATCAGTATAACGTCGCAGCTTGTGTGCTCTCATTGTTGCTAATCTAATTCTTGAGATTAACGTATTGAAATTGTTCTACTAATCGTATAATATACTAGGTATACCATGCTGGTTTGAGGATGGGGTTTTCTTTGCAGTTTGTTTACAGCCCTCGGTGCTATCTCACTATACTTACAAAAAAGAATAGGCTGGTGACATATTGTATTTTTACTTTATTGTGTTGATACCACAGCCACAATTAATATATTCTGCTGTAGGTACAGTAAAGAGATAGTTAAATGTAGAATCATCTATAGGTACTTCATACCTTTTTTTTTTGTTGGACTATGGATGCGTCTCGCCCCGCCAAACCGGGGTGACGGAAAGGCGGCGCGTGACCCCATAGACCCACCGTAAAACTCCTCTCTTGCCGTGCGAGCGGGCCACCGGTACCCGATCTTTGACTTCGGTGGCCAGGTACTTAATACCTACCATTGAAGAAGAACTTTGGTATCTGTAAGTGGAGCCATAATCTACTGCATGTAATAAATACATGAACTATAAGTATGATAGAAAAAAGAAGATTAGTTAAATCTTACTTTTATACAACCATCTTCAGTACCAGCAAACAATTCATTCTCCCACGCCAGCACACAAGGTTCTGATTCCAATTTAATTTCAGCTTCAATTTTTAACGACATTGTAATAAGAAGCTTGGTTATTTTATAATACGTCTAATGTTTTTACAGTATGAATGCATACTGTCTGTAAAGACGAAAGCTATAGGTACCAAAATAAACCAAGTCGAGTTGAGTGATCGCTACGAACTTTCAGTACGGAAATAACGATTCTAGATCAATCTCGCTCTTTCAAATCCCAGATACATTATTGAGTAATATTTTAATAATTAACTGTAAAAATAATCACATATTGGCAGTTATCTGTATTGGCCGTATTGCCGACTTCGTAAAATAAAGACACAAGGCATATCTACTTTAGCAATACAAATAAATGCAGTGGAAACTATATTCCTCCCTTTATGAATGTTGCCTTTAATATTTGTGAATATCAATTTAATAACTAAAACACACCGTAATTATTATTATCAGAAGGTAGCTGCCGCCGTGTCAGCTGTATCAATGACACGGGGCCCCCAGGTTATAGGGCACCCGAATACAATGTTTTTGAGAATAATTGCTAGCTGTTGGTCTAAACCTGTTGGTATTTTATGTAAAATCACATTACTTGAAAAAAGGATATCATTGATTTGAATAGTTGTCTAATTTAGATCCTAGGAGTAAGTAATAACTCATAATCAATTTATAATTACTTTAATTCAATTTAACCATTTTTTGTTTTTGGAACGAAGTTCTTTATCGCGCGTTGCGAAAGGGGGCTAGACGGAAAAAATTAAGACCAAAAGTTGTCACGACACAATAAAGTTGTAACGACACAACATAAAACAAAGTCGCTTTTTCTGTCCCTATATCCCTATTTATGCTTAAATCTTTAAAACTACGCAACGGATATTGATGCAGTTTTTTGTATAGATAGAGAGATTCAAGAGGAAGGTTTATATGTATAATATATGCATAATGTAGTACAGAAACACTGATAATTTTAGAGGTTTCTAATGTGATGTCGTAAATAAACACATTATTTTGCGATTACATTGCAAACGCTGGCTGAACCCTACGAAATAGATCAAAATAAAGTACTACAGTATTATACAACTTAAAAAGGCCTACAAAAAAGTCCGCGATGGTATATGTCTATCTCTTAAGGATAACATACTATATCCATTTTAATACGTTAAAAAATGGCCTATTATAAAACGATAATTGAAAAGCTATTTACACAAATACTGTATTAATCCTTATCATTTTAAATACATTAGTTGGCTTGAGCATTTCATGAAGATATTTTTTTTCCTTCAGACCATGCAAATTAAATCAATACCTTAAGAGATATAGCAAAATCAAAATAATGCGCAACGAAATGAATTTCGTGTCGCCGCACGGCCGGCTCGCGTTCGAGCTCGGGGCCCAAAAGTTTTGATAGTCTAGTGGAATTGTATATCCTATTATCCTATCCTATTTTATCCTATTCCTATTAATATTATAAACGTGAAAGTTTATAATAATGTATGGATGTGAACATGTTTGTTGCTCTTTCACGTAAAAACTACCGAATGGATTTTGATGAAACTTTATAGTAATATAGTTTGCACATCAGAATAACACATAGGCTATAAATTATAAAGATATTTTGCAAATTGGCTAAAATACAACGATAAAAATCGCTTAAGGGAGAAAAAAATTATATAATTAAAATAGAACTTCGTTCCATCCGGGTGTCCCTTGACACCTCTCGTTTTTTTTTTACGCAACGCATTTTGATACAGGGTGCGTTTAAAGCAAGCTACGCCGATGATTATTAGCAAACATATTGACTTCAATTAGAAATAGGTACAGCTAGCAGTGGCGGCCTTAGGGGGTGGCGAACAGGGCAATCGCCCGTGGCCCCGCTCTTGCAGGGGCCTCACACAACAACCCAAGCAAATTTAAAAAATGTATTTCAAACTTTTGATTTTTAATCCTTAATTATTTATTCAGGTTATAATATAGCGGTAAATTAAAATAGAGTTAGTTCATCAAAAATTCATATGTAGTAATTGAATATTGCGCCTCGAAACACTTGAAGATCGGTTTTTTATCGCATAGCACTCCGGTCAGCTTGGGAGTCGGGACATAATGTACCTACTGCTCCTCTACCGCTCAGGGAATCGCCGTGTTTCATTTCGTTCGTAACTCAACTCTTGTAACCTTTTTTTTTGGGGGGGTGTGGATTGGTCACACCCCACTATTTCCTTCCGTGGCGATAGAAGAAGCGGCGCGCGACCCCATACACCCGCCCTGCAATTTACCTCTCTTCGCCGAGCGGGCGGGCCACCGGAACCTGGTCATTGTCTGCGGTGGCCCGCCCGGCAGTTTCACAGGCCTTTACAGGTACCCTCATAGGTATGGTCCTCATGCGAAGGCCTCACTCCGGGTGACCGGTCTAATCTCCGGTCCAGTCGCCCGATGCCTTGTCTAGGGCGGCATCAGGCGCAAGGAGTTCCTCATGCACACGCCCCGCTGTCTCCTTCTACGAGATGACTATCTCGGAGAAAGCGGTGAACGCGTCCCAGTTCCTGACTCTGTTCGCCATCCATCGCTTTCACGACGGCCGGCAGCGTCAGGTCGGCACCAATGGTTGCAACGAATTCACGACTTTTCTGTGCCCAGGTCACACAGACTACGAGCATATGCTGCGCCGTGTCCTCGCTGCAACTGCACTGTTGGCAGGACGGAGTCGTCTCTCACACTCTCGCACCAATCGGAAAGAGAGAGCTCCGTGCTGCCGCTCCATCCACTCGATCAGCACCGAACGGAGGCCCTCTGCGGACGAGGCGGTACGAGAACCGAACCGAGGCTTCTCCAACCGTGCTGCCCAACAAGCGATGTCACCCCGGTGGGCGTCTTCACGGCAGTTGGCTACCTCGCTGAGTGACACAATGCCGCCCTCTTCGCATATGACAGACACCCGCCGGTAAAGTTTGGCGAGCATCTCCGCCTCCAGGTCCCACGGGGGTGTTCCGGCCAATGTGCACGCTGTTTCAGTCACCACCGTGCGGTATTCGTGAATGACCGTGACTGACATGGTCCTCTGTGAAAGCCACAAGAGAGCCCTGAGTCGGGCGGTTAGAGATCTCGCCCACATGGGTGCGCTGTACAACGCCAAGCTCTTGTCACCTTGGAATTATTTTGCTTGCAATATAAGTTACAAAGTCGTTAATGTGCCGTCCATATTTTTTAATTTTATTAAATATTACGTTCTTGTAGTATTCAAAGTATTGAGTAAGCTGGAAAAGTGTAAAAAACCTGTGTGATACTTAAAAATTATTTCTGACTGTGTGCGCAAACATCAATTTTAAAATGTATCATGTATGTATTTGTTAATTTTGTAAATCTTTGAATGTAAAATATTTAAAAGCTCAAATTTTATTTATTTGAATAAATTTAGCATTTTTCGTCAAACATAAAAATACAAGTTGTTGACAATTTTCGTTCGTAAACAAGTTATTATAAATCAAATTATTGACAAGTCAAATATTAAATATAAAAGGCTAGTTCTTATAGTGAAGGAATTTTGGTGCGCTCAAATCATAGCTCCTTAGTTTTTAAATATTTCTGATTTATTTTAAATCTGGAATAAGGAACTAATTGGCTTCTATATGGGCACTGAAATTCAGCTAGGTTCGAAAATATCTTTTTGGAGAAAAATGCCTAAACATGAGCAAAATTGTCACTTTCCTGTGGGGCGATTTTACAAAACGCAAGTTTTCTACTGACATAATATGTAAAGTAAGCACATAAATCAAAAAGATTATATCTAATCACAGTAACAATCAATAAAACTTTGCTAAAATGTATAAAGAAGTGGCGTGTTGCCCTAATTATAGTCGATTTTTCATCATTGAATAGGGGAACACAAATTGTGTATCACATTCCTGTCAGCTAAAAACATGTGAAGAATACTAATAAATTAAATTATGAGCACTGTTGCCAAATTTCAGAAACAAAGTACGTAGTAAAATAAAGTCAATGTCACTTAAAGTTTCGCCTAACAGCCAATCAGACAGTCGCCACGAAGATCTCGTCGACCGCAGACGTGTTCGGGTCAGACAACTGCTCACTTGCCTGGTATGTATTTACGTAAACAATATTTGGATTTCTTAAATATTGTTTATTGTTTTGATTAATATACCTAGTGTAAATATACTATAAAGCATTAACATATCATTCAAATACAGTGTTTTTGTGTTTTTTATGAAATACCTCAAAATTATCACTTTCCTGTGTATCACTTGTCTGGATCCATTTAGACAGGAAAGTAATAACATTACAGGAAAGTGATAAACATTCACTTAGGTTCCTAATTTCCTCTTAAAATATATTGTATGTATTATTAACCCGTTGAGGCCTTTTTTCCACAGAAATCAAAATGCCACAACCTAAGAAAAAAAAGACCAGGGAAGAAGTATTAGCACAAAAGCGAGAAAATGAAAGAAAACGTTATGAACGAATGAAAAATGATCCAGACAAGTTAGCTACGTTACAAAAAAAGAAAAAACAGTATTATTTAAAGGCAAGAACTACAGGAAAAATAAAAACAATATCTGAAATGACCGATCGTGAAAAAACGTACTGCAGGAATTCTTGGCGGGCAAGATCTAGTAAATACTATAAGAAAAAATGTGCTGCTAAAAAGAGTGCTACAGATTTTATAAGAGCGAACACTCCATCAAGCTTATGTGATATTAGTGAGGATTTTATTTGTGAACCATCGTCATCCCAGATTCTGCTTTCACCACTGCAAGAACCATCTTTCAGTCAGTCGCCTAGATTAAGGGTGGCTAGACAAAAGTCAGTTATACAAAGACGTAAGAGAAACAAAGAAATAAAAGAGAAGGATGATAAAGTTAAAAAACTGCAAGCTGAACTGAATAAATACCGGAAGATAGTCAGCAAATTGCGTAAGAAAAAAAATAATCATAAGAAACTACTAACTCCAAACTCGAAAATGTCTCAATTGGCTGATGACCCAACAACTCGAACTGAAGTAGTGAAAAAAGCATTATTTGGTGACACTATTGAAAAACAGATAACAGAAAATCTAAAAAATCTTAAGACAAGACAAGAAAAAGAAATTTCAAATAGGTTGATTTTGGGTCCTATTGTGAAAGAAAGAAAAGTGTGGAAAACCAATAATAAAGTGATCACTTATAAAAAAATATGGAATGCTGAGAAACAAAAAAAAAATAACATAAAGACAGGAGGACGACTACGTAAGGCAATTGAAGAATTTATGGAAGATGATAAGTACAGTCGATTAGGAGCTGGGAAAAAAGAGTACATAATAAAAAAGAATATAAGAAAACAAAAACGATATTGACTTGATACGCTCCGAAATTTACATAAAGAATTTTTGAAGACGGGGTCTGTAGTCAGCTATTCGACGTTTGCAAGGCTCGCCCCATTTTGGGTTGTAGCTCCAAAGGTTACTGACAGAGATACCTGCACGTGTACCATGCACAGCAACTTCCAGCTGGTTGTTACTGCTCTAAATAAGGTTGCAATTCTTCAAACCACCACCTATCAAAATTTATTAGCTACACTTTGCTGCGATCGTTATAGTGAACGCTGCCTAGAGCGAACTTGTGATAGCTGCTGCACAAAATCTATTCCCATGTGTGAAGAATTTGACGAAACAATGGCTGTTAAATATCAAGAATGGGTAGCAAAACGTGAAGTAATAACAGATCCCAAAACCAAGAAAGACCGTACTATCGTTAAACAAAAGAAAATCACATCTGAAACATCCGTGCGTGAGCTTCTTCAGAAACTGAAAAACGATCTTAAAACTCTTTTCAAGCATGAAAAAAATATCGTACACCAATATCAGTCCATGAAAAGTTTAAAGGAATCGCTTACTGAAAAAGACGTAATCGTGCACATGGATTTTTCAGAGAATTATTCAACAAAATACAACGAGGAGATTCAGTCATTCCACTTTGGAGGATCTCGGATACAAATATCACTCCATACTGTTGTTGTCTACCTGCAAAATTCTACAAGGTCATATTGCACGGTTTCAACCAATTTGTCACACAACGTTTACGCTATTTGGGCCCACCTTCAACCAGTCTTAGAAGAACTTCCAGCAAGCATCGAAAATATCCATTTCCTCAGTGACGGTCCGGTGACTCAATATCGAAATAAGCTCATGTTCTATGTACTGGCATGCAAAATATCCGAAATGTGGCCCAATTTTATCAGGTGGTCTTGGAATTACCATGAAGCTGGCCATGGTAAGGGTGCGCCAGATGGTATTGGGGCTACTTGTAAAAGAACAGCAGATAGTGTCGTGGCCTCGGGACATGATGTTTCAAACTTGACACAGTTTTGCGGTGTTATTCAGGATCGATGCCCAAATATTACACTGTTTACGATAACAGACTCTGACATTGAAAGAATGGAGGTGTTGATTTCAAAAGAACAACCAAATTTGCTTACATTTAACGGTACTTTAAAAGTTCACCAAGCGCAAGGGAATTCATATTTTCCAAAAAAAGTTATGATGAAATCTCTGAGCTGTTTTTGCAGTGACGAGTGCGAACACTTTCGGTTGGGTGTCTTAAAATATTCAACACCGACAGTAAACGTTGACGATATCTTTGACCAGTCAGATTCTGAAAGGAATGATGCAGGAAGCCACAGCATTCTCAATCCTCCGGACATGGATGATATTTTGAGCTGTACTAGTGACGTGACACTTAATATAGATGATCCCGATGGTTTGCTTAGCGATCCTGTTTTAAATATAGACCCTAAAGATCTGTTCCCGGCAAATGAAAGAAGTCTGAAAAAGAAAAGAAAAGCAAATGACAAACTTCAGTTACACCGAGGAGAAAAGATAAAAAAAACCAATACTACAAAGACCCATTCCCAAAAAAAGAAACCAAAAACAAATGATAAAAAAAAAAATCAAAAAGAAAGACACGAAAGGGATTCTGATGATTGCTACTGTATTATATGTGGATCGTTATATAAAGAAGACACAACAGGCCAAGATTGGATCCAATGCGTCATATGTCATCAATGGGCACAAATTAACTGTATCAAAACGGATCTTGTATCGTTCACTTGTCCTGACTGCTTATCGGATAAGGACTATGTAATACAAACTTAAGCTAACCTATTTAATGAATTTTCGACTGATTGCTATAAAAGTTTTATTGTGATATTCGATACCATACTAATAATTAAGTACCTACTTAAGAATCTTTAAAGTTACTACCTCAAAACAGACTGCTGTTTATTTTTGTACTTAATTCTTATTTATAGAATACATTAAGATTGTTGATTATATGATATCTTTAAGGTAAATTTAAACTATTAAACTACAAAGACTTGTTTAAAACAGACTGTCATTATTCCAAGTGCCTTAATATTTAAATTTTGTAATTCGTTATTTCTAAATAAAAAATAAATATGAGTATTTGTGTTTAATAATCTCACTTTCCTGGTTATTTCTCACTATTCTTGCAGTAAAATAACATTCACATTATAATATTTTCTAACGGTTTTCAGTCAATGTATAAATTATATATAGTCAATTATATATACGTCACTTATCATGCATTTTTATACATATTTAAAGTTAATTTTCATTTTTCTGTGCCATATATCACTTGCCTGTCTTCAAAAACTTTTAAAAGGCCTATAATTTAATTATTAACCAATATTTTGTCTGACCCACAAAAGTTTAGCTTATTTAAGTAAAAACCTTGACTTTTGGCCACTTTGCATACTAAATTTAGGAAATAAAAGTATGGGACTAAAATTGCCCGTATTATTCCTTCATAACGAGAACTAGCCAAAACTGATTATACCTATATTCTAGGGAGAAATGCATATAGGTATTTAATAATTTTCACTTTGTAATTAGACAGTCTATGTACTCGTAGATGCAACACAAAAACCAAAAAATGTTATATTTATACCTGATCGTGATTAGACGTGATCAATATTTTATTTCAATAATATAATAAATCAGTGTAATGGGCTATGTTTACCGATCTAATAACAACACCTCCTCATATGCAAGGCATGGTAAGGTGTTGTTAGGTTTACGAATAACCAGAACGTTTAAGAAAGCTAGAGAGACTCTAGTTTTCTTACATAATTTGATTATTCGTAAACCAAACAAGACCTTGAGTCACACAGTGTATCGTAAAGCAACCCATAGAGACAAATACTTGAATGGTGATTCTCACTACCTCCCTTCACGGTTAGCTACTGTTTCTAAATCTTTGTTACAGAGAACACGAGGAATCTCGCATACGAATCTGTGACGATAAACACCTGGCTGGGGTGCTGCAACATGTCAAGCAGGTTCTACGTGCAAACAAGCTGCAAGTTCCTCGCCCCCGTTACAGAGCAGTCCTACCTTATGTAAAAAGAGTCACCGATAAGATGGGCTATATGCTGAACCGTGATTCTCTAAAAACTTATTTTAAGCCACTGAAAAGGATTAGCTAGTTTTTACCATCTGTCAAGTGCCAGATGGCTTTACAGGATGCAGGAGTTTATAAATTAGACTGTGAATGTGTGACCTTTATATAGGCCAAACAAAGAGATCTGAAATCGGATCAAAAATAGCTGATGTGAAACACCGCCATCACACTAAGTCAGCAGTCTGTGAGCACAGTCAGGACCGCACCCGCCATTAAATCAGGTTTGCTAAACCACAAATCCTCGCAAAAGAACATCGACGCCTACAAAAAACATAAAAAAATCAATAGGAAGGATGGCTGGATATTATCATCAAGCTGTTATTCACTTAATTAAAAATAAAACAAATAAGACCACCACAGGACTGCAAGACACTAGCATATTGTATAGATTCGACCCACAATAATAGTTAAATATTAATTTTATCAATTTTAATAACATAACGTCGTTGCGCCTGACAGATCCCTTATGTGATTTTCACAAGGTTTTGGGAAACAACAAAAAACATGTTATTAAATAAAGGGACAGATATATTCGAAAACTTTGAGTGCAGTATTACTAACATTTATTAAAGACATATTAGGATTACAAAATGTATAGCAAACATCACTTATTTAACGAGCTAGATTTTTTTTTGACCAATAATTGCACATAACTAGTTTGGGACCTTTATAAATAATGACGTAAGTGCATTATGACACATGAGGGATTTGGCAAAGTTACACTTTTGAAATCTTAAGGCTACTTTATGTGAACTTTAGGTTTTCTTAAATTACAAAATATAATAAAATAATATGTCATAGGTATATAATTAGTCACCCTTAACAATTAATTAAATAAAAAGATAATAAGATCTATGATTTGTTGATCTGTACTTATAGATACCTAGTATAGCTGAGTTTGTCATACAAAGTAACATTAATCAACCTTAACCTTTTAACTAATATACATACATATGTACATATCGTCACGCCATATCCCTTGCAGGGAAGGCAGAAAGGACAGAGTGCCAGGGAACTCTATTCTTGCATACTCTCGCTTCCTCAACGTTCATAATTCTCTTCATACACGCTCGCCGGTTTCGGAGACTCTTGACTCCACCTTCCTTTAGTACGTGACCAATCTGATCTAGATAGATTAGTCTCTGTCTCCCCCGGTAGGATGGGTAGGATGTAGAATCCTTCCACTTTCGTATTGTATATCTTTTTAACCAGACGTTCATTCGGCATTCTTTCCACATGTCCGAACCATCGGAGCATTCCCTATCACATCTTTACACCAATACTCTCTTCCATACCTACTCACGCTCTTATGTCGTCGTTACGAATGTGATCGGTCAGCCTAACTCCACAGATTTTCCGTAGAGATCGAATTTCAACCGCATTAATTTTACTTTCATACTCTATTCTGCATATCCAACTCTCGCTTCCATATAGTAATATGGGACAAGCACTGCGTTATGTATTGCTACACGTGCCTTCTGGCTGAGGTGGTGGCTGCCGAGAAGTTGCCCCAACGCTCCGTTCACTCTATTTCCCGCCTTCACTCTTCGCTCTATATCAGTGGTGTACCGTCCATCTCGGCTAAATCCACATCCAAGATATACAAATTCAGCCACTTGCTCTAGTAGATCATTACCTATTGTAACTCTTACATCTGTTCTGGCTTCATCTTTTTCGAAGACCATTATTTTGGTTTTGCTCACATTCACACGTAGACCCCTTTTATTACAACCTTCTGTCATTGTGTCGACTAGGGTCTGAGTGACAGTCGCTGACTGCGCCAGCAGGACTGCATCATCTGCATAGAGAGAGCACTGACCACTGAGTCGCCCAACCGTTGAAGATATTTATGCAGATATATGATAAACAGTTCCCCGTGTGGCGACGGGATAGAATACAAGTGTCGCCACTCCTTGCTTGCCCGTGGGAGTCGTAAAAATCGGCTAAGGGTCCACCAGGAGAGAGGGCAGCAGCTCTCTCCTGGGATACGTATAACACCACACTGCGATCGCCAACCCGCCTGCCAAGCGTGGCGATTATGGCTCAAAACCCCTAATGATAAGCACAAATAAAAAAACGGCCCCCAGTCACGGCAGCTCCACTATCCTACGGGCTCATTGTGGTAGCGGGCCTGGTAGCGATGGAGTAGGGGGTGCTAAGAATCCCCGGCAGCGATCCGGCTACCAATCAAAACGACCCTTGGCCCTGGTAACACACAACATTCGGACACTCAGGACCGACGAAAGGGTCATCGAGCTGGAAGAGGAATTGAGCAAAATCCGCTGGGACATTGTAGGATTATCAGAAGTGCGAAGAGAGGGCGAGGGCACGATAATCCTCCGGTCTGGAAACTTGCTCTTCTACCGGGAGGGAGATCACCCGTCCCAAGGCGGTATAGGGTTTATCGTTCGCAAGTCTCTTGTAGGCAACGTGGAGAGGATCGAGAGTGTGTCGACAAGGGTAGCGTACCTTATACTCAGAATTACCAAACGGTATTCGTTGAAGGTCATACAGGTATACGCACCGACCTCGGCATACTCCGACGACGAGGTGGAGGCCTTTTACGAGGATATCTCGAAAGCCATACACGCGTCCAAAACCCACTTCACGGTGGTTATGGGAGACTTTAACGCGAAACTAGGCAAAAGGAGTGATGATGAGTTGAGAGTGGGGAAGCATGGATATGGACAGAGAAACCAGAGGGGCCAGAAACTGGCTGAATTTCTGGAGAAGGAAAGCCTCTTTATGATGAATTCCTTCTTCAGAAAGCAGCCACAAAGGAAATGGACCTGGATTAGCCCCGATGGTTCAACAAAAAACGAGATAGACTTCATCTTGTCGGACAAACGGTATATATTTAATGATGTCTCAGTGATCAGCAGGATTAAAACTGGGAGCGATCACCGAATAGTACGAGGCTCATTAAATATCCATACGAAAGTCGAACGGTCACGCTTGATGAAGTCTACCCTCCGACCTACACCTGTCCAATACCAGAACCTCGAAAGCTTTCAACTCGAACTACACAATCGCTTCCAATGTCTAGACGAGTGCGAATCTCCGAATGATATGAACAACAGGTTCGTGGAAACTGTCCACGCGGTTGGGTCGAAGTTTTTCAAGGCTCACCGCGCCAATAGACCTAAAAAACTTTCTGACTAGACTCTCAGGCTCATGGAGCGGAGAAAAGAAATGACAGTACAGTCTTCAGCCGATTGGTCTGAACACAGGCAGCTTAATAGGCAGATCTCCAGGTCTGTGCGTCACGATATTCGCCAATTTAATACGCTCCGTGTTAAAGAAGCGATAGAGCGGAATCGTGGCTCAAAAGTGTTCGCACAAGATCTGTCTATTGGGCAAAGCCAATTGACTAAGCTGAAGACCGATGACGGCACTGTCATTTCATGCCAGGGTGAGATCTTGGGAGAGGTCGAAAGGTTCTATGGACAGTTATATAAATCATCCCGAAGTCCTGTTGTCGGCTTGGTCCAAGATCCCAGATCCAAGCTAACTCGGCACTATACCGAAGAAATCCCGGACATTAGCTTGTGCGAGATCAGAATGGCTCTCGAACAACTACGAAACGGTAAGGCACCGGGAGATGACGGAATTACGGCAGAGCTACTGAAGGCAGGCGGTAAGCCGGTCTTAAAAGCCCTTCAAAAGCTATTTAATTCCGTTATCCTCGGGGGCGACGTTCCAGAGTCGTGGACCGGGAGTGTGGTGGTGCTGTTCTTCAAGAAGGGCGACAAAGCTCTTCTAAAGAACTACAGACCCATCTCACTCTTGAGCCACGTCTACAAGTTGTTTTCGAGGGTCATTACCAATCGACTCACGTGCAAGCTTGATGACTTCCAGCCGCCCGAACAAGCTGGCTTCCGAAAAGGCTATAGCACCATAGACCATATTCTCACGCTTCGGCAGATTATCCAGAAGACCGAGGAGTACAATCGGCCTCTGTGTATAGCGTTTGTGGACTATGAGAAAGCCTTTGATTCAGTCGAAACTTGGGCGGTGCTGCAGTCCCTTCAGCGGTGCCAAATCGACCATCGTTATATAGAAGTGCTGAAGTGTTTGTATAGGAACGCCACAATGTCAGTCCGTATCCGGGATAAGAGTACGAAACCGATCCAGTTGCAGAAAGGCGTGAGACAGGGAGATGTCATCTCTCCGAAACTGTTCACCACTGCACTGGAAGATGTCTTCAAGCTCCTAGACTGGACCGGACTAGGTATTAACATTAACGGCGAATACATCACTCACCTTAGATTTGCAGACGATATCGTCGTTATGGCAGAATCCATGGAGGACCTTGGCACCATGCTCAACGATCTCAGCAGGGTATCCCAACTGGTGGGGTTACGAATTAACATGGACAAGACGAAAGTCATGTCAAATGCCCATGTCATTCCTGTACCGGTCCTAGTTGGCAATGCGATTCTCGAAATTGTCGATCATTATGTTTACCTTGGACAAACAGTCCAGTTAGGTAGATCCAATTTCGAGAAAGAGGTCAGCCGACGAATCCAACTCGGTTGGGCAGCGTTCGGGAAACTTAAGAGGATTTTCTCGTCCAACATACCTCAGTGTCTGAAAACACAGGTCTACAACCAGTGTGTGTTACCAGTGATGACTTACGGCACGGAAACGTGGTCCCTAAATGTAGGCCTCATAACCAAGCTCAAAGTCGCTCAGCGTGCTATGGAGCGAGCTATGCTCGGGATTTCTCTGCGTGATAGAATCCGTAATACGGAAATCCGCAGAAGAACGGGTGTAATTGACATAGCACGAAGAATTAGCACGCTGAAGTGGCAATGGGCTGGCCACATCGCTCGAAGAACCGACAACCGCTGGGGAAAAAAGGTTCTAGAGTGGCGACCACGTACTGGACGACGCAGTGTAGGACGCCCCCCCACTAGGTGGACAGACGATCTAGTTAAAATTGCTGGGCGTCGATGGATGCAGACGGCACAGAACCGCATTCTGTGGCATACCATGAGGGAGGCCTATGTCCAGCAGTGGACGGCGATGGGCTGAAATGATGATGATGATGATAAACAGCCTGGCTGATAGAACACACCCCTGCTTAACGCCGATATTGACGTCAAACCAAGGCGACATTCCATCGTCCAGCCGCACACAAGCTCTATAGCCCATGTAACTGGACTGCACAGTATGCCGTTAATACCGGTAAAATATCCCAAAGTTCCTTTCGCACAACCTTGTCAAATGCTCTCTCCAGATCCACAAAACTGCAGAAAACCCTCTGACCTAGAGCCAGATGCTTCTCCACAATGTTGCCCAGAGAGAACACTTGATCCATGCATCCCCTTCCACTCCTGAAACTTCCTTGTGCCTCTCATAGTAAACTATCGGACCCCATCCTCATTCTCCTTTCAATAATTTTACCGTACAATTTTGCTGCCAAACTGGTCAAGCTTATAGCTCTGTAATTTGCACAGCCATAACGTGAACCCTGGTTTTTAAATAAAAGCACGATGACTGCGCTATTCCAGCCCCTGGGAACCATTCCCGAGCTCCAACATAAATTGAGGAGCAACAGGAACGCCTCCCAGACACAAGAGCCACCAAGCTTGATCATCTCGGCAGACACCATATCAATGCCCGCTGCCTTACCATTTTTCAGACTTCTTATCGCCCATTCAACTTCATCCATACTGATGCCATCGGAACACGCCGGTGCCGAATGTTGATCTACTAGACCACATGCAACACCGGCGTCAACCCGAGTATCCGCATACATATCGCCAAAATATTCACTCCATCGGCTTAACACGTCTTGTATTTGTGTAAGAATGTCCACCTTTAGACCTTATTTTATTCATTCTGAAGGCTGACCAACCACCCCGAGACTTTTTCACCTCCCTCCAAAAGAGTTTGGTGTTACCCTCGAAGTTTTTCGTCAGCCTATCTTCTGCACTCATATTTGCTCTATCACGTTTCTCTTTCACTAAGGCCTTGGTGTCATCCTTACATTGCCGATAAATTTCTCTCTTCTGTTCAGTCATACTGTCATTCAGATTCAAAGAAGAGACATAGTCCAGCCACGCTTTCTTCTTTTGCTCTACGGAAGCTGCCACTTCCGCATCCCACCATGCATCACCATTTGTTTTTCTATGCTTCTTTGAGCTTCCACATACTTCTTTCGTTGTATCTACCATCATCATCACAGCCCATAAATGTCCCACTGTTGGGCTTGGGCCTCCTCCGTAATGGAAGGGCAATTAACCTACTATACCGCGCTGGTCAGATGTGTTGTTATAGGGTTTTGTTTCGAGTTTTCCCTCTCTCGCACAGACGTCATACGCGTTTTATATCCCTTAGTCGTTTCGTATGATCACCCACGGGCAAGATATGGGGTGGTGAATAGTATTCTTACTCCGTCACCACACGGAAAATCTACCATACTCTCTTCCAATATTCCTTAGCATTCTTCTATGTCCGATTGCGGCTGGCTTGCCATCGTCAGCCGCTCTCGGACACGCTCTGTAAACTTTTCTCTTACACACTCTTCTTGCAAACTTTCAATCTTTATTCTTTCAAGCCCTCTGAAGCGGACACGCTCACGCCAGTGCCTCCACTTTCTGAACAGACCACTAAATCTTGCAATAACGAGATAGTGGTCCGTATCGACTGTGGGGCCCCTGTAGGCTCTTGCGTCCGATATTTTGCTTCGGAGGCAGCTGTCTACCAAAATTAAAACTATTATACTTTTCTGTTCATTCCTTCTCCATGTATACAGATGGATATGTTGGAAAAATGTGTTTGACACAATAAGGTTTCTCTCCATGTATACATCTGCAATGAGCCTACCTGCGTCGTTCACTCTCTTATCACCAAATGGAGCAAGTACGTCCTCACAGTCGGGACGCTTGGGCCCCACCCATCCGTTCAAATCTTCGCATACAATCACGCGTTCACTGGTTTCTGCCATATCCAGAACTTCCCTAACATTATCTCAAAACATCTACAGTCTGATGCCACCGAGGATCCTACGGGAGCATATGCTACAACCATGAATACCTTGGTGACACCTAGTTTTATACGAACCCAAAGAAGTCTTAGATAAGATCATACATCTCGCTTACATGTTTCGCGCGCGAATGACAATGGAACACAAATCCTTTATGTGTATATCTGTACATACGATTTTTTGCTAGTGGACAAAACACATATGGAATTTGATAAAATTGTTTCTAGTTCAAATATTACGAAATGGATTTTACCAAGAGAAGATTTGTTTAGTGCAAAAAAACGAAAAATAAAAAAATGCACATTTGGAATTTGGCAGGCGCAACGACGATAAAGTAAGCCGCCTCTCAAAAGTCAAAAAATGACTTCTGGGTTTTCTTGCCGGATCTTTCTCAGAGTGGCCGTGTTCCGATTCGGTGATAACTTAATAGTGTTGTTAGTTTTTTATACTAGTAAATTGCCACCATATAATAATATAAATTAAATGTTCAATAATAAATCATCATAAATTAAATGTTTAATAATAACTGATCATAAACGATATAAAATTTTATATATATCCATCCATCCATCCGTCAGACCGTAAACGTCCACAGTTGGACATAGGCCTCCCCACGAGAATGCCATTCAACACGGTCCTACGCCACCTGCATCCAGCGGTTTCCTGCGACCTTTTTTTTTTTTTTTTTTAACTTCGGTGGCCCGCCCGGCGGCTTACCCTCGCGGGTTCTTCGCGTCGACGCCCAACAGATTTCGCCGTCGGGGCGTCGCCCTCACGTGGTGGCCTCACGTCGGGTGACCGGACAATTCCCCGGTCCGATCACCCGAGGCCTCGCGCCTGCGCCGCCCCGGCCGCTGACGGCGGCCCGGGTCGTGGGAATCCTCCCAGACTCGTTCCGCCGCCTCCTTCCGCGAGATGACAGCCTCGCAGAAGGCGGCGACCGCGTCCCAGTTCCTGACGCTGTCGACCATCGCCCTCGCGAGAGCCGGCAGCGTCAGGTCGGCACCGATAACAGCGACGAGGTCACGGCGCTGCCCGTCCCAGCTCGGACATACCTCGAGCTTATGTTGCGCCGTGTCCTCGTCACTGCTGCAATGGTGGCAGGCCGGAGTCCACTCCCTATACGCGACCGTGTGCAGGTACAAGCCGAAGCATCCGTGCCCCGACAACACCTGCACCAGTCGAAAGGAGAAGACTCCGTGCCGCCGCTCCATCCACTCCATCAGTACGGGCCGGAGGGCCACAACGGTAACGACTCCGTGTCTAGGCCTCTCCAGCCGCGTAGCCCAACGGGCGATGACGTCTCGGAGGGCGTCCTCGCGCCAGGTGGCTATCTCGCTCAACGATGGGGAGCCACCTTCGTCGCGCACTGAGGTAACCCGCCGGTAGAGGTCGGAGAGCATCTTCGCCTCTAGGTCCCACGGGGGTGTCCCGGCCAGTAGGCATGCCGCCTCGGTCGATACCGTGCGGTACCCGCGAATGGCTCTGACCGCCATGACTCTCTGTGGTCTCCACAGAACAGCCCTGAGCTGGGCGTTCAGAGCCCTTGCCCACACGGGTGTGCCGTACATGGCCATCGAACGGATCACCCCCGCATACAGCCGTCGGCCCTCGAAGCTGGGTCCGCCCACGTTCGGCATGAGCAGCGTCGAGCTGGTCGGCGCGGCAATTCGACGAAAATGCTCCCGGAACCACCATCGCTCGTCGAGTACCAGACCCAAGTACTTCATATGGGCCTGGATACTGATCTGGATGGAGTTGACGACTAACGAGGCGCCGATTGGCAACCTTACGCGTGGCCCATGGAATAATAGGGCCTCCGTCTTATTTAGGGCCACCCAGAGCCCCAGCGCCTCGATTCGCCTGACCATCTCCTCGGTGCCGAGAGTGGCCAGGCTCGCCGCCTCTTCGAGTGTCCTGCCCTGGGCTGTGACGAGCGTGTCGTCAGCATAGCATATCAAGCTCAGCCCGTGGGGGAGACTCCCTCTCAACGCCCAGTCGTACCCGATGTCCCACAGAGTCGGTCCGCACAATGTCCCCTGCGGGACCCGCGCAGAGGACCCTGCGCCCCTCCAAATAGTCCGCCACCAGCCGCCTCAGGTACAAGGGCACCCCGTGAAATCGGAGCGCCTCCCTGATGCAGCTGAATGGCAGACTATTGAATGCGTTGGCGATCGAATCTTCGCCACAGCCGCCCCCACTTCCGACTCCGTCACGGACGGAACACTCTCGTCGGCCTCCCGGTCTTGATCTGGTGAAGCCATGACCGGGGGCGTGTGTTCCGACTGCCGTGGAAACAGCTCCTCGACCACCCTATGGAGGAAGTCGGGCTGGAGGGTCTCGGTGAGGGGGGCGCCCTGCGCGCGAAGCTTGTTCAGCGACGCGCGATACGGTCGACCCCAGGGGTCACGATCGAGACCGTCCAGCATCTCCTGCCAACTCGCACTCTTGGCGGCTCGGATGGCCAGCCGAAAGGCAGTCCGCGCACTGCGGTACGCCTCGTACAGCTGGCCCTCCCGCTCGACGTCGCGGTGACGCCGCCGGCTGCGGGTGTAGGACCTTCGGGCACTGATACACGCCGCACGAAGGTCCGCCAGTCTTGGGGACCACCAGTAGACCCTCTGCCTCGGAGGTAGACGCCGCACCCTGGGCATGGCCGCATCGCAGATCGATCAGAGATCGTGATCGGACCGGGGAATTGTCCGGTCACCCGACGCGAGGCCACCGCGTGAGGGCGACGCCCAGACGGCGAAATCTGTCGGGGCATCGACGAGAGGAACCCGCGAGGGTAAACCGCCGGGCGGACCACCGAAGACAAAGATCGGGTACCGGTGGTCCGCTCGCACGGCGAAGAGAGAGGAGTTTTACGGCGGGTCTATGGGGTCGCGCGCCGTCTTTCCGTCGCCCCGGACCGATTTGGCGGGGCGAGACGCATCCATAGTCCACCAAAAAAAAGGGGTCACGATCGAGACCGTCCAGCATCTCCTGCCAACTCGCACCCTTGGCGGCTCGGATGGCCAGCCGAAAGGCAGTCCGCGCACTGCGGTACGCCTCGTACAGCTAGCCCTCCCGCTCAGCGTCGCGGACGCCGCCGGCTGCGGGCGGTTTCCTGCGACCTTGATAATGTCGTCAGTCCACCTAGTGGGGGGTCGTCCTACGCGGCGCCGTCCGATATATATATATATAGAATCATATATTTTTTTGTACTGGCAATGAATTTGAAATTTTGTTTAGATTACTGAAATTTAGCATTTAATATGCTTAATTATTTATAAAATCCGATTACGAAATGAAAAATGATGTCGCAAGCGGGATTCGAACCCGCGCCTATTGGGATTCCGGCCCAATCGTGCTGCCACTACACCACCGCGACTAATTGTAGGACATGCAAATTTCACTTCGTATTATATTTACGTCTTAAGGTGACGGATTCGAATCCCGCTTGCGACATCATTTTTCATTTCGTAATCAGATTTTGAAATTTTGTATTATAAATGTGGGTCAACTTTAATAACTTACACTGTAAATATAATATTCTGTAATAACTATGACTTATTGGACGTGAGACACCTTAGTCCTCCCGTGACCATGAACGCTGTAAAATGTTCGAATCATCGGGAAATTAAAAATCAAATACAAACGCGATAGAACCCGTAGAAGTTTTGTAGTCATTTACTAAATTTTGTAATTATTTACTAATCCTCTCTCATAATAAAAAAGAACGCATAGCTACTAATCAACGAAGATGATTATACCTATAAATAATATGAAAATTTCATGATCATTTAAAATCATTTTAGGGTTCACTGTTTATAAACATCATAAGGCATAGTTACATTGTTAACATACAATTCTAGTTTAGAGGAGCTTCCGTTGACCACATTTGGAACAACCGTGAAAGTGAAAATGTTAAATTGCTGACATATAATGGAGCCGTGAGATGTTTCATACAATTGTATATAGAAGAGGTTATAGTAATTTTACGTATTACATCACCGCGTACCCACATGCGTTAATGTATATGTACTTACTTGCCAAGTTAATGTACCATTATTGTTCATGGAAATATTTTACAACAGCCTAATAAGTTTGCATTTTCTTCAATAATACTGAGGTTCAATTGACATTTTAATAAAACTACCATGACGTTGCTGTTTGTAGGACATTTATAAAAGTAAAAACTACTGCTTATAGAGAGCTAGATTAAAATGCATTCTGCACTTTATTTATTGCTTTTTCAATCCCCTACTCAAATATATATACCTTAAGCTGTGTGGTAGCGGGTAAGAATACTACCAACCCTTAATTTGCGTTCGTGGATGTCGTAAAAGACGACTAAGAGCCTTATAACGACCTGGGTCAACTTCATCTGATGCCGTTTGATCAATAATTACATTTCCAAGGAGGGTTGATGTCTGGCAGGCGCCCAGTCATAAAATTATTACCAATAACTTTTACAATATGTACTATGAAAGAAATATATACCTTATAGCTTCACGGGCGATTGAAGATAAGTAGTAAAATTATTTTTGTATAAATAGCTGCATTAAATTTCAAATTAATCGCATTCATGACGAAATAGTGAACGGTAGGATTGTAGATCAATGACTAATAGAGAAGAAGTTAGACGTCCCGTAGTTCCCTAGAGCGTTAGGAAGAGCAAAGAACAAAAGAAACAATGAAAGCCAACGTCACCATACTTTATAATGTTTGGCTTTGTTGTTAGTCATGTGTTATAAAACGGTTTTTAACCGACTTTAACAAAGGAAGATGTTCGCGAAATGGATGTTTATTTTTACATAATAATATGAAAATTATGTGAACGGATTTAAAAATCCCATTCAAATTTCATTAATATCTAAAATCTGTGGTTATTAAAAGACGAAGGGAAGAGAAATTAAATTACTAAATTGTGTAAATATAATTTTATTTCATAGTAACTATACGGGTCAGCTTCGCTCGTTGGCTAAGCATAAGAAATGGGTGATATATTTATTACCTTATTTCTCTACTTAAGGATATTTTTTATGGATTACTCTACAGTTAGTGATGCTTTGCCTTTATTTGATTCACTCTTTATTAATACAAAAGCACACAAAGTTGATTCTAGTTGTATTCATTTTAAATGAAATATAATATATTCTTTATTAAATATTGTACTACCAAGCTTAACTTATGGAAGTCAGACTTGGAAATTCTCTAAACAAGTTATGAATAAAATCAATACATGTCAAAGAGGTTTAGAGCGAAGTATGTTAAACATAAAGAAAATAGACAAACTAAGACACACAAAGATAAGAGACATCACTAAAGTTACAAACGCTTTGACCTTAGCTCAAAAACTTAAATGGCATTGGGCTGGACATGTAGCAAGAATGTCAGACAGAAGGTGGACCACACGTGTCATCCAGTGAAAGGACCACCAGGCAAGAGGGGGAGGGGCAGACTACTATATAATCTAAGCTAACTTACCAATACAAATCAAATTTATGTTTACTGTAATATAACCACCAACTATTGTAAAACAAGAAATAAAAAGGCTTATTATTATTATTGTATCTCCTTTTAATTCACGGGATCTTCCATAGGGAAGATGCCCGGTCCTTTGGGAGGCTTACATGGGGATATGGATCCAACACGCAGAGGCCTTTGGAGAAATTTAATCTAAATATTGGGATGGGACACCTACCGATGACATTCCACGTCTGCACTTAACATACGTGGAATGCCAGCAGTAAGTGTAAAACTATCGTATGATGATGGTATCTAATATATGAAATATGGGAGTGGGTGTTTAGTGGACTGGTTCATCTTAAATCTATGAATTTATAACTGTCGTCTGCTTTCAAACCCATGTTAAGAGCTGAACGGTGGCAGACGGTGACTCGCCAACTCACTGAATGGGCCCCCTAAATAGTCGCCACAGACACACAAGTCATACGGGCAACAGAGGGCAACATTGATGTAAGTGGCTAGGGGTGTCGAGCGGTGCGGCGCCGGTTTCACCATTGAGTCTGCGATAAACAAACTCATGGTTTCCCCGTAATTATGCCCTTGAAAATGACACTTCCACCCCCGAGCATATAGCTCTGGCGACCCCTCTCTGATCAGCTGTTTAAGGCAAGCCAGAGCTGAGAGTCCTTCCGGTACTCTTCGGTTTCCACTCTAGCCAGCCAATGAAGGCCAGCTGGAGACGAGTCCCTGATCGACTCTCTGGAGTATTCAGGACCGCAGTGTCGCCACTCACATTCAGCTCGCCACAAGCTGCCCTGCGGTTATTATTGTTATTATATATGATAAAGATATCTTGAAGAGATATAATATAGCGATCTTCATTATCTGAAAATTTCAGTAGACTTCTCCAAGAGCATTCTGCGTAACGGTCACATTAAAGCAACAGACGCGATCACAACTCCTTTTAGAAAGAAATAGCAATAAGCCAATAGTGTAACTATGCACGTAATACATGTACATTAAATTCATATTATTATAATATAACAATTTATTAATATAAAACAAATAAATCTACTAAGTTTCGATCAAATTCGAACGCAGCGATGCTGAGAAAATCCGGCAAGAAAATTCAGAGGACATAATACTAATTGCTGACTTTTATTTGAGTAATTGTTCATTGTTTTGTAATGTTAGCTGTGTGGTAGCGGCTATGAATAATACCAACCCTTACTTTGCTCGTGGATGTCGTAAAAGACGACTAAGAGCCTTATACCGACCTGGGCTAACTCTATCTAATGCCGTTTGGTCAACAATTACATTCCCAAGGAGGGTTAACGTCTGGAAGGCGTCCAGTCCTAAAACTATTCCCAATAACTTTTACAATGTGTACTATAAAAGAAGAGTACATATTGTATCGACCCCAAGTTTGGGGTAAGATTAAGAAAATGATGTTTTTTAATGTTATTAGTAATCTTAATAGTATGTCATGTTAATTTTTGATAAGTGTATCATAAAATACAGGAGAACCGACACAACCAAATCCAGTGCCCATCCAATCCAGCTTTTAACTGAATATTTTTAATTGAGTTAGAATGTTTATGGTGTGTGAATTTAAAAAAGTAATAGTTTAGAACATAGGTACGCCTTGTTGTTGTTCATCATAAACAATTTATAAATATTATGAAAAGGTAGTGTCTCAATTGTTTATTTATTTATTTATTTAATCTTCATGCACAAAATAAAAGTACATAGGCGGACTTAATGCCATAGGCATTTTCTTCCAGTCAACCTTTGGGTGATGATGAAATAATATAGTAGGTGCCATTTATAAAGAAAACTGTAATGAGAACTACTGCTAATTATGTTAAAAAAAAAAGAAATGTATATAACTAAATAACAATAATATGAAAAATAATAAACCCTATATATATTTACATATAATACATAATCATAGAAAAATATATACACAGATACACATACACGTACACACATATATACACATACACATATACCTATATAAATATACTCTCGAAGATTTATGAAGAGCAATCTGTCAAAGAGTCAATATAAAACTTACGAACTCTAGACTTGAAAATGTCACGTGTGCTGGACATCCTGATTTCAAGAGGGAGGGCATTCCACAATAAAATAGACTGAATGAAGAAAGAAGAATGAACCAAACTGGAGCTATGAGTGGGACAGGAAAGAAGAAGATTGTTAGAAGAACGAAGGTTGCGGTCATGATTGTGACAAATATATTGAAAATGAGGCTTTAAGTATGGGGGTGCATAGGGAGAGTGGAGAATAGAATAAAGCATAGTTAGTGCACGCAAATTTCGTCGTTGACGTATGAGCAACCAGTTTAGTTCGGATCGAAAGGAAGAAATGTGGTCGTATTTACGAAGATTAAAGACGAATCGAATGCAATTGTTGAGAAGACGATCAAGTTTATTGAGTAGATCTGCATTCAGGTCGAAGTAACATACATCAGCATAATCGATGATGGGAAAAATTAAAGTCTGCATAAGCTTCACTTTTGTAATAGGTGGAAGTAAATTTCTTAAACGGTAGAGAGAATGTAATATACCGGAAACCTTTCTTCCGACCTGAGCCACTTGGATGTGCCAGTTAAGAGTTATATCTATATGTAAGCCGAGATCTTTTACTTTGGTGGCGTAGGGTATTACAGAACCTTCGAAAATTACTGCGGCAAGAGAAGGTAATTTCAATCTGCTTATTATTCTTGGGCTACCAATAATCATAGCCTGATATTTGGACGAGTTAACACTTAAACCGAAATTTTCACACCATTTCTTTAAAACTACCATATCTCGATTCAACTCTTCAATTGCTACGACTATATTCTCTAACATAGAATGTGAATATAATTGTAAATCATCGGCATACAGATGATACGAACTACGAAGCTCTTTAGTCGATAGATTAATAAATAGTGAAAATAAGAGAGGCGGGAGAATACTACCTTGAGGAACGCCAGCCTTTAGCTCACACCAACAAGACGAAGACTCGTCAGCACGAACCATCTGCCGACGTCCCTCAAGGTAAGAGGAAAACCATTTTATCACATCATGAGAAATCAGAATAGAGGAGAGGATACAACCAATACCAAAATAGTTAATTTAGTATTTTCTATGCCGTTTCTAATATCGCTAGTTACCTTGAGCAGAGCGGACGCGGTACTGTGACCTGGTTTAAATCCAGATTGGAGCGGGCTCAAGATATCATTCTGGTGGACGAAGCATGATAGTTGTTTGTGTACACAGGCTTCGAGCACTTTAGATAGAAAAGGAAGAATTGATATAGGACGAAAGTGATTGGGCAAAGAAGGATTCGGAATCTTAGGTAATGGGATCACGTAAGCGTTTCGCCATAAGGTAGGAAACTGGCATGACTCCAAAGAAAAGTTCAGAATGTGACAGATTACAGCCAATGTTTAATCTATATAAATTAAACAAATCATAAAGCATAAAATATAAATTTGTTATAATCAAACCTCCACAATTTAAAACACAGTCGATAAATTAATATGTATTTTTTTTAAATGATTACTTAACATACTAAAATGTCTCAACATTGCTTTCACTCATCAAAGGTACCTATAGGCGATTATTATTTAGATATGGTTATATAAACCATATTTTATTTTTTTGCAGATATTTAATAATTTGGGTAATCCATAATTGTTAATTACGCTTAAATGGATGCATACACTAAATCAAATTTAAATGGATATATTAGATGCAATTATTTACGCATAGATAGAAAATTACGATTACGTGATAACTATTAATATTTACGATGATGCCAGGCTTGATGGTGACCACAGGGGTCGGTTCTGGGGCCGACTCTGTGGGACATCGGGTACGACTGGGCGTTGAGAGGGAGTCTCCCCCCCGGGCTGAGCGTGATATGCTACGCTGACGATACGCTCGTCACAGCCCGGGGCAGGACACTCGAAGAGGCGGCGAGCCTGGCCACTCTCGGCACCGAGGAGATGGTCGGGCGAATCGAGGCGCTGGGGCTCAGGGTAGCCTTAAATAAGACGGAGGCCCTATTATTCCATGGGCCACGCGTAAGGCCGCCAATCGGCGCCTCACTAGTCGTCAACTCCGTCCACATCAGCATCCAGGCCCATATGAAGTACTTGTGTCTGGTGCTCGACGGGCGATGGTGGTTCCGGGAGCATTTTCGCCGAATTGCTCCCCGGCTGGTCGGCGCGGCGTCCGCCCTTTCGCGGCTCATGCCGAACGTGGGCGGACCCAGCTTCGAGGGCCGACGGCTGTATGTGGGGGTGTTCCGTTCGATGGCCATGTACGGTGCACCCGTGTGGGCGAGGGCTCTAAACGCCCAGCTCAGGGCTGTTCTGTGGAGACCCCAGAGAGTCATGGCGGTCAGATCCATTCGCGGGTACCGCACGGTATCGACCAAGGCGGCATGCCTACTGGCCGGGACACCCCCGTGGGACCTAGAGGCGTAGATGCTCTCCGACATCTACCGGCGGGTGACCTCACTGCGCGACGAAGGTGGCTCCCCATCGCTGAGCGAGATAGCCACCTGGCGCGAGGACGCCCGCCGAGACGTCATCGTCCGTTGGGCTACTCGGCTGTAGAGGCCTAGACACGGTGTCGTCACCGTCGAGGCTCTCCGGCCCGTACTGATGGAGTGGATGGAGCGGCGGCACGGAGTCCTCTCCTTTCGACTGGTGCAGGTGTTGTCGGGGCACGGATGCTTCGGCTTGTACCTGCACACGGTCGCGTATAGGGAGTGAACTCCGGCCTGCCACCATTGCAGCAGTGACGAGAACACGGCGCAACACACGCTGGAGGTGTGTCCGGGCTTTGACCGGCATCGCCGTGACCTCGTCGCTGTTATCGGTGCCGACCTGACGCTGCCGGCTGTCGCGAGGGCGGTGGTGGACAGCGTCGGGAACTGGGACGCGGTCGCTGCTTTCTGCGAGGCTGTCATCTCGCAGAAGGAGGCGGCGGAACGAGTCCGGGAGGATTCCCGCGACCCGGGCCGCCGTCAGCGACCGGGGCGGCGCAGGCGCGAATACCTGCGCCTGATGCCGCCCTAACCGAGGCCTCGGGTGATCGGACCGGGGAATTGTCCGGTCACCCGACGTGAGGCCACCGCGTGAGGGCGACGCCCCGACGGCGAAATCTGTCGGGGCATCGACGAGAGGAACCCGCGAGGGTAAACCGCCGGGCGGGCCACCGAAGTCAAAAATCGGGTACCGGTGGCCCGCTCGCACGGCGAAGAGAGAAGGTTTTACGGTGGGTCTATGGGGTCACGCGCTGCCTTTTCCGTCACCCCGGACCCATTTGGCGGGGCGAGACGCATCCATAGTCCACCAAAAAAAAAAAAAAAAATGGCTTAATGGTGACTCTATCTGGTAGCTAAACAAAATTTATTCTTTTATTACATTTAATATATGATATGGTCATGGATGGATATGAATAAAAACCAACTGCTTAATTTCTTAGTTACATTTCATCATTTTAAAGAATAAGAGAAAAACGATCGTCAGGATATCGGCCATGCCTTACGCATGGCGTTTCATTGTATTCCAAACCTCTTACCACACAGGACATATTTGTTTAGCTTTTGTTGCTAACTACCGACCCGCCCACGCTTCGCTTCGGTATTTTTTTGCTCGGATATCGCGGGGACAGAGCGAAAAAATATAAATACGCTAATAATTTCAGAGATTTATTTCTGATAACTCCTAGGTTATTAATTTTAATGATATGCTGTAAGGATAATTTTAATGTAGATTAAATGCACCACATATCTAATTTCTTTAATTGGATAAGGATTAATTTAAGAATTAAATCGTCAATATTATGCACAGTTGTAAAATAAATATCAAAACAAATATTTTTATCTGTCGAGATTTACTTATATCTTTAAGTAATCTCATATTATATAACCTTAGCGTATCAAAGAAATAAAATTGCTATTTTGTACATAAATTCACATGTTTTCGTTTTTAGCGCGTTACTAATCAGGGTCTCCCCGCAGGTGTTGGACTCTACTTAACACCTTTCGCAATCGATAGTCAATATTTTCAGTCGTAGTAGTCACTCATAATGATTACTGAAAACATTACCATCTACAAAAAATTACGCTAGGAAGAAAGTTTTTGACCTAACCAAAACTATGAAGCTATTTAGTAAACATTGTTTTTCATTTGTTAAGCAAATTAATTAATATAGTAAAAATAATTTACGTTGAAAAAAAATTTTTAGCAGTTATGTTAAACCTAACGAATACTAAAAATGTACAACAGTCTCTATCTTTCTCTCTCTTTAAAGAAACAAATGACACAATGATAGCAATAAATTACTTGTGTATCATGTGACTGACACAAAATATTTTTATTGCATTTAATATATTCATAGCTATGGATGGTTGTATCGAAGGCCGATCACACGAACGTGATTTTCTGTCCAGGGAAGATATCGACGGCAATAATCTTCTAGGCAAGTAATCGTTTCTGATAGTTCAATAGGCCGAGAGAACAATTTTGGTAGGTTATAGGATCCTACGCTATCTTCTGGAGCGCCTGACAGTTAGTTTAAATCAAGTCATAACTAGCAAAAAATGTAGGGTGGTGAAATATTGTTGCTGGTTGTTTTATGTACAGGTTATACACACATGTGTTTGTTTGCATTAACTTGTATTAAAGTTGGTATAAGAATGGTTTTAAAACAAAAAAATAAAGAATTATGGTAATACTAGGTATAAGTATGGAATACTTATTCAAATGGATAGATAGATATCCATTAGCCTATTAACATCTACTCTAAGAGATAGGTCTCCCCACGAAGGGATTCCCCTTGCTATTAACTGAAGCCGCCTATTTTGTATTAGTATTGCTTATTGCATTCCGTCCATTTATCCATCCGGCTATTGACATCTACTGTGAGACATAGGCCACCCACGAAAAGGGTGTAATGACATAGTTACTTGGCAGACGGGTCGAGCAAATAGCTTATAAATATCTTACCATCATCTCAGCTCATATATATCCCACTGTTGGGCTCGAGCCTCCTCCGTAATGGGAGGGAAATTGACTTACTATACCTCGCTGGTCAGACGTGTTGGTATAGGGTTTTGTTTCGAGTTTTTCTTCTCTTGCATTGATGTTATACGCATTTTATATCCCTTAATCGTCTCTCACGAGCACCCGCGCGTGAGATAGGGGGTGGTGAATTGTATTCTTACTCCGTCACCACATGGAGTTAACAGAATATCTTTCTAAGCTAAAGGATATAAAGATCAAATAGTGGGTAAATAATTGACATAAAACTTATAATATATGTCAAGAAAGTTATTTGTAGTTTTACGATAATACAAAATGTAAACAATAAAACAAATTAACGTAATTATTATAAAACATTTTAATCATATAAAAATAATATATTTACAAACATTCACATCAATTTGATGTACAATAATAACAGTAATGATGCAGTATCTAGTTTGGCGTGAACCAGCGGGCTGCCGTCACGTAGTTCAGCCGCCTTCTTTAGGTTCGTATCAAAAATTATTTACTAAAGCAGTAGATTATCGCATCATGTTCAAACGGAATAACATAAAATGATGTGATGAACACCGCTCTTATTGGAAAACTCTCACTTTTTAGAAATGTATAAGTTATATGACTTTGGTATAGCTTGAATATGGAGTAAAGATTAAGAATTGACATAAAGAAGACGGATAAGCAGTGAGGCTCAGCTAGTGTCGTCATCGTCAAGAGTTGCAATCTTAAGGAGCACCATATTCTGATGAGGGTGCTGAGGCAGGAGGTCCGTATTCAGGTTTGGGTGCTGCAGCTGGATAACCCTCTTGTTTCTGTAATAAACGACAGTAATGATTAAAATAATTCAGGTGAAATAGATGAAATTTAATAACTGAATTTCCGACTTTGAATATATTTTATCCTAAGTCAGAAATTCAGTTATTAAAGTTTATCTTATATTATTTGGACGTAAATTTAGTAATTATTTAAAAAAGGAAGTTTTACTGTAAAATTAACAAAAGATAAAAATTTTGTGCTATTAAACGAAAGTGATAGTATGCAATAAACAATCGGTTAATTTTCAATATTCTACGCCTAAACTCACCATAACGTAGGTAGTAGATGCAAACTTTTAGGACCAGAATTTATGACTTTGCTGATAGTTTTTAAGGAATTTTTTCAATAACGTTTTCCCGTTCGCTTATAATCCAGGAATTGCATGCAAAACCTCAATTAATATTTGTTTAAGGCTATTATTTTTTACATCGCCCTGTGGTAGCGGCTACGAATATTACCAACCCTTACTTGGCTCGTGGATGTCGTAAAAGACGACTAAGAGCCTTTTAACTACCTGGGCCAACTCCATCTGATGCCGTTTGGTCAACAATTACATTCCCAAGGAGGGATGACGTCTGGTAGGCGACCGGTCATAAAACTATTGCCAATAACTTTTACAATATGTACTATGAAAGAAAAGTACATATTGTATCGACCCCAAGTAATTGCGAAGAGTAGGAGAATTATGAATTATTCTTTACATCGCCAACGATTACTTATAACGCAATCTTATCTTTCCAAGCCTGCTCTTATAGTTATATTATCAGTTTATGCACCTAAATCGATTCTTACTATACTTGTTGGCTAATAATAAATAACTTTTAAGCAAACTATAAATTTTCAAAATAATATATTACATATAATGACCTCCTTAATAGTACATGTTGCGTGTGTAGAATCATCTCTACGTGTTACTACTATATGATAATGCTCCGCTTACTTTCATTTGCAGCTTTGTTTTGATATTCGAATGACCCGCCAATTATAAAGCTATTTGTACGAAATACCTACGTGTTATTTACGCAATACACATACGTGATGTGTCTTGCATAAACAACATATAAACACCTAGCGTCCTCCTAAACTATTTAAACATTATAATTGCTAGATATTCAAGCTCTTTAAATACAAAATTAGATGACGACTTAGATGAATTAGATGATACTTAGTGCTACTGCTAATTACCTAAGTTTAAAAACAAAAAGTAATTAGAATTTATGACTTTGAAATTACAATTTGCCAAGAGAGTACACAAACAAATATGAATTTGTAGGAACATAAAGTTAAAGCAAGGTAATTAAACGTGAGTTAAATGTGTGAACGAACACGGTCTGAAGGAAAATAAGTGCAGAGATGAAGTGATTGAAATAAGGATAGCCATGTGATGATGTCTCTTAAACTCATGCGTATGATAAGTGACACAATAATAGTTTGATGATATCTTACGGGTTCAGAGCCCTCAGCGCTCACCCACAGTCCGGGTAAAGTTGTCATAGCTATCTGAGGCTAACAACTAAGACACACAACAAAAAAAAAAAAGTTTGATGATAAATGAGAGCAGAATTATAGGGAATATTTAAATGTAATTAGGTACCTAAATCAATTATTACAAAATATTATTTCACACGATATATTTAATAAACAGCGTTATTAAGTGTTCTTAAAATCGATTGCCTAGTAATGAGCGATGAAAAGCGAATGTTTAGTAATGAAACTAATTAATTCTCAAGCGCAAAAAGAGGTAGAAGGAGTCGAAGTAAATGGAATTCGAGTGTTCACATCCCAGTTGAGTATCTCTGTCAAGTGTCTCTTGACCTTTAATTTTAAGAGTGTAGTCCGGCGTCTTTCTCCATCTATAGATGGACTAAGAATACAATATACCTATCTATCTGGACATTCACTTTTATTGCTGCAAAAATCGTACAGCTCAAAATCGGCAAGGGTCCATGATTCCAGTATCTAAATGGTTATAGAATTCAAAACTCTCCAAAACTAGTTAGTTCTCCACTAGTAATACATTACGCATCCACCAAATAACGAAAGCCGTTTCTAGGTTGATATTTAAAAAAAAAAAAAAATACTCAACTGTTATAGGTACTCTGATAAAATTTATCAAGAAATTGGAATTTTTGAATTAAAAAAAATGGCGCCATTATAACTACTACTATTATAATAATATTACTATTCTGTAAATCCAGTGAAATTCATGTCTCATCAATTGCAATCGGTATGGGAAGATTAGCCCTTAGCCATTTCATCTAATCATAATAAATACTTTTGTATTGCATACGTAAAATAGCAGGCGCAATTTTTATAATATTTTATTCGGTTGAACTTTATTAGACTAAAAAGGCAAATAATTATTAATAAAAAGAGTCAGGATGATGAAACTTTCTTAAATGTTAATGTATTGCATTAGATATTTTGTTGAGATAAATATATATACCTATTAGAGTGAATGATGATGATGAATCATGATGATGAAAATGATGATTAGAGTGAATAGGTACAGTAGTATTTCTGGTAGCCTTAATATAATGATCATGATAGCTAGTAATAAATGTTTACACAGATATCATCATATGTTGTTTCCTACATAATGTGCAAACTTTCACGAAGCATTGCACCCTCGAGCCATCATCAACAGACGTGACGGTTTTATAGTCTATTATTTTGTGAAATTAATTTAATCAACCACATAGAAATTTACATTATTAACTAACTTTAACGTCATTTTCTTTCATGCTAGTTCGTTTTATTAGCGTGATTTTAACATTAAGGTTGTTAAATTGAGTAAAATAAATTTATGAGCGGTAACTGTGATTCATATTTAACAACCGTTCTGAGTATCCATCGCTTGAGCTGCTAGACGTTCATAAATATATAATTTTTGTAATTTCAATGATCTATCAACGAATAGTATTTCCTATCCATTCACTCCGTCACTATCACCGTCATATATACATTCATCATATCCACATTCAGGGATCAAGTATAGAATGCAGCACTTTGTGATCGTAAAACGAAAGTGATAGTATACTCCTTCTTGATAGTTTACGTCTTTTCTTTAACTGATATTTATGGATATCAGCCGACTGTAAGAGTATCTTAGTAGTTAATTGAACATTGAAAACATACTATATTCTAATAGTATCAGTTTTAAACTTTGTAAGTTAGACATGGATATAGCGCACGACTGTAAAAAGATAAAAAAAAATGTCTCTGTAATGTGTGAATCTCAAAATTTACCAAGGTTTTTTTGTACTATTTACATCGATTTTATCGACTTAGTTATTGGTAACGCCTTATTAAGATGCGTCAGAGGACTATCCGCCAGTTTCTATTGTAAAGATGTTTTCTTTCGACTTTTCATAGGACAAATACAAACTTTATTTGGTTTACCAATTCTCATCGTCATAAATACTTGACTGGCCATCAAAGTGCCGTATAAGAATCCTAACGATGTTCTACCAAGAAATCTTCACGGACACTGGATGGGTATTCGGTAGAGATCAGTAAACTTACTGTACTATAAAGGACTATTATTACTGGTATTTTATGACCCAGTTTACCCTTTTGAAGTTTAAAGGAGTGTGTAAGTATATATATATATATATATATATATATATATATATATATATATATATATATATATATATATATATAAAATCAACAAATAGTACAATAGGTACGTACAAGCTACATATTTTTCGAATATTGAGTTATTTATCTTACCTGTGTTTTATATCTGATGAAGTAAACTTCAGGTTTGGCAGGTTGCGTAGGCGCTGGCGTGGGGATAACAATGTCAGGTTGCTCCTCAGGTTTCTTCACCAATACATAGACGAGAGTCTTCTCCTCATTCTGAGGTTGTAATGGAATAACAGGGGCGGTGGGAGTTGGCGGCGTGGGTGCCTTGATGAACACTATCTTGTAGTGTTTTTGGGGAGGAGGCACATAGATGGGTTTGCGTGGTGCTGGAAGCTCGTTGTCTGGCGGAGGGACATGAACGTATACATGTTTATGTACTATAGGTTGCTGGGGAGGACCGTATACAGGCGCCGGAGCCCCATAAGAAGATGAAGGTGAACTGAAGGATGGGGCGCCGTATGACGTCGGGGGCTCTGGCCTCGCGACCGTGCACACAACCACCACCGCCAACACCAGAGATCTTAGCACCTGCACATAAAAATATTAAAGATCATAAATAAGAAATTATTAACTTAATCTGTAGTACATAAATAAAATATCAGTAACAACGATGATTTGGTGATGATGATGATGATTATAATATCTGACGTGATTTGCTGTATAATATTCGAAGCATCGGCTAGCGAAATCAAATTAAACTGTGATAAAATCCTTAAAAAAAGAAACTTTATTTCATAAAATTTGTAAATTCATTTATTATGACACGTTTTATCAAAATTTTGGTAACGCCGCAATGTTGAATTAACTGGGAATTAACTGGTAATATCCATCTCAGCGATCAAAGCGGGATAGATAAAGTTATATATGTAGGTTCTATATAGATCAAAAACCGTAATGCGTTGATAAAAATACATTATGGTCTATAGTTTTACATTTATAGGTTGATGGGACGGCAATGCAATATCAACGACAAAGAAAGTGCTCCAAAGCACAGGAACGTTTTGCTTAAATATTTTTAGCAGGTCAATTTTTGAAAATTTGACATTAACATTCTTTTGTTCAATAGCGGCCGTAGCTATGAAAATCTCGACAATTTATACACCTGTTAAAATTAATATTTATTGCTATAACTTTTTAGAAATAATAAAATCACTTTATCACATAATTGTCCTTAATATATTATAGGTCAAAGGATTCACTAAAATATTTCACCAGTTCACTATGTAAAGTGGTTTTACGATGAGCACAGCATGTCACTAACACCTACCGTTTTGTCACACATCCTGGGTACGCGATAAACGCAGCGAGATAGTATAATGTCCATTGCCCAGGCGGTGCCAGTGTTTATAAGAGTCTATACGCTCCATATCCGGGGGAGGGGGCACTTTCGATGGTTCACATGTGTACCTTTCGCAATAATATGATGGTGTACATGCGACGCCTCCCACTGGCGACGTGCGAACTAAAGTGCTTGAAGCTATATCTATCTCTGTAAATATTGTTTGATTTATTTATTGTTATTGATAGATTCGTTATTTATTTTTTAATGTTATAAAGAATAATTTATTAACCAATCATGAATATATTAAACAGATACTGATACATCTTGATAACTATTTTAATAATGGTTATCCAATTTCGTGGACTGATGGAGTAAGAATTATAATTCACAACAATTTTCTGCCCCCCGGGTCCTGTAAAGTATTGAGGAATATAACTGCAGATAATATCACAGAAAGATAAGAAAAACTCGAAATTAAACGCTACATCTACCCATGTGTTTCAGTGCAGTACAGTAAATATATATATTTATTATAGATATATATATTTTATCTTCAACTGCGACAAAGAAGGTTTTTTAGTAGTTTATTTTTATTGTCTATGGTGGCAAACGAACAAGCAACACATCTCATGGTAAGTAATACTGCTACACATGGACCTCAGCAACACCAGGGGTATAGTGGGATGTATACAGTCCGAGTCCAAGAAGAACAGTTGAACAGTAGTTTAATAGTCAGTCTATATTAACTATGGCATTTTTAAACATCATACCACCTTGTCTGTGGCTGTCGTCTGAACGGTCAAGCACGATCGATCGAACCATAGCCTGCCAAATATTATGTGACACAAACGAAAGTATATCTGTTAAAAAAATCTAAAGCGTGGCGTGTGGAGACAGTCTGCATTGAGCTAGCTAGCTAGCTAGCTAGCTCATATATCGACCGATACACCGATCGTCATATATCGACCTGATAAGCTAACTAGCTAGCTAGCTAGCTTATCATGTGCTTAGGGAACACACTCATGCGTGACACATTTTTTACATTTTTTTGCCCATTAATTTTAAAGTTCACATATAGGTTCCGTTAAACTCTCACGTATCTACAACGCGGTTCTGATGCTGCTCTTTACTTATTGACTGACTATCAATTTTGCTTTCTGTTTTCCGCATTGCCTAGGAGGAATAGGAAGGAGGAGGAAATAGAGTCATTCTTTTCCAACTCCTCCTTTGTAATTTTACTAATTAATTTTTTTGCGGGTCCCAAGACAATTATAAGTATCTATCTGACCTGCCTGAGGGCCAACTTTCGATTTCGTTTAGGAAGATCTTTGTGGACCCTTGCCTACAGGAGCTACAAAGGTGGGAATGTGTGGTGGAATTAGTCTATAACCATCCACTGCTGAATACAGGACTCGCAAATTGTGATAATGCCAAAATTGACATGCTTTGCAGGTGGCTTGGCGATCACAGTAGTTGTTTTAACTTTAAGTTTCCCAGGAGAGTGTTGCTGGTTATTGCCCTAGTGACCCCTCATTGGTTCATGCGACTCATGAGACATTAAGATTTGACGATGATATATTATGCTCCTGGAAACTTTATTTCATTCAACTGTGTGGTGAACGCTACGAATACTAACAACCTTTACAGTATTCGTGGGTGTCCTAAAAGACGACTAAAAGCTTTATATATTGACCTGAGCATAATCCATTTGATGCCATCTGATTAACAATAATTATATTCTCAAGAAGGGTTGACGTCAAGCAAGCAGCCGATCATAAAAATATTGCGAATTTTAGCAATATGTACCTAAGATGGAAACGAGTACCTATGTGGTTACGCATACTGCCTTTAGTTAAGGTAGTACCTAGTACCCTTTCGGAGGTAAAAACTTGAAATTGTACATAAAAATAACGTTATTGGCGGCAATTAAATGCTTTAATTAGGTAAAGAGGTGTAAAAGAAACAATCTAATGTCACAAGTATTCCAAAAAAAAAAATATTTTTCATATAATTTTAATGTTTAATTCATTAAAATTATATGAAAAATATTTTTTTAAAATAAAATTTTACAATAACAAATTAGTTATTTGCTATTTAAAAAAATCATGTAATAAAATAATTAATATTATGAAATCATTTCCCACACTTATTGTATAATATTTAGCTAATTTTAGGCAGACGATACTATCCTTATTGTATAATTGGTGTGTGAAAATGTTGTATTTTTTTAAAGAAGATGACATAAATATGTACGTAATTAAAATACGTAATACTAAAATTGTCACACAATGTTGTTTATGTGTACCTAATTACATATAACAGAGACTAATTACATAGACAGAAATTTCAGATATGGAATTGGTATGGTAGACCCTCTCATGGAGAAATTTATATGGAAATGTACGAAAGTCGTAAAATTTTTAAATCGCGTCTAAAGTGGTGTCAGGATCACGAGTCTCAGATCAAAATGGATATGCTTGCGTCATGCCATTTAAAAAAAGATTTTCGTGGATTCTGGAAAAACACCAATAAATTACAATATAAGTCTGGGCTGCCCGCGAGCGTCGGCGGCGTATCGGAGCCTAAAGAGATTGCTAACCTCTTCAAGGACCATTTCTATGTAAAGTTACCGTTGGGACCATCTCGTATGGTGCTCGATGATGAGGATGGCATGATGCCGGAGGTAAAATTTAATTCTAAAGAGATTGCCCATACAATAAATTCTATGACCAGGGGCAAATCTCCGGGCCATGATGGCCTCAGCGTCGAGCATCTTCGATATGCAGGACCTCATTTGCCTAGGGTACTGAAATTGTTGTATTCGTTGTGTGTGTCTCATAGCTATATACCTACGGATATGTTGCGAACGGTGGTAGTGCCTATAGTGAAAAACAAATCTGGCGATTTAACAGATAAATCGAACTATAGGCCAATATCGTTAGCTACAATTATAGTGAAGGTATTTGATAGCATGCTTAATACGCAGTTAAATAAACACATACATCTATGTGATAATCAATTCGGTTTCCGGCCAGGATTATCAACAGAGAGTGCTATACTGTGTCTTAATCATGCTGTCAACTACTATACCAGGCGTAAGACACATGTGTATTGCTGCTTTCTCGATCTCTCCAGAGCCTTCGACCTGGTCTCCTACGACATCTTATGGTTGAAGTTGAAACAAGCTCAGGTACCTGTTGCGATTATTAATTTACTAAAATACTGGTATGGCGGTCAGGTCAACAATGTGAGATGGGCAGGAACTCTTTCGCAGTCGTACAGGTTGGAATGTGGGGTGAGGCAGGGGGGATTAACCTCACCTACTCTTTTCAATCTGTATATTAATGAGTTAATTAGCAAACTCAGTAGCACCAGGGTTGGGTGTCACATTGACGGAGTGTGTGTTAATAACATCACCTACGCCGATGACATGGCGCTACTGAGTGCGTCACCGTGTGGACTGCGACAACTCATAACGATTTGTGAAAACTATGCTATGAGTCACGGTTTGCAATATAATACGAAAAAGAGCGAGCTCATGGTTTTTGAGACCGGGTGTAAAAGCCCTCAAAATATACCACCAATACGCCTTCAAGGTGATAATTTGAAAAGAGTTTTCAAATTTAAATATTTAGGGCATATATTGACTCCTGATCTCAAGGACAATGATGACTTGGAAAGGGAACGGAGGGCACTGTCAGTGAGAGCGAACATGATAGCTCGCAGGTTTGCACGATGTACAAAAGAGGTGAAAATTACACTGTTTAGAGCCTATTGTACATCATTCTACACATGCAGTCTGTGGGCTAGATATACTCAAAAATCTTACAATGCCCTCCGTATCCAATATAATAACACGTTCAGGGTGTTGTTGGGGCTGCCCCGCTTCTGCAGCGCTTCGGGGATGTTCGCCGAGGCGCGTGTAGATTGTTTTTACGCCACAATGCGCAAAAGGTGTACATCCTTGGTGCGTAGGGTGCGGGCCAGCTCAAATAGTATCCTGGACATGGTTGCTAGTCGGCTGGACTGCATATATATAAATCACTGCTGTGCAGTCTCTCACGGAGTGAGATAGCAGTGATTTGTATTAGCAGAAATTATTTTTATTTGCATGTATTTTTTTTTTTTTTTTTCTTGATGTCTTTGTTTTTTATTATTATTTGTATTTACTATTTTTAATTATGAATATTTACTAAGAATTTAGATTAAGTATTACTAACAATAAAGAGTCTCTGTTACTTAAATAAAGGAGTATTATTATTATTATTATAATAATAATTCGTCTTAATTAACATAAACTAGGGCTTACATGAAACTGCATGTAGCGGAGATGCGAATGTTGAGATGGATGTGTGGTGTGACAAGCATGGATAAAATAAGGAATGAACATATAAGAGGAAGTTTGAAAGTTGCGCCAGTGACGGAAAAATTAAGGAGTGAAAGATTGACATGGTATGGACATGTGATGAGACGGGATGAAAGTAATGTTGTGAGGAAAGCTTTAAGCATGAATATTGAAGGCTTAAGGGGTAAGGGAAGACCGAAGAAAAGATGGATGAACTGCGTGAAACATGACATGGATAGACAAGGAGTGACCACAGAGATGACGTCTGATGGAGTTGTATGGAAGGAGAAGACATAATGCGTCGACCCCAAATAAATTGGGATAAGAGCAGGTTGATGATGAGGGCTTACATGATAATAAAACTTTAAAATAATTTATTGTTGAAGTATTTTAATCAATTCTCCAAATCATTTCTGATACGCAACTATTGCAGGTGTGAAATAAAACTATTGTTATGGATTTTATCGCGTTCGGAAGACACTGAAGTCCTCCCGTGACTTGAAAGTGTTCGAAACGCCGAGAAACTAAAAATAAAATACAAACGCAATAAAATTCGTAAAATTAGTTTCACTTTACGATTTTTTCAACGTTGTCGTTACCCAAGAGCCTGTCGGGTGGGATACTGAAGTCAAGGAACCAGTACTGATAGGCCGTTCAAATGGCGGAGAGGGGTAATTCAACAAGTTATTCGCTTTCACGTCGCCCTTCTTTTGCCCCGGATGGTTTGGTAGATTGTGGCCAGACCATAAGGGGACGTCCATTAATCACGTGATCTTTTTTTAGCATTTTTAACCCAGGAGGGGTTGCCCAGGTTGGGATTCCCCTTGGTGATACGTGGTGACGTTTAAGACTAGGAAGGTTTAGGACTTCGCGATTTTGTCAAGAAGCGCCCCCGACGTGATTAATGGAAGGCCCCCTAATTACCTGTCAAAATAAGAGCAATAACCTGTCAGAAAAAGGAAGAATTCGTTCGAAGAAACCCTTCTCGTTGTGATGGAGGCTCCTAAACAACACTTCATATTTGAGCTGCAAAGAAAGAATTCCAAATATTTTGCCTTGGTAGTTCAATGGTATGAGCATGTCACTACTGATTGTAATCTTTCGTTTTCAATGACTGAATTGAAAAAAAAAATCTTAGGTTTGCTACTAGTTCTTCTGAAGAAATTCTCAAAAGCAAAAAACATGAAACAGAATCCGATAGACGAACATTTATGCCGAAATATAGGTGTTAACTTTAACAACTTAAACTTAACACTTCGGGCCTTCGGGGACAAAGGTACAAACTGTAAGAAATTACATTAGACTTAAGCCGCTTTAAATGCGGAGGTAATGGCCATAATCACCACGCTTGGTCGGTAGGTTGGCGATTGTAGACGATTCGAGGTCGATTTCCCTGGTCAAGTTAACGGTAATAATAAACATTTATCTTAAACCAAATGGGCGAACAAATTATAATAATCACAATAATATTTATATATGCAAAAGTTGCTAAGTTAACTATATAAGTTGTTGTATGGTAATGCAACCATATACCTAAGTTAAATTGACTACCTAAGGGGATAATAATACTACTATAATTATGACAGTAAAATATAAAATAATTAAGAGAGGCACTGAAATAGCATAAATAAGAAGCCAACGGTCCGCTCAAAAGAGCAGCTGCCAAGGAATCTTTTGCTACCTATGTATCTTGTTCTTGATCATCATCATCTTAACTTATATCTATACGTTCCTCCTCAAGCCCCCTGTTTGAGCCTAGCAGAATGAATTAACTATTGAACCCACTATTGTAGTTAAGTATCGAAACGGATTTGACCCAAAATAATAGTTAACTATGATTTTACTCAACTTTTGTAAGATAGGTAAAGTAAGCCGCCTTCTAAAAGTCATTAGTACTATAGCCCTGTGAGTTTTCCTGCCCAATCTTTCTCAGTGTGGCCGCGTACCGATCCGACAGTAGCTTAATAGATTTGTTAGTTTTTTAAACTAATAAATTGCACTAATATAGTAAGCATCACAAATTCAATGTTTAAGAATCGTCATCATCTCAGCTCATATATGTTCCACTGTTGGGCTCGAGCCTCCACCATAATGGGAGGGAAAATGACCTACTATACCACGCTGGTCACACGTTTAGGTGTAGAAGTTTTGAAATAATTTACCATAAATTATAATTTTTTTTATAGAATTATATTAGTTTTGTACTGGCAATATGAAGAAGTAGCGACAAAGATAAAAAAGAGTATGCTGAGGTGGTTTGGACACGTGGAAAGAATGAGTGAAGAAAGGTTGACTAAGCTAGGATACAAAGCGAGTGTGAGTGGGACGATTACAAGGGAAAGACCACGTCGTACTTTTCTGGATCAAAGTGAAGCTGTGTTGGCGACAGATCAGATTAAGAGTACGCGTAACCGTAGAGCATGCATGAAGACTGTGATGAGTGTGAATGATGCGATGACGGTATGTCAGGATCGTGGTTTGTGGCAATCCGTAGTCTCTGGGAAACAGGCGTGAGGCTATGTATGTACTAGCAATGAATTTGTATCAAAAATGTGAGTCAAAATTTAATAACTAATACTCTAGCGGGTAGATATAAATTTATGTAGTAACGATAAGTTATTAGACATAAGACACGTTAGTATTCCCATGACAATGAATGCTGTAAAGTGTTTGAAATATCGGCAATTTGAAAAACAAACACACATGCAATAGACTCCATAAAAAAGTAGTTTTATTTCAAATATGTAATACTCGTAAAAACATCAGAAATCGGAAAATTATATTCTTAATTTTTATCCTGTCACAGCTCATGCATGCTCTCCTAAAAATAAAAAAGAAGGTAATAAACAAAGGTCCAGACACTACACAATATTTAATTTTTCAGACAAGTGTTAGGTTAACCCGGTAACCTACCTTATTCTGCTATAAGTTGTTACAGTTCAGTAGTTGAGAAAATATCTCAAGCTTGAAGGTTTTCTACTTGTGTATCTTATCATCTAACTAGGCTACGTCTTTGCAGTGTTTATTTTTTTTGAAGCAGTTATAAATATAAAATATTCTTCCTTCTCCTCTCAACTCGTATACGTCCCACAGTAGTAGTAGTGGTACCACACTGATAAGGATTTTACGAGTTTTACTTTTCTTACACAACACCCACGGGTAAGATACGGGGTCAATTATATTTCTTTACTCCGTTATCACAAGAAAAATTAAATAAACTTACGTCAAACTTAAACGAGTTTAAGGAACTTAGATCATTGCAACAAAATATGCGTTTTATGAGTGTATTACAAGTAATTTACAACTAATTTAAAATGTTAATTAATGCACTACAGATTAATCGACACTCGCAATAGAATTAAGAACCTGTGTAGGTTCTTAATTTTCATCCACGGTGATGCACAAAAGCAGCCAACCACTAAATTTTATGCAATTAGAATGTGTAAATGTTACATAACATAATTAAAAATACTAAACATAGATTATTAACAATGTTAATTAATTAATTTACAGCTTATCTACGTTTAATGTGGGATATTGGCCTCCCTGTAACGAGGACAATCTTAAAATCAGCACACTTGGCGGTCGGATTGGCGATCGCCGTTGGTGTTGCATATTTCTCAGGAAAGTGCTGCAAATGGTGTCCCGGAATCGAATGTCAGTAGACGATCTCTCCGGCATTCCGTATAAGGGCGGAAGGGGCCGCTGTGGTTTAAATGGGTATTCCGGCCGAGCTTACAGCTGGCCAGCGAGTCCCACACTCCCCTCCGTCTGCCACCGACAGGGAATAGTGCGTAAATGCGTTTCCACGGCGATAACAAGAAAAGACTTATTCTCTTAATAATCGCTCAGCTGGTTTTTACGATGCCTACAGGAAATTGATATATTCTATTCCGAACCCATTATTTTGCTAAATACAATGACACCTACGGGTAAGATAGGAAGGTGACAGTCCATTCCTAACCCATCGGCCTGCTCTTATCTCAATTACTTGGGATTGACGCAACATATAAGTATTTCTATTCCATCCTACGTATTGCAAAAAAAACTAGCAATAGTTTTAAGACCCGCCTGCTGCCCGGCCGACCTGCTTTACGTCATCTCTCCCTGGGAATATAATGGTGGACCAGACGACATCAGATAAATTTAACGCAAGTCGATGTAAAGCTCTTAATCGTCTTTTATGATACCTTCAAGCACTATAAAGGTTGGTAGCATTCGTAGCCGCAATCACACAGCAACTTTCTTCCAAACCTCTCATCACACCATACATAGCGATATACATATAGTGGTGTAATTTTATATGTGCTATACATATTAATACTAGGTATCTTGTCAACTTTTAAGTGCTTTGCAAATACTTAAATACTTATTATTAGGTAAATACTATATAGATATTTACTTCACCTATTATAGAGAATTTTGAGAACACGAAGCTAAACCACGTCTATCAAATTTAATGATTATTTATTAATTTAATATTAATTCATTTTAAAAGTTCTGCAACTCTATTAGAACCAAGTGACGTATATTCAATCAGTATCATCATTACAGCTCATATATGTTCCACTACCGGGCTCGAGCCTTCTCCAAAATTGGAGGGAAATTAAGCTTAGTAGGTACCGTGCTGTGTCGTAGCGGCTACGAATACTACCAACCCTTACTTTGCTCGTGGATGTCGTAAAAGATGACTAAGAGCCTTATAACGACCTGGGCCAACTCCATCTGATGCCGTTTGGTCAACAACTACATTCCCAAGGAGGGTTGCCCTCTGACAACGGTCATATGACCGTGTCGTCGTGTAACTGTGTGTCGGATGACCGTGCTGGTCAGACGTGTTGGTAAGGGGTTTTGCTTCGAAATTTTCTTCTATTTGCATTGCACGCATATAACATCTATGATGTTATATGCGTTTTATATCCCTTAGTCGTCTCTTACGGTCATCTACGAGTAAGTTAAGGGGTGGTAAAATGTAGGTATTCCATCGCCACACGGCAAACTCAATGAGTATATAGTTTATAATAATTCTTGGTACCTAGGTAGAACTAATTAATAGTAAACGCATGAGTGAATTGCTTTGCTAGTTTTATTATACGATCGATTCCATCTACCTACATAGGTACTTACTCGTATGTTACTTATCTAAGCAATTATTTACGATACGATATGCTTACTTGTTTCACAGTAGGTAGCTACCCAATACAGTTGTTGTTATATAGATACGAACGTATTACCTTACACTTGTGTGAAACGTATGCGTAATGAAAAAATACAGAATCAACAAATTATCTAATTCAAAAATAATAGATATACCTAAATTCACTATTAAATTTCAACCAATCTCTTTGAAATCTTATTTGTTACCTACTTTTATAAACTAGAATGGCCATCGGGTTGTCAGTGTATATTTGTTTATAATGTGTCGAAGTAGGTATAATTGACCCCGTAACCCGGCTCAAGCACTGTGATGTGTAAAGACCAGGAAGGTATGCGAACATCAGAGCCTATTTCAAAGGAACCGGTTGATACATGTATCGATGTAGTACTAGATATATTAAGGTAAATACACATTATACCCTTTATTTACGACACATTAATGTGTTCTACAAAGATTTTAGTTACATTTTATTAAATGTTTGTTATAAATAAATTTAAATAATTTGGAAAATCCAAAAGGGCACGCCTAATAATTTTTATATTTTTTATCATTTACTATTAGTCAATGCCAGAAAAAAAAAATTAAAGAAAAAAGGCTTTTTTAAAAACAAGCTTTTATTATTTACTAATAAAATAAAATAAAAAGTTAAAAATAAATTAACTCTAATAAGACATAACACTTTAGAAGTTCATTGTAACCTTTAACGATAATTAAGCCTCTTCGTCTATTACAAAATAATTCAATACCGTTCATAATTATATATTTTTAACACTAAAACTTTACACCATAATTATTAAATCTTCCCGTTTCTATCACAGTCCTAATTTTATAAATAAAAGCGTGTTACATTTTGATGGTATGATTAAGAACATTTAGCACCTTCTTTTTCCTATGGCCATCTTCCAGGTCCAATATCAGACCCTGGTTACCATATAGTATCAAAGTACTCGCCAAGACGAATCAAACGAGTCCAAACTCGATGGAGTTGCGTCGTTTAATTACAGAATTCCTATGGCCCGCTTCCAGGTCGATCGTCAGACCCTAGTTACCATATAGCATCAAAGTACTCGACAAGATAAATCAAACGAGCCTAAACTCGATAAGGTTGCGTCGTTTAATTACGGAGTTCCTATGGCTAGCTTCCAGATCCATGATCAGACCCTATTTTTTATATAATATTAAAATACTCGCCAAGACGAATCTAATAAGCCCAATTTCGATGGAGTTAGGTCGTTTAATTACGGAGTTTCTATGGCCAGCTTCTAGGTCCATCGTCAGACCCTAGTTACCATATAGTCTCAAAGTACTCGACAAGACAAATCAAACGAGTCTAAACTTGATGAGGTTGCGTCGTTGAATTACGGAGTTCCTATGGGCTAGCTTCCAGGTCCATGGTCAGACCCTGGTTTCCATATAGTATCAAAGTACTCGCCAAGACGAATCAAATAAGCCCAATTTCGATGGGGTTTCTTCGTTTAATTACGGAGTTCCTATGGCCAGCTTCCAGGTCTATCGTCGGACCCTGGTTAGCATATAGTATCAAAGTACTCGTCAAGACGAATCAAACGAGCCCAAACTCGATGGGGTTGCGTCGTTTAATTACGGAGTTTCTTTGGCCCGCTTCCAGATCCATCGTCAGACCCTGGTTACCATATAGTATTAAAGTTATCGTCAAGACAAATCAAATGAGCCCAAACTCGAAAGGATTGCGTCGTTTAATTACAGAGTTCCTATGGCCAGCTTTCAAGTCCATCATCAGACCAGCTCTATGTCACAATAATATTGCATTGTCTTCCGATTTATATATGCATGCTAAATTTTAGCTCAGTCGGAAACCGGGAAGTGGATCAAATTTAACTTGCAAGATTTGATTACAGACAACGGGGCAGGTGACACTAAATATAAGCGTGTAATGAAAGAAAAGAAATACTTTTGAAATTTCGTGCCATTCTCGACGTAGAGCTAAACATAGCTGTATAGGCTGAATGGGATTTATTTCCTTTGCCTGTCTGAATGGACGAACAAAAAAATGTAAACGAACCTAATTTTCATAAAGTATACATACACTGAAGAGTAAGCAGTTTAGTTTTTTATTAATTGCAATTAAACGACAAAGAATTACCAAACCATTTTCGAAAGGAAATAGCGCGTTGCGATTATGAAGCTTTTAATAAAAGAAAAACTTCGATACATTCATTTTTAAAGGGCGTAATCCTGCCAGATACAAAAAATATTTTATCCGACGTCCTCGAATATTTTTTTTAATCAACTATTTTCTTACTTTAAACAAAATAATTGCTTTTTAAAAATATCAAATACGTTTAAACGAATGTTTTTTTTGACATATGTATCATAATATTATCCTATAAGTGCAATGTGAGAAAATTACAATCATTTTTATGTTTGAAAAGTGCTTGATTTTCATATGTCGAGAGTAGAGCAAGACCTCAACGCTTCGCTTATGAGGCGTGCAATATAGATTTCCGACTTCATTATCAATATCTTTATTTTTAGTATTTACCTATTTTGTGTCCGTTCATTGTGTTGGTCAAGATGATCAATTCCAGGGGATTAATCATTATCAATATATCATTCTGCAAGCAGGATGTGATCTTTTATTAAAAATAATAAAAATATTAGGTGTAGAGCAGAGCCCCTGCATGACTTATAAAATTTAAACTCGATTTGCATGTAAGAATGTTTTTATCAATTGAAGCTTGAAGTAGCAAAACAAGAAATTAGAATACTTAGCCTTCGTTTTCATAGATTTGAATCTAAATTTAGATTTTGTATTTTTCTAGCAAAAGTCCAGTGGTGACTTAAGACCCTTGTGACCCTTCCCGTGAGTGACATCAAAAGTCAGCTAGGAGTGTAAATAAGATTCTTAGAAAACGTTAAACCCTCTGTTAACCGATCTGACTAAATCGTTAGACAAATTTTCCTTCCATTATGGAAGGACCTCGTTCACAATATTGAGACGTACGTATGTATCACAAGTTGACGTATTTAGTCCCGTAATAGTGCAGTTCTAAATCAAAATATAATTTACTACTAGCAATTATACTCAAATATAACTAATCTAATAGATAGCATAAATGATCTCATATAAAAATTAACATCATCATCGTACAATAATCGCTATAGATGATGCAGATTGGGAATCTTGAATCATAACTGATATGAAAAACGTCAGGCTCATAAGGAAAATCCAAATTTAAATGTGCTTTATATTAACTAAACATAAAAATAATATTTTTTCCGTGTGGTGACGGAGTAAGAATACAATCCACCACCCCCTATCTTACCCGTGGGTGATCGGAGGAGACGACTAAGGGATATACAGTGCATATGGCGTCTATGCGAGAGAGGGAGAACTCGAAGCAAAACCCTGTACCAACACGTCTGACCAGCGTGGTATAATAGGTCAAGTACCCTTCCATTACGGAGGGACCCGAGCCCAACAGTGGAACATATGTATATGGACTGAGATGAATGAAAAATAATATTTGATACAAATAAAAAGGTTTACCATGGCTCATTACAATTGGCTTATACTTAAATAGGTGAAACGTTTGATTATTCATGCATAACTATCTACTATCCATATATTGCCCATAAACAATACATCTGTATATTATTCATATTATAACCGTAAATTCACCATAACTTGCAAACATAGCTCTCTCCATTACTCTTAATAATCTGACCATTAAACTATTATCAACCGTTTAAAAAACAACATTCAAGCATTACAGCTTGCCTACAACATACAAAACTTGAGTGCAATTTCATTCTTAAATTATTATTGTTAAATAATAGTGTGTATATTCTACAAAACTTCAAGGCTATTTTATTGATTCAACAATAGCGATCAATGAGATTATATTACCCTATATGGGCTTAGTGATGCCTTGTCTCACCAATTATTTTGCCTTAGTCACAATTGATTAGTGCAGATCCAACGAGTATAACATCGACACAATATAGTTACGGATTAACGAGCTCAGATCACGCTTGCCTGATGTTATATTATCATGTGTAAGTAAACTTGGCGGACCGCTGACAACGGAACTTCAAAATATTAAGAATAGCATAAATTACATGGCGTCACAGTACAGAAGATCAAAGCTGAGAGCTTGGAATATATATGAGGTAAATTTTATCTTTACTGCACTTAAACTATAGGTAGATAGAGTATATATACCTAAATGAAAATTTATAATTCCATCGACAATTTCAATTTTCAATACACATATTTAATCAAGTATTGATTGGATATAATCCATTTGTTTTGTTTGATTATATTATTAAAATAGTGTTTTATTTGTATTATATACCTATTTAATGAAAATGTGTTTGTTACATCACACCATTATTGTGAAGGGAGTAGCAATAACGTAACACTAATATTTCGCTTATGTAGCGAATCTCTTATTTTGATCAAACAAGCACTGTTCCCGACGTTCTTCCATCAGGCTAACCGCATCAAGTGTTAGATTCAAGGTCTACCGAGAGTTGATCATGCCATAATAGCCGCAATAATAGCAGACGGATTGGCAATCGCAATTCTGGTGATTATTACGTCTTTCATGAGAAAGTAGTGAGCCAGTTTTTTACGTCTTCTATGGGAAAGTATATTATTACACGGGAAATCACTTATGTCCAATGTTGCCTATGAGTGCCTTTCCATGGCAATATACCTAAATTTTAAATAACTTCAGGATTCAAGTCACAGGAAATAGTTGCATTCCTCGTGCATCAACGATGTATACAAATATAAAATTTATTATTTGTGTTAAGTATAATAATAATAATATATTGAACGATTGTTAAGCATATTAACACACTTAATTATTATCTCACAATCATAGATTCAGCTAACGGCTGTTGTATGCGCTCATAAGCAAGCAATAAACTATAGCTACATTGATAAATTTATGTCAATGGATAGTCATTAACTTTTGTTATGAAAGTCCATATTACGAGTATGTTGGTAAAATATAAAAATATATAGTTATATGGCTATAAGGTTAATAACTGAACTATTAACTGATTCTACATAATCTGACAAATAAATAAAAATGGATCATTTCTTTTTATTAAAAAAAAAAATAGTTAATTAAAAATATTCTTAGAGACTTTCTTGATGTTCAACAACTTACCGAATAGGCCTAATGCCAGTTTGGTACTTTAAAGCCTAAAACCTCTTATTCCTTAAACAAAATCGTGTACGTTACTGGAATAAAAAAAAAGTGTTCGTGATAATGAACTTAATTGATAATTTTGATAATAATGTATTTTAATTTTTACCGTAAGTTCTTATCTTATAATAAAGTCGTAAAGAATATGTGGTGGATGATTTTCTAATGTTGTAATAATATAGATAAAATTACGAATTCAAGGCAAATTGTGGGAGTACAGAAATGTGCTGGAAATGATAGACGTAATAATTGTATTAACTTTCAATTTATGCTAAAATGTCAATTTCTTTCTTTCTTCTTTCAACAATTATGCAAAAAATGCATATAGCTAAATCTTCTACTATCTGTAAACTATCGCAAGTGTTAAATGAAATTGTTATGAAACAAAAAAAAACGGAATATACAAAATTCGGTTGATTTCGAAAGGGTAAGAAATGTGTAAGAATTAAGTCTATTCTTTATGATGCAAAAATCTTTGGTTAAATGCGAAATTATTTTGCGCTGTTGTGGATTTTGAAGGAAGCCTGTGATGAAGTAAGAAAGAAAGGATAAACTCGTTATGAATCTGTATATGGGCCGCCCCGTCAAAACCTGCACCAGTCGGAAGGAGAGCACCCCGTGCCGCCGTTCCAACCACTGCATCAGCACCGGCCGGAAGGCCTCCACGGTCCGCACACCGAACCGAGGCCTCTCCAGCCGGACTGCCCAACGGGCAATGACGTCTAGGTGGGCGTCGACGCGCCAGGCGGTGAGTTCCCTCAATGAGACCACACCGCCCTTCGCGCGCACCCCCGACACCCGCTGATACAAATCGGCGAGCATTTCCGCCTCAAACTACTATTTTAGTTGGTACCTACGATAGAGCTAACTAAATACATAGTGGAATCAAATTGTTACATTCTATTTCATATTCCGAATACACTTTCGTAAGTTTCACCAAGGATAAGTCAATGTTACGAAGCTTCTTCGCAATTAGAAATAAACTTTTTAAAACACGCCTTCTATAATTATCCGTTACACGAAGTCACCTTTGACATCTAACGTTTAACTATATATGCCTTGAACTAGGCACATTGCGTAATTAAAGTATGAATTTTGAAAAAAGCAATTGAGAACTTATTTGAATTTTAGGTTATTTTATCATTTACCTAGTTCCTAGTTGTTTTTTTTTTTCATTATTATAACTACTTATAATTTTGTTTTGTATTTTGACTTAATCAATTAATAATATTTCATATTATTAAAAAGTACTTTAAATAAAGATCCTTTTACGTGTACTGTATCGTATATTATTCAGTTCAACAGCATCAATTAATGTCGTTTCTTTGTTGAAAACGGAAATAAATGTCGCACACGCTCCAATTTAAGTAAGATTTATTAGAGCACGATATGTGCGTCCCTAACTAGTTACAAACGTTAAGAAGTTGACGTTTTTCTTATATGATTGAATCATCTCAATATAACTCAATATTACCTCTGGATGACGGGTTTTAAACATATGGATGGATTTAGCTAGGTTACCGCTAAACACTTGTTGCCATGAAATTGTTTAAGTTCTACCATTCTTATTATTCAAATTTTGAAATTCAAAATTATTTATCCACGGGACACTTACATTGTTAATTTTAACATTTAACTTCATCTAATAACCTACAACCGGGTTGGAACGTAACTACTACTGAGAAAATTCGGCAACACTCATCCGATCTCCATCTAGAAATTTTTTGTCTAACAAGTTTGTCTATTTTTTACTGACTTATTTTTACTTTACTTTTTAATGACTCTTAACACAAACCACAGTCAAAATGAAAAAAAAAAGCTATAACACACTACATTTTACGATTATAGTTATTATTAAAAAAACCTGTAACTGTTTAATTACAATAATAGTGAAATTATTGAATGCGAAGCTACTCATAGCCACTTACTTATTGTGTTACTACTTATTGTGTTTTTCTAAAGTCTATAATTAATAGCTTTTTAAACTTATTCAGTGACATGTCTATGAAATCTTTAGGTAATTTATTGTAGAAGCATATACATAGCCCCGTGAATGACCTACTAATTCTTTGGAGACGAGTAATTTATCCTTGTGCCGAGTATTCACATATAAATATTACTACTATTAACAATATATTTCAAAGATACCGATATTTCTTTTTACAATCAAACTTTTACGTATATATTTTAATCTCAAATGAAACTCTTGGACCTAGACCAGGGGTCGGTAACCTTTTCAGTCGGAGGAGTCAAAATTACAATTTACAAAGTTTTTAAAGAGCAACAATTTTTGCCTGCTAAATTATAAATAGTACTTGCATAAATACGGCGAATCAGAAGCTACATAGAAACATCTGACGACGGCGTCATTCTAGTGCTGCCGAAGAACTGACGATAGTGACGCTGACGACACATGTCACTTCGTTAATCAATTCATAACGATATTCAAATCAATTTCAATTGATATTCAAGTGGTTTCTTTTTAAATATTTTTTTGCGTAGAAATGGGATTAAAGAGCCGCAGCTTCACATCCAAAGAGCCGCATGTGACTCGCGAGCCGCAGGTTGCCGACCCCTGGCCTAAACTATAAACGCGGACACCCCTTTTTTGAAAAAGGAAGACTATTCCAATCCGCAGAACCTCCCCACAGTAAAAATATTAAAAAATCATTCACTCTGACATCCAAAAATTCAAAGAAAGCTACATTTTACAACGCGTTGCTTAAGAATTGTTTTAGCTGAAATAGGAGACGAAGCTAATGATTTTGTTTACCCGACGAAAAAGATGGAGGAGATTCTCAAGTCGACACGTATATTTTGTTTTATGTATGACCACGCACAACTTTTAATAGAGTAGTCCGATTTTGACAATTCTTTTTTTATTGGAAAGGTTGAAGTTGGTCCCATATAAATTTGTTTTCACATTATTACCGACTATTTTTAAAATCATTCTTCCTTACACTGCTGCTGCTGGTTTCTTTATTTATCACTGGAAGTCATCTTAATTATATCCCTAGATTGTCTAATTTTACTTCTCCGATATATAAATTCAGCATAGGAACTTACGTTTAAATATTATTTAATAATTCTTCACATTTATAAAACCCGATTACGAAATGAAAAATGATGTCACAAGCGGGATTCGAACCCGCGCCTATTGGGATTCCGGCCCAATCGTGCTGCCACTACACCACCGTGACTAATTGTAGGACATGCAAATTTCACTTCGTATCATATTTACGCCTTAAGGTGACGGTATGCTATCTACCCGACAATGTTTACACATTGTTATAGGCTTAATACTTAAAACTTTACAGTTAGAATTGTATTAAACGATGACACAACCTTGTTACACAAGTGTGGTGCTACCCCAGACGAGATAGCTCATTTGTGACTGTAGATAAATACCGTCAGCAGTGTAGATTACCATTTTCACATATGTAGGTACATTAAAGCAAATAACTTTGTAATATCAACCACGGACATGTAAAGAGTGATTCGCTATTAAATTCTTTTATCATGTCACTTTGTCGTTTCGGCAGATTATTGAGAAAGAAGGAATAGACAAAACATACACGATGATGCATACACATGGAGTGCACTCATAGGAAGTATTATAGCAAAGACCACACTATTTTTTATTTTTTTTACCAGACTGCGCCACGCAAAGGAGTGGTGATATTTAAGATCTGCTCTAAGAAAATTATCTTTGAACTGCGGAAGATTTTACAAACATGTTAATTACGGACACAACTTCTACTTTAGCTCAGTATAACAATTTGTAGCTCGCGTAAAGTATGGTTCTACAGGATCCGAATTCCTGATCCAGCATGGTCATTACACTTGCTTTTGTATAAACATTTTCAGTTTCCCGTAATAGCGCGCAGATATCATAAGGAAAACTTGAACAAACCTGTGAAATCCTTTTACCCCACAAAGCAAACATAGTTGAATATGGATAGATGGTCTGAGAAAAAGAAAAGATAATGCCAAATTCCATGCTGCAACCGATTATTTCCTAACATGGATCATAATAATACTGCCCTTACGATCAAAAGTAGCTTGCTTACGTAAATCAAATCACATCATTTATTCCTCATTATGATATTACGTAATACACTTAGAAAACACTACAAGTAAAGTAATATGTACAAATTCAGATAGAACAGTCTCTACTTCACCATAATTTTTAAGTTTGGTTAAGTGAGCTTTTGTTGATAGTGCTAATCAGAGCACATTTCTATACATACATTTAAGTACTTACAAATGTTATATAGGTACAGATAAAATAATTTACGCTGATAATGAAACGCATTTTATTTAGTTGTAGTTTTTGTTTTTTATATTTCGATACCAAATTCACGTTTTAAATTTAAAGCATCTGCAAAATCATACGACCGTCACCATATGAGTCTGTCATATTACCACCATACTTTATTTACATCTCACACATGTATGCTGTATAAAAAGCGTTTCAAAATTTATCTATTTCCGATTGACCATAAGTCAAACGCAAGATATTGTATTTAAATTTATTTATGCAAGACATTTTGTGCTAATTTATGCGTTTAAAATATATACTGTTGACCCATGGGCATCGACCGAAAGTGGGTAAGAATTACCTTCAAATACATCTCAACAATAGATCTCCATGATGGGCTAAGCCCATTCCGCCATATTCGACGGACAAAGAAATATGTAGCACACAGACACAAAGAGTTAACAAAATGATAGCAATTGCAAGCCATCCGATGAATAGCAGTAATAGACAAGCACCGACAAATAGCCATTTTTTTTTTAACTTTGGTATATAATAGTAAGAATGACCCCAGGCCTGCATTACCTTAAATTACAGAGAAATAAAGATTTAGTACAAATTATAGAGCAGACTGGCCTAATGAAAGCATCATTAAAATTTACAAACACGTTTATAAAGTAAAGTAAATTCTGAATACATTTTGAGACTCGCTTTTTAATATGAGAGACATGAAAGATAAATAATATATGTTATTAGTACAAAGCTGAAGAGTTTGTTTGTTCATTTGAACGTGCTAATCTCAAAAGCTAGAAGTGCAATGTCAAAAAAATCTTATTGTATCAGTTAGCCTGGTTATCGAGCAAGGATATAAGATAATGTGGGAGTCCAGATGGGCGACTCAGTGGTCACTGGTCTGCTCTATGCAGATTATGCAATCCTGCTGGCACAGTCAGCAACTGACCTGCAGACCCTAGTCGACACAATGACAGAAGATTGTAACAAAAGGGGTCTACGCGTGAATGTGAGCAAAACCAAAATAATGGTCTTTGAAAGAGATGAAGCCAGAACAGATGTAAGAGTAACAATAGGTAATGATGTACTAGAGCAAGTGGATGAATTTGTATATCTTGGATGTGGATTTAGCCGAGATGGAAGGTACACCACTGATATAGAGCGAAGAGTGAATGCGGGAAATAGAGTGAACGGAGCGTTGGGACAACTTCTCCGTAGCCACCACCTCAGCCAGAAGGCACGTGTAGCAATACATAACGCAGTGCTTGTCCCAACATTACTGTATGGAAGCGAGAGTTGGGTATGCAGAAAAGAGTATGAAAGTAAAATTAATGCGATCGAAATGCGATTTCTACGGCAAATCTGTGGAGTTAGGCTGATCGATCGCATTCGTAACGACGACGTAAGAGAGCGAGTAGGTATGAAAGAGAGTATTGGTGTAAAGAGATGCGAAAGGGAATGCTCCGATGGTTCGGACATGTGGAAAGAATGCCGAACGAACGTCTGGTTAAGAACATATACAATGCGAAAGTGGAAGGATGTAGGTACCGGTGGAGACCGAGACCAGATCGGTCATGTACTGAAGGAAAGTGGAGTCAAGAGTCTCCGAAACCGGTGAGCGTGTATGAAGAGAATTATGAATGTTGAGGAAGCGAGTGAAATATCCAAGAATAGAGTTCTCTGGCACTCTGTTCTCTCTGCCTACTCTGCAAGGGATATAGCGTGATGATATGTATGTATGATATAGGATACTAGAGACCGCACCGGACCGAGGCTGTAGACAGAAAACTGTCAACAGTGTGATCCTACAACAGTTAAAATTTTCTACAAAAAAGGTTCTTACGTTCATGCTACCAAATTGAGTTGTTTAATAGAAATAAGCATTGTTTAATAGATATACTCTATAGAAAACTATGATCATAAATATGTTAGCTTGAAATCAGACCACGGTATACAAAATAGAATAATAAGTGATACAAAATACATGCTTTTTAATTGGAAAAAATTCAAAATTGAAAAGGTGGTACTTAGAATCAAAATTTAGGGGTCAAATTTTGAGATTTTTTTTCTTCAGTGTGAAGAGCAATATTTCAGGGTGTCAGCAGAAAAAATACATTAATTTCAAATGAACCTTAATAAATACATAGGGCAGCAGTGTCTTAAAACTTCAGCAAATCTGGCTAATAACTGTAACTAGAAGATCGTAAAGGGTAAAAAGGCCTTCAGGCAATCTGCACAGTGCCGTTACCAAAACAATTGATGAGAAAAAAATTGTCATTGATGTATTATAGATATTATTAATAATATCGTTGGTGTCACAAGACTAGGTGAGTTTTCAAATAAGATTTTATCATTGAATAAGTACTTAATCCATAGAAGCGAAGCTAGTTTTATATATGGACAAAATATTAGATGTGTTATACTACCTTTTCGCTATACCTGCTAATGACGTTATTTACATTCACCTGTTACTTTACATATAATTTGATCCATCGTCGCAATATTCAAGAATGTAGATATCTCTTGCGGACTTCAATTCTCAAACCATTAAAAAACCTTGAACATAATTTTGAAAGATTAAATTGATGGTTTGGAGGTTGCGTATCACTTTTGCATTAAATGAATAAAAAAATATTAGTAAAGGCATAAAGACCACCGAGAGCTTTGTAAGAAACTTCACATTCTCTTTAGATGTAACATAAAGTAACTACTTATACCATAAAGTACTAGTAAGCAGGCATTCGCATAAGCCACCAGAAAAAGAAGAAGTAAATAAATAGGTACTTATCATCATCAGCGTACAAAGAATATGTAATTGAATGTTATTAAAATTATCTATTTATTAATACCAATTATAATTACAATTGAGGTCGCCATTATAGAATTTCTTCATAAAAACATCAGTATTTGATTTGATATTATGACTTTGACGAAGATGTTGCAACTGTCCAGGTAATAAATCTGACAGATCATCAACATCTATACAAATAAATAAAATTGAAGTATCTGTTAATAATGTCAAAATAACACTTTTAATGCATATGATAGTACATATATACTTATGATAATCAAAATAAAATTCTAGTTTTAATATTTTTGTCCATCTGCTTGTTTATTTTGGCCAAGCCAATCGCTAGCCTGACATTGACGACACTTTTCTGGCAGGTAATTGATTTTATAAAAATTTACTCTGGATACTTTTAAAAAAATAGTTGATCACGTAAAAATTTAAACCCATCAAATTATGAACAACTCCTTCAAATAAGGACAGCTCTAAATTATATTATGTTTTGATAAAAAATAATGTACATCTAACGTTTGGTTTGGTGTTATTGTAAAAAAAATGTGAGACATATCAATGCCACTTATCACAACTATAATACGGGCGAAGGTACAGGTAAGGCAATGACTGCACAGATGGTGTAGTGGTTAACATACCACCTTACGTGACAGTGTAGTGGTTCGATTCCTACGCAGGATAACACTTTATGCGATCCACAAAGTGTAATAATAATAATAACCATTTATTTTCTCATCACAAAGAATCACAATTAAAACATAGGTAAACGACATTAAATATAAGATATGTATACATTATTTGGAGCCTTTTTGAGGAGCTGGTGTCTGTACTAGGATAAACCTGTGTGACGGATCACCAGAATGTGTTGTTCTGAGTCTGGGTGTAATTTGTCTGCGTTAATTATATTATATGTTTGTAAAGTCGCCCGCAATACAAGGATTATTCCCTTAGTGCGGTGCGGTTTAAAAAAAAAGCCCTGGATCAATAAGTATTAGCATATAGTGCATATTTAAAATCAGCAATACAAAAGTTAATCTTATTTTTATAATACTGAATGTGCCAACATTGTCAAAACGAAAATGTAATCATTCTGGTGAATGTAACTGCATACCTAAAATTGGTCATCTTATTGATCAGTTATGTATTCATATGTATGTACCTATTACAAAACTAACAGAGAAGAGATCGGCATGGTGATCTATTCATAAGCGCAAAAAAAAACATCTTAAATTACGAAATGACAATTAAAGAGGAATTTATACTTGAGGGAATGGTATGTTTTTATTTTGTCTATACAATTAAACTAATTGATAAAGCTAATTATTAAAAAAATCAAAAAACCCGACTGCGTAAAAAGTCACCAAAACTACGTACATAATAAAAAAAACTGAAAAGAAAAAAACAAGCACTTAGATGTCCGGTGGTCTAGAATTCCATAATATATTATTGAATAAATACTATTGCAGAAAATGAAATATATTTTAATAATAGAACATGACAACTGAACAGTAGGGATCCATTGAAAAGTTAGATTTGCTGTCGAATAAAGGATCCCGACTGTTCAGTTGTCATGTTCTATTATTAAAATATATTTCATTTTCTGCAATAGTATTTATTCAATAATATATTATGGAATTCTAGACCACCGGACATCTAAGTGCTTGTTTTTTTCTTTTCAGTTTTTTTTATTATGTACGTAGTTTTGGTGACTTTTTACGCAGTCGGGTTTTTTGATTTTTTTAATAATTTTTTTTATTATATACTTTTTAGTTATAAATACCTAGGTAGCTATAGTTATCTTATTTATTGATAAGTAGATAAGTACCTAACTATATATAGTTTTTCCACTGAAGTAAAGTACTACATACATACATATCATCACGCCATATCCCTTGAAGGGTAGGCAGAGAGAACAGAGTGCCAGAGAACTCTATCTCTGCATACTTCACTCGCTTCCTCAACATTCATAATTCTCTTCATACACGCTCGCCGGTTTCGGAGACTCTTGACTCCACCTTCCTTCAGTACATGACCGATCTGGTCTTGGTAGGTTAGTCTCGGTCTCCCTCGGTACCTACATCCTTCCACTTTCGCATTGTATATCTTCTTAACCAGACGTTCGTTCGGCATTCTTTCCACATGTCCGAACCATCGGAGCATTCCCTTTCGCATCTTTGCACCAATACTCTCTTTCATACCTACTCGCTCTCTTACGTCGTCGTTACGAATGCGGTCGGTCAGCCTAACTCCACAGATTTTCCGCAGAGATCGCATTTCGACCGCATTAATTTTACTATCATACTCTTTTCTGCATACCCAACTCTCGCTTCCATACAGTAATGTTGGGACAAGCACTGCGTTATGTATTGCTACACGTGCCTTCTGGCTGAGGTGGTGGCTGCCGAGAAGTTGCCCCAACGCTCCGTTCACTCTATTTCCCGCATTCACTCTTCGCTCTATATCAGTGGTGTACCTTCCATCTCGACTAAATCCACATCCAAGATATACAAATTCATCCACTTGCTCTAGTACATCATTACCTATTGTTACTCTTACATCTGTTCTGGTTTTATCTCTTTCAAAGACCATTATTTTGGTTTTGCTCACATTCACGCGTAGACCCCTTTTCTTACAATCTTCTGTCATTGTGTCGACTAGGGTCTGCAGGTCAGTCGCTGACTGCGCCAGCAGGACTGCATCATCTGCATAAAGCAGAGCAGTGACCACTGAGTCGCCCATCTGGACTCCCACATTCATATCGTTCAACCTTTGGAGACATTTATCCAGATATATGATAAACAGCCTGGCTGACAGAACACACCCCTGCTTAACGCCAATATTGACGTCAAACCAAGGCGACATTCCATCATCCAGCCGCACACAGGCTCTACAGTCCATGTAACTGGACTGCACAGCCTGTAGCAGTTTACCGTTAATACCATACTCCGGTAAAATGTCCCAAAGTTCCTTTCGTACAACCGTGTCAAATGCTCTCTCCAGATCCACAAAACTGCAGAAAACCCTCTGACCTAGAGCCAGATGCTTCTCCACAATGTTGCGCAGAGAGAACACTTGATCCATGCATCCCCTTCCACTCCTGAAACCTCCTTGTGTCTCACACAGTAAACCATCGGACACCATCCTCATTCTCCTTTCAATAATTTTTCCATACACTTTTGCTGCCAAACTGGTCAAGCTTATGGCCCTGTAATTTGCGCAGTCATAACGTGAACCCTTGTTTTTAAACAAAGGCACGATGACTGCGCTATTCCAGTCCCTGGGAACCATTCCCGAGCTCCAACATAAATTGAGGAGCAACAGGAACGCCTCCCAGACACAAGAGCCACCAAGCTTGATCATCTCGGCAGACACCATATCAATGCCCGCTGCCTTACCATTTTTCAAACTTCTTATCGCCCATTCAACTTCATCCATACTGATGCCATTGGAGGACGCCGTTGTCGAATGTTGATCTACTAAACCACATCCAACACCGGCGCCAACCGTAGCATCCGCATACATATCGCCAAAATATTCACTCCATCGGCTTAACACGTCTTGTGTTTGCGTAAGAATGTCTCCACCTTTAGACCTTATTTTATTCATTCTGAAGGCTGACCAACCACCCCGAGACTTCTTTACCTCCCTCCAAAAGAGTTTGGTGTTACCCTCGAAGTTTTTAGTCAGCCTATCTTCTGCACTCATACTTGCTCTATCACGTTTCTCTTTCACTAAGGCCTTGGTGTCATTCTTACATTGCCGATATATTTCTTTCTTCTGTTCAGTCATACTGTCATTCAGATTCAAAGAAGAGACATAGTCCAGCCACGCTTTCTTCTTTTGCTCTACGGAAGCTGCCACTTCCGCATCCCACCATGCATCACCATTTGTTTTTCTATGCTTCTTTGAACTTCCACATACTTCTTTCGCTGTATCTACCATACTCTCTTTCAATACTCTCCAGCATTCTTCAATGTCCGATTGCGGCTGGCTTGCCATCGTCAGCCGTTCTCGGACACCTTCTGCATACTTTTCTCTTACACACTCTTCTTGCAACCTTTCAACCTTTATTCTTTCAAGCCCTCCGAAGTGGACACGCTCTCGCCAGTGCCTCCACTTTCTGAACAGACCACTAAATCTCGCAATAACGAGATAGTGGTCCGTGTCGACTGTGGGGCCCCTGTAGGCTCTTGCGTCCAACATTTTGCTTCGGAGGCGACTGTCTACCAAAATTAAATCTATTATGCTTTTCTGTTCATTCCTTCTCCATGTATACATATGGATGTCCTTATGTTGGAAAAATGTGTTTGACACAATAAGGTTTCTCTCCATGCATACATCCGCTATGAGCCTACCTGCGTCGTTCACTCTCTTATCACCAAATGGACCAAGTACGTCCTCATAGTCGGGACGCTTGGTCCCCACCCATCCGTTCAAATCTCCGCATACAATCACGCGTTCACTGGTTTCTGCCATATCCAGAACTTCCCTAACATTGTCCCAAAACTTCTCTAGGTCTGATGCCACCGAGGATCCTACGGGAGCATATGCTACAACCATGAATACCTTGGTGACACCTAGTTTTATACGGACCCAGAGAAGTCTGGGATCATACATACACTACCGTCCAAAAGTTTGGAAGCAGCAAGGTAAAATCGAATAAAACCAAACTAAGTCATTTAAATTTAAATGTATTGATAAAAAAATAAAGAACAAACAGAAACTAACTTAAACAAAATAAAAAAATAATATACAATGGTAAATTAGATTAAATTTTAGCTTCATCAAAGTGTCCACCTTTCTCCTTTATAATCTTCTCACATATTCTGGGCATTCTATTAATCAATTTTTTAAAATAATCTTTATCTAATTTGTTCCATTCGTTCTCTAATAGCTGCCACAAATGTTCTGAGCTCGTAGGACAACGACTTTTCACCCTCCTGTCAAGTTCATCCCAAACAAGTTCAATGGGAGAAAGATCAGGGGATTGAGATGGCCATTGCATGATGTTTAAAATGTTTTCAGCTTTTTTCTTGTTTAAAAAGTTCTGGCACAATTTAGACGAATGCTTAGGATCATTATCCTGTTGAAAAATGAATCCAGAACCAATGAGACTTAGTCCACTGGGTATGGCAGAATCTTGGAGAATTTTTAAATAGCCTTCCTTGTTTAATTTTCCGGTTATCCTCACAAGATTGCCGGGTTTACTGTTGCCAAAACACCCCCAAACCATGACATTACCACCACCATGTTTGATGGTAGGCACTGTACATGCCTCTGAAGCCCTCTCTTCTTTTGACCGGCGTACAAAGACACGTCTATTGGATCCGAAAATCTGAAATTTTGATTCGTCACTCCAAAGGACATTTTCCCATTGTTCTATAGTCCAGTTTTTATGCGCTTTTGCCCATTCTAGTCTATTTTTCTTATGTCGATTTGTTAGTTTGGGTTTTTTAGCAGCAACACATCCTCTTAATCCCGCAGACAGTAAGCGTCTTTTAACAGTAGTTGTTGAAATGGGTGTTTCTCGCGTATCATTCAGAGCTGCAGTGATCTGTGGTGCAGTTAAGCGTCGATTCCGTTTAGAAAGAACTCTAATGAAGTTGTCCTCTTGATTTGTTGTGGATTTGGGCCTACCAGATCTCTTTCTATCTTCATTTTTCCCCGTTTCTTGTTTTCTAGCAAGGGTATAGTGGACACCTTTACAAGAAATTCCGAGCCTTTCTGCGATTTGACGTTCACTGTATCCTTCCTCGCGTAGAGTGCAAATAGCGCTTCGCTGTTCAAGCGTGATTTGCTTGCGTTTTGCCATTTTCAGAAGAAAAAATACGGTCAAAGTAGTAGCCGATATCTTTCGAATACAGACAATGTTAATATCACAACTTTCACGTGCCAATGCTCAAGTGCGACTGAATAAGGTCTAAAAAAGTTAAAACCAGCAAACATTATCAATAAAACTACACCATTGCATAGGATAAAGTAGCCGACGGATTAAGTCATAAAACACGTGTTTCGTCAATATTAAGGAATTCCATAAAACTTGATGAATGTAGGATAATAATCCTTTTGTGTTTGTGTAGACAGTCGTAAAAGGTTGTAAAACTTAAGATTATTGCTAATTTTTACCGCTATTAGTCGGCATTTATTTGTTTTGTTTGAAAACAGGTGTGCTTCCAAACTTTTGGACGGTAGTGTACATACAGTAAAGTACTATATCGTTAGAAATTGCAGATGGGCGACCGCGTCAGACATTAGATACTTTAGGTAGGACTACCTATGGTATATTGCACAATATACCTAATATATACTTCAGTATATGTCCATCCACATCCAGTTATATGAATTTTTCGTCTTTTCATCGTAAATTTCTATTGTCTAAAAAACCTATATGTGAGAAAGGTTGTTACGAAACTTTAAATCGATATAGATCCTAAACGGTCAGTCAAATCGAAAAATATTGAAAGAAAACTAATAATGATTTTTAAATACCTATTTAACGATACCCCACTCGATATAGTTTGTTGACTTTAATTTTTTTAATTTTCACAATATGGCGTCCAGTAGTCGCCATATTGAATTTTCAATAACGTCATATCTTTAGTGACACTCGCCGGATTAAGAGGAATCGATTGACGTGCGAATCATAAAAATCGGCCCAGGCGTTTGGTATATATAGTGCTTCAAAGGAACATACAAACATACATACATACATACATAGACTGTTAAACACAATACCACTCCTTTCAGTCGGGTAAAAAGGAACATACAAACATACATACATACATAGACTGTTAAACACAATACCACTCCTTTCAGTCGGGTAAAAAAGGAGACTTTTTTTATTAATCAATTGACAGTCTAACTTTCCGTAACAACGTGGCGATCGCTGTGGCTTAATTTATGAAACGTTTGAAGCAGATAATCAATATGAAATAAAATTATTTTCACGGTTTTTATTGCTATAATTTCGAACACATTTCAGTAGGTATTTATGGCCATGGGAGTCATACAAACACAAAAAAAAAGCCGAAAAAAATAGATTTGATTCATATTTAAAGTAATACTCGCGGCAACATCAGAAATGCTAATAGTGGCAGGACCACGCTGTTGACAGTTTTCTGTCTACAGCCGCGGGCCGGTCCGTCCGGGGTAGTACCTACCACACTCTCGCAGAAGATCGACGTCTGAGTAATGACAATGTGCTATTGCACTTCGTTCGGTGAGCGTGAGAGCCGGAAGCCCAACTGGGTGGGTTTGAGGCTTTTATTGGTAGGCAGCGGCCTAAGCTATAGCCTTGGTATTGCAAAGGTCCATGGGCGGCAGTGACACTTACCATCAGGTGTGCTGCTTGATCGTTTGCCACCTATAAGCTATAAAAAAAATTGTTTTTAAAAATACCGCACTTGGTCACAAGGGCGATGGGAGGCGTTTAGATTTTCGTCACGTAGTCAATCTGAATTCATTCATCATTAAGAATCAAATAGCGTTAGCGTTCTTTACATTATGAATTTAGGTGGCTACAATGAAAACTAGAGGGAGGGGATCTTGGTGAATACTACAGATGGTCACCGAGGAGAGGGAGAGGGTAAAAAAATGGGTCTTGTAATATTACAAGACTATTTTTTTTTGAACTGGGAAACCATACGAGTTCCCATTTCCGTCGTCTGTCATATATTCTGTCACCTCATATTATACATACCTCCTCATACTATACCTCATCTTTTTAATACATTTGTATTTTATAATTTATAAATTACTAGCATATTGTGTCCAGTTTATAGGCACCCGTGTATTAGTAGTACCCATTAGTAGTTATAGGCACTCGTGGCATTAAACGAGTTAAATAATTTATTTGTATTCAATGTTTTATTATGATGTCGCTAACAACACACTTTTCGCCGAGTAACTTTTTAAAACCTACATAATAGAGCGCATGTTTATTGCAAGTATGATTTGTGGATCCCACAAGGAATTCTTTTGCATCGGAATCAAATTTCCAACAGTCGAGACATAAGATCACACTTAGGCCATTACACTATTTGTGTAACCTAATCACTTTTATGGGGTATATATATGTACAGAATGTTGTCTATTTAAAAAAAAATATCTCTAGCATGCTCCTTTGCTCCCATGACCTCTCTACGCGCGTTAATCATACATAACCCTGAGCCATGAGCTAATAATTAAACTGGTTGATACGAAGAGAACAAAGTAAATTGTTTGTTAGATTAAATTGTCTCGATTAGTACATCGAAACTTTTAAACAATCAGCATTCAATTGAATTGTTGGTTGGTTCTTATTTAAAAAATACAGTATTACATAGTTATTTAAAAAATACAATATTTATATTTAGGTATTAGATACGTAGGAACCACAGAATTACTAGTAATCATCATCGTCATTACAGCTCATATTTGACCCACTGCTGGGCTCGAACCCCTTCCACAATAAGGTAGAAATGTACATACTATCCGCAAAGTTCAGACCAGTTAGCAGTAGGATTTTATATCAAGTTTACCAGCACGGATGTTATATGCATATCATATTGCTCAGTCGTCTTTTACAACACCTACGGGCAAGAAAGGGTTTCGTTAATTATATTCATACGCCGTCACCACTCCGAAAACAACCCGATAATAAGTAATAAAGAAAATTATTTCCGACTTCAAGGTCACAGTTGATTAACTAGGTATTTAAATTTCTTATTAGATATGGATTATACAATTACTTATGTAGATATATTTTCAAAACGTTTAATGTGCGTTTAAAACTGCGTAATTAATTCGTGAGTATCTAATAAGAGAGATATTCGAAACAAATTGTACTTATGCGAATCGCAACAGCAAAGAAGATGTACTATCTACGTAACTAAAATAGGTAATTTCGTATCCAATTTCACAATATAACATATTGAATCATTGTAATTAACTTCAGAATATTTCGTAAAACTTTATGATTATGTTGCTTTCGATTTCGTGCTGTGTCTTTTGTGATTGGTACAGATTTTATTTAGGTTGGTAATTTGCCTATTATCATTTTTTATATTATCATTATTTATTAGACAGATGAATTCTATAAACCAACCAATATAATATATCATTATCATATAATCATAATGTCATTACTATGGGCTTACTGAACTCAAATACTATCTATATTCGGAATAGTAGAAAATTAGTTAGAAATTATGTACCTTATAGAAATATAGTTTAAAGAACAATATTTTGAACGAACACATCATCAACTGCACATCATCAAGAGCGTTGTACCCCTATGCATAGAAAAGGAAATTGTCAAATAAATAATGCACCGAAAAATTATGGCATTATTGAATAAATGTCGTAATATTAAAAATTAAATATTACTCTTCGTTATTTTGACTTTATATAAATATATATAATATATGTATATAGTCAGCACATCACGGCTTGTTTCTCTAACACAAGTGAAAGAAAGGTGAAACATGCTGGACTGTATTTTAGGACCTGCCTTCATTAGTAATTTTCGCTGATGGTGTGCCGTATGGGTAGCTCTAGTGTTGGCCAAATGTAAGACTTTTGCGAGTCTCGTAAGTCTTGCACCTCTTCCTGTTAGAATAACACAGAGTCACTTGTTTTAATAGAAATGAAAAACCCAACTAAATTAATGAAATTCCATTCATCTAGTGGCACTAACTGTACAACTATCAATAATATATATACGTACGTACATACCACTTAACGGGAGTGGGCTATAATCACACCTATCTATCATGAGATTATTTAATATAACATCAAATAATTTTTCCGCGTACTGGTATTTTTTTTTTTTTTTTTGGCTTCGGGCTACGGAACGGTCCCGCCCGCTAATCCGTCCGGGGCGACGGGAGAAGCGGCGCACGACCCCGTAGACCCGCCCTACAATATACCTCTCTACGCATTGCGGGTGGGCCACTGGTACGCGTTCTTTTCTTCAGTGGCCCATCCGGTCTACCCTCACGGGTATCCTCTCGGGTCGACGCCCTGCCATCTCGACTAATATTATGTCTCGATGTCAGGGCGTCGTCTTCATCCGCGTACTGGTATTAAGTATACAATATCCTAACAATGCTTTCTTTACCAAAGGAATTGTAAAATGTTGTCTAAGAGAGACTCTGAGAAAGGCTGCGAGACTCTTGCAGCCACTCTTGGTCTTGCAATTAGGCAACACTAGGTAGCTCTCTGTGTGGTGGGAATGGTTAAAGAATGCAATGGGTCAACATCCCTTACTTGCCCGTAGAAGTCGTAAAAACCGGCTGAGGGAACATCAGATGAGTGGTCAGTTAACTTCCTGGGCAACGTATAACACCAGCAGTACTGGTAAAGCTACACTGTTGACAGTTTTCTATCTATAGCCGCGGATCGGCATCCGTCCGGGGTGGTACAACATTCTCACGCAGAATGGACGTCTGAGCAATGGCAACGTACTGTTATGCTTCGTTCAGTGAGCGAGAAAGCCGGCAGCCCTCTTTTCCTGGCTGGGTCTTGGTTGATAGGCAGCGGCCTACCTAGCTGTACCCCTACAAAGTTTCATGAGCGGCAGCCACACTTACCGTCACCATGAGGTGCCTACCCGATTGCAATAAAAAATACCAACTGCGACTCCCACAGTTCGTCTACCAAAAGTGGCTATTGTAGCACTATCCCATTACGTGGAGACGCTTATGTCCAGCACTGGATAAGATGATGACAATTCGCCGATATCATAAAATAAAAGCAAAATACTATAAATGCATTTTATTGCAGGTACTAACCACACTTTACTGCAGCTTGACCCTATTATCTTATACAACAGCCTCTCCAGATATAACAAAAAATAAGATAATAAGAGACACAGAACTACAAGATGTAATTGAATCGTCGGTTTTATTTCATTGGGAGGACTACACCGTACTTGCGGCCATGTTACTCATATCGTGTATGATTGGCGTATTTTATGGATTTTATGGAGAGAAGCAGACCACCGGCGATGATTTTCTTTTGGGAGGCTCGTCAATGGGCACATTTCCAATGTCTTTGAGTCTAGGAGCTAGGTTAGTAGAGAAGCTACTTAAATTAGGTTACTTATTCTGAAATTGCTCACTACTAAAACTGTATGTCCGGTAACATTAATCTTTCCGTCTAGTGATAGATTTAAAATACAATCTGTGACTATCTCTTACTTTCCCATGACAGTCGTAAAACTCGGCTAAAGGAAAAGCCAGGGACGTTGGCTGCAGCACCCTTCTGTTAAATATAAAACACCAACTACGATCACTAATACCCCTCTCAAGCATAAGCAGTAGGGAGTAACTTGCCTGTGCTATGTGGTAGTGGCTACGAATACTACCAACGTTTATATTGCTCGTAGGTGTCGCAAAAGATTACTAAGAGCTTTACACCGACCTGGGTCAATTTCATCTGATACAGTCTGGTCAATAATTATATTCCCAAGGAGAGTTGAAGTCAGACAAGCGATCGGTCATAAAACTATCGCCAATAACTTGCAACACGTATGATGGACGAGAAGTTCATATTGCTGACCCCAAATAATTGAGATAAGAGCAGGATGATTACTTTTTATTATTGCTTGATAATATAGTTACATCTTCTTTTTCTAACATAAGTGGGAAAGGAGTAACTAAATTGTTTATGGAAAATTTTAGTACCAGGTACCTGCCCGATATCAGCTCTCCTTGTGAAAATAATTAATAAATAAAACGACACTAGATGGTTACAGATACACAGATAAATAACAAATGAAAACAAATACCACAAAAATATTAAATTAAATTATAACAATATCTAATAATAATAATCAATTTTATCTCAATTAATTGATATTTCAAATATTTCTAAGAATACACCACCAATGGTTTCATAAATAACACATACAAATTACAAATTTGTTAAGATACCTTTAAAATTTGGAAATTCATCATGGTTGTGACGTTAGAGCCTCTGAAATTGCCTATCATTGTTATTTTCTGAGTGGCAACTGCGTATCGGATGCTGCAGAGTTGGTCGCCCCCAACCAGGTGGACTGACAATTTGGCGAAAGTTGTTGTTGACGATTTGGTGAAGTCTTTGGATGCGAGGGGCCCAGGACCAACCGTTTATGGCGAAATATGAGTGAGACCTACGTCCAGCATTGGATGACAAAAAGCTGAATGATGATGATAATGATGATGTTATTTTATAACTACAATAGAGATATATAATGAATAAAATAAAACACCAGCCTTGTAAAAAATACTTATGACACTACTCCGATCTTCATACTTGTCATACCTAAGTGACACTGAAACTGCCGTTACCTAGCCTTTATGTCTTGTTCTGTGAGTGCAACAGACACACTGGATGAAATTTCAATTTTGTTAAAATGTTTGACTTTTGCTTTAATCTGGCTCTTAAGCTATGATAAACTAATTTAATTTGTATATATTTATTCACTTTACAGTTTTATAACAGCAATCGAGTTGCTAGGGAATCCAGCCGAGATGTACATGGGAGGTGCACAGTACTGGATGATTTGTCTATCTTTTATACTAGTTGTACCAATAGCAAGTCAACTGTACGTGCCAGTATTCATGAGACTGCGACTCACTTCATGCTATGAATATTTGGTAAAAATATTCTATTAATACTAATTCTACTCTTATTTGTAGTTTAAGCGATTGTAACATTAGTATATCATTTTTTGTGTTCCATCTATATAATATAACCTGAATATTATGTGTTATAAAATTATTTATTTTAAAATTAATTAACAGTCAGAGAGTCAAAGGTTTATTTTAGTAAAAAATATATATTCAGAGCAATAACTGTAGTGAATGAAACTAGATATAAATATTGATAGATTTTTTAAGGTAATGAAAATAACATTTAAAATTAATAGAAATATTCCGTGTAGTACCAGAAATAAGAAATATGTGAATATAATTCACTAACCCGTGTCCGCGGGTGTGCTAAAAGACCATTAATGTATATAAACACAAGCCTGTACCGATGCACCATGGCAGTGCGTGAATGCGAGTTACTTTTCCTACTAAAGTATGTTGGCCTTGTACCTGACTAGAAAAAAAGTATGGTTCAACCAGATCATGTATCTGGACCCGATCAGGATAGAATGAGGCATGCCGGATCCGGCAAACGTGAAATGTGAATTAACATCAAGTATGGTAAGGCATACCGGATCAGGACCAGATCAGGACCAAATAAGGATAGCCTGATGTGAAATATCATTAAGTATGGTAAGGCATACCGGATCAGGACCAGGTAAGGATAGCCTGATGTGTAATATCATCAAGTATGGTAAGGCATACCGGATCAGGACCCGATCAGGACAGAATGAGGCATGCCGGATCCGGCAAACCCTATCAGGAACAGGTCTGGTCCTGATCAGGATAGCCTGATGTAAAATAACATCAAGTATGGTAAGGCATACCGGATCAGGACCAAATAAGGATAGCCTGATGTGAAATATCATCAAGTATATAGTAAAAGCTTGTAGTATATCAGAACCAGAAACAGTTTTCGTAACACAGAAAAAATATCAATCAAAATTCAAAAAAGTGACATGATTGTCATATTTATGCCACGGCGAAATTGTATTTGCATCAGAGGAGATTAATCTAAAATCTTTAATTAATCATATGTATTTAATAATAATAATAATGTTTAATTAATAATATAAAAATAATTTATATTTAAAGTAAAAAACAAAAATAAATAATATATATATAAAAATGTACCTAACATTTCAAAACATAGATAGATAGAAATATTATATTGTAACAACCATTCTAACATTTAATGTTTTGGGTCATAATAAATAGATGGCGTTAGTAAAATGACGTTATTATTTGAATCGCGGTGTTAAGATTCTCGGAAGCGTAATGACATGGCCTAATATTAAATTAGTCGTTATCGAATCAGACGGGTTGAGAGCCCTCAGCGCTCACCCACAGTCCGGGTAAAGTTGTCATAGCCATCTGAGGCTAACAACTAAGACACACAAAAAAAAAAAAAAAAAAGAATCAGATTAAAACAGATCGATCAGGTCATGAATGAGAAAATCAGGCGACAGTTGCAGTTGTTAGCATCTGGTGGTTGCGCCATAATCGGAACGGCTCACTGGGACTCTATGATAATAATATAGCACTGCATTCGGTGCCTACGTCATATATTAATTTATATTTTTACCTATTAAACATGTTCTTTAAGATATTCATGTTTTTTAAAAGGACCGGTCTGGGCATACTCGTTTTGGATCAGGCAAGATATATAACGCAGATGATTGATTTGGTTCCGATCAGTAAAATTTCATCCGGACCCGATCAGGAACGCCTGATCTGGACCCGATCAGGAATGCCTGATCTGGACCCGATAAGGTTTTCCTGATCGGGTCCAGATATATCTTCTGCGTTACATACCTTATCTGGTCCAGATCGGGCATGCCCCGTCCGGTCCTGCTAAGGAAGACGAAAAAATTTCTAGTCGGGTATGTGGGCGGACGAAGAAATATAAACGAAACATTCATTAACACAGCTGTTTTACAAACAATTTTCAACAGGATTAGATTAGATACAATAAAATATTTAGCTCTTTATTTCCAGGAACTACGTTTCTGCAAGACAATACGGGTATATGCTAGTATGTTGTATATGATGCAGATGATAATGTATACGGCGGTGGCTGTATATGCGCCAGCACTCGCTCTATCAGATGGTAACTAAACTTACTATTATCTCAAAAATTTCACGCATAAATCTTCTCATTAAATAAATTTGTCCAAGAACTTATAAGAATCCCCAAGAGAATTTTCTTAGGTTTTAAATAAATTAATAACATGATTTTTAAAGTACGCTACTGAATTACAACCTATGGAAGATCAGCCGCCCCCTCCTTAGGTGTGTCAAAAATGTCATGTCAAAATATTACCGCGTTGAATCATTTTTAAAATACCATCGAAGAATGATTCAACATACGAGTGATGTTATAATAAAATACATTTTCTTTTTATAATTTAATGTTGAACAACTTAAAATTCTATTTTCAAAAAGGATGAAGTAGGGCGGTCAGCTTTTTCTTAGAGAAATCGAATTGTAAATTTAATAAAATCTAAAGCTCTAAATTTTACATCTCTAATTTAAATAATAGGCAATATTTTGACTGACACTAATAACGTTTTGTAATAATGTTTTTTTTTATCTTTTGACACTAGTAAAGCTTTACGTTTAGCTCGATTGAAAAAAAATATTAATAATAATAACTCATCATCATCATTTATTTTAACAACCGAGAATCACTCTATAAGTAATACTTAATCTGTGTTAATGGTTCACAATTAAATATCCGTAATTAAAATAGTATTTACTAATAAAAATCATTACTGTCTCACTTCATAAGAAACTGCATAGCAGTTATTTATATATCTGCAATTCATATTCGTGCAAGTACATATGCAAATGTTGCATTACCTTTAACGTGGATTACAACGATATGTGTGCGAGTTACTTTCAAAAATAAAAAAAAATAACTCGGAGTCCAATTCACGACCTATGACTTGTGGTCTACCACTACACTACCTCACTATTACAAAATTTTAATTACGCTTACTAAATTCATATTCCACACGAAGTAGTTTATGACTTCTAAGTGAGATCACATTAAAATTTGCTGTTGGGAAACGAGTTACTCTTAATGTGCATTGCGCGGAAGATTTGGTTGAGAGTCTTTTGACCTAGATAAACTAATCATGATCATCAACACAGCCTATACGGTCCATAAATATATCCGTAAACTTCCACAAATGGACGGACTGCGCTGAAAATAATACCTATTATATAAATGATACGTTATTCGTAATATCTAGATATTTATCTCGTTAAAGTAACAACTCATTTGCATTTTCTAATTGTAAAATGACATGAAAAACTAGATAAAAAAAATATTCTTATATTATCTTATTCTTTTTTCCTTTCTGGTTTAAATTTAGAATACCTATGTCTAGATGCTTTCTTACTGGCTGTGTAGTTTAGAAAGGTAAGTCAAAATCGGTTTTAAATGATTAAAATTAAAAGCACATGAGATTTCAAATCTAGTATTAATATATCTAGTCAAAAATGTATTGTTTATTTTTTGGCTATTTAAACTCTGCCATGCATTGTAATATAAAGAATATCTTTTAAAACTTTAACAGCTCTCATAACTGCCTATTGTTTGTTATTTATTACTTCATCAAAAAATGCTTTTTTAACAAAGCAATAAGCTCCCTAAATATGACCATATTTCTTTACTAGACTATTCAATAACAAAACAGCTCTTGCAATCGATAAACAAAATGATGTACATAAATCTACATCGTATAATAATATTCTAAAACGGTGAAACTAATAAAATACGTAACTGTTACATAATCTCGAATGCTGTACGTATGATAAATTGGATATTTTCTATAAAAAAATAATTGTCTACAATCATTGTTGTTTTATTCTAATAAATAATACGCAAGAGTTTAGTTTAAGTTCGAATAAAATTAATTCTCAATTAAGCCTCATTGTAGAAAAAAAATCGGAACAGTTAAATGAGAAGCTTACAACTCCGTGCTCTGAAACAACTCATAATATTTATAAGAAACCGGTTACGAGCGAAAAATGATGTCACATGTGGGATTCGAACCCACACCTATTGGAAATCCGTCCCAATCGTGCTGCCACTTACACCACTGTGAACTATTGTAGGACATTTAATTCTCGTATCGTATCATATTTACGTCTTTAAGGAGACCTGTGCTATCTACCCGACAATGTTTACACATTGTATAGGCTTAATACTTCAAACTTTGCAGTTAGAATTGTATTAAACGATGACACAACCCTGTTATTCAAATTACTGAAATTTAGCATTTAATAGATATGCTTGATTATTTATTAATCTTATAAGACTATCTTCTCTCTCTCTCTCTCTCTAAATCTTCTGTATTTGCCCTTGTAAGAAGCAATCGTATAGTAGATAAAATGGAGTAACTTAGATCTTGGTTCATCACGCTGATTAAATACAGATGTATGAATATTAACTTTAAATTATCACCTACTGTCTTTAAAGATCTTTCTTCTGTAACTTACCTCGGCTGATCATGACCAGCCTAACAAACGTTCACTGTTATACATAGGTGACTGCGCTAAAAAGAAAATTGGAGTTTTATGAACTGAAACAGTGTTATCTTCCATCAGCTGTAATTAGATAATCTTGTAATTTTAGTTTCTTAATAACATAAATGTTACAGCGTTATTAAAGATGAGGTTATGCGGAAGGAGACCAGATGTATTGGGGCAATTAAGAAGGGGTACAGTTGAACCAGCTGTTCATTCATTTTACAATAGTGATTAAAGTAAATAATATTGCAAAGCATTGCAAAGAAACGCATTTAGAATGTGTTCTATAAAACATTGTAAGAGGTTACTGCTATTGAAGTAAATCGCAACATTGTCTATTCAGACATCCACTCACATCAGGATCATGCCCATCATTTGGCAGAACCGTTACCCCACCAAGATGATAACATGCATGCGTATCCCGTTAGGATTTTTCTGTATACATACGTCAGGGACGTAACCGGGCAGTGTAAAAGCCATAGTTTCCACTCCATCTGTGCTTATCAGTCACAAAAGAAAGGTAATTTGAAAAAAAAATGAGTTAAACTAGTTACCTCCTTATGGCAGCAAGAATGGAATAAAGGTTTCGCATCGAACGTCATGTTGAAAAAATTTTGCACCTAATAGGATGAAAATGCAATGTGTCACCAACACTTTCAATAGCCGCGAATATCGTACAAGTCGACACTTGTCATTAATAAATCCTTGAGCTCACATTATGAGCAACCGTTTTCCTTCTTTCTCATAAAATGCAGCTCTGTGGTTATTTATATCCCTAATCAAACCCTACTTGAATATCACGTTGAAAATTTCTAACAACTTTTGGGTTTTGACATCAGCTTAAACGTAGGTATTGTTTTTCATTCGCTAAAACAACCTTAACTCGAACGATTAATTTTTTTAAGCTAATAAAAATATGTCTTATACATCCCATGTAATTTTTAATGTCCTCGTTTAATAATTTGCAACAATCTGCTAAAAGCAATCATTTTCATTTCATTAATTTTCGCTTTGAAAGCATGTATTTGTGTGCAATCCCAACAGGATGTGGTCTTCCAGATATTTTACAATCGCCGACAAGCAAAATGTTAGTGTCACTTATGTATCGATATTACAAGACAAAGTAGGTACATACATACATATCATCACGCCATATCCCTTGCACGGTAGGCAGAGAGCACAGAGTGCCAGAGAACTCTATCCTTGCATACTTCACTCGCTTCTTCAACATTCATAATTCTCTTCATACACGCTCGCCGGTTTCGGAGACTCTTGACTCCACCTTCTTTCAGCACGTGACCAATCTGGTCTAGGTAGGTGAGTCTCGGTCTCCACCGGTACCTACATCCTTCCACTTTCGCATTGTATATCTTCTTAACCAGACGTTCGTTCGGCATTCTTTCCACATGTCCGAACCATCGGAGCATTCCCTTTCGCATTTTTTCAATTTTTTCGACAAAGTAGGTACTAAACGCTAAGTTAGTACTAAACGCTATCTTTCGACAAGGCTTATGACTGCCTGATCATACCGAGTTTGTGCATTGAATTATCGCATTTCTGTTTTATTACAATCGTCACTTTTTAAAATATATAAAAATAACAGTGCAATTGTAATAAATTGCATTGTTGGAATATGTCTTATATCTTTAAATGAGCAATTGTTCCATTTTTTTATATTTATATATTTCTATATATTCGACAGAATCTCAGCAACGGTACCAGCGATTTCCAGCGAATTTTAGTATGCAAAAATTTTCGGGGGTGATAAATCGATCTAGTTAGGTTTCATCTATAGAAAATATCGTTCTGTCAGTGATATATGCCAATGAAAAAATATAATTAGTATATGTAGATAAATTTGGCCATTGTATTCAAAAATCCAGTAATGCTCGATTCATGGTGAAATTAAAAAAAAATTAAAACAGGAAAATAACAAAATAAAATCGTATTACATACTTTCATTATTTCATCAATTATTTTTTTATCTTTTCTTTGAAATTAATTTATTACACTAATCTCATTAAATGGTTGTGGTTCTCTGCATTAGCACAAAAAATGCCATAAGATTAGTAATTAGTTTTTTATGTTTTCCAAAAAAAAAATCCAGAGGAAAAACTTAAGTGCTTTAGACTAAGTTCTACTAAAATATGAGCTTTTGGCTGAAGGAGAAATTACAAATCTTTTACTTTTACTTTATTCTCGTAACTACAACCTTGAATCTTTCTATTCACTTGTAAACTAAATACTTTGGTTAGAACAAAACAGCGGCAATATTATGAAAGCGAGACGTTCGATTACATTTACATAGTCAATGTCAATATATTTTGCAATGGCAATGTACACAAATACGGCGCTATGTTAATGTATGCCACATACTTCAGCCTCATCCGTTACTTTCAATGTCACTGTAATCGCTTTACGAAGTGAAACTTCTTTAGCACTTAGAAGAAAAATTTAAGGTATCCTTTAGTGTGAAACGGAACTGTTATTACTACTACTACTACTATCTAAATAATTAATATTAGAATAGTTATAACCAAAACATGCTGTGGTACGTGGCTACGAATACTACCAACCCTTTACTTTGCGCGTGGATGTCGTAAAAGACGACTAAGAGCCTTATAACGACCTAGGCCAACTCCACCTGATGCTGTTTGGTCAATAATTACATTCCCAAGGAGGGTTGACGTCTGGCAGACGGCCAGTCATAAAACTATAGACAATAGATTTGAAGATATATACCTACTATAAAAGAAGAGTACATATTGTATCGACCCCAAGTAATTGGGATAAGAGAAGGCGAATGATGAGCTATAACCAAAACGAATAAAATATGTGTATATATATATATATTATCACTGAAATCTCATACTAACATAAAGATAATTAATATCGGCACACGTTAGTCTTAATTCGTATCAGCAGATCTCACACAATGCATCATCATCATCCTGCTCTTATCCTAATTATTTTGACGCGATATGTCCTCTTTTTCCATACAGCCCTATCTAACGTCATCCCTGTAATCAGTTCCTGTCTATCCACGTTCTTTGATCTTCTTATCCGTTAACGTCGCGTATGCATTATCAAAAAAATCGTTCAGGCATCAACCAATAAAGCGCTGTTCCATCATTTAAATATTTCAAATGAAAAGATGAATTTTAACTAAACATGCAATAATTTTGAAAGTTAACAGAGTAGTCCCTTGTAAGGTAACAAGTTAACACTACAAAATGTCGCCACCTCCGTATTTTCTCATAGCAATCGTAAAAACCACCTAAATAAACAATAAGGTAATAGCACATTGCTGAAAAATTCCTAATACTAACTGTAATTGCCCATCCACCTATCACGCCTGCCTGTTGTCTGCAGCGTGTTACTTGACGACTTTGGCATTATTCTCTCTTGGGAAAGCCTAAGTCCTAAGCATCCTAAGTGGATGCCGATAGACTGATAAGACAGTTTTATTAGCTGGTTTGAGTCTGTATTTGTATTGTGTCCGAAAATTGTGTGATTGTGAAGTCCCCGCGATAGTATATAGATGTATTCCTTAGTGTGGGATTGTATTTTCAAAAAAAAACATGAAAGAAGGTTTATGAATCTTAAACAACTTATACTTATCAAGTTTTAAAATATTTAAGTCAAATAACAATTCGACTTAGAGGTATTTGCAATAAGTATAGGTCATATCAATGATTCTCGTACAGGACTGGAATACATAACACACATACGCAGATGAGGTTACTACGTATTTATTTTTTTACGTAATAAAGAAAACATTTAGAATGAGGCATATAAATTTATTACTGAATCTTATTTCATACTCATTCAATTCTATTTCGTTTGAATAAAAATATTTTCATATTTTTATTAATGTAATAGTAGTAATGATACAACAACAACTAATGTTTCGATTATCGATTCAGCAACGTCACCTACTTATTATTTCTTAAGTGATACTACAAAGTGTGCAACACTGCCGAAAATCAACATCAGAATTATAATTCAAAACGCGTGCAAAGTACGCGATAGTGTTTATTACATCACATCCCTAAATAAATCAAACCTATATAAGATTAATTTAAAATATTTGTATATACTTAATCCACAAACTGTCTACAGCCGCAGGTATTTAACCGGACAGCCTGTCCGGCGTAATACCTGCGCGTATTACCACAGTTTTGCATACAATCGATAGATATCGATTTTCTCATCTGAGCAGTAGCAATGTGCTCTTCGTTCGATGGGTTCGGGTTGGTAATCAGAAACCTAACGGTACCCCTGGTATTGATTCGCCAAAACCCCCACAACGCCACCCCCCTCTCCCCTCGAAGCTCCATGAGCGCCATTAACAATTACCATCGGGTGTGCTGGTTGTTCATTTGCCACCATAAGCAATAAAAAAAAACCTCTTTTAGCCATTCATTTGAAAATAGGGATTACGTTCGTATAACTTAAAATAAATGAATGCAAGAGGGTCTTTAAATCAACAAACAAATACAAAAAAAAGGAAACTAAACGTATAAATAAGTTAAACTAATAATACAATTTAGGTTCAAAAATATGAATCATGTTTTAGTTATGACTTTAGTAAGTATTAAAAATTTTAACCACCCTCAACGTGGGAGAATCTCAAATAAACAGAACTAATTAAGAGGAATCTTATAAGCCCAAACTTAGTGGGCGTAATAGGCAATCTAGGGTTAGGCTACCTTTGAACTCCATCATTAGTATATGTAGTTTAATGGTATTATCATACATACGTGTTGCAAATGTTAAGTCCCAAATCACATTTGAAAGTAAAGTAAATACTCGTTATGCGCCTAAAATCCCTACGGTAACTAATAAAAAGAGCTAATGATCATGAAAAGTCTCAACAGATATTCACGAATTGTAGCTTAGAACTAACTCGATCATCAGCTTTGAAAAAAAGAACCACATCATAATCGGTCCATTCATTTAAGAGCTACGATGGCACAGACAAATTCACATGCAGACACACAGACATGCAAAATGTATTGACACCCTTCTTTTTGCGTCGGAGTTATAAGTGGGACATGCAACTCTAACATCAGCTCTTAAACTAACCTTATATACACCTAAAGTAGGTACAACGATTACAATTCAATTAATTAACATTCTGGAGTATACACAACGTAGTCTTGAAACTGATAGTACACATTATTCAAATACTCATTAATCAGGACTGATATAACTTGCAAGCTTACATAGAAATCTCAAGCACCATTCAAGTCCGCTAATAATCACTAACGTGGGTCAAGGAATGTTCAACATCCTTTAAAGTATTTGAATCTTTGGGATAATATGAAATTAATTAAAATTAATTAAATCTAATTAGACCTGCTAAAATTGGTGATATTAATATTATGTAATCGTTATAATTGGATGAGTTTTAAATTTTTAGTAGATATGTGATCAGTCGTAAGCCCTAAATGTAGTTGCCATTGGTCATGGGTCAATAAATATTCCATTCGGCTATTTCAATCGCTTTTAGAAGTACAGTGTCGTAACAAAAATATGTAATCAGATATTCAACATACATACATATGTGTTGGTAAATCGAGAATGTTTTATTACTATGACTTAACTAATGGTTTGTGCGTTTGATGACAGAATGCGCAAGTCCCGGTAAGGCACAACCATATCTATGCACTCCAATGCACTATAACATAGTATGCAATTGTAACTACCTGCATGTGTTATGTAATCTAATCATCAATTTTGTACATGGAATTAATAATGACAATAAAAGCAATTGTCACAAGAATTTATATTTTAGTTAATAAGGTTTTATATGTGGAATCAGATCATACATGCTTACTTATTTATTACTTGGTTAAATTTCGGATTTTACTTATTCTACGTTATTTTTATATTTTAATCGTGGAAATATTGTAGTTTTTTTAAGTATCCCAGGAGAGCATTGCTGTCCACTCGTCTGGTGCTCTCCCTTAACCGGTTTATATGACTCCCAAGTAAAAATAAAGGACACAATATATTCTCAATCCGTCCCAATAATAGACATTTTGAGCGTTAAAATTAAAATGTAACAATCTGAATATTGTAAATACACTCAAGGGCGTCGCCAGCTTATGACTAAGGTGGGGCAATGGGGCAATATTATGGAGGATAAAGACACACTATACCTACCTCCTACACATCATCCTTCCTACATATTTTTATTCTGTTTAATGGTCTTGCATTTTGGCAAATCTGATATAGTCGTGATGAAAATGGCGGCGATTTTAAAAACGGATGTTAAAATCTTAATGTTATTCTGAATATTTCAATACTTTCTACAATATAGATTAAACCTTGTGAATTTATTTACGTTTTGTCATACGATGCGGAATTTATTAATAGGTAAGGAAGTCAATTGCCCGCACTTTGGTCGCTTTGCGGCTAGCTACATTTGATCTCTAAGGGTGGGGCAACTGCCCCCACCTGCCCCCTCCCCCCCCTTGGCGACGCACTTGAATACACTTAAATTCTTTTAATAATCATTTTAAATAGTATTTAAAGTTTTTATAGAACATAATATATATATTTTTTTTTTGGCGACTGGCTACGTAATGGTCACGCCCCGCTAATCCGTCCGGGGCGACGGGAGAAGCGGCACATGACCCCGTAGACCCGCCCTACAATGTACCTCTCTACGCCTTGCAGGTGGGCCACTGGTACGCGTTCTTTTCTTCAGTGACCCATCCGGTCTACCCTCACGGGTATCCTCTGGGTTGACGCCCTGTCATCTCAACTAATGTCTCGATGTCAGGGCGTCGTCTTCACGCGGTGGCCTCTCTCCAAGGGTGACCAGACTAAGGTAAGGTAAGGTATTCTCGCCTTCGCCGCCCCAGTCGCCGGCGGCGGCGCTAATCCTCGAACAAGAAATCCTCCCGGATTCGTCCCGCCGCTTCCTTCTGCAAGATGACGCTCTCGCAGAAGGCGGCGACCGCGTCCCAATTCCTTTCACTGTTGACCATCGCTTTCACAACGGCCGGCAGCGAGAGGTCGGCTCTGATGGTGGTGACGAGGGCAGTGCGCCGCGAAGCCCAGGTCACGCAGACCTCGAGCGTATGCTGCGCTGCGTCCTCGTCGTCGCCGCACTGTTGGCAGGATGGAGTCGTCTCCCTCCTTGCGACTGTGTACAGGTACTTGCCGAAGCAACCATGCCCCGATAAGACCTGCACCAGCCGGAAAGAGAGGACTCCGTGCCACCTCTCCAGCCACTCCATCAGTACGGGCCGGACGGTCTCGATGACACGAAGTCCGAATCGAGGCCTCTCCAGCCGCGTCGCCCAACAGGCAAGGACTTCCCGGCGGGCGTCTTCGCGCCAGGTGGCCAATTCGCTAGGCGAAACCTCGCCACTTTCCTCACGAGTGGAAGACACCCGCCGATATATTCCGGCGAGCATTTCCGCCTCCAAGTCCTAAGGGGGCGTTCCGGCCAATACGCATGCTGACTCGGTCGCCACCGTGTGGTATCCGCGGATAGCCCTGGCCATGGCTCTCTGCGGTCGCCGCAGAATAGCCCTAAGACGGATGGTCAGAGCCCTCGCCCACACGGGCGCGCCGTACAATGTCATTGACCGGACCACCCCCGCGTATAGCCGTCGACTTTCAAAGCAGGGTCCGCCCAAATACGGTATAAGCCGTGAAATACCGGACGTCACGCCGACCAGCTGGGGAGCAAGTCTTCGGAAATGCTCCCGGAAGAACCACCGCCCGTCGAGCACCAGGCCCAAATATTTCATATGGGCCTGGATACCGATGAGGACGGAGTTGACGACTATAGAGGCGCCGACGGATGGCCCGTGAAACAAGATGGCCTCCGTCTTATCTAGAGCCACCCTGAGTCCCAGCGCCTCGATTCGCCTGACCATCTCCTCGGTGCCGAGAGTGGCCAGGCTCATCGCCTCTTGCAGTGTCCTGCCCCGGGCTGTGACAAGCGTGTCGTCAGCATAGCAAATTAAGCCCAGCCCTGAGGGGAGACTCCCTCTCAACGCCCAGTCGTAACCGATGTCCCACAGAGTCGGCCCCAAGGCCGATCTCTGTGGGACACCGCACGACATGGGCGTGCACACAATGCCCCCTGCAGAGGACACTACGCCCGTGCAAATAGTCTGCCACTAGCCGCCTCAGATATAAGGGCACTCTGTGATACCGGAGCGCCACCCTGATGCAACTGAATGGCAGACTATTAAATGCGTTGGCGATGTCCAAAGACACCGTCAACAGCACCCCTCCGCCAGTGACGGCTTCCGCCACCGTCTGCCTCAAGCGCAGTAGAGCCGCAACGGTCGAACGCCCCCTTCGAAAACCGAATTGAACGTCCGACAGGTTGGGCCCCACCTCCTCTAGATGCCGAACGATGCGGGCAGCGAGGATACGCTCCAACAGCTTGCCCACATCGTCCAGCAGCACGATAGGCCTATAGGCCGATGGCAAATCCGGAGACCGTCCCGTATTTGGCAGGAGAACCAGCCTCCCCTCTTTCCAGCACTCAGGGAACCGTCCCGCCGCTAGGCAGGCGTTATACAGTTGCCTGAGGCGTGGCTCCAGGTGTTCGAGGAACATCATCAACACCCGGACGGGTACTCCGTCCGGGCCGGGGGTGGTATTGGCGGTACGAATCTTCGCCACCACCGCCCCCACCTCTGATCTCTGATTCCGTCACAGGCGGAACACTATGTTCATCGGCCTCCCGGTCATCATCTGGCCATGAAGCCATGACCGGAGGCGTGTGCTCCGGCTGTTGCGGAAACAGTCCCTCGACCACTCTGCGGAGGAGGTCGGGTTGAAGGGTCTCGGTGAGAGGGGGGCCCTGCGCGCGGAGCTTACTCAGCACCGCATGATACGGGCGACCCCAGGGATTACAGTCGAGACCGTTCAACAACTCCCGCCAACTCTCGTCTTTGGCGAAACGGATGGCCAGCCTGAAGGCAGACCGCGCACTACGGTAAGCCTCGCACAGCTGACCCTCCCACTCATCATTGCAGCGACGCCACCGACTGCGGATGTAGGCTCTTCGGGCACTTATGCAAGCCGCACGAAGATCCGCCAGCCTCGGGGACCACCAGTAAACCCCCTGCCTCGGAGGTAGACGCCGTGGACGGGGCTTGGCCGCATCGCAAATCTGCGTCATCGCACTGCGAATGCGGCCAGCCTCAGCGTCCACTAGGTATAGGCACACAATCAAGAATTAAGCACATTGGTGCATATAAGCCGTTACACAATGCGATAACGTTTTTCACGATAAAAATCCATGCATAATCGACATAATTTTTTTTTTACATTTAAAAAAATGAATGTTTTTATATGTAGTTAGGCAGTAACTTTCAACGCTCTTTTCTATCGGAATCATTGCTCCTATCCTTATATATATATATATATATCCCCTTATAGGTCTTTACAAATGACGGAAGACATTTTTGCCCTATTTTTACTCACTGATGACAATTACTATTACAAATTAATTATAACGTTCTGTCTTAACATTATATTATTTTAATATTGTTCAAAAATAATAGTCATTTTAATTTACAGTGACCGGATTGAATACTTACTTAGCAGTTTCCTTAGTTTACGTTGTATGCATTTTCTACGCGGCGCAGGTCAGTATAACATACAGTTTTTATAAAACATCAACATACAAAAGTATTTAATGGCTACAGTCATACTAACTTACCGTATTGTGGTAAAATAAAAATGCAATAGTCACCACTCCTTCTTTTTTTATATTCTTTCTGTGGTAATAGTAAAAATAGATTATGGCACGCCAACAGGTAATATCAAGGTATGAGAAAAGGCTCGAAATAAAACTCTGCAAACTCGTTTCATCAATGTGGGTATAATAATCTAACTTACCTAATTGCAATAACTATATACGCTATAATAGGTTATTGACATTATGGGCTTAAAAAAAGAATATAATAAAGTTAAATCATCATCATCATCATCCTGCTCTTATTCTAATTACTTGAGGTCGACCCAATATGTGCTCCACTTCCATCATAGATATTGTAAAAATTATTAGCTTGAGTTTTATGACCGGCCGGCTATCTGATGTCAACTTTCCTTAAGAATATAATTGTTGACCAGATGCCATCAGATGGAGTTGGCCCCGGTCGATTTAAAAAAATAAAGGTAAATAATAACATAACAACTGATTGTCTTTTAGGGTGGCATGAAGGCGGTAATAATGACAGATTCGTTTCAATCAGCAGTATTAATAAGTTCATTAGCTGTAGTGCTAGCGATGTCATCTGCAATGGTCGGAGGATACGACAACGTATGGGAACATGCATGGCAAACTAAACGACTACGTTTCTTTGAGTAAGTAGATAAAAAAATTGAAAGAGAAATCTTTAAAAGTCAACCCACAACCAATATTTATACATACATACATATCATCACGCCATATCCTTTGCAGGGTAGGCAGAGAGAACAGAGTGCCAGAGAGCTCTATCTCTGCATACTTCACTCGCTTCCTCAACATTCATAATTCTCTTCATACACGCTCGCCGGTTTCGGAGACTCTTGACTCCACCTTCCTTCAGTACCTGACCGATCTGGTCTTGGTAGGTTAGTCTCGGTCTCCCCCGGTACCTACATCCTTCCACTTTCGCATTGTATATCTTCTTAACCAGACGTTCGTTCGGCATTCTTTCCACATGTCCGAACCATCGCAGCATTCCCTTTCGCATCTTTACACCAATACTCTCTTTCATACCTACTCGCTCTCTTACGTCGTCGTTACGAATGCGGTCGGTCAGCCTAACTCCACAGATTTTCCGAAGAGATCGCATTTCGACCGCATTAATTTTACTTTCGTACTCTTTTCTACATACCCAACTCTCGCTTCCATACAGTAATGTTGGGACAAGCACTGCGTTATGTATTGCTACACGTGCCTTCTGGCTGAGGTGGTTGCTGCCGAGAAGTTGCCCCAACGCTCCGTTCACTCTATTTCCCGCATTCACTCTTCGCTCTATATCAGTGGTGTACCTTCCATCTCGGCTAAATCCATATCCAAGATATACAAATTCATCCACTTGCTCTAGTACATCATTACCTATTGTTACTCTTACATCTGTTCTGGCTTCATCTCTTTCAAAGACCATTATTTTGGTTTTGCTCACATTCACGCGTAGACCCCTTTTCTTACAATCTTTTGTCATTGTGTGGACTAGGGTCTATCACTATCACCAATATTTATAACTAATAATATGTATTTAAATATAAAATAACTTATATAAACCTATATAAATTAACTATAAGATGCATGAATGTTCACGCAGATAGGTATGATTTCATGACGGATAAATCTAATAACAATTTATATCTTAAAAACTTGAAAGCTTAGACTGAATTGTAGACATACTTATATATTATATATAAAGGCGCGACTAAATTTCCAACCACCGAGACCTGAATAAAAAACAATGAAAAGAGAGCCGGTGTGGAAAATACATTCACACATTTCATGCATCCTCTCATACATGTAGGGACAATTGGCTATACAGCAACTGGCTCTACATATCTGTTTTTGGTTGCAATATTAAAGTTACAATATTAAAGGTATAATATTAGAAGATTGCCAAGATGACTTTCTTCAAGTCATCATCAAAACGTCTATATATGGTTAAACTGCCCAAAGTAAACACATTTCCGTTCAACAGCTAATGTCTAGCATCCAGTATAAAATACTAGATGACCCATGAAGATTTTCTTGAAAAGCTTGCTTATTTGTCCTCCACCTGTGAATAAGCGGTAGATGATTCGGCAACCTTTCCCATTCAACAAACAGTATTTCTTTTTCCAGCAGTCCTTGCATACTTATCATCATCATTCTCCTGCTCTTATCCCAATTCAATCCCAAAAAAAAAAAAAAAAATATTACTTGGTGTCGGTGCAATATGTAAACATACTTATTGCAAAAGTTATTGGCAATTGTTTTATGACTGGCCACCTGCCTGATATCAACCTTGTTTGGGAATATAATTGTTGACCAAACGGCATCAGCTGAAATTGGCCTAGGTCAATATAAAGCTCTTAATTGTCTTTTACGACATCCACGAGCAAAGTAAGGGTTGGTAGTATCCGTAGCCGCTATCACACAGCACAGCAGTCCATGCATACTATAGACCTCAATAACTCTCTCTAAGTTCTGGGAATCATATTCTTAGAAATTCGAAGGCACTGCAAAGTATAGGGATGTTTCGGTCGTTTTTTATCTTGCACTAAAGGCAGACGTGGGAATTAGCATTTTGTCTTTGATGGTTGTCAATATTGAGATTTTTAATTTCCCTGTGGGTCGAAACACAACGAGCTGCTTCTCGACTGATTAAAACGGAAAACTTGCAAGAGTACCAATTAAGCTTACCAGTAAAATTGTATGTGTTTCAAATTAAACTATTTTAATGACGTTACAATAATAATAATCATCTTCTTATTTCAGTATGAACCCTGATCCAACGGTACGACACTCATTTTGGTCAGTAGTTATTGGTGGCACGTTATATTGGGTTAGTATGTTCTGTGCCAATCAGGCATCTGTTCAGAAATACCTGTCTGTGGCAAGAATAACTCAAGTTCGAGTGGCGCTTTGGATAGCCGCTATTTGTTTAATGGTTGTCTACTCGGTCAATTTTATCACAGGCGCTGTCCTTGCACTTCATTACGCTGACTGTGATCCTATTCAGGTAAACTCACATTGTCTTTTTTTCTATCCTAATATATGTTTTCTTTCCTAACGCACACATGAGGGCAAGATAAATAAACCCTACTGTTCAAGGTCGAGTAAAGCCAAATATCACGACAGACTTCCTCTTTGAAATCAGCACCGGCTGGGGATGCTATTATGGATAGTAACGATAACCTAGAACCTCTTATATCTCTTAAGAACAACACTGCGACGTGAAATTATCTGCCACGTTCAGATTTACAACAACCTAGTTTAAATACCTAACTAACCGGTGACAATTATTTTTATAAATTATATTTACTTTAACTTGTACCCATGTACCATGTAGTATAACATTTACCGTTGCTATAAATCAAATTGAGAAAGTACAAAACGAATGACAGGGTTGAATTATACAAAGCATGAATAATAGGGAATATGCATTCTGTTGTTTCTTTCTACTCTAATAAAAATATAAATACTCTTGGCACTGTTCAAATTATTTTTTAAACTAGCATTAAAAACATTGATAAAATTTTATCTGTCTGAACTAATTCGCGGGCCTTGGGATAACGTCACACGCTCAGTGTTTTTTTTGTACTTTATTTTGTACTTTAAGTATTACAGTAATTTCATACCGATTTTCTGTTGTAATTACTATTTGACTATGAATAAAGCTAAAAAACTATTTTATATGTATTGCTTTGTAACTAATTGTAACTACTCTTATTTCATAGTACATATTGTAAAAGTTATTGGCAATAGTTTTATGACCGGCCGCCTGCCAGACGTCAACCCTACTTGGGAATGTAATTGTTGACCAAACGGCATCAAATGGAGTTGGCAAAGGTCGTTATAAGGTTCTTAGTCGTCTTTTACAACATCCACGAGCAAACTAAGGGTTGGTAGTATTCGTAGCCGCTACCACACAGCATCTAAAATCTATACATATACACTTAAAAAAAATAAAAGAAGACATGAAAACAGATGAAGTGTACCAAAACTAAGCAAGTTAAGAAAAGATTAGGTGGAGGAAAGACTAAAAGAATTACTACAAACCGGTAAGAACTATCAAGCAAAATGAATCGTCGTCATCAGAAGAGGAGTACCTACTACAGTCTTATTGGTAGGTCAGCATATTCAAAAAGCAGACCGAGGGGAAATTGATACAGTGTACAGCATGTAAAATATGCATGCATGAAGAGTTCACACAAGATAAGTCTTAGTTATGTTTGCCACAATTGAGACTCCGAATGCTCTTGTAACAACTTAAGTATTTTTGTTTAAAATATTAATTGTTATAGAAATATTAATTTACTTTATACGGAAATTTATTTTATGATTAATACTGTTGATAAAAATTACAGATCGTTATATACTTTAAGTTATACTTAATATAAATCATTGAAGGCTGATTAAAAATAATGTTAAATTATAAATATCGCCTAAGACTTGAATATTGGTAAAACAATAATTGTGATATTCTCCCGTGCCGTTACGAGCAATAAAATGTTATTTAGATGATTAATAAAACATGATAATTTATTATATTTAGTATTATATGCATGTTTTTCAATTGACCCCAGGCACTGTTTCAACCGACCCTGGCATAGGGAAGGTTGAAACGAATTGCATTGCCTTATTAAGCAGGTTTTTACTCAGAAAATATAATACAGTTATCTCAAATAACATTGGCCATTAGTAGACGGATATACGGTCTTTTATTTAATATATTTGCTTTATCTCTAGCTTAACTAATCCCGGTGCAATAGACGATAAATGTGAAAATGTTTCAACCGTACTCAGCCTACCCTAATATTCCCCTTAGCCATACCTATACGTAGATAGGACTAAAGAAAATTTAAAGGCAATACTCCAATAATAATATCCTATTATATTATTCTATTATAATAATAATAATATTTATAATAATAATTACAATAGGCTGGCATAATCAACGGCTCAGATAGACTGCTGCCGCTATATGTCGTCAATGAACTGGGTGCCGCCCGAGGTGTACCAGGTTTCTTCGTAGCTGGAATATTTGCTGCTAGTCTTGGGTAACAAATCTTTATATAAATATATAATTATACGCATAAAGATATATATTCGCCGCATAAAGATATATATCTGATAAACGCATAAACGATATACGCATAAAGATATATATCCGCCCGTTCCGTTCGTGGCGACGGAAGGGCAGTGCGTGGCCTCATAACCCACCGTATTCCCTCACCATCGCCTTTGGGTCGACCACTGGGACCGCTTCCTTGCCATCTATGGCCAGCCCGAAATAAGTTGCCCTAGCCTACGTTTTGACTTACCTACATACCGATTAGACTTTATCGATTTAATTCGCATCGTTTATTTAGGCACGTTTCTTTCTTTTCAAAGAAATCATTAATCTCATATTTAACTACCTCCGATATGGCCTTATCACGGTCACGGCTAAATTTCGCTCCTCATAAAACTTACCATCTTTTATTAAAGGGTAATTTGCAGTCAACGTCACGCATAAGATTTATTAATGCAACAGTTAAAAGGAAAGAGTCAGTTTGTTATCTTGGCCTAGTCTTAGAAAAAAGCTTCTCATTCATTGAACATATTAAAACTGTGGGTGAAAAGGCAAAACGAAATTTTTATGCTTACTAGAATTTCAACGTCTACCTGGGGCATCTGTTTTAATACACTTAAAATCATATATACAGCCACATATCTGGGGTGTATATGCTACGGTGCCAGGGCTGACAGAACTAAGATAGGCGCGGCACGGCGTAAATTAATCCAAAGTCAACAATTAGCGTTAATATTCCTATGTAAAGCATATAGAACAATTAGTACCGAAGCCTTACCAGTACTTGCAGGTGTACTTCCGGTCGACTTGGAGATACAAAGGCGTGCGTCATTGTATTATTCCACCAGGGAAAATATGAACACCAATTTTCTTTTACCGCGCGATCGTATTAAAATTACCAGACTTTTTGTGCCGCAATCCGTCGTGTACAAGGAGCTCCTGACCGACTGGCAGGAAAGGTGGAACTCATCAACGAAGGGCCGTCATCTATATCTATTCTTTCCATCTATTCGAGAGCGTTTAGAGAAGGTATGGCTAGAAATTGACCACTATGTAGCACAATTCCTCACAGACCACGGTAATTTTAGAAGTAAATTATTCTATTTTAAACTAGTAGATTCACCATTTTGTCGATGTTCCACACCAAACTGCGATTTTGAACAAACAGCTCATCACATCCTCTGGGAGTGCAGTCTCTGGCAAAACGAGCGCGATCTTATGTTAGACAGTCTGCAAGTCGTGTCGGGGTTTATATATTATACGGACCTTGTAGCAACTCGAGAAAATTGCCGTGCGTTCAGGCGCTTCTGCCATACCTACTATTGTAATCAAACTTAAGGCTCACATATAGGCCCCTTAAGCTCTGTCATATCCGTGGTGCTGTACTGCTATGCTTCACGTGTCAGTACATCCTCCTATCTATATTGGCCTATTAGCCAATTTTGCTTCATGTCTCCTGCTTTGCATAGGAGGGAAGTGGAAATTCCTCAACTCCTCCTATTTTTCTTTCCTAATTAAATTTGTTGCGTGTCCCAAGACAATCAAAAGCGTTTTCCGGAACTTTCTGAGGTTCAAACCTCAGTGCCTTTTATGGAGACCATTGTGGATCCTGGCTTACAGCAGTTACAGTGGTGGTGGTGGTGGTGGGGGAATGTGTGGTGGGATTAGTCCCATAAAAAAAAATATAGAAGGTCACGAAAGTATGAATAACTGATACGCGAAGGCGGGGAACGGAGGTTTGGTGGATTAAGAGTTCTGCGCATGTTTTCAAACTTGTCAAGCCGAACATAACACATTGACATAAAATATCTAAGCTGCTTAAGTGACATGTGTTTTTGATATCGAATTATCGTAATCAGTGCTGACAGATTAAGATTGTAACACATCGTTATCCTTTCCTATCCTGTTCTAAGTGACACAATCAAATGGATTCATTACAAACAAAAGAAACCCGAATAAAACCCAAGTCAATCCAAGTAGTAGACCAACTTTTGAGAGACTCATACTTCAAAATGGTATTTTTACGGACTGAGAACAAATAAAAGATACAAAGTACAAAAGCTATTGTATATTTATATAAAAACATATTATTATCGATCTCAATTTGTGAAATACACAATTTTTTTCAGAACCGTTGCGTCAGCTCTAAATTCTTTAGCCGCTATAGCGTGCCAGGATATGGCCACTGGACTTCTAGGGATTACGTTGCCAGAAGAGAAAGGAGCAACAGTAAGTATATTAAAGATGAATGCATGGTGTAGTAGTTAAGATACCGACCTTCTGTGCCTGTCCCCAGGGGTTGGATTCCCAGGCAGTACCATACTTTTTGCTATCCACAAAGTGTTGTTCTGAGTCTGGGTGGAATTTGTCTGCGTTAATTGCATGTTTGTAAAGTTCCCCGGAATACAAGGATTATTTTCCTTAGGGCAGGGTGGGGTATTAAAAAAAATAGGGTTGGTCCACCACCCCAGACCCACATAACTTAGTTTGACGGTTACCACAGATTATTTGGTAACTTTTTCGTCTGCTATTGAGATTTTTCTGATGAAAGACAATATTGTTTTTGCCTAAACCACCAACGTTATTGGGTTTTACCATCAAAAAATATTATGTCAAACAAAAGCCATAGAATCTGGCATTATCTAGGATTGGACAATGTAACAATACACGGTCTTTATTAGTAGAAACTCAAAAAGTTGTGAATTTGTAGTCTGTAAATTAAAAGTGAAAAAAATATTATTTTTTGAACTCAACGAAAAAGGCCATCAAACTTTAATTAATAAAAACTCTTCAGAGCTAGAATCTCTAAATAATTAATACCAGCAATGAACTAACTCTATAATATGTCAACAGATAGCTCGATGGGTATGTCTGGTCTGCGGTTTGCTCTCCTTCGCACTGGTTTTCGTTGTGGAAAGGCTAGGCCCTGTACTCCAACTCGCTCTCTCCTTCAACGGGATGGCTGGCGGTCTAGCTCTCGGACTCTTCACCCTCGGCATGTTCTTCCCATGGGCTAATGCCAAGGTTCTGACAAAGATTCTACATATTATTTATTACTACTACTTATGTCCTTATACTTATGATCGTATGGCGACTAAAGATATAATTTCTCGCCACCGTTGTGTTGTACAAATCTTTAACAAAAAAAATATCGATTAGGCAGATAAATATTATCAATTGAAATCAAAGTAGATGGCGCTGCGATCGAGTTTTAAGAATATTTTTTAAATTTACAAATAAAATCACGAAATATTCATTAATGAACTTTTGGATCAGCTAGCATATAGCCTAGTCATCTTACGTATTGTTTATCTTATTCTTGGGAATGCACATCTTGGCCATATAACAGAGCTCTTAGTCAGCTTATTATTTTATCTACAAACAATTTTTGGATTCACAGTATTTGCGTCCGTTACCATACGGAGTAAAGAATATGTAAATAAACTAAACAAATTGTAGGGTGCCGTCGCAGGTGGAATATTTGGTCTCCTCATTGTACTGGCAGCAGGAGGCGGTGCACAGTTGGCTCAAATACCTACTCCCCGAATACCCACCTCCATAGAAGGTTGCATCGCACTTAATAGCTCATATATGGATGTGAATTTTAAGTAAGTTATAACACAAATCACATTTATATCTCGCACATTTAAAGTTATACCTACTCAAAAAAGATTAAAAATCCAGAAATAGCAGCACAGAGACGTGTTGGTGAAAAATGGTACCTAATACCTTTACCGAATGGCAAGGCAGTAACTCAGTAAAAGTACCTACTATTCACCGTCTATTATTATTTTTAATAGTAACCAAGTTGAGAGCGTACTACCCCTTTTCATTAATAACTCTAAATTTTAAGGTAGTAAGGCATTATAAAGTACATTTTCGATATCGATCTTAATTGTTTGGTATAAATATTAAATTAATTTTTAGGTAAAATCTAAGGTGATATAAATAATACATAAAATTGATGTTATCTGTGGTTTTCATATCCTCTCCTTAAGAATTACCTAAACTTTAGGTGTCGTTTGGTGTAACCGAGCATACGACTTCTTACTCATCACAATATATCTACCATTTAAAATTCCGAACCCTCCTGCAGAAAATCAAAACTTTAAATATATGCCTATCATCATCCAATTCATTCCATTATCATCCAAAAATCAAACAGCAATCGATTGTTTGGCTTAAAAAGTAGTCAATACCTAAGCATCTTGAAATATCTAGCTTTATATTAAAAACAATAATTCTTTTTATACAAACAGTTTTATTGCCCACAGCGACAGCAAGAACGGCGAAGTGTTTTGGCTGTTCCGTGTGTCTTACCTGTGGTATTCAGGATTGGGTTGTGCAACAACATTATTAGTAGGACTTATAGTTTCAATAATAACAGGAGCGACAGATCTAGCACAAGTGCCGATAGACCTCATATCACCACCAATAGTCAATCTTCTCAATTCATTGCCCAAGAGATTTAAGGTAGGTATATATACAAATAAACTAGCACCATAATACCTATTATCAAAATCAAATGATGAAAGGTTAATAAAAAATATTATTGCAAAAAAACGATTGGAACAGCTTTCCAATAGGTGTGAATTCGAATCCCACTTGTAACAATCATTTTCCGCTCTTAATCGAGTTTTTATAAATAATCAAGCATATTAAATGCTAAATTTCAGTAATCTAAAATATTATTGCTTTAAAAATTATTATAGGATATTTATACTGAATCTGTTATTTAATGTTTCATTTACAACAGAGAACTTTAAAAGTGCCGACTCGACTGGGCTCGGAGGGACGACGTAGTTCTAGTGTGCGTCCTCCAAGTGTCGCCGACGATAAAGACACTCGACGTCGACGTAGACTCTCTGAAATGGCTGGAGGTGTATTCTACAGTGATGCTTCTACACTCACAAGGGGATACGATAACTATGGTCTGGGTCTGGACTCTGAGAAACACTTTACAGATGACCATACTAACTCTAATAGTATTAAACTTCAAACGACGTCAAGACACTTGCCGGATACTTCAACTTGTTAAGAATAATTAATAAAATTAGCGTAAGTCGCCATTTAATTAGAGATCTTATAATCGTTAAGTTGGTTCTTATATATTTAGAATCATCATCATCATCACAGCTCATGTATGTCCCACTGTTGAGCTCGAGCCTCCTCCATAATGGGAGGGAAATTGACCTACTATACCACGCCGGTCAGACGTGTTGGTATAGGGTTTTGTTTCGAGTTTTCCTTCTCTCGCATAGATGTTACACGCGTTTTATATCCCTTAGTCGTCTCTTACGATCACCCACGGGTAAGATAGGGGGTGGTGAATTGTATTCTCACTCCGTCACCACACGGATAAAGATTATATTTAGAATAAATATACCTACATTATTATTAAATATAGCAATAAAATACCTGTCGTATTAATTATGCATAATAGGTGCATATTGAAATTGGATACCTACTAGAAATTAGGTACAAACAAAAATGTAGTATAATGGGGCTATAAGGCCTTTCTATAAAATCACATTTTAAACCAAAAAAAGACATTTGGTACCTATACCTTTTTTTTATATTGCTTATGGTGGCAAACGAGCTAGCAGCACACCTGATGGTAAATGTCACTGCCGCCCATGGACTTTACTATAACTAGGCTGTAGCTAGGCCGCTGCCTACCATTGCAATAACCCAAACCCACCCAGTTGGGCTACCTCCTGTAGCACATTTGAATTTACGCTATTACAACGGATTTTTAATTCATGTGGTATCGAAGTCTGCCTGTCATGCAAATAAGTTTCATACAGAATTCACGGCACCTCACAAATGTTAAGCACTTTGCAAAAAATAAATAGTTATTATTTGCATAAGACAACAACACTAAGCGTACCTATTTCAAATCATCTCTTACAAACATAATAACACATACCCCTGCCCTGATGAAAGGAAGCCATGGAAGAAATAAAATTGTAAAAAATATCATTGGTATTTTAGTACAATCGGTAGACATTTTAACAATTTCTTCAAATTACTGAAATTTAGCATTTAACATGCTTGATTATTTATAAAAACTTGATTACGAGCGAAAAATGTTAAATGATAAATTTCAGTAATTTGAATAATAGTGTCGTGTCATTGTTTAATACAATTCCAACTGTAAAGTTAAGAATATCAAATCTGTATAATGTGTAAACATTGACGTGTAGATGGTACTCGTCTGCTTTAAAGACAAAAATATAATACAAAGCGAAAATTGATCGTCATACTGATACAACAAGTCACGCTGGTGTAAGTGGTAGCACGATTGGAACGGATTACCAATATGCGTAGGTTCGAATCCCATGTGTGACGACCATTTTTCGCTCGTAATCAAGTTTTTATAAATAACAATTTCTTGTTAGAAAAAAAAACAACTTCAGATACCTACCACCTCAATCACAGTTTGTATGGTTTTGAGGAGTTCACTAGTATAATAATTGATAAAACCGACAGTCTCAATCTCTTTTCCAACTAAAGTCTATACTGCCACTGAAATTATAGAGAATAGTAATCATGTTCATGTCTGATATGTCATCCGCGTTGTCCATTTTTCTTTCTTATTATCTACTAACACCTTACCTTAGATGTTAAAAATTCTAGTATGGCAATTGTTAGAACATAGTACGTGGTCCTTACTACATTTGTGCTGTTGGATTACAAGTGTGGGTATCGTATCAAACTAGTAAGGCCCTCAAGCAGATACTTATTTGACAATATGAGATACTACGATATTCCAATATTCCTCATTGTGGATGAGAATCTTGTCCAACAATCGGATGTATAGTTTTTATAAGTTTAAACGATGTGAAGCTGAGAAGCAAATGCCAAATTTAATTTCAGTATTCTTAAGTATAGCTCTTAGTCGTAATTAGTTTAAGTTAGAATAAACAATTATTATTTCGCTGTAAATGTATAATAATTTAAAGTAATAAAGAGTTTGATGATAATGTATAGTAACGGGATTATTTTCACCAGCAAGAATTGAAAACTAACAACTCATACTATTTATACGCGAATAATTCTTATACACGTTACCCTATAACTGTTTTCCTCACCAAATATGTGCTACTTGCATTAGCCCATAAAACAGCTTCCGCTAAGATGAAATGGCTGTTCTATTATATTACGCTAGTTAGATGGGTTGAATTAGAATACGAGCAAAGCCCTTATGGTGATTTCGTTAGTTATATATAGTTTAGATTTATAGTACCCGCAGGCAAGTGTTAACCATATATTGTTTATAATCCACACGGATGCTCGACAAGAAAAAAATATCCATTACCTTGGCCTCAATACAAAACTCAACATGAAAAAAAAAATAATCATGATTCCTCTTTGTATTATTTATTTTAAATAATGTACACTTATAATAACTTTGAAGGCAGGCCTACAAAAAAAAATTATCATAATTGTCAGGTACCAAGCCTATGGTACACAATTTTACATTTAATGTTAATAAAATAAGCTGAAATAATATTTAATAATAGGTAGACTGCTAAAACCACCCGACCTGCCTTCCAAGTGCATGATTTTAGCATATTATAACTTTTATATTGAATATAAATTTGGGTCAATAAAAGAATTCTCTGCTTACAAGAATAATAGGCAAATTGAATAAATTTAAATTATTTCACGACAGTAAATCTTGTTGATGTTGTTGTTGTTGTGACTGCTGCTGATGAATTTCCTGCATTGTAGAAACCGGTAGTGTAGCACTAACTGTTATTGAGGGCATTCCTGGCAATGAAACTGGTGTCAACACCGGAAGTCCAGTAGACATTGGAGGTGGCTGTATAGGTGCTTGAGCAAAGCTGCTCATATCAAAAGTTGGTACTAAATTTGGTGCAGTCTGTGAGAAAGGTGTTGGCACTTGTGATGTTGTGTAGTTAGGCATCATTGGTATGTAAGGTTGTGGTTGGTTCATTGGAATTCCTGGCAAATTTGGTAAAGGAGCTGGTGGCTGCATATTGGAAACAGATGGTATACTTCCCAAATTAGTTAATGTTGCATCTGCTAAATCTGTAAAGTAATAAAAATGCATAGTAATCGAGTTAAATAAATCTTATCAAAATATTTGACTGACTTGTTGATACTTACTACTTGAGTATGCAGCCATATTAGATACTACAGACTGAGTTTGAGAGAAAGCCTGCGGTGTAGGATTCATCGGCTGCGGGACGGAATGTTGTGAAACATTAACCTGTCCAGTAGTAATTGTAGAAGTTGCACCAGAAGGAACAGCAAAGTTACCAGGATTCACCATAGGTACTCCTGATAAGAAGGGCGGTGGAACATTCTGATTGGTTTCTACCGGTACACTTGAGACTTGAGGCATAGATATTAGTGGTGTCTTATCATCATTGATATTCAAATTTTGTACTCCTGACACCAAATTTTGTTGAACATGATAAGCAGGTTGTGCAGTCTGGAAAATAAAATAAATGTCATCATCAAGAGCTAATCAATGTCCAACATTGGAAATAACATTCCTCAATGGTGAACAATACCATATCCGCCACACTTAGCAAAAAAGTTGGGGAATGCACTTGATGTTGTAAGTTTACCAGGAAAGTGCAGCTACCCATTCTTCCAGTGCAATAAGCAATAATTATCAGCGCTCTTAGTGCAGAATTATTAAATTTTTGTCAAAAATCATGGGCTAGTCTAAAATTTATTACCAGACTCAAAACTATAAACTGGAACCACTTTCCTTTTTGAAAGAGGTCACCTATAACTAAGTAACAATTCTCTTGTTATAAAAAGCTTTACAGTCAACTCCAATTAGACTGTTTACAACTACTTTGTTCATCATCATCATCATCATCACAGCCCATAAACGTCCCACTGTTGGGCTCGGGCCTCCTCCGTAATGGGAGGGAAATTAACCTACTATACCACGGTGGTCAGACATGTTGGTATAGGGTTTTGTTTCAAGTTATCCTTCTCTCGCATAGATGTTATATGCGTTTTAAATCCCTTAGTCGTCTCGTACGATCACCCATGGGTAAGATATGTGGTGGTGAATAGTATTCTTACTCCGTTACCACACAGAAAACAACTATTTTGTTTAATGTGTAATATTAAGGTACAGGGACTAATATAGTATCTGTAATATGTGTGGTGCTGTTCTTATATTGCGACCTAGGAAAATAGATAAATAAGCAATAATACAACAAATGCAATAAAAACAAAATACATCACCTTGGGGGATCCCGCTCCCAATACAGGTGGAGACATGTTCCTTAATGGGATTCTGTGCAAATAACCATAACCTATTCCACATCCCAAGCTGCCTTCACCTCCCCAATTGTGATTGGGTGTAATATGGACTTCACGGCAGGTATCATCATTAACATTATATACATACAGCTTTAAAGCTCTGCCTTCATGGGCCTCAATTAATGTAAATAAGTCTTCACTCTCATGCATAATAGAATCTGCTCCTATAATATAGTCTGAGAATGGTCTTAAGCCAGCCAATTCCGCAGGTGATGATGGATGAACCTCCTATAAAAATATTTGCATACAAAATTAATATTTATAAACAGCTAAAATAAAGATAACAATAATTACGGTTAATTATTATTATGAGAATTTGGTTAAATTTGAAATTGATGATATGTTTAATCAATTGCTTACAGACTTTTATAATTCATCTGAAGATGTTTATATTTTAATTCAATATATATGATAAAAATATATTAAGTGGTAATCAAATCATCATCATCATCTTGCTCTTATCCCAATTACTTAGGGTCGACGCAATATGTCATCTTCCTCCATACAGTCCTATCAGATGTCATCTCTGCAGTCACTCCCTGTCTATCAATGTCATACCTCACACAGTCCATCCATCTTTTCTTTGGTCTTCCTTTACCCCTAAAGCCTAAGTGGTAATCAAATATTTAAGGGATTGCTAATAGCTTGTATATTTGAAATAACATTATTAGCCATAGAAACATATGTGATTAATACATACATACGTACATATCATGCCATATCCCTTGCAGGGTAGGCAGAGAGAACAGAGTGCCAGAGAACTCTATCCTTGCATACTTCACTCGCTTCCTCAACATTCATAATTCTCTTCATACACGCTCGCTGGTTTCGGAGACTCTTGACTCCATCTTCCTTCAGTATGTGACTAATCTGGTCTAGGTAGGTTAGTCTCTGTCTCCCCCGGTACCTACATCCTTCCACTTTCGCATTGTATATCTTATGTCATTAATAATATTTAATAACATAAATTACATTAAGTCTTATATCTTTAGCTCTGAAGGACTAAGTAAAGGTGTAAATACATACACATTTTGCTAGTAAATCTAGTCCTACATAATAGGTTGCAAGCCACTAGCCAGGTGCAGTATCACTGCAATGGTTAGCCAAGACCTCACTATCACAGTAACATATTCATGTAAATGGAGCAATTAGGCTGTTAGATTAATATTTTAGGAGGTTCATTTAAGTCATCTAACTCTTTTAAAAACTCCAAAGTAATACAAATACTATAAAAGTCATCTTCAATAAATTTCTATACATTCAAATTATGATATACATTTTCTCCCAAGGAACAAAAAATATTTATTGATTGAAGGTAAATATTTGTGGACTCAATTTAATAATAGAATTATCATAATTAGTTGGTTAAATATGAATGAATAAGGACAAAGGAACAAATTAAAAACTTATACTGAACTTATACTTTGAAATTCTTTTTTCTATTTTCAAATATATGGTTATCATTATAGATTTCTGATATATTATATCACAATTAGAGTTAGTATAGGTAATAATTTATAAAATTCATAAGTTGCCCCCTTTTTGCATCAATTTTGCAGTTCATCATCTCTTACAAAAATGGTTTGAATTCATCAATAATATCATGTTTTGAATAAATTTATGGGTATAGTCATAGTGTTTAGATAGAATGAATATACATATGTAATGAAAATAAAAAATGTATTATAGTTACCAAAACATGCCACACATTCTCATTTGCACCTTCAAATGAGCAAAATCTTATACTAACTCCTAAAAGACCTTGCCCACCCCAACTTGCACTGGGTGTTATCATGACTTCCCTTACAGTTTGAGTTTTACTACTAAAAATTAACATTTTTATGGGTTTATCGACATTTTTCTTCAGTAAATCCTTTAGTGTATCATTGTCTTGATCAAGCCTAATACCTTCTATAGCTACAATAAAGTCAAAAAACGCTTCAAGTTTAGCTTCTTGACCTGGAGACCCATCTTGAACCTAAAAGAAAAATTATCAGTGAGATTGGGGACGTACTCCTTCATTTAAAATATTATTTCATAACAAACCCGTACCCGCAATACATGATAGCCTTCTGAGCCACCTCCTGGTACTTCCGAACTTTGGGAGGAACCCATTGGATATTATGATATAATTAATAGCACCAACTATGATCGAATTTTATTAAAGTTCAGTAAAATGCTATTTTTCGAAATTAAAACCTCATCACAACCGCAACAATTTTGGCATTGACATTTCCATTACGTGGCAATGGCAAACTGACACGAAAAAGTATCGATACTTTGTAGCTTCTTTCGACACCGATACTTTTATATTCGGTACTTTGTTTTCGACACTTTTATTCAATGTTACTCAATCAATAATTCGGTCAGATATCGTATCAAATAAATCCTAGAAAGTAGTTAACTTAATATTTAACTTAATTTTTCTTTAGAGAAAAAGAAAGTATAGAATGCCTTTGAGAAACTGAATGCAACCAATTGCATGTTAGAATTAAATAACCGATATGCGTACCACAGTGCGGGTTAGGGCGTCCCCCGGAGGCGACGCGTACCGACCCGCCCCCGTCGGTACGAACTTCGGCAGTTGCGGCGATGGGGGCCGCCACTCATCACGCCTTGCCCAGTCAGGCGAGTCGAGGAGAGCAGAGTGCCGGGTGGGCACGTGGAATGTAAGAGGTTGTGTGGAAGGTAAGTTGCACTGGTTGCATGGCGGACAAACAGCTAGACGTGCTCTGTGTAACAGAGAGCAAGCGAAGGGGCAGCGACGCCTGCTATCTTCCTAGTGGCGGGATGGCTCTGTGGTCTGGTGTACCACAGAGCGATCGAGCCAGCATGGGGGTAGGAGTGCTGTTGTCCTCTCGCTTGGCCTCAGGTATGAAGGATTACGAAATGTATGATCCCAGAGTTCTTTGGGTCCGTATAACACTAGGTGTCACCAAGGTATTCATGGTTGTAGCTTATGCTCCCGTAGGATCCTCGGTGGCATCAGACCTAGAGAAGTTTTGGGATAATGTTAGGGAAGTTCTGGATATGGCAGAAACCAGTGAACGCGTGATTGTATGCGGAGATTTGAACGGATGGGTGGGGACCAAGCGTCCCGACTATGAGGACGTACTTGGTCCATTTGGTGATAAGAGAGTGAACGACGCAGGTAGGCTCATAGCGGATGTATGCATGGAGAGAAACCTTATTGTGTCAAACACATTTTTCCAACATAAGGACATCCATATGTATACATGGAGAAGGAATGAACAGAAAAGTATAATAGATTTAATTTTGGTAGACAGTCGCCTCCGAAGCAAAATATTGGACGCAAGAGCCTACAGGGGCCCCACAGTCGATACGGACCACTATCTCGTTATTGCGAGATTTAGTGGTCTGTTCAGAAAGTGGAGGCACTGGCGAGAGCGTGTCCACTTCGGAGGGCTTGAAAGAATAAAGGTTGAAAGGTTGCAAGAAGAGTGTGTTAGAGAAAAGTATGCAAAGGGTGTCCGAGAATGGCTGACGATGGCAAGCCAGCCGCAATCGGACTTTGAAGAATGCTGGAGAGTATTGAAAGAGAGTATGGTAGATACAGCGAAAGAAGTATGTGGAAGTTCAAAGAAGCATAGAAAAACAAATGGTGATGCATGGTGGGATGCGGAAGTGACAGCTTCCGTAGAGCAAAAGAAGAAAGCGTGGCTGGACTATGTCTCTTCTTTGAATCTGAATGACAGTATGACTGAACAGAAGAAAGAAATATATCGGCAATGTAAGAATGACACCAAGGCCTTAGTGAAAGAGAAACGTGATAGAGCAAATATGAGTGCAGAAGATAGGCTGACTAAACACTTCGAGGGTAACACCAAACTCTTTTGGAGGGAGGTGAAGAAGTCTCGGGGTGGTTGGTCAGCCTTCAGAATGAATAAAATAAGGTCTAAAGGTGGAGACATTCTTACACAAACACAAGACGTGTTAAGCCGATGGAGTGAATATTTTGGCGATATGTATGCGGATGCTACGGTTGACGCCGGTGTCGCATGTGGTTTAGTAGATGGTAAGGCATCGGGCATTGATATGGTGTCTGCCGAGATGATCAAGCTTGGTGGCTCCTGTGTCTGGGAGGCGTTCCTGTTGCTCCTCAATTTATGTTGGAGCTCGGGAATGGTTCCCGGAGACTGGAATAGCGCAGTCATCGTGCCTTTGTTTAAAAACAAGGGTTCACGTTATGACTACGCAAATTACAGAGCCATAAGCTTGACCAGTTTGGCAGCAAAAGTGTATGGTAAAATTATTGAAAGGAAAATGAGGATGGTGTCCGATGGTTTACTGTGTGAGACACAAGGAGGTTTCAGGAGTGGAAGGGGATGCATGGATCAAGTGTTCTCTCTGCGCAACATTGTGGAGAAGCATCTGGCTCTAGGTCAGAGGGTTTTCTGCAGTTTTGTGGATCTGTTCCGTGTCAAATGCTCTCTGCATTTGACACGGTTGTACGAAAGTAACTTTGGGACATTTTACCGGAGTATGATATTAACGGTAAACTGCTACAGGCTGTGCAGTCCAGTTACATGGGCTATGAAAGTAAAATTAATGCGGGCGAAATGCGATCTCTGCGGAAAATCTGTGGAGTTAGGCTGACCGACCGCATTCGTAACGACGAGGTAAGAGAGCGAGTAGGTATGAAAGAGAGTATTGGTGTAAAGATGCGAAAGGGAATGCTCCGATGGTTCGGACATGTGGAAAGAATGCCGAACGAACGTCTGGTTAAGAAGATATACAATGCGAAAGTGGAAGGATGTAGGTACCGAGGGAGACCGAGACTACCTTGACCAGATCGGTCATGTACTGAAGGAAGGTGGAGTCAAGAGTCTCCGAAACCGGCGAGCGTGTATGAAGACAATTATGAATGTTGAGGAAGCGAGTGAAGTATGCAGAGATAGAGTTCTCTGCCACTCTGTTCTCTCTGCCTACCCTGCAAGGGATATGGCGTGATGATATGTATGTATGTGTGTGTAATTAAATAACCGCCGGGCGGGCCCCCGACAACAATATGCGGGTACCGGTGGCCCGCTCGCACGAAGAAGAGAGAAGTTGCACAGTGGGTCTATTGGGTCACGCGCCGCCTCTTCCGTCACACCGGACCGATTTGGCGGGGCGAGACGCATCCATAGCCCACTGCAAAGAAAAAAAAATCAAAAATCATTTGGGAAAATATATGTTTTAATTCGTAAAGAATCATATATAATAGATAAATTTAATACTCTGATACTTAAAAGTTATCTAAAAGGTGGCCAATTACATATCATGACATTACATACATTCGCCCCAGGTTAAGAAATATCGTATTCCTGTAAATAAGTAGGTGGCTAATGCACACGTATTGAACGACGAAGTAGATGGAGACTTTCTGTACCGACAGAATCAGGAACTATCTTCCCATGCACATCTGATACATTAGAATCACCAGAGGCCCAACTTAAAGCGGATTCTATTTTACTGTCGGATGATGAATCGCCTATATGTCTGTACCAAATTTCAATTCGAAACTACTAGTTCTCGTCCATTCTGTAGTCGTACATGAGAATGTAGAGGATTAATATAAAGATTTCAGATGTTTGCGCGAGTATTACACATTTAAAATAAAACTATGTACTTTTACAGATTTTATAGCGTTTGTATTTTAGAGGATTAATTTCAGTATATCCGTGTGGTGACGGAGTAAGAATATAATTCACCACCCCCTATCTTACCCGTGGGTGATCGTACGAGACGACTAAGGGATATAAAACGCATATAACATCTATGCCAGAGAAGGAAAACTCGAAACAAAACCCTATACCAACACGTCTGACCAGCGTGGTATATTAGGTTAATTTCCCTCCCATTACAGAGGAGGCCGGAGCCCAACAGTGGGACATATGTGGGCTGTGATGATGAATTTCAATAATCTCAACTTCTTTGACTATAGGGTCATATCTACTTTTTCGATCGTTATTGTTCAATAGTGCTCTCTCCACCCCGGTAATCCACGTTGGTATAAACTGTCCGTTCGAACATCGACATGGATGAGTAAACATTCGCTTGAAGGATGTGCATCCAATAACCATTCGTAATAATGAGCGTATGGTGCGTAATGACTGTTCTAAAACCACTGCCTAACTATTAAATAGATTTAAATATTTTGTTGCACTTACAGAATTATCAGTTCTACTTTTAGTTAACAGATAGTCATTCAGTAAAACAGTTTAGCTTTATAGATCAAACAGTATATTAGATTTGATTTATTTGATGAGCAAATTTAGTGTGCAATTCAGTATTTTTGGTGGTAATTTAAAATATTTGAATAGAAAAAATTGGATATTGGATACAGTTGTAGCATTAAATACTACCCTTTTATAAAGAAAGCAGTCGAGCATGGGCATATTGTGCTCGAGTATGTAGAGACTACTCGTATGGTCAGGGGCGGCTCTAGCATATGTAGCGCCTAGGTGCAATCAATAACCCGGCGCCCTCTTATATCAAAATGCGAGAACAGAATGGGACAGGTTGATAGTTACAATACGTTCGACTAAACTCCGAACCTCGCTGAAATGCGTTGTCGCATGTTTAGTCTCGTTGTTTTGACATGAAACCAAGTAAACGCGATCGGATTATGAAATTACAGTGAGCATGGCGACAAAGAAACCTACCCAAACCTGTTAAATAACGCACCTACTATACCGTTTATAGATGGTTAGGCACTCGCTGCGTTCGGTGTGCCTGCTCCGCACGTCACAGTGAAGGCTCTATGTTTCCCGAGCGGCTCTCGGCGCCTCCTAACACCCGGGGTCCGGATGCACTGCACCCTCTGCACTATAGGTAAAGCCGCCCCTGGTTGGACGGTCAAAGATCTCGCCCTCACATGTGCGCCATACATGGCCATCGAGTGGCTCACCTCCGCATAAAAGCCGCAGCCGTCGGCCTTCGAAGCTAGGTACTCCTACGTTCGGCACGAGGCATAATAAGGCGGACGCCGCGCCGACCAGCCGGGGAGCAAGTCTGCGGAAATGCTCCCGGAACCATCAACGCACCGTCGAGCACCAGGCCCAAATACTATATACTATGGGCCTGAATACTGATGTGGATGGAGTTGGCGACTATCGAGGCGTCGATAGGCGGCCTTATGCGGGGCCCATGGATCAAAAGGGCCTCCGTTTTATTTAGGGCCACCCTGAGTCCCAGCGCCTCGATCCGCCTGACCATCTCCTCGGTGCCGAAAGTGGCCAGGCTCATCGCCTCCTCGAGTGTCCTGCCCCGGGCTGTGACGAGCGTGTCACCAGCGTAGCATATCAAGCCCAGCCCGGGGAGGAGACTCTCTATCAACGCTCAGTCGTAACCGATGTCCCACAGAGTCGGCCCCAGGACCGACCCCTGTGGAACACCGCACATCACGGGCGTACGCACAATGTCCTCTGCGGGACCCGCGCAGAAGACACTCCACCCCGCGCCCCTCCAAATATCTGCCCTCAGCCACCTCAGATACAAGGGCACCCCGTGGTATCGGAGCGCCTCCCTGATGCAGCTGAATGGCAGACTATGGAATGCGGTGGCGATGTCCAACGACACCGGCAACAGCACTCCTCTGCCGGTGACAGCCTCCGCGGCCGTCTGCCTCAGGCGCAGCAGAGCCCCGATGGTCGAACGCCCCCTTCAAAAGCCAAATTGAGCATCCGACAGATCGGAATTGCTCCCGAAGCTTGTTTAGCGACGCGCGATGCGGACGACTCCAGGGGTCACGGTTGAGACCGTTCAGCATCTGCCAACTTGCGCCCTTGGCGGATCGGATGGCCAGCCGAAAGGCAGTCCGCGCACTGCGGTACGCCTCATACAGCTGGCCCTCGCACTCAGCGTCGGGGTGACGCCGCCAGCTGCAAGTGTAGGACTTTCAAGCATTAGTGCATGCCAAACAAAGGCCCGCCAGCCTTGGGGACCATCAGCAGACCTCCTGCCTCGGATGTAGAGGCTGTACCCTGGGCATGGCTGCATCGCAGATTTGCGGTAACGCACTGCGGATGCGGCAAGCCTCAGCGTCCACTCCGTCCGCTGGGGGTGGTGACGACAGCCACGTGTGAACGATGGCCGCCGCAATAAAGCATTCTGGCTAAACCTGTCAAATAACGCACCCACTACGTTTATAAATGGTTAGGCATTCCCTGCGTACGGTGCACCAGCTTCATGGGGAGTTTTACAGTGAAGGCTCTCGGCGCTCTCTATGTGTCCCGAGTGGCTCTCGGCGTCCCCTAACACCTGGCGCCCGGGTGCACCGCACCCTCTGCACTGTAGGTAAAGGCGCCCCTGTATATGGTTTCAGATGCTCTGATGAAACCTTTGTTGAAAGGGAATGTGGGCGTGGTGTGTGTGTAATGGATGAAAGTAGAGAAATGAACTTGAGGAGGAGTGTTGGAATCACGAATTATAGACACAAGGAGTCCGAACGTAATGTTGTCGAATGGTCTCAATTTAGGGGACAGAAATTTTGCCGGTAGAGCGAGCCACTTTACAAGAAATAGTCGTTTAAATCCTTACGTGGGAAGTTTTGTTGCTATTGACTGGAATGTTTTGTTGCTATTGACAGCTCTGGAATTTTATATTGAAATTAATTAAATTCAACATTCGTGAGCCAACGCGTGTTTACGTGTAATAATAATAATAGCATCAGTACGCCTTAAACCTAGCGAAGCCAGTGGCAGAAAAGAGAACTAAGATCTAGGGTCATTATTGTGTCTATGTCCATGAATACTATGGAAAAGCCTATACCGTTCGGACTTCTTGTATCTATACTTCGGAGTTCGAATAAAAGAGTATTTATTTTAGTATAAGGTCTTTTTCTTACCAGTTTTATTTTTCTACTTTGTATTTTACATTTTGGTTTTGGAATGCTCTTTTGTCTGCTACTTTTGAAAACGGGTCGTGTGTCACTGCGTGAATAAAATTATCTAAGAAAGCTTAAGCAAACTTTCATTTATTCACATACAACCATTTTCTGATACTAAGACTACTAAGAGTAAAATTTGCGAGTTGGTGGGTCCTAAAGACTCACCCCATACTTATCCGTGAGATGACGGAGTAAGAATACAATTCATCACTCCCTATCTTGCCCGTGGGTGATCGTAAGAGTCGACTAAGGGATATAAAACGCGTATAACATCTATGCAAGAGAAGGCAAACTCGAAATAAAACCCTATAACAACACGTCTGACCAGCGCGGTATAGTAGGTTAACTTCCCTCCCATTACGGAGGAGGCCCAAGTCCAACAGTGGGACATATATGGGCTGTGATGATGATGATGAAAGACTTACCCCACTGACAAAATCTAGTACTGGTGCCACTAAAATACAAATTTATATAGTGTGTAAAATGGGACTATATTACAATAATATTACCATATAATGATAAATTTAACTGATTAAACTCGATTTCAGGGGTAGCTTAACAGTTCACTCTGAATTCCATTGCTTACGCTTCATTCCACTTTCTGACTAGTATTACAACCGTTATCGCAAGTGAAATAGAGTATTTGTCCATCCCAGTTAATGTAACTTTACTCTTTGTTTCGTCTTACCGATACCTAGGTCTATAGCAGTGACACGTCCCAGACTATTTTTTTTTTTTTGGGTTTATGGCTTGGTTACTTAGATCTTACATAAAATACCATGAAAATTACTTAATATAACAAGTTAAACACTAAGATATTGAATATAATATAAGAGCACCACATGACACTTTTCTTTGCCCGCTAAAATTCCCGTTCCAGATCATGAAATATCCAAACCACGGAGAAAATATGGAGGGTAAAAACTAAGGAAAGCCATCTTGTATGGGGGATTAGCCCAAAAAGTGTCTACTTGTAAACAGCAAATTATTGTTCGAACACTCACCGAAATAGCGCTAGTGTAGCAAGTGGAAATGATATGAACGTAGCAGTAATAAGCAGAGTGAAGTATGCTGAGTTACGTAGTCAACTGTGATTTGATAAATAATAACCTATGAACCTATGAAATTTGTGGCGCTCTTTTTAAAATGCTTCCACTTGCTCTGGGGGGGCACACTTAAAACATTACTTATTTTTACTGACCGTCGCGCCGCCTACAGATTGGTTGTACAAACTTAACTGCTGCCATTTTGTCCTGCCTGTCAAACGTTTGACAACTGAGGATTGTTATTTTTTGTTCCTAGCGTAGGTACTTATTGTCATCGATCTATTTTCGGTTATTGATATTTTTCTGAAAATTATCTCAAGTTTCAATGTTAGGCTGATATTATTATTGTTTAATTATCAGCTGATATGTTTTTTTTTTTATATTTCAGGGTAGCTTTCATAGTAAAAGAAAATTCTATGTAATTACACATACACATGTAGATATGTATATATATTACTTCAACTTTAGTTCACCGCCTAAACTCTGGGTTAAACCTAAACTTTCCATACATGCATATTTTATCATCGAGTTGCCACTCTTTTTCAATTTAATAACTTTACTCTTTGCACTTGCTACTATAGCGCCACCTTAATTTGCTCCCGTTCATTGGACACTGGGGGGGCACACTTAAAACATTACTTATTTTTACTGACCGTCGCGCCGCCTACAGTTTGGTTGTACAAACTTAACTGCTGCCATTTTGTCCTGCCTGTCAAACGTTTGACAACTGAGAATTGTTATTTTTTGTTCCTAGCGTAGGTACTTATTGTCATCGATCTATTTTCGGTTATTGATATTTTTCTGAAAATTATCTCAAGTTTCAATGTTAGGCTGATATTATTATTGTTTAATTATCAGCTGATATGTTTTTTTTTAATATTTCAGGGTAGCTTTCATAGTAAAAGAAAATTCTATGTAATTACACATACACATGTAGATATGTATATAGTATATTACTTCAACTTTAGTTCACCGCCTAAACTCTGGGTGGCAGCACTTTCCATACATGCATATTTTATCATCGAGTTGCCACTCTTTTTCAATTTAATAACTTTACTCTTTGATTGGACACTTCTTAATACACTGAGATGGTACTCCTTAGTTTTTACCCTCCATAGGAGGAAATAATATTAACATTAGAGATGCGAAAAACGGCTCACTGAAAAGAAAGGAGAGATATAGCTCTTTTGATCAAAAGAGCTATATCACTCTTTTAGTTCTTTAGTTCATTTAGGTCATATATATCTTGAGTTCATTTAGCTCATCAAGAGAGCTAGCTCTTTTATTGAGTTAGCTCATTTCATTTCAACTCGTTCACGGCTCTAACTCTTTTGAATAGTTCAAACTCTGAACTACGCGATCATTAAGCGATAAGCTTGATATGCATGAGCATGTAAATTTTGATTGGTGATCACAGTATTAGATATAATATATATTTATATAAAAAATAAATAAAATTGAAAGGTCTGTTTGTAATTGAAATGGTTAAAAACAGCTTTTCACTAAATACATATGGGCTGACAGAATCGACTGCGTCCAGTGTCAGCTTACACTGATAACTATTATTATTATTGAATATTGTTATTCAAAGATGAATATTATTTTTTTAAATATAACTTATTACTTTCAAACATTTTTTCTTTGTTGAACATATAACGTTTAGGCTCGCAATAGTCACAATGCATATCGGTGCTCAATACTTTTACTGTTCGGCGGTGATCGGCATATATCGGACACTTTCGGTCGTCGACTGCTTACACGACATGACGACGCGAGCCGATTGAGCCGTTGAACTATTAACTGAGCTAATAGTGAGCTAGATTGAAATCAAAGAGCTAGTTCATTTGTATCTCTCATTCAGGAGCTACCCAAGTCTATTATTAACATCACTGTCAAACCAAATATGACATTGACAGCTATCGTGTCCCTATGTTTCGACATTGGTCTAAAATAAAATCAATCAAATCAAAAAGTTGTTTTTTTAGTAATAGGTAGTGCATATTAATTCCATAAAGTTTAGTTTTTTATTTTAACATGTATTTGTTTTTATTTATTGAAAACCACTATTTATAAATATAACGTTAACGCTGAATCTTCCCTTACAATAGTGGTAGAGTATCTTTTTGGAACAATTTATTTACCTGACTTTTTTGATGACTTATTGGTTTTTTACTGCTATAATTTTTGGTGTAAATGTAGTAACTGACAAAGAATATAAAGTTAAATCCCGTCCTCAGAGTGACGGCCTCATAAATTAAATGGAAACATTATTTTATAATTGCAATCGGTTTAAATAATCTGTTAGTGTCATTAGACTACAAGGTTTTATTTAGATTTTCACCATTTGTGCTAAATTTCAAATTGGTTTATTATAGCAGCCTTATAAGTCGTCCACTAGATTCAGTAGTACTACTACAAAAGCCACATAAGTGTAACAAATTTTTTCATGAACTTATAAGACCTGCATATCACGAATATGGCAATAATTGTTTCCATATAGATGACTTAGAGCCACCAGATAATCCAGCATCTTAGCATATGTACTTACATAGATTATGATAAAGTACATGTATAATTGAAATATTTTTGCAGGTGCCAACAATCCTTATGATGGCTGAATGGAAACAGTTAATACTCGAATGGCTCAATGAGTATACTGCGTTACAAGATAATGAAATAAAAAGTTTTGCTGCTGAGCATGAACACAACCATGAAATTGCAACTGCCATCTTTAATCTGTTCTATTATGAAAGTGAAGAAGATGGCCATTCTAATAACAAATTGGAAAGTGAATCACAATATGAGCAGGTTATTAAGTGTTTTGACATTAATTAAGTATTAAAATACTGTTTGTTATTGTAATCAGAGCAGAATAATGAAATAACTTTAAACAAGTATTTATTTTAAAAAACTAATCATTTTATAATCAATATATTAACCAGTATTGTAATAGGTACTATCATCATCTTAGCTTATATATGTCCCACTGCTGGGCTCAAGCCTATGCTAGTCAGATGTGTTGGTATGGGGTTTTATTTTTACTTTTCCTTCTCTGGCATAGATATTGCCGATATAATAAACAAGATGACTACTATTGAATAGTAAAGATCACTAAAATTAATATCACAGTAACCTACTTCACTTAGTGCATATATATGCACGTCCCACCTGCATCATCAGGTCTAATGCCATGGAGAACAAACAGTTCATAATAATAAAGCTAATTAATTCAATTTTATCTTGCAGATGTTAGAAAATGTTTGCATTCAACTGTTTAGTTTCTACAGATCAAAAGAAATGCAGTTGCAGAGATTTACTTTACAATTTGTTCCCATTCTTATTTACAATTATTTGAGCTCAGTGGCACAAGGAAATAAAAAATCTTGCCGCTGCATAGAAACATTGTTAATAGGTAATTTACACAATATAATATTTACATAAAAAACCATTTTATTTAAAATACTTCTAGATTTTAGTAAATATACAAAATTATTTCGAAAATTTTTATTTCTATTTAGATGTTTTTACAAATTCAAACTGTGTTATCAACAGAAACTTAAAACGCATGCATAAAATATTTTAATTGTACATTGAACTTTTATAGTTAAATTGTTTGCTTTATATGCTCTCACTTGAGGCAAAAATCTATATCTAAATAAATATTGTACATTTACAGGTTTATATAACTTTGAAGTGGTTGATGAAGCCGGCAAACCTAAAGTTGTGTCATTTAGGTTGCCATCTTTAGCCCAGTCTTCCATATATCATGAGGTAATTTAGTTTTTTTAAATTTAAAATATGCACATATCAACTGGCTGAATATTGTAATATATTTTTTTACAGCCACTTTCCTTGGGATCTCAATTTTTAACAGAGAGTGCTCTACGCAGATGGGAAGAGTGCAATACAAAACTCGTCAGCTGGGGACCACTGCCTCAGGTTGATGTGATAAATGCACAGAATCGCTTGAAGGTCATGTCCGCTCTGATTTTCATTTACAATCGTCAATTAAGTCTCTTGCCAAAACTTGCATTGCGTCATTTTTGTATTGCTGCATCTAGGTACGTAAGTTTTTTTATTTATTTTCCATGTAGCCACCCATCAGATTATCCACGTCTACTATTGGACATAGCCCTCCCCAAGAGGATATAATAACAAGACGACAGAAACTCAAATAACGACTGCAGTTTGCATAGTGTTCAAGATACCGACTTATCATGCCAGGTATCAATTCTTGCATGACAATACTTTGTTCGAACCACAAATTGTTGTTTTGAGCTTGTAATTTGTGTCTGTTAATTATCTGTTTGTAAGTCTTTGTCTCCTGAGAAAAAACTTAAAAGATACCCCCCGTATTCAATTTTCCATGAGTTCTCTTGTACCAAACAGATTATATACTTATCTACTTACTATATGCAGAGCTAATAAATGACTTTGTAAATATTAAGATATTACTTACTTATCTTATCGAGAATGAGGATGGTGTCTGATGGTTTACTGTGTGAGACACAAGGAGGTTTCAGGAGTGGAAGGGGATGCATGGATCAAGTGTTCTCTCTGCGCAACATTGTGGAGAAGCATCTGGCTCTAGGTCAGAGGGTTTTCTGCAGTTTTGTGGATCTGGAGAGAGCATTTGACACGGTTGTACGAAAAGAACTTGGGACATTTTACCGGAGTATGGTATTAGCGGTAAACTGCTACAGGCTGTGCAGTCCAGTTACATGGGCTGTAGAGCCTGTGTGCGGCTGGATGATGGAATGTCGCCTTGGTTTGACGTCAATATGGGCGTTAAGCAGGGGTGCACTCTGTCAGCCAGGCTGTTTATCATATATCTGGATAAATGTCTCCAAAGGTTGAACGATATGAATGTGGGAGTCCAGATGGGCGACTCAGTGGTCACTGCTCTGCTTTATGCAGATGATGCAGTCCTGCTGGCACAGTCAGCGACTGACCTGCAGACCCTAGTCGACACAATGACAGAAGATTGTAAGAAAAGGGGTCTACGCGTGAATGTGAGCAAAACCAAAATAATGGTCTTTGAAAGAGATAAAACCAGAACAGATGTAAGAGTAACAATAGGTAATGATGTACTAGAGCAAGTGGATGAATTTGTATATCTTGGATGTGGATTTAGCCGAGATGGAAGGTACACCACTGATATAGAGCGAAGAGTGAATGCGGGAAATAGAGTGAACGGAGCGTTGGGGCAACTTCTCGGCAGCCACCACCTCAGCCAGAAGGCACGTGTAGCAATACATAACGCAGTGCTTGTCCCAATATTACTGTATGGAAGCGAGAGTTGGGTATGCAGAAAAGAGTATGAAAGTAAAATTAATGCGGTCGAAATGCGATCTCTGCGGAAAATCTGTGGAGTTAGGCTGACCGACCGCATTCGTAACGACGACGTAAGAGAGCGAGTAGGTATGAAAGAGAGTATTGGTGTAAAGATGCGGAATGCTCCGATGGTTCGGACATGTGGAAAGAATGCCGAACGAACGCCTGGTTAAGAAGATATACAATGCGAAAGTGGAAGGATGTAGGTACCGAGGGAGACCGAGACTAACCTACCCAGACCAGATCGGTCATGTACTGAAGGAAGGTGGAGTCAAGAGTCTCCGAAACCGGCGAGCGTGTATGAAGAGAATTATGAATGTTGAGGAAGCGAGTGAAGTATGCAAGGATAGAGTTCTCTGGAACTATGTTCTCTCTGACTACTCTGCAAGGGTTATGGCGTGATGATATGTATGTATGTATGTGTACTTATCTTCATATCTGTAATATTTTTAGTAATTGTCATTTCAGAATAGTGTCGCAAGGTTTCAACAAAAAAATCAGTGGATCATCAATGAAACCTGTTCCTAGAATACCAGTATCGTCCAATTTTCTTTTAGAATTGATAGAGGGTTCATACTTTGCCATGTTCAATGAATTCTACACATTGGCACACCAAGCTGTAAAAGATATAGATCGACGAGCACAATACGAATTATTGCCCGACGTTATGTTGGTTACCAGTGCTGTTATAAATTCTCTGAAGAATAATCCAACAGGTAACTTATTCATTCATACATCTATCAACCTATTTTCGTTCAGTTTTGGACATCATCTGTGTGCTGAGCGTGAGTTTTGTTATTAACATAACGCGTTCTACAGCAAGCGCGTAAGCGTGTTATTTGTCTGAAGAAATGTACAGCGCCACTAGCGGCGCGTTTTTGAAACTACATTTCTTCATACAAATGACATGCTTACGCGCTCACTGTAGAACGCGTCATGTTAACGACAAAACTCACACTCAGCACACTGAGCTCATATATGTCCCTCTGCTGAGCTGAAGCCTCCTCCATAACGTGAGAGAAATTATCCTACTACATATATGGTGCTGGCCAGATGGGTTTGTATAGAGTTGGATTTCGAGTTTGCCGTATCTTGCATACTTGTTATATGCCTATTATACCGTTTAGTCGTCTTTTACGACACCCACAGACATGATAGGAGCTACTAGACCGATTTTCTATTCCATCAGTCTGTTAACGTCCAATATTTGACATAAATCTCCTATAACGGAATAATGGCATAATCGCAATGCGTGGCAGGTGGGTTAACGATCACAGTTGGTGTTATGGAGTGCTGGTGACCTCGTAGCCGGTTTAGACATTTTTTTTAATGCTTATAGTGGCAAATAGGCAAGCAGCACCCCTAATGCTAAGTGTCGCCGCCGCCGATGGACTTTTGCAATACCAAGGCTATAGCTAGGCCGCTGCCTACCAATATAAACCCCAAACCCACCCAGTTGGGATGCCGGCTCTCTCGGTTACCAAATGAAGCGCAATAGCACATTGCCGTTACTCAGACGTCGATATTCTGCGAGAGTGTAGTACTACCCCGGACGGACCGGCCCGCGGCTGTAGACAGAGAACTGTTAACAGCGTGGTCCTATCACTAATAATCCACGTAAAATTTTATTAACTCAGTATACTAAATATATAATTTGTTTCCAGGACAACCGTGCGACGGTCCTATGGGCATCAGTGTAGCGCTATCCCCGGCTACCACTACAGTCACCATGTCTAAATCTATGATTACCAATGCATCATTCCGTACAAAGAAATTACCAGGTGAGTTAACTATCATTAAAGAACTTGTGGAAACTTTTCTCTGATAATATTTTAAACATTATATAAAACTGCTACTTGCTTTGATAACTACATATGTTTGAACCAGTGTGGTAGCGACCACAAATACTCTCAGTCTTAATATAATGCTTATTGGGGTCGTAAAAAGTAACTAAAGGCGTGTGATTAATAATTGTATTCCCAAGAAGTATTGCCATCAAATAGGCGGCCATATGTAAAACTTATTCAAACCCCATGTGTAGCATGCAATTTATTTGACGCCCTTATGTATAATAATAATAACATAAATTTACGTAATAAATCTTTTTAACAAAGTCATGCCGCCATTCTCATTTTGACATTTTTTTTTTGGCGGCGGGCTATAGTGTGGTCACGTCCCGTTAGTTCCGTCCACATTTTGACACCTTAAGGTCGTAAAAGCAATGGAAGCAAGGGAAGAAGCAATACAATCTGTTCTTACAGTTTAAAAAAAATAGCCATGTGATATTAGATTTTTATTTTATTTTTGGTTTAATACAGATGAGGATACCATTTCGCTGCCAAATGCATGCTCGTCAAATAGTACGATAAATATATTTCTGTGCAATGACATCGATAGCGCTCCAATACATAATATTAAATTACACATCAATGCTCTTGGAAATATAGAGAAAAGTTAAGGGTATTGAATTATGATTCATTAATTGTCACACACACTTTGTAATCGTGTCAGTTATCTGTGAAAATGAGTATAGTTAAAACCATATATTTTCATCAAGCTTTCATCGTTTTAGGTCATATGTAACATACTGGGCGCGAGCTTCCTTCACAATGACAGGGAAATTGACTTATTATACCGCACCGGTACGGCGGATTGGTCTAGGGTTTTATTTAGAGTTATTTTTCTCTCGTATATATCTGCATATTCCATCCATCAATCTTCTTCTACGTCAACTATGAGCAAAAGAGAGTGTGGCAATTTGTTTTTAACATGTCACTACCCGGGTAGGGATACATACTTTAATTTTCTTAAATTAATTGCTCACTCTTACTCCTTGGAGAATTGTTATATACTGCTAATATAGTGAACTAACAATAAATGGCGTAATCCTTTCTCATTTTAAGTATTAAACAAACACTCTTCTATGCAAAACAAGTGTTTTCTTTAAAGCGATGCGTTTGAGTTTGCGAAGATGATATTAAAGGCAAACAATCAGAGAATAATGAGAGACGTACCGTTATTTAATATCCTGTTAGTGTGCAAGCAATTACACGAGTGTATACTCGTGTAATTCATTCAGTCATTGTGTTCCATTTCATAGTAGTGTGCGTTTATACGTACACTACTATGAAATGGAACACAATGACTTTTCATACTACGGAATGGACCAGCGTAGGGTGACATTTTCGACACCAATTTAGTGGCACACATTTTGTGCGTGGAATAGGTTTCTATGTGTTATTATACTAAGGACGTGATGTTGAAAAATAAATTATTAGTAAAATAGTTTTTTAAAAACATGCCTTTATTTATCTGTTCTTTCAAGAAGATAATAAACTTTAAATTAAATTCAAGTCATTAAAGTATTGCATTACATAAAATGAACTTTAGTCGCGAAATTCACCTATTATATATTGGAAGGCAGCGGCCTAGCTATACCCTTGGTATTGCAAAGGTCCATGGGCGGCAGTGACACTTACCATCAGGTGTGCTGCTAGCTCGGTTGCCACCAAAAGCAATAAAAAAAATAAGAAAAATTATTAATATTTTTTCTTAGAACTACTAAGGGCAAGATCAAGGTTACATGTTGTTTATCTAAACAGGAAAATCTTGCGACAAGCTTCTGTAATATATAAATTGTCTAATATAATAAATACATCATCAGACCTTGAATCTGCGCAATGGGTGTAGGTAGTATACTTATCACGACCATTCTAAAGAACCTAAACACGTTGGGGTCAATTTGTTGCATTTATTAGATCCTATGACCGTCTTCTACCTCCATTATTAGACTAGCACCATGGTACCATATTAAATACATTGGCCCTCCAAGTTTCATAGGCGTGCCAAATTACAACTCAATCGAACACCTAGAAATGCGTTGAATTAGGCTTCTTAAATTCTACAGACCTATAGTCCGTTTGTTAATCTCAGAGACTAAACTGACATTATATGTGTTACCAGCTTTTGGCATCTCTTAAATAGTGATGTGCCTCTATCTATCACCAATTTGCGCTATTATAATCAAGGATCGTTTTTTTTTTATAAAAATAAACTTATAAATATTTATTTACGTTTTATATGGTCTAGAACTGTAGTACTGAAATCGCGGTTCTTTGCCACTTCGATTAACACATTCTGGATTTTTAAATATATTTATTATTATTGATTACGCGTAAGAAACAATAATAAATATATTATCAAACAACAAAGATCTAAATAAAATAAAGAGCGTTACATAATTATATGCATAAAAAGTAATATAATGTTAGTGTCTAACACAGCACTTAATCTCTAGTTATTTTACACCATTCCACTTTACACGATGTTAAGTGATTAAGTTATTGATAATCGTATACCTGTCACATCTTTCTGTTATCACCTACGCTCTTTACTGAGCAACGTACTTACTTTTTGCTTTTCTATTCTAAATATTACGACTCAGTTTTTTTATCACTTAGTCTGAAATTAGATTACAGATCGAAACCATTTTTCTTTCTGCAGATGAAATATGAAACCGTTATCTTTTTCGTCCCCGCTTAAATAACATCCCGTAACGTTTAAATTAAGCCATTCTTGTGATTTATATCACAGGTACGCTATTTGTAATATTAAAATAGTCGCATACAGCATAACTTTCTGTTATTAGATAAATTTTCTTTTATGACTAAAATTTATTATGAAACACTACGGAGGCTACACATTCTATCCATTTGCGAACTTTTACTAAAAGCGTATTCACAAGGAAAGCATAACAGTGAAGAGTACTTTGTCTTATATATATTCGCACTCGCGTTAGTTCGCTTTTATTCTCAGTGGATGTGTACCCGTCATTAAATGCACACCACAATATCACATAACATTACTGACATACATAGTAATTAAAATATGTCCAGTAACCACTAATACATTGTAATAATCACTGTAGGCACTAATATATACTAGTGCTATACATTATTTATAGAATGGTTGGTAATCGTATACAATTATTTTCAGATGACATTCCTATACAAGCCGGTCAAGTGGTTCCGACAGAATCTACAGATATGTTAACATCGATCACAGAAGAAGGCGAAGCAGAAGTAACTCCAATACAACGTGGCAGTGTTATTCGAAATTCTAAACCTAAACTAAGCTCGTTTCCTGTACTAGGTAAAAAGACAAAGGATGGCAAAGAAAAGGGTGCGGCTTCTGAAAAGAAAGTCACTCTCAAAGAATCTTCCAAAGGCATTTGGAATTCTCTCGGCGGTGGCGGAGGTGATATGGTCGATGCGCAGCAAAAATCTAGCATTGATAATTCCGCTGAAGCCAATGGTAGTATAAAAGATGAGAAAATGTCTATGACTTCAATGTCTATGCATACTGATAACTCTGACACACGTTCGCAAGTCACAACTGACTCTTTGGACTTGGAAACTACACCCCGTTTTGCGGCTATGCAAGTTAGCTCTGTATAAATTATAGCTTCCATTACATCTAAACTGTAAAAAAAATGGAAATAAATAAATAGATGATGGATTTCATTTTGTTTTAAAATAATTTTGAGGTTATAAGGATAACATTCGTCTCTATAAATATATACATATATATAAATAAAAGATATATATAAATTAAAGATTCATCAAACGAAACTTATTTTTATACATTCAACTACTTTATTCTTTGCATATTAATGAAAAGAATTGTTATTATAAAATCCTATGCTTTATAGTATTATTATGTGATAATGGGTGGTTATTTAAAATTTCATAGTTTATGGTTGTTGAAATAATCTCGACTACAATTTAAATTATGTCATCTCAAGACACACTTTCCTTCATTGCTTTAAATTGTTGTTGTAATTTTAATTTGAAATAAAATTTATTTAAAATAAAGATATATGTTCAATGAAATTGATTTTTTTTATTCTTCTTTTCTTTCTATACTCCTTGGTGTTGGACAAGAATCTCTCCTTTATTAGAATATTATCTGACGTTGTTACGTCGTCCCTCCCTTCTCTAGAAGAAAGGCGTATTGTATGATTATTCCAAGTTATCCGTGTACATGTATACAGGTTTCGTTCGTTGCAGTTACAATCGTTAAATAGCATGAAGCTATTTCCTAGAACTATTGGTAACGAAATTTAACATTAGTACTTTCTATACATTATATACCACTAACTTCTGCTCGCGGCTTCGCCTGTGTAAATAGTAGCGTAGTAAAATTGAACTGTTATCTCAAGGGAACACAATAACAGGCTAAAAATATTCTATATGGTAATCGAGGAAATGTAAGAGTATTCTATATGGTAATCGAGGAAATCTATCTATGTGCTAATTTTTATCTAAATATGTTCAACGGTTTACGCGTGATTGAGTAACTAACATCCAAACATCTTTACAATCTTTTATATTTATAATATATTGTACACACATTCTTAGAGGCATTCGAAACAACATACCTAGGATACTTCTTATTACAAAATAAAAATGCCTGCCAATTTTTTTTAATAAAAGGTATCCTATGTCCTTTCTAATACCTCGAAGACTATGTGTACAAAGTTTCATAATAATCGGTTAAGTAGTTTTGGCGTGAACGCGTAACAAACAAACTAACATTCACATATATAATACTAGTAGGGATTGTACTTTACGCATGTTCATCAAACATACCTATTCCATTACCAAATATCGGTGACCTTTTCATCCGAAATATTTATGGTCATATAGACAACAAAGCAATTGCGATAAGAAATTATTATAAAGACAGGAGTTATGGTAGCGAGCGATATGTCATTCAGTTTGAATAAATCCATACCAACTTTATTAGATTCATCTTCACGTCATTGTCAAATTCGTGGCAAACCTACGCCATAGAAGCCATAACAAGAAATTGAAGTTTTAAATTCATCTTCAATTGTAAAACAATTGCTACTACTTATCTTCCGAACCGCCCTTACTATCGCTTCGGTAAACAATAGCAGACTCGTCCCCTAATACGTAACTTAAGACCACCCATCAACTCGTAGACGTTCACTATTGAACACAAACCTCCTCACGAGAATGCCGCTCAGAATGGTCCTATGCCACCTGTACCCAATGGCTTTCAACGATTTTCGAGATGTCGTCGTGAGGTCACTTAGTGGGGGATAAAACTTAGGTATATGGATGAAATATGAATGAACACACAGCTCTACATCATCATCAATATCTCACCTTATGTCTCACTGTTGGGCGCGAGCCTCCACCGAAATGGGAGGGAAATGGACCTACTATACTATACCACACTGGTCAGACGTGTTGGTATAGGGTTTTCTTTCTCTCGCATAGATGTTAGGTAGGTATATACATTTTTATATTCCTTACGGGTCACTCATGGGTAAGATAGGGGGGCGGTCAATTTTATTCTTACTACGTCGCAACTCTACCTATCCCATTAGTATTAAAGATGTGGGATGTAAAAAAATATGTGTAACCACTGATTTTGTTTTCTTTTTATACTATTTCTACTCAAGATAATTATGTAGACGTTATTGTCGTTATGTCAGTTAGATAAGATAAATTATCTTTTGTTTGAACTTAAAAGTGACCTTTAATCTAGAACAAACTATTTAGTAATCGTATGTAGATGACTTACTAATGGTTAACTATTGTAATTACGAACGAGACGTGAGTGAAACGTGTCATTTAATTTATTAAGAAGTATTATATTGAATAAGCAAGTTCTCATAAAAAAAATAAAATGAAGGGTGTATTTCTGTTGGGTGTTGTAGCTTTGATAGCTATATCTTCATGCGAATGTATGGATCTTATTGTTGGAACTAGTTACAATGGTCGCTTAACATGGCAACAAAAAGCAAGCTATATGTCTATTCCCTTCAAGAAAAGGGTTAAGGAAGTGTTCTATTCTGATCCAAGTCAGCAAATAATTAGGGTAAGTTGATTCAGACTTTACGCTTATGATAATTTAATGACAGAAAATCTAAAGACTGTTAGACTTCAGCTGCGTGCTTATGTATGTAAAAGGCTTAAAATTTTATTATCTCCATGTCTATTGAGTGCACGACTACTTACCGTGCCAAATGTCGGAGTCTCGTTGTTGTTTGTATCCGTAATTTTTATATTTGTAAAGTCCCCGGTAATACAAAATTTAGTTCCTTACAGTTCCTAATAAAAAAGGAAATTAATTGCCTTTTCGTGGCAAATAATAATTTCTGTCATTCTATATTCCATACATTTTGGTGGATAAATGTTTCGTCATCTCAGTCCATGTATGTCGCACTGTTGGGCTCGAGCCTCCTCCATAGTGGTAGGGAAATTGACCTATTGTACCACGTTGGTCAGACGTATAGGTTTTAGTTTCGAGTTTTCCTTCTCTTGTATAGATGTTATATGCGTTTTATACCCCTTAGTCGTCTCTTACGATCACCCATATGTAAGATGGTGGTGATTTGTATTCTTACTCCCATGTGGTGACATGGATAAATAATGTTTAGTTAAATGTTAACATCATAAGCCGTAAGATTATCCATGTAAATATCATAGACCGTAATATTTATTTTTATTATGTGTAAACTTTTTTAGGGTATCATTGCAAGAGACTTAGATCACTCAGCAGCCAGTGCAACAATAACTGCAGGTGGTATTGGCTTCACATATGCCAACATCCGTCTAAAAGGAGAAAGAGGCAATGGTTTAAATTACCAAATTGAAGTCTACGTATAAATTAACCATCCATCTTTGTGACGAATAGAGGTACCTACATATATTGAAAACATCTTCATTTACAGAACATAATATTGTTTTCCCCCTTCGATCAAAATAAACATACGAGAGCGATAGGTATGAACGCTCTATTATGCTAAAATAAGTTTGTTATATTATAAATATTTGTTGTAATGTTTACTTATACTTTTTAAAATATTACAAGAATAATAACAAAAATATATTTATATTATTACAGAAACTGTTTTTTTTGTAAGTCCATATTTAAGTACTGGCTTTGGTAAGTACTCGAGGCGAACAGATCTGAGTTCGACCTGATCCCCTTGCCATAATCTAAGGATTGATTGTACATACGTTACATTGTAGTGCCATTGAGTGAACCCATAGGTTCCATATAGGTACGTCTCTCTTTACGAGTGGTGTCCCTCCAAAATATCGGTGGCAGGGATCTGCCGGGAATGAATGTCGACCCAGTCTTGACATACCTAAACTAGCTGCTTTATTTGATATCAATATTTACAGCTTTAAGTTGAAATGCATTAAAATCTCAGATTATCTCATTGGCAATAGTATTATAACGGGCCACCTGCCTGACGTGAACACTCCTTGGGAATATAATTGTTGACCAAACGGCATCAGGTGGAGTTGGCCCAGATCGATATAAAACTCTTAGTCCTCTTTTAAGACATACATGAGCAAACAAAGCGTTGATGAGGCTTACGTTTAGACTGTCGATCGACTGTCTGATTGCAAGAAAACCTGTCGTAATGTGATGATTTCTGATATTTACGTGAGTACTACACATTTGAAATTAAAATAATTTTTACAGATTCTATCACGTTTGTATTTGATTTTTAATTTCCCAACGTTTCGAACACTTTACTGGATTCATGGTCACAGGAGGACCAAGGTGTTTCACGTCCAACATGTTATCGTTACTACAGAGATTTATATCTACCCGCTTCAGTATTAGTTATTAAATTATGAACCACATATTTGATAGAAATTCATTGCCAGTACAAAAAAAATCTATAAAAAAAAAATTATATTGTTTATGTTAGGTTATTGGTAAAAATTTAATTTAAGATAATTATTATATAAAACTAACACATTTGAGGACGTCCATTAATCACGTGATAATTTTTTAGCATTTTTTAATCCAGGGGGGTTTAAAAACCCCCTTGGTGATACATGGTGAGGTTTAAGACTATAAAGGTTTAGTACTTCGTGATTATTGTCAAACACCTCCCCCCCCCCCCCCCCGCCTTTCAAATCTCACGTGATTAATGGACGGCCACTTTGTTAAGCTACCAACGGCTCGGCACATGGCCGCTCTGAATAAGAACTTTTTGTAATAACAATGGCTTGTTGAACGTGAGACACCTTAGTCCTCCCGTGATCGAAAACGCTGTAAAGTGTTCGAAACGTTGGGAAATTAGATACCAAATAATTCGAAACTTTTATATCAGTTTCGGTTAGTTTCGGATAAACAGTTCTTTTTTATTTGTTGTGGTAGCAAATGAGTAAGCAACACACCTGATGATAAGTGTCACTGCCGCCCATGGACCTTTGCAATACCAAGGGTATAGCTAGGCCGCTGCCTACCATTACAATCCCCAAACCCACTCAGTTGGGCTTCCGGCTCTCTCTAGTTTTAGTTATGGAGCTACAACATCCCGATGTTACCTGAAATTTAAGGACCGTTGCTAAAACGGCCATTAGGATTTGGTTTTGTTAATTGCTTAGCAATAAAATATAAGATAACTTGCAGACAATTTTTTTTCTTAAAATTCCAAAAATAGATAAAATACATTTATTTGTGTCATCTTTTCATCCATATACCACTTGTCGTACAAGAGACAGGGCCTCTATGAAAGGTAAATTGACAAGATAATTTGCAGCTTCCATGACCACGAGAGGAGATTAACATAGACAGTTATTTTCATCATTTAATTTCAAAATAAAACTTCAACATGCGTCATTTACAATAATTCAAAACACTGGACTTTGTTGCCCCTGTGAAACCATCTACGAGATGCTGAATCTGCATGCTGCCCTGCAAGACTGCCGCTACAGTTACACGTTACAATTAGGATTCATTGCTTAACTGTATTTTATTATTAAACTGTAATGTTATTCCATCCTTTATTGTTCCTTCTTTGTTTTGCATTACATACACAACATTGCATTTACTTTCGGACTAATGACTTCTAATAGCGGAATGGTTTAGGTATTCTAGAATGGATTATTTGTGGACTCATCCTTCTCTTAAGTCCATTCGGTACGGTAAGTATTTGTTTTAGTGTTCCATCATTAATTGGATCAGGTTTAAAAGGAAGGTTTTGTAAACTTTTGGGGATCCGTCGAGGGTTATCAACTTCAAGCACTTGTCGCAATGTGTCAATTACAGATACTTGTTCTTCACGCTCTATTTCGTTTATCACAATAGGTAAATTTGCAGCACATAGCCAGAGATAAAACATTCCCACTAAAATATTTATAATTTTATCATTAAATACTTATGACGCCAAACATTTTTTTATGAATAGTAAACTCTATTAAGTTTATTAAGTGGCTGTGTGGTAGCGGCTACGAATACTACCAACCCTAACTTTGCTCGTCGATGTCGTAAAAGACGATTAAAAGCCTTATAACGACCTGAGTCAACTCTATCTGATGCCGTTTGGTCAACAATTACATTTCCAAGGAGGGTTGTCGGCTGGCAGACGATCGGTCATAAAAATTACTGCCAATATATTTTACAATATGTACTATGAAAAAAGAGTACATATTGTATCGACCCCAAGTAATTGGGATAAGAGTAGGAGAATGATGAGTAAACTCTATTAAGTGCAGTAGTTAGACTCATTTATTAAAACAAGCCTTTCTCAATCGAAGGACGCGGTTCTAAACTTATTTGCGATTGAGCTAATTTACTGGCAGATATGTTCAATAACTTTGCATTCACTCCAAATGTTTCTTAGTTTCAAATATTAGACTTCATAGTCTGCAATCGCATAAATACAAGTCACTGTTCCAATAATAATACAGACAAGCTTAACAAAGTTGATTTAGCACCAGGGCATCCTGTTTAAATGAATTATATGGATAAAGTAACTTTCAGTTTGCGAATGTTCCTTATATATAGTACTTGATCATGATTTCCCTTGAAGTTTCTTGCTAAACCGTAACATGTTACCCATGTATACCTACCCGTTAACATGTTCGTGTCATCCTTTGAAATGTGGTCTGAATCCACCCTTGGAATAAAATATATGTACTCTCACTTATGTGTGAATCAATAAAGAAAATTTATATATACTCACAGAGAAAGAAGCCGCCTGCAACACTGGCTCCTATCAACAGTCCAATATCCATAGTATTTTGCTTTATTAATTGTAAGCCCGTAGCAACTAAGGTAGAAAGCAATAGTAGTCGCAGCAATTCCATAATTATGTAAGTGACCAATAAGATGTTGTTGCACTTGCAAAAAAGGAAAATACAAATAGATACATTATAAATAAATAAAAGTAATTTGCCACAAAACAATGAAGTAGTTTACGTGATACTTACCGTATACGCACCGTAAATAAACAGTATACAAGCAATTATGTAAAGACATGTAAAACCAATGGCTATAGAAAAGTATTTTTGCGGATCTGTAATAAAACAAAATAAACCTAGGTATTAAAAGAACCATGCAAACAATTTATATAGGATGTATTATGTAAATAACTGTAAGCTAACATAATCAAAGTTTATTAAAATATCGTTGGTAATAACCTGTTACCTAGGGGTGCTTTAAAACTTTATACTTTTTTTATTGCTCTTGGTGGCAAAGGATCAAGAAGCACGCCCGATGGTAAGTGTTACTGCCGCCCACAGACCTTTGTAATACCAGGGTATATCCGTTTGCCTACCAACGATCATACATGCAATAGATTCAACTGTTAACGAAAAGGGGTTTTTATAAAAAAGACTACGTTAATAATTACGTTTCGTCTAAAATAACATGCACATACATTTTTAAAGGCTTTATAATGATTGTAGCTATTACGAGCACTATTATTTTGAAAGCCCACTTTACGTAAATTATGTCTACCTATATTTGTTAATTGAAAGTTTACCTTCTTGCATGCTATCCAAATAACTTTTCGCGTAAATTAAAATTAGACCATTTTTCCAATTGGTGATCTCATCCTTCACTAGTTGTACATTATCATATCCTAGACAGCATGCATACAATACAGGGACAGCCTGAAACTTTAATATTTTACTTATATTAAGTGATGTAATATCAATAATATCAGTTTTGTAATTGATGACTTTTTGAGATTAAATACCAGCGAAAATATTCCAATTAATATTCCTCCCAAACGTAGTGAGAACCAAAAGCAACAGCTGTAAACTAAAGCCATTATTAAATAAAATTATTGAAAACTGTTGCATTTGGAAATAAATACATAATATTACATTTTTAGAGCACATAAACAGAGCTATTTCAACTCTACCTCACCAATGACTATATATCATGCTAGCGTGATGGAAACATTTAATGGATAGCATTATGTTCATTCACTAATTGTTCATACTATTGATTTATTAGATATCATAAAGATATCATATCATATATGTAGGGTTCAGTGGTTTAATAAAATAAAATATATACATATATATAAAATTTCGGATACGAGTTCATCTTTTTTTTATTATTGCTTATGGTGGCAAATGAGCAAGCAGTGAACCTGATGGTAAGCGTTACTGACACTCATGGACCTTTACAGTACCAGACCTACCAACTCTAAAACACACCGAAGGAAGCGCAACAGCACATTGCCACTGCATAGACGTCGATTTTCTACGAAAATGTGGTAGGTACTATTCCGGACCGGCCTGCGGCTGTAGACAGAAAACTTCAAACATGAAAAAAATCAAAGACGATATAAATTGTTAAAGTCAATATCAATCAATCTATGTGTGTTTTCACTATTTAACTATACTTTTTTTATTGCCGGTGGTGGCAAACGAGCCAGCAGCACACCTGATAGCAAGTGACATTGCCGCTCATGGACCATTGCAATACCAGGACAAAGCTAGGCCGCTGCCTGCCGTGAAGAAAGTGCTCTCTCTTCTTAAACCTCGTTTAAAAAAGGACATGTCGTAAACACAGCAGTAGGTAGTTATTCCAGATCTTGCACGTACGTGGGAGAAATGATCGCTGAAAACGTACAGTAGACGTCCATATCGTTTCCAGGTGAAATAGATGAACCTTGTTGCGGTGTCGAGTGGTACCGTGATAAAATGGTGGCGGTGATATCAAGTCAAACAGTGCCTCAGAGCACTCCCCGTAAAATAGCCTGTAGAGTACACAGAGACCCAAAGTCTCTCCGGCTCTCCGGTGACTCCAGTCTTTCCGTGACATTAGGCTCATCGACGATTCGAACAGCACGTCTTTGCAGGGAGTCAAGTGGGTCTAGCTGATATTTGGGCGCGCCTGCCCAGAGATGTGAGCAGTACTCCACATGAGGGCGGACTTGTGCTCTACATATATAGCACAAGACGCTGTCTCGGTATGAAGTACCGCCTGGCTTTGTTCAGGACGCCCAGCTTTCTATTTTCCAATTTGGTTTGGTCCTCCAAATGAATCCCAAACTGGACAGTCCTTGATAGTTCGACGCCGAGGATCCCAATACTCTCAGAAATTTGGAGAGTTACTCCTTGGAACTGAAGCGCCATGACAAAAGGGTCCTTCTTTGCAGTGAACGCGCAAACTTGTGTCTTAGTGGGATTGAACTAGACTAAGTTCCGTTCACCCCATTTCGTGGCCCGCCCCAGAGAGCGCTCGTCTTCAGACACAAGTTGAATCCTTTTTTCCTGTAATATACTCCGAGGGATATTCTGATGCTCGGTATACCGCTTGCAATCCGTGCTGTCATCCGCATAGCAATGCATATTCTCTATAGAGAGCATGTCATTGATATGCAGGATAAACAGCGTCGGGGAGAGCAGCGAGCCCTGCGGTACGCCAGCGTTAATGGTCATGGTATCGGAGCAAGGGCCATCGACGACGACTTTTATATTCCGACCATCCAGAAAGCTGGCGATCCATTTACAGAGTCCCTCGGGGATTCCATAAGACGGTAGCTTCGATAGAAGGAACCCATGCCAGGCCCTATCGAACGCCTTTGCGGTATCTAGGCTGAATGCGAGCGCCTCACCTTTGCCCTCCAAAACCTCTGCCCAACGGTGTGTAAGGTTCACAAGAAGATCACCAGCCGATCGACCAAGTCGAAAGCCGTATTGAGAGCAAGGATGTTATCGCAATTGGCCTATAATTCGATGGGTCCGCCCGATCTCCCTGGATAGCGGGATAACTCTCCAATCGCTCGCCAATCCTGGCAAATATATGTATATGACAAAATAGTAAAACATAAAAATCTAAACTCTTATTCAAATTCAATTATTCAAACTAATGTTATTTTTTATTATTTTACATACTTTTAAGAGCATACATTGTTGATAGATTAAAAATATAGAGACTCAGCGCCCTTTACTTTAATGTGGAAGTCATAAAAGCAGCTGATAAATCACTAGGAGAGTCGTCAACTAAAACGTTTTTTTAATAGACACCACCCTTTTGTCCGGTGCGATGGAAGAGGCGGCACGTGACCCCAGAGACCCACCATACAAAGCTCCTCTTTTCGCCGCGTGAGCGGGCTACCCGTACCCGATCTTTGTCTTCGGTGGATAATAGACACCACCCTGCACTAAGGAAATAATCCTTGTATTGCGGGGGACTTTACAAACATGCAATTAACGCGGACAAATTACACCCAGACTCAGAGTAACACTTTGTGGATTGCACAAAGTATTATCCTGACGAACTGGCACGGAAGGTCAGTATCTTAACCACTACGCCATCTGCGCAATCGATTAATGGAAATTTCTCTCACTCAGTATTCAAAACCAGAATTTCACACTTGGTATCTAGGTATATTTAGGCCACTCATCATCAATAGTTTTTGAAACATGCGCCTATAAAAAAACATTTTTAAACCTTGGTATTTCGTCGTCAGAACATAAAATCTGCTATTATGACTTCACTATAATCATCATCATCATCATCATCACAGCCCACAAATGTCCCACTGTTGGGCTCGGGCCTCCTCGGTAATGAGAGGGAAATCACGATACCGCGCTGGTCAGACGTGTTGGTATAGGGTTTTGTTTCGAGTTTTCCTTCTCTCGCATAGATGTTATATGCGTTTTATATCCCTTAGTCGTCTCGTACGATCACCCACGGGTAAAATATGGGGTGGTGAATTGTATTCTTACTTCGTCACCACACGGAAAGTTAACTATAATAGTTAGATATATTTTCCTGCAATATTTTCTACCCGACTGCGCGACGCAAAGGAGTGGTATTGTGTTTAACAGTCTATGTATGTATGTATGTTTGTATATTCTTTTGAAGCAATAAAGCGACCAAACGCCTGGGCCGATTTTTATGATTCACACGTCAATCGATTCCTCTTAGTCCGGCGAGTGTCACTAAAGACATGATGTTAGTGAAAATTCAATATGGCGACTACTGGACGCCATATAGTGAAAATGAAAAAATAAAGTAAACAAACTATCATGTGGGGTATCGTTGAATAGGTATTTAAAAATCATTTTTAGTTTTCTTTCAACATTTATCGATTCGACTGGTCGTTTAGAATCTATATCGATTTAAAGTTGCATAATACATAATAAAACCATAATAAAACCATTCTTACATGTAGGTTTTTAGACAGTAGAAATTTACAATGAAAAGACGAAAACTGCGTCTGACGACTGTGCGTATGAATGTGGATGAAAATATACTAAAGTATCTAGTAATATACCTAATATTGGACTACCTAAATTATCTGATGTCTGACAACGGTCGCCCATCTCCAGCTTCAAACGATTTAGTACTTAACTTCAGGCGAAAAATTATATATAGGTAGGTGCCTACTTATTAATAAGTAAAATAACGATAGCTAAATAGGTACTCATAACTAAAACGTATAAAATAAAAAAAATAATTTAAAAAATCAAATAACCCAACTGCGAAAAAAGTGAACCAAACTACGTGCATAATAAAAAAAACTGAAAAGAAACAATACCACTCCTTTGCGTTGCACAGTCGGGTAAAAAACAAGCACTTAGATGCAACCAAACAGTCGGGATCCATTATTCGACAGCCAGTCTAATTTTTCAATGGATCCCGACTGTTTGGTTGCAGCGAAGTGCTTGTTTTTTACCCGACAGCGCGACGCAAAGGAGTGGTATTGTGTTTAACAGTCTATGTATGTATGTATGTTTGTATGTTCCTTTGAAGCCCTATATAGACCAAACTACTGGACCGATTTTTATGATTCACAAGTCAATCGATTCCTTTTAGTCCGGCGAGTGTCACTAAACGCATGACGTTAGTGAAAATTCATCCAATCCATTGAAAAATTAAATGTGCTGTCGAATAATGATTAATACATTGAAAAATTAGATTTGCTATCGAATAATGGATCCCGACTGTTCAGTTGTTATGTTCCATTACTAGAATATATTTTGCACGCCTCATAAGCGAAGCGTTGAGGTCTTGCTCTACTCTAGACATATGAAAATCAAGCACTTTTCAAACATAAAAATGATTGTAATTTTCTCACATTGCACTTATAGGATAATATTATAATACATATGTCAAGAAAAAACATTCGTTTAAACGTACTTGATATTTTTAAAAAGCAATTATTTTGTTTAAAGTAAGAAAATAGTTGATTAAAAAAAATATTCGAGGACGTCGGATAAAATATTTTTTGTATCTGGCAGGATTACGCCCGTAAAAATGAATGTATCGAAGTTTTTCTTTTATTAAAAGCTTCATAATCGCAACGCGCTAAACTAAACTGCTTAGTCTTCAGTGTATGTATACTTTATGAAAATTGGGTTCGTTTACATTTTTTTGTTCGTCCATTTGGACAGGCAAAGGAAATAAATCCCATTCAGCCTATACAGCTATGTTTAGCTCTACGTCTAGAATGGCACAAAATTTCAAAAGTATTTCTTTTCTTTCATTACACGCTTATATTTAGTGTACCTGTCCCGTTGTCTGTATCAAATCTTGCAAGTTAAATTTGATCCACTTCCTGGTTTCCGATTGAGCTGAAATTTAGCATGCATATATAAATCGGATAAAAATGCAATATTATTGTGACATAGAGCTGATCTGATGATGGACCTGGAAGCTGGCCATAGGAACTCCGTAATTAAACGACGCAATCCTTTCGAGTTTGGGGCCATTTGATTTGTCTTGACGATTACTTTAATACTATATGGTAACCAGGGTCTGACGATGGACCTGGAAGCGGGCCAAAGAAACTCCGTAATTAAACGACGCAACCCCATCGAGTTTGGGCTCATTTGATTCGTCTTGACGAGTACTTTGATACTATATGCTAACCAGGGTCTGACGATCGACCTGGAAACTGGCCATAGGAACTCCGTAATTAAACGACGCAACCCCATCGAAATTGGGCTTGTTTGATTCGTCTTGGCGAGTACTTTGATACTATATGGAAACCAGGGTCTGACCATGGACCTGGAAGATAGCCCATAGGAACTCCGTAATTAAACGACGCAACCTCATCAAGTTTAGACTCGTTTGATTTGTCTTGTCCAGTACTTTGAGACTATATGGTAACTAGGGTCTGACTATAGACCTAGAAGCTGGCCATAGGAACTCCGTAATTAAACGACGCAAATTCATCGAAATTGGGCTATTTTCATTCGTCTTGGCGAGTATTTTAATATTATATGGAAAATAGGGTCTGATCATGGACCTGGAAGCGGGCCATAGGAACTCCGTAATTAAACGACGCAACGCCATCGAGTTTGGACTCGTTTGATTCGTCTTGGCGAGTATTTTAATATTATATGGAAAATAGGGTCTGATCATGGACCTGGAAGATAGCCCATAGGAACTCCGTAATTAAACGACGCAACCGCATCAAGTTTAGACTCGTTTGATTTGTCTTGTCCAGTACTTTGAGACTATATGGTAACTAGGGTCTGACTATAGACCTAGAAGCTGGCCATAGGAACTCCGTAATTAAACGACGCAACCCCATCGAAATTGGGCTTGTTTGATTCGTCTTGGCGAGTACTTTGATACTATATGGAAACCAGGGTCTGACCATGGACCTGGAAGATAGCCCATAGGAACTCCGTAATTAAACGACGCAACCTCATCAAGTTTAGACTCGTTTGATTTGTCTTGTCCAGTACTTTGAGACTATATGGTAACTAGGGTCTGACGATAGACCTAGAAGCTGGCCATAGGAACTCCGTAATTAAACGACGCAAATCCATCGAAATTGGACTAATTTGATTCGTCTTGGCGAGTATTTTAATATTATATGGAAAATAGGGTCTGATCATGGACCTGGAAGCTAGCCCATAGGAACTCCGTAATTAAACGACGCAACCTTATCGAGTTTAGGCTCATTTGATTCGTCTTGACGAGTACTTTGATACTATATGCTAACCAGGGTCCTGGAAGCTGGCCATAGGAACTCCGTAATTAAACGACGCAACCCCATCAAAATTGGGCTTGTTTGATTCGTCTTGGCGAGTACTTTGATACTATATGGAAACCAGGGTCTGACCATGGACCTGGAAGATAGCCCATAGGAACTCCGTAATTAAACGACGCAACCGCATCAAGTTTAGACTCGTTTGATTTGTCTTGTCCAGTACTTGTAGACTATATGGTAACTAGGGTCTGACTATAGACCTAGAAGCTGGCCATAGGAACTCCGTAATTAAACGACGCAAATTCATCTAAATTGGGCTATTTTCATTCGTCTTGGCGAGTATTTTAATATTATATGGAAAATATGGTCTGATCATGGACCTGGAAGCGGGCCATAGGAACTCCGTAATTAAACGACGCAACGCCATCGAGTTTGGACTCGTTTGATTCGTCTTGGCGAGTATTTTAATATTATATGGAAAATAGGGTCTGATCATGGACCTGGAAGATAGCCCATAGGAACTCCGTAATTAAACGACGCAACCTTATCGAGTTTAGGCTCATTTGATTCGTCTTGACGAGTACTTTGATACTATATGCTAACCAGGGTCCTGGAAGCTGGCCATAGGAACTCCGTAATTAAACGACGCAACCCCATCAAAATTGGGCTTGTTTGATTCGTCTTGGCGAGTACTTTGATACTATATGGAAACCAGGGTCTGACCATGGACCTGGAAGATAGCCCATAGGAACTCCGTAATTAAACGACGCAACCGCATCAAGTTTAGACTCGTTTGATTTGTCTTGTCCAGTACTTTGAGACTATATGGTAACTAGGGTCTGACGATAGACCTAGAAGCTGGCCATAGGAACTCCGTAATTAAACGACGCAAATCCATCGAAATTGGACTAATTTGATTCGTCTTGGCGAGTATTTTAATATTATATGGAAAATAGGGTCTGATCATGGACCTGGAAGCTAGCCCATAGGAACTCCGTAATTAAACGACGCAACCTTATCGAGTTTAGGCTCATTTGATTCGTCTTGACGAGTACTTTGATACTATATGCTAACCAGGGTCCTGGAAGCTGGCCATAGGAACTCCGTAATTAAACGACGCAACCCCATCAAAATTGGGCTTGTTTGATTCGTCTTGGCGAGTACTTTGATACTATATGGAAACCAGGGTCTGACCATGGACCTGGAAGATAGCCCATAGGAACTCCGTAATTAAACGACGCAACCGCATCAAGTTTAGACTCGTTTGATTTGTCTTGTCCAGTACTTGTAGACTATATGGTAACTAGGGTCTGACTATAGACCTAGAAGCTGGCCATAGGAACTCCGTAATTAAACGACGCAAATTCATCGAAATTGGGCTATTTTCATTCGTCTTGGCGAGTATTTTAATATTATATGGAAAATAGGGTCTGATCATGGACCTGGAAGCTAGCCCATAGGAACTCCGTAATTAAACGACGCAACCTTATCGAGTTTAGGCTCATTTGATTCGTCTTGACGAGTACTTTGATACTATATGCTAACCAGGGTCTGACGATGGACCTGGAAGCTGGCCATAGGAACTCCGTAATTAAACGACGCAACCCCATCGAAATTTAGCTTGTTTGATTCGCCTTGGCGAGTACTTTGATACTATATGGAAACCAGGGTCTGACCATGGACCTGGAAGATAGCCCATAGGAACTCCGTAATTAAACGACGCAACCTCATCAAGTTTAGACTCGTTTGATTTGTCTTGTCCAGTACTTTGAGACTATATGGTAACTAGGGTCTGACTATAGACCTAGAAGCTGGCCATAGGAACTCCGTAATTAAACGACGCAAATTCATCGAAATTGGGCTAATTTGATTCGTCTTGGCGAGTATTTTAATATTATATGGATAATAGGGTCTGATCATGGACCTGGAAGCGGGCCATAGGAACTCCGTAATTAAACGACGCAACTCCATCGAGTTTGGACTCGTTTGATTCGTCTTGACGAGTACATTGATACTATATGGTAACCAGGGTCTGATGTTAGACCTGGAAGATGGCCATAGGAAAAAGAAGGTGCTAAATGTTCTTAATCATGCCATCAAAATGTAACACGCTTTTATTTATAAAATTGGACTGTGATAGAAACGGGAAGGTTTAATAATTATGGTGTAAAGTTTTAGTGGTAAAAATATATAATTATGAACGGTTTTGAATTATTTTGTAATAAACGACGAAGCTTAATTATCGTTAAAGGTTACAATGAACTTATAAAGTGTAATATGTCTTATTAGAGTTAATTTATTTTTAACTTTTTGTTTTATTTTATTAGTAAATAGTAAAAGCTTGTATTTAAAAAGGCTTTTTTCTTTAATTTTATTTTTATTTCTGGCATTGACTAATAAATAGTAAATGATAAAAATTATGAGGCGTGCACTTTTGGATTTTCCCAATTATTATTTTCTTCAATAATATTCATTCTTTTATAATATATTATAGAATTGTGAACAGCTGTGTGGTAGCGGCTACGAATACTACCAACCCTTACTTTGCTCGTGGATGTCGTAAAAGCCGACTAAGAGCCATATAACGACCTGGGTCAACTCCATCTGATGCCATTTGGTCAATAACTACATTCCCAAGGAGGGTTGACGTCTGGCAGGCGGCCGGTCATAAAATTATTGCCAATAACTTTTACAATATGTGGTATGAAAGAAGAGTACATATTGTATCGACCCCAAGCAATTGGGATAAGAGTAGGAGAATGATGATGAATATATTATAGAATTATAGACCACCGGACATCTAAGTGCTTGTTTTATTTTTTTTCAGTTTGTTTTTATTTATTGTGTACATAATTTGGTTCACTTTTTACACAGTCGGATTTTTTGATTTTTTTAATTATTTTATTTCTTTTCAGTTTTTTTTATTATGCACGTAGTTTGGTTCACTTTTTACGCAGTTGGGTTTTTGATTTTTTAATTTGTAAATATTAATGAGACCTATAAACTCTTAGTAATTTTTTGTTCTATCCTCAATAACTTTTGAAGCATAGGCCTATAACTTAATTTCGTTTTTATACTTTGGGTTTTAGACTATAATAGCTGCTGTTGCGACTTACAAGTAACTATAGCTTTAAAGAGACTTTTTTGTAGATATTAATAAGATGTATAAATATGAAATACGTAGTACATTATTTTGTTTTATCATCAATAGTTTTCAAGCGCAGGGGAAAAGGGGGTTATTTGAGTCACTTAGGCAGAAATCAAATGAAACATTAACTAAAATTTATACATATATATTAATTGCAACTACCAATATACTAAATTTACTTAATTAGCTATTATATAAGATCAATTTCAATCACTTTGGTAATCAGATTTGGTAATTATTACAATTTAAAAAGAAACACACCTGACTCTCATTACGCTGACGTGCGGGCAATGGTGATCATCCTGTGGGCAATCGGAGTCAAGAGAATTTAGCAGACGTCGCAAACACATCCTTCAGTCGAATCCCAACCAGTATACTCCGCGTGAGCCCATAACCCACATGAAGTACACCACATCTCATTATTTCTCCCAAAATCGTAGTATGCTGTACTAGGAATATATTCACATGTATTGGGTGGCGCTGGCGCGAGTATCTGCGCCTGATGCCGCCCTAGCCGAGGCCGCGAGTGACTAGACCGGGGAAAATAGTCCGTCACCCGCAGAGAGGGTGCTCACGTGTGGATGACGCCCTGGCAGCAGACTGGGGCGTCAACGGAGGATGGTACCCGAAAGAGTAACCCCCTGGGCTGGCAGGAATGTCAAAGAAGTGGTACCAGTGGCCGGTCCAATGGCGATGGGGAGGGTATACGGTAGGTTATGGGGCCAGAGGTCGCCCTTCCGTCGCCCCGGACGAAGGGAACTACGTGTGCCTAACTGCCCACACCATGGCTTACCAAAAAAAAAGGTATTTTCACTTACTTTATAATTGATTCATTCTCATGTCAAGTAAATACGTGGTCTTAATAATAATAAAATAATTAACAAAAGTTTCGACTCGAATCGGGGCGGCTCTCTAATCTTCTCTTACATCTCGCTTACTCGCCTTCTCACATTTGCAGCTCGCTCTCGAGTATATATACCTATACAGTATGACTGGTAAAAGACTGTACATATTGAAGGAGATGATAGATAATGGTCACATGTAACAAATAAAAATATAATAAGAAGGTAATATTAATTAACTAAATAGTAAACCTCAACAATATTAGTGTGTCAGGATTCTCAAAAACATGGTCACCTTCTCAACATTTCTCGATACAAATCAATCGCACCTCGTACACTGCCATTTGGTCGAGCATATGCAATTTCCCAACACTCTTAGTGCGAATAACACATTCTATCACACTTCACACATAAATAGTCACGGTTAAAATCGAAACGCGGGCAATCAAAAAACGCGTAGGTTAACTAACACGGAAATGCAAAACACCCGATACGGCGCACGCGCTTTGACTGATCAGCTGACCACAGACGGACACTCACCCGGGGCCATCCCTCGGGGATGCGGGGCAGAGTGTGCGCGGGAGCCACTACTTAGCACTGTTGTCAAGGTCACGCGTTACGGGTTGCCCTCAGCCCTCAGCGCTCACCCACAGTCCGGGTAAAGTTGTCATAGCCATCTGAGGCTAACAACTAAGACACACAAAAAAAAAAAAAAAAAAGGTCACGCGCTCGGCTAGTTACTATTTTAATGCAACTTCAATATCTATGCGGAGGTGTATGTAAATAATCATTGTAAATAACCATCAAGACAATTAGTTCAAAATTTAAGTATCAATTTTTTTTATATATTCGGTATCAGAATAGAGTACTGAATACCCTTCCTCAATATGTACAATCTTTTACCAGTCACGCTGTATATTATACTATACTACTGTCGTGTTGATTATACAGGGTGTCCCAAAATTCAACGATAAGCTGGCACCAGCAGGTGGACCTACATATGACTACTCGAGAACAGAAAAGAAAAAAATTCTACCTTGATTTTTTTTTTCATTACGACAAAAAAACCAAAATCTTTAAAAATGGACATCCTTTATTATATTATTAAGTGCTATTGCTACAGTTTTACAAGTAATTCTGTGATTTTTTTTGTATTGGCAAGGTAAGTAGCACTACTATCGATCACAACCATTAAAAATTCCAGAATATCTATAGTTTTTACACAAAAATCAATCAAAACTATGTTTTTTTCATAAATTATGTAAGATTTTGACTTTCAGCTCACTTTCACTCATCATAGTGAAAAAAAAAAGTATGGACGCTACTGTGGCAAATAGTATTAAAAATTGGCGCATCTAACTACAATTCTAAAATGGTATAACATTCTAGTCAAATTAGCCACAAAAATATACTTAGGTGTACTATTTCAAAATAACAACCATATTTCGAAAATTGTTAGTGTTGATAGTAATCACTTTTACTATGTAGCCAAAATGTTTTTGTAGCAAGTTCTCAGAATTTTAATGAGACATGTGCGTAGTCCATAAGTCCATAAAATAAGTTGGACAGAGATAGAGAGATTATACGTTAGAGGGAGATAGATAGATGCTAATTGTTTAGTAACATTAATGCAGGTGGAGAAGTAATTAATGTCCTCAGCAGCACAGCAAGTCAGTATGCTCTACTTCTTTGTTTACTGCACACCGTTCTGTTTTAATTAAAGTGGCTCTGGTACTGACGACTTTTGGATTGAATTAAGTGACCTGGAAATTGACCTGACTTGGCATTATTTTAGACTGTGATTTTGTGTTTTTTTTAAAGAAGTTTTGCCTTATTTTCAAGTGTTTAGCATTCATCATGCCGCTACCATACACAGCGTTAGAATACGCTAATATGCACCTAATTTATGGAGAATGCCGATGCAATGCCAACGCTGCTAGCAGATTATATCGAGCAAGGTACCCTAATCTTCAAAGGTATCCGGATTATCGCGTATTTATTAACGTGTATCAAGCTTTTTCGGAGGGTTGTATACCATCTGACAGGCGAAACGCTGGAAAACCTAGATCGGAACACGATGAAGAAGTTCTCAATGAAATAGAAAACGATTCAACTACCTCTGTACGTGCTGTACAAGCAGCAACGGGAATCCCAAAAAGTACTGCACATAGAATTTTAAAACGTCACGTCGTCGTGATGAAACAACCTGCAAGAAAGATGGATATTTAAATCTTCACAATCTTCATAGCTGGAACAATGAAAATCTGCACCTGGTGAGAGAAGACAATCTCAATACCAATTTAAGGTTAACCTATGGACTGGCATAATAAATGGCAAAGTGATAGGGCCCTTTGAGTTACAAGGAAACATAGATGGCAATAGTTATTTAAACTTCTTACAAAATGAGTTGCCAGGATTATTAGAAGATGTGCCCTTAAGTGATTTGCAAACCATGTGGTTTCAAAACGATGGTTGCCCAGCTCACTATGCCCGTCCTGTGCGAGAGTACTTAGACCAAGAGTACCCAGGGCGTTGGATCGGGCGACTTGGTCCTATCTTGTGGCCACCCCGTTCACCCGATCTAAATCCCCTGGACTTTTTCTATTGGGGTTGTCTAAAGGACAGAGTCTGCACAAAACCGATTGCAACCTTGGACGAGCTTCGCCATAAAATAATTCAGACTGTGGATCTACGGACTACGCACATGTCTCATTCAAATTCTGGGAACTTGCTACAAAAACATTTTGGCTACTTAGTAAAAGTGATTACTATCAACACTAACAATTTTCGAAATATGGTTGTTATTTTGAAATAGTACACCTAAGTATATTTTTGTGGCTAGTTTGCCTTGAATGTTATACCATTTTAGAATTGTAGTTAGTTGCGCCAATTTTTAATACTATTTGCCACAGTAGTGTCCATACTTTTTTTTTTCACTATGATGAGTGAAAGTGAGCTGAAAGTCAAAATCTTACATAATTTATGAAAAAAACATAGTTTTGATTGATTTTTGTGTAAAAACTATAGATATTCTGGAATTTTTAATGGTTGTGATCGATAGTAGTGCTACTTACCTTGCCAATACAAAAAAAATCACAGAATTACTTGTAAAACTGTAGCAATAGCACTTAATAATATAATAAAGGATGTCCATTTTTAAAGATTTTGGTTTTTTTGTCGTAATGAAAAAAAAAATCAAGGTAGAATTTTTTTCTTTTCTGTTCTCGAGTAGTCATATGTAGGTCCACCTGCTGGTGCCAGCTTATCGTTGAATTTTGGGACACCCTGTATATTGCACGCCTCATAAGCGAAGCGCTGAGGTCTTACTCTACTCTCGACATATGAAAATCAAGTACTTTTCAAACCTAAAAAGGATTGTATTTTTCTCACATTGCACTTAGAGGATAATATTATTATACATATATCAAGAAAAAACATTCGTCTAAACGTATTTGATATTTTTAAAAAGCAATTATTTTGTTTAAAGTAAGAAAAAAATTGATTAAAAAATAGATTTGAAGACGTCCGGATGTTACCGTAAAGTATCTGGCATTCTCACGACCGTAAAAATGAATGTATCGAAGTTTTTCTTTTATTAAAAGCTTCATATTCACAACGCGCTGTTTCCTTTCGAAAATGGCTTGGTAATTCCTTGTCGTTTAATTGCAATTAATAAAAAACTAAACTGCTTAGTTATTAGTGTATGTATACTTTATGAAAATTGGGTTCGTTATATTTTTTGTTCGTCCATTCGGACAGGCAAAGGGAATAAATCCCATTCAGCCTATACAGCTATGTTTAGCTCTACGTCGAGAATGGCACGAAATTTCAAAAGTATTTTTTTTCTTTCATTACGAGTATGTACAAGCTTTTATTTAGTTTCACCTGTCCCGTTGTCTGTAATCAAATCTTGCAAGTTAAATTTGATCCCCTTCCCGGTTTCCGATTGAGCTGAAATTTTGCATGCATGTATAAATTAGATGACAATGCAATATTATTGTGACACAGAGCTGACCTGATAATGGACCTGGAAGCTGGCCATAGGAACTCCGTAATTAAACGACGCAACCCCATCTAAATTGAGCTTACTTGATTCGACTTGACAAGTACTTTGATACTATATGGAAACCATGGTCTGATCATAGACCTGGAAGCTGTCCATAGGAACTCCGTAATTAAGCGACGCAACCCCATCGAGTTTGGGCTCGTTTGATTCATCTTGACAAGTATTTTGATACTATATGGAAACCAGGGTCTGATCATGGACCTGGAAGCTGGCCATAGGAACTCCGTAATTAAGCGACGCAACCCCATCGAGTTTGGGCTCGTTTGATTCGTGTTGACGAGTACTTTACTTTGAGACTATATGATAACCAGATAACTCGATTGAGTTTGGGCTCGTTTGATTCGTCTTGACGATTATTTTGATACTATATGGAAACCAAGGTCTGATCATGGACCTGGAAGCTGTCCATAGGAACTCCGTAATTAAGCGACGCAACCCCATCGAGTTTGGGCTCGTTTGATTCGTCTTGACGAGTACTTTGAGACTATATGATAACCAGGTTCTGATGATGGACCTCGAAGCTGGCCATAGGAACTCCGTAATTAAGCGACGCAACCCCATCGAGTTTGGGCTCGTTTGATTCGTCTTGACGAGTATTTTGATACTATATGGAAACCAGGGTCTGATCATGGACCTGGAAGCGGTCCGTATGAAATCCGTAATTAAGCGACGCAACCCTATCGAGTTTGGGCTCGTTTGATTCGTCTTGACGAGTACTTTGAGACTATATGATAACCAGGGTTTGACGATGGACCTGGCACCTGGCCATAAGAACTCCGTAATTAAACAACGCAACCCCATCGAGTTTGGGCTCGCTTGATTCGTCTTGAGGAGTACTTTGATACTATATGGTAACTAGATTTTGATGATGGACCTGGAAGCTGGCCATAGGAACGCCGTAATTAAAAGATGCAACCCCACCGAGTTTGGGCTCGCTTGATTCGTCTTGAGGAGTACTTTTATACTATATGGTAACTAGGTTCTGATGATGGACCTCGAAGCTGGCCATAGGAACTCCGTAATTAAGCGACGCAACCCCATCGAGTTTGGGCTCGTTTGATTCGTCTTGACGAGTATTTTGATACTATATGGAAACCAGGGTCTGATCATGGACCTGGAAGCGGTGCGTATGAAATCCGTAATTAAGCGACGCAACCCCATCGAGTTTGGGCTCGTTTGATTCGTCTTGACGAGTACTTTGAGACTATGTGATAACCAGGGTTTGACGATGGACCTGGCACCTGCCATAAGAACTCCGTAATTAAACAACGCAACCCCATCGAGTTTGGGCTCGCTTGATTCGTCTTGAGGAGTACTTTGATACTATATGGTAACTAGGTTTTGATGATGGACCTGGAAGCTGGCCATAGGAACTCCGTAATTAAAAGATGCAACCCCACCGAGTTTCGGCTCGTTTGATTCGTCTTGACGAGTATCTTGTTTGGCGTGAATATGCAACAAAATATGAGGATGTATAAACATTTCATATCGCTAACGTTGCGCCACAGAGTACCAGGGCGAACCCTGTTATACTGAAGCCCTTATCCCTCCACAATGGACCTCTGGGTTTTTGTTTTTGTCCTATATTTGTGGGAACAACACGAATAATAAAAATACTAAAAAGTTAAAAATAAAATTAAAGATAAATATTTTTTAAAAACAAGCTTTAATTATTTGCTAATATAATAAACTAAAAAGTTAAAAATAAATTAACTCTAATCAGACATATAACACTTTATAGGTTCATTGTAACCTTTAACGATAATTAAGCTTCTTCGTCTGCTACAAAATAATTCCATATCGTACATAATTATATATTTTATCACTAAAACTTTACACCATAATTATTAAATCTTCCCGTTTTTATCACAATCCCAAATTAAATCCTAATCTATACTAATATTATAAAGCGGAAGAGTTTGTTTGTTTGTTTGTTTGTTTGTTTAAACGCGCTAATCTCAGGAACTACTGGTTCGATTTGAAAAATTTTTTTTTTGTTGGATAGTCCATTTATAGAGGAAGGCTTTAGGCTATACAACATTACGCTGCGACCAATAGGAGCAGAGCAACAATGATGAATGTGTAAAAATCGGGTTTGTGTTTCCTTTTGAGAGCTTCCGCTGCGTAAACGGTTAAAGTTGCGCAAAAATTATGTACTATATAATTGTTCCCCTTTCAAAGTTCTAAATAAAAGTCCGCGACAGCATATGTCTATCTTTTAAGATTGGCTCACTATAACCTTTTTTATGCTAATCAAATTTGTTTTAAAATAATATGATATTTTCGAAGGTGTTTTTATAAACATAATATTAATCTTTATCCAAATAAATGAGTTATTCATCACAAGTATTTAATTTAAAACAAAATTGCTCTTTACATTATTTGATTTCAATGAATATCTTAGGCAATATCGCAGTTTAAAAATAACATCGCAGCAAAATAATGATCAAGTACTGGGCGCGCATTTACGATAAAAATACTGGGTCTTATAATCTTATATTAAAAAAAAACTCAAACTAATGTTATTTCAAAGTACTTCTGCACACACTACATTTGTAGTTTTGTTTTCTTCTCATGACCTTCCGTCGGCTTTACACATCCTAAATAATAATAATAAGTATAGGAAGTATTAGTGCCTGCCCTCATGTATGGCAGTGAAAGTTAGATTTGGCGGAGAAGACAAAAAATAGAATAAATGCTGTAGAGCTGACAGCTCTTCGTAACGTGTGTGATGTAAGTCTGAAAGATAAAATTAGGTATAATGTTATAAAAGAGCGCTGGTATGCTGAGGTGGGTTGGACACGAAGTGGAAAAAATAATGAGTGGGCAGAGGTTGACGAAGCAAACATATAAAGCAATCGTGAATGGGACGAATACAAGGGGAAGACCACGTCATACTTTTCTGGACCAAATTGGAGATTTGTTCACGAGAGGTCATCATCATCATTATTCTCCTACTCTTATCCCAATTACTTGGGGTCGATACAATAAGTACTCTTCATTCATAGTACATATTATAAAAGTTATTTGCAATAGTTTTATTACCGGCCGCCTGCCAGACGTCAACCCTCCATGGGAATGTAATTGTTGACCAAACGGCATCAGATGGAGTTGGCCCAAGTCGTTATAAGGCTCTCAGCCGTCTTTTACGACATCCACAAGCAAAGTGAGGATTGGTAGTATTCGTAGCCGCTACCACACAGCGATTTCATACACATTAAAAGTATGTGTAATCGTAAATAGGCGTAAGTGTATGTATGTATATATGTATAATATACATACATTGTATATGGTATATCTATAGAAAGTATAGATAAGACCCAATACTTTTACTGAAAGTTTAATGTTCTACTCTTACTAATAAAAGGGTCATGTAGGTACCTAAAACAGCTTTAACGTATGTATTATTTAAAAATATTTCCACCTTTTACGTAAACGAATTCGCGAGTTGAAGTTAACGTTAGCCCAAAGTAACCATTCCACGCGGACGAAGTCGCGGGCGAAAGCTAGTTTTATAAATAAAAGTGTGTTGCATTTTTAGCAAATAATAAACAGCTTGCTTTTAAAAAAGGATATTTTTCTTTAATTTTATTTTTATTTCTGGCATTGACTAATAGTAAATGATAAATAAAATAAAAATTATGAGGCGTGCACTTTTGGATTTTCCAAATTATTTCGTGGTCTGCTCTTGCCGTAAGTGTCCCAATCCCAACCATAGGTCATTTTACTATTGCCACAATAATTCGTCATTGGTAGAAATTGGGAAAATTGAAAATAATATTTAAATGGAATTGCGAATTATATAACTGTCACACAATTTCTTAAAAATTTCAAGATGTATAGTAAACTTATATTCTATGTTTAATGTTCTTAATTTTCAAGATTAGAAAATCAGATTTTGATTTATGGTGTTTAAAGAATAATTACTGGTAACACAATTTATATAAAATAGCTCTTTTCTCGATTATCGCTATCCTATTCACACATATTATATGAGCCACGTATTTTATTCCTGCTCGTTGCTTCTCTTACTACGGCTGTCAAACTGTTTATACAGCCAGGGAACGGTGATTTTTTAAGGCGGGATCAAGAAAGACATGAACGTAAGTAAGTACCAAGTAACCAAGTAACTAAGTACCACAGCACAGAATAACTAATTATTATTTAGGCGAATTCACATACAATAACATATATTTTTAGGAATATACTTCTACGGTCAGAACTATTGCCTTTCTAAGAATATCGGAGTAAAGTTATGCTATGGCCGCATCTACGTGTATCGTCACGCAGCTTCGTATAATGAGACGACGCAGATGTGACCAGTCATTATAGGCTATCGTCGTGAACATTCGGGCTTCGTGTGCGTTATCGCTTGGGTGGCGATAAGTCAAAGGGTTTTAGCGCGCTAATGTATCGTGCTCTGTGATCAGACTACGTTTTTCATTTCGGCGGAAATTTTCGATGTGTTTAGACGCGTTCAAAGATCTCCAGTTAATCATTAAATATGGAGTGGAGCGATGAAATGGTGTTAGAATTTTTACACCATTATGAAGCGGAACCCATGAAGGGATCCAAAAAAATCATTATGTAATTATTAGCATAATATAGCTGTAAAAGTAAAGCAACTCGTCATCCATAGTTAAACGCATGAAAATTATTTCGGTCATCTTTAATTATTATACGATACTTCGTGTAAAATACCAAAGTTGCTATAATATAACCATAGCTTTAGCGCGATAACTTTCTAGTGTACAAAACATACGAAGCCTCGCCACACATTAATTACTTCGGGACAATACACACAGGTGCGGCCCTGGCATTATAACTTAAAAACAATTTCAATCTTTATTTCAATTCTCATCTATAAAGTTACAAATCTGAAATTGTATAATATTATGGTTATAACTTTTCTAAAAAGTCATTAAACTTTGAATTTCTTTATTAATATTTGATATTAGATACAAATTCTACATCAATTAGGATTTTAGGTTTTTGAAGTGAAAACTTCTTTTAGCGCACCGCACATAGATTCGTCACGCTCTGCAGTGAAAGGCTCGATTGGGTGAACTCGGGACCGCTGAGTGTACCCTAGCGAAAAAGAAACAGTCTACTCTCTTCACTGCTGTTTCGCTGTGTTTACTATATTCAATTTATATGTAATAATTGTTATTATTAATTATTATCAATTATTCAATAATTTGTAATAGTTATTGTTTGACGGCTGGCTATGGTATGGTCGCACCCATACATATTCCCTGGGGCACGCTTATTCATTTTTGTATTTGTTTTTTTTTCATAGGTTTAAGTTTTCACTTCTGCCGGCAGTCCTCGTGACTGCTTTGTGTTTTTTATTTTATTTATCAACCGCTAACGCAGCTCACACCCGTTTTAATTCATTTTCACTACCAGTGGTGTTGGAATGGAGTAATTAAAAAAATACAATGCAGTAATTAAAAGTTACTTGAAAATGCCAAATGAGATAATCGTTTTATTTTCTTCTGGATTTATTATTAATAGTATATCTCGGAAAGTTGTGTATCAGCGATGAGTTCTCTTTATTTTAAATTTATTAAAAGAATCATTTTTAGTTTGGCGATACAATATGCTAAACTTGTATCACTTTTGACTTTTGATTTTTTAAACCGAACCATATAATGTTGATCAAATAAATATCTATTTAGAGAATGCTTTGTTATTATTAAATATATTTTTGTTTGCAAATTAAATTTCCCCTAAAAATTACCCAATTTTAAAAATTTGACAGCTTTTTATTGAATGTGACGTAAGCTAGGAGCAAATAGTGACCACTGCGAAATGAAAAGGACATAACATAACTTGTTTTATGTTGACATTATGTCAATGTATGTAGGCATAAATGAATTCAATAAATCAATATCTTGATTTTCTTGTCACCTGTACAGCGGTGAAGTGCATTTTCCTGGTGATTTATTAAGTGGGTATAAATACCATCATGGAGGAGGAGATAGATTTAGGACCTATTATGTATCTCCCCAATGAGATAATTTGTATTATTATGAAAAATATTGAATGCCGCGATATAATCCATTTTGGCTCCACATGCAAGCAGTTCTATGAGTTGGTCACATCCAGCCAGTTCATATTGAAAGAAAAATTTAAAGCAGTGTAAGTATAACACTACTTGTAAAAAAGTAAACAAATTATATACTAGAACCACTGTTTATATCGTCAACGATAGTTGTATATATACAAGGTGCTGTTTATAGCACATGTGCAAGACTTTATTACCTTAACTAACTTTTTGTATAAAACGTCGTTAAAATCAATTAATTCATTTCACTATCCAGCAGTTACTTACAAGAATGACCATAATGCTAGTTGCCCATTTCACAGCAATAGCCTATGTTATATCACTATTATAAGTCAGCCTTTATAAAAATACAAGATGGCAGTGCATACTCAAATTCATTGAATTTCATTTTTTTTAATATGTGTGTTAATTATTCTATTTGTTAATTACTCTTCCAATATTATATTCTATCTTGTAAAATACACAATCACGTATTTGATTTGATTTAATAAATCAATAACATTTTGAAGGAGTTTGTGGCAGCAAATGTGAGTAGGCTTATCCAATTCCTAACTATGGTAAATAGCTTATTTAGTCTTCATTTGCTCAAAGCCGAAAAGTTACCTAGAGAACTCTCTCTCTAGGACACTTTTAGACTTCTATTTTGTTGAGGTTGTTCCTCTTAATATTATTGCTTATAAATTAAACCTATTGATATTAATAAAGTAATATCTTCAGAAACAACTGTTAAACACATGTTATATTAGTCATTCTACAGGGATCTATAGTAATTTGTTTGATCTTTTATAATCCAACACATGATTTGTAATTCTTTTGCCAGAGTAATATTCGGATCTGCCAATATTATGTCTTACTTAAATGAAATTATCAAAGATTTTAATCTTTATTTGACCATCATTTGAGCTTTTCTTGTGTTACTACACTATGGTTTAAACATGTTCCACCTGGCTGTCAAGGTTGACTGATTGATTACAGTACTTACTTATTACTCAGGCCAGAATATGAAACAGGAATGTCACATCAAGAAGAAAAAGAAATTTAAAGTAATGCATATAAGTAGTCTAGATATTAAAATATAATGCACTAATTTGCCATAGTAAAGGACTCTACAAACCAGACCTAAAATGTGTTGTAAGAAATTATGAGTCGAACCAACATCAAATGAAATGGAAAATGGGTAGACAATGAGAGAGAAAATATACCAATTACCTTTCCTACAGGTGTCATATAAGATAACTAAAGAATGTAAGCAAGACGTAAGTAAGCTAAAGTTGCAGCAGATAATAACCCTACCTGTCCTTACACCAACTTAATTTTCATCCATCCGCGAGCCATTCAACGTCCATGTTGAACATAGGCCAGCCAAAGTTTATTTATGCATTTATCACTCCACCTTGCATATTTGTGGCCTCAATTGATAAATTTTCCAAGAGGGTCATATAAACCAGTTTAATGGGACCACTAAGTGAAGGGATAGCAACCTATCCCAACTATGTGAAAATAAGTGGTTGAGAATATGTGTGTCACCAACACACATTTTCTCAACCAATCACCACATAGAAATCACTTGTTTTTACAAGGCTTTACTTGATTGGCCTTTCTAGTATGACTTAAAACTAACTTGGAACTGCATTTTAAAACAGATTGCCAAACTATCTATTATGATGGTCTCTCAAGAGCATCTTGAGAGATCATCATAATAGACACCAGTTACTTTTTAACATGTCTTCCTGATTGTAGATTGATATAAGGATTTACTGAGAACAATGCTAATAACTCAAATGGCACATGCTTAGCACACATCTATTTTCATAAAATACATTCTCACCAAACATAATTGATAATACTGTAAGTGTATAAAAGATAACGGGTGCAGGGCCTCTGCACGAATCGTGTGGGGCTAGGCATTATAAGCTATGCTGTCTGTACTCCCATCACAGCTTGAGGATGTCACTAGTGGAAGCGATGAGCCTTGTCACTCTCGAACTCTCAGCATCAAGGAGATAGTCAAGCAAATCGAGGTGTTGATACTCAGGGTGGGACTTAATAAGACGGAAGCCCTCTTATTCCATGGACCCCAAGTCGGCGCCTCGATCGTCGTCGACTCCTGCCGATCGGCATCCAAATTCATGTAAAGTATTTGGGCTTGGTATACGATAGGCATTGGTTTGGGGAGCACCGGGCTCGTTGGCGTGGCGTCCGCCCTCTCACAACCCATACCGAACGTGGGCGGACCCAGTGCTGAATGCCGACGGCTGTACGCGGGGGAGATACGCTCAATGGGGTACGACGCATCCGTGTGGACGGGGTCTGACTGTCCAACGCACTCTTGTGGCATTCACAGACAGCAATGCCGGTCAGGACCATCCGCGGTTACCGCACGGTGGCGACCGAAGCAGCGTGCGCATTGGCTGGAATACTCACGTTAGACCTCGAGGTGGCAATACTCGCCGATATCCATCGGCGGGTGTCTACCATACGCGAGGAGGGCGGCATTGAGTCGCCTAGTGAATGGGCCTCCTAGTGTGAGTACGCTCACCAGGACGTCATTACTCGTTGGGTAGCACGGCTGAGAGGCCTCAGTTCGGTGTTTGCACCGTCGAGGCCCCTCTTTCCTATTGGTGCACGTATATTCGGGACATGATTACTTCGGCAAATACCTGTACACGATCGCAAGGAGGGAGACGAATTCACCCTGTCAACAGAGCAGTGGCGACGAGGACACGGCGCGGCATACGCTCGAGGTCTGCGTGACCTGGATTCAGCAGCGCCGTAGACGCATCGCTACCATCGCTGCCGGCCGTCATGAAAGCTATGGGCGACAGCGTCAGAAACTGGGATGAGGTTGCCGCCTTCTGCGAGACAGTCGTCTCGTGGAAGGAGGCGGAGCGGGTCCGGGGGGGCTCCTCTACGTCGACACGCTCTGCTACCGGTTGCTACCGGTGCATCGGGCAGCGCGAGTACCTGCGCCTGGTACCGCCCTAGCCGAGACAACGGGTGATTGGATCGAGCATTAGTCCGTCCCGGGGAGAAACTACCGCGTGAGGGCGACGCCTCAACGGTGAAATCTGTTGAGACACGACGTCCAGACGGCGAAAGCTGCCTCAGCGTCGACTGGAGAGGACGCCAAAGGATAACCCGCCAGCCGATATTAATATATACTACATACATACATATCATCACGCCATATCCCTTGCAGGGTAGGCAGAGAGAACAGAGTGCCAGAGAACTCTATCTCTGCATACTTCACTCGCTTCCTCAACATTCATAATTCTCTTCATACACGCTCGCCGGTTTCGGAGACTCTTGACTCCACCTTCCTTCAGTACATGACCGATCTGGTCTAGGTAGGTTAGTCTCGGTCTCCCTCGGTACCTACATCCTTCCACTTTCGCATTGTATATCTTCTTAACCAGGCGTTCGTTCGGCATTCTTTCCACATGTCCGAACCATCGGAGCATTCACTTTCGCATCTTTACACTAATACTCTCTTTCATACCTACTCGCTCTCTTACGTCGTCGTTACGAATGCGGTCGGTCAGCCTAACTCCACAGATTTTCCACAGAGATCGCATTTCGACCGCATTAATTTTACTATCATACTCTTTTCTGCATACCAAACTCTCGCTGGAAGCGAGTACAGTAATGTTGGGATAAGCACTGCGTTATGTATTGCTACACGTGCCTTCTGGCTGAGGTGGTGGCTGCCGAGAAGTTGCCCCAACGCTCCGTTCACTCTATTTCCCGCATTCACTCTTCGCTCTATATCAGTGGTGTACCTTCCATCTCGGCTAAATCCACATCCAAGATATACAAATTCATCCACTTGCTCTAGTACATCATTACCTATATATATATATATATATATATATATATATATATATATATATATATATATATACTACCTATAATTAATACTAATAAAACTATGTCCGTACATGTATTTCAATACATGTACAGAACATAGTTATATTACTAATTTTCTGACACTATATCTAAATTGTGTATCATGCTACCCACGTATTTATTTATGTGCCAACCTACGTAGAAATCAATGCACGAAGCATTTATGTTCGCCTTTTTATTCTAGAATACCTCATGAAATCGCTAATACTATTGAGAAGTATTGTAATGGTAATTGGTTAGATGAAATTAGAAGATTTTACAAGGTTCAAAACATTGTTTATGACAACTTAACAGCAATGTCACCCCAATTTTATTGGTAAGTATATACCTATTATGTAAGAAATAAACGTAATAATATAATGCTACCTATTACTACTTATTACATTCCTTTCCATCCACCCATTCGCCTATCGATGTCCAGAAATCCACTCCAAAATAGGATAAGACCTTAATCGCCACATTTAGCAGGCGCTTTGGGATCGCAGTTGGTGTTATAAGTTTCGCAGGAAAGCGCCGAGAGAACTGCTTCTTGACGCGTCACTGCGGGGAACTGTAAACTTCGTAATTTAATAAACACATACATACATATCATCACGCCATATCCCTTGCAGGGTAGGCAGAGAGAACAGAGTGCCAGAGACCTCTATCTCTGCATACTTCACTCGCTTCCTCAACATTCATAATTCTCTTCATACACGCTCGCCGGTTTCGGAGACTCTTGACTCCACCTTCCTTCAGTACATGACCGATCTGGTCTAGGTAGGTTAGTCTTGGTCTCCCTCGGTACCTACATCCTTCCACTTTCGCATTGTATATCTTCTTAACCAGACGTTCGTTCGGCATTCTTTCCACATGTCCGAACTATCGGAGCATTCCCTTTCGCATCTTTACACCAATACTCTCTTTCATACTAGGGGTGTCCACTTTGAAAAAACATCGATGTTTTTTTCGATTCGATAAATCGAAACTGTACATCGATGTCTTTCGATGTATTGGATGAAAAATACATCGATGTTTTTAAACATCGAGTACTTTTTCTAAAGTCATATCAAAAGTGTTACTTCTAAAAAAAAAAAAAAAAGGTCTTTTTTGTGGCATTTATACCTATTCCAATCCCTTATAAAACTGACTTCTAAAAAAAAGGTCCTTTTTGTGGCATTTATACCTATTCCACAGTCCCTTATCAAACAGATTTCTAAAAAAAAAAAAAGGTCTTTTTTGTGGCATTTACTGGTTATCATCGTTTCGATGTTTTATGAAAAAACATCGATACATCGAGTATTTCGATAGCTCTTCAAAACATCGGATCGATTCGATGTATCGCATTGTAAATATCGATGTTTTCGATGCATCGATGTATATCGAATATCCCTATTTCATACCTACTCGCTTATACCTAATCTAATAAAGTTTACCAGATAACTGTGGATATTATCCTCCTTGAGAGGAGGCGGAATGGAGTCTCTACACTGGCAACATTGGTTGCTGGTGTTGACTTTAGAATTGTATTGTTTGAATAGTTTAATTAAATGTTAGGCGTTCGCTTAGAGGCCGTCAGTGCTCAATTGCTCATATGTAGCTCGTTAATAGTTTATACTGCTGCTTCATGAATGTATTTAAGAGTGTATATTATGTATTTACTAATATATTTTACTAATATATGTATATTATTATTTATTATATAATAATACTTTTGAATTTAATAAATATCTTTTATGAATGTGATTTTATTTTTGTCTAGTCTAGTATAATTATACTATTTAATACTGGCTGTATCCAGGACTTCGTTCGTCCCTGAATTTAAATTTAAATTATTAACTTTTTGGTGTAATTCAGTAAATATTCAGTACAATGCAATTTATTGAATATTGATCTAAAAATGCGAATGCGGCGGTTGATAATGAGCAATTACTGTTTGTATTCAACAGGAGCAAATAAACCTTAAAAGCGGGCTGGCGCGATTTGATTCCTACTACGAATACGGATCTAGTACACTCAAATATCCTGACGCTAATAAGAATATTCAAAACTGTTTCGTTAATCTACAAAAAAATATCAAAGATATGAATATTTAAATTGATTGTTCACAGGCGCACAAGTGATATCACATTGGATGATATTAACACTTTCTGGGCGTTTGTTTTAAAGAACAACTTGTATTACCATTATGTTATTTATATCCTGCAAGATGTAGTTGTGCGAGGGAATTTATGCATGGAAAGGAATCATGCTGAAAAGTAAGTAAATTACTTTTTCATCAATGCCTATATTAACAAATATGGTGACAATACGAGCAAACTTGATTAAAAGCATGTCTTTATATAAATGCGTTATTACTGGTATGATGTTGTTGGTACTGATTGAGCTGATAGTGTAAAAAGGGAAAAAGACTATAATCTATCCTTTCTCGCAGATATTCAAAGAAAAGGATCCTATAACGTCGTGTAGTACATTAATTCTTTTTCTACTGTTTAAGGTGTTTTTGTCCAACAATGACATTTATTTATCCACTACAGTCCATACATCTACTGAACTATTTACATCCACTATTGGACATAACCCTCCCCACGAAGGGCGAATAATTTCATAATCGCTGCGTTTGTCAGGCGGATTAGCAATCGCAGATGGTGTTAATATATTCTGCGGAGTGTTGTCCAATCTCCTGCTGAACCATTAACCGGTTTTTACGACATCCATGGTTAAATTAATAGATGGCGATACATATTAGTTTTAAACCGTCATTACACGGGGAACACTGCTACATATTAATGTAACAAAAATAAAATTCTTTAGCTGAACAGTGAGTAAAAAAATATCTTTGCCCGTGACACACACGTTGCTGTATCAACCTTGACTTTTATGTTTCTTAACCTAAAGAAAGTGACGATAAAGAATGCTGATAGTGTTTTAAGTACATACCAGAAAATTTTTAGAAGAATGCGCACCCGAATTTTATCACAACCAGTGTAAATCTTTGTTTAGTTAACACCAGCTGTGCGAGCAGCATCGCTTTGTGGATTACGTGTCTAGGTATTTAATATTATTATGTATTTTATTTGAACAACGTCGTCCCTTGGTATTAATATTAATAACAACCACAATACATCAATTAACATTTTTGTTATCTCAACAGTTGTGATGCAAAAGCGACCGCACACAGCAGTTGATGCCCGATGTCCCCTTGTTCTACAATTTGCTAACAATGATACACACTGCTCCAATGCCATTAGTGGCAACCCTATTTATTATAGCCTAAAACCCGATAAATTCCACCATTCGTCTTATACCTACAATGTTTTTTTTTTGCAATGCTTATGATGATACTACACAAGAATAACAAACATTTAAAGAAAAAAACAATATTTTTAACTTTATAATGTTAATATAGGTTAATTTACGAGCCGTATTTGGTAAAAGATAACACAGATGCGTTTAGGAAATGAAGGGAGTTCGATATAATAAACTATCCCAATTTGTTAGATCCACATTGTATAATGATCCTATCTCCTTCACATTGTACAGGAGCCACGCTAGTGCCCAAGAGTGGAAAATAAAGTTGAGAAAAAAAAGAAAGAATAGTCCATAACCTATATGGCAATATATTTATTTGCATTGATGTAAAAATGGTTATAGTTTATTCTGATAATATGTGCGTATATATTTGAATCTCAATTAGAGTATTACGAATTTCAGACCTTTTACAATGACCGAAGTTTTCTACGCGAAATTTATAATTCGTTATCTCAGCCAAACTTTCCTTGCTATGAAATGGGTACATTGCCACTTCAGAAACGAATTGACCCCAGAAGTCGTGGTTAACTTTTTTGTGCAATGGACAGATCCCATCAACATGCATGCAGATGATACTGTGAAAAATATCGTAAGTATAACTAGCTACTGTTATAAATAAGAGTTTACTTGTCAGAGCCCTGATTCACTATGCCAATGAAGCTTTTTTTTGGCAGTTTTGGTCTGGACACATGGTCATTCCGTCCGGGGCAACGGAAGGGCGGCGCGTGACCCCATAACCCACCGTATTCCCTCCCCATCGCCATGCCAATGAAGCTAATCCATCCGTAATTCGTGATATTATAACATTCTTATCTGATTTCAAATGTAAAAGGTTAAAATGTTTAATATGACGACATTAAAATTTTGATGAGGCATAGCGAATACGAGCGCCAATTCTGTCCCTGATACTAAAGTTGTGTAGCTCCTGAGCGAGTGATATAAAATAGCTATATCACTCACATAGACACAATCTATCACTCACTCACTGAAGCGTGGAATATATGATTAGCTCAATAGCTCAGTAGCTCATCGCTCAGTTCGCATCGCAGAATGTTTCACTCTCAGTAGCTAACGAAAAATGAGCGAGATAGGTGCGCTGCGCGGCCCGCCAATCAGAATGATATTTCACACTGTTTTCGTATCGATGTAATTAAGTTGTCAAAAGAGAATACACTCTATTTCTTTAGAAATAAAATTTAATATTTATTATTAGAAAATAGATTTGTATTTGTTTTATTATAACCAACTAGTAATGTTATTTTGATATTATGATACTAGAGCGATAAAGTATTTTGAAATTCTTTTTTATGGGTAATTATTGTTTTAGTTTTTATTATTATAGTTGCTCCCGGGGTATCTCGTAAATACGTAACCGAGTGTTGAATAAAATTTACTTTTGTAGACGTTTTTAGTAATAAAACTGTATGTTTATTTGCACAAGTGTTTATATCATCATCATCACCATCGCAGCTCAATTTAAGTCCCACTGTTGGGCTCGAGCCTACTCCATAATGGAAGGGAAATTGACCTACTATACCACGCTGGTCAGACGTGTTGGTATAGGGTTTTGTTTCGAGTTTTCCTTCTCTTGCATAAATATAACATGCGTTTTATATCCCTTGGTCGTCTCTTACGATCACCCACGAGTAAGATAGGGGGTGGTGAAATGTATCCTTACCCCGTCCCTACACGGATAAGTGTTTATATAGATTTTAATAATGATTAGCTTTAGTTATTATTATTGAAACTGTAAATACACTAAATTGTTCGCCCTAGAACCTTTTTTCTCTAATAATAGAAATCTAAATAGAATTCTCTGTATGCTTAAGTGTTTTTGTGGAACGTTAATATACATTAAAAATTAAGTTTTACTATCGACAATGAGTAATTTAAATAAAAAGCGAAGCCCATCATGAGAAAAATGAGGGATAGATTCGTTTGAGTGATAGATTTAAAGTGAGTGATAGATTTTAAGTGAACGATCTTTGAAAGTGAGCTAGAGGAGTGATTTAATAATGTGGTTGACTACTGAGCTAAGTGAGCTAAATGAGTTATACGTATCTTTACAGTGAAAAGATATGTATCACTCTTTTCAGCACAGTGAAACATATTGCGCATGACTACCTGATACCTTTCTTGTAATCTACATAAGGTGATTGGTAGAAAATACCATTTACCATTCGCTTTCTTTCCTATGCGAGATCAAGGAACACGACTAGATAAAATCACGAGAAGAAAATTTTTAAATAAAACCCTATGTCAACCTATATGACCAGCGTGGTATAGTAGGTTAATTTCCCTTCCGTCGTGGAGGAGACTCGAACTGAAATGATGCTACTTCTATTACTATCAAGGTATTAAAGTGAAAATCCTCTTTTTTATGGTTATGGTTCGACCAAATCATTCGTGATGAACTACAAACCATCCGTGACAAACTAAAAACCATCCGTGACGAACTAAAAACCATCCGTGACGAGCTAAAAACCGTCCCGTGACGAACTAAAAGTGGCCTAGGACCTCATAAATAGCAATAGTAATTCTTGCCGCAAATTGCGAGGCCACGGGACCTATTCCTTGATCTAACTGGCTGGCACGGTATACCTAAAAGATCTTTACTCAACATATACATACGCGTAATACGATAGGCGAAGATCAGGGCCGGCTTTACCTATAGTGCAGAGGGTGCGGTGCACCCGGGCGCCGGGTGTTAGGGGGCGCCGAGAGCCGCTTGTAACCATCAACCTATTCCATTTTGTTCACCCACTTTGGTACAAGAGGGCGCCAGGTTATTGATTGCACCCGGGCGCTACATGTGCATGAGCCGCGTCTGGCGAAGACCATAGTCTTCAATCAATATTCTTAGTAGCTGGTATAATAGCAGATTCATGTTCAGTGTGCCTCTTAAGAATTTAGACAAACATTTATTTAGTGAGAAGAAGGGGTGTATAGTAAAGCTGCAATACCAATCCTTGTTGCAAAAGTCGACTAAAGCACTGTGACAGGAGGAAACTCAAAATATAATCCTGCGATAATCTAATTAATAGTTGTTGGTTGGTTTTTCACCATTTTGAAGGAGGCTCGAGTCTACTAATACCACGTATGTATATGGATCGAGAAGAACAGAACAATTTTATTAGTTGCGCTGATATTGTATTAAGTTTTGGAAAAGAAAAACGTTAAATAAATATTTCGTCGGTTAGGTAGCGAAATTTTTGGTGCCGATATGGTAATATCTAAAAAAAAATAACATTTTAAGTTAATCGAATAAACTACCACCACATTGAAACGTAGCCGCTACTGAGAAGATCCGGCAAGAAACTAAGCGTGTTTGTCTATTATTATTTCTTTACTTGCTGTTTTATAAAAAAAATAGTACAGCACGATCAGTAATGATTAGCTCCAGTGTGATGTCCTTCGAACCCCGATATAATGTAAAGTGCAAATACAGTGTAAAAGATTATGGCTGGAGCTGATTCCACAAACTACCTATGCGTACCTACATAAGTATTAAATTCAAATTAATTTATTATGTATAAACACTGCGAGGGTACTTAAATATTAGCAATTTTAAATTAATCCAATAAACTGCCCACATTATCCGTGTGGTGACGGAGTGAGAATACAAATCACCACTCTCTTATCTTACCCGTAGGTGATCGTAAGAGACGATTAAGGGTTACAAAAGGCATATAACATCTATGCAAGAGAAGGAAAACTACTAAACTAAACCCTATACCAACACGTCTGACCAGCGTGGTATAGTAGGTCAATTTCCCTCGCATTATAGAGGAGGCTCGAGCCCAACAGTGGGACGTATCTGAGCTGAGATGATGAATAAACTACCACCAGATCGGAGCGCAACCACTACTGAGAAGATCCAAGAAATTAAGCGGGTTTGTCTATTACTATTGTTAAGTTTATTATTAGTTCTTAGATTTCCGAACAATCCTGAGATGAAGTGAATCTTCTACCTGTTTTTTTTTGCTTTTATAGATCAATATTCTCGTTGAAAGAGTGGAAAATTGCTTCCCAAACGATGCTGCAGCTCTAGCGAAAGGTTGTCGTACGGTAGCAGATAAAGTTGACAATGGTTTGTTAGATCAAAAGCAAGTGTTAGAAGCTATAAGTGAGGTGTTATTTGTGGAATACGAGTTTACTCTGACGCACGGAGCAAATCTGAATGGACTTGATATTGTCAAGGTAAGTTTAATATATAGTATTTTTAAATATACCTCAATGTGTTTTGTTTGATTCTAAGATTCTGTACTTAAAGACTGTCCATGGAACTCTGTTATTAACTCTCGGCTAATATGTCACCGTGTCATGATCCGTAAAATCTTGTTGAAATTTTCAAAGTGTTTATTTCTATTGCATATATAAATATCAATATATATGTAAATAATAAAAAGGGGCGCTAACCTACAGAAACATAATAAAAGCGAAAAAAAAAATTAATAGTGTTTATAAAATACATAGTTTTAAAGCTTGTTTTCCGTATGGAAAAGTAGTAAGAATAGAATTCACCGCCTTTTTCTCTTCTGCGCGTATCATTGCATTATGCGGTATATATTTCGACTAAGTTATATAAGTGGATAACGTCACTCCGATGGAGGACTCACATCAGAACGATTGGCGTAGGATTTTGTTTCCCGGTTTTCTTCTTTTGATTGTATGCCAAAGAACAATTTTATTTATTCTCAAATAAATACAAAAAATAAATTTAAAGACTTGGCCCGATACTAAGTAAATAATCATTGTATCCAGAAGACTTTACAAACATTCAATTTAACGGACACAAATTACACCCAGAACAACATTTTGTGGATCGCACAAAGCATTATCCTACGTAGGAATCGAACTGAAGACACTGGTACGGTAGGTCGGTATCTTAACCACTGCGCGATCTATGCAGTCAGACTCTCGTGGAGCGTAGTATATGACGAGTAAGAGAACTAAGCGGGTTGGCACCACTGCAGAAGGAGAAATAATCGTAAAAGCCAACAATGCTAATGTGTCTTGCTAGAGATTCTACTAATTAACTAACCACATTGTGTTATGGATCGTTCCCAATATTGGGATGTCTTTGGGCCAAAATAAAATTGTAGTTTTATAATGATTACAGGTGTTCCAAAACCGTTGCGGTCATATAATCGCAATTGCAGTTTTATACCAAACAGTAGCAAGTCAGTGCGGTATACATTGTGAACTTATTGCTTTTCCAAATCACTTGTTTTTGGAATGGCGCAGTTCTACGGAACAAATGCAGACATACAAAATTGACCTGGAAACGGGTGAGATGCACCCTCAGGGGCGCTGCCCATTCGCTCCCACTAGTTTCAGAAAGGAATTTAAATACAATCCCGATGTATTCATCCAGTATATCGTATCGGCCTTTCTGATGACTATGGGTGCTATTAAGAACTGGTGAGTTTTTTTTAAAGACGGTGTTTTTTTTCCTGCACTAGGTAGGATGATTGGAACAGCTTTGCGATAGGAGTGGGTTCGATTCCCACGTGTGACAATAATTTTTCGCTTGTAATTTCTTTTTTATTTTGTTTTTGTTTGGAATGTAATTTTCATATCGCTCGATGAACTGTAAGGCTGTTAGGAAAGAATAGTTTTCGTGTAGCTACTCCGAATCGGATGCGGAAGTATGGAACACCCTTCCACCATGTGAATTGTATAAGTCGCCAAACAATTATATTAGGGCGATACAGAACCGTACTTGATGACATTCTTTGGTCGAGGACTTCGTCCAGCAATAGATGTTGAAATTCGTATCAATAGTATCAGCTTAAATTCGTAAAAATGATATAATAAATATAAAATACCAAAAAAAATTCGTAGCTCTCCATATATCAGCAGTTTTAAAACGACAAGCGTGTTGTGCTGTGGCATCGTAAAATATTTTGCAAACGTTGCGTTTCATAAAAACTCATGAACCCGCACTTCATATTCGGTTATTATTATTTTACAGGCAATAATATTTAATTGGTTATAGCCATGTTTATTTTAGGTACACACAAAATGCTATATATCTGCTGGACTTTCTGGGCAATAATCCGAGCACTGAGAATCCATATCGAGAATTTTTACCCAATCTACACGCATTGGTGGATTTCAAAAATTTACCTAAACTCGACATTCCTCTGAACATTGAATATGTAAGTATTTAATAATAATAGTTGAATCAAGAGGCGTTCTGTACAAATCTAAAAATATACAAATAAAATTCGGCCGGTTGCAGCTGCACTTTCCTACCTGGTATAAAAACAAACTATTTTTTAATCTGCATATATTTTCTATTTTTTTTTTATTGCTCTTGGTGGCGTACGAGCAAGCAGCACACTTGATGGTAAGTGTTACTGCCGCTTATGAACCTTTGCGATACCAGGGGTACAGCTAGGCCGCTCTGCCTACCAATAAATCCCAAACCCACCCAGAAAAATGGGCTTCCGGCTGTCTCGCTCACCGAACGAAGCACAGCAGCACATTGCCACTGCTCGGGCGTCGATTTTCTGCGAGAGTGTGGTAATACCCGGGATGGACCGGCCCACAGTTGTGCACAGAGAATTGTCAACAGTGTAGTCCTACCACTATTACATTGAAGATATTTGAAAATAACAATATAGGACTGTTATACTGAGTGACAGAAAACATTCCAAAGATCTTTGCAATTTTTGTGTGTCTGTCTGTCAGTTAATTTGTAAACGTGACTTGCGTAATGCTAGTAGTGGTGATCCGTTCACAAAACGAAAAATCACTCGCCCGAAATTTATGAAATTTTCTATAATAATAGTTTATACTCTGCAGTAAGATATAGGATAAATTTAAATCATGGAATATACGGAGTGGTGGTGGCTACGAGCTCTACTAACTCTTACATTTGTCGTGGATTTCGTAAAAGACGATTAAGAGTTTTACGTAGACCTGGGCCAACTCCACCTGATGCCGTCTAGTGAACAATTACATTTTCAAGGAGGGCTGACATCAGAAAGGCGGTCGATTATAAAACCATAACCAAAATTATTTTCAATATGGGCGATGGACGAAGAGTACATATTGCGTTGACACCAAGCGATTTAGGATGACTCTGCGGGGACATTATCCCGTATTGTGACGGAGTAAGAATACAATTCACCCATCCCTATCCTGCTTATGGATGTCATAAAAAACGACTCATATCTTTCCAAGAAAAAGAAAGAACAAAGAAAACTCCAAATAAAACGTGGAGGGGACTCGAGCCCAACAGTGGGACGTATATAGTGAATCATTTTAAATGATGGAATATTGACCCAATATATGCCTTTTATTTGTTACTTTTGCAGATTCACATCGAACATTTGAATATAATTGATTATTTGATAAACATGAACAGGCCGCCCACACATTTTACTCGCGAAGTAAGTAATTATTGATTACTTATTAAATACCTATCTTAAGTATATCGTCTCAAAAATACTCTTGCATTAACATATGTATTGCGATGTAATTATAGGATACATATTTTATTAACATTAAATGCTTTGAAAGAATATGTATTGAGGCATAATTATGAGTGTGACATAATTTATTTGTCGATAAGAATCTACAACTGATTCAAGCCGTGAACGAAATTATATTATTTATTTATTAAATAACTGTTCTACTTCATGACATAATAAAGTCGCAAAGTAGAAATTCAAAAAATACCTAACTTAAATATATTTTAGTTTAAATATATCATGACATGTATGTAGAATAAATATTTTTTTTATCGATTAGGCTCATCTCTAATTTATTCTGGTTAAGATTGCTACATTTTTCTAACAGTACATGTGCTTGCGATATTTATAATAAAAACCTAAGTATATGTAAATACATACATACATACATATCATCACGCCATATCACTTGCAGGGTAGGCAGAGAGAACAGAGTGCCAGAGAACTCTATCCTTGCATACTTCACTCGCTTCTTCAACATTCATAATTCTCTTCATACACGCTCGCCGGTTTCGGGGACTCTTGACTCCACCTTCTTTCAGTACGTGACCAATCTGGTCTGGGTAGGTGAGTCTCAGTCTCCCCCGGTACCTACATCCTTCCACTTTCGCATTGTATATCTTCTTAACCAGACGTTCGTTCGGCATTCTTTTCACATGTCCGAACCATCGGAGCATTCCTTTTCGCATCTTTACACTAATACTCTCTTTCTTACCTACTCGCTCTCTTACGTCGTCGTTGCGAATGCGGTCGATCAGCCTAACTCCACAGATTTTCATGCTCTTTTCTGTATACCCAACTCTCGCTTCCATATAGTAATGTTGGGACAAGCACTGCGTTATGTATTGCTACACGTGCCTTCTGGCTGAGGTGGTGGCTACCGAGAAGTTGTTCCAACGCTCCGTTCACTCTATTTCCCGCATTCACTCTTCGCTATATATCAGTGGTGTACCTTCCATCTCGGCTAAAACCACATCCAACATATACAAATTCATCCACTTGCTCTAGTACATCATTACCTATTTTTACTCTTACATCTGTTCTGGCTTCATCTCTTTCAAAGACCATTATTTTGGTTTTGCTCACATTCACGCGTAGACCCCTTTTCTTGCAATCATCTATCATTGTGTCGACTAGGGTCTGCAGGTCAGTCGCTGACTGTGCCAGCAGGACTGTATCATCTGCATAGAGCAGACCAGTGACCACTGAGTCGCCCATCTGGACTCCCACATTCATATCGTTCAACCTTTGGAGACATTTATCCAGATATATGATGAACAACACCCCTGCTTAACGCAGAAACCCCTTTGACCTAGAGCCAGATGCTTCTCCACAATGTTGCGCAGAGAGAACACTTGATCCATGCACCATTGCATTCCTGAAACCTCCTTGTGTCTTACACAGTAAACCATCGGACACCATCCTCATTCTCCTTTCAATAATTTTACCGTACACTATTGCTGCCAAACTGGTCAAACTTATGGTGAACCCTTGTTTTTAAACAAAAGCACGATGACTGCGCTATTCCAGTCCCTGGGAACCATTCCCGAGCTCCAACACAAATTGAAGAGCAACAGGAACGCCTCCCAGACACAGGAGCCACCAAGCTTGATCATCTCGGCAGACACCATATCAATGCCCGCTGCCTTACCATTTTTCAAACTTCTTATCGCCCATTCAACTTCATCCATACTGATGCCATCGGAGGACGCCGGTGCTGATTGTTGATCTACTAAACCACATGCGACACCGGCGCCAACTCGAATATCCGCATACATATCGCCAAAATATTCACTCCATCGGCTTAACACGTCTTGTGTTTGTGTAAGAATGTCTCCACCTTTAGACCTTATTTTATTTATTCTGAAGGCTAACCAACCACACCGAGACTTCTTCACCTCCCTCCAAACGAGTTTGGTGTTACCCTCGAAGTTTTTAGTCAGCCTATCTTCTGCACTCATATTTGCTCTATCACGTTTCTCTTTCACTAAGGCCTTGGTGTCATTTTTAAATTGCAGATATATTTCTTTTTTCTGTTCAATCATACTGTCATTTAGATTCAAATAAGAGACATAGTCCATCCACGCTTTGTTCTTTTGCTCTACGGAAGCTGCCACTTCCGCATCCCGCCATGCATCACCATTTGTTTTTGTATGCTTCTTTGAACTTCCACATACTTCTTTCGCTGTATCTACCATACTCTCTTTCAATATTCTCCAGCATTCTTCAATGTCCGATTGCGGCTGGCTTGCCATCGTCAGCCGTTCTCGGACACCCTCTGCATACTTTTCTCTTACACACTCTTCTTGCAACCTTTCAACATGCATTCACAATTTGCATTTTTCATATATGTAAATAAGTATAGAAAATGGCACAACGTTAAAAAAAGCTAATAAAGTTTAGCAAATTCTTGCGTCATATGTTATGTCACAAATCCAATTAAAATTTTGGTTTCCAAGTTTTTGAGCTGAAGGTATCCCTTCCCAACAAGTGAATAAGAACTGTGCTACTTTAAAGTATTAAAGGTGTAGCAAAGGATCCACTAAATATTGCCTTCAAACTTTTTGATACTTACAAATTAATACTTGCTTTATATTTATTAAAATCTATGACTTCAATGAAATATAGACTTATACTAAGGTTCCTCGAAAAATTTTGCGACGACGTAAAAATACCTACAACTCACCATTCTCCTTTTCCGTGGATGCAGTAAAAGATATGAAAAGCGAAACTCGACATTATTTGTGGCAACCCTTCTCACATCGTTCGTGGCTTCGTAAGTAAATTTTTCGTCCATTATGAGGCTCGGACCTACCATTGGAATTTATATGGGCTGAGAAGAAGAAATAATCTTTTAATTTTACGTTCTATCTATGCCATAAGATTTTTTTTTGCGCGCCTCAATGCGAAGCCATGCGATAGTGCTCTACTCTCGCTTTATCGGAATCAAGCAATCCGCTTTACTGGAATCGAACTAAAAATGTCTATTCTATTCCTATTGCACTTATTGAACAATATAAATATACGCAAGTCAAAGAAAACACTTCTTTAAACACTTTTTTATTTAATATTTTAGGTGACAGTTAAACATCATAGTCCGAACGTCAAATTTGGTGTCGGCATGTTGGCCTATCACAAGAAACGTGACTATCTCTGCGTTATTCGTGGATGGGATCCAACTTGTGTCGCAGATTGGGGTCGACGCTTGGAGATCAATTTGGAATTTGGCTTCGACCAACCGTTTTATAACGTGATTGCTGTTGACCAATCGGAGCGATACGTGCCACAAGGTAATTGATCCTTCTTTCATTCATTTTTTTGAAGAGTTTGGATGGTATTACTCTTAACATGATTAGATTGATCTTTACTACACTTTCTTATCGGAAAATGATAGATAAGTGCATATAAGCATTGTCTTGGCAGAGTGACATGTATCAAAATACAATTTATTATACCTTATTTGCAAGTTGGTATCCTTACTGTTTTATTTTTTGAAGGAATGCGTTAAAATATTTAAAACGGGTAGCCATTTACAGTAACTGGGCAAATAAATATGTTATGATTTTGTTAATAAGCTCGCACAATATAAATATTTTTTTCCAAGTCCTCCTATTTTAATCTTTCTAATTAAATTTGTTGTGGGTGCCAAGGTATGTAATTAAATGCCTTGCCCAATACTGTCTGAGAGTCAAACTTCGGCATCTTTGTGGATCCTGGCTTAAAAGAGTTAAAATAGTGAAATTAATCCCAAAATTATATATTTTAATAATAAGTTAGGAAATAAGTTAAATTATCATTTTTTACGCTGACTACATAATTAACTTTACATGGCACACGAAGTTCATGCACAAATATTAATATGAACCTGGAACCTATATTATCTTGTTGAAACTGTTATCACATACACACACAGGGCCGTCTTAATCTTAAGTCTATTCTGCGCCGGGGTGCAGGACTCAGCCTGCACCGACGTTTTTTTTTACACTGCAGCGTGGCACGCGACCGAAGACACACTGCAGTATGAAAGGGGTCCTAGTCAACCAAGAAAACACAATACACGTAATTTTGATAATTTATTTATTACTCTAAAAAACAAAATTAAACTTAAAACTTCGATTACTAAATATCTATTTATTACAATATACATACACATACATCAAACAAACTCAATTTTCCTTGCTTTTGAGTTGGCAAAGATTTTAATTAAATCATTTATTTTTATATCAATTTTGGATTCTATACTTATAATGGCTAAGTTTGTCAGTCTGTCTTGGGTCATGGTTGAACGAAGATAATTTTTTATTAATTTTAATTTTGAAAAGGATCTTTCACCTTCTGCTACTGTAACAGGCAGTGTTAAATATATACGCAGAGCTGTTGAGATTTTGGGAAATGAAGAAATTAAATTATTAGAATATATATAGCTTAAAATATCAGTGGGAGTACTTGTTGATGCATTGGGAAAAAATATTGGCAACAATTCTAATTCATTATATAACTCCTCCCCGTCAATATCAAATATATTTTTTTAAATGTTAGTTTTTCTTGGAGCCGATAACACTGAGATTTTTTTCATGCATCTCTAATTTATTCCAGCATTCAATGTTTTGGAAGAGTGAAAAAACTGAATTGTGTTCCGTCAGCAAATCGAATCTCTCATTTAATTTCGAGACAGCAGTGTCCAGTAGAAAAAAATAAAAACATACTTTAAATTTGTTGGTTGTGTCTAAAATGGGCTCATCTACAGCCTTGTAATCAAAATGTCTTTTTCGGGGACGTGGACGAGCAGTTTCTTTAAATTCTGTTTCGCATTCGCATTCGCATTCGCATTCTTCTTCAGCAATTAATTTTGCATCAGATAACAACTGTTCAAACGCGCTATCGGTGCGGTATATCTCCAAATCTTTTTTAACCAGATTAATCATTTCGGTAGCTTCTGAAATAATTACGTCCGATTTTTGCAAATTTTTGCTTACAATATTAATTTTTAGTAAAATATTGTACCATATAACTACTGAACATTGGACCATTCATTTTGAAAGTGTTGTAAGTCCATTTTTGAGAAAAATGAGCTAACACGTAATTCATGCTTAATTTAATGTAATTCTTTTATATATAACTAGTCCGTGTTTAATATCTCAAAAAAAGCCCATGTTTTGTACAACTTAAAATCGGTCGGTAAATGAAATTGCATAATCATCGATTATGAAAGTGGTGTAAGTCCAATTGACAGAGGTAGGTGGCATAGCAGATGGATTCCGATCAGTGTTTTATTATTTTTCATTTATTTTATACTAGCTGTGTCCCGCGGTTTCACCCGCGGACGATTTGCATTGTTTCCCCTTCATGTTTCCACTACTCGTAAGTTAAAAGATAGATATTAAAAAATTAGAGAAATGTATTAGAAAATGTACAGCGCATAACCTGTGAGAAGAAAATAAATACGACAAGGCTGTATGACTCCGTATCTTTACCCGTATTTTGGCGAATTAAAAAAAACAACAAAAACAACAGTAGTTCTTGCAGAAAAATCCGCAATCTTATTACGATTTTTCTAATTTTATATTATTTAGGAGTTGAATTTTTAAATAAAATGTAGCCTATGTACTATTCCAATTCATACTCTAGCTGTGTATTAAATTTGAAACCAATCTATTACGTACTTTTGGCGATACCTTTACCCAAAAATTAAAAATTACAAACTTTAAAGACATGAAACAGCTACTACCCTATAAAAATATAAAGACATGAAGCAGCTACTACCCTATATACCTCCGGTGCATCATGCACATTTTGAAACACTACCACATGCAGAGAATAAGTAAATTCTTGTAATCAGTATCTTGTAATGACAATGTAATTGCCGTCTAAAATAAAATTTTATGTGTTGTTATGCGTATTCGTAAACAAAATTATATTAAAATGAAGTATATTTTAAGCGATATTTGATTTTTGAAAATTGAAATTAAACGATTTTTACAATTCTAATTTTGAAAGTGGTGTAAGTCCATTTACAGCACATAAATATGTGTTATCGTAGTCTAATTAGCCAAAAACAAATTTATATAAACAAATTAAATGTTGATAAAACAATAGAAACAATGCCAGCCCTCATGATTTGCCTGTATTTTTAAATCAACAAATATTTCCACCACTTTCAAAATAAACGGTCCATATAAATCTATAAGATTTTAATTTGGCTATTAATGAACTCGCTATGTTTTTATCCGTGTGGTGACGGAGTAAGAATACTATTCATCACCCCATATCTTACCCGTGGGTGATCGTACGAGACGACTAAGGGATATAAAACGCATATAACATCTATGCGAGAGAAGGAAAACTCGAAACAAAACCCTATACCAACACGTCTGACCAGCGTGGTATAGTAGGTTAATTTCCCTCCCATTACGGAGGAGGCCCGAGCCCAAAAGTGGGACATTTATGGACTGTGATGATGATGATATGTTTTTTGTGTCGCTGTCATACTTGTTATTTGTAAAAATATAGTATATATATACATCGTAAATTTTATCCATGTTAAAACGGAGTGCTCTAAGAGCATCAAATCTACTTTCCCAACGCGTATTTGAAAGAGGTTTTAATGTCAAAGTTATCTGTTTCATAATTACATTCCAGCGTGATGTGGATGCTGAAAAAAATGCATAGATTTCTTGGACAATACAGAAAAAGTTTGTAATTTCCAATGAGCTTTTAGCTGCGTCATTTACTACTAAATTAAGGGAGTAGTAGCAGCACACGGTACGTAAAAAGCACGAGGATTCATGTCCAATATTTTTTTTTGGAGGCCTATATTTTTCCCCCTCATATTGGCCCCATTATCATATCCTTGGCCTCGCAAATCATCTAATTCAATATCGCATGATTTTAAGAAATCTAACAAATATGTCGCCAACCCTTGTCCGGTACTATCAGTTACAGGTAAAAAACCTAAAAAATGTTCTCGTACCTCAGCGCGTTTTGTCGATGGATTTAAATAAATAAACCTCACAATAACAGTAAGTTGTTCTTGGTGTGAAATATCAGGTGTGCAATCTAGAATTACAGAGTACTATTTACATTGCTTCAGAAGACTAACTATAGTCGTTTAAATTTTTTCAGTAATTATACTAATCAGTTCATTTTGAATGTTATGACCAAGATAATGTGGCATGCGATGCTGAGCTCTTTGAATTCGAGCAATGTGTTCTGATAGTGTACTATCAAAATTAGATATGCTCTCCACCAACTTTAAAAAATTACCATTATGACCCAAAGGTCATACAACTTCTCGGTTGTGCCCCTAAATGCTATATTTTACCTGCCAAAAATTTTATAATTTCGATTATACTTTCCAAAACTGCCGTCCACCTCTTTCTTTCGCGGTCTATTTCAGTTTGATTTACCGAGTCTACTGTTTGCTCTTTCAATACGTCATTTTTTAGATCAAAATATTTTTTTAAAGAACATAATATATATGCCCTGAACTTTTTTCATGTCGTTCTATATTTCTTGACAAATGCCCCCAGTCTTTGTAACCAGTGGGGGGATTAAATGCAGTGACATTATTATTAAAAAGCTTACAGTGAAAACAAAATACAGAATCAGTAGATGTGGAATATACAAGCCAAACTCGATGAATAATTTCGTTGTTTAGTAACTTTTTACTGTAATATGTATCTGAAAACAACCTCATGTAGTAGGATCACCAATCTGAAGGATAGTTGGTTTTTTTTATCTGAATCGGTCCACGTTCTGTTAAAAATAATCTTAAATTATCGGGTATTACTTGCGGCCAGAGAGCAGGATCATTCGTGACATTTTCACAAAATCGTACATCTGGTTCTGTTGCTGGTTGGTTAACAATTGGAATTGGTTCACTTGGAGTAAGCGAGTCAGGCGAGGTACTGGTACTAGTATGAGCTGGAACTTGTGAAATACTCGTAGAAGTTTTCTCTTCCAAGTTGACTGTCTCTTCTAACTGTCGGGTGGATGTTGACGAAGATGTACCTTAAAAAACACAAGATAGTCAACAATTTGTGTAACCAAGTGTGGTAATAGGGCGACGCAATAATATTTTAGGACATTAAAAACAGCGCCTTAAAGTTAAGGCGGACAATCGGGCATAGTTTAATCCGTTAGTCCGGGCGAGCGCGCTCAGTGTGTAATGTGTGTGCACGCTCTATGCGCAAACAGTAAGAAATTAAAATACTTTAGTTGCGATTAGCGGATCTCGCCTGCGGCTATTTCATGAAAAAACATAATTCATAATCCCCAAAAACAAATCACAAACACACAAGCCATATAAGTACAGACAGTCCAGTCCACTGTTAGACATGAGCCTCCAAAACTATGGGGTTATTTATTGCCATAATCTCCACGATTGGAACGCGTGTTGGACATATCACACAATACAAAAATTTAACACAAGGTCTGAGAAGGTATGTATTTAAATAAATATTGCACCGGCCGGGATTCGAACCCGAGATTTATGGCACAAGAGTGAGTGTTAGTTACTAACCATTGCGCCTTCCGGTGCGCAATCCGCAAAAAATAATTAATTAGATATATTGTCATAATCATAAAAACCTACTTTATTTAAGACTCATTGGGTATACAGTTACAGGTAACTTGTACAAAAAATAAGAAGTGTAATAATAATAAGTAGGTAGGAACCCAGGCAGGATACACCAGCGACTTCTGTCACTGTTTATACCACTTCAGATGTTTTATTTATGGTACCAACTGACTGAACTTACCAGGTCGAAAGAAAGAGTCAATCGGAGAAGTTAGCTTTTTAATTTTTTCTTCTTTCTCCAGTTTCCTTTTTCTATTTTGAGCACCCGATGGTTTCTTTTTATCCCCTAATTCGGCCATCTACAATAAAATCAAATTTCAATTTAGTATTTATTTTTCTTTCTTTATTCGAAATAAAGTAAGTAGTTTTTAATCAATCACTAACACTAAGAATTTGTATTTTTGCAATTATAAACAAATAAACAAAACAGTCATGACTCTCTCTCATAAACAAATGATGTGATGATGATGATGTGATGATAATGATTGTAATGTACCTAACACTAACACTAAAAAAATAAAATTGACTTACCTTTATATTTTTTGTCTAAGAACTTCCGTGCTAATACGCCGGTTGTCGCAAATGAAATGAGCTAACGAATTCAATTACTTAAAAAAAGAAATCACATCAATCACTGACCGACACTTACATAGCCGCCGCGTTGTAAATTCAAATGAACTTACACCTAATTTTAGTGATTTAGAGATACACATACATACATATCATCACGCCATATCCCTTGCAGGGTAGGCAGAGAGAACAGAGTGCCAGAGAACTCTATCTCTGCATACTTCACTCGCTTCCTCAACATTCATAATTCTCTTCATACACGCTCGCCGGTTTCGGAGACTCTTGACTCCACCTTCCTTCAGTACATGACCGATCTGGTCTAGGTAGGTTAGTCTCGGTCTCCCTCGGTACCTACATCCTTCCACTTTCGCATTGTATATCTTCTTAACCAGGCGTTCGTTCGGCATTCTTTCCACATGTCCGAACCATCGGAGCATTCCCTTTCGCATCTTTACACCAATACTCTCTTTCATACCTACTCGCTCTCTTACGTCGTCGTTACGAATGCGGTCGGTCAGCCTAACTCCACAGATTTTCCGCAGAGATCGCATTTCGACCGCATTAATTTTACTATCATACTCTTTTCTGCATACCCAACTCTCGCTTCCATACAGTAATGTTGGGACAAGCACTGCGTTATGTATTGCTACACGTGCCTTCTGGCTGAGGTGGTGGCTGCCGAGAAGTTGCCCCAACGCTCCGTTCACTCTATTTCCCGCATTCACTCTTCGCTCTATATCAGTGGTGTACCTTCCATCTCGGCTAAATCCACATCCAAGATATACAAATTCATCCACTTGCTCTAGTACATCATTACCTATTGTTACTCTTACATCTGTTCTGGTTTTATCTCTTTCAAAGACCATTATTTTGGTTTTGCTCACATTCACGCGTAGACCCCTTTTCTTACAATCTTCTGTCATTGTGTCGACTAGGGTCTGCAGGTCAATCGCTGACTGTGCCAGCAGGACTGCATCATCTGCATAAAGCAGAGCAGTGACCACTGAGTCGCCCATCTGGACTCCCACATTCATATCGTTCAACCTTTGGAGACATTTATCCAGATATATGATAAACAGCCTGGCTGACAGAACGCACCCCTGCTTAACGCCGATATTGACGTCAAACCAAGGCGACATTCCATCATCCAGCCGCACACAGGCTCTACAGCCCATGTAACTGGACTGCACAGCCTGTAGCAGTTTACCGTTAATACCATACTCCGGTAAAATGTCCCAAAGTTCCTTTCGTACAACCGTGTCAAATGCTCTCTCCAGATCCACAAAACTGCAGAAAACCCTCTGACCTAGAGCCAGATGCTTCTCCACAATGTTGCGCAGAGAGAACACTTGATCCATGCATCCCCTTCCACTCCTGAAACCTCCTTGTGTCTCACACAGTAAACCATCGGACACCATCCTCATTCTCCTCATTCATTGATTTAGAGATCATTTCTCTTTAAGTGCGAGCGCCCGGACGGCTATGTCAAAGGACGCAACAGACGTACAGGTGCCGCGCCACGCGCCCATTTCAAATGAATGAACTTACACTTTATTGACTTAGAGATTATTTTGCTTCAAGTGCGGTCGACCGGGCGGCAATGACAAAGGGCGCAATTACTCGCCTATGACAGACGCACAGGTGCCGCGCCACGCGCCCATTTCAAATGAATGAACTTACACTTTATTGACTTAGAGATTATTTTGCTTCAAGTGCGGTCGACCGGGCGGCAATGACAAAGGGCGCAATTACTCGCCTATGACAGACGCACAGGTGCCGCGCCGCGCGCCCATTTCAAATGAACTTACACTTTATTGACTTAGAGATTATTTTGCTTCAAGTGCGGTCGACCGGGCGGCAATGACAAAGGGCGCAATTACTCGCCTATGACAGACGCACAGGTGCCGCGCCACGCGCCCATTTCAAATGAATGAACTTACACTTTATTGACTTAGAGATTATTTTGCTTCAAGTGCGGTCGACCGGGCGGCAATGACAAAGGGCGCAATTACTCGCCTATGACAGACGCACAGGTGCCGCGCCGCGCGCCCATTTCAAATGAACTTACACTTTATTGACTTAGAGATTATTTTGCTTCAAGTGCGGTCGACCGGGCGGCAATGACAAAGGGCGCAATTACTCGCCTATGACAGACGCACAGGTGCCGCGCCGCGCGCCCATTTCAAATGAACTTACACTTTATTGACTTAGAGATTATTTTGCTTCAAGTGCGGTCGACCGGGCGGCAATGACAAAGGGCGCAATTACTCGCCTATGACAGACGCACAGGTGCCGCGCCGCGCGCCCATTTCAAATGAACTTACACTTTATTGACTTAGAGATTATTTTGCTTCAAGTGCGGTCGACCGGGCGGCAATGACAAAGGGCGCAATTACTCGCCTATGACAGACGCACAGGTGCCGCGCCGCGCGCCCATTTCAAATGAACTTACACTTTATTGACTTAGAGATTATTTTGCTTCAAGTGCGGTCGACCGGGCGGCAATGACAAAGGGCGCAATTACTCGCCTATGACAGACGCACAGGTGCCGCGCCGCGCGCCCATTTCAAATGAACTTACACTCTATTGACTTAGAGATCATTTTGCTATCGGGTGGCAACGTGTCAAACGTACATACATACACTGTCTTTGGATTAGAGATTTTGCCGCGCGCGTGTTGTATTAAATAAAATTGTTATTTGTGTAGTGTAGTAATGCGGTATGATAAGCGCCGAAAGCGTAATAAAAGTAAAAAAAATATTATTGTTAATGACTATTTTTTTTTGCTTGCGGCATACATATTTGTCGTAAGTAACAAGTATATAAAACTGTGCAATGGCATTAAGTTCAATGAAATATCCAAAAATTCAGCGTTCAACAGGCGCCCCCGGGTACACCGCACCCCTTGCATCCCCTGGTAAAGACGGCTCTGCACACACATTTACGTCATATGTAATTACACAAATTATTTTTACAACTAGGGACAGGATCATTGAAATTATCGTTATTTATCTGTCATCTTTACAGAAAATTTAATTGGCGTAGACCGGCCAACGCGCTTGTTTCACCTCGAAGATGTTATTGCCAAAGAGTTCAGTCATTTCGATGGTTACTGCTACGTGCCAAATACTGAGAAGCTCAAGGAATATCCAGGAGATGAGACGATCAGACAGGTGTACCGCAATATTGCTGAGCAGAAAGAGAAAAACCTTAGAGAGGCTCTCTGAAAATTCGCTCTGCAGGCAAACTGCAGAATAAATAATTCCCGTGCTACAGTGACAGACACTCGTTCCAACTTCCGACGTTTTGTTGATCGAATAATACATTTTGTAAAAAGAATTGTTAATTTCTTTTATTAATTTGTTTCATAAACATATATTGATAATAAAAAGGGTAATTCACGTATATATCGTAAATATAATATTAATATAATAAGTTATGATTTCTTAACATAACTTCTATGGATTACTCACCATGTAAAATTTGTTTATATCTATTTTATTAATTATACGCGTTCGCAATCGCAAAACCAAAAATAACGATTTCTGATGTTTACGCGAGTATTACACATTTGAAATTGAACTATACGGGTTCTATCGCGTTTATATTTGATTTTTAATATTCCGACGTTTCAAAATTTTGCAGCGTTCATGGTCCTCCCATGACCATGAACGTAAATGTAAAGTGTTCAAAACGTCGGAATATTAAAAATTAAATGCAAACGCGATAGAATCCGTAAAAGTAGTTTTATTACAGAAAGCGTAATCATTGGCATACTTATTTATGATTGTGATTTATTGCTGGCTAACGTATTTTATGCGATCTCTTTTCAATGAAAGAATACGAGTGTAGTCAAATCATAATAAAGGAATATTCATGTGGAATTAATGTATTTGTCGTTTATGTGTTATTTATATAGATGTATATTAAATATAATTATTTATTATGGTAAAATTGAATAGATTTGAAGGGTACCAATAATAAATGTATTACTGGAGTTTTTGTGGACTGAGTTATTGAGTCTTCTTGATAACTTAAAATGATAGACTGGCAGGATTCGATAAATTAAGGGTGATAGATGGCGATCTAAGAAGGTGATATTGATTAACATGATCTACTAATAATGGTGTTTTATCTTATAGCTTAATTAAGATTATTTATATTTGGTGGATGTCAATAATCTATTCGAAATAATACATGAATCATTGCCTGGATTATCAGTAAGAAAAACGCTACTAGCATTTCTTAATGACGAATAATTATTACCAACTGCCCTTAGTGTTATTATAATGAAAGTATGTAAAAAAATTGTCTATGTTTAATGAACTAATGACGGATAGATCATTGAAGGCGACCAATATAGGTGTTCGATATGTATCCAAAGATTTTGACGCCTAGTATCAATCTATACGTAGTATCATAACTAGTAACTTAATCATTATCATAATATTAATCGTATACATATAAGATTCTATTGTTTCATTGTTATTAAATAGCGAGAGGGTATTATTATACTACTCAAGTTTATTATTGCCATCAAAAATGTCTTCTCTTTACTGTCCATAATTACTATTAAATGTCTAGTTAGCCATTAGATATAAGGAATATTATTAATTATAAATGTTAAATTATGTAGCGTTGATCGTATTGTCAAAATGTTTTTATTAAGTTTTATAATTAGACTCATACTCCCGGCCCATGTTTTGAATACTTCTGCGCATTTTGTGGATATTATTACCATCACTCTATAACGTTGTTGGCGGTGAATCTTCGTGCATATGCAGTTGGAATTTAATTGGTATTCATCAGGATTTCTGATATATACGCACATGTAGTATATTGGCTACTAAAATGTTGGTTTATTTGACTTATGTAAGTATTGTTTTCACCTTCACAGGAGAAATGCGTATCAGGTTAAGTCGCTTAAATTGACTTTGTGATATGTTATAAACTCTATAATATTTCATTTATATAGAAGAATTGCTCATAACATGACACAAAAAAGTGGAAATTTACATTTTACAAAAACTATAATTCATAGCTAATAGTTAGTTTTTCATTAGAGTTTTCCGATTATAAATGGAACATTCAAGTTAATTGTCCTATGTTGCCTCCCATCTTGCACTATTCACTTAAAACGTTCTGGATTTACTCTAACATGAATATTTTCAATTACTGAAACTTGTTAACGTTATTAATTGCGTCCAATAGATTATGGTCCAAGTATTAACCTTATCTGTTGAGTGTCGTGATCTCGATTCCCACGCAGAACAATTATTTGTGACTTAAATGGGAGTGTAATTTGCGTCCGTTGTTTGTGTATCTGTAAAGTGCCACGCAATACACGTATTTATTCCCTAGTACGAGGTAACTCAATTTCAAAAAAATATGTATACCGCACGATACGTTTGATAGAATGAACAATATGCGACACTGTCCGCAGTTCTTTAACATTACGTATAAGATTATTGAATTCGCCAATGCAAGTAAAAATGTCGTCCACTAGCTTTTTAGTATGAAAGGAATAAATAAAACGCATAATGCCAAAATTTTGTCTTTATAAATTCTCTGCGGTAGAAAATACTATTTGTATTCTTTGCTTCAGTTTGCATAAAATTAATACTGCATACTTTATCAATAACAAGATGAATTAAAAATTCCTTTGAACTTATAATGTTTTTTGATTTCTTTTTATTTTTTTGGTTGTGATTGTTTCTCTGTGTAATATTAATGTTATTTAGTCAACATATAACAATTAAAACTACCATAGAAATATAAGTGTTTTATCTTGATGTCGTTTAAACATATATTAATCATTATCTTGATGTTTTGATGTTCGTAGATTTGCAAACATAAATGTTAGGATTAAGTGTTGCCAAATTATACCGTATAATGTTTAAAGTTAGCTTTCGTTATTAAGTTGCACAAAAATATTTTTATTACATGTTACGTTTATTAAAAGAACATAATAGGTATAAATAATTCGTAAGTTAAAATATAAATTTGCATCCCTTCAAGCACCATTTTCATTCGGTATAATAATAAAAACTATGTTACAGGTAGATACAATCACCTAAATGACCATAACCATATCAACAAATCCATAACCTAAATATTTTTGTGAAATTCTTTTAATTTAATATTCTAGTAATATAAGTTTCTCATATAAATGAATGTAATTCTTTTGGGAAATAAAGTAAATTAACAGCAAATATTTATTTTTCTTTACAATACATTAAATAAAAAAAAACGAGAGGTGTCAAGGGACACCCGGATGGAACGAAGTTCCTTTCGATTAATTAGTGAAGAAGGTGTATTTTTATTTTATTACCGAAGAAAATCATGAAGTGTTGTGTTTTATCATGTAAAAACTACTCCGATAAACGTTCAGATGCTATGGAAGGAATCATATTTCATATCGTGATATTTTCCCAATATTGAAATCTACATTAAATATTGAAAGCGACAAATATGACTATTTAGATAAGAATGAACTAAATACTATAATTCCGCGTGGTAACGGAGTAAGTCGAACGCATGAAGCTACATTTGATCTCTATGGGTCAACTGACCCCTCCCCCTGCTCCCCCTTCGCGAAGCCCTTGACCCCCCGTACCTGTGGGAGATCATAAAAGATGACTGAGGGATAAAAAACGCATATAACATCTATGCAAGAGAAGGAAAACTCAACTAAATTACCTTATACCAACACATGAAGGAAAACTCAACTAAATTACCTTATACCAACTAGCGTGGTGTAGTAGGTCAATTTCTCTTCTAGTGTGAAGGAGGCTCGAGCCCAATAAAGGGACATGTATGAGCTTATAATTTAGGATATATTGGTTTCCACATAAAGAGTAAACTGTCGCTATTTTTTGTTCAGAACTATTTATGTTACGTTATCTTCGTGTGAATTCTACAGTTTAGGTAGTGCTTGCTAATGTAATTCAGATGGAAAGAATGATAACTATTTCTTAATAAAAAATAGGTATTATTGTAAATATTAAAAAGATACAATAAACTAAAAAGAAAAATAAAGCTCGTCTCTAAAGTAACTTGTTATTTTTGTTTATTATTATAATTGACATTTTACATATAAAAAAAGAGTGAATATTAATTAACAATTGAATTTAAGATTGTGTAATATTTAATTATTTAATGTCACACTTATGTTAGACAGCTATCGATGTCATACGCACGCACACACAAATGAATATAGAATAGCGGCGTAGTATCACGACATGACCACGTTTGCCTTAGTACCTACCCAATGTATCATTTCCAGTAGTCGACACAATTTTACTGCCAAGGCGCGCAAAAAGATGTTTCACATCACAAACTTTCAATACCTATCTACTATATACCTACAGGTATAGTATGTTATTAACAAATCGATAGTGCTGTTAAAATACAACAATCATCAACGATGACTGCCCTCACGCCTTTACTTGTGTTCGGGTCACACAATCGGCGATCATAGATTTCTTGCCATATTTCTGTAGATCTGTAGTGCGCCCGGTTGCTGCCTGACCACAGCACTGCGCACTCTTATTGTCCTAACTTTTGAAATATTGTACCAAACGACACACGGTAAAAGGCAAAAAATATGTACTTTAAATATCGAAAGTAATAAAAGCATTTGTTTGCATAAGAATCAATTCCTTACTATAAAATGTGCATCGGCAATAAATATCAAATTATTTTGAATTTTTAATTTACTATTTTTATTATATAATTTTTTTCTGCCTTAAGCGATTTTTATCGTTATATTTTAGCCAATTTGCAAAATATCTTTATAAATTATAGCCTATGTGTTATTCTGAGGTGCAAGCTATATTACTATAAAGTTTCATCAAAATCCATTCGGTAGTTTTTACGTGAAAGATCAACAAACATGTTCACATCCATACTCGTACATTATTACAAACTTTCACGTTTATAATCATCATCATCACAGCCCATAAATGTCCTACTATTGGGCTCGAGCCTCCTCCGTAATGGGAGGGAAATTAACCTACTATACCGCGCTAGTCAGACGTGTTGGTATAGGGTTTTGTTTCGAGTTTTCCTTCTCTCGCACAGATGTTATGTGCGTTATATATCCCTTAGTCGTCTCGTACGATCACCCACGGGTATGACATGGGGTGGTGAATAGTATTCTTACTCCGTCACCACACGGATTATCACCACACGTTTATAATATTAATAGGAAATAGGATATATAATTCCACTATACTACCAAAACTTTTGGGCCCCGAGCTCGAATGCGAGCCGGCCACGCGGCCCGTTCACGGGCGAAAATAATTTCGTTGCGCATTATTTTGATTTTGCTATATCTCTTAAGGTATTGATTTAATTTGCATGGTCTGAAGGAAAAAAAGTATCTTCATGAAATGCTCAAGCCAACTAATGTATTTAAAATGATAAGGATTAATACAGTATTTGTGGCAATAGCTTTTCAATTATCGTTTTATAATAGGCCATTTTTTAAAGTATTAAAATGGATATAGTATGTTATCCTTAAGAGATAGGCATATACCATCGCGGAGTTTTTTGTAGGCCTTTTTAAGCTCTATAATACTGTAGTACTTTATTTTGATCTATTTCGTAGGGTTCAGCCAGCGTTTGCAATGTAAGCGCAAAATAATGTGTTTATTTACGACATCACATTAGAAACCTCTTAAATTATCAGTGTTTCTCTACTACATTATGCATATATTATACATATAAACCTTCCTCTTGAATCACTCTATCTATAAAAAAAACCGCATCAATATCCGTTGCGTAGTTTTAAAGATTTAAGCATAAATAGGGATATAGGGACAGAGAAAGCGACTTTGTTTTATGTTGTGTCGTTACAACTTTGTTGTGTGTCGGTAGTAATTTTTTCCGTCTAGCCCCCTTTCGCAACGCGTGATAAGGAACTTCGTTCCAAAATGTGTTTGCGGCGATGGGGGCCACCACCCATCACGCCTTGCCCAGTCAGGCGAGTCGAGGAGAGCAGAGTGCCGGGTGGGCACGTGGAATGTAAGAGGTTGTGTGGAAGGTAAGTTGCACGAGCTGATATCCATCATGGCGGACAAACAGCTAGACGTGCTCTGTGTAACAGAGACCAAGCGAAGGGGCAGCGACGCCTGCGATCTTCCTGGTGGCGGGATGGCTCTGTGGTCTGGTGTACCACAGAGCAATCGAGCCAGCATGGGGGTAGGAGTACTGCTGTCCTCTCGCTTGGCCTCAGGTGTGAAGGATTACGGAATGTATGATCCCAGACTTCTTTGGGTCCGTATAAAACTTGGTGTCACCAAGGTATTCATGGTTGTAGCATATGCTCCCGTAGGATCCTCGGTGGCATCAGACCTAGAGAAGTTTTGGGATAATGTTAGGGAAGTTCTGGATATGGCAGAAACCAGTGAACGCGTGATTGTATGCGGAGATTTGAACGTATGGGTGGGGACCAAGCGTCCCGACTATGAGGACGTACTTGGTCCATTTGGTGATAAGAGAGTGAACGACGCAGGTAGGCTCATAGCGGATGTATGCATGGAGAGAAACCTTATTGTGTCTAACACATTTTTCCAACATAAGGACATCCATACGTATACATGGAGAAGGAATGAACAGAAAAGTATAATAGATTTAATTTTGGTAGACAGTCGCCTCCGAAGCAAAATATTGGACGCAAGAGCCTACAGGGGCCCCACAGTCGATACGGACCACTATCTCGTTATTGCCAGATTTAGTGGTCTGTTCAGAAAGTGGAGGCACTGGCGAGAGCGTGTCCACTTCGGAGGGCTTGAAAGAATAAAGGTTGAAAGGTTGCAAGAAGAGTGTGTAAGAGAAAAGTATGCAGAGGATGTCCGAGAACGGCTGACGATGGCAAGCCAGCCGCAATCGGACATTGAAGAATGCTGGAGAGTATTGAAAGAGAGTATGGTAGACACAGCGAAAGAAGTAAGTGGAAGTTCAAAGAAGCATAGAAACACAAATAGTGATGCATGGTGGGATGCGGAAGTGGCAGCTTCCGTAGAGCAAAAGAAGAAAGCGTGGCTGGACTATGTCTCTTCTTTGAATCTGAATGACAGTATGACTGAACAGAAGAAAGAAATATATCGGCAATGTAAGAATGACACCAAGGCCTTAGTGAAAGAGAAACGTGATAGAGCAAGTATGAGTGCAGAAGATAGGCTGACTAAAAACTTCGAGGGTAACACCAAACTCTTTTGGAGGGAGGTGAAGAAGTCTCGGGGTGTTGGTCAGCCTTCAGAATGAATAAAATAAGGTCTAAAGGTGGAGACATTCTTACACAAACACAAGACGTGTTAAGCCGATGGAGTGAATATTTTGGCGATATGTATGCGGATGCTACGGTTGGCGCCGGTGTCGCATGTGGTCTAGTAGATCAACATTCGGCGACGGCGTCCTCCGATGGCATCAGTATGGATGAAGTTGAATGGGCGATAAGAAGTTTGAAAAATGGTAAGGCAGCGGGCATTGATATGGTGTCTACCGAGATGATCAAGCTGGTGGCTCCTGTGTCCGGGAGGCGTTCCTGTTGCTCCTCAATTTATGTTGGAGCTCGGGAATGGTTCCCGGGGACTGGAATAGCGCAGTCATCGTGCCTTTGTTTAAAAACAAGGGTTCACGTTATGACTGCGCAAATTACAGAGCCATAAGCTTGACCAGTTTGGCAGCAAAAGTGTATGGTAAAATTATTGAAAGGAGAATGAGGATGGTGTCCGATGGTTTACTGTGTGAGACACAAGGAGGTTTCAGGAGTGGAAGGGGATGCATGGATCAAGTGTTCTCTCTGCGCAACATTGTGGAGAAGCATCTGGCCCTAGGTCAGAGGGTTTTCTGCAGTTTTGTGGATCTGGAGAGAGCATTTGACACGGTTGTACGAAAGGAACTTTGGGACATTTTACCGGAGTATGGTATTAACGGTAAACTGCTGCAGGCTATGCAATCCAGTTACATGGGCTGTAGAGCCTGTGTGCGGCTGGATGATGGAATGTCGCCTTGGTTTGACGTCAATATCGGTGTTAAGCAGGGCTGCGTTCTATCAGCCAGGCTGTTTATCATATATCTGGATAAATGTCTCCAAAGGTTGAACGATATGAATATGGGAGTCCAGATGGGTGACTCAGTGGTCTCTGCTCTGCTTTATGCAGATGATGCAGTCCTGCTGGCACAGTCAGCGACTGACCTGCAGACCCTAGTCGACACAATGACAGAAGATTGTAAGAAAAGGGGTCTACGCGTGAATGTGAGCAAAACCAAAATAATGGTCTTTGAAAGAGATGAAGCCAGAACAGATGTAAGAGTAACAATAGGTAATGATGTAATAGAGCAAGTGGATGAATTTGTATATCTTGGATGTGGATTTAGCCGAGATGGACGGTACACCACTGATATAGAGCGAAGAGTGAATGCGGGAAATAGAGTCAACGGAGCGTTGGGGCAACTTCTCGGCAGCCACCACCTCAGCCAGAAGGCACGTGTAGCAATACATAACGCAGTGCTTGTCCCAACATTACTGTATGGAAGCGAGAGTTGGGTATGCAGAAAAGAGTATGAAAGTAAAATTAATGCGGTCGAAATGCGATCTCTTCGGAAAATCTGTGGAGTTAGGCTGACCGACCGCATTCGCAACGACGACGTAAGAGAGCGAGTAGGTATGAAAGAGAGTATTGGTGTAAAGATGCGAAAGGGGATGCTCCGATGGTTCGGACATGTGGAAAGAATGCCGAACGAACGTCTGGTTAAGAAGATATACAATGCGAAAGTGGAAGGATGTAGGTACCGAGGGAGACCGAGACTAACCTACCTAGACCAGATCGGTTATGTACTGAAGGAAGGTGGAGTCAAGAGTCTCCGAAACCGGCGAGCGTGTATGAAGAGAATTATGAATATTGAGGAAGCGAGTGAAGTATGCAGAGACAGAGTTCTCTGGCACTCTGTTCTCTCTGCCTACCCTGCAAGGGATATGGCGTGATGATATGTATGTATGTATGTAAAAAAAATGTTATTTTATATTTGCGTGTGGTGACGGAGTAAGAATTTATTTCATCTCGCTTGTGGATGTCGTAAAAGACGACCAAGGGATATAATATGCATATAATATCTGTGCAAAAGACAGCAAAACTTGAAATAAAACCCTATACCCCATCCTTCTAATTAGGAGGGAAATTATGCTGTTATACCACGCTGACATGATATAATAGTTTAATTTGGAGGAGGCTCGAGCCCAACAGTGACACGCTTATGAGCTGAGACGATGATGATATAACTTAAGTAATTAACACCATGAACAGATGCAATCTTGTATAAGTTTGCATCAGTTCATGTGATGATGGACTAAAAATGCAATATGTCTATCCTATTTGCTGTGGGATTGCGTATCAATTTGTTCACAGTGTTGAACACAAATTACTATGTTATACCGAATGAATAATAATTAACTATCTGTCATCACTGATAAGACTACTGTAACTTACAAGCTAAACATATAGTGATAGATCCCACTAGTGAGTCAGAGTGCAGTAATTGTCGATTTTCCTGTCTCTCATGACGACAATCCCGTCAAAGTTAAGAAAGACAAATACATAAAATATAACTTCCGAATCCTCGTACCGCTTACCTTTTTCAAAGAATGCTTTCTAGTGCCATACACAATGTGTGTCTTCTTCGACTTCTGGTCATTCAGACAATCTCAGCAACTGAGGTCAAGATGTCGGTATCAGGCAAACCAATAGCGATGGGCAGGTAATGGGGCCGCATACCGTCCTTTCATTGCTCCAAACGGTTGTTGCTAGGTGTGTCTAGATCATAGTCTAGAAAATCGAAGCATTCCCAGCAATGAGACAGCAGATACAGCTTTTCAAAATAGCATTCTTGACCACTTCCATATTTATACTCAAGACTTGTGCATTGTTATAAAAACTTTATTTTAGAAATCTTGGATTAATCTCTGTAATGCATGCAAGGGCAAACACTGTGAAGACATTTAAGCTCATATATCTCGAATACCATAGTTTTTAAGTTCCGAACGGCAAACTAAGACAGTCATTTCTGCATACGTGATTATGCAGGATGGATGAAGATGTTAATCATATCATATTTTTGTCCCAATTTATGTCATTCCTTGCATAACTATTTTTTTCTACTCGATATTCCTCGTCCCATGTCTTAAATGCCTATTATTAAAATACTATTGCATTTTTATAAACAGGAATAAAATCAAGTTATCTCTGTTTTGATAATATAGTATGCACAGTTGTATATTGTACTATGCTCGATGTTATCTTGTTCTAAATATACCTAGTCCACAGTCTTAGTTTAAATTTATGAGTGCTCATAATTTTTATCGATAATATAAACGGCCTAGTTTTCTACTCTATCGCTATAATCTATTCTGTTTACAATACTACCATACGGAGGTTTTTGGCGGCAATCTAAAACGTCATGTGGTGCTCTTGTATTATATTCGAAGTGTTTTAACGTGTTATATTAGATAATTTTGATGGCATTTTATGTAATGTGATGTGACGGAACTGCTGAGATGTAGTGAATATCATATAAAAGTGATTTACAACGTTTTCGTTTTTCATCAAAATTCTCACAAGATACCATTAACAATGTGGCCATAGCACTGTTGATGGCGACAATTTGACTTACTGACGGACAATGACTAATCTGAAGACACTAAAAACTTGAAGATAATTATAACTCGACACTGGCAACAATGGCTCATTTAAGTAGCTGATTGCCAATACATAAAAATAAGAAGAAGAATACTACCATAACAGAAATTGGCTGAATTGCATAAAGTAATAGCCATAAAAGGAAGAAGTTTACGGGTTGAGAGCCCTCAGCGCTCACCCACAGTCCGGGTAAAGTTGTCATAGCCATCTGAGGCTAAAAATTAAGACCCACCAAAAAAAAAAAAAAAAATAAGAAGTTAATTTATCTAACTTTTGTCCATTGTTGTATTAGGCAATCGTTGCACCAATAGACATTTCGACCAATTGTATAATAGTCAAGTCTGCATTAACACCTTAAGAAGTTTACGTTAGTTAGTTGGATTGCCGGTCGCAAACAGCAGTAGTGGGCCTTGACAATGACATGGCGCATAGTGAAATTCCTGAGCACTGACATATGATGAAGATCATCCTGCTCTTATCCTAATTGGTTCAATGGTAAATTTTTAATACTCGGGATCAATGCAACTGCCTGAGGTCTACCTTCCGTCCTTAGGGATGTAATTGTTGAACAAATGGCATGACATGGTGTTAGACGCAGTCAATGTAAAGCACTAGTCTTTTGGAACACTTAACGCAATGTATGAGTTAGTAGTATTCGAAGCCACACTATGTGTGTTTTTCAATATACCTATTACTGCAGAGTATAAACTATTGTTATAGCAAATTTCTAATAATTCTAAGTAACAAAATACGAATACTACATTTGTAACCGTCACCACACAGCTTTTTATACTATACTAGCTTTTATCCGCAGCCTTGGCCCCGTGATTTGTTGATAAAAGGTTAGACGACTATGGTCTTCCAGTCCTCAGCCACGTGCAGGGGCGGCTGTAGCACATGTAGCGCCCGGGTGCAATCAATAACCTGGCACCCTCTTGTATCAAAATGGAATAGGTTGATAGTTACAATTCATTGAATTCATCATCATTTCAGCCCATAAATGTCCCACTGTTGGGCTCGGGCCTCCTCCGTAATGGGAGGGAAATTAACCTACTATACCACGCTGGTCAGACGTGTTGGTACAGGTTTTGTTCCGAGTTTTCCTTCTCTCGCATAGATGTTATATGCGTTTTATATCCCTTAGTCGTCTCGTACGATCACCCACGGTTAAGATATGGGGTGGTGAATAGTATTCTTACTCCGTCACCACACGGAAGTGATAGGACGGAAGTGGATCCCCACTTCCGTCCTACAATACATTCGACTAAACTCCGAACCTCGCTGGAATGCGTTGTCGCATGCTTAGTCTCGTTGTTTTGTAACGAAACCAGGTAAACGCGATCGGATTATGAAGTTACAGTGAGCATGGCGACAAAGCAACCTACCCAAATCTGTCAAATAACGCACCCACTACGTTTATAAATGGTTAGGCACACGCTGCGTACGGTGTGCCCGTTCCGTGTGGAGCGTTCAGTGGAGGCTCTGTCCCGAGCGGCTCTTGGCGCCCCCTAACATCCGGCGCCCGGGTGCCGCACCCTCTGCACTATAGATAAAGCCGCCCCTGGCCACGTTTTGACACGTCGTCTAGTTGTAGAGGGTACAGGAGGCGAAATTTCGGACGGGCCCGGTCACTCATTCATTTGAAGGCTGGGCAGGCTTATGCCACCGCCGACATATCGTAAACCTGATATCTTGCTTCAAGACAAGTTGTCGTGAGGCGTAGTATCAGGAACGAGGGTCTTGGCTTAACCGCCCGGACCGCGAGGAAGACAACCTCTATAAAGAGTTCGAATCAACATTCGAATTCGGAAATCACCCAGAATCTTAAGTTGTGGCGTGCGGCGAGAAGATGCATGGCAGATGGGTTGTTCTGTCGTTAGCACGCTCCAGCCAGTGTACCGGCCGACCCCCTGGTTGGTAAATGTAGGCTTGCCCGGGTACAGGGATCTCTGCCTGGGTCGACCGTTAGTTCTCCCATACTCGTGGGAATCAAATGGATTTGCCTAATATTATTTTACTTGACGGGAATCCAGCGGATTCCCGCATCACGGCCTTGTAAAGCCAACGTAAAACTGACAACGACGCCTCGTCCTCAGGACTTGAGGCGTCCGCCGAGGGCCCGGCACAGACCACGGAGGCCCAAAAGAAAACGACGAAGAAGAAGCAAAGGAAGACGCTGAATTGGGGGTCGGTAAAGGGCTCCACAATGGAGAGGAAGCGTCTGACGGAGCGGAAGGCGAAGGAGGCCGCTGCCGCCAAACTGGAGGAAGACGGCGGCAGATCCACTGCAGAGCCGTCAATGGACGAGGGCGACAGTAGTGTCGCAGAGCCGTCCAAAGTTGAGGGCAGTGGATCTGCCGAAAAAATGGTCAGCGGGTCGGAATCCGACACCGTCGCGGCCAGGTCGTCGCCGCGTCTTGCGGCGGTGGCCCTAACCGCGGCCCTGACGACAAGGGAGGAGGCTCTCCCCTCGAAGGTGCGGAAGCGCCACCTTAACAAGGAGGGCAGCTCAGGCGCCGATTCCGAGGGGAGCGTGGTCATGCCTCCTCCCAAAGTGCCGGCCTCTCGCAGAGGGCGAGGGGCCGCGACGTCGGGAAGGACGACCGACTCCCCGGCCGGCGCAGTGCATGGAGGGGCGGAGGCTGGCAGGCGGGCCGATAACGAGGCGGCTGCCGCGAGGGTGCTGGGGGTGTTGTCCGGCATCCCTCCCACCGAAGTGGCGGCCGCTGGTGCCCGCGCGAGCGCCCCAGCCGCGAATATGGAGGCCCTGCAGACCGAAAACGCCCGCCTTGGTGGCGAGGTGTAAGGCCTGCGGGCCCAGAACCGCCGTCTGGAGTCGGAGCTGGCCGCGATGCGGAGGGCCAACCGCCTCCTCACCAAAGACGAGGCTGACCTAAAGGACCAATGGCTCATGCCACCTGCGTCACCGGCCAACGCCGGCCGCCGA